>JAVMKO010000009.1:81386711-86354211 GCA_032164245.1 Sternotherus odoratus | reverse complement strand
CCCAAACCTCAAACCCTAAACCCAAACCTCAAACCCTAAACCCAAACCTCAAACCCTAAACCCAAACCTCAAACCCTAAACCCAAACCTCAAACCCTAAACCCAAACCTCAAACCCTAAACCCAAACCTCAAACCCTAAACCCAAACCTCAAACCCTAAACCCAAACCTCAAACCCTAAACCCAAACCTCAAACCCTAAACCCAAACCTCAAACCCTAAACCCAAACCTCAAACCCTAAACCCAAACCTCAAACCCTAAACCCAAACCTCAAACCCTAAACCCAAACCTCAAACCCTAAACCCAAACCTCAAACCCTAAACCCAAACCTCAAACCCTAAACCCAAACCTCAAACCCTAAACCCAAACCTCAAACCCTAAACCCAAACCTCAAACCCTAAACCCAAACCTCAAACCCTAAACCCAAACCTCAAACCCTAAACCCAAACCTCAAACCCTAAACCCAAACCTCAAACCCTAAACCCAAACCTCAAACCCTAAACCCAAACCTCAAACCCTAAACCCAAACCTCAAACCCTAAACCCAAACCTCAAACCCTAAACCCAAACCTCAAACCCTAAACCCAAACCTCAAACCCTAAACCCAAACCTCAAACCCTAAACCCAAACCTCAAACCCTAAACCCAAACCTCAAACCCTAAACCCAAACCTCAAACCCTAAACCCAAACCTCAAACCCTAAACCCAAACCTCAAACCCTAAACCCAAACCTCAAACCCTAAACCCAAACCTCAAACCCTAAACCCAAACCTCAAACCCTAAACCCAAACCTCAAACCCTAAACCCAAACCTCAAACCCTAAACCCAAACCTCAAACCCTAAACCCAAACCTCAAACCCTAAACCCAAACCTCAAACCCTAAACCCAAACCTCAAACCCTAAACCCAAACCTCAAACCCTAAACCCAAACCTCAAACCCTAAACCCAAACCTCAAACCCTAAACCCAAACCTCAAAGATAGATTACCTGCCATTACACCATACCATTCCACCCAAAAACACAATACCCACAATGAGAGACTCAGCTCTTCTGAGATGAGAAAATAGAGTAAATCACAATCTTTATTTGGCAACACACAGTGCTTTATTGAGTCAACAAGGCATCCATTACATCAGTTTGCAAATATTCCACACTACAGAATGGCATACAAATTCCATAACAATGTTTTATTTCACATACATGGATATAATCAATTACATAACATAATCCCCTTAAACCAACAGCATTGTCTGCATTTCACTTCTGTATACTCAAGTCACACATCACGTGTCCAAAACCTTGCATTTATGGGGAGAGGCAGGAATGGGGCTTGACCATACCTCATCTAGCAACCGGGTAGCATGCTCCCTCAACAGCACCTACACATGCAAAAAGATAAGTCAAAGACTGTCCGGGACAGTCCCAACCATGGTGCAGTGCAGCGAAACAGCCAAAAGGCTGACAAATTGTAAAAAACGTCAGCCTTCCGGCTGTTTGACTGCACTGCACCATGGTTTCAAAATCACTACAGTGATTTAGGATGCTAAGACACAGATGACTAAATGAATCATCTGTTTGCAACTCAAGCTACACATTACAGCTCTACAACTACAGGTTATGCAACAATGTACAAACAACTTAACACTTCAGAATGCCCAAAAACATAAGGATTTTACAACAGTGTCCTCTTGAAACTTTGATGGCTAGAACATTCCAAGTGGCAAACAAACCACTCCTTTAAAGCTAGTTACACTTTGTGCAAGTAATTACAGAAACTACTTCACATAAGTGACAGGGTTGATTTAGTTAATCTCTCCAATTAGGATTGCAGAAATGACAATAATGCCACTTAAGAATACTGGTAGTTCTGGTATCTACCAGAACACTGACCCCAGTCCTGCTGCTCTAGTTCATTCTAGCCATCAAACAGAGAACACTTCACATCACAACCCAAAACACATATACAATCAAACTCCAATTCTTCCAAACAAAGCACACCAAAATCCTCTCTGCTGACACCGTTGCCTTCCAACTACACACATGGAAATAGCTTCCTATGGAAAAGAGAAAAGAAAGTCACACACTCATCAGCCATAGAACAAATGCTAAACATCTAAAAGCACACACAACAAAAGCACATGCAATACCAAGTGACATACACCCAGTGAAACACACAGTTGCCACCTTGACACAGGACAGCCCAACACAAAACTATACTCAATCAATAACCATACTTAACTTGCAAACCTGACACCAAATCCATTTTGGAAAACAAGTACTTCATGTCCCCCACAGTCATACTTCAGCTTCACTGGTTCTTTGCCAAATTGGATCCAGACGCTTCTGCAAATACAAAGAAAGTGTGACTGCACACCTACTCACACAGCACCCAACTACAAAAGATGACCTCACCTGCATACTAACCAAAAACAAACATTTAATACCCATTACACTTCCCACATAGATGTACCCACCCACCCCAAACACTCTCAAGCACATTTTGCTGCCCTCCCTCCATATCCCACCACAGCAGGAGCCCATCGCTAACTAGGATGCTCACATTCTCCTTGGAAAACCACAACCGTGTAGAAGATGGACAAAGGATAAAGTGGTGACCTGTCATGCAACCCCAGTGCTGTGTGTGAGAGAAGAACGGAGAACGGAGCATCTCTAGTTACAGAGAGGGCACTGTCCCAACAATTAGCCCTGCCTCAGGGGAAATTCATGCTCCCTCCATACAACGAGCTTCCACCCACCCCTCACATACCCATTAAGAACCGACACATTTTAGAGGACTTCCACCTCTGAACAAGGAGCCTCACAAACACACATTCTTCTGACCATCAAACCCTTCGGCAGATACTTAACTTAGACAGTTACTCCCGCTCTTAAGATCATCTTCCCCTTATAGAGGGGCCTTCACTCCCATACATTGGCAGGAATACAGCGATGTCATGACAGTCAGAGAGAAGTAGTCACGACACTCCGCAGACCACCACGACACGGATACCAGACCTGGATGCATCTGTAAATACAAAGAAAGTGTGACTGCACACCTATTCACACAGCACCCAACTACAGAATACAAAAGATGACCTCACCTGCATACTAACCAAAAACAAACATTTAATACCCATTACACTTCCCACATAGATGTACCCACCCACCCCAAACACTCTCAAGCACATTTTGCTGCCCTCCCTCCATATCCCACCACAGCAGGAGCCCATCGCTAACTAGGATGCTCACATTCTCCTTGGAAAACCACAACCGTGTAGAAGATGGACAAAGGATAAAGTGGTGACCTGTCCTGCAACCCCAGTGCTGTGTGTGAGAGAAGAACGGAGAACGGAGCATCTCTAGTTACAGAGAGGGCACTGTCCCAACAATTAGCCCTCCATCAGGGGAAATTCATGCTCCCTCCATACAACGAGCTTCCACCCACCCCTCACATACCCATTAAGAACCGACACATTTTAGAGGACTTCCACCTCTGAACAAGGAGCCTCACAAACACACATTCTTCTGACCATCAAACCCTTCGGCAGATACTTAACTTAGACAGTTACTCCCGCTCTTAAGATCTTCTTCCCCTTATAGATGGGCCTTCACTCCCATACATTGGCAGGAATACAGCGATGTCATGACAGTCAGAGAGAAGTAGTCACGACACTCCGCAGAACACCACGACACGGATACCAGACCTGGATGCATCTGTAAATACAAAGAAAGTGTGACTGCACACCTACTCACACAGCACCCAACTACAGGATACAAAAGATGACCTCACCTGCATACTAACCAAATCAAACACTTAATACCCATTACGCTTCCCACATAAATGCACGCACCCACCCCAAACACTCAAGCACATGTTGCTGCTCTCCCTCCATATCCCACCACAGCAGGAGCCCATCGCTAACTAGGATGCTCACATTCTCCTTGGAAAACCACAACCGTGTAGAAGATGGACAAAGGATAAAGTGGTGACCTGTCATGCAACCCCAGTGCTGTGTGAGAGAGAAGAACAGAGAACGGAGCATCTCTAGTTACAGAGAGCGCACTGTCCCAGCAATCAACCTTCCTCCAGTGGAAATTCATGCTCCCGCCATACAATGAACTTCCACCCACCCCCCACATGTCCTCTAAACTGTGAGGTTTCTTAGAGGACCCCCCTAATCCCTAAACAAGTTTCCTCAACAGCACACATTCTTCTGAACATCAAACCCTTTGGCAGATACTTAACTTAGACGGCTACACCAGCTCTTAAGATCTTCTTCCCCTTATATATGGACCTTCACTCCCATACATTGGCAGCAATACAGTGATGCTGTTATAGTCAGAGACAGGTAGTCATGACACTCCGCAGAACACCACGACACGGGACCAGATCTGGACGCATCTGCAAACACAAATACTCTTTGACTGCATACCTACTCACAAAGCACCCAACTACATGATATGAAAGAACCACGCCTGCATACTAACCCCTCCCAGACCCCCAAACACTCTCATCCACATACTGGTGGCCCTCCCCCTTTCCCTACACCACAAGGGTCCATCATTAACTAGAATGCTCACATCCTCCTCAGAAAACCAACACCCAGCAGAAGAGAAAAGAAGGACAAAGACGTGATCCAACATGGAAACCCAGTGCTGTGCGTGAGAGAAGGGAGAATGGAGCATCTCTAGTTACACACAGGTCACTCTACCATCAACCTTCCCTCAGGGGAAACTCAAGCTCCCTCCATACAACCACCACCACCACCACCTCCCACCCACCACATGCCCATTAAGAATGGACACATTTTAGAGGACTCCATTCCCAAACAAGAAGCCTGAACAGCACAAATATTTCTCACCATCAAACCCTTCACAGATACTTAACTTGGACAGCCACTCCCACGACCCTCCATGGAACAACGCAGTGCAGTCCCAGATGCATCTGAAAAATAAAAACAAGCTTGACTGCAAACCTATTCATAAAGCTCCCAACTATGCAATAGGAAAGATCACCTCACGAGCATACTGCTTCCTAAAGAGACTGAACGTCTACTACACTCGACCCCCTCCCTCAGAGAAGCCCCCCCACCCCAACATTGACATCCACAAACTGAAGCCCCTCCCACATTCCCTCCAGCACAGGAGACCATCGCTAACTAGGATGCTCACATCCCCCTCAGAAAGCCAACATTCAATAGAGGAGAAAAGAAGGACAAAGCAGTGACCCATCATGCAAACCCAGTGCTGTGTGACAGAAGAACTGAGAATGGAGCATCTCTAGTTAGAGAGGTCACTCTCCCACCAATCAACCTTCCTCCAAGGAAAACATCCATACTCCCTCCATACAATGAGCTCCCTCTTGTGCCCACTAAGAACAGGCAGAGTTTACCAGACTCCCGCCCCTAAACAATAAGCTTCCACAATACAAATACTTCTCACCATCATACCCTTCAGCAGATACTTAACTTTGACAGCCACTCCCAAGACCTTCTTTTCTTTTGTACACTAGACTTCTCACCCGGATGTCAACAGCCATACAGCAATGGCATGACAGTCAAAGAGCAGTAGTCGGGACCCTCCACAGAATGACACAACACAGTATCTGATCCAGATGCATCTGCAAGTACAAACAAATCTACTCACATAACAACCCATCAACCCTAACATCCACAACATGAAAAAATGATCTCATCTGCAAACACCTACTATCCATACACACACCCCTCAGAGAAGCACCTCCCCACCCCAAAACACTCATCCACATATTGCTGCCCCCGCCCACATGCTCACCACAGCAGGGGACCATCGCTAACTAGGATGCTCACATTCTCCTTGTGAAACCACAGCCACGTATAAGATGTACAAAGGATGAAGTAGTGACCAGTCATGCAAAACCACCATTGTGGTTGAGAGAAGAACTGAGAACGAAGCATCTCTAGTTACACAGGTCACTCTCCCAGCAATCAACCCTCCCTCAGGGGAAACCTCATACTCCCTCTATACAAGCTACCGCCCACCCCTCACGTGCCCATTAAAACACAAAGACTTTAGAGGACTCCCACACCTAAACAAGAAGCCTCAACAGCACAAATTCTTCTGCCCCTCAAACCCTTCCACAGACACTTAACTTTGACCGCTGTTCCCGCTCGCAAGAGCTTCATTTCTTTTGTACGCTGGCCTTCTCGCCCATACATCTGTACAGCGATGCCATGACAGTCAAAGAGAAGTAGTCACACCATCCACGGAGCACCACGATGCAGTACTGGATCCATCTGCAACTACAAACAAAGTACCCAATTAGACAACATGAACAAAGACTTCACCTGCATACTAAACAGAAGGAACACCAATTATCCATTACACTCCCCCCCTCAGACAAGCAACACCCACTCCAAACACTCATCCACATATTGCTGCCCACCACAGCAGGAGACTGTCGCTAACTAGGATGCTCACATTCTCCTTGGAAAACCACAACCACATAGAAGATGGACAAAGAATGCAGTGGTGACCTGTCATGCAAACCCAGTGCTGTGTGTGAGAGAGAAGAACTGAGAATGGAGCATCTCGAGTTAGACAGGTTGCTCTCCCAGCAATTAGCCCTCCCTCAGGGGACACACACACACTCCCTCTGTACAACAATCTCCCAACCACACTTCAAAAGCCTATTAAGAACACGAAGAATTTAGAAGACTCCCACCCCTAAACAAGAAGGCTCAACAGTACAAATACTTCGGACCATCAAACCCTCCAGTAGATACTTAACTTTGACAGCCATTCCCTCTCTCAAGATCTTCTTTACCTTCATATGTGGGCCTTCGCTTTCATCCATCGGCATCTGTACAACAATGCGGTGACGGTCAAAGAGTAATAGTCATGACCTGGACTCATCTGCAAATAAAAAAAAAAAAAGCTTGACTGTAAACCTCAGTTATACACTCTACTCTCCTAACCTACTTAGGACTTGCTTGACAGGGAATGCCTACTACACATTACATCCCCCTCACATAACCCCACCCCAAACGCTCTCATACACATGGAAAATGGCTAAATTTCTACATACTGATGGCCCTCCCCCTTTCCCTACACCACGGAGGCCCATCGCTAACTAGAATTGGCACATCATCCTCAGAAAACCACAACCATGTAGAGGAGAACACAAGAATGAAGTGGTGACCAGTGATGCAAAATGGTGTGTAAGACAGAAGAACTGAGAACAGAGCCACTCTAGTTACAGACAGGTCACTGCCAGCAGTCAACCTTCTTCCAGGAAATAAAGCGCACTCCCCCCAGTAAAGAGCTCCCATCCACCCCTCACGTGCCCATTAAGAATGAGCAGAATTTAGAGAACTCCCATAAGTAAAGAAAGAGCCTCAAGATCACAAATCCTTCTGACCATCAAACCCTTTGGCATATACTTATCTTTGGAAATTGGTCAGGAGCTCCCCCTCAAGAGCCTCTTCACCTTGATAGACAGGCCTTCATGCCCAGATGTTGAAATTATTCCTAAACATATAGTGATGGTGTGACAGAGAAGAAAAATATTCACAACCCTCAGGTCACAGTGCAACTCAGTACCGGATCTGGACACAGCTGCAGATACAAAGAAAGTTTCACTGTAAACATGGTTTATTAACTCTACTCAGGGGGCTCCAGACAATTGAAGAGAAAAAATACAAAAGGGGCATACAGATGAGGTTAAGAGAAGAAACGCTTACTAAATATTAGTTTCCTCAGACCAGTCCCCGCCTAACCCAAACAGAAAATTGCTATGCTTCTACAACATCCAACACCATGGACATGCTATCAGTACTAAATATGTGTGTTTAACAGAAGCTATCCCCCCAGTGTCTCACTCCCAATGAAAATACTAATGATCTATCTTCTATATATATAAAAGTCAAGTGGTGTATGTATGACCACGAACTCCTCCCGCACCGTTTGAGCCAGAGACTTGAAATTTGGTACAGTGAGAGGTCTTGGGGTCTAGATGGTCATAAGGGTCAAAAAAATTTCGAATCTCACCTCTGACGCCCCCCAGGGGTGAAAGTCTTTAAGGACCAATCACAGCAGCTGGGCAGCTAGGTGGTGATGACATCATAATACCCCCTCCAACAGACACCGCACTCGCTCAGCTCCCTGCCCCTCCCTCCTCCAATGGAACCCCGGAATCCATCAGCCCTGTGCCCCCCCCCCACCTACAAAGGTCCCCGGAATCCCTCGGCTCTGGGCCCCCTCCCCGCCTGCGACGGATCCGAGTTGAGTTTGGTGGGACGGTAAGTGAGGTGGGGGTGTCGGGTTTGGTCGGGGGGTAAGTGAGCCGGGGGGTGTTGGGGTTGGTCAGGGGGTGTCAGCTGTCTGCCACCTCCCCACCTCCGACTGACCCGAGCAGCGCCAGGCACTTTTTTATATATATAAAAAAATATATATAAAAAATATATATAAAAAGTGCCTGGCGCTGCCCTGACGCCCCCCAGGGGTGAAAGTAATTAAAGGCCAATCACATCAGCTGGGCAGCTGCTGTTCTCTGTGACATAGTTCTGATGTCATAATACCCCCTCCAACAGACACCGCACTCGCTCAGCTCTGTGCCCCCTCCCCACCTGCGACGGACCCCGGATTCCCTCAGCTCTGTGCCCCCTCCCCACCTGCGACGGACCCCGGATTCCCTCAGCTCTGTGCCCCCTCCCCACCTGCGACGGACCCGAGTTGGGTTTGGTCAGTCGGGGGTTGAGGTAGGGGTGTCTGGTTTGGTTGGGGGGGGGGGAAGGTGTCTGGGTGGGTGAGGGGTGGGGGTTGGTCAGGGGGTGTTGGGTTTGGTTGGGGGGGTGAGGAAGGGGGTCGGGGGGTAAGTGAGGGGTGGGTGTCAGCTTTGTTTGTGGTGGTAGCTAGGCGTGTTGGGTTTGGTTGGGGGGGAAGTGAGGTGGGTGTGTCAGGTTTGGTCTACAAGGGGGGTGAGGTGTGGATGTTGGTCAGGGGGTGTCGGGGTTGGTCGTGGGGGTAAGTGAGCCGGGGGTGTCGGGTTTGGTTGGGGGGGGTAAGTGAGCCGGGGGTGTCGGGTTTGGTCGGGGGGTGGGTGGGAAGGTGTCGGGGTGGGTGAGGGGTGAGGTGTGGGGGTTGGGGTTGGTCAGGGGGTGTCGGGTTTGGTGGGGGGGGTAAGGTGGGGGGTGTCGGGGTTGGTCGGGGGGGTGGGAAGGTGTCGGGGTGGGTGAGGGGTGAGGTGTGGGGGTTGGGGTTGGTCAGGGGGTGTTGGGTTTGGTGGGGGGGTAAGGTGGGGGGTGTCGGGGTTGGTCGGGGGGTAAGTGAGCCGGGGGTGTCGGGTTTGGTCGGGGGGGGGTGGGAAGGTGTCGGGGTGGGTGAGGGGTGAGGGGTGAGGGGTGGGGGTTGGTCAGGGGGTGTCGGGGTTGGTCGGGGGGGTAAGTGAGCCGGGGGTGTCGGGTTTGGTCGGGGGGGTGTGGGAAGGTGTCGGGGTGGGTGAGGGGTGAGGGGTGAGGGGTGGGGGTTGGTCAGGGGGTGTCGGGGTTGGTCGGGGGGGTAAGTGAGCCGGGGGTGTCGGGTTTGGTCGGGGGGGGTCGGGTTTGGTCGGGGGGGTCGGGTTTGGTCGGGGGGGGTGGGAAGGTGTCGGGGTGGGTGAGGGGTGAGGGGTGAGGGTTGGTCAGGGGGTGTTGGGTTTGGTGGGGGGGTAAGGTGGGGGGTGTCGGGGTTGGTTGGGGGGGTAAGTGAGCCGGGGGTGTCGGGTTTGGTCGGGGGTGGGTGGGAAGGTGTCGGGGTGGGTGAGGGGTGAGGTGTGGGGGTTGGGGTTGGTCAGGGGGTGTTGGGTTTGGTGGGGGGGTAAGGTGGGGGGTGTCGGGGTTGGTCGGGGGGTAAGTGAGCCGGGGGTGTCGGGTTTGGTCGGGGGGGGGGTGGGAAGGTGTCGGGGTGGGTGAGGGGTGAGGGGTGGGGGTTGGGGTTGGTCAGGGGGTGTCGGGGTTGGTCGGGGGGGGTAAGTGAGCCGGGGGTGTCGGGGTTGGTCGGGGGGGGTAAGTGAGCCGGGGGGGGTCGGGTTTGGTCGGGGGTGTCGGGGTTGGTCGGGGGGGGGTGGGAAGGTGTCGGGGTGGGTGAGGGGTGAGGGGTGAGGGTTGGTCAGGGGGTGTTGGGTTTGGTGGGGGGGGTAAGGTGGGGGGTGTCGGGGTTGGTCGGGGGGGTAAGTGAGCCAGGGGTGTCGGGTTTGGTCGGGGGTGGGTGGGAAGGTGTCGGGGTGGGTGAGGTGTGGGGGTTGGGGTTGGTCAGGGGGTGTTGGGTTTGGTGGGGGGGTAAGGTGGGGGGTGTCGGGGTTGGTCGGGGGGTAAGTGAGCCGGGGGTGTCGGGTTTGGTCGGGGGGGGGTGGGAAGGTGTCGGGGTGGGTGAGGGGTGAGGGGTGGGGGTTGGGGTTGGTCAGGGGGTGTCGGGGTTGGTCGGGGGGGTAAGTGAGCCGGGGGGTGTCGGGGTTGGTCGGGGGGGGTAAGTGAGCCGGGGTGTCGGGTTTGGTCGGGGGGGGGTAAGTGAGCCGGGGGGGTCGGGTTTGGTCGGGGGGGTCGGGTTTGGTCGGGGGGGGGGGTGGGAAGGTGTCGGGGTGGGTGAGGGGTGAGGGTTGGTCAGGGGGTGTTGGGTTTGGTGGGGGGTAAGGTGGGGGGTGTCGGGGTTGGTCGGGGGGGTAAGTGAGCCGGGGGTGTCGGGTTTGGTCGGGGGTGGGTGGGAAGGTGTCGGGGTGGGTGAGGGGTGAGGTGTGGGGGTTGGGGTTGGTCAGGGGGTGTTGGGTTTGGTGGGGGGGTAAAGTGGGGGGTGTCGGGGTTGGTCGGGGGGTAAGTGAGCCGGGGGTGTCGGGTTTGGTCGGGGGGGGTGGGAAGGTGTCGGGGTGGGTGAGGGGTGAGGGGTGGGGGTTGGGGTTGGTCAGGGGGTGTCGGGGTTGGTCGGGGGGGTAAGGTGGGGGGTGTCGGGGTTGGTCGGGGGGGGTAAGTGAGCCGGGGGTGTCGGGTTTGGTCGGGGGGGGGTGGGAAGGTGTCGGGGTGGGTGAGGGGTGAGGGGTGAGGGGTGAGGGTTGGTCAGGGGGTGTTGGGTTTGGTGGGGGGGTAAGGTGGGGGGTGTCGGGGTTGGTCCGGGGGGTAAGTGAGCCGGGGGTGTCGGGTTTGGTCGGGGGTGGGTGGGAAGGTGTCGGGGTGGGTGAGGGGTGAGGTGTGGGGGTTGGGGTTGGTCAGGGGGTGTGGGTTTGGTGGGGGGGTAAGGTGGGGGGTGTCGGGGTTGGTCGGGGGGTAAGTGAGCCGGGGGTGTCGGGTTTGGTCGGGGGTGGGTGGGAAGGTGTCGGGGTGGGTGAGGGGTGAGGGGTGAGGGGTCGGGGTTGGTCAGGGGGTGTCGGGGTTGGTCGGGGGGGTAAGGTGGGGGGTGTCGGGGTTGGTCGGGGGGTAAGGTGGGGGGTGTCGGGGTTGGTCGGGGGGGTAAGGTGGGGGGTGTCGGGGTGGTCGGGGGGGGTAAGTGAGCCGGGGTTGGTCGGGGGGGTAAGTGAGCCGGGGGTGTCGGGGTTGGTCGGGGGTGGGTGGGAAGGTGTCGGGGTGGGTGAGGGGTGAGGTGTGGGGGTTGGGGTTGGTCAGGGGGTGTTGGGTTTGGTGGGGGGGTAAGGTGGGGGGTGTTGGGGGTTGGTTGGGGGAGTGAGAAGGGGGGTCGGGGTTGGTAGAGGGGTAAGTGAGGTGTAGGTGTCGGGATTGTTTGTGGTGGTAGGTAGGGGTGTCGGGTTTGGTCGGGGGGGGAAGTGAGGTGGGTGTGTCAGGTTTGGTCTACGGGGGGGGGTGAGGTGTGGGTGTTGGTCAGGGGGTATTGGGGTGGGTAGGGGGAGACGTGGGGGTGTTGGGTTTGGCTGGGGGGGGGAATATGTGAGTCGGGGTTGGTCAAGGGGTAAGTGAGGTGGGGGGTGTCGGGTTTGGTCAGGGGGCGAGGTGGGGGTGTCAGGGTTGCTCTCTCCCCCATCCAACAGACCCCACACTCGCTCAGCTGTCTGTCCCCTCCCCACCTCCAACTGACCCAAGCAACGCCGGGTATTTTCGCTAGTAACACATAAATCAAACACACTCTGAACAGCCTGAAATGAAAGAAAAGCATATTATACAGAAAGAAGGAAAGAAAAACAGTATATTAACCTCAAATACATCATTGTTACCCCCATATCAATACTCACCATGACTGTAAACACCCATACAAGTGCCTATGCACATCTCTTTGCAGCACCACAAAGCTGAATGACTTCCTCTGACAAGAGCCCAGCTTATATACTGCCTAAGCTCCGCCCTCCATTTCCAGCATGCCTTGGAAGCCAAAGGCAGCTATAAAGACAGACTCCAGTGACCCAGAAACCCTTTAGTTCATTTCTACTTTAACAGCAGCAAGCACTGTCCCTCTTGATGTATTAAGCATTTGAATCTTCTGAAATTTTGCATTGTAAGACAAGCTGATATCGACAGGTAATTATGCTATTTGAGGTTCCTAAAAAGGAAATGCTACCTAGACAGAAGACTGGAATCCACAGTAGGTGCAGTTGGAGGCTGCTGAAAGAGATACCTCAACAGTGCTGAGGGTTGTCTTTGTACTGTGAGAGGGTATTTGGGGGGAGGGGGCTGCAGGAATGTAAAGATTACTTCACTGGTGGTTGAGGGCATATCTACAGCCTCACACTCAAAATGGAGGGCAGGGTCACTCCCTGTTACGCTGCCCAGGCAGCTGCCACAGTCCAGAGATACTGCACCATCCCCATGACCAACTTTAGGGCAAATCGCAACCTCTGCAAATTTATACTTTCCCTCAGACTACCCCCCCCCACCTCCATCACCTGCACA
This sequence comes from Sternotherus odoratus, assembly GCA_032164245.1. Classification (NCBI taxonomy): domain Eukaryota; kingdom Metazoa; phylum Chordata; order Testudines; family Kinosternidae; genus Sternotherus; species Sternotherus odoratus. The sequence goes on along the minus strand of JAVMKO010000009.1, from coordinate 86,341,373 downwards.
CCCCACTGCCTCCTCCAAGGTTTAATTTACATAGACAAAGGTCACAGAGCTCAGCCCCAGCACACACTAATCATTGTATAGGCAGCCAGGGGTTGGCACCAAGCTCTTAAGGCAAACAACACCAACACCCCCTGCAGCATCACAGCCATAAGGGTTGCATAGAGTATTGCTGCCCTTACGCCACTGCTGCTGCTGCAGCTTGTCATGCCGGGCACACAGCATGCAGCTCAAGGGGGACTTCATGCTGTCACACAGGGGACTGTAGCTTGCCAGAGCTCACAACCCTCTGGCCGCTCGTGGCTCGCCAGAGGCAACATTTCATATTTCGGGGGAAGGCAATTTTAAGAATGAGTCCAGGGGGCTATTTGAGGATCTCAAAAGCCAGGGTTATTGCACATAATAACTTGGATACAGTATTCCTGTCAGCTAAATCCTAATTCTTATATTTTAAAAAACATAAATTTAAAATGTGGCTTTAATTGGAATTTGTATATATATGTAAGTTTAGAAGAGTCAGGCACTAATTCAGCAAGACATTCCCCCCTCCCAGGCTTGAAGGTGTCAGTACTGGAGCGTTAACACAGATATCAGAAACACAAGTTTGATATTTTGTACTCTGCTTATTTTTTTCAGTTTAGTACAGATATATACAAAGATAGAGTTTACTTAACACACACTATGTTACTGCCATTAGGTAGTCAAAATGAAGTAAATGCATTTTTAGTGCAGTAAAAAAAACATTCACTAAAATAAACAAACAAACATGATTAATGTGTTGTTTTCTCTTTTATTATGTAAGGAAATTAATTTTTCTAAATATTTTTGCATTTATGGTTACCAATAAAAATCATATACATGACTCACTAACATTTGATTCCATCATGGCTATTTGTATCATACATGGAACCGTATTTATTTTCAAACAAATGTTAAGTTATTTTACAAATATCACTAAAAAGACAATTTGAAAATAAACACCCTTCAGCTAGAAGCAGAATTTAATTTTCTAGCACAATACTATTATTTGATTGTCTGACTTTTATTATCATATTGTGCTTTGTCATTGTTATGTTATAAAATGACTAACCTGTCCTGGCTGGCATAATTGTCATTCATTATTTAACTAATTTCTACTTAATTTTACTACTAAAAGAATTAAATTTATGAGCTGCACAGACCACAGAAAAAAATAAACTAACAGAACTCTAATCCTTAAACTTTTAAATGAACCATGCACACATAGTCTCTGGAATTTTATACTTTGAAAGGAAGTGTGTGTGTGTGTGTTCGTCCATCGATTCGACAAGGACCAACAACACCAACAGTACAAGTGTGTACGGGGGAGTGTGTGTTCGGTGAGTGAGAGACAGCACACTCTCACTTTAATCTAGAGGCTGTTCAGTCCAGCAGCACACTCAGCATCTCCCACTCATGACCCAAAGGCAACACCACAGACTCCTGTCACCCCCACCCCTACCCCAGCTCAGCAGAAACCATGTACAAAGACAGGGGGCTTGTGACACCCCCAACAGCAGTCCCTGCCCCCTGTGCAACAGACAACAGGTTCCCAGGACCAGCTTTACCAGGGGGCTGCTCCAAGTGTGGGGAGGGGGAAAGAGTAGGTGCACGCGAACAGAGGGCACCAGGGAGCCATGGTCCTATTGCTTCTAATATTATTTCCTACAAGCCATAAGAGCAAGAAACACCCTTCTTTCTCAGCAGGAAAGTAATCAGGATACATCTTGTGTACCCATTCGTCCATATTCTCTCAGACATGTCTGGCTTTTTGGATTAAAAATAGCATGGGGGAATTTGTAAATATATAAAACTAGCGAAAATACCCAGTGTTGCTCGGGTCCGTTGGAGGTGGGGAGGGGGCAGAGAGCAAACCTGACACCCCCACCTGACCAAACCCAACACCCCCTGACCAACACCCACACCTCACCTCCGTAAACCAAACCTGAAACACCCACCTCACTTTCCCCCCAACCAAACCCGACACCCCTACCTACCACCACAAACAAACCCAACACCCCCTGACCAACCCCAACACCCACACCTCACCCCCCCAACACCTTCCCACCCACCCCCTGACCAAACCCGACACCCCTACCTCACTTACCCTCCGACCAAACCCAACTCGGGTCCGTCGGAGGTGGGGAGGGGGCAGAGAGCTGAGCAAGTGCGGGGTCCGTTGGAGGGGGGGAGGGGGCAGAGAGCTGAGCGAGTGCGGGGTCCGTTGGAGGGGGTATTATGACATCATAGCTATGTCACAGAGAACAGCAGCTCCCCAGCTGATGTGATTGGCCTTTAAATAATTTCACCCCTTGGGGGCGTCAGAGGTGAGATTTGAAAAATTTTCGACTCTTAATCTGATTAGGACCCTAAAACTCTACCAAATTTCAAGTCTCTAGCTCAAACGGTGTGGAAGGAGTAAGTGCACGTACATACACGCACGCATGCATACACGCATACACCATTTGCCTTTTATATATAGAGATGCCTTGAATTTCCCCCCATGCAGCGTGCAGCACTGGTTATAGGCCTGCTGGCAGGATTCAGCTGCTTGAATGGGGCCTCTGGCAGCGAAAGCCCCTCCCCAACAACTTCAGATCACTGGCCGGGGCCCTCCTTCCGCTGTAGATGCGTACAGTATTTGGGACACACCCCTTGGTCCTAGGAGGAGTACTCGTGAGAACCCACCTCTTGTTTTTTTTGGGGGGGGGGAATAGTATTCAGGACACACCACTTGTTTCCAGGGGGACTACAATTAATGTCGGGGGGAGGAGTACTATTGATGAAACACCCTGTTTGTCTGGAGGGGACACGGTTTAAACACACCGCTTGTTTCCAGAAGGGACAGTATTAATGACACCATGTTTCTGTGGGGGACAGTATTCAGGCAACACTCCTTATTTGCAGGGGGACTACGGAGGGGATAATATTAATGATACACCCTTTGTTTCCAGAGGGGACAGTCTTCAGGACACACCTTTTGTTTCCAGAGGGGACACTATTAATGACACACTATGTTTCGGGCACGGGACAGTATTCACACTACACCCCCTCTTTGCAGCGGGGTTACAATTCATGTCATACATTTTATTCTCAGGAGGAGTACTGTTAATTATACACCCCTTCTTCTTGGAGGGGACACTACTGAAACCCAGCTCTTGGTCGCAGAAGGGGACAGTATTCAGGCAACGCCTCGTCTCTTCAGGGGGACTACAATTCATGACACACACACCTTGTTGCTGAAGGGAATGGTATTCATGACACAGCCCTTGTTTCCAGAGGGAACAGTATTCATGACACACCATGTTTCGGAGGAGGGAGGGAACAGCAGTCAGGCAACGCCTCTTGTTCCCAAAGGGGTCTGTAATCAGAATACCTCTCTCCTCGCTAGTGGGGACAGTATTTGTGACACATCTCATGCTCCAGGAGAAGTATTATTGATAAACAGCCCTTGTTTCTGTGGAAGGATAGTATTTGTGACACCACTCTTTTCCGGAGAGCAATTTTCAAGACACACTTCTTGTTCACACTCAGGACACTATTCAGTACACACCCTTGTTCCCAGGGGAGCATTACTGATATTTCCCCCCCTCCCCCAGCAAGGAGTGTGTTAGTATTTAGGACACACCCTCTTTTCCAGAGGACACTGTATTCATAAACCATCGCTTGGTGCCACAAGGGACAGTAATCAGGACACATCCCCTGTTCGCAGTAGGAGCACTATTAATTATACACCCCGTCTTCTTGGAGGGGACACTATTCAAACCCAGCTCTTGGTCGCAGAGGGGACACTATTCAGAACACACCTTTTGTTTCCAGAGGGGACAGTATTTAGAACACACCATGTTTCTGCCAAGGGACAGTATTTAGACACCACATCTTGTTTTCAGGGTCCTACAATTCATGACACACTCCCTTGTTTCTGAAGGGAACGGTATTCATGACACACCCCTTGTTTCCAGCGGGGGTAGTATTCATGACACACCATGATTCTTCAGGGAACAGTATTCACACAACATCTCATGGTTGCAATCCCTTGTTTCTGGAGAGGACAGTCTTCATGACACATCCCTTGTGTCCAGAGGGGACAGTATTCAGGACACACAATTTTTTTTTTGGGGGGGGGGGGACAGTTATCAGGACACACCTCTTGTTTCAAGGGGGACTACAAGTCCTGATAACGACTGTGCCTTTCAGATACAAGGGTGTGTATGACACACCCCTTTTGTCTAGGATTGCCATATTTCAACATTAAAAAAAAGGACATAGGGGGGGCAATGGATAAGGAGGGGATAGGGGCTTGCCTACCCAAACAGCCTGCCCCTATCTTCTCTCTCCCACTTCCTGCCCCCCTCAGAATCCCCAACCCCCCTTCTCCTTGCCCTGACTGCCCCCTCCTGAGATTCCCCCCACCCTAACTGCCCGTCTTGGACTCAGAACACCCCCTCCCCCAAAAAACAGGTTTTAAATGAATCAGTCACAGAGGTTTAGTGTGTTCATAAAAAATGTTTATTGCTTTTAGAAAAAGAGAACACTAATTTACTTTGTGTGATCTGTATGACAATAGACATGTTTAAAAAAAATGTTTCCAAAGCTGGTAACATTTCATAGAGATTTAGGCTTTTATATCTTACTATGGTACTGATTTTGCTGGAGGTTCTCTTAAAACTAGTTTTATCAGATAGCAGTAAAGAAGGGGAAACTCTATTTGTCCAGCTATCTGGAAGAAGAAAGGGATGGACAGAAAGGACAGGAAGACTTTGGAAGCAAGTTTTTTTTTTAACTATAGTAATTAAAATGTGTTTTTTTAGATAAATCTTCCAAAAGACCACCCTTATTTTACAAACTATAGCCTTAAATGCTTCAATGTTCAAACATAAAGATTGCATACCTTTTTGGATGCATAAGGATTTTTTTTAGAGATGTGATTTTATAATCTTCACCAACCCACTAATTAAATATTTTTAAAGCAAATGTTAAACTAAGGTCCTGTAGACCAGGGGGTAGGCAAACTGAGTTTTGAGTGGCAGTAATACATTTTAATGTTTTTAGAAGGTCTCTTTCTAGAAGTCTTTATGTACAACAATAGTTTAGTTAAACATTTTAAAAACATATTTACTTTTAATTTAATTTTAAGTGAAGCTTCTTATATATTAAAGGCAGAGCCCCCTAGGCCCGTGGCCAGGACACAGGCACTGTGAGTTCCACTGAAATCAGCTCATGTGATGCCTTCCAACTACATGAATGGAAATAGTTTCCTAGGAGAAAGAAAAAAGAAAGTCACACATTCAACAGCTGTAGAACAAATACTGAACATCTACCACACACACACACACACACACACACACACACACACACACCAAAAGCACATGCAATACCAATTGACATGTACCCAGTGAAACAGTTGCCATCTTGACACAGAACAGCCCACCACGAAAACACGATTGATAACCATATTTAACCTGCAAACCTGATCTCAAATCAACTTCCATTTTGGGAAACAAGTACTTCATATCCCCCGCAGTCATACTTCAACTTCACTAGTTCTTTGCCAAATTGGATCCGGACACATTTGCAAATAAAAACAAAATTGACAGCAAACCGACCTCACAAAGCTCTCAACTACATGCTGTGAAAGATGACCTCACCTGCATATGGCTTCCTGAAGAGAAGGAACATGTATTACATTCTACACCCCCCTCAGAGAAGCCCCACACACCCCAAACACAGTCATCCACATACTGGTGGCCCTCCCCATTTCCCTCCACCACAGGGGCCCATCGCTAACTCGGATGCTCACATCCTCCTTGGAAAACCAACACCCAGTAGAGGAGAAAAGAAGGATGAAGCGGTGACCCATCATGCAAAACCAGTGTTGGGTGTGACAGAAGAACAGAGAATGGAGCATCTCTAGTTATAGACAGGTCACTCTCCCAGCAATCAACCTTCCCTCAGAGGAAACTCATGCTACCGCCTTACAACAAGCTCCCACCTAACCCTCAGGTTCCTATTAAGAACGGTCAATGTTTAGACTACCATCCCAAACAAGAAACCTCAACAGCACAAATACTTCTGATCATCAAACCCTTCGGCAGATACTTCACTTTGACAGATGTTCCCAGTCTCAAGATCTTCTTTTCCTTTGCACACAGACCTTTCCACCCATGCCTCAACATCCACACAGCGATGCCGTGAAGATCAAACAATGCAACAGTACCAGACCAGGATGCATCTGCAAATACAAACAAAGCTTCACTGCCACGCTACTCAGAAAGCGCCCAACTACACAACATGAAAGAAGACCTCACCTGCATACTAAACATGCTACTACCCCTTACGCCCTTCCTCAGAGAAGCACCCACCCACCCCAAACACTCATCCATTATTGCTTCCCCCTACATATCCCACCACTGCACAAGCCCATCGCTAACTAGGATGCTCACATTCTCCTCAGAAAACCACAACCAATGGAAGAGGGACAAAGGAAGAAGTGGTGACCTGTCATACAAACCCAGTGCTATGTAAGAAGAGAAACTGAGAATGGAGCATCTCTAGTTACAGACAGGTCACTCTCCCAGCAATCAACCTTCTGTCAGGGGAAACTCAGGCTCCCTCTGTACAAAGAGCTCCCATCCAACCTTCACATGCCCATTAAGAATGGGCAGAGTTTAAAGACAGAATTTAGAGAACTAAACAAGGAGGCTTAACAGCACAAATACTTCTGACCATCAAACCCTTCAGCAGATACTTAACTTTGACAGCGGCTTTGGCTCCGGCTCTCAAGATCTTCTTTTCCTTTGTACACTGGCCTTCTCTCCCATACGTCGACATCCATACCGAGATGCTGTGACTGTCAAAGAAAAGTAGTCACGAGCACTCCATGGGAAGACAATGCAGGACCAGATCCAGATGCATCTGCAAATACAAACAAAGCTTCACTGCAAACCTACTGACAAATCACCCAACTATACAACATGAAAGATGACCACACTTGCATACTAAACATGCTACTACCCATTACACCCCGCCTCAGAGAAGTGCGCACCCACCCCAAACACTCATCCATTATTGCTTCCCCCAGCATGTCCCACCACATCACGGGCCCATCGGTAACTAGGATGCTCACATTCTCCTTGGAAAACCAAAACCATGTAGAAGATGGACAAAGGATGAAGTGGTGACCTGTCATGCAAACCCAGTGCTGTATAAGAAGGGACAACTGAGAACGGAGCATCTCTAGCTACAGACAGGTCACTCTCCCAGCAATCAACCTTCCCTCAGGGGAAACTCATGCTCTCTCTGTACAACCAGCTTCCACCCACCCCTCACTTGCCCATTAAGAACAGGCAGAGTTTTGAGTTTAGACTCCTGTCCCTAAAGAAGAAGCCTCAACAGCACAAATACTGCTGACCATCAAACCTTTCGGCATTACGTAACTTTGACAGCTGCTCCGAAGATCTTTTTTCCCTTTGTATGTGGGCCTTTGCTCTCATATACATCGGCATCCATATGATAATGCAGTAACTGTCAACGAAAAGTAGTCATGACCCTCTACGGAATGAGACTACTCGGTACCAGATTCTCACACATCTGCAAATTAAAACAAAGCTTGACTGCAACCATCAGTTATAAACTAATCACAAAACTCCCAAAACCACAATATGAAAGATGACCTCACCTACATACTGAGAGGGAACACCTACTACACATTACACCCCCCCCCTGACAGAACCCCACCCCAAACACTCTCATCCACATGGAAAATGGCTACGCTACTACATACCGATTGGCCCTCCCAGTTTTCCTACACCACGGAGACCCATTGCTAACTAGGATGCTCACATCCTCCTTAGAAAACCACAACCATGTACAGGAGAACACAAGACTGAAGCAGAGACCAGTGATGCCAACCCAGTGCTGTGTAAGAGAGAAGAACTGAGAACAGAGCATCTCTAGTTAGAGACAGGTCACTCTCCCAGCAATCAACCTTCCTCCAGGGAAAACATGCTCTCCATCTGTACAATGAGCTCCCTCACATGTCCATTAAGAATGAACAGAACTTAGAGAACTCCCGTCCGTAAACAAGGAGCCTCAACAGCACAAATACTTCTGACCATCAAACCCTTCAGCAGATACTTAACTTTGACGGCCGCTCCCGCTCTCAAGATCTTCTTCCCCTTTGTACGTAGACCTTCACTCTCATATGTCAGCATCCATATGACAATGCTGTGACGGTCAAAAGAAGTAGTCACAACCCTCCACAGAAGGAGACTACTCGGTATTGGATCCAGAGGAATCTGCAAATAAAAACAAAGCTTGACTGAAAACTTACTCACAAGGATCCCAACCACATGATAGGAAAGATGACCTCACCTGCATACTGCTTCCTGAGGAGAAGGAAGATCTACTACAGTCTCAGCCCCCCGCAGAGAAGCACCCATCCACCCCAAACACTCTCATCCACATACTGGCGGCCCTCCCACTTTTCCTCCACTAGGGCCCATCATTAACTAAGATGCTCACATCCTCTTCAGCAAACCAACACCCAGCAGAGGAGAAAAGGAGGATTAAGCAGTGACCTCTCATGAAAAACCAGTGCTGTGTAAGAGAAGAACGGAGTATGTCTAGTTACAGACAAGTCACTCTCCCAGCAATCAACATTTCTCCAGGGGACATTCGTGCTCTCTCCATACAAGGAGCTCCCTCACATGCCCATTAAGAAAGGGTAGAGTTTAGAGGACTCCTGCACCTAAACAAGTAGTCTCAACAGCACAAACACTTCTGACCGTCAAACCCTTTGGCAGATACTTAACTTAGACAGCCGCTCTCAAAATCTTCTTTCCCTTAGTACATGAGCCTTCGCTCCCATACATTGGCATCCATACAGCAATGCCGTGATAGTCAAAGAGAAGTAGTCACATTAATCTCATTTCATGGAGCACTCAATATCAAATCTGGACACATCTGCAAATAAAAACAGAGGTTGACTGCAAACCTCAGTTATAAACTAATCACAAAACTCCCAAAACCACAATATGAAAGATGACCTCACCTACATACTGAGAGGGAACACCTACTACACATTACACACACACCCTCACAGAACCCCACCCCAAACACTCTCATCCACATGGAAAATGGCCATGCTACTACATACCCATTGGCCCTCCCAGTTTTCCTACACCACGGCGGCCCATCGCTAACTAGGATGCTCACATCCTCCTTAGAAAACCACAACCATGCAGAAGATGGACAAAGGATGAAGTGGTGACCTGTCGTGCAACCCCAGTGCTGTGTGAGAGAGGAGAACTGAGAACGGAGCATCTCTAGTTACAGACAGAGCACTGTCCCAGAAATTAGCCCTCCCTCAGGGGAAATTCATGTTCCCTCCATACAACGAGCTTCCACCCACCCCTCACATGCCCATTAAGAAACGACACAGTTTAGAGGACTTCCACCTCTGAACAAGGAGCCTCACAAACACATTCTTCTGACCATCAAACCCTTCGGCAGATACTTAACTTAAACGGCTACTCCCGCTCTTAAGATCTTCTTCCCCTTATATATGGGCCTTCACTCCCATACATTGGCAGGAATACAGCGATGTCGTGACAGTCAGAGAGAAGGAGTCACGACACTCTGCACAACACGGATACCAGACCTGGATGCATCTGCAAATACAAAGAAAGTGTGACTGCACACCTACTCACACAGCACCCAACTACATTATCTCACCTGCATACTAACCAAAACAAACACTTAATACCCAGTACGCTTCCCACATAAATGCACGCACCCACCCACCCTAAACCACATTTTGCTGCCCTCCCTCCATATCTCACCACAGCAGGAGCCCATCGCTAACTAGGATGCTCACATTCTCCTTGGAAAACCACAACCATGCAGAAGATGGACAAAGGATGAAGTGGTGACCTGTCGTGCAACCCCAGTGCTGTGTGAGAGAGGAGAACTGAGAACGGAGCATCTCTAGTTACAGACAGAGCACTGTCCCAGAAATTAGCCCTCCCTCAGGGGAAATTCATGTTCCCTCCATACAACGAGCTTCCACCCACCCCTCACATGCCCATTAAGAAACGACACAGTTTAGAGGACTTCCACCTCTGACCAAGGAGCCTCACAAACACATTCTTCTGACCATCAAACCCTTCGGCAGATACTTAACTTAAACGGCTACTCCCGCTCTTAAGATCTTCTTCCCCTTATAGATGGGCCTTCACTCCCATACATTGGCAGGAATACAGCGATGTCGTGACAGTCAGAGAGAAGGAGTCATGACACTCAGCAGAACACCACGACATGGTACCAGATCTGGACACATCTGCAAACACAAATACACTTTGACTGCATACCTACTCACAAAGCACCCAACTACATGATATGAAAGATAACCACACCTGCATACTGCTTCCTGAAGAGAAGGAACTACTACACTCTAACCCCCCCCACCCCTCAGAAGCCCCCCAGGCCCCCAAACACTCATATCCACATACTGGTGGCCCTCCCCCTTTCCCTACACCACAGGGGTCCATCATTAACTAGGCTGCTCACATCCTCCTCGGAAAACCAACACCCAGCAAAAGAGAAAAGAAGGACAAAGAGGTGACCTAACATGGAAACCCAGTGCTGTGCGTGAGAGAAGGGAGAATGGAGCATCTCTAGTTACACACATGTCACTCTACCGTCAATCAACCTTCCCTCAGGGGAAACTCAAGCTCCCTCCAAACAACCACCACCTCCCACCCACCCCATGCCCATTAAGAATGGACACATTTTAGAGGACTCCATCCCCAAAACAAGAAGCCTCAACAGCACAAATATTTCTCACCATCAAACCCTTCACAGATACTTAACTTGGACAGCCACTCCCACACCCCTCCATGGAACAACGCAGTGCAGTACCAGATGCATCTGAAAATAAAAACAAGCTTGACTGCAAACCTATTCATAAAGCTCCCAACTATGCAATATGAAAGATCACCTCACGAGCATACTGCTTCCTAAAGAGACTGAACGTCTACGACACTCTATCCCCCCTCAGAGAAGCCCCCCCACCCCAACATGGATATCCACAAAATGGAGCCCCTCCCACATTCCCTCCAGCACAGGAGACCATCGCTAACTGGGACGCTCACATCCCCCTCAGAAAGGCAACATCCAATAGAGGAGAAAAGAAGGACAAAGCAGTGACCCATCATGCAAACCCAGTGCTGTGTGACAGAAGAACTGAGAATGGAGCATCTCTAGTTAGATAGGTCACTCTCCCACCAATCAATCTTCCTCCAAGGAAAACATACATACTCCCTCCATACAATGAGCTCCCTCTTGTGCCCACTAAGAACAGGCAGAGTTTACCAGACTCCCGCCCCTAAACAATAAGCCTCCACAATACAAATACTTCTCACCATCATACCCTTCAGCAGATACTTAACTTTGACAGCCACTCCCAAGATCTTCTTTTCTTTTGTACACTAGACTTCTCACCCGGATGTCAACATCCATACAGCAATGCCATGACAGTCAAAGAGCAGTAGTCAGGACCCGCCACAGAATGACAACACAGTATCTGATCCAGATGCATCTGCAAGTACAAACAAATCTACTCACATAACAACCCATCAACCCTAACATCCACAACATGAAAAATGACCTCATCTGCATACTAAACAGAAGGAACACCTACTATCCATTACACACACCTCAGAGAAGCACCTCCCCACCCCAAAACACTCATCCACATATTGCTGCCCCCGCCCACATGCTCACCACAGCAGGGGACCATCGCTAACTAGGATGCTCACATTCTCCTTGTGAAACCACAACCACGTATAAGATGGACAGAGGATGAAGTAGTGACCAGTCATGCAAAACCACCGTTGTGGATGAGAGAAGAACTGAGAACGGAGCATCTCTAGTTAGACAGATCACTCTCCCAGCAATCAACCCTCCCTCAGGGGAAACCTCACACTCCCTCTATACAAGCTACCGCCCACCCCTCACGTGCCCATTAAAACACAAAGACTTTAGAGGACTCCCACACCTAAACAAGAAGCCTCAACAGCACAAATTCTTCTGCCCCTCAAACCCTTCCGCAGACACTTATCTTTGACCACTGTTCCAGCTCTCAAGATCTTCTTTTCCTTTTTACGCTGGCCTTCTCGCCCATAAATCAACATCTGTACAGCGATGCCATGACAGTCAAAGAGAAGTAATCACAACCATCCACGGAGCACCACGATGCAGTACTGGATCCATCTGCAACTACAAACAAAGCACCCAACTAGACAACATGAACAAAGACCTCACCTGCATACTAAACAGAAGGACCACCAATTATCCATTACACTCCCCCCCTCAGACAAGCAACACCCACTCCAAACACTCATCCACATATTGCTGCCCACCACAGCAGGAGACCGTCGCTAACTAGGATGCTCACATTCTCCTTGGAAAACCACAACCACATAGAAGATGGACAAAGAATGCATTGGTGACCTGTCATGCAAACCCAGTGCTGTGTGTGAGAGAAGAACTGAGAAAGGAGCATCTCGAGTTACAGACAGGTTGCTCTCCCAGCAATTAGCCCTCCCTCAGGGGACACACACACTCCCTCTGTACAACAAGCTCCCAACCACACTTCTAAATTCTTCGTGTTCTTAGTAGGCTTTTGAAGACTCCCACCCCTAAACAAGAAGGCTGAACAGCACAAATACTTTGGACCATCAAACCCTCCAGTATATACTTAACTTTGACAGCCATTCCCGCTCTCAAGATCTTCTTTTCCTTCATATGTGGGCCTTCGCTTTCATCCATCGGCATCTGTACAACAATGCGGTGATGGTCAAAGAGTAGTAGTCGTGACCTGAACTCATCTGCAAATCAAAAAAAACTTGACTGTAAATGTCAGTTATACACTCTACTCACCTAACCTACATAGGACTTTCTTGACAGGGAATGCCTACTACACATTACATCCCCCTCACATAACCCCACCCCAAACACACTCATACACATGGTAATTGGCTAAATTTCTACATACTGATGGCCCTCCCCCTTTCCCTACACCACAGAGGCCCATCGCTAACTAGAATTGGCACATTCTCCTCAGAAAACCACAACCATGTAGAGAACACAAGAATGAAGTGGTGACCAGTGATGCAAAATGGTGCGTAAGAGAGAAGAACTGAGAACAGAGCATCTCTAGTTACAGACAAGTCACTCTGCCAGCAGTCAACTTCTTCCAGGAAATAAAGCACACTCCCCCCAGTAATGAGCTCCCATCCACCCCTCACGTGCCCATTAAGAATGAGTAGAATTTAGAGAACTCCCACAAGTAAAGAAAGAGCCTCAAGATCACAAATCCTTCTGACCATCAAACCCTTTGGCATATACTTATCTTTGGAAATTGGACAGCCTCTTCACCTTGATAGACAGGCCTTCATGCCCAGATGTTGAAATTATTCCTAAACATATAGCGATGGTGTGACAGAGAAGAAAAATATTCACAACCCTCAGGTTACAGTGCAACTCAGTACCGGATCTGGACACAGCTGCAAATACAAAGAAAGTCTGACTGTAAACATGGTTTATTTACTCAGGGGGCTCCAGACAATTGAAGAGAAAAAATACAAAAGGGGCATACAGATGAGATTAAGAGAAGAAACGCTTACTAAATATTAGTTTCCTCAGACCAGTCCCCACCTAACCCAGACAGAAAATTGCTATGCTTCTACAACATCCAACACCATGGACATGCTACCAGTACTAAACACAGTAGACTCTCGATTATCCAGGATTGGATTAACCAGAATGTGGATTAACCAGGATGTCAAAAAAAAAAAACAACACACAACAACAACAACAAAAAACAAAAACAAACAAACAAAAACCCCATGCAACTTGTAGGGCTGGTTCTGGCTCTCTTGCCACCCCAAGCACACACAAAAAAAACCCCTACCAGGGCACAGGGCAGCCAGTGAACCAAATACCCCCTCCCCCCAGCACAGGGTGGCTGGTGAACCAAACCCCCTCTCCCTATATTTCTTATGGATGGTGATTATCCAGGATTTTATTAACCAGAATTATTTTTTCCCTATCATCCTGGATAATTGAAAGTCTACTGTATGTGTGTTTAAGAGAAGCTACCCCCCCCAGTGTCTCACTCCCAATTAAAATACTAATGATAACACATAAATCAAACACACTCTGAACCTGAAATGAAAGAAAAGCACATTCTATAGAAAGAAGGAAAGAAAAACAGTATATTAACCACAAATACATGTCATTGTTACCCCATATCAATACTCACCATGACTCTAAACACCCATACAAGTGCCTATGCACATCTCTTTGCAGCACCACAAAGCTGAATGACTTCCTCTGACAAGAGCCCAGCTTATATACTGCCTAAGCTCCGCCCTCCATTTCCCAGCATGCCTTGGAAGCCAAAGGCAGCTATAAAGACAGCCTTCACTGACCCAGAAACCCTTTAGTTCATTCCTACTTTAGCAGCAGCAAGCACTGTTCCTCTTGATGTATTAATCAGCCTTCTGTCTTACAATGCAAAATTTCAGAAGACTCAAATGCTATCAACAGGTAATTATACTATTTGAGGTTCCTACAAAAGTAATTCTACCTAGACAGAAGAGGGGACTCCACAGTAGGTGCAGTTGGAGGCTGCTGAAAGAGATACCTCAACAGTGCTGAGGGTTGTCTTTGTACTGTGAGAGGGTATTTGGGGGGTGCAGGAATGTAAAGATTACTTCACTGGTGCTTGAGGGCATAGCTACAGCCTCACACTCAAAATGGAGGGCAGTGTCACTCCCTGTCATGCTGCCCAGGCAGCTACCAAAGGCCAGAGACACTGCACCATCCTCATGATGAACTTTAGGGAAAATGGCAACCTGTACAAACTTGTACTTTGCCCCCCAGCCCCTGCATGCCCCACTGCCTCCTCCAAGTGCTTAATTTACATAGACAAACGTCACTGAGCTCAGCCCTGGCACACATTAAGCACTGTATGGGTAGCCAGGGTTAGGCACCAAGCTCTTAAGGCAACATGACCCCCCTCAGCAGCATCACAGACATAAGGGGCGCATAGTGTATTGCCATCCTTACACCTCATAGACTTTAGACTTTAAGGTCAGAAGGGACCATTATGAGCATCTAGTCTGACCTTCTGCACAACGCAGGGCACAGAATTTTACCCACCCATTCCTACAATATACCTCACCTATATCTGAGCTATTGAAGTTCTCAAATCTTGGTTTAAGGCATTAAAAGTACAGAGAATCCTCCAGCAAGTGACCCGTGCCCTCTGCTGCAGAGGAAGGCGAAAAACCTCCAGGGCCTCTGTCAATTTGCTCTGGAGGAAAATTCCTTCCCGACCCAAATATAGCGATCGGCTGAACTCTGAGCATGTGGGCAAGACTCAACAGCCAGCCCCCCCCCCCCCGAAAGAATTCTCTGTAGGAGCTTAGATCCCATCCCCCCCCCAACTTTCCATCATATATCACTAGGCCCCTCTATTACCATAGTCAAAGATCACTTGCCAAAATTATGTTTTCCCATCACATCATCTCCATAAACTTATCAAGCTTCGACTTGAAGCCAGATAGTTTTTTGCCCCCACTGCTTCCCTTGGAAGGTTATTCCATAATTTCACTCCTCTAATGCTTAGAAACCTTTGTCTAATTTCGAGTCTAAACTTCCTGTTGACCAATTTATATCCATTTGTTCTTGTGGCCACCTTAGTACTGAACTTAAATAATTCTTCTCCCTCTGATATATTTATAGAGAGTAATCATATCTCCCCTCAGCCTTCTTTTGGACAGGCTATATGAGCCCAGCTCCCTGAGTCTCCCCTCATAAGACAGGTTTTTTCATTCCTCGGATCATCTTAGTAGCCCTTCGCTGCACCTGTTCTAGTTTGAATTCATCCTTCTTAACCATGGGAGATTCAGAACTGCACACAGTATTACAGATGAGGTCTCACCAGTGCCTTATATAATGGTACTAATACCTCCTGATCCCTACTAGAAATACCTCACCTAATGCAGACCAAGACCGCATTAGCTTTTTTCATGGCCATTAGCTTTTTTCCCCTTTCTTAAAAATAGGAACTATATTTGCAATTCTCCAGTCATACGGTACAACCCCTGAGTTTAAAAATTCTTGCTAATGGACTTGCAATTTCATGTGCCAGTTCCTTTAATATTCTTGGATGAAGATTATCTGGGCCCCCCAATTTAGTCCCATTAAGCTGTTCGAGTTTGGTTTCTACCTTGGATATGGTAATATCTACCTCCGTATTCTCATTCCTGCTTGCCATGCTAGCTTTATCCCTGATATCCTCATTAAAAACGGAGGCAAAATATTTGTTTAGATATTGGGCCATGCCTAAATTATCCTTAACTTACACTCCATCCTCAGTTTTTAGTGGACCTACTTCTTCTTTCTTTGTTTTCTTCTTATTTATATGACTCTAGAACCTTTTACTATTGGTTTTAATTCCCTTTGCATGGTCCAATTCTACTTGACTTTTAGCCTCTCTCACTTTATCCCTACATGTTCTGACCTCAATAAGGTAGTTTTCCTTGCTGATCCCTCCCATCTTCCACTCCCTGTATGCTTTCTGCTTTTTCTTAATCACCACTCTGAGATGTTTGCTCATCCAGCTTGATCTACAACTCCTGCCTATGATTTCCACCCCCCCTTTCTTGGGATGCAGGCTTCTGATAGCTTCTGGAACTTTGATTTAAAGTAATTCCAGTCCTCCTCCCCCTTTAGATTCCTAAATTCTTCAGCCCAATCCATTTTTCTTACTAATGTCCTTAATTTTTTTAAGTTAGCCCTTTTAAAATCGCTATGTGTGCATGGTGCATTTCAAAGTTTAAGGATTACAGTGCTGTTAGTTTGTTTTCATGTGGTCTGTGCATGTCATAATTGTACTACTCAAAGAATCAAATTTAAGGTAGAAATGAGTTCTAAAGTTCCTATCCTGTCCTGTTTGGAAGAATTGTCTGATTTTTATCATCATATTGTGCTTTATCATGGTAATTCATTATTTAAAATGACAATCAAATAATAGTATCCTGCTAGAACAGGGGTGGGCAAACGTTTTGGCCTGAGGGTCACATTGGGATTGCAAAATTGTGTGGAGGGCCAGGTAGGGAAGGCTGTGCCTCCCCAAGCAGTGTGGCCCAACCCCCTATCTGACCCCTTCCCTCTTCCTGCCCCCTGGCTCCCCTCTCAGGGTCCCCAATCTATCCAACCCCCTCTGATCCCTGACCCGTCTACCCCCTCCCAAGACCCCCCCCCACCCTAACTGCACCCCCCAGAAGGCCCACTAC
Organism: Sternotherus odoratus; assembly: GCA_032164245.1. Lineage (NCBI taxonomy): Eukaryota > Metazoa > Chordata > Testudines > Kinosternidae > Sternotherus > Sternotherus odoratus. The sequence continues at coordinate 86,323,989 of JAVMKO010000009.1, read as the reverse complement.
TCCATTGGCCCTGATTGCCCTGACCCCTTGACAGACCCCTGGCACTTGCACACGCCATCCAACCTTCCCTGCTCCTTGACTGTACCCTGGGACACCCTGCCCCTTATCCACCCTACCCGGCTCTGGCCTCCTCACTCTGCTGCTCAGCAGCATCTCTGGTAGCTGTATGGAGCACACACCCCACCCTGCCCAAGCACTGCCTGCTTAATGGTGTGGGGTTAGCCTCCCTGGCTGGGAGCTCAGGGGCCAGGCAGGATGGTCCTGTGGGCTTCATGTGGCCCATGGGCTGTAGTTTGCCCACCCCTGTGCTAGAACATAAATTCTACTTGAGGCCACAACTTTACTGCAGCTGAATGTTACTTATTTTAAACTCATATTTTTAGTGATATCTGTAGAATAACTTATAGACTAACTGATGATGACATTCATCTGATGAAGTGGGTCTTTGACCACGAAAACCTATGATCCAAAACATCTGTTAGTCTTTAAGGTGCTACAAGATTCTTTGTCAGTTTTGCAGATCCAGACTAACACAACTACCCCTATGATACTCATGTACAACATCACAGACTCCTGTCACCCACCCACACTCCAGCTCAGCAGAGGCCAGATACAAATGCAGGGGGATTGTGACACCCCAAAACCAGCCCCTGCCCTCTAAAGAGCAGAAGAGAAATTCCCAGGACCTGCTTGAACAGCGGCCTGTTCCAAGTGTGTGGCCGGGGGGGGGGGGGGGGACTACAGACACCAGAACACAGGGCACCAGGGAGCCATGGCCCCATTGCTTTTAATATTACTTTCTACAAATCATATATTCAGGAAATAGTATTCCCCATGGAAACATGAGGCATTGATCACACACCTCTTGTTTATGTAGGGTTGCTATTCATTATACATCTTTTATTTGTGGAGGGAATAGTATTCAGGACACACCCCCTTGTTCCTGGAGGGGACAGTATTGAGGACACACCACTTGTTTCCAGGATAATTATTATTAATGACATGGTGCTTGTTTCCAGAGGGGACAGTATTCACGACACACCTCTTGTTTCCAGAGGGGACACAACGCTAGTTTCTAGGAGGAATTCTATTCATGACACAGCACTTGTTTCTGGAGGGCACAGTATTCAGGAAACAACCAGTTGTTTCCCGAAGGGACAGGATTGAGGACACACCATCTTTATTGAGAGGGGACAGTACAGTAAACCCTCAATTTAACGGACCTCAATTTAACGGACTTCGGATGCAACGGACAAAATTTCTGAGCAAGTCTGATGCATTCCTGATCCATTTCTGGCGGGCTGGCTGCCGCCCGGGTCCAGGCAGCGGGCGGGCTGGCTGCCGGCGCCCGGGTCCAGGCAGCGGGCGGGCTGCGGAGCTGTCGCCCCGACCCTGTGGTGGACGGGCTGCTGCTCCGACAGCTCATTTTTTAAATTATTATTAAATAACGGACTTTTTGATTTAACGGACACCCCCTCGCCCGAATTAGTCCATTAAATGGAGGTTTTACTGTATTCACAATAGACCACTTGTTTCCATGAGTACGATTAATGACACACCACTTGTTTCCAGAGGGGGCAGTATTGAGGACACACTGCTTGTTTCTAGGAGGGATTCTATTCATGACACACCACTTTTTTCCAGAAAGGACAGTATTGAAGACAACACTTGTGTCCAGACCGGACAGGATTGAGGACACACCACTTTTTTTTGTCAAGAGGGTACAGTATTCACAACACACCACTTGTTTCCAGGAGGAGGAGTACTATTAATGAAACCACTTGTTTCTAGAGGGGACAGTATTCATGACACAGCACTTGTTTCCAGAGGGGACAGTATTGAACACACACTGCTTGTTTCCAAAGAGGACACGATTGAGGACACACTGCTTGTTTCTAGGAGGAATTCGATTAATGACACACCACTTTTTTCCAGAGGGGACAGTACTGAAGACACAATACTTGTTTCCAGAGGGGACAGGATAGAGGAGACACCACTTTTTTTTTTTTTTAGAAGGTACAGTATTCACACCACACCACTTGTTTCCAGGAGGAGTACTATTAATGACACACAACTTGATTCCAGCAGTGACTGTACTGAGGACATACTGCTTGTTTCAAGAGGGGACAGTATTATGGATACACCTTTTGTTTCCAGAGGGGACAGTATTGAAGACACACTGCTTATTTCGAGGAGGAATTCTATTCATGACACACCCCTTGTTTCCAGAGGTGACAGTATTCAGGACACACCACTTGTTTCTAGGAGGAGTACTATTCATGACACACCAGTTGTTTCTAGAGGTGACAGTATTCAGGACAGACCACGTGTTGCTAGGAGAAATTCTGCTCATGACACACCCCTTGTTTCCAGAGGGGACAGTATTCACAACACACCACTTGTTTCCAAGAGGAGTACTATTAATGACACACCAGTTGTTTTGAGAGGGGACAGTATTCATGACACACTTCTTGTTTCCAGAGAGGACACACCAGATACAAATACAGAGCAGCACCTGATCCTCCTTGACATAGTCTGGTGAGCTAGCTCTAGAGAGGCCCGCTCCCACCTCCGCTGGTGATTGGACCCTGGGGGAAGCCTGCGGGTGTCTTTGGTTGAGTGGGAGGGAGGTGTTGGGGTGTGTGCCAACTTCAGCCAGTCCAATGCAGCGACCAACGGTTGGTAAGAGTGGGGAAATGGTATCAAAGGACTCACCCCTCTTGCTGGGCTGGTCCCAACACCACAGACACTCCCACTGGAGCCCAGTCCCTTTGCTGCCTGGACAAGGGACTGAACTGTGCCTCTGATCCACAGAAGTTGTTGCTCTCTGGTGACCACAGTGGCGCCATCAAGGCCTCCGTCTGGCAGCTAATCACCACCACTGTTGGCAGGAGCATTCCAACCACTGCCAGGCATAGGGAGAGAAGCATGATGTGGGGGAGCAGCCTCGAGGTCTTGGCCTTGACGATTTACAATGTGACATGGACTGGTGCTAAGGAGATCTTGTACACCTGGGAGAACTTCGGTGTGAAGACAGGGATCGGGAACCTGGTGCTTATGACCATAACAACGGGCCAGAGACCTGGGCCACAGGGACAAAGAGCATGGCAACCTCTAGCTCTGCCTTGGCTCCAGAGTCCAGTGGTGCTCACTCATTTTATGTGAGGCCTCAACAGCAGGCTTGCCCTCATGGGGAGCCTTAGCCGGTTCCATTGCCAAAGGCGGTGCCAGCTGCAGGGGGAGCTCTCTTGGCTCTGCAGGCACTGAGAACTGAGCAGGCGATGACTGCACCATTGGCAGCTGTGACGACACTGGGTAGCTATGTGAGGTAAGTAAGTACACTGAACATTTCCCACAGAGAGCAACTGTGACACTGGATTGCCACGCGGGGTAATTACACAGAACATTTCCTACAGAGAGCAACTGTGACATTGGGTGGCCACTCAGGTTAATTACACAGAACATTTCCCTCACACAGCAACAGTGATGCTGGGTGGCCACACAGGGTAATTACACCAACCCTCAGGGAACAACAGTGATGACACTGGGTGGCCACCTGGAGTAATTACACAGAACATTTCCCTCATTCAAAAGTGACGGCGGGTCAACATGCGGGGTAATTTCACAAAACATTTCCCTCACTGAGCAACAGTGACGCTGGCATGCCACTCAGAGTAATTACACAGAACAATTCCCCCATGGACCAACAGTCATGGAGCAACAGTGGCACTGGATTACCATGCGGGGTAATTGCACTGACCATTTCCCATACAGACCAACAGCGACGATATGTGGCCATGCGGGGTAATGACACAGAACATTTCTCTCACGGCGCAACAGAACATTACACAGAACTGGGTGCCCATGCGGGGTAATAACAAAGAACATTTCCCTCACGACGAGACTGGGTGGCTACCTGGGGTAATTACACCAAACAGTTCCCTCAGAGCAACAGTGACGCTGGGTGGCCACCCAGGGTAATTACACAGAACAGTTCCCTCAGGGAGTAACAGCCACACGCAGTAATTACACAGAACATTTCCCTAATCATGGAACAAGTGTGAGGCTTGGTGGCCAACCGGGGTAATTATACAGAACATTTCCCTCATGCAACAGTGACAGTAGGTGGCCACGTGGGGGTAATGACACAGAACATTTCTCTCAGGTGGAACAATGGCGCTGGGTGGCCATATGGGGTAATTACACAAAACATTTCCCACAGGGAGGAACAGTGACATTGGTGGGTGGCCACATGGGGTAGTTACACAGAACATTCCCCTCATGAAGCAACAGTGACGCTGGGTGGCCACGTGAGGTAATTAGAACATTTCCCTCAAGGCACAACACTGGGTGTCCTTACAAACCCAGCCCCAGCTATCAGGATGTCCCTACCAGGAACAAGGTGGGCCGTGAACAGAGCAATCACCAAACCAGACACTTCTCTCACTGACAGTGGTGACTGTTCCGCTCTCAGTTGGACGGCTTTTGCGTGACATCAACAGTGCTTGCGGTCTCATCGCTCAGGCTCCCCTTTCCATCACATGACGACAGTAGACTCTGACGCTTGACTTCTTTTCCTGTGATACTGAAGCCAACACAAAGGGAAAAACAAATAACATACCCTTCCACTCAGCAACATTGGGTAGACTCTTCTTTTCACCTCTCCCACACAGTGGGACTCTGCCCTCAACCCTCCTCCCATTACACCTTTAGGTCCAAACATAGAAAGCACTGTTTGTAATGACACCCAAAATAGCCACTCTGCACGGCAGACTCTGGTCAGTGTGCTGGCCAACATACCAGAGAAAAGAGAGAGAAACATGGAAGGAAGGCAAGGAACTAGCCACCTGGAATCATCCTCCTTGTAAGAAAAACCTAGATTTTCAGAATGTATTTTAAATGTTGTAATAGTATTCTAAGCTATTTCTTCCCCCTCCTCTTGGCACATACATTCCTGCTCCTCTCATGCACGTCAAACTCTTATCTTGTCTTGTACGTCTTTGCTCATACGTCTTGTCTCATGTACGTCAAACTGTTATCTTGTTCTATACATCCTTGCCTCATATGTGTCTTTACAAAATAGGAACTTTGTTGTCTGTATGTACTGTTTTGGGAAGTTCTAGGCAGATAAACAATGGTTGTAAAAGAAACATGACCATAAAACTTTTCCGCTTGCCAAACTGCCTGGAGCCCCTCCATCTAAAGAAGTATATAAAAAGGTCTTGGCAATGTATAGGGTCAAGCCACAATTTGAGTGTTAACTCTGTGGCTTCAATTTGCTGAGCAAATAAACTTGTATTCAAGATCTCCTGTGTCTACCTGTTCTTTGAAGGTAAAATTGGGACAGGCCTCCAAAGAAACGAAGCCATTTGTGCAACATCCTGGATCCAACCTTCTGCTGTGGACAACATACCACTTGTGGACAGAGAAATGAGCAGCACCTCAAAATGGAGACCTTGTCTCCCTCATAACCACAGCTACTCAGGAACATTTGGTTAGAAACCCAGCCCTCTCTAAAGGGACACCCGTACCTGGAGCCAAACGGCCGTGAGCAGAGCCCTCAGCTACCAAGACACTTCTCTCACTGATGGTGACCGCTGCTCCACTCCCAGCTGGCTGTCTCTTGCCTGGCATCAGTAATGCTTGCGGTCTCCCTGCTCTTTCTCGCTTTCCATCGCATGAGGGGAGCGGACTCTGACCTCTCACTTCTGTTCCCTTGGTACTAAACCCAATATAAGGGGGGAAAAAAAATCAGTTACCATCTCAGTCGGCAACGTCCCATGGGTTCTTCTCACATCTACCACACTTCAGGGCTCCGTCCTCAACTCTCCTCCGTTTACAGCTTTAGCACTTGTGACGGTGCTGTTCCTGGTGGGATCCAACTGTGAGTGTCAGATCAGGACAGATTGCTTCCAAAGGGGCAATTACAGCCCAAAGCTGGGGTTTTTCCACACTAAGGCAAACCAAACCAGCCAAACGGAAAAGACTTTGGTTTCACCCCACTGACTAACCACAAGTCACACAAGCAATCCCCTTAAGACACTCCAGATTCCCAGTATCACCACCAGCAGCCTCCTGTCCTAGGGACCAATGGTTATGAAAACCAATGCCCCAAATAAAGAAAACGGTTCTCCCCAATTCCAAAGAATCAGGCCCCAGACCCAGGTCAATATACAAATCAGATCTTCCCACAAATCACGCTGATGCCAATCCTTTAGAATCTAAAATCTAAAGGTTTATTATACAAGGAAAAAGGTATAGGTGAGGGTTAAGAATGGTTAAAAGAAATCAATTACATCAGCGGTTCTCAAACTTACCTTTAGCACGACCCCTTTTTTCTGAGCGGCACGGCGCCGCGACCCCTTGAGTGTCCGCCGAAAAGCCGCCGAATGAATTACTTCCGCATTCGGTGGCTATTTTCGGCCGACATGCCGAGCGTTCCCAAAATAGCTCGGCATGTCCGCCGAAAAGCTGCCGAAAGCGGAAGCGATCGTGATCACGGCGGCGGCTTTTCGGCGGAAAAAAACAGCTCGCGACCCCTTGGGAACCGGGTCGGCGACCCCCCGAGGGGTTGCGACCCACAGGTTCAGAACCCCTGAATTACATGCAGTAATGGCACATCTCTTGGTTCAGGCTTACAGCAAAGGTAGAATACATGCAGGTTTAAATCAAAGTCTTTCAAAATCATCCCATTTAGGGATGGGTCAGCACCTTAGTCCAGAGTTCATCTGTGTAGCAAAGTCCATTCAGAGCTGGAAGCAAGACAGGCTGGAGGTAGAAGACAAAATGGAGGACGCTTCTTCCAGCTTTTATAGACTCTCCTCTCTGGGTGAAGCCCCTCCTCCTCCTTATGCAGAGTCCAGTTGCAAACTGGAGGTCCACAGCCACATGGTCCAATCACCAGACTCTACACGATTCAGTTTTTGCCCAGGCATGTCCCATTCCTGGTGAAGCTCCTCTCCTCGGGTGTGGACTAAGTTCATTGTGCAGTTGATGGCCCTTTAATGGGCCATTAGGCAGGCCACTCAAGTCAACACCAGCTTGCCTGAGGTTCCACCCAGAAACCAAGCCTAAGCTTGAAGTATAGGCCCCCCAATCCAATATTCATAACTTCAGTTCCAAAAAGATACACACATATCAATGGCATATTCATAATCCGCCCTCTATAACCTGGTCATAGACACCTGTTATGACCCCCTTTACATAATATTTGGTACCCCAATGATCTATATGGTACCAAATTATTCCAGTAACGTGACAGCACTACAACTAGAAGGCAGTCCATTGCACCTACACCTAAAATAGTCACTTGGCACAGGAGACTTGTGCCTCTCCATGTTAATCCCATAGAGCACCATGTTCAATGAGGAAGTTCACAGCCAAACACAACTGGGGCAAGTACGGATGAGGAATTGAGGCACTGACCAGTTAATCAGTAGGGAGAAAGCTGAGGATTGTTCATCTCTGCTTAGAGGGATGTCCAGGTTGCTCAGGTCCACCTCTTCCTCCTTCACCTTCGGCTGCTACTCTTGGACGATTCCTCTGCAAGCTCACCAAATAAGACAAACAAGAGGCATCACTCCACAGAATTCAGTTGGTGCAGGTAATCTTGCCCTCATCCCCGCCTCTCTCTCCAATCCCATCTTCATCAGCTCCACTCCAACAGAGACAGTCAAGATGCACAGTCGCCGCTCCACTCTAGCACCCACTGCCCTGCATGATTTTCGTCCCCTCCTACTTCTTCATAGTTCCCAAGATACAGCCTGTGAGGCTGCACACCTAGCACGCCTGCCTGTGTGCTACGAAGGGAGACAGCACAAGGAAAGGCAAGGACAGCGAGAGAGAAAGATGGACGGAGTGTTGGCCAACACACTACAGAAGAGAAAGAGGAACACGGGCAAAAGGAAAGGAACTCACCAGTTGGAGTCATCCCCCTGGATTCCATCTTCTGCGGTGGACGACACACTGCCTGTGGACAGAGAAATGTGCAGCCCCTGAAAATGGGAACCTTGTCTCCCTCATAACCACAGCTAGTCATGAATCTTTACCTACAAAATGAGCCCCCAGCTAATGACAAGTCCCAGGCTAGAGGCAGATGGGCAGTTACCAGAGTCCACACCAAACCAGACACTTATCTGACTGATGGTAACAGCTGCTCGACTCTCAGATGGACGGCGCTTGCCTGGCATCAATAATGCTTGTGATCTCCCTGCTCTCACTCGCTTTCCATCGCATGAGGGCGGTAGATTCCGGCACACGACTTAGTTTCCCTTGGTACTAAACCCAGCTGGGGGGGGGGGGGGGGGAGGGGAAGGAGAGAGAGAGAAAGTTACCATCTCAGTTGGCAACGTCTCGTAGGCTCTTCTTTTCACCTCTCCCGCACGGCGGGACTCTGCCCTCAACCCTCCTCCCAGACCAAGCCTGTCAGATGAACCAGTGCCCATGTTCTGTGCAAGTAGCGATAGAAAGAGAGCACACAGGCACATATGAGATCAGAGAGAGGCAGATACACACATAGGAAGATGGACAAACTCAGCAGCTGTACTCACCTTACTGGTTCCAGGCCACTGCTCAGGTGAACAGGCTCCTCCCTGCCCTGGAAGATCAGCTGCTCCCAAGCTAGGGAAATTCTCCTCCCACACCCAGAACAAGGAGGAAAACTTGTAATAGAAGCCAAGCCCCACCTAAAGGGAAGCAGCCATCTGTACTCCGCCTTTACAACACCTTTTTCTTAGGCTATAGCCTAAGAAACCTGCAATTGGTCAGCCACACACAAAGCATTTCCCTCGTGGGGCTAGCAGTGTCATAAAGTGACCGGTCGGGGGAAAGTCCAGAGCTTTTCCCTCATGGAAAAGTGACACCAGACACCCACTTGGGATAATCCACAAAGAATTTCCTTGGTGCAGTAACAGTGAGCATTTGGGGGATTCAACACAGCATTTCCCTCATAACGCAAGAGACACGCTGGATGGGCATTAGGAGTAATTACACAGAACATTTCCCTAATGGAGCAACAGTGGTGCTGGATGGGCATTAGAGTAATTACACAGAACATTGTCCTCATGCGAAAGTAAGGGCAGGTCGGCATGCGGGGTAATTACACAGAATATTTCCCTCACGGCGCAACCGTGACACTGGGTGGCCACGTGGGGTAATTACACAGAACATTTCCCTCATCTAACAGTGACGGCGGGTTGATACGCGGGGTAAATACACAGAACATTTCCCTCACGGCGCAACTTTGACGCTGGGTGGCCACGCGGGGTAATTAAACAGAACATTTCCCTCATGTAACAGTAACGGCGGGTCGACACGCGGTGTAATTCCACTGAACATTTCCCTCAGGGAGCAACAGTGAAACTGGGTGGCCACCTGGAGTAATTACACAGAACATTTCCCTCATGCAACAGTGACGGCGGGTCGATATGTAGGGTAAATACACAGAACATTTCCCTCACGGCGCAACCGTGACGCTGGGTGGCCACATGGGGTAATTACACACAACATTTCCCTCAGTGAGCAACAGTGACACTGGGCGGCTACGCGGGGTACTTACACAGAACATTTCCTTCATGGAGCAGCAGTGACAGCAGGTGTCCTTACAAACCCAGCCCCAGCTATCGGGGTGTCCCTACCAGGAGCAAGGTGGGCAGTGAGCAGAGCAATCACCAAAGCCAAGACACTTCTCTCACTGACAGTGGTGACTGTTCCGCTCTCAGTTGGACGGCTTTTGCGTGACATCTACAGTGCTTGGGATCTCATTGCTCTCGCTCGCTTTCCATCGCATGAGGACAGTACAGTCGGACGCTTGACTTCTTTTCCTGTGATACTTAAGCCACCACAAGGGGAAAAACAAATAATTACCCTTTCACTCAGCAACATTGGGTAGACTCTTCTTTTCGCCTCTCCCACACAGTGGGACTCTGCCCTCAACCCTCCTCCCATTACACCTTTAGGACCAAACGTAGAAAGCACCATTTGCAACGATACCCGAAATAGCCACTCTGCACGGCAGACTCTGGTCAAACATGCCAAACCTGTAGGAAAAAAGGCAGAAATTGGGCCTGTTTTTGGCTTAATTGGTTGAAAGTTGCTGTTGGTTAGTTTTTGGCTTGTAGGTTGTTTATTGTTGTAGCTTCTTGCTTCTTTTTTGATCGACTCTTGTCAGTCCGGGAATGGAGGGGCAAAGAGGGGAGAGAGTCAGGGGTGCACAGCGGTCCCACCACAGTTCCAGACTGCACACCAGGGGAATCAAGTCACAGAGTGTTGAGGTTCTTAGGGATTGGCTTGTTTGGCCTGGCTTTGAAATGGGATTAGCTTGATGTTTGGCTTATAGGGAAAGTCGGGTGCTTATTTACCCAGTTAAAATTGGCCCCTGTGACTCTAGTCCCTTCCCCAGCCTTGATCCCACAGCACCCCGCACCCAACGAGGAAGCGCACGGCCTGTGAAGAAAATTAGAGCAAGTACAGATGAGGAATTCCAAGCACTGATCGCTTACTCACAGCCAGTAAAGTGGGAGGCAGAAAGCTGATGACTGTTCATGTCTCCTTGGAAGGATGTCCAGGCTGCTCAGGTCCATTTCTGACACCTTCTCCTCTGGGTAGGGCTCCTGGACAATTCCTCTTCCAGAGCAGCTGCAAAAAGCATAAGCTGTCACTACACAAAGCTCTATTGATGCGTTTAATCTTCCCCTCATCCCTGCCTCCATCCCAGCTACATCGTCCCCACTCGATGAACAGAAACCGAGTTAACGCCAACAGTCACCTCTCCACTCTAGCACCCGCTGCCCTGCATGATTTTTGTCCCCTCCTATTTCTTGTCAGGGTTCCCCCTCCCCACTCTGAACTCTGGGGTACAGATGTGGAGACCTGCATGAAAGATGTCCTAACCTTATTTCTACCATCTTAGGTTAAAAGTTCCCCAAGGCACAAATTCCTTGACCTCGCTGCCACCACCAAGCGATTAAAACAAAGAATCAGGGAAAGGACCACATGGAGTTCCTATTCCCCCAAAATATCCCCCGCAAAGTCTTACACTCTCTTTCCTAGGAAAGGCTTGAGAATACATCCTCACCAACTGCTACAGGTAACACAGACCCAAAGCCTTGGCTCTTAGGAACAAAGGAAAAGTCAATTAGGTTTTTAAAAGAATAATTTTATTTAAAGAAAAAGATAAAACAATCACCTCTGTAAAATCAGGATGGTAGATAACCTTATAAAGTAACCAAAAGATTCAAAGAACAGAAGAGCCCCCTCTAGCCTTAGTTTCAAAATTACAAACAAGAAACAGGGATAAACCTCCCTCTAGCAAAGGGAAAATTCACAGGTTGAGAAAAACAAAGATAAACTAACACGTCTTGCCTGGCTGTACTTACAATTTCTGTAATATGAGAGACTGGTTCAAACTGCTTTGGAGGACATGGATTGATGTCTGGTTTCTCTTAGTTCCAAGAGTGAATGAACACAAAAACAAAGAGAAACACAAGGAAAAGCAAGGACAGCAAGAAAAAGACAGAGTGTGTTGGCCAACACACTAAAGAAGAGAGAGAGAGGAACACGGGAGGGAGGCAAGAAACATCCCCCTGCATCCAACCTTCTGCTGCGGAGGACACATGGCTCCTGACTAGAGCAATGAGGCACCCCTGAAAATGGAGACCTCGTCTCCCTCATAACCACAAATAATCAGGGACCTTTTCTTTACAAACCCTGTCTCAGCTAACGAGGCGTAGCCAGGTGGGCCGTGAGCAGAGCAATCACCAAACCAGACACTTATCTTGCTGAAAGTATCGGGTGTTCCACTCCCAGATGGATGGCCTTTGTGTGGCATCAACAACGCTCATGCTCTCACCGCTCTGGCTCCCTTTCCACCGGACGAGGGCAGTAGACTCTGACACACGATTTCTTTTCCCTTGGTACTAAACTCAGCACAAGGGGGAAAAAAGAAATCAGTTACCATCTCAGTCGGCAATGTCACATTGGCTCGTCTTTTCACCTCTCCCACAAGGCAGGGCTCCACCCTCAACTCTCTTCATATTACACCTTTAGTATTACAACCAAAAATCACTCCCGACAACAGCACCCGACGCAGTCCCTCTGAACAGCAGACTCTGGCCTCTCCCCAACCTTAATCCCACAGAGCCCCATATCCAACGAGGAGGCTCAAGGCCTGTGAAGAAAACTACAGTGAGTAGAGATGAGGAATTCAAAGCACTGACCGCTTACTCACAACCAGTTTAGTGGGAGGCAGGAAGCTGAGGACTGTTCACGTCTGCTCAGAAGGACGTCCAAGCTGCTCAGGTCCACTACCACTTTCTCCTCCAGCTGGAACACCTGAAAAATTCCTCTGCCAGTGTAGCTGCAAAAGCCAAGCATGAGGGGTCACTACACAAAGCTCTATTGGTGCGTGAAATCTCACCCTCATCCCTGCCTCTTTCTCCCATCCCATCTACATTGGCCCCACCTGATGAACAGAGACCTTGTTAACACTGACCGGTCCACTCTCACGCCCACTGCTCTGCATGGTTTTCATCCCCTCCTACTTCACCAGGGCTCCCGATACCAAGCCTGTGGGGATGAACACTTAGCACGCCTGCCCATGTCCAATGTAGGGAGATGGCACAAGGAGAGGCAAGGACAGTCTGAGTGAGAGAGAGAGTGTGTTGGCCAACACAGTAGAGAAGACAGAGAAACATGAAAGGAAGGCAAACAGTTCACCACCTGGCATCATCCTCCTGAATCCGACCTTCTGCTGCAGAGGAGGCACCGTTTCTAACCAGAGAAATGAGCAGCCTCTGATAACAGGGACCTTTTCTCCCTCGCAATCACAGCTAGTCAGGATCCTTTTCTTACAAACCCAGCCCTACCTTACGGAGCATTACTACCTGGAACCAGGTGGGGCGTGAGCAGAGCCCTCCACAAACCAGCCGTCTGCTCGGCTCCCAGATGGACAGCTCCTACCTGGCATCAACACTGCTCACAGGCTCGCTGCTCTCAATCACTTTCCATTGCAGGAGGGCAGTAGACTCAGACGCTTGTCTTCTTTTTCTTTGGTACTCAACCCAGCTGAGGGGGAAAACACAAAAAAAATTAGCATCTCCTTCTGCAATGTCACGTAGTCTCTTCATTTCACGTCTCCCGGGTTCCACTCTCAACCCATTTCCCATTACTACCTGATGCCTGCAACTAGAAGGTGCCCATTGTAACGGCATCCAAAATAGTCACTGTGATCAGGAGACTCTTATCCCTTCCCCAGCCTTAAACCCCACAGAGCCTCGTACCCAATGAGGAAGCACATGGCCTGTGAAGAAAACTACGAGTACAGATGAGGAATTGAAAGCACTGACCGCTTACTCACAGCCAGTTATACGGAAGGAAGGAACCTGAGGACTACTCAGGTCTCCTTAGAAGAACGTCCAGGCTGCTTAGGTCCACTTCTGCCATATTGTCATCCTGCTCGGGCTCCTGAACGATTCCTCTGCAAACTAATAAAGCCAAACACGAACCATCACTAGACACAGCTCTATTGGTGCAGGTAATCTTGTCCTCATCCCTGCCTCCCTCTCCCATCCCATCTACATCGGCCCCACTCGATGAACAGAGACGGAGTCAACACCGACAGTCACTGCTCCACTCTCGCACCCACTTCCCTGCATGGATTTTCATCCCCTCCTACTTCCCCATGGCTCCAGAGACCTGGTCTGTGGCGAGGCACACCTAGCAAGCCTGCCCGTGTCCTGTGTAGGCAGATGGCACAAGGAGAGGTGAGGAGAGAGAGAGGGAGGGAGAGAATTGGCCAACACACTAGAGAAGAGACAGAGAGAAAAACATGGGAGGAAGGCAAGAAACTCACAACGTGGAGTCAACCTCCTCAATTTAACCTTCTACTGCAGAGGACACAACTCCTGGCCCGAGAAATGAGCAGCCCCTAAAAAAGGGGACCTTGTGTCCCTCGTAATCACAGCTCCCCTCCCCCCCCCCCCCGAAAACAAAACAAAAACAAAAAAAACGAACCGTTTTTTTACAAACCCATCCGTAGCCAACGGGGCTCTAGCTAACCTGGAGCCAAGTGGACAGCGAGCAGAGCCCTCACCCAACGAGACACTTCTCTCACTGATGGTGACAGCTGCTCCACTCCCAGCTGGATGTCTCTTGCCTGACATCAGTGATGCTTGTGGTCTCCCTGCTCTCGCTCACTTTCCATCGCATGAGGGGAGCGGACTCTGACCTTCCACTTCTGTTCCCTTGGTACTAAACTCAACACAAGAGGGAAAAACAAATCCGTTACCATCTCTGTCGGCAACGTCGACATCTACCGCACCTCAGGGCTCCGTCCTCAACCCTCCTCCCTTCACAGCTTTAGCACTACGACTAGAAAGCAGCCCATTGCACCTACACCTAAAATCGTCACTCTGCACAGGAGACTTGTGCCTTTCCCTCATCTTAATCCCACAGAGAAAGCGCATGACCTGTGAACAATACCACAGCGAGTACAGATGAAGAATTCCAAGCACTGATCGCTTACTCACAGCCAGTTATGCAGGAGGGAGGAAGCTGAGGACTGTTCATGTCTGCTCAGAAGGACGTCCAAGCTGTTCAGGTCCACGTCTGCCACCTCTGGCTGTGGCTCCTGGACAATGCCTCCACCAGCGCAGCTGCAAAATCCAAGCATGAGCCATCACTACACATCTACAATGGCCCCACTCGAACAGAGACAGTCAACACCCACAGTGACGTCTCCACTCTATCGCCCACTGCCCTGAATGATTTTCACCCCCTGCTCCTTTTTCATAGCTCCCAAAACCTAGCCTGGGTGGATGCACACCTAGCACGCCTGCCCATGTCCTACGACGGGAGGCAGCACAACAGGAGGCAAGGAGAGAGAGCGAGCGTGTTGGCCAACACACTAGAGGAGAAAGAGAGAGAAACATGTGAGGAAGGCAAAAAACTCCCCACCCGGACTCATCCTCCTAGATTCAGTCTTCTGCTGAGGAGGACACACCACCCCCTGAAGTTGGGGACCTTCTGTCCCTTGTAACCACAGCTAGCCAGGAACCTTTTCATACAAACCCAGCCTCAGCTAATGGGGCATCCCTACCAGGAGTCAGAGTGGGCCGTAAGCAAAGCAATCCCCAAACTAGACACTTATCTCACTGACAGTGGCGGCTGTTCCGCTCCCAGATGGACGGCTTTTGCGTGGCATCCCCACTGCTCGCGGTATCACCGCTCTGGCTAGCTTTCCTTCATAGGAAGGCAGTAGACTCTGACGCGTGACTTCTTTTCCCTTGGTACTAAACCCAGCACAAGGGGAAAAACAAAGAAGTTGTCATCTCAGTCAGGAATGTCAGATAAGCTCTTCTCGCATCTAACACAGCAAGGGTTCTGTCCTCAACCTCCCTCCCATCGCACTGTTAGGGCTACAAGTAGAAAGCACTCTGACAATGACACCCCGACATAGTCACTCTGCACAGCAGACTTTGGTCAGTCATGACAAGCCCACAAGGAAAACACAGAAATTGGCTTTGTTTTTGCCTTAATTGGTTTGAGAGTTGCTTGTTGGCTAGTTTTTGGCTTGTAACTTGTTGGGCTTGTAGCCTGTGTAGAAAACTACAGTGATCACAGATGAATTCCAAGCACTGAGCGTTCACTCACAGCCAGTTATGGGGGAGGCAGAAAGCTGAGGACTGTTCACATCTGCTTAGAAGGATGTCCAGGCTGCTCAGGTCCATCTGGGCCACTTTCTCCTCCGGCTGCTGCTTCTGGACAGTTCCTCTGCCAGCACTGCTGCAAAAGCCAAGCATGAGGCATCACTACACACGGCTCTACTGGTGCGTGAAAACTTGGCCTCAACCCAGCCTCCCTCTCCCATCCCATCGGCCCCACTCAATGAACCGAGACCGAGTCAACACCGACAGTCACCGCTCCACTCTACTATCCACTACCCTGCAGGATTTTTGTCCCCTCCTACTTCTTCATAGCTCCCGAGAGCAAGCCTGTGGGGATGTACACCTAGCACACCTGCCCGTGTCCTGTGAAGGAAGACGGCACAAGGAGAGGAAAGGAGAGAGGGCATCTATGAGGCTGATGGATAGACATGTTCAGTAGTAAATTTGGGGAAAATGCATCAGTGGGTTGGTCGTATGAATGACTGTGAGACACAGGAGGGGTGGGGGCTGCACTGTAAAGTAGAGGGGCGTAGGGATCTGTGGTGGGTCCTGCTCCGCAGCGCCCCTTTCTGGCAGGGGCGGGGTGTGGTGGTGGACCTCAGCCACTCTCTAATTCCCCCAATCACAGGACAGTATGGCATAAGGGGCGGAGTTTATGCAGTCTCGGGGCAGCGTGGCCCAATGGCCAGACTCTATTCAGTCTCTCCCCACTCTCAGGGCAGTGTGGCCCAATGGCCAGAGACTAAGAGAAACTGTATAGACTCACGGTACCGTGGCCTGGCAGCCAGAGTCCCTAGAACTTCTCCTAGACCTCGGGGTAGCATAGCCTAACGGCCAGAGTCCATACATTTCCCTTGCAGGCAGGGTAGTGCGGCCTAGTGGCTGCAGAGGTAGGGGGACCTCGGCCTGCCCTCTCCACCGGGTCTCAACCCAGGGTTCACCTGATGTGGGGCTTCTCCTGCCCCTAGCTCGTCGGGGATCTGCCTGCAACATGCCAAGCATCAGTATGTCTTTAAAATTCCCCATGGTCTCTCTTCCTACCTGGACCACGCTGTCTTCCAGTCCCGGGAGTCCTCCAGTCTGTTCCCCTTCAGGGCCATCTTTCAACAGGGCCTCGGGTCGCGTCCTGGCTTGGCTGACCTCTGGAGCCTGCGGTCCCGGAGAGCGAGCGGCGAGCCTCCTTCCCCTCCGGCGGTCAGCCCCAACTGAGCTGCTCTGCAGGCTTTTATACTAGGTCTCCAGTTGGAGCATGCCCAGCAGAGCCTCTAGGGCGGGGCTTCCTCTTCTAAGAGGGAAGGGTTAACCCCCGCAGTACCACTGTGAGGCCGCTTAGCCCCTAACCCTAAACCTACCCCTAACCCTAAATTTCCGCCCCCACACCTGTTCTTTGGGCAGTTTGGGACTACGATGAGATTAATGTTCACATGATTCGGGGGTGGGGGAACCAAGAGAGAAGAACATGATAAAAGGGGAGAGATGTTTACTATGCTCTTCCTCTCTCTGCCACCATCATCTACAGACATCACCACCAAACGACTGAAGCGCTGATCAAAGGGGAGAACCTGGCTGAAGGGCAACGGGCCAGCCTATGGTGAGATGCATCTGCCATTTCCACATTTTCTGTTATTCCCTGCCCGCCCACCACCACTGACTAACAAGCCTACTGTACCTTGAGCTAAGCTTCAGTGCAAACCATTTTAAATATTACTCCCTCAAAGGATTAGAGGGTGCCATAAACTAGCTGGTATATGTCGAGTAAATAAATTCATTAGATCCCTATATCTGTGCATAAAGTTGGTAGAATCTGTCAATCTTAAGAAAAGGTGGGTTTTTCTTTTTAAGGGGTGGTTGTGGCTGCATCTCCAAAAATGACCTAAAATTTGGATTGCTGACCTCAGACTGCACTCCCAGGAGGCACACCAGGTTTCAGGGAAATCTTTATTACTCATAATCAGTAAGACACAAAAATCTACCTTTTAAATTCAAGTATTAATATTACATATCTGATTGAATCATCTGAGTAGAAAAGATACGTTACAGAAGTGTTTCAAATCACAAGTCTGTGATGGATGCATTTGATTTAGTTCTAAGAAAGCCTCTGAGCCAACTGCCTCCAGAGTTTCTCTCAAACACTGGTTAAAAAAAGGCTCAAGTTAGTCCTCCCCCATTTACCCCTCCCCATTTTAACTTTAATAAAATCTCAGTGGCTAGAGGGCAATTAGAATGAAGATTTAATCATAAGCAAACAGATGCATTTGATCCTCACTAAGGAGATCTGGGTAAGGATGGGCAGCCCTGCACCTAAAGTTATGTATATCACCTTGTCCTGTAACAGGGATTAATCAGAAAAAGTGTTGCACCTGCTTCTGAGTGCAGCAACAGGGGATTATGCAAGCACTAGGAACACAGAACAGCAGATGCTTAGAAATCTTTAATAGATCTTCAACGTTAATTAGCCAGAACCTAGCAATTTTCTCTAATGGCACAACCAATGATTACATAGCACAGGGCCAGTGGGTATACCCCAACAGGCATTCAGGAATCTAGGAGCCTAGTCTTTAAAGCAAACTCTGCACTGAGCTTCCGCATGACTTCTGCATGGCTCAGTCCCAATTGTTCTTTTTTAGTAGATCCATAGTTTTCTTTCACATATTTTGCAAATGGTGTTAACTGTGCACTAGCAGGAGTACCATCCTTCCGTGTGGGTTGGCACAGGACTAACTGTCCCTTACATAGTGCACACACAAAGCGTTCTGTGTCCAGTGACTTGGAATGGCGCCCAATCCTAAAATAAAACAAGTCAATGTAGTGCCTGAGTCTAGAACACCTTGGAATAATAGCTCAAAGGTGCAAATTGTTCACATTCAGATCAAGTGTATATTAACTCTGACACCTAAAGATAATGTAAATGGCAACATTACTATTCCGTTAATCATTTTAACAGGAATATTCACCTAGTCATTTTTATAATGCAGTCTCAGATCACTGCCCAAATTTTCCTGCCAAAAAGTCTGAAACATCTCTTATCTAGCTGCTAAGGTGGAACCTCCAGTTTCTTCGTGATATGTTATGTGTTATGTGATGGTAATATAAAGTTTAACAGAATATTAAAAATATATATGAACAGCGTAAAGCAAGTTCAGCTGAATACCAAAATAATACTAGTAATGATAATAATTCAGTGATATTTGTGTTAATTTTTAGTTCTATATAAAAACCCTCTAATTTTTAAGTTTACATGAAGCTGTGCACAGCTTCAGTCTGCCACACTGAGATGCTGCAGAAGCTGAAGGCCCTGCTGTTGAATTTGTTCCCCACAATACATATTCTAGATCTCAGATCAATCTCTTTCAAACATCCCAATGGTCCTGCTAGCTCTGTATCACAATGGGATAAACAGAAGCTTTGACAATCCCAATGAGCAGCTTAATTTTTCTGTTTGTATTTCAAATACGTTTCTTGGTAAAAGATGAGATCAGAACCAAATAGTCTCATAACATGAACCTGAGTTTAATGTTTATCTTGTTTCCTTAATACTGTCCTATTACCTTCTCTATGTAACAAGTATTATAGTTGCTGAGGGGAAGAAGAAACAAGATTGGAAAGTTAGGTGTGTTCCTCAGAGGATCAAAGAGGTCAGAAATATTGAAAAATCTGAGTACCCCAGAAGAATACTCTGTTCCAAAGGAACACCAGCCACTAATGGTTGTGGCTACCAGAGACTCTGTGCCTGTAGGATGGAGACTGAGCAAACTGAGTTTAACAATTATACAATGGATTGATTTTAAGGGTTTTTAGGGAACAGTTGTAGTGTGCAGTGCATGAGAGCCAGCATCGAGGAGGTGGAGGTGAGGACCCTTGCCTGGAGCAAGTCTTGTCATTTGCTCACTCTGTTCTGAGCTTGATGCAGAAATCAACATTCTCTGGCTTGTGTTTTGCAGGAGGTGAGACTAGATGACTGACATGTCCCTTTCTGGCTTTGATTTCCAGACTGCTCACTCAAAACAACCTGTCTCCCAACTGTTCTCAACTAAGCCATTAAAAGAGCACCAGCAGGGAGAGGGAGGTCTATCATAAGTATAATTCCATATGGTACTCCTGGGGGGGGATTCTGCACCCATATGGGGGCACAGAATTCATATGGCCCACATTTTCCCGATGCAGAAAAATGCAAAAAATATCTGCTGGGGGACATGCACCTCTTCCCTAGCAGCCCAGGCAGTGTGTCTATTCCAGCATGTCTGGAGCAGCCTCAGAGACAAGGGAGGGGGGATGGGTGTGCTTGCCTGCATGATCACCGTGGGGTGGGGGGGTGTGGGGAGGGGAGTGCTGTACATGTGTGCCAACAAGCGAGACACACACTCTAAGATAGTCTACACTGGCAACACTAAAGTGCTGACTCATGGCTTTAACTAGGCTTGTGTGGTCATGGCAGAGCACTGGGAGAGAGCTCTCCCAGCACCCTAAAAAACCCACCTCCATGAGGGGCATAGCTAACAGTACTGGTGCACTATTTACACTGGCACTTTATGGCACTGAAACTTGCTGTGCTCAGGGGGTGTTTTTTCACACCCGAGTGAGAAAGTTCTAGTGCTGTAAATTGCCAGTGAAGACAAGCTCTATGTCCCCCTCTCTTGAGACTGCAGCTCCCTGGCCTGTAAGGGTAAGGCCTTTTATTTTGCAGGAGGCAGCCTAGAAGCACAAATGAAGCATCCCGCCTGAGTTAACTGATCTCACTCTCTGAGGCACAAATGTAGCACCCTGACTGCATAGTAAAGTTGTTAAAGTTGCTGTTGATGGTTAATTGATCTCATTCTGAGGCAAACATGTAGCAGCATGCCTGTTACTGTTCGTTAACTGTTCCCATTCTCAATCAATTCCCCCAGGAGCATTAAAACCTGTGAAAGCTTTAAGGCCCCTACATTGCCAGAGTGATGTAAAGGAGTCTTCTTATAAATTACAGTAAGGGAATCCTCAGCTTTCTCGCTTTTACCAAGCAGTAAATAAAATGTCAGGACAATCAGAACCAAGCACTTCCCAAAGTACCCAGCCAGGTCCAGGACAACAATTAGCAAAACTGTAAGACTTTCATGTGTGAAAATCTGAGCAATTTAAAAGGACATTCTACTTTTTTTGTGTGTGCGCTATTTTGTGTTCTGTAATGTAATTTAAATGAAAATCCAGGATTATAACTGGAATGCAGGATATTAGTTACCAAGTGTTTGTAACTTCACTTTCATGTGTTTAGGAAATGCTGAATAGTTAGTGACTTTTTTCTGTATTGTTGTTTAAATAAATTATCAAAACAATTGAAACTGGTGTGATTATATTGCATTATTTTGACAAATAAAATATATAGAAATTTGAATTTTTTGGTGCAGAATCCCCCCAGAGGTAATATGGATCTGTGAGGGAAACTGCCTGAAAGCCAGTATCAAGACTCAAGAGGATCAATTTGGGATTTTTTGTGGGAACAGAAGAGGGAAAACGAGGCAATAAAAAAATAGTTCAGTTCATAGAGGTGAGACCTTTAACTCTTAAAGCACTTTGAGAATTAAAAGGTCTAAGCTTAACTTGTGGACACAGTGAAAACAAAGTTAAAGGATGATGAAAGGCAAGTAAATATTACTCACGTGGTTTTGCAGAGAGAACACTTATAAGTGAACTTATATTTAATCTCATAGCTGTGGCATTGTGTCACCACTGGCAGCTCTGGATGAACTACAGTTGATTTCTTAGCATAGAATCTCCAAAACTGCCCATGGCCATCTCGAATTCCATTGATTACCCAAGTGGCTGCATGGCAAATCTCATGGATCAATGTGTCTCGAAGCCGGTCTTGGGGAAGGCAGCATAGAAGACAAATTAAGAACACTGCCATTAAAAAGTCAGGTCTCTCATTCTTCATTGGCTTTATTAGTGTTTGCAAGTACCAGACTGGCAGCCCTGGAGACTGTAAAAGATACCACATGGACAACACTAGTGCAGCAAGCTTCCTCACACAATGCCACTATTCTCATCCAAGTCTGACACGGTAATTTGGTTTCCATGTCTTTAATATCTCTGAGGAGACTAATTGTAATGAGTCACTTGTGCTGTGGTCTCTGTTTTTAAAACTACATTAAACACAGGAGCCAGCAAGTAAATGTCAGATGAAAAATTTTGATTGCTACTGACTGTGACACAGTGGCCCATTGGTGTTTCACTACTCTGTCAGCAACTCTTGTCAGGCCTGACATACTCACACAGCTTCCTCCAGCAGCCCCTAACTGGAACTGGGTTATTATAGGGGTTTCTTTAAATTCTCTACTTCTGGGGAAATCTTTTTTGCTGTTGTCTGTATTGTTGACAGGTATTTAGAAATACATTACCAAAATAATTGAACTGGAGTGATTATATTATGTTTTTTGACAAATAAAATATGCAGAATTTTAAAATATTATGGGCAGAATTTTTACTTTTTTTGGCACAGGATTTCACCAGGAGTAGTGTGTATATGGGGTGTACAAAAAGTTATGAATACATTTTAGAATTATGGTTTTAAAGTGTGTTTGGCAAGCAATGCATAATCCCCATCTGCCCTAAAAAAATGAGTGTATAGTTGTTTATCATCAGGTTGAGATAATGAAGGTGCATTTAGATAAAAGATCAACAAAGCCATCACCTTTGATAATAAGAGAAAACAAAGATTTCCTGGACAGACGTCAGGACATGCTTCTACGGGCACAACATTCTCAAGAATCAGAGCAGGCTGTGCTGCGGGGACAGAAGGATGGTGAAGAAAACTGGCAGCATGTGACCTCCAGAAGATGAAAGAGGAGCGTCCATGTTCCAGCAATGCAGGTACAGGTAAGCAACCATTTTCATGTTCTCTTCACTGGTACGAATGCAGAGATTGGACTAGATGATACATCTGAGGGAAGGGAGCACAAGGAGACTCCACCGCTTGGAAGGTCCATGTAATTGCATCCAAGGGTGCTAAAGGAGTTGACAGATGTGATTGCAGAGTCATTGGCCGTTATCTTTGAAAACTCATGGTGATCAGGGGAGATCCTGGATGACTGGCAAAAGGCTAATGTACTGCCCATCTTTAAAAAAGGGAAAAAGGAGGATCTAGGCAACTACAGGCCAGTCGGGCATTGCCAGCAGATCGAGGGACGTGATCATTCCCTTCTATTCAACATTGATGAGGCTTCATCAGGAGTACTGTGTCCAGTTTTGGGCCCCACACTACAAGGAGGATGTGGAAAAATTGGAAAGAGTCCAGAGGAGGGCAACAAAAATCACTAGGGGCCTGGAGCACATGATTTATGAGGAGAGGCTGAGAGAACTGGGATTGTTGAGTCTACAGAAGAGAAACCTGAGGGGAGATTTGATAGCTACTTTCAACTACCTGAAAGGGGGTTCCAAAGAGGATGGATCTAGACTGTTCTCAGTGGTACCAGATGACAGAACAAGGAGTAATGGTCTCAAGTTGCAGTGGGGAAGGTTTAGGTTGGCTATTAGGAAAAACATTTTCACTAGGAGGGTGGTGAAGCATTGGAATGGGTTACCTAGGGAGGTGATGGAATCTCCTTTCTTAGAGGTTTATAAGGTCCGACTTGACAAAGTCCTGGCTGGGATAATTTAGTTGGGGATTGGTCCTGGTTTCAGCTGGGTGTTGGTCTAGATCATTGGTTCTCAAAGTGGGCATCGCAACCCGATTATGTGGGGGTCGCGAGCCCGTGCTGCCCGGATCTGGCCCCAACCCCTGCCGGCTTGCAGGAGCTTGCAAATCGGCCCCAGGCAGGCAGAGAGGGAGAGGAGGTATCCACGCTGCCGCAGGCATCAGGGACAGGTCTTGTGGGCAGAGAGCCCCCAGCCACCCCCACAACCCTGCTCTGGCCGTCCCCCGCGCCTCCCCTAAATGTCCCCCGGCCTCCCCTTGCTGCGTCCCTGTGTCTCAGTCAGCAACTGCCGCCCAGGGTCCTAGTGCCCGCCATCTTCTTCTGCCTGTGACAGGGTGAGTGTGCTGCTGCTGGGGGTGCCAGAAAGGGGGGCCCCTCCCACAGAGCTTGCTGCTGCCAGCAGGAAAAGGGTTCTAGGGTGTCCTCCTTTCTGGCCTCAGAGCAGCCTGCCTGCACCCAAACTCATCCCTAGCCCTGTGCCACCCCAGAGCCCGCACCCCCAGCCAGAGCTTCCCACCCACCTCACCCTCTACCCAAGCCTTGAGCCCCTCCAACACCCCAAACCCCTCATCTCCACCCCCAGCCAGAACCCAACTACCCCCCCCCCGCACCCCAACCCTCTGCCCCAAGCTACATTACATTTTTCAATTGTTATTTAAAAACTTTATAATAAGCAATGCTCTGGGAAAAGGGGAGGGGGGGATGCAAGGTAAAATATTTGCCTAGGGTGCAAAATATCTTTGCATCCCCCGCCGCTGCTCTTCCCCTCCCCCCCCACCGCTCTCCCCCTCCCTCCTCCGCCCTCCTCTCCCTTCCCACCCCCGCTCTTCCCCTCCCCCTCCCTCCACTTGCCCAATGTGTCCTGATATTTCAGTCTTGCGATCTGGTTACCCTACCTGAGCCCCGGCCCCTGCCCCTACCCCTGCTGCGGCGGGCTGCCGGCGGCACCCCGAGCCCTGGACCTGGCCCCTGCCGCGGCGGGCTGCTGGCGGCGCCCTGAGCCCCGGACCTGGCCCTTGCCGCGGCAGACTGCTGGCGGTGCTCTGGGCCTTGGCCCCTGCTGCGGCGGGCCACCGGTGGCACCCTGAACCCGACCCGGCCCATGGTGCGGCGGGCTGCCGGCAGTGACCCGAGCCCCAGGCCCTGCTGCGGCGGGCTGCCGGCGGCACCCTGTGCCCTGCCCCGGGGGGGTGCTGCCACCCTCCCCTGAGCCTCGCCCCTACCCCAGGGGGCTGGCACCCCTACACCCCCCCCCAGCTCAGCCTCTGCCCCGGGGGGCTGCTGGCACCCCCCCCAGCCCGGCCCCTTCCCCGCCCCCTAAGGGGGGGGGGGTGTCGCGCTTAGAGGCCTGGTGTCCGAAAGGGGTCGCCAATAGAAAAAGTTTGAGAACCACTGGTCTAGATGACCTCCTGAGGTCCCTTCCTACCCTGATATTCTATGATTCTATGAACTTAGCGAGTGCGGAAGACAGGCTCTTACGGGGGTCTGCCCCTCAAATGATAAGCAAGTGAATCAAATGATTGTATACAATATTGCTGTATTATAAAAAGTGTATTGAGTAATGTCTTTTATGAAAGCTATGACATAATGATGACTAATAGCATTGTGAAATGTCTGCATTAGCACTATATGAGGAAAACAAGGTTACTTACCTGTAACTGTTGTTCTTCGAGATGTGTTGCTCACATCCATTCCACTATAGGTTAGGCACGCGCTGCGGGCCTGGTTGCCGGGTAGATTTTCCCCTAGCTGCAGACTGGGTGAGCAGGGAGCCCCCTGGAGTGGCGCCACTGAGGCACTCTATAAGTACCCCTGCGACACAGTCTGGCCCTCAGTTCCTTCTTTGCCGGCTAAACCGACAGTGGGGAAGGAGGGTGGGTTTGGAATGGATGTGAGCAACACATCTCGAAGAACAACAGTTACAGGTAAGTAACCTTGTTTTCTTCTTCGAGTGATTGCTCACATGCATTCCACTATAGGTGACTACAAGCAATACCTAGGAGGTGGGGTCGGGTTGACCCATTGCTGATCGTAAGACCGCTGACCCAAACGCCGCATCGTCCCTGGTCTGCTGGACTATGGCGTAGTGGGCGGCGAAGGTGTGGACGGAGGACCAGGTAGCCGCCCTGCAGATGTCCGTAATAGGGACTCCCTCCCGGAAGGCCGCAGAGGACGCCTGCGCTCTCGTGGAATGTGCTGTTACTCTCTCAAGCGGCTTGTCCGCGAGTTCATAACAGGTGTGAATGCACGAGGTGATCCAGGAGGAGAGCCTTTGGGCGGACACTGGCTGGCCCTTCATCCTCTCCGCAACTGCCACGAAAAGTTGGGTTGTTTTCCTGAATTGCTTTGTTCTATCTAAATAAAAGCAAGAGCCCTCCTAACGTCCAACGTGTGTAATTGCTGTTCCCTTCCAGAGGTGTGTGGCTTAGGATAAAAGACTGGGAGACAAATGTCTTGGTTCACATGGAAGGGAGAGACCACCTTAGGCAGGAAGGCCGGGTGGGGACGTAGCTGCACCTTGTCCTTATGGAAGATAGTGTAGGGCGGCTCGGAGGTCAGTGCACGGATCTCTGACACTCTACGAGCCGAGGTGATAGCTACTAGGAATGCCACCTTCCAGGAAAGGTGTAGTAAGGAACACGTGGCGAGGGGCTCGAACGGGGGCATCGCGAGGCGTGAGAGCACAAGGTTGAGATCCCAAGGTGGAATGGGACGCTTGACGCTCGGATACAGCTTATCTAGACCCTTAAGGAAACGGTATACCACAGGGTCAGAGAAGACTGAGTGGTTCGACTGACCCGGATGGAAAGCCGATATGGCAGCGAGGTGGACCCGGATAGTAGAGGTAAAAAGGCCCTGATTTCTGAGGCCTAAGAGGTAGTCCAATATACGTGGGATAGTAGCCTTCACTTGGAACGATGTCATGTTGTGTGCACCAGGCAGAGAAACGGGTCCACTTGGCGGTATAGGTACTTCTGGTGGATGGTTTCCTACTACCCAGAAGGACGTTCTGTACCTCGGCTGAGCATAAGAGCTCAGGACCTCTCAGCCATGGAGTAGCCACGCTGTGAGGTGAAGGGACCGCAAGTCCGGGTGCAGGAGGCGACCGTGATCCTGGGAGATCAGGTCTGGCCACAGCGGGAGGCTGATGGGAGGGGCCCTGGACAGCCGGAGGAGGGACGCATACCAACATTGCCTGGGCCAGGCCGGGGCTATGAGGATGACGTGTGCCCTGTCCCGTCTGATCTTCAGGATCACCTTGTGGAGAAGCGGGATCGGAGGGAACGCGTAGAACAGGTGCCCCGTCCAGGGTAGGAGAAAGGCATCCGTCAGGGATCCCCGGGAGCTGCCTCGAAAGGAGCAGAACTGGAGACACTTCCTGTTCTGTCTGGAGGCGAAGTGATCGATGTGGGGAAACCCCCACCTCAGGAAGATCGGCCGGATGACATCCGGCCGAAGGGACCACTCGTGAGTCATAAAGGATCTGCTGAGGTGGTCCGCCAGGGTGTTCTGGATTCCAGGAAGGAAGGAGGCCACCGGGTGAATAGCGTGGGCTATACAGAATTCCCACAGGAGAATCGCCTCTTGGCACAGGGGGCTGGAGCGGGCCCCGCCTTGCTTGTTTATGTAGTACTGGGCTGTGGTGTTGTCTGTCAGCACCGCTACACAGTGACCCCGTAATGTGTCCCGGAACGCCTGGCACGCGAGCCGGACGGCCCTCAGCTCCCTGACATTGATGTGGAGGCAGAGGTCTGACTCCGACCAGCGGCCCTGGGTCCTAAGTTCCCCTAGGTGAGCTCCCCACCCTAGTGAGGAAGCGTCCGTCACCAGGGACATGGACGGGCTGGGGGGAAGGAAGGGGACCCCTTGGCACACATTGTCCTGGTCTTCCCACCAAGCCAGAGCGGATAGGGTGGCTCTGGGGATGGAGAGGAGGGCGTCCATACTGTCCCTTCTCGGTCAGTAGGCCACCGCGAGCCACGACTGCAGTGGGCGTAGCCGTAGTCTGGCGTGCTGTATGACATGAGTGCACGATGCCATGTGACCTAGCAGGCTGAGGAAGACCTTGACCGTAGTCATCGGACAGTTGCGTAGCTGTCTGATGGCCGACTGGATAGTGAGGAACCGAGGCTGGGGCAGGGATGCCCTTGCTACCGTGGAGTCTAGTAGGGCTCCTATGAACTGTATGTTCTGGGTAGGCTCCAGGGTGGACTTCTCCCTGTTGAGAAGGATTCCCAAGCGGTCGAACGTGCTGATAACGAGCCGCACGTGAGCTGACACTTGGTCCCTGGAGGTGCCTCGGATCAACCAATCGTCGAGGTACGGGTATAAGTGTACCCCGCGGCGCCGAAGGAATGCCGCTACTACCGCCATACACTTCGTGAACACCCTGGGTGCGGTGGACAGGCCGAAGGGTAGGACGGCAAACTGATAGTGCTCCCCCGCTACCAGGAAGCGGAGGTAACGTCTGTGTGAGGGTTTGATGCTCACGTGAAAGTAAGCGTCCTTCATATCGAGGGCAGCGAACCAGTCTCCCGGATCCAGAGAGGGAATGATAGTGCCCAAGGTGGCCATGCGGAACTTGAACCTGATCATGTAGGTGTTGAGTTCGCGCAGGTCCAGGATGGGCCGGAGGCCCCCTTTCGCCTTGGGGATCAGGAAGTAGCGGGAGTAGAACCCCTTCCCCCTGAACTCCTGCGGTACGGGCTCGATGGCTCCCAGTGCGAGGAGCGACCTCACCTCCTGTACGAGGAGTTGCTCGTAAGTGGGGTCCCTGAAGAGGGACGAGGAGGGTGGGCGGGTGGGAGGAGTGGAGGAGAGCTGGAGCGAATATCCCACCTCCACCGTGCGGAGGACCCACTGGTCTGATGTAATGTCTGACCATGCACGGCGGAAGTAGGACAGACGGTCTCCGAAAGGAGGATCCAGGTTTATGATTGGTGAACTGCCCCCGGGCGCACCATCAAAAGTTGGATTTGGGCCCCTGGGAAGGCTTAGAGCCTTGTTGTTTCCCGCCCTGCCTAGGCCCTTGCCGCCGGCGGTAAGGGCGGCTTCTCCTGAGGGAGGAGTCCTGGGGCGGGCGCGCAGGTGGGAAGAATTTCCTGCGTGGCGGGATGAAGGGACGCCTCTGTGGACCTGGGGTGTGCATGCCCAGGCCTTTGAGGGTTACCCCCCTGTCCTTGAGGGCCTGGAGACGGGCATCCGTATCCTCCGAGAAGAGGGACTGTCCCTCAAAGGGGAGGTCCTGGATTTTAAATTGCATGGCCGGGGCTAGGTTGGATGACGAGAGCCATGCTGCCCGGCGGAGGGCTATGCCCGAGGCCATTGTTCGGGCCGCAGAGTCGGCCGAGTCCAGGGCCGCTTGCAGGGCATGACGAGATATGTCCCTGCTTTGGAGCAATAGGGCCCTGAACTCCTGTTTGCCCTCCTGCGGGAGAGCAGTCTCAAATTTAGTAAGGGCCTCCACCATGTCAAAATGGTGCCTACTCAGGAGTGCCTGATGGTTGGCGACTGTGAGTTGTAGGCCCCCGGAGGAATAAACTTTCCTGCCGAAGAGGTCCAATCTTTTGGCCTCTTTGGCCTTGGGGACCTGCGCCTCCTGCCCGTGGCTCTCCTTGTTGTTAACAGAGTCCACCACCAGGGAGGAGGGCGTGGGGTGAACATACAAGTATTCATATCCCTTGGCTGGGACAAAATAACGCTTCTCCACCCCACGAGCAGTGGGGGAGATAGAGGCGGGGGTCTTCCAAATTGCCGCCGTGTGGAGTTTAATAGTATTAATGAACGGCACTGCCATCCGTGCCGGAGTGCCCTTAGTTAACATGGTGGTGACCGGGTCGTCCACCACTGGGACCTCTTCCAAAGGCAGGTTCATGTTTTTAGCAACTGCCTGGAGGAGATGTTGGTAACTGGAGAGGTCCAAGGTGGGCGGGCTAGTTGATGAAGTGCCCGCCACTGCCTCTACCCCTACGGGGGAGGCGTAGGGACCCGGCTCCATAGGGCTACGTGCCGTGGAGGGCTGGACTGCCAATGATGGTCCTGCCAGCACGTCCACTGGACCCTCTGAGCTCACCGGGAACCCGGGTTCAGACTGGGCATCGTACCCCCATGCCGCCCACTCTGACCAGGCAGGGTTCTGGGTGACCTGGGCTGGTCCCGCCGAGCGAGGGGACCGCGTGCCGGCGGACTTTCGACGCTCCCGGTGCCGTGGGCTTCTCGACCGGTGCCGGGCGGTAAGGTACCCATCCGAGGAGTCGTGGCTACCCGAACTGTGCCGCCTCGGGAAGTCTCGGTGCCGAGACGATGATCGGTACCGGGGGGACCTTCGGCGCCGCGACGGCGTCCGGTGCCGCTCTCTACACTCCCGGTGCCGTGGGCTTCTCGACCGGTACCGGGCGGTATGGTGCCCATCCGAGGAATCGTGGCTACCTGAACGGTGCCGCCTCGGGGAGTCTCGGTGCCGAGACGATGATCGGTACCGGGAGGACCTCCGGCGCCGCGACGGGGTTCGGTGCCGAGACGACGAGCAGTGCCGGGACGCGGAGCGGCTTGTGGAGCGACGTCTTGGACGGTCTCGGCGCCAGCTGAGGGACCGGTGCCGGGAGTGCGACCGGTGCCGAGAGTACGACCGGCCCGTACCAGGGTGCCGGGACTCTAATCGGCGGCCTGAGCGCGAGTGGCGCGAACGGCCAGGAGGAAACCTTGAGCCGGGTCTCAACTCCTTGCGGCGCCGAGACTGCGACCGGAGCCGGGCGGGTGACCGTTGCCGGGAGTCTGGTCGGCGCCGCGAGATCGAGCGGTGTCCATGCCCTGCCGGGCTCCGACACGCGATCTCTGCCTCGGTCATGGGCGGCCTGCCCGTCGACCGGACTTGTTGCTGCGGGGCGTCCCCGGCAAGCAACCCTCTCGCAGCAGTACACACCTCCATCGTGGAGGGAAGCTGCTGCGGAGTTGGCACCCCAAGTGGCAAGACCACTGGCACCGGACTCGACGGGGCCTCCTGCGGCGCCGGAGTCAGCGGTGCGGGTGCTGGCGGCTCTTCCTCAGGTCGGCTCCCCGGAGAAGGCTGAGGTCGCGGGACTGGTACCGACGGCTGGACGCGGTCCGGAGCGGTGGCGAAGTTGAGCGCTCCTCTTCCGCTTGGTGCTGGGGGAGCGCGACCGGTGCCGAGGCTTGGCTCTCGGCGGTTTGGGTGCGGGGTCCGGTGCCGCACTCGAGTCCGGGGCCGCCTCCATCAGGACGTGCCGCAAGCGGGATTCCCTGTCTTTGCGGGTCCTGGGCTGAAGGTACTGCAGATCTAGGAAGAAACTGCCAAGTGCACTTACCAGGCACTTGAGAGGCACTTAGAGTGTGGATCTCCCACAGGCATAGGCTTCCCACACTCTGAGTGCTTGAATCCCGGAGTCTTGAAGACAGAGGCTCCGGCAGCAGGGAAAACCCCTGCACTTGACTATTTACACTACAAAGACTATGTAAACTAACTAACAACAACTGCTAACAACGAACAATTAAGAGAACAATCGACTAGCTAGGAGATAAGGAGAACGCTGAAAAGCAGAACTCCTCTTCCAACTACCAGCTCGAGCGGTAAAGAAGGAACTGAGGGCCAGACTGTGTCGCAGGGGTACTTATAGAGTGCCTCAGTGGCGCCACTCCAGGGGGCTCCCTGCTCACCCAGTCTGCAGCTAGGGGAAAATCTACCCGGCAACCAGGCCCGCAGCGCGTGCCTAACCTATAGTGGAATGCATGTGAGCAATCACTCGAAGAAGAATTGTGGATACTCACTGATATTATGCTTTAAAGGCTGTGACCAAATATAGAGAGAAACAGTTTTTCCCCTGGGAAGGGGGGAAGGGAGTATCTATACATCTCCATCTAAATTAAGCAAGATGTGACCAAAAACAATGGAAACCCTATTTACATGTAACTCAGCAAGGGGATGAGGTCCATGGGCAGGAAAAAACATCAAGATATTATCCTGAGTCTGGGGACAAAACAGTGAGTTTGGGAAGATATATGTAGACAAGAAGCAGCCATCTTGGCATCCATCACTGGATAGATAAAAGGGGTCAGAGCTCTTGCAAGCTGAGTCCTTCAGCCAAGGGGGTTAAAGTCTCTGAGAAATTAATACAGTATAAATTACTCCTGAGGACATTCTGCACCAAAAATTTAAAATTATCTGGAAAAAAAATATAAAATTCTGCATACAATATTTTAAAATTCTGCAAATGTTATTTGTTAAATAAATGTGAAGGCTCCAGCATGGCATTGGGGAGCACCGGCCACTGGCTACACAAAGGAGGGAGATCACTGTGCAGCCACCCCCACACAACCCCTGGGACTCAGGGGAGGCCACACCCACCCCTGACACAGTGCAAGGATAGGGTTGCCCCAGAAACATCCCAGGGCCTTGCCCCTCTGAGCCAGGTGCACCAGGTGTGGGCAGGCAGGATCCAAGTGTGAAGTGGTTTAGTGTTGGGAGAACCAGGTGTGGGTTGAAAGAGCTTTGTGTGGAGCAATCTGGGTGTGAATGGCTCAGTGGGAGATCCAGGTGCTGGGGAGAGGGGTCTGGATGCACGGGGTTTGTTGAGGGGTTCTCAGTGCAACAGTAATGGGACTCTGCGGGAGGGTACAGATGAAGGTGGCTGGGGTTCAGCCGGGTGGGAAGGGACGGACAGGTCAGTGGGGAGTCCAGATGCTGGGGGAATGGGTCTCAGTGGGGTGGGGATCCAGGTGCAGCTGGTTGGGGCTTGGTGGGGTGGCTCATCTCGGTGGTGCAGGGGGAGTGGGGCTCATTGTGGGGGTTCTGAATGCACGGGGGGGGAGGAGGAGAGGCTCAGCAGGAGGTTTGCTGAGTTTCCAGAATGAGATGATGAGAGCTTGGATAAAAGTTTTAGCTGTGTTTATGGATAGGAAAGGTTGCATCTTAAAGCTGTTATGCAGAAATAATAAATAAATATTCTTTCCCCTTATTTAATATTCAATATCCTCTCTTACCTGCAGAGTCACAAACTTTCTCTGAGAGCTCTATTCGAGCATAACGTTGCATCTCAGGACTTTTTGTTTGTCCAGTTACGCAGTACCCTGCTGTCTTCCGCATCTTTTTGTTCCAGATTATTTCCATTTTCTCCGGCAACTGATAAAAAAAAAAGTAAGGAAACAGTGCATTTGAACCACGCAGGGGCATGTTCTGTCAGCTCCAGTTGCAGCCGCAGAGGTCATTCCCTCTCACTTCAGGAAGCCCCTGATGATTACTTGGGGGGCCTGTGCCCCTGAGCCCCATCCACACCTCCCTGGAACCATATCACTGCCAACTCATTCACTTCCTCAGGTCCTTAAACTTCTCTGTGTGTGTGCCACCACAGCTCGTCACATCTTGGTAGGAAAGGACACCTTTGTTCATACCCTTTACACAAAGACAGTGGGAAGTTAGATCTGAGAAACTCACTTTGTCTTCTCTACCTCTCCTTAGAGGCTGAAGAACTTTACTATCTTTAGAGTAAAGAAAGCGAGGAATACTTGTAGCACTTTAGAGACTAACTAGTTTATTTCAGCATAAGCTTTCGTGGGCTATAGCTCACGAAAGCTTATGCTGAAATAAACTAGTTAGTCTCGAAGGTGCTACAAGTATTCCTTGCTTTATGGATACAGACTAACATGGCTGCTATTCTTGAACCTTTCTTTAGAGTATAAAACAGACACACAATAATAATATTCTTTAAAAAGTTTTAGTAAAAGCAGAGAAAATGGTAATCAACCAAAAAAAGAACTGTTTGTATTATACCAATTCAGTAACAGAGTACAGAGAAAAGAAGGAAAATCTCACATCTCTAGAAATCAAGTTCTTATATGACTCCCTGCCCTGGTTAGCTTGACAATCTCTTTCTCAGGTAGTCAGAGGTCTCCAACCCCTCTCTCATACAACCAGCTTATCAAGATCTCTGATCTAGGGTTATCAAGATCTCTGATCTAGGGTTGTATTTCCTGTTTTCCAAAACAATTATCTGAACATGCAATGGGGGTTGACGCCTTTCCCAGGAGATTGTCTAAGGAGATACTGAATGTCCTTCATTGATGCTTAATAGCTGTCTTTCAAATTCTTAGCTACCAAATTCAAGTGGAGCCTTTTATAAGATAATTTGACCTACCTGTCCCCCGTTTATCCAGACCTCTTAAAAATTTCATCAATTTTCCCTTGCCAGGAAGTGTAACTTCTTCTAATCCCATCAAAATACTTAATCTCTGATCCCTTGTTGCTCCAAAATAGCAGCATAAAAGAACCATCTCTTTCAGGATTCTAGTACTGTTGGAATGCTTAGTCAAGTGCATGTCTTCACTGCACAGTTAACTTGAACTCTTACCTGGTTTTTAGTCCAAACTCCTCTACCATCCACACAAGAAAAACTTTTGATCTGAATTTGGAGGTGCTTTAAATGCAGGATAGTTTATATGGGTAGAGGTATAGGTTAAAACATAGGCTTCACTTTCACTTGCCCTGTAGCCCACCCATTTTTCAGCTAGGATGCAGGCAAAAATCACTCAAGTTCTGATAGTCCTCCAATATCTTTCCCACAGTTCTCCATGAAAGACAGACAAGTTCTGGTAACTGACTGGGAAAGGCTCCTAGAGCATCTCAGTACAGACAACCATACACACAAGTGAGTGCAGAAACAGTGAGGACACAGGGTGAGTCTGCCTTTGCTGTCAAAATGCTGGGGTAGACTAACCCAAGCACTAATCATCTGGGTAACCTGTGCAGTTAGAGAGCCTACAGCAGCAATTCCCAAACTGTGGGAAGCACCTGCTTCTGGTC
Source organism: Sternotherus odoratus (assembly GCA_032164245.1). NCBI lineage: Eukaryota > Metazoa > Chordata > Testudines > Kinosternidae > Sternotherus > Sternotherus odoratus. The sequence continues at coordinate 86,289,847 of JAVMKO010000009.1, read as the reverse complement.
TGCAGAGAGTTGGCTGATCAAGTGGTGATGGGATCTTTGGTTCCAGCTTCTTGTACATAAGTAGGAGCAAGCTTAAGATGTTTCAATTAGGGTCCACTGCTACGTAAGAGTAAGAGAAGAATTTCAATGCAATGTGGGCTATACAACTACCTAGACATAAGAATCAGAAGGCTCCATAAGGGACCAGATTCATCCAAGGCATCTAAAAATCAATTACCTTTTGCTCAAAGATGGTGTCGTTATAAAGACTGTAGAGCTTCTCTGTCAACTCATCCTTCTTTTTCCTGAAATTTTTCACATATTGGGATGCTGGGTTTGACAGCTCTTCCAAGAAACAGCCTGGCACTCCACACAGATTCCACCTGCATGAAAAGCAGCAGCAAAAAAAGCACATTTGTTGTGACAGAAGTCTTACCTTATAGTAACTATGGTTCTTTGAGAAGTCTTTGTGAATCCCATTTTACGTGTGCACGTTCCCCAGGCATGTGAGATTAGAATCTTTTGAACAGCAGTCACTCATGTACGTCCTTATACCCCACACCTAAAGGCATAAAAGATAGAGCAGCTGCAACCATACCTCAGTTCCCTTGGTAATTCAGAATCCCAGATGGGGACTCTGAAAAAGTGGGGATGAAGCTGTGGGATCCAAACTGACAATAATATGTCAGAAGAAAAAATACTATAAGTTAAGTAATTGATTTGAAGTTGGGTCCTTCACAGCAAAGGAGAGTGTCCTAGCCACTGGGCTAGTGTGGGCTGGGTCTCAATCTCTCCTGCTGAAATTGTTTTGCCTTTTATAACTAAATAGTCCTTGGAGCAGGGACTTGAACTAGGGTCTCCTGTATTCTAGCTACAAGGAATGCAACTTTCCACGACAAGTGGGAAAGGGGAACAAGAAGCTAGAGGCTCAAATTGCGGGCCCATGAGCCTGGATGAGGACAAGGCGGAGGAGGTCCCATTGTGGGACTGGGTCCCAGGCTGGCCGACAGAGACTTTCAGGGCCTTTCAATAATCATCTCATGCGAAAATACTGATCAACCCTGGATGCGGGGATGAAAGGCCGATATGGCTGCTAGGTGAACTTTGACTGAAGAGAAGGCAAGGCCCTCGTGCTTTAAGTGAAGCAGGTAATCCAGAGTGGACTTTAGAGATGATTGGGTCAGGGAGATATTCCACTCTGACACCCAGCAGGAGAATCGCTTCCACTTTGCCAGATAAGTTGCTCTGGTGGAGGGCTTTTTGCTCTCCAAAAGCACGTGCTGACTAGAGCAGGCTTGTTCCTCTATTCTCCTGACTAGAGCAGGCTTGTACCTCTGGATTCAGCCATGCACCATCCAAGCTGTGAGGTAAAGAGTGATGAGGTTCAGGTGCAGTGAGACTAGGTCTGGGCAGCTAGGAAGTCTGGGGCTGCTTAGGCTAAGTTATTTACTTAGCCTACCATTTTTTACTTAGCTTACCATAATATAAGAACTAGGGGCCACCAAATGAAATTAATGGGCAGCAGATTTAAAACAAATAAAAGGACGTTCTTCTTCACACAGCACACAGTCAACCTGTGGAACTCCTTGGCTGGGGAGGCTGTGAAGGCTAGGACTATAACAGGGTTTCAAAGAGAACTGGATAAATTCACAGAGGTTAAGTCCATTAATGGCAAGGATGGGTAAGGAATGATGTCCCTAGCCTCTGTTTATCAGAGGGTGGTGATGGATGGCAGGAGAGAGATCACTTGATCAACCTGTTAGGTTCATTCACTCTGGGGCACCTGGCATTGGCCACTGTCAGTAGACAGGATACTGGGCTGGATGGACCTTTGGTCTGACTCAGTACGGCTATTCTTATGTTCACGAGCATGCTGAACCAATGTTGGCAAAGCCAAGCTGTGGCGATAATAAATCCATGCCTTGTCCCTCTTGATTTTTAAGAGGACCTTGCTGATAAGCAGAATTGGCAGGAAGGCATATATTAGGCCTCCTGACCAAGACAGGAGAAAGGCATTGGAAAGTGAGCCTCTGTCGAGAACCTTGAAGACAGCAGAACTGATTACGCTTTCTGTTCTGTCTAGTGGTGAACAGGTCCACTTCGGGAGCTCCCCACTTCTGGAAGAGCATCCTGACAAGCTCCTGAAGGGAACACTTGTGATGAGAGGACCTGCTGAGGTGATCTGCTAGTGTGGTCCAGACACCGGGGAGGTGAGAAACTTCCAGGTGAATCGCATGTTGGATGCAGAAGTCCCACAGATGAAGGGCTTCCTGGCACAGAGCCGATGAATAAGCTCCCCCTTTCCTGTTGACAACCCGTCAACACCTGCATCACCCGACCGGACAGTTGGGGAAGGGACACTCCACAAGCCAGGCAGATAGCTCTGAGCTCCCTGATGTTTATATGTAGTGCAAGCTCCTCTTGCGACCGTAGCCCGAGTCCGCAGTGTACTAAGATGTACTCCCCAACCGAGGGTGGATGCATCCAGTATCAGGGAAACCATAAGTTGTGGGCTTGCAAACAAGCACACCCTCCAATACTAGAACTGGATCAGTACTCACGGTGGGATCATTAGGGGTTTGTCCAGGTGATGCTTGGTCAAGAAGTAAACCAACATCAGACACATCTGGAGAGGACGTAGTCGGAGTCTCAGGTGCCAAATAACATAGGTGCATGCGGCCACATGCCCCAGTAATCTGAGACAGACCTAGGCAGTGGTGAACAGATGGGCAGTGATGCTGGTGATCAGATCTGACATTGCCCTGAACTTGGTCTCTGGCAAGAACACTCTGGCTTGGGTAGAGTCAAGGGCCACTCTGATAAACCCTATCCTCTGAACCAGAACCAATGTTGATTTTTGTTAGTTATCAACAGGCCCAGAGCTTGACAGGTGGCTCGCAGTGTTGCGACGCTGCGCTGGATGTTGACTCTGGAGTGGCCCTTGATGGGCCAGTCGTTGAGGTATGGGTAGATCTGGATATCCTGACATCTGAAGTAGGCCACCACTATTGACATGCCCGTCATAAACACCCTTAGTGCCATTGCCAGGCCAAAAGGGAGCACCGCGAATTGATAGTGGCAGTCCCAACCAAGAATCGTAGGAATCTTCTGTGTCCATGAAATATAGATATGCCAAAGCAAGTGCCTTTCAGATTAAGGGTAGTGTACCAGTCTTCCAGATCCAGGGAAGGAATGATGGAGGACAGAGAGACCATGAGGAACTTCAACTTCTTGAGATATCTGTTGAGGTTTGGCATGTTGAGAATGGGACATAGACCCGCCATCGTCTTTGGGAATCAAAAAATAGCAGGAGTAAAACCCTTTCCCTTTCAAGTGCACAGGAATTTCCTCCACAACTCCCACCCACAGGAGGACCAATCCCCAACTAAATTATCCCAGCCAGGACTTTGTCAAGTCTGACCTTAAAAACCTCTAAGAAAGGAGATTCCACCACCTCCCTAGGTAACCCATTCCAATGCTTCACCACCCTCCTAGTGAAAAAGTTTTTCCTAATAGCCAACCTAAACCTTCCCCACTGCAACTTGAGACCATTACTCCTTGTTCTGTCATCTGGTACCACTGAGAACAGTCTAGATCCATCCTCTTTGGAACCCCCTTTCAGGTAGTGGAAAGTAGCTATCAAATCTCCCCTCAGGCTTCTCTTCTGTAGACTCAACAATCCCAGTTCTCTCAGCCTCTCCTCATAAGTCATGTGCTCCAGGCCCCTAATCATTTTTGTTGCTCTCCTCTGGACTCTTTCCAATTTTTCCACATCCTTCTTGTAGTTTGGGGCCCAAAACTGGACAGAGTATGCCAGATGAGGCCTTACCAATGTTGAATAGAGGGAAATGATCACGTCCCTCGATCTGCTGGCAATGCTCCTACTTATACAGCCCAAAATGCCGTTAGCCTTCGTGGCAACAAGGGCACACTGTTGATTCATATCCAGCTTCTCATTCACTGCAACTCCTAGGTCCTTTTCTGAAGAACTGCTGCCTAGCCATTTGGTCCCTAGTCTGTAGTAGTGCATGGGATTCTTCCATCCCAAGTGGAGGACTCTGCACTTGTTCTTGTTGAACCTCATCAGATTTCTTTTGGCCCAATCCTCTAATTTGTCTAGGTCCCTCTGTATCCTATCCCTATCCTCCAGCATATCTACCACTCCCTCCCAGTTTAGTGTCATCTGCAAATTTGCTGAGGGTGCAGTCCACGCCATCCTCCAGATCATTGATAAAGATATTGAATAAAACCGGCCCCAGGACCGACCCTTGGGGCACTCTTCTTGATACTGGCCGTCAACTAGATATGGAGCCATTGATCACTACTCATTGAGCCCGACGATCCAGACAGCTTTCTATCCACCTTATGGTCCATTCATCCAGCCCATACTTCTTTAACTTGTTTGCAAGAATACTGTGGGAGACCGTATCAAAAGCTTTGCTAAAGTCAAGAAATAGCACATCCACTGCTTTCCCCTCATCCACAGAGCCAGTTATCTCATCATAGAAGGCAATTAGGTTAGTCAGGCATGATTTGTCCTTGGTGAATCTATGCTGACTGTTCCTGATCACTTTCCTCTCCTCTAAGTGCTTCAGAATGGATTCCTTAAGGACCTGCTCCATTATTTTTCCAGGGACTGAGGTGAGGCTGACAATCTTTCTTCCCTTTTTTAAAGATGGGCACTACATTAGCCTTTTTCCAGTCATCCAGGACCTCCCCCGATTGCCATGAGTTTTCAAAGATAATGGCCAATGGCTCTGCAATCACATCCACCAACTCCTTTAGCATGCTCGGATACAGCGCATCCAGCCCCATGGACTTTTGCTCATCCAGCTTTTCTAAATGATGAACAACTGTCTCGGCTTACAGAATGGCTTGGCTCTCTCGATGTAAAAGGCCAGGGCTCTTCTGATGTCCAAAGAGTGGAATTTGCACTCCTCTTCCAACTTATGAGTTTTGGGAAAGAAAAAAGAAAAGAACTGCTAATCACTTGCTAGGCAAGGGGGAAAACGTGCTCCAACCAACCGTCATGGGTGGTAAGAAGGAACTGAGAGGGCGGTAGCTAATATACCAATGCACCACTGCCAACACTACTGACACTTGTAAGGGTTAGGGGCATACCTGGAATGGAATCAACAACATGTGCAAGCACTCAAAGAAGAATAAGCTTTGTAATTTTATATTAACTGGAGAGTAAGCATTTTTGTAGCCTGACAAATCTACCGAGTGCTAATCTACATGACAGCAGTGCTTTCCTTCTAACCTCACCAGCATTTCCTGACCCATTTGTTATACTCATAGGAGACAGTAAAAGAGAGAGAAGAGAAAGACCTACCTTTTCTCCTTATCTGATGAATGTACACAATAGACTGATTTGTTCTTAGGAACTTTCAGAGAAGGCATTTCTTTCGATGAAGAGGATTCTGATGTTGGCGTCACGATTCTCTCTTTCTTAACAGAGTATAGTGCACTGTCACAAGGAGGCTTGAAGTTTCCCAGTTCTGCAAGTACAAACCAAAAGATTAAACAACCAATTTAACCAAATATCATGAAGTTTCACCAACAAATACAGAATATAGAGACCGGCAACAGGACCACAAACCACTACAACATAAACTGTGTATTCCTCACTCAATATGCCCACCTTCAGAGATGTCTGGGTATATTCACAAGACTGCCTTCAAAACACCAAAATTGTTTATTGGTTGGCAAACATGATATAGCTGTCTCAATAACTAGAGCTCCTTTACTACTGCCAAAAATATTACTTAGCATATTTATATTCTTTAGAAAAATTACTTCAGTATTGGAAAAATCTTCTTTGATCTGCAGAACATTAACACAGTTCAAATCAGATGCAAAGAGCAGTTTATAATCTCTTTCTCCCTCCCCTCCTCCCCCACAGTAAAATGGAGTTAGGACAAAAGAAGGCATCAGAAACTTAAAAATAATAGACAACAGATGTAATTATCCCAAAACCAAGTGTTCTAGACCCAGGAAATTCTGATTAAAAGCTACATGTAACAGTAAACCAAACATGTTATGATATGGAATACAATCTGAATTCTGACCTCTAGAGACGCCATGGAATAACAATGTGATTATGTTTAAAATATTTTAGAGTTTGTGGTGCCAGATTAGATGAAAAATGGTTGCTTACCTTACAGCAGGTATTATGTATTCCACTCTTGGTGCACAGATGCTCATGTGCTTGATTTCAGATTTTTTTGGCCAGCAGTAGCCATTAGGTTTGCTCCTGTGCCCTGAATGTCTTCATGTTTCCTCCACCCACAAGCATAAAGGGCAGAGTACGGTCAGTTGCTTTGCCCAAAACAGGATTTATTTTAGAAGATATAAGAATTTGCAGAAGCATGAAAAAAGGGCAGGTTGTGGAATACACACAGACAACATCTTGAAGAACAACAGTTACTGTAAGGAGAGTAACTTTTTCCTTCGGAGTGCTTGTCCACATATATTCCATTCTTGCAAGCAGTGACTGATATAAAGGTGGTGGTCGCTCAGATCTACTTAAATAAGGACTGCAACAGTGCTCTACCAAAATGGGCATCAGATCTAGGTGCCTCTTAAAAAGAATGTTTATTAGCTGGATGTGCTGATCCCCAAGATGCTGCTTTACAAATTTCAGAGACCTGAAGAGCTCTATGAAAGGAATGGAAAGGAAAGGGTTCTGAATTTTTCTCTGATCACCCTTCGAATCAGAGGGATTAAGGGTATGCATACATCACCCCTGGAGTCCACAGTACGAGGAATGCATCTGCTCAAGCTATGAGGGTTCCAATCCCCTCTCAAACAAAGATTTGACACTGTTCTTTTCCATGGCAAACAAGTTTATGTTTGGATGACCCTAGTCACAAAATACTCTTTGAATGATGGAGTCTTATTAATCACTGTCAGAAAACTGTCTGAGAATTCAACAATATATATTGTAATCCTAGCAGATAAAGAATTATGACTCTCACTTGAGGAGTTTAACCAGTGAAAATCAAGTTTCACAGGTGAATCACCTCCTGGCATAAAGGAGAAAACTGGCTAATCCCTGACTATGCAAACATCACTGTGGTAATGCCTGCCATTACCAAAACTGTCTTCCTTTCATTTAATGCAAGACATATCACACATGCCAGGTAGACTGCTCTGGGTTCTAATATGTTGATGTACAGATGACTATCTTCACATGCCCACAGACCTTGCATCTGTTACTAATGCATCTGTTACTAATATGTTTTTGGATTGTTCCATTTTCACCAGCTCTTTCTTACAAACTACATCGGGCATATTCCACCAATTTAACAATAATAGGAATTCTTGTGGAATCCGAACTGGCATGTCTAGTCTGCCTCCTTAGGCAACAGGTGGATTTCAAACACCCTTGCAAATAATGGAGGCACAGTCTGACATACTGAATCACAAATGTGTAGAGACCATGTAGCTTAACATTCTTATCCTCATCTGTGGGTTTCTCTGACTGATTTGTGGTGTGACACAGTGTCAAACTTGATACAGGTAGAGTCTGCGAAGAATTACAAAGGGATCTCACAAAACTGGGAGACTGGGCAACACAGTTTTGATGACCAGTATCAGAGGGGTAGCTGTGTCAGTCTGGATCTGAAAAAGCGACAAAGAGTCTTGTGTCACCTTATAGATTAACATATGTTTAGGAGCATGAGCTTTCATGGGTGAAGACCCACTTTGTCAGATGAATGTTCATGACGAAGTGGGTCTTCGCCCACGAAAGCTCATGCTCCTAAACATCTGTTAATCTATAAGGTGACACAAGACTCTGTCACAATGTTGATGAAATTCATTGTTGATAAATGCAAAGTAATGCACATTGGAAAACATAATCCCAACTAACTGTATAAAATGATAGGGTCTAAATTAGCTGTTAGGAGCTGTTACCACTCAAGAAAGATCTTGGAGTCGTGGATAGTTCTCTGAAAACAGCCATGCAATGTGCAATGGCAGTCAAAAAAGCCAGAGTTGTCCAAGTTTGATTACTTATTCTCTGCGGTGTCCAAAGGGGAAGCCCTCAGCACCAGGTCTCCTATTGATGTCAGAGCCCATGGAGGGGCAGATAGTCAGGTTAGTACCAGTGGATGTGAGCTGTGCTAAAAAGTTGTGGCACAGATGAAGGCTCTGGCTCCCACAGGCAGGATGGTACCAGACAAAGTCCTTCCTGGTGCCCTCTTAGGAGGAGAGGGCCTGGTTTTTCGGAGGCCCAGAGATCATCATATAAAAGGAACATGGCTGGTACTAAGGAGCTAAGTGGAGTGCACCATCATAGGCTGGCAAGGCATCAGAGACAGTACAGAGAAGTGGTTCATGCACTCTGTAGGAATGCAGGTGAGGAGTCTGGTACCAGGGACAGAGCCAAGGTATAATCTGAATGGTTCTTGCGGCTGCATCCCAAGGATCCAGATGTCTTAGAGGAATCCCTGCTTTTTGAGTCCTTCTTGCACCTAGTGGGGTTCCTCTTCTGGTATTGACTTTGGAGCTGACTGGTATCTGCTAGATGAACCCTCATTACATTGGTACTGATGAGAGGTTTTCTTAAATTCCAACATTGCCAAGATCGAAGGCATCAGCATGGCCCAAACTGAGGCTGGGAGGGAATCTGGACCCTGCAGATCTCAGTGAGTACGCCATACGGAGGGGCTTCAGCCTAATATTCCTCAGTTTGCAAGATCTGTTCTTAAAAGTTCCTGCAGACCTTGAACTTAGATGGGACACGGGACTTTCTGAGGCAGCTGGAATGAACATGGTGAGAGGGAAAGACCCATGGCAAGTCTGACAAGGATTAAAGCCTGGAGCCCTTGGCATAACTTAAACAGGAAAGCTGCGGATAGAACAACCGAGGGCAAAAGTCCCTGGCCACAGAAAATAAGTTTGAGGGGGGTAATTGCCCAAAAGCACACATGCGCTTAGGAAATCAAAAGTAAACAAATAAAATAAAATTAAATTAAAACTAGAATAAGTAAAACTAAAAAGAACTAAAGCTATGAATGCAGCAGACATCACTCTGGACTGACTTGACCAGAGGACTGTGGAGAAGAAACTGCAGTGCCAGTGGGTTTTGCTTGTCTAAATGACCTCATGCAGGAGCACAAGGAGGTGTAGTACACAGAACAGACCTACAGCCACTGCTAGCTAAAGCCCCCAGTTGAGCATACACATCCAAGGATGGAGCATCCATAAGAACATATTTGAACTTTTTCTTTGTGAAAGACCATAAATTGGGGGATCCAGTCACAAGAGTCTGCAGCTCTCTCACTCACCCAACAGATATAATAGCTACAAATGGAGGTTTAATGACTAAGTAGTATTACATCAGTTACATCTTTAATCCAAGGATTCATTAACCCCTTCAAGAATCTTTTTACTATATCATGGCTAAATTAATTCTTTGCTCAATTAAGCTGTGTGAGCTGGAGATGGCTGAGAGATGTACTTTCATTAACAATATGAGAGAGCCCCAGGAACTTCAAATGAACTATGTACTCAGGTATAAAGTGAACAGCAGCTGAAGTTGGACTATGTTAATGGTGGGTGTCCACAAAGCACATTTTCCACTTATGATCATAACAAAGGCAAGTTGACTGTTTCCTGAAGTTTAGTAGAATCCCCCGTACCTTACCTCCACCCCCAAAAACAGACCAGATGCAGATCTGTCAAAGTCCCATGAAGTAGAGAGAGTTTAGAAATACAACCTCTTCAATAGGTCTGAAATTGAAGAGAGACTGATAAATCCTTTGTGATAGGAACAGAAGATCTGAGAACTACTGTTGTCTCATTCAGGCCCCCCAAATTAGAATAATTTTGGCTTGGTCTTGTTTGATTTTCCTAAGAACTCTATGCATTAGAGGAATTGTGTGTAGAACAAAGAAATCTTACTCCCTATTCTAAAAGAAAACACATTCAAAATGAATTGATTGTCCTATTTTGGAGCTCAACATTTGGAGATATGTCTTGTTGCAAACAGGTCTATTTCTAGATACATTCACAGTAAGTGTATGTTTGCTAACAAGTTCTTGAGCAACTACTACTGCTGATCATGTACGTCTCTGCTCATCAATCTGCAAGTATCTACTACTGCTGTTCATGTACGTCTCTGCTCATCAATCTGCAAGTATGTAGGCAGAAAGCTATAGAATCAATTTAGTGTACTATGCACTACTCCCACAGAATTATGACCTTTCTGACCATCTAGCTAAAATGCGGTCCCCCAGCTTTTTCTTGTGAAATACTGCAGTAGTATTATCATTAATTACTTGAACTGCTCTGCTCTGTAATTGGGGAGAAAGGACTCTAAATGAAGAGACAGCAATAGAAATACTAACTAAATCCAAAGATCTGACAAGCTCTACCAGTTGACAAATAAAGGAGACCATTCCCTCAGTACCTGGGGTGCCAGGCCAACCGTGGCAAGCCGCGTGGCCCACTGCTCCTGAGCTGGGGGCCGGGCTTAGCGCGGCAACGAGTGCGGCGAGCCGCAGGGCCCCGCGCTCAGCTGAGCAGGTAGGCAAATTGGGAGGGGGCTTAGGTGGTGAGGTCCTGTGGGATGGTGCTTAGTTTGGGAGGGGTCTTGGGGGGGGCAGTCAGGGAACAGAAAGCAGGGGGGCAGATAAGAGGTGGGGTCCTGGGCGGGGGTCTCTGGAGGGGCCGATCAGGGGACAAGGAAGGGGGGGTTGGATGGGTTGGGGGTTCTGAGGGGGACAGTCAGAGGGCAGGAAGTGGGTGGGGACAGATAGGGGCGGGGCCAGGCTGTTTGGGGAGGCACAGCCTTCCTTACCTGGCCCTCCGCAGAATTTTGAACCCTCAGGCCAAAACGTTTGCCCACCCCGACCTAAGAGAAGGCCAACATGACCGCATTGCTCACAGCCGTACCTCCAATCTTGCCAGTGCTCTAGAGAATTCCCCATCATAGCCCCTGGGTGGAAGAGGCTGATCTTATGTGGGCCATTTGCCTTTATCTGTTAACTTTAAGGGTACATAGCAGATATCTATTTTAAGGGCTTTTGAAGAGGAGAGGATATAGATTTGCTTAAGTTATAGTTGGTTAATAATAAAGTAGGTAAGAGCTGATTTGTGAACTCTTGACAAACTAAAAATACATCTTGAAACAAAAGCATCTTAGAACACAGAATAGCTGCAGAATTTAACTCTAAATAACTGGATAGCTTAACACCTGATCGTTAATATTTGACTGTTCTAATTAAAGGAGTTTAATTTAAATGAATTTTGTATGTAAATTCCTGTCATATGCGTAGGAAATGGACTTTCATTTTTTTTAGTTAGCTTTGATTTTGTTAAAAGTTTAAAATTAAATTCCAAACTAAAAATCTATTACTGAAGCTTAAAATTTATTATAACTATAAAAATAATAGACAAAAATAAAGAATTTTAGTTCCTTGATCATGTAAATTTAGGGGAACTACAATTCTCAGAATGCTCTTTTAATTGATAGGTCTGAACATGTTGCAAAAATGAGTCATAAGTCCTGTTTATGTCAGAAGTGGAACACATTTTTAAAACTATGCAGTTAATACTGCCAGCCATTTGCACAGGATACTTCTTGAATAAACATGATTAAGAATACAGAAATAAAGAATGACTTCTCCTACCTGTGGTAGCTGATTGGGATAGAGTGGTTTTGTTTGAAGTTAAACTTGGAGTCAGTGGTATGCTTCGCTTCTTTATCCGTTCTATTAAAGATTCAAATTCATCCTCTGAGCTGTCTGGCCCTAATATTGCACTATGTTGTAGTGTCAAGGTCTGCATGTTGTTCCCTGCATGCTCTTCCCAATCTCTTTGTTTCCCATCAAGTGATGAATTTGGACTATATTTGGAAATATCAATTTTGTTCTGATTTTGTGAAGGAGTTTGCTGTATGTGATGCAGGTTGTCCTTCAAGCCCCTTGCTTCAATTTCTTGACAGTGTTCAGACCATGTACTTTTTATAAAAACAGAATCATCATCTTTACTGTCACTTAAAATCTCTGGATACAGCCATTCCCGAGAGTAAGTGTTTTCCTTTCTAGAAGTCATTGGCTTCTTCTGGGTCTGAACTTTCTTCACTGCTACAATTCAAAAAGAAAAATTTAAAGACTTCAGAGTCTTCAGCACTTATGTTTTAATATACCGTATTTTCCGGCGTATAAGACGACTTTTTAAGCCAGGAAAATCATCTCAAAAGTCGGGGGTCGTCTTATACGCCGGGTGTCGTTTTATAGGGCGGGTGCCGCCGGACTGGAGAATCTGGGAATCAGCCGGCAGTCCCCCCGCGGCGGGGACGGGAGAGCGGGGCGCTCCCAGCAGCCCGCGGCGGGGACGGGAGAGCGGGGCGCTCCCAGCAGCCCGCGGCGGGGACGGGAGAGCGGGGCGCTCCCAGCAGCCCGCGGCGGGGACGGGAGAGCGGGGCGCACGCGCTTTTTGTGTGTGGGGTTTTTTTGGGTTTTTTTTGGTAATCCGGCGGCTTTTCTCTATATTTTACTGGAAAAGTTGGGGGTCGTCTTATACGCCCAGTCGTCCTATACGCCGGAAAATACGGTAAGTTAATCAGATCCTTTAGAAAACATGAACACACCAGGCAGAGAAAGGTATCTTAGCAACTTCCTCCAATCCATACTCATTCATACCCAGAATTACAATAATTTCCAATTGCACTGCAGATGATGAACAATCAAAAAGGTGTATATCTGGGGTCTATATTGTGCCAGCAAAAGGGGTTTGTGTCAGTCTAATACAAGATAAGAATAGCTTGAGAACACTTTATTACAGCCACTCTTTCTGATAAAAGAAAGCTTCTGCAACTATGCACACATAAGAGTTGGTATTTAGCTGATTATATGGTCAATTTTATTTTTTTAAAATATACAGCATGTGAAAGGGCACTGAAGGGAAATGAGAGACGTCTTGTCTTGGGCAGCTGGATTTTCTTATAAGCAAAAGATTCAAATATGTAAAGGACTTTAAAGAGTACCACAAGTGAAGATATTGATATCCTGGTGTTAAAACAAGCATAACAGGAAGGAAGAGAAAAAGGGAAGGATCATATGGAGGAATGGGAAACTGAGAATGACGAAGGAGAGAATTAATCCAGCGAAAAGTGAACAGAAATGAACCTATCCTATTATCTTACCCTAAAAGGGTAGTTTTCCAAAACTATTTCTGTGCTTTTAATAATGAATAATTATGATCTCTGAACAATAACCATTCTTTCTCCACCCAGCTAAATTCTTGTCCCCTCTTTGTTGCCAGATGGCTACTTACCCTTCATGCTTTTCTCATTCTTTCTTGTAAAATCAGAGAAGTCATCTTTCCTGGAGTCAATGATTTCATTCAAACTGTAGACAAACAATAAAATGAGGCAAAGGAAGCCAGGAATGATTTTTGTCTTGATATAGGTAAAACTGACAATAAAACAGCCTGATAACAGTGTTATAATTTATTCACTGGAAACATCCATTACCACTGAAGAACTTTCTCAATGTAACTTTTCGTTGTCAGTTACATTTTGTCAGTATTGTATCATTAAACTTCTGAGCAAAAGACAGAACTCAAGAGATGAGAACATGCTTGCAAACTACATTCAGATATTGAAATAAGCAATTATTATTTTATCTAATAAGAATACAGATAGGAAACCATAAAGACAGAATTTATAAAATTCTACTTAGAATACTATTGATCAATAAGTTTGCCTTTAATGTGAATTTAACACTTGTGAAAGATGCAAAGCTGTCAGTACTGTTAAATCTTCAATCCATAAAATTCCACAGAGTAAAGGTTGCCACACTGCAAACCTCCACACTCCACTCCCACTAATGTGCCTCATTCCTAATCTGCAGGAATCACTTCAACTGGTAAAAAGGGAGTTCTATTTCCATGAATTATTCAACACTGCAAATTATGGGAATAATTAGTACCAGAGCCAGCGAAAATTAAGTGTTATGGATATCTCCTTTACAAAACTCACCAAGACCAAGTCGTTTCAAGGAAGTGGTATAATGACTGTCAGACAATAACTATAAATCCAAACCTAGTTAGCAGTGAAACTGGTGACAGAGGTGAAAGGCTCCATTTGAGCAGGGGGTTGGACTAGATGACCTCCTGAGGTCTCTTCCAACCCTAATCTTCTAAGATTCTATTATATCCCATTGCAAGCTATAGAGTGCTCCAAAAAAGTGAGACGTGTACCTGCAAATAACAAAATTTCCCATGTATTAATGGGACATTTTGGCTGCCACGGATTAGACAAAAAAGTCTCTCTCTAATTATAGACAATTCAATAATTCCAGGACCCACCTGCTATTTTGTTTCTTAGAGACTTGATGTGCTAGGGATTTTGGAGTCTTCATTCTAGATAAAACTAAATCAGAATGCGAGAGAATTACATTACAGGAAATTTATTTTAGCTTTCTAAAAATGATCCCATTCCATGCCTTAAGGACATATATAGACAACATGTTTTACAACTTTTATATTACCAATAGTATCCAAATGTCTCTAGAAAAAGGACCTTACTTAATCTCACAATTAAAAAACTCTCAGCTCTTCGGCTACCCTCTCCCACGTCATTCAACCCTTGCCCTGCCTTAAGACTTGGGAGAAAGGATAGGCTTTGCAAGAAAGAGGTTCACTGTTAAAAGGTATTCCAGAAGAAATTCATATTCTTGCAGCCATGAGAAAATACATCCTCTCTACACTCATTGAGAAAGCAAGATTAACATTCTAACTACTCTTTACTTACATATTTCAAATTCTTCATCACTACTGGAAGAAAAGGGCAGGACAGAGCTGCAAAATAAAGCACAAAACAGACGTGAGGAACATGGCCACTTCAGAGGCCAGGAAGTTACTCACCTTGTGCAATAACAATGGCTCTTTAAGATGTGTCACCCTATGAATGCTCCACTGTAGGTGTTATCTGCACCCCAGAGCCTTGGAGATTTTAGGTAGCTGTGTCCATTCGGCCTGCACACGCACTCTCCCTTCCTTGAGGCTAATTAGTGCTTTGCTGGTGAACCACCCAGTTCCTTCTCTACTGCAGAGCCCCTTAGTAAGAACTCTGAAGTAGAGGGGAGGCGGCGGGTTGTGGAGCACCCATACGGGCACATATCTTGAAGAACCATTGTTACTGCACAAGATGAGTAACTTCCTCTTCTCTTTTGAGTAGTGTCCCTGTGGGTGCTCCACTCTAGGTGATTCCACAGCAATATCCCCCATGGAGGGGTGGGGCTTTGGAGTGGAATCTGTTATTGACGATAGTATTGTGGAGCCAAAGATGGCATCAAGGCAGAATCCCGGATAATTGTGTAATGAGCTGCAAAAGTATGGGCAGAAGCCTAGGTCACTGCCATACAGATTTCTGAGATGGGTACATCTTTAACAAACATGAGCTATATGGAAATGGATCATGTGGAGTGCGTGTGGATCCCTGGTGGAGGGAGCAGGTTATGTGCAAGGGGTAACAGTGGCTAATGCGGCTGGAGACCCACTTGGAGAGTATTTGCGCTGATATTGCAGACCCCTTGGATATTTCCACAAATTAAAGAAAGAGTTTGGGAGACTTCTAAAGTCCTTAGCCCTGTCCAGATAAAACGTCAGAGAGCTCTCTTAATGTCCAGCATATGCAGTGTTGCCTCCTTGCTGTCAGAATATGGTTTAGGAAAAAATATGGGGAGATGAATTAGTTGGTCATATGAAAGGAGGACGCTACTGAGACACCCTGGCACTCCCTTATTCACCACTGTTGTATAATTAGGTTGGTTTTGCAGAAAGTATGCCTTGTGAGGTATCATTGTAAAAGCCTTGACCTGCTAGACATCAATAGTTCGTTTGATTGTATGTGCTATCATCCTATGTGAAGTTATGATGTTTAGCTGTGTACATGTAACTGAAACATGCTGTGAGGTTGAAAACATCCACAAACAGCTTTTCAGGTACAACAGTAAAAAGGCCAAACAATTTTAGTGGCTTATTCAGAAAATGCACACAAGCACAAGGATTACCCCAGAGATAGCACTATATAATGGGAACTGTTTAACCCAGGTCACAGCAAAACAGCCTTCCAGTACGCGGGAAAAAGATATAAAAGGGGAAAATGACATCATGAAGGTACCTCACTCTCTCTACAACACACCTGGAAACACCTGAGGAGCAAAGACTGAACTATGGGAAGGGATGGTCCCAAGCTAAAGGAATTTCTAGCCTGTGTATAAAAACCTGGAAAACCCAAGCTGTAAAGCAATGGCAGCTTGTGCCACAAAAATCTGCCAGCCTGTTTATCACTCAGGGTGAGAATTTGCTAATTCATATCCTACCTAGCTAGTATGTTAAGCTCAGTTTGTGATGTTGTTTATTTACTAGGTAATCTGCTTTGATCTGTTTGCTATCACTTAAAATCTCTCTTTTGTAGTTAATAAACTTGTTTTAATCCAAACTAGTGTACATTGATTAAAGTGTTGGGGGAAAAATCTCAGCTTGGTTATCACAAGTGTGCATGATCCTCTTCACATTGAGGGAGAGGCAGACCAGGTATTAAACCCATATACTGGCGAGATTTGACCAGAGCAGGATGTTACTAATCTGGGGTCCTAGGCTGGTGGTTAGAAAGCCTGTATGTAACTGCAGCTGGGTGTGTCCCTACCTGTGTGAATCCTAGTGAAAGTGCAGGCTTGGAGAGCTTTGCAGCTTGTCAAAACAACACAGTGTGAGAGGGAGCCCAGGTTGGTAGGTAACAGGGCTCAGTGGTACTCCAGTTCCAGATGGCACCCGGGGGAACCCATCACAGCTACCTTAGGGAGGAACTTAGGTTGTGACATCAAGGTGATTTTGTCTTTAAAGAAGACCGTGAATGACATGTGTGTCATCAACGTTGCTATTTTCCCCATCCTTCATGCTGAGGTAATGGCCACTAAAAATGCTGTCTTCATGGATAGATGTAATAGAGAGCAAGTGGTCACAGGTTCAAAGGGCGGTCTAGTCAAAGTTCTTGGAACTAGACTGAGGTCCAAGGTTGGAATGGGTGGTCTGAGATATGGAAAGAGATTTCCCATGCCATTAAGGAATCTGTGTGTCATTGGGTGGGTGAATGCTGACCATCCATCCACTGGATGGTGGAAGGCTATTATGGCAGCAAGAGGGTTGAGTGGATGAGTACTGGGAAGCCAATGACCTCCTCTTTTGCAACCTTGGTCTCTCCGTGGCTCGTAATAGCACTGTGACAGGTAGAACTAGGGTGGTTGGGATCTGTGGTGGTGGCTGTGAGGTGAATTTCCTCTTTTGTCCCAGGGTATAGATTCCCAGGGTGAGTAGCATATCTCTAGAGTCCTTTAAGGTATGGATTGATGCATCTGTCTTATCAGTGAAGTTTGGGCCCTTCCAATGGGAGATCCTTGATCATCATCTACACTTCCTTCAGCAGCCCTAAGAGGTATAACCAGGATGCCTGCCCCATTATCATTGCCATCGAGACTGAGCAGGCCACTGCGTCTGCAGCGTACAGTGCAGTCTGTAGCACTGTTCTTGCTACTAACTGGCCCTCTTGGATTATGGCCTGAAATGGCTCCTTTTGTGTTTCTGGTAAGTGGTCAATAAAGGCACTGAGTTTTCCATAATTGATATAATCATATTTAGCCATTACAGCCTGGTAGTATGAGACTCTGAACTGTAAAGTCACGGTCGAGTATGCCTTTTGCCATACACAACTACCCTCTTCCAATCTCTATCATAAGGGATCAACTTGGTATGATGCTGCAATCCTCATACATTAACCACACTCACAACAATCGAATTAGGCTGAGGGTGCATTAAAAGCAAGTCTCCCTCCTTATAGAGCATGTAATATTTCATGTTGGCCCTTTTGGACGGTAGTGCAACAGAGGCTGGGGTCTGCCAGATGATGTTGGCAGGGTCCAGAAATGCCTCATTGATAATGGTGCAAGTCTTTCACCTCTTCAAGGGCAATTAGTAGCACATCTGTCACTCTCTTAGTGAGGTCTTGGAAGAGCTTAAAGTCATCGGCCACTGATGAAGGAGGGAGCATTGCTTCCTCATATGGTTAGGAGCAGATGTTTGCCGGTGGGGTAGTTTCCACCACTAGTTTGGCCTCTTGCTCTGCATAAGTTTCTTCCTCAGGTTCTGGGGCTCTGGACACTGAAGCCATAGCGGAATGTCTTGTGGACCCTCTATGGGAGACACTCAATGCCCAAAAAGTGTGGGACATGTAGATTGCCCATGGATTCCAGTATAGCCATTGTGAGAGGTGGAGGGCATGGGTGGTGGGTGGTGGAGGGCATGGGTGATCAGTAACCGTACCAGGAAGATTGAGGGTCAGAGCACAGGTACAGTTGGGGAAATCCCTGATGTTGTAACTGTGGGTTATGGTGTGAGACCAGAGAGAGACTGCCA
Organism: Sternotherus odoratus; assembly: GCA_032164245.1. Classification (NCBI taxonomy): domain Eukaryota; kingdom Metazoa; phylum Chordata; order Testudines; family Kinosternidae; genus Sternotherus; species Sternotherus odoratus. The sequence continues at coordinate 86,271,436 of JAVMKO010000009.1, read as the reverse complement.
TCTTGGTCACATCTGACTTCCTGCTGGAGAAAAGTGGGTCTGATCAGTGCACTGGAGGCAAATGGGCTGGCGCCACTGGTGGTTCTGGGGACAGAGACATGCTCAGTACTGGACCCATGGCTACTCTGCAACTATAAAGTCCCTTGAGAAATGGGACTTTTGCAGTACCGTTGATAGGGTTGGTATCATCAAGGATTGCTGGTGCTGACTATCTAGTACCGATGACATACGATGAGAGGTGCGCTTCAATAAGGGCTGCTTTGAAGCACTCACTACAGAGGGTCTTTTTTGTCAGTAGCAATTTTTTAGAGGTGGTAGTCTCTGTCTTTATCTCTGATAACCATTGTGTCAATGCCTTTGCCCTTTGGGTCTTTAGGTGTTACGGCAGAGCTTGCACCATGGGGTCTCCAAGATTTCTGAGTACCTCGCTTCGTTGGTGCCAAAGTGACCGAACGTGCCAAGGATCCCCTCTGGCTGATCAAGGGCTTGTAAGCCATTTTCTGGAGGTTTTGTTGGGGGGGGGGGGGAGAGAGGGGGAGTCAGATGACTTTCTCTGTGATTCCACCTCTCTGAAAGTTGAAAGCTCTGGGGACTATCTTCATCCTGGAGAGGGTTTAGCACTGGGGTCAGATGTTGGCCTAAGAGCACCTTCTACAAGGAAATGTTTTAACTTCAGCTCCTGGTTCTTTCAGGATCTAGCCTTTAGCTTTTAGCAAAAGGTGCACTTCTGTGGAATGTGTGTCTGTCACTGGGATTGCCTCCATGAAGGAGAGCCAGGCCATGGATCTACGGGGGTGATCTCACGGCAAAAAGTGAGTAAAATGGTAGAAATACTTTTTTAAAAAATATATAAAACAAAACAAAAACTGTAATGGCACTCTAAAAGAAAAGGAAAATAACAATCGCTGTGAATAACTATAGACTACCATTATAAAACCAGTTAAATAGTATTCAGCATTGCTACATGTTCCGTTCCAAGCCAAAGGTAGTCTACAAGGAACTGAACGTGATTCACCTGCACAGTTCTAGATCACTTCGAGGAAGCATGTGCAGGCTGAACATACACTGCTATCTTGCATGTCTGATTAGGAACACAGGGGCGCTGAGACACTTTCAGTGGAGAATCATAAGGACACTCCTCGAAGATGAACCGATGGACAGACAACACTACACAGATCAAGATCACAATTGGTCAGAAAATTTCAGTTTAAATTTTTGATAGATATTCTGGAAAAAAAAGTCTCCAATTTCAACTAGCTCTAATCAGTTATTTACCTTTCAAGTGCTAAGAACTCCAACTCCTTATTTCTGAAGTCATGGAAAGAGAAAATGCTTCAAAGAAGATTTCAGCATGGTTTAAGGGAAAATTTAATGTCAATCTCAGAAACCTGCCAACATATGATGAGCTAAATTTTAACCTGCTGCACACAAGAAGTCATAAGAAAGAACCAGGACCTCTTTGCGCAAGAGTAGTCCCTATACCATCTTTTCCTAAACAGTAGGATGAGACATCCCAGTAGTACAGGGTCCTTTGAGACAAATTTAAAATAAATAAAACCAACTAGAACCAGCAGTTAACCCAGTGGCAAAAGGAAAACTCATCTTCCACAGTAACATCAGCTTCTGGCATAAGCTTGAGTAAATTGATAAGCCTTATTATACACAGAAAATCCAAGTACCTCCAAGTATCAAGTATGCCTCTGCTGATCATAACTATGGCAATCTGACATACAAAATGGGAAATGACTGCCTAGGAAGGAGTAATGTGGAAAGTGATCGGCGGGTGGGGGGGGTCACAGTGGACCATAAGATAAATATGAGTCAACAGTGTAACACCACTGCCAAAAACAAAAAAAACCCCAAAAATAAAAATTAAACACACCACGGTTTTAGCAGGACTATTGTAAGTAAAACACGAGAAGTAATTCTTCCACTCTACTTCACGCTGATTAGGCCTCAACTGGAATATTGTGTACATTTCAGGAAAGATGTGGACAAATTGGAGAAAGTCCAGAGAAGAGCAACAAAAATGATTAAAAGTCTAGAAAACATGACTTTTGAGGGAATACTGAAAAACTGGGTTTGTGTAGTCTGCAAAAGAGAAGACAGAGTCACTAGCTGTGACAAAACACAAACTCTCAGATTTAGGAAAAGGATGCAGAAGCTCTTCCAAACAGAAAAACAAGGTCTTAAACTAAAAATAAGAGCAAGACAAAAATTTGTATAAAAGTATGCACACAACTTTATCATCACAATGTAAAGACGATAAAATACAACTCTTGAACAGATGAGTGACCAGTCCTATCTTTTATCAAAGTTTTCTCACCTGTCATCCTTCATGATCCAGCATTCAGCAGTCGCTTTCTTTTTGGTCTTTATAACTGAAACCAAAAACAGATCATCTTTCCAGATAGGATTGCACAAGGAGGAAACCCTCAAGGAGGCTAAAGTCAAGAGTTAATTATTTTTATAACTGTAGTGCCTATGAGACCTACTCATTAGGCAGGATCCCATTGTGCTAGTCACTGTACAAACACTGATCAAGGAGACCTCAGTTTAGAGAGGACATATTATTTTATCAGTCACTAACCTTCTACTCATCCAACAGGATGGATTGATTTAAGTCAAAGCAATTTAAAATCAGCAAGCAAGAAACATTATTTAAATAATATATTTTAATCTTGTTTGCACTTTTTAGTTATTTTTCTAAGGAAAACTTGATTCTTGGTCAATTACCAATAAAATATGTCAATTTGCAGCTAAAAATAGCCTTAATTCTGTTTTATTCTGCATCTGCTGAACACTATATCATTAACAATTTTACCATCTCCCTCTAGAACACCGTTAGGATTCCTTTCCTTCCCAATATATTTAAACTCCTTAACACAGTCAGCTATGGATTTTCCTCTCAATTTATTTGGGTTCCCTTATCAAGTTTCTACACTTCATAAATGCTAATTTATATTGATTGCTACTGCCCCTTTTCCCCATTTGTAATGTAGGTTTTTAAAGCACAGTGCTGGCAGTGCCATGGTCAGTTAATAAAACCTAGAAGAGGGTTTTGAAGCTGAAGAAGTGTGACTATGAAGTGAGTACATGAAGAAGACAGAAACCAATATATTCAAATTGTTCAGAAAAGACGGTTACCTGTTTAAGGGTCTGGCATGAACCTCTGCCTGAAACCTCAGGCAGTTTAGCTGGTTTCACCCAAAGAGATTCCCAACAAGAGAAAGGCCTGGAGCCTAAGGTGATATTCCCTAAGGGTTTACAGTGTGTAAGTCCAGTAATCATCATATCTGTCTGGGGGGGTGCACTTCTCCCAGACTGCAGAGACGGTGGAAAAGGCAACCCAAAAAACCTATCTTATTCCTGGGAAGCAGGTACACTGTTTGAAGCCTTTTTGTGTGCTTATGTATGTATATATATATATGTGTGGGGGTGGGGGTTTATTGGCTGGTACACAACAAAAAAGGGTAAAATTATCATCACTCTATAATTTAAAAAAAAAAAAAAGGAACTAACTAGATACACTAAAGGATTACTGTTTATCAGAATCGAACAGCTTTGAATTTCCTTGAAGCTGCAGTCTTTGGCAGATGACTTTGAATTCCATGAGTGGAAATATGTAGATACTCCGCATAATGTGTGTTCTCTTCCCTTTATCTCTGTGTCACTTAGGCCCTGATTTTGCAGACAGTTACATATGCTACAGAAGTGCGTAGTCACATTAAGTTTGATCAGACTACTTAAACAACTATACTCGGAACTTCGACTGTAAACTCTTCTAAAGTAGACATTTGTCATTATTATGTCTGCAAAGCACACTACATGTTTTGGTGGCGCTGTCTGAACAAAAACTATTAAAAACAGTTAAGGATGCTCAACTGAATATTCCATCACATGGCCATAAAAATGCCAGTAAATCTCTACTTAAGTCCTCAGCCATCCTTTGCAACCTATAACCATTCTATTTATTTCAGGTTTTTATACTGTCCCATCACAGAGCATGAGGGTCTCATTTCACTTAACCAGGATTTTCCCTCTCCTCATTACTTCACCCACCCCAAACATACTTGTTCCCTTCAGCTGGAGTGATCTGAGTCTGCCTTGAATTCCGAGGAACCGGATCTCGAAGGCCATGGCAGTACCGTAGCCTGCCAGTGCCGGGGAGTCAGGGAACGGCTCCTCCTCTGCTGGGACCTAGAGTAGTACCTGGGCTCCCGGGACCAGGATCGGTGCCTTCCGCCTGGGGCTGGTGACCTCCGCTCCATGTCGGGGCCGGAGATCAGCACCCAGAGAGAGCGGGTGCTGTGGGCTTAGTCGACTCCGGTGAGGTTGTGTCCCACTAGGTGAAGGGCACGTGGAAGTCAACGGAGTCTGAGCTCGACTGGGAGCAATGCCAGGAAGGTGATCTCAAGCGATGCACCATAGCTGGCTTTCCTCTGGACGGCACCCATGATGGCAGTACCGGAGGCTTCTCCCTATCAGGGAGGGGGCTTGCTGCAGACCGTTCAATGAGGTCCCTTGCCACCTCAAAGTGTCCGGTGTGGAGGGCTGCTTGAGGGCCTCCATCGGCAGTACACTCACTCGGCCCGGGGCTCAACGGACCTCGCAGTGCCGGCATATAGTCCGGGCCCGCACTTCCTGCCTGAGTGCTAGGTTCCACGGACGGCACTGCCTTTCTGTAGGAGGGGCACCCTCTGTCCCCTCAGCCATGCCGTCTGGCCGGTGCAGAGGAGGTCAACCGGCGCTGGGGCTTTTCCTCCCTTCTTGGTGCCAACTTGCGATACCCTGCCGGCGCCGGTATGGACTCCGGGGCACTGCGCACTGAATACACCGGTGCTGGGCGGTCCGAGGCTGATGGCTGTAACACGGCCGCTATGAGCAGCTGCTTGAGGAGAAAGTCCCTTTCTTTCTTAGTTCTGGGCTTAAAAGCCTTACAGATCTTGCAGCGCTCAGTCTAGTGCAATTCCCCCAAACAACAAAGCAGGAGTCGTGGGGATCGCCGATTGGCATGGGCTTGTGGTATGCCCTGCAACCCAAGGCTGGTGCTGGAAGTAACTTCTAGACACTTTCGCCGTCTCCGACTCAAGGAATTCTTTCAAGACAACATGGAACAGCACACTAGTACACAGACACCGTCCCACCAGCAGCACAAGAAGAGGAACTCCACATGGACTCCTCCTGAGGGTCGAAATGACAGTCTGGACCTTTACATAGAATGCTTCCGCCGACGTGCACAGGCAGAAATAGTGGAAAAACAACATCGCCTGCCTCACAACCTAAATCGTGCAGAACGCAATGCTACCCACAGCCTCAGAAACAACCCTGACATCATTATCAAAGAGGCTGATAAAGGAGGTGCTGTTGTCATCATGGACAAGTCAGACTACCAAAAGGAGGCTACCAGACAACTCTCCAATACCAATTTCTACAGGCCACTTCCCTACGATCCCACTGAGGAATATACTAAGAAACTGCACCACCTACTCAGGACTCTCCCTGCACTAACACAGGAACAAATTAATATACCCTTAGAGCCCCGACCGGGGTTATTCTATCTACTACCCAAGATCCACAAACCTGGGAACCCTGGACGCCCCATCATCTCGGGCATTGGCACTCTCACTGAAGGACTGTCTGGATATGTAGACTCTCTACTCAGACCCTATGCCACCAGCACTCCCAGCTATCTCCGTGATACCACTGACTTCCTGAGGAAACTACAATGCATTGGTGACCTTCCAGAAAACACCATCCTAGCCACCATGGATGTAGAGGCTCTCTACACAAACATCCCACACAAAGATGGAATACAAGCTGTCCGGAATAGTATCCCTGATGATGCCACAGCACAGGTGGTTGCTGAGCTCTGTGACTTTATCCTCACACACAACTATTTCAAATTTGGTGACAATATATACCTCCAGACCAGCGGGACTGCTATGGGCACCCGCATGGCCCCACAGTATGCCAACATCTTTATGGCAGACCTGGAACAACGCTTCCTCAACTCTCGTCCACTCACACCCCTTCTCTATCTACGCTACATTGATGACATCTTCATCATCTGGACCCATGGGAAAGAAACTCTGGAAGAATTCCACCATGACTTCAACAGCTTCCACCCCAACATCCACCTCAGTCTGGACCAGTCCACACAGGAAATCCACTTCCTAGACACCACAGTGCAAATTAATGACGGCCACATCGACACCACCCTATACCGAAAACCTACCGACAGCTATGCCTACCTTCATGCCACCAGCTTCCATCCCGGACACACCACACGATCCATTGTCTACAGCCAAGCACTGAGGTACAATCGGATTTGCTCCAACCCCTCAGACAGAGACCAACACCTACGAGATCTTCACCAGGCTTTCTCAAAACTACAATACCCACACAAGGAAATAAGGACACAGATCAACAGAGCCAGACGTGTACCCAGAAGCCTGCTGCTACAAGACAAGCCCAAGAAAAAAAACAACAGAACACCACTGGCCATCACCTACAGTCCTCAGTTAAAACCTTTGCAACGCATCATCAGTGACCTACAACCCATCCTGGACAATAATCCCTCACTTTCAAAAGCCTTGGGAGGAAGGCCAGTCCTGGCACACAGACAACCTGCCAACCTTAAACAAATTCTCAACAGCAACAGCACACTGCACCACAATAACTCCAACTCAGGAACCAATCCATGCAACAAACCTCGATGCCAACTCTGCCCACATATCTACACCAGCAACACCATCACAGGACCTAACCAGATCAACCATACCATCACTGGCTCATTCACCTGTACATCAACCAATGTCATATATGCCATTATATGCCACCAGTGTCCCTCTGCTATGTACATCGGCCAAACTGGACAGTCCCTACGAAAAAGGATAAATGCACACAAATCAGATATTAGGAATGGCAATATACAAAAACCTGTAGGGGAACACTTCAACCTGCCTGGACACACTATTACAGATTTAAAGGTCACCATTCTGCAGAAAGGGAACTTCCAATCCAGACTGCAAAGAGAGACTGCAGAGCTTCAATTCATTTGCAAATTTAGCTCACACACTTTGGGATTGAACCGGGATCTACAATGGTTGGCTCATTACAGACATTGTTTCTCATCTCTCCATGTCCACACACCCCATTCAAATGCTAGACGAATAATCCACACTCCCTGATCGGAGATAACAAGCTGGCTCAGCTTAATTGGACTAACCTTTTCACCTCCCCCCTGGCTCTTACCTACTTTTCTATAACTGCCTGTATGTGAACACTTCTACTGCCTGCATCCGACGAAGTGGGTATTAGCCCACGAAAGCTCATGCTTCAAAACTTTATAGTTAGTCTTTAAGGTGCCACAGGACTTTGTTAACTCTTCTAGACACTTGTGAACAAAAGAATTACTTAACTACTGCTAACTAACTGATAATTACTCTAACACTATGCTAAGGGACCACTTGCTAAGACAGAGAGCAGTTCCAATGTCACTATGGACAGTAAGAAGAAACTGAAAGGGGGCGGTCAGGCTGGCAGGGGCGCCACTCTAGGGAGTTCCCCTGCCGGCCCAATAGGAGCCGCTGAGGGAAAAAGTTTCCAACCTTCATGCATGCGATGCGCATACTCCTAATTTGGAATGGATGTGAACAATCACTCGAAGAATATTGAATTAGCATGGTGTTGCATTAGAAGGCACAGCTTTCTAGTAGATGTTAGTGTTGTGTTTGATATTGAGGGAATTTTAAGAGGAAATAATTTGTAGTAGTGTCTCTTTAGGGAAGTTATTGTTTGTAACATTGTTATTTAGGTGTGCAAGTGCAGCAAGGTATTTTGTGAGAGTTGATGTTCACAGTTGGAATGGAAACATGCAGAAGTTGACCTGATATAAAAGTCATTTTTCTACAGTACCTCTCACTACACTTGTACAGGAGAACCTCAGTGTTATGAACTGACCAGTCAATCACACACCTCATTTGGAACTGGAAGTATGCAATCAGGCAGCAGCAGAGACAAAAAAAAGAAAGAAAAAAGTACAGTATAGTACAGTGTTAAATGTAAAATACTAAAAAAAAATAAAGGGAAAGCAGCACTTTACTGCATAGCAGTTTCGAGGTACAATTACAAATAATCTCCATTCCTGAGATGTTTTTAACTTGGAGGTTCTTCTGTACATGCATGACGTGTATTTATTGTATAGCATAGGATGCCAGTTATATAATTAAGACGCATTGATATATATTTTGGTGTGTAGAATACAATTGCTTATTGTTAAGTTTGTTACTGGAAAGTTGAATGTAGATTTTTGTTTGGAAACATAAGTTTTAAAAGATATTCTATTTTTAGATAGGTTTATGTAAAGGCACCTCCCCAAAACCCTTAGAAAATGTGTACACTGCTGTAACTTATTACCATACTTTCGACTGGCAAATAAAAAATAGGTATATTTTATTTTGCTTCTTTACAAAAAGCCCTAAAAAGTTTTACTGTGTACAGTAGACTCTCGATTATCTAGGATTGGGCTAACCAGGTTGTCAAAAAAAATATGCGTAACTCGCAGGGCTGGCTCTGCCTCTGCCGCCGCCCCAAGCACAAAAAATCAAAACAAAACAAAAAACACCCCACCAGGGCGCAGGGCAGCCAGTGAACCAACACACCCTTCCGCTAGCACAGGGTGGCTGGTGAACTCCCCACCCCACCCCGATTTCCAATGGATGGTGATTATCCAGGATTTTATTAACCAGGATTAATTTTTTCCCTAGCGTTCTGGATAATCGAGAGTCTACTGTATATGCATGTGTGTTTTAAATAAGCCTTCAGATTTTCTCCTTCAGACAGAAGTTACATCACTACCTGAGATGCAGTTAACATGTACAGCTTCAAAAGTCTTCCCTCAGTCTAACAATCATTTCTTTTGTACAGAGCTAGTGTTTGCAGGATAAACCCACAGAACAAAATAGGAACACTACAGAGTTAATGTCAAGAATCAGAGAGGTAGCCGTGTTAGTCTGGAATAGCAGAGGTAACAACGAGTCCTGTGGCACCTTAAAGTAGGTATTAGCCCACGAAAGCTTGTACTTCAATACTTTAGGGTTTAGTTAGTCTGTAAGGTGCCACAGGACTCTTTGTTACCTCTACAGCGTTAATGGTTTGTACTCACCATCAATCCCAAATCTCCTCCCACCTTCCATGCTACTCTCCCCCATGTTCCAGCTGTCACTCATATGAGTTTCTGCTCCAAGACCCCCTGGTGCCTGCCACCCCAACACCTAATCTCTTGTCCTCACTTCCCTCACAACTGCATCAGCCCTTCGGAAATCGTCAGGGTATGGGAAACAATCCTGAAAATTCACCTACTTTGTCCAGTCCTGTGCGGGGGGTTCCTTGTGTCATCCTCTGTGTCGGAGGACAAGAGCAATAGTCTCTGTACAGAGGCCCCATCAGGCCCAAGGTTCGAAACCTGAGGGGTGCTGACCAAGGGTCTGGCGGCTCCCAGCTTAAAGGGGAAAACAACAGAAAATGACCTCGTCCTAAAGCGAGCCCAGCTGCTTCTCAGGCCCCGCTGAGTCCCTCAGGAGGGCCTGGGTCGCGCCCGGCTCCACGCCCTTCCCCCCGCGATTCCCCGGCAGGTCCCCGTTCCCGCCTCTTCCCCGGGTAAGGCCAGGATCGTACCCGGCTCCACACCCTTTCCCCCCGCGCTATTCCCCAGCAGGCCTTCACCACCCCACCCCCCAAAAATTCACGCACCCGCACGCGCTGCTTGGGCCCACGCGCCATCATCGCGTGGAATCCGCTACTGCTACGTTCAAACCTCCCGCCCACCCTCCGTTGTTCCACTTCCGGGGCGGCACTTAACCCTTCCGGTCCGGTCGCGCATGCGCCAGAGAAGCCGGGACTCCATTTCGAATCCCAGCGCTTCAGGGAGCGGGCCGGGCCCTCTGCGCCCCCGTCCCCCGCGGAGCCTGGTGCCAGGCTGGAGCAGGAAGCGGCTCCAGGGTATCTTGACCGCCCTCTCCCGCTCCCTCAGGACGCCCAGCACACCTTCCCGCGCAGAGACCCACACGCGCCCCGGGGACACGCTCTTGCTGGCGCCAGAGATTACAACAAAAACACGTTGCTGTCAGTGATCTTTAGCTGTAGTCAGAAGATGTATATTTTATTAGGCAGTCAGCTGGAAACAAAAGCCTGTTACAATAAACAAAGCAGCATGAAAGCAGCAACGTCCCACGCCACGAACAAAGCTGAACTGGCACCTCCCACCACCAGTGAGCAGGCCACAACTGAAAGTTAAATGATTTAGCTCAACTTTGTTGCAGGTGTAGTAACTTGCAGCATCAGTTCTTAAGGTACTACCATCTTTTCGTTGTTACAGCTATAAGTGTGGACTTTAAATAGAGTACAATTTGTAAAAATGCATGCTGGTTATGGAGAGGGGGTGTAGCTATGATAGGCCTAGGCTGTCTTTTAGTGGAGCAACATCTGTGGGTGAAAAAGACCAGCTTTCATAGCAGGTCTCTTCACAGGGAAAGCTCTTACAGCACCAAAGAACATGGGGCAGGTGCTATTAACATACCGTACCTTCTAACCTCAAAAGTTTCTCTCAGCCCCAGAATAGAGGTATTACCTCACCCCCCTTGTTATTTCTGGTTGGAAAATGACACCTAAGATTTTTTGCTCAGGTATTAGCACGTGGTAAGCATCTACCAGCACACTAAGGCATCCTACACTAAGCATTTATCACCTAGAATTCATTTAAAAGCATCAACTGAGACTTAGATAAAAAGAAAGCGAGGAATCCTTGTAGCACCTCTAGAGACTAACTAGTTTATTTCAGCATAAGCTTTCATGGGCTATAGCTCGCTTCGTCAGATGCATAGAATAGAACAGAAGTAAAATGCATTTATACACACAGGGGAAAAGAAAAGAAAAAAAAATGTACATTAGCATACCAATTCTAAGAGGGCTGTTAAATGTAGCATGTCCATTATCACTAGGAGAAAAATACACCTTTTGAAATGGAGATCTGTTGTCAGTAACTCAGGAAATGCAATTAATTACTGTAATGAGAACACCAATCTGAACTTCTGTTAAGCCCCTGGTTAATAGTGTCCAATTTGAAAATTAATTCCAGTTCCTCAGTTTCTCGTTGGAGTCTGTTTTGGAAGTTTTTCTGTTTCAAAACTGAAACCATCAAATCTTTAATGGAATGGCCAGGAAGACTGAAATGTTCTCCTACTGGTTTTTGAATGTTATGATTCCTGATGTCAGATTTGTGTCCATTTATTCTTTTGCGTAGAGACTGACCGGTTTGGCCAATGTACATAGCAGAGGGGCATTGCTGGCACATAATGGCATATATAACATTGGTCGATGTGCAGGTGAACAAGTATTCCTCGCTTTCTTTACGGATACAGACTAACACGGCTGCTATTCTTGAACCTGCTTAGATAAAAAGGTGCAACACAGTTCTCAGTTGCTGCACTAGAAGCCAAATTGTTACTTGTTACTGAATGGATGGGTGTAGCACACTTAGCAAGACTGACATTGGTTTATTTTAAACTGCAGTCCATGACTCCTGCACAGATTTAAGAACAACATTACTTAATTCATGCTTGTTCAATACAAAATTTGGCATCAGAATTTACATACAGCCCACGTCCTCCAAGTTGCCACATATCAGCGAAATAAAGATGACACCCCCACATTAAGAAAAAAGCCTGAGTGGTCCTTAAATACTGCAAGAATTATATATAACTGCCCACCTGAGAGCTTTTCATAGTTGGAATATTTTTTTAAACATTAATATACTTGATGCAGATGTTTAGTAGATGAAAATCTATACTTACCTGGGATTTCACTTCTGCTGAAATGAATAGAACTACTTAAAAACCAAGCAATAGAAAGGAAAGTAAAAGGCCAGCAGCCCAGAACATTGTTTTGACAGCACAGAAGGGGTAGTAAAGGCAAAACGCTGGTCAAATGGGTCAAACTGGGCAAACCAGAGCTTTATTTTAAAAAAGTCCTTGCTACAGTACTTAGGACTGTGCCTCTGTACATAATTAACAATCATTCCTGAAGGATTTGTATTTGGCACCAGTTTGTTTACTTCAGAACAGTTCAGGGGCATTAATTTTAAACCAATTTTCTTTTTCAACAGAATAGGAGCTGTCATCACGAAGCCAATTAGCTGAGATACAGGAGATTATTTTTTTTTAAACCAAGCACTGAGTTCTCATCTAAATCAACACAGTACAGAATGTTCCAAAACAGAGGTCAGACATTAAAAGGCTGATATAGGCTCAAGTGGTTTATAAAACCTGTAAAAAGACTACACCAGCAAATATGCCCTTTCAATCTGCACAGTAAAGAAGTTAATGCAGGGAGCAACACTCTAGTTGGAAATCATGGAAGAATCTCACATATACCAACAGGAACACCTGAAATCAAACATTAAAAAGCTCCAATTCCCAATCCACATAAGAGGAGAGAAATTCATAGGAAGATTGAATCAATCCATGAAATCACAATTGGATGGACAGTTCACACTTTCCCCATCAAGCACCAGGCCTTGCAAACATACAGCACATGTGCATAACTCTATCTTTTTCAAACTCCTTATGGAATAGAAAATTCCCAATCTCTACAGCTTCTCCCTATTATGCACAAAGTATGTCTGTCTGTGCTCTTAAATCACCAACGTGTATCACTTCAGCCACAGAGTACCAGGCAGATTAAGTAGAAATGCACTGTCTTTAGCTCCCATCTCCTTTGCAGAGGAGTCTGAGAGTTTCAATTCTGGGAGAGTTGTGTGGGCCCAGAGTCCTTCATGCAGATTCATTGGTCTCTGTTGGCTTAACCATATGGTCTGGTTTGTTGCCAGCAGCGTAGTGATCCCACATCTGAAGGTAAAGCCGCTCCAGTTCCATTGTGTACTGTTTGGTGTTGAACAAAGGACTTGATATTCTCTGCTTCCAGACTTTACTACGAATTTTCTTCAGACTACACAAAGAGAGTTAACAGCAAGCAGTCAGATGAAAAGCAGACACAGGAACAAATAGCTATTTTGATCTATTACCTCACCTAATCCAGAACTCTCAAAACACCATTGCTTCAGCAAATCCCTTTACTGTCTTCCCTCTACCCAAAAATCCATGTTGTTGATCCTTCTTCAATGTGGAATAGTCAACTTCACAAACTCAACTTTTTCACTGTAGGTGAAAATGCTATGGACATGTGTGTTAGTACTGCTACATGCTAAGAATCAGAGAGGTAGCCGTGTTAGTCTGGAACTACAGAAGTGACAAAGAGTCCTGTGGCACCTTAAAGACTAACAAGTACTGACGCATAAACTTTCGTGGGCTAATACCCACTTTGTCGGATGCTACATGCCAATTACCCAGACCCACCAACCCTTCGATGCGGCCCCATTAGATGGAATTTCCCCAACTGAAAGTGCTCCTTTATTTCAGTCTAGGTTTTTCTTTCTGAAAGGAAAGTGAAAATGCATTTTGTTTGCGTTTACTTTCTGCAGAAGGTTCAATACATCAGCATTCCTATCTCCCTCCCAGCAGCTTCACAAAGTAAACCATAATCTCCAGACAGGTCCTTTATTACTCTGTAGCTCCACAGGGAATCAGAAAGGTGGAAAACAGACATGAGGGGTTTTTTTTTTTTTTATAGAACTTGTCTAATTTCAATACATTTGGTCCATTCTTAGCCCTAACAATGAGTATATGTCTCAATGTGATATCCTGCACTTGATGCTCAGTCTCCATATTTGTAAAATTACTATTATTACTTCATAGGGAATATGTTGAGGGTTCCTCAATACTGGGGGAGGGAGAGGGTAGTGATCTGAACACGTAAAGTGCCAAGTATTTTTAGGGAGGACAAGTGCATAATATGGGCATTTAATGAGACTCACCCATCTGAATATGCCACACACCCTTCTAGTATATTTCCCTCTCACATCTGCCTTCCTAGCTCCTATTATGGCTATTACAGAGCTCAAACCTCCCTGAAAAGGAAGCCTGTCTCACACATCCCACCCACTATCTTCCACATGGAGCTCTGGGGTCTGTGCAAGACCCCCCTCTCCCCTGCTACTTCCTGGAATGAGGTTACTAGATCCCCAACAAAGTAGGCAGGCAGCTAAACCAGGGAGGACTAATTCCCTCAGGACACACTGAAGATATGAATTCTAGCGCAGTTCCTCATTCCAATGAACACAGACCTTACTTCCTCATCAGCAAAGTAGTTTAGTGACTTCTTCAAAATCCTGGAGGTCAGCCAGCTCCCAGGGTAACAAACAGCTGGTAACTATCAGTCAAAATAATTTCAATAGAACAAAAGCAATGAAATGCCTCACTACTTATAGCCGTTTATATTTATGATTATTCCATTTTGCTTCCTAACACTGACTATCCCCAATAATGGTGCCTTAATGTTCTAGATGTTCATTTCATTCTCAAAACAGGATTTACTTACTATTCTAGATCAGTTCCCAGTTTCACAGCAATATCTTCATATTCTTGTCTACTCTTAGCAATAAGTTCAAGACAACCAAGGCAAGTAAGCTGTGAGGCAGCAACCCGTGATGCAAGAGTTTCCCCTGTAGACAGAGAAAAGAAAGTGATAACCAATACTTCTTGATGCTTTACAGTTTACTTAATTTTTTTTCTCCTTCCTGAGAAAACACTCAAGGGGATATTGCTAGACTGACTATCTGTTCTGGAAAGCCTGCCCACTAGCTAGAACTGGGATGCACTTAATTTATTTACTATGAACTCTTCACACTAGATATTTACATATTCAAGATAAAATAAAAACAAGAAGGATTGAAGGTCTATAAAAATTGCATTCAATATCAATTGTCACCACGTGGCTACAATCTTGTTTCCCGGAGACATTACCTGGCATAGTAACCATGGGAGTCCCAGCCCAGAGTACATCCATTCCAGTAGTGTGCCCATTACAAAGTGGAGTATCTAAACAAACATCAGCCAACTGGCCCCTCCGCACATGTTCCTCTTTGGGGGCAACAGGAGAGAAGATGATTCGGTTCTGAGGAAGGCCCATGTTCTGTGCATATTGTTGAATATTGGGTTCTCCTACAGCCGGGAAACGCAACAGCCACAATACGCTGTTTGGAACTCGCTTCAGAATCTATAACCAAACCAGGAAGGAAATAAAGGGTGAGTGTGTAAAAAACAACATTCAAAAGCATCACCCTCCTGGACAGATCAGTACAGTAAAACCTCGATATAACTGACTAATTCGGGCGAGGGGGTGTCCGTTAAAGCCGAAAGTCCGTTATTTAATAATTTTTTAAAATTAGCAGCCCACCCGCCCGCCCATGTCCCTGGCTGCTGGGGGCTGTCAGCTCGCCCGCCCGGGTCCCAGCTGCTGGGGGCTGTCAGCCCGCCCGCCCTGGTCCCAGCTGCTGGGGGTTGTCAGCCCGCCCGCCCGCCCAGGTCTCGGCTGCTGGGACCCGGGCGGGAGCTGTCAGCCCGCCCGCCCGCTCAGGTCTCGGCTGCTGGGACCCGAGCAGCAGCTAGCAGCCTGCCCGCCCGGGTCCCAGCAGCAGGGACCTGGGTGGGCGGGCTGACAGCTCCCACCCGGGGTCCCGGCAGCTGGGACCCGGGCGGGCTGGCAGCGGGGAGCCGGCAACCAGCCTGCTGGCTGCCTGGACCCGGGCGGCAGCCGGGAGCCAGCCCCCGAAAAAACGGATTTTGGATGCATCGGACTTGCTCATAAATTTTGTCGGTTGCATCCGAAGTCCATTATATCGGGGTCTGTTAAATCGGGGTTTTACTGTACAAGCAAATAGTGGCAGGAAATCATAGAAATGTATGACTGGAAGGTCATTTAATCCAGTCCTCTGCATTGAGGCAGGTCTAAGTACTATCTCTAGATCATCCATGATGGGTGTTTGTCTAACCTGTTCCTAAAAGCCTCCAGTGACTTAGATTCCACAACCTCCCTAGGTAATTTGTTCAAGTGCTTAACTACTCTGATGGTTCGGAGTTTTTCTTAATGTCTAACCAACCCTTGGGGCATTCCGCTTGATACCAGCTGCCAACTAAACATGGAGCCATTGATCAGTACCCATTAGCTTGACAATCTAGTCATCTTTCTATCCACCTTATAGTCTATGCATCCAGCCAATACTACTATAACTTGCTGGCAACAATACTGTGGGAGACCATATCAAAAGCCTTGCTAAAGTCAATGAATAACATGTCCACTGCTTTCCCCTCATTCACATAGCCAGTTATGGTGTCATAGAAGGCAATTAGGTCAGTCAGGCATAAACTTGCCCTTGGTGAAATCATGCTGATTGTTCCTGATCACTCCTCTCCATTAAGTGCTTCAGAATTGATTCCTTGAGGACCTGCTCCATTTTTCTTCCAGGGACTGAGGTGAGGCTGACTGGCCTTAGGTTCCCCGGATCCTCCTCCTCCTCCTCCTTTCCTTTCTTAAAGATGGGCACTACATTAGCCTTTTCCCAGTCATTCGGGACCTCCCTCGATCACCATGAGTTTTCAAAGATACTGGCCATTATCAATCAATGCTGTCTTGTCTTGCTTACAACACTCCTGCTAATACATCCCGGAATGACATTTGCTTGTTTTGCAACAGTATTAAATATGAGTCAACAAATGTAATACTATTGGCAAAACAAGCAAGCAACATTGTGGGATCCATTAGCAGGAGTGCTGTAAGCAAGACAGAAGATATAATTCTTCCACTCTACTCAGCACTGATTGAAAAGGCTTTATAGCTGGAGTACTGAGTGCAGTTCTAGTAACCACAGTTGGGGAAAGATGTGGAGAGACTAGAGCAGCAGTTCTCAGACTGTGGGCTGGGAACCCAAAGCGGGTGGCAACCTGGTTTAAATAGGGGCTCCTGGGCTGACACTAGGCTTACTGGGGACAGGGGCTGAAGCTGAAGCCCAAGGGATTTGCGGTCCTCCTTCCCCACCCCCACACTCCATTGGCAGGGCTTGGGCCTCGACTCAGGCTTCAGTCCCCCCCTCCCAGGGTCATGTAGTAATTTTTGTTGTCAGAAGGGATCACAGTGCAATGGATTTTGAAAACCATAGAACTCGAGGAAGACAAGAGGGAGAACAAAAAAAAGGATTAAAGGTCTAGAAAACAACATGACCTAGAAGGAAAGACTGACAAAAATTGGATTTGTGAAATGCCTCACTTTCAAACAAACTCAAAGTCAGTCACACAATGCTTCAAACAGTAAGAGCAAGCTTCTGAAATATGACCTGAAGAGCAGAGTGGATAGAGCATGCATCTCTCATTTCACTTTTATACCACAGTTTGGGTGGAAGTAATGTTTGCCAGTTAATTTTACTACGACAAACAGCAACACAAGGGTGTGTACCCACAGCAGATGAAACAATGAGGTGAATTCAGTGTTGGTGAAAATGCTGGAGTCACACAAGTCACGTGCTTGGAGACGGAAGTTTCCAATTTAATTACAGGGAGCATTATGCAGCCGTAAGAACAGTCATACTGGGTCAGACCAAATGTCCATCTAGCCCAGGATCATGTCTTCCGACTGGCCAAAGCCAGGTGCCCCAGAAGGAATGAACAGAACAGGTAATCATCAAGTGATCCATTCCCTGTCACCTATTCCCAGCTTCTGGCAAACAGAGGCTAGGGACCCATCTCTGCCCATCCTGGATAATAGCCACTGATGGACCTAACCTCCAGAAATTTATCTAATTCATTTTTGAACCCTGTTATAGTCTTGGTCTTCACAACATCCCCTGGCAAGGAGTACCACAGGTTAACTGTGTGTTGTGTGGAAAAAATACTTCCTTATGTTTGTTTTAAACCTGCTGCCTATTAATTTCATTTGGTGGCTCCTAGTTCTTGTGTTATGAGGAGTAAATAAACTTCCTTATTTACTTTCTCCTCATCAGTCATGATTTTAAGACCATGATCATATTCCCCCATCATCTCTCTTTTCCAAGCTGAAAAGTCCCGGTTTTATTAATCTCTCCTCATATGGCAGCCATTCCACACCCCTAATCATTTTTGTTGCCCTTTTCTGAACCTTTTCCAATTCCAATATATCTTTTTTGAGAATGGGCCATCACATCTGCACACAGCATTCAAAATGTGGGTAAACCATGGATTTATATAGAGGCAATATGATATTTTCTCTATCCATTAATGATTCCCAACATTCTGTTTGCTTTTTTGCTGCTACACATTGAGAAGATGTTTTCAGAGAACTATCCACAATGACTCCAAGATCTCTTTCTTGAGCTATTTTAGACCCCATCATTTTATATGTATAATTGGGATGTTTTCCAATGTGCATTACTTTGCATTTATCAGCTTCCTTACAGTGCCTCATCAGTATGCCTCAACACAAGAACAGCCATCCTGAGTCAGAATAAATGTCTATCTAGCCCAGTATTCGGTCTTCCATTATTGGACAATCCAGGTGCATCCGTGGGAATGAACAGAACAGGATATCATCAAGTGATCCATTCCTGTCACTCTGATCTGAAGTGAGATGTTCAGCCTCTGTACCCATCTAATGGTTGACTTGTCAGTAAGAGCACAGATAATGGTGCAAATAAGTGCCCGTTGTGGTGGTGTAAACTGAATAGTGAAAAGCTGTCATAAGGGTAACAATTTTCACTCAACTCCCAACTCAGATCAGATTTATAATGAGTCTCAAAGGGATTCCAAATCCATTATCTAATCCTTTATTCTGGAGAGTGTTGTAAGGATTCAAAAAGCTTCTTGCCAAATAAATAGTCTCAACAAACCAAGCAAGGAAACTGAAGTCTTTCCCTGACCTGAATAGGGGAAATTTAAGTTAAAGATCTGGTGCTCATTTTAAAACCATTCCTGTTAACAAGACAGCAGTCAAATTATGGAGATCTGATCGAGACTAAGGCCTGGGCTACAGTGGGGGGTGTTTCGAACTAAGTTACTTAGATCAAAATTACGTATCTTAGTTTGGACTTACCTGGTGATTCTCACGGTGGTGAGTTGACTGCGGCGGCTCCCCCGTCGACTCCGCTTACTCCTCTTGAGGAGCTGGAGTTCCGGAGTCGACAGAGAGCATGTTCAGGGATCAATTTATCGCATCTAGATGAGACACGATAAATCGATCCAGCGGGTAACACAGACATACCCCTAGTACCAAACATAACTACTCACATTAGCCCACATTTGTAAAGTGGAAGGGTCAATCTTATATAGCTGGTTAAAGTTACAGTATACAACAGCATCCTCTGGTAACCCATATTGAGAGCGGGTGGTAACAATGATGGTACGTGGAACCTCTTCTCCAGTTGCTGCCTTGTTGTTAATCTAGGAAGGACATAAGAAACTTCAACTATACAGTTAATTTAGAGCACTGAAACTCAGACCACAGGACACCTAATGAAATAACCCAGTGAAGTGTTTAATGGCATGAATTCTTACCTGAAGAGTTGATTCAAGTTATGTCAGATATGAGGAAAAGGAAGATTACTCACTTGTAACCAAAATACTTTGGGAGGATAGCTGCACGTTCACACACTGGGAATGTATTCATGGTGCAACCTGGATAGTGGAACCTTTTAGGAACAAAACCTATTGGAGCACTTGCACACTTCCTGCCCTTCCCCTGGCAGCTCTAAACTTCTGGAGGACAGAGCTATAAAGGGGGCAAGGCATGCGGACTGTCTCAGTTTCTTCTACCACCACCTCCTCCTACCGGCTCAAGTTGAAATTATGACTGAGGAAGAAGAAAAGTGTGCAGGTCATCTCAAGGAATGCCAATTATAGGTGAGTATCTTACATTTCTTCACATGGCCTCTGCACATTCCTGTGCTCGTGTGTTTGACAAATAGTACTCTTACCACCATACAGTAGGTTAAAGATGTTCAGCTAAATAGAAATTGTAACACAGCCTGAAATTCTGCATCTGCTCTAGATGGCACGAACGAATATATTTTGTGAAAGTATGAAGAGAGCATTAAGTCACAGCTCTATAGATTAGATATATTCCCATATTAATAGAGGATGCTTCCATGCCTCATTTAGTCAAATCCAATTGGAACACTTCTGGGTGAAGAACAGGTATGTTCATAACACTCTTCAATACAGCAGTCCTACTTTTAAGAGTTCACAGAATTGTAGTATAGCTTCTGGAAGGAAAGAGTATGGTGAATTCATATTGCTATCTTGCACAGTTTGAACATTCAAACTGGAAGGATGGTCCCGTGGTTAGAGCACTAGCCTAGGAATTGGAAGACCCAAGTTCAATTCCTTGCTCTGCTAAAGACTTCCTCTGTGACCCTGGGCAAGCCATTGAACACCTCTTTACCCCAGAGAGGGATGTAAGAATAACTACATTAAAAACTGTGAAGAGCTAAGATACTACAGTGGTGGGGGCCATATAAAAAACAAGAGAGGGAGACAGATATAGCATCCATATCTGGACAGCTGACAAGTAAAGGAAACTGTTTCCTCAGCATTGGTCACAGTAACTCATCCAGACAAGAAACCCCAGATACAGGGCACTTCCCTTGAACCATTTTGGGAGATGTCTGGTTTTCTTTAGCCCTTTTCAATACAGCCCTTAGGGAAGGCTAATGAGACCTCATGCCATATTAGGAAGATGGTTTTGCAATCTGAAATGCTGGAACAGCATGTTGATTACAATCTCTAGCTCCCCGATCTAAGAAAAGATGTTACCACCATGAGTGGTGTGACTCTGTAGAAGTGTGGATTTGAGGCATTTTCTAGGAGTCATACAAATGGCTTAATTATATGAAAAGTGAAAATTAATAGTTTAACCTCCTACATAATAAAGACCATAGAATTTTCCCCAAAATAATTCCTTCTGAACTAGAGCACATCTTTAAAAACAAACCAAAAAACCAAAAAAAACCCCAACCAAAACGTATCTTGATTTAAAAACAGATGGAGAACCCACCACAACTCTAGGTTAAACTGTTCAACTGGACAATTAACCTCACTGTTAAAAAATGACACCTTATTTTCCAGTCTGAAAATGTCCATCTTCAACTTCCAGACACTGGATCTTTGGCTTTGAATCTAGACTGACGTTTGTCAGTTAGACTGAAGAATCTGTGAACAAATATTTGTTCTCCACATAGATACTAAAAGAGTGTGTTGCCCCTTAACCTTCTTTTTGTTGATATAAGTAGACTGAGCATCTTATGTCTTTCACTATAAAGGCATACTTTCTAAGCTTTAATTATTCTCCTGGTTCTTCTCCGAACCCTCATTAATTTAACATCATCCACAATCCAAGGCAGATACCAGAACTGGATGCAGTATTGCAACAGTGGTCACCCCAGTGTTAAATACACATTTGCCATTTTGGCCAGTGTTACTCAGCTGTTTATCCTAGGAAGTAGTGATTGAAAAAGATTAGAGGATTAAGGGGGATAAAGTCCTTCATCCTGCAAGTATAGCTTACCCTCTGTTCTTAGACACATGTACATTTAGTGTTTACTTGCACCTAGCTTGCCAAGCAATCCAGATCACTGGCCTATCATTTTTGTTATTTATCACTCCGATATGTCATTTGTGAACTATCAGTTATGATTTTATGTTCTCTTCCAGGTCATTGATTAAAGTTTTTAAAAGCACAGGTTCAAGAACCGATCCTTGCAGGACCACTTTACAAAAGCAACTGCTCAATAATGATCCTCCATTTACAATTACATTTTTAAGAGCTATCAGTTAACCAGCTTTTAATCCATTTAATGTGTGCGCCATGTTAATTTTGTATTCTAAATTCGTAAACTTCTGTAAGGCATTTGACTTCTGGGATTAATGTCAGACTGACAGGATTGTAATTACCTGGGCTATCCCCTTTACCCTTTTTAAATATCAGTACAAACTGGCTTTCTTCCAGTCTTCTAGAATTTCCCTAGTGTTCCACCACTTACTGGGGGAAAAAATTCCACATTATGGTCCATCAAACTCTTCGGCCAGATATTTTTAAACTCTTGAATGAAAGTTATCCAGACCAGCTGATTTTAAAGCATGTTTGGTTGGTTCTATTCTTTACATATTCATGGTGACTGGGACTTTACATTTTGTTCCAGACACAGAGGCAAATGCCTGGAATGGGACATTACCAGGCTTTTTAATCCCATCAGGGGTCTGAGCTGAGGCTGTTCTTAAAGTACTGGTTTAGCACTGCGTTTTGGAACCCGAAGCTTTAGCCACTAGTGCTTCCTGCAATGACATTGCTTGGAGAGGATTCTAATGCTCCTTTCTGGCCCAGAGTGAGAAGGTGCTGCATATGGAACAATAAGAAGGCAAATGACCTTCCTCAAAGGAAGCCAAACAATGCACAGATACATTTGTATTAGGAAAAGCAGCAGAGCAAGAGGCATATCTCAAACTATGATTTCTCCATCTATGGTTCCACTATGCCTCAGAACTAATGACATTTGCCAGGGTATTTTGTTAAAAAACTAAGAAAGTAACTAAGAAAATAAGGCAGCTCTGACCCCAGGAATGATGCATTTGTTAGGTTGCTGGTCCATCTGTTACAAGGATTAGAAGGAATGGAGGTGTACAGTGTGCCACAACCCCTTTCAAAGTCCCACTCTTCAAATGTTCTGCTCCTTCCCTTATGGCTCTGAAGGCACAAACATGTTCCACTAGACATTGCTATTAGAAGGTTCCATCAGTCCAAGCTACACCATCTACATATCCCAAATGTGGGAATGTGCAGAGGCCACTTAAAATAAAAACATTTAAACAGAATATCTCTTGTAGCTCCTCTGGTTTCTTATAGTTTTAGATAGCAAATTTCTTGGGGCACAGCAGTAAGCACCGGATCAGCACTTAAAACAACTGGCTTTAATAGACATGGTCATGCATAGTGAAGACCAATTAGAGGGCCATAAACAAAGAACAAAGGAAAAAACTGGTTACTTACCTGTAACTGTTGTTCTTCGAGTTGTGTTGCTCTTATCCATTCCAGTTAGGTGTGCACGCGCTGCATGCACGACTGCCAGAAGATTTTTCCCCTAGCAACTGGCCGGGTCGGCTAGGGAGCCCCCTGGAGTGGCGCCGTTATGGTGCCGCATATATACCCCGCCAACCCAGCACCCCCCTCAGTTCCTTCTTGCCGGCTAATCCGACAGTGGGGAAGAAGGGTGGGTTTGGAATGGATATGAGCAACACATCTCGAAGAACAACAGTTACAGGTAAGTAACCCATTTTTCTTCTTCGAGTGCTTGCTTAAGACACGACTCGTGTGGGTCTCCCACGGGCATAGGCTTCCCACACTGAGAACAGGGTTTAAAACCTGGAGCCTTGGGCATATGGCCCTAGGCTCCCAAGGGAGGGAGATCCTCCCCGTTACAGTATCCCCAAACTATTAACTATTGACTAATAAACTACTAAGAAAATCTATGAACTATATACAGAATTAGGCAGAAAAAGGCTAGGAGAATGGAGATCACAAAAGCTGAACTCCACAGTTCCAGCAACCGTCACGGGCGGTAAGAAGGAACTGAGGGGGGTGCCGGGTTGGCAGGGCATATATGTGTCACCATAACAGAGCCATTCCAGGGGGCTCCCTAGCCGACCCGGCCAGTTGCTAGGGGGAAAATCTTCCGGCAATCGTGCACGCAGTCCGTGCACACCTAACTGGAATGCATATGAGCAAGCACTCGAAGAAGAATTACATATTGAGTTGACATTTATCTAATGGGGTGCTTCAATTAATTACATTCAGTCATTGATCTTAGCCAAAAGGCTTTAAATCTTTAATAATTTGGAAGACTTGAGAAAATTCACACATGATAGCAATTCAGAAGTGTTCTGAAGATAAAATGCAACACAGAGTTTAGAAATATGGGCAGAAAAACATTACATCTGAAAATGCAAATTAAGACAGCTGTATGGCAATGCCTAAAGCAGTTTAAGAGGGAAGATTGAGAGGGTAATTAGATACGAGATTGCAATGTGATCTGGCAATAAGAACTAATGTGATTTAGAACTGCATATGGAGAGGAAAACATGTAATTTGTCCAGCTATACAGCACTGGCATGATCAGCCCCAGAAATCTGCATTCTATTTGTTCCCTTTTTCATAACAGGTAGCTAAAATGAAGAAAATTCAAAGAAGAGTAACAAAATCATTTATAAACTCAAGGGATTAATTTGTATTATGAGAAAAAATAAAAAATTGATTCAAGATGCAACAGAAATTACAAGGGAATAAAGAGGGAGGAGAAAAACAGTTTTCTGTCCTTTGCCTCACCTGTGTAGTTGCTAGTCCATTGCTAATGTTGAATCCGTTGATTGTTATCTGAATTTGCCCACGATTAATCATCTCAATCACGGCTTCTGCAATTGTATTCATAGGTATGACCGGCATACTGAGGGCAGCATTGCTGTCTGCATTGTCTCCACTATCAGGGCACTTCATCTAAGAAATAAAAGATTCGTCAGTGAGAAAATGCTGCACTCAGTCTACTAGGGCAGAGTGCACAGAAGTGGAGTTCTCACCTTAACTATTTTGACATCAGGGAGGCTGTCAAGGAATGCCTTCAAGTCTATGCCATTCAAAACAATCCTGTTATCATAAATATGGCCATTGGACTTGAAATCAATGACTGCTTTTTTCTGTGGATCAAGAAAAACAAGTTTCAATTTTCAACATTCCATTGCCAAATTACTGTACTGCATACGCGTTCCCAGAGAAGTGTATGTCCCAACTAGACAATCATCATTATTGGCTTTCCTTTCCATCACTGTCTCTTACCTTAAGATGGGGAAACATATTAGCATGGTCTCCAATAAAGAAAGTGTTTGGCATGTAAGCCAGTTTCTCAGAATATTGCTCTGCCACATCAACTGGGGAAGTTTCTTGATCTGTGATGATATAATCCATGAACAGTGCCCCACTAGTTCCAGGGTATCCCAGCCACATAGCCTACAAGCCAAGCCAAAAAGCAACAGAATTTAATCTCAAGTGTGGACAAACCACTTGTGCAACTGTATAATAACCTGCTCTGATTCAGCATCTCTCTACCAAGGTTCTCTCTCAAATGGCTGAAACCCGACAAAATGAGAGAATTGTCACAAATCTTCAGAAAAAATAATTGAAGAAAACCCTGTGGCAACTATGGCCAGAAATCCATCAAGCACACAGAGCCAGCTATACACAGTTATAAAGTTGAGTACAGTGAAACCTCGATTTAACGGACCTCCATTTAACGGACTTCGGATGCAACGGACAAATTTTTTCAGAAGGTCTGATGCATCCGAAATCCATTTGTGGAGGGTTCCACCGAGGTTTGAGCCAGGGGGCGGGCTGCTGCCCGGCCCCCGGCACCATGCTGGCTATGTGGAGGGTCCCGGGAGCCGGGACCCTGCGGCTGTCAGCCCGCGCACGCGGCAGCCGCCGCGGTTTGAGCCGGGGGCGGGCTGCCGCCTGGCCCCCGGCACCATGCTGGCTATGTGGAGGGTCCCGGGAGCCGGGACCCTGCGGCTGTCAGCCCGCGCACGCGGCAGCCGCCGCGGTTTGAGCCGGGGGCGGGCTGCCGCCTGGCCCCCGGCAACGTTCACCCTCCTTGGAGGGTCCCGGGAGCCGGGACCCTCCGGCTGTCAGCCGCCGCGGTTTGAGCCGGGGGCGGGCTGCCGCCTGGCCCCCGGCAGCGTTCACCCTCCTTGGAGGGTCCCGGGAGCCGGGACCCTCCGGCTGTCAGCCGCCGCGGTTTGAGCCGGGGGCGGGCTGCCGCCTGGCCCCCGGCAGCGTTCACCCTCCTTGGAGGGTCCCGGGAGCCGGGACCCTCCGGCTGTCAGCCGCCGCGGTTTGAGCCGGGGGCGGGCTGCCGCCTGGCCCCCGGCAGCGTTCACCCTCCTTGGAGGGTCCCGGGAGCCGGGACCCTCCGGCTGTCAGCCGCCGCGGTTTGAGCCAGGGGCGGGCTGCCGCCTGGCCCCCGGCAACGTTCACCCTCCTTGGAGGGTCCCGGGAGCCGGGACCCTCCGGCTGTCAGCCGCCGCGGTTTGAGCCGGGGGCGGGCTGCCGCCTGGCCCCCGGCAGCGTTCACCCTCCTTGGAGGGTCCCGGGAGCCGGGACCCTCCGGCTGTCAGCCGCCGCGGTTTGAGTCGGGGGCGGGCTGCCGCCTGGCCCCCGGCAACGTTCACCCTCCTTGGAGGGTCCCGGGAGCCGGGACCCTCCGGCTGTCAGCCGCCGCGGTTTGAGCCGGGGGCGGGCTGCCGCCTGGCCCCCGGCAGCGTTCACCCTCCTTGGAGGGTCCTGGGAGCCGGGACCCTGCGGGCTCTGAGCCCGCGCGCCGCAGCCGCCGCCGTTTGAGCCGGGGGCGGGCTGCTGCCCGGCTCCCAGCACCATTCACCCTCCTTGGAGGGTCCCGGGAGCCGGGACCCTGCGGGCTCTCTGCCCGCTCACAGCGGCCGCCGCGGTTTGAGCCGGGGGCGGGCGGGCTGACAGCTCCCGCCCTGGTCCCAGCAGCCGGGGACCCCGGCGGGCGGGCTGCTAACTGCCGCCGGGTCCCAGCAGCCGGGACCCGGGCGGGCGGGTTGACAGTAAAAACCTTGATATAACGGACTAATTCGGGCGAGGGGGTGTCCGTTAAATCCGAAAGTCCTGTTATTTAATAATTTTAAAAAATTATTAAATAACGGACTTTCGGATTTAACGGACACCCACTCGCCCGAATTAGTCCGTTAAATCGAGGTTTCACTGTATTAAGCAGTCACCTCAGTTTCTTTGACCTGTTTGGAGACTGCTGTGGCCTGGAATGAGAGTGTCCTCAGGTTTCTCTGCCCCTTGTCGAGAATTAAGGTAATGCTCCATACTGCTCATGTGACTTATGAACCCAAGTCTCATTGAAAGTCAAAAGGACATAAGGTGGGGGGATAGCTCAGTGGGGTGGGGGGATAGCTCAGTGGTTTGAGCATTGGCCTGCTAAACCCAGGGTTGTGAGTTCAATCCTTGAGGGGGCCATTTAGGGATCTGGGGCAAAAAATCTGTCAGGGGACAGTACTCAATCCTGCTAGTGTAGGCAGGCGGATCCTGCTAGTGTAGGCAGGGGACTGGACTCGATGACCTTCAAGGTCTTTCCAGTTCTAGGGGATTTTTATATATTATATATATTATATATATTATATATATTATATAAAAATTGTTACCGTTAGTCTCTTCCTCTTTTGGTTAGTGTACTGTACGACAGCATAGGTTGGATTAGTCCCACTGTATTCAGCAGGGTGTTAAAAACAGACATTTGATCCACATAAGCAAGGCCAGGAAGCCACTGGTTCCTGCTCTGGAGATATATGGGGGTGGCGTAGGTTGGGAGAAAAAGCCTAGCAGCTTACATAGCAGCAACAATGTTAGTTTTCTAGAAGGGAAGATGAATAGCCAGGAGAAGAGAGTTAGGAGATGCTGCTCTTTTGCTGTGAGAGGAGAGGCTAAAGTCACTTCTGCTTTTTCCAGAGAGGAGGGGAAATAAGGAGCAGATTGCCCTAGGTAGAAAAGAGGAGCTAGGCACACAGGGTTTCCTGAACATCCAAGAGGGATGCAGCCCCAAAAGAACCCTGTAAAAGGAAAGCGTTCACAATCACTAATGGTGTCATTTAATCACTAGTTAAAGGGAGGTGAGAAGGTAAGAGTGAACAAGCCCAAAAATGGAAACCCAAAAATCATTTTGCAGTCAATGACAATTTTCACACATATGTAGGTCTTCTTTGGGCCCGTTTGCTCTTTTGAAAAACAGTTGTCACATATGTCTGCAACAATAGAGCAGTGCAACTTGAGAGTCCAAAACATCCAACAGACCAGCATTTGCACTACTTCAAGAACCTCACAGAACCTTCTCAAGAACCTTTACAAGAACCCTAACCTCTTCAAGGTGGTCTTTGGCTTACAGTATCCTTTTCTCAGACCAACAAATTGAAACTTCTACCCATTGACAACTCAACTAATTCAGGTCTGCTTTATAGGATACAAGGCTGTTCAGTGCCAGACACCAAAGTCAGTAAATAAGACTACTCCCATTGTTTTGCAGAAGCACTTATGCAACCAGTACACACAGACACCCTTATGTTCAGACGAGGAGCAAAAATCTAGGTCTTCCTTCTCTACTGGCAAAAGGCAGATTGTTGTTCTTACTCTTGGAGGTGTACAGATGGCATGGTGATGGGCACCAATCTGAGAACCTATCCCACTTAGCAAGGCTCTGAAATGGATGGGTAAGAGGGCAGCTCTCTTCTCTCACACACCAACTGTTATCAAAAGGTCAGAGAAGACGTTAGAACCACAGATTTGATTATGCATTAAAGCAGGTCACTACTGAGGTGACTGACAACAAAAATCCCTCAGTATGGCATCCCACAATACATGTTCCTGATTTGCCATGCCTCTTCGTTACCAGTGTATTTCATCTATTTTTATTTTAACCTACAAAACAACTAGAGGAAACACTGAGTTTAAATCCTGAGGAAACCTCAAGATTAATACATCACCTACTAGCTATGGCTGCTAACAGGAGCAATCAGAAGGAGCTGCTCAACTATCTGTAGGAAAAATCAGAGGTGGAAGCACTAATGAATAGGGCCCTATCAAATTAAAGGCCATGAAAAGCATGTCATGGACTGTGAATTCTAGACTCTTTTTGTGAAATCTGGTCTTTTGCGTGCTTTTACCCTATACTATGCAGATTTCAGCGTTTCTCAAATTGGGGTCCAAAGGGGAGTTGTAAGGGGGTCGCAAAGTTATTTTAGGGAGGTCATGGTATTGCAACCGTTACTTCTGCTCACAGCTGGGCCTCTGTTGGCTGGACACCCAGCTCTGAAGGCAATGCTCCGCTAGCAAGCAGTGCAGAAGTAAGGGTGACAATACCATACTGTGCAATCCTTACTTCTGCACTGCTGCTTGC
Organism: Sternotherus odoratus; assembly: GCA_032164245.1. Classification (NCBI taxonomy): domain Eukaryota; kingdom Metazoa; phylum Chordata; order Testudines; family Kinosternidae; genus Sternotherus; species Sternotherus odoratus. The sequence goes on along the minus strand of JAVMKO010000009.1, from coordinate 86,242,500 downwards.
CGACTCTGCCTTTAGAGCTGGGATCCTGGCCAACAACCACCGCCCTCTAGCTGCCCAGATCTGAAGACAGCATTGCTGCCAGGAGCAGCACAGAAGTAAGGGTAACAGTACCGCAACCCCTCTTTCAATAACCTTGTGACATCCCCCTCCCCACCCAACTCCATTTTGGGTCAGGAACCATTACAACACTGTGAAATTTTAGATGAAAATAGTTGAAATGAAATTTATGATTTTTAAAATCCTATGACCAGGAAACTGACCAAAATGTACCGTGAATTTGGTAGGGCCCTAGTAATAAGAAGCATCACTCATGCTGCAAGGCAAGAATATCTTACCTGCTGATGTGTGTGCATACTGCAACTGTCCAAGACTGTTTAGCTTTGGGACTTCCCTAGTCTCATATTGGAGTCAGAGACCCAGGGGTAAGAATTTTGTGTAGATAGTATCCTTAAAGAATTAAAAGTCTACAGGCCAAACTCTATTTTCAAGAATATTTGTTCTCTTTGAGGAACCCTGTCTCCTTATCTATACTAAGATTTTAGCACACCTAAGGCAAGGTAAAATAATCACAAACATAACAGCTGTTTCTTGCTACTTACATTTTTCCAGTATTTTTTCAGAAAAACTTTGGAAAAGGCAGTTCTATGTTGGCCACGGAAAGCCTCCAAGTGCAGAATGAGTTCAAATAACTCAAATCAGTACAGTGTGTATTTTAAACCAAGAACACTATTATCCAACAATACAGCAGCAGTGAAGGATGGAAAGATTGCCTAGCACATAGGACACTGGACTGACACTTAAGACCAGAGTTCAATTCCCAGTTCCACACCACCACCCTGATGTGCCCTGCCTGTCTCTCCATTCCTTATCTATAAAATTAAATAGCCATGGCTACCAGGAATATTGGGAGGATAAAATTCATTAACGATGCAAGGCATCAGGATATTACAATAATGCAGATCCTGTAAGTATCCACATATTGATGATAATAAACTGCTCTAACACTTTTGTACAGCAGAATGAAATAAATTTGCTTTATAGAATTTTATAACATGGCTTGAGATCACTAACTTAAAATGTAGCTGATCTACAATAGATATATAGGTGAGCTGGAACCTTTTATTTAAAACATCACTACCTTGAGCATTTCCACCATCCAGGATTTCCTCTTAGTAGCATTAATCTTCCTGTATGTGTTGGTATTGAGTTATTTTACTTTGAACACTGCATGTTTGCATATATACACTGTAATGACTGGTGTCCGTATACTACAGCAAATTCAAACCGCACCTGGTTCAGCAGTGTTTACAGCATTATCTGATGCTGTTACACCAAATAATATTGTGCTTATGCAATCATGTACTCAACCTATAAGGAATTATTCTTGTTCATGGAAATAAATTCCCCAGAGGCAGCTCTGGTTTCTCCTAGTTGTATCTTTCCTGCAGATTCAAAGCTAAGGCCTCGTACCAAACAGCATGACTGACAACATTGCTTGAAATATCTGTTCTCACCAGAACGAGAAGATAGTGTGCTCAGGAACCATGAAGCTATGTTTATTCTTTCCTTTGGAATATCATTCAACATATAAATATTGGAAAAAGGGAGCTAACTGTATATAAACCAATTATTTTATTCATATACTGCTCCTTACAGAGCAATGCCTACTTTCTTCCAGTTCTGTATGGATCAGCATGCCACTTGCACAGCACTCCCAACTTAAAGGAGAGGAGAGAGAAACCAGCCTATTCTATGACAATGTTGAGCATTGCTCTTACATCAGAGTTCTCCAAACACTGTTTAATTGCTTTACCTGGATAGGTGCTGGTCTGAGAGCAAACAGCTCATTACGGGCTCCCTTAGTGTAGCCATTCATGTTAATGAGGATGTGTATCCCATCCTGGTGAATGCGATCCGCTGCCTTTCCATTACATGGTATCTAAAATACAAAAATCAAGAACATTTTTACTTTATTACTGAAAGTCCAAAAGCAAGATTAGAAGTTCGATATTTTAAAATATAGAACAACTTTAAACAGCTCTATATAGTTCAGATTAAATTTACAGCTAGCTCAAGTTTCCCATATCCACCTCCCCCAAATAAAGATGCTATGAGTGACAAGTCACTTAGTTAACCCTGAAAAAATATTCAGAGGCCAAGCACGTCCAAATTCACTCAGACATTTGGTATGATAGCAGGACCAGAGAGCCAGAGGTAGTCGCTTACAAAAATTACATAATCAATTATGGAGACTTCGGTTGGTGAGACAGCCACTTTCATGGACTCAGACTTTACAGTCAGAAGGGACTATCATGATCATCTAGTCTGACATCCTGCATACTGCAGACCGCAGACCACAGACCCTCACCCACCCACTTCTGTAATAGATCCCTAACTTCTGGCTATATTACTGAAGTCCTCAAATCATGGTATAAAGACATTAAGTTACAGAGAACCCACTAGTTTAAATCTGCAAGTGACCTGTGACCCATTCTACAAAGGAAAGGGTTTCTGCTCCTCTCACCTGGGAAAATTCCTTCCTGGCCCCAAATATGGCAATAAATTAGACCCTGAGCATGTAGGCAAGACTCACCAAACACCTAGGAAAGAATTTTCTGTAGTAACTCAGAACTCTTCCCATCTAGTGTCCCATCACCAGCTGATGGAGATATTTGCTGTTAGCAGTCACAGATTGGCTAAGTGCTATTGTAGGCCATCTCACCATACCATCCCCTCCAAAAACTTATAAAGCTCAGTAATGAAGCCAGTGAGGATTTTTGCCCCCATGGATCCCCTTGGAAGGCTGATCTAGAACTTCATTCCCCATAATAGTTAGAAATCTTCACTCAATTTCACGTCTAAACTTGTCCATGGCCAGTTTATATCTATTTGTTCTTGTGTCCAAATTGGCACTTAAATAACTTCTCTCCTTCCTGGTATTTATCCCTCTCGTGTATTTATAGAGCGCAATCATATCTCCCCTCAGCCTTCGTTTGGTTAGGCTAAACAAGCCAAATACTTTGAGCCTTCTCTCAAGGTAGGTTTACCATTCCTCAGAACATCCTAGTTCATCTTTCTAATTAGGGGAGACCAGATTTTCACACACTATTCCAGATGAGTTCTCACTAGTAACTTGCATAATGGTACTAACACTTCCCGGTTTCTACTGGAAATATCTTGCCATCCTAGGACTGCATTAGACTTTTTCATGGCCACATTACATTGATCACAGAATGACTATGAGCTGCCAATCAATACACTCAGGTCTGAAGTGAATGGTATAGCCTAATGCAGGGGTCTCCAAACTACGGCCCGCGGGCCGGATGCGGCCCGCAAGGCCCTCTCATCCGGCCCGTGGAGATCTTTTTGTCTCTACGCCTACGGCAGGGGTCGGGAACCAGCCGCGGGGCCGGGACGCGCCGCGTGCTCCGCTGCCGCCGCGGGGCCGGGACGCGCCGCGTGCTCCGCTGCCGCCGCGGGGCCGGGACGCGCCGCGTGCTCCGCTGCCGCCGCGGGGCCGGGACGCGCCGCGTGCTCCGCTGCCGCCGCGGGGCCAGGACGCGCCGCGTGCTCCGCTGCCGCCGCGGGGCCGGGACGCGCCGCGTGCTCCGCTGCCGCCGCGGGGCCGGGACGCGCCGCGTGCTCCGCTGCCGCCGCGGGGCCGGGACGCGCCGCGTGCTCCGCTGCCGCCGCGGGGCCGGGACGCGCCGCGTGCTCCGCTGCCGCCGCGGGGCCGGGACGCGCCGCGTGCTCCGCTGCCGCCGCCGGCCAGGGACGGCTCAGAGCTGGGGCCGGGACACGCCGCACCGCCACCCAGTTACAGGCGGCGAAACAAGGAGCCACCCACTGCCAGGCGGCGAAACGGTCTGTGGGGAGAGACCGGGTTGAGCGGGTCAGTTGGGGGGGGGGGGAAGAGACCGGGTTGAGCGGGTCAGTTGGGGGGGGGGGGTTGGAGGAAAGGAGGTTTTGGGGGGAGAGACCTGGCTGGGTGGGTCAGTTGGGGGTTGGAGGAAAGGAGGTTTTGGGGGGAGAGACCTGGCTGGGTGGGTCATTTGGGGGGGGGGTTGGAGGAAAGGAGGTTTTGGGGGGAGAGACCTGGCTGGGTGGGTCAGTTGGGGGGGGGGGGGTTGGAGGAAAGGAGGTTTTGGGGGGAGAGACCTGGCTGGGTGGGTCAGTTGGGGGTTGGAGGAAAGGAGGTTTGGGGGGGAGAGACCTGGCTGGGTGGGTCAGTTGGGGGGGGGGGTTGGAGGAAAGGAGGTTTGGGGGGGAGAGACCTGGCTGGGTGGGTCAGTTGGGGGGGGTTGGAGGAAAGGAGGTTTTGGGGGGAGAGACCTGGCTGGGTGGGTCAGTTGGGGGGGGGGGGGTTGGAGGAAAGGAGGTTTTGGGGGGAGAGACCTGGCTGGGTGGGTCAGTTGGGGGGGGTTGGAGGAAAGGAGGTTTTGGGGGGAGAGACCTGGCTGGGTGGGTCAGTTGGGGGGGGGGTTGGAGGAAAGGAGGTTTGGGGGGGGAGAGACCTGGCTGGGTGGGTCAGTTGGGGGGTTGATGTGTAGTGTTCATGTGTAGTGAACAGGTGTTCATGTGTAGTGTTCATGTGTAGTGAACAGGTGTTCATGTGTAGTGTATCAATGTGTTATTAAATAATAACTGAATAAAATAATATTAAATAAATAATTAAAAACATCATCCATGTTTTGATTCTTTTTTATTTGGACCTCGAGTGTGTTGTCGGCCCCCGAACTGCTATTTGATAGTTAATGCGGCCCTCGGGCTGAAAAGTTTGGAGACCCCACCCTAATGTAATGACTTTAATACCCATTTGTCTGATGTGATCTACTTCCAATGATGGTCTGAAATGGGAAAAGAAAGAATCCCATTGAAAAGGATGATGCAGCAACAGGACCAGGTAGGTGGTGCAGAGAGTCATGGCTTTCAATCAACATATAATAAAAAAGAGTTTGCTGGAAGCTGTTGGCTGGGTGGTGACAGTGGACGAGAAATTTTTCCTCTGAAATTGAAGCTACTTCCTGGGTGGTTCTGCCATCCTCTAATATATACTGTGTGGGACAAGATCTTTAGGCGGTCTGTGATCATTTCCTTTTGGTCACAATAGTGTAGGCACTCAATGATCAAAAGGCGGCTCCTGAATCCTATAGTGAGTAGAGGGACCTCAACAGTGCCATAGAAAAGACCTTGAGACGTTCAAAAAGGAGATCTTCAACTGTGTCCTGGACCTCCCTGGGAAGTCTGACACCATCATAGAACCTAATCACATCAGCCACACCATCAGGGGCTCATTCACCTGCACATCTACCAACATGATGTATGCTATCATATGCCAGCCATGTCCCTCTGCAATGTACAATGGCCAAACCAGCCAGTCTCTATGCAAAAGAATAAATAAACACAAATCTGACATCAGGAATCATAACTTTCAAAAACCAGTAGGAGAACACTCCCTGGCCATTCTATTACAGACTTGAAGGTGTCAATTTTAAAACAGAAAAACTTCAAAAACAGACTCCAACGAGAAGCTGTCGAACTGGAATTAATTTAAAAATTGGACACTATCAACCAAGGGTTAAACAAGGACTGTGAATGGCTTAGTCATTACACTAATTGAATCTGTTTCCCTAAGTTAAGTTTCCTTCTCACCTTCTTGTCAACTGTCTGACATAGACCAACTTGCTTATCATTACAAAAGGTTTTCTTCTCCTGCTGATAATAGCTCATCCAAATTAAACTGCCTCTTAGAACTGATATGGTAATTTCCAACTTTTGATGCTTTCTGTGTATATAAATGCATCTCACTTGTGTGTGTTCCATTCTATGCATCCGATGAAGTGGGCGATAGCACATGAAAGTTTATGCTGAAATAAATTGGTTAGCCTCTAAGGTGCCACAAGTATTTCTCGTTTTCTTTGCTTAAATCAGTGGTTCAATGTTGACTTAAATGAAGTCAACTACCCTGTTTCCCCGAAAGTAAGACATCCCCCGAAAATAAGACGTACTTCCAGTTTTGCCTCTTGCTGTAATATAATGTAATGTAATTTTGGGAGCAAAAATTAATATAAGACACTGTCTTATTTTCGGGGAAACACGGTATGTAGTGTATATATGGCCTTAGAAAGAGGACAGTAATCCATAGCTACTGTAGACAGGACAAACAGTAAAGGGCATAATTTTCAGCAAGGGAGATTTAGGTTAGATATTAGGAAAAGTTTTAGCTATAAGGGCAGTTCATGATCTCTTGAGGTCCTTCCACCCTTACACATCTATGATTCTATGTTGAACAGCAGGTGCACATTTTGTCCTGGTAACAAAGAGTCCTGTGGCACCTTAAAGACTAACTAAAGTATAGAAGCATAAGCTTTCGTGGGCATCCGACCAAGTGGGTATTAGCCCACGAAAGCTTATGCTTCAATACTTTAGTTAGTCTTTAAGGTGCCACAGGACTCTGTTACCTCTGCTATTCCAGACTAACACGGCTACCTCTCGGATTCTATTTTGTCCTGGTAGGTCAAACTCTTCAATGCCTAAGCCTCTGGCATGTATCCTAGCAACTCTTGTAACAGTCAGAAAACATTAGGTGGCAACACAGATACGCACTTCTTGCAGGCCAGGAGAGGATTCTTGCAAATATCTTATATAGTCTGCCTCCTCTGAACCAGACAGTAGGCCAGGAATAGTGGCCAATGGAGGTCTCACTGCGGTAACTATTGCTACCAGCCTAGGCAGAGAGAGAACTGTTCTCAGAAGTTTATTTATTTTAAAATCCCCAGATACCAAATGGTGAGAAGGACCCTGCTACAAGCCCAAATAGTTCATGTGTGGAAGATGCAGACAAACTTAGATTCCAAGATCTGAAGGCATCACTGTGATCACCTGGTGTGACCTCCTGTAAAACACATTTCATTGAAAATAATTCCTAGAGTAAAGCTTTTAGAAAAACATCCAATCCTGATTTAAACATTGCCATGGATAAAGAACCATCACGACCCTCTATAAGCTATTCCAATGGTTAATTACTCTTGCAATTAAAAATGTACGCCTTATTTCCAGTCTGAATTTGTCTAGCTTCAACTTCTAGCCAATGGATCATGTCATACCTTTCTCTGCTAGAATGAAAAACTCATTATTAAATTTGTTCTCCATGTAGATACTTATAGACTGATCAAGTAATCCCATAACATTCTCTTTGAAAAGCTTTTAGCTGAGCTCCTTGAATCAATCATTATCAAGGCATGTTTTCCATCTCCAACAATTTTCATGGCTCCTTGCTGACCACTCTCCAATTTATCAACATCCATCTTGGATTGTGGCCACCAGAACTGGACACACAATTCCAACAGTGGTGCCAAATAATCTCTGCTCTTACTCAAGATTCCTCCCTTTCCAATCCTTGGATGCATACTAGCCACAGCATCTCACAGGGAGCTCATGTTCAGCTGATTATCCTCCATGACCCACAAAAAATCTTCCAAGTCATTGTTTCCCAAGATAGAGTCCCTCCAGCCTGGAAGTATGGCCTACCTTCTTTCTTCGATATACACATTTAGTCATATTAAAAAAAAACACAGCTCACCAAATGATCTAGATCAATTTGTATCTGTGACCTGTCCTCTTCATTATTTACTACTCCCCAATTTGTGATTCATCTACAAACTATCAGTGATGACTGAATATTTCCTGAACCTTAAATAGCATAGGGCCAAACTGATCCCTGTGGGACCTCATTAGAAACATACCCACCCATCTGATGATTCACCATTTACAATTACATTGAGACCTACCAGTTGGCCAGCTTTCAATCCATTTAATGTGTGCCATGTTATTGTCTTTAACAACTAAATCTATAATCTCATCAAAAATAGAGGTTCTGTTCAACTATTTTCCACAAACTCATGATGACTGCCACTGATTATTTTACCCTCCTTTAATCCTTTATCAACTGAGTCACAGATCAGTCACTCCACTATGTTGCCTAGAATCAATGTCAGACTGACAAGCCTATAATTACCTAGTATGTAACATCAGTATGTTCTAAGAGAACATAGCTCTTCAATGAGAACACCTCTGGCATCAGGATATTTGATTATTATGTACAAGAGAAGATCTCTGACAGAGGGCTCTCTAATCTAGTGGACAAAGGAGACAAGATCCAGTGGCTAGAATCTGAAAAGCTAGACAAATTGAGATTAAAATAAGGAGCTTTTACTGTTAGGGTAATTAACCACTGGAACAACTTCCCTAGGAAGGTAGCTGATTCTCTGTCACTTGAAGTCCTTAAATCAAATCTGAAGGGTTTTCTTTGAAAGATACATTCTAGCCTCAACCTGAAGTTAAGGGTTTGTTGCAGTAATTATTGAGTGAAGTTTATGACCTGTGCTATGCAGGAGATCATCATAATGGTCTATTCTGATCTTAAAATCTATTAATTGATTAGCTAACTAAAAGCTTTAAAAATTAAAATTCCCAGAGAAAAGGTCCCTATACCCACGTGTAGTGATTAGAACTGAATCGGAATGGGACTACATAGCCCTTTTACAAGCTAGGTGTTAAATGTTCAATTCTGAGAGAAGTACTTAACAGGCAGTGCTTTCCACAATGTTCCTGAAGATGAGCAGCTCTGGGAATGCATTTTACAAGTGCAAGTACACAGAGGATCTCTCGACGAACAGCAGTTCTGTTGATGTTAATTTGGCAGATACACCATTTTTATTCAAGAGCCCAGATTCTAAGTGGCAATCAGCTGCATATTGCATAGTTCAAGGGGATGGCTTTAACCTATCTCCTGCTGCTGTCCAGCTGCCAGGTCAGTCTCAGCTCCAATGTGTGTTAGAGGATTTGCAGGACTACCCTAATTTATGGCAGCCATCCCTGAACCCCAGGCACTGTTTCTGCATCTGAGGATCATTTAGATGTAGTAAAACCTTTGCCACATACCTTTAATCCAAGAGGTGATGGAGGTAGAAGCTGCCCTGGTGACTAAATCTCTCAGTTATTCCACTATGCAGGGGAAATCTTTCAAGAACCTGCTAAGCCACTTTTATATTCTTTGAGTAGCATACAGCAGCCTTAACGTACCCAAGAATCAAGCCCCAAAATATTTAGCCACTATAGCAAGTCTCCTCGACCAAATTAGTTTATGTGCATGACTATCGTTTTAATCCACAACCAGCCGTTCACACAATGCCCATCAATTCCCTCCATATGAAGAAAATGCTGACAATCACTACCACAAACTCAAGAATTCTGAAGATCAGTCTTACCATTATCTGGGAGCATAATTTGTGCTCCAAGAAATTCACTGTGGCCAGGATCCTTAACCACAGGTTGAGATCTCCATTTCTGAGAAACATGCTGCAAATTCAAAAGAATGAAAGCTCACCTGGGAAAGGTCAATGAAATGATTTGCTTCCGCCATCACCTTTACACGGAAGTTTGTCCCATCATCAGGGCTGAGGGCATAACAGAACACCTAGGATATACAGCACCACAAGTTAAGAAGTTCTTGAAATTCAGCCTATTGACTACAATTTCATCATAAATGCTAAGTAATTACTCATTTATCCTCATTCAAAGGAGGAAATTGTTTAGGACTAAGTTTAACTTTATTTTACACAAACATTAGCCAGTTATTTTGTAAGTGCTTTGAACATGAAAAAATCTTAAATAAGAAAATTGAATATAAGCAGCTTAAGAATTTGTTAGAAGTGTAACAATTTCACAAGTGGTCTCACTTTTGGATTGATATTATGTTCAGCCCATTTTTCTTTATTGACTCTCCAGCCAAACTGGATAAGTTCTGGAGAAAGCAATATGCAACTCTCCAGTTAAAAGTATGAAATGGATCCAGTGTCAAAAGCAAAGGGTGACAAGGTAAGCAAACATTTTTACCTTTAGTAAATCTAATATTTACTGGTCACTGATTCAAGCAGCCAACCTGCACAAACCCAATTAGTCTAGAGCAGCGGTTCTCAAACTATGAGGCAGGCCTCCCAAAGGAGGCATAAGCTGTGTGTTTTTTTCTTTTGTGAAGAGCAGTGGCTGTCAGCTCAAGGTTTGCCGGGGTATGCAGACTTAAGCCTTGAGGTAAGTGGGGAAGTGGAATACTGGGAGGAAACATAAGAAGGATGCCACGGGGAGGCCTCCTGATTCATACTGAGCAAGTAGGGCAATCGGCTAGTAGATGATTGTACATAAAAAGAAGCCTAGGAAACAAGAAGGAAAAATTGGAAGTACTAGCAATGTAAAGGAACTATGATGTGACTGGAATAACAGAGACTTGGTGAGGTAACTCAAATGACTGGAGCATTGTCATGGATAGGTATGAACTGTTCAAGAAGGACAGGAGGGGGAGAAAAGGTGGAGGAGTTGCACTGGATATAAAATGGCTGCGTGATTGCTCAGAGCTCTAGTATGAAACCAGAGAAAAGCCAGTTGAGAGTCTTTGGGTTAAGTTTATAACTGAGACCAGTAAGGGCAATGTTGTGTTGGGTATCTGCTATAGACCAGACCAGAACGACGAGGTAGATGAGGCTTTCTTCGGACAACTAACAGAAGTTTCCAGATCACAGGCCCTGGTTCTCATGGGGGACTTCAATCAGCCTGGCATCGGCTGGGAAAGCAATACAGCAGTGCACATACAATCCAGGAAGTTTTTGGAGGGTGTTGGGGACAACTTCCTGGTGCAAGTGCTGGAGGAACCAACTAGGGGCTGTGCTCCTCTTGACCTGCTGCTCACAAACAAGAAAGAATTGGTAGGGGAAGTAGAAGTGAGTGGCCACCTGGGCAGCAGTGTGCAGCTTAGTATCTGTCTGCTCCACAAACAGAGCCTTGCCATCAAATGGGAGGTCCTGGATGGCTGCCTGAGCCTCACTGGACAGGCCAGACAGCAGAGCTACGACGCCCTTCTCATGGAGATGGCGAAGGCCATGGATCGTGCGGCCATATCGGCTGCATCTGACACCACTTGCAGGGTCACCCTGGCGGTTGCTGTACCCTCCTCCACCAGCGCCTGGAACTCCTTCCTGTCACGCGCCTGGAAGGAAGCCTCAAACCTTGGCAGAGAGCCCCACATGTTGAACTTGTATCTGCCCAGCAGAGCATGGTGGTTCGCCATCTGCAGCTGGACACTCAAGGACGAATAAACCTTTTTGCCAAATGAGTCCAGTCTCCTTGAGTCTTTGTTCTTTGCAGTAGGGGCCAGCTGGCCCTGCCACTCCCTATGACTGACCAACTAGACCACCAGGGAGATGAGGCTGGGTGGGAATACAGGTACTCATGCCCCTTAGCTGGTACAAAACACTTGTGCTCCACCTTCTTAGATATGGGAGCAAATGAGGCTGGCGTTTGCCACAGGGCATTGGTTTGAGGCCACCCTTTTAAGGAGATCCTGGTTGGCCTGAAAGTCCTCCTGTGGGACTGTGGGGGGCGGGGTCGCTATTGCTACTTCCTGGGAGGGCGAGGCGGCCGGTATCGAGCTTTGGGTGTCCATACGCACTGGAGGGTCCACCACTTGGTCGGCTTCTGGGCTTCTGGTACCAACTACGTGCATCCCACCGATGACTTATGCAGGGGCCTGGAGAAGGAGGCTGACGGTCTCCGAGGCCCCAGCCACCGAGCGCTGCCCCACTGTGGGCCACGGTGATTGTCCTGGCCACAAGGCCCAGTACCACTACACCTGCTGTGGCACCAAAGGCCTGGGTAGCTATACCTGGACAGTTTGGCTGACCGAGGGGAGGCTCGTTGCAGAGGTCAGGCTGACGAACGAGTCTCCGCTGCGTCGAGACTGGGAGAAGCAGCGGGGACAGGAACATCATCGTCCACAGGTCTGCAACCTGGAACCGGAGGATCGGTAACTGACGGTAACTGCTGCTCCTGGAACGACTCCGACAGGCAGACTCATGATAGTGCGGTGCTGGCAATCAACACCCAGGACTACAGAGGCAGTACCGTGGAGGAGACTCTGAATGGGATTCCAAGCGGGAATGGCAATGATGTCTGTGACACGACCGGCTGCAGTAACCCCTTCTGGATGGGGACCAAAGAGCCTGGCAGGCGTCGAGGGTGATCCACGTGGACTCTTGACCTGGACTGCCGTTGGAGGGTGAATGGCAGTGGGAACGTTCCCTCGACCGTGACTGGTTCTGCTCTGGGGGTGACTGCAGAAAGCCTAGTGGTAGCCTGCCCCTGGAGCACAGAACCAACATTGGTGGTGCTCCAGGGACAAGATACCTCGGTCCGCTTGCAAGGCCTCTTGCGTGAAAGGCATCCGGACAGGGCTATGCTGATGCAGCTCGGTTGCTCCACTCGACGTGAGTTGAAAGCCTGGAGGCTGAAGGGAATCGAGGATTGCCCAAAGAAGGTCTAGCCTCTGCCCCAGTGCACCACTGCGTCGAGGGTGTCTTCTTGGCCCCCTTACGTCTCACGAATGGACGACTGGACGAAAGTGCCGGGGGATCACCACTTGCCGATGCCGGGGTGCCCAGTGCTAACTCAGAGCGGCGAGTTGGTGTCAGCCCCAACGCCATCAGGATGGCCCGGGTTGAATGTCCCTTTCTCATTTCGTCCGGGGCTTGACCGACTTGCAAATCTTGCAACTATCTCTGCTATGGCTCTTGCCCAAAGAGCGTAAACGGTCGGCGTGCAGGTCACTCCTCGGCATAGAATGCCTGCAAGAGTCTCACGACTTAAGGCTCGGGGCATGCCCCAGTCCGGGGATTTTAACTAACTAAAACTGTTAGCAGTCAAACAGGAGGCAAGTGCAAGTTTGCGGAAGTGACAGCTATCTCCACAGCTATATCTATAGGAGACTGGACTAAAGCATAATGTCTCATGAAGTTTACAGCAAGCTCCTAGTAGATGCCCTACATATTTCCAGTAACTGTACATCGCTGAGATACAGCAGAAGTTGCCTTCGCTCTGGTAGAACGAGCCCCTCCCCCCCCCCCCGGAGGAATGTAGGCTAGGTCATAGCAATGGATAATGCAGCTGAGATCCATTAAGAAAGTCTCTGCAAAGATATAGCTTGACCCCTGGATCTCTCTGCAATGAAAACAAATAATTAAGGTGTCTAACAGTTTTTGTTCTTGGTAGGTAAAAGGCCAATATTCTTTGGACACTCAAAGAACGAAGCCTCCTCTATTTGCTAGGATTTAAAAAAGGTAATTGGATGGCTAGATGCATGTGAAACACTGAAATTACTTTAGGGATGAATTTTTGGCAGGAGAGCAGAGTATGCTACCTTATGGAAAGTAGCATACATGGGTCTGCCATGACTGCTCCCAGTTCATTGACACTTCTGGCTCATGTTGTGGCAATTATAAAGGCAACTTTCATTCAAAGATGGAACACAGAACTCGAGACAATAGGTTCAAAGGGAGGACTGGCGAGATGAAAGAACAAGACTGAGGTCTTATTGGGGTGGGAAGGATTGAAGAAATCCCTTCAGAAGTCTACCTGTCACAAGATGAATGAAGACAGTATAACCGTCAACAAGAGAATGAAAAACACTGATTACTCTAATGAGCCTAAAGGGAACTATGTCTTAAGGAGTAAGCAGATATTCCAGAACAGCAGGAATCCCAGCAAATTCTGGAAATAACTGGAATAGGCTTTTATCTACCTGATCATTATTTGGTAGAATATATTCAGATTCTATAGAGAATGGATCGCACAACACCCTGGAACATGAATATCTATATCCAATGCCTGTCCAAATTCCAGGCCCTGAGTTGCAGTAGTTCCAGTTTGGAGTGCCTGAAGTTTATCTCGGAACATACAACACGTCAGCCACTTCCTTTTTCCATGTCTTGGGTACTCCCTATGATTAATAGCTCCTCCCTTATTTGTCTCAGTTGAGGATAGGATGAATCTCCATGGGGAGTCTTTCACTGCCACTTCATAAATGGCAAGAAGAGTTGCTACTGGGGAATAAGAGACGCCTCCTCCTCCAAAAGGTGATACACCAAGTGGGTTTTTTTTGTTTTGTTTTTTTGGAGATATATCTATCTCAAAGAACTGGAAGGACCTTGAAAGGTTGAGTCCAGTCCCCTGCTTCATTAGCAGGACCAAGAACCGTCCCGGACAGATTTCTGCCCCAGATCCCTAAATGGCCCCCTCAAGGATTGAACACACAACCCTGGGTTTAGCAGACCAATGCTCAAAACCACTATGCTACTCCTCCCTCCAGGAACAGCCAAGAACAGCTAGGAAAGAGGAAGTGACCTCAAACCTTCTGCATAACTAACCATTGTGCTTTTCCTTTCCTAGGTTACCCATGGAGCCTCTATTAGATGCATTTAAAACTTTCAGCATGCTCTTTATGATCTCTTACCTCAAATTTGTCAGGGTTATGCATTCCTGGGATTGACTGCATTAGGTGGGAGGTTGGATGATTTCCAAAATCAGAGCTCACGTAGCCGACACGAAGCCGGCCTTCACTAGCCTTCAAGTCCTTTGGATGATCATATGGTGGCTTGTGAAGGACATTGATCTGGCAATCAAATTCACAAGATTTTTTTGAGACATGATAAATTTTAAACAAAATCTGAAGCACCGAGAGCATAGATTACACAGAGTTATTTTTTCCCCATATTTAAGTTTCTATGCTATTGCATTGATGATGTTTCTGTTTATCACCCAATAACTGAAAACCACAACTGACCAATTCTCAAATGTCAGGTAGAGGGTTGCACATTTGTTGCTCACTCAGTCTGAGCTGTGTGCTACCTAAATTTGAGTCCAAATGGAGGCCTGACTGAGTGTACAGCTTGGTCTACACATCCTCTAGTTCAGGGGTCTCAAACTCAAATGACCATGAGGGCCGCATGAGGACTAGTGCACTGGCCCGAGGGCCGCACCACTGACACACACACACACCCTCGCTGCCCCGGCTCTGCCCCCACTCCACCCCTTCCATGAGGACTAGTGCACTGGCCCAAGGGCCGCACCACTGACACACACCCTGCCCTCGCTGCCCCGGCTCCGCCCCCACTCCACCCCTTCCATGAGGACTAGTGCACTGGCCCAAGGGCCGCACCACTGACACACACCCTGCCCTCGCTGCCCCGGCTCCGCTCCCACTCCACCCCTTCCAAGAGGTCCCACCCCTGCCCCACCTCCTCCTCTGAGCACGCAGCTCCCCATTCCCTCCTGGAAAGCGCTAGGCACCACCAGGAAGCTTGGCGGGCCGCAGGGAAGGGCTTTGCGGGCCGCATGTGGCCCCCGGGCCGCATGTTTGAGACCCCTGCTCTAGTTAAAGGAAAAACCATGTATCCAAAATTGATCAAAAGATTAGCGCATTAAGGGAGCAACAGGGCCAGTCACTGAAGTGCTGTATATAGGCTGATAAACGTTGAGTGCATTGAATTGGCAACATGATTAGGCAATGGAGGAGAAAGCAGATGTCAGACTAAGCATAAAACTAAGTTCATCCATTCTAAAAAGAATCCCACCCTATGGGTCCATGGTCAGGCTAGGTCAGTGTGGAGAAGAAGCTGGATCAGATATTGAGGCAACAACATAGGATTCTAGAGAGAAGGCAGGTGAGACTATATTTTATTAGACCAGCTTATGTTGGAGAAAGAGGAAAGCTTTCCTGGGACTGATGCAGCTACACCACTACTGCACACACAGAAGAACTCTGCCAGGTTAGAGGAAGGAGGGTGAAATTGTCAGAGCAAGAGGTTTTGGCAGTCATTATTATGGATAACTTCAATCTGATTGACCTCTTCCCAATACACCAAAGAATATCAAGCTATACAAAACCAGGAAGTGACAAGATGCATCAATCTTAACAAGGTGGTAAATCTGAATGCTGAGAATGACTATTTTAAAACTCGCATTACGAACCTGAATAAAACTCACCAATGCACAATCTGTTTTTCCTCAAGTATAACCAAGCACATGGAAAAGTCTCCAAAGTTCCTACCTTATCCAAACAGAGATTTCCATGTCTCTCAGCAATAGCTTTCCTAAAGCTATGAGAAAGAGGGTACAGCATGCTGTGATGAGGGTGGACAGAAGGCAGTCTATTCTTCTCCAGCTGATCAGCTACAATGCTGACCAGCTTTTTCATTCTTTCATCATAATCTGTCCAGTCACAGACTATCTAAAAGGAGAAACAAAAGAACCAGAGGTCACCCAATGAAATTAATAGGCAGCAGATTTAAAAACAAAACAAAAGGAAGTACTTCACATAAAGCAGTCAACTTGTGGAATTTGTTGCCAGGGTATACTGTAAAGGCCAAAACTACAATGGCTTCAAAAAAGAATTAGCTAAATTCATGGAAAAGAGTTCCATCAATGTCCATTAGCCAAGATGGTCAAGGATGCAATCCCATGGCTCTGGATGTCCCTTAGGCCTTGGTTACACTGGCACTTTATAGCACTATAAAGCATCCAGGAGCGCTATAACTCCATACCCTTCCACACTGGCAAGGCAGGTATTGTGCTATAATCAACCCACAGTTATACTGGTCTTGGTAATCCTCCCTTCCCTGAGGATTAACAGCTATTGCATATTCACTGCTCCATATTATCTCAAGTGTGAATGGGTATTAAGATTACAAGGTTTTAAGTGATCTCTGGAGACGCCCCTGAACCATTTAAGGCAATTAACGTCTCTTCAATTTGTTTTGAACTCGGCTGCAGGAATCAACTCGGCAGATAAGCAGTGCAAATGTTTACGGAGGGAGCTGTGTGACAAATTCAGAGCCTGCTAGTTTTCTCTAAAACTCACTGACAGGCTCTCAGCACGAAGAAAATCCACTCCTCCTCTCCCTCCGCATAAACGTTCCCCCTCACCCCCTTCATTTGAAAAGCACCTTGCACCCAGCTGAATGCTGGGATAGCTGCCCATAATGCACCACTCCCTGTGCTGCTGCAAGTGCTGCAAATGTGGCCACGCTATACCACTGGTGGGTCTCAGTGTGGACACGCTATAGCGCTATACCTATTGCTGTATATGCGGACAGCTATAACCAAAAGTGCTATAATCCTGTAAAGAATCAGAGAGGTAGCCGTGTTAGTCTGGAATTGCAGAAGTGACAAGGAGTCCTGTGGCACCTTAAAGACTTTAGTTAGTCTTTAAAGTGCCACAGGACTCTGTCACTTCTATAATCCTGTAAGTGTAACCATGCCCTAAGCCTCTGACTGCCAGAAGCTGGGACTGAATGACAGGGGATGATCACTTGATAACTGCCCTGTACTGTTCATTCCCTTTGAAGCATCTGGCACTGGCCACTGTCAGAAGCCAGGATGCTGGGGTAGATGGACCACTTGTCTGACCTAGCATGGACATTCTTATGAAAAATTAAATGGCTGTTTAGAATACTTTAAACAACTCCACTTGACCCAGGTCAGAGCTTGGAGACGTTCTGTTTACATGGATTGTGATTAACATTTCTTCCATTCCAAGAGATAAAAAGGTACTTGAAAAGTATTTTAATAACCATTACTGCTCACTTGTATTTCAAATCACCTATGGCTCAAGCACTGTACTGCAAGAGAAAATGGCTCCATAGTCTTAGTGTAATTAGAAAATAAGACTTATTTCTGCTCTTTTTTAAATATATACACTGGATCCTTGATATGTGGTTAGTCCTGGATATTTACATTAGAATAATCTCCTATAGAATTACAGTCACATCCCTCTCTCCTCACCTGCAAGCAATGGGCTAAATTGCAATAAGCATCTGGGAAATCAGGTTTCAGTTTCAGAGCAGTGCGATAAGAAGCAATGGCTTCTGGTATGTTCCCTGAATCCTGCAAAAGCAGAGACTAAATCAGCAAGCAAAAACAGACTCAGGAATGACTTTGCCAAATGTATCACTGTGGTATTAAAAAAATAAAACCATGAACATGGCTTTACCTTGTGAATAGAGGCCAGGTTACTGTGGGCATCAGCAAACGCAGGGTTTATCTGGATGGCACGGGTGTAACATTGTAACGCTCCCTGAACATCCTGCATCTCCTTTAAAGTATTCCCCATATTTGAATAAGCATCTGCAAACGTGGGGCTGATTCTAAAATTAAAAAACACACCATTCATTATCCACAATACAAGTTGTCTGTCCTCTAAGAATGCCCATCCAGACTGCTATTCGATTATTGATATGCATAACAGTTGTAAGCCATTTTCTAAATGACTGTAGAATTCCTTTAACCAGTCCATGAGAATTTTACAAAGCAAAATTCTTACCTAATAGCCTCTTTGTAATGCATCAGAGCCTCCTGCAGCTTTCCTTGCTGCTGCAGAACACTTGCTAAATTTGAATGGGCAGCAGCAAACTCTGGGAACACCTATAGGAAGCAAAGGAGAGTTAGTTTGCCCCACAGATCTTCCACGGATATCACACTGAAGAACAGTTAGAAGTGGATTTTTGCTTATGCCCAAATAAATCCGCTAGTCTTTAAGATGCCACTGGACTCCTTGTTGTTTTTGTGGATACAGACTAACACCGCTACCCCTCTGACTGTTGTCCATTGTTATTCTCCTTGGCAAATCAATCAAATCTTAAACAGAAGTACCACTGACTATCTACTTCTTTATCGAGTACAATCCACTCCTATGTTCCCAGCTTTTTTGTCCACATCCTACCCTCCTCCTCCTCCTCCTCTCGAAATGTACCTCAAGAGCTTTCCTGTATAGGCGAACAGCTTCCTCAATGTTTCCCTGTTCTCGCTTGATATTTGCCAGGTTATTAAGTGAGTCTGCATGTGTGGGGCACAGACGAAGAGCTGTATTGTAACATTCTTCTGCTTCAGCAACCTTAGAAAGGAATGGAATTGTGTTCAAGCAGTACTTAACAAAACAAGGGAATTACTGTTTGACATATTTCTGTGGCAACACTGCTTAATGAGATGGTCACCACTACAGTGTTACTCCTAGGGCAGGGGTGGGCAAACTTTTTGATCTGAGGGCCACATCGGTGTTCAAAATTGTATAGAGGGCCAGGTAGGGAAGGCTGTGCCTCTCCAAACAGCCTGGCCCTGCTTCCTATCTAACCCCCACCCACTTCCTGACCCAACTGCCCCCTCAGAACTCAGGACCCATCCACCCCCCCCCCTACTCCTTGTCCCCTGCTCCCCCCAGGACCTTCCCCCACTCAACCCCTCTTGCTCCCTGTCCCGACTGCCTCGATCCAGATCCACACACCCCCGCCCCAACAGACTCCTGGGACTCCCGCCCCCTCCAGAGACCCAGTCACCACCCGGCACACACCCCCCCATCCAACACACCCTGCTCCCTGTCTGCCCCCCCTCCCCCAATCCAACCCCTCAGCCCCGGTTCCGTTACCATGAGGATCCTGGTAGTGTGTTTGGCTCCGTGGGGAGCCACACATGCTGCCCCATGGGAGCGTGCTGCAAGTGTGGCGGCGTGGCTCTGGGAGAGGGGCCAGGGGGCTGGACAGGATGGTCCCCTGGGCCGTAATTTGCCCAACCCAGTCCCAGAGGGATTCTTCAGGACTGAGTGCCCACAGAAACCCTGCCCTGCAGAATTCCTGTGCTTCCCTGCATAAAATGACCCATCGCAATTCTTGGAAGGGGGGGGGGGGGGAGAGACTGCCCCCACAGAGGTAAGGCATGGGGCACATACAGGGTTACATGCCATTGCCCGCCCACCCACCCCCATTTCTGAACACACAGAGCTGCCCAACTGAAGGAGGTTGCATCTTGGCTCCAATGACTCTGCAGCTGAATGCCACCTCATGGGTCCTAGTGCTAGTTGTGCTCTCCCCTCTGTGTGCTGTGAGCCTTCCTGTTTCCAGTGCAACCATGAGTGGGGGAAGGGAGGAAGAGGAAGTGGGAAATGAAAGGGGAGTGGAATGTGGGAGTGAGGGGAGGGGAAAAGAGAAGAAAGGGGGATGGAGGAGGAAGAGAAAAAGGAGGAACCCAGATGCACCATCCCCTCGGCAGCAGGTGGGGCTCCCCTGTTAAGAAGGTCCAACGAGCCCTACACTTAAACCCCTCACCTGGACCTCCCTAAGTTCCCCACACCCAGACCCCTCTGCCAAGCCCTCTCTCTCCCTCCCCCACAACGACCCAACCACCTTCACCTGGATCCCCTGCACTCCCATTGCCCCTGCACCCAGAACGTCCCAATGAGCCCCTGTGCATCCAGATCTACCAATGAGCCACCGCACCCAGATTGCCCCACACAGGAACCTCTCACCCACACCTGGATACTCCCACTTTGATCCTGCTAGGCTGAGCCTGCTCACCCACACCAAGTGCACCTGGCACAGATGGGCAGAACCCCATGGTGTTTCTTGGGCAGGCCCAGATCCTGCATTATGTCAGGGTTGGGTGCAGCCTCATTGCTAAGTCTCTGTATCGGGAAAGGTGGGGGCTTCAGGGTGATCTCCCACCTCAAAGCAGCCAATGCCATGTGCTCCCAACTGCCATGCTGGAGGCACATTTATTTACTGACAAAAAATTTGCAGAATTTCAAAATACTATTTGCGTCATTTTTTGGTGCATAATTCCTTCAGGAGTAAATGTGTCTACCTTTAAAAGCTTTGAGGTGGAGAATTTTTTGCTCCTATTTCTTCTATAAATTGACAAGCAAAACAATCAAATACTAAAGATAACATCCCACCTTAAAGATCATCATTCAAGGCATTGAAATAAGTACCAGCTGAACCTCTTAAACATAGCAGACTACAAAAAAACAGAAATGCTCCTTACACTGCCTTTCTCCTTTAGAGCATTGGCCAGATTACAATAGGCATCAGGGAAGTGTGGCTGTAGCTCAATAGCACGTCTGTAGGTGTCTATTGCCAGGTCTATCAGTCCTTGCTCATAATACACACAGGCCAGGTTGCCATGCACAACTGCATGATTAGGACTGAGACTCAAGGCTCGTAAGTAGGCTGCTACTGCTCTGTAACGAGAGATGTGTGGTTAGTGTTCACATGGCCTATGTAAGATGACTGCCAAAAGTTATTTTTACATTTAACTTGGTTGTAAATGTAACCTACACAGAAGAGAAAATAGGGTTTGTGCCTTTTGCTGCTCTGAGGTCAAGGCATGAAAAGTTTTGTCTACCCCGTAAGAATAAGGGAAACTGGAGAAAAAGAAGGATTGACATTACAGAAACAAAGTAAAACCCATCTGAGGAGACAAGTGATTTATTCAGACTTTTTAAAAGCTTTTCTTGCTTTTTTGTGACATTATTTAATTAACAGACTTGGGAGAATGACACACACTGCTCGCATCAGTTAAGAGTCCAAGAGAGCTTTTAATCCACACTACAGTAATCAACGAATTCATGCACATCTCCAATCCCGAACAAAAAAGACTTAAAATCCTCTAACTCCCCTCACAGGTCTCCTTTGTGTATAAAACTAAAAAGATCAATTCCCCGTTCCCCACCTTCGCAAGTCATCTTTAAAGAAAAAAATATAAACTTTAAATATATTTCTACTACATTAAGAAAAAATCAGTTGTGAATGTAAGGATCTCTAAAAGTAAGTAATACTATACAGAGATATTTAATTCCTAAAAACAAGATTTCTGTGGCCAAGTATCATCTCTACAGAGCTAGTGTGAAAATAAAGCAAAAAGGTGTTTAGTGGAAAAAATGAGTAGCTTCTAGAAGGGCAGCATCTTAGACCACTTCTACACATGGAATGCCTTCCCAGGCCACTACCCTTCTCATCCAAATCCCTCCTCAAGCCCCCTTTGTCCATGAAATCAAAAAGAGTGTCGTTTATATTGAAAATCCACACATTTTTCCAGAATGCTCTTGCCATAAATAACCTTGTATTTGTCTGGTTCTCATATTCTCTGTTCCTTCTCCTATAGCCAGTCCTTATTGTTTTGTTACCTTCCCCTTTGTTAAATAGGCCAAGTTAAAATTAGACTATGCATTCCAGGACAGAAACCTTGTGATTAGTCTACAGTGTGCAGCTTTTGCCATATTTAGCATATTCTATTTCTTAACAGGTACCCCGATCCAAGAGTGTCTTCTCTTTTGCACACCAGTCCTTCTAAGGAGTATGTTTTACTTTTGCAACAATGCTACCTCAGCAGGTTTTTGAGATCATGTAGCCAAACTCAGGGCATTTCATCAGCCATCTTTAGTCTGTTTCCAATAGAGCCCCTTTGTATTATTTGCTTTATCTTACATTTATCTACATTATACGTGAATAATCCCCATGCGGGATGAAATAAATGAAGTTCGTTTTGCTTGTGATTACTCTTAACATAAGAATGGCTGTACTGGGTCAGACCAAAGGTCCATCCAGTCCAGTATCCTGTCCACCGACAGTGGCCAATGTCAGCTTCCCCAGAGTGAGTGAACCGAACAGATAATGATCAAGTGCTCTCTCTCCTGCCATCCATCACCCCTCTCTAACAAACAGAGGATAAGGACGCCATTCCTTACCCATCCTGGCTAACAGCCATTCATGGACTTAACCCCCATGAATTTATTCAGTTCTCTTTTCAACCCTGTTATAGTCCTAGCCTTCACAACCTCCTCAGGCAAAGAGTTCCACAGGTTGACTGTGCACTGTGTGAAGAACTTCCCTTTATGTGTTTTAAACCTGCTGCCCGTTAATTTCATTGGATGGCCCCTAGTTCTTATATTATGGAAACAAGTAAATAACTTTTCCTTATTCACTTTCTCCACACCATTCATAATTTTATATAGTCGGAACCCAGAATACTGTGCCCCGCGATAGCACAAATCCATTTATAGTGCGGGGCGCAGCCGGCTCCCTATGTCGTCAGCGGGTGCTGCTTTGATGCAGCGGAACCCCACAATACCGCAACCCCGCGCTTATCACGATTGGGTTTTTTTGGATCCCGATCGTCGCGGTATTGCGGGGTCCGACTGTACCTCTATCATACCCTCCCGCTTAGTGTCCTCTTTTCCACGCTGAAAAGTCCTACCCTCTCTACTCTCTCCTCATATGGGACCTGTTCTAAACTCCTAATCATTTTAGTTGCCCTTCTCTGAACCTTTTCTAATGCTAATATATCCTTTTTGAGATGAGGCGATTACATCTACATGCAGTATTCAAGATGTGGGCGCACCATGGATTTATATAAGGGCAATAAGATATTCTCCCGCCTTATTATTCTCTCTCTCTTTTTTAACAATTCCTAACATTCTGTTTGCTTTTTTGACTGCTGCTGTACACTGCATGGATGTCATTAGAGAACTATTCACTATCGCTCCCAGAATCTGCACCCTAATCCCCTACCCCAGACCACCTCCCCCCACCCAAACTCCCTCCCAAAGCCTTTGGCAGGTGGGGGGCGGAGTTCGGGAGGGGAGGACAGAGTTTTAGGGGGCAGGTTCTGGGTGGCATGAGTGACATTATTGGCCCGCTGGGAGAATCTGGGGACCGGCGCTGGCCCTAAGGTAATTGAGTTTGAGACCCCTGGTCTAGACTCTAGATTTACTTGGTTCTGCCTTAGCACAGGGGCCTGGACTTTACGACCTCTTGAGGTCCCTTCTAGCCCCAGGCATCTATGATTACAAGTCATTTAGAATGAAGCAGGGAAAAAAAAGGTACAGTACAACTAAAACGTTTTGGGAAATAGTCTAACTACACTGTATTAATAAAAATGAAGAGAAAGCCCAAGACCTCACAAGAAGGATACCAAGGGGGTAGTGACAGACAAGGCTAAATTTCTGCTCTCCAAAGCTCAAAGCTTGCATATCAAAAGCATGTTTCTCCTTGAATTGCAGTCTTTACAGGCAATGCTTGAAGTGAGAAAAGCTTTCTAAATTAGGAATCCTAATACATGTTTGGTTAAGCATCTGATTAGCTACTGAAGGAATGTTATATGTTTACCTGTCAAATATCCTTGCCTCCTTCAGAACATTCCCCAGATTGATGTAAGCATCCAAGAAGTTTGGGTCAAGCGTCACAGCCTGAAGATGTTAAAAAAGGTAACTTACAAGCTTCAAACATTACCACATACCTTAAACAGTACACTAAGAAACCCAAAGTTAGTAATTTTTTAATAGATATAACCCAATTTGTAAACAGTTATTTAAAGGATTCTATAAAATCTATAAAAAAATGAGTAAGGAAGATTAAAGGTAAGGATAAAATGCTAAGATGCATAACATATTTCTACTTGCTTTCTGGAGTGAATTTAGCACTCATGAAAGATGCCGGATTGACAGTCCTATTTTTAACCACAGATCACACAACCGTACAAGCTCCCCTAAACTGACCTACCAACATATCAACCCTGACCTAGTTGTCTCCATGTTCATGCACTCTCTCGCCTGTCAAAATGGATTCCAACAGATGCCAATTAAGGTTATTATTATTATTATTATTATTATTAGGTTGATTTGTTATAAAATAAAAAACTATCTTCCACCGTGTAGAATTCTTGATATGTGCAAGATCATATAGGGTCAATTCATCACACAGTGATGCTGAAGCACAGCTACTCTGCATAAGAGAGCAACAGACACCAGTGTTTATGACTTTACAATTAGGAAGACTAAATGAAAATCCTAAAAAGTGTTTTGCGTGAATCACTCATGCACATTT
Source organism: Sternotherus odoratus (assembly GCA_032164245.1). NCBI lineage: Eukaryota > Metazoa > Chordata > Testudines > Kinosternidae > Sternotherus > Sternotherus odoratus. The sequence continues at coordinate 86,217,967 of JAVMKO010000009.1, read as the reverse complement.
TGCTATGAATCCCTTTCTATAATGGACAATTTTCCTCAATCCCACAGTAGTACCCCAAAGATTTACTTGAAGTTGGGTTTACTCTGCTTTACCCCCGCCAATGCAATGCTATGATTTCTCTACCTGTACTTACAGGGTTAAGAAATGCAATCCATATCCCTCACCTATGGCAAAATACTAAGCCATCTACAATATTTTTTAGATGCTATAGAGAAAGAGTCAGTATAAGAGTAAAAAAGAGCAAATATTGTATTGGTCTTTAAAAGGCTATTGTAGCATGTTCATATCTGGTACATTATTTTACTAGGAACTGAAAGTACAGTAGAACCCCACAATACTGCGACTATTGGGGTCCAAAAAAAATCGACTGCGATAAATGTGTGGCGCAGTATTGCGGGGTTCTACTGTATATTAAGTTACAGAAGATACATCTGCATTTTGTAACAGATTTTAGATAAGCATTTGATAGACTAAAAACTTAAAGATCACTCATATGAAAACTACCACATGGACTAAAAATGGCTCAATGATCATAATTGCGGTTTGTTATTTTTGGTTTATGGTCACATACACCAAGAGAAAATTGTCATATAGAGCATATTAGGACTGGATTTAGACCATTAAGGAATCTGAAGAGAAACAGCACATTATCAGATTACACTAACTAGGAGGTATTGCACACTAGCAAGAGCAGGAATTATACATAAGAATCTAGAAGTAGAAACACGGGCAGGAAACAATATTTAACATCTTGGGAAAATGCAATTAGTACATCCGTTTGAAGTAATTTTCTTAAGCTGCTCAATGGAAATTCAGTAATTCCTCACTTAAACGTTGTAGTTATGTTCCTGAAAAATGCAACTAAGCGAAATGATATTCAGTGAATCCAATTTTCCCATAAGAATTAATGTACTTGAGGGGGTGGCGGGGTGGAAAGAGGGGTAGGTTCCAGGGAAATGTTTTTCAATAGACAAAAAAATATATATTACACACATACATATATACATACAGTATACATTTTAAACAAACAATTTAATACTGTACACAGCGATGATGATTTGAAAGCTTGGTTGACGTGGTGAAGTTAGAGCAGGGGTGCGCAAACTTCATGGCCCAAGGGCCACACTTGGGTTCAAAATTGTGCGGAGGGCTGGGTAGGGAAGGCCCTGCCCCCTATCTGACCCCCACCCACTTCCGGACTGCCTCCCTCAGAACTCCTGACCCATCCAACCCCCACCCTTCCTTGTCCCCGATCACCCCCTCCGGAGACCCCCCCACTCTTAACTGCCCCCCCCCAGAACCACATCCCCTATCTAGCCTACCTGCTCTCTGTTCCCCGACTGCCCCCTACCGAGACTCCGCCTAACCACCACCTCCCAGGACCCCCCACAACTTGTTTACCTGCTGAACCAGGTGCGGGGCCCCACGGCCTGGTGCAGTTGGTCTGGAGCCCCACCCCCTAGCCCAACTACCCGGGCAGGATAAAAATGGCTGGCGGGCCATGTGGCCCGCAGTTTGCCCACCCCTGAGTTAGAGGGTGGGATATTTCCCAGAGAATGCCTTACTGCTAAATGATGAATAGGTTTTGGCTGAGCGCTCAAGGGTTAACACTATTGTTAATGTAGCCTCACACTCTATAACGCAGCAGGAATGGAGGGAGAGGAGATAGCATGGCAGACAGAGAGAGACACCCTATGTGTGTGGGGGGGAGGGAAGAGAAAGAGAGAGAGAGATGTGCACTGCCCCTTTATGTAAGCTGACCCCACTCTTAAATACATTGTCTTTTTAAGTCGATCTGGAAGTTGAGACAGCAGCTGTTGTCCCAAGCTCTCTCTGCATCGCAGTCCCCACCCTCCTCTATATGGAGAAGGGGTAAGCAGGGTGCAGGAGCAGAGGGAGGGGCACACCCTGACATTAACTCCCTCTTTCCCCTCCCGCCCCCCTCCACAGCAAGCAGGAGGCTCCTGGGACCAGCTTGGCGGAAAGGGACAGCTGAACTGCTGGCAACTGATAGCTCGCTGGGCAACTGCTGTGCGGGAAACTTTGGGGCGCGGATAGGGGGGCTGTCAGTCCACCTGCGTTCCAAGTTCTCACGAGCTAGCTCCAATGGGCTGCTCTTCCTGCAAGCAGTAGACAAAGCAGGCGACGTTATAAGGGAGCATTGTACAAGTTTAAATGAGCATGTTCCCTAATTGATCAGCACGTAACAAGGAAACAAAGTTAATCGGATGACTAAGTGAGGAGTTACTGTACTTGGAAACACCAAACTGAAGAAAACTACTTTAACAGGAAGTTGTACTAGCCAAGACTGCTTAGATACTACCAGAATGACATTTTAGAAATGCTTGTAATAAAGCAGTTCTCAGAGGAGTCAGAGATGGAAAAAAGCTATTAAAGTTACTTATCCCATACGCTGTCAAGAGCAGAATTTTTCCACCTTTCATAATTCCTTATTATACCAATTCTAAAACGCCACTCCAGTGTCAACTTGGCAGCATTACACATGAATAGGTATTTCATGAGTTAAGTTATACCAATAATTAACTATATACCACATTGGGCAGTAGTATGTGCAGACCTGAATACTTCTACCAGCTAGAAAAGTGCTTAATTGAATGTACACAATTCGTCGCTCACTAGAATTAACTGAAGAACATGACAGGCGTAAACAGTTACCTTTTCAAAGTGATGAATGGCAAGCCAAATTTCTCCTTGAGCATTGAAAACACACCCAAGATTACTCCATGCTACTGCAAAGTTTGGTTGAGTCTCAATTGCTTTCAAGTAACAGGCCTTGAAACAGTTAAGAAGAAAGATAGAGAGGAAGGGGGAATATTTATAAAAAGAAAAATGAGAAAAAAGAATTGTCAGTATTCCTTCTCTAACCAGCCAAAAGTGATCCTGCAGTATAGGCTAGCTTGCGCCAAAACTAATGCGCTGTAAACAGCTGGCTGATCCTGCGCCAGCGCAAACCAAAACCTAAGTGCAAGCCCACCATTTTTCAGTTATGCTGATCTTTAGGTAATATGCCTTCAGAGACCAATTCACCTGAGGACTTAACAGTGTTAGTACAGAACTGAGGATTTTTCTTCCAAATCATTTCTAGTTCTGACTTGTCTGCCACATCTAGGAGCCATCAAGAATTTACTCCATAAAGCAATTGGTTTCCCTTGGATACAAAAGATCTTAAGTCAGGAAAAATGTACAAGATTTTAAAAGTACTCTGAAAATGTGGATATAAAATGTTAAAAAAAAAAAAAAAAATCTAGAAGCAAACTACTGAAAGTGGCATTAACATTTTTGAAGGCTTAACTGTCCTTTCCCCTAAGTTGCATGCAAGTTGTATTTTATGCTGCTATTTCTACTCAGAACCCCTCCTTTTTGAATATAGTTTAACTCTGAATCATCTCAGCCTCAAAACCTCAAATAACAGAATTGCATGAAGGTTTAGGTCCCTGTAATGCAAGCGCAAGAAGTCGCTGGCGCATCCTAACAGCACGCCGCCACGCTATCGCTGCAAATTGCTGTGCTACGTAGAATGCCCCAAGATAGAGTGAACGGCCAACCAGAATCATTAATCTACCAGACAGGCCCATATAGAAACTTCCATGTTAATTTGACATCTTGACTAAATGAACAGTGACCCAATTTTATCTAAAAGAGTATGGCATGGAGCTCAGACAGCTGCCCAATCAGAGATTAATCATCTAGTCAACCGTTCACAAGGGCTTATTCGCACGCAATGCGCGTTACCGCTGCGCAGCCTTTGCGCTACTGCAGGATCACAGCGCATCATCAGAAGAGCAGAACGCTGCAATCCAAACAAAGAAGAAAAAAAGGAAAAAATGAACAACCAGAAGAGTTAGAAGCTTTTACTATACACTATTTCCAATTATTATTTCTTTATTTAATATCTTAATTTACTTTTACTTTATTTCTTTGAAAGAATTGTGGCTAGTAGTATAAAACATTCTCTTACATTACTTGCTTGTAAATAAAATATTTTAAGCTGTTTCTGAAGCCACAAGACAGAAGATTCAGGCATGGAGGCAAATGGTTTTGCTGTGGCAGTTACAAACCCGTTACCATATTTCTCATCATGTGACTTTTCGGTGCGTTCCTTGCTGGAAGAGGAGGAGGAGGTGTGTGTCTGCCCTAGATCCAGGCCTCGAGCTCCCTTCAGCGAGGCACCTTACGCATGGAATAGGAGGTTTCACCCACCTGAAACCTTCTAAATACAATATCAGTGGTGAAAAACCAAAAACAAGAGAGAAAATAAAACAAGATCATTAGTAAAAGTTCAACAAAGCAATTGAAATTCTCTGGATATGTCTAACATGGGAATGAGAACAATCTGTAACATAGGAGTCATGCAGAAGGGAGAGGGTTAATCAGGGCTATTGCATACAGCAGGATTTTTATTTTATTTTATTTTTATTTTTTGGGGGGAAGAAAGGCTCTCAAATGCCTACCAAGAAATTAAGTTTTGGTTCAAACTGTAAGGAATTTGCTGGCTTGATCTTTCAAATGCACTGATAACCAAAGAAATACATTGCAATTTACTCAAGATATTTTTCTTGCTCAATGAGTTCTCAGAAAAAACAGAATATCTTTCAAACTAGGTGTCTCCAGAGCTCTGAAACAAAGAGGTCAGCAACCTAAGGCAGGCGCAGTGTCTTGGCCTATACCAGTCACACTAAAGCTGCAGTGAAGTGCAATGCATGTTAGCTGTCCACTTGGTGGGCTGAGAACCAAGTGTCTCAAAGACATTTATAATTGGTGAACTACTATTTCAGAATCTGTTCAGCTCAGATCTGACCAACTGTGAATTATGCTGGCCTAGAGAAGTATGCATCCGAGTTGTCAGAAAAAAATACGAACAATGCACTTTAAAGTGACACTCCCCCAACCCCGTAATAGATGGTTCTGAAAGCAATATCCCTCCCCAGATGGTGCTACAGCCAAACAGACAGCTACACTGTTCATACACTCCACTTGTTAGCATGCGCGTGGGGCTTGGAGTGACAGACGTGGAGTCCAAAGTCACTCTGGTTTCTCCACACTCCTCACCCCTGCAGCGCGGACGCGTAAGGTGGCTTGTAACAAGACCATTTTGTTTTGCAATCAAAGTTTTAAATATGTCAAGAGCTTTAAAATCCATCTTGGTATTCAAATTCTCAGTTTGGGAACCACAGACTGCTAGAAGCCACCTTTCCACTTTAGCAAGTTTTCTTTCAATCAGTTCATTTCCCAAACAAACCAGCTTTGTCCTTCTGATGCTTTATTTTGGGGGAAGGCATGGAAGCACAAGTTTAGGGGTGATGTACTGTATCTATGATAGTTTATTAGCCTTTCTTCCACTATAAAGGTGAGGGGAAGGTTAAAGAATAAGATCTTTAAAGCCATATTACAGAGTAACATTTGGATAAGGTTCTTCTCCACTTACAAGCCACAAAGGACTTTAGAAGAGCAGCATTTTCAATAGCACCTGCATTGTACAGGAATCTCGAGCTAAATCACAGGCTCTCTGCTTGGCACCAGCAGGCAAGCCTCAGATTTGAAGGAATGTTATTTATTTCCAGATAAGATCATGGTGAAGGCCCTGCCCAAGACTTCAGAATGATATCAGATAGTCTAGTTCAGCAGAAAGACTCGGTAATGTTCCGTTTCTTGTTTTTTAAACATTTAACATAGACGTGCCATATATTGCCCTGCAACTACGCTGGGGCAATTCAGTGTTTTCAGCAGTTTCTCAGATTGTTTGCAGGTCAACGCAGATTTGAAGACTTGGTGAAAAGTTCAAGTTTTCAAAACATTGATGTTTAAATGTATTCTACTGAACACCTACCTTGGCTTCTTCCAAGCGACCCAGGGCTTTGAGCAGGTTCCCCAGGTCACTACGAACACAGTACAAGTCCTGAAAATCAAAGTCATGTTGTCAGCAGCTACACTTGGAAGTGAAGAGACAAAGTTCTTCAGAGAGATCTTTAGAAGTGCTTAGACTTTTCTAATCCCCTAGTGCTCATTGTTTTCTACTGTACCATTCAAGACCCTTTGTAACCAACTAGATGAGGCCTAATGACTTTGCTAGACCTAAAATCTTTGAGGTAGTGTGCAATAAAACTGTTAAACAGTAATGTGATGACTCCTATAAAGAGAAGCACCCAATTAATCTAATTCACAGAAATGGAAAAACACCAACAGCAAACAAAGAAAATAAGTTTTTAGGTCTCATTTTTGTAAGAGGGCCTCAATTATTTTGAGCTGTAGTGAAAATAATTCGGGGAGAAACTATCATAAAAATCTACCTCAAGCCAATCTCCCTAATTGTATGTTCATAATTATCTACGCTTTGTTCAGATTCTACTGTGATGGGACCTTAAGTACCTAGACAGAAAGTAACCCTGCCTCGAAGGCAATGTTTCTTTCCCACTTTTGTTCATTTGGTAGTAGTTTGTCCCATTTCACCTGCTTCGCTGTCCCTATTTTATCATTTTCTTACTTTCACAGTAACCAGAGCCAGAACTCAGAACTAAAATATTACATTGGCAGCAAATGGGAAGACCAGGAGAGGAAGGCACCTCCAGTGTCCACTCCCCAGAAAGATACAAGTTTTAAACTTGTTTTACATTAAGAACACAATAGTACAGTATTCCTGAACAGGGCACAAGCCGACACAGTGTGCTACAATGAGGAAAGCTAAACCTAACTGAATTTACCAGAGCTTATTTTTATGAAATAAAATCATGGTTTTTAACCACCCCAGGAAAAAGCCAGTTATTCAGTGCCTTACACTTGTGCATTAACAAAGCTGTTTTCAAAATACCCTGTTTCCCTGAAAGTAAGACATCCCCCGAAAATAAGACGTACTTCCAGTTTTGCCTCTCGCTGTAATATAATGTAATGTAATTTTTGGAGCAAAAATTAATATAAGACACTGTCTTATTTTCGGGGAAACACGGTAGTCCCACCACATTACACTTAGTTTTAGTTACATATTCAAATTGTGGTTACACAAGGTAGTACATGTAGATTAATTTACAGATGTACAAATAAAGTGAAACTGAGTGGGTATAATACTAATATATGTACTTATAATACTGATCAGAATATTGTTTACATTTTGCTTCGGTACTTTAGCAGGGAATTTATACGTCATGACTCATTTCAGTTTTCAATATTTTATAAACAAATGTCAAAATCATTTGATTACATGAAAACTACAATGCAGAGTTGCAGGCCTGAAGCACTGAGCAATAAGAAGCATGGCCAATTGCAGACATAAGGACCAGTCCAGGTCTCACTGGCCATCCAGTATAACATAGCAGAAGACAACTTTGAAGGTACTCCTCAGCTCTGAAGGGATGTATCTAAAGTTTGAAATGATTTGTTCTATGCTTGCTGAACCTCTGGATACTAAATTATTTTTCGCAGATTCCTGGTTTAAATCACTATTTATCAGTGCCCTGTCCTAAATTGACAACCCTGATCCAGTAGCCAATTGTTCCACTGCAGTCAGCAGGGCTGTGTGAAGTTTTTGGAGATCACAATGCAGACCAGAGGTCAGCTCAGGCCTAATTTTAAACCCTGAAACACACCTGAAGCAAGCACAACCCAATGCAAATCCCCTCTGACTGTGTTGAGGCATTTATAGACCTGACCCAAATATGATCCTTCCCCCCCCAAACTCCTGTCAGCATGGCCTCCTCGTCCTTGGGGTTTGGCCTGGTAGGGGTTTCCTGCTCCCCTTGCCCACAGAGTTGACATGACAGCTGCTGCATGCCCTGCTCCTGCTGGCTGCCATGGATGGCCTCCCTGTACTGTGTATGATGTGGAGTGAGAAGTGCTACAGCCTTACTCCACAAAGACTGTAGTGGACAGCAGGAGAAAGGCCTGCAGCCACGGCCACACTGACCGCATGGCTAGGTGGAGACAGAGCATATCTGACCCGAACCCTACAATTGTATTCTGATTCTGTCATGGTCAGGTCAGGTCACAAGGCTCTAGTAAAGACTAAAAAGATACTGAACAGTTGAACATCTTGGCATTAGGTATATGACAGTCACTAAAGCAGATGATCCTGCCCAAGGGAAACACTGAGTTATTAATCTTTTTTGCATCTTGTTAATCCATAGTATGGATTTATTAGTATTTTACAACTTTCAGGTTTTTATTTTGCCGTATGATTTAAAAACTTCAAAAGAAGTTAGTGACAGTACAGTGGTCCCTAATTCTCAATCCAGAGATCAATTTTTGCCATGTAGGTACTTGTAGATTAAGGCTTGTTCTACACTACCAATTTATGTCAGTATAACTACATCCCTCAGAGGTGTGGAAAAATTATATCCCAAGCAATTTAGTTATACTGACCTACCCACCGGAGTAGACAGTGCTATGTTGGCAGGAGAGCATCTCCCATTGACATAGCTACCGCCTTTTGGGGAGGTGGATTAACTACACAGATGGAAGAATTCTCTTTCTTCAACATAGAGTATATCTTAATTAAAGCACTACAGCTGAGCCAATGCATCATTTTAAGTGAACACAAGACCTAATCAAGCTGCCCCTTAATCTTCTCTTTGTTAAGCTGAACAGGTTGAGTTCCTTGAGTCTACTATTATGACACACATTTTCTAATTATTTGTTCATTCTCCTGGCTCTTTGCTGAACACTCTTCAATTTATCAACACCCTTGAATTTTGGACACTGGAATCAAGTATTCTGGCAGCGGTCTCACTAGAATTAATTAAAGAAGTAAAATAATCTCTCTACTCCCACTCGAGATTCTCCTGCTTATGCAGCTAAGAACTGAATTAGCCCCTGTGGCAACAGCATTGTCCTGGGAGCTCACATTCAGCTGATTATTCACCACACCTCCCAAATCTTTTTTCAGAGTCACTGCTTGGGAAATTTCCTTTATTAACTCAATTAAACAGATAAGTACATAGGAAGCAGTTATAGAATATTCCCAAACTTTTTTTTTTTTTTGCAGACAAGTAACGAAAGTCATGCCTTTTAAAAACTATAAAAAGAATATTAACTGTAAAAAAATCTGATCACTAGAAATATTGTCAGCAGTTCTCTAACTGTGGGTCAAGACCCCAAAGTGGGTTGCAACCCTGTTTTAATGGGTCACTAGGTTGGCATTAGACCTGCTGGGGCCCAGGACCAAAGCCCAATCACCACTAACCAAGACTGAAGCTTACTTAAGGGCTTTGGACGGGGATGGCAGGGCCTGGGCTTCAGGCCCCCAGCCTGGTGTCGTAATTTTTGTTGTCAGAAGCGCGTCATGGTGCAATGAAGTTTGAGAACCCCTGCACTAGGTCTGTGGTTAGAGTCTCACCTTAACTCTTCAAATCATCATGTAAACCAAAGACTTTTCTATCTGTACTGAAGCAGCAGTGTGCTTGGTGGTGGGGTATAACATGGAGCTCCATGAATATAGTGTTACTCACAGGATTGTACTGAAGGGCAGAAACATAGGCTTGTACTGCCCCTTCCATATCACCTGCAGCTACCAGTGCAGCAGCCAGATTAATATATCCATCAATGAAATCTGGTTTGAGGCGTAGCGCATGCCTATAATGCTCAATAGCTTCTTGCAGCTGCCCACGTTCCTTGTACACATTTCCTAGATTCGAGTAGGCTTCGGCCAACAATGGATTCTGTTTAATGGCCAAAGTGCTGAAGTGAGCAGACCTGGAGAAAATCAAACAGATTAACAGAAACAACTTTGCCAACGGTGGGGTTTACAGGCAAGCCTACTGGTACAATCTCAAATCAGTAAAATATATAACCAACTAGCCATCTTTGCAAAACCATCCTGCAAGTTTTATCTGCCCAGGCACAAAATGTACTATTGCAACTTCACAATATTTTACACGCTTATTCAAGATAGATTACTTATCAGAGGTAAGAAGAATTGTGCAAAGCTTCTAGCCTAAGCTTACACCAATGGAACAAAACACTGCAAGACTTCTATTCGCACTTTTCAATAGTTGCAAGCTTTGGCACTCCTTCCAATCAACCCATACATATGTATTTTCTGACTCATTTCAAAAGACAATATAACAGGGAGGGGTGATTAGAGACTTTTTGTTCCCTAAACTTAGGAAATAACTTTTTAGATAATGCTTTCTTATTATTTACACTTGATCTAAACCACATAAAATGACCCCAAGGCACTATGGTGCGGATATGCTTGTAGCAACAATTCTAAACACACTACTTAATTAGTTACACCTCCAATAACTAGAATAGTTAGCAAGCTTTTAAACATTTGAGGTATAGTAGAAAGTAAGATTAAGGAAGGTAAAAGTACACCAATGAGTCAACTTTGAGGCTAAGAAAATTTCACAAAGATTGCAAAGAGAACATATTTCAGAGGTAAACATGTGTTGCAGCCTAACAGCTAGTGTCCAAGTGGCACTAGAAGAAACAACGAACAACATACCAGTGCCTTTGAGTACATCTAGTACATACAGTTGATGCTGATTTGTCCATTTATGGCATTAAGAGACGTTATCCCTGTCACGTGTTTAACCAACTTAAGTTCTATTCTTCACTTCAGTTACTTTGAGCACAAACCCCACAGCTCTGAGGAGGTTAATAGGAGGGATAGCTCAGTGGTTTGCGCATTAGCCTACTAAACCCAGGGTTGTGAGTTCAAGCCTAGAGGGGGTCATTTAGGGATATGGGGCAAAAATGAGATTGGCTCTGCTTTGAACAGGGGGTTGGACTAGAATCTCCTGAGGTCCCTTCCAACTCTGAGATTCTCTGATTCTCTGGCAATGCTTATAAATGCTAACACACATTAATGTGTTTTGCATGAAGACAGTCTTTTCAGAGGTTCCCATTCCCAAGCTGGCAGAGGATTTCAAAGACCATAATTTATCAAACTTGGATACAACCTCTACAGAAAGTGGTAAAAAAGCCCAAAAGAGTTATTAGACACTAGCTAGAAGTTGTCTGGGATGCTATTCACCACAACCAAGGCCAAATACAGAAAAATAATCTATGATTAGTGCCCTGATCATCTCTGTTGTCAGCCTAGTCACGTGACTCAATTATCAGTTTTGATCAAATTTATTAGAATTATAACTGTTTCTCATAGCTGCAGATGGCATTAATAGATTCTTTTTTCAGAGTAGGTGTTAATGATACGAAGAGTATAAATGGACATTCCAAATCTCCTACCTGTCCAGTCTGCGACACTGGAAGTGAATGGATGATAGTAATAAAAGAACGCCAGTGTTATCAGGCTCTTGTCTCCAAAGTTGCATGCAGTGTCTTTCTGCTGCTTCAAAGTCTCCTGCCTGATATTCACGATGAGCCAACTCCGCTAACCCTTGGAAGGAAAGCATACGTTTCGTTGGTTCTGGAGAATCACCAAAACATTTAGGGGGGAAAACAAAAAGTTAGAAAATGGAAACAAAAAGTTGTAAAAATATGGTGTGTAAAATTAAAGGATGAAAATGCTTGAAACTACGTAAAGCACTAGAGTGTCTGGCATTTTAAACTCCTAAATCCTCATTTCAACATACTTTTATGACATCTCTAGCATTAAATGTATGGGTTTACTTTACAGTGGTCTTCTCAGTCAGGGTTGGGAAATATATTCAATAAGAATTTATAATCAATATATTAAAAGCGGATTATTTTCAGAAATCCACCAGTCATTGCTCCCTGCCTCTCTTTTCGTGACATACAAAACTATCAAACTAAATAAGATACAACCACTGAGTTTTTTAAAACGGAATTAGAGACTTCACACTGAAATTCTATTTGAAGAGAATGCAATATTGTATTTCCTGTCTTTAATACCAAATACCTCACCATGGAAACAGGCTGAATCGGCTTATTCCCCCCCCCACACACACACACTTGAAGCTAGAACCTGCTCATAGTATTATAATCAGTTGCTCTAGTAAGTATTGGGTAGGAAACAGCAAGAACAGTGGCACTCTTAAAAATAAAGATATAGGTTTCATGCAAAAAACTCAAGAAGAAAGCAAACACTCTTGCTACATATGCAGAGTTGCTTTCCATTAGAACTTGTTTCAAAGTTTTCACATGGTGCCAGCAAGTGTCAAATAGTATTTCCTTTGCCCTCACACACTGTTCATCTCATCTATGAACAAAAACAACAAATCACAACATTCTCCTAGCTCTTCAAGGAATGGGTCATTAGAAAGGACAGGCATGAGGGGCAAGGTCATTAAGCAGATGGAGTTATTAATTTTGAATGACCAGTTAGATTAGGAAGAGGAGTTTTGTGTGTTTCATAAAACATGAATGTTTTTGCTGTATATATGTATATTTTAAAGATTTAAATAAAATAGCACCTTTCTGACACAAAGATTATGCAATCCTACTCCCCAACTGCAAATCACAGCTACCTGGCATGGAAAATGAATGATGAGGCTGAAGCACAGGTACTACACTTTGATTTGAGCTCACTACTAAGCAGGGCTTGAAAAATCCATTTGGTCCAGAGAACAGGAAACCTGCCCTGCACCAAGTTCTGTCTAAATATTTTGTAACAGCTATTGTTACTTGTAACACTGACAATTACTGTAAATGAAAGACCAGTGAAATACTTCTATTTTTTCAGTTATTGTGGATGTGTTGTTACAACACCCTGGTGCAGCCCAGTTTTGTACATAAATGTTTCCCACCATAACCTGGTTGATCTTTATTTTATAAATGTAAAAACCAAATAAAGCTGAATCCTCCATAATAGGGACCTCAAACAGATCTAATTTACAAGGAAAGCATGTAGCTACTATGGAAATCCCTGAAAGTCCGTTTCCCCTGCTTCTGAGAAACTAAATAGTATACTTCTGTGTGAAAAGTAGGAAATTGTGGGGGGGAGGGGGAAGGGGGGAGAGAGAAAAAAGTCAGCGGAATTTGAAACTACTTATTCAGTTTTTTAATTCACTCATTTCCAATTGATGGTATTCCTTCAATCTTTCATTTAAAAATGAATCTTTCCAGTGCTGATTGTAAACACACTCAGTTTATGTTTGGAAGGCTAAGTTTATTCAGTGTTATCTTGCAAGGGAAGACAGACAGCTCTGTGTCTCTCCTACCTTCATAGCTTTGACACTCCACAGGGTGGTAATTAGCAACACTCTGGTCATCTTCATTACTATGAATCCCTCAAGTTTTACCAAACAGCTTGGGAAAGCTCCTAGAGAGGCTAGCTCAAGTTATTCACAGACAAACCTCCAAAATAGGCTGAATGAATAAGTGGTGCTTCAAATTTTTAGACTTACTAGCCACAAGCTATGAAAGCTGGACTCTTCTTGGGAAAATCTAAGGACACCACCATTCCCAGGAACTTGATCTGGTAGGCAGCTCACCAGAGGATTGCCTAGACCACTGGTTTTCAAACTGTGGGTTGTGACCCAGTACTGGGTTGCAGAACGTAAGGCACTGGGTTGCTGTGGCAGGCTAGTCCCTGTTCTGACACCGCAGTGCGCCCCATAAGCAGCCAGCGGCAGGTTCTGCTCCTTGGTGGGGGACACAGGGCTCCATATGCCCGCTCCCCACCCCCAAACACCAGCTCTGCACTCCCATTGGCTGGGATCTGGCCAATGGGAACAGAGGGAGGAGGGACAGGGCCTCAGCCAAGAGCCACAGGAGCTGGATTTGCTGCTGGCTGCTTCTAAAAGCAGCGTGGTCTGCGGTGCCAGGACAGGCGGGAAGCCAGCCTCTGCACCCTGGCTGCATCGCTAAATAGGAGTCGCCAGAGCTAAGCCCGTGCCCAACACCCTGCCCCAGCATTCCCTGAACCCAGAGCCCCCTCCTGCACCCCAAATCCTTCATCCCCAGCCCCACCCCAGAGCCTACACCCCAAGCCAGAGGTGGGCAAACTACAGCCCATGGGACCATTCTGCCCAGCCCCTGCACTCCTGGCCAGAGACTAGCCTCCAGCCCCTCCCCTGCTGTCCCCCCACCCCCCGCCACTGCCTGACATACTGCACTGAGTGGCATGGTGAGGGGGCCAGACGGTTGGATGAGGGGCAGGAGGTCCCAGGGAGCAGTTAGGGGACAGGGAGTGGTTGGATGGGGCAGTCAGGGGATGGGGAAGTTGGGGAGGGGGGGGAAAAGAGTTGGAAAGTGTGGGGGTCCTAGATGGCCTGTCAGGGGGCAAGAGTATGGACAGGGGTCAGGACAGTCAGGGAACAAAGATCGGGAGAATGAGTAGGGGGTGGAGTCCTGGAGGGGGCGGTTATGGTGGAGGGGGTTTCAGGAGGGGGTGGTCGGGGACTAGGAGCAGGGGTGTGTGTGTAGATGGATGAAGGATTCTGAGGGGGGCAGGAAGTGGGAGGGGGTTGAGGCCAGGCTGTTTGGGGAGGTAAAGTCTTCCCTACCCAGCCCTCCATACAGTTTTGCAACACCAATGTGGCGCTTTGGGCCAAAAAGTTTGCACACCCCTGCCCCAAGCCCTGACTCTCCTCCCACACCCCAACCTCTATCCCAGCCCTGAGCCCCTCCCACACCCCAAACCCCTAATTCCCAGATCAATTGGGTCATGGGCATCAACAATTTTTTTCAACTGGATCGCCAGAAAAAAAAGTTTGAAAACCACTGGCTTAGATCACACTGTTAGTTCTCACAGGTGCTACCTCTGGTTCAGTTTTAGTCTTTCAAATAGCTTGTGCCTGGTAAAAATTTCCAATCTCTGCTGTTAAGTATTTGTCTACTACTGAAGAAGCAAAGACAGACAAGGAAAGCTAAAAGGAGAAAATCAATTGCTCTGTACTCCTGCCCTTAAATCAAGATGGAAATATTTAAATGAGATTTACAATTGGGAAACTAAAGGTAATCTGTTTTATTTGTTTGCTTTGCCACTTAGATACAAATTGTTATCCCCCTCCAGTCTGCCAAAAAAAAATCTAAGTTGCATGCTTAAAACTGCACTCCAGGTAAGATCTGGAGTGAACAGTGCATAAAATTAATGATTTTTTAAAAAAAATTAAATAGATTTTTTTTATAAAATGCTTTTTGATGAAAAACCTATCTAAAGATAGTATTAATTAAAATACATTATACCTCAAAGATACCTCATCATGGAATAGGGATTATAAATTCTAATTCTATAGTATGAGACAATATATTCATGTAATGTTTAAGTTTTATAAATGAGTTCCAATAGTTCATGGATTAGGGACCCAATCTTATGTGGTTCCATAGGCTCCTGTGTAGATTATTTAGGTTAATCTTTCTATCTACCCAATGGGACTCAGTGCTCAGTCTAGAACAGCGGTTCTCAAACTGGGGGTCATGACCCCCCTGGGGGTCGCCAGCCGCTTATGGGGGGAGGGGAGTCACGAGATCCCAGTGCCACTGACATGCCGCCAAATTGATTACTTCCACATTCGGCAGATATGCCACCCGCTTCACAGTGTATGCCAAAAGCCACCAAAGTGATTTTTTTCCGGTTTCGTAGACACTGTTAAGCGCACAGCATGTCCGCCGAAGAGTCGCCAAATGCAGAATTAATCAATTCGGCAGCATTTTGGCAGACATACAAGGGTCGCGCCATCACACAAGTAACAAAGAAAGTGTCGCGATTCTACAAAGTTTGAGAACCGATGGTCTAGAACAGCGGTCGCCAACCAGTGGTCCGCGGACCACCGAAATTTGGGTGGTCCGCGGAGCCGCAGCCGGAGGAGAGGGGCGGGGTCAGTAAGAGAGACGAGCCGGGGAGGGGGAGAAGAGCGGGGCCGGAGACTGAGCCAGGGCCGGGAGAGGAGAAGAGGCGAGCGGGGTGGGGAGAAGAGCGGAGGCGGAGCCGGGGCCGGGCAGGAGAAGAGGCGATTCGAGGCGAGCCGGGGGGGGGGGGGGGGGGGAGAGAAGAGCGGGGCCGGGGGAGGAGAAGAGAAGAGGCTAGGCGAGGCGAACCGGGGGGGGGGGGGGGGGGGGGGGGGGAGAGAAGAGCGGGGCCAGGGCCGGGGCCGGGGGAGGAGAAGAGAAGAGAAGAGGCGAGGCGAGGCGAACCGGGGGGGGGGGGGGGGGAGAAGAGCGGGGCCAGGGCCGGGGGAGGAGAAGACAAGAGGCTAGGCGAGGCGAACCGGGGAGGGGGGGGGGGAGAAGAGTGGGGCCGGGGGAGGAGAAGAGAAGAGGCTAGGTGAGGCGAGGTGAACGGGGGGGGGGGGGGGCGAAGGAGGTAAGTGGCGGGAGCCCCGCATGCCTGCTGGGAGCAGGGTGCTTTCCCACTTTGCAGGGAATAGCTACCATCATCTCTATTTTTAAATTAGTAAATTGCATTTTAAATAGTTTTCAGGGCATTTAAAAACTTTTTTCTGTAATAAATGAAAGAGCAGTGATATTAGATGAGTTGTGTGCCAGGAAGAAAAAACTACCAAACAAGGACCTTGCCAAGTTCGCTATTTTATAGCAGCTTCCCTCTCCTGTAAATCTGGGTCTGTGTCCATTGCTCCTTTTTGCTGCTTCTCTCTGGTCTGGTGCTAACCCCTGAGGGTTATGTCTGCTCTTAGTCAGCCCACTTGACAAGTTTGATTGTCCTTGATCTGTCTCTCCTTCCTCATTCACACCTCATTCATTCAACAGGGCACTTGATTATAAAGTGTGGGGGGGGAGATCTTATTCTACTTCTAGCAGAGACATTTTTCTTTTACCTTAATTATACTACCTTGGGGGCTATAACAGATTACCAAAGTTCAATACAGAGTTTCTAAAACAAGGTTATATGAAAAGGCATAATACAAAAGTCATTTAAAAGTTAAACGAAACCCCCCCCCCCCCCCCCCCCCGGTCTTGCCAACCCCCCTCCCCCCTCTCCGGGCCTTTTTAAAAAAATTCATGTTGGTGGTCCGCGGGATTCAAAATTGTGAGTTTAGTGGTCCCAGAGGTCCGAAAGGTTGGCGACCACTGGTCTAGAAGACACCAGAGATGCTTAGTTTTGTAGTTCTCAAATTCGATGTGTCGTCGTCATCCCCCCCCCCCCCCCGCCATAACATGCTTGTTTACAGCAACAACAAAAAGTTTCCAAATAAATAAATAATTATATAGAGATGAGAAATAACAGACCTCAACTCTATTGTCCCTCTCCAAATCTGTGTACACAGAGTCCATCCCTTACCTCTCTCTAAAAGTGCAATGTAGACTGTTGGGGGTGGAATAGATCTGGACAAGGAGAAGTCTGGAGATAAACGTAATAAGTGAGGGACATATATATGCTTGTTTTGTTAAAATATTATAAGTTTGCTGTTGAAGAAAAAAAATCCAGAATATGTAAAGTTGTTTTAGTTAACTAAAACAATTTAAATGTCTGTCTGGTGATGTTCTCCTTATACAGCCTGGCAAGAAAATCCACCAAATATTAATGATTAATTTGTTGAAGTGGAGATAGTTCACCTCCCAATGACTTCATAAATAT
Source organism: Sternotherus odoratus (assembly GCA_032164245.1). Lineage (NCBI taxonomy): Eukaryota > Metazoa > Chordata > Testudines > Kinosternidae > Sternotherus > Sternotherus odoratus. The sequence continues at coordinate 86,200,557 of JAVMKO010000009.1, read as the reverse complement.
GTGCTTCAATTACCTTTGGTAAATGAAAAACCAATCATTCATTTTCCGATATAGCTGTAAAACTAATCGGAAAAGTTTTCAAAATAAATCGCTGTTTAAAAATGTATAGAGTGTACCTTCTACAAATGAAACCTACATTTCTATTTCTGAATTGTAAAGAATATGTATTATGGTTGAGTCTTCCTGACTAGTTATTTAAATCAAATCCACCCTACTGGAAGGTGACAGATAAAAGGAGGTGAATCAGAGATGCTTTACTTTTGTCCAAAACTTGGGAGAATGGATTTTACTAACCTGAGGATGGGTGAAACAAACCCTTAGATTGCCTTCATTTACCAAATCTTTCAGAAGAGCAACATCCCCACTTCTCCCCACCAATGAAATGCAGGAGGATTAGTGCCAACCAACCACTTCACTCCTCTCTTGAGAAATTTTGGAACTGGTCCTATTTGCAACTATTGGGGGGATGTGGGGTGGCCAGCTAGATCAGAGTCCAAAATGAAATCAGAGTGCTCTTTAACACTGATATACAAGAGACACCAATTTATCTAACAAAAGCACAGCCTTGAAATTAATACCTTCCTATTAAATCCACTTCAAGTCAATACCTTCCTATAGAATCCACTTCAAGTCAAACTAGCTCTGAAAGTAACAATGACAGTTAAGAATCAGAGAGGTAGCCGTGTTAGTCTGGAATAGCAGAGGTAACAAAGTCCTATGGCACCTTAAAGACTTAACTATAAAGTTTTGAAGCATAAGCTTTCATGGGCTAATACCCAGTGGATTCCAGAAGAGTTCTTCCTCAGGCACATACAGAAGGCTTTAGCAATTATTTATAAAGTTTAGTTTAAGTACATTAATTCAAATGTTTTCTAAAGAGTACTCTGACTTTATGAGAGACCAAGAATATTATATGCTGGGACAATAAATTCATGTTTGTCAAGTGCTCAGATACAGATAACCAGCATAGAAAACAAATAAGAAAAACCTATAAAAATACCCCAATAGCTAATTGTCTTGCAAAAGATTTGACCTTAACAGCAGATCTTCAAAAGCATTTTGCTATTAAGCTGTCAATTTATGAAATAAACTATTTGGTTCACTTCAACATATACTCCTGAAAGTACAGAAAAAGAACTCCAGAAAAATTTAATTGGAACTAAGGGGATGAGGTAGGAGGAGAAGTCCAGGCATTTCCCAAGAAATATTTCTGGGCTTTATTTCATATTAATGCAAGTGCAAACTAAATCATGGCTCTACAATACGTCAAAAATGCACACTCAGTGATGCTTTACAAGAAATTCAAGCTAGGATGAAAACTGAAATATGAAAACAAAAAAGCCAATGTGACTTAGAAAATAGAAATAAAAGTTAAAAGTTTAGACTGATGTGGCCCACACAAACTGCAGTTTAAGACCTGGTAAATTGTTAAAGAAAGAAGATAAAAGAAATACAGTGTGCCCAATTTGTATGATTTGCAAGATCAGTGAACCATCTTGAGTGCTGTGTGAAATATCGGGGGAACGCATTCTCCTAGGCACACTTACTGAATCTCCGACACAGGATTCTGGAAAATTCCACCTTTCAAATTGAATCATTTAGTATAAACTTCTCAGCCGCTTGGTCACAAAACAGAAAAGGCAATATGCAAAAAGACAGAACTCAGTAAACTACAAGAACTAATGTTTTATGCGGACACATTGTATGATTCAAACAGCAGCAGGAGAGGATACCGAATACTTCCGTATTAGTTTGTGCTTCTCACCAGCAGAAGACCCTTCCCCCACTGCCCATGTATCCACCTCGGTGCTTTTTATTACCGCTGAGCTCTTTAAAACAGTCACACGTGCCGCGATGGCTCAGACCCCCCAGCAAGGGGAGCCCTGGAACTGAACTGTTATCGACACTATCGGCATCCAGCTCCGTCCACCCCGACGAGGACGGCCGCGGGGGCTGACTGGGAGAAGGACCCTTTCCCCCACGGGGGGGACGGGCCCGCTCTCCGAGGGCGGAACAGGAAACACCAGCAAACGGCCCTCCACCAAGAGAGGTCACAGGGCCGCAGCGGGACCCCACCCCGCACGGAGCCCTCCGGGGGCACGGGGCCCACGGACACCACCGCCCTACGGGGCGGCGATCTCAGGTCTCCCGCCTCCCCAGCGCGAGATGAGGCGCGGCCTGCCCGGCCCCGCAGGCCCGGTACCTGTGCTGTCAGCCACGTTCCCCACGGAGGTCGCCATCAGGAGAGACCCGGGGCTGCAGCTGGGCGGGCGGGCCTCGGGCTGAAGCTCTGGGGCTTCCCGGGCGCGGAGAGATCCAATCGGGCGTGAACAAGCCACCGAGCAACAGCGTCTCCGAGCTCCCCCTGCACGCTAAGGCGGCGGCTCCAGAAATGGCGGCTCAGGCGGAGGAAGCTACACGGCCGGGCGTATGGCTCCTAACGGACTTATTTCTTTCCACAAAATAGTCCCAATAGGCAAAGGAAACCCGGGCGGTATAGAGTCCTAGCCGCTCTGATATCGAGTGCGGGGATCAGTCTGTTTCTGGAACTAACTCGCCTCCTTTCGAGGGACTCCCTGACTAGGGAGACATGGCCTATACAAAGTTTCCAGTCACCTCCTCGCTATCCTTCCGCGTGAGACCATTGCGACAAATGAGATCTCAACGCGCATGCGTCATGCGCTATCCCCGTCTCTCACCCGCACATGGCGTCCGCGGCCAACTCCGGGGCGTGCGTCAAGGGAGACGCAGGGCGGCGGCGCTTGTATATGGGGGTCCAAGCCCCGCCCTCAGGGGCGGAGCTTAGAGAGCGGTCCGGGGAGGGTCGCGCGCTGGGAGCACGCGCCCGGTCACCCTCTGCTCCCGGGTGCGGCGGAGCGAGCTGGACTCGAGTTCCGTCGCGTGGCCAGGCTAGGGGAAGAGGCGAGCGCTGCCCGGCACGGGTGTGCGCACGTGTAAAAGGGTGACTGTGGTGTAAATTAACCTCTGGGGGAGGAAGGCTGACCCCTCCCAGCCCCTCCGCCTAGGACGGATCGCTCTTTTCCCTAAAATATGTGACTGCCCTTCCCCAGCCCCAAACCCTACGTTCAGCCTCCTCCTCTCTTGCACACCTACATCCCAGCTTCAGTTGACAGCCTGTGATGAGTTTCACAAAATGAGCATTGCACCCAGTTACTGTTACAAATTTATTTCAAATACATTGACTAGCAAAATGTAAAACAAACAAACAAAAGAACTTTCATTAAAACAAAATATGTCAATATCAACAGAAAGGTTGAGATTTTAAATACACAAGTCAGAAAATTCAACATCTATGATTCTGAGTGGATTTGTGGCTATTACCATTTGTAGATATGTACCAAAAGGGAATTTTTCCAAGTGGGACAGGTATTTTGAAGGAACTCAATCACTAAGTACTCACTCTAGAGTAGCTAAACACATCAGATTTTAAATTTCACTTTGAACATCTATTCTCCCTTCTGTTCCATCCATGGGAGAGTACTAACATGCTTCCCTGGCAGGGATGGTTATGAAATCACAGGTGGGCAGAGACCTGCTCTCACAAAAGTTAAGGGACAGTGGAACAGAAATCATCCCATAATGAAATAGCATACAAGGAATTTATCTGTATTTTGACTTTAAGGATTAATCCAATGAACTATACAATAGAGACAAGGAGGCTCTCTAGAGCCTGGTTCTATAGGTGGTTCTATGCTTTCTCTTCATTTGATTAAGACAAGAAAGTGAACTCACTCCCAGATATTTTAAAGCACAAGAAAAGCCCAGAGAAATTCCAACTCCTGGAAGAAGACTTGGGTTAGCAGTTACAGATTTCCAGGACAAACTCTTAACTTGAGCAAGGAGCTTCAAAAGACCTGTTCTTCCTGTGAATTAAGATGTTCAAGGCCATTAAGCAGTTCCCAAGAGACCAATTGTAGAATTCCTGGGAATGCCTTCTTGGACTGATGAGTCTGACTAACTTTTTTCTGAATACTTGGGGTACACTTCAGAAAGTATCAAGGACTATGCCCTTTTTTATAAAGGGAAAACAGCTGCTTTAGATGTTAAAAAATGCTTCAGATGTTAAATTTACTCAGACTTTTGTAGAATATTTCTTCAATTGTTTATTTCTTATGTAAATGTATTGGGCTTGTTAACTGAGGCATATCAAAGGTCAATGTAAGGTATTTAAACACTAGCCTAATATTTGTAAGAAGTTTTCAGTGTATATCTGAAAAGAATGGGGGGGGGGAAGTAAACCTGTAGCTGGCTTCAGTAAATAGAGCTCCTGGACTGCTGTGCAGGTCACAGCAGGTTATTTTTGTCTAAATCTTGTCATTCACAAATCAGATAATTTAATAATAAATATACAACATAATTCTACTAAAATTGAAGTTATACAAGAAAAATAAGCTGCTTCAAATTAACAGTGCATAGTCCCTTAGTACAAAAGAGTATGAGGGAAATTCATTAATCTGAATCCAGACCACAGATTGCTACATCCCTCAGTAACTGTGGGTGTCTGGGCAACTCATTCATCTGAGTCCAGGTCACTATCTCCTGCAATGGAGTGAAAATCCTCGCTATCTTCCTCATCCTCTGAAAGATGAACCTGACTTAACACACTTGGCCCACATCGCTGTTCTTCCTCCTCCTCTTCTTCTTCCTCTTCAGAGATCTCATATCCTCCAATGCTGCTAAAGCTAGTATCTCGTGTGTTTGACTTTGGATCTGGCTCCTCATAGCTGCCATAACTAAAAGACAGAATGGGATCTCATTACATTTACATTTTCAGCTTAGCTGTTTACATCCACATTTTCTCTTACAGAAAAGAAAAAAAATCTGGTGACCTGCTCAAAAGTGCCAGGAGTTGGGTAGCTGAGAGATTCCCTTACAGCCTGCATTCCTACCCCATTCCCTACATTTCTAGATTATTCTCAACTCTGATTACCTGATATTACTGTCCTCCATAACGTGAGAGGTTTCCCCGCCATCTCCCTCATATGACATCATACTCTCTTCATTCTCCATGCCCATTCGTGTGTTCTCCTGAAGGACATGAGGTTGTTTGGGTCTCATTGCACTGGGCTCCACATCTGAATCACTGCCACTTTCACTCAGCTGGATAGCTGTGCAACAAACAGATGAGTCCTGCTTATTAATTTTGAAAGAGCTGTTATACCTTGTGGATTGATTTGCATTCTTTTGTAGTCTGTTGAAAAGGGACAATACTGCCTGGTTTTCCAGAATAATTTTTCCTTTTACGAAAGCCATCTATCTTCCACACACTATTTTATCTGCCATTCTTGCACCAAAATAATTACCTCTTCTTACTCATCCATTCCACCTTGTGTTCTTTGTATCAGCCAACCTACCTGTACAGCTTCTCTGGTACTTCATAGCAGGATCCAATGCTCTAGCTTTCCTATCCAAATCTCATTTGAGCTTGCACCAGCTGCCTGGCCCACTCCACCTGTCCCTCAGCATCACATCTAAGCCGCAGACCTCTCCTCTTCCAAGCTTCAGAGTTCCACCATCTGAATCATGTGAAAACCCAACTCCCTCTCCTGCCCACACTTAGCATTCACTGCTACTTCACTTCATCTTAGCTTTCATCTAAATTCATCTGGTTCTTTCTTTCTGCTCTTGACATCTCCTTTGTAACTGCACCATATCTATCTGTACTTTGTAACTAGTATACTGTGTCCTGTATACCTACAAAAGCTGTAGTAGTGTATACTACTATAATTGAAGGTCATGAAAATTGCCTGGGTTTGGGTACAATTGATTCCTGCTCAGGGCTGTGATTTAAAGAGCGAGGACTTACATGAAAAGGGATTATCGCCTTCTTCATCACTCCCTTCATCATCATCCTCTCCATCTGACATAAGTAAATCTTCATAAAGAACACTGGCCTGGGGCTGTTGTGCTGAGCCTTCTTCTTCATCAGCAAGATCACCATCCCCATCTTCAACTTCCTAGGTCACACAGAATGGGAATGGCATAGGTCATGTACAAGGCTGCTGCCATACCTGGCATATTGGCAATATACTCAATCATTTGTTTTTATATTGACAGTTTTATGACTTCAGATAAGTATCTGATTAGTCACTGCTGTGGATTCTGATGTCACTGAGTGTGCCAAACCCAGCAGACTTCCCCTGCACTGTGGAGTCTTCTATCATGAGGATGCAAGTGGACTATAGATGGGATTTCTGTATATATACTCACTGGGGCTGGAGTCTTAGGTTTCCCATCCTCATCCTCATCAAACCCTTCAATATCTACGTCAGAGTCTTCCTCGCCCAGCCTACCTCGTCCCTGGCGCATCTGAATGAGGAACACAAATAGCAATACCATTGAGGAAGGTACCAGTGGTGACTGACACCACAATGAAAAATCCACCCATGGAACAGGGAATCTTCCTAAGTATTCCAAGACCACTTAGCATTGTCTGCTACCAGGCTTCTTGCTATATTCCTCCTAAGGAGTTCAAGAGAAACTGAGGCTTTAAAGCCTGCGTTTTCTCTGCTTTCCTAGCTACTCACAGAGTGGGCCACTAGACCTTAAACTACAAGTTTTCCTAGGACATTTTCATAGGCAGTCAGCAGGCTCCAGCAGACCTTTTTTCAGCCACATGGGCTGAGGAGGAAGTGCTGCACTTAGAGACAGACTGCACTTAGGGACAGAATCAACTCCCACATGTACTAGACACTGCCCACTAGGAAGAATTTTCAGAACAGCAGATACCAATGATATCAGACTGTACTCTACAACTGAACTCGGATATTCTTAGTCTGCTGAGTGGGATGCCCAAGATTCTCCCTGCTCTCTCTCTCAGTATCTACTGCTGCCTCACTCTGCCCACTTCCTTTCCTTTCTTTCGGCTTAATGTCGTCATCCTCCTTCATTTTCATACTCACGCTCCTCCTAATATATCCCTGGGTGCCATTCCCCACTCAGTGCATCTTTGCCCTCATATGAAAAAATAAAACAAGACAGGTGCCTGTCATCATCCTGACCACTTTGAATACATGTTCTCTCTCTTTTTTGTTGTTGCCTTTCAAGGCTTATTTACACTACAGACCTTTGGCCAGTATTGTTAAGTTCCAGTGTAGATGCAGCATAAGCCAGCAGAAGGAGTTATTCCAGCATAGTTATACCACCTCCACAAACAATACAGAAGTATTCTTCCATCAGCATCTACACCACCGTTTTTACAGACATAGTTATGTCAGTCAAGGGATGGGATTATTTCACACTCATAGCCAACACAGCTATGCTGGCAAAAATTTGCAATGTAGACCAGGCCACAGGGAACAGAACCTGTCACTTCCTATGTGTCTGTACAGCACCCAGCATGTTTTGGTGCTACCACAATAAAAAGACTCCCAGATCTGCTGAATATATTTTTTCTCTATCCTAATAAAAACTAAAGAAGGACTGACTGAACATCAGGCCTTTGTAGTTTGAGTCACCATGTTTCCATCCTGAGTAGTACAAGTGAGGGCCTCTGGCCCTAGACAGATTCTCTCTCAGCAGTAGGTTGTCACCAGTCCTTATTCCCAGTTGCCACTTTTCAGTTTTCCCTTCTCCGCTGTAGCAGCCAAGATGCAGGAAAGTAAGCAGCTCTCTCAAAGACTGCTCTAGCAATTGACTGTTCCTCAGCCTCCACAAAGCCCCACATTGACTAATCTTGTAGCCCTATTATAACTATGTCTCCACATATCATATGATTCCAGTGTAATAGCAAAAAATTCCATCAGCTACCAGAACAAACAGCTTTTTAACTCACCAACTTCTCTCTCCAGAGAAAGGGATGGAAAACAAATCAGTCGTCAGACTCTACTCCGCATTCTTGAGATAGAGAGTACCCTTTTAAACAGCACTTAGCTCCACCTCTGTCAGGAAACGCCACAAATGTGCCTGTCTTCTGAGACCCACAAAGCTAATCACCTCCTTCCAATAAGTTACTTCTGCTTCCTAGGTCTCTACCACATGAAAAATGGGAGATTTCTGACCTGTCCCCCCCGTTTCTCTGGGGTAGTGGTGGGAGTGTCCATAGTAGACAAGTTGCTCTCATCTTGATAGACTGAAGCGTCACGTGACATACTGAGAGAGGTGTTGGTATCATACAAATCCGGTGGCTAAAGTACATGAGAAACAGGAGACGTAACTTTCTCAGGAGCTGGATCAAGACTTTAGAACTCTACCACAAGAGTTAACTCTGGAGTTCACCACTTTCAGAACTAAACACAGAATAAATTTATTTGACCTGGCTCTCATTATTAAACACCTTATAAATAAATGAAGCAATTTACTCCTACGGAAAAGGGAGAAAACATATTTTGACTTCAAAAACATGCATACTACATGAATGGGCACAGTATAAAGACAGGACAAAAAATATTTAGTATCATGTTACGGTAAGGTAAAAAATAAATACCCTACAATTTTTGGCTATTCTTATGTGAACTATCACCAAATTGGAAAGAATTGAGAGAACAGAAATGAAAGAGAGAGGTTACCGTACTTACCTATACAGTAACTTTACTTATTCTAGTTGTTTGGTCCCTACGGGTGCACCATTGTAAGCTGTATGCATGCCCCTGCGCTCTCTATTGGAGATAGTAAATAGCAGTGTCTGCAACAGTACAGAACAGCACTATGTGCTCCCATGTATAAGCATGCAGGCAGACTCCCAAGTGGTACCTCTATGTGAAGGCAGGTACTGAGGAGGCAAATCTAAGACACTTTGGAGGACTGTGTCACTAAAGATAGCATCAGGCTCTGGACTCAGGTTGACAATGTAATAGTTGGTGAAGGAGTGAACGGAGGACCAGCTTGCAGCCCTGTAGATTTCTGCTATTTGGCCATCCTTAAAGAAGGCTAAACAAGTAGACGGAGCCCTAGTGACTTGGGCTGTCACTCTGATGAGGGATGTATCCTAGCTACTTCATAGCATGTCAAAATACAACCAGAAATCCACTTTGAAAGTCTGAGTGGAAACTGGCTGACAGTTCCCCCTTTTGGGAGAGGCCCTAAAGGTCTCTGTCCTACAAAGGTCGAAGATGAGGGCATCCCAACGTCTAGGGTCAGAACAGCTTCCTCTCTCAAGGCATGAGGATTTAAAATACTGACAAAGAAATCTCTTGATTGATATGAAATTGTGAAAAAAACTTTAGCGAGGACATTGGCGCAATGTGATCCTGTCACAGCAGAAAGATATGGTGGATCTGCAATTATTCTCTTAAATTCTTCTTTTCTTCTGGCTGGGATTATGGGTATCAGAAAGCAAGAGAGAACAGGTATTGGTTCAAACAGGGGCTTTCTTAAGGCACTGAGAATCAGATTAAGGTTGTAGGGAAAGCAGGGTTCCAGGCAGGGGAAATCAATTGCGTAAGCTCTTAACGACTCGGACGCATGGATGGTGGGAAAAGATTGAAACCCCTTCTATAGGTGAATGGAAAGCTGTGATAGCAGCCATGTGTACTCTGGCTTAGCTCACTGACCAACTTTGTGCCTCTAAGTTAAATAGTAATTCAGAATCTTTGCGAGTGGAGCTTCTGAGGTTGCAAAGAGTGGGGAGAGCACCAGGAAATGAGACGTTTCCACTTATGCAGATACGTTTTGTGAGTTGTAGATTTTCTGCTTGTCAAAAGGACTGACTGAATATTGGCCGAACAATTCAACTCTACGCCAGAGAGTCATTGAGGAGCCAAGCCATCAGTTTCAGAGATGAAAGGTTGGGATGAATCAGGGTACCTGAACAGTAATTCCTGCCCCTAGATACTTCCACTGCATGCATCCGACGAAGTGGGTATTAGCCCACCAGAGCTTTGGCTTCAATACTTTAGTTAGTCTTTAAAGTGCCACAGGACTCGGTCACTTCTGCAATTCCAGACTAACAAGGCTACCTCGTTGATTCTTGACATTTAAAAAGTCTTGCTCTGTTGAGCATTATCATCTGGTTGAATTATGTGCATTACCATTGTATGTGAAGTGATGAAGTTTTGTTGTGTGTGTGTTACTGAAATACACTGTGAAGTTGGGACATGCCCACACCAGCCTTTCAGTGTCAACAAAGGAGCACCTTGTAAGATAGATTTACATCAGAACCAGCCAGATATATGGTGATGGCCCATCAAGAAGAATCCACTCTCCCAGAAACTCCATAAAGAGGGCACGTACACAATGGGGTCTACCTGACCCCCATGTCACAGCAAGGATCTTCCCAGCACGTGAAGAGAAAGTATAAATAAGGGCCGATGACACTATCAGTTGGCCTCTCTTCTCCCCCATCTCAACACCTGGAAAATCATTTGGAAGACAAAATCTTTGAACTGGGTAGATGGTCCCAGTCTGAGAAGGAACTACAGCCTACATATTAAGAACTGTGAGCATCCTATAACATCTAGTAAGTTGAGAAAAGCTTCCAATCTTGTCTGTTAAAGTTAGAATTAAGACTGCGATTTTATTTTTACGTAACCAACTTTAATCTGTTCGCCTTCTACTTATGATCACTTAACATCTATCTTTCTGTATGAATCTGTTTTATATTTTATCTAAAACAGAGAATCTCAGCTTCTCAGATTAACAAGGGCTCTTGCACCTCCACCACTCTTTGCTGGAGTAGTAATCTAATTAATGAGCTTGCACTGTCCAAGGGAGTCTTGAGCAGTAGAAGACCGTATATTTCCGGGGTGGAAGGCTGGGGTGATTTTTTCTCTGGTGCCTCTCTTTGTATAATTCACAAGTGGCAGATTGTCCTTAGCTCCAGGATACGGTTGTGGCGTGAGATCTCTTGGAGTTATTTGCCCTGTTCTGCTGTGGCCCCTTTTAGATGTGCTCTGCAGCCCAGGAGAGACAGATCTGGGGTGAGAATTTTCAAAGATGACAGACATGAGAATGGGGTTCCAACACAGACCTTCAGTGAGTCTTTTCACCACCTGAGAGAGTCTAGTACTTGCAAGGGCACTGTGATTAGAAAGACTATCTGTTTAGGGTGTATATAGTCCTTGGTCAAGCCTGATGACATCTGAGGTGCAGTCTCGTGCACAGTATAACAAACAGAGCCATAAGGCCACTACTGCTAGATGACCTTTGTAAAGACACGGAGCCATGGAGAGTCCAAAGGGGAGGATACGGTATTGATAATGATCCGAACCTATAACAAAGCACAAAAAGTGTTTGTGGGAGGGATAAATAGCCACATGAAAGTAGGCATCTTAGAGGCTGAGGGTGATAAACTAGTCTGGGATTATAGTAGCTATAGCTACTATCTTGAATCAGAGAGGTAGCCGTGTTAGTCTGGAATAGCAGAGGTAACAAAGAGTCCTGTGGCACCTTAAAGACTAACTAAAGTATTGAAGCATAAGCTTTCGTGGGCTAATACCCACTTCATCGGAGTTGCATCCGACAAAGTGGGTATTAGCCCACGAAAGCTTATGCTTCTATACTTTAGTTAGTCTTTAAGGTGCCACAGGACTATTTGTTACCTTTACTATCTTGAAGCATTGTGATAGAACATAGGTGTTTCCTAAGGTCTAATTTTGGCATCCAGTTGCTACCTTTTTTGGGAACCAGGAAATACTTGGAATAGAACCCTCTTCCAACAAACTGTCCCCAGATAAAGGAGGGATTGGACTTCCTCCTTTAGGAGAACCCCATGAAAGTGGGTCCTGAAGAGGGATGGTGGGGAGAGGGGAAGATAGACTGGAAATGAATGGAATATCTCATGGCAACCAACTCCAGAATCCTCTTGTCTGAGATGCTGGGCAAATAGGAAATGGTGCAGGCAGTCTCCAAAAGGGGGATAAGATGGCAGAATCGTGCAGCAGAGGATCTATAGGGCCCTCAACCAGGTCATCAAAACAGTCTCTCTAGAGACAGGTGCAGGTTGCGTTGGTGGTCCTGTTTTCTGGAACTCCCTCGGGGTGTATGTGTTCTGTAGATCGAGTATAGATCTGTTGTGGATGGTACTGGAATAGTTAGGAGTGTTGTGCTAAGGCTTCATAAAACATCTCTGTTGCAGGCATGTATATTCCAATCAACCACAACGGTGACCATGAGTGTTTAAGGGCGTAGAGTGAAGGTATTCATCACATCCCCACTACAGAGCCTGGGCCTTCAAAGTGGAGATCCCTCTACAATATTTTGCTCCTCCCTCGAGAGGCTGGAAGCTTGGAGCCAAGATACTTGGTACATAACTAGTGTGGTGGCTAAGTACCGCAAAGCCACATCAGCAGCATCAGGAGAGGCTTTCAGGGAAACTTTGGTGACCGATTCTCTGAAATGAGGGCTTGAGATTGTTCCCTTTGGTCTGGTTGTAGTTGTTCAATAAAACAAGTAAACTTTGAATAGTTGTTAAAATCATATTCTGCCTTCAAGGCTGGGTAGTTTGCAACTTGAAACTGAAGAGCCACCAAGGAATAGCTTTTCCTACCCAGGAGAGCTAAGCATTTAGCTTTCTTCTAGGCAGAAGAAGGTCTGGAGCATGCTTGATAATTTCTGTTATTGACTGCATGTCATTTTTTTATGTTCCTATTTACAAGTTGTTTTCCATAGCATATGTGCAGGTGACAACAATACCTCATTGATGGTTAGGATGATCTTGATCTGGGGAGTGATATATAAAATGCCTACCAGGAAGTGATGCGACTCCTTTAAAGGGATTTGGAGGGAGTTCCACTAGATGGTTCATTGAGGTCTGGAGGGCCCTAAAGTTGTCTGTATGGGAAGGCTGTGGTGTCATTACCAGGTCTGGGGAGGAGGCAGACTTGGTAAAGTGGGGAGAGCCTTCATCATTCAATGGGTCTCAGTCCTCCTGGATCTCCTTGGGTATGAGGAAGCACATGGTACCAGTGGGCGAGCCTACAGTGCCTGTGACTTGCAGTACCATCAGGTATTCTTGCTGGTGTTTCCTTCAAGGTGCTACCCTAGAACATTGCTGTTATGTGATAAAGCAGTTGAGTAAGCCCAATGGGAAGGGTCCCCAAGGGTATTCATACCCGAAGGACCTAGGACCTATGCTGAACTCTGAAAAGTCCTTCTCAGGGTATGTTTCTAGAGGAGTGTGGTGGAAGGGTGTCAAAAAAGCCCTGCATGGAGACCTCAGAGTCTGAAGATGCAGCATCCCAAGATGAAGGGGGGAGGCGGAGAAGGGCTTCGAGCATCAGTGCTGGAGGCGGTGGATCAGATCCTGTTCTGAGGCGAAAGAGTTCAATCTCCAGCTGTCAAAGCAGTACTGGGGAAGTGGCTCCTTAGGGGAGGGGGGGACGGGGACGGACGACTTAAGTTACTCCAAGCAGAGGAGCTCCTCAGAGGAAAGGAATCTGGAGGACTATAACAGGCAGTACCAGAGCCGAGAATGGGGACTGATGCAGGCTAAAGATGCTGCATACAGTACCAGAGACGCTGATGAGATAAGAACATAAGAACGGCCATACTGGGTCAGACCAAAGGTCCATCTAGCCCAGCATCCTGTCTACCGACAGTGGCCAATGCCAGGTGCCCCGGAGTGAGTGAACCTAACAGGTATGATCGAGCGATCTCTCTCCTGCCATCCATCACCCCCCTCTGACAGACAGAGGCTAGGGACACCATTCATTACCCATCCCGGCTAATAGCCATTTATGGACTTAGCCTCCATGAATTTATCCAGCTCTCTTTTAAACCCTGTTATAGTCCTAGCCTTCACAGCCTCCTCAGGTAAGGAGTTCCACAGGTTGACTGTGCGCTGTGTGAAGAAGAACTTCCTTTTATTTGTTTTAAACCTGCTGCACGCCAATTTCATTGAGTGGCCCCTAGTTCTTCTATTTTGGGAACAAGTAAATAACTTTTCCTTATTTACTTCCTCCACACCACTCATAATTTTATATACCTCTATCATATCCCCCCTTAGTCTCCTCTTTTCCAAGCTAAAAAGTCCTAGCCTCTTTAATCTCTCTTCATATGGGACCCGTTCCAAACCCCTAATCATTTTAGTTGCCCTTCTCTGAACCTTTTCTAGTGCCAGTATATCCTTTTTGAGATGAGGAGACCACATTTGTATGCAGTATTCAAGATGTGGGCGCCCCATGGATTTGTATAAGGGCAATAAGATATTCTCCGACTTATTCTCTATCCCTTTTTTAATGATTCCTAACATCCTGTTTGCTTTTTTGACTGCCGCTGCACACTGCGTGGATGCCTTCAGAGAACTATCCACAATGACTCCCAGGTCTTTTTCCTGATTGGTTGTAGCTAAATTAGCCCCCATCATATTGTATGTATAGTTGGGGTTATTTTTTCCAATGTGCATTACTTTACATTTATCCACATGAAATTTCATTTGCCATTTTGTTGCCCAATCACTTAGTTTAGTGAGATCTTTTTGAAGTTCTTCACAGTCTGCTTTGGTCCTTACTACTTTGAGCAGTTTAGTATCATCTGCAAACTTTGCCACATCACTGTTTACCCCTTCCTCCAAATCATTTATAAATAAGTTGAATAGGATCGGTCCCAGGACTGACCCTTGGGGAACACCACTAGTTACCCCTCTCCATTCTGAAAAAGTTCCATTTATTCCTACCCTTTGTTCCCTGTCTTTTAACCAGTTTTCAATCCATGAGAAGATCTTCCCTCTTATCCCATGGCAGCTTAATTTACGTAAGAGCCTTTGGTGAGGGACCTTGTCAAAGGCTTTCTGGAAATCTAAGTACACTATGTCCACCGGATCCCCCTTGTCCACATGTTTGCTGACCCCTTCAAAGAACTCTAATAGATTAGTAAGACACGATTTCCCTTTGCAGAAACCATGTTGACTTTTGCCCAACAATTTATGCTCTTCTATGTGTCTGACAATTTTATTCTTTACTATTGTTTCAACTAATTTTCCCGGTACGGACGTTAGACTGACTGGTCTGTAATTGCCAGGATCACTCTAGAGCCCTTTTTAAATATTGGCGTTACATTAGCTATCTTCCAGTCACTGGGCACTGTAGCCGATTTAAAGGATAGGTTACAAACCCTCGTTAATAGTGCCGCAATTTCACATTTGAGTTCTTTCAGAACTCTTGGGTGAATGCCATCTGGTCCCGGTGACTTGTTACAGTTAAGTTTATCAATGAGTTCCAGAACCTCCTCTACTGATACTTCAATTTGTGACAATACCTCAGATTCGTCACCTACAAAAGACAGCTCAGGTTTAGGAATCTCCCTAATCCTGTCCTAACAGCCGTGAAGACTGAAGCAAAGAATTCATTTAGTTTCTCTGCAATGACTCTGTCATCTTTAAGTGCTCCTTTTGTATCTCTGTCATCCAGGGGCTCCACTGGTTGTTTAGCAGGCTTCCTGCTTCTGACATATTTAAAAAACATTTTGTTATTACCTTTTGAGTTTTTGGCTAGCTGTTCTTCAAACTCCATTTTAGCTTTTCTTATTACATTCTTACACTTTATTTGGCAGTGCTTATGCTCCTTTCTATTTACCTCACTAGGATTAGACTTCCACTTTTTAAATGATGCCTTTTTCTCTCTCACTGCTTCTTTTACTTGGCTGTTAAGTCACGGTGGCTCTTTTTTAGTTTTCTGGCATTGTTTTTTAATTTGATGATGTCTCCATGCTTGCAGTGCTGATGTTCCAAAGAGGATGGTATCAGGGAGAAAGCTAGGTGCCAGTCTGGCTGATCTCTGTGGCTCTGAGATGACAAAAGTACCAGAGTCCTTGAGGCGGTCTTAAAATCCTTGGTTTTAGATTCATAGATTCTAAGGCCACAAGGGACCATTCTGATTTCCACTATAGCACAGGCCATAAAACCTCCCCAGAATAATTTCTAGAGCAGATTGCTTAGAAAAACATCCAATTTTGATGCGGCTTGGTGCCTAGAGGCATCAGATACTACACAGTAGGGGCTTTTCAGTGTTGTTTACCTGAAGGTCTCTGCAATCGGGACTTCTTGGGCAGTACCAGGGCTTCAGTACCCATGCCAGCCAGAGCCTTGGCAGTACCCATTGTGGGACACAAGGTCTCCTGAGAGTCAGCTCTATAAGGTGACCTACCCCTCTTTTGAGCTTCAGAAGTCACTGCAGTTGCCTGAGAGGTTGAAGTCAATGTGCCCAATGGGAGGGAGGAACAGATCCCATTGAAGCTATGGACCATCCCATTAAGAGGAGCTTCAGTCTAGCCTCTCTATTTTTGCAGGACCTGCCTTTGGACCTTGTGCAGACCTTACATTTTGACAGAATGTGAGTTTCTCTGAGACACTAGAGATAGATTTACCGGTAGTACTCATTTCTATGGGAAAGACACCTGAGGAAGGAAGCACAACTGTGCTATAACTAAGAAAAATGTAACTAGGAAAATAACACTAAAATAAAATAAACAAGGAAAGTACACAAAGGTAGGAAGTAACTGAAAGCAGCAGACACCACATTGCTCAATCTCAAGCCACACAGTTGAGAAGAAACTGGAATAATGGTAGATCCACACCTGCCCTTGCATGGAAGCATGAGGCTCTGCTCTGCACAGGAATGGTCCTGCAGACATGGCTATTTACAGTCTCTGGCTGAGAGCACGTAGACATGTACACATCCTATGGTGGACCACTCATAGGGACAAAGAGCTGACTGAAATGTCCTATGTGGATTATAACATGTTAGATATGGGGGGGGGGGGGGAAGGACATTACTCCTAGTCATACCCCCTTGTATGACCATAAATCATTCCTGTCTCCCTTCTGGGGGATTACACCCATGAAATACTTGTTGCCTCTTATAATGCTTCCCCCATATACACCTCTTAGGTTTAATCTCCATAAGGAATGATTATTTAAAGGCAATTTTTATTTTAAGTAATCTGTCTAGGTCCTTCGTTTTTTCTGAATTTCCATTGTCTCTACATTTTGTAAGTACTGGGAGTCCAGAAATAAATGCAATATTTCAGGTAGTCACACAAGACCCACTGTGACATAGTGAACATCAAGGTAGCACCCTGTAACCCCCATATTTATCATTGGTATATGGTTATATTTCATACAAGGGATGACTTGCAAGATATCATATGAAAGGTCATGATCTGCTGAAACTCACTGTTCTATCAAAATATGTATACTGTTCGTGTGTATAAAGTTATGAGATTCTACCTTATGGTGGTTACTGAAATATGTTGTGAGTTTGGGAGCCGTCCCTGCTAGCTCTCCAGTTCAACAAAGGAGATAATCCACATCCAAACGACCACTGGCTAGCAGAGGAATCATAAACAAGAGATCTGCAGTTCAATAAGACAATTGCACAAGCATCCCACAACGAGGATCTCTCAACTCTGTGACTCCGCAAGACCCACTGGGACATGTCTGGGCCAGTATTTTTTCCAGGCACATGAGGATATAAAATAAGAGAGAGTAGCATCATGAAACCACCTCTCTCATTCCCCACCTATGCTGGGAAGACAAAGACTGAACTGCAGAAACTGGTCCCATGCTGAGAAGAGAATTCAGCCTGTATATTAAGAACTGTAACTTGTATACAAATTCAGTGGGATGAGAAAAGCTGACTGATTCAAATCTTGATTAATCTAATAGAGTTTAGGATTTAGATGCAGTTTTACTTTTATTTCTTAGATAACTATCTCTGATCTTTATACCTACCACTTTGGCCCCCTCAAGGATTGAACTCAGAACCCTGGGTTTATCAGGCCAATGCTCAAACCACTGAGCTATCCCTCCCCTGTCTTGTGTGCAAGGCTGGGGTGATTTGCTAGTGTCTCGCTCTGTATAATTCATGAGCAGCTTAGAGAGCCTTCATGCAGGTTATCTGGCTGTGGGTCTCCACATGATAATGGCTGAATAACAGCACCTGGAGGGATTTGCTGCTTGTCACTGGCAAAGCACTGTGGGAGACAGTCCAGGCTTGAGTGTTAAGAGGGCACAGTAGTCCCACAGGTCCAAGTTGTACCCTGGGGATCTTACCACACCCATGTAAAGAAGTAAAATTACTTGTTGCAACTGAAAGGAGCAATTGCAGGGAGAGTTCTGCTCAGCTCCTGCACTGTTGGAGAGATAGAATCTTCAGATAATTTTGCTGCTAAACTAACAAGTATCTACTGAATATGTTCAGACAGATTTTTTGAATGCTTGCAAACTGGAACAAAGTTGCATACTTCTTCCACAGGAATAGCAAAAAGTATGTCCCTTCCAAGTTTCAAGGCCTTGCTCTAAAGGATGGCGAGACTGGAGCTTCTCAGTTAAATGATGAAGGGGTTTGTTTGTTTTTAACAGGCAAAACTGCATTTTTCCTTCATTTTGTTCTTGGAAACAGGTGAACTATTTTTATTGAAGTTTTCCCAAAAAAATTCAGCTAGACGCAGAAATGGCATGGAAAAATCTCAACTAGAACAGTGAAAGTTTGGCAAAATTATAAGCAACTGAAAACAGGGTCTCTTGTGGGATGCATCAGGCATCCTTAAGTACAGGCAACAATTCCAGTTCTGTCTATAATATACATCTAGAGAACAAACTATATAATTCTGTGCAACAAAGAACTGAGACCAAGAACTTTGCAGTTGTCAAAAGGGATCAGAAATGTACATAATAAATGTACATAATGTACATAGTGTTACCCCAATATTTAGGATCTTGCAGATTTTTTAAATTTGGGAGGCAATATTGATGATCGTTATTTCTTTGAGACAATCCTGTTTATTTACACAGAACACCTACAACATCTTGTTTCCCCAAATAATCAATCAAAAGGAGGCACTTTCTTTGCTCACACTTCTCAGTCTCTAGCCAGCACTCGATCCAAAAAGCTCTCTTGGCTTTTTCTCAGTGCTGTTCTTGCTCTCTCTCTTTTTTTTTTTTCCTGGTCCTGTCTGAATGCCTTTTGGCTACTTCTCACTGTTACAAACACCTACCCTCATCCACCATGGGTTTGCAATCTACTCCTAGCCAAACCTCTCTACCCACATGGCCTTGCATATGTCCTTTGTTTAGGGCAGTGACCCATATTGTCTCATACTCATTCATATGCCTTTACTCCATAAAGGCTCTTACATTTTCTCTGAATAAAGGGAGGCTAGCACATCCTCCCACATAATTATAATGTCCATGGGTTTATTAGTTAGGTTAAAACTTTGAGATATAAACACTTATGTTTCAGTACCATATGTCTGAGTTAGGAAAAACTTTGCCTACAGTTAGGTTGTTATATAACTTCTCTACTGGAGGGTTTCTTGCACCTTCCTCTAAAGCATCTGGTACTGGAGACTCTTGGAGGCAGGATAATGGAGACCTTGGGCTGATTTGGTGTGGCCATTCCTATTTCTCAAACCCTTGTCCCTTCATCCACTAATGTTAGAATTAAATCAGAAATGCAATCCAGTTTTACAAGATAATTATTTGAAGTATGTAAACATCCAGAATGGAGGACAGCTGTTCAGAGTAGATTCAGGATCTATGAGTAATACCCAAGGAAGATATTCTAAGACTCGTACACAATGGGAAACCTGAAAAGCAGTACAGTAATGCTAAAAGAGACCTGGATGGGAGCCAATTAGATCTAGGGAACTGCAAATGAGACATTTGTTTGGAAAGTGATACAGCTGCAAAAAAGGACTAATGCAGTTTTAGACTGCAGACACAAAGGCATCATATGTCAGAGTTAGACAGGGATAGTGCTCTCTATATAGCTCTGATGCAACTACACCTGGAATAATAAGGGAGTTTTATTATGAAGTCAAATTGAAATGAATCCCACATAGAACATGTCTAGAAGGCTGAAGAGATTGATTTATACACATTAAAAGAGTTTAATAGGTAATGCTTGGCTAAGCAGCAACTAAATATGATGCAACAGCAAACATATTTGAAGGGAGGACATCAGTGAAGTACATGGGATTATAACTAAGAGCAATATGATTGATAAAATTTAAGCTAAATATGAGGGAAGCTTGCTGACAGATGTACTTGGCTGTGGAACAGTCTTCTCAATGACAGGGCTTCTAACACAGAACTTTTACAACTAGATTGGACAAGAACTAGTATGTGTGCACCATAAGGAATAATCCTGCTCTGGTATTATAATGTGCTCTGGGAAATGGACTGGATAATCCAATACCTATTAGGTATATATGATTTATTAATTATTCAATCATTCAGTCCACCCTCTGAAAGCCAATACAGAACTCATCCTTAACTAAAAACAAAATGTTCCAGGAGGCAGGAACAGATAGCAGGAGGTCCTTCTGGACCAAACACCTAGTGACAGATATAGGAACTGAAAAGAGGCGCAAAACCTCACTTCATCAGACTCACCTGAGGTGTGTAGGGTCCAGGGGTCATAGGGTCAAGACTTTCCAAATCTGCCTCCTCCAATGCTGCTTCCTTAGCAGTAGAGATGTCTCTCTCAAGCTGAGTCAAATGCTCATCATACTAAGAAAAAAAAAGTTTGTCACAGTTGCAAAGAAATAGAAGTTGACTACACAAAGAGATTGCAACAGACTAGATCACATACCTCAGCCAGTGTATGGCAACAGATGTTCACAATTTCCTGAGCAGTTTTTGTGTACTGACTATCCGGCCCTGCAATGAGAATCACACCTTCTTCAGTTGTCTGAGTTCTCCTCAATGCTGGCACCTTGAACAAGCACTTTATGATTTATTTTTTTTTAACAAGGCACATGAAACAAAGCAAACCTTACAACCTGTCTTCTGATCTTTCTGTGACCAGAAACAACCTACAACAGGGCTGGGATTCATGTGGCATTATAACAAACCCACAGCTCTCTCCAGCTGCTACCTTGAAAACAGATTTTGGAGAACATTAAAAACATTCTCTGTTACGGTTACAAAATTTGAGCCAAATAACTGATGCAGAGAAGTCTACATGAATCTGTGGAGAGCCTGCAACAAAAGCTCTGGGAAGTGTCAGACAGTGTCAATCTCAGTGAAGTTAAACTCAGATGCACAGTAATTACAATTGAAAAGACAGCACTGTTAACTTCATGCCTCGTGTAAGAAAGGAAAGGAAGGGAAGTCTCATCTTTTTTCCCCCCTCACTCAAGCAGAAGCCAGATTCAAAGGAGACTAGCAGTCCCCCAGGCATATTCAAGTCCCCCCGAGAGGAAACCAAGCTTAAGAAGTGCAGCAGAGCTGAGAAAGAGCACTGTCATATTTTGAACTAAATCTGCTGTGAGCAGCTCTCTTATAGAATGTATTTTGTGGGCAGAATTTGGAAGAGCACCAATATCCCACCCCACATTTTTACTCCTTTCATAAAGGCAATAAGAAAATCAAATGGGAAAGATCTGCTATGTCAGAGTCTACCACTGCAGTATGTCTTCAAGTGTTTTGTCCGGTCCAATTTTAAGATAGCAACTGATGGAGCTTCTACCACTCACTTTCTTTAGAAAACTCTTCCATGACCCATACTTCTCAGAAACTTAAGATATATTGGATGTAGGAATTTAAAGGAATACTGTCAAGATGAAGTTTGTCCATTTAAAACAAAAAGTTACAACTAATTTCAGATCATTCACTTGCCTGAGTTGTAATTTTTTTTGTGATCAACCATTTTAAAGTGTTTGGTCAAAAGCCCCAAAGAAACTGTGGAAGCTAATGGGAGAACAGTAAGAAGGACAAGCACAAAGTACAGCCAAATGTTTAAAGAAAAGAGAAGATAGTTTCCCTGCTACCCCCAATCTTAGATCTTACTTTCAAACTAATAGGTAAACATTATTCATTAGCAGTGAGATTTTTTAAGCGGACAATATCCTTTTAAGAAGTTAATCAGGGTGGCCTTGCAGAAGATAGAATATACATATTCTAGAATAAGAACACTGAGGAAAGCTAGATATGAATGAAACAGGCAAGTCACAGCAGAGGGAGAGAAGACACGAGGACTGGAGGAGTATTGAAAACCCAGACAGGCATAGGGAGAATCTATGAGAGAATGGAAAAAGGAGAATATCTGAGGTGAAAGGGAAGTGGAATCAGGTTGACAGGAACAGAGTGTGGGACAGTGCATTTGATGGCCTGTCAGCCATGAACCAATCATGTCCCACATTGTAGCAGTGCAGTATGATGCTCTAGCCATAGCTAAGGTTACCAACCCTCCTGGTTTCACCAGGAGTCTCCCAGAATCAGGCTCCATCTCCCAGAGGTTACTGAAGACAAACCAGGATTTTAGGCTGCTAATAGTCTGGCAGAGCAGAGGGCTAGGGCAGGCTCCCAGAAACAGCCGGCACAAACCTGTGGCCTCTGGAGGTGGGGTGGAGGGAGACAGAGGGTCTCGCACGCTGCCCCCACCCCATGCACCGACTCTGCAGCTCCCATTAGTCAGAGACATGCCGGCTGCTTCTGGGAGCAGTGTGGGGCCAAGGCAGGCAGGCAGCCTCCCTTAGCCCCACTGCATGCCAACCGGGAGCTGCCCAAGGAAAGCTGCCACCTGGCCAGAGCCTGTACCCCTCACCTTACCACACCCCAACCCCTTGCCCCAGCTCTGAGCCCTCTCCCACACCCAAATTCCCTCCCAGAGCCTGCACCCCAATCCCCTGCTGCCTCCGAGAGCTTGCACCAAACTCCTGCCCCAGCCCAGAGCCCACACCCCAAACCCCTTCCCATATGTAAACTCCCTCTCAGAGCCTGCACCCCCTCCTGCATCTTCCTATATTAATCCTATTTTGTGTTCCACTCCATGAATCTGATGAAGTGGGGTCTAGCCCATGAAAGCTTATGCCCAAATACATTTGTTAGTCTCTGAGGTGCCACAAGTACTGCTCATTCTTTTTGCGGATACAAACTAACATGACTACTACTCTGAAACCTGTCACAATGAAGCCAGCAGATCATGAGTCATCAGCCAATCCCTCCAGTTAAGGTAGGCAAAGACCAGTCATGAGACATGGACAACCACCTTCCCTCTCCTCCTCTCCCCCCACCGTATAGAGTGTACCCCATCTGGCCATATGGATCAGGAGAGGACAACAGTCACAATCTAGGTCCAGTGTACTGGAGGGAAGGAGAGAGGAGCAGAGGAATGACTGCTTTTAGCACCCATAGGTTTGTGGCCCAACCGTACCCCTGATAGCGGAGCTGCTGAAAGAAGGTGCTTGCTCTACCAACAGAAGCAGCAGACTTGGCATGTGACCTAGTTCTATGTCTTACACAGGGGAAGCAGTCTAAGGCCAAAACCGTTTCAGCTGCCTCTGTGGCCTGTGTGGGCATGGTTAAACCAGCAGTCCATAGGATTTTACTGTGCTTGAGAAGTTCCTGTTGTAAGACCAGTGATGGAAATCAGAGATCAGCACTAATGTTGCGAATTACACTCACAGGTCACGTACAGCTCGAAGACTCCTGCGAATGGTGCCTATGGGCCACGCAGCCCGAAAACTGTTACAAATTATACCCACCAGTCATGCAGAGTTCGATTCTAGGCTGAGGCACACAAACCAATCCAAACTGCAGAGCACTTAACCAAAGATACCAAGTTTATTACGCTCGAGCGTGGCACCTCCCGCTAATCAGACAAAGAATGGATCATATACTCCTCAGTAGTGCATGCACACCGCGTGCATCAGAACTTACAGCCTATGGAAGGGCATTTTTCTTATCTCCCCACCTATCCCTTGTAGGTATTCTGCTCGTGTTCACATGCTGAGGCTACAGCCATGAGCTTACCTGGTCAGAACTGTTTTAAGGCTTCTCCTGTCTTTGGTGAGCAACTGTTTCAAGTATCCCCTGGAGGCCCCTTCCCCCCTTCCTCTGGTATGTGCTGTGCTGGCCTTTTAGATAAGGGCCGACAGGAACTTCAAAATGGAGTTACACAAGCTAACTTTCTTTAACACTAAACAAGTCTATGAGCCAATTGACTTGTGCACTGAAGAACACAGCTGCAGTAAGGGGGCTTGAGGTGGAGTTGCAAATGGATTTTGGTAGGCGGGATGTTAGAAGAAAGAAAGGAAGAGTTTGAGGAAATGAGTCAGGATGCTTGTCACTGAGGGAGACAGTGTGTTCTAATCACTCAGAGGAATCCAGGATGGAGGCACTGATCCTCCTATAAAGAGGAGGAGAGGGTGGGGATTCGTTGCAGGGTTTTGTAAATTTGGCTCTTTTCAAAACCACCCTTAAGAAATGGCATTGTGCATGCTCTGTCAAACATTCCAACCCCTCCAACACCAATCTCAGGTGATTAAAAAGAGCACAGTTTGTTTGACATGAAGTGACCTTTACAGAACTACAACTGAATCCTTTTAAATTTAAACAAAAGAATTAGACTTCTGAAATTTAACCATAATCCCATGGCATGCAGAAAGATGATTACATGCTAACTGACCTAACTAGATTTGGGGCACTGTCTGTTTTAACGTAGTGAAAGGGTTTTGGAGTGGTCAGTTTTGGTTTCTGGACACTGTAATGGCCGGGGCCGATATTGGAATTACTTACCATTGTACTTAATGCTGTTGGTAAGGATCAATTTAACATCATCCAGGAAGGTCTCCCTGTTCTGATACTTGTGTTTGGAGATATTCTGGAAGAAATTACTCAGTGATAAGAACATAAGAACCCTAATAACTGGGTCACACCAAAGGTCCATCTAACCCAATATCCTGTCTTCCGACAATGGTGAATGCCAGGTACTTCAGAGGGAATTAACAGAACTGGTAATAACCAAGTGACCCATCCCCTGTCGCCCATTCCCAGGCTAGGGACACTCCAGAGCATGGTTTTGGATCCCCACCCATTCTGGCTAATTGCCATTGACAGACCTATCCTCCATGAACTTATCTAGCTCTTTTATGAACCCTGTTATAGTTTTGGCCTTCACAAAATCCTTTGGCAAATAGTTCCACAGATTGACCCAGTTGTGTGAAGAAATACATGAGTAACAGAGTTAAACACTTTCTTAAATGTCTGAAGCATACCTTGCGGATGGTCTCTAGGTCCATTGGATTGATGATCACTTTGTAATAATCTGGAACAAACTTTTTATTAACTGGATGATGAAATGGCCAAGACTGCAGAAAATAAAACAAGACAGAGACATAACTGAGAACAGCTACTTATAGAAATGATTATTGGATCTTGAGGCCAAGAGAAAGAGTTTCACAAAATAATCTTCCAGAGCAGTTAGCAGAAACTTAGATAGAGATTCTATATGGACCAGAAATGTTTATCACAATGATTCCTGCATCAAACAGTAAAGCCTAAGCAAGAGCCAGAGATAAACATAGGACTAAAAGAGCTACAAAAGCAAGTTAGTTTCCTATGTCCCTCCACAGCTAACAGTAAGAACCTGTACCATACAAAGCAGCTCTTGCCCAGTGGGGCTTTATTATTTAGTATCATCATTGTTACTTTCCAAGTAGCAGCTAGAATCACTATCAAGAACATTAACTCCTTGAAAAGTCAATACAGGTGAAACATCTAAGTTCTGCATCCACAGAAACGATCAGCAGGAGCCAAAAACATCTAAAGCCTGAGATTTCTGTGGAGGAAAAGGAAAATTCAAAACCCAAACTCCAGCCAACTTTTCTTTTCTGAAGCCTAATAAAAAAGCATCCACTGGGGAGAGTCTGTCGCAGTTTTAGAAGGACAGACACCAAGGCAACTGATTCATATACACACAGCAAATCAATGACACACTAAGCAGGGCAGTCTCTTAACATTACCCCACCCCCTACATGTCACACTAGCTATGCTTTATCATGGAAGTCATGGCAGTCAGGGATTCCATTACTTTACTGGATCTCCATGACTTCTAGGGCTTGAGGAGGAGGAGGAGGGGGAACTGTGTGCCCCTGCCCCGCCACTGACTAGGGCTGGCTGGAACCAGGACCCTACAGGCCCAGGCCCGCAGCTTCCGCTGGAGGCTGCAGCTACCGTGTTTCCCCGAAAATAAGACACTGTCTTATATTAATTTTTGCTCCCAAAATTACATTACATTATATTACAGCGAGAGCCAAAACTGGAAGTACGTCTTATTTTCGGGGGATGTCTTACTTTCGGGGAAACAGGGTAGGGCCCTGCACCCCAGCCCCACAGCATCCTAGGCTTGGCGGGAGCGATGCGCCCCTGCCCCACGGCTGGGGCTTGGCTAGAGGCTGCAGTCAGAGCCACACACCCGTCCAGCAGCTATGGCCAGCTCTGGAGCAGGGCCTGCGTGTCCCCTGTGGCTGTGCCCCCCGTGGCGGCCAATGGGAGCAGGAGCTGTGGCTCTGGCCTTGGCAGAGGGCTCGGCCCATCAGTCCCGTCCCCTCCGTTCCCCTCCCATTGGACTCCATTCCTCCCCCTATATAGCCCTGTCCCCTGGTTATTTTTAGTCAAGTAACGGACAGTCATAGCATCCGTGAATTTTTGTGCATTACCCGTGATCTGTTTGTGACTTTTACTAAAAATAACTGAGATAAAATCTTAGCCTTAACTATAAATCACTAAGTCCTGGACTACACATAAAGTTGTACCAATGTAACTGAAGGAATGATTTTATACTGATTTTGTTAAACCGGTGCAACTTTGGGTGTGAACTCATATCACTTTAAAACTGGCTTATAGCTGCTTCACTTGCACCTGTAAATTTACCAATGCAAGATAAATGAATATAAGCCAGATTTATGATATAAGAGCCCACACAAAATTAAATTGGTTTGGTTAAACTAGTGCAACATTTGCATCCAGACATGCCCTCATCAGTGTCTTGTATGAGGCATTTGTGGAATCCAGGGGCCTAACAGAATTTTCTTGCTCTGCTTGGTTAAGCTTAAGGCTGCAAGAACAGTGCTGAAAAAATGCCAGAGAGCTGGGATGATGCAATATGCTGTGCAGTGCACTGAAAACCAGGTAAACTGGACTGCTTTTGTAGATGACTTTTCTGTCTCAGTTATCCCTTCTGTAAATGGAGATAATAATGCTGATTTAATTTAAAAAAAAAAGTCCCGAGTGCTCCATTAGAAACTTTACTTACAGATTTACTACAAGTACTTAAGCATAAGGGTTTATCTAAATGAAATTAGCTCGCAGCAAGCAGGGGCATACATTTAACCCATATTGTACCAAGCACTAAGTGCCAATGCAGACTCTGCAGCCATGCACGAAAAGTTCATGAGGGCGCTTTAATCTACCCTGCTATGATGGGAGTAGATTAAAGCGCAGTAAGGAACTTTTAGTGCATGTCTGCAGAGTCAACACAGTGTGCAGCATGCTACTGCACTCGAACATCCAACATACAGAGACATCTGGGGAGGAATGCAGCTTAGGGAAAAATATATGCAAATTTACAGCCTGGTTCAAATTAAACAGAGTCCACCTTGAATACAAACTTCGGGTGTGGCCGGAGCATAACCTGGTCCCTGGAGAACTGCATGTAAGGAGGCCCAGAAATCAGGACTTGCAACTCACACACCCTACCAGCAGAGATAATGGCTATCAAGAATCCAGTTTTCTGAAACAGGATGGGCAATGCACAGGAAGAAAGGGGCTCAAATGGAGGCCCCATTACAGCTGCTAAAGCCACATTCAGGTCTACAAGTGGACTGGCTCTTGGACTGGAGAATTCAGGAGGACAAGTCCTTTCAGAAATTTCTTCACCATGTCGTTGAGAAACCCGATTTCCCTCAGATAGGTTGATGAAACACCGATATTGCTACCAAATGCACTTTCAGAGAACAAACTGCTAAGCCCAATTCCTGAAGATATAGCAGGTACTCCAAGATGTCCTGGATGGAAATCTCCACCGGATGGGTCCCACAGGCCAAGAACCACACAGAAAACTTCTTCCACTTTCCCAACTAGGCCATTTTAGTGGAAGGCTTCTTACTGTTAAGTAGGACCAACTGGACAGCCTTCGAGCAACTCTTCCTCGTCACTCACCCATGCAAGAGCCATATCATAAGCTGAAGGGAACTGATTGCCGGATCCAGAGCATGGCTGCGGTCCTGTGTGAGCAGGTTGGGAAGAAGAGAAAGTGGCATGAGGGGCTGAATTGACAAAGCAAGGAGGTATGAGGGATGTGCAAACTCAAGGGGAAGAGGGTGGCTCGGGAGTCCTTGAGCCCATGGAGTCTAGAGTCAGTTAGCTCAAAAAAGAGCCCCAAAACCTCAAATGGCAGCTCCTGTATCATGGTCTGTAACTCCTGGAACAGCCCAGAAGTCTGCAACCAGTAGCTGCACTGCATGGCCACAGCCAATGCAAACACCCTGGCTGTCGGGTCCATTGCGTGCCAGGCCATCTGGAGGGCTCACCACCGTGGTGAACTCTTGAGCATTTGGCCTGCTAAACCCAGGGTTGTGAGTTCAATCCTTGAGAGGGCCATTTAGGGATATGGGGCAAACATCTGTTGAATGATTTAATTGGGGATTGGTCCTGCTTTGAGTGGGGAATTGGATTAGATCTCCTGAGGTCCCTTCCAACCCTGATTTAAAAAAAAAAAAAAAAAACCACCCTGTAAGCTGGCCATCGACTAAACTTTTCTTCCAAATAAGCAGTCTCTTGGCTAACTTATTTGTGGGCATTCCGCTGGGGTGCCTCTGCCTGTCTCTTTCATTTTCCGCAGACACAACCAGTGATGCTGTGGGGGGATGAGAATACAGATACTCAAAGCCCTTTGCAGGGACCTCGTATTTCTTTTCTGCTTTCTTAGATGTTAGCGGACTAGATGAGGGGGTTTGCAACACTGATCTGGCTATCTTGAGCACCCGAGTGGACGGGCAATGCAATTATTGCCAGTGTGGTGGCCTAGATGACATTAAAGAGGTCACCTGCCTCTTCAGTGACCTCCGCGATTTGCAAGCCCAAATTCTCCACCACCAATTTAAGGAGGGCTTGGTGCTCCTTAAAACCATCCAGGGGACTGCTGGTGTGGGAGAGTCCAGCTACTGCCTTGTCCAGGGACAACAATGACGATTGAGTGGCTTGAGGGATGGTGTCACTTCCTTCTTTGTCAGGGCAGGGCTCCTTGGCACCAGAGTAGAGGGTTTCACCTCCATCGCTGTGCCATGCTCCAATTGTGGCACCAGTGGCACCTTGGCCAGATTGTCCGACGTGGCCTGGGAGTACTGGACCAGTATCACCAGCATCTCCCATAGATTCCAGTACTGCCATTGGGGGGGGGTCCCTGGCCCCTCCTGCATTGGCACCGCGGCTGGTGCCACCTCAGTCTCCCGTGTCAGAGGGGAGTCTCCCCGTCTCACCAACGAGCTGAAGTCATGGTCCAAACCGGATCACTGTGTCTCTGGTAACCATGGCAGGGCCATCGAGGCCTGAGTCTGCCTACTGACCCTGGTAGGTGAACAATGGGGCACGGAGAGTAGTGTTGCCTGCCAGAGGGGTGTACCAGGGTGAGCTTGACCAACGCTGAGATCCCGAGTGAGTCCTCTAGGATGGGGACCTGACAAGAGGGGTTCTTTGCCTGATAAGCCTCTCTTCTTTGGTGCCAGGAGGCTTAGTTTCTTCAGCTTCTTCTTTGGCACCAGCAAGATGGAGCGGTGCTGGGCCAAAACCAGTGCCAGTGGTGCGCCGCGTGCCAAGGCCAAAGAGCTGGGCATAGGTGCCGTTGTGGAGTGTTCTGATGCCAGGAGAAGAGCAGCCTCCACCAAGCATGTCCTCAAGCAGATATCCTGCTCTGAGTCCACAGGCAAAAGTTCTTATAAATGCGGCACCTGTCCTTGCGAAGGCCTTCTCCCAAACACTTAAGGCAGCTTTTGTGCAGATTCGTGCAGATCGGCCTGCTACATAACACACATGACTTAAAGCCATGTCCCAAAAGGGGAGACTTAACTAAGTAACACTATCAACTAACCAACTGTGAAATTATATACAAGTCAATGGATAAACCGCTAATGTTCTTGCCAAGCAACAGAAGGTGCTCCAATCAACCGTCATGGGCTGTAAGGAGGAACTGAGGGGGCACTGGGCTGGCCACGCCTGATATATCGCCGCATGGAAGCGCCACTCCAGGGGGCACCACAGCCAGCCCTCTGGATACCACTAAGGCAGAAATCTCCAACAACTGTGTATGTGAGTGCGCGCACACCTAAAATGGAATTGACATGAGCAAGCACTCGAAGAAGAATTAAAGAATATATATCAATATTTCCTTTTATGTCAAATGGTCAACCCATGGGAAAACGGTCATAACAGGGCCGCTGCCACCAGCTTGTATTATAATAACCCTAAAGGTGTATTATTCTTTAACAAACAGCCAGATCCTCAGCCCTGTTCTGGTAGCCCCAAGTCACCCATCAGCCAGTATATTCAGCCCCTTGAGGATTCCATCTGCATTAGGGGAGCCTCAGGATATGTGACCATTCCTGCACAACTCTCTCAGCCCCTGGTACAGAGGTTGTAAGAGAGGAACAAGGGGCATGGCCAGAGTATACCTACACCCCAGTGATCCCTGGCTTGTGCACCTGGACTTTTCCAACTGGTGCCAGCATAAATCAACTTAGAAACTTAAAGCCACTTTTTTTCCCTTCCCGGACTTCCATTCTTGGGCCAAGCATAAGTCAAACAAACCTGTAAATATTCATAAAGATTCCTTGACATGGCCCTAAGGGGGAAGAAACATGGAATCTCTTCCCTGACTTCCCAGCAGGATTTAATGCTGAAATGCACGTAATGAATCAATAAGCAAAGTTTAATGGAGTGCTCCAGGCAAAATTTTTGTTTTAGTGTCACTTATTTGCTTGATGTTACTTCACAATATAATATTTTTAAATTTAAAAACATAGTAAGAGCTTGATGTTTATATGTCTTGAGATCTGGAGATGAAAAGTGCCACATACAATTAATATAAAAGCACTATTACTACTGCTATAACACTTTACATATCTTGCACAAGGGGGTCTCAAAGATGACAAATATTACCGCTGTGTTACTAATATGGAAACTGAGGCATAAAGAGTGAGTTACTCGAGAGTAGAACTAGCCAGGAATTTTCCAACAAAACAGGCTTTTGTCAGAAAATGCCAATTCATCTTGCAGATACGTATCAGGTTTGATGAGCCTTCGATGAACCACAAGCAGAGTTCCAATGGTGTTTCCTGTCAGCTCACATGATTGACTACAAGGAAGCCCAGAATTCTAGGGTTCGTGGCTCCAAGGAAGCCTCACCATGAAGTCTGCCCTGGGCTGGGGATGCCAGGAGTTCGACTCCTGGGCCAGCTGGCTCTCCAAGCTGCTCAACTCTCACAGAACAGGGAACCAGCAGCCCCAAGAATCAGGCAACCCAGGGAACCAGCTGGCCTAGTAGTCCAGAAGCCCTGAGCAGTTTGCAGGGTACAGCTTCCCTGGACCAGACCCCGGAAGCCCTGTCAGTTTGTCACCAACTGCCAAGAAGTTTCACTTTTCCTATTCAGTGGTGGGTAGTAGTGAAAATGACAAGAATTGTATCAATTTCAGACAGATGCTGTTGGAGTTCAGGGAGCGTATTTCCTAATCACCATATATTAGTGCTTCCAAAATGAAATTTTTCCAGAACTTCCATTTTGCAGGAAATTTCGAAAAAAATCTGATTCAGGACAAACCCACATTTCAAAATGTGAAAATTTCCTGTGACAGAAATTCTGAGTTTCACCTGCTCTACCCAAGAGCAGAGTCAGCAGGAGAGCTGAAATCAGAACATACATCTTGACTCCTACTCCAAGCAATAAAGAAAGGGGTGACGGAAGAGATATTGAGTCAGACTATGTCTTCACTAGAAACACTGCAGGAGCACCATTGCAGCTGTGCCACTGTAGCGCTTCAGTGTAAAGTCTCACTACAGTGATGGGAGAAGTTCTCTCATTGGTGTAGTTAATCCAACTCCCCAAGAGTCTCTACACCAGGGGTTAGGTTGGGTTTAATATGTCTCTCAGGTGTGGATTTTTCACACCCCTGAGTGATGTATCTGGGTCAACTTTACTTTTTAGTGTTAACCTAACCTCGGTCACAAATTCTCAGCAGGGTATCCTGACATCTTGTTTATATAATTGCAATATTGTATCAATGTATAGTAACTGCCACAAATCTGCAAACATCTGTCTGTAATGTCAAGCCATAGCACCCTGACTAATATATGTCTGCTCATCTCCACTAAATAGGTAGGGAACAGCTCTCCAGGCAATGCGTCTCATTGCTATACATCTCCTAACACACACACACACACACACACACTGCATTTCAATCACATACATCTGGTACCACCATCATTTTTTGAGTGACGATGTTATCCAATATGAAGGAAAAAGCCACTTGGTCGTCATCGTCCAGGAGAGGATTAATTGCTTTCTCTAAACGAGCCAGTTTATCTTCCTTCTGAAATGAAGTTAATGGATGTTAATAATGTTAATTGATGTCCTCCATCGATACCTATTTACCAACAAAACGCCCTCCACCTTCAAGAGGCAGGCACATATCGCCCTGTTTATGAAGATACTCCCCAGTAACTGCGTAGTGACCCATCTTGACAACTTACAATAGCTAGGGGAGCAAAAAAGTCTCTCTCTCAAAGAAGAGAGTCCAGTCTAAAATTGTTTGGTGATCTGATAACAGTAAAAGTGCATATAAATAGCCAGAAAAGAAAGACAACAACCCACCTGGCCCCACTCATTTTTCTGTCTGCACTTCCAAAACTTCTTTGCCCTCAAAACCCCCCAATCCTCATGCCAGTCCCTCCCTCTCCATTCTTACGAGAGCCAATTACAAGACTTGCCTCTTTCAGTTTTTCATCACAGAGGTCCAGCATGGACTGAGATATCTGAGTCAGTGAGTGTTTTGGCCCTGCAAATACACAGGAAGAACAGTGATGCACCCTGGGTCTGTGGAAGCTTTCAGGATTGGAGAGAGGATGAAGCTCATCCCCATGGCACACAAAGAAAAACTCTGATCACAGAACACATATGAGCATTATGAGATAACATCCTAGGAATCTCTCTTTACTCATTACCTGCATTACTGATTATATTTCTATCACGGTTTGAAACATGTCCCCAGTCACATACTATAGTAATTCTCCCCTATGGCATACACAATTTAACTAGAGTTGATTATGGACATTATAATAAAGAGGCTTACTTACTATTGCGAGTGTTGTGTCTACATATTCACACTTGTTGGATACACCCTATAGTGCCACTGAACTTTGGGAATCTCCTAGAAAAGCAGTGTCCACTGGGATTCCATAAGCACCCCCTGGACTGCACCAAACCTTTGGAGCAGAGACATGGAGTCCCCATTTCCTTCTGTTAAAGCCCAGTCATGAGAGCAGAACTCTGAGGAAGGGAAGGTGGGCAGGACCCATGAATATGAAGAAGCAAAGCAACACTCTCCAAGAACCAGTTACTGAAAAGCAGAGTCCTATGTATGTCGTGATTCCACAGGTGTGAAATTTGCCACAAAAACCACAACTCGCCACAGAACTGCATTCCAAAATTTCAGCTTCAATTTAAAAAAGAAAACAAAAGTTACCTACCTTTCTTAACTGTTCTTTGAGATGTGTTGCTCACGTTCATTCCAATTAGGGTGTATGTGCGCTGTGTGCACAGTACGTGGAAGGTTCTTCACCTAGTAGTACCCGTCAGGTTGGCTCACGTGCCCCCTGAAGTTGTTTCTCCATGGCGCTGTATATAAGGCCCTGCCAACCTCCCCTCCCCCCACTTCAGTTCCTTCTTGCTCACAATGCTCTGAACCAGAGCAGGCAGGTTGGTCTTCAAATGGACAAGAGCAACACATCTCGAAGAACAGTTACAAAAGTTAAGTAACCGCTTTTTTCTGCTTCGAGTGCTTCTTCATGTCAATTCCAATTAGGTGACTACCAAGCAGGAACTCAGAGGCAAGGTCAGAGTTCAAGAGTTTGCTGACTGAAGCACCATTCAGCCAAAGGCTGCATCGTCTCTGGCCTGCTGAGTAATGGCTTAATGCGAGGTAAAGGTGTGGAATGAGGACCAAACTGCAGCCCTGCAAATTTCCTGGGTTGGAACCTGGGCCAGGAATGCCGCTGAAGATGCCTGCACCCTTGTGGAGTGCTCTGTCCGCAAATGGCAACCAAGTGGACTTTTATTGATGACATAGAAAGCCCTTGCTGCTTTGGGACCAGGCAGTAGTCCAAGATAAAGGGTACTGTCAAGTGCGTAGTAGGCGTGTTTTTACAAGACCAAATTGTGAATCTTTTCCGTTTGGCTAAGTAGGTGGCCCTAGTGGACGGTTTCCTACTTCCAAGAAGGACTTCCCTAACTGGATCAGAGCAAGCCAGCTCTATTGGGTTTAGTGATGGAGTTTCCAAGCTGTGTGGTGGAGAGATTCAAGGTTGGGGTACTGAAGGTAGCTTTGGTCTTGAGTTATCAGGTCTGTGAGCAGCAGTAAGATGAACAGGGCTTCCACTGACATCTCCAAAAGAGACGTGTGCCAGTGCTGATGTGGCCAAGCTGGAACTATCACTAAGACTTTGTCCCTCCGAATTTTGAGTAGCACCTTGTGGACGAATGGGAAGGATAGAAACATGTAAAGGAGATGGGTCCTTCCAGGGAAGAAGGAACGTGTCTGCAATCAAACCCCATTCTGTTTATATAAAACATCACTGTTGTATTATCTGCCATGACTGACACACATCTCCCCTTCAAGTAAGCTTGGAAGGTCTGGCATGCCAGATGGACTGTCATGCCAGACAGATTGCCTTCAGCTCTCCGATGCTGATGTGAAGTGAGAGCTCCACTTGAAACTAGAGGCCCTGAGCTCCCCAACCCATCACCGACGTGTCTGTAACCAGTGACAGGGATGGCTGAGGTTTGGAGTAGGGAAAACCCACACACACCACTTGCATGTTGAACCACCATAGGTGAGACTCAAGAACCGGTTGGGAAAGAGTGACTTCCTGGTCTAGACTACCCCAGTTTGGTCAATACACCAAGGCAAGCCATGCCTGAAGAGCTTGGAGTCTCAGTCTGACATGCTGTACTATGCAAGTACAAGCAGCCATGTGGCCCAGGAGCTTTAGGTAACTCAGACCTGTGGTGGTAGGGAATTGTCGAAACCGTGTATGCCATTGCAACAGGTCTGAAAATGCAACTGTGGTAGAAATGCTCGTCTGTTTTGAGTCCACTGCCAGGAGCTTGGGGACCGATGCAGCTCCCCGGTCTGTCCGCTGCCAGAGGGCAGTAGTGACCAGTGCTGAGGACATGGCGACCAACATGGTACCATTGCTGGCTTGCCTCAGAACAGCACCAAGGGTCTCAGGGATGCCACTGCTTTTGAGCTTAGTGCTCTGTCTTGCCTAGGTGGAGAAGGCAGCACCGTGAATGTGGTAAGTTCTCTCACAGCCTCAAAGGTCTCCTGACTATATACTGACTAACTACTACTACTAACTACTGATTTAGCTATTTACAGGAGAAAAGTCTGAAGACGACTAGGGAGAAAGGCTTGCCGAAGCAAGAGCGAATGAGCATTCTGGCTAACCCTCACAGGCGGTAAGAAGGAACTGAAGTGGCAGCGGGTTGGCAGGACCCTACAAACAGCACCATTTACGCACGACTCTGAGGAGGCACCTGAGCCAAACTGTCGGGAACTGCTGGGGGGAAAACCTTCCGGCTACTGTGCACACAGCACGCACACTCTGACTGGAATAGACATGAGCAAGAGACTATTATTCTAGCCCTCATGTTTGTGAAAACATGGAAAACCAACTGAGCAAAGATGGTGCTTCCTCTGTGAATGAAGAGGCTACAGATTTTCCAGCCTACTGCAGAATCCAGGGAAGCCTACCAGAGTTCTAGTCCTGCTTGCTGCTGAATCCATGGGGCCTGAAATATGGCAAGGCTTAGCACTTACATAGTGCCTAATATTTTTAAAGAATACATGTCAGATAAAAAGCTGTGTTAACAGGAGTCACAACAGGGCTGTCTCATAGTGGTTCAGTGAGTCAGCACTTTTACCCAGCAGCTGCATGTAAAATCTAAAGATTAATTTTTCAAAAATACATTTCTGGCTGGGATGAAAACCTTGAAAACACCAACCAAATGTAAATCAGTAAACTGATGTCTGCCTAAAGCCAGCCCACACTACAAAGTTTTGTCAGCATATTTACATAAGTCAGGATGTGAAAGAACCACACCCTTGACTAACATAGCTCTGCCAACAAGCTCTGATACCAGATGACAGAACAAGGAGTAATGGTCTCAAGTTGCAGTTGGGAAGGGTTAGGTTGAATATTAGAAAAAACTTTTTCCCTAGGAGGGTGGTGAAGCACTGGAATGGGTTCCCTAGGGAGGTGGTAGAATCTCCTTCCTTAGAGGTTTTTAAGGTCAGGCTTGACAAAGTCCTGGCTGGGATGATTTAGTTGGGGACTGATCCTGCTTTGAGCAGGGGGTTGGACTAGATGACCTCCAGAGGTCTCTTCCAACCCTGGTAGTCTATGATTCTATGAAACCTCCCATGCAAAGACAGCTATCGTGGCAATTGTCCTTTTGCTGGTATAAGCATCAGGGGGAGCGGGGGGGGGAGGGGGGAAGAGGGGTCTAAGTCTCCACTGGGGGGTTCTGCTGCCATAGGTGTATCAGCAATGCCTTTGACTATGTCTACACTATGGATCTTACAGTGGTACCGCTGCACTGTTACAGCTGTAAGGTCTTCCATATAGTGAAAGGTCTTCCATATAGCTGCGCTTTGCCAGCAGGAGAGAGCTCTCCCTTCAGCATAATTAAACCATCCCCGAATTACTGGCGTTAGCTACATCGACAGTAGAGCCTCTCCTGCCAACATATAGCTTCCCACACCAGCACTTTTGCTGATGAAACTTATGTCAGTCAGGGAGGTGTTTTTTTTCAAACCCCTGACCGCCAGAAGGTTTATTGACAAAAGTGGCAGTCTAGACAAAGCCTTTGTAATGAAGGCTACTCCTCAGTCTGCAGAATATGAAGTAATAGCCTTGAGAAGGATGAATTGCCCCAATTCCTTTCAAGTAATGTGTAGACTCTGAAGCATAATATGGCAATGTAAATACTAACATTGGTAACTATCTCACTGCTGATCAAAGTTTGAAAGAAAGGAGGAAGATCATATCATAAAGTGCAATCTACCAAGAATGACTCATTTTGTCTTCACCTGTGGACAGACTCACGTTATGGCCAGAAATTAAGAGGATACCTCCACCCACAAATCTGACCTCCTGCTGATAAAGCCTTCATTACTTCCTAATGCCCACGCCTCTTATTTTGGTTTGTATCGACTGATTTTAGAGTTCACCCCTTTCAAATTATAAGAAGCTGACTAATTCATTGTCCTCATGATATCTTTGAAGAAGTCTTTTATATTCATCTTATCCATTTCAACAGCATTAACTTTTCTGCTTTCATCTTTTCCCCAAAGAGTATGAGAATTTTCCCCCTCCCATGCCACCAGATTATATACACAACGCATCTGCATCATTCCCATCACAGCGTAACACAGCTCACCAGAAGAAAAATTGAACCTTAGTGTTTCAGAGAGCTTCCTACCATTGTACGTTGCACTGTTCTTCACAATCAGCTCCAGGTGTTCCCGGAACTCTTCCCGGGAAGGGTATAGACGTTTGCGGACATTCTCACGCAGGGTCTGTAGGTCCATAGGCCGTGTAATGATTTTGTAATAGTCTTTCACAACCTTTGCATTAACAGGTGTGTGAAATGGGTATGTCTGAGGAATCCAAAAAAGAATGGGCATTCAGTCCCAGCAACCTCCACAAGCAGAATAGCCAGCAGATGAGAGGCCCTTTAGGGTATGTCTACATGACATTTTGGAGTGAGCCTCCCAGACTGATCAATACATTTGGGATAGTGGGACTCATGCTAGCGCTTTAAAAATAGCTGCATAGACAGCACTTAGAAGTTCAGGTCAGGCTCAACCTTGGGCTCTGACGTCTACCCCCTTCCCTAGGCTTCAGAGCCCAACCTACAACTTCAAAGCCCTGTCTGCAGAGCTATTTTTAGAATGCTAGTTCAAGCCCCACTACCCCAAGTCTATCAATCTGGACTGGGAGGCTCACTCCAAAAGGCTGTGTAGACATACCTACTATGCTACACATACTGAAGACCACCTGTATGTGACGGTGGTATTTTGTTTCTCTCCAATGATTTTATTATTCTATTATGACTTTGCCACCACTCTGAGGAAGAAGCGTCCCACAAGGACTTCAGTGGGAGTTACTGGGTGTTCAGCACTTTTGAAAGTAGGTTGACTTACAGAGGAGCTTAAATTAGAAACTTAACTTCAGGTTCCTATTTTTGTAAATCTTGGCTAATATTTTAAAATCAATTTCAACTCTACCTAAAACCAGAAACAAATCAATATTCAATAGCTCTCTCCAAAATCCCACATATAATACAACTATAAAGCTGTATAAATTGCTGCACAATTCTGTTTTATATCTGCTCTATAATTGTGCTCCAGAAATTCTAAACTTTTATTTTAAAAAAATTCACTAATCCTTACCGTTGCAAAGATAACCTTCTAAGTGTGAAAGAAATGTAAGCCAATGCAATGTCATCTATGAGTCTGGTGACAGCTTTAAAAATGTAGATCAGAATGCAAGAGGCCTATCAGTGGGGTGTGGAGTCTGAAGCTTAATAATGACAATGTCAACACCGAATTATTCCACTGCTGATCATTTAAAATGAAATATGAAGCTAATTTACTTACCAATTGTTGGATTAGTAACAGATAATGGGGTGGAATGAGAAATTCAACCCTTTCTCCCCACATTGATCCTCTCCCCTCTTTACTGCTCAGATGACAGGAGGAAAATGAAAACAGACACGTATCCTCTGCCCAGTGCCAAAGAGGTTTCCCTGCTTTCCCTGATTCCAAAAGCCCCCGTTACCATGCTGCCTAGACAGCTATGATTCATTTACTCTTACTGAAAACAACCTGCAGCACAATTAACTGAAGATCTGAGGGCAATATTCAAAAGGATGCAAGTCTGATTAGACTGGACCAAGGATGCAGGGACAAAGAGGGCTTGCGGGGACAGTGTTGCGTAATTCTGGGGTCTCAGATTCAGCCACATAAATCAGTCTATCAGCCTACTCAGGA
The DNA here is from genome assembly GCA_032164245.1 of Sternotherus odoratus. NCBI lineage: Eukaryota > Metazoa > Chordata > Testudines > Kinosternidae > Sternotherus > Sternotherus odoratus. The sequence goes on along the minus strand of JAVMKO010000009.1, from coordinate 86,161,550 downwards.
CACAGACCTTTGAGCATATGGCCTAAACTTACATTGGGAAGATCCCTCATATCGTTGATAATGCTCTCTAGAATGGATGACAAAGTTACCATGGGGTCCGTTCGTCGCCGATGGATGGACTTGTGAGGCCGCTGAAGAAATCAGAAATAGGAAGTTATGGTACTTCCAGAACACAAATATAAATCTCAAATTATCTGTAGGTTTAGTTTATTACTGCCATGGGTGGATATGCAGATACATGCCTCATATGTGCTGGCTATGGATGGCCAGGTGCAAGAGGTGAACAGGACAGAACAGGGGTGGGCAAACTACAGCCCAAAGAGCCCGTCCTGTCCGGCCCCTGAGCTCCTGGTTGGGGAGGCTAGCTCTGCCACCTCTCCCCCACAGCCTCAGCGCGCCATGCAAGCAGCACTTTGGGGGGCAGGGCTGCAGCGTGTCTGGCTCCGGGCCAGACATGCTGTTCTGAGTGGCATGGAAAGGGGACCGGGGGGTTGGATAAGGGGCAGAGGGTCTTGGGAAGTGGTCAGGGGATGGGGGCATTGGACAGGGCATGGGAGTCCCAGGGTGCCTGTCAAGGGGCAGGGATATGGTTAGGGGTCAGGGAAGTCAGGGGACAGGGGGGTTGGTAGGGGGTGGGGTCTCTGGAGGGGGCACTCCGGGGACAAGGAGCAGGGGGGAGATTGGATGGGTCGGGAGTCCTGAGGGGGCAGTCAGGGGGCGGGAAGTGGGAGGGGTTCGGATGGGGGAGAGGCCAGGCTGTTTGGGGAGGCACAGCCTTTTCTACCCAGCCCTCCATACAATTTTGAACCCCGATGTGGCCCTTGGGCCAAAAGGTTTGCCCGCCCCTGGGATAGACAATGGACTAGTCTGTGAGTCGGTCACGAAAGTCACAGATTCCGTGAATTTCCGTGACCTCTGCGACTTCTGCAGCGGCCGGTGATGGCTCAAGTGCTACCCAAGCCAGGTAGACCCTGGGCCACCTTCAGCAGCTTAGGTGTGTGCAAGGGGGCTCAGGATACAGGGGAACACTCGGAGTGCGGGCTCCCTGGCTCCCACTGGCATGGCCCTGCAGCTCCTAAGTGGAGGGACCAGGGGGCTCCACACACTGCCACACCTGCAGGCCCTGCCCCTCCCAGCAGGGGTCCCGGGTCACGCACTGCTGCCCGTGCCCTCACCCCGAGCACCCACGGGACCCACAGACCTCCCCTATCCCTCTTCCCGAGAACCCACAGCTCCCCACCCAAGTGTTAGTTAGGGGTATATAGTAAAAGCCATGGACAGGTCACAGGCCATTAATTTTTGTTTACTGCGCGTGATCTGTCCATGACTTTTACTAAAAATAGCCATGACTAAAACATAGCCTTAACGACTGGACATGAAGAGATTAAAATTGACCCACTGACATCTACACTCACATTCAAGTAATCGCAGTGAACAGTGGTCCCAACTCGCCGCTTTTTCTTTGGAGGAAGCTGCTGTTTAGGGAACTTCAAGACCAGTGATTTCCTGCGAACCTCATCTGCACTAGAGAAAAGAATTAGACCTCTTATTTCCTTTGCTTCTCTTACCAGCAAGACTTTTTACATCTTGGAATCAGCACTGATGCTGTCTGGTACAATACCAAGCTCAATCACTACTACATAATCAATACAATAATCATAATACTACTACATAATCAACAATAGATCTAAACCCCAGCCACTTTACTCCGGTGTCTACTGCACCTGGGATGTTTATGTATTTTGCATCAGCCCAGAGATTGCCCTTTTCACCACCTAACCCTGCACCCCCGTCCTGCCCTCACCTCTCAATCAGTTGCTTTCCAAGGACAATTTTGGTCCCCTCCACTTTGATAAGCTCTTCATTATCATTGTGAATGACTGTCTTTTCCAGCTCTTCCTCCTGCTCCTCTGTCATGGCAACAGGGTTAGAGGGTGGGGCATTTGTTTGGTAGTAGAGGGGACAAAATTTATTAGTTCTCATGTGTCCAATTGCACCACAGGCTCCACATTTTAACTGCAGAAAAGATAAACAAGGCGAACAATTAAAATGTATTCAGAGTTGAAGGCCAGATGGGGAACTATAGATCTAGTCTGGCCTCTCCCATATCACAAGCCATTAAATTTCACCCAGCTATCCATTTTAAGTCCTGTATAATTTGTGCTTGGCTAAAGTATAAATTCCAGAAAGGCATCTAGTCTTAATTTGAAGTCAGAGACAGAGAATCTACCATTTGACTTAGAGGTAAGTTAATTACCAATTTACCAGTAAGATAGAAGCTACTTAACTGGCCTGATGTTCTAGGTTCAGATAACATATAAAGGAAATAATTAGTGCTGCCGATTAATAACAGTTAACTCACATTATTAACTCAAAAAAATTAATCATGATTAATCACACCGTTAAACAATAGACTGTGAAATTTACTAAATATTACTAGATTATTTTTTTATATTTTCAAATATATTGATTTCTATTACAACACAGAATACAAGGTGTATAGTGCTCACTAATTACTATTTTTGATTACAAATATTTGCACTGTAAAAATGATAAAATAAATCATATTTTTAATTCACCGCAGACGAGTACTGTAGTGCAATCTCTTTATCGTGAAAGTGAAACTTACAAATGTAGATTTTTATTTGTTACATAGCTGCACTCAAAAACAAAACAATGTAAAACTTGAAGCTGGATATGAGTCACCAGTTAGCCTTGTTGCCAAGAAGGCTAATGGCATTTTGGGCTGTATAAGTAGGGGCATTGCCAGCAGATCGAGGGATGTGATTGTTCCCTTCTATTCAACATTGGTGAGGCCTCATCTGGAATACTGTGTCCAATTTTGAGGCCCACACTACAAGAAGGATGTAGAAAAATTGGAAAGAGTCCAGAGGAGGGCAACAAAAATGATTAAGGGGTTGAAGCACATGACTTATGAGGAGAGGCTGAGGGAACTGGGATTGTTTAGTCTACAGAAGAGAAGAATGAGGGGGGGATTTGATAGCTGCTTTCAACTACCTGAAAGGGGGTTCCAAAGAGGATGGATCTAAACTGTTCTCAATGGTACCAGATGACAAAACAAGGAGTAATGGTCTCAAGTTGAAGTGGGGGAGGTTTAGGTTGGACATTAGGAAAATCTTTTTCCCTAGGAGGGTGGTGAAGCACTGGAATGGGTTACCTAGGGAGGTGGTGGAATCTCCTTCCTTAGAGGTTTTTAAGGTCAGGCTTAATAAAGCTCTGGCTGGGATGATTTAGTTGGGGATTGGTCCTGCTTTGAGCAGGCTGCACGGCCACCCTCTGCTGGGCGGCGAAACAAGGAGCCGCGGGGAGCTGACGGTCGGGGGGGAGGGGGAGGAAGAGACCGGGCTGGGTGGATCAGTTGGGGGGGGGGAGGGAAGGAGCATTGGAGGGTCAGTTGGGGGGGGAGGGAAGGAGCTGGGGGGGGAGGGAAGGAGCTGGGGGGGGGGAGAGACCGGTCTGGGTGGGTCAGTTGGGGGGGGGGAGGGAAGGAGGTTTGGGGGGGGGGGGGAAGACCGGGCTGGGCGGGTCAGTTGAAGGGGGGGGGGGAGGAGATTGGGGGGTGGGGGGGGGAAAGAGACCGGGCTGGGCGGGTCAGGCAGGCAGCAGGACCCTGGCTGGCAAGGGGCCAGTGGTGGAAACCCCAAAGCAGTGCAGGGCTAAGGACTCCACCTGCCACTGCTTTGGGATTTCCCCTGCTGGCCCCTTGCCAGCTGGGGTCTCAGCTCCCGTTGCCAGCCTGGGCTTGGGGGAGGGGTGGGCGAAGAGCGGCCCGCGAATGACTTTATAAGGGTCAAAATGGCCCTTGGTGGAAAAAAGTTTCCCCACCCCTGCCCTACACTTTCCAAAAACTTCCTGGATTGTCTGTGCACCGCTGTATTGCTCTCCCAGCAGGTATCAGGAGCAGATATGAGGCACTGTGTTGGTGAGTATCTGAGTGTCTATTGCAGGGGACAATTTGGCAGTTTGACCGTGGGCTTGATTGATTGTTTGACTAGGGTGAATTAGAGCTTTGTTCTAGGTGGGCCTTGAGTGGGCCTGACTTATAAAAAGCCAGTCAGGAGCGAACAGCTGAGCGGTGAACAGCTGAAGCGAACAGCAGGAGTTTGCCTGGACGGAGCTCAGTGAGGCTTTCATTTTACAGGCATTTGAGTGGTTGCTGCAGCAGCTGCAGAGGTTCTCCGAAGGAAGGTAATATGGATAGTGAGGGTTCAGCTGCTGTTACCTGCACAGGCTGTGCCATGTTTGTCTTTCTGACACAGGACAGAAGCGACTGTCTGCACAAAGTGCAAGCTGGTCTCCATATTGGAAGAAAAGGTTCAAGGTCTGGAGAAACAAGTGTCAACCCTACGTTGCATAAAAGAAAAATGAAGATTTCCTGGACAGACATCAGGATATGCTTCTACGGGCATAACATGCTGCAGATTCAGAGCAGGCTGCACAGCGGGGACAGAAGGCTGGTGAAAAAAGCTGGCAGCATGTGACCACCAGAAGACGAAGGAGGAGCGTCCATGTTCCAGCAATGCAGGTACAAGTGAGCAACTGTTTTCATGTTCTCTCCACAGATACTAAGGCGGAGAGTGGACTACATGATGTATGTGAGGGAAGGGAGCAGGAGGAGACTCCACTGATTGGAAGGCATGAGATGCACAGTCCTAGGGACGTGGGTTCCATGTCCACCACTCCCAAGAGAAGGAGACGGGTGGTGGTGTTCAGTGACTCCCTCCTCAGGGGGACTGAGCCATCTATCTGCTGCCCCGACCAGTAAAACAGAGGTCTGCTGCTTTCCAGGAGCTAGGATTCACGATGTGACAGAGAGACTGCCAAGATCCATCAAGCCCTCGGATCGCTACCCCTTCCTGCTTCTCCACGTGGGCACCAATGATACTACCAAGAATGACCTTGAGTGGATCACTGCAGACTATGTGGCTCTAGGAAGAAGGATAAAGGAGTTTGAGGTGCAAGTAGTGTTCTCCCTGTGGAAGGAAGAGGCCCAGATAGGGACCGTTGTATCCTAGAAGTCAATGAATGGCTACGCAGATGGTGTCTGAGAGAAGGCTTTGGATTCTTTCACCAAGGGATGGTACTCCAAGAAGGAGGAGTACTAGGCAGAGACGGGATCCACCTAACGAAGAGAGGGAAGAGCATCTTTGCAAGCAGGATGGCTAACCTAGTGAGGAGGGCTTTAAACTAGGTACGCCAGGGGAAGGAGACCAAAGCCCTGAGGTAAGTAGGATTCTGCGACCTAGCACAACCAGCAGGCTGCAAGAAGGGAGGACTCCTGTCTCATATTGAGAAAGTGAGACAATCAACGAGTTTTCTTAAGTGCCTATACACAAATGCAAGAAGCCTGGGAAACAAGCAGGGAGAACTGGAAGTTCTGGCACAGTCTGGCAAATGACCAGGGAGGAATATAAAAATATTACTCAGGCATGCAGGAGTGAGATCAGGAAGGCTAAATCTATTAGAGTTCTTTGAAGAGTCAATGAACATGTGGACAAGGGTGATCCAGTGGACACAGTGTACTTCGATTTCCAGAAAGCCTTTGACAAGGTCCCTCATCAAAGGCTCTTACGTAAACTAAGTTGCCATGGGATAAGAGGGAAGATCCTTTCATGGATTGAGAACTGGTTAAAAGACAGGGAAACAAAGAGTAGGAATAAAAGGTAAATTTTCTGAATGGAGAGGGGTAACTAGTGGTGTCCCCCAAGGGTCAGTCCTAGGACCAATCCTATTCAACTTATTCATAAATGATTTGGAGGAAGGGGTAAACAGTGAAGTGGCAAAGTTTGCAGATGATACTAAACTGCTCAAAATAGGTAAGACCCAAGCAGTGTGTAAAGAACTTCAAAAAGATCTCACAAAACTAAGTGTTTGGGCAACAAAATGGCAAATTACATTTATCCACATTAAATTTAAAGTAATGTACATTGGAAAAAAATAACCCCAACTATACATACAATATGATGGGGGCTAATTTAGCTACAACTAATCGGGAAAAAGATCTCGGAGTCATGATGGATACTTCTCTGAAGACGTCCATGCAGTGTGCAGCAGCAATCAAAAGAGCACACAGGATGTTAGGAATCATTAAAAAAGGGATAGAGAATAAGATGGAGAATATCTTATTGCCCTTATATAAATCCACGGTGCGCCCACATCTTGAATATTATGTACAAATGTGCTCTCATCTCAAAAAGGATAGACTGGCATTTGAAAAGGTCCAGAGAAGGGCAACTAAAATGATTAGGGGTTTGGAACAGGGCCCATATGAGGAGAGATTAAAGAGGCTAGGACTTTTTAGCTTGGAAAAGAGGAGACTAAGGGGGGATATGATCGAGGTATATAAAATTATGAGTGGTGTGGAGAAAGTGAATAAGGAAAAGTTATTTACTTGCTACCAGAATATAAGAACTAGGGGCCACCCAATGAAATTACTGGGCAGCAGTTTTAAAACAAATAAAAGAGGTTCTTCTTCACACAGTGCACAGTCAACCTGTGGAACTCCTTGCCTGAGGAGGCTGTAAAGGCTAGGACTATAATAGGATTTAAAAGAGAACTGGATAAATTCAAGGAGGTTAAGTCCATTAATGGCTATTAGCCAGGATGGGTAAGAAATGGTGTCCCTAGCGTTTGTCAGAGGGGGGTGATGGATGGCAGGACAGAGATCACTTGATCATTACCTGTTAGGTTCATTCACTCTGGGGCACCTGGTATTGGCCACTGTTGGTAGACAGGATACTGGGCTAGATGGACCATTGGTCTGACCCAGTACAGCCTTTTTTATGTTCTTATGCGGGGGGATTTGATAGCTCCTTTCAACTACCTGAAAGGGGGTTCCAAAGAGGATGGAGCTAGACTGTTCTCAGTGGTAGCAGATGGTAGAACAAGGAGTAAAGATCTCAAGTTGCAGTGGGGGAGGTTTAGGTTGGATATTAGGAAAAACTTTTCCACTAGGAGGGTGGTGAAGCACTGGAATGGGTTACCTAGGGAGGTGGTGGAATCTCCTTCCTTAGAGGTTTTTAAGGTCAGGCTTGACAAAGCCCTGGCTGGGATGATTTAGTTGGGGTTGGTCCAGCTTTGAGCAGGGGGTTGGACTAGATACCTCCTGAGGTCCCTTCCAACCTTGATATTCTATGATTCTATGAAGCAAGCAGCATTATCTCCTGCAAATTATAGCCAAACTTGTTTGTCTGAGCGATTGGCTGAAGTAGGACTGAGTGGACTTGTAGGCTCTAAAGTTTTACATTGTTTTATTTTTGAGTGTAGTTATGTATTAAAAAGAAATCTACATGTGTAAGTTCAACTTTCATGATAACGAGATTGCACTATAGTACCTGTTCTAGGTGAACTGATAAACAATATTGTTTTTTACAGTGCAAATATTTGTAATAAAAAAATATAAAGTGAGCACTGTACACTTTGTATTCCATGCTGTAATTGAAATCATTTTAAAATGTAGAAAACATACAAATATATTTAAATAAATGGTATTCTATTGTTTAGCATCATGATTAATCATGCAATTAATTGTATTTAATTTTTGTAATTGCTTGACAGCCAAAAATTGCTCATGTCACAATAAGAATCATTAGTACTTCTCTGGAAGTACTGGACCTGGGATTTCTGGACCATGTTGCAGAGCAAAGCTAAGCACGGAGTATGTGACTTATACTTGATATTAGGACCCTGAAAACAGCACCTATGTTGTCATAATCCTATCCCATAGTTTTCTCCTCTTTCTTCTACCCAAATGAGGAAAAGGTTTGCTAGAACACTGTATTTCATGGACTTTTCTTCCTTGGATTGCTCTGTTTTACTTGATGGCTAGTTACCTTCAGATCTGGCCGCTCCTTCATTTTCTTCGGTTTTTTCTCTGGTGGTCCCTTGAGTTTTTCTTTTTCCTGGTTCCGTTTGAGGCGCCTTAGCTGCTCCTGGATCCTACGCCGCTCCTTCCGCATCTCCTCCCGGTGCTGCTCATCAAAGAGGGCAAATTTTCGTCTGGAACACAGAGATTTTTTTCATCTAGGTCTACAAGTGGCCAAGCATCCTTCTGCCAGTCCCGTTTTCCTGGAATTTGAACACCCATAGCAGGATTCTTCCCATAAGAACCAAAGTGGTGGAACAGCAGAGCCTTATCCTCAAACCTTCATGAAAAGCACTAGTATTCTTGTTTAAACACTTCCTCCCATGAACAGGATTTACCTAGTTTCACTGATGGGAGCAGTGATCCCTACACAAGTCAAGATGCAGAAGGTGGATGGGCAGTAGAACAAGATCTCTTTCCCAATGCAACAATTGTGAACACATCAGCAACACTCCCAGGCATGGCCAGTCCTGGAGTGAAGGAGACACTTGAGATTCTGACTGGTTGACCCACATGGCACTGGTCACATCTGGACAACTCAGCCTATATTTTAGATACACTGTACATTTACTAAACTAGAAGGTATGAAATTTTTTAAAATCCCATGTTAAAAGAATATTAGGATTACAAAATTGAGCATAATGATTGATCGTGCAACCTTAATTCAGCCCTCTTATGCAGATGCATTATAAAACAGGCTTTAATTACATGATCACATGCTATCTGTTCCACAGTCCTCTGCCTCATTCAGTGCACAAGATAAATGGTGCTCTCTGAATGGATAGCTATTAAATAGGTTTCATTATCCTTATCATACAATGACCTCATTTACCACAGACCATCCAAACCCTACACTGAATACGGAATTATTAATTTCCTTGTGGATTTTTCTATTGTATTCATCATTGTAAATTTTTAAGTGCTTCACTAACATTAATGAATTTATTTTCATAACATCCTTCCGAGCTCAGAGGAGGAGATCATTCTTATTTTCCAGATTGGAAACCAAGGCACAAAGAGATTAAGGTCAAAACAGTCAGAAGTGTCCACTAATTGGGGTGGCCCAATTTGAGATACTTACTGCCTGATTTTTCAGAGTACTTCAAATTGTATATGTTCAACGCACATCAAATTTTGTTGCAATTGAGCACACAGAACTTTTGCAAATGAAGCCCCCCCATGTCTCAAGGTAGGCACACAAAAACTGAGGTACATAGTGGCCACACTGTGAAAAGTTTGTGGAAGAGATAGGGATAGAATCCAATTCTCCACGTTGGTATTCCTCTGCGTTAACCACAAGACCATTATTTCTCTTCCTGCAATCCCCTGCCTCATTTATCATACACTTCCAAATTTCTCCTTTAAGTGAGATAATGATCCTATGGACAATTCTCTCATTTACTACATAACCCTGATTCATGTCCTTAATAGTCCATCCTCTGAACAAACTAGTATGTGATCATGAAACTAAAGACTATCAAAGGATATACATGAGGCAGTCAGTTTAAGGTTTCATTAGGAGCCTATGCTTTTAATAAAGCAAACTGAAAAAGATCAAATTCTATCATGTGGAACCATAATGATCTCCATGCAAGTCTTAGCAAGCCTGAAAACTTTAGATCTATAGCACAGTCCTCTGCCACATGAATTAAAAGAGTAACTAGTAGCAGCAGTAAGCTATTATCCTGCATGTGGACCAGTCACTAGATGGGGAGAAACAAACTTTGCCAATAGCTTTTTGCTAGTCAGGAGAGAAACATAGGGACTCAAATTTTGGCTTCTGTTCCAGGTTCTGGTGAGGGATGTTCTCTAGTTGTTTCAGACTTTGACTATCCTGTTGCTTCTACCCCCTCTGCAGCTAACATGAGCAACTGTAGGGGAAATCCTACCCAATCCCTGCGGCACTGGACTAGCACATACTAAGTATAAATAGAATTTTTGGAGAATTTATCTACCAGCCTCTGAACACATGCAAATAGCATTTTCAGAGGCTTACAACACAGCTGGAATTTCACTGGTATTTCACAGACACAGCAAAAAAGGCAGCTCGATGACCTGAGGATAACCCCTTGCCAATTTTTAAGTTCATGCATCAAAGTAAAAAGGTGCTAGAGCTTCTCAAATAAATGGTTATAATAATTGACTCTGGCAAAATATTTCCATTTGCTGAAGTGGCTGAACCATCTTTGTTTAAACTTTCCAAAAAAATCATCCAGAAACAGGTATCTAGCATGAAATATTTCAGCCCAAACAATTCAAGTTTGGCAGAGTTATAAAGTGACTGAAAACAGGGTCTTACAATGGAAAGAGTTAGGCAACCTTAACTATAAGTGTGGCTGCTTGCTTCACCTACAGTAATCCCAGAATCAGCCACATTAAAAGACAATGAGGAATACTTGTAGCACCTTAGCGACTAACTAGTTTATTTCAGCATAAGCTTTTGTGAGCTATAGCTCACTTCGTCGGATGCATAGAATGGAACAGAAGTAAAACGCAAGAAAGAAAAAGAAAAAAATATTGCACATTAGCATACCAATTCTAACAGCCCTCTTAGAATTGGTATGCTAATGTACAATTTTTTTTCTTTTCTTTTTCTTTCTGTGTGTTTAAATGCATTTTACTTCTGTTCCATTCTATGCATCCGACGAAGTGAGCTATAGCTCATGAAAGCTTATGCTGAAATAAACTAGTTAGTCTCTAAGGTGCTACAAGTATTCCTCGCTTTCTTTACGGATACAGACTAACACGGCTGCTGTTCTTGAACCTGTCACGATTAAAAGACAACACATTTTAAATGCAGAGGGGAAACTGTGTGTACTTGGACAATTGTATTTTGGAGGTTTTCACTTCTCTCAAGTATCAGGTACTGGACAAAGCCAGAGACGGCTCCACCGGCCCTGAGAAACATACCTCTTCCTGCCATGCAGCAAGCATAAGAGCCATCCCACCTGCAGGCAGAAGAGTGTATTCTCAATTCAGTTATACTGGTTGCAGAATTTTTCAGCAATAATTCCCCCACAGCCAGGAACTGCATGTGCCAACACTCTACATTATTGATGCCAGATGGACATGAAGAGTCTTCTAAGGCCTTACATGAACTCTTCATCCTTGGTGGTCCGTATTCGGCTGTAGGCATCAATGACAGAGGGCTTACGAACTGTCTCACACCGCACATACTCTTTTCCATCCTCATCTCGAAAGGTACGATAGATTTTGAGGCGACGGCCCGTGGCAGAGGAATTGAGACTGGTTACAGAGGCAGTGTCATCATCTTTGTGAGAGCCTGCTGAGGTGCCCGAAGCTGATGCTACAAAAGAGATTATTTTAATGGTTTCCAAAACAGTTCGTGCTCTATAAAAGTCAAATTTTACATTCCTTTTGTCCTGAGAGATCACAAGACACCAGAGGACAGGAACAAACCTGTTTGCTTGAGAATCTAAGATGCCATCTCTAGAATCTAGGATGCAGGTGAAAGGCATGTAGATACCATGGTATGAGCAGAAAGATAAGAAGAGTAGTCACAAAGATTTATCTATGAAGGTTCTTTTACTGGTGTTCATCAACGCAGTATTAGCATCAACCAAGATTTTGCATATTAACTGGGAGAAGTTAAACCATGGTACCCAAGAGTTACCTGCCCAAAGTGGCAATACCACATTATAGATCAATCTAGTGCTGATTCAATAGTGATCAATAAAGGAATTCTGAGCAGAAAGCAGCACTTGGCATCCTAAACAAATCAGCCCAAACTTGGTAGCTTTATGACAAAACTACAAAATCAGCAGGCAAAGGGAACACAGTAGATATTGATCTTCACGCCTTAAATTAATCCATCTAACTGCTTGGGGATAGGAAGACAATACCACCTTCCACCTCTTTAAAATAAGCCCATCAGTGCATAATTATGAGGATTACCGTATTTTTCGCCCTATAAGACGCACTTTTTCTTCCCCAAAACGGGGGGGAAAAGTTGGTGCGTCTTATAGGGCGAATGCAAAAAAAAAAAAAAAAAAAAAAAAAAAAAAAAAGCGCCTCGCTCTCCCGTCCCCGCCGGAGCGTCCTATAAGACAAAAAATACGGTATGCACCTTTCTGTGAAGCAACAGTTCAGACAGGACACTGGGCTACACAGAGCACTGCTTTCATCCAATAGAGCAATTCCTAGGTACTCCAAGATTTTTTTTCCACACTATCACCACATCGACAAGAAGGCCCCACACTACAAGGAGGATGTGGAAAAACTGGAAAGAGTCCAGAGGAGGGCAACAAAAATCATTAGGGGCCTGGAGCACATGACTTATGAGGAGAGGCTGAGGGAACTGGGATTGTTTAGTCTACAGAAGAGAAGAATGAGGGGGATTTGATAACGGCTTTCAACTACCTGAAAGGGGGTTCCAAAGAGGATGGATCTAGACTGTTCTCAGTGGTACCAGATGACTGAACAAGGAGTAATGGTCTCAAGTTGCAGTTGGGACGATTTAGATTGGATATTAGGAAAAACTTTTTCACTAGGAGGGTGGTGAAGCATTGGAATGGGTTACCTAGGGAGGTGGTGGTAGAATCACCTTCCTTAGAGGTTTTTAAGGCCAGGCTTGACAAAGCCCTAGCTGGGATGATTTAGTTGGGATTGGTCCTGCTTTGAGCAGGGGGTTGGACTCACTAGATGACCCCCGAGGTCCCTTCCAACCCTGATAGTCCATGATCTCCTGCCCCCTGCATTCCACTTATTGCAATTACTCACACAATCCTTTTTTGTCTCTCCTGTCCTTTTTGCTCCTTTCCTTATCATTGCCACTGTCTTCTCCCAGAAGCATCCTCTGCAGCTCCTTCCGCTCCTGTTCTTCTCTTTCCCGGGACAGTTGTGAGCTGGTTTTCTTGTTCTGCAACATATTCTCAATATTCTTTCCCATCTCCTCGAAGTCACTGTCCTCAGCTGAGCTACTGTCAGTGTCTGTTGATAAGATCTCAGTTGATTCTAAAACTCTGAAGGAGGAGACAGCTTTTAAGTCAGTTATCTTACAAGCCACAAGTACCTCACCATCTACCCCCACCCTGCATGAATAAATCAGAGGACAAAAGTGACAGCAGTAGGTATGAAACCAGCCCTCCCAAAGAGTAGCCTGGAATGTACACAAACCCCTCAAACTGCTAATCAGCTCTCCCACTTCCGTCATCCTACAGCTCCTTCTCCCACAAAGGAGCCCAAACTCAATGTCTCTCCTCTCATTCTGTTGTCCTTCTCTCCCTAGTGATAGTCCAATCATCTGCCTACCCTGCTGACTCTCAGACCAACATTTTGGTTGAAGAACATAGGGCTGGTCTACACTGAAAAGTTACATTGGCATAGCTACGACTCTCAGGGCTGTAAAAAATCCACAGCCCCAAGAGACGTAGTTAAGCTGACCTAACCCCCAGGTGTAGTTAGAGCTAGGTTGATGGAAGAGTTCTTCCATGGCTACCTCCTCTAGGAGAGGTGGATTACCAACAGCAAAGGGAGAACCCCGCCTGTTGCTACGGTTAGTGTCTACACAGAAGTGCTGCTGCAGCTGTGCTGCTGTAGCATTTTAAGTGTAGATATAGCCTTGGAATGGAGATGTAGATGTTATGAGCTACTGTAACACAGAGAAGGGTGTGGAGCCATTAGTTGCTACCCCATAGAGATAGGGGTAAGCAGCTAGTAAACTGTGGCCCTAGAAACAGAGCTCTGTGGGATGAAATTGCAACACATCTGTCAGGGTATGGTGCTAGATTTCCATTCCTGATCTTTCCCAAAAGGTCTGCAACCAAGAGAACACCAAAGCCATCCCAATATTTTCTATAAACATTCCCACAAAGCCCTCATCCTCAGTGCTCTATTAATGTGGCTCAGCTGGACAAATCAACATGAATCCCCACTGTCCTCTGGCAGCTCACAGGCATTCAAAGTCTGTAAGGCCCATAAGCAAAGCAAAAGACTCTGAGCTCCTGACTGTGGGATGAACAGGAGGCTGTAAAAGGCCTGATAAGAACTTACTTATTTTGCAAATCAAAGATGCGTTGACACTCCTCTTTATATCTCTCCTGATGTTCTGCCACTGAGAACCGAGACCCACGTGCAAATTTACTCATAGGCCCCTCCCCTGAGCGAGCCTGCTCTGTGGACATTGTGCGCACCACATCAATCACTTCCCAACGGGAAAGCTTCTTAATCTGAGAAACAAGAGAGACACTAGAAAGGGCTTCAGGAGACAGACAGTTCAGGGAAGAGGATCCATAGTCAGAAAGGCTAGAGTTAAAAGTGAGCCCTCTTCCATAAACCATGCAGGATCCATCCAACAAAGTTTCCTATGCTCAGGGCCCCATACTGTGCAGCTCCTGTATCAAACTCACCTCTTCTTCAGGAACACCAAATTTACGTAGAAGCTGTTTGGCATTTTTGAGAGACAGACGCCGGAGATCGGCATCCGTCCCTGTCACAGTCTTCTTCACTGGCTGTGGCTCCTTATCATCCTGTTCAGAGAAAGAGAGCCTCTGAATGTCATCACACACACTAACCTTTTCTGATTTCTCATTCCCTCTGTCTGACATCCTCTCAAATCGCCCCCGCCCCACCTTACCCATCTTTATTCCACTTCTTCAGACCTATCCCTCTTGCCCTGCACCAGCCTTGGGAACACATTTACCTTCTGCTGGGTTGGTTTGTTTGGGATCTTCACATAAGAGAATCCTTCACCACAACCTGTAGGATCTGCCACACCAGTCACTTCCAAGAGACACTTCCCCTTCATAGCAGCAATGAAGGCTCGTGTGGTATTCCAAGGAGCTGTGCGCACCTGCCATAAAGGGGAGGAACAGGCCATCACACTTCTGTCACTGTCACCAAGGAGAGATTTCCACCTATTCTATTTTTGGCCCTACCAAAATTTCAAGCAAATAAAACAGTTTTTACTAATGTTCTCAAGTTTAATTTACTGACAGGCCACAGTTTTTAAATGGACATAAACAGGGTGAACCATAACCACACACATGATCAGTCCTCATTCAGAGGAAACATTTATGTTCAAACAGCTTTAAAAATACAATGCAATAAATACAGACATCTACATTCCCCGATGTGCTGAGCCCTCTTGACCTGTGCTGTCATCTGAGCTCTCTCCTCTCCCAGGAACCTCTGCTCATGATAGCACCAGCTGATGCCTCATGGACCCCTGTTGTACCATCAGATTGCATTACTATATTTTTATTAGATGTAAGCTGATATTTTGTCAAACTGAACCCCTTAGGTTTGCAGTAATCTCCTTTGAGAATGGCACACAGATCACCACCTTCCACTCACTGCTTAGTCTCCCTTTTTATCTTGGATATTTCTAAGACTTCCATCATCTTAGTAACTAAGCACTAAATAACAATGGGAGCTATGAAAAAGTCCACAGAGTGGTCTATTCTCCATTTCGTCATGCTCCAGGTTTCTCCTCCATCTCTTTTCATGGTGCTTTTCTTCTTGTCTTTCCAACTTCCAATTCAAATCCCCACCATGGACTGGTCAACAAGGAGATGCTGACAAGGCTCTTTCCCTTGTCCCTGAGAGTCTGACCATAGGCCTATCTACAGCAGCATCCCCGTAGAGTGAGCACAGTTGCTTTGGTGGGAATTGGATGGATGGGGGGTGGGGGGTCTCAGATAATACAGTCCTAGCTATTGCAAGTAGTCAGTGGAATTCAGAGCATTTGTAATGTGTTCAGGCCATCCTTTGCTGTTATATTAGCTGTAGTTTTGGCACAGATTTTACCTTCAGTCCCGGGACACTTAGCACATTATGTGTTAGTGGGGGGTAGGCTTACTCCCAGTTTGCCACAACTAAGCCTCTGTACAGAGAAGCCCTTGAATTGAGTCCATTTTGCAGCAAGGGCTAGATTCATCAGGAAAAAAGGTGGGGGGAGGAAGGGGAATCACGATTATACAATCCACAACCAAAAGAAAATGTGTTTTCCATTTAAAAGAAGATTTATTTTGTTTATCTACCAGACTAGAATACAGCCCATCATATGTCTAACCCCTCCCCTGCTCTGCCTTGACAGTACCTCATCATCAATCTTCATCTGGAAGTCCTCTTCATTCTCTTCCTCTGGGGCAAAGAACGATTTTTCCCCATAACCTGCATCCTGTAGAGAAACAGAAGGGAAAAAAAATATCTAACTCCCAAATTATAAAAAGGACCCATGAGAAAAGGAAAAAACAGTACTATGAGGCTGATGGTCTGTTCTCAGCTGGAGACTAAGTGTAGTACACAGAACACACTGAGGAGAGACCACCGGGAGATTAACAAAGCTGAAACATGTATCAACATTTAGGGTTCCCATATTTCAGGTTCCATAAGAGGACAGCAAGTGGGGAGTCAGAAGAGGGGGAGCTGGAGAAGGGGAGAAATATTTTAGGGGGTGTTGGAGGGGTGTGTGTATTTGGAGGGGAGTTTTGGAGGGATACTGGGGGGGGGGGGGGTTATGTAGGTTATGTAGTCAGTGCCTCCCTTCGGGCCTCTCCCCCTTCCCAGGCCTGGTAGCCGGGGCTTGGGTGGGCAGGATCCGGCAGCTGTGGCTGCAGAGAAGGGACCAATCTTGGCACAGACACAGCTCTTTCTGAGCTGCAATGTCTGCTCACAAAATCCTAGACATTGCCAAATATCTGAAAAATCCGCCCAGTCAGAAGCACAGGATCAAAGAGGTCATTGTCTGGGAAAACCCAGACGTATGGCAACCCTAATTTGGACAAACTCTGATATCTTGACTTCAAAAGATAAACCGTTTTCAAAGCAAGTCCAGTGGCACTACACGCCCACTACACTACACGCCCACTATAGATACAGCCCCACATGCAGGCTTCCATACTGCCCAGGCCTCCCACTCACTAACTCATTCTCCACACCCCTTCTCAGCCTCTGGGGTGTCGTGTCTCCACTAGATACTTCCTCACCAAGTACAGCAAGGGGGCAGGTTGGGAATCTACTGGTTCCCTTTTGTCATGTATCCAGTCCCCATCCTGGACATCTGGAAGTGCAGAAGAGTGTTTAGTTGTTTGCCCCAAAGTCAAGAGGCTAATCTACTAAGACTAAGGCAAAATTAGTCCCCCAATAGGGAAAATTGCACCTTGCTTCATCCTCCACAGAGAAAGAGTTCCCTGTAATTTACCAGTTAGCCTGCAATAGACATTTACCTTTAGCCGCTGTTCAGCTGCAATCATGCTATAATAGGCGCAGCACTGCTCTGGGGACACCATCGCTCTGATTTCCTCTTCTGTTGGTAATCTGAAGTCTGACTTTAATACCCACCAATTTGAGTCCATCCCTGAAAAATGCAGAGATGAAGCAGTTACTTACTTGTAACAATAGGAACCATCCCTCAGAGAAGAAAGAGAGGTTAGTTACCTGTAATTAGAGGTTCTTTGAGATGTGAGGTCCCTTGCTGTATTCAATTACCCACCCTCCTTCCCCTCTGCTTTAGAACTCTTCTATTCACGGTAGAGAAGGAACTGGAGATGTGGTCAGTCTGCCCTACCCTTTAGCATCTTGCAAGAAACCACGAGGCAAGCCATGGGAGTAGGTATGGACCAATGGACACTACTACTTTCAAAATCTCCAGTTTTGGACTCGTGGTGCACTTGCATAAACACTCAGTGGAATTCAGATAGGGACCATACTTCTCCAAAAAAACCCAGCTAGACAAGTAACATCACCAACTTCTCCTTTTCTTCTCCTTCCAGTGATTGTCCCTATTGCATTCCACTGAACATGATTAACAAGTTTAAGATTAACAGCCGTGTTAGTCTGTATCCGTAAATAAAACGAGTAAGACTTTGTAGCACCTTACAGACTAACCAGTTTATTTCAGCATAAGCTTTCAAGGACTATAGCTCACTTCATTGGATGCTGAAATAAACTGGTCTCTCTCATTTTATGATTAACAAGCAGTACCGAAGTCGGAGGAGGAGGGTGCAAGGATGAGGATGAAATGGTTGAGCAGAGAACAGCTGTTCCGAATGAGGCATCCATCACAGAGTCCTGTACCAAGGCATAATGCATAGCAATAATATTTACTGAACTTCATGTGGGTGCTCTGCATAGTCGTGAGGTGGCACATCATGGAGGGTGGTCGTGGTTGATGCCTGGCCTCCTGTGGAATGGGCCCTCACACTAAGGGGTGGAGGCAATCCAGATAACTGATAGCACAGTGTAACGTACCACGAAATCCACATGGAGAGTCTCTGTGCATTGATCACCTGTCCCTTGACTCTTTCAACTATTGTAACAAACAAATCTAGGGGATTTCTTGATCAGTCTCACCCTCTATAGATAGACGGCCAAGGCCCAGCAGACGTCAAGGGAGTGAAGTTGACATTCCTCTTCTGAAGTGTGAGGTTTCAGGAAGAATGCAGGTAAATGGATGGATTGGTTGAGATGAAACTGGATATGATCTCTGGCAAAAACTTGGTATGTAGGCACAGGTGGACTTTATCCTGATGGGAAATGGTGAAAGAAGGGTTCGCCATCATAGCCCCAAGTTCACCTACGCATCTCACCAAAGCAACAGCCACAAGGAAGATGACTTTCATGGAAAGGAGGGGCACAGAACACTAAGCCAGCAGTTCAAAGGGATGTTTCATTAGCATTGACAGAACTAGATTGAAATCTCACTGGTGAGTGATAGGTTGTACGGGTGGGAAGGTTCTGATGAGGCTTTTCCAAAACCTAGCAGTCAACAGGTGTGTGAATACAGAGTGTCCTTCAATGGGGAGGAGGGGTGTGGAAAGCACTAACTGCTCCCAAGTGGACCTTGACAGAGTTGAGGGCAAGACCCAATGCTTTCAAGAACAGGAGGTAGTCTAAAAGAAGGGGAATCTCCACCTCTTCTGTGGTTAGCATTTTCTGTTTGACCTTGGCCTGCGTTTCCACTTGGCCTGATAGAAGCACCCAGTGGACTCCTTCCTGCTGCTGAAGAGGGTGTTTTGCTCTTCTGATGAAAACACTTGTTCTAGAAAAGATAGCCATCCAAATAGTACTCTGAGGTGAAATCTCTGTGTATCGGGATGTCTGATCCTGCTGTTGTGTTGCATTAGTAGCTCAGGAAAGGCAGGGGTGAGAAGTGGAGGATGGGCTGACATGTGGAGAAGCTTGTGGAACGAGAACAGTCTGGACCAGAACGGGGCAATCAGGACGCCTGTTGCTCTCTCCCACCTAATAGTGTGGAGTACTCATGGAAGGAGTGACAGAGCAGGGAAGGTGTAGTTTATCTGGTCCGACCAGCAGAATGAGAGACCCTCAGCCTGAGAGTGGGGACCGACAGCCCCTCTGGAGTAGTATGTGCTGCATTTGTTAGCAGCAGGGGAGGGAAAGAGGTCCCTGACCAGAGTCCCCCATTGGATGACTATGTCGCTCACTATGGTATCATGAAGTTCCCACACATGATCGTAACAAATCTTCTGCTGATTGAGTCAGCAATCATGTACTAAGTCCCCAGAAGGTAGGCTGCAGACACCAGGATCTGTGAGCAATATACCAATTCCATAGATAGACAACGTCCAAACACAGAGCAGGAAACTTCAGGGCCCCCTGTTGACTGATGTAATAAATAGTGCTGGTGTTGTCAGACATGGTAAGAACATGATGGGAGCAAATGGATGGGAGCAATACTTGCATGCCTTTCCATATAGCCCAGAGTTCCAAAATTTGGTATATATCCTGGAATCCCAAGGGGTGCATGTTCCCTGTGTCATGTGGCATCCCATGTGCGCTTCCCCACCCTACAAGGGATGAGTCAGTGATGATCGTCCTGTCTGGGAAGGAAGGGAGAAGGGGGACCCCCATGCTGATCTGTCATAGGCCCGTCCACCACTAGAGGGAGGAGAGTATCTTGGGACGAACTGTCAGCATAAGGTCTAAGGCATAGGTGAGTAAACTCCCTGGAGCCACATCTGGAAGCAGGGAAGGTGGAGACGAGTAAAGGCAGTAACGTATGTGCATAAGGCCACGTGGTCCAGGAGGCATAGGCAAGTCCTGGCTGGGACAGAGATTCCAGACTCTGCACTGCCCCTTTCTATGCTGATGCTGACTCAGAGGGAAGAAAGGAGTCTGAGAAACATGGAGGCTGAGATCCAGGTTTTGTCTCTGGATTGTGCTGCTAGGAGCCAGTTGTCAAGATATGGGAATTCATAACACCTGAGGTAGGCCATCATGATGGAGAAAACTTTGGTGAAGACCTAGGAGCAGTGCTGAGTCCAAATGGCATGACCCTGTCCTGAAAATGCTGAGAGCCTACAGTGATCCTCAGAAACCATCTGTGTCTGTCTATATGAAAATAACTATCCTGCTTATCTAGAGTCCTAGACCACAGGCCTTTTTCCAATGACAGGATGATGGCTGCTAAGGCGACCATAAAAAAAACGGTTACCTACCTTCTGTAACAGTTGTTATTCAAGATGTGTTGCTTATGTCCATTCCATTCGAGGTGTGCACGCGCCCACATACATAGTTGTTAGAGACTTTCATCTTCGTAGTATCCATAGGATTGGTTGTGGCGCTTCCTTGAGTGCCACACTCATGCATTGGCATATCAGGCGCCGACGACCCTACACCCTCTCAATTCTTTCTTGCCGGAAACCCCAACAGAAGGTTAGGAGGGCAGGTAATAGAATGGACATGAGCAACACATCTCAAAGAACAACAGCTATGAAAAGTAGGTAACCGTTTTTCTTCGAGTGCTTCTTCATGTCATTCTATTCTAGGTGACTCACACGCAGTATCTACAGAGGTGGGCTTGCAGTTCATAGCCTCATGGCTTGCAGTAGTGCCCTACCAAAGCCAGCATCTTCCCAGGCCTGCTGTCAGAGAATAGTGGGATGTAAACATGTGGACGGACAACCACGTGGTCACCCTAAACCCTATGTCCTGGATAGGCACCAGGACCACAGAAGCTGCCTAAGAAGCCTGCGACGATCGCCAGGGGCAGCACCTTTCCTTCATAGCAAAAGGGAATGCAGGCGGTCATCCAAGAAGAAATTTTTTGAGCAGATACAGGGTGACTTTTCATCTTGTCAGCCACAGTGATGAACAACTGTGTTGACTTACTGAAGGGGTTGGTCCTGTTGAAGTAGAAGGCCAGAGCCTCCTAACGTCCAAGGCATGCAGTCTATGCTCTTCCTCTGACTTATATAGCTTTGCAAAGATGACCAATAAATAAATATCCTGGCTTGAATGAAACAGAGACCACCTTGGGCAGGAAAGCCAGGTGCGGTCTCAGCTGGACGTTGTCCTTGTAGGAGACCATATAACGTGGTTCTGAGATTAGCACACAAATCTCAGAGACTCAATGGCCTAAAGTCACCACGACCAAGAACACAACCTTCCAGGACAGGAGAAGAAGAGAACAGAAAGCCAAAGGCTCAATAGGAGAAGCTGCTACAACACCAAGTTCAAGTCCCACAGGGGAACAGGGTCCTTAACATGTGGGTAGAGGCGCTCAAGGACCTTGAGAAATCTGGCTGGCATGTCCTGGGTGAAAATCGATCTGCCCTTGAGCAGCAGACGGAAGGCTGAGACGGCCGCCAAGTGGACCTTGATCGATGAAAGAGACAAGCCCTGGAGCTCGAGATGCAGAATGTAATCTAAAATCAGTTACAATGAGGCTCGCTTGGGCCGGATGCCTTTATCCAAGGTCCAACAGGTGAATCACTTCCAGTTGGCCAGATAGATTGCTCTGGTAGAGGGCTTTCTACTTCCTAACAGGACCTGCTGGACACTGGCCAAGCACTGCTGCTCCTCCTTGTTCAACCAAACCATCAGGTGCAGCACTGCTAGATTTGGATGCAGAAGACTGCCCCATGGTTTTGGGACAGCACGCCTGGCCTGAGCAGCAGCTGGAACAAAGTTACACTGAAAAGTCCAGCAGCGTGCTGTACCAGTGCTGGCATGCCCAAGCCAACGCTGAGAATCACCTTCACCCTGTCCTGTTTGATCTTCATGAGGACCCTTGGGAGCAACAGCAGCAGAGCAAAGGCATACATCAGAGCCTGGACCATGGGAATAGAAAAGCATTCGACAGGGATCCCCTGTCCATGCCACTTATTGAGCAAAAGTTGTGGCATTTCCCATTCTGCCTGGATGCAAACAGGTCCCCCTGGGGAGTTCCTCACTTGCAGAAGATGGAGCTGGCCACTCCAGAGGGACCACTCATGGCGAGATGAGAAGGTCCCGCTGAGGCGATCTGTCACAGCATTCTTGGTCCCTGGAAGGTGAGTGTCAATGAGATGTATACCATGCTGCAGACAGAAGTTCCAGAGCCTGAGGGTTACATTCCAAATCTCAATGATTCTAGTGTAACATCCAGTAACAGGAACAAATTAAACAAATCCCCAATATTATAAACAAATTAGGGTTAGAGACAGATTTTCAACTTCAATTATGTTTATCATGGTCAAACCCTTGTAGCTAACAGACCACTGTGCCACCTCTTCCCCTATCTCTTAACACTTAAGTTACAAAAGTGTTTAATACATCAATGCAGCAATTATGTTCCAATCAGGATGGATAAAAATCAATTATTTAAATTAAAAAAAGGATTTTTCTTTAAATCAGATTTTTTGATAAAGTGCTTTTTGAGGAA
Source organism: Sternotherus odoratus (assembly GCA_032164245.1). Lineage (NCBI taxonomy): Eukaryota > Metazoa > Chordata > Testudines > Kinosternidae > Sternotherus > Sternotherus odoratus. The sequence goes on along the minus strand of JAVMKO010000009.1, from coordinate 86,139,036 downwards.
AAAACCTGTCTAAAGACAGTTTTAATTAAGATACATTATAGCTCAAAGATATCATCATGAATAGGGATTATAAATACTAATTCTATAGTCTGAGATAATATATTTAGGTAATGTTCAAGAAAATGAGTTCCAGTAGTTCATGGTTTAGGAACCCAACCTTATGGAGTTCCAGGAGCTTCTGTATAGATTACTCAGGTTAATCTTTCTATCTACCCAGTGGGACTCAGTGCTCAGTCTAGAAGATACCATCAGAGATGCTTAGTTTTGCAGTTCTCAGACTAGATTCCTGAATCCAGAGATAACTGCAAGAATGTTTTTAAATAAATAATACATAGAGGTGAGAAACAAACCTCAGCCCTATTGTCCCACTGCAAATTTGTGTACACAGTGTCAATCCCTTACTTCTAAAAGAGCAAAGTTTCAAAAATTAAATGAACAGACGACTGTTGGGGGTGGAATAGATCTGGACAAGGAGAAGTATGGAGATAAATGTGAGAAGGGAGGGACAGGCAATAGAAACAAAAGTGAAACTGTTTGAGCAGGATATTCCAGAGTCTTGACATCTTTCTGAGTGTAGCCTTCATTGATTTGAGATCTACCATACCATTCTCTCACTAGAAGGGGAAACCTATAATGGCAGCAGGCCATAAAAGACACGGTTTGGGAATATTTTAATGAAGTTCCTTTACCTGTGGGTAAGACAGGCATGCAGTGTTTGCATTTTGCATGCAACAGGAAAATGCAAGGCTTGGTTGCCCGAATGAAACAACATCATGAGAAGTATTCCTTTTAGGAGGAAGCTGCATTGAAGATGATGAAAAGAACATGTCTGAACAAGCAGGATCTTCAGGTTGATAAACTTTTTTATTTTATAGTTCTTTCTTAAGGGCTGCCTGTCTTCCTTCTGGACTCTTCTTGAATTCTCAAGTTTGAGCACAAAACATAGTTGTTACTCTATGGTACTATCATTTTAGATGCAGTTGTAATTAAAAAATAAATAGCTGAAATAGGCAGCTCTTCCTTTTATAATTTCACCTTTAAAGTAGAACTGAGTGTCTGTCAGTGAATGCAATGACGAATACTAAATGAGCAGTATGGTAATAATAAATTAAATAACTGCACTGATTTATTTTGTTTAGGAGAATCCATCCTCAACATATGGGATTCTGAAGACCATCCACCTTCAAGATCACCATCATTTTCTATAATTTCAGTTATCTGCCAATGACAGTGTTTCAGTCACATCATGTATGTCACATAGCCACCATTTATTATCTGTAGCAAAAAGAAAAAAAAAATCTCCATCATCCAGAAACAACCAAAGATAAGTTTGTGATAAGAACCAGCAGATTATAAGAAGAGGAAATTGATAAATAAAATTGCCTGTTTGTTTATGTAACAAGTTCTCCTTTCTGTATGATTGAGAACCTATACTTCATTAACATGATTCAGTCATTAAGACCAGGATACAGTCCACCCAACAGAACAGATGTTGCAGGCAAATTGCTGGATAAAGTGTATGAAACAGAAACTAAGCAGTGTGTAAAAGGTCTAGAGGATGAAATTGTTAACCTGAGTCTTGATGGGTGGAGCAAAATGTCCACAATAATCCTATTGTATGTGCTTTTATTATGACAACAAAAGAAGGGAATGTCTTCCTTATAGAAAGAATTGATACATCAGGAAATGCACACACAGCAGAATACTTACAAGAAGTAGCACTAAAAGCTACAACAAATTGTGAAAAAAAAATTCAAATGTCTAATACACAGCTTGGTGTCAGACAATACGGCAAATGTATTCAAGATGAGAAGAAATTATTTAGAAAAAAAAGAGTCCCAAGCTAACAACATACAGCTGCAGTGCTCATTTATTGCACCTCCTAGTCAAAGACTTCAATGCTCCAGAAATAAAGACCAATGTTGTTGAAATTGCAAAATACTTCTGTAACCACTGCTTTGCAGCAGCTGCTCTGAAAAATGTGGGAGGAATCAAGCTAACTCTTCCCATAAGATGTGCGATGGAACTCAGTAGTGGACTGTTTTGAGCACTATATTAAGAACTGGCCTAATCGGATGAACAAATCATGAAAAAATAGATGGCACCATCACAGCCAAAGTTCTCAACATTGAGCTTAAAAGAAATGTTGAATACATGTTGAGCAGGGTTTCTCAAACTGGGGGTCGCCGAGTGCTCCCCGGGGGGTCACAAGCTCCTGCCGCCGCCAAATAGATTGTTTCCACATTTGACTGCTTTTCGATGGACATACCAAGCGCTCTCGGAAGCGTTCGGAACGTCCGCCGAAAATAGCTGCCAAATTCGGAAGTATTCAATTCGGCGGCTTTTCAGCAGACATGGAAGGGTCGCGCCCCGCCCCCGGAGGAGAAAAAAGGGTCACGGTCTCAACAAGTTTGAGAACCGCTGATGCTGAGTATCCTGAAGCCTATTTCTGTAGCCTTGAACAAATTACAGGGAAATCGCTGTTTTATTGCTGATGCTGTTGAAATTTTGAAGGAACTGAGTAAGATCTTAAAGAAAGAAATATGCATGTACAGAGTTAAATTATAAGCATTAAAAAAGTGAATGAGACAAGCACTATCTCCAGCTCATTTTCTTGCAAATATCCTCAATACTCGGTACCAGGGTCAAACCTTAACTGCTGAAGCAGAGGAACTGGCTATGACATGGACATCCACAATCATCCCTCCATAGTGCCAACTATAATAAACTTCAGAGCTAAGAGTGAATATATGTTTTAAAGGAAGTCGCACCAGGAAACTGGTGGAAGTCACGTAAACACTTGGATTCAGAGACTGTTGAAGTGATAATTTCACTTTTAACAGCAGTAGCTTCTTCTGCCTGTGTAGAAAGAATATTTTCTTCCTTTGGACTAATTCATTCCAAACTAAGAAATCGTTTGGGACCTGAAAAAGAAGGAAAGTTTGTTTTTCTTTTCCAGATTATGAACAAACAGGAAAATGAAGGTAAAGATGACTGAGTTAGCTGCAGAAGCCAATATTTTAAGTTTCTCATGCTGACCTGGCTAACAGTCTATTTAAATTTTTGTTTTGTTTTTTTATTTTTTTTAAATATTTCACTTAACTATATGAGTTAAACACAATTTTAACAAAAACAAAACTGATTTTAAAATACTTGAATGTTTAACTAAACTAAAATAATCATTCATTCATTTTCGGAATTATTTTGAACTAATCTGAAAAGTTTTCAAAAATGTATGGTGTGTACCTTCTAAAAATGAAACCTACATCTATCTCAGAGTTGTGAAGAATATGTATTAAGGTTATAACAATCAACAAAAATGCACTTTTATGTAGAAATCCATGATTAAATCACATCTTCCTGACTAGTGATTTAAATCAGAATCATCAATCTGGTTTAAATCAAATCCACCCTGGTCCCAATGGCATTTATCCCTCTTCTCATTCCCCAGCATCCCTATAAATCCACTTTTAGCCATCCAATATAGAGTTCTACACTTCTTCCTTCTTGCCTTTTTGTGTTTCTGTCATCCTGTGTATGGTATATGCTTGAATCAGACTATCAAACTCTTAGGGCAGGGGCAAGAATTCAGTTTGTCTTTGTAAGACGCAAGGTGCACCTCCACATTCAGTAAGAATCTCTCTCGGTGCCAGCAGGAGGGGGTTGTGTGCAAGTTAGTATAGAAAGTTCAGTGCCAACCTAATAAATCCCTACTCCAGAGGGTTTACAATAGCAGTGGCCACTTTTGGCCCTCGAGATCAACAGTCTTAAGAAGAAAGTTTGTATTTGTAAATTGAAAAGGTGTTTGCTGAACCAGGCCTTTAGAATTTTTAAACCAATGCATTCAAATAAGACTCATCACTACAGGGAGGAGGTAAGAAGTGCCCCCTCCTCAACTGCAGAGTACACATGGTTTGCATCAGAACACTTGTTATTCCTTCCCAGCTGCTCAGCAGCTCCCCTGTAGGTCTCTTGCTGCACTGCAGTGGCAGGAGGAGAGTAACTAGCTCCTCCATTGCCTCTTTATCTGCCAAGCTGTGGAAGGCAAAGACACAAATTTGGATCTGAACTAGCTCCGCTGAGCCTGGAGAAATATCTGAAACACTACTGTGGCCCCTTAACCTTTTAAAAATAATATGTTGAGGTCTCAGGATGAAGAGGCTGAACATCACTTGTTCACATTCAAATAAGATAGAGTACATAAACAAAAGGTGGATGTGGCCTTTTGGGAAGAGGTTGGCATTCAGCTGTTTCTTGAAGGTGGTAAGAGGATGGGAGACTATTAAAGTGACCTTGCTGAGTGACTAATGAGCTACATGGAAGGCTCTGGATTACCTGTGCGTTTAAAGTCAGCACATAGCTTTAGCCGCTTTCGAATGCTGCTCTCGGAGTGTGAAGGAAATGCTTTTTTGATATCCTCCATGCGAATTCTCCGGGGCCGGTCTCTGCTCTTCCAGAACAAGCGATAAATGAAGACCTAGAAAGCAGCCAAGAAAATTGCGGTATGCTTTGCATGCTGAGCATTCATTGAATATGGAATTTATTTTAGGCAGGGCTAACAGTGCTGCCTATACTTAAGAACCATCAACATTTCCCATCAGAAGAGCCACTTTATCAAACTAACCATTTAGGCTTAAATTTTCCATGCCAGATGTCTGCCTAAAACTGAATTTTTTTTTGGAAAATATTAACCAAAACTGTTCAGCCATTTCCAAGAACAAAATTAGTGAAAAATGTTTTGCCCAAGTTAAAAAAAATCTGATGTCTTTCATTAGAATCTCTAGACAGTGGTCTTCAAAGTGGGGTGCGCGAGACCACCCCCGGGGGTGCGTGAGACCCCGGCAGTGATCCCGCCCTGGAGACGCCAAACTCGGCAGAGGTCTAGTTTTGAACCGCCTAAATGCTGCTGCAGAAAGCGGAAGCTTTCTGTTCGGCGGCATTTCAACGGATATACCCCGGGGGGCCGCGAGCAGATGCCGCACCGCAGAAAAGGCCAAAAAACTTTGAGCACCGCTGCTCTCGAGTCTCTATACTTTGGAAGAGGGACTTGAAATTTGACAGGAGGAAATCACTCTGGTGTGAGGAATATGCCTTTTGCTGGTCCTGTGAATCAACATGCAAATTTGGGGGGGGGTTGGATTATAACCCTTTGAAAAATCTCAGTTCATGCATGCTCCATACAGACTTGCTAATTTGGCAGCTAAATTCTCCAAAGATTTGGACTGCATTAAGCATGCTCAAGCATGGGATAGCACTTGCCACAGAAACTGAGAGCTCAGAGACCTTACTGCTCGCAATATTCCCCCTGCTGGCACTTAGCAACCTGGCTGAAATGCAGAGAAGACCCAGAAGGGGGTACAAAAGAAAGATTTGGATAAAGAGCCTGTAGAGGAAAGGGAGAAGAACTGGGAATGGCTGGACAAGGAGACTGGAACAAGGACCCTCAGAAAGGCAGGGAGAGAAAGGGGAAAGAGGAGAAAGACAAACAAACACTCACAGAAAGCCAAGAGAGGGAGACTCAAGGAAACAGACGGGAGGGGAAAGAGCAAGAAGTGTCTATGAGAACTCCTGCCCTTCAGAAATAGGAATGGAACCAAGATTCCTGAGTTTCACCATTCCTCTGCTGTCAGCAAGTATCTGTGAAACCTACAGGCAAAGTATGTGTCTCATCTGCCTCTAGTGGCTGGCCAACATACAACCTGCTACCTCAAATTAGTTACTCTATTGTGTGGAGTGTGGATCAAAAGGTTCCAACCCTGCTGATTAACAATGTTGGAATAAAAAGTTTCCATATGCTGGAATTTTTTCAGTTTGCTTTTTAAAAACCTAGAAAATTACACACACAAAAATGTGTTAAAAGAACATTAAGATTGCAAAGTCAAATACTCAAAAGCTCAGAAATGCCAGAATTAAGGCTGCTTATATTCCTTTAATTTGTGCATATGCATTATGATAGTCTTTAATTACATGATCACATACCATTATATTCATGGCTCCACTGTTTCATTCAGTGCACAGAATGAATGGTGCTCTGAGAATCAATCAGGGGTATGTGGTGGTGAAGGAGGCTGTTGTCTATAGGATCCCTACCTCATCTGTTGCAGAAGTTGGAAGGTGTGTAGTAAATGAGGCAGGGGAATCACAGAAAGAGAAAATACATCTTCTGGTTAAAGCATCTGCTGTCCTAGAGAACTGAATTCCATCCCTGCCTCTGCCACAGAATTCCTACGAGATGCTAGGCAAGTCACTTAAACCAAAAAATTTCATCAGTGGTCATTAATTGTGTGTGTTTCTCATTTTCTAGGTGCCCAACTTGAAACATCTGACACTGAAGTAGACAAACCTGTGCTAAGTTGTCTGAAAAATCAAGTCCTAATCATCCCTAATTGGGCACCCAAAATTGGTGGAAACTTATTTTCTTCTTGGTGCCCCATCTATAAAATGGGAATAATAATACCCCATCGCCTCACAGAGATGTTGTGAAAATAAATTCATTAATGTTTATGGAGGAGGAAATAAATAATTCTGTTTTCAGTGCAGAGCTTGAATAGTGTGAAGTAAATAAGGCCTGGGGCCACACACTAAACAATGAGGCTAAAAAAACTACTGAATACCTGTTCATTCAATGAGCATTGTCCACCCCATGCACTGAATAAGGCAGGCATTGTGGGGGGAGGGGCGAGGAAGTACAATTAAAGACTGTACCATAATCCAGATGCACAAGGGGGCCAAATCCAGGTTGCATGGACAACCTTAATTCCGGCATTTCTGAACTTTTGAGTGCTTGACTTTGCAAGCTTAGCTATCTTTTAACATATTAGTTTTCAATTAACAGTATACATATCTGTCATTACGGGTCTAAATCCCTGATATACTAGGCCTCGATACTTATGTCATGTCGAACAGCAGAAGTTATTTCTGTGTTTCAGAGAGGAATTTTAGATTGGACAACAACAATAGCAAACTAGATAATTTAACTACCAACTGCTGTGTTGTGATGACTACTGTTAAAATTCCACAGACACTAGAATTAGTTTTAAATTGTGGCCTGCAAGTTTTATTTGGGGCTTAATGTGTGATAACTTTGTGTGTGTAAGTGGGAAAACATGGCTATGAGTGTCTCCTGGGTAAAATAATTTTGAACTAAATTGCCATTTTTAGTAATTAAGTGATTGTTCAAATTTAAAAACATTTAACTTTACAGATGTTGGGTTGAACCATTACCGACAGTCCTGTAATTTAACTGGAACATAAGCTTATTTGTCAAATCAATAAAGCTATGTATTTAAGAATTCATAGTTCTGTCTTGGTACCAAAATCCCTTGTCCAAAGTAGCACAGAACTAGAATTAGCTCACCTACATGATAAGGTTAAGATTCGATTTGGATTCATTGGTTTGATTTACCACTTTTTAGTAGTTCCCTGTTAAATTCATTCTCATGTAAATTCATTCTTTTAAATTATGTGAACACTATCAAATAACCATATTTATATTTCTCTCACTTTTTATTTGCTTTCAAATTCTACTTTCACTATTAAAACATTTGAAAGTTTATAATAAGTCTGCAGTCTGTACTTTATTTACAATACAAAGAACCATGAGAAACTTGTATAGGTAACTGGTAAATCAAAATTACTTAACCAAAGTGTGTTTTGTATCATATTGTTCTTACCTCTGAAACAAAGACAAGGCCTAGCAAGGGCAACAGGCACCTCAGCTCAGGATAGACCTTACAGGCCTGCATCTACTGTCATACACTCTCTCCAGAGTACTCTTAGTGGAATCGTCCCCATACTGTGCCTATCACATACCTGTAGAAAGTCTCTGATGTGGGTATTGGCCCGTTTGGAGTTGGGACCAGGAACTTCGAAGAGAGGACACTCCTGTCCAACTACAAAGATATCGACCAGCTCCCGAATGTAACAGCCTTGTCGTGTCCGGATAATTAGGAAATCAGTTTCTGGCATCTTGTGCAGATAAATAGGAGCCCGGAAAAGATTGTTTTCAAATGCCTGACAAGAGAAACAAACCAAAATTTCAAAGATAGACACCGATCATTGGAGATCTTGTTGGTGTTGCAAACACTCTGAAAGAGACCCAGCACAACATAATCATCACAAAACCATCAATATTAATTCATATCATAACATGCACGTTTAGAGAGCCGGATGCATTTCTTGCCCCAGAGATTAATTAATTGAAGTAAGACAAGACATGGGACAATAGTTAAGGCCAGGGAAAGTGTGGAAAACAAAGCATGAAGGATGCCTCAAACTGGCTTTAAGGCTGGATTTAAAGTAGGACAGAAAGCGTACTTGGCAGACAGAAGTGAGCGTATTCCACCAAGACAATATAAACGAAGGAGCAAAGCTGGGAAGTGGGGAAAGGAGCAGTTAGCAGTAAAAGGGGCCAGAACACTAGGCTCAGATAGAGAAGCAGAGTCTTGAAGGTGAGGCACTTGAATGCAGTAGCAGAGCAACAGGAGAGAGAGGTTTACTTTACAGCTACCAAGATAGGTCTAGGGCAGACTGAAGAGATAGAAAGGCCAGAGAGGAGAAGTAATCAAGTGTAGACCAAGGCTTGGACAAGGGTTTTAGCAACTGGGTAATGATGAAAGGATAGATTTTGGTGATGCAAAGAGGGAAAATAGCACTTTAAAAAGCTAAATATGAAGGGAGAAGCAAAGAGAAGAGTCAGATGACAAGACAGAGGTTCAGACTGGAGAGACAAAGGAAAATACTGTCCGCTCCTCCCTATTTATCTTTAGATCACCTCCTCACCACCTCTTTTACTCACAACACCTAGCCTCAGAACCATCTGTCAGGTTCTCCTGTGCCACTCCCATAGATGAAGTGGTCAGGCTTGATAAAGCCCTGGCTGGAATGATTTAGTTAGGGATTGGTCCTGCTTTAAGCAGGGGGTTGGACCTCCAGAGGTCCCTTCCAACCCTAATATTGTATGATTCTATGAAACAGGACCCGCCCTGAGCTGATCACAAGGCCACGATCCTCTCTCCACCTCAACCTCACTTCAAGGTCTGTTTTGTCCATAAAGCCTACAAGAAACCACTAACTAAACCAACTTGGATAAATAGGAGCCCAGAAAAGATTGCATATTGGGGGAGGGGAGAGAATGAGAGAGAGATCTGACACTGGGGTGGGGTAGAAAGACCAAGAGGAGAAGATGGCGGGGAATGCAAGTTGAACCCAACAAACCCTTAACTATTCATTCATAGCCCATCAGACCCCTGCCATCACTGCTCATGTGCTGGATCACTATCCCCAACCATTCATCTGTCTTTGCTTTTTCAGATTATACACTGTACCATCATGGTTGCCACCACCAGCATCATCTCCTGGGGCTCCAGGATGACAGTGATTCTGTAAAGCATCCTAACCAGACATGGTCAATGAGAGGGAGGGAATCAATGATTATCACCATCTCCACCAGATTAGGTTAAACCTGAGCAGCACCTACGGTAGGTTCCAGGTGTCACCACCTTCCTTGTGTCGCCTTTTCTTCTCAATTTTATTTTCTCTCTCGCCTTCTATTTAATAAGAGCCTGGCTTAGCCAGCTGGGACTGCATCTTGTTCAATATTGTTATAAGTTACATGTCTGTGATCAGTGAGGCAGCTAAATAGCCTGATGCTGATACAAGTTTGCAAGATCTCAAAGTGGCTAATAAGACCTTGTGTTGTGGCTATGTTTTTCCAGAAGCAAGGCTTCAAACTGAAATCAGCACCCAAGACAAGGCTATATTTTCTATGATTTTCTCTCTTCTCATGTGTTTGTTGTCTTATAGAAAGCAAAATCGAACTCTAACAATGGCAGCAACAACAGTTCCAAACCAAGTCTACGAATTTCTTTTTTCTTCAAAAAGCACAGCTATTAACACCTTTAATACCATCTAAAAACTGCTAAACAAGGGGTTTTCCTTTTAAAAAAAAAACTCTCTACAGCTAAAGGGAAAGGAAATACAACATATTGGTAAAATAAAAGTCTGTCAATGCTTTATATTTTAAAATGCTTTAACTGGTTTTTCTTCTTTTTCTGTACCTTCAACACAAGTTTATGCTTCTGCAACACTTAGGTCTCTGTACTCAAAAATCCAAAGAACATTTTACTATTTAATGTTGTAAAATAACAAGCTCAGGTTAACACTTAACTCTCTGGGCCCATCTATTCCATTAAAATTAACGCAGCTCCTCTCACCTGCAGTAACTGTCCAGGGTGCAGTGATCCCAGGAATGGAGATGTGTGACAGTAAACAGTCTCTCCATATTTACAATCTGGTGCTCCAGGGTCCTTACCAGGTTTCTGTAAAGAGGCAAAGCCACTTCAGTTAGCTCTCAGCAACAGTAACTGCTACCAGACAGCAAATCTGGCACATTATTGCGCGAAAGCATAGTCCACACCAAGTACTAAGCTTAACTATTTAAAGCTTTAATGAGACCCTTTTAGGAGAATCTATTAGCACCTTATTGACCATAAAGCACAAGTGAGGTGGATAGATCAGGGTAGGGTGAGGATTGCCCAGTGTTGGGGTGCAGGTAGTATGTATTTCTGATTGCATTACCGTATGCTGATCCAATCTGGTGTGAGTCCTCCACCGTCCTCTGTCAAACACACATTCTTTATACCTTGTTTTAGAACATCATGCAGGTGAAAATTATCCATATTACCTTATTTATAGACATTTTACTTCTAAACAAATTAACTAATTTTTAAGGTATTTTGCTAAAACTTTAATTGCTACCATTTTTCATTCTTTAGCCAGTGCTGTTTTATTGACTGGTTTGGTATTTTATTGGCGTTTTTTTGTTTGTTTAAACAACAATTTGCATTTTTACTCATTTGTTTTGTGTGACTTTGGGAGTTGCTAGTTGGCTAGTCCTGTTCAGTTATTTATTCATTCTCACTAGTCTGTTTTACTAGGGAGAATTGCAACTGGCTAGTAAATCGCACATTTGTCTGGTTTGCTTTGGCCTGTTATTTACACAGAATTTTAAAAACATTCGCTGCAGATAAGACACGACTCCCTACCCTCATTTTTTACCTTTTAGATTGCGTAAGCAGTTTTGAAAGCTGTGCCAACAAGACTGGAAATAAGGTGTACATTTATAAAGGGAGGGTAATTAATCATTAGGTAATTTGCCAAGGTTGCGTGTCCATCAGAGACAATTTTTAAATCAAGATCGGATGTTTTTCTAGAAGATCTGCTCTAGGAATTATTTTACTAACTTTTCTTTTAAGCCTTTAATATTTTTAGGGCTGTTTTATAGTTGTTCTAAGAATTTTTCCTATAACTTATTTTACTCTGCTACCTTCACATACGTTGATCTTTTTAAAATTCCACTGAGTAATAGTGAGAAGAACCAGCACATGAAACCAATGCACATTATTGTATAAACACACGCTTTTTATTTTTTGACACCTTCATGGCAGTGTATATAGGTCCCTGCCAACCTGCTGCCTCTTCAGTTCCTTCTTGCCGGATACTCCTAGAGAGGGGAGGTGGGTGGGTCTTGGAATGGACATGAGCAATACATCTCTAAGAACAGTTATGAGAAGTAGGTAACCATTTTTAATTCCTTGAGTGTTTGCTCATGTTGATTCCAAGTAGGAGGCTGCCAAACCTTAACTAGAAAGTGGGGTTGGAATTCATGGAATCGCTGATTGAAGCGCTGCTCTGCCCAAAGCTGCATCATCTCTGGCCTGCTGTGTAATGGCACAATGTGATGAAGAGGTGTGGATCAACGACCATGTCACTGCCTTGCATGTGTCTTGGATAGGGACTTGTGCCAGGAACATTGCTGATGAGGCCTGTGCCCTTGTGGAGTGTGTCGCCAGCGCTAAGGCGGGTATCTTTGACAAGTGATAGCATGCCCAGATACAGGACATGATCAAAGAAGAGATCTTTTGGGACAAGACTGGAAGTCCCTTCATTTGCAATGAATAGTTCCATTGATTTTCAAAATGGCTTAGGTTCTTTCAATGTAGAAGGCTAGGACTCATCAGACATCCAGGGAATGGAGGATTCATTCCCTGTTGCTAGCATACAGCTGAGGAAAGAACACAGGAAGAAAAATGTCCTGCTTGCATGGAAATACGAAACTACCTTTGGGAGAAAGGCCAGGTGCAATCGCAACTGTATTTTGTCCTTACAGAAGACCATGTATGAGGCTCCGAGGTTAAGGCCTTAAGCTCCGACACCCACCTGGCAGAAGTTATGGCTACCAAAAACACTACTTTCCAAGGAAAAGTAGAGGAGGTAGCATCTTGATAAGGGCTAGAAAAGGGGTCCCATCAGTATAAAAGGAATCACTAACGGTAAGGGTGGAGTGTTTTTGTGATGCCCAAAGGGATTACCTTTTCCAGTTGGCCAAAGAGGTGGTCCTAGTGGATGTCTTCCTGCTGCCAAGGAGGACCTCTCTAACAGGGTCTGAGCACGTGAGCTCCGAGGGGCATAGCCACAGAGTTTCCATGCCGTGAGATGGAGAGACTGCAGGTTCGGATGCTGAAAATGGCCGTGGTCCTGGATGATCAAGTCCAGGACCAGGGGCAGGGTTATTGGCATGTCCACCAACTGGCCTAGAAGCGTGGTGAACCAGTATTGGCATGGCTACACTGGTGCTATTAAGATCATTGATACGCCCTCCCTTCTGACCTTCAGCAGGACCTTATATACAAGCAGGGAGGGTGGGAAAGAATAGATGGGCCTTCCAAGAGAGGAGAAAGGCATCCATGAGCGAACCCAGGATGTGATTCAGGAAGGAGCAAAACTGGTGACACTTCCTGTTGTACTTTCTTGCAAACAATCTATTTGGGGAAATCCCCAGCGTTGGAAGATGTTGATCACAGAGGAACCACTTGTGGTTGTGAAATGACTTGCTGAGAACTGCGAACCCAGTTCATTCTGGGAACCTGGAAGGTACAATGCATCTAGTTGTATCAAATGGGTGATGCAGAAGTCCCACAGCTTGAGGGCTTCCCGGCACAGGGGAGAGGAGTGAGCACCACCCTGACTGTTTATATTGAACATCGCTTTTGTGTTGTCGGTCAATACCAATACACATCTGCCCTCCAGATGGGCCTGGAACATCTGGCAAGCAAGGGAGACTATTCTTAGCTCCCTGAAGTTGATGTGCAGTGAAAATTCTGCCTTGGACCACAGGCCCTGCATCCTGAATCTGCCTAGGTGTGCCCATCAACCTATCGCCGATGCATCTATTACTAGAGACAGTGAAGATTGGAGCCCTGGGAAGGGCACTCCTGCACACATCGCTTTTGGGTCCAGCCACTACCTAACAGACTCGATAACTGGGGGAATGAGCGTGATTGATTTGTTTCGGGCAGGCGGTCTTGATTAGGCCTGTACACTGAGGCTAGCCAAGCCTGAAGGGGACGGAGTCACAGCCTGGTGTGCTGTACTACATACGTACAAGTTGCCATATGGCCGAGCAGCTTCAGGCAATTTCACCCCATAGTGGTGGGGTTTCACCTGAGTTCCCCTTGACAAAGCCCTGTCTGGGATGATTTAATTGGGGTCGGTCCTGCTTTGAGCAGGGGTTGGACTATGATATTCTGAGGTCACTTCCAACCCCGATATTCTATGATGGCGCCCATGGTGAGAAAGCAAGTTTCCAGAAGGAATGCTTTGGCGTGACCAGAGACCAGGAGATCTCTGATGAACGCTGTTCTCAGAGTCAGAGTTAGGGTCAACTTTGCTACATTCAGTATGAGGACAAGCCCGTGGAATGTCATCTGAACTAGGCTCACATGGACCTCCACTTGGGCTCTGGAGAGGCCTTTTATCAGCCTATCGCCAAGGTACGGGAATACTTGCACCTGCCATTTCCACAGGAAGGCTGCCATGACTGACATGCACTTGGTGAACACCCAAGGGGCCGAAGGAAAGAACCATAAACTGATAGCGGGTCTTGTTGACCACAAAGCAGAGGAACGGTCTGTAGAATGGGACTATGGACATGTGAAAATACACATCCTTCAAGCTGAGGGCAGCACACCAGTCCCCCAGATCCAGGAAGGGGATAATGGAAGCCAGGGAGACCGTGCAGAACTTTATCTTCTTCGTTAATTTGTTGAGATTTCGCAGGTCTAGAATAGATCTGAGCCCACCCTTGGCCTTTGGGATTAGGACAAGGGTAGGCAAGCTTTTTGGCCCAAGGGCCACATTGACGTTTAAAACTGTATGGAGGGCCGGGTAGGGAAGGGGCTGCCTCACCAAACAGCCTGGCCCCGCCTCCTATCTGACTCCCACTCACTTCCCACCCTCTGACTACCCCCTCAGAGCCCCCGACACATCCAACCCTCCCCCCCCGATTGCACCCTCCAGAGACCCCCCCATCCTAACTGCCCCTCCCCAGGATCCCACCCCATACCGAAGCCCCCCTGCTCCTTGTCCCCTGATCACCCCTTCCGGCAACCCCCCACTCTAGCTGACCCCCGAGAGTCCCCCCATTTAGGATTCGTTCTAGCAGAAGCTTAGCAGACACAGCTGCTTTGTTAGATTTCATGGGAATAGCTTTCCCCCCATTTAGAAAAATCATTAACAATTACCATGGCAAATCTATTCCCTTGAGCAGTTTTAGGTAAGGGACTAATGTAATTAATTTGTAACTGGACCCAAGATCCCTTTCTTTGTTGATGTTCAAATCTGCCCTTATGTTTTTTTAGGGCCTGGATCAATTTGAGCACACACACACACACACTAGACAGTTTTTAACACATCTAACATTTTGTTTCATTTGTGGCCACCACCCAATTTGTTGTATCCAGGCCAATATATATTTAACTTCCCGATGCCACCAAGGAGCACATCACAGCACATTATATAGATTCAGATTGTAGCTGTGTAGGAAAAACCCACAATCACACCCACTCAATTTTTTCCGCCCAGAGAACTAGATTGCCTTCAGTGAGTTTCCTGTATATTCTGAGCCCTGTATCTGCACATGGCTCTGTTTATTAGTTTTCACCATAAAGCTGAATGGAGTTCACAAGAACTTACAGATAAATACCTCATGAAAGACCCAATGCAGAAGATCCATGGCTTCAATCTTCCACAAAACTCATGGGCAACCCTAACCCATGTCCACACAAACCATGGCAGATGCGGATACTGCCGCACAAATGGAAAATTAGAGATTCTCCAGTGTGTGACTGTGATCACCCAGAACAAACCATGGAACATGTATCAACTCAATGCCCATTCACACATACAAAGGAGGCATCACAGCGACCCACTCTACTACTCCAGATGCAATTATTTGTCTTAACCATCTAAATGTAAAATTATAGTTGTTCTATAGCAGGGGTCGGCAACCTTGCAGAAGTGGTGTGCCGAGTCTTCATTTATTCACTCTGATTTAAGGTTTCGTGTTTTAACATTTTTTAGAAGGTCTCTAAAAGTCTATATATTCTATAACTAAAATATTGTTGTATGTAAAGTAAACAAGGTTTTCACAATGTTTAAGAAACTTCATTTAAAATTAAATTAAAATGCTGATCTTATGCCGCCGGCCCGCTCAGCCCGCTGCAGGCCTGGAGTTCCATTCACCTGAGACTGGGACTCTGGCTGGCAAAGGGCCGGCAGCTGGGACTGCTCAGCCCGCTGCTGCTCTGGGGTCCCGGCCCTGCCCACAGAGTCGGGGTTGGGGCAGGAGGTCTGGGTGTGGAGCGCTTACCTGGGGCAGCTCCCAGTTGGTGTAAGGGGTACAGGTGGGAATGTGGGGTGTGTATGTCCAGAAGCTCCTGTTTGGTGCTCAGGATGAGGGTGGGGGGGGGGATGAGGGTGTGTGTGGGGGGGGTGCAGGAATCAGGGTATGGGGTGGCTGGGTATGCATGGGGGTATGCATGCAGGGCTCAGAGCAGAGGGCTGGGGGTGTGGGCTGAGGTCATGGGGGTGCTCCCAGCCCCCTGCTCTGAGCAGCTCAGGGCAGAGGGCTGTAGGGGATATGTCCTGATTCCACCCCCCTTCTCCACAGCCCCATCCCGCCTCCTCCCCGGAGCTGAGAGCTGAGAGAGTGCTGCGGCTCCTCCCCCTGCCTCCGGATCAGCTCTTCAGCAGGGAGGGAGAGGAAAGCAGCAGGGAGCCTGGCTGCCCGCACCTGCCCTGCAGCAGAAGCCGGCAGGACCAAACTTCTGCCCCCTGCCCTGCAGGGGAGAGTGGAGGGTGGAGGGCCATGGTAAATCCGGTACTGCAGGGCAGGAAGCAGCATGCCATTAGAAATCAGCTCACATGCAGTCTTTGGCATGCTTGCCGCAAGTTGCCGACCCTTGTTCTACGGTTACATCAGCCATATAAAGATGGTGATTAAGCAGAAAAATTCCCTTTTAGATCTGTTTACAACATTAAATATATGACAATGTTTAAACATTATTATGCATTTCTTTATAACACTCACCCGCTTGTAGTAGTTCTTTATCTTTGTTGCCATGCCAACCTGCATCATTAAAGGACCATTTTCCTCACTATACTCAGCAAGGATGAGGTCACCATCCTTACCAGTTAGGTCCTGTGGTGTGCGCATGAAGAACATCTCACCACCTCCTGAAGCCTGCCGCTCCTGCTCTCTCATCTGTGTGAATGCAAGAAGAGAGTACCAGGGAAATGGCATGTCAAACAGATGTACCCATGGCAATGGAGACTTTGGACAGATCTAGATATACAAGGAAATAATGCTTTGCCTTGGCTTTCTTCTTGATATGTTTCAGCAGTGGCTGCACAGAATGGGGTCCTGGCTGGGACAAGGTCCCAAAGGAATATTTCTTCAATGGAGGGCGATGAAATTGTCGAAGCTTCATAGGACCCATATGGGTGGGGAAGAATGGCTGGCGAAGTTCCACTGCAGGGATAGAATGCTGGGACCAAGAGAGAAACAGAAACAGAGGACAGACATCAGTACAGAGCCCAGTCTACAATCACCACAGAGAAACTGCCCCACAATCTTACGGCAGGGGTGTGAAATTTCTTTACTCCATTAGCAGCAAAAGTGACCAAGTTACTTGGACCTCCTAGGGGCATGTTCTCTCACAGAGATCATGTCCTAGCATTCTCAATTTCTGTTGTGCACAAGAGACAATGTTCCCCCAGTTAACGGTTCAAAAAGCATCCAAATCAGGAAAGGGATCTTTATTACTTGAAGAAAGGGAAAGCATCCCTATGTCTATAACCAGGGAAGAAGGGCATTTAGAATCGTGTACATTTTCCCCATTGCTTAAGAGATAGGAAACCTAGCTAGGATTTTACAACAGTACAATGGGGGAGGGGGAAAATCCCACTGCCCTGGTTTACATGAGTGTTGACTCAGAATTACCAATATCTAACTGATATTTGATGATCTCCTAGTCAAATAAACTTGACAACAGAAGTGCCGCCTCAAGTCTCCACAGCACAAACATCCGCAGAGATCCAGTAGGAGCAGTGCAGATAGAGGGTGATTCACTGAACAAGACTGGCCTAGTACAATGATGGGAGGAGACTCTACTGCACACACCGCAGTTTGACACGACCCCATACATACCACCCCAGGATTTTGTTTTAAACAAGGAAATAACCTGAACAATGAGGATCCAAGAGGAACAGCAGTGTGATAACTCACACACAGAACGATAACTATTTTGAGGCCAGACAAGATCCAGCTACATCCCAGCAGGAGATTTCTGCATGAAGATTAGGAGATCACTGCCTCCACCCTAAAGTCAACCCCATTATCACTACCTGGATGATGTTTCCTCCAAAAGTTCCTCGAAGCCCCTGCTGTTTGGGATAGTAAAACTCATCATTGGAGAGATTCCAGGGATCCTTCACCTCCGGCTGAGACATATTCTGATTTAACACCACAAAAAAAAAAAAAAAAAAATTTTTTTTTTAAGTCAAAAATCACTCCTCCTAACCCCTTCCTATCCCCAAAACACTGAGACTTCCAGGGACCTGCTGTGGCTCTTCCTTGATGACGCCTGTTTTTCCCAACAGGATCCGACTCTTCTTTAGAGACGATTCTTTCTTATTCTCTTTGGAGGGAGAATTCAAAGTCATCTCTTCCTTTTCATCGGGAATTTCTAGTAATGAACACAGAAGAGTCAGTGTGTACTTCAAGAGCTGTTCCTGAAGATTCTTTACCATCAGCACAGCGTCTTTCTGACGGGGAAAAGATCTCTACAGCAATTCAAAAACTGGTATGTCTTCACTACAAAATTAGGTTGACTGCCTTGCAGTCAATTTTTGGAAGCAGGCTGTATAAGGTCAATTTTGTGCATCCCCACAAAACACAGCAAGTTGGCAGCGTTTGTCCACACTACCGTGGCAAGCGTCGGCATACTTGGTGCACTGTGGGTAGCTATCCCACAGTTCCCGGAGTCCCCGGCAGACGCCATTTCGAGCAGTGCACTGCGGGTAGGCATTTAATGATTTTGCGCCCCTTTTTCGCGCCAACGCCATTTCGAGCGGTGCACTGGGGGTAGGCATCTAATTATTTTGCACCCTGTTTTCGCGCTGACACCATAGCAGTTTGAGTATGGAGCCTGCACAGGTCACCGCTGCAGTAATGGCCGTTGTGAATACCTCGTGCATTGTTGTGGAGTTTATGCTGCATCATATGCAGAAGACGGCAATCAGGAGCGCCTGCGCTATCAGGAGAGTGACGACAGTGACGAGGACATGGACATAGATATAGACTTCTTTGAAAGTGAGCGGTCTGACAATCTGGAAATTTTGGTAGCAATGGGGCAGGCTCATGCTATGGAACACCGATTCTGGGCCAGGGAAACAAGCACTGACTGGTGGGATCACATAGTGCTGCAGGCCTGGGATGACTCGCAGTGGCTCCGAAACTTTTGCATGTGTAAGGGCACGTTCATGGAACATTGTGACTTGCTTTCCCCTGCCCTCCAGCCCAAGAATACCAAAATGAGAGCAGCCCTCACAGTGTAGAAGCGAGTGGCAATAGCCCTCTGGAAGCTTGCAACGCCAGACAGCTACCGGTCAGTCTGGAACCATTTTGGAGTGGGTAAATCTACAGTGGGAGCTGTTGTGATGCAAGTAGCCAGGGCAATCGGGTTGTGTCCCTGGGAAATGTGCAGACTATAGTAGATGACTTTGCTATAATGGGGCTATAGATGGGACACCATTTGCCAAAATACCAGAATGACTCCACCATCTTCCACATTTGCCATCACAAGCTCAACTCCCTGAGGAATCAATGCCCCAGAGCACAAATAAAGGCTCTATCTGGGCATCTCTAGTCACAAATCGAGCGCTGTTTTTAAGTTATATTGTTCTAGAGAAGATTCAAGGAGCAAATATGTAGCGAAATGGGAGACAGACACAGAAACCCCAGAAAAAAATGCCACTCCCACATGGAGCTTCTATATCCTGGAAAGCCTGCTCTTAGTCTTAATGAGCAGGCGCCTCAATCTGGGAACACTGAACAAAGTTATCACAAAATTCTTCTACCTTTGTTCCCTCACAATACGTTGTCTTCAAGTAAGGTTAGAATATGTTGGTCGTTTGGAAGGGAAGGCATTGGGATATGGATTCATTTCTTTTGCTGTATAATTCAGTTTGGTTCACTTTTCCTTGTCTACTGGGTGCTTTGAACATGGCGAAGGGTAGGAGTGTTGGCCCAACCAGTCACATCTTGCCACAGGCTAGCAAACAATGGACAGCAACCCACTGGAGACTCCCATCTACATAAAATATCCCCGAAACACAACTATTATCCCACGCTCCTATTTTCACCCCTCCAGAATAGGATGCACTTGTCTTTCATCTTCAAGCCTAGTTTTTGTACTCTTGTAGGTACCACCTGACTTCTAAGTACCCCCTGCTTTCCAATAAGTTCCCTCATTCCCTGCTCTGCTCTTCCCAGCTGGCCTGGAAATATCAGCCCCAAACAGAGACACAGACAAAGGGCTAATGCCATGATCATACCCAGGATGATGTTTTCATCATTTGGGTCGAGTGTCAGGACTGGAGGATCCAAGAACTTTTCCATTGCCTGGTCATCCCAGATGATATTGTCTTCCCAACGGCCATACACTAACTCCTCATTATCGATTGGGAAAATGGAGAACCAGGGTTTATCTTCATCCAGGGCAGCTGCAAAGATAGCAGAATGTGATCTTTGATGGTTAATACTCCACAAAGATTACTATAGCAACTTTTCAATTCAGCACTTTTGTCCCATTTCAGGTCTACCCAATCTTTCACAGGGCTCTTGGGTCCATGCCTCCAAAAGCAAAAAAATGCATAAAGAACCTTATACTGTAGCAGGAACAGAGCTTTCGCATAAGCCTATACCTTACTACAGCTGGAAAAAAGGTCTCCAAAGAACTATATATGGCCCTCAGGACATTTTGCCATTAAAGTGGCAGACCTTCAGATAAGCAAAATAAAAGATCTCAGAGAGATTAAAGGGCTAGGAGTTCTCATAACTCATGAAAGCCCATGGTACTTTGCTTTATGAGGAATGAGAGACTAAGAGGAATAGGGAAGCCCTTTTGAGAGGTTATGGAAGTCAGCAGGACATCCTGCTGACCTGGAAGTGTGTGATTGTAGAAGAACCCTCCAACCCCTAGTATGGAGCCCAAGTTTCTACAGAAGTCTCTCTTCACAGAGCCTACTATTCATAGACTAACGCTTGTTCATTACCTTGTTGCTCAGGAAGCTGTTTCTCTTTGCCCTTTGCAATGCCCAGGATCCCTGCTACACTGGGTTTCTGCACTAGTGGAATGGGTGGATTGAGCAAAGAGCCACTACGGTTCAGCCCTGGAGAGGAAAACAAGAGTAACATTAGGGTTTTTCTTATGATTGTTAAACCAGAACTCAAACCCAGATGGAAAAGAGATTCCAGTCTCTGCCTAGGGGTAGGATGCTTGCCTCACAAATCTTGTCTCCAAAAAATGTTACATTCCAGCAACATGGCTGCTGCTAGCAGGAGGCTCTGAAATGCTGCATTTCTCCCACCAAGCCCAGCAGGAAATATTTCAGTGGGGCAGCACCAGAGTATTATTCGCAATACCAGATAGGATCTGACTTGGTCATTGTTGCGAACAGCTCAATAAGAAACACCAGCTCAGTGCACAACAGAGGTTAAAAAAGTAAAACTGGATGTTACATTGCATTGAGAGAAACAATGATACTGAAAATATTATGTTATTATATAAATAACAGCTATGCCCTGATCTGCAATAACAGGCTGACTTATGGTTACCCTATCTGAAGAGAAAAAGCAAAAATTATATACGGCTGCTCCAGCAAGCCTTCTCCAGACTGGCTCTCCAAGTAAAGCCTTTCCTGATCAGCTGGGTTCTGCACAGCCTCTACAGAGCTGCCTTAACCCTTCTCCTGCCTGTGTGGGGCAGCTATCCCACCACAGTCCCCCTCCTGCTTCTAATGTGTTTGTAAAATGTTTTCGTTACCCTTATATCCCTAACTAGTTTAGCCTCATTTTGTGAAAATCTTGGCCTAATTTTATCTCTTCTTGTGTTTTTTTATATTAATCTTTTGTCATTTGACTTGTTCCCATAATATTAAGAACTAGGGGGCCACCAAATAATTAATGGGCAGCAGGTTTAAAACAAAAAAAGGAAGTTCTTCACACAGCGCACAGTCAACCTGTGGAACTCCTTGCCTGAGGAGGTTGTGAAGGCTAGGACTATAACAGGGTTTAAAAGAGAACTGGATAAATTCATGGAGGTTAAGTCTATTAATGTCTGTTAGCCAGGATGGGTAAGAAATGATGTCCCTAGCCTCTGTTTGTTAGAGGTGGTGATGGATGGTAGTAGAGAGATCACTTGATCACTACCTGTTAGGTTCACTCACTCCGGGGCACCCGGCACTGGCCACTGTTGGCTGACAGGATACTGGGCTGGATGGACTTTTGGTCTGACCCAGCCCAGCCATTCTTATGTTCTTGACCTAGTTTCAGAATTTTTTATGATTCATTTTTTAGTTCCAGGTTGTTGAAGTTCTCCTGGTTAAACTAGGGTGATCTGTTAACATACTTCCTATTTTTCCTACACGCTGGGATACTTTGTTCTTATGCCCTTAATATCTCTTTAAAAAACTGCTAATTGTCCTGAATCTTTTTCCTTGAATCATAGATATTAGAATATTAGGGTTGGAAGGGACCTCTGGAGGTCATCTAATCCAACCCCCTGCTCAAAGCAGGACCAATCCCCAACTAAATCATCCCTAAACTTGAGATTAGTTTCCCACAGGATCTTACCTACCAATTTGCTGAAGTCTGCCTTCTTGAAATCCATTGTCTTTATTCTGCTGTCTTTCCCACAACTATTCCTTGGAATCATGAACTTTATCATTTCATGACCACTTTCACCCAAGATGCCTTCACCTCCAAATTCTTAACCAGTTCCTCCTTATTTGTCAGAATCAAATCTAGAACAGCCTCCCCTGAATTACTTTCTCCACCTTCTGTAACAAAGCTGCTCCTAACCCCAAGCACTACCCCTACATAGCTATAGTTTTTCCTTGCCCTCACAGAGTCCTGATCCCATCTTTCTCCCCAATCCTCACTACCCCCTGCTATCTAATCTGCTTCCCTGGCTCCTCAGGGTGTCTGATGAGCAGAGCTGGTGACTCAGGGAGACAAGGTAGCAGCATCCAAAAATGAGAGTAACTGGCATAACCTGACAGTTCTATCAGCTTTTCCTTGGAGAGACAGAATAAGTTATAATGAACAAAGAATAATTCTGGATTTACAATTCAATTTTTAAAACCAGCTTATGTCTAAGCTGAAGAGAAAAGTTTGGCATTTGTAAGAACTGTGTTCCATTAGCTATAGGCGCCCCAAAATATTGTCTCAGGAACAATGTCAGAAAGGTTCCTTCTTAAATGTCACCTCTGATAAAATACACAAAATTCCACTGGCCCCTGAAGAGCAAGCACCCAAACATTAACTTGCAAAACAGAGGGATTTTAGTGCTGCCATAAATGGAAATCTGAACAGTCACTAAGAGGCCTCCAAAATAGCAGCCTTTGGTACTGAATTAAGTAGGTCCAATACCTCATTTCAGTTAAACAGGGGAAAGACAGCAGGACATTTCACTGGACATGCACTTGGCTTTCAGTGTTCTCTCATCTAACAGAAGAGGCCAAGCCTGCTTGGGCAGAAGAAAGACCAAAGGCTTTGGCCTCAACTTGGTTTAGCCAAAGCCAACTCCTATTGGAGAAAGAACACAACAACCCCACATGCTAAAGACGAGAGAATGGGGCATTAGTTTGCACACGTGACACTCTCAACTAGGCAAACTCAGAGATCTCCGCATTCCACCCATTCCCTCAAGGGGCAGGCATGAGGAAGTGTAAAGGCAGTTGCCGCGCACCTTGCTGGGCATTGTAGGCAGTGGCGTTTCTGGTCATACTGGAGGGCAGCCAGCCTGCCAGGCTCGCACGCTGTGTTTTAGTCCCTTTGTGTTTGACATCCTCCCCATTCCAGATCACATCATCCTCCCATTGGAGCTGGGTCACCATGAGGAAGTGCTCATCAGCCAGCAAGTCATCGTCCTCAGCCATCATTCCCAAGTTCTGCAGAGGGGAAAACAACCCTAGTTAACTTCAATTTTTCCACTTGAACTATAGAAGAAAGATTCCCTACCTTCTCCATTGTGAATCCTCCCCCTCCCCGCCCCCCCCCCCTCCCCATCTCTTCCACTGGCAGGTTCCCAGACTTATTCACCACCCCAGCCCTGTTCCCTTCTCTATTGTGCTCCACCACCACCACACACATCACACCCTCACAAACCCCTCCCCCTTACACGTGCTTCCTCTCACCGTCTCCACAGAATGACCTGAAGTCTCCTGTTCTCTCGCATGCTCTTTTAGTTTGAAACCATAGTCAAATCCACTGCCATCCTCAGGGATCCCCAGCATATCATACCAGAGCTGGGCTGGCCCATAACGCCATTCAGACACCTTGGGCTTGGTATCTGTCACTTTGTCTATGTCTCCAGTAGACTGGGAAAACTTAGACTCCACGGGTGCCATCATAGTAATCTGCAGCACAGAAGAAAAAAGGAACCTGTCAGTCACCACTGTCAGAGCTGGCAACAGGACCTTTTTCTTCCAAATACTGTTTCATTCTCAGTAGAGAGGAGCATTTCCCAGAAATCTCAGAGGTGCATATTCAATCTTAATAGCTGCATTAGCAAATCCTGGAACTGGCAGCCCAGCAGTACGAGGACTCTCCACTGCTACAATACAAGGGGGAAAACATCCCAATTCCTTACTATACAAGGACTCTTAACCCACTAGGGAATGGTCTCTGGAGCCCCTGCTTGATATCCAAGCAGCAGTGTCTGCACAGTGGGTTAGCAGCCTAACCTCCCCTCACCAGTATTGTCTTGGCTGGTGACTACCTGTGGGGTAAAGAGGTTCCCCATTTGCTAGCTAGGACCCTCCTAAATCTCAGAATTCCCACCTCATCATCTGAGAGGCACTGCTCAGGAGGAGGAGGAGGAGCAAACTCATATTCCCAGGGGGACTTCTCTTCCGTTCCTGTCTCGGTTGCAGCTTCACCCTCCTGGATCTGCACTTCTTGCATTAGCTCCCGATGTTTCTTTTTGCGTTTCCTCCTGGCACTACGCCAAACAGATGGAACATTCTTCCCAGGGCCAAAGAGACGGAGAAAACGCAACACCTAGAACAATTGATAAGAGACTGTCACGAGGACAATCCACAGGTCCCTGATGACATAGGCACAAGCATTTCATACACACAAGCAGCAAGGAAGAGGAAGCACTCCAAGTCCAAGAGACTTTTCCACCAAGGCCAGGCCATGGACAAGAAATAATTGGAGAAGTGTAACCACCTAACTTACACAGTGCCCCCCAATCCCGGATGCAAATGTGGGTCTCGTTATTCTCAGACTCAGAATCAAATCAGATATACTTTCCCTCTGTTTGGCAGAACCTTTATTTAATCCTCAAGGATATTTTATTCTGAAATTCACCTGAAAGGTAAACCCTGAGCAGAGAGGGAACAGTCCCCATTTATCCAACTGGGCACAACAGAATCTGGACAAAATGTCTTTTCATTCAACACATTCCATTACCAGAGACATACTGAAAAGTTAGAGAGCGTGCCAAGAAAAGCCAATAGAACTGTTATCAGGATGGAGGGAACTCTTTATAAAGAAGGAAAAAGTTAAACATGTAAATCCTTTCTAAATGACAACCATCATGCCATTACAGGGGCATAGACACAATAGTCTAGAAATATCTGAAATGTGTAAAATACACCTGGCAAGCCTGTTCTCCAAAATAGCTACATCATTTCTATTAAAACTCTCCAGAAAAATTCGACTTGCGGCAGAGACCAAGAATGGAAAGTTTGCCAAATATCTACAGTTCATGTTGAAAGTTTTAAACTGAAACAGGGGTAGTAAAAGGAAGAGTTAGGCAACTTTAATAACTCTTGTCATTAATAGTTCCACCTATAATAAAGGGGATGCAAGGAGGAGTAATTTGGACAAGATTCAGAAAAAAACTAGCATATCATCTGAGGAAAATCTTCCTAACAGTGAGATGTATGAGGCTGGAAAACAGTCTCCTGAGAACAGTAGTGGAATCCCAGTCTCTTGCCACATTTAAAACTAGATTAAACAGTTATTATTGTGTTAAAACCTACTCAGGTCAGTGCCCCACTGTGCTAAGCACCATAGAAACACACAAAGACAGTCCCTGCTCCAAGGCATTTACCAGATATTAGCAAATTTACAATAGGGATCAACCCTACAACTCCTGGGGAATTACCTAATTGTTTCATCTGGGTTTTTTAATCACTTATTTAGTACACATTTACACTGGAAAAGCATCCAGCAGCCCCACTCAGGATCAAGACTCCCTTGTGCTGAGTGCTGTACAAACACATACAAAGACATGCTCCTTTGCCTTTAGGAATTTACAGTCTAAGAAGATGTGGACCTACAAACAGTTTGCTACTTAAAATTACCTCCAATCTTCATCTCATCCTAGCCATTATCATCAGCTGATTTCTTATAAGAGTCTCAGACACAGTGGGTCTTGTGGAGGGATTTAAATTAATCAGATCAGGGAGAAAGTTCCCTGAGGGAACAAGGAGAAGAGACATTTGTGAGAGTGACTGACAAACAAGTGGATGAGGCTGTGACTAACTTTGATGATTCACCTGTAACCTGGAGAAGGGTACTCTCTTCCCATTCATAAAGTACTTTGAAATCTGTGTACCAAAACTCTATAGAAAGGTAAAACAGAACCTGATTTACATGAAAAACTCTAAGAGACTCCTCCTGAGAGCAGGAGAAGCACTATCCAGCTTCCTATGGAAAGCAGTCACTGAAGGCAGCCAGTAAACAGATACAGAGAAATCAAAGATGGAGATGACAATCACCTAGCCCCTCTCACTCGACCAAGCACACATTTACTAAGATGGCTTTTTTTCCAGTCTTGAGTGTCCCAAGTGATGGAGTTTCCATCATCTCCCGTTGGACACTGGCCCCAACACATACAATACCTTGCCGGGACGGAATTCCGGGAACAATGCGGTAACACACGGCAACTGTTTCGTGGCATCTCGCTGCATTATTCCTGCAAGAGGCAGTGTCAGTTTCCCTTCCTTGGATTCTGCCTGCCTTGCATCTTGGGGTCCCATCTCTGACTCCGAATCAGAAGAGCTGCTGAAATCTGCCTTCTCAGAGGTAGCAGAGGATGGAGCAATGATGGAGGGCAGAATGATACCATCTCCATCTTCAGATACTACAATAGAACAAGTACCCTGTGAAGAATTTTCCTTTCTTGGTCCCCAGCACAACCCCCACACTCCATAAGCATTGTTCCCTAAACTTAAATTATGCTGAATCTAAGGGCTTGGCTACACTTGCAAGTTAGAGTGCATTAAAGCAACCCCAAGCACCTTGACTCCTGACCCGTTCACACTAGTAAGCCACTTAGAGCACCTGGACTCCGCAGCTAGAGCGCTCCTGGTAATCCACCTCCACGAGAAGCATGAAGCTTGCTGCGCCACAGAGAGCAGTGCATTGTGGTAGCTATCCCAGTGTTCAAGGGGCTGCATTGCAAGAGCTGCTAATGTGGCCATGCCACTGCACTTGACTCTGACAGTGTAAACACACAGCAGCATTTTCCTTGCTGAGGGTTCTGAAGGATGGTTTAACTCCCAGCGCTCTACATCTGCAAGTGTAGCCATGCCCTAAGCCTCCATGTTTTGTAGTTATTGATTCCTGTTCCAGTTTAGCCTTTCAATACCTCCCTAGATCACCCCTGCAACTCAGTCCCTGCTGAGAGAAGGCAAAACAGAGAAGCAGCTGAACTTCAGTTGGTTGGTTTGATTATGAATCTTAATTGGTGAAAGTGTTATAACATGTTTTACTCTATATTTTATATAAGAGACACTTACCCGTAACCAGCTCTACATCATTGCATAATTGGCCACGGCCCATCTTCAGATCCAGTCTGCAGGATGGATCTTTGACAAGATCCCAAACATGCTACAATATAAAGCCACTGCATAGAAATGCTTGAATCTTTGATGTGTCACATCCTATCATGCCAAAAGTCGCGGATACTTCCCACAAGTTTCAGATAGAAGATGAGAGTCCTTACTTACCAGGGGCAGTTGGATCTTTTTCGTCGTCTCTCTTTACTGGAGGTGGAGGTGGTGGCGGCATCAGCTTGGAATCAATATCTTCACAGTCGGCATCATAATCATCCTCATCTTCATCTAACCAGTTGAAAGGAAACAATCACCTTTAGAACATATGAATGACCACACTGGATCAGACCAACGGCCCATCCAGCCCAGTATCCTGTCTCTGGCAGTGGCCAGTGCCAAATGCTTCAGAGGGAAATGAACATTACAGGGCAATTATCCAGTAATTTATTCCCTGTCATCCAGTCCCAGCTTCTGTCATTTGGCGTTTAGGGATATCTGGTACCGGAGGTTGCATCCCTTACCATTTTTGCCAAGAGTTGTCGAGGGATTTATTCTCCATTAACTTATCTTTTTTTAAAAAAAATCCATTTTCAAGGACACTCCTTCCAAATACCACAAATAGGGTGTCTCAGCCTTAAATTATTACAAATACCTTTCTGATTTCTCAAATGGACCACCTAAAGCTGCCCCAACTGTGGTTTCCCTGCACTCAACTGCTTACAAAAATCAGGGCTTAAAATGTGGATGAGTAGAGGAGCAGGAAAACTGATGAGAGAAACAAGAAAATGCAGGGGGAAAACCCTAGGCTATTGCAACATTCCTAATTTTCTGCTCCTGACTGACAGGAGAGGTGGTGGAAAGTTCCTTTAGGAGACAAGAGGCAGATCCATCAATTCCACTAGCAATAACACAGGGGGGAAAACTGCAGATGTTTCCCCATTGGAGAAGCATAATGGCCATTCTCACCCCTCCTTATAACCTGTGAACGTCGTGGTAGAACTTGGATGAAGATGCCTCATCATCAGAGGCCATTAAACAAAATGCTAGGAAAGGGAGATGGGGAGAAACAGATGAGGAGTGTCATAGATTGGGATAATCCTTCAAGGGAATGGGCCTTAGCCCCCTCCTGTGACTAACTGACTTTCTCCCAGGAGATAGGCCTGATACCAGGAATCATGCAACAGCCTGTGGCCTACCCTGTCCTTAGATCAAAGGCCAATCAACAACTTTTACAGGAACACCTGCAAGAAAGAGGTAGGCTATTGCAGGAGAGCCTCGGTCTGGAAAACAATCTGGTTTGTCTATAGAAATTGTGAGGAGCTGTTTTGCTTTGGAAAAATAGAACCCAGCCCTAAAGAAAGGGATTGAAATTTCACCACCCTCGTGTACGTTACTTGATGTCCAGGCCATTTATTTGCCCCGCTGGCTTACATGAGCAGGCAAAGAACATGGCAGGATAACGATGATTAGAGAAAGATCACCCTCAACAACAGCAACAAAAGCCAATCCACCCCACAGAGACATACCATTAACTGTTAATCATTTTGTCTATGTATACTCCTGCCACCCCCAATTACCTGCTCTTCGAATTGGCTGAAGAGTGCCCATTGCCTGCCTGTATCTGCGGCTCTCATCTTCAGCCACCTCATTAATATCAGAGTAGTCAACAGCATCCTCTGTGCTCTTAACCCAGCCTGAGGAGGAGGAAAGACTTGTCATACAATAAAATCATACCCCAACATGTACTCACCACATTTTACCTCATTCCATCTTAGTCTATCCTGACTTCTCCACCCGCCTACCCCCTCCTTCCCGCTGTAACTTCTTTCCACCCCCTCTATACTCTATTTTACTGGAGGAGCAAATGCAATCCCTGAATTAAGGTTACCGAATGTTTTCTATTCTTAAAAGTTCTTGTCTTTCATTCCTTCCCCTGCCCCCAAGAGCTCCAACACTTTCATGGTTTGTAGCAAGATTTTGAAATTTGGAAGATGGATCATTGGGGTTAAGGAAGTGCTATTTGCCACCGTCATGAAAATCTGTTCAGATTTGGCAGTTATAAACTGTTGAGACAGGCCCTTTGACCCAGAGTTAACTACACCACCTGGGAAGCAGACCATGAGTCCGAAATTAATTTTTTCTACTGATGGTTCATAATTCTGTAGTTTCACAACTGTATCAAGCAAAGCACCATATCCCATTGAGGGGTTCGAGAAGCTGGTAATATAACTACTATTACAAAAACAAATCCTACTGACTGCCATGCTGCTTCGCAGAAATAACTTATAGCTTTGTCCTTTACTATGCGGTCTGTAAAATAGGTCTACTCATTTATAAATAACTCACTGTTCCATTGTGTTATGTACAGTCCTATGAACAGCCTTCTACTGCTGGCAGCTAATGTAATTAGTATGGCAGAGTCTATGCTGCAGTCTGACTGATGATTCACACCCTGCTGATAATGCATGATGGGGTGTTGCTATAGTTGTGAATAATTTGTTTTCACGTTTTTCATTTCTTTTTAAAAATTAAATTAGAAACTCTTTAAAGAATGTTAGTGAGGTTGCAAAAGTCAAGCTCATGAAAGTTAAGAAATGCCAGAAGTAAGGCTGCTCTCAAAACCTTGATGTTGCCCCCTTCTGTGTATGCACAATACAGTCTTTAATTACATGATCACTTTTTACTTTTTCCACAAGACTCCCAACTCATTTAGCGTGCAGAATGGAGGGTGCCCAGGGCACGAATGAGGGCTGTGTAGTGAACGATGCTGTGTCAGTAGAACACCAGCTTCACTTGCTCTTGAAGTTCAAAGGGGTATAGAGAATAAGGCCAATGATTTTAGGAAGTGAAAGGACAATCACCACCTAAAATTGGGTCTGTTACCACTGGTGAGGTACTACCATACTACAGTGATGAGCAGTACAGAAAAGCCTTTGGTGAATTTCATAATTCTATGGTCAGTGCAGCATTTGGATGTGCAATAAATAAACCCCAGAGCCACATACTGAATGATAGATATCATACTGAACTGCCGCCTCATTCACTGAGCTTTGTTCCATCCTGGGGGAAAGTGGAACATGTACAAAAAAGAAAAACAAATATCTGATCATGTAATTAAAACTCATCATAATGCTCATGTACAAGATACAGACTTAAGACTGAACAGGAATCTAATTCTGGCATTTTAGTTTTCAAACACTTGACTTTGCAACCTTCATATCATTCTTTTAACATAAGTTTTTTGTATTCAACAAAATTAAATCCCACAAACAGTGAGCTTGGAACTTTACAGATGGGTATAAAGACAGGGATCCCTGGCCCAAAAAGCAGACAATCTATAGGCAACATAAACATGTATAAGAGCAGTGGAAAGCAATTGGGCAGTGAGATTTACCCAAGTTTACAAACCTAGGGCAATACATTAACTTTGAACTACATCAAATACTCTCATGATAACATGAGGTTTGTACAAAGGGTAGACTTTGGCCCTTATGTTGAAACAATTTTTTTTCTTATTCAACTTACTGTTGCATTGAGCATCACTCAGTGAGAAAAAGACACTTCAAGCACTCTCAGGATCAGTATATTTCTGTCCTTTGTTTATTTATCTGTGTTCAAGTCGACTGCAGTACACAATGTTGTTTAGCCACACTGGTTCCAGGATACCAGAGAGACAAAGTGACCAGAAGTAAGGCTGCTCTCAAAACCTTGATGTTGCCCCCTTCTGTGGTAATATATTTCATTGGACCAATTTCTAGAGAGAGAGAGAAGCTTTCAAGCTTACACAAAGCACTTCTTCTCATCTGGGGAACTGACTCAGGTACATCTACACTACACCACTTAGCTCTTAGTACCTGTGGTGGAGAGACTCTAAGCCAGGGGCTCTCAACTTATTGCACACTGTGAGCAGCGTATGCAGCCCACTATGTGTTATCTGGGCTGCATGGCAGGGCAGCCCCAGCCCCAGCCCCATTGCACAGAGAGGCCAGCTCCCTGCCCAACTCAGACCACAAAGTTTGCAGGGCTGAGTGGCTTCCCCCACCCACGCCACACATGGTGGACTGGCAGCCCGGACCACACCCCCACTGCACCAGGGCAGCCCAGACATCACCGTGCTGGGACCCTGGCCACATAGGCAGCCTTTAACACATAGCTCAGAGCTATGGCTCACCTTAGCTAAGTGGGCCACATGCAGTCGAGGGCTAAGAACCGCTGCTCTAGGCTGATGGGAGAGAGATCTCCTATCAGCTTAATAACACCTGCCTCCGCAAGAGGTAGTAGCTATGGGCTAGTCTACATTGGCAATGTTAAACACTGCCGCAACAGCACTTTAACATGGATTGTGCAGTCGCAGCATAGCGCTGGAAGAGAGCTCTCCACAAGAGACGTAGCTCCTAGCACTGATGAACTGTTTACACTGGCGCTTTACAACGCTGAAACTTGCAGCACTCAGGGGAATGTTTTTTCACACCTGAGCAAGAAAGTTGCAGCGCTGTAAAGTGCCAGAGTAGACAAGCCCTAAGTCAGTGAGAAAAGCTCTCTTGCTGACATAACACTGTCCACACTGATGCTTAGCTCAGTTTCACTTAGAGCACTATAAAATGTAAGTGTAGACAAGCCTAACTTGCTGGCTATGTGGTGTGAAAAATCACCCCCGAGCGCAGCAAATCTGAGCGCTAAAGCGCTAGTGTGGACAGGATTTGAGCGCTTGGAGCTGAGCTCCCACCACTTGGAGCTAATCCCCTCATGGAGGTGGATTACCAGGAGAGCTGGGAGAGCTCTCTCCTAGCGCTCACGCACAACTACACTAACACTTCAAAGCACTGCCGCAGGAGCGTTCCCGCAACTGCACTTCGAAGTTTCCAGTGTAGCCATGCCATTAATCCACACCCCTGAGCGATGTAAGTTATACCAAAGTAACCTGTAGTGTAGACAAGGTCTCAGGGCTTGGTTACACTGGCACTTTATAGCGCTATAAAGCCTCCAGGAGTGCTATAACTCCCTACCTGTCCAAACTGGCAAGTCATGTATTGCGCTTTAATCCCACAGTAATACCAGTCCTGGTAATCCTCCCTTCCTTGAGGATTAACAGCTATTGCATATTCACTGCTCTGTATTATCACAAGTGTGAATGGGCATTAAGATTACTACACTATAAGTGATCTCTGGAGATGCCTCTGAGCCATTTAAGGCAACTGACGTCTCTTCCATTTGTTTTGAACTTTGCAGGAGGAATGCGGAAGTACCTTTTCAGAGTTTCTCTCTTTAACTCAGCAGATAAGCACTGCAAATGTTTACAGAATGAGTCTGTGTGACCGAGAAAACTAGCAGGCTCTGAATTTTAAAGGACACCCACTGACAAGACTCTCAGCCCATAGAAAATCCCCTCGCTCTCTCTGTCCACATACACATAACACGTTCCGCCTCACCCCCCTCGTTTGAAAAGCATGTTGCACCCAGCTGAATGCTGGGATAGCTGCCCATAATGCACCACTCCCTTTGCCGCTGCAAGTGGTGATACACTAGAGCGCTATACCTATTGCTGTATATGGGGACAGCTATAACCAAAAGAGCTAAAATCCTATAAGTGTAACCATGCCCTCAGTGTCACTGTTAAACACAAGGTCTGAACAGATGATTTAGCATAAGTAGTTAACACATATTCTCAAGGTACCACTCAAGGTGAAGTGGCCCATTAATACCCTTCCAGACATAGGAAGGAAAGGGTGGATAGCAGCTGAAGGGATTGTTAATGGGTTACAGATTGTTGTAATAAACCGTAAATCCAGTATCTGTATTCAGTCCATGATTTTTAGTGTCTAGCAGAGTAAGGAATTTCAGTGCCCTGACTCATCTTTTGAAAATGTTGTGTAGGTTTCCTTTGAGGATTAGGACTGACATCAGATACAAAGTAATTCATTTGTGAAAATCGGTAACCCACTCCCACTGGCATAGTAGCATCTTCACTAAAATGCTACAGTAGCTGTAGCACTGTTTGTGAAGACAAGCCCGGAGTTAGTTTCCCAGACCTGGAGAAGAGGTCTGTGTAAACTTGAAGGCTTTTCTCTCTCTCAACAGCTTCTGTTGAAATAAAATGTTACCTCACCCATTTTGTCTATCTAGTACATTACAGCGGCACCTAGAAACTCCAATCGAGGATCACGCCCCCACTATGCTATATGCTGTGCAAAACAAGTAATGAAGACAACAGATCAATGGACCAATGGGATTTACAATTTAAATAAGTCGAAGATGCAAGGGGGAAGTGGGGAAGTGGAGAAACACAGCTGAGCAGAGCAACAAGGCACAATAAATTGGAACTTTAAGTAGCATATATTATTTAAACAACAAAGGCCTCCATGATAGTTTGGTTATTTTAAAGACTGAACAAGAGACAATGAATCACTAAAGAGGCACCTAACTTTATGCACACAACTCATGCACATGCACAAATGTGCACCACAAAGTACAGTTGTGAGGCTTGAGTATAACATAATAGATAATGCTTTACACTAGTGATGTAAAGAAGACAGCTGATGCTTCAGTTATTGCCTCTGCCTTCCTGCAGACTTGAAAATATCAGAATGCGACCAGCGTGTCAACAATGAAATGAGGGTTTTCGTTTCAGTAAGAAGGGCTAGAAATGCGCCTTCACCCTCTAAAGAAACCCTTCGAGTTTACAAAGTCTGCAGCAGCTCCAATCTAACCAACCCAGCCCCGATCGTGCGCTCAGGCCTCACCCTCCTCATCCAGCTGGGCTCCGTCCGTCTCGGCAGCATCCTCCTCGCTGGCTGTGATCTCGGTGATCAGGTTGCCCAGCCCCAAGGCGCCCAAACCAGCTAAATGCTTCTTGGATTCCTGGAAGAGCGGAAGACGAGCCCGGCTGTTAGCGACCCCGGGCGGGAGGAGCCCCGCAGAGCCCCAAGGCTCTGTCCCCGCCGCAGCGCCGGGGGACAGAGGGAGCCCGGGAGCCCCGGGGCTCTGTCTCCGCCGCAGGGCCGGGGCCGGGGGACAGAGGGAGCCCGGGAGCCCCGGGGCTCTGTCCCCGCCGCAGCGCCGGGGGCCGGGCCCGGGGGACAGAGGGAGCCCGGGAGCCCCGGGGCTCTGTCCCCGCCGCAGCGCCGGGGGCCGGGCCCGGGGGACAGAGGGAGCCCGGGAGCCCCGGGGCTCTGTCCCCGCCGCAGCGCCGGGGGCCGGGCCCGGGGGACAGAGGGAGCCCGGGAGCCCCGGGGCTCTGTCCCCGCCGCAGCGCCGGGGGCCCCCCTCGCCTCACCTTGTCCAAGACGCTCTCCCCCTCCAGCTGCCCCGCCTCGTTAATGTTCCCGAAGAGGAACCCGGCCAGGGAGAAGGGCCCGGCGCGGCCCCCGTCCGCCTCCTCCTCGCTCTCCGAGTCCGACATCGCGCCCGTCCCGCCGGCACGCGACCCGGAAGTAGAAGCGGGAAAGCGAGCGCCGCCGGGCCACGCCTCAGGAAAGCGCCATAGAGAGCGCGCGGCCAGAGAGTCGACGCTCTGAGAGCGATCCACCGGCGGTCGATTGAGCGGGGCTAGTAAAGCCCTCGACAGCAGATCGCTCTCCAGTCCCCGCGGTAACTCGAGCGCAGGGACAGAGTCGGAGTTACCGCGGCAGTGTGGACGTGGCCGGCCGGACCAGGCGGGCATAACGTCAAGAGCAGGGCTCTAGGGCACGCTCCATGCAGAGTCTGAAAAACAAGGTTCCTTGGGTGCCCCCGCCAGCCCCTGCGTGCAGCTCACGCGGTAGGGCTCAGGACCTCTCGACGGCAGATCCTTACAGGGAGGACAGAGCTAGAGCTAAATACCACAGACACTGTCATGAGAGCGCAAAGGCGAGTAAACATCACATTATTCATGCTGTTATCCAAAAATAGTGAAATTTTTTTTTACATTTTCAAATATATTGATTTCAGTCGTCATAATTCAGAAGTGTGCAGTTCTGTATTTTTTGTTACACATCTGCACTGTAAAAAAAACAAAAGAAATGACTTGAAAAATGCTAATACATGTACTGTAGTCCAATCTTTTTATCTTGAAAGTTGAACTTAAAAATGAAGAATTATGTACCCCAAAAAACCGGAATTAAAAAATAAATATAAAACTTTAGAGCCTACAACTCCACACCGTCCTACTTCTCTTTCAGCCAATAGCTCAAACAAGTTTGTTTACATTTGCAGAAGATGCTTGCCTGCTTCTTGTTTACAATGTCATCTGAAGGTGAGAACAAGCATTTGAATGGCACTGCATCACAAGATATTTACATGCCCGATGCAGTAAGAATTCATATGTCCCTTCATGCTCCAACCACCATTCCAGAGGACATGTTCATGCTGATGACGGGTTCTGCTTGATAATGATACAAAGCAGAGCAGACTGACATGTTCATTCACATCATCTAAATCAGATGCCCCCAGCAGAAGGTTGATTTTCAATTTTTGGTGGTTTGGGTTGTGGTTTCCTCATCAGAATGTTGCTCTTTTAAGACAGGGAAGCATGCGCCATACCTCATCCCTCTCAGATTTTGGAAGCACTTCAGTTTCTTAAATCTTGAGTCAAGTGCTATAGCTATCTTTAGAAATTTCACATTGGAATCATCTTTGTATTTTGTCAAATTTGCAGTGAAAGTGTTCTTAAAACGAACAACCCATGCTGAGTCATCATCTGAGACTTCTAACACAAAATATATGGAAGAATTTGGGGGAAATAGAGTAGGAGACATACAGTTCTCCCGAAAGTTCAGTCACAAATGTAATTAACGCATAGTTTTTTAACAAGCATCATCAGCATGGAAGCATGTCCTCTGGAATGATGGTCAAAGCATGAAGAGGCATATGAATCTTTAGTGCATTTGGCAGGTAAATATCTTGTGGCACAAGCTACAACAGTGGTATGTGAATGTAACTCTATGTAACTGTATGTAAACTCCCTCATTTAAACATTCCTATTAACCTACATCACTGTTAGAGATGATGGAGGCAGAAGCCCAGCAGCAGAGTGGGGGCTATCCAGTTTATTGCACTCAATGTAGCATGTATGACTATCTGCCTATGGGCGGGTGGCGTATGTGTGCATTCGGTGCAAGGAGCTCCTGGCCCTTGGAGACCGTGTACGGGCTTTGGAGGCCAGGGTGGCGGAACTGGAGGAGCAAAGGGAGGCAGAGAGGTATGTTGACGAGACTTTCAGGGACATCGTAGGCTTGCCCCACCTCCGGTCAGACAGCCCCTGTGTTGTTGGGGAGGATGAAAGGCCTCAGGAAGGAGAGCAGTCAACGGGAGCAGAGGGAAACCTTCCCACAGCTGGGACCCTCCTTCCAGGTGACGGTGGGGTGTCCCCTTGCACAGAGGTCACCTCTCCAGGGGAGGGAACTCCAATTATCAGGAAACGGCAGCTGTTAGTAATGGGAGATTCGATCATAAGAAATGTAGATAGCTGGGTTTGTGATGATCGGGAGAACCGTATGGTGACTTGCCTGCCTGGTGCAAAAGTTGCGGATCTATCGAGGCATCTAGATAGACTTATGAGTAGTGCTGGGGAGGAGCCGGTGGTCGTGGTACATGTAGGTACCAACGACATAGGGAAGGGTAGGAGAGATGTCCTGGAGGCCAAATTTAGGTTGCTAGGAAATAGGTTGAAATCCAGGACCTCTATGGTGGCTTTCTCAGAAATGCTTCCAGTTCCACGCGCAGGGCCAGGTAGGCAGGCAGAGCTTCAGAGTCTCAATGCGTGGATGAGACGATGGTGTAGAGAGGAAGGGTTCAGATTTATTAGGAACTGGGGAAACTTTTGGGATAGGGGGAGCCTATACAGGAAGGATGGGCTCCACCTAAACCAAAGTGGAACCAGGCTGCTGGCACTTAACATTAAAAAGGTTGCAGAGCAGTTTTTAAACTAAGAGGTGGGGGAAAGCCGATTGCTGCAGAGGAGCACGTGGATCGGATAGAGACTTCTCTTACAGGAGGGTCTGTCGTTAGAGATTCTCTAGGTTTTAGACAGGAAAGGATGGAAAAGGATAAAGGAGGGGCCAGATCAGATGAGAAATTTTCACATAAAGAATCTGACACACCAGGGAAGAGCAGACAGATAAACAGTGACCAGTTTTTAAAGTGCTTGTACACAAATGCCAGAAGTCTAAATAATAAGATGGGTGAACTAGAGTGCCTCGTGTTAGAGGAGGATATTGACATAATAGGCATCACAGAAACATGGTGGACCGAGGACAATCAATGGGACACAATCATTCCAGGGTATAAAATATATCGGAAGGACAGAATAGGTCGTGGGGGCGGGGGAGTGGCACTTTATGTAAAAGATAGTGTCGAATCAAATGAAGTAAAAATCTTAAATGAATCCACATGTTCCATAGAATCACTATGGATAGTAATTTCATGCTCTAATAAGAACATAACAATAGGGCTCTATTATCGACCACCTGATCAGGACAGTGATAGGGATGACGAAATACCAAGGGAGATTAGAGAGGCTGTCAAAATAAAGAACCCAATAATAGTGGGAGACTTCAATTATCCCAACATTGACTGGGTACATGTCACCTCAGGACGAAATGCAGAGATGAAATTTCTTGATACTTTAAATGACTGCTTCTTGGAGCAGCTGGTACAGGAAACCACAAGGGGAGAGGCAACTCTAGATTTGGTCCTGAGTGGAGCGCAGGATCTGGTTCAAGAGGTAACTATAAAATGACCGCTGGGAAATAGTGACCATAATATAATAACATTTAACATTCCTATGGTGGGAATAACACCTCAGAAGTTGGGGCAGTGTTGGGGCATTTAATTTCAAAAAGGGGAACTATGCAAGAATGAGGGGGTTAGTTAAACGGAAATTAAAAGGTAAAGTGACTAAAGTGAAATCCCTGCAAGCTGCATGGACTCTCTTCAAAGATACCATAATAAAGGCCCAACTCAAATGTATACCCCAAATTAAAAAACAACGCCAGAAAACTAAAAAAGAGCCACCGTGGCTTAACAGCCAAGTAAAAGAAGCAGTGAGAGAGAAAAAGGCATCATTTAAAAAGTGGAAGTCTAATCCTAGTGAGGTAAATAGAAAGGAGCATAAGCACTGCCAAATAAAGTGTAAGAATGTAATAAGAAAAGCTAAAATGGAGTTTGAAGAACAGCTAGCCAAAAACTCAAAAGGTAATAACAAAATGTTTTTTAAATATGTCAGAAGCAGGAAGCCTGCTAAACAACCAGTGGGGCCCCTGGATGACAGAGATACAAAAGGAGCACTTAAAGATGACAGAGTCATTGCAGAGAAACTAAATGAATTCTTTGCTTCAGTCTTCACGGCTGAGGACGTTAGGGAGATTCCTAAACCTGAGCTGTCTTTTGTAGATGACAAATCTGAGGTATTGTCACAAATTGAAGTATCAGTAGAGGAGGTTCTGGAACTCATTGATAAACTTAACTGTAACAAGTCACCGGGACCAGATGGCATTCACCCAAGAGTTCTGAAAGAACTCAAATGTGAAATTGCGGCACTATTAACGAGGGTTTGTAACCTATCCTTTAAATCGGCTACTGTGCCCAGTGACTGGAAGATAGCTAATGTAACGCCAATATTTAAAAAGGGCTCTAGAGGTGATCCTGGCAATTACAGACCAGTCAGTCTAACGTCCGTACCGGGAAAATTAGTTGAAACAATAGTAAAGAATAAAATTGTCAGACACATAGAAGAGCATAAATTGTTGGGCAAAAGTCAACATGGTTTCTGCAAAGGGAAATCGTGTCTTACTAATCTATTAGAGTTCTTTGAAGGGGTCAGCAAACATGTGGACAAGGGGGATCCGGTGGACATAGTGTATTTAGATTTCCAGAAAGCCTTTGACAAGGTCCCTCACCAAAGGCTCTTACGTAAATTAAGCTGCCATGGGATAAGAGGGAAGATCTTCTCATGGATTGAAAACTGGTTAAAAGACAGGGAACAAAGGGTAGGAATAAATGGAACTTTTTCAGAATGGAGAGGGGTAACTAGTGGTGTTCCCCAAGGGTCAGTCCTGGGACCGATCCTATTCAACTTATTTATAAATGATTTGGAGGAAGGGGTAAACAGTGATGTGGCAAAGTTTGCAGATGATACTAAACTGCTCAAAGTAGTAAGGACCAAAGCAGACTGTGAAGAACTTCAAAAAGATCTCACTAAACTAAGTGATTGGGCAACAAAATGGCAAATGAAATTTCATGTGGATAAATGTAAAGTAATGCACATTGGAAAAAATAACCCCAACTATACATACAATATGATGGGGGCTAATTTAGCTACAACCAATCAGGAAAAAGACCTGGGAGTCATTGTGGATATTTCTCTGAAGGCATCCACGCAGTGTGCAGCGGCAGTCAAAAAAGCAAACAGGATGTTAGGAATCATTAAAAAAGGGATAGAGAATAAGTCGGAGAATATCTTATTGCCCTTATACAAATCCATGGGGCGCCCACATCTTGAATACTGCGTACAAATGTGGTCTCCTCATCTCAAAAAGGATATACTGGCACTAGAAAAGGTTCAGAGAAGGGCAACTAAAATGATTAGGGGTTTGGAACGGGTCCCATATGAAGAGAGATTAAAGAGGCTAGGACTTTTTAGCTTGGAAAAGAGGAGACTAAGGGGGGATATGATAGAGGTATATAAAATTATGAGTGGTGTGGAGGAAGTAAATAAGGAAAAGTTATTTACTTGTTCCCAAAATAGAAGAACTAGGGGCCACTCAATGAAATTGGCGTGCAGCAGGTTTAAAACAAATAAAAGGAAGTTCTTCTTCACACAGCGCACAGTCAACCTGTGGAACTCCTTACCTGAGGAGGCTGTGAAGGCTAGGACTATAACAGGGTTTAAAAGAGAGCTGGATAAATTCATGGAGGCTAAGTCCATAAATGGCTATTAGCCGGGATGGGTAATGAATGGTGTCCCTAGCCTCTGTCTGTCAGAGGGGGGTGATGGATGGCAGGAGAGAGATCGCTCGATCATACCTGTTAGGTTCACTCACTCCAGGGCACCTGGCATTGGCCACTGTCGGTAGACAGGATGCTGGGCTAGATGGACCTTTGGTCTGACCCAGTATGGCCGTTCTTATGTTCTTATGTTCTTAATGCAATGCCCATTCTTACTTTCAGGTGACCTTGTAATTAAAAAGTGGGAAGCATCAGGGGTGAAAGTAATTTGACCTTCTTACCGGTATGGGGGCTTGGCTGGGGCCAGCTCTAACCCCTGGAAGGGGTATGGCCTCAGGTGGAAGGGGTGGGGCCAGAGGGGTCAGAGCCAGCCCCAGAACCAGTAAGGGGCCTCCTCTCCCCCTCCCCCCTGCCTCCAGGGGCCATGTAAAGGGCCTGGGGCAGTAGTGGGCTCTTTAAATAGCTCTCAGAGCCCCACCGCCGCTTCCTTAAGGTTCCGGCTCCTGTTGCTGGAGCCCTGGGGAGGCTGCGGCGGGGCTCCGAGAGCTATTTAAAGAGCCCGGTGTGCCGCTACTGCCCGGGCCCTTTAAACTGCCGCCGGAGCCCCGCCGCAGCCTATCCCGAGCTCCCGCAGCAGTTTAAAGGGCCTGGGCGGTAGCGGCGCACCGGGCTCTTTAAATAGCTCTCTGAGCCCAGCTGCAGCCTCCCCAGGACTCCAGCAGCGGGGCTCCGCGGGGATGGGAGGCCTGTTGCCGGAACCTCAAGGAACCGGCGGCAGGGCTCCCAGAGCTATTTAAAGAGCCCGGTGCGCCACTACAGCCCCAGGCCCTTTATACTGCCACCGGAGCCCCGCCGCAGTTTAAAGGGCCCGGGCGGTAGCGGCTCCCGCTCTGGCAGCAATTTAAAGGGCCTGGGGCTCCAGCCGCTGCTGGGAGCCCCACCCCATTTAAATTGTGCATGGGGAAGCCGATCCACCCCATACAGCGCATCAGCTCTTGCCGGTACTCCATACCGGGGGGTACCGGCTTACTTTCACCTCTGGGCAGCATGTACACAAACTTGTTTTTCTTTGCAATTGGCTGAACAAGAAGTAGGATTGAATGGACTTGTAGACTCTAAAGTTTTACACTGTTGTTTTGAGTGCAATTATGTAACAAAACAAAAAATCTACATTTGTAAATTTCACTTTCGTGATAAAGACATTGCACTACAGTACTTGTATGAGGTGAATTGAAAAATACTACTTTGGGGTTTTTACAGTGCAAGTATTACCGTATATTTTGGCATATAAGATGCCTTTTTAACCCCCAAAAATAGCCTCAAAATTAGGGGGGGCGTCTTATACGCCGAATATATTAAACTCACCGGGCAGCTGGAGCTGGGGCGGCTGCAGGTGGCCCGGCGGGCGGGGCGGGGCGGCTCTTCCCCCCCGAGCCCACCCGCATGTGTTGGGGCCGGCGGGGAACGGGAGCAGCTCGGGCCCCT
Source organism: Sternotherus odoratus (assembly GCA_032164245.1). Lineage (NCBI taxonomy): Eukaryota > Metazoa > Chordata > Testudines > Kinosternidae > Sternotherus > Sternotherus odoratus. Next base: position 86,097,156 of record JAVMKO010000009.1, on the reverse strand, counting down.
GGGAGCACCCGCCCACGCGGCGGGGACGGGAGAGCGGCGCGCTCCCAGCAGCCTGCCCGCGCGGCGGGGACGGGAGAGCGAGGCGCTTTTTGTGTGTGGTGGTGGGTTTTTTTTTTTGTTTTGTTTTGTTTTTGTGTGTGTGTGTCCGGCTTTTTTATTTAAAAACTCGGGGGCGTCTTATACGCCGGAGCGTCCTATATGGCGAAAAATACGGTAATCAAAAATAGTATAAAGTGAGCACTGTGCACTTTGTATTGTGTTGTAATTGAAATCAATATATTTGAAAATGTAGAAAAACATCCATAAATATTTAAGAAATTTCAATTGGTATTCCATTATTTAACAGTGCAATTAATCATAATTTCTTTTAATCGTGATTAATTTTTTTAATCACAAGTTAACTGCAATTAATCAACAGCCCTAATTGCAATATAGCGGCGCTGTGTGTTTGCAATATCAAGCACTCAAAGTTAGAAAATGCAAACAGGATTGCTTATACAGCCTTAATTCGGCACCCTTACATATATGCATTGTAAGAGTCTTTAATTTCCACAGGACTCCTGCCTCATTCAGTGAGCACCTAGTGAGCATTAAATATTTTGGTTTATCCTCATTGTTCAAGACGTAGTGCACACACTCACTCACCATATTTACTGCTCTGAAGTAGTTAGTTTCCTTCTGAGCTTTTCTATGGCATTTATACTACTATTGGCTGGATCTTTCACCAACTCTCAAAAGTATTTTACAAAGGAGATCAGCATCTGTGTGCTTCATAATCAGAAACTGGCTACACTACCATTTTTGTCAGTCAAGGGGGGGGGAAAAATCCTTGATCAACATAAATTTTGTGGTGTGGACAGTGCAGGCAGCAGGAGACATTCCCTGTCCACATAGCTAACCCCGCTCATTGAGGGTGGTTTAATTATGCCTGCAGGACAGCTCTTTCCTGCTGGCAGAGCAACTACACTGGACCTTTCCAGCAGCACAGCTGTAGCAGGACAGCTGTGCCACTAGAATGTCCTTAGTGTAGACATAGCCTCGTTAACTTATCTTCATAATACTCTTGTGAAGTGAAAGGATGGTATTGTCCCCATTTTACAGATGGGAAACTAAAGCATAGAGGATATAATTTTTCTGATAATTTTAGGTTCCTAATATGGAATAACCAGCACCTGATTTACCACAATATTTTAGCAAAGCTCCCAATGACTTCAGTTATAGCTCTAAGTTCAGCATTTCTGCAAATCCGAGCTCAAGGTATCCCATCATAGCGTTCAGGAATTAGTGACCCCCTGTGAAAAGTTTGGTTTAAAGGATCTACATAACATTACAAACTCTATATTATGGCAGAGGCAGGAGTAAAAATCAGTTTTGCAAGGTGGTATTGCACTGCCTTAACTGGAGGACCATCCATTCTCTTCCTGTGATCCCCTGTCCCAGTGCTACAAATAGCACATACCTTCCCATCTTCTGCAACAGATGAAGCGGCATCCTACAGAAACATTATCTTTTAATACATAATCCCAATTCATCCCTACAGTAGGTCAAGCCTGTGCACTGAATGAATCGGGTCACGTGGAAAAAATATGTGATTACATAATTCAAGACTATCAATGCAGATGCACAAGGTGGCCAAATTAAAGTTCCCACCACCTCTATTTCCCTCACCAGCTTCCAGTCTTTCCACACACATTTGGTCTCCCTATTTGTCTCTTTGCCCAATCAGCCCCAGCCTCCCCTTTCTTCTCCTGCCCTGGCCCAGTCACTCCCAAGTTTCCTCCCATTCCCCCAACTCCTTGTCTCAACCTACTCTTTCCCCTCCCTTATGGTCTCACTTTTGTCCCTTCTACCTTCCCTTCCTCCTCTAATTTGTCTGGGTGACAGGAGGTGCAGGTGTTTCCTGTATTCTCACTGCTCTCACTTCCAGTGTTCAGCCTGACAAAAGCAGTTGTCAGACTTTCCCTGTAAAGGCTGCTCCTCTGAGACTGCAGGCTTGGGCTGACATGCAATCTGGTCACACACAGCAGCTGTGAAGGGATACAGTATGCCCATGGAGGACAGAACCTTCAGAGATTTTAGCTGCAAAAATCAATTCTGTACTGAGGATGTGCAAACTGCAATTTTTAAAAGGCTTGGCCAAACATAGGTGGATTTTCACAGGAATGGCAAAAGGCACATCCTTGCCAAACTTCGAATCTCTGGTCCAAAGCACGGGGACACTCATCATCAGAATATTTTAACATAAGCAAAACCACCTTCTCCACTGCCCTGTCCCCACCTCATTCTCAGAACAGCTGAACAGTTTTGGCTAAAACTTTCCAAAAAAATTCAACCTGAGGCAGACACCTGGCATACAAAATTTCCACACAAAATGGTTAGTTTGGCAAGACTATAACCAACTGAAAAAGTCTTAATGCAAAGTGTCAGCCATAATCAGGAGTGCTACCAGCCCCATTTATAATAGTTATCCACAAGTGGAAACAGGGTTTTAATGGGAATTATCTTGCATCATTATAGTAAAGAGACATCAGATTCACACAGTTTACAATCACTAAAACTGGACTGAACAATTAAACTTCTTAATTTGTTCAAAATTTGCTTTGCAGTATTTCAAGTTTCTAAATTTCCACAGAAGAGATTAAGAACAATTGTAATATGAAAATGGAATGAGTGAATAAAACAGCAAGAGATCAAGAAAGCTTTATTACAATTCTGCATAATTTAAAAATCATTTAAAATCGTTAGTTGCAATACAAATTCCTTTTAAGTATAAAATCAAGTTGCCAGTGTATGTTTCAGTACCACACTTCAATCAGATCATGTTAGGGTCCTCTAATGTAAAGGAATCCACCTCACCCTCCCATTTGAACTGGCTCAGAGAACTCCTTTGCTTAGAGAGAGGTCCATTTGCTCATTTGGATTTACCCAAGTAGCACCAAGAATTCTACAGGTCACAAATTTGGCCCTCAAAAACAGAGCATTGAGGCCTTTCTGGTTTAAATTCCATGTAAATAGCTACCGTTGCGTACTGAATAGAGCATCTGAGTGCTAAAAGTATACATCAAAAAAGACTGTCTCAGAGCATCGTTTGGACAGAGCAATCCTGAATTGTTCAAATTAACTGGGGAGGAGGGGGAAGAAGTGAACTCTCCCAAAGACAAAAAATGTAAATGATTAGTCTGCTAGGATATAAAAACTGAATAGCACAGGAGAGACTGAATTGTCACAAGTCAGCTGCATTCCCAGCAGCTCAAATATAAAACTTTTTTAAGGTTGGTTTCAACTGCTCTTCTCAATGCTGGAATGTTCTGATCTTATTTGAAAATAGACAAATCCAACCATATGATCAGGGAGCTAAGTCAAGTCTCCACTTGTAATGTGATAATGGACAAAATAAAGGCAAAAAAGGGATCCCAAACTCTGCACTAGAGTTACAATAATATATGTTAATTATATAAATTTGCAACATCCCAAATTTAGAGAGTGACCATTTACAGATTTTGTTAACAAATCAATTATTGTAATAAAGAAAAAATGTTCACAATATCTGCACACTCCTGAAATTCATTCATGCAGAGATCAGGCCCTGGAGTAAGAACTGTCAGAAGAGCATGATATCTGCTCTTCTTGGCAGAAAATACACAGAAATATCAGATGTTGAAATCAGTCTGTTAATGAGGTACTATGAAGACAGTAAAGAGATCTCCAAGTTGTTCTAGTCCATGGCACTTTGTGAAGAACAAAACATAAAGTGGTATGTAGAAGGAAACATCTCCAGGCTTCTGCAAACATCATGGCATATGGTTATTTTGATGTGTATCTGAACCATTCCCAATACACTACATTGTTTCACTAGCTAGTCATATTGATGGCTTGGGTCAACTGTGGCTTGTCATTTAGCCTTTTAGAGTGGGATTTGCTAAAGTACTATATGCCATCAGTTATAATGGAATTGTAGTTAAAGTAACTTATCAGCATATCAGGCAGAGAAAAAGGCACATCCTCTTATTTGAGGGGAAATGGGGCACAGATATGAACATATCCACCTCATACTTCAATATCACATCAGGCAAGGTTAATTTAATATTTCTCTGAAACCTAATAGCCCTACAGTTGCCAACCTGCTCGCATCTTGCTGCAATGATAAAAGAGAGCTCATTCCATATAGTGCAACCATAAAACATTTTTTGCATGGGTGAGACGCTTGTAAGAAACTGAGACCTGACCCACTAAGATAGGCTGCTCCCAAATACAATCAATGGCACCCAAGCAAGGAATGCAGTTATTATTAATTTCAATACACAAAACCCAGTCCCAGCATCCTTATGTTAATACAAAATCTCTTATACAGCACACATCAATTTCAGATCTGTAAGTTGTACAGGCTAGTCTTTAATGGAGGTTTCACACTGCTGCTTTTTTGCTCATCTTAAGTGTTGTGGGTATACATAGACTTCTGAAGATCATTCACTAAGGGGTAGGAACAGTTATTAAAGTGTTTAAATAAAGCTTTAGCTAAAGTAATTTATAATAATGTGTGACCAGCTAATGTGGAGAGGAGAATTATTTTTAAAATCTAATTCAGGTAACTGTATCCATCAGAGCTGGCCAACCATTAAAATCAGTTTAACTGGAACCATAGTTAAACATGATTCCTGGCTTCATGTAATAGGACCTACACAATTCCAAGACATGATCTGCCATGAACTCTCCTGCAATGATGCAGGGGCTAATTATGGTAAGGAAAAAGAACTAATTTCTCAAGAGCAACAGCCTCCTTCCAAGCGTGTGGAATTCTCCTAAAAATAGGGGGATGTACACATGTGCATGTCATGCTAGGAAATCCGCTTTGAGAATGTCATCACAATTACCTAAAGCAGTTTGAAGAGAGAACAGTAACTCCACTCTAAGAATTTAAAATACCTATTTTTTTTTATTGGGGGGGAGCGCAACCCTAATGCAGTTAGGACAACTATGGAAGACCTGCATTTTGTTACCATCTCACCTCTCTGTTCCTAAACAACCACAGAATCACTTATTTGAGTTACTGTCATCTAGAATTCCAGATATCAGGGGATGCAAACTTCTGATCTTAATATTAATGAAGCCATTTCAGGAGTCCCTTATGCCTGAACCACTGGACTAAACACTAGTGGTTTTCATTCACTTTTCATACAAGTAATCACATTCTTCACTATAAAGTAAGTCACATAAATATTGAAGGCATTTTTAAATTTAAACAAATTGTTTTCAAATTTCATGTTGTCAAATTAAGGCAATAATTAGAAAGCCAGACTCTTGTCTCGTAGACCAAGTTGATGAGTCAGTAAGGACCAGAAGCAGCAGAAACTATATTTAAAGCAAAATTATCAAAATCTGTCTTTTTCAATAAGGCCAATAACTGAAGTTTCTCTAGTGAAGGAAAAAAGTTTGGCTTTGAAGAAATCCCCTCCTCCTCTTGTACTGAAAAGAATGGAAGCCAATGGAACTCTGGAGAAGTTGGAGACTCCAGAACTTTAGAAGATGGATAGATATCTGATCACTCTCTCACTAGGCTGGAATGAACTGGTTTGTCTCAGTTTCCCTGAAGCAGTTACGAAACTGCAAGAATATACTTTGCATGAACCATTTCTGGTTAGAGCTGTTAGTGCAAGATGCAAATCTTCGATTAAAAAAGAAAGGAGCCTGTCAAGATCCCTGTCAGTCTTTATCTGACTTCAAATATCCGTCATCTTCAGCAACTACAACAGGACACACTTTTTTGTGTTTTTCTTTGTCACTGGGTATAAAACTGCACGCACAGCTTCAGCAAACACCTCTCGAACCCCCTCCTGGTTCAGAGCTGAGCATTCCAAATATTTTACTGCTCCAATCTGTTTGGCCAGAGAAGTTCCCTGCTGTGGGGTAGTGGGAGCCAAGCTTTGCTCCTTCAGCTTTTTAACTGTTTCCACATCACTTCGTAAGTCCCTTTTGGTGCCAACTAAAAGGATTGGAACATTAGGACAGTGGTGAGATACTTCAGGGTGCCATTTGTGCCGAACATTTGCATAAGAGGAGGGACTTCCAATGGAAAAACAAATTACAAATACATTGGTTTGAGGGTATGAGAGGGTACGTAGACGGTCATATTCCTCCTGGCCTGCAGTGTCCCAGAGATTTAGACTAACTGTCCGTCCATCCACAGTCATCTGGGCACTATAGTTGTCAAACACAGTGGGTATGTACTCCTCTGGAAAGGCATTGGTGGTGTAGCTGATGAGAAGACAAGTCTTTCCCACTGCACCATCTCCAACAACTACACACTTTATTGTCTGCATTCTTTACCAAGAAATGAAGAATCCTGCCAAAAACAAGAGACAAAAGTCAGAAAGAGCTCACTCATTTACAGAAATTTTAAAACAGAGTAGAAGGTTTTACCGTTTCTCTAATACCATGCCCTCAACATTTCTAATAATGTCTTTTTGGTAGCAGATACAGCATGCTAGATGCTAAATACACACACAAAGAGGGAGTACTAAAAAAGCTTACACTCTGAGCGGTTCTGAAACTTATTTGATCATTCCCCGCCACCCCCTTCTTTGTATCTGTAGTAGATTATGTTTGAGGAAAGTGATCAGGAACAGTCAGCATGGATTCACCAAAGGCAAATCATGCCTGACTAACCTAATTGCCTTCTATGATGAGATAACTGGCTCTGTGGATGAGGGGAAAGCAGTGGATGTGCTATTCCTTGACTTTAGCAAAGTTTCTGATACCATCTCCCACAGTATTATTGCCAGTAAATTAAAGTATTATGGGCTGGATGAATGGACTATAAGGTGGACAGAAAGCTGGCTAGATCATCGGGCTCAACGGGTAGTGATCAATGGCTCCATCTCTAGTTGTCAGCCAGTATCAAGTGGAGTGCCCCAAGGGTCTGTCCTGGGGCTAGTTTTGTTCAATATCTTCATTAATGATCTTGAGGATGGCGTGGACTGCACCTTCAGCAAGTTTGCAGATGACACTAAACTGGGAGGAGTGGTAGATACACTGGAGGGTAGGGATAGGATACAGAGGGATCTAGACAAATTAGAGGATTGGGCCAAAATAAATCTGATGAGGTTCAATAAGGACAAGTGCAGAGTCCTGCACTTAGGATGGAAGAATCCCATACACTGCTACACATGAGGGACCAAATGGCTGGGCAGCAGTTCTGCAGAAAAGAACCTAGTTGGTTACAGTGGACTAGAACCTGGATATGAGTCAACAGTGTGCCCTTGTTGCCAAAAAGGCGAACAGTATTTTGGATTGTATAAGTAGAAGCATTTCTAGCAGATCGAGGGACGTGATCATTCCCCTCTATTCGACATTGGGGAGGCCTCATCTGGAGTACTGTGTCCAGTTTTGGGCCCCACAATACAAAAAGAATGTGGAAAAATTGGAAAGAGTCTAGTGGAGGGCAATAAAAAAAATGATTAGGGGGCTGGAGCACATGAGTTACAAGGAGAGGCTGAAGGAACTGGGATTGTTTAGTCTGCAGAAGAGAAGAATGAGGGGGGGATTTGATAGCTGCTTTCAACTACCTGAAAGGGGGTTCCAAAGAGGATGGCTCTAGACTGTTCTCAGTGGTAGCAGATGACCGAACAAGGAGTAATGGTCTCAAGTTGCAGAGGGGGAGATTTAGGTTGGATATTAGGAAATACTTTTTCACTAGGAGGCTGGTGAAGCACTGGAATGGGTTACCTGGGGAGGTGGTGGAATTTCCATCTGTAAGAGTGTCTATTCTCTCTCTCTGGACACTGGGGTACAGAGGAGGGACTCTTCTATGGTCCCTTAACTATAAACTATTTCCCCAGCCTAAGTTAAGTCTTTTCACCCCCAAAACCCACACTCTACCAGTAGGGAAATGGGGACCCAGCTCCCACCACTCAGTAATTACCCCAAGACTATGGGGTAGGGAACCTTGACTCCCCCCCGAGAGTAACCCTCCCGACCTCTCCCTTTCTGTCTGGGAGAAGAAAAAAAAAACCACACAGAGACTTAACTCCAGCGTCCCTTCTCCCTCCCCTTCCAACCTGAAGCAGAGAGAGAGATTCCGACACAGCCCACCCTAACCATGGGCTGCCCCATCCAAAGCTAGGATTCCTTTGTGAGAATAACCAAACACTTTTTATAACTAAAAAGTTTTAATAAAGAAAAGAGAACTTACAGATAATACACTTTACAGATATAAGGCTTCCTACCCCTCTCTCCAGATTTCTCCCCCTGAGAGGGTAGTCCTAGACTAGGCACAAGCTTATGAAAAATCAATATGTTACTTACAATTCATCTACTTATGAATATAGGAAGGAAAAAATAGAAGAGTTGCTCCCCATAGCTGGAGAGTGAAGAAATGGCTCTTGTCCCAAGCTGGGATGGAGGGAAACTGAAACTAACCATCCCTCCCCCCTCGTGGCACGGGAGCTCTTACGTCACCCTCTCTCAGGTAAAGTTAACCCCATACAGGCAAAACAACATTCCACACTTATGACACCATCCTTGGAGGTTTTTAAGGTCAGGCTTGACAAAGCTCTGGATGGGATGATTTAGTTGGGGTTGGTCCTACTTTGAGCTGGGTGTTGGACTAGATGACCTCCTGAGGTCCCTTCCAACCCTGATATTCTATGGTTCTATGAGAAATACATATAATAATAAATATGCAACTCTCACTAAATATTAAAAACAGTAAGGCATTGATTCAAACAGAGCCAACAATCCACTGTAATAAGGGCAAAAGCAAAATTGCGATGCTTAAAATTAAATGTGCACTCTGCATCGTAGCAAACAGATTAATGTATAGATGGCAACTTGTATAATGAAATCCATCAAAGTGAACATCACCATCCAGATTCATATGCACAGTGCCATCTGAAGACCTGATATGTCAGGAGGAATCAGCTTTGCTAGTTATTTGTTACTGTGGGTAAAAGGTGAGCGGTAAGGATTTTCCCCCCAAAGCGTGTCAAACACACCCCAAAACATATTCCATATCCCTCCCCAGTTTGAGGCCCTCTGCTCTAGAAAGAAACTGAAGTAGGGGAGAGGAAAAGAGGTACAATATACAAATAGAGATGTCACATGGCAATTGGGCACATCCTGATTATTTATCTAAATACAAATAAATTAGCTGAATACCTACAACCTAGCCTTAAGCAGCCAGATAATTTCTTGTAGATAATCTAGACATGAGTCTTTAGGACTTGACTGCAGAGAAAGGAATTTGGGGTCTTGTGCCCTACAGCAAGATGTTCTCGGTGACTTGTGGTATCAAACTGCTCAGTCCCCTCCATGCTATCCTTGTTCTCTACTGCCTAAGCAGTAGTAACAAGAGAAGGCCCTAGGAGTTAAACTGAACATGATTCAATGAAGAGGAGGCAAATGCGCTAGTAAGATGTATGAATACTGCCTATAAAACAAGTAATTAACTCACTCAGCATCAGTTACATAGCACTGCAGAGTATTTGGACCACACCAATAAAAGGTTTAGAATATAGAACCCAGGAGGAAAACTTGGTACATCTCTTCATTGAAATGCAATCAGACTGCTACCATGACACTGTGAATACACAAAGAACTGTTCTAAAGAGGCCAAGAACAGATTATTCTCACTAATGATTGACAGAACAGGCAGGAACTAATTCACTACAGCAAAGAAAGCACATGTTAAGTACTAGGAAAACCCTAATATCGTAAGAGATCAGCAGTAAAATAAGCTTCCAAAAGCAGATTGTAGAATCACTGCTCTGGAGGCCTTGCCAAAACTCCTGAGTTGTGTCAATGCAAGTTATGCTGACAATCAAAAACCACTCTAATTACATCACTTGTGCATTCTATCAGCAGAGAGTATCCACAGTTGGTGGTCAAGCCAGCAGTCCTCAAAGTTTTTCGGCCGTGGCCCCGGTGTCCACTCGCAGCCCTCAGGGTATGTCCGCCGAAAAGAAAGCTTCTGCTTTCTGTGGCGGCATTTCAGTGAAAAAAATAGACCGCTTGGGAGTTCAGCAGTCTCCCGCACGGGATCGGCGGCGGCAACAAGGTCTCACACACCCCCGACGGTGCACACACCCCACTTTGAAGACCACTGAGCTATCCCACTGTGCTACTCACCACCTTCTTCAGCTAGGAGTTGTGGGAAGGTAGAGTGGATCACACAGCATCATGGATACGGGCTCAATGTCCCATGATGCAGGTTTTTCTGTCCCATCACTCCATGGGCTTTCAACTACTTTCAGTGCCATTTTTCAACAGCCTGTTTACAGTGCACCCTCATTTCTGTCTGAAAGGATGGATCCTACACTGCTCTCTACTGCTGTGGTCACTGTTATGAATACATGATAGCTGATCATGCAGTACATAATGATCAGCTCCCAATCTAAACAGGAATCCGAGGTACCTGACTTGCTGTGTGCAATGGAGAGAAACAACACCCGATTACTTCTGGCATTCACTAGGATGTAGCTCATGGTGGACCGTCGCTTTTGGGCTCGCATCGTTATGCAGGTCTGCGATGACGAGCAGTGGCTACAGAACTTTCAGATGCAGCAAGCCAACTTCCTGGAACTGTGCGCGAAGCTTTGCCCAGAACTGCGGTGCAAGGACACCAGAATGAGAGCTGCCCTTTCAGTGGAGAAGCACGTGGTGATCACTGTATGGAAGCTGGCAACTCTAAACTACCACCAGTCAGGTCACGAATCAGTTTGGTGTCCATAGCTGGGACTGCATTATCACAAGTGTGCAGGGCATACTGCTACAAAGGACTGTGACTTTTGGAAATGTGTGGATGGCTTTGTGGCAATGGGATTCCCTAACTGAGGCAGGGCGGTAGATGGCGCACACATCCCAATTTTGGCCCCAGACTATCTTGCAAGGAGTACATCAATAGAAAGGGGTACTTCTCTATGCTATTCCAGGCATGTGTGGATCACTGTGGGCATTTCACTGACATCAATGCAGGGTGGTCCGGGAAGGTGCATGACACATGCATCTTCAGGAACATTGGCCTGTACAGAAAGATGCATGCGTCCCAGACAAGATTCCAATGGGGGATGTTGAAATGCTCATTGTGATCCCGGGAAACCCAGCATACCCTTTACTCCCATGGCTCACAAAGCCTTACATAGGAAAAATGGACAGCAGCAAGGAGCGTGTCAGCAATAGCCTGAGCAGGTGCAGAATGACCTCAGAATGACCTTTAGCAGATTAAAAGCACACTGGCGCTGCCTTTATGGCAGATTACACCAGGACGACTTGAGTGAGGAGTTACTGTACATTAACAAGAGTTAATGGCATAGCAAGGGGCAGCTCAGTCAGCCGCAGGAGTCTCTGCTTTCCCCTCAGCCACACCACAAACCTTTGTGAGATACCCCAACATTTAGACAAAACTGAAATAAACAATTTTCATACCACCTTGTGTTTCATGACACCTGTTTATCATCTCCCATTAACCCTGATATCTCATACAAAAAAATCTCAATTTAGTGTTCTGTCAAACCATCTTATCTTGTACTAGATTGGGGTGTAGCTATACTAGCATTCTAAAATGTATTTACATAAATACTTAGCCAAGTTCATAGCCTCTGGTTCAGGCCTTGCCTTGCACCAGGACCAGTGCTCCAAGCTCTCACTCTCTCTCTGCTATATATAAACAGAGTGGAAGGTATTACTGGAAAGACAGTCTCTCAGTATTCCACTAAATTTGTACATCTATATAGATAAGATTACAGGAATGTCACTGTGGGTCACTCTGAAGCCTATTATGTCTATAGAGTCAGCAGCAATGGAATCAGCTACAAGTATGTTCAGAATATCACCAGGTTGAATTATTATTGGGTTTCACCATCTGTGACCATCCAGTTTTTAAGTTCTCAGTCATTTTCACTTTACAAATTACACCTGTACAGCTACATATATTTATGATATACCAAGAGTCATAAGACCACTGTTATGTCTGATAGCACAGCCAATTACCACCCTTACTCCACAGCTAATTTGCATAAAACAATTTCACTGGATGTATGAGGGCAATTGATCACTTGGCCCAACTGTCAGCACAACCTCCCCCAGATACAAAATACAATTAATATACACAATAAACCCAAACACATATAGTCCCTCATGGCAACACACATCCTTCATTCATCATAAAAAAAATCAATAAAAATCAATCAGCACCACACACACCTTCACTCAGTCTTACCATAAAGCCAAAAGCCTAAATAACAACACACAATTTTTTAAAATTCTCAGTCATTTTTACTTTACAAATTACACGTGTGAAGCAACCCAGTTTTTCAGCTGCTAGTACATAAGTAAGAAAGCTGAGTTTTATTTTTTAAAAAGGTATAGGCTTTTAAAATATGATCTGAATGTGTTAGAAGTAGCCAGGGCTCCAAAAGAATGCTGGTTTCATTGTATTGTGAGCGCAGATTATACAGGAAAGTGCATTTAACTTGCATCTAGCAAATAACTGCATATTTCATTGTTTTAGAGCTTTTTTTAAAAAACCAAACATGGGACATTCCATCCCAAAAACTACATCAAAACAACATTAATTTTGCAAAATAAAGCACTCTAAAGGCTGGAAATGCCAAATTTTATGTTGTCTGCACAATGTCCTTATGATGCAACTTTCAATTATATGAACATTTATTTTCCTCTACATGACCTAGCGTGCAGATTGGACATTGAAAGAGACAGGCTCCAGACAACTGCCGCCTTCATAACAGATTTTTGTAACTGGCACAAGAAACAGCTTGTGGAATTTATGCTTTACAAACTCAGCTTAGCCTGGGACAGTGTGCTGTTGAAGAGAGAGGGACTTGCACATTCCACCTCATTCAGTACAAGGGTTGCATGGCAAGCAGTACGTTAAGCATATAGCACATACACTGAACAATGAGTATAATATAAATATTAAAAAGCTGCCTTATTCATGAAGCATATCTAATCTCTTCACTGAATGAGACAGCCTTTTAAGAAAAGTACTATTTGATCATGTAATCTGAGTCCATCATAATGCATACACACCAGGGGCAGACTTGAAGTTGTTCAGGCACCTTAACTTTGGCTTTCTAGACCAGTGGTCTTCAAAGTGGGGGGTGTGCACACCAGGGGGTGCGCAAGACCCCCCACGGGGGGTGGGGTCGCAGTGACCTGGCAACACTGCAGGATTGGCCCTGGGAGACTGCTGAAACCAAAAGCTTTCTATTTTTGTCCTGTCGAAATGCTGCCGAAAGCAGAAGTTTTCTATTCGGCGGACATACCCTGGGGCCGCAAATGGATGCGGGCCCATGGAAAGGGGTTGCCAAGGAAAAAGTTTGAGTAACACTGTTGAGACCAGGGTTTCTCAAACCAGGGGTTGCGACCCCCCTGGGGGTCACGAGCTCCCAGCACCACTTAAAAGTCGCTGAATTAATTACTTCCACATTCGGCAACTTTTCAGTGGACATGCCGAGCTATTTCAGGAGCGCTCAGCATGTCCGCCAAAAATTGCCGCCGAATGCGAAAGTAATTCATTTGGCAGCTTTTCGGCAGACATGCAAGGGTCCGCCGCGGCAGCTGACAAATGAAAAAGGGGTCGCGGGTCTCAGAAGTTTGACAGCCACTGTTCTAGACCATTAGAGATTCCATTTGCAAATTAATAGTCTTTTAATAAAGCAGGGGTGGGAAGATGTTAATGGAATGCTTTATACTTTCTGTATATCTGAGCAAAAACCAAATGGTTTATCAACATAAATGATATGCCATTCACTGTTTCCAGTATCTTCAATTCCCCAGTGCAGCAAAACGGTGACTCCTCCCTATGGCGCCTCCCACTGGTCGTCCAGGGAATTAGCTCTTTCCAGCATCTGGAGCACCCTCTGCAGGCCGGTGTCCTGCTTGCCCCTGGCCCCGTTTCCCTCCCTGGACCCCAGTGCCCTCTTCCCTAGGGTGCTGCACCCCTGCAGTATCCCCACAGTCTCAGGGTCTCCTCTCCCCAGGGAACCCCCACCCACTATCCCCACCTTGCCTCAGTCTAGGCAACTGCCAGTCACCAGTTCACTGGGGCAGATTGCAGTATAATTGCCACTCATCACTGGCAAGGAGGATTTGGCCGGCTGCTTCTGCCTCTGCCGCCATGGGCTGCCCCCTGCAACCCCAGTACCCTTTGTTGGGGTGTCCCCTAAGGCCCTGCAGCCCGGGGGTTTCCAGGCCGGAGCTCCCCCAGCCCCTCTTGCCTTGCCCCAGCCCTTTGCCAGTCTAGGTACCCTGTCAAGCTCCCCAGCAGCCAGGCCTGTCTACCTCCACAGACAGAGGAGACACTATCTGTGCACCAAACTCTGGGCCTTTTTATCAGGGCCAGCTGGGCCTTAATTGAATCAGCCACAGCTGGCTTGCTTCCAGCCACAAGCCTGTTTACCCAAGAGTGGGCAAACCACCCCACTACACCCAGTTACAGATATTTAAGTGCAGAAATCACTGCTTTGAAAAATCACATCATGTCTTCCATATCCGCTAAGATCTGGAAATGTCAAAATAATCCACAAACATGTCCCATAAATAGCAACGTCTCCACTTTTACTTTTTCAATAACCTTCATTATTTTCTCCGCCTACACAGCTAGTCTTATTTTGACTACTCATGAGTGACAAAAAATTTTCACCAACAAGCTGGAAAGTCTATGCCATTAATTTCTGCAGAAACTAACCTTTCATTAATAAAGTTTCTAACCACTAAAATTCTGAAAATAACCTCTGCATCTGTTCACATTTGGAAGCTCTCTTCTTTCTTCTGGAGTTTCAGCACCTCTGATACTGCTGAGAGTTTCCTGATACATTGTGCATATTTTATTCACTCAAAAAACCTTCCATTAAGATGGAGTGTTAATTGGTGCTGCTGTACAACATGCTCAAACATGCTCAGTGGTTTGAGCATTGGCCTGCTAAACCCAGGGTTGTGAGTTCAATCCTTGAGGGGGCCATTTAGGGATCTGGGACAAAAAATCTGTCAGGGGACAGTACTCAATCCTGCTAGTATAGGCAGGGGGATCCTGCTAGTGTAGGCAGGGGACTGGACTCGATGACCTTCAAGGTCTTTCCAGTTCTAGGAGATTGGTATATCTCCATTTATATATATATATATTTATATTTATATTTATATATATGCCTTCCGTTCCCAGAACATGGGACTTCAAATCCCCAAAATCAAACATTAATAAAACCAGGAAACATTCAAATGAGGTTTCCTGACCTTGAGAAATGTTATCATTACAAGAAAATCAAATTAAGCTTATGAAGGCCAGGAAATAGAGTTAATTTGATATTTCATGAACACCACCTCCCTCCTCATTAGGATACCTGTACATTCATTTGGAAGTCTAAATTATTAACCTAAACCGCCAAAATACTGCTATAGTAAGTCCCCCCAATATATGACTCTCTTTTGGACAGCCCTTTCTGTATGTTTCTGGAGCTGCTCAATTGCATGCCTGCCATGCAGACACTCTGGCTTCATTTTTAACAAGTCCCACATATTTCCATCTTTTCTGGATTACTTTAGAGATATGGGGTTGTGAATTCTGACAAGTCTTGCTATTTTATTCCACTTAACACTCAGTATTTTCCTCAGGTATTTGCTCCCTAAGGCACTTAGATGCCTGTCTGTACCTTAGGACTGGATTTCTGGTTTTGACCCTCATATGTTAGTTGGAAATTATATTTGAGATGAAGAGTCACAGTTTGACTTTAGAAGTGTAGATTTCCGATAACCAAATCTTGTTAAAATGATAAACGCAGCTGTTGCTTACTGATTTGTAACATTATTTCCATCTGGACATCCCCACTGTCTTGCATGCTACTGCCAAGATATGTGAATTTCTTGTACTCCTTTGCCTTCTAAAGAAATGATTAAGTTGTGAATTGCTGGATTCTCATTAGATTTGTTTTTTCATAACTATTAATCCTGTCTGGTTAGCGATGCTTCACTTAACCCTCACTAAACCATGGAGACCACTTTCACATATGCAACCAGACTGCTGACAACCCCAAGACATGACACACTTGTTCACCTCTACGGACAACAGACTAAATTCAGCAATGAAATGAGATATACTTGATCTCTGAAGGTATACATCATGCACCTCTCTTCATATCACATCAAAAGCTCTGCCAAGACGCTCCAACTAATTCTTCAACAGTTCAATAAAGTTATACCTAACAGTGAATGCAGGATAGAGCATGCAGATGAATGCTGGAATTCAAATCTGTGAAACAACACAAACAATGGCATATGCTTAATCCTTCTTCATATCTACCTATAGTAGATTCATAGATTTTAGGATCAAAGAGTAAACTTCCCACTCAACCTTCCCCATGGTACAGTGATAAGGTGATTATAAGAATCAGAGAGGTAGCCGTGTTAGTCTGGAATAGCAGAGGTAACAAAGAGTCCTGTGGCACCTTAAAGACTAACTGAAGTATTGGAGCATAAGCTTTCGTGGGCTAATACTGATTATAGTTAGTTATACAGTGTAAGTTGGTTCCAGGACAGGACTACAGCAACGGGGGGTAACATGGCTCCAACAGTAATTAAAGCATGGTCAAATACTGTCCATTAATGAAAGCACAAATGCTGGTCAGTGGCCCCACATGCTCCCAGACAGCACCTTCCCAGAGCAGAGGATGACTGTGACAGTGGGATACCCTCCCCTTCTCCTCCAAGAGAGAACAAAAATTTGCTCATCAATGCACCCTGCCAATCTACCTCAGAGTTAAAAAGAGGTTTGTCATGCCCCTTTGAGCCAAAACAGGATACTAAAACTTGTGTGTGTGTTGAGGGGAGAGGGACAACTCAAGAGTGCCACTGATCTAGGTGCTTATACATCAACCATCACTGTAGTATTGGAGCACCTCAAAAACAATTAATTTATTCTCACAGAGATGTTGTAAGGAAGAGATGGGAAGTTTTATCATTTTAAAATGGGGTAACTGGCATTCCACTTTAAATCAAACACACTGTGGATATTAATTTTAAAGCAGCTACAGAATTCAGTCTAATAGAGATCATGCTGCAACCCTAACTATTGTGCAGTTATTACTGCCCATAATATAGGCTGTTTTTGTCCCCAGATGAGGCCTCACACTTCCTCTTGGCTAATACCTTTAGGATATCCAATAATTTATTAATGGATTGGTTTGTGATGTTCTTGCTGGTTCCCCATCTTGAGGCATTAAGTTTGGGATATGACTTAACAGAAATAGGGGGTATCTGTTCTGCTATTGCTGCAGTAAGTAGCTTTTAGAGAGAGAATGACAAACCCCTGCGGAGAAATGACAGGCTGCCAGCACCACCAACTGTAAATATTTCCCCGGGTTTAAGAACTTGAACATTCAACTTGCTAGTGCCAAACTGAAGCTTTCTATTTTAACTATGGGAGGCCCAAGCCATTGTTTTCTACAAAATATACAATTTTATGCAAGAAAAAAAGATAGGTTTTATGGTTATAAAGATCATAGGTTTCTTATATTCAGATAACACTGCCTTGTCTTATTTACGGATACAGACTAACACAGCTGCTAATCTTAAAACTGCCTTCCTGAATCTTCTGACAGACCGCACCAAGGCCACAAGTGCCACCCACCACTTTACCGAGCAGCATCATTAATGGTGTGACATTCTCTGCATAACTCTGATCGGTTTCAGGGTGCTATTCAAACACAGGATGCCTCTGGCTGCTTGTTATGGACATCCCAGGCACAACAGATACGCCCAGAGAAAAGCCAAAGTGCAAATGGGACAGAGGTGACTGCAAATCAAAACAATCTTCTCATGCCATTCCCATCTGCCAAGACCTCGGAATGGGCAGTTCTGTGAAGCCTTGATCCAAGTGAAAGCCACGAAAGATGTAGACTAACAAAATTCCCACCACACACAAGATGAGGAGCGTCTTAGAGGAGGCGTTTGGACGTTTGCCTTACAAAAAGCGCAGTAAGCGTTCAATGGGGAAGGGCGGTGGGGAGTGAGGAACGTCTGGAGATGACAACCCAGAGTGGAGAGGCACTGAGCACAAGAGGACCACTAGAGACGGGCAGCTCCTCGGGAGCGAGGAAAGACGCACACACGGAGGGGGACATTACCCCGCGCGTTTGGGAGAGGGACGCATGACGCGCACGATACGAAATCGAGCGGGGGTGCCCGCAATGTCACGCGGGAAGGCGAGAGTCGCTGGGCGTGACGCGATCCTTCCGGAAGCCGCTTCACCCGGGTCCCCTCACAGCAGACCAGCCCCCCTGCGACGGGAATCGCCACCAGCCCGCCCCGGGCACGCTCCGCGGAGACACTGGAGCAGGCCGCGAGCACCAGCCTGGGACTCAGGACAGCCGGCCTGGAGCCTGCTCGCCCTCAGCCGCCGTGTCGCTTGGCCTCGGGCTCCGGGCGTGGGGAGAGGCGCAGGCGAGCGGGGCCCAAGATGGAGGCAGCGCTCCGGGGCCTCCCAGCGCGCTGCACGGGCACCGGCCCCGCGGGACTCCGGGACCGCCGTCCCGGCTGCGCGCCCTGCCCGCGCGGCTAGAGCGCCCGGGAGCCGGCCCCGCGCTCACCTCAGGTCGGCCGGCGGAGACCGCGCTCGCTCCTCTCGCGCTCGGGCGCTCGGCGGCAACCACCGGTACGAGAAGAGCAACCGCCAGGGACCCGCCCCGCGCATGCGCATCCCCCCCGCGCTCGCGTCCCGCGGTACCCACACTGCGCATGTGCGCCTCCGGGCGCGGTGGCCTCTGGGAGATGTGGTCCCTCAGGGCGAGCTGGCTTCTTTCTGGGAGCCGCAAATCGGGACCAACCTTGCGACCTTGGCCACGCGAGTCATCCATACGCCCCGCCCCTCCTCTCCCGGACCAGCGCGATGGCTCCCCGCAGCCCAGGCCCACCCTGCGGGGTTGTCCCGCCTGCGGGGTTGTCCCTGCCCTGTGTGCTCGGCGCTGCATGCAGGGGCAGCCGGCGCATGGGAACGTGTCATCAGAGCAATGGTCCCTCTAGCCTAGGGTCCTTTCTCCACCACTGCCACCTGCTTTAGGGGGGTGACCATACCAGGGCAGGTAGTGGCTGATCCAGCCCTGCCTAGGATGGCCAGACAGCAAATGTGAAAAATTGGGGGGGGGATAGGAACCTATATAAGAAAAAGATCCAAAAATCAGGACATCTGGTCATCCTAGCCCTGCCTGCCCTTGTGCTTTTTGGAGCTCCAATATGTCTTTTGGGGCAACCAGCATTGCCACAGTATGCCAAGTGTGGGTGTACTATGGATCTATACAGAAGTATTATGATATTTTCAGGCTTATCTATCCCTTTCCGGGGGGGGGGGGGGGGGCCTACCTTGTTAGATTTTGGCTACACATTGAGCAGATGTTTTCAGAAAACTGTCCCAATGACTCCAAGATCTTTTTCTTTAGTGATAACAGCTAATTTAGATCTCATCATTTAATTTATATAGTTTTTTTGTACCTATAAATACTGATTTTCTTCTGCCATTTTGTTGCTCAGTCACCCAGTTTAGTGAGATCCCTTTGTAACTCTTTGCTGTCAGCTTTGGACTTAACTCTCTTGGATCCAGAATCCAGTGTGTTAAGGGAAGTGACGTGTATCTGGGTGGATAACTTATTTATTATTGCTTAACCACAAGTGTGCTTTGTGTTGTGCATAATGCAAGTATGTATAAAGATACCCCATGATCCAGAAAAGCTTACAGTCAAAGAGAGAAGGCAAGAGGCATTGCGGGACCCACAGGAGAGCGTTCAGTATTACCTAGCTCACAGTGACCACTTATTTTTTACAAAAGCCAGAAGAATTTTGGGCCCAAACATTAATGTTTTTTCTTTAAAAAATTCTTTATATTTTTTTAAAGAAAACGTAATTATGTGTTAAACTACTGCAAGAAATTAAACAATGCAGAAGATGTTTAAACTCAAACCAAGGTGTGAGAGAGCATAGGTAGATGAGGAAACAAAACGAATAGCATTTAACATAAAAGTATAAATCCCATCTCATAGGTTTTTGGACTTGACAGGCTGGGTCAGGTCCAAGGTCCATCTAGTCCAGTGTCCTGTCTCCAATGGTTGCCTATGGCCTGTGTTATACAGGTCAGATTAGATCAGTGGTTCTCAGTTCATGGCCCAATTAGCACACAGCTGCAGCCTATGTGACATCCTCAGGGTTTACAGAACAGACTACTTTGTGATCCTGCATTAAATATAAGTGATGGTGGCAGAATCTGAGCCTTAAAGAGCATCAGTAATTATTGAAGCCACTTGTGCCAATTTTTAACCTCACTGTCAAACTGAAAATTGTTAAAACAAAACTATTGCTACATATTTGCTTTTCCTGTAAATGTATTTCATAAATTCATAGATTAGATTTTAAGGCCAGAAGGGACCATTATGATCATCTACTCTGACCTCCTACATAACACATGCCATAGCATCTCATCCAGTGATGCCTGCCTCAAGCCCATAACTTCTGTTAAAAACATAAGAACGGCTGTACTGGGTCAGACTAAAAGGTCCATCCAGCCCAGTATCCTGTCTGCCAACAGTTCCCAATGCCAGGTGCCCCAGAGGGAGTGAACCTACTAGGTAATAATCAAGTGATCTCTCTCCTGCCAGCCATCTCCACCCTCTGACAAACAGAGGCTAGAGACACCATTCCTTACCCATCCTGGTTAATAGCCATTAATGGACTTAACCTCCATTAATTTTATCCAGGTCTCTTTTAAACCCTGTTATAGTCCTAGCCTTCACCACCTCCTCAGGCAAGGAGTTCCACAGGTTGACTGTGTGCTGTGTGAAGAACTTCCTTTTATTTGTTTTAAACCTGCTGCCCATTAATTTCATTTGGTGGCCCCTAGTTGTTATATTATGGAAACAAATAACTTTTCCTTATTCACTTTCTCCACATCACTTATGCTTTTATATACCTCGATCATATCCTCCTTTAGTCTCCTCTTTTCCAAGCCAAAAAGTCCTAGTCTCTTTAATCTCTCCTCATAGGGGCCCAGTTCCAAACCCCTAATCATTTTAGTTGCCCTTCTCTGAACCTTTTCTAATGCCGGCATATCTTTTTTTAAATGAGAAGTTTTTTTGAGATGAGGGCCATACAGGTAGTGTATATATTGTATGAATGCAGCCCACAATGGTAAATAGGTTGAGAACCACTGGCCTAGATGATCACAATGGTCTCCTCTGCCTTGGGAATTTATGAAAAGTGAGAGGACAAGATTAAAGCCAAACAGAAGGAAAAGGGCTCGAGTATTATAAGAAAAAGAAAGAGTGACAATCGGAGAAGATAGCAGCACATTCAGTTACCAGGGGCCCACTGAACATTATACAGAATAAGTATCTCAGCAAGCCGAGAGGTTCAGACAAGCTGTCTTCTACTCTAGGGAAGGTTTTTAGTTAGATCATGCTGAAGTATTCTCTGCTCATCTATCATAGTAGAAATGATGGCAATTTGGGGAGGGTGTTCCTGAAGTTCAGAGGGGAGAGGAGCCAGGAGGCACTTGGAGTTCATGCTCCTGAGCTCAGCACTCAGCAGCAGGACTTGTTATCTGTGTCACATCAGGTTACTACTAATAAAGCTCTTAGCTCTGTAGCTTTATTGTGCTCCTGCCTGCTCTACACCATGTGAAAGAGCCCATTTTTCAGGCACCTTGTTTGGGGCCAGAGTCAAGCAGAGTCACTGTACTGAGGGGCCTTATGGTGTGCAAGGCTGAGGTCTGTGAGACTGAGCAATGTGTTAATCACTAAAGCCGTGAAGAAAAGGATCAAAGTCAGCACCAGTTGGCAGGGAGCCCTTCCCTGGAGAGGTGCCTGGATACAGGCAGTGAAGCCAAAGACACATACTTAGTGCAGAATACTTGTTGCAGGGAGGTGCTGTAAAGAGGGAAACGAGGAGCCCAAAGAATCTTCAACCACAATGACCCAAAGAGCAGAGTTTAACCAGGTCCGTGGAAGGCTGGAGGATCATGGGACAGCCAAGGGAAGGGGTGGCAGAAGCTCCCAAACATCAGGACCAGTTACCCCATCAAAATCTTCCCAAATGAAGATGTTTGTCCAATGGAGCATCCATCCCTTACTACTCCAGTCCAGGACCCAGCACTCCCCATCATCAGAACTGAGATCAGAGCTTGTGCTAAAGTGTCTCAGTGCTTTGACTCAGTCAGGCCATCTTGTCCTTCTAGTTGTACTGAGCCAGATTGCAGCATACTGTAGGGTATGCAGACTGCAGCTTCTGGGAGGGCCTCAGAGCAGGCTGGGAGTTTAATCTCTGCTGTGAGCCAAGGTCAGTGGAGCTGGAAGGCACCAATAGAATCAAGGACAGCATTCTGGCTCATGGGGTATGTGCATGCAGAATGATACCATACCCTAGAAATGCAGCCTCCTGTGGAACCACATACATTAGAGACTTGAGGCCATCACTGGTGCCCCTCTTCATGGTCCCTTCCAGTTCCTTCCTTCCCCTCTCCCCAGACTGCTTCCCTGCTGCTTGTCTCTGTTCCTCTCCTCTCGCCAGCTGTAGCTTGAATGCATGCTTGTTTTTCTCAGGCTGAGCTGTGCCTGGGATGCTTCCAGGCTCTGGGTCTCCCGGTGAGGTTGTAACTACACTAACAGTTCTCTGCACACTCGCTCATGCTGCAGCCATTCCGCTGATGTGCAGCTGCTTGTGTAGTGCCCAATGCTTTGCTCAGAGCAAGGGTAGACTGCAAGGTGGCTAAAATGCACATCTATGCTAGTACTCCCAATGTTATTCCGAGGGCTGGAACTATTGAGTTCTCAGGATCTTGCGCCAGCCCACATCTGAAGACCCCTCCCCCAGCCCAATGGGAGAAGCCACTAAACCCAGGGCTCCAGTAACGTCAGGAGACAACAAATGATAAAACCGGACAGGAGTGAGAGTTACAGACTGAAAAGCAGGGAGCCTGAAGGGGCTAGCAAGCAGAGAACTCCAGACAGCGCCCACTGCTCCTTGAAGGCGTCCAGGAGGCCAACAGACACCACCCAGACAAACTCAGAGAAGAGATCTGAGGGAGGAGCGCACAGGTGCAGAGTACCTTCCTGTCCATCCACCTCGGCTTGATAGGGTGGACCCTTACCTTGGCCAGCACCAGGAGGAGGTTGATGAGGAAGACTTGCACTTCCTGGGGCCATGCATTGGGTGAGTGTAGATCAGGAGGCGCAGGGAAAAGGGCAAGCAGAACTGGAGGAGAAGGCTCTGGAGGAGCCAGAAAAGGGGCTGCAGCCTGGCACATTCGATGTAAATGTGTGACAGCGTCTCCCTCTCACCACAAATAGGGCACGTGCTGGGAAGGTGGGTGAATTTGTGCCAGGTACCCACCTGTGCTCACGGTTCCGTGAAGGAGCCACCAACCAATATCCCCAACAGGTCAGGGCCCATCGGGGCTTCTTCCCCTCCGCAGGTGGTAGATAGTCCTGCCACTTGGTGCCAGGGCGGGACAATGAGGGTGAGGAAGTGAAGGGTATGGAGCACAAGCGTGTACAGCTGTTTCCCAGGTGCAGTTCAAAAACAAACCAGACACAGGTCACACAACTGGCTTGGGTGCTGCTGGGGAGGTTGGCCAGGGAAGCTCACAGCACAGGGGTCTGAAGGCAAGGTCTGGAAGGCCAGGGGTGAGGGGCAAGTGGGAAGTATCCTCCTGCAGGACCCACTCAAGAAAGGCTTGAGACAGGGTTGTCAACCCTCCTGGATTGGCCAGGAGTCTCCTGGAATTAGCCTCCATCTCTGGTGGCTATGGAAAGCAATCCGGGAGTTTTTAATAGGCCACAAAAAGTCTGGTTGGCAGCACAGTGGGGCTAAGGCAGGCTCCCTGCCTGCCCTGGCTCCACACGCTTCCCATAAGCGACCAAAACGTCCCTCTAGCTCCTAGGTGCAAGGGTGGCCAGGGGGGTCTCTGCACGTTGCCCACACCCTGAGTGCCTACTCCTCAGCTCTCATTGGCCAGGTTCCTAGCCACTGAGAGCTGCGGGGTGGGGGGGGGGGCAGTGCCTGCAGGCAGGGGTAGCACACAGAGCTGCCTGGCTGACCCTGTGCCTAGGAGCCGGACATGCTGGCTGCTTCCAGGAGCTACCCAAGGTAAGTGCCACTCACCTGGAGCCCACACCCCATCCCCCTGCCCCTCACCCCAAACCCACACCCATACTCCCTCTGAGAGCCCACAGCCCCTGGCGCAGAGAAAGTGAGTAAGGGCGGGGCCTCGGAAAAGGGGCAGGGGCAGGGGCAGGGCAAAGGGGTTTGGGTTTGTGCAATTAGGCAGTTGACAATCCGACCTGTGAGGCGGACAGTAAGGCTGCCCTCACCTACTCAAATCTGCCCTGGGTGGTGTGAGGGGGTAGAAAGCCCCATGAACTGGCCAAGGTCAAGGGGATTCACCCAGTTCCTCTAGCCATAGTCCAGTAAGGCTCTGATATGGGGGGCACCTTCCAGGACCACCCTCCAGCACACCAAGACAACGGAGGAAGGGTTCAACGGCTAGACTGTAAGTTGGCCTGACAATGGGCAGCTTTGATGCACCCATTGCCCGAAGCTGACAGGTTTGGTCAGGGTCCAGTTGAGCTTGGACTGGATTGGACTCCCAAGGCTAGAGTTGCAAGAGTAGGAGATGTGAAGAAAAGTGCTGGAAGCCAAGGCTCCTAAGCAATCCTGCCTTAGCCACTCTGCAGCACAACCTAATTAGCAAGAGCTTTACTGCCAAACCTTCTCCTGCCTCTCCCCGCTCCCACTCCCTCTGCCCCTCCGCCATACTGCTGAGAGAAAATGGGAAACGGTTCTATGGGCTGTGTTCTACAGGAGGTCAGACTAGATTATCACAATGATCCCTTCTGGACACAGAATCTATCAATATTAAAATACATATTGTTGGCTTGCTCCCAGTTTACCAAACGATGCAGATCACTCTGTATCAGTGACCTGGCCTCTTCATTATTGACCACTACCCCCAATTTTTGGGTCATATGCAAACTTTATCAATTATTATTTTGTTTTCTGCCATGTCATTAATAAAGATATTAAATTGTGTAAGGCCAAACAATTATTTTTGCAGAACCCCACTAGAAACACACAATGAGGGTGAGGAAGTGAAGGGTATGGAGCACAAGCATTGAATGATGAATGATGATTCCCCATTTATAATTAAATGTTGAGACCTATCAGTTAGCTGGCATAATCAAAATGTTATGTGGTACACTATTACCTTTATCAACAAAACTTGTAATCTCATTCAAGAAAGATATCAAATTAGTTTTGACAGCATCTATTTTCCATAAACCCATGCTGATTGGCATTAATTATATTACTCTGCTTTCATTTTTTATTAATAAAGTCACATATCAGCTGCTCTCATCTTTCCTGGGATCAGTTACATATTGGCAGGCCCATCATTACCCAGGTTATGTGGTTTACCCTTTTGGATACTGGCACAACATTAGCTTTCTTCCAGTGTTTTGGAACTTGTCTGGTGTTTCAGGACTTAATGAAAATTAACATTAACAGTCCAGTGAGGTCTTCAGCCAGCTGTTTTAAAAAGCCTAGATGCTGATATAAAAATGTCAGACTTTAGTAGCTGCTATTTAACTTCCTCCCAAGTGTACAAGAAATATCTCAGTGTAGACAATGCCAGGGAGACACAGGTGAGCTGAACTCTTTACACTTGGGAGGCAGTGTCTCTAGCAGCTTTAAATTCAGAGCTGGCTCCCTGTCTCCAGGGTATTCAATCTGCTCACTTGGAGATGATTCTGGGGTCCCACATGCTTGTCTTTGAAAGCATGTGGCTTTAATCTCTATTTTGAAGCACTACATAAATGTCATTTGCTTACTGCTCCTTCCTCCCCTCCCTCATCTTCCTCCTCTGACCAACTCAAGCTGTCATCTGACTCCTCCCATTGTGCTCCTTCAGGGTCCTCAACGGCCAGAGGATCTTTCTCAGGCTGGGCTGGGCTGGGCTGAGAGCTGCTCAGGAGATGCTCCAGTTTGGCCCAGGTCATGGGGCTGGCCTTTTGCAGGGTGATTTCCACCTTTGTGGGCACCATGTTTACAAAGCTCTTCTGTACATCAATGACCTAGAGAGAGAATGGGACAGGCATGTCAGTAAGCGTTCATCAGACACACTCGCTGGCCGGACATTTAGTATTAGCCATTATATGTGCCCATGGTGCTTTCCTGTAGGCACAAGAAGTCCAGGGAAAGACGAGGCCGTGCAGACTGAAAACCAAAGCAATTGTATAGAGTTCAGTACCTGGGACACAACACCATGATTCCTCAAGGATTTTCTGCTACTCCATTGTGGAGGGGGCTGATCACCATGAGTCGTAAGGAAAAGGCGGAAGGTTACCAATGGAGAGGGAATGGAAAGCACAAGTAGCAACTGAGATAAACTACCCAGGACATTTGAGCCTCCACTACAGCAAAGCCAGTACCCTTCTCAGCTACTAGAAGAGAGGGATCATGGGTAAAGTCAGGGAGGGCAATGACTGCATTGCAGTCATAGGCCCAACCAACTGGATTCCATTTACAGGGATTGTGGGCCTTCAGGCTGTCATGAAGAGAGATAGGAGTCCTTCCTGGGTGCCCCAGATGGTGTGGAGCAGAGATGTGGCACACAGCTGAGGAGAGACACAGCAAAATGAGAGGAACTATACTTACAGGCAAAAAAGGTCAGGGAGGAGCTGCAGACGGGACAGTGCGCAGAGCCGCCTGGCTGCACCTCCATGTAGGAGCCGGAGAAGGACATGCCACTGCTTAATGGAGCTGCTTGAGGTAAGTGCACCCCTGACCCCCTCCCGAGCCCCCTCCCACACCCTGAGCTCCTCATTTCTGGCCCCACCCCAGAGCCCACACCCCCAAAGTCTGCACCCCTGACCCCCTCCCGTGCCCCAAACCTCTGCCCCACCCTGATCCTCCTCCCAACCCCCAAGGCCCTCGCTCCCACCCTCCTGCACCCCAGAACCCACACACCCCAGCCAGAGCCCTCACCCCCCCACCTGCAACCCCCCCTGTCCCACCCAGAGCCCCCTCCCACACCCTGAGCTCCTCATTTCTGGCCCCACCCCAGAGCCCACACCCCCAACCAGAGCCTTCACCCTCTCCCGCACCCCAACCCCAATTTTGTGAGCATTCATGGCCTGTTATACAATTTCCATACCCAGATGTGGCCTTCTGGCCAAAAGTCTCCCCACCCCTGCCCTGCCTACTCAGGAGATAGTGGAGCGGGAAGGCGGGGGGCAAAAAGTGACCAAAGTTACCAAAGAGAATGTTTAGGCGACACATTAGTAGAATAGGGAGGCAGCCTGGTCTGGAGGACTGAGCACAGAGCTGGGAGTCAGGAGGTTCCAGTCTAATCCTGGCAGTACTAGACTCACCATGTGACCTAGGGTAAGTCACGTCACTGCCCTGTGCCTCAGCAGCACACATTGTCCAAGGATTAGTTCCTTAGGAATGCTGTGAATTATGAGCACAATCGCACCCTGGCTGAAATACCTAGCAGGCCAGTGGGCACTCTGCCCGCTGCAGGAGACAGGGTGACCTAAGGATGCTGTATGATTGCACAGAGAAGAGCTAATCCTGTCACAGCACACTAAGACACGGGTCAATGGAGTTGCCACAGGCCCCACTGTCGCACTCAGCCGCTCTCCGACCTTTTCCTTGTTCTTCACTGTCTGAATTACAGGCTGAACGAGGGGTGCTGGCTCTATGTAAGATTGGCCAACACTCCCCTGCATAAGACCCTGTTTTCAGCTGTATACAACTTTGCCAGTTGTACCCATGTGGGCTGAAATGGTCTCTGCCAAGAGTCTGCCTCAGGCTGATTTTTGGTTGTTTCAAGTTTCAGAAAAAAAATGTTCTTCAAATGAGTGAAGGGAAAAGATTAGTCGTTTTGCCCAGGTTAAAAACATTCATACAACTCTATGGTTGAGAAGTGCAAACATGTCTCTGCAGGGCCAGACTTGGACAGGGAACGGGGGTTACCCTGGTGTGAGGGATGTGCCTTTTGCAGCACCTAGGAACACATGCCCACATTTGGCCAACGTCTGTGTCTTTGAAAGCAGCTCAGTCTTCAGGTGCTCAGCAGAGACTTGCTAGCGTTTGGCAGCTAAATTAACTGAAAATTAACTGCACTGAGGCTAGTCCGGTCCCACATGGCAGGGAGCTGAGCCGGACATTCCCTGCAATTGCGACTCCCTGCTGGTGTGGGCCGCTCTGGGGCTCAGCATGAGAACTGAGAGCATGAATAGTCTCATTCTCTCTCTCTCTCTTTCTCCCCCCTGCCCCTCCCCTTCTCTCACTTGTGCTCACAGTGCCAGGCAGTGAAGGAGAAACCAGACAGACAAATGCAGAGGGGACAAAAGAAGGCCTGAAGGAGGAGAGAATAGATTGGGCCAAGGCACTTGGACTGGGAGCTAGGGGTGAGACTGGGAGTGGCTGTCCCAGGAGAGTGGGAGCCAGGGGGTGATGGGGATAGAACTGGGAGCCAGTGTTTGTGTGTGGGGGGGAGATAGATTGGATGAAGAATGGAAGGGGACACTGGAACTGGCTGGGGAAGGAGACTGGGCCAGGAAGTGTGTGAATGTGGATACTGAGCTCAGATGAGAGCCTGGATTGTTGGGGGAACGGGACTGGCTGGGCAAGGAGCCAGAAGGGGGACATGGAGGACACATGGAGGCCCTTGCATCTGAGTGGTAAAGCATCAGACCCCAGTCATTGGCAGGATCGAATCTGAGACCTCTGGAGCTTAGTGCATAAGCCTCTACATCCGGCCTGTGGGACCATCCTGCCTGTCCCCTTAGCTCCCAGCCAGGGAGGCTACCCCCGGCCCTTCCCCTGCTGTTTCCCCTCCTCTGCAGCTACACCACCACGAGGGCTGCACGCTCCTGCGGGGCAGCGAGTCTGGCTCTGGCTGGGCTGTAAGGCTGCCAGACATGTTGCTCTGAGTGCCATGGTAAGGGGGGGCCGAGGGATTGGATAAGGGACAGGAGGTCCCGGGGGACAGTCAGGGGACAGGGAGCAGGGGGTGGTTGGATGGGGAAGAGGGGGACAGAGAACAGGGATGGTCAGATAAGCATAGGAGTCCTGGGGGGCCTGTCAGGGGGTGGGGGGCTGGATAGGGGTCAGGGCAGTCAGGGGGACAGGGAGCAGGGGAGGTTACATAGGGGGTGGGATTCTGAGGGGGCGGTTAGGGTGGGGGAATCTGAGGAGGGGACATGGGAGACAAAAAGCAAGGGGGTGGATGGGTTGGGGATTCTGAGGGGGGCAGTCAGGGGGCAGGAAGTGGGAGGGGGTCAGATAGGGGGCGGGAGACCAGGCTGTTTGGGGAGCGACAGACTTCCCTACCTGGCCCTCTGTACAGTTTTGTAACTCCAATGTGGGCCTCGGGCCAAAAAGTTTGCCCACCCCTGCTCTACCACATGAGCTAAAAGCCAACTGTCTCTTAGCGAAGACTGTAGAACAGACCCATGTTACCTCTCTCTCTAAGTGGTCTCAAGGCCACTAGATGGGACAGAACCCCACACCCAGCAGGTGTGTGGAGTACTGTAGTGGGGTGGCTGCCCCACTCCAGCACAAAAGGGGTTAAAACAGCCCTGCAAAGGGCTGTAGCTAGGGAAAGGCAGCCTAGCAAGGGGCTGCAATGGAAAGCAGCTGGGGCAGAGCAGCTGGCCCTGATTAAAAGGTCTCAGAGTTTGGAGCTGAGAGAGTCTCATTCTCTAGCTGAGGAGGAAGACAGGCCTGGTTGCTGGGAGCTGGACAAGGTACCTAGAGTGGTACAGGGCTGGGGCAAGGCAAGAGGAGCTGCGAGCCCCAGGCTGCAGGGCCTAGGTGAAGGCCCAACAAGTGGTACTAGGGTTGCAGGGGCCAGCCCATGGCTACAGAGGCAGAAGCAGCCGGCCAAACCCTCCTTGCCGGTGATGAATGGCAATGATACTGCAGTCTGCCCCAGTGAACAGGGGCAAGTGGTTACTGGCAGTTGCCTAGACTGAGGCAAGGTGGGGATAGTGGGTGGGGGTTCCCCGGGGAGAGGAGACCCTGAGACTGTGGGGATACTGCAGGGGCGCAGCACGCTAGGTAAGAGGGCACCGGGGTCCCAGGAGGGACACGGGGCCAGGGGCAAGCGGGACTACAGCCTGCAGAAGGCTCTCTGGATGCTGGAGTGAGCTAATTCCCTGGACATATCAGCAGGAGGCGTTGCAGGGTGAGTTGCCACCATGCTACAGGTACATAAGCATCCACCTGGTCCTGCACTTAGGATGGAAGAATCCCATGCACTGCTACAGACTAGGGACCGAATGGCTAGGCAGCAGTTCTGTAGAAAAGAACCTAGGGGTTACAGTGGATGAGAAGGTGGATACGAGTCAACAGTGTGCCCTCATTGCCAAGAAGGTTAATGTCATCTAGGGCTGTATTAATAGGAGCATTTCCAGCAGATCGAGAAAAGTGATCATTCCCCTCTATTCGGCATTGGTAAGACCACACCTGGAGTGCTGTGCCCAGTTTTGGGCCCCCTACTACAGAAGGGATGTGGACAAATTGGAGGGAGTCCAGCGGAGGGCAAAAATAAAATGATTAAGGGGCTGAAGCACATGACTTATGAGGAGAGACTGAGAGAACTGGGATTGTTTAGTTTACAGAAGAGAAGAATGAGAGGTGGATTTGAGAGCTGTTTTCAACTACCCGAAAGAGGGTTCTAAAGAGGATGGATCTAGACTGTCCTCAGTGGTGACAGATGACAGAACAAGGAGTAATGGTCTCAAGTTGCATTGGTGAGGTCTAGGTTGGATATTAGGAAACACTTTTTCACTAGGAGGGTGGTGAAGCACTGGAATGGGTTCCCTAGGGAGATGGTGGAATCTCCTTTCTTAGAGGTTTTTACGGTCAGGCTTGACAAAGCCCTGGCTGGGATTATTTTGTTGGGATTGGTCCTGCTTTGAGTGGGGGGTTGGACTAGAACCTCCCAAGGTCCCTTCCAATCCTGATATTCTAGGATTCTATGGGGAACAAATATTTGTTAATGGGCTCGTCCGTCCAGCAGAGAAAGGTCTGACAGGCTCCCATGGCCGCAAGTTGAAGTGAGACTCATTCAGACTGCAAGGAAGATGTGAATTTTTTAACAGTGAAGGCAATTAACAGTTGGAACAATTTACCAAGGATCATGGTGGCTTCTCCATCACAGGCTACGTTTAAATCAAGTTGAATGTTTTCCTAAAAGCTCTGCTCTAGGAATTATCTTGAGGCAGTTACACAGGAGGTCAAACCAGATGATCACAACAGTCCCTTCTGGCCTTGGGATCTGTTAATTTACATCTTGGCACCTGAGCCCAATTTCCAGTCCCTTTTCATCCAAAGTTTGCAGGAATAAGGGAACCAAGATAAACAGAAATCTTACCCCCCAGAGATCCAGCTTTGCCTGGAAAACCTTGTCACCTTCAAACATGATATGGACATCAATCTGAAAGAAAGAAAGACTCTGAGCAAGTACAGAAGGACCAACGCTGCAGAGCCAGTGAGTGAGTGAGCTTGAAAGCCACACAGCAAGGGAAAGGTGTCACCTCTAGGACCTGCCTTTGGGGATAGCGTAGCTGCACAGAATCTTAGAAATGCAGACTGGAAGGGACCTCAATAGATCATCTAGTCCGTTCCCCTGCACCGAGGCAGGACTGAGTATTGAGACTAAGCAGCCTGATACTGTGGTGTTTGTATCTCCAATGGACAGCCCCCTCCCCTGCCATTTCAGGCCTCTGTAGTAATGATCTGATAATCCATCTCCTGCCTAGCCCGAAGCTCTATGGGCAAAGTGAAACGCCTCATCCGCAGCATCTAACCCACACTTGTGTGGTCTGCAGAAGGAGGTGAGTCTGAGAAGGGGAACCAATGTGTGATAATTAGACAGATGCTGAATTATGTAATTGCTTATGGTCTTGTTATTTACAGAGTGCAGCAGTGGGATATGGAGCCTAATGCTCTTAACTCAAAGTTATCAAAGGAGGAATTGTAATAAATCTGAATTAAGATTTTTGTGCCGATTCAGGGTGGCCAGCCCAGGGGTTAACCTTTCAGCTGCACTAACAGACTCCCCACTACTAACAGAGAACTTACAACACAGTTCTGCTCATGTGGAAACTAACTGAGAGGGTAAAAGAGTTTCAGGACACACTGATGCAGAAGAAAGCAGATGACCACGTGGACAGAAGCCACTAAACTCCCAGTGCAAAAGGAAATGGCCGCTGATGGGGCGCACTGGGTGTGTTGCTGTAGGGTTACGTTAAATGGACCAAAAGAGGCTGAGGGTCAAAACAGGCTCAACGTTATATCATCATTATTGCTGGATTTAGTGGGAGAGAGAGAGACTTCCCAGTGCCAGTAACAAAAGAACAATCCAAACCCCTTACAGGAGCTCAGCCCAGGTTGTGATAGGCAAACTACTGTGCTGCCAAGCTAGGGAACCAGTCTTAGTCTGTGCAAGGAGGACCACTGAGCTACTTAGAGTCCAGGACCTACTCAATCAATATTGCCAGGGGTTAGTTACAAGTATAAAAAAATCAAATCAAAGGCACCTCACTCTTGCTCCAGGTGTCTTTCAAGTCCATCCTTGATACCAGTTCAATGACCCCTCCTCTTCCCCCAATAAACAATATTCAAGAAGGGGGGGCAACCTCATCCTATTAACATTAACCAATCAAACCATATTCTGAAAAAATTAATTATAAGCATTTCTTCCCTTTTCTAGATTCTTTTAACCCATCATACCAACCATGACTTTAACAGGAGTCCTCAGCACAGATTGTTTTTGATGCAAACAGTCCAGTTTGCACCAGTCTATTTGTCTCCAACTTTTGCTGACTTTAGTAAATAATTTAATGTAACAGGGTGAGCTGGACTTTTGTGACCTTGAACAACTGTGAGTACAGGCCTCTCTTTCCCTGGGACTGGAGGACTGGGGATGGATCACCCCTAATTGCCCTGTTCTGTTTATTCCCTCTGAAGCACCTGACATTGACCAATGTTGGATAAGATTCTGGGCTAGAGGGACCACTGGTCTGACCCAGGGTGGCCATTCTTAACACACCTTATCTACTCTCTACTGTCTACACAGGGTGGCCATTCTTAACACACCTTATCTACTCTCTACACCACAGGAATTAACAAAGGCCCAGCCACTCCTCAGACAGGGCAGCAATACTCTGAGCAACAGTATCTCTAAGGCAGCCAACAGATAGAACACAGTCAGCCTGAGATGTTGTCTCGCCCCTGCAGCAGGAAGCAGGATTTGTAGTCCTATTCATATCAGGGTTATCCCACAAAAACAGAGACAGGTGGCAACTCCCTGCAGCAGATAGTGACTGCAAAGCCAAGGGGAATTGTATTTTCCTTCTCAGGAGCTCAAGCTCTACCCTAAGAGCCTGTACTAGAAGCGGGGTGTTTAAGCAACTGTTCTGGAGAGCATTAGCATGCAGGCAAAGGGCACTGACTGGCTCTGACAGCCTGCACAGGCCTTGAAGACTAGCATGCAGCAGGACTGCAGTTTGTGTTTCTAGGCCTGTTCGCCTTGGACCCTACATACCACAGTGCGATTGGCCGTCACAGAGCTGAGTGCTGGCAGAGGATTCTTGGCATAAATCGTCACCACCACTTGGCTGCTGGTTTGATGCCAGTCTTGTCGACAAGACACCAACTTCTTATCCTGGTGAGGAAAGGAGACGGTTATTGGGGCCAACCTCCAGCACACAGGAGCCTGTATCTCCTCCTCCACTGCAGAAAGAACAGATCTAGCTGAGAAGCCCTGCACTGTTCCTGGCTGATGTGTTAACTAAAGGCTAGAGTCACCGCAGAGCTCTAGAGGCCAACCTGGCCCAGCATATCAACTGTAAGACTGGCTTCGTTACACTTCAATTAAAGCCATTTCCAACCCAGTCTGCAGCCCAATGAGACTAGAGAGCAGGGGTAGGCAACCAATGGCACTAGTGCCAAAGGTGGCATGCGAGCTGATTTTCAGTGGCACTCACACTGCCCAGGTCCTGGCCACCAGTCTGGAGAGCTCTGCATTTTAATTTAATTTTAAATGAAGCTTCTTAGACATTTAAGAAACCTTATTTACTTCACATACAACAATAGTTTAGTCCTATATTATAGACCTATAGAAAGAGACCTTCTAAAAATGTTAAAATGTATTACTGGCACGCGAAACCTTAAATGAGAGTGAATAAATGAAGACTAAGCACACCACTTCTGAAAGGTTGCCGACCCCCGCTATAGACCGGGTCACCAAAGCAATTACCAGAGAGGTAGCCATGTTAGTCTGGAATTGCAGAAGTGACAAAGAGTCCTGTGGCACCTTAAAGACTAACTAAAGTATTGAAGCATAAGCTTTCGTGGGCTAATACCCACTTCATCGGATGCATGCAGAGCAAAGCAATTACGTCACTTTTAATATCAATCCTCCTCCTGTTCCACAGCAAGATTCTCACCAGGTTTTCCTAAGCCCCACAATGATTCCCCAAGGAATCAGACAGGTCTGGTTCCAAGGTCCACAATTCAGTCTTCCAATCAGTGCTCTCCTGTATCCTAAACTTAATCTCTGTTTCCAGCCATGAACTTGATCAGAGGATTCTCTCTCTCTCGGACCTTATACTGGCACTCATCACCCCAGGGATGGAATGCTTTTGGGGCCAAACTTCTGAATAAAGCCATCCTAGAGCAAGTGTAATTCAACACAGACTGCCACTGATAAGTATCTAACACAGAAATGTTTGGTGCTAGGAATATTTTGAGAGGCTTTTCCTGCATTCAGAAGTTCAGCTGCCTGTGTGATTTTCACGCACGAAGTCTGGGCCACTGGGAGGCTGCCTGTCTAGGACAGGTTTGAAGATGACCAGGCCCATAAATGCTACATCCGATTCAATTGTTTTAAACATCTGTCTTAACCTGTTCTGTACCTCAGCCAGAGTCTTCCACACCCAAACAGTTACAGCCAGAGAAACCGTTCTCTGATCAGTCTGTCCCTCTGAAAGCCAGGCAAAGGCTTTGGGCACTTGACAGTGCAGCCACTGGGCTAGCTGCTCGCTCTCTTAGTCACAAGGGACATTAATTTCCAGAGACGGGAGGGGAGGCTTGGGCCAAGAGACCTTCCTCCCTACCCCACATCTGCTTATACTTACCCCCCAGCCCATCTAAGCATCAGGGTTTGGCACTCAGCGTGGCTGGGCTCAGTGCCCCACTCTTGCTAACTAACCCTGCTTAACTTTTCTATTTGTTGCCCACCGGTGCTTTCTAAGGTGTTAGAACCACGGGCTGCCCTTTCAGCCTGCCCCGTCTGCAGAGGAGCTGTATAGCAGCCCTGCAAGGAGAGCAGCGGGTCATTAGGGGACATGGCAGTCATGTGTCTATTATCCACTTGCACCAGACACAATTCTGTAAGAATGATCCAGTTCTGTGTTGCTGCCTGCTTTAGAAATGGGTGGAGTAATACCAGCCGTGCCAGTGGAGATGACTACCCTGTAGTGTCAAAGGGGTGTGTGTTGAGAGATCATAGCAGGATATTTCAAATGTGTGGCTGGCAGCTGGAAGCTGTGAGCTTCTAAACAAGGTGTGAAATCTAGAAGTCTCTGTTCATTGGCTGATCCTTAGTCAGGGGGCGGGGCTATCAGGAAGGCCAGGGCTTTATAAAGCAGAGAGCAAGCAACCAGGGCTGATAATAGGAAGTTTTGTGAGGGAATTGGGAAGGGAGCGAGGTTAACTTGCCATTCTTGCATCCGACGAAGTGGGTATTAGCCCACGAAAGCTTATACTTCAGTACTTTAGTTAGTCTTT
The DNA here is from genome assembly GCA_032164245.1 of Sternotherus odoratus. Lineage (NCBI taxonomy): Eukaryota > Metazoa > Chordata > Testudines > Kinosternidae > Sternotherus > Sternotherus odoratus. Next base: position 86,061,309 of record JAVMKO010000009.1, on the reverse strand, counting down.
AAGGTGCCACAGGACTCTGTCACTTTTGCCATTCTTTAAAACCTTTAGGAGGAGTAGCACTATATGCGAAAGAAAATGTAAAATCAAATGAAGTCAAAATCTTCAATGAATCCATGTGGTCCACAGAATCTCTATGGATAGTTATTCCATGCTCTAATAAGAATATAACAATAGGGATCTATTATCGACCTCCTGACCAGGACAGTGATAGTGATGATGAAATGCTAAGGGACATTAGAGAGGCTATTGAAATAAAGAAGTCAATAATAGTGGGGGATTTCAATTATCCCCATATTGACTGGGTAAGTGTCACCTCGGGATGAAATGCAGAAACAAAATTTCTCAATACTTTTAAATGACTGCTTCTTGGAGCAGCTGGTACAGGAACCCACAAGGGGAGAGGCAACTCTCGATTTAGTCTTGAGTGGAGCACAGGATCTGGTCCAAGAGGTAACTATAACAGGACTGCTTGGATATAGTGACCATAATATAATAACATTTAACGTGCCTGTGGTAGGAAGAACACCTCAGCAGTCCAACATTGTGGCATTTAATTTCAGAAAGGGGAACTATGCAAAACTGAGGGGTTAGTTAAACAGAAATTGAAAGACACAGTAACTAAAGTGAAATCCTTGAAAGCTGCATGGACACTTTTCAAAGACACCATAATAGAGGCCCAACTTAAATGTATACCCCAAATTAAAAAACACAGTAAAAGAACTAAACTAGAGCCACCGTGGCTTAAAAACCATGTAAAAGAAGCAGAGAGAGATAAAAAGGCATCTTTTAAAAAGCGGAAGTCAAATCCTAGTGAGGAAAATAGAAAGGAGCATAAGTACTTCCAAATTAAGTGTAAAAATGTAATAAGAAAAGCCAAAAAGGAGTTTGAAGAACAGTTAGCCAAAAACTCAAACGGTAATAATAAAATGTTTTTTAAATACATCAGAAGCAGGAAGCCTGTTAAGCAACCAGTGGGGCCCCTGGACGATAGCGATACAAAAGGAGCACTTAAAGACGATAAAGTAATTGCAGAGAAATTAAATGAATTATTTGCTTCAGTCTTCATGGCTGAGGACATTAGGGAAATTCCCAAATCTGAGCCGTCTTTTGTAGGTGACAAATCTGAGGAATTGTCACAGATTGAAGTGTCACTAGAGGAGGTTTTGGAATTAATTGATAAACTTAACTGTAACAAGTCACAGGGACCAGACGGCATCAAATGTGAAATTGAAAAGAACTCAAATGTGAAATTGCGGAACTATTAACTATGGTTTATAAGTTGTTCTCTAGATCAGCTTCTGTACCCAATGATTGGAAGATAGCTAGTGTAACACCAATATTTTAAAAGGGCTCTAGAGGTGATTCTGGCAATTACAAACCGATAAGTCTAATGTCAGTACTGGGCAAATTAGTTGAAACAATAGTAAAGAATAACATTGTCAGACACACAGAAGAACATAAATTGTTGGACAAAAGTCAACATGGTTTCTGTAAAGGGAAAGCATGTCTTACTAATCTATTAGAGTTCTTTGAAGGGGTCAACAAACATGTGGAAAAACTTTGACAAGGTCCCTCACCAAAGACTTGGTGTTGTCATTGGACAATAGGGAAGATCCTTTAATGGATTGAGAACTGGTTAAAAGACAGGGAACAAAGGGTAGGAATAAATGGTAAATTTTCAGAATGGAGGGGGTAACTAGTGGTGTTCCCCAAGGGTCACCCCTGGGGTGGCTGTTCATATTCTGCACTGCCATATTCTATTGCTATCATGCCCTGAATTTTTAGCTCATTTCCATTAGGTTTGTCAGAGATGGGATTTCTTGTTATGCACCTATTGCTAACACCTGCCTTCTGAGCTGCACAGGCCTGGTCTCAGACCGGGGGGAAGGTTTAAGAAAAGTTTGAAAAAGGATCCGAGATTGAAATACATTTTCCAATACGTTTGAATTTATCCTCAGTTTAAAAACAACCCTCAAGACAGTGATATGCACAAAGTGATGTGATGGTAGCATGTGGTGAAAGGGCTGCATTCACTAAACGCCAGAAATGCAGGTAAGAGCCTCACAGACTGTCATGCGGCCTTGTTCTTCATAGGCACTATGTATGGCCTATCCCATGCGATCATACAAAGCCTAACAACACCTGTATGGTGATTTCCCTCTTCAAAGCCCTGTTCTGTATAAATATTGTCAGAGCCCTCGCCCCTGGGCAAAGTAACACATTATTCAGAAAATGACAGACTAAACTGGAGAGGAAGATTCATTTCTTTCCATCCTGGGTCTGCACCAAGCCTGTCAAGAAGGGGCCGAGTCCCATTCTCCCTACAAGGAGGGATTATTTGCATAAACAGCACTAATAGGATTTGGCTCTTCATGCCTCCTCTGCCCCTTTGCCTACCCTTCTGATGCTCCAGTGCAGACATTTGTGTTTCTGCCTGTGCTGTGTGAGCAGGAAAGGAGACACGAGTAATGCGCATACTCAAGGCCTCAGAATTACAATGGTTTCAACCATCATATTTTTGGCATTTGCTATTTTAAGAATTAAGTTGATCTGTCATGCCCCAGTGGTGAGCAGATGCCACCGTTACCAGCAGAGAGTGAGCAGCAGTTCAGGATTCCTTTGCTGTCTGCTCACTGCTCTGAGAGCATACCTCCTTCCTTAGCCAGCTGTGTGTCCCAGTGCTGCAGCCCTCTTGCTCCAGAAACGCACTGAAGTCTGTCGTTTTAATGCCACAGCAACTCCAGTATTTCAAACTAGGGAAAGAGCAAGAAACAAATTAATCTACGAATGCCCAAGGGACACGTGAGTCCAGGGAAGATGGGAGCTCTCGGGGTTAAGGGTTAGAGCTGGGTGGAGGCAGGGAGACCTGGGGCACTCAAGGTGCTGGCCATAGGTGATATGGGTCTGACAGCTCCAATCTGAACAAACTGAGAGGGCCCAAGAGATGTGACCATCTGCTAGCCTGTCTGTGTGAGGTAAGCTGGGCTGTCACATGGCCACAGGATAAAAATAACCAAGACAACTGGCCACCTGGTTGGAGGAGCTGTGGACTGAGTGGGCCCCCCAGAGTGAGCATCTGTCCTTGTGGGGAAGCTCGCTGTGCTGCTGACCGGTCTGCCAGTGAAGAGCGCAGTCAGGGTCCCAGGCAGGCAGTTTTTACAAGTATGGGGATAAAAGTCTCTTGGTTCCAAAGGGTGTTTCTTACCCTTCATGGAAGACAGGAACTCCTGGGTGGAAAATACAGGCCTCCCTCTCATTCTCTGCCCCCTTGTAGCTCTGCCAGGGAAGAGGCAGTGGCAATGATCAGCACAGCGCGCTGCTGAAAATTGAACTTGACCTGAATCTTTAGGGGAAGGCGGCAGGAGAATTCATTTTTGCTTAAAGTGCAGCTGGTCCCCGCTGTGTCCTGCAGGACATGGCTGGAGCCTCAGGACCCTTCACTGACTAGCCCTTCCCTGGAAAGTCCCTCAAACACTTAGTTTAGTTTTAATCCAGTTGGAACCCCCATCCCATGCTGCTCTGCTGTGGCGGGAGGTGAGTTTCTGACTGGACTTTTTCCAGGCATTTTTTGACAGCTGTGAAGAGGAGGTGGCATGGATGGGCTCTTTTGACCAGCTTACGATATGGACTCATGTGCAGCCCATTGAGGATGGAGGATTCTCCCAATGCCTGTTACTCATGACTTGGCCGTCCAGCAGATGTAAGGGGGTAAAGCCCTTGGGAGTCTGGTTTCATCAGGTCTGTGGTCAGGGGGCACGTTTCTCCAGAGGTGCATGCTGGTGAAGAGAGGGGCACATGCATTGAGTTCTGCTTACAGAAGAAGGCACAGGGACAGGGACTCTGCCAATCCTTGTGGGCCTTGGGCAAGTCACTTCGAGTGTTGGGAAAGACGCAGGCTGGATGGGATGGGGGGCTCAGATTCCCCAGGGCGTGGGGACAGAGACATACACTCACTATTAGCAGTTCTTTCAGCCCCCATGCCCGTCACTTTTCCCTGCTTGCCATTTCCATGCTTTCCCACATTGTGCATTTGCTCCCTGCTGGTTTTGCTACACCTCCTGCTCCTGCCAGGCACCCTCTGTGCTGTGCCCTCCCCCTCCTTCTCCCCACCCTCTCAGTCTCTCCCTACACCCTTCTGGATCCCACTCTCACCCTAATCCCTCCCTCCTTCCAGCACCTTGAACCGCTCCCTTCTCCCCATGCCTACAGGCTTCCCAGCTGAACACCCCTGCTCCAGGGTTCTGGGTCAGGAAGGTTACACACTTGCACCAGCTATGAGTGTGAAATGTTGGGGTGAGGGAACTGCTGTCTGCCATGCAGCCCAGTCCAGGTGCCTGCTCTCCTGGCCAGTGGAGCCTGCGGTAAGAGCTTTTTGGGAAGCCGGTTGGATTGACGGAAGTGGAGACGCCAGCTTTGCTGCGGGGCTGGCAGATTCCACCCCAAACCTTCACCTTGGCTAAAGAAAATGCAGCTAGCTGTTCCTGTCATAGGTCTCAGGTGCTGACACTTACTACTTTTGGTGGGCACTAGGGAGATCATGAAGACCTTCTCCCTGCCAGTTGCCAAACAAACCCAGAATCATAGAATGGAAGAGACCTTGGCCTGATCTACACTTGGGGTGGAAGGGAATGAATCTAGGATATGCACCTTCAGCTACGAAAATGACAGCGGAAGTTGACATACTTAGATCCACTTATCGCGGCGTCTCATGGCGGTGAGTTGACTGCTGCAGCTCGCCCGTCGACTCCGCTTGCACCTCCCGCAGCGATGGAATACTGGAGTCACTCGGGGATCAATTTATCACGTCTACACTAGACGTGATAAATCGACCCCTGCTGGATCGATTGTTACCCACCAATCCAGATAGCTCAATCCCCTGCTCGAAGCAGGACCAACGCCCTCTAAATCATCCCAGCCAGGGCTTTGTCAAGCTGGGCCTTAAAAACCTCTAAGGAAGCTGGTCTCTGCCAGTGCGGGGCATTGAGCCAGAATCTGGGGGAAAGAGAGCGTGTGTCCAGAGAGCTACAGCTCTGAGATCTGATTCCCCAGAGCCTGGGACACCCTGACCTGGACTTTGGAACACAAAGAGCCAAGGGTGCAACTCACCGCTTTACAGCCGGAGTTCTTACAGGTGGTGCCGGTTCTGACTTCTGGAATGGCCTCGGCTGAAATCAACACACACAGCACAGAGCTCTTTATCAGGGTTAGACATTCACCCAGGGTTCCACTCACACTCCCATCATCCAGGACCACCAGCCACTTTATTCTTCACCAGGACACCAGTGCACAGCTCCAGCCTGGCCTACAACCCCACAGCCTGCAGTCCCTCCGCGTGACACACATACTTGCTTCTAAGTTGTGCACCCTCCATGCTTTTCATAAAGCACAGCCCAAGACCACCCTGCCAGGCCCATCCCCATCTTCTCACCCCTGCACAAGGCACCTCCCTCTGGGGATTGGTTTTGGGAGGTCAGCTTCAGTTTCTCCAGGGTCTGCTCCAGAGACCTGGACACTTTAATCAGCAGTGGCTGTCTTGACTCGTCACAGCTGGAAAGAAAAACCACACACAAAACACAACACAACCCGGCATTGTTTTCCCATCTTGAGAAGGAACCAGGGGCAGAGCCATCTACATGGCCAGTGCCTGACTCACCTTGGCCTTTCACGCTGCAGCTTCTCTGCTGATTTTGGGCTTTGGATGATGAGTTCTGTGCTTGGCTTGGCCTTCAGCTTGTCTGAGGTATCCTCTGGCTGGAAGGGCTCAGGGGGCTTCTCATTGCTGTGACACCCCTTCATGCAGCCCTAAGGGAAGGGACCAGAGACAAGCCTAACTCTCCTTTTGACCTCCCTATGCAGGGGCTTCTAGGTCATGGCCATAGCCTCACAGACTTTAGCCCCAGAAGGGACCAGCGTGATCATCTAGTCTGAGCTCCTGCACATTGCAGGCCACTGCACCTTGCCCCGCCCCCGCCCCCCCCCCCCCCCCATAGGAAGTCCATAATCTCTGGCTGAGTTATTGACGTCTTCAACTGATGATGTAATGCTGTGAAGTTACAAAGAATCCACTGTTCACTTGCCCCCAGAGCAGCAAGTGACCTGTGCCCCATGCTGCAGAGGAAGGCTGCCCCCGAACTCCGCAAAGCCAGGACACTAAGCACTCTAATGGGTGGGGCACTGGGTCCCTAACCTCAGCAGCCCAAGGGAGCAGAGCGTCACAATGTGCCCGGCTGCATTAACTGCCAGGAAGTTGTGCTAAAAGCATCCCAACAGCCTAGCACTAAAGTGCAGCAGGAGGGGGTGGCCCAGGAACCTCTTAGTGCCAAAGGGCAAGGGGCACAGAGGGGGTGCCTGGGTGACAAGGATCTCCTGGGTCTGGGACATGCAGTCTATCTAGGTCACCAAAGAATGTTGTGTGAGGTCTCAAAGAAAAGCCAGCCTCAGGCTGGTCATCAAGATAATCACAAATGGCATGTACAGATGCTATGTAAGGAGATACATCTATACACTGACACTAGGGTACTTAAGGTCTGTGTCTAGGGCTGGCCTCTAGCAAAGGTGGAAGAGTGGTTTCTGTCAGACAATAAGTGTCTGGCTGTTTACACCTACATTAAGTACTGTATGGTTCACAGCAGGTCACCTCTCCCTAGGCTGAACCGAATGCTAATGACTCAGACTTTAAGGTCATTATGATCATCTAGATTCTAGTCTGACCTCCTGCACAACTCAGGTCACAGTATCTCACCCTCCCACTCCTACAATAAACCTCTCACCTATGTCTGAGTGATTGAAGTCAATCAATCTTGGTTTAAAGCCTTCAAGGTGCAGAGAATCCTCCAGCAAGTGACCCAGGCCCCAAGCTGCAGAGGAAGGCAAAAAAAACCTCCAGGGCCTCTGCCAATCTGCCCTGGAGGAAAATTCCTTCCCGACCCAGCGATCATCTGAACCCTGAGCATGTGGGCCACTCACCAGCCAGACACCCGGGAAAGAATTCTCTGTAGTAACTCAGATCCCATCTGTCACGGAGTGCTCGGGTGATGGTCTGGAACCTGCTCCCTAGGAAGCCAGACTGGACTTCAGGTGAAGTGTCCCCTCTCCGTACACAGCCTGTTTCCAAGGCTAGGAGCTTCACGGGTCCCCACTTCCACCTTCCTGGGTCTGACCTCAGAGCATTCAGCACCTTCTGCCCCTCCGTGCGCTTCCCCCAGCGAGCCCGTCTGGGCGGGGTCCTGAGGGACCCCGTGGATTCTGCACCCCAAATCCACAGTCAAGCGTGACTCTCAGCCAGCCAGTAAAACAGGTTTATTCGTCAACAGGTACATGGTCTAACACCGAGCTTGTAGGTACCCGAACCCCTCAGCTGGATCCATTTTGGGGGCCCAAGGGAGGCCAGACCCTGCCTCCCTTCTGCCCACCCAGCTTCAGACTCCGAAACCTCTCCCCAGCCAGCTGCAGACTCCATAAGAACATAAGAACATAAGAACGGCCATACTGGGTCAGACCAAAGGTCCATCTAGCCCAGCATCCTGTCTACCGACAGTGGCCAATGCCAGGTGCCCCGGAGTGAGTGAACCTAACAGGTGTGATCGAGCGATCTCTCTCCTGCCATCCATCACCCCCCTCTGACAGACAGAGGCTAGGGACACCATTCATTACCCATCCCGGCTAATAGCCATTTATGGACTTAGCCTCCATGAATTTATCCAGCTCTCTTTTAAACCCTGTTATAGTCCTAGCCTTCACAGCCTCCTCAGGTAAGGAGTTCCACAGGTTGACTGTGCACTGTGTGAAGAAGAACTTCCTTTTATTTGTTTTAAACCTGCTGCACGCCAATTTCATTGAGTGGCCCCTAGTTCTTCTATTTTGGGAACAAGTAAATAATTTTTCCTTATTTACTTCCTCCACACCACTCATAATTTTATATACCTCTATCATATCCCCCCTTAGTCTCCTCTTTTCCAAGCTAAAAAGTCCTAGCCTCTTTAATCTCTCTTCATATTGGACCCGTTCCAAACCCCTAATCATTTTAGTTGCCCTTCTCTGAACCTTTTCTAGTGCCAGTATATCCTTTTTGAGATGAGGAGACCACATTTGTACGCAGTATTCAAGATGTGGGCGCACCATGGATTTGTATAAGGGCAATAAGATATTCTCCGACTTATTCTCTATCCCTTTTTTTAATGATTCCTAACATCCTGTTTGCTTTTTTGACTGCCGCTGCACACTGCGTGGATGCCTTCAGAGAACTATCCACAATGACTCCCAGGTCTTTTTCCTGATTGGTTGTAGCTAAATTAGCCCCCATCATATTGTATGTATAGTTGGGGTTATTTTTTCCAATGTGCATTACTTTACATTTATCCACATGAAATTTCATTTGCCATTTTGTTGCCCAATCACTTAGTTTAGTGAGATCTTTTTGAAGTTCTTCACAGTCTGCTTTGGTCCTTACTACTTTGAGCAGTTTAGTATCATCTGCAAACTTTGCCACATCACTGTTTACCCCTTCCTCCAAATCATTTATAAATAAGTTGAATAGGATCGGTCCCAGGACTGACCCTTGGGGAACACCACTAGTTACCCCTCTCCATTCTGAAAAAGTTCCATTTATTCCTACCCTTTGTTCCCTGTCTTTTAACCAGTTTTCAATCCATGAGAAGATCTTCCCTCTTATCCCATGGCAGCTTAATTTACGTAAGAGCCTTTGGTGAGGGACCTTGTCAAAGGCTTTCTGGAAATCTAAGTACACTATGTCCACCGGATCCCCCTTGTCCACATGTTTGCTGACCCCTTCAAAGAACTCTAATAGATTAGTAAGACACGATTTCCCTTTGCAGAAACCATGTTGACTTTTGCCCAACAATTTATGCTCTTCTATGTGTCTGACAATTTTATTCTTTACTATTGTTTCAACTAATTTTCCCGGTACGGACGTTAGACTGACTGGTCTGTAATTGCCAGGATCACCTCTAGAGTCCTTTTTAAATATTGGCGTTACATTAGCTATCTTCCAGTCACTGGGCACAGTAGCCGATTTAAAGGATAGGTTACAAACCCTCGTTAATAGTGCCGCAATTTCACATTTGAGTTCTTTCAGAACTCTTGGGTGAATGCCATCTGGTCCCGGTGACTTGTTACAGTTAAGTTTATCAATGAGTTCCAGAACCTCCTCTACTGATACTTCAATTTGTGACAATACCTCAGATTTGTCACCTACAAAAGACAGCTCAGGTTTAGGAATCTCCCTAACGTCCTCAGCCGTGAAGACTGAAGCAAAGAATTCATTTAGTTTCTCTGCAATGACTCTGTCATCTTTAAGTGCTCCTTTTGTATCTCTGTCATCCAGGGGCCCCACTGGTTGTTTAGCAGGCTTCCTGCTTCTGACATATTTAAAAAACATTTTGTTATTACCTTTTGAGTTTTTGGCTAGCTGTTCTTCAAACTCCATTTTAGCTTTTCTTATTACATTCTTACACTTTATTTGGCAGTGCTTATGCTCCTTTCTATTTACCTCACTAGGATTAGACTTCCACTTTTTAAAAGATGCCTTTTTCTCTCTCACTGCTTCTTTTACTTGGCTGTTAAGCCACGGTGGCTCTTTTTTAGTTTTCTGGCGTTGTTTTTTAATTTGGGGTATACATTTGAGTTGGGCCTTTATTATGGTATCTTTGAAGAGAGTCCATGCAGCTTGCAGGGATTTCACTTTAGTCACTTTACCTTTTAATTTCCGTTTAACTAACCCCCTCATTCTTGCATAGTTCCCCTTTTTGAAATTAAATGCCCCAGTGTTGGGCTTCTGAGGTGTTATTCCCACCATAGGAATGTTAAATGTTATTATATTATGGTCACTATTTCCCAGCGGTCCTTTTATAGTTACTTCTTGAACCAGATCCTGCGCTCCACTCAGGACTAAATCTAGAGTTGCCTCTCCCCTTGTGGTTTCCTGTACCAGCTGCTCCAAGAAGCAGTCATTTAAAGTATCAAGAAATTTCATCTCTGCATTTCGTCCTGAGGTGACATGTACCCAGTCAATGTTGGGATAATTGAAGTCTCCCACTATTATTGGGTTCTTTATTTTGAAAGCCTCTCTAATCTCCCTTAGCATTTCATCATCCCTATCACTGTCCTGATCAGGTGGTCGATAATAGAGCCCTATTGTTATGTTCTTATTAGAGCATGAAATTTCTATCCATGGTGATTCTATGGATTCATTTAAGATTTTTACTTCATTTGATTCTACACTATCTTTTACATAAAGTGCCACTCCCCCGCCCCCACGACCTATTCTGTCCTTCCGATATATTTTATACCCTGGAATGATTGTGTCCCATTGATTGTCCTCGGTCCACCATGTTTCTGTGATGCCTATTATGTCAATAACCTCCTCTAACACGAGGCACTCTAGTTCACCCATCTTATTATTTAGACTTCTGGCATTTGTGTACAAGCACTTTAAAAACTGGTCACTGTTTATCTGTCTGCTCTTCCCTGGTGTGTCAGATTCTTTATGTGAAAATTTCTCATCTGATCTGGCCCCTCCTTTATCCTTTTCCATCCTTTCCTGTCTAAAACCTAGAGAATCTCTAACGACAGACCCTCCTGTAAGAGAAGTCTCTATCCGATCCACGTGCTCCTCTGCAGCAATCGGCTTTCCCCCATCTCTTAGTTTAAAAACTGCTCTGCAACCTTTTTAATGTTAAGTGCCAGCAGCCTGGTTCCACTTTGGTTTAGGTGGAGCCCATCCTTCCTGTATAGGCTCCCCCCATCCCAAAAGTTTCCCCAGTTCCTAATAAATCTGAACCCTTCCTCTCTACACCATCGTCTCATCCACGCATTGAGACTCTGAAGCTCTGCCTGCCTACCTGGCCCTGCGCGTGGAACTGGAAGCATTTCTGAGAAAGCCACCATAGAGGTCCTGGATTTCAACCTCTTTCCTAGCAACCTAAATTTGGCCTCCAGGACCTTTCTCCTACCCTTCCCTATGTCGTTGGTACCTACATGTACCACGACCACCGGCTCCTCCCCAGCACTACTCATAAGTCTATCTAGATGCCTCGATAGATCCGCAACCTTTGCACCAGGCAGGCAAGTCACCATACGGTTCTCCCAATCATCACAAACCCAGCTATCTATATTTCTTATGATCGAATCTCCCATTACTAACAGCTGCCGTTTCCTGATAATTGGAGTTCCCTCCCCTGGAGAGGTGACCTCTGTGCAAGGGGACACCCCACCGTCACCTGGAAGGAGGGTCCCAGCTGTGGGAAGGTTTCCCTCTGCTCCCGTTGACTGCTCTCCTTCCCAAGGCCTTTCATCCTCCCCAACAACACAGGGGCTGTCTGACCGGAGGTGGGACAAGCCTACGATGTCCCTGAAAGTCTCGTCAACATACCTCTCTGCCTCCCTTTGCTCCTCCAGTTCCGCCACCCTGGCCTCCAAAGCCCGTACACGGTCTCTGAGGGCCAGGAGCTCCTTGCACCGAATGCACACATACGCCACCCGCCAACCCCCAATTCACTCTCTCCAGCCCCTCCTCCCACTGACCTCCCTCCCCACACTTAGGGTCAGATTACAGCTTCAGGTATGCATACCTTCCGAGAGGGGAGAGTGCATTGCCTGCTTGCTTACACTATCAGCCCCTATTCCTTCACATAGACACTTAAGAAATGCATAGGGGAAACTGAGGCACACACACATAGTATTCCTACTCCGTCACACCATCCCATCTAACATTCCATCACAGGCCATCAGACCCATCTATCACAAATAGTCAAGGATCAAGTAATTGCCAAAATTATGTTATCTCATCACACCAGCTCCTCCATAAATTTATCAAGCTTAGTCTTGGAGCCCGATAGGTTTTTTGCCCCCACTGCTTCCCTTGGAAGGCTGAACACTACAGGGAACACTCCAAAGATCTGGCAGTTGGTGTGTCCCTATTGCTACCTGAACAGGAAAACCGAGGCCTGGAAGGCTCCACATGCGCTGACAGAGGCTGGTGGTTTCAAGGATCTGATCCAGATCAGGCACAAACAAGACTTCCTCATGATGACGGCAGGTGGTGGTGAGGTGCCTCACACCCCTGGCTATCTCTGGGGAGCACCAGACAAGCCTCTGGCTCTTCTTTGTGTGTACCAGGCCTTTGCTGGTGAAGGGCAAGGTGCGTAAGTGTTAGCCAGAAAAGAAGACATTGCAATAGTCAACACAGGAGATCCCAGGGCCTGAGCAGGAGAGTCAGCTACAGGGATGGAGATGAGTGGGAGGTTTTGATATGTTGCAAATAAAGAAATGTCAAGATTTGGGCTTGGCCTGGATGTGATGGGAGGGGTGAGAGACGCCCCCAAATTAAGTGCTTGAGTTAGAGAAGAGAGAGTTGTGAGGAGGAAGTACAGAAAATTTAGGAAGGGAGGAAGGAAGGAAGGAAGGTTTTTCTCAGCCATCTTAAATATGACTGGTAAGCCGTCCAGGAGCAGTCCGCGAGAGACTGAGAAGCAGGACTAGGCAGAGAAAGTTAGATCCGGTATCTAGGACTCAGGTGAGTAACAGGATTAGGCTGAGAGAATTCACACTAGAGAAGGGGAACCAGGGGAGCGGGGTGGGACAGGGATGTACCAGATTCGGGACAGGGAATTGGATAGGGAGGAGACAGACTGGATGGAAACAGGGAACCAGTCGAGAGAGGGACAGACTGGCTGGGGCAGAGATGGGGAAATGGACAGAGTGGGGCAGCCCAGGAAGGGATAAGGATCTGGCCAGGAAAGTGGATGGAGCAGGGACAGACCAAGCAGGGATAAGGATCTGGTCAGGGATGGACTAGCCAGGGATAGAAGTCTGGCCAGGAAAGTGGACGGGGCCAGAACAGATCAGCCACGGATAGGGATATGGCCAGGGAAGCGGACAGGGCAGGGATGGACCAGACAGGGATAGGCATCAGTCTAGGTAAGTGGACAGGGCAGGGACAGACCAGACAGGGACAGGGACCTAGCCGGGGCAAGGACAGACTGGTCGGGGATAGGGATCTGGCCAGGGAAGATGATGGGGCAGGAACAGACAAGCCAGGAGTAGGGATCTGGCCAGGGAAGTGGACAGAGCAGGGACGGACTGGCCAGGCAGCCAGAGGGTTCTGGTGTTTTGTTTTGGGGGCCAGGTGTGTCTGGAGGATGTGGACACCAACCACCTGTAGAGGTGAATGGGTTACATACCTTTATGGAAAGGAATTCTGAGAAGTCCATGGTTCGTTTCTTGCAACAAGACCAGCCCTGGACACAAGGATAGGATGTATGTGGTCAGGTACGTAAAACCGCACTGACCTCTAGATCCCCACATCAAACACATACTTCCTCATATCCTGCATCACCCTTTGTCCTGCATGGACTGTCACCCATATCTCACGCAGGCATCTGTTTCTGGCACCTGGTTCTGAACTTATGACAAGAGCTGTTCCTTTACCGCTGCACTCACCTTCAGGGCATCATGGAATATTGGAACACCTGGGTGGTACACACAGGAATCTATGAGCCAAAAACAAGAACATAAGAATGGCCATACTGGGTCAAACTAAAGGTCCATCTAGCCCAGTGTCCTATCTGCCGATTGGCCAATGCCAGGTGCCCCAGAGGTAATGAACAGAACAGGGAATCGTCAAGTGATCCAGTCCTTGTCACCCATTCCCAGTTTCTGGCAAACAGGTGAGGGACACCATCCCTGCCCAACCTGGTTAATAGCCATTGAGGGATCTATCCTCCTTGAATTTATCTAGTTCTTTTTTGATCCCTGCTATAGTTTTGGCCTGCACAACATCCTCTGGTAAGGAGTTCCACAGGTTGACTGTGCATTATGTGAAAAATACTTCCTTTTGTTTGTTTTAAACCTGCTGCCTATTAACTTAATTTGGTGGCCCCTAGTTTTCCATTATGAGAAGAAGTAAATAATGCTTTATTTGCTTTCTCCACACCAGTCATGATTTTATAGACCTCTATCATATCCCCCCCAATCATTTTTTTTCCAAGCTGAAAAGTCCTAGTCTTATTAATCTCCCCTCATATGGCAGCCATTCCATACTCCTAATCATTTTTGTTGCCCTTTTCTGACCCTTTTCCAATTCCAATATATCTTTTTTTAAATGGGCGGCCATAGCTGCACACAGTATTCAAGATGTGGGTGTACCATGGCTTTACATAGAGGCAATATGATATTTTCTAACTTATTATCTATCCCTTTCTTAATGAATCCCAACATTGTTTGTTTTTTTGACTGCCACTGCACATGGAGTGAATGTTTTCAGAGAACTATCCACAATGACTCCAAGGTCTCTTTCTTGAGTGGTAACAGGTAATTAAGACCCCGTCTTTCAAAGCAGAGAGTGTCACAGGGTCTGGACACAAATCCCTTTTGGTCAGCCAGTGTTCCTGCCCTGGTCCCTACAGCATCCTTGTGCCATACCCAGGGCACAATCCAGACTAATGAGTAGCAGTGTCACCCCTGTAACCTTGGGTGCTTTAGGTTGCCTTGTTGTAGCAGCTCCACCTGGGCTGCTCGCAAACAGCCTTCCAGGGCTTGCCAGTGAACATCTGCTTCTGTTCGTTCAACTCCATGGCTCACCAACGGTCAGCTTCCAGCTGCCTCTCTTATGCCTGCTTTTCTTTGGCTCACTCTCTCTCTCTCTCTTCTTTCTCCAATCTGGCCAGTTCTAGCTTTGAAGTTCTGTCGCTGCTGCTCAGTTTTATGATTTACTGTTTCTATTTCCCTTACTCAAAATAAGCAAACGGAAAACAACAAACTGTAACCTCTCGGTGACTGTTTCCAGCCACCAGTGCTATCCCGGTACTTGAAGTGTACCAAGCTGTGCACAAACCCTAGTTCTCTGCACCACTGTGACATACCAAGGTACAATCCAGACTAACGAGTAGCAGTGTCACCCCTGTCCTCTAACCTGGGATGCCCTTTACCATACGGTGCTGCTCCTCCAGTCTGACCTGCTCAAAGTCTCCAGTCACTCCCACTTATGTCTGTGTGCACACCATGGCTTTTACCAGCCTCGATTATACTGCAGCACACCCCCAGCCTTAGGCTTTCCCAACTTACGTATGCATGACACTCTTCAGGAGCTCACGAGCCACGGCATACCCGCCATGACTCAGGCCTTCACCCCCATTGGAGAAGCCTGCTGGGGCTCTGAGTTTCTCCCTCCCTGCTGGGCCAAAGCCCCTACCCCACTACGCTGCTGCAAGGCAGAGGCCCCAAATTTCCCTCCCTCAAGTCTGATAAGTGGGGAAAGGAGGCACTGGGAGGAGTTCTGGGAGCCAGAGGTTAAAGTAAAAGAGATGCATGCCGCTCACAAGTCACAGTTTGGCCACCCCTGACAGGGAGAGCCTGGAGGGGAGGATGTTCCCTGCTGCTTCCTCACTGAGTGGCACGTCTTTTGTTTCCCTTCCTGCTTGATTATTCTGTTTATTGCTAATTGCAAATTAAGCAGAGCACACATTCCTTTGTTTGACACAGACCTTTTACCAACCTCAGTTTGGAACATATGTTAAGATCACCATACAGAGGAAATCTTATAACATCACAGACACTTGTCACACACATTTAATCAGAACAATACTGACCAGCAAATTGTGAGTTTTCAGATGGCACCTCACAAGACGTACTCGATACAAAGATTATCACAACAGTGAGTAGGGCGTGGATACGGGGGGTCATTCTGTCAGGGCCACCCTGCTGGGAGAGGCTGCAGCAGGAGTAGCTGGGACATCCCCCAAGCATCCACAGCCAGTACATCTTCCCTGTTTCCTATAGGGTCTCCTCCTGGGAGACGCCGGGAACAGAGTAGCTGGAGCTCCCCCACACCCAGCACTCCTGCCTTTATCCCTGTGGTGGCCTGGCTAGGAACTATTGGGACTACAGCGCCGAGTTTCCCGTCTGCCGAGCAGAGTGCGTGTTCTTGAAGCCTACTTCAGCCATCAATGAGGTGCTTGTCAGAGCAGCAGGTACCTGACCTACAGAAGCAAGTCAGATTGCAGTGAGGAATGCCTGCTGCTACCCCTGTCTCCAGCTCAAGCGGATGGGCCAATCAGGCTAGCAGTAGAAGGCCTGTTAGAAGGAGCATTGCCAGCAGATCGAGGGAAGTGATTATTCTCCTCTATTCAGCACTGGTGAGGCCACACCTGCAGTGTTGTGACCAGTTTTGGTCCCCTCATTACAGAACTGGAGAGAGTCCAGAGGAGAACAACAAAAATGATCAGGGGTCTGGGACATATGACTTATGAGGAGAGGCTGAGAGAACGGGGCTTATTTAGTCTGTAGAAGTGTGGGGAGGGATTTGATAGCAGCCTTCAACTGCCTGAGGGAGTGGGGGAGCATTCCAAAGAGGATGGAGACTGTTCTCAGTGGTAGTAGATGACAGAACAAGGAGTAACGTTCTCAAGTTGCAGTGGGGGAGGTTTACTTTTTCCCTAGGAGGGTGGTGAAGCACTGGAATGGGTTCCCTAGGGAGGTGGTGGAATCTCCTTCCTTAGAGGTTTTTAAGGTCAGGCTTGACAAAGCCCTGGCTGGGATGATTTAGTTGGGGATTGGTCCTGCTTTGAGCAGGGGGGTGGACTAGATACCTCATGAGGTCCCTTCAAACCCTGATATTCTAGGATTCTGTTTCCATGTCTGGTCCACAGGGTAACACTTCTCACATTTGCATTTTACATCCCTTTGAGGTACTCAGCTTGGGACAGGCACCTGCAGATGACCTCTGAACAGTCAATGCCCTACCTGGTTCTCATGCACCTTAGGAACCAGAGACTGTTCTGGCCTTTAAGGAACCCAGCCTAGCCAAGAGCAGAGCCTAGGGTCCCCATGTACCTAGAACTCCATCAACAGGAGTTCTGCTGCTCTGACCCTGACCTCAGCGATTCAGCCCCCATCTGGAAGGGAGTTCTCATTGACACCAGTTGCCTTCATTTGCCTGAACTTCACTAGACCCCTCACTCAGGCTCCTGGCTTACTTGGAGAATTATCCCTGGAAAAAACATTAAAATCCTGCCAACTCAATTAAATACTTCCAGAGGGCTGTATGGGGGAAGGGAGCTGAATTTATTTTCATGCCTAAAGCCCCAGGTTAGCTTAATCCTACCATGAAATTCAGGGCAGACGGGTGTCAGCCCATCGGCAGAATTTGCATCCCATTCCACATTTTCAGGTACCATCTGTTAAATGGCCATGGTTTTCCACACGCAGCTGAATGCTGCTGACTCAGACTGGCATTTCCAAGAGTCAGGGAAATCAGCTAGAGCAAGAGTCGGCAACCTTTCAGAAGTGGGGCGCTGCATCTTAATTTCTTCACTCTAATTGAAGGTTTGCATCCCAGTAATACATTTTAACCTATTTAGAAGGTCTCTTTCTATAAGTCTATAATATAGAACTAAACTCTTGATGTATGTAAAGAAAATATGTTTAAGAAGCTTCATTTAAAATTAAATTAAAATGCAGAGCCCCCCCCAGACTGGTGGCAAAGACCCAGGCAGTGTGAGTGCTATTGAAAATCAGCTTGCGTGCTGCCTTCGGCACCCGTGCCATAGGTTGCCTATCCCTAAGCTAGAGCAACTGGCTCACTGGAAATCCCAGTAGTTCAATTTCTGTTACCTGACACAAGGGTAAGGAAACAATATAACAAGGTTGAGGAAAACAGCTCGAATCTCAGATCACTAACTCCTGGAAAACAAATCCACTTACCCTCAGAGTTCTTATTGCCATCAAATCTTTGCCCACAGCCCTTGTTGTAACACAGCAAAGCCATTTCCAAGGCTCGAACACAGCAATTGGAACTCCTGTCCTATGGTGCAAAGGGTCTGTGCACACATCCCTGCCCCTGCGCTGATTAATTACATTGCTCCGCCATGTTGCTGTGTAAAGCCTGCAGCAGAGAGAGGCTGGAAGGAGAGAGAGATGTGCTGGGTCTATCTTTAGGTGCAGCCAGAGAGGGGCGGTCTGGCAATCAGAGAGCAGCCCAAAGATGGGCACATAGGCCTCGCAACTGATCTGGCTGGACATGTCTGTCAGCTTCCAGTGTCACTGTCTGAGCAGACACTTCTGTCCTCCCCCCTCCTGAGAGGAGAGGGCCCACAGCAACTGCAGGCAGGGAAAGGAACAAAATAAGAAAGAAGCCAAATTTATCCCTAGTGCAAACCCACAACTTCCCTGCCCTGGTGTGAATAAAGATATAATCCCTGTGCCAGGAAGGCTGCTGCAGCCAAGGATATGTTCAGTCAAAAGGCCTTTCTTTGTCCTACTCTGTGACTCCACAGCACAATCACTCATCTTGCAGCAGCACAATTTTTCCAGTGACCCACCAGTCTGACTTTTGGGAAACCAAGCTGGGTTCTTCTCCCGTCCCTAAGAAGAACGTAGCTAGTGAATCTGTTGTGCAGTCCAGCACATTCATTTATGTGAGTGTGACGAGAAAGCAAAGATTGGTGTGTTTTTATTACATGTACAGTGTCATTGGGGTGGGGATGGAGGAACATCCTTAGACTACCAGACAAACTGTTTAAATGAAATTCTTAAAGCAGTTTCACTCCCACTGCAGGTGTGGGGCCAGGCACTATTAGAACAGGGTTGGGCAGGTGCTACTTTTACATTAACATTTTCTAATCCTTACTTTTAATTCCTTACACAGTGACAAGGAGGAGACTGGGTTATGAGGCAATACATTTAAGTATCCTGAACTTTAGTAATAGGGAAAAGAATATTTCCAGTAAGTGATTCTAAGTCTCAACCTTGGTGTATGGAAACATTTGGCCAAGGACACAGCAGGGTTCAGATCATCCAAACGTTACAGAAAGAACCAAAGGTTTCTAGCAAACCAAGGAAGGAGACATTCCAGAAGGTCCCAAACGCATGCGTCGAGCCTCCAGAGCGGCACAGCTGTTCCAATGACTCAGAAGGCTGGGGGAGGAAGGTGCCAGTTATTGCTAGATACAGACCTCAGTGTACAAGGAAACCAGCAGGACTTTAGCACAGCACTTCAGACAGGGTCTGGGGAAATCCAGCATGGCTGGAATGTGCTGTGATAGAGACGGCAGGGGCCGGCCTGTGCTTGGGAGACCCCACTGAATTCAGTGTACGTATCTTTGGGGTTCATTGTGTTCAGGGCAGAGTTTATGTATTATGGTGGGCCTGGATTGTGTGCAACCTCATGTAAAGGGGTCACTCACTGCAGGAGCGCCTCCTCATGGCCAGGTGTGGCATAGCAACGGTCTTCCCATATGGCATCCTCTGCTAATGATCTCTCACTGCAGTGGTCTCTCTCTGCACAACTTGTCCCTGTGGGCAGGACATGCTGTAGTCCTTCCAGGGTAACAGAGCATCCAATGACCTTGCAGCAGGTCTTCTGTCTGCCTCTGGGCTTTTTATACCACTTACCTCATGGGGTTTCACCTCACCTTCCTCAGTGGCTGGTAGGGGAACCCAGGCCCACCCTCTACTCTGGGTCACACCCTAACCCTCTATTGGTAATTACTCTGTTCACAGCCTCAGGAGAGGAAGCAAAGCACAGATGCAATTTAGGAAGTTTTGCATGCTGGGAAGATCACAGTGTAGGCAAGGAACTGTGGAGCCTGGAAAAACCCATCAGGGAGGAGAGAGACATGAGTCTCCACCCAAGAGGGGTGACAGATCATGATCTGGGCGCCTAGAGTGGATTCCATGGTGGATCACAGAGGAGAAATACTGGTGCAGTTGCCCTGAACTGAGGGCTCCAGGCAATCTAAAAGTTACAAAATAACCAAAGGCTTTCACCAAACCAAAGAAAAAGACATTCTTGAGGGTCACAAGTGCCTTAAGTATCTGAACTGATATGTCAGATCCAGTGAATAGGGTGGCTACTAAGAGGAAGGTGCTGGCTACTGCTGAATATGCAGACCTATCAGTGTACAAAGGGAGCATATCTGGACTTCAGTAAAGCATTTCATACAGGTTCTCCAGAAATCCAGCATGGGAGCGGACTCTCTGGAGCTTCCTCAAACATTCCACTGTCATCACTGAGGTCACAGGAGAAAAGAACAAATGTTACACGATGTTCTACAAGTCCCAGACTGAGTTTGCCCACAATCCTCCTCTTCCTCCTCTTGATTCTCTAGTCCCAGAATCCCATCAAAACAGAAAAACCCTCTCCATTTTAGAGCGTTTAATTAATCATCACAAAAATCTATGAAAGTTTTATTCTCATTAGATCTATGTACATAAAGACAAACATATATTATGCTGGAGCATGCTTTCTTCTCGGCTCCATTTCAGCAAACACAGGTCACTTGGGTTTGGTCAGAAATGCAGATGAAAGAGTACACCTTTAGAAAGGAGGCCCACAGGAAACCCACTAGAGAAGGAAATCAGTTTTGCATTGCCCAGGGGTTGAACCCTGGCCCCATCCCTTTGAAATGCCTGTGAACATATTACTCCTGAAATGCCAGCCTGCTCAATGCCTGTTGATATCTGTCCTTCCCAGGCAGGGAGGTGTCAAAAGTCCAAGGCACTGAGAACCATCCAGAAAGGTTTGGCCACAGCAGCCAGAGAGAAGTCCCAAACTTAGTCCATGTTGCTTTATAATGGCACCTTCCAAATCAGGCCTTGACCTCTGACCTCAGGGTGTCCTATCAAGCAGGCTGGTTAGCTTTTTCCTCGTCATTTCATAGGCTAGGAAGAGGGCACCGTTGGAGGGAAGTGCACGTATCACTGTGGGCATCAGTCCACAGTAAAGAGCTGGGAAACCTACAACACAAACACCACGACCAGGTGAGCTCGCCATGCCTGTGACAGAAACAGGATGTCCCCGATGAACCCCACAACTGCCGCAGCTTGGTGAGATTCTCATCCGCACGGGAAACCCACCCAGGCTGCAGAGACCGAACCTGGGATTGTCCAGAGCCTCTTTCCGAGAACCCTAGGAGAACCCGAGATTCCAAGCCAGAAGGGCCCATTGTGTTCACCTAGTCCAGGAGTTCTCAAACTGGGGGCGCGACCCCCCAGGAGGTTGCGTCCCGATTCCAGGGGGGTTGCGAGCCCCTGACACCGCTGAAATACCATCTAATTGAATGCTTCCGCCTTCAGCGGCATTTCGGCGGACAGACGCACATGGTATGTCCGCTGAAATGCCGCAGAAAGCGGAAGTATTCAATTCAGCAGCATTTTGGTGGACATACCTAGGTCGCGAGAGCACGCGGGTTTGCAAAAAGGGGTCGCTCAAACTGTAAGTTTGAGAACCACCGATCTAGTCTGACCTCCTGTGTAACAATTCCCCAAAATAATTCTTAGAGCAGATCCTTTACAGAAACATCCAATCTGGATTTAAAATAGTCAGTGATGAAGAATTCACCAGCTTGGTGAGCTGTTCCTATGTTTAACTGACAAAATGTACACCTTATTTCCAGTCTGATTTTGCCTGACTTCAGCTTCCAAGTGTTAGACCTTTCTCTGCTAGACTGAAGAGCCTATTATCAAATATTTGTTCCCCATGTAGGTACTTATTAGACTGTAATCAAATCACCCCTTAATTTCTTTATTAAGATAAATAGATTTTGCTTCTTGAGTCTTGAAAATTAATGTTAATGGTCCAGAAAACTCTTTAGCCAGCTCTTTCAAAACTCTTGGATGCAAGTTATTTGGACCTGCCGATTTTAAAATGTCTAACTTTAGAGCTGGATTCAGTGATGAAGCGGTGTCTCACCTACCTTCTGTCCTCAAGATGTGAAGAAAGGAGCGCAGGAAGCCATCTTGCCGCCCTGCCATGGAAAGCACCTGGATCCGAGACTTCACTGAGTCAATGGGATAGACGGCGAGCCAGAAACAGGCCCCCCCCATCCCACCGCTCACTGTTAGGGGAAGAGAACCTAAAATTCAACACAGGGAGAGAGAGAGAGAGCTCAGTGTGGAAAAGGGGAAAGCCATTGGGTAACTCCCAGATCCTCCAGAAAAATGGAAGCGAAAATGTACATAAGCACCCAGCAGCACTGGGACTCGGGGGAACAGACCAGGCCAGGCAAATAAATGACATGATTAGAGTCTGAAGAGACCTGTCCGGAGTTCAGCTTTTGTCTTGGACACGGAGTGGAGTGGAGCCCAGTAAGTACTGATGCCTCACTAAAGAGGCAGTGGGTTTCCCACATCTGATCTCTCTGAGATGCTGGTCTGGCCTCCCTCCCCAGCCTATCTGAGCACCTCACAGTCACGAGTGCATTATCCGCAATGGTGACTGAGGCCCGAGAAACAAAGTGACTTGCTCAGGATCTCACAGGAACTCTGCAGCAGAGCAAGGATTTGAACTCAGATCTCCCAAGCTCTAGGGCAGCATCTTAATCGCTGAAGCAGCCTCTCTCTTGGACCACTGGACAATTCTCCCATTGCAGGCCACCCCCAGAACCCTGCCCCCTACCTCCTCTGCCCCCTGGTGAGCCCCATATCTTTGCTCCCCCCCCCCCCCATAGTTCCTCTAGCATACCATGGGAAAGCCCAAGGAAAGTGAGTGTCAGTGTGGATAAGTAGGGTTGTGTGTGGCTTGGCCTAGGAATGGCAGAAGGAGGGGGAAGAGAGCAGTGGGGTGAAGTCTTTCTCTGATGACCCATGCACAAGTTCAGCCCCATGTCCCTCAAAGCACTGCTTCCCCTCCTGGCCCCACTGCAAAGCTGAGCTCCTCTCATGTCCCTTCTCATAGAGCTTCATTCTTCCTGGACTCCCTATGGGGTTTTTTATAGCTGCCTTCAACAACTACCAGGACAGAACAACAATTCCCAGGTCTGGCAGGGGAGCCCATGTCTGTAAAGGGGGTAATATATACCAATGCAGATCGCTCTCCATGTGACGAGCTATCAACATTGCTACCTATTTATTAAATATGATTTTAAGTGCATATCTCAACAATGAAAACCATGAAAAGCAAGGAAATCAGCAGTTACATCTTTTCCACAGCTCCTCAAGTTCACCTTGTCCCTCTCAGTTTTCTTCTTTCCACCATCTGCAGCCCAACCTCATCATGGGACTATATATGTCATCCATACAGCTAGCACTAAAACACAGCCACCTCTGAGCTAGAGCCCTCTGTGGGACCATTCTTAATCCTGCTCCTATCCCACCCCACAACACTTACTCCTACTCTCATTCCCATTAAATCATTCCCATCGGAAATAGACCGTTCCCATCAAATCATTCCCGGCAGAAATAGACCGTTCCCATCAAATTGTTCCCATTGGAAATAGACCGTTCCCTGGATTGAGGTCTGCATCTCGGGGGACACGCCAGCAGTCTGAAGCCAGGAGCTGCGCCTCATGCCCACCGCCGATGTGACCACCCTAGCCACCAAGTCGCGTGCCATCTGGTGAGAGCACCTAGTCGCTGCAGTGCCGTCCTCCACCAGGGTGCCGAACTCCTGGGCCGAAACCTGCCGGAGGGACTCCTTGAACTTACAGGGGGAGTCCCGTAAGTGACAATTCTACCTGCCAAAGGGCCTGATGGTTCACCACCTGGAATTACAGGCTGGCTGTTGAATAATTTTTTCTTCCAAATGGGTCCAGTTTTTTGGCCTCTTTCTTTTGGGGAGTTGATCTGGTGTGCCCTGCTTGTCCCTTTCGTTGGACACAGAGACAACCAGCGAGCCCAGAGGTATGTGGGAATAAAGGTACTCCAACCCTTTGGTTGGGACGAAGTACTTCTTTTGGCTCTTTTGGAGGAGGAAGGATGGACAACGGGGTTTGCCACAGGACCTTGGCAATTTTCAGAACCCCGTTACGTATTGGTGCAGCTTGGGCCAGCATAGAAACCATTAACTTGGGCTTGAATAGAGACTGGGAGTGGCTGGGTCATTACACAGATTGAATCTATTTCCCCATGTTAATTATCCCTCTACTGTTACTGACACCTTCTTGTTAACTGTCTGAAATAAGCCATCTTGATTATTACTACAACAGGTTTTTTTGTCCTGCTGATAATAGCTCATCTTAATTAATTAGCTTCTTAAGAGTTGGTATGGCAACTTCCATCTTTTCATGTTCTCTGTAGGTATAAATATCTTCCTACTGTATGTTCCATTCTATGCATCTGATGATGTGGGCTGTAGCCCACGAAAGCTTATGCTCAGATAAATTTAAGTCAAGTCTCTAAGGTGCCACAAGTACCTCGTTCCTTTTGCAGATACAGACTAACATGGTTGCTAGTATGAAAGCTATTTACAAGGCCCTAAGCCGCAAAGTCAGAAGTGACAAAACCACTAGCCCTTGCTATGCAAGGAAAGGTGCTCCGACCAACCGCCACAGGCGGTAAGAAGGAACTTAGGGGGAGTAGGGATGGTGGCGCCTGATATACCGACGCATGAAGGGGGCACCGCAGCAGGCCCTATGGATACTGTTAAGGCAGAAATCTCCAACGACCGTGCACATGGGTGCACACACACCTAGAATGGAATCAACATGAGCCAGCACTTGAAGAAGAATATAAGTGACTGACTTGGAATTTGGTCAGGACACCAGGGTTCGCACCCCAATTCTTACCAAAAAAGTGCCAAATGATCTCCACTGAATCATGAGTGATCAGAACCTTGGTGTCTCATCCATCAGATGACATCTCATGTAAAAATGTAACTAGATAGAGATGGGAATCACAATGCCACTAACCAACATATTGGAGCATTGATTGGTTCAGAACCGACTCAGAAGAAAGAGCATCTCCTGGATTACCCTGGAGTGGTAAATCTCCAAGCAATACAACCTATCTGGGGAGGGCTAATAAGATCCTGGTCATAGAATATTAGAGTTGGAAGGGACCTCTGGAGGTCATCTAGCCCAACCCCCTGCTCAAAGCAGGACCAATCCCCAACTAAATCATACCAGCCAGGGCTTTATCAAGCCTGACCTTAAAAACTTCTAAGGAAGGTGATTCTACCACCTCCCTAGGTAACCCATTCCAATGCTTGACCACCCTCCTAGTGAAAAAGTTTTTCCTAATATCCAATCTAAACCTTCCCAACTGCAACTTGAGACCATTACTCCTTGTTCGGTCATCTGCTACCACTGAGAACAGTCTAGATCCATCCTCTTTAGAATTCCCTTTCAGGTAGTTGAAAGCAGCTATCAAATCTCCCCTCAGTCTTCTCTTCTGTGATCTAGTAACTTCTCTTCGTTGCTGGAAGAAAGCCTCATCCATCTCATCCTCCTGGTCTGGTGGTCTATAGCAGACTCCCACCACGACATCAGCCTTGTTGCTCACACTTCTAAACTTAATCCAGAGACTCTCAGGTTTTTCTGCAGTTTCATATTGGAGCTCTGAGCAGTTGTACTGTTCTCTTACATACAGTGCAACTCCCCCACCCTTTCTGCCCTGCCTGTCCTTCCTGAACAGTTTATATCCATCCATGACAGTGCTCCAGTCATGTGAGTTATCCCACCAAGTCTCTGTTATTCCAATCACATCATAGTTCTTTGACTATGTCAGAGTTGCTATGTCTCGGAAATTCTAGCAGTTTGTGATCACTAGCACTGAGAATACCTAGAACGTTCAGAATATCAACCATCTCCTCTAAATTGGTAAATATCAAGCCAACAATAGCTTCTTCATGGTGACATCTGTCATGACAATGGAACCTGCCCACTGCCAGAACCTGACTTCAGGAGAGACTGTTGTGGATTAAAGCTATGGTCAAGGTCCTGGACTCTGGAGACGCTTCATATCCTCAGGCACAGTCATGCTGATACACATGGAGGACTTGCTTGGGAACCAGGATTTCATTAATCTTGCAAGGTTTCCATGATGACCGATGGCAAACCGCGTATGAGGGAGGGACCTAAAACCCAGAGGAATCTAGAGGAAGGTGGCTTTTGCTGACTTGTGTTTGTGTCTGTCTCTTTTCCCATTTTCCACTCTAAGTTGCAGGTCGAGTGGCTGCAAAAGGAAGGATTATTATACAGTTAAGGCAGCCCAGGACAGAGCATCCTGAGAGCCTAATGAAAATCCCTTATCCAGTTTGGGAATTGGGAGGACACCAAGCTGAAAGTGCAAACCTTGGAGGAACAAGAACTACTGCCACTGTTTTTGATTAGAACTGGGCAGCTGAAAAACCATAATGGGAGTTTGGTTATTGAGTATGTAATAGGATCTGTGAAATGCACAAGAATTACATACACTGGCTCACATATAAGTTATTAGACTAGACGAGCTAGTAATGTTGGGGAATAGGGAACCAAAACCTGATCTCAAATGAATACAGTGATGGGAACATGCACTTGTCCAAAAATGGTGAAAACTGGGTTTAAAAAGGTCAATGTAAACAAACTTGCTAGTCTTAGCAATTGGCAGAATAAGAAATAGGACTGAGTGGACTTGTAGGCTCTAAAGTTTTACACTGTTTTGTTTTTGAGAGCAGTTATGTAATCAGAAAAAAAATCTGCATTTGTAAGTTACGCTTTTACAATAAAGAGATTGCATGTCAGTACTTGTATGAGGTGAACTGAAAAATACTATTTATTTTATCATTTTTATAGTGTAAATATTGGTAATAAAAATAATATAAAGTGAGCACTGTGCACTTTGTATTCTGTGTTGTAATCAAAATCAATATTGAAAATGTAGAAAAACCAAAAATATTTCATACATTTCCATTGGTATTCTACTGTTATAAGTGTGATTAATTGGGATTATTTTTTTGAGTTAGTCGCGTGAGTTAACTTCGATTAATTGACAGCCCGAATTAAGACTTATTTCATCACCAGAGTCTAAGGTAGCATTTTTTTTTAACTGAGAAGAGCTCTTGTAAATGCTCCTGTCTTAGCCTATCGGTGTTTCAAGCCCCTTTCATGGGACACGCAGATGCCAGTATTTATGGACAATTGGGGGCAGTACTGGCACAAGCACACAAAGGACCACAGAGGGGGGTGGTTTATTACAGATAAAGTGTAAGTTCTCCAGAGAGAAATTATTGCACCACCCGAAAGGAATGCCTGGCAATGATTCATTGTATAGAAGAGTGGTGTCCAATACATTCGCCACTAGCCGCATGTGACCAATAGGCTATTAATTGTGGCTAATAAATGAACAATGCATGGGTCTGTGAATCCACTTTTTCTGCAGCTCTACTCACCCAGGTCCTCCTTGCACTGGCCAGCCTGGGTGAAAAAGCTTCTGCTGACTTCATAGCCACCAAAGAAGAAGAAGTAGCCAGGCACCTCCCGCAGCCAAGTACTGGTCAGGCCCTGGAAAAATCCCAGCAGGCCCTCAGATTGGAAGATATTTTTCACAGTAGCCCAGGTAGAGCTGCAAGAGAGAACACAGGGAACATACCCAAACAAGGATCATCAGGGCCAGAATGAAAACATAACCACACTCACCTTTACCAAACCAGGATGACCAGTCCACCTAGAACCATGCCATATTACCCCCAATTCTCATGGAGAATGAATCCCAGATTTGTTTTCCAGGCCAAACTAGGCATATTCCAGCATTCCTGCTGGAGGCAGAATTTGAGGTGGAAGGAAGAAAGGAACGGGAGCATTTGTTTTAAACTCATGTATCAGAGTGGGCTCTGGCGTATCATCCACTGACCTCCCTCGCTCCCTCATCTGCAAATGTTCTCCACAAATTGTCCATTGGAAACATGGGATTACTTTGGGACATAGGCAGAAAAACAGACAATCACAGCAGCAATGATCTGCACTGTGCCCTGGGAGAGATGCTGGCTGCCAGCTCAGCCACAAAGCTGCGGCCAGGAAAGAGAGGAGGATGTTTGGCTGGGATAGAGGAAGGCTTCAGGCATGCTTTGGCACACAGACCCACAAGCAGGCAGGATGGCCAGGAGGGAGAGAAGCAAGCTGCAGAGCCCTGCCCAATAAGCAGGAAAGTGTTTGCATTGCCTGGGCTTAGCACCAAGCCAGCTCTAGTCAGCTGGGCAAGAGGGAATTCAGACCCGCTGCCTGTCTCACAAACCTTCCAGCAGGGCTCATTATAATGGGTGTCCATTCATCAAATCCTGGCCTGCTTCCCAAGGGCTGCGACGTACCTGTGACCTGCTAGTGCTGTCCGCCCGGTGACCTTCATCTCAGGCAAGGCTTGCATGCGGCATTTCACCAGCTCCGCGGGGCACAGCACCATAGAGGAAAAGACAGAGGAGAACGAGCCGGCAAGCGCACTCTGCAGGTCACTGGCACCACAGGGACCGAGAGCACAGATGTTAGAGCTGAAGCTCGCCCCTTCCAGGCAACGGCTCGCAGAGACCCTCATCACCACTACCCTAGAGGAGGAACGTGACTTCCCGCCCCAGCCCTGACTATCCCCTTGCTCAGGGACATCCCCACAGCCTTCTCCTGGGCTGTCAGATGGAAACATGGGTGACTCAGCTTCCCCAAATGGCGTCAGACCGAATGCTGTCCCCCAGTGGGGCTTACAGCAGCCTCGCGCCCTGTGGTGTCCCCATGCCACACACCTGCAGGGCAGGGCATACCTCAGCTCCAGCACACTGCTCAGTCCAAACAGCTGCCTCACCAGCTGCTGGCAGAAGCCATAACAAGCGAAGAGCACAGCGTTCTCTGCCACATTCGCGAGCAGCGCTGGGGTGGTGCCCTGGTACAACCCGGGCAGCCCTTCCTGCTGGTACGTTCGGATGGAACAGTCAAAGAAACCCCGGTACATGGTGGGGAAGGTCTGCATCTTCACCTTGATTGTGTCAAAGGGCTGCCCGCTCACCACACACGCCACCCCGCCTACAGAGACAAACCCACAGACGTCTCAGTGCCCCCCTTCGCCCCTGCCCCTGGGCAAAGCCTCAGAGCACCTCAATGCCAGTTCGTCACCCCCGAGCCCATGGGGCAACCCCCCCCAGGTACCTCAGGGCCAGTTTGTCACCCCCCAGCCCATGGGGCAACCCCCCCCCCCAGGTACCTCAGGGCCAGTTCTTCACACCCCCATGGGGCAAAGCCCCCAGGTACCTCAGTGCCAGGTGCTGGGGGTTGTAAGTCCCCTCCTCCCACAGCTGACAGGGCCAGGTGCTCTCTGAGCTAGAATTCCTCTTGCTCCTGAACTGTGGTCCTGCCTTATTTCAGGGATTCAAGTCCAACTCCTGCTGCCTTCCAGGCCTCCCCCAATACCTCTCAGGACCCTTCCATGCATTTGGCTCAGGGCTCCCCTCCTCCCCAGCACCGTATCTTGCCCTCCTGAGGAACCCAGATATGCTCCCAAATGATTCTATCTGCCAATGCCCTCCACCCCTTGCAGAGGATGGGCCCCAGCTCCCAGACTCACCTGCTGCCCCTGCAGTGACGTGAACCAGTGCCTGTACCAGTGGGTGGGACTTGGCTGCATCTGCAGACATCTCAGCAAACTGGACCACGCTGGACCCTAGAGCAGGAACCAGGCTGCAAATCTACCCGGTCCCAGCTCAGTGATGCAGGGAGCAGGGCAGGCAGCAGAAGCAACAGGCTTAAGAGGTCAGCCTGCTGCAGAACCATATCGTTCAAGTTTTCTTTGTCCCCTTGGGAATCAAAGAGCAACCAAGATATATCTGGGTATTTGGGGTGGAGGACCAGGTGGGACACAGAGGCTGTGGAGGGCGGCTGGAGGGGGCACGAGCTAGGGGGAGCTGTGGGGGATGGAAGAGCATTAGGGAGGCTGTGGGACACAGAGGCTGTGGAGGGTATATGGACTGAGGCTACTAGGGAGGGTAGAGAGGGGCATAGGGTTGGTGGGAGGAGGCCTGGATGGGGGAGCAGGTCTGCCCCACTGACCTGGGTCTGAGTGGCATGGCACCTCAGCATTGTTGGCAGCACCTGAGTCCTGCCTCAGCGGCAATGGAGGGGCTCAGGAAGGGGTAGTGGGCAGAGTATCCAGGGGTCCTGGACACAAATTGGGATTGCTGAGGGGTGCTGCACTTCCCTGGTGCAGCTTGGGGTGCATGCAGATGGTGCTGGGGCAGTGGGTGTGTGTAACGTGGTACCAGAGCGGAGGAGGTAGTGGGGGCTTGTGTGAAGGGGCAGCAGGAGAGAGAGTGCGCAGCATTGGAACGGGGGTAGTGAGTGTGTATCAGGTGTATCAGGCAGACAGGGGTACTGTGTGAGTGCAGGGGAGGTATCTGGGCAGAGGGTGGGTAGGGGGAGTGTGTATGGAGTGTAGCGGGGCAGAGGGTGGGTAGTGGGAGTGTGTATGGGGTGTAGCAGGGCAATGTGTTTAAAGGGGTATCTGCAGAGGGGTGTGTGTGTGTGTGTGTGTGTGTGTGTGTGTGGAGTATCAAGCCAGGGGGTGTAACGGGTGTGTGTGTAAAGGGGAAGTAAAGGGATGTGCAGTGGGGATTGGGAAGTAGTAAAGAGGTATCGGAGCAGTAGGGATGTTCCAGGGCTGTACTGGGGCAGAGGGGAATTGTGGGGGGTGCATGAAGTCCACTGGGGACTTTGCTATTGCTGAGTGCCAGAGGCAAGAATACTTCTGCCTGTTTCCAGGCAAGCCCATAGCTGTTGGGGGATGTGGCTCAGACCTGGCAGGGTACTGAGGTCCTGAGCTGTTGGGGCAGGAAAACCAAGGCAGGAGTAGCCTTGGCACTTCGGCTGGCAGCTCCTAAGGGGGTTCCTGTGATCCCGGACCGTCACAGGGGGATTTTAACGCAGGATGTAAGACACAACATTTCATATTTACATCTGTTGAATTTATCAGGTTGGAATGAAAGTAATTTCGGTTTGGACAGTACTAAGCTAAACAGTCTACTCCCAAAATAAATAATACTTTAGCGCTAGTATCGCAAGTTAATAAAATATGATGTTAAAAATAACGCTAAAATAGGTTTGTACTCAACCAAATACAAGAGGTAACAACGAACCGTCATAGTTTATTTTTTCATACCTCATGTGATGTGTGCAATTCAAGTTAGTGTAGTTCCAATTTTTGCCACCGGACAACTTATATTGGGACATCTTTATGAGTGATTTAGAATTACTATACAACTCCCAAAATAAATCATCCATTTGAAAAATCAAAATTTCATTATAACCACACAGATTTGAGATAATGGCAATGACAGAAAGGAATGTCAAGTACAAATATTCTAAGGATTACATCAAATTCGGCTTCACTTGTCAAGAAAAAGGTGGCATGGATTTGCCACATAGTTATTTGTTTCAAAGTCTTGGGGAATGACTCAATAAAGCTGGCTAAGATGAAACTCCATCTCAAAAAGCATCATTCAAACTTGCTGCAAAAGGATGAAGATTATTTTGAGCAGCGGTTATCAGGTCTGAAACGACAGCACCTCGATTCAACAGGTGCATTCTACAAAAATACAAGCAATGCAGCGACCGCTTCCTACATTGTTGTATACAAAGTTGCACAGGCCAAAAAGCCTCATACCATTGTAGAGCAACTTGTGCTTCCCTGTGCAAAAGAGATGGTGTGGCTGGTTCTTGGTAAGGAAGCAGTAAGGAAACTGAATGATATATCTGTCTCTAATGATACAATATCGAGACAGATAAATGAGATACCACAGATCATCAATGAACAAGTTGTGGATGGTAACCAGAGTTCATTGCTTCATTCATAGGGAAGCTTTGGTGTCAAAAACACTGACTGATCAACTCAATGCTGTTTTAAAAGTTGGTGAAAATGGTGAATTACATCAAATCATTGGCTCTCAAGACCAGGCTGTTCAAAAGATTTTGCCAGGACATGGGTTCGGACTTTGATGTTGTCACGGAGTGCCCGGGCGATGGGCCTGAACTTGCTCCCTATGAAGCCAGATAGGACTTCTGGGGAAGTGTCCTCTCTCCGTACACAGCCTGTCTCCAAGGCTAGGAGCTTTAGAGGTCCCCGTTTACACCTTCCTGGGTCTGACCTTGGAGCATTCAGCGCCTTCTGCCCCTCCACGCGCTTCCCCCAGCGATTCTGCACCCCAATTCCAGTCAGACGCGACTCTCAGTTAGCCAGTAAAACAGAGGTTTATTTGAGGACAGGGATGTAATCTAGGTAGAGCGAACGCGACCCCTCCGCTGGGTCCATTTTGGGGGCACAGGGAGGCCAGACCCTGCCTGGACCTGCCTCCCTTCTCCCCAGCCTGCTTCCGACTCAAACCCCCCCTCTCCAGCCAGCTGCAGACTCCAAACTCAAACTCACTCTCCAGCCCCTCCTCCCCCTTGGCTCAGCCAGGTCAGGTGACCTCTCTCCCCCATTTGGGATCAGATTACAGCTTCAGGTATGGACACCTGCAGAGAAGGGAGAGGGTGTTGCCTGCTTGCTTACACTATCAGCCCCTATTCCCTCACATAGACATTTAAGAAATGCATAGGGGAAACTGAGGCACACACACAGTATTCCTACTCCGTCACAGATGTGTTGCTGTTCTACACTTCTGTACGGTGGTTGTCAGCAGGGAACATACTCAGAGTTTTCCAATTGAGAGGAGGTGGATTTATTTCTCTAGACTCAAGGGAAAGAGGAATTCCGAAATGTGCTGAAGAACTCAAATTTAGAATTTGCGTATCTTGTCAATATTTTTAGAAACCTGAACACACAATCTTCAGTTGCAAGGGAAAGGTGCAAATCTGTTTTCTCACCAAAGCATCATCAAGACTTTCCTGACAAATTGGAACTTTGGATCATAAGAGTCGAAGGCAATAATTTGGTTCAATTTCCATATGTGGATACCATGTTCGGGAAAAAGGAAGCCACTCAGACGCAAATTCTCAATCATTTACAGAAGCTATGAGATGAATTCCAACGATACTTTCTGGAGGTGGACAGGACAAAGGATGAATTATCTTTCATCAATCCCTTCACAACAGATGTTAGTGTTCCAGAGGATCTGCAGGAGGAATTTTTGGATCTGAAAATTGATTTTGCGACACAAGAGGTGTACAAGCAGTCTACCATACAGAAATTTTAGGCCAGCGTAACTGGGAGTTACCCAAATCTCTCAGCACATGCAGTCAGATTTCTTTTGCCATTTGCATCAACTTATATGTGAGAGACAGGATTTTCATGTTTGCTGCATACTAAGTCCAAACGGGGGAATGTACTTGCAGAGGAAAGTGATATTTGTTGTGCATTATCAAGTACCACTCCAAACATTGAAAAGCTGGTCAGTGAGAAGAGAATCCAACATCTAGTAATAAATAAATAAATTTCAGACCAAAATGTGTCTGCTCTTTTTAATCATGTCTCAGAATAAAATATATAAAACCTGGTGGGCCATGAAAATTTTTTGATTGGCCTGGTGGTCCATGGACTGAAACGAGTTGAGAGCCACTGAATGGGAAATATAGCATCAGATTTAAGTAATAGGAAATGCTGTCACTGTGAATGGCTGCTCCTTAATTTCTTTCCGGGGGGGGGGGAGGGGGAGGGATCTTGGAGTTCAGTACTAGGCTTCCTGCCTACCTACTCAAGCAGAGGAACACGGTGCTGGGTTCTTGACTCATCTTTCCTCCCTACCCACTTTTAAAAGCCAAGCCTGGTGCTGTGCTGATCGGGGCTCATCTCTGTGCAGGAAAGAGCTGACCACTAGGGGAACCACACCCACAACACCCTCCTATAAGCATAAAATAGCTCAACTTGATCTCCCTAGTGGACCCAAATGGAATAATTTCCTATCCCTTTCCACTCTGGAGGACATAAAGAAACTGGTTTTCAGCCAAATCTGTAAGCGCAACATGGGTCACACTGAAGTGATGTTGATGGTCAGTAGGAAGCATTTTGAGGAACTGGTGAACTCTGCCCATCTGTTCAGATGATGGCGAATACCAGTGCTTCACAAAACTTCACTGGCAATCTGGGAATCTTATCAGATGTCATTATTGTTCTTGGAGTCAGGTAGCAGCAGAGGACAGAAATATATTTACCTTGTTAGTGGCCAAAAGACTATTCTCCCTCTCAATTCAGTCCTCCTTTGTCATCTCTCTAGGCTACACTGCTGCAATATGCTCTTGGTAGGGCTAAGGCTGATGGACATACAGAAATGAAGGTTACTTACCAGTTGCTGAAGTTCTTCACATAGCTTTTGAAAATTTACACTTGTGGGATTAAGGTGGTGCATTGCGAGCTTCTGGAGAGGACTGTCCATCCCAGAGTCACTTTCTCCTCCCTCCCTGTGAGGCTCTGAAGGTGTAAGGGGGAGTGGCCAGTTTCATCTAGTAATTAAGGAATTTACCCTGAATACATGGTGAAAGTGGGCAGGTAGTGCCAATGTACAGCGCTCATCTAAAAAGTGCCCAAATGAAAATCAGCTCTGGATGCCAGGTCTAAAGTGTGACCTTCCTCTTCCCCAGACTAAGCCTCAATGAGTGGGGAACAAAAGCTACATCACTTCCTAAATCTTCTGGCCACCTCACCCAGGAGATGAATGTGCACTGACCAGGTGGTTTATGTAATATTTGATAATTGCATTGCCCTTAGAATCTGAAGGCATCCTTCAGCAGAGGCAGGACTTCCTTGCAGGCTAGACTCACTCTAGATAATTATGTGATGACTGGTCTTCTCCTGCTGAGGTCCAGGGATTATGAACTGATGTAGGTGTCACCTCCATACTAGATGATCATCAAAGAACAAAAAGAATCCTGACAATGGTACTGCTCCATTACTAGATAGAAATGGCAGAATTACCAACAGTAATGCAGAAAAGGCAGAGGTGTTCAATAAATATTTGTTCTGTATCTGGGAAAAACTGACTGTAGTTATACCATATAATACTCAGTCCACTCCACTAGTATCTCTGGAGATTGTAAACAGAAGCTACTACAGTTAGACATTTTTAAATCAGCAGCTCCAGACATCTTGCACCCAAGAGTTTTTATAAAAGCTGACTGAGGTTCGCTGGACTGTTAATGTTGAGCACTGGGGAAGCTCCAGAAGACTGGAAGAAAGCAAGTGTTATACCAATATTTAAAAAGGATAAACTGAATGACCTAGGTAATTACAGATCTGTCAGCCGGACATCAATTCCAGGCAAGATAATGGAGCAGCTGATGCAGAACTCAATTAGTAAAGAAAGAAAGGAGGGTAAAATAATTAATGCAAATCAACATGTGTATGGAAAATAGATTCCATCAAGCTAACTGGATTTTTAAAATAAAATTATAGGTTTGGCAGTGTTGACATCATACACTTAAGATTCTCTAGGATGACTGACTCGGTAACATTTTGATCAAAAAAGCAGAATGATATAAAATTAACACAGAACACATTAAATGGATTTAAAACTGGCTAACTGTGAGGTCTCAAAATACAATTGGAATGGGGAATCATCATGAAGTGGATGTTTCTAGAGGGGCCTGCCAGAATTGGTTCTTGGCTCAACACTATTTAACATTGTTATTAATGACCTGGAAGAGAAGAAAATCACTCAGTTTGTAAATGACAAAAAACAGAGGAATGGTATTTAATGAAGAGGACAAGTCACTGATCACAGCAATCTGGATTACTTGGTAAACTGGAGCCTGGGCACAAGCAAACAATATGCTTTTTAATGCTAAATGCAACTGAATAGAGCTAGGAACAAAGAATGTAACCCATACTTACAAAATGGGGGACTCTATCCTTGGAAGTAGTTACTGAAAAATGTTTGGATATCATGGTGGATAACTAGCTGAACATGAGCTCACAGTGCAACACTGTGGCCAAAAGAGCAAATGCCATCCTGGGATGCATATACAGAGGAATCTCGAGTAGGAGTAGAGAAGTTATTTTACTTCTGTATTTGAAACTGGTACAACTGCACATGCCTAACACACACATGGTATCTCTCATCCAGTGAATTGTCCTCAACAACTACGGGGGTGAAACCAGACAATCACTATGCTCTGGAATGAACTCACACAGAAAATTGAAAAGAAGACAAAACACCATCACATGCAGGTGAACACTTTTCACAAAGCGACCACTCTATATCTGACGTACCAGTCCTCATCCTGAAAGGAAACCTACACAGCACTTTCAAAAGACATGCCTGGGAGCTTAAATTTAATAATACATTTATTATTTAGCTAGACATTAAAAATCAGGGATTGAACAGACACACTGGATTTATGGCTTCTTACAACTTCCTATAACTCATTAACCCGCCCCCTGCCCCTTTTGGTCCTATGACTGCAGAGGTGTTAATGGTCCAGTCTACCTTGAATGGTCCCTTACAATATGTATTTTGTTACTATGCTGGAAATACCTCTCCAAGACCTGAAGAACAGCTCTGTGTGGCTCAAAAGATTGTCTCTGTCACCCACAGAAGTTGGTCCAATAAAAGATATTGCTTCACCCACCTTGTCTAATCTCTCTACAATTGCACTGCATACTGGAATACTGTGTACAGTTCTGGGGTCCACAATTCAAGAAAGACATTGATAAACTGGAGAGGGTTTAGAAAATAGCCATGAGAATGATTAAAGGATTAGAAAACATGCATTATAGTAATAGACTCGGAGTTCAGTCTACTTAGTTTAACACACAGATTAAGAAAACGAGGAATACTTGCAGCACCTTAGAGACTAACCAGTTTATTTCAGAATAAGCTTTCGTGGGCTATAGCCCACTTCATCGGATGCACAGAATGGAACAAACAGAAGTAAGATGCATTTATACACACACAAAGCAAAAACAACCTCGTAAATTACCATACCAATTCTAAGAGGCTGTTAAATTTGCCCAAAATTAGACAGTACGCCAGATGGGGGCCTCACCAATGTCGAATAGAGGGGAATAATCACGTCCTTTATCTGCTGGCAATGCCCCTACTTATACAGCCCAAAATGCCATTAGCCTTCTTGGCAACAAGGGCACACTGTTGACTCATATCCAGCTTCTCATCCACTGTAATCCCTAGGTCCTTTTCTGCAGAACTGCTACCTAGCCAGTCAGTCCCTAGTCTGTAGCATTGCATGGGATTCCTCTATCCTAAGTGCAGGACTCTGCACTTGTTCTTGCTGAACCACATCACATTTCTTCTGGCCCAATCCTCTGATTTGTCTAGGTCCCTCTGTATCCTATCTCTACCCTCCAGCGTATCTGCCAATCCTCCAAATTTACTGTCATCTGCAAACTTGCTGAGGGTGAAGTCCACGCCATCATCCAGATCATTGATAAAGATATTGAATAAAACTGGCCCCAGGACCAATCCTTCGGGCACTCCACTTGATACCGGCTGCCAACTAGACATGGAGCCATTGATCACTACCCATTGAGCCCAACAGTCCAGCCAGCTTTCTATCCACCTTATGGTCCATTCATCCAGCCCATACTTCTTTAACTTGCTGGCAAGAATATTGTGGGAGACCGTATCAAAAACTTTGCTAAAATCAAGGAATAGCACATCCACTCCTTTCCCCTCATCCACAGAGCCAGCTATCTTATCATTCAATGGCCCTGTTCCCCACCCTCAGACCTCCTCAATCCCTATTCACCCCCTCACCATGCCCCCAGACCCCTCTGCCCTCTATCCAACCCCCCCGCTCCCTGCCCCCTTACTGCACTGCCCAGAGCACCAGGACAGGCAGTTGCACCACCCAGGTGGAGCCAGCCACACTCCCACACAGCACAGAGCCCCCCCACTCAGAGCACAGACAGCGCAGTGAGCTAGCCTTCTGGGCCAGGAGCTCAGGGGACGGACAGGAGGGTCCTGCAGGCCACATCTCTGCAGTTTGCCCACCTCTGGATTATAAATATCTGCATGGGGAACAAATATTGTTAATGGGCTTGTCAGTCGAGAAAGGAAAGGGATAACCCAATCCAACAGCTGGAAGTTGAAGCCAAACAAATGCAGCCTGGAAATAAGGCATACATTTTTAACAGTCAGTAATTAATTACTGGAACAATTTACCAAGGGAGACAGTGGCTTCTCGGTCACTAACAATTTTAAAATAAAGTGTGTATGTTTTTCTAAAAGCTCTGGTCTTGGAATTATTTTGGGAAGTTCTATAGCCTGTGCTATACAGGAAGTCAGACCAGATCAAAGTTTATCTTTTAGCTTTGGACTCTATGAATCTGCAAAGTCTGCAATTATGTATCTGCTAGTAATATTGAAAAGTATGCTCTATTCTTATTCACACCAGTTGAGTTTGGCTTGTCAGAAGCAAAATAAATCCTTCTCTAAAGTCCTGCTCTTTGGATGGCCTCTTACTAAAAAGCCATTTCTTTCAGCATACTGTAACAATGTAAGCCCAGCTACAATATCTCCAGCCATCATTCCTATTCTGAGCTGTCAGCAGCAGAGACCCCTAACGAAACAAAAGTCATCCAGTCCTTAATATCCCAACTAATGCACAGCACCCCTGGAAATTATCCCATAGCTGGTCTCTGCTGCGGTTTCTTCTCAGTGATGTGCATAACTATCCCGTGAGACTGATTTTCCTGACAGTTCCCTTGTAAGAGCCTCACAGTTTTTTTTAGTCTGCTCCCCACCTTGCTTTAAAAGGCATTCAAATGAAAATAAAGCTCTCTCAGAAACATACATACCAGAGAGGAGTTTTAGCCTCTAGTTGTGTAGCTGCCCCTGGATGTATCCTTTTAATCTCCACAACAAGGCTGGCTTGGGAGTAAGATGAACTTTGAGCAGTGCTAAGTCCCCCTTTCCTTGCCATCCTCACACCCTGCTTTTGTCCCTGTATTCATAGGAAAAGGTTAGCCAGTCTAGCCCTTATCTTACATTATTACTGTGGTGAAGGGAAAGGTCACCACAGTGGACTCCACTGCTTGAGCAGTCCCTGTTTTCCCAAGACATCTTCCTCCTGCTTCTGCAGTTAATAACAAGCAAAAAAGCAGAGAAGCAGCATAGCAGAGGTTATCAGATTACCTAGACATTTGATCTTGCCTTTGCCACACACATTGTGAAGTTAGAAATTAAGTATTGATCACACCACATTGTAACCTGTTTCAACTCTATGCAGAGGTGGGACAGATCAGCTGTAACTCAGATGCAAGACCCTACTGTCCCATCAGTAGGGTGCAAAGGAAATATTAGGCAGCTTTCCAGCTAACTCAACTACACAACAATCCAGAACCTCAAATATCTACCAAGCCAAGGAAACCCAAAGAGAAACCAGTGACAAAACTACTGCATCAATGCCCATAAAAACGTCTTAGCTGAATGTGATGTAGCTGCAGAACCCACTCTCTCTACTATGGTTAGAAATGGGAATTGTCATATTAGATCACTTCAGAGGGCCATCTAGTTCAGTACCAAGTGTTTTGGAGAACAGTGCAAGAAGCACTGCAGTAGTGGTTATGGAATAGCCTGATCCAGGAAAGGCTTCTTGCTAGCCACCTTATTCATGGAGGCTGGTTTATACTCTGGGAATGCTGTGATTAGTTAAGTAGGGTTATCATAATTTCAGGCTTCTACTTACTGAAGCAAAATCATTGCAAACAGTGTACTGGCACTCGAGACAATACAGTTTCAATCTCCTGCCCCCATTAGGGCTAGGCATTTGGAACTGTCCTGATTCGATCTCCCTTATTTAACAGCTCTGGCAAGTTACATATGGCCTCACGTTGCCCACTCATCTTCTCCCCCGCAGAAAGTATCCCTTGATGAAGCAGCCTGTTTGCTTCCCAGACAGTAAAACGGAGCAAGGAGCTTGAGATTTAAGGTTACAGCATCTCAGACTACTTATATTTCCAGTTTCCACCACATTTTAACAAGTGAAAAAGCTTCTACTAGCTCTGTGTTGCAAGCAGGAATAGCAGTTCTGCTCTTCCTAGTTCCGCCTCACCAGAAGAGTCTGAGGAGATCTGAAAAGCACAAATCTCAGTGAATTCCCCTAGCACAGCCCCTGAAGTTGAGATTGGAAGGCTCCAAACAACTCAAAGTTCTATAAATAAAATGCCATCTATGCCAAAGATAATGCTGTTGGAGAACTCTCAAGGGTTAGACAGTTTCTGCACGTTGTGGTTGAGAACAGCAATGCAATTTTGCTCTAGTGACTGGGGTTTCATGTGCCTCAGTCTGCATGTATCCAGAAGCTTTATTCAGGAACAGAAGAGACTGCACACAAGATAAAAAAAGGCTTAAAATCCACTTTAATAATGCATTCCTGTAACATTCCTCAGACAAACTCAAACTTGTTAGTGGGACGATTACAGCTCGTGTTCAAACAGTTTACACTAAACGAAAATCTTGTAGTAGTTCTACACAATAGACAGGCAAGATTAAAGTTATACAAACAATAGTTTCAGTTAAGTCTTCAGCATGAGATACAGTATTTTTGTCCAATAGATTGTACTTTACTACCAGTAAAAATAAACAGCAGTACAACACATATCAAAGATCCATTCAATCAAGAGCCTTCCAGCCATTCAGGCTGCACATGACGGTCCTCTACTTTAAAGAAATAAATGGTCCAGGGAAAAAAGTAAAAACTACATGTTAAAAAACATAAAACCCTCCTGGTTTCACTACATGATGGGTCATTTGGAGCTATATAAATTTACAGAGCCACCGAGGGCTGCAAAAGATCCAAGTGCTGCCTTAGTTCTCCAGAGACTTGCCTGTACTCTCAAGGGAGACGTACTGGACGAATGCGAATGCTCTGATTGTATCTAAGTTAGTCTCAGGACTGCAGCTGCATGTAGGAAACATGGAATGGTAAAGGCATCAGGGTTCTTCTATCAGGTCTTACTTTTACTGCACAGCTACTGAAGCCTGCCAAAATCCACTTTTCACATTGAAATTATAGGAATGCACCATATTAAATTTACTAAAACCTTTACCAGTCAGACTGCACTCCACTTTTCTTAGAGTGGCTTTGCCAAAGCAGGCCCTAATTAAAACTACTATGAAGTGTCACCCCCAAGTATGTGGCCTGCCAAGATTCCTTTCCTCTTTGGGGGGTTCGTAGGGGGTAGCTTAATCCTGTTAGTATCGACGACGTTTGTTAGGGCCAAAGTCCCCCCCAGGATTTCCTCTGTTGAAGCCAGGCGGGTTTCCTCCCATAGCTCCAAGTCCTTCCATTGCGCTGCCCTGGCCAAAGCGATCAGTGGGCGGTGGCGGTGTCTTGTACAGGGCGAGAGCGCAGAAGAGGCAGAAAGGAGAAAAGACTTAAGTTAGAAGCAATTCCAGTCTCCCTGGGTCTGATCAGGACTCCGCAGAACCAAGTGATTACCAACTCAAGTCATTAAGTAACTGGAAAGCAGCAAGTTCAGAATCTTGCCTACTCTATGAATACAGAGTAAACTCTTAATTCCAGATTTACTGAGGGGAGTGCCCCAAACCAAGACAGCACTGACAGGGATGTGATCTCGGATAACTAAATACCACGAACAAAGTCAGCTTCCCCAGAGAATTCAGGGCCAAGCATCCTGGAAAATAGCCACACAAACCTGTAGACTAATGCCCTGTAGTGGACTGTCTGAGTAATGCAGTCTGTAATCCTAAGAATTTTACAATTCTATCATACTCCCCGAAACCGAACACCATTCCTGGACACCCAGGCCCAATCATCATTCAAACTACAAATGGGAGTGATCAAGGATTTGGAACCCTGACACGTCCTACCAGTGTTGCTGAGGATTTTATACAACTAGGAGGAATAAAATGGCAGCCCCCCCTTGTACTCTTCCACACAGAACAGCCCTGGTCTTCTCCTGCAGGGCCTCACAGGCCCTACTTGAAGGAAGGATTGGAACCACTGTCAGTGCCAGGAATGGGTGAGTGCAGGACCTGCTCATCAGACCAAGCAGCTGCTCTGGAATACAGGGTTCTATTAACAAGCAGGGTTGGCTTTCAAAGCAGCCTATAAAAGCCTCCTGGCCCCTAGAAGTCCCATCCCATCCCCCCCCCCCCCCCCACCAGAGACAATATTGGTCATCTTTTTCAACAGTATGCCTGGACTCCCGGCCTTTCACTCGGTTGCCTATCCCTTTCACATTTTCCCCTCACGGAATCCATCCTCTCCCTGCCCCTTTACCCATACAAACTTGGTCACCACTTGAAACACTGCTATCACAAGAGAACTGAAGTTATCTCACATAATAATATATGGTACATTGGCAACTAGAGCAACTGCATATTTTGGTAACCTTTGTACTCTCCCTCCCATCCCCTGGCCTGCCTCTCCCAATGGTCACTAGTCTATAGCTTAGACTAAGCTTTCTGAAGCAGTGTGTGTCTTATTTGGTATGCAACATTCCCAGAACACTTTAGACACCAAATATTTACTCAGCTGCTATGCTCATGCTGCAGATGTGATACTGTGCCTCAGGCAAGAGCATAGCTTTGTGGAGCAGATGGGAGAGAAACATGGAGGGAAGACATGGCTTGTTCTGAAGCTGTCAGTTAAAGCCTTGTAGCCCTCACTGGATATAATTAAAAACAGATTCTTTATAAGCTAATCTAGTTTAACTCTCTTGAGAGATCCCACCCCATTACCCTTCTAAAACTAAATTACTCACACAAACTTTGTTAAACTAAAGTAACCCCAAAACATCTGAAAGCTCAGACTTGAAGTGAAGACATGCAACAACCTTAACTTTGTCTCTAAAGCAGTGGTTCTCCAACTTCTGTACTGGTGACCACTTTCACCTAGCAAGCCTCTGAGTGCGACCCCCGCCTTACATATTAAAACCACTTTTAAAATATATTTAACACTATCATAAATGCTGGAGGCAAAGCTGGGTTTGGGGTGGAGGCTGACCGCTCGTGACCTCCCATGTAATAACCTCATGACCCCTTGAGGGGTCCCAACCCCCAGTTTGAGAGCCCCTGCCCTACAGCAACTAATTTCTTTGTTCCTTGCATCATTTTTATAAGGACTTTAAGCAGTCCACATACAATAGCTGTGGCTATCTTATTAGGTAAATATATTGCCTTGATACAACTTGCAGATGTAGTATCAAAAATATGCACCAACAAGCACTGGCTTTATACATGGTTTCAAACATTCATGTTTGAAACTAAATAGGACAGGGGTTCTTAAACTTTTGTTCAGGTGACCCCTTTCACATAGCAAGCCTCTGAGTGCAACCCCCCTTATCAATTAAGAACATTTTTAATGCATTTACCATCATTATAAATGCTGGAGGCAAAGTGTGGTTTGGGGTG
This sequence comes from Sternotherus odoratus, assembly GCA_032164245.1. Taxonomy (NCBI): domain Eukaryota; kingdom Metazoa; phylum Chordata; order Testudines; family Kinosternidae; genus Sternotherus; species Sternotherus odoratus. The sequence goes on along the minus strand of JAVMKO010000009.1, from coordinate 86,018,300 downwards.
GAGGCTGACAACTCATGACCTCCCCCATGTAATAATCTTGCAACCCCCTGAGAGGTCCCGACCCGTAGTTTGAGAATCCCTGAAAGAGGATTTTTTTCACACAAGTACTGTAATTTCATAATCTAAACTAGGTGGTATGCATATATAGATACATTAGCACCAATCTTATACTTGCCTAATTGGTGGTCCAGTGAATCTTAAGAGTGGAGGAGTAGCTATATTTAGTATGCTATTTGTTTAATTAGAATTCAAAAAGTGAAATTATGGACTGGTTTCATTATGTGCGGACATAAAGGCAAACGTTGGTATAGCTACTGCCTGATTCAGAGTAAAACATTCAAGTTTGTGGTGATTACGGAGGTAAAATGTGTGGATAGAGGACTGCTTTCTTTTCTTTTCTTGTGGCCTTGTTGCTGGAGCATAGTTCGGCAGTGGATTTCTTTTAAGCAGAGCCTTAATTCTGGATTTCTAATTGATGGAATTTTTAACCTTCTGGTAAGGATATTCAACATGAAGAGTTTTTATATGACATTTCCTTTGCATTTTTAAACTGTTTAAAATGATACTGATTGGAAAGCAAGGAGAAGAATACCTGAAGAGCTCCTAAACTTTATAGAACATTTAGGGAGATGCGGGTAGGAGAAAAGTCAAAGAACTATGAAGCTCAAATGATCCCTCCATTTATTTCCACTTATAGGGAAGGGTGGAGAAGAGAATGAAAATTCCCCTGTATCCACTGCAGAGGAAAGACACCAGTGAAAAGAACAAAAGGAGATACTATTGCCATAGGCAAGATAGTGCATTCACAAAATTGACTGCTGGAGATCGGGGGTTCTCTCCCCTCTTCCCCAATTCTTCCTCCTCATCTCAAAACAGTCAGAATGAAAAACCTCCATTAACCATGGTTTTTCATTATGAAGGCTCTTTGCAAGAAAAAGCTACCATTTAGGTGGAGGAAAATAAGCAAGCATGAGTCTCCTGTCATCCTCTGCTCTTTAATGGTCAGACTTTCAAAAGAGCTCAGCAAACCATATTGTTCTCACTTTAGGGGGATTTGCCATTGTCCTCAATGGGAACTGCTAGGTAGAAAGCTCTTGAAAATTTGCACCATATAGTCTACCCAAACCCAGATCCCCAATTCAATAAAGTTTCCCAAATATACCTTTCCCCGTGTAAAAGATTTGCCACAAGCAAAAACTGTTACTGAGATCTTTCAAATACATTTTAGGGTAAGTTATTTTTGAGGTACAATATGACAGAAAAGTGTTACGAATTCTGACTGAGTCACCTCAGATTGGGGCAATGAGTTCCATGCTGGCCACATATATATATGTGAACTCTGAGGATTTGAGAGGGAGCCAGAAAGCAAGTCTTTGATGTAAAGCAAGTCTCAGCCTTAGCAACAGAGAAACTACTGAGTCTCTATAGTTTGCCCCACACTGTACTCTTTACAAGGGCTCAAAGAGTAGCTAGAAAAATAATGCTGCAGATACATTACCATTCCCATGGCTCCATCCGGCATCATAGGTCCAGGACCAGCTGCAGGAGGTGCACCGGCTGGGACAGTGGTGGCACCCATAGTCCCTCTATTGTTCATGCCTATGGCACCTAAAAGAGAGATCTGAAGAATATTCCTGGCAAACCTCTAAGGGAATTGGGGGACATGTCTCCCAGTAGTGAGACAAGACCCAGACATGTTTCCTGGTGTGTTTTATCCAAGAGAGGGAGTACTAACCAGTCAGGCTGCCTTGCATTTATCAGATACAATGGTTGCACTCAAAACTCAATCAACCCAAAAAGCAGAGACAGCTGATGGCCATCAAGATCACATTTCAGCATCTATTAGTCATCCAATACTCCTTTTTTCACTGATTTCTGCCCAAGTAGCCTAAAACTGCAGATTGTGAACTAGAAATATGGAAATACACTCAATGTGTCATACTTATTACCCATCTGACCTTTTCGTTTGCTGAGCTCAGTATCGCTCTCTGCATGTTTTACCTATTCCTAAGTAGACAAAAGTCTCCTTGGGAAATCTTAATTCCATTTGTCCTCTACCTACAATTTCACCTGAAACTTCTGCTTACTGAGCTAAGCCCTCTGAAAACATACCTTTCTACCTAAAGTAATTTCATTACTGTATCCCACCAAATACTTCTCACTTTGCATGCTGTGAACTGTCACGTGCTTTAAAGACTACTTAATGTAAATTTAAGAGAACAGACATTTGAAAGTTATGTACAGCAAGTTTTAAATGTACTAAATATTGAATTAGCAAAATGAAACATTCCAAGAGTAGGTCCAATGTCTGCAGAAAGGGGAACTGAACATGCATAGAAACATAGCAGACAATTAACCACAGGCCGCTCTTACCTCCCATGCCCATCTGTCCCATTCGCATGTCCGGTGGCTCCCTCTGAAAGAGAGACTTATTTCACACCACATCGTTTAAGACATTCTCTAATATAACTTAAACCTAGAAAGTTTCACTAGACTTTATCACTGAAGACTGGATAGAATAGTCACTCCCTAGGAAAAGTTGCAAAGGAAAATGAATCATTCACCCCACTATTCACTGCTAAAATAAATAAGATCTTAATTTAAAGTTATAAATTCTGCAGGATAGTTAGCTACACCTGCACTGTAAAACATACAACAGCAGCAAAGCACTGTGCAAATTTAAAGCACAAGTGTTAGTATACAGAGATGTCTGATGCCTAGGTAGAGAGACCTGACATTGTTGGCTGCTAAGACTACTGCTAATAGGTGAAATTCACTCTACTACCTCACCAAGGTCAGGAAAAGCATACTTTAAAAAGGAATGCAGGGGCTTTTGCTATGGTCATAGGCTAGTGAGCGAAAAAAGAAGCTATTCTGCTTCAAAGCCAGCAGTGCCCCCTTGCCCCAAGAGCAGTCCCACTTCTTCACAAGAACCAACAGAGCTGGTTTCATTTTCCTTCTTTGGATGCCCAGGACCACCATTTATTATTTGAATTGCAGTGGCACTTAGAGGCCCCAATCAGGTCTCCATTGTGCTGGGTACGGGGCACATAGTTTAGGCCTGATCTACACAGTTTCTGTACAGGATTTAACTATTTCGGTATGGGGAAGATTTTATACAGATAAATTGGAATATCCTCTAGTGTGGATACAGTTACACCACCTTTATACCAGTATAAGTGAATCCATATTAGAGGGCTGCATCAGTTTCTAAAAAAATAATTAAAGCAGTTCAAAAACAGTAGATCACCCCATAGAGACCATCTCTACTCCATGGAGCTTACAGCTAATGATACGACAAAACAACAGGGGGAGATAAATATGTGGGGGGAGACTACACACATTGGTGTGTCATCATTGGGCTTCAGAGTCAACATTAACAAGATCAATGTGGGTCAAGGAAATTCATGGTCAGTTTCAAACTGTCTGCAGCCTCAGGAAGACAGTACTGCATCAACCACGCTGTTTATATTTGGAATTTTTTTTTTCACAACCACAACAGATAGAAACAGCAAAAACCCCTGGATGTCATGTAGGCCACATAAGTACTTCAACCGGAATGCATACAGTCCACTTGCCATATAGCACACCACTATGTGAAAGCAGATTCGAAGCTCTTAATATAAGGCACCCTTTACAAATTTCTAGCTCCCATGGTTCAAGGTGGCAACTGTTATAGCATCAGAAATAAAATAGATTAAAAGCAAGGTAGTTCCTGAAATGAGATTTTAAGAGCTGATCTTACAAACTGCCAGAGCTAGAAATTAGTGAATTCCCAATAGTGTAGTTTTTAGCCCTACTCATCTGTGAAATATGTGGCCTTAGAACTCGTGCTACTGGCATCAAGGAATCAGTTAGACACACTGGCCATCCTAACGGTTGGGGAACTGCAATACCCAGTATCATTGTGTGGTAACTTGACAAGTACTGATTTTTAATGACAACCACACAGTCATGCCCAAAGTGATCCCTAAACATAGCAATGTTTAGGGAAACTGCCAAGACATTGGAATGCAGGGGTCTTCAGGCCAATGTTATTGTGGCTAGGCATGTGACTCTTTGTGGGGCTCTGTAGAGATCTTCATGAAGGAAATTTTCAATTACTGCTCCAAGAATAGGACCTGTTAGCATGTGCTCTGCTGCAAAGCGAGACTGACACACTGTGGGTCTTGCATAGACAACAGCAGGAAAGTGAATTTCCATGAACAGTTGGATTTCCATATGTATAGTCCTGGACAAAACTGCATTTGGATGAAGTTAAGACAGAGTACAAACGAGTAATAAAGGGTAAATTACATTAGAGATGCTGTAATTATCCCAAAAATCAATCATTAAAACCACCTCCAAGACCCCTTGAAATTAAAGATGAAACAACAAAATGGAAACACAGTAAAGGCACTCGAACAATCTTAATTCTGCCTGTAGTGAGACCATGCAATAACCATGAGTATGGTTAATTTTAACTTTTGTGATCCTCAACAAGATCAAACTAATTTTAAAATGATAGTCCCATCCCCATCTTCTTGTGTTATTTGTACCCTCCATACAGAGGTACTCTTCTATAGACAATATATGCCAGGTCATATTCCTATCACCAGAAATCCTGCCCTGTGCCTGAACAACGATCCTTCTGACAGAAGCCATATGTGAATCAAAAGGTGGGAGAACTCATACCGCATCAGCAAAATTCCCTTTAAAGCCCTCTTGCTGGCGTCTCATCATCTCCTCCTGCTGCCGCCTCATCTCCTCCTCACGGCGCCTGCGTTCTTCCTCCTGCCTGCAAGGAAAGGACTCTAGAGTCACTCAGCACGACATAAGCAGATTCTCTATCACAGGGACGATAGGCATTTGTCAGCAGTAAAGATGACACCGTTCTTCCAGACAAGTGCAGCATTAAGCCCTTCAATATGATAAATTTCTAGAACTCATAAAAACTACTGTTATTTCTCATCCCTTTCAATTCTAGTGATCTTATTAGAAAAACATCTCAGAGCATATGCTAGGCTTCTAAACAAATGCTATCCATACGTAACCAGGAAACATTAGCCAAGTGGTTCTCAAGCTGTGCTCTACAAAGAACTGGTCTGAAGATCTTCCTGGTGGCTACAGAATTATCTCAAGAACCAAACAGCAAGACCATAAAAAGTTGAGAAAGGAGAGAGATTCTCACAGATCCTTAAGTGACAGGAAGAATGAAAAGATTGAGGCTAGGGCAAGGACTTTGCTCTAGCACTGTAGGTGGGGAATCAGGGTTGCTGCGAAGACACCCAGCCTTTTTATATGCATCTGAAAGCCAAGCAGTAAGAATCCAAATCTGAGTCTACCAATGAAAAAACAAGTACTAGTCAGTGTCCTCCAAGGTCACTGGCATGCACCCTAAACCTACTGTAAACTTTGCTTATGGATAAAGATGACCCAACGATGTTTGGAGATTATATTGTAAAATTGTGAGTCCAATTACTCAGGATAATGCTCTAGCCCATTGGTTCTCAAAGTGGGGGTCAGGACCCCTCTGGGGGTCACGAGCCAGTTCTATGGGGGTTGCGAGCCCCAGCTGCCAGCAGCCGGCCCTGAACAATGCTGCTGCCACGGGCTGCCGGCATCCGGTCCCCGCTGCTGCAGGCAGCCCGTGCCCCTGCCACGGCGGGCTGCCGGCTCCCCCATAAGGCTGGTCCCAGTCATGGCTCCTGCCGCGGCGAACTGCTGGCGGCCCCGCGAGCCGGGTCCGGGCCCTGGCTCCTGCTGCCGACACTGCCACGTGCCTGACCCAGCCCCTGCAGAGGTGGGCTTCCGGTGCCACCGTGATCCCGGCCACGGTGGGCTGCTGGTGCCTCCATGGGGCTGCTGGAACCTCCCCTCAATCCCGACCCCTGCCCTGGGGGGCTGCCGTAACCGCCCCATCCCAGCCCCTGCCACAGTGGGCTGTAGGCACACCCCACTCCCCACCTGACCCCTAGGGGGTGTCGCGCTTAGAGGCCCGGTGTGGGAAAGGGGTCACCACTACAAAAAGTTTGAGAACCACTGCTCTAGCCTCAATCTAAGGGGATGCATTTAATTCACAGCAATATGAGTGGCCAGCATCTCCCTTTACCTGAGTTCCATCTGTTTACGTTTCTGCACTTCTTGGTTATGCAGTTCCTCCATTCTCCTCAGTTCTTCTTGGCGTCTCATTAAGTCTGGAAGAAGTGACAGTAGAAGCCAATCACTGGGCCAATTGTCATGCCCTCTGCGGGCTGTTAGGTGACCTCCCCAAACTCCTGTGAATCCCTACCTGAACCTCGACTTACTAGTTAGTTTCAACACCAGAAGGGTGTCGCACCTTAGTAGTTTTCCTAGCCTGAGCTCATTGTGCACACTAGGGCTCCTTGCATCCCTCCTTCCCCCATACCAGGGTCCCATATTCCCTTCCTGTATGTCAGAAGTTCTGTATGTTCTCAATTCTCCTCCCATGCCAGCAGCTCCATGTGCATGCCATTTCCACTTCCCTCCATGTCCTCGGAGGGGGGTTCTGTGTGCCCCATACTATGATCCCCAAATCTCTCGATGGTGGTGATCCCGTCTGCCCCTAGTTCCCCCTTTGCCAGGGGCTGTCCGTCTTTCATTCTTTTTCTCTCATGTTGGGTCTGTTTTCCCACCTGCCCCATACCAGGATCCCACAATTTTCTCTGCACTGCCAAAGTTCTGTGCATCCCCCATTCTATGGACTGTGTGCATGATCCAATTCTCCTTCTCCCCCTCCCCCTTTATTATTTGTCTGGGAGATAAGTCATACAGGCTGTCAACATGTCAAACTACTGGGAGGGCATGCAGAGATGAGACACATATTTGGTTATACTGGAAAGTATGAATGAGTGCCATTGAACCAATCTAATCTATGAACAACTGCAGAAGTGCTTGAAGTTGTGGCTGTGCTAAACAGACAGTAGGAGCTCTGTACCCCCTTATTTCACTTTTCAGTTTTCCAATTTCCCCCAAAATCAGTAGGATTCTGACCACTGATACCTAAGACATTCCCTTGGATTTTGAAATTGATCAGATAGAGCATTCACACGTACTGCATTACAGACATGCACAAAGAAATGCCATCAAGTTAAGCATACAGCCAACTACGACTCTATAGTTGCCATCCTACAGAAGACAGAACAGAAACTTGTTATACTGTGCAGGAACGCCTCACTTAAAGTCGTCCCAGTTAACATTGTTTCTATGTTACGTTGCTGATCAATTAGGGAACATGCTCGTTTTAAGTTGTGCAATGCTCCCTTATAAAGGCCTGGTCTACACTAGCGGGGAGGGTCGACCTAAGATACTCAACTTCACTTATGTGAACAGCGTAGCTAAAGTCACGCACGTTAGGCCGACTTACCTGCCGTCCTCACGGCAGCAGTGATCGAAAGTGGGCTCCCCCGTAGACTCTGCCTTGCGCCTTTTGGCAAGCTGGAGTTCCCAAGTTGATGGGAGTGCCTCTGGGATTGATTTATCGCGTCCTGATGAGACGTGATAAATGATCCCCAAGAGATCAATCTCTACCCATCGATCCAGCCAGTAATGTAGACAAGGCCAAAGTTGTTTGGCAGCCGCCTACTTTGTCCACTGCTTGCAGGAAGAGCAGCTCGCTGCAGCTACCTGGTGGGTGGTTGGAACCAGGGTGGAACGGCAGCCCCCTTATCAGCTCCCCACTCCTCTAAATTCCCTGTGCAGCAGCCGCCCCTCCCCCAACTGCCATGTGCTGCTCCTGTCCTCTGCCTTGGAGCTGCTGCCCAAGACTCCTGCTTGCTGTGGGGGAAGGGAGGGGGAGCGCTAATATCAGGGTGTCCCCTTCCGTCCCTGCTCCTGCATGCCCAAGCTTCCAGAGAGCAGGGACACAGGCCAGGGCTCTGGAGGGAGGCAGCTTGTCCTGGCAGCAGCTTCGGCTCACCTTGCTGATCTAATTAACAAGGCAGTGTACTTAAAGGCGAAATGCACCTCTCTCTCTCTCTCACACACACACACACACACGCACACACAGACAATGTCTGTCCTCCCTCCTTTCCTGCTGCCTTGTAGAGTGTGAGAGTTAACCTGTGAGGGCTCAGTCAATTGCTAGTTCATCATTTAGCAGTAAGGCATTCCCCAGGAAATATCCCACCCTGACTCCTCCACCTCAATCAAGCTTCACTATCATCATCACTGTGTACCAGTATTAAATTGTTTAAAACTTATACTATGTGTGTATGTGTATATAGATATAGATATATAGAATAGTCTTTTGTCTGGTGAAAAAATATTCCCTGGAACCTAACCCTCCTCCCCATTTACATTAATTCTTATGGGGAAATTGGATTTGCTTAACATCATTTCGCTTAAAGTTACATTTTTCAGGAACATAACTACGTTAAGTGAGGAGTTCCTGTACAGCAGATCCATTTAGACAATGACTGTCTGGCAAGCTATCAGTCAGACATCCATCCCCAGGCCCATCTTCAGCCAACACTGGTCTGGTTATTGTGCTAGACACTCCTGGCTTTAAGAAGAAATCCTAAGAGTGGTCTTTGGCCAATCTTTTTTTGGTCTTTGATGATCTTGGCTCTCACCTTGCCTCATGAGCATAACTTGGTGCTCATGGCGAGCTGCTTCCATCTCCATTTCCAGTTTCTCTCGTGCTTCCTTGATGTTGCGATCCACCTGTTCTTGCTGCTGCTTTTCCATTTCTATTAGAGCCTTCCAGCGCATGGCATACTCATACTCAAAAGAACCAGGCTGTGCAAACCTAGGAGGCTGTTCACGCTCCCTGAGGGAGGAAGGGGAGATAAGAAAACTTGTGCAAAGCCAATGAGGAAAATAAAGATCCATACAAATGAAATATGAGAGATTCTAATTAACAGCTCCGAAGGGGAGAGATCAGTAACACACTAAGGGCTGGTCTCCACTCGGGGGGGAAATCGACTGTAGATACGCAATTTCAGCTACCTTAATAACGTAGCTGAAATCGACGTCTCTACAGCCGACTTACCTCCCATCCTCACGGCGGTGGCAGTCGGCGGCGCGGTCCCCCGTCGACTCCAGCTTGCGCCTCTTCACGAGCTGGACTTCCGGAGTCGACGGGGGAGCCGCTGGTGGTCAATTTATTGCGTCTTAACGAGACGCGATAAATCGATCACCAAAAGATCGATCCCTGCCGGCTCAAATGAAGACAAGCCCTTAGAATATCTTATCCAAGGAGCTGCCATCTTGTCAGCCTGACACAGAAACAGAGTGCTCACTGCAATGAATGGGAAGCTGCTCTTTCTGCATTTTGCTCTTTTTCAGCAGAGGATTCTATCTGAAGCACTGGCATGTCATCTCCTCAGAAAAGACCTGTATAATTCCCTGAAGGAAGAAACTAAAAGGTAGTCCTAATTACTTTCCGCCCTTCACCCACCCATCTCTCTAGTGTAGGGGCAACTATTCATGAAAACTTCAGCTGCCTGAACAGAGGTGGTGTTTTTTAGAGGCATGCATAAGTTAGTAAAGAAACACACATTTAGGATTAGGAGGAGAGAGAAAGGTGCTAAGGCAATAAGAAGAGTCTTTTACTAGCTTGTGAGGATGCATTCTTCCAAAGATTAAGTCACTAAGCTCTTGGATGGTCCAACACTAACACCTCTCTTCCTTCCCTAGTGGACACATACTTGTGAAACTGCTGGTTTTTGATGACTAGTTTCTCCGGCAGTCCCTCTTCATCATCATACTGGTCCATTGGCTCCACAGTGACAGGCCGAGGAAATCTGGAAAGAAAAGAGGCCACATGATTTCAGTGTTACTAGACAATGGCTGCACTGCAGGCCAGCTTCTGTGCATGTTTTAATCCTAGCTGCAGCTATAAAATACTGCTCTCTCTACTAATGAAGTTTCAGAATAACAGGGACTAAGAAAACCATATAAGACAATGTCAGCCAGTATACAATTGAAAGCCATCTTCACACCCAAGTTATACATTATTACTATCAGTTTTGAACATGACTGGTTTGAAATTGCTTTCACAATCCCTTACGAACATAAGAACGGCCATACTGGATCACACCAAAGTTCCATCTACCCCAGTATCCTGTCAGTCATCAGTGGCCACTGCCAGGGTGCCCCAGAAGAAATGAACAGGTAATCAAGTGATCGCTGTCGCTCATTCCCAGCTTCTGGCAAACTGAGGCTAGGGACACCATCCTTGCCCATCCTCGCTAATAGTCATTGATGGACCCTCCATGAATTTATCTAGTTCTTTTTTGAACCCTGTTATAGTCTTGGGCTTCACAACATCCTCTGGCAAAGAGCTCCAAAGGCTGACTGTGTGTTGTGTGAAGAAATACTTCCTTTTGTTTTAAACTGGCTGCCTATTAACTTCATTTGGTGACCGCTAGTTCTTGTGTTCTTTCTTTGAAACAGCTACTTCTGAGTCCTGAATCAGTCACTGATAGTTACTAAACAAAGATGTGATACAAGTGAAGCTTTCCAAACAGTCTGGGTGGAGTCCGAAGACCCTCCAATTGTAGTCCAGCTGTAGTGCACCATCAGCCAGTCACAGACACATTGGAGAGGCTAGCACAGAAAAATGAAAAGATTCAACAGAACTGAGCTGATTTCTGAAGCTGAAGGTGTTTGTGTACTGCTCTCAGGGTATCCTAGCAATGGAATGAAAGGTGCCATCTCCCAAACCTTCTGGAACAAGGTAAGGTATGGCAAGGATGACAGTAGTGAGGGAACAGGAGCAGCAATAAAATGTTACTTAGAAGAGTAAGTGGATTATAAGCCAAATGCAATATACCCTGTGGTTTAATAACTGCTGTTACCAAATTTATTTTTTATTTTTTAACCCAAAAGGGGTGGGGGGTGGGGGGGAGAGAAAATCCAGTCAGTTCAGCACTCCCCAAAATAGTGACCAGCCTAACCAAAAGTATTGAAGCAACAGGCTTTGTACCATACATAAAAGGTACGACTCACTGACTGTTGGGACCAAGGGGCAAAACACATTCCAGATTTAGTTCCACTCCTAAGAATGCATTGCCACTCCCAGAAGGACATTGAAATTGGAAAGGCTAGCTGCCCCTGGAACACTGAAGCATGGAGGCTCATGTGCTGGAGCCAGAACAAATGAACGAATACACGCACGCACACAATTTAGCCATTTAAACAACTGAAACTGAATCTATGCCTGCTGACAGGACTGGGTGCAACATTCTATCACAGAAATACCCACTGCGAAACAAAAGTTTCTTTCCATAATTGATTCTGAGGTGATCCAGACTGCACAGTTAACATACACAAGCTTTATTTACTTGCCAGCCATACTTTAACAGGGGAGGAATAGCTTCTTCTTCAGGACTATTTGAACTGCCCAAAGAAGGCTTTGTCTATGAGGAACCTCAACAGCAGCAATTCCCTGATTAGCATATTCAATCACATGGGCAGCCTCCAGGAAGCAAGGTGGTTTTGAACATAAGCCTGTGCACAGATTTATTCTAACATGGTCCACATATGAGACAGGAAGTTTGTCATTATAGAAGTTACGTTTAAGTACATACTGCCTGCTGTCCCATACCACATATAGCCCCACTCTAGTGTTAACGCATCAGTGTTTCTCACAAGCCAGCACCCTCCTGGCCAAGCTGTGCACTTTCCAGAACAGCACTTCTCACCCTCCTCACTTACGTGGTTAGCAGGAAAGACCCTTCACTACATCTGTCCAGAGCTTTCCTAGCAGCAGGTTTCCCTGAAAACTCCACAATGCCTTTCCCAGACGATCTTCCTCTGTCATCCACAATAACCACTGCCCTTTCCACCTGGCCGAACACAGAGAAGGCTTCCTCCAGGAGCTCATTTGACACAAATTGAGGCAGGTTTCTGACAGTCAGTGATGCGCTGTGGCACGCGAAGCGCACTCTTAGCTGCTTCCCACGGAGAGGCATGTTGTCTAGTTCTACCTTTGCAATCTCTGCAAGTGTGCGAGTTTCCTGAAGACAAGAAAATTATCATTAAAATTTGCAGTGCAGTATGGAAACTTGTTTCCTGCCACAGAAGCAGAGGACAGGGTCACTAGCCTGTCTTTCCCTGAACAAGCACTACCGCAAGAACAAAACTCTTTATACCACAAAGGATGCCTTAGTAATGTTTGTAATAAAATGAAGTCGTCTGACCATTATCCAAGGTGCCCGTTAATTAGTTCGGAGAGCACATGTGAAGTTTGGGGAGAAGATAAAAAGAAAGCAGACAACATCGGGTACAAAAATTAAAAGGAATGTTGCAAGAATTACAGAAAGTAGTTAGGAGTTAATATTAGTTAAGCACACATCTATGAATAGCACCAGGATCACAGCGAGAACTGCTACTTTCCAGTAGTCTAGTCTGATGACTGACATAGGAATGGCTCAGTATACTTAAGTACAAGAAAGGCAGGAGTTTTTCAAAATCTTAAGATCCGTTACCTGACTAATGACTTATTGGAAAATACACAAACTTGCATTAAACACTCATTATCCCCATAGTACTTTAAAAAGTTTCCAGCTTCTCACCATGATGCCCATTTTGTGTTTCAAGGCAAGAAAGTGTCAAGATTGTTCCTTCCTGTTTCTTGATCTTCAATGTAAACATATAAGCAAAACACTTGTATATGACTCAAAATACAGATTTTGTAACAAGAACAGCTGCTACCCCAGTTTTACATCTTCCTTTCCTAAATAGGATGCCAAGGCACTAGTTTGGAGGATGGGCAAAATCTTATTCCCATGTCTGGAGCAGGTGTCTTGAAATAAATTAAGTATCCTTGTTTAATTTATATAACTGCAAGACAGCTAACCTGCTGTATAATTCAAAATATTAATCTAAGAACCAACCACCAGACAGGTACAAGATAAAACAGATCAATTTTCAACTAATAAGTGATAGGGGGAGGGGCAGAGAGAGTGAGCAAAAATGCAGGACAGAGGCAGCCTTAGCTGCTATTTCAGTTAGTACCAAACAATTTTGCTCTAAGCCAGGGATAGGCAACCTATGGCATGCTGTGATGTTACTGACATATTCTGGGACTGTATAGATCACTGTGGCAACCAAGGTACTGTAGTGGCACCAAATCTTGTGGAAAGGGGGTCATATAAGGTGTCCAAGACCAGGTTATAGTTTGCTGGTTATGATTATACTGTCTGTATGCATAACCTCTGTATGTATAAACTCTTTTGTAGTTTATAGTTATAGTATTTTTATAACTTCCTGTAAATCTATAGTGTCTGGGTCTCAGACTTATGCTGTGATTCTGGGTGACATCCCAGACAAGTTCCTGTTTGCTCTCTTCAGCTGGCTTGATGGCCCATTAAGGACCATCAGCTATACAACTGACCCAATGAAAGCTTGGAAGACTCCATTCCACATAAGTCTACCTGAGAACCAACAAGGTAGCATATGGGTAATAGCTGCTTCTAGCAAGGCCTGAGTCATGCATGAACATGTGACATGCCCATCTGACTCCAAAATTCCATTTTTCTGTAATTTTCCACAGCCAAGAAAAAAAGAGGGTTCTTGCATCTGGAAAAACTATAAAAGGGTGGTGTCCCACCTCCATTTTGTCTTCACTTCCTGCTTCTTACTCTGGAGGAACTTTTGCTACAAACAGAAGCTTTCAACAAAGGACTGAAGGCCCCATCCCAGCTGTGGATGTTTTTACTCCAGAGACTTGAGAACAGAAACCTGCTGTTTATTCTACCATTGATGCAAGCCTGAACCAAGAACTTTGCCATTACTGTATGTAAGTGATTTCATTTAACCAATTCTAGCTCTCACCTAGATCTTTTTCCTTTTATGAATAAATCTTTAGATTCTAAAGGATTGGAAACAGCGTGATTTGTGGGTAAGAAATGATCTGTATATTGACCTGGGTCTGAGGGCTTGTCCTTTGGGATCGGAGGAACCTTTTTCTTTTATTGGGGTACTGGTTTTCATAACCATTTGTGCCCATAATGAGTGGCTGATGGTGGTGATACTGGGAAGCTGGAGTGTCTAAGGGAATTGCTTGTGTGACTTACAGTTTTACCCCACTGACTAAACCAAAGTCGTCTTTGGCTGGTTCAGTTTGCCTTAGAGGTGGAGAAACCCCAGCTTTGGGCCACAACTGCTCTGTTTGAAGCAATTTGTTCTGACTTGGCACTCTCAGCTGGGTCCCGTTACATGTGTGTGCCAAAGGCGGCACACAAACTGATTTTCAGTGGCACTCACACTGCCACTGGTCTGGAGGGGCTTTGCATTTTAATTTAATTTTAAACAAGGCTTCTTAAACATTTTAAAAACCTTATTTACTTTACATACAACAATAGTTTAGCTATATATTAAAGACTTACAGAAAGAGACCTTCTAAAAACAGAAAATGTATTACCAGCATGCAAAACCTTAAATTACAGTGAATAAATGAAGACTCGGCACACCATTTTTGAAAGGTTGCCAACTTCTGCTAAGCTACTTTCCTCAATCTGATCAACTAGAGACCCAACAAGCTCAAGAATGTCCATCACTAGCAGTACAGGCAAGTCGCATCTGAGGCGCATTTAACACGCACAAATTCAGCTTTACGCGGTCAACAGAAAAAAAAACCCCAGCAATTTAAAAACTACATCTGTAGTGCGGGCGATTCCGCCCGCCATTCAACTCAATGAGTGTTTCACTATACGTGGTTTTTGCTTTATGCGCTAACCACGGAACAGAACCCCTGTGTAAGATGAGACATGCCTGTAATTATAGATGCTGGTCTTCATACACGAACAGCTGCCTCACATCCATCAAGAATGAGGATGAAGTCAATGACTTTCACCTAAAGGTACCCTGTTTCTTCCCAGTTTCACTTGTAACAGCAAATTTGTACCTCTTCTCTCCAGCCTCAAGACCTTAAAGGCACTTGCATATTCTGAATAGCTGGCATTGCAATGAAGCTGATTGGCACCCATACCTCAGATCGCCAGAATTAATTTTAAACATTTGTGTGAAGATACCAGTTCGATTAGCAAAATATGTGAACATGGCTACTATTTCCAATGAGCACCACTCTCCTAATGTCAGAGCGCTAACACAGGACACCCCAAAGGAAGCAATAACGACTCACCAGCCTGATAAATCCAAAGCCTTTGTCCTTGTGTATGAAGACTTCACCTGCCTTCCCATACTTTTCAAACAACTTTCTCATCTCCTCCTCAGTAATATCTGGGGGCAGGTTCCCCACAAAGAGGCGGCTCCTCTGGGTAAATGTCTTTTCACCAGGTTTCCGGAAATTCTTCAGGTCAATAGTGAGGCCTTCATCTGAGGGGAATAAGGTACACAGTCGCTCTACAATTGGGGGGATAAATTCCACCATGTTACATCACAGCGAGCATAAAGACATACAACAATAGTTAACTCCACCCACTCACCCAAGTCTCAAACATCTCCAACCAACACATTAGCAACAAGGAGACATCATTTCAGCATGGGCCAACATTCCGATGAAAGATGAAGTTTGTAGGAACTGCTCTGCTTTGTAACAAGGCATCGGCCACTATGTGAGGCAAAATCCAAAACAGGACATAGGGATCTTGGAAGAATGCAGCAGCCTTCCTAACTTGACTACTGCATCAAAAGATGCTCAGACCACAGTAAGTTGCTATGTTTGACACCTGGACTTAAAGACCGCAGCTTAGCTATCTACAGAAAAGCTGCAGTGTCACAGGCTGCTAGAGGATTATCATCCTGGAATGAATTCAGAACTCAACAGTGATTCAGAAAAAACAGACATTCAAAAGATATTTACATTAATAAGTCTTGCCTAGTACAACAATGGGGTGGGGTGGGGAGGGCGGGGGGAAGCAGATAACATTTTAGCAGTCTACAGCCTAAAAGATTCTGGAACCCAGACCCTATCTCCAAGCTGGAGAGAAAGCAGCTGGAAGCCATAAAAGCAGCAATATGGATGGGACTTCCAAAAAGTCAGCAAAGTTAGTCACAAAAAGTCTACATTCAAGTAACACTTAGTGGCTAAAACAGAACCAAAAAGCCAGCAAATTAATGATAAATCATAAAATATAGTGAGACAGGGAGAATGAAAGTGCAGACACTACAATGGTGGAAAAAAAATATGGGAAATGCTTTGGCTTATGGTCTCAGGCAATAATTACAAAAATAGTATTTTGAGATGACCTGTAAGACATATGAATAGGGACTTGATCTCCCATTGTCATTCTATTAAGCTTTTAGTGGGTGAGATTCAAATGCAAGGGTAAAACTATCCCACTCTAGTAGGGAGAAGGCTGGCCAAACACTTTATCATGCACTCAACTTGAGCAACTCTATTTTTTATACCACTTATGCAGTAGTTTCCACATTCAAAGCACAACATAACTATTAAATTAACTGATTCATCAATGTCACCAGGCACCCTCCCGAGCCATCCATAATTGGCAGCTTCAGACCCTCATCATTACATGCTTCTGAACCATTATGTTAGATCTGTTAAGGCCCCAAAGGTAATTAAACTCCACTTCTTCAGCTCAAGATCACCATCACCAAAACCCAACAATCCCATAGAGCTCCAGCCCATACTGAGCAAGGGTAAATGTCAGTGGATTGACTTACTGGCACAGCAACCCTGACTGGTACTGTTGGCCCACTGATGCTGAAGTCTCAAACAGCCAAGTCAGAAGACCACCTCGCTCAGAAGTTTCAATATTATGTGTGATTGGAAACCCCTAGAACACCCTTCCTACTAGAACTGCATCTAAGCGGACAGCAATTCTATCCCACTAGTACCTAGAAAGGACTGTGCTAAGTGGTCTGCTGGTACAGCTTTTGGAAGAAGGGTGATAGAAAAGGAGGAAAGAGTGCCAGTCACAGACAAGCCACCTCTTTCTTGTAAAATCCACAGTGGTGACACTGAAGGATTGGAGAGATTTGCAGTCCTCTGGGCAGTCAGATTTACTGGAAGATCCTATAAGCAGCAAGGAATCTTTGAAAGTGTACATTAATGACCTGATTCAGAAGCACTCAGCCCCAAAAATCTCAATAAAGCCTCTGGGAGCTGCCAGCATTCAACACATTTGAAAGTCAGGCCATAAGAGCAGAATTGAACTGACAAAGCGTAATCCTGAATGCAATCTCCTCTGCTTACAGGTTTAGTAAAAAGCTCTGCTATCATACCGAAAAGAATGAATACAAGTGGGTTTATTCATGGGGCAAAGACTGGCAATAAAAAATCCAGAGGAACTTGAAGAAGAGGATTCAAACTAATCCTTTTACATGGAATATCAGAGCAACTCATATAGGGAAAGAACCTGTGACAGTTTAAAATGAAACTTAAGACAGGGCCTATGCTGATGGCACTTCAGCAGCCCAGAGGGCTACAACGACTATGGGCTTGGCTACACATGCAGTTGTACAGCACTTTGGTTAAACCTGCCTCCAGCGAGCGCTCCAGGGAAAGCGCTCCATCAAGTGTGTCCACACTGACAGCTGAAACCGCACGGGCATAGCCACATTAGTGGCACTGGGAGTGGTGCATTATGGGGAGCTATCCCAGTATTCAACTGGCTGCAACATGCTTTTCAAATGAGGTGGGAGGGGTGGAGTGTGTTGTGTGTATGTGGAGGGAGAGAGAGCAAATTTTGGAGTGCGTCAGTATGCTATCTTGTAAGTTCAGATCCTCCTGCTTCTCACTCAGTAAATGTTTGCTTTGTTGATTTGCCCAGCTTCAGATAAGCTCTGAAAAAGTACTTCCACATTCAGAGGCCATTTGATTTAAGAAGATTAAGGGGCGTCAAAGCACAGTTCAGGCATGTCACATCTTACGTGAGGGTTACGTTCTGCTGTTACCGCGTAAAGTGGAAATCGCATATAGTGATACTCTCATTGACTTCAATGGCGGGAGAAATCGCCTACACTACAGATGGAGTTTTTAAACTGTTGTTTTTCTTTTTTTCCCCTTCTGTTTCTGCAGACAGTGTAAAGCCAAATCTGCATATGTTAAATGCGCCTAAGATGTGACTCACCTGTATTGTTACTACCCGTTCACACGGAGACTGAAGCCTCTCACCCAATATGCAACAGCTGTTAATCCTCTTGCAAGGAGGAGTACCAGGAGTACTCCATCCAGGGAGTCAGAGCACTCTACGAGCCTTGCCAGTGTGGACGGGTAGTAAGGTAGTGCACTCTGGGAGGCTTTATTGCGGTGTAAAGTGCCAGTGTAGCCAAACCCTAGATTGACTTGTGTAATCTACTCACTCTGGCTGTTGGCCTGCTGTCCATTAGCAGGAATAGGCTGTTGATGCTGTTGCTGATGCTGTTTTCTTGGAGCATGGTTCTGCTTCTCCATGTTAAAGCCTTTATTGCCTTGCATTTTCCCAACCTGAGAGAAAATACATCATGGGGTTATATATTGTCAAAGTACAAACCAGCAATCTTCAATGCACACAACACTACAGCTACTTTCCTAAGCACAACCAAAGACAATTATCAGAACAGAAGCATTTCCAATCTCTAATCCCAGACACCTGGAGGAAACAAACAATATGTGGAAAGTGCAATTTGAATTTAGTACATCGGATTTAAATTAACCTGTGTTGCCAATGATATTTCCAACTAAAGTGCTCTTTCTGATCTACTAGCCACATAAATACCACAGAACCAAGAAGAGATCCTCCTTTAAGGGAAAAGTTAATTTAAAATCTAGTAGGTTTTAAATCCTGCATCCGAGTCCTAATGCCAACCTCTGTAGTCATATTTTCCCATTTTTTAAGATCATTTCTCTTATGCTGCTGCATGAAAGAACCACATACACAGGGGAAAGAGCAATACATGTGAAACACTCTCAAATGCAAAAAGAAAACTGAAAAAAATCTCCAAGCATTCAATTCTAATAAGATGTATTCCTAGTAACAGTAGCAAGTAAAAGAATTCAGGCAAGGGTTTGGAACATATGAGGAGAGATTAGAGGCTAGGACTTTTCAGTTTGGAAAAGAGGAGACTAAGGGGGGATATGATAGAGGTATATAAAATTATGAGTGCTGTGGAGAAAGTGAATAAGGAAAGTTATTTACTTGATCTCATAATATAAGAACTAGGGGCCACCAAATGAAATTAATGGGCAGCAGATTTAAAACAAATAAAAGGAAGTTCTTCTTCACTCAGCCGACCTGTGGAACTCCTCGCCTGAGGAGGTTGTGAAGACCAGGACAGTAACAGGGTTTAAAAGAGAACTGGATAAATTCATGGAGGTTAAGTCCATCAATGGCTATTAGCCAGGATGGGTACAGAATGGTGTCCCTAGCCTCTGTTTGTCAGAAGGGGGTGATGGATGCCAGGAGAGAGATCACTTGATCATTACACCTGTTAGGTTCACTCACTTATATTGGCCATGTCCCTTTTTTAAGTACAAGAGAAGCAGGAAGCATGCTAAACACAGATGCTAAAGGAATACTCAAGGATGATGAGGCCATTATGGAGAAACTAAGGGCACCTCTTCACTAGCATCCTGCTACCATGGAAGTCCTTTAATGCACTGGGAAAGAGTTCTCCCGGTGCTCTAAAAACCCACCTCCACAAGGGGAATAGCTCCCAGTACTGGTGCACTGTCTACACTGGTACTTTGCAGCACTGAAATTTGCAGCGCTCAGGGGTGTGTTTTTTCAGTGAGAAAGTTGCAGCTTTTTAAAGTGCCAGTGTAGAGAAACCCTACATTAATCTGATGAAGTAGGTCTTCGCCCATGAAAGCTCATGCTCCTAAACATCTGTTAGTCTACAGGGTGCTAAAAGACTCTCTGTCGCTTTTACAGATCCAGACTAACACAGCTATCCCTCTGATACTGGACATTGTACCTAGGAGCTGCAGACAGTTCAAACAACAAAAGAATATTGGAACTAAAACTTGGTTGGCAGTTTTTAGAATGCAGAAGGAAGAATGAACTGCAACTTTAATAATTCTCCCTATCTGGCACATCTACAGAAAGTAAATGTGTGGGGGGGGGGGGCGGGGGGGGGTGTCAATGTGGCCAGGATCATGAGGAGCAGAGGGCTATGCAAAGCGGTAAGTTTATATGCAATTACCTAGAGAAAGAATGACAGGCGGGGTACTGTGCCCACAAGAAGCACAAGGGGAAGTAGTAAAAGAGCAACATGTAATTTGTGAAGCCACCAAGGCGCACTGGTACAGTTAACTGAGGAGCCGGGCAAAAGCGACCGGGGAGAGTCGGTGACAGGGCAGGAGCGGGAAACCACCACAAGCGAGCGAGGCTGAAGCAGAGTGAAGCGAGGGTGAGGAGCCGGGCGGCAGGCCCGCCGGGGAAGGCGCAGCTAGCAAAGGGGGGGGGGGGGCGCACACGAGGAAGTTGCCCCCGTTTATCCTGAGGCGGGACTGGGCAGTGAAGGTGAACCGGTGCCGCTCCGCGTGCGGCCAAGGCCTCCCGCCAAGAGCCCTGGGGGAGGCGCCTCAGCCTCACGCCGCGGCCTCGCCCGCGGGCCCAGGGGCGGAAGGCAGCCGGCAGCCGAACCCACGGGAGCCCGCGGCGCCCCCGGGCCGGCTCCGCCCCGAGCCTCCGCCTCCCGCACCGTGAGGGGGCCCGTCCAGAGCCCGGGGTGCCGCTCACGGGACGCCGCCACCGCCGGCCTCACCTGTGCCTGGGCCCTCACTCCCACAACGGATCGCGGCCTTCCCGTAGCCTAGAAAAAAAAGAGCGCGTGCGGCCGGAAATACGACACCCTAACCAGCTACCCAAGGCCCGCCTATATTACTGACCCATTGGCCAACCTTCTCTTCACGCCTTCCGTTCAGTGGCTCATAGCAGTGCTCATCACAGAAAGAACGGAACAGGGCGGGACCAAAGACAAGATTGCGCCTTTATTCGGAGTTTATTGGCCGAGTAGTTTTCGCAGCCCGCGAAACTAGCTGCCACTCATCCTCTCAGGCACCAAGCTTAGGTGAGAGGCGAGGTAGGGACAAAGGAACGAACAAGCCAACCGCTGACCGTGCGCAGGCGCGTTGAGATCGGCATCTACGCAAGCGTAGAGCGGCTGGTTAGGCGTAAAGAGACCGTGCTGCAAACGTTGCCCTGGGTGCTGTCAGTCCGCTACAGCGAACGCGGGGCCCGGCGTCGCGGCCCCGCCCGCCTCGAGGCTGTGACCGTCTCTCCCCCCCCCCCCCCCCCCGGCGCGAGCCCCGCCCGCCTCGAGGCTGTGACCGTTCCTCCCCCCCGGCGCGAGCCCCGCCCGCCTCGAGGCTGTGACCACCCCCCCCCCCGCGCGCGAGCCCCGCCCGCCTCGAGGCTGTGACCGTTCCCCCCCCCCCCCGGCGCGAGCCCCGCCCGCCTCGAGGCTGTGACCGTCTCCCCCCCCCCCCCCCCGGCGCGAGCCCCGCCCGCCTCGAGGCTGTGACCGTTCCTCCCCCCCGGCGCGAGCCCCGCCCGCCTCGAGGCTGTGACCACCCCCCCCCCCGCGCGCGAGCCCCGCCCCCCTCGAGGCTGTGACCGTTCCCCCCCCCCCCCCCCCCGGCGCGAGCTCTGCCCGCCTCGAGGCTGTGACCGTTCCCCCCCCCCCGGCGCGAGCCCCGCCCGCCTCGAGGCTGTGACCGTTCCCCCCGGCGCGCGAGCCGAAGGAGAGCGGGCCCCGCGGGAGGGGCAGCGCCCCGTCAGCTGCGGCCGCCGGCCCCTGTGTGCTGGGCGGGAAGCCACGTGGGGCGCCTTGGCCGCTGGGCGGGAGGGTCGGCGCTGCCTCGGGGGCACCGGGACTCCAGGGTCCCCGGGGAGCGCCCGGCTCAGCCCGCAGGTCCCGCTGATCCAGCGCGGAACCGCGTCAGCGGCCGGCCGGAGTTAAGCCCTGGGGAGGCTGACTGCAAAGGTGCCCCCGGCAGGGCCGGCGACAGGAATTTTGGGGGCCCGTACGCAGATCGTGCGGGAGGCCCCGTGCCGGTCTCCTCCCCCCGCCGGTCTCCCGCCGCCCCGGGGCCCAACCCCCGCATGCGCTGTGGCCTTGTGGCCCGGCCTGGAGAAGCAAAGGGGGGCGGGGGAGGCTGCTGGGTGCCGGGGGAGGGGGCTGATGAGCGCTGCCCGGAGCCGCGCCTTGCTCAGAGGCCCTGCGACAAGGGGGTACAGCTGCATACCGGCCCGCCCCGGATTTAAGGGCCCCCCCCTTAAGTCCAGGGCCCGGTACAGCTGTACCCGTTGTACCCCCCTGTCACCAGCCCCGGCCCCCGGCGGGCACCTCCTTCGGGCCCAGGGCTAGGCCCCATCCCTCCCCTGCGTGTTTCCTCGGGTTCACTGTGGGACTCTGGCTCAGCACCTGTCTGGCTGCCTACGCATTGCCTGGGGTCGTGGGCTCTGGAGCCCACTGGGCGCGAGGGCCTGTATGGCCAGGGTTTGCGGTGTGGATCCGGCTCCCATTTCACCCACATCAGCCAGGGATTCAATACCAGCCTGCCTCAGAGAGCTCACCCCTGAGTGCTCGGCAGCAGGCACAGGAGATCCCAAGAGAGGGCAATAAGGGCGAAAGGAGTCTTGGGTTCAACCGGTGGTGCGCCCAGTCTTCATTTTTTCACTCGCATGGAAGGTTTCGCATGCCAGTAATACACTGTAACGTGTTCAGAAGGTCTCTGTCTATAAGTCTATAGCATAGAACTAAACTATTGTATGTAAAGAAAATAAGGTTTTTAAAATGTTTAAGAAGCTTCATTTAAAATTAAATTAAAATGCAGAGCTCTCCATTCTGGTGGCCAGGACCTGGGCATGTGAGTGCTGCTGAAAATCTGCTCATGTGCCATAGGTTGCCTACCCCTCATCTAGCCTAACCTGAGTAACAGAGGCAATTTAATGTCACTCAGTATTTCCCAGGAGAGCAGATCTTTTTAGAAAAATACCCAGTCTCCATTCCAAGACTCCATGAAATGGAGATTTGACTGCATTCCTTGGCAAATTTATTCTAATAGGTCATTAAATTTGCATCTTATTTCCAATTTGAACTTTAACGAGTTCAAGTTCCAGTTATTGGATCTTCTTCTGTCTTTGTTAGATTCCCTCTATTATCCAGTATTTTCTCCGGTGTTGGTAATTTATAGATCACACCGGGTAGCTTCTTTGATAAACTAAATAGATTGATCTTAAGTATCCCACTCATTCTGATCCTTAAATTGCTCTTGTGGCTGTTCTCTGAACCTTCTCCAATTTTTCTTTTTTCAGCATTCTTTAGGATATACCCACCAGTAGTCCAGTAACAATCTCCCCAGTGTGGTATGCAGGGGTACTGTAACCTCCCAACTCCTCTGCTATATATCTCTTTGTTTACACAGCCAAGGACTGTGTTAGTCCTTTTTGCTACAGCTTTGCTCTGAGAGTTCATAATCAGCTGTTTACCTACAATGGCCCCCTATGTTATTTTTGATGTCACGGTATTCTAGGGTACAGTCCCTGATGCTGTAAGTGTGACCTAAATTCTGTGTTCTAGATGTAAGACCTTGTGTTTGGAAGTATTGATAGAGGATTGCATGCTTTGTAGTTTCTGTAGGCTAAGTATATTCGGGAGTTCCTACTAGCATCCTTCATTCTCCCTGTCCCCAAGATCTGTGAGTGGGTGTTACCCTCCAATCCTCCTCTATTTCAGGAACTTGCTGCAACTAGGTCAGGGTTTCTCAAACTGGGGGTTGTGACCCCCTGGGGGGGTCGCTGAGTGCTCCCCGGGGGGTCATGAGCTCCTGCCGCTGCAACTCGCGGCGGGGACTGGGGGCCGGCACACAGCCGGCAGCCCGCCCGCGGTGGGCACTGGGGGCCGGCCGGCAGCCCGCCCGTGGCGGAGACTGGGGGCCAGCGCGCAGCTGGCAGCCCGCCTGCGGCGCGACTGGAGGGGTTGCGCCGTGCCGACGGATCAAGAAAAGGGGGCGCGGTCTCACAAAGTTTGAGAACCGCTGAACTAGGTGTTCTGTGTGCCCACCATTCCAGGGCTTTCCAGTCTCCTCAAGGACATATCTCTGCGTATGCTCCATTATTCTCATTTCCCTATGCTCCCCATTTCTCCTGTTCCAGGGTCTTTCAATCTTCCCTAGGCAGGGGTGCTATGTGCCCCCATTTCCTTTTCCCTCACCATACAAGGAGTTCTGCATAGTCCCCTTTTCCCATTCCAGGGTCCCGCATTCTTCCCCCTGCGTCAGGGACTCTGTGTCAAATCTCATTAGCCTCTTCCTCCATCTCCCCTTTTCCTGAATTACAAGGTTTTTGTCTTTTCCCCCATGACATGGGCTCTGTGTGACCCCCTTCCCCACAACCAGGTCCCCCAGTCTCCCCATGAGTGGCTTTGTGTGCTCCATTTTCCCCTTCCCCCATACCAGGATCCTCATTCCCTCCTTCATGCCAGGGGCAGTGTTCACATCACACACATCCTCCCCTCCATTCCCTCATGGCCAGGAGACTAACATTTTGACATTCTGAATCATTTAACTGTGTTAGGAGGATACATAGCAATGAAATAGGAGTATTGTTATGCTGGAAGGGATTAATGGGTGCCATCAACCGGTTGTTTGATCTATAGACCATTGCAGAGGTGCTTGCATCGGTTTGCTGTGCTAAAGAGCTGACAGGAGCGTCATATCTCCCCCATTTTTCTGATTTCCCCCCCAAAAATCAATACAATTCTGGCCATTGATGCCTAGAGCATTCCGTGAAATTTTTGGGATTGATTGTGTTACAGACAGAGAAATGCTGAGTGTGAGAATTTCATAAGCTCAGTCAAACACATGTAGTTTGATTGCATCCAGTTTACAAGTGATCCAGATTGTTCTGAAACTGTGATCTGCCCCCCTCATTTACTAATCCACCAACCTTAGTCTCATCTGTAAACTTTATCAAGTATTTTACATTATAGATCATTGATTAACAATATTAAATAGCATTGGGCCAAGAACCAAGGCCTGAGCAACCCTCAGTTGATAAATATAAAAGCATACCTGTTCATTAACTATTATCTGTTAGGTCTGAATATATTCAGTATGACCCATGTTGATTTTGTTTAGTGCTTGTTTTTAATCAGAATATTGTGCAGTACTCAGCTGCTGTACAAAAATACTATCAGTATTATTACCTTTATTAACTAGACTTGTAATCTTGTCTGGCTGCAGGCACTTTTTTTTTGGAGAGTAGGATGTTTCACAGGGTGGTGGTGGGCACAGTTAATAGGGAAGGTGATGAGGTTATACAGTCTGGCTGGGGCCAGAGGTTACACAGTGGGGAGGGGAGCAAAGATGAAAGTAGTGGGAATACGGTTCAGCTCAGGGAAACCCTCTTAGGGACTGCAGCAGCAGGATAGGAGATGTGTGGAGGGGAAGCAACTGGAAAACACAGGTAAGGAAATGAGTGTGTTTTCAACCAAAAAAATATAAGACGTGGTCAACAGCTTAAATTTCTACTGGTTTAACTATTTTGGTTATGGATATGACTTGTATAATTATTTTGCTAACAAGTGAAAACCTACTGTATATTAAGTTAAACCACTATAAAGCATAGGCATCGAGTCTGTGGGTGTTGCGGGGCTGGAGCACCCATGGGGGACAATTAATGGGTGCTCTGCACCCACCAGAAGCCAAGCTCCTCCCTCAACACCTCCTTCTCTGCCCCCCAAGTGCACCATGTCCCCCCTCTCTCCCAGTGCTTCCTCCCCCCCCCAATGCCTAACAGCTGTTTGGCGTCCCTTAGGACTTTCTGAGAGGGAGGAAGAGGAGTGGGAATGCGGCACGCTCAGTGGAGGAGGCAGGGTGAGGACTTGGAAGAAGGGGGTGGAATGGGGGCAGGCCGAGGGTGGTGCAGGGGTGGGGTCAAGCACCCACCTGGCAGAAGGGAAGTCAGAGTCTATGCTATAAAGGTGACCTAACAAGTAGTTATTCCCTATTGTGTACAGCAATAAAAGCACCTCTACACTAATATAACTGCATCCACACTAGGGAGATGGTACTGCTTTAATCATACAGGTATAGTTAATGTGGTGCAAATTTTATATGTAGACATGCCCAAAGTTGACAGTCTCTCTCTTTGGGAAACAGATTCCTAGGAAAATGTATAAACAGAGAAAGGGAAGGAATGTAACATGGAACAACCAGTAGCTTAACAAAGGTATTATTGAAAATAATTAACAGAACACACACACCCTCCCAAATGAAGTGCCATTTAATACACTTTAGTAAGCAGTGCCCCACTTCTCAGGTTTTGTCACTAGTCCCTCTTTTGCATGCTGAGAGGGCTACTGCTCAGGCTGGCCTGGTAGTTTCAGGATGAGGAGTTAGGGAGGATGGAAATCTGTCTGTGCTCCTCTCCTCAGCACTACAAGAGACCCCCTGCCTTCCCAGAAATCTGCTTCCTGGGCAGGCCTACGCTGTAGCAGGAATGATGGCTCATTTGGGAGGCAGGATACTGGTTAATTTTTAACATTCCTGCCTGGTAGAAAACTCCAACTCACATATTTCAAATAGAGAGAGAGCTAAACTGAGGGCAGGTGTACACTACACATTTACACTGGTGCAGCTGCACCAATGCAGCGTATCTGGTGAAGATGCTCCAAGCCAACAGAGGAGCTTCCCTGTTGGTTTAGTAATTCCACCTCTGTGAAAAACAGCAGTTATGTTGGTGGGAGAAGCTCTCCCACCAAAATAGCACTGTCTACACAAGGGGGTTAAGGTCAGTATAATTAGATTGCTCATAGTTGTGGATTTTTCATACCCTGAGAGATGTAGTTATACAGAAGTATGTAGTGTAGACTAGGCCTGACAAAAGTAATTTTGGTCAGAGCCGCCTGAAGAGAAAGTGATTCATACACCTCCTGTCTGATATCTAACTGGCATGGGGCATCACATAACAATGTGAAAACCTTGTAGTTTACAATGCACACTAGACCTGGTAAGAGCACTTTCTACTAAACTTTATAGTCTATTAGTAAAACTTAACTGTAAAAAGAAAGGGAACATTTCCCTCCCTAATTCTTGTGCTTTTAGGTTCACAGCCTTAATGTTGCATTAACAGAGTTTTTTGCATTTAATTTCCTTGAGAGAGAGAGAGAGAGTGGTGGGTTTCTCAGGAGATCAACAATCATTGCTGGTCTTACAGAAGCCCTACGTGTGCAGATGCACCTACTACAATATAAGCAGCAGCAGCTAGCATCATAGGGAGAAGCTAGGAGGCACTGCATCCCTCAGCATGTAGGCTCCATCTCTGAAATACTAGCATTTGTAGTGTTAAGTGGAGGAGGCACTCCTCTTGAGCTCTGTGATGTTTCAGCATGTGTGGGGGTTTCATGAAAGCAACACTGACCAAATCCCAGGAGAATGGAGAAATCTGAGAAATTTCATGTGCTTAATGGCATTAACATTTCAAAGTTCTGAAGGTGGGCAGAGTTGCCCCTTTGCTACTGCTATTGGTTGGCTGGGGACAGTTTTCTGTGGGGCTCAGTTAAAAGGGCTGGGAGAGCTTTAGGCTGTGCTGAGGCAGTTGAGACTTCAGTACAGAACAAGAGCAACTTTAGGCTTGACTGGACACAGAATTGTACCAGTTTCACTCAGGCCATGTCTATACTATGTGTACTATACTGGCATAAACACATAGTGCAGACACAGCTTGTGGGGACATAAGGGTTTTTCTGTGGTTGTAGGAACACCATCTCACCAAGCAATAGTAGCTAGGTTGACAGACGCATCCTTTCATCAGTCTAGCTTCTGTGGGTAAAAAAACCACACTTATTTTAGTCTTTAAGGTGCCACCACACTCCTTGCTGTTCCTCTGTGATCCCAATTTGCTTTCTAGCACCCCACTTCTTTCCTAACATCTTGAAGCTCCTTGAATGAGTTATCTGTGCCAAGTGCATTAACCTCTTCTCTAACTCCCTCCTTGATCCCCTTCATGTCTAAAAGTCTCTTCTCCATTCTTATTCTCCTCAGTCTCGCCATAGTAGACCCATCTCCTACTCTTTGAGGCCCTCTCTTTCTTGGGGTATAATGGCTCTATACACAAAGCGCCAGTGTTAAGGATGCACAAGTGCTTCCTAGATTTTGAGTTCTTCATTTTGCAACCTTATTAGTTTGACAGATTTTTATATATAATTTAATATTTACATTACAATAGGCCTCAAAGGCCAAAATTGGGATCAGGGCCCCATTGTACTGCACAGTTAGGGAGAGTGTCATTTGCTTTATAAAGCTTATGGTCCAAGACACATGTCATATGAAGGGTGGGGATAGATAGAGGTATACACTGTTTATATACATAATATAAAACAAGTATTTTTTCCAATCTTGCAAATGATTTATTCCCTTCTCCCCTCATCCTAGCTGCCACGGACTGGCAGATTTAGTCTAGACTTGAGTGGAGATTTAAAGCAGGAGAGGGCAGTTACTGGCCATCCAGATCAGTTGAGGAAGGCATTCAGTGAAAAAGGGGTGGCATGGCAGGTGTGAGAAGCTGATGAACAGGTAGGTGAGCTGGCATTGGTGGTGCTCCTGTCCAAATTATCGTGTCTCTTTATCACATCTTTAAACATTCTCTTCCTTTTCATCTCTGCTGCCACAAGCCAGGGTCATGCCTTGGTTCTCTTTGGCCTGGACTCCTGTAATCGCCTCTCCTTCAGCCTTCCTGGCTCTCCCTTCTCCTGTCTATCACACTGCAGCTAAAATCCATTTCCTTCCCTGCAGCTTCAGACATGCATTCTCCTCCCTGTATCCTATTACTGCCCTCTGCCTTTTTGAATCCAGTCCCAGCTCCTTGCCTCACTTTCTTGGTGTCTGCAGTGCAGCCCTTTCTCACTGTAACTCCCCATTGGGTTATCCCCGTTGGGGGCCTGAAATTGGAGGGGGAGATGTTGGGTGAGGGAATGGGGTTCCCCAGGGAAGGAGTGGGGAAGCAAATGAAAGGACGGGGGGGAAGTTGTGGGTTGGGAATTGAGGGGGCAAGTGAGTGTCCTTGGGAGGGGATTGGAGTGAAGAGGGATGAGGGTGTTTCCAAGCAGTAAATTGAGAGTATGTGTGGGGATTTCAGATGGAATCAAGGGGAAGAGAGATGTCAAAAGATGTGTGTGAGGGAATAGGGAGAATCAGTGAGGGGTGGGGGGATGGGTGACGGCACAGGGGGTATTCCCAAGAAGTAAATTCTGGGGGCGAGTGGGAATCTCGGGAGAATCAATAAGGAAGACATGTGAAAGGTATTGGATTGTGTGGAATTGGGCAGATGGATGAAGGGAGATTGGTGTACCATGGGGTGGGGGTGGAGTTGGGAGTGAGATGGGTGTGTTACAAGGGAAGGATGGGTGAATGGTTGGGGGAAGATAGGAATGTACCCAGTTGGGGGAGAGGATGGGGGTACACCAGATGATGGGTAAGGAAGGGAATAGATGTGTGTGAGGGATGGAGGTGACAGGAAATTATAGCCTCCAGAGGAGATGGGTGTGTGAGAGAGTGGGTGGAGGTTTCCATGTGGGGGAATGGGTATGTGTGATGGGGATGGGGGTATTAATGAGAGAAGACAGGATAGGATGGAGGAATGACAGGAAACAATAGTGTTCAGAAAGAATGTTGTGTACGTGAGAGGATAGGGGTGTATCAGGGAGGTGTGCAAGGGAATGGGACCAGTCCAAGGCACGGTGGAGGAAGGGTTGGTGTGTGTGTGTGTGAGGGGATGAGGAGCGTCCAGGGTGGGGTGGGAGAGAGGAGTGTCCCTGGAGGGAGTGGTTGCATAAGGGGACAGGTGTGAGAGGAGACAAAGGGTTTCCAGGAGATGGGTGTCTAGGGGAAAAGTGTGTGTGTGAGGAAGATAGGTGGGATGTCTCTGGGGGACTGTAGAGATGTGTGAGGGGATGATGGGGTGTCTCTTGAGGGGTGTATGGAGGGTGTCCAGGTGAAGAGGTCCACAGGAGATGGGGTGTTTGTGCATGAGGGGATGGAGGATGAGAGAGGAGATGCGGGGGGGGGGGGGTCACCAGGAGATGGAGGTGTCTGGGGGGAAAGGACTGTGTGTGTGTGTGTGTGTGGTGTGTGTGTGTGTGTGTGTGTGTGTGTGTGTATAAGAGGGTATGGGACATGTCCAGAAAAGAGGAGTGTGTTTGTGTGAGGGGAATCCTTGGAGGGAGAGCAGTGTGGGAGGGGATGGGTGTGTCCAGGGATGATGGGTTGTGTCCAGGGGAGTGGGGGGGAGGGGCGCGGTGGGGGTCCCCAGAGGCAGAGGGGAGTGTGTGTATGAAGCAGTGGGCAGCCCCTGGGAGGGTCCAGGAATGATGGGGCTATTCAGGGAGAGGGGTGTGTATATGTGTGAGTGGAGATGGAGGGGTGTGTATGAGAGGATGTGAGTCCCACGGGAGAGGGGGGTGGAATATAAGAGGAGAAGCAGGAGGGTGTCTGGGGAGGATGGGGTGTGTGAGAGGAGGGATGGGGGTGAGGGGGAATGGAGTGTCTATGTGAGTGGATGGGATGTCCCTGGGGGGTCCCTAGGAGAATGGGGAGTGTCTGGAAGGATGAGGGGATGTGAGGGAAGGGATTGTCCCGAGGGTCTGTGAGGGAATGCAGTGGGGGAGGGAAGAGAGAGAGACAGATGGTGGGGACAAGGGCACCTGGGAGTAGGCAGATTCCTGTGGGATAGGGCAGTCAGGTTGGGGAGGTCCAGGGGTGTGTGTGAGGAGAGGTGGGGGACTGTGTGGAATAGGGTGTAGGGGGAGTCCTGGGGATGTAGTGAAGGGGGGGTCCCCTGGAGGGAGTGGGTCTCTCCATGGGGATATGTGTGAGGTGATGTGTCCCTGGAGGGAGGGGGAGAGGCTGGGGTGGAAGGAGGTGGGTCCCTTGGGGGGCAGGGTGTGTGTGAGGAATGGGGGTCCCAGGTGGAGTGGGGGTTTGAGGGTGTGAGAGGTGGGGGTGTCCATGGTACGGAGGGATGGGGAAGCCCGGGGATTGGGCAGGTCCCAGGGGTGTGAGGAGAGGTGGGGGTAGTGTAGGTTGATAGGGCCCAGCAGAGTGGGGGTGTGAGAAGAGTTGGGGGGCAAGTGAACCT
Source organism: Sternotherus odoratus (assembly GCA_032164245.1). Lineage (NCBI taxonomy): Eukaryota > Metazoa > Chordata > Testudines > Kinosternidae > Sternotherus > Sternotherus odoratus. The sequence continues at coordinate 85,987,305 of JAVMKO010000009.1, read as the reverse complement.
GGTGTGGGTGTGTGCCAGAAGTGGGCAGGTCCCAGTGGAGAAGGGTCCAGAGGGGTGGGGAGAGGGAAAGGAGCCTTGGAGGGTCCCTGTGAATGGGCAGGGCCAAGCAGGGATCTGGGTGTGTGTGAGAGAGGTGGGGGTATCCCAGGGGAATGGGGCTATTGGGTGTGGGGCGGAGAGGTTCCTGGGAATGGGCAGGGCCCAGTGTGGATCTGTGTGTGTGTGAGGGAGAGGTGGGGGTGTCCCTGGGGGAGGGGGCCCATGGAGTAGGGCAGAAGAGTCCCATGGGGAGGGGGCCCCAGTGGAGGTGGGGCAGGGTCTGGGGGCGGTCCCTAGGAAGGGGCGTGGCCGCGTGGGGTGAGGAGAAGTGGGGGGTGGGGATGGGAGAGGGTGCCCGGCAGTGGGCGGGGCCGGCGGGTGAGCAGTAGGGGTGTCCGTGGGGGGAGGGATAGAGGAGTGCTGGGACTGTGCGTGGCTCGGGGCGGAGGGGGTGTCGGGGGTGTGTGGAGCGAGGAGCATCAGGGAGGGGGATCGATGGGGGGGTGCCCGGCAGTGGGCGGGGCCGGCGGGTGAGGAGAAGGGGGGTGTCCGTGGGGGAGGGACCCGGGGCGGGGGTCCCTGGGAGTGGGCGGGTGCCCGGGGGGGGGGGGGGGGTCCGGGCGCAGCCCAGCCCGTGGGCGGTGCCGTGTCCCGGGCCCCCGCTGAAGCCCCGCCCGGCCGCGCTGTCACTCACCGCCCGGGGGAGACGCTCCAGCTCCAGGGAGGCGGTGGCGGAGCCCGGAGCGGGCCGGGCGGCTCCCGAGTGGCGCAGGTAGGGGCTGGAGCGGGCCGGGGTCGGGAGCCGCCCCCTGTGCTCTCGCAGGGCAGGGGCGCCCAGGACCCAGGCCAGACATTGCGGGGCCCGAGGCGGGGCCCGCTCTGCAGCGGCCTCCCCCGGCCGGGCCCGAGAGGGTTAACGGGGCAGACGGCTCCGGTGGGGGGCAGTGCTCCCGCTCCGGCAGCAGGATCCGCTCCGCACTTTGCGGGCAGCCCCCAGGAGGGAACGAGGCAGACGGTGCCGTTCCTGATCTTGGGTTCCGCGTCGGGATTTCAGCCGCCCAAGCGAGCACTGAGGGCAGCTGCGGAGGCAGCGTTCCTCAGCGGGCCCGCCAGCCACGCCGGCTTTGCCGGGTTACTCGATTGTGAGCTGTGCTCCAGCTCCTCCGTTCCGAAAATCCGCCCCGTGTTTTCCGGTCGCCCTGCAGATCCTAGGCTTTGCCTCCGATCCCGGACATTCTAGCCCGCTCCGGATTTTGGGGACTGTCCGCTGAAAGGGAGTCTCGCGAGCCCAAGCCCCGCTGCAGCCAATAGGGAACCGCCCCCCTCCCGACGGAGCCAATAGGGAGCCGCCCCCGCCCTCCTTCGGGCTGCAGCGCGCTGAGGGCTCGGAGCGGCGCCTCCATTTAAAGGGGCCGCGACCCGAATCCGGGCTCCGGGCAGTGCGGGCGGCGCGGCGAGCCAGGTACGAGCCGCGGCCGAGCTGGGGGCGGGTCCTCATTGGCTGCGGTGGTTTAGCGCGGCCTGCGGGGCGGCGCGGTGCCGGATACGGAGGGGATGGTGGCTCCGGGCTTCGCCCGCGGGGCGCCTTCTGCCTCCGCTCCCGGGTGGGGGCGGGACTGGGGTACCCGTGGGGAGAGGGGCCGGGCCCTTGGGGGAGGGGCCCCTTCTGGGCTCGGTGACGGGCGCGCGCCGACCCCTCCCTCGTTCTCTTTCCGCGCAGGGGGAGGGGGCGCGCCCTGGCCCTCCCCCCCCCTTTTCGCGCAGAGGGGAGGGGGGGCGCTCCGACTCCCCCCGCCCGCTTTTCCGCGCAGGGAGGAGGGGGCGCGCACTGCCCCCTCCCCTTTTCCGCGGAGAGGGGAGGGGCGCGTACTGCCCCCTCCCCTTTTCCGCGGAGAGGGGAGGGGCGCGCTCTGACCCCACCCCCTTTTCCGCGCGGGGGAGGGGCGCGCTCTGACCCCACCCCCTTTTCCGCGCGGGGGAGGGGCGCGCTCTGACCCCACCCCCTTGTCCGCGCGGGGGGGGGGGGGTATATATGGCAGAGCCGCTCGGCGGGAGGGGAAGCGAGTGGGTAGCGCGGGGCGGGCGCGAGAAGACGGTCGGGTCTGTGGGGAGGGGGGAGCAGGCGAGGACCTGTCTCTAGGGGTGTTTCTGTCTCGGGCTGGCGTCTGCCGGCACGTGGGGCAGTTCGGGTCCCCTGCCCGGAATGTCAGACCAGGCTGTGCTGGGTTGAGTGCTGGCTCTGGGTCTGTTTAGCAAATCCTGAGAGTCTCTTCCGCCCCTGGGTCCAGACAGAATCATTCGAAGCCCTGCAAGCCTCTGGTTAGCCCAGCTAAGATGGCAGGTTGCCTGTGGCTGGTGCTACAGTGGTTGATTGCAGGTCGTGCTTTGGCCTTGGGGGCTCCTTGTTTCCCTCCGATGCTAAATGGGATCAGAACATTTACACCTCCTGGGTGTATTGTCTCACTACCTTTTTCCACATTTGAGTCAAGCGGGGTTTCCCCCTCCTCTTCGCCACTTGGTTTCATTCCCTTTGGGCAGAGACTTTATCTGCAGAGTGTCCTGTGTGCTTGGCTCGCCACATATGAGAATGAAAAATGTGCATTTGAAGGTGTGTACAAATAGTGTGGCTGGTGCAGGAGTCGCACTAGACTCCAGCTCTCTCTTCCTGAGCTATATTGTGGGCCCTGGGGTGGGAAAAAGCAGGCGATGCCCTTGTTTCCCTAAAGCAACAGGTCTACCGAAAGGGTGTGCCTGGGGGAATGGGGTGGGGCAGCGCAAAGCTCTGCCTGCAGGTTGCTGTTGGATTGGCTGTGGGGAGACATGTATGTTGGTGGTGCCTGCAGAATGTGCTTATATGGGGTGAGCTGTGGCTGTTGACAGGAGGGGTTTGGCTTTGGGGGTAGGGCTCCGTCAGGTGGGCTTGTTCAGGGTAAGGGTTGAGATGTGGCTCTGGGCTGCAGGGAGTAGTCTTGTGGGATGGGGTATGGTGCATGGCTCTCAGATGCAGGATGGGGATGAGCCTCTCAACTAAGTGAGAAGGAGCCATTATTTGAGTTCCTTTTCTGTTCCAGTAGAAGTTTCCTCTCATTTCCTGATGTGCTGTTCAGGCTCTGGCTCTAGAGTCTCTAGACTGCAGCTCACTCAGCTTTTTCCTTGTAAACTGTGCTGCCGTTCCCTCAAACTACCTCCCAGATTCAAAGCTCCTCATTAGAGCATGACTGTGTCATCAGCTCCATCCTGGTTTCATTTCTCAGCTTGAAAGGGACAGGAGCACATGGCCAAATCCAGCCATGTCTCTTGCCCATTCACAAGCAAGGCCCCATTCCAAGTTCCCTGTGAGCCTATAGTCCTTTCTGCCCCTCTCCCCTCCCCGTCCCCAGCTGCTGAGGGCATGGGTTCATTGTAACAATCCCACCCAATCAGCTGGTCACTCCAGACTCCCAATAAAAATCTGGTATCTGGGACAAAGGACCAAAGTTAGGCACTATAGCTTTAAATTGGGTGAGTGGGAGAGATGTCTAAGACTGTGTCCAGGCTACAGACTTTCGCTGGCAGAGCTCTGACTTTGGACTGTGAAGTGGTGTGATCCTTGACTGATACAGCTGTAGGGTAGACACAGTGGCAAAACTGAGCTTCTACTAGTATAGCTTGTTTTGCTCAGGGTTAAAGGGTATAGTTGAGTCCACACTAAGAGAGCTTTGCTGGAATAGATCTGACCTAAGAGAGACTACCCTCTACATCTTCCTACTTCCCCACTGAAAAGTGTTCTTGGTTGATGGGCATGGACCCTACCAGAAGATTCCTGTGGCTGTCCCATGGCCAGGGCTCATGGGTTCATCAACATAAAGAAAGAGAAACCTAGGAATTACCAAAGTGGATAAAAACACTGGTCTATCTAAACCAGCATCCTGCTTCTGCCAATTCCTGATGCTCTGTAATGTTCCTGACCAATTGTATGCACTTGCATATGGGGAGAAAATTCCTAAGAACTCTGTGCTGGTTTCTTCCTGATGGGTCTTTGGTTCCTAGCTCTGGTTCCTAGACTGGTTAGAATCCTCTCCTAGCTCTTCAGGTTTTGGGGACTTAGAAAGCAGCTTGGCATCTGTGCCAGGCTGCTTACTGGCAGTTTTGTCTGCCCTCCCTTCAGAGTATAAATATCTCCAAATATTCAACACCACAAATAGTAAATGAACTTGGTTCAGGGACTGCACCTCATCAAACCATCACTCCAGCTGTTCCCCACATCTCAGCTATACTTATCTGGTGCCTGCAACTCCTTTCCAGGCAGCTGTGGTCATCTGTGGGAAGTTTTGAGGCCATTACTGTGGCATGCTGGTGCATGTTTTGGCAATTTCCTCGGCATTCTTTGGCCCTTTCCAGGACTCCAATACCCTTTTTTATCTTTTGGCTGGTGTCTTGACACTGAGTGTCATCCACCTCAGCATCTCTCTTAGCTTGATGCTTGTCCTTCACTGAGGTCCCCAGTGTCCTGTTTTTGTGTATGGTATTGTTTTGGCAGATGTCTTTTCGTGGCAGATTTTTGGTCTGCGAAGAAATGCTTATGGTAGTGTTTGTTTTAGAGGTGAGGTTCTGGGTAGAGGCCATGGCTCTTGGAGAGGAAACTGTGCAAACTGCAGGAGAGTTCACTTTGGTCTGTCTTGACTGGGTCAGTTCTTGAGACAGGTTTGCTCTCTGGGAATCAGGCGTTGGAGTTGGGCTGAGATTCCTGAAAGAAGGGATTGCCTGCATCTCCGTTCTGGGGCTGGTGCATGTGTGCAAATAAAATGATTTACACTTAGAATACACCCAGATTCCATATCTTTCACTTGTCCACTCGGAAGCTAGCGGACAAAGCTCTAATATCTGCCATCACTTGGCAAAGAGGTGACATAAATATCAGCAGAGGGCCGTTGATGTCAGAAGAAGGGAAAACAAGGAGAAAAGACGCTGCTCCTCTGCTCCAAAATCTGTCACAAGCTGTTGAGCATGCTGATATTGTCTGCCTCAGAGTTTACCACTAGTGCGAGGTGTTGGACACATCAGCATATGCACCTGAGTGGTGAAGAGGCATGAGGAGTCCCTTCAAAGCCCCCGAGGCATCCCAGAGTGGCCCTGTAAGTTGGGTTTTCTGACACCCTGTCAAAGCCCCAATTCTGGACAGCTCTGCCTTAAGGCTTCTGGATTTCACCCTCCTGCAGTCTCTTGGTCAAAGCAGGGAGGGCAATAAAGTTTCTGGGTATATTCTGGACAACCTAGCTTGATTACTCCCGCTCTTGTGAAACTATCCTGGAAACTACAATACTGACTCGAGGGCATCCTGTTGCTTTCTCTTGGCAAGTGTACAATCTCTTGATGAATCAGAATAACTACTGCACCAAGGCTGAGGCTTGCACCCCAAGAGTTTGGGGCTCCAGGTGCAAGAAACTCAGGTTTTGGTGCTGGTGTCCCTGACATTGATAGCTGTGGCAGAGCCAGTGATGGTGTTTTCCAGAACACTTGGGAAGATCCAGCTTGTGTAGACCATTCCAGCTGCATGTGTGGGGGCAGGCTTGAGGGGTCATGGCGAGGGTGGCTGCCATTTAGATGTGTATGAACTAGAAGATTGGTACAGATTCAAAGGCCAGGAGCAGACCATTGTGCTCATCTAATCTGACCTCCTACGTAACTCAGGCCAGAGAACCTCACCCACTGATTCCTGCCTTGAGTCCAGTAACTGAAGACAATGAATGGGGATGTAAAGACTGCAAATGATGGAGAATCTGTGGTCCCAATGGTTAGTTGCCACTGCTCTTAGAAATTTGTGCCTTTTTTACCCTTTGAATATGTCCAACTTCAGCTTCTAGCCATTGTATCTTGTGCTGCCTTGTCGGATAGATGAAAGTGCCATCTGCTATCAGAAAGTTCCCCATGTCAATATTTCTAGGCTGCGATAAAGTCACTTCTTAACTTCATTTTCATTAAACTAAATAGATGGAGCTCCTTGCGTCTCTCACTGGAAGGTAAGCTTTCTGACTGCTTCTTATGGCACTTCCTTGAATCCTCTTGTTTTTCAATGTCCTTTTAAAAGTGTAAACACTAGAATTGGACCCTGTATTCCAGCAATAATATCACCAATGCCAGATACGTAGGGAATGCCACTCCATCCTCCTGCTCTCCCTGTTTCTATATCTGTCAAAGGCAATATTCCCTAGTTGCATCCTTGAAGTGGGGAAGGGCGTTTCACTTACCTTCTACATAGTTACCTTGTTACTTGGAATCCCCTTCGGGATGTCCCTTCATCTGTGCTTTTTGAGTCCACCCCCTTTGGTGGGTTCAGAGCAGTCCAGATGAAAGCGAGAGAGGGAGAATACTTCCATGGCCCTTGGGGCCAGTAATTCAGATCTCCCAAGAAAGTCTTGGACCCTATAGCTAAAGCCAATGCTTAGTCCCAGGAGTTCCAACAAAGGCTGGTTCTTCATGAGTCAACTCTGATTTCACACTTGTAAAACTGGCACCCCTTGCCTGAGGAGCTGTCACTTGGGCTGCACAACCTTAGTGACATTGACATTCAGTTTCATAACTCATATCAAAGGAGCACAGCCCCCAAATACATCAGTTCCTTCCTATCTGCCACCAAGAGTATTCGAGAACTGTGGTGTGTGGGGTCAGTCTTGCAGATCTGGTCTAGTTCCCTTGGTTTAAATAGTTATAGCTCAATTATTACTGCTGATAAAGTTGGCAGAGCCATTAAGGTTGATGGAGTGGTATGAGGGGGACAAGATCACTGTTACAGAGAAATACAGATCACTTGGTAAGCTGGGTACAATCAAACTCCATGCATTTTAATACAACCAAATGCAAGGGGTGACATCCCGGAACAAAAGTCTAGGTGACACTTACAGGATGGGGCCTGTGTCTGGGAAAACTGGGCCCCTGCAAAGGAAGTTGTAGATAATCAGCTAACATGAGCCTCCATTGCAGTGCTGCAGCTAAGATGGATAATGCCATTCGTGGTGGTTGAGGTGATGGAAATGACTCCCCACCGCCATCAGGCAAGGTGGTGTTACAGACTCCTTTGGTCACAACCAGCTCCAATTTGACAAGCCTCCGAGGCTTGTTAGGCCAAGGGGTTGGCCCTTAAAAGGGAGGACTCCACTCTGAAACAAGCAGACCTGGAACACCAGGCTCCCAGCCCAGAGTCCTAGGTTACTTGCTGAAGGAAAGGCTTGGGCATTCTGCCTGGCCTAGCCTTTGGAGAAAGAAGACAGAAAAGAAAAGTTATTGGTAAGTAACCATTTACTTTTCCAGGTCCTTGATAAAAATATTGAGTAGTATTGGGCTGAGAACACAGTCATTCACTGATAGATCTCAAAATGTTAATGGAGAATCATCTGTTAGCCAGATTTTAATACACTTATTTTGTGCCATGTTAATATTGTATAGTGCTAATTTTTGAATCAGAATGTTGTGTGGTACTAAGTCAAATGCCTTCCAGAACACCAGGGGTAATATGTCCACCCAATTACTCTTATCAGTCAAACTTGTAATCATCTCAGAAAATATCTAGTTTGTTTGACAAGGCCTATTATCAAAAATCATGTTGACTGGACATTAATTATATTATCATCCTGTAATTCTTTATTGATTCACTTATCAGCTGTTCCATTATTTTGCTTGAGATCAGTGTCCTGTTTGCTCTTTTAAATATTGCATAAGATAAGCTTTTTTCTAGTCCTCTGGAAATTTCCCATTTATTTAAAGAGTTACTAAAAAGTAACATTACTTATCCAGGGAGTTCCTTGGCCAATTCATGTAAAACTCTTGGGTCAAGTTACCTGGACTTGCTGATTTAAAAATGTTGAACCTCAGAATAATGAAGGTGTTAAACAACTTTTTCTAGATACTTTCTGATAGTCAAAGAAGATGAGACATTTCCAGCACAGCCTGGATCTTGGGAATCTGAATTAAGATGAATTGAGGTGGTTACCCTAGGAGCTATTGTGTGTGAGAGTCAGCTGCTTGAATGCCTTGAACCTTGATGACACTTCTGTGCACAAAAGGAGACTGGTCATAGGGGAGCAGCATTATCAGCACTGTGTGTTTCCATTAAATGCTTGGTGGTTGTGGTCTCCCCGACGTTCCCCCGCCATGACAATTAACTGATTAAGGGCACTGCTCTGTGCTGTGTCAAAGATAAGCATGTATATCCCATGGAGTTCTTAGGATACTTGATCAAGAAACTTAATGACCAAAGTTCCAACTTGCACCGGAATACAATTGTCATATTCAGGAGCCCTTTAGATACATTTCAACTCAAAGCTTTCCTGCCCAGGGTGGAATCCAGCACCTAATTCGCTGGGCAGAAAGGATAATGAAAAGTCAGCAGATGACCGTAAGGCCATGCTAGGAATGTTCTATCTAGTGTCCACAACTGTAGTTGTAGTTCCTGTGGCACAATCTGCACATGAAGAAACCTCAGCAGACCCTGGGATCCCACTGGAAATAAGCAACACCAGGGCAACTTCATATCTGAATAACAGATTGGCTGTCTCAACACCTCCTGGCACTAGAAAAGGTTCAGAGAAGGACAACTAAAATGATTATAGGTTTGGAACAGGTCCCATATGAGGAGAGATTAGAGGCTAGGACTTTTCAGCCTGGAAAAGAGGAAACTTAAGGGGGGATACGATAGAGGTGTATAAAATCATGAATGATGTGGAGAAAGTGAATAAGGAAAAGTTATTTACGTGTTCCCATAATATAAGAACTAGGGGCCACCAAATGAAATTAATGGGCAGCAGGTTTAAAACAAATAAAGGAAGTTCTTCTTCACACAGCGCACAGTCAACCTGTGGAACTCCTTACCTGAGGAGGTTGTGATAGCTAGGACTACAACAGGGTTTAAAAGAGACCAGGATAAATTCATGGAGGTTAAGTCCATTAATGGCTATTAGCCAGGATGGGTAATGAATGGTGTCCCTAGCTCTGTTAGTCAGATGGGGGTGATGGATGGCAGGAGAGAGATCACTTGATCATTACCTGTTAGGTTCACTCACTCCGGGGCACCTGGCATTGGCCACTGTTGATAGACTGCAGCTGAGGGACTCCCCTTCATTGAACCTTGTCTCCTCAAGAACAGCAGTTGCACAAAATGTTCTGGAGATGAAGGTGTCCTATCCTCATCCCAAAGACCTTCAGTGATCTCGTATCCCCAATGATGGTCTTGATTCAAATAGCTGTCTGGTTGCCATGCTTTCCGTGAACAGGCAAAGAGATAGCGGGCAGTCCTTCAGGTTTGGGAGCAAGCTGTGTCCCTCCCATTTTTTGTCAGCAGGCACTTGGCAGGGAACATAAGAACGGCTGTACTGGGTCAGACTAAGGGGCCATCCAGCCCAGTGTCCTGTCTCTGACAGTGGCCACTGCCAGATGTTTGAGAGGGAATGAACAGCACAGGGCAATTTTGAGTGATCATCCTGTCATCCAAGCCCAGTGGTTGGCAGTTGGAGGTTTAGGCTTATCCAGCACATGGGGTTGCATGCCTGACTATCCCGGCTAATAGCCATTGATGGACCTGTCCTCCATGAACTTGTCTAATTTGTTTGAATCCAGTCATGCTTTTAGCCTTCACAACCTCCCATCGTTCCACGGGTTGACTGTGCTTTATTTGAAGAAGTACTTCCTTTGGGGTTTATTTCTTTTAAACCTTCTGCCTATTAACTTCATTTGGATGACCCCTAGTTCTTGTGTGTTGTGATGTTGTAGCTGTGTTGGTGCTAGGATGTTAAAGAGACAAGGTAGGGGAGGGAATATGTTTTCACTGGACCAACTGCTGTTGGTGAGAGAGACAAGTTTTCAAGCCTACACGGAGCTTCTCTTCAGTTGAAAGCTTCTCTCTCTTACCAACAGAAGTGGGTCCAATAAAAGATATTACACCTCACCCACCTGTCTCCCTAGTTCTTGTATTTATGTGAAGGGGCAAATAACACTTTTTCTCCATACCATTCATGATTTTGTAGACCTCTAGCATATCCCTCCATAATCGTCACTTTTCTAAACTAAACAGTCCCGGTCTCCCCAATCTCTCTTTGTATAGAAGTTGTTCCATTCCTTTAATCATTTACATTGCTCTTCTCTGCACCTTTTCCAATTCTAATACATCTTTTTTGAGATGGGGCTACTGAAAGTGCTTACAGATTTCAAGATGTGGGTGTAGCATAGATTTGTATAGTGGTATTCTGATCTTTTCTGTTTGATTATCTATCCGGTTCCTAGCGGTCTGTTAGCCTTTTTGACTGCCGCTGCATTTTGAGCAAATGTTTTCAGGGAGCAATCCACAATGATTCCAGGATCTCTTGCTTGAGTGGTAACAGCTAATTTAGACCCCATCATTCTGTATGTATATTTAGGATTATTATTTTTCCTATGTGCATTACTTTACATTTGTCATCTGCCTTGATGCCACCCAGTTTTGTGAGATCCCTTTCTTCACCATCTGCTTTGCACTTAACTCTTGAGTAACATTTTTTATCATCGGCAAATGTTGCCACCTCACTGTGTACCCTCTTTTCCAAATCATTTGTGAATATGTTGAGCCTTGGTTTGAGTACAAATCTTGGGGGGACCTGACTATTTACCTTTCTCTATTGTGAAAACTGACCATTAATCCCTACCCTGGTTTCCTGTCTTTTAACCGGTCACTGATCCATGAGAGGATCTTCCCTCTTATCCCATGACTGTTTACAATGCTTGACAATCTTTGGTGAGGGACCTTGTTACAGGCCTTCTGGAAGCCCAGGTACACTATGCACTAAATCACCCTTGGCCACATGTTTGTTGACCACCTCAGAGAATTCTAATAGATTGGTGAAGCGTGATTTATTTCCCTTTACAAAAGCAGAGTTGACTCTTCATCGTGTTCATCTGTCTGTCTGATAATTCTGTTCCTTACTATAATTTTGGCCAGTTTGCATGATACTGAAGTTATGCTTACTGGCCTGTAGAGGCTGATTTAAGAGAGAGGTTACGTACCTTAGTTACGAAGAGTCTTGTAGCACCTTGTAGACTAACAGAAACACCACCCTATACCGAAAACCTTCATGCCTCCAGCTTCCATCCCGGACACACTACACGCTCCATTGTCTACAGCCAAGCACTGAGGTACAACCGCATTTGCTCCAACTCCTCAGACAGAGACCAACATCTACAAGATCTTCCCAAGCATTCTTAAAACTGCAATACCCGCATGAGGAAGTAAGGAAACAGATAAACAGGGCCAGACGTGTACCCAGAAGCCTCCTGCTGCAAGACAAACCCAAGAAAGAAACCAACAGAACACCACGGGCCATCACCTACAGTCCTCAGTTAAAACCTCTCCAACGCATCATCAGTGATCTACAACCCATCCGGGACAACGATCCCTCACTTTCACAGGCCTTGGGAGGCAGGCCAGTCCTCGCCCACAGACAACCTGCCAACCTGAAGCAGATTCTCACCAACAACCACACACTGCACCATAGCAACTCTAACTCAGGAACCAATCCATGCAACAAACCTCAATGCCAACTCTGCCCACATATCTACACCAGCGACACCATCACAGGACCTAACCAGATCAGCCACACCATCATTGGTTCATTCACCTGCACATCTACCAATATAATATACGCCATCATGTGCCAGTAATGCCCCTCTGCTATGTACATCGGCCAAACTGGACAATCCCTACGTAAAAGGATAAATGGACACACATCAGATATTAGGAATGGCAATATACAAAAGCCTGTAGGAGAACACTTCAACCTGCCTAGACATACAATAGCAGACCTAAAGACAGCCATCCTGCAGTAAAAAAGCTTCAAGACTAGACTTCAAATAGACACTTCTGAGCTCCAGTTCATCTGCAAATTCGACACCATCAGGTCTGGACTTAATATTAACTGTGACTGGCTCGCCAATTACAAAAGCGGTTTCTCCTCTCATGGGTGTTCACATCTCCAGATCAGCTGCTGGAAGTGGGCCCCCCCTTTCCTCCCCTCCTCCCCCCGATTGAATTTACCTTGCTTTCTTGACTACATATTTATGTCTGCCTCTGGAGATTTCCACATCATTCATCTGATGAAGTGGGTCTTAGCCCACGAAAGCTCATGATCCCTAAGATCTGTTAGTCTATAAGGTGTTACAAGACTCGGTCGCTTTTGCAGATCCAGACTAACACAGCTACCCCCCTGACACTAGATACCTTAGTTAGTAGTTCTGCAATTTCATATTTGAGTCCTTCAGAACTCTTGTGTGCATACCATCTGGATCTGGTGACTTATTACTCTTTAATTTATCAGTTTGTTCTTAAACCTCTCTAGTGACACTTCAGTTTGGGACAATGGATCAGATTGGTCACCTAAAAAGTATGGCTGGAGATGTACTCCCCCGTATCGTCTGCAATGAAAACTGATGCAAAGAATTAATTTAGCTTCTCTGCAACTGCCTTGTCTTCCTTGAGTGCTCCTTTAGCAACTCAGTTGTCTAGTGGCCCCACCGATTGTTTGGCAGGCTTCCTGCTTCTGATGTACTAATAAATAAATTGCTGTTTCTCTTTGTTAGCTGTTACTCTATTAGATAGTTACTCTTCAAATTCTTTCTTGGCCTGCCTGCCTTGTACTTTTACACTCGACTTCCCAGAGTTTATGCTCCTTTCTGTTTTCCTCAGTAGCATTTGACTTCTGATTTTTAAAGATTGTGTGTTTGCCTCTCTTCCTCTTTTACTCTACTGTTTTAGCCATGGTGGTACTTCTTTGGTCATCTTACTGGGCTTTTTAATTTTCTTGTTTTAATTTGGATATACATTTAATTTGAGCCTCTGTTATGATGTTTTTAAATAGTCTTCATGCAGTTTGTAGGCATTTCATCCTTGTGACAGTTCCTTTTAATTTGTGCTTAACTAGCTTTCTCACTTTTGTGTAGTTCCCTGTTTTGAAGTTAAATGCAACTGTGGTGGGTTTCTTTTGGCATTTTCCCCCCCCCCCCCCACAAGGATGTTAAATTTAATTACATTATGGTCACTATTACCAGACAGTTCAGAGTTATGAACTGACCCATCAGCCACACACCTCATTTGGAACCATAAGTATGGAATCAGTCAGCAGCAGAGACCAAAAAAAGAATTCAAGTACAGTCTAGTACTGTGTTAAATGTAAACTCTTTTAAAAAAGGGGGGGGGAGTTAAAAAATATTTGACAAGGTAAGTAAACTGTTTCTGTGCTTGTTTCTTTACATTAAGATTGTTAAAGGCAGCATTTTTCTTCTACATAGAAAATTTTCTAAGATGGATTAAGTCAATTGTCAGTTGTAAACTTGAAAGAACAATCTCAATGTTTTTGTTCAGAGTTACGAACAACCTGCATTCCTGAGGTGTTTGTAACTCTGAGGTTCTACTATATATTCACCTCTTGGACCAGATCCTTTGTTCCACCAAGGACTGAAGGAAGGAAGATGTGATTGCAGACAGATCTTTGGTAGATTCTCATGCATGGCCTGTGGATTAAATCTCCCCCATGGGAGGGGCACCAAAGGTGGATCACTTCAGCATTCTTATGAACAAGAAGCCACTAGTGTCCTGCTTGTGGGACTAAGAAAATCCCACATCATAAAGGGACAGCTCCTGGGCAGCCCTAAGAGAGGAGCTCTTCTGGCAAAGTCCAGCGGCGAGAGATGCTCCACGATCCCCAAAGCGAGGCTCATTGCCCTGTGCAGATAGCCCAAGCTGATTCTTGGGCTGAGATTCTGGCTTTCAGAGTTTCGCTCAGGACATCACAGGAGCATGGCTCCTGGCAAGGCAGAGATCTGTAGTCATGGAGTCTCTAAGCAGGCAACTTGTAGCCTCTTGAAAGCCACTTACCAGAAGGACCTAGAATTCCAAGTGGAAAAAGTTCACAGTGAGGTGCAGAGAGACCCCTCACTTGCCCTCATACATCTGCCTGAGTCCAACCTAAAGACGGACTCCGGCCAGGTACATTGGGCAACTATTTGAGCCTGCCAGGAACCTGTCCCAGCCAGGCGAGCTCCGTATCAGCCTTGTGCAGGGGTTATTGCTCTTGTTTCAAGTGGTATCTAATGAAAGTGAACAGTGACTGCAGTGGTGACCCAGTGGCTGGAGCACGTTATTCCAGGTTTTACAAGGATTCAGTGGTGCTCTTTGTGGTGGTGGAGTTCACTGCAGTAACCTGTTGACCTACTAACAGTTTTCTCTTGCCCACATACTCACCTCACTGAAGCCTTCTCCCATCTGCTGAAGTCCTTTAGTTGTTCTTAGATAATCCGGCTAAGTCTTTGTTCCTTTGGACACCAGTATGCTGGGCAGTGTTGTTCACAGGAAGATACTGTCGGAGCTGATGCCTTACTGCATTTCATGTTATGGTGTCCTGACCTAAGTCCCCTTACAGACGTAAGCTGTGCAGCAGCCTTTTAGGGCTGCACAGGTGCTCAGGGACTGGCTCGGAGGGGGCACCCCTCCGCCAGCCCCAACTCTGCTGCGGCCAGAACGGTGGGCCTGGCCTGCCCCCAGGCACGGACCCAGGCGCAGCTGGGGTGCCCCCTCTTCCCCCTCCCCCCCATCCTGTCCCAGACTGCTGGGGCCAGGGAAGGGACGCCTATTCTGCAGCCCCAACCCTGGAGCTGCCGTGGGGGGAGAGATTCTCCCTGCCATAGCCCCAGAGCACCTTGTCCTTGGCTGCACCCCAGAGCCCACACCCACAGCTGGAGTCCTCCCCAACCCTCTTCCTTAGTCCGGAGGCCCCCCCCCCACATGCCGAATGCCTTGGCCCCACCCCTACCACATGAATTTTGTTATGTGCACCAATATTAAGGTCATGTGTTCCTCATGATGTACATATCAACATTCATTCCGCACATGGGTGGGAACGCTGGTCCTGACTGCCGGAAACGAGAAGACTGGCCTCCACAGAGCTGTCCCTTGGGCACAGCAAATTGGGGTGACTGCCCTGTCCCAATGCCACGGGGGGCCCCATGATTTGGGTGGTGAGGTGAGGCAGGCGGGTGAGCAGCATGAGGAGGTGAGCAGCAGGCAGGTGAGGTGAGGAGGAGCCCCCCTTTCCCAGAACTTCCCCCTGTCAGCACCTCCTGCTCGCCGGCAGGACCCACCGATCAGAATCCTAGAAGATCAGGGTTGGAAGGGACCTCAGGAGGTTCTAGTCCAACCCCCTGCTCAAAGCAGGACCAACCCCAACTAAATAATCCCAGCCAGGGCTTTATCAAGCCGGGCCTTAAAAACCTCTGAGGAAGGAGATTCCACCACCTCCCTAGGGAACCCATTCCAGTGCTTCACCACCCTCCTAGTGGAATAGTGTTTCCTAATATCCAACCTAGACCTCCCCCACTGCAATTTGAGACCATTACTCCTTCATCTGTCACCACTGAGGACAGTCTCTAGATCCATCCTCTTTATAATAATATAATATAAATGGAGATATACCAATCTCCTAGAACTGGAAAGACCTTGAAGGTCATCGAGTCCAGTCCCCTGCCTACACTAGCAGGATTGAGTACTGTCCCCTGACAGATTTTTTGCCCCAGATCCCTAAATGGCCCCCTCAAGGATTGAACTCACAACCCTGGGTTTAGCAGGCCAATGCTCAAACCACTGAGCTATCCCTCCCCCCTCAGGTAGTTGAAAGCAGCTATCAAATCCTCCCTCAGTCTTTTCTTCTGTAGACTAAATCAGCACCTCTTCCTCCTTCTCAGTGCCTACTGCCTGCCACAGATCAGATGTTTAACGGCATCAGGAGGCGCTGGAGGGGAGAGGAGCGAGGGTGCACTGCCCTCGGGGGAGGGGCCTTGGGGGAAGGAACGGGGCGGGGGAACACCCCTCCCCGGCAGATTAGAAACTGGGTGCCTATGTCCTGGGCCCTGCACCCCCACTAGGAAGGGCCCTGGGCCTTGGGCAGAATCCTCTGCCGCAGGGATGTTTCCATAGTAGACATCGGCAAGGCTGATCCGGGGTCCTCTCCCCAAGCATTTACAGAGTGTTTTTATTTGAACTGGTGACGTTTCAGACCTGTGTCCAGAACAGGTTCCCAAGTTAAGGGAGGTTTTGGGGCATCCATATACTCCATGCTGGCACAGCGTTTAGGGAGCTAACAGAGGAGCTGCCTGCATGCTCAGCCAGAGCTGATTTGGTAACTCCACAGCAGCAGTGAGGGAAACAAGCTGCAAGGCAGGCAGGCGCCCGGTTGACTCTACAGAGTTAGGTCGACACAAGGCAGCTTATGTCGCTGTAACTCTCTGAGTCTACACTAATGTCACTCCGCTGCTGTGACTCTCTCTATGCCGACTTAATAACGCCACCTCTGCGACAGGTATAGGGTTAAATCCAGGCAGTGTCCATGTAGACACTGCGTTCCTTAGGAGGTGTCCACGATACCCCACTGTGGTCACGCTAGTCATCTTTTTGAATTCCACTGCCCGGGGGCCAGATACACAAGTAGACACCCCTCCTCTTTTAAAGCCCCAGGCTGCTTTGAAAGTCTATTTCCTGTTTGCTCGGTATGGAGAGCTCAGCTAACAGCTGACCATGTCAGCTCAACGCTGCAGACCCACGCCCTCCTGGAGAACACTGAAAGGGGTGGATATCTGGGGAGAAGAGGTTATGGGGCCGAGCTCTGATCCAGCTGCAGCAATGTTGTCTCCGCTGCAGAGCAGCAGGCATGCTGTTTTCACAAATTACTGCATGTCATGCTTGGTGAAGACCCCACCGCTGCCAAGAAGAACCCCGTGAATACTTTAGGGGAGCTGGAGTAACAGGCCCCTGAAGTGAACAGTGAGGAAGAGGTGTTGGACAAGGAGGAGCATGGGGGGGGGGGGCAGGCGAGTTGGGTGGCTCCAATGGCGTGATGAGCAAGGACCTCTTTCTGATGCCGGAGCAGTCAAGCCAGTCTCTGTTGTCCAGCACCAGCTTGCCAGATGCAGGGGAAGGAACCTCTGGTAAGTAAGCAGTTTGCTTTGGTATTGTCTGTTCATTTATCCTTTTTTGATCATGCTGGAAGAGGTGGTGAAATAGCTGATGGAGCATGGGGCAGTCCCTCCACCTCTATGAATCCCAAGGAGAAGTTAGAAGGTAATGCCTGTAACCTGTGTGGATCGAGGGAAGTGAGCTCAGTACCCCAAGTTTCCCTTTATCTTATGAATGAACTCACAGTAGTACCTTTGTGCATTGCATCTTTTGCAGCTGGAAATGTGACCTTGTGGGTCTCTCCATCCCACCAGCAGAGCGGCTGAGCCCATGAGGAGGAGAAGGAAGAGGACGTGGGATGATGTGTGTCAAAAGATCCTGCAAGCCTCTAGTGCAGGGATGGGCAACTGCGACCAGCGGGCCGGATGTGGCCCATGGGCTAATTCTGTCTGGCCCCACAAGCTCCCAGCTGGGGAGGCTAGCTCCTCCCCCGCTCCCCTCCTGCCTTTGCGCGGAGTGGGGGTGGGATGGGTGGGCGGGCAGCGGCCTGCGTGATGTCTGGCTCCAGGCCAGAGCCCCCACTGTACCTCCCCCTCCCCCCCCCAGCAGGCCCACGTGAGCAGTGCTCCAGGGTGCGGGGCAGGGCTGTGTGACCTCTGGCTCTGGGACAGCGGGGGAGGGAAAGGAGCTGGGTGGGGCAGGCTCTGTTGGATCAGCACGGCAGTTAGCGGAGTGGTAAGGGGGCTGGGGGCGGGGAAATTGGATAAGAGCCAGAGGGTCTCAGGGGGCGGTCAGGGAATGGGAGGGGGGGAAGGGGGAATGTATAGAGTGTGGGAGTCCCAGAGGGCCTGTCAGGGGGCAGGGTTGTGGCTAGGGGTTGGGGCATTCAGGGGACAGGAAGCAGGGGGTTGATAGGGGGTGGGGTCCTGGGGAGTGATTGGGGGCAGGGGGGTCTCTGGAAGGAGTAGTTGGGGGACAAGGAGGTGGGGGGGGGTGGATGAGTCGGAGGTTCTGAGGGGGGCAGTCAGGGGGAGGGGCTAGGGTGTTTGGGGAGGAACAGCCTTCCTGACCTGGCCCTTGGGTGTGGCCCTTGGGCCGAAAAGTTTGCCCACCCCTGCCCTAGTGCTTTGGATACTGAGAACAGGGCTTAGAGGATCACCCTCGTGGGTAGAATGGACAGGGCTAGAGCAGAGAGAAGATAAGCACAGGACAAGGCGAGAGACGTGCAGTAGGAGATGCTAGCGCTTCAGTTGTCAAACAAGCTGGACACTTGTCTTGATCTTCAGGTTCAACAACCCCATGCCCACCTCCCTCTGCAACCCATAAAGAGCTGCATTCCGGTGCCTCTGCACACCACTGTTCGCCCAGCTTCCACAGGGTGTCCAGGGATGCTGTATTACCCCTCCCCCTTCCCCGGGACAGAGATGTTGGTGTGTGTGTGTATGCGAAATGACCGTTCGTTCTTCTTCAGAGGTTCTTTTCCCTGTCTTTCTAAAGTCTCATTCCGTTACAAATATGTCTGTTTGCAGGGGTTTGGAATAAAAGTCTGTTGATTGAAACTTAATTCATTTTTATTAGCTCACAACATAGGATGGCTGGGGCTGACATCATTCACAGATATGGCAAATGCACCTGTTGTTGTTCTGGTACTACACACACAGCACTCTCATTACAAGGTTCAGACAGGACTGCAAAAACAAACCCACCCAAGGCCAGGTAGAGCTTGATACAGCAGCACCCATCGCCGTGGCTCACTAGTCAAATGGTCTTTCAAGGCCTCCCTGAGGCGCATAGCTCCCTGTTGAGCTCTTCTTCTAGCTCTGATGTCTGGCTGCTCCAAAGCAGCAGACAGACGTTTCCCTCCCCCGCCCCCCTTTGCTTCACAGATACTGTGAAGCACACAGCAGGCAGCTATACCCATTGGAATATTTTTTTCACTGAGTAATCTCGTGAGTAAACAGTGTCCTCTCACGGCCAAAGGCGCATTCAGTGTCGTGCTGCACCGGTTGAGCAGGCTCATTCAAGCACTCCTAGCCGCAGGCAAGAGCCACAGGAGTAAGGGGCAGGCTGGGTCTCCCAGAATCACTCTTGTCATTTCAACATCCCCAGTGGTAACTCTGGTCTGGAAAGAGGCCCTGTTAAAAACGTGTGTTATGCACCGTCCTTGACCAGCTTGTATCCCTGGTGATCCACCAGCACCTACTATACCATAGAAAAGTAGCCCTTTCTGTGATCTGTGTGTCATCTACCCCACGCATCACAGTTTGGGAGCCATCCACGGCCCTGCACATTGCCCAGAGTCGCAAGCTCTGGTGGCAGGATTGCGATCAGTGGCCCGAACACTTACATCACAGCAGCCCCCGTGGTTGATTTCCCAACTCCCTGCAGATCTCGCATTGCCATCTTCCACACAGCCATTGCCGCCTGTTGCTGCAGTGCAGCTCCCCTGGGGGTGTTGCTGCAGCCGAGGGCTGGGGCAAGCTCTGCACTCGCTTCCAGGAATGTGGCTTTGCTCTCTGGAAATTCTACAGCCCCTGCTCCTCATCCCATACCTGCCTAACAGTACAATCCCACCAGTCAGTGCTTGTTTCTCCGGCCCAGAACGGGTGCTCCCCCTCTGCAGCTGCTCTGTGAAGGCTAGTAACAGCCTTCTCTTGTTTCTGTGCTCCACAACAAGCTGGCCTCCCTGGAATTGTCATGTCCCCACACCTCCTCTGGTGGCTCTGCAGATGCTGCAGGATCAGGCCCATTGTGCTCACAAAATAGCGCAGAGCTGGGCAGGACCCATTTTTCTCAGACACAGCAGGTGTGGGTTTGCAGGGCTTTTGAGAAGAGGCACAGACATGGGATGCTGATAAAATTATGGGATGGAGAAAACTGCATCATGGGATGTTGAAACCGTGTTCCCAGTTGCCTCTGCATGACTCTTGCCCCCATGAGGCATTGCAAACCATCCTGCACTAGATGGGGTAGCTCCCTGCGGTGTCTGCTGACTGCATCAGTGCAAGTGCTAGTAGTGAGGATGCACACCTCCCGTGCAAGGAGTGCGGTGTGGACATGCAAAAGTAGTTTAATTACTGTGGCAACTACCTTGGTGTAACAGGGTCAATTTCATTTTGTAGTGTAGACTTGCCCTGAGGGGGACTGCAGGGAGAGAATTCCTTCAGCAGGCTGGTGAAAAGCTGCCAAACCTACCAATAGCAAAGGAAGGAACAGGACAAAGAAGCTGGGGAAAACTACAGAGGTCAAAGTAACTCAAACCTGCCCATTGAAGAAGCGAGTGGACATTTAGAGGGTTGAGAGTGTCTAGAGTTTGAATAGTGATTGCTAATGGTTGGGAGGTACATTAAACCTCCTGCCTCTGGACTTAGCCCAACGTCTAACTCAGGGATCAGTACATCTGCTCTTGTGGAGTTCTTGCTCCTTCTTCTGAAGCATCCGGTACTGGCCTCTGTCAGGAGAATGCTGCACTGGGTAGACCATAGGTTGGATCCAGCTGAGCACGTCCCAGGATCCCTCTCTCTCTGGTTTTTACACTGTCCTAGTGGTGGTTTTCCTGGGCTAGCAAAGACAGATGTATTTCACTCTCTCTTTCTCCTTATCATTCAGTTCCTCCAGCCCTTGACCATGTTTGTGGCTCTCCTTAGACTTCAACTTTCAATCTCTCACAGAATGAGGCGCCCAGACGTGATCTCATTTCAGCAGCAGTAGCACAGATGGATGCACCATTGCTGCCTCGCTTGCTCTGTGCCAGTTTCAGGGTCATTCCCCAAGATACTAGTTTATGATTTTCCGTTATGTTTTGTTAGTGGATTTTAGCCTCTTATTTCTGTCTTTACTCCTAACGTGCCTTACTGCCCTCCACCCACTGGAAGGTTTCTTTCTACGGAAACCAAACACTGCGCAACTCCTGCACCTCTACAGCTGGGACCCCAGAGCTGTGTCCTTGTCTCCCTGTGTGTTTTGACTCTTGGGGATAGTTTGTCTCCATGGTGTGGGCTATGTAGATTGCAGGGGGTTCCTACAGCTGGGGCGGTGGAGGGGCAGCTCCTGGCGGTGAGATGGACCGGCTGGGAGAAAAGGCACTTTAAATAGTAACCTGTGGGCAGCTGTGTGAGAACCGATCCATCCTGCTCTGGTGAAGTACTGAAGGGGCGGTGGGCACCAGTCTCCCTACCACATTACAGATTGCCGAATAGTTACACTGAGTCCTCTGAATTGAAACAGTTCCTCTGTAGTGTTTCCCTGCTGTAAACAGACTCCCTCACCCTGTAGTTGCATCTTGGCCATGGTGGAGCATAGGCCTGGGTGGGGAAATTCCCAGGCAGGCAGAGCTCAAGGCAGCTTTTGGGCTCCAGAAGTTTTAACTCTGGTTAAACTCTGGTTTAACCTGTTAAACTGAGAAGTGGGTGTGGGTCACTTGTCTCCTGGTCTGTGCTAGATTCCCACCAGGGATCTCCTGGGACAGCCTGGAAGAGTGAGTCATGCTGTATTTAGACACCGTAACATTGACTTTCTGGCTCTTTCTCATTCCCAGTTGTTTGCTGCTTTTAAATGGATTCCAGTGAATTTCCTGGCTCTTTGGACCCACTTTCTCTACCTGATAAGCCACTGATTGGTGATCTCCCTGCTGACATGGAGTTTGGGGAAGATCTTCTGGGCTCCCAGACAGCTTCTACACAGCAAGTGTCAGGTCTTCAGTCCCCGGTGATGGAATGGGAGGAGACCAAGCAGGTGACTGTGGATGGGGGCTTAGACCTTTTGGTGAAAGTGGACAGTTTGACTGATCTAAGCAAATCAAACAATCTTGATCTAAATAAACCCAGTGTGTTGGACGTTCTGGAGAAACCTGATGTCTTAGATGACATGGATGAAGCCACTGACTTGATGGGTCTAGATAAACCAGTGGATTTGGAGGGTCTGTACAAGGCACATTCTTCCCAGGACATGACGGATGGGCCTGGGGACTCCTCTGAGCTGGCTAGGGAAGACATTGTGCCAGAAGCATGGAAAGAAGGGGAAGAAAAACCAAACTATGACTCTGGGGACCTGAAGGATGATTGTGCTGCTGCCACTAGTGTGCTTTGTGATGGTAACACCTTGGAGTCCCCCCTGGAGCCTGTTCCTGGCGCAGGGGAGCTGAGCTCTGCACCCCCAGAGGAATTTACAACCCAGCTCTCAAGTTTGCCAGTGGCTCCGCCACACCCCAGTCTTAAGCAGGCGAAGAAAACAAGGTTGAAGGCCCCAAGGAAAAGCTCCCCTGTGCAAAAAGAGGAGCCAGCAGCAGAAGAGGAGCTCGACCAGAGCCCTGCCCTGCCCCCTGAGCACCCCGAGGAAAGCCAGCCTGAGGAGGGGGCCGAGGATGGTGGTAAGGCTCCCAGAGAAGAGAGCAGTGTGCCGAAAGCACAGGAGGCCACACAGGCATCGTCCCCGGGTAGGTCTTCCAGTGACGGGCGAAGTTCTGGCATGACAAGCGGTGGGGGCCGTCTGCTCCAGTGAACTGGAGACTGATCAGCTCTAGTCTGACCCTGGGGAGGTACACCAGTATGGAGATGATGTGTGACCCACGACCCTCCTACTGGTGCACCTAACAAAATGAACGTGTGGGGGTGGGGCCGAGGGGTTCAGCGTGGGGGAGGGGCTCAGGGCTGGGACAGAGGGTTGGGTGCAGACTCTGGGATGGGGCCAGGGATGAGGGGCTTGGGGTGCTCCGGGGCTATGGCGAAGAGCGAGGACTCTCTCCGGCTCTCTTCCCACAGCAGCAGCACCTGGGTTACTTACTGCTCGTCTGCACAATAGGCGCCTCTCCCCCGCCCCTGCAGGCCCGGGCCAGGGCTGGGTTTGGGCCCACGGAGGAGGTACCCTGGGTGCACCTGGGGCCGTGCCGCAGCAGAGGGACACCCCTCCCCTGGCTGGTCCCCAGCCGCAGCAGGTCTCCGGGTGGGTCTCCTGAGCGCCTGCACGGTGCTACATAGGCTGTTGCATGGCTGCACAGCTTACAGGGAACTTAGGTCTCTCTGCGTGCGAACCAGTATTGCCTGCTAATTGGGCAGGCTGGGGAAGTGGCCCCGATCGGAGGGATTCATAGCTCAGGCAGTCAGGGCCCTGGATGGGAATGAGCACTCTCATTGACTGCCGTAGCTTGAAGTTTGCTCCTATTGGCTATTGGTCCCGCTGCCACGGCTCTGGGTTCAGCCCAGGTTGGTGCTGGTTAGAGATGTCTGCGGCTATCTTGGCACTAGGGCAGGAGCAGCGTGGGCAGGGTTCCTGCCCTGCTCTCCACACCAGGCTGAGGGAGGCCTGGAGCTACCCCCTCCCTTCCCAGCTGAGTCTGTTCTGAGTTTCCAGAGGGGATTCGGCAGTGACAGCTGCAACTGCCCAGTGTCTTTCCCGCTCTGCATGCAGGCCTGCTCCATGCACCCGGGGGTGGATACCACACTTTGTCTGTGGTTCTTCCTTCCTGTGCCTTGCTGTGCATGCCTAGGCAGGAGCAGAGGCTGGTGGTCATCCCTGTGACTTCTAGCCCCTCCTGTTTATGCAGGGGCTGTGGTCTCTGAGCAGGAAGCTCTTCCCTGCTCTGGAGAGAATCAGGGTCTGGGATTCAGGTGTCTTCTGTATTCCCGTTGCAGGAGAAGACCTGGCCGGGAAGGGAAGCGAGCAGCCAACTGAGAAGGTGAGGAGAGTTCAGATAACTGCTTCTGTCTGCAAGAGTGCTTGAGGGCTGCCCCTCTGAGGGGCATGGGAAGAAGTGTGCATGTCTCCTGGGGCAGACCCCTTCTCTCTGCTGGGCAGGTGGCTTCCCTCTTAGCTCCCTGCCACTTGCCAGGCCAGAGCCCGGCCCCCTGCCCTGCTAACCCCAGTCAGGGCCTTGGCTGGGCTTCAGCACAGCTTGACCCATCTGCTGTTAGTTTGAAAGAAGAGCCCTGAGGCCAGGCCCTGGGAGTGTCCCAGGCTTCCTGTCCGTGGCCACCCCAGAAGATGGTTGGTCTGAGTGTTCTCTGGGTGTCTTCCAGGAGCAGAAGAGGAGCGAACGAGCCAGGAGATCAGAGGCAGCCAGGCCTGAGACTGTGAATTCCTCCGAGAGCAGTGAGTAACCTAGGTGGGCCACTCGGCCCATTTCTAAGTGCCAGAGATGAGAAGACCTCTGGGCAGCTCTGTCCCGTTCTCCCCACCCCACCTGGGGATCAGGAGGCTTCATTGTAGGGACTTTCCTAGGGGCAAACATCCCGTCTCTGCCTCTGTATCTGCTGCTCCTTCCTTAGGAGTGGGGAGGAATTGTGCCCCTCTCACCCGGGCTGTGCCACCTACTCCCTTCTCTCTTTGGGACAGGGCTGGGGGGAGCAGACTTGTTCTCTCTAACGCACAGTGGAGTGTGCAGAGACTCTGCAGTCTGCTCTAGGTGTTCGCTAAGAACCGTGCCTTAGTCGAGACAGCAGTGCCCAAGGCTCAGAGAGCCTGAGGGTTTCCTGCTTCGTCCCCTGCCAGCACATTACAGCTTTCCAAGGTCCCTTCTTCCTCCCTGCTGAGGGAATTCCAGGTTCTGCACCCTGACAAGGACTCCAGAAAGCCCCGTCCCCAGTCTGGACGTGGGGTTCCGCTCAGCCCCTAACGGGGATCTGTCTCCCTTTCCCTGCTCAGTCCCGGTCTCCGACGAGGACTCAGATGCTATGGTGGATGATCCCAACGATGAGGACTTTGTTCCTTTCCGTACCCGGCGCTCGACCCGCATGTCCTTGCGCACACAGATGGCTCAGCGGGCTGCCCGCTCCACCGTCACCAAGATGACTTGTGCCAACTGCCGGACCCCCCTGCAGAAGGGCCAGACCGCCTACCAGCGCAAAGGGCTCCCTCAGCTCTTCTGCTCCAGTTCCTGTCTCACCACCTTCTCCAAGAAACCACCCGGCAAAAAGATCTGCACCTTCTGTAAAAAGTGTGTGCCCCTCCCTGCCTTGCCCAGCCTCTCGGCCTCCCGCCCGCCTTCCGTCTGACTAGCCACCCTCGCCCCATCTCACCCTGCCTTCCTCACCCCTACCCATGTACCCCTGTCTGCCTTCCTCACACACACTCTCCCCAACCCACTTCCCTCCCTGATGAATCCCTTGTCTACCCCCCTCCATGTCACCCCATCCTGCTCCCTCGACTCCCTTCACTCCTGGCCTCCCCCCATACCCTGTCTTCCCCCACCACAGGACTCCACTCCCTCTAATTGCACTTCCCGCTCCGCCTCGCCTCCCCCTGTCCTGGAGCCCCTGCCATTACGGCCCACCCTCCCGCTTTGTCCTGAGTGGGGGTGACCCCCGCGCTAACCAGTCCCTTCCTGCCCCCAGAGAGATCTGGAACACCAAGGATTCTGTTGTGGCCCAGATTGGCTCGGGTGGCTCTTTCCATGAGTTCTGCACCTCTGTGTGCCTCTCCCTCTACGAGGCGCAGCAGCAGAGACCAGCCCCTCAGCCTGCCGAGGCCTCGGACACCGGCCGCTGCAGTGTCTGTCACAAGCCTGGGGAGGTAAGCAGAGCCCTGGGCTGTCCGGTGTTTGGCCCAAGAAGTTTTGAAGCCATCTGCTGGAGCTGGAGTTAATGAGCTACCCACACCTTTCCAGGTGCTTGTGAGCTGCCTAGTCCAGTTCTAGGGGCTCGAGCCTATCAGTCCTGTTCTGGGTCGGCCTGGGGAACCCGTCAGGGCGCAGGCTGTGGCCTGTATGCAGATTTGGGCTTCCATGTCCATCGTTTTCCACCTGTCAGCCCCAGAGATGCAGCGTCTGCTCTCTCCTCCCCGTGCCGCCCCTACAGCTCCCCGGGCCGTTCTTCCATTCTCCTGTTTGGCGGGAGCCAGCCTGCATGGGTTCGCTAGAGTAATGGCCCTTCCCGCCCAGAGACACAGGCCAGCTGGAGGGCTAGGGCCCTGCAGAAGGCAGGGGCGGCCCTGTGCTGGCCTCTGAGGGCGTGCCCGGTGTGGGTGTGTGTGCAGATCCAGCACGAGGTCAGCAATGGGAACGTGGTGCACCGGCTCTGCAGTGACGCCTGCTTCACCAAGTTCCGAGCCACCAAGGGGCTGAAAACCAACTGCTGCGATAACTGCGGCCTCTACATCTACAACAAGGGGCTGCCCCTGGAGTACCTCTTCCACGAGGGCCAGCAGAAACGCTTCTGCAACTCCACATGCCTCAATAGCTACAAGAAGGTGAGGGGGTTCCTGAGACAGGGAGGCGCCCTGTGGGCAGCTGTCTCCCTTTCCCGAGGCTTGGACCAGCCTCCTCCGGCTCAGCGCAGGGCACGGCCTCTGACCGAGCAGTCTCGCCCTCAGGGAGCTTCTTAAGAAACGAGATCCAAAGGCTCTCTTCGGAGCACACGAGTGGAGGCGCACTGAGCTTATTCCCGCTGCTGGGGCTGCAGCTCCCCAGGCCTGGCCCTGTGGGTTGGCTGAATAAGTCGGCCTGTCCTTGGGATCCGTGGGCTGGTGCTCCTGGTCACTTGCTTAGCGAGGCCGATTGTCAAAGGCACAGAGCTGGCTCCTTGCGGTGGCCATAAGCCCAGGGCTGGTTCTGTCCTGCTGTGCTGTGCAGAACTGAGTGAACTAGACAGTGTCCCCACTGAGGGGCCTCTTTTGCATCCATCCAGCCATGGGGTCCCCACAAAATGTCTGTGTCCCAGGCTAGCCGAAGATCTAGATGGGTTCTCAGATGGTAGTGGGGAGTGTGGCCTGCTCGTGGGCATTGCCAGCAGCTGCCAGGGCCTGTGACCCATGGGGGGAACAGTGCAAGCTTGTCGTTCATGTGAACCTGCCTTGTGGGGCCGTTGAAGGGGATGGGAGGAGGGAGAGTGTAAGATGGGGTGAGGATGGGCGAGGGACCAGCCAGGACATGGGGCGGAGGAAAGCAGGGCCTGAGCTCTCCGGTAGCCGCGCTCTGCTTGGTGCTTGCAGAAGAACACCCGCGTCTACCCCTGCGTGTGGTGCAAAACGCTGTGTAAGAACTTCGACATGCTGCCCAACGTGGATCGGAGCGGCAAGACGGGCCTGTTCTGCTCCATCTGCTGCACCACCTCTCACAAAGTGAAGCAGTCGGGTCTGACTGGTAAGAGCGCGTCGGCTTCCTCTCACCTGTGGGAGTGAGGCTTAGGGGGAGAGGTGTCACACACTTAGGGGGCTCTAACAGTGCCCTAGGTAAGCCTGGGCTGGGCACCAAGCTGGTGTGATGCTGCGACCCCCCCGTTCCCTACGGCAGCATGTCTGCCCTGGCAAAGCCCAGCATCCCCGTTCCCCTGGGATTGTTGCACCAGGGTGTCTGAGGACCAGGCCCACTAGAACAGACTGGAGTGAATGGGAAAGGAGCGTGTAGCCCCGTCCCACCTCCCACGCTGGTGCCATCTCTCTCTCTCTGTCTTGCTAGGTCCCGCTAGGCCCTGCAGCTTCTGCAGAAAGAGCCTGTCTGAGCCCTGCTATTACAACAAGACTGACCGGGTTGTGTACCAGTTCTGCAGCCCCAGCTGCTGGACCAAATTCCAGGTATTGAAAGACACTTCCTGTCAGGGAGGGGTCCCTCTCCTCTCCCAGCAGAGGTTGCTGCCTCCCTGGACTCCAACAGGGAGGGCACCCTGGAAAGTCCCAGCTGGGGCACAGGCATCAATTACAACCAGCTACATCTTGTGCCCAGCTTAAAATCAGAGGGTTGGGCCAGCACAAGGGTTACTAGCAAGCACAGTCCCTGCAACTCCTGTGCCCAGCTGGGACTTTCCAGTGTGCCCTGCCCAGAGGAGTCCTAGGAAGCAGCAGCCCCAGGTAGTGTGGACCATGTGTCCGAAGAGAGCTGGAGATCTCTGGCCCACTGACGTGCATTTTTAGTGACTCTGGGAATGCTGAGGTGGTTCCAGAAGCCTTGGAAGAGAGGTAATGTCACGCACTGGGTCAGAAAGGACAAGCAGGGTGACCTGAGTAACTATAGGCCAGTGATCCTGCCACCAGTCCCTGGCAAAGTAACGGAAAAGCAAACACCGGAATCAGTCAATAAAGAGTTAAAAGATGGGATTGTAAGTCAAGCCAGTCATCGGGTTTATGGGAAATAGGTCTTGTCAAGCAAACCTCGCTTGGCTGATGAAAGAGAACGGTGTAGATGTAATACAGTTAGACTTTAGCAAGGGGGTTGTCACCGTGACATGCAATGCGTTGATTAAAAAATTACCGCTCTGTGACATCAGTCAGGCTCATCTTAGCTGGATTAAGAATGGCTGATGGACAGATCTCAGAAAGCAACTGTCCATAGGGAAGCACTAAATGGGGATGTTTCTAGTGGGGTCCCGCAGGGATTGGTCTCCTAGGCCCAGTGCTCACCTTTGTCCTCAATGACCTGGGAGGAAATCTAAAATCTCGCTGATCAGCTTTGCGGAGGATACGGAGCTTGGCAGCGGTAATGAGGCTGGGGACAGGCAGGCATAGAGCGCGATCTGGTTTGACTGGAGAGTTGGGCCCATTCAAACAACATGTGTTTTAATAAAGCCAAATGCAAGTTCATGCATCTAGGAACAAGGAATGCCAGCCACTGGGGGCGGGGGGTGGGACTGTATCCTGGAAAGCAGAACTCTGAAGGGTTTAGGGGTCACAGCAGATGAGCAGCTGAGTGGCAGCTCCCAGTGTGATGCTCTGGTAAAGGACCAACGTGACCCGTGGCTGTGTAGACGGACATAGTGAGTGGGGGAGCTGGGAGGGGACATCACCTCTGAATAAGGCACTGGTGAGGACTGCATCCAACTCTGGTGTCCACACCTTCAAAAGTCCTGCAAGCCTGGAGAGGGTGCAGAACAGACCCAGAACAAGGATTTGAGGGCTGGAGACAATATGTGTTAGGGACAGATCTAGAGACCAGTGTGTTTAGTTGTCAGAAAGACACTTGAGAGGTGAATTGATCACAGTGTCTGAACGCCTTCGGGGGAGAAGATACAGAGCCTTCTGGGGCTCTTTAATTTAACAGCGAAAGGCAGAGCGAGAACCAGTGGCTGGCAGCCAAAGCGAAACACATTCAGATTAGAAATAAAGCACCAACATTTCAGGGAGTGTGACCAGCCGTTGGCACAATCTCCCCAGGAAGTGGTGGATTCTCCGTCTCTTGAGGTCTGCACATGGGGGCTGGATGCCGTTCTGGAAGATCCACTTTCAACATAACCCCGGGTTCTATGGCTCCGTGCAGGGAGACTGAGTGGAATGTCACCATCAGGAGGTCAGACTAGATGCTCTAATGGTCTCTTCTGGCCTTAAGCTCAGTGACCGTCGACGGTTCTGGCAGGCAGAGGTGGCCAGTGAGTGTGGTGGGGCTGGGCAGGAAGGCTCCAGCTGGTGGGTACGTGCCCTTTCTCCTTTAACTTTCTCCCTTTCTCCCAGCAGCGCACCAGCCCCGAAGGGGGGATCCACCTGAACTGCCATTATTGTCACAATCTCTTCAGTGGGAAGCCAGAGATTCTGGACTGGCAGGTGAGAAGGGGCAGCAAGGCCTTGGCCCCTGGGTCCATGGGGCAGAGGTCCACACCAGAGGGGTTGCAGAGTCTCCTTGGGTTCCTTTCCTGGCCCTGAAGAGGGAGCCCAGGTCAGCCTCCTCTCGACCAGGTTAGCTGGCAGCCATAGCCCTGTAGGGGTGGCTGTGGAAGACACAGGGCGCAGGCTGGGCTGGGTTCAGGGCGAGTTCCCCTTGCCCCAGTTCCTACACTGGAGACGTTGTGACTGTCTACCCAGCGCTGTGATTCTGCTCCTGCTTTCCTAGCCAGCCTAGGCTTGTCTGGCCAGGCTGGCTGACCCAGGCGGCGGTCTCTTTGGCAGGACAAAGTCTACCAGTTCTGCTGCAAGGACTGCTGTGAGGACTTCAAGCGGCTGCGCGGGGTAGTGTCCCAGTGTGAGCACTGCAAGCAGGAGAAGCTGCTGCATGAGAAGATCCGCTTCTCTGGGGTGGAGAAGAACTTCTGCAGCGAAGGTATATGGAAGAGCGCGGGAGAGGGCGGCGCCTGCTTCCGGCCCCCAGCTTGGGGAAAGGAGAGACCTCGCAGTGGCATGGAGGGAGGTCTGTCGTGCCAGGGCAAAGGCCTTGCCTTATAGTGCAGGGAGGCTGATTCAGGGGTGGAGTCCTGGCGGCCAGCGCCTGGGAAGAGGCCTTGCCATCCGGTGTCAGCCTGGGGAGGGCTGTCTCATTGCTTTTCTCTGTCTGAGGGTTGGGGGAGACAGCAGGTGGCAGCTCCGCTCCTCCTGTCGTCACACATCTGCACTCCTGCACCTGGGCTGGCCTGGCCTGACCTTGTCCTGCACATAGGAGGCTGGAGGCGTTTGTTTGGAGTTACGCTCTTCCTAAGCGCAAAGAGGTGAGAGATGGCAAATCCCCGGAGGTCCCATGTCGTCCCAGCCGCGGGGTCAGTGCAGGATTGTTCCCAGCGACGTTGTGCTCTTTTGTGTCTCCACACACCTGGCTTCGGGTCTTGTTCAGGTTAGGGAGTCCCCCAGTGCATCCTGGGAAGGTTTCACTCCTATTGTTTCTCCGCAGGGTGTGTGCTTCTTTACAAACAGGATTTCACCAAGAACCTGGGGCTGTGCTGCATCACCTGCACCTACTGTTCCCAGACCTGCCAGCGGGCCGTCACTGAGCAGCTGGAGGGAAGCACCTGGGACTTCTGCAGTGAAGACTGCAAGAGCAAATACTTGCTGTGGTACTTCAAGGTCAGTATCGGCACTGGCAGCCTTGCGCTGAATTGCTGGGGTGGGCACCGATCCAAGAACTGGGTTCTACAGTGGGGAGCTGGCCCTGCTGGAGTCCCCAGCTGGCAATGACGGGACACTGCTGTGGGGAAGCTCACAGCTGATCCTGCCAGAGCACTGCTCTGGGGAAGTTCGTACTGCTAGTGGTAGTGTGGAGAAGCTTGCACTGCTGCTGCTAACAGGGCACTGCTGTGGGGAAGCTCACAGCATCTTGCCAAGTGTTCCTCTTTCTCTGCATGCCGAATGGGTGTGGTCAGTTACTTGGTTGTTTGTGTCTCCTGCCACTCGGGGCTTTAGGCAGCTCGGTGCCATGCCTGCAAACGTCAGGGGAAGCTGCTGGAAACCATCCACTGGCGGGGGCAAATCAAACACTTCTGCAACCAGCAGTGTCTGCTGAGGTTTTACAATCAACAGAACCAGCCCAACCTGGACACGCAGAAGGGGCCGGAGAGCCTGCTGAACAGTGAGTAGGACGCAGGGAGAGCGCCCAGCAGAGCAGGAAGAACTGGAACTCCAGTGCTGGGACTGGACAAGACACTAGGCGACAATCCTGCACTGGCCTCTGGGAGGATAGATTGAATGGGACCTGATGGGGCTTCTCCATCTCTAATGTCTATGGTTCTATGACACACAGGGCCCAGATGGGAGGAGCTGGCGCCAGCATGCAGCCTGTAGCTCTCACCCTTAGCAAGGAAGCTCAGGGGTTTAATAGGCGACTCCAGCCTCAAGTTACCAGCTGGGAGCTTGATTGGGTTAGGGGACAGCGTGGTTTGACCTGCAGCCCCCCACCTCCTCCGAGCTGTGACTTCCTCAGATCTCATAAACCAGCAGGATTGGGCCAGGTCAGTGCTTGGATGGGAGACCTTCAAGGATCGCCCAGGGCACTGCAGGAAGTGGTGCTGGTGATGCTGTAGGTGGGGCTCTTCCCTCAGTCCGAAGGGGGCCAGTAGAGGGCGCTGTGCTGCTCTCTTCATGAGACATGACATGGAAATCCTACGGTGTGTGCGTGCGCGCGTGTGTGTGTGTGCGTGCGCGCGTGTGTGTGCGCGCGTGTGTGTGTGCGTGTGTGTGTGCGTGTGTGTGCGTGCGTGTGTGTGCGCGCGCGTGTGTGTGTGTGCGCGCGCGCGTGTGTGTGTGTGTGTGTGCGCGTGTGCGTGTGTGCGTTGGGCCTGCTAACCTCAGTGTCCTGGACTGGTTCAGCGGTTCCAGCGGGGGGCTGAATTCTCTGCCTGTTGCCCGTTTCCTTTAGTTCACTTGTGTAAGTCAGTGGTAGGACATTGCAAAGTGCCTAGGGATCTCCCTGATGGCAGGTGCCATGGGGGGCACAGCTAACCCCATCCTGGGGACACACACGTAGCCTGGGGCCAGGACCTCCCCCGGTGTTACTCCCTTGACTTGTAAACTGCCCAGGACACGTGACTGGAGATCGAATGACTTGAACTTCAGACGGCCCCAGCATCAACAGCTCTGACTTTTGCCAAACCCTGAGCCTGCTGCCACAAGAACTTCACCCGTAGGGTACGGCTGCTCTACCCGCTGGATCGGCAGGTAGCGCTCGATGTACCAGGGATCGATTTATCACGTCTCATCTAGATACGATAAATCGATCCCCGAATCGACGGCTGTACTCCACCTCAGCAGGAGGAGTAAGCGGAGTCGGTGGAGGGAGCGGCCACAGTCGACCCCGCCGCCGTGGGGACAACCAGGTCGCGTAGTTGAAGTTGTGAATCTTAGTTCAAACCCCTCCCCCTGCCCCAGTGTAGCCCAGGCCTTAGAAGAGCAAATATTCCTCCCTGAGAGAATCCCTGGCTCACCTGCACCAAGGTGAGGAAATACACTCCAGAGACCGGGGACAATGGATGGGCACCATAAACCAGATGGATGGCAGGGCAGCTAAGAGCAAACCTGTTCCACGTACTCAATAAGTGGCAGCCTTTTCTGTAGCCCGTGAAGTCCCTGGACGCTGCCTAGGGCTCACCCCACCTCGAGCATGTTGGAGCAGCACAGGGCAGGAGCAAGGGCGCGGCCCCACACACTGGAGGGGGCGGGAGGGCCTGCGTGCTGGAATGACCCAGCCTGGCGGCTCCAGGGGCCAGGAACTTGTGGAGAGCTGGAGAAAGCACTGTTGGCCCCTCGTATTGAGACATCTGGGAGCTGAGGATCCAGCCAGAGAGGATGTCAGGCTCCCTGGACAGGGCGAGTGTTACGCCTGCATTCCCCAGTTCAGCAGTGTTGTCTGTGCTGTGCTCTGACCTCACCTAGCCACAGGGGAAACTGATGGCTGGCACTCTCCGTAGTTGGTAACATGGCCTCCTCCACAGCTGAAGACACTGCAACCCCCTGCCTCCTTCCTTGCCCCTGAGGTGGTGCATATTCTGGAGGGGGCCTCTCATGCTGCCCTCTGGAGCATCCCACAAGAGCCGCCTGGTCAAGCGAGCCATTCGCCCCCTCTGGCTCTGTTTCACACGCCACGGCCATTGCTACGGCCGCAGGGATCTGTAAGACTCCCCCTCTGTAATCAGGCCGATCTGCTTTATCCCTTTTGAAATGGGCAGTTCCAGTTCCGTGGGGGCCCAGAACAGGCGTGGGGCCTTCTGACGGGAGCTGGACTTGACAAGGGTATTTTCTCAGCACAGAGCGGTACATGCATGGGAAGGGAAAGGCTGGGTGCCAACCCCGATCCCTAGGATGAGCTAGGAAAGGGGAAGGTCAGAAGTAAGTACCTAGACTCCGGTCGACAGCCCACAGAGTTCAGGTCTGCAGCAGGGCTCCCCTGCGGTCCCAGGTTTGGAGGGTGATATGCCTGTCCCAGAACGGATGGGTTTAGTGACCTGCCAGAGCACAGAGGGAGCAGGAAGCAGCTCCTCTTGCAGGGGTGTGTGTTCTGGTTGGGCCCTGGCTGAGCACACCATCGCTCGTTCAGCTCCAGCAGCCCAAACCAGGAAAGTCGTTTCCTACCAGCCATGCGCCAGGCGGTTCAGGTGACAGCACAATGGAGCATGCTGGGTGTCACGGAGCGCCCGGGCGATGGTCTGGAACCGCTCCCTAGGAAGCCAGACCTGACTTCGGGTGAAGTGTCCCCTCTCCATACACAGCCTGTGTCCCAGGCCAGGAGCTTCAGGGGTCCCCACTTCCACCTTCCTGTGTCTGACCTCGGAGCATTCAGCACCTTCTGCCCCTCCGTGCGCTCCCCCCAGCGAGCCTGCCTGGGCGGGGTCCTGAGGGAGCCCATGGATTCTGCACCCCAAATCCACAGTCAAACATGACTCTCAGCCAGCCAGTAAAACAGGTTTATTCGATGACTTCTATCTGGTCTAACACAGACCATACAGCGAGCGTGAGCCCTCAGCTGGATCCATCTTGGGGCCAGAGAGCGAGATAGCTCCTCTGCCCTTCCTGCCTGGCTCCAGCCAAACCCAGACTGACAACCCCCGACCCCCCTCCAGCCCCTCCTCTGCTTTCCCGGGCTGGAGGTATCACCTGACCTCTCTCCAACACTTGGGGTCAGATTACACCATCAGGGATGCCTCCTTGAGAGGGGAGGGCGTCGCCTCCTTGCTTCCAGTGTCAGCCCCTATTCCTTAAGAAATGCATAGGGGAAACTGAGGCACGCACACCCAGTACTCCTACTTCGTCACACTGGGACCAACACCCTCTTCCCCAGTGCTGTGGAGATGGCGCGGTCTCTCTAGAAGCAGCGGCAGGGTCAGAGGGATGAAGAACTCCAGAGGGCCATAAGTGGTAAGAAACCAACAGCTAGGCCTAGGCCAGACCTGGAGCCTTGTACCGTCCTGATTCCCGGTCCGTCCCAGGCACAGCCGCTGGCTGCTCACTCTTCAGGCTCTTGTGCCTTGTGGCTTTCCGGAGCTCTGCAGCCCTTTGACCCCTCTGGCTGCTTCTGGAAAGATGGTGTCCCTGGAACTGCTTCGTGAATTGCAGGTTGCCACTGCCCTTCTTCGGACTGAGTGTGAGCACCAGAGCCTCGGGCTGGTGTGGGGAGACCCTCAGTCTCTCACTCAGGACGACTGGCCTCCTGCACTTCCTCCCTCTTGGGCTGGCCAGACATTCCTACGCAGACCGGCCAGCTTCCCAAATGGGGGCTGAAGCCAAGAACCAGCCAGTGTGCTTCAGAACGGCACCCGACCCAGAGGATGGGATTGGTCACAGCTGGTGGGTCTCTGTGAAGGACCTTCTGGGCTCCCAGCCCCACATGCAGGGTCCCTTTCTCTTTGACCAGCTGGAGTGCTGCTGTAGGCCTCTGATTGCCCCACTGCAGAGATGCCTGTCCCCCTGCCTAGCTCATGCCCCACAGCCCTGGTCTTCCCCACTGACAGCCGTGGTCTTTTGGAGGCAGGCACATTGTGGGCTCCGTTCTGTCTGCGGAGAGGTGGGAGGTCCTCCGAGAGACCTGCAGATTCTGCCGCTGGGGACCCTTCCCAGGATTCTTGGGGCAGGACTTGCTGCCACCCCAGCTGGTATCATCAAGTGGGCCCGGATTTTCCCAGCAGCGCTCCTTATTTCCTAAAGAGACAAGACCTGCGTGGGTCAAGGCCCCAAGCAGGCCTGGTCCCGTGAGCCCTTCTGTTGCCTGACAGGGCTGGACCATTGGCAGCTCCTTGCTCTGCTCGGGGAGGAGAGCACTGGGGGCACAGGTGCTCCTTAGCATGCTGAGGTGCTGCTGAAGCCTGTCCGGAGAGCTGAGCACGCCATCGCTAGTACCGTGTACGGCAGTCCCTGCCGACCGGCGCTCGCCGGCTATGCCTGTGGGCAATTCTGGACACGCTGGCAGAAACGGATGAAGGAGCTAACAGACCACTCCTGAGAGGGACTTGGGGAGACCATTCCTCTCTGTGGCTAGTGGCTGGCTGGCTGACATCCTGACCTGGTCTGCTCTTACCGCTGCCTGTTACTTGACCCCTGAGTCAGGCCGTCTGTCTCCAGCGTGCGCTTGGCTGTGCCATCCTCGCCCTGGGGGGCACGGTGGGGCGGATTTCTGCAGTATTGTTCGTTATTTCTCCTTCTCTGCCACTTTCCTCCTGAAGATCCCAAAGCCCTTTGCAGATGGGTTCCCTGGTTTACAAGGGGAGACTGAGGCCAGGGGAAGTGGTGCAGCTAAGGCCATGCCCAGGTTAGTGGAATCGGCTGCCCCGCACTGTGGGGGTTGGGGAGGTGCCAGGCAGCGCTGACGGCTGGGATGGAGAGCTGGGAAGAGAAGATAACAGTGGAGATGATGATGTGACTTTTAAGGTCCAACATCTTGTGACCTCAGCAGGCGAGTATGGTCCAGGACTGGCCCTGGGCTAGTCCCCGCCCTCCTGGGCAGTGGCCAGGCCCACCAGTGGGACCCGCCAGCCTGAGAGCACAAGCAAGAATGCAGCAGGTGCTCATGGTTCTTCTTTCCCTTGCAGGTCAGACCCCCGAGCCCAAACCTCCTGGCTCGTCCCCACAGAAAGCAGAGACTAATATGGTGAGGCCTGGGGGGGGGGGGGGGGGGGGGCACATTGGGCGAGGTCCTTGGGCTGCTCTTCTTACCTGAGTTGGTAACAAATTCTAGGACCTGGCCAGTATTTCTGGGGTGGTACTGGCCCCATCGGAGGCTTGGGGCAGTGTGCTGCTGGGAGCCAGCCTGTGGAGGGGGCAGTCCGGCTGCATGGGCAAGTGGCAATGGGGGACTAGCCCTAGGAGAGCAGACAGGTGCCATGGGAAGGCACATCAGTGTATAGCTATTGAGTGGGTCCCAGTATCGCCCGACCCATGCCCTGTTTTCCTCCCCCCGGCCTGTGGCTGTTCATTTCACTCGCGAAAGCCTGGGGCCCTGAAAAGACCAAATTCCTTCCCTGCTCCCTTGGGTGGAACCGATGGGTGCTACTCTCCCTGCTGATTGGGGCTTGTCTGTCACCGGCTCTGAGCTCGACACTCCTTTGGCCAGCTCTGTGCCCGAGGGCAGTGCAGCCCGTTCAGGGCTTGGCTCCCTGGCATGAGGTGTGTCCACAGGTGCAAGCACCTGCTGGCTGTTTGGCTTGAGAGCAGTGAATGGGGCTGGGTGGGCACCTGGGGGTCTGCAGGTACTGCCTGAGACGGGGGCAGTGGGAGGCACCACCACAAGCAGCTTCAGGGTGAAGGGTCCTGGCCATGAGGACTAGGCCTTTGCCGTGTAGGCTGTGGGGGGGAAAGGGTGTTCGCTAGCACAGGACACAGGTTTGTCCCTTTCTGGATCTCCAACAGGTATCTGCAAAGGCCTCCTCAGCCCAGATGTCCCCAGCCCCACCACCACCACCAGTTCCAGCCACGCCTCGGAAGAACAAGGCTGCTATGTGCAAACCATTGATGCAGAACCGGGGTGTGTCCTGCAAGATAGAAGTGAAGTCCAAGGGATGTCAGACAGGTAAGAGTGTGCGCCGTGTCTCCCTGGAGCTGCAGGGACCACAGGGACGAGCTCCTGACTGAGTGTTAAACTCACTGAAGGCCCAGCACCAGATTGAGAGGGGAGTGGCTGTAACTTCAGTGCTGAAAGCCTGGAGGGAAGGGAAAGCAACTCACCAGGAGGTGTCAGCCAAAGGGAGGTGGTCTGCCCCTGCTGAGATTAGAGCAGCGGTCGCCAACCAGTGGTCCGTGAGAAAATTTTGGTGGTCCCTGGAGAAACTTGGACATTATTTGCAATTTTTAGGAAGATAAGTCCCTAGTAAAGGCTTCTTATTTGATAGCACTTCAAATCACGAAAAGTAGAAAGCCATATACGATTGGAGAAGAATTAATTAAGCCTTGCTTGTTACAAGCCTGTGAAGAGGTTTTGGGGAAACAGGTTGTCCAGAAACTGAAAGTAATGCCTATGTCCGCTAACACTGTGAAGCGCAGAATTGAAGACATGGCCGAAGATATTGAAAATCAAGTGATAAAAATGGTGAAAAATTCAACTTTTTATTCAATTCAACTCGATGAATCAACAGACATAACTAACAAGGCAGTTCTCCTTTGTTTTGTGAGGTTTGAGTGTCAAGGAGAGCTCAAGGAAGAACTCCTCTGTTTGCTCAACTTGCTGGGTAGAACAACCGGCTCTGAGATTTTCGATGCACTTAATGGTTATTTCCTGAGACATGGTATTGAATGGAAGAAATGTGTTGGGATATGCACAGACGGTGCCGCAAGCGTAACTGGGCATCGTTTAGGAGTTGTTACAGAAGTGAAAGATGTTGGACACCCAGACATCTTGTTTACTCATTGTATTATACATCACGAGCAACTTGTGGCGAAAAGAATGTCTCCAGAACTGCACAAAGTACTCTCTGATGTAATTAAAATTGTAAATGCAATTCGGCACAAAGCGCTCAATTCTCGAATATTTGAGGCACTTTGTGAAGAAATGGGCTCTCGATATACTCATCTTCTTCACGCAGAGGTGAGATGGCTGTCGAGGGGCAAAATACTAACCCGATTGTTCGACCTGCGCCAAGAAGTCAAGTTATTCTTCCAGCAGCAAAATAATTCGAAATTCCAAGATCTCTTGTTCAACGATGATTGGCTAGCCAAGCTTGCATACCTGGCAGATATTTTTTCACTGTTAAACGAGCTAAACACGTCCTTGCAAGGACAGCTTACGGACGTGTTCACACTACGAGGTAAAATGGATGCATTTCAAAAGAAAATATTGCTATGGCAAATGCGGTTGGCTGAAGATCTGCAAATGTTCCCGAATCTTGATGAGTATATGAAAGAGGAGGATGTCAACCGACAGGTAATAACCATTGTTCGACAGCACTTATGGTCGCTCACAGAATCTTTTGGCCGTTATTACCCAAAGGAAGAGGACCCCAGACATGGCAATATGTGGGTAATGGATCCATTTTTGGCGAAAATTGAAGATAGCAATTTGAGCATGAAAGAAAAAGAAAGCCTAATCGATCTATCATCCGACGACAGTCTCAAAGCTAAATTCCACTCGTCCTCATCAAGACATCATTTTTGGCCCTCCGTAAAAAGTGAGTACCCAGTGCTGAGTGAAAAAGCCATCAAAATTTTGATTCCATTTGCAACAACCTATCTGTGTGAAAAGACATTCTCATCTGTTACGGCAATCAAAAACAAGTACCACTGTTGGCTTGAAATACAAACGGCTCTCCGTGTTGCAGTGACGTCATTGGAGCCAAGAATCCATAAACTTATTTCAAACAAGCAGCAACAAATATCACACTAATAATTTTGTTATAATTAAACAAGTGCATTTCATATTAATGAAATGGAACTTTTATGATCATTATTTTATAGATGTTTGTACCTTTTTAAAAAAAATCATGTTAGTGGTCCGCGGGATTCAAAATTGTGAGTTTAGTGGTCTGTGAGGTCCGAAAGGTTGGCGACCACTGGATTAGAGCACATGGGCCCAGTCCACATCTACCTTACTCCTCGAATAACACCTGTGCCACCTGCCCTGTGACCTCCCCACCCCTTCCTTGCAAAGCCAGGAAATTCTGCACCTCCTGCTTGCTAACAATCCCCACTGCTTAGCCCCTGCCGGGGCTGCATCCATCCCAACAGTCGGCATGAAGGACCGTGCCTTGTCCCTAGGACCAAGTGGCGGGTTCTTGCTTGTGACTTCAGAGAGCCGGTCTCATTTGGGGTGGTGGGGCAAGCTGACGACACAGGCTCTAGGCGGCAGCAGCATCCGAGCCCACCTGCCAACGGGCTCCAGGCAGCCTACCAAAGGCGGTCTGTCCTGGCGAGCCATTGATGTGATCTTGGGGGAGTCAGCAATCTAAATGCCATTAGCACTGTAAGACGTGTCCCTGGCCTCGGGTCCCTAGGGGAGGAGGCTTTGCAGCAATAGCCCATCACACAGGGCTTGCCTGGGAGGTAAGGGAGCTCGTGTCTGGGTGTGCACGCAGGACCAGGTTGTGCTGCAGTGGGTGTCAGTACGGGGAGGAGAGTGAGAGATTTACACCCAGCAGGGGTGCGGTGGGGGGGGGGGGATAAGGGAGAGACGGGTCCCATCCCCCACTGACATGCCCTTTGTTCTGTGTCAGAGGCAGACTGGAAGCCACAGGTGATTGTGTTGCCGATCCCCGTCCCGATCTTCGTGCCTGTTCCTATGCATATGTACTGCCAGAAAGTACCCGTGCCTTTCTCCATGCCGGTCCCGGTAAGCAACATCCCTGTCGGCTCGAGCGCCCCTTCCCCGAACGTCCTCTTCTGCACGGGCCTCTCCAAGCCCCCTTCTGCCCCCTCTCCTGGCTCTGCCTGCACTTGGCAGAGCCAGAGGTTGCTGTCGGGTGCAGGCCCCAAAGCAGAGGCTGTGTTTGGCTCTGACCTCTGTCTTGTGTCCTGCTAACTGAAAGGTGCCTGTGCCAATGTTCCTGCCCACAACGCTGGAGAGCACGGATAAGATCGTGGAGACCATCGAGGAGCTGAAGGTGAAGATCCCGTCCAACCCCCTGGAGGCCGACATCCTGGCCATGGCCGAGATGATTGCAGAGGCTGAGGAGCTGGACAAGGCGTCCTCAGACCTTTGTGGTAGGTTTCATCACCATTCCCTCTTTGGAGCTTGTCACACAGTGCCCGGGCGATGGTCTGTACCAGTGTCACGGAGCGCCCGGGCGATGGTCTGGAACCGCTCCCTAGGAAGCCAGACAGGACTTCGGGTGAAGGGTCCCTTCTCCGTACACAGCCTGTTTCCAAGGCTAGGAGTTTCACGGGTACCCACTTCAACCTTCCTGGGTCTGACCTCAGAGCATTCAGCACCTTCTGCCCCTCCGTGTGCTTCCCCCAGCAAGCCCGCCTGGGCGGGGTCCTGGAGGAGCCCGTGGATTCTGCACCCCAAATCCACAGTCAGACGTGACTCTCAGCCAGCCAGTAAAACAGAGGTTTATTCATCAACAGGTACATGGTTTAACACCGAGCTTGTGGGTACCCAAACCCCTCCACTGGATCCATTTTGGGGGCCCAAGGGAGGCCAGACCCTGCCTGGGCCTGCCTCCCTTCTGCCCACCCAGCTTCAGATTCTAAAACCTCTCCCCAGCCAGCTGCAGACTCCAAACTCAAACTCACTCTCTCCAGCCCCTCCTCCCCCATGGCTCAGCCGGGTCAGGTGACCTCCCTTCCCCACTTCAGGTCAGATTACAGCTTCTGGGATGCACACCTGCAGAGAGGGGAGGGTGTTGCCTGCTTGCTTACCCTGTCTCTCTGGTTTGCACCAACTACACATCCTTTTCCCTCCACATAGACACTCAAGAAATTCATAGGGGAAACTGAGGCACACACAGTATTCCTACTTCGTCACAGAGCTGGTCTGGGCTAAGCTGCTACAAAAGCCAGCCCTTTGGTCCGGGCTCCAACTGCTGCCCAGCGTGGGGGGTGGGAGGTGGTTGCTAACTGTGGGGAGCACCACCGTTAAGGTGGATGCCGCTGGGAAGGCACCTGAAGAGCTGTGTTTCTGGCAGAGAACTGTGCCTGCCCCGTCTGGTGGGGATGGGCATACTACACAGGGGTTCACTTCCCAGTGCTCTATTTTAAAATGGAGCTCCTGGCAGGAGTGAATCCCTGTCCCTCCTGGGCCCTGCATACGGAGTAAGCACTGCCCAAGCAGTCACCTGAGAGCTGCCTTTCCCAGTCTCTGACTAGGTCTCCAGGGGGGGGCGGTAGGGCTGCTCCCAGCGCTGGAGAAGGCACAGCAGCATGGCTTGTAGGGAGGTCAGCTGCACTTTAGCACAGAGCCTCAGCCTAAGAGTCTATTTAATTTTGCAAGTGTCCTTTGAGCCCTTGTGTCTGTTTCCAGTTGGAGGGGGTGGGGGAGCATGAGTATCCTCAGCTGCTCTTGTGTCCACAGACCTGGTGAGTAACCAGAGCGCAGAGGGTCTCCTGGAGGACTGCGACCTGTTTGGGCCAGCGAGAGATGATGTGTTAGCCATGGCGGTCAAGATGGCAAATGTCTTGGATGAGCCTGGCCAGGACCTGGAGGCCGACTTCCCCAAAAGTAAGAGCCGGCTGTGTGGGGCACAGAGAAGCGTTGAGACTGACCTAGGGACCCTGCTGCTCAGGCAGCATTTAGAGAGAAACAGTCCAGTCAAAGAACCCAATGGCCAGTGGGCACACAGGGCCAGTGGCAGCTGGAGGCAGGAGGGGCTGATACGTTTGGGGCATGAAGCTGGTCCCTCCAACAGGAGCATCAGGAGAGACCAACAGGGCAGTGAACACGCTGAAGGGTCTCTGCACAATTGCAGGGAAGCCAGTGAGGCTCAGCAGTGACTCTGGGCCCTGGCAAGTCAGGGGCACTGGCTGCAGCCTAAGAAAGACAGGGCGTGGGTGGGCCACACTGCACGGCTGTCACGGAGTGCCCAGGGCGAGGGTCTGGAACTTGCTCCCTATGAAGCCAGTCAGGACTTTGGGGGAAAACGTCCTCTCTCCGTACACAGCCTGTCTCCAAGGCTAGGAGCTTTCGAGGTTCCCGCTTCCACCTTCCTGGGTCTGACCTCGGAGCATTCAGCACCTTCTGCCCCTCCGTGTGCTTCCCCCAGCGAGGCCGCCCGGGCTGGGTCCTGGGGGAGCCCATGGATTCTGCACCCCAAATCCACAGTCAGACGTGACTCTCAGCCAGCCAGTAAAACAGAGGTTTATTCTATGACCTGTACCTGGTCTAACACAGACCAGACAGCGGACGTGACCCCTCAGCTGGATTCATTTTGGGGCCAGAGAAGTAGACCAGCTTGCCTGGAGCTCCTTGCCTCTTCTCTGCCTGACTCCAGCTAGCTTCAGACTCCCAACTGAAAGT
This sequence comes from Sternotherus odoratus, assembly GCA_032164245.1. Taxonomy (NCBI): domain Eukaryota; kingdom Metazoa; phylum Chordata; order Testudines; family Kinosternidae; genus Sternotherus; species Sternotherus odoratus. The sequence continues at coordinate 85,944,844 of JAVMKO010000009.1, read as the reverse complement.
CACTCTCTCCAGCCCCTCCTCCCCCCTTGCTCAGCCAGGTTAGGTCAGGTCACCTGACCTACCTCCAACAGGTTCAGCCGGCCTCTTTGTTATACAACACTTCCAGCCAACGCCTTTCAGTGAGGGGGGAAGGGCAGGCCCCAAGACAGTTTATGTTGTCTCTCTGCTTTGCAACAAGAAATGCATAGGGGAAACTGAGGCATACACCCAGTATTCCTAGTCCGTCACAACGGCATAAGGAGTAATACCAGGGAGACGCAGACGAGGTCAGCAGCAAAACCCGCAGAAAGGGGAGGCCAGGAACAAAGGGGGTATGGCTGTGCCAGATCCCTTGGAGAATCCTGCCTCCGCTCTGGGGTGTCTCAACCTGAGCTTGGCCACTCTGGATTGTGACCGTGTCCCCTCAAGAGGGCTTGGCTGAAGGCTAATGCCAAGTGACCTCTGAGCTGGGCGAGGCGTCCATTAGGGAATGGGTTAGGTTTGTCCTTCACTAAATCTGCTCCAGGGATCTGGCCGAATAACCAGCAGACTGATCCAATGTGCCGGGACCAGAAACCGAGCAGGGGCTGTAACCCAGTTCCCCTGGGGACAGGAGAGCCTCGAAAGCAGTAACTCCTCTCCAAAGACATGGCCAGGGGGGGCTGCCCCTTGGCGTGTCCCTTTGCAAACCAGCAGCCAGCAAACCCTGGCTCAAGGCAGCTGTGGTGAGGCTCCCCATTCCCCTCCACCAGTGCCCAGGGCAGGGCATCTTCCCTCAGTAGAGGAGAATGCAGCCGGCAGCCTGGCCCCTTCGGGGGTGACCTTGGGACTGTGACCTGCTGGAAGGAGCAGCAGGGAAGGGGGCCACTCTCCGGCATCTGCTCGCTGCTGGCTCATCGGCCAGGCAGGAGCAGGTCGGAGGTCCCTGGAGTACTTAGCGGGGGCCCTCACTGTCAAGGAGTGGGAGACTCCAGTGAACCTACACGCCCTGTACCCAGCCAGCAGCGGCCTGGCCGCAGCGTTGGACGAGGGAGGGGATTTGGGGAACCCCCCTGCAGGAGGTGGTGTGCGGAATTCTTTCCGAGGCCCAGGTGTTCTCGTGCACTGTGGCTTGGTGCTGTCAGTGCTGGGATGAAGCGATCTCCCTGGGGGGTCCCTGGGCAAGGCCCACATTAGCCCAGCTGGCTCTGGGGGGATGGCGTGGCTGATGAAATCCCAGAGCCCTGAACCCTCCTGTGCTGCCTTGTGTCCCCTCAGACCCCCTGGACATTAACCCCAGTGTGGATTTCCTCTTTGACTGTGGCCTGGTGGGGCCGGATGACGTATCCACAGATCCAGACCTCCCTCGCACCATCCGGAAGGTGAGCGCTGCGTGGGTGGGGCTACAGCGGCCAGGGCAGCTGGGGGACGTTGCCTGCTGAGCCCTGTGGGGTTCTGGTCTCAGTTTGGGCCATGGGGGGGAACAGGAGGTGGGCTGTTGGAGGGAGCTTTTTCACTGAGTGGACTGCAGCCCGGATGCCAGGTTCTCTTCGTGGATATAACCTAGGTGGAGCTACTCTAAGGTGGGTGCAAAACTGGTTGGAGAATAGTTATCCGGGTTCACAGTCATGCTGGAAGGGCAGGATGAGTGGGGGTCTCGCAAGGACCAGTTCTGGGTCCGGTTCTGTTCAATATCTTCATCAATGGTTTAGATAATGGCACAGAGAGAAGACGTATAAAGTTTGCAGACGATACCCAGCTGGGAGGGGTTGCAAGTGCTTTGGAGGGTAGGATTAAAATTCAAAACTGATCTGGACAAACTGGAGAAATGGTCTGAAGTAAATAGGATGAAATTCAGTAAGGACAACTGCAAAGTACTCCACTTGGGAGGAACAATCAGTGGCACACAGACAAACTGGGAAATGACGGCCTAGGAAGGAGAACTGCGGAAAGGGATCTGGGGTCAGAGTGGATCACAAACTAAATATGAGTCAACAGTGTAACACTGCTGCAAAAAAAGCAAACATCGTTCTGGGCTGTATTAGCAGGAGTGTTGTAAGTAAGACACGAGAAGTAATTCTTCCGCTCTCCTCCACGCTGATTAGGCCTCCACTGAGTGGGTGGTAGGGTGTAGGGCTATCAGCACTGCTCCCAGAGCTTTGTGGGCACTAAACAAACCTTGGGAATGTCATATGAAGATCAGATGCTCCGATGAGCATATCACTGACCTCCCTGACCCAGAGAGCTGTGGCCCTCCCAGCTTCTAGGCTTTGCTGTGGGACTTCACAGCCTCTGTTAACATGTTGAGTTAGTGACGTTATTGCAGCTCCTGCTGCGTGGGCGAGGGCTGGTCTGATGGTTGCCCGTCTCCTTTTGGGGGTAGCTCCGTGGCTGCCCACAGCCTGCCCTCATTGATAGCAGGTCTTGGTCCTTTGCTCCAGCAGTGCCTGTCTGTTGTAGCACCCTGGGATGATGGGTGTTCCTGCCTGCCAACCCTGCTAAAAGGCACCCGAGCCTGGTCTCGCAGCAGATTCCCCCAAGCAGCACTGTTATGGGCATTTGGGAGCGGCCTTCCAGTCCCACGTTTCTAGGAGTCTGTGGGCATTCTGGGATCCTTTGGGACTGTCAATAACACGTGCCTCTGCACCACATGTGCTCTGGCATTCCCAGCCTTACGGTGCACTTCTCCGCAGGGTCAGAAGCGCCTGGTGCTCTCCGAAAGCTGCTCCAGAGACTCCATGAGCAGCCAGCCCAGCTGCACAGGACTGAATTATTCATACGGGGTGAATGCCTGGAAGTGCTGGGTGCAGACCAAGTACGCCGGCGGGGAGTCCAGCAAGGGAGAGGAGCTGCGCTTTGGGCGTAAGTGCTGCCTCTGCCCTGGGGGTTGCAGCATCAGGCTGCGGAGCCCAGTGGGACTGGAAGCCTGTCCAAGAAACTCCTGAGTCCAGCGAGCCCCAGGGACCTTTCCCTCGAGCAGGTTCCCTTGTCAGCGCTGAGCACTCCACCCCCACGAGAGCTCTTGCCTGAGGCTGATCTGCTTCTGTCCCTGCAGCTAAGCCCATGCGTATCAAAGAGGATATCCTGGCCTGCACGGCTGCCGAGCTGAACTATGGACTTGCCCAGTTCGTCAAGGAGATAACACGGCCCAACGGCGAGCGCTACGAGCCAGACAGCATCTATTACCTCTGCCTCGGCATCCAGCAGGTAGGGGGCTCCCTGGCCTCGCGGGCTCCACCCCCATGCCAGGCAATGGGAGAGCGTGGGCAGGTCTTGCACCCCCACCCCAGGCTCTTTCCTGGCCTCACACCGTCGCCACCCAAACCTGTACCTAGGGGCGGGGGGCTCCCCTGGCCTGCTCCCATAGTAACTACCAGCTCTTTGTGTGAGAATCGCACTGGGGGCTTTCTCTTCGGGTGTTTTCTTCCAGGCCTCTAACTCTCCTCACCTTTCCCTGGACTCCCTCTAATTCTGCAATGTGTGTTATGACCAGTACTAAGAACGGCCAGGCTGGGTCAGACCAAAGGTCCATCTAGCCCAGTATCCTGTCTCTTACAGTGGCCAGTGCCAGGCGCCCCAGAGGGAATGAAAAGAACAGGGAATCATCAAGTGATCCATCCCATGTCGCCCATTCCCAACTCCTGGCAAACAGAGCCTAGGGACACCATCCCTGCCCATCCTCGCTAGTAGTAATTGATGGACCTATCTTCCATGAACTTATCTAGTTCTTTTTTGAACCCTGTTATAGTCTTGGCCTTCACACCATCCTCAGGCAAGGAGTTCCAAAGGTTGACTGCGTTCTGTGAAAAAATACTTCCTTTTGTTTGTTTTAAACCTGCTGCCTATTAATTTCATTTGGTGACCTCTAGTTCGTGTGTTATGAGAAGGAGTAAATAACACTTCCTTATTTACTTTCTCCACAATAATCATGATTTTGTCTCCCCTTAGTCGTCTCTTTTCCAAGCTGAAAAGTCTGTTTTATTAATTTCTCCTCATATGGAAGCCGTTCCATACGCCTAATCATTTTTGTTGCCCTTTTCCAGTTGCAATGTATCTTTTGTGAGATAGAGTGACCACATCTGCACGCAGTATTCAAGATGTGGGCGTACTATGGATTTATAGAGAGGCAATAGGATACCCCATATTAGTCTCTGCAGCAGTCTTCCTTGGTCAGATGCATCCACGTATTCCACAAACGTGTGTGTGTGCCCAGTGCACTGGAGCTGGAGAATTTAGCCTAGAGGTACCTGTAGGAGGCGGAGCTTGCGCCTCATGCTGACAGTCCCTCCCCTGGCTATTGCAGGAAGCATTGCCTCTACCCCCTCAGTCTTCCACTGCTTGCATCCGACGAAGTGGGTATTAGCCCACGAAAGCTTATGCTTCAAAACTTTATAGTTAGTCTTTAAGGTGCCACAGGACTTTTGTTACCTCTGCTATTCCAGACTAACACGGCTACCTCTCTGATTCTACCCCCTCAGTTTCTTGTTCCTGGCCAGAGCTCTGTGTGGCTCCTAACCTCAACCTCACTGTGTCTTAGCGCCCATCAAACAGACTCGGGTAGTGAGAGATCTCGATCTGAAGCAGCCCCTGCTTGGACAGGCCAAAGTGGGATTGGAAGTCACCCTCAGGCTCTGAGTGTGCTGCTGTTCCGCACTCTGGGGCTGGTGCCTCTCTGAAGAGATGGAGGAGTCTCTCCCTGCTGAGTGCGCCAAGCAGGAGGTCTCGTAAGACTGACCGTGGCTGCTCCAGGTTGTGTGGGGACTCGTCTGCCTCCTCCTGAAGGAGTGTGGACCGAAACAATGGGATGGAGCAGTTTCCATCAAGCACTGCCCGGTACTGCGTACGGGGTCAGAGAGCCTGTATTGCTGTCTCCAGTTCTGGCTGAGTCCGGTACTGACGAGGGTGATACCAGCACTAGCTGTTTCTGTGCCAGTGGCATAGCAAGTAGCAATGGACCTCTGCTTTTCCATCCCGACCTCTTTCTTGCTCTTGGACCTTGGGAGGGCTTCATCATTTATAGCCCATTGACTGGGCAAGCCGCTGAACCAAACAGAAGAACGGCCATCCTGGGTCAGACCAGAGGTCCATCTAGCCCCGTATCCTGCTATGACGGGTTCGGTCACAGAGACCTCCTTGGGACGGGTTCGGTCACCTGATGTGCTGGAATTACCTCTGAGCCCATTTTCCACTGCTCAGCAAGTCATCTCTCTCCAGCGCCAAGACCCCCAGTTCTCAATGGGATCCAAACCCCCAAATAAATGTTTTACTCTGTATAAAGCTTATACAGGGTAAACTCATAAATTGTCTGCCTTCTATAACACTGATAGAGATATGCACAGCTGTTTGTTCCCCCAGGTATGAATCACTTACTCTGGGTTCACTAATAAACAAAAGTGATTTTATTAAGTATAAAAAGTAGGATTTAACTGGCTTTAAGTAATAACAAACTCGTTACTTTGTTCAAGACAGAACAAAGTAAGTTACCAAGCAAAATAAAACAAAACACGCAAGTCTAAGCCTAATACATTTAGAAACGGATTACAGGTAAATTTCACCCTCAGAGATGTTCCAATGAGTTTCTTTCACAGACTAGACTCCTTTCTAGTCTGGGCCCAATCCTTTCCCCGGTACAGTCCTTGTTAGTTTCAGCTCAGATGGTAACTGGGGGATTTCTTATGACTGCACCCCCTTTGTTCTGTTCCACCCCCTTTTATGGCTTTGGCACAAGGCGGGAATCTTTTGTCTCTCTGGGTCCCCAACTCCCCAGACCCCTCCTTCTAAATGGAAAATCACCAGGTTTAAGATGGATTCCGGTACCAGGTGACATGGTCACATGTCCTGAGAGACCTCAAGCCTCCATTCTTCCTGGCCTGACTCACAGGAAGGCTTCCAAGTAAATACAGCCATTTACGACCAATTGTCCTGGTGAATAGGAGCCATCAAGATTCTAAACCGCCATTAATGACCCCCACTTTGCATACTTACAATCGGACTTCAGGGTAGAACTTTGTATTTCTAGCTTCAGGTACAAGAAGGATACATTTATACCAATAGGGTGAGCACCCTCAGTAGAAGCTTTGTGATGATACCTTACAAGAGACCTTTTGCATAAAGCATATTCCAGTTACATCACATTCACACTTGTAAACATATTCTATAAAGATATGGAGTGCAACGTCACACCTGTCTTCGGACAGTAGCCAATGCCAGGTGCCCCAGAGGGAACGAACAGAACAGGGAATCATCAAGTGATCCATCCCCTGACGCCCCTTCCCAGCTCCTGGCAAACAGAGGCTAGGGACCCATCCCTGCCCATCTTGGCTAATAGCCATTGAGGACCTATGAATCTGTCAGCACCACACACCAATGTTTCCCTTCCACAGTCAGTGGAAGGGGGCTGGGACCAGGCTCAGCACAAAGGATCTCTTCCGTGCCAGGAACAACTTTGGTATCCCTGTTGTCAGCGCACACTCATCACTCTCCACTTTGGCACCATCAGTCACCCTGGCACCACTGCTGGTTTGGGGATTGGCACCACTTCCAGCACCAGAAATGATGGGGGTGTACTGAGTGCTGGTGACTCTGTTTCCACCGCCGGCCCCAGCTCCCTCTCCATTCTGGGCTATGAGTGGGTCAGACTCACCCACTCAGGGCAGGTGCCACCTTGATCCCCTGAAGCCTGGGATTCCTTGGTGTCCAGAGCCTCCTCTCACTGTCCATTGCCTGACCCGCATCGGGGGCCATTCATGGAGCCACATGGGAACCAGGATTGGCGCTTGTCTCGCAGTCGGGATGGGGTCCCTGGCCTGACACCTATTGGCCATCAATGCCCTATCCATACCAATGGCCTCCATGGAATCTGTGGGACGCTCCTCAATCCGGAGGACCCTCTCCTCACCTTGCTCTAAGGTGAGATCACAGGGCAGGTCTGTGGTGGTGACTTGATTCACCATAGCTCCAGGTACCTGTGAGCCTTCCCCTGGCAAAGCCTCATGCAGGCCCATCACTCCTGGAACAGGATCCAGCACAGCCACTGTTAACCACTTCATCTTCATCCTGGAGGATTCCATGGTGCCTGGATCTTCCTCTCCTTCAGTACCAGAGGATTTCAAGGCATAGCAGAACCATTTGCGGTGTGGTTTAGATTCTTCCCTGGGTGTTCAAGTAGAGTTCCTGAAGGAGAATACAGATACGTTGTTGGATATTAGCTCTCTGCCCCTTCTCAGCAGGAATTTATCCCTGCATCATGAGTGGTCCCTGAAGACATGTCCTCTGGTTTATCTTTGCAGCTTGGGGCATTCTGGTGATTGACTTGTGCTAACGCCAACCATTTTGTTCTCAAGGGGGCCTCAGTCTGGGTTCCCTGTCCAACCCGTTCCACCTTAGCTGGCAGTCACTTTTCCCTGATCCCAATCCTCCCACCGTTCATCCTCAAGCTGAAGGTGGATCAGGCTAAGCTCATTCTCATGGTCCCAGCATGACCGAGGCAGTGCTGGTTCTCCGGCCTTCTCACGCGGTCATTCCCCTTCCTCCATCCCAACCTACTCACTCAGAATCACGGCTCCACCTTGCATCCTGGGATTAGCTTCCTGTCTGCCACGGTGTGGCCACTTCGTGGCTGAATGAGAGGAAAGTGCTGTTTGGCCACGTTTCAACAGGTCCTATTCAACAATAGTAGGTCCTCTATCAGAATGGCGTATTCGGTGAAATGGAGTGGTTTTCAGTGTGGAGGTAGAATTTCGTGGCCCAACCTAGGACATCTTGGAGTACTTGCTGCACCATGAGTCATTGGGTCTTGCGCTTAGCTCATTGAGAGTGCATCTGGCAGTGATACCAGCAGTTCGTTCCCCCCCCCCCCCCCATTCAGGGAACATCAGTCTTCTCCCGTGCCATGGGAGCAGAATTCTTATAAGGGCTTCTTTGTCTCCATCCTCTGGTCTGAGAGCCTCTTGGGACCATAATGTGGCCCTGGCAGCTTTGATGGGACCGCCATTCCAACCTCTGGCATCTTGTTCCTTTCTGCTTTTGTGTCAGAAGACTGAGTTCCTGGTAGCAATATTATCCACACAGAGAGTCTGAGTTCTTACACAATTCTCCAAGGACAAAGTGACTTTACAATCACACCCACCCTTTCTGTCTGAAGTGGTTTCTTGGTTTCATTTGAACCAGGTGGGCTATTTGCCTGTGTTCTTCCCGAACCTGCGTTCACTTCCAGAGGAGCAGCGTCTTCATCCATTAGATGTCAGACATCTAGCCTCCTGTTTGGATAGAACTAACCCATTTCGTGCCTCACCTTGCCCTCTTGTGTCAAATGCAGATTGCATTAAGGGTCAGGCGCTCTCGCCGCAGACGATTTCTAAACGGATAACGTCCTGCATCAAGACGGCATAGGAGATAGCGTTGGCTTTGCCCCTCCGTGTGTACGAGTGCATTCTGTGAGAGCGCAAGCAACATCAGGAGTGTTCCTCACTGACATCTGTGTGGAGTTTGCAGTGCTGCTCTGTGGTGGTTGATTCGTACTTTTACAAACCATTATGCCAGTACCGTGTCTTCCAGAGCAGATGGTCCTGTGATCCTTGTGTACATAGACACCAAGCCCTGCCTCGTGGGGGGCTAACTGCTTCGGAGCCCGTGAAGTGGAATAGACAGTACACGCATCTACTCGAAGAAGAAATGATTCCTTCCTGTAACTGGCTTTTGAGATGCAATGCAGACGTGTATTCCACAAGCCACCCTCCATCCCCCCTGCATCAGAGTCCAGTCTCTGGGTGTTCGGTGCACAGGAACTGAGGCGGGGGGAGCATGAAGCCACCTGAGATAGCTGGGAGGAGGCTTTCATCATGAGGCCCAAGTGCTGCCTCTTATAGGTACTGCTAGGCAAAATTCTCCATGCACCAAGTGACAGACACATCTGCATCACCCGTACAGTACAGAGCCATTTCACCCTGTGCCCAGCACAGCATCTCCCCTCACTGACCCCGTGCCACACGCACCAAGTGACAGACACGTCTGCATCACACGTACAGTACAGAGCCATTTCACCCTGTGCCCAGCACGGCCGTCTCCCCTCACTGACCCCGTGCTACACGCACCAAGTGAAGACACGTCTGCATCACACGTACAGTACAGAGCCATTTCACCCTGTGCCCAGCACGGCCGTCTCCCCTCACTGACCCCGTGCTACACGCACCAAGTGAAGACACGTCTGCATCACCCGTACAGTACAGAGCCATTTCACCCTGTGCCCAGCACTGCCGTCTCCCCTCACTGACCCCGTGCTACACGCACCAAGTGACAGACACGTCTGCATCACACGTACAGTACAGAGCCATTTCACCCTGTGCCCAGCACGGCCATCTCCCCTCACTGACCCCGTGCTACACGCACCAAGTGAAGACACGTCTGCATCACCCGTACAGTACAGAGCCATTTCACCCTGTGCCCAGCACTGCCGTCTCCCCTCACTGACCCCGTGCTACACGCACCAAGTGACAGACACGTCTGCATCACACGTACAGTACAGAGCCATTTCACCCTGTGCCCAGCACGGCCATCTCCCCTCACTGACCCCGTGCCACACGCACCAAGTGAAGACACATCTGCATCACACGTACAGTACAGAGCCATTTCACCCTGTGCCCAGCACGGCCGTCTCCCCTCACTGACCCCGTGCTACACGCACCAAGTGAAGACACGTCTGCATCACCCGTACAGTACAGAGCCATTTCACCCTGTGCCCAGCACGGCCGTCTCCCCTCACTGACCCCGTGCCACACGCACCAAGTGACAGACACGTCTGCATCACCCGTACAGTACAGAGCCATTTCACCCTGTGCCCAGCACGGCCGTCTCCCCTCACTGACCCCGTGCTACACGCACCAAGTGAAGACACGTCTGCATCACCCGTACAGTACAGAGCCATTTCACCCTGTGCCCAGCACAGCATCTCCCCTCACTGACCCCGTGCTACACGCACCAAGTGAAGACACGTCTGCATCACACGTACAGTACAGAGCCATTTCACCCTGTGCCCAGCACGGCCGTCTCCCCTCACTGACCCCGTGCCACACGCACCAAGTGACAGACACGTCTGCATCACACGTACAGTACAGAGCCATTTCACCCTGTGCCCAGCACTGCCGTCTCCCCTCACTGACCCCGTGCCACACGCACCAAGTGAAGACACGTCTGCATCACCCGTACAGTACAGAGCCATTTCACCCTGTGCCCAGCACTGCCGTCTCCCCTCACTGACCCCGTGCTACACGCACCAAGCGAAGACACGTCTGCATCACCCGTACAGTACAGAGCCATTTCACCCTGTGCCCAGCACGGCCATCTCCCCTCACTGACCCCGTGCTACACGCACCAAGTGAAGACACGTCTGCATCACCCGTACAGTACAGAGCCATTTCACCCTGTGCCCAGCACGGCCGTCTCCCCTCACTGACCCCATGCTACACGCACCAAGTGAAGACACGTCTGCATCACCCGTACAGTACAGAGCCATTTCACCCTGTGCCCAGCACGGCCATCTCCCCTCACTGACCCCGTGTTCTCTCCCTTCTAGTACCTGCTGGAGAACAACCGGATGGTGAATATCTTCACAGACCTTTACTACCTGACCTTCGTGCAGGAGCTGAACAAGTCCCTGAGTGGCTGGCAGCCCACGCTCTTACCAAACAGTATGTGTCCCCTGGCCGCACGCTCCTTTATTATCGCCACTAAGGTCACGCTCTCAGACCTGGCTGGAGTTGGCCTAGCGGGGGCCACCTATGCCCCTCCACCTGCTCCATGGGATGCTTCCTAGGCAAGTTTGCCATAAGAGGCAAGTGGATCCTTGAATCCTCCTGAGGGTGCAGAGCCAGGCCTGCCCCCCCTTCTTCCTGGAGGGGGAAGGCCACTCCCCCTGCTGCATCTTGGAGCCTCATGTAACCTCCCCCCAGGATCCCACGGCAGAGCAGGGCCAGTTGGGATTCAGCATCTCGGGATGGCTGAGGGTTGAGTCCAGACTAGCAGGTGCTTGTGGAAACCACTGTCTGTCCAGGTACAAGAGGGAACTCTCCATCCCGCCACCTTCGGACCAGGGGGCCGCTTTCCATAGCTGGGCAAGGCCCTGCTCCAGCCGTTGGGAAACACTGTGTCAGACCAGGGGGCTAGGAGCCCTTGTCTGCTTCCCAGCTCCCAGGCCAGAGGATTGTGACCTCTCTGGCATAATCCCGGTGGTAAGAGCCACTCCAGGGCGCTCGGCCCTGCTTAGACACCTGCCTATGGCCGTGCTTTCCCTGGTGCTCGGCAGCCAGAGGCCCCCCCATTCTGGGTCCCAGGCTGGGTGCCCTTGTCTCCATCACCCCGAGAGCAGTCGAGTTCCCTGTCCCCGGCCCTTCCTGCCATGGGAGGCTCTTGGCCTGGAGCACATTTCCTGGGTTTGCATGGTAGTTGCCTGCTGCTCCCCCTTTCCCTCTGACAGCCCCAGCACATGCACTGTGCGTGACCCGCAGTACCGGGGGGGGGCCCTTGGTTCGGGTTGGGGCTGGCTGGCACCAGCTGTGCCCTCGGTTGGGTCATGGCAGTGGGACAGCTCCCAGCCTGGTGTCCGTTGACCCTGCGAGCATGGCTCCTCTGGCTGTTCCAAAGGGCAAGGGGCTCTGCTGTGACCTTCCACGCAGCCGTGCTCCCTCTGCCCAAGGCAGGCAGAGATCCAGGGGAGGACCCAGGGCCCTGGCTGATGGTCCCCTCACACAAGTGGCTGAAGCTGGGCTGGGGGAGGGGGCAGCCACATCCCCTCCAGTCTCCCTGCCAGGCCAGACCTTGCTGGGGACCCCTCAGCATGACAGACGTCGGTGACCCCGCTTCTTCCGCTTGCAGACACGATCTTCTCCCGCGTGGAGGAGGAGCATCTCTGGGAGTGTAAGCAGCTGGGGGTGTACTCCCCCTTCGTCCTCCTCAACACCCTCATGTTCTTCAACACCAAGTTCTTCGGCCTGCAGACGGCGGAGGAGCACATGCAGCTGTCCTTCACCAACGTGGTGCGCCAGTCCCGCAAGTGCACTACAGCCCGGGGCACCACCAAGGTGGTGAGCATCCGCTACTACGCCCCCCTCCGGCAGAAAAAAGGGCGAGGTAGGGGCCCGCGTGTGTCTGTCTCCCCACCCCCGCCCTGAGCGGGCACTGCTCTGACCTGCCTCTCTCTGCAGACAGCGGTTCTGGGAAGCGGAAGCGAGAGGAGGAGCTGCCGATCCTGGAGCAGCGGGAGAACAGGATGAACCCACTCCGGTGCCCAGTCAAGTTCTATGAATTCTATCTCTCCAAGTGGTGAGTCTCCTGGGGAGAGGGAGCCACTGCCCCTCTGCCGGCCCCACGACTGGCTGGAAGGGCATTGCCGAGCGGCCCACGGCTGCCCCCGACACGTGCTGCCTTTGCAAAGAGCTGTGCAGAGCACTGACTGCCAGGGCCCTGCCAGTGAAGTGGGAGCCCTGGGGAGCGTGTGTGCAGGGGTTGGTTTCTCACATCCTCAAGTCCCGTCTGTCTGCCGTTGCCAGAGTGTTGTGATCACAGCCCCAGGGCTGAGGAACTCCTCTCAGCGGGGGCCGCCCCTCCCTCCCCGAGGCGGCTGTGAGGCCTCGGGACCCCCCACTCCTGCCTGCCATGAGCACCATCCCAGGTCACCTTGGGAGAGGAGCTTCCAAGCCCGGCTCATGGGCCTTCCCTGCAGGATGAGCAGTGCCCCAGAGCCCAGACCCTCAAACGAATCCTTGTCTCCTGGGTTAATGGGGGGGTCCCTGGGGTGCTCGCTGGGTTCCAGGTCCTATGGGCTCAGGGTGGCTGAGGAGACCAGGGCTCTCTGGGCTCAGGGTGGGGTTCACTCTGTCCCCCTCTTGCCACAGTCCAGAGAGTCTGCGGAACCGGAACGACGTCTTCTACCTGCAGCCAGAGCGGTCGTGCATTGCAGAGTCACCTCTCTGGTACTCGGTCATCCCCATGGACAGGAGCATGCTGGAGAGCATGCTGAATCGCATCCTGGCCGTCCGGGAGATCTACGAGGAGCACAGCCGGGGCAGCGGCCTGGAGGAAGACATGGACTGAGCGCAGGCCAGGGCTGGAGCAGGGGCAGGCGGCACCCAGCGCCCGCTGGGCTGGGTCTGCGCTGGTCTCTCCCCTGCTCCCCCTACCTGGCAGGGTTGCGGCATGTGAGTGTGGCGTGGAATGGGGGCCTAGTGCCACTCCCAGCCCTGCGGACGTCGTGGCGCTGTCCAGCTCAGTGCCTGTGGGGCTCTGAACATCCCTGCCTGATGCTAGTAACATGCCGTTCCCCTCCCTCATCAGCCCCCAAGCACCCAGGCCCACCTGTGCTCTGCCTGACTAGGGAAGTGTCCCCCTCCCCGCCTGTCTTCCCGGGGTCAGGCCCTCCCAGCCAGGAGCCGCAGGGGGCAGGGGGCAGTGAGCCCAGCCTTTCCCCAGGGCTCTTTTTGGTCTCCCCTGCCAGGCTGCGGGGCCAGGGGGGAGAGACTGCTCAGTGCAGTGGGGACAGGCTGGGCCTAGCAGGCTGCCCAGGCAGCAGGAGTGGGGAAGGGAGCCATGCTCAGCACGCAGGGCCCTGGGAGGAGTGGTGCCAGCCAGGGGAGCAGGGCCATGCCCAGGAGCGGACTCTCTTGGCTGGACCATTCCCATCTCTGCTGGAGGGGCTGTGTTCCCAGAGGGGGCTGGCTGGGAGGTCTCTGGCTCCTCATCTCATTCTCCTCTTCAGCAGCACAGTGCCAGGGCTCTGGGATCTCCCTTCCCCAGCTCTGCATTCGCCGTGGCTTCACCCTGCATTGTGCACTCACCACAGCACTGGGGCCGTTGAAGGTCTGAATTCTGCATTGGGCAGGGGAGCCAAGCGGCACCCTCCCTGCCTGGACTGAGGAGCAGGGGCCCCTCCCTTCCTCCCTGCCCCCCAAGCTGTAGCAGAATGGACGCGGCCCTGTTCTAGCCTGACACTATCAGATGGAGGAGGTGGCTCTGGACTCTGCTGCTGGTCGGTCTCCTCCAAGCCTGCGTTAGACGGAGAATCCTGCTGGGCTGCGGCAGCCCAGGACGTGCGAGCCGTGGAGGGGAGCCTCGTGCGGCTGACGGGGAAGTGGAGCCTGCCTGGGTCTCTCCACCCACCTAGCCCCTGCCCCAGCTTTGCTGTTCCCTTCGGGGTCCCCCCCTTGGTGTTTTGTTTTGATTTTTTCTCCGCTGTCAATGGGACTCGGCACGTCTGTTGAGTCTGTATATATTGTTCTGGGACCTTGCCCGGGCCCTCTGTCTCCATGTCAAGAGTGAGCCAGTCACGGTCTTGTTGTAGTGCTGACAGGGCGTTAGGCTAACCTTGTGTCTCTAGAAACCATTCATTTCAAATAAAGACACACAAACCTGCCGGCAGCTGCTGTCCTTAATCCACCAAGGGCAGAGCAGGGGCTGCCGCTGATGGCGGGAGGAGGCTGTCTCCAGGGCTAGTCAGTGGGGAGTTGTGCCTGACCCCCGCTATCCAGCCCCGGGTCTGTGACGGGTGTAGGACCGGGCCTGGCAGCTCGTGCTACTGGGTCGACATGCTACCACCCGAGCTGGGGCCTCCCGCTGCGAGGCCATGGTGGTGTTAGACTCTAGGGAGGATGGCGGGAGCAGGCGGGGGGAGGGGAGGAGGGGGCATGGCCTTCCTGCCTCCATCTCCTATGAGCGGAGCAGGCTGTGCCCTGGAGGGCGAGGGGCATCCTGTATGCAACACAGCCTTCTCCAGAGGTTACAGTTCTGCCAGCGGGGAGTGGGGCAGAGACAGCCACGCAGCCCTAGGTCCAGGTTCACAGCGCCTCCCTGCAACGGGCTGAACTTGTTCTGGTGCTGGGTGACTGAAATGAAGGGTGGGCCCTGCAGCTGCTGTCAGCCTTGGAAGAAGCTGCCTGTGCTAGCCCTGGTTCCAGCTGCAGTGTGGTCCCTTCCCCGTCTTACGGCAAAACCTGCAGCCATCTCCCTGCCTACGGCCCCCCGCCCCAGACCAAGGCAGGTGACCAGAGAGGATGAGACAGACCTGCAAGCCAGAGGGCGCTTCCTTGCAGTGTAGCCCAAGCCTGGATCCTTCTCTCCTTTGTCCCCACAGCAAAGCCCAGGGATCCTGAAGGCTGCAGTGAGGGCCTGTCCCAGTCAGTGTAGAGCGAGGGCCTGGATCCTTCGCGGGGAGAGCAGAGACTGTCCAGCAGGAAGTTCCCTTCCTGGCCCTGTGCTGTGGCCCTGCATACAGATACGCTGGGGGGAGGAGAAGCAGTTTAGGACTGAATTCCCCTCTCCCTGTGCCTTGGCTTTGGGAGGAGGTGCCTGCCCTTTGCAGGGCTCGTGTCCTGCTCCACTTTTCACAAGAGAGAATTCAGTCCCCTCACAGCCAGGGCTGCCCAAACACAGGGTCCAGTGCACCCTTGGCAGGAGCCCAACAGCTGTAGCTGCTGCTGAAACAGGCTGCAGTCTCTGCTTCCCGCGTTGCCCTGGAGGGAGCGGTGAGCTGAGACTCTCCAGCTGGGGAGGAGCCACGTGGCTAGGATGCAGTGGTAGTGGGGCCTAGGCCTTCCTGCTTGGAGCAGCACCATCTTCCCTGACAGGCTGTTACATCAGCTGGGCCCCGGCTCTGTCCAGTCCCATTCTCCTTGCTAAGGCCTGGAAGGGTCTCTTGCCCTGGAGCAGCTGGGGCCTTCCTGAGCTCTGTTGCCAGGAGCGCAGGTCGCAGCCCTGAGGTCTTGTCTCATGGGAAAGGAAAAGCTACAGGCCCTGCCTGCGTCCTCTGGTGTGGAGCATTTACCCCTGTCAGCTCCCGGCCTGCCCCTGACAGCCACGAGACTGCCTCAGAGCCCGGAGGGGAGCGGGCTTGAGCTGTGCACGTCTGGCCAAGTTTCAGGCTCCTGGACTCTGGGGTCTCTATAATGGGCCCAGTATTTCCATGGTGGGGACAACATGGTAACCATGGAAACCGGCTCCTGAAGTGAGCTGTGCTCCCTTTGATGCAGCCTGGTGGTAACAGCGCTAGTCTGGTCCAAGAGCCCCCTTCCCCTGCCTGTCAGCCCTGGGCCATTGCAACAGGCTCTCAGTTAAACGGCCAGGTCACTGGGTCTCAGCTTAGCACTGGATTTACTGGGCCTGCTGGCAGGGCTCTTCTGCGACCCGCCCCTGGGTGCTCGTCTGTCCCCGCCTGCTGCAGGAGCGGCTTGGCTGGCGCGAGGCTGCAATGCGGGGCTGGGGTCAGTGGGCAGGGCAAGGCTGTACGGTGCAGGAGAGTGGGGGATGTGGTGGTCGCTCGTTTCTCTGGGAGCGCTGGAGCTGGCCTTGGGGTCGGGCGCCCGGCAGGGGTCAGCTGCCAGCCCCTGCCTGCACTTGGTGAAGCCCAGGTGGTACATTTCTATCAGGTTGAGGAGCAGCGACAGGCAGGCAACCCCCGTCATGAAGAGGACAAAGATGGTCTTCTCGGTGGGCCGGGCAATGTAGCAGTTGACCGTGTTGGGGCAGGGCCAGCGGCTGCATGTGTAGAGAGGCTTTAGTTCAAACCCATACAGTGCGTACTGGCCCCCAATGAAGCCCACCTCAAAGAGCATCTTAAAGACAATGGTGCAAAGATACGTCCTCAGGATGGCCCCCCGCAGGCGGATTTTGCCATGAACATCTTTGATGGAAGGTTTATGCTGCACCAGGGGTCCCTGCTGGGCCCCCCAAGGCTCCCCTGGCTGCTGCTCCTCCGCCAGGCGCACCAGGTGCAGGATGTGGCCCAGGTAGACGAGGCTGGGGGTGGAGACGAAGATGATCTGCAGCACCCAGAAGCGGATGTGAGAGATGGGGAAGGTTTGGTCATAACAGACGCTCTGGCAGCCCGGCTGCTTGGTGTCGCAGGAGAAGCCCGACTCTTCGTCCCCCCAGACTTTCTCAGCAGCTGCCCCCAAGACAAGGATACGGAAAATGAACAGGACAGTGAGCCAGACCTTCCCCACCACTGTGGAGTGCTCCTGAGCACTCTCCAGCAGCCTCCCCAGCAGGTTCCAGTCACCCATGAGTGCAAATACCGGCTCCTCCTAAAAGAGAGGAACACGCCCAGACGTCGGCATCCCAGAGACTCCGGCACCCTGCGCTGCTCCAGACCTGTGAGAATCTGGCCTGGGGGCTCCCAGCACTGAGCACGTCCCTCCCTGGCCCTGCTGCCGTCCTCGGGTCCCTGAGAGCCAGACACCCCGCACAGCCTGCTCGGCAGGGATGTCTGTAAAAGCCCTGGGCCTGGCTCAAGAGCAAAGCCAAGGCAGGGACTGGGTTCACCTGAGGCTACCTGAGCCCATCAGCTGCCGGTGGCTGCAAAACCCTTCCAGGATTAACCCCTCTTTGGCCCCGGTATCCATCTCCCGCTTTAAGAGCGCTGGGAACTGGCTGTGCTGACAGCAGTGCTGGGCTGCAGCCCTTTCGCTGGCTCTGAGGTGGGCCCAGGTTCAGCACAGCTCAGCTCTGCAGCAGCCTCTCAGTGGCCGCCTGGACACACCAGCTGAGCAGGTCCCTGTGGAGGGAGTCAAGTGGCTGGGCAGAGCCTGCAAGTCAAAGCCCTTTGCGCCAGACCTTTCCCTGGGGCTTTCAAAGCTGCCCGCTGAGCCTGTCCTTCACCACAGGCAGCTGAGGTAGACGCCCAGCCCAAAGCTGCTCCCCGTGCAGCCAGGGCCACACATGGGTGAGGCTGGGGCCAAGGGCTGGGGCTTCTCTCCCTGTGGCGGGGTGACACCCGCCCCCTGCAGAAAGGGGCTTGGAAAGCCCAGGAAGGGGGTTAAGGCTGGGAGCTTTTCAGGCCTGATTGGGCATTAGGCCCAGCTGGGCGGCCACGCCCCAAACACAGGCCTGTCCGAGAAGAGTCTCCTCTGCATTCAGAGGGAGACAGGCCTGACTGCAGGAGCTGAGCCAGGTACCTGGGTTAGGGCAGAGCTGGGGCAGGGCAGAAGGAGCTGGGTGGGCTCTAGCCAAGAGCCCCAGGCCTCCAGGCCTGACACAAGGCCCGACCCAGGAGTACCAGGGTTGCAGGGGGCAGCCCAGGGCTGGAGATAGCAACAGCAGGCCAACCCTCCTTGCCTGTGATGAGAAGCCATGATACTGCAGTCCGCCCCAGTGAGCGGGGGCAAGTGGTGACTGACAGTGGCACACTCTGAGGCGAGGTGGGGACAGGGGGTAGAGGGTTCCCCTGGGGAGGGGAGACCCTCACACCAAGGGGGTACTGCAGGGGGCAGCACCCACAGTTGGAGGGCACCGGGGTCCGGGAGGGACACGGGGCCAGCAAAGTTGCGGGGCATCACCCTGCGGAGGGCGCTCTGGACGCTGAAGGAGCTGCTTCCCCAGACGACCAGCGGGAGGCGCCGCAGGGGTGAGTGGTGACCCCGTTACACTCCCACAGACCAATGGAGGGCAGGGTCGGGGCCGTTTGTGCACATTGGAGCAGACACCAGTGCCTAGTGCATTTGTCAGCTGCCATGAGACCACAAGGCCAGGCAAAAGGCAAAGAAACCCCCTCACCGTTTGCAGATCCTGGGGCTGTGGAGGCAACTCAGCTGCCCCGTGCCAATTGGATAGTCGATTCCCACAACCCCAGCAGGCCGCGTCTCCGCTCCTCTTCTGGGGGCAGCGGTGTCCAGCTGGTTGCGCGAGTCCGTCTGCCTAGCGCGTTTTGTGCAGGTTATGTTGGAGCAGGCGCTTCCTGGCTGGCACCGTGACTGAGCAGAAACAGCCACTGGGAAACCTTTTTACCTCTTTATTTTTGGCTTGAGCACGTTTCTAAATATAATCCCCACTGCAGGGAAGGGTGTAGGGGCAGCGAGTTGGGCGAGCGCACTGTGCGGTTTACTGGCTCTGGACACCTCAATGCCATTGGAGGGTCGTTTTCCCGATCCCGTGCGCTGCTGGGCCTGGAGGCCTCTGCAAACGCCTCCTCTCTGGTACTGTCCTTGCGTGGTGCCTTGAACTGGCTCGTTAGCACTGACCCCACTTGGTCAGGCAACTCCCATCTTTTCATGTGCTGTGTATTTCTACCTCCCTGCTGTGTGTTCCGCTCCATGCATCTGATGAGTGGGTTTTAGCCCAGGAAAGCTTATGTCCCAATACATTTGTTAGTCTCATTCTTTTGGGAACCCTGTTATAGTTTTGGATGCTCATCATCCCCTGGCAATAAGTTCCTACATTGACTGTGTTGTGTGAAGAAGTACAGTAAAACCTCGATTTAGCGGACCTCGATTTAACGGACACCCCCTCACCCGAATTAGTCCATTAAATGGAGGTTTTACTGTACTTCGTTTTGTTTGTTGTAAACCTGCTGCCTATTCATTTCATTGGGTGCCCCCTGGTTCTTGTGTTATGCGAAGGGATAAATAACACATCCTCATTCGCTTGCTCCACACCAGTTTTTATCAACTCACCCCTTAGTCCTCTCTTTTCTGAGTCGGTTCCAGTCGTTTTAATCTCGCCATACCCCTAATCAGTGTTGTTGCTTTTCTCTGCACCTTTTCCAGTTTTCATCTCTCTCTTTTGAGAAGGGGTGACCAGAACTGCACACGGTGTTCAAGGTGTGGGCAGACCATGGATTTATATAGTGGCAATATGATCGTTACTGTCTTATTAGCTAGCCCTTTCCATCAGTTCCTAACATTTGCTTTTCTGACTGCTGATGTGCACAGCAATCATTGAGTGGCTGTTTTCAGAGACGAGTCCCCCAGCCAGGAACGGGGACGGGCCGTTAGCGTCCATGGAACGACACAGAAACAACTGGAAATGGACAAGAGCATCCCGGCTCCTGAATAGCAAAGCCACTGGGGCCTTACGGAAAAGCCTTTGAATAGCGGGTTTGGAAGGAGGCGTTTTCCTGCGGCACTCGTGGGGCGAGGCTGGTGGCGGAAGGCTGGCTGTGAGCGCTGGACCCCCTGAGCTGGGGCTGCCTGCTGGGAAACCGAGGAACGGGATTTGTATCTCAGCGTGTGACGGGCGCAGCGGTGGCTGTTACCCGAGTAGCTCGGACGTTTGGCCCTCTCACTAGTTCAGGTTGAATCTGGGGCTTTTCTGTTCAATCCAGCCCTGTTTATTTTCACCCCAAGCAGCTTGCTGGTGTGCAGTGTGTGTGGCGGGTGTGTCAGAACAGGCGGGGGCTGAGGCTGGGTTTGTGGCTGCCCGGGTGTTGAGCCGTGTCTGTTCCATAAGAACGCGGGACACAGGGCTTTGGGGAGAGGGGTCACCCTGCAGGGCAGGTGACTGGAGTCGGAGCTGACAAGCACAAAGGAACCCTCTGGGTGGTTCCTGGACGTCCCCGTCTCCTGGCTCTGCAGCATCGGGACTTGGAGCCGGGGCGGGCAGGGCTCGGAGGTGGCCCCAAGCAGTCCCTCTCTCAGGTTGGCAGGCTGGTTGGTGCTCCCACGCCCAGGGCTGTGATCGCCGGGGGCGGGGAATTCTGCCAGGTCAGAATGGCAGGGACCTTGGGTTGTTTGCCTTCCTCTGCAGCCCGGGGGGTGTTTCTCTGGGTCAGAGTGTCTGACTCATTTCCCTGCCAGTGTTGAGGCCTTGGGCACTGCCCTCCCCCCCCCCATCTCTGATTGCAGCTGCAGGGTGGGGCCGCTGCAGCCGGCACATTTCCCAGCCAGGAGCCGTTACCCCAGGGACGTCCTGGCATGGGGCACAGAGAAGGGCTGGGGGGCTCTGGTGGCTCAGGAGGGGGCGGGGGAGGCTGGGGGGCTATTGGTGCCACAGTGGGGTCGAGGAAAGGGGCTGCTTGCTGGCCGAGGAGCGATGGAGGCACCATTCTCCTGGCCTGCAGCCTGCGCAGCGCAGACGTGGGGGTCTGGTGACCCAGGGTGGGGGTCAGCCTTGGCAGCTGGGGGGAAGGGGGGTGACCTGTGCTCCCCTGGCACCCTGAGGCCTCACTGCCCTATACCCAGCGAGGAGGGTGAGTGGCCGGGCCGGCAGGTTGTCCTGTAACCTGGGTTGGGGTTAGAGCCAGCATGGGGCGGGAGCTGGCTGCTGTGGGCGGGCGGGGCCCCAGAGCACTTGGCAGGACTAGGGGCGTCTCCCTCCCCGCCAGTGCGCCCTGTCCCCCGGCTCTGCTTGCCCCACACGGGAGGCTGGGAACGCGTTGCTGCCTCTGGGGCTGCCCGGGGACAGTGGTGGCGCCAGGCGGCTCTCTGGGCAGGGACAAGGGCCCGTTGTGGTGGCCATACTGCCCCCGCCCCGCAGGGCAGCCCCTGCCGTCTGTCCAGGACAGGTCGAGGGGCTGCGTGTGTGGCCCACGTGTGGTACTGTCAGCAACGGGGCAGGACGCCCTGCCCCACCCCACGCAGCCCAGCAGGGAGCAGCCCCCTCTTTCGAGCCCCCCTCCCCGCCCCTGGATGGGGCTCAGCACACGTCCCACAGCCCAGGGTTGTCCTACACAACGGAGCACACGCCGCTTCCTTTGCATATGAGCAGGAACCAGACTCATCCCGAGGGAGGGAAATGACGCTCAAACTGGGGCCAGCTGGACCTGTTTTGGGGGGACTGACCCCCAACCCCCTCCCCCCATTTCCTGCACCTGAAGAGCAGAAGGACGCGTCCTCGGATCCGGGGAGGAGCCTGACCTGAGCATTTGGCCAGTAATCTGCTGCAGCCGGTGGGGAGAGGTTCTGCTTGACTCTGCTGTAGGTTGTTAAACGAGCCACCTGCAAATGGCTTCTCTTTAGTGTCCTCTGACTGTTCGGCTTCCTTACCTGAACTCACGTCCAATCGCTCTCCATGGTTGGCTGGTTTATCTAAGCCAGGGTGTTTACGGGCAATGGCTGAAGCCCTAGCTAAGGAAATAAACTGGTATATTATTCCCTTAAAGGAAGATGGGACTTACTCCATTTGCACTGTCCAGGCTGGGCATATAGGACATTTCCGGGGGAAGATCTGGGACTGGGGGTGTGCTGGGGTCACCCTGCAGGGTAACTCAGGCCGGAGAGAGCCAGGGGGTGGCTGGCTATAGTTACACAGTCTCTCAGGGGCTACCCATTTGTGAGTGGCCCAGGTGGGAGCTGCTACAGCCGGGCACCCAAGGCTGCAGGGTGGGGTGACACAACCCCCTGCGAGTCTGGAGTGTGTCCTGGTATGTCTCAGAGATGGGCTCTGGCCTGGGGGTGGGCCCCATCCAGCTGGCGCAGAGGGCCCAGGGGTCTGGGAATTGCATGTGCAGTGAGATGGGACCCGGCCCCTGCTGGAAAGGCATCTCCTGCTGTCCAAGGGCTGTGAGCCCAGGACAAATGGACACTCCCAGACCCTGGACATGCCACATGCCTTCTGGGAGCCTTGCAGGGCAGGGTCCGAGCAGCCCGCGGATACCACACTGCCCTGCAGGACACGGGGAAGCGCCTGGCTGCTGCTGGCTCTGGGGGGAAGCTGCTCCCTGGTCAGTCTGTGCTGGGCCCAGGCCCCAGCGGGCTGGTCTGGCGAGGTTGGGGGGGGGGGCAGGACAGGAAGGAGCTGGCCCAGCGGGCTGACCTGGCGAGGTTGGGGGGGGGGGCAGGACAGGAAGGAGCTGGCCCAGCGGGCTGACCTGGCGAGGTTGGGGGGGGGGGGGGGCAGGACAGAGAGGAGCTGGCCCAGCGGGCTGACCTGGCGAGGTTTGGGGGGGGGGGCAGGACAGGAAGGAGCTGGCCCAGCGGGCTGACCTGGCGAGGTTGGGGGGGGGGGCAGGACAGAGAGGAGCTGGCCCAGCGGGCTGACCTGGCGAGGTTTGGGGGGGGGCAGGACAGGAAGGAGCTGGCCCAGCGGGCTGACCTGGCGAGGTTTGGGGGGGGGGCAGGACAGGAAGGAGCTGGCCCAGCGGGCTGACCTGGCGAGGTTTGGGGGGGGGCAGGACAGGAAGGAGCTGGCCCAGCGGGCTGACCTGGCGAGGTTTGGGGAGGGGGGCAGGACAGGAAGGAGCTGGCCCAGCGGGCTGACCTGGCGAGGTTTGGGGGGGGGCAGGACAGGAAGGAGCTGGCCCAGCGGGCTGACCTGGCGAGGTTGGGGGGGGGGGGCAGGACAGGAAGGAGCTGGCCCAGCGGGCTGACCTGGCGAGGTTTGGGGGGGGGGGGGCAGGACAGGAAGGAGCTGGCCCAGCGGGCTGACCTGGCGAGGTTGGGGGGGGGGGCAGGACAGGAAGGAGCTGGCCCAGCGGGCTGACCTGGCAAGGTTGGGGGGGGGGGCAGGACAGGAAGGAGCTGGCCCAGCGGGCTGACCTGGCGAGGTTTGGGGGAGGGGGGGTAGTCCCGCCGCCCCAGGGATCCTGAGCCTCCACCCAGCCCCAGGTGACAAAGGGAGTGGGGGCGGCTCCTGAAAACGCAGCTTTAATGGCTGACACTTCTGACACGCCCGTTGTCACCCCCCCCCCCCCCCCGGGGTCCTCTGCCGCCCAGGGGGCTGGGTCCCCCAGTGGGGACAGCTCCTTTCCCTGCAGGAGACGGGGCCCCTGATGGGGGGACCAGTGGGGCTTGGGGGGGCCTCACACAATGAATTCAGGCCACTTCCCAGAGCTCCGCAGCCACCCTGGCCTTTCTGGCGGGTTTCAGGGTGTGAAATCGCTGATGGGGTGCGTGGCCGTGGCCCGTGGCCGGGCTTGGCACGACACTGTGCACGAGCTGGCAGCGTCCGAGGGCCGGAGCGCAGGCAGTCGTGAGGGACCAACAGGCTCCGCTCAGCGCTCGTCTCCCTCCAGAGCTGTCCCCGTGGCGTGGCTCCGGTGGAGCTGAGGGGTAAGGGCCCTGTGCGCGTGGCAGGGCCCACACCCAGCGGGCTGGCGCCTCTAGCAGGCGGAGCAGCGGTCGCTCTTCTCCTGCAGCCCAGGGTTGCGGCGCAGCATGTCCTTGAGGGAGCCATCCTGCTCCGTCAGCAGCTGGTTGATCTCGTTCTGCTTGTACTCGGTGGAGAGCTTGTGGCCGTACAGGGAGCTCTTCCCTGCTGGGGGGTTGGAGTCCTGCTGGGCCCGGCGGGCGCAGGCCCGCACCACCAGGTACACCAGCTCGGCCATGTTGAGGACGATGCAGATGCCAGAGGTGGTCAGCATGAAGACGGTGAAGATGGTCTTCTCGGTGGGCCGGGAGATGAAGCAGTCGACGGTGTTGGGGCAGGGGTAGGCCTCGCACTTGACCAGCCGGATCATCTGGTAGCCCGGGTAGATCATGTAGAAGATGTACATGAAGACGGCCTCGAAGAGGAGCCGGAACATCACGCTGCCGACGTACGTCCACCACAGGGAGCCCGAGATGCGCATCTTGTGCTTCTTCACCTCCTCCAGGTGCTTGGTGTCGCCGTGTCCCGTCAGCACCAGCAGCTTCTTCTCCTGGTGCTGCTGGTACGCCACGTGCATGGCCACTAGCAGGGCGGGGGTGGTGACCAGGATCAGCTGCAGGGCCCACAGGCGCACGTGGGAGATGGGGAAGAAGTGGTCGTAGCAGACGCTGTTGCAGCCTGGCTGCTGCGTGTTGCAAGTGAAGGCCGATTTCTCGTCCCCCCAGACACTCTCAGCTGCCACCACCAGCACCATGATCCTGAAGATGAAGATGACAGAGAGCCAGATGCGCCCAATGGCCGTGGAATGGCGGTTCACGCCACTCACCACTGTGTAGAGACCTGCCCAATTCATCGTGCCTCAGGCCTGCAAGAGACAGCAGCGGGAGGTCGTTAGCAGCCCAGAGACACGGGGGATGGGCCTTGTGGGCTGAGAGGAATGGAGACCAGAGGCCAAAAGCAAGCGAGGCTCTGGGGGCAGCATTCACCGTGCTTCCTACTTAGCCCTTTCCTCTGTTGACGTGAGGGGGTGGGGCCGACCACTCTGCGTGAGGCACCCAAATTGAGTGACCACTAACCACACTCTGGGTCTGTGTTTCTAGCCCTCGTGCTTACAAAGGAAGCTTGCAGAATGTTCACCACTTTGAAACAAACACCATGTTGTCTGCCAGAGTCTGCAGACAGCCTGAAACGAGCACAGGGAGGTGGGAGCTCATCCGGACCCCTCACCGAACTGTTCACTCTGAAACCTAACGAAGCGCCGACAGACCCCAGTGGTCAGCAGGCAGAATCAATCCTGGGGCCTCGGGAGCTTAGTGCAGGAGCCTCGACAGCCTGAGCTTAAAAGCCACCTGGCGGCTGGCTAAGGCTGTAGAGAAGATTCAGTTTCTCTCTCTCCAAGTTCAGAAGCCCACCCCAGGGGTGTGCGGGTCACACTAACAATGTGCTTTTCATTCTCCACATTGGTCGCGCTCCCCGCCGGTCATTTCACAGGAACATCCACCTCCTGTGCTCATCCCCTTCCTCCTCCTGGGGCTCCCGAGCTCCAACCCCCTGCCCTGGCCCAGCTCTCTGACCCTCCAGCTTCAGCCGGCTGATCTCAGCACCGGCTGCAGCTTAGACTGCATCGAATGTCATGTAGCCATTGGGGCCTGGGGAACCTGTGCTGATTGGATTGCTCATTTGCATATTAATTGCAGTAGTGCCACCCCCCACCCCAGAGCACGGTGATTTAGGGCCTGCTGGCTGGAGGACAGGGATGGGCCCTGACTGCTGATCTGTAGGGCGGCTGTTCCCCCTCAGGAGTGGTGAGGGAGGGCGGCGGGGGGAGGGGGGGTGCAGCGTTCCCTGCCATGTGTGCTGATTGCTGCTGTCCCCCAGCATGGGGGGGGGGCGCAGTCAAGGGCTCTGCCCGCTGCCCGCTGCCTTCCCCCAGACTCTAGCCAAAGCCCAACAAGGAACAAGTGGCCCAGGCCATCAGACTAGAATGGCCCCAGGACCCCGACAACCCCTCCCTGCCCCCTGCCAGAGCACTGGGAGCAGCCCAGTGGGGGAGCGTCCATTCCCCTGCTGGGGGTGCCAGCCCCAGACGTACCCAGGAACGTGACTTGCAGCCACCGCCTGCCTCTGCCCGTCAGCTCCTCCTGCGCCGCAGAGTCCGGCGCAGAGCTCTGCAGAGGAGCAGGGCCAGGAGATGGGTCAGGGCCCCATAGCGGCGCGTTACCTTGTGGTGAGGAGTGTCTCCTGTCCGAGCAGCCCGGAAGGGTCTCCACTAAGCTCTCATATCTCCTGGCGGGCGTGTGTGCGGCTCAGCCCCCCGCGCTGCCTGCCCTCGTCTCTATCTGCCGCTGCCCTGCACTGGGAAGTCATATGCTGCTTTATAAACTATTCACATACAATGAGGCCTTTATGGGAGCAACACAGTGTAGAATTCAGATCAAACGCCCTGACTTCCGCCTACCCCCTGCCAAACAAAGTGCCAGTGTCCTGCAGTCCAGCCGGGCCCAGCCCTGCGCCCGCTCCCACCTTGCCCACGAGAACGAGCCCGGCTCTCTGCCCTCCGGGCATGCGGACGGTGGCCAGGGACCCTCCACTGCCCCCTAATGGGCTCTGGGGACCACAGCCAGAGCCTCACGCTGCCACAGGGTGATGCCAGCTCATGCCCCCACTGCAGAGGAGACTGTCCCCATGGCCCAGAGAACAAGCCGGGCTGTCTCTGAAGGGACGGGGCCCCAGAGACCAAGCTGGGCTCTCTGAAGGGACGGGGCCCCAGGGTCCAGAGACCGAACCAGGCTTTCTCTGAAGGGACGGGGCCCCAGAGACCAACCCGGGCTTTCTCTGAAGGGACGGGGCCCCAGGGATCTAAATTCCCTCTGAGCTGCGGGGCGGCACTGCTGTCTATTGCGCCCCACGCAGGGGTTCAGGGCTTTGTGGGGAGAGAGGCCTCGTCCCCAGCACGGACTGGCACAGCAGGGGAGAAGAGCCTCTCCCTCTGCTCGGCCCAGGCCAGGCCGGAGAGGTGCTTCTCCTTCTGCCCCACGCTGTTGCAGCGAGAAAGGGCTGGGGGGATCCTGCATCTCCAAACCCCTCATCCTCAGCCCCACCCCAGAGCCCCAACCCTCTGCCCCAGCCCTGAGCTCCCTCACAAACCCCTAATCCCTGGCACCACGCAGGAGCCTGCACCCCCCAGCCAGAGCCCTCAACCCCGCCTCCTGCATTTCAACCCCCCTGCCCCAGCCCTGAACTCCCTCCCACACCCCGAACCCCTCGGCCACACCCCGCCACGTGACTTTTGTGATGTGCCCCAGGTCGTGTATCACACATCACACCCTGCTGGTGCACAGAACAAAATTCATTCCACACATGGACATACAAAATGAGGGGACCACTGGGGTTGACTGAAGGGGGGGGTAAGTGAATTATTACTCACACACTTACTGTGTTGTCCCCCCCCCCCTCCCGGGGGATGGTTTTGAACCCCTGGGCGCAGGGCTTGTGAGATGGAAGCTGTTGCCCAGCCGAGGTGCACTGGGCAGGTTATAGAGAGGCTCCCAGGTTTCTGAGTGGGGGGTGAGCTGAGGCTGAGTCTTCTTTGTATTATCGTCATGGTCCCGGCCGTGCCGGATGCTGCACAAACGTGGATCTTACAAGCTGTGCGCCGTGGAGCCAGGGACAGGGAGGGACTCCAGGATGCTTTTAAGTAGCCATAATTGTGAGCGAGCAGTGGGGGGCAGGGAGGAAGGAGGGCTGAGGTGCCTGTAAGAGTAGCTCTGCCAGGGAAGGGGGGGGCTGGAGGGACGTGCCCCCTACACACACAGGGTGACCCCATCGTGGAAGGCTGGGGAGGGGAGCCGGGGAGAGGTGGAGGCAGGCAGAGGAGCCGGGGAGGGGGGGAGGTCGAGGAGCCTTGGAGGGGGGAACTGGGCTGCGGGGGCGGGGGGTAGGCAGGGAGCCAGGGCAGCGATACCAATGGGCGGGGCAGGCAAGGCTGGGCTGGGCGCTGATAGCAGTGGGGCAGGGACGGGTGTTTGCAATTCAGGGATTCCGAACTAGATCTGTATGAGCAGGGGGCAGGGCAGGGTCTGGGCGCTGGTTTCAGGGCTCAGTGTTGGGGGCTCCCTGCTCCTGAGAGAGGCTGGAGCAGCGCGGTCCAAAGGCAGCTGGGTGGGTCCGAGGAAGGGTCAGTCCCGAGGGAGCGGTGCAGTGGCCGTGCCCAGGCGCCGTACAGGGACAGGCTGTTGCTGCGGTTTGTGGGGACAGATCTGGGAATGCACCTCGTGGAGGGCGGCGTGAAGAGCAGGGCTGCAGGCCAGCCAGGACCCAGTTCCAGCAGGCCCAGGCTCTGTGGGGCAGTGCTGGCCCTAGCCCCATGGCAGGGCTCTGGGCTACAGGTCCTGACACAGCACTGCCTAGACGACCCTCGCTGGGGGCGCTTGTGAGGGAGTCGGAATGCTCTGTTCCTCTGGCTATTGTGTGAAGGGGCCAGACCTGAAGCTGTAACTTGACCCCAGGGGGAAGGGAGGTCACCTGACCTGGCTGAGCCGGGTGGGGGGGAGAGGAGCTGGAGAGAGTGAGTTTGAGTTTGGGGGGGTCTCAAGCTAGCTGGAGGCAGCAAGGAAGGCAGAGGAGCTATCTCACTCTCTGCCCCCCAAAATGGATCCAGGTGAAGGCTCACGCTCGCTGTATGGTCTGTGTTAGACCAGGTACCGGTCATCTAATAAACCTCCGTTTTACTGCCTGGATGAGAGTCACGTCTGACTGTGGATTTGGGGTGCAGAATCCATGGGCTCCCCCAGAACCCCGCCCAGGCGGGCTCGCTGGGGGAAGCACACGGAGGGGCAGAAGGTGCTGAATGCTCCGAGGTCAGACCCAGGAAGGTTGAAGTGGGGACCCGTGAAGCTCCTGGCCTTGGAGACAGGCTGTGTACGGAGAGGGGACACTTCACCCGGAGTCCTGTCTGGCTTCATAGGGAGCAAGTTCAGGACCATCTCCCGGGCGCTCCGTGACAGCGCTCACACGCAGAGCCCAGAGGCAGCTTCCTACGGTTGCAGGAGTCGGCTTGGAGGGTGCAAGGAGGGGTGCAGACCGGCCTGGCTCCAGACCCCAGTGCAGCAAGCACGTGCCTGGGGCAGCCACTGACCGGGGGCGGCATTCTGGCCGCTGACAGGTGGCCTCTCCCACGGATTCGGTGGCACGCCTGCGGCAGGTCCGACGAAGTCATGGGTCCGGCTGGCCGACCTGTCAGCGCCCGGAATGGCGCCCCCCTGCTTGGAGCAGAAGAAAAGGTAGAGCCGGCCCTGACCAGCGCTCCATGGCGGTAGGTCCCTGGGAGTTTCCCCAGGCACCAGCATGGCCACAGCAGAGCTCTCTGCTCCCAGGCAGAGACCCTCGGGAATCAGGCTGTGTCTAGCTTACACCGGGGCAGGACACTGGCTTGGTTTGGACTTTGATACCCTTACGGGGGGGGGGGGGGGAAGGTCAAGTGCTGCAGCGCCATTGGGGGGGGGGGCGTGCTACGTGGCTGGTGTCCTGAGGAAGGTGCAGTGCGGGTTGTGTAATGCGTGCTCTTCGCCCCTGTAGCGATGGTTCTGCTCGCCAGAAGCCTCCCCCCGGCAGCGCTGGTTTTCCCTGACTGACGCAGCATGGAGGGCACAGCTCTGGCACCCCGAAGCCAAGGCCCCTCGTGTAGATTTCACGGGGGCAGGACAATCCTGGGGCTCAAAGAGCCGGAGACACTGTCCACCCTTGTTTGTAGCTAACTGCCCTGGTCACTAAGCTTCTGTTTATGGGAGAAGGATCTGATGGGTCGAGACTGGGGGATTTTGCAGAGCACGACCAGTCCTCTCCCAGAGTCTCCGAGAAAAGGATGAGCTCTAAGGAACCACCTTGTTCCTGTGCAGTGAAATCGCATGGGGTCTAGGGCACGTTCAAAGTCACTCAGCCTTAAAATCTCCCCTTTCCTTAACCAGGCACAAGGGCCAAGGCCCTGCCTGGGTGCTCGACGTTCAGCATAAACCTGGCTGGTGTCAACGTAGCTTAGCTCACCCCCCCCAGACACAAGCCACGCAGGGTCCACGCAGGGTCCCTTTCACGCCCAAGCCCACCTAGCTGAGCAGAGGCGACTCTGTCTAGGGACAGAGCCTTGGTGCGGAGGGGCAGCAGGTGTTCTTTGTCACGGGAGTGCCAAGTCCCTCCTCACAATGACCCCACCTGGTTCCATGGCTGTGGAGGGAGCTGGCCAGGATGTGGGGCGTTCCCGCGGAGGAGGCTGTGGCAGTAGCGGGTGCTTTTCAGGGCAGAATGTGCAGCCTGAGGGGATGTTTGTGATCATGCAGAAAATGGTGCTGCAGAAGAGCCCAGTGGCTAGCTGCAAAGGGGCGTGACTGGCCAAAGAGGAGACAGGCCCTGAGGGGTCAGAGTTAAGGCTGGTTTGATCAATCTGAGCTGCAGACACAGTATTATAGGATCAGTCCCTCAGCCTGGCACCAGCCTCTGCCGGTGGCTGACAGAACTGAGAGCGAGACGCTGCCTCTGGGCAGCCCCCTCCCTGTGCCCCCCCGTGGGCCCAGCCGTGCTGCTGGGAGCCTGCTGGGAGGTGCAGGGGGCTGGGTACTCAGGCTACCTGACTGGAAATGGTCCAGCGCCCAAGAGGAGACCCCAGCGTTCAGCCTGGTGGGGGTCTGTGCCCCCCTCTCCCAGCCCAGGTGCCATACGGGGCAGTGGCCAGCCCTTGGCATGAGGGACGGGCCTTTGCTTGGAAAGCAACTGAAGCATGCTGGGAAATGGCCCCAGCTGTCCCACGAGAGGGTCGGTCCTGGGAGGGGGATCCCTGCCCCCCGAGGGTCAGCGCTGGGAGGGGGATCCCTGCCCCCCGAGGGTCAGCGCTGGGAGGGGGATCCCTGCCCCCCGAGGGTCAGCGCTGGGAGGGGGATCCCTGCCCCCCGAGGGTCAGCGCTGGGAGGGGGATCCCCGCCCCCCGAGGGTCAGCGCTGGGAGGGGGATCGTTCTGGGATTGGCAGCAGGAGTAGCCCAAAGGCTCAGCTGTGGCCCGTCGGCCCAAGGAGCACAGGGTGGGGGAACAGCAGGGTTCGGGGGTTTGTCTCCTCTGGCCCCAGGTCTGGGGAATTCGGGGGGTGGGCAGAAGACCCAGGTTACCCCCCGGGACCCCTTGTCTAGGGCTCTTGGGGCAGCCTGGAGAGCTGTGAGCCAGAGCCTGCGCTGGGGCCCCCTTCCGGAGGGTGGGAAGTGGGGCCAGCCTCTGGAACAGGCTGAGGAAAGGGGCCCCAGACTCACCTCTGGCACCGAGAGACAGGCAGGGCACTGCACAGTTGTCCTCTTGCAAGGCAGTGATTCAGCAGAGCTGGGCCCTTTATACCGGCCCTCCCCTGCCGCAGGAGGCCAGCCCTCGCAATCGATCAGGGAGTGGGGCTGACGCCATCCACCTTGCTCACCTTCCAGGTAAACAGCCTCAGGTGTGTCCAGCTCTGCCCTTCTGCAGGATCCCCTCCCTGGGCCAGTCAGATGGGCCCACAGCCAGACTGCCACTAGCCTTCCCCGCTCAGCCATGAGCCACATGCCCCCGGCCCTGTGCCAGGGGAGCTGCACCAGAAGAGGCAGGGCCGGGACCACCTGCAGGGGAGCGTGGGGGGACCTGGACCTGACTACACCTGGGGTCTGCAGCAACCCGTTTCCCAGCAGGGACCCCGAGCCCGTGAGCCTCTCCCGGCTCCACCTGTCAAGGGCTGGTGGGGTCTGCACGGCCAGCCATCGCCCGGCACCCAGGGCCTGGCCCAGGCCCTCCAGGGGACACTGAATTTCAACAAGTCCAACCCTGCGTGGGCCGCTGCAAAGGCAAATACCGGCTGTAACCGATTAACTCGGACACAGGGCCTGTGCCCAGCCCCAAGGTCTCTGCAGCAGAACACAGCCAAACCCGCCTATGCAATCGCTGCACCCCCTGGCTCCCGCCTGCCCAGGAGGGACCCACCAGAACCCAGCTTAGCCAGGGGCCCAGCACCCAGCCCTCAGGCCACAGGGCTTGGTGTGGGGTCGGAGGGGGTTGGGAGGGATGAGGTGGCAGGAGAAATGGGGGGGCCGTGGGTGTTGGTTTGAGGGTGCTGGGTGGGGGGGTCACTGGGGGTGAGTGGGTTAGTGTTGGTTTGGAAGGACAGTTGGGTAAGGGCGCTATGGGGATGATTCGGCGTGGGGGGCTAGCATGACGTGGTGTGTGGGATAGAGGAGTGTGGTAGGAGGGGCTGTATTAGGAAGGGTAGGTCAGGATTGGGGGGCTGTGGGTGGGTTGTTAGAGCTGAGGAGTCATATTGGCTGTGCTGTGGGGGGCAGCAGATTGTTTAGGTTGAGAGGATTGTGTCTGGGGGGCAGTATCAGGGACAGTGGGGGCTGAGTGTGGAGCTGTCAGGGACATGGGTGGGGGTGGAACCATGTCAGGGATGTTGGAGGGTCTGGGTGTGGAGCTGTGTCAGGGGGTTGGGGGTTGGTGTGGAGCTGTGTCAGGGAGGTTGGGGGGCTGGGTGTGGGGCTGTGTCAAGGACCTGGGGGTGGGTGGGGGTGGAGCTGTGTCAGGGGGGTTGGGGGCTGCGTGTGGAGCTGTGTCAGGGGGGTTGGGGGCTGCGTGTGGAGCTGTGTCAGGGGGTTGGGGGCTGGGTGTGGAGCTGTGTCAAGGACGTGGGTGGGTGTGGAGCTGTGTCAGGGGGGTTGGGGGGGTTGGTGTGGAGCTGAGTCAAGGACGTGGGGGTGGGTGGGGGTGGGTGGGGGTGGAGCTGTGTCAGGGGGGTTGGGGGCTGGGTGTGGAGCTGTGTCAGGGGGTTGGGGGGCTGGGTGTGGAGCTGGGTTGGGGGCTGGGTGTGGAGCTGTGTCAGGGGGTTGGGGGCTGGGTGTGGAGCTGTGTCAGGGGGTTGGGGGCTGGGTGTGGAGCTGTGTCAGGGGGTTGGGGGCTGGGTGTGGAGCTGTGTCAGGGGGTTGGGGGCTGGGTGTGGAGCTGTGTCAGGGGGTTGGGGGCTGGGTGTGGAGCTGTATCAGGGGGGTTGGGGGCTGCATGTGGAGCTGTGTCGGGGTTTGGGGGGCTGGGTGTGGGGCTGTGTCGGGGGTTGGGGGCCTGGGTGTGGAGCTGTGTCAAGGACGTGAGGGTGGGTGGGGTGTGGAGCTGTGTCAGGGGGGTTGGGGGGGCTGCGTGTGGAGCTGTGTCAAGGACGTGGGGGTGGGTGGGGGTGGAGCTGTGTCAGGGGGGTTGGGGGCCTGGGTGTGGGGCTGTGTCAAGGACGTGAGGGTGGGTGGGGTGTGGAGCTGTGTCAGGGGGGCTGGGTGTGGAGCTGTGTCGGGGGTTGGGGGCCTGTGTGTGGAGCTGTGTCGGGGGTTGGGGGGCTGCATGTGGCGCTGTGTCAGGGGGGTTGGGGGCCTGTGTGTGGAGCTGTGTCGGGGGTTGGGGGGCTGGGTGTGGGGCTGTGTCGGGGGTTGGGGGCTGCGTGTGGAGCTGTGTCAGGGGTTGGGGGGCTGCGTGTGGAGTTGTGTCAGGGGGGTTGGGGGGCTGGGTGTGGAGCTGTGTCGGGGGGTTGGGGGGCTGGGTGTGGAGCTGTGTCAGGGGGGTTGGGGGGCTGGGTGTGGAGTTGTGTCGGGGGGTTGGGGGGCTGGGTGTGGAGTTGTGTCAAGGACGTGGGGGGTGGGTGGGTGTGGGGCTGTGTCGGGGGTTGGGGGGCTGCATGTGGAGCTGTGTCGGGGGTTGGGGGGGCTGGGTGTGGAGCTGTGTCGGGGGTTGGGGGGCTGGTTGTGGAGTTGTGTCGGGGGGCTGGGTGTGGAGCTGTGTCGGGGGGCTGGGTGTGGAGCTGTGTTGGGGGGTTGGGGGGCTGCGTGTGGAGCTGTGTCAGGGGGTTGGGGGCTGGGTGTGGAGCTGTGTCAGGGGGGTTGGGGGGCTGCGTGTGGAGCTGTGTCGGGGTTGGGGGGCTGGGTGTGGAGCTGTGTCGGGGGGCTGGGTGTGGAGCTGTGTCGGGGGGTTGGGGGGCTAGGTGTGGGGCTGTGTCAGGGGGGTTGGGGGGCTGCGTGTGGAGCTGTGTCGGGGGTTGGGGGGCTGGGTGTGGAGCTGTGTCAGGGGGGTTGGAGGGCTGCGTGTGGAGCTGTGTCGGGGTTGGGGGGCTGGGTGTGGAGTTGTCGGGGGTCTGGGTGTGGAGCTGTGTCGGGGGGCTGGGTGTGGAGTTGTGTCGGGGGGCTGGGTGTGGAGCTGTGTTGGGGGGTTGGGGGGCTGCGTGTGGAGCTGTGTCGGGGGGTTGGGGGGCTAGGTGTGGGGCTGTGTCAGGGGGGTTGGGGGGCTGCGTGTGGAGCTGTGTCGGGGGTTGGGGGGCTGGGTGTGGAGTTGTGTCAGGGGGGTTGGGGACTGTCTCAGGGGGGTCAGTGGGGCGGGTTAGCATTAGGAGGAGGTGGTGGGTGGGGTTAGCTTGGGGGGCAGGTCGCTAGGACAGTTGGCCCCGGGGTTGGGGGCACAAGCTGGGTGAAGCCCTAGGTTCAGGTCCCCACTGGGCCCCACACATCCTGTGGAGCTCGGGCAGGGCCCTGCAGTCCGACGCCCCCTGGGCAGGGCGTGTGGGGCGGGCACTGGGGCTGTCGGGCGGCGGGGTCGGTGCTTGGGCTCAGCCTGGAGCCTGGGCTCTAGGACCCTGCGAGGGGAGGGGTCCCAGAGCCGGGCTGCAGCCATTAAACGGCCCCATAGCCCCATGTGCCCTGGCACAGCCCCTGCCCCACAGTCCCAGGAGGAGTGGGGCAGGGCAGAGCTCAGGCCCTACCAGGGGCGGCTGCCAGCAGCCTTATCTCCGGGCTTGGCGCTCGCCTCTGCCCACAGGAAGGGAAGGGCCTCGGGCAGAGATTACAGCCCTGAGCTGGGCAGGGCAGGCCCAGTCTCTCCCAGCGGGGGGCGCTGTGGGGAGCAGGGGGGAGTCCTGCCGGGGGGGGGGGGGGAAGTTCCTGGTTGCTCCAGTCTCTCCCAGTGGGGGGCACTGTGGGGAGCAGGGGGGGGCCGAGGGGGGAGTTCCTGGTTGCTCCAGTCTCTCCCAGTGGGGGGCACTGTGGGGAGCAGGGGGGGACCCTGCCGGGGGGGCGGGGGGGACGGTGTTCCTGGTTGCTCCAGTCTCTCCCAGTGGGGGGCGCTGTGGGGAGCAGGGGGGGACCCTGCCGGGGGTGTGTGTGTGTTCCTGGTTGCTCCAGTCTCTCCCAGCGGGGGGCACTGTGGGGAGCAGGGGGGGACCCTGCCGGGGGGGGCGGTGTTCCTGGTTGCTCCAGTCTCTCCCAGCGGGGGGCTCTGTGGGGAGCAGGGGGGGACCCTGCCGGGGGGGGCGGTGTTCCTGGTTGCTCCAGTCTCTCCCAGCGGGGGGCGCTGTGGGGAGCAGGGGGGGACCCTGCCGGGGGTGTGTGTGTGTTCCTGGTTGCTCCAGTCTCTCCCAGCGGGGGGCTCTGTGGGGAGCAGGGGGGGACCCTGCCGGGGGGGGGGCGGTGTTCCTGGTTGCTCCAGTCTCTCCCAGCGGGGGGCGCTGTGGGGAGCAGGGGGGGACCCTGCCGGGGGGGGGGGTGTTCCTGGTTGCTCCAGTCTCTCCTAGCGGGGGGCGCTGTGGGGAGCAGGGGGGGACCCTGCCGGGGGGGGGGGGCGGTGTTCCTGGTTGCTCCAGTCTCTCCCAGCGGGGGGCGCTGTGGGGAACAGGGGGGGACCCTGCCGGGGGGTGGGGGGGTGTTCCTGGTTGCTCCAGTCTCTCCCAGCGGGGGGCTCTGTGGGGAGCAGGGGGGGACCCTGCCGGGGGGTGGGGGGGGCGGTGTTCCTGGTTGCTCCAGTCTCTCCCAGCAGGGGGCTCTGTGGGGAGCAGGGTGGGGAGCTGGCTGTGGGGGACGGTCCCAGCTGCTCTGCTCTCTCCAGGCTGGGGGGCTCCAGGCCAGTCTCTCCCCACAGGGGAGCTGGTTGTGGCTGGTAAGGTGAGCAGGGCAGTGGCTAGGGGGGAGGGGGGAGTTGTGTTAGCAGTGTGTTTGTGTTGTGTTGTGTGTCACTGGGCTGGGCAGGCCTGAGGGCCCTGGCTGGAATGATAAAACTGGCTGAGTCAGCTAGGTGCAGCCTGTGGCTAGTGCGCTGCATCCCCCCTTCCCCCCCCCCCCCATCTCCACCTCCCATCTCCCCTCCCTCTGCTTCCTGACCCCCTGAATATGGGGGGGGGGGGAGAAGTGAGGAGCCCAGCTAGCTGTGGGTGGAAGGGGGCAGAGGCTGGAATAGCTGGGGGGGGGGAAGGTGTGAAGGGGGAGCCCTGTTCCCGCTGTAGTTAGAAATGCAGGCACAGCTCCACCCCCCCAACCCCTCTGCCCTTGGGAAGCCCACGTCTGAACTGGGGTGGGGGGTTGTAAACCCTGGGGGGAAGGGGCTCATGTCCCCCCCCCCACAGTCCACTCCCCCTGCCAGCCCGGGGAAGCCCTCCCCCCAGCACTCAGCCCCCAGGGCCAAGTTGGGGGATGTGCTTGGGCCAGAAGCCTTTATTCACAGTGCAGCAGGCGTGAGACGCGCCATGGGGCAGGCACCCTCCAGCCCCACCGCCGGTGAACCGCACCGTGGGGCAGGCGCCCTCCGACCCTCCATCACAGCTAGGCTGACTTCAGAGTGCACGTGTCTGCAGGGAGAGGGGGAGACAGTAAGGGGGGGCAGGGAGATGAGGTGGGCCTGCCAGCCCCACAGCATCCTGTAACCAGCTGCCCCCCTAGCCTAGGGGACCGGGGCCCCTTGTCCCTGGCATGGGGCTGAGCCCCACTGCCTCCCAGGGAAGCTCAGCTCTCCCTGCCCCCCAACTTCCCCTGGCTCCACCAGGCCGGCTCTTTTCGGGGAGCAGGTACAAGATCCAGAAATGGGGGGGGGTGAAAGGAGAGAGCCCCCACCCCACCCCCTGCAGCCCCAGGGCACCGCATGTGAGGGGCAGGCAGCTGGCTGGGGCAGACTTGGCATGTCAGGTGCCCCTGGTCCCTGCAGTGCCTGCTGCCCCAGGAACCTCGCCGGCTGCCGGCCCCCCAGCTGGGGGCGCCCCAGGGGGCAGGGTGAGCGGCAGGGCTCCCCTAACCCTCACCAGGCCCGCCGTGCCCCAGGCAGGCCTGCTCTGCCCCGACTCACCCAGGACGTCGAGCGGGTTGGGGGCCCGCAGCTGGCTCGGCGCAGCCACGAGGCCCAGGGCCGGCTCAGGAGAGTCCTCGCTGCGGAGAGCTCTGTTCGCCAGCTGCCCGCCCCACGGCCAGCCCCCCACGGCCAGGGAGAGCAGGAGCCCGGACACAGGGTTCAGGATGGCCTGGAGGAAGGGGTGGGGGTCAGTGAGGGGTGGGTGCAGATGGGCCCCAGGGCAACTGTGCCAGACACCCCTCCCCCCAGTGACAGACACCCCCCCCCCCTCATACCCGACACCCTCCCCCCACCGTGTGGCGTTCCCCATGGGCTGATCATGGCCGTGCAGCCTCTCACCCCACAGGACCCCACTTTCTGCTGCCCCCTCCCTGTATGGCGCACCCCACCCCCACATGTGACCCCTGGGTACTCCTCCCCCACCCCCCCATCCCCTCACGGGGCACCCCACCCCCACTATCCCCACATGTGACCCCTGGGCACTCCTCCCCCACCCCCCATCCCCTCACGGGGCACCCCACCCCCACTATCCCCACATGTGACCCCTGGGCACTCCTCCCCCACTCCCCCATCCCCTCACGGGGCACCCCACCCCCACATGTGACCCCTGGGCACTCCTCCCCCACCCCCACCCCCATCCCCTCACGGGGCACCCCACCCCCACATGTGACCCCTGGGCACTCCTCCCCCACTCCCCCATCCCCTCACGGGGCACCCCACCCCCACTGCCCCCCCAGGCACCACCCCTCTCGCACCACAACGATCCAGGAGGTTCGGATGGCCACGTGCAGCGGGCGCAGGGACTCCGTGCGCCAGGCGGGCTCCAGCAGGAGCAGCCCATCGTTCACCACGTTCCCTAGCCAGCTGCAGGGAGCAGAGATGGGGCTGAGGGGGGAGGGCTGCACCAGCCACCCCCACCCCCCAACAGGCAGCCCCTCCAGCAGGGGCGTGGTAGGCGGCAGGGCAGAGCTGTGGCTGGCGGGGCAGGGGCATTACCACTGGGGCAGAGCTCTGGCTTGGGGGGGGGCAGAGCTCTGGCTTGGGGGGAGCACTGGCGGGGGGGGGGGGGGATTACCAGGCAGTGAAGGTGACAGTGATGCGGGTGAATCTCCCCTTAAGCTGCTGCTCCTGGAGCCGCTCGTGGGCCGTGTACCTGCCCGTCCGTCTCAGCAGGGCTGTGGCTGCAGGAGAGACGCCGTTAGCCCCCTGCACGGCCTGAGCTCAACCCCTTCCCCCTGCTCCGCTGCAGGGGTCCCGGAGGGGGCCGGGCGTGGGGCCTGCTCACCTGCACAGAGGGCTCTGGAGAGAAGCAGGGGGTTCACCAGTAGGACCAGGGAGAGCGGCACATAGGCTGTGGCATAGTGAACCACACCCAGGGCCTGCACCAGTGGGCTCTGCGGGTCACACCTGGGGCAGAAGAGGGGTATGAGGCTGGGTCAGGAGCCCCCGGACACCCCAGTGACATTACTGACATAATCGGGGACCATGTAGATCACGGTGGCCACCAAGGTCCTGTAGTGGCACCAAGTCTTGTGTGAAGGGGTCATATGAGGTGTCCACGACCGGTTCTGATTATGCGGTCGGGATGTGGGTATCGTTTGTGTAGTTGAAGTTATAAATATTGGCTCCACACGGTCAGTCTCACACATATGCTGAGATTCTGGGTGACATCCCAGACAAGTTGCTGTTCGCTCTGCCTGGCCTGCTTGATGGGCCATTAAGGACCCTCAGCTACACTAGGGACCCATTGAGAAGTCGGCCTAAGAACATTCCAGGTAGCATATGGGTAATGGCCGCTTCTAGCAAGCCCTGAGTCATGCATGAACATGTGACATGCCCATGTGACCCCCAAACTCCATTTTGCTGTAATTTTCCACAGCCAAGAAGAAAGAGGGTTCTTGCATCTGGGAAACTATAAAAGGGTGGTGCCCCACCTCCATTTTGTCTTCACTTCCTGCTTCTTACTCTGGCGGAACTTTTGCTACAGAAACTTTCAACAAAGGACTGAAGGCCCCATCCCAGCTGTGGATGTTTGTTCTCCAGAGACTGGATTTGAACCTGCTGTTTATTCTACCATTGATGCAAGCCTGAACCAAGAACTTTACTGTATGTAATTGATTTATTTTAATCATTCCTAACCCTCACCTATCTCTTTTTCCTTTTATGAATAAATCTTTAGATTCTAGAGGATTGGCAACAGCATGATTTGTGGGTAAGAAATGATCTGTATATTGACCTGGGTCTGGGGCCCGATCCTTTGGAATTGGGGAGAACCGTTTTCTTTTACTGTGGTATTGGTTTTCATAACCATTTGTGCCCATAATGAGTGGCTGATGGTGGGGATACTGGGAAGCTGGAGTGTCTAAGGGAATTGCTTGTGTGACTTATGGTTTAGCCAGTGGGGTAAAACCGAAGTCGTCTCTGTCTGTCTGGTTCAGTTTGCCTTAGAGATGGGGAAACCTCAGCTTGGGGCCACAACTGCTCTGTGTGAAGCAATTAGTCTTGGCTCGGCACTCTCAGAAGGAGGCATGAGCCTGGGACAGGGCAGGGGCTACGGCTTACCTGGCACTGGCAGGGGACAGGAGCTGCTGGACGCCCCATAGGCACTGGGCGCTGGACAGGCCCCAGCACACCAGGTGGTAGGGAGTCGGGGATCTGAGCAAAGCAAGAGGAGAGTGATTGGCCAGGCCTCCCTCAGCCCGGCCCCTGGAGCCCAGCCCTAGCGCCCGCCGGGGCCCCTGCAGCAGGCCTGGCCGCTCTCACAGCCCCAAGCGGAGGTGGACGGAGCACAAAGCGCTGTAGGACCTGGAGCGGGAAACGGAGTCACCGGGGCACCTGCTTGGCTCCCCAGCAGAGGGGGGGGGGGGTGCATCCTCAGAGGATGGGGAGGGAATAACAGGATGGGATGGGGGGGCAGGAAGGATCCCCAAGGGCCGGGGAGTCCAAGGGAAGACGTGTGGCCTCACCTGTGGCCTGCAGGTCTCCGCAGCAGCTGAAGAGCCTCCAGCGCATAGCAGAACAGGGCCCAGAAGTGAGCTGTGTAGAAGTACTGCACCCACATCTGTGGGGCGAGAGGAGACGGGACAGGGATGGGTCCGGTCCTGCTACCCCGAAGCCAGCAGGGCCCCGACCAGCAAGGGAGCCAGAGCCCTCCCTGTGCCCCACCCAGCTCTGCCATCCACCCGCTATTCCAGCCCTGCTCCCCTTTGCACCCTACCACCAGCCCCCAGACACAGGGCCTTCCCCAGCCACAGACCACCACCCAGCCCCCCCCCCCATGCCCTGCTCCCCTTTGCACCCTACCACCAGCCCCCAGACACAGGGCCTTCCCCAGCCGCAGAACACAACCCAGCCCCCCAGAGACTGCCCCCAACACCCTCCCAGCTCCCCCAGAGACTGCCCCCAACCCCATCACACCCCCTACTGTCCCCCGGCACCCCTAACCTCCTCAGACAGCACCTCCCCCTGCAGCAACTGCCCCCCAGAAATACCCCCCTCGGCTCATGCTACGTACCACAGCCACGGTGCAGAGTGGCCCAGCAAAGCCTGCGGTCCCATTCACCAGAGACTCGGCTGCAGAGCCGGGGGGGGCCACCAGCCACAGGGCCGAGCGGCTGAGGATCCCTGGCGGGAGGAGGAAGACAGAGCCGGTGAGCGCAAGCCCGGCAGGAGGGCTCTGTGCACCTGGGAGTCCCCGGCTCTCACCTGCAGTGCCCAGACAGCTGCTGACAATAATGGCAGCTCCTATCCCCCGGGCAGCCCGCAGCTGGCCCTCTGAGCCTCTGCCAGCCACCCGGCCCCGGCGGTGCCTGGCCAGAGCCCAGGGGAGCAGCCCCGCCAGGCCCAGCACAGCACTGCCTAGGCACAGCCCGTTCCACACCCGTGGGTGGAAGCGCCACAGCAGGGGGGCAGCGAGACTTGGGCAGCAGAACGAGGGGAGCTGCAGAGAGGCCATAGTGGGAGAGGGGCTGAGCCAGGCCCTACTCCCTGCAGAAGAGCCTAGCTGGCCCCCAGGGCCCAGAA
Organism: Sternotherus odoratus; assembly: GCA_032164245.1. Lineage (NCBI taxonomy): Eukaryota > Metazoa > Chordata > Testudines > Kinosternidae > Sternotherus > Sternotherus odoratus. The sequence goes on along the minus strand of JAVMKO010000009.1, from coordinate 85,903,947 downwards.
ATAGCCAGGCAGCAGCAGGGTTGTGAACCAACAGCTGGGCGGCCCCTGCCCACACCTGGGGGAAGAGAGGCGGGGCCTCAGCATTTAAAGGGGGCTGAGTCAGGGCAGTAGAGGCCAGGCAGTTGTTTTTCTGTGGGGTGCCGTGTGGAGTGACTGGCCTCCCTGCCCCTGCTAGGCCCCAGGGGGTCAGGCGCTGGAAGATGGGGAGCCCCAGGAGCTGGGCAGGTCCCTGCACACACAAACCCCCACTCCTGTGCCCTGCAGGGCAGCATCACCTTGCAGTGAGGGGGGCTGAGGTGGGGCTGGGCCTCGTGGGGGGCATTCTGGGGTCACGGGGTGCTTGCCGGTACTCGCTCTGAGCTGTGTGTGGCCCTGGCACGGTTGGCACAGGTGGCCTGGCTCCCCCATTGTTTCCATCTGCTCAGTGGGTGCACCAGGGACCCTGTGAGTGGGGCGCTGGGCTGGCTCGTTGCCCCCCAGCTGGGACGCAGGGCAGAGTGTCTGGGCAGGGCCTTCTCTGGGCTGGCCGGGCTGTCAGACCTAGGCTGAGGCTGCCTCCCTGGGGCTGAGCCTGGAGCCCCTGGTCCCTCTGTGTCCAGGCTGTTGGGATGAGAAGGGGAAAGGCTCGTGCCCCTGTCTGGGCCAGGCTCCAGGGAGCGGCCTGGCGCTTTCTCCCAGGCTGTGTGCTGAGTCGCTCCCCAGGGAAGCCGAGGCTCCTTCCAACCCAGCTGGGCCCCCAAGCAGCATGGGGGAGATGGCCCAGGAGCCCCCCTCGCAGCACCAGCCCGTGTGGAGGGCACCCTGCCAGCCTCTCCTACACTGGGGCGGAGCTGGGCACGAGGCCGAGAGAGGGAAGCCTCCTGCCTGCCCGTGCAGGTCCCAGGCTCTGTCTGCAGCGGGAGGTTAATGCATCCGCTGGCAGCCAGCTGAGTCTGCGCTCCCCGTCACTGCCCCTTGGCCCTGCACAGTGAGAGAGCGCATGGGTGTGGGGCAGGGGGCAAGGGAGTCAGGGCAGGGAGCTCAAAGAGGCATGGGGTGCAGGTGTGGGGCAGGAATCAGGGCAGGGGGCAAGGGGCACAAGTGTGGGGTAGAGAATTGGGGCGAGGGAGTGGGGCAGGGGGTGCAGGTGTGGGGCAGGGAATGGGGGTGAGGGAGTGGGACGGGGCAGGTGTGGGGTGGGGTGAGGTAATGGGGCAGGGGGGCAGGTGTGGGGCAAGGAATGAGAGAAGGGGTGAGGGAGTGGGGCAGGGAGTGCAGGTGTGGGACAGGGAATGGGGCAAGGGGCACAGATGTGGGGCAGGGGGCAAGGGAGTGGGGATGCAGATTAGGGGGAGGGGGAGTGGGGCAGGGATGCAGGTGTTGGGCAGGGAATAAGGGCAGGGGGTGAGGGAGTGGGGGTGGGGTGCAGGTGTGGGGCAGGGGGCGGGGGAGTGGGGTAGGGGTGCAGGTGTGGGGCAGGGAATGGGGGTAGGGGGCGAGGGAGTGGGGCAGACAGTGGAAGGGGGTCAGCCCTTCGGGGCTAGAAGCAGCACCCATTGAGGACAGTGCCCCCTAGTGGGCAGGTGTGGAGCAGCTTGCCCACGGGGAAGTGTCACTGCCGACAGGGAGATTAACCCCTAAGCAGGCCGGGCCTGTGTCCAGGGACCAGAATGGGGGCCGGGGGGAAACCTCAGTGATGCTGGGACCTCACGCATCAGGCTGCAGCACCACCCAAGAGCCGGCTGGGAGAGGGATGGCAGGGATCCTGGGGGGGGCAGACAGGGGTAATAGGGCAGTGACTACAGCTGGAGCCAGTCTCTGTCTGACCTGGCGAGGAGAGGCCGATCCATGCAGTGCAGTGGTGTTACTGGGGACACCCCAGGTTTGTTCCCATTCTCTGGTGTGGAAGGGAGGGTCCTGCCTGCCTCGGGCCTCGTGCTGGGTTCACGTGGCCCTGCCTGCGTGATGGTGTTTGCAGTAGTGTCCTGGGTGGGATCAGGGCCCTGTTGCACGGAATAACAGCTGGTGTTTAGTACAATGGGCAGCAGCCAGAGTCCTCCTGGCTTTGAGCCTGGCTAATGGAACTCTGCTGTCATCACCCATGTCACTGTCCAATCCGCACATAGCCTTAGCAACACCTCGTGGCAGTGAGTTCCACAGATCAATCATTGGGGGTGAAAAAGCATTTCCTTGTCTCCATGTTCATAGTGCTACCCTGGAGTGTCCCTGCACTGACCCTTGGTCTCATGTTGTAAACAAGGGTGAATGGTGATGCCTCAGTGCCCTTCTCCAAACAGTTAATCACTCCGGATCCCACCATCTCACCCTCTTATTTGCCTCTCTGAACATAGACTCATAGGACTGGAAGGGACCCCAAGAGGCCATCTAATCCAGTCCCCTGCACTCAAGGCAGGACTAAGGATTATTTTCTAATCTAGACCATCCCTGACAGGTGTTTGTCTGACCTGCTCTTAAAAATCCCCAGTGATGGAGATTCCACCACCTCCCTGGGCAATTTATTCCAGTGCTTCACCACCCTGACAGTTAGGAAGTTTTTCCTAATGTCCAACCTAAACCGCCCTTGCTGCAATTTAAGCCCATTGCATCTTGTCCTATCTTCAGAGGTTAAGAACAAGTTTTCTCCCTGCGCCTTGTAACTATCTTTTATGTACTTGAAAATTGATATCAAGTCCCCTCTGGTTTTTCTTTTCTAGACTAAACAAAACCTCCTAGGTCATGTTTTCTAGACCTTAAATAATTTTTGTTGATCTTCTCTGGACTTTCTCCAATTTGTCCACATCCTTCCTGAAATGTGCTGCCTAGAACTGGACACAATATTCCAGTTGAGGCATAATCAACATGGAGTGAAGCAGAAGAATTACTTCTCGTGTCTTGCTCACAGCACTCCTGCTAATACAGCCCAGAATGATGTTTGCTTTTTTTGCAATAGCGTTACACTGTTGACTCATATTTAGCTTGCGATGCACTCACATCCCCCAGATCCCTTTCCGCAATACTCCTTCCTGGACACTCATTTCCCAGTTTGTCTGTGTGCAACTGATTGTTCCTCCTAAATGGAGTACTTTGCATTTGTCCATATTGAATTTCATCCTATTTACTTCAGACCATTTCGCCAGTTTGTCCAGATCAGTTTGAATTTTAATCCTATCTTCTAAAGCACTTGCAACCCCTCCCAGCTTGGTATCGTCTGCAGATTTTATAAGTGTGTTCTCAGTGTCATTATCTAAATCACTGGTGAAGATATTGAACAGAACTGGACCCAGAACCAATCCCAGCGGGACCCCACTCATTCTGCCATTCCAGATGACTGAGAACTACTCCCTGGGAACAGTTTTCGAACCAGTTTTGCATCCACTTTAAAGTGGCTCCACCTAGGTTGTATTTCCCTAGTTTGTTTATGAGAGGGCCACATGAGACAGGATCAAAAGCTTTACTAAAGTCAAGCTATACCACGTCTACCACTTCCCCCCACCCACAAGGCTGGTTACCCTGCCAAAGGAAGCTATCCGGTTGGTTTGACACCATTTGTTCTTGACAAATCCATGCTGACTGTTACTTATCACCTCATTATCTTCTAGGTGTTTGCAAACTGATTGTTTATTATTTTCTCAATTATCTTTCAGGGTACAGAAGTGAAGCTGACTGCTCTGTAATTCCCTGGGTTGTCCTTATTTCCCTTTTTAGAGATTGGCACTAGATTTTCTGCCTCCAAAAGAGCCAAAAGAAGTACTTCATCTGGCCAAAGGGTTTGACTACCTGTCACGGAGTCCCCGGGGCAATGGTCTGGAACAGATCAACTCCCCAAAATAAAGAGGCCAAAAACCTGGACCCATTTGGAAGAAAAAAATATTCAACAGCCAGCCTGTAATTCCAGGTGGTGAACCATCAGTCCCTTTGGCAGGTAGAATTGTCACTTATGGGACTGCCCCCGTAAGTTCAAGGAGTCCCTCCGGCAGGGTTTGGTCCAGGAGTTCGGCACCCTGGTGGAGGAGGGCACTGCAGCGACTAGGTGCTCTCGCCAGATGGCACGTGACTTGGTGGCTAGGGTGGTCACACCAGCGGTGGGCATGAGGCGCAGCTCCTGGCTTCAGACTGCCGGCCTGTCCCCCGAGATGCAGACCTCGATCCAGGGAACGGTCTATTTCCGATGGGAACAATTAAATGGGAACGGCCAGATTCAACAGGAGTGGTTCGATGGGAAGAGTCTGTTTCTGATGGGAACGATTTGATGGGAACGGTGTATTTTCAATGGGAACGGTTCAAGGGGAACGGTGTATTTCTGACGGCAGTGGTTTGAGGGGAACGGCCTGATTCCGACGGCAGCGGTTCGAGGGGAACGGTGTATTTTCAATGGGAACGATTTGAGGGGAACGGTCTGATTCCGAGGGCAGCGGTTTGAGGGGAACGGTCTGATTCCGAGGGCAGCGGTTCGAGGGGAACGGTCTGATTCCGACGGCAGCGGTTCGAGGGGAACGGTGTATTTTCAATGGGAACGATTCGAGGGGAACGGTCTATGTTTGGAGCACACTGCTGCGAGGCTGCCTGGGGTAAAGGACACTCGGGCCACCCCTCGCTCGCTGGGCGTGCATAGGCTGCAGTCTGCACGGAAGCAGTTCCGGCTGCCCCTGTCACCAAGGCCTGGTCAGCCTGGTCAGGGGTCTGCAAGGAGAAGGGACAGAGAGACAAGCTTGAGTCGCCGCCGCCTCCCGCTCAGCCCCCCAGCCCAGCCTGGTGAACGACGTGTCCGGGGCCAGAAGCTTGTGTTGAAGGTGAACTCGAGAGCAACACCCCAGTCAATTCCCGGATCTACCTCGTTCTTTCCTCGGCCGCCTGCGTCCCCATCGTTCAGCCTGGTTGCACGTCACCTCGGCCCGCTGGTTCTGGACATAGTATCTTGGGGCTCTACCCTGCCCCCTCTCCCACCTCTCCTCCCTCCCTCCTCCCCCTTCAGGAATCCTCCTCAGCAACTCCTTGTCCAAGAGGTTGGGAACAGCCTGTGCCTGGGGCAGGGGTCCCACGGGACATGAAGGGAAAAGGGGGCTCTATTCCCACTACTTCCTAATCCTGAAGGCAAAAGGGGGCTCAGACCCATTCTGGACCTGTGAGGCCTCAGCAGGGGGTGTGGGCTGTGGGGGTGGGGCCAGGGATGAGGAGTTTGGGGTGCAGACAGGCTCCCCGGGGCTGGAGCCAGAGTGGAGGACCCCCCCCCAGCCCTTTCTTCACTGGCAGCAGCGCTCTGGGAGCGCGGGGCCCAGCAGCTCGGGGGCGGGCGGGGGGATGTGTCAGGGGAGGGATGGTGGGGAGCTCCGGGGGAGGGGCGCAGCGGGGTGGCAGGTGGAGCCGGGGGGGGACACCCAGCCCTGAACATTGCTGGAGCCCAGGCCCAAGGGGCCCATACAGCTCCCGGCCGCAGGAGACCAGTGTGGGAGCATTCGTGTTTCTATGGCAACCGCGGGACCCTGACTGTCTGTTTCCATCCACCTTTCTCTCCCTAACGCAGCAGCATCTCCGCTCCCATGGCGACCGGGGGGCACTGCCCAGGACCAGCAGTAGGGGGCGGCGCAGGACTGGCCTGAGCGCGGGAGCTGCAAAGTGAGGGCGGCGGGAGGGGACCCAGGAGCTGCTGAGTGGGGCTGGGGGACCTCCCCAGAGCTATGGGGGAAGGGAGGCACCAGGGCTGGGCGGGGGAGCGAGGTGGGGGTCAGGGCCCAGAGGAGTGGGGGTCAGGAGGATGGGAGGGTCAGTGCCGGGGGGAGCGGGGTGGGGGTGAGGGCCGGGGGCAGGGGGGTTCAGGGCCAGGGGAAGTGGGGTGGGGTTCAGGGCCAGGGGGAGCAGGGTGGGAGTCAGGGCTGAGGGAAATGGGGGCCAGGGGGAGGAGGGTCAGGGCTAAGGGGAGCGGGGTGGGGGGTCAGGGCCGGGGGAAACCGGGGTTCAGAGCTGAGGGGAGCAGGATGGGGGTCAGGGCCGGGAGGAGCGAGGGTCAGGGCTGAGGGGAGCAGGGTGGGGTTCAGGGCCGGGGGAAGCGGGGTGGGGGTCAGGACTGGGGGGGAAAAGGGATCCAGACTGGCGGCTTTGGCAAAGGTGGGAGGTAGCCAGGATGGGCAGTGCAGTTTGGGGGGCTCCCAGAGCTGTGGGTGGGGGGGGGGCACTGGCAGAGGGGGGGAGGGATGGGCGGCACCTTTTGCCCTCTTTGCCTGACTTGAAGAGGGGGCTTCGGTGCTACACCCAGGGGCTGGCACTGACTGTCCCGCTGCTCCACCAGCATCAGCCTTCACTGAGCCGGCACTTCTTCCAGCAAACACCCTGTGCTCTGCCCCCGGTCCCCTCCCCATAACCATCCGCAGCGTGTCCTCCCTGTGGCCCTTCGCCCCACTGCCCCTGGGGCCAGCCCCGGCTGTACAGTGACCGTGGCCATGACTGAGGGCAGAGGGGCATAGAGACGAGACAGACGGACTGAACTCAGGTCTCCTGCTCACACCCAGGCCCGGGGGAGACTGCGCCTGGTAAACCAAGGAAAATGGAATCAGAAACTAATTAACAAAACTGGTGTGTCAGAAATTAGACCTAATTGGTGGACCACATAATGCAGGGGATGGGCTATCCACTCTCCCTTCCTTCTGGGATCCTTCACGAGAGTCAGGGTGTGTGCCAGTGCCAGGCTGAGAGACGGGGGGCTGGAGAACCCCCTTCCACCCGGCTGCCAGCCCCACTGACCGGGAGCGTGGGGGACCTCGTTGGACTTTCACCCTCCTGATCCTGAGTGACGGGCTGAGCTGACCAGGCCGGAAACCGGGGCCCAGCTGTATCCTGACCAGCACTTGGGATGTGACTTGACGTCCTGCTCGCACCTGCTTCCTGCTCCTCTTCCCTCTCCCTCACCTTCTGCCGGCGGAGCCAGCCCCGCCGGCTCTCTTACCGCCTGGCTTGGGGTTGTGCACAGAGAGGCAACCAAACACCCATCTTGTAAACAGCGCGGTGCTGCTCCGCAGGTCCTAGAGGTGAGGTCTGCACAGGGTTTTGGAGCCAGGGCGGACAGACCTGGTCTCGGCAGGCTCCCCGTAGTGCTCTAGAAACAGCTGTGTGGACAGCCTGGTGACTCTTGTGTGGACAGCCTGGTGTGGACAGCCTGGTTACGGGGCAGCTCTCGTGGGGGAGGGATAGCTCAGTGGTTTGAGTCTTGGCCTGCTGAACCCAGTGTTGTGAGTTCCATCCTTGAGGGGGGACATTTAGGGATATGGGGCAAAAATGGGATTGGTCCTGCTTTGAACAGGGGGTTGGACTAGAAATCATTGGTTCTCAAAGTGGGGGTCAGGACCCCTCTGGGGGTCGCGAGCCCCTGCTGCCAGCAGCCGGCCCTGAACAAATCTGCTGCCGTGGGCTGCTGGCATCCGGCCCCTGCTGCTGCAGGCAGCCCGTGCCCCTGCTGCAGTGGGCTGCCGGCCCCGCGAGCCCAGTCCCAGCTCCCACCGCCCCCGTGAGCCCTGCTGCAGTGGGCTACAGGCATGCCCTCCCCCCCCCCCCCGCCTGACCCCTAGGGGGGCTGCACTTAGAGGCCCGGTGTGGGAAAGGGGTCACCACTACAAAAAGTTTGAGAACCACTGGACTAGATGATCTCCTGAGGTCCTTTCCAATCCTGAGATTCTATCAGCGGCTCTCAAACCTTTGAGAACTGCGACCCCTTTTCCACACATTGGCAGCAGCGGCGAACCCTTCTATGTCTGCCGAAAAACCTCCCAATAAATTACTTCCGCATTCAGTGGACATGCTGAGCACTCCCAAAATAGCTTGGCATGTCTGACGAAAAGCTGCCGATTGTGGAAGTAATTAATTTGGCGGCTTTTAAGTGGCGCCGGGAGCTCGCGACCCCCCTGGGAGCGCTCGGCGACCCCCAGGGGGGTCGCAACCCCCGATTTGAGAAACCCTGTTCTGTCTGGTCTTTGGGTGTACTTTTTGGGGGGGAGGGATAGCTCAGTGGTTTATGCATTGGCTTGCTCAACTCAGGGTTATGAGTTCAATCCTTGAGGGGGCCATTTAGGGATCTGGGGCAAAAAAAATCTGTTGGGGGAAAGTACTTGGTCCTGCTAGTGTAGTTAGGGGACTGGACTCATGACCTTTCAAGGTCCTTGCAGCTCTAGGAGATAGGTATATCTCCAGATATTATAACGTGGCGGCTCTCGCGTGGGCAGCCTGGCAGGCCTGAGCCAGACCTTCCAAGTGCTCTTGCCCGGCTCTGCTGCTCCAGGCTGGAGGTGACTCCCGTGGCTCCAGGCATGTCCAGTCTCAGCTGGGCCTGTGTTTTTCCAGCAGAGGCTGCCACAAAGAGACAGAAGCTGTGTCTTCCGCTGCTGTTCTCTCATCTCCTCTTTTCTGAGGGGTTCGTCTCAAAGGAATCAGGCCTGGCCTTTTCGCAGCCATGGAGGCATCTCCAGCCCCTCTCCAGTGACTGTCCCCCAGAGGAGAATCGTTATTCCTATCGCTAATAACAGCTGCCACGGCCAGCCGCTGGGACAGGAGAGCAGGGAGAGTGGCAGCGTCCAAGCCTACTTCCCGTTCACCCCACTCCGGTGTGTCTGGCTGTCCCGTTGTGACAGAGTGGGAGTGCTGGGTGTGTGCCTCAGTTTCCTCTATGCATTTTTTGGGCATCTATGTGAAGGTATAAGGATGTGTAGCTGATGCGGGACAGAGACAGGGTAAGCAAGTAGCCGACGCTCTGCAGGTGTCCATACCTGAAGCTGTAATCTAGCTCCTGGTGGGGGAGGGAGGTCACCTGGCCTGGCTGAGCCGGGGGAAGGAGGGGCTGGGGAGAGTGACTTTCAGTTGGAGTCTGAAGCTAGCTGGAGTCAGGCAGGGAAGGCAGAGAAGCTGGCTCTCTGGCCCCCAAAATGGATCCAGCTGAGGGCTCATGTTCGCTGTATGATCTGGGTTAGACCAGGTACCGGTCATCGAATAAACCTCTGTTTTACTGGCTGGCTGAGAGTCACGTCTGACTGTGGAGTTGGGGTGCAGAATCCACGGGCTCCCCCAGAACCCCACCTGGGTGGGTTCACTGGGGGAAGCGCACGGAGGGGCAGAAGGTGCTGAATGCTCCGAGGTCAGACCCAGGAAGGTGGAAGTGGGTACCCGTGAAGCTCCTAGCCTTGGAAACAGGCTGTGTACGGAGAGGGGACACTTCCCACGAAGTCCTGTCTGGCTTCCTAAGGAGCGGTTCCAGGGCATCGCCCTGCGCACTCCATGACACCTGTGTCGCTGATCAGTGGGTCTCAAGCAACCTCAGCCCAAGTTTAACTGATTAGTGACCAACTGTCCAGGGTCCATTAACCCCCGTGTCCTGGCCCGTGTAGTCCATTGTCATTAGCATAGCCCCCATCCGCGGATGAGCTGAGCGTGCTCCTGAGCGGTGGTCTGTCATGTTGTCCGGTGCTACGCCTTTCTGTCATTGCCACCGATGTAGCTGGGGAGGTCTTTGGGGCCAGACAGTCCCCAGCAGAGACCCGGTGCTCTGTTGCGGGACTCGGCCTTCAAAGCACCTGCTTTGCAACGGCTGTGTCCCTGTGTGGGCTGGGGAAGGCTGAGCCCAGAAGCAGAGCGCAGGCTCTTTGCTAGAACTCTGCAGCATTTTGTAGCAGGTTAGTGATACTGTTACCCCTCCAACAGGGCAGCCCGGCAGATTTAATTACAGAATGGGGAGGGAATCCTGATTTCTTTAATTTTAGGGCTGTCAAGCGATTAAAAAGATTAATCATGCAATTAATTGCACTGTTAAACAATAATAGAATACCATTTCTTTGAATATTTGTGGATGTTTTCTACATTTTCAAATATTGCTTTCAATTATAACACTGAATACAAAGTGTACCGTTCTCACTTTATAGTTATTTTTATTACAAGTATTTGTACTGTAAAAAACTAAGAAATAGTATGTTTAAATTCAGCTACTACAAATATTGCAGTACAATCTCTTTATCATGAAAGCTGAACTTACAAATGTAGCGTTATGTAAAAAAACAACCTACATTCAAAAATAAAACAATGTAAAATTTCAGCGCCTGCAAGTCCATTCAGTCCTACTTCATGTTCAGTCAATCGCTCAGACAAACAAGTTTGTTCACATTTGCAGGAGATAATGCTGCCTGCTTCTTGTTTACAATGTCACCTGAAAGTGAGAACAGGCATTCACATGGCACTGATGTAGACAGCGTCACACGATATTTACCTGCCAAATGCGCTAAACTTTGATTCATATGTCCCTTCATTCTTCAACCACCATTACAGGGGACATGCATCTATGCTCATGGTGGGTTCTCCTCAATAACAATCCAAAGCAGTGAGGGCCGCCACATGTTCATTTTCATTATCTGAGTCAGATGTCACCAGCAGACAGTTGATTTTCTTTTATTTTTTGGTGGTTTGGGTTCTGTAGTTTCTGTATTCAAGTGTTGCTCTTTTAAGACTTCTGAAAGCCTGTTCCACACCTTGTCCCTCTCAGATTTTGGAAGCACTTCAGATTCTTAAACCTTGGGTCAAGTGCTGTAGCTGTCTTTAGAAATCTCACATTGTTACCTTCTTTGCATTCTGTCAGATCCACAGTGAAAGTGTTCTTAAAATGAACATGTGCTGGGTTATCATCTAAGACTGATATAACATGAAATATCTGTTGGAATACAGGTAAAACAGAGCAGGGGATATACAATTCTCCCTCAAGCGATTCAGTCACAAATGTAATGCACACATTATTGTTTTAATGAGCGTCATCAGTGTGGAAGCATGTCCTCTGGAATGGTGGCCAAAGCATGAAGGGACATATGAATGTTTAGCACATCTGCCATGTAAATATCTTACAATGCCAGCTACAGAAGTGCCATGCGAACGACTGTTCTCACTTTCTGGTGACATTGTAAACAAGAACTGGGCAGCATTATCTCTTGTAAATGTGAACAAACTTGTTTGTCTTAGTGGTTGGCTGAACAAGAAATAGGACTGAGTGGACTTGTAAGCTCTGACGCTTTATATTGTTTGTTTTTGAGTGCAGTTAGGTGACAAAAAAATCTACATGTGTGAGTTGCCCTTTCACAACAAAGATTGCACTACAGTACTTGTGTTCTGTTTATAAATGAAATCAAGCTGTGTGTTTTTGATTGCAAATATTTGCACTGTAAAATGATAAAAGAAATAGTAGTTTTCAATTCACCTCATGCAGTATATAGAAAAATATCAAAAATATTTAATACATTTCAAGTGGCATTCTATTGTTTAACAGTGCAATTAATCGTGATTAATTTTTTTTAGTTAATCGCATGTGATTAACTGCTATTAATCAACAACGCTGTTTTATTGTAATTTAATACTTTGAATGTTTGGCTAAAATCAAAGTGGTTTAGCTAAATTGTCTCAACTAGTGTGATTCACCAGCGTTTCTTTAGGTGTGATGATGGGGAAGGAGTCGTTTTTATTTAGCTATTTTCAGTTTTGGATTTTCTTGTAATGGGTCTTTTTCAATCTATATACTTAGCAGAGTGTGGTTGGTTAATCAGTTCCTGACTAGCTCCATGAGTGATTGCAGCAGAGGCCACGAAGAGGCTGCATGGATTCCCGTGAAGAGTTCTACAAGCAAGTGGAGGGAAGATGTTGCTTTTGAGTCTGGAGACTGTCTAGATGTGATGGCCAAAGACTCCAAAGCACTCAAGGTAAGTACCTGGAATCTCTGCGTTACTGGTTGCAGTCTGCCCTTGTTGGATATACAGTAATTGGGTTTATGTATTTCTGCTTATGTAGAACTGTGAGATAAGGGATGTGGCTTGTGCGGTCGTCATGTTGTAGGAATTAAGTTATTGTGAGTGTTTGTCATAAGATTTTCTGAAGTCGGTGCTTGAAGAATTGTTTGTTCCTTTGGGGATTTGATTGGGGGGAGGTGCCCCTGGGTGCTCCTTGCTGAAGATCCTCAGTGCCTGAATTCTGGGTCTCGCCGGTTGCTCTTCCAGGGCTGTTGGCGTGTTGTAGGCGCTGGAGAAGGGCAGCTGGAGAACTGAACTCGAGCCCATCCAAAGGTTACACAAGGGATTTCAGTGCAAACAGCCCCAGTGGTTCTGAACTCCGCTCCAAGGGGCACTGCAATCGAGCTGTGTCAGGGTCACCACCGTGTCTCCGTGGGGCCCATCCACACCAGTCCCACGTCCTGCCTGCTGGCTGCAGCCTGGTATCCTGTGACAGCATACGTCTCAAGGGATGCACCCTCGTTTCCTTACCCACCCAATTAGCCAGGCAGCCCTGGCCTCCAGGGCAGGACAATGTTTGTGTTGAGCTCCATTTTAATCCCCGAGATCTCAATCACCACCACAACCCCGCCGTGGGGGGGCCCTGATCCCATGGGAGGCACCAATGTCCCTGACTAAAGGAAAGGGAGAACTTGTGCTGATTGCTGCTGTGGCGAACCAGGGGCCTCCGCCTGTCCCTGGGGCTCCCCTCAGTTGTGGCAAACCTGCCTGGACCCCATGCTGGGTCCAGACCCCCCCATCCCTGTGTGTTCTAAACCCTTAGTGATCGGATCAATGTGTGCGTGTGTGTGCGTGTGTTCTAAACCCTTAGTGATCGGATCAGTGTGTGCGTGCGTGTGTGTGTGTTCTAAACCCTTAGTGATCGGATCAGTGTGTGCGTGTGTGTGCGTGTGTTCTAAACCCTTAGTGATCGGATCAGTGTGTGCGTGCGTGTGTGTGTGTTCTAAACCCTTAGTGATCGGATCAGTGTGTGCGTGTGTGTGTGTTCTAAACCCTTAGTGATCGGATCAGTGTGTGCGTGTGTGTGTGTGTGTTCTAAACCCTTAGTGATCGGATCAGTGTGTGCGTGCATGTGTGTGTGTTCTAAACCCTTAGTGATCGGATCAGTGTGCGTGTGTGTGCGTGTGTTCTAAACCCTTAGTGATCGGATCAGTGTGTGCGTGCGTGTGTGTGTGTTCTAAACCCTTAGTGATCAGATCAGTGTGTGCGTGTGTGTGTGTTCTAAACCCTTAGTGATCAGATCAGTGTGTGCGTGTGTTCTAAACCCTTAGTGATCGGATCAGTGTGTGCGTGCGTGTGTTCTAAACCCTTAGTGATCGGATGAGTGTGCGTGTGTGTGCGTGTGTTCTAAACCCTTAGTGATCGGATCAGTGTGTGCGTGCGTGTGTGTGTGTTCTAAACCCTTAGTGATCAGATCAGTGTGTGCGTGTGTTCTAAACCCTTAGTGATCGGATCAGTGTGTGCGTGCGTGTGTTCTAAACCCTTAGTGATCGGATCAGTGTGTGCGTGTGTGTGCGTGTGTTCTAAACCCTTAGTGATCGGATCAGTGTGTGCGTGCGTGTGTGTGTGTTCTAAACCCTTAGTGATCGGATCAGTGTGTGTGTGTGTGCGTGTGTGTTCTAAACCCTTAGTGATACGGTAGGATGAGTGTGTGCGTGTGTGTTTGTGTTCCAACCCCTTAGTGATAGGATCAGTGTGTGTGTGTGTTTTAAACCCTTAGTGATAGGATCAGTGTGTGTGTGTGTGTGTGTGTGTGTGTGTTCTAAACCCTTAGTGATAGGATGAGTGTGTGCGTGTGTGTTTGTGTTCTAACCCCTTAGTGATAGGATCAGTGTGTGTGTGTGTTCTAAACCCTTAGTGATAGGATCAGTGTGTGTGTGTTCTAAACCCTTAGTGATCGGATCAGTGTGTGTGTGTGTGTGTGTGCGTGTGTGTTCTAAACCCTTAGTGATACGGTAGGATGAGTGTGTGCGTGTGTGTTTGTGTTCCAACCCCTTAGTGATAGGATCAGTGTGTGTGTGTGTTTTAAACCCTTAGTGATAGGATCAGTGTGTGTGTGTGTGTGTGTGTGCGTGTGTGTTCTAAACCCTTAGTGATACGGTAGGATGAGTGTGTGCGTGTGTGTTTGTGTTCTAACCCCTTAGTGATAGGATCAGTGTGTGTGTGTGTTCTAAACCCTTAGTGATAGGATCAGTGTGTGTGTGTGTGTGTTCTAAACCCTTAGTGATAGGATCAGTGTCTGTGTGTGTGTGTGTGTGTGTGTTCTAAACCCTTAGTGATCGGATCAGTGTGTGTGTGTGTGTGTGTGTGTGTTAAGCCCTTAGTGATCGGATCAGTGTGTGTGTGTGTGTGTGTGTTCTAAACCCTTAGTGATAGGATCAGTGTCTGTGTGTGTGTGTGTGTGTGTGTGTGTGTTCTAAACCCTTAGTGATAGGATCAGTGTCTGTGTGTGTGTGTGTTCTAAACCCTTAGTGATAGGATCAGGGTCTGTGTGTGTGTGTGTGTGTTCTAAACCCTTAGTGATAGGATCTGTGTGTGTGTGTGTGTGTTCTAAACCCTTAGTGATCGGATCAGTGTGTGTGTGTTCTAAACCCTTAGTGATAGGATCTGTGTCTGTGTGTGTGTGTGTGTTCTAAACCCTTAGTGATAGGATCTGTGTCTGTGTGTGTGTGTGTTCTAAACCCGTAGTGATTGGATCAGTGTGTGTGTGTGTGTTCTAAACCCTTAGTGATAGGATCTGTGTGTGTGTGTGTTCTAAACCCTTAGTGATAGGATCTGTGTCTGTGTGTGTGTGTGTGTGTTCTAAACCCTTAGTGATCGGATCAGTGTGTGCGTGTGTGTTCTAAACCCTTAGTGATAGGATCTGTGTCTGTGTGTGTGTGTGTGTTCTAAACCCTTAGTGATCGGATCAGTGTGTGCGTGTGTGTTCTAAACCCTTAATGATAGGATCTGTGTCTGTGTGTGTGTGTGTTCTAAACCCTTAGTGATAGGATCTGTGTGTGTGTGTTCTAAACCCTTAGTGATCGGATCAGTGTGTGTGTGTGTGTTCTAAACCCTTAGTGATCGGATCAGTGTGTGTGTGTGTGTTCTAAACCCTTAGTGATAGGATCTGTGTGTGTGTGTGTTCTAAACCCTTAGTGATAGGATCTGTGTGTGTGTTAAACCCTTAGTGATAGGATCTGTGTCTGTGTGTGTGTGTGTTCTAAACCCTTAGTGATAGGATCAGTGTGTGCGTGTGTGTGTATGTGCGTGAGAGCGCATCTGGTCTCATTGGCTGGCATCGCTCATGGTGCAGTGCAGCCGGGCCGGGCCTGGGGCACTGCCCGGCACAGCGCTGGGGCGAGCGACAGAAGGAGAAATAATGACAATTAATGGCTAATTGCTCTTGGCCACACGCCCGCCAGGCTGCCTGTAGCCCCCTGGTGCAGCGAGACGGGGGGGAGGGGGGGGGGGCGAGACTGGGTCCCCGGGGCCCAGCCGAGGCCTGTTGCTTGGCTCAGGGCCTCAGGTCTGGCTCACCAGGCCTGAGCCTCGCTGGCGGCCAGTCAGGCCCCACCACTGGTTTCTATGGAAACCCTGGTCGAAATGACATTAAAAAGCAGTGAAATCAGCAGCATTTCTGCTCAGCAAGCCGGAGCGGGGGGGGAGCAGTGAAACGAGGTGGGGGGCAGGGGTGTGATTCACTATGGGGCTAGCAGGCAGTTCCCCCTCCCATCTTGGTTTGCCCCCCCCCCATCTATTATCTGTCACTCCCCCCCCCCCCTTGCAGGCGCTAACAGAATCAACGCTGTGTTTGCTGGCATGACCCCCCCCCTTGTCTGGGTGGTGGGGGAGCAGCAGGGTGAGGAGGATAATCAATGGCTGGGGTGGGTGAGACGGGGGGGGGGGCTGTGCCAGCGAGGGATGGGCGGGAAAGCCCCAGCACAGAGCGGGATGCAGGAAGGGTCGGTCCCGGGAGCTGTAAGGCGCTGGTGACCCTGCCTTACACGTGCGCATTGCGAGGGGTGGGGCACAAACACCGGGGCCCCTTGGGGCCCGGGACCATCCGGCCCCGTTCCCCGTGTGGGCCCAGCGTCTGGCGGATCATGCTACCCATAGGAGCCTGGGGCTTCGCTGCTCTGCCCCCACGGCAGAGCTGCGCCAGGCCCTCAGCCAGCACGGCGCCAGCAGGTCCCTCCGCCAGTGGGCTGACGCTACTGAGAGAACCCGCAACCGTGTAGTTCTTGTGCATCCACTGGTATTGCTCTGCAGCAACTATTGTACAAGCGTGTGATGTAAGGGGTCCATGGAAGGGGTTTGACTTGCTGGTCAGGATGATGCCAGCTGTAGGGGAGTGTCGTCGTCATAGCGGAAGGTCTGAATTTGGGCTAGGTACTTGTATCTTATGTGGTTTGATTCCAAGTAGCCTCCGTGACGTATTGGGTCAGCTGCTTGAGAAGGGACTATTCCCAGTAAGTGCCAATCAAGAACCACTGACCTGACAATGGACATTGGGAGACGCCAGTCCACAGCGAGCGTTCATGAACATGTGAACAATGGCGTCTGCATGTAAAGAACAGAGTCCTGCATGGGCCCAAGTGACTCCAACTCCATCTTGTCGTGATCGTGCACAAGAGAACCAAGGGAGTCCACCCCCAAGAGAATGACGATAAAAGGCTGCTGCATCTCCTCCATTTTGTCTTCACTTCCTGCTTCTTACTCTGGAGGCACTTTTGCTACAGAAACTTTCAACAAAGGACTGAAGGCCCCATCCCAGCTGTGGATGTTTGTTCTCCAGAGACTGGATTTGAACCTGCTGTTTATTCTACCATTGATGCAAACCTGACCCAAGAACTTTGCCATTACTGTATGTAAGTGATTTCATTTAACCAATTCTAGCTCTCACCTAGATCTTTTTCCTTTTATGAATAAATCTTTAGATTCTAAAGGTTGGCAACAGCATGATTTGTGGGTAAGATCTGATTTGTATATTGACCTGGGTCTGGGGCCCGATCCTTTGGAATTGGGGAGAACCATTTTCTTTTACTGGGGTGCTGGTTTTCATAACCATTTGTCCCCAGAACGAGTGGCTGCTGGTGGTGATACTGGGAAGCTGGAGTGTCTAAGGGAATTGCTTGTGTGACTTGTGGTTTAGCCAGTGGAGTAAAACCGAAGTCGTCTCTGTCTGGCTGGTTTGGTGTCTGGGGCTGTAACTGCCCTGAGTTAAGCAATTCGTCCTGAACTGGCACTTTAAGTTGGGTCCCGCCAAAGCCAGCATCCGTACAGAGCACCTGGCCCTGGCTGCTCCATGACCCCAGCACAGAAGCGAAAGCTACTTAGCAGATTCAGCACAGCCGGGGATGCCACCAGTGGAGCCCTGCCCCGTGTTCCTCAGGGTGCTGTGCTGCAGGGCTTTGGGGCTGGGCTGTCCGGAAGGATGGGCCCGTGGGCCTGGCCCTAGCCTTGAACGAGTGTCACACTAGGAACTCCAAGAGGCCCCAGCTGTGCGGTGGACGGGGGCTGCCCTGAAGGGTGCAGGGTGGGCTCAGCAGAGTATGGGAGTCACCTGGGTACTGCCAGCCAAGTGCCATAGACAGACTCGGCCCCTGTTGGACAAAGCCTGGGCTGACACTGACTACTGGGGTGTAGCCAAGGCTAGGGCCCCACCCAGCCTGATGCCCACATGCCCAGCACCGGAGATTGCTGGATGTGGTGGTGGAACTGGGGGAGCAGTGGAACTAGTGGGGCAGGTTGTGGGATCGTTCCAGCCCTGCACTGTCTAGTAAATGGCACACCCATGCTGGGGCGTAATAACACTGGACACTCCCCCCCCCCCCCCCCCCCCGCTCCAGCCAGCTGCCCGCTGGTGGCTCGGTCGCTCCCCTCATGCAAGGCCCCCCCCCAATGCAAAGCGACTGTCTGCTGCCAGTGGCGCTGCACCCCCAAGGCCCTGGTGGCAAACGCGGGCACAGGGCCTGTGTAGCTGGGGCTGGTAAATGCCAATGAACCCCCGCCCCCTCCGTTGGGCTGTGGCTGCCGAGTCCCTGCCCTGGCTTTGGGACTCCTGCCTCCCCCCACCCCCCGGCCTCAAGACTCTGCTGGCTCCCCCCCTCCCATGAGCTGGCCTTAGAGGCTCCTTCCCTGGCAGTGCACAGGACGCCGCCCTATTCAAAATAGCCTTTGATTTATTCGGAGTTTGTGACTGCGCAGGTGACGGTATAAATACATTCGCACTTCGCTCTGCTCGGGCCCCGCCTACCCAAGACCCCCCCCCTCGCCTGCTCCCCCTGCTCAGACCCCCCATGCCCTCCCGGCCCCTCCCCAGCTTGGGGGGAGCCCCGCCCTTGCCCTCAATGACGGGTTCCCAATAGGAGCCCAAGCGCCCGGGCCTGGTTCTGGGCTCCTCTGACCCAATTGTGATGGGGGGGGTGGGGGAGGACTAAGGCCGGGGGGGCGGCGACGGGGAGCAGAGCCCAGGGGTGGGGGGGAGGGTCAGGGAGCAGAACTGGGAGGGGGAGGAAGGTGCGTGGACACAGCTCTGGCTTGGGCCTGTGCCCATGTCGGGCGACAGGAGCGGCTGAGCCATTGACACAGAATCTGCAGCCCCCCCCCCCCCCAATCCAGAGGCTGACCTGCTCTGTGGAGCGAGGGGGGGGGGTTTTCACCTCTTGGCTTCTCAGTGGCTGGAACCAACCCGACCCCCCCCCCCCCCCACTTGTGTCCGGCACTCACACTGGGAGCCCTGGGGCACCAGCTCGCACGTGGGCCAGTGCTGCCCCTGCCGGCCATGGGTACAGCCCCTGCTCCCGCGCCAGGCAGGACCGGCCCAACCCAGCCCTGGGCCGCTCCCCCTCCAGGCCCCACGCAGAGTCCACCAGTCACCCCAATGTTACCCAGCTG
This sequence comes from Sternotherus odoratus, assembly GCA_032164245.1. Lineage (NCBI taxonomy): Eukaryota > Metazoa > Chordata > Testudines > Kinosternidae > Sternotherus > Sternotherus odoratus. Next base: position 85,885,297 of record JAVMKO010000009.1, on the reverse strand, counting down.
TGCTACTTGTTCTCCCCCCCCAGCCCTGGGCTCCCCCCTGCCAGTGCCCCTCCCCCCAGCCCTGGCAGCTCCTGATTGGTGACTGCGATCCTGGGGTTTCTGGGTGGTGAAGACGTGTCCGGCAGGGCCTGAGCTCAGCCGTCAATAAAACGTACCCTGAGCCCTACATGCTGTGCGACCCCCGCCGTCCTCCGCCCCATTCACTGCACTACCCCAGGCGCTGCCCCCTCACCCCACACCAGGCTGAGGACCCAGGCTCTGCCCGTGTCCCCGGCCCTGTTCAACAGATGCTCGGGGGTGCAGAGCTGGGGGCACGAGGCAGGACGGGCGCAGCAATGGGACTGGCAGGTGAAAAGCATCAAGCATGGCAGAGGATGGGGGTGGGGAGCCAGCAAAGGATGGTGGGGCGGGGGGTTGGCAGAGGGTGGGGCGGGGGGCGCTGGTAGCGGAGGAACCGGCAGAGATAGGCGGTGGGCTGCCCTGGGTGGACTGGGATGGAGAGGTGTGACGGGGTGGGAATGGTCTCACTGTTCTCTCTGGATACTGAGTGGGTGCCTCAGTTTCCCCTCTGCATTGCTGAAGTCTCTAGGTGGTGGGATAAGGGCTGAAATAGTTGCAGAGCAAAGGACCAGTGGAGACAAGTGGCCAAGGCCCTGACTCCGGGCAACTGATGGCCTGGCCCTTCCCCCTGTAAGGTGTTGGCTGGAAGAGTTGGAGAACAAAGGGATCAGGTGAGTCCTGGCCCAGGAAAGAGACAAAGGAAAAGAGGGCTGGAGAGTGAGTTTCAGTCTGAAGCTGGCTGGGGAAAGGCACAGCCATGGTCTGGCCTCCCTGCCCCCCCCCCCTCAAATGGACCCAGCGGAGGGGGTCCTGTTCTCTGTACCTACAAGCTCTGTGTTAGACCCTGTACCTGTCATCTAATAAACCTCTGTTTTACCGGCTGGCTGACAGTCACGGCTGACCGTGGAGTTGGGGTGCAGAATCCACGGGCTCCCTCAGGACCCTGCCCAGGCGGGCTCGCTGGGGGAAGCACACGGAGGGGCAGAAGGTGCTGAATGCTCCGAGGTCAGACCCAGGAAGGTTGAAGTGGGTACCCGTGAAGCTCCTGGCCTGGGAAACAGGCTGTGTACGGAGAGGGGACGCTTCCCCCCCGGAGTCCTGACTGGCTTCATGGGGAGCAGTTCCGGAGCATCGTCCCAGGGAGCTGGCAGCGGAGGAACCGGCAGAGCTCAGCAGCGGGTCGCCCAGGGAGGACTGAGATGGAGGGGGGTGAGCAGGATCTGGCAGGGAGGGTGGCGGTGTAGCAGGGAATTAGTAAGGGGGTGGGGGTCCCAGGCTGTGCGGAGTGGCGGGGGGTGTCAGTGGCGGTGGAGCAGGGAATTAGTAAGGGGGTGGGGGTCCCAGGCTGTGCGGAGTGGCGGGGGGTGTCAGTGGCGGTGGAGCAGGGAATTAGTAAGGGGGTGGGGGTCCCAGGCTGTGCGGAGTGGCGGGGGGTGTCAGTGGCGGTGGAGCAGGGAATTAGTAAGGGGGTGGGGGTCCCAGGCTGTGCGGAGTGGCGGGGGGTGTCAGTGGCGGTGGAGCAGGGAATTAGTAAGGGGGTGGGGGGTCCCAGGCTGTGCGGAGTGGCGGGGGGTGTCAGTGGCGGTGGAGCAGGGAATTAGTAAGGGGGTGGGGGTCCCAGGCTGTGCGGAGTGGCGGGGGGTGTCAGTGGCGGTGGAGCAGGGAATTAGTAAGGGGGTGGGGGTCCCAGGCTGTGCGGAGTGGCGGGGGGTGTCAGTGGCGGTGGAGCAGGGAATTAGTAAGGGGGTGGGGGTCCCAGGCTGTGCGGAGTGGCGGGGGGTGTCAGTGGCGGTGGAGCAGGGAATTAGTAAGGGGGTGGGGGTCCCAGGCTGTGCGGAGTGGCGGGGGGTGTCAGTGGCGGTGGAGCAGGGAATTAGTAAGGGGGTGGGGGGTCCCAGGCTGTGCGGAGTGGCGGGGGGTGTCAGTGGCGGTGGAGCAGGGAATTAGTAAGGGGGTGGGGGGTCCCAGGCTGTGCGGAGTGGCGGGGGGTGTCAGTGGCGGTGGAGCAGGGAATTAGTAAGGGGGTGGGGGTCCCAGGCTGTGCGGAGTGGCGGGGGGTGTCAGTGGCGGTGGAGCAGGGAATTAGTAAGGGGGTGGGGGTCCCAGGCTGTGCGGAGTGGCGGGGGGTGTCAGTGGCGGTGGAGCAGGGAATTAGTAAGGGGGTGGGGGTCCCAGGCTGTGCGGAGTGGCGGGGGGTGTCAGTGGCGGTGGAGCAGGGAATTAGTAAGGGGGTGGGGGGTCCCAGGCTGTGCGGAGTGGCGGGGGGTGTCAGTGGCGGTGGAGCAGGGAATTAGTAAGGGGGTGGGGGTCCCAGGCTGTGCGGAGTGGCGGGGGGTGTCAGTGGCGGTGGAGCAGGGAATTAGTAAGGGGGTGGGGGTCCCAGGCTGTGCGGAGTGGCGGGGGGTGTCAGTGGCGGTGGAGCAGGGTCTTAGTAGGGGGTGGGGGTGGCAGAGGAGGTATTCATAGGGGGTGGGAGCAGTGGGGGGTGGCAGAGGAGCACTGGTGGTGCAGAGCGACGCTCACAGACTCGGGCCGTGGCACACACGGTATTTGGCTGAAATACAGACATGACCGACGGGGGAGGGGAAATATCAAAACTAGAAAAGGGGGCTGCGTGGCAGGGCCATGGGGAGGTGCCCGGCTGCTCAGGCTGTTGGTCAGGGGCCTGGCCCGGCGGGTCTCTCGTGGGCGGGGCCTGGCCCGGCGGGTCTCTCGTGGGCGGGGCCTGGCCCAGCGGGTCTCTTGTGGGCGGGGCCTGGCCCGGCCGGTCTCTCGTGGGCGGGGCCTGGCCCGGCAGGTCTCTGGGGGGCAGGCCGTGGGCGGGGCCTGGCTGGTGGGAGCAGCGTGACGCACGCTGGGATTCGAACGGGCTCGTTCACTTTATCTCACGAACACCTGGTTTAAAATCTTTACAAAGGACAAACGGCAGCGAGGCGTTAGTGTAAAGAACTAGAGATCTGCGTAAAAAACATCTCGGCAACGAGACATGACCCACACCCGAGAGACTGCACCAGGGGGAGCAGGGGTGCTGAGCCCACACATAGGATTGGCACTGAGCCCTCACCCCCCCCATGCCAGACTGGGCACTAAACCCTTGTCGTCCCCCCCCCCAGTGCCAGACCGGGCACCGAGCCCTCGCTCCTCCCAGCTCCAGACCAGGCACTGAGCCCCACCCCAGTGCCAGACCAGAAACTTAGCCCTTGTCCCCCCCAGTGCCAGACCGGGCACCGAGCCCTCCCTCCTCCCTCCTCCCAACCGGGCACTGAGCCCCCCCTCCCCCCCGCCAGTGCCAGACCGGGCACCAAGCCCCACCCATCTCCAGACCGGGCACTGAGCCCTCATCTCCCCAGTGCCAGACCGGGCACTGAGCCCCCCCCCCAGATCCAGACCGGGCACCGAGGCCTTTGCCCAGCGCCAGTGGCCCATGGCAGCTGCTTCGCACCACAATTTGATGGAGTGCTGGAGCCTTTTCCATGGCCCCTTGAATGGCAAATTTCAATCAGCCCCCCAGTCCGATGGAAGGAGACTGCCGAGGATAGCTCCTAGCCGGCCCCCAACGTACTGGGGGATAGGGAATGGGGCTCCGGGAGGCCCCAGCTCCCCACGGGGGCAGAGTCCTCTAGTGCCACGTACGGCCCGGGGGCAGGCGCGCCATCCCCTCCACCCCAGCGGGTCCTTCTCCCTGTCCCACGTGGGACACGGCGTGCGGGGTTGGGTGACGCTCTCCACGCCGGCTCCGCTGTCTGGTCTCCTGCACGGCCCTGGCTGGGTCCGCTCCGCACACGGCGAGTCAAAGCACGTGGCAAAGTAACACCAAAAGGAAGAGCAAGCCGGAGGGGCGAGTCGCCTGCTCGTCCCGCCCTGGGGTCCTGCCGGCTCTGGGGCTCCGTCTGCGTGTGCTGCCCAGTCTGCCCGTGGGTGTGGGTGTGAGCGGGTGTGGCGGGCACAGCCCTGGAGCTATACCCTGGTGGTGGAGTGGGAGTGCGGCAGCCCCGTACTGTTGAACCCCGCTGCGAAGGTGTTGTAGGGGTGCAGGGTCTGCAGCCCCACCAGGGAGTTGGGGATCATGGTGATGGTGTTGGGGGTCATCAGAGGGATGTCGTCGGGCGAGCGGCGCAGGGTCAGCGTGTAGTCGGGCAGGGAGGGGAGCCGCAGGGCGTCGGGCGCCGGCCCCGAGTCGCACTCGTGGTGGGCCTGGTTCATCTGCAGGGAGGGGATCTCCTCCTCGGGCGTGTGGCCCCTGTCGCTGGGGGCGCTGCGCGGGGGGCTGGGCTGGCGGTGCGTGTCCTGGCGGCGCTTGTCCTTGCGGTAGTAGAGCGCGGCGAAAGCCAGCACGTTGAGGAAGAGCAGGGAGGCACCCACGGCGATGGTGACGCTCAGCTCGGTGGAGTAGTCTCGGGGGTTCTCGATCAGCAGCGTGCCGGCCTCCTGCTCCGGGGCCCACTTCTCCTGGGGGGTCTCGCTGTTGTAAGCCGGGGAGATGGCCGGGCGCTTGGTGGTCCAGATCTTGCCGTTGGGCCGGCGGGTGGAGTGGGAGTTCTGCGTGGCGTCGGGGGGCGGCACTTTGGTGGTGGTGGAGGTGTAGTGGAACATGTCGTGCAGGTTGTACAGGTGGGGCACCAGGTGCTTCCAGAAGGCCACCTTGGTGGCCCGGTAGTGGTCTCGCACTCGCGGCTTCAGGCCGATGTGCAGGTAGAGCTGGTCGCGAGGGTTGTACTTGGACCACGCCACTTCCTCGAAGCGGTTGGCCTTGGTGTGAATGAACTTGGTGTCCTGGGGGACAGGCTTGTTGGGGTCCCTGGGAAACACAACGGACAGGGGCCATGTGGCGCTGGAGAAGCTGCACCGAGCTCTGGGTGAGAGCCGCAGGCAGACGGGCCCAGCCCCCGCTTGGTTTGCCCCTCGGAAGAGGCAGTGCCAGTGCGTTAGAGCCCCGGACAGCGCTGAATGGCCCTGCTGGTGCCCCCCCACCCTGACCCACAGCCCCCTGCCGGTGTCCCTCCACCCCGACCCACAGCCCCCTGCTCCACCCCGACCCACAGCCCCCTGCCGGTGTCCCTCCACCCCGACCCACAGCCCCCTGCTCCACCCCGACCCACAGCCCCCTGCTCCACTCCGACCCACAGCCCCCTGCCAGTGTCCCTCCACCCCGACCCACAGCCCCCTGCTCCACCCCGACCCACAGCCCCCTGCTCCACCCCGACCCACAGCCCCCTGCCAGTGTCCCTCCACCCCGACCCACAGCCCCCTGCTCCACCCCGACCCACAGCCCCCTGCCAGTGTCCCTCCACCCCGACCCACAGCCCCCTGCTCCACTCCGACCCACAGCCCCCTGCTCCACTCCGACCCACAGCCCCCTGCTCCACCCCGACCCACAGCCCCCTGCTCCACCCCGACCCACAGCCCCCTGCTCCACTCCGACCCACAGCCCCCTGCTCCACCCCGACCCACAGCCCCCTGCTCCACCCCGACCCACAGCCCCCTGCTCCACTCCGACCCACAGCCCCCTGCTCCACCCCGACCCACAGCCCCCTGCTCCACTCCGACCCACAGCCCCCTGCCAGTGCCCCTCCACCCCGACCCACAGCCCCCTGCTCCACCCCGACCCACAGCCCCCTGCCAGTGTCCCTCCACCCCGACCCACAGCCCCCTGCTCCACCCCGACCCACAGCCCCCTGCCAGTGCCCCTCCACCCCGACCCACAGCCCCCTGCTCCACTCCGACCCACAGCCCCCTGCTCCACCCCGACCCACAGCCCCCTGCTCCACCCCGACCCACAGCCCCCTGCCAGTGTCCCTCCACCCCGACCCACAGCCCCCTGCTCCACCCCGACCCACAGCCCCCTGCTCCACCCCGACCCACAGCCCCCTGCCAGTGTCCCTCCACCCCGACCCACAGCCCCCTGCTCCACCCCGACCCACAGCCCCCTGCTCCACTCCGACCCACAGCCCCCTGCCAGTGCCCCTCCACCCCGACCCACAGCCCCCTGCTCCACTCCGACCCACAGCCCCCTGCTCCACTCCGACCCACAGCCCCCTGCTCCACCCCGACCCACAGCCCCCTGCTCCACCCCGACCCACAGCCCCCTGCTCCACCCCGACCCACAGCCCCCTGCTCCACTCCGACCCACAGCCCCCTGCCGGTGCCCCTCCACCCCGACCCACAGCCCCCTGCTCCACTCCGACCCACAGCCCCCTGCTCCACTCCGACCCACAGCCCCCTGCTCCACCCCGACCCACAGCCCCCTGCTCCACTCCGACCCACAGCCCCCTGCTCCACCCCGACCCACAGCCCCCTGCTCCACCCCGACCCACAGCCCCCTGCTCCACTCCGACCCACAGCCCCCTGCTCCACTCCGACCCACAGCCCCCTGCTCCACCCCGACCCACAGCCCCCTGCCAGTGTCCCTCCACCCCGACCCACAGCCCCCTGCTCCACCCCGACCCACAGCCCCCTGCTCCACCCCGACCCACAGCCCCCTGCTCCACTCCGACCCACAGCCCCCTGCTCCACTCCGACCCACAGCCCCCTGCTCCACTCCGACCCACAGCCCCCTGCCAGTGCCCCTCCACCCCGACCCACAGCCCCCTGCTCCACCCCGACCCACAGCCCCCTGCTCCACCCCGACCCACAGCCCCCTGCTCCACCCCGACCCACAGCCCCCTGCTCCACCCCGACCCACAGCCCCCTGCCAGTGTCCCTCCACCCCGACCCACAGCCCCCTGCTCCACCCCGACCCACAGCCCCCTGCCGGTGCCCCTCCACTCCGACCCACAGCCCCCTGCTCCACCCCGACCCACAGCCCCCTGCTCCACCCCGACCCACAGCCCCCTGCTCCACCCCGACCCACAGCCCCCTGCCGGTGCCCCTCCACCCCGACCCACAGCCCCCTGCTCCACCCCGACCCACAGCCCCCTGCTCCACCCCGACCCACAGCCCCCTGCTCCACCCCGACCCACAGCCCCCTGCCAGTGTCCCTCCACCCCGACCCGCAGCCCCCTGCTCCACCCCGACCCACAGCCCCCTGCTCCACTCCGACCCACAGCCCCCTGCTCCACCCCGACCCACAGCCCCCTGCTCCACCCCGACCCACAGCCCCCTGCTCCACCCCGACCCACAGCCCCCTGCTCCACCCCGACCCACAGCCCCCTGCTCCACTCCGACCCACAGCCCCCTGCCAGTGTCCCTCCACCCCGACCCACAGCCCCCTGCTCCACCCCGACCCACAGCCCCCTGCTCCACCCCGACCCACAGCCCCCTGCTCCACTCCGACCCACAGCCCCCTGCTCCACTCCGACCCACAGCCCCCTGCTCCACCCCGACCCACAGCCCCCTGCTCCACCCCGACCCACAGCCCCCTGCTCCACCCCGACCCACAGCCCCCTGCCAGTGTCCCTCCACCCCGACCCACAGCCCCCTGCTCCACCCCGACCCACAGCCCCCTGCCGGTGCCCCTCCACTCCGACCCACAGCCCCCTGCTCCACCCCGACCCACAGCCCCCTGCTCCACCCCGACCCACAGCCCCCTGCCGGTGCCCCTCCACCCCGACCCACAGCCCCCTGCTCCACCCCGACCCACAGCCCCCTGCTCCACCCCGACCCACAGCCCCCTGCTCCACCCCGACCCACAGCCCCCTGCCAGTGTCCCTCCACCCCGACCCGCAGCCCCCTGCTCCACCCCGACCCACAGCCCCCTGCTCCACTCCGACCCACAGCCCCCTGCTCCACTCCGACCCACAGCCCCCTGCCGGTGCCCCTCCACCCCGACCCACAGCCCCCTGCTCCACCCCGACCCACAGCCCCCTGCTCCACTCCGACCCACAGCCCCCTGCTCCACTCCGACCCACAGCCCCCTGCCAGTGTCCCTCCACCCCGACCCACAGCCCCCTGCTCCACTCCGACCCACAGCCCCCTGCCGGTGCCCCTCCACCCCGACCCACAGCCCCCTGCTCCACCCCGACCCACAGCCCCCTGCTCCACTCCGACCCACAGCCCCCTGCTCCACCCCGACCCACAGCCCCCTGCCGGTGCCCCTCCACCCCGACCCACAGCCCCCTGCTCCACCCCGACCCACAGCCCCCTGCTCCACCCCGACCCACAGCCCCCTGCTCCACCCCGACCCACAGCCCCCTGCTCCACCCCGACCCACAGCCCCCTGCCAGTGTCCCTCCACCCCGACCCACAGCCCCCTGCTCCACCCCGACCCACAGCCCCCTGCTCCACTCCGACCCACAGCCCCCTGCCAGTGTCCCTCCACCCCGACCCACAGCCCCCTGCTCCACTCCGACCCACAGCCCCCTGCTCCACTCCGACCCACAGCCCCCTGCTCCACTCCGACCCACAGCCCCCTGCCAGTGTCCCTCCACCCCGACCCACAGCCCCCTGCTCCACTCCGACCCACAGCCCCCTGCTCCACTCCGACCCACAGCCCCCTGCCAGTGTCCCTCCACCCCGACCCACAGCCCCCTGCTCCACCCCGACCCACAGCCCCCTGCTCCACTCCGACCCACAGCCCCCTGCTCCACCCCGACCCACAGCCCCCTGCTCCACCCCGACCCACAGCCCCCTGCTCCACTCCGACCCACAGCCCCCTGCCAGTGCCCCTCCACTCCGACCCACAGCCCCCTGCTCCACTCCGACCCACAGCCCCCTGCTCCACCCCGACCCACAGCCCCCTGCCAGTGTCCCTCCACCCCGACCCACAGCCCCCTGCTCCACTCCGACCCACAGCCCCCTGCCAGTGTCCCTCCACCCCGACCCGCAGCCCCCTGCTCCACCCCGACCCACAGCCCCCTGCTCCACTCCGACCCACAGCCCCCTGCTCCACCCCGACCCACAGCCCCCTGCCAGTGCCCCTCCACCCCGACCCACAGCCCCCTGCTCCACTCCGACCCACAGCCCCCTGCTCCACCCTGACCCACAGCCCCCTGCTCCACCCCGACCCACAGCCCCCTGCTCCACTCCGACCCACAGCCCCCTGCTCCACTCCGACCCACAGCCCCCTGCTCCACCCCGACCCACAGCCCCCTGCTCCACTCCGACCCACAGCCCCCTGCCAGTGCCCCTCCACCCCGACCCACAGCCCCCTGCTCCACCCCGACCCACAGCCCCCTGCTCCACCCCGACCCACAGCCCCCTGCTCCACCCCGACCCACAGCCCCCTGCCAGTGCCCCTCCACCCCGACCCACAGCCCCCTGCTCCACTCCGACCCACAGCCCCCTGCTCCACTCCGACCCACAGCCCCCTGCTCCACTCCGACCCACAGCCCCCTGCTCCACTCCGACCCACAGCCCCCTGCTCCACCCCGACCCACAGCCCCCTGCTCCACTCCGACCCACAGCCCCCTGCTCCACCCCGACCCACAGCCCCCTGCTCCACCCCGACCCACAGCCCCCTGCTCCACTCCGACCCACAGCCCCCTGCCAGTGCCCCTCCACCCCGACCCGCAGCCCCCTGCTCCACCCCGACCCACAGCCCCCTGCTCCACTCCGACCCACAGCCCCCTGCTCCACCCCGACCCACAGCCCCCTGCTCCACTCCGACCCACAGCCCCCTGCTCCACTCCGACCCACAGCCCCCTGCTCCACTCCGACCCACAGCCCCCTGCTCCACCCCGACCCACAGCCCCCTGTTCCACCCCGACCCACAGCCCCCTGCCGGTGCCCCTCCACCCCGACCCGCAGCCCCCTGCCGGTGCCCCTCCACTCCGACCCACAGCCCCCTGCTCCACTCCGACCCACAGCCCCCTGCCGGTGCCCCTCCACCCCGACCCGCAGCCCCCTGCCGGTGCCCCTCCACTCCGACCCACAGCCCCCTGCCGGTGTCCCTCCACCCTGACCCACAGCCCCCTGCTCCACCCCGACCCACAGCCCCCTGCTCCACTCCGACCCACAGCCCCCTGCTCCACTCCGACCCACAGCCCCCTGCCAGTGTCCCTCCACCCCGACCCACAGCCCCCTGCTCCACTCCGACCCACAGCCCCCTGCCAGTGTCCCTCCACCCCGACCCACAGCCCCCTGCTCCACTCCGACCCACAGCCCCCTGCCGGTGTCCCTCCACCCCGACCCACAGCCCCCTGCTCCACCCCGACCCACAGCCCCCTGCTCCACCCCGACCCACAGCCCCCCGCTCCACTCCGACCCACAGCCCCCTGCTCCACCCCGACCCACAGCCCCCTGCTCCACCCCGACCCACAGCCCCCTGCTCCACTCCGACCCACAGCCCCCTGCTCCACCCCGACCCACAGCCCCCTGCTCCACCCCGACCCACAGCCCCCTGCTCCACTCCGACCCACAGCCCCCTGCTCCACTCCGACCCACAGCCCCCTGCTCCACCCCGACCCGCAGCCCCCTGCTCCACCCCGACCCACAGCCCCCTGCCAGTGTCCCTCCACCCCGACCCACAGCCCCCTGCTCCACCCCGACCCACAGCCCCCTGCCAGTGTCCCTCCACCCCGACCCACAGCCCCCTGCTCCACCCCGACCCACAGCCCCCTGCTCCACCCCGACCCACAGCCCCCTGCTCCACTCCGACCCACAGCCCCCTGCTCCACCCCGACCCACAGCCCCCTGCTCCACCCCGACCCACAGCCCCCTGCTCCACTCCGACCCACAGCCCCCTGCTCCACCCCGACCCACAGCCCCCTGCTCCACCCCGACCCACAGCCCCCTGCTCCACTCCGACCCACAGCCCCCTGCTCCACCCCGACCCACAGCCCCCTGCTCCACCCCGACCCACAGCCCCCTGCTCCACCCCGACCCACAGCCCCCTGCTCCACTCCGACCCACAGCCCCCTGCTCCACTCCGACCCACAGCCCCCTGCTCCACCCCGACCCGCAGCCCCCTGCTCCACCCCGACCCACAGCCCCCTGCCAGTGTCCCTCCACCCCGACCCACAGCCCCCTGCTCCACTCCGACCCACAGCCCCCTGCTCCACCCCGACCCACAGCCCCCTGCTCCACTCCGACCCACAGCCCCCTGCTCCACCCCGACCCGCAGCCCCCCGCCGGTGCCCCTCCACTCCGACCCACAGCCCCCTGCCGGTGTCCCTCCACCCTGACCCACAGCCCCCTGCTCCACCCCGACCCACAGCCCCCTGCTCCACTCCGACCCACAGCCCCCTGCTCCACTCCGACCCACAGCCCCCTGCTCCACCCCGACCCACAGCCCCCTGCTCCACCCCGACCCACAGCCCCCCGCTCCACTCCGACCCACAGCCCCCTGCTCCACTCTGACCCACAGCCCCCTGCTCCACCCCGACCCACAGCCCCCTGCTCCACCCTGACCCACAGCCCCCTGCTCCACCCCGACCCACAGCCCCCTGCTCCACCCCGACCCGCAGCCCCCTGCTCCACCCCGACCCCGACTCCTCCATCCCAGCTCATGTGGAATCCCCATTGGCCTCAGCCCTCCCCAGCGGAGCAGCAGCCGGAACTGAGGGAACCCAGTGGGGAGAAGAGGCTAACCCCTCCGAACAGCACCGCACAGCTCCCCGAGGAACGATACCCCTCCATGCCCTGCCTGTGCAGACAGCCCCCCCAGACATCACCGTCAGGGCAGGAGCCCCAGAGGAGGGTGCGTACACCTAGGGAGGAAACATGTGCGTGCGTACGTGTACACACACACACACACACACACACACACACACACACACACACACACACACACACACACACACACACACACACACACACACACACACACACACACACACACACACACACACACACACACACACACACACACCCCCCCAGGGAGAGGGAGGATGGGGCCTGGGAGTGTCACTGGAGATGGAAGGTTTCTCTGAAGTGAAATACCTGAGACCAGGGGTCTCAAACATGCGGCCCGGGGGCCGCATGTGGCCCGCGAAGCCCTTCCCTGCGGCCCGCCAGGCTTCCTGTCCCCCCCCCCCATAGCAGTTTGCGGGAGGGAGGGGCCAGAAGCAGAGGCTTCTCTGCTGCCTGGCTGGGCCACGCGTGTTTCTAGCTCTGGACTTCCTATATTGCTAGCTGTTGGTGGTGCCTAGCGCTTTCCAGGAGGGAATGGGGAGCTGTGTGCTCAGAGGAGGAGGTGGGGCAGGGGTGGGACCTTTTGGAAGGGGTGGAGTGGGGGTGGAGCTGGGGCAGCGAGTGTGTGTACGTGTGTCAGTGGTGCGGCCCTCGGGCCAGTGCACTAGTCCTCATGCGGCCCTCGTGGTCATTTGAGTTTGAGACCCCTGCCTGAGACTAACTGGAGATGAGAAGGGGGAGGGGGAGCTGACACCATTGTGGACAAAGGCTGGGGGAGTGGCCAGGGGGAGGTGAGAGTTTCGGTGGGGGGTTGGGGTTTTTAGAAGGTGGCTGGAGAAAGAGGAGGGAGCCCTAATCTGGGGTCTTATCTCCCTGCCCCCCAGAAGGGCCTGACTGAGGGGTCCGGTTTGTACTGAGGAGCTCTGAGTTGGATTGTGTTCCTGTCATCCCAAATAAACCTTTTAATCCACTGGCTGGCTGAGAGTCACTGTGAATCCCAGGAAGTGGGGGTGCAGGGACCGGACTCCTCACGCTCCATGACACACACAATCCATCAACCACATGAAGAAACTTGCACAAGTACAGACAGATATCATCTTTCTCTCCAAATGCAAACGGCAGGACATCATACCAAATGGACTGAAGGTGAAAAATCCATTGCTATCTACATACTGCACAGACCACAGTGAGAGATTATGCCAGACACTATCTAAGAAACTGAGGAATCATCTGATCAGCATACTGTACAACAAACAGGAAAACATCAAAAAAGAGCTTTCCAACCTAGAGACCTTCATAAACGACCAACCTTCCACACAAACAGACTTTACTAAAATTAGACAGGAGATCTACATCACACACTTCACCTCTCTACAAAAGAAAAAGGACTGCAAACTATCTAAAATCCTACCTCCCACATGGGGCCACAACAGTGGCACCCCTACCTCACCCAGCAATATCGTCAATCTATCCAGCTACACTCTCAGCCCGGCAGAAGAGTCTGTCCTATCTCGAGGACTCTCATTCTGCCCCAGCACCCCCACAAACAAGATACAATTCTGCGGTGATCTGGAAGCCTACTTTCGCCGTCTCCGACTCAAGGAATTCTTTCAAGACAACATGGAACAGCACACTAGTACACAGACACCGTCCCACCAGCAGCACAAGAAGAAGAACTCCACATGGACTCCTCCTGAGGGTCGAAATGACAGTCTGGACCTATACATAGAATGCTTCCGCCGACGTGCACAGGCAGAAATAGTGGAAAAACAACATCGCCTGCCTCACAACCTAAATCGTGCAGAACGCAATGCTACCCACAGCCTCAGAAACAACCCTGACATCATTATCAAAGAGGCTGATAAAGGAGGTGCTGTTGTCATCATGGACAGGTCAGACTACCAAAAGGAGGCTACCAGACAACTCTCCAATACCAATTTCTACAGGCCACTTCCCTACGATCCCACTGAGGAATATACTAAGAAACTGCACCACCTACTCAGGACTCTCCCTGCACTAACACAGGAACAAATTAATATACCCTTAGAGCCCCGATCGGGGTTATTCTATCTACTACCCAAGATCCACAAACCTGGGAACCCTGGACGCCCCATCATCTCGGGCATTGGCACTCTCACTGAAGGACTGTCTGGATATGTAGACTCTCTACTCAGACCCTATGCCACCAGCACTCCCAGCTATCTCCGTGATACCACTGACTTCCTGAGGAAACTACAATGCATTGGTGACCTTCCAGAAAACACCATCCTAGCCACCATGGATGTAGAGGCTCTCTACACCAACATCCCACACAAAGATGGAATACAAGCTGTCCGGAATAGTATCCCTGATGATGCCACAGCACAGGTGGTTGCTGAGCTCTGTGACTTTATCCTCACACACAACTATTTCAAATTTGGTGACAATATATACCTCCAGACCAGCGGGACTGCTATGGGCACCCGCATGGCCCCACAGTATGCCAACATCTTTATGGCAGACCTGGAACAACGCTTCCCCAACTCTCGTCCACTCACACCCCTTCTCTATCTACGCTACATTGATGACATCTTCATCATCTGGACCCATGGGAAAGAAACTCTAGAAGAATTCCACCATGACTTCAACAGCTTCCACCCCAACATCCACCTCAGTCTGGACCAGTCCACACAGGAAATCCACTTCCTAGACACCACAGTGCAAATTAATGACGGCCACATCGACACCACCCTATACCGAAAACCTACCGACAGCTATGCCTACCTTCATGCCACCAGCTTCCATCCCGGACATACCACACGATCCATTGTCTACAGCCAAGCACTGAGGTACAATCGGATTTGCTCCAACCCCTCAGACAGAGACCAACACCTACGAGATCTTCACCAGGCTTTCTCAAAACTACAATACCCACACAAGGAAATAAGGACACAGATCAACAGAGCCAGACGTGTACCCAGAAGCCTGCTGCTACAAGACAAGCCCAAGAAAAAAAACAACAGAACACCACTGGCCATCACCTACAGTCCTCAGTTAAAACCTTTGCAACGCATCATCAGTGACCTACAACCCATCCTGGACAATAATCCCTCACTTTCAAAAGCCTTGGGAGGAAGGCCAGTCCTGGCACACAGACAACCTGCCAACCTTAAACAAATTCTCAACAGCAACAGCACACTGCACCACAATAACTCCAACTCAGGAACCAATCCATGCAACAAACCTCGATGCCAACTCTGCCCACATATCTACACCAGCAACACCATCACAGGACCTAACCAGATCAACCATACCATCACTGGCTCATTCACCTGTACATCAACCAATGTCATATATGCCATTATATGCCACCAGTGTCCCTCTGCTATGTACATCGGCCAAACTGGACAGTCCCTACGAAAAAGGATAAATGCACACAAATCAGATATTAGGAATGGCAATATACAAAAACCTGTAGGGGAACACTTCAACCTGCCTGGACACACTATTACAGATTTAAAGGTCACCATTCTGCAGAAAGGGAACTTCAGATCCAGACTGCAAAGAGAGACTGCAGAGCTTCAATTCATTTGCAAATTCAGCACACACACTTTGGGATTGAACCGGGATCTACAATGGTTGGCTCATTACAGACATTGTTTCTCATCTCTCCATGTCCACACACCCCATTCAAATGCTAGACGAATAATCCACACTCCCTGATCGGAGATAACAAGCTGGCTCAGCTTAATTGGACTAACCTTTTCACCTCCCACCTGGCTCTTACCTACTTTTCTATAACTGCCTGTTTGTGAACACTTCTACTGCTTGCATCCGACGAAGTGGGTATTAGCCCACGAAAGCTCATGCTTCAAAACTTTATAGTTAGTCTTTAAGGTGCCACAGGACTTTGTTAACTCTGCTATTCCAGACTAACATGGCTACCACCCTGATTCTTGACATACCCCTTGTCACGTTACTGAAATAATTTGGGATCCTATAGATCATTGGTGCAACCAGGGTCCTATAGTGGCACCAAATCTTATGTACAGGGGGTCATAATGGGTGTCTATGACCAGGTTATGGAGGGCTGATTATGAATATGCCATTGATATGTGTGTCTTTTTTGGAACTAAAGTTATGAATATTGGATATATGATGCCTGTACTTCAAACTGATGCTTGGCTGCTGGGTGAAATCTCAGACAAACTGTTGTTAACTTGGCTGGCCTGGCTGATGGGCCGTTAAGGGACATCAACCACACAATGGACTTTGTAAATGCCTGTCCACACCCGAGCTTCTCTAGGAATGTCAACTGCCTGGTCAGAAACTAAATCGTGGAGAGTTTGGTAATTGGACCATGTGGCTATGAACCTTGAGTTTGCAACTGGACTCTGCATGGGGGGGCGAGGGGGGGGGGAGAGCTTCGCGCAGAAGGAGAATCTATAAAACCTGGGAGAAACTTCCTCCATGTTTGTCTTCAATCTGCAATCGTCAGCTAGCACCTACCTCTGGATGGGATTTTGCTACATGTGGAAGCTCTGACCAACGGATTGATGACCCATCCCTGGAGGGGATGCATTCCAGAGACTTTTATCTAAACCTGCAGTTTATTTTACCTTTGCTGTAAACCTGAACCAAGAGATGTGCCATTACTGCATGTAACTGATTTCTTTTAACCATTCTTAACCCTCACCTAGACCTTTCTCCTTGTATAATAAACCTTTAGATTTTAGATGCTAAAGGATTGGCATCAGCGTGATTTGTGGGAAGATCTGATTTGTATGTTGACCTGGGTCTGGAGCCTGATTCCTTGGAATTGGGGAGAACCGTTTTCTTTATTTGGGGGATTGGTTTTCATAACCGTTGGTCCCCAGGACAGGTGGCTGCTGCTGGTGATACTGGGAACCTGGAGTGTCTAAGGGAATTGCTTGTGTGACTTGTGGTTAGCCAGTGGGGCGAAACCAAAGTCTTTTCTGTTTGGCTGGTTTGGTGCCTTAGTGTGGAAAACCCCCAGCTTTGGGCTGTAGTTGCCCCTTTGGAAGCAATCTGTCCTGATCTGACACTCCCAGTTGGATCCCACCAGGAACAGCCCCGTCACAGCCCTGTCCTCTGGAAAGACGTGCACACCCACACAGGGAGGTGTATGACCGAATGCACCCTGTATTCACACCCTACACACCATTGTAATCACTTACGAGGCATCATTTGAAAACTAGTAACTCACTGGTCAATAATACCATGGTGACGTGTGCAGCGACTTTCTAGAGGTAGACACACACACACAGAGGGAGGCAGGCACACACGTGTGCAGACACACAGAGAGGTGTGCGCACACGCACACACACACACACACACAGTGAGGCTGGCACATATGTGACGGAGTAGGAATGTTCTTAATGGTTCCTCTCACTATTGTGTGGGGATGTCCATGCCTAAGGCTGTAACCCAGGGGTCTCAAGCTCAAATGACCACGAGGGCCGCATGAGGACTAGTGCACTGGCCCGAGGGCCGCATCACTGACACACACCCTGTCCTTGCTGCCCCCGGCCCTGCCCCCACCCCTTCCATGAGGTCCCGCCCTTGCCCCGCCTCCTCCTCTGAGCACGCAGCTCCCCGCTCCCTCCTGGAAAGCGCTAGGCACCACCAACAGCTGTTTGGCAAACAAAGCAAGAGCCATACAGGAGTCCAGAGCTGGAAACACGAGCAAACAAATCAAATTGAACAAGAAATTACCAGCCGCAGATGATTCAAACTTTTTTCAGATGTAATATGCTGATAAATCTGACTGATATGAGGCTGAGATGGGCTGAAATTTCTATTATAAGCCCCAGCTCCCAAACTGATCCTCATAACCCGCAGAGGGAGGCGGGAGGGCGGCGGGGAGCCTGGCTTACCTCTCCTGGCCGTCGCTGCAGAGGACTCCTGGGAAGCACCACCCCAGCTCAGTCATTGAAGCCACAGCAGCAGCGCCTGGTAGCTGGGGATCGGCAGCGGCCCAGCCAGGTAGCAGAAAAGCCTCCGCTTCTGGCCCCTCCCACCTGCAAACTGCTATGGGGGAGGGGGCACCATGAAGCTTGGCGGGCTGCATGTGGCCCCCGGGCCACATGTTTGAGACCCCTGCTGTAACCTGACCCCAGGTGGGGGAGGGAGGAGGTGACACCGTCTGCCCAAGAGTCAAAGGAAAAGCAGAGGAGGGGGCAGGAGGGTGAGTTTCAGTCGGCAGCTGTCTTGGGAAAGGGGAGGGAGGCCCAGACAGGGTCTGGCCGCCCTCGACCCCCAAAATGGACCCAGTGGAGGGGTCGTGTTCTCTGTACCTACAAGCTCTGTGTTAGACCCTGTACCTGTCACCTAATAAACCTCTGTTTTACTGGCTGGCTGAGCGTCGTCTGACTGTGGAGTTGGGGTGCAGGATCTACGGGCTTCCTCAGGACCCAGCTTGGGCGGGCTCACTGGGGGAAGCACATGGAGGGGCAGAAGGGCTGAATGCTCTGAGGTCAGACCCAGGAAGGTGGAAGCTGTAACCTGTGAGGCTCCTAGCCTTGGAGACACTGCATGAAGACAAACACAGAGATACGGGTGCACACACACCCGGGGAGATTGGCGTGCGCACACACACACACACAAACACACACACACGGAGACTGGCACATACACACAGGGAGGTGTGGAGACACACACAGCGGACGGAGCATGCACACACACGTGTGCGGGCACACACCAGGACACACACACTCAGAGCGCACAGCACCCCTCACCCGGTCTTGGCGAAGTTGGTCCAGTACGTCATCACCACGGCACTGAGCATGACGTCGTTCTTGGAGAAGTTGCAAGGGAAGAGGTCAGTGGGGCCAATCATGGGGATCCCGAAGACGTAAGGCACCTCGTCTCCATGGGCCGCGTCAGACCATGCGGGCTTCATGAGGCTCTGGCAGTGGTGGTAGAAGGCGTAGAAGTAGGTCGGGGAGCCATAGCGGGCGTGCAGGTCGGCCGTCACCACCGAGGGCTCCACCCACTGGTGGTCAGTGAACAGGGCCACCAGGGTTTTGCGGCGCGTCTCGGGGTTGTCCCTGTCTGCCCAGTCTGTGTACATGAACTTGATGGTCTCCCGCAAGGTGTCCTTCCCCTCGGGGTAGCCGTACAGGTTATCCACAAAGTTGGAGACGGAGTAGTCAAAGTCACTGCCCGAGACCCCATCCTCGGGGTCCACCACGCCCTCCACGAACTTCAGCCCCTCGCCCTGGTTCACCCCCAGCATGATGTCGTAGTTCAGGAACTCGCCCTGCTCCATCAGGATCTCGGGGTCGTCCGGGATGACGTCTCCGTCGATGACGGGCCCGAAGGCCACGTGGTAGCGGGCTGGCTGGATGTCCTGCTCCACCAGCTCCTTGGCACTCTTCTGTCGCAGACAATCCACCATGTCCACAGTGTCCAGCACGTTGCAGCCCACCTTGTCGGCCAGCAGGCTGGTGTACTTCACCGGCTGGTAGTTGACAGCCCAGCTGGAGAGGGCAGAGCCACTCTGGATGATGGCTCTTTGGAAGAGACCTGCAGGCAAAGGGGAGCGTGAATGGCAGCTCGGGCAGGGGCCCGCTAGGCACAGCGCAGAAGGGGTTAACCAGCTCCTGGACTAGGAGCCCTCAAGCACACAACCATCCCCCATGGGGGAGAAGCAGGGGCCTGGCTTCAGGAGAGGCAGGACTGAGCCCTGCGGGGCCTGGGACCCTGCCTGTGTCCTTCTCTCGGGGCAGGAAGAGGGAGCTGGGAGTCTAACTGATGGGCACCCAAAGGCTCTACTGCTGAGCCCCATGGCAGCGTCCCCCCAGGCCCCACCAGTCTCAGGAACGTCTCCAAAGTCTGTCAGGGCTCTGGCCTGTCCGCTCCCCGTGCCAGAGACCGTTACAGCCCTGCCAGTGATTGTGGTCCCAGGCCCACCGCGCGAGGTGCTGCAGAACACAGCCAGCGTCTCCTCCGCCCCAGGCTGAGTTTGTACAAACAGCTACGCGCGGAACTCCCTGCAGCGGGAAACCTGCACCTGACCAGTCCCCGGCAGCACAGCCAGACACGCTGCAGCAGGGCAGAGCGCCCTGGGGCTGGGCACGGAGACAGCCCGTGCTCGTTGGTTAGCACAGGCGCACGAGTTGCAGGTACAGTGGGAGCAGGCCTGCGACCCATAGCAGCAGTAGCATGTTCAGTGCTACGCAGCTGGAGCCTGGCCCCACACAGCCTCCAGGCAAAGCAGAAAAGAGCTGCTCTGCCCCACCGGTCAATTGAAGGGAGCTGGAAGCACAGATCCCTCCAGCTGACCCAGCTCCTCTGCCCTGGCACAACTCTTCCCAGAGTGGGGAGCTGGCAGAGCTAAGCCTGTGCTAGGGCAGCTTAACCCTGCAAGTCCCATTCAGCTGCTCCCACCGCTCTCCCCCTCTCCCCCAGCCAGACTTCCTGCCCAGCTGGGCCCAGCTCCCTGCCAAGGCCGGCTCCGCAGGGCACAAAGGAGCCTTTCTGCTGGAGGGAACACAGGGGGGAGTGGACTCCTGCCCTGGAAAGCAGAGGAACGCATGGCCGGACTCCAGCTCCGCATCAATGGAACTTGTGCTCAGAATACAAAGGGCTGCCAGGAAATGGAGCCTACGGGGCTGGGATGGGACGAGGCCCTGGGGCTCTCTGCTCCCCAGCCTGCTCAGGACACAAGAGCCCTGGGGGAGCTGAGAGCTCAGTCCCTGGGGCCTGGCCCAAAGGGGAACTAGCTGGGTCCCAGGTGCACAGGCCTGGACAAGAAGTGCAGCCAGCTCTGTCCCGGCCCCTGCGCGCAGCACAAGGACTACAGGACTGAGGTGACATGGTGGGTGCCTGACACCGTCCTGCCAAATGCTATGAACTTCCCTGGGCCAGCACCAGGGACCCTGCCAACCCAGCGTCTCTGCCGGGTTCCGACGGGCGCAGCAGGAGGAGGCAGGGCTGGTTGGACGACGGGGGGCCCTTCGGACCCCGGATGCTTTGCCCAGGCTCCCGACTGACCCACCCAGCAGCTGCTGGTCTTGACCGTGTCCATAGAGGCCTGCTCCCTCCTAGCTAGGACCAGCCAGCACGCAGGGCCGGCGCCAGCACTGGGCTCCTAGGCGGGCTCCTAGGGCGGCACGATTTGTGGGGCAGCATTTCGGCGGCAGCTCCTCTGAGGGCAGGCACCAGCGGCGAACGTGGGGGCGGGGCGGTGTTCCTAATTGGGGCAGCGGGGCGGGCACCAGCGGCGAACGTGGGGGCGGGGCGGTGTTCCTAACTGGGGCAGCGGGGCGGGCACCAGCAGCGAACGTGGGGGCGGGGCGGTGTTCCTAATTGGGGCAGCGGGGCGGGCACCAGCGGCGAACGTGGGGGTGGGGCGGTGTTCCTAATTGGGGCAGCGGGGCGGGCACCAGCGGCGAACGTGGGGGTGGGGCGGTGTTCCTAATTGGGGCAGCGGGGCGGGCACCAGCAGCGAACGTGGGGGCGGGGCGGTGTTCCTAACTGGGGCAGCGGGGCGGGCACCAGCGGCGAACGTGGGGGCGGGGCGGTGTTCTTAACTGGGGCAGCGGGGCGGGCACCAGCAGCGAACGTGGGGGCGGGGCGGTGTTCCTAATTGGGGCAGTGGGGCGGGCACCAGCGGCGAACATGGGGGCGGGGCGGTGTTCCTAATTGGGGCAGCGGGGCGGGCACCAGCGGCGAACGTGGGGGTGGGGCGGTGTTCCTAATTGGGGCAGCGGGGCGGGCACCAGCGGCGAACGTGGGGGTGGGGCGGTGTTCCTAATTGGGGCAGCGGGGCGGGCACCAGCGGCGAACGTGGGGGCGGGGCGGTGTTCCTAACTGGGGCAGCGCGCCGCAGCTTTTGGCGGCAATTCGCTTTTGGCGGCGATTTGGAGGCAGCTCTACTAGGGCTGCAGAACAGCTGCTGCCGCCCCTGCCAGCACACCCTCCATTGGGCACAAAGGGCAGGGGACAAGGGGCCCTTCTGTAGCCAGCTCTGGAGGAAGCTGCATCCCAGCCCCAGCCGTGGGCTAGGGCCAGGTGGAGACGCGGCGAGGTTGTCCGAAGGGTTTTCCCGTCCCCCGGAGGTGGGTTACCCACACGGCCAGAAGCCCCCCTCTGGCGCAGTAGGAAGTTCTACACGTCAGCGCCCCAGCACCACGCGCACAGTCCCGTGGTTGTGCCCGTCGTATAGACAGAGCCTAGTTCTGGACTCTCAGGCTGGTGTTTGCAGGTGTCACCCTCCAGGATGAGGACACCCCCACATCCTTCAGCGTGGAGCTGGGGGGTGGTTCCAGGGGGCTCTCAGTCCCTGAGTGGTGTGTTGTGACGGAGTAGGAATACTGGGGTGTGCCTCAGTTTCCCCTATGCATTTCTTAAGTGTCTATGTGAGGGAATAGGGGCTGATAGTGTAAGCAAGCAGGCAATGCCCTCTCCCCTCTCTGCAGGTGTCCATA
This sequence comes from Sternotherus odoratus, assembly GCA_032164245.1. Classification (NCBI taxonomy): domain Eukaryota; kingdom Metazoa; phylum Chordata; order Testudines; family Kinosternidae; genus Sternotherus; species Sternotherus odoratus. The sequence continues at coordinate 85,863,296 of JAVMKO010000009.1, read as the reverse complement.
CCTGAAGCTGTAATCTGACTCTACCTGGGGGAGGGAGGTCACCTGACCTGGCTGAGCCAGAGCGGGGAGGAGGGGCTGGAGAGAGTGAGTTGGAGTTTGGAGTCTGCAGCTGGCTGGGGAGAGGTTTTGGAGTATGAAGCTGGGTGGGTAGAAGGGAGGCAGGGTCTGGCCTCCCTTGGGCCTCCAAAAGGGATCCAGCTGAGGGGTTTGGGTACCTACAAGCTCGGTGTTAGACCATGTACCTGTCGACGAATAAACCTCTGCTTTACTGGCTGGCTGACAGTCACGCTTGACTGTGGATTTGGGGTGCAGAATCCACGGGCTCCCCCAGGACCCCACCCGGGTGGGCTCGCTGGGGGAAGCGCACGGAGGGGCAGAAGGTGCTGAATGCTCCGAGGTCAGACCCAGGAAGGTGGAAGCGGGAACCTCTAAAGCTCCTAGCCTTGGAGACAGGCTGTGTACAGAGAGGAAGTTTTCCCTCAGAGTCCCAACTGGCTTCCTAGGGAGCAAGTTCCAGACCATGGCCCGGGCGCTCCGTGACATGTGTACAGGGCAGAGGACAGGTGGTTTCCCTTCTCGGGGACAGCCGCTGTCTATTTTCTCAGCCACGTTAAGCCATGTTTCGCAGCAGCGTTAAGGGTCTGGCTGCCCCAGGGGCTGGGAGCGGTTTTACCCTCCTGCTTGCCAGTCGTGAGTGTCGGCTGGGCAAAGACAGGGCTGGGGGTTGTTTCCTGGCATGGAATCCACGTTGATTTCAATGTATTACATTGGCGGGGCATGTCCCTCTGCCGTGCACAGGCTGGGAGAGCGGCACTAATTACTGATTCATTAGCAGCGCTTATCACTTCTCTGATTACCGTAGAACCTAGGAAGCCTACACCCACCTGACCTTTGCAGGTCTGAAGCCCACCCCCATGTGCCCCCTCCCCCATCTTGTCCCCATTGTTAGGGCAGTGCCCGGCCCCTGATCTCCAGTACAAAGAACAACCGGGCAGCGTCATAGACACCACTGTGCCCAGTCGCTGCCTTGGGCCCCGCATGACCTCCAGGGGGAGGCTCCCAGAGCCCAAACCTTGGCACTGCCATGCCCCAGGCCTGTCTTGTACTGCAGCATAGCCTGTCCCCAGAGCCCAGCCAGACCCCTGGAGGGGGAGAGGACAGCCCGGGCTGCGTGGGGCTCTCCTCGGCAGCCCCTTGGGGTCTCTCCCCTCTGATTGCCGAGCAAAGCAAACGCCCTGCGGTAACCCCAGGCGCTGCTGCGGTTTCCATCCCCCCGGCCCCCGACCCACGGCTCGCCCTGTGCCATGCTGCAGCCCAGTGACCCAGGCAGCCCCCGCCATCCTTCTCCAGGTAAACAACTCCCCCCCCCCGCACAGTGCCGGTGTGGGCACACTGGGCATGTGCGGGCCGTGGGGAGCCCGGGGGATGTCGGGAGGAGCTGGCTGGGCAGAGGAGCAGAGACTCTGTAGCCCAGGCAGGTGGAACGGTTCGTCTCTGCAGCCCTGGCTCTGCCCAGACAGAAACGACGCTGCAGAGAGTGCGACCCCCGCCCAGCGCAGCCCCCCACCGGCCGGCCTCCGCAGCAAGGAGAGAGCCCAGGTGCACGCTCGCACACTCATGCACACTCGCACACTGGTTCCTCGCCTCCTGAGTGCAGAAAAAACCATTCCCCCTCCCACGGGCATTCACCAGCTGCAGAGAAATCCAGATCCTGCACACACTACACACACCTGCTCTTACACGCCTGTGCACACCCATTAGGAACACACATCTGCTCCTAAATGCACCTTCAGACCCACTAGGAACACACACCTGCTCCTACACGCATGTGCACACCCACTAGGAACACACACCTGCCCCTACACGCATGTGCACACCCACTAGAAACACACACACCTGCTCCTACACGTGTGTACACACCCACTAGGAACACACACCTGCCCCTACACGCATGTGCACACCCACTAGAAACACACCCACCTGCTCCTACACGTGTGTGCACACCCACTAGGAACACACATCTGCTCCTAAATGCACCTTCAGACCCACTAGGAACACACACCTGCTCCTACACGTGTGTGCACACCCACTAGGAACACACACCTGTCCCTACACACGTGTGCACACCCACTAGGAACACACACCTGCTCCTACACGCATGTGCACACCCACTAGGAACACACATCTGCTCCTAAATGCACATTCAGACCCACTAGAAACACACACCTGCTCCTACACACATGTGCACACCCTCTAGGAAGACACACCTGCTCCTACATGTGTGTGCACACCCACTAGAAACACACACCTGCTCCTACACACGTGTGCACACCCTCTAGGAAGACACACCTGCTCCTACATGTGTGTGCACACCCACTAGAAACACACACCTGCTCCTACATGTGTGTGCACACCCACTAGAAACACACACCTGCTCCTACATGTGTGTGCACACCCACTAGGAACACACACCTCCCCCTACACATGTGTGCACACCCACTAGGAAGACACACCTGCTCCTACACGTGTGTGCACACCCACTAGGAACACACACCTGCTCCTAAATGCACGTTCAGACCCACTAGGAACACACACCTGCTCCTACACACGTGTGCACACCCTCTAGGAAGACACACCTGCTCCTACATGTGTGTGCACACCCACTAGAAACACACACCTGCTCCTACATGTGTGTGCACACCCACTAGGAACACACACCTCCCCCTACACATGTGTGCACACCCACTAGGAACACACATCTGCTCCTAAATGCATGTGCACACCCACTAGGAATACACACCTGCCCCTACAGGCGTGTGCACACCCACTAGGAACACACACCTGATCCTACACGCGTGTGCACAGCCACTAGGAACACACACACCTGCTCGTTTCACCAGGGTCACAGTCACATCCAGCCAAACGAGACTTTTCAGCAGGGGGCTTCGAAGCCTGGTCACTCGGCCCTGGGCAGAGGTCAGTGCCCTGCCCCGAGTGCCCCCCCCACAGGGATTCCCGCCTCGTCCTGTGCCCGTTAACGAGGGTGTGTCGACCTTCCCAGTCAGGCTCCACAGACTCCTGAGAGCAGGGGTCATGATAGCGCCTTGGGCTGGAGCTCTCAAGCGCCCTCCTTCCCCTTCGGCTCCAGCCTGAGCCGGAACATCGAGACCTGGCCTTGGAGCTCTCCCAGCTGCAGCGGGGACCCATCGGGAGTGTCTGCAGGGTGGGGCTGGGAAGTTGGGAGAGCCTGTGACAGGGCAGAGTTAAGGTGACGTGGGGACCTAGCTCTGCATTTCCAGCTTCAGGGCGTGGGGATCATGACATCTCCACCCTGTATTCTACCCTCCGGTGCTGACCTGCCCTCTCAGCTGTAACCAGTTTGGCACAGCTCCTGTCTGGGCGATGGGAGGAAGTGACCACAGCCAGCTCTGACCCATCTGTGCTCTGGAGCCATAGGTCATTAGTCCCCAGAGCCCAGCGCAGGGAGGGGTTGGACTGGTGGGGCAGGTTACACCGCCTGGGCCGGGCTCCCTGGGGCGTCCTTCCACCCGGCGTGGGATCGGGGAGTGTTGGGATCCTTTCAGGGTAATTCTGTTTCCAGTTATATTTCCATGGCCTTGCACCAGTGGGCCAGGACGAAGCCCCTTGTAGAGGTCCCGGAAGCGTCTGTCCACATCCTACCAGTCTGGATTGGGGTCTCTGATCCTGCACCCCAAACAGCTACAGACTGACAGCCCCCGGCCAACCCCACACGTGCCTCTGAACACTCCCCTACCTCGGTTCTCCTGGGGACAGCCCGCGCATGGCTCAGCTGGCTCCAGCCCTCCCAGGCAGTGCAGGCCTGTTAGTGCTTTCCCCATCCGCGGGGGGCCAGGGCGATGCCCTTATTTACAACAGGGAAATGCAGGCCTGGAGAAGGGCGACTGAACGGGGACCAGACCCCTAGTGCCTTGCCTGTGTGTCTGTTGATCTAACCACTAGACTCTCATGCCCCTTGCAGCGGCACTGGCTGGGGTCCGGCTCCCCCCCGCACGTACCTTCCGAGTGGTGGGAGAGCGTGAGCAGGCTCACGCAGGAGGCGCCGATGCCGGAGCCAAAGACTGTGATCCGCAGGGGGTCGCCCCCGAAGAAGGCGACGTTTTCACTGATCCAACGCAGAGCCTGGATCTGGTCCAGCAGCCCGTAGTTCCCCTTGGCTGCCTGGTCCCCGGTGCTCAGGAATCCTGCGGTCAAATGGCCCCACTTAGGACCCAGTGAGAGCAGGGCTCTGCCCTCCCACAACCTCCACCCCAGCCAGCGTGGAGCCTCCCGCAAACCTCCGGCTGCCAGACGCTGGGATCTCCTGGATTGTGAGCCTCCGGGGCCATCTCCCTGCCAGCCCCTGGCACCCCCCTCACTGTGAGCCCCCAGGGCCCCCATCTCCCTACTGAGCCCCCAGGAACAGGCTCTGACTCTCCTGGGGTCTCCATCCCCCCTTTCGCAGCGGGACGCCCCACTGCTCCTCCCCACTCCTCTCCTGGGCAGCCAGCTGGGCCCGCCCGGGCACTCGGTGGAGCCGCCTGCTCTCCGAGAGCCGTGGGCACCGTCAGCAGAGTGACTCCGGCCCTGAGCCCTGTTCCAGCGCAGGCTGCGAGGAGCCCTCGAACCCAGGAGTCGCCCAGCCACTTCCCTCATCCCCCGCTGCCAGCCTGCAGACACGGACCAATACCCGAGCCAGGGTCCCTGCGGCTCTCCCTGCTCCAGCACGGAGTGGGGGGGCCACTCCCCTAGAGAGGGGGGGCTCAGCCAGCCGCAGGCCCCCTCCAGCCCAGGGGAGCCGTCAGCTTCTGCCCTCAGCCATTTCTTCAGGCCAAACCATTGGCTTGGGACATTAGCTAAAGAAACAACCAGGCCCCATAGCCCCTGAGTCCAGCCCCAGCCCAGAGCCGCAGGACGGCTGCTCCTGGCAGGGGCCCCCAGCCTTCGCCAGGCCCCAGCATCCTGCCCTCGGCCTGCCAGTGCCTCCCAGAGCCCAGGGCGCTCGTGCAGCAGGACTTGGGCGCGGCTGGGGGAGGGGAGAGAAAGCCGGGCTGACAAGACAAGCTGGGCTGGGGCACAGGAGAGGATCCCCAGCGAGGCAGCTCCTCTCCTCCTCGGGGAGCCGGGGCAGGGCGGGGGAGAAGCTGTGGCTGGGAAGAGGCGCGCGGATGCCGGTGTGAGCTCTGGGACTCATCCCCAGGAGTCTCAGGTCTCCACACTTCTAAGTGACTCTGCCCCACGGCTGCAGCTGCCCCCCCACCCCCTCCTTAGCACACTCTCCAGAGGGGAAGGGGACGAACACACGCGGCAGGGACCCAGCCCACAGGCCCCCTGGCGGAGTGGGGCTAGGCACAGCCGTGTCCCCTGGCCAGGGCCAGGACCGAGCGGTGCTCTGGGCTCGGCCGTGGTGTGCAGAAGGGGAAAGCCTCGGGCCTTTGGAACGTGCCCATCGATCTGTTTCCAGAGGCAGAACAGGCGGGACACGTCCCCAGGGGCGGCTCATTCGCGCTGCCCGGGCAGGAGGAGCTGGGGAAACACTCGGATGAATTATTGAACGGCCGCGGATCAGGATCTGCTTTCAGCTGAGCCAGTCGACTCCCCAGCCCTCCCCTAGGACCCAGCCGCACGCCCAGAGCGGGCAGAGATCGGGGCACCAGGGGCCAGCTGGGGGCTGCACGCCCGCACCCACCTCTTCAGGCCATGCTGGCAGGACTGCACCGTCTCGTGGATTGTCCTAATCCCCCAGCCCGACCCTGCTCGCCATAACCTGACACCCCCGAATCCCACCCCTTAGGCCCCTTCCCTGAACCTTGGGGAGACACAATCCCCCTTGGGTCCCTTCCCTGGGGGGAGACAAGACCCCACCTTGGGTCCTGTGGCAGGGTGGGCTTGACCCAGCCTGCCGCCCCTTTAAGAGGGAGAAAAGCCCTCTGCAAACCCCCGGTGCAGAAAGCCTAATCAGCCACCTGGCTTGCAGGGCAATCAATTGTATGGGTTGCACCTGGCAACCTCCTCTGGGGGATAAAAGGCTCCCAGGAAGGAAGCCCAGGGTGGTGGTGGTGACTGAGCTATCAAGAGCTGTGTGTGTTTGTATCACTGTTAGCTGGACTATCTAGAGTCCCTAGAGCTGTGTTAACTGTTAGCTGGACTACATAGAGTCCCAAGAGCTGTGTTAACTGTTAGCTGGACTACATAGAGTCCCTAGAGCTGTGTAACTGTTAGCTGGACTACATAGAGTCCCTAGAGCTGTATCACTGTTAGCTGGACTACATAGAGTCCCAAGAGCTGTGTAAACTGTTAGCTGGACTACATAGAGTCCCTAGAGCTGTGTAAACTGTTAGCTGGACTACATAGAGTCTGCAGAGCTGTGTTAACTGTTAGCTGGACTACATAGAGTCCCTAGAGCTGTGTAACTGTTAGCTGGACTACATAGAGTCCCTAGAGCTGTGTAACTGTTAGCTGGACTACATAGAGTCCCTAGAGCTGTGTAACTGTTAGCTGGACTACATAGAGTCCCAAGAGCTGTGTAAACTGTTAGCTGGACTACATAGAGTCCGCAGAGCTGTGTTAACTGTTAGCTGGACTACATAGAGTCCGCAGAGCTGTGTTAACTGTTAGCTGGACTACATAGAGTCCGCAGAGCTGTGTTAACTGTTAGCTGGACTACATAGAGTCCGCAGAGCTGTGTTAACTGTTAGCTGGACTACATAGAGTCCCTAGAGCTGTGTTAACTGTTAGCTGGACTACATAGAGTCCCTAGAGCTGTGTTAACTGTTAGCTGGACTACATAGAGTCCCTAGAGCTGTGTAACTGTTAGCTGGACTACATAGAGTCCCTAGAGCTGTATCACTGTTAGCTGGACTACATAGAGTCCCAAGAGCTGTGTAAACTGTTAGCTGGACTACATAGAGTCCCAAGAGCTGTGTAAACTGTTAGCTGGACTACATAGAGTCCCTAGAGCTGTATCACTGTTAGCTGGACTACATAGAGTCCCTAGAGCTGTGTAAACTGTTAGCTGGACTACATAGAGTCCCTAGAGCTGTGTAAACTGTTAGCTGGACTACATAGAGTCCCTAGAGCTGTGTAAACTGTTAGCTGGACTACATAGAGTCCCTAGAGCTGTGTAAACTGTTAGCTGGACTACATAGAGTCCCTAGAGCTGTGTAAACTGTTAGCTGGACTACATAGAGTCCCTAGAGCTGTGTAACTGTTAGCTGGACTACATAGAGTCCCTAGAGCTGTGTAAACTGTTAGCTGGACTACATAGAGTCCCTAGAGCTGTGTAACTGTTAGCTGGACTACATAGAGTCCGTAGAGCTGGGTATTAATGAGCTATCAAGAGCTGAGTGGGTATTAATGAGCTATCAAGAGCTGAGTGTGTGTTTGAGCTATCAAGAGCTGAGTGTGTATTAATGAGCTGTGTATTAATGAACTGTTTAACCTGTATATATTGGTGGTGGGGTCCTGCACTGTAAATTAAAGGGCACTGTTGGAGCAAAAAAAGGGTTTCCTGCCTGTGTTCCTGACAAGGGGGGAGACGGCGGTCTGTCACACATGGTGTCAGAGGTGGGATCGCTACACCAGCAATCCAACTGGTGGCCCCGAGATGGAGGGAACCCTGCAGTGTCTCAAGGAACCACAGAAGCGGACCCAGCAGGCCATGCATGCCTTGCCGTGAAACCACCAGATGCAGCAGGCTCAGTTGGAGCTGTAAAGGTACTGCGGGACTTTTTGAGAGGGCAGCCACCACAGCCGGGTGGGAGCGGACCACCCGGGCCCTCCGTCTTGCTCCGTACCTTGTGGGCAGAGGCCCAGGACTTGGGGACATTATGGACTCCCTGATATTAGAGCAGTTTTGCTCAGCCTCCCCGAGACTGTCCGTACCGGAGTCAAAAGGCACCAGCCAGAGACGGTGAAGTCTGCGGTGCACCCGACCAGAAGTACATGGAGACAGAGGGACCTCGGGGAGAAGACGGACCACGACGGGTCCGGGATTTGGGGCGATGGCCCATGGACTGGGGTTTGGGGGTGCCCACTCTGCGGGTACGGGTGGGGAGGAAGTCCCAACCGGGGGCAGTGGACTCAGCCTCCCCATCACGCTCCTCCGCAGAGCGTTGATCCGCCCTGAGTTACCCACTCTGCGGGTGCAGGTGGGGAGGAAGTCCCAACCGGGGGTAGTGGACCCAGCCTACACCTGTACACTAGTCCGCAGGGCATTGGGGCCCTTGTAGAGCTGATCGAAGGCTTGAAGGGTCTGAGCCAGCCCTATGGGGCTAGGCTAAGGGGGGAGGTGTGTGGCAGGGTGGGCTTGACCCAGCCTGCCGCCCCTTTAAGAGGGAGAAAAGCCCTCTGCAAACCCCCGGTGCAGCAAGCCTAATTAGCCACCTGGCTTGCAGCCTAATCAACCTGGATGGGTTGCACCTGGCAGCCTCCTCTGAGGGATAAAAGGCTGCCAGGAAGGAAGCCCAGGGTGGTGGTGGTGACTGAGCTATCAAGAGCTGTGTGTGTTTGTATCACTGTTAGCTGGACTATCTAGAGTCCCTAGAGCTGTGTTAACTGTTAGCTGGACTACATAGAGTCCCTAGAGCTGTGTAACTGTTAGCTGGACTACATAGAGTCCCTAGAGCTGTATCACTGTTAGCTGGACTACATAGAGTCCCAAGAGCTGTGTAAACTGTTAGCTGGACTACATAGAGTCCCTAGAGCTGTGTAACTGTTAGCTGGACTACATAGAGTCCCAAGAGCTGTGTAAACTGTTAGCTGGACTACATAGAGTCCCAAGAGCTGTGTAAACTGTTAGCTGGACTACATAGAGTCCCTAGAGCTGTGTAAACTGTTAGCTGGACTACATAGAGTCCCTAGAGCTGTGTAAACTGTTAGCTGGACTACATAGAGTCCGTAGAGCTGGGTATTAATGAGCTATCAAGAGCTGAGTGGGTATTAATGAGCTATCAAGAGCTGAGTGTGTATTAATGAGCTGTGTATTAATGAACTGTTTAACCTGTATATATTGGTGGTGGGGTCCTGCACTGTAAATTAAAGGGCACTGTTGGAGCAAAAAAAGGGTTTCCTGCTGTGTTCCTGACAAGGGGGGAGACGGCGGTCTGTCACAGTCCCTTCCCCTTCCCTGCTGGCCTGAGTCCCCCGGAGCTCTGCACCCTCCCCCGCCACAGCACCCGCTCCCCCACACTCCTGCCCCCACCCTTGGGGCTCTGTCCTCCACCCACCTGCTCCCCTGCCCTTGGGGACCCCACCTAACAAGAGATGAGTCGCTCAGGGCTCTGCCCCCAACCCAACAGCAGCTGGGGTCCCCGAGGCCCCCTCCCTCCCCCCGCTCCCCGTACCTAGCACGCCCACGCGGTAATTGAGGGTGATGACGATGACGTTGCCATAGCTGGCCAGGATGCTGCCGTCAATCATATTCCCGGTGCCCTCCATGTAGGAGCCGCCGTGGATATAAACCATCACGGGCTTGGCCCCGCTGTCCCGAATGTCTGAAAGAAGAGGAGGTTAAACCCCGGACTCTGACAGGAGGGGCGCGCCGCGGAGGGAAACAACGCCAGCTGCCAGGACCTGGGGAGGGGCAGCCCTGCAGCCCCCCCGGATTCCCAGAGCCCTGATGGGCCCAACCCCCGCAGCGCCAGATCCCACCACCGCTGCCCCCGGTGGGTCAGGCCTCTGCAGGCCACAGGCCACGAGTGGGCACTGAAAGGGATTCGTGGGCTACCAGCCCAGATGGGGCACTTCCCTGGAGGGGGGGTGTCTCAGCCCTGGGCCCATCCTGGGGCTCCTTCCCCAGCAGCCTGGCAGGCGGGGGCTAGCTGAGTCCTGGAAGCTGGCATTGCTCTGGGAAGGGGGGGGGTGCACCTCTGGGGCAGGTGGAGAGATCACTGCTCGCAGGAACCCCTCGGTCTCGTGCCACCTCCCCCAGCTCTACCCCAGTGCCCAGGCAGCGTGGGGATGGGGGGCAGACAGAGTGAGCAGCGGGGCACAGGGAAGGAGGGAGATGGAGGAGCAGGGTATGATGGGAATACTGGAGAGTGGGGACTGGACTAGTCCTGGGGAACGGGGTGTCAATGGAGGGGATGCTGGACAGTGAGGGGCTCTCGGGGGAGGGGTGCTAGATGCTGAGGGGCTATGGGGGAGGGGAGGAATCAGCTGCCCTCTCTTATATCTGTGAACATCTCAACGGACGGACCTGCTGCTCCCCGGCCCTGCCTGGCGCATCTGCCAGCGGAGCAGGCGCTGGAGTCCCCCCATCTCTGGCTGCAGACCCCACACTCCTTCTGCTTGCCGTCAGCATCTCTCTTGCTCCCCTCAGCGGGCGTGGGGGTCCGGCACAGGCTAGTCACCCCTGTGCTGGTTCCTGAGGGGGCCCCGGGCCGGGCATTGGCAATGCCTTTGCGCTGGCTGAGCAGAGGGCACACAGCCAGGGTTACAGGCCTGCCTCCACCATCAGGCCTGGCCCTCCGACCACAGCAGCCCCTGAGGCTGGGACCCACTTCTCGAGGACTGCTCATCAAACTAGCTCCCCTCACTCGCCCTGTGTCACGGAGCGCCCGGGCGATGGTCGGGAACCGCTCCCTAGGAAGCCAGACAGGACTCCGGGTGAAGTGTCCCTTCTCCGTACACAGCCTGTTTCCAAGGCCAGGAGCTTCAGGGGTCCCCACTTCCACCTTCCTGGGTCTGACCTCGGAGCATTCAGCACCTTCTGCCCCTCCGTGCGCTTCCCCCAGCAAGCGTGAGCCCTCAGCTGGATCCATTTTGGGGGCCAGAGAGCGAGATAGCTCCTCTGCCCTTCCTGCCTGACTCCAGCCAGCTTCAGACTCTCAAACCTCTCTCCAGCCCCTCCTCCCCCCGGCTCAGCCAGGTCAGGTGACCTCCCTCCCCACACTTAGGGTCAGATTACAGCTTCAGGTATGGACACCTGCAGAGGCTCTGCTTTGCATCACTATCAGCCCCTATTCCTTCACATAGACGCTCAAGAAATGCAGAGGGGAAACTGAGGCACGCACACACAGTATTCCTACTCTGTCACAGTTCTCCCCTCTTTGAGAATGAACTGAGCAGGGTCACTTTAGCCAGTGACCTGGGGAAGTTCGACCTCACCAATGTTTTCCTGGGTGCCCCATTATTTCTCCCACTTCTGGGTAGGAGTGACAACAGGCCCTGGATTAGAGCCTTCTTCAGTGCACAGAGAGCCCTCTGGCACGCCTTGTTCCCAGCCCCCTTGTCTGGGTCACTCTTCTTCCCTAGCTCCGAAATTGGGGCAGCTAGGGAGCTAACCTGGGGTACAACCCGCCGGTGGTAGAGACCGGCCAGTCTCTGATTTTCTCCAACTTGGCCGGCTCTGGGTACACTAGCCGATACTTTTGGGCACCAGCTGCTGCCTCCTGATTTCCCACAGTTTCACTTCCCCTTGGGGAGCCCATTCCCGGTACAGGACTCCCTTCTCCCCCAGGAACCCGTCCCTGCAGCCTTCCCCAAGGGGCTGCAGTGCTGTGGCCAGGACGTCCCTCAGCTTCTCCAAGGAGTGACCCCTTCTCTGCTGCGTCTACCTGGGTGTCTGCCTCGGTGGAGGAGAGATTCCCCACCCCTTGCCAAGCAATCCCTTCCCTTGCCCAGCAGTCTCTCTGCCCTGCCTGTCCCAGTGGAGTCAGGCTGTGAGCTCACTGCTCTGATCACAGCGTCAGAGCCAGAAACAGACTCCTCTCCGGTGTGCAGGGGGGAGGGGAACATCGCTCTGTCCCACCCCGCCCCCAGGGCTTTGCTAACAGGCAGGTATTTTGAGCCCAACCGCTTTTCCCCCCTGCCAGTCAGGTCAGTTGCATTTCAGTGACCATCTTCCTCTCCGCCGATTGGTTCCCCGGATTCAAATTCAAACCCTCGGCCGTTACAGGAGCAGGGTTTGCATCCTGCCCCAGACACACAATTACACACCCCCACAGGATCTCCCAGGCGATATCCTGGAGACCCCCAACAACCTGCCAGCCTGACCCCTCCTGTGTCCGCACAGGGGTCTGAGCTCTAGGCAGGGCAAATATCTTCCTCCCTGTGACCCTCACCCAGGTCACACCGCCCCCCAGCATCTGGTGACACTGCACCATCAGGGCCTAATAACACTTCTCCCCGTCCCAGGGTCTTGCCACCCCACGACTGTCTCCCCCTTCACCACCTTCTTCCACTCCCTCTGGGTGTCCACATGACTTGAACCCAGGGGACGTCACACAGACATACAGGTCGCGGACAGGGGTGGGAATCTGTCCACCACCCCACCCATCTGGCGAATGGCGTCAATAGCCTTGGGACCCAGGAAGGGAGCTAGATACCAGGGCTTTTCCGCAGGGTTCCCCTGGTTCGAATTGCCAGCCTGCTCAACAGCAGTGAGGTGGACATTCCCATCCCCTCTCTCTTAACCAGGGACCCCAACTGAGTATTGAGGCTCCCTGCGGAACTGGCATCCAGGGGTCTATCCCCACTCACCCCTCGGAAGTCCCTTGGGCCCCTTGGCTTCACCATTCCCAGTTCACACTGCTGCTTCTCCTGAAGCGCTTTTCCAGGCTCTTGCTGCCTCTCACAGTCCAATTCCTCTCTTGGACTCTGCTCCACTTCCCTCTGTCTCCGTGAAGACCCCCGTCTGGTCAGGGACAGGAGTCTTGGGGATGCACAGTGACCACTCCAGATGCTCCCAGATTCTCCTTCAACCCCATCCTGGATCAGGAACCTGCATCTGTCTACGAGCAGCAATAATCCTCCAGCTTCCACTGCGCTGCACGATTCACTTGTGCTTTCCAATGCTCAGCCCCCTGTATTTGCACAGGGTCACAAAGTCCTTCTTCACTCCGCTGTTCCCAACTTGCTCTGGACTCGCAGGCCTGTGTGCTCTCAGCGCCCCACGATTTTCAGGAGGAACCCCTTGCGTGCCAGCTCTTTTCCAGGTCACCGCCTCTTTGCCAGGGTTGAGTGTCTGCTCCTCCGCCCCTGGGACCGCTCACTGAAAACCCCAGGAGTACCCTGATACTGCAAAAATCCTTCTCCCTCCTAGGGCCAAGCCACATGCTTCTCCGCCACCGACTGCTCCTTGCAGTTCTCAGGGGGTCCCTGGATCCGCAACAGTCCTTCTCGCTGGTCACACACTCTCAGGGGTTAAGCTGCAGCTTTTCCACCCCATATAATCGGCATTCTCTGGGCTTTCAGCACGCCTGCTCCCCAGAGCTCCCCCAGTCACTTACTGCTGGATGCGCCGTCCACGGGGTGCTGTATATCCCACCGCTGTGCCACCAGTAGTCACGGAGCGCCCGGGCAATGGTCTGGAACTGCTCCCTAGGAAGCCAGACAGGACTTCGGGTGAAGTGTCCCCTCTCTGTACACAGCCTGTTTCCAAGGCCAGGAGCTTCACGGGTCCCCACTTCCACCTTCCTGGGTCTGACCTCGGAGCATTCAGCACCTTCTGCCCCTCCGTGTGCTTCCCCCAGCAAGCCCGCCTGGGCGGGGTCCTGGGGGAGCCCTTGGATTCTGCTCCCCAAATCCACAGTCAAACATGACTCTCAGCCAGCCAGTAAAACAGAGGTTTATTCAATGACCTCTATCTGGTCTAACCCAGACCATACAGCGAGCGTGAGCCCTCAGCTGGATCCATTTTGGGGGCCAGAGAGCGAGATAGCTCCTCTCCCCTTCCTGCCTGACTCCAGCCAGATTCAGACTCTCAAACCTCTCTCCAGCCCCTCCTCCCCCCGGCTCAGCCAGGTCAGGTGACCTCCCTCCCCACACTTAGGGTCAGATTACAGCTTCAGGTATGGACACCTGCAGAGGCTCTGCTTTGCATCACTATCAGCCCCTATTCCTTCACATAGACGCTCAAGAAATGCAGAGGGGAAACTGAGGCACACACACAGTATTTCTACTCCGTCACACCCTGCAGAAGCACAGCCATCCCGGGCCAGGCAGGCTCCGGTCTCCAGTGCCTCCAGTAGGACAGGGGCCCACAGGCTCAGTGGCACTGGTGGCCATGGACCCCCGCGGGGCTATCATGCAGTGGGCCTGGGGCCTGGGTCTCTCCTTTGGACGGCTGTCCTGCTGAAGGAGACAATGTTTCATGCCCCAGACTGGCAGCAGCTGGCAGCACACAAACAAGGCAGCAGTGCCCCGGCCAGAGGGGCTCAGACGGGTCTGGTAACCTCGGCTCCTTCGGCCTCTGGCTCTGGGCTCTCGGTGGAGCTACGCTGGCTGCTGCCCCAGACACCACCAAGCGGGTCCTCCCCAGAACTCCTGACAGACACAGGCACCTGGCACTAGCGCACTCAGAGGCTGGAACCAATTCCCTCAGCTGGTCCTTCCTCACCCCCAGCTTCTGGGGGGGGGGTGTCATGGCCCTTCTCCCTAGAAGGGACCTACAGGTCAGTGTGCCTGTGAGAAGAGCATCTCCCGAGTCCACAAGCAGAGCCCACTTATTAGCCCTCTACACGTGGCCATACGTGTCCCCTCTCTCCTGGTCCAAGGACTCCCCAGGGCCCTGGTTGGCTCAGACTGGATCCCCTTTGAGCAGGCAAAGGCTGGGCAGAGCGAATGGCCCTGAGGGAAGGTCTCAGGCGTTCAGCCTTAACTTGGGAATGCATTAGATCTCCTGCTAAAGAATCTACTGTCCCCTTCACCCCACACCCCGCTGAACCTCTCCCCACACACCATGCTGGGCAGGGCCAGGACATCCACCTCATCCTACAACCAGCCTTGAACCAGGACTCCTGAGTCCCAACGTGGCTCCTTAACCACTGGACAAAGCAGCCCTCCTCTGATGCTGTGATTTGCTTGTGTCAGCCACACAATCCCCTCAAGCCCTGACCACAGGCTGGGGAGACAGCAGCACCCAGGAAATGGCCACAGAGGCTCCCAGCCTGAGCTCCAGCTGGTGGAATGGCTGCAGCTGGAGTCAGAACTACCCCCAAAGCAGGGTGTCCATGGCCTCTCCGGTTCCGTGGGTGGGTTAGTCATTCCACGGGGAGAGCGCTCTCCCGCTGCCACAGAGTGACTCCATGGTGCGGCTGTACGGTCCGTAGGATAAACCTCGCCTAGGGGACTGTCTGTGACGCCTGGTAAGGCCGGCAGCATGATCCAGGGGTCACATTTGTTACCAGCTTGGTGAAATCGAACATAGCGCCAGTTTGCCTGTTTCTGACAGTCTGCCATGAGCCACTCCAGACAGATTGACAAGCAGGACTTCCAGAAAAACACCCTGTCCGGATCTGAAGACATCAAGAGATGGAAAATCCTCATTCCCCTGGGAGTTTGTTTCAGTGGTTAATCACCCTCACTGTTACAACCCCCCAGGGACAGATTAACTCTCCTGTGGGCCTGGGGCTATTAGATTTTATGGGGCCCCTGTATACAAATCTTTTTCCTGGGAGGGAGTTTGGATGCAGGAAGGGGCTGGGGCAGAGGATGGGGTGCAGGGGGGGGGATCTGTGAAGGAGTTTGGGTGAAGGAGGGGGTTGGGGCTTGGGGTACAGGAGAGGGTTAGGGGTCTGTGAAGGAGTTTGGGTGCAGGAGGGGGTTCTGCCCTGGGTCAGGGGGTTGGGGTGCAGGAGGTTGGGGTGCAGGAAGGGGTGTGAGGTGCAGGAGGGGGTTCTGCCCTGGGGCAGGGGTTTGGGATACAGGAGGGGGTGTGGGGTCTGTGAAGGAGGTGGGGGTGCGAGGTGCAGGAGGGGGTTCTGCCCTGGGGCAGGGGATTGGGGTGCAGGAGGGGGTGTGAGGTGCAGGCTCTAGCCGGGAGGTGCTCACCACAGGTGGCTTGTGGCTGGCAGTGCAGCGGGGCTCAGGCAGGCTGCAGCCTGCCCGCCATAGCCCCACGCTGCTCCTGGAAGCGGCTGGCTCCTAGCACATCTCTGCAGCCCCTGGGCGGAGGGACAGTGTGTTTCCATGCACTGCCCGGCAGGGCCAGCCCACATTTTGGCACCTGAGGTGGGGAGCTCAAATGACGCCCCCATGGCTCCTTGCTTGGGCCAGAACTTTGAAAAGTCCCAATTCTGCCGTCTTCCTGTTCTCCTCTCATTGTGCTGCTCTGCTACCTACCCCAATAGAGGAGAACTAACACTTAAAGTGTTGTGTTCAAAAATGTTAACAATTAACTTTCAAATGCCTGAACTGCAAATGTCACTTTTCTTGTCTGCACAGTGAACACCAGCTTCTTTATCTGTTTGAATAATCCAAGTGGTGTTTTCCCGGCCTCATTGGTTGCAAAGATTTGAACTGCTTCCTGAGGGTCCACAGTCTGGGCCAGTTCATGCTCTATTGAGATGGTTGCAAGGCCGCCCAGCCTCGCCTGTGTCATTATGGAGCATGGGTGTGTTTTTATCAACTTCAGCTTAGAGAAGCTGCGTTCTCCACTGGCAACTGCTACGGGAAGTGTTAGAAGTGTGCGCAGAGCAACAAAAGCATTTGGAAAGAGGGTGGTCATCTTATTTGTGCACATCTATTCCAGAGCAGCCTTTGGAGTTGATCCTGCTGAAATATATCTTGGAAGGGCTTTCAGTTCATCCCCTAAATCACTCGCATCAATATCACATATGTCACCATGTGTCAACACCGTGTGTCAACACTGTCTCTGGTGCCCTGCATTGCTAGGTAGGTATGACTTTGCTTTGTCCAGTTGTTCCACATATATTAAGGTCAACACCTTGGAGTCTCTTGCTTACAACATTGATTTCACACAGTATGTCAGGCCATAACACTAAGCCACACAGAAATGTGAAGTTGTGTATGTTTCTGGTGATTCCATTTCCCTCTGCCACTGTTCTCCCATGAACAGTTCCTGTCATAGCATCATCCTCCATAAACACAACTATGGCATCATCTATCTTCCCAGTTTGGTGTTTGACAGGCTTCATCGCCTCCAGCTGACTTGCCCATTGTGTGGCACTCAGTGGTTTCAGTGTCAGAGAGGATGTTCCCAGATGTTGCTTCAAAATTTGCCATTGATGAGTTGATGTAGAGAAAAATACATAGAAGCTTTGAATTATATTAAAAAATTCAGCAGCCTCACTAGAAGCTGATGCTGCATCACTGACCACCAAGTTCAATGAATGAGAACTGCATGGGACAAAAAAAGCTCAAGGGTCTAACTCTCAGATCCGTGTCTGACTCCTCTGTTCTTCCCTCTCATGTTGGCACCATTATCGTAGCCCTGACCTCTTGTGTCAGCTATCGCAATTCCTGTGTCTTCCACCTTTCTAAGAAGCACATTTGTCATATCAGGTCCTGTAGTATCAGGAATGGTGTGACGAGCAAGGAGCCGGACGGATTTGATGTGGGAGTTTCACTGGAGATGGGAGAGGTAACAAAGTCCTGTGGCACCTTAAAGACTAACTATAAAGTTTTGAAGCATGAGCTTTCGTGGGCTAATACCCACTTAGCCACGAAAGCTCATGCTTCAAAACTTTATAGTTAGTCTTTAAGGTGCCACAGGACTTTGTTACCTCTGCTATTCCAGACTAACACGGCTACCTCTCTGATTCTGGAGATGGGAGGTTTCTCTGGGGAGAAGATCCCTGAGGCTGTAACCCGAGACCAGGATGGGGGTTGGGAGAGGTGAGACCTTCTGCCAGGGGAAACTGGACAAAGGCTGGGGAGGGGGGGAGGAGGGAGAGAGAGGCTGCAGGTTTGGGGAGTTAGAAGCTGGCTGGGGAAGAGGAGGGAGTCCTAGTCTGGGGTCTAATCTCCCTGCCCCCCAGAAGGGCCTGAGAGAGGGGTCCTGTTGGTATTGACAAGTTGAGTTGGACTGTGTTCCTGGCATCTCCAATAAACCTTCTGTTCTACTGGCTGACTGAGAGTTAGGGTGAATCCCAGGAAGAGGGGTGCAGGGCCCCGACTCCCCCCACACTGCGGTGACAAATGTTAATACATTCTAGAAAAGGCTCTCTGATAGTCACCATTGCATGGACATTTTTACTAGGTTCTGTAGTTGTTACAAAACACATCATTAAAGTCATTTGCCCCCTATGGCTGACGTCAGGTGTACAGTCCAAAATAACAGTGTAATATCCTACTGCCACAATCTTCTGTTTGACTTCTGTTGCCAGTAACTGTATGATCTCATTCTGAATTGTTTTTCCCACGTAGTGGTGTGTGCACATTTCCTGGGTGGTGACTCTTCATAGATGCTCCTGGAGTTCAGCATCAAACTCCGCCATCAGCGCCACAATTTTAAGGAAGTTTCCATTGTTTGGCACTGATCTGAAGTGCCCCCTGGTGCTAGGTTTGGGTAGCAATCATTCTCACGATGGCAATGAGACTTTTCAGAAAGAGACTCTGATGCAAATCTTCTCTTGATGCTGATCATCTCTGGTGGCCTTTAACCTTAGTCTCATCTCAAGCTTTTTCCTCCTATGGAATGCTCTCTGGTGATTTGCTGTCTTCTCATGGCATGCCAGGTTTCTCACCAGATTTTTCCAGTCCTTTGCTCCTGTAGAACCCAATGTGACTGGAGCATTAGACTGGAAGAGTTTGCAACAAAAACAGTATGTAGCATTCTGGGTTTTTGAGTACGTAAGCCATGGCCTCTCCACTTTGTCACCATTGGGGATTTCACACCAGTAATGTGTTGGATGGAAACTTCTATTTTCATTGTCTTTGGGGAACATGAAGTTTTTCACTTGCTGTGGCCCATGCAGTAGAAGGAAGTCCCTCAAGCTACTGCTCAAGCGGGTCCACAGCCCTGAATCATCTAAACTTAAGGAACTAAACTCACAGTAGCTGTTTCTTGCGCCTCCACCGCACTCTTCTCTGATCTAGACTATTCTTCAGGAATGTGCCTGGCTTCAGTCATTTGAGAAGGAGACATGGATGCTGCAGTAGCTGCCAGGTCCCCTGCACTCTGAGTAATTGGAAGAAAAGGCGTCTCCTCACCACTCACATCCTCACTGGCACCGGAAGGCTCATCGTGAACGTTTGTGTCTGTGACAGGTTCAAGAATAGCAGTCGTGTTAGTCTGTATCCGTAAAGAAAGCGAGGAATACTTGTAGCACCTTAGAGACTAACTAGTTTATTTATTTATTATTGTGTCTGTATCTCAGGAGAGCTCCTTCCTGCTTAGATAGAAAAGCTTCCTTTGCTTTCTTCTTCTGAATGCTGCTCCAGGGGGGCGTTTTCTTCTTTCACTCATGACTGCTGTTCTGTGCAGTGTTCAGTGGCTCTCAACACTCAGTTGAAGGGGATAAATAAGCAGGCTGGTAGCAGGGCCTGAGTGAGGGAAGATGTCAGCATCTTAAGGGCCTAGCTGGCTCCTACTACTTCAGTTGACTGCCTGTTCTCCTCCAGTGGGTCCAGGGAAGTAGCAGGAAACAGGAAGCTCTCCGAGAAGCTGGTCTCAATCAGTCCAGGCTCCCAGGGGTGGGAGAGGTACATAAGAGGCTTCTCCCCCTCTCTCTTTCAGCTCCTGCTGCTTTCTGTTCTTCCCTCTCACCTTTTCTCCTGCCTGCCTCTTACGTCTCTTGTGCCCTCCTTCCTCCAGCCCAGCACTCCCCCATCTCTGTGCATCTAGAGCAGAGAGAAGACATACGCACCAGCACCAGACACAGTTTTCTACACTCTTAGTCCTAGTGGCACCCCCCTCACACACACACACAGTCTGACACCTTAGATGGTCAGTAAGGCCATCCCTGCTGCTCCCGTCCCCAAGCACCACCCCCACGGGCTGGTTTCTGACCAATGGGAGCTGTGAGGACAGTGCTGGAGGTGGGGGCAGTGTGCAAGCCACGTCCCCCCTTGCCAGGGGCCGCAGAAACGGACAAGCAGCCAGCCACGTCTGGGAGCGGCGTAGGGCCACAGCCTGCAGCCAGCCACGTCTGGGAGCGGCGTAGGGCCACAGCCTGCAGCCAGCCACGTCTGGGAGCGGCGTAGGGCCACAGCCTGCAGCCAGCCACGTCTGGGAGCGGCGTAGGGCCACAGCCTGCAGCCAGCCACGTCTGGGAGCGGCGTGGGGCCACAGCCTGCAGCCAGCCACGTCTGGGAGCGGCGTAGGGCCACAGCATGCAGCCAGCCACGTCTGGGAGCGGCGTAGGGCCACAGCCTGCAGCCAGCCACGTCTGGGAGCGGCGTGGGGCCACAGCCTGCAGCCAGCCATGTCTGGGAGCGGCATGGGGCCACAGCCTGCAGGAAGCCACGTCTGGGAGCGGCGTAGGGCCACAGCCTGCAGCCAGCCTGCCTGAGCATCTCGCTGAGCCACGGGACTTTTAGCAGCCTGCTGCCGATGATTTATCTTTGTGGGGGGCCCCCTTGAACCGGGGCCCTGGGCTGCAGCTCCTGCCTTAATCCGGCCCCACAAATCTCTGCCTAATTTCTAATTTGAATTGATCTAGCTTCATCTTCCGGGGATTGGGAAGGATTAGATCCTTTGTCAGTAAATGCAGATGAGTGTCGATTTCACCATGCACACACAAACCAACAAAAAGATATTTCCATTGATGATTAACAACATTTACTGGAATCAGAGAGGTAGCCGTGTTAGTCTGGAATTGCAGAAGTGACAGAGTCCTGTGGCACCTTAAAGACTAACTAAAGTATCGAAGCATAAGCTTTCATGGGCTAATACCCAGTTCCATTGCATGCGTCCGATGAAGTGGGTATTAGCCCACAAAAGCTTATGCTTCAACATTTACTGATAGGCAAAGCAAGAAAAATGCCGCTTCAGAAATTACTAATTTGATTGAAGAGTCTTTACTTAGCATAATTTGACATGTGATGTTGACAATATGTATTTTAACAATTATAAAGCTTTAACTTTTGAAATCTCAATGTTTACTGTCATTTAATTATTGTTTGACACCCCCCATAATTTTCTATGACTATGAAAATTTAAATTGATAAAAAATCTTTAAAAATACTTAAACTCCATAATTTTGTTCACTGTGAAAATTTTAAAATCAATAACAATCTAACAAGTGCTTAGAAATAAACATTGATATTCTCCATTAGAAATGATCAAAAATTTTAATTAGGCTTGGCAGAATTTGATTTTATAAACCCTATTTCTCCCTGGGAAGGAATTTATATGCTGTGATCAAATCACCTCTCAATCCCTGTTTTGATGGGCTAAAAAGATGGAGCTCTTTAGTTCTCTCACTGTCAGGCATGTTCTCCAGCCCTCAAATCATTTTTGTGCCTCTTTTCTATACCCTCTCCGATTCTGGAGTATTGCAGGGCCAGAACAGCCCTGGGGCTGCTCTAAGTAACTGCAGCCTGCTCAGTTACTGCCTCTCACTTGTGGCACAAGCAACTATGGCCACACCAGCATAGGCTACACCTCCCAGCCCATCCCACTCCAAGGGATTCTCCCTCGGCTTTTACAAGCAGTTTACAGTCCCTCTTCACTGCCGGAGCAGTTGGTGCTGAAGGCAGATCCCTCTCCCGCTGCATCACCAGGTGGCAGCAAGAGCCACACCAGCACCTGGGGTGGAGAATTCGTTGAGGCATCCACAGGAAGGAGATGGTCCACAGAGCATCTGGACATTGTCCTAGGGGCGGGCCGCAGAAGGTGGAAAGGCTGCGCGTTCTGGACTCTTTCTCATTGAAATCCTCATGTTGGGTCCCTCTCCGGACCTTTCCAGCTCAGCCCTGGTGGAGCTAATGCCTCCCGCAGCAGCGTTCTCAGCACTGAGTTTTTCCAGCCCTGCACATGGGGCTGCCATCACCAAGCCACTCACCCCCTGGGGCCGCAGTGTAGCCAAGCCAGTGCAGCATGGGAGACATTCTGACACCCCCGCCCCCCTTACTTCCCCGCCATCTAAGCACCCCCGCCCCCAACGCCACAGCTGCAGTGAGGAGGCGGAGGGCCGTGCAGTGCCAGGGAATGCAGAAGCCCCGACATTGCGTCCACCAAGGATACTGTCCAGGAGGTGAACTCATCACCGTGCCGTGCACCGAAGACAAACACCAACTGAGGTCCCAGTGCAAGGGGTCCTGGGATGGGGGTCACCGGGGCAGAAGGCTGCAGATGGAAAGACAGGCTATTTTTACCAGGTTAAATTCACTCTGCCAGGAGGGTGCCCGGAATGCCGCAGGACTCTCACAATTCGCCAGCTTCCACTGACATCAGGTACAGCTGTGTCCTCAGCACACTTCCCCCAAACTCTCCCCTCCTGCCAACACGACTGGCCAGAGTACCAGCCGGCTGTGCAGCTTCCTGAGGCCTGCTCTACATTCAGAGTGCTCCACATTAAAATCACACCTTCAGTGAAATGATACAAGACATACCTGGATGCTGGGAAGAGTTAAAACCTGGCTTGTATCCACTTCACTTCACTCCCTATTGATACAAGCCAGGCTTAAACCGAATTCAGAGCGTCCAGACAGGGGACCAGACCAGCGTGACCCACTCAGCTTAAAAGCCCATCTTCAGTTATGCTGCTGCAACTGTGAGGCAGGGTCTTGGCCTCTGGACACACAAGGTCCTTGCTGATCCGCAAACCTTGGGGCCTATTGTTTCCTCCCACTTGCTCCACCCCGTTTCTGTTTTCACTGCCAGCAGTCTGGGCTCTTTGTGATCAAGGGGGAGACACCTCCTTGAACTAGCTCCTCCAGCTCCCTCCTTTCTGCACCTTCCAGGCACTGGGGCACCCTAGGGGGAACCCTGCCCCATGGTTACGGCACATGGGACCAAGAGCATCCCAGAGACTCAAAGGCAGTAGAGGCAGAGGCCAGGCTCCATGTACCAGGCTCGGCTACTTCATCTAGCCCCATGCCCCCCTTCTGGAGGGCACTGCTTGGGGAATTCCTGCCTATTCCTTTGTGGTGGATCTAATGTTTAGCCATCCACATGCCAGGCTGCCACCGCCACGACCCCCAGCTGCCACGGGGCAGCACCACGTCTCCCAGTGCCCCTCAACTCAGAGCTGCGTGGAAGGGACTGCCCAGGCCCCAGTTCTGCATTGGACGTGGCAGGCAAAATCAGATCCTCCTGTCCATTCTGCTGTCCCTGGCCACCCAGAGCCGCTCCCCAAGAGAGGTGGCCAAGCCACTGAAGTAATCTGGCCTTTCCTCCCATTCCCGCAGCCAGGCCCCTGTGAGACCAGGTGTCAGATTCCCCTGCTCAGCGTGACAGCGGGGCTCAGCCCCAGCCCGGTGTCACTCACCCCCAGGCTCTGCCACGCCCACAGCAGGCTTCTCCTCTGGGTCACGCCTGGGCAGCAGGAGAGTTGCTGCGCTTCCCGAGTCCTCACATGGGGCTTGGGCCAGAGCTGGCAAGTCACGAGCAGTGTGTTGTGGGCTGCCTGGTCACCCTAACAACTGTGCAGCAAGCACAGCCAGGTGTGTGAAGCAGATCAAACACCCAAAGGGGGGACTTCTGTCCCCCTCCAATCTAATCCACTGAGCTAGCCTGGGTGATGCTAACCGGACACCACAGCTCAGGGCTGCTCTCTGCAGCTCCAGCCGCCCGTCACTGGCCAGGTGAGGGGTATCCCCGCTCCTAAAGGATGGAGAGAAAGCAGAGGCCAGGAAAGGGACAGTGCTCTCTTCCGCACTCAGCCTATTGCCTTCCTCCATATCTCCTTTCCGCTGCGCCTGTAGTGGGGAGCAGCAGCAGCAGAGCGCACGCGAGCGGACACACGAGAGAGAGAGCGAGAGAGAGTGAGCCGGACTGGAACCTGGACATGGGTCGAGCAGGCCTGGACTACGTTCTGCCATGAGCATGCTCCCTGCAGGGACAGGTGCTGCCTGCTCTGACACTGTGCACGGTGGGGAGAAGGGAGTCGGGAGGGCAGCATGGAGGGGTGAGTCAGGAAGGAAAGTCTCTCAGCTGACACAGTAAGTCTGAGGTCCGGCGAGCACTGAGGCTGGAGGTGAACTGTGACTGGGCTTGGGGTGACATCGACCCAGGCACACCTTGGCTCCGCTCTTGGTCACATGTCGCCATGCTTCCTTAGAGCCTTCTGCTCCTCCAGAGGCAGGCTGGACAGCCAGCGAACTCCTCCTAAAACTAGCCCCCCGCGCTTCCTCAAAAGGAGAGGAATGAGAGCTCCCTGCACAGCCCGTCACCCCACCTGCCCACCCCGTGCAACTGCTCAGCCCAAGGAAACAGAGACAGACAGACAGGGCTCCCTGGAAATGGCAGAGAATGGAAAGCAAACGGATTTGCTCTGCGTGTCATGCACAGCCTCGAGCAGAGAAATACCTTCGTCTTCATCCCCGTCATTATCCGCTAAGTCCTCGCCCTGTTTCTTAGCGCTGGCTCCTAGGGACCAAACACGAGGAGACAGAACAAAAAAGAAAAACAAAAAACAAAAACAAAAGAGAATTCAAAAATAGCATGATAGCAGAGAAGGGGGCCAGGCCCACAGCCCCACCCGGCTACTCACACGCCATCTCTCCAGCACAGCCCCTGTTCAGACAGGGACCGCCTCTCCAGGAGTCTGCTCCATGGTCTGGGGGCCGGGAGAGAACAAGCCTCTTTAAGCAGGACAGCCCACCAGCTTGTGTGCCCTCCTGCCTTCCCCATCCTCAGCCTCCCCTGGGGCCCAGCTTTGGACTGATTTGGGGTAAGCTCCAAGCCCTGCCTATCAGCAGAAAGCCACTAACACTAACTCATCATCCTGGTTCCACTAAGCCGATGCCAGTTAGTCTGTAGCCCAGGAATGACTCTCGAACACCTCTGCCTCCCTTTTCTCTCTCCATCAACGCCCCCACCATCCCAGGGGTGTGCGTGCTGCCCGGTGGAAGGGGCCGCTCTCCTGCTGGCATCCCGTTATTTTCACTGTGCTGCAGGCAGGGTTTGAAGCTGAAGCTCTGTCCTTCCACCTCAAACCAATTACAGGCACAATCGGCCACAAACATCCAAGGCTGCCAAGAAGTGTGTGCGCATCAGATCCCAGAGCCACTGAGACCCCAAGACAGCGTGTGCCTTGAGCCTTGCTCCTCTGGACTGGAATCATGCAAATGGGTGTAGATCTGAAACTGGCTGAAGGATGTAAACAGAGGGCAGCGGATGGGCATGGGGGGGAACAGCTGCCAGGAGGACTCCCGCTGGACTAGCTTGATTTAGCATGTTAGCGATCACAGACAGTGGGGAGCAGCTTGTGGGTGACATTCCCAGGTGACACTAAATTGGGAGAAGGCCAGAACCCCCGGGAGACCAGAAGCTTGATCCAAAGGGGCCAGAGAGGCTGGGAAACCTGAGCAGGAAATAACAGCATGGGATTCTGCTGAGAGAAATGCAGCTAGTGGGTCTGGGAGAAAATAACCTAAAACTCAAATCCCTAGAGGGATGGGCAAACTGTGGAGACGGCAGAAAGGAAACAGTGGAAACAAAGCGCAGGACAGTTCTGGGCAGCAAATAGAAAGCATGGCTCAGCCCATGAAGTGGGAGGCCCTCTTTATCCCACTCTCGGGAGATACCCCCCAGGATCCTGTGCTCACCTTCCAAGCCCAGAGGCCTTCCTTCCACATGCAAGGAAGGAACAGCCCTTCGGTGCATAGTTTTGGTGAGATCACATAATTTACTGGATGCCCCAAAAGCTACAATTTCATAATCGAGGAAGAAGGTCACAGTGGTTAAAAACCTAACTTGGCATAGCGGGGAAGTGACAGCAGCTATAAATATATATATATAACAGATGCAAGAAAGAGGAAGTCAATAGTAATTAATATAAATCAGAAGCTAGGAAAATGTAGAAAACTGATAAGGGAAGCTAAGGGACACAGGGAGAAATCTGTGGCCAACAGACTTAAGGACAATAAGAAGGAATCTAAGTATATTAGGAACAAAAAGAATCCTGACAATGGCATTGGTCCACTACTAGATGGAAATGATATAATTACCATAATAATGCAGAACAGGCAGAAGTATTCAATAAATAATTCAAGAATAATTAAATTAATAAAGGTAAATGATAAAAGGGATGCAATGCAACAAATTTTACCAAATTTAATTTTACCAAAAATAAATCAGGTCAGACTAACCTGATTTCCTCCTCTGAAACAAATCACTGATTTTTTAGATAAGGGAAGTGCAGGAAATCTAATATACTTGGACTTCCGTAAAGCATTTAATATGGTACCACATGGGAAACAATTAGTGCAGTCAGAGAAGATGGGGATCAGTATGAGCATTGTAAGCTGGATAAGGAATTGGCTAAAGGGGAGAAGGCAATGGACTGTGCTGGAAACTGAATTATCGGCCTGGAGTGACATTATTAGGGGAGTCCCTCCAGGATATATCTTGGGACCAAACTTATTCAATACTTTTATTAACAACCTTGGCAAAAAAAGTAGGAGTCGGCTAATGAAATTTGCTGATGATACAAAGTTGGGAGGCTTCATCAATACAAAGGAAGATTGGAATAATATACAGGAAAAGCTGGATGACCCTGAAGACTGGAGTGACAGGAATGGGATTAAATTAAACTGTACAAAATCCAAGGGCACACACTTAGGGTCTAATAGGAATCTATGCTACAAGCTGGAGGCCCATCCATTGGAAGTGACAGAAGAGGAGAGGGACCTGAGTGTGTGGATCGATTACAGATGACTATGAGCCATCAATGAGCTGCGTTCAAGAGTTTCAAAGAGCCGGCTGAGGAGCTTGCTGAACTGTTAATGTTGATTTTCAATAAATCTTGGAACACAGGGAAAGTCCCGGAAGACTCGCAGAAAGCTAACATTGTGCAAATAACTAAAAAGAGTAAACGGGATGATCCAGGTAGTTACAGGTCTGTCAGCCTGACATTGATCCTGGGCACGATAATGGAGTGGCTGATGCAGGGCTCGATTAATGACGAATTTAAAGGAGAGTAATATTATCAATGCCAATCAACATGAGTTTCTGGAAAATAGAGCCTGTCAAACTAACCCGATATCTTTTTTGAAGAGATTACAAATTTGACGGATAAAGGTAAGTGTTGATGTAATATGCTTAGACTTCTGTAAGGAATTTGACTTGGTATCACATGACACGGTGATTAAAATATTAAATCAATATAAAATTAAAATGGCACACATGAACTGGATTAAAAGCTGGTTAACTACTAGGTGTCAGTGTAATTATAAAAGCTGGTTACTTACCTCTATTGTAATTGTTGTTGTTCTAGATGTGGATGCAGACATGAATTCCATTCCGGTGAGAGCACACCCAACACCCCAAAGTTGGAGAGCTTTGCCTAACAGCCTTCACACCCCATCCCACAGATATACCCAGGGGAGGGTTTAAGGCAGCACTGTTCCTTCACACCAAAATCCCAGGTTGGCATCCTCAGTGTAGAGGGGTGGAGAAAGGGTCGCAGAATCTGCGTCTGCACTCACATCTTGAAGGACAACAGGTCACCGTCTTTTCAAGTCTGTACATCAACCGGTGAATATCCTCCAGCCATCGCAGGGATCTGCCCCGGTCTGGTCCAGCCATTCTCTTCACAGATGATTTGGACAATGGCACAGAAAGTACATTTCAATAGACTCTCATCCCACAAGCAGTTCCAGCAGGAGAGTGGCTCACAGTCTATTGAGATGGTGAGAGTCAAACTGCCTTCTCAAAGATTGCATCCCTCCTCAGTGCCGTGAGGATAGCATGACTAGCGAAGGGATACAAGGAGAACCATATTCCAGCCCTGCAGCTCTCCACTATGGAACGCCTCCCAGACCCTAGGGCGCTCGACCACCAGGCTTTGGGCGCGGCTGGGGGAGGGGAGTGAAAGCCCTCAGAAAGCTCCTTGTCACAGACAAGCTGGGCTGGGGCAGAGGGAAGGGCTGGGCTCCAGATGAACCTGTCCACAGGAGAGGATCCCCAGCAAGGCAGCTCCTCTGTCCAGCTCAGGTGCTGTTTCCTTCACTGATGGAAAATGAGATAATCCCTTTGAAAAACCTCACCATCATAAGGGTTGAGAATACCAGTTTCCCACCAATGGGAAGATGGAAAGCTGAGATCACCAGCCAGTAAACCCTCAGGGAGCTCAGAGTGAGACCTGAAGATTTCAAATGCAACAGATAATGCAAAATGTCCTGAATCCAGGCTAAGTGCAGTACTTCACATTTGTCCTGACTGAATTTCATCCTATTTCTTTGAGACCATTTCTCCAATTTGTGCAGCTCATTTTGAAGTCTAATCCTGTCCACCAAAGCACTTCCAGACCCAGCTTGGTATTAGTTGCAAACTTTCTACGTGTGCCCTGTGCCATTATCCAAATCATTGATGGACCCAGGACAGGTCTCTGGCTGAAGGATATCCACCAATCAATGAGTGTTATCCTGCACAAACGTGGCCTGAGCCTCTACAACCTGCTCCTGAGCAGGTCCTGATATGAACTGAAGCCTTCTGGTTCCAGAGAGGATGACTAGGGTATTGCTGCGTCACCTGGTGACGAAGAGGAAGGTGTAGTTGGGACCGACGGAACCCCTGGAGGAATGGCAGCCGACTGTCATGGGAGTGCACTGAAGATCTAAGGGATCTCCCCCTAGGGGGAGCAGGATTTTGCCGAATGAGGGAATACCCAGGGATCTATGGTGGTCACTGTGGATGATAATAGAGCATCAGCAGCCAGAAAGACCTAGGCCAGTGTCGCTATTGCAGGAATGGTCCCGATTCCGGCACCGACTATGATGCTCGCTGTGTCTTGACAAGCGTCAAAAGCAAAATGGGGAAGGGGAGGGAGATGCCTCTGAGCTCAAATGGGAGGATCCCTCCAAAGAGCTGATGGTGGCCGTGGGGCCAGCCCTGAGTGAACAGTCAATAGGATCTTGGACACTGGCACAGCCTCAATCTCAGACTCAGCACCAATGCCTCTTTGGGACCCTAAATGAAGCTGGTCCCTGGCCAGCAACACATCAGTAGGGAGGAGCCTCTGCGTGCACCCACAGTGCTGAGCGGGATGTCGACAGCCCCGACTGAGGTAAACCAAACCAGGGGGAGCCCAGGAGACCGAGGACGATGCCAGTGGATGAGCGGTGAGTCAGGGATAGGCAGGCACAGCAAATCTGTTGTCAGGGTATAGACTGACAGTGCCACCGGCTCTGCCCAGGGTACTGGACTCAGTGGGCCCCCTTGAGGTGGTACCAGGGCCACTGGTATGGGTTCTCCCTGCTCAGTACCAGAAAGCAGGTTGATGGTCCTATCCTGAGCACGGGGAGACTCCAATGCTGGTCCATACTCCAGGGAAAAAAGGCATGAAATGATGGTCTGCCATTGCTTTCACGGAAGGAGGGAGGGTGACTGAGATCAGATACTCAAACCACAGGCTTTGGGAGCTTAACCCAGAATTCCAATGGGCGGAGGAGACTGCGGGGACTGTGGGATAGCTACCCACAGTGCACCGCTCCGAGAGTCCATGCTAGCCACGGTATAGAGGATGCACTCCACCGACTTAATGCGCTTAGTGGGGACACACACAATCGACTGTATAAAATCACTTCCTAAAAATCAACTTCTATAAAACCGACCTAATTTTGTAGGGTAGACATAGCCTTAGGCAGAGAAGACGAGTCTCCCCGACCCCTGGAAGGGTTCTGGTCTATTTTATGGGTTCTTTTTCTCAGGGAGCCCAATGAAGGGAAGCAGTCCCTGATCCTTTGGGGTGAGTAATCCCAGCTTGGTTGAGAAGTCCCATACTGTACCAGCTCCACTGCTCTTTGAGGGGCTGGACTCTCCACAGCAATCCTCAGGGCTGAGGAAGGCCTCGTGGCCAGCTCAAGGTGCTGCTTCAATTGTAAGTCTCTAACTGTTCGAGTCCTCTGACAAATAGAGCACCTTTCCTTAGTGTGTCCTTCCCCATGACATCTATCCTGGGATAACCACCCCAGACGAAGGGCAATGTTTAGACCCCAGGGAGGGCAGTGCCCATTCCTGCTATCACTAGCCAACAGCAGCTACTAACTATAACTAGACCAGGGGTTCTCAAACTATTGAGAACCGGGACCCCTTTTTGGTTTCTCCCTCAGCGCGGCGGACCCATGTATGTCCGCTGAAAAGCCGCCAAATAAATTAACTTCGCATTCGGCGGCTATTTTCGGCGGACATGCTGAGCGCTCCCGAAAGCGCTCGGTATGTCCGCCGAAAAGCCACCAAATAAATTAACTTCGCATTGGGCGGCTATTTTCATGCCAAGTGCTTTCAGTCCGCCGAAAATAGCCGCCGGATGTGGAAGTGATCACGGCGGCAGCTTTTCGGCTGCGCAAGCAGCTCGCAACCCCTCGGGAGGCAGCCGGCGACCCCCTGAGGGGTCACGACCCAGTTTGAGAAGTGCTGAACTAGACTGTCACTACATACAAGACAATCACAAACTGCTGTGAAGACAAGTGTGGGGAGAGATCACGCTAAGCACTCCGGCAGAGGCAGTGAGATGGGACTGAAGGGGGTCCGGGCAGCATTGCCCTAATGTATTAGAGCATACCCTATGGGTGCTGCTGGGCAAAATCCTCTGACTTTGGTGCCCTGGGCACATGCCCAGCTGAATGGGAGACGCGTTTTCAACCACTCCAGAAGAGTGCATCAAGCAGGTGCACATTGAGTACATCCTGCAGGTAACCGTTCTTGGCCCTACACTAATTAACATTCTTATCAACGACCTGAAAGAGAACGTACAATCAACACTGGAAGTTTGCGGATGACACAAAGACTAGGAAACTGATAAATAATGAAGAGGACAAGTCACTGATCCAAAGCTACCTGGATTGCTTTGTACACTGGATGGAAGCAAACAATATTATTTTTAATATGGCTAAATGTAAATGTATACCTCTCAGAGCAAAGAGTATAGACCATATCTACTGGATGGAGGACTCTATCATGGGAAGCAATGATTCCAAAAAAGATTTGGGAGTCATGGTGGATAACCCACCATGATAATGAGCTGCTAGTGAGCCACTGTGGCTAAAAGGGCTAATGGGAACCTCGCATGCATAAACAGGGAAATCTCAAGTCAGAGCGAGGTTGTTTTACCTCTGTATTAGGCACTGGTGTGACTCCTACTGGAATACTGTGTCCAGTTCTGGTGCCCACAATCCAAGAAGGATGTTGATAAATTAGAGCGGCATCACAGAAGGTCCTGAGAATGACGGAAGGATTAAAACATTTCTCATAGCAATAGAGTCAATGAGCTCAGTCTAATTAGCTTAACAAAGAGAAGGTTAAGGGGTGTCTTGTTTACAGTCTACAAATACCTACATGGGGAACAAATATTTAATAATGGGCTCATCTAACACACAACCTAATGGCTGGAAACTGAAGCTAGATAAATCTAGGTTAGAAATAAGGGGTACATTTCCATCAATGAGAGTAATTAACCACTGGAACAATTTAGTGGCCGTGATGGAGTCTCCATCACCAGGAATTTTAAAATCAAGATTGGATGTTTTCTAAACAATATCTTGTAAGAATTATTATTTTGGGTCAGTTCTCTGGCCTGTGTTATTCAGGAAGTCAGACTAGATGATTGCAATGGCTCCTTCTGACCTTGGAATCTAGCAGTCTATGAAGACCTTGTCATTTTGTAGTGCCCAATCACCAGAAGCTGGAGACAAATTCAGGTTCTTCTCTGAATTCCCACAGAAACAATGAAGGACCTAGAGAGAGCAGCGTGACTACAGGAACTCCTCACTTGAAGTCATCCCGGTTAACGTTGTTTCATTGTTACTGTTGCTGATCAATTAGAGAACATGCTCGTTTACAGTTGTGCAATGCTCCCTTATAATGGCGTTTGGCAGCCGCCTGCTTTGTCCACTCCTTGCAGGAAGAGCAGCCCATTGGAGCTAGCTGGTGGGTGGTTGGAACCAGGGTGGACTGGCAGCCCCCCTATCCGCTCCCCTAAGTTCCCTGTGCAGCAGCTGTCCAGCAGGCTACCAGTGCCAGCAGTTCAGCTGTCCCTTCCCCTCTCCACCACCTCGTTATATGCGGCTCCTGCCCTCTGCCTTGGAGCTGCTCCCCGGAGCCTCCTGCTTGCTGGGGGAAAGGAGAGGAGTGCTAATGTCAGGGTGTTCCCCCTCACCCCTGCACCCCACTTACCCCATATCTCACAAAGGTGGAGGGGGGAGGGGATACAACAGGATGGCAGGAGCTTCCTGGCAGCAGCTTCTTTCTCAACTTGCTGATCTACTAAACAAGGCAGTGTACTTAGAGTGGGTCAGTGTATATAAAGGGGCAATGCACATCTCTCTCACCTGCTGTGTGTCTCTGTCTGCCATGCTGTCTCCCCTCCCTCCACTTGTGCTGCCTTGTAGAGTGTGAGGCTACATTAACGTGTTTACCCTTGAGGGCTCAGCCAAAAGCTACTTCATCATTTAGCAGTAAGGCATTCCCTGAGAAATATCCCACTGACTCCACCACCTCAACCAAGCTTCACAATCATCATAGCTGTGTACAGTATTAAATTGTTTGTATAAAACGTGTGTATATATATATATAAACACCTGCATTTACATTATTTCTTGTGGGGAAATTGGATTATCTTAACATCGTTTCACTTAAAATCACATTTTTCAGGAACATAAGTACAACGTTAAGCGAGGCGTTACTGTGCTGGTCATAGGAATCAGTTACGTAGGACTTGGCTGAATGAAGAGTAAGGGTGGTTACAACAAGGAGCTACAAGTGTGAAGTGTGTAGGGACTGGGCAAGACCCTCGGCAGTTACAACTAAGAGCAACAAGATTAAGTTCAGCCAAAATTTGGGCTGAGTATCAGGAAACATCCTGCAACAATGAGGAGTTTGACTGTTGAAACAGCTTCACAGAGGTGTGGTGGGCAGAAGCTGACCGAATGGAGCAATCCTGCCCTGCCTTCCAGAATTGGGGAATCACCCAATAGGTTTCTCCGAGCTACCAGTTTATTTGCATCTAAATACACCATCCGACTTCAGCTCCCAAATCTTTAAACCTGAGCACAGAAGCCCTAGCGGGTCCAATCCAGCCAGTCCCCAGGGCCAGGCCAGAGCTGCAGACCAGCTTATTTATTTACATCCCTAGACATGCAACTGACAGCATTAAAGGACACTTGGTTCCTCCTTTCCTTAGCTACCAGGAGCCTGGTTCCTCTGCAGGAAACCTTTTGAGCTATCCCGGAGCTGCACTGGCTTAATGCTAACCAGCCCCAGGGCTGCGTGGGATACCCATTTCAGTCGAGCGTAAGTGTATTAGAAACAGGTTGAAGCTTAACCAAAATAAGCCACTCACACCAAACCGCGAGTACTCCCCCAGGAGTTGCACCGTTTAACTAAACCGGTGCGTGTTTGTTGTAGACCAGACTACGACCCAGGGAGGATGAAGCTTTAGGGGGTTAGCAGAAGTGCAGCACTCGGAGCATGTCCAAATCCAGCCCCCGAGTGGGCGGAGAGCGGCGGAATGTAGTGGCAGGGGCTAGTGTCATGTAGGTTCCAAACGGACCCAGTTTAGGGCTGGTAAACTAGAGGGAAGGTGGGGAGTGGGGTAGGAAAAGAGCCATCCGGAGAGCAGTGACAGATTAACCCTTCCTCTGCCCATCTGACCTAGCTGCACAGGGGGTCACAGACCCATAGGGTCAAGGACGGAAAAGGCTTGCGAGCACTGGGACTCAGGCAAGGCAGGAAACCCATCCTAGGGAACAGTCCTGCCTGGGTTCCAGCAGGGCTTTTCATCCATTCCCTGGGATTCCAGGGCCTACTCAGTAGCCATAGAAACCAGAGCCATGCTGGGGGACTGGGAGAAAGGGGAAGGGACACTGCAGTTCCCAGCAAGGCAATCTTCCCCTGGAGGGGCGGAGAGACACGCCCTACCCTTGCTGCATTACGGTTGCCTGGGCCACCGGCTCAGCTCCCACCGGCATTCACCAGTGCACCGGTTCAATTACAAAATCAACGTTCAGACACCCCTGGCCTCCAGGACGCTTTCCACCTGTCTCAGCACCTGGGCTTCGAGCCCATCAGGCCCCCTGCCTCCTGCACAATGCCCCCCCGGGACACTAACAGCAACGATCCCGAAGGTCAGAAATCCCCAAGCGCCTCTTCATTTCAATTAATAGATCTTCAGCTAAACAGGGGTGCCTGGTGCCTGCACGCTGGTTGGCGCCCCAGCAGAGAGCCACTCAGAACTGCCTGAAGTCTGACAGCTCCGAAGTTTAGCAGCTCTGTGTCCAGACGGCTCGGGGCCTGGGCTGCTAGGAGAGGAGGCAGCTCCTGGAGGCTGTTTGTGCCCAAAAGCCAAATGGCTGCGGTGTTAATAGAGAAGTACCAGCTTAGGGACCGCCCCGAGACAGGCAAAGAGAGAGCACCAGCTGCTTAACTCCCATTGGCAGGAGCACCTTTTGTGTTAGCAAAGAGTCAAACAGATCTATGGGGCTCTAGGAATAACTAACCCCGTAGGGCTCTGGTGCCTCCCAAGGGAGAGTGAGTCCGTGGCCATTGAGGGAGGTGTGTCATCCCTCCTGCGGGTGCAGAGATCTAACTAGGCACCACAAGGGAGCAATAATAAACAGCCCCAATTCATACCAGATCCAGTGAGTTCCTCTACCCAGAGCTCCCCCGTCCCCTTCCACTCTGATGCACTTCTGTAACCACTCAAGGGCTTGTCTCCAAACAAGGGGTGTAGCACCTTGGCTGTATTGACATAGTTAAAGCAGGACACCCCCTCCCAGGGTGGGTGCTGTAGTACACAGATAGTCCTGTACTGCAAGGGAAATAAGCTATTGTGGTATAAGGCACCTTGATACTGGTCACATTGTGTACAAACTAGGGGCTGTACTGGTAGAATGATATTAGAGCCCTAATCGACCCAGTTCTACTGGCACAAAGTCTGTGCGAAGGCCAGACCTGACTTCTCAACTATTCACATCCCCTCAGGGATCATGCTGGGGTTTGGCTCCCAAGGGAAATCAGACTTGGCAGAGGTGGAGACTCAGGGGGCACTGGGCAAGGCCTCCTGTAAGCTAACTGCTCCGGGCACAGCTCCCTGGTCAAGATGAGTAGAACTCTGCACGTAAAGCAAGAACCGAGCCTGAGTGAAGGCTCCTCCACAGACCACCGGGACTTACAAAGGACAAAATGAACTTCCAGAGGTAGGCGGGATGCATCAAGCTCCCCAGGTGGCCAGAACTCCCTGACGTCACAGAAGGTCATATTCAAGAGTGGGTATGTTCGGGAGGAGCATCATTGCCTGCTGCTGTTTAGTAGCAGGGGCTCACAAATACCCCAAAGAGCTCCTCTTTCAAAATGGCTGCTGGCTCCTGTTACTTTCCCTGCAAACGAGACTAAGGCGGAGTCCTCTTTCGAAATAGTCGCCATTTGCCATTGGTTCCACTGAGAATGAAGCCACGCCATCCTGAAGGACCACCGTGGGGACAGCTTGACTTTCCTTCCATTGGAAACAAGGGGGTGACCATTTTGTTCTTCGGGATACTCATCAGCCCCTGCTGAAGGAGACACTGTGAGGCAGCAGGGAGAGGGAGGATGGGGCCTGGGAGTGTCACTGGAGATGGAAGGTTTCTCTGAAGTGAAATACCTGAGACCAACTGGAGATGAGAAGGGGGAGGGGGAGCTGACACCACTGTGGACAAAGCCTGGGGGAGTGGCCGGGGGGAGGTGAGAGAGTTTGGTGGGGGGTTGGTGGTTTTAGGAGCTGGCTGGAGAAAGAGGAGGGAGCCCTAATCTGGGGTCTTATCTCCCTGCCCCCCAAGAAGGGCCTGACTAAGGGGTCCTGTTTGTACTGAGAAGCTCTGGGTTGGATTGGGTTCCCATCATCTCAAATAAACCTTCTAATCTACCGGCTGGCTGAATCTCACTGTGAATCCCAGGAAGTGGGGGTGCAGGGACCGGACTCCCCACACTCCGTGACAACTGGTGGCAGTGGCAGGATGTACTACACCCCATGAACAGCACTTCCTGCAGTAAGTGACTGGGGAGCAGTATAACGAAGGAGGATTGATGGGGACCAGGTGTGCTGAAGATTCAGAGAGACGCGGTTTCGGGGGGCAGAGGAGCTACGCTTAACCCCTGAGAGTGTGTGACCAGCGAGAAGGACTGGTGCAGTAACGGGGTCCCCTGGGGCACTGCAGTGAGCAGACTCAGTACCCTCACTGACTCAATACCCTCACTCAATACCCTCACTGTCTCTGATGCCTACCCCATGCCAAGGCCTGATGAGCTCCTGGACAAGCTGGGGGGAGCTCGTTACCTCACCACTATGGATCTTACAAAGGGTTACTGGCAGGTGCCACTGGATGCAGATGCCAGGCTGAAATCGGCCTTTATCACCCCTCTGGGGCTCTATGAGTTCCTGACCCTGCCCTTCGGCCTCAAAGGGGCGCCGTCCACCTTCCAGCGCCTAGTAGATCAGCTCCTGAGGGGGATGGAGAGTTTTGCTGTAGCATATATCGATGACATCTGTGTCTTTAGCCAGACCTGGGAGGACCATGTGTCCCAGGTTGGACAAGTGCTGGCCCGACTCCAGAAGGCTGGGCTGACCATAAAGGCAGAGAAGTGCAAGGTGGGGATGGCTGAAGTGTCCTACCTGGGCCACCGGGTGGGGAGTGGCCGCCTAAAGCCGGAACCAGCCAAGGTGGAGGCGATCAGAGACTGGCCCGTGCCCCAAACCAAAAAGGAGGTCCAAGCCTTCATCGGGATGGCGGGGTACTACCGAAGGTTTGTGCCCCACTTCAGCACCACAGCTGCCCCCATCACCGAGCTATGCAAGAAGGGGAAGCCAGACAAGGTGGTCTGGACCGAGCAGTGCCAGAGGGCACTCTGTGTGCTGAAAGAGGCTCTGGTCAGCGGCCTGGTTCTGGAAAACCCGGACTTTGACAAGCCGTTTGTGGTATTCACCGACGCCTCAGACGTGGGGTTGGGGGCGGTGTTAATGCAGGAGGATGAAAAGGGGGAGAGACACCCCATCGTGTACCTGAGCAAGAAGTTGCTCCCCCGGGAGCAGAACTACGCGGCCATCGAGAAGGAATGCCTGGCCATGGTGTGGGCCCTCAAGAAACTACAACGTATCTATTTGGGCGACGCTTCACCGTGTACACCGACCACTCTCCCCTGACCTGGCTGCACCAGATGAAAGGGGCCAACGCCAAGCTCCTGCGGTGGAGTCTGCTCCTGCAGGATTATGACATGGACGTGGTCCATGTGAAGGGAAGTGCCAACATGATAGCGGACGCGCTGTCCCGGAGAGGGGGCCCTGAACTTCACTGGTCAGAGTGACCCCGCTTAGTTCAGACTCAAAGGGGAGGGTGATGTGACGCAGCAGGGAGAGGGGAGATGGGGCCTGGGAGTGTCACTGGAGATGGAAGGTTTCTCTGAAGTGAAATACCTGAGACTAACTTGAGATGAGAAGGGGGAGGGGGAGCTGACACCACTGTGGACAAAGGCTGGGGGAGTAGCCGGGGGGTGGTGAGAGAGTTTCGGTGGGGGGTTGGTGGTTTTAGGAGCTGGCTGGGGAAAGAGGAGGGAGCCCCAATCCGGGGTCTCATCTCCCTGCCCCCCAGACGGGCCTAAGGGGTCCTGTTTGTACTGACAAACTCTGAGTTGGATTGTGTTCCTGTCATCTCAAATAAACCTTCTACTCTACTGGCTGGCTGAGAGTCACTGTGGATCCCAGGAAGTGGGGGTGCAGGGCCTGGACTCCCCACACTCCGTGACAGACACTTGTGGTGCAGACTGTTACCCCTAACTCTGCGCACCACGTGTACTGACCAGGGAGTGTGTCTGAGGTGTGTGCACACAGGGGAATGTGGGGAGCAGCCGGGCTGTGCATCTGTAGAGGGGAATATGGAGGCCAGGACTCGGGGAACTGGTCAGGGAGCTCTGGCTGCGCCAGAGTGGGATGACCCAAGGCTATATAAATAAAAAGCTAAAATAAAAGAACGTATTGGAAGTTGCTGGGATGATTTAGTGGGGTTGGTCCTGCTTTGAGCAGGGGGTTGGACTAGATACCTCCCGAGGTCCCATCCAACCTGGATAGTCTATGATTCCAAGTTGACCCTTCCTATCTTCAGATCATTAGATATCCCATGGAAACCTGCGAGGCGAGGCTGAATGTAAAAGCAATCCAAACATGGCGCTCTTTCATTTTGAACCTCTCATGGCTAAGGGTGCTTGGGAGCCTTACCCGTGCGTTTCCATTTCTTAGTTACTTTTCGATTTAACCAGAACTCTGAATGTTCCGGTTAGGGACACTTGGGTGGCGTCTACTAGGCACCTTCCCTGTCCTGACAGGAGAGGCAGAACCTCCTCTAACCAGAGCCAACCCCATTAGGCAGCCCCTAGGATCCATCCTCTGCAGATGGACCATACCCAGGAATCATAGATGGGATGGCACAGAAATCCCTACCACAGGCAGAAGCGGTGGGAGAGAGGACGCCAGGGCTAATCACTCCCCTAAGATCATTCATTAATGGCATGTAATAAACATCCCCCCCCACACCTCATCCCCCCCCCACACACACACCCTGCAACCAGCTGAAGTACCGGCTTCCCCTCCCAAAGCAAGGGGTCCCTGAAGCCCTGGCAGCCAATGGCAGGCTGGGGAGCTCTCGGAGAGGAAGTGCTCTGAAGGGGCTCTCAAGGGCCGGCTGCTGGCACAGCATGAGAGCGAGTGGCCCAGTCCGGAGGCAGGCAGCGTGTGGAGACTCCCTGATGTGCTGGCCCTTTAGGGCAGCCTTGGCACTCACAGAGAGATGGCGTGTGAGTAGCCAGACAGCAACAGGGAAAGCAAAGCAAAGAAACCAAACAACAGGACTGAGGGAAATCTCTGGAAGGCAAGAATTCTCATCAAACCTCCTCGCTGTGCCGCACTGCGCCAGGCCTTGGACACCAAGAGGAACGCACAGAGAAGAGAACAGAAGGACACGGGACCCCAGGCCATGGCAACCCCTCCCAGGGCAAGGACTCAGCCACACGAAGGGCTCCAGAGCCTGGGCAGACCACACACCTACTTGAGAGCCACTGGGCTGGACCCCCCCATGCGTGGGGGCTTCTCCTCTCTCCCCACATGTAGCCTTTCAGAAGAGCTTGGCTGCCCCACTGCCCCTCTGGGGGAGAAGGGGAACCCTTGTGCTGGATATGCAAGTTCTGGGCCCTTGCCTCCCCCTCCCCCCCCCAGTGCACTGCACACAGATGCATGCAAGGGCCAGAGGAGGAGCAGAGCTGGGTCTGTTCTACTGTGTGCACAGAAAGCTGCTTTCTGGGGAAAGCCCAAGTATGACTCTAGAGCACATTTCCCTTCTCCTCCCACAGTCCTGTCTCCAGCAGCCGCTCTCCTCCCCGCACGCCCCGCGGGGGCTGGGACAGGATCATGCTTTCTCAGGCAACGCTGTTCCCAGAGAGGACTGTGATGACCCAGATTTTGATATCGGGGGGACACAACTCCAAAGAAAAGATCCTGCTTCATCCCTGCCTCGGGGCTGGAGGCTCCACGGGGGGCTGTGGCATGTAGGCTAGAAGCAGGATGGTTTCACAGCTTCCCAGGAGGCCGCCCTGTGTGCAAGGATCCCAGGGGCAGTAAAGAACTGGGGCTACAGAGCAGGTACCCCAGGAGTGGGGCCAGTGGGGCCAGCACGAAGGGAAAGGAGATGGGGGCGTGCATGTGAGCGCAGAGGTGGCCTGCCTGCCTGAGGGAGCAACGTGGGGGGGGGGGGGAGGCACAATTCCACAGCCAGCAGGATTTACATATTTGCATAGGGAGACATAGGAAATTAATGCAGCCAGAGGGCAGAGCTTTCACACACACGGTCCCAGTTCCCACAGCAACCAGAACCCTACCAGGTCTGTTCACAAGGGACTGTGCACAAACCATTTGCACAAATATGCCCCCGGCAGGGTACCTTTGACTAGGTGACACCCCACCCCCACCCCCGAAAGACCGAGTGAAAGGGGCTTTCTCCTGCCTTGCTGCCATAGGAGGAATGAACTGGATGTTTTCATTCAATTGTTAAAGACGGTGACAGCACTTTTCCCCAGCCCTGGGAGCTGGGACCCGCTGGAGGAACTGGGTGAATGGGGGGTGCAGTCCATACTTCCCCATCCCATGGGCTCCAGCATGCACAAGCAGCTGTTCTGAAAGGCTTGGAAACGCACCTGGCTCCTGCCCTGATTCAAACCCATAGCCTCCCACAGAGGAGCCCAGTCTGGTCCTGGAAGGGAGCAGCATGTAGCAGGAGCATCCTGAAGACTCCTCTGAGCAGAGGATGGATGGATGGACGGACAGACACAGTACTGCAGGCTGCATGGAGGCCCACGTCTCAGTCCCAGGGCACGAGAGGAAGGCTGGAGAAATATGCCGCAGGCCTGGAGAGAATGGACAGGTGCCCCCTCACTCTCTCTCTCTCTCTCTCTCTCTCTCTCTGTCCTCTCTCTGTGCCTCTCTGTCAGGTCCGGCTTGCTACATACCTCCTTTCCTACATATTTTCTTGTTGGGCTTTCGGGCGCATTCCTTGGAAATCCGTTTTACTGTAAAATGAATAAAAGACTACAAAATAACAGGAGGCTCCACCGGCTGGAGTGGGCATGCAATTACAACCACACCGCCCACACTCCCACCACCCCCTCCTGGGACCGCGGGACGTGGGGAGGGGAGCATCGTGGTGGGAGGAAAACTCTGGGACCAAGTGTACTGGGATGGAAGGAAGTTTTGGTGCTGTCCCCTGCAGCCTGGAACCCCCAAGGGAAGAGAAGCGGAGCAGCTGGGGCTCCAGAGCAGCTGTCTTCCCACACAACCGCCCAGGGCCTGGCCGGCTGTCCCTCCTCCAGTTCTCTTCCATCGTAGGCTCTTGTGTTTCGACTCTTGCAGCAGGCACAGCCCATGGGACCCCACAACTCCCCCTTGTGGTGAGGCTGCCCCGGCCTGCCTCCTTGGCACTGCTACTTACAATTCGGATGGACTCCCCTACAAAAGAAAACCATTAGCGAGAGAAGAGGCCCCCTGAGGCACTTGGCCTCACCACAAGGGGCTGGGTCCACCGTGCTCCAGCCCCCCCTCCCCCACGCACTCAGCCCCTGGCTGGTCCCGGTGAAGCACATGTGCTCACTGCATTGTGCCACGCATGCTGACCTCTCCCCTGACCCCCAGCAGAGCATGGTCCCAGGGAGAGGAGTCAGCCCCGCTCTCCTTGGTCCCTTCCCAGCAAGAGAGAGTGTTCCTCCCAGCCAGCAGCAGCAACCCACACCCCAGACTAGCGCAAGAACCTGAGGGCGGGGAGGGTGGGCGTGGGAAGACGAACCCAAACCAAACTCAAGACAGAACCTGGCACTCGGCACCTGGGGAACCCAAACCAGCTCGTCACTCTGTGGCCCTGCGGTCAGAGTCCCTTTCAGTTTTGGCAAGACAAAAGAGGAACCCGTGACAATGCCATGGGGGGGGGGAGGAGAGCACCAGAGACAGAGAGAGGAAAAACAGCTGGAGGGAAGAGGGCAAGCGGAGCGGCCAGAAAAAGCTTTTCCACAGACAGACACATGCTGCAGCTTCCACAAGCACATGCTTCAAACACAACATCCAGGTGAGACCAACCAGAGCTGAGCAGGAGCAGAATAACTGGGCCCCCCCATCCCCCGAGAGTGCCCGTCTCTTGCTGGCACCCCGGATGGACTCACCATCCTCGGTGGGAATGTAAATGTTGAGGTACAGGCAGTCCTCGTTGGGGTCCTGAATGTAGGTGGCAACTATATCCAGATTGGAGGTGAACCAGATGGGCAGCATGATCTCTGGGACGGCACTGTGGATGTTCTGAGGGCAGACCGGTGAGAAGTGGGTAGCATTCCTTATTCCAGACCAGGAGGAGGGAGGATCGGGGGGCATGAACCTCTTCTCCCCAATGGGAGGGGCTGCATAAGGCACCCCCAGGTATTGATCCACGGGACCCAGAATCTCGCTGGGCAGCGGAACCCGGACCCCCCGTAACTTCCCATAGTGCGTGTTGACAGTCGGGGAGTAGACCTGGCCATCCATCTGCACAATGCCCACGCTCAGAACCCAGAGCATGAGGAAAAGGTCCCGGCCTGCAGCCAACTCAGGCACTTGGAGAACAGGGGACAAGGACGGGTTTCTCTGAGGTATCAGCCACATTGTCTGTGATGAGCAGCACCACCATCCAAGCCTTAAGCACCCTCCTGCGGCTCAGAGGAAGCCCATCACGGCAGACTGCTGCTATCGTCCCGCAGAGCCAGACGCCAAGGGAGGACACTGGAACACAAACCCCGAAATGAACTGCACACGGCGAGCCAGAGAGACTTGGGCGTGTTCTTCTTTAGAGCCCCCAGCCTGCCTGCTGCTGCTCGCCTTCAGACAGAGAGGTCCTGATGGGATCCACGGCTCTGTGGAGAGAGGGGGAGAGGAATTAACAGTCATGGACTCTCACTGGGGAGCACAGCAGCTCCACCAGACAAAAATAATCTGCAGCACAAAGGGACCTTGGAATCCACCAGCATGTTCCCGGCCCCAATTCCAAGCCTGGCAGAGGTGGGGGAGAGATTTTAATACCTCACCAGACTGCTCCTCACCTCCAGCCTTGGAGAGAGAGAAGAGCCCCTGCTGCTGTCTCCCAGTTACCAGTCAGTCCTGGTAAGTGGTGCCAGCCGCAGAGGAGGGCGGGGAATTCCTTGTAGAGGTGGGGTGTTCGGACTCGAGAGCAGGAGGTACGTGTGTGTGTCAACTGCAGAAGCATGGGTCAAGCACCCAGGCTGGAGACACCCAGAGCAGACATATGATGCTAAGGAAAAGGGGATTCAACCACAAAGCGGGGAAGCAGCTTGCACACCAGCTACTGACCTTAGGACTGGGGCAAGGTGCACAGAGAGACAGTCCATGCTAAAGGTATCCTGGGGCTGCAGGGGA
The DNA here is from genome assembly GCA_032164245.1 of Sternotherus odoratus. Lineage (NCBI taxonomy): Eukaryota > Metazoa > Chordata > Testudines > Kinosternidae > Sternotherus > Sternotherus odoratus. Next base: position 85,820,523 of record JAVMKO010000009.1, on the reverse strand, counting down.
AGCAAGGCATGTGTGCAGGGGAAAGACATCACCAGAGAGGAAGGATCTCCTCGGAGCCTAGGTCTGAGGAGCACACAGGAGCAAGAGGCTGGCAGACTTCAGGAAGAGTCAACAGGTCAAGAGAGCATCTAGTGCTTAGAGCTTGGGATGGGGACTCAGGACCACTTGGTTCCATCCTCAGCTCTGCTCCCCATACCCTGCACAGTCTGGAGAAAGTGACTTGCTTTCCCCTCCCGGAGAAAACAGTAAAGAGCTGGGGGCCCTGAGAGCAGCTTGAAACCCTGAGATGAAGTGTGTGACCATTGACCAAACTGAACCAAAGCCCCAGGGTGCTTTGCAGCCAGACAAAAGGTGAAATGGAAAAAGTGCTTGGAAAGTTTGTGACATACATCGCTGAATGCTGTGGGGCAATCACCAGATAAGGACTGGAACTTTGTAAGAGTTTGTGAAGCTGACTCATCAACAGATATATTGGGAAACCAGCTCTCACCGACAGACAATTCACCAAGAATGTAAATTGCTTTATTGCTAACTACCAAAAAACAGATGTCAGCTCTCTCAGGCAAAATGGTATTGATCAAAGCATAGGGGGAAATGGTCACTCACCTTCCCGTAGCTGTTGTTCTTCAAGATGTATTGCTCATGTCCAGTTCAATCTGGTGTGTGCGCGTGCACAGCAGATGGAAGATTTTTCCCCTAGCAGTATGTCGGGTTGGTCTGGGCATCCCCTGGAGTGGTGCCACCATGGTGCCCAATATAGGGCCCTACCAACCCGCCACCCCCTCAATTCCTTCTTGTCGACTACTCCAACAAAGGCGCAGGTGGGTGGGCAATGGAATGGAGATGAACAAAACGTCTCGAAGAACAACAGGTACAAGAAGGTGAGTAATTTTTTCTTCTCCGAGTGCTTGTTCATGTCAATTCCAATCAGGTGACTCCGAAGCCTAAATTCAGGAGGCAGGGTCGGAGTTCAGGTATCCACTGACCGCAGCACCCCTCTGTCAAACATTGCATCATCTCTGGCCTGCTGGGTAATCACATAACATGAGGTGAAAGTACCTATTGAGGACCCCATGGCCGCTCTGCATATTTCCCAGGTCAGGACTTGTGCCAGGAATGTTGCTGAAGAAACTTGTGCCAGAGCGGAGGGGCAGGCACCTCTACCAGGTTATAGCATTCATGGATGCAGGACATCATCCACGAGGAAATGAATTGGCAGGAGACTGGAAGACCCTTCATCCTGTCTGCCACGGCCACAAACAACTCAATGGACTTCCAAAACAATTCATTCTTTCAACGTAGAAGGCTAGTGCTCTGTGGACGTCCATGGGTGTAGCCTCTGCTCCCTGCCGCTCGAGTGAGGCGTAGGATAGAGCCCTGGGAGGAAGATGTGCTGGATATGGCCTGAGCTGAACCTTGTCCTTATAGAACACAGTGTAAGGGGGCTCTGAGCTCGGACACTCGCCTGGCTGAGGTTATTGCTACCACAGGGTCATACAGGGTTAACACCACCCTGTAGGACAGGTAGAGCAGGAAACAAGTTGCCAGTGGTTCAAAGGGCCGGCCCATCGGTTTGGAAAGGACCAGACTGAGGTCCCAGGTGAGGGCCAGTTGCTGGATGTGCAGATACAGCCTGTCAAGACCTTTCAGGAAATGGCTGACCATAGGGTTGGCAAACACTGACTGGTCCTCTGAACTGGGATGGAAGGCAGAGAAGGCCAAGTGAACCCTCACTGACCACATGGACAGTCCCTGCTGCTGGCAATGGAGAAGGTAGTTCAGTATGAGTGGCTGTAGTGGCTGCAGCTGCCCCACTCCATGAAAAAAGGGTTTAAAACAGCCCTTTGCAGGCCTGCTGGGAGCTTGAGGAGGTACCTAGAAGGAAGCAGGGCTGGGGCAAGGCAGGAGGAGCTGGGGAAGCTCTGGCCTGGAAACCCCCAGGCTGCAAACCCAGGACCCAAAAAGGGTCCTGGGTTTGCAGGGGGCAGCCCATGGCTCTAGAGGCAGAGGCAGCAGGCAGCAGGCCAACCCCCCTTGCCTGTGATGAATGGCAATGATACTGCAGTCTGCCCCAGTGAACGGGGGCAAGTGGTGACTGGCAGTTGCCTAGACTGAGCCAAGGTGGGGATAGAGGGGAGGGGTTCCCCAGGGAGGGGAGACCCTAAGACCTGTGGGGGTACTGCAGGGGTGCAGCACCCTCAGTAAGAGGGCACCGGGGTCCGGGAGGGACACGGGGCCAGAGCAGCAAGTGGGACATTGGCCTGCAGAGGGCGCTCCAGATGCTGGTGAGCTAATTCCCAGATGGACCAGCAGGAGGCGCCGCAGGGGTGAGTCACCGCCCTGCTACAGTGGTATAGAGGTGAGCATCGGGGACGAGTGATGCTGTGCCGACCAGAATGATAATCTCTTCCTCTTGGCAAGGTAGGTGGCTCTGCTGGAGGGCTTCCTACTGCCAAGGAGAACTTGTCTAACAGGATCTGAGCAGGAGAGCTCCGTGGGGTTCAGACATGGAGCTTCCATGCTGTGAGGTGCAATGACTTGAGGTTTGAGTGCTGGAGATGGCTGGGATCCTGAGTTAGCAAATCCAGGAAGAGCGGCTTCCACGGTCATCTCCAGAAGAGATGTGTACCAGTGTTGGCAAGACCAGGCTGGAGCTATCAATCTCACTGAAGCCTCTTCCTCCATACCCTGAGGAGCACCGTGTGAACAAGAGGGATGGGCAGGAACATGTAGAGAAGAGGGCCTCCCCATGGGAGGAGAACGCGTCTGCGATGGAGCCCGGGCTGTGGTTCAGAAAGGAACAAAACTGTTGGCACTTCCTGTTGTGTCATGAACAGGTTCCTCTGGGGAAAGCCCCACCGCCGGAAGATGGAGTTTGCAACATCCAGGCATAGGCACCATTCATGGTCGTGGAACGACCTGCTGAGATGGTCCGCCAACTCGTTCTGTACTCCAGGCAGATAGGACACTTATAGGTGTATCAAATGAGCTACACAAAAGTCCCACGGCTTGAGGGCTTCCTGGCACAGGCGGGTCGGTGGGGCTCTATACTGAGTGCAATGATGGCGCCACTCCAGGGGGTGCCCGAACTGACACAACAGATACTGGGGGGAAATCTTCTGGCGTGCGCACGCACCTGATTGGAATTGATGATGTGAACAAGCACTCGAAGAATTGTTGGCTGTTGTTGCTGCAAGTGTGATTGAAAAGGAGGTGTTATGTCATGTCACCAAAATAAGAAAGTAGCTATTAGTAAATAAGTAAAGTACATTATGTTTAGAATGCTTTATATTCACGCTGAATTGCATAACTCTAAACCTGTACTATAGTTAGATACTGTAAACTTTGCATAACTCTTGCTCTGTATACTATAGGAAAGTACAACAAGGGCTTGTGTATTTTGCAAGTCTTAAGTATTCATGCTATGACTGGCTACTATAGACCCTCTGTCTTACGAAATATGTATGGAGCCAGATAAGAGAAAACTTGTAAGGTTTATGGCTTTAGCCAATATCAGATTCAATATGAATACAATATCACAATTATATATATCAGGTATGTTTTGAACAACTATGATTTTTATTCATGTTAAGTTCTTCCCAAAAGTGCTTTTCACATATGTTAAGCTGTTTAATCAAGGATAGATGTGTAGTGTTATAATTTCTGAGCTAGGTACAGAGCCATTCCAGAGGGACAGGACAAGACAAACTGTTCTACTGATGCTTAGCTAACATGCTCTGTGTACCAAACTAGCGCTGGTGCAGAATGCCTCTAACATTTTGCTAACTTCTGGTTGCTCAAAACAAGGTAAGAACCTAGTTGCAATCTGTGTTTCCAGGGTCTGTCCAGGCCTAGCATGGCTTCGAAACCATGTCAAAGGAGATAGACAAGACTCCTCGTTTAGGTTCAAAGTAATGCAAAGTGGTGAAATGCTCATCTGCTGTAAACAACCCAGTGTGAAACTCAGGTTGAGGCAGCAGACTGATCAGCTGCACTGCTGCCCCCCAGACAGACTGGTAACATATTGACCTTCCCTTCCGTATTGTTGTATTCATCTGTGAGTAAGGAAGTGGATTAAGCCTAACTAGCTGACATCTCTCCTTACTGAGTTAATCAAACCTGTAACATGAGAGAAGAGCCAAGCAGTGCCAACTGGCATGGAGCGCATCTGCCTGCACTGGTGGCACAAACACGAAGGAACAGGAGAGAGAGTCTCCACTGGGCAACAAGTGGAAGAAAGGAAGGAAAGCCCAATGGTCCGGGCACCAGCCCAGAACTTGGGAGACCTGGGTTCAAACCCCTGCTGCACCACAAACTCCCTGTGTAACGTTCCTTAGTCTCTCTTGGCCCCGGCCCACGGGCTGAGGGGCGTGTGAGACTAAATGTGTTAAAGATCGTGAGGCATCTAGATACTAGTGTGAGGGGCGCCCCCCCCGCAGAACCCATCCCATGAGCCCCTGCCCAAAGACCTCTTCCCCCTCCATTCCACACAGCAGCCCTCTGCCTGGGCGACAGGACTGCCCCCCACACTTGTGTCTCCCCCCAGATACTGCCCGTGGGGCGTACAGGGAGTGGGAAATGGAAGAAGCCTCCAGGGCAGCAATGGTACCCACAGCTGTCCTCGTCCACTCTCCCCTGCCAGCCCTGGGGCTGTTTTAGTGCTGGGTTTCACAGAACAGTCACCTGTACCTCTCTGAGTCCCTCTTCCTCTCGCCTCGTTACTATCCCCACCCCCCAGCCACACTCCAAGCAATCCCAGACACCCCCCCCCATGGGTCCCAGACCCGGAGGGCTCTCACTGGGGGTTATGGACCAGGCATTAAAGCGGAGAAGCAGCTCCGTGGCAGTCTCCATGCCATCAGGTCAGTGAGACAGGCTCACACTTTGTGGCCAGTCAAGCAAAGAGAGCTGCCAGGCCCCGTGCAGGGAACTTTAGCGTCATGTGCCTGCCTGCCAGCCCAGCAGGGACAGCCCCTGCCAGGGAAGGGAAGCTGGCAGGAAGCTGCTTCAGATGGGGACCTGTGGATGTGTCAGGGAGCCAAGCTCCTGCGCCAGGGAGCCCTTGCTGGAGGCTGTTTGGATTTGCAATGCTCTGCCGTTCCCCTCCCCCAGTCTGGGAGCTACTCTGCCTGCTGCATTTGGGTCTTATGTAACTGGCCGTCCCCTCCCTCCCTCTCCTTCAATGCTGCTGCCTCCCGCAGGGGCGAGGCAGAGGAAGGCGGTGGAGGCTGCCCACTCACTGCGAAGTCCTCAGCAGACAGTGCCAGGGAAGGAGAATAAAAGCAGTGTGGCCTGCAGCCCAGCCCAGCTCCCCCGCCTCTGATGGTCAGTTTTACAGACCAGTCCCCCGCCCACAGGGGACCCCTGGCCTGGTAGGGCTCCGGCTGGGAGCCAGGTGCAGGGGGGACCCGTCTGAGCAGTACTGCCCTTACTCAGGAGCAGAGGCTGGGTAGCGGCAGGGTCCCTGCAGCACCCTGGCAAATCTCCCCAGAGAGCATGGAAGGCGGCACATACAAGAGCCTTGTGCAGGCGGGCTGGAAACGGTTCACTTCTGGACTCCACAGACCGGAGAAGGAAATACATACAGGGTCTGAAAGCCACACTACGCACGTGCAGCTAATTCCCTGCTGGTCATTAAGGAATGAGCTCCCCCTGTGTCTGGCTGTCACGGAGCGCCTGGGGCGATGGTCTGGAACTTGCTCCCTATGAAGCCAGTTAGGACTCCAGGGGAAAGCGTCCTCTCTCCATACACAGCCTGATCCAGGGCTAGGAGCTTTAGAGGTTCCCGCTTCCACCTTCCTGGGTCTGACCTCGGAGCATTCAGCACCTTCTGCCCCTCCATGCGCTTCCCCTCAGCAAACCCGCCCGGGGGGGGCACTCCTGGGGGAGCCAGAGGGCCCTGCACCCCAAATCCACAGTTAAACCTGATTCTCAGCCAGCCAGTAAAACAGGTTTATTTGATGACAGGAACATAATCTAGGTAGAGCGAACGCAACCCCTCCGCTGGGTCCATTTTGGAGGCCACAGAGCCAGGCAGAGCTTGCCTGCAGCTCCTTGCCAGCCCCCAGCCAGATCCAGACTGACACTCACTCTCCCCAGCCACACCCCGGCTTCCCTTTGTCTCTCCTTCCCCAGGCAGGTCAGGTGACCTCCCTTCCCCCCCCCCCCCTTCAAGTTACAGCTTCAGGTATGGCCACCTTCACACAAGTCAGAGGAACAATTAAAAGCATTCCTGCATTCCTACTCCATCACACTGGCCTTTCCAAGACAGCTGACAAATCAGCACACAACCTCCGTAGTAGATGTTTGGCCTAGAAAGAGGGGGATACTTACCTGTAACTGGGGGGTCTTCAAGATGTGTGGTCCCCATTTGTATTCCATATTTGGGTGCGCATGCAAGCCATGCGCTTGAGTCCAGATGTGTTTCTGAGCAGTGTCTTCTGCTCACAGCCAAGGGCTGACACTGCTCCAGTATCCCTCTTACTGATGTGCAGTCTATTCCCAGCAGAGGGGACGGAATACAAATAAGGACACACCTCAAAGACCTCCCGTTACAGATTGTTGTCTTTGAATATACACGCTTCCCATGTATATTCCATACATGGGTGATCAGCACGCAGTGATCAGTGTGGAGATGGGTACGAGGATGCAATAGGACGTGCAGTCTGCAGTGTGGTTTAGCCCACAGAAGCATCCGTGCAATAGCGTAGTGGGATGTGAATGTGTGGATGGAGCAATAGGTTGCTGCACAGAAGAGGTCTTGCAATGAGACGTCTGCGAGGCAGGCCAATAGGGCTGCTTGCACTCACATAGCGTGCTGTGATTCCATCAGCGCACAGCGGATGTCAATGGAGTGCAAGACCCGTCCATGTGAGGCACATGTGGTCTGGATGCAGGGATATAGGCGGAACTCCGACAGTACTATTGGGACGTGTCACATTACTGAAATAATTTGGGATCCTATAGATCAGCGGTCGCCAACCGGTGGTCCGCGGGAAAATTCTGGTGGTCCGCGGCGCCGGGCTCCCTCATGGCCGCCCCTCCGGGCAGGCAAGAGGCTGCGGGCGCCTGTCCCGCCCCGTTCCCGGCGGCCAGCAAGCGCTGGCTCACTACTGCCTCCCGTCTTGCGCCGCACCACGCGAGCCGGGGGGCCCGAGCCGCGCCGCTGGAGCCGGGCGTGGGGGGGGCGAGCCACACCACGCCGCTGGAGCGGTGGGGGGGGAGCCACGCCGCTGGAGCGGGGGGGGGGGGCCGAGCGGCGCCGCTGGAGCGGGGGGGGGGGGGGCCCCGAGCCGCGCCGCTGAGGCCGGGGGGGGGGGCCCCGAGCCGCACCACTGAGGCCGGGGGGGGGGGCCCGAGCCGCACCACTGAGGCCGGGGGGTGGGGGGGCTAAGCCACGCCCCTGAGGCGGGGGGGCGATTCAAGCGGGGGGGCCAGTCGAGCCGGGGGGGGGGGCCCCCGCGCCACGCAACTTTAGTGGTCCGTGAGGACCAAAAGGTTGGCGACCACTGCTATAGATCATTGGTGCAACCAAGGTCCTATAGTGGCATCAAATCTTATGTAAAGGGGGTCATATACGGTGTCTACGACCAGGTTATGGATCACTGATTATGAATATGCCATTGGTATGTGTGTATCAATTTGGTAGTTGAAGTTATGAATATTGGCTCTGGACTGTCTGTCTTTCCAAATATTGTGCTCTGCTGGGGGGGACATTCCAGGACACGGGGCGTCAGCTTTGCTTGAGCTGCTTGATGGCCCATTAAGGACGATCAGCGACACAATGGACTCTGGGAGCTTGGAAAGCTCCAATCCACTGGAGAAGTCTAGCGGAGCACATGCAAGGCAGACTGTGCATAATGGCCGCCGCCTGCAAATAATGAGTCATACATGGTCATGTGATCTGCCCATGTGACCCCAGAACTCCATGGGGCTGGACTTTTCACAGCAGGAACAAAGAGATTCTTGCACCTGGAAAAAGAAACTATAAATGAAGCTGCTACAGCCCCTCCACCTTGGTCTTCAATCTCCAACCTTCAGCCCAGCACCTCCCTCTGGATGGGATTTTGCTACACATGGAAGCTCTGGCCAACAGATTGATGACCCATCCCTGCAGGGGATGCATTCCAGAGACTTTGATTTGAACCTGCAGTGTATTTTACCACTGCAAGCCTGAACCAAGAGATGTGCCATTACTGCATGTAATTGATTTCTTTTAACCATTCTTAACCCTCACCTAGACCTTTTTCCTTGTATAATAAACCTTTAGATTTTAGATTCTAAAGGATTGGCAACAGCGTGATTTGTGGGTAAGGTCTGATTTGTATATTGACCTGGATCTGGGGCCTGATTCTTTGGAATTGGGGAGAACCGTTTTCTTTATTTGGGGGATTGGTTTTCATAACCATTGATCCCCAGGACAGGTGGCTGCTGGTGGTGATACTGGGAAGCTGGAGTGTCTAAGGGAATTGCTTGTGTGACTTGTGGTTAGCCAGTGGGGCGAAACCAAAGTCTTTTCTGTTCAGCTGGTTTGGTTCGCATTAGAGTGGAAAAACCCCAGCTTTGGGCTTTTGTTGCCCTTTGGAAGCAATTTGTCCTGACTTGGCATTCACAGTTGGATCCCACCAGGAACAGCACCGTCACTGGAGGAATTTACGGTATAGCTGTAAGAAGTTTATCCCTGTGGAATACAGTGAAAGGGGAGGTCTGCCGTCTAGCTGAAATAATGGCCACTAAGAATATCACCGCCGTGGAAAGGTGGGAGAAGGAGCAGGTTCCCAGGGGCTCAAAGGTTGCTTCATGAGAGCGGAGAGAATGAGATTAAGGTCCCACAGGGGTGTGGACCCGAGTACTGGCACGAAGGTTTTGAGTAAACCCGCCATGAAACAGACAGCGGTAGTGTGAAAACATGAAGGCACCATCCATTGGGCGTGGGGAGGGGATGCACTGAGCACTGCTAGATGGACTCAGAGAGAGCTACGGGCTAGGCCTGACGTTTTGAGACTGAGGCAGCCATTGCAGACAATAGTTATAGATCTAGCACTCCGTGGATGGTTAGGACATTGAGCCCAGGGGGTGAAAAGTCTCCATTTTGCTTTGTAGCAGAACCCTGTCGATGCCCTCCTGCTCTGGTTAAGGATGGGTCACACCAAGGTGAAGCATGGCCTGTCTACCGCCGAGCCCCATCCAAATACCAGGCCACGAGGTGAAGAGAGCCCAGACTGGATCTCAGACCCAGCCCTGACCTTGTGTGAGGAGACTCCGGAGTGTCCAGTTAGTGATGTGCAGGTGGAGAGTCTGAGGAGCTCCCTTAACCAGAACCGGCAGGGCCAGAATGAGGCTACAAGTATTGTGGTGGTCTGGTGCCGGTGGATCTCATGCAGCACTTGTGAGAGGAGGGGAATGGGGGGAGATGTAGGGGAGGTCACCTGTCCAAGGGAGGAGAAGGGCATCACCCCGCAAGCGTTCCCTATGGCTCCCCTGGAACAAAAGAGGAGCCGGGTTTGGTTCTCGTGATTGGTGAAGAGATTCCCATGGCGGGGTGCCCAGTTTGTGGAAAAGGCAACAGGCTGTGTGGTCACGTTACCCCCACTCGGGGCTGAGGTAAAGAGCTCTGCTGAGCACATTGACCAGGGCATGGGGTGCTTGGAGCATAATACAGTGCTCGATGCCTCAATTCCAAGGCAGATGGACTCAGAGCAGAGGGTGGGAGACTTGAAGTCGCCCTCCTTGTTGATGTACAGCTGCTGCAATGCTGCTGAGCATTCTGACAGCAGGACTGGATGAGGAAGAAATGCCCACCGCTGTAGCACATTTACATCCATCCTGGTGTCTCATGGCGGCCACACCCCCAGGACCGTGAGACTATCGAGGAGACCCCCATTGTGAGGGTAGCCTGTGGGGTGACAAGAGGGTATCCACCACGACCTTGGAAGGATCAATCCACCACATGAGGGAGGTGAGCACAGTTCAGGGAAAAAGAACCCTACCTAGCTTCCATACGGTCTGGGTTGGGCCTGTAGATGGAGAGGAGCCACAACGCATTGGCAGGCGTGCATGCGATGCTACATGGGTGCAGGCTGCCATATGTCCAAGGAGAGAGAGAAATGCTGGCAGGCCATGATGCGGGGCTTGGGATTCAGGTCCACAATAATGGTTGTCAGGTCATGCGAATCAGTCCGACAGAAGAAAGGCTCGTGCCGCAACAGAGTTGAGTCATGTTACAAGAATGTGGATCATCTGTGCAGGCATGAGCACCGACTTTCCCTCGCTGATGCAAATACCTCGAGATGGCAGGAGAGCGGAGAGGGTGAGGATGGCAGAGGTGAGCTCCTGGGTGGAATAGTGCCATGGGGAGACTGTCATCTAGGAAGGGATGTACCAAGTAGCTGAGGTGGCGTATTTGTGCTGCCATCGAGGAAAAGCTTTGTGAAGTCTTGTGGAGCAGCGGCTATGCTGAAAGGGAGGACCCAAAATTGGTAAAGGTGGTGTCCTACCCAAAAACAACGACATTTTCAGTGAGCCAGGTGAATGTCCAGGACCGCCAGGGGAGAGATGGGACAAGTGATGTCAGCGTCACCATACAGTATTTGGATTTGTTGATTAAGGGGTTCAGTAGCGGAAGGCTGGGAATGGAGTAGCCTCTGCCCTTCTTCAGGATGAGGAAGTATGGGGAGCAGAAGTCTGGTGTAGACACTTGATTGCTTTCTGGGCTGTGACTGGCCTCCGGAGCTATCCCATATGCCTCAAGTGACCGCTCTGCTCATGGTTTTGAATTCGGTTGCCATGGAGACATGCGTGCATCCCTCCCCTTTCACTGTTTCAGTGCCCGTGCAGTTCCAAGAGCTGCTCCAGCATCACAAGGATCAAAGTGAGGACACGCAACAGTGATTTAATTCCAGCGCTTTAATAAAAGTGGTGTAACTTGTTAATGTAGACATACCCTGATACTGGTCAGGTTTCTCACCGGGGCAGGATGGAACAGCTCTAGGGTCCGAGGCTGAGGAGCTGGGGGAATTGGTTGGAGCCCCTCTATTGCTGGTTCATGATTCACTGGCAAAATCATTAATGTAAGGCAGGTGGGTCTGTCCTTGCCTGGATGTGAGATTTTTGTGAGAAGCCAGTGTCAGGCGCTGGATATCACGGAATGATTCAAAGGGACTTGGGGACTGAGTTCATGTACAAGGTCAAGACAGGGCTGGCATACTCCGAAGAGAGTGCTAGAGTGGCCGGAAAGCTGGTGGTGTCAGGGCCCTGACTTACAGCTACCATGGGCAAAGTTCCCTTGCTAAAGGCAAGACTCCACCTGATCAGGGAGGGAACTAGACTTCTGGTATGGAGGTTAGCACAACTGATTAAAAGAACTTTAAACTAGGAATTCAGGGGAGACACTTGGAAGATGCTCATGTAATCTCCACACTTGATACTCATACTGAGCAGGAGGAAAATCAAGGAAGAGAGAATTCAGCAATGGAGAAAGGAACAGCAATGGGTAGAAGAATGGTTATTAAGAGGAAAGATCGTGCCAATGCCAGTGAAGCTAACAGGTAGGTGATACTGGCAGTAGAATGACTGTTCCTAATTGGGTGAGGAATCTGGGCCAAGCCAAACTGAAACAACTAAGATATCTGTACACCAGTGCACAGAGGCTGGGTAACTAAAATCATCAGAGGAATGGAAAACCTACCTGATGAGAGGAGACTCAAAGAGCTTGGCTTGTTTAGCCTAACCAAACAAAGGCTAAGGAGAGAGATGATTGCTCTCTATAAATACATCAGAGGGATAAATATAGGGAGGGGAAGGATAGGAGTTATTTGAGGTAAGTGCCAATGTTGAGACAAGAACAAATTGATATAAACTGGCCATCAAGTTTATGCTTGAAATTAGACGAAGATTTCTAAACATCAGAGGAGTGAAATTCTGAAGCAGCCTTCCAAGGGAAGCAGTGGGGGCAAAAAACAGTGGCATCATTTTATGGAGGGGATGGTATGATGACATGGCCTACAATGGCACATAGCTGATTTGCAACTGCCAGTAGCAAAGATCTGCCCCCAAAAGAGCAGTGTACCCCAGTTTACCTTCAATCCCTCATCCACATAACACACAGCACTTATAATAAAACAAGAGAAGGTTTATTTAAGAAAGAATAGATTCAACTAAAAACAAGAGTAAGTGCTAGAAACAAATGGTTATAGTACGAAACAAAATCATAAAACACAAACTAGGGCCTACACTTATTAATAGCTACCTTTCCTATCCAATAACTATCCAGAGAGAGCTATCCATGGCTCACTGTCAAACTGGGAGGACACATCTCAAGTGGTCCTGCCGGAGTCAGTCCTGAGTCCGGTACTAGTCAATATTTGTATTAATGACTTGGTTAATGAGTGAAGAGAATGCTTTGGAGGACAGCATCAATATTCAAAATGACTAGGACAAATTAGAGAACTGGTCTGAATTCAACAAGATGAAATTCAATAAAGAAAAGTACAAAGTACTACACCTAGGGAGGAAAAGTCAAATGTAGAAAGTAAACTGGGGACTAACACTGGGTAGGTGGTAGTACTCCAGAAGAGGGTCACAGTGGATCACAAATGGAACGTAGGTCTACGCAGTTGTGAAAAGGGTGAATATCACTCGGGGGTGCATTAACAGGAGTGTTGTACACAAGTTCCAGAGGTCATTGTCCTACTCTACTCAGCACTGGCGAGGCCTCATCTGGAGTACTTGTCCAATTCTGGGTGCCATATTTTAAGAAACATGTGGATAAAGTGGAAAGAGTCCAGAGGAAAGGAACAAGATAAAAGGTTAGAAAACCTGACCTAGGAGGAAAGGTTAATAAAACTGAGCATGTTTAGCCTTGAGAAAAGATGACTGAGTGGGGTCCTGATGACAGTCTTCCAATATGTTAAGGGCTGTCAAAGAAAACGGTGATCAATTGTTCACCATGTTCACGGACGGTGGGACAAGAAGTAATAGGCTTAAACTGCAGCAAGGGAGATTTAGGTTACATATTAGGAAAATCTTTCTAACTCTCAGAGTAATTAAGCTCTGGACCAGGGTCCCAAGGGAGGCTGTGGAATCCCTGTCACTGGAGCTTTTTAAGGACAGGCTAGACAAATAGCTGTCAGGCACACTCTGGGTTACCTGGCCTGAGTCAGAGGACTTTTCAAGGTGCTTTCTAGCCCTATATTTCTATATGATGAGTCCGTTTCCTCCTCAGGTTTGGTCTGTTGCAGACAGAGGTGGTTAGCTTCACAGGACCCAGGACCCAAACATCCCTCACTCCACAAGATGTTCCTTCAGTGAATGCATACAGAGCCCCTCTTCCTATTTTGTTATCCTGAAACTCTTTTGTCTCTATTCTGAGACAGAGCAAACCTCCGTTGTCCATTTCACCTCCAAGTTGTTTTGATTCCTTGCGGGTATCTCTGATGGTTTTCCGCTGATAGCCTTGGGACAGAGAAAGGCTGTACAACTAAGCCACACATTGCATAAATGAGTAGCCAGGGTGGGGTGGTAACTCCCTTCTGCTTGAATGGGCCATCACTGAGGCATGGGCTATGTCTGCTGTGCACTTTCCTCGGTAAAATTTTTGATGGTCATGGGTGTGAAAGAAACACGCCTGACCGACAAAAGTTTTCAGTGAAAACGTGCCAATGTGGACAGCGCTTTGTCAGTGGGACAAAGCTCCTGTCCCTCTGTGACGGTGCTGTTCCTGGTGGGATCCAACTGTGAGTGTCAGATCAGGACAGATTGCTTCCAAAGGGGCAACTACAGCCCAAAGCTGGGGGCTTTCCACACTAAGGCACCAAACCAGCCAAACAGAAAAGACTTTGGTTTCGCCCCACTGGCTAACCACAAGTCACACAAGCAATTCCCTTAGACACTCCAGATTCCCAGTATCACCACCAGCAGCCACCTATCCTGGGGATCAATGGTTATGAAAACCAATACCCCAAATAAAGAAAATGGTTCTCCCCAATTCCAAAGAATCAGGCCCCAGATCCAGGTCAATATACAAATTAGATCTTACCACAAATCACGCTGATGCCAATCCTTTAGAATCTAAAATCTAAAGGTTTATTATACAAGGAAAAAGGTCTAGGTGAGGGTTAAGAATGGTTAAAAGAAATCAATTACATGCAGTGATGGCACATCTCTTGGTTCAGGCTTACAGCAAAGGTAGAATAACTGCAGGTTTAAATCAAAGTCTTTAGAAAGCATCCCGTTTAGGGATGGGTCAGCACCTTAGTTCAGAGTTCACCTGTGTAGTAAAGTCCATTCAGAGCTGGAAGCAAGACAGGCTGCAGGCTGAAGGTAGAAGACGAAAATGGAGGACCTTCTTCCAGGCTTTATAGACTTCCTCCTGTGGGCGAAGACCCTCCTCCTCCTTATGCAGAGTCTGGTTGCAAACTGCAGGTCCACAGTCACATGGTCCAATTACCAGACTCTCAATGATTCAGTTTTTGCCCAGGCATGTTCCATTCCTGGGAAGGCTCCTCGGGTGTGGACAGAATTAATTGTGCAGTTAATGGCCCATTAATGGGCCATCAGGCAGGCCATTCAAGTTAACACCAGCCTGTCTGAGATTCCTCCCAGAAACCAAGCATAAGCTTGAAGTACAAAGATACACACACATCAATGGCATATTCATAATCCGCCCTCCATAACCTGGTCATAGACACCTGTTATGACCCCTTCACATAATATTCGGTACCCCAATGATCTATATGGTACCCAATTATTCCAGTAACGTGACACCCTCACTGGGGATGGTTTTATTTTGTCAGCAGGAAAGTGCTCTCCTGCTGACAGAGCGGCTGCACTGCTGCAGCGGCACACTTCTGCTGATAGAGGGTGTGCAGTGTAGACATAGCTATAATTGTCTTCTAGTGACTAGCTTTTACTCAAAGTCCATAAAGCACCCTTCCAGTGTAAATATACAATTCCTCAAGTATTACCCCTGCATACAGCTCCCAGGGATAACGAGAAGTTAGGCTCTTTCTGTAGATTTTCTACGTTCCTCTTGATGGATAAATATCCTGCAAGACGTGTCTTTGGTGTACTGAGTATGTGAGGTCTGAGCGGAGAGATGCTTGCAAAGAACAGGGGCCCCTTTGCCAAGGAGCCTGTGTCTGACTGCATCTACTCTGCCCATCAGTTCACTTCAAAGCGAGCTGTGCCTTGCCCTTAGCCTCGGTTACAGCACAGATGAACCGTCCCCCACAGCAAACCTTGAAACTTCCTGACAGCACCGAGTCCTTGTCTCCGAGCTGAGGAACCAGCATTTGCTGCTGGCACATACCTAACAGCTGCTACCGCCTCACAGTGAGAGGTGGTGCCAAGAGCAAACCCCACCTCCGCCGCCCCCCCCGCACAGCAGCAGCTTCACGGCAGGGAAGTCTGTCTCCAGGCTGGGATCCGGGATGCCCGACAAACAGTTCCTTAGAAAAAGACCATTTAATGCCACATTCTGGATTATCTCACACACTGCAGCTTCCTGCCTCCCCCGACTTCCCTCCCTCGCCTCACTGCCTGTTTGGGTTTGATTTGTAAATGACTCTCAGCAGGGGCAAAGGCTAATGAGAATCACCATCTAAACTGCAAGTGAATCCCTGGAGATGAACAGCTGCTTTGCATGGACATTCATCCAGAAGCCCCCAATGCAGCCAATCGGCTCTGCTGGCGGGAGGCAGTTCCTGAGGCAGCGCACCCAGACCCAGCTGCTGAATACAAAGAACTGCCTCTTGGATCCCAAAACATCTTGGGGTGGGCACTAAAGATATTTGAGGATAAGGAGCCCTCAGCTACCCTCCCTGCCACAGGCGCTCACAGCTCCATGCCACTCATGCTGCCTGGCAGTCCAGGCTCCTCACCAGCTGTGACGGGAAGAAAGTCCTCTGTCTTCACTCCTGAATGAGATGGTCCTTGCCCACTCAGACCCTGGGACTGATACCTCAGAGTGCTTCTCATTCTGCCCTGTGTCTGCAAAACCTCTGACAGACCAACCAGCACTGCCAAGAAGCAAACTTTCCCCCCACAACTCTGCCACTGAGCCAGCCCTCCCCAGCCCCCGGCTATTCCTGCGCACAGGAAGAACAGTCCCTCCTCCGCCAGCCACCTGGAGCAGGAGACTTGATTAATACAAGCAAAGCACCTACCTGAAAACATCAGTGGACATGAAATGAACTAGCCCCTTTTAACTCAGCTGCAGCACCCAATTTAAGGGTACCCAGCAGCAGGGAGTTCCATGGGTTAGGTACACGTCACCTAGAGGGGCTCTGGCTGTTTGAAACTACTTGCCCTTTGGCTTATCATTAGGACCAAATTAACAGAGACTGAACAGCTTTCCCCAGTCCCTGGGAGGCGTGTCCCTGAGCGCCAGAGTCCAAGCTGCAGGACACCAGCTCCCTCTCCCCTCGGATGCTGCCACTCAGTCCATACGGTAGGAGTCCCAAACCAATCCAGGGTGACTGGGCCGGCTCTCTCCCAGCCGGTGGTATCTGCACAGTTCAGGTGGGAGCTGTCCTTTCAGCACCAGTCAGGCTTGTCCCGTGAGCAGCCCATTGTCCTCTACATTTGGAGGCGTACTCTGAGTCTGGAGCAAAGGAGAGGCGGCTGCTCTTGGCAGAGAGATCCAGGCCTCCCTGGGCAGGGAAGCCACCCACCCAAATGAGTATTTGGTAGTCAGGTAGAGGCCTCAGCTGGCCCCTCTCACGATTCGTGGTCTGCAAAGTGACTGAGGCTGCCTGGTGGGGGAGGTGCGGGGGCTGGAGTGAGACAAACCCTTGGGTGCACGGGGTGGATGTGCTGAGTACAAAGGTCACTTTCCTGACCATTACGCATTTTACCCTGACAATAAATCACTGTCACGCTCGTGTGCCCTCCAGTGAGCTGGAAGCACCAAACCCCATCCAACACATGGGGAAGCCAAGGCACTGACCTTGTGTCACGGAGCGCCCGGGCGATGGTCCTGAACTTGCTCCCTAAGAAGCCTGTCAGGACTTCGGGGGAAGTGTCCCTTCTCCGTACACAGCCTGTCTCCAGGGCTAGGAGCTTCACGGCTTCCAGCTTCCACTTTCCTGGGTCTGACCTCGGAGCATTCAGCACCTTCCGCCCCTCCGTGTGCTTCCCCCAGTGAACCCGCCTGGGCGGGGTCCTGAGGGAGCCAGAGGGCCCTGCACCCCAAATCCACAGTCGAACGTGACTTACAGCCAGGCAGCAAAACAGAGGTTTATTCGATGACAGGAACATGATCTAGGTAGAGCGAACGCGACCCCTCCGCTGGGTTCATTTTGGGGGCCCAAGAGCCAGGCAGAGTTTGCCTGCAACTCCTTGCCAGCCCCCAGCTAGACTCCCACTTCCTCCTCCGCCCCTCCCCTGCATTCTTTTCTCTGCATCTTTCCTTCCCCAGGCAGGTCAGCTGACCTCTCCCCAACCCGTTCAGAGGTAGAGAGGTGGGGGAAGGGACAGGGCATTGCCTGCTTGCTTACACTGTCTTTCTGCTTTGCAACACTATCAGCCCCTATTCCTTCACATAGACACTTAAGAAATGCATAGGGGAAACTGAGGCACACACACAGTAGTCCTACTCCATCACACCTTGCCAGTCCAGTTTAAGGACAGAGGGAGCGGTGAAACATCTAGGAGCAGAACCCAGCCTCCTGCAGCCCTGCTCTAACCCCTAGACATGCTGCCTTGCTAATGCACTGAAAAGCCCAGGCAATCAGAGGAGCCCAATAACTTGTGTTTGGCTAAAGCATAACTTCCAAAGAGGCATCTGGTCTGATCTGAAAACACCCAGATATGCAGAATCAACCATTTCCCTTGGGAGTTTGTTCCCATAGATAATCCCCCTCACCGTTCAACATTTGTCCTCTATTTCTAACTCAAATGTGTCTAGCTTTAGCAGCCAGCTCTCAATTCTCGCAATGCCTTTCTCCGCTTGTTTAAAGAGCCTTCTAGTACCTGGTACTCTGTCCCTGAGAAGGTCCTTGATCACAGCACAGAAGTCACCCCTTGATCTTGGTTTTGATTGACCTCTTCCAGTCTCTCAAAGCCAGGCATTTTCCGCAGCCTTCAACTCATTGTTGTGGCTCTTCAAAGTGACATGACTAACTCCTGTCACGTGGTTCATTCTCTCTCATCCAGTGGGTGTGCAGTAGTGTTTTCTTGGGGGTTTGTTGCTCTGCGTATGTAACAAAGGCAAGCTGGGGCAGCGCTCCAGGCACTTGGAGCAGGAGGCAGAGTGGTTTGGAATGGGGAAGTTCACTTCAGTCTGCACTATCCCTAGAGAAGTTCTGTCTACCACAGACAAGCTTTACCCTTATTGTAGAGGGGGCCAGGGGAACAGAGTTCTCACCCACAGCCCTCATCCTAGAACTTTTGGCTCTTAGATAGCCCAGGCCATAGGACACTCTGAAGACAAAGGCTGAGGCCTTCAACTCAGCTCCATACTCTGAGACGCTAGTGTAGAGAGCAGAGGACAGGTGTGGTGTGCTCACATCGCCTGTGTGCTAAGAAGTCATGCTCTGGAGTTCTGCTTGACCTATATTGCACTGCTGTAGTCCAGAGAAGATGACCAAGGTGCATCTAACAGAGGCCTTCTTGGAAATCCTGGGAGGTGAATGGGCACAAGCCTGCCCACTTCTAAAGACCCCTCCCCCAGCCTAACGGGAGGACAACTAATGAGAAAACAGGGCCAGGAGTGGTGGTCAGAGGTTCAAAACAAGGGTACTGGATGGGGACACCGAGCAGAGAACCTCGGACAGCGCTCACTGCTCCTCAAAGGCGTCTAGGGAGCTAGCGGACGCTGCCCAGAGGAACTGTGCCCAGAGGCGTAAGACTAGGGAGGAACGGAAATAGGCCCCAGTCGCAGAGCACCCCCTCATCCAGCATCCTCCTCCTGGTGTTAGAGATGGAGACTTTGGCCAACGCCAGGAGGAGGTTGACAAGGTGGTCTCGTAACTTCGTGGGGCCATGGACAGGGTGTGTGAAAATGAACAGGTGTGGGGAAAAGTGCAGCCAGAACCTCACCAAGAGGTTCTGGAGGAGCCGGAATAGGGGCTGCAACTTGGCACATTCAAGGTAGATGTGCGCCAGGTTCTCCCTCATGCCGCAGAAGGGGCAGGCCTCGAGTATGGGGGTGAACTGTGCCAGCTACATGGCCAGGCTCACAGCTCCGTGAAGGACCCCTCAACCGAGGTCCCCCTAGACTAGGTCATTGTCCACCAGGATGGGACAGAGTCTCCTACCCATCTGGACATGGTAGAAAGCACTAATTGCAGATACTGCTGAGAGGGAGCTTGGCAACAGCAAGGAATTCAAGAGGCTCAAACTACAACTGAATTGACTAATTGTGGAGATGATGCCACCGTGGCTACAAACTCCTCAAATACTCCTCAAATACTCCTCAAATACTCTCCTCTGCCCACCAGCATCCATGTAGATGGCTCCATGTAGATGTTGAATAAGACCAGACAGAGAACTGATCCCCATGGGACTCCACGGGGGAGCGGTCCAATGGTGGAACTGCAGTTTCCTACCACTTCTTGCTGGGGAAAGAGTGATGGGAAACTGAGAAATATGAAAAGGAGCATAAACTCTGTCAAGTCAAGTGTCAAAGTAGAATTAGGCAGGCCAAAAAAGAATTTGAAGAGCAACTAGCAAAAGAAAAAAAAATGCTGTTTGTTTTTGTAAGTACATCAGAAGCAAGAAGCCTGCCAAACAATCAGTAGGGCCACTGGACAGTCGAGGTGCTAAAGGAGCACTCAAAAAAGACAAGGACACTGCAGAGAGGCTAAATGAATTCTTTGCATCAGTCTTCACTGCAGAGGAGGTGAGGGAGATTCCCACACCTGAACCATTCTTTTTTAAGTGATAAATCTGAGGAACTGACCCAGAATGAGGTGTCAGGAAAGGGGATTTTGGAACAATTTGATAAATTAAACAGTAATAAATGACCAGAACTAGACAGTATTCACTCAGTATTCCAACGGAACTCAAATATGAAATTGCAGAACTACTAACTGTGGTATGCTAGCTATCATTTAAATCAGCTTCTGTACCAGATGATTGGAGGATAGCTAATGTGATGCCAATTTTTGAAAAAGACTCCAGAGGCAATCCTGACAATAACAGGCCAGTAAGCCTGACTTCAGTACCAGGCAAATTGGTTGAAACTATAGTAAGGACCAGAATTATCAGACACACACATGAACATTATTTGCTGGGGATGAGTCAACACAACATTTGTAAAGAAAAATCATGGCTCACCAATCTATTAGAATTCTTTGAGGGGTCAACCAGCATGTGGACAAGGGTGATGCAATGCATATAGTGTACTTAGATTTTCAGAAAGCCTTTGACAAGGTCCATTTCTTAAGCAAAGTAAGCTGCCATGGGATAAGGGGGAAGATCCTCCCATGAACTGGTTCAAAGACAGGAAACTAAGAGTAGAACTAAATGGTCAGTTTTCAGAATGGAGAGAGGTAAATAACAGTCTGACCCAGGGGTCTGTACTGGCTGTTCAACATATTCATCAATGGTCTAGAAAAAGGGGTAAATAGTGAGGTGGCAAAGTTGGCAGATGATATAAAATTACTCAAGATAGTTAAGTACAAAGCTGACTGCGAGGAGTTACAAAAGCAACAAAATGGCAGGTGAAATTCAATGTTCATAAATGCAAAGTAATGCACATTGGAAAACATAATCCCAACAATACATACAAATGATGGGGTCTAAGTTAGCTGTTACCACTCAACAAAAAGAACTTGGGATCATTGTGGATAACTCTCCATGTGCTGCTCAATGTGCGGCGGCAGCTAAAAAAGCTAACAATGTTAGGAACGGTTAGGAAAGGGATAGAGAAGACGACAGCTTCTATTTGAGGACAGATTAAAAAGACTAGGACTGTTCAGCTTGGAAAGGAGATGACCAAGGGGGGATATGATAGAAGACAATAACATTATGAATGGTGTGGAGAACGTGAATAAGCAAATATTACTTACCCCTTTACATAACCCAAGAACCAGGGGGTCACTCAACAAAATGAATAGGCAGCAGGTTTAAAAAAAACAAAAGGAAGTACTTCTTCACACAACACAGTCAATGTAGGAACTTATTGCCAGGGGATGTCGAGCAGGCAAAAACTATAACAGGGTTCAAAAGAATTAGATAAGCTCATGGAGGACAGGTCCATCAATGACTATTAGCGAGATGGTCAGGAATGCAACCTCAAGGTCTGGGTGTCCCTAAGCCTCTGGCTGCTAGAAGGTGAGTTTGGACAACGTGATAACTGCCCTGTTCTGTTCTTTTCCTCTGAAGCATCTGGCACTGGCCACTGTTGGAAGACAGGGTACTGGACTAGATGCACCTTTGGTCTGACTCAATATGGCTGTTGTGTTTTTGTGTGTATCCCTCCAGAACTGTGGAACCCTGCCACCTCTCTCAGGTAAGAGGGAAGAAACTCATAGTCAACAGGGTTGAACACTGTGGAGACTGAATGTCTCCCCTGTATCCAGTGAGAGGAGGAGATCATCCATTAGTGCCACTAGAGCAGTTTCAATTCCAACTCCTGGCCTGAATCCAGCCAGAGCCATGTCTAGGATACTCGCTTCAACTAGATGAGTTGGCCTTTGGTTAGTGTAAAACTGAGCGTGCTCAGGAATGGGCGATAGGCAGAGCTCCCAACCCTGAAGGCAGCTCTGCTCCATTCTCCCGCGCGGAGCACCCTGCCGCACTGGCTCACAGGGTACGAAAACGCCTGTCTTTTTCAGAGTCAAACAGGAAGCATGGCCTGTCCTCTGGGCTTTTGCGTCACTGTCAGGGTTCCAGTTGGGGCTATCGGGGGCATCCCTTTGGCATGTTTCTAAACTCCCTGCACACGGCTGCTTTATCTAACGCTGACCCAATGCATCCCCTGCCAGTGATGTATCGGACAGAAGGCAGCTCAGAGGCCAGCTTTCCCAGGCCCGTCACAACGGAGCTGACACGAACAGGGCAACGCTCAGTACCTCCTCTGAGCTGCCAGAGGAAAAGCCAAGACCAAGAGAAGGATAAACATGAGCTTCCATGTGCCAGGCCGAAACCATCAGGTCCCCCACACTGCTCAGCGTTCTGGCTTTCTAGCCTCTTGTGGCAACAACAGCTCCATGTCTAGACAACGCCCCCCTGGCAGAGTGCCTCAGCCACATTCCACACATTTCAAGGCCTCACCTGAGCCCTCTGACTCTGTCCAGAGACCCTCACCCCAAAACTCCTGCAGCTAGCCCAGAACTACAGCTGGTGGATATTTTTCAGCAAAACATTTATTCACCGAAAAATGCACTTTTTGCTGACCCAGAACCATTCACGAATCCACACAGAGTCACTGAATAGTTTCAACTGAACTGAAAAAAAGCAAAACATTGTGGAAATGTCCAAAAATGTTTCAACGCAAAATTTTTCATTTCAATTTCAGACATTTTCAGAAAAGCAAAACTAGACTCACAAAATGCAGGGCGAGGAGGAAGAGGAAGAAGAGGAGGAAGAGGGGGAGGGGAGGGGAGGGGGAGCTGCTATTTGGGGCAGCTCCATGGCCTGTGTTGTGCAGGTCAGATTAGATGATCATGATGATTCCTTCCGGCTTGGATTCTGCGAGGTGCCTCCCTTATGAGTGCTAGGCACACACAGTTAGAACTCCCACCGGGGATGCTGGAGACCCCCACTCAATTCCCCCTCTGCCTGAGGCATGGGTATCAAAGGCCAGGACAGGCTAAGCCTCCTCTCCCCCAGGCCATGGCCCCACCCACGATCTGCCCTGAGACCCTGCCTCCCTCCCCTCTCCCCTCAAGCCGGTGGAGAGGCAGCTTCAGCCAGCGGTGGCTTGGGGCTCCACACTGGCCACGGGGGGGGGGGTGCGCACACACATTCCTCCTGCCTTGGGGGGAGGGTCTCGCCTCCCCAGAGCTGGGGTTCACCCACCACCCATGCTGAACACAAGGGCTTTGCACTTGCGGGGTCCGCCGTTGCAGGAGTACGTCCTTGCCACTGGTTTATGGATACGCTCTCTCCGTCTCGCTATTGACACTGCTCCAATTTGTAGAACATGATTAATCAAAGGAACAGTGACTGGAACTTGCTCTTGCACATCACAGCTGAGCGGCCTGCCTGGCCACAGAGCCAGACACTTTGTCCTTGAGTCCATGTTACTGTCCACAGTGGCATCCTTCACTGGGCCAGCCTCTGGATCTCACAAGGCCTTTCCCATCTACTATAAAAAATCTCCCCCCTACATAGGTAGAATTAGAGCCCAAGTTTAAGGCCAGTGGGGCCACCAGCACTACTTGCACACCAAACCCACAGCCATGGGGTGGACCACGATCAAATAACCCCTTAACCTTCTCTGGGATACATTACATAGATTGAGCTTCCCTAGTCTCTTGCTCGAAGGAAGGTTTTCCAGACCCACACACAACAGCCAGCAGTGGTCTCACGAATGCTACACACAGAAGCAATTTCACATTCCTACTCCTGCTGAAAGTTCTTCTCTTATTCATCCCAGGATGGTGTTCGCCCTCACATTTCATTGGTTATCTCACAACCTTCATCCTTTGCAGAGCTGCTGCATTCCAAGACACAGACCACATCCCGAAAGCATGACCTACATTCTTTGCTTCTAGTTGTACAGCCGTTCGTTTGACTGCATTAAAACACAGCTCCCAACACCCAAATCCAGGAGAGACATAGCCAGCCCATCAGCTCCTGCCCAGAGAGCACCAAACTGTTGCCAAGGGAGCCATAGGACCGGTCCTAGCCCAGGTCTCTCCCCGGCCTTCCTCCTGGACGCAGACAGGCGCGTGTGGACAACAGAAGCAGCTCAACACCCCGATGGGCTCCACCTGAGCTCAGACAGGCGACTGCTCTCTGTGGGATATGTCACACTTCTGTGCTCATCTAGGAGCCTCTCTTGCCACTGGGAGGGGTCAGCGGCAGGGCTCCACAATAGCTACCAGCACTCCCGAACAGTGAGTTCCTGATGCCTGCAAAGCCCACTCTGTGCACTGTGGGGAGCGGAAGCAGAAATGTTGCGACTTGGAGCTGGGGCCTGTGGGAGAAGCCAGAGCGGGGACATCTCCCACTCCCAACCCCCCAGAGCGCCAGGGTGTGAGCAATCAACCCGCTCTGCCCAGCTGGGGTCTAGGGAACACCATGCCACACCAACCTGAGGAGTCCTTACCTTTGAGACTCCCGCTGACAAACCTGCCCTGACCTGCAGGGGTGGAAGGGAGAGGGAGCAGCTCCCACTCAGCTTCCCTGCAGGTCCTTGGTGCAGACAGGTCCAGCACCCCCCACATCTCAGCACAGGCTGGACACGATCTTGGCTCTCTTACCATGACCTCGGCCTGGGCCCACCAGGCCGTGGGGTGGAGACCCGCTGGAGCTCTCAGTAGATGCCAGTGCAGCGTGAGCTCAGCTCCTGGGGAGGGAGCTCCCGGATGGAGACAGAAGGCTCTACAGAGGGGAGAACCTGACAAGACTTCAAGCAGACATGTCCTGCAGCAGCCACTGCTCCGCTGAGGTGACGTCAGCCTTCCTGGGAGCTGGCAGGCGGGACACACTGTGCATGCAGGCTGCCTGCTCCGGCAGACACAGCGGCCCATGTTCCTCACCAGCCACAGCCTGCGTCTACAAATTGAATTTCACACTCATGTGCCCTTGAACAAGACACAGGTGGCTGAAGAATTCTGTCGCTCCCTCCCCCGCTGCATCTGTCTCCTCTCCTCCCCGCCCCCACCTCTCCTTCTGCACTGGGGAGGGGAGGGGGGGCTCCCAGCCACCTGCCCCAGTCTCTTGCAGGACACACAGCAAAGGCTGCATCTGGACATCACTTGCTCTCTGCTGAGCTGTGACCCCAAAACCCCGACCTGAGCAGCTCCCCTGAAATGGAGGGGAGAGCAGCCCAGAGGGCTGATCCCAAGGACTCAGCCCCATGGCACAGCATGAGTTGTGTAAATACACTGGCCCCTCGCTAGAGCCCGGGGTTCGGGATCCATGCGCGGTCCCGTGCGAACGTGGGGGACGCGTTGCCATGGATTCCAACGTCAAGATTTAATTTTGGGATCCATGGCAATGACCGCGCTGTACGCGAACCCGTGCTAGAGCGATGCGGGCTATAGCGAGGGTCCGGTGTATCTTCAATAAACAACAGCCATTTCTGCAGCTGGATAAAAATGAAAGGCACTTCCAAAACTCCCAGAAACCACCCCAATTCTCAGCCAAAGCCTCCCTGGGATTAGCTACCATTTCACTCCAAGTCCCCTTGTTTCCTGTCATGGAGACGGAGAGAGAGGGAGGGAGGAAGAGGGAAAAGGGAAGAGAGACAAAAGGGTTCTGGCCCCCTCGCTATCCTCACACGTAGGCCCAGAAAACCCAGGGTAGCTTCACGATGGATGTGCCCGGACGCTGTCTGCACCTGCCTGGCCCTAGGAAGAGACAGGGGCATTCCCTCCCCACCAAATCAAAGAATGGGTCTGGGACTCCGTCTCCTACTTTTCCACACTTGTGAAGAAGGCTGATCATCCAAACACAGGAATTGACAGACCAGACCAGACAAGAATCCAGCCCCCAGCACCAGCTGCAAGATCCCTCAGAAGAGAAAATCCTTCTACCGAAGCCCTGTGCCCGAGGGCTCACATCCCCCTCAGCCGGACCTAATGGAATGCTGGCTGTAGGGTTAGACTACATAACCCTTACCATCCCCTCTAATCCTATGACTATGTCACCGTCTAACTGTCTCGTTGCTATGTGCGTGGCCTCTGCAACAGCTTGTGGCAGTGAGTTCCAAAGGTCAATTGTGGGGTGCAAAAAAGCATTTCCCTCTCAAGTGTGCTGCCTTCAGTGTCCCTGAACTGGCCCTTAGTCTTCTGCAGTGAGCAAAGGAAAATGGCCACACCTGATCTCCCTTCTCTGGACAGTTCATCACTGTAGATCCCTCTACCTCACCCTCTTATTTGTCTGCTCTTTAAACAGCCCCAAGAGTTTCTCTCTCCATGTGGTCTCTCCCAACCCCTAATTCTTCTCACTGCAGCCCCGAACGCCTCCCAGCCCTGCCCCACCCTAGAGATTGGTGCTCATTGATTTGGACAATGGCACTAGAATATTCTCCTGGTACTTTCTTGGGATTCCCTGACAGCAGCTGCAGACTGAGCTCAGATTTCACTGGCCTACTGCTCAGCAGATGCTCAGGTCTTTTCCTGATTTAACATAGAACCCGGGACAAGTCTGAGGGCTTTCCTTCTTTCCACAATGCGCAAGCAGAAGTTTATGGGTGAGGAGTGCAGACAAGGGCAGCTCAAACTGAGACCAAGACCCTGTTCTTATGCTGACAGGCCCCCCAGAGACAGGGCAGAGAGATCACACTGCAGAAGCTCCGGTGCCCGAGGAAGCCATGGAGAGGCAGATGCCAGGGGACACCAACATGGCACTAAAGCAGCTTCAAGTAATTTGTCTGTTACCAAACCACACTCCAATCAGCAGCAGGTTTGGAGCCAGCTGAACACAGGCTTACTAGAGATGTGATCAACAGCCTCCATGGAACTAGCAACCCAGGTGAGAAAGCCAAGCGGTGACAAGAAGGGGGAAGGGAAGCCAGGAAGAACGCAGCTCCAGGATGGAGAAGCCCGGGATCACAGAGACGTCCCGTGCTCCAGGGAAGGAGGGGTGGATTGCTTGGAGCAAGCCAGGAGTGTCTTGGGCGTGGGAGGGCCCAGGGAATGGTTTCTCTTGCTGCAGAGCCAAGGGGAGAGAGCTGCCTGAACCACAGGTGTGAGCATTTATGGGATCAGCAGAGGCCAAGGCCAGAACCTGCAAAGGGGCTGACGCATCCTCCCCAGCCACTCATTACCACTCACTGTGCCCCTGCTCACATCCAGGAGTCGGGCCTGCCCCTCCCCCCACTCAACCATTCCCTGGGTTCGGATTGTGCAGCTCCCGACATGCCCCTCTCCCCCAGCCTGTGCAAAGGAGACCCCTACGCATCCATCGCTCGAGCAACGCTTGCAGGGCCCCAGTCATTCCACACTGCAATGTGGAGGGGGCAGGACCAATCCCTCTCCACAGCGCTCCCTGCTGGCATGTGTGTCACCAGCTGGCATAGCTTCCCAGAACGTCCAATTCCACCCCAACCTCTGCACCACTTTGAACACCCCTGCCTCTTGCTGGAGATTATTCTTGGGCATGACAGCGAATTCCTGTGAGGGCAAGAGACAAGGGAACTGGCAAGTCAGAGCAAGATGAGCAGAGGCGAAGGGAAATGGCTGCTCTCTCCTTTTCCCCTCCACCCAGTCAGTAGCACTGCCTGGCACAGAATGGCTGGGAATAGTAGGGAATTCTTTGTTTGGATGGCCTAATTTCTGAGGCAAGAGCATGAAATGCACAGGAGGAAGATGATGCACAGAATTACCCCCCACCACGCTCCCCCAGAGAGAAAAGCAGCTCTGAGCCAAAACATGGATGCAGCCATATCCCCTGAGGCCAGCATCCCTGGCCCACAAGAACCAATCCTTCCTTCTGCCTGCCCTAACAGAACTTGCCCATTGCACTAGCCTTGTGGAACTGCTAAAGAGTTAGGTGGAACCTGCCCACCACCAGTACACAACCAAAGGACACTCCTCTCCGATCAGCCGGCCTGCATTTGGGAAGGAAGCTGGGCGAGCCTCTTCAACGATTATCTTGTGCGCACAAATACCCTTCCCTGAGTGCAGAATGGCATCGATGCTGATTACCCGCAGAACTGCCTGAACTCTCGGGTCTGCCAATGCCACACCTCACCCAATGCAGTCTCCAGGCCAAGGTTCGGCCCCAAACTCTCCGCCACGTGTCTTGCTGCTGAGGCTGACAGATCTGCATGTGAAGCCAACTGGCTGCGAGGTGCCTGGAGGGGACTCCCTTACCCAGGACGCGGTTGGCATTGCAGACTTTACTACATTGTGATTTGGGGCAGAGAAACATTCGGACACACACTGAATTTACAGCAGCAGTGTCTGACACCACCTGGAATGAGGCCTCTTCACACTGGGGAGCAGGAGACAGAATGCACACAACGGAAACCCGGCCCCTCCTCATGCCGGAGAACAGCCAACTGCCTTGAGGGCTGGGCCCACCCGTCTGCCCATATCACCAACTGCCTGGCCACACCCCATCTCCAGGTCTACCAGTGAGTCACCCAGACTACCCTGGGCCATGCAGTGACAGAGCCCATCCCTCCAAGGGCCCAGGACGCAGTGGCTCTTCAGCTAAAGGCTGGACAAAGGGCTCTGTAGCCCACGAGTAATTTACAGTGGAGACGTGAATGGAGGCAGGGCCTGCTGTGCAAGTTCTAGGACATCGCTCTAGGACGCTGACAATCCCAGCCCAGTAACCCCCTCCAGACAAATAGCACACACCCCTCTGGCTGCTGTGCATTCAGACCGTGCTAACAGGAGCCATTATTCCCCAGGCCCCAGCCCTTGCTTCTCGGCAGTTTCTCCCACCGAAGGCAGAGACTGGATACACCGTTTCAGCTGTAGTGAGACATACAGGCACATTTATTTATGCATTCATGTTACATACACACGGCTGCATCCTTCTGAGGAGGCGGGAGGAGGGCACTACGCAGATGGCAATGGAGCTGAACAGACAATCTGCTCCCAGTTAACAATTCTGGCGCTCCTCAAGTGTAGAACCAGTCAGACCAGTTCGGGCAATGTCATTTTGCCCTCTCTACTGTACATACTCCCCACACACAGCTCTGCAGGTACCACCTGAGCTCCCCACACACTCTGCCCTGCAGCCTGAACCCCTCCTGAGCAGAGACTTCCAAGCAGACATAGCCTGTGCCAAATCCCAGAGCTTTGTGATGTCCACCTCATTTTCACCTGAGCTCAGGATTCAGAGCAATGAAAGACCTCAGAGGTGCAGGCTTGTTCCAAATGCCATCAGCAATGAGCTGATCTTAAGCACAGGCAGGCGCCACATCTACCACAGCAAGAGTCTCTTTCAACTCCCACCCCGGCATGCAGCATTCCCGTGAAAGTGAATTGCCAGCCTTTCTGGTTGGCAGAAGTCTGATTTGAAGGTATTTATCTGGCCTCCACCGTCTAGTACCCGGGTGCCTCCCTACATCTAAGGAATTTACCCTCACACGCCCCTGAGCAGCAGTTCTCCCGGTTCTACAGATGGGGAGAGACGTCCAAAGAAGCTAAGGGACACAGAGAGCATCTTCTGGTGTCTTCTGAGTCCCAGGGAGCTCCCAAAGCACTTGGCTCTCCTCCCTCTCTGACTACAGATGGACACACATACAAAATGGTCGAACATTGCACATCTATGTGCATGTGCACAGACCATGGCTATTTGACACACCTGGGTAACTGCACACACTCTTTGGTCATTTGAACTCCATTTCCCGAGACCACCTACAGTATTTAAAAATAAGGCCCAACAGCACAGAGCTACAAAGTAGCTCATGCACCTCAGTGGTGTTAACTCTGAGCCCCAGAGCTGGATATCCAGAACTGCGAACGGGCAGGCATCCAACTCATCTCGCACTCTAACTACACATGCCATCATGGGAACAGCACATGGCCAACTGTATAACTGTGCAAACTGCAAATGCAAATTAATCAAATACATCCACAATGCTAAAAACGGGACCTCTAAATGTCAGCAATTTACTATTTCCCTGCAGATCATTTTAGAAGTATCCAGCCTATGAGTGGATTCTACACGGCTGTTGGATTCAGTAGCTGATACCGGGGGCTGGAGAAAGGTGGGGTGGCTGTAGGGTGACCAGATGTCCCAATTTTATAGGGACAGTCCTCATTTTGGGGTCTTTTTCTTATATAGGCTCCTATTACCCCCCACTCCCTGTCCTGGTTTTTCACATTTGCTGTCTAGATGGCTGCATGGGACAAGGTAGGCTAAACCTGGGAACTAAGAGTTCAAATCTCTCTCCTCCATAAATGTTACCACCTCTGCTCCAGCCTAGAATGGGGATGTATATGTTCCCCAAAGCCAAACACCCCCATCTGGGAGACAGGAACCCAAGGCATTTCCCATCCCTCCCTGGGGATCTACCTGTCCCTTACACAGTGGGCAAAACCTCCCACTTCTCACCAGCTTCCTCCTCCACCGCAGCGACAGGGACAATAGACCGTAGAGAACCATGCCAACACTATCAGGTCAACAACAGGGAACTGAGCGCAGGCTGCATCAAAGAGAGCACGGGTACGTCCAGGGGCCGCACGAGCTCATGGGCCTGGCTCTCTGGCAGCTTTTCATAACAGAGTGAAGGGCCTGGGAACGGCTCCCAAGCCCTGAAGGCCTTTGAACTTGTAGAGAGAAGAACTTTATCTGCAGAGTGCTGCAGCTCAGGAGGGAAAGCACCCCAAACAGATCTCATGCTGGCTGTAGGTCCCAACAGGGACATGCCAGTGGGAGGTGGGGGCTGGGCTACCGAGCAGGCAGTGTTCTGGAACCTGGGGAACTGTCAGCTAGAAGATGACTGACACTAGCCTTTGATCATCAGATTCTCTGCGTCTCTTCTGCTTCTAACACCTTCCTCTTCTCAGCAGGAAAAGGCGACCTCATCTTTCCAGTACCATTCTACCCATCTTTCTCCTTTCGGGGTCTGCACTGACCACAGCCTGGAAACTACTCTTCTCTCTCCCACTGCCGATGGCGTCTCCTGGCTCCAGATGCTGGTTAACCTCAGTGCAGCCTTCAGTACTAAGGACTGCACATCTGTAGGGCCCGACTCTCAGGCTTAGGTGACCAGTAGTGAGGTAATTTGCACATACAGATCTGGTAAATCACACTTCCTGTCAGCAACCAGCGCAGGCCGAGGAAACACATGTTCCAACCAGCAGACCAAATTCGGTGATGGATCTTGGTCACGTGCCACCTGAGGCACGTTGTGCATATGCTAAGAAAAAGAAATGCTTGTGCAAATATTTGTGCACAAGTACCCAACTCACAATCTGAATAAGTGTGCATGCTAGTTCGATGTAACATTGCCCAATTGTTTTGCACACCCAAACATTCTGCATTCTGGCCCACAGAATCGCCCCTTTGCTCATGGGTCCAGGCCCCAATGCCTACGTATTTTTCATTCCGTCCAACTCGGGTTTAAAGCAACTAGCTCCCCCTCTCCCAGCCTGGCCCACCTGACCATCAGGAAGAGGCTCCTAGTGCTGCCCCCAACACCTCACTCAAGTCTTTTCCACCAGGCATGTTAGCAAACATCTTGGACCAGCCCCTTACTCACTTACTAGACGAGCTACATCACTCCCACCATCCCCGATCATTTTGGCCAAGTTGCTCTAGTGCTGAAGGTCCAAACATGACCACCTTTGTGCCAGCACCTCCTCAGAGCCAGACATCTCACCTTTCAAATTACTGTCTAGTTTTCCGTCCCTTCGCCCCCCTCTCCCCCTCTCCTGGGTTACTTCCCAGTAAAATCCCTTTCTGTTATTTCCTACCAAGGCTCCCAGCCTCTTTGGATCATGCTTTTAGCCTACCTAGTCAGACCCCCTCCTTGTTTTTAACACTCCAGGACTTGCTCTCGATTAGGGGTGACCAGCCTGCGGCTCCAGCCCCAGGTGTCTCTTCAGAAGTTAATATGTGGCTCCTTGTATAGGCACCGACTCCGGAGCTGGAGCTATAGGCGCCAACTTTCCAGTGTGGCGGGGGGGGAGGGGAGGGCTCACTGCTCCACCCCTGCCTCTGCCACAGGCCCTGCCCCCACTCCACCCTCCCACCCCCTCTCCTCAGCCTGCAAACCCCTGGTTCCTCCCCTTCTCCCCCCCACAACTGATCTTCCTCCACCCCACAAAACAGCTGATCAGGAGGTGCAGGGAGGGGGAGGGGCTGATTGGCGGGGCTGCCGGTGGGCGGGAGGCGGGGAGCTGATGGGGGTCTCCTGACTTATTACTGGGGCTCTTCGCAATGTACACTGGTAAATTCTGGCTCCTCCTCAGGCTCAGGTTGCGCTAGATGAATTAACTCTGTCTCCTCCCCCCATCTAGTCCCTCCTCTCATCTGGCTACCGTCTCTTTCCTGTCACTTCATACAAACATTCCCATCCCACTGTTGGTGCAAGAGCCTTCTCCCCCGCAGCTCTGTCTTTACCCCTCCCCCGTGGCCATACAACTGGGACAATGATTACACAACTCCTAGTGCACCAGTAGTTTAGAAGACTCATTACAGAGCTTTGATCAGAAACATTCTCTGCCCCGAAGAGCTAACAAACTAAGGAGACAAGAGATCTGTGCAGGGAAGGAGGGAGAGGATGCCCAGCAAGGAGCGACAACCTGTTACAGAGCTGGATACAAGAAAGGCAGAGCCAGTGAGAGGACTGAAGTGGTAACGGGAGACACAACAAGGGCATAAGAAAGAGCTAGAGCAGTGGGGAACAGGGAGCATAGCAACAGGCACACTGGAAACACAAAAGGAGCAATGGCATTTGGGACAGACTGGGACTGGGCAGAGAGGGGAGATCACCAGGGCTTAGACCAGGGATGGGCAAACTTTTTGGCCCAAGGGCCACATCGGAGTTGCAAAATTGCATGGAGGACCAGGTAGGGAAGGTTGTGCCTCCCCTAACAGCCTGGCCCAGCCTATTATCCGACCCCCTCCCACTTCCCACTCCCTGACTGCCCCCCTCAGAATCCCACACCCATCCAACCCCCCCGTTCCTTGTCCCCTGACCGCCCCCTCTAGAGACCCCCCCAACCACCCCTCCTGGGACACCCCCCTGCTACTTGTCCCCTGACCACCCTCTCCTGAGACCCCCCCTTCCCCGACAGACCCCTGGGATGGCTCAGCAGCATGTCTGGCAGCCATGTGGAGCCAGACACACTGCCCCACCCCCCAGAGCACTGCCCACAAGGCAGGCTGAGGCTCTGGGGAGGGGGAAAGATGCGGGTGGGGATGGCGACAGCCTCCCCAGTGGGAGCCCAGGGGGCCCGGCAGGACAGCCGTCAGGCTGTAGTTTGCCCACCCCTGGCTTAGACTAAAAGTGTAGCAGTGTAAACAGGGAGAAAAGGTGGAAAGGAAGCATCAGGAGGGCAATGTGGATTAGGGCTCTGCTGAACGCCCCAGGCTCCAGAGGATGGGGGCGGGGGTGAAGCCAGGGGAGCAGCCAGGTGGGTCCGGTGAGAAGACAGGACAGGAGTGAAGACGATCCAAGTGATCCCTCTTCATCTGACCTAGGAGTGCTCGTCCTGAAAGGGCCCCGCACAGCACCTTGAGAAGGGGGAGCTTAAACTCATAACTTTGTTAGACACTAAAAATCTTGGTCTTAAATACAGACAGTGGATTTACGGCTGATTACAACAATAACCCAATAACAAACTCCTTTTTGTTCCATGACAACAGGTGTGTTAAGGAGCCACTTCACCTTGAATGGCCCCATGCAGAATTCAACCATGGAGTAAAGCGAATGTTAACCAGTGAGACAGTAGACATGTCCGAAGAGTGTCTGTACTAGACGAAGCTCTCTCCCGTTGATCTTGTTTAGCTGTGACACTATCAGACCTGAAGAAGAGCCCGGTGTAGCTCAAAAGCTTGCCCCTCTCCAACAGAAGATATTACCTCATCCACCTTGTCTGGCTTACACGGGCAGGAGTCAAGACTCCCTCAAACCCAGACTTACACCCCATTCCTATCACTACACAATCCTGCCCAGACAACCAGGCCCGGCCGAGAAAGAGTTTAGCCTTCTAATTATTTGAACAAAGCATTTTTCATAAGCCTCAAGGTGCTTTACAGAACCACTGACATGCAGCCGTCCCTAGGGAGAGGTGCCCAGCAAGGAAACCCACATTTTAGGACAGGAAGTGAAGAATCACCCCGCCCCCCCACAGGAGAAATGGAGAGGGAATGCAATTGCTTAGACTGGCACACACCTCCCTGCTCCACCTGCCCGCACAGGGTACAGGCCTGCAAGGGCTGCAGCTGGGACCCGGGGGGGATTAGGGGTTTGGCACACTGCCCCCTCAAGATGTGTTACCTGGGTAACCCACAATATTATCCCCCCCCCCTCGGGTAACGCCAGAGGCGGGCGCGTTCACGGGCCCAGGCAGAGCTCGGCGAGCTCAGCCCAGCCCCTCCGGCGGGAGAAGGCGGCAGGGCGGAGCCGAGCCAGGGGTCCCCCGCGCAGAGCGATGGGGGGGTCGCTCCGGGCTCGGGCCGCGGCCGCCAGCTGAGAGCAGCACAATCCCCCATTCACACCGTCACCATGGCAACGCCGCCTGCACAGAGCGCGCTTCCCGCCCCCGGCCACCCAGCCCAACCCCCCCCCACGCAGCCCCCCCCCAGTTCCCACCACCCTCCCCAGATCCCCACACACAGACCCCCAGTCCCCCCTCACAGCCCATTAACCACCCTCCCCAGATCCCCACACACAGCCCCCCAGTCCCCCTCACAGCGCCCCCATTAACCACCCTCCCCAGATCCCCACACACAGACCCCCAGTCCCCCCTCACAGCCCATTAACCACCCTCCCCAGATCCCCACACACAGCCCCCCCAGTCCCCCTCACAGTGCCCCCATTAACCACCCTCCCCAGATCCCCATAGACCCCCAGTCCCCCTCACAGCCCCCCCAATTACCCACCCTCACCAGATCCCCACACAGCCCCCCCAATCCCCACACAGCCCCCCATTAACCACCCTCCCCAGATCCCCCCACACAGCCCCCCAGTCCCCCCTCACAGCCCCCCCATTAACCACCCTCCCCAGATCCCCCACACAGACCCCAATCCCCCCTCACAGTCCCCCCATTAACCACCCTCCCCAGATCCCCACACACAGACCCCCCAGACCCCCTCACAGCCCCCCCATTAACCACCCTCCCCAGATCCCCCACACAGACCCCCCCGGTCCCCCCTCACAGCCCCCCATTAACCACCCTCCCCAGATCCCCCGACACACAGCCCCCCAGTCCCCCTCACAGCCCCCATTAACCACCCTCCCCAGATCCCCACACAGCCCCCCCAATCCCCCCACAGCCCCCCATTAACCACCCTCCCCAGATCCCCACACACAGTCCCCCAGTCCCCCCTCACAGCCCCCCCATTAACCATCCTCCCCAGATCCCCACACACAGCCCCCCCACAGTCCCCCATTAACCACCCTCCCCAGATCCCCACACAGCCCCCCCAGGCCCCCTCACAGCCCCCCATTAACCACCCTCCCCAGATGCCCACACATAGCCCCCCCAGTCCCCCATTAACCACCTTCCCCAGATCCCCACACAGCCCCCCCAGTCCCCCTCACAGTCCCCCATTAACCATCCTCCCCAGATCCCCACACAGCGCCCCCATCACAACCTCCCCCAATAACCACCCAGTCCAGCCCCCCTCACAGCCCCCCCAGTTCCCACCACCCTCCCCAGATCCCCACACAGCCCCCCCAGTCCCCCCCACAGCCCCCCCATTAACCACCCTCCCCAGATCCCCCCCAGACCCCCCCACAGCCCCCCCATTAACCACCCTCCCCAGATCCCCCCCAGACCCCCCATTAACCACCCTCCCCAGATCCCCACACACAGCCCCCCCAGACCCCCCCACAGCCCCCCCATTAACCACCCTCCCCAGACCCCCCCACAGCCCCATTAACCACCCTCCCCAGATCCCCCACACAGACCCCCCCACAGCCCCCCCATTAACCATCCTCCCCAGATCCCCCCCAGACACCCCCACAGCCCCCCCATTAACCACCCTCCCCAGATCCCCACACACAGCCCCCCCAGACCCCCCCACAGCCCCCCCATTAACCACCCTCCCCAGACCCCCCCACAGCCCCCCCATTAACCACCCTCCCCAGATCCCCACACAGCGCCCCCAATCCCCCCACAGCCCCCCATTAACCACCCTCCCCAGATCCCCACACAGCGCCCCCATCACAACCTCCCCCAATAACCACCCAGTCCAGCCCCCTTCACAGCCCCCCCAGTTCCCACCACCCTCCCCAGATCCCCACACAGCCCCCCCAGCCCCCCCCACAGCCCCCCCATTAACCATCCTCCCCAGATCCCCCCCAGACCCCCCCACAGCCCCCCCATTAACCACCCTCCCCAGATCCCCACACAGCCCCCCCAGCCCCCCCACAGCCCCCCCATTAACCATCCTCCCCAGATCCCCCCCAGACCCCCCCCACAGCCCCCCCATTAGCACCCTCCCCAGATCCCCACACAGCCCCCCCAGCCCCCCCCACAGCCCCCCCATTAACCATCCTCCCCAGATCCCCCCCAGCCCCCCCCACAGCCCCCCCATTAACCATCCTCCCCAGATCCCCCCCAGACCCCCCCCACAGCCCCCCCATTAGCACCCTCCCCAGATCCCCACACAGCCCCCCCAGTCCCCCCCACAGCCCCCCCATTAACCACCCTCCCCAGATCCCCCTCAAAGCCCCCCCCCATTAACCTCCCCTCCCCTCCCCCCGCCGTCACCCCGCCGGGCCCTCCCCTCGCCGCATCCCCGCGGCGCCCGGCCGGGCGGCGCTGTCAGCACCGGGCTCCGCTCCGCTCCGCGCGGGGGCTCACTCACCCGGGGGGGCGGCCGCGTGGCTCCGCCATGTCGGGTCCGGCGGCGGCAGGTGGCCGGTTCCGGAGGCTGCTCGGCTCAGCCCAGCCCGACCGAGCGCGCCGCGCGTGCACGGGGGAGGGGGCTGGAGGGGAGGGGGCTGGGGCGCGCCGCGCGTGCACGGGGAGGAGGGGGCTGGGGCGCGCCGCGCGTGCACGGGGGAGGGGGCTGGGGCGCGCCGCGCCGCGCGTGCACGGGGGAGGGGGCTGGGGCGCGCCGCGAGTGCACGGGGGGAGGGGGCTGGGGCGCGCCGCGAGTGCACGGGGGGAGGGGGCTGGGGCGCGTTCACGGGGGAGGGTGCGGGAGAGCGCGCGGTCAGTAACCCCTTCGTCGCCGAGTCCGGCCCCCCGCGGGCATCGGCCGGCCCGGCTCCCGCGCACAGCAGCTACCTGCGCCACCCCCCCTCCCCGCCCCCCAACACAGCCCCCCGCCACGGCCCCCAGCCCCCCCCCGCCCGACCCCCAGACCCCCTCCCCGGCCCCCAACACAGCCCCCCCGCCTCCGGCCCACCTCCCCGCCCGACCCCCAACACAGCCCCCCGCCACGGCCCCCAGCCCCCCGCCCGACCCCCTCCCCGCCCCCCAGCACAGCCCCCCCCCCCGGCCCACCTCCCGGCACCGACCCCCAACACAGCCCCCCTGCCCTCCAGCACAGCCCCGCGCACCGATCCCCAACACAGCCTCCCACCCGCCCCCCAGCACAGCCCCCCGCACCGACCCTCAACACAGCCCCCCCAGATCTGACCCCCCAGCACAGCCCCCCCTCGCACCGGCCCACCTCCTCGCACCGAGCCCCAACACAGCCCCCCCCAGCACAACCCCCCCCCCCCGCACCGGCCCACCTCCCCGCACCGACTCCCAACACAGCCCCCCCCAGCCCCGACCCCCAGCACAGCTCCCCCCCCCTGCCCAGGCCCACCTCCACCCCCAACGCAGTCCCCCCCGCACCGGCCAGCTCTCCATCCCTGACCCCCCCAATACAGTCCCCTGAAACTGCCTCCCCCACACCAGCTGGCCTCCTTCCCCGCCCCCTAAGCTGCCCACCGATCCCTGCACCAGCCAGACCCTCTACGCAGCCACCAACCTGCCAGCCCCAGGCAGTCCCCCCCGTCCCCATCCCGCAGCCCCCTGTCCCTTCTGCCCTTTGCTGCAGCGCTGGGACGCGGGGCCCATAGCGGTCCCCTGCCCCACACACATTGTAACTCCCCTCTTGACTCTGTGGTGTGGCCCTTGGCCTGGGCTTGTCTCCCCCCCCCCCCCCCCCCCCGGCCTTGCAGCCCCTTAGCTGCCTCCTCCATCCTCAGGTTTGAACAGGCCCCTCAGTAACAGCTCAGGGGTCACCACGTCATATCGCTGGGCCCCACCCCTGCCCTGGGGGGCCCTCCTACTGCCCTGCTCGCTGGCAGGGACCTCTAGTTCGCCTGCTGCTGGCACCAGCCAGTGCCCCAACCCGCCAAGCTTGGAGATGGGGGGGCTGCTCCAGGGCCTCATAGCCCGTACCTAGCCTGACTGCCCCCCTCAGAATCCCCAACCCATCCAACCCCCCCTTTCAGCGGGGGGCCCCAAACTTTTTACCTCACACCCCCCTTACCCCTGTCCATACCCCCACCCTGTAGCCAGGGCCAGGAATGGGGCTGGGTGGCGTTCCCTCCCCACCTCCCATGGGGCTGGCCCAGGCCCCAGCCATGCCTCCCAAATGTTCCTCCGTGCTCCCCTAGGGAGTGTGCCCCACTATTTGGGGGTCTCTGCCCTACAGATAGGCAGCAGATGCTGCGCAGGCCAACAGAGCCACCCAGCCTGGCCTGGGGTAGGGCTGTGGGTCTTCTGTGGGCTCCCAGGTCCGGGAGCTCTGTGTTTGATGGAGGGACTGGCAGCCTCCAGTTGCCACTGTTGTGATGTTAGCTTTGGGTCCCTGCGCAGACATTTCCTAACCCCGGTTTCCATTAGCTTCCAGAGCTGGGTGTGCTGCCCCCAGCACGTCCCTAATCCTGGAAAGGCAACTTCTGGCTCCCCAAGGATTCAGCCGGGTGCTAAGAGGGACCCTTCCGCTGGGCTGATCAAGTGACCAGGCCATACTCCACCAAGACCCCTGGGATTCGGAGACTGGGCTAGGGTGGCTTGTTTGAGAGGCAGACACAACATGAAGAGGCGGAGGAGAGAGCTGTGGCCAGGCCCGAGGAATCCCCGGAAGGATTCACTCAGTCAGTGAAGAACCATCCCTCAGCGGAAGGGAAGGAAGCCCAGGGTAGCGCGGCCCATTGGGCCTGTAGACCAGCGATCAGATGACTGTGCTCCGGCACTGGAGAGCGAGTGCTGGGGGTCAGTGGAGTTGCACTCACCTAGCAGGTGTTTCAAAGAGGTGTTTGATCAGGCCTAGGCCCTGCACCAAGGAGGGGAGCCAGGGAACCCTGAGGGAGCCAGGCCTCACCGTAGCACTAGACACAGGCGGAGGGCGGGGGCTTTTCAATGCACAGGCCCTGTCAGAAATGGGCCATTGCTATGGATGCCCAGGTTAACACAAGGTAGCTCGCAGTCACCCTCTGGTGGCTAAACTGCGACTCTGCGGCTGGCTTCAGGCTAAAGGAGCCGGTCCTTAGCTCCCCGCCTAGGGATTTGTGCTCTTAGACCCCAGATCCCGGGGTTAACCCCGCAGGGGGCCAGACAGGGCTGTTCTGTTAAGATACTTGGACACTTACACCTAGCGAAGTCCTGTTTCCCCTGGTAAAAAGGGTTGTTAGAATCGAGTTCCTGGCTGGCTGCTTTTTCCCTCTTCCAGTCTGGATTTCTTCTCTCCTGGGCGCGTTCCCTGTGCATTGCTACAGACTCCAGCCATTAGCCAAGAGACGGGAGCAAATGGGACTCTTGGGGCCACCATGCAGCTGTATCCTGAGACCCCCAGCCCAGCCCGGAGAACTGGGCCGGAGCTGAGAGCATGAAACTAGATGCGGGGGCGGGGCTCTTCCAGCACAAGAATTCATCCTGGCCTCAAATTTACTTCTTGCAAGACAAACCCCCTCCGCCTTTGTGTGCTCGTCCTCCCCCAGCAGCCACATCACAGGCTCTCACACCCACCCCCTGCCTGTTTGGATCCAGAGTCACTTGCCACCCACTTGCCGGATGTTTTCTTGCCACCAAGGGTGGGGATTGGCACCTCCCCCAGAGCAGTTGGTGAACAGGGCAGGCTTCACACCCTCCTCACATGGAGCCCTTGGGCCATGGCTCTAGCACAGGGGTGGACAAACTTTTTGGTCCAAGGGCCAAATTGGGGTTAAAAATTGTGCAGAGGGCCGGATAGGGCAAACAGCCTGACCCAGCCCCCTATCCAACCTCCACCCACTGCTCGCCCCCTGACTGCCCCCCTCAGAACCCCCAACCCATTCAACCCCCCCCCCGTCCCCTGATCGCCCCCTTCAGAGATCCCTCCACTCTAACCACCCCCCCAGGACTCCACCCCCAATCTAAGCCCCCCTGCTTTGTTCCCTCACTACTCCCTCCTGAGATCCCCTCACCCTAACCGTCACCCACCAGGACTCCACCACCTAGCCCTCCCCCTCCCCCCCCATATTCAGCTGGGCGCTCCAACTGGGCCGGACTGCCAGGCCAGAAGCGTGGAGCTCTGCCCTTGGCCTGGACCCCGGACAGGGAGTGTGGGGCCCCACGGCACGCCGCGCTGGGCCCGGCCCCCGGACAGGGCGTGTGGGGCCCCACGGCACGCCGCGCTGGGCCCGGCCCCCAGGCTGGGAGGGAGGGGCCCCACGGCACGCCGCGCTGGGCCCGGCCCCCAGGCTGGGAGGGTGGGGCCCCATGGCACGCCGCGCTGGGCCCGGCCCCCGGACAGGGAGGGTGGGGCCCCACGGCACACCGCGCTGGGCCTGGCCCCCGGACAGGGAGGGTGGGGCCCCACGGCACACCGCGCTGGGCCTGGCCCCCGGACAGGGAGGGTGGGGCCCCGCAGCTTGGCGTGATCGCGTGGCCCCCGGCTTGCGCTCGTGGGCCAGATAAAAATGGCCGGCAGGCCACGTGAGCTGCGGGCCATAGTTTGCCCACCCCTGCGCTATCAGGAACAGCTGGGGCTGTAGCAGGGGCTGGTTTTTCACTGACCTCTTATCTCCAGCTTTTATTCAAGTTCACACTGAAGGAGCCACCCACTGCTCAGCCTCCCTGGGCCGCCTCCTTGCCCTGCTGGACACTGTCACAGTGCAGCTGCTCTCCATACACACCTGCAGGGACAAGTGCTTCTAGTCCTCCAGGGCACCAGCCTTGGGCGCCACAGCAGCAAGAAAATCCCCCCCCAGCCGCGGGCGCCAGCTGCCCGCCGGAGGGCTGCTCGAGGGAAGTTGTGCAGCTGCAGTGCACTTGAAGGACCTGTCGCGCGCTCACGTCCTAGGAAAGAGATCAGCCAGTGGAGCGTGGGAGGAGCTGTCCACCAGAACCGGCATCCTGACACTGGAGTCCAGTTCCTGCTGCCTCTATTTCCCCTTCCCCCCTAGCACAACACACCCAGAGGGACAGTTTTCAGCCAGGGCTGGCCCCCCTCCAGTGGTAAGAAACAGGATGCGCACAGCCTGTCCCCAACAGGGGAACGAGAAGGGCCCAGTTAGTTCTGGAAGGAACCTTTGGATCACTGAGTTCAAGTCTCTGAAGCAAAGAGTCTACCCTACACCAGCCCCTGGCTTCCTCTCAGCAGGACCCAACCCTCCCTAGGCTGTGCTCAGGGTCATTCTGGTGACCTCGCTACTTTATTCGTGCCTGATTGGATTATAAAAACCATTTAAAACCGTGGAGGGATTTGGGCCCTGCTGGTGCTGAATCCAATCAGCTTTGTCTGTGTGTTTTGTATATTTCGCCATCTCTACAACAGCACCAGCTGCGACACTTGATCAACAAGAGAGACCTGCAATCTCTGAAAAATCTCTCCATGTTTTCCCTCCCTGACCCCTGGTATTCTGTATGGCCCACTGGATTTGTCCCCAAAGCCGCAGACCAGACTTCTACGTGGGCCCAGCTAACTGAGTGCTGCACCCACATTGAGACCTCTGCCCTGCAGAATTTGAAGGGCACCATTCAGTTAAGGCTTTTCTTACTGACTTCGAAGGCCCATAATGCTTTGGTGAACTTTAGCTCCATGAATTCCAGGCCAGTCCTGTCCAAGTTATGCCTTGAGACCTTTGGGGAGGGGGGCAAATGCCAACTTACAGATACTGTACCTGTGTGTGGGTGCACCAGTACTTGTCGAGGTGGCCCTCATAGTATGTCCCAAGGCTATTTAAGGGCGGTGCCACCCTGGACTCCCCTCCACCAGTCCCTTTGTAGCAAAACCCAAAACTAGAAACGCCGGGGGGGGGGGGGGGGGGGAATAAGCATCTTCACCTACATCTCGAAGGACACCACTTACAGCACAGGTAAGAAGCCGGTTTTCCCGTTGAAGTGGCTGCTGTGTGTATCCCCCTCAAGGGACAAGGTAGGGCTCAGAGTCTGCTTACACAAGGAGTGCAGACCCACCTCTGCAACGTTGGCATCTGCCCTAGACACAGTCACTCCAGTCAAGGGCCAGGCAGAGGCGGATGCATCCTGGAGGTGAAGGCCTGGCTGCGCAGGTGATGTTGCCAGCAGGACTTCAGCTTCCTTGACCAGGGGACGCTGTACCAGGAAGAAGGATGCTAAGCAGACATGGGGTCCACCTAGCGAGGAAGGGGATGGGGGGGGGGAGGCTTTAAACTAAGTTCAATGGGGGAAGGTGAACAAAGCCCACAGGTCAGTCAAAACCATGGAGATGTGGGAGAAGGGTCAGAGTCTGGGGGGAGCATGGGCTGTTACAGCAGAAACATGGGAGAGACAAGACACAACTGGGGGGGGAGGGAAATCAAATCGGTATCAGATGTCTGTATACTAATGCGAGAAGCAGGGCCGGCTCCAGGCACTAGCCTGGGAAGCATGTGGTTCACCTCTGTCCTCCTTAGTCTGGGGCTTGAAGTCTCTACAGTTTTGACACCTGTCCCAGATGTGGCCCTCAGATGCCTGGAGTGAGGGTCAACTCCTTGCAGCCACTGCAAGGCTTAGAGCATCGAGACCCAGGCCTGCGCTGATAGCAGGAGCTGGTGTCCCAAGCACTGCAAGGAACCCTAAATACACCGTCAGTCACACTTCCCATAAACAGGAGCTGGTGTCCCAAGCACAGCAAGGAACCCTAAATACACCATCAGTCACACTTCCCATAAAGCTCTACTAACGATAACAATACACCAACAACACCCACAAGACCAGAAAGGGGGAACATTTGCAAAGCAAGTCAACACGCTC
The DNA here is from genome assembly GCA_032164245.1 of Sternotherus odoratus. Taxonomy (NCBI): domain Eukaryota; kingdom Metazoa; phylum Chordata; order Testudines; family Kinosternidae; genus Sternotherus; species Sternotherus odoratus. Next base: position 85,777,620 of record JAVMKO010000009.1, on the reverse strand, counting down.
TGAGGACCAATCATGATCAGGAAGAAGGAACTGAGGGAGGTCAGGGGTGACTCCATCCTTGATATTGTGGAGCAGAGGGCACATCCCCAGGCCTGACAGGTACCACTAAGGGGAAAATGTTGGACTCTGGGGAATTGGGTGCACACACAGCTGAAGTGGAGTGGCTGTGTACAACCATGGGAAGCAGCAGCTAATCTCACTTAGTTGGCTGACGTGTGAGATTAGCTGGGATCAAATCTGTACAGAGCCAGTGTGGTGTTTTAAATCCATTTCTCTCTGGTGCTCTGTGCCCACCACGTCTTACGCTTGCCCCGTTCAGGAGCCTCTGGTTGCTATAGAACCAGGCTAGGATCAGATCACTGGAAAGGCAAGTGCACAAAACCCAGTCAGGCCTGCAGGGTGATGAGCAGCTGTGATACCCGGGCGCTGGTCAGGCAGGTCCCAATGAGAGCCCCCTTCTCCCCCTGCAGGTGAGGGCAAAAGGCTGAACACCTGCCGGGGCTCAGAGGGCAGAAGCACGGGTGCTGAGAGCTGTGGGGAAAGGGTCCCCAGGGGGGAAGGGACGAGAGAGACATGGGGGAAGAGAAGGAATCAGCTGCGGGGGAGGAGAGATGAGGCCCGTGGGTGAACAGCCAGAGCTCAGCTGCCCTCTGTGCTGCTCTAGTGGAAGGAACCCAGCCCCTCAAAGGGAGGGAGACGTGGGGCCAGGCAGTCACTGAGGGCCAAGGGGACGACGAGGCCAGCACGGAGTCGGGGCCGGGAGTAGACAGGACTCAGGAGGATGGTGGGCAGTTCTGGGAGCCCCGTCACCAAGGAGACATTGACAGATGGGGGGAAGCCCCCTGCAAAGGCAGGCAGCAATGGGGAGCAGGGGCTAAGTCCGAGGATGGAGCTGCAACTAGTCAGGTGGCCAGGGGAGAGGAGTGGCTGCCTGCAGGGTGTGAGCCCGGGGGCATCCTCGGGCGCCTCTGACAGCAGGAGGTAGTCGCTGTGCAGCCGTGAGCATCACCTGCCAAAGAGCAGCAGAGGCAGGGCCTGTTCCCACAGGGACCCCCCCAACGGCGCATGGACGGAGCTAACCCCCAAACCCCTCCCCTGCCAAGGCCCAGTGTGGGGACAGACCCAGGACAGATCCATGCACTGGCGGCCTTTCCCCTGGGGGAGCTCTGCGGAGTGAGGGCCGAGGAGTGCCTGAGGGAAATCCCTTGGCTCCTTCCAATTACCCCCCTCTAGTCTTCAAAGCAGAAAACAGAAGCTTGAACTCTGTTACTGTCCACACCCGCTGCAGCCTCCCCCGGAGCCCACCCTGCATTGCACTGCAATCTGTGGATTGCACCCCTCACTAGCCTCTGCCCCCACTGCAACCCCCTGAGCACACCCCACTTCAGTATCCCCCTGCAGTGCCAGCTCCCAGCCCCCTTCATCCGTGCGAGATGGACTGGCTGCTGCCACTGGCCTCCCCAGGCACCCCCTTTGCCCCCCGGCCCTCCCCTAGAGTGAGGGAACGGGCGGGTGCCAGGTTCTAGCCCCCAGGGGAGAGCGGGGGCTGGGGAGGGAGGCAGCTGGACTCAGCAATCCTTGCTGGCTAATTCTCTCCCCCCCAGGCAGAAGAGCAAACCCTGGAGCTGTGCCTCTCCCAGGCCTGGCTGCTATAGCACAGCCAGGACCGCCCAGCGCCCGGCCCTGCCAGCAGCCCTTTCCTATCGCCCCTCCTCAGACAGCCAGGACCGCCCAGCGCCCGGCCCTGCCAGCAGCCCTTGCCCAGCGCCCAGCCCTGCCAGCAGCCCTTTCCTATCGCCCCTCCTCAGACAGGCAGGGCCGGGCGCCTGAGAAGCCAGGATCCGGCAGTGCAGAGGGGAGCTGTAGCTGGACACAGAGGTGGGTGTCAGCGCCACGTCCGCTCACTGCCATCGCATGCCTGGGGCACAGGGGGGTTACCCAGCCTGGCTCCAGAGTGCCCTAGGGGGGCTTTGCCAGCCATGCCGTAGGGGGGCATCAGAAGGACAGGAAGAAATTTGCTCCCTTGCCCTTCCTTCCAGAAGCCCAGCCCCCAATCTCGGCTCATGCTGCCTTGACACCCGCTGATTCAGCTCTCGCCCCTCCGCCGCCCCACAACCTCCTCTCTCCTCCCCCTCTGCTGAGAGCTGCCCCCTGCTCTGCTCATCCCCCCATTCCTCAGGGTGCTGCCGTGCCCCCTCCTCTTCTGGGCATACATCCAGCCGGCGAGGAGCGGGGCGGGCGAGCACCCCCTGCCTGCCCCGGGGCGGTGTATGGGGCCGGGGGCTGAGCTTCCTGGGGGAACTGCACACCAGTCCCTGGGGAGCTTGTCCCTGGCACCCGCCCGGGATGAGGAGAGGGCTGGACCAGGGTGCAGTGACTAGAGCAGGGAGAAAGGCTCGGAAATCGGCCCGAACAGCGGGGGCCAGTCTCCATGGCAACACAGAGGTGAGCGCTAGGCCCAGGCTCAAGCGCAGACTCAGACCAGGCCCCCGGCGCTGCTTCGGCAGCACAAACAGCAGCTCCCCCGACAGTCTGGGCCCCGACCCCCAGCAATTCCCTGCCTGGCAGGATGGCCCTGGCTGACCCCCTCTCTCATCCTGTCCCCTGCCCTGGGAATGGGGGTAAAGCCAGGGACCCTGCAGGCCTTGGTGCTGGGCCAAGCTGGCCAGGATCCCAGCCCAGAGGATGGACAGACGGGTGGGGCGGTGCTGGCGGGTCTCTCTGTAAGAGGCCCCCTTTCTGTCTGCCCCAATGAATTTGTTCTAAGTCTCCCTGGTAACGTGGAGGCCTCACAAGAGCAAACCCCCGGGGTGCACTCTGCTGGCTTTTGGGCCTGGTCCGTGACCTCCCTCCCTCAGCCCAAGAAAGGAAAGGGGGGCGGCCTGCGTAAGGGGTGCTGCTGGGGCCACAGCCCCTCCCTGTCAGGTGCTGAGGTCTGAGTGTTCACCTCATCAGAGCCCAGCTCTGGACAGTCGCTAAAGGGGACTGATCTGGAGCAGGCGGGACAGAGGAAAGGTCACATGGTGGGGAGAGGCCCAGCAGGGAGGCCTAAAGCCTGCGTGAGGCCCAGGGGAGCAGGGAGGGTGAACGGGCCTGAGGACTGTCTCAGGCCCTGGCCTGTGCACCGAGGAAGGGCCTAGCCCCGGAGAATTCCCAGGTAGAAGGGAAGTCAGAGAAGCACCCCAGGGGAGAAAGGGAGGGTGGGAGGCTGCTTGATGTTCCTTCTTCTCTCACCTGACCCATCCGAGCTGGGCATCCTCCCGTGGGGGCTGAGGCCGAGCGAGAGCAGATGCGTGTGTGCTGGGCACTCTCTCTTTTCACATTCATAGAAATGGAGGGCTGGATCTATTCTTAAAAACCTCCATTGATGGTGATGTCACAATCTCCGGGAGAAGCCTGTTCCAGAGCTTACCCACCCTGAGTTGGAAAGATTTTCCTAATCGCTCACCTAACTCTCCCTGGCTGGAGCTGAAATCCATTATTTCTTGTCCTACTGCCAGTGGACATGGAGAACAACTGATAACAACTGCACTTAGGACGGAAGAATCCCATGCACTATTACTAGGGACCGAATGGCTAGGCAGCAGTTCTGCAGAAAAGGACCTAGGGATTACAGTGGATGAGAAGCTGGATATGAGTCAACAGTGTGTCCTTGTTACCAAGATTAATGGCATCTTGGGTTGTATAAGATGGGGCATTGCCAGCAGATTGAGGGATGTGATCGTTCCCCTCTATTCAACATTGGTGAGGCCTCATCTGGAGTATTGTGTCCAGTTTTGGGACCCACGCTACAAGACGCTACAAGAAGGATGTGGAAAAATTGGAAAGAATCCAATGGAGGACAAAAATGACTTATGAGAAGAGGCTGAGAGAACTGGAATTGTTTAGTCTACAGAAGAGAAGACTGAGGGGGGATTTGATAGCTGCTTTCAACTACCTGAAAGGGGGTTCCAAAGAGGATGGATCTAGACTGTTCTCAGTGGTAGCAGATGACAGAACAAGGAGTAATGGTCTCAAGTTGCAGTGGGTGAGGTCTAGGTTGGATATTAGGAACAACTTTCTCACTGGGAGGGTGGTGAAGCACTGGAATGGGTTCCCTAGGGAGGTGGTGGAATCTCCTTCCTTAGAGGTTTTTAAGGCCCAGCTTGACAAAGCCCTGGCTGGGATGATTTAGTTGGGGATTGGTCCTGCTTTAAGCAGGGGGTTGAACTAGACACCTCCTGTGGTCCCTTCCAACTCTGATATTCTAGGATTTTAGTACTGACCCTTGCAGGAGCGCACTAGATACACCTCTCAATATGACAACACACATGAAGAACTGCCCTTGGGGTCACTCTTTCAACCAGCTGTGCGCCCACCTTTGGTAATTTCATCTAGACATTTCCCGTTTGCTTATGAGACTGTCATGGGGGACTGTCAAAAGCCTTACCAAAAATCAAGGTATAGCATGTCTACTGCTTCCCTCCCATTCACTAGGCCAAGGACCCCGAAGGAGGAAATTAGGCTGGTTTATTCTTCGTTCTAGTTTATCAGTGTCCCTGCGAGCCCTACAGGGGTGGGGTGGGGGTTTGTCTCTGCGAGGGGCCAGCGCACCTTTGTGCACAACCCCAAAGTCACAGGGACTGTTTTTGCAGCTAACCACACTGCAGACTGTGTCCATGATCCCTGCCCAGGTCTCTGCTCCCTTTGGGTTTGTGGCCTTGGTGCAGGAAGGCTCCCTTATGGGATTTTCTCCTGTGAGCACCCACTTCTGACTTGCCCAACTTGGAGGGAGTTACCTGAATTATGATCTCTTCCTCCCGGTCGGGAGCTATGGCCATCTCCACACTTCTCTCCATAGGGCAGCGTTCCCTGCCTGTGCCCGTCTCTTGCTCTCCCTCTGGGGGATGTGGCTGTTTGCTGCATTTCTTCATCACCGAGCACAACCGGCCTCCAGGTTGTGGGCCGCTGAACAAAAGAACTGCTGGGTCCCACCCTGACGCTCCAAAGAGGCTCCAGCAGGGGAACAGAAACAATCAGAGGGAGCGAGACAAAGAGCAGGAGCGACGGCAGCGAGCGCTCGCTACGCACCGTGCACTAGGGCAGGTCCTGCAGAACAGTCTCAGCCACCTCCGTCATCGCCAGCGAGGGCTCGCGCCCCTCAAGGCCGGCTGGAGAGAGGCAGAGCGGTCTGCCCCACTCCTCTCAGCTGGCCCTGGGGCAGGTTTTGAACGAGCTCTTCCCCTAGTGGGGCTGGAAGCTGTCCATCCCCTGCTGATCTCAGCCAGGGGCTTGTTGGTGGTTTAAGGAACACTTACTGACTAACAAAGGGCCTAACTAGCCACAAACAAGAGTCACCCCAAGGGGCAGAAGAAATCAACAAGGAAAGCCCAGAGGACATTGTGTGACCTGAGCTTGCTGCCCTTTGAGCAAGTAGAAGGACCTGAGGGGGCCCCTGGAGTCCTATAGCAGGGAGAGAACGGCGGGTAAGTGATCCCCATCAGATCTGGTCTGTAGGTTTGTCCCGGCTAGCTGTGCTGGGGAGACGTGGTAGCTAACACGGTTTGATACACAGGTGAGGTGGTGGAGCTGAAGCCTTCACTCCAGGCTTCCTGGCCCAGCCAGCTCTTAGACAGAGTCAGCTATGAGAGGAGTTTTGGAGGGATTGTGGGGGTCTTTCCTTCCAGGTTCAGCATTACCTGAGATGTCACAATGGCCAGTGACAGATCCTTGGTGATGGGATTTCCTGTGCATGAATGTAAGCTGGTGGCTGAACTGTAGAAAAAGATTATTGGATTGGAGGAGCAAGTTGAGATGCTACTAAGAATCAAAAAGGCTGAAGAGTTCCTAGACTGCCAGATTTGGGAAACATCAGTACCCCAGGTTCAAGGGAGAAAGAAGCTGGCCACAAAGGAATCGGTGAGAGAGGGAGTCAGAGAGGGTTCCTGGCAGTTGTAACCACCAGAGGTCATAACAGTATTTTACACGGTTGGAGACAGATGAAGATCAGCCAACTGTGGCCACCAGGGAGGAAAGAAGAGGAGGAATTTCACACTCACACAGCTAGAAGTTTCAAATGGACTGCCAGAGCCTGGCACTGGATGACGGGCGGCGGATCATGCAATAATAACCCTGTTCTCTTCATTCCCCCGAAGCACCTGTTATTGGCCACTATTGGAAGAGAGGATACTGGGCTCGAGATCTACTGGTCTGACTCAGGGTTGCCATTCTTCGACCAAGTTCTCAACGTGGAAACTATGGAAGATCTCACTTCAGATCCAGGAGTCCCAAAGGAATGGAAAGATGTACAGGACACACTGGGCATGGTAACTTAGCCCAACCTGTAAAACATGACGCTTTCCTGCAATGAGTTTTCCAACCATCCAAAGAAGATGGACGATCCTTTCCGGAGATTCAATACACAGAAGAATCAGAAGAGCATTCTCCAAATGACAGGTGACAAACTGGACAGCGTGCTCCTGTCCCAGAGCCAAACAGGAGACCTCGTTCTAAGACTGGATAGTCTTCTGAAGTCTGCGTGGAAGGATCCACTGGGGATGATTCATAGTGGCACTAATAACACTGCATCCTGGGATATCTCACACATAGTAGATGACTGCAAGGAACTCAGAAGCAAGCTGAAGAACGTCCAGATGATCTTCTCTAAAAGCCTCTGTCCCACAAACAAAGACAAGACAGAAAATTCTGGAAGTGAATTGCTGGCTAGGTAAATGGTGGAGGGCTTTAGTGTTATGGAACACTGAATTACGTCTATGGAAAAATGGGACTGTATAATTTGGATGGCCTCCACCTCAGTAGAAGGGGAACCAGTCTCCATGTGGATAGACTGGCTAAAGTTGTTGGATTGTGTGTGTGTGTGTGAAGAAATTATCAAATTCCCTATACACCAATGCCAAGAGCCTGAGTACCAAAAGGAACTGGAATTACTTGTTTAAATTTGATGTAGTTAGTATTACTGAAAACTAATGGGATGATTTGCACAATTGGCATGTTACAATCAAGGTTATAACCTACTTAGGAAAGATCGAGTGGGAGAAAAGGGAAAGGTGCTCTATGTCAGAAATGGCCTTTCCGGCTTCCGAGTCACAGATAAAGAAAGTCATTTGGAGTGCTTATCTCCTAATAGCTACAGCACAAGATGGGGTATTTGTGGGTGTCTGCTACAGACCATCAAATCACAGTAGGGAACAGAATGACCCCCTCCTAATGCATCTCTCCATAATGTGAAGGGGGGAAAACCTGTGTGATCACCGGGAGCTTCAATGCGAGTGACGTATGCTGGAGGTCTCATGACACCAGGACTGAAAACATCCTTGGACTTTCTAAACATCACCAATGTCAATTTCCTAATTGAAAAACCTTTGCAGCCAACAGGGGGGAATTCTATGTTAGACTTTGTCCTAACAGATAAAGGGGAACTGATCACAGAACTAAAAGTTAATGGTAGCATAGGTACAAATGATCAGATTTTGATCACATCTGTACTGTGCAAGGAGAATAAAGTCCAGAACAATCTTTTTTTAATTGGTGCTTTAACAGGGCCAATTTCACAAAGCTGAAAACAATTATCAGCTAAATCAGCTAGGAGGAAGAATGTAATCAGAAAAATGTGAATGATAATTGGGGATCATTTAAGAACAATATACTAGTGTTCAAAAAGCCACAACTGAGGAAGAAGGCTGTGCTTGTTAAAACAACAACCCGGTTGAGGGGGGAGCTAAGGCAGCTGTAAATTCTATATATAACAAATGGAAGAAAGGGGAAATTAATAGTAATGAATATAAATCAGAAGTTAGGAATTGCAAAAAATTGATAAGGGCAGTCAATGGACACACAGAGTTAAGAATAATAAGGATTTTTTTAAATGATATTAGGAATAAAAGAATCTGGACAATAGCATTGGTCCATTACTAGACAGAAATGGCAGAATTATCAATAATATCCAAAAACGTTTATTGAAGCATTCAATAAATAGTTCTGTTCTGTATTTGAGGAAAAACAGAATTTGGGGAAAAAGCAGAATCATCAGATGGCGATGACACTTTTTTCATTCCACTAATATCTCTGGACGGTGTTAAACCAATACTACTAACGTTTGACATTTTAAAATCAGCAGGTCCAGATGCCTTGCATCCAAGAGTTTTAAAAGAGGTGGCCGAGAAGCACACTGAATTTTCACTACGTTTTTAAGTACTAGGGAAATTCTAGAATACTGGAAGAAAGTTAATGTGAAACTTTTTAAAAGGGCAAATGGGACATTGATCCCAGGCAAGATAATGGAATGGCTGATACAAGATTTGATTAATGAAGAACTAAATGAGGACTCAAGAAAACAATAGGTGGTTTAATATGGCTAAATGTAATTGTATACATCTCGGAACAAAGAATGTCAACCATATGTACAGGGTGGGGGACTCTATCCTGGGAAACGGTGAGACTCACAGAGATTTGGGGATGGATAATCAGCTGAACATGAGCTCTTAGTTTGACACTATGGCCAAAAGACCTAATGCATCCTGGAATAGATAAAACAGTTACCTACCTTTCGTAACTGTTGTTCTTTGAGATGTGTTGCTCATGTCCATTCCAATAGGTGCACACACGCCGCATGCACACTTGTGGGAAGGTTTCCCCCCTAGCAGTGCCCTTTCTGCGATTGCAATAAAGAGCTGCAATGACTTATGAAATGGCTCTGTGCACTCAATATAGAATGATAGGGCCTGCCTGATATCCAGGGAGGAGGTCCGGAGTCCTGGGCCGATGGCACCCAGCCAGAGAGCCTGGTGGGTGTCGATGGCGATCCACGTGGCCTCTGCCCTGGACTGCTGCTGGACAGTGAATGACGTCGGGGACGTTCCCTCGACCCCAACCAGTACCGCTCTGGGGGCAACTGCGGAGAGCCCAGCGGTGGCTTGTCTCTGGAGCGCAGAACCGACTCCGGTAGGGCTCCAGGTACTGGGCAGGGACAAGACATCTCAGACCGCTTGCAAGGCCTCCGGCGTGGAAGGCATCTGGAGAGACCTGGGCCGAGGTGGCCGAGCTGCTCTGCTCAGCGAGTCAGAGGCCTGGGGGCCGAAGGGGATCGAGGACTGCCCAATGCGGGCCTAGCCTCTGCCCCTGGTGCACCACGGTACCGCTGCAAAAAGGGCATCTTCTTGGTCCTCTTATGCCCCAAGGATGGGGAGCAGTGCTGACTGGACGAAGGTGGCGGGGGATCGCTGTGTGCGGACGTCACGGTGCCTGGTGCCGACTTGGAGTGGTGAGCCAGGGTCAGCACCGACTCCATCAAGATGGCCTGGAGTCGAATGTCCCTTTCTCGCTTTGTCCGGGGCTTGAGTGACTTGCAGATCTTGCAACGATTGCCGATATGGGACTCACCCAAACAGCGTAAACAATCCGCGTGCGGGTCACTCCTCGGCATAGAACGCCTGCAAGAGTCGCAAGACTTAAAGCCCGGGGCTCGGGGCATGCCCCGGCCCAGGAACTCAAACTAACTTGAGAACTAAGTAACTACAGGCACTAAGTAGAATGCTACGGACAAGCTGCCGTGAAGCTGGAGCTGCGAAGTTCCGATGCACCTTCACCGGTGGCAAGAACGAACTGCAGGTAGGGGAGCACGCGGCACCCCTTATAGCGCCAGGGCAGCACCACTTCAGGGGTCGTGGGGGAGCGCTCCCCCTACGGGTACTGCTAAGGGAAAAATTTCCGGCACCGGCCACATGGCGAGCATGCTCACCTACTGTGGAATAGACATAAGCAATCACTCGAAGACCACACTGACCCCTCCTAAACGAGGTCAGAATGACACACAGAATAGAGATGTTTGGATGGAACCAACATGTACCAAGTGATAGCTAGCCATATCAGGGGGCAGTGACTGATTATGTCAGCGGCAGTACATAACTTGTTTGTATCGGGGTATAAACAGAGGGATACTCTCAGAGGGAGTAACTTTGCCCAGCCAATGGGGGAATGTAAAGTCCTGCCATTCACTAAACCATGCTCATTGTCTCCAGCATTCTTGTATCCTTGTAGAGTCACCAGGTGCCATTACTGTGCTTTGTCAACAATAAGCCTGGCCTAGTGCCTTCGTACCGTAACAGATCTTGTGGTCATTGGGCAGTTTGCTCGAGGTCTGCTGTGCCGGCTGTCTGTGCAGAACTGAAGCAGCACATAGGAAGAACACACACACACAGCCAAACAGCTGACCCCCAGTTCCTTCTGGCCTTAGAATCTATATTGAAAGTCTACATGAGGTCTAGAATGTGTTAGCTGCCACCTCACCTTCTTCCTAGACACCTTTTATCCTCGCCAGGAGAAACCCTAGCAGGTTCGGGACCCTGGCTGCACAGTCCTCTTGATCCCACCAGTGGAAGTGTGCAGGGCCCATTTGTTCTCTGTGGATCGGTGACAAGGTACTGCTGCTTAAAGGGCCGCTCTGAATCACTCTCCAAACCCCCTTCCCAACTAGTGAACACAGGGAGAGAACAACTTGGGCAAAACAGGTGAGCAAGAGAGGAGACCGTTCCCCACTCCACCCTGGAGAGGCTGAACAATGCACTTACTGAGGAGCAGGAAAGGTGCAGACAGAGTTCCTGAGATCTGGTGCGTAGAGTTCACTGGGCCTGTGTGGGAACAGTTCAGGGCACGGTCTGTGGGGAGGCAGGGGAATCGGGAGAGGGAGCATGTGAGGGTCACAGGGCTCAGACTCTGAACACACATGTGCGTGCACACACACACACAGCCCTTTCGCAAAGTAAGATCTCTGTATTTGTCTGAGGACGTCTGCGATACAGGGTTTCATCTGGTATAAATAAAGTACAAAATCTTACAATGTCTTAATCATTATTTTAACAAAAATACTAAAAACTTAGTAAAAACTGAAACTGAAGAAGGAGGAGGGGAGACTACCAATCACACGGGATCTCCATAAACCTTTGTAGAAACCGGAGTAAAAACATTTTCTCTGTATGATAAAAATCACTCCCCCCCCCTCCGAGAAGGGCAGCTGCAGAACACGGCGCCTGGGCAGGTGCCCCGGGACAGAGGGGTTGGGAACAGCCCCCACAGAGGGAGGCTGTGTCCAGTCCACAGTGATGTCTCCCTCCTGGATCGGCCCAAGTGCCATGGCTCAGTAGCGTCCGAAGGGGTTGTTGTTCTGCTGGGGCTGTGTATCTGTTCAGATCAAACACAGAGTTAGATAATCACAGGATTCCCGTCCAGCTCGGAGATGCCCATCAGCTCTTCAATTCAGAGTGACTGTGAAGAGGAGGGGCGAGGTAGGTAAGAGAAGGGGGCCACCACGGTCTTCGACTGGGACACTGCACTTGGGTATCACTTGATGCTCTGCTCAGATGCCACACTCTGGTGCCAGCTCCTGGGGCTGAGGGTAGCAGGACTATCAAAATCCCACCTGCTCCTGGAAAGGTGGGGATAGAGTGTGTCGAACCAGCTCTCGACACCTCTTCCATCAGCTCCACTCTGCTCCGTGGTGTGGAACCATGGGGCACTGAAAGGGAGCGGGTAGCTGCCTAGGTGATGAGGCTGGAAGCTGAATTATCCTCTGGTCCTTTCTCTTTTAATGAGAACACCTGTAACCCCTAGTCCTGTGCGGCACCCACCGTACAGAAACCCAAACACTGCTACCGCCACCCGGTGGGTGCACAGCAAGAGCTGCGCTGGGCCAGGTAACTACCCTGGAGTTCCCACCAATCATCCGACCTGAAGAAAACTTGGGAACTTCAGCTAGAGGAAAAGGAGCAACCCCTGGAGTGGTGCTTCTTACAGGGAACATCACACACCTGTGCTCTGGGATCTGACTGGCCCCACATTCGCTGCTGGTGCAATCTGGGGGATGGTTTTACTCTAGACCAGCGGTTCTCAAACTAGTTGATACCGCGACCCCTTTTTGTGATCCGGCGACGCGGCGCGACCCCCTCCGCCGAAATACAAAAAACAAACAAACAAAACACACACACACACACAAAAAAAGCGCGTGCGCCCCGGTCCTCCGTCCCCGCCATGTGCGGGCGGGCTGCCGGGAGCGCCCTGGTCCCCCGTCCCCGCCGCAGGCGGGCTGCTGGCTGCGCGCCGGCCCCAGTCGCCGCGAGTTGCGGCGGCAGGAGCTCACAACCCCCTGGGGAGCGCTCGGCGACCCCCCCGTTTGAGAAACCCTGCTCTAGACCTTAATGATTTGGGGCCTGTCTACACTACAACTTCAAACTCAGTGGGTAACCAGTCAGTTAGGTTACCCTAAGACAGAGCCAGCTTGAAACACGGCTTGTGTCTGCACACAAGACAATCACTACTCGGGGAGCCATTGGCCTGTCTGCCAGAAACAGAATTTTCTTCCTATAACCTATTCCACAGGCTTTCTGCAGCGCAGATTTCTAAAATCATGCCAGAGTAACCAGCATGGCTGGTCCTCCCTCCCTCCCTCTCCACAAGAGGGCAATGGGATCCCGTATGAGCTGCTGGTGCCACTCGGGGTGTGTCCTCAGGCACTCCCCCCATCCCGAGGTCCAGCGGGAGAGCAGCTCTGCCTCTCAGGAATGTACCGACATGGTGAGTTCACACAGCAGCTCTTTATACAACTTAGCCCTGTTTGTTATAACCAGCACAGAGGAGAGATTCACCAGCTGGTTACAGTTGATTACATGATTACAACTGTGCTGTAAACGGGTCGCTAGAGGCAGCCTCTCTCTGCACTTTAACATTATCCCCTGGGGCCATGTGCACTCGAAGCCCCTCAGACTGGAGTAACGGGGGCACTCAGTCCTGGAATGCTCTTCCTCCACTGCAGAGGAGGGCATGCTGCAAGACCTACGCTGTTTGCTCAGGCATTCTCAGAGGGACCAGGGGGATACGTGGCTAGGATTATGCACAGTACTAAGGTCTAGTGTGGACTCTTCTAGAGACTCATTGTAAATGCACTTTTTACATAGGGAAGATAAAACACGACTTCTGCAGTGGTTGGGATGTTCCTGGTGCTTTTCAGACAAAGAAAGTCCCAGATCGTGTCCTGTGAAGTGCATTCTAGGGATCTATGTTAAGAAACCCAATCAACCAAGTCCACACAAGATGACCACTTGGCTGGTACTGAGCACTACCAGATTTCAACCAGGAACCTAGAAGTGAAAGGCTCCATAACCCAATCATACAGCCAGTCCTGTCATGATACAGGGTGGGAATGGAGGCCCTGGAAAGGAAAAGGATCATTTAGCCCAGTCACCAACCACCCTGCGCCTCTGAATTCTTTTTCTTGACTGTCACTGTGGCTGTCAACACTTGGAGAAACTCTGCAATCTCACTGGCTCAGGGAAGCACGTACAGGCACCGGGAGGAATAGGTAATCGCCCATAAAGGAATGTCTAATAGTTCCTGCAGTCACAGCCTTGTAAGGAAAATAATGTAAGAGGCTGGAATGCAAAGGACGAATCTAGTAGGAGCCGGAATCCACTTTTCAGTTCTAGTCTGAAGACTGCAAAGTGATGGTCTCACTGTGTTCGATGGGGTCACTTGGGGAAAGGGTTGATGCACCTGGGCACAATCCTGGCTGGGCTGCCCCTGGGAAGTCAGTCAGCATGTGTTTGCCTACAGCACTCCTTTGATTCCCATGTCAGGATGTAAAATTGCTGATGTGCTCCTTACCACAGCAGAGGGGTCTGGAGGGACACTGCCCTGCTGGGGCTCAGGCAGCAGCCCACATGGCACTGCTCCAGAAAAAAAGTCTTTCTCTGACCATGTCCTGAATAAAGTACTTCCCTGGCTGCCCCATCAGGCACAAGCTCCAGAATGTATAGTCCGTGGAGAAGGCTGGGACCCAGCAATGACGGAGGCGGTGGCATGACACGGGTACATCCAGGAAAGCAGACCCGTCATGTTTGGGAGAGCTGCCCCACAGCCTCCACACACTGCTGCCCTGGCCTCTGTCTGCAGCAGGCCTAGAAGGCTGCTCACTTGGTTGGCAGTACTGTGTGCTCCTCTCTGCCTGCGGCCCTGGCACTGCTAACCAGAGCTATGGTCACAAGAACACAGGAATGGCCAGACTGGGTCAGACCAATGGTCCATCTCGCCCAGTATCCTGCCTTCTGAAAGTGGCCAAAGCCAGGTGCCCCCGAGGGAATGACCAGAACGGGGCAGTCAATGCAGGATTCAAACTCAGCTTCTGGCAGTCAGAGGCTTAGGGACCATACATGGGGTTGCATTCCTGACCATCCTGGCTAATAGCCATTGATGGACCTGTCCTCCGTTAGCTTATCTACTTCTTTTTTGAACCCTGTTATAGCTTTGGTCTTCACAACATCCCCTGGCAATGAATTAATATAAAAATAAAAAAATATAAATGGAGATATACCAATCTCCTAGAACTGGAAAGACCTTGAAGGTCATCGAGTCCAGTCCCCTGCCTACACTAGCAGGATCGAGTACTGTCCCCTGACAGATTTTTTGCCCCAGATCCCTAAATGGCCCCCTCAAGGATTGAACTCACAACCCTGGGTTTAGCAGGCCAATGCTCAAACCACTGAGCTATCCCTCCCCCCCCCCGGGCTGTGATTGAAGAAGTACTTCTTTGTGCTTGTTTGAAACCTGCGGCTTATTAATTGTATTGGGTGACCCCTGGTTCTTATGTTATGTTTCGGGATAAATAATACTTCCCTAATCACTTTCTCCACACCATTCCTGATTTTATAGTCCTCTATCATATCCCCCCACCCCTCATTAATCATCTCTTTCCCAGATGAACAGTCCCAGTCTTTTTAATCTCTCCTCATGTGGAAGCTGTTCCATACTCGTAATCATTGCTGTTGCCTTGCTATACTTTTTCCATTTCTAATACATCTTTTTTGAGATGGAGAAACCAGAATTGCAGAATTCAAGGTGTGGGTGTACCCTGGATCTAGATAGAGGCACTATGCTATTTACTATCTTACTAGCTATCTCTTTGCTAATGGTTCCATTCTGTTTGCTTTTTTGACCACTATTGCACATTGAGGGGATGTTTTCAGAGAACTATCCACAATGACTCCACAATCTCTTTCTTGAGTGGCAACAGCTAATTTAGACCCCGTCATTTTATATGTACAGTTGGGATTATATTTTTCAATGTGTATTATTTTGAATTTATCAACAGTAAGTTTCACCTGCCATTTTCTTGCCGGGTCATCAGTTTTAAGAGATTCCCTCTTTGCAGTCTGCTTGGACTTAACTAACTCAAGTAACTTTGTATCATTTGAAAACTTGGCCACCTCACTGTTTACCCCCTTTTCCAGATTATTTATGAATACGTCAAATAGTAATAGTCCTAGTAAAAATCCCTGGGCAATACCACTATCTACCTCATTCTGAAAACTGAACATTTATCGCTAGCTCTTGTTTCCTGTCCTTTATCCAGTTATTGATCCATGAGAGAACCGTCCCTCTTATCCCATGACAGCTTACTTTGCTTAAGAGCCTTTGGTGAGGATCCTTGTCAAAGGCTCTCTGAAAGCCTAAGTACACTATATCCACTGGATCCCTCTTGCCCACGTTTGTTGATCCCCTGAAAGAATTCTCATTGATTGGTGAAGCAGGATTTCCCCCTTTACAAAGTCATGTTAGTTCTTCCCCAACAATCGGTGTTCGCAGAGGGATGGTGTAAAGAGACCAGGAAGCCTGGGCTCTCCCCCCCCTTGCTATCACTTTACACCAGCGCCTGTTCTATGGAGAAAGACACTTGGGTGAGCAGGGAAAAGAGGTGAGAAAAACGAAGAGTGCTCATTTCTTACTGGAGAGTTGCTGCTGAAGCTGTCGGACCAGGGCAGCTGTTTGCTGCTGCTGCTGCGTCTGCTGGAGACCCTGGCGCTGGAACTAGAGAGAGGGATACAGGATTAACAAATGCCACGAGGCTGGTGGGTACTCAGCATTCACCCAGGCAGCCAGCAAATGCTCCCTGTGTTGGTGGGGTGGAGGAGGAGAGGGCTGCAGGCAGGAGGCGGGGGGATCTAGGGCTGGGCTGTGATGAATGACGCTTCCCCTCTCGCTCTGTGACACACTTACAATGGGCTGTTGAGGAGGAAGAGGCTGCATCCCCAGGCCAGGAGGCTGGCCCTGGGCTTGTGGCTGAGGAACTGTGGACACCTGTGGCTGTTGCTGTGGTGGTGCCTGTTGCTGCTGTGGCTGTTGTTGTTGTTGCTGCTGCTGCTGCTGCTGTTGTTGTTGCTGTTGCTGTTGAAAACAGGCAGAAGAGACCATTAGGGATGGATGTGTCATGAGGAGGGCTATGCAATAAGACAGTCAGCTGAGGGGAAAATCTGTAATTCAATAAACAGTGACCTTCCCTGCCTCCCCTCAACCTAACCATTAGATGTGGTTCTCAGATAGGTGCCATGGCAGACTTCCCTCAAGCCACAGAGAGTCTGTGGCAGGCTCAGAACAGAGCCTAGATCACCCAAACCCCGGTGTCCAGCGGGTGAATCTCTTTTACTGGACCAGCTTCGGTCAGTGAGGGACACAAGCTCTGTGTGGCTCAACAGCTTCTCTCGCTCACCAAGAGAAGTGAGTCCACAGGACATGACCGCACCCACCGTGTCTCTGTAATGCCCTGGGACTGGCATGGCTACAGCTCCTCGCATGAGGCAGTGACGTCCCAGAGAAGCTCAGAACTAGCATTACTGCAACACGAACGGTTTTGTGAGCCACACTCCAAGGGCTCAGTGGGAATAGACCCAACCAGTCCAGTTCCTATGTATGCCAGTTGACTCGCAAGTGACCACAAAGCAATGCCCCCAGGTCTCTGCACCAGGCGCACGCGACCCCTCGGAAGGGAGAACGTCTTCCCAGGGGAGAGGTTAAAGCAGCAGAACAGGCATAGTCACCTATCAAAGTGTGACAGAGAGCACCCTGCTGTCACCAGCTCCCCCTCCTGGCAATGACTGAGTACTGCACAGACTAGAGGACATCTGGGCTGGAGCTTGACAGGCCCCCCGCCCCTTAACCGGCTCTTCAGAGGACATGCGAGAAGGTGAAAAAAAGGAGCAGGCCTTCCCTTACCCTCAGCATCTGCTGTTGCTGCTGCTGCTGCCTCAGGTACTGCTGCTGCTGCTGCTGCTGCTCGGGTAATATCTGACTGGGTCGGATTCCTGATGGAACCCCTTGTGCGCTCATATGATTCATCCCGCTCATCATAGGCGCTTGCTGTATCGACTGGTGAGGAAACCTTACACAACAAGGAGAAGGATCAGTGCCTCTTGTGGATCCAGACAAGGCCTGGAGACAGAGGAGCCTCCCTAAACCCAACCTGAGCTTCTCCTTGTCTACGAAAACCAAATATGTCAGAGCAAACACGGCCAGAACCAGAACCTCCCACATCACCAATTCAGAGAGCCCAGAACGCCCACTGGGACCCAGGCACCCTCTCAGCTAGGCCGGGATGCAGGATTCTCCCTGTACTTTCTCAAAGGTTTGTTCAGTCCAGGTTAAAAAGTCTCAAGCAACAGGACTGAGCCCTGCTCCTGGGACAATTTCCTGGCTGTATCCACCCCCCTGGAGGAGAATGACGGCGGATCCAGTCCTTTCCCCGTGGGGACGGACAATCCCCCAGACAGATCCATCCCCTGGTCAGAGAGTGACAGGGCACCCAGCCCTTCCCCGGGGGCGACAAGTCCCTCGCCAGATCCACCTGTCAGAGTGTCTGGGGTCCCGGCCCTTCTCCCGGAGGGTCAGGTCCAAACCTGTGGTGAATGACTTCCCAGTTCTTCAGCCCACGTTTCCCCTTTCTTAACGCCATCCCTCCCCTACTGGTCACAGCCTCCGAACCCTCTCCCTGCTTGGGGTTTACAGTCTACTCACTGAATTCCCTCCTGGCTGTAATCCCCTTCTGGGTCTGACAAGGAGCTGGACAAGGCCATCAGCTCAGGAGGCACAGAGGATCCCCAGATGCTGAACGCCACAGCACCAGAGCTATAGCCCTGGGGCCACAAGGCTTTCCACAGGCCCCTATCTACTAGTCCTGTCTATGCAGTTACATTGGAGAAATCCCTTTGCAGGACCAATAGCTGCTCAGTGCTTGCAGGCTGGGAGTACCTCTGTGTGTTGCCCAGGGCGTGGCCGTAGCCAGGGGCCTGCTGATGCACATAGCCACTCGGTCTCTGCTGCATCTGTCGGACAGGATCCACGAGCGCTGGGTTTGAGCTGGGATGGGAATTCTGGTAGGGCTGGCTGGAATAGGTGGGAGGTACCATTGCACTGGACTGAGGGGGGTGCTGCTGCAGGCCTATATGGGAGACGTAAGGTGTGTAACCCTGTGGGGAAGAAAGAGCCTTTGTTAAATGTGCTGGGATACAGAGGGAGTGCTGGGCATGGGCGACAGCATTGGAAACCCAGGGCCTCATAGTCCACCTCGCCCTCTTCCCGGAGCCCAGTGGGGACAACAGGCGGCTCCAGAGCCCTGCAGCAGGAGTTCACACAGTGCTGGCTGCACCAGAACCCACTTGGCCCTTCACCCCCCTCCTCCCAGCCCGAGGAAGCCCCACTCACCTGGGAAGACTGCAGGGCTCCATAGGAAGGGGCAGGGGTCATGTGGCGCACTGGCGGCTGCCCCAGCATTCCCTGGCCCTGCTGGAAAGGAGCACGAGACATTCACACTCAGGAACACGGAGACGTAGGACCATGCGGCTCACCCTCTGCCATCCTCTGGGCACAGGTGAGCTACTCCCAGGCCAGACCCAACAGCCATTCTCTGCAGGACTCAGGCAGGCAGGAGACCGGGACCCAGCAATGAGCAACTGGGCTCGCAGGGACCCCACCTTCCAATCAGGACAAGGCCTTGGAGAACATTCCTAGGCCAGGCTAACGAACAGACCTGCCTCCATTTCTGTTGAGCCCCCAGTCACAGTGACAATAATCCTGCCCTCCCTAGAGCTGGGCCTGGTGCCCCCTGCTGGCCCCACAGTGACACTAGCTCAGCGGTCTGAAAGCACGCGGCCCTCCCAAGCTCCCTGGAGTTATTTCCTGCTGTCGCCAAGCTCCCCTCGCCCCCAGCACCCCACGTCCCTGCTCCTCCGCCTACCTCCAGGTGCTTCCCGCCACCAACCAGCTGTTTGGCAGCGCGTAACTCTTTCCAGGAGGGAGGGGGAGGAGTGGGGAGCCCGGGGCTTAGAGGAGGAGGCAGAGAAGAGGCGAGGCAAGGGAGGATTTGGGGAAAGGGTTGGAATAGGGGCAGGGAGGGGGCAGAATTGGGGAGGGGACTTTGGGGAAGGGGTTGGAATCGGAGTGGGGCAGGGCCTCATGGAAAGGGAGGAGTGGGGGGCTTTTACATCTTTACAGTGCTGCAGCCCCTGGGCCAATGTACTAGTGCTCAAGGTGATTTGAGTTGGAGATCTCTGCACTAGCTGTGACGGAGTAAGAATGCTTTTAATGTTTCCTCTGGATAGTGTGTGTGCCTCAGTTTCCCCCCAGGCATTTCTTGAGTGTGTATGTGGAGGGATAGGGGCTAATGGTGTTGCAAAGCAGAGAGAGTGTAAGCAAGTAGCCCCTATCTGCAGGTGTCCATACCTGAAGCTGTAATTTGACTCCAAGTGGGGGAGGGAGGTCACCTGACCTGGCTGAGCCAGGGGGGAGGAAGGGCTGGAGTGTGTGTTTCAGTCTGGAGCTGGGTGGGCAAAAGGGAGGCAGGGTCTGGCCTCCCTGGGCCCCCAAAATGGATCCAGCTGAGGGGTCACATTCCCTGTATGGTCTGTCAGACCCTGTACCTGTCATCAAATAAACCTCTGTTTTACTGGCTGGCTGAGAGTCACATCTGACAGTGGAGTTGGGGTGCAAGGATCCACGGGCTTCCCCAGGACCCCACTTGGGCGGGTTCACTGGGGGAAGCGCACGGAGGGGCAGAAGGTGCTGAATGCTCCGAGGTCAGACCCAGGAAGGTGGAAGTGGGTACCCGTGAAGCTCCTAGCCTTGGAGACAGGCTGTATACGGAGAGGGGACAGTTCCCCCGGAGTCCTGACTGGCTTCATAGGGAGCAAGTTCCAGACCATTGCCCGGGGCACTCTGTGATACTAGCTCATTCTCAGTCTCCCCATCGCTAGTGATGTGAGCACACAAAGAAGGAAAGACACCAAGGACCCAGCTGATGCCCTGGGCCCTCGGGGTTAGAGGTGTTCTAGAAACACCAGCACCTGAGGCAGACAGAAATGCAGGGTTAGGAAGAGTCTTGGGGCGTTTGTTGTCCAGGACAAATAAGAGAATGAAAACCAGTGAGCACAACCCAGCCCCAGTGCGCAGCAAGGGGAGGGATATAGCTCTGCCGTACCAGCTTAGCCTGAAGCTGCTGGCGGAGCAGCTGCCCTTGGGAGACTGGTGGCTGCTGTCTGTAGACTGCTGGCTTGTAGGAAGGGTCGATTCCTATCATGCCACTCATCCCCGAAGGCAGCACCCCACTGTAGGAGGGCCGGCTCTGCACCAGCTTTCCCAGGGGCACGCGGACAGGTCTGTAGGAGGTATCCAGCCGAGGGCCACCTGCCATATGAGGAGAGAGAGAAAGGCCCAGAGTCACACACATCCATCGCACCCCGTCTCGCTGCACTCGGACAGGAGCAGCGGCGAAGGGGCACTCCCTGCTGGCTATTTGTCTCTAGCCAGGCCAACCCCGGGCAGCTGTCTCTGGTTCTGGCGTTCGCTCCCCTGTCAGACGGAACAGGAAGCTCATGATGCGATAGGGACTCCCTGCTCCCCGCAGGGCAGTAAGATTCTCCCTCCCCCGCACACCTACCTGCTGGCAGAGGCTGGTTCTGGGCATAGAGACCCACTGGTGACTGTCCATACGCCAGTCTAGAGATAGAATTCCCAGCCTGGTGATGCAGGAGGTCTGCGGGCATGCCGACTCCATAGGAGACTCCTCGGCCGGGGCCCAAGACAAAGTCCTGCAGGAGGAAGGAGGAGTGAGAGGGAGCAGAACACCTGCAGCCTCCAGGAACTCTCGGCTGGGACAGTCGGGTCACAGAGCTAGAAGGGACAGACCCCATGTGCTGTTCAGGGCTCCCAGCAGCCTCTCCTCTCCCAAGCAAGGATGTGGAGGGCACACGCACTGAGGCTCCTCTCCTGGGAAGAGGTCCAGAGTTTCACTGCCACCTCTGGGAAAGGAAAGTACTAACCACCTGCTCCCCACAGGCAGAGCACAGAGGGCAGATCTGTGATTGGGCGTGGGACACAGCCCCGTGTCAGGTTGGCAGGAAAGGCCATGTTACCTCACTTTTGTTGGCAGGCTGGTTGCGTTTCTTGCTCTTGCTCGGTTTCTTCTTGCGCTCCTCCGTGGAGGTGGCAGGATTGGAGCTGGTTTTATCAGCCTTGGCTGGCTCTACAACCTTCTTCTCTGGCTCCAGGGCCACAGGTGTGGGGGGCTCCTCCTCCTCGGGAGGCAGTGGCAGTGGCTCCAGGTAGTAGCTGCGGGGCTTGGGTTTCAGGTGTGTATGATACAGCAGGAGCCTCTGCTGCTCCTCGAACCTGGACACCTTACGATCCACCCGCACCGTCCCAAACCAGCCCCAAGAGAGGGGGGCTGAGTGCTTCAGGCCCTCAAACAGGTCCCAGGGCGAAATCTTCTGCTTGGTGGAGACTTGCAAACCCTTGAAAGAAAGATGAGACGGTCAGTGAGCAAGATCCAGGTCGCTAGCACCCCCTGGGCAAGGGCGGAGGGAGCCGCTGAGCCCAGACCACCAACTCCACTCCATGCAGCAGGGCTCCTGAAGAGAGGCCCAGCTCCTCACGGGCGGCCCCTGCTTACCCCCACCAGGAAACCCTCATTTCTACTGGCCCTCCCGGGACCAGTGTCTTTTCTCTTCTAAAACCATGTTCACCCCATTGTCTATTGCTCCTCAGTTCGTCCCCCCACCCTTCTCGTCTCCCCTTTGCCGGTCTCCTGCTGCCAGAAGGCTGTAAGCTGCTGTGGCCTGGGTCATGTGTGCACAGCCAACATTTAAATCAGCAGCAGCAGTTCTCGTGAGGTCATGAAGATATTGCCTGTAACTATTAACAGGTTAAACAGGACCACTTGCCTCCTTCTTGAAAATCGAGTCAAAGCCCGCAATCTTGTTGCCTTTGGTGTCAATGAGGGATCCCTGAGGCTCGCAGGTAATGACGTCCCGAGTCTGCTTGGGAAGCGGAAGTAGCTGTCGCACTTTCTCCAGGCTGTCGGACTGTCGGTCGCCCAGCTCCTTCTGCACTGGGCGGGCGGTGGAGACAAAGGCGTCAGGGGCCATTCAAATAACAGCATCCGCTGCAACCCGCCCTACTATCACTGTCACCCCCACGCCCCACCAACCACTTCTCAATACCCTCCTCTATCCCTGCGCCCAACACCACACCCCAGTGCCCAGCTCTCCAGACTGGCCCAGGCCTCCTCACCCGGAGCTTCTTGACCAGGTTCATGTATGCGCGCTTGTTCTCCTCCATGCTGCCCTGAGAGATGCTGGACATGTCTGCAGCCAGGGTGCCGTTGATGAGTACGCTCAGCATGTCCAGCACGGTGGTGAAGAGCTCGCTGAGGGGCAGAGCAGAAAGGCTGAACTCAGGCGATGGGAAGACCCTGCAGTTCCACAGCCCGGCACCACCCAGAAACGCACCTCTGCCATCAGCGACCAATGCCCCATTACTCCCCTGGAGCATGCCCTCGGGATGGGCAGCACTGGATTCACCAGCAGACTGTCCAGATGTCCATTCCCACCTCCGCATCCCACTGCTCCCTGTACCCCCGGCATTCACCCCCCGAGACAGCTGGATCTGCCCCCTGCCTGCGCACTCCCTCAGCCTCTCCTCACAGCCCAGCCCCTCACAGCTCAGCTGCATCTTCCAGGAAGAACGAGGCCCAGAGCGCAGTGCTCCTGCTGTCCCCTCCCTGCTCTCTATGTGCCCATGGAGGGTGAGGGCCCTTTGCTGCCATATGAGCCCACGCACTGGGAACTAGTTGCCCAGTAAGTCTCTTTCCGCCCTCCCTGGTCCCTCTCGCAGGAGAGGTCTGGATGTGCTTGCAGGCTGGCTCTTCCCATGGGACAGAAGCACGCGGGTGGGACAGATTGCCCTCACCCGGAGAGGAGCTAGACTAACTCTAGACTCCCCGCGGGAGGGGCCCTGCTCCTAGACTTGAAGGAGACCATTACTTGTTTGACTGCATGTCGACAGTCCCACTGCTGATGATGTCCAAGAGAAGCACCGCCCACTCGGTGGTCTGCTGTGTGCTGCGCTGAACTGTGTCAAACATCCCCCCCACCTGGCAGGGAACAAAAGTCAATCAGAGCCCAGGCCCCGTCCTGCCACACAGGGAACCCCAGAACCCAAGGGAGAATGGAGGCTCAGCGAGGACACCTCTTATGGGCAGGTCACAGGGGGTAAATTTTCGGCAGCCCAGCTAAGGGGGTGCCCGGCTGTAGGCCCTGGAGTGCCCCCGCTAGCTTGGCAGCACTGCTGTGACCAATCTGCAGGGAGTGTTCCCGAAAGAGTTCAAGGTGTGTGTCCTGGCACAGAGGTCCTGTCCCCCGCAGGGTTCCAATACCCAGAAGAGCCAGGGGACTCTTCATCATGCCCGGCCCACCCCTGGACAGAAGGTCTCCCTGTTTAGCTCCCTTTTCTCCTGCCACTCACCAGATTCAGTCGCAGTTTCAAGGCCTCATGCATCAGCTGTTTGGCTTTGCAGTCGTCCTGGTACTGATCTTCCCGCCAGTTTGTAACGATCTAGGACAATCAGAAGAGAGGTGAGGACCTTGCATGCTGGACTCTGCACTGCAGGGAGAGCAGCGAATACCCCCCACTCCTCGCAGTCTGGGCTCGGGGGAAGAAGAGACGAGGCCCTGCCAAGGCACCCACAGTCCCCGGTATGGAGGGGGTGAGGGAGATGCCTTCCCATGGAGGATGCCACCCTGCCAGGGTACGTCCATTTGGATGGTCTGTGGGGGGGGGCTGGGAAGGGGCCTACCTGCTGGACTTGGCTATAGAGTGAGGTAAGGAGGCCTTCTCGCTGTTCATCCTGTCCTTTCAAACACGTCAGCACCAGCGAGAGGAAGGGCTGCTGGCTCAGGAGGGACATGCTGGGAAGAAGAGAAGGAAGTGAACTAGACAATACCAAACGCTGGGGTGGCTGCCCAGGGCTCCCTGACCTCTCCCCGGAGCCCACCTCTTCTGTTTCTGGCGATCTCGCTCTTTGCGGGACGACGACCCCAAGTGCTGTCCTTTCTCCAGCTCTTCTCCAGCGGCTTTAAGTACATGGCCCTGCACCGACGTTGGCAGCTTGGCGATAAGTGGGGCCACCAGCCACACTCCTGACCTCTCCAAGGAACTGCGACAGGACAGACAAACACGGAGTGAGCCAACCCAGAGTCCCTCTGCCCCAGGGAGAGAGGAGCTGGGGCAGCACCTACCTGAGGCAGCACCTACCTGAGGATGGGTTTGGCTTTGTTGCTGGCAGAGGCAGTGCTCGCAGGCGCCGTGCTGATGCTGTTGACTCCAGTTCCAGTGGCGTTAGCAGAGCTGGTCTCTGCCGACTGCTGGAACACCTCAATGGTGGCCTTGGCAATGTTTTCTAACAAGGAATTCATCTCCTGGAGAGAGTGGAAGTGGCGAGTGGAGTGCAGGGGCCCCCTGCAACACCGCTCCTCTTTGGAGAGCACCAGGGGCGCTGGCTGACCACAGCAACGGGGCCTGTTCGCCTGAGCAGAGCTCGGCGCAATCCTACCAAGTGAAACTCCCTCGTGCCTGCTGGCCTGGGGCGAGTCACCCATTCTCAGTGAGCCACTCCCCAAGCATCCTCCCTCATTTACGTTCCCCACGTTCACGCTCCCCCACTTGGAAACGCAGAGCCATCCCCCCCATCCAACATGCAGGGCAGCTCTCCGAGCTCAGCACACAACTCACATTGTTTGCTGTCTGCTTAATCATGAGCTGCAGCTCCAACGAGGACTGCCTCATTGTCCACTGGTCCAAGTTCTGTAACACAGGGACACACTGCAAATCAGCCTCACCCCTACAACCGCTTCCTCAGCCCTCCCAACCCCGCCCCACCGATGTCTCATTCCCCTGGCCTCAAGAAGGTGAAGGTGTTTTAGAGACCGATGTTATGAACACTCATGTCCAGCAATGGAGGTTAATGGGAATAACATGTCAGGCTCTCTCCTCCCCCTTTATCCCACCATGGGCCAAGCAAGACCTCCTCCCCCTGAATACCTGTAGGATGCGTTTAATCCTCTGCCGCTGGGGATTCTCTCCCTCCTCATTGTCCAGCAATCGATGTGGGTAACAGATCAGCTGCATCAGCCTCTGGGCCTGGGTGCTGCTCAGGACGGGATCCTGCAAATCATTGCTGTCTTCGCAGAGGGACTTCAGACACCGTTCACCCACCCACTCCTGCAAGGTGAGCACAGGATGAGCAGGGGCAGCTTAGGTGAGCATGCAAGATAGCACCCACTGCTTGCTCCTCAAATCTATGGGGAGGATCTGAGAGCAAACTGAATCCGCATAGACCTCCCTAGCAACCAATAGGGCCAAAGTCCCTTCTCCTCACTAATCCTGCTGACCCTGCCCTTTCCTTGACCGATGCAGTGATTGTAGAAGGGGAAGCACTGGTCCTGGCAGGTCAGCAGCAGAGGAACTCAGCTGTAGCTGTTTGTTTATTGACCTACTGGCCAGACTTACCTCCAGACAGTCCCCGCCAAGCCCAGGCTTCATTAAAGCCAGTAGACATTCCACAGGTTCCATTCATCATTCATACATTTGAAGGCCAGAAAGAACCATTGTGACCATCCAGCCTGAGCTCCTGAATTAACTCCTGCTTCCAAGCCCAATGTCTGGGGTTGACCTAAATCATACCTTAGAAAAACTTCCCATCTTGATTTTTAAATGGTCATTGATGGAGAATCTGCCATGACACTTGGTAACCTGTGTCTGCATCCGACGAAGTGGGTATTAGCCCACGAAAGCTTATGCTTCAATACTTTAGTTAGTCTTTAAGGTGTCACAGGACTCTTTGTTACCTTTGGTAACCTGTGTTACCCTCACTGGTAAAAATCTGCAATTTATTTCCAGTCTGAATTTGTCTAGCTTCAACTTCCACCACTGGATCATTAGATCATGGCCTATTAGATTGAAGAGCCTTCCTATTAAATTGTTGTTCCCCACATAGGTATTTAAAGACTGCAATCAAGTCACCTCTTAACCTTCCTTTTGATAAGCTAAAATAGACTGAAAGACTCCAGGAGTCTCTACCCTCGCCTGAAGTTCCTCTCCTCCAATTCTATCCAAAACCCTCTCCAATTTGGCTTCTTCCCCTTTCATTTCTCTGAAACTGCTCTTGCCCACGTCCCTAATGACCTCTTTCCTGGCTTCCATGACTCTGCCCTCTCCTGGTTCTCTAATCACTCCTACCCTCCTTGATCTCTCTCTACTCTCCCTCTGCACCTTGTGTCTTGGCAATTTCATCTAGAAACACAAATTCAACTAAAGTCTCTGTGCTGACGACTCAAAGACTTATCTTCTGCTCTCCAAACTATAAATCCCCTTGTGGACGTCCTGTCATCAGCTCCAACTCAATATGGCTAAAAGTGAGCTCTAATCTTCCCTCCAAACCCTCCGCACTACCTCTTTTCTCCACCACTCTGGACATCACCTTCCTGTCTGTCATTCAGGCCTGTAACCTGGACATGGTCTTTGACTCTGGTTTCTCTTGGTCCTCATATCCAGGCTGTGTTTGAAGCTGACTGATTCGTTCCACAAACCATCTCTAAAATACGGCTTTTCCTCTCCACCATCCAGCTAAAACTCTCATCATGTCACACCTCAACCCCTGCAACGTCCTTCCCTCTGGCTTTGACAAACACCATCCTGCCTCGCTCAAATCCATTCAGAATGCAGCTGCAAAGATCGCTTTCCTAACCTTCCACTTTGACCGTGTCACCCCTTTCTCCACATCTCTCCAGTGGCTCCCCCTTCTCTAGCGCATCAAACAAACTACTTCACTTTCAAGGACCTTTGAGGCCCACCCTCACTTTACATATCAGCTCTCATTCATTATCAGGATGTTCCTCCAACCAGCTCACGATGCTGCACTCCGCTGTCCCCTTGTTACAGTTCAAACAAGCACCTTCATGCTTTCTCTCATGCTTAGGCGGTCATCTGCAAAGCTATCTCATTAGCCTCCTTCCTACCTTCCAAACCCTCCCTAAGACTCTCCTTCTCCTAACTTGAGAGCAGTTAGGCCATTGGTGTGCTGAGACCACTGTCTATCACACTGACCAATCCTGTCTCATGATTTCCTCCCTGGTCTGTCTGTATCCACCTGTCTCATCTTATACTCTAAGGTCACTTAGGAACTTTTGAAAAATTTCTCTTATCTTTCTCTTTGATCTCAGTTGGAACTAGACTGGGGCCCTCTCCTTAGGCAAAAATTAAATTGGTTCTAGGTTTTATCTCATGTTAGCAGGAAATGCCTCCTGCCATCAAGTGTAAGCTCTTTGGGACAAGGAATAACTTTCTGTTCTGTGTTTGTACAGGGCCTAGCACAATGGGGTCCTGAGCCAGGACTAGGGCTTCTAGGTACCACATTAATACAAATAATAAATACAGTAGACTTCCAATTATTCAGACAGCATGGGGGACGCTGATTTTATTTGGATAATTGAGAGGACAGGAGCCATTCGGTAATGGAGTGGCCTTCCCCACGGCCAGGGGTATCTTCTCACAGTCCTGGCCAGGGCTCTCTGCTATATGATCTGAAGCTCTGCATTATCCAAATCCCTTCCTCGTCCCCCAGTATGAGATACATGGGGGACAAGGCAGGGATTTGAACATGGAGGTCTGGATAATAGGGTTTTGGATAAACAGGACTATACGGTAATGATAAACAAATAATAAATAAGGCATGTTTTCCAATCTTGTAATTATTCTTGTGGCTCTTCTTTGAATCCTTTCCAAATTTTCAACATCCTTCTTGAATCGGGGACACTGGAACAATATTCCAGCACTGGTCACACATGGGCCATATATACAGCAATATAATCTCACTACTTGATATTACCCTGTTTATCCGTCCAAGGATCGCATTAGCCCTTTTGGCCATTGGACTGGGAGCTCGTGTTCATGCAAACTCACATTTCACCGATTATCCACTATGACCACCAGTCTTTTTCAGAATCACTCCTCCACAGGATAGAATCGCCCATCCAAGTATGGCCTCCTTCTTTGATCCTAGGTGCACAACCTTATATTTGCCATACCAATATCGATGTTTGCTTGATCCCAGCTTTTCGAGGGATACAGGTCACCCTGTACCAGTGACCTACACTCTTCGTTATTTACCACTCCCCCAATCTTAGTGTCATCTGCCAACTTTCATTTTATGTTTTTTTCCAGATCATCAATAACAAATATTAAGTAGCAAAGAGCCAAAAAATTATTCCTCCAGTTCTCACTAGAAACAAACTTGCTTGATGATGATTCCCTATTTACAATTACATTTTTAGAGCGGTCAGTTAGCTAGTTTTAATCCATTTAACATATGTCG
This sequence comes from Sternotherus odoratus, assembly GCA_032164245.1. Classification (NCBI taxonomy): domain Eukaryota; kingdom Metazoa; phylum Chordata; order Testudines; family Kinosternidae; genus Sternotherus; species Sternotherus odoratus. Next base: position 85,749,104 of record JAVMKO010000009.1, on the reverse strand, counting down.
TCATGTTGGTTTTGTATCAGTCTAGTTTCTGAATCAAAATGATATGTGATACAACGTCAACTGCCTTACAGAAGCCTAAGTATATTATAGCAACACTATTATCTTTATCAACCAAACTTATCTAATAAAAACAGATATCAAGTTAGTCTGACAGGATCTATTGTCCATAAACCCAAGTTGTTTGGCATTAGTTATGTTCCTGTTTTAATTCTTTACTGATCGAGTCCTGTGTCAATAACTCAGTTGTTCAGCGCAGGACTGGTTTCAGGCTGACAGACCTATAATTACCTTGGCTGTCACATTTATCCTCCTTAAATACTGCCACATTAGCTTTCTTCCAGTCCTTTGGAACTTCCCCAATGTTCCATGGTCTACTGAAAACCCAACCTTAATGGGAGCTCTTCAGCCAGCTCTTTTTCCATGTTTGGATTAAAGTTATCTGGACCTGCTGACGTTAGTAACTGCTGTTTAACAATCTCCTTAGGTACCGCTGGAACTGAAAGTATTTCACCTTCAGTACTCTATGGCATCATTATCTGGATTTTTGACAAATATGGAACAGAAATCTTTATTGAATACTTCTGGCTCTTTTACATTATTATTGATAATTCTACCGTTTCCATCTAGTAATGGGCCAATACTATAATCCAGATTCCTTCTGTTCCTGATATACTTGAAAACAGAACAGTTACTTACCCTCCAATAACTGAGGTTTTTGACATGTGTTGTCCATGCAGATTCCACTCATGGTGCCCGTGTGACCCAGCCACACAAGATCTGATTCTTTCTGAACAGCAATGTCGGTCACACTCCAAAGCGTAGGTGGTGCGAACTAGTGGTCGGAGCAGAATCAGGAGGCTAGCCAACAGACTGAGCCAGAAGCCAGAGCAGGACCAAAGGGAAGAGCTAGAGTCATGGTCAGGAGACAAGCCAGTGGTCAGAGCCAGGAGACAGGAATGAGTTCAGAGGTTGTCAGGAACTAGGGCTGGAGTAAGGGCTGGTCAGGATGTAGGTCTGGCGCAGCTGCGAGCAGGGAATGCATTGAGCGGCCATTGAGCTCCTGTTGCTACAGCATTTACATGGTGATCTGTTGGCTCTTCTGACCAATCAGGGAGCAGTCACTTAATGAGGGTTTATTAGGCCCAGCCAAGCTTAAGGGGTTGCTAGGCAACTGAGCCTGAGGCAGCTGAGTTCTTGACAGCATCCTCTATGACAGCACCCCTGGTTCGTGTACCCTGCAACCAGACGCTGGGGTCTGAGAGGCTGGAGCAGGCTCAGCTGCCACCCCTGTCCTTCGCCAGTAGGAATTCCAGGAGAACAGGTCTACAGTTAGTGAGTGTGCAGGCCAGACCATGGAGCCTGTGTGGACAACAGATCTCAAAGAACCACCCTTAATATAGGATAAGAGAACTGTTCTTCGAGTGACTGTGCACACAGATTCCACTCTTGGTGATTAACAAGCGGTGATCTTTAACCTGAAGCTGGGAAGAGGAGTCCTACGTAAAAAGGTATGGCAGGCCAGCCCTACCAAAACTGGCATCTGATCTGGAAGTCTGAACCAGGACAAAATGAAAGGTGAAAGTGTGAACGAAACTCCAGGAAGCTGCTCTAAAGATTTCAAATAATGGGATGTTCCCTAGAGACACTGTGGAGGCAGTGTGAGCCCTCATGGAATAGGCTCTAACATGGGCCCGAGTGTCTTATCAGCTATCTGATACCAGAGCCTTAACGCTGTCCAAAACCCATCTGGATAATCTGAGTGATGGGATCACATAATTTTGGCAATTACTTGATCCTTGACTATTGGTGGTAGATGGGCCCCGTGGCCCGTGATGGGATCTGAGTTACTACAGGGAATTCTTTCCTGGGTGTCTGGCTGGAGAGTCTTGCCCACCTGCTCAGGTTCATCTTATTGCCATATTTGGGGTCAGGAAGGAATTTTCCTTCATGGCAGATTGGCAGAGGCCCTGGGGTTTTTCACCTTCCTCTGCAGTGTGGGGCACGGGTCACTTGCTTGAGAATTCTCTGCATCTTGAAGTCTTCAAATCATGATTGGTGGACTTCAATCGCTCAGACATAGGTGAGAGGTTTATTGCAGTAGTGGGAGGGTGAGATACTGTGACCTGAGTTGTGCAGGAGGTCAGACTAATCATAATGGTCCTTCTGACCTTAAAGTCTATGAGTGGAAACCCTTTTTGGGAAAGCCACAAATAGACTGGGGGAGGATGGGACTGCTTTGCCCTAACTCAATAGAAGGTTACGGCTCTGACCACAAAGTGTACACTTTTATTCTGTCTTAGCTGGTGTAAGTTTTGGGAAGAAAACAGGCAATGCCCTGACTAGTTGAGGTGAAAGTCTGAATCTTGGGAGAAGCCCAAAGAGGACACTGTCCTTAAAGCACATAAGGCCCCCCCCCACAAAGGTCTGTATTTCATTGACTCATCCTTCTCCATTCAGCTCCGCATGTTATCTTGATCGAAGGCTGTCTGCTTTGTAACAAAATGTTCTGTACTCCAGATAAGCAGTCCCTGTCCAAGGGAGTCATCCAGCCAGCATCCAAGCAGGCAGATGGAGTCAGGTGGGGTCCAGGTGCAATATCAGGCTGTGGTTCTGAGAGACTACACTGGAAAAGGTGGTAAGGTAGCTGGTGGGCTGTCCAAAGTATTCATCAGTTCAGAAAACTGAAACTGTTGGAACTCTCCGGATATTGTGACCTGAGTCCAGTTTCAGTTCTCTCAGAAATCAGGGATTTGGTGGAAAAGCAAACAGACCTACCTGGCATCCACAGAAGAAGAAAGGTGTCTGTCAGCAAGCCTGGGCTCATGCTCCTTCTGGAGCAAAATACTTGCTGCTTGCTTTTCTGGCATGTTGTGACCACATCAGGAACCACACTGGACAAAGATCTCGTGGAGGCTGGAACTGCTGGGGTACTATTTGTGGTTCTCCAAAAAGTGCCTGTGGAAATGGTCTGTCAGGGTGTTCTGGAGACCAGGCAGGTGTGGAGCTACTGGCATAATGCGGTGAGGTATGCCCCATTCCCAAAGATATGTTAGGTCTTCGCAGAGTGGAGAGGATCTTGCTCCTCCCGTCTGTTGATACATACACCGCAGTGGTGCTGGCTGTGAACATTTGACCAGTGAGGCCCCAAAGGAAAGGCAGGAAGGCCTGGCATACTAATAATATGACTCTAACTTACAAGATATCTATGTGCAATCAGACCTCCTGAGGGAACCACGGCCCCTGCATCTTGAGATGGTCAAGTAAGCTCCCCAACCAGGAGAGTGTGGGAGTCCGTTATCAGGGTCTTGGAAGGGAGAGGCACAGAGAATGCAGACTTGAAGGATAAGGCGTCGGACATGATCATGAGCACTGGTCCGTGCTGTGTCTGTTAGGCAGGTAGACTGATCTCAACCAGCCTTGCAGTGGCCAAAGGTGAAGTCCAGTCAGGCATGCTGCTCAACACAGGTGCACACTGCCATAGGCAGGTGTCCCCTAGGCCTCACTGATCCTCTAGAGTGCGAAGCTGACTGAAGAGATCGACCGTCATTTGAAATCACTGCGGTAGGTATGCTCTTGCCAGCCTGAAATCGAACACTACGATGAACTAGGAGAAGGAAGGTTGAACCGTACAGAACGTTGACCTCTTCCTCAGAGGCTCAGAAGGAGACTGTTGCAATTAGCTCTTGGGGCTGAGGTTTTCACTTGTAGTTAGGTTCCTGCCTCTGTTGCAGTTTCCTCTGCGATAGGAATGTAGCCCACTGTTGGGCCTTTCCTGAGTGTCTGTACCAGTAAGAAGCCTGGGATCAGGTGCTGAGAAAAATATTTGGATGTTCATTAATCCACATCACAATTCTGCCCGGTGTCACCATGCGAAGTATAAACAGTAATTTGTACTGCTTTTCCTGGGTGCCTTCTGGTGATCCATCAAGAGTCTCATGATCCTAGTAAAGATATCCTGGAATACTCTGAATTCATCCTGACAGGCTGAAGGAGATGGACTGACCACCTCACTCAGAAGAACAGGAGGAAATTCCTTGAGGATCAGGGAGCTCGAGATCTGAGCCACTCTGGTCATCCCCAGTATCCAATTAGTCATTTTCTAGCCAACAAGGATAAGAAAGTTGTGGGGCTGGAGAGAGATGAATTTGTCTACTCAGTGAGGGAGATCTTGGTTAAGTCACGGGAGAGGAAAGCTTCCTGGAATAAGGAGTTATGCCCCAAGAAGACCACTATGTCTAGGGCTGGTAGGGATACTGGGGTAGAGGGCACATGGATGAATACCAAGATGGAGGTTCCTCGAGAAACCCTGCCCTCTTTGTTGGTGTTCCAGTGATATCTTCCCCTGGATTTTCCACTGGACTCCGACTGAGCCACCACAATGGAGAGTGAGGATAAGATGAAGAGGAGCTTTCGCTGTGCTCTGGAGAAGACGATGAGACGCAGACTACCTCCAGAGAGGAAGCAGTCGTGTCCAGGATGCCAGGTCTGCATGGTGTCAGATCAGGTGGCGGCATAGGGACTGGTTGCTTGGAGAGGACATCTCTTAAGCATTGCAGCAGGGGAGACTCTGGTACTGGACCTATGGATAGGTCAGCCTGTGTGATGCAAGGCTTGTGTGTCAGAATGCCCACCTGGGACAAGAAGGCTGAAGCAGGCATGGAGGGGTCTTGGCACTGAGGATGGTGCCGGAGCACATAGTATCAGCAGGATACCGGGGGGACAGAGTCCGTGTGGGTTAAAGGAGCCATCATTGCAGATTTGCTCTTCAGTGCCAGGGCGCTGGGAGGGACACTGAGTTGTGGATGTTAATAGATGGGGTCTGAGGAGAAGTCTCTTGCTTGGGGTTGGTGAGGGCAATCTGTGCAGGCCGTCTCTAATGGACCAGTGCTCTTTGCTCCCTCTCTTTGAGGGAACAGAGCTAGAGAGAAGTGTGGTCTCTGGCAGGAGGCAGAGAGAGAGAGCCGGAAGGGGAGCCACAGCTATCCAGAGTCAAGGAAGGATGACACTGGACTTCTCCAAAGCAGAAATAAGTTTCAGGCTGTTTGAAATCTCCAGTGGAAACAAACTGAGCCTCATTTCTCTGTTCTTGACGATCCTCTTGGAGACCCAGCATCATACGGAGCAGTGCAGTCTCCTGGGCAGATCAGACATCAGGAATGCCCATCGCTTATGGATACGGCAGTCACACAATAGGCACTTCTTGAAGCCCGGTGACTTGGGTCTGCCATGGTGGAGGCACGCTCCTCCTGTGCACGGGAGAGACGGGGGGGGGGGGGCACACTTGTCCCACGTTTCCCCTTAACAGTTATGATTTTTCTTTTCTTTTTGTAAGCCAATGGGCAATTTAACCTCAAGAGGAACAACCGGAAAATGAAATGAAAGCTATGTCACTCGTGGGATCAAACACTGCAGGTCTTCCCTTGTAATAAGGAAGTGAGGGGCAGCTGAGACCACACTACCCCCCGTATATACTTAACTATAGTGGTCACAAGGGTATACAGAGCATGGACATGGCCACAACAGATGCAGCTATTCATAGAGTCCAATCTCACATGCCTGGGGCACATGGACACCAACAGTGAAATGTGTGTGGACAATCACTCAAATAACTCCTTATCATCCTTAACACTGAGGCCATGGGATTTGTAATGGTGCCTTTTTACTTTCTTTAATTTTCTACAGTTCTCAGCTTCTAGTGTATTTTCATTGCTATCAGATGCCCCTTTTTCCATTTATATATATATATATATATATATATATATGTAGCTGCTTTCACTTACCCTGTAGGCCATGTTATTTTTTAACCAGTGAGGCCTTCTTTCTTAACTGTGGTTTTTCTCAAGCAGTTTCCAATTCTCGTGCACATTCTTCTGTTTAAATCCCTTCTCTCAACTGATCTGACTCACAACTGTTCTCAGCTTTGTGGAATTGGTCCTTTTAAGGTACAATGTATGTATGTTACTGGTTTGGACTTTATCCTGTTTGCTTGTAACAGATATAATCAAGTCATGATCGCTTGCACCAAAGCAACCACTAACTTTTAGTTTTACGATCAGCTCCTCTTTACCTGTCAAGACACGGTCTAACATAGAGCTCCCTTGTGCTGAATGCAACACTTTTGAGTTAGGAAATGGTCATCCACACATTTTAGAAATACCAAGGAGGCTTTAGTTCTGTCAGCATGAGACATCCAGCATGTGCACTCAGATTCAAGTCCCTCAGATCATGAAGTTTTTTCCTCCTCTGTATTATAGGCAGGGGCTTAAGAAGCTGGTCATCCCAGGCTCTCTCATAAGAAGGATGGTCTGTAGCAGACACAAACTAGTACCCCATCTTGTGCTTTATCTGTTCGGACATTGATCCAGAAATATTTGGGATCATTTCAAGTTGTCAGTGACTTGGAAACAGACAATGACATTTATGACACAGAGTGCCTCCCTCCCTCCCTTTCGGTGCACTCAATCGGAAATAGGTTATAATCACTGGTTTTACCATTCCATCATGCAAACCATCCCACCAGGTTTCAGTAATACCAACCAGGCTGAATTTATGCTCCTAAATGACCAATTGCAACTCCTCTTGTTTAGTACCCTGGCTCCTAGCACTTGTGTACATACGGCCAATTGACACACGACAGCATTGCAAGGCATGGAGCTGGCACAGAACAAACTGAACAGAAAGCAGGCTTCCACTGAGACACTTTTCTTCCCTGTTCAGAGAAGCGATTTACATCTGTGCCCAGTGACACCACTACTCAGTCTCTCTCGAGTTTTTGGGAAATCCAACAGCCACTCAAGATTGCAGCTGAGTTTCTGCTACAAGTCAGATGCCAGTCCCCCCATCTAATATAAAACAGCACTGGCCTCAAAATGAACAAGTTAGGTTTGGGTCCAGGTAAGAAGTTTTCTACCAGACTGAAAGTGAACTAGACAAGGAATTGCAGATGACACCCGTACAGCAGAGAGATTCACAAGTTGGAGAGTCTGCCATGCAACGCAAAACAATGGGAGGGGAAGAGATCAAAACTAGTTTCAAGGATTCCCTCAGCTGACAGCATGTGCTCAGGATTGAAATCCAGTTGCTTAAAGTCAAATTTCAGAAGTTATTCACATGGAAGCACCTCACTGATATCATTATGGCACGTCAGCTCTGTGAAACTTAGACCGGGCCAAGATATGGCTGCTGCAGATCTAAGATTCCATGTAATGCAAGGGCATCTCTAGTCCTTTTCCTTGTAGAGCCCTTTGTGACGTACATGATCCAGATGAAAGAAAACAGTTACCTACCTTTCGTAACGGTTGTTCTTCGAGATGTGTTCTCCAGTCCGTTCCATTCTAGGTGTGTGCACACCCACGTGCACAGGTATTGGAGATTTTTGCCTTAGCGGTATCCGTAGGGCACCTGTGGAGCTCTCTGGAGTGCTGTGCTCATGCTGCAGTAAATCAGGTGCCGCCAGCCCTACGCCCTCTTCCTTATTGCCGGCAATTCAGACAGAGGGGCAGGAGGGTGGGTAATGGAATGGACGAGAGCCACACATCTCGAAGAACAAGTTATGGAAAGGTAGGGAACTGTTTTTTCTTCTTCAAGTGCTTGCTCAGGTTGATTCCATTCTAGGTGGCTCACAAGCAGGGATCTAGGGAGCTGGGCTCGGAGTTATCCAGGAAGAAATTCTTTGAACGGAAACAGGGTGAACTTTCACTCTGTTGGCCACGGCAACGAACAACTGTGTTGATTTACAGGGGTCCTGTCAATATAGAAAGCCAGAGCTTGTCTGATGTCCAGGGCATACAACCTGCGCTCCTCCTCCGACTTATACAGCTTCGGAAAGAAGACTGGTAAGTAAATATTTTGGTTTGAATGAAGCAGAGAGACTACCTTGGGAAGGAAAGCCTGGGCCTTGTCCTTGTAGAAGACCACGTAAGGCGGTTCCAAGGTGAGCACACGAATCTCAGATACCCAGCAGGCCTACGTCACCATGACCAGGAACGCAACTTTCCAGGAGAGGAGAAGGAGAGCAGGAAGCCAGAGGATGAAGGGGTGACAGCACCAGATTTAAGGCCCAAGGGTTAGGGAACAGGATCCCTAACGTGCAGGTTGAGGGGCTCCAGGCCATTAAGGAATCCAGCTGTGATATCCTGAGAGAAAACCAACCTGCCTTCGAGCGGTGGGTGAAAGCCAAGATGGTGCTAGATAGACTTTGACTGATGAGAGGGACAAGCTCTGGAGCTTGAGATGCAAGAGGTAGTCTAGTATGAGCTGCAACGGGGCTCGCTTGGGACAAACCCCCTTATTCACCATCCAGCAGCAGAATCGCTTCCATTTGGCCAGGTAGGTCGACCTGGTGGAGGGAACGCGCTGGACCAAAGATGAGCATTCAGCCACACAGCAGCCAAGCCATCAGATGTAGCGCCGCTAGGTTCGGGTACAGGAGACTGACCTGGTTCTGGGGCAACAGGTCCACCCTGAGCGGCATCCGGAACAGAGTCGTCACTGAGAAGTCCAGCACAGTGCTGAACCAGTGTTGGTGCAGCCACGCCAGCGCTATGAGGACGATCCTCGCCCTGTGCTGCTTGATCTTCATGAGCACTCTGGGCAGCAACGGCACTGGAGGGAAGGCGTACATCAGAGCCCCGACCTCAGACACTGCTCAGGCAAAAATCTCCGACAACTGTGCACGTGGGGCGCACACACCCAGATGGAATCAACATGAGCAAGCACTCGAAGGAAGAAGCAGAATTTCCCACCAATAATGAAATCAGTCAAGTAGTTTCTAAATTCATGCATATTTAAAACGTGCTGCTTATCTACTTGACTTGGGCTGAGCCTCCCCTGCTACACCCACCTATCAAGGCCCCTGCTAGCCAGAGTATCCCTAACATACTCACTTGTGGATCTTCGAAAGTGGTGAGAGCAGTGGGGAAGGGAAGGGTTCAGGGGGCTGTCAGAAGGGCAGGAGAAAGAAGGGCAGCACAGATCTTGGGCACTGCCTGGACGGTGCCCAGGACCCTATTAGACTTGAGAGCCAGGACAACCCTGCAAAGGGCACATAAAAAGTGAGTGGCTCTCCCTGACACTCAACAAAACACAGGAGGCAGGTGAGGAAGCCCAGCGAGAGAACTGGCCAAGCTGCCAGGAATGCGCCAGCCTGACATGCAAGAGCCACCTTATGTCACTTCAAGGAACCCTCCTTCTTATGCTCTCTCCTCTCTGCCCCCAGCACACACGTGGGGGGCTACTGATGGGGGAGGGGGGGAGGTCACTGTGGTGGCATCAGAGCCCTGCAGAATACACCCCCCCCCCCCCAGGCTCTCCGAAGTACCAGTCATCTCTGTGCAGCAACTTTTAATTCTTAGCACAACCTCATGGCAAAACTGTGCCCAGCTTCTTTGAAAGAGCAGAAGAGAACATCCACCAAACCAGGCAGAGGAAGAACCTGTCAGCAGCCTGGATCAGGGAAGGGGTGGGGTGGGAGAGCCAGACTTACCTGCTGACAGATACTCCTCAGGACATACTTGGCATAAATATCCAGGCTGGCTGTCTCTATGGACACTGTCCGGCCAGCAGACTTCTTGGCACCCAGCTCATCTTCCATAAGGTCGTCCACCCCTCCAGGGTGGGAAAAGCCAGAGCCTTTCAGCTCTGCATCCCCTGTAACCAAGAGGCAAAGGGTCACCGAATCCAACAGTAGCAAAAACCAGAGCCATCTATTCAATGGATACTGACCTTGAATGAGACTTCCCCCTGCCCCAGAGCTCAGCGCAGGCCGACCCCATGTCCTGCTACTGCCCTCGGTCCCAGAGCTCAGTGCAGGCCACCCTGTCCCCATCCCCAACCAACAGCCCTTGGCCAGAGAGCTTAGTGCAGGCCAGCCGCATCCCTGACCGCTCCCAACTCTCGGGCAGAGAGACCCATGCAGCCCACCTAGGCCCCAGGGAGAGAGCTCAGTGCAGGCCAGACATTTCCCCATCCCACAGATCTCATCTCCTCCCCCACCCCCGTGCGGGGCAAGGAATTCATGACCCACATTTTTCTGTGCCCCCCACACAGAAAAACACAAACCCTGCTGGGGGATATGCCCCTCTTCCTCTTCCCCAGCAGTGGGTCTGTTCCAGCGGCCTTTGAAACGGAGACTGGGGGCGGGGTTGGGCGCGAATGCCTCCGAAATGGGGACGAGGGGGGGGGGGGCAGGGCTGGGCGCAAATGCCTCCGTGGCTGATTACCGGGGGCTGGGAGGGGGGCCTGGGCATGCGTGCCCATGAGCGAGAGAGAGAGAGAGAGACACTCTGTCCCTCTCGCTTGCTACTGCAGCTGGCTGGCATGGAAGGGCAGGGCTTTTCAGTATGCAGGAGGCAGAAATACATCAGCCTGACTACACGGTAACATTGTTAATGTTCCTATTGTTAGGAAACTGTTCCCATCCTCAGTCAATTCCTCCAGGACCATTAAAACCTGTGAAAGCTTTAAGGCCCCTGCATTGCCAAAGTGATGTAAAGACTTAGAAATGTCAGTAAGGGAATCAGCTCTCTCGCTTTTTTCCTGTGGCACAAGGGGGTTAGATTACAGCTCAGGAGTCATTTTAATTACCCATTTAAAAAAAAAAAAAAAGACTGAGGGCAAATAAAACATTTCCCAAGCAGTCAAAGTGTCGGGACAATCAGAACCAAGCACTTCCCAAAGTACCCAGCCAGGTCCAGGACAATGATTAAAAACCAAATGACTTTCAGGTGTGGAAGTGTGAGCACTTTTTGTTTTCTCCTTGTTTGATGTTCTGTAATGTAATTTAAATGAAAATCCAGGATTACATTCGATACCAAGTGTCTGTAACTTCACTTTCATCTGTTTAGGAAATGCTGAATAGTTATTGGGACTTTTTCCTGTGTAAATAAATTACCAAAAGAATTGAAACTGGTGTGATTATAGTGCAGTATTTGGACAAATAAAATATGCAGAATTTGGAATGTCTTGGCGCAGAATCCCCCCGGGACTACTCCTATGTAGTCGTCATCTCTCTCACTCACAGTCCAATACTCTGCAGCACACACAAACGTCCTGCACTCCGCCCGCTCCCCCACACTCTGTCTCACTCTGGCAGGTCCAGTCTAGGATATGTACGTACCCAGCACAAAGACAGCCTTCAGCACTGCAAAGACTGCTCCATCCACAATTCGGTTCTGGGAAGCAGCCAGCAAATGGCGGTCACAGGAGGAACGAATTCCCACGGTGGGCTTATCTGCAGAGAGGACAAAGGAGAAGGGTAAATCCCAACACGAGAACGACCCAGCCTCCAGAACCACCCAAATCACACACTGTCCAGTGCAGCAGACTCAGGGCCAGCAGTTCTGGCTCTGCTACTAGCTCACTGGGCCAGCTTGGCGCTATTCATTTCCCCATCTGTAACACAGAGCCAATTACACTTGTTTCTCTACGCCCAAGAATAGGGGTGTCTCTGAACTCACTGGCTGACAGACTACTCACAGCACTGGCCCACCCCAGTGTAACACAGCCAGAAAATTCATAGGGATGACCAGGTAGCAATGTCTGTGCAGCCGAGTCCAGACTTCAGCACCCTCTAATCTGAGGCATCAGCCACATCTGGAGGAGTGGGGGGACAACGTACAGTTGAGGAGCCATGGACAGAGCCCTGTGGGACTGGTTCCCCCGAAACAGAAAGCGCAGTCAAACCAGACACGCCTGAGACATTACAGAGGTGTGTATGGCAGACCTAGGGCAAGAGAGGAGCCAGCAACAGGTCAATGTTCATACGCTAGCGCCAGTGTGAAACCCAGATGCTGCTGCTGTGAGGACAGCTCCCAGCCCCGCTGCTCAGACTCGGAGCCGGGGGGTTAGCATGGCTGGGCCACGCCGGGGTGTTTAAAGGGGGAGGACAGGCAGATTGCAGAGGTGGGGAAACAGAGGAGAGGGGTTTGTCAATGGGATAATACAGGGAGCAGGGCAGAGACGGGAGTCGAAGAGGAAGACGACTCTCTCTGCAGGCACTGCAGGGTGCCAGGAAGGAGCAGGAGCTGCTGCCAATTATGGCAAGGAAGATTCATAAATTATAAGGCCAGAAGGAACCACTGTGATCATCTAGTCTGACCACTCATATAAGACAGGCCAGAGACCTGCCCTGAATGAATTCCTATTCGAACTAGAGGTCTTGATTTAAAAACAGCCAGTGGTACAGTGGTTAATTACCCTCACTGTCAAACTTCACACCTTACTTCCAGTCTAACTTCAACCTCCAACCATTGGAACTTGTTATACTTTTGTTTGGTACGTCAAAGAGCATCTTTATTATCGAGTTTCTATTCCCCCTGTAGATCCTTACAGACCGTCAGCAAGTCACCTTCTCTTTGATCATCTAAAACTGAGCTCCTTGAATATGTCACTATCAGGCATGTTTTCCAATCCTTCCAATTTACATCATCTTTCTTCAACCACGGACACCAGAACTGGACACAGGCTTCCAGTGCCAAACACAGAGGCGATAGAGACTCTCTAATGCAGGTCTCCTGAAGAGAGGGAAAGGGCAGGTTCCCAGGGGCCAGCTGGTTACAGGCACAGGAGTGAGAAGAACTGCAGAGAGCAGCACATGGGGCTGGTGGGCTGAAGAATCTGGTGCTAGGAGCAGGGAGTGGCATGTGTAGGGGAGGAGGAAGGAGACTCTGGCACTGAGGTCAGGCTGCACAAACACGTCAGCACGTACCGTGATGTCCGGGACAGAGCAAGGGCCATGTCAACCCACAGCACTCCGAAGTTGGTGTCCTGCCTGCAGTGGGGCCCGGTGGCTGGTGGTGCAGGGGGAAAGGACCCCTCCTGCACATGCCTGGCTGACCACATAGGGACACACAGGGAGAAGCTGTACAAATGCATTCCCCATTCACCCCATCTCCCAGGGCATGGGACTACTCAGCAGAAGGCTGATCTTGCCTTGCCCGAGGTGAGACAAGGCTTTCTGGGACACCCCCAGGAGCTGGGATCCAGGGAGCACAGGCTCAGTGTTTGCTCTAGGGGAAGGCTCCCGTACCCCGCTCACTTACTGCCATCCTGCTGGCACGGGTTCAGCTGTGGTGTCTTAAACAGGTGCAGCAAAATCCGACAGGTCAGACGGGCCCCCGGTTCCGAGTCCTGTTCACTGCAGGCTACAGAAAGCAAAGGAATCAATGGAGGTTTCACAGGAGCAGAGTTTGCCTCTACTGTCCAGCTGCTGGGCCTCACAGCCTGCACGCAGCCTGAAGGGGGGGGGAGGGTGTATTGCAATTAATATGCAAATGAGCAATCCAATCAGCACAGGTTCCCCAGGCCCCAATGGCTACATGACATTCGATGCAGTCTAAGCTGCTGCCGGTGCTGAGATCAGCAGGCTGAGGCTGGAGGGTCAGAGAGCTGGGCCAGGGCAGGGGGTTGGAGCTCGGGAGCCCCAGGAGGAGGAAGGGGATGAGCACAGGAGGTGGATGTTCCTGTGAAATGACCGGCGGGGAGCGCGACCAATGTGGAGAATGAAAAGCACATTGTTATGTTTCAGAATTAAACACCCAGAGTGAGGCATACGGGGTACTTCCTACCTCTGAGCTCTTCTCTGGGACTGTCTGCACACTCCAGCACACAGCATGGCACTGGCAGAGCTGCGTGCGGATACAGAAGTTGTATCCACATCCGATCTGGGATGCACAAATATTATCCAGGGATATAAAGTGGATATCCGTGGATTTGCGGGGCTCTACTAACGGCTCTGCAGGACACCATGCACCAGGCTGTGCCAAGCCCCAAACCGCTCTCTCCCTTCTCCACAGAGATCTCCTGCCTCCCTGCCCACTCCGCCCCCGCCGTACCTCCGGCCCTACTCTGGGAAGGTCGGCTATAATCCTGGGTGCTCGTGTGGGGGGCTCAGACACCCCTACACAGCTGGAGAGAGACTGATGCACACAGTTGTGACAACTACTTGGCTCACTGCACAGGAGCACATGGTCACCACTCCCTTCTGGGAATTGGAGTTTACCTCCTCCGTTTGAAAAAGGTGTTGTGTACCACAGTTAGTAGTTCTGCAACTTCATATCTGAGTTTCTTCAGAAATCTTAGGTGATACCATCTGGTCCTGGTGACTCATCACTGTTTAATTTATCAATTTGTTCTAAAACCTCCTCTACTGTCCCCTGAATCCGAGACAGTTCCTCAGACCTGTCACCTAAAAATGATGGCTCAGGTGTGGGAATCTCCCTCACATCCTCTGCTGTGAAGACCAATGCCAAGAATTCATTTAGCTTCCCCAGAATGGCCTTGTCTTCCTTGAGTGCTTCTTTAGTTCTCCTATCATCCAATGGCTCCACTGATTGTTTGGCAGGTTTCCTGCTTCTAAGCGATTTTTTTAAAAATGTTGCTATTAATTTGTGTGTCTTGTAATAGTTGCTTTTCAAATTCTTTTTTGGCCTAATTATACTTCTACATTTGACTTGACAAAGTTTATGCTCTTTCCTATTTCCCTCAATAGAATTTGACTTCCAATTTTTAAAGGATGCCTTTTTGCCTCTAACCACCCTTTTACTCTTATTTAGCCATGGTGGCTTTTTATTGGTCCTCTTACTTTTTAAAAAAAATTGAACGATACATTTAATTTGTGCCTCTATTTTGGTGTTTTCAAATAGTTTCCATGCAGCTTGCAGGTATTTCTCTCTAGTGACTGTTCTTTTTAATTACCACATAACTTGCTCTCTCATTTTGAGCAGTTCCCCTTTTTTAAGTTAAATGCTCCTATGGTGGGTTTCCTGGTATTTTCCCCCTCCCCAGGATGTTACGTTTAATGACATTATGGTCACTATGTGCCTGACGCAATGCACGAGGCTAGGGGTCAAACAGGGTCCCCATGGCAGAGGCTCCCCAACACCATAACTTCCCCCCCCACCCCACCAAATAAACCCTGTTCCATACTTCTCCCACCCACACCCAACAACCTTCCACGTTCACTCCCGGGCTCCTTCCCTCTCTCTCAGCTCCTCCATTACCCCGGAGTCCCCCAAGCCTTTGCACTGCTTTGGAGGGTTGTGGGAAATGTTTCTGCATGGTATTTTAAATGAATTACTCAAAGTTCTGCATTAGTATGCCTAGTAAGGAATCTATTTGTCAAATAAAAAAAAAAACCCAAAAACCCCATTATCTGAGCTTTTTTGGGGGGTCTGTATTGTTACAGACATACTTGCTGACATGTATTTTGAAATACATTTCCAAAGTAATTGAAACCGGCATGATTATATTGTGTTTTCTTTTGGCGAAAGATGCGGAATTTTGCAGAATTTTAATACTTTGCGCAGAGTTTTTAATTGTTTGGTACAGAATTCCCCCAGGAGTATCAACTGTCTATATTTCTAATGAGCGACTCCCCCATTAGTATTGCCTGCCTCTCCCTAATACCTGGGGTTCCTTCCCCAGAGAGGCTCTACTCAATGCAGGAGGCTACCATGACCTCATCTGGAAGAAGGATTACACTCAGATCACCTGTTCAGGGTTCCCTTCATAAACAGAAGAGCCAGTAATTCTCTTTAATCAAAGCTTCGACTCTTAAAAAGGGGATTCGGAGCATATTCCATGGCCGGGGATTACGTGCAACATTACTGTGTCCCTGGGAGGGACTCACTCACCAGCATTGAGGAGTGAGGGGATGGCTGCACAGCGAATCAGGTCCTCCAACAGCAAACACTGACGGGCAATGAGAATGGCAACAAAGGTGGCCAAGGAGTCATGGAAAGATAAGTCGCTCACCTGGAAGACAGAAGAACAGCCAGTGACCATGTCAGTCTCTGCTTCATCCCCTCCAGTAGCACCACATGGGCCTGGCTGGGAGCAGGGGGAAGGACAAGCCCAACAGAACCCTCCATAAGGGCAGCTCCAACCCCAAAAGACAGTTCCCCATCTCCTACCCATGACATCCCTCTCCGTCTGCCATTCCCATCTCCACCCCCTCGGGGACACGCTCCCATGTCCCGTCCATCCCGCCCCCCCATCCCCGCCTCTCTTCAGCCCCGTTAGTTAAGCTTTTGCACTTACATCCACATTGCAGAGGAGGTCGTTGAAGCCACAGGTCCCATTGTTGGAGGAACAGCATAAAGCCTTGAGCACGCCCAGCCACTCAGCACTCAGGGACTTGCAGTACCCGGTCAGCTCCGCGCAGAGGATAGCTATGTCATTGACTCTGCAGAGATGAGCCAGTGGTCACCAACAGCACTCCACAGCCTGCCCTTCCCCTCACTCCTACACAGAGCCGGGCTTTGGAGAATGTGGGGATTGCTGGATCGCTATTTTCTTTATAAACATTTTATTAAGGCAAAACTACCATAAAACATTAACATACCACATTGTACATTACTTATTCTGGCTAAAGATCCTGGCCTGATGTCTGAGGAGCCCTCCTCCGCTGAGTATGCTACAAAGGATGATCACATTTCAAAATACCCATCGTCTTTTTGGTGTTTCTCTTGTGTACATACGTGGTAAAAAACCCTCTGTATCTTACTATCCCATTACTCCACAGGAGGGGTCACATTTCTCCAGCAATGTGCAAGACAGTCTAGCTGCTGACTATGAAAAAGAACCTCATTTGTTGGTCTATTTGAAATGCAGATCCTTTGGTGGAGCATTAAACAAGCAGATCAGGGGAACTCTTACAAAGTTAACATTTTATTTCTGTATTATGATGAAAAATGTGTGACTCAGGTTATCCGCTCACTCTGCCTTGTGACCTACTGGGACTGAAGGAGTTCAGTTCTCCTCTGGGACCAGGGACTAAGAGAGAAGTGCTGGTCATGCAGGGAAGACTGGGTTGGTATGCATGGTGGTTTGGAAACATGGAATATTCAGACTATTCTACTGAGATGTGACAGATCCTACGGACACCTAGAATAGTCGACCGCTATTGCATCAACTTTTGAATGTTGTCTAGATCTTGATGGGCTGACTAGTTCTTGAATTCCTGAATCAGTCACAGAAATATGGGGCTGGACTAGATGACCTGTCAAGTTCCCTTCCAGCCCTACATTTCCAGGACAGGTCATCTAGTCTAGCCCAGCACTAAGGCAGGATTGAGGATTATTAGACCCTTCCTGGCAGGTGTTTGTCTAACCTGCTCTTAAAAAACTCTATTAATGGAGATTCCACAACCTCCCTAGGTAACTTGTTCCAGTGCTTAACCACCTCTAGTTAGGAAAGTTTTCCCCAATAACTAACCTAAATCTCCCTTGCCTCAATTGAAGCCCATTATTTCTTGCCCTGTCCTCAGTGGTTGAGAATAATTTATCACCCCCCTTTTTAGAATCACTTTTTATGTACTTGAAGACTTATGTCCCCACTTCTCAGTCCCCTCTTCTTTAAACTTAACAAATCCAATTGCTTTCCATCTTTCCTCATAGGCCATTTTCCAGACTTTTAATCCTCTTGGTTGCTCTCCCATGGACTTTCTCCAATTTGTCCACATCTTTCTCCAAGTGTGGTGCCCAGAACTGGATACACTACTTCAATGGAGGCCTTATCAGGCTGAGTAGAGCAGAATTACTTCTCATATCTGGCTTACAACATGCTTGCTAATACACCCCAGAATGTTTGGTTTTGTGGCAACAGCTTTACACAGTTGACTCATACACCTCTAACCTGATATAACACAGTCCGACAGAAGGAGAATTTGGATATAACACGGTAATGGAGTGCTCTGGGGGTGTGTGGCCAAAGGAAGTTCGTTATAACGTGGTTTCACCTATACTGAGGTACAATTTTTAGGCTCCTGAGGACCGCGTTATATCGGGGTAGAGGTGTATTTAGTTTGAGATCCAGAAATGTAGTACTTTGCATTTGTCCCTACTGAATTTCATCCTATCTATTTCAGACCAATTCTCCAGTTTGTCAAGCACGTTTTAGATTCTAATCCTGTCCTTTAAAGCGCTTGGAAGCTATCCCCACCCCCCAGCTTGGCATCATCCACAAACTTTGTAAGTGTGCTCTCTACCCCACTATCCAAATCATCGATGAAGATATCGAACAGAGCCAGACCCACGGCAGATCCTTGGGGGGCCAAGCTCGATATGCCAAACTTGACTGTGAACCTCTGATAACGACTCTCCGAGAATAGTTTTCCAACCAGTTGAGCACCCACCTTTAGGTTCTAGACTCTATTTCCCTAGTTTGTTTGTGAGGAGATCACGTGAGATGGTATCAAAAGCCTCACTAACGTTAATAGGGAAGCTAAAGGGTTTCCTGCATTAACTAAAATCACCGGGGGTAGAGGGCCGTTATTAATACACATCCCTACTGCGGGTAACAAGTCTGTGGAAGTTTCACCCCTGGTAAATAACAGAGACTGGTCTGACCTGATTCAAGAGGCCTAGCAGACAAAAATTGTCTGCATAAAGTGACTGCCATGACCTAAAGAGAGAGCTCACTTATGCTTGATCCAAGAACTGACAGAAAACTGTGACCAAGACTGCAAAGGGCCTGTTTGTTGTTTTTAGAAGATAAATAGTGCTTTGCTTTATGAAAGCTGCCTGGTTCCTGGTTAACCCTCTCACTGCCCCGAGAGAACAGGGCTGCAGGTGCTGAACTAAAGTCAGATCTGCTGAGATAATCACAGTGAATTGCAGGAGTCTGTAGCCTAAATCCAGTCTGGAAGAAACGGATCGCAGGTTCCTGTCCAAGAAAGGCGATGGCTATAGGCCCGAGACCTAACGGGGGGTGCTCTTAAAGAGTCAGAGGTGCAGTTAATTTCAGAACTGTTGTGACAGTCTGAATGAACTCTGAAGGACAATTAGCATACAAATGGAGTCGCATCAGACAGGCACAATGGACAACAAACAACTGGACATTAACTTTTAAGAACTGGCAGCCAAGGGAAGCAGAACATATGGAACATGCACAGCAGCAACTTGAAACAAAGAAGGGACGTATCAGCGTTCAGCGATGAGACCTCTGCTGCACAGTGCAAAGGAAGAGACCCAATCCTAGACACTTCTGGGCCAGAGAGACAGGTAATGCTGCCACCATGGACAGGCATATAAATTGGCTTTTCCGCTTTAACTAAAGGACCCTAAATACCATATTCCAGCTGAGTAACA
Source organism: Sternotherus odoratus (assembly GCA_032164245.1). Classification (NCBI taxonomy): domain Eukaryota; kingdom Metazoa; phylum Chordata; order Testudines; family Kinosternidae; genus Sternotherus; species Sternotherus odoratus. Next base: position 85,730,016 of record JAVMKO010000009.1, on the reverse strand, counting down.
TGTGCTGGCTTGTTCTGTCTCTGTGTGGCTCCTGAGAGCAGCATGGCTCCAACAGGGTCTAAACTAATCTGGACCCAATGGAGGAGCCCTGAGGAGAATGGTCAGTAATCCAGCCTCAGGGTAAAAGGCATCAGCATGTAAGAAGTGGAGGCCTAGGACTACAGGGGTAACCTCCCAAAGAGGCTGTATGAACGTCAGGGTTATAGATGCTCTGTGGACACATGACAAGTGGCCACTGATTCCCTCATCCTCAGATGCAACTTGCTGCCCTCTCGAGAAGCACAGCCACTCCTCCTCCCTACACAAGTGGAGCCCCCGGAAAGGGGGTCTCAGTCGCCCCAGCCCTGCGCCTCACCGATCTGGGTCATGGTGTCCCACACACACGTGCATGAGTGCGTTGCACACAAAGCTGTAGCGGTTGGCCGGGTTGTCGTTGAGGCTCTTGCCCAGGTTGGTGTAGGTGAAGTTGTGCGCGGACGGATTCTCGATGGTGTCGATCATGAACTCGGGCTCCCACAGCATGTTCGAGTCAGACGGCTCCACGTTGCAGTAGATTGTGTTCTTCACCTTGGAGCAGAAGTCACTGGCAGGGGCAGGAAGGGGAGGTTAGGCGCGTCTGCAAACATGCTTCCCACTGTCTTCCACAAGCAATGGTGAGGCCCTGGGTGAGATCCTTCTGCTCCCTCCCCCAGACCTCCCCTGCAGCATCGGCAGGGCAGAGAGCTCCAGCTGGCTCATTCCAAAAGGCTCCTCTGTAAAGAGCCAAGCCTGTTCCTTGTGGGGGAAGGCCCTGGAAAATACCAGAGGGGGGGTCAGTAACCTAGCCTGGGGCTGCCCCTTCCTCTTCCTCTCAGTGCAGCTCCTGGGAGACGGAAGTCAACAGTGCTCATCAGTCAGCAGCTTAGCCTGCAGGCCCCACAGAAACAGAGACGGGCCCAGGTAACTACCATTATCCCCGCATGCCCAGGTAGACCTGAGGCAGGGAACCCCGCTGTACATCCACGAGGAAAGAACACGAGCTGGCGAGGAACAGTGTATGCAAGATCACAAGCAAAGCTGAAGCCATGGTCCTTTCGAGGGCAGTGCCATCAAACTCACCTAAAGAGCTCCCCAAATTTACTCTTCAGGTGACTGCAGGAGGTGTACAGGTCGTAGAGGTAGGCCAGGATACAGCGCTCTGCTGAGGAGCCATCGGAGCGGTTCATGCCGTGTTTCACCACCCCACACAGACTGTGGAGAGACGAGAAACGCTGCAGCAGCATGCAAGGGAAGCCCGAAGGAGCCCGGCATCAGACAGAGGCAGCACCCACCCACTTGAAAGTAGAGCCCCAATGCACAGGAGAAGGGATCCCTCCCCACCCCCACCCCTCCTAGGAAGACAGACCCCTGGGACGAAGCCAGGAGATGAGGCCCACGGCTCCCTTACCCTTCGAAGACCTGGGCCATCTGGTCTTGGTTGAGGATAAGGCAGGAGTGGTAGTGGCGCAGCACAGCCACGATGCACAGGCACAGGCTGGTGGTGTAGCTGCCAACGAGGTCGGAAGATTTCAACAGCAGCTCCGCCTCCACCACGCTCAGCTCGTTCAGCAACTGCGCCCAATGACAAACCTTCAACAGCCCAGACAGCGCCACCGCCACACCCCCTCTCACTGGGCGCCAGCCAGAGGGAGCCTGCTGGCTAGGCTCTAATGCACTCAGGAGCCTGAAGCGGGGCGAAGCCTGCCACCCAGGCCCCAGTCCGTCAGGGGGTCTGCCAGCTTTCGGGTGCCCATCAGAAGAGGCCTGCTGGTTGGACACAAGTGTGGGCAGACTGGCTTCCTAGATATGGCTCAGACCTTTCACTACCAGGACCTGTTCAAAATCCCACTGAGCTCATCCATTCACTGGAGTTTAACGCCTCCAACTGGAGCAAGTTTCCTGAAATATCCTCTGGCCGAGTCTGCCACGACCAGGAATGCAGCTGGCACTGGGCCTCAGGGCCTTCTGAGGGAGGAAACTGCCCTCGCTGTTGGAAGGGCTGCCATGAACAGGAAAAACCCCTCTCGCCCAAGAAAGCATCACTGCAGCTCAGGGACTAGAACCATAGCAAGGTTCATTCCAAACAATCCTGAAACCTTCGGAAAAATGACCCTCTAAACCCGAGCCACAGGGGAGGACTCCAGCTTTGTGCCACACACAAGCATACCTCATGCCCACTCCCCCACGGAACACCAGAGTCTAAGGCCAGAAAGCACCGTTTTGCTCATCGGGCAAGACACAGGCCAGAGACCCTCACCCAGAGATTCCTACATCCGACCCAATAACTTGTGGTTGAGCAAGAGCAGACCCTTCAGAAACACCCTCAGCCTGGGTCTAGCACAGATGAACCCCACGCTGGAGACGCACCTCAGAGCCCAGGCTCACCTGGATGGCGAAGTCAATGAGACCACTGATGTTGAGTGAATACTCCATCAGGTCAAAGATGAACTGCACATGCTGCACCAGAGGCAGATGGTACGACATCCCTAAGGCAAAGCTGGTGATCTGTTCCAAGACATTGCGAGATACCTGCAGGCAGAGAGCGGGGGGGGGGGGGAGGGGGGGGGGAAGAGGGGGGATTAGCCAGATCCAAATCACTCTCCATGGAGGCAGCTTTCCATGCTGCAGTGGGACAGATACAGCCAGGGCCTCGGTTGGAGACAGCTCTCTCCAGAACCCATACCTGAGAGGTGACCTGGTGCTGATCAAAGTGAGAAAGGTGTTGGAATTTAGCAAAGATATCCTCAGCTGTCGGGAATGCCTCTGGTTTGCTCCTCTTCCTCTTCTGGCCTTCCTCTCCACCTGCCAAAGACAATAAATACAGGAAGCCATTACCAGGCTACCTTCTTTGGGGCACAGAGCCACATGCAGGCAGCACAGGTCCACCCAACTGCAGGCAGAGTAACCACTGGAACAATCCTTCACTGGTAACTTTTCAATCAAGATCAGACATTTCTCTAAAGCCTGCTCTAGGGATTCTTTTGGGGGCACTCCCTGGCCTGTGTTACACAGGAGGTCAGACAGGGTGATCACAGTGACTCATTAGGGCCTTGGAATCTATGACTATGAACCAGGGAGCCTCACGTTCCCCCCGTTAGGACAAAGGGTCTTGGGCCAACTCATAAGCTGCAAGGTCCACTCCAGAAGGCATCAAATCCAACTCCCAGAGATGGGAATCCCTAGTCAAGAGTGATGGTCAGGGATGGTGAAGCATCTAATCCATCCCAAATGAGTTAGCTATTCTATCCAGGGCTCTGACCAATTGCAATTTAACTGCCCCAATGTAGGGGCTTCCCTTGGGAGACTAGCCTCACCAGGACACCGCCTCCAAATCCCTACGCTCGGTTTCAAGAGCATCTCATCTCTCCTTTGAAGGAGCATACTCAACTGCTGTTGTTACAAGGCCCCTCTAAGCATCCCTGGACTGACCGAGATTACAGAGAAGTGGAATGGACACCCCCCTCCCCTCCCCCGGGTGTAAATCAATGGCGTTCCATTGGCTTCGGTGCAGCTGTACTAGTTAACACTGTTCAGCGGGTTTCCTGTGTGACAGCACACAGTGTCTAGTCCCTTGTACACTCCGTCTCCCCAGGGACCCACCCAGCTGGAAAGGAACATTTTCCTGGGGCAGGGCAGGTCCAGGCTGCACTAACCTGTCTCTGCTGTGCTCTTCCTGTTTAACACCTTCAGAATGTCCTTGGTGATCTTCTTGATGGTATGTCGGGCATCATCTCGCTGTTTCCCAACCCCAAACAGAACCACCAGCCGCTGGTTACATTCGTGACTGCATGACTCCTCCTGGGAACCGAAGGGAGACAAGTGCATTAGCTGCTTTCAGGCGAGACGCATTCGTGGGAGAGGACCCTGGGGAATGGGGAAGCAAAGAGTCCTCCAGGAGCCCGCTCATTCAAGGTATGCATGGCTGTGCTCCTTTCCCTTTCAGTGCTCAAGCTGCAAGGTGTCAGGCGTGCCAGGTTTGGGTGGAGCAGCAGCAAGCAAACGTGCAGGTTTCATGATGGGAGGGTGGCATGAGCCCAGGTCTGATCCCTGGGTGAGAGGGACGGGGGAGATATGCCTAGTTCTCATACCTGAGGGATAGGGAAGTGCGTGGCATACTGGATGTGCCGGGGCTGGTCGTACAGGGATGCTAGTGTTCCTTCTGCAGCCTTTTCCTTTAGCAGAGGCTTGGCTTCCTTCTCGGGGTCTGGTTTTTCAGGGGAAGGGCTGGCCTTAGCCTCACAGTGCATTGGAGGAGAGAACATCTAGGGAGAGAAGACAAGATTGCGATGGTACGTGGCCACACATCAACGGTACTGAAAGCAGCCCACAAGGTTGTTCCAGCCCTTAGCTGATGAGGAGGGCAAAGCCGGGGGACAGCACCCACTCCTCAGGACACTGCTCCAAGCCCATGAAACCAATCCCCCTCCCCAATCTGCACGAGTACAGTTTCCTGGTATGCCTCAGACGGAGAACAAGCAACAGAAATTTAGGAATTACAGGCTACGATTCTGACAACACCACTCCACAAGGGCCAAGAATAAGGCAAAAGGCCTCCTGGGGGGCAGTTCGGCCCCAGACACCACAGGTATCCAACACAGCTTGAAATACAGAAATTTCCCCAAGGTTTCAACACCTCTCACTGTGCCTCTGCACTCAAAGTGCTCCGCAAACACAAAAGAGCGACTCCCTACAACAAGCTAAGAACGCAGAGAGTTCAGGTGACTTGCCCAAGGCTGAGAGCCACTGGATCACATCTCTGCTCCCAGATAAGCTAGAGTCTGGATGTCACCATCCTTTCGCCACTTACACCCTCCCTACTCTGCACGGCCTGTCAGTAACCTCACTCTCCCCTCCTGCTCCCTCACCATTCCAAGAGAGGAGCAACTGGCCACACACCCCAACGCCGGGGTTCGTACCAACCCTCTGGAGGACGAAATTCACTGAATGGCACAGCTGGTTACACAGCTGGATCCTGGCCTGCCGACGTGTTCAGTACCACTCTACTCTAGAGCATCCTACCCTGCAGCCCCAACCCGGCACGACACACAAGCCCTTTGGGCCAGGCCCTTCAATTCCACAGAGGACAGAGTGCCCCCAGCAGCAAGTTGATGCACCTCCACATTGGCAAGGTGCCCAACGAAGCCGCCCTGGGCTACTCACCGAGCAGCAGGTAGGAGAGGCAAACAGGAACGTACCGAGAAATCAGTCTTCTCCATGTCATCAAACAGCACGCTGGAGCTGTGATCAATATCCATGGACTCCGAGAGGCCTGTGTCCTGGGGCCATAAACAAGAGGCAGCCATTAATTCTCAACGCTGAACTAGGAAACAGGTACACCTCAGTTTCCCCACAGCATTGTCTAGCCTAATTCCCCAGGCAGAACGATCCCCCCTCTAGCACTGCCTGTGCCAGCCACAGTGTTAACGCCCCTTTGGTTTTCAGCTCCTGAGTAGCTTATTACAGTCTATCTATCTTATTACATGCGATCTTATTCCAGCTGGCTGCACAGCGTGAGTGATAGAATCATGGCTCCAGAGCCTTTTCCATGCCACCGGCCCTTTTCAGATGCTTAGAACTTGATCCTTCACCTTTGGGATTAAGTTCTATAGGATTAGCCTAGGGGGAGGGAGGAGGCAGGTGGCGCCTGCAGGTACTTTGCAGGGGAAGAGTCCAGGCGGTCAGGACACTCGGGAAGGGGCCCGGAGAGCCGGTGCTCCTCACCTCCAGCTTGATGCCACTGTTGCCCATCCCCTCCTTTCGGTCATGCTCCTCAGCGGGGTCGTCGAAGGGCGAGGGAGGGCGGGGCCCATGGGAGTCCATGGCCAGGTCACCCCGGGAGATGAGCGTGCACATGTAGATGTTGTGAGAGAAGACGTCATGTCGGATCAGCTCACAGAAGAGCAGCACCAGGTTGAAGAACTCCACCTTCTCGCTGTCATTCCCTGGGTCCGCTGGAGGCACAGCAACAGCACATGAAGGAGCAGGTAGCGCTACCAGAGTCCTCCCTCCAGCACCGCTCTGAGCAACACTGACCACTGCCCAAAGCTAACCCAGAGCTAGAGGAAGGGTTTCCTAGAGGCCCCTCAACCACCCGGCAGGACTCGAGGCAGGGCTAGGAAACACAGTGGGGATCAAGGGCAGAGTACACAGCTGGCAGAGGCAACAACTAAATGCGGGGGCTCCTCTCCAGTTCGTCTCGGCAGCAGGTACATTTCCTCGTCCTTTCCTAATGTCTTGCCCCCTGGGCTGCATCCCCTTCTCTACAGAGTCCAGTGAGACTCCTGGGTGTGTCCAGGGCTCAAGGGAGAGAGAGTTCTCAGTACGTACTTAGCACAGGAGCCTGCGTGTCGAGGAACTGCATGAGGACGTCTTGGAAGACGGGCGTGCTGGCTGCTGAGAGGGAACCTGAGGAGATGGAGCCTTTCTCATCCACAACTTCAGAGTCCCCACATCTCTGCAGAGAGAGACACGAGTACAGGCTGCTGCCAGGAGAGACTCTGTGTCCCCCACTCCCGAAGACAGACCTTGTCTTTTTAGAGGGAACCTCCCAGCATACGAGAAATACACTCCCATGACCCACTATGCCCAGCCTCTGAGGAGACGGCGTGCTTCTGTATCTATGCCCCGGAGAACCCGAGAGACACACAGAGCAGTTCCCTGCAGTGGGGTGGTCTCTGGCCTACTATGGGTCAAAGTCAATGTTCATGCTAAAGCAGGGGTGGGCAAACTATGGCCCGCGGGTTGGATCCAGCCCATCAGGGCTCCGGATCCGGCCCACAGATTTGCCACCCCCGCGGTGCCCCTCTCCACTCCATGAAGCGGCCAGCACTATGTCCCTGCCGCCCTGCAGGAGGGGGAGCAGAGGGCTCCACGAGCTGTTCTTGCCTGTGGATACCTCCCCCGAAGCTCCCATTGTCTGGGAATGGGGAACTACGGCCAACAGGAGCCTCCTGCCGCGCCCTGTGCCCCAACCCCCTGCCGCACCCTGCACCACTGCCCTGAGCCCCCTCCTGCACTGTGCACCCCAACCCCCTCCCCTGAGTCCCCTCGTACATCCCGCACCCCTCCTGTGTCCCAACCCCTTGCCCTGAGCCCCTTCCTACACACCGCACCCCTTCCCATACCCCACACTCCCTGCCCCAGCCCTACAGTCATGGCCCTGCAAGCAATATCCCCACCCTGACGTGGCCCTCAGACCAAAAAGTTTGCCCACCCCTGTGCTAAAGGCACTAGCACCAAGGGGCCTTTGGCCTACAGTACTCAGCTAGCAGGCTTCCGCCTATCAGTTCTGGAGACACAACCTCTCTACGGAGTTCTGGGGGAGCTCTTCTCTGGAGAAGGTTGCCTTTGCTCTAACCCCAGCGACCAATCCAGTAACTACGGCTCTCCTTCCTACTATTAGCTGCTGTTCAGAGACTTCCAGGGTCCCGCAGAGACAAGGACTCACCTCGGCCTCTATCTCCGCTTGCCGTTTTTCCAGCAGTTTAGCCACAACCATAGCCCTGTGACGTCCAGAGCGCTTACAGCTCACTGCCCACTCACACAGCAAGGCCACCACTGCATCATCATCTGGGGAGATCTGTAGGACACAGGCATGAGGTAAAGCACTGAACAACAGGGTAAGAGTTCAGCCGCTCCTGTAGGCACAGGCAGTCAGGGCACAAAGGAAGGTGATCTGCAGGAAGACAACCGGCCTGAAATCTGCTCTACTCCTCTCTTCCCAGTACACACACCACGCCAGAGCCTGAAGTGGCGTTTCCACGCTCCGTGCAGACCACACAGTGAGGAACTCCAGCAGCCGCTGCTAGTCTCCATCCCACACCCCTGGGAAATCCCAGTGGAGAGCTTTCTTCACGGAATTCCTCCTTTTCGGCTCAGTTTGGGGCCAAGCTCACCAAGCAGATTACCCCAGCCCTTCAGAGACTGCCCAGGCTCCGTATGTGCTTGTGGGTGCTGATACTGACTGACCTCCGAACCTCTAGCCATGACATCTTACTTTCCATGCTCAGCTGTGGTAAAAGAGCATGACCTAGCAGCTCCTGAATTCCAAAGAGCAGCCTGTGGCCCTGAATCCACCAAAGTCAACTGCACTCGGAAGCTCCCTGCACGCCTGCCCCTGGTATGAGCATGGACTGTCATTTCCTGGACGGGTTTTAACATTAGGTTTTGTGCATCTATACAGCATGTTTGTACAGACCAAAGAACCCACCCATTTCACAGAGGGCTGGGGCTGTGCCTCTGCTCAGGACAGTCACTGTCGGCTGTACGGAATGACACAACCGCCCCCGTGCCCGCACAGGCTTCCGCTCCCGCAGAAATACAGGCAGGCCTCACCATTGGCTCTCACAATGCACACCTCACTCTCTCTCCAGGGGGTCGCTCCCTAACCCTGGGCTGCGCAGACACCCCCTCCAATGGCCTTCCAATATCTTGTCTGCAATGGGACACTCTTTCTGGGCACTTAAGGAGCTAGTTCCCTCCTGGTGCCGGCTGGACATAAACCTGAAAGAGAACAACCCCCCAGACTAGCACCTGCGCCCATCACCACCAGCATGGCCCATCACTCACCTCATGACTGTCTTTGCTTGGTCCCAGCCCAAATATCCTGTTGTACAGGGAATCCAAAGAGTTGCTGAAGTCAGATCTCTCAAAGCTGTGACTGTCCAGAACTTCCAAGGTGTGCAGAACCCGGCCAATCGTGAATCCTGGCGCAGGACAGGGAAGAAAAGCGGAGTGTGCCTGAACAAGCATTTGGGCAACTGATATCAGACCTCGGAGCACAGGAGGCAAACCCCCAAATCTCTGCGAGCTCAGAGCACAGGAGACGGGGACACAACCTGTGGTTGGGGGGCTGATCCCCACAAGGCTCTGAGCCTGGGAAGGAGAGCGGTCCATCTGCATTCTCCTCACTGTGGTCAAACAAGCAGAAATGTGCCAAAGAGAGGATGACTGGACATAGAGCTCCTTAGGGAGCTGGCTCCGGGAAACCCGGCCAACGCTAGGGACAGGGAGAAGAGATTCCAGAGCCTGCAGTAAGTTACCTGCAGTGGTTTCCTGGCACTTGTCAAATGACCAGCGGACCTCAACTGCCTGGCCACGCTCCTTTATCTGCTGCTCGATCTCACGGAGCTTCGCCCGAACCTAGAGGCAAAGCAAGTCCATAAGCACATGCAAGGGTGGCCAGAATAAATTTGCCGCACAGGGAGCTGCCAGCAGAACCCAGGCAATGTCAACCGCCCTGCCTGAGGCACAAGGGGAGAGAGATGCTGCCCAACCCCAAGTGGGGCACTGGCTGCCTCAGGCACAAGGGGGGAGAGATTCACCCCCCAGGTCCATGGGTGCCCTGCTTGCAGCACTAAGGGAGGAGAGGCCTCCTGCATCTCTCAGAGCGCCAGCTGCTCAGGCTCAGGAGTGGCAGAGCACAGTCAGAGGTGCTGTTGCTTAATCTTTGGAGAGAGGTGCCTGAATGGACTGGGGTGGGATTAACATCCTGGACCCCCAACGCTCCCTCCTTTGAGAGCTGCTCACCTGCTGGGTGAAGGCTGAGTTCCCCCCGGGCATGGGCAGGTTGGAGGGGGCAATAGGCAGATGGTCCAGTGGAGAGCCAGTCTTTATCCTGCTGTCCGTCAGGGAGTAATGCCAGACCAGAGCACTTGGGCAGCATAGGATGATACTCTGCAGCAGACGGCCAAAGAAGCAGCACTAAGCATCTCCAAGCCTGACTCCCGGGTCCGGGAGCACCCGGCAGGGTTATTCCGAGATCGGACAGATACCCCCCAGCCTCACCTCACCACACTATGAACAGGCTCCCGTCTGAAAGAGCTTCGAGGTTGGAGAGCATGCTGGGGTACAGAGGTGCCCTCTCTCCTTGCAGGAAGCTACGCAGAGTTTGCTGCATTGGCTAGCTTAGATTAGACACATTTAAGTAGCCAGGGCCAAAACTCCAAACTGCCTTAGGCCAGTGAGAAGCTAGTGCACGCAGTTCATAAAGACCCACATTAACACCACGTGAATGTCCCCTGCTGGCCCTGCCATGGCAATTACAATAATGACACAGGACTCACTAACACATAAATCAGAAGTGCGATGGGGGACTTATGTAGGCCAAATCCAGGAGCCCCAGGGTTTCTTGTTCATTGCTACAGATGCCATAGTCAGACACCCCACAGAGCATTTCACCAAGTGATTCCCGCACCAAGCTCAGGACTTCTGATTCGGCAGCTCTTTTAGTCGGCTAAAAGTCTGACCTCCTTCAGTCACGCACTGCAAGGCAGGCTTCCCACTCTTGGAATCACTCTGGCTTGTCTCTGAACTGCTTCCAGTTTTAACCAACCATTTTGATGTGTGGGCACCAGAGCAGGACACAGCATCCTAGGAACACGCTCACCAATGCTATACAGAGAGATAACACTACCTCCCCAGGCCTATCTTGATGTCCTTTTCCAATCCTGCTTTCCAGAATAAAGTCCCTCATCCTTCAACTGTGACCTACGTTCTTCATTCCCAAATCTCCGACCCTGTATTTTACCATATTAAACTGCATATTGCACTCAGGGACCCATCACTTACCATCTCAATTAGTCTGTGTCATCTGCCAACTTCACTAGGAATGATCACTGATAAAAATACGAGAGCGTGTTGGGCCAACAATGGATGCCTGTGGGATCCAACTAGAAACACACTCTTTGGTGATGATTCCCCGTTCTATCAGCCAGCCAGTTTTTAATATGTGCTATGCTGATTTTGCATTATACTGATATTTTAAGCAGCATGTCTTCTGTTGACCCATCAGCACTCCAGCCCCCTTCACCACAGATATTAACCCAGCAAAGCCCTACCTGTAGAATGCAGCTGAGCCCAAACACCACCGGGCGGTGTTGGGGACAAAGCAGTAAGTCACTGAAGGGACTTGGGGGAGGATTTCCTGCGGCTGGTTGAGGGGCAGGTGTTGAAGGGAGAGCAGCTCCTGTCTGTGCGGATAGGACGTGGGGCAGGTGCCCACCCGTGCCATCCAGCTGTGTGGCAAGCCTGCGGGTACAGAAGTAAGCCAAGCGCCTGGACAGGTATGCAGACTGCACGAACTCTCCAGAGTACTGTAGGGAAGAAGGAAAAACCATCCCAGTTCCAAGCAACACCAGAGAAGTCACCAGATCTGAATGCTGTGCCATGGTGCGTCACGGATAGGGCCACAGCCTCACCCAAAGCAAAGACCTAAACAGCCGGGGAACCCTTGAGAAAAATGCCATCGCACCAGTAATATTCACAGAGCACCATGGACAACATCTCCATTGATCTCAGTGTACCCAGTCCCAGCCTTCTCAGAGCTTGGGGGTCTGGCTGGAACCAGCCACGGGAGCAGAAGAGAAAAGCCACTTCTATCCAGTTCCATGCAGTGAACACACTGCCACCATCAAGAGTCCAGCTCTTACAGGTAAGGCAGGGACAAGGAGCTGGAACCAAACCCTGGCAGTAGCAGAAAGTAATGGGATAAGCAGCATTCCCATCTGGTGGCTAATGTGGGGGGATGGCACTCAGCTGGAGAACGCCACAGGGCTACTGCAAGGCGGCTTGTGCTCCCCAGGGCCATGTTGGAGGAGGTTCTCTTCAGCAGCTCACCCGCAGCAGCAGAGGTAAGAGCAGTTTCAACAATTCATCTTCTCCTGGCCGTATCTTCTCAAAGCATTCAAGCACCCAGGTAAGGAATTCGTGTCTGTCCAGCATCCCATCCTGGAGACAGACAGACAAAGTGAGAGGACCAAAGGAAGAGCATCCTGGAGTTATTCTACCCCTATTCCTCCTGCTGGGCCACCCAGGGACTCAAGGGTGGAATACATTCTGCAAAAACAAATTACTTCTGAGCTTTGAGTATCCCTTGCAAATCCCATCCCAGCCAGCAGCTCCCTCAACACCTCACCTGGAACATGAACATCGCCAGTTTCTCATTGTAGTCCCATTGTTTCAAAGCATGCTCCACCTCCTGCGGCATGGGCCCAGATGGTGAACCACAACCCTGCCCAGAGAGCTGCCTATAGAACTCAGATATCTTCTGCAGCTGCTCGGACAGGTACTTGGTGATAATCTGTGTCCACTCTGGAAGGAAGAAGACAGTCATCAGTGAGTAGGTAAGCAGGAAGAGGAATGGGAGGGGGTGGAGGGGGAGGGGGACCAAGAAAAAACATCAGGAAGGAGATAGGCCAGTGGTTTCCAGTGGAAGATGGAGAGCAAGGGACAAGTTCTGAACTGCATTTTAAAGCAGGTCTTTAAGGAATCTTCCTTCCTGTATTTTGTATGTTAAAGGCCTTGGTTGAAGATCTGGCAAGAGCAAAGGGATGGAGGGAAACGGGGGGACAGGATCAGGACAGCCTGATGTAGCATCCCCATTAGTGATCTGAGAAATGGGGACACCAACATGATAGTGACATTTTTCAAGTCTCTCAGCTGGCTCCCAGCCAGTTTCAGATACCCTTCAAGGCCTTGGTCTTAATCTTCAAAGCAATTAATAAAGTATGTCCCAGCTACATTAAAGCCCAAATTTCATTCCATGAACTGGAAAGATATTTTGGCTCCTCTGGGATAATTCAGATCAACAAGACATGCGAGAGCTGGGAATATAGCATACCTGAAGGGGTTGGTCTGTGGAAAATATTAATCAACCAACCCAGTCAAATAAAAAAGCTAGAATACAGCCTTTGTCCCAGAAAGAGAGAGGAGCAGAGACTTCATGAAGTCCCTTTTGCTATTTCATTTACGTGGAAAGCGCTCAGATCCCATCACATTGGGCAGCAGTATAACCACAACAGACAGGCTTTCCCACCTGCTGCTTATTGGAAGGATCCTAACTTCACAGAGGCCAGAGCCATGATCCAGAGAGGCCCAGTGAGGCTGGAAACATGCAGGAAATAACAGAATTTTGAAACAGAAAAACGTTCAAAACAGACTCCAACGAGAAACTGAGGAACCGGAAATAATTTTCAAATTGGACATAAACCAAGGGATAAACAGAACTTGTGAATGGTTCTCTCATTACACTAATTGATTGCATTTCCCTAGTTAATTTACCTTCAATAGATGTTATCTCCTGCAGATACAGAGATCCATTTCAAAGAGTATTTTTTCTCCTGCTGATAATGGCCCATCCAAATTAAACAGCCTCTTAAGAATTGGTATGCTAATGTACAACTTTTTTTTTGTTGCTTTGTGTGTGTAAAAAAGCATCTTACTTTTGTTCCATTCTGTGCATCTGATGAAGTGAGCTATAACCCACGAAACCTTATGCTGAAATAAACTGGTTAGTCTCTAAAGTGCTACAAAGTCTTCCTCCTCTTATTTACAGCTACAGACTAACACGGCTGCTAATCTTAAACCTGTCACAATTTAAAGGTGTAAACAGGAAGGAGGGGATGGGGTGTTCAGGGAAGGAACACACAGGGTGTAAGGAGGAGTCATGAGAGTGAACTGTGAAAGGCTCTCTCGTTCTCAGTAAGATGAATTTGTCTGTTGCCCAAGGGAACAGGCTGAAGCCCCATTGCCTGGCCTGTAACTAGAAGGATGAACATAGCAGTCATGATCCAGTAGAAGGAAGCCTGTGCTGCCCCCTCCTGGCTAGGAAGACAGGCTGGGTGAGGTAAAATCTTTTACTGGGCCAACTTTTGTTGGTGAGAGAGACAAGAAAGACAGCTCTTCTTCAGGTCACCTCACCAACTTGTCTCTCTAACACCCTGGGACTCACCTGGCTACAACCGCGCTGCATATACCCTCCCGGCTAGAGCAGATGTAGCCAAATAGATCTTTTTCATCCTTCACAACTACTATTCTATCGGGAGGTGAAGAACAAAAAAAGGCAAGGAAGAGAAAACCTGGCAGGGAAAAGGCTGGGGCTCCTCTCAGGGCACTTACCGATAAAGGGATCAATGACGTGCCGTTTTTTCACCTTAGTTTCTGTGATGGCAGCATAGTAGGCACAAGTCATTTTGATCAGCCAAGCTGCTCTCATCACTGGAACAGTGTATTTTGCCAAGTAACCAAAGACCTCCTCCTTCTTACTAAAGATAGGCACCTAGAACAGAACAGAACAAGGGAAAGCTAGCTTCCTGAGGACCCCGAGTAACATCCACAACCACCCTTGTGCCTGGACAGCCATGCACAAACTAAGTATCACACCATTCCATCAGGACAGTTATCACATAAGGAACGTTTTCCTGGGTCAGCAGGCAACAGTACCAGAGCGGCAGTGCAACACGTGAGAAATGAAGCAGGAAACCAGAGAAACACTGCAAAGAGGCAGGTCTGTCATATATACAGTTCTTAAGGGAAGGGTGGATAACGACTTAAGAAGTGTATAAGTGTCAAAGTTACAAAAGACACACTAACTGCCTGTGAAAATGGACTTTTAGCTGCAGGGGCCTGGAACTCCAGGACCTGGCAAACTCTAGCCCAGAGGTAGTCAATATGCAGACCATGGGCCAAATCTGGACCACCAGACACTTTTGAATGGACCCCAAAATCTTTTTATTTACTTATTCTGATTGTTGTTCTATGATTTCCTCTGGAGTCTGGACCTTGATTATACCTGGCCTAAGAAATTTAGACCTTGAAAAAAAGTAATTGACTACCTCTGCTCTACCCTCTACATTATACACTCTGCTGCTACAACCAAAAGGACTAAACTTCCCCACAGCCATTGCTAGGCTCACAAGCCCTCTGGTTAGAGCCCCACCTCTACAGAAGACGGAGCTTTCCTTCCTCATCCAGCCCTGGGAGAATTCATAATTCTAGTTCCACTATGGCAGCATCAAGGCCTAGCTCCTGGAGCACAGAAATGTAAAGACTCTTCTTAACCAGCTCTCCACCAGGCCAATATACAGGTGAGTTGCATCTTACACGATGGTTCTGTTCCACGGTCAGCATGTAAAGTGAAAACTGCGTATAGCCAAAACCCATTGAGTTTAATGGCAGGTGAAATCGCCCGCCCTACAGATAGTTTTTAAATTTTTATTTTTCTCTTTTTTTTTCACCGACCGCATAAAGCCGAAATCGCGCATGTTAAATGTGCATAAGATGCAACTCACCTGTACAGAGCTCTTCCCTGGAAAAAGGCTGCCCCAGACACAGGAGTGTGGGAAGTCACTCAGCTAGTTATCACTAGACAACCTCACTACAATTTCTGAGAACTTGAAAACACCAGAGCAGTATGAACTACTCTCATCTAAGCATGAGGCCAATAAAGGCAGGCAGCAGAAGTTCCCTTAAAAGCAATCACAATTCAAACGAAACATTCAAGCTCTACATGCCACGAGGCAAAGTTTAGCCTTGTCTCTGATTATTTGGGAACCTGAGTTCTGTAGCTGTGGAGGACACAGGAAGCCCAAGGTGAGTCTTGGACACACTCTGAGAACTATAACCAATCTGATGTGGAGAGAACAAACCTCTTCAAACCGCAAAATCTCTCTGCAATCTTCAAAAGCAGACAATACCCACACAACCAGGTGCGGGAAGAGCTCAGACAGGACACGTTCTACCTTTTCTGGCAGCCTCACCTGCAACATACCTTTTTAGCCAGGTGAGTGAGGGGCTTAGTCCCAGACAGGTCTGTGAACCAGTTGTTGATGGCACTCTGAGAGCGTGCCGTCACCAGCCAGAAGTTATCCTTCTGGTTCACCTGAGGTTTCCGTCTTCCCGTGTCCGGCAGCGTGTTGCAGCGCAGCTTCTCTGCAATAATGCTGCTGAAATTTGAACTGATCTGAAAAAGAGAAGAGGGTGAGAAGTCTCCCACAGAACTGGGTCCTGTAAACTACACATTAACCCCTTGTCAGTCTCCAGGAGAGGCTTGGCCTTATTAGTCACATCCATCCGCTATTATCCCCAAGGTCTCAAAAATCCAATCACCAAAAACAGCCAATGGCTTCCTTTGCTTCAGTCAACAGGGACAACCGTCTGCAGCAGGACTGAGAATACCTCAGCAAGGAACTCCTGAAGTGCAGCGCTAAAATAGCCAGGCGTTAGCCTGCTGGAAGGGACGTCTCTAATTCTTTGGCAGAAGAACCCAACACCTGGCACTTACTGACGGCCTTCCAGCCGAGGAGATCAGTGGGAGGGAGGCCTGGTGAGCACTACCGCATTGTGCAGGAGGCCAAACCGAGGCACAGACCTCTCATGACTCCCAGCGTTGTGTTTGCACCAACAAAGAAGTCTGTCTTCCACACATACCACTTCTTATCCACCACAGCAATGGCACAGCAGCAAGGCAATACTGATGTTCTACCTCCTATTTAATCTGCAGCTCATGTGGGAGCCGGTGGTCTGTGAAGATGGGGCAGCTAAGTCAGGGGTGGGCAAACGTTTTGGCCCGAGGACCACATTGGGGTTCAAAATTGTGTGGAGGGCTGGGTAGGGAAGGCTGTGTCTCCCGAAACAGCCTGGCTCCACCCCCTATCCTACCCCCACCCAGTTCCCGCCCCATGACCCCCCATCCCATCCAACACCCCCCGTTCCTTGTCCCAATTGCCCCCTCCAGAAACCCCCCACCCTAACCACCGCCCCAGGACCCCACCCCCTATCTAAGCCCCTCCACTCCTTGTCCCCTGACTACTCCCTCCAGAGAACCCCCACCCCTAACCACTTCCCCAAGACCCCATTCCCTATCCAACTCCCTGCTCTCTGTCCCGACTGCCCCAACCCCTAGCCGCCCCCCCCCCCCCGAGAAGCCTCCTGGGACTCCCATGCCTTATCCAATGCCCCCATTCCCCATCCCCTGACCGCCCCCCAAGACCCTCTGCCCCTTATTCAATACCCAACCCAACCCGGGACCCCTTACCACACCACTGCTCAGAACAGCATGTCGGGCCTGGAGCCAGACACGCTGCCACGATAATCCACCAGAGCGCACCCCGCTGTCACGCAGCCCTGCCCCCGACAGTGCTGCTCGCGCGGTGCACTGAGGCTGCGGGGGAGGGGGGCAGGGGCTGGAGCACCCTCCCCAGCAGGACATCAAGGGCCAGTTAGGAGGAGTCCACAGGCCGTAGTTTGCCCACCCCTGATCTAGGTACTAGTTATCAACAGCGATGGATAAAGATCAGCCACCACAGCACACCTCACTGACACCATGGGTCAGGAGTGGAGTAGATTACTCTCCCACCAAGGTGGGGAACACAGCAGCCCACCACCACAAAGGAGGACAGACACTCCTAGAGCTTAGCCTTGGAAAAGCGATAGGCCAGATCATCACAAGAGTGTAAACCTGTCCACCCTACAAGTCCTATCCCAAGGCCCTGGCTGTGGGCCACAGAAGGCCCAAAATCCAGAACCACCACACTAATCACCACCAGTCCTACCCCTGGGAACCCAGTAAGAGGGACTCGATGGCATGGGGCTTGGCCCCCCCAGCCCTGCAGGGATCTCACCTTAGCTGGATTAAAGTTGACATTTTTGGCAGTGCCATGTTCATCTCCAGAGACGGCTGGCTGATTATTGAAACCCTGCTTCACATTTAAAGCGGTGAGCTCATCCTGTGCAAGAGAAGGAGTAAGGGAACCGGCCTAGAGACACGGGGCTAGACAGTGAGAGAGAGGAGGTGACCGACCCTTCCCTCCTGGCCCTGCCACACCCCACGCTGCGGGAGTGGGGCTTCCCCACCTCATCCACTGATCTCGCCAGGGACAGGACCCCTCAGCCACGGGGCTCATCCCCCCCCCCGGACAGGACCCCTCAGCCACGGGGCTCACCCCCCCCCGGACAGGACCCCTCAGCCACGGGGCTCACCCCCCCCGGACAGGACCCCTCAGCCACGGGGCTCATCCCCCCCACCCCGGGGACAGGACCCCTCAGCCACGGGGCTCACCCCCCCGGACAGGACCGCTCAGCCACGGGGCTCATCCCCCCCCCCGGACAGGACCCCTCAGCCACGGGTCTCATCCCCCCCACCCCGGGGACAGGACCCCTCAGCCACGGGGCTCACCTCCCCCCGGACAGGACCCCTCAGCCACGGGGCTCACCCCCCCCCGGACAGGACCCCTCAGCCACGGGGCTCATCCCCCCCCCACCCCGGGACAGGACCCCTCAGCCACGGGGCTCACCCCCCCCACCCCGGGACAGGACCCCTCAGCCACGGGGCTCACCCCCCCCACCCCGGGACAGGACCCCTCAGCCACGGGGCTCATCCCCCCCCCACCCCGGGACAGGACCCCTCAGCCACGGGGCTCATCCCCCCCCCACCCCGGGACAGGACCCCTCAGCCACGGGGCTCATCCCCCCCCCACCCCGGGACAGGACCCCTCAGCCATGGGGCTCAACCCCCCCACCCCAAGACAGGACCCCTCAGCCACGGGGCTCACCCCCCCACCCCAAGACAGGACCCCTCAGCCACGGGGCTCACCCCCCCCCGGACAGGACCCCTCAGCCATGGGGCTCAACCCCCCCACCCCAAGACAGGACCCCTCAGCCACGGGGCTCACCCCCCCCACCCCAAGACAGGACCCCTCAGCCACGGGGCTCACCCCCCCACCCCAAGACAGGACCCCTCAGCCACGGGGCTCACCCCCCCCCCGGACAGGACCCCTCAGCCACGGGGCTCATCCCCCCCCCCGGACAGAACCCCTCAGCCACGGGGCTCACCCCCCCCCACCCCAAGACAGGACCCCTCAGCCACGGGCCCCTCCCCCCCCCGGGCACAGGACCCCTCAGCCACGGGCCCCTCCCCCCCCCCGGGCACAGGACCCCTCAGCCACGGGCCCCTCCCCCCCCCCGGGCACAGGACCCCTCAGCCACGGGCCCCTCCCCCCCCACCTCCTTCTGTTTGGGGTCCTGCGGGTAGACGTCGGGCGGTCCCAGGCGCGGCCGCTTCAGGGGCCGGTGCTCGTAGCTCAGGATCCCGAAGGCCGCCATGGCCGGGGGGTGGCGGGGCCGGCGAGGCTGGGCGGAGAGACCCGGCCGGGCCACAACAAGGAACGGCGGAACCAGCCGAGGCGGCCCGAGCCGGCACCCGGCGCTCACGGAAACGGCCGAGCGGACTCGGAGCTTCCCGAGCCGGCACCCGGAACTCACGGAAACAGCCGAGAAGACTCGGAGCTTCCCGAGCCGGCACCCGGAACTCACGGAAACAGCCGAGAAGACTCGGAGCTTCCCGAGCCGGCACCCGGAACTCACGGAAACAGCCGAGCGGACTCGGAGCTTCCCGAGCCGGCACCCGGAACTCACGGAAACAGCCGAGAAGACTCGGAGCTTCCCGAGCCGGCACCCGGCGCTCACGGAAACGGCCGAGCGGACTCGGAGCTTCCCGAGCCGGCACCCGGAACTCACGGAAACAGCCGAGAAGACTCGGAGCTTCCCGAGCCGGCACCCGGCGCTCACGGAAACGGCCGAGCGGACTCGGAGCTTCCCGAGCCGGCACCCGGAACTCACGGAAACAGCCGAGAAGACTCGGAGCTTCCCGAGCCGGCACCCGGCGCTCACGGAAACGGCCGAGCGGACTCGGAGCTTCCCGAGCCGGCACCCGGAACTCACGGAAACAGCCGAGCGGACTCGGAGCTTCCCGAGACGTCACTCGGAACGTACGGAAACAGCCGAGCGGACCAGGTCCCATTTTGCCGCCCAGGCAGCACCTAGTGAGCGCAGCAGGCTCCGCAGCCCGGCCTGGCGGCAGAGAAGCGCCTCGCGCCCGGCCCGCTCCACGTGACCCATTCGGCCCCCTCCCCCACCAACCCTGCTGACCCAGCGCCGGGATTGGCAGCCAATGGGAACAGCGCCTGCTGGCAGGCCGTTCCCGGCGCCGCCACTCAGAGCCCACGGCCCCGCCCACCTCTGCACCCCCCCGGCCCCGAGACCCCCTCCCACCTCCTCACCCCCCACCCCACCCCACCCCTGAGACCCCCCCCTCCCACCTCCCCCCCGAGACCCTCCCTCCCACCTCCCCCCTGAGACCCCCCTCCTGCCTCCTCACCCCCACCCCACCCATGAGACCCCTTCCCACCTCCCCACCCCACCCCTGAGACCCCCCTTCTGCCTCCTCACCCCCCACCCCACCCCGGAGACCCCCGATCCACCTCCCCACCCCACCCCTGAGACCCCCCCTCCCACCTCCCCACCCCACCCCTGAGACCCCCCCTCCCACCTCCCCACCCCACCCCTGAGACCCCCCCCTCCCACCTGCTCACCCCACCCCTGAGACCCCCCCTCCCACCTCCCCACCCCTGAGACCCCCCCTCCCACCTCCTCACCCCACCCCTGAGACCCCCCTCCTGCCTCCTCACCCCCCACCCCACCCCTGAGACCCCCCTCCCACCTCCTCACCCCACCCCTGAGACCCCCTCCCACCTCCTCACCCCCCACCCCACCGCTGAGACCCCCCTCCCACCTCCTCACCCAACCCCTGAGACTGCCTCCTGCCTCCTCACCCCCACCCCACCCCGAGAGACCCCCGATCCGCCTCCTCACCCCCCACCCCACCCCGGAGACCCCCGATCTGCCTCCTCACCCCCCACCCCACCCCGGAGACCCCCGATCTGCCTCCTCACCCCCCACCCCACCCCGGAGACCCCCACCAACCTCCTCACCCCCCACCCCACACCTGAGACCCCCCCTCCCACCTCACCCCCATCGTCCCTGGGGCAGCCCGTGGTCCATCCCATCACCCCGCCCGGGGGCGGCCCGTGGTCCATCCCATCACCCCGCCCGGGGGCGGCCCGTGGTCCATCCCATCACCCCGCCCGGGGGCGGCCCGTGGTCCATCCCATCTCCCCGCCCGGGGGCGGCCCGTGGTCCATCCCATCACCCCGCCCGGGGGCGGCCCGTGGTCCATCCCATCTCCCCGCCCGGGGGCGGCCCGTGGTCCATCCCATCACCCCGCCCGGGGGCGGCCCGTGGTCCATCGATCACCCCGCCCTGGGGCGGCCCGTGGTCCATCGATCACCCCGCCCTGGGGCGGCCCGTGGTCCATCCGATCACCCCGCCCTGGGGCGGCCCGTGGTCCATCCGATCACCCCGCCCTGGGGCGGCCCGTGGTCCATCCGATCACCCCGTCCTGGGGCGGCCCGTGGTCCATCCGATCACCCCGCCCGGGGGCGGCCCGTGTGTGAGGAGCCGGGCGGATTTGATGTGGGAGTTTCTCTGGAGATGGGAGTTGGATTGTGTTCCTGTCACCCCTAATAAACCTTCCAATCTACTGGCTGGCTGAGAGTCACTGTGGATCCCAGGAAGTGGGGGTGCAGGCCCCCGACTCTCTCCCCCCCCCCCCATGATACCATGCTCCAGCTGATCGTCCTGCCCTGGGGCAGCCCGTGGTCCAACTCTGGGGCCAGCCCAGCCCATTGTCACCCCACGACCCAGCCAGGTCCTAATTCCAGCACCCCCTTGCCATGTGGCCACGCTGCAGCTGGTGCTTCTCCAGTCCGGCTGCCAGGCCAGGCTGCGCTCAGCCGCCAGCCCTGCCCCCTGTGCTGCCGTGATGGGCCCTACATGACGCTCTCCGCAGCCTGGACTGCAGCTCCCAGGGAGTTTCCCGTGGCTGGCAATTAAGCACGCACTGTGCCTGCCCCGGGCTGCCGCGACCTACACTCTCCCATCCTGCCGACAAGCACCCGGGGCTGAGGTTTTGTACAGGAAGCAGCAATGCGTGCGGAAGCTAAGAGTGAGCTGCGTGGTCTCCTCCTTCGGCAGTGAGCCTTCAGCCCTGAGAGCTGACACAGCCAGCTCTGCCGCTGGCCCAGGCGCACAGCCAACGCGGGGCAGTGCAGGGCCATGGATTCCCCTCTCTCTCCCTCCTCCACCAGGAAGGAAGCTGGGACGTTCCTGACTCTAATCCTCCTGCTCTCTGGCCGCAGCCAGCGAGCCACGGCCGCCCAGAGCCCACAAGGTAATGCTCCCGCTCGCTGTTCTCAGTCCCAGCTGCCCACCACGTTCCTGAGTCCGCTCCCTGCTTTTGTTCAACAGGCCACGTGCCTCACTGACAGGCCACCACGGGCAAGGCAGAAGCTGAGCAGCACGAGGCTTCCTGGGGGGAATGTGAATATCTAGCACGGGGGAGGCCATGCTGGCTCTGGAGATGCGTTGTCCCTGGGTTTGGAGCCATCCCAGCGAGGCAGGTTTGGGGTCTTTGTGAAGCATTTGGTAAAACTCAGGTCACTTACTCGGGGTGCCTTGTCTGCATCACAAGTCACCACCGAAAACCGGCCCCTAGGCTGTTTCAAGGGTAAGGCCTGAATGGTCCATGGAGGCTTCATTCGCCTCTCCCGCTTACACCCAGCGCTGAGGCCCGTTGGCAGGGGTGGGGGAAGAGGCATTGCTGCATCGTGCGCTGTAACTCCTCCGTTGCTACAGGCCACCACCGGCTCACTTGAGCCCCTGCTTGTGCTAGATGTGCTGAAAAACACATTGGCACGAGTGAAATAGCAATGAGGAGTGAAGACATTGCTCAAGGGATGACAACTGTCCACGAGCCAGAACGTGGTACCTGTCGGGGACGGCTGGGGGGTGATGTCTGACCACAGGGCAGTACGTGGTACCTGCCAGGGTGACAGCTGGGGGATGACGTCTGGCCTCAGGGCAGTACATGGTACCTGTCAGGGTGACAGCTGGGGGGTGATGTCTGGCCTGAGGGCAGTACATGGTACCTGTCAGGGTGATGTCTAGCCACAGTGCAGTACGTGGTACCTGTCAGGGTGACGGCTGGGGGATGACGTCTGGCCTCAGGGCAGTACGTGGTACCTGTCAGGGTGACGGCTGGGGGGTGATGTCTGACCACAGGGCAGTACGTGGTACCTGTCAGGGTGACAGCTGGGGGATGACGTCTGGCCTCAGGGCAGTACATGGTACCTGTCAGGGTGACAGCTGGGGGGTGATGTCTGGCCAGAGGGCAGTATGGGGTCCCTGTCAGGGTGATGTCTAGCCACAGTGCAGTACGTGGTACCTGTCAGGGTGACGGCTGGGGGATGACGTCTGGCCTCAGGGCAGTACGTGGTACCTGTCAGGGTGACGGCTGGGGGATGACGTCTGGCCTCAGGGCAGTATGTGGTACCTGTCAGGGTGACAGCTGGGGGGTGATGGCTGGCCTCAGGGCAGTACGTGGTACCTGTCACGGTGATGGCTGGGGCGTGATGTCTGGCCGCAGGGCAGTATGGGATGCCTGTCAGGGTGATGTAAGGCCACAGGGCAGTACGTGGTTCTTGTCAGGGTGACGGCTGGGGGGTGATGTCTGGCCGGAGAGCAGTACATGGTACCTGTCAGGGTGATGGCTGGGGGGTGATGTCTGGCCGCAGGGCAACACGTGGTACCTGTCAGGGTCACAGCTGGGGGATGACGTCTGGCCTCAGGGCAGTACGTGGTACCTGTCAGGGTGACAGCTGGGGGGTGATGTCTGGCCGGAGGGCAGTATGGGGTCCCTGTCAGGGTGATGTCTAGCCACAGTGCAGTACGTGGTACCTGTCAGGGTGACGGCTGGGGGATGACGTCTGGCCTCAGGGCAGTACGTGGTACCTGTCAGGGTGACGGCTGGGGGGTGACGGCTGGCCTCAGGGCAGTATGTGGTACCTGTCAGGGTGATGGCTGGGGCGTGATGTCTGGCCGCAGGGCAGTATGGGGTGCCTGTCAGGGTGATGTAAGGCCACAGGGCAGTACGTGGTTCTTCTCAGGGTGACGGCTGGGGGGTGATGTCTGGCCGGAGAGCAGTACATGGTACCTGTCAGGGTGGTGTAAGGCCACAGGGCAGTACGTGGTTCTTCTCAGGGTGACGGCTGGGGGGTGATGTCTGGCCGGAGAGCAGTACATGGTACCTGTCAGGGTGACGGCTGGGGGGTGATGTCTGGCCGCAGGGCAACACGTGGTACCTGTCAGGGTGACAGCTGGGGGGTGATGTCTGGCTGCAGGACAGTACGTGGTACCTGTCAGGGTCACAGCTGGGGGATGACGTCTGGCCTCAGGGCAGTACGTGGTACCTGTCAGGGTGACAGCTGGGGGGTGATGTCTGGCCGGAGGGCAGTATGGGGTCCCTGTCAGGGTGACGGCTGGTTGGTGATGTCTGGCCGCCGGGAAGTACGTGGTACCTGTCAGGGTGATGGCTGAGGGGTGATGTCTGGCCGCAGGACAGTACGTGGTGCCTGTCAGGGTGATGTCTGGCCACAGGGCAGTACGTGGTACCTGTCAGGGTGACGGCTGGGGGGTGATGTCTGGCCACAGGGCAGTACGTGGTACCTGTCAGGTGACGGCTGGGGGGTGATGTCTGGCCGCAGGACAGTACGTGGTGCCTATCAGGGTGATGTTTGGCCACAGGGCGGTACGCGCAGGGGGGTGATGTCTGGCCACAGGGCGGTACGTGATACCTGTCAGGGTGACGGCTGGAGGGGATGTCTGGCCGCAGGGCAGTACGTGGTACCTGTCAGGTGACGTCTGGAGGGGATGTCTGGCCGCAGGGCAGTACGTGGTTCCTGTCAGGGTGATGTCTGGCCACAGGGCAGTACGTGGTTCCTGTCAGGGTGACGGCTGGGGGGTGATGTCTGGCCGCCGGGCAGTACGTGGTACCTGTCAGGGTGACGGCTGAGGGGTGATGTCTGGCCGCAGGACAGTACGTGGTGCCTGTCAGGGTGATGTCTGGCCACAGGGCAGTACATGGTACCTGTCAGGGTGACGGCTGGGGGGGATGTCTGGCCGCAGGGCAGTACGTGGTTCCTGTCAGGGTGATGTCTGGCCACAGGGCAGTACGTGGTTCCTGTCAGGGTGATGGATGGGGGGTGATGTCTGGCCGCGGGGCGGTACATGGTTTCTGTCAGGGTGATGTCTGGCCACAGGGCAGTACATGGTACCTGTCAGGGTGATGTCTAGCCGCAGGGCACTACGTGGTACCTGTCAGGGTGACAGCTGGGGGGTTAGGTCTGGCCGCAGGGCGGTACGTGGTGCCTGTCAGGGTGATGTCTGGCCACAGGGCAGTACGTGGTTCCTGTCAGGGTGACAGCTGGAGGGGATGTCTGGCCGCAGGGCAGTACGTGGTGCCGGTCAGGGTGATGTCTGGCCACAGGGTAGTACGTGGTACCTGTCAGGGTGATGTCTGGCCACAGGGCAGTACGTGGTACCTGTCAGGGTGACAGCTGGGGGGTGATGTCTGGCCGCAGGGCGGTACGTGGTTCCTGTCAGGGTGACAGCTGGAGGGGATGTCTGGCCGCAGGGCAGTACGTGGTGCCTGTCAGGGTGATGTCTGGCCACAGGGTAGTACGTGGTACCTGTCAGGGTGATGTCTGGCCGCAGGGCAGTACGTGGTACCTGTCAGGGTGACAGCTGGGGGGTGATGTCTGGCCGCAGGGCGGTATGTAGCATCCCCTCTTTTTTACCTTCTCAGAGCAACCTATCAACACCAATCTTGCAGGGCTGCAGGATTTGGGGAAGTCCAGGGGGGAACTCCTGAGCTCTTTGCTTCCCCTGCAGAGGCAGCAAGCAAGCAGCCATGGGGAGACGCAAGGCCAGATCCCACCCTGGAAGTGCTAAATTGCAAAGCTGTCAAGCTCCCACCCCATCTCCCTGGGGAAAGAGGCTCTAATCTCATCAGCCTCACAGTACAGGCCTCACCTTCCAGGCCTGGGGGCAGGAAGTGGGTGCTGCTCAAATCCATTCTCTTTGGCGAGGGAAGTGGAAAGTCAGCTGGGGACCAGGGGCAGAGATTCAGAGAATGAGTCAGTTTCTAGTAATGCTGAGTATGGAGCTTTAGTACAATAAAGAACTCAGCATTTTCCCATATGTCCTGCCAGGCCCATGGGTCTGCAATGCAATTACCAGAGCTGCTCAGCCCCTCCGCCCTCGCTCCCTGCATGGATCTGAGCAGCAGGATGTGAGGCCTGATAAGTGTCTGCGCTGTGGGTCTAGTTTTCAGCTCTACTCTTTGTTTTAGTCTGTTCTGATGTCAGTGGGGAGGCTGACAGGCCCTTGTTCTACTCTCGTTCCGAGAACCTCGGGAATCCTGGCCTCCCACCTGCAAGAGCCACCTCGCCCAGCATTGCTGTTCATGAACCACCACGGTAGGTCCCTAGTCCGGAGTGATAGCGACCCTGTCGAGACCACTCACCTCTCACGCGCCCTGTTGTGCAAACACTCTCCTTGCTCTCAGTGTCTGGAAACCCCCTGCAGGCTTCCCATCATCCCAGCAGAAGAGGTGCACCCCAGCAGTACTCTGCCCTGGCCAGCAGCGCTGTCCATATGCTGTGCTCCCATAGTAGGTGGTGTAGGGAAACTGCTCCCATTGCATTCTGGGGAGTGGCGGAACCACAAGACCTCCCTGCATCACAGCGCCTCCTGGTGTTCCCATGGGGGTACTGCAGCTCCAAGCCACCCCTTCTCCAGGACTGTGCCAGCATCTGTGACTCCCGGGTGCCTTCTGCACCAACGATTCTGAAATTCTGCAAGTTGTATTTATCAGTAAGTGAACGCAGAGCCTCCAGCTTGGCAGTGGGAGCACAGGCCACTGCCTGCATGAAGGTGGGAGATCAGCCTGCAGTCCGCCATCCTTGCGATCCTTTCCCTTGCTGCTCAGAGGATCTCCTCCCCGCCCTCAGACAGTCCACACTATGCTGTTTGTGACTAAATGGGACCTTTGAGTGCACATGCTAGATAAAGGCTTGGAGCACATCTAACAGACCACTGGAAGGGCAGCGGCTCCAATACATTTTTAGGTGGTGGTATTTTAGACACTTTGACTTCTGGCTCTGTCTTCATCCCTCCTCTTAATCATAGACATGTTGGTCTGGAAGGGACGTTGAGGGATCATCTAGTCCAGCCCCAACACTGGGACAGGACCAAGTAAATCTAGACCTCCCCTGGCAGGTCTTTGTCCAACCGCTTCTTACAAATCTCCACTGATAGGGATTCTACAGTAGCCCTTGGAAACCTATTTCAGAGCTTAACCATCCTTGTAAGTAGAACAATTTCCCCCAATATCTAACCTAGATCTGCCTTGCTGCAATTGAGCCCATTGCTTCTTGTTCTCCATGTGCACTGAAGGTAGGGAGTGCCTCTTTTAAACAGCCCTTATCACAGTTGAAGACTTATCAGTCCCTTATCAGGCGGGTTTCTTCCAAGCCTAAACATGCCCAGTGTTTTTCTCCTTTCCTCATAGTCAGGTTTTCTAAGGCTACGTCAATCCTACAGCGCTTACAGTGGCACCGATGCTGCTTTAGCACTTGTGGCAAGACACTCTACGCTGTCATGAGAGCTCGCCCGCCAGCTTAATAATTCCTGCCTCCACGAGAAGCGGTACCTGCGTCAGTGAGAGAAGCTCTCCCGCCAAAACAGGGCTCTCTACACCCACACTTAGGTTGGTGTAAATTATGTCGCTCAGGAGGGTGGATTATTCATACCCCTGAGCAACACATGTTATATCAAAGTATATGTAGACAAGGGTCTTATCATTTTGTTTACTCCCCTCGGTACTGTGTCTCCCTTGTTTGGGGGACAGTTACCTCCTGTGTCTTACATACAACACTCCTGTGAATACACCCCAGCGGGAAATCAGCCTTTTTCGCAACTGCAGCAGATTGTTGGCTCTTATTCAGTTTGTGAGCCACTACAAACACACACACACTTTTCACTAGTACTAACACCTAGCCAGCTATTCCCATTGGGTCATTGTGCATTTAATGTTTCTTTTTCAGGGTAGTACTTTGCACTTCCCTTCACAGAATTTCATCTGGTTGATTTCAGACCAATTCTCCAATTTGTCGTGGTTGTTTTAATTCTAATCCTGTCCTCCAAAGTACTGGCAACCCCTCCAACCACATTTTATAAGCGCACTCGCTACTCCATTATTATAAGAACTAGGGCCAGACCCAGGACTGCCCACAGGACTCCACTAGATTCACCCTCCCATTTGGTAATGAACCATTGATAACTATTCGTTGTGCCCCATCTCTTCCCAGAAGAGCATCCCATGGTGGAAGAAGCTGAAGCTCTTGCTTTGACACCCAGCATTCACCTCCAGGATGCATGTCCTGGCCTGGCCTGGCCTGGATCGGATCCTACCCTACCCTGCCCTGCCCTGCCCTGGGAGGCTCAGCCCAGTCAGTGCCCCTGACTCCCCACCCCCCCACCCCACGCCCAGAGCCCTGTAGTCACTGCTGATCTGCTCAGGGTGAGATCCAGCAGGGTCGTTAGTGAGCAGGTGGATAAGCAGCACAAGGTGTGACGGAGTAGGAATACTGTGTGTGCCTCAGTTTCCCCTATGCATTTCTTGAGTGTCTATGTGAAGGGATAGGGATGTGTAGCTGATGCAAAGCGGAGCCTCTCTGCAGGTGTCCATACCTGACACTGTAACTTGACTCGGTGGGGGGGGGGGGAAGGGAGGTCACCTGACCTGCCCAAGGAAGGAAAGAAAGACACAGGAATGCAGGGGTGTGGCTGGAGAGAGGCATTAGTAGAATCCGACAGCATAATCAGAACCAGCAAACCATAACCTGGTCGTAGACACCTCATATGACCCCTTCACACAAGATTTGGTGCCACTACAGGATCTTGGTTACAACAATGATGTATGATGATCCCAGATCATTTCAGTAATATGACAGGCGTCCCCTAACTTAGCCTGTCCCTTATGTGAACGTCTGTCCTCCAGGCTTGGCAGAATCGTCTTCCTTTCCCTTGCACCAATTTCGGGGGCAGCTGTGACGCTGATCAGGCAATTGCAGAAGCAATGCTCTCACACTGAAGGTACAACAGCTGTCAGCTTAGCCCGGTGGGATGTGACCTGCACTCGGGACAAGCCACACTGGGTCCCTGTCAGGCTCAAGGCTATCGAAAGTGTGTAATTTACCTGCTGCCCCTTCGTTGACAAATAGCAGCGGGCACATGGCCGCATGGGCTGGGACAGAGTCAGGCAGCCTTGGACTCTGATAACTGTCCCGAGCCACTGCCTGCCCCTACAGCCAGAGTTCCCGCAGAGCTAACCCCAGAGGTTTCCCTCTGCCCCTGGGTAATCAACGAGGCTCACTCATGCCCCAGCTCGGTTTCAGCTCAAGTCTGTGCCATGGGCATCCTGGGGGTCTGCCCTCTCTTCTCCACCTCTGTCTCTGCTGGTTCCTCGAGGCTCTTCCCCCCTCCCTCTGCTCGTTCAGGCTCTCGGGCCCTCCCTAACTTCCAACTCACCCCGGTCTGCCTCTCCCTGGCACTCTGTTGTGGGGATCCCCAGGGATCCCTCCGCCCCTGTGAAGGGCCTGGCTTGTCTTTCTTCCCTTTCATCGGGAGCTAGGCTCTGTCGCCTACTGGGTTCCTCTCCTTCCGCCTCTGGTTTATTCTTTGCTCTCCCTTCAGGTTTAACTTTTCCCTCCTTGGGATTTCTCTTCCCCAGCCTGGGACCCCTACACCACCTTGTTTTCCAATGGAGTCTGTACCCAATACAGCAGGGCTGCCCCTCCATTACCCCGACCTGTCTCCAATAGAACCTCCCCCAGACCGTCAGAGCCACCACTGCTAGAAGACAATATTTCTTATCTCCATCAGCACACGCTAGCTTTACCCTGGCTCCTGGAATCGTCCGGTCGGGTTTCAGCAGCTCCCACAAGCTGAGGCGGTGTCTAGGTTACAGACATGGGGGACAGCTTCTATCCCCTTTTCTTCCCTCCAGTCCTGACTCAGACACGAGACTTGGAAACCGCAGTCCATGTCCTGGCAACCTTTTCTTAGGAGTCCTACCCCTGGCAAATGGACACGCCCCAGCTAGAGCTCCGCTGGACTCTGCCTTTCTATCCCCTTTTCAGCTGGAGATTCTCTGGTCTTCCTCCCAAACACCCACCCCGTCTGGTCGGTCCTCTCCAGGGAGATCTGCCGCCACCCGTTCCTCCACAGTTTCATGTCTGGAGCCACAGAACCTGGGTGCGGCCAGCTGGCCCACACCCGTAAGAGGTATCGTTCAGTGTGTCCATTATCTTCCTCACTCTTTGGGTCTCTGGCTTCAACCAGCAGTTGTCCCAGTCCATCAACCTTTGAGCCAAGGCCTGGAGCTGCAACCCCCCCCCCCCCCACCACCACCTTGTGGAGTGTAACTTTCAGTGGTGTGCTTCACTGGACAGACACACCTGATCCAAGGTGGTGGCCTGAACCGCCTCATCGTTCCTGGCCTGCTCCTCACTCCGAGCCCTACAGACCACAGGGGCTTCCGAGCCAGCGAGGGGCCAGGTCCCCCCTCCCAACCAGCACCCAGAGCTGCCCAGGAATTCACTGGCTCATCGCAGGGCCCATCCTTCCCAGTCCTGGGCCGTATGTCTGGGGCCCATCTCCCCCTGTAGGACTCACCGCCGGCTGTGGACGCTGCTGCTCGCCTTGGCTGGGTCTCTCAGAAAGTCCTGCAGGCTCTTTGGCTGCTCAGCCAGCCAGGCAAGGGCTGCCGGGCGGGGGGGATTGCTGGAGACTTGGCAGAACCTTGTACAGCCCCCCTTGCTGTGTCACCAGCCGCTGCAGGGTCCCCTCCATGGTCCGGGCTGCCAAACTCCCCCACTGGCTACAGATCCCAGCCAAGCTCCAAGTGGGATGGGGCTGAGGGGGTCCCACTCCTGTCACTGCTCAGAGACCTTCTGGCCAAGCACCTCATGGTTCATTTCACGTGTTCGCCTCCCCACCTGCACGAAGTCCTGCTGCTCTGTATGCACAATAAATACCCTCCAAGCCTCAGCTCACTCACCCAAGGCGGGGGGAGACAGAAGGTATTTTCCCTGGGGGAGCTCTCACCTGGTCCTGACTCTGGAAAGCTTCTCTCTGTCCCCCGGCTCCCTGTGCCTTTTCTACCCCTTGATTAATGGGCTAATTAGCCTTTGGGGCTCTCCTCAGCCCATCCCAATCCACTAATTAGCACAGCCCTTTTTAACCAGGGCCACTCCAGAGCCACTGCCTGTAGTGAGCAGTTTGCTCCATGAGTCGCTCCACTCATCCCCTGGCAGCCAGTGGGGTGTAAACTAACGCGCAAATGGCTACATCTAGCCTCCCGCTTCACCATCCTAGGGCATGGCATTCTCCCCAGCTACGCCCTGACCTAAGGGGACACGGCAAGCAGGGCAGCTGCCCCCCCTGCTCGTAAAGCCGTGGCTCCCACCCTCCCAGACGGCTCTGCCTCTTTCCGGAGCCGGGTCTGGCCTGTGTACCCCAAGTTATGCCTCTGTGACGGAGTAGGAATACTCTGTGTGTGCCTCAGTTTCCCCAATGCATTTCTTATGCGTCTATGTGAAGGGATAAGGATGTGTAGTTGATGCAAAGCAGAGAGACAGTGTGGGCAAGTAGCTGATGCCCTCCTCCCTCTCTGCAGGTGTCCATACCTGAAGCTGTAATTTGATTCCAAGTGGGATTGGGAGGTCACCTGACCTGGCTGAGGACGGTGGCGGGGGGGGGGGGGGAGGGGCAGAACCCCTGAACGACTGAGACGTTCTCACTGTTACCCTGGACGTACAGGATACCCCAACTGGGAGAGAAATCTCGTATGTCCAGGGCAGTGTCACGTGTAGAGAGCAGCACAAACGAGTCACTGTGTGACAAGTTACTGACTTCGCTACTGCTCGTTATGTCGCCTGTGGGAAAACTAGGCAATGAGCTAGCTGAGTTGATGTACTCCCCAGCAGAGCTCTGCCTGGAGACACACACCCCTGGCTGTACGGGATGGGCCGTGTCCTGTACCCCCGGCAGAGCTCTGCCTGGAGACACCCCCCCCGGCTGTACGGGATGGGCCGTGTCCTGTACCCCCGGCAGAGCTCTGCCTGGAGACACACCCCCCTGGCTGTACGGGATGGGCCGTGTCCTGTACCCCCGGCAGAGCTCTGCCTGGAGACACCCCCCCCGGCTGTACGGGATGGGCCGTGTCCTGTACTCCCAGCAGAGCTCTGCCTGGAGACCTCCCCGCCCCCCGGCTGTACGGGATGGGCCGTGTCCTGTACCCCCGGCAGAGCTCTGCCTGGAGACACCCCCCCCCCCCCCCCGGCTGTACGGGATGGGCCGTGTCCTGTACCCCCGGCAGAGCTCTGCCTGGAGACCTCCCCGCCCCCCGGCTGTACGGGATGGGCCGTCTCCTGTACCCCCGGCAGAGCTCTGCCTGGAGACACCCCCCCCCCCCCCCCGGCTGTACGGGATGGGCCGTGTCCTGTACTCCCGGCAGAGCTCTGCCTGGAGACCTCCCCGCCCCCCGGCTGTACGGGATGGGCCGTGTCCTGTATCCCCGGCAGAGCTCTGCCTGGAGACCTCCCCGCCCCCCGGCTGTACGGGATGGGCCGTGTCCTGTACCCCCGGCAGAGCTCTGCCTGGAGACCTCCCCGCCCCCCGGCTGTACGGGATGGGCCGTGTCCTGTACTCCCGGCAGAGCTCTGCCTGGAGACCTCCCCGCCCCCCGGCTGTATGGGGTGGGCCGTGTCCTGTACCCCCGAGCCCAGCCCTGAGGCACCCCCAGGCGTCTGCCCACAGAGCAGCCCCCGCACTCTGGGTAGGCCCAGCTCCGGGGCTGGGGGCTCTGACAGGGCTGGGCCCAGAGGCCGCGGTCAGGGACATGGCTCACTTTGCTGCCCTGGTTTCTCTTTGCTGACTGACCACAGGCAGGGCAGGGCCCCTGAGCCTGTGTCCTGCGGCTGTTTACAAGGGCTGCTCACCACAGCCCTGCCTGCCGGCTCAGCAGGGACTTTCCAGGCTCCAGAGTCACACGTAGGCCCAGGGTTCAGCTGGGTTCAGCCAGAGCCTGGCAGGGAAGGGCCCCCTTGCAGGGCGCTGGGCCTGGGGAGGGGGCACTGCCTCCGCCATGGGGTTTGCGAAGGGGGAGGAAGCGGGGGACGTTTCAGTGGATGGGGCAGGGGGCAGAGCAGCGGGGGGGGGGGGATGTAACAGCTGTATGGAGTGGTCACCAGAGAACTGGCTCTTCCCAGGCTGGGCACAGCATCCTCCCCCGACGAGACCCAGCGTCCCTGGGCCCCACAGCACGGGGAGGGGCAGCGGGGCATGTTAGGAGACCGCACCATTCTGAGCCTTGGTCCACGGGGGGAAGCCACGGGGGGAGGGGTGCGGGGGGGGGTTACTCACCCCACAGACAATTCTGTCTGGTAACGAGCTCTCGCCGCACAGGAACCAGCCGGCACCCGGCAGCGGCAAAGCCCCAGCTGTGGGGCAGCTCCTAGCGGGGAGGCCAGGTCACAGTGAAACAGCCTCACGCCCGGGCCTGGGGATTCTCCAGCACAGCCTCTCTCCGGGACCCCTGAGGACTCACCGCTGCCTCATGGGCTCAGGAGCCATGGCACGGCAAGGCAGAGCCTTAGCACAGCCGCAAGGGGCCCAATAGCCCCACCCCAAGCCCTGGCGTGGCAGGAGGTTTGGGAATTCAACCCCCCACCCCGCGTTGGGGCAATCGGTTCAGGCTCTTTGCAGACTCAGGCATGAGTCAGTTACACTCCCGTCACCTGTGTGTCTTTTGTTACATCCCGGGGGGTTTGTAACTGAAAACTGAGATTCTGGTCTCCTCAAATGGCAGCGGGCCTGGGCCCTCGGCCTTAGTCTGGCCCTGCCTGGGGCAAGCCCAGCCGGCTGAGGAGACCCCGTCCTTGATGTCCTGCAGGGAGCTCCGTCCGTCCTGGCCCAGTCCCTCCGGACTCAGAACCATCCTCCGCTGGGGAGCTGCTGCTGCTGGTGGCCAGCGCACAACCCGCCGAGGGGGGCTCTGGGAGAGCCCGGCCTGCTGGGCCAGTGACTCCCTGGAGGAGCAGGTTAACCCGCCTTCCTGAGGCCAGGCAGAGGCGGGACCCGGCCCCGGGGCCAGGGCAGGGGGCCGAGGAGAGCGGCCCGTGGCCAGGGCTTGTTCCAGCGCAAAGGAGCCGTGCGCAGTGCAGGCAGAGGGGAGGGGGCTGTTACAATCTGGTGGGTTTCTGCTGGGCCCTGTCCTGTGTTCGGGAGGCTCTAATTGTCAGACCCACTTGCTCTTCCCACCAGGGGCTGTGTGCTGGGTAAAATGAACCAAGATCCATGTCTTCTTGTAAACCCCTTGCTCTCCTGGCCTGGGGAGGCTGGGACTAGGTCAGACCCCGCTGTGCTCTCATGTGGCCCACAGCCAATGCCCCAGTCGCAAGAGAAGCCAGTTCTGAGAATCTCTTTTTACAACCAGAACGGTTCTCATTTCCTTCTCTCGCGCGACTCAAAATGTGCCACGGCGCTTGGCTCAAATCTGCCCCAAGAGTTTCCCAAGGAGGGTGAAGTTGGGGATCTCAGTGCTAGTGACCGTGTGACGGAGGAGGAATGCAGGGATGCTTTTCATTGTTCCTCTGACTCTTGTGTGACCGTGGCCATACCTGAAGCTGTAACTTGACCGGGGGGGGGGGGGGGGGTCACCTGACCTGCCTGGGGAAGGAGACACAAAGGGAAGCCAGGGTGTGGCTGGGGAGAGTGAGTCTCAGTCTGAAGCTGGGTGGGCAGAAGGGAGGCAGGGTCTGGCCTCCCTTGGGCCCCCAAAATGGATCCAGCTGAGGGGTTCGGGTACCTACAAGCTCGGTGTTAGACCATGGACCTGTCGACTAACAAACCTCTGTTTTACTGGCTGGCTGAGAGTCACGTCTGACTGTGGATTTGGGGTGAGAATCCACGGGCTCCCCCAGGATCCCGCCCGAACGGGCTCGCTAGGGGAAGCGCACGGAGGGGCAGAAGGTGCTGAATGCTCCGAGGTCAGACCCAGGAAGGTGGAAGCGGGAACCTGTGAAGCTCCTAGCCTGGGAGACAGGCTGTGTATGGAGATGGGACACTTCCCCCCTCCCCCAGAGTCCTGACTGGCTGCATAGGGAGCAAGTTCCAGACCCTCACCCCGGGCACTCCGTGACAACCGTCTTTTGTAATCTGTCCAAGTGTCTGAAAGCAGAACCCCAACTCCGGTCCTCTCAAATCCAGGGGTGTCAGTACATGACACACTGTGACAAAGTGGGAGTACTGTGTGTGTGTGCCTCAGTTTCCCCTATGCATTTCTTAAGTGTCTATGTGAAGGGATAGGGGCTGATGCTGGAAGCAAGGAGGCAACGCCCTCCCCTCTGTGCATCCCTGGAAGCTGTAACCTGACCCCAGGTGGGGGAGGGAGGTCACGTAACACCTGAAGCCCGGGAAAGGAACAAAGGAGCAGGAAGTGGCTAGAGGGGGTTTTGGGTCAGTCTGGGTCTGGGTCGAGCTGGGAGAGGAAGAGAAGCGAACTCGCTCTCTGACCCCAAGATGGATCCAGCTGAAGGCTCACGCTCACTGTATGGTCTGTGATTAGAAGTCATCGAATAAACCTGGGGAGGAAGCAGGAGCCCAGAATCTGGGTCTCACCTCCTGGCACCCCAGAAAGGCCTAACTGGATGGACCCTGTTTGGACTGAGAAGCTGTGAGTTGGATGGTTCCTGACATCTCAAATAAACTGTCTATTCTGCTGGCTGGCTGAGAGTCACGTTTGACTGTGGATTTGGGGTGCAGAACCCATGGGCTCCCCCAGGACCCCGCCCAGGCGGGCTTGCTGGGGGAAGCACACGGAGGGGCAGAAGGTGCTGAATGCTCTGAGGTCAGACCCAGGAAGGTGGAAGTGGGGACCCCTGAAGCTCCTGGCCTGGGAAACAGGCTGTGTACGGAGAAGGGGCCCTTCACCCGGAGTCCGGTCTGGCTTCCTAGGGAGCGGTTTCAGACCATCGCCCGGGCGCTCCGTGACACACACCCCCTGCCATCTCCGTCTCTCAAACACCAGATCATCGCAAACTCCCCCATCACTGGGGCACCAAGTCCCGAGCCCCCAGAAAACTCCAGCCAGTGCCGAATGCTGCCGTGTGTCTCAGCAACATGGGAGCACGGCACACCTGTCCTCCTCTCCCTGGGTCGGCGTCCCCTAGAACTTAGAGTTGAGTTCCAGAGCTTGGTCCAGATCTTCACTGCGCTCAAGGGCCTGGGTGCAGGAGAGCTAAAGTCCCAGGAGCCAACCATTCTGGGCCATGGACTGGTTGTCAGCTCTGCTCTTCTGTTCACCACCAGGACAAAGTCCCCTAGGAACTAACAACTGGCACCGACCTCGCCACGTTCTGTTCCGGGGGCCTGGCACACTTCTCCAGCCTGCCCTTGTTAGTACAGACTCAGAGCCCTGGGCATGTGCCAACGAATGCTCCTCCCCCACCCCCAAATCCCGACGCAATTTCCTGCTAAGAGTGAAAGGGAGACAGAACATGCCCCGTGCAGCAGATGTCTGTTAAATCACCCCATGCACCGGAAGGCAGAGGAGGAGAGCAGGATAAGAACCTGACCAGAACGGAAAGCTTTAGAGCTCTGATATGGGGGCCTCAGATAGGAGATCAACAAAGCCCAAAGTGAGCAGGGGTCCCCAGGCATCTGCACTGTTCCAGCCTCTTGACTGATCCCCGAGAGCAAGTCCTACGTGCAGGTGTGAACTGGCTGCCGCTAACCCCCGTATACAATGGTCTTCCTCCAAACACACCAACACCCACAAACGCAGCCAAGTCCGGCATCTCTAGCTTCAGTCATTGGCGTAATCCAAGCACGACCTCCGGGAGAGAGGGCGTCCTGGGCGCACCCCCCTCCCCCCGAAGCAGTGAACCATAAATCCTCTGCTGTGGGTAGAAAGGCAGGGACTTGAGCCTCCTCTGTAGCACGTGCGCCCCACAGAGTGTAAGGACATGACCCCCTCCTCCCCTCGGACACAGCGCTGCCTTTGCCAATCACTCCTTCAAAGGGCAGAGCAGGGATCGGGGGGCAGGCTCCTGATTCTGCAGCTGGTCACTCAGCCACAAAATGTGCTTCCCCTTGCAGGTGTGGAGTGCATCCTCTTCAACGATCAGTACCTGACGTGTACGTGGGGCCGCACGGAGCCGCCGACAGCCAATTACTCGCTCTATTACTGGTATATTCCCCCACGGTAGGCACCTCTCCTTGGGGGCTGGGCTACTCTTAGCTCAGCCTGTGGGGTGTGTTCCCGGTAGCATGACCCAAGCAGACACGTGCCAGGCCAGTAGCCGTCCTCCAAAAGGGCGCCAGTTCCCTGGGGATGCTCAAGGACCTCGTTATGCAGTATGGGGCATTCGTTGGGCCCAGGTATCGTGCAGAGTGGGAAGCAGTGGGAACGTTTCCCTCCCCTGCCACCAGGAGGCTGGAGGTGGGGGGAGTGTCTCTGCCTGGCAGCCCTGTCATGCGAGAGCACAAGAGGGAGTGGCTGAGAGGGGGCCTGTAGGCAAGAGGGCCCATTCCGGGTGATGCCCGTTTCAGGTGGTGCCCGCTGTGAGTGGTGCCCGTTCTGGGTGGTGCCCGCTGTGGGTGGTGCCCATTCTGGGTGGTGCCCACTGTGGGTGGTGCCCACTCTGGGTGGTGCCCGTTGTGGGTGGTTCCCGTTGTGGGTGGTTCCCGTTGTGGGTGGTGCCCACTGTGGGTGGTGCCCATTCCGGGTGGTGCCCGTTGTGGGTGGTGCCCGTTCCGGGTGGTTCCCGTTCCGGGTGGTGCTCGTTGTGGGTGGTGCCCACTGTGGGTGGTGCCCATTCCGGGTGGTGCCCATTCCGGGTGGTGCCCGCTGAGGGTGGTGCCCGCTGAGGGTGGTGCCCATGGGCTGAGGGGCATGGAGAGCAGATCCCACAAGGCAATTCTTGGCAGGGTCCCCAAGAGCCAGCTCTGAGGCTCGGGGAGCCAAGGCACTGTCCCAGCAGAACCCCTAAGGGCCAGCCTGGCAGGCTGGGGAACCCTGAGCGTGCTCCTTTCGTGCCATCCCAGGACTGAGCCCTCCCTGCCTGACGTCCGGGGCCAGGCTGCCGGCAACACGCAATGGGGGACGGGCTGCTCTCATGGGCCCTTGATGTCTTCCGTGGGGAGCAGCCTGTGGCACCTGCCTTGGAGCCCCTCGTACCTGGGGAGCTGGGATCAGTCCAGCCCCCAGTCTAACAGAGCCAGCGAATGCCCCAGAATCACAGCAGCACCAGACCTGCCCCTCAGCCCCAGAACAAGCCAGAGCAGAAGGTGCATTTGGAGCCCTCCCCGGGCACATGAAGTCCTGGGCGGGAGGTGCCCTGCACCCAGCACCAGGGCACCGCAGAGATTGTGCAAAAAGCAGCGCTGAGGGCAGCATCCCTGGGAGCAAGGAGCCCCGGCCTGGCTCTCCTGCTGTGCCGAGCTCTCCCCATAGCCTGCTCTGTGCCGTAGGACCGAGAACCACCCGCCCGTTGAGGAGTGCAAGCACTACCTCCAGGAGAGGGGCATCAACACGGGCTGCTGGTTCGACCAAAGCGAGATCATCCAGTTCCGCCCCTTCTACATCCACGTCAACGCCAGCCGGGAGGGCAGCAGCCTCGTCATCCCCACCAAAGCTATGAAGCTGCAGGACCTAGGTAGGGAAGGGCCCAGCTCCGGCTGCACCGGCGAGCTCACGCCCGTGGGCCGTGCCGGTGCAGACACTCCGGACAGGTCACCCCCCTGCCCCGTGCGAAGCCCCAGCCCAGCAGCCACTGCCCATCGGGAAGAGGTGAAGGGAGGCTGTCACTGTCCGTCACACACTCCTGGGGGCAGAGGGATGAGGGGGGAGAGAAAGAACAGGTCTGCAGGAGTCCAAAGATTCCTGCTGTTGTCCCTCGGTCCCCGTGGCGTCCCCGGTTCAAGTCAGGTCTGCGGATTACGGAGCGGAAGCAAAGGAGAAGGTTCAAGTTATAAACGCAGGTTCCACTCCCCTGCCCCCCTGCCCCACAAAACAGGCTTCCTTCTCCGCCAGCCGTGGGGTAACCCTGTCCCCCAGGGTCAGGCTCCAGGCTCCTGCTCCCCACACCGGGTTTCCTCCTCTCTGGGCTAGGCCCAGAGAGGGGCTCTCACGTCTGAGCTTTATACCAGCCCCCCCCCCCCAACATACACACACCAGATGGGATCCACCGCCAAGCAGGATTTGGCCGCCAGCCTCAGTCTCCCTCCCCCAAGGTGCAGCCTCCCATTCGTTAGCCCCTCGCGAGTCAGGGCTGGTGTGGGGCGAACCAAGGGCACTACAGCTCTCACCGCAGTGGGCCTCCTGGGGGCCCCCAGCCCCCACCCCCAGGGTGTCCGCCCCGTGTCCCCCACTCAGGGCAGGTGGAGGGACTCGGGCTCCCCACAGCTCGGTTCGGGGGGGGGGGGGGCTCAGAGTGGTGAAAATGGTGAAAGCTGTGTGGTCAGCTGTGAGACCCTCCCCCTGCTCTGGACGGGGTCACCGGGGGCAGGGGCATGGGCCAGCTCTCAGCCCCCCCTTTCCCACCCACCCTGCTTCCTGGACAGGTGGAGGGTTCACCCTGGCTCCCCACAGCTCCTCCTGGCTGGGCTCCACTCTGGCCTGGCCAGGGGATGTGGCCTTGGGTAAGAGGAGGGGAAGGGGATGGGGTCCACCCTGGTGAAGAGTGGACATGTCAGACCCCCCCACTTTCAAAATGTATGAGGGCCCTGGCCCCCCAGTCCTGGCACCCGGCCATAGGGCCTTTCTGCTGCCCCATGTGGAAGGGTCTGCGGGGGTCCTAAGGGCAGCCCCACCCATCACTCAAGGGCCGGCCACTTCTCCGCTCTCCGCCCCTCGCCCAGCCCCTGGGGGCTGGCAAACAGTCAGGAAACGGCCCAGCCAGGCCTGCGGGGGCCCCTCAGGAGAGACATTCACCTCGGTGCACCTAGGCCTCATGCGCCCATCGGGGTGAGGAGCACCTGCTGGTTACACCTGTCCCAGGGACGTGGCTCCCTGGCCAGTGCCTGGGGCGTCCCAACGGCCCCTCCGTTCCCTCCCCGGGCTCCGGCACTCGGCGGTGGGAATGGAGGGGACCTAGCCCGGCTCCGCACTGTGTGTTGCAGTGAAACCCGTCCCGCCGGTGAACCTGACCATCCAGAACATGAGCAACAACCAGCTGCAGCTGACCTGGGACTCCCTGTACCGCAGGCCCAGCTGCTTGGAATACGCTGTCAGATACAAAAGCAACCAGGACAGCGGCTGGACGGTAATGGCCCTGCTGTGGGGGGCCCCCCCAAGGGCCACAGCCCATCCTCCGCCGCCACCTTTACCCCGGGGCTCACATTCCTGGGTCCCCATCCCCCCCCACCGGGGCTAAGGGCCAGGCCAGCCTGGGGCTAAGTTAACCTGCTGGCTTCAAATCCCCCTTCACATGACCCAGGTGCCCATCTCAGGCTGCAGGCCCCGGCCCATTCGCCTCCTACCCCACCACGAGCATGTTCGCTCGGGGACCCCTGGAAGCCCAGCGCTGCCCCCTACGCCATACAGGACCTGTCCCTGCACGGCTCCGGGGCGCTGGGTCTCGGGCACAGCGAGGCTCCTGTGCCTACAGCTGGCTGAGCCGGTGCGCCCCAGCAGGTACCCCGAGGATCTCCGTGTGCGCCCAGCCGCCCACCCT
The DNA here is from genome assembly GCA_032164245.1 of Sternotherus odoratus. Lineage (NCBI taxonomy): Eukaryota > Metazoa > Chordata > Testudines > Kinosternidae > Sternotherus > Sternotherus odoratus. The sequence continues at coordinate 85,689,685 of JAVMKO010000009.1, read as the reverse complement.
GTCTCACGTGCCCGGGACCTTCTGTCTTTGCCCCAGGAGCACTTGGTCAGTAGCAAGATCTTCTCCTTCCCCAGCGTGGACTACGAGAAGTATTACACCTTCTACGTGAAAAGCAAGATCAACCAGTACTGCGGCACCACCCAGCTCTGGAGCGAGTGGAGTGTCCCGGCCTTCTGGGGCAACAACGCCACAGACAAGGGTAGGGGACACCCCTCCCGGCCAGGGTTTCCGAGCTGCCCCGGCCTGGATTGTGCTAAGGGGTGTGCTGGGCCCAGCAAGAGGGAAGATGTGGAGTTGTAGGACTGTTTAGAGTTGCATAGTGCATAAGCAAGGAGACAGGCTGCACTCGAGAAGGGGAAGCCCGGGGCGAGATGTAGAGAAAGGGGGACGTGGCCAAAGCCACAGGGTGCAGCTGCATTGCGAATGGAGGACGGCGTATGTGAAGCCAGAGGGAGGGGATCGGGTTGGGGGCCTGTGGCGGGGGTAGAGAGGATGGCTGTCTCCTGGAGAAGAATCAGTAAGATTCTGTCCACATCCCGAGCTGCGTGGGGATCCTGTCTGCTCCCCACCGGGAACAGCCCCATGGCCTCTACAGCCAGACCACCCCGGTGGTGTGTCCGCATCACCCGCTGTACCTCTCCTCTGCAGGCAGGGCCGAGGAGCAGGCCCCGTGGTTCTGGATTCACGTGGTTCTCCCCATGGCCTCCTTGATGCTCTTCCTGGTCCTTGTCATTCTGCTGATCCGAATGGAAAGGTGAGTCTCCGAGGAGCCCGGCTGTGACGGTGCTGTTCCTGGTGGGATCCAATTGAGTGTCAGATCAGGACAGATTGCTTCCAAAGGGGCAACTACAGCCCAAAGCTGGGGGTTTTCCACACTAAGGCACCAAACCAGCCAAACAGAAAAGACTTTGGTTTCGCCCCCCTGGCTAACCACAAGTCACACAAGCAATTCCCTTAGACACTCCAGATTCCCAGTATCACCACCAGCAGCCACCTGTCCTGGGGATCAATGGTTATGAAAACCAATCCCCCAAATAAAGAAAACGGTTCTCCCCAATTCCAAAGAATCAGGCCCAGACCCAGGTCAATATACAAATCAGATCTTCCCACAAATCACGCTGTTGCCAATCCTCTAGAATCTAAAATCTAAAGGTTTATTATACAAGGAAAAAGGTCTAGGTGAGGGTTAAGAATGGTTAAAAGAAATCAGTTACATGCAGTAATGGCAAATCTCTTGGTTCAGGCTTGCAGCAAAGGTAGAATAACTGCAGGTTCAAATCACAGTCTCTGGAATACATCCCCTCCAGGGATGGATCAGCACCTTTGGCCAGAGTTCTCCTGTGTAGCAAAGTTCCATCCAGAGCTGGAAGCAAGGCAGGCTGAAGACTGGAGGTAGAAGACAAAGATGGAGGGGCTGTAGCAGCTTCATTTATAGTTTTTTCCAGGTGCAAGAATCTCTTTGTTCCTGCTGTGAAAAGTCCAGCCCCATGGAGTCCTGGAGTCACATGGGCAGATCACATGACCATGTATGACTCATTATTTGCAGGCGGCGGCCATTATGCACAGTCTGCCTTGCATGTTCTCCGCTAGACTTCTCCAGTGGATTGGAGCTTTCCAAGCTCCCAGAGTCCATTGTGTCGCTGATCGTCCTTAATGGGCCATCAAGCAGCTCAAGCCAAGCTGACGCCCCGTGTCCTGGAATGTCCCCCCCAGCAGAGCCCAATATTTGGAAAGACAGACAGTCCAGAGCCAATATTCATAACTTCAACTACCAAATTGATACACACAGACCAATGGCATATTCATAATCAGTGATCCATAACCTGGTCGTAGACACCCATTATGACCCCCTGTACATAAGATTTGGTGCCACTATAGGACTCTGGTTGCACCAATGATCTATAGGATCCCAAATTATTTCAGTAACGTGACACCGGCCCGCCGCTGGGGCTCAGAGCAGACCTGGGCGAGCCCCGCGCGGGTCAGCTCCGGGCTGAGGACCCCCCCCCCGGGGAACAGGGCGGGAGGACTGAGTCAGGGGACACCCACTGGTGCCGGGGTCTGCAGCCAGGCTCAGGGGCTCCCCGTCCTCACTGAACAACGTCCTCCTTCCCCCTTCTGCAGAGTCTGGGTCATTCTCATGCCCAGAATCCCCAACCCCAGCAAGAACTTCGATGAGCTCTTCAACACCCACCAGGGCAACTTCCCGGTAAGAGTGCGCAGCGGGGGGCAGGGAGCCCACGGGACGGGGATGGGGGGAGAGGCGAAGGGCCGGGCTGGGCCCTGGACCTGCTCTTTGGGATGCTCAGCCAGGCACCCACAGACGGGGGCCCTGTCCCGTGGAGAGCTGGGACAGACGGATGGACAGACAGGCTGTTCCCGCTGGCGATGGGGGAGCTCCCCTGGGGGACGCACCCACCTGCAGCGTTAAACTGGAGCACGGCCAAGAACCGCGGCCCTGCCTGGCCCTGTGCCCATGTCCGGCCGGCCTGGGCCTAGCACAGCCAGAGCTGCCCCGCCTCAGGCCCGACTCTGGCACATCCACACGACAGACAAAGACCCGGCTGTGAGCCTGAGCCGGGTGCCGGACATGGCCCGGGGGCCCCACCACGGAGCTCACCCGCCCTGGCTCAGATTCACCCTCGCGGGGGTTCACGCTAAGGGGTTGCACCCATCGGCCACCAGCCTGGCCCGAGGTGCCTCCAGGAGCCCAGCGGGTGCCACCTCAGCCCTGCTGCACAGCCCCGGTGTGACCCTCAGCCCTGCCCTGGGGGAGAGGGGCCCCGCGGCTGGGCCCTGCGGGAGAGGGGCCCCGCGGCTGGGCCCTGCGGGAGAGGGGCCCCGCGGCTGGGCCCTGGAGTGGGCCGCAGGGCCCCCTTTAACCTGCCTTTGGCTCTCTCGGAGGAATGGGCCGGAGTCTCCAAGGACGTCGTGGAGAGCTTCAAACCCAACTACAGCGAGAGCTTCTGCCATGTCAGCGAACTGCCCCCCAAGGACGCCGGCGCCCCCCGGGGCAGGACGAGCCGCGGGCCCCCCTGGGGCGCTCCCCAGCCCCCAGCAGCAGCCCTGGGCTGAGCCCCTCCGAGAAGAGCTATGTGGGAGTGTGGCATTGCCAGGGGGCCTTGGGCCTGTCTGCTTCTAGCACCCCGCCCTCCGTGCCCCCACCCCGATGCCTCCCCACCTGCCTGGCACCCCGCCCCCGCCCTCCCCATCCACCCCTCCCCCACTCACCCCTTCCCCATCCACCCCTCCCCCACTCACCCCTTCCCCATCCACCCCAGCACCTCTCCCCATCCACCCCTCCCCCACCCGCCGGGCTGATCAGGCGGAGTTGCTCTTTGACTGCTAATTATGCAGCAGCTTTACAGATCAATAAAGACCCTCTCACCCAAAGTGTGTGTTCCCCTGGGCGTCCTGAGCCTGCAAACCCTGCCCCGAGCCAGCTGCCCCGCAGCCTCCGGCCCCTCGCGCCCACGCTGGGAGCCCCGGGAGTCACTCGCTCCCTGGCCAGCTGGAATCCGCTGGGTGTCCCTCCGGCTGCGCCTGGCTCCTCTGCTCCCCGCCTTGCCGTTGGCCCATTGGGAGTGTCACCCACCACGCAGGCCCAGCAGGCCCCCACCGCCTCCCTGGGCTGCCAGGACCCCAAGAGCTTCCACGCAGCGAGTGAGAGGAAACCCTGAAAAGAGCCTTTCCCCAGCCAGCTCCAGACTGACCCTCCAGCCCTGGAGAGCAGCAAGACCCATATTACTGCAAAGCTCCGCCCTCGCCCCGCCCCCATCCGCTCCCCCCCACCCCCGCCCCGCTTGGTTTGTCCCAACGCTACTCACCCCGTGCGTCACACCCCGGAAAACCCTACCCCCTCTACCCCCCCGAAAAGCCTACCCCCCCGAAAAGCCTACCCCCACTCTTGTTGGCAGGAGTGACACCCGAGAGTCCTGTGCAGCTCGCAGGAGACGCCCACGGCCGCTCCTGCAAACAGAGCGAGACGAAGCAGGCTGCTCTGGAGGCAGCGGCACAACCACCCGCCTGCTTCTAGGCTGGCTGGCTGCACACTGCCGCCTACAGAGCCCCAGTCTGCCAGCAGGCCCAGGAACACCCCAGCCAGGCTCGCAAGGCGCTGGCTCGCGAGTCGATCCCGTCCTCAAGACACCACATGACCACGCTGTGCTCAAACCCTCCCCGTCTCCTCTTGCCAGAGGCCCATCCGCCAGCATCCCCAGCCCAGGCCAGCAAGCTCCCCCCACCCCCCGCAGGCAGCCAGGCTGACGTCACAATAGCCTGCTGCAGGTCATGGAGGAGCCGTGCCCTCCCCCCCCCCCCCCCCCGGCCTCCCACAGCTTGGCCTGGTGTCACGGTACCACACCTGGGCACTACGATGTTCATCTGTGTCAAACACGGAGGTGAGGCCCGGCTGGGGAAGGAGCTGGTCGAGCCGCCGGCCCCGGGAGGGTGGGTTGGGCGAGGCCCCGTTTCGCTCTGCAGAGGGGTGGGCCCGGTTCTCTCTTGGGCTTCCATAGCCCCTAAGGATCCACCCCAGCCTTGCAAGGCTGGTCTGCAGGGGCACGGCAGCGCACCGCTTGCCCTGGGGCTAAGGGACAGCTCACCATGGGGCAGATCCAGAGCCGCTGGCTGGGCCGGCGCGGGCACAGCATGGGCCACTCCCCACACCCAGTCCGAGGCCACGGGGGGTGGGGGGGTTGGCTGCGAGCCCTGCACTGGCTAGTGCTGCTGGGCCCTGGGAGCCATCCTCTCGCCCGGCAGCTGGCTGGGCCCAGCGAGGCGGGGGGAGCAGCCTGCAGAGAGCGCCCAGCTGCAGGGGACTTCCCCCGCGCATAGCCCCACGGCCCACCCCCAGCCCCGGGTCAGGCACTGATTCCTCCCTTCCAGATAACCAGCAGTTTCTGGCTAATACCTGCTGCTCTGTCCTCCTGCTGCTGCACTACCTGAGGAGTAAGGTGGGGCTCCGGAGAACAGGTGAGCAACTCTGACCTGCCAGGCCTGCGCCGGGACCCCACCAGAAACCCACAGAGCAGGCAGCCAGGGCAGCCCCCAGCCCCAATCTAGCGAGCCAGAGAACACAGCTCCGGGCCCGGGGCACATGCTGAGGACAGGCCAAGAGGGTGTCACAGAGCGCCCCAGGGTGATGCTCTGGAACTGCTCCCCATGAAGCCAGTCAGGACTCTGTGGGGAAGCATCCTCTCCATACACAGCCTGTTTCCCAGGTTCCCGCTTCCACCTTCCTGGGTCTGACCTCGGAGCATTCAGCACCTTCTGCCCCTCCGTGCGCTTCCCCCAGCGAGCCCGCCTGGGCGGGGTCCTGGGGGAGCCCGTGGATTCTGCACCCCAAATCCACAGTCAGACGTGACTCTCAGCCAGTCAGTAAAACAGAGGTTTATTCGTCGACAGGTACATGGTCTAACACCGAGCTTGTGGGTAACCAAACCCCTCAGCTGGATCCATTTTGGAGGCCCAAGGGAGGCCAGACCCTGCCTGGGCCTGCCTCCCTTCTGCCCACACAGCTTCAGACTCCAAAACCTCTCCCCAGCCAGCTGCAGACTCCAAACTCAAACTCACTCTCTCCAGCCCCTCCTCCCCCCTGGCTCAGCCAGGTCAGGTGACCTCCCTCCCCCACTTAGAGTCAGATTACAGCTTCAGGTATGGACACCTGCAGAGAGGCTCTGCTTTGCATCAGCTACACATCCTTATCCCTTCACACAGACGCTCAAGAAATGCATAGGGGAAACTGAGGCACACACAGTATTCCTACTCCGTCACACCAGGGTCTAACACAGAGCTTGTAGGTACAGAGAACAGGACCCCTCCGCTGGGTCCATTTGAGGGGGGGGGGCAGGGAGGCCAGACCATGGCTGTGCCTTTCCCCAGCCAGCTGCAGACTGACCCTCTAGCCCCTCCTCCCCTTTTCCTTTGTCTCTTTCCTGGGCCAGGAGGTCACCTGATCCCTTTGTTCTCCAACTCTTCCAGCCAACACCTTACAGGGGGAAGGGCCAGGCCATCAGTTGCCCGGAGGCAGGGCCTTGGCCACTTGTCTCCACTGGTCCTTTGCCCTGTAACAATCTCAGCCCTTATCCCACCACCTAGAGACTTCAGCAATGCAGAGGGGAAACTGAGGCACCCACTCAGTATCCAGAGAGAACAGTGAGACCATTCCCACCCCGTCACAGAGGGCGCGAGCTGGGGCAGGGTGCTGGCAGTACATAGGCCAGGGGAGAACTCTGTGCACCTTCTCCCAGCCAGCACCCAGCACGGGGCCCCACCTCGGGGGGGGGGGGCAGGGTGCTTCCCACGAGTGATGGTGAGCACGGTCATGTCAGGTGCACGCGAGGCAGGGCAGGAGCCATGGAGCAGACGCACTCAGACACTGAGGGCAATTCCCTGCTGATCACAGCAGGTCTCCAGAGGGCTGTGCGTGAGGAGGGGTCAGGCAGCAGCCCACGTGATGCACCCGCACCCCCACCCCCGGCACCATCCTCACACCTGACCGGGCTAGCAGGCGGGTGCTGCACTCCAAGTCTGTGGCCCAGAGCTCGAGCCAGGAGCACGAGGCACATGATGAGGGGCTGATAGGGGCTTGCTCAGCGGGGCAAAGGAGACAGGTGTGACGGGGCTGTTCCTGGTGGGATCCAACTGTGAGTGTCAGATCAGGACAGATTGCTTCCAAAGGGGCAACTACAGCCCAAAGCTGGGGTTTTCCACACTAAGGCACCAAACCAGCCAAACAGAAAAGACTTTGGTTTCGCCCCACTGGCTAACCACAAGTCACACAAGCAATCCCCTTAGACACTCCAGGTTCCCAGTATCACCACCAGCAGCCCCCTGTCCTGGGGACCAATGGTTATGAAAACCAATCCCCCAAACAAAGAAAACGGTTCTCCCCAATTCCAAAGAATCAGGCCCAGACCCAGGTCAATATACAAATCAGATCTTCCCACAAATCACGCTGTTGCCAATCCTTTAGAATCTAAAATCTAAAGGTTTATTATACAAGGAAAAAGGTCTAGGTGAGGGTTAAGAATGGTTAAAAGAAATCAATTACATGCAGTAATGGCACATCTCTTGGTTCAGGCTTACAGCAAAGGTAGAATAACTGCAGGTTTAAATCAAAGTCTTTAGAAAGCATCCCGTTTAGGGATGGGTCAGCACCTTAGTCCAGAGTTCACCTGTGTAGCAAAGTCCATTCAGAGCTGGAAGCAAGACAGGCTGAAGGTAGAAGACAAAATGGAGGACGTTCTTCCAGGCTTTATAGACTTCCTCCTGTGGGCGAAGACCCTCCTCCTCCTTATGCAGAGTCTGGTTGCAAACTGCAGGTCCACAGTCACATGGTCCAATTACCAGACTCTCAATGATTCAGTTTTTGCCCAGGCATGTCCCATTCCTGGGGAGGCTCCTCGGGTGTGGACAGAGTTCATTGTGCAGTTGATGGCCCTTTAATGTGCCATCAGGCAGGCCATTCAAGTTAACACCAGCCTGTCTGAGATTCCACCCAGAAGCCAAGCATCAGTTTGAAGTACAGGCATCATATATCCAATATTCATAACTTCAGTTCCAAAAAGATACACACACATCAATGGCACATTCATAATCCACCCTCCATAACCTGGTCATAGACACCTGCTATGACCCCTTCACATAATATTTGGTACCCCAATGATCTATATGGTACCAAATTATTTCAGTACCGTGACAACAGGACTGAGGGCAGGAGAAGGGTGGGGGGAGCTCAGCGGCGGGCCTGGTTCATTCCCAGGCCCTGTGGTGTCTTCCAGAAGCCATCGACCTGTGCGACGAAGGAGGCACCCTCAAGCTGCTCTTCCTGGTCAAACTCCCCAGCGACAGTGCCAGCAAGTTCCTCTCGCCCCGGGGAACCTACTACGTGTGCCGGGTGGAGCGCGGAGCCCCAGGTGCCTTCCCAGAGGTGCCCCGCAGCCCCCGCACCACCACCCTTCCCCTGCACCCCTAATCCTAGTACCCTCCGCCCTTCCCCTGCACCCCTAATCCTAGTACCACCGCCCTTCCCCTACACCCCTAATCCTAGTACCACCACCGCCCTCCCCCTACACCCCTAATCCTAGTACCACCGCCCTTCCCCTACACCCCTAATCCTAGTACCACCGCCCTTCCCCTACACCCCTAATCCTAGTACCACCGCCCTTCCCCTGCACCCCTAATCCTAGCACCACCACCCTTCCCCTGCACCCCTAATCCTAGCACCTCCACCACCCTTCCCCTGCACCCCTAATCCTAGTACCACCGCCCTTCCCCTACACCCCTAATCCTAGCACCACCACCCTTCCCCTGCACCCCTAATCCTAGCATCACCGCCCTTCCCCTGCACCCCTAATCCTAGTACCTCCGCCCTTCCCCTGCACCCCTAATCCTAGTACCACCGCCCTTCCCCTACACCCCTAATCCTAGTACCACCACCGCCCTCCCCCTACACCCCTAATCCTAGTACCACCGCCCTTCCCCTGCACCCCTAATCCTAGTACCACCGCCCTTCCCCTACACCCCTAATCCTAGTACCACCGCCCTTTCCCTGCACCCCTAATCCTAGCACCACCACCCTTCCCCTGCACCCCTAATCCTAGCACCTCCACCACCCTTCCCCTGCACCCCTAATCCTAGTACCACCGCCCTTCCCCTACACCCCTAATCCTAGCACCACCACCCTTCCCCTGCACCCCTAATCCTAGCATCACCGCCCTTCCCCTGCACCCCTAATCCTAGTACCACCGCCCTTCCCCTACACCCCTAATCCTAGCACCTCCACCACCCTTCCCCTGCACCCCTAATCCTAGCATCACCGCCCTTCCCCTGCACCCCTAATCCTAGTACCTCCGCCCTTCCCCTGCACCCCTAATCCTAGCACCACCACCCTTCCCCTGCACCCCTAATCCTAGTACCACCGCCCTTCCCCTACACCCCTAATCCTAGCACCACCGCCCTTCCCCTACACCCCTAATCCTAGCACCTCCACCACCCTTCCCCTGCACCCCTAATCCTAGCACCACCGCCACCCTTCCCCTACACCTCTAATCCTAGTACCACCACCCTTCCCCAGCACCCCTAATCCTAGTACCTCCGCCCTTCCCCTGCACCCCTAATCCTAGCACCACCGCCCTTCCCCTGCACCCCTAATCCTAGCACCACCGCCCTTCCCCTACACCCCTAATCCTAGCACCTCCACCACCCTTCCCCTGCACCCCTAATCCTAGCACCACCGCCACCCTTCCCCTACACCTCTAATCCTAGTACCACCACCCTTCCCCAGCACCCCTAATCCTAGTACCTCCGCCCTTCCCCTGCGCCCCTAATCCTAGCACCACCGCCCTTCCCCTGCACCCCTAATCCTAGCACCACCGCCCTTCCCCTGCACCCCTAATCCTAGTACCTCCGCTCTTCCCCTGCACCCTTAATCCTAGCACCACCGCCACCCTTCCCCTGCACCCCTAATCCTAGTACCTCCGCTCTTCCCCTGCACCCTTAATCCTAGCACCTCCACCGCCCTTCCCCAGCACCCCTAATCCTAGTACCACCGCCCTTCCCCTGCACCCCTAATCCTAGCACCTCCGCCACCCTTCCCCTGCACCCCTAATCCTAGTACCACCACCCTTCCCCTGCACCCCTAATCCTAGCACCACCGCCACCCTTCCCCTGCACCCCTAATCCTAGTACCACCACCCTTCCCCTGCACCCCTAATCCTAGCACCACCGCCCTTCCCCTACCACCCCTAATCCTAGTACCACCACCCTTCCCCTGCACCCCTAATCCTAGCACCTCCACCGCCCTTCCCCTACCACCGCTAATCCTAGTACCACCGCCCTTCCCCTGCACCCCTAATCCTAGTACCACCGCCCTTCCCCTGCACCCCTAATCCTAGTACCTCCACCGCCCTTCCCCTGCACCCCTAATCCTAGCACCACCGCCCTTCCCCTACCACCCCTAATCCTAGTACCACCGCCCTTCCCCTGCACCCCTAATCCTAGCACCTCCACCGCCCTTCCCCTACCACCGCTAATCCTAGTACCACCGCCCTTCCCCTGCACCCCTAATCCTAGTACCACCGCCCTTCCCCTGCACCCCTAATCCTAGTACCTCCACCGCCCTTCCCCTGCACCCCTAATCCTAGCACCACCGCCCTTCCCCTACCACCCCTAATCCTAGTACCACCGCCCTTCCCCTGCACCCCTAATCCTAGTACCACCGCCCTTCCCCTACACCCCTAATCCAAGTACCACCACCGCCCTTCCCCTGCACCCCTAATCCTAGTACCACCACCCTTCCCCTGCACCCCTAATCCTAGCACCACCGCCCTTCCCCTACCACCCCTAATCCTAGTACCACCGCCCTTCCCCTGCACCCCTAATCCTAGCACCTCCACCGCCCTTCCCCTACCACCGCTAATCCTAGTACCACCGCCCTTCCCCTGCACCCCTAATCCTAGTACCACCGCCCTTCTCCTGCACCCCTAATCCTAGTACCTCCACCGCCCTTCCCCTGCACCCCTAATCCTAGCACCACCGCCCTTCCCCTGCACCCCTAATCCTAGCACCACCGCCCTTCCCCTGCACCCCTAATCCTAGTACCTCCACCGCCCTTCCCCTGCACCCCTAATCCTAGCACTACCGCTGGCCAGGGGGGGTTGGGGGTGGAGACAGTTCTCCCTTAAAGGCACCTCTCTGCGGGGGGGCTCCTATTGCCATCTGCCGTCCCCGGGCCCATAGCAGGAATTGGGTGCTCACCCCTCCCCCAATGGCCCAGGACTCCCTGCCCTGCCAGCCCAGCCCAGCCCAGCCCGGGCCTCCGCTGGCGCCCTGAGGAGCAAGGGGAGCCGGTAACCCCGGCCCATGGCACCACTTCCACCCGTTCCTTCTTGCAGGGACCAAACAGGAAAACGCCTATCGCGCCTTCACCCCAATCCTCAGGGACCCGGAGCCAGACCTGCTGGGTAGGTGCCGGCTGCTCCCTGCCCCATGCTCGGGGTGGCCCAAAGAGGCCAAGGCAAGGGCGCTGCGGAAAGGCCTTGGCTGGCAGTGGGGGGTGCAGAGGGAGGTGCCGCGCTGGGGCCGTATTGCTGGGGACGGCGCTTCTTCCTCAGGTGCACTCACGGGGTGGGACCAGGCTTAGCAAAGCCCAGATCTCAGGAAGGAGCCGCAGCCGGTAGACGGTCTGGGCAATGCGCAGGGCTCCCCACAGCAGGCAGCTCTGGGGTCAGGTCCTGATGTCCCATCCATGGGCCCCGTGCCCGGCCCTGGGGGCCCATTCAGGGCTGTGTCCCGTCCAGGTATAAATAGTCCCTGGCCGGGCTCCCTGTTTGCCTTGGCAGAGGCCCCGGTAGCAGCCCAGGTCTCCACCGGCAGCACCCAGGGGACCCACAAAGAGCAACAGTGCGGGCTCCAGGACCCCCCCCCCCCGTGCACCCGCCTCCCCCACGCCCGGCGGCACTGCCAGCCACAGCAGCCAGCTCCAGCCGCCACAGGCTGGGCCACGGTCGCGTTGCTCCTCAAACGTCCTAGCGCGGGGGCCGGTGGAGGAGCCGCATGTTGTCCAGGCCAGAGTGCCCAGTGTGCTGTGCCCGAGGGCGGTGCCAGGCCGGCAGCAGAGGAACCAGCTTTCCTAGCTCGCTGATTTTTGCCAGGCCTGTTCTGACAGAGGTTTGCAGACTGGACCTGTCCCTTCTCCCCCGGTGAAGCAAAAGCCCCTCCCGGGCTGCACATGGCCTCAGCCCCCTTTATTCACCCCATCGCCGGGATCCGCCCACGTGCCCAGGTGGGGTCCTGGCTTCCATCTGGACGGGGTACAAGAGGTGAGCTCCAGAACTGCCCACTCCAAACCCTGCCGCTGCCTAGAGGCTGCACTTGAGAATCTGCCTCCACCTGCCCTGGGCAGCCTTGCCCTCGCCCCAGTGCCAGCGCTGCAGGCCGGGGGGGATGCTGCTGCAAAAGCCCGGGTCTCCCTGCGGCCAGGCGGGTGCCATCCTTTGAGCCCCACCCGTCCCCTCTCCGCAGAGGCCTTGCGCACTCAGTGCGAGTTTCTGGAAAGGAGCCGCCTCAAGCTGCTGAGGGCCCAGGACGGGAAGAAGATCCAGACCATGGATTCGCTGATTTCCATTGTGCCCTCCCAGATCTCAGTGAGCTCCCTGCCCACGCCCGGGTTCCGGGACTCGACCCTCCCTGCTCCTCTCTCGGGGGCGCGGGCTCAGGGAGTGCCCAGAACTCAGAGACTCCCAGAGTCAGGGCCAGGGGCACTAGACCCCTCCTCCCCTCCCAGGCTCCCACCCAGAACACCCCTAGCCCAATAGCACCCCCTCAAGCCTGCCCGGGGCTCCACAGCTCAGTCACCCCATCAACCCTGCAAGCCACTCTGGAGAGGCCAGTCACAGAGGAGGGACCAATGTCCCCTTCTGCTGCAGACCCCCCCTCCCCCACGGGCTCCCATCTAGCATCTCCCACCCCACCCCCAGGTTGCAGAACGTCCTGCGCCTTGCACAGCACTCGGGGGAAGAGTCCAAGAGCTAGCGGCAGCCCCAGCACTGCGGACCCCTCCTCCTAACCCCATCTGCCTTCTCTGTCCAGGGAAAGCTCCTGGGGAGGCCTGGACCAGGGCCCTCTGGAGCTGCCGACGAGGAGGGGGCCCCTCGGAAAGCAGGACCGTCCCCCAAAATGAAACCAGAGGCCAGCAAGAAGGAGAAACATCGCTGAGGTGGAATCAGAAGTGTGGTGGCACTTTCCTTGCAGAGCTCTGGGATTCATTGAGATTCAGAGAGGCCTGGGGAACCCTGCTTAGTCCTGCCCGGCCGGCCTGTCCCAAGTCCTGGGAATCCGGCCCAGGCCATCGGGCCCAGCTAACCGCATCCCTGAGCCAAGGCCCAGCTAGTCGCTTGCACGCGCATGCAGGGAGGTCTCCCGGCACCTCCCCGCTGTCCTCTGGGTCCAAGGAGAGCCATGGCCGGGGGGGCGGGGGCAGCATTTCACCAGGGTCCTCTGTCTGCCCCATTTCACATTTGGAGACAATCCCTTATTTTTAAGGCTGAGGTCACCAGGGAGCCTCCTGATTGGTGGTTCGTAGCTCTAGGCAGGGTTCAGACCCCCCAGAGAAAGCAGCTGGAAGCAGCGCAGCCTGGGGGGGATCCCTGGGCAGAAGGCCCGGTCTATATCCCAGTCCGTATCCCGGTTCGTATCCCGGTCCATATCCCGGTCCATATCCCGCTCCGTAGCCCGTCCCGTATCCCAGTCCGTATCCCGGTCCATATCCTGGTCCATATCCCGGTCCGTATCCCGTCCGTATCCCGGTCCGTATCCCGTCCATATCCTGGTCCATATCCCAGTCCGTATCCCGGTCCATATCCTGTCCGTATCCTGGTCCATATCCCATCCGTATCCCGGTTCATATCCCAGTCCGTATCCCGGTCCATATCCCGTCCATATCCTGGTCCATATCCCAGTCCGTATCCCGGTCCATATCCTGGTCCATATCCCAGTCCGTATCCCGGTCCATATCCCGTCCATATCCTGGTCCATATCCCAGTCCGTATCCCGGTCCATATCCTGTCTGTATCCTGGTCCATATCCCATCCGTATCCCGGTCCGTATCCCGGTCCGTATCCCGGTCCGTATCCTGGTCCGTATCCCGTCCCGTATCCCGGTCCATATCCTGGTCCATATCCTGGTCCATATCCCGGTCCGTATCCCATCCGTATCCCGGTCCGTATCCCGTCCGTACCGTCTTTCAGGCCAGAAGGGACCAGCGTGATCACCTAGTCTGACCTCCTGCACGTCGCAGGCCACGGAGCCTCCCCACCCACTCCTGTGAGAGACCCGGAAGCCCAGGCTGAGTGGCTGACGTCCTCACCTCTTGTTTAACCAGTTAAAGTCCGAGACTCCCCCACTTCCAGCAGTTCAAACCCGCCCGTGGCCTGTGCCCCACACCGGAGTGGCGAGTGCGCGTCTGGGGGGACTGGTGATCAGCTGGACCCTGGGAACGACTGCTCTGTCCTAACTCAGAGCCCCCTGGCCACTAGAAATACAGACAGTCCCAGCTGCCCCTGCCCCTCTCGCACTGCTCAGGAGCCTTCTGCACACAGGACCCCCAGAGCTCTGCAAAGGGGCTTCCTCCCCCACCCCATGGTTTTGTCCGGTGTCGGACGGGGACCCTGGTCCGCCCCTGCTGGCCCTGAACCCCCCAGTGCAGTGCGACCTCGCACGCACTGTCACACTGGCAGGGGTGGGCCCACGCTCTTCCTAGAAGTCCCAGACTGTCTGGTATCCTGGGAATGGGCGAGCGGCCACCCCGCTGCTGGCGGGCTAGGGGCTGCGCTATGGGGTACCCCATAGGCCCAGAGGGTCTAGAATAGGAGGGCACTTGTGGGTGCAGGGAAGATAGTGAGACACTGGTGAACGCTCAGACAAAAGCCGCAGACACGTTTCCGAGCCCACAAGGAAGTTTATGGGGCAAGAATTCATCTGTCAGGCTGAGCGCAGCAAGAGGCAACGGGGCAGGCGGACGGGCTGCCGAGGCTGGGAGGGCAGGTGTGCCCGGGCGTCCCGTGGGCTGTGGCTAGCAGGCCGGGTGGGCTTCCCAGAGGGGAGGCAGGCGGAATGACAGAGCCATCGTCCCAGCAGCCAGCGGACAAACCCAGCAAACAGCCCTGCCCAGGCGTTGGCCTGGGGGTGGCAGGGATGAGCCCCCATGGCCTCCCCAGCTCCAGCTCACCCGCAGGGGCCCCTGGCAAGGGGGGGCTGTGGGGCCCGTTTCACTTTCACAGCCCCCAGGGAAGGATGTCAAGTGCCTCCATTTCCATGGAAACCGGGCCCAGGTGCTATTCCACAGCAAGGAGCCTGAGCAGTCACCGGACCAGGCCTGGTTCAGGGAGGAGTCCAGCCCCCCCCAGCCGGTGGGGGGTCAGAGCACTGCTCCCACCGCGGGAGGCCGGGGGGGGGGGGTCAGAGCACTGCTCCCACCGCGGGAGGCCTGGCGGCGGGGGGGGTCAGAGCACTGCTCCCACCGTGGGAGGCCTGGGGGGGGGGGTGTTCAGAGCACTGCTCCCACCGTGGGAGGCTGGGGGGGGGGATGTCAAAGCACCACTCCCACCACGGGAGGCCTGGGGGGGGGGGTTTCAGAGCACTGCTCCCACCGCGGGAGGCTGGGGGGGGTCAGAGCACTGCTCCCACCGCGGGAGGCTTGGGGGGGGGGGTCAGAGCACTGCTCCCACCGCGGGAGGCCGGGGGGGGGGGGTCAGAGCACTGCTCCCACCGCGGGAGGCCTGGGGGGGGGGGTGTTCAGAGCACTGCTCCCACCGCGGGAGGCTGGGGGGTGGGGGGTCAGAGCACTGCTCCCACCGCGGGAGGCCTGGGGGAGGGGGGATGTCAAAGCGCCACTCCCACCGCGGGAGGCCTGGGGGGGGGGGTCAGAGCACTGCTCCCACCGCGGGAGGCCTGGGGGGGGGTCAGAGCACTGCTCCCACCGCGGGAGGCCTGGGGGAGGGGGGGTCAGAGCACTGCTCCCACCGCGGGAGGCCTGGGGGGGGGTCAGAGCACTGCTCCCACCGCGGGAGGCCTGGGGGGGGGGTCAGAGCACTGCTCCCATCGCGGGAGGCTTGGGGGGGGTCAGAGCACTGCTCCCACCGCGGGAGGCCTGGGGGGGGGGGTCAGAGCACTGCTCCCACCGCGGGAGGCCTGGGGGGGGTCAGAGCACTGCTCCCACCGCGGGAGGCCTGGGGGGGGGTCAGAGCACAGCCGGAACCCCTCCCCCATTCTCCCTCCACCTGCTCCATATGGCCTGAACACACACACACACACACACACGGCTGGAACTCCCCCCTCCAGCGCTATAATACGGTACTGGCACAGGGTACCGGACAGTACCACTGCACACAGGGTGTCGGCACTGCAGCTACACACCTGAGCCGGCCCGTGCCAGCTGCCTGGGACTGCGGGGCTGTTTCATGGCTGTGTAGATGTCTGGGTTCTCGACAAGGGTACCCGGGATACGCAGAGCTCTGCTGAGGGGACAGCAGCTCTCCTAGATAGTCACCTACGACCTACGTGTACAACAGGCGACATACAAAGCAGGAGGGATGTTCATACAAACGAACATTTCACACACACGACTTGTTTGTACTGCTCTGTGCTACAGACTGAACTGTACGCCCAAGATTGATCTCCCAGGTGATGTACTCTCCAAGCATAGGGTAAAGGTGAGAGATTGGCATCGGTCAGTAATTCTCTGCTATGCCACCTTTGGGTTCCTAGGTCTGAGTTTGCACACAGGAGAGAAATCTGACTCCTGAAAGGGGCACAGATGTTGAGAGCCGCTGCCCTAGATGATCACATGGTCCCTTCTGACCTTATAGCCTGAGTCTAAAGACCCTCCTCCTGTCCTGGCCCAACTCCTCCAGATCCCGTGTGCGGTCGCTGGGGCCTAGCTGGTGAGGGGAGCTAGTCCCCGCAGGGACCGCTCACCCAGCACCTCTCACCGGTTCACAAGAGTGTGGAACAAGGGAAAGTACCGTGGACATCCCCGATTGACAGGACTCACTTCTCCTTCTGCCCTCCCCATCAGGCCTTGCACCCTGGACACCCCTGCAGCCCCAGAACAAGTGTCAAGAAAACCACAGCCTCTTGTGGCTGCTGGGAGAATCAAATAAAAAACAAGCCCCAATTGCAGCTGATCTGCTGACTCAGCTTCCTGTTGTCAGCCCAACAGCTGCCCGGAGCCAAGACTAGAGACAGGAGGAAGTCAGCTGTTCCTCGCCCTGCAAGAGCCGGCTCTGCAAAGCCCCTAGCAGCAGCACTGCACTTTCAGTATTAGCCCGGGTTTCAGGTTGACTGGCCATGGAGTCTCCCTGCTGCTCCGTAATGGTGACAATGCACGTCCTGAGTGACAGCCCGGTAGGGAACGGAGCAGGGGTGCAGAGGAGCCAGCCTCATCTCCCAGGAGACAAGGTAAGGAATGAAGCAAGAGCACAGGGAGCAGGACAGCCCAGCTAGTCTAGACCTGGGCCTGGGCCTGCAAGACTGGGATCACTGCACTCAGCTATGTGGCCCGGTAAGGGGAGGCGCTGTGGAGAATCAGGCCCACTGCAGGGAACAGAGCTCTGGAACTGGTGAGCTCCCAGCTGCTCCAGTCAACAGAGATCACAGCCGCCTCTTCTGATAGGCTGGGGGGGGGGGGAGGAAGAGGATCAGCTGTTGATAACTGGACAAGAACCAGTTGAACTGTAGCCCAGGTGATTTAGTTCACCCCCCCCCCCCACTCTCAGCCAGCGGGAAGCACTTGGGCGGAGGCTGCAGGCAAAGGGCCCCAAGAGCAGTAGCACGACAGCTGTCCAAGGATGTCACGCTGCACCCACAGAATGAGCAACTCGCGATGAGGCGGGGACTGCCCCGGCCCCACAAGGCTGAGGCAGATCTAGTCCTGAATAGCGCTCCCAGGCAGCGCAGCATGGTCACCGCGACAAGCGGGCAAGATAGCCCTGGTCCTCGAGTGACTATGTGAGGAACCGGGCAAATGGCCCCGTCGCACTACAGGCACAAAGAGAGCTGTAGTGATGGATGGTCCTCTCAAACCTGGCAGGATTCACGGGTGTCTGTCCCCGTCATGCTCCCGGGATATTCAGGCGAGCTAGCCTGGATGGCATGGCAATGAGCGAAACACACCCGAACCGCCTGTCACTGATAGAGCTGGCCACCCAAAGGCGGCTATAGCCTCCTGCCTGAGTCCCCATCCTGCCCTCTGCTTTGTGAAGGGCACGGGCTAGCTGCCCAATTAATTCCTGCTGCTGCTGGGAAGGGACAAATTCCAGCACACAGGGGAGGTGGCAAAAAATGGACATGGATGTCGGATCAATTCACATCGAGGGGGACAGAAACCCCACCGAGGGAGCCAGGCAGGTGGGGCTTTGGGGGCTCTTGGCTTCTCAAGCTGCTGGTCCTAAGGTGCAAGGCGCTGAGAGCTCTGGCTTGCTGCATTCAGCCCAGGATCTGGTTTTCATTGCTTCAGGTTGACTCTTGAGCCTGGCCCCTCCCCTTTCCACTCCTCTTAGGACACAGTTTCCCCAGCCTGGGGGCACAAGTGTAAGGGCCAGTAGGGGATGCTCAGACAACACTGAATAACTTGACACTCCCCTGCTCCCTGCACCTCGACTCTCCTCTGTGCTGTTGCTCACACCCGAGTTCTGCCTGTTCAGCACACACAAGTGAACCTCAGGGCTGTTGTATGCAAACCCCCGAGAAATGGACGGTAACAACCCTGTGCCCATTTCCAAGAGAGTGCACTATAGGCTCTCAGAGTACAATAAACCCTTCATGCGCACCAGGCACATGGCAACTAGTGTAAAATACTGCACAGAGTGTACATTTAAACCAAGGCCGTTCCCCTGTTCCTCCTACAGGCGTTTCCCTTTTCAGTTCTGTTCTAAGCATTCAAATAGAAGGGTTCCACACCCCCTTTAGCACACTCCTCTAGCACATTCCCCTTGAAGCTTTCCCGGAGACCATGTTGTGTCCCTTGATTTGGGCCTTCCTCACACATTGTGTCCTGCATTTGGGCCTTGGCGGGTTGAGAGGTATTGCTGACTGCTACACAGCTGTCTCCTTCCACCACACAGCTAACTGCATTTCAGTGCCTGGGGAGATATCTCTGGATCTATAAAAATCAACAATAAAGCTCTCTTCTGTATGGGGCTTACATTTTCAGACTCCTTGATCAACATTAACTAAGGAGTCCTCAGTCTGTTTTGGAAGGGAGGGAAGGAAATATTATTGTCCCCATTTTACAGAGGAGAAACATGGTTTATTTACTGATGCTCTCCAATGTCCTCGGACAGGTCCTAGACCTAGAGGAACCTCTCATGCCTGACCCCAGCAGTGTACATTCTGAACAGGCCAGACAAGTTCACACACACCCATGGGGTCCAAGCTCAAAGCAAGGCCATTTTTTCTTAGTTGTTTCTTCTTCGATGCCACAGACAAGGTGTGCGAAGTAACACATCTTATTACTACTGACTGGTGTACGGTCTTGAGAAGACACCCGCCCTAGGAAAGAATAACCTACTAGCCAGAAAGAGGCAGCTGGGGTCTTCACTGGTGAGGGCTGGGGCAAGGTCCAGCTGAGAAGCCTCGCTCCTTGCTACCAGCTGCTGGGGGAAGGGCAAAAGCTACTGCTCTTCCTATCGGAGTGCTGGAGGCGCCATCTTTTACATCCGCCTCTGCTAGCACTGTGCCGTGTTTCTCATCATGGGGGCTCGCAGCAGAGAAGAGCCGTACTGGTGGGACAGCTCTACAAACCCAGCCACGCCCTCCCACCTACACTGCAAACCCTCACTCACATCCACTTCCCCGAGGATGCCCCACGGCCAGGCTCTCAGCCCCAGCCTCCCTCCTTTGCTCCCACAGCTCTTGGCTCAGCCCGCGGGGTGGGATGCGAAATGAGGGGCCGCGCTGGGTGAGCAGAGGGCGAGGGAGGCAGGAGCCCAGCCAGGACAGGCCATGTCAGCGGTTCCTTGCCTGGCACCAGGAGCTGGGAGCCGCACCCAGCCCCTCTGGGGCACCACCAAAGCCAGCCTGGTCGGGGGGCTGCAGGGGCCCCCCATGTGCAGCTACCGCCCTGTCTGGCCTTGTCCGCCTGGGGGCACCAGGCTGCAGCCCCCCAGCTGCTGGAAGGGGGGGAGCAGGGGGGGGGAGCAGGGGGGGAACAGGGGGCCGGCCCCAGCTTCCCCCCCAGCGCTCAGGGGTCGGCCCCAGGCTCAGGCAGCCGCTTCCTTCGCTCCCCGCCCCCACGCCGCGAAGCCACGCCCCCTTTCCCGGCGAGTGGGCGGGACCACGTCCCTTGACAGGCAGGTAACTTTCCACCCTCGTCCACGTGGTCGGGCAAGTCGCCGCCTCCTCCCGGCACACGCCAGACCCTGGTCTCGGATTGGCTGAGGGTTTACAGCGCCCTCGCCCATCTCCACCGCGATTGGTCGCTATTGTGAGCCGGGCACGCCCCCTTCGGGCTCCAGACCCGCTCTGCCCCGGCTGGCAGGTTCCCTGGCAGGCGGCTGGAGCAGGCGGGTCCCGCCAGGCTGCTCACCATGATCCTGTGTCCGCCCAGCACGGAGCACCCCCGCGGGAACCAGTGCCAGCGGCTGCAGGGCCAGGTGAGCCCCAGTGCCCCCAGTACCCCCCCCCGCGGGAACCAGTGCCAGCGGCTGCAGGGCCAGGTGAGCCCCAGTGCCCCCAGTCCCCCCCCCCCGCGGGAACCAGTGCCAGCGGCTGCAGGGCCAGGTGAGCCCCAGTGCTCCCAGTCCCCCCCCCGCGGGAACCAGTGCCAGCGGCTGCAGGGCCAGGTGAGCCCCAGTGCCCCCAGTACCCCCCCCGCGGGAACCAGTGCCAGCGGCTGCAGGGCCAGGTGAGCCCCAGTGCCCCCAGTACCCCCCCCGCGGGAACCAGTGCCAGCGGCTGCAGGGCCAGGTGAGCCCCAGTGCCCCCAGTCCCCCCCCCCCGCGGGAACCAGTGCCAGCGGCTGCAGGGCCAGGTGAGCCCCAGTGCTCCCAGTCCCCCCCCCGCGGGAACCAGTGCCAGCGGCTGCAGGGCCAGGTGAGCCCCAGTGCCCCCAGTACCCCCCCCGCGGGAACCAGTGCCAGCGGCTGCAGGGCCAGGTGAGCCCCAGTGCCCCCAGTACCCCCCCCCGCGGGAACCAGTGCCAGCGGCTGCAGGGCCAGGTGAGCCCCAGTGCTCCCAGTCCCCCCCCCGCGGGAACCAGTGCCAGCGGCTGCAGGGCCAGGTGAGCCCCAGTGCCCCCAGTACCCCCCCGCGGGAACCAGTGCCAGCGGCTGCAGGGCCAGGTGAGCCCCAGTGCCCCCAGTACCCCCCCCCCGCGGGAACCAGTGCCAGCGGCTGCAGGGCCAGGTGAGCCCCAGTGCCCCCAGTACCTCCCCCCCGCGGGAACCAGTGCCAGCGGCTGCAGGGCCAGGTGAGCCCCAGTGCCCCCAGTACCCCCCCCCCCCCCGCGGGAACCAGTGCCAGCGGCTGCAGGGCCAGGTGAGCCCCAGTGCCCTCAGTCCCCCCCCCCCGCGGGAACCAGTGCCAGCGGCTGCAGGGCCAGGTGAGCCCCAGTGCCCCCCCCCCCGCGGGAACCAGTGCCAGCGGCTGCAGGGCCAGGTGAGCCCCAGTGCCCCCCCCCCGCGGGAACCAGTACCAGCGGCTGCAGGGCCAGGTGAGCCCCAGTGCCCCCCCCCGCGGGAACCAGTGCCAGCGGCTGCAGGGCCAGGTGAGCGCCAGTGCCCCCCCCCGCGGGAACCAGTGCCAGCGGCTGCAGGGCCAGGTGAGCGCCAGTGCCCCCCCCCGCGGGAACCAGTGCCAGCGGCTGCAGGGCCAGGTGAGCGCCAGTGCCCCCCCCCGCGGGAACCAGTGCCAGCGGCTGCAGGGCCAGGTGAGCCCCAGTGCCCCCAGTACCCCCCCCCCGCGGGAACCAGTGCCAGCGGCTGCAGGGCCAGGTGAGCCCCAGTACCCCCCCCCGCGGGAACCAGTGCCAGCGGCTGCAGGGCCAGGTGAGCCCCAGTACCCCCCCCCCGCGGGAACCAGTGCCAGCGGCTGCAGGGCCAGGTGAGCCCCAGTGCTCCCAGTACCCCCCCTCCCGCGGGAACCAGTGCCAGCGGCTGCAGGGCCAGGTGAGCCCCAGTGCCCCCAGTACCCCCCCCCCCGCGGGAACCAGTGCCAGCGGCTGCAGGGCCAGGTGAGCCCCAGTGCCCCCCCCCGCGGAAACCAGCGGCTGCAGGGCCAGGTGAGCCCCAGTGCCCCCAGTACCCCCCCCCCCCCCGCGGGAACCAGCGGCTGCAGGGCCAGGGCAGGACCTGGGTGACCTTCCGTTCAAGTTCGGGGTCCCCCCCACCCCGCTGCACTGGGAGCCGGGTAGAGCTTCGCGGCCTCCGGTGCCCCCCGCCCCCTTCTCCCGCGCTCATCGGTCCCGGTCCCCGGAGCGGCGGGAGCCTGCCCCGGGCACAGCCCCGGGAAGTTGGGGAAGGTGCCCGGGCCCCTGCCGGCCCGCAGCATCCCCGCGCCGGGGCAGGCTCTTTGTCCGGGATGCGGGATGCTCCGTCCTCCCATCGCTGCCAATCAAAGTTGTTTTTCTCCCTTCCCCGCACGTCCCCCGCTGCCCGCCAGGGGCGCCGCGCCGCGCCGCGGGGACAATGGAGCGGGCCGGGCTGCCGGCCGGGGGCTCCTGCAGGTGCAGAGACGCTGGACGCTCAGTGCCTGGGCCCGGCTCTGCACTAGGCTAGAGACGGGCTCGGAGGCTTCGGGAACAGCCAGTCTGGGTCCGGTGTCTTCTGCCTCCCCCCAGTCAGTCCCCAGGGCCCTGGGCATCCGGCGGGGTCTCCTCTGGAGTTACCCCTCTACGAGAGCGCGCAGTGACTGGGGGGAGAAGAAAGTGTCTCTGGTCCTGGGGGTGCAATTCTCTCCCTGGAGCCCAGGGGCGGGGGGGGGGAGGACCTCACCTGAGTACCACAGGACACGCCCCCCACACGCTCTGCCCCCACCTGCACTGCTGGGCAGTTCAGCATCCTCTCAGAAGCGTCTGACTAGCCGGGCTAGTCTGGAATAGCAGAGGTAACCGAGTCCTGCGGCACCTCAACGACTAACTGAAGTATTGGAGCTTTCGTGGGCTAATCCCCACTTCGAAGTCTTTAAGGTGCCACAGGACTCTTTGTTACCTCTGAATAGCTCTGGGCACTTCTCTGAGTCCAGTGGGGGTCAGGAGTGGAGCCCACAGGAGCAGAAAGGACAGACCCCTAGAAAGGGAGCCAGAGCTGTTTGCTGCAGCATGTGCTGCTCTGCACAGCTGCTTCTCCTGCTGACAGTGACATCACTCTGCTTTGGGCTGGGCCAGGACTCCCATCTGTTTTGGGAGCTCGGCCATGGAGCTGGTGGGAAGGGGCTAAAGGCAGCAATACAGGGGCCAAGCTGCAAGTGCAGTCCTTGGGACTATAGCTCAGAGCCGGCTCTCCTTTGTGCCAGAGCTCTTCAGAAAGGGGAAGTTGGGAGGAGGAGTGGGAAAGGCCCTCCTAGCAGTGTGGAGCCGGGTAATTCTGCACTGTTGCTCCCCACTGGCTCCGGTACACAGAGCTTCTGGGCAGTAAAGGGGAACAGGCGCCTCCCCGAGAACTGCAGGAAAAGCCGTCTAAGATTTTCAGTAGTGAACTGACTCGTACGTCCTCCACCAGACCGCCTGCACATCCCCCCCATAGCTGGGGAGACCCTTCAGACTGCTGCTGCCATCCTCCCGGCATCGCCAAAGGAAACCAACTCCTGTGAGAGTGAAACACCTCTCGGTGGCTGTTTAATGGAGCTAATGTTAATGGTTCCCTGTGCTGCTGATGGAGGCATTCGAGGCTCTGTGCATGGGGCATTGTTACTGTCCTGTGGGAATCCCTTGGCTCATCAGCCCCTCTTCTAGGCTGGGGGATCCCCCAAAAAGTCTCTCTTCTCCCTCTCCATTTGGAGCTGTGAGCTGGGAAGGCGGCTGGCTTGACTCTTCCTTGCATCCTGTTCACAGAGGATTGGTCAGTGCCGCTCGGCTCAGCTGTCGATTGGCCGACCTTGAGTGTGGAACAGGAAAGCTTGGCTGCCTTGTGCATTTCCATGTTGGGCAGCACCTGCCGTGACAGGACTCTGGCCCCAGGTGATTTTAACGGTTGGAACAGAGGGCGGAGAGGTGGTGAACTCCAATTAAGTGGCATCTGGGAACGGGACAAAACTCAGCCTCTGTCCTGAGGAGTTTATAGTCTATGAACGTGGACACGGGCTGACATTCAGAGCTCTGTGCTCTCGCAGGGGGGAGAATGTTCACTAGCATTCAGCCTCTGACCTGAGGAGTTTATAGTCTATGAACGTGGACACGGGCTGACATTCAGAGCTCTGTGCTCTCGCAGGGGGGAGAATGTTCACTAGCATTCAGCCTCTGACCTGAGGAGTTTATAGTCTATGAACGTGGACACGGGCTGACATTCAGAGCTCTGTGCTCTCGCAGGGAGGAGAATGTTCACTAGCATTCAGCCTCTGTCCTGAGGAGTTTATAGTCTATGAACGTGGACACGGGCTGACATTCAGAGCTCTGTGCTCTCGCAGGGAGGAGAATGTTCACTAGCATTCAGCCTCTGTCCTGAGGAGTTTATAGTCTATGAATGTGGACACGGGCTGACATTCAGAGCTCTGTGCTCTCGCGGGGAGGAGAATGTTCACTAGCATTCAGCCTCTGTCCTGAGGAGTTTATAGTCTATGAACGTGGACACGGGCTGACATTCAGAGCTCTGTGCTCTTGCGGGGAGGAGAATGTTCACTAGCATTCAGCCTCTGACCTGAGGAGTTTATAGTCTATGAACGTGGACACGGGCTGACATTCAGAGCTCTGTGCTCTCGCAGGGAGGAGAATGTTCACTAGCATTCAGCCTCTGTCCTGAGGAGTTTATAGTCTATGAACGTGGACACGGGCTGACATTCAGAGCTCTGTGCTCTCGCAGGGGGGAGAATGTTCACTAGCATTCAGCCTCTGTCCTGACTAACCCAGTGAGAACCCCGGGCTCTGGGATCCCGCACTTGTCAGCCTAGCAAAGGGGAGTGTCCTACCTTCCGGCTTTGGCAAAAGATTTGTCCTGGGAATGTCAGGGCAGGTGCCCTTGGGCAGGGTTGCGGGGTTCCTACCTTTTATTTATCCTATGTCCCAGGTGTGCTTGCATGCAGCCTAGCCTGAGGAGCTAACATTACATTTCTCAGAGTGCAGCTGGAGGGAACCAACCCAGAGAGTTCACACAGCCACCAGTATGTGCACACCTTGGATTTTGCTCTTTACAAGACTGTAATGGGCAAGGTTGGCTAATAAATGAGCTCTGAGGAGGGTGGTCATGGGATTGGGACGATGTTTCCCATGTAGGGTGCAGAGTTTGATCTTAGTGCCTGAATCGGGAAGGTGGGAGCAAGGGCAGAGATGAGGTTGTGCAGGTCCCGGAAGGTGGTGTTGAAATGTGACACAGATGGTGAAGAGAATCCAAGGTAGGGGTTTGGGGAGAGACCTTCAGCTGGAGTGAGACTCTGGGAAAGCTGCAGGGTTTGGGAGCGGGGGTGGAGAGGAAAGAGATGGATTTGGGAGCTGATGGGGAGAATCAAGTGAAAGCACAGGTGAGAATCCAGGACATGCTGAGAATGCTGGGGGGGTGGGGGGGGGGGCGGGGGGAGCTCTCTTGTGTCTCTGCTGAGTATGAGGTAGTGCTGGGAAGCCATTCGCAGAGACCATCTCCAGTGCAGACCTGCCTAGGCGGATTCGAGAGTGTAATGGATGAGGTATCCGGAAGACGGGATGAGGCAGGTCCCATTGGAGAGGGTTGGGACACTGGAGTATCCTGGGAAGGATGTGCAGCAAGGCATCTAACTTACCCACCCCTACCAGCACGCAGAGGCATTAGGATCCCACGTTGGAAGCAGTTTCTGCTGTCCTGGGACTAGAGAAGGGATAAGTGCCCCGCTGTCCCATCAGTCTGTGCTGTAATTACCCACCTGTATGAGCGCTGGCCCCAGGGTGGGATTCGTTTCGTCTGCAATGCCCAGTGAGAGAGACTGCTGCATCCTATCCTCGGGGCTGACCAGAAAGGGAGGGAATGAAGGGCAGACTAGAAGAAGATTTTAATGGCAACCACTTTCTCACTCAGACTGGCTTCATTTACCAACCCCAGGACTACTTCCTAAAACACCACCCAGGCCAGCTTCCCCTGCCTCTCGCAGGATCACCACTAACCGGGACTGGAACCGAGCCAAGGGCACCGCTGGGTAACGCAGACTAGAATCTGGCTTGTCCTCCTGCGGCCCCCTGACTTCTGCATTTCTAACTGGAGCAAAACCCTGGTTTTTTGGCGTGGGGGAGGGCCTGGAGAAGTGCTGGGAGAAGGCGTGTTGAGCAAGATGGGGGCATTTCTGCTTACTCACTTTTCTGATCACTGGTGTCTTGGAATAGCTTCTCAAAAGCCCCAGTGTTCAAAGCGAAGCCTGTTCTGTGGCTCCAGCAGTCGCTAGATTTCCTCCCGTGCACAGGTACCAGTAGTGTAACAAAGCTGCACGCGCACTGCAGTGTCCCCCCAGAGTGAAATCCTTTGCTGGGCCTGTGTTGTTGCTGTTGGCCAGATCTTGGGGGCCCAGGAGTTCTGCCGCACCCCGGGGGTGAAATGGTTTCCTTCCTATCCAGGGTTTACCGTTTGGGTCAACAGCTCTCAGCACCCCCCCCCCCCTCCCGTACACGTTGTTCCAGCCTGTCACAGTGCCCGGGCGATGCCCTGGAACCGCTCCCTAGGAAGCCAGTCAGGACTTGAGGGAAAGTGTCCCCCCTCCATACACAGCCTGTCTCCCAGGCTAGGAGCTTCACGGGTCCCCACTTCCACCTTCCTGGGTCTGACCTCGGAGCATTCAGCACCTTCTGCCCCTCCGTGCGCTTCCCCCAGTGAACCCACCCGGGTGGGGTCCTGGGGGAGCTCATGGATTCTGCACCCCACTCCCCAGTCAGACGTGACTCTCAGCCAGCCAGTAAAACAGGTTTATTCGTCGACAGGTCCATGGTCTAACACTGTGCTTGTAGGTACCTGAGCCCCTCAGCTGTATCCATTTTGGGGGCCCAGGGAGGCCAGATCCTGCCTGGGCCTGCCTCCCTTCTGCCCACCCAGCTTCAGACTGATACTTCCTCATTTGCCCCTCCCCTGCATTCCTTTCTTTGTCTCCTTCCCGGCAGGAGGTCAGCTGACCTCTCTCCAACAGGTTAGGGGGGGGGTCAGGGCATTGCCTGCTTTGCTTTGCATCAGGACATGCATAGGGGAAACTGAGGCACACACACAGTATTCCTACTCCGTCACACAGCCCCCGGAAAGGACACTCTGAATTTTTACAAGAGCAATGATTAAAATTTGATGCAGCTCTTTCCTCTGCCCCGAGCCTGGTCCCCACCAAACTCACTGAGGCAGGGTTACGGAGGAGGAGACAGCCACTCAAAGAGCTCTTGGGAATCCCTGTGGATAGTTCCCCAGCGGCTAGAAAGAAGTAAATGGTGGGCAAAGAGCTTGCTTACTGCTTGCTTATTCCTCCGTATCAGGCTAATGTGCCTCATCACCCCTTGGCCAACTGCTCTGGGGAGCTGGCGAGGTAGTGGCACGGCGGGCATCCTGCAGCAGCAGCTGGAACAATAGGACGTGGCAACTCTGAGATAGGCAGGGGCAACAGTCCGATACTTTCTTAGGCCTTTGTGTGTGACAGGAACTGCCTGGTCCCCTATGTGGATAGCCTCCCCCAGGGATACAGGATCTCGGGTATCTGCAATTTCACAGGACTCTGAAAGAGTCAACACCTATTATCTGATCGCATAACTGCCTGGCAAAGCTGCCCTTCCTCCCTTGTCCGGGGCATGCGTGTGCCCAGAAGACTCAGCACAGATTTCTGGCTTCTTGTTCTCCCTGCTACACACTGACGAGATAAGCCAGTCACCTCTGTTATTTATATCCATTGCGGGTTTGTCCCCCCACAGCCCTGCTGCAGGCAAAGGAGCAAAACGGCTCAGATGTTCCAAAAGTATTTGCAAGTGGGTAGTGCTCCCCCTGCCTGCAGGGAGATTGAGCGTGTCTCCCCAAAGGGCAGGACTGTGGCAGGATCATGGGCTTCACTGGGAGAAGGGGCTGCAGCAGAGGTGCAAATGACTTTTCACTGAAGCTTTTGTCACTATTGACGTAGGGAAAAATGAGCTAACGGAAAGACCGTTCAGTGGGGGGACTGGTTGCTGATGCAGCCTGGCTTTTCTATCCCTCAATACTGCTGTCACTCCAACAGTTAAAGAATAACCTTCTAGATCACTCAGAAGCTACATGCCAAGCTTTTGGACAAGCACAGGTTTGTAGACCTACTGGGTGGCTGAGTCAGTGGCTGCTAAAACTGGGTGGGAGTTAAGGGCGGAAAAGGAAAGCGGGGTGGAAGCTGGAATGATGGAATTTGTAAGGTCTTTAATCCCATAAGCCCTAGGGCTAAAAACACACAGGCTAGCTAAAAAATGTCCGTATTCAATGGCACAGTGGGTTCACTTCTAGCTCAGTGGTCCCTTGGTAACTTTGCTGCAGTATCACTCGAAGAGCTCTGGCCTACCAGCCCCAAATAGGGCTGACTTGATTCCCTTTCCATGGGGCCTACAGCTGAGAACACCACTGTCTCCTCCAGGCTAGTATCTACCTAGGGTCGGTAACAAGCTTGTTCTAAACGGCACGGATAGGCCTGTCTTCTCCAGGCTAGTATCTACCTAGGGTAGGTAACAAGCTTGTACTAAACGGCACGGATAGGCCTGTCTTCTCCAGGCTAGTATCTACCTAGGGTCGGTAACAAGCTTGTTCTAAACGGCACGGATAGGCCTGTCTTCTCCAGGCTGGTATCTACCTAGGGTCGGTAACAAGCTTGTACTAAACGGCACAGATAGGCCTGTCTTCTCCAGGCTAGTATCTACCTAGGGTCGGTAACAAGCTTGTTCTAAACGGCACGGATAGGCCTGTCTCCTCCAGGCTAGTATCTACCTAGGGTCGGTAACAAGCTTGTACTCTTGGTTTGCTGCAGCTGAGAGGGTGCTGCCTGGATTCCTGTATAGGACCCAGTCCTCCCACCTACAGGAGCCCTGACGCTCAGCACAAGCTGGAAACGTGACTCTGACCAACAGGTTAGACTGCCCTGCTTGGGCCCCTCTCCATTGCTCCTCCTCCCCTCCCTTGGCTGGCCTGGGACGGGCCCTGTGAGCAGAAGGGAACACACCCGTAGTCAGGTGGTCTTCATGCCACACTACCCGTGAAGACCACAGAGGGAACTGGGAGAGGAGGGGAAGTGCTGCTTTCTTTGTCTAGCATGTATGTCCTCTGTTGCTTTCTTCTGGTCTGGTCACACACCGTCCTTGTAAGGACCAGGAGTGTGTGCTGGCCTTCCTACCGCGGCCTTGGTGGGGCAGGGGCTCTCTGGAGCTGACTAGCACTATGGGCTGAGTGAGTGTGGGAGAGGGCTGGGGAGAGACCCATCTCAGGGTTGACCTCTTCACTGCATTAACTGTGGGTGTCGGTCTTGCCAGCTATCAGGCAGGTTCTGGCTGAGGTCTGGTTCCTCTTTAAACTCCCGAATGGGTCCTGTTGCATGTAGGCAAGGGGGCTTGCCGAAAGGGGTGACGGGAAGGAGTGCTTAACTGCTAACCAAAGAAGGTGGGAGGTTACGCCTATCTTCAGACCCCCACAGTAAAAGTAGTTGTGCCTCTCGCTTGTTGAGGTGATGCCATGGTAACAGGTACATAAGAAGGAAACCCTTGGCCAGAGGCACTTGCTGTAAGAGGATAATGGGGTTCCCGTGCACGCCCTGTAGTCCCTGACCTTCCCCCATACAACTGGACTCCTCACTGGAGTGACACAGCTGGACACTGGCTTCTCTACAAACGGCCTGTGGCCACGTTCCCCTGCAGGGAGGGGAA
Organism: Sternotherus odoratus; assembly: GCA_032164245.1. Classification (NCBI taxonomy): domain Eukaryota; kingdom Metazoa; phylum Chordata; order Testudines; family Kinosternidae; genus Sternotherus; species Sternotherus odoratus. The sequence continues at coordinate 85,660,179 of JAVMKO010000009.1, read as the reverse complement.
ATCCTAGGACCCCACTGGTTGTACTCTCAGCGTGGTGTGGGCCCTCCCATCAGTACTGGGTGAGCTGGATATTCCCTGACTCCACCATTTGTCTCTAAAGGAACCGAGTCACCGCTCTTGAATGGGGCTGTTGGGCCCACAGAAACTCCCTTCTCCTGACACAGGCTGGAGGCTCGGAGGCAGGAGCCCAGGGTTTCTCAAACGGGGGGGGGGGGGAGGTGTGTTGTCGTGAGCTCCAGCTGCCAAATTGATTATTTCCACCGCCGAATGCGGAAGTATTCAATTCGGCGGACATACAAGGGGTCACGCTGCGGGGCCGGAGGACAAAAAAGGGTCGCGGTCTCAACAAGTTTGAGAACCGCTGCACTAGCCGTCCCTAGAAAGCCAGACCGGCACAGCAGCACTGCTTCCAAGACTGAGAGTGCTTTCGGAGCAGGGATAAAGGCCTTGTGCACCGAAATGGAAAGGCCCTATTGAATTCCTCTTGTTCTAGCCCAGGGGTCTCAAACTCAAATGACCATGAGGGCCGCATGAGGACTAGTGCACTGGCCCGAGGGCCGCACCACTGACACACACACATACCCACGCTGCCCCGGCTCTGCCCCCACTCCACCCCTTCCATGAGGACTAGTGCACTGGCCCGAGGGCCGCACCACTGACACACACCCTGCCCTCGCTGCCCCGGCTCCGCCCCCACTCCACCCCTTCCAAGAGGTCCCACCCCTGCCCCACCTCCTCCTCTGAGCATGCAGCTCCCCATTCCCTCCTGGAAAGCGCTAGGCACCACCAACAGCTGTTTGGCAAACAAAGCAAGAGCAATCTAGGAAGTCCAGAGCTAGAAACACGCGCGGCCCAGCCAGGCAGCAGAGAAGCCTCCACTTCTGGCCCCTCCGTCCTGCAAACTGCTATGGGGGGGACTGGGGAGGAGGGGGGGCGCCAGGAAGCTTGGCGGGCCACAGGGAAGGGCTTTGCGGGCCGCATGTGGCCCCCGGGCCGCATGTTTGAGACCCCTGTTCTAGCCCCATGGGGCAGATGCAAGATGACTCCTATTCTCCAGAGCTTCATCCACTATTTGAGCCCCAAGCAATGGTGCTTCCAGCCCTTCTGTTGAGACTGCTCCATACCCTAACTGGACACGCCTTAGGCAGTTTCCAGTTTAACAAGAGGGTGAAGTCATGGATGTTACAAACAAGCTCTCCCCTTTGCAGCCGTATCGGCCTCCTGTTTCCATCTTGCTTGGAACCCCAAACCCGGCATGGCCGTCTCCGACCAGAGAAATGGCTCTTGTCCAAACCTCTGGCCTTCCCTTTAGCAGTCTTGGGTTGAGGACCGTATAGGAAGAATCTGCCCCAGAGCAAGAGAACCTCAACTTCCCCTTTGTGACATTTACTGCGTAGCTCTCTTAGCTATGGGTGTGCTTACAAGGGCCAACTGCTGGGACTAGACCCACTTCAGCCCCCCACCAGACTCCATGCCCCCAAGTCAAAGCCAGCTCCTGCTGGAGTGGACCCGCTCTAATACTGGTGCTCTGTCTCCCTCAGGTAGTGAAGATGACCAGTAGCGACCAAGAGCGACCACAGTTCCTGTTTGTGAAAGCACTGGCCAGCCGTGGGCGCCTGCAAGCAGTAACACAACAGATGGGCTACCACCCGCAGTACCTGGACAGCTTCCTCAAGATGCAGCACTACCTGCTTCACATGGACGGCCCTCTGCCGTTCGCCTGCAGACACTACATCGCCATCATGGTACGTGCCAAACCCTCGCTTCTTGGAAAGCAGCTGAAGTAAAGGCCTCTGTCCTGGCCCCATGGCAACGGCAGCCGGCCGGAGCTCTCGGTCTGTAGCTTGGCCGATACCCAGTGTCTAGTGGCTCCCACGTCTCCATAGAGGGGAGGCAAGGGTGAGCTCTGCCCTCGGTCACCAGTATTCTGTGCTGCCAGAGTCTGGGGTCACCTCTCCCTGCAGAAGGGCCCAGGTGTCTTTCGTCCCTCTGCAGGAGCTTGGACTATCCTTTGTGGCTTGGCCCTAGCCGGGCTCCAGAGCTTCTCGCTAGGTGGGTGGCTCAGCTGGAGTCTTCGGACATTGCCCCTGCTGGTATCTGGGTGGTGCCCCTGGCCCTGTGGATATGGCACTGCCCCTGGACTCGCTGCTAGGGCTGTACTCAGGTCTCAGTTGCTCTTGCAGGCAGCTGCTCGGCACCAGTGCTGGTATCTGGTGAATCTGCACATGCTGCAGTTCCTGCGAGTGGGGGGAGATCCCCAGTGGCTGCGGGGCTTGGACTTCATCCCTCCCAAACTCCGCAATCTTCATGATATCAACAGGATCCTGGCTCATCGGCCTTGGCTCATCAGCAAGGAACACATCGAGGTAACCGCCCGTGGGAGTGGGCTGATGGGCGGGATTCCAGAGACTGGAAAGAGAAGGAACGCAGGGCTGAGAGCTGCCCACGCCTTCTATCGTGCAGATTCTTTGAAAGGGGCCTTGCATGAAGAGGGAGGAAATGGACGGGGCAGCCAGGAACCCCGTGATTTCTTGCTGTGCTATCAGTCTCTCTCTGACCTACCCACAGAAGCTCCTGAAGATCAGTGAGCAGAGCTGGTCTCTGGCTGAGCTGGTCCACGCTGTTGTCCTCATGGCACATTACCATGCTCTCGCCAGCTTTGTCTTTGGCTGTGGCTGTGAGCAGGAGTGGCTGGATGGCAGGAGCATACTGAAGTCCACGTTGCCAGGGAACCAGTGTTTCTGTGAGTCCGCCAGTGGGAACAGCTGTAATCTGGAGTTGCTGCGCATCAACCGCAAACGGGTGAGCCAGCGAGGATTTAACTCTCCCCTGCAGGGGCCAGCGGAACGAGGACTGCTGGCTGATTGAGTTGTGTAATGTCTTCCCACACAGTCTCTGGACTCCTGTGTGGAGCTGGAATCATTCCGGGAACGTACCCAGAGGATCCACCTGGAGACTGAGGGATGCGCGGAAACGAGGCCACCGCAACAAGACCGAGAGGAAGGTAATCAAACGGGGCAGGCTGGAGAACTGGCACTCCAGAGGTCCCTGCCAGGAGAAGGGCAAGCCCCCAATTCAGGCCTGTCCCTGTAGAGGCAGCAGGTGCCAGCCAGGACTCTCCTCTCTTTGTAGGACTAGAAAGATGTGGCACAAAGAATGACCTCCATGCTCCTTGCAATGCAGAGTATCTAGTGGGGCTGCAGGAGTGTGGAACGGGGGGGTTAGTGTCCTTAACACCGGTTAATTCACGGCCTTCCAGATCATTGGAGACAACTGCTGATGTTCTTCAGGGCCATTGAGAGTAGGAATAGCAGAGGAAATGACATGTGGCTGTAGGGAGCCTGAGGAGAAGAGACCTCTTTCCCCAGGGGAGGGAAAGGTAGAGCCATCGGTCTGTCTCGTTCAGAGGTGAAGGAAGCCCAGGGCTTGTTGTCAGACTCCGTCTTGCCCTGGGAGAATGGTGTAGCTGCGATGTAACGCTCATGAATCATGTACCGGCGCATTGGCTCAGCGGGGCAGTAATGCGCGGGGGGGTCAGGGGGTGTTGGGATTCCATGCCCCAGGAGGTCTCTCTGGAGGAAGACTGCCCCTTGCTGCTGAATGCTGCAGAGAAGCAGCATACACTTGTGGCAGATCTGTTGTAATCTCCCCTGCGGGGGGCTCTCTTTTCCTCAGATTTTGATGGGGAAATGGTCAGAGCCACAGATCTCTCCTGCTACGTGCAGGACCTGGACTTCGGATACCAGGACTTTGCCAGGCGAGATGAAGATCAGACCCAGATATTTAGAGTCCAGGTGAGTGTTCTGTGGGGTGCCCCTGGAAGGCAGGAGCAGAGTCTGGGCCCAGGGTCTTTGCTCCATGTCAGCAGTGGGGCGAGACAGCGTGCCATACGGCTGCTCTAGGCTCACATGCCTTATACTCAAACAGCATCGGCCATGGAAACCAGAGAGAGAGAGGCCACGGGAGCAGCACTCTGAAGGGACTATCCAGATGCCCCGTCTTGTGGAGGGAGAGGAGTCCGAGCGGGGTCAAAGAAATAGTCTGTTGTTGCAGATCCAGCCTAGCACTGGGGGAGCCAGATTCTGGTCAGGTGGAGCTCTGTTGCCAGAGTTCCAGTAGCAGGATCTGATGTCCTCTCTCACCTGCACAACCCCACTAGAGGCAGGTGTCACTGAGGGCAGGGATTGGCTGCTGGCAGAGCAGGAAAACCTCTTGCTGTTCTGATTCCAGCAAGAGCTTGCGCTGTCTGAGACCTAATACGCACTGGACACGACTCCGCTCTCAGCCTCAGCGGCTTTTCACTGGCTCATTGCATGGGGCAGGTGTGCTGAGTTCCCCTCTTGCTCCGTTTGGCAGGATTACTCCTGGGAAGACCATGGATTCTCGCTGGTAAACAGACTCTACTCTGACGTTGGCCACCTCCTGGATGAGAAGTTCCATACCGTGGACAGTCTCCAGAGCAATGCCATGGCCAAGCGTCAAGGCTGTGAATCTTCCGTCTTCAAACGGGGCATCTGGAACTATATCCACTGCATGTTTGGAATCAGGTATCCCAGCCCTACAGAGCAAGGGGGAAGGGTCTTGGGACAAGGTCCTCTGCCAAGGCCTACATGAGGTTATCACTGGAGAAAACTGAACTCTTAGGATCTGTGTATGCCATCTGGGAGAGGGGCTTGGGCTTGGTCTGAGAAATGGGGACATTACCGCTCCCTTGGTATCCCAACCTTGTGGGGCATCTTCCAGACTGGTTAAGAGAGTCAGTGAGGCGGGATCGGTTGACATGAGCCTGGCTGAGCTTTGGGATGACAGGGTTCCCATGGTGCTCCCCGTCATCCCTTCTCAGGATGTCTTGTGGGAGTGGCTCAGGTATGGCTTACGGTAGATAGCAGCAGGATTGGTTTGCTGGGTCCTCCCACTTTTTACTGGCCGTAAGAGTGGGAAGGGGTGGCATGGGGCGGGGCCATGTTTTGGGCACCAGTGCCCCCACCTCTTAGGGAGCTTCCATTGCCCCTGAACCAAGGTGTTGTTATATCCCCAGCCATCCGCTACTGTCACTCCTGTATGTAAGCCTAGTGCCTCCAGATCAGTGAGCAGCAGGGGCGTGATCTAAGCGGTCACTCCATGGCCTCTGGCTGCTCCCCTGGCTCTGGAGAAGGTTGTGGCAGACGGGCACGTGGAAGCTGCTTCTCACCCGTGCCCTGGAACTCTTCCCACAGGTACGATGACTATGATTACGCAGAAGTGAATCACTTTCTGGAGCGGATGCTCAAAGTTTACATTAAAACTGTGACTTGTTACCCAGAGAAGACTAACCCAGAAATGTTCAGCCGGTTCTGGAAGCAGTTCAAGCACAGTGAAAAGGTACAGGGCTGGGAGGAGAGCACGCTGCATCTAATACCTCCATGTCGCTGATGAGCCAGGTTTTAGAGCCAGCAGCGCTTCAAGGGAAGCTGGTGCAGCTGCCAGTGGTGGGAGGGGGCCAGAGCCTGGCGCACAAGGTCCTTCCTTCAATCCAAAGAGATGTTGGGGAGGATCCGGGGCGCACAGAACTCGGGTGCTCCTGTGGGGCTGGAACTGGGCGTCAGGGAGTGAGACTCCTGGAGCTGCAAGTAATCTTGGGGCACTAGCTGTGCTCTGCTGTACTGTGACCTGTGCTGAGCTGCGCCCTGTTGAACAGCTGCGGTAACCCGGGAGAAGCAAAGCCTCTGCATGTGGTCCGTGTTTACCGGAAGGGCAGAACCGTTCTCCACGCCAGTCTTGCTTGCAAGGCGCGAGTGAGGCGTAGCTGCTCTCCCACTAGAGTGAGTCTCTACAGGAGGCTCTGGCAGACGGGGCCCCCTGACTACCACATCCTCTGTAGCTGGTCCTGCAAAGAGGACAGCAGGCTGGGGAAGGGAGGGAACTTGTGGTCCAATAAAACCCCCAGGAACAATTGAATCCAGAGGGCCATGAAGTCCTTATAGGGCCTGATCTGGATCTACTTGAACGTCCCTCCTCTCGAGCGTCTCCAGTGCAGACCACTCATAACCCTCAGCATTATCGTTCTCTAGCATTGCAGATCTGTCCTCTCCACACAGGCAGGCCGACTCCTGCCCAGGCCAGAACGAATCCATTAGCTTGTAAACATTAATGTTTACATGCTAATGCAACTCAGGTTGCCCCCTCTAGATCTCCCTGACTGGTGCCCACAGGTCACTGCCCTGAGCCAATGGCACCAACCCTAAGTCCCTCTCTTGCTCCCTCAGGTCCACGTGAACCTTCTCATCTTGGAAGCCAGAATGCAAGCTGAGCTCCTGTATGCCCTGCGAGCAATTACCCAGTACATGATCTCCTAGAGAGCAGACGGCTGGGTTATGGCAGGGGCGGTGCAGGCACCTCTGCCTTTCCATGGACTCCATACGTGAACCCTGGGGCTGGAACTGACCGCGATGGGTTCTCGAACGTACTGGACTATTTGGTTTCTATGGGGCACGATGAGTGACCTGGTTATGTGCAATTTCCAAGCTGTGAGGCAACTCCATGCTGCTGTGACGTGTGAGGCTGAAGATGCGAATGTGTCCGTGGCAGACTCCCAGAGACAAGGGGTGGGCAGGGAGAGAGCATGTCTCTCTTTAAAGAGATGGGCTCTAGCCATCCACAGTGGAAGCCCCTTCCCCCAGGCAGTACAGGGAACCTGGCCATGGGGGGATCCTGTGTGCATTCCAGCGCTGGGGCATGGCTGGCTGTGGGGTGATGAAGCTTGCTGTGGAGTATCACAATCAGCAGGGTGCTTGTGGGTGTGTCTGAAGCTCCTCTAGTGGCAGGAGCAGAAGGGAGGAGTCCTGGTTATGACCCGTGTTCTCAGAGGGGAGCAGATCTTCCTGGTCCCCAGAACAGTTCTGGAGGGAAACCAGCCCCCCTCATATGCTCCTGGCCCTCCACGCAGCACCAGACCGAGCACACTGCGGAGGAGCTGAGTGATCAACAGGCTCTATTCTCCCCGGCCTAGGGACGGCTCCTGGCCCCCAGCTCCTGGAATGTTCCACGTCTGTAGAGCTGGGCTCTGGGACCTGCACCCCACCCTGTGGGTCTCCTGTTGAGCCCCCCTTTCTACAGAAAGCACCAGGGGTCCATTGCACCCCAACATGAGCTGGGTCCGAGCTGTGGGATGGGTCACTTGCTGCATGGGCCTGTTCAGCTGCCTCAGTCCCCTCCTGTTCTGGGGAGGGCAGGCCTAGGGCGGGAGCAGCTCCAGACTGACCACACAGACCTGCAGCTGTTCTCTCTGCCATGGGCAGGAGCCACATGCTGCAGTGCTCTTCCTGACCCTGGGAGGGACTGAGGAGTAACTGCCCTAGCCCTGTTCCCGCTCTGGCTGGAGAGCAGGCTGGGCTTCCCCCCCAGCACTGGCCCAGTTTCGGAGGGAGATTCAGGTAAGGGCTGTGTACAGAGGCTCCTTCTCCAAAGAGCTTTTTGGGGCACAAGGACACAGCTGGGACCTTCCCAGTAAGGGGGGTCGGGAGGGGAAGGGGCTGGGTGGCCAGGGTGGGGTCACTGCTTTGGTCAGCTTGGTTACTTGTGTGGAGAGAACCTTGTGTGTGGAAGCTACAGAAAAAGCCTATTTTTGCTATAAATATAATTGTTTGACACAACGTGCGCTTGGCTCATCACTTGTCAGGGGAAGGGGAGCTGCAGAGCTGACCTCTGGACCAGTGCACTATGGGCCGTCCGCCCTGCCCGCACAGCTGACCCCTGGACCGGTGCACTACGGGCCGCCCACCCTGCCCGCACAGCTGACCCCATGACCAGTGCACTACGGGCCGTGCTGGGGCAGGCAGGCCGTGCTGCACTGGTATCACTGGGGAGAAGCTTGTGCAGTGGCTCTCTCCAGTGGGTCTGGTCATCTGTGCACTGCATTCCTGAAGTGTCCTAGCGAGATGCCGCAGTGCTGGATGGGCTCCAGGGTTGGTCAGGACGGGTACTCGGCTCTCCCTCTGGCTCCAGGGCAATAGGTGCCCATGAACTGCCCCACCTCGTAAAGGAGACTGCTAGCCCAGCTGCTTTGGCCATCTCCTCTCCCGCAGCGGCACGTCTTCCCTTGCTGTCCAAAACAGCTCTGGCATCCCGCAGCACTCTTCTCAACAGCGCCCAGGGAGTGAAAAGGGTTAACTGAACCTACAGGACTTCACTGCAAGACAGGAGCAATACTGCCACAGGTGTGCTGGGTAACCTTAACCTCACCTTCCACCACTTAGGTTGGAGGACAGGAGTGAGTTTCAGGCGTCACTCCTGCCAGGGCAGCCTGCCTTCAAAGGAGGTGGGTGGGCAGGCAAGTGAGTTGTTCTGGATCGCTGGAACAGCACAAGCCGGACCAACATTTCAGGCCTTCAGCTAAATCGCTCTTGAAAAGACAGGGCCAAAGCTGGGCAGGGGCTGCTGCCAATGTGAAAGCAGCTGCTCCTTTCCTATGCTGAGTATCTGCACTTTGGGCCAGACACGATGTAAACCAAGCCGCTTCCCTGGATTCTATCGCATCTGAACAGAACTGGGAGACGGGGCAGGGAGAAGGCTTTGGGGGTTTTGGCAGTGTATGTGCTGAAAAAGGGCAGTTTTGGTCAACCTTAAACCATTTGCAAATATGTGTAATTTGCCAGAGAGTTTTGACTGAAGTGGAAAAACTTAATGTTTCTGGAAACTTCCGCTCTCTGCACAGTAGCAGCCCAAAAGGCTAAATGTGTTCGGGCCTTTTAGGAAAGGGATAGAAAGCCATGGGGCGCCCATGTCTGTCCAGTTCTGGTCACCCCATCTCTGAAAAGGTACAGGAAGGGTAACAAAGATGATCAAGGGTATGGAAAGGCTTCCATGTGAGGAGACTAAAATGACCAGATCAGTTCAGTTTAGAAAAGAGACTAAGGGGTATAGAATACAGATGTGTAAAAAATGAATAGAGAAGTTTCATATACTCTCTCCCACAATACAAAAACCAGGGATCACCTCATTTAATAGGCAGCAGCCTTAATGCAAATGGGGGGCAGTTTGTTTGGACACCATGCACCCTTAACCTGTGGAACTCATTGCCAGGGGATGTTATGATGGCCAAAAGTATTAACCAGGTTTAAAAAAAATAGTTAAGTTCATGGAAGATAAATCCAGCAATGACTATTGAGCAATACAGTCAGAGATGTAACCCTAAATCTCTGACTGCTGGGAACTGGGAGAAGACAGTTGGCTCATTGCAGTCTTCTATGTGCTCCCTGTGAAGGCCTGGTACTGGCTCCTGTCAGACAGAGCCCGAGATGGACCATTGATCTCACCCAGCATGGCCATTCTCATGTTGGTGTTTCAGTAATGTCCACTTTTCACTTTGCCCTGAAACTTTTAATTGCAGGCATTTTTCAGAAAAACAATGCTGGGGCTCTCGCGTCACCTTTCACTCCGAGGTGGGGATTCAGGCTGGTAATTCCTAGCAGTCATTAGGCCAGAGGAGTGAGTGATGTAGCCTGGAGGGCAGGGCACACCTAGGATCTGGGAGACTCAAGTTCAGAGTAGTAGTAAACTGCTTCGTCAGGCTAGACTGAGAAATACCCCGGGGGCTAAGGGAGGAGCCCCACGTTCCAATGCCCTGTGTTCATCAGCCAGACCCTGGTAAAATAGACCCTGGGTCTTCCGTACCCAGGACTGTAGAAGAACCATGGTTCTAGGAGAGGTCTTCTCCCTCCGTCATGGTTCTGTGAATCTAGTCCTTTGATGATGATACATGAAATCAACATGAAAAATTTCAGTTGGAAACAAAAAGTTTCATGTTGACCCAATCTCTAAATTTTGACATTTATTTGCTGTAAATTTCTGAAAAATTGCCATTTGAGTTTTACTTTTTTCCCCATTACTAGTGGAGGGGGAAAAAATACAAAGCTGTCCTTCTACCGCTGGGGCTACAATTAACAAACCAAGCTTCTGGGGGATTCCGTTGGTTCCTAAAGCTGGGTCTACACTGCCACTTTCGGTGCTAAAACTTTAGTCCTTCAGGGGTGTGAAAAAATACCCCACAGAGCAACAAAAGTTTTAGTGCTGAAAAGCACCAGTATAGACAGTGCTTTCTCTAGGAGCTGCGAAAGGTACCACTGCCCATGCAGAGTGGGTTTTTTTAATCCGGGGGAGAGCTCCCCCCAGCAATAAAGCATGTCTACACTGCCTATATCCTACCATGGCCGCAGCAGCACCGTAACGAGGGCAGTGTAGACCTATCCTAAGTGGCTCCGGCAGTATTTTAAATGCTCAAGCACTCAGTTTTGGCTCACCATGAGGTGTTTAGAGGTTTAAAGAAATTAGCATAGTCGCTCCTTATTCCCATCACAGCAAGGGATGAACAACTTGTGCCCCATTAGCCTTGGCCCTCCTGTTCGGCAGAGGGAAGGTGAGGTCCCACCATGTTCCTATTGCCCTACAGCATTACAAGGACCTGACTTCCCTGCTTCCAAGGACCTGACTCAACCTCTCTAACCTTATATTCAGATTCTCAGCTGAAGGGGGAAACTTTAAGGTAACTTTGGCTTGTACTTTCCTTGAACTGGCAATTGTGGATTTAATCTGTGCTGCACCAGGAAGCTTTCTAGGCTCCATGCTGACCCCTGATTAACCAGCATGTCCCCTCCTCTAGCTGGGGCGAACAACAGTTGTTTTTTCTTAGCGTTAGTCCCACACTCTGGCAGGGTCCGCTTCGGTCAGCATATCCGTCTCTATTCGGAGCCCGGACAGGACCAGTGATACAACCGGGGTATACTCCAACCCATGTGTCGCTCCATCTGTCATTGGAGGCATTTTATACCTACTGCCAGGTGTTAACCTACAGCACCTAGTACTCCCAGGAGGTCTCCCATCTAGGGTGACCAGACAGCACGTGTGAAAAATCAGGACTGGGGGTGGGGGGTAATAGGAGCCTGTATAAGAAAAAGACCCAAAAATCGGGACTGTCCCTATAAAATCAGGACATCTGGTCACCCTACTCCCATCCAGGAACTAGCCAGGCCCAACCCTGCTTAGCTTCCAAGATCAGACAGGATCGGGCGTGTCCAGGGCGGTACAGCTGTACTTGGCGTGAAGAACAGTAGCCCCTCTGAACTAAAGTGGCCGTTAAAATAGTCACTTCAACTTGTGCAAGGGACCACAGAATCAGATCCCAGCCCTGGCCGTGGCATTCACAGCTCTGCTAGCTGTAGCCTATCCCAAGTAGGGGTGTCCCCTCTTACACAATGGGGAGCTGTAGACTTTATTAAGCCCTGTTCAGCAGCTAGCGTGTTTTGCATTTGTGAGCACTTGCCCATGGGAGGAGGCATTGACGAGAAGTCACTCAGGGAACGTTTGGAATCACTAAGGAGCTGCCACCTTAGGGTATGTCTACACTGGAAACTTCAAAGCGCTGCCGCGGGAACACTCATACCAGTGCTTTGAAGTGGGAGTGTGGTCACGCGCGAGCGCTAGGAGACAGCTCCTGGTAATCCACCTCCACAAAGGGCTTGGCTCCATGTGCTCAGAACCTGTCTACACCAGCGCTTGGCTGCACGCTGGGGGGTGATTTTTCCACACCCCCGAGCCGGTAAGGTAGTGCTAGAACATGGAAGTGTAGGCAAGCCCTAGGTGATTGGAGCTGTCAGAAACCCACTGGAGTGCAGCTGCCTGTTCACCTGCAGGTGGCACCCCAGCCCCACACCTGTCCTCTTACCCAGGCCTGTGCCCCTTGCTGGCTCCCCACAGGGCCCCTGGCAGGGAGGGAGAGCGAGAGCCTGGCACCAGACTCCTCCCCTGAGCGGCAGCAGAGGAACATTCTCTCCGGGTTCTGCGGCAGGCCGAGGGAGGAGGCAGGGCCGTGGTTCTCCACCCACGGTACACGTACCCTGCGGCTCACAGGGCGTGTGAGGAGTGAGCGATTAGCCTAGCTCTACCTCAAAAGCATTAGTGAAATCAGTACAAGCTACAATGTGTTGAGAGAGCTGTGCTGTGCCCAGCAATGGAAGTGTATTGATTAGCAATAAGAGGGGGCAAGTCTCATGCCCAAATTCCAGAAGCAGGTAGGTCCCTGCTGGGGCCTACTGCTCTAGTGTGACAGCAGATCCATGGCCCACAGCTGTGATCTCAGCTCCCACTCACCATCTTAAAGCATAAAGCAAAAGTACCATCCCCCCCTCCCTTGGGCCCGTGAGCCACGGGCAGTGCACAGAGCAGGTGCCAGCCACGCAGGAGTCCGTCTCACTGCCTTGCGCACAGAGCCGTGTTGGCAGGGCAGGCAAGAGCGGCTTTGTAACTGGAGTGTTCCCACGTTTTCGGGGGGGCGTCCCTGGAGAGCAACAAGGAGTGCTGGAATAGTTAAGTGTCCAGGGCTCCATTACCGGACAGGTTTGGGTACAGCTCTTGCAATAGCAGGAGTAGCAAAGAGGTCATGGAAATGAGGACACCCTTCAAGCAGGGCCCTGCTCTAGGTCAAATTTCCTCCCCTTCTCCCTTTACACCAGCAGTTCTCAAACTTGTTGAGACCGTGACCCCTTTTTCTGCTCCGGCGGCGCGGCGCGACCCCTCCATGTCTGCCGAAAAGCCGCCGCATTCAATACTTCTGCATTCGGCGGCTAAAAGCTGCCAAATGCGGAAATACAGGCGCGGGTCCCCCCTGCACCCCGGACCCAGTGGCGGGTGGGCTGCCGGCTGCGGCCCCGGCCCCAGTGGCAGGCTGGCTCCCGGCTGCACCCCGGTGCCCGCGGCTTGAGCCGGCGCCCAGGGATCCCACAGCAGCGCGTAGCTGGGGTAGGGGCTTGTGACCCCCACAAAAGTGGCCCACGACCCCTCAAGGGGTTGCAACCCCCACTTTGAGAACCCCAGCTTTACACTGACCCACACTTAACCTCTCACCACTTGCTGGGGCCAGGAAGCGGAATAAGGCAGGTGGAGTGCCCTCTCCTGGCACTTTTCATAGGCTGCATATTCTCAACCCCAACCTTTTCTAGCCCCCCTTTCCTCTAGAGGGAGCAAAGGAGCACCAGGGGTGAAAGTAACAGACTTTACAGGTATGCAGGGTAGCCGAAGTGAGGGGGGCAACTCTGGGCGGGGCAGGGCTGGGGCCAGACTCCCCCAGCCAGTCCTTCAGCACTGCCCAGCTTGTGCCAGCTGGGGCTCCAGAAGCAATTTAAAGGGCCAGGCTTTGAGGCAGATGCCCCTTTTGCACCCCTCATCAGTGGCCATGTTGGTACATCAGACCATGCCACACCGGCTGACCTTCACCTCTGGGGAGGGCAGGACATTTGTTCAACAGTATTGAAAACAATCTCTTCAGGATTAGGATGAGCCCTCTGGAGTGGGTGTTATCCCCCAGCTTCTGATTGGGGTTCTTCCTCTGAAGCATATGGTGCTGCTCACAGTCAGAGAGGTCACTGGGCTAGAGGGACCCTGGCTTTGATCTAGTCTGGCAGTTCATACGTGCCTAAAATAAGACTAGGCCCACGTGAGAGTTGCCTCCCACCACTGAGCTTCTCAGCTCTGGACTGGATGGTGGGAGCTGTATAAACGCGGTCAGTCTGAGCAGTTATAAACCGACAAATTCCAGCTCAGAGATATAAAGCAAGGGCAAGCTCGGGTGACAAAGCATCTAAAATACTCATTCTCGTTCCAACATCTGCCTTGTGTTCTCTCCATGTGCCCTGCTGTGTTCTGTCCCAGTTTAATGTAGCCACCTGGCAGTAGATTAGCCTTCCCAATTATAGTCTTAAATGGAGCTTTTCCTTTAGCACAGCACCTCTGACACTGCCCAGGTTTGGCCAGAGGTGGAATGCCCACGTAAAAGCCCCCCTCAGAGCAGAAATAGCTAGAGCTCACTCAGCAGTCTACGTGCTGCAATTGGGAGACCCCCACTCCCATTAATGTCAGTGACACTGTGATCCGGGGGGTTGAGCCAAGATTAGAGGAGAAACGCACCCAGATGATGCTCATTGGCTGGAATGGAGTAACCAGCCACTGCCACCAGGGGGCAGCTGCGGGACAGAGCAGATTCCATTTCCATTACTTATTGTAACTCTTGGTAGCCATATAAATGTCCCGTCCTACTCAGCCTCAATTCTTTGGCTCAGCAACCTTCTGTAGCAGGGAGTTCCACTGATTGTTTCAAGTAAAAGTATTTCCGTTTATTGGTTTTGAATTTCTCACCCTTTAATTGTCTCCTGCCTCCTGGATCATGAGACAGGCCAGTAAGAAGTCTCTCCACCTTCTCAAAGATTTTATTTCATATATTTTTCTTTCTTTTTGCCCCCTCCTTTCTAAAGGTACCGATCCCAATCTTTCCAATCTCTTTGGATGTAAGTTTTCCTCTGACCTCAATTCTGCAATAACCTTTCTGCAATAGGGTGCCCAGTACCAAGCAGAGTACCAGCTGAGGGCAGGCTACTTTAAGGGACCATCCAGACTGACTTCCTGCATAACTGAGGCCAGAGAATTTCCTCCAGCAAACCCAGAACTTCTCACTGAGCTGGAACAGATGTTTGTGTCTTTCTAAATCTTCATGTGAAGAGTCCAAGTGATGAAGAAGCCCCCATGTCCATCAGCAAGTTCAGAGACAAAGGTCAGAAGAGACCATTATGATCATCTAGTCTGACCTCCTGCACAATGAAGGCCACAATCTCACCCATCCACTCCCATAATAAACCTCTCACCTATGTCTGAGCAATTGAAGTCCACCAATCACGGATTAAGTATTTCAAGGTGCAGAGAATCCTCCAGCAAGTGACCCATGCCGCACTCTACAGAGGATGGCGAAAAACCTCCAGGGCCTCTGTCAATCTGCCCTATAGGAAAATTCCTTCCTGATCCCAAATATGGTGATCAGCTGAACCCTGAGCATGTGGGCAAGACTCACCAGCCACCCAAGAAAATTCTCCGTAGTAACTTAGATCCCATCCTATCCAACTTCCCATCATATGCTACCAGGCCCATCTATTACAATAGTCAAAGATAAATTGCCAAAATTATGTTTTCCCATCACACTATCTCCGCCATAAACTTATCAAGCTTAGTCTTGAAGCCAGATAGGTCTTTTGCCCCCACTGCTTCCCTTGGAAGGTTGTTCCAGAATTTCACTCCTCTGATGGTTACAAACCTTCCTCTAATTTCGAGTCCAAACCACCTGTTGGCCAGTTTATATCCATTTGTTCTTGTTTCCACATTGGTACTAAGATTAAATAATTCCTCTCCCTCCCTGGTATTTATCACTCTGATATATTTATAGAGAGCAATCATATCTCCCCTCAGCCTTCTTTTGGATAGGCTAAACAAGCCAAGCTCCTTGAGTCTCCCCTCATAAGACAGGTTTTCCATTCCTCCAATCATCCTAGTTGCCCTTCTCTGTACCTGTTCTAGTTTGAATTCTAGTTGTTCCAATAGATAATTTCCAACACCTCAACAGCACCTTGTTCCTAGTGTGAATTGATCAGGCTTCCACTACAGCTTGTTCTGCCTTTTTCTGCTGGATTCAAGGACCCTCTGAAATGAGAAATCTCCCTACATAGGTACTTCTGGACCATCATCAATTCATTGCTTAAACTTCTCTTTGAGCATCTTTAGTCTTATTGTCAGACAGGTTTTCCAGACCTTGTAATTCTTATTGCTCTTTTCTGACCTTCCAATTTGTCAATATTTGGAAGTTGTGATACCCTAACTTGACACAGTATCCCAGGAAAAGCCTCAGTAGTGCTGTCTACAGCAACATCTCATCACTCCTAACTCTTTACTGACCTTCATATACATCTTAACATCAGTGGCTAACAGCAAACGTGCATGGTGGTGGGAGCTCATATTCCCTTGATCTCCACCATGATCTGAAAATCCCTTTGAGTCACTGCTATCCAGGATGCAGTTCCCAGGCTGCGTGGCCTACATCCTTTGTTCCTAGAGATAACATCTTGCACATGGCTGTGTGTCATGGGGGGGGGGGGGGGGATGATAGCTCTGTCATGGAGCGCCCGGGTGATGGTCTGGAACTGCTCCCTAGGAAGCCAGACAGGACTTCGGGTGAAGGGCCCCTTCTCCGTACACAGCCTGTTTCCAAGGCTAGGAGCTTCACGGGTACCCACTTCAACCTTCCTGCGTCTGACCTCTGAGCATTCAGCACCTCTGCCCCTCCGTGTGCTTGCCCCAGCAAGCCTGCCTGGGCGGGGTCCTGGGGGAGCCCATGGATTCTGCACCCCAAATCCACAGTCAGACGTGACTCTCAGCCAGCCAGTAAAACAGAAGTTTATTCGATGACCTTTATCTGGTCTAACACAGACCATACAGCGAGCGTGAGCCCTCAGCTGGATCCATCTTGGGGGCCAGAGCGAGATAGCTCCTCTGCCCTTCCCAGCCAGACCCAGACTGCCAGCTCCCCCTCCAGCCCCTCCTCTCCTTCCTTTTGTCTCTTTTCCCGGGCTAGGCGAACATCACCTGACCTCCCTTCTCCTCCTTGGGGTCAGATTACAGCATTAGGGATGCATACCTTGAGAGGGGAGAGGGCGTTGCCTCCAGTGTCAGCCCCTATTCCTTCACATAGACACTTAAGAAATGCAAAGGGGAAACTGAGGCACACACACACATACACAGAGTATTCCAACTTCATCACAAGCTCCAAGCCCACAAGAACTGAAATCAGCAGGTTCTCCATGGCTGGAGCCCAAACAATGGACTAGCCAGCCTCTTTCTGAGGACTGTGCTGGTGGCACATGCTGCAGAGATGAGCTTGCTCCTGAAGCGCTTGGCTCCCCTAATCAAGCCTCAGCAGTTGCTGGGGGAATGGGTGAGGCAGAGAGACTAGGAACCCTTTCATTTGTACACTTAGGATTAGAAGCTCCAGGAATTGCTGATCAGAGTCCCGAATAGAGCCAGGGTGGGGTGCAAGAATAAGATGGGGTATTTCCTGTACTCTGATTGGGAAGGGAAGGTGGGGAGTGGCTCCCATCTTTGGGATGGTTTCCACACTAGATGAGCTCTTCAAGTATTTATCCCTTCAAGACTGTCTAGGAGCCAGCGGCACCATTGCCCTTACACCCAGGCTGTGGGAGCAGTGAAGGGGAGCTCCTCACACAGCATCCTGGGAGTCTCAGGGCAGTGTCCATGCGCTGCCTCTTCCACCTCAGGCTGGCACAGGGATGTTCAGAGGCCCCAGCAGCCAGCTGAAAACGGAACACCAGAAACTGCACGAGACACAGAGCAAAGGATTACAGATCTTTATTTGTCAAATTTCCCCCCTAGTCTAGCACATTCTACAGTCTCACTAGCACAGATGGTAACAGAGCCTGTAATCGTTCAGAAATCACCAGGAGAGCAAAGAAAAAGCAGAGATTTAAAAAGTAAAAAACTTCATGAGAAATGAGTAATGGAGAGTGCAGCTGGGGCAGGTGTGGGGACATATGCCAGCCGGTGCTACCTATGCTGTGGGAAGGGGGGGGCTGTGCCAGCAACAGAGAAACCCTGCTTGTGAGCAACAGGCTGACACTTAACATCCCACCACGAGAGCGAGAGGCTGCGGCCACAGTCCAGAGAGAGAGTGGAGAATGACTCCACAATACTGTCCTGGAAAGAGCCCATCATGGGACCAATTTCTTATCTCTGCAGCCTAATGAAAAAGCCTCCTTCCAGGAGAACTGATGCATCCTCCAAGCACCCAAATCCCCCTCTAGGCTCTGTTGGCACTTCACCATACAGCACTCAGATGATTGTAAACATCCCCCTCAAGCTACACACCATGAAACATGCGGTCAACAGCCTTCACAAGACCACCATGAACACAGCTCTGCAAGGATCTGCTTCACGCTCTTGGCCTCTTATACACCTGGGCTCCCGCCTTTCACCTCAGCACCAAGGTGTGCATCAGTTATTGACACCACCCACTTCCGTCAGCACAAAGACTAAATCAGACTGTCCCATGCAGAGGGTGACCCCAGCCCCGTGAGTGAAGTAGCCTTGTGCTCGGAGAGGGATCCCTTTTCCCAGGACCATGTTACTGCAGCGGAGAGGAGGGGTGGCACCGACGGATTATCACAAGGACAGGAAATCCATCTTTTAGGCTATGTCTCCGATTACAGCAGCATGCTGAGTACAGGCACTACACAAGTAGCTACATGGCACGTGAAAGGTTTTGGCAATTCCCAGCAGCCTCTTCCCCGCAAGAGCCTTTCCCTGAAGTGGGAAGGCAGCAGGACACTACTGCTAAAAACAGCAATTTAGACATGGGAGGCACTGCTTGAGTGTGTAGACAGATGTAGGGTATACTCCTGGGAGTTCAGGCCTGTAGGCCAGGGTACTCTAGTCACCTAAACAGTCTCTCCCCATTCACATTGCTATTTATACCATGCCAGCTGGGCGCGCAGTGTCTGTACTTGACATGCTACCGTATGTACAGAGCCTTACACAGCAGATCAAAGATTGAATTTTCATCATCACATCACCAATCCATCTTCCTACCTCAGACGGAGTTTGGGGGTTCAGGTCTCTTCCCTCTCCCAACTATCCCCCCTCATGCTTGTGTCCCACAACTTTAAATGATGGATCCAAACCCTCATTTTATTTTGATCAGAAAGAAACCAACAAGGCTCAAGACAGTCCTCCGCCATGCAGAGCAGGCCCCATTCAGAACTACTGCATCACATTGGTATGAGTGTCTCTGCCTTCTGAGGCCCCCCCAGGCCTACACCGCGACACACAGGGGCTTCTGAGGGCAACACCACCTGCAGCAGGACTATAAATAAGCAATTAAAATTAAAAGTAAAAATTCGTGGCCTAAATGAATCTTTCTAGGCATTTCCTTTGGAAAAGCTGATTAGTGCTGCGTGCTTCTAGTATGCACATCATTTCTAAGATACCCTCCCCCCAGTTTAGTTTCTCGTCAGGATGGTTTGTTTGCGGATTTAAACACACACTGTAGCAGGAAGGGACAACCTGACAAAGGGGAGAGCGAAGGGTTCCAATAAGCTTTGGCTATTCAAAGTTGTTAGTGACAGTAAGACTAGGGCCACCTGAAAGTCCCCCAGACCTGCAGCGAGAGCCTCAAGGAGGCTGCACACAACGGCAATGGGTCTGCCTCATGCTGGCTCCATGGGCAGATAGTGCACAGAATCCTTCGGGTACCGGGCAGCTCGACACGATTGTGGCTGAACCCAGGAATGATTGTGGTGTGAGCTCAACTAGCGTCTAAGGATGAGGAGACACCACCCAGCACCGTACTGTATCAGGCCTTGTGCTTAGAGCCCTGCATCCCCTACCTGCTAACTCTCTCAGGCACGCACAAGGACAGGGCCACCTTGGAACACAACGGTCCCACACCCACACGATCTAAAGGGATTCTACACAGGAATTCACCACCAGACCCTACAGCAGAA
Organism: Sternotherus odoratus; assembly: GCA_032164245.1. Classification (NCBI taxonomy): domain Eukaryota; kingdom Metazoa; phylum Chordata; order Testudines; family Kinosternidae; genus Sternotherus; species Sternotherus odoratus. The sequence goes on along the minus strand of JAVMKO010000009.1, from coordinate 85,640,818 downwards.
TGAGGGCTGGATGCTTCACTACGGGTTACCCACTAGCGCTTAGGGAAACGCTCATGGCTATAGCAGTACAATATTTAAAGACAGAGCTAGTCAGAAGTCTGGAAAGGGGCATAAGAGGCGCAACTGCCAGATTCTTCCTGCCCTTGCCCTCATCCATTCCCATTCACTAGATCCACCACTCTGCCCTTGTACAGCCCTTCTCCTGATTTGCCTTTAAATGGGGTGCCACCTTTTGGCTCCATTCCTCACAGCACTGTGAAATCTCCTATACCAGCTTTCTTAACACCTAGGAGCAACTGAGTGTTAACCTCCAGCATTGTTGTTTGCTCCTGCACTGAGGATATGGAAAGTGAATCCTGAACAGGCCAGAGACAGCAGCAGGCCACTAGCAGCACCACCAGTTCTGCCCCCTGCAGATGAGGCTGCCAAAAGGCAGGGAAGATACCAAGAGTTAAACCATTTGTGCCCTATGCCTGATGCAACTGTATAGGGACGTGCTGCAGCATTCACTTCCTGCTGTGCCATCTCTTGGTGGAGCAATGGAAAAGTCTGGCTGAAGTTAGGTTTCCAGACACCAGGAAGAGGTGGCAGCAGCAGCAAGTCCTAGAGTCTGCTTCTGAGTGGTCATTTAACTCCCTAAGGAGAAGGTCTCAGTCCACCCCAGGTGCAATAAGTGCTCTGAGAGAGTATCCCAGCGAGAGATGGTCAGCCAGAGTCCAGCAGGAAGAGGCAGCAGCTACAACAAACTCCATCTCTTAAAGCCAGTGAGGCAGCAATTCCAGTGACTCTCACTAGGCCTGACTGCAGCTCACTCCTAGAGCTACAATGGGTCAAGGCAAGCACACATTTGTGAGAAAAGCCACCTACTTGCCTACCTCCAAGGAGCACGATATCAATGCACAGACCCCATGGCCCACAGGCTGTAACAGGCATTCGAGCGGGTTAGTGCACTAACATGCTGCTGTTTGAACTGGACAAACTGAAAGGAAACTCTAAAGCAGACTGCTTACAACACACGGATATGCTCACTAATGGCCCTAGCTTGCACTGGGCTTGTACATCTGAGGTACTGGCAACTGAGATTAGAGTCCTGCGCCATTAGGCTCTGTCTTCGCTACTGACTAACCACATTGTAAGCCATCGTGGGTCAGTCAACACATGCTAGCCTAACCAACTAGAGCACAAACACATTGCCAATGTCAGCACTCTGTGTCACACCCCCACTGGTGCTCTATGTGGCTGTGAGACGCAATACAGCTATCCAGAGATTCACAGTGCCACAGCTCACTGCATTACTCTAGTCGCACATTTATAGGGTGTCTACCCACACCAAGGATTGTGGGAGTAGGTGCTCTAGGCCTGGGAAATTCACTGGTGGCATTAACCATGCTGGTATGGCGGGGTGCTGTCATGGGCCAAAGGAAAGGATCCAGCCTGTCCAAATAATTGGACTATCAGCCGCTACTTTTATGGAGGCAATGTGTGCACAGGACTGGGTCCCCGGGGCTTGTGGGAAGGGATTGGAGGACTATCACTTATCACTTGCGCTGACTGACCATGACTGAATGTTTTCTCTGCCATTACCCCAGTTTAGCAATGCGTGGGATAAGCTAACTCCAGGTCTGCCTATTGTTCAGGGAGTCCAGCCAGATGTATGTGGCCGTGGGAACCCAGGGCATGTTACTCTAAAAATGCACCACTAAACTCTCGTCTTCAGTAAAGAGAAAGCCTTAAAGTAGTTTCCAATTAGTGTTCCCCAAAAGGATCTAGTGGCAGATGAGGCTCAAGGCAAGATTGCTCCAGAGGCCTCATTTGAGGTGGGCAGACATACCATTTTTGTTCAGGTCTCCAGTAGTTCTAGTGAAACCCTGAAACATGCAGAGAATGCAGCAAAGCAATACAAACTCCCAGCACCTCACCACATAAAGGCTTGTCTGCCAGCTGCAGAAAGCCTGCTGGAGACTTTCTGCATTAACAAATCGGATAGAACACTGCAAAGAATCATCCCCTCCCCCAAATCCTACCACCGCAAACACCCAAAGGCTGAAAGAAAACTGCCAGCTGACCCTCATAGCCCCTTCAGGTCCTGGCTGGGGACAAAAACTATCCACTGGTCAGAAAAAACTCCAGTAACAAAAGGAAAAGCTACAGAAAACAAGACAACCAGGTGATCAGCTACTAACGTTGACTGAACTCCTGGCCTCAAAATCGTGGGGGGACGAAGGCTGCACAGAAAGTCAGCAAGCCTGGCTTGGCTCAGCTTCCCTCATTAAGTAAGAGGTTAGGGAACCTAAGCCTCTGAAGCATCAGCTGCAGGCCAGCTACTCTAGGGTTTAACATACCCAGCTTATCCCTTGTTAATGATTAGCCAAGAGCACAAGGTTAGGGGATACTTAGTGGGAGTGTCCAATCACATGGCCAGAGACTGATCTGCTGCAGTCTGATTTCTGTAGACACCTCTCCCATTTGATTTGAAGAGTGTAGCTATTCTGAAGTGTCTCCCCAACTCTATTCACACTCCATAACCCCCATAATCCCAGGCTTGTTCCCAGCCTCACTGTAGTGTTCATGTGGTATCAACAGGATAAAGTTGCAGAAAAAAGTGTGTTTATATCCAATAATCTGGTTTCTCAATTTAAAAAAAAATAAAAATTATATATTTAAAAGGTTTAGAAAAAGCTTCTAATTAATTTGCAGCTAGTTTTACATATAGATTACAAGAAATGTACAACCCCCTCCTCACATGGTTTCACACTGTGGGGGCCTGCCAGTTCTTCCCCCAATCAGACACATAATTGAATGTCAAGTGTATTTATTCTCAACTCGGCTTTGAAAGGCAAATCTGCCATTGGTACCACCTTTTTAGAGGGAGCGATACCAGTACGCCAATGGAGACGGGGTTACATTGGCTTTCAATATAGAAAGCCCTTAGATTAGTAAAAAAATATTTCATCTATAGAAAATGCCCTTCTGAAAAGTAACCAGGGCTCTGTTAAGGCCACACCAGGCTTCCCACTTCTCTGCTGTAGCAAGACAGACCAGAAACAGCAATCAGCACCTGTATCTACTTTCCAGCAGCCTGCTGTATCAGGAAAGTGCTTAGAACAGCACAGGACTTCTCCAGAACATGCTACTCATTCATGGGCCCAATGGGCACAGTGAAATGAAACTGTATGTCCTTCTCTCCTGCCTAGGTGAGTAAAGGGAAGCTTCCCTGGTTGCCCCGCCCAACTCTTCAGATGGGTGCAGAACTGTGGGACACTTTGAAACCAAACCCCAATCCATCTGACACCCTATTCAGGCTTCTGCCAAGAGGCTCTTTCCAATTCTTCTAAAAAGTTTGTGGAGTGCCAAGCGCAAGGCTGGTGGCTGAAGGAAGAGGCCCAGCTACTCCATCCTAGAGGGCAAGGTGGGGACAGAATAGACCCCTTCTGACAGTCCGAGGCACTGAGCGAACTGCTGCTATGGCAGAGATAAGGCAGCCTCCAAAACACCCACCCTTGGCGTGGGATAATGCTGTTGTCTGGCATAACAGCCTTTGGCCAAGCTTGGGGATTTTCACCAGGGCTCCTCTTCGAATGGGCACAGCCTGGGGGGCTTCTGCAGAAGATCCATGGCAGGTCAGGATTTTTAGGAAGAGACGCAGCACACAACAGGATTTTTTTCGAAACTCTTCCTATTGCAACCAGGCGCAGATTTGCCCCCTTCCTCCCAGGTGGGTTGTTCTGTCTGCCCAGGCATGGTGTGCAGAGAAGCTGTGTCCAGTGCGCTCTGTTTTCAGATTCTGCCTGGGGTGGGAAGCGAAGTCAGGACCCAACATTCAGAAACCTGAAGGACACTAGGAAGAAGAAAAACAAAGCAGGTGGTTAGATCTCAGCCTCAAAGGGAGCCGTGGACAGAAACAGATTTTGGGGCAATTATCATTAAGCAGAAACGTCCGATTCCAGTCGAGGGTTCACACACTGAGGAACCTCTCTAGGGGAAGAGATTTCACCCCAATGCAGAGTGAAGTACAGCAAGACCCTGACCACACTCAAGAGCGGGATCAAGGAGAGCAAAGGGAACACAGGGTCTCGAGAGTGAGTGCTCCCCAGAGGAGCTAAAGCAAGGCTGCTTAGCCTGAAGAGCTTTGCTGAAGGAAGGGCCCTGATAACACTAGAACTAGGAGGAAAAGCAGCAAGAAGAGAAAGTCACTCTTCCCTTTTGGGCAGCCATCAGAGTTAACTGCAAGAGAAACAGACCGGGGCTGAGCATGGGTCTCCTGCACACCAGGAAGAGCCTTTCGCCTGCACAGCCACTTTAAGACGCTGTTTGAACACATCAGAAACAACCAATTCACATTTTAGATCACACTCAAGAGACCAGTCTTACTGGGACACCTTCCCAGGCTCGGTCCCTCACCATAGCCACAGCATCAGCCGACAAGCAGCCAAAAGAGGAAGAACAGCTCCTTCCAATGACCCTCTGGAACAGTTAACCAACAGCTGAGAGAGAGATTAGGATGGGAACCTCCAGTTGTGAGCTTGTGACCTGCTTCAGAAGGCAGTGTCAAAACACCAGTGGAGCACATGGAGGAGACACACTTCTAAAGCCATCCAAGCTACACCAGCGTGGCAGCATCTAGCAACAGCACCGTGGCGATAATTGTCAGGACCGGGGGGGATATTACTCATTTCTGTATAGGGAACAAAGCTACGAGAGCGAGCAGCCCTGGAAAAAGCACAAAAGCAATTGAGGACATTCACCATGATCGCAGACTCTTCTTTGAAATACTTGGGTGAGGGGGTGAAAGTGTGTCAAACCAACCTCGCAAGGGGGAGAGAGACAGAACAGAGAGTGGGCTGTGGTCGAGGGCCATAGGAGGTCCTGTGGAGAGGGAGAAATCTGTACAATCTTACTTCACCATTTTGAATCATTCAACTAGCATGAAAATCTCCACCAGGAATCGATGGTGGTGGTTTTGGATTTCCCATTTGCCTAGGTACTGAAAGTAAATGTACAGAAAACAGGAAGCTCTGTTCCCAAGAATGCCTCATAACTAGATCACCGGCAATCAAGTATGCACTGGGAAAAAGTAATTGGAAATCTGGAAACAAGGAGCCAAAGACGACGACTTCAAATGGGACCAAGTGCCAGCCCCACGGGTCTAGCTCAGGATCACAAGTCCTCTAAAATGCTTAGACTAAGCACTGAGGGGAGGACGGATCTTCCATGTCCGTAGGCACCATGCATACAAGTGGGGGTATATAACAAAGTCCAAACTGTGGCTCCATAGTCTTTTTGCATTACTCTATTAAATCTATGGTGGAGGACTCTAATAACATCTGGTGAACCCAGTGCTCCAGTGAACAGAACGACAGGCTCTTTTTCTCCAAGGAGCTAATGACACACCCAGAGGGACAGGGTTCACATTCTCAGGGAAGGGCAAGTATTCCCACCATGTGTGGGAAAGGGAGCTGGAGGGGGGTGGAAATTATTTTTGTTGTCAGGCAGTGATTCAGCTTGGATGCAGAGAAGGCAGTGTTTTCTGAGCTCAGAATGGAGAAAACTGGCTTCAAATTAACTCCCTACAAGGCTTTGGGACCACTTAACCTCTGCTCAGATTTCCCCATTTGTAAAGCTGGGCTGATAATCCTGACCTACCTCCAAGGGCTCACAGTAGGGTTTGCTAAGCACTGTGAAGTGCCTGTGTCAGTTTGGGGGCCTCTCTTTGGAGATGGGGCCTTGCGGCCTTTTGAGAGCTTGAGGTTTATTTTGGGGGCGATATTAGGAAGCGGTAAGTTAGACCGCTTTTTACCTCCTGAAGGGAAACGCTTCCCAACATCCAGATTCATCTAGGCTGTGTACAGACCACACAGCATGATGACAGTCGTCTTTGCTGAGCGCCAGTATACTCAGTGCTTCAGAAGCTGGGTCCCTAGACTGAGACACTTACAATCGAATCAGACAGAGCCCCCAGATGTCCACTGGCAGGATGGTGCCAGCTTAGAGGGCTTGTTCATATTAGTGGTTCAGGCAGATTGCACTGACAAAGGTTGATATTCATGGGCTTCTGGGAAGGAACATGTGTGCAGGAGGGATCTGAACAGAGAGGGTCAACACCTAGCACACTAGAGCTAGAGTTATTGGGTAGCCAAGCATTTCCAAAGAGACACTGACCCCAGAAACCTGGGGGCTGAGGGACACCGAACCAAGACCACATCATAGTTGAATGCAAGCCAGGGAACCATGGCATTTCCATCCTAAAAGATTTATAACTTGTGTCAGGGAAGGGAGGCTACAAATACAGCTTCCTGGCCAGCTCCCACTGACTTCAGAAACTACAGGCAAGGGTCCACAAATGGCTTCAATGAACAACAGGGAAGTTGTGTTTTTAGGACTAAGATCTTCAGCCTTCTCACTGATAGACTGAGTTATAGGCTTCGGTGTTTTTCCCTTCATCTGTAAACAGAGAAACAGGCAGTATTTTCTGACCTTCACTAGTGTTCTCCACACTCTTTTCTAGAAAGCCTTCAGCTAGGTCTTGCCCATCCTCCCTGCTCCCATTCAACTCCCTTTCCTAGGAACTCTACTCCTTTCAGACATACTTCTCATGTCCATTATTCCAACTGCACTGTTCCTACCTTCTTGGGATCTCTCCCCTCCACCCTCCTGTGCTGATCACTAGCCTCAGCCTATGACCGAGATTGGAAAAGTTTTACCATGGCGCAGCAGTTAAAAGCAAATGTAGTGTGCATACTTCTGGATTGCTGAACACTTGGAGATGTTCTACAGTTCTGAACTGGACTCACTCTGCCCTGTGCGCCAATATCCTCCAAACCTGCCCCTCTTACCTTCTTCTCACCTGCTCCATCCGCAGCACAAACCTTCACTTCCCTTTTATTTCCAGTTAGTTGCTCCAGCTCCTGAAAACCTGTGGAGCTAGCATGTCACTTGTTTCCATCACATTGGTCACTCTGCTTGTGGGTTCTACCCTGTGGGTGTCCAATCTATTTAGACTGCGAGCTTCAGGGCAGGGACTGTCTGCTCCTTTTTGTACACTGCTCAACACATTAGGACCCCATTCTTGGTTGGCCCTTAGGCAACAATAGTTTCTAAGGATTGAAAGCAAATAACCAAGAGACACAGGAGGGAGCAGTGACCTTTGTTTTCCTCCTCTCACACCTGAATGTGAAATTGCTGTTTTATTCCTGGAGGAATTCTGTGAACAATATTTTAAAATTCTGCATATTTTATTTGTCAAAACACCACAATATAATCATGCCAGTTTCAATTATTTTGGAAATTTATTTCAAAATACCTGTCAGCAAGTATGTTTGTAATAATACAAGACAAAAAAAATATCAAAACCTGCTTTTTTACAATTAAGATTCCTTACTAGACAAATTAATATAGAACTCTGAGTAATTCATTTAAAATAGGACACAGAAATGTATTTCCGGCACCCCTCAGAAGCAGTGCAAAGGCTTGGGGGAGTCAGGGGTAACAGAGGTCAGAGGAGCCAAGGGAGAGGGAAGGAGCCTGGGAGTGAATCTGGAAGGTTATTGGGCAGAAGTAGTATGGAACAGGTGTGTGGGGGTTGTGTTTTGTTTTTTGAGGGAGGGGGATAGGGAGATTGTTAGGGAGTCACCCAATGCAGATCCTGACTATTAGCCTGTCCTATTCAATCTGGCAAATCTGACCCACCTTCCCCTCATCCCCATGTGTCCCTGCAACCCCCCTTACCTCTCATGTGGCTCTGTAGCCTCCTACCCACCCCCAGCCCATTCAGTCCCTGCCTAAATGCTGTCTTCCCACTACTTCCTGAGCCCCCGCCCCAGTCTGTCCCTCCCATTAGCCCTTCTGAACCCCAGTTTGTGACCCAAACAGCAACATCGTGTGCCCCACTCTGCCCCCTCCCCTCCATATTCCATGCCTCTTAATCTGTCTCCCTGGACAGGATACTGTGATGAATGCAGCCAGCTGCTGGCTGTTGCTGCCAGTCAGCCACAGCGGCCTCAGCTGGATGAAAGGTGGAACTGCAGCATTTAAAGGGACGAATGTATTTTCTGCTCAGGAAAAAAAAAAAAATTCTGCGCCAGACATGAATTCTACACCCACAGTGGCACAGAATTCCCCCAGGACTACTGTTTAATGCAATTCACTGAGAATGTTGTGGGGATGAGAAGCTTCCTGCTGATATCTGACAGCAAACTTCAGAACCCATTACAGATTCCTGCTCCTTTACTGATGGGCACATCAACTTTGGTGTCGGTAGCACACATTTCCCATAGAATGTCTCCCAAATCCCTATGCCTAACACTTACCAGATTTGTTTCAATTTATCCAAAATTATCCTGCATCTCTTGTTCCATGGTCCAGATGGGAAAGCTAAATAGCAATGCTCTGGAGACACATCAATCCCCTGCAGCATGCATCCAAGCTCTGGCCAGCTGTTGGTCACAAATCCTTAGCTAGAGTCTACCATCTGATAAATATTCCTTAGTATAATACACAGCTGCTTTCAAAAAGACATAGCATCTAATCAGAAGACAGCTCATCTGGTTTAGCCCCCTACAAGACTCTGCACTGGGCACAGTACATACACTAGAGCAGGGAGAGTCTATTTTTTGACAAGGCCCAAATTTCTTGTGCAAGGTAAAGTCAAGATCCAGCCTCCAGAGAAAATAATAAAAAATGAGAAGTAAATAAAAAGATTTCAGGGTCTGTTCGAAAGCGTCTGGCAGTGGATTTGGCCTACAGTCCGCCTATTGCACTACCTCGTAGATTGCTAAACACGAGAGGTCCCAGGACGGAAAAAGGCAAGACCACCACTAGTTTATGCACCCCAATATTTAGCCCTCTCCTAAAGCAACCATGAGCTTTGGAAACCCTAATCACAATGACAGGATTTGCAATTTTCACAGAGTGGAAATATTCCCAGGTCTGAATGAACCAGGTCTGGTGATGCACACAATGGTAACAACAAAGCTTTGCTATGGATATTGTCATGCATCAATATTATATCAGAGCAACTGCCACAGAAAAGAATCACTACCTCTCAGTCTTTGCACTTGGGAAGTACATAGAAGCAACATCTCAGAAACTACACTGTAGCAAAACTGGATGTTGCTACCACCACTTTATAAGGTTGTCCTCCCAGCCCACAACTAACATGACATTTAATTTCTGTAAGACTCAAATGAACAAAAGCACAGTCGCAAACACAATGTTTGAACTAGGTCCAGTGATTAAATCCTAGGAGATGGGAGAAGGTTTTGCTATTTAACTCCACTAAGAAAGGCATCTTTTCTCAGTACAAGAAATGTAATATTGCTGTTAAACAGAATGTTCCTTAGTTTTTCAATGCAGATAGTAGGTAGGGTTAACAGATGGGCCACAAAACCCTGAACATATGCCTCAGGAGAGGGAGTTAGTTCTACTGAAGTATCCGCAGCTAGCATTACATAGGTGTGTTCATGGATCTACATGTCACAGGCCCAGATGACAACTATCCCAAGTCTCTCCAGATCACTGTGCTGTTTGGCATGGTTTGCTGACCAATTGTTTTGCAGACTTTATTATTGTTGAATGTACAACTTATTCTAGATCCTTCAGGAAGCTCATACGATCCTAGCACCGATCTCAAAGGTTTCCCACTTGGTAACACTACTATTTGCCGGACAGTATCCAATCCATGCTCAGGTATTTTTATTTAACTGAGATTTTTCTATTTCTTGTGAAAGTATGTCTCGCTGAAATCCTAGTCTACAATATGCATAGCAACCACATGATTTAACGACCAAGGCCGTAAATCAAAGTGCTATAAACTCAGGTTTATTCCCTCCCTCTCAATCAGGATGTAATTCCTTGGCAAGAGAAGAATGCCATGTTTACATCTGGCCCTCGCATGCAGTTATGACAATGTTCTCTCCTCAATCCTCAGCCAAACTGATGTCAGAGAAAGGTCTGCACAAAGATCAGGGTAAAAACTCAATCGGAAGATGTGCTCCCACTAAGGAGAGACACTACTTGTTCTCCCAGTGTATCTACCTACCTACCCTGCCTCTCCCCATTCCAGAGTTCTCTCTCTTTACCCTTTTTCTACTCTGTTCTTTCCTATGCATTGCCTTCCCTTCCCTGCAGAAATTACCAATTCTCTCCCTCCACCTTCCATTCCACCTGCTGAAGGTGTTAGTAATGAAATACTAAATATTGACACTTAGTCTTAACAGACTTTACAGTTGATATGCCAATGGAATTAAGGGAGGGGCAGGGAGCCACTGTGTCATGCTGTCTGCAGACTTGGGCAGACAGCATTGCACTGATTACATTCAGGACACATTTGGAATGGTTCCTTCACAACCATGTTTGCTAGGAACTTTGTAAAATTAAAGCAAAGATTCTACAGAATCTGAATATGAACACATCAGGTGGGCCAAGGTTGACACCACTGTTCTACATACATAAAGTATCACTTTACCTATGCGATCAGAAGAACTGTCTGACATCACAAGTACAGCACTATGGCTACTGCATGGAGGAGATGCTCTTATCTGTAGTGCAGTCACCTTCAGTATCAAGGAGTTCACCAGAATCAAGCTGCTAATCAATGCCAACAGTAATGTAAAGAAAACGAGGAATACTTGTGGCATCTTGGAGATTAACTAATCTATTTCAGCATAAACTTTCATGGGCTACAGCCCACTTCATCGGATGTGGGCTATAGCCCACTTCATAGAATGGAACACACAGAAGCGAGATGCATTTATATATACAAAAGCATAAAAAAGTATGGAAATTACCATACCAATTCTAAGAAGTTGTTTAATTTGGATGAGCTATTATCAGCAGGAGAAAAAAAACCTTTTGTAGTGATAATCAAGCAGATCTATGTCTGACAGTTTACAAGAAGGTGTGAAGGAAACTTAACTAAGGGAAACAGATTCAATTACTTTAATGACTAAACCATTCTCAGTCCTTGTTTAACCCTTGGTTGATAGTGTCCAATTTGTAAATTAATTCCAGTTCAGCAGCTTCTCACTGGAGTCTGTTTTGGAAGTTTTTCTGTTTTAAAATTGACACTTTCAAGTCTAATAGAATGGCCAGGGAGACTGAAGTGTTCTCCTACTGGTTTTTGACTGTTATGATTCCTGATTTCAGATTTGTGTCCATTTATTCTTTTGCATACAGACTATCCGGTTTGGCCAATGAAGAGACTGCACACCACTTCTGAAAGGATGCCGACCCATTCTAGGCTTTTATTCCCATCTACAAACAGGTCCTCTCACAAAGGGGATTCTGACACCACATTCTAATGCCCTCTGAAGCTAGTCATTTAACCAAACTCCATTCCCCACAGCTCTCTAGTAGGAAGAGTTTATTTTACTTTCTAATGTATTTGTCGCCTTCTCCTAAATAGACTATCACTTACAGCTCCCAGGAAACAACCAGCAGTTGTGCAGTGCTGCCCAGTGACAATGCCGGAAGGAAATCCAACGGCCAGGCAAGCTGGGCCTGGGGAGGTGCTTTTTAAGCAGAGGGTAAATCTGAGTGGGTCTCAGTGACAGACATAATTCAATTCCTAGCATTTATTTAGACACTTACCTTACTCACTTACTTCCTGTGAATAGACCCCCTTAGTAGAACACAGCCACAATACACTTGGCTCCCAAAGCCAAGTCTGGACTGTGGCATATGATCAAAGCACACTTTGGAATCAGCTCCTCACAACATCAAAGCTATTCAAGGAGCAAATTGATAGATTCTGGCAGGTTATGAAAGAGGAATGTGTGCTCAGAGGTCAGATGCCAAAACCAGCTTCCTAACTCATTTCTGGGATTGAAGGGAAGCCTGCTTTTCAATCATAGGTGCACACTGCATGGGTGAGAAAAGTCTCTGCTAACTCCATCGGTGTTGGCAGCAGCTTCCATGGCTAAAGCAAGTCAGTAATTGCAGCAGAATAGAACATCTGTGCAACCTCTCATCTCTAACAAGGTATCGAGGGGCTAGGTTTTCAAAAGAACATTGGAAATACAGGAAAGTCTATGCAGGGAAGCCTAAGCTGCAAGAATTATAAACAGTATCATCTTATCTCCAGAATAGCTCGAATGATGTAGGAAGTGCAAGGGCTCAGGAGCTGTATGTGGGTACAAGGTCACTGAATGGCACAGGGAGGCATTACTGTTTCTTTTTAAAAGCAATAAGGCAGGGGTGGGGAACCTTTTTTGTGCCAAGGGCCATTTGGACATTTATAATGTCCTTCGCGGGCCGCTTCCCCCCCCCCCCCGAGGAAGCTCAGGCTGGCAAGGGGAGCTGAGACCCCAGCTGGCAAGGGGCCAGCGGGGGAAACCCCAAAGCAGTGGCAAGCGGAGTGCTTAGCCCTGCACTGCTTTGGGGTTTCCCCACTGGCCCCTTGCCAGCCGGGGTCCTGCTGCCTGCCCCAGTCAGCTCCCGCTATCAGCCTGGGTGTAGGGGGTGATGTTGCTTTACCCCCGCCCAGCCTCCCATCTAACTGCTTTTCTTCCCCCACCCCTGCCTGGCCCGGCCCACCCCACCGAACCTAACCTCCTCCCCCCTCCCAACCCAGCCTCCCGCCCCCCATGCCTGACCCACCCAGCCCAGCCTCCCCCCACCAAGCCTCCTTCCCTCCTGCACCCACACCTCGCCCACCCTGGCCTCCCCCCCCCCACCCCATTGACCGTCGGCTCCCCGCGGCGCCGGCGGCCCCCCCCCAGGTTCAAGCCGCCCCCGCCTGGCGGCCCGTGCGTGTCCCTGGCCGGCGGCTCCCCCAGGCGCTTGCCGGCCCCAGCGCAGAGCCACGCCCGCCTGGCGGCTGGAGCGCAGAGCCACCCCAGCGCGTCCCTGGCCGGCAGCTCCCCGAGGCACTTCCGGCCTCTTTGCCGAGCGCAGAGCCGCCCCGGGCTGCCAGGGGGCGGCGGCTCCGCGCTCGGCGAAGGGGCCGGGAAGCGCCTGGGGGAGCCGCCGGCCAGGGACGCGCGCGGGCCGGACGGAAGGCTTTGGCGGGCTGTATAAGGCCCGCGGGCCGGAGGTTCCCCCACCCCTGCAATAAGGAAAGAGAATATGGCATTGCACACAAACTGTTTCCAGGAAGTTCTGACACTAGAGTGAGCTCACAGATCTACTCTATAGACAGCATTTCCCCAGTCCAAAAGTTTAATTAAACATGCACAGAAATGCCAGAGAGAGCATCCTCCAGCACTCACTGTGAAGAGCACAGAGAACAAGTCACTCCACTAACCAGACTCCAGCAGCTCAAAGGACAAGAAAGCAAAAGAACTTGAAAATTAAATGTAGCTTCAATACAGTCTAGTGCACAAGCTCATTTCTCCTCTAGGCAGGCAGCCAGGGTAGCTTTCAGCAATCAAGATACTGCCACTTTTCAAACAGAGCTACAGAGTACTTGACAAACTCACTTACCTTTCTGTGTTCCTGAAGTTAACTTGGTACCCAAGTATGGTTGGAGGCCTGCGAGGTGTTGGGGTAGCTGGGAGTAGACAGAATGGGTTCAAAGTTGAAGTCCAGCCCTTCTCCATCCATGAGGTCACTGTTGATTATGTAATCCACATCACATTCAAGGTTCTCCATGTACATGTCAACGTCCAGGTCAGTGGGCAGCCTGTCCTGGTTCACTCCAAAGGGGGCAGAGCTAACAGAAGAGAGAAGTGGCTGAGTGCCCTGATGGACTGCTTGGGTCGCTGGTGCTGGGACTTGGGCCTTCAAAGTGGGCATGCTGGCTGTGTTTTGAGGAGATGCCACCACAGAAAGCATAGATGGCAAAGCACTGGCACTTATTGACTCTGACTGCTGCTCCAAAGGCTTTCCTCGTGGGTGAACTGAGCTTGTTTTATTCTGGGTGACTTGTCCACTGAGAAGCAGAAAAGTTTGGCTGTTTAGCCTGCTTCCAGTTTGAGGGAGTATCGGATCCACCTGAGTCATCATCACATCTCTGGGAGGTGGAGAGCTTGATGTCAGGAGAGCTTCCAGGGTCTGAGGGCCAGAGAAACGGTTAACAGAACTCTGCAGCGAGAGATCAACAGTGTTAAACAGAGAGGAGCCAAAAGTAGAGGTCTGACCAGCTGAATTCTGGGTCCTCAAAGAATAGCTGGAATCTCTCTGGATTGGACCACCTGAGGCAGACTGCTGGGTGGGCATCATAGAAGAACTGGGTGACATCAGGTTTAACCCATCAATGAGTTCGAGCTCCTCAGTCACAGTCGGTGGGACATTGCTGGATGCACTGGAGTACACTAGAGAAGGGAGAAGCTTTTCGTCTGGGAGGTCGTCCTGCTCAGGCATGATAGGAGAGAGCCTGGCACTAATGGTACTCGCATTGGAACTGGTTCGAGGCCGGAAACTGGTCCACACATCGGAGTCCTCATTATTCCTTGATGATGGGCTCCCAGGCCATTTGGGGAACTGGGAGCCAGGGCTGTCGGCAGTAGCTTCCGGAGCTGCTTGGAGTGAGGCCTTCTTTTTGGTTGCTTTACCTCTGACTTTTGCCAGTTTGCTGCTGTTGTCCATAGAGGCAGCTCTCCTCCTTGGTGCTTTCCCACTTTTACCACCTTCAGGATTGAGCATCCACCAAGAACTCTTCCCTGTAGCTTCATTATGCACTTTAATGAACTTGCTGTGCAGGGATAAGTTGTGCCTAATAGAGTTCTGAAAAAAAACAGAAAAGACAGCATGTATAGATTACATAACAGACACGATTCCTCATGGGAAGCTTGGCATGTGTGGCATATATACTCCTGCTAGATTCCACTTTGTGGGGAGATGAGTTTCTAAAGGAATCTTGAGTGTTAGGAGTTTCTTCAGAGGGATCTAATACCAAACTCAAAAGATGGAGCACCCTTAGCTGTGCTAGATAGCATGAGGCCAGCACAAAGATGAAGTAGACAGCATCTTCCCGAAAAAAGCAACCAACACTAAAGAATGTTGGAGTGAGTCTTAAAGATTTTGTAACAATGGAACAACTGAATGCAATGAGCACAGGCTAAGCAGCTTCCATAGCACAGCTGCAAATTTACTCTCAGCATCCAGCAAGACCTAGCATGTCCCTTGCAGATACAGCCATGGCACATCTACATGATGGGTCAAAAGAAATGGAAGTGTGGTCCTAAGGAAGAAGGATCATGGATAGGGAGTGACTTCTTGCAATGGGAACACACCATACGTATAACCCTTGGCACAGCAGGGAGGGAGAAAAACCCTGAACTCAGTAAGACCACTACCACCCTCAAATGCTTAGACAGAGAACACGAACAGGGTAATCGGAAGTAAACCTTATTCTGACGCCTTCACCAGTGGGGGACATGAGTCACAGCCAGAGTTCTGGAGGTTCCCAGTCCCACCCCACAAAGAGGAAGCCACTTTTCAGCAATCTGTGTGATCTCTATTCGGGGGAGGGGGGGAGTGATCAATGATAATACCCAACCAGAAACACAGCATTTGCACCTCTCATTCTGTACACAGACCTAATTTGATCTTTCCGTCTAGCAAGAGAATACTTTCCCACTGCCTTTCTAGTGCTCCTGAAAATGGCAAACACACACACACATTTCTGCCTGCCATTATATAGGTATCAACAGCTACAGGCCAAGAGTGTCTAACAACTGACACTTCAGACCCAACAGAAGAAGTTCCCATTGTTTGAGTGGGTCCCACGTGAACACAAACTTCTCTTCTCCAAGTTTCTGGTGGATTTGTTTAGTGTTTACTTTGAACTAGTTAAGGAAGCCAAATGTTTCCTTCTCTATGAGGCTGAATTGCTTCCACGACAGGACTGCCCCTAACTGGTATAAGCCGGAAGCAGATTTCAGCGGCCCTTAACTTAACTCATCTAGCCAAGAGCGTGTGAACGGAGTTAAATGGGCACTCCTGTTGCCTCCCTTACACCCTCTCCCACCCCAGCCAAGCCAGAGCTCCTTTCTTCCTCCCAACTGCTTCTCAGCCTCTCCCGCAACTCCTACCCACTGCTGCCAAAACAGAATCCTTAGAGAAGGCAGAGTTCCAATAACCCAATTGTGGCCTCATCGGCACCTAGCAATGCTGAATTCCATGCCAGTTTTGCCTTGCTCATTAGAGTTTTTCCCCACTTCCCCAAAATGAAGCAGGAGTGGGACTAGCAGCACAGAGGTAGTGGAGGCTACTCTTGCAGTGGGAGTCTGCAGGACTGGGTCTGCGGAGTCCCATCCTAGGCATTCCCCCGGCCAAAACCCCCTCCCTGAACCTTTATCTAGTCAGTCCTGAAGGCATACAAATTCCTCACAGCTAGTCAGCATGTTAGGAGTTGTGATCCTCAGAGACTACCTGTACTAGTAAATAATATTCCATCATTGCTCATGTGGGGACATAGATTTAGCAACATACACAACTTAATGGTCCCCTAGTCTGAAGTTTTGTTTTAAATAAACTGATCAGGGATCCCCAAATCCCACACAACCAATTCAGCATGGTATCCGGTCTCCTAAAGAGGCTGACAACTTTGTTCTCCCCAAAAAAGACGACACATGAACGTTATTGATTTAAAATAGGGTTTTCTGCAGCCACCACCAGCAAGGACCACAAGAGCCTCCTCATCCCTTCCAACAGTTAAGCTGTGAACTCCTGCATTACCCCAGTCTCATCAGGAACTAGTCAGCAGCTGATGGATCCAGACCACCATGGAAGGAATGACTGCTATTGCACAAACAGAAGGGTTTGGGCTCAGTGTACTTCTACTGGACTTTAAACCACGTGGCCTAGAACAACATGTACAGAAAGAAAAGGAAAATTGTGTCTCTGGGTAACACGCCAGATGAGCTGTGAGACCTAGTTTATGGCTGGAACCATCATCTGCTAATTGCTGTGTCAACAAAACTCGTGGGCATGACTGCAAACCCTTCAGCTACACTGAAACCTACAGGAAGAGGACGCTGGTCTTGCCTTAAGTGGAAATTTTAGTTTACAGTTTTCCAGCTCTCTGGTGGTATGGAGGTTACAAATAAGGCACTCTGAAACAAAGCCAATGCTCATGTCAACACAGTTGTCAGCAACCCATAAACAGTTTTGCCATGTGTACACCTCAGGCCCTCTTCATGCAGGAGTTCTGTGATGAAGCCTCACACACTGTGATTCTGGGTACAGTAACCCTAGCAGAAGGGATAAGTCAAAACTGAAAATGAACTTGAGCGTCCAGATCTTCTAAAGAAGAAAGAGCTGACTTGCCTCCAACCCTGGTGATTCCACAGACAATGCAAGGGGCTCTGTAGTTAATGACCTTATGAAAGCAGGGAGGTGACCTACCCAAAAGATGAACTGGAGAAAGTTCAGAAGTGCAAATGTTAGGTGACACTTACAGGATTCTGGGGTGAAGGGGAGATTTTGTTTCAGGAAGGTTCCCTCCATTTTTGTCATTGGCAAGATATTATCCCATTGTGACTAAACCTGAAGAATAAGGGACAAGTTGTAAAATTAAGGGGGAATTTCCCAATAGGTTGCTCATAGCGGGGCAAGCAAGCTGGTCTCACACAGCCATTGGTCCCTGGCCTGACTTTTATTGGAGGCGACAGTTCTTGTCCAAATGACAAAAGCTGGCTGGTATTAGCTAGATTTACTCTCTCCTTCCCTAGTTACCTGGGCTCTCTTTCTTCCTTCCCAACTGCCTTACTACTCTGAAAGCACTTGTTACCACTGCCAGCATTACAGTCCCAACATTAATGCTACCTTGAGGGTGTATCGAGGATAGGCCTTTTTTCACCATTGGTTTTACATTGATACAGCTCCTCCGGTTGCTTGTATCGCCTATGGAAATACCAGAGTAGACCAGAAACAAGTATTTTTTTTATCACTGTCAGGCTACAAGATGGCAAAAAAATGCTTGTGTCCATTCTAGTGTTATCACCAGCACTAGTACCACAGGCAAGTAGTATGGAAATCATAGTGCAGACGAGGCTCTAATGTCCAATGTCAATAATATTGCTAGAACTCTTAGACCATACCCTCTCCAAGACAGGAATTGTATGTAACTGGAAAGAGACTCACATGTTATGGGCACTCCCACATCTAAATGCGGATGTATACAAAAAACCCAAATCCTATACATCTCTGTCAGTGCCCATCTCTCAGACACTTGTTTAGTTATTTAGTATTAAAGGATTTAAGGATACAAAGTTAGCTCTGAAGAGGGTCTGCAAAGCAAAGCACCAATGGACTGGTGTGAGCAGCTGCTTCTGCTTCAGGGGGTTTTCAGTGATCTAACCGCATTTCCCATGCATGGCCTCAGGATCCCTTCCATGCCCTCTCCCTCCAGAATGAACACAACAGTTTGAGCCACAAGGCTGCAGTCCTCTATTAATGATATTCCTTTCAATGTATGCCGTGGGCCCCATGTCTCTTCTGTTCGTCTACAGAATGGGGGATTGGGAGATGAGGATATTAAAATGTTCTATGGAATGAAGGATCGGGAAGGCAACTGATTTAAGCCCAGCCATGTGGCTATTTATATGGATAACAAGTCATTTGGGGTTGGATGAGATAGGAGGGAACAGCGGGTATAATGAGCACCAATTTCCCAGCAGCAGCCTTCTTGGGGAGCCCCCTCAGCTATGTAGCAGAGTCTCTGCAGCATTCTTCCAGAGAAGCAAATTTATTTCCAAAAGCAAAGCACCTGGGGACAGAGAAAAGTGACACTAAATCTTCGGAGACAATTAGACTGGTGATACGTAGAGCAGGCAATGCTGCACCTCGAAGAGCACCCACCCCTGAAAAAGTACCTTGTAGGACTAAGAACCTTAGGGCTAGTCTACACTGAAAACACTAAAGCACTGCCACTGCACCCACAAGACAATAGTAAGTAGCAGTTTTTCCTTTTCCAGAGTCAGTGATCAGTGTATAATTTTATCCAGGGGATCTGAAACACCCTGACACACATGCTACAGGTCAGACAGAATTAAGGCTTTACTCAGCACTAAGATATAGAATTTAAGTTTTCCATTTCCATAATGGAACCTAGGTTTAATGTCAGCTATGCTTCAGTGAGCGGAGACTGGAGAATTTCCCAATTTCTTTCCGCCGCCCGCCCTATGGGTCCATGAAACTATCAATTACCAAGGATCAGAACTCAAAATACATGCATAGCTCCCCCCCCCCCCCTCCAATCCACCTTGTCACCAACAGATGCCCCTGGAAAGAGAAAAACTCTTCTTTAAGTGATATAAACCAGAACATCCCCATATTAACTTGGGCTGTTGTCAGCCCTTGGCATAAGTTGTGCATCTCCAGAAGGAGGCACTAGTTAACTCAGCTACTCCAAGCTCTGACTGTAAAAAGAAAAGATGAGGTGGTGACGGGGTTCTTCTGGAAGCTGATGAATAAGGTTCTATCAAATCACATTTATTTTACAGTACGAGAGAACACAGAGAAAAGTCTGCAGCAATCTCCAATGTACTTTTTTTCCCCTTTCTCGGTACTTCCATCTGAAGAGGGTCATCTTTGAGCACTAGGATTTGGACTGTTTTAAAGCTAGACAAGTTCATGCCACCATTTTAACTAGACTTTGAGACACCAGCCAAGTGCAATGCCACAACCCTGACATGCCTGGATTTGGAGACTATTCAATGCTACTGCACTGTAAACTAAGGTTTGGTTTCTTTGCATCTTCCCCTGACCCAAACCCTTTACTGCTCTTCCTGCCTGTCCAGGATCTTACCAACGGGAAAAGCCACAATTTTAGACAGCTGGGGCCTTCACTGGAACCCTTCAGCATATATCCTCATGCCAACAGGAGAGGCAAACAAAAGGAGCATGGAAACCCATCAGAGCAGGCAAAGAGTTGTAATCTTTCAAGACAGAAACAACCAGTCAATTCATTTGCATAAGTCCACATATTTACGAAAACATCTTGCCTGTAGAACAAGTGATGCTGACCTGGGACATATAGTAAGTGCCTAGATAAACCTCAGCAGGCAAAAGGAGAAGATTACATGCTCTGCTAAAGCAAAACTTAATTTTAAAGTTACATTACGTTTGTGGAACAGGAAGCCATCTGTGAGGCACAGGATGTCCGGACCTAGATGAATTGACCAACCCTCTCCCCCCCACCCCAGGAGTGTTCTAGAGCAGGATTTCCTCGATGCCAGTCTGTGGACTGGCACCAGTTCCTGAGATCTCCCTAATGCAGTTTAGGAAGGCAGCAAGACGGTCCCTGGTATCAAAAAGGTTGAGAAACACTGTTGGTCACATGGACACGAACCACCTTGCCCTACTGGCACAAGGCAGTATGTACACAGGACTTCCTTTCTATTAGACATGCTCTATTCTGACTTTATCCTCCAGCCTTCACAGATGGTCAGATACAAGATGGGTGCCAATATAAAAATCTAGACAGGCATGAACACTGGTGTTACATGCAGGATTACCAGCAAGTCTTCACCTTGGTCACCTAATTAGCCCAATAGTCAGTGATTTCTAACCCAGGTGGGACTCACACGTTATGCACCTGTGAGGTGTAATGAACATTTTAAAGTGAGATATGTCCAAATTATTTACAAACAGCAGAACTGAGAGTCACTAAGGAGTAGAAGAGCCATCTACTCTACATTCCAGATAGATCTTGTTTTAAACACAGAGTGCTTTTGTAATACTCGAGTGTAATATTTAAGATACTGTTAACATCTAAGTGTCTGAATCAAAGGGTATTTGGGAGGAGAGTGTTAAATGCTGAAAGGAGTTACCAGTTGAATTCAACCATCCTATCACAACTGCGATTACTCAAGAGTCATTTGACTTTTTGTGTGTGGGGGGAAGGGGATTACATACCGTCAGGAAGGATGATAAAGAGATTCCATATGTGCCATATAAAAGGGATAGGCTTGATTTCTGTGATGGGGAAAATTGCCTGGGGCTGTGATGCAGCAGGTAGCAGGGCAGATATGACCTGGGAGTGTGGCAGGGAGGTTACACTGGAGATGGGAGGCTTCTCTGAAGGGAAGATACCTGAGAGCTGTAACCTGAACCAAGGAGGGGGGAGTGGGGAGAGCTGATAACTTCTGCCTGGGGAAACTGGACAAAGGAAGGGAGAGATGGCTGCAGCGATTTGTGGTGGGGAGTTGGCTGGGGAAGAGGAGGGAGCCCTAAAGTTGGGGTTGATTCTCCCTGGCCCCAGAAGGACCTGACTAAGAGGTGCTGTTTGTACCTACAAGCTCTGGGTTGGATTGTGTTCCTGTCATCCCTAATAAACCTTCTAATCCACTGGCTGGCTGAGAGTCACTGTGGATCCCAGGAAGTGGGGGTGCAGGGTCCTGACTCCCCCACACTCCGTGACAGAGGTGAGTAAGGAACAGTTTCATAATGCACTCTATCCTGACTAAGAGACATTTTACAAATCATTGTAGAGGGAAATGGAAAGTTTCACTCCGAATTAGCACTTTGCTTGTCCCAGCACCTTGCTGACTGGTCCCACACCTATGGGAATGAGACAGAGCAGTTTCAGATGCATGACATGGATTCCCTTAAGGGTGCTTATTCTTTTCTATCAAGCAGAGCATAACTTTATCTATCTGCATTAATCCCAAGCAGCAGCCAGAAAGCAGGAAAGATTTATCCCCTGATCCAGAGAGCTGCTTACAAAGCGCAAAGGAGGGGATTATAAAGAAGTCCAGGGAGAGAACCACCCAGCTGGAATCTTTCCACCTTTTTAATGCTAGTTAGTTCTTAACTTCAAAGTTGGATGATTGCAAAGAAAAAGCAAACTGTACAGCCAGCAAATAAACGTTTTCCTTTTAAGCATAATGAACTGACTACCTCCTCCTCCCCCAAAATCTCAAATTTCACTGAAATTCACATTAGTTCTACTCAGTCTGCAAGACTTATTATTTTACTCAGTACATTGAAGTGGAACAGCTATGAAGGGATTATGAAGTAACAATGAGAGATTATAAAGTTTCCTTGTGGTTAAGCCCAGTCTCCCACATAGAAATTCCTGTTCTGCCCCTGCTGAAGGCCATAAAACAAAGCCATCTTGAATCAACTGATTCACAGACTGCAGTGCTGCAAACTGAGTAGCACTATCTAGGGGTATGTCTTCACTACCCGCCGAATCGGCGGGTAGCGATCGATCTTCTGACGATCGATTTCTCGCGTCTTATGAAGATGTGAGAAATCGATCACTCGCAGCGCCCCCGTCGACTGCGGAACTCCAGCAGCCGGGAAGCGCAAGCTGGAGTCGACGGGGAAGCGCACCGCTGACTCCCGCCACCATGAGGACGGACGGTAAGTCGGCTGCAGATACGCAAACTTCAGCTACATGACCAGCTACATAAACCAACCAGTGCGCGGAGCCGCAGCCGAAAGAGAGGGGCGGGGTCAATAAGAGGCGAGCGGCGGGGGGGGGGGGGAGAAGAACGGAGGCGGAGCCGGGGCCGGGGCCAGGGCACGAGGCGAGGCGGAGCCGGCGGAGAAGTGCGAGTCAGGCCGGGGCCGGGGCAGGAGGCGAAGCGCGGCGGAGCCGGCGGATAAGAGCGAGCCGGGGCCGGGGCACGAGGCAAGGCAAGGCAAGCTGGGGGAGGGGGGGAGTGAAAGCACGGCCGGGGGGGGGGGGAGGAAGAAGAGCGAGAGCACGGCTGGAGGGGAGGGGGAGGGAAGAAGAGCGAGAGCACGGCCGGAGGGGAGGGGGAGGAAGAAGAGCGAGAGCACGGCCGGAGGGGAGGGGGAGGGAGGGAAGAAGAGCGAGAGCACGGCTGGAGGGGAGGGGGAGGGAAGAAGAGGGTGGGGGAGGGAAGAAGGGGGAGGGAAGAAGAGAGTGTTATTTCATTTTAAATGTCAAAAGGGTTTTGTGGCTCCCAGTGTTTTCTTTACTGTGGGAAACGGGTCCAAATGGCTCTTTGAGTGGTAAAGGTTGCAGACCCCTGCGCTAGGGGCTAGGGGCTTTCCCTGACCGGCTGGGTTGACAATCCCTGTACCAGACCCTCCAACCTCCCAAGTACCTTTTATCTGAAGTAGAAACATTTTTATAACCCACTCTAAATACAGCTTAAGAGTAGCTATAAATGCTCTGGGATCTATATCCTGATGCAGCACATTCCTCACACAGGACTTCTATTACTATTCATTATAATATAAGTTACCAACCATAATTCCCCTCATTATGCTAGGTGTTGTACAAACACAGAACAAATTAGATTATGTCCTAAAATGCCTCTCATCCTGTTTAATTCACCTACTGGACACTGTGATTTGGATGCAGTAGGCCAAAGACTTCACAACATGGGCATGTCTCTTTTGCAATCAGTCAAAGGTCAAGAACGTCACAATTGTCTTGTGGAGAACCCAAGGGGACTCTGTTCCTTCTGAAATCTTGCTTGTCACGGCCTCAAACAGTGGTTCTCAACATATTACACATTGTGGGTCGCATATGCAGCCCACGGTGTGTAACCTGGGCCACAGGGGCCAGGTGGCAGGGCGGTGGCAGCCCGGACCCCGACCCTGGACCGCAGACCTTCACCGCACAGCTGCCCAGGGCCCCAGACCTTGACGGGACAGCTGTCCTGGACCCAAGGTCCCCTGCCATGCAGGGCAAGCCAACTGCCCACCCTGGTCCCTCCCCCCCATGTAGCACCCTGGACCTTGGACCATGCGGGGCCAGGCAGCTACCCTGGACCCCGACCCCCAGCTCACCCCAGGCCCTGCCACGCAGCTGCCCCGGATCCCAAGCTCATGTAATTGCCCCAGACTCCGAAGCTCATGAGGCCCCAGGGCTGGCAGGAAGCCTTGGACTCCTGAACCCTCAACTCTGCAGGGCCCACCAGGAGCCCGAACCCCAGCCAGCTGGGAACCTGGGACCCCAGGCACAGCCACAGCTGTGTGCTAATTGGGCTGCCTGTTGAGAACCACTGGCCTAGCGATTAGATACAGACATTCCCCAAGGGACAGCACAGAGAACACTGATCCAACACCAGTCTCACCAACTTTTTGCCAAAATAATTATACATGAATCATTGTAGCATAGAAGACAACCCACCTCTAACAGGGGCCTGGAAGAATTCCCTTCAAGTGAGACAACCAGATCCGCTGGAAAATTGGTATTTACAGCTATTGCAAAGCAACACATCCTAACAAAGTGTCCCGTGATTGTTGACTAACTGGATTTAGCCAGTATTGAAAAAAATAAGAGTAGCTGAAATTTAGTCCGATTACTTGCCCTCTCCAGAGATACTCAGCCAGCCACCATACAGCTGGAAAAGTGACAAACTCTTTCTGTGCCAAGAAGTGGCATGTTCAGGCTCCTAAAGGCATCTGTAAGAGTTTAAAACCACTGTACACTCGGGAAAGAGCAGGGAGCTCACTGTTGTTCCACAACTATAAGAGCCCCTATTTCTTTCTTTCTCTGTATTTCTAAGATGCCTATCCCCATTGTATGTAAGAACAGTTATTACATACAGCACTGACTAGCTCACGTGATGGCAAAATTCTCACAGCTCCCCTTATACCAGGTGTGTATATCAGTGCAAGTTTTGTTTGACCTAGAATAGTAATGTAGAAATATTGCACACACACTTTCTGTCAGCTGTCCTAGGGAAGAAAGGAGATCACCACCCCCGCATTCACTTTGCTTGCATGTTAGATTTCATTCCCTTCTGCAGGTCTCTGTTTTGTCTTTTGGCAATGGATAGTCACGATGTTTGTACAGCACATGGCATAAAAGGGTCCTAATCCTAACTAGGCCTCTGGATACTAGCACAATACAATTAAAATGATAAAACTATAAGTAAATCAAAGAATCATAGCATATTAGAGTTGGAAGGGATCTCTGGAGGTCATCTAGTCCAGTGGTCCCCAACCCCCGGGCCGGTACCGGTCCGTGGATCAATTGGTACCGGTCCGCGAGGAGCAGCGCCCCCCCCCCCCCCCGGGTCACGCCGGGCCGCCCTCACGTCGCCGCGCCCCCCCCCCCCCCCGGTCCGCAGTGATAAAAAGGTTGGGGACCACTGATCTAGTCCAACCCCCTGCTCAAAGCAGAACCAACCTCCAACTAAATTATTCCAGCCAGGGTTTTATCAAGCCTGACCTTAAAAACCTCTAAGGAAGGTGATTCTACCACCTCCCTAGGTAACCCATTCCAATGCTTGATCACCCTCCTAGTGAAAAAGTTTTTCCTAATATCCAATCTAAACCTTCCCAACTGCAACTTGAGACCATTACTCCTTGTTCTGTCATCTGCTACCACTGAGAACAGTCTAGATCCATCCTCTTTAGAACCCCCTTTCAGGTAGTTGAAAGCAGCTATCAAATCCCCCCTCAGTCTTCTCTTCTGTAGACTAAACAATCTCAGTTCTCTCAGCCTCTCCTCCTAAATCATAAAGGCCAATTCCAAAGAAACCATAAACACAATACAAGCAAAAAGAGACCCTATTTTAAAGTTAGTTATCATTGAGTAGGTGATACATGCAGCAAGTTAACACTCCAGTGCAGTCCGCGGCTCCAGCACCAGAACAGCAGGAGTGTTGAGGTAGCTTTAGCTTGGCAGAATGTTTGCCAAGAGCATCCCTCAGATGTCAGCTCCTCCTTCAATTTATTAGTCTAAACACACTAGCACGAAAGACCAGACTGATAATTGCAGAGGATGGAAACTAAGGTCAATGCTCTTCATGTTACTTGAGTATATCTACCTTTTCTAGAGAAACACAGTTTAGTATTTGTAAACAATGTATTTATTCTACAGTCTATTTTTACTTTTCACTAGCTCACAGAGCTCCCTCTGTGTAGGGCAAACATGCCCACCCCCTCTGCCCACGGGACAGAGCACCCTTTCTAAAGGGAGATTCTTGAAAGCCAGGCGTATGAGTTATGAAGGAGTTATTTATACTGCATTTCAGAGAAGCTGGGAGACAAAGTACTGCAGCCTTGTATTTAAAAACAGTTAAAATGATGCTTCATCTTATACAGTAGCTTAGCACAAGAGTCACTTAACAGGCCAGCTCCCTTCCTGGAAAACTTTCAGAACACAAAGACAGCAAGAAGCAGCCTTTCCTGGAAATGCAGAAACCAGCTGGACCAGAGAATGGCACAAAGAGCAGTCCTCATCTGCTTCACAAAGCCATGAGGTGTCCAAGAACGACTTTGTGCATTCAGTGGAGAAGCATACAAACTGCTCCATCTCCACAAAGCCCATCACAACCATCTCCATCCACTAGGTTATTTGTATTACAGCGGCACTCAGGGACCCCAATCAGAATGGTCTATATAAACATTAGACAATCCCTACAAGAAGCAACAGGTCAGTATAAAACAAAGAGGAGGATGATAAAGCTGATGGTAAAAAGAACACAAGGAGGCACAGCTAGGTGCCTGATTTGCAGACATAATAAATAATAAAAATACCAAGCTCTTATATAGATAGCACTTGTCTGCAGAGCATGGCACTTTATGAAAGTTAGTATCACTATCCCTGTTTTACAGACGGGGAAACAGACACGGGGAGTTAAGTGATTTATCCAAAGTCACCAAGCAGAGTAGTAAAGCCCTGTGCGGATACCAAATCTATATCCATGGCTATAAGGTATATCCAAGGAGCTGCAGGGCCCTACGGGCACAGCAGCAGCAAAAGCAGACATACATCCTGCCGCTACTCTTCCTGTCGCCACTGTAGAAGCCAGCACCCTGCGTGAGCAGCTCCTACTACCCCCCAGCCTCCCTGACTGGAGTGGGCATCAGGCTCAGTGGCAGCTGTCCCTGGTCACGCTGTCCGAAAGCCACTGAGCCTGGTGCCTGTGCCAGCATGAGAGACTGGAAGCAGTACAGCCACGCCAGAAGACTTGCAGCTGCTTTTACTGCTGTTATTCCCAGCAGAGTCCTGAAGCTACTTGGATAGCCACAGATATCCCATCCGCGGATATAAATTTGGTATCCACTCAGAGGTCTACAGAGTAGTGGCTGAATGAAGAACAGAACCTAGGTCTCCTGAGTCCCAGTCCAGTGCTCCATCTAGTAAGTTTACTACCTCAAATTGGGGGTTTTTTGAAATACAGCAGACTCTCGATTATCCAGGATTGGGTTAACCAGAATGTGGATTAACCAGGATGTCAAAAAAATATATCCGTAACTTTGGCTTTGTTGCCATCCCAAGAACAAATACAAAAAAACCCAACAGGGTGCAGAGGAGCAAGTGAACCAACACCCTCTTCCCCTGGTGCAGGGGGTCTGGTGAACCAATGCCCTCCTCCCAATATTTCCTATGGATGGGGATTATCCAGGATTTTATTAACCAGGATTAATTTTTTTCCCTATCATCCTGGATAATCGAGAGTCTACTGTATAGGTGGATTTAAAGAATGTAATAGATACCAAGCACTTTCCAATAGTTCAGTACGCTATGAAATGTGCAGCGTTTGCTCTCTCACCCTCACGGCAGAGAAGTGCATGTGGTAGTCTGGATATTTTTAGTGTTTTTATATATACACATGCACAGAGTTACAGGTTTATGTCCGAGAACACAATCGCAAAGTGGAAAGCGGGGGGGTTGTGCGGATCCTGGACTCTCCTGGGGGAGGGCATTGCCCAGCAGGGACCCGCTCCTAAAGAGAGGAACTTTACACCAGGACAGCAGAAAATGCCATTGGGCAAGAGAGCAAAACTGTCCGCCAGGTCTCACTTCACTTTGCCTCCCACAAGTGAGGGATCAGCCTGGGCTCGGGGAAAGCAGAGACCGCGCAGCCCGCGCAGCCCCCGGCTCAGGCGGCGGGTGACAGGGGCGCACCCACCATCCACTCGCCGGGCCAGAGGGACCCGCTGCCTTCCCCCTCTCAGCCGCTACCAGCCCAGGCGCTCGCCCGCTGACTGAGGCGTTTCCCCGGCACCGCCGCCCGCAGAGCCCGGGCAGGGGCTGCGCCCAGGGCCCGGGTCCCGGAGAGCGGCCGCGCCGGGCGGCCCGGATCCCCCCGCTACCTTCCAGCCGGCCGAGCTGTTGCTGTCGCCCTTGTCCTTGAAGTAGGGCACGAAGCGAACCATCCACTCGTAGATCTGCGCCAGCGTCAGCCGCTTCTCGGGCGCGCTCTCGATGGCCTGGCTGATGAGCTCGGCGTAGGACTGGTTCCCCCAGGCGTTCCGCCGCGAGCCGCCCTTCCGCGCCGCCGCGCCGGGCCCCCGCGACCCCTCGGCCCGCCCGGGCCCCGCCGCCGCCGCGGCCCCGTCCTCCTCCGCCGCCGCCGGGCCCCCCGCCTCCTGCGCCGCCGAGAGCTCGGGCCGGGGCAGGGGCCAGGTGCAGGAGCGGGGCCGGCTCTGCGGCTCGAAGTCGGGGTCGATCTCCACGCTGCCGCCCGGGCCGCCGCCCGCCTCGGGGCCCGGCTCAGACGCCGCCATGGGCCGCTGGCTCAGCGCCGCGCCGGGGCCCGCATGCCGGGCGGCTCGCCCGCGCCTCAGCGACAACCGCCGCGCGCCCCGCCAAGGCCGGCGGCCTCCGCCATTCCCCGGCCGCGCCTCTGCCGCGCGCCGCCGACCCCCCGCTTCGCCCCTTTGTCGCGACCCCGGGCCGCCGCCGCGGCCTCACGGCTCTGTTTACCACAGACTGAGGCGAGAGCTGCGCCTGCGCGCGCGAAGCATGCTGGGAGGTGTAGTCCTGCAGCCTTCCAGGGACGGGGCGCCCGCCGGGCAAGTCCGGCCCAAGGACTCCGTTTCCCGACAGCCCGCGCATGCGCCCAGGCGTGGTAGGGGCCAGAACGCAGCGTGGCAGACAGGACGGCTGGGGGACTACAACTCCCGAAATGCGCCGCGACAGACTCTGATGGGCTCCCCTTACATAACGAACCGGGGCCGTGCCAGCCAGTGACCCGCCCACTGATCTCCCTCCCCCGTGCCAGCCAGTGACCCCCTCCCCCGCCGTGCCCCTCCCCCGTGCCAGACAGTGACCCCCCCCGCTGATCGCTCTGACCCACCGTACCCCCTCCCCCGTGCCAGACAGTGACCCCCCCGCTGATCTCCCTCCCCCGTGCCAGCCAGTGACCCCCTCCCCCGCCGTGCCCCTCCCCCGTGCCAGACAGTGACCCCCCGCTGATCTCCCTCCCCCGTGCCAGACAGTGACCCCCCCGCTGATCTCCCTCCCCCGTGCCAGCCAGTGACCCCCTCCCCCGCCGTGCCCCTCCCCCGTGCCAGACAGTGACCCCCCGCTGATCTCCCTCCCCCGTGCCAGACAGTGACCCCCCCGCTGATCTCCCTCCCCCGTGCCAGCCAGTGACCCCCCCGCTGATCTCCCTCCCCCGTGCCAGACAGTGACCCCCCCGCTGATCCCCCTCCCCCGTGCCAGCCAGTGACCCCCTCCCCCGCCGTGCCCCTCCCCCGTGCCAGACAGTGACCCCCCCCGCTGATCTCCCTCCCCCGTGCCAGCCAGTGACCCCCTCCCCCGCCGTGCCCCTCCTCCGTGCCAGACAGTGACCCCCCCGCTGATCGCTCTGACCCACCGTACCCCCTCCCCCGTGCCAGACAGTGACCCCCTCCCCCGCCGTGCCCCTCCCCCGTGCCAGACAGTGACCCCCCCCGCTGATCGCTCTGACCCACCGTACCCCCTCCCCCGTGCCAGACAGTGACCCCCTCCCCCGCCGTGCCCCTCCCCCGTGCCAGCCAGTGACCCCCCCCGCTGATCTCCCTCCCCGTGCCAGCCAGTGACCCCCTCCCCCGCCGTGCCCCTCCCCCGTGCCAGACAGTGACCCCCCCCGCTGATCGCTCTGACCCACCGTACCCCCTCCCCCGTGCCAGACAGTGACCCCCCCGCTGATCTCCCTCCCCCGTGCCAGCCAGTGACCCCCTCCCCCGCCGTGCCCCTTCTCCCGTGCCAGACAGTGACCCCCCCCGCTGATTGCTCTGACCCACCGTACCCCCTCCCCCGTGCCAGACAGTGACCCCCTCCCCCGCCGTGCCCCTCCCCCGTGCCAGACAGTGACCCCCCCGCTGATCTCCCTCCCCCGTGCCACTGCCAGCCAGTGACCCCTTCCCCCGCCGTGCCCCTCCCCCGTGCCAGACAGTGACCCCCCCCGCTGATCGCTCTGACCCACCGTACCCCCTCCCCCGTGCCAGACAGTGACCCCCCCCCGCTGATCTCCCTCCCCCGTGCCAGACAGTGACCCCCCCGCTGATCGCTCTGACCCACCGTACCCCCTCCCCCGTGCCAGACAGTGACCCGCCCACTGATCTCCCTCCCCCGTGCCAGCCAGTGACCCCCTCCCCCGCCGTGCCCCTCCTCCCGTGCCAGACAGTGACCCCCCCCGCTGATCGCTCTGACCCACCGTACCCCCTCCCCCGTGCCAGACAGTGACCCCCCCGCTTATCCCCCTCACCCGTTGTGCCCTCTCTCTGCCATGCCAGCCTACAAGCCCCCTGCTGATCCCCTCACCCACTGTGCCCCTTCACTCCGTGCCAGTCAGCGACCCCCTTTTGTGCCCTCTCCCTGCCATGCCAGACAAAGCCCCCCAAGTGATCTCTCACCTGCTGTCCCCCCTCACCCACCATACCAGCCAGAAACCCATCGTGCCCCTCCCAGCAATGCCAGCCAGCGACCCCCCCACACACCTGCTGTGCTAGCCAGCGACACCCCTGCCTTGCCCCCTCCTCTGCCCTCCATGCCAGCCAGCACCCCCTGCTGTGCCTCCACCCCCCCCCCAAGCAGGGCCCATGTGCGCCCTTCCTCACCAGCTGTGCCAGCCAGCAACCCATCATTGTGCCAGGCCCTTATATTCCCTCCCCTGCCTGCCATGCCAGCCAGCCAGCAACCCCTCCCACCACCCACCATGCCAGGCCCATATGCCCCCTCCCCCACATCACCATCTTGGCTCTGCCCCACCCGACTATGCCAGACAATCTTAGTAGCATCCCCTATGTCAGCCAACATGCAGGGGTCAGCTCAAGTCTCCTTTGGATCTGGAGTGCTCCAGCCTCCCCCGGTTGTTTTTCCCCCCTGGGGTCTTGGGTTGTTTCACCCTGTTTCTGCCAGTGCCACCCTCTAGGGCCTGGGCTTCTGAAAACTTTGGTTTTCATCATCTCTTCACTCTGGTGCATGGCCTAGGCTGCTGCCATCCTACCACTGACCATCTCCCTGCCCCTTCTCTGCCAACATCACTAATGCTGTACTCTTGTCTACTCTTGGACACCAGGCACACATGTGCTATGGTTATGCTGAGAGGTACTAATGATGGCATGGGTCACAAACCTCTCTGACACTGGGTGTTAATACACCCTTCAAGTAACATAACTATTGGGACGAGTTAATCCAAGGCCCCCGCACTTAGAAGAAAGGGGGTTGTCAACACACTCTGGAGTTCGAAGGGAGTGGGCTCAGCGGGGTTGCTGATTTGTGCGCGGAGTGGGGAGAGCCAAAGCACACAGAAAGTGAGACCACACAGAACAGAAAGAGGCAGAGGTAAACAACAAGAAAGCCAAGCAGTAGCCTGTGAGCCACGCGTGACCCTGGAAGAAGCTAGAGAGCTTTCGGAACTACTGGGGAAAAGGCCTGCAGTTGTAAGCTAAGAAACTGTTCCGTTTGTTCTTGGTTCCTCTTGCATTAGGAGAAGCAGGACTTTGTACGTTTCTTGTATGTAAACAAGATTGCATCAAAGAAATATCAAATTCCTTCAATTTCTGCTTCCAGATGGAACAAGGCCCAGACATTTGAGTAGTGGCTCAGGTCAAAAAGGAGCAATACTATTTAGTATTTTCACATGTTGCCCTCTGCTGCACAGCATCTAGCATTACAGTGCTGTAGCTATCAAGCTGATAATTTCTGTCTTGGTCCAGGAAAAGCGTGTGTGCAAGGAGCAGGGCCATTCATGACAGAAAGGTGCAAGGAGAGCTATAAACCTAAAACTGACATGGCAAAGAACATGCAGAGGAGACCATCCAATATACTGTCCCAAAACATCAGCAATCCAGTACTTCATCCTGAAAAACTTCAAACCCACAAAATAATATTGCTAGGAGCAGATGGGTTACCTCCATGTGCCAATAGCCCCCATTACACACTTTGTGATTCAATCACCAGGACCTGACATGGGCTAATATCTCTATTAGCAGCCTCAACTTGTCAAAACTATTCCATAGAGTATCCCATGTTGTTCCAATATACACACAGTTGTTCCATCCTACACGCACACGTTTATACGAGTGAGCATGTACAAACACACATGCCTCTTTTTCCCTGTACCATTTCATTCCAAATCAGGTCTAATACTGTTCATCTGAACGTCTTACATAATTCCCTTCCAGAGTTTTGTCACTTAGATCTCACCGGGACCTAAAAAGCCTCCAATATTTCACTGGTTCTAATTTTAATTTTTAAGTTGTGCCAAAGGGTAGATGTAGGGCTCCTGCACTTCATACATTTTCCTACATCTCACTTCTGGGTGATGTTCCAGTTAGGTGAACCCAGGATCACTATTACACATGGGACACCAAATTGAAGGGATGCAGGACTGAAGGGACCGGTGAAGTGCATAGCTGTTGAACACCCATCAGGCAGTAATTAGTAAACTGGCCAGATTTGAACCAATTACATGAGTCCTTGCACTGGTGAAAGACTTTGAATATCACCATTAGCAATAACCACAAGCACTTCAGTCCCATTCCTGTGGCACCCTGACACATACTGTTGTATTAATTGAGTTGGAAGAAAGGGTCCAAAGTGTTAACATGACCCAGTCACTGCCCAACTTGAAGGGCTGTTAAACAAGGGTCAGGGGGTGGTAAACGGAGACCTCAGCCTGCTTAGTACCATGACAACACATCATTACAAATCCTTTTAACCTGGTAAAGATCCAGACAAGGAAGAACGATACAGAGTTTGAAATTTAAAATATTCAATAAGGTTTTAATTTTAACATATCTTCATAGATGCTGGAACTAGGGGTGCTGGAGGTGCTGCTGCACCCCCTGACTTGAAGTGGACTCCATTCTCTACACTGCGGGGTTTATAATGTGGTTCAATGGCTCTCCGCACCCACACTGTACAGACTGCTTCAGCCCTCCTGCACCTCTTCTTCCCTTTCCCTTCAATTGGAGAGACTTTTTAGAAGGAAAGCCCCTGGTCTTGGCAGTTTGGTAGATGGCCCCAAAGGTGGGGAGAGGCGTCCTTCCGGGGAACGGAGACCTGAGATGAGATGGGCTGACGCTGTTGTTGCTGCTTTGTTAAAGTTCAGTCCCACCTCATCTTGGGCCCAGGCGGGGTGTGTGCGGGATCTGTACGGGGGGCTCAGCCCCGTGGGGGTCTGGCCCGGGCGGGGTGTGTGCTGGGGGCTCAGCCCCGTGGGGGTCTGGCCCGGGCGGTGTGTGCGGGGGGCTCAGCCCCGGGGGGGGGGGGTCTGGCCCGGGCGGTGTGTGCGGGGGGCTCAGCCCTGGGGGGGTCTGTGGGGGTCTGGCCCGGGCGGGGTGTGTGCTGGGGGCTCAGCCCCGTGGGGGTCTGTGGGGGTCTGGCCCGGGCGGGGTGTGCGGGGGGCTCAGCCCCGGGGGGGTCTGTGGGGGTCTGACCCAGGCGTGGTGTGTGCGGGGGGCTCAGCCCCGGGGGGGCCTGGGGGGGTCTTGCCCGGCGGGGTGTGTGCGGGGGGCTCAGCCCCGGGGGGGTCTGTGGGGTCTGGCCCGGGCGGGTTACAGCGGAGGGCGTTGGGAGTTCGTTACTCCGGTGGCGGGGTTGGCGCGGCCGCCCCCCGCACTCCGCCTCGTGGGGCGGCCGCGTTCGGAGGCCCCCGGGCGGGGGAGCGCGGGGAGAATGGTTTATGCTGGTTCCGGGGCTCCGGCTGACGGGGGGGGCGGGGGCGCGCGGGGCGGGGCGTGCGCGTGCCCGGGCCCGCTACGTATTGCGGCGGCGGGCGGGCCGGGCTCGCTCGCTCCAACATGGCGGACGCGGCGGTCGCCGACACCCGGCGCCTCAACTCGAAGCCGCAGGACCTGACGGACGCGTACGGGCCGCCCAGCAACTTCCTGGAGATCGACATCTTCAACCCGCAGACCGTGGGCGTGGGCCGGGCGCGCTACACCAGCTACGAGCTCCGCATGCGGGTGAGGGGCGGGCCGGGCGCTACGCGCTGCGCGGGCGGGGGGATGGGCCGGGCGCTACGAGCTCCGCATGCGGGCGGGGGGATGGGCCGGGCGCTACGCGCTGCGCGGGCGGGGGGATGGGCCGGGCGCTACGAGCTCCGCATGCGGGCGGGGGGATGGGCCGGGCGCTACGCGCTGCGCGGGCGGGGGGATGGGCCGGGCGCTACGCGCTGCGCGGGCGGGGGGATGGGCCGGGCGCTACGCGCTGCGCGGGCGGGTGAGGGGCGGGCCGGGCGCTACGCGCTGCGCGGGCGGGTGAGGGGCGGGCCGGGCGCTACGCGCTGCGCGGGCGGGTGAGGGGCGGGCCGGGCGCTACGCGCTGCGCGGGCGGGTGAGGGGCGGGCCGGGCGCTACGCGCTGCGCGGGCGGGTGAGGGGCGGGCCGGGCGCTACGCGCTGCGCGGGCGGGGGGATGGGCCGGGCGCTACGCGCTGCGCGGGCGGGCGGGGGGATGGGCCGGGCGCTACGCGCTGCGCGGGCGGGGGGAGGGCGGGGGGATGGGCCGGGCGCTACACGCTGCGCGGGCGGGGGGATGGGCCGGGCGCTACACGCTGCGCGGGCGGGTGAGGGGGGGAGATGGGCCGGGGGATGGGATGGTCCTTACACCAGCATGTGAGCTCTGCAGGTGGGTGAAGTGCCAGGCCAGGAGTGTGGGGCTCCTGATCCACACTGGTTCCCCTCTTCAGGCTCCTAGGTAGTGGCACCCGCCCCGCTAGGGTCACGGGCTTGCCCAGGCTGAGGTGCGGTCTGGCTTGCAGCCCCCCCTGCTGCCCCTGGTGGGGGGCGGGGGTTGGGCAGGTGCTGGGCTGCTGAGCAGACAGAGGCAAACTGGCTCCCACAGCTGCCCCCACCTGTCGGGGCTCGAGTGGCTCTTCCCGGGTCTGCCCGCTCCTCTGCGCAGCCTGGAGAAGACGCCCATGGCTGGGGGAGAGGCCAGGGCGGGCGGCTTATCTGGATGTGTGGATGCAGGCAGTGACGGATCACAACATGTGCCCTTCTCCCCCACACTGTCCTGCGGGATAGGGCCTGCCGCCCTCTGTATGCGTCTAGGAATTGCTGAGCACGTTTGAGATGCTGCTGTGTGATAAACCAGTGGTTCTCAACCAGCGGCCTGGGGGCTGTGAGCAGGTTTCAGGTGGTGCTCCAAGCAGGGCCAATGTTAGTCACTGGGGCCCAGGGCAGAAAGCCAAAGCCCCACCGCATGGGGCTGAATCCTGAGGTCCTGAGCCCCGCTCTCTGGGGCTGAAGCCAAAGCCTGAGCAACTTAACTTTGCAGAGGCATTGTGGTATGGGGCCCCGGGCAATTGCTTTGCCTCTAATGCCGGCCGGGGCTTTTATATGCAGAAAACCAGTTGTTGTGGCCCAGGTGAACCGTGGGGTGTGGGAGTCCGGAGGGTTCTGTGGGGGGGCAGTCGGGACAGGGAGGGAGGGAGGTTGGGTGGAAGAGTGCTGGGGAGGTAGTTAGGGTGAGGGGTCTCGCAGGTGGAGTCGGGACAAGGAGGGGGGGGGTTGGATGGGTTGGGGATTCTGAGGGGGCTGTTCGGGGGTGGGAAGTAGGAGGGGCTGGATAGGGGGCAGGGCCAGGCTGTTTTTCTACAAGGGTTTTCTGCTTCCTTTCTAAGTTCCCTGCAGAGGCTTCTAATTAGCGAGCCCCTTGAATAACCCTGGTCTAGGAATACCCTCTAGTTGAGACAAAAACCCCTGGGAGGCTGGCTTCCAGTAAGACAGGCTCATGCCTGTCAAGCTGACATGCTAAAAATAGCGGTGTGGACATTCCAGCTCAGGCTCTCCAGCCCACCTGACCCCCTGGCTCCGAGTGTGGGTGGCCGGATTTGGAACCCTGCACTGTCTACAGCACTATTCTTTACGTGCTCGCTCGAGCCCTGCTCTCCTGAGTCTGTCTGCCTGGGCAGGAGGCTTGCTCCCAGCAGCAGCGTAGACGGACCCACAGAGGGCTGGGCCATTTCACTCTGTTTTGTTGGGACACATGGACCACTGTCTCAAGAACAACCGGCTGCATGCTGAACTGTGGGAAAAGGACTCGGGGTCAGAGTATGTCTACAGCCAAGTGCTGTCCAGGGAAACAGGCTTTATCATCTTGTTGCCATGGCTGTATTCTGACTTGAGCATAGTGATGAAGGGGTAGGATCTCCGCACAACCTTTCCTCGGAAGTCTGCAACCCTGTAGAAACCCCCGTCTGACCTCCAAAGGGTTGACCAAGGCCCCTGGAACTACCGAACTCGGAGAGGGATACACCTACAGTAGCTAACAGAGGGTTCCTGTCCAGTGCTGCGGAGAAAGTGGCTCTCGAGGAAAGAAAAATTCTTGTCTCCTCACCACTACACCCCATGAACTGGGTGCAGTCTCAGTCTGAACAAGAACGGTGGTGGTGAAGCATGAGGTCCTGCTTAGATCCAAAGTCAGTGGTTTTATGCACTCAGTCCCTCTGAGGTGGAGTCTGCTGGCAACAGTGAGTCCATGTGCAGCCACTTTGTGCCCCTCCTTAGTGCTGGAATGCCTCTTTCTGTAAGTAGAGTACCACTTGCACACCGCTCCGAAACCAAGACCGCTGCTCTACAGTCTCTTCAGGGGCATTCGCTCCAATTGGAAGAGAACACTATTTAGGGGAGAGGGACTTTTTGTTGTGTCTTGGCTAGCTGCTATTTAATAGCCTTCCTAGGTAACTGGGTGCTGAACAGCTTTTGTGTTTTGGTTGCCAGTCTAATTACCTGCCAATCCTAGACAAACTCTAGTCCTAAAAACGGCTATGCTGATACAAACAAGTAGTGCAGCCTGGAGACTGCAGTACAGCTGCATAATCAGGGGTTGAGAACTTTGCATACTCAACATCCCTGTGCCTGGTCTTGCCCGAAGCATTGAGCTCTTTGGGGCAGGGTGTCCTTGTAAGGTGCCATCCATGGCCGTGGCACCATGAGTAATAAGTTAGACTGAGAAGCTCCAAGCTTTCCCTGAAAACAGGGAGAGGAGAATGTTGTTCTTGCACTCGGTGCAGCAGGTGCTTTCCAAACCATGGAAGATACAATCCCTGTCCCTTATTAGCTAATATTACTGTCCTCCTCACGCCCTACATGACTGACGTTCCATCTGCGGATTGGATGTTGATACTCCCCACTCACATAAAAAACGGTCATTGTTGGTTCTTCAGTCAGCCAGAAGTGGCTGCTAGAGAACAGTAGGAAACTCTCCAGAGTTTTTCTGCAGTTCTAGTCCCTGCTGGCACTGTACTCAGTCCCAAACAGATGTACCACCTACAAGCTGATCGGGGCTTTAGTAAGAAATGTTTAACTGTAGCAGCAATAGGTTTAACATGAGGGTGTATCTGGTCACTAAAAAGCTCATCCAAGATCTTTTGTTACCTGCCCTTCTCCCTCACCCTCCCCACAAAGTTCTGTAACTTCTTCAGGAGGGGTCAGCATTGGGCAGGTGGAATTAACATAATCCCCAGGTGGGAGATCGGACTTCAGAGTTAATGCAGCTTTGAGAAAATTCCTACAAGCTTCTGGCTAGATCCAAGCTACACAGGCTGGAGGTGCAAAAGCCTTTCCTGGCAAGAGGGAGGGTTGCCACTGCTGTTTAGAGATCTTAAAGCAAGGTCTCTGGAGCCTGTTGCTTGGATGTAGTCAGGGATTATCTCCTTCCTCAATCTCTCCGAAAGGGTTCTACAGTCTGGGTTGAGGTCTATCGCGGTGCAAAA
This sequence comes from Sternotherus odoratus, assembly GCA_032164245.1. Lineage (NCBI taxonomy): Eukaryota > Metazoa > Chordata > Testudines > Kinosternidae > Sternotherus > Sternotherus odoratus. Next base: position 85,603,056 of record JAVMKO010000009.1, on the reverse strand, counting down.
TGGCAATGCATCTCTCTCTGTAATGCTGTTTGGAATTCATAAGGGTGAACATCTGAAAGGGCTGATGCCTGGACTCTTCTTGAAGTTACAAATAGCACCTGCCAAATGGAAGCATAGGGACCATCCATGCCCCCAAAAGGGAGACCGTGCACCTGAAAGCATAACTCATGGAATGTGAAGGCCACCTGGGTGAACAGTTCACTCTTCTCTTCCCAGAGTAGTCTCAAACGTCTGCTTCTTTCTGAAAAAACACAGGGAGACTTGCAAATGCTTACATGTATTGCACCATTATATGCCCTCTTTATTGACCTCTAATACCTTGAGTGTCTAGAGGTTTCAGGCTTCTGAATGCAGCTCTGAAGACTTCCGTCGGAAGCAGTAAAGTCAGCTGGTTTCTACAGCAATCTGCAAATTAACAACCTCTTCTTCCTTTCAGACAAACCTCCCTATCTTCAAACTGAAAGAGTCTTGTGTGAGGAGGCGATACAGTGACTTTGAATGGCTGAAGAATGAGCTGGAGCGAGACAGTAAGGTGAGGGACTCTGCATACACACCTATTCCTGATACTCTTGTGCCAATCCTGTTTCTGAACAGCCCGGTTTTAACTAGCTTGGGCCTAGGAGAACAGTCTGTGCAGGTCTGCAGGAGAGGCTGCTGTGGGTGGCCATCCCAGGAAATGAGACGCGCTTCCAGAATTGACAGCATTGCTCTCCCAGCAAGGTAGTGACCAGTGTAGGAGCACAGCCTGTGGGGGCCTGTCCGTTCCTACTCTGCTAGCTCTCACTGGCGTCTGTTTTTAGATTGTTGTGCCACCGCTGCCTGGAAAAGCCTTGAAACGACAGCTTCCATTTCGAGGAGATGAGGGGATCTTCGAGGAGTCTTTCATTGAGGAGAGGAGGCAGGGACTAGAACAGTTTATTAACAAGTAAGCTTCATGTCCTGGGCCTGCCCTATACTTGATATGCTGGTTAATGGCCCTAGGAACAGGGATGGGGAGGAGGGTTGTCCCGATGTCTGTTCTGGAGTCTCAATCCACTGCCACCCACACTTCAGTCACCATCATTCTGGCTGGATAATCAAGGGGCAGCTTGGAAGGAAGCCCTTTGTAAAGGGAGCACTGATGTGCAACACAATGTTCCCGTCTCCCCCGGGGGCTCAGCGCAATTTGTCTGCAGCACTGTTGTCCTGAGGGAGAGATTGGTTAGATACTTCTCCGCATGTCCATGTGGCACTGAAGCGTGTAAAATCCTGGGCCTGCCATTTTCCTCTCGTGCTAGTCTGGTAGCGTGAGGCTGCAGAGCTGACCATCACTGCTGTTGTCACAAGCAGCTCTGTCCTCGTAGAGCTGATTGTCTGGCAGTGGGGAGATGAGTTATGCACCCGCCTCTCTGTCCTTAGCAGAGCTGATTAGGTGCATGGTCCATGTGTACAGAATCTGACTGGCAACATGTGTAAGTTCTGCAGCTTCTCTCTTCCCCTGCCCCTAATGGGAGTGGACTGGACCCTTCTCTCCACATGGCTCTGAGGCCTTCTCTCCAGAAGAGGCTCCAGCTGGTGCATGCGTGCTAACCTCTGCTCCTCCCTGTTCCCTTGCAGAATCGCTGGACACCCGCTGGCACAGAACGAGCGCTGCTTACACATGTTCCTGCAAGAGGAAACTCTAGATAGGAATTACGTCCCAGGGAAAGTCCGCCAGTAGGAGATCCTGCTGTGTCTTCCTCCATTCCACCCACCCTCCTGCAGAAATGACATTTATTTTTACACTAAATCTGTCTCTCCTGAACCAGATTTTCCTCTCTGAACCTCCCCGTTTGTCCAGTATTTTTCTTTTTGGTATCTGGCAGCAGTGTTGTGTTCAGATGAGCTTTGATATCTGCCGAAGGGGGTGAAGATTTAAGCCATGAATCTGCTGTTGTGCACCTAGTGGCAGGAGTGAGTAGGGGTGAGGGTGGAGCATGAACGGTCTTAGGGCATTATTACAATGTGATGGGGCTGCCTCTTCCCTGTGAAAAGGGGTATAAGATGGCCTTCCAGCCTCGTTCTTCACCCCCGTCCATGCGACCTCAAGCATTATAAAGAACACCAGGGCAGAACAGTGATTGTCATATAGGTCAGTGACTGCAGCAAGTTTTCGGATGTTAGTAGGGTTTAACCCAAAACTGAGCAAGCAGGTGCCAGGTAGGATGTCCAGTCCCGTCTTTATCCCTGCGATAAACCTTCATCTGTGCGCTCTGCCAGTGCCGAGACCCACGATTCCACTCTGACCCTGCTCCGATCTCCTGCGTTACGGGCCTGCTCAGCATAGCGGTGTTTATCCTTCTCCTCTCTAGCATGCTGCTGGCAGCTTGGGGGTGTTTGCACGGTCGGTGAGTTTGCTAGGCGCTCTGCGAGTGCAGCCTGGTGGTGGTGTGGGGTTGGACTGGGCTGCCCAGGCAGCAGAGCATGGACAGCTGATGAGTTCAGAAATTGCCACAGCTTGTGCTTGACTGGTATGCTGCAGAGGATGTCAACAGAGTTGCACTGGCCTTGTCTCGCCAAAGACTTGGCTCCCATCCCTGTACCTAGAGGGAAAGGTCCTGCCCATCACTGAGAGGAGAGAATGGGGGGGGGGGGGGGGGAACAGGGCACAGTTACTCTCTGACTGCATAGTGCGGAGTGGCTGCTGTTTAGCTCCCATGCAGAAGCATTCCAGTCACCTAAGTCTGGAGGCAGGAGATTTGGGACCAGAAATCTGCACTGGCAATCTGCCTTTAGAATGGCAGCAAAAGCATCAGCCAACCTCAGCCCATCCTTTTCATGTCTCCCTTGCCCCCCGTGGTGGCTTTGTAGGCCGGGCATGCTTTCGCATCGGGGAGAAGAAACTTGGGAATTAGTCGGGTAGTTTCTCTTTAAAAGTGAACTGCTGATGCACTGCAAATGCACATTCCCTTGGAATAACCATAGAAGATTAAGTTGATCTCTTTGCTCAGGGGTTCCCCAGAAGTCAGGCCCGGGATCACTAAGAACTTAGCAGAGGAGGTCAACTCTGGAGAAAGTGCGCTATGTCAAGAAGCAGGAAGTGTCTTGGTTCTAGAGGGAGGCAGTTCCTAACTTCTCTGAGTTGTCTCTGTGCAGTGACCTGACCTCTTTCTGACTTCACGAAGAAATGGGATGACTAGGCCCCCCACTGTATCCACAAAGATTCCTGCCAGACGTATCCACCAGGGCAACCGCTATTCCCCCCGTTTGTGGATTTTTTTCCAGTGAGGAACTTCAGTGTCTCGGGGTGGAATGCATAAAGCTGGAAAAACCCAAATGAGTAAGTCAGTGAAGCAGCCCAGAGAGCTGCTCCTGGGAGTGACCCGAATTGAGGAGTGGCTGATGGAAAATGTGCATGAAATATAATCTTGGCACTGAATTCAGAGCCAGCTTGAGATGTGGCTCTTTGACTTGTGATGCAAACAAGGAGAGGGGTGCTCCTTTCCTCTCTGATCTCTGCAAAGAAGTACTCAGCACTGACCAGCTGCTCTGCTTTTTAGATTGAAGTGGCATGTATGGTCCTGCCTCGCTGACTTTCTGTTGTCTGAAGCAATCTGCTGCCTTTTTGATCTATTAGTCACTTTTTTAAAACTCCCTTCATTCATGCACAAGTGCTGAGTGATTGAAGGCTGTTCCCGCTGTGTATATATCTTGATGTGGGGCTTTAATTCACAAACTGTCTTCATTCTGCTGTCTGATAATGTAATGTCCAACTTCTGTTCATATTAAACCACTGTGAAGCCAATATGTCTGCATGTTGTGACCCTGGAACAAATGAGGGGTTCTTCTAAATTTGTTCCATGATGAGTGTGCAAATGGAAATGAATAGCACTAGTAGGTGCCCCAGTAATAATTCGGACCGGCTTGGTGGGCTGTAGGCCCCCCAGTAGTCTAGCCAGTGCACCTCAGTCACAAGCTCCAGCAGCACCACTGGACTCCAGTTGGGTGAGTATCCGCTGAACTGGACAGTGCATTTTGCAGTTGCTGCTAAGGAATTGGAAACTAGAAGTCATCACATGAAGCTTCAGTTCATTGTTCTGGACAGGCATAAGTCTCTAGAGGTGGAAAGATCTTGTATTACCCTGAGTCATTCTGTTCACTAATCAGTTTGATACCGATGGTGTTGATTGTGCTTGTATTGGTCAATGGCTTGTCTGGGTTGCATGTAGGATGAGCTAGACATAGCTGTACTTACCAGATCACAAAGAAGAAACCCTAGGATCCGATAGTTCTGCCTTCTGGCAGGATGGCCATTTCTCCATAAGCGTATCCAGAAATGCGATGCTTCTGCAAATTGGATATATTCTGGCCTTTGCAGGCAGACAGGCAACTGGTTCTTCCTAGTGCTAGACCCAAATGTTCAAAAATAATGGCTTTTTTTAAAGCTTGACTCATAAGGTTCTTTCCTTTTTGATTTTAGGGTGCTCTTGGTTCATAGTTATGGTTTCCTCTGCAAGCGTGAGGACTAGAACCCTCCAATTTTTCTTTAAATGAAAGCTGAGTTGGCAAATTGACTTGGTCTAACTATGTTTATAGAGATGATCAATTTAGACATGCCCTATTTTGTGTAGGAACCAGAGAAATGCTTCCATAACTGAACAATGAAACGGCGGTTTAGAAATCCCTGTCTCATCACTGCAACTGAAGGTGAAAATACTTGCATGGATTTTAATTTTCAAAGATAAGAAAAGCAAAAAGTAAAGTGCATAAATGGGGATAAAACAACTGCATTTTTAAATTCTCTTGTCTTGTTTAACCTTACACTTGTAGAGGGTATGCTTGATTACCACATGAGTAAGAGTAGACCCGAGGACTCCTCTACCTTGGGAAACAGTGGGGGTGTATGTACTAACTTTGACCCAACTAGGACCTTTTCACTAGCAGGGTGGCACTGTGATTCCCCATACTGTAATGGAGCAGGTGGAAGGACACACTGGGGAAGCCTAGTAAACGTTGTGTTCTGTTCGAGGGCACAAAGATGTGTAATGCGCTTGGAGGGAAAAGGTGGAGGATAGGTGGGGAGGAATAAGCTAGTTTTCTAATGTAGGTGAGCATGAATGGTTAAACTCCTCTCTTAATAATCTAAATTACACCAGCTTTAAGAGTCAACTCCCTTTGTCTACCTGTCAGTGGCCTCAGGCAAACAAAAGAAGAGTGAATTGAGCTGGTAGCACTACCTAGAGTTCAGACTGCCCAACAGTGAAGACCATTTTCAGTCACAGCTTTGCCCAACTTTTCCATTCAACATGGAATCTTCTATGCTAGGTGTCTTCCTCAGGGCAAATATCTTTGGAAAGCTTCAGCAAAAATGATTCAACCATTTCTGAGAATGAGATTGGGGGGGTTGGAGTGGGGTGGAATGTTGCCCACTTTTAAAACATCACCATTTACCTAAGACGCTCTAGTGCCTCTCTGTTTTGTAAGAGGGTCTTGAAATGTGGCAGAAGAGGTGTCATGGTATGAGGGATGTGCCTTGTGCTGTTACTGTGGAAAAATACCCAACTTTGACCAGATTGTCAGAATTTGGGGGAGTGGGAAATGTCTTTTGCACACAGACTTGTTATGAGTGTGTAAAGCCCTTTGTTTTTACCGAAATATTCCTGCATTTTACAAAAGCTACTCTACTGATTATTTTCATGAGAATTTTGGACCCCTCAAGTATATGAAAATAGTGATTGGTAGGAAAATCAGGTAATTATATTAGATTGTTAATAAATGAGTCTAAGTGTAAATGTTAAAGCAAGGGAATGTAGTGGAAGACACACCCACAATCATCTGTGTAGGTACTGATAATGTACAGTTCATTAAATAAACCACTGCATAACCTGCTCTTACTTCAATATTCTTTCTTTTCTCTGTTGCTTTTTCTGTCTTCCTATCCCCTGATATTTACCCAGAACACTGTGGGGGTGATTTTGTGCACTGATTTTTCACCTGTTTTTTGGTAACACACCAATAAATTCCCAGCAACTGTTAAAATAAAAAACCAGAATCACAGGGGTCAGATGAGCTCTGGGGATAGGCTGGGACTCACGGGGCAAGGAGAGGGAAAGTGAATGAGGAGTCAAGGGCCAGGACAGGAGCTGGGGCCTGGCTAGGCAAAGATACTGGGGTCTAGTAGATGAGAGGGGACTAAAATTGGACAAAGGCAGGGGAAGATTGGCGCAGGGAGACTAGGCAGAGGAAACCTGGGGAAAGACCGGATGGAGGGGCTGGACAGAAGTCAGGCTTGGGGGGGACCATGGCCAGAAGAATCTGTAAACACTGACTAGACCACATACTCCTCCAGAACCATGAGCCTGAACATCTCTCCTGTCAGCAAATATCTGTGGAAACTCAATGGCCAAGTGTCTCCTCCACCTCAGTGCTGGTTTACCGAGTGGATGACAACCTGCACCTGTAGTCAGTTACTGTGTTAGCTCAAGTGGCAAACAGCTGTGGGGTGGATCTAACGGTTCCAACCCTGCTGATCACCCTTCCATGTGCTGGAATGCTGTGTGTGATGCTGGGTCAATCACTGCACCATGCTGTCAGAGGTGGCCGTTCATTGGATGTTCCTCGCTTTCACGGTGCCCAACCTGCGAACTTGGGGCCAGGTTTGGTGACATGCTAAGCACTTCCCCTTGCAAAGCACATCACCTGCCTTTTGGCGGAGGACGGCACCCCTTACAGATCCAGAGGAGATGTGGGAAAGGGACAGGGCCTTCTAGGCCGGCCTTTTCTCCCCGGATCCATCCGACGCCAATGTTTGCAGATGCTCTGGGATGAACTCCTGATGGTCAGCACAGGCGACCAGCTGAAGCTGCCTCTCACTCTGGCAGAGTTCTCGGAAGCCCTCCATCTTATGCCAACTAATCTCTGGGCATGGACGGGCTGACTGGAGTTCTACTGCATGTTCAGGGATGTCGGTGGCCTGAATCTTGTCACCATCTGGGCAAAGTCCTTGGGGAGCAAGGTCCTCCCCTTGTCCTGCAGGTGAGCTGTGCTCACTTTCCTTCTGAAGAGGGGGGACCTCAGTGACCTTTGGAACTGGTGTCCTGTCTCACTCCTCTGCACAGACTACAAAGTCGCAGCAACGGCCATCTCGGTGCAGCTGGGGTCTATGCTAGTGTACATGGTCCATCCCAAGCAGAACTACACCATCCTGGGCCATTCCCTCTTTGATAATTTGTATTTGATCCAGGATCTCCTGGAGCTCAGCTGTAGGGAGGGTCAGTTGTTCACATGCCTTTCCCTGGACCAGAAGGCAGTGGACAGGATGGACCACAGAGCTCCTGGGCACTCTGCAGAGTTCAGTTTCTGGCCCCAGTTTGTGGGTTCTCTCCAGGTGCTGTACGCTTTTGCAGAGTGTTTAGTCTGGCTCCATTAGACCCTGATCAAGGCGATTAGCTTGGGAGAAGGGTGTGTCTGGGATGTCCGCTGTTAGGATGGCTGTATACTCTGGCAATCCAGCCCTTCCTCTGTCGGACGCTGAAGGGGGTGGTGCTGGGAGAGCCCGAGCTGCGGCCGGTCCTGTTGGTGAATGCTGATGACGTGTTCCTTGTGGTCCAGGACCCAGGTGAGCTGGGGTGGGTGAGTGGCTGTGGAGATGGACAGGACTCCGGTGCTGCTCCCTGTGAGGGAGGGTGCTGAACCAGCTTGTCCTGTCCATGCTCTGGCACCCACTCAACACCCTGAGCCTGGCCCTGGGAATCCTGGCCTGGCTCCGGAGGGTCGCTCGGGAGGTTTTCTGGCCAGGACTGCACTGGGTCTCTGAAGGGGTCTTGAGTCTTCCCTGGAGCAGGGAAGACAGGGGGTGCCATCTTCTGCAGAGACTCCCGCAGGTGTCTGGCATGGAGCCCCCTGGCGCACATGTTTCTCCGCTGCCTCCCAGGGCTCTCATATGACCAGCAGCTCCTTTTACTCCACCCATGGGGTCTCGAGGGACCTCAGAGCTGCTGGGCTCCTACCAGAAGCTCTTGGCTGTTACCAACTCCTTTGTGGCTCCTGAGGGGGTGGACCTCCTCACCGAGCCCCTGCTACCCCGGCCACGTGTGCAGGCGGTGCAACCTCCCTTGGTGTGTGGGGATGGGTCCTGGCAGAAACCACCTGGACTACGCTGGGGGGACCCCCGGGCACTTGGTTGGTGCAGGGGGCTCTCCACCCTTAAGACCCCCGGGGATACTCCAGGCGGTGGGGGCTGCCTTATCACCCGTGTCTGCCTCCCTGGGGTGGGCCCTGCGCGAGGCCCCCCCCCGGTCGGCCTGGGACGCCCCCTCCCCCCCCGCGACCTCCACCTGGGAGCCCCCAGTCAAAGCGCGTCCCCCCCGCGGGGAACTAGCGGCCTCGCCCACGTGGAACGGCGGCCCAGGGCGGAGAGACCCCATTGGACAGAGCAGTGTCCGCCGCGCAGCGATCCCCGTTTCTATTGGTGAGCAACGGGCACGTGTCCAGGCGATTGGCTGCGCGGTGGTTGGCTGAGAGAATAGAGGGCGCTGATTGGTGGCGAGGCGCCCAATAGCCGCGAGGAGCTGCGTATGAAAGCGGGGCGGGCCGGGGGTTCCACATTCCCGGGCGCCGCGCGGGGAGCGAGTCGCGCGTGGGCGGGTTCGCCGGCGCGTGTCGCGAGATGGAGGCGCCGCGGCCCGGGGCCGGACACGCGTGGGGCGGCCCGGGGAGCCCCACGCGTGACGCTGCCCACGGGCCCGGCTTGCGGCAGGACGGCGGGGCCGAGGCGTCACCCGCGCAGGCTGCGGGGTCCGCGTGGGAGGGGCGCGGGGCCGGGCTCGGCCAGGCGGGCGCCGAAGACCCCGGGGGGGGCGCGGCCCCGCCCGCCCGCGCTCGGAAGCAGCGGTACCTGAGCCCGGTGTGGGAGGAGGAGCCGGAGCTCGCCGAGCCCGCGGGGGCGCCCTGCGGGGCGGGGCTGGGGGCCCGGTCCCCCGACCTGCTGCGCCAGGCGGGCCTGCGGCCGGGGTGCGGCTCGCCGGGCAGCCCGCTCTTCCGCAGCTTCTTCGCCGAGGAGTGCCGGGCCATCGTGCGGCGGCTGGAGCGGGCCGGCCCCGAGCTCGCCACCATCGAGGCCGAGCCGCTGCCCTTGGAGACCACCTGGTCGCTGGGGCGCGAGCCGGCGGGCGGCCTGTCCCCGGAGCGGGCGGAGACACCCCGCGGCGCAGACCGGCGGGGCAGCGAGCCCCGAGCTCGCCCGCAGGAGGAAGAGGGGCCGGGGGATCGGGAGCCCGGGGCATTGCCAGGCCTGCTGGCGCTGAATGCTCTGAACCTCACCGTGGAGCTACCGGGCTCTGGTCACTCCAGCGCGTCCCTTCGGCAGATCACCTTCGAGGTCTCCGCTGCTACCCCGCTGGGCTCCACCCTGACCCTGCCCGCGGACAGGGAGCCCCCGGCTGACCAGTCCAGCTTCAAGGAGTCCGAGGCGGACGAGCTAGAGCGGAGCAGGGCGGCGTATCGAACCCGCGACCTGGAGATCGGCTCCAACGAAAGCACCGTTTCCTTGGGCTCCGTTTCCTTTGCAACCTCTACTCCGCTGATGGGGCCAGCAAAGTTTCACTTCGTGACGGGCAGCCCCCTCGGAGATGACTTGGAGCAGAGGGACCCAAGCTCCTCTAGGCGTTCAGTGCCGAGGGAGCTAACCTGCCCAAGTCAGGCGGGCTGCAAGTCCGCAGCACCCGAGATAACCCAGAGCACCGTGTCCAAGGGCAGGAACCTACCCGAGGAGTCCTGTGGCAAGGGCAGTCTCAAGCCAGCTGCCAGGAGTACCGCACTGCCTGTGTCTTCCACGAGCTGTGCCAGTGCTGAAGGCCAAGCTGGTATCCAATCCCTGCCCGTGGCCTTTACCACCCCAAGAGCAAATAGGAGTCTGGCCCTGGCTTCCTTTGAATTGCGGCGAGCTTCTCGAGAGCTGCTGAGAGCAGGCCTGCCTCCCAGGAGCAGAGGCATCGCCTCCGCGGGGAGAGCAGCCAGACTGTCCCTGGGCGATGCCCGACCCAGCATGCAGAAAGCGGCTGCCACTGGAAAAACAAGCCAGGGATCCAGCGAGGAGACGCAGCCTGCTGCCCAGGTAGGTGGGGATGCCGCCACCTAGTAGTGCCAAGTGCCTCTTCCAACTGCTCCTTCCTTCAGTATCCATGGGTAGCGGGTGGGGAGGAGGTGGGGGGGGAACACCATCCGTGCCATTTCAGATATGGGAAGGGGGATGGGGGGAACACGACTTTAATCGTGATTCCAAGGGCTACTTAGGAACCTGGGAACTCTAGGGTTTGTTTTGGCTTTTTTGCAGGTAACTTAGAATTTAGCCGGCAGGAGCACTGTGTCTAATTCCTATGTTTAAAAAAAAGATATAATAAATATTAGAGCCACTCAGCTCTAATACGAACATGTTCTCACACCTTGTCAAGTCGCTTAAGGAACACTGGCTAGGTTTGAAAAAAACTTGGAGGGTCAAATCATCTAGTCCTTAATCCAGTAAAACTTCTATTGCCACCAATGACCCCCATCTTAGATATAAACATCAGAGTGAACAGGGGATGGCATGTGGTTCTAACTACTTCATACGTACATATCTGAGCCATCTTATTCAGGGCTACACACTTTATACACACTGGCTCTCAGGGACTCTATTGTCTGGCATATTCTGAACAGTGTGAGCACACAGATGGTGCCCAGTGAATAATACAAATCATGACACTAATCATTGACTTTATGGACTCTGTGGATGTAATTTCTGTTCTTCTGCAGTTGGCCTGGATACAGTGGAAACCCCTAAGACTGTGATGTATAATCACATCGGAATCTTCTGACACTTCCTGGTTCTTTCCTTTTCTCAAACCTAGGACAAAAAATGACACCCCACTCTGGTGTTCAGTTAAAATGTAACATTGCACAGCAGTCGTTGCTCTACGACCCAGCCTGGGGCAGAACCTGCTGTCCCTTGGGAGTTAAGTGATCTCTTCTTTCTATGCTGATTTTCATGCTGTCAACCATGACCTCCATCCCAACCTCCTGGGACAGCTTGCTGGAGTCTTGGAGAACTGGCCACCTTGGTTTTGCTCCCATCTGTCAGAGTCCTCTGCTGCAGCAGAGAGAGGCTGATCTGTTGGATAGGGAGCTAGTTCTGAGACCTGGGTTCTAGTCCCGTCATGGTTTTCGTGTCTGACCCAGGCCAGTGGTTTAAGGACAGAATTTCTAAGGTTTATAGGCACCCAAAGATGCAGCTAGGTATCTAGTGGGGTTTACAAAGCACCAGAACTTCTAAGTGTGTTTAGATCCGCTCAGCCACTCTGGGGTTCCCCCTGCCTGCCCCACTCAGCGCCTTCACCTTCACTCAGCAGTGGGCTGAGACCCCGGCTAGCAGTAGCCTGTGGAGAAAACACCAGAGTGGGGGTGGACTGACCCCCCCTCAGTCCCTCCCCTTCCGCCCAAAGCCTGGACCCTTCCAGATAAGCCCTGAGTAAACGAAGACTCAGCACACCACTTCTGAAAGGTTGCCGACCCTGATCTATAATATAGAACTAAACTATTGTATGGAAAGTGGGATGGAGTAGGAATAGTGTGTGGGTGCCTCAGTTTCCCCTATGCATTTCTTGATGCAAAGCATAGACACAGCATAAGCTGTCTTGCGGCCTGCCCTATCTGAAAGGCATTGGCTGGAAGTGTTGAATAACAAAGAGGCCACCTGAACCTGTTGGAGGGAGGTCAGGTGACCTGACCTGGCTGAGTGGGGGGGGGGAGGGGCTGGAGAGAGTGACTTTCGGTTTGAAGGCTGAAGCTAGGTAGAGTCAGACAGGGAAGGGCAGAGGGGTGATCTCACTCTCTGGCCCCCAAAATGGATCCAGGTGAGGGCTCACGCTCGCTGTATGGTCTGGGTTAGACCAGATAGAAGTCCTCTAATAAACCTCTGTTTTACTGGCTGGCTGAGAGTCACGTCTGACTGTGGAGTGGGGTGCAGAATCCACGGGCTCCCCCAGGACCCCGCCTGGGCGGGCTCGCTGGGGGAAGCGCATGGAGGGGCAGAAGGTGCTGAATGCTCCGAGGTTGGACCCAGGAAGGTTGAAACGGGAACCTCTAAAGCTCCTAGCCTTGGAGACAGGCTGTGTACAGAGAGGACACTTTCCCCGGGAGTCCTAAGTGGCTTCATAGGGAGCAAGATCCAGACCATCGCCCCGGACACTCCGTGACAGAAAGTAAATGAGGTTTTTAAAATGTTTAAGAAACTTCTTTTAAAATGCAGAGCCCCCCAGACTGGTGGCCAGGAGCCAGGCACTGTGAGTGCCACTGAAAATCATCTTGTGTGCCGCCTTTGGCACCGTGCCATAGGTTGGCTACCCCTGGGTTAGACCTTGTGAGGCTGCACTTCACATACTACGGTGATGAGGCCCCATAAGTACCACAGGTAGAGTGGGAATGTGTCTAGACGCTGGTGGCCCTGCCCTGCGTCTGACTCCTTTTCACCTATGCCCCCAAATCTCACCCCCTTTTCTGAATGTAACCTAGGCTTAGTGCTTTGCAGTGTTTTTTCTGAATCCCCTGTTCTCTCTGAAACAGTGGTTCCCAAACTCTAACAATATGTGAACCCCTTTCACTAAAATGTCCAATCTGAAGAAACCCCCTCCCTCCAAAACTGAATATTGCCAGGGATTTTCACCTTTACCCGAGTATAAATTATAAAAGCTGTGATCTTAGAAATATACAATTGGTTTTTATTACATGCTTTTTACCCACTATTAATAATTTATCATTACAGTATTTTATTACGTTATGAAAATGGCAACACACATCCAAGACCTCACTCTTGTAGCTTGTATCACTTTGAATAAGTCTGTTCTAAGACAAAGCTCCTATGTTTCAGATGTGAAACAGTCTGAAGGTATTTGAGAAGCCAACTCAGAGTTCCTCCTACACAAACATTCCAGGCAAACAATGCACATTACAACAAAGCTTTCACTTGTTCTTCATCATTTTAAAAACACCACCAGCTGCCTATTTAATTTTAAAAACAGCAAAAATATCCCCCTCCCTTTCCATTTCTTATAAGGAGTCTTGAAGTGTAAATCTCCTCAGTGTAATAGATGCTTGCTTTGATCTGCTTAGCTCTTGGAAGGCTCCAAGCTACTCGCCCTGGGTTGCCCGGGGTCCCTAGGGACAGCTCTGTCGGCCATTAGGGAATCTTTCCCTGTAAACCCCCTGGAACATTTCATGAACCCCCAGCAGTTCACAAACCCTGGTTTGGGAACCACTGCTCTAAAACAACCCCTTTAACACCTAAACCTCCATACCCTTCATTTAATCACCAGCCCTCTCTTACCTTAATAACCCTGCCTGTTTGTGAAGAAAATAGTGACCTCTCCCCTGCAGAACTCTCCCCTCACACCACGGCTGTGCCTACACTGTCCCTTTCAGAGCTAGAACTCGTTCAGGGACAAAAAGCACCTGTGTAGACCGTCTGCCCGTGATAGAGCCGGGTGGCTATTGCCGGGAGAGTGCTCCCCTCCTCCCCCCGCTATAGAGCGAGATTACACTGCCCTCACAGCGCTGCTGCGGCAGCCTGGTCATGCTGTAACATGGGCAGTGTAAACTATGGCACAGGATTTGGGTATGTCGAGCTCCACCTGGGAGACCCCCTGTATGAAACTCCGGGGGGCTCCTGCCCCCCCAATTGGCACCCTTGGGAGGAAGGTGCCCATGTTTTAGGAGAGGAACTGAGGAGAGAAATTTCAAAGCCATGTTAGTCTGTATCAGCAAAGACGAGTCCCTGTGGCACCTTAGAGACTAACGCGTTTATTTGGGCCTAAGCTTTCGTGAGCCAGAACCTGAAGTGGGTGCTCCCCATGTGGGGGGAGCCTTGGCAGTCACGGGGGGAGCAGAGGGCCCGGGACTGGCCATCCACAGGTTCCTGGCACTTGTCTGGAGACCTGGTTCATGGCTGTTGTGATGCTGTGGTGGCTCCAGAAATGTCATTTCAGAGCGGCTGCTCCTTCTGCTGGGGGCGGGAGTGCGCCACGGACGCCAGGCCGGGGGGTGTTCACGCCTGGGCTGGCTGGGATTGGACAGGCTCAGGTTCCAAGCCTGTGTCCGAATGGTAGCAGGGGAGGAAGCAAGAGAGGCCTGGACACCAGGGTCTATGGCTCACGGCTCACAAGGTGGATAGGAAGCTGACTGGATCGGTCGGGCTCAACGGGTAGTGATCAATGGCTCCATGTCTAGTTGGCAGCCGGTATCAAGTAGAGTGCCCCAAGGGTCGGTCCTGGGGCCGGTTTTATTCAATATCTTTATTAATGATCTGGAGGATGGCGTGGACGTCACCCTCAGCAAGTTTGCAGATGACACTGAACTGGGAGGAGTGGTAGATACACTGGAGGGTAGGGATAGGATACAGAGGGACCTAGACAAATCAGAGGATTGGGCCAAAAGAAATTGGATGAGGTTCAACAAGAAGTGCAGAGTCCTGCATTTAGGATGAAGAATCCCATGCACTGCTACAGACTAGGGACTGAGTGACTAGGCAGCAGTTCTGTAGAAAAGGATCTAGGGATTACAGTGGATGAGAAGCTGAATATGAGTCAACAGTGTGCCCTTGTTGCCAAGAAGGCTAATGGCATTTTGGGCTGTATAAGTAGGGGCACTGCCAGCAGATCGAGGGACGTGATTGTTCCCCTCTATTTGACATTGGTGAGGCCTCATCTGGGGTACTGTGTCCAATTTTGGGACCCACACTACAAGAAGGATGTGGAAAAATTGGAAAGAGTTCAGGGAAGGGCAACAAAAATGATTAGGGGCCTGGAGCGCATGACTTATGAGGAGAGGTTGAGAGAACTGGGATTGTTTAGTCTACAGAAGAGAAGACTGAGGGGGGATTTGATAACTGCTTTCAACTACCTGAAAGGGGGCTCTAAAGAGGATGGATCTAGAGACTGTCCTTAGTGGTGACAGATGACAGAACAAGGAGTAATGGTCTCAAGTTGCATTGGGAGAGGTTTAGGTTGGATATTAGGAAACACTTTTTCCCTAGGAGGGTGGTGAAGCACTGGAATGGGTTACTTAGGTGGTAGAATCTCTTTCCTCAGAGGTTTTTAAGGTCAGGCTTGACAAAGCCCTGGCTGGGATGATTTATTTGGGGTTGGTCCTGCTTTGAGCAGGGGGTTGGACTAGAACCTCCCGAGGTCCCTTCCAACCCTGATATTCTATGATTCATCTGTCTGGCTCTAGCTCCCTGCCAGCGGTGCTGCGAAGCGGAGTGCTGCGAAGCTCCCTTGTGGTGAGAAGTGCCCCTCGTCCCTCCGGCCTCCTGCCAGGCTCCCAGGACTCAGTGGCAGCAGACCTGTGCTCATGGGGTCCCGGCTTTCTCTGGGTCCAAGCGTCCTCTGCGTGAGCAAAGGGGCTGGAGCTTCTGGAAGCAAACTCCCAACTCACCCAGGTGAGTAGACTGGGGGGAAGGAAGCCAGTAGCGTTGGGGGGGGCAGTGCCCTGGCTGCCCTCTGGGGCTGTGAAATCCTTGTTCTCTTTCCTTCTCTTCCCCAGGTACCAGGCTAAGACTAATGAACCCCAGACCCAGCGGCGTACAGCACACCAATGGGACCCTGCAGCCAGCCTGCTCTCTTCCCACTGGGCAGCCAGCAGCCAAATCCAGCCCCCAGGACAAAGAGACGGAAAGTAACTGCCTGTAATCCTGCTGCGTGCAGAGCAGGGAGCAGCCTTGTGGGGGAGAGGGGGGAGCCCCCCCATCGCTTATCGGGAGAGCAGCATGGGCTGGGAACGGAAGGTGCCTGCTCACTTGTCTTGGGAGTGCTGGGCTGGGTCCGAGCTCCAGCCCTGCGGGGTCTGTGTCGGCGCTTGGCCCGTGCTGCGTTCTGGGCAGGGGAGGCCGGGGGTTGCGTAGCTGGGGTTGGGGAGAGGCAGGGCGGAGGCTAAGCACTGAGGCTGCAGAGGCTCCAGTCTCTGGCCCTGCTGCTCTGGGGCCGCCCCTCTGCGGGCGGCTGGGCTAGATCTCCTCCCATCTAACGCTCCTCGGCAGGTGCCACCAAACCTCTTCGAAAGGCTGCCGTCCCTGCCAGGGCTCCCCACTCCCGACTGAGACCGCCAGGGAGGACAGCAGCCTCCCCCAGAAGGCTCCCTTCCCCCAAGCGAGCGCGCCTAGGTAAAGGTAGGTCGGGGAGGGGAAGGGGCTGGTGGACGGGGAGGCAGGTCAGATCACCCATCTCCAGAGAATGGGGCTGATTCCCGGGGCATGCTGCGGATGCTGGGCTCCGCAAAGGGCTGCACAGTGTGAAGCAGAAGGGCTGTTTTGAGCTTCCTTCCCCAGGGCCCTGCTGGGCTTTCCCAGCCTGAAGCTCCAGTCGAGGGCTCTGTCCTGGGGTGCATGGTTAGGGCAGATCCTGCCGGCTTGACGCGGCCTGGGCAGCGGCTGACGCCCTTCACCTTTGCTTTCTAGACACTAACTCAGCAGCACGAGCCCTGGAGCCTGGTGGAGGGGAAGGGCTCTCTCTGCACACCAAGGACAAACCAGCGCTGGCTGTGGGGCAAGACTTCCCCAGTGCAGGTGAGCGGGTCCGGGGGCTGGGTTCTTTCAAAGGGGGCAGGAACTCCTGCCTGAGCGGTTCCTTCACCAGGGCTGCATCTCCTGACCTCTCACTGTGTGTGTGTGAGTGTGTGTGAAATGATTAGACCACACACAAGCTGGGCATCTATTGTCCACCCCAACCCCTTCAATGCTGCTGCCCTGGGCCAGCCACTGGCTGCTTAAGGCCCCACCCGTGTCTGTGGCTCCTGAGAGTCTGATTTGCTGGCCAGGATACAGGGGAGCTGGCAAATGGCATAGTGTGTTTGGGGCCCATCTCTGAATCCTCCGTGGGCTCATGGGGGGCGGGGGGGGAAAGAGTCCCTGCTGAACTCTGCTCCTGGAGAGGAGGAGGAGAGACCACAAATCTCTCCCAGTAAACGGAGACACTTCGCTCCCTGGCTAAGCCTGCCCCTCCGTGTGCTTCCCCCAGCGAGCCTGCCGGGGGGGGGGGAGGGGGGCCTGGGGGAGCCAGAGGGTCCTGCACCCCAAATCCACAGTTAAATGTGACTCTCAGCCAGGCAGTGAAACAGAGGTTTATTAGTTGACAGGTCCATGGTCTAACACTGAGCTTGTAGACCCCCCGAACCCCTCAGCTGGATCCATTTTGGGGACCCAGGGAGGCCAGACCCTGTCTGGGCCTGCCTCCCTTCTGCCCACCCAGCTTCAGACTGAGACTCACTCTCCCCAGCCACACCCCGGCTTCCCTTTGTGTCTCCTTCCCCAGGCAGGTCAGGTGACCTCCCTTCCCACCCCTGGGGTCAAGTTACAGTTTCAGGTATGGCCACCGTCACACACGAGTCAGAGGAACAATGAGAAGCATTCCTGCATTCCTACTCCGTCACAGTGGGTCCTTTCCCATCAAAGGGAATTCTCCACTCTGCCAATGAACTGGCAGATGCTTGGGGCAGTGCTGTGCTGTCCCTGGACAGAATCGGACTAGCCTTGGAGAAGTCATTTGGGGCACCTGAACAGTAACCAGGGTTGACACTTGCTTGCCCCTCAGGTACTTACTTACTTACTTATGCCCGTCACCCCAGTCGGGGTTTGGGCTGCCAACCACAGATCTCCAGAGTCCTCTATCCTGGGCCATTCTCTCTAGCTGGTTCCAGGTGTAGCCCATTGTTGTGGTGTCAGCCTGAAGGTCGCGTCGCCAGGTGTTTCTTGGACGGCCTCTTTTCCGACAACATGAAGCCTACTCCCTGTGTGTGGGGTGCGTCTCTCTCTTCATGTCCGGAATACAGCAACAGCTCTCCTGTCAAGTCGTCTCTGTCCAGCTTGCGTCCATCTTGTCTCACTAATGCCTAGTAGGGTCAGGTTGTTGCTCCTCATCTCTGCCGCAACCTGTGCCGTCTTTCCTGACTCGTACAGGGTCCTCACCTTCCATGTGCCGATGGTGATCCTCCTGGTTGCAAGAGGGGTGATCGGCTTAGTGGCTTCCTCGTGACTTTCACTACCCAGCATCATGCGTCTTCGAGTTGAAGACCCTTCTTTTTCCAGGCTAAAAGTCTCTTATCTCTATTGTTGGTGTTTCTGTAGCAAGTTGATTTTTTACGGGATGGAGTTGCTAGCCCCACACCCAACCCTCCTCCTTTACCCTGACTTGAGACAGGCAGATGGCCCCAAAAGACCTCTCTGGTAGAGTTGCTCCTCAGGTACCTATGGGCAATTTGGGGGAAGTTTTAAGTGGTGCAGGTGCAACGTCTTGCCAGTGGAGGGCAGCAGCATCCCAAGAAAATGCCCCATGTGGGAACAGAGACTTGCCCTGTGCCAGTGAGTGGCGGCTGTTCACAGGTGGGCAGGGAGAGCCTGGGACCGACCCTGATCCAGGGGCCTGGAGCAAAGCCTGGGGGGTGGGGAGGGAGGAGCCGATGGGCCTGGATGGTTCTGCAGTGTCCGGTGCAATGGCTCTGCTCTCTGCAGGTGGAATGGCCCAGCCCCAGACGGGGGGAAATGCCCCAGCTCCTCTCAGTGGTTTCCTCCCCGACTCAGGCCTGGAGAGCGGAGATGCAGCATCCTCCATGCAGGTAACCGCCGGCTGTCTCCTGGCATTGCTCAGCACCGCTCTCTGAGGGCGCCTGGGCAGCAGGGCCAAAGGGATGATGGGGGTGCTCCAGGAGACTGGGATGGGCCCTGGGATACGTGGGCTCTTCAGGGCAGGGGCTCTCACGGCGTTCCGCCAGGCTGGGCCTGAATGCAGAGCAGCTCCCGGCGAGGTGAGACGAAGGAAGAGCTGCAGAGCCTTCTCCTCGCCTTGAACAGCCCCTTCGTCACCAGCAACTGCTCGGCGCCCAGATCCACACGGGTGAGACTAGTCAGGACCCCACGTCCGGCCAATGGCCACAGCGATGTGTGTCCTGGAGCTCGACTGCTGCCCCCCTGAAAATCTAGGGCTGAAGCCACTCAGTGCAGCCGCCCCCCAGCCAGGCAGTTCTGATTCCCACGAAGACATCGTCCCCGTGCTGCTCTCAGCAGTGGCTCCATTGAGCCCTGAAGCTGCCTCTCGTCCTGCTAACGAAACCCCTGCCTGGGTGTGAGCGGCCAGGAGGTGCCCTCCTGACCACCCCGACCCGTCTCCCCAGTGGAAGGCGCTGGTGGCTGTAGAGGACAGAAATATCCTAGGAACTGGGCACAGGCCATGGTGCTCTGCAGGGGGGAGGAGGGAGCAGGCCTGGCGAAGTGCAGGACCGTTGCTTTGACTTGGGGTTGCTCAGACATGTTGCACCGTTCGGATGCAGCCGGTGGGCTACAAGCCACGCAGATGGGAACAGTTCTTCTAAACCAGGGGTGGGGAACCTTTTCTGCCAAGGGCCATTTGGACATTTATAATGTTATTCGCGCCCCCCCCTCCCCCCAAGGAAGCCCAGGCTGGCAATGGGAGTTGAGACCCCAGCTGGCAAGGGGTCAGTGAGGGAAACACCAAAGCAGTGGCAGGCGGAGTGCTTAGCCCTGCACTGCTTTGGGGTTTCCCCCGCTGGCCCCTTGCCAGCCGGGGTCCTGCCGCCTGCCCCAGTCAGCTCCCGCTGTCAGCCTGGGTGTAGGGGGTGATCTTCCTTTACCCCCCCCAGCCCCTCCCCATCTAACCGCCTTTCCTCCCCCCACCCCTGCCTGGCCCGGCCCATCCCACCGAACCTAACCTCCTCCCCCCTCCCAACCCAACCCAGCCTCCTGCTCCCATGCCTGACCCGCCCAGTCCAGCCTCCCCCCCACCAAACCTCCTTCCCTCCCGCACCCACGCCTCGCCCACCCCATCCAGCCTAGTCTCCTGCCCCCCTCCCCGCCCGCCCAGCCTGGCCTCCCCCCCCCACCGCCCCCTTGCCTGTCCCCCAGCCCAGCCTCCCCCCACACACCTTCTTGACCATCGACTCCCCGCGGCTCCTCCTTTCCCCGTCCGGCTAATGGTGGCCACGCGGCGCCGGCGGCTCCCCCAGGCGCTTCCCGGCCCCTTTGCCGAGCGCGGAGCTGCCCTCGCCTGGCAGCCCGCGTGCGTCCCTGGCCGGCGGCTCCCTGAGGTGCTTGCCGCCCGGCAGGGGCAGCTCCGCGCTCGGCGAAGGGGCCGGGAAGCGCCTGGGGGAGCCGCCGGCCAGGGACGCGCGCGGGCCGGATGGAAGGCTTTGGAGGTCGTATAAGGCCCGTGGGCCGGAGGTTCCCCACCCCTGTTCTAAACGCTCAGGAGGTGCCCGACACTGTGGTGATGCGGCCATGTCCACTCTCTGCCCTCTCCCCTGGGCAGTGCCATGTCCCCCTCCCAAGGAATTACTTCCACCGGCATGTGCCAGCTACAGACTGGCTTGATGCCATGGGCTGTTCTGGAGCCAGCGGCTGGCCCCCTCCTGGTTGGGGCTGGACACCAGGGCTCCCCTGCGAAACTCTGCTCCTGCAGCATCCGTGTGCAGTGAGCACGGGGCTCGTATCTCGCTGGCTTCCCTGGTTGGTGGTGACCAGCTTTCCTCTGTCAGCCTCCAGGTCAGCTGCTGTCCCAGGAGCTGCAGAGAGTCCGGAGTGAGCTGCAGAGAGTGAAGAATGAGCTTGGTATGTGGGGCAGAAACCTGGCCCCGTTCTAGCACTGAAGTGGGGGCTGGAGCAGTGCTGCTGAGGCCCCTGGGGGTGGGGGTGGGATGCATCCTCCAGTTCCTGGGAGCCCCAGCGACCGTGCTGCGGTTGGGCACTGAGCCCGTTTCCCCACCCCATGCAGGGGACACAACCCCTGGGGCTCCCCCGCTGCCCAGCGAGCGTCCTGGCGTGGGGTGGGCTGGGCACACGCTGACTCTCCCTGTTCCTCAGCTGCGAGAGAGGCCCAATGCGAAGCCTATCGAAGGACGATCTCCTCCCTGGAGGCTCAGCTGAGGGCAGGTAGGTGGCCCCTCCTCTGACCCCGGCCCTGGAAATCCCCCTTGTCAACCTCCCCAAAGCCCCTGCCTGGCCTGAGGAAAGGTGGTGCCGGAGCCCACCCAGCAGCTTCACCCCCTGCACGGCGGCTAGAGCGCTGTGTGTGGGGTGCCCCACAGCCAGTGAGTGCACCACCTTGCTCTCCTTTACAGCGCCCGGGTGAGGGGCTCTCCGCCTCCTGCCCCTGCAGAGAGTTGGCTCAGAAGCTGGGTGGGGCCCCAGGCAGGCCAGACTGCACCAGGTCTCCGTACCCCTCCTGCTGTGCCCTTCCCGTGGGCAACGGGAGCGCCCCTGGGGGGCTAGGCCAGGAGTTAAGGGTTCCTGCCAACAGGCAGCTGGCCTGCTTGTCTGTGCCCCGGTGCCAGCTGGTCTCCCTGTCCCGGGGAGTCGCTGTCAGTGTCTCTTGTTTGTTCCCCGTCCCCCAGGCTCCCCCTCGGAGGGCTGGGCAGCAAAACAGGACGGGGCCTTGGGAGGCGAGTGACCGCGAAGCATGGAGGGCCTGTCTGCCTGGCACAGTAACCTGCCTAGCAGGGCTGCGCTGCTCCGGAGAGCCTGGAGGAAAACCCGCAGCCAGCGCCTGGAGTGAGCAGTGACTCTGTGTGTGTGGGGGGGGGGGGGGGGGGACTCTTATTGTGGCTTTTGGTTTTTAAAAGGTAAATAAAATTCTCTTCCTTCCCTTGGTGCTGCGGTGGAGAGGTAGGGGTCACCTGCCTGTCCTGCTCCCCTGGGCCAGTGCTACTCTGCTGGCCAGGGGCTCCTGGCAGGGCCCCCCGGCTAGGCTGCAGCCAGCGCCAGCACAGGCAGCATCGCACTGGGGTCTGGACGTGGCCCCATTGCAAACTGGGTCCTGTGGTCTTGCCCCGAGGCGGCCTGGGATACCTGTGGTACGTGGGTCCCATAGTGCATCTCATCTGCCTGCCCTGGGCACAGCTTCCCGCCGAGGCCCTCTCAGGTGTGGTGGGAGGCACTCGGCTGGAGGAGCCACGGATCCCTCTGTGACCCTGGCTCGCATCACAGCGCCAGGCGGGCGGGGAGCGAGGGCGGACTGGCTCCAGCAGTGCCAGCTCCTCTGCACACTGCCTCGAGGGTGCCGTCTCTCTCTGCCCTGGCTCAGAACCAGCCGCCAGCACCCGTGGGGGATGGGGAGGCCACAGGCCCCTCCCTCCCTTCGTGCCCAGTCCCAAATCACCCTCACTTCCTCCCCTGGGAGAGGAAATGTCCCAGGGGGGTGGCGGGCAGGGGGTCATCACAGCATCTTCTAAGCCTCCTGCAGCTGAACTGGGGGTGGGTGAAGCTTCTGCCAGCAGCCGTGAGCTCGTGGCAAGGAGAAGGCGAAGGCCTGTCTGCTAGCACCGTGCCCCCTGCCCGGGATTCCTCTAGCGTCCTGCTCGGAGACGTGAGATAAAGGAGGGGGAGGCCTACGTGTTCGTCTCCGAACTCCCTCTGCCAGGGGGCCAGGCCTAGGCCTCTTACTAGTCCCGGCCGGCGGGCAGGCAAACAGCCAGCCTGTCTCGAGCAGCGTTCGCTCTGGGCTGCAAGCTGCACAGCTGGAGCATGGATCCCCTGCCCTGGCGCGGAGCAGCCGGACCCCCAGCCTGTGACTGTTACCTGCCGTCTGAGCGTTGCTCAGCTTTCCACTTGTGCCCAGTCCTGCTCGTCTGGCAGGCTGGGCCTAAAGGGAGCCACCTAGTCCTGGTTACAGCCCAAGGGCAGCGTGATGCTGCCTGCCAAGGGAAGCGTTCTGTGGGGCTGGCCAGGAAGGGGTGAGCACTTCGGGGGCTGGCTTGGCTCTGCCCTGCACTCGATTTCCAGGAGCACGTCCCCCTAACCTGCTCTTCGTGCTGGGGCTGTGTGACTGCTGGGGGGGGGGGGGGGCTGAAAGGCCCTGCGAGGGGCTGTGGGCATTTTGCACTGATCCCCTGCCAGCCAGAACACATGCCCTGAGCCCCACTCTGCGGTGCCCGCGGTGCTCATCTGCCCTGGGCAGGAGGCCGCAGGAAGCCAGGGCAGCTTCTCCCCTGTGGAATTTTGTCCTGAGCCTAGCCAGCGTCAGGAAGAGCTGTCGTGTGGCCTCAGCTTGCCCTAGTCTACAGGTTGGGGCACAGCCAGTGCTGTGTCCAGCCAGGCCCTGGGTTCTTGGCTCCCTGGGTTTGGGCAGTAAAGCACATCCAGCTCTCCGCCTCAGGCCCCTGGGTGCCCTGCTTCCCAGCCCTGGAGTGCTCTCAGTGCATCTTTCCAGGTGACCATGCCTCCCTGTGCCAGGCAATCCCCAGAGTGGAGTGACTGAGGTGCTGGATCTCCTCAGTGGTTGGGGGAGGAAGCTGTGCTCCAGCCATAGGAATTACGATACATTTGGGCAGATAGGAAAGGGGCCGTGACCGGGAGGCGGTGCAGTGTCTGGTTAGAGTAAAGGAGCTGTGGAATGCTTACCAAGGCAAACAGCTGCTCCCGTACTGCCCGTGGACCCTGCAAACTCTACAAAGAGCGGAACATGATACTTGGGGGTGATCCTACCCCCCCTCCAATGACCACCATGGACACTTCTGAGCCGAGTTGTCACGGAGCACCCGGGCGATGGTCTGGAACCGCTCCCTAGCGACCCAGACCGGACTCCGGGTGAAGGGCCCCTTCTCCGTATACAGCCTGTTTCCAAGGCCAGGAGCTTCACGGGTCCCCACTTCCACCTTCCTGGGTCTGACCTCGGAGCATTCAGCACCTTCTGCCCCTCCGTGTGCTTGCCCCAGCGAGCCCGCCCGGGTGGGGTCCTGAGGGAGCCCATCGGTTCTGCACCCCAAATCCACAGTCTGACGTGACTCTCAGCCAGTAAAACAGGTTTATTCAATGACTTCTGTTTGGTCTAACACAGACCATGCAGCGAGCGAGCGTGAGCCCTCAGCTGGATCCATCTTGGGGCCAGAGAGCGAGATTGCTGCTCTCCCCTCTCCTGCCTGGCTCCAGCTAAAAACCAGACTGATCCAAACCCCCTCTAGCCCCTCCCTGCTCTCCTTTGTTCCTTTCCCAGGCTAGGAGGCATCACCTGACCTTTCTCCAACAGGTTCAGCTGACCTCCCTCCCCCACGTTGGGTCAGGTTACAGCTTCACCTTGGCTTTGCTTTGTATCAGCTACACATTCCTTTCCCTCCACATAGACGCCCAAGAAATGCATAGGGGAAACTCAGGCACGGACACACAGTACTCCCACTTCGCCACACCAGTCCAACGAGGGGGGGGAGGAGGAAAGCAGGAGCGGAGGTGGGGGAGACACCCCGGAATCCCTTGAGGCATGCAGCCAGGAGCTGGTCTTGAGCCAGGAGGAAGGAATCCAGTTACGGTAGCTGGTGCTGGGAGAAGGTCAAACAGCAGAGAAGGTTCCTGGTAAGCAGCTTTCTTTCAGGAAGGAAGTTTTTCAGTGCGGGCTGTTGGGGCACGGAGGGTTTGGGCTGCAGGCATGCCTAGATGCGGAATAGCGCGTTGGTGTGGTCTATCACAGGGGTCTCCAAACTTTTCAGCCCGAGGGCCGCATTAACTATCAAATAGCAGTTCGGGGGCCGACAACACACTCGAGGTCCAAATAAAAAAGAATCAAAACATGGATGATGTTTTTAATTATTTATTTAATATTATTTTATTCAGTTATTATTTAATAACACATTGATACACTACACATGAACACTACACATGAACACCTGTTCACTACACATGAACACTACACATGAACACCTGTTCACTACACATGAACACTACACATCAACCCCCCAACTGACCCACCCAGCCAGGTCTCTCCCCCCAAAACCTCCTTTCCTCTAACCCCCAACTGACCCACCCAGCCAGGTCTCTCCCCCCAAAACCTCCTTTCCTCCAACCCCCCCCCAAATGACCCACCCAGCCCGGTCTCTCACCCCAAAACCTCCTTTCCTCCAACCCCCCCCCAACTGACCCACCCAGCCCGGTCTCTCACCCCAAAACCTCCTTTCCTCCAACCCCCCCCAACTGACCCACCCAGCCCGGTCTCTCACCCCAAAACCTCCTTTCCTCCAACCCCCCCCCCAAATGACCCACCCAGCCCGGTCTCTCACCCCAAAACCTCCTTCCCTCCCACCCACCCCCCAACTGACCCACCCAGCCCGGTCTCTCTCCCCCCCCCCCCCCAACTGACCCGCTCAACCCGGTCTCTCCCCACAGACCGGTTCGCCGCCTTGTTTCGCCCCCTGCAACTGCGTGGCGGTGCGGTGCGTCCCGGCCCCAGCTGAGCCGTCCCGGCCCCGCGGCGGCAGCCGAGCACGCGGCGGGTCCCGGCCCCGCGGCGGGTCCCGGCCCCGCGGCGGCAGCCGAGCACGCGGCGCGTCCCGGCCCCGCGGCTGGCGGCCCGCGCGGGCTTCCAGGCCCCAGCGCGGAGCCGTCCCTGCGGAAAGCTCAAAAGAGCCAAACATTCTCTAAAGAGCCCAAAAGATCTCCACGGGCCGGATGAGAGGGCCTCGCGGGCTGCATCCGGCCCGCGGGCCATAGTTTGGAGACCCCTGGTCTATCACATCGCGGTAATCAGCAGCGGTCATCTCTTTGAAGATCTCATTCAGAACGTGGACAATGCGCTTGTGAAAGTTTAGTGGGAGAGCCCCAGTGGTCCTTGTCCCAGTCAGGCTAACGTGTCCACGCCACTGTGCCCGGGGGGGGGGGGGGGGGGGGGGGACCACTGCTGCACACAGGTAAGCTACGTATGGGCAAGGGCAGAAGCCGCATTGTAGTAGATCCTCCCTTGCTTCCCCGGTCACCCTCAGCAGCGAGATATCTTCCAGGATGAACTCCTGTGGAGAATGTTGGGACAGAGTTCAGTGTAGGTGCCCCCAAGGCACAGAAACCCGGAGTACAGTACAGCCACAAAACAATCCCTTCCCCTGGACCCTGGGCTTGCTTACCAGTTCGGGGGGTCCCCTGGACCCTGGGATTACTCACCAGTTTGGGGGGTCCCGTGGGTTATGTGCGCTTGCTCTGGGACAGGCAAAGTGGTTCAGTAGGGGCTGTGCTTGCCCTCCTTAAGTGCGGGGGAATCATTGCTCCGGCGGGAGTGTACAATGCTGCCTCTGTAGTGGTGAGATCTCTGCGGTCAGTCTTCTCACCGGCTGAGAGGCTGTGCTGACTGAGGAAGAGGCGGTGTGAAAAGGAAAGAAGACGTGCTCCATGAAGTCCTGCAGCAGTCTCTGCACAGGAATTGAAAGGCACAGGAGTGGGGAGAGCGAGAGGAGGATCCCCCAGGAAAACCCATCGCTCTGGCGGCAAAGCACAGATCGGCTGATAGGCCTAATGGAGCGACAAGCGGACTCTATCCAGGGCTTGTTGCCAAGCAGGCGGAGCACCACTGTGCTCGCCCCCCTCTGCAGCCCTTGTCCCAAAACTCTTTCCCTTGTGCCCCCATGTCTCCTCCAACCCACTTTCCCCAACATCTGGGTTCTTACCACCCCCAGCTGCCTCCAACACCTGTAGCTTCACCACCCAGCCATGAAAACTACGACCTTTACTCACTGCACTCAACCCCCATCACCCTGTCCTATAGCCATGCTGAAGTGCAGCGCTCCATGCACAGCAGTGCAGACAGGAGTCCAGAGGATGAGACCAGGAAATACGCAGGTCTGTGAGTGAACCGGTCCCCACCCCTCCCCCTGGCCCTTTCTGTATCCCAAGCAGTTGTGTATTTCTTCAGTAAATGAATTTTCTTTTCAATAAATAGATGTGTTGGCGTTGAAAACCTACTTGATTAGTGCATGAAACAAGAGATACCTTAGCCCCAGGCCCTGCAAGTCGGTGGAGCCAGACTAGCACTGGAACTGCTGCACTTCACTAGACATTACTGGTGACTTTCAGACTAAGATTGCTCCCTCAAGGCGTCCCTAATCCTTGCAGTCCTGCGCTGCGTCCCTCTAACAGCCCTGCTCTCTGGCTGTTCAAATTCAGCCTCCAGGTGCTGAACCTCCGAGGTCCATGCCTGAGTGCAGCTTTCACCCTTTCCTTCCCAAATGCTACGGAGGGTACAGCACACGGGTATAAGCGCAGGGATGCTGTCATTGGCCAGGTCCAGCTTCCCGTACAGAGAGCACCAGCGGCCCTTTAAATGGCCAAAACCAAACTCTACAGAAATTCTGCACTAGCTCAGCCTGTTGTTGAACCGCTCCTTGCTGCTGTCAAGGCTCCCTGTGTAGGGTTTCATGAGCCACGGCATTAAAGGGTAAGTGGGGGTCTCTGAGGATCACAATGTGCATTTTGACTTCCCCTATGGAGATCTTCTGGTCTGGGAAAAAAGTCCTGGCTTGCAGCTTCTTGACCAGGCCTGTGTTCTGAAAGATGCGTGTATCATACAGCTTTCCAGGCCAGCCTGCATTCATGTCAATGAAGCGCCTACGGTCATCCACAAGCACCTGGAGAACCACAGAGAAATACCCCTTCCGATTAACGCATTCGGAGGCTAGGTGGTCTGGTGCCAGAATAGGAATATGCATCTGTGACGGAGTAGAATCCTTCCTCTGACTCCTGTGTGAATGTGGCCATACCTGAAGCTGTAACTTGACCCGGGGGGGGGGGAAGTGGTCCGGATCTGGCTGGGGGCTAGCAAGGAGCTGCAGGCAAGCTCTGCCTGGCTCTGTGGCCCCCAAAATGGACCCAGCAGAGGGGTTGTGTTCGCTCTACCTAGATTACATTTCTGTCATCGAATAAACCTCTGTTTTACTGGCTGGCTGAGAGTCATGTTTGACTGTGGATTTGGGGTGCAGAATCCACGGGCTCCCCCAGGACCCCGCCCAGGCAGGCTTGCTGAGGGAAGCGCACGGAGGGGCAGAAGATGCTGAATGCTCAGAGGTCAGACCCAGGAAGGTGGAAGCTGGAACCTGTGAAGCTCCTGGCCTGGGAAATAGGCTGTGTACGGAGAGGGGACGCTTCCCCCAGAGTCCTGTCTGGCTTCATAGGGAGCAAGTTCCAGAGCATCGCCCGGGCGCTCCGTGTCGTATGTGTTATTCGCGTCGATATCATCCTCAGAGTCAGTAACTCGACTGCCAAACCTGAGTGCTGGTGAGACTCGTCAGCATGTTCCTCCACAGTTCGGGCTCCATTCCCACAGACCGAAAGGGAAGACAGAGGGCGCTACATAAAAACCGCTGAAAGATGGCGTCAAATGTGGACAGAAACATGGGGATTGCTGGGATGCGAAGCGATGCATCACGGGGCTTTGGGACAGGACCCAGAATGCCCCCCACGCCTGTCCCCTTCCCACAGTGCCAGAATGGAAGAGGTGCTCTGTGGGATAGCTGCCATGCCCATAATGCACCGCTCCCAATACTGCTGCAAATGTGGCCCTGCCAGTGCGCTTGCGGCTGTCCGTGTGGACAGACTGTGGCACTTTCCCTGGTGCGCTCGCCGAAGGTTGGTTTAACCCTAAGAGCTCTACAGCTGCAAGTGTAGCCAAGCCCTCGAGACCCCCCCTTGCAGAGCTCCAGGCAGCCGTGGTGTTTCCTGGCTCTCCAGCTTGTGAACACATGGGGCTGGGGCAGGGCTGTCCTTGTGTTTTTCTTTTCCCTATCCTAGGCAGGTTTCCTTACTTCTGAGCAGCAGGGAGTGCGTCTGGGACAGTGTCTGCTTGTCCTTCTGTATCTCAGCCAAGGCAGGAGGAAGCGGTTGTTTCTGCCCACTGGTAACGGAGCCCAGCAGCAGCTGACCTCCAGCTGGGTGGGAAGCATCTGCAGTTAAGGGTGGGGCACTTTTGCTTCCTGTCCCTGTGACTCAGCCCTGCCCCAGGGCAGAGCAGGGGATTCTCAGCAGGTTTTGCTGTCTTTGCTTCCTGAAGCTGGCTCCTGAGTTGTGGGAAGCGGCTGGGCCCCCAGCCATCAGGATGTGACGTGGGGCTGGCCTGGAGGCCTATGATGTGCACACATGCTGTTCAAACAGCAATTGCGTTGGGGGAGCAGCGGTAGGACCCCGAAAGCCTGAGTGGGTCTGTGATGAAGTGGGAGTACTGTGTCCATCGCCCGGGCGCTCCGTGACAGGGTCTGCACTAGAAACGCTTGAGTCTAGACCCACAGCAGTGGAAGTGGACGAAGTGGGTATTCTGAGTGGGTCTGCACTAGAAACGCTGTAGTCTAGACCCACAGCAATGGAAGTGGACGAAGTGGGTATTCTGAGTGGGTCTGCACTAGAAACGCTGTAGTCTAGACCCACAGCAATGGAAGTGGACAAAGTGGGTATTAGCCCACGAAAGCTTATGCTTCAAAACTTTAGCTAGTCTTTAAGGTGCCACAGGACTCTTTGTTACCTCTGCTATTCCAGACTAACACGGCTACCTCTCTGATTCTTAGCAGTGGAAGGGATTCTTCCATCAGGGTAGCAGCGGTTCTCAAACGTCCATGCACTGCCACTCCCTTCTGACAACCAAAATTTCTACCAGCCCCCAGGAGGGGGGGACCAAAGCCTCTGCCTGCCTGAGTCCTGCGGCCCTGGGCAGGGATGAGGGGCAAGGCCTAAGTCCCAGGGCTTCTTCAGTGGGGGGCCTGTAATGTGAGCCCTGCCTCCCATAGCATTAGGCTTTGGCCCCAACAAGTCTTAGGGCAGCCCCATTAAAATGGGATCGTGACCCACAGTTCGAGAACTGCTGCTTGCAGTGAATCCCCTTCCCCCGGGGCAGGGGAGTGAGGAATCCTGTAGCGGTGTCTACACCAGGGCTATCTGCGGCTTGACTCCAACACATGGCACATGGGCTATCCCAGCCCTGGGCGCTGGCGTTTGAGGGAGCGGACTTTGGGGTAGCCCAGGCCTGGCTCTAGCTACGGCCAGGTTTGTTCCTGAAGCTGGTCTCTGAAAGGGCGACTCACTTCCTCCTGCTGCACTTGACATGTGAGCTGCAGGAACCCAAGGAGCTGATGACACCACGGGACAGCTTGCATCAGTGCCCCGACACGCAGTATTCTGGGAAGTGTAGTTCTGAGCTGGACTAGGGCCCAAGGCTCCTCTGACAGGCAGCAGGATTGAAAGGACTAGGGCCCAAGGCTCCTCTGACAGGCAGCAGGATTGAAACAAACCTAGGGAAGTAAAGGACTTCTTCCCGCAAAGCACAGTCACCCTCTGGAACTCATTGCCCTGCTCTGCGCGGGACCCCTCTCCCTGCACCCTGCCCTGCGCGGGGCCCCTCTCTCCCTGCGCCCTGCTCTGCGCGGGACCCCTCTCTCCCTGCGCCTTGCCCTGCGTGGGACCCCTCTCTCCCTGCGCCCTGCCCTGCGCGGGACCCCTCTCTCCCTGCGCCCTGACCTGCGCGGGACCCCTCTCCCTGCGCCCTGCTCTGCATGGGACCCCTCTCCCTGCACCCTGCCCTGCGCGGGACCCCTCTCCCTGCGACCTGCCCTGCGCGGGACCCCTCTCCCTGCACCCTGCCCTGCGCGGGACCCGTCTCTCCCTGCACCCTGCCCTGCGTGGGACCCCTCTCCCTGCACCCTGCCCTGCGCGGGACCCCTCTCCCTGCACCCTGCTCTGCACGGGACCCCTCTCTCCCTGCGCCCTGACCTGCGTGGGACCCCTCTCTCCCTGCACCCTGCTCTGCACAGGACCCCTCTCTCCCTGCGCCCTGACCTGCGCGGGACCCCTCTCCCTGCGCCCTGACCTGCGTGGGACCCCTCTCTCCCTGCACCCTGCTCTGCACAGGACCCCTCTCTCCCTGCGCCCTGCCCTGCGCGGGACCCCTCTCCCTGCACCCTGCCCTGTGCGGGACCCCTCTCCCTGCGCCCTGCCCTGCGTGGGACCCCTCTCTCCCTGCACCCTGCCCTGCGCGGGACCCCTCTCCCTGCACCCTGCCCTGCGCGGGACCCCTCTCCCTGCGCCCTGCCCTGCGCGGGACCCCTCTCCCTGCACCCTGCCCTGCGCGGGACCCCTCTCCCTGCGCCCTGCCCTGCGTGGGACCCATCTCTCCCTGCACCCTGCCCTGCACGGGACCCCTCTCTCCCTGCGCCCTGCCCTGCGCGGGACCCCTCTCCCTGCACCCTGCTCTGCGCGGGACCCCTCTCTCCCTGCGCCCTGCCCTGCGTGGGACCCCTCTCTCCCTGCGCCCTGCTCTGCGCGGACCCCTCTCTCCCTGCGCCCTGCTCTGCGCGGGACCCCTCTCTCCCTGCGCCCTGCTCTGCGCGGGACCCCTCTCTCCCTGCGCCCTGCTCTGCGCGGGACCCCTCTCTCCCTGCGCCCTGCTCTGCGCGGGGCCCCTCTCTCCCTGCGCCCTGCTCTGCGCGGGACCCCTCTCCCTGCGCCCTGCTCTGCGCGGGACCCCTCTCTCCCTGCGCCCTGCTCTGCGCGGGACCCCTCTCTCCCTGCGCCCTGCTCTGCGCGGGACCCTCTCTCCCTGCGCCCTGCTCTGCGCGGGACCCTCTCTCCCTGCGCCCTGCTCTGCGCGGGACCCCTCTCCCTGCGCCCTGCTCTGCGCGGGACCCCTCTCTCCCTGCGCCCTGCCCTGCGCGGGACCCCTCTCTCCCTGCGCCCTGCTCTGCACGGGACCCCTCTCCCTGCGCCCTGCCCTGCGCGGG
Source organism: Sternotherus odoratus (assembly GCA_032164245.1). Taxonomy (NCBI): domain Eukaryota; kingdom Metazoa; phylum Chordata; order Testudines; family Kinosternidae; genus Sternotherus; species Sternotherus odoratus. The sequence continues at coordinate 85,571,565 of JAVMKO010000009.1, read as the reverse complement.
ACCCCTCTCTCCCTGCACCCTGCCCTGCGTGGGACCCCTCTCTCCCTGCGCCCTGCTCTGCGCGGGACCCCTCTCTCCCTGCGCCCTGCTCTGCGCGGGACCCCTCTCTCCCTGCGCCCTGCCCTGCGCGGGACCCCTCTCTCCCTGCGCCCTGCTCTGCACGGGACCCCTCTCCCTGCGCCCTGCCCTGCGCGGGACCCCTCTCTCCCTGCACCCTGCCCTGCGTGGGACCCCTCTCTCCCTGCGCCCTGCTCTGCGCGGGACCCCTCTCTCCCTGCGCCCTGCTCTGCGCGGGACCCCTCTCTCCCTGCGCCCTGCCCTGCGCGGGACCCCTCTCTCCCTGCGCCCTGCTCTGCACGGGACCCCTCTCCCTGCGCCCTGCCCTGCGCGGGACCCCTCTCTCCCTGCACCCTGCCCTGCGTGGGACCCTCTCTCCCTGCGCCCTGCTCTGCGCGGGACCCCTCTCTCCCTGCACCCTGCTCTGCGCGGGACCCGTCTCTCCCTGCACCCTGCCCTGCGTGGGACCCCTCTCCCTGCGCCCTGCTCTGCGTGGGACCCTCTCTCCCTGCGCCCTGCTCTGCGCGGGACCCCTCTCTCCCTGCGCCCTGCCCTGCGCGGGACCCCTCTCTCCCTGCGCCCTGCTCTGCACGGGACCCCTCTCCCTGCGCCCTGCCCTGCGCGGGACCCCTCTCTCCCTGCACCCTGCCCTGCGTGGACCCCTCTCTCCCTGCGCCCTGCTCTGCGCGGGACCCCTCTCTCCCTGCACCCTGCTCTGCGCGGGACCCGTCTCTCCCTGCACCCTGCCCTGCGTGGGACCCCTCTCCCTGCGCCCTGCTCTGCGTGGGACCCCTCTCTCCCTGCGCCCTGCTCTGCGCGGGACCCCTCTCTCCCTGCACCCTGCTCTGCGCGGGACCCGTCTCTCCCTGCACCTGCCCTGCGTGGGACCCCTCTCCCTGCGCCCTGCTCTGCGCGGGACCCCTCTCTCCCTGCGCCCTGCTCTGCGCGGGACCCCTCTCTCCCTGCGCCCTGCCCTGCGCGGGACCCCTCTCCCTGCGCCCTGCTCTGCGCGGGACCCCTCTCTCCCTGCGCCCTGCCCTGCGCGGGACCCCTCTCTCCCTGCGCCCTGCTCTGCGCGGGACCCCTCTCTCCCTGCGCCCTGCTCTGCACGGGACCCCTCTCCCTGCGCCCTGCCCTGCGCGGGACCCCTCTCTCCCTGCACCCTGCCCTGCGTGGGACCCCTCTCTCCCTGCGCCTGCTCTGCGCGGGACCCCTCTCTCCCTGCACCCTGCTCTGCGCGGGACCCGTCTCTCCCTGCACCCTGCCCTGCGTGGGACCCCTCTCCCTGCGCCCTGCTCTGCGCGGGACCCCTCTCTCCCTGCGCCCTGCTCTGCGCGGGACCCCTCTCTCCCTGCGCCCTGCCCTGCGTGGGACCCCTCTCCCTGCGCCCTGCCCTGCGCGGACCCCTCTCTCCCTGCGCCCTGCCCTGCGCGGGACCCCTCTCTCCCTGCGCCCTGCTCTGCGCGGGACCCCTCTCTCCCTGCGCCCTGCTCTGCGCGGGACCCCTCTCTCCCTGCGCCCTGCCCTGCGCGGGACCCCTCTCTCCCTGCGCCCTGCTCTGCGCGGGACCCGTCTCTCCCTGCACCTTGCCCTGCCCTGCGCGGGACCCCTCTCTCCCTGCGCCCTGCTCTGCGCGGGACCCCTCTCCCTGCACCCTGCTCTGCACGGGACCCCTCTCCTGCGCCCTGCCCTGCGCAGGACCCCTCTCTCCCTGCACCCTGCCCTGCGTGGGACCCCTCTCTCCCTGCGCCTGCTCTGCGCGGGACCCCTCTCTCCCTGCGCCCTGCTCTGCGCGGGACCCCTCTCCCTGCGCCCTGCCCTGCGCGGGACCCCTCTCTCCCTGCGCCCTGCTCTGCACGGGACCCCTCTCCCTGCGCCCTGCCCTGCGCGGGACCCCTCTCTCCCTGCACCCTGCCCTGCGTGGGACCCCTCTCCCCTGCGCCCTGCTCTGCGCGGGACCCCTCTCTCCCTGCGCCCTGCTCTGCGCGGGACCCCTCTCTCCCTGCGCCCTGCCCTGCGCGGGACCCCTCTCTCCCTGCGCCCTGCTCTGCACGGGACCCCTCTCCCTGCGCCCTGCCCTGCGCGGGACCCCTCTCTCCCTGCACCCTGCCCTGCGTGGGACCCCTCTCTCCCTGCGCCCTGCTCTGCGCGGGACCCCTCTCTCCCTGCACCCTGCTCTGCGCGGGACCCGTCTCTCCCTGCACCCTGCCCTGCGTGGACCCTCTCCCTGCGCCCTGCTCTGCGCGGGACCCCTCTCTCCCTGCGCCCTGCTCTGCGCGGGACCCCTCTCTCCCTGCACCCTGCCCTGCGTGGGACCCTCTCCCTGCGCCCTGCTCTGCGCGGGACCCCTCTCTCCCTGCGCCCTGCCCTGCGCGGGACCCCTCTCTCCCTGCGCCCTGCTCTGCGCGGACCCCTCTCTCCCTGCGCCCTGCTCTGCGCGGGACCCCTCTCTCCCTGCGCCCTGCCCTGCGCGGGACCCCTCTCTCCCTGCGCCCTGCTCTGCGCGGACCCGTCTCTCCCTGCACCTTGCCCTGCCCTGCGCGGGACCCCTCTCTCCTGCGCCCTGCTCTGCGCGGGACCCTCTCCTGCACCCTGCCTGCGTGGGACCCCTCTCCCTGCGCCCTGCTCTGCGCGGGACCCCTCTCCTGCACCCTGCCCTCCGTGGGACCCCTCTCCCTGCGCCCTGCTCTGCGCGGGACCCCTCTCTCCCTGCGCCCTGCCACTGCGCGGGACCCCTCTCTCCCTGCGCCCTGCTCTGCGCGGGACCCCTCTCTCCCTGCGCCCTGCTCTGCGCGGGACCCCTCTCTCCCTGCGCCCTGCTCTGCGCGGGACCCGTCTCTCCCTGCGCCCTGCTCTGCGCGGGACCCCTCTCTCCCTGCGCCCTGCCTGCGCGGGACCCTCTCTCCCTGCGCCCTGCTCTGCGCGGGACCCCTCTCCCTGCGCCCTACTCTGCGCGGGACCCCTCTCTCCCTGCGCCCTGCTCTGCGCGGGACCCCTCTCTCCCTGCGCCCTGCTCTGCGCGGGACCCCTCTCTCCCTGCGCCCTGGCTCTGCGCGGGACCCTCTCCCTGCGCCCTACTCTGCGCGGGACCCCTCTCTCCCTGCGCCCTGCTCTGCGCGGGACCCGTCTCTCCCTGCGCCCTGCTCTGCGCGGGACCCGTCTCTCCCTGCGCCCTGCCCTGCCCTGCCCTGCGCGAGCAGACTCGGGGGGCGGAGCAGAAAGGGGCGGGGCTCCGTGATCACGGCCCCTCCCTGCTGGGGAAAAGCGGCTGCTTCCCGCGCGCCCCCATTCATTGACTCGCCGCTGCCCCGAGCGAACCCGCGTGGCGGTGAGTGGGGGCGGGGCCGGGACCGGGACGTGGCGCGCGTGGGGCCGGGACCGGGGCGTGGGGCGCGGGGCTGCCCTGCCGCCGCTCCCAGGCTGCCGCCGGCGCCCGTGGCGATCTCGCAATCGGGGCTCGTGTTACATCAGCCGGGCCGAGCCGCACGCGGGGCGGGTCCGGGGACAGCGGGGCGGGGGGATCGAACTGAGGGGGGGGTACGGGGGCATGGGGGGCGGGGGGGGGGGCGGTTGAGGGGCGGGGGGATCGAACTGAGGGGGGGGATATGGGGGGCGGGGGGATCGAACTGAGGGGGGTTACGGGGTGATGGGGGGTCGGTTGGGTGGCCGGGGGGTGACGGCGAGGTGCGGGGGGGTCGGTTGGGGGGCATCGAAGTGAGGGGGGGTTACGGGATGATGGGGGCGAGGTGCGGGGGGGTCGGTTGGGGGGCATCGAAGTGAGGGGAGTTTACGGGGTGTTGGGGGGCGGGGTGGGGGGCGGGGCGATCGAAGTGAGGGGGGTTTACGGGTGTTGGGGGGCGGGGTGGGGGGCGGGGCGATCGAAGTGAGGGGGGGTTACGGGGTGATGGGGGTCGAGGGTGCGGGGGGTTGGTTGGGGGGCGGGGGGATCGAAGTGAGGGGGGGTTACGGGATGATGGGGGGCGAGGTGCGGGGGGTTGGTTGGGGGGCGGGGGGATCGAAGTGAGGGGGGTTTACGGGGTGTTGGGCGAGGTACGGGGGGGTTGGTTGGGGGGCGGGGGGATCGAAGTGAGGGGGGTTACGGGGTGATGGGGGCGAGGTGCGGGGGGGGCGGGGGGATCGAAGTGAGGGGGGTTTACGGGGTGTTGGGCGACGTGCGGGGGGGTTGTTGGGGGGCGGGGGATCGAAGTGAGGGGGGGTTATGGGGTGATGGGGGCGAGGTGCGGGGGGTCGGTTGGGGGGGCGGGGTGTGATGGGTGGGCGAGGTGCGGGGGGTCGGGTGGGGGGCGGGGTGGGGGCGGGGGGATCGAAGTGAGGGGGGTTACGGGGTGATGGGGGCGAGGTGCGGGGGGTCGGTTGGGGGGGCGGGGTTCCTCCGGTCACGCGTCCGGAGCCGGGAGGCACGGGGCGGGTGTCTGGCCTGCGAGCGGCGCGGGATCCGCCTCGGGTGTTGCGGGTTCCGGCCTGTGTTTGATCTCGGCTCCGGGTCCCCGTTTGCGCGGAAACTTCTCCGACGCAGCCTGGAAATTCCTGGGCGAGAATCGACCCGAGCAGCTGTTGCTGGGGGGGGGCCTCCCGGGCATTTCCTTCCTCCGCCAGCACGGCCAGGGCTGCTGCTCAGTGGGTCTGGGGGGAGGACGGGGACACAGGTCCCTGTGGGGCGCAGGGAGCTCGCTCGGGGCCTGGCTTTACCCCAGCTACAGAAAAGCCCTGGCAGTGGTGGCACCACCAGCTAACACTTCGCACAATGGCTTGTTTGTGTTGTGGGTGTGCTAGACACTGAGGTGCAGGTCCCAGATTGACAGGGGATTTAGGTTCCCTTCTGTGGAGAAGGGAGCCCCGGGCGTGACACTGTTGGACGTTCGTGCGCGGGTAGTTTCCAAGTGAGGTGTAACTTGGGGGTACGCAGGACGAATCGGGCACCACGATGTGGGAAGGGGCAGAGCCCTGGGAGCTTCTCCCTCCTTCTAGAAAAAAGAAACAGCCGTTCGTCAAATCCCCTTCTCTGTCTTGACACAGACAGAAATCCTCGCTCCCAAGCCCTGCGGTGCCCAGATCCCCGGGCTGTTCCCCACGCTCAGGCGGAGGCACGGAGGGGTTGCCAGAGAGCATCACAAATGCAAAGGAGGCAATGGACTGGGGGTTGTGCTCTCTTATTGTGTGATTTATTGCTGTGTTACCAGGGGAAACGAGACTCGTAGGAAAATCCCCATTAGCTCCATGCATCTACGGTGAGGGCCTTTGGCACTGCGCTAAGCAGCCTGCCGGATCCGGGCTGGCCATTCCTGCCTGTCTGTTCATCCATGAATCGCTGTCCCTGCCTCACTCACGCCCTAACCTCTGCCCTGGGTTAAGCGCACAGCGGTGGTCACGTTCAGCAAGACTTGCACATAGGCAGTTCTGTCAGGAGCAATGACAAGGTGGCACCTCAGGCAGTTGTGGGTGTCAAGCAAACACTGAAAACTTCGGGAGGGGGGCGCTTAGGAGACAGTACAGTGTCTGCCACGTCCGTTTCCCTCGGCTGGCTTTCTGGCAGTCCAGTACCAAACCTGCATGGCAATGAGGACCAGGACTGCTCCTTAGGACGGAAGAATCCCATGCACTGCTACAGACCGAATGGCTAGGCAGCAGTTCTGCAGAAAAGGCCCTAGGGGTTACAGTGGATGAGAAGCTGGATATGAGTCAACAGTGTGCCCTTGTTGCCAAGAAGGCTAACGGCATTTTGGGTTGTATAAATAGGGGCATTTCCAGAACATTGAGGGACGTGTGCTCATTCCCCTCTATTCGACATTGGTGAGGTCTCATCTGGGGTACTGTGTCCAGTTTCGGGCCCCACACTACAAGAAGGATGTAGAAAAATTGGAAAGAGTCCAGTGGAGGGCAACAGAAATAATTAGGGGCCTGGAGCACATGACTTATGAGGAGAGGCTGAGGAACTGGGATTGTTTAGTGTGCGGAAGAGAAACCTGAGGGGAGATTTGATAGCTGCTTTCAACTACCTGAAAGGGGGTTCTAAAGAGGATGGATCTAGACTGTTCTCAGTGGTACCAGATGACAGAACAAGGAGTAATGGTCTCAAGTTGCAGAGCGGGAGGTCTAGGTTGGATAATAGGAAACACCATTTCCCTAGGAGGGTGGTGAAGCACTGGAATGGGTTCCCTAGGGAGGTGGTGGAATCCCCTTTGTTAGAGGTTTTTTAAGGTCAGGCTTGACAAAGCCCTGGCTGGGATGACTTAGTTGGGGATTGATCCTCCTTTGAGCAGGGGGTTGGACTAGATACCTCCCGAGGTCCCTTCCAACCTGGATATTCTAGGAGTCTATGGAGGTGAGTGGCTGGCAATGGAGCACACGACCGTGGCTCTGGCTCCTGTCAGTTGCTGCCGGATCATGTGCTCACTTGCTCCAGGTCGCATTCTGAAAGGGACGTAGGCTGTGCTGTGTCGGACTTCAGAGGAGACCGTCCACTCCTGATTGGTTTGGTTGTGGAACTTGAGGGCACTGAGGCAATGGGGGGAGCAAACTGGGCATCTCCCTTGCTCCCGGAGAAGGATCCGCTGAAGTGATAACACTTGATTTGTCGCCTTTTCAAATCAGCAACATTGCGTGGGATGATTTCAGTCTGTGCCGCTAACCCCTTTGCAGGGCGGGGGAGCTGGGTGCGGGTGGGAATTGCTCCACATGGCACAGGTGTTGTGTAATAACCGCTTTAGAGCGGCTCCATGCTACGTACTCTACAATCCAGCCTTTTGGGGCCAGTAGCTTGAGTAATTCAATTCTCTGTCTCTAAAAGATGCTTCCATTACAGCGGAGCTTTCCCTGCCTTCTGCTTTATCTGGAGGTTCATCATGAATGGCACAGTTAACAGGAGCATTTCTCCCTTTTCCCCAGACTCTTGCCTGCTTTGATTCTCTCCGTCTGTTTGTCTTGCTCTTCAGAGCATGGAGATGTGACTCACGGCGGCTGTGCCGCACTTCATAACAGAGTGTGCTCTTGCTCATCAGTGCTGCCAGTGTTCGCATCTCGCACTCGGATTTAGCATGGAAGCTACTGACTTGCCTCTCAAAACACACCTAGGCCTTCCCAGATCTTGGATGCTCTCCCCTCCAAACTCTGTCACCCTGAAGAATGGTGTAGGTGTAGTGCTTCTCCACTGCCCAGCCCCCTGAGGAGAGAACTTGCGGTCCCAGTGGACAGGCAGCTGTTTCTCAGACAGATGTTGCCCAGCTTTGGCAGACTAGCTAGAGTTTTGCTAGACTAGAGGACGGTTGTGTCCCTTTAAAATAATGCTTCTGTTTTACTGTGTTAGGCTGGAATCTGTCTGGTATGGTTTGCATGTGCTTTTAAAGCTTCCCTAATAAGGCCTCCTAAGCAGCTTAGCCTTCCTGTTGCAATGTTGTCCTTGCTTAGTTCCTGTAGACAGCACGAGGGTGGAGAGTGTTTTCTGTGGTTGAATTCTACGTGGCTGTTGTGTTCCTCCCCATAGTGGGTTCTACTCGAGTCCTGTGCAGTACCTGGCAGATCGGTGCCATCTTGATGACTGCAGCTGGCAGGCTCCACGTGGTAACAGCCAGTTTGTTTCCTGGGCAGTGTATTTTGGAAGGCTGGAGCGGAGCTTTGTTTCATGTCTGACTCAGGTGGCTGTTTGAGAAATGGGGATGGCAGCTCATGGATGCTGAAAATAGATAAACCCAGACGTTTATGTCAAATAATACAAGCCAAGTGACTGGGTATTTATATAGGCTTAATGCGTTGGTGGAGGCCAGGTGACCAGATGTCCTAATTTTACAGGGGCAGTCCCGATATTTGGGGGTTTTCTTGTGCAGGTGCCTATTATCCCCGTCCCAATTTTTCACACTTTCTATCTGTTCCCCCTCGGGGCAGCTAGCAGCCGGTGTGCCTGGGATTGCGACTGAACTGAACTTTGTTGCTATTGCTGAGAGAAGCTATGGCGCTGCCCCCGTTTTCTGTTCCACGCAGTAGTTAGTGTCCTGCCGATAGCCTGGCTCGCTGGGACATGCTTCTGAATGGCTAAGGGCAAAACTTTTCAACAGCCACAGCCGAGTTGAGAATTCGTCCCCTGCCCTGGCTCTGACTGTGGAGTTTTACTGCGATAGCTCCTCTGTGTTCGCTGTTCTACAGGACATGTGGTGTCCAGAGTTTCTCGCTGGCCAATCAGGGTTTCTTTTGCAATGAGTATGATACTTCCTGCTTTAGGCTGCCCCCGTGACTGTTAGGGATTGGGAGACCTTCACGGAGAACCGGTTATGCTGCATTTCCTTACTGCTGGGTTTCTTACACCTTCCGCCCTTCCTCTGAACTATCTGGTATTGGCGACTGGAAACCAGCTACTAGAGTAAATGGACCTTGGGTCTGATCCGTGCTGGCAATTCCTAGCTTTTGCAGCTTTCAGACTTCACCATCCAAGCTTGAGTTCCCTGAAGCATGTAACCAGCTGTGCTTGGAGAAGCACCTTTTGGTTTACCCAGGAGGTGGGCGGGCCTAAGCCCGTCCATTACTGAAGTCCCTCCTCCAGCCTGGTGGGAGGGACACTGGACCCGGGGCCAATTAATTACGGGGGACAACTAATGAAAAAAGGACAAGGGAGTGCGTGAGGGTTACAGGTTCATAATGAGGGTACAGGATGGGGACACCGAGCAGAGGACCCCGCACAGCGCCCACTGCTCCGCGAAGCTGTCGAGGGAGCCAGTGGACGCTGCCCAGTGGAACTCTGCCCGGATACGTGACTGAATGAGTGACCTGAAGTAGGCCCCACAGTCGCACTGTATCCCCTCGTCTAGCATCCTCCTCCTGGTGTTATAGATGGTGGTTTTGGCAAGCGCCAGGAGGAGGTTGACGAGGTCTCGCGACTTTGTGGGGCCACGGATTTGGTGTCCAAAAAGAAAAAGGTGTGGGGAGAAGTGCAGCCAGAACCTCAATAGGAGGTTCTGGAGGAGCTGGAATAGGGGCTGCAGCCTGGCGCACTCTAGGTAGGCGTGCGCCAAGTCCTCCCTCACTCTGCAGAAGGGACAGGTGTCGGGCATGGGGAGGAACCGCGCCAAGTACACACCCGTGCTCACGGCTCCGTGAAGGAGCCGCCAACTAATATCCCCGGCGGGCCGTGGAATCAGCGTGGAATAGAAGGTGGCCCACCGGGGCCGCTCACCCTCGTTCGGTGGTAGGTAGTCCCTGCTTGGAGGAGCAGGAGCAGGTTACCTGCCTGGCACTGCTAACTGCCTGCAGTTGGACAGCAAGGGGTCGGTATGGGCCAGCCCTGAGGGTTGAGTTCTGCTAGGTTCGTTTGCCCCTGTAAAGTGGGTGATGGTCAGAGTTTAAAATCTAGAAAAGCCTCTTCAGCTGTATGGCTCCAGTGATTGCAGTTGTTAATCACGTTCACAGCAATAGACTCACCATTGGGTTAGGGTGAGGGATCCTGGCTTGTCCTTTGCTTGCGCCTCCTACCACTGAAAAGCAAATAAACCAGAAGTTCAGGGGGAGTTGGGCTGCAGACAACGCTTGTACACAGCCCGTGGCCAGCGATGGGGAATGGGCACCAAGCAGGTTAACGGGTGATGGGAGCCATGAAAGGAGGACTGCTGCTCATCAGTGTGGTGGATCAGTTACTGTGCCTGTGGGATCAGTTGACGAGCGTTCGCGGAGCCTAGGGCGTCTTCGCCAGGGATGCAGCAGGGAGGTCACTGAGAAATTCCAGCTAGCCTGGCCTTGGGGTTTGCCGGGGCTCTACAGCAGGGAGGGCTCCGGTTGGCTGCATGCCTCTGGCTCTCACGATCTCTGCCGTCTTGTCTTGCTGACTCCGTTGCTCCCTTTAATGTTCCTTGTGGTAATGGAGTGACATTTTCTTGCAGGGGTTTTGAGTAGTTGGACGCCTCCTGGGAGCAGATACCATGTTTGGGAAAACAATGACTGGCTTTGGCAGGAAGCTGATCCGCCAGCGAATCGTAGATCTCAGCATGGAGGAATCCCGGCTGGCCCGCTGCCTCTCCACCCTGGACCTTATCGCCTTGGGGGTCGGCAGCACGCTGGGGGCAGGCGTGTACGTGCTAGCTGGGGAAGTCGCCAAGGAAAAGGCTGGCCCCTCCATCATTGTCTGTTTCCTGGTCGCTGCACTCTCCTCGGTGCTGGCTGGCCTTTGCTATGCGGAGTTCGGGGCCCGGGTTCCCAAAACGGGCTCTGCCTATCTCTACAGCTACGTCACGGTGGGAGAGATCTGGGCCTTCACAACGGGATGGAACCTGATCCTGTCCTACGTGATCGGTACGAAATGGCGGCCCCGCTGCTCAGGCTTGTTGACGAGGAGGAACTTGGAGTGGACGGGGAAGACTCTCCCCGAACAGCGCAGCGGGAAGAGGGCGGGGAGAACTTCCTGCGTTTGTTGAACACGGGGCGGTATCACTGCTAGGGTGGAGGGTCTGGCCAAGCCCTCCCGGGGTGGGGGCTCTCGGAGGCCATGGCTGTGTTTATTGGACCTCTGGAGCGCAGGGTCTTGGGACAGAGTTTGGGGTTCACCTGCCAGGCCAGACAGTGCTGGGAGGTCCTCTGGTGACCCCAGCCTAGGCAGTGCTTGGTGTTGCCTACGCCCAGAGAGCAGTGCAGTGAGCCAAAGGCTTAGGGGTGGTGCGCCGAGGAATGGCGACCCCAGAGGAGTTCTTACCTTCGGGCACAGCTGTGCCGGGGCTGGGGGGCTCTCCTGACAAAGGCCTGTTCCCCCCCCCTCCCCCCAGTGCTCGGTGGCAGAGCTGGGCTCCCTGTGCTGGAAGGGGGGGGTGTGTGTCTCCACAGCGCTGACATGTACTTGGGAGGAGGTGGGGGGCAGAGGCGTCTCGGTTAACGTCCAGCTTTGCTCTTGGTTACTAGGGACGGCGAGCGTTGCCCGAGCCTGGAGTTCTTCCTTTGACAATATCATCGGCAACCACATCTCGCTCTTCTTTAAGAGCAACACCTCCCTGCACGTGCCGGGCGTGCTGGCCGACTACCCGGATTTCTTCGCACTGCTCCTGGTCCTGCTGCTCACAGGTGAGAGGTGCCGGAGCTCTGTAGGGGTGCATGAGCTTTGTGGCGTGGGCGGGCGAGGTTGGGAAGGCCGTGGCTGGTGCTGGCCCCACGGGAGTGTTTGGGGGGGGGGGTGGCCCGGGGCATTGATCTTGGGGAAGGCGTGGCTGGCACTGCCCCTCCTATCCCCTCCTGTGTTCCTTCCCCAGGTTTGCTGGCATTTGGCGTGAGCGAATCTGCCTTAGTGAATAAAATCTTCACTGCGGTGAACCTGCTGGTTCTCTGCTTTGTCATCGTCTCTGGCTTTGTGAAGGGAAGTGTCAAGAACTGGCAGCTGTCTGAAGAAGACTATTACAACCACTCAGCCATGGCCATGAGCCAGGACGTTAGGTAGGGGGAACGTCCCACTCCCCAAACTCTGCCCTCTCCTGCCAGCCCAGCCCAGCTTTCCCCCCCCCCAGTTGGTACCTCCCTAGGGCGCTGTGCTGCCCATGTCTGCTCTGGCTTCTGCTCGGTGTCCCCCGGCTAGTCGGGGTCTGGAGGGCTGGGCCCTACCCTAGTTTGTTCTCTGCCATGCAGCGTCCCCTGCAGCCGAGATGCGCTGTCAGGGTTGTGCCTGTCGCAGGCCGTTAAGCTGCGTCTTGATGGTGACTAGACACCTGCTCCCGTGGCAGGGATGCCTTAGAGAGGATACAGAGTCTGAAACCTGCATGTGGCGTTTGCCCAGCTCTGTCTCCAGCAGGCAGAGGAGGCAGATGTTATCGGAGACTCCTCCAGAACAATGACCAGGCTTTCCTCTTGCAGCATTGGCTCCCTGGGATCAGGGGGTTTCGTTCCTTTTGGATTTCAAGGGATCCTGGCTGGAGCTGCAACGTGCTTCTATGCCTTTGTGGGATTTGACTGTATCGCTACAACAGGTAAAGCAGCTGCTTCTGCGTTCTCTTCTGGGAGTTTGGGACGGGGTATTTCCCGGCATTCTCCCCGTGATCCAGGGCGGGGTGTTGTGGGGCCTTGGAGTGCTGCCGAGAGAAAGACTTCACTTCCTGATCTGGAAAACGCTCAGATTACAAGCCTTTCTGCAAACATGCGGACTTAGATGTGGTAACTGGCACTGTGGGTACAATGAGATTTTGCCAGCCTACGCCTAGAAAACAGTCTCTGCCATTTAATAACACACTACCCGGCAAGCAGATGGAGTCTTTTCCCCGAGGTGTCTGCTGCGTTATGGTGCAGAGCCCGGAGTCTGCTCTCCCCGCCATGTGTGCCGGCTCCTGAGAATGCTACTGGGAGTCGCACGCCCATGGAGGCGAGCGTATGAACTGGGCCTGGTGAGGACATTCCAGCCCATCTGTCTAAATCCCTGAGTTCACTGGGAACGTGCCCTTTGCCCGGAGGGAGCCTCAGCTTCCCCCCGTCACTGCCAGGAACCGCTGTGAGCCGGCCTCCCAGTGAGCTTCACTGCCTGGCCCCCGCGCTGGCAGGATCGAAGTGCAGCCCTCACCATGTCCGCGCCCAACAGAACTGAGACCATGGCAGGTGTCACGAGACCAGGGCGTTCTCTCCCTGTTCACCCCTTTCTGAGCACTCTGCAGCATTGTCCGGCCTGGCAGCTGCGGCTTGAAAAACGTACTGGATCTCCACTACTCGGAGCACTAAACCTACGAGCTGGAGCGTGGAGGCTCCATGGTGACCTCCCTGGGCAGTGGCTGAGTGATAAACCAAACACTACCCTGCCCTGGCTGCTTCTGCTGCAAGAGGGGGAGAGTGCTGGGGTTTGACTAGAACATTGGGCCGTTAGCCTGCTTGGATGCTCCCCTTCCAGGTCGGATTGTGTTTCATTTTCGGGTCCTGCCCTGTGGAATAACCCCAGTGCCTGCCTCTGCAGCTGCTTCCCCAGTCACAGCAGCTCTATGAAATCAGCCTGCTTATGGGCAGTTTCACTGTTGTCCCCAGGTTCTGGAGCTGACCAGTCTTGCTGATTTCACTCTGTTTAGCAAAGCTCAGAGCAGCAGCTGCAGGGGAGGCACTGGAGCGGTCTGCAGGCTCAGGCAGACTCTACACTGGGTCACATTGGGAAGGCTCTCCAGTGTCCGGGGTTTCAAAAGCAAAGCTAAATATCTTTATAAATTGACTTCTGCCCCACTTCCAACAGCAACGCTCTCCACTCGTCTGCGGCAATGGAGTTTCTGAGGCCCCCTTATCACACCAGTGGCACAGCACTTGAGGCTGTGTGGGGGAGGGAAGATGTTAGTGCTCTAGGTCTCATCTCTGTTCCTCTTGCAGGGGAGGAGGCCAAGAATCCTCAGCGTTCTATCCCCATTGGCATCATTGTGTCTCTCCTGATCTGCTTTGTGGCATATTTTGGTGTTTCTGCTGCCCTGACCCTCATGGTGCCCTACTACCTTCTGAACAAGGAAAGTCCCCTGCCCGAGGCCTTCAAAGACGTGGGCTGGGAGCCTGCCCGCTATGTTGTAGCTGTTGGATCTCTCTGCGCGCTCTCAACCAGGTAAGGAACTCGGGAAGCTCCAGTAACAGCTTCCCCGAATCTTGTTCTGGCTCTGGAAATGATGGCGGTGGTGTCTGGCTGACGGTGATTAAATGTGGGAGGCTTGACGGCCGGGGAGAGGTCCGTTTCCTTCCACGACATGGTAGTAATTGTTTACAGCTCTACTAGACCAGTTGTAGCTCTAAACCTCCGGTCGAGGCGGCAGTCCCAGAACGTCCCTGTATGCTCGGGGATGTGGGTGAGGAGCAAGCCCTTGCCCAGCTGCAGGCCAGACTGTTCCATCCCATGCAGCTTGCCCTGTGTGCCCAGTACTCCCCGCAGGGCACTACATGCCCATGCCCTTGTTGAGGGGCCAAGCTCCCCAGCAACCTCGTGAGCCCAAATCTAACCGGTCGCGAGTGCCATGGGCAGACACCAGTGACAGGCACGCGATGCCGTATGCAGCCGATGGCCAGAAGAAGGAGAAACTCCTGCGGGGGGGGGGGGGGGGGAACGACTCGCAGCGAAGGAATTTGAGCGCTGGAAGGCAGGGCCCTTTGTCTAAGGTCTGGGTATCGCGCCGAGATGGCCCAGGCCCACCAGAAATGCAGAATTTGTGCCTCCTCTTCCGATGCTAGCAAATGAGAATCGCTGGGTCTGAGTCACTTGTTTATCTGAATCCTCTCGACCCCGGAAAGCTGTTGTCTGCGATGGCTGTGAGCCAGCCTCCCTGCAAGGCAGGCTGTTTTCCTGGTGGGTGGTACTTGTCAGCCCATCTGCTCTTCAGGAAAAGCCCCCAGGAACTGCCTGCTCACCCCCCTCTTGATTGGAGGCATTGTTCTGAGTTGTTGTCAGGGGCTGAGGGCTGGGCTCAGGACTTCCAGTCACATGGCTCGTGGTAAGAACTTGTTCTGATCAGTGCAACAGAATGAACCGAAACAAAAGCGCTGAAGTCGTGACCCTCCCGGGCGTGGCTTCGGGGCGCCTCCTGCTCAGTGTCACGTCTGTGTGACTGGTTAACTGGCCTTGTCTACACGCATAGGCTGTACTGGCTGAGCTGGGTCGGCTTCGGAACCGGTTTAGTTCGACTGCGACCCCTCTTGGGGAAGCGCTTGCTGTGCTTCGGGTGCCGTGTGTCGACCCGGCTTCATTCAGTGAGCACGAGACCACAGAACCCTGCCCCACCGCTGACTGTCCAAGGCGGATCCCCCGCCCCCCCCACACACAGCTGGGGCTGACACTTCTGGGGAGATGGCTGGGGCTGCTGTTGCTGGGAGAACGTTGTCACCGGCCAGGAGCCTCGCTGCGTTTCTCCACTGAGTCCGATCAGAATGTACCAGCCCTGATCTCGAGGGGCCGGACGAGGGAGGGAGGGGAGGGTCCTGCCCTGATCTAGAGGGGCCGGATGAGGGAGGGTCCTTCCCTGATCTCGAGGGGCCGGACGAGGGAGGGAGGGAGGGTCCTGCCCTGATCTAGAGGGGCCGGATGAGGGAGGGAGGGGAGGGTCCTTCCCTGATCTCGAGGGGCCGGACGAGGGAGGGAGGGGAGGGTCCTGCCCTGATCTAGAGGGGCCGGATGAGGGAGGGAGGGGAGGGTCCTTCCCTGATCTCGAGGGGCTGGACGAGGGAGGGAGGGGAGGGTCCTGCCCTGATCTCGAGGGGCCGGACGAGGGAGGGAGGGAAGGGTCCTGCCCTGATCTCGAGGGGCCGGACGAGGGAGGGAGGGGAGGGTCCTGCCCTGATCTCGAGGGGCTGGACGAGGGAGGGAGGGAGGGGAGGGTCCTGCCCTGATCTCGAG
This sequence comes from Sternotherus odoratus, assembly GCA_032164245.1. Taxonomy (NCBI): domain Eukaryota; kingdom Metazoa; phylum Chordata; order Testudines; family Kinosternidae; genus Sternotherus; species Sternotherus odoratus. The sequence goes on along the minus strand of JAVMKO010000009.1, from coordinate 85,556,201 downwards.
GGGCCGGACGAGGGAGGGAGGGGAGGGTCCTTCCCTGATCTCGAGGGGCCGGACGAGGGAGGGAGGGGAGGGTCCTGCCCTGATCTCGAGGGGCCGGATGAGGGAGGGAGGGGAGGGTCCTGCCCTGATCTCGAGGGGCCGGATGAGGGAGGGAGGGGAGGGTCCTGCCCTGATCTCGAGGGGCCGGACGAGGGAGGGAGGGAGGGTCCTGCCCTGATCTAGAGGGGCCGGATGAGGGAGGGAGGGGAGGGTCCTTCCCTGATCTCGAGGGGCCGGACGAGGGAGGGAGGGGAGGGTCCTGCCCTGATCTAGAGGGGCCGGATGAGGGAGGGAGGGGAGGGTCCTTCCCTGATCTCGAGGGGCTGGACGAGGGAGGGAGGGGAGGGTCCTGCCCTGATCTCGAGGGGCCGGACGAGGGAGGGAGGGAAGGGTCCTGCCCTGATCTCGAGGGGCCGGACGAGGGAGGGAGGGGAGGGGAGGGTCCTGCCCTGATCTCGAGGGGCCGGACGAGGGAGGGAGGGGAGGGGAGGGTCCTGCCCTGATCTCGAGGGGCCGGACGAGGGAGGGAGGGGAGGGTCCTTCCCTGATCTCGAGGGGCCGGACGAGGGAGGGAGGGGAGGGTCCTGCCCTGATCTCGAGGGGCCGGATGAGGGAGGGAGGGGAGGGTCCTGCCCTGATCTCGAGGGGCCGGATGAGGGAGGGAGGGGAGGGTCCTGCCCTGATCTCGAGGGGCTGGACGAGGGAGGGAGGGTCCTGCCCTGATCTCGAGGGGCCGGACGAGGGAGGGAGGGAGGGTCCTTCTGTGCTGACCTCACTACTCCTTGCTTTTGAAAAGGCCCCAGGCCCAGCTAGTGACTGGCATGGCGGTGAGAGGCAAATCCTGAGTGTGTTGCTGTCCCCTTTCTCCCGGCAGTTTGTTGGGCTCCATGTTCCCCATGCCCCGGGTGATCTATGCCATGGCTGAGGACGGGCTGCTGTTCAAGTTCCTCTCCAGAGTGCACACGCGGACAAAGACTCCCCTGGTGGCCACCGTTGTGTCTGGCATCGTTGCTGGTAAGCAGACGCTTGCTCCTGCCTGGCCGCTCGCGTGGCCTGTCCCAGAGGGGGCCCAGGGAGCTCATGCCGTGCCTGTTGTATTGCAGCGTTGATGGCGCTGATATTCGAGCTGAAGGACCTGGTGGATCTCATGTCGATCGGCACCCTGCTGGCGTACTCCCTGGTTTCTGTGTGCGTGCTGATTCTCAGGTGGGTGCCAGCCTGCCCCTTGGAGCGCCCACTGCCCCCGGAACATGGCCACGTGGTCATGCGCTGGAGAGCTGCAGCCAGAGCTCCCTACCCCCAAAGGCCCTGCCCAGAACAGCCATTTCTTGGAGGGGCGCTGCCCCTGGGAGCCAGCAGCCGTCTCCAGGGGGGTGTCTGGCAGTAGCGGGTGCTGAGGTGGGCATGGCCCTACATCGCACCCAGAAGCATTTGGACCCTGGTGCGTCGTCCCGTGTGGGCCCAGACTCGGGGAGGCTGCTGCACAGGGCCAGCTAGTTAGCTCCAGCCTGTCCTTGGACACAGCTTTGTGCTGGGTGCCCTCAGAATTGAATTCCCTGCCAGGGAAGCACCTGACGCTGCTACTGCTCTGGAGGCAGCTTGGACAGCCGTTGAGTCACCATTGGCTTGGGGTTTGGTTCAGGTATCAGCGGGATCAGCTGAGCTCTCCAAAGGGCCTGGAGATGGTGGAGCTGAATGGAAACGAGGAGGAGAAAGCGATCATGAACCCCTCCATCAGTAACCCCGCGCCTGCACCGAAGGAGGAGATCACCTGGGGGAGACTCTTCAACCCCGGCAGTGAAACTCCAACCAGCTTGTCAGGGAAAATTGTCTACATCAGCACGGCGGCTCTTGGTAAGTGTGGTAGGAAGTGCCTGACCTCAGCCGGTAGGCACACCGGAAGTGAAACCCCGAGTCGCCCAATGACAGCGAGTGTTTTGATCGGGTCTGGAACAGAATCCAGGCCTGTGACGTGTGCAAAGGCAGGAAATGAGCAGGGTTGTTGCCAGACGCACAGGCGCATCCTGTGTCAGGCGCATTCCCTGGCTTTCCAGTGCACCCCCGGAGCGCAGCACGGTGTGGACACACAGCCACTGCAGGTGTCTGCAGAACTCCAGGGGTGCTGGCTCGCTGCAGGGTCCCCAAGGTGTGATGGGGGCCTGCGAAGTTCATGGGTGGGGTACTGTGTCTGGGCCAGCGTGTGTGCCCCCTGCTGGGTTTGGGGGCAGCTAGCCTGGAGTGCTGATTGGAAGGGTGTTGTCTGGTAATGCTCACAGGCAGACCTGCTCAGCAGAGCCGTCCCCGTGGAGTGAGGGGGTCTGTGTGAGGCTGGGGCTGCTCGGGCACGTCCTACATGGAGCCAGTGGGGTAGGGGTTGGAGAGCTGAGAACCCCACACGTCTCCCGACTGCCAGGAACTACTGGGAAGCACTGGGGGTGCTGCGTGGGCCCCTTAAGGGGGCTTGTCACTAATCTGTTGATGGACTAGGGACCCTGCCCCTCAGCTGGAATCTCCTCCAGGAGCAGCACAAACCCTGATTCCACATCCCCCTCCACGAAACAGGAAGAGGGGACAGTGCCCATCGCTGGGGCGGAGGGCTGGTCTTGGCAGAGCGCCATGCAAGTGCTTCCTGATCCCCCGGGGCTTCCGGGTGCGCTTATTTGGCAGGGCCCTGGCTCTGGTCACGTCACGGGGAGCTAGGCAGGAGAAGGCTCTTCAGCTGGTCTCTAGGGATCTGCAGGCACCTAGAGACTAAAGTCTGGCTGGCAGCTGTGACCTGCTGGCTGGGGCTGGGATCCGGGCAGGGAGGGAGGCGGCAGCCATTTGTTTGGACCCCACAACATCGTCTGCGCTTTCCTGCAGCTCTGAGTATCACCGTCCTGTGCGTGCTGCTGGCCCAGGGGATGGACTCCCTGCTGGAGGGCAGTGGAGCCTGGATCGGAGGCTGCATGTTCCCCCTGGTGTTCATTCTGTTCTTCACCATCGTCATCTGGAGGCAGCCACAGAGCGACGCCCCGCTGACTTTCAAAGTAAGAGAACAGCCGGGAGCTGGGCTCCTTCCCCCCACGGCCGCTTCCATGGCAACCTCAGCTGGGGACGGTGGGATTTGCTGCCGGCAGCTTGGCCTGGGTGCAGCCGGCGAGGAGATGGCCTGTCCAGAGCTTCCCGGAGATCTTGCTGCCAGATAACTGGGCAGAACAACACATTCCCAGTTCCCAGCCTGTCTCGGTCCTGGGCCGTCTCTGGGTGCCACCCCTTGGCAAGGAGCCCAGGTGGGGGTGGGGGAGGGCTGCCGTTGCCTGCTGTGCTCCTCCCCGCAGCAGCAGCCGCTCAGCCTCTCTCCTCTCACAGGTGCCTTTCCTGCCGCTGCTCCCGCTCTTCAGCATCTTCGTCAACGTTTACCTCATGATGCAGCTGAGTGCGGGGACCTGGGCCCGCTTTGCTGTGTGGATGCTCATAGGTAAGCGCACACGCAGGCAGGACTCACTCCCCTCCCCTCCCCGTAAGAGGGACCTTACAAGGGCTGGACTCCCCCCAGTTTTCACCCCGGGATGGGCTTGGGCCTGGCAGAGGAGCTCTGGACCTGGGGGTGGGGAGGCTGCTCTATCCCTGCCTGACGGGCCCTGTTCCACCCTGATTTTCACCCCTCGCCGTGGAAACGTCTAGAAGCAGCAGGATGCTGCAGTGTCCTGAGCCCTTGGGAGTCAACAGCTGGCAACGGGTGACATTCATCCACCTACTGCGGGCGCTCTTGGTCTGGAGCCCTCCAGAAATGGGGTTTGGGCCCTGCCTGCAGCTCACCAGAGCACTAGGACAGGCCTGTTCCTCCTGGGGAGGAAGGGAGAGGCCCATCGGCCTGTCTGGGCTCTGGGGAGGGCGTGCCGGGGCTGGTGGCAGGTTCCCGGAGCTCTTGGGCTGCTTGGGGACTGATTCCAGAGCTGAAATTCTCTTGCAGGTTTTGCCATCTATTTTGGCTATGGGATTCAGAACAGCAAAGAAGGGAAGAATGAGAAGAAATCCCATTCCACGGCGGGCAAGTCTGTGCACTTCTCCGGGATAGACCCCAGCCTTGGAGATGCTACAGTCTGAGACAGGATGTTCAGGGCATTCTCATCTGCGTCCTGGACTCCCTGAAGGCCCCTGTCCTCCTGGCCCCTCCTGTGGAGCAGAATGGCAAACTGAGCAAGACGGCGAAGCCGTAGTCAGACGGATTCTGAAAATGAGGTCACGTGGCAAAGCCCAGTTGAGTCCTCTCTGTTTATCCTGATGAACAGGATGTCAAAATCCCAAACCAACCTAAGGATAGGGACGGGGCCAGTCGTCTGCCAACTCCCTTCCCCTGGATGGATGTTGTTACCTTTGACACGGTTGTGTCAAGAATGCTGCTTTCTTTGGCTGACAGAAGGCCCCCATGTAAATAGTGCAGCTATATTTATTCTGTCCATCCGTGTGGCTGGGGGCTGCCTTTCTCTCGGCCTGTCTGTAAATAGTGCTGTATTCTGATCTCGTTCTTTGTATAAAACTGGTTTTAAATGTTGGCTTTTGTACTATTAAACTCCAGGGTTTTTAGCTATTCAGCTCCTTCCATCCTCTGGTGGCTTGTTTCATTTCCCAGTTCGTGTGGTTGGGGCATGTCCCAGGCCCAGGCCCAGCTGGAAAGTGCAGTGGACGGCCCAGGGAAGGTGCCCACAACAAACTGGACAGAGCTTTTTCTTTCCCAGCAGCTTTCTGGGGAGGATTTGCTGCTGGGGCAGACAGAGGCCTGGGTAATTACTCCGATAACGAGGCGTGTATCCCCAAGGAGCCCTGTTCCATTATCATTTTAATTAAGGGTATCCTACAGTAGCATTTCCTCTGGCAGTCTCAACCTCCTTTAATGGCATGTTAACTTTGCCTGGGCTGCAGATCTCCCAGGGTTTAAGTGCTGCAGCCAGTGATGTTTTCCTGGCGCTGTTAGGCCTTGTCTAGACTAGATGGGGGTTTGTCAGCCTCAGAAGGAGACCGTAGTAGTCTGGTCATACCAGCAGCAGTGCTGTTGCCACTGCCACTTAGACCAGTTCTGCAAGTGAAGTAAGTGGTACTCGAGCCTCACTTGTCTGTACAACTGCATCTACGTGGGGATTTTGCGAGCAGAGTCAGGCCTGTTGTGTGTGTGTGGGGGGGGGGAGGATGGGGGGGTTCACATGCCTCACAGACACAGCAATGCTGGCAGAACATAAGTGGAGACCAGGGCTTTATGAAGAAGGACTTGTGTTCCCATAGCACTGGGGAGCCCCAGTGGTGGTCCAGGACCCCATTGTGCTGGGCATTTGCAGAGGCTGGTCTGGACGGACCTTTCGCTCACAGGGAGTTTCATGGAGGATCAGCCTCTGCCCCAGAGCCGCCCCCAGAGCTCCTGTGTAGCGTCTGTAGGAGACGGGGGGATGGTGGCTGGCCACGGAGGAGCTGGTGTTGGAGAGATCCAGTAGCAGCTAGTGGCATGTCTGGTGGCTGTAGCATAACGAGCCAACCTGCCTGGAAGTGCCCACAGCTCCCACTGCAGGGCAGATGGGGTGGAGAATCCTGGGCTCCCAAAGGCGCTCGGTACCTGGGCAATTCTAGAGCCCCAGGCAGACCTCTTGGCTCCGGCCGGCTCGTTAATCCTCAGAACGGAGTCCACCTGCCGGGCGTGTCATGGCAGATCTCAGAGCAGAGGGGAGATTAGGGCATTGTGCTGGGAGCCACATGATCCGGACTTCTAGTCCCAGCTCTGCCACAGATGTGGGGCAGATCTCTTCCTGTGTGTGGCTGTTTCCCTGTCTGAGGCTCATCTGGTCTGTGGGCATGAGGCTGAGACACTACAGGGCTGGGGGAGACAGAGAGCCCTATGGATACGATGGGGAAGGAGCGTTCGGTGGGGAGATTCCGGGGTCTGAAGCTAAGCCAGAGTCTAGCCGTGGGGGGAGCAAGGCGTCACTTGGTCAGGTGCCTGCCTGGGGGACCAATGCTGAACCTCTCATGTCAATCGCAGAGCTGAGAGTGGAGTCCAGGTTTCCAGACTCCCACTCCTGGGCTCCGCTGGACCATGCTCCTCCCAGCTGCCATGGAGGCTGGACCCTGTCTAGCCCACCCCCTCGTGAGCTGCAGGGGCTGCTCCTTGTCTGCTCGGGACGGCAGTGAGGGGAGGATGCCCAGGCAGGTGGTGGTGCTTTGGGGCCAGTGGGTGCAGAGGGGAGCTGGATGCTCTCGGGGGCTGTTGCTGGTTCCAAAGTCCTTGTCAGGAGCAGTGGAGGCTACACATAGCGTGTTCAGTGTTTCCCTCCCCGGGGAGAGGCTGGCAGCCCGGACTCCTTCCTGGTGGGGGAACGTGTTTGACCCAGGTAGGAACTTGCAGGGCCTGGCGCCCCTGAGAGAGCTGTGGATGCCAAGGGAGCCGGGACTGGGGGCTCCCACTGGCAGGAGTCAGTGTCTGGCCAGAGCCAACGTGCGGCCCTGCTGCTGCCGACTCGGTTTTCAAACTGCCACTCAGTTGAAATGAAGTTCAGTGAAGATCTGCAGTGGGCTTCGCCCTTCTCCCCAAAGCCTCCTGCTGCCTGGCGTTTCCTCCTCGGCCTTCTGCTTTTGGTGGACCGGGCCGTCAGGCTGCCGGGGAGCCCCCCATCACGGGGATCCAGAGGGACCCACGCCTCAGAGCCCTGACAGGCTCACTGCAGAGTCAGCTCTTCCGGACAGACCTAGCGCCTGGGTCCCTTCGCCCCTGTCCTCAGCCTGCCAGCTGGTGCTTGGTCACCTGGCTCCACTACAGGCCTGAACCCATCAACTGGGACTGGGCCCAAATCTTTCAAAGAGCAGCTCCCCCGGCAGCAGGATTCCCACTTCAATCCCTGTGCACAGAGGTTTCTTGCCCCGGCCACGTTCTTCCTTGGAGCACGCAGCCTCTCGGAGCCTGCCCAGCCTTTGAGGCCTGAGTCTGGGGCTTCAGTGCTGCAGAGCGTGCGCCATCCCAACTTGGGCACAGGTCCCTGGCTGCCCCGGGGGGGGAGTAGCTGGGCAGGGGCTCACTCGCCGTGTCTGCGGGGAGAGCTCTGGTAGCATCAGTGCAACCCCCCAGATGTGTCTGGGGCTCTGCTCCACTCTGAGGTGAACATGTTCACTACTGGCATGTGCCCTAGCCAGGCCATGTCCCCAGGGACCCGTGTGCCGCGGGGTCTGCCTGTGTAGGCAGTGAAGCTGGACTCCCTGTGGGTCTGTAGGTGTGTGGTTAGTATCTGCCCCAGAGTGTGACTGGGGAGAAGGCAGCGAGGTCCAAGCAGGCAAGGCCCAGTCAGACACGGGCGCTGGTCCTGTCCAATACACCAAGCTTCTTACCTGGGTGCAGGACGGACGTTCTAGCCGCACAGCGACTCTGGATACCCGGGGCGGGAGCAGGGCTCATTTGAAGGCTTCCGGCTTCCAACTCAGCTCTTGCGTGGAGGCAAGTCTTGCATCTCTCTCCCCTTTTGGCCCCCAAAACATGGCAGGTTCTGGTCTTGGGGTATTTCTGCTTCCGGCCCTGGTTACAACCAGGGAGTGTAAATGTGAAAAATCAGAGAATTACTGAGTGCCTAAAAACTATTTCAGAGCTCTGTGCCGACCGCCCTCCTCGGGAGAGAGAGGGAGAGGGTGTTGTGATGTCTGGATGTTCCAGAGCAGCAGGATGTAGTAAGCTCTGGGAGGGTTGGGCTTTTCATTGGACAGCTCCATGCTCCTGCAAAAAAAACCTGTCAGAAATGCAAGCAGTCCAGTCCTCCTGGGAGTGGGCTGAGCTCGGCAGAGGGGTGGTGACCTGCCTGGCTTACCAAGCTCTGACCCCATAACTCAAGCAAGTGTTGAGTGTCCTTTGTCCATTTCTATGAAATATCTTCATAAATGATTTGGAATGGCCCCGAGCAGGGGTGGTCATACTTTTTGGCCTGAGGGCCACATCTGGGAATAGAAATTGTATGGTGGGCCTCATACCCGTATGAGGAGAGATTAATAAAACTGAGGAAAGATAAATAAGATTGAGACTTTTCAGGTTAAAGAGAAGGCTAAGGGGAGAGATGATTGAGGTCTATAAAATCATGACTGGTATAGAGAAAATAGATACGGAATTGTTTACTACTTCTCATAACACAAGAACTAGGGGTCACCAAATAGGCAGCAGGTTTAAAACAAATAAAAGGAAGTATTTCTTCACAAGACACACAATCAACCTGTGGAACTCCTTGCCAGAGGATGTTGTGAAGGCCAAGATCATAACAGGGTTCAAAAAATAAGTAGATAAATTAATGGAGGATAGGTCCATCAATGGCTATTAGCCAGGATGAGCAGGGATGGTGTCCCTAGCCTCTGTTTGCCAGGAGCCGAGAATGGATGCCAGGGGATGGCTCACTTGATGATTCCCTGTTCTGTTCATTCCTTCTGGGGCACCTGGAATTTTCCACTGTCAGCAGACAGGATACTGGGCTAGATGGACCTTCGGTCTGACCCAATAGGGATGGTCTTATGAATGCTCATAAAATTGGGGTTGAGGTGCTGGAGGGGGTGAGGGCTCTGGAGTAGGAGTAGGGCTGGGGATGAGGAGTTTGGGATGCAGGAGGGTGCTCTGGGTAGGGACTGAGGGGTTTGGAGCGCAGGAGGGGGAATCAGGGCTGGGGCAGGGGGTTAGGGTGGGGGGAGAGGCTCAGGGGGGTGCAGGCTTGGAGCGGAGCTCACCTCAAGTGGCTCCCAGAAGCAGCAGCATGTCCCTTCTCGGGCACCTATGTGGAGGTGCAGACAGGCGGCTCTGCACACTGTCCCATCCGCAGGCACCGTCACTGCAGCTCCCATTGGAGTGTGTAGGAACCAGCGTGGGGCCATGCAGGACAGGGTAAGAATTCAAAAGGATTTTGATAAACTAGAGAAATTTCTGCATGAAATAAGATGAAATTTAACAAGGACAAATGCAAAGTACTGCACTTCGGAAGGAATAATCATTTGCCCAAATACAGAATGGGAAATGACTGCCTAGGAGGAGCAGAAAAAGATATGGGTGGTGTAACCAACTAAATGAGTCAACCCTGTACTGTTGCAAGAAAAGCAAACCTCATTCTGGCATGTAGTAGCAGGAATGTTGCAAGCAAGACAAGCAGGAACGAAGTCAGTCTTCTGGCCCTGCTGCTGACGCGCTGTATGGCCTTTTGCTACACTAACAAACAGTCTTTGCTGAGAGACCCTTCCCCGTCTCTTTGTCTCTATCAGCCAGATGGGGATATACTCTTTATCCAGATAGCACCAAGAGCATGCAGGAGACTTTCCAGGCAAATCAACACACAGCTCCTGCCCTGTGCTGTACAACACTCGGCACTGTGACTATTCTTACTTGAGAGCTGTTATCACTCTAAGCCCTTTTTGTTTTCTGCCAAGTTTATTAGAGACTAGAAGCTGGATCTGTTTTGGATTTTGCTTCTCAAATGATGGATCTAGATGGTGGCTTGTCTGTTTGGATAATGGGACAGGGATCGAGCCGAAAGAACCTTACTTAGATTTTGGAGAAAGCTGATTGTAACTTACATTCTGTGTTGTGGTTATTCTTGTGCCAGTCTAAGCAGCATTAATTACTGCCTGAGACCGATACCAATGAGAAATTAAATGTACATTCATCTATTTTGAGGGATTTCTCTTTCTAGATAAAAGGGGCTTCAGAACTGTGGATACTGCTTTTGACTCTGTTTTGTAGTGCTTTGCCTGTATCTAGTGCTTTCCACCTCCGGATCGCAGACCCCTTCACAATCCCCCGGTAGGCAAGTGTCATGATTCCCCTTGAGCAGGCTGGGAAGTGGGGGGAGACTGGAAATTTCTTGCCTGAGGTCACCCAGTGAGTCTGTGTTGGGGAAGATTTGTTCCTGCATCTGCTGATTCTCAGTCCTGTGCTTTAGTCACTAGACAATACGTCCCTTCATGCTTCCGTAGTTGTCACACCTGACAGTTACATGTCTTTCTCTTTACCGCTTTCTCCAGATTGGAAACCTATAAGGACGTCCCCTTGCTCTGCAGTTCGCTGTACTCTGGGAGGATGTGAAAGGCAGCCTGAGCTCTGGTCTCCTTTTTGCTCTATTCTGGGCTTGCGGTGCTGTCAGCGATGACACCTGCCCATTCTCAGCTGGCCCTAGGGCAGTCTGCTCAGCTCAAGGGCTGTATCAACTTCACCGTGCAGCTCAAAACGGGGCAATAAATAATGGAGCCATTATAAGGCGCCTTCCCCTTTCGTTCTGTGGCTTGCCTGGGCCCAAGCATGTTGCAGGCATGTGAGTGATGTGTTGATTTCCTGGGTGTGCCACTCTTATTCCTTTTTACCGGAGCCTTGCCAGGCCGTCTAGGGACCTGTGCATGCATGTGTGAGCTGGTCTCTCTGAGTTTGGAGAGAGGCCTGGCTGATGGGGAGAAGAAAAGGCCCGGGAGAGCTACCCGTGGCTGGGTAAGGGGAATCATGGTTATCAAATTACTGGAGTAAGATGGTATGTGGTGTGAGTGGGAGCCTAATAACAGGAAAGTGGCAAATACAGCATGAAGGACCCCAACCCAATGAGCAGTGTGAGAGTTTGAACAAAGCCCTTGAGGAGAAGTGTCTATGGCCACGTACCAGCCCCAGAGAGCAGAGCCCCTTGTATGGAATGCCAGTGTGTCTAGGGTGTACCACTCAGAGCCCCCATCACCCACAGGGCTCTTCCTGTTCTGCCACCCTGTGGTGGTTACACCTTTCAGAGAAACTGTTGAAAGGGAATCAGCTCCCTGAGCATGGCTCTGCAGTTTTCTCGCTAATCCCTCTCTCCAGCTACAATGCCAGCCGGGTAGGCTGGGACAGGGGGAGTGTGGCAGATGGAGCCTTTGGAATGCCCTGGCACGTGGTCCCTCCAGAATTAAATACATTTTCTAATTTCTTTAACTTTCTTGATCCCCTGAAGCTGTCAGCAAACACCAAGTCACATGAGGAAGGTTCACACGTATCCTGGGGAGTCTCAAACAGGCTGCAACCAGGGGGCATTTTGCTCACAACTTGGAGCCTGGGTTTGTTCATAACAGGGCCTTCTAGGGTAACAATAAATAAATACAATGGACTTTTGATGGCTTTTCAGCCAATTTTTTGCACAGCTCACAAAGTGGTTTGCCATGGTTGGCACCCAGGCAATGTTCAGACCTAGAGTCCTGGGCTGGCAGGTCAAGCTGAGATGCATTGGCACAGGAGAGGAACAGTTGGCTCACGGCTGAGGTGCACTGATAGAGCTGTGTGTGTGGGAAGCCCAGGGCTGATGTAGCAGTGGGGACTGCAGGTCAGAATTGAGGCCACTGGTCTGCAGAAAGCCTGCATGGCCTCTGATGCTCCGGCTGGCTCCGGCCAGTGCTCTCCTCCTCTAACGTTTATACAAAATTAACTTCCACATGTTTTAACAGAAGAAAATATTGACAAATATTGTAACCTGCTGTGGTTACAGTGGCTTTCCTAGTGGCCCGGCCGGGATTGGGTTTAAACAGCTTCCTTAACACTCAAGCTGTTGGCTGAAGGGCACTCGTCCTGCAGGTGTCTGTGGGATAGATTCTCTTCTGTGTGTTTAGAGCGGAAAGCTATGAAACGCTGTGTGTATTGAGACTGCCGTGCAAGTCTGATTTGAAGTTAGAGTCAGCCTCCTACAGAAACAACTGTATTCATTTCTGCCCCCTGCTGGTAGCCCCGAGTGGCTCATGATCCGTCAGCTGTCCCTGGAGGTGCAAATCCTGGAAAATCACCTAACAGGCAGCTAGAGCTAGTGCAGTGAAAGAGGAAACCACAGCTGCCCATGGTGTATGCACATCTGCACCCCGGCTGTGCTGCAGGGCCTGCTGACCACAGTGGAGACCTGGGAGATCGGGCTGCTAAGGCCAAAGACTTGATTGAAATGGCCTTGTAGTTAAGTAACCGAGCACCAGGCAGGTTCTGACGCCTCCCACACACTGCAGGTAGGTGGCAACAGCCTGGGTGTGAGCAAGTCACAATGCTCCAACTTCTAGCTCCTGGCAGGGGCCCCCCCTAGGCCCCACTGGCAGGGAGGCATCTGTAATGTGGATGAATTTTCTCCTTGTATCTTTGCAGGTCCTGCACAATGATTTGCCTGCAGGTGCTTTCTGCCCAATGCCTCTTGACAGCCCTTCTTCCCAGCACTGCCCCGGCGACCGCTCCCTGATCTGTCCCTTCTCCACACAGTCCTGGAGCTGCCAACGCACAAGATGGTACCCGCACGCTTACCACAGTGCAGCTGAGCCCCTTGGTGGGCAGCATGGAAAGGAAGAGGCAGAGAGTGGTTTTCTGCTGAACTTCCCCTTCTCTGCCAGTCAAAATCTCCACAGCCCAACAGCTGTCAGAGTGAGACTCCCCGACACTCTGCTTCGGTTTTCCTTTAAGTGGCTGTGCCTCCCTCCACATGTCATCAGGGCTGTTGGGTAACTCGGTGTAACCATAGCTTAGTTTGGATGCCGGGTCATGTCCTGCCAGAGGCCTTGAGCTGCTCTAAGGTATGTGAGCTAATGCAAAAGAAGAGACCATTGTGCAGGGGAAAGTAATTGGCGCTTACATGACCTAAAACCAACTCACAGTCAAGGCTTGACTTACATAGAGTGGCTGAGCAGAACTTGGTGGAACTCAGTAGGTGCTGTCAGCACCGCTGCGGTTCCTTGCTCCTAAGGGCTCCTCAGACACCAGGCCCAAGTTAGAGCAACCTTGGCCATGCTCCTTCACAGTCTCCAACTGGATGAGGAGCGACGGGAACTCTTCACTCGGGTGATTCTCCTGTCTCCAGCTACACTGGCTTTTAGCACGGCAATGTTTGGAGCAGTAGGCTTGCAGCTCCTGCTTCGTGGTCTGGCCTCTAGTGCACTCTGGGCATTCACAATGCTTCCTATACTCTACATGACAGGACCCAGCGCTGACGGGAAGAAATGGGGAAAGCTCCCAGCATTCGCTGAGGTAGGGAATTATTGACGAACTCCTCAACTTAGTACAAGCACCTAAGTGTATATTTACCAATGATTTCCACCTGGTGACAAACCAACTACTAGCACAGAGTGCAACTGGCAGACAAGTGATACCAGCACCAAAAGGAAGACCCAGACAACCACGCAGGACTCATCTCCCGCACTGTTCAGATGAGAGCAGCTCAGATATTCCAACAGGATGTGTCCACCAGAAGCCCTGCCACACGCCCAACGGCAATGAAGCACAAACTGCAGCAGGTACCGGGACTCAACATTTATTTAAAAAACCCAAAGACACAAACAAAACCATGGTGTAATAGTGAGGTTCTGCAACAGCCAGGCAGCACCACAGGTACAGCAAGGACTAAAACTCTGCAGGACTGACTGAACTAAGGGCCAGGAATGCAGACATGCACTTGCAAGTGACCAGTAAGATCTTGGTTTGCTGCTCTAATTTCTACCAGCAACAATGCTTTAGAGCAGTAGAGAAGATTGTAAATTACATATTTGAAACTTCTGCCCCATCCCAGAGCTGCACAAGCAGCCAGGAGGCCTTTGATGTCTGTTGTATTTCTCAGAAATCTGTGCTCTAGAGCAACCTCAGCTATAATGACAACTTGGAGGCAGAAGTCTGAGCGTGACATGCTGCACTTACTCTCAGTGAGAAATCCTGCAGAGTTGGCCACTCTATATCAGGAGAGAACAGCCATTCCAGCCCAGGAGAGGGAAGGAATGAATAAATGTTAAACAGCCAGTGTAAGGAGGATTGCCTTTTGCTGGAACTTGGCTCCCACTCCCCATCCCCATCCAAAGGGCAGGGCACAACTAGCTGCAGCGGGACACAGTTCCTCCATGAGCTAGGACAGATTAGGCAATTAGTAGATTATAGTCTGGGGATTGGTTTTCTGCATCTGAATGATTTTGCCAAAGCCACCTCTTCCCACGTCATAGTCTGTCCGGTACTCATCTCGCACCTGGGGCAAAGCAATAACACAAATTAGCATCCTGCACCTGCCAAGACACAGACATTCTAAGCACCGACATCCTCTTCCCACTCAATGGGTAGTGGGTTGAAATTCAGGTGACAAACCCTTGCAACTCCTTGAAATATCTTGCCAAGGAACCACTATCAAGGAGACTTATGAGAAGACCTCATATTTCTAATGGTGGGATCATCTTTAGATATAAAGCAACAGGGAAGGGCCAAACACTGTTTGATTTTGCTTTGCGGTTCACCTTTTGAATCACCAAGGCTTGAACCCAAAGCTCTTTCCCACTGAAAATCTGGGAAGAAATGTGGGAGGGAATCTGAGCTTCTCATGAGTGGGTCCTGTTTGATGCTTAGAATAGCCATACAGCCATGTCATCCCCATTATTATCCTGGTTCTCACCCCCCACCTGGATTCCTGCGCCCTTTGCAGAACACTAGGTTGAGAAGAGAGCAAGGCTTCTTTTGGGCCCTGGGAAACTTGGAATCCAAACTTTCAAATGGCATTAAGCACCACGCTCCAACTCTAGTGCTACTATATAATCAGCTCTTAAAACAATTTTCCATTAACTTCAGTTCATTTATTACTGCCCTGCATGCTCCTGTTTTTGTACTGGATCAGCCAAAGGTAGCACCAGCCCCAGGGAAGCCAGGCTCAGTGCTGATGCTAGCACTCTCTTTACCTGTCCTCCAGTCTTTCCTCTCCCAAACTGTCGGCCCTCCTTAAACCCTGCATCCCAGTCAGTCCTGATGATCCGGTCATCCAGTCGGGTGCCATTGATAAACCTCATTGCATGCTCAGCATCTGCTCTTGTATAATATCTGGAATTCAGTCTAAGGAAGACTCAAAGTGTTGTTAAACTGGTGAACCCCAGCTTCTCATGGGCAAAGAAGAGGGCAATGGTATTCACACTCTGTGCAGCCCGCCCTTCCAAGCCAACAGACACCAGTATTCTTTACAGAGCCAACTGCTCTATTCATAGCCACCTGATTCTAGCTCCCTCCCTGGACAGCAACATGTGACACTTTTGTATTGTGGTGCCATTGCAGAGAAGGAAGTAGCTTGGCATTTCTCACTTCAGAAAGATGAAGCAAGCAGAACAAGCCTCCCATCATCCTGATAAAATCATTTGTTTTTGCGTCAGGATCTTCTGAACGTTTTCTGAGGATTTGAAACTGCACCAGTCCTGTTTCCAGCCATGCTTGTATAACAGTCTTCTTAACATTCCTCTTTATGTTACACTAGAGTCTACAGCAGGGATGGGAAAACTTTTTGGCCTGAGGGTCACATCAGAGTTCAAAATTGTATGGAGGGCCAGGTAGGGAAGGCTGTGCCTCCCCAAACAGCCTGCCCCTGCCCCCTATCCACCCCCTCCCACTTCCTATCCGCCCCCCTCAGAACTCCAGACCCATCCAAATCCACTTGTCCCTTGACTACTCCCTCCAGAGATCCCCTGCCCCTAATCACCACTCCACAAGACCCTACCCCCATCTACATCCCCCTGCTCCTTGTCCCCTGACTGCCTCCTCCAGAGACCCCCCCCGTCCCTAACCATCCCGCTGGGACACCACCCCCTATCTAAGCCCCTTCTGCACCCTGACCGCCCTGACCCCTATCCACACCCCCGCTCCCTGACAGAGCCCCAGGATTCCTATGCCCCATCCAACCCCATTCCCCATCCCCTGACCACCACCCCCAGAACCTCTGCTCCATCCAACTGCCCCCTGCTCACTGTCCCCCCTGGGCTTCCTGCCCCCTTATCCAACCCCCCAACTCTGGCCCCAGCCCCCTTTCCATGCCGCTCAGAACAATGGCCAGAGCCAGACACACTGTCACACAGCCCCACCCCCCAGAGCACTGCCTGTGCGGTGGCATGGCTGCAGAGGGACAGTGGGGGAGGGGCTGGGGGGAGCCTCCCTGGCGAGCTCAGAGGCCGGGCCGGATGTGGCCCATGGGCTGTAGTTTGCTCACCCCTGGTCTACAGGGTCTGAGTGGGAAGTGGAGAGGCCTAACCCAAGAGGTTCTGCAAGGACAGCTGTCTGTTAGACTAGGGCCAAGGCAGTAGAAGAGCACACTAGGCTATTCCACCGGCCTGTTTATATATAGAATGAATGGGCTGATGAAGGCACAGCTAGATGGTCTGAACACCTGGTGAAATTCTCTGGCCTGTGCTATGCAGGAGATCAGACTAGATGAGCACATTGATCCCTTCTGGCCTTAAAAGAGATGGAAATAAAGGGACCAGATGGTGTGGAATCCCTGTGACACATACAAAAAATAGAAAAGGCTGTCCCATTGTTTTAGTGTTCATTAAGCACCACAGCAATGTCTGTGACTGAGGCAGCATTGGATAGAAACAGCAGACCCTGTAAAGGGAAGGAAACGGTTTGGTACTGTGATTTCTTAGAATTCACAACTTTCATGCTTGCCAAGTAGATGACGGTGCATACCCAGCTCCTCCAGAAAGGCCAGGAACACTCTGTAACATACTCAATAGAGTTGATAGGATGATGTGAGTCAATCAAGAGTAGTGGGAGAAAAACCATGACAACAGTAAATGGGAAAGGATACTCCACAAAGCAGAAGCCACAAGGGGTTTTCTTGACCTTATCTAGCCCCATGACAATCCTCTTGACATCTCCGCATTTGGAGAAGAGCTCCTGGATCTGCTCCTCGGTGGTGTAAAAGGACAGGTTGCCCACATACAGGGATGAAGAGAACTTCAGGGCCTTCTCCTGGAGGTATCGGCTACCCTGAGACCACGACAAAGAATAAGTGCAGCCTGAGTGACAGAGGCTGTGCCACCACTAGATGAGCCTGATTGGGGACCTCGCCTGCTGCTCCTACTCCGAGTTCTGGAGCGCTGGGGTCAAGATGTCAACATTGGTAATCGCTGGGTGAGGGAATGTCCGGGCTGCGCCCCACATACCGCTCCCTGTCCCAGAGAACCCTGCCTCCCTCAGGCACTCCCCCCCCAGTGCTGTACCCCCCTCCCCTCAAGCTCGGTCTCTGCTCCTGCCCACGTGCGCCCCTGCCCCTCCCTCCTAGACTCCCCTGGGGACCGTGCACCCCGAATTCCTGTCCCTCCCAAGGCTCAGGCATCCCCCCCAGGCCAGTGCTGTACCCCCAACCCTCCCTCAAGCTCTGTCCCTGCCACCCCTGCTCCTCCCAGGCGCTGTGCACCCTTCACCCTCACCCCCCCATGCACCCCGAGTCCCCCCCCCCGGGTGCTGGGCACCCCGACTCCCCCTCATCTCGGGCGCTGTGCACCCTTCACCCTCATCCCCCCCCCTGCGCACCCCGACTCCCCCCCGGGCGCTGGGCACCCCGACTCCCCCCCCCGGGCGCTGGGCACCCCGACTCCCCCTCATCTCGGGCGCTGTGCACCCTTCACCCTCATCCCCCCCGCGCACCCCGACTCCCCCTCATCTCGGGCGCTGTGCACCCTTCACCCTCATCCCCCCCGCGCACCCCGACTCCCCCCCCGGGCGCTGGGCACCCCGACTCCCCCTCATCTCGGGCGCTGGGCACCCCGACTCCCCCTCATCTCGGGCGCTATGCACCTTTCACCCTCATCCCCCCCCCCGTGCACCCGGACTCCCCGCCCCCCCCGGGCGCCGGGCACCCCGACTTCCCCCCCGCCCCCCCGCGCCGGACACCCCGAGGCTCGTGCACCGCTCCCGCCGGCCGGCGCACCCGGAAGTGCTGGTCCCGGTACTGGCTGATCTCGCAGTAGGAGTCGCTGCTGAGGCCGCCCAGCGTGGCGCTCAGCGCCCCCGACATCCCGACCCCCGGAACCTTCCAGAACCAGCGCGGGGCCGACTGCCGGGCGGGGGAAGGAGCGAAGCGCGCGAGGAGCTCGGGCCTATAACCTCATTGGACAAGGGCACGGGGGATGCCGTCACTCACGCTGTGGAAAGCCAATCAGAGCGCTGGGCTCGGTCGCTACCGCCAATAAAATGGTGGCTGGGCCTAGAGCCACGCCCCTCTCCGGGGTCTCTGGGAGCTGTAGTTCCCCGCCTCGCGAGAGCGAGGCTGCTGGACACTACAGCTCCCAACATTCCACGCGGCGGCACGCGACGTTTGGGCGGCAAACGGCGGCTCGCTGAGGAGGCGCGAGGCGAGTGCTGCCGCCGAGTGTGCGCCCGGGACACGAGCCCTGCCCGTCGGCGGCGGGTGTCCGTGCGCCCCTGCCCGGAGCCCGAGTGCCCCCAAAGGCCGGGATTCGAGAGCCTGGGCCGCGAGCTTCAACAACCCCGTGAGAGGGGCTCCCCGGGATGGGACCGCAGCGTGCGGGGCTCCGGGCTCCTCACAGGATGGCTCGCGGTCAGGGAGTGCTCCCTGTAGGACACTCCCGGGCTGGGGGGAGGGGGGCAGAGCGGGGGGAAGGGCCGTGCCCAGGGCTTGGGAGGTGAAGAGCAGGAGGTGCTGAGGAGAAGCGCTCTGCCCCATGCTGGGCTGGGGGGTACGGGGGGGGTGGCAGGAGGGATGGTGAGGAGAAGCGCTCTGCCCCATGCTGGGGGTGTGTGTGTGGCAGGAGACGTGCCTGCCCGAGGGAGGGATGGTGAGGAGAAGCGCTCTGCCCCATGCTGGGCTGGGAGGCACAGGGGGGGTGGCAGGAGCGATGGTGAGGAGAAGCGCTCTGCCCCATGCTGGGCTGGGGGGTACGGGGGGGTGGTGGCAGGAGGGATGGTGAGGAGAAGCGCTCTGCCCCATGCTGGGCTGGGGGGTACGGGGGGGGGGTGGCAGGAGGGATGGTGAGGAGAAGCGCTCTGCCCCATGCTGGGCTGGGGGGTACGGGGGGGGGTGGCAGGAGGGATGGTGAGGAGAAGCGCTCTGCCCCATGCTGGGCTGGGGGGTACGGGGGGGGGGGTGGCAGGAGGGATGGTGAGGAGAAGCGCTCTGCCCCATGCTGGGCTGGGGGGTACGGGGGGGTGGCAGGAGGGATGGTGAGGAGAAGCGCTCTGCCCCATGCTGGGCTGGGGGGTACGGGGGGGGTGGCAGGAGGGATGGTGAGGAGAAGCGCTCTGCCCCATGCTGGGCTGGGGGGTACGGGGGGGTGGCAGGAGGGATGGTGAGGAGAAGCGCTCTGCCCCATGCTGGGCTGGGGGGTACGGGGGGGTGGCAGGAGGGATGGTGAGGAGAAGCGCTCTGCCCCATGCTGGGCTGGGGGGCACAGGGGGGGTGGCAGGAGGGATGGTGAGGAGAAGCGCTCTGCCCCATGCTGGGCTGGGGGGTACGGGGGGGGGTGGCAGGAGGGATGGTGAGGAGAAGCGCTCTGCCCCATGCTGGGCTGGGGGGTACGGGGGGGTGGTGGCAGGAGGGATGGTGAGGAGAAGCGCTCTGCCCCATGCTGGGCTGGGGGGTACGGGGGGGGTGGCAGGAGGGATGGTGAGGAGAAGCGCTCTGCCCCATGCTGGGCTGGGGGGTACGGGGGGTGGTGGTGGCAGGAGGGATGGTGAGGAGAAGCGCTCTGCCCCATGCTGGGCTGGGGGGTACGGGGGGGTGGTGGCAGGAGGGATGGTGAGGAGAAGCGCTCTGCCCCATGCTGGGCTGGGGGGTACGGGGGGGGGGGTGGCAGGAGGGATGGTGAGGAGAAGCGCTCTGCCCCATGCTGGGCTGGGGGGTACGGGGGGGGTGGCAGGAGGGATGGTGAGGAGAAGCGCTCTGCCCATGCTGGGCTGGGAGGTATGGGGGGGGGGTGGCAGGAGGGATGGTGAGGAGAAGCGCTCTGCCCCATGCTGGGCTGGGAGGTATGGGGGGGGGGTGGCAGGAGGGATGGTGAGGAGAAGCGCTCTGCCCCATGCTGGGCTGGGGGGTACGGGGGGGGTGGCAGGAGGGATGGTGAGGAGAAGCGCTCTGCCCCATGCTGGGCTGGGGGGTACGGGGGGGGGTGGCAGGAGGGATGGTGAGGAGAAGCGCTCTGCCCCATGCTGGGCTGGGGGGTACGGGGGGGGTGGCAGGAGGGATGGTGAGGAGAAGCGCTCTGCCCCATGCTGGGCTGGGGGGCACAGGGGGGGTGGCAGGAGGGATGGTGAGGAGAAGCGCTCTGCCCCATGCTGGGGGGGGGTACGGGGTGGTGGTGGCAGGAGACGTGCCTGCCCGAGGGAGGGATGGTGAGGAGAAGCGCTCTGCCCCATGCTGGGCTGGGAGGCACAGGGGGGGTGGCAGGAGGGATGGTGAGGAGAAGCGCTCTGCCCCATGCTGGGCTGGGGGGTACGGGGGGTGGTGGCAGGAGGGATGGTGAGGAGAAGCGCTCTGCCCCATGCTGGGCTGGGAGGTATGGGGGGGGGGTGGCAGGAGGGATGGTGAGGAGAAGCGCTCTGCCCCATGCTGGGCTGGGAGGTATGGGGGGGGGGGGGGTGGCAGGAGGGATGGTGAGGAGAAGCGCCGTGCCGTTGGGCGGGGGGTGGCCGGGAGAAGCGCTGTGCCCCTGGGCTGGGGTGACCAAGAGAAGCCCCATGCATCCAGGCTGGGTGCTGGGGAGCGGGGACAGGGTGAGGTGGTGGTGGATGGAGACACACTGCCAAGGGACAGAGCTGGGCAGGGAGAGACTAGGAGGCCAGGGTGTGTGCCCGGGATGCTCTTCGTCTTCCCTTGGTGTTGTGATGTCAGACAGGTTGGTGGCAGGTGGCCAGTGTCACTGTGTGTGCCACAGGTCCATGGTCAGCCAAGCTGTGCGCCAGGATAGCCACCTTCCCCCCAGGCTGGAACAACCACTGTAATACAGTAAATGCACTAAGGTGATCTCTACCGTCCCTGTTGTTCCCTGGGCAGGCCGAAGAGCTGTTGGCTAGACTTCTCCAGGTTCCCTTTGGCTCCTGTTTTAAAGAAAGAGTGCACAATGGTGCCTAAACTACTTAAGTGTCCCTCTAAATGCAAGAACTAAGAACTACACAGAGCCTTGATTACTTGTGTAATATTTCATCTATGGTCTGTGCATACCTGTAACCTGGTGAGTCCCAGATATTGCTCCTGAGGGGAATTATGTGCCAAAAAAAAAAGTTCTTCAAAAAAAAACAACACCCAAAAACCTGTACACTGTATTTTCAAATTCTGCATATTTTATTTGTCAAAATAATCCAAAATAATCACATCACTTTCAGTTATTTTTGGTAATTTATTTCAAAATACCTGTCAGCAAGTATGTCTCTAACAATACAGACAACAACAAAAATTCATGAAATGGCTTTTGACAAATAGATTATTTACTAGGCATATTAATACAGACTCTGAGTAATAAATCATTTAAGCTACAATATGGAGATGGTTTTGCCGCACCCCTCAGAAGCAGTGCAAAGGTTTGGGGGAGTCAGGAGTAATAGAGGAGCTAAGAGAGAGGTAAGTAAATGCTGGGAAGGAGCCTGGGTATGAACTTGGAGGGCTGTTGGGTATGGGTGGGAAAAGTATGGAAGATTTGGTGTTGGGAGGGATGAGGGAGTTTTCCCCATGCAGACCCTTGCTGATCCCTTGCATGTCCCATTAAGTCAGGCACATCTGCCCCTTACACCCCCATGTATCCTTGCACCATGTGTCCTTCCAGCCCCGCTCACATACCAATTCCCCCCATTCCCATGTGTCTCTGTGACCCCACTCAGACACATCCTTGTCCATGTGTCCCCCCATCCCCATGTGGCCCTGCACTGCCCCCCTTGGCCCCGCACCTCCACTCCCATTCAGTCCCTGCCCCAGGCTGTCCTCCCCATGTAGCCATTATGATTCCATGTTTATGGCCCCCGACAGGCCCATACCCCAGTATCTTGACCTGGCCTGACAGGTACTGTGAAGAACGCAGGCTTTTATCTCTCCATGGCTGGTTGGGAGCTGCTGCTCCGTTCTAGTGCCATAGCACCCTCTGGTGGGAAGAATTCGGAACTGCAGCAGCTTTCCAACAAGCTATTTTCTGCGTAAAAAACTAAAAATATGCATGGTTCATTAATTATGCACGTACAGTGGCGCAGAATCCCCCCAGGAGTAAGATATGAGACAAGAATTAAAAATGGGAGAGTCAAACACTGCCAATCAGAAATGTGGCAGGGCATTTAACATAAATCACAATTTCTGTAGCTTAGTTCCTAAATTAGAATTTTTGCAGTAAATCACTTGTGGTAATGGAAGTGAGGAAATAGCAAATAGATGTTTGGATAATGGAATAAGTGGTTCTATAGGGATCCTGCTTCTATTGAAATAAATGGTAAAATACCCTTGGCTTCAGTGGAAGTGAGATCAGATTTATAGTAAGGAATAGTTGAGACATATAGGTCTGTGTAGTAGAAAAGTTGAATATAACTCTTTTAAAATAATTTTCTGTCTGTGTTAAAGGACTTGATTTAACGCTTTAGAAATGAAGGGGGAATCTCACTTACTGGAAATTAAAGGTACTAATCAGTAATCTTTGAAAAACTAAACGTTTAGTCTATAATTGTGTAAATAATTAATTCTACACATGTATATTTTGTGTGTCATGAGTGAGGCCACTGGGAATAAAAGCCTTATTCCCAGGTTTTTCTAATTATAGTCAGGAAAATCTGACTCTTCCTGATGATACGCTTTGTCTTGGAGCCTGAATGCTAGGGAAGGCTTAACTAGTAGGAGCTAGATGCACCCTGGAAGGACAGTGTTCTTAGGCAGCTAAGGAGAATAAAATTTCTGGCCCTGAGTGAATGCTTGGAGATTAGTTTTGCGTGGGCTATGAACATTTTGTCTAGCCCCATGCCCAGTAAAGTGAACACACAAGTACAGAGGAGAAATAGGAAAGGAACTATCAAGCATGTTGTATGTTTTACAGTCCAGACTAAGCCACTTGATGACATCTTCAGCCTAAGAAAAACAAATCACATTACTTAACTTGCAAACAAAGAATGTTTGATTAGGCTTGATGTGCTAGAAGAACTATTCACAGTCAAAGACATTTTGGAGAAAGGCTAGATTTTGATTAGAAAAATATATAGATATAGTCAGCTTTCTGTGAGACCCCACAAAATGGCCTTGCACGGTGCTGAAGAAACCCTGCCCTTTCAGTTGGCCATTCCAACAAAACTTTTTTCCTTTTTTCAGAAGTTGTTTTTGGTGACTTCATAGTTTAAATTTATTATCTGACCATTGGCATTTAGTTGGGTAAAAACAAATATCTGTAGTGAATAAAATATGTTCCTGTTCTGGATCTGACTGAAGGTTGTTCTCATCAAGGCAGAGGGCCCTAAAGGTATCTTATTTTCCTTGTGCTGTGCTTAGCTAATCAGTGCTCGAAAAGGAACAGGTTAGTGGATAAAATAACACTTGAATAATTACAGTACAGAACTAGAGACAAGGGAGACTTTGAGGGTTTTTTGTTTCTCAAATCTCTATGTGGAGAAGTTTTTACATTATGATGAACACTACATATTGAAAAAGGAGTGAAGGCCTTCGATTGATTTGAAACCCAGTAAAGCAACCTAATTCTCTTTATATTCAGTGATGCATCCGATGAAGTGGGTATTAGGCCATGAAAACTTGTGCTGCAATAAGTTTGTTAGTATTTAAGGTGCCACAGGACTCTGTCGCTTTTGCGTATATTCAGTGAGTGGTTAATATAGCAGCTAACTGAGTTAGTCAGTTTTCCTTTTAAACCAGGGGAGAAATTTAGAGACCCAGAATAGCAGGGTTTTTTTTCTTTAATCATAACAGATTGTATGGGAGTTTCAGGATTCTAGGTTCAAAATTGTGACATTTCTTTTAGTCTTCTTAAAAGCACTGGTATCAACTCACTCACAGTAACGTTATTGAATGCAGGTTTCGTGCAACATTGTACTGTTAGAAAGTGCCAAATGATAAAAGTCATTTAGAATGGAAACAAAAAACACCATCAGGAAAGAGATATTTTATTAGCAAATTAAATGTTGGGCCAAAATTTGCTCTCGTTGTCTGGATTCAACCCCATGTAAGTCAACAGATTTAATTGGTGCAGCTCACCAGAATTTAGCCTCATTGCTTACGTAAAAACTTCCTCTAATTATTTCTGATGAGCTGTTTTATTTAAATTCCATCAGACTCTGCCTTCACTTTGTGTTTATTTAATATACAGAAGGATATGGAGAAAATGCAAACTGATTGGTTTCTCTTGTTCAGACATTCAAAAATGATGTGCTGCTCTTAATCTTTGTGGGATGTTCACTGCATTGCTGTCTCTTGTTCGTCTTTTTTCCAGTGCTAATTCAAGAACTGGTGAAGAAAGACACCTTATCTAATGTACCTGAGATCATTGACAAACTGTTCAGTGAGATAGAACGTCTGGATAACGAGGCTGAGAATGAGATTCAGGAGGTTCAGGTAAAAGGCTGGAAACAGTTGCTGACAACACTGGGTATTTAAAAAAACCTAATCTTGTGGCCAAGGTAAAGGTTAAACAGCTCTGTGTTGGCCATGTGAAACAACTTGAATGCTTATTGGTCAGTGCAGATAATGAGTAGACTTGATTCTGACACTGCTTATAATATATTCTATTCACATTTTTATAAAAGTATGAAGCATATAGTATAAAATATCTTTTTTATATCTCCTTCAGCACATTTGAAGAAAGTCGAGGTATTTCTGACACATTAATATAAAATATGAGGCATATTAAAGTAATAACTTCTTAAATGTTTTTTTTTTAAAAATCCCAGGGCTGTATTAGTAACTGGCAGGAGATGTTTATTATATAGTATGGTAGGGTTCTAGCAACTTCAGATCAGATGAATTTCCTTTCATTTGGAAAGAGAATGCCATATATTTAGTTCTAACATTACTGACATATAACATTCCTTCAAAATTTTCTCTATACTGAGCGGGCTGCAAACTGCACTGAACATTGTATTTTTGTTCTTTGGCAAGCTTATGCTTTTTTGTGTGTATTAAATAATAGAGACAAATCTGTCACAGAACTGTGTGGGAGTAGACAATGGATTGTAATGGCTTTTTAAAGAGATTAGTCTATTGTGTAAATGAGTATTTCAAGAGTGCTTAAAGTATGGATTATGTAAATATGTTTTAAGGACTTTAAAAATGTATTGACAGGGCCTACTACAATAGGGTATCATATAAATATGTGAGTGTGGCCTAGCCCTCCCTGCCGATTTGCCCCCCTCTGCACCTTTTAGCCCCAGTTAACAGCAGAGAGCACAAATTTGGTTCCAATTTGGTTCCCGCTAGCGGGACCCGCCAACCAGCCCTCCCGCTGCTGTGACCTGGGCGGCAGCCGGGAGTAGGCAGGCAGCCCGCCCGCCCGCCAGCCCTCCTGCTGCTGTGACCCGGGCGGCAGCCGGGAGCCAGCCCTCCCGCTGCCGGAACCCGGGCGGGAGCAGGCAGCCAGCCCGCCTGCCAAGCAGCCCTCCTGCTGCTGTGACCCCGGCGGCAGCAGGGAGCCGGCAGCCAGCCCGCCCGCGGCCGTGACCCGGGCGGCAGCCGGGAGCCGGCAGCCAGCCCGCCCGCTGCCGTGACCCGGGCGGCAGCCGGGAGCCGGCAGCCAGCCCGCCCGCTGCCGTGACCCGGGCGGCAGCCGGGAGCCGGCAGCCAGCCCGCCCGCTGCCGTGACCCGGGCGGCAGCCGGGAGCCGGCAGCCAGCCCGCCCGCTGCCGTGACCCGGGCGGCAGCCGGGAGCCGGCAGCCAGCCCGCCCGCTGCCGTGACCCGGGCGGCAGCCGGGAGCCGGCAGCCAGCCCGCCCGCTGCCGTGACCCGGGCGGCAGCCGGGAGCCGGCAGCCAGCCCGCCCGCTGCCGTGACCCGGGCGGCAGCCGGGAGCCGGCAGCCAGCCCGCCCGCTGCCGTGACCCGGGCGGCAGCCGGGAGCCGGCAGCCAGCCCGCCCGCTGCCGTGACCCGGGCGGCAGCCGGGAGCCGGCAGCCAGCCCGCCCGCTGCCTGGACCCGGGCGGCAGCCGGGAGCCGGCAGCCAGCCCGCCCGCTGCCTGGACCCGGGCGGCAGCCGGGAGCCGGCAGCCAGCCCGCGATAAATGGGTTTGGGATGCATCAGACTTGCTCAGAAATTTTGTTCATTGCATCCGAAGTCCGTTAAATTGAGGTCCGTTAAATTGAGGTTTTACTGTAAGTAGATTGAGCTACTTAAGTGTGTCACTGTGAGAGGATTGTCACTGTGAGCGATTCTTATAGCTTTTTTCTGACCCTTTTCCAATGTTTCAACATCTGTTGAGAACTTTGTACGTTTTAAATATCCGTATTAGAGTTTGAAATACATTAGTAAGTCAGTTGTATCTTAATGGCAATGGATATGCTATTGCACAAGGTTTGTGTGTGTGTGAGATAATTTTATTCCAGATGGATGGAGTAAACCGGATCAAATGTTGACAATGGAATGGGCTTATTGAAAATGAGTGTAAGGACAGTTGAGTAAAGTGGTAGATGAAGGGAATCTGTTCAAGAAGATGCTTTAATGACAAAACAAAGGATTTAAAATATTGAATGGGTGCAGTTGCCATCAGTCTAATTTGATAGTTTCGATTGTAAGTCATGTCATTCTTTGATTTACACAGGCATATTGATATTTACCTATATATGGTTCTGTTACATTAGGAAGTTCAAATATGACCCAGATCAAGACGAAAAGGCGAAGTCTCATGAATTTTTTTCTGTCCTCCTAGATTGAAGAAAGTGCAATAAGCCTGTGGAATTGGGCTGTGACTAACCGAGTAGATTCAGTTATCAATGACGAGCAAAGAGCTAAATGTATGTATGTGTCCTAGATTAAAGTTCCTTTTTACTGTAAAAGAAAAGCTCTTATGGTGCTATTATTTTATTTAAAGTTTGTATATATTGCAGTATGGTTGTATCTTTGCAGATAAAATAAAGGCAGAGATTTCTTTGCAGCTGCTTTGTGTAACTAAGGAAGGATCACTGCAGTGCAAGGATGATCCTCTGGTGACACAGTCTGTGTAGGAGTTGTTAGATTCTTCCCCTTTCCTGCTGCCTGTAGCAGCGAAAAGGGGTATGACCTGCGGAAAGGTCCTGTGTCTGGACTCCTCTGTGCTTCACTAATCCTTGGCTATGTTTTTGATCCATACATTTTTGGAAATAAACTGTACTGATATAAGTGTCTGGGCTATGGGGGTCTGCACTGATAGATGCTGATATAGACCTTAAGAGCTCTGTGCAGCTCAATTGATGTATCTTTCACCAACAGAATTTGGTTTAATAAAAGATATTACTGCACGCACATTATATCTCTAATGAATTAATTTAGTTAAATTGGTACAAAACTGCGTGTAGAGAAACCCTAAGGATTCTGAAGACCGAAAGTTGATCTAACCTGGTGCAAGGCAAGTGGCCCTGCACAATGGAGGCATCATGATCGGTGGAGTGCAAAAGTGAGCTTTAAAGCCACCTTTGTATCTGCACCTTGACCTGCTCTCTGTGCAAATCTGCAGGTTGCCACTATCTGGTCCATAGCTTTTGCTGCAAGGGGCTTGCAGTCTAAGTTATATACATAATTCAGGGAGAGATGGTTTTAGACAAAGGGGAGGGAGGAAGGCTTACTAGTTCAAGGGCACAATCTCATCAGCTCTCATATCATAGTAAAAGGTGACCTGCAAAGGATAGTTAAAACAATTGGGGTTGTGTTCTTTTATTTACTTTTTGATGTATGAAAAAGAACTGAAATATTTGTTCTGTTAGCTTTTAACTTTTGAAATATAAAGAACATCAATCTTGTCTTTCTTCGTTTTGCCAAAGGATATTTTGGCGTTCTTTGAATGATTGAATGAGTGTATTCATTTTTGATGTTTGTGTGCTCAGCACATTGCCTTCAGAAATCTTTTTACTCAGCCTTTGGTTACACTTACAGGATTATAGCGCTTTTGGTTATAGCGGTACCTATATACAGCAATAGCTATAGCGTTATAACATGGGATGGTGTGGCCACATTTGCGGCATTGCTGCGGCACAGGGAGTGGTGCATTATGGGCAGCTATCCCAGCATTCAGCTGGGTGCAACGTGCTTTGCAAACGAGGGGGGTGAGGGCGAATGTGGTGTGTGTTTGCGGAGAGAGGGAACTTCATGCTGTCAGTGATTTTTCTCTAGAGAAAAGTAGCAGGCTCTGAATTTCACTCACACAGCTCCATCGGTAAACATTTTCACTGCTTAACTGCTGAGTTAAGAGAGGAATTCTGAAAAGGTATTTCCGCATTCCTCCATCCCTTTTCAAAACAACACAAAGACGTCAATTGCCTTAAATGGCTCGTCAATTGCCTTAAATGGCTCGGAGGCGTGCCAGAGATCCCTTATAGCATAATGACTGATTACACTTGCCATAACACGCTACAGGGGTAGCACAATAGCCCTTATTCCTCGTGTTTATGTGGTTTACCAGTAGCGCGATAAGCTCGGACTTATAGCACAAAATGTGCCTTGCCAGTGTGTTCGGGGACAGAGTTATAGCGCTCCTGGAGGCTTTATAGCACTATAAAGTGCCAGTGTAACCAAGCCCTCAGCAGTACCCATTTGGCAGCTCCAACTCCCCCAGCTGGTATGTGCCGCTGTATGTATGTATAAAGGACAGAGCTGCCTCTGGCTTCACTCAGTTCCTTCTTACTGCCCACAGAGCTCATTGAAACTGTTCTATATCAAAACAATTCTTCTCTAAGACTTTTTGTACCATAATGTGTGCGTATATATAGATCGTCTAGTGTTGCTATCATAGTTAGTACATTTTAGTTTTGTTTGGGGGGAAAATGTTTTGGGTTTTTTGGACTTGTTGTTTCCCCGTTTGTGTTTTTTCTATTTCTAGTACCGAGCTACAGTATGCCCTGATTACTGGGTTTCCAGGTGTGTGCTTGCTCCAGGCCTGTGCCAGTGAGCAATCCACACAATAGCTGCCTGAAGTGCTTGGGAGAGGCACACATGAACTTCCGGTTCCAAATTTGCAGGGAGTTCAAGCCTAGCATAAAGAGGCTCGGCTGAAATTCCTGCTGATGGGGTAGCACTCAGGCCACTCTCGGAGTGGTGTTGGTCTGACTTGGTGCTGAGTGCTGCAGGTTTAGTAAGAAGCTCACTTCCAGCATTAGAAGAATCCTGGCACGATTCTCCCTCGCCTGTACTGAAGAAAAAGTACAAGACTTCCAGACAGGCATCTTCCAGGAGAATAATAATAAATGAATTACATCATATTGTTTACCCTGTTGTCCATTGTTATTGGTTGTTTGTTTTATTCATTCATTACAAAATATTTACCCATGTACCTTAATTACACTTCTTGTGCCAGCTAATCTCCACGCCCTGGGGAGAGATTCACTCTGATGAAGGGAAGGCTGTGTTTTTGCAGCTCCCTTTCCTTGGGGTTTCTACTTACGACAAGCTTTTACTCCTCCTGGAACTTTGTAGAAGCTACAGAGAGAAGGTGCTGAGTCAGGCCAATCCCTGGTCATTTCCCCTTCCCAGCTAGTTCCACCCTGCTTTATGGGGTGGACTGTATTCTAATGATCCCCTGGGCATAGCTAAGGTTTTGAGTTTTGTGCACCTCTATAGCCTTGTCCCTTGCATAATTATTTGCTGCCACAGGACTCCAGGATTTATGCCAAGATAAACACTAGGTGAATCTGCTTCCAAATATGGAGAGACTAAGTCTATTCCAATTAAGTTAATAACAGAACTCCTATTGACTTCAGTAAGAACATGATTAAGTCCCACATAAGAGAAACATATACTACCCATCATACTTTGCAGTGGAGTAAGGTTTCTAGGCTGGCTGCAGTCTCCAGGGTGCTTTCCCATTGGTTTCAGAGTAGCAGCCGTGTTAGTCTGTATCTGCAAAAAGGACAGGAGTACTTGTGGCTATTATCAGCAGGAGAAAAAAAAACTTTTGTAGTGATAATCAAGATGGCCAATTTCAGACAGTTGACAAGAAGGTGTGAAGATACTTAACATGAGGAAATAGATTCAATTTGTGTAATGACCCAGTCACTCCCAGTCTCTTCAAGCCCAAGTTCATGGTATCCAGTTTGCAAATTAATTCCAGTTCAGCAGTTTCTTGTTGAAGTCTGTTTTTGAAGTTTTTTGTTGCAAAATACCATCAAGTTGGGACACCCTCGTCAGCTGTCTGAAATGGGTCATCTTGATTATCACTACAAAAGTTTTTTTTCTCCTGCTGAAACTAGCTCATCTTAATTAATTAGCCTCTTAGAGTTGATATGGCAACTTCCATCTTTTCATGTTCTCAAGGTATAAATATCTTCCTACTATATGTTCCATTATATGCATCTAACCGAAATAGGCTGTAGCCCACGAAAGCTTATGCTCAAATAAAATGTGTTAGTCTCTAAGGTGCTGCAAGTACTCCTGTTCTTTTTCACATTGGTGTGGAGCTGGAGCATCTAATCTGCAGTGGACATACTCTATGAGATTTGCAGTTATAAAAACATCAGTTGTAAGCTAATGTGCTGAATTCTAATTTATTCTTGTTAAATGGGACAGGCAGCACACAGCAGTGTTCTGGTTGTTAGGGTTATGGGGGTTTACAGCAGTGGTCCCCAACCTTTTTGTCACCGCGGACCGGTCAACGCGTGACAATTTTACTGCGGCCCGGGGGGGGGGGGTGTTTGACTGCTGCCGCCGCCTCACCGCTCCCGCCACGCCACCGCTCGCCCCGCTGCCCCCCACGCTGCCCCCCCGCTGCTCCCCCCGCTCCCTCCCGCCGCTGCCCCGCTTCCCGCCGCTGCTCCTGCCACTGCCCCGCTCCCCCCGCTGCCGCCGCCTCACCGCTCCCGCCACGCCACCGCTCCCGCCGCTGCCCCGCGGACCGGTACCAATTGATCCACGGACCGGTACCGGTCCGCGGCCCGGGGGTTGGGGACCACTGGTTTACAGTACCTAAGAAATGTTTGTTTCTGACTCCATCAGTTGGTGAAGAAGTAGCTTCTCCATAGTCTGACTTTAGAGCTAGAGTTCATAACAGCTTGAAAGAACAGGGAAGTGGTCCATCCTTATGTATGCGTGCACTGTTTTCTTGCAGTGCGTCATGTTTCTTGCAGGCTAGTGTGCCTGTATGAAGGCAGCGATCCTCCTGAGGAGATGGTGCGAAGGCAGATTTTGGTAAGTCTAGCTAATTTGTGAGAATGCAAGTGCAGTATGGTGGGTTCCCAGGGAAATCTTGGAAAGGTACTTTCAAATGATAGAGTAATTCAGGAAAGTGAGTGAAATTATATTTCTGAGGGATGTAACTGCTAAAGTTAGATCACTCTAACTGCTAAAGTTAAATCACTCCCTGTTATATTCCATGAGTACTATACAATTACACTACAAGGCAACACCAGCAAACTTCCAGTCCAAGACATTCCTCCAGAAATGTGTGTCTTGTACTGCCCAGCACCCTCCTGGATGATACGCGCTCATATAAGGTCTGTCATTTATTAATAGAAAATGATATACACAAATCTTGTTATTCCAAGTGGAGTTTCCCAAACATTGCAATCTTACACTGGTTTAGATAAAACAACAAAAAATTATTAACTATAGAAAGATAGATTTTAAGTGACTTCAAATAATGAGGTATGTAAGTCAGAATTGGTTACAAGGAAATAAAAGGTAAAATGCAACTAACACCTAATTTAACAAGCTAAGTAAATACAAAGCAGAGGTGTCTCTCACCACATGTTCCAACAGTCTTGTTGACTGAATCTCTTTCAGTCAGGATCTTTCCCCTAGTACAATTTTGCTTCCTTTGTTCTTCAGATGTTGCTGCTGCTGTGGATAGAATTATAGAATATCAGGGTTGGAAGGGACCTCAAGAGGTCATCTAGTCCAACCCCCTGCTCAAAGCAGGACCTAATCCCCAACTAAATCATCCCAGCCAGGGCTTTGTCAAGCCCTGAGAACAAGTGAGAAATGATTTGGGTTGAATTTTCACAAAACGTTCTTTTTCTGCTTCAGATGGCCATGAAGACTGGAAAAGGATGGGTAGATGTTGGAAAAGCTGCCCTTGCTGATGGATTTCTTGTGATTGCCATAAACGTAAGTTTCTGGCTAGGTGCAGTCTCCTGCAAATACTCTTATTAGCAAGTGCTACAATTAAGTAACAGCTTTCTGGGTGCTTATGTTTTCTTTTCCAGAGTCTAGAAAAATTATATGCCCAATTAATGAAGAGGAGCAGTGGTGAGGCAGATATTCAGGTGCACAAAGCTGATGTAGAGAAGGACCTATTCAAAGTGCTGTCTTATCAGGCTGAATCAGTACGTGTCCTGGCCAGTTTCCCTTTATAGGTCATTGAGGCATATGGAATGTATGAATGATCATATTGGAACTTTGACTCACTTGTTAGAAGTGTGAGTTCCTGTCATTAAACTGGAAAGATGTTTCCTAGATCTGCCGTAAGGTCTCAGATTTCACCCCTCAGTTTTACAGTAATTTAAGCATTCTTAATATACCTGTTTTTTCGACATGTATCTCCACTAATTTATCATAATCCTGCAAAGTTGTTTAGATCATTTCTTGAAGACTCGGAGTATGTCTACACAACAACTAGACACCTGTGGCTGACCCGTGCTAGCTGACTTAGCCTGGGGCTGTGGGCTGTTTCATTGCTATGTAGACACCTGGCTTGTGCTAAGCTTGGGTTCTAGGACCCTGTGAGATGGGAGTGTCCCAGAACTCAGGCTCCAGCTCGAGACCAGAAGTCTACCCAACAATAAAACAGCCCCCTCAGTGCAAAGCCCTACTAGCCTGAGTTGGCTGGTACAGTCCAGCCATGGGTTTTTCTTTGCTGTGTAGACATACCTTCTGTGATTTAGCTAGCAGGAGTGTTTATAAAATGTACAGCTATCTTTTTGAGGCTTGAGCCACCTCCTACAATGGTTTGTGCTTCACTGGCTGAAAAAGCAAGATATCTGATGTTGCTTTGGAACAGGGTCTCCACATCCACAACAGTGCAACATCTATTTAGTGAGATATGTAAATTCAAAACCACACATCTCTGTGCCACTGTTATTAAAGTAATCAAATAATTCTTAAGTGAAACACTGCATCTAGATCACAAGTAGCCAAGATCTAAGGGGTGTAAAAGCTCCACATAGGAAGCAACTTGCAGTGCATAATAACAACTTTATTGAATATGCCACTAGATCGGGGTGGGCAAACTACGGCCCGTGGGCCACATCCAGCCCACTGGCTAATTCTGTCTGCCCCCCCCCCCCAGGTCCCAGCTGGGGAGGCTAGCTCCTCCCACTTCCCCTGCTGTTCCCTTGCCTGCAGCCTCAGCATGCTGCGCGAGCAGCGCTCTGGGGGGCAGGGCTGTGCGACAGCCTGTCTGGCTCCTAGGGGAGGGGTTGGGGGGTCTCTGGAGGGAGTAGTCAGGGGACAAGGAGCGGGGGAGGCAGTGGATGGGTTGGGGGTTCTGAGGGAGGCAGTCAGGGTAGAAAGTGGGAGGGAGTCAGATGAGGGCAGGGCCAGGCTGTTTGGGGAGGCTTCCCTACCTGGCCATCCATACAGTTTTGAACCCTGACATGGCCCTCGGGCCAATAAGTTTGCTCACCTCTGCACTAGATGGTAATCTTTATATATTTGTGTTTACATAGTTAGTATACCTAAAAAAAAATTATGTACAGTGTTTTTTATATACAAGTAGGAGGTAATCATGATATTTGGTGATTTTTCTTAAAGCTCCAACCCCTGCAACTCATGTGAACCACCAACTGTGTTTTATCAGGTGTTTTATCAGGTTGTTTTGTGTATCTCAGGATCTATATTCATGGGGGAGGCCCAAATATCATAGGCCAGCATCCTTCTCCTCCTCATTGCCCCACTGAGGGGCATTGACTACATGCAGCAGGACCCTCTGCCTTGGCACTGCAATCCTAATCCTGGTCTGGAGTGGGAAGAAGGCCCCAGGAGAAGAAGGGTTGGAGAGTGAACCCACCCTGCGTTCATTTTACAGTGGTAGCTCCAGTGAAACCGAGATTAGCTTCCCATTCCAGATGTTTTGACCTGGTGTATGAAGTCACAGCGCCACTCTGGTTTGACCCAGCCAATGGAGGGCTGGCTGGGCCAAACCTGAGTGGCATGGCAACCGTGTGCACCAGCTTTTGACACCTATAGTGGGGAAGTGGGCACAGCCCTGTGGGACAGAACAGAGACACTACTGTCTGAAGGGGTTGGCTTGTTCTTCAACGCCCTCTTCCCACTACATTGGTCCCATGACTCATCTACAATCTTCCCATGACCCACTATTTGGGGAACTCTGGGTTGCACCATATTTTGTGTATCTTCTTGGCAGTTTTAGCATTTGATGGAAATGATCACATGATACTACATATTCACGCACTATAACCTCAGAGTTTCATGGTGTGACTTGCTTATTTTGTTATCTCTCCATTTACAGTACAGTGAGTTGCACTATACTGTGAACCAGCAGGGTATTTAAAGACAAATTGCTTTTATTCTAACAATTTATTGGTATGTTTTGTTGCTTTCTTAGGCAGTTGTTCAAGGGTATTTTCAGAAAGCAGTGACATGTTTGCAACGTTGCAAAGATATGTTGACAAGGCTGCCAAAACAGGTCAGTGAAATCAGTCCTTTTGTGTCCTTCCAAAAGTTTAATATTAACAAGAAAGAAAGCAGCTTTTCAAGAAGCTACTGATATCTCAGAAAATTCTGAAAAATATTCATCAAGTCAATTCTCTGTATATCTATTCTGTGTCTTTCCTTTGCTTATTCTTTTGTACTAAGGACATTCGTTTCTTCAAAGTTCACCTGCTCTTGCCTGCTTCCCGCAGCTCTCATTGGCTGAGAACGGCGAAGTGGGGCTACTGGAAGCTGCAGGTGGCTGAGCCTGCGGACAGTCAATGCAAACAAGCTATCTCACAGCCCGCCAGCTATCTCACAGCCCGCCAGCGGATTATCCTGATGGGCCTCATACAGGCCACAGGTTGCCCACCACTACTCTCAGCATAAGTAATAAAATCTGAAGGGATGGATAAAGGCTGAAATACGACTTTTGAAAGTGAAAAGTGGCACTGTGCATGTTGTGGTTGACTGGGATTTAACTGGTTTCTCTGACCATCTCCACATATCCGTAAGGGTATCTGAGTGACTGTAACTCACTTGAGGAGTTCTGCTTTCATTCTAGTTGCATGGACAAATCTGCAATCATTGGATGAATCATTAAAGTGATTCACTGGGGTATTTGTATTGCTGCTTTTTGTTTCATTTTAAATGTTACATGGTTTCAAACAAAACTTCTCCATTAAATAATATTAAACTTGATGGCTTAGGACAGTGTCGCTCAACCTTTTCAAACTATTGAACCCCTTTCAGGAGTCTGATTTGTCTGGCATACCCCAATGTTCACCTTATTTAAAAACTACTTGCTTTCAAAATCAGACATAAAAATGCAAAAGTGTCACTATTGCTGAAATATTGCTTAGTTTCTCATTTTCACCATGTAATTATAAAATAAATGAATATAAATATTGTACTTACCATCTATACTGCTCTATATACTACACTGAAACAAGTCTTTGTATGACATTTTAGTTTGTACTGACTTTGCCAGTGCTTTTTATGTAGCATCTTGTAAAACTAGGCAAATATCTATGAGTTCATGTATCCCCTGGAAAACCTCTGTGTACCCTGAGAGATACTAGTTTAGGAGTTTGAAATTCTCAAAGCAGGGACACCAAGGCAGCCATGGAAAGATTTTCTTATCATAAAAGATATCTTTTGCATTAATGTTAAATAGAGAAAAATGGTCATTGGAAGGATGAGAAGGAAGGAGCAAGTGATGACTGTGACCTGGAAGATGAAATCTTAGGAGGGCTCCAATCATTTGTAGTTTACAAGCAAGTTAGACTGGCAGGTGGTATGCCTGAGCGAAAAATCAATTAGCTATACAGCCATTTATCTGAAGCACTGTTTTCACTTAACCCTTGCAAGTCTTCTGTGCCAAGCATGTCAATTGAAAGGATGTGCTGCAATATGCCTCTAGGGCTATTTAAGGGATCCAACCCTGCTATACAGGCTACATCAGTGGTGGGCAACCTGCAGCCCATGGGCCGCACATGGCCCATCAGGGTAATCTGCTGGCGGGCCATGAGACAGTTTGTTTACATTGACCATCTTCAAGCATGGCCGCCTGCAGCGCCCAGTGGCCACCATGGTGAGTTCTCAGCCCTCAGCTTCACACCCGGATCCATCAGCATCACTGAGACTTGAGAAGGCGTACAAGGAGAGCTTCATGAGAGGCGCACAAGGAAGGTCTCATGGACACCACAGCAGGTCCCCGTCATGGACTGCTGTGATACATCGTGTTCTGTCCCTGAGCTGAGCTCAGTCGGGTGAGATGTGACGTGATGACCCTGCAGGGCCACTCCCTAAGGCCAGGGACAAGGTGAAACAGAAGCAAGACCCACTAGCACTGCCAGTTCCTGTGATTACTGATGGTCATAATAGCCCATCCATGAATGGCAGGATTATTCAGGCTCTGCTTTGAGTACCCCTCCTTGGTTTGGCAGACAATAGGATGTGCCCTGGAGACCGGGTCAAACAGATCCGCTGATCCCCATCTCCCAACTGCTCTTCTTGGCCCTGTGGCCTCCTATACTGGCAGATGAGCTGCTCCTCCTCAGCTGCTGGCCACTGCCACTGGATGCTTTACTGCCCGCACCAACCGCTCCATCACTTCCAGAGACTTCATCAGATTTGTAGGCTTCTCAGTGAAAGAGCCATCCTTCTCCCTGGTCTCCTGGCATAGTGAGGATTCCCGGGTGTGCCCACCTTTCCCAGTGCACTGCGCTCCGGGCCTGCCTGGGTGGTACCCATATCCTTGGGGCCCACAGTACCATTATGACCCAGCCTTGTGGCATTACTGGCTCTCATGGGACCATAATCGCTGGCCATATCCACCATTGGTGGCCTTGAACCAGATCACCCCAGCCCCATAGCTGGTACCGATTGCCGGGGAGCTGGAGAAGGATCCAGAGCTCGACCCAGGACCTCCGGTACCACCCGTCTTGACAGCAACCTCCTCCCCTCTGGAAAAGGCGCTGATCCCACTGACTCTCTCATCGCCTGATGATCTCCAACAGTACCAGGAGCTCATACAGAGGGTGCCCTTTGACTTGGGCATTCCCCTGGAGGAGATCAAGGACCCAGTTTCTGGATGTTCTCTAGCCTCGGGGACCAATATGTATAGCTCTGTCTGTTCATGACGCCATTTTGCAACCACACGAGCGGTGTGGCACATGATGGCGTCCTGCACTCCCTACACCCAAGAGGGTGGAACACAGGTACTTTGTGCCAGCTAAGGGGGCTGGCTTTCTGTTTTCTCCTGCCCCCTCCCTTCCAGCCTTGCTGGTCATGCATGTAGCCATGGAATGGGACAGCCAGCACTCCTCCACCTCCGGATAAGGCAGTGAAGCACCTGGACCTCATGGGCCACAAACTGTTCCTCCACGGCCATCCAATTCTGCACTTCCAATGTCCAATCTGCTCTGCTGTCAAAGTATGATTTTAACAATTATGCTAAACTGGCAGAATTTTTGGAGGATATCCTCCAGGTCAAGTGCCAGTGATTCCAGGCCCTGATGGACGAAGGCCGCCTGACAGCCCAGATCAGACTCCAGGCTGTGGTAGATGCAGCGGACACATCTTCTGGCTCCCTTGCCACTGGGGTGGCGATCAAATGTGAATTGTGGCTACAATTGTCCACACTTTCACAGCGTACTATGCCATCAACCAGTGGGCAGCCACAGTGGTGACTATAGGATGTGCTGTCCTGCAGCAGGTCTTGCCCGTCGCTTTTTCGCACCCACTGCTCTGTACTCAAATCATCTTTGGAATATAGAGGAGGTTACTTAGCTGCAATTGGAGGTTCTTCGAGAAGTGTGGTCCCCATTTGTATTCCAATACCCGCACACTATCCCCTTTGCTTTGCGGATTCTATGCAGCGGTTAGAGGGAGACAGTGGGCGCGTTCTCCTGCATGACCTCCTATAATCTTGCATGGAGCTTGTGGTGACGTAAGATGATTGTGTGGGTCAACAGACACTGCTGCTAAAAAACTTCCATTTTCAGTGCACGGTGTGCATTCACCCTCCCGTTGGGAATACAAATAGGGACCATACATCTCAAAGACCCTCCAGGTACAGGTAAGGAACATCTTCTTCTTGCTCATGGATTGCTATGGGAGGGGGTGGATTGGGAAGGTGTCTAGATCATGTTTTAAGAGGGAGACATGGAACTGAGGATGTCTTGAATGTCACTGGTTGATTTGAGATTCTAAGGTGATAACTAGACCTTGCTGTTTGATAACCGGATTAGATAACTGATGCTAAAGTTAGGTGCAGCCTGGTGACCTCAATCAGCTTAGTGCTTTTAGACCACATCTGCCTGCAGAAGTTCAGGTTGTAAAGTCGGTGCTGGCTGGCTGGTTCTGTTAAGACAAGTGTGGGTCAAGAAGCCACCCTCTTTTCTTTGTGGTATTATAATAACCTATGGGCAATCTTGATGCCTCACTGGATAAATGCATCCAGCCCAGTTGGGAATTCTGTGTGCCAGCTCCTCCTTGAATCCATCATTTACACCCAGCTGGAAGTGATAGCATTGAGTGGCCTTGTTCCAGTTTGTGTCTGTTCCCAGGTGCTGAAAATCTGCAACGTAGCGAGCAACCGGCTGGCATCCTTGCCTCAATACTTGGTGCCTGGCTTCTGCTGTATGTTACTGTTTGGGTTGTTGAAGGTCATTGAAGTAACTTGGACAAATTCCTTGAACTGACTCAAGAGGGGCTAGATTTCACAAGCAGTGGAGAATCCCAGGTCAACGCTTCCCCAGTCTGCAGACTAATGACTCCCACTGTGGTTTGGTTGGCAGGAAATGACTGTGGGCGCAGAAGGAACAGCAACTGGTGCTGGTTTAAGAACCCACAGTATTTTCCACAGTCGCCATCAAACTTGTCAGACAATTGGGATTTTCGGTACTCAGTGGGACTGAGTCACTGATGGCATGACTTGTGCATGTGGCACCGTGTTCTGTGCCTGAAGGCAATGCACCTGGCTTTAATATATTCTTCAGGGTGCTGACTAACGCCAAAAAGGCATCAACTTTTGTTTTGTCCATTCGAAAGCTAAACTACATCTTGTCTTTTTGGTCTGCTCAAACTGTCACGGACCAGGGTATGGGCAGTCATGCCTAGTGATCAGATCAGTGGCGGTCAGACCTAGTGGTTGGAATTGGTGTCAGGGGCAGCACTGAGGGTCAATGCCAGGGATCAGAGATGGAGCTAGGAACCAGGACTCCGGGCCTGAGCTGGGAACCAAGCAGGGGTGGAGCAAGGCTGGGAAGAAGGCACATAGGATCACAGCTGCAGGCATAAGTGTTGATCCGCCAGCGACTTGCTGCTGCTGCTGAGTTTAAATTCAGACCTGTAATGATTTTGAAGCTAGTTGGGTGGTATGGGCTGGCCAGTCAAGTGATTCAGCTGCAGCCTGATGGCTGAACTGACTAGTCTCAGGTAGAGCCCTGCAAATCTGCAGATATCCGCTTCATATCCAGGGACCTTTTTTGTGGATAGAGGATTGGATGCAGATACAACTGTGCATGGGCTCTAGTCACCGGTGGCACCTGGCCTGTGGTGTCTGGCTCGTGCAGCCTGG
This sequence comes from Sternotherus odoratus, assembly GCA_032164245.1. NCBI lineage: Eukaryota > Metazoa > Chordata > Testudines > Kinosternidae > Sternotherus > Sternotherus odoratus. The sequence goes on along the minus strand of JAVMKO010000009.1, from coordinate 85,516,588 downwards.
GGGGCATAGCATGCTCGGGGCTGGCAGCCAGCAGCTAGTGGCTGGGGCTTGGCAGCTGATCAGAGTTGGGGATGTCCAGTACCCGCTCACCGTGCCACTTCCTGTCCAGCAACTTGGGCCCCTTGGGCAGCACCAGCATCCCTATCATGGCCCGGCGCAGCAGCTCTGGCAACGCTCCCAGTCCCGGCCCCGGCCCACCACTGATCTGCTGTGTACCATTGCTCACAAGGGAGCAGCATGTGATGCAATGCTTCTTCCTTCCAGCAACCCCTTCTGTGCCGCCTCTTCTTGTTGAGACCCTGCCCTTGAATTGCCCCTTACCCACAGTCCCAATCCTTGTGGTGCCTCTTCTCTGAAAGATCCTGCCCCACACTTGTCCCTTCCCTTCCTCCCCCCCCCCCGCCCCCACTATCCCTGTGAGATGGCTTGCTGCTGGGGATGTGGGTGCGGATACGGATACAGGTGTAAAAGACAGCTAGCGGATTGGATTGCGGGTTGATCCTGGTGGATTCGGATAGTATGTGGATCCATGTTTTTGTATCTGTGAAGGTCTCTAGCCCCAGGCTTAACTGAGGTAACTCAGGTTCCACACACTTACACACAGAGGAGCTGATGAAGCAGCAGTAGTCTGAAATATCAAACACTGGAAGAACCTCCCCCCCCAGACTGTACAGTTCAGTAGTTCTTGCCTTTGTGACGGGTTTTTATTCACTCCCGAGTGTTTAGCTCCCTAATGTTTCTCTCCTATTCTAATTTCCCCTTTTTCAGTTGTCCCTGTTCAAGTACTCTATTGTGTTTATTGATGGAATTGGGCTGCAACATATACTTGATCAGTTCTACTGTTGTGTGACCTTGAGGGATTTATTTATTAATGCTGCTTTAGTTTCCCGTAGAACAACAATATAACAATTTAAATCAGATTCCTGTTCCCTCCTATAAAATCAGCTCTGATAGTGGTGGGTGTAGCTTTGATATAAAAAGTAGTTTAACTGTCTCTAAGATTCAGCTGCCTTAGATTTCAGAAAGTCTCTACAAGAACCTAAGAGGAGAAGTACTTTTTTTAATTGCAGACCTGTTATCTATCAATCCTCTGCTATAACTTTGGAGTGGAAACCTATGAACAGAAGGAGTATGAACAGAGCTCCTTCTGGCTCAGGTAATGTAAAAGGGGAAACAAAATGCAAGCTTCAGTTTTATGGAATTACCCACAGGCATTCACCTGCGAGGCCTTTTATACTTTAATTTAGTTTTTAGACCAAGAACTGGGAATTGAGACTCCTAGGTTCTGTTTCTGGCTCTGCTACTGATTTGCCATGACCTTGAAAGCAAGTTACTTACCTTCTATGTGATTTAGGGCTTGTCTACACTTGAAACACTATAGTGGCACTGCAGCAGTGCTGCAATTGTGCTGCTGTAAGCTCTTCAGTATAGACCCTACCTATGCTGTTGGGAGGGGTTCTCCCATCTTCATAGGCAATCCACCTCCCCAATAAGGCGGTAGCTAAGTGGACAGAAGAATTCTTCCATAAGCCTAGCACCGTCTACACTGGGTGTTAGGTCTGCTTAATTTAACTGCTCTGGGGGTGTGGATTTTTCATACCCATGAGTGATGTAGCTGGATTGACTTAACTTTTTAGTGTAGACCAGGCCTACATACATTTTCTCATCTGTAAAGTGGGAATGATAATTGTTATTCTGAGAGGTATTGGTGACTGCTTGGATCACACACCTCTTTGAGTTTGGGGTGTGAATGCACCCTGTGCTTAACATGAGTGTCAGAATGTGTTAAACAGAAGCACCTGACCTAAGACAAAATGGGGCTGTGAACCCATCTAGGAGTTTAGACTGAGTAAGCAGAGGGGTTTTGCTGAACATTGGGTGTGTGAGAGATGGAAGGCAGAGCACACTAAAACTGAGAACACAACACAGAGAGAGAGGCAGAGACAAAAAGCAAGAAAGCCAAGCAATAGCCAGTGATCACAGTATGACCTGAGAGAAGCCAGTGAGAGTTTTTCAGACTGTTGGCTAAAAAGACTTTGGGGTACAAGCAAATAAATTGATTCTTTTGTTCTTGGTTTCTCGTGTGTTTGGCAAAGCAGGACTTTGTACATTTCTTATAAATAAACAAGATTGCAGCGAAGAAAATATCAGACTCCATCAATTTCTACTTCCAACTAGAACATCTCCATGGCCCAGAAATTTGACTAGCCACTCAGGTCAAAAAGAAGCAGCACTACATATCTACCTCAAAGTGGGGTTATGAAACGTAATTCACTAACTTGAGTAAAGCAGAAAGAACTTAGTGCAATTCAGATCTGGGGATTTAAAAGGCAAATTAAATCCGGTCTGTTCTTAGATAATGGTGAATACTGTGTATGATTGTGTGCTTTGTCTTGTTGTCATCTTGTCCCATGATAATCATATCTGGCTATGAAGTTCAGGAATGAATTCAGTTACTCTTACAGCGACCTTTGTAAGGACACCTTGAGTCAAGTCCTAAGAGTATCACTTTCTTTACCATATGACATTCAAAAGTGTTGGCAGGTGTTAGAGCCTGTTTCTGACACTGCTGGTACAGTTGACATATCTTCATCCTATCTCTATTGATTTTCATTCCTGTAATGTGCCCTGTATGTAGTCTCATGGATATTATTAAAGGATATTATTTTCTGATGCTTTTGATATCAATCAGAGGATCTTTTATCTTGTGACCATTTATTTTAGCTAATATTTTCCTTTGTGTGCTCTATGTGGCTCCTAACAATAAATGAAATGGAAAAGGTAAATATGAGCTCACTGCGTAGCCCAGAAATCTGACCGAATTCTTCTTCCATCTCTTAGTTCATATAATTCTGATTTTTTCTTTTAAATTGTAGCCAGAGCTATGAGATTGGGAAAATGGATAAGAAATATTCTCCTGGGGAAGAAATGAAGGTATGAAATAAACATACAGAAACTTCTGAATTACACACAAACTAATAGCAGGATGTCATTAGTGCCAGTCCTACTCTGCAGTCTCCCCTGCCTCTCTGTGCCAGTCTTGGACTTCCCCTCATAGCTCTGCCAGTGGTTATCCATCTTGATCTTTAGCACTTCCTGCTATTTTATTGCTGCAGAATGGTAGTATAGTGTAAATAATTCTCCATTAGATACTAGGCTGAGTCTGTGACCAAGTCATTGCTATGTGTGTCCTTAGTCATATTTGAACCTAGATTTTCATCCAGACATAAAGCTAGTGCATTAATATTCTGCTCCAGCTAGTGTATTTGGAGAAGTATTACGGTATAACCCATATGCTGTGTCTTGACTGGGAAAAGTGATAAAGTTACGTTAGGTTTAATGAATGTGTGTTACTTGAGTCTGACCTAAACTTGATCTTTTTCCTAGTTTAAATGAACTTTGAACATGAACAGCTAAATTGAGCTAACGGTTATCCTCCATCTACAGAAGGAAAAAGGTCAAATTTAGACCAGTTTACCATGTCAAGATAAATCTTCGGAAGGGATAAGAATACAATTGTTATATGATGGTAATATCGAGCAATCCCAATCAAGGAGCAACACATTGTGCTTGGCACTGTATCTCTAGTAATAGAGCTGACAGTTCCTGGCCCAGTGTGCTTACAGTGAATATTATTTACAGCTTATATTGCCATCTCCTTTATTTCCATTCCTTTGTGCAATATTAAAGTGTTGGTTTTGGTTATTTCATTTGAGTTTAATTATTCACTTTGCCTTTTCTTTCTAGGCTAAAGTGCTGCGGTTATTAGCCACTGTCTATTTGGAGTGGGATTGTGAACAGTATCAAGACAAGGCTCTCAGAGCTATAAGCTTGGCTAACGAGGTTGTAAATTACTGTGATGTCTAAACAGGCTGGATTGATTTAAGACACCAATTTTAATAATGATTTAAATTGGCAAGCACTAAATCTTTATTTAAATAATTTATTTTAATCTTGTTTTGCATTTGTGTTTTTTGTTTTTCTAAGGAAAGGTTGGTTATCATTGGTTGGTAACCATTAAAACATATTGATTTGTAATTAAATATGGCATGTACACTAAATTTGGTTCTTTTTACTACTATATATTTGTTTAAGCAATTATATAGCTTAATTTCCATTTATTCTGATTCTCAATTTTTTCGTTTTTATTTTGCACCATTTACCATTTTCTAACATTTCTTATTTACTAGGCAATTATTAATTTTTATTTATCATTTGTGTCAGGCTCTGTTTGGATGGACATTCAGATTACCTTAAATGTGCTGGACACATAGGAAAAAACATTTATCAAAGCATATTTTGTGATTAAAACTATTTTATTAAACTGTAGTTAGTGAAGTGAATGGATTGTTTCTAGTCACCATGTTCTTCAAGATTTTAGAATTAATAGATCTCATCCTCTCACATCCAGTTTTTATTCTTAGACTATAAGAGGAAAACAAGCTTTCCTGCTTTTTTCAGCTCCCACTGGTTTCTTCAATTTAATGACTAGATCATTCAAAGTTAACTGGTTAAATAAACTCAAGTGAAGGAAATAGTCTGTTTGCACTTGCAGAAGAGGCTACTGCTATCAAAAATGGTTTAGCAAACTCTGGTTCTAGGTGTTTACCAGTGACTTCCATCAATTCAGTAGTTTAACTTTCTTTAAAACTGATGGAAAATATATACTGCTTAATATTGTTTTTTATTCAAATTATCTTAATAAGATAAGCTTAGGTCTTAATATAGGTTGTCATAATTTAAAATGTAATTTTAAATAGGTTTATTTTTTAAAATAAGCTTGTATTTAATTTAATATTTTTTATTAAAATAAAATTGATTTTTAAAAATATTTAAACAAAAAGATTGATTTTTATCTACCCCATGTTTAAACCATAAAATGACCAAAGTCATTTCCAGTACATTTGGCTTATACTCCTAACACTGTGGGATAAATTCACCGATGGTGTGTGACTCAGCTGAAGTCAATGGAGTGCCAGCAGAGAGAACTTTGTATCTCTCTCTCTCTAAAATTTTTGGTTTTTCTGATTCATTTACCATATTCACAAACCTGTGTTGTGATGGTGGCTTTCATTAAGAAGAAGCCCTGCTGAATGTGCAGATCATGCAACTGTCTTTCTGCTGTGTATTTCCATCAGTAATAGATGCTTGTTGATAATGATAGTCATACTATTTTTTTGACATGGATGCATAAAATCTGCACATACAGAATAGACGTCAGTGGTGTTCAGCTGAGATGTAGAACACCTGGCTTTTCAAATGACAGACTGGAAGACTATTGCTCTTGGGCCACATTGTGTGATCCTGATAAAATAGTGCTCCTGTGGAATTCTTTTTCCCATTTGAACATGTCAAATTAATTTCATGCCTCCTTCCCTTTGGGTTAGCCAGTGCAAATGAAGTTTCAGTAGAATTGATCTTTGGCTGGACATCTTTTCATTTCCATTTCTTTGTCTTAAAAATGAATTGCAATTTCAAAATTTTGATTAAGATTTTAATGATTTTAAAGTAAAAGCTAAAATCCAACTTTATCTGCTGCAAATACTGTAGAGACTTTCAGTCAAGTGATATAGTGTGGCCTAGAGCAATGGAGAATGTATGTTTGGCTATCCCCCCATCACTGTAGTATCTGCCTCACAGTCTGTGTGATAGACAAATCTCATTTTACAGATGGGGAACTAGAGCACAAAGAAAGGCAAAATGACTTGTCCCAAGTAACATAGGAAATTTGTGGAGGAGCAAGGACCTGAACCCAGGTCTCACAAGTCTTATGCTACTGTGTGACCACTATACCATCCTTCCTCTCCTGAGAATTATATGGAAGGTGTTGAGGACTAGGAGGGAAATTTTGTATTAGATTCTGAAATGCACAGCAATCCAGCGAGGACTGGAGGGAACTGTTTCCACTTTTCCCATGTGTTATAATATTAAGGGAACTTATAATTATTTTTGCTTTGTTATTAAAATCACTCTGATAAACACCGCAAATAGGCATAATCATAAAATGTGCTGGGTTTATTGCATATACTTCACAGAATTTTGTACAATGTTGTATGAGTTAAACAACAAAAGTGGCTAAACAACAAAGTAAAAGAAGACATCCTTTAAAAAATGGAAGTTAAATCCTAGTGAGGAAAATAGAAAGGAGCACAAGCACTGGTGAATGAAGTGTAAATATACAATTAGAAAGGCCAGAAAAGAATTTGAGGGTCGGCTTTTTTCTGGACTCCAGGTTCCAGGCAGTTTGTTCAGTTGTCATAGGTTTGAAGGTTCACTCAATCCTGGCCTGAAACAGTTTGTCTTCTGGCTCACACGGGTCTTCTGGTTCACTTAGCCTCTTGTACCTATGTGGTTCAATAGATCAGACTGTGACTCAGACCTCTGCAGGTCTGGCTGGCATCAGTGTCCTCCCATGTCATCACCTTCATAGGTTGGTGGACAGATCCAGTCAATGTATGTGTAGGCATTCCATTTGCCCATTCACAACTGATGTTTGTGAAAGTGACAGATGCTCCAGCCCTGGGATGGGGAGCTCATCTTGGATGTTAGAAGGACTTGGCATTTTACCCAGATAGAACCAAACATGTTTGGAGATTTTACCAGCTGTTCATAGGAGTGACTGACAGATTAAGAGGTCAGTCATTGACCCAGATAATTTCTTCCTAGATTGCATCTTGTATTCACATCTTATGATTTGGCTAATGTTGCTCTGCCTGTCAGCCACAGCTTATTTGACAAGGTCAAAATCAACCTCTGTGGTCTTTCTGGAACAAGTTCTAACTGCAGACATTTGTAAACCAAAAACAACCTGGTCCTCAGTCTACATGTTTGGCTCCCACTATGCTTTGGCTCAAGATGGCAGAGATAATGCCAGAGTGGGTTCAGCTGTTCTCTAACCTTTATTGAAATAGACTGATTCCACCTCCTACCTATTCTATGGCTTGTGAGTCACCAAAAGTGGAATGCACATGTGCAATCAGTCGAATAAGAAAAAATGGTTACTAACTGGTTTTGTCAGTTGTTGTTTGAAATGTGTGGCACATATCCAGTCTATGACATGCCTTCCTATGCCTCTCCATCGGAGTTATGGTAAGAAGGAAGTGAATGAGGCAAGAGATAACTCTGCCCTTCATACCTGCATGCAGTGATGCACACCAGCAGGGGGAGCCCTAGCTGCCCAGTGGGTACCACTGCAGGGAAAAGTTTCCAGTGAGGATGTGGTGGACATGCAGACATCAAGAGTGGTATGGACACGTGCCCCACTTCTTGAAGAACAATTACACAACAGGTTGGTAACATTTTTCCCAGGTCCACTTTCTGTTGATAATCAAGCGTGGGAAATAGTTTGTGGCATGCAAACCCATAAGCATTTGAAGTATTAGTCTGTTCAGGTTTTTATTTTGCTGCCATCACTGTAGTTTCTAAGCACTGAAGTGCACAGTCTCCTAAACTGCCTGGAATCCTACTTGTTATTAATTGTACATTAGTCAATTCAAATCCTTGTAGGGGAGGAACAAATTCTGCCAGAATGTAAACATCCAGAACATACTCAGCCTTTATTTTGAAATGTCTGTAAATGGATCCAGCAAGATCAGGTTGCTGCATTTCACTCTTCAGACCTACTCAGAACCTCTTGGCAACATAAAAATTAAGAAAGAAAAATGAAACTTTAGACAGTGAGTGTGTCACAAATTTGCATCTCCTCCCAGAAGGAAAGATTGCCAGTTACATAGCCATTGCTTGGGACATTTAAAAGTAGATTGGAGAATACTGTGGAGCCTATCTGGCAATGTTAAAGCGCTGCCATGGCTTTAACGTGGTTTATGTAGTCTCAGCATAGCAACTACAGAAAGTCTAAAAAACCTACCTCCATGAGGGGAATAGCTACCAACACTCCATAGCGCGCCTCCCAGGACTGCTGCACCGGCACTTTACAGTGCTGAAACTTGCAGTGCCAGTGTAGACAAGCCCTGTGTGGTTGGGGGAAAAGCCTGTCCTGGCTAGAATTTCCTGGCATTCTTTCATGTTTGTAAAAGTGACAAAGTCTTGTAGCACCTTAAAGACTAACAGATTTTAGGGATCACGAGCTTTCGTGGGTTAAGACCCATTTCATCAGATGAATGAAGTGGATCTTAACCCACGAAAGCTCATGATCCCTAAAATCTGTTAGTATATAAGGTGCTACAAGACTGTCGCTTTTGCAGATCCAGACTAACACGGCTACACCTCTGATACTAGTTTTCATGTTTGTGAATATGCTGGACTCTTGATAGGATTCAGCTGAAATTGTTCTCTGAGTTTCAAAAAATAATTAGGCTGTTCATGTAATGTCATTGTTTTTCAATATGTAGGAGAATATGCATCCAGCTGGGTTTCTCTTGAAAATTAAAATCCTTCTGAAAAGTGGAGCATCTGATGAAGACATCAGGACAGGTATCACAGCTCTGTATGTAATGTGGTTCAGAATAATGTCATTGTATTCCAGGCCCAAGAAGTAAGACTGAATGATGTGGGAGAGAGTTGAAATCTTTCATCTATTGTAGAAAAAGGGTACTTATTTGCTAAGTGCTACAGCCTGGTTTTGGGATGTATGTGGTGTTGAAATCTGTCTAACTTTATCATAGCAATCTTTAGGAATACAGATGCTGTTGAGGGCCTGGCGTAACTTTGAGTAAAAGGAAAAAGTTTCTTTTGCTGCTGAGTAACAGTTAAATGCATTTTCTGGGGAAGGACATCTTAGTACTAAGGTAGTGAAAAGGCAGCTGTGTAAAAATGTTGGTAATTTTAGATTTTGGGCTGTATTCACTCAGGGTGAAATTAAATTCTGTGCTGAAGGTCAGCACAGTTACTCCTCTGCTTGTGGGGTAAGATACTACTTCAGATGAGTAATGATGCGGATTCTGGCTGAGTATAAATAGAGTGGTTAAGATAGTGATTGGCCATGCCTTGATAAAATAAAGTTTTCCTTGAGGATAGTGTGGCTATGGGTGCTCCACTGTAGCTGTGTCTGTCCAGTAGCAGATCCTTAACTCTTCTTTCAGTTGTTAATTTTTAGCTTCTAAAAATTCTGTAGCTGTCCATTATCTTTATTTTGGCCCTGCCAGAAGAAAAGAAACAAAAAGAAAAGACTTCGTTCTTCCATCGTCCCTGGTGGGAGTGAGGGACCCCCCAGGACAAGGGTATGCCAGGCACTTGGGGCTTCAAAAAGTATCACACTTACAGCAAGGCAATCCCAGTCACGGACAAGCACTCTCAATACGTTTGGTGCCTTGGTAGGGGCCACATTCAACAAAAGTGTTCCCTCAGCCAACAACTTTGACTGAAATCCCGCAAAGACCAAGAGCTTCACCAGAAGATCATCTTCATGGAGGAGGATCTCCAACCATAGCCCCCAGTCATCTGATGAAGTAGGTTCTAGCCCACAAAAGCTTATGCCCAAAGAAATTGGTTAGTCTCTAAGGTGCCCACGAAAGTTCATGATCCCTAAGATCTGTAGTCTATAAGGTGCTACAAGACTTTTTGTCGCTTAAGGTGCCAAAGTACTCCTTGTTCTTTTAGCCCCTAGTCAGGCATGAGTCTTCCTCACAGCCTTTGACTTCAAAGGATAGTGGGTCGAGACAGTGGTCTGGGAACTCCTCTCAGAAGCTAAAAAAGAGTCCCCACAGCAAGCCCAGGGATATTGAAACCAATCACCATCTCGCTCAGTATCTTTGGCACTGGAGGCACTGAGGACATCTGGCACCCATACCTCACGGTGACCATCGACACTTGGAGCTGCTGATAGGCCCACAGAACCTTTGGGCATAGGCACTGAATCTCTGGTATGAGAGGATAAGGGCAAATGCCCTAAACTGCTCCCAGAATGTGAACCGTCATTGGTACCACCAGTGGCATCGACCCACCTGGCACCAGACAGATCGGTATGGGCAAGCAGGGGCACCCAGAGGATTCAGGGGGCCTGGGCCAAAGCAATTTTACACTGGTGGCGCTCCGGGTCTTCGGCGGTCTTCACTCGCTCCGGCTGTGTTTGGCAACACTGAAGGACTGCTACCAAAGTGCCGCCGAAGACCGGGTGCGAGTGAAGGACCTGACGCTGAAGAGCCGCCAAAGACCCGGAGCGAGTGAAGGACCCGCCGTTGAAGTGCCACCGAAGACCCGGAGCGAGTGAAGGACCCGTCGCTGAAGTGCCGCCGAAGACCCGGAGCGAATGAACGACCCGCCACCGAAGTGCGCCAAAGACCCGGAATGCTGCTCTGTCCGTAAAAGCCGGGTACTGTATTCTCATGGGGGCCCCTGTGGGGTCCGGGGCAAATTGCCCCACTTGCGCCCTCCCCCGCACTAAGACTGAGCTATTTAAACAGGAATACGAAGTTAAGCAGAGAAGAGGAGAATAGGAGCTAGGCAGGCTAATGGCTGGTGTTTTTTTTAATCTGAGGCTCCAGGAGACCGGTTAAACTAGATGCAAAGACTTTATTTTGTGGACTTTAAGTATGGGAGCTCTGATCTGCCGTCCTTAGATGAGGACCTTACAAACAGTTTATTGTAATTGTTGTCCTGAAACCTTATGAAAAGAGGACATGCTATTTTGTTCATATGTACTGGCTTCTCCGTGCCCCAGGCTGTTAAAACATACCTAATGCTGCCCCAATTGGAGGAAATTAAAGTGGAGCACACACCCACAACACTATAGCAGGCTGCAAAGGGGAGCATAGGGACAGACCACATCTTTACAGTGAGCAGATAAATTTCCTCAGTGACTCACAGCTTTATAGAGGTTTTGGTTATACCTGTCCTCATATACAGCTATAGGGATAGCGATTATAGCATGTCCACACTGAGACCCGCCAGCGGTATAGCGTGGCCACATTTGCGGCACTTGCAGCGGCACGGGGAGTAGTGCATTATGGGCAGCTATCCCAGCATTCAGCTGGGTGCAACATACTTTTCAGACGAGGGGGGGGGGGGTGAGGGGGAACATGTTGTGTGTATGCGGAGGGAGAGAGCGAGTGGTTTTTCGTCCTTCGGAAGCAAGTTTCCTTTGCCTGCTAGTCTTCTCTGTCTCACAGGCTCCCTCCGTAAACATTTGCATTGCTTATCTGCCCAGTTAAGAGAGAAACTCTGAAAAGGTACTTCCGCATTCCTCCAGCCAAGTTCAAAACAAAGGGAAGAGACGTCAATTGCCTTAAATGGCTCAGGGCGTCTCCAGAGATCACTTAAACTGCTTGAAGTGTTAATACCCATTCACACTGGAGATAATACGGAGCAGTCAGTACGCAATAGTTGTCAATCCTCAGGGAAGGGAGGATTACCAAGACCGGTATAACTGTGGGATTATAGCGCTCTACTTGCCTTGCCAGTGTGGACAGGTAAGGAGTTATAGTGCTCCTGGAGGCTTTATAGCGCTATAAAGTGCTAGTGTAACCAAGCACTATGTAATCCCCACTGTTTCTTTTTTATAGCTGTTGCTGAACTTCTGCATCATGAAGTGTCACTAGATTTCTGTTTGAACATTGCTAAGCTGCTTCTGGATCATGAGAGGTACAGAACATCAGCACTCACTTCTTGAGGGAGAACATAAATTGCCTGGGCTTCACAGTAGTATTACAAAGTTATACCCAACAACAGGAGAGCTAAATTGTAGAACTAATGTGGCAGGGGCATGATACAGGGTGAGCTGTGATAGAAGAGAGAGTTGCTACACCTTATCCTACATTGGCATAAATAGATTGTCCCTAGGGTAACCAGATAGCAATAGGTGCCTATATATGAGAAAGTCCCGAATATCGGGACTGTCCCTATAAAATTGGGACATCTGGTCACCCTAGGTGCCCCTATGTTGCCTTAATTTGTGTCTTGGCTTGACAGCCCTGACTTGTGGAGTTGCTTCCTCCACTGTGTCCAAGCACAGCTCAAGTTGAATGTTGAATCAGGGCTGCTATATTTATAGCTATAGCCTTTCATCTGGAGAGATGCTGAAGTTCAAGCCCTGTTCTAAGTTTCCATTGCAAATTTCTGTCGTCAGGTCATCCGAGTTCAGGTAGTTTGGTAGTACTACTGTGCACTGAAGTGTGAGACATTGGTTCAGAGCTACTTGTGCCAATTGTTTCTCTGGCATATGAGTCCACGCACCAATGTGATGTGCTTGAGGCCCTGAGGAAGGAGATTATACTTTCTTGGGCCCTAGTTATGAAGTTGTGTTGGCATTTATTTTGCCTATCTTTCAGCAGTTAGATAAGAGATTGTCAGAAAAGGAGCCAAGGGAGATTTCTGGAAGCCAGCAGGAAAGCTACGATGAACCAATGAAAGCTATTGAGGGAATCTCATCCAGGATTCTCTCATTTGCTCCATGGACACCGTGACCACAGATATAATTCTCTTGAGAGTGTTGCAAAGGGCTCTCTCTTGTGAAGTTTGAACATGTTATCCCATAGTGCTTCTATGACCTGCAAGCAAAGGATTGAGTATAGTGCCAAACTCTTGTCCCCTATGTGATACTATATTTCCAGACTGTCTTCATCAGGGCTTAATTCTTGGGGCCTACAGTTCTGGAAATAAACCCATGAAAAAGGTTAGGTTATAAGCAATATGTCCATGAGCAGGGAAGTCCCATTTCCATACTACTGTTCTTTGTTTCTCCTCTGTGTTTATGCAGGATACATATCTTGGAATCACATAGGCTATCGAGGATAGAATTTTAGCCTTAATGCTGGATTGATTTCCTTTTGGTAGGGTTAATCAGACTTTAAATGTTTCTTAAATGTAGATATTTATGGACTGCCATGTTACAGGGCTGTCCTGGAGCCAAATGAGCAATTACTGGTTAGGGCACTAGTTCCCAGTCTGACTTTGTTGACTGAAAGGGATCCACAGAGCCTTTGAGAGTCAAGAATTGAGGGTGGCTCATAGAAGTGGTGGAGCATCTTTCTGCTCTGACCTGGTCTTCGGAATGAAAAAGCTGGAGAATCACTGGGTTAGACCATCTAGATTCTTTTTTATGAAAAGCAATCTAAGTGAAAAATAGATTTTATAGGATGTATATATTGGGCCCCAGAATGGGAAGTCGACAGCTCCTTCTGCACAATTCCCTTAAAAATACATCTCTGTGAATAGGGAATTGGTTGGTTTTGATTTTCTGAAGTCCATCTCTGGGCGGTTTGCATCCTCACCTGACCTCGGAAAAATCATCTTACTCCACATCGAGCTTCTGTTACAGAGGATGAAGGAGCCGCTTGCTAAGCAAAAAATTGAAGACATCATTACAGGTCAGTGTCCAACTTCTGCTGCTGTTTGATGATGATAGGGCTTAATTGACTTACCTCTTCTCTCTCCTTAACCCCTATTCTCTTCCTCCTTCTGCTATATCTTTTTCTTACTCTTTGTCATGTATTGTGTATGGTAAGTTGCAGGGCTGCTACTAGCAGGTCATGCTCCTGTACCAGATTTGGACTGGCCAGAGCTTCCTTCTCAGAGAGATGCAGACCTGATGTGTTCACATAAGGTCCTTTACTGTTATGCCACGTATGGCTGATGTTAGCTTAAATAAAGTACAGGAACTCCTCATTTAAAGTCGTCCCTGTTAACGTTGTTTCGTTGTTACGTTGCTGATCAATTAGGAGACATGCTGGTTTAAAGTTGTGCAATGCTCCAGCAGGCTATCAATTGCTGGCAGTTCAGCTGTCCCTTCCCCCACTGCCATGTGCTGCTCCTGCCCTCTGCCATGGAGCTGCTCCCTGAGACTCCTGCTTGCTGTGGGGGGGGAGGGGAAAAAGAGGAGGGGCTAACATCAGGGTGTCTTCCTCCCCCCTGCTCCTGCACCTGCTTAGCCCATCTTCCATAGAGCAGGGGGGACACAAGACAGAGGGAGATGCTGCGAGCTTGCTGATCTAATTAACAAGGCAGTGTACTTCTGACTCCACTCTTGATACCTAATTGGAAATGTTCATCTCTGTCTCTCAAACACAGGGTATGTGTCTCTGTCTGCCCTCCCTCCTTTCTGCTGCCTTCAAGAGGGTGAGAGTTAGCCTTGAGGGCTCAGTGGAGTGCTAGTTCATCATTTAGCAGTAAGGCATTCCCTGGGAAATATCCCACCCTTAGACTCCTCCACCTCAACCAAGCTTCACAATCATCACTGTGTACCAGTATTAAATTGTTTGTTTAAAACTTATACTGTGTGTGTATGTATATATATAATATAGTCTTTTGTCTGGTGAAAAAGGTTTCCCTGGAACCTAACCCCCTCATTTACGTTAATTCTTCTGGGGAAACTGGATTTGCTTAACATCATTTTGCTTAGTCGCATTTTTCAGGAACAGAACTATAAGTGAGGAGTTCCTGTATGTTACCCACAGTGCCACCTAGTGGCTGAGCTGTGTAATACAGGTTAACATTCTGTTACATATCTCCCATTAAATTCCACACTCCTACCATTTACAAAATTTACACTATCAAGATATCTTTGAAGTTCAGTATGGATTGGTCTGTTACATGTCTATGAATTATGTTGGTTTCTAATTACATGATTTGAAAGCATAACAGCTTAGTCATCTGGTTGTCCATTAGGGGCAATGGCTGGATGTGGTTGGTTTAAAATCCTCAGGTCATCTTCTTGCTTTTCATTTCTCCATTCTCTTGATTTTGCTTTCTGAGGAACAAACTGTAGATGTTGATGGTTTCTGTTGATCCCTCTACTATAGTCTTGATCACAAATGATCTGGATGCTAAATTATTTTTCTTTACGACAGCTGGAATTGTCCATCCTTTTTCTCCATCCAATTTGACATGAACACAGTCAGAACCATCCCTTGGGTGTGGTGAATTGGGGTGACGTGACCACTCTGGGCCTCTGTACCTTGAGCCCAAAATAGGTGATTCTAGCTCCTGTTTAGGCAGTGGATGTTTTTCTACATTTTCAAATATATTGATTTCATTTACAACACCAAATACAAAGTGTACAGTGCTCACATTATATTATTATTTTTATTACAAATATTTACACTAAAATGATAAACAAAAGAAATAGTATTTTTCAGTTCACCTCATACAAGTACCATAATTCAATCTCTCTATTGTGAAAGTGCAACTTACAAATGTAGATTTTATTTTCATAACTACACTCATAAACAAAACAATGTAAAACTTTAGCATCTACCAGTCCACTTGGTCCCACTTCTTGTTCAGCCAATTACTAAGACAGTCAGGTTTGTTTACATTTATGGGAGATAATGCTGCCAGCTTCTTATTTGCAGTGTCATCTGAAAGTGAGAACAGTCATTTGCATGGCACTTTAGTAACCGGCATTGCAATATATTTGTGCTATATGATAAACATTCATATGCCCCTTCATGCTTCGGCCACCATTCCAGAAGATATGGTTTCATGCTGATTATGTTTTTTAAAAAACTAATATGTTAATTAAATTTTGACTGAACTCCTTGGGGGAGAATAGTATGTCTGCTCCTCTGTTTTACCTGCATTCTGCCACATATTTATGTTATAGCAGTCTTGGATGATGACCCAGCACATATTATTCATTTTAAGAACACGTTCACTGCAGATTTGACAAAATGGAAAGAAGGTACCAATGTGAGATTCTTCTTCGAGTTCTTGCTCATGTCCATTCCCATATGTGTGTGTGCGTTCCGCGCATGCCCGGTCGGACAGCTTTTCCCCAGCGGTACCCGTAGGGTCGGCAGGGGCGACCCCTGGAGTGGCGCCCTTATGGCCATGTATATATGCCTCTGCCGACCCTCCCCCGCTCAGTTCCTTCTTTCCGTCCTTGGCAGTGGCTGGAACAGCTTACTCCTTTGTCAGTAGCGGTATCTTGTTCTTCTAGTTAGTTGGGTATTTAGGGTTAATTGTTCTTATCGTTAGTATTGTTATAGTTCTTTAGTGTTAAGTAGTTGTTAAATAGTGATAGATCTCTGACGCCG
Organism: Sternotherus odoratus; assembly: GCA_032164245.1. NCBI lineage: Eukaryota > Metazoa > Chordata > Testudines > Kinosternidae > Sternotherus > Sternotherus odoratus. The sequence goes on along the minus strand of JAVMKO010000009.1, from coordinate 85,500,659 downwards.
GGTTATGCCTGGGGCGTCAGGGTTCAAAGCCTGTAAAGTCTGCGGCAAGCCTATGCCAATTAGTGACCCTCACTCCCGTTGCCTCAAGTGCCTGGGAGAGGGTCATCAGACTGAGAAGTGCGCGATCTGCAAGGGATTCAAACCGCACACTAAAAAAGAGAGGGATTCCAGGCTGAAGTTAATCCTGATGGAATCCGCACTTCAGCCACCAACGGAGCCCTCTACTTCCAGCAGCGCACCGGCGTCGGTGCGCGGCACCGCGACGCCGAAGGGCCCGAGAACACCTCGGCACTGGTCGCCGCGGCACGGCTCCTCCTCCTCCAGAAGGCACCGGTCTCAGTCGCCGGTCCCTTCCAAGAAATCTAGAGGGCGCTCCCCGGTGCGCAAGGGCACGGGTGATCCCTCGATGGTGCCAGCAGCTCCGGAGCACGCGAGGCGGCCCCGTTCAGAGCGCGCACCGATAGTGGCACCGGAACCCAGGGCCATCTCCCCGGAGATAGTGCCCTCTCGAGAAACCGAGGTGCCGGAATTGGAACTGCCCTCAACCCCAGAGGCGTTCGATGCGGTGGTGGACCTCATCGGCACCACGATCGACCCGGCACCGCAGTTTGCTGTCCCGGCACCGGTCCCCCGCACCGTGGCTCCGACCATCCCGCCTGTGCCGGTGACGGCGGTACCGGCGAACTCGGCTCTAGCGGCACCGGCTATCTCAGCGGCACCGCTGATACCCGCACCGGCTCGCACCGCACCGCAGGCGCCGAGGTTCCCCGGGAAGCCGGAGATGTACTCTAGGGTCATGGCACCGGAGGGCACGGCACCGCCCTGGTCGCAGTCCGACTATTCATCAGAGTCGGATGCATCCTCGTCGAGGTCCAGGTCTCGACATAGCCATCGCTCTCGGCACCACCATTCACGGCACCGGCACTCCTCCCATCGACGGCACCAGCAGCCATATGCGACGGTAGAGCAAGGCCCTCCCCAATGGCCTTTCTGGACCCCGTTTGCCTGCCACCAAGCACAGGGGCCTCCGTCAGTGGCATCTTGGCCTTCCGTACCAAAAGGTCCGGTGTGTGCCACTATCACCAGACCCCAATCGGAGGGGCCTGGGGACGATCATCTTCCTGGAACTTCTGACAGCCAGTCTATACTCCAGGAAGTGCAAGGGGATGATCCCATCCAACATCCCTTCCAGGAGGACACCCAAATGGAGAACCCTCAACCTGTCTCTTCTTCATCGTCCCCGGACGACGCAGTGGCGGGCTCGTCTTATAATCTGCCACCCATGGACATTAGGGGCCATCAGGATCTGTTAAGGAGGGTAGCACAAAACCTCAATCTCCAGCCTGAGGAAATTAAGGGGGACGAGGAGGATCCCAATGTAGACATCCTCTCCTCCGACTCGCCGCCTCAGATAGCCTTACCCTTTATGCGCAAAGTTAAATCCACCATGGACACCCTCTGGCAGACCCCCTCCTCGCTTCCACCTACAGCCAGGGGAGTGGAGCGCCGGTACTTCGCACCAAGGGAGGGGTACGAGTACCTTTTCACGCATCCACCGCCAGGCTCCCTGGTTGCGGATGCAGTGAACCATAGGGAGCGGCAAGGCCAGACAGGACCTACCCCAAAGTCGCATGACTCTAAGAAGTTGGACCTCTGGGGTAGGAAGGTGTACTCTTCTGCTGCGCTACAACTTCGTATCGCAAACCAGCAGGCCGCCCTGGGGCGATACGCCTACAACACCTGGTCTGCAATGACCAAATTCAAGGGCACCTTACCCAAGGAATCGGCCCACGACTTTAAGGCCATAGTACAAGAGGGCAGGATGGTCTCCAGAGCTGCCCTGCAGGCCGCACTGGACGCAGCAGACTCGGCTTCACGGCAACTAGGCACAGCGGTATCTATGCGCCGGGGTGCCTGGTTGCATGTTTCAGGTATTCCCCCACCTGTGCAGGCGACCATACAAGACTTGCCGTTCGACAAGCAGGGGCTATTTGCCGTTGATACGGACAAAAAACTACAGTCCATGAAGGACTCAAGGGCGATGCTCCGCTCCCTTGGCCTGCATACACCACAAGGCCAAAGAAGACCCTTTAGAGCTCCCCCGCCCCCGCCAGCCAGACCCTATCAGGCCCCTCCTTACAGGAGGGATCAGCCTAGAAGGGGCGGGAGGGGTAATAGTAGGGGTCGACAACGCTCCTCCTCTCGCCAGCCTCAGGGCCCAGGGAACAACCACCCCCCCGGACCCAGGCCGACCTTTTGAAGCTGCGCCCGGGGACGCCGAGCCAGCCTCCAACTCTATAGCTTCCCCCCTATTTGTGAACCGTCTATCCCATTTCTACCAGGCATGGTCCTCTATCACCTCGGACAAGTGGGTTCTCAGCCTGGTAGAAGTGGGATATTCTATCCAGTTCTCTGTTCTCCCTCCCACCCACCCCCCGTGCCCGTCCCTCTTCAGGGACCCATCTCACGAGCAACTCCTAGAACAGGAGGTCCATACCCTCTTGTCTTTGGGTGCCATAGAGGAGGTTCCTCAAGAATTTTGGGGCAAGGGGTACTACTCCCGTTATTTCCTTATCCCGAAGGCCAAAGGGGGGCTCCGCCCCATCCTGGACTTGCGAGGCCTCAACTCCTACATAAAGAAGCTGAAGTTTCGCATGCTCTCATTGGCTGTCATAATTCCGGCTATGGATCAAGGAGACTGGTTCGCCGCCCTCGACTTAAAAGACGCATATTTCCACATTTCCATCATCCCGAGCCACAGACGATACCTGAGGTTCGTGATGGGAGCCCGACATTACCAGTTTACCGTCCTTCCGTTCGGCCTCTCCTCAGCTCCAAGGGTATTCACGAAATGCATGGCGGTAGTCGCAGCATTCCTCAGACGGAACGGCATCCATGTCTACCCTTACCTGGACGACTGGCTCATCAAGGCACAGTCACGGGAGCTGCTTCTAACGCAAATAACGTTCATCAAAGCCACCCTCCTAAAGCTGGGCCTCATTCTGAATGTGCCGAAATCAACCCTCATCCCTACCCAGAGAATCGAGTTCATTGGGGTGATCCTAGACTCCCGCCGCGCGAGAGCCTTCCTACCTCCCTCTCGGGCCAAGGCCATGGGGGACATTATCCGGCTGCTTCTCCGGTCTCCCATGACAACAGCAAGGAACTGTATGGTCCTGATGGGACACATGGCAGCGTGCACTTACGTGGTGCCATTTGCGAGACTCCATCTTCGTCCTCTGCAAGCCTGGTTCGCGAAGGTATACAACCAGCGCAGAGACCCCCTCGACCTCGTAGTGACTCTACCATTGAAGGTAAGACAGTCCCTCTACTGGTGGCTCCAGCCCATGTCTCTGGGAAGTGGGGTGCCCTTTCACAAGCCCCAACCATCCATCACGTTGGTGACAGACGCTTCGGCGCTGGGTTGGGGAGCTCACCTGGGAAAGGCCACGACTCAGGGCCTATGGTCTCAGGAAGAGTTGTCTCTCCACATAAACGTTCGAGAGCTCAGAGCAGTTGGCCTGGCATGCCAGACGTTCCAGTCACTCTTGGGGGACAAGAGCGTGTCAGTCCTAACAGACAACACGGCCTCGATGTTTTATATAAACAAACAGGGTGGTGCTCGCTCCTCTCTCCTGTGCAAGGAAGCCCTCGCCCTTTGGGAGTTCTGCATTCCCAGAGGGATCTCCCTCACTGCGGCCTACCTTCCGGGAGTTCAGAACGTACTGGCGGACTCCCTGAGCCGCTCATTTCGGGGTCACGAATGGTCTCTCAGACCCGATGTAGCCCATTCAATTTTCCAAAGGTGGGGGTTTCCCCGCCTCGACCTGTTCGCCACAAAGGCCAACAGGAAGTGCCACAGGTTTTGCTCCCTCCTCAACCTCAGCCCAGGTTCAGAGGGGGACGCATTCCACACTCTATGGACGGGGGGTCTGCTTTACGCATTTCCCCCGTTCCCCCTCGTACACAAGGTACTGGCGAAGGCCTGTCAGGACAAAGCATCGGTCATACTAATAGCGCCAGCCTGGCCTCGGCAACACTGGTACACGACCCTGTTGTCTCTCTGTGTGACGACGCCGATAACACTTCCTCTGTCACCGACATTGATCTCCCAAGACCACGGGAGGATGTTGCACCCCAACCTCCAGTCCCTCCACCTCACGGCGTGGTATATCCGTGGCTGAACCCAGCAGAGCTTCAGTGCTCGGATTCAGTCAGGGAGGTCCTCCTGGGTAGCAGAAAACCTTCCACAAGGGGAACCTACACTGCCAAATGGAGGCGCTTCTCACTGTGGGCTCAGAACAAGGGGGTGGATCCCCTGTCTTCTTCAGTCTCCACTATCCTGGACTACCTCCTTGAGCTGAAACAGCAAGGATTAGCGCTTTCCACTGTTCGGGTACACCTGGCCGCCATTTCGGCGTTCCATCCGGGGGTCGATGACAATTCGTTTTTTAGTAACCCCTTGGTTAGCAGATTCCTTAAAGGGTTGGAGAGGTTGTATCCTCAGATACGTCAACCAACCCCCCCTTGGGACCTCAATCTGGTTCTAACGGCCCTAATGAAACCCCCGTTCGAACCCATATCCTCCTGCCCCCTGTCTTATCTCTCATGGAAGACCGCGTTCTTAGTAGCAATCACTTCGGCACGCAGAGTCTCAGAGATTAGGGCGTTCACTTCTGAACCGCCCTACACGATCTTCCATAGAGATAAGGTTCAGTTACGTCCTCACCCGGCCTTCCTGCCCAAAGTAGTCTCGCCCTTTCATTTGAATCAGGAGGTGTTCCTACCGGTGTTTTTTCCCAAACCCCATGCGGATAACAGGGAAAGAATGCTTCACTCGTTGGACGTCAAGAGAGCTTTAGCCTTTTACATAGAAAGGACCAAAGGTTTTCGTAAATCTCCACAACTTTTTATTTCAGTGGCAGAAAGGATGAAGGGATTACCAATTTCTACTCAGCGCCTCTCGGCCTGGATTACTTCTTGTATCAAATTGTCCTATAACCTCTCGAATGCTACTCCACCAGCACTGTCGGCGCATTCCACCAGGGCCCAGGCCGCGTCCACGGCGTTCCTGGCGCACGTTCCAATCGTCAACATCTGTAGAGCAGCGACGTGGTCTTCAGTTCACACCTTCACTTCACACTACGCCATCGTGCAGCAGTCGATGGAGGATGCAGCTGTGGGACAGGCGGTCCTGTTAACAGGTACTCAAAGTACTCCTCTCCCTCCTCCGAGATGACTGCTCGTAAGTCACATATGGGAATGGACATGAGCAAGCACTCGAAGAAGAAAGAACAGTTACTTACCTCGTAACGTTGGTTCTTCGAGATGTGTTGCTCATGTCCATTCCGAATCCCACTCGCCTCCCCTCTGTCGGAGTACCGGCAAGAAGGAACTGAGCGGGGGAGGGTCGGCAGGGGCATATATACATGGCCATAAGGGCGCCACTCCAGGGGTCGCCCCTGCCGACCCTACGGGTACCGCTGGGGAAAAGCTGTCCGACCGGGCATGCGCGGAACGCACACACACATATGGGAATGGACATGAGCAACACATCTCGAAGAACCAACGTTACGAGGTAAGTAACTGTTCTTTTCTAAAGATAGCTACAGCACTCGATCCAAAGTTTAAGAATCTGAAGTGCCTTCCAGAATCTGAGAGGGACGAGGTGTGGAACAGGCTTTCAGAAGTCTTAAAAGAGCAACACTCCGATGTGGCAAGTACAGAACCCAAACTACCAAAAAAAGAAAATCAACTTTCTACTGGTGGCATCTGACTCAGATGATGGAAGTGAACATGTGTCGGTCTGCACTGCTTTGGATTGTTATTGAGCAGAACCTGTCATCAGCATGGACTCATGTCCTCTGGAATGGTGGTTGAAGAAGATGAAAGGACATATGAATCTTTAGCGCATCTGGCACATAAATATCTTGTGACGATGGCTGTGACCACAGCAGGGAAAGGAACAGAACACCGGCAGCTCCTCCCCCAGCCCTGTGTTCTAGCAGGGCTGCTGTTGTGCAGATGGAAGAGAGAGATGCATCTCTGTGGAAGGGTAGGGGACAGGGCTGGGGGTGGTACAGTCGCACCAGAGGAGTTGCTGGCGTGGGGCCCCTGGCTCCTCCTGTGTCTTTCCAGTACATCATACTGGCTATACATATCTTGTTCCTACGGCATACTGGAGTATGCTGCTGATATATATATAAATATATACACACAATACACACACACATACCCCTCCTCCCCAGGTATGCCCCACCACATCCCTGTTACCACAGAGTCTATTGACATCAAGTTTCTGTATGACAAAGGAACAGGGGCAATTGGGGTGGCCCATTCTTTATGCCTTCAGTTCAATGTGTGAGGACACTCAGGGTGCAGGCACTGCCATAATGGACACTGTAGTCCAAGAATCTGTTTGGAGTGGTGGAACATATCTTGAAGAACAGCAGTTACTGTATGGTAGGTAATAGTTTTTTCTTTATTTAAGACCTTGTAATTGCTTAATTTCAATCACTTCTCAGGTCACTATACAGGAAAACAGCTGTCACCTGAAACACTGAACCGGCTGCACAACATTCTGTGGGACAGAGCTGCCAAGAGCTATGAGGTTTGGGAACAAACAGGGTCTTTCTTCTTTGCTTTAAAAAAACAATGAAGGATCACTGTTATAGGGTGATACTGGCCATTTAAGAGAGAGCAGGGCTAGTGCACCTGTGACTCATCAGCTACACAAACTGGATTTTACAAGAGGGCACTTGTAAATGGAAGAGACCTGGTGAGTCACAGGAAAGGGGGCAGGTGAGAGCTGCCTCCGAGAATCAGCCAGCAGAGAGCAGAATGCTTTGGAGGTGCTGTCTGAGAAGGAGGAGCAACTGGGTAGGTGTGATGGGATTCCTGAGTGAAACCTGGACTGTGGGACTGCTGAGCTCTGTCCCACCAACCTGGGGTATCCGTCAGACTGTGATGTTGTTGGCAAATACTGCATTTACACAGAGATCCACTTAACTTCATCTGCCATTGTGTTTCCAATTCTCTGATCTTGATTAGCCTAAATAACTTTGTGTCATCTGCAGATTTTGCTACCTTACTGCTTATATGCCTTTCCAGATTGTTAATTAATATTTTAAATACCACATACCTAATTTAGAACATTAAGTCACTCTGCTGTTAACTTTTAGTCATGATGAATATTGACCATTTATTCATACCTGTTGTATCTCCGAAGCAGTTTTTAATCCATGACAGTGCTTTGCCTTTCACCCCATGACAACTAAGTTTCTTTAAGGATCCAAGCCAAAGGCTGTTTGAAGCCCTAAATAAATTGTTAATTGGTTCTCCTTTATCTACTACTTTATTGACATGTTCAAAGAATTCTCGCAGAAAAGACATGATTTTCCTTTGCAGAAACCATGCTGGTTAGACCCAGTTATATTTAATGAAGTGAAAATCTGTAGTACAATCCAATGGCTGGAAGTTGAAGATAGACAAATCTAGACTAGAAATAAGGTGTAATTTTTTAACAGGTTAATTAACCACTGGGACAGTTTACCAAGGGTCATGGTGGATTCTCCCTCCCTGGCAGTTTTTAAATCAAGACTGGATATTTTTCTAAAAGATCTGCTCTAGGAATTATTTTGGGGATGTTCTATGGTCTGTGCCATACGAGAAGTCAATCTGGATGACCACAGTGGTTCCTTTTGGCCTAGGAGTCTATGAATGGGCTTGATGAATGGACCATAAGGTGGATAGAAAGCTGGCTACATCGTCTGGCTCAGCGGGTAGTGATCAATGGCTCCATGTCTAGTTGGAAGCTGGTATCAAGTAGAGTGCCCCAAGGGTTGGTCCTGGGACTGGTTTTATTCAATATCTTTATCAATGATCTGGAGGATGGTGTGGACTGCACCCTCAGCAAGTTTGCAGATGACACTCAACTGGGAGGAGTGGTAGATACGCAGGAGGGTAGGGATAGGATACAGAGGGACCTAGAAGAGGATTGGGCCAAAATAAATCTGACGAGGTTCAACAAGGACAAGTGCAGAGTCCTGCACTTAGGACGGAAGAATCCCATGCACTGCTACAGACTAGGGACTGACTGGCTAAGCAGCAATTCTGCAGAAAAGGACCTAAGGATTACAGTGGATGAGAAGCTGAAAATGAGTGAAGAGTGTGTCTGTGTTGCCAAGAACGCTAACAGCATTTTGGGTTGTATAAATAGGGGCATTGCCAGCACATCGGGGATGTGATCATTCCCCTCTATTTGGCATTGGTGAGGCCTTATCTTGCGTTCTGTGTCCAGTTTCGGGCCCCACACAACAAGCAGGATGTGGAAAAATTGGAAAGTGTCCAGCAAAATCATTAGGGGGCTGGAGCACATGACTTATGAGGAGAGTCTGAGGAACTGGGATTGTTTAGTCTATAGAAGAGAAGACTGAGGGGAGATTTGATAGCTGCCTTCAGCTACCTGAAAGGGGGTTCCAAAGAGGATGGATATAGACTGTTCTCAGTGGCAGCAGATAACAGAATAAGCAGTAATGGTCTCAAGTTGAAGTGGGAGAGGTTTAGGTTGGATATTAGGAAAATCTTTTTCACTAGGAGGGTGGTGAAGCACTGGAATGGGTTCCCTAGGGAGGTGGTGGAATCTCCTTCCTTAGAGGTTTTTAAGGCCTTGCTTGATAAAGCCCTGGCTGGTATGATTTAGTTGGGGATTGGTCCTGCTTTGAGCAGGGGGTTGGACTAGATGATCTCCTGACATCCCTTCCAGCCCTGATATTCTATGATTCTATGAATGTATGTGACTATTTCAACCTGTTGATTGTTATGAAGCCTGATTTATTTAGCTTAGGAAAATGTAGTCAATTTAAACTTCAGTGTGGCTGTTATTTATCTGATAATATTTTTTTAAATTTTCTAGGCAAAAAATTACTCTGAAGCCCTTCAGTGGTATAACTATTCTCTCAGCTTCTATTCATCTGGGCAGATAGATCAGAACTTGGCTAAGTTGCAGAGGAATATGGCTTCCTGCTACTTTCATCTGAAACAACTTGAAAAAGTATATATATAGATATGTATGTATATATATTGGTGGCATTAGTGTCAATGGGATTTGATTTCAAATTGTGAAAGGGTAAAGGGGAATGGAAGTTTGTTCTGTCACTTTTCTGTGTTGTTACATGATTACACTTGGGACTTTAAGGTTTAAAGAGATACCCACTTAATTATTAACATATTTGTTTTTATTAGAGTCCCCACTTCTAGGTTCTGTGAAACATGATAGAGGGCATGATTTCTGTTACAAACAAATTACAATCTAAAACGATGATGGAGTAGAGAGAAGGGGTTCAGCAGATAAATAAAATGGCAAAAGTGGAGATTTGTCACATCTTGATAATAAAATGTTTTTGTTACTAATATGTTTTAAAATGGAAATATAAAACTATCCCCATTTGCTACTAGACATGGACATGATTAGCTGGGTAATTTATTAAGGGTATCATGGTAGAAGTTTTTTCTTCATAGTGGACGATGGCATTGTGCACCAGCTCAGAGAGATGGAGCTGCATGACTGCATCACTGGTGGAACAGACAGATGGGGAGCAGTGTAAAAAGACACAAAGGTGAAAAAGTTGGGAGGGCCTTGAAAGACAAGAAGTTTGTCTGATGTGGTGGAAAAGCTGCTGTTTAGCAAGGCTGCCTTGGAGTTACTGGTAAATGGACCGTCTTGTGTGAAGTTATATTCCAGCCTGTCATCAGACTCCTAATGTCAGGGAACAACCTGATGGCAATGAAGTAGCATTACAGAGAGGGAGCTTTAACAAGTGTAAAGACCTAGAGAGATCACATGGCGCAAGTTATCTTTGTGCCTCTTCACATAACAACTAGTGTCACCAGAGCAGACTCATAACCAGTATCATCTGTGTGTAAGTCTAAAAATCTTGCTACTCTTAAGATAGGACTTACAAAAGGAATTAATTTTGTCTAAATTAGAAAAGCATCTTGAGCGCTTGCTTTAAGTGATCACTAGATGGAGGTCTAAGCTATGTTTGTACTTTGATGATGTAAAACTTGTCTGCTGATACTGCCTATGTGGTCTCTAATTCTGAATGGAGAGCAGAGACAAGCTGTGAGATGCTGCCTTGAATTTAGACCCCTGGGTGCTAGAAGGAGCAATTTCAGCGGAAGTCCTCCTCAGCACCTCCAGGCAGGGCTGGAGCATGCCTAGTGCAGATGGAATCATCAGAAAATGTAGCTGCCAAACTAATAAGTCTCTACTGAGTATCTATAGATTGAGATTTTTCAAGGCTCTTAGCTTGGCAAATTTGGGTGAAATTTTAAAGGGACAGCAAAAGGTGCATCTCTGATACTAGGAGAACTGCCCTAACAGATTTAAAATTCTTGCTCCAAAGCATAAAGGCTCTAGAACCTCTTAACAAAATGTCTATACTTCTCTTTTAATTTGGTCCAAACAATGTATTTTCCCTAATCTCATTCTCAGAAATGGCTGAACCATTTGACCTGAAACATTCAAAAAAAAAATCTGGCTTGAAGGGACAAAGTTTGGCAACATGATATGGATCTGTAAATAGTGTTTTGAAGTGTTGGACTGTTAACTATTGGTGGCACTACTAGCCTTCTTCACTTGTTATGCTGTACCTGGAGGCGGGCCCTCAACAATAGCATAGAGCCTTGGCTCTCTACATCTTAAAGCAGAAGCCTTTACTGCCTGAATTAAAAGCTCCCACTCTGTTAGCCAGCTCATCAATCTCTATATGTTTCCTAGCCACCACTAGAAAGGGAAAGAGCATCACACTAAGTGGGTACGGGTTACATGTTCCACCTAGGTGAGGAAGCTTGCCTGAGATTTAGAAGTCCATCCAGCTCTAATCCCCATACATGCCCTGACAGCAGAGGTTGAACCTGGGACTTTTACATCTAAATGCAAGAGCCTGAACTGCCAGAGCTGAATGACCCACATCTGAGAATCAGTGATGCAGCAAGCTCACAACCTTTATGTCCCAGCCACCAGTAGATGGGGACAAAGCACAACACTATTATCTAACCTTGTATACATGTAGCAACTTCTGTTTCTGTGTACTGCTGTGTATGCCAAGTAGAGTCCAGGAAAGTCATTTATAAACAAGATGCTCTGCAGATCCCTACCTCATCCACGGTGAATTTCACCTTGTCCAGAGGGTCAGCACAGTGAGACTGTAATAGAGCCTAGGTGTTGTGCTGGCCTTCTGCACTGGGTTGAATTTCACTCTTCTTAGCTCACAAGGTGAAACTTTCAAGGTTATGGGAAAAAATGGTCTGATGTTATACTGTATCACTTGAGAAATAGTGTGTGACCCTGGAATTAAAGACTATATTGTTAAGGGGTCAGAATTAAGGGTGTGTTTGCAACTGTAATTTTAGCATTTTCTTGAGTTTTAAACGTTTAACTGCAACATTTACATTTGTTGTCCCTCTGTATGTGCTCAAAAGCTTATTTTTGTGACTTTTATTTTGTTTTTCAACTCTGGATAACTTAAGACTTAAGGTCCTCAGGGCATGGCTTTTTCTTTTCTCTGTAAAGCACCAAGCTTTATACAGCTGTGGAGCTGTATAAATAACATGTATATAATCATTAATATAATCTCTCTGTTTACTCACCCTTGATATATGTGTTACTGACTCCTTGTCATGACTGCAATAAAATCCTCTTAATTTTTTCTGTCAATAGGCAAAAGAGGCAGTGAAGGAAGCAGAGAGGTGTGATCCCAGCAGTATCTTCACTCAGTTCAGTGTGTATAAGGTTGCGGTCTTGGAGAGTAACACTGAAAAAGGTAGAAACAATTAGAAGGGTAATATGTTGCTGTGTACATATGAACACATGATTATTTTTCATTTTTATTGATTTGGTCTTTTCCCAATTAAAAAACTGCCTTTGACTTAGCCTGTTTCTTGACCTATGCCCAAATTCCTTTCTCCCCTTCACCTCAAAACTAACTGGAAATGCTGTCTCCATTACTGCCTCAAGCTTGTCTTCCCCAGCTACATCTTAAACCCTCTCCAATCTAGCTTCTGTCCTTTCCACTGAAACCGCTCTCACCAAAGTCTCTCATCACCTCTTCTTGGCCAAATGTCAGTGCTTCAGTTACATCCCTGATTTCCTTTGTCTCTATTGCTTTTGACAATGTTGATCATCCTCTCCTTGATTTCTTATCTACCTTGGGTGTTTGTGATTCTGTAGTTTCCTAAGTGTCCTCTTATCTCTCTCACCATTCTGTCAGGTGTTTTGATTGGGTGGTCCTCCTCTCTCTCACGTTCTGATGGTATTTCATAGGTCTCCATCTCCAACCCCCTCCTTTTCTTCCATATATTGTATTCTAGGTCAGTGGTTCTCAACCAGTGGTCCACGGACTCTTGGGGGTCCACAAACTGTCTACTCTTATTCTCAGGCTTGACTTCTTTTTATACCTTCCTTTCTGGAGGGTCATAATCTGAGTCTTCTTCATTAAAAGTAGCTTCTTTGCTGACCAGGTATGTCCATTATCTGTAGCTCCTTTGTGCGGTCATTTATGGGCAGTTTTCTCCTTCCCCTATCAGCTAGGTAATTTGCATTGACATAGATGCTTTTTAGCTTGCTTTTGGATCCAAAGCCATCAGCAGAGCTCAGAGACTCTGTGTCTTAAAAGGGACACAATGATCTTCCACCTGAGTTTTGATTACTTTCCACTTTTAACTCCTGCTGCTAAAACACACAGTGACCTGAAAAAGAAAGCACAAACTCTTATGGCTCTTTTTTTGGAGCCTTAATAGGATTTTAATTAAGTAGCATGGTTTGCTTGCATTTTTTTCTTTTTGCCCCTTCTACAATATACACTGCATAAGTCATAGGAAAATGCACATTTTTTCATAATTTAACTTCTATAATATTATATTAACAACATCAATTTTTACATAAGGTGTAACTGTTTCTTTTGTGCTCACAGTTTTCATGTCCCTTATCAAAGTGACAGTCTGATTACTCAGAGCCAACTTCAGTGTTCCTAACTTTGCTTCTTTGTGCATCTCAACCCTGCTGTTGCTCCAGAGAGTACTGCCTTTTTCATTTCTTATTCTTTTACTGCAGATCTTATCTGCTACTTTGTTAATAAAAAAAATCTAGACTCTTTCCCCATTCTCCTGGTTGGTCTTTAAAAAGATATTGAATTTTATAAAGTATTGAGGAAACAAAATCCTGTGGCACCTTAAAGACTAACTATAAAGTTTTGAAGCATGAGCTTTCGTGGGCTAATACCCACTTCGTCGGATGCAAGCAGTGGAAATGTTTAGAGGCAGGTCTGGGAAAGTAGGTAAGAACCAGGTGGGAGGTGAAAAGGGTAGTCCAAATAAGCTGAACCAGTTTGTTATCTCCGATCAGGGAGTGTGGATTATTCTTCTAGCATTTGAATGGGGTGTGTGAACATGGAGAGAGGAGAAACAATGTCTGTAATGAGCCAGCCATTCTAGATCTTTGTTCAATCCTAGAATGTGTGTGCTGAATTTGCAAATGAATTGAAGTTCTGCAGTTTCCCTTTGTAGTCTGGTCTTGAAGTGTTTTTGCTGCAGGATGGTGACTAACACGGCTACCTCTCTGATTCATAAAGTATTGAGGCATCCTAAGGGTTAAATGCTAACTATGAAAGCCAAACAATACTAATTACCTGTATCTGGCAAAAAGTGTACGTCAGTTTTGCATCTTTGAATAAAAGATTCAAATGGATTTGTAGTGGTATTATTAAAAAAAAAAAAAAAAAAGAAAAGAAAGAAACCAACCTCCAAACCAAACCAATTCATCTTAAACCAATAAAACAAGAGTTTTACAATCCAGGAGTGTTGGTCCTTAAAACCTCACATATTTACACAATATATGTGCACACACAACAGATATATATATATATATATATATATATATATATATATATATAGATATAGATATAGATATAGATATAGATATAGATATAGATATAGATATAGATATATATAGATATATACATACACACACACACACACATCTCTTTATTTTAACATCCCTTGCACAGCTCTAATAATTTGTATACAGCTGTACATAGATTACATTCCCTTTTATACATTTGGGGGTAGTTAAGTTCCAATAGAAACCCCTTATGTTCCTTTAGCAAATTTGACTAAATTGTCCATAGTCAAATGATTTAAATCAGATTGTCTCTTTTCCTGGTTTATATACAGACATTCCTCTGGAAATGGGCCCATTTTCCTTCGAATGGCGCAAAGAAACCAATAATTCTTTTCCTATACCATCTTTTCTTTTTAAAATTTTCACAACTTTCAATTGTTTAATTTCCTCGAGCCTCTTCAGTTAATTTCTCACTTTTTCCTTAAATCACTTGTTTATCTCCCAGAATAACACTTTCATCAGCTCAGATGATCACTATTCCAAATATTGTCCTAGAGATTTGAATTCTCCATGCCTGTACTTACTCCTTCCTTTACTCATGCCTCTAAGCCCTTCAGGGCTCCCAACATGTTTGCCAGTCTCTTTATTTGTTGCCTGCCTGCTTGTCTGGGTCCAATCCTGCTTTCCTTGCTGGAGCCTCCACATTTTTTTTGACAAATAAAATTTGCAGAATTTGGAGAGTGGAGTCCCTCCCGGCTTATGGGTTATATATTATTGGGAGTGTTCTGCTTTCTGCGACAACCTGGCATTTGGACGAGATCGGGGTACTAGACAAGGTTTCCATTGTTTGGCAACGCTGTCTGCAGTAGCCAAAAAAACCCCATGTTAACATCTTTCTAGCAAGACCTGTCCTTAATTGTGGAGAAATGCTAATATAGTTACCTAGTCAGAACAGGTTTTCCAGGTGGAACTTGTGAAAATTTGTTGAAGATGTCAGCATTTACACAAATCAGTATGATATTTATGTTAAAATACCAGAGTATAGCTACTTTCATGTGCTTCTATGTAAAATTCTGCTAACAGCTGGTTCCTCGTGTATTTCAGCTATGGAGGCAATTATTGCAATAGGGAAGTTAGCAGCAAAGCCAGCTCAACCAGAAGATAAGTTACTAGTAGGTGGAAGTGCAACCACCAGCCTTCTGAGTTTAGCTGCCCAGATTGCTTTAGAGGTAGGTAGAGCTGATAATATTTTCTTGGACTTCTGCTTCATTTTCAAATAAATGTGGCAGCTGTAGCCGGTCCAATTTGTAGTTTTTCTTGCTATGTGCCACACAAGAGAAGATCTTCCTATGTAAAGTCAAGTGTTTTGAGTAAAGTGAAGCAGAGTTTTTTTCCAAACCAAAAAAATAAAGTTTTAAAATAATTCTGAAGGAAAATTCCGGAGCTATAGATGTTAGTAGATGGACATTGCATCAGATGCATCCTTAGGTCACAAGCTACAGAATTTCTGTTGTCATCTATGGCTTGGTTGCTGAAGATGCTCAGTTCAGAAGAAGAAGCTGCTTATATGTTCTTATAAGATTGGGCTTGAGGAATCCTGAAGGACTGTGAAAAGTTACTTGACCCTCTTGCTTGTCTGTGAGCAGTGACTGAGTGCACTGACTGAATGAATATTGGCATATATAGAGCAGCCCTTTTTAGATATCCCTTGGGCTTTGCTAATAATATTCCAGGTTCTAATGGCTTCCCCAAGCGGTATTGATCCTGTTCTGTCTATGGACTGATTGTGCAAGGAATCCCAGGATCTTTCATAAAGATTTTTTTTCTAACATCTGGGGATGTTTCTTATGCAGAATCCTCTTACCTTTCCCCCACGAGAAGGCCATATAAACCCAGCAAACATTTTCCAGTTGTGGGTAGGATATTGTTGTTTGAGGATTGGCACAGCTTTTAGAAAATGTGTTTGTTGTTTTCAGAATGAACAACAGGCTGTGGCTATCAAAGCCTTGGAGTATTTATCTCAGCACTCACAAGATTGCCAACAAGTGTTTGCAGCTTTAAAGTGAGTAATTGAGATATCTGTAAAGAAAGGGAATTTGTGCTGCTTTTCTTTCTTTAAATTTATTATATCTGATGAATTTTTAGTTTTCATGAAGGCGAAGGACTGAGCAGGTGTATTATGCTAGCCAGCAGTTCCTATGCTGCTGAAGTCCAAAGCATCCCATGGCACTGCAAAACATGCCTCAATCCTGAGCTGCCACACTTCTCCCAGTCATAGTCCTCTCTTGAGCGGTGGATGCCAGTTTCTCTGAGTTTAATGTTGTTTTTGTGATGTGGACAAATGGCCAGTGGTGACTTGAATGAAACTACAAGAAATGCATATGACTTGCTATCGATGATCCCCAGAGGTGAAAAAACTGGTTTGGTATCTAGCCCTAGAACTTGGGTTTGTTGATAACTAAGTATTTTTTTAAATAGCATGTTAAAATGTTCTACCCTATTTTAAGAATAATAATTATAAGACAAACTTATTTATTCTATTGTTTACCCCAAGCCAGCCATGCATTGATTTAACAAAGTGGAGGAAAAAATAAAGGGTGAGGATGGGGAAAATCTTATAAAGTTCTTAATCCCAATCTCTTACGCTGTATCTTTCAGTAGGTATATTGAATTGATGGCATGGAGAAGAGCTGGGAAAAGGTTGTCTCTTGTTGGGGCTGAAAAGGCACAAAATATTGATGGAGATGTAGTTTCTATGTCTCATTTTCTGTGTTTCTCTTGCATGTAGGTGTTTGGTTCGCCTTGTGTTGTCAAAAGTCATGGCAGAACCCAAAGAGAATAGGTGAGGCCATTTGCTAAATACATTTCTGTACTATGACTGTCCATTTGCAAAGGTGTGTATATATATATATTATTTTCTTATCGTGACTGTGGGACCAGTCCCTATTCAAGCCAAACACCAATTGACATAACTGAATAGGAACTCAAGGACTAGGCCCAGTGACAGTAAGTTTGATCATCTCTTCACCTTGTATAACTCTCCTCCCAAGTACCTGCACTCATACCCCTCTCCTGTTAACTGGACACCAGCGTGATACTAAATCAGTCCTCAGTGGGGAATGTGGATCAGACTGCTTCTCTGAGGTTGACATCTCCAGTTGACATTTGGAGGATGTGCCTGTCAAGAGCTCTGAGAACAGTGTAGTCTTCCCTGACAGAGACCAAGCATTTTTCAACTCTGAGTACCCAAGAGCTCAGGAAAGGAATACTATAGACAATGGGTAGACAATGGGTTTCCTTGGACTTGGCTCTATCACTTTGCTATGTACTCAAGTTGGAGTTAGTGCCATACAGCTTACTTCTTATATCACAAGGAAACAAGGCCATATAAATGAAACTTGGCATTTGAGTCTGTGACCTCCCTTCTGAAAATCTCCTACAACACTCCTCCTTTGGGCCTACAAATCTACAGGTCTATAACACTCTTACTACAGGTCTGCAACATTGCTACTGCAGGTCTTACAACACTATGGGTTTTGCGTCTATATGTTTTTGACAAAAGCAAGAGTACTGTCTCTGTAAATAGGATTATTGTATTCTGTCATACCATATAAAATAATAGTGTTCTGCAAAACTTGATTTTTCTTCCACTCTAGGACTAAAGATATGGACACACTTGTGACTTACTTGACCTCAGGTACATAGTTTAATTTCCATTTTTGGTGGTTGTACATCTATGAACATCTTGATGGTACAGTTAATGCTGTGTGTTTCTGCTCTGAAAAGCCTGCAGACTAGAGCTGGTAGAGCTTCATTTCTAGGAGGGCCTGTAATAATATTAGCTGCTTCCCTCAGGCAAAGCCTCCCTCTTCCTACACAGTTTCCCCTTGGGAAGGGGAAACCCTACATATAATCACAAATGCAATCAAAACAATCAGGTACCAGCCACACTAGTGGCCTAGAATCAGAGAGGTAACCGTGTTAGTCTGGATATGTAGAAACAACAAAGAGTCTTATGGCACCTTAAGGATTAACAAAAGTATTGAAGCATAAGCTTTCGTGGGCTAATACCCACTTGCATCCGACGAAGTGGGTATTAGCCCAAGAAAGCTTATGCTTCAATACTTTTGTTAGTCTTTAAGGTGCCACAGGACTCTTTGTCACTAGTGGCCTAGGGACTTCAGTCTGGGATGGCCCAAAGTGACAGTTCTCTACTCTGTCTGCATGGATAGGGCTCAGAATAGCATCTTTATTAGGCTGGCAGGAGCTATGACAAAAGAAAAAGGTTGTTTTGCTGTTCTGAGTTTCCAGTGCAAATTTATAAATGTGGTAGTTAAAGGCCAAGTGCTGGGCTCTTCATTGTCCTAGCTATTTACAAGAAGAGGATTGTTTATATTAAAGTGACTTCTATTCTTCCTCTGAAACTGTCCCCAGTTCGTTCTCAACCATCCCTGACTAGAGACGGATCCTTTAGCTGCCTGTTAGCGTATCATTAAGGTTCCTTTTCAGTTGTTAATATTTATATTTAGAAACCCTTTAGCCCTCTTTTAACTTCTATTTGGTGGTGCCTTTTTAAAAAAATCAACAAAAAGAAGAGAGAAAAGACATTATTCTTGTATTGACCCCCAGTGTTGGGCAACCCCCCTGGATAAGGATATGCCTGGCTCTCTGGGCTTCGAGAATTGTTGCGCTCTCAGAGAAGCAATCCTGGTTGTGAACAAGCACTTGTGCATTTGCTGTCTCGGAATGGGCTACATCCAACAAAAGTGTTCCCTCTGCTACCAGCTCCAACCGAGATTCCATAAGGACAGAGAGCTCTGCCAGAAAATCATCTCTCTGACCCCAGCCCTCCAGCAAACATGAGTCTTCCCTTCCACCTTGACTTTTTAGGATAGTGAGTCGAAGAAATGGTCCGGGGAGTCCTCTCACAAGTTGAAAAAGAGTGTGGGAAGACCCCTCCGTGAGCCCAGGGATACCTGAAAGTGATCAGCACCTGGCTTGGTATCCTCAGCACCACTGGCACTGAGATCACCTTGCACCTACATCTCACGGCAACTGTCAGTGTGGCCCATAGACTGTTTGGGGACAGGCACCAAATTTTCGGTACAGCGACACAAGGCAAATGCCCTCAGATGCTGCCAGTATGCAAGCTGTCAGTACAGCCAGCAGCATTGGCCCATGCAGCACTGGAGAGAAAGGTACAGGCGAGGTCCCCATTTTCCCTGGCACCACCACCGATGCCAAGACACTTGGTACAGGTAGAATTCCATCAGGCTGGTGACCTGGCTATGTTGGAAGCTCCTGACTCTCCACCTCTCAGCACCAAGATCTTGGAACTGACCGATGGCCGACCAAGGAGCATTTCTCCACAATCATGCCATGCCCCTCTGATGTCAAATTATGGATCGGACAGTGAGCCAGACTGGGTTTCTCTATACTCCACCCATGCACCATATGAGACCTGTTTTTGTTGCACTTCTCTGGACTTTCTCCAGTTTGTCTACATCTTTCCTGAAATGTGACACCCAGAACTGGACACAATACTCCAGCATGGAGTAGAGCAGTAGAATTACTTCTTGTGTCTTGCTTACAACACTCCTGCTAATACATCCCAGAATAATGTTTACTCTTTTTGCAACAGTTACACAGTTGATTCATATTTAGCTTGTGATCTACTATGATGCCCAGATCCCTCTCTGCAGTATTCCTTCCTAGGCAGTCATTTCCCATTTTGTATGTGTGCAACTGATTTGTTTCTTTCTAAGTAGAGTAATTTGCATTTGTCCATGTTGAATTTCATCCTGTTTTTTTCAGACCATTTCTCCAGTTTATCCAGATCATTTTTAATTTTAATTCTATCCTCCACAGAAGAAGTTGTTTCCTCCACTGGATGCAAGTGGGCCCCCCTGAATAGTATTTCAGGGAGCTGAGGGGATTAATTTTATTGCCCTATCCTCCTCCCATCAGATTAAGCTAAACCCCGCAGACCCCCAGTTGGGCCCCAGTGTCCATGAATTTCTTGGTGAAGGGGCATGACTCATTTTGTTTGTATATCTCTTGTGACAGTCCTACCTATCTAGCTGGAAATGCTAGTTTGGGCACATTCTAATGTTTTTCTGAGATCTCTCTCTAAATATATTAGATCAAACTTGTGAGTGGTACCCCACATGCTGAATTACTTAGATTTTTGAAGCCCCATACCGTTTGTTAATATTGGGCATAGGAAATGCAGTTGTTCTGCTCATGAAACGTTTCCTATCTGTCAAATGACATATTTCTGCAGCACATCAGAGACTTGCTGAGTCTTTCACAGAAGGGGATATGACACTGGATATGAGGACCCATGAGGCTCACTGGTTTAGAAAAATAGGTGAGTAGTACTTCAAGAGTATAAATAGAGGGAGGAAAGGGCAAAGGGTTGCAAATAAAAACCTGTTTGTGAAGAACTAACGGTTGGTGATCTCTGAATCTTCCTGTAGCAAAGTTTTGACTTACAGAATAAATTTCTTATGGAAACTTAGGGCTTATCTACATTTACCAAGGGATCGATGCACAGCAATCGATGCATTGGTGGTCAATTTAGCAGGACTACTGAAGTCCGCTAAATTGACCTCTTGTCGACTCTTGTACGCCACCTGAACGAGAAGTGCAAGGAGAATTGATGGGAGAGAGTCTCCCATCAACATAGCGTAGTGTGTGGACCCTGCGGTAAGTAGATCTAAGTATGTCAACTTCAGATACCTTATTCAACGTAGCTGAAGTTGCATAATGTAGGTCGATCTCCCCCTGTAGTGTAGACAAGGCCTAAAGGCCTAAGTTCTGATGTAGGGAAGGCATGACCCAGGGAAGAGGGTAACATGCAGGTCAGAATCTGCATATCACTGTAGAATTTGAGCACCTGATTGGGCGAATTAGATACTCAGATTCTTCAGAGATGGGAATGATACAATATCAGGAGGGATAGATCACTGATGAATCTTTATGGGAGTGTTATGCCTAATTCTTTTCTGAATGTACTTGTCAGGATTGAAACTGTATGTGTTGCAGTCTGAAATGATTGCCTTTTATAGCTCTGGGGATGGTATTGGATACTTTCGGATAGATTCTGTGTAAATTGGGAGTAAATCCATTAAAGTTAAAGGAATTATTCTAGTTTCATAATGGAGTAATTTAGATCAGAATCTGGCTTTTCTTCATTCAACTTGGTGTGAATGGATTTAATGGCAGAATGATTAGTTATTGAAATAACTGATTTGAAATCATGAATAATCTATATTAATAGAAACTGCTGACAGTATTTCCTGCTGTTATTAAATGAGCCCTGTGATGGGTCTGGTCACAGAGACCCTCTTGGGACTGTCACCAGATGTGCTGAAGTTATCCCTGAGCTCATTTTCCCTGCCAGCCTTGGACTGCAGAACCTTGCCTTGTTGAGCCAGATATGGTAGGCTGCTGCACCACACACCCAGGACTGGTCCACACCCCCAAGCTGCAGACTTTAACCAAAAACTTCTCAGCAGGTCACCTATCTTCAGCACCCAGACACCCAGTTTCTTCTTCGAGTGCTTGCTCATATGCATTCCAGTTAGGTGTGCACGCGTCGTGTGCACGATTGCCGGAAGATTTTTCCCTAGCAACTGGCCGGGTCGGCTAGGGAGCCCCCTGGAGTGGCGCTGTTCTGGTGCCGCATATATACCCCTGCTGACCCGGCGCCCCCTCAGTTCCTTCTTACCGCCCGTGATGGTTGCTGGAACTGCAGAGCTCTCCTTTGTGATCTCTAGTCTCCTAGCCTTTCTCTGTTGATAGTTAATAGTTATATTCTTAGTAAAGTTACAGTTTTAATAGTTGTTAGTTGATAGTCAGTAGTTCTTAGTTGTTAGCAGAGGGGAGGGTCTCCTCCCTTAGGTGCCTAGGGCCATATGCCCAAGGCTCCAGGGTTTAAACCCTGTTCTCGGTGTGGGAAGCCTGTCAGTGGGTGACCCACATGACACCTGCCTGAAGTGCCTCAGCGAGGCACACCTCTCCGACAAGTGCAAGATCTGCAAAAGTTTCAAACCTCGCACCAAGAAAGAAAGGGACTTCCGTCTCAGGCAGATCCTCATGGAGGCGGCGCTCGCTCCGTCACCAGAAGCTGATAAGCAACCCGTGCCGGTCGTCTCACAAAAAGGCGTCCCGACACCGTCCTCTGCGCCTGCCGCCAGACCCCTGGCTCCGGGACCGAAGCGGACGCCCCGGCACCGCTTGCACTCTCCGGCGCACAAGCGAAGACCGGAGACCTCCACTGCATCCACGGCTTCAACGCCTGTAGACCTGTGTCCCGTGGGGGAGCGGTCAGGGCAGCACCCACTGGCTACAGCACCGTCGACTCCGGCGCCGGTACAGGTACCGTCGAGTCCGGTGCGCTTTGACTCGCCCCCCAGGGCACCGGTGCAGCCACAGCGCTTGCCCTCGACGCCAGAGACGTTCGCCGTGGCGAAGGATTTAATTGAGCTCACAGACCCGGCGCCGACAATCCAGAGGGTTCTGCAATCAAGGGGCAAGCCAGCCATGATCCCGGCCCAGGCACCCATAGCGCTAAGACCCAGCTCCACCCTCCCTTCCGAGCAGCGGCGCCAGTCTACTTCCCGGCGCCGGTCAGGGTCCCGGCGCCGCTCTCCATCGCGGCGCCAATCACCATCCCAGCGCCGATCACCGTATTGGTGCCGATCCTGGTCAGGAGACCGAAGACACTACGGGTCCAGGTCCTGGCAACGCTCCCCACCCGTCGTGCAGCCCCACATTGGTTCGGCACCGCCTTGGCCACCACTGTCTATTACTGCCTTGCCCCACTCCGCTGAAGGCCAGGGAGTAGTAGTGGCCGAAGAGCAGTGGGCAGACCAAAACCTGCAGGGCCAGGACCCCGCGCGCTGGCCCATCTGGACTCCCTGTGCATACCATCAAGCCCAGGGAGCACCATCTGCAATCTCCATGTCTTCAGAGCCAAGAGTACCTGAAGCATCACTAGGTCACCCCCCAGCTAGCAGAGCTGAGGGCCAACCCGCATCTTCCGCTGTCTTACCTGCTGCCCAGCCCTCTCTGCCTCCCCATCGCGACCTACCGTTGGACGCCGGGGACCAGGGGGCATCTTCATCGTCGTCCCCAGATGAGGCAGTACCGGGCACGTCGGCATCCAGCCCCCCTCCGATAGATCTGTCTGCGCACCAGGCCCTCCTAAAAAGTGTGGCTAAGGGCATGAACCTGTCAGTGGAAGAGGTGGTGGAGATGGATGACCCTGTGGCGGACATCTTGTTCACAGACAGACCAGCCAGGGTGGCACTGCCGGTTATTAAAACCATACAGAAGTCAATGGCCACCATCTGGCAAACTCCAGCATCCATCCCCCCACGGCTAAAGGGGTTGAGAGAAGGTACTTCGTCTCTGCAAAGGACTATGAGTACCTTTTTATGCACCCCCAGCCCTACTCGCCCGTGGTGGACTCTGTCAATAAGGAGGAGCGCCACGGGCAGCAAGCCCCTGCTCCAAAATCAAGGGAGGCCAAACGGTTGGACCTGTTCGGCAGGAAAATCTATTCTACCTGAGGCCTCCAACTCAGGGTAGCGAATCAACAGGCCCTCCTGAGCAGGCACACCTATAACACATGGAATTCCATGTAAAAATTCGAGGGCTCCATTCCAACAGAAGTCAAACTAGAATTCGGTGCCTTTGTCCAGGAGGGGAAAAAGGTGGCAAAAACCTGCCTGCAGGCTGCCCTTGAGTCAGCTGATTTGGCGGTCAGGGTGGTGGCTTCTGGAATCACCTTAAGGCGATCGGCCTGGTTGCAAGCATCCAACCTCACTCTGGAGGTCCAACACACAATACAGGACCTCCCGTTCGAGGACTCGGGCCTGTTCTCTCAGTCGACGGATTCTCGCCTGCAAACCCTTAAAGATTCCAGGGTCACAATGCGCACTTTGGGCATGCATACCCCAGTAACCCAAAGACGGCCCTTCAGGCCCCAGCCCAGACAGTTCTACCCCCCCCCTCCCCAGGACTCCTTCCGATGAAGGGGACGCGAGGGTCACAGGCATTCCGCCTCCAGACAGACGGGCCAGGCTCAGCAGGCCCAAAAACCGCCCCAAGGCCCCAAACCTGCCTTTTGAAGGTGCGCCCGGGGAAGAGTACCAGCCGGTTTCCTGGATCCTCCCTTTTGAAACAGTCTATCCCGCTTCCATCGTGCCTGGTCTGACATCACATCGGACAGGTGGGTCCTCCGCACGGTGGAACTGGGATATTCACTCCAGTTCTCCTCCTCCCCCCCCCTTCCCACCCACCT
This sequence comes from Sternotherus odoratus, assembly GCA_032164245.1. Lineage (NCBI taxonomy): Eukaryota > Metazoa > Chordata > Testudines > Kinosternidae > Sternotherus > Sternotherus odoratus. The sequence continues at coordinate 85,476,447 of JAVMKO010000009.1, read as the reverse complement.
TCCCCGTCCCTCTAAAGGGACCCCTCTCACGAGCAACTCCTGGTACAGGAGGTGAGTTCGCTCCTCTCGCTAGGGGCCATCAAGCCTGTCCCAGAGGAGTTCAAAGGGAAGGGGTTCTACTCCCGATACTTCCTTATACCTGAGGCAAAGGGGGGCCTACGACCCAACCTGGACCTACGCGGACTCAACAGCCATATGGCCAAACTCAAGTTCCGCATGGTTTCCTTGGGTACCATCATTCCCTCACTGGATCCCGGGGATTGGTTCGCTGCCCTCGATATGAAGGACACTTATTTCCATATTGCTATAAACCACAGACGCTACCTCCGCTTTGTCGTAGCAAAAGAACATTACCAATTCACAGTCCTGCCCTTCGGCCTTTCTACTGCGCCCAGGGTATTCACCAAGTGCATGGCTGTGGTGGCGGCGTTCCTGCAATGCCGCCAGGTTCATCTCTACCCTTACCTCGACGACTGGTTGATATGGGGCTCTTCCAGCGACCAGGTGCGCGCACATGTGCACCTAATAATGCGAACGTTCGACCACCTGGGGATCCTCCTCAACAAGAAGTCAACCCTGGAACCCACCCAAAGGCTCGAGTTCATCGGGGCCTTCCTGGACTCCACTTTGGCGAGAGCGTCCCTTCCACAGCCGCGCTTCCTCGCTATACAGGAAACGATCCTCAATCTGCGTGCCTTCCCAACCTCTACGGCGCGAGCGTTTCTAAGCCTACTAGGGCACATGGCGGCATGTATGTATGTCACCACGCACGCCAGACTGCGTCTTTGCCCTCTCCAGGCTTGGCTAGCATCAGTCTACAAACCGAACGTGGACAGTATAAACACCCTACTCACCATTCCAAAGTCCACCCTCGACACTCTGGCTTGGTGGACAGATCAAGGCTTAGTCTGCGAGGGCGTCCCCTTTCTTCCGCCCTGCCCATCCTTGTGCCTGGTGACGGACGCTTCATCTCTCGGCTGGGGAGCCCACCTCGGGGACCTCAGAACTCAAGGTCTATGGTCAGCAGTCGACCTCCGATTACACATCAACATCAGGGAACTACAAGCAGTGTGCTTAGCATGCCAAGCGTTCAAGGATACGTTAGCGGGCCACTGCATCTAAGTGTTAACGGACAACACCATGGCCCAGTTTTATATCAACAAACAGGGCGGGATGCGCTCGAACCCCCTCTGCGCAGAGGCCGTTATCCTATGGGAATTTTGCATAGCCCACTCTATTCACCCAGTGGCCTCATTTCTCCCGGGCGTTCAGAACACGCTGGCGGACCACCTCAGCAGGTCCTTCCTGTCACACGAGTGGTCCATTCGCCCAGATGTCATCCGGTCGATTTTCCTACAGTGGGGGTCTCCCGCCTAGATCGACCTCTTCGCCACACACCAGAACAGGAAGTGCCTCCAATTCTGCTTCTTCCGGGGCAGTGCCCCGGGCTCCCTGACTGACGCCTTTCTCCTTTCCTGGACAAACCACCTTCTCTACGCGTTCCCCCCCGATCCCGCTCCTGCACAAGGTGCTCATCAAGGTCAGATGGGACAAAGCTCACATGATTCTCATAGCCCTGGCCTGGCCCAGACAGTGCTGGTTCGCGTCCCTTCTCCAGCTGTCCAAGGCCCCGCCCATCAGCCTGCCGCTCTGGCCGGACCTCATTTTCCAGGACCACGGTCGCCTGCACCACCCAGACCTCCAGTCCCTGCGTCTCACAGCGTGGCTCCTGCGTGGCTAAAAGGCCCGGAGCTCCTATGCTCGGCTGAGATGCAAAACGTGCTCTTGGATAGTAGAAAGCCGTCAACCAGAACCACCTACACTGCAAAGTGGACCCGCTTCTCCTCCTGGTGCACGCAGCGAAACGCTGCCCCAGGGGAAGCAACCATCCCCCTTATCCTAGACTACCTGCTCTCCCTCAAGCTGCAGGGTCTTTCTATACCCACAATCAGGGTTCACTTGGTGGCCATTTCCGCTTTTCATCCTGGTACTGCTAACCACTCGGTCTTTTCAGATCCCACTGTCTCCAGGTTCCTCAAGGGGCTGGACAGACTTTACCCGCAGGTCAAGCATCCTGTCCCCCCCGGGACCTAAACCTTGTTCTTTCCCACCTCATGCTGTCCCCTTTCGAGCCCCTTGCCACATGCTCTATGCTGTACCTCTCTTGGAAGGTGGCCTTCCTCGTGGCAATTACTTCGGCACGTAGGGTGTCCGAGATCAGGGCCCTCACGTCAGAACCCCCTTATACGGTCTTTCATAAGGATAAGGTTCAGTTACGCTCCCACCCAGCCTTCCTCCTTAAGGTGGTGTTCCCCTTCCACATTAACCAGGACATTTTCCTGCCGGTCTTCTATCCGAAGCCCCATACCTCCAGAAGGGAACAACAATTGCGCACACTCGATGTTCGCCGAGCGCTTGCCTTTTATTTGGAGCGTACAAAACCATTTAAGAAAACAACACAACTCTTCATTGCGGTGGCCGACAGAATGAAGGGTCAGCCGATCTCCACCCAGCGGCTCTTCTCTTGGATAACTGCTTGTATCTGCACCTGCTACGAGCTGGCTGGCAGATCCACCGAGTGTATCACACCGCACTCCATGAGAGCACAAGCCTCATCAGTGGCCTTCCAGGAGCGAATCCCTATTACGGAAATCTGCAGGGCGGCTACCTGGTCGTCCATCCACACATTTGCTGCTCATTATGCCATAGTCCAACAATCCAGGGACGACGCGGCGTTTGGTGCAACGGTCCTGCACTCAGCGGTTGGTCCATCCGACCCCTCCTCCTAGGTATGGCTTGTAGTCTCCTAACTGGAATGCATATGAGCAAGCACTCAAAGAAGAAAAACGTGTTACTTACCTGTAACTGTTGTTCTTCGAGATGTGTTGCTCATATCCATTCCAAAGCCACCCTCCTTCCCCACTGTCGGATTAGCCGGCAAGAAGGAACTGAGGGGGGCCCGGGTCAGCAGGGGTATATATGCGACACCATAATGGTGCCACTCCAGGGGGCTCCCTAGCTGACCCGGTCAGTTGCTAGGGGAAAAATCTTCCGGCAATCGTGCACGCGGCGCATGCACACCTAACTGGAATGGATATGAGCAACACAACTCGAAGAACAACAGTTACAGGTAAGTAACCTGTTTTTCTAATGGGATCCAAACCCCAAATAAATCTGTTTTACTCTGTATAAATCGTATACAGAGTAAACTCATAAATTGTCTGCCCTTTAGAACACTGATAGAGATATGCACAGCTGTTTGTTCCCCCAGGTATTAATCACTTACTCTGGGTTCACTAATAAACAAAAGTGATTTTATTAAGTATAAAAAATAGGATTTAAGTGGTTTCAAGTAATAACAAGCAGAACAAAGTAAGTTACCAAGCAAAATAAAACAAAACATGCAAGTCTAAGCCTAATACATTAAGAATCTGTTTACAGGTAAAATTTCACCCATAGAGATGTTCCAATAAGCTTCTTTCACAGAATAGACGACTTCTTAGTCTGGGCCCAATCTTTTCCCCTGGTTCAGTCCTTGTTAGTTCTAGCTCAGGTGGTAATTAGGGGCTTTCTCATGACTGGCAGACCCCTTTGTTCTGTTCTACTGGAAACCTTTTGTCACTCTGGGTCCCCACCCCTCCTTCTAAATGGAAAAGGAACAGATTTAAGATGGATTCCAGTATAATGTGACATGGTCACATGTCACTGTAAGACCTTATTCTTCATTACATACACAGACAGGCTTGCAGATAAATAAACCCATTCACAACCAAATATCCTAGTCAGTGGGAGCCATCAAGATCCTAAGCCACCATTAATGTTCCACACTTTGCATAATTACAATAGGACTTCAGAGTAATACTATATATTTCTAGTTTCAGATACAAGAATGATACATTCATACAAATAGAATGAATATATTCAGTAGGTTATAACCTTTGTGATGATACCTCATAAGAGAAGAGACGTTTTGCATAAAGCATATTACAGTTGCATCATATTCACATTCATAAAGCATATGGAATGCAACGTCACAAGCCCCATGTTTGAAATTTAATACTGGGCCTGAGATGCCTCTTAACTGGAGATTTTATGGGTACAGACTATACCAGGCTGAAGGTTTTTATTCTAGTCTCCTGTCTTTTTGATTTTATAAGCTTGGAACATGGCTGTACAGTTCGAGAACTGCCCAGGAACAATGAAGGATTTCTTTGTACTGTCGTTCAAGGTATGTGCTTTGCCCAGTATTGTCTGTGATGTGACAGATGATGTCGTGCAGCTGGTTTTGTTAAAAGCACCAAACAAATGCATCAGATATTTCCTTAGAAGGCTTCACTTGGGTACCCTCAGGGTTAGATGCATTGGTCACACAGAGGAAAACCAGTCACAACTTCAGATTTTGGAATTACAGTCGTACTTTACATTATGTGGTTTAAAAATTGGGATTCAAAATATTTAAATTAAAAGGGCAATTTGAAACATCAGGTGATCACTGAAGTTTAGCCACTGTTCCATTGATGCAAATCTATTACATAAACAACTCTTCTCCATCTCCTCTGCATTCTGGTTTATATACATGTTAATAGAGAGGGGCTGCAAAGTTGTTAGACCTTTGATATTGTAAATAATCCTTTGGTTTAATTAATATGCACTATCCAATGTACTACACCTGATTAATTACTAAGAACCTATTGTTAAGGTTCAACCATCATCCATTCGGTAGCATATTCAGGTACTTATCAATTACATACTCATTATACCTCAGTAAATACACTTTTAATCAGTTCTTTAAGTAGTGTCCCTATGGGTGCTCCACTTCAGATATTCCCCCACCCTTTTCACCTTTAATTGGAGGTTTTTGCTGGTGGTGCCTGTTTGGCCATGCACACACCCTATGCTTTCTTGTGCTCTGTTCTGAGGCTATGTAGGGTTGCATGGATGAGCCACCCTCAGTTTCTTCTCAACTGTCTCTGCCTGAGATGGAACAATAGTGTGCCTGACTTTCCAATCTCTTAGCCAAGTTACGCTTCTTTAGCTTATTGTTTTTTCTTTAGTTACTTTATTTAGGAGTTTAGGGGGACTTTCTCTTGATCCCTTTCTCCTTTTGGGAGGGAGACGTTCCCCTGTAACATACTGTTGTCCTGGGATATGCTAAACTCTCCAAGTGTCAAGTTGTGCATTTCTTGCCAAGAGACCATCCTTGTCAGTGACAGCATTCCTGTTGTATTTGCTGCATAGGAGAGTCTCAGATCCTCCAGAAGTAACCCATCTGCACTTCTTTTTAGGGCAGGGCAAGAAAAAATCAGGAGGTAAAAGTGAGACTCCTAATGATGGAACATTCCCTCCAACTAGCCTCAGATCCAGGTTTAGAGGGCCCCCCAGACATCAGTTGCTGAATTAAGATAGTGCCATGTTCATCTGGGTCTACCTGAGATAAATTCATGAAGAAGACCCATAGAAAATAGTCATTTTTCACAGAAAAAGTCAAACTCAAAAAAGATCTTGGTCCCTGCAGAACAAGGGAGCTGTGGAGACCTTATGTCCCACTCTGGATATGGCTGTTGCTCCAGACACTCTCGGTACGGATCCTGAGCCCGGGGTTCCGGTCTCAGCAGAGAAAAAGGATAGCAAGCATGCGTTGGTAACTAAAACCTTTGGTGCCACACAATCAGAACACTGCCTTATCAAATCATTCCACCTCTAAGAGAACGGTAGCCGTGTTGGTTCCAGGATATTAGAGAGATGAGGTAATATCTTCTATTGGACCAACTTCTATTATGAAAGAGACATATTTTCGAGCTTACATGAACCTGAAGAAGAGCTCTATAGGTAAGCTTGAAATCTTGTCTCTCTGACTATTGGTGATTCCAATATAAGATATATCCTACCCGCCTAGTGTCCCTTTAAGTAAAACTTGTCCCCCAGTTATGCTGTCATTATTGCTGCTGCTGTTGTATAAACCAAGGACAAAACAGGCCCAGAAAGGTCAGCTTCAACATAAGTGGCATAATCAGTGCTTTCCAGGTGGAAAAAGATGAGTGGGTAGGAAGGGAATGGTACTTGAGTTTCTGGAAAAGTGTCATAAACAGTAGGAGATAGAAGAAAAATGGAAATAATAAGTAAACAGCTTTCTCTCAATTACTGCAGTAGAAAATGTTTTTCTTTATTGATTGCTAGCCATGACTTGGCAGTACCCTCACTGTCTGTTCATGTTTCTGTTTTAGCTGTCCCGGTTTTGTCCCTCTGATAAAGCTGTTCTGATTGCCCAGAAGACATGCTTGCTGTTGACTGCAGCAGTTGATCTGGAAATGGGGCGATGCAGTTTAACACGCACTGAACAGGTAGAGTGCTGGCCCTTTACATATGCGACAGGTGTACATCTGGCCTAAACATAGCTTCTTTTGGTGGTTTTATAATTCTCAGTTATTTCACATAAGACAGGCGCTTAAAAATACAAACTTGTCACAATATAGAGTAAATGTGTGTTGCTTTATAAACAATATAAGATATTGGACCAAATTCTCAGCTGCTGTAAATTGATTTTGTTGATTTCAATGGAGCTAAATGGATTTACACCATCAGAGGATCTGGGCCAGTAGTCGTGCCCCAATGAGTTTACATTACAATGTACATTAAGATAACATGTAAGAAGGAGTGATGACAAACCAGGTGGAACAGACAGATATATAGCAGTATGAGTATGCAGTTGTTGAGGTGGTTATGTGAATATCATGAAGGTCACAGTTTTTATTTTCTGATACATACACGCACCCTGGAGGAGATATTCAAGTTAGTAGGTTGTGGAAGGAGTACAGAAGTCTGTTGAGTGGTGATCAGTGCAAAGGTTTGCTGAGTGGAGTTCAGTGCTGGGGCCTCTGTTTTTTCTGCAGAGAACACTGCACAGAAATAGGTTTCTTTTTTAAAAACACTCTGGAAGTGACTCTCCCCTATGATTACTGGGCCTAATTGTGACACTATGATCTTGCCTCTTTGTAAAGGATTGAGAGCCCAGCCATGTAGAACAGACCAGTGCAGTTCATTTCTCTCATTTTGTTTGCAACCTATGCACGGCCCTTCTTCCAACTGGTGTCAGGTGATACCATCATTCTGGACTCCAGAGTTTAATTTCAGGTACAAATATAGGTGATAATGCCCTCTATTACTCTGCCAAGGGGCCTGAGGTTTAATGTCTCATTCCAGATCAGATCATAGTGTCCTATGTTACTGCTGTGTTGGGTACCTGGGTTCAGTTTCTGATACCAGTCTCTTACTCACCAGAAAGGCTTCAGCATTGCACTGCATAGACAGGAATGGTCAACTTTTTTGAGAATGCCTTGCACTCAATAGCAATGATTTCTGGCTGATGGTTCATATCAACCATGTCCCTTAGAGTTGTTTTAGTGCTATGTGCCTGGATCAATGGAGCCTCAATGGAGCCTTGATGCTTTGAATAGAGTGTAGAGGTCTCTCCTAAAGAAAAAGAAAACTGGGTGCAGATGGTGCATTCGAGTTAGCCTGGCTTTTCACTTATTATGTAACCAGGTACTCTGGAGGCTTCTCTACTGTAGTTTGATGTGAGATTTATATTCATGTTTCTTTTTAAAAACATAGTTTAAAAATAATGTATTAATTTTACAAAATAGATTGAGCTTCTGTCTCAGGCCCTTCATCACATCCAGGCATGCAGGGAAATCTGGAATATTCTGAAGCTAACAGGTAAGTTAGAAATTCTGTAACCAAATGCTGTTGATTATGTAGTATAGCAGTACTTTGAACAAAATATTTCTAAGGTTATGTCTACACTATGAAATTAGGTCGATTTTATAGGAGTCCATTTTTAGGAAGCGATTTTATACAGTCGATTGTGTGTTTCCTCACTAAGCGCATTAAGTCGGTGAGTGTGTCCTTAATACTGTGGCTAGCATGGACTCACAGAGTGATGCACTTTGGGTAGCTATCTCACAGTCCCCACAGTCTCCGCTGCCTATTGGAATGCTGGGCTAAGCTCCCAATGCCTGATGGGGCAAAAACATTGTCACGGATGGTTTTGGGTACATGTTATCAGTCATCCCTCCCGCCTTCCATGAAAGCAATGGCAATCATTTTGCTCCTTTTTCCTGGGTTATGCGTGCAGATGCTGTACAACGGCAAGCATGGAGCCCATTCATCTCACTGCTGCTGTTGTGAATATTGCAAACACCTCGTGCATTATCCTGCAGTTTGTGCAGAACCTGACTAGGAGATGCCAGCACGAAGATGATTGTGAGGAGGACATGGACACAGACTTCACTGAAAGCATGGGATCTAGCAATTGAGACATCATGACGACAATGGGGCAGGTTCATACAGTGGAACGCCAATTCTGGGCCCGGTAAACAAGCACAGACTGGTGGTACTGAATAATCTTGCAGGTATGGGACGATTCCCAGTGACTGCGAAACTTTCACATGCATAAGGCCACTTTCATGGAACTTTGTGAGGTGCTTTCTCCCACCCCGAAGTGCAAGAATACCAAGATGAGAGCTGCCCTAACAACTGAGAAGCGAGTGGCAATCGCCTGTGGAAGCTTGCAATGCCGAACTGCTACTGGTCAGTCAGAATCAATTTGGAGTGGGCAAATCTCCTGTGGGGGCTGCTGTGATCCAAGTAGCCAACGCAATCACTAACTTTCTGCTAGCAAGGACAGTGACTCTGAGAAATGTGCAGGTCATACTGGATGGCTTTGCTGCAATGGGGTTCTCTAACTGTGGTGGGGCGATAGACGGGACACATATCCCTATCTTGGCACTGGACCACCTTGCCAACCAGTACGTAAACTGCAAGGGGTACTTCTCAATGGTGCTGCAAAGGACCACTGCTGGATCACAAGGGACCTTTCACCGACATAAACGTGGGATGGCCGGGAAAGGTGCATGACGTTTGCATCTTTAGGAACTCTGGGCTGTTTGAATAGCTGCAGGAAGGGACTTACTTCCCAGATCAGAAAATTACTGCTGGGGATGTTGAAATGCCAATAGTTATCCTTGGAGACACAGCCTACTTCTTGCTCCCATGGCTCATGAAGCTGTACATAGGCAGCCTAGACAGTAGTAAGGAGCAGTTCAACCACAGGCTGAGCAAGTGCAGAATGGTGGACATTTAAAAGCTCGCTGGCGCTGTTTGCTGACTAAGTTAGACCTCAGCAAAACCAGTATTCCCATTGTTATTGCTACTTGCTGTGTTCTCCACAATATCTATGAGTGTAAGGGGGAGATGTTTATATCAGGATGGGAGGTTGAGGCAAATCACCTGGTGACCGATTTTGAGCAACCAGACACCAGGGCGATTAGAAGAGCACAGCTAGGCATGCAGCGCATCAGAGAAGCTTTGAGAACCAGTTTCATGACTGGGCTATGGTGTGACAGTTGTGTGTGTTTCTCCTTGATGCAAACCCACCCTCTTTGTTGATTTTTAATTCCCTGTAAGCCAACCCCCCCCCCCCCTTCTATCACAGCTGGCAAAGGAAAGAAAGTCACTATTGCTTTAAAACCATGCATTCTTTTTTTTTATTGATTTAAAAAAAGTGAGATAACTGCCACTAGTAGCCTGGGTGGAGTGGGGGAGGAGGGAAGGACAAGGCTACATTGCTTATTGTAGTCACACTACAAATCAAAACTTATTGAATGGCAGCCTTTTGTTGCTTTGGCCATCTCCTGGAGGGGAGTGCCTGGGTGTCCGGAGCCTCCCCCCTGAACGTTCTTGGTCATCTAGGTGAGGAGGATATGGAACTTGGGGGGGAGGACATACAGGGGATGCAGAGGCGGTCTGTGCTTTTGTTGCCTTTTCTGCAGCTCCAACAGACGTCTGAGCATGTTTGTTTGCTCCCCCATTAGCCTCAGCATTGCATCCTGCCTCTTCTAATTGCACTCACTTAATGCTTTCCTGGACTCTGCCACTGTATACCTCCGCGAATTCAGCTGTGCACTATCAGTGTGGGAGGACAGCGTGAGCTTGGAAAACATGTCATTGCAAGTGTGTGTTTTTTTCGCCTTCTAATCTCCGATAACCTCTGGGATGGAGATGATAGAGGGAGCATAGAAACATTTGCACCTCCAGGGGGGATAAAAAGGGAGAGTAGAATTTTTAAGAAGATACATTTCTGAGAACAAAAGTGTCACGGAGTGCCTGGGGCGATGGTCTGGAACCGCTCCCTACGAAGCCAGTCAGGACTCCGGGGGGAAGCTTCCTCTCCATAAACAGCCTGTCTCCAAGGCTAGGAGCTTCACAGCTTCCAGCTTCCACCTTCCTGGGTCTGACCTCAAAGCACTCAGCACCTTCGGCCCCCTCCGTGCACTTCCCCCAGCGAGCCCAGGCGGGGTCCTGAGGAAGCCGGTGGGTCTGCATCCCAACTCCACAGTCAGACATGACTCTCAGCCAGCCAGTAAAACAGAGGTTTATTAATTGACAGGTACATGGTCTAACACAGACCATACAGTGAACGCGACCCCTCAGCTGGATCAATTTTGGGGGCCAGAGAGCCAGATAGCTCCTCTGACCTTCCCTGCCTGACTCCAGCCAGCTTCAGACTGAAACTCCCTCTCTCCAGCCCCTCCCCTGCTTTCTTTTGTCTCTTTTCCCGGGCTAGGTGAAGATCATCTGACCTCCCTCCAACAGGTTCAGCTGACCTCTTTGTCATTCAACACTTCCAGCCTTGGGGGGGGGGGGAGGGCATGGGCTACTTGCTTACACTGTCTCTCTGCTCTGCAACAATATCAGTCCCTGTCCTTCCACATACACACTCAAGGAATGCACAGGGAAAACTGAGGCACCCACATAGTATTCCCACTCCGTCACAGTGAATCAAGCAGTTCACAGCAGAGAGCACATGTGCTTTGGGTACAAGGTCGCAGCAATGGTCCCCCTGCCCCTCATGGCACAGTGATGTGGACATTTTTAGTCTTACTGGTGTAGCGGGATGTTCGCTAGGCTATTGAGGGAGACCAGTAATAAGTTCAAGGAGACCAATGAGACTTAAAACAAAACGTGTTTATTCGGCCGAGGTGGCAGCCGCCCAAAAGCGTGAAGAAAACTGCCACACCAACCACACCCAACTTACAGTTTTATAGTCTTGGTTAACTACGCAGTTTCTTTGTGTGTTACATGATTGGCTATCCCATATTGCTAGGCAGATTTAGACTACGCATGTGGGGCAGGCACGTGGTAGGAACAGCGTGATTGGACAGAATTTCGCGCCCTTTTTGCAGGATTGTTGCATTGCTTGTGCACAGAACATGCAATAGCAGCATATTACTTTGGATGAGGTAGTGACCGTATAATTGTGCAAAAACCGATTGTTACATGATTGATTTAAAACATTCTCATAACCTTTTTAAAAGTACACATTAACAATAAACTATAACTATCTATCATTTTTCTTAATGGAGATCTTATATTTTGATCTTTACATATCTGCATCAACATTTATCATTATTTGCTTTCTTCAACCCTCACATTCCCTCCTTTTTCTTGTTGCTAGTTATTGCAAACTAGCAACATTCTAAAACATCATTGTTGCCAGTTATTGATGAATTTTAAACATTAACATTATTTTGTTGGACCATAACAGATTACAGGATCTAAACTACTTTTCGGACATACAGAATATATAACATATTAAGATAAGATTGAAAAGGAGAACTTATTATACACAAAAATACCAAAAATAATATACTTCGCACAACATTAAACAAACCCACCTCTGCCCCTTTCCCTGAGAAACATTACAGTAACGTTTTGGGGCAACAGGTGAATAAGATTTTCTAAGGAATACATTATAACAAATGTTCATACAGTAGTGCAGGTTTTCAGAGTGGTGCTTGGTCACCTGACTCACAAGAGGTAGGTTGAGCATCTTGCTGACTAGGTGGTTGGGCTGGTTTGCGGAAGACGATTTGCAGAGGGTTGGAGCTCTTTACAGAGACCTGCCAGTTGGGTGGAGGCGATGTGTGATCAGACTTGACACGGGTATAATGAATCCATGGCTTAACACTGGCTAATTTAACAGCAGTGGGAGTGGTAAGGAGAACAGTATAAGGGCCCTTCCATTTAGATCCCAAGGGGTTAGTTTTCCAATCCTTGAGCCATACAGAATCTCCTGGGGAGAAAGGGTGCAGAGCAGTGACGGGGATAGGGAACTTGAGCTCACTAACGTAGGTGGATAATTGAGTTAACACTTTGCTTAGGAGCTGAACTTCTCTAATAAGATCTTGCTTTCCCAGAAGGTAAGTATCCCCTTTCAAGTGGTGGACCCCTAGCGGTGGTCGGCCAAATACTAGCTCATAGGGTGAGAGCTTTAAGGATCGTGTGGGAGTGCATCGAACTCTAAGCAGTACCATGGGCAAGGCTACAGTCCATGATAGGTCGGTCTCCTGGCAAATTTTACCTAGGGCATCTTTTAAGGTCCTATTCATCCTTTCAACCTTTCCTGATGATTGTGGATGGTATGCACAATGGAGTTTCCAGGTGATGCCTAAGAGTACTGACAAAGAGCGGATAACTCTGTGAACGAAAGCGGGACCATTGTCACTTCCAATGTGTAATGGAAGTCCAAATCGGGGGATTACATCTCGGAGCAGGGCCTTAGTAACCTGCTCAGCCTTTTCATTAGTGGTAGGCCATGCCTCAACCCAGCCGGAATATGTACAAACTGCTACAAGCAAGTACTTGAATTTCCCAGATTTTGGCATTTCAGTGAAGTCCACAACTAGTGATTCCATCGGACTATATCCTATATGCTGGACTCCAGGTGGTCGAAGAGGTCCTACACGAGGATTATGTTTTGCACAGGTTTGACAACGTAGGGCAGCACGTCTGGTGAGTGAATGTAGACCATTTATGTACAGCTCACGGTCTAGGAGTTCAGTCAGATTAGTGCTACCTAAATGGGTCTGTTGATGTAATTCCTGAATCAATTCCCAAGCTACCACTGCAGGCAGAAAAATTTTATTATTTGGCAAGACATATAAACCTGACCGCTTGACTCCCTTTTCCTGTTCAGCCCAAAGTTGTTCTTGTGCAGTGTAGTGGACTTCAGCAGGAATCATTTCAGCCACGTTGAGGTGCTGGATATGAATAGCTGGAGATTGTTGACGCGCTGCATTCCTTGCTTCTTCGTCTGCCTGTCGGTTTCCTTTTGCGACAGGATCCTCACCATGTTGGTGTCCTTTGCAGTGCATTACAGCAACTTGTTTGGGCATCCAAACAGCATCAAGAAGGGCCAGGATTTCATCTGCATGCTTTATTTTTTGTCCGTTTGAAGTCAGAAGTCCTCTTTCCCTATATATGGCACCATGGGCATGGAGTGTTAGGAAGGCATATTTTGAATCAGTGTAAACATTGACCTTTTGCCCTGTTGCTAGTTCAAGTGCTCGACGGAGGGCGACCAGTTCAGCCTTCTGGGCGGAGGTGCCAGGGGGAAGTGCCTTTGCTTCACAAACAGTGCCTTGATCATTGACTATGGCATACCCTGCCAAACGTTGACCCTGATCAATAAAACTACTACCATCGGTGAAAAGGACAGAGTCAGGTGTGGCTAAAGGTGTATCCAGTAAGTCAGGTCGGCTAGAATAGACTTCTTCCATGACTTGAAGACAATCATGTTTTTCTGTGGGATCTTCTTCTACTGGCAGTATAGTTGCAGGATTAAGGGTGGAACAGACAGAAATGGTAACAGAAGGATTGTCTACTAATATACTTTCATACTTGAGGAGTTTGGTGTTTGTCATCCAATGATGGCCCCTATGTTCCATTAGGGTGACCACAGCATGTGGGCACTTTAAGGAGATTGGTTGTCCTAGTGTGAGTTTACTTGCCTCTTCAGCAAGAAGGGCAGCTGCAGCTACGGCACGTAGGCAGGGTGGCCATCCTTGTATTACAGTGTCTAGTTGCTTAGAGAAGTATGCTACTGGTCGCGGCCAGCTACCGATGGTCTGGGTTAAGACACCAACTGCAATACCTTTCCTTTCTCCTACATACAGTGTGAAAGGTTTTTCCAAATCAGGGAGGCCTAACGCAGGGGCTGTCATCAAGGCAGACTTGATATCTTCAAACCCCTTTTGTTGTGTTTCTGTCCAAATAAAGGGATCTGCAGCCCCGCCTTTTGTGGCCTCATGAAGGGGTTTAGCTAGTGTGGCATAGTTAGGAATCCAGAGACGGCAGAAACCAGCAGCTCCTAAAAACTCGCGCACTTGGCGTCTGTTTGTAGGGGTAGGAATGGCACAGACTGCCTCTTTTCTCTCAATGTCCAGCATGCGGATTCCTTTTGTGAGCTTAAATCCCAGATATTTTACTTCCTGTTGTACTAGCTGAGCCTTTTTCTTAGAAACCTTGTAACCTTTGAGATAAAGATGTTTTAAGAGATTAGCAGTAGCCTCTGTACATTCAGTGTAGGTACGAGCAGCCACTAGAAGGTCGTCAGCATATTGAAGGATGTTCCAGCGGTTACCTCCTTGTGTGAGAGGCACCAAGTCTTGGGCTAGGGCTTGTCCGAATAAGGAGGGTGAGTTACAGAATCCCTGTGGGAGACGTGCCCATGTCATATGAGTCTTTTGGCCAGTATCAGGATGTTCCCATTGAAAAGCGAAAATAGGCTGACTGATGGGTGCAATCCGGAGACAGAAGAAAGCATCTTTAAGATCTAGCACTGAGAACCATTTGGCATTAGCTGGTACCAAACTGAGAAGAGTGTAAGGATTTGGTACTACTGGGTGCAATGGGATCACTCTTTTATTCACGGCCCGTAAGTCATGTACAGGTCGGAAACTTTTATCAGGTTTCTCCACAGGTAGCAAGGGAGTATTCCAGGCTGACTGGCATTTGACGATAATACCAGTGTCTGATAATTTTTGTAAATGTTCATGTATGCCAATTACTGCTTTTCGAGGTAGAGGATATTGGGGAATGGAGACAGGAGTTGCCATGGGTTTTAGATCAATGATTATGGGAGGGATGTCAACTGCCAGTCCAGGTGGATTATCTTCTGCCCATACACCTGGAATATTGAAAGCTTGCCAATCTTGTCTATTTTCCATAGAGGTGTAAAGTCGCCATTCTTCTTCTACAGGGAGTGCTAACATAAGGCTTTGAGTTGGGGATGGCTTTTCTCCTAATTGCATTTTCATGTTTCCATCACTATCAAAGGTTAGAGTGGCTCTGAGTTTTGACAGCATATCTCTCCCAAGGAGAGGAATGGGACATTCAGGTATATAGAGAAGTTTATGGGTAACAACGTGGCTTCCTAATTTACATGCTCTTTCTTGTAAATAGGGACAGGGTTTCATTTGTCCTGTTGCTCCAACGACAGTGGTTTGTAGTTGGCTCTCAGGGGCTACTTTAGTGTTAACCACAGACCTGGTAGCTCCTGTATCAATTAGAAAGTCTATGAACTGGCCTCCCACATTCATACAGACCATCGGCTCCCCGGGGCCAGTTGTAAATACTTCTGTCGGGGTCCGAGGAACCGGTCTGGCCTAATCTTGATTCCCTGCCCAATCCTCTATCACTGCCATACCAAAGGTATCTCCCTCAAGTGTTTGAGCAGTTGCTGCTTTGGACCAGACAGGTGCCCCATACTCCTTTCTATTTCCCCTATTGTGTGGCCCTCCTCTTCCTTTCTCACTTTCTGAAGTATTTTCACTTTCTTTGTTAGGACACTCATTTTTCCAGTGACCAACCTGGAAGCAGTGGGCGCACTGGGTGAATCCTAGTCGACCTCTGCCTCGTCCTCTTCCTCCACCACGCTGGGCATTTCCTCTTCCTTTTCCATTGTAATTGTCCTGGAAGACTGCAGCAACCAACTGGGCTCTCTTTTTCACCTTCTCTTCCGCTTTCCTTTCCTCTTCACCTTCTCGGGCAGCATATACTCGAGCAGCTACTTCAAGAATGCGCCCCATATTCATGTGGACTAATCCCTGATCCTTCTGAAGCTTACGCCTGATGTCTGGTGCACACTGACTGATAAAACTGTTTTTCAAGGCTTGAGACCCTGGACTGTCTTCTGATTCATTGTCCATATCATATGGAGACCATTTACGATATCCTTCTCTCAATCTCTCCAGAAATGCGCCAGGTGTCTCTTCTTTATCTTGGAGCAAATCATGAATTTTTCGGAGGTTTACAACTCTAGGTGGTCCCCTTTTGAGAGCCCTAACAAGTAACCGATGGTATAAATCAAGGGCAATTTTACTGTCTGGTGTGTTAGGGTCCCATCTTGGATCTCTAATAGTGGGAAATGTATTGTCCATAAAATCTAGGAGGCCATTAGGGTCTCTTGTTCCATACTCTATACGGGCTTCTTCCCTCCCTTGGCTTAGAACTAAGGTTCGTTCTTCTGGGCTAAGCAACATTTGAAGAAGTTGGCTGATGTCCATCCAAGAAGGATAGTGAGTTCCAATAATTCCTTCTACTAAGGTGGCAATAGCTGTGGGATCGTTCGTCCACGGTGCCTTTGAAGCTTTCCAATTAAGGAGATCACTACTAGTGAAGGGAACATGCTGATACACTCCCTGGACCCGGTACTGTCCTGTGGGGTTGTCTGGGGGAGGAGGAATTAATTGGTTAACTACCCGGAGAGGGAACTGTCGCACCGGAGAGGTATCGCGGTCCCTACTCCGGAGGGCATAGGAATGCTCCTTTGTAATGTTTCTTTTCTCATCCCGATTAGAATCATGATCCTCGGGTTTTCTCCCAGGGGTTAGGAGTTGTTGAAGTTTTGCCACACTTTCTTCAAGTTGCTGTAAACCTAACCGACCGGAGTCAGTTGGTGAATTTGAGACGGACATGCCTGCTACGCTTGGCGGCGGAACTGTTGGTGCTTGTGGTATAGGCATAGGCTCGAGCGGGGCGGCCGGGACTACGGGTAGCGGCATGTAAGGGGGTGGGGCTAGTGACTCATCGTCTGGAGGGCTCAGATAGATAGGTTTCGATTCCTCCGGGGTTCCCCTGAGTCTCCTCTGTGTACGTGTGCGAAGGACTAGGCATTTGGTGTATCTTTGTAACCAAGATGGATTTTCCTCCACTATATCAAACCATGCAGATATATAAGGGTACTGATCAGGGTGTTGGTGTCCTGTGAAATTGAGGACATCTCTAATAATATCCATGTCCAAAGTCCCTATGGCTGGCCACGTGGGCTGAATTGGAAATGCTGGCCAGTCTTTTTCACAAAATTTCTTTAACAATCCGGCCTTGCGGCTGCCGGTGGGAATGCGCTTTTTGAATTCTCCAAAATGCTCTAACATGCAAGTTAGAGGTGTTTTGCGGTCTTCCTTGGATCCGCTTCCTCCCATTTTGCAAACTAGGTCTTGGGGCACCCTCACTAGCCTGACTTTACAGCTGTCTTTACTTTTCCTATTTTACCTCTCCACCCAGATAGAACAGATAAAACAGACACAATAGGGAAGACGGGTTCCCAACCGACTATAGAGGATGGGGGAGTCGGTTGGTGGGAGGGTTGAGGTTTACTCTCAATCGCCACTAGCCTGTGTCACCGGACGTTCCAACGGCTGACAACAGGAACCGTAATGGCCATTCACTCAGTCACACACACACTCAGTCACTCCAACGAGAAAATCCCTCCCAGAAACCCTCTTATACTTGCCTCTCCGGAGACTGGCTGGAGTTTCCCTCCCTTTCCCCACGGTTGTTTTCAAAGCCTCTCCGTTGGCGCAAAAAGGCAATCTGAACGGTGAACCGGCCCACGAGCGGCCACCGGTCAAAAACGGGGCCCCTCTCGATGCACCGCTTCTGAGCCGGCTCCCGAAGCAGACTCACCCCTGCAAGTCCCCAATGGACTTATCCCTGAACCTGCTCCTGATCGTCCCTCGACATCCCGGACGAGCCCCCAGAAGATGTAGCGGGATGTTCGCTAGGCTATTGAGGGAGACCAGTAATAAGTTCAAGGAGACCAATGAGACTTAAAACAAAACGTGTTTATTCGGCCGAGGTGGCAGCCGCCCAAAAGCGTGAAGAAAACTGCCACACCAACCACACCCAACTTACAGTTTTATAGTCTTGGTTAACTACGCAGTTTCTTTGTGTGTTACATGATTGGCTATCCCATATTGCTAGGCAGATTTAGACTACGCATGTGGGGCAGGCACGTGGTAGGAACAGCGTGATTGGACAGAATTTCGCGCCCTTTTTGCAGGATTGTTGCATTGCTTGTGCACAGAACATGCAATAGCAGCATATTACTTTGGATGAGGTAGTGACCGTATAATTGTGCAAAAACCGATTGTTACATGATTGATTTAAAACATTCTCATAACCTTTTTAAAAGTACACATTAACAATAAACTATAACTATCTATCATTTTTCTTAATGGAGATCTTATATTTTGATCTTTACATATCTGCATCAACATTTATCATTATTTGCTTTCTTCAACCCTCACAACTGGGACAAGGAGCACAGTAGCTCTGTCAAAGAATCTGCGCAAGCAGATTGCCCAGCTTTTGCATGAGACCTTTGATGAGATCACTGCGGCTGATTACAACTATCTGAGAGAGCACATCAATGCCCTATTTTGCATCTAGGCATGCACGCAGCCCTAACTTTTTTCTTTCTGCGGTCCCTCATTCTCACAGATCTTGGGAGACAGACCAGTCCTCACTTACAAACAGACCCCCAACCTGAAACAAATACTCACCAGCAACCGCACACCACACAACAAAAACACTAACCCAGGAATCTATCCTTGCAACAAAACCCGGTGCCAACTCTGTCCACATATCCATTCAACTGACACCATCATAGGACCTAATCACATCAGCCACTCCATCAGGAGCTCATTCACCTTCACATCTACCAATGTGATATATGCCATCACGTGCCAGCAGTGCCCCTCTGCCATGTACATTGGCCAAACCGGACAGTCTCCACGCAAAAGAATAAATGAACACAAATTTGACATCAGGAATCATAACATTCAAAAACCAGTAAGAGAACACTCAATATCCCTGGCCATTCTATTACAGACTTGAAAGTGTCAATTTTAAAACAGAAAATCTTCAAAAACAGACTCCAACGAGAAACTGCCGAACTGGAATTAATTTACAAATTGGATACTATCAACCAAGGGTTAAACAAGGATTGTGAATGGCTTAGTCATTACAGTAATTGACTCTATTTCCCCTAGTTAAGTTTCCTTCACACCTTCTTGTCAAGTGTCTGACATAGATCTACTTGATTATCACTACAAAAGGTTTTTTTTCTCCTGCTGAGAATAGCTCATCCAAATTAAACAGCCTCTTAGAATTGGTATGGTAATTTCCAACTTTTTCTGCTTTCTGTGTATATAAATGCATCTTAGTTCTGTGTGTTCCGTTCTATGCATCCGATGAAGTGCTTATGCATGAAGTGCATGAAAACTTATGCTGAAATAAATTGGTTAGTCTCTAAGGTGCCACAAGTACTCTTCGTTTTCTTTATGGATACAGACTGATGTGGCTGCTAATCTTAAACAGGAAAGGGAATTTCAAAATTCCCAGAGAATGTAAAGGGCGGATCTGACGGCAAGGCAGTAGAGTTCAAAGTGATGACCAGAGTGATGAACAGATATTGTGGGATACTTCATGGAGGCCGATCGGAGCGCATTAATAGACCAGAGCATCCACACTGGTGCCAGGATGGTTCAGCTGGTGCGCAGCAAGTTCTGTGCTTCTCGTGGATTACCAGGGGTGCTCCAGCCGTGGAGTCCGGGTGCTCTATGTACCTTGTCAGTGTGGACACCTCAGGAGTTAGGGCACCCAGCGCTGATTTAATGTGCTCCAACTCACAAGTGTAGCCAAGGCCTAAGAAAGTTGTTTACTTATGAGGTAGTCCTCTCTATGTTGGTGTAATTTACTAGGGATTATTCACTCCAGATTAATGCTGGGAGAAAACGCCAGGAGTTTAGTCTGTGCTGTGTGTATTTATGTGGTTCAAACATGATCAGAAAACCTCATACTTTGTTCCTTACTGTTAAGTCTCAGTGCCTTGGTTTAAGGATTTTCCTGCTACTAAGGGCAAAGCTGCACCTTGCAACTTCATTTCATAAACTAACTGTAACAGATTGACTAATAACATGCAATACTGTGTGTCCTCTGCAGGAGATTTCTCCAAAGACCCAACAGACACATTGCTGCTGCTTTATGAATTTGAAGCAAGAGCCAAACTCAATGATCCAGAACTGGACAGCCTGCTGGAATTGGTGTGGGAGCTGCCACAAATAGAGACTAAGACGTTAGAAACCATTGCTTGTAAGGGCCCTGTTTACATTTCCACAGTTCTTAAGGTCATGTAAAGAAACTTGGTTATCGCTGCATCTTATGATATTCTTTCTCTTTCATTTGGAGTAGGTAGGATTATGCTCTACAGCAATGAAAATCTATACAAAATCCAGGCATACTCTGTAGCCTAGGGGAAGTATTTGTGATCATGGTAGTACCCAGAGATCTCCATATTTTGACGTATCAACCTGTTGGTGATACATATGGGAGGTGAGCCAGTGCCTTACAGACTTCCTCCATCTCAAAAATCCAAAACCTTCTCATAGAGTTTAAGGCCAGAAGGAACCATTATGATTGTTTAGTCCGACCTCCTGCCTGACACAGGCCAGACAATGTCCCCTAGTGGTTCCTGTATCCAATTCAATAACTTCTGATTGAGCTAGGGCAGTGGTTCCCAAACTTTAACAACCTGCGAACCTATTTCACTAAAATGTCAAGTCTCACAAACCCCCTCTTAAAAATGAATATTGCCAGGGATTTTCTCCTTTACCTGAGTATAAATGATAAAAACAGTGATCTTGGAAATATAAAATCTGTTTCTGTGATATATTAATCACACACTATTTAGTATTATCATTACAGTATTTTTATTTCATTATGAAAATTGCAACACGCTTCCAAGATCTCACTTTCGTAGCTTGTATCACTTTGAATAAGCCTATTATAAGCCTATTGAATAAGCCTATTATAAGACAAGGCTCCTATGTTTCATGAAGATGTGTTCATGAAGATAACTAGTGGTGTTCCCCAAGGGTCAGTCCTGGGGCCGATCCTATTCAACTTATTTATAAATGATTTGGAGGAAGGGGTAAACAGTGATGTGGCAAAGTTTGCAGATGATACTAAACTGCTCAAAGTAGTAAGGACCAAAGCAGACTGTGAAGAACTTCAAAAAGATCTCACTAAACTAAGTGATTGGGCAACAAAATGGCAAATGAAATTTAATGTGGATAAATGTAAAGTAATGCACATTGGAAAAAATAACCCCAACTATACATACAATATGATGGGGGCTAATTTAGCTACAACCAATCAGGAAAAAGACCTGGGAGTCATTGTGGATAGTTCTCTGAAGGCATCCACGCAGTGTGCAGCGGCAGTCAAAAAAGCAAACAGGATGTTAGGAATCATTAAAAAGGGGATAGAGAATAAGTCGGAGAATATCTTATTGCCCTTATACAAATCCATGGTGCGCCCACATCTTGAATACTGCGTACAAATGTGGTCTCCTCATCTCAAAAAGGATATACTGGCACTAGAAAAGGTTCAGAGAAGGGCAACTAAAATGATTAGGGGTTTGGAACGGGTCCCATATGAAGAGAGATTAAGGAGGCTAGGACTTTTTAGCTTGGAAAAGAGGAGACTAAGGGGGGATATGATAGAGGTATATAAAATTATGAGTGGTGTGGAGGAAGTGAATAAGGAAAAGTTATTTACTTGTTCCCAAAATAGAAGAACTAGGGGCCATTCAATGAAATTGGCGTGCAGCAGGTTTAAAACAAATAAAAGGAAGTTCTTCTTCACACAGCGCACAGTCAACCTGTGGAACTCCTTACCTGAGGAGGCTGTGAAAGCTAGGACTATAACAGGGTTTAAAAGAGAGCTGGATAAATTCATGGAGGCTAAGTCCATAAATGGCTATTAGCCGGGATGGGTAATGAATGGTGTCCCTAGCCTCTGTCTGTCAGAGGGGGGTGATGGATGGCAGGAGAGAGATCGCTTGATCATACCTGTTAGGTTCACTCACTCCGGGGCACCTGGCATTGGCCACTGTCGGTAGACAGGATGCTGGGCTAGATGGACCTTTGGTCTGACCCAGTATGGCCGTTCTTATGTTCTTATGTATGTTCTTATGTGAAACAGCATGAAGGTATTTAGGAAGCCAACTCAGAGTTCCTCCTACACAAGCATTCAGGTCTTGAGCAGTCCAGGCAAAAAACGCATGTTACAACAAATCTTAAACTTGTTCTTCATAATAATTTAAAAAAACAACCCTAGCTGCCTATTTAATTTTAAAAACAGCAAAAAATATCCACGTCCCTTTCCATTTCTTATGAGTCGTCTTGAAGTTTAAATCTCCTCAGTGTGAGAGATATGCATATCTCTTGGAAGTCAAGGGGCTCCAGGCTGTTGGCTCCATGCTGCCTGGAGTTCCTAGGGACAGCTCTGTCCTCCATTAGGGAATTTTTTCCTGAGAACCCCCTGTAACATTTCGCAAACTCTCAGGGGGTCACGAACCCCAGTTTGGGAACCACTGAGCTAAAGCAGATCCTTCAGAAGACGTCCAGTCTTAACTTAAAATCCAAAGATAATGGAGAAGCTTGTAACTGGTACTTTCTGTACTGCTCTGTGTCCTCATCACAAAGCTCTAGCTATGCCTTCTGGAACTTGAGCATTTAGAATGGGCTTTCAGGAAGGTGAGGGAGACTCTTAGAACTAAACTGACAAATTGTTTACATTTCACTTATTTTGAAGCTATTAGTGTTGATCTGGGGATAACTCCTAGATTCTGCATTTCTCTTTGTTTTTTTAAAATCAGCCATGGTATTGCAAGGAAATGTAAAACAAAACCAAATAGCCATTGTTAATGTAAGACACCTCTATTTTTGTGTTGCTGCAGCAGACATAGCCAGTCAACAGAGAGATCTCTCATTAACTACAGAACCTGTTTTCTTAAGCTCTGCAACTATTATTTATGATCTTGTGACAAGAAAGAAGTAAAGCCGTGCTGACTAGTGCTCTGCACGTGCAATCACTAGCACTGAGCATCTCTGCAGGGCAAGAATAAAATAACATTTCTGTTGTACAAATCCAGATTCATTCATTTATCACAGGGAACCCAGAAACAGTGCAATGACCAATGTGCGGGAGGTCAGACCTTGTTTACTTTCATTTTCCTTCTCCATGTTCTTTTGTTTTTCAAGCATTAGCGATGGAGTCTCCTGCTCATTATCCCTCTGTGTGTAAGAGGGCCCTCAAGAGCGCTCTGACTCTTCATAGGAAACAGGAAGCCATTGATGCTGTGAGAGTCAGGTTAGTGTTCACACCAGGGGTTGGCAACCTTTCAGAAGTGGTGTGCAGAGTATTCATTTATTCACTCTAATTTAAGGTTTTGCGTGCCAGTAATACATTTTAATGTTTTCAGAAGGTCTCTTTCTATAAGTCTATAATATATAAGTAAACTATTGTTCTATGTAAAGTAAAAAAGTTTTTTTAATGTTTAAGAAGCTTAATTTAAAATTTAAATTAAAATGCAGAGCCCCCCAGACTGGTGGCTAGGACCCGGGCAGTACCACTGAAAATCAGCTCATGTGCCACCTTCGGCATGCATGCCATGGGTTGTCTACCCCGTTTTACACCTATTACTGCTAGAAGGACTGAGGCTGGGAATGTGCACAGACAGTCAGGTGGTCGTATATCCCATCAACTAGCTATTGTTTATCCTGGATCAGAGATTAGCCATGTTAGTCTGGAATTGCAGAAGTGACAGAGTCCTATGGCACCTTAAAGACTAACTAAATTATTGAAGCATAAGCTTTCGGGGATAATACCCACTTCGTCGGATGCATGCAGTGGAAGTGGGATTAGTACTTCCACTGCATGCATCCGACAAAGTGGGTATTAGCCCAGGAAAGCTTATGCTTTGATAGTTTAGTTAGTCTTTAAGGTGCCACAGGACTCTTTGTCATTTATCCTGGATGTATGTCAAACTGTTCCAGTGAGGGACTTGCAGGGAAGGAAGACATATAAGGGAAGTTGTTGATTGCATGTTAGAGCCCTTTCATGTGCTCTCTGATTTTTGCCTTGTGGGGCAGGAACCTGTCTGTATTATGACTGAGGCACTCAGTAACATTTTAGCTACTTGATAGAAATGGTAATGAACACAAGGGTTATGATAATAAACAGAAGGGGTCAAACTCTTGCATATGTTAGTAGTCACATTGACTTCAATGGATCTGCTCACTTGAATAAGGCTGTGTTTTCACTGCAGCATTAACTTGGGTGATCAGCATGCAGGTTAGCCTCGCCCAGCTGTGAACAGCCACACTGCAAAGCCCTGAGTTACCATGTCCTCACAGACCGTGCACTCCCCCATGTGTGTCACTATGACTATTTATTTCAGTGATTGTCCCTATGGTTATTCCATGTGAAAATGGGTCTCCCATGTGCTCTTGATTGGAGAGTTTTGTTAGCAGTGTCTGTGGGTCTGTGCCTGCACATTATGCACCCCTGTGCTCTGGCATGAGGAGCAGACACATCACCACTCTAGTTCCTTCTCAATTGTCTACAGCTTGAGATGGAGCAATTGTGGTGTCTGAAATGTAGCTTCACAACTTACTTCACTTTAACATTTTTATTGTTTTATTTCTTTTCTGAAAGTTTATTGCTTGTTTTGGATATTTGTTTATTGCTTGTTTTGGATAGCTTTATACTTCTGAAGGGGGTTCCATTCCCCCTCCTTTGTTTGCATTCATGGCCTTTTCCCCCTCAATCCCTGTTTGTTTGCTGCCTTTCCCTTGGTGGGTTATGCCAAAAAAACTCAGGATGCCAGGCATGCCACAGTCCTGCTGTATGCTTATTCTCCAACACCACCAATCCTGAAGTTTCTGAACAAGTTGAAACAGGTGACAGTAGTGGCCATTCTGATAGCACAATCATGGCCGAGGCAGGTGTGATTCTCAGATCTGCTTTGCCTCTCTCTGTGCTTTGCTTTCCTCTGACAGTAGACCTTCTGACCAGGAATCAGTAACCATAACACACCTCCACTTTTCATCACTGCACGTCAAGGCCTCCTTGATGCCTCTTGGGCATAGAACAGAATTGTTCTCTTGAGGTTCAGACAGTGCTGCTGAATAGCATGAAACCCTCCACAAGGAAAACTTACATGCAAAAGTGGAAGCCTTTTCAAGAGTGGTGCGACCATCAGTCCATATGTCCTTCTGAGTTTCTCCTCTTAAACATATTTGAATATCTGCTAGATTTAGAAACCTTGGACTTGTCACTGAGCTTTGTGAAGGTTCATGTTGCTGCCATCACCGCTTTTTATCCACCTGTCAAGGAGTATTCATTTTTCACTCACCCTACCGCTATTAGATTCACTAAGGGTTTTTCTAACCTTTTTACCCCCTGTAAGAGAGCCCACTCTACTGTGAGACCTTAATTTGGTTCTCATTGCCTTAGGAAGACCCACATTCAAATCCTTGAGGAGCTGCTTATTTCTTCATTTGGCCTTCAAGGTCTCGTTCCTCAGAGCCATCACCTTAGCCAGAAGGGTAGGAGAACTAGGAGCACTTATTACTGACCCTACCTGTACACAATATTCTACTGTGAGAAGGTGACTATGCCCCCATTCTTGTTTCCTGCCTAAGATCTCATCAGACTTTTACCTCAATCAGGTCATTCAATGGCCAGTGTTTTACCCCACACCTCATTGTTTGAGAGAGGAGGCCAGTCTTCATGCTCTGGATGTAGAAGGCAAGAGCTCTTCTTATCTTGATAGGCCAAAGCCCTCCAGAACTTATCCCAGATTTGATCTCTTTTTCAGAAAGAATGCAAGGACAGTCGATTGTCACCACCTTCATAGCCCTACTTAAGAATATACCCTTTACAGACATTTGTAGGGCTGCCACCTATTCATCTGTGCCCACATTTTCCCACTACACCCCTTTGGACAGCTTCCAAAATGATAGCTGGAATTACACACATCAATAAGAGCCTACATTGCCCATCATTGTTGCTTCCCCTTCTACCAAACCAATCTTTACTTGTCTCCTACACATGGTGCAATTAATACACAGTTGTAATTTGATCATTTGCTGACTACAAATCATGAAAAGCGGCAAGTTAACGCATGGCAGAGTGTTGTATAGAAAGACACATTTCTGGTGCTCATTGTCAAAATGGTGCCTCAAAGCTTCTCTGATTCAGATAGGCCTCCACTGTGCCCCTCTAATAGCCCTGGTACCTGGCTGCTCAAAATCAGCTACCAGGTGATTTGCCTCTGTGCTCCACCCTAGGATAAACTTTTCACCCTTAGCCTCACAAATATTATTCAGCACACAGCAGGCTGCTATGACCATGGAAATATTTTCTTCATTTAGATCTTACCTGCCATAAAGGCAGCGCTAGTGTGCTTTTAATCTGCCAAAGGCACATTCTACAGTCATTCTGCACCTGCTCAGCCTGTTGCTGAAGCGCTCCTTGGTGCTGTCCAGGTTTCCTGTGCAAGACTTCATGAGCCCTGGGAGTAAAGGGTACACTTTGTCTTCCATGACCCCAGTGTTCAACATCCTCCAGTGGAAACTTCTGATCTGGAAAGACAGTCCCTGCTTGCAGCTTTATGTACAGGCCAGTGTTCCTGAAGATACACGTGGACCTTCCCGGACCACGCCACATTGATGTCAGTGACACATCTAGTGATCCACAAGTGCCTGGATACCATAGAGAAGTATTCCCCTTTCTATTGATGTACTACATTGCAAGATGGTCTGGGGCCAAAATTGGACTCTGCAGGCCACCTATCGCCCTGCCACAGTTAGGGAATCCCATTGCTGCAAAGCCATCTACTATTTCACACACACTGCCAACAGTCATCATCCTTTGTAGCAGGATGCGATTACTGGCCCTGCACATTTGCATTAACGCAGCCCCAGTGGTGGACTTCCCAACTCCAGACTGATTCACAGCTGACCTGTAGCAGTCTGTTGTTGCCAGCTTCCACACACTGATAGTCATGTTCTTCTCCACTGAGAGGGTAGCTCTCATTTTGGTGTCCTTAGAATCATAGAATACCAGGGTTGGAAGGGACCTCAAGAGGTTCTAGTCAAACCCCCTGCTCAAAGCAGGACCTAATCCCCAACTAAATTATCCCAGCCAGGGCTTTATCAAGCCTGACCTTAAAAACCTCTAAGGAAGGAGAGTCCACCACCTCCCTAGGTAACCCATTCCAGTGCTTCACCATCCTCCTAGTGAAAAAGTTTTTCCTAATATCCAACCTAGACCTCCCCCACTGCAACTTGAGACCATTACTCCTTGCTCTGTCATCTGCTACCACTGAGAACAGTCTAGATCCATCCTCTTTGGAACCCCCTTTCAGGTAGTTGAAAGCAGCTATCAAATCCCCCCTCAGTCTTCTCTTCTGCAGACTAAATAATCCCAGTTCCCTCAGCCTCTCCTCATAAGTCATGTGCTCCAGTCCCCTAATCATTTTTGTTACCCTTCACTGGACTCGTTTGTCTGCAGTGGCCTGTATGGCTAGTCTGAAGGCCACTGAGCAGCATGGGAAGCCACTGGGCCAGCTGCACGGGCCGCTTCTGGAGAAGTCTTGGGCGATACCCTGCTCCCTGGAGGCACCAGGAGTTTGGGTATGGGAGGGGGCTCAATGCTGGGGGTTGGGGCACAGGAGAGGGTGAGGGCTCTGGGTGGCGCTTACCTTTGGAGGCTCCCCAGAAGGAGCAACATGTCCCACTCTCAGCTCCTAGCTCTGTGCACTGCCGCTGCCAGCAGGCACCCATCAATGCGAGCTGCGGAGTCGGCGCTTGGGGCGGGGTGCAGTATGGGGAGCGAGGTGCTGAGGGAGGGACATGTCACCGCTTTCAGGGAGCTGTGAGGAGATGGGTAGGGA
Source organism: Sternotherus odoratus (assembly GCA_032164245.1). Lineage (NCBI taxonomy): Eukaryota > Metazoa > Chordata > Testudines > Kinosternidae > Sternotherus > Sternotherus odoratus. The sequence goes on along the minus strand of JAVMKO010000009.1, from coordinate 85,448,516 downwards.
GCCTGCCAGCCCTGGCAACCCCCTCTCTCCTGACTGCACCCACAGCACCACCCCCTCCCAAGCACCCATGGAACTCTGAGGCTGCCCTTCCCCCGAGCAGTCGTGGCACCCCTGAGCTTTTCTCCCCCCTGCCCAAGGTTTAGTCAGGGGTATATTGCAGAAGTCATGGTCAGGTCACGGGCCATGAATTTTTATTTACTGCCTGTGACCTGTTCATGATTTTTTCTAAAAATATCCAGGACTAAAACATAGCCAGACCCCCCCCCCCCCCGCCTAGTCAACACTTTTTTCAGCACGCTTATCTTTGTTACACTAGTGTTTAACAACAGTGTTAATTAAAACCTGTTTACATAACATGCTTTCTAACACAATTCCCAGTGGTAACTAAGCCAATGAAGATGATGATTGGCTACAACTAGGTGCCAATAAGCAGCTTTGGCTTTATCCTGTGATGTGCTCCATAAGGCATACTGCAGCAGGTTGGGTGTGATGTAGTCGTCTCATAAGAAATTAAGTGAAGAGCACTGAGGGGCAAGCCACACCGGCTGGGAGGTGTTAGCTGTAAAAAACTATGCCAAATGTATGATACAGTGGTGTTGAGTAAGCAGCTTCCCAGGGTACTTGCTGTATATGGAATCTGAAATGCTACCTGACATCCTTTTGCCTCAGATTCCATTCCCTGTAATGGAATCCCTCTTCTGCTGCCCCTGCACCTGAACTGCCATGACAGTGCTCGGTGAATCACTGCAAAAGTCCAGGCTGAATTATCATGAAGGAACTGCCTTTTTCCTTAATGAGCAGTAAGAACTATTTCAAGGCGCATGCATTTGCTGTTGTGTTTCTTTATTTCAAAGGGCAGCAGACATGCAGGGCCCTGTGGTTAGCTCCCTCATGGGATTGGGATAGGAATAGCTGCTCTCCCCTTCCTTTCAGTTGGACTACAATAGCTGCTGTCTCCCCCCTATAGACTGCAGGAATGAGCTCAGACCCAAGGCAAGAATGTCCTGCTACTTTCAGAAATGGGTGAGGTACAAAGCAGTAAAGTGTAGACAACACGGAGACACATGCCAGAGTTCTGTGGCTGCTGCTAGAACTCAGTTAATTTGTTCCATGCTTGGTTCTGCTGCTGAGTAATCAAAGATACATATTCCATATGGTATTTAACAATTTTCCTCTTTGTTGCTATTTGATTCCTAGCAAATGTCTGCACAGCTTGGTTCACCTTTCTCTGCCAACTGGAGTGATAGACACAGATGCTTGTGTACTAGAGGAGGTATTGGGCTACTTTGAAGATGCTCTGAGCATTGTAGGCACCACAGTAAGTAGAACAGAAAGACAAAAGATTGGAAATGATCCTGAGTAAGTTCTGAAAGTCCTCACCGGAATGAGAGCAAGCAACAAACAAATCTTAAAATATTTGGGCTCTCACATGCAAAGGTGCCTTTTAAGGGGGCTCGGGGCTGGCTTTAGCCTCCGTTGAGTTTAGTACCTGAGCATAGGCGACGACTTCTGCTGGCACCAGTGAGTGCTCGTCCTCCTCCTCTGCCCCCAGCCCCACCGTGTTCCCCCTCCCGGAGCTTGTTACAGCACGAAACAGCTGTTTTGCGGTTGCAAGCGCTGGGAGGTAGGCGGAGGAGCGGGGAGGGGTGGGAGAGGAGGTGGGGTGGGGAGTGGAGCTTGGCTGCCAGTGGGTGCAGAGCACCCACTAATTTTTCCCTGTGGGTGCTGCAGCCCTGGAGCACGCACAGAGTCTGTGCCTATGTACTTGAGGTCTGCAGGCACAGTGCATTCCCTAACCACAGATGAACCTCTTAACTGTGACACAGCTTGTGTGTGATATGTGGTGAGTTCTGTGTTGCTCCCAGCTTCCGAGGCGGGGAGTTTGTTTATAAACAGAGGCAGGGTGATTAAGATAACAAAAGGCTTGTCCTTAATTAAATTAAGGATCATTATATGATCCTGAAAGCATTGCCACACGAAACAAAGGGTAGGAATAAATCGTGAGACTAGAGAAAGGTAAATAGTGATGTCCCGCAGGGGTTTGTACTGGACCAGTGATGATAAACATATTTATAAATGATCAGCAAAAGCAAGGAGTCCTTGTAGCACCTAGAGACTAACAAATTTATTGGGCCAAATAAATGCACAAATACATTTGTTAGTCTCTGAGGTGCCACAAGAATTCATTGTTTTTGCGAATACAGAATAACACAGCTACCACTCAGAAACCTATAAGTGATCTGGAAAAGAGGGTAAACAGTGAGGTGGCAAAATTTGCAGATGATACAAAATTATTCAAGATAGTTAAGATCCAGGCAAACTGGGAAGAGCTACAAAAGTATCTCTCAAAACTGGGTGATTGGACAAAAAATGGCAGATGAAATTTCATGTTGATAAATGCAAAATAAAGCACACTGAAAAGCATAATCCCAACCGTACATATGAAATGATGGGATCTAAATTAGCTGTTACCACTCAAGAAAGAGATCTTGGAGTCATTATGGATAGTTCTCGGAAAACATCTGCTCAATGTGCAGTGGAAATCAAAAATGCTAGCAGCATATTGGGAATCATTAGCAAAGGGCTAGCTAATAAGACAGAAAATATCATATTGCCTCAATATAAATCCATGGTATGCCCACATATTGAATACTGCATGCAGATTTGGTCACCCAAACACAAAAAAGATATATTGGATTTGTAAAAGGTACAGAGAAGGGCAACAGGAATGATTAGGGGTATGGCACACCTTCCATATGTAGAGAGATGAAAAAGACTGAAACTTTCAGCGTGGAAAAGAAATGACTAAGGGGGAATATGCTAGAGGTCTATAAAATCATGAATGGTGTGGAAAAATTGAATAAGGACATGTTATTTACTCCTTTACATAATATAAGCACTAGCGGGTCACCCAATGAAATTAATAGGCAGCAGATTTAAAACAAAGTTTTTTTTCACAGTCAACCTGTGGAACTCTTTGCCAAGGGATGTGGTGATGGCCAAAATATAACAGGGGTCCAATAAGAACTAGATAAGTTCATGGAGGACAGGTCCATCAATGGCTATTAGTCAGGGTGCACAGGGATCCAATACCATATTCTGTGTCTCCCTAGACTCTGTTTGCCAGAAGCTGGGAGTAGGCGACAGGATGAATCACTTGATTGATTACCTGTTCTGTTCATTCCCTCTGAAGCACCTGATATTGGCCACTGTTGGAAGACAGGATACTGGGCAAGAGGGACCATTAGGCTTACCCTGTATGGCCATTCTGATATTCTTATATAGAACCCAAATGTATCTGCCTCCCGCTGTAACCCCTTAAACCTCTTACTTGCCCGAGCTGAGATAGAACACAGGAGTCCTGATGGGGTCACACTCTCTCTGCAGAGTTACTAACTAAGTAAGACTATGTATTAAAATTTTAAACCTAACCAGTGTCTTTAAGAGACTTGCCACACAATGTCAGAACATGTTAGTATTAGAGCTGAGTGGGTCTATTTGCTTTTCTTTCTTTTATATAGGCATTAGCTACAATCCTCCTGTCAGCTAATTGCTAAGTTATCTGCCAAAAAACTAGTTTTTTCAAATGTCTAAGTAGCTCCTGGAAGCATGGTTAGTCACACACACCCAGTTTGAAATGGCACCCCTGCTCACTGGGCTAACCCCTTGCTAGAGGGATATAGCAAGGGCTAGAGGGATATAGCAAGGGCACCTCAAAGTGAACATCTTCTGGATCCTTATGACTTAACTGTGAGTGGCCTGGATTTTGTGGAGGGTTTTCTGAGACATTTCAAGTTGTATTTTCAGGCCAGTGTTTAGAAATTGTGTGAAGCCGGAGTATATATCCCACCATTCTCAAACAAAACCTGCCTTTGCAAATACAACTTGCCATTCCAGATCACAGAAATGTAGGGCCCAAAGGACCTCAAGAGGTCCCCCTGCGCTGAGGCAGGCCAAAGTAAACCTAGATCATCCTTGACAGGTATCGGTCCAGCTTTTTCTTAAAATTCTCAGATGATGGGGATTCCACAACTTCCATTGGAAGCCTCTTCCCATGCTTAACTATCCTTATGGGTGGAAAGTTTTTCCTATCTCCCTTGCTGCAGTTTCTATGGGGACTTTCATGTCTCTATGGGGACTGGCCTACTGGAGAGTGAAATCTCCCTTCTGGTCAGGCTTTGTTAGTCCCCACTGGTTTTCTGTGCCTTCTTGATAAGCCTGACGTATAAACCAGACAGCTGGTATCAAGGAGCCAAAGCAAGATGTGGCCTTAGTTTATTATCATCCATGAGATTCTAAGCAATATGCTTCGTATTCTGCATCAGTGAGGAGGCTCAGGAAGGAGGAGGAGGATGAATTGGTTGATTTTTCTCCACAATGTATTGGTTTCCCGCTAACTGGTAGTGATCTCAGTTTTCAAGGTTCAATATGGTGATTGTGACTAAGGGCAGTTCTCATCCTGCTGTTCCTGTGCTGCAGGACTGGGGCTAGCTTGGCGCACAATTCCAGGGATGCAGTCTCCAACACCCTGAAATTCTGGAATCATTCCAGGTCAGCATAACAATCAGTTTGCACCATGAAGTGGGTATTAGCCCACGAAAGCTTATGCTTCAATACTTTAGTTAGTCTTTAAGGTGCCACAGGACTCTGTTACCTCTGCTATTCCAGACTAACATGGCTACCTCTCTGATTCAGTGCATGTTTGCTGCTGTTTTTCAGCCACTCTGCAAATAGATCACAAAAGTGCAAGAGCTACTTTCATATGCAAGTTCTCCTGCAACGTGCAGCCACCATGGGGTCATTTCCAATACCACAGGATTATCTGTTCTGTCCTAACAATAGACAAGAGTGCTGCATTCCTCACCCACGTTGGCAGTAAACAGTTCAGAAGTGAAGAATCAGAGAGGTAACCGTGTTAGTCTGGAATAGCAGAAGTAACAGAGTCCTGTGGCACCTTAAAGACTAACTAAAGTATTGAAGCATAAGCTTTCGTGGGCTAATACCAGTTCAAAAGTGGTGCAGAGTGGTGAATTATAGGAAAGACCATAGGGACTTCTGGCTTGCGTGCCTAGGGTGAAGAACTTCCTTCTGTTTCTCTCTGCTAGTAATAAAATCTAATGCATCCTAGACCACGCATCTTTAGGAGTGAAAGCCTAATCTTTGCTTTGCCTTGCTGGCTACTTTAGGAGGATTACCCAGAGGTGGAGACCCTTTGGCTGATGACCAGAGCCTGGAATACAGGAATATTTCAGTACAGTGTTGGTAAATACAAGGAGGCTGAGCACTGGTGTGGACTGGGTATGCGCTTTCTGAATCACCTGAGATCCCTGAAGAGCAGCTATGAAAGCCAGGTGAGTGTGAGCAGAAGGGGGGAGGGGAGGCAGAATCTGTGAGTGGGAGAGGGGAAAGCATGGAAGGAACTGCTCCAAAGGGAAATGGACAAAGCAGAAGAAATCACTAGATACTTAAGCAACATGAACTAGTGTGGATCTAAGCCTGGAATTGTGTCCAGAGCTGCAGCTACAACTGCCTAAACCCAAGGGAAAGAGAGGACAAAAGGGCTGTGGCACACCGATGGAAAGAGGAATTTGTAGTCCTAATACTCGTGAGCTTGTGCAAGCAGCTGAGTTGGAGGTACTTTTCAGCTCAGCTGTGGATGTGGGCAAACCTTTGGCTCTATGCTGGCTTCTCCTTGTGCAGGGTGGCCAAATTGCAGCCTGTGCACTATATGCTGCCACAGCATTCTACAGTGGGACATATTTCATAGATGTGTGGGAGGCATGAAAAGTTCAGGTTCCAGCATGCAGTGTGACTGGCTGCTCAGATCAAGATGGAGACACTAGTTATTGTTGCATGCTGCACTGCTCTATCCATGATGAGGCCAGCTGCCCTCTGCTCCATTTTAGGCATAGCTTCGGACAAGCTACCAGTATGATCCTCACTGAGGCAAAGCTTGTGTGCTACCATGGTGGGGCATTGCATTCAGTATGAGAGGCCGCAGGTGTCTTAGGATCATGGCAAAGCTGTTAGGGAAAAGAATAAAAGTTTGAACATGAGAGGTAAGGGAGAAAAACCTGGGTAAAGTTCTCTGACAGGTGTACAGGAGCTCAGCTTGGATGATCACAATGGTCTTTTCTGGTCTTATATTCTAAGAAAACATAGATACAGGGGAACACATTCACTGCTTCCCCAAGCAGTTCTCTCTCTTTTTTCATAAGATTGCTGTTCACTTAACAGCCTCCTACCACAGTACTGGGAAACAGGCATCTAACCCATCACACTCCTACAGCTACAAGCAATGAAACATTAGAAGGAGTACAACTAACACTGGAAGTAGACAGGCAGAGAGGACATTCTGCAAAAAGGCAGGTGCTTTAATTAATTAAAAAGAAAACAAAAGGCTTTTCTATATACTCAAGTAGCACAAGTCTCACTTACAGTGGGATAGTGCACTGATTTAATTAAACCAGGGTGACTGTGTGTGTAAAATGCTTAATTGTTGCTTTTAGCCAGGTTTAAACCAAACTCAGCTGCCATAAGCCTGGCATTAAGCAATGTAACTACATTGCTGCAGCATCCCACCTTTAATGAAACCAGTGCAACTTCTGGATGTAGACCAGGCGTGATTCTCCAGTGCAGGGCACTTCACTGAGCAGACCTCTGTAGAATACTGTATAGCTTTTCTTATCCTTTTACCACACGTTTCTATCTGCTGCTATTTTACTTTTGGATCCACTGTCCTTAGTGTGGCCCATCCCTACTGCAGCAATTTATAGACTGGATGATGTGTGCAGTCATCATGCATTATCTTACAGACACCCCTACAGTGGCGCCAGTTTAACACTGATTGTTGGTAGGCTGGTCGCTAGTTTTTGTGCCAATTTAATTGTATCAGTTTTTGAAACATACAGTCCCTTTGGGTGGCTGCAGTTATAAATAAGGCTATTGATAAATCACAGTTAAATCAGGCAATTAACTCAACAAAATGAATTGCGCTTAAAAAAATTAACAATTACAGTTTTAATCGCTCTGCTAAACAGTAGAATCCCAATAGTCATTTATTAAATATTTTTGGATGTTTTCCTACATTTTCAAATATACTGACTGCATTTATAACACAGAATACAAAGTGTACAGTGCAAATATTTATAATAAAAAATTATAATGTAACAGATAAACAAAAGAAAGTATTTTTAATTCACCTCACACAAGTACTGTAGTGCAATCTCATTATTGTGAAAGTGCAACTCCCAAATGTAGATTTTTTTGCTACATAACTGCACTCAAAAACAAAAGTGTAAAACTTTAGAGCCTACAAGTCCACTCAGACCTATTTCTTGTTCAGCCGACCACTGAGACAAACAAATTTGTTTACATTTACAGGCAATAATGCTACCCACTTATTTAACAGTGTCACCTGAAAGTGAGAACAGGTGTTCACATGACATTTTTGTAGCTGGCATTGCAAGTTATTTATATGCCAGATATGCTAAACAGTTGTATGCCCCTTCATGCTTTAGCCACCATTCCAGAGGACATGCTTCCATGCTGATGACGCTTGTTAAAAAGAGTGTTAATTGTGCGACTGAACTCCTTGGAGGAGAATTGTAAGCCTCCTGCTCTGTTTTACTGGCATGCTGCCTTATATTTCACATTATAGCAGTCTCAGATGATGATCCAGCACATATTATTCATTTTAAGAACCCTTTCACTGTAGATTTGACAAAACACAAAGCAGGCACTTGTGACGAGCAGGGGAGGAAAGGTGACTCTGGGTTGTAATCTGACCTCTGCCCTGGGGCTGGGGAGGTGAGGCTCTCTGCCTGAGTGTGGATGTGAACAAAGGCTGGGGGGAGTGGCCAGGGGGAAGGGCGAAAGGCAACCGTTTCGGTGGAGGGTTGGGGGAGGCAGGTTGGGGAAGAGGAGGGAGCCCTAATCCGGGGTCTTATCTCCCTGCCCCCCAGAAGGGCCTAAGGGGTCCTGTTTGTACTGACAAACTCTGAGTTGGATTGTGTTCCTGGCATCTCAAATAAACCTTCTAATCTACTGGCTGGCTGAGAGTCACTGTGAATCCCAGGAAGTGGGGCTGCAAGGATCGGACTCCCCCACACTCCTTGACAGCACTATTGTGAGATTTCTACGGATTGAATCAGCACTCGACCCAAGGTTTATGAATCTGAAGTACCTTCCAGAATCTGAGCGAAGGAAGAACTGTGGAGCACATGTTTTCAGATGTCTTAACAGAGCAGCACTCTGACGTGGAAACTATAGAACCTGAACCACCCAAAAAGAAAATCAATCTTCTGGTGGTGGCATCTGACTTAGCTAATGAAAATGAACATAAGTCAATCTACACAGCTTTGAATCGTTAGCGAGCAGAACCAGTCATCAGCATGGATACATGTCCTCTGGGAATGGTGGTTGAATCATGAAGGGACATCTGAATCTTTTGCACCTCTAGCACATAAATATTTTGCGATGCCTGTTATAACTGTGCTGTGTAAACACCTTTTCTCACTTTCAAGTGCCATTGTAAACAAGAAGTGGGCATTATTTCCTGAAAATGTAAACAAACTGGTTTATCTGAGCAGTTGGTTGAACAAGAAGTAGGGCTAAGTGGACATGTAGGTTCGGAAGGTTTACACTTTTATTTTTGAATGCAGTTATTTTTTGTACATAATTCTTCATTTATAAATTCAACTTTCATGATCGAGATTGCACTATAGTACTTGTAATGGGGAGAATTCAAAAATACCATCTCTTTTGTTTTACAGTACAAATTTTTGTAATAAAAAATAAAGCAAGCAGTGCACATTGTATTCTGTGTTGTAATTGAAATCAATATATTTGAAAAAGTAGAAAACATCCAAAATGTTTCTATTGTTTAACAGCACGATTACTTTTTTTAATTGCTTAACAGCCCTAGTTGAAAGTTATACTGCTAAAAGTACCTTTCCCTTGGTATAAATGCATGCACATTAAGAGGGATGGGCTGCACTGAATTAATAGATAGTTACATTGGTTAAAAATATCCCAACTGGGTGTAGATCAATGTATAGTTCAGGTCAAAGGGACAAGCTCTCACCCCTGCCCCTTCCCCTCCAATTGAATGGAAGAGCTTTGTTTTTCTTCATCCACTCAGAGGACTGACTGGTGGTGGTTCTATTCCCCAGATGATTGGTCTCTATAGTGAGGTGCTGGATAAGTTGGACAGAGCCAAGGGGTTCCTTCCAAATGAAGAGTAACACTCAGTGCAGCACGCCAGCCCCTGTCAACATTCAGCTGAATAGAAGAGGCTGCTAGCTCTTTAGCGAGTGCTGGGACCAGCCTCCAGATCCCGCTCCTGGTGGCCGTTTTAAAGCGATGTACTTTTAAGGAAGTTTTTATTGGAGAGATGTAACTGTTTTCCCCCAGGGTCTTGTCTTCATATGATCGAGCTATTTAACTGAGTCATAACTGGGGCTGCTGTTGTACAGCCAGGCTAGTTTAAATGTTTGAATGTTTAAATGTAGGAAGTAGCAATATGCACAATAAAAATGTTCCAGCACCATGTGCAGCTTGTGGCTGCCACAGTTGTCTTCCTATGTAAATATTTACTGGGCTGTTTAGTTTTCAGTCCATTTCAATATGGACAGGCATTTAGAACTGCTGGCCAGGATTGCAACTATCAATCACTTGGTTAGAATAAAGAGTATAGGTGGCTTGCTCATGGTGTCACGCCAAAATGCTAAAGCTCTGGCTAGCACTGCTGTTTATAAGCTGCTAAACATAAAGTTAGTCAACGCTCACCCTTAAACTTCCCCAAAGCAGTACACAGGCTGGAGCCTCCATTCACAGCTGAATGGACTGGATGACCAGACACCACCTCACCAGCTAAAATTTAATAGGACTAATACAACCTTACCTAAACAACTTGGTGCAGCCTCTGTTTCACGGGCAGTGTTATAGCTCAGTGAAACTGGTGTGCCGCTGCCATTTCAGAAAAAGCAAATAATGTTTGAGTAGGTCACACACAGAACTTAAAACACTGTTAACACGCTCACTTAAAGCACCTTGAGTTGTGATTATCTTGTAAGAGACAGTGGAGTGCCTTTGGGGATACACTTGTCAATATAATTCACCCAGGGCTGCCCTATGGTAAGCAGACATGAGGAACAGTCAAGTAAACGGGCATTTCATGTGGGGTGGCCCACAGAGTTGTAGCCTCATTCATCTGCATGCACTACAACTGCTCTCCATTATGTTAGGAGCCAGCGGGTTGACAAGTGCAGTGGGTAAGTTGAAGCACACTGCTACACCTCAGGCTGAACTAGGAGAGATTCATTGGCACTCAAGTGGTCTCTCAAGATTTGGACACCCCAAATGTCCATGAGGGACAGTGATCCCCCCGAAGGTAATCTGAGAAAGCATGTGGATTTTAGAGCACTTACCTATAGCAGTGCTACTACCACTTAGGAACGATCACTCCAGCATTACAGAAGGGGTCAGCTTTGCTGCTTTTTGGAAGGAAAGTTGAGAAGCGGTGTCACAGTGCAACACTGGCAGCTGACTTAGCTGAGCTGTACATGCACAACATCAGCAGCTGGTGCTTAACTCCCACGCTAGTGCACAATGGGCAAACCACAAGGAAAATGGCCAAGTCCAGGCAATATTGCATCCCTTCCTGCAATTATTAAGTGCTAGATGACGGGTTTATGAGCAGAGCTTTTGCTCCTGAATGTAAAAAGCAGGCTCCAATGTTACTCTGTATAGGGAAAGTCTGTAGGCCTGACATAACAGGGTGCCTGTTCCCACTCAAGCATTCTTCTTCCCGCACTCCTGCCACCACTGTTCCCTCTAAGCTGTGCACATGTGTGCACACACACACACATCCTAAACTCTGCGCACATGGTGAAACACTGCACACACAAAAATTTGCACAGAAGAAATTTTTTGTGCCCACGGCCTGTCAAAAATTAGAGGGAACATTCCCTGCCACCCCCCACCCCACAAATCATTTCAGCCAAACAAACAAAATAAAAAAGTACGTTTTGGATTATTTGCCTTCTGGTTTTTGAGGCTTAGGTTCACAGTTTCATGCTTTTCTGCACAACAATCGGGGCAGATTGGGCACATGGCTCCGGGAACTGCTCTAATTTAAAATAAAAAGGCCAAGCCCTCCTCGCAGTATAGAGAAACTTAGAAATGTGAAGCCTAAAGGCTCAATAACCAGAGGGCACATTAAAAAGCCAACATTTAGTTTTAAAAATCATGCCATAAAGCCAAGCTAATGGTTTTGGGGGCCTGATTAATGACCAGTCTGCAGTGTGTCGTCCCATCTCCACCCAGCAGCTGGAAGCCCTCCTCCTGAGGCGTTCTACAGCTGGTTAACTAGTTCATTTCCTGAAGACTGACACAAGCGGATGCCTTTGCAGCATTCACAGAAATGACTTGCATTATATACATTGTACTAGATGCTTTTCAGTAGGGCAGATCATTCCTGGAACGTCAGGTAGCAGTGTATCGGGGATCAATTTATTGTGTCTCATCTAGACGCAATCAATAGATTCCCGAATCGACAGCTGTATTCCACCTCGCCAGGAGTCAGTGGAGTTGGCTGCGGAGAGGCCGCGGGGGGGGGAGGGGGGGGGGGCGCAGCCAGGTAAGTCAACCTAACGTCCTGTGACTTCAGCTACGCTATTCACATAGCTGAAGTTCAGTATCTTTCTTAGGCCGACGCTCCCCCTCCCTCCTCCCCAGTAGTGTTGTACAGCCCTTAAGACAGAATAATTACTTATCCTAAAGTAACTGATTCCGTGTTGTGTTGTAGTGTGTGAGGCCTGTCTTTTTTTTTGCATAGCAGTAGTAGTTGGGGGGGCTGCACTTGTGCCCTGTGCCACCTCATGCTCCCCTATGAAGGCAGAAAGAGCATAGTGGCTGACCCCCTCATCAGTTCCCTGACGGGTCAAAGCCTGCAGTAGTTGTGAACTTGGATCAGTGATGATGGCGGGTGAGTCAGCGGATTTGCACTGACAGTTACCTTAGAAAAAGGAACCATCCCTTTGAGTATGTGTCAGTGTGGAGCTGTCCAGGGAAGCAAATGATCCAACCAGTGGACCAAATTCGGTGATGACTCCTGGCCACATGCCTCCTGAGGCACATTGCATGCACACCCCCACCCTCCACACACCCTCTCTCAGTTGGCGACTGGCAAACATTCCTCCCTGGTGGTGGGAGTGGAGTTGTAGCCATATCAAACAACAATTGGAGTATTGCCCTGCCAAATGAACATTTGCCCAGGTAGCCATGTCAAGGGCAGTGTTCAACAAAACTCAGGGAGTTACATCAAGCTGCAGCTTTATCAACCCAAGGTGGGACTTCTTCCTGAATCAGGTGATCAACATCCTGTGTCCTGCTGGACAGCATCTTGATGTTTGGTGGGACAGGCTCACCAGTCAGCTAATAGCAGACATGAATTGAGAGAGCAAGTTGGAGAGTCTTTGTGGCTATTTCCAGTCACAGTCTTTTCACAAAGAGGCAGGGAGAGAGCAAGAGAGGCTTGGTCCAATCAAGGTATTATAGCAAAGCCCTGCTGACATCCAGAGTCTGTAGCTTCTTCTCCCTCAGTATCAAGAATGCATCATGACGACTGAGAAGGTGAGCAACTGGTTCAGGTGAAAGTCAGACCATCTCAGGGATGACCTTGGGATGTGTCCTGAACACTACTACGGTGTCCCTATGGAAGGACATAACCTATCTAACCTGAAGGCAAGAATGAAGGAAGCCCTTAAGGCATTTCAATACTGTTAGATGAGAAGGTCTCTTGTGACTGTACCAGTGTATGACACACAGATGTTGACCTTGTGAGTGTTAAATGCCAATCCATCTGTTTTAATAGCATATAATCAAAGATTGTCTGTGTATATTCCTCTGCTAGCTTCATGTTCTTTTGGACCACCTGTGTGTAAAAATCTTTTCCATTTGGAAAGGTAAATCTTCCTGGTGGATGGACTTCCTGCTTTGAATGAGAATTTTCTGAGTCTGTCTTTCAGTAGTGGTCAATCAGCCAACATCAAAGCAGTCAGATGCAGTGACTGCTGGTCTGAGTACAGGAGTTGACCTTAGTTCTGGGATAATACATTGGCTGGGAGATAGCTGTCCATGTGGCAACCCGTAGCAGGTCTGATGGCCAAAGCGGTCTTGGCCAGTAAGGGACTACCAGGGTGACTGTAGTTTTGTCCTGCCTGATCTTGTATACTATTTGAGGGATCTAGGCAATTGGTAGGAAGGGATATATGTATTCTCGAGACCACTCAAGGAGAAAATTATCTGGCAACAAGACTAAGCTCATGCTTCTGCTTGAGCAGAAGTTTCAAGGACAATTCTCCCCATTCCCGCTCTCCCATGACAGACATCAGCTGCCTGACAGAGCCATTCAGTAACCAGTTGTGAATGGTCACTGCATGTCTGCTTGAGAAATCTGCTGTCATTGCTGACCCCGGTACGTGTAGAGCCAGCAGGGTTAGCCTGTGTTGGCGACACTGCTTCCAGAGCTTGATGGCTTCCCTCGCAAAGGGAATGCTTGAGTGCCTCCTTGTTTGTTTACATAGGGAAGTGCAGCCATGTCGCTCAGAATTTGCATTGTGGAGTTTTGCAGAACAGGCAGAAATGCTAGTCAGGCTGGGCTGATGGCTCTCAGCTCCAGGACATTCATAATTAGTTGTAATTTGTTCTGAGACAATTTCTTGTAGCTGCAGATGCTTCAGGTGGGTACCCCAGCCTGTCCCTGAAGCATCTGTGATAAGTGGCGGTAGAGAAAGGCACCACCTTTCCATTCATTTACGGGGGTCTAGCCACCAAGCAAGCTCTTGTAGGACTTGAGGCAGGACTGTTACCCTTCTGTTCAGGCCGGGTCCAGATGGAAAGACCTTTACACCAGAGTAATTAAGCTGTGGAGCTTGCTGCCACACGGTATTATTGGGACGGCACATTCAGTACGATTCAAGAAAGGCTTCAACACTTATATGGTATCTGCATTTATAGCAGGCTTGGATAGGTTTGTAAGCTATGTGACTACCCGTGCTTCCGGACGTGAGCCAACCACTAACAGCCCGACTGAGGAAGGAACCTCTACCATGTTATGCTATTTCATTAATTGCCTTTTCTGAGGCTTTTATGCTTGAAGGATCAGGTCTATACACCACTGTCAGAGACCAGATAGAGGGACTATTGATCTTTTCAGTTTGACAATCACGAATATGCTTAACTAAACAAAAAATTGAGTATGTGGACTATAACCTGAGAGTTGTCAGAAAACTACCTTGTGCTTTTCTGCTCTTAGTTCTTCAAAAGCCACTTTATTCCTCCTGCATCTCCAGCTTCTGAAAATAAAACTTCAGGGTAAGAGCTTTCAATCGCTCCAACTAAACCAAAACTCAGTTATTCACTTACACTTTAGAAGTGCCTATAATAGAAATAACCATACAGGAAGCTGCTTCTTTAAAAATGTTTTATGAGCTAGCTAGTAGAATGGGGAAAGTTCAGCTCATCTACGTGACCTGGAAAGGAGCTCTCTCTAACTTTTTATAAGTTTCAGTTTAACAAGTTAAACCAACTATTAAATTAGGTCAGGTTTTTTATGATTAGGCTTTACTTTGAAACAGGAATCAAAGAGGTAGCTGTGTTAGTCTGGAATAGCAGAGGTAACAAAGAGTCCTGTGGCACCTTAAAGACTAACTAAAGTACTGAAGTATAAGCTTTCGTGGACTAATACCCACTTCGTCAGATGCAAGCAGTGGAAGTGTCCAGGGGCAGGTATAAATAAGAAGGCAAGAACCAGGTAGGAGATAACAAGGTTAGTCCAATCAGGCTGAACCAGCTTGTTATCTCAAATCAGGGAGGGTGAGGTATTCCTCTAGCAGCTGAATTGGAGGTGTGAACTCAGAGAGAGAAGCTGTTTTTGTAATTAGCAAGCCATTCAAGATCTTTGTTCAATCCCAGATTGATTGTGTCAAATTTGCAAATGAATTGCAGCTCTGCAGTTTCTCAAAGAGCTCTGCAAAGAGAATTTTTAGCCCTTTTCATTTTCATTTCTAGCCCTTTAATGCGGGAGCTGATTTTTTTGGGGGGAGGGGGGAAGAAATTCTGAGGTGGGGCCTGCTAGCAGGTTTGTACAGTGATGCACCATTAAAATAGTAGCCTCTCCCCATGAGTGCGGATAACCCATTCACACACTGAATGAGTACACTGGGAATTTTAAAAACAGGTTTTAACTACATTTAGTAAGACAACTCCATCCCTCACATATTTTAATGTAACTATCATTATAACTCCTGCCGATCAATATTGTACAAATAGCATGTTTAACTATAAAAGCGACAGAGTCTTGTAGCACCTTATAGACTAACAGATTTTAGGGATCATGAGCTTTTGTGCGTTAAAACCCACTTCATCAGATGAATGTTTAACGAAGTTAAATTTTAGTATGACCCTCCTCCTCCAGCTTTATATTCCTATCATGAAAAACAAGCCACTTCCCCTCTGCAGTACAGGCAGGACCAGATGCAGCAGGGATTTCATAAAGGCACATCATTTCCACTGATAAAAAGTGGCACAGCTAATTCCCCACATGGCCTGCAAGCAGTCAAGGGGCTTTGGTCCGTGTTGGCTGAATATATTAGGATGCAGTCTTAGGAAAGGCCTGCAACCCCAACCCCAAGAACTAGTGGCATTGATAAAGCTGCAGAGGGGGCTACTTGTTGCTATGGTCACTAATATAAACCCAACAGCAGCTCAGGATTGATCTTTAGAGGCCACCCCCTCTCACCTGGAAACAGAACCATGTTCAGGCTTTGGCATGTTGAGCACAACCCTTCGGTTCACTGCAGCCCGGCTAGACCACACTCAGGTACCAGGATCAACCTCCAAATGGCAGGGATCCACTACACAAGAAAAGGTTTTTACAAGAAGGTTTCTGAGTCAGAGTTCATTGCAACTCTCTGTTTATTAAAAATATATGTCTCCTTGGAAGAAACACTGGTAACCGACTAATGTCATGACTGATTGGATACTTCCACCTATGCCATGGAGCCCACTGGCCTTTATCTCCATGTGACTAGAGGAGAGGGAGACAGGCTCTTAGGAAAAAAAGTAAAGGAACTGGAACCCTGTGATGAGCATCTTAGGAACTTGCTCCTATTTCACTTAGTCCGGCTCTCCAGAGAATGGAGCTGTGGCATCCAGAGCAGAACCAGCAGAGCAGGCAGTTGCTATATTCACTGGCCAGAATCTACTCTCACTGAGAGACTCTAGCTCAAGAGCAGTCCTCTCTGCTTTAGCTCCACTTCTGAACAGTGGTAGTTCCATCAATGAGCTTTGCAGCACTGCTTTGAGTCTCACAGGATTGCTAAATCCCTTGTGCTCTCCAGTGATTGACAAGTGTCACAGAAGGAATAGCTTCTCACTTACCAGAATGTAGCTCTACAAACTTACAGCAGTTCTCATATTTCAAACTGAGGCCACTGCACAGAACACATTGACACAAACAGCTATCTGTCACCTCAGGGAGTGGACAGCATTAGCAGGCTGTTGTCTAGCTGGAAACAGCAGTGGTCTGATCCTATCAAGCTAGGTCAGCAACACCTTGGTTTCCTTCTATAGCATCCAACTGTCACCACATGGAAAGGAGGAAGACATGCCTGCTCACATTTTTATGGTGACCTCCTTTGCTCTGCTGGACAGGAATGGGGCATGGAGAAAGATTTTACATTTTTCCCTGCAGAGGAGAGAGCTCTTGCACTAGAATTAGGGCATTTGAAAAACAAAATCTAGATTGGAAAAACCCAGAAACCCTTCTGGAAGCTCTCTTCCTGAGGTGTAGCCACATTCGAATGCACACACCTGAGCTTCTCAAAAGCCTCTCAGTCCAAGGAAGACTACCTGTGGTCTTACACCACTCACCTGGTCACAAGATCTCTCGATTATACAGCAAGATGGTACAATTCTGTCTTCATTTCCATACCCGACAGACTGCAAAAGTGGATCCCAAACTTCAGAACAGGCTTTATGCAGACACTTGTCAGTAGTAGAAATACTAAACAGAAGAGGTGAACAAACACCGCCTGCTAGGCTCCGAAGTCCTAGGGACTCAGGAAGGGGCACTGCTGCATTGCATGCACAAAGGTCTTCACCCCTTACAGGGGAAACAGCCCTTTTCAGGGTTACTGAATTCTGAACTCTACTAAATTCCATTCTTCATTTGGGAAGCTGTGAGCTTCCATCCGAGGCACAGCTATGGTCTTCTTCCAGCAGCAGAGGGGAATTCCAGTGTGCTTCCATGAGGAAGACTGGAATTTCCTCCCCACAGAACACACCCAATTTGAATCCAGAGACAAGATGGATGGCGTTTGCTGCATCCACACTGAAGTGTTCCGGCAGCAGCACAGATCAGCGGCTTGCTCATTCCATATGGTCTGTAGATTATTTCCTAACTATGACACCCTGGGTCTGGATTCTATTTACAATGTAACCATCTTAAAAAATAAGTTAAAAAACTGGATTTTATGCCCACAAGTCATTATTAACATGAGAAAATTCTAATAAAAAAGCTGACACAGCAACACAATATGGTTTTGGTTTAACATCTGCTTAAAAAAATAGAACAAAAAAGGAAACCTCTCATGCAAACACATTAGGTGGTATGTAAAACAATGTGCAATTTAATAACGTCTTATCCATTCTCTCTCATTCTGCAATCTCCTGCTCAGTCTGGGCCTTCCAGTTTCACTCAGATCAGCTGCTACAGGTTATTCTGGACCCTCGGCCCCCTCTGCACACACACAGCATCCCAGTTCCTCCGCTCTACCCCAAGGATCTGGGCTTTGGTTCTCAGAAAACTGACCAGATGTGAGATGCATCCGAAGCGCTTGGTACCATTTTAAGCTCTTCTCGACCAGAGCGGGACTTCCCATGCCCAGCAACGGGGATAAAACAATTTAAAAGATCCTTGCAATAATATAGTACCGTTTTAGGAGGTCCCTCAGGTTTTCTAGTCCACATGTATATAATATATATATAATATCTTGATGTATTATATATACATTACATATACAGATAAATAAAATGCTTTCTGTTGCACTGTTCAGAGCGACAAGGCAGTGACACATGCTTGGAGAAATGTCCCCGGGAGCTCCAGTCCTAGCGCATTTTCAAAAAATCCTGTTTCCGTCGTTCTTTACACAAGTCCTCAGCTGCCTCCTCCCATCTCGCTTCTTGGGTCAAGTCTTAATAATGATAAAAAACGACTTGAATGGGATCTCATCTGTCTCTAATGGAGCAGCGGGAAAGTCCATGCAGGAATGGTGGGGACAGTCACGTGGTAAGAGATCGATTCATCCCAACAAAAAGAAACAGGACTAGAAAACTCAATCTTGCAACGATCTAAAAAAGGGGGCAGGGGAAGTATTCATGTCCCCCCCCTTGGGGGCATAGGTGAGGGAGGGATTTCAGACATCTGCTCACAAGGAAGTTGATGGGGGAAATCTTCAGAGTTTCTCAGGGGATGGGACCCAGATGTAATGCCCAGATTGGTCCTCAATGATCTGTTTGATTTTGTTGTATATCTCTTCCAGAGAGTCTCCTTGTACAATGGCTAAAAGGGGAAAGAACAAGCCAGTCAGTCAACATCAGGCAGCACAGCACCTCACCTGCCCAGGCCACGCGAAGGTCCTTTGCCCAGCCAGTGGAGCAAAGCAACCAGAGGGCATGGGAGGGGACGGTGTGGCACAGCTACCAGCAGATCTGGATCTGCACTAGGTGAACAACAGGCAAACAGGGACATGGAGAGTTAAGGATACAGAGCACTTCCAAGCAGATTCATTCTAGGGAGAGCTCATGCGGATTTCAGGTTGGCATATTTGTCTCATGTGTACGAAGTACCAACGAATCTCAACAAGGGGCTGAGAATCAGCTTTTCAGACCATTCCATTAAAAGACACGGGGCACAGAGCCTTTGGGAGCTCAGTGTCCGTTACTTCATTCACTTTGAGCAGGAGCTGTGGGCACGTTCATAAAGACTGGCTCATTACAGCTTCCAGCGGGCCCTGGCTTAGTTTCCAGCTCCCAAGGGGAGAAGTTCTTGGGGATTCCTGGGAGAGAATTCCCCAGCCAAGCACATCACTGCCCAAAAATTTCACTTTCACAGCATGTTTTCTCCCTTTTGCAATCCCATCTCCCCCAGGGGATCTCAACCCCACCCTGTGGTTGTCTTCCCTTACCTGTAGAGCAGTGGTTCCTAAACTTTAACAACCTGTGAACCCCTTCAGTAAAATGTCAAGTCTCATGAACCCCTCCTAAAAATGAATATTGCCAGGGATTTTCTCCTTTACTGGAGTATAAATTGTAAAAACAGTGATCTTGGAAATATAAAATTGGGTTTTTTTACATGCTTATTATACACTATTATTATTAATTATCATTACAGTATTTTTCTTACATTATGAAAATGGCAACACTCTTCCAGGATCTACTCTTGTAGCTTGTATAATTTTTAATACGTCTGTTATAAATCAAGGCTCCTATCATTAAGGAGTATCAGATGGGAAATAGTCTGAAGGTGTTTAAGAAGCCAACGCAAAGAGTTCCTCCTACACAAGCAGCAGTCCAGGCAAACAATGCACATTACAACAAAGCTTTCACTTGCTCTTCATCATCATTTTAAAAACAGCAACAAATATCCCCCTCCCTTTCCATTTCTTATAAGGAGTCTTGAAGTTGAAATCTCCTCAGTGGGATAGAGATGCTTGCTTTGATCTACTTAGCTCTTGGAAGTCCAGGGGCTCTGGGCTGCTGGCTCCATGCTGCCCTAGGGACAGCTCTGTCCGCCATTTTCCCCGAGAACCCCTGTAACATTTCACGAAGCCCAGTTTGGGAACCACTGCTGCAGAGGGCTGGTTTTGCCCTATTGAGGTGGACTCAATGGTTGATGAAACCAGGCAGATTTGGCTCTCTCTCCCCAGAACTCATTTGCTCCAGCCCCAGATCATTTTGTTGCTTTCTGTTAGATTCCTCACATTCCCACGTCGCACCAGACCGTCCATCTCCCTCCATGATACATGGTATGAGGCCTTTGTATGTGCAGCCCAGAATCACAGTGGCTCGTTTACATTGTAAAATAATCTCATCTGCTCTCCCTTAGCGCTGCAGGGCTCGCTCTCTGCCATTCCCGCTCCCCAGGGTTCCCCATCCGGGATTTCCTGCCCAGGTTTCCAGCCTCCTCCCAATTTAGTGTCACCTGGGACTGTCCCCCCATGTCTCTCTGATCACAAACATGCTTGTTATAAGGACTGCCTATCCCCAGCCTCTGCTGGTTCCCACGAGGCACCTCTCTCCCAAGATGCTCCCAGTTCTCAGCACCCTGTTTATGGGTTTTACTCACGTTTCCAGCTCATTGAGCCAATTTGAACTTATTTTCCGCATGAAACGGTCTGTTGGTAGCAAATAAAGACACCGTATGTCTCGCCTACATTTCCCCAGCTCTTGGCGTGAGCCTATCAAAAAGCAGCCCCAAAAGCACTGGGAACTCCTTGGGCTTCTGCTCACCTTTGTGAAAGGACAATATTCTGGGGAGGGTTTTAACCTCCCAGTAACTGCCCCTTCTAGCCTGAACTCCTGCTCTGCCAGGTATTTGGGCTGGGAAAGTTCCTAGGCTAGAGTCAGGCATACGAGATGGCAGCTGGTGGGATCATTCCTTTCCTTTCAAGCTGGTAACATGTTTGCTCCCCTTCAGCCTTGGTGCCTCCAAAGCTGCCCATTATTTCCCAGAAATAATTATGTGGTACAGTGTCCACTATTTTCCTTTATGCGCGAGGACACCCGCTGTGCTGGCCAGCTGATCTGTGGAGGCATAGATTGCCAGGTTCTCTCTTACCGGCCCTTCAGCTAATGCTCCTTCTCTTCCTAAGCGGCCAAGCTCCCCTGCCTTTCTTGAAGACAAACTGTAAAAAGAAGTTCAGTCTTTACCCATCAAGTCACTAATTTCATCCTTCAACTCTTTTAAATGGTCCTTCTCTCTCTAGTGCTCCCTGCCCTCATGTGCTAAAATTCCTGGTTCCATGCAGCCCTTCAGCAGCATTCCTAAGTGCTGCCTTCAGCAATTCCGAAAATCCTGTATGGCTGCCTCCGGAGGTAACAGCAAACCTGCCCTGGAGACACAGAGAGCGGAAGGGCCCCTTCATGAAGCTACATTCACAGACTCGTGTCCATTTCTTGATTCTTTTGTTTTTGGAGGGTTGGGACAATTTCCCAGGACTCTGACGGCAAGGTGGTGCTGACGGGGTGGCTCCTGCCCAGCCAGGACTCTTACCTGTAAAATACTCTCCAAACTCTTGCTCCAGTTTCATGGCTTTGTCAAAGACCTTGTTGGCTTGTTCATACGTCTGTCTCCTGTTCATCTCCCTGCCAGGCATAGATGAGAACAGTTTGAATGGGTTTCTTTTTACTTAAAACAACAATCCAAAAGCTACCGCCACCACCAGTGCTGGAACTTGGGTGACCAGACAGCAAATGTGAAAAATTGGGACAGCGTGGGGGGTAATAGGAGACCATAGAAGAAAAACACCCCAAAATCAGGACATCTGGTCACCCTACTGGGCACCCTCTATGCATCGGTGAGCTCAGCCTTGTGCAGTGCCTATATACGTCTATTGCAAGAGGCTGGGTAACAGACCTAACGTCACGTGCTCTCTCGCTGCCCTACGCAATACAACTCCATCAATTCCTTCCTGTACCAACATCTTTCCACTTCATCCAAAGAACAGAGGGATGCTGGGAACCCCAGGCAAGCCCTAGCCTTCTGCTGCAGTCCATGTGACCCCAGAACCGAGCAGAGGGCACAGAGGAGTCACGGTTTTCCAGAGATTCCATGGGTTAGATCTAATTCACAAAGGGTGGTGCTGGAGGTCTTTGCAGAGAGCCAGCAGCCCGTGGGTCATCATGAGAGATGGATGGATCCTATTTAAGGAGTTGTGTGTCTATGCTGAAAATTACATTCTTAGGACAGAAGTGACAAAGAGTCCTGTGGCACCTTAAAGACTAACTAAAGTATTGAAGCATAAGCTTTTGTGGGCTAATACCCACTTCGTCGGATGCATACAGTGGAAGTGTCCAGGGGCAGGTATAAATAAGTAGGCAAGAACGAGGTTGGAGATAACAAGGTTAGTCCAATCAGGCTGAACCAGCTTGTTATCTCTAATCAGGGAATCAGTCTATTCCACACTAACATGGCTACCACTCAGATTCTTGACATCATGCAAGGCACTGCATTTAGCCATATGGAGTGGAAATCCATCAACCTCATGAAGAAACTTGCACAAGTACAGACAGATATCATCTTTCTCTCCAAATGCAAACGGATGGACATCATACCAAATGGACTGAAGGTGAAAAATCCATTGCTATCTACATACTGCACAGACCACAGTGAGAGATTATGCCAGACACTATCAAAGAAACCGAGGAACCATCTGATCAGCATCCTGTACAGCAAACAGGAAAACATCAAAAAAGAGCTTTCCAACCTGGAGACCTTCATAAACAACCAACCTTCCACACAAACAGACTTTACTAAAATAAGACAGGAGATCTACATCACACACTTCACCTCTCTACAAAAGAAAAAGGACTGCAAACTATCTAAAATCCTACCTACCACATGGGGCCACAACAGTGGTACCCCTAACTCACCCAGCAATATCATCAATCTATCCAGCTACACACTCAGCCCGGCAGAAGAGTCTGTCCTATCTCGAGGACTCTCATTCTGCCCCACCACCCCCTCAAAGATGATACAATTCTGCGGTGATCTGGAAGCCTACTTTCGCCGTCTCCGACTCAAAGAATACTTTCAAGACAACATGGAACAGCACACTGATACACAAACACCATCCCACCAGCAGCACAAGAAGAAGAACTCCACATGGACCCCTCCTGAGGGTCGAAATGACAGTCTGGACCTATACATAGAATGCTTCCGCCAACGTGCACAGGCAGAAATTGTGGAAAAACAACATTGCCTGCCTCACAACCTAAGTCGTGCAGAACACAATGCTACCCACAGCCTCAGAAACAATCCTGATATAATCAAAGAGGCTGATAAAGGAGGTGCTGTTGTCATCATGGACAGGTCAGACTACCAAAAGGAGGCTACCAGACAACTCTCCAATACCAATTTCTACAGGCCACTTCCCTACGATCCCACTGAGGAATATTCTAAGAAATTGCACCATCTACTCAGGACACTCCCTGCACTAACACAGGAACAAATTAACATACCCTTAGAGCCCCGACCGGGGTTATTCTAGCTACTACCCAAGATCCACAAACCTGGAAATCCTGGACGCCCCATCATCTCGGGCACTGGCACTCTTACTGAAGGTCTGTCTGGATATGTGGACTCTCTACTCAGACCCTATGCCACCAGCACCCCCAGCTATCTCTGTGATACCACCGACTTCCTGAGAAAACTACAATGCATTGGTGATCTTCCAGAAAACACCATCCTAGCCACCATGGATGTAGAGGCTCTCTACACAAACATCCCACACAAAGATGGAATACAAGCTGTCCGGAATAGTATCCCTGATGATGCCACAGCACAAGTGGTTGCTGAGCTCTGTGACTTTATCCTCACACACAATTATTTCAAATTTGGTGACAATATATACCTCCAGACCAGTGGCACTGCTATGGGCACCCGCATGGCCCCACAGTATGCCAACATCTTTATGGCTGACCTGGAACAACGCTTCCTCAACTCTCGTCCAGTCACATCCCTTCTCTATCTACGTTACATTGATGACATCTTCATCATCTGGACCCATAGGAAAGAAACTCTCGAAGAATTCCACCATGATTTCAACAGCTTCCACCCCACCATCCACCTCAGCCTGGACCAGTCTACACGGGAGGTCCACTTCCTAGACACCACGGTGCAAATTAATGATGCCCACATTACCACCACCCTATACCGAAAACCTACCGACAGCTATGCCTACCTTCATGCCACCAGCGTCCATCCCAGACATACCACACGATCCATTGTCTACAGCCAAGCACTGAGGTACAATCGTATTTGCTCCAACCCCTCAGACAGAGACCAACACCTACAAGCTCTTCACCAAGCTTTCTCAAAACTACAATACCTGCACAAGGAAATAAGGACACAGATCAACAGAACACCACTGGCCATCACCTACAGTCCTCAGTTAAAACCTCTCCAACGTATCATCAGTGATCTACAACCCATCCTGGACAACAGTCCCTCACTTTCACAGGCCTTGGGAGGAAGGCCAGTCCTGGCACACAGACAACCTGCCAACCTTAAGAAGATTCTCACCAGCAACAGCACACCGCGCCATAATAACTCCAACTCAGGCACCAATCCATGCAACAAACCTCGATGCCAACTCTGCCCACATATCTACACAAGCAACACCATCACAGGACCTAACCAGATCAGCCACACCATCACTGGATCATTCACCTGCACATCTACCAATGTAATATATGCCATTATATGCCACCAACGTCCCTCTATGTACATCGGCCACACTGGACAGTCCCCACGAAAAAGGATAAATGGACACAAATCAGATTATCAGGAATGGCAATATACAAAAACCTGTAGGAGAACACTTCAACCTGCCCGGACACACAATTACAGATTTAAAGGTCAGTATCTTGCAGCAAAAAACCTTCAGCACCAGACTACAAAGAGAAACTGCAGAACTGCAGTTCATTTGCAAATCTGATATCATCAATTTGGGATTTAACAAAGATTTTGAATGTCTCGCTAATTACAGGGGCAGCTTCTCCTCTCTCGGAGTTCACACCTCCAGTTCACTTGCTAGAGGAATACCTCATCCTCCCTGATTAGAGAGAACAAGATAGTTCAGCCTGATTGGACTAACATAGTTATCTCCAACCTGGTTCTTGCCTTCTTATTTATATCTGCTCCTGGACACTTCCACTGCATGCATCTGACGAAGTGGGTGTTAGCCCACGAAAGCTTATGCTTCAATACTTTAGTTAGTCTTTTAGGTGCCACAGGACTCTGTCACTTCTGCTATTCCAGACTAACACGGCTACTCTCTGGTTCTTAAGACAGGTAAGCAGGGGGTGACATGTTTCAGATGCTCATCTCCTTATCTGGCTAGTGTGTCCACCCAGCCATGCAGCCCTTTATACTTCCTGCACAGGCCATGAGGGTGTGAGGGGCATTGCTAGTAAAAATCTCTGATGACAGGCCCAGGCGCCCCTGAAGCGGAGAGCCCAGAGGACACTACCTGAAGGATTGATTTCATGATTCTAAGGAAAGGAAGGAGTGAGAGCAGCAGAATAAGCACAAGGGAATTTAAAAAAAACAGACAGACAAACTCAGACAACTGATAGAGAAGGTGCCATGGGAAAAAAAATCTAAAGGGACAAAGGAGTTGAGGAGAGCTGGCAGCTTCTCAAGGAGATGAGATTTAAGGCACAACAGCAGGCTGTCCCAATGGGAAGGAAAGAGAAAATAGCAAAAGGTCATTATGACTCTGTCAGAGCTCTAACGACCTGAGGAGAGGAATCCTACAAAACCCGGAAACCCAGCTCAATTGCTCTGGAAGAGCACAAGCATGTCGCAACAAAATCAGAAAGGCGAAGGCACAAGATCAGTTACACCTAGGACATAAAGGGCAGTAAGAAGAGGTTCTTGAAATATATTTGGAGCAAAGAGGTTAAGGAAAGTGTAAGTTCTCTAAATGGATAAAGAGAGCTAACAAAGGATGACGTGAAGGAAGCCAAGGTATTAATTGCCTATTTTGCTTCAGTCTTCACTAAATAGGTAAACTACACCAGATACGTAACACAATATTAAAAACAACGGAGAAGGAACACAAGACAAAATAGGAAAAGATCAGGGTAAAGAATATTTAGATAAGCTAGCTGTGCAGGGCCTGATGACATTTACCCTAGGGTACTTTAGGAACCAGCTAAAGCAAACTTGGAACCATTTGCAATTATCTTCTAGAACTCATGGAGGACTTGTGAGATCCCAGATGACCGGAGAGGGGCAAACATAGTACCTATCTTTAAAAGGGGGAACAAAGAAGACCCAGGGAATTATAGAGTAGTCAATCACCCCATCTTCGATACCGGGGTATATACTGGAACAAGTCAATTTGTAAGCACCTAGACAATAAGAGAGTTATATTGTCAAGAACAACGCATGCTAAACCAACCGAATTTCCTTTGATAGGGTACCTGGCCTAGTGCATAGGGGAAAGCAGAAGCAGTGATATATCTTGATTTTAGTAAGGCTTTTGGCAGTCTCTTAGATGACATTCTCAAAAGCAAACTAGGGAAGTGTAGTATAAATGAAATTAAATACAAGCTGGGTGTACAACTGGTTGAAACTCTGCATTCAATGGTTCACTGTCAAACGGGGGGGGGGAAGGGGGGGGAGGGAACGACACATATGTAGTGGAGTCCTGTGGGGGTCAGCTCTGGGTCTGGCCCTATTCCATATTTTCGTTATTGACTTGGATAATGGAGAGCAGAATAGGCTCATAAAATCTGCAGATGACACCAAGCGTGCAGGGGTTGCAAGCACTTTGGAGGCAGGATTAGAATTCAAAAGGACCTTTGGCAAATTGGAGAATTGGTCTGAAATCAACAAAAAATAATTCAGTAAAGAAAAGTGCAAAGTATTACACTTAGGAAGGAAAAACGAAACGGACAACTACAGAAGAGTTCTAACTGGGTGGTGTAACTGCTGAAAAGGATCTGGGGGTTGGATCACTAATTGAACACAAGTCAATGTGATGTGGTTGTGAAAAAGGCTAAATATGTCGTAACATGATAGGTAACGGTCTTGGATTACGTGGCTCTGTGAAACCTTAACTGGCATATTCTGCCCAGTTCTGGGCACAATACCTTAACAAAATGTGGACAAATGAGAGTGTGTCCAGAGTAGAGCAACAAAATGATAAAAGGGCTAGAAAACCTGATCTGTGAGGAAAGGCTGAACAAACTGGGTTTGTTTAGTCTCAAGAAAAGATGACTAATGGGGATCCTGGTAATCTTCAAATAGGTGAAGGGATACTACAAAGAGGATGGTGATCAATTGTTCTCCATGTCCATCGGTTAAGAGTAATGGTCTTAAACTGCAGCAAGGAAAATTTCAGAAAAACTTTCAGAATGTACAAACGTAAGACTGGCCATACCAAGTCAGACCACTGGTCTGTCTAGCCCTGCATCCTGTCTTCTGAGAGTAGCAGTGACAGATACTGCAGAGGGAATGAACAGGGCAATTTACTGAGTGGTCCAGCCTGTCATCCAGTCCCAATTTCTGGGAGTCAGAGAGTAGGGACACCCAGAACATGGGGTTGCATACTTGACCATTTTGGGCTAATAGTCATTGATCTATCCATCCTCCATGAATCTATCCAATTATTTTGTGAATTATACAAGTTATAGTTTTGGCCTTCACATCCCCTGGCAGTGAGTTCCACAGATTGACTGTGCTTTGAGTGAAGTACTTCCTTATGTTTGTTGTAAACCTGCTGCCTATGAATTCCATTGGTGACCCCTGGTCATGTGTTATGAGAAGGAGTAAATAATCCTTCCTCATTCACTTTCTCCATACCCGTCATGATTTATAGACCTCCATCCCTCCTTGCCGAACAATCCCAGTCTTTTCATCTCTCCTCGCATGGAAGCTGTTCCATACCCCTCAGCATTTTTGTTGCCATTCTCTGCACCTTTTCCAATTCTAATGCATCTTTCTGAGCTGGGGCACTGAGATCTACATTCAAGATGTGGGTACCATGGATTTATACAGAGGCAATATGACATTTGTGTTTTATTCTCTATTCCTTTCCTATTGGTTCCTAACGTTCTGTTCGCTTTTTTTGGCTGCTGCTGCACATTGAGGGGATGTTTTCAGAGAACTATCCATGATGACTCCAAGATCTCTTTCTTGAGCGGTAACAGCTAATTTACTCCCCATCATTGTGTATGTATAATTGAGATTTGTTTTCCAATGTGCATTACTTCGTGTTTATCTACATTGAATTTCACCTGCCACTTTGTTGCCCAGTCACCCAGTTATGTGAGATCTGTTTGTGTCTGTCAAGGATGCTCTTAAGGATCCCTGGTCCTGTCTCAGTGCAGGGGGCTGGACTAGACGACCTCTTGGGATACCTTCCAGACTGACATTTCTAGGCTTCTAGGACAGTGACAGTAGCAGCCTCCCCCACCCCTTTTCTGAATTAGAAGCAGCAGGAGTGCAGGCTCCTGGTCCCTGCAGCTAACGCAGCGGGGTAGGTGGCAAATATGCACTTACATGAGAGCTTCAATAGATTTGGGCTTGATGAAAATGGCAATAGGGTAAAGTTGTGCTTGTTGCAACCTCTTGATGGCGTTGCCAGACACATCCAGGATGCAGTGCTTCCCCTGGCAGGGCACAAGAGGAGACCAGTGTCAGTCAGTCCCTTTCTGAAAGCAGCCCGGAGCAGGAAGATGAGGGATGGGATATGCCTGGCCAGCACGGGCCCCCAATTTGGGCAGGCGGCAGGCCCCAGGAGAAGGGACTGGGGCTTCCCTTCAACGTTCATTGTTTACAAACCAGCAATGGGCTCTGTCCTGCTCTGAGCACAGAGGATTTCTGTTCTACCCACTGCAAAGAACCTCTGCACCAGCGTGGGGGAAGATAAAGCAGGTGCTGGTGCTGCTAATGGTGGCCTTGGTAGTCCAGTGGCTTAGGAGGCCAGGACTCCAGGCTGGGGTGTGTGGGGGTGGATTTAGCAGCAGAGCACTGGACAGTCGGGGGTTGTGGACAAGGCCACATGGCTTGGCAGGAATCCCTGTCCACACGCAGTTACATGGGCAATGGGTGCAGCCACAAGAGCGTCAGAAATCATTTGGGTGAGCTGCGGGCTTCCCTGGAGCAGTGTCGCTGCCTCCAGGTTTACACTCACTCTCTCTGCAACGGCCCGCACCGACTGGATACTGGTCCCGTACAGATTGTCGTTGAACTGCCCCGCCTCTATGAACTTGTTGTCCTGAATATCCTTCTCCATCTGTTCTCGGGATACGACAAAGTGATAGTCCTGCCCATCCACCTCGTTCTCCCGCCGAGGCCTGGTAGTGTCTGAAAGAGAGGGGCTTCATGAGACAGAGCCCACCGCAACCTGCCAGGCTCCTTCCCTCCTCCACAGCAACCCCACATGGCTCAGAGGCAGCAGGCAGGAGACTCACCATCCCCTCCCCAGAGCACACCCCTGCCCACAGCTGCACCAGGTCACTAACCCACAACCCCAGACACACGAACGCCAACACTTACGTGGCACGCAGGAGCCAAACTTGTGTGGGAACTCGGAGATGAGGTCATCGTTGACTCGGTCTTTCATTGGCCCCAGGATGATCACTGGTCTCGCATAGTGAACTGGAAACAAGAAAAGCCACGACCCAGAGACTGAGTCTCTGATCCCAGCCTGGAGTGGGCCATGTGGCTCCAGAACACCACGGTCATTCACCCAGCACTCACACTTGTGAAGGCCCTTTTCCTGCAGTGGGGACTAGGCTCAGCAAAGCTCCACATTTCCCCAAGGACGGAACCCTTCTCATTCCAGACCAAGGACACTCTCCCATGCCCACGGAAACAGCTTCCAAGGACCTGTCTTTGGGCTCAGCCCACAGGACACATCAGCAACGCTCACCAAGAGGCGAATGGTGCAGAACAGAATGGTGCTGATTACCCCTTCTCCTAGTGCCTCCACGTGCACTGCCACGCTCGCTCCTCTGAGAGCACCTCGGCACACCCCTTCCCAGCCCTTCCACCACAGCCGCTCAGACACATGCAGGAGGCTGACTGCCCAGTGGGGATCCTGGTGAACACTGGCCCGCAGGCTCCGGGGGAGGAATGCACCTCTCCTCCCCAGGCATGCTGCTTGGGTCTGGAGGACAGGACATTACTCTCCAGCTGAGGAACCGCCACTCTGGCAGCTCCCGGGTGAACAGCTGCCTGGGGCTGGTACCGATGAAGCACCAACCACGGGCTAGGTGCTTTAAAAGAATGAGTCTTCCCGGCCCCAGGCCCTCAACCCACTGCGCTCATGAGGTGCAGCGCGGCTGGGCAGGACTCAGAGTGGGTGGGGGCCTGTGCTCGGAGGTGAAGGCGGGTGCTTGGCACAAGAGGGGCCCAAGGCTCTGGAAACGCAGAGCAGAGGGGGCTGGGCGGGCGCAGGGCAGAGGGCGTTACACAGCCAGCATTTCAATGGGCGCCATTGACCAGTGTCTGCTCGCACGCCAAAAACGCTCGGCAGCCCAGGCGACTAGGTGCCCCCCTCGTTTTCGTTAGAGGCCTTGCAAGACATGCTGCTCTGGGAGGCCGCAGCCCAGGCTGGCCCACACGTCTCAGGCCAGTTTGAGGTGTTGGCCGGAGGTGCCAGGTTTGATTAAGGACTCGCTGTGCACGGGCACTTTGAGACCACCCCACACTGCAGAGCTGGGGCTCGAGCAGACCCTGCCCACACTTACTTTCCTGCCTTGTCACTGGTTCGTATGACAGGATCGTGTCCTCTTGTCCTTCTGGAATAGAGCCAAGGAGAAGCAGGTGAGTGTTTGCAGGGGCCTTTCCCGCCTCAACCCTTGGCTATCAGAGAACGGCATGAAGGCAATAGCCAGCTAGGAGCTGCCATACACAGAAGAGCCCCACAGGCCTGTGGGTCGCCCACAAGTGCACCGGGGAGTCCCAGTCTGGAGTGCTGCTCCTGACCAGGGCTGCCTTCGGGCAGTGTCCCAGGAAGACCCAACAGGACGCCCATCACGCTGCCCTGCAGCCAACCCGAGGGCTGGTCTGTGGCCAGCAGGTGGGACTGCACCCTTGGTCACACGTTCCCTTCATGGCCGTTTGTCTGGAATCAAACACCAGAGGGTGCCCTTTCTGCAGGCGACAGACCAAGCGTCCTCCCCTTCCCATGGGGGCAACCTGGATCCTAGTCCACAGCCTGATTAACCACCGGAAGAGCCATTTTCTGGGCTCAAAGCCAGGCAGGACCAACCAGCCATTCATCCCTTCTGGCTAGCTGTATGGAACCCACTGCTCTCTGTGTGCCGGGAGACCACAGTCCCCAGCTCCCATCTGCTCTGTGGGGACCCTCCAGAGGCCCTGGATCCCTGACACCAATTTCCCATCCTGTGCTGGATGCTGCCTCGTGGAAGCCTTGTGGAAGGAAAGGTGCTGGGACGCTGCCCACATTGCACACACTGTTTTGCTTCTGTGCCAGGCCCTTCTGAGCTGCCTGACCGGCACCACCAGTGCGTCTGGTTCAGAGCATCCTGGCGACACGGCAGGGCAGCACCAGCCCCTAGCTGGCAGCAGAAGCTGTGCATCTGCAGCTCTGTGGCACAAGGAGAGAAGCCTCGGGCGGAACGTGGGTTATCGCTGCAGCAGAAGCGGTCAGTCCTGCTGCAGGGCTTGGGCTGCAGGTGGGCTGCAGAGAGTTAGCAGCTGGCAGAGATCTTCCTCTCTGAGCAGAAGCTTTCCAAGATCCCAGCGGCTGGAAGTCTGGGCACGGGAGCCACATGGCACCCCAAAGCCAGAGCACCTTGGAACAGGCTCCTCTGCTGGGACAGGTCCAGGAGTGAACCCTGACACCTCATGGCCCCCACATCACTGCCACTAAGGAGACTGCTAACCAGCCCTGGCAAAAAGGTCCCGTCTCCTCCAGGAAGCTGGCTACAGCATCTCTAGGATCTTCCGTTCGAGTGGCCAAAGGAAGCACCGGCCTCCGAACAGGAAACATCGTGGGGACAACAGAGGAATGGAAATGCTTAGAACACACACAGACACAGAGGAGAGAGACAGCAGGAGGAAGACACTTACTGGAACTGCTCTCGCTGTCACTGGTGTTTGATGTCACGCCCTCTGCAAACCAACAAGAAAAAGACGCCAATTCAGAACACGTGCAGCCAGGAGCTCACAAAGGGCACACGGGGTAGGAGACAGACAGTCACCAAACGTGAGTGGCCACAGGTAGAGGGCATGGGCGAGCACAGCCTTGGACCCAGCGAGATTCCTCTTACTCCTGCATTAGAAGGGGCATTTCCAGGGGTAGGGCACCACGCTAGGAGGTTCCTGCAGTCAGTAGCTTCAACAGGGAAATCCAGTTAATTGCGTCTGGGACACCTTGACAAGCGTGAAAGGGAGAAGATGGGAAGGCTGGAGGCAGGACTTTCTCTGAGGCCACGGGGCGCGAGCTGACAGCTAATCTGGTTTCCTTTCCCCAGGCAGAGTGCACAGGGATGGGACGCACTGGGCTAGAAAGCAACTCCGCCTGAAGAGCTCTGCCCTTGGCATTAGGACTGGCCTCCCCAGTAACGCACCAGGCCTCATCCTGCATCGTCTCCAAGGGCAGGGAACTGCCCCCTTGAAGGCTGCGCATAAACCCACCCGGAGGGGCAGGACCCTGCCAGCTCTCCAGCCCAGTTTCAGTGAGTCCCCGCTGGGCCAGGCGCCATGCAGGGAGGGGGAGCGGAGGAGGGAAGCTGCCGTAGCACACGGATAGACCAGCACAAACCCGGGAGCAGTCTGACGAGGGCAAACCAGCCTATAGGGGGGCGGGGGAAGACACACACACAACACCGACAAGACGGAACAGAGTTCGGGGCCTTGCTTGTTTAGGCCATTTCCAATGCTGCGGCCCCCGCAGACACAGGTCACTCAGCCTGCCCCTACCCAGGTGCATGGGGCTGCGCTGGTCCCTAAGTGTGGACAGCCATGGTGCCGCCTGCACAAAGCTGCAAAGATCATCTCCCCAAAGGGAGTGTCAGGAGGAGGAGCCGCTCCACAGTGCAGGGTAATGAGCACCCACCCGGGAGCAGACAGGCAGCACTTCAAGACGCAGCTACCTGCAGCCCAGGCCATGGCCCCTGACTGCATGCCAGCAGCAGTCTCCAGTGCAGCCCTGACACTACTCATCTGGGCTGGCATTACAGCCAGGCGCCAGCCGGATCCACGCTCCAGCTGTGCCCAGCAGTCTAACAAGAGGAAACGGAGCATCTCCCCCTGCACTCCGGGCAGGACTGCTTCAGTCAGTGCTAGGGAATTCCTACTCTCCAGTTCTCCCTCCCCCTCCACCCCCACCCACTGGGACTGGAAGCCACAGCCTCAGAAGCAAGAGCAAAGCCTTCAGAGCAACTAGTGCTGTCCCTCCAGAGCGGCACTCACTCCCAGTGCCTGGATCCCAGCCCCCCCGGCACAGCGCCAGACATGCCAGACATGGAGAGCGAACGATGTGCATTTAAATGAGACTTACTCAGGTTCTTCGCTCCATAATAATCGTCACTTAACCCAGGGAAGTCCTGATTTCAGAGACCGCAGGAAGGGGCAGAGAGCAGAGAGAGGGGAGTGAGAGACAGAGAGAGGAGAGGAGAAGACAGAGCCAGGTGAGCATTAGTGACAGGAGTGCAGAACGGCAGAGAGCTGCAATTGCAAGTGAGGTTACAAAATTCAGAAGTGTCTGCTGGGGAGCAACACGTCCAGCCTTCGCCCTGCAGAGCGGAGCTGTGTCCTCTCGCCCAGCCCACGGCCATCTCAGGGCCTCCAGCCAGCCCCCACGGGGCCAAGGGCAGCCCTGCCAAAACCACAGCCCAGAGACCAATGGTGCTGATGTGCCAGGTCCTCTTCAGGCGACCTGCTCACGGAATGCACTCTGGGAAGGCGCTGGCTGAGGAAGAGTTGGCCCCTGGAGCAGGTCAACACATCCACCCTGAGTGAGCTGCTCCCATCCCAGAGGGGCTGCTGGCAAGTTGGGGGTTGGCCTTCCCAAGAATATGCCTCACTCAGCTTTTTGAGGGACTGGGTCCGTTGCATCTCCCACTGCAGGGGTATGAGGGGTTGGCCACGCCCATGCTCTGAGTCTGGTACAGTCCCCGGCTGAGCCTTTCAGGAGCACTTCAAATCCCTCTGCGGGTCTTTGCTTCAGCTCCCCACAGCCCAGCATTCCCACAGGCAGAGCGCGCAGGGGAAGACTCTGCTCCCTGACCCACTCTCCACGGGCTGACCTAGTCAAGTGCTGTGAAGCATTTCAAGGGAGGGAGCCTGGCTGCAAGTTTCTACCTAGAACAGGAACTAGACAGGGAGTCCCCACACCACGAGCACACGCTAACCTGGCAGAGATTGGGCCCCAAACAGACTTTATAGACTTTCGGAGGCAGGCAGTGAATCCCCTTCAGTCATGAACTCAATTATGTTCAGTTGCCTGATACCACCCTCACCCCTCCAATGATCCCAGACCACAAACCCTTCCAGGAGGGGAAGCAGTAAGCCAAGCCCTCCCCAGGGACTCTACCAGGCACGGCTCCCCCGCCCCCACCAGTCCCTGCAACCACTGGTCACGCACATGTTGGTGCACTGTGAGCGATGCACCCTGAGCAAAGCTGGGGGAGCCGAGAGGAGGACGTACGGATTTATTTAGCCAGTGCAGTTCGGGTCTGTCTTACCTAAGTTATGACACTTGCAACCACACACATGCAGCTGCATCTAGCAAGCGTACTGGGCAGCCAAATCACCAACCATCCTACCCCAGACTCGCTCGGAGTATGCAGATGTCCAGACAGCTTTGATGGCTGACGTCAGGCCCAGGGAGGAACAAGGGCCTGCTGGATTTTCAGCAGAGCTCAGTGAGCTGGGTACTGAGCTGATCTGAAAAGCTGGCTGCTCTCTCTCCATCAACACACCAGATGGAGGTCAGTGCCAGCAAAGGGAGACACCAGGCAGGCAGTGTGTGGACAGGCTCTTGGTTCTGACCCCCACTGCACTGAGCACAGAGCAGAGACCGGGAATACAGCATGGCAGTATCCTCTCCTACCTGTGAGGACAACTGCTGGCTACACGGCCCCTGCCAGCAAAGCACCCAGTGTATTACCGAGAGCTGATGAGGTGTAGCAAGTGTCAGGCACACACGAGAGGACAGGAACACCTCCCGCAGTGGCTTCTGGGGGAGTACTTTGTAGGAGGTCTGCGAGTTCCTCAGAGGAGCATGGCCCACACGCCTCTCTCTGACTGATCTGAATAGCCTGTGCTAGCCTCAGACGAAGGGCACAGCCCTTCACTCCCAGACCCTGGGCGTTTGCACCACACGGACACAAGTCAGCTGTAGAGAACGTGCTGGGGGCAGGGGGAGCGAGGGGCAGAGCCTCAGACCGTCCTGGTGTGTCTGCTCCATTCACCACAGGGGTTTGCTGCGGTGTCAGAGCAGAGCCATGCGCCGTCAGAGCACGGCCCCAGTCGGGGGAGCTTCCTAGCTCCATGTGGGAAGCGGGGTGAGTGAGACGCCATGAACAGATCCGACCTTCCGAGGGCTTCAGGCCTTACCACCCCCTGGGACATGGAGCCGTCCCTCCAGGAGGGAGAGTCTCTCTGGAACGTGCCGCTGGAATTCCTCCAGAAAGGGAGCCAGGCCCGGGACAGCCACAGGGATTCATTCGCCCACAGAGGTGCCTCTGGAGCAGATGGTCACATGACAAAGGTGGCTGGGTTCACGACTCCGAACAGGGTCACGTGGATGGGCGCTGCCAGGTTGGCTGTTTCCCAACCCAGGAGCGGGACCAGGGGCTGCACCTCTCCCACCTGCTCATTGACGACATTAAACTGGAGCCTTTGAGCACCATATTCCCTCCCCGTGTTCTGAGCCCATCGGGGGAGAGCGGGGAAAGGCAGGGCCCCTGGCCCGTCAGGGAGAGCAGAGAAAGGCAGAGGAGAGAGGTTTGATCACGTGCTAGAAAGCTGTGAAAGGATGAAAACAGCAGACAAGGGGAGCGCGCCAGGCAGGTCTCCGTCCCCAGAGGCTGGATAGGAATCCTGGGCCTGGCCAGAGGCAGCTCGACTGGCAGCAGCTGGGAGAGGCAGTTTTGCTGACATGGCACCTGTGGCTGGGAACGGAGCACTAGAGAAGGGATGAGGCAGGTAGGGGAGACGCGCCCTTCTCCACAGGCAGGCGGGCCGGGGCTGGCTTTGCCTGGTGACACGGATTGTCCTAGGCTCTCTCTAGAATGCCAGCCATGGCTGAGATGGCCAGAGCGCAGCCTGAGCCACTGTCCCTGGAACAGCGTCAGAGAAGAAGGCAAGGCAGGAATCTCCACTTCCACCATTGCTAGGCACCGCTCCATCTGAGTCACCTGCGCTTGGGAAGCCATTGCTGGCTCAGAGTCGGTCTCCCGATATGGGTGGGACTCCACTGAGACACTCTGGGAGATGCAGCCAGAGCTTGGCAAGCAGTTTCAGAGGGACCCGTTGGTCCCATAGCAAGTCCCCTCCTGCCTCTATCTGCTGAGCCAGTTCCAACGGCTCCCAGAACAGTTCTCGAAGGACGGAGTCGTGCCATTTGGCCCGGTGCAAGGGGATTCCCAGCTCTTTGGCGAGGGAAATGCACTCAGCCAGGCCACCGCACAGGGAGCAGGGGCTGGGGTTTGGGTGGGGTTTGCACACTTTGCCCTCTCTGGCCAGCGGCTACTTACGTTCCTGTCCGCTGCTCTCCTGGGCCAGGTTCTCTTTGCTCTTGTAAAATGGAAACTTTCGGGAGAGGCGGAAACTCTTTTTACGTTTCGTTTTGATGGACTGTGAAGAACATGGAGATGGAAGGGAGGACAGAAAAAACAAATGACGTTTAACGCATGAACAGAAATTAAAATGAAGAGACAATGAGGATCTGTGGCAGGGCAATCGCCCTCAAATGAAATCATGGAGATTACATGGAAACTATAATGCAGGAGAAAAATTAAGGGTAGAGAAAAATGTTGTAGGGATGTTGGAAGGTTGGCTACCCAATCCGCTTTCCACAGGAGCCAGGCCATGGCCCTAAAGCCTCCTTCCTTGTCTGAATTGTTGTTTATTAAGCAGCAAGGCTCTGACCTCCAGCCACCCATCGTAGAGAAGTCACAAGCGCCTGTGCAAGGTCTGAGGTCCTCCACCCAGCCAGGATGTTTTGCAATACAACTTTTGTTCACAAGCGACCTAGGGCTTGACCACCAGCATATGGGGTCACACACAGCGTCACAGGGAGGTTCTGCTACAAGCTCGAATGTCTTTGTCCAAATCTCCTGGCCCACCCCAAGTTGCCAGCTCTGTAGATTTGTAGCCGAAACCCATGCAGCCAAGGAGAAGAACCGCTGTGCCGTCTGAACAGAAGCCTAAGCAGCAGCCCAGCCACACACAACTTGAGTCCAGCTGCTCTCAACTCAGGAGCGCTCTGGCTCTCTTCCCGAGGGAGCAGCGTTACAACATTAGCCTCGGACGCTCCTCAGCCCCTAGCTACCGCCACCCCGCTCGGGCACTTACCCTGTTGGACTCAATCATCCCAGTCCGGGCATGGAACTTCACTGTTTTCAATCGCGCACGCTCCTTCTTTTCCACCCTGGTTCAAGTCAAAGGAGAGAAGCCCTAGTTCGGGTGTGTGCGGCTCGCTCCCTGCCCTGTTCTCGTCGGTGCGCCCAATGGTCACCGCCCCATCCCCCGCACCCAAACCACCTGTAAGGACAGAACATTTGGAGGCGGCTCTGGGCCATCGAGCAACTTCTGCTATTAGCAGCCATTTGATCAGGCAGCTTGTCAGGAGTCTAACCAGCCCCAGGAGCCTGGAGCAGAGAGGAGGCAGTGGGGAGCTCAGCCCTCAATATGCCGATCAGCTGAACACGAAGAGCCCCTCGGGGGAAGGAGAGGGTGTGGGGCTGCCCCTTCCCAGGCACTCCTGAGGAAGGACAGATGGAGGACTGGATGGACAGACATGCTGCACAGAAGCACACACCTCTAGGAGGGATCAGGGTGAGGACACAAAGCCTTTCCCCTCCCCTCCGCTGGTCCCCCTGGAACTAGGAATGGGGGTTATGCTAGGTCACAGCCCTCCCGTGGCCAGAGGCTGTCCGGGGAGAAAGCTCCACTAGAGAGGCTGGACTCTGCCCCGGGCCTTCATCCCGTCGCACTGGAAAGCTGCCCGAAGGACCCCGCAGCAGGCACCGCCCCTGCAGCAAGCAGAGCCCACCTGTACCCACTGGCACCTGCACATCCCGACTCCTCTGTCCGGCGAGAGGAGAGCGAAACACTGCTCCCATCTCACCCCCCAGCATGTGTTTCAACATGAAACCCACAGAAACCACAAGCAGAGCTGGCGGTTAGCTGGTTCCTCCTCTCCCTGGGCTCTGTGGTTTCACATCGCATGGGACCTGGCTCACAGACAGACCCCGGGGGCACACGGCACAGGCTGCATGGCTCTGGCATCAGGAGCCTGGAGCTCCTCAGGGCTAACAGGGCTGGGGACTCCCTAACCCCATTTTCAACCATGGCAGAGCCCGACTCTCACCCGGCTGAACAGGACCAACTGCTCCACTGTCCCCTCAGGGAAGTCACAATCCACGTCACGTCAGGAGACGGAGTCTCACTGCAGACCTATCAACAACCTCTGCTTCTTATTCACCCCAGGGGGCAGCTGCCAGCGGGGGGAGTGGGGGAGTCATTGGCATCACCACCACCGATGGCTCCTAGCAGCTGGAGCAGGTCCATGCAATGCCAGGTAGGGGCACAGTGCCTGCCCTTGGCCAGATCCCTGGTGGAGAATGGGGAGAGGGAAACTCACTCACCTCTTCTTGCTGGGAATGACCCCAATCTGCTCACTCTCTCCGTGGGGGGTCACTAGTCTCGCCTGCCACCACTCGTCGTCTGAGGCATTGATAACGTGCAGAATGTCCCCGTAGGAGAAGCTGAGTCCTTGGCTCG
Organism: Sternotherus odoratus; assembly: GCA_032164245.1. NCBI lineage: Eukaryota > Metazoa > Chordata > Testudines > Kinosternidae > Sternotherus > Sternotherus odoratus. The sequence continues at coordinate 85,409,728 of JAVMKO010000009.1, read as the reverse complement.
GCAGGCAGCTGTCCCGGGTCCTGTCGTAGTCAAACAGGGCTCTGCAAAGGGACAGGGGAGCAGTGAGACTCTCCCTGAGGGATGCCAGCGGGCGAGTCTGCCATAGCCAGTGGCGACTGGACAGTGAAGGGACAGACCAGGACAGACCAGGCGACATCCCAGAACCCGCTGGGACTGGGCTAGGCACCCCCAGGGGACCTGACCAGGGTGGGTTTACACGTTCGGGTGTGACGAAGTAGGAATGATGCAAAGCACAGTCTCTCTGCAGGTGTCCCTACCAGAAGCTGTAATCTGACCCCAGGTGGGGGAGAGAGGTCACCTGAACCTGTTGGAGGGAGGTCAGGTGATGTTCGCCTAGCCCAGGAAAAGAGACAAAGGAAAGCAGAGGAGGGGCTGGAGGGGGAGTGGTCGGCTGGAGCCAGGCAGGGAAGGGGAGAGGAGCTATCTCGCTCTCTGGCCCCAAGATGGATCCAGCTGAGGGCTCACGCTCGCTGCATGGTCTGTGTTAGACCAGATAGAAGTCATCGAATAAACCTGTTTTACTGGCTGGCTGAGAGTCACGTCTGACTGTGGATTTGGGGTGCAGAATCCATGGGCTCCCCCAGGACCCCGCCCAGGCGGGCTTGCTGGGGGAAGCACACGGAGGGGCAGAAGGTGCTGAATGCTCCGAGGTCAGACCCAGGAAGGTTGATGTGGGTACCTGTGAAGCTCCTGGCCTTGGAAACAGGCTGTGTACGGAGAAGGGGCCCTTCACCCGGAGTCCGGTCTGGCTTCCTAGGGAGCGGTTCCCGACCATCGCCCGGGCGCTCCGTGCAATGGGGATCCTCAGTGGCCAGTTCAGACCTGGCTCTGCTGCGAGGACCTCGCCCAACTTGAGCCATTGACCCAACAAACAGGAACGGTCTGCATGAGCCCAGCCCCACACACAGGGAGCCATTTCCTAGGCACATGATATCCCGCTACCCCCAGCCCAGTGGGGCCCTCTGACCAAGGCTGTTCCCCGGCTCAGGGGGGAGGGAGGCCAGAGATGGGAACCGCACATTGAAAAGACAGATTTGAAAAACTCCTGCTGGCTTCAGGACCCCTGGTTTCCTAGCAACACAGAGCAGGTGGGTTTAACCAACCTGCCGGGGTCTCTCGGGTGTCTTCAGAACGTCTCCAGTTTCAGCCCTGACCAACATTAATGATAAAACATCTGCATTGTCCATACACACCACACTCCAGCTTCCCTCTCCAAGAGAAGATGGGGAAATTCACTGTAGACAGTTACCCATGAGCTCCCCTTGCTGATGAAGTATGGTCACAGGTCAGACACCAGAGACTCCTACAACATGGGTGTCACGGAGCGCCCGGGCGATGGTCTGGAACCGCTCCCTAGGAAGCCAGTCAGGACTCCGGGGGAAGCGTCCCCTCTCCGTACACAGCCTGTTTCCAAGGCCAGGAGCTTCAGGGGTCCCCACTTCCACCTTCCTGGGTCCGACCTCGGAGCATTCAGCACCTTCTGCCCCTCCGTGCGCTTCCCCCAGCAAGCCTGCCTGGGCGGGGTCCTGAGGGACCCCATGGATTCTGCACCCCAAATACACAGTCAAATGTGACTCTCAGCCAGCCAATAAAACAGGTTTATTCGATGACTTCTATCTGGTCTAACACAGACCATACAGCAAGTGAGCGTGAGCCCTCAGCTGGATCCATCTTGGGGCCAGAGAGCGAGATAGCTCCTCTGCCCTTCCCTGCCTGGCTCCAGCCAAACCCAGACTGACAACCCCCCCCCCCCCCAGCCCTTTCTCGTCTCTTTTCCCCGGGCTGGAGGTATCACCTGACCTCTCTCCAACACTTGGGGTCAGATTACAGCATCAGGGATGCCTCCTTGAGAGGGGAGGGCGTTGCCTCCTGGCTTCCAGTGTCAGCCCCTATTCCTTAAGAAATGCATAGGGGAAACCAAGGCACACACACACAGTACTCCCACTTCGTCACAATGGGGAGGGGTTATTCTCAATCTCCCGACGTGCTTGTGGAAATGTAAACTGGCTGAAACGTGAGAAGAAATTGGGGAAGTAATAACCAGCCGAGTGGCAGGAAGAGACGGGGGCGGCCAAGAGTCAGATTTATCCAATTCCTTTCCATCAGATGAACTTGCCCTCCAGATACACAGACAAAGTTGGATGGATGGAGCACGGAGCTGCCACCCTTGCCCTCATTGTTGAACACAACCAGTATCCCAGGATGCAAGGAGACCTCGGATTGCAGGAGGAGGGGGAGGAAGGGAGAGACCGGAGGCTTTGGAGCTCAGAGCACAGTTGCAGAGTATGTGCAGTTTGGGCTTCTTTTGTTTCTTGAGATACTGAACCACGGACCAAAGATCCCAAATGCTGGCATCAGCCTCACCGTGAGTGCTCCCCCGGTGGGGCTGTCCCCAGCCTTCCTGATTAGACAAGAGGGGCAAGTGTCTTTCTTTGTAGCCTCTTCAATTCCTTGTCTTTGTTACAACACTAAGTCCTGCTCGGGTTGTTTAAGAGCAGGAGGCTGTAGTGAACTTGTTCGGTCTCTGCCCAGATCCCTTGAGGAATTACTGATAAAGCACATCATCTTGGATCTCTTTCAGGGAGACACACTATCCTCAGGGTCCTGCCTCTTGCTCCATCTGCCAGGCCTGTCAATTCTTCCGTCAGCCAATCACTTGCAATTGTTTGTTACCGATTCAACCAGTGGCTAGAGATTCTCTGCCTTCAATGCCCCCAGTCCAGCAGAATTGCTTGTGAAAGTCAGGCTCCAAGCCAGCTCCAGTTACATTCACTCTGTCACGTGGGGTCATTTGCTCAGAAAATACACGGGGCCTTTTTGCATGTTGATGACCATTTTTTGTATGGCAGCATCATGGTTTCCATCCTCACTGCTTGGGGCCCAGAAAGACTCAGAGGGCCCATTCCACATCAGAGCTGCCTCCCCACAACTGCTCCCCTGCCGGCGTTTGGAGAAGTGGCCATTTCATATTTCGGATGGGATTAAAGGGGTCCTGAGGGTGCCTTTCCACAAGTGATCAGCTGATCTGAGAAGCTAGCAGCCTTCTTCCCCCTCCCCTAGGACCTCTCCTTGGGGCGTTTTAAGCTGGCTACATACTGAATGCCACTGCTTGCATCCGACAAAGTGGGTATTAGCCCACGAAAGCTTATGCTTCAATACTTTATAGTTAGTCTTTAAGGTGCCACAGGACTCATTGTTACCTGTGCATGCAAGGAATGGCACAGTCAAAACAGGAGAGAAATAGTCAAATGTCACAATGCACTTTCTAAAAGCAACTCAGCACTTGCCAGTTTCAATCTGCCCGTGTCCAATACTCATTCCTCCTCCATCATAAACCTTCCCAAAATAGAGGTGACCTCAGTCAGCTGCACTCCACACATAACCCACAGACTGTCCTCCAGGTCCACGCCCACTACCAGCCAGGTACACCTACTCTCCAGAGAGAGACCACACTCAAGCCTCTCCCATCGCAAATACCCACTGTGATCACGTGTATTCCAGAAACAGCTTCCTCCCACACGGAGCAGAAAACCCAGTCTAGCAGTCGGGACGGGGAGGACAGCTACAGCCTTCTCTCCTTATTTGCCCTTTGGCTGTGAGTCAGACATTTCTACACCCACGGAGGCTGCAGAACTGAAAGTAGACCTGTTCTCCAAGCTCATTTAGCAAGGAGAAAAGGGAACTGACAGGCCTGTGGAATGCGTTAACCTTTCCTCCGGAGGCAGGGATTGGAAGTGTTTGTAGAGTTGTGGCTAAGTCCCTTGTAGACGGATAGGGACAGCTACACAAACAGGTCAGGACATTTTCAGAGTTTACACTGACATTTTACACGTGTACATTTTATTTCAGACACCACGTGATCTATGAATGTGTCTGAATATTTAGCTACCTTCCCTTAATAGTTCCCTTTCACACTTCCAAATGCTTCCCGCAATCATTTACCCAACCTATTGCGTTTACAATGCAGGAGTTCCAGGGTTAATATTTCCTAGCAGTGACAAAATGACATATTCAGTCTGATCTGATCATTTCCATCGATGGGAAAGGAACAACGGTACTTTTTCTGTACAAGTTCTGAGGGGAGTGAATACAGAGCTTATACTGGAACCCAAACCGCAGCCATATCTGTGGAGCTGCTCCCAAGTGGTTCCACACATGGCAAGTTTTTAAATGACCTCAAATTTAAACACACACACACACACACACACACACACACCCCACAACAAATGCAGGACTACAAGTGAACCGTCTGGGTGTGTGCCGCACACGGCTGCAGAATGGGACTGGAAGCCTGGCTTTATAGTCGCCTTCCCTCAAACTAAAGATTTGGTCCTAGGTTGAGTTAGCAAAATAACTTGACATCTCCACAGAGCCCCACAGCCTGATGGTCTACACCACACACTAACTGTCCTCCTCTGTAATGACTCTGCTCACTGACCAGCTGGGTTGTTTTATACCTGGGCACTAGCTTCCCAGGATGATTAGCCAAGTAGTAATTTTGGCTAGACCTGTTAGACAACTGTGACGGGAAAAGGTGATGCTGGGATGTAACCTGACCCCGGCCAGGTGATGGGAAGCTCCGGGAAGCTCAAGCTCGCTGGCTGGGTGTTTTCTAACAAAGGCTTGGGGGGAAGGGCGTCAGGAAGCAGGGAAACAGTTTGGCTGGGCTTTTGGTCGGGGTACTAGGGAGAAAGAAGACTGGGAACAAGGCGGGAGCCCAAAACCCTGGGCCTCATCTCCCGGCCCCCCAGAAGGGCCTGACTGAGGGGTCCTGTCTAGACTAAGAAGCTCTGAGTTGGATGGTGTTCCTGTCATCTCAAATAAACCTTCTAATCTACTGGCTGGCTGAGAGTCACTGTGAATCCCAGGAAGTGGGGGTGCAGGGACCGGACTACAGTGTCAAGTCTGAGTAACAAAACGGTTTGAGTGATTTTCTCCAAACTTCCAAGAAACCTTCTCTCTCCCCATCACCTTCTGAATTACTGGGGAGAGGCGGGGGCTAAGAGAACCTTTAAAAGGACAGCAACTGTCTCATGCAGCCTTCTCCGAAACCGTCCCTTGAAAAACCGTTTTCCTCCCTTCCCTGAGCACTAGGCTGGAGGGGGATCGGTGGCTCAAGGAGTTCTAAGTGGGGAACCCGGTCACAAGGATGAGTCCGGCATGGCTGTGGTGAGGAGAGCAACACCTGTCCCTTGGCCACACCCCAGCCCCTCTGAACCAGCGTGGTCCCCAGAGATGGAGCCACATTCTCATCTCTCTCACACCTCGTCCTTGGCTTCCCTGGCTATGTTCTTTCTGTGGGCTCTTCATTCCCAAAGCACGACAAGGAAAGACTCGAGACACTAGCAATTGAGACATGAATGTGTCTCAACAACCACAATCCAACCCTGCCTCCATGGTGTCATTTCAGAGCAGACCTGGGGGCTGACAGGGCTCTTTCAAAACTGGAGCCGGTGCATTCAGATGCCAGCTCAGATTTGCAACCTGGAAAGGAAGCCTCATGCTGTGTTTGGAGAGAAATTCCTTGGGATCCACCCCAGCAACATCCTCTGCTCCAACGCAAGTGCAGAGAAGCCAGGCAGAGGCAGAAGTGAATCAGATGTCCATGGTCTGCACTCAGCCACCCCAGCTCTAGCCAGCCTAGTGCAGTGGGGCTGCAGTCGGGAACGCCCTTCCGGATGCCTGGGATTCTCCCTCTCAACATCCAGGGAGAGGCGAGAAGAGATTCCCCTTCACACACAGGTCACAGCAACTACTGCAGGACAATCAGGCTGGGGAGAGTGAGTGATCAAAGTCAGCTAACTGGGCATTTCTGGAACTTCTGGGCTACAGCAGAGGGAAAAAGGCACTTCAACATCCCAGGCAATTCCTGGAACCCAAAGCACTTGTCCCAGGCCTCTGGTATCATCCGACACCAGTGACATTAAAACTCGGGAGTCCCTACTGTGGGCACTCACAACGCTGAGCACACCTGCAGCGGACAGAAGCTATCCACACCACATGGGGAGCAGCATTAGAGGGTGGGGGTTGGGGAACTTCCCAGAAAACCCAGCAGAGCTGCGGCTTACAGGCTTTGTCCGGTTTTAAGCATCCCAGATAACCTGTCTCCCAGGAGACCATTCCTAACTTGTTAGGCAATAACAGACAAGCCATATCCGAAAACACGCTGCTTTTTTGTTCAGCAGTAAACTGGAGACTAGGGACTCATGGAATCACAGAATCTCAGGGTGGGAAGGGACATCGGGAGGTATCTAGTCCAACCCCCTGCTCAGAGCAGGACCAACCCCAACTAAATCACTCAAGTCAACATGCCAGATGTAGCCTCCCCTGCCCCAAGCCCAGGGTGAAGGAGCCAACAGCAGAAGACTGCAGGGTCCTTTTAGCTAAGGGCAGAGAGGGGGAAGCCAATGGATTAAAGCTGTGTGTGGGGCTGGCCCAGCGTGCTTGGGAGCAGAGTGATGAGGAATATAAAGAAATGTGAGAGCCCAGGAGAACTGGTCAGGCAGGTTCCAGAGTAAACCCAGGCCCCTGGAGCATTCCTTCCTTCAGTCTCCAAGCTGTGAACTTGCTGCGCACACAGGTGTACATGCAAAAACCACCAAGTCTCTGCCTTTAAAACCCAGGGAGCTAGGGAGTTGGCTGGGTATATTACTACAGGGGAAATAACTAAGCAGAGTCCAGGCACTGGACGCTCAGCAGGACTAACCTGGGCAAAGAACAAGAGAAGGGAGAATTATTTCACTATTGCTCTCCTGGGAGAATAAAAGCCAGTGATGCATACACAGCCAGGGCGGCTGAATCCTGGCTACAAGACTGAATGGGGTTAGAGAACGGCTTTGCGGCTGCACACACTGCGCTCTATGGTCAGACGGACACCCAGGGCTAGCCACTGCCAGCTGACACAGGCCCTTCGCTCCATGTCGATATCTGGGCTTGGGAGCACCCGGACTCTCCCACACCTCACAGGTGCTAGAGTCTACACAATTCAACAGTCCCTTAGTCTGAGCCCAGGTCAGCGGTGCAGGCCAGCAATGGGTTTTTAACACACCCTGATGACATCCAGTGCATGGTCCACCGGGCACACCTGGAGGGGGCGGGGGCAGGGCTGTTTCTTACGCAACAGCTCTGCTTCCCTGGTGTGTCTGGAGAAACTGCTGAGTCCTGCAGAGCCAGCACAGATTTGGGGAAAGGGAACTGGGCTCCAGGAGGGCTCAAAAAGGAACCCAACTGCCTGATCTGCCTAGCTAGGCTATTCCCAAGGGGTCTGTCACCCTGCTCTCTCAAGGGTTAAGTAGTCTGCACCCCCGGATGCACCTAGGCAAGGGACTAATGAGAAGGCCTGCCCTCTGGCACCTAGCAGTACACAATACCTGCTCTGTGGCTGAGGTAGGCATCACTTTGGGGAGGGTTTGAGGACAAAAGATCCATACAGGTGTGGCTGAGATCTCATACAGGTATCCCTGACCTGCAGAATCTGCATTACCCTGACAACCCAGGAGAAGGAAAACCGCCAGTGGGCCTCCGTGAGCTGTAATCCTGCCTGGATTGGCAATCTGCAGGACACAGAGCGGCGTGTAGTGCCCATCATCGGCTAACAGACGCACTCTCAGGTTTAAATCAAGACTGGACATTGTCCTAACGCACAACTTGTGCGGGGAGAGGATGCCGCACTCTCTGCAGAGTCGGGTCCCTGGGGGCAGGGCGGAAAAACCAGGGTTCTAGCAATCAGTGATACCAGGCTGTGCTGCTCTTCTCCTTTGGGGGGGGGGGGGGGAGGAGAGGGAAACAGACCCCCGCTCTGGAAATGAGCTGCCTTATCTCTGGGATTACAGCAACCCATGGAGAGTACCCACAACAGGGCTCCACAAATGGGCACGAGGCACTTGACTAACCCCAGAGCCCCGGCCCACACACAGCATGGCACCGTTTCCCAAGGGGCTGGGGGATTCTTGGGGGGCAGTAGATGGGGTGCTCAGTGCTCGCGGAGAATCAGCCCCCACTGGGGGCCAAGAGAAAAGTCTTGGCTTCTGAATGTGCCCCAGGCTGCCGCGCTCTGAGTGCCAGCACCTGTCTGGGTCTCCAGCCTGGGGAAAGGCCAGACGGAGCAGGACGCCGCTCTCGTCGGCTGCACTGCAACTGCCAGACTGGAGCAGAGCTACGCGCATCCAGCCTGTGCCCCGCTCCTGACAGCAGCGGGTACCAGATGACCCTGAGGCACCTGGCTTTGGAGTGAGCATTCAGCCTAGCCAGAGAGCCCAGGCAGGGGCAGCACAGCTGGCTGGTCCCAGGCCTTGCTCCATGAGCACGATTTACATCTATTTCCCGTCGTCTCCGGGATCTCTGGAGCCAGTTCAGATGCACTTTGCCTCTTGGGGCATCACAGGGCTGGCACTGGGGCGTGATGTCTGTCACAGCGCCCGGGCGATGGTCTGGAACCGCTCCCTAGGAAGCCAGACCGGACTCCGGGTGAAGGGCCCCTTCTCCGTACACAGCCTGTGTCCCAGGCCAGGAGCTTCAGGGGTCCCCACTTCCACCTTCCTGGGTCTGACCTCGGAGCATTCAGCACCTTCTGCCCCTCCGTGTGCTTCCCCCAGCAAGCCCGCCTGGGCGGGGTCCTGGGGGACCCCATGGATTCTGCACCCCAAATCCACAGTCAGACGTGACTCTCAGCCAGCCAGCAGATTAGACGGTTTATTTGAGATGTCAGGAACCATCCAACTCACAGCTTCTCAGTCTCAACAGGGCCCCTCCGTCAGGCCCTTCTGAGGTGCTAGGAGGTGAGACCCAGATTCTGGGCTCCTGCTTCTTCCCCAGGTTTATTCGATGACTTCCATCTGGTCTAACACAGACCATACAGCGAGCGTGAGCCCTCAGCTGGATCCATCTTGGGGCCAGAGAGCCAGATAGCTCCTCTCCCCTTCCCAGCTAGACCCAGACTGACCACACCCTCCCCAGCCCATCCGTGCTCTCCTTTGTCTGTTTCCCGGGCTGGAGATATCACCTGACCTCCCTTCTCCTCCTGGGGTCAGATTACAGCATTCAGGGATGTACACCTTCAGAGGGGAGGGGTTCCCTCCTTGCTTCCAGGGTCAGTCCCTACTCCTTAAGAAATGTATAGGGGAAACTGAGGCACACACACACAGTACTCCCACTTCGTCACAATGTCCCATGAGTCTATTCGTAATGACCTACATCTCACAGGGGGAGGGGGCCCCCAGGGTGCATTAAACTATGGCACAATCCCATGATCTTCCAGAGAAGGTGATTGCTGTCTGTAAGTACCCCCACTGGAAACATGTATTTAATAACGGGCTCTTCAACCTAGCAGAGAAAGATCTAATGTGAGCCAACCTCTGGAAGTTGAAGTCAGACAAATTCAGACTGCAAATTTTGGACAGGGAGAGTAATTAACCATTGGAACAATTTACCAAGGTTCATGATGGATTCTCCATCACTGACCATTTCTAAATCAAGATGGGCCGCTTTCCTAAAAGCTCTGCTCTAGGAATTGTTTGGGGGCAGGCCTCCAGCCTGTGCGATACAGGAGGACAGACTACACAATCACAGTGGGTTAGGGCTAGGAATCAATCTATGAATCAGCTCCAGAGAGAGGGGCAGGCACACCAAGGGCAGGGGAGGTCTGGGGTATGCAGGTGTCACGGAGCGCCCGGGCAATGGTCTGGAACTTGCTCCCTATGAAGCCAATTGGGACTCTGAGGGAAAATGTCCTCTCTGTACACAGCCTGTCTCCAAGGCTAGGAGCTTAGAGGTCCCCGTTTACACCTTCCTGGGTCTGACCTCGGAGCATTCAGCACCTTCTGCCCCTCCGTGCGCTTTTCCCAGTGAGCCCGCCCGGGCAGGGTCCTGGGGGAGCCCGTGGATTCTGCAACCCAAATCCACAGTCAGACGTGACTCTCAGCCAGCCAATAAAACAGAGGTTTATTCAGTGACCTGTACCTGGTCTAACACAGACCAGACAGTGAGCGTGAGCCCTCAGCTGGATCCATTTTGGGGCCAGAGAGCTAGGCCAGCTTGCCTGGAGCTCCCTGCCTCTTCTCTGCCAGATTCAGACCCCAAACTGAAAGTCACTCTCTCCAGCCCCTCCTCCCCCCTGGCTTGGCCAAGTCAGGTGACCTCCCTCCCCCACTTGGGGTCAGATTACAGCTTCAGGTATGGACACCTGCAGAGAGGCTCTGCTTTGCATCAGCTACACATCCTTATCCCTTCACATAGACACTCAAGAAATGCACAGGGGAAACCAAGGCGCACACACAGTATTCCTACCCCGTCACAGCAGGTGTGTAATCTCAAGAACTGGGGGTGTTTCCTGATTTGGAGGACAATGTGGCAAGCGCTTCCCCTACTGAAGTCAGGCCATGCACTGTGGGATTGCCTTGGAGGACTGACTAAGGCATTTGGCAGCACACCTTATAATTACTGTCCTGTCCGCAGCACGACAGCTCAACAAGTTTCATCCAAATCGTGCTCGAAACTACCCCACCCAGAAGGGCTGGGGCAGGGCTTTTCAAGACAGGTGTAAAATGGCTTTGAGAAGTGTGGTCCCAAGCCACAGGAACCTGACAGTGAATACTGCCCTTAACGAGCGCGGTCAGAGATGAGCAGAGTGAGGGGAAGAGAATTCTCTCCCGGCTAGTCACCATCACTAAGGGAGCCGACTGTGAGCACTGCAGAGAACAGGGAATGGCCACACTGCTCCCCACCCCCCACAGCCTTCCACAGCTCAGCTCCCGAACCAGACTGGGACACTGCACCCACCAGCAGCTCCTGGCGTTCACCAAGACATACCCTCGCTCCCACGGCGCCACATGCGGCTCAGCATGGCCCCCCAGGGCTGGACCCAAACGGAGATGGCAACAGCATGAGCAGGGCCCAGGAATGCTAAGGGGTACATCGAGCACCAGCCCTGCACCTCTTCATTACACGCCCATGAGGGAAAATGCTAGTCCACAGGGACGCGGCTATCGGAGCCAGAGAACCTGCTGCCTCCAGCAGTGCGACCAGCCCTCCCCTGCTGGGAGCTCCCCTGGCTGCAGTGCCACGGGACAGGGAGAGGCTGGCACAGAGAGCCCCACGCAGGACCCTTCCTGGGACTTCTCCCGGGGCTCGGGTACAGCAGAGACCATGGACTAGAGGCACCAGGAGAGGTGACAGGCACAGGCCAGGACGTACCAGAGAGGACGGGCGCATGGCCCCAGGGCAGGTCGAGTGCTAGGGGCCTGTCACTCTACACAGCTGAATCAGCCTTGACTGCAGCTGGCAGATTCCCCTCTGGGAAGCTCGCTTGGGACCAGAGGCCCTCCTCCCCCCTGCAGCACACAGTGCTGGGTGGAGATGTGTGGGGTTATTTTAATGAGCAGTCAGTCACTCACACAGCCCTGGGCTAAAGAGAAGGGGGATGGCTGGATCCCCATAAGGGGGAGCCCATGGTGCTACAGCAGGGAACCGGGGGAGGGGGGTAAAGGGGCTATAGCAGCTGTCACTTAAGCCATCTGTTCCAAACTTGGCTCTGACCCATAAGCATGTCCAGGGATCAAAGCAATAATCCAGCTAGAAGCTCCCCTCCCCTCCCGCCATCCTGCCTCAGGGATGTGGGGGAAGAGGAGTCCCACAGAAAGCACCCTACACCCCGACCAGTTCTGAGTGTCCCCGGCTTGCCCTCCCTCCCTGCCCCAAGTGCCTCCTATGGCCCCTCAGCACGCAGAGACAGATCTCGGATGTCAGGATTCCAGGTCAGTGTCACTCCAGCCCCGGCAGCCTCACCTGAATTTCTCCTCCCATTTCCTAGCGGTCCTTTGAGTCCCAAAGGACCCACTCCCTGGATCTGCCACAGGCTGTGTACAGAGAGACCAGGACGTGGTGCATCTCAGAAAGGGGAAACTAGAGATCCAATGCAGTGCAAGGACTACCTCCGTGCAGCGCCAGGGATTGGTATTATAGACACCACAGTGACGGCTCCCTCAGTAACTGCACTGGCCTCAGGCAGGGCGGTCTGTATCAAGGGCATAATGAGGCAAAGGTTGGACAGCACAGACTCTGCACAGGTACATGGATCTCGTCAGGGCTGCGGTGGCAGCTGGAGCGCTGGGTTGAATCGTTAACTACAAGGTTGCACTTAGGTTCTATTTCCCCTCAGCAGGCACGGCCTGGGGGCCGGAGACAGGTTCACTGGAGCAGCCAAGCTCCCCCTTCCCTGGGTCAAAGACAGCGATGCAGCTCAGGGCCATATGTGCCACGGCAGGGGACTGCCCCTCTGGCCTATGAAAAGCCTCTGGGAAAGGGGAGGAAGTGGACCTTACCGGACATAGAGAGACCTCTTCTCGCTCGTCCGGAGCGAGCCCGACCCAGAGCTCATACTGCTGTTCATCATTTGTTCTCTTAGGTCGTGGATTTTGGATTCGAAGCGGCTGTACTCTGCGGAGAGAGAGATGGTTAGTGAAGGGTGGGAGCTGGCTTGTCATACTCCCACCACGCCATCCCAGTCCTCCGGAGCAGGGAGAGCCAGAAAGATGTCCCGAGGTTAAATAAGCTTCATAGAAAGGAAGCAGCTGCAGCCTAATTGGATGGGACACAGCTTCTCTCTGACCCACACCCAGGACGAGGGGATGAAACTGCAGCATCAAACAGATCCATCTCTCTGCTCAGATGTGTGTGAACATGAGGTGCTGGCACAAAGCGCAGAGCAGGCACTGCCTCCGTGGCCCCAAGTAGTTCTCTGTGGTGGGGAGGGAGCCCCACTGCTTGCCATCCTCCAGCAGAGCGAGAGCAGAGAAGCCATCCCTGCTGTGCAGCACCTCTGCGGAGCCAAGACCTGAAGTGGATCATCAATTGTTGCCCTGCTCAGACAGCTGCCAGCAGGTGCATGGGCCTGGGTGCTCCCTGATCCCCTTCCAGTGCTGCACAAGGCAGGGCACTGTGCTGCAGAGAACGACCCTTTTGGAGCCAGCCAGCTAGCGGCAGGAGCAGCTGCTCCCTCTGGGGACGGGGCAACAGTCCAGTGTGCGGGTCTCCCCTTGCTGCCCCCAAGCAGAAGCAGACTCGTCACCAAAGCATTTCAGAGGAAGGGGGACCGACATTAGTCACTGAATGCACCCGGAAGGTGCCTGGATGCTACGGCAAGGTAACAGCCTAGCTAGGAGACCAGCAGCCCTGTCACTGCTCACACCTGAACTGGGCTCCCTCTCCAGTTTGAGGACCCCCTTGGAAGCAGCTCCCCCAGTCTGTCCTTCACACCAGAGGGGCCTCAGTGTGCACACAGGCAGCTGGGATGGGGTGACTTGGGAAGAATCAAAGCCAAGCCTCAGGTCTGAGAAACACGACAAATACACTGCATCCCCCCACCTCCAGGACCGGAGAACACGCTGAGCAGTAACTCACTGGTGGGGAGAACTCCTGAGCCACTGGCAAGACCCTGCAGTGAGCTGCTTGCAACCTGGTTCCCAACACCTGACGCTCCTCCCAGCTCCCTCATCAGACGCCAGGCTGACCTTCAGCTGGGTGTAAAGGTCGGGGAAGGCAGGCAGAGGGTGGAGACAAGGATTCTGCTCACCAGAAGCAGCTCAGAGAAAGTTTGCTCCTATGCTGCCACTCACACTGCTAGGGGATTTTGGAGCAGTGCACTGTAAACAGCGGGACTGAGACCACCTGTCCCAGACTCCCGCAGCAAGGCCGCCCCTCTCCCCCATCACTAGCACCATCCCGCAAATTCCGATCTTGGGGGAGGAGAAAGCTCCTGCAGGGGCATTAAAGAAAGGAAGTCCCGGATCCAGCCATAGCCCAGCAAACACACACAGTCACTTCCTGCTGGAGATCCCCAATCGCTAACAATAACTGTGACAAAAGTCATGGACAGGCTGAGTCAGGGAAGCCCGCAACCTGTCCATGGGGGAGACAGGGAGAGGGGAACTGACGGTCTGAGCCCCACCACTGGGGGCTCACAGCTCCTCCGGCCCCACAGCTGTGGGCAGCAGGGGCTGACGCTGAAGTAGTCACATAGGTCATGGAATCCATGATGAAATGGCATCCTTTTACCAACAGACCACCAATCCCATGAGAAAGACACACTCCCCCCGGCCCCGCCGCTCTGCGGAGCAGGCACCCCTGGGGAAACATCGGCCCAGGCCATGTGTCTCGCTCCGAAAGCAGTGTCCGCGCCATCGCATACACAGGCCCTTTCTGCCTCTTTCCTGGACGGCGGCACCAGTCACATATCCCAAAAACAAGATACAGCCACAGATTCCACCAGAGCCAGGTCCAGAGCCCAGGAGCAAAAAGCTGCTTTGACAAAACCAAGTCTTGTTCAGTGCCAAGGTGCCTCGGCCGGGTGGGGAGCATGAGACAGGGCGTGCTCCGGTCATGTGGGGTGGGGGAACTCCAGGCTTTACCCATTCTGTGGGGGATTCACAGAGGGAGCTGCCTCCCAGCCTTCCTCAGGTGGGAGGAGCAGTGCAAGACAAGCTCCTGAGCAGGGCAAGGGCTGCAGGTGGGGAGCAGGGGAGACAACCATACTCCCCAACACGAGTGCTGCTCTGTGGCTTGAATTCTTCCTGCTTTGCAGCCAGGGCTCCCAGAGCCTCCCCTCCTTGGGAACAGGCCTACCAGAGCTGTGAGCAAGTGGTGTCCTTTTGTTTTCTTCCTAAAAAGGCTGGGCAGCTGCTGCGAGAGCTGAAGACATCCTTAGAAATGCACTAGGACCTGGAGCCCCAAGCACAGCTACCACCCTGAGAGCTCTAGAGCAGCGGTTCTCAAACCTGTTGAGACCGCGACCCCTTTTTGTGCTCCGGCAGGGGGGGCGCGACCCCTGCCTCCCCTTTCCCCAGCCAGCTGCCAACTGAAACGCACTCTCCAGGTCCTCCCCACCCCCTGGGCTTTCCTTTGTCTCTTTCCCAGGCCAGGAGGTCAGCTGGCCTTTTTGTTCTCAGCCTTACCTAACACCTTGCAGAGAGGGGGAAGGGCCAGGCCTAGACAAGGCATCAGTTACTTACTTACACTGTCTCTCTGCTCTGCAACAACTACACACCCTTATCCCGCCACATAGACACTCAAGAAATGCATAGGGGAAACTGAGGCACCCACACACTATCCAGAGGAAACATTAAGAACATTCCCGTTCCGTCACACATGCCTACAGCATAAGAGGTTTTGCATCCTTGTAATTTCATGTGATTTCTGTCCGAATGGTTCAACCTTATCATTACTGGCAGACTTTCTAGACAGCTCTCTTCACTGTAAGGTAGCTACAGTAATTGTCAGCAATGTACTACGCATTTTCTTGTTGAACCAGCAGCAGGGCCATCCTTGCGTGCAATCCGGGGCCTGAGAGAGTTTGTTAGCTGCAGAGCTAAGTTCACAGCCGAGACTCCTGGAATTTCACTGAGTTGCGTACGCGCGGACTGTGTCAGCACAGCCCCACTGAAGTCAATGGGGCGCTGCACAGGACCAGGGTCAACCTATCACTTTGACCAGGAGTACGTGGTAACTTCTGTCACACGCTGTACAGAACAGCATTCACTGGACTACTTCTTCAAAAGCTTTCATGGATTGATTGCCTAGCATACACAACGACAAGATACTGTCTAGCAAAGCTGTACGAAAAGATGTCTATTATGTGGCATCTGAATCACAGTATGGGACAATCTCATTAAAGACTACCATATCAATACAACTACCCAAAGGGGGAGGGTTAGGCTTATGCAACCTGAACTCATGGCATTTCCTGACCTTCCACCACTTAACCCTGCAGCCGCAGCATTCTTGGAACAACCTTTTTATACTGAACTGCCAGAGCGAGGTAAAAAGCATTAAGGGTCTGAGCCGGAGATGCTCAGAACTGGTCTCTGAAGCTCTGCTGGAACCGCACCCCAAAGTTACACTATTCACAAGCAGGTCTCAAGGACTTTTATAAAGTCAAGAAAGTCTCCCCCTCCCTCCCAGGTCCTCCCTCCCACTGCCCCGGAACTAAACTTGTTTTGCCTAAAGTTAAAAAAAATAATTATGTACCCAAAAGCCCAAACAAAATGACTCTTAAATGGCATTTAGGTTGCAAAGTCCAGCACACTAAAGTTAGGAAATGCCAGTTTTACACCTGCCTATGCAGGCTTCATTCTACCCCAAGGAGAGTCTCTTCTGGGCACTAGAGGAGGCAGGAGTCCTGTGGAAAAAACAGGTGATCGTCTAATCAAAGGCAGCATCAGAACACATGGCACAAAGGGACCAGATTAAAGTTGTATAGACAACCATACATTTGGCATTACTTCACTTTGGAGGGTTTGTCTGTGCATCCTAAAGAGTGCTCTTCTCACAGCTCTGGCATGCCATTGCCTGGGGTTTCTTTTTTAGAGAGTTAAATACTAGGCACATCTGTACCAACCTCCCCACCATGCACCATCAGCAGGGTTTGAATGCGGACCCTTCAGCTCTGAAGCACAGATTGCTACTACCTGAGCTACAGAGGTCAATGGCAGCAGAAGGCTGCCCTTCTGGGGAGGAAGGAGAGAGAACGAGGGAAAATGGGCTTCCATGGGGTGGTTGGGGGAGCCTGGGATAGTTCTCTCTCTCTTCCCTTACCTAGGAGTTGCAGGAGCTCCTTCCCCATGTGATGCCCCCAAAGGGACCTTAGTCTGCTGGGCCTGCCTTGCCCCCTCCCTGCCCCACACTTGCTACAGGTGGGCCGAAAGCTCCAAGGTCTTGTCAGCATGGCATGTGTTGCTGCTACAGTAGCAGCTGGAGCCCAGCCGTACAATGTTCCTGTTCAGGTATTCGGACAGGCTGCCATGGGTTTCCGAAGGAACACAAAAGTGAAAAGGAAACTGGCAATTTTTAAGCCTACCTGAGCAAAAGCTGAATGGAACGTCATGAGACGTCTCCAGAGCAGGGTTACTCACTAGGTTTCACCACAGGAGTATTACATCCAAAGAGAGAGCCTGGAAACCCAGAGCTCCACTGATAAGGGGCCAGGAGAGTCATTTGCTGCAAGAACATTCAAACTCCATTCTCTGCTTTTTAGTCAGGAAGTTGATTGTTTGCCAATTTAAGTTAAAGTTAAAAAGCCACATACAGGCTGGCACCAAACAGCCCAGTACAACCCAACTTGGTTTTGGGATGGGAAAGATTTCTGTTTTTGCCCCTCAGCAGCTGAAGCAGTTTGGGGCCCAGCAACTGCCTTTTTACATAAGTGGAACGAGTCACCATTGAGTTTCCCAGGACAGCAGGTGTCTGTCTGTCCCTTCCGGGAGAGGCTAACAAGCAACCTTGGATCCAGCAGCTGCAGCAGTGTTCCTAGTGAAATGACAGACTGAGACCCAGCACTTACTGCCCATGCCTATAACCGGCTAGAACAAGGATCAGCCACCTTTGGCACGCGACCCATCAGTGAAATCTGCTGGCAGGTTGGAACGGTTTGTTTACCTGCAGCGCTCGCAGGTTCGGCCGATCGCAGCTCCCACTGGCCACAGTTCGTCGCTCCAGGCCCATGGGGGCTGCGGGAAGCAGCGGCCAGCACATCCCTCTGCCTCTGCCGCTTCCCGCAGCATCCAAAGCCCTGGAACGGAACCGTGGCCAGCGGGAGCCGAACCTGCGCGCTGCAGGTAAACACCACCCCAGCCTGCCAGCAGATTTCACCAATGGGCCGCAGGTAGGCAATCCCTGGGCTAGAAGATTATTTGTGGGTCACACATGGCTTCCTACCCCAGGATCCCCATCAGACGCCCCCTCTGCTTAGCTCGGTCTGGCCACCATTTGGAGGAGCCAGCTGAAACGTGGCATCCCCCCATTTCAGAGAAGCAATACCCTACACATACCCCCAAGCACTCCACTGGGTGACACCTGTCCTGTCTCCCATGTCACTAGAGGGAGGAGTCCAGCTCCCTGCCTTTCCAACAGGCTGTCAAGGGCCTCCCAGGTCTTGTTACACAACAAACCCTCTCTGCCTGCTGACAGAAGAACCTAATTCCTGCCAGAGAAAGTCAATGGCTTGGTTTGGAAGGAGACAAACAGACAGAAAGGGGTGGGGGCAGGGAGCAGGTTTAATATTAACTAGCAGCAAGATCTGTGTAGAACAGCTAACCAGCAGGGATGGGGGGAGGGGACTGCTCCAGCTCCCAGCTCCCTCCCTCACTGCTGCTGCCAGCCAGGTAACCATTAGCCACAGCAAAGGCCCTGGGGCTGGGCAGCGTCCCTGACACACTTCAGATTAGAGCAGCATTTGCTCAGGACACCAGGCGATGCCTGGCTCTCCAGTGCCGAGAGAGGTTCTGGAAAGAGCCCAGGGTACCACGGTGCTCTTCCCCTGCATTTCTAATCCGCCCCTCAGCTCTCTTTCGTACAAGGCTCTGCATTCCTGCTGTGTCAGCTCCCCCACCCATTCACAGTGCCAATGCCTAGATTCCAAGCCCCACTACAGGGTCAAAAAGCCCAAAGCAGAGTGGAGGCAAAAGAGAGAGCTGGAGGCAGCTAGGGCTGATACTGGTTTGGAGCAAGGAGGTCCTACAATACCTGCAGCCAGCCCAGTTCACCACTGATTTTATTTTGAGCAGCTAGCTAAGAGTGATACATACGGACCCCAGGGAAGACTCTGATCCCCAGACTGCCCATCACAGCCTGGGAGGGAACAGCCTCGGCCTGTCCTGCAGGTGCTCTCGGTGCAGTGGCAAAGCCTCTTCTCCAGGCTCAGCCCCTCTCAGAGAGGGTGCCAAGGGACCAGCGTGTAACATACATTAAAACAGGGGGATAGGGAATGGGAAAGGCCAGCCCAGGAAGCAATGGGTGGCTGGCCAGCAAGTCTAGGCCTGGTCGGAGGAGCCAGAGCCGTGGCCCCATTGCAAGCAGGGTGTATGGCCGGTGGGAAAGGCACAGGGTGCACTGACTCGAGTGCATGTGCTCGGGGACCCAGCTTCCCTTGGTATGTTATTGGCGGAGGACCTCTTGGGGCTGTCAGATCAACCTTTGCTCAGTAGCTGGGGAGAGTGACTTACTCATGGCCTGGGAGTGGAGAGAGGCTACCGGCATGAACTGCTACACTGCAAGCTGGACCCCAGAGCAGCTGGGAGGAGCAGGAGGCTTACCGGGGGTCCCCATTCACCCCATGCTCTCATGCAGGCTGTCAGAGAACACACAGTTCATCTGACAAAATGGTAACCGGTAACACGGCCTCTCCATTTAAGTGTCACTGCTGTAAACAAGGTCTCCCTGGGGAGCTGAGCCAGGGAATTGGGGACACTAAGTCCTACATTGAGAGAGGAGGATTATTGTTTCTACTTTGCACCTTGGTAAAGAGTCTCTAGAGCCATTCCTCTGGCCAGGCAGGAGTACTGACATGAACACAGATGGCATGCTGCCCTCTGGTGAAGCAGAGATCTGTCCCTTGAGGCCACAGGGCAACACTCCCCCCACACCCACCCTGGAGAAATCTCTGTGCTCTGAATTCTTCCCACAGCAAGCCTGAAAGGACGGGAACTCCCCACACCATGCTGCTCTAGGATTAGAAATCCATTGGGCTATTGTCTGCATCTCTCTCTGCCTCTCCACCCCCACAGTGAAATAATGAGCCTGGGTGTTAATGGCCTTAGTTACAATTCCATGTGGGCTCCTGTTTATTGTGAACCCGGCACTCCTCCTCCTACAGGACTGTTGTCTCTACGGCAAATTCAGTGAGCCAAGCAGCTAGGCCTTAAACAGACAGCCCCAATAAAAAGCAACCCCCAGGGCACAACTGCCACCCATCGGTGCCAGAGTTGTGGCTGAAGCAGGACTTGCGGGAGTCCCATAAGTGTGCAAGAGCAGGATAGGACCTCACGTATCCTGCATCCTGTGATGATTTGGTAAGGATCAGGGCTGGGACTGCCTGCCTAACTTCTGGGATTAAGTTAGCTCTTCATGCCTGTTTGCAGTTTCCTGCAGTTCAGCTGCAGGTTGCACAGAATTGTCAGTAAGCAGCTTCCTGTACTGAGCAGCAAAGCCCTGCACAGCAACCTGAGCAAGTGACAGGGCCCAGAATCTCCCTCCCACTGCTCTCTGGGATTTCAGCTACTATGACACTGGACCCTTAGCTGGTGTTACACACACACACTCACACACTCTCTCTCTCCACTGATCCCCAAAGGGAACTTGTCAACAGCTGCTTAGGGAGGGAATGAAAGCCATCAAGGAGCCATGTGAGAAAAGAGGAGCGTCTCAGTAAGATGATAGTAAAAGCTGGAAAGGAGCCCCTCCTGAGGATACAAGGAGCCCTGAATGGGGAAGTTGTACTCAGAGCCAACCAACACCCCAGAAGATCGAAGACCCAGTGAATCATACCTAGAGTCGCAAATCAACAGGACCCATAATGACTATTTCTACCAGGAAGTGCTGCCCAGGACAGATGAACCTCAGCAGGGCACGGGCTGGCTGCATCTGCCAGCAAAGCCAGGGAAGGGACATGGCACTCTGAGGAGAGGTGGGAAGGATTGTGGAGCACATTGGCACAGCCTCAGATTCCACGAAACAGGTCTCTATGTTCTGGGACCATCCATGGGCAGCCTCATTGCAGAGGGAAGAAAGGGAGCAGCTCCTGTCATGGTCCATTGCTTTCACTTACGGAAGCTGTGACTTGCCTTGTGCTAAAGTTACAATCAGGGATTCTTTTCCGCTTTAAAAATGACATTTTATTGCTGTTACTTTCTCGCCCTTTGAACTTTGGGGTTAATTCATCCATCTCTCCTCACTGCGTCTGGCAGGCACCTCTGGCACTGACCACTCTGTATGTTTGGAGGAGAGGGGCTGAAGCATGATGCTGAGAAATGTCATGTGACTTTCTAAAATCACTGTCCCCACTCCATGCTTTCCCCTTTCCTCTTGAAGTCAGCTGCAGGAAGAATCCCCACAGTAATGTTCTTACATTTTAAAATGAAGAGAGCACCTGGCTTGGTCACATGCCTGGCAATAACTCCTTCTTGGATATTTATGGCATTGCCAAAATCTTGGCCTTTGTGCCCATGTACAGCAAAGTTGACAGGAAGGGAGACAAACATGAAAGGGCTCCTTTTATAATCACAACACAGAACAGCACTTGGAAGTGACTTTTTCTTTTAGACGACTTGAGGTAACCTCCAAAGGCTTTGCACCAGGCTTTGCACAGGTGCTTAGAAGACAGAAGTAACTTGCCTCCCCATGATTTTATCTTTGACCTGTTTTCTTGGGGTGAAGAGAAGCAGAATTCCTGGCATTAAGATGATACACAAGTTGTTGGGATTTGGGCAAGTGACTAAGTGTCAATAGGAACCCAGAATTTCCATGTCCGAGCTCTGGCACTCAGCAAGATGAAAAAGGGTGCATTCACTTACCACAGCCCCGGGCAAGCACCCCAAACCTCTCCTGCAATCAATCACATGGGGCCTCGAGGGGTAAGTTTGCAGATCCTGCAGCTCTGCTGATAAGGGTTAGTTTCTGCCAGCTCCTTCCGATGGGCCTGCACTGCCAGGCTCTGAACAGGGACAGTTCATATCCACTGCTCTCTAAATGCCTTGTCTTGTGTCCATGCCCACTGCAATCAGGGGTTCACATCTGTTCCTTGGCTTACCACTCCCTTTCCTTTGTGCATAAACAGGGACCACTGTTGCTACCAGTGCCATTCTGACTGGGTTCTCCTTCTCTAGGGCTATTCTTAGGGTCCCAATTCTTTTGAGCTCTCAGTCTATCGTCTGTAATACTGACCTGTAATTTCCTAGAACATCTGGACATATTATTTTGCATTTCCTTATAACTTATTGCCATCCCTATGAGGAGGCATTGGGATACTCACTACACTGGTCTATCCAGATTAGCAGTTTACTACTCTTAGGGCTGGTCCCCACTAGGGCTTAACGTCAACTTTAGCGACGTTAAGTCGATATAAACATGTACCCGTCCTCACATGCATGCCATTAAAGTCAATTTAAAGGGACCTCAAAATCGACTTCTGTATTCCTCCCTAACGAGAGGAGTAGCTGAAATCGACCTCTCTGGGTCGATTGTCAATTAGTGAGGATGCATGTGACATTAAGCCTCCGACCTTCCACAATGCCCCAGCCACCAGTCCGAGCAGCTCCGCGGCCCCCTCGTGCCCGTCTGAGCATGTCCATGGACCCCCCCGCCCGCCCGAGCAGCCCCGCACTGGCTCCCCCTGCCCGAGCAGCCCCGCGGACCCCCCCGCCCGAGCAGGTCCGCGGACCCCCTGTGCCCGGCCGAGCAGGTCCGCGGACCCCCCCCCCCCGCCCGCCCAAGCAGCTCCGCGGCCCTCCGTGCCCACCCAAGCAGCTCCGCGGACCCCCCAGCCCGCCTGAGCAGGGGTCCGCGGAGCTGCTCGGGCGGGCGGGGGGAGGGAGGGGGCGGAGCCGGCGCGGAGCTGCTTGGGCGGGCACGGGGGGCAACGGAGCTGCTCGGACTGATGGCTGGTGGCATTTTAAACTGACAAGAAAATACATATTTTAAAGCCACAACACATGGAATATGGAACTACCTGAAGCCAGCTATCATGGTGACCACAAACTCAGTAAGATTCAACAAAGCATTAGTCATTTGTATGGCTAGTGAGGACATTCAGTTCCAAGTTTCCTGTGTCTGGTGGTGCCCAGACAGGAGGGTCCATGGTTCCGACACAGGAATAAGGATAGCTGCACTCCCAGTGGGTCAGTAGATAACTAACAGCTGCCTTGCCTGTGACATGCAAAGTAAGGTCTCAGAACCCAACTGTTCCCTTTTGTCAGGGACACTTCGGATTAGTTGTCTTGCCAAATAGCCGCCTCCCACCCTGGCGCAGGCAGCAGCACTTGGCTGCTAACACCTTTGTGAGGGGATTAAAGGCAAATCTGTTAATTTTCAAAATGATGTTTAATTAGCATCTTTTAAAGAGAGACTCTTACCACCTGCTCAAGCTTCACACAGATCCAGTCCCTGAGCACAGACCTCCAGCCCCTTTTGGACTTTTCAGAATCAACTACTTTTAAATTGCAAGCTGGTTAACACATGAAGAGCTATCTCCCCCATCCATCCTCGTCCCCCTATGGCAGTAGCTTGGAGAGAAACAACTTAGCCCAGCATGCTCAGGGACAGCTTATTGTAGTGAGCTACAGCAGTTACCGGGTTAGCACATTACTAAGTAGGAACGAGAGCCACATACTTAGCAGGATCAGCTCTTCCCCTTCTGTGCTCAGTCTCCTGGGCAGTTGGCAAGCTTTGCCTCTCCACCGGATCACATGCGAGTCCACCACTGGCTTCTCAGCATCACCACGGCACTATATGTATTGTTCCCATCACAGAAACAAAATATTTGCACCCCCCTCAGTCTTCCTGACAGAGAAAGAGCCAACAGGGTTGACTCCCAAGCAGCACACAGTTCCAGATTTCACCAAGCAGTGCCAGCTGTGGCATCAGAGGGTACCTCTTCGTAGCTGACAGCCACTCCAACACCTGCTTCAAGGACAGGAACAGCCCCAGTCCTCCCCGAAGTGGGAGCTCTGCATACATCCCCCCATGCCAGAAGAGCCCTCTAAGGTACAACAACTATTCAACCTGACAAGCCCATTACCTCCTTCAAAGCCATCTTGAGAATCAGCAAGGGGCACCAGTAACAGACTTCAGGGGTCAGCAGAGCTCATGTCACTTAACCATCCCCTCGACCCACACTCGGGAGTAAGACAGTAGACTAAACCCCAAGAGACACTATCACAGAATACCAGAAGGCTTCTGTCAGGTTCCAAGACATGCCCAATAGAGAGCATGAATAAATGCGCAAAAATAAATTTTACCTGTCTTTCACACCTCATTGAGCCTCTGCCTCTATTTGGAAGGGAATTGACTGTGCTTCCAGGTAGCTGACGTCCTAATTTGGGCAACAGTGGGAAAGAGAACTCACTTCAGGACATGCTGAAATCTACCTATGACTTGTCTCCACTAGGATTTTATGGCAAAAACAAACCAAAAAAACCCAACATCTAACTTGTGATAGCTATCTATCCGGGGGGAGGGGGCGGCTACAGGTCACTCTGGGGGGCTCGGAGATGCAGCCCTTTGGAAGGGGCTGGGGGGCTTGTGATAGCTATCTATCCGGGGGGAGGGGGCGGCTACAGGTCACTCTGGGGGGCTCGGAGATGCAGCCCTTTGGAAGGGGCTGGGGGGCTTGTGATAGCTATCTATCACAAGTTAGATGGGTTTTTTTGTTTGTTTGTTTTTTTGCTTACAGGGGGAGCACTTTTTTTTGGCAGTGATGATATAGTGTAGACTGGAAGAGTTAAAGCCTGGCGCACCCTAGGCTATAATACCACCAGCTAAAGCACCTTGAGGCTTGGTTTACACCAAACACTTTTCCCAGCAATGTCACCTACTGGCATGATATTTTAATGACATTTCTGTACCTGCGCAATCATTCCAGACACAGTTATACTAACAACATATGCTTCTACAGATGTGGTATCTTATTTTGTTTGGGGAACCAGTAGAAGCTATACTGGCAAAAGCACTCTTGCGGGTACAAACTGTATTTTATTAACAGCATCTATGCTCTGATGATGGCTCATTTTTGTAGAAAATGATAGACTTTGGAACTTGCCTACACTTGAAAGTTCATTCAGATTAAGGTAGGGTGTGAGTTTAAAGCGCAACAGCTATTCTTGAATCTCAAAACAAGTGTCCCCATACAGAGCTGAGCGTGCTTTATTCCGGTTTAACTTAATCCAGTGGATTAAACTCATCTCTCAGACAATGGCAGAAAAAGATCCAATGATGGGAAGAAGCAGCTAAGCAAAATCAGAACACAAATAAAATGTAAATATTTGACAACAAGGAAAAACCAGCTATTGGCTCAATTTACCCTGGTGTATTCTCCATCAGTAGATGTTTTTAATCCAACCTAGACGTCTTTTAAAAGATACCGTCCAACTCAACCAGCGGTTGTGGGTCTGAGGCAGAAGCCATCGGGTGAAACCCAGGAAATCAGACTAGACAATCCCAGGGCCCCAGAGCCCACCCCCCAGTGTGGGCGAGGAAGGCTTGGGGGGCATCCAGACCAGCCAGCAAAGGGCTGCTCGCCACGGTCAGTCACGGCAATGGGCTCGTTCCTACCGACACTGCCCGACCCACTGGGCAGGCGGGGGCCAGGGCCCAGCCCGGGGTGGGAGGGGGCGGCTACAGGTCACTCAGGGGGGCTCTGAGGTGCAGCCCTTTGGAAGGGGGGGCGGGGACTGGGGGGGGAGGCCTTGTTCGAGCCCCCCAGGGACTCAGGGGAAGGGGCCAGGCCGAGCCCCCCGGGGACAAGCGGGAGGCGGGTCCCAGGCCGAGCCGCCCAAGGTGCGGGGGGGTGAGCGGGTGCGGGGCCCGGGGACTATGGGGGGGAGGGACCTCGGTCCAGGCCGAGCCCCCCGGGGTGAGCGGGGGGGGGAGGGGCCCGGGGGGGGCGCCCCCCAGCTCACCTATCAGGCCGGATCACGGGCGGCCCCGCGCCCCATGGCAGCGCGCGCCGGACCAGCCCAGCCCGGCTCCCGGCTCCGGACACAAAGCCGCACGGGCGGGAGGCGGCGGCGGCGGCTCCGCCCCCAGACCAGCCCCAATCCAATCAGCATCCGCTCTGTCCCCGCCCCCTCCCGGAGCCCCGCCCCTCACGCTCGGCCTATCGCCGACATTCTTCTTTGCATACGACGCCCCGCCCACATGGCGGGCGGCGCGAGGCGTCTCGTGGGCCTGGGTCGCTTCCTCCCCCCCCCCCCCCCCCCCCCGGGTAGGCGGCGGTTGCTGAGGCGGTTCCCGCGTGTGTCCCGCCCCCGAGGGGAAGCGGGCCCCGGGGCTGCGCTCGCTGAGGCGGCCGGTCGCACCGGACTCACGCCGCTTTCATGCGAACAGCCGCGTTCACACGCAGCCGGCCCCTCGGTAACTACCTCGGCGCAAGAGGCAGCGCTTCCGGGCCATGCTCCGCCGCGGGGCCGGGCCCGGCGGCGATGCCCGGAGGGGCGGGGGGTGCCTGGGAGCGGCCCGTGAAGGTGCCCCCCCCCCCCCCCGGCGGTCCGGGGCAGCAGAGCCCCGCACACAGGCGAGGGAAGCTGGGCTCCAGCCCGACGGGACCGGCGGGAAGCGACTTTCCACCCATGACGAGCAGGGCCCTGGGCCCGTCCGGTCCCCGGGAGGAGCTGCAGCCTCGGGGCCAAATTCACCCGGAGCGTCACTCCGCGTCTGCAGCCTCCCGCCGGCCGGGCGGGCACAGAACCGGGGAGCGGCGCGGCCTGCGGGGAGACGATAAACCCCCCGGGTCCCCTCCACAGGTGTCGGGACGTGGCGCAGAACCGGCTGGGCAATGGGGAGTGACCCAGGAACGGGTCTGGTGTAGACCCGGCCCCTCCCCACTCCACAGGCTGCTGCCCAAGGGGAGTCCACAGCTGGGAGTGACGGGTTGGCGAGACTGTGGGCAGTGTGGACGCTGCTGCTTGACCTACAGCTTGTGCCGCTCAAGGCTAAGCAGTTGGATGGGTTTGGGAGCCCAAACTGCTATGTCCACACTGCTATTTTGAGGACACTAGCTTCAGCCCCAATAGCCTGGTCTGTCTACCCAGGCTCGCTCCCCCCTGCAATGTAGACATACTCAGGCTGGGACTCCAGGATTTTAGTAAATGAGTGATTCAGAATTTCTGCTCTGGCTCCAATTTCAGTCCATGGCCCCCTTCTTCACCTGGCAGGGGCTGCTCCAGTAGATTTTCTGAACACACGAAGTCCTGCTAATTTGCAGGGACTCTGGATTACCCCCGGGGCTGGATGAGGGCTCCCAGCTGTAGCAAATTATTAAACACCAGTATTTCAGGCCTGTGAGCCAGGCTGACCTGGAGAGAAGACATTGCCAGGGGCTAACTTGCTCTATTAAACACCTGAATCTCACTCAAAACCACCCAGGACTCCCCTGTGCCAGATATAACAAGGGATGGTAAAGCAGTTGAGTCTCTCCCATGTTCGATCTACATTCTTATCCCTTGCCCTTGGCCCTGGGGTCTGAGTGTGGGTGACAATGAGGAAAGATTTTTTTTTTATTTAGCCTGTCAGTAAAGCGTTTCCAGATGGAGTTCATATGAAAGATGATTTCCAAAATAAAGTTTGGTTTATATTGTACAATCTAGATACCCCGAGGAGCAGGCCCCAGGTAATCCAATCCTAGATGTTCCTCTGTGCAGCTCTGCAGATGCACCTCATGCCTGCCTCCCGCACTCCCTACTACTCCAGTCCTGGGAACCGTCTCCCCACATCTCTGGTGAAGCACCCCAGTCCCCTGAATCATGGGGCTTTCAGCCAGCTCTGCCCATGTGCCTTGGGTCTGACCTACAGCCCCCCAGCTAATGGGAGTCTCAGCACAACTTAGGTTTGACCTATAGCCCCAATTCCCATTTGCCCTGACATTTCTGGATTCTGCCTTCTTGAACAACAGTAAACATTAGTTGTTGCCCTCTTTGCATCTCTTCTAAATTTCAGAACAAGGGACGGTGCAGAAACGTATGAAGAGGAGCACAGAGCTCTGGATTAGCACTGACAACCCATTCCGCTCCCTCCTGGACCAATAAAAAGCAGAGCTCCACAAAGGGCTCAGGGAAAGATGGTTTTCCCCAGTTTTTATGCCATCTCTAAATACATAGACTCTTTGTCCCACACACACAAGTGCAGATCCCCGGATATGGACGGGACTGATGCAGCAAGTGCACGGCCCTTTTGGGCATGTCAGACCTGGTGTATTAATCTTTTCCCCTGAAGGCTGGTAGTGTCAATGGCCCTGGCTGGCTGGCCTGGGATGGTTTGGAATTCAGACTATTCAGATATCTGCAGGGTTTTCCCTTTCACCAGCAGGAGACACCTGCACATTCCAGCAGCTGAGAACAAATGCCCCTCTGCTCTTTTCCGAAGGAGGAAATAACACTAGATCTGTCCCCATCTTTGTGAGGCAGGTGGGTGTGCAAAACTGTGAGCAGGATCGTTCTCAGTAGGATACCTCTTGAGAACAAGAATCCCTCTTTTCTCTACTGGCAGCAGAGGTCCCCACTTAGTTGAGGAGGGTCCCCACTGTAACTGGTCCCCACTTAGTGGAGACTAGAGAGCTCCCAGACAGTCTCTGTCTAGTAACAGGAAGGTGGGTCAGGATGGCTGACTTACCAAGTATAAAAATATAGCCTCAATCTTCTCTATAATGTCAGGCACCAGATCCAAATCTTTTACCACTTCACTGAGCCAGTCTGCTGCTGTGGTCTCCTCCCCCGCCCTGCTGGGATGTCCTGCAAGGTGAGGTCCAAGCCCATGTGCTAACGGGTTCCTGTTGTGAGAGGCGAGAGCCTGTCCCTAGCAGCTTGTGGGTGTGAAATATGACACGGTCTGACTGTCCATTTGGATCAGCACCACCTTTGACAGACTACAGTGTGCCTGGGGCTGCCCTCACTGCTGCAACATTTATCTGAGAAGGGAACCAGACACTGTGGATGTTGCCCCCCTTATCCAAGGGTCCCCCCTTTGGCTGGTGACTGAAGGAAGTTGGAAGTTCCCTG
Source organism: Sternotherus odoratus (assembly GCA_032164245.1). Lineage (NCBI taxonomy): Eukaryota > Metazoa > Chordata > Testudines > Kinosternidae > Sternotherus > Sternotherus odoratus. The sequence continues at coordinate 85,381,178 of JAVMKO010000009.1, read as the reverse complement.
CATAGTGTAAATAGTTTGTGAACCTGCTACAAAGCTTAAGCTGAGGGAATTGGGAACGATACATGAGGTGAGTGCCCTTGTCTGGCCTGAGGCCACTGGCATGTCATTGTCCCCGAGGATACCTTGAGTGACAACTTGGAGTGGCTGGCATACCAAGAGGGACGGGGGTGGCAGGTGCGCCGAGAGGGGTGCCAAAGGGGACGGGGTGGGGGACATGCCAACGGGGGGCAGGAGTGGGGAGTGCTCCGAGCGGGGTGGGGGCACCAAGGGGGGCAGGAGCAATAAAAGCACCACTCTCGTCCATCAATGGAGGACACTCTCCACCTCTGACTAGAGAATGAAAGGAGACTGCAAACCCGAACGACCTTGTGACCTCAGCTGAACCATAACATCAGCCAGATGTGATGGCAAGAAAACCAGCATATCAGGACCACGCTGTGTCCTGGTCTCTTTGCACAGTCTAGGCCTGACCCCCAGAACATGGAGAAACAAACTTCATGGACTACTTTAGAGCCAGGAATGTCTGCAGAAGTCACCACTAGGCATAGCTGCCAGTGTTTCCAATTCCATATATGGACCACAAAGGAGGAGCTGCCGGAATGTCAATGCAAGGAGGAACATTTGCTTCCTGCTAGAGGTGGGCCAATGACACAACACTGAGCAGCATCCCTCGGGTGGGGAGCAATTCCAGCTGAAGAGCCTTTAGATTTAGCACTTCAGCCCCACATCTGATCTCTGCGGTGAAAACCCAAAGACTAAGGATCACCTTGGAGCTGGGGCTGGAGTATCAGGGAGGGAGCCAGGCCTCACTGGCGGGGCCCTCAGCAATTCCCTACCTTCGGGTCTGTACTGCGCGATGATGGTCACCGTCTGGCCCGCCCGCTTCAGAGCTGCTGCCGCCTGCTCGTGAGTTGCGTTCCGGAGATTTACCCCATTTACCTGACCGAACACAAATGAGGGAATCTGATTAGTTATCGATAGGGCAGCGGAGAGCCACAATGCTCTGCACGGCCCCCAGCTCACCACCTGAGACCCCCTTCTCAAGTCTGCGCCACACACTCGGCCCCTTTCCAAAATAACCCCCTTAGCTAACGTCCCCCTAAGCAAGCAATCCAACTGTGGATCAGTGACCAAGTTCCTCTCCTCCCTGAATCCCCCATTTATATCAGGACCCCAGGCTCCAGTCCTAGCCAGCGATGCACCTGCACAGCTCTCTCTCTTGCTGCAGGTTACTGTTTGCCTACCAAAAGTAGATTGCTGGTTGAGAATAGTGCAGAGGGAAGATGGCTTCACAGCAGGGGAAGGTGATCACTCCCCCCATTCGGGGTTCGGTGTCCACACACAGCTACTCTCAGCACACAGTGCTACTGCCCTTGTTTGGGCATTAGGATTCCTCACTCTCTGAGGCAGGGAGCCTTCCTGCAAATGCACCCATTTCCCCTGGACTGCCTGCTGGTGAACGGAAGGAAGCCTGTGGAGGAGGGGCAATATCTACACCTCATAGACTCATAAGGGACCGTTAGAGTCATCTAGTCTGACCTCCTGCACAACGCAGGTCACAATCGCACCCACAGATCTCTGCCCCAGATCCCTCAATGGCCCCCTCACAGACTGAGCTGACAACCCTGGGTTTAGCAGGCCAATGCTCCACTCACTGAGCTATCCCTCCCCCCCTCTAATTGTTACTGTCACCTAAGGTAACAACTTCACATGCATGAGAGAGAGGGGGGGTTTCCCATCACTAAGGCCTTATTTACAGGAGAAAGATTTACTGGTTACACTGATCTAGTTATACAATCCCCCTGTGTGGACACTTACTCCAATATAAGGGCTTGTCTACACTGGCACTTCACAGCGCTGCAACTTTCTTGTTCAGGGGTGTGAACCCCCCCACCCAAAGCTCTAAGTTTCAGCGCTGTAAAGTGCCAGTGTAGACAGTGCACCAGCGTCAGGAGCTGCACCCCTTGTGGAGGTGGGTTTTTAGAGCTGTGACCACACAAGCCACGTTAAAGCGCTGCCGCCAGTGAGTACGTGCTCTAAGAACGGCTTTCTGAACCCCCTTCCCAAGCATCATACGCTACACGTAAAGAGTTACTCTTATACCTCTATAATGTGTCCACATTGGGGTGGGGGGTGTACCAGTATAACTAGACCAGTTTTAATTCACACCGTAGCTCATACCGGAAACACAGTCCTGTGTAGACAAGGACTAGTACTCCAAACTACAAGTTGGGTAAGAGCAACAGCTGATAATAACAATTGACACCCATTTCAGCAGCCAAACAGGAAACCACTACGAATAACACACACACACACACACACACACACACACACACACACACACACACACTGACCCCCTCTCCCAAACGGCTCTAGATACAAAATCACAGCGTCTCGGATCAAACCAGAGCAGGGGTGGCCAACCTGAGCCTGAGAAGGAGCCAGAATTTACCAGTGTACATTGCGAAGAGCCCCAGTAATAAGTCAGGAGACCCCCATCAGCTCCCCGCCTCCCGCCCACCGGCAGCCCCCCATTCCTCCCTGCACCTCCCAGTCAGCTGTTTCATGGCGTGCAGGAGGCTCTGGGGTGGGGAAGGAGGAGGAGCGAGTGCACGGCAGGCTCAGAGGAGGGGGTGGGAAGGGGTGAAGTGGAGGCAGGGCCTATGTCAGAGCCAGGGGTGGAGCAGTGAACCTCCCCCCACCCCCCCGGCACATTGGAAAGTTGGTGCCTGTAGCTCCAGCCCTGGAGTCGGTGCCTGTACAAGAAGCTGCATATTAACTTCTGAAGAGCTGCATGTGGGTCTGGAGCCACAGGCTGGCCATCCCGATCTAGAGTCCTTCACCCAAATGACTGAGAGCCCCCACCCCACGCGCTGTGCAGGAGACTCCAGGGCTTTCCCCCCCAGACAGTGCCCTCCCACTGGCTCACTCAGGGCCAGACGTCAGCTGCATCATGGATCTTTTCAGCTCAAAGATCCCTATCGGTTACCCCTCTCGAGTGGATGCCTGGGTTCCCGGGGACTGATGTCTTCTCTAGCAATGCAGAACTCCAGCGGCACTAGAGAACTCCTCAGAGCTACGGCTAGCGGAGGCAAGGGCTGGGCAACCTTCCCTACTCATTGCTCTGCCAAGGCACCTCCGACTAGTCCCATCCTGGACTTCTAGCCATGCCTCCGCAGCCCAGGCCAGTTCTGCCAAGTACTGGAGTTTTATCATCTTGGAGATTTCATTCAAACTCCCTTGAGCCCCGCTCTGTGTTCGAACCGAGGTCTCTAGAAGCGCAGACGTGGTGCCATGTGCTGAGTGCATACCTCGGGCCCCAGGGGCTCGAACTGCCGGTCCTGGCCCATGTTCCCACATCCACACTAGCTAGCTGGAAGCGAGTGTGGGTAGGCCTTCCTGCTCTACAATCACACCTTCCTTGCTGTGGAGACACACCCCGAGAGCATCAGTCCCCTCCCAAGCATTGTGGCAATCTGCATTTCTGCCCCAGGGCTCAGCTGTGATTCCTAACCTCAGCCTCTCCCTCCCTGGGCTGGCGAAAGCTTGGACAGTGGTGCTAGGAACACAGGGTCAGGCTGAGGATGGGGAATTCGAACCTTGCTCTACAGCACTCGCTGCTGCTCAGTTTTGAGAGTCACATCCGTGGGTCAGTCCCTGTGAGGTAAGGGCATAAATTGGCGGGGATCTTCAAAACCCCAGGGAAAGGAGGAAAATCCAGCCCCCCAGATCTGCTTTGGCCTCATCTGCATGGAATCAATACACTCCTCAAAATGGCAGGGGCCAAACTGAGAGATGGAGGGACCCTGCCAGGCCAGGCCAAGCTCAGAACCCCCTAAAGAATCTCTCTGGTGTGTGGCTGAAAAGGACACAGCTACCCTGAGCACACAGTGCTCCCCCCCCGTCAGCACTCCGGGACTCCTCCGCTCAGTTTTCACACCGCAAAGCTCCCCGTGCACCCGCCGAGCTGGGGAATGAGAACACGGGTGGAAGTGACCCTGCCATGCCCGGGACTGCGAACTGCAGCAGGACTCACATGGCTGTCCCGACTCAGCCGCTGGGGCTCTAATCACGGGGCCTGGGATCCAGGCCCCGCTCTCCCAGCTTTGCTGTGGAAAGAGTCAGGTGGATTTGTGTCTGCACTGCTGAGAATTAGAACTAGGGATGCAGAACAGAAGGAGATCAAAGGTGCTGGTAGGGGCCAGGGGTACTGTAAATGCCCAAGCGACGGGCAGACTGCTAGACATCCTGCCGCTCTCATAGCGAAAGCAGCTCCCGGCACACGATCCCTGAAGCCGGGACTCACCGACAAGATGCGGTCTCCTCTCCGCAGCTCCCCACTGAGGTCGGCAGGGCCGCCAGCCAAGATGAAGGAGACGAAGATCCCCTCTCCATCCTCTCCCCCGACAATGTTGAAGCCCAGTCCGGTGGAGCCTTTGTGCAGGATGATTTTCCGGGGCTCTCTAAGGGAACAGACATCAGACATTTAGAGAACGGAGGGCAGCAGTGCCCTGGGGTCCGGTGCTTCCAGCTGTGCAGAGAGAAGGAAAGTCACTGAGCACAGCAGGGCGAGCGCTTCCTGACACACCTGGAATCTGGCAGGGCTGAAGTCTCCCCTGCACCCAAGCGCAGCCTCTTGCGACTCATCAGCCAGCAATGAGGAGGCTGACAAATCACAGCGCAGGGGCTGGGAGTTGCACCACCCAACAGGCTGAGCCTAGGGCTCCCGTCAGTCACAGGAGCTGGGCCAAGGGTTCGGCAGCCGGCTGAACAGGCCTCTGCACAGGGAGGAAAGGAGCTGGGGAAGGGAAGGACTCTGGGGACTACAGCTGGGATCCAGAAGAGCTGCAGCCTGGGCAGCGTACCACCAGGCTAAGGCTGCCTGGCAGTGAGCTGGGAAGCAGTTTTATGCCTGCCAGACTTCCACCCTGAGAATAACCAGAGCGCTGACTGGCAAACCCCACCCTGTCAACAGACCGGATTTGACAAGATCGTTTGACAGCCTGCATGGCGATTCACTCTGGAATCTCTTGAAGTGGTACTGAATACTACCACGAATAATTAACAGGTTCAGAGGGGCAGCCATGTTAGTCTGTATCAGCAAAAACAATGAGGAGTCTAGAGACTAATACATTTACTTGGGCATAAGCTTTCTTGGGCTAGAACCCACTTCATCTGCCTGTGCCCAAATGAATGTGTTCAGCTCTACGGTGCCACACCTAATTAACTTTATCAAGGTTTTATATCGAGGTGCAGGTCGCCCAGGTGAAATAAATGCAGATGTGAGTGAATGGTTTAACCCAGACGTCGGTGTCAAGCATGGATGTCTTCTGTCATCTCTCCTGTTTGGCTTTGCCATTGACTTCCTTATAGACAAATCCAACCCAGCAGCCCAAAACAAATGGGATTAATAGTTAATGATGAAAAAACAAATCGAACACGAACCCCAGCACTGGCCAACTCCAGCACTTCTTTGGGAGGCAAAGGAAGAACGAAGTGAGTCAATTCACGTACCTTGGCATTAACATGCCAGCTAATGGGAATGTGCAGAAAGCAATAATGTCACAAATCGGCAAGGCAGCAGCTCATTTACCACAAGGGTTCTCAGACTCTTTTTGAAAATATTTCAGGCTCTGACCACAGAAGTAAGGGTGGCGATACTGTGACCCCACCCCCTACAAAAGGCTTGTGAGCCCTTGGGTCAAGAAATGCCAGTTTGAGAAATCCTGATTTACTAGCTTAAACAAGATTTTGGTTATTGAGAATCTAATTGATAGACCAAACTACAAATCTTGACCCCAATGTTATTTCTGTCATAACATACGGATGTGAAAACCGGCAATCCACCAAAGGTACAGGGAGACAGGCATTTCAGTGCCTTAGAAGCAAATACCTCAGGAAAACACTAAGCATTAAGTGGAACAAATTTATACCAAAATGCTGAGATTCTTCTGAGAGTTTAACAACCCTTTATCTCTAAAGTCACCCAGGACGATGACGGAAATACCCAGGACATGTGTTAAGAATGGAGTTCGAGCGTCTTCTGTGGAGGAAGATGTGAAAATGGCAGCAGGACACTCTCAGAGCAGTAAAACAGGTGGGATTTAACCTCCCTGAGCCATGCAAAGGCAGCCCGGGGCAGACAGGGCGACGGGGACCCTGGTCACACCCTAAGTCAAGTCTGGTGGTGCAGGCAGGGATCAGATTCTGATCCAGGGGACTGAACAGGCCTCTCTGCGCACAGAGAGGAGCTGGGGCAGGGAAGGACGTTGATTCTGGGCACTACAATGGAGCTCCAGAAAAGCAATATGATGCCAGGCTGCAAGGGAGCCTTTTCCATATGCTCCATGGGACGGACACAGGCTCCACTGTCATGAGCCGGAAGGGAGATTTCTCAGCCTTTACTGACATGCATCCTGCGGCATGGTTTGCAGCAAGGGACACTGGGAAGGAGCCCAGACCTGGGGTCCCTCATCCACAGCCTGCCCATGCTGGGGGGAATGTCACCTAGAGACAGTTACGGGAAGTAGCTGCTAAGACAAGCGGGAGAGCAAGAGAAGGAAAGAAAGGAGGAGGAGGAGGATGTCTAAGGAGGGCTTAGTGCTGGGCTGGAGCCTCTCGCCTCAGGCCCCCATAGGCTCCATGGGGCGGGGAGACCTGTGGATGGTTGGGAGTTAAATCTGTTGAGCTCAACTAAATGTAGCCCAAAGGGGGAGGATAGGACAGGAGTCTGCAGCCCTGAGCCCCCAGCCGGGACAGGGACTGGGGGGGAAGGGAGGGTTGGCCCTAGGAGAAATGTGATGGAATTAAGGAAAGAGGAAGGTGGAGTGTCAAGCCAAGCCCTGAAGGGGAACAAGAGGCAGTGATGGGATTGTCTCCAGGGGAAGGGGTAGGTGTAGGGGCACCACTGCTCACGACACTGTGCTAGTAAATGTCCAACAGAGAACACCCCTGCCCTGACCCCTAGGGGACGGACTGGATGGGATCTCTGGACCTGCCCCCTCCTGCCTTGAAAGCTGCCATCTCTGGCTCATGGGCACCAGCCCATACACCACTGTGGCATTTCTGCAGAGACAGTATGCTGCAGGGAAGGGGGCCAGGCTGGCTCCCATGAGCTCTCCGCCGGCTTTGTTCTCTGTGACCCGGGGAACTCGCAGACAGGCGGGAGAGCAGATTGGCTGTGGTATCTGAACCACTGTGTCCAGCCCGGAGTGTTTAGTCCTCTGCTTACCGAGTCTGGACATCCCAGTGCCCTGCAGGCTTGCTGCAGATCCCCCCGCCCCACTTTCAGTGGAGTAAACTTCAGTACGAACCTCCACCCACCACAGGCCCTGAGGGCTCGCGTTCCCCAGGACCACCCCTCACTCCAGTTCTGTCTGCGTTACTCCAGCTGCACACACTCCTGTCTGCCTTCCAGTACCGTTAACACCGAGGTTATACCAAGACTTGGCACAAGCAGAAATGCCAGGCCTTGAACAAGTAGGCCTTTTTGCTCAGTTCCAGTATCACCCCAGCCAGGCACCGCACCCTGTGCCCAGAAACCTCTCCCAGATGCTCCTCCCTGCCCGGACAATGGTCCCACTCCCCTTCCCTGCATCAGCTCAGACGAAGTGGTCTTACAGAACAGTACCTTTGGTCCCATGTCTTCCTATGCCCTGCCTGCTGCCGGGAGGGCGAGAGAGCCGGGGGTCCCCCGTAGGACATGGATGACGAGATGTTCACAGTGAACATTGCTGCGCTGCGCGCTCTGCCTGCGGTCTCCCTGCCTGGTTCTTGCTCCCCAGCTGGGACACGTGTGAGGAACAGGAATGTTCTGAATGCTCTCAGCTCTCAACCCCCTGCTCTGTTTATCTGGGCTGTCTCTCTGCTGGGCGGTTGCAGGGCACGTGTCTGCAGCTACTGAGAGGACACAGACTTCAGCACTCTGCTTAGACCTACGGACTTAACCCATTCCTGCCCTAGCAGGCAAAGCCAGTATCATCCCTAAACTGGCAAGCTTACTTTGTTACTTGCAATATTCTCCAATAACAGATCCTGGCTCGTGTTAACCCCTCCCATCAGCACTGACCCGAGGCCCCCAGTAGCACCTTCCCCTCGAATCCAGGAGAACAAGGGCATCAACATGTCAGTCAAACCCTCTCATGCGTCCTGGGTGTGATTCTTCAAAAATGCAGCTGCCTTTGGGCAAAATCAGCCTGCAGGAACAGAGTGCAGGGGGCGGGTCCACTGCTCACTGACACAGGCCAAACCACCTGATTCACGTCAAATCTGCTGTACCAACAACCTCTGACTGTTCACCTAGCACTGCTCACTCCGTAAGCTACGGGCAATAACAGCGCTCTGACACTGACGGGAGGACTGGCTGCTGCCCGTCCAGGCAGATCAGAGAACAGACAACACCATTCGATCTGCTGCCCTACCGCCGAGCCGGGCGCCCAAGAGGCTCCGTGCGCCGGGTGTGCTCCCACCCCGTCATGAACGCAAGAACCCGCCGGTAGAAGAAACCATCAGATGAAAGCGAACGTCTGACTCAGCGGAATGGCTGCGTCCAGAGACCCCTGGGCTAGAGGTGACGGCTGGTCCCGCCGCAGGAAAACACACGAGGAGACGGCGCCGGCTCCTGCCCAGGGCCCTGAGCGCATCGAGGTGGTTTTGCTGCAGGTGGTAGAGGAGGGTGAGTTGCTCTTTGGTCTCTCCAGTGAACGATGCCCGGCCCCCCGCCTCACGAGTGCCCAGCTTTCCGTGATGGCTATCGCCCCGTCCGGCCCGCGGGGGCGAGGGGTGAGCCAGAGCAGGGGCTCGGCAGGGGCCCTCTCTCCCGTGGGAGAATGCACAGGCCGGAGGCAGCGCACTGGGCCGCAGAGTGAAGCTGGCAGAGCCCAGGAGGGCAGCGCTCTCCGGCAGTGCCCATCACACAACACATCAAAGCCCGGAGGAGACAGCCGCAGCCGCGCGGGCCTGTCAATCCTGTTAGACACGCCGGCCGCTCTGCCTGGATGGCGCCGGGCGGCAGCATCCTCTAGTGGCCAGTCACTAGCACCGCTTCACACACAGCGGCCCTCACTGCTGCGCAGGCCCACGCTGTGCTGGAGGGTCGAGGGGGGAGGACCGACGGGAGGGGCTGTTTAACCACCTCTCTCCCCAGGAATGTGCGTCTGACACAGAACGGCCTGACACAAATGGGCCCAACACACGACACACCGCCCATCATCACAACCAACACACGACAGGCCTCCAGTCATCACACATGATACACAACACACCTCCAGTTATCACAACCAACACCCGACACACCTCCAGTCATTACACCCGACACCCGACACACCACCCATCATCACAACCAACACACGACAGGCCTCCAGTCATCACACATGATACACGACACACCTCCAGTTATCACAACCAACACACGACACACCTCCAGTAATCACACACGACACACCACCCATCGTCACAACCAACACACGACAGGCCTCCAGTCCTCAGACATGATACACGACACATCTCCAGTTATCACAACCAACACTCGACACACCTCCAGTCATTACACACGACACACCGCCCATCATCACAACCAACACACGACAGGCCTCCAGTCATCACACATGATACACAACACACCTCCAGTTATCACAACCAACACCCGACACACCTCCAGTAATCACACACAACACACCACCCATCGTCACAACCAACACACGACAGTCCTCCAGTCCTCAGACATGATACACGACACACCTCCAGTTATCACAACCAACACCCGACACACCTCCAGTCATTACACCCGACACACGACACACCGCCCATCATCACAACCAACACACGACAGTCCTCCAGTCATCACACATGATACACGACACACCTCCAGTTATCACAACCAACACCCGACACACCTCCAGTCATTACACCCGACACCCGACACACCACCCATCGTCACAACCAACACACGACAGGCCTCCAGTCATCACACATGATACACAACACACCTCCAGTTATCACAACCAACACCCGACACACCTCCAGTAATCACACACGACACACCACCCATCGTCACAACCAACACACGACAGTCCTCCAGTCCTCAGACATGATACACGACACACCTCCAGTTATCACAACCAACACCCGACACACCTCCAGTCATTACACCCGACACACGACACACCGCCCATCATCACAACCAACACACGACAGTCCTCCAGTCATCACACATGATACACGACACACCTCCAGTTATCATAACCAACACCCGACACACCTCCAGTCATTACACCCGACACCCGACACACCACCCATCGTCACAACCAACACACGACAGGCCTCCAGTCATTACACACGATACACGACACACCTCCAGTAATCACAACCAACACACGACACACCTCCAGTCACCACACACTATACACGACACACCGCCGATCATCACAACCAGCACACGACAGGCCTCCAGTCATTACACACGATACACGACACACCTCCATCATCACGCACGATATGCGACACGCCTCCAGTCATTGCGTGTGACACGCCTCAGTCATCACACACGATACACAACATGCCTCCATAAATAATGCACAATATGCAACATGCCTCCAATCATCATGCACAATACACGACAAGTCTCCAGTCATGACTCCCAACACATAACATGCCTCCAGTCATCACACCTGACACGCCTTGAGTCATGACACGCGATACACCTCCATCATCATCACACACGATACACGACATGCCTCCAGTCATCACACGATACACGACACGCCTCCATCATCACGCACAACACACGACACACCTCCATCATCACGCACAACACACAACACACCTCCATCATCACGCACAACACACCTCCATCATCACGCACAACACACAACACACCTCCATCATCACGCACAACACACAACACACCTCCATCATCATCACACACGATACACGACATGCCTCCAGTCATCACACGATACACGACACGCCTCCATCATCACGCACAACACACGACTCGCCTCCATCACCACCCTGACCTGCCGTCACCCCACGCTTCAGCCGGTCCTTAGCCCGCCATCACCCCGACCCTAAAGCCAATTGTAGCCCTGCTGTTACCAAACGCTCAAGTCAGTTCTAACCCTGAACCGACTCCAGCTGTATGCTACGGACCGAGAGTAGCAAGACACCATAACAGGGACTAAAGCCCCTTGTGTTTCTCTGCGTCCTACTCCCAGCTCACCCAAAACCTATTTCTGCTCCTCGCTCCATGGAGAGAGAGGCAAGAGCTGGCCCCACGTAGGGACCAAACTGGATTGCTCTGTACATGATGTTCCCGATGAGCGAGACACCTCGGCGTGAGAGGCGGGAAGCGGGAGAGCTCAGAGCACTGGAGGATCCCGGCTGCATGGCCCGTGTGAAAGGAACCGATGGCAGACGAGCCCCCTGAAGACCCAGGACTCAAATCAGAAACGCAGGCGTGGCCCAGGAGGGAGAGATGTGCTTGAGCTGCCAACGTTTTTCCATCACCATCGTCCTGAAGGATCTCGGCCTCATCTCCAGAGGTTTCGGTGCGTCCCGGGGCTCTGAGCAGGGGGAAAGGGCTGCACGGCCTGGGTGGAATTCCATCATCCATGTGCTTTGCATTTCCAGGATTTGTAATGAGCACAGGACACGAACAGAAAAGAGTCAGAAACGTAGGAGCACTTAAGTCTCCAAAGAGGAAGAGGGGGGCGAAGGGGAAGGACATGGGGAATGGGGCCAGAGCCACTGAACAATCTCTCTAGCTTGGTGCATATCCCCATGGTATCTAAGCATCAAAATCAAGAGGGAGACTCAAGATTTTCACAGGCCCGAGGGAGCAGAATCTGCCCCAGAGACTTTTAAAGACTTTTAACCCCCCTGACAAATCAGGGTTTTGTGCTGCAAGGAAGCTCAGCACCTGTGGCCGTAGGCCTGGGGGATGGGGACAGATTCGCCAGGTCAATAACTATTGCCACTGCACCCCCAGCGTCCTTGGGAAAGAAGAGAGGGAGGGAGAAGGGATTTGAGAGGGAGAGGAGAGCGCCCAGAGCTGTTTCTCTGAGCTGTCTCTACCCGCAGGCCCTTGCTCACCTGGTGAAGTCCTCCTCCCCAATCATGTGTCGCGGGACGGGCGAGTACCTCGATGGGGTCGCCTGGGTCGGTGGGGCTGGGTAGGTGGGTTTGTTCTCAACACTGCCCAGGTAACCCAGACTGGTGTTATGGCTTATGTGGTTATCGGCCAAGGCTGAGAAGGCTGCAGAGAAGGAAAAGACAAAATCAGGAGCAGAAGTCCTGGGCCCGGCTGCTCTGGTATACAACTGGGGGGCAAGAGCCCTGTGGTACCATTGCTAGCGCACATTTCCCTACAGTGCCCTGAACCCCGTGGGGCTCCCCACCCCCAAGACCCTCCCATCTCACTCTCTCTCACATGCCCCTCTCCCTTCGGCCCTGCTCTTTACCCCCCTACATCCTTCCCCAGGGTTCTGGTGGCCTTCCCCTCCCGCTGGCGCTGGGCACAGCTGTGCTCTCCGGGCTGAGGCTGGCGTACGTACTGCTGGCATAGTCGGGGGGCGCGTACATGTCGTTGAGGTGGGCGTTGCCCGGCTTGGCCACTTTCAGGTACACCATGTCGGAGGTGTTCTTCAGGGAGGCCACCGCCTCCTCATGCCGCACGTCCTGCAGGTTCGTGTTATTCACCTGCCAGAGAGAAGGGGCCGGGGGCGGGGGGGGGGAGACAGGAAACAAACAGAAAGGCATGAGCGGCAGAGGAGGGGTCGGGAGGAGAGAAAGGACTGGGATCAAACCATCCCGGCTCTGATCCCTGGTGAAGTGGGATGAGACGTGTCTCCAGGTGTTTCAATAGCTGGGGCTGGGCTGCATCTCAGGTAGAGGTAGGCAACCTATGGCACGGTGCCGAAGGCAGCACGCGAGCTGATTTTCAGTGGCACTCACAGTGCCCAGGTCCCGACCACTGGTCTGGGGGGCTCTGCATTTTAAATTAAATTTAAATGAAGCTTCTTAAACATTTTAAAAACCTTATTTACTTCACATACAACAATCCTTTAGTTCTGTATTATAGACGGATAGAAAGAGACCTTCTGAAACCGTTAGAATGTATGACTGGCACGCGAACCCTTAAACGAGAGTGAAGAAATGAAGACTGGGCCCCCCACTTCTGAAAGGTTGCCGACTCCTGAGCTAGAGTCTGATTCCCAGGCAGCATGCAACAAGTACAGCCCTCCACCCGGCCTTTCAAACACTGCCGTTTGCAGTGTTGTTGCAGCCGGGCTGGTCCCAGGTATCTCTTATGGGACTAACTTCTGTGGGAGGGAGGGACAAGCTTCACCGAGCTCTTCCTCGGGTCTGGAGAAGGCAGCCAGCATGTCCAAGCTGAACCCAAGGTGGGACAGATTGGTAAGCAGAAGAGAGACCACGTCAAGTGAAGTGGGCTATGAAGGGTTAGCGGGCAGAGGGTGGGTTAAAGTGGGTGTAAGGAGCCATCAAACCAGTGTCTCTTAAGACCATGGATTTTAGTGTCCAGCGAGTTCTGAATGGAAGTTCCCAGCCTCGTCTCGAGAAGGACGGGGAGGTCCTGAGGAGAGTGTTCACCCAGGGGTGATGGGGTGTTTTCGTCCTGTGTTTCTTTGTGAGTTCATTCGAGAGCACAGGGATTGTCGCGTTTCACCCCCACCTTCCATTCAGAACTCGGCTGGACACTAAAATCCAAACCACGCTTGGACATGCTGGCTGCCTTCTCCGGACGTGAGGAAGAGCTCGGTGAAGCTCCACGGCTTGTCCCTCCCTCCCACAGAAGTTACTTACCATGTCCCTCTTTTACACCCGGGGTATTTGTTTATCTTCATGACACAGAAACTCCTACTTATGGTGCCAGTTGTACCCCCTCCGGTCTGCATGCCGTTCATCTCACCGCGCCACCCAGCCGCTATCCCACAATACAGGAACATGATCCTCCTCAACTACCCTTAGTGCGGTCCCGTCCCAGCCATGGGGAGCCGGGGGAATCCCGGACTTCAGTGCCCATCACATCTCAGGCATGTCATTAATGTCATATTTGGGAATTCGCTCCGGGCCCCCGGCCCTGCCGGGACATTCCCCTTGTCAGCAAACAGTGAGAGGCACAGCCGGGAACAATCCTACAGCCACAAGGCCACATTCACCAGCTCACGCACGCTGCTCTGGGTCACCCTGGCCATGCGAAGCAGCCCCTAGCCATGGGTCTGTTCTGTGACCCGCTCTCCCGGTCCCTTCTCCATTGCTGTGATGGGGATCCAGCTGGTGGGACTTTGTCATTATGGGAATCTAATGATCTGTGAGTACGAACGACACACTGGGGTGCACGATGTCACCCCTGTGCCCAGGCCCTGGGAAGGAGAGCTAGTGCTCTCCTGGGGGGGGGAGGGCGCTGGAGCAATGGGAAGCCCAGCTGTATATATGGAATAAGAGCCAGTGCTAGGCAGAGGGGGCTGTAGAGCAGACACCTCCCTCTGTCGGCCCCTAGAGCCCAGGGGAAGGTGCGTGCACTCACCGCCAGCAGCCGGTCCCCGATCTGCAGCCGGCCATCCTTCTGGGCAGCCCCTCCCTCAATGATCTTGGTGATGTAGATGCTGTTGTCTCCTGGGATGTGCTGGTTTCCGATTCCACCCGCGATGCTGAAGCCCAGTCCTGAGGGGAACCCGAGAGTGAGAGGAGTGAGAGGAGGCTGCAGAGTCACTCGATGGGGAGCGGAAAGCACCTGCCTGGGGCCGCGGGGTATTTCCAGTGCCAGTGGCTGGCTCGCCACGGCGCCTCCGCCCATGCTCTCCCGTCGCTCCTCCTGCTGGTGACCCGCTGCCTGGGCTTGGCTGAGCACATGGAGAGGAGGGTGGGCTCTGGTCCCTGAGCAAACCGGGACATATGGGGAGGCCAGTACGCTCTGACTACCAGGCTATAACCACACGTCTGTTCAGCCGGCGCAGGGAACACTGTGCGGCACAGCTCCCGAACCTCAATTTCCCAGGCCCCACACAGCTTGCTGCTGCCCCCCAGTCCTGACACTCCCCCCCCCCCTGCCCCCGGCCATTTCTGTCCGCGGACCGGGGCTGGGTTAGGCTACAGCGCCCCTTTAAGAGATTTCACCTTTGGGTCCTTTCATCAGGTTCACTTCCATGATCGTCTCCGGTGGCGGCTGCCTCCGACGCACCACGAGTCGAACCACCGGGCCCGCTTCCTTCAGCGCCTCCACCGCCTTGCTGTGCACCACCTCGGAGACGTCTGCCTCGTTCACCCGCAGGACGCAGTCGTTCACCCTGCAAGCAGCACGCATCACTGGCCAGCCCTGGAGGCTCTGGCCTCTCCGGGATCCACTGTCCTCCAATCTCCTCTGAGCCCTCCACACCATGGCAAAGACCCCAGAGCTCCACCCCCCTCCCGCCCCCTGCCCCGGGAACTCCACTGAGCTCCCACCTCTCTCTCCTTCCAGCCCACGGAGCCCCAGAGACCAGGGCACTGAGTGTGTGGACAGGACCACAGTACGGAGCCTCTACTGCCAGGCCCAGCCGCTTAGCAGGAAGTGGATGGAGAGGGGCTTGTGATGGGGTGTTCCTCCCCCCCACTTGCTCTAAAGGGGTTAATGGAAGACAGGGGGCTAATTAACCTGTCAGGCTGAGAAGAAACCCCAATTAGGGGCAGCTCACCTGTGTGGGAGCAGGTGGGGCTTCTAGAAAGGCAGGGAGCAGACAGCAGAGAGGGGCTGCAGGGAAGTGGTCTGCAGCGACCCCCTGGGGAAGGGAGTCAGGGCTGGCAGACCTGGGGGGCGGGGGAGGCAGAAGGAGCAGGGAAGTCTCAGAGAAAGGCAGGAAGGTTGAGGATCGTGCCGAGCTTGGCTGTTGATGAGATGGTCCCTGAGCTGGAATGCAGAGCGGAGGGCAGGCCCGGGTCCCGCCGGGGCAGGGAATGGGGAGCCTGACTAACCCTGCTGGAGAGACAGCAACTGCAGGAAGTGCAGTGAGCAGCACAGGGGGCCTCGGACGTGGGACGAGCTAATCCCCAGAGTGGCCAGGAGGAGGTGCCACAGCAGTGAGTGGGGATCCTGCGGGAAGGGGACCCTTCAGTGTGACAGGGGGTGAGAAAGACCCTGGCAGCGCCCTGGCCAGAGCGAGGGGACAGAGTCTGATGATTTATTGGTGGTAAAGGGGGAGATTAGCGAAGAAACAGTCCCCATATTCTCTTGTCCCAAAACAGTCCCCAGATTCTCTTGTCCCAAATCCCCCTCGACATAGCCCATTCCCCCATTCTCCCCTCTCCTCGTACACCCAGTCCCACCCGATACTCCAAAGCTCCGCACACAGACCTCTGCCAATGCCTCCCAGCTGGGGCTCCCCCCCCAGCGTGCAGCTGACCCCCCCATCCTGATGCACAGGCTCCCTGCTACTCCAGCAGGGGTCTCCCCTGAGGAGAAGCTGCCCAAGGTACCAAGCCGTGGGAACAATGCTCGGACTCGGCTGAGACTGGCCAGCTCGTTGCATGGGAAGTCCTGCGCACTACCTCTGTGCTTCAGCTCTGCCTGTCCCTGGGCTTGGGATCGCCAGCACGGGAACACCGCCCTGCGCAGCGCTAAAGCCCCGTCGAACTGCTGCCAAGTGACTCACGGCATTGGGCCCGGGGCGGTACTCACCCGAGGCGGCCATCCATGGCTGCTGCTCCACCAGGGATGATTTTCGTGATAAAAATCCCTGGATCATCCGGAATGTGGGGATTATCAATTCCCCCCGCAATGCTGAAGCCAAGGCCAGAGTTACCCTGGGGAAAACAAAACACAGGGAACCTTTCTGAGGAGGGAACTTCTCCCTTGGTGCTTGTACAGGCCCCAGGCCAGAGGCTGAATTAACCCCTCCCCTCCCCCCCCCGCTCTGATGGTGCCATGCCAGCGAACCCCTCCCAGACCAGCAGTAGCGCGTGCAGAAGCTGGGTTCCTCCAGGTCTCCCTGGTTCTCAGGCATGCTGAGAAGCGGAGCAGCAGATGGGAGACACTAAGAGCCAGAGCTCTTCGTCCCCGGAGCCACGTCTCTGCTGACAGGCTGAGCCCAGGGCAAAGCGACCACCAGTGCCGGCTTCCAAGGAGCAGATCCCAATATCTGCCGGGGAGAGAACAGCCAACATGTCTGATCCACTGGCGCTGGGACTCTCCTGCACCTCCCAGGAGAGAACAGAGTCAGTGCTAGGCAGAGGGTCTTAGAGCAGAAACCTCACAGAGCCCTCCCCTGGCATCCCCGCCTCCCTCCATCGGTCTCTGGAGCCCAGAGGAAAGGGTGTGCGCTCCCTGAAGAACTCCAGAAATATGACATTTGGACGTTGATTCTCTCCGTTTACACGGGGGTAACCACTGACTTCGGCCGTTATTCCTGAGGCACACTGGTGTGAACGGGAGGAGAACAGCCCCCGGGCTCTGTGTCAGAGGAGGAATGGCAGAGAACTCTGGAATGGCCAGGTGTACACACAGCTCTGTTATCGGCCTGGAACCGTGAGAATCACGTTAGGCAGCGTCCTCCTTTCTGACCCACTGAAATGAAGTGACCTGGGCATTGTTCGTTCTTGGTGCATGACGACCCCATTTCCCAGACAGAGAAACTGAGGCATCAAGAAACAAAGTGAATTGGCCAAGCTCCACAGCGAATCCGTTTGAAAACTACACAAGATGCTGGCGAAAAACCCAAAGCACTGACTGCCGCTGTGCAGTGTGAACAGACAGGAGCTGGCTGGACTGAGGAGTGAGATCGATGAACGACAGGTGAGCTAGCAGCCTCATGGATTAGAACATTGAGATCTTTCATAAAATTTGTTTTTCCGTAGCCCATCTGACTGATGGAGATCAATCCAAAACGGAACAAACTCCTCTTGTCCAATCGGGTATCTGCCTACACTGAGAATAGAAGCTGCAAAATCTGTTACCCTGGAAAAGGGTTAATCTCTTCCATACACTGGAGATTTTCTAGACCAATAGAAAAGGCACTTCCCCCTCTCTGGCAGAGAGATGGGGGGGAGAACAGCTGAATTCTAGACCTGAGCATTTGCATATGATTCCAATTATTTGTAGGATGTCAAGGTAGAGCAGGAGGTGTTGAAATGTTCCTCCCCGCTGCGCTCTGAAAGGCTCCCGGTTGCTGTTCTGTGGGCTGGAAACGGGCTCTGACAAGCAGGCACATGACAGGTAACCTTTGCTTCCAGTAGAATAAAACCTGCTTCTCCTGCTCTGGGGATCCCTCCCTCCTTGCGCCTGACGTCCAGCCGCAGAGTGCTCTACCAGCCCCCAGAGTCCCCTTCACTGCTGGCTCGAGTCCACCCCCAGGGAAGTTGTGCTAGTAAAGGAGAAGGTTGCTCTAAGCAAGGAATAGGATCATTGTCCCAGGACTTGAACCATTCATTGTCTAATTCTGATGAGGAAATCCATCCTGAGAGCTGAGACCTTAGCTCCAAGAAAATATCTTGGAGCAATTTCACTTTCCTTTGGCAGCCTAGACAGCAGCAAGCGCAGAGAACTCTCCAGCCTGGCCCAGGGCTACCCCAGGCGAGAGCGCGAGGTGCGCGGCTCTCCGGGAGCCTGCCCCAGGTGAGAGTGCGAGGTGGGCGGCTCTCCGGGAGCCTGCCCCAGGCGAGAGCGCGAGGTGCGCGGCTCTCCGGGAGCCTGTCCCAGGCGAGAGCGTGAGGCGGGCGGCTCTCCGGGAGCCTGTCCCAGGCGAGAGCGCGAGGTGCGCGGCTCTCCGGGAGCCTGTCCCAGGTGAGAGCGCGAGGCGGGCGGCTCTCCGGGAGCCTGCCCCAGGTGAGAGCGCGAGGTGCACGGCTATCCGGGAGCCTGCCCCAGGCGAGAGCGCGAGGTGCGCGGCTCTCCGGGAGCCTGTCCCAGGCGAGAGCGTGAGGCGGGCGGCTCTCCGGGAGCCTGTCCCAGGCGAGAGCGCGAGGCTCTCCGGGAGCCTGCCCCAGGTGAGAGCACGAGGTGCACGGCTCTCCGGGAGCCTGCCCCAGGCGAGAGCGCAAGGCGGGCGGCTCTCCGGGAGCCTGCCCCAGGTGAGAGCGCGAGGCGGGCGGCTCTCGGAGAGTCTGCCCCAGGCGAGAGCGCGAGGCGGGCGGCTCTCCGGGAGCCTGTCCCAGGTGAGAGCGCGAGGTGCGCGGCTCTCCGGGAGCCTGTCCCAGGCGAGAGCGCGAGGTGCGCGGCTCTCCGGGAGCCTGTCCCAGGCGAGAGCGCGAGGTGCGCGGCTCTCCGGGAGCCTGTCCCAGGTGAGAGCGCGAGGTGCGCGGCTCTCCGGGAGCCTGTCCCAGGCGAGAGCGCGAGGTGCGCGGCTCTCCGGGAGCCTGTCCCAGGTGAGAGCGCGAGAGCGCGCGGCTCTCCGGGAGCCTGTCCCAGGTGAGAGCGCGAGAGCGCGCGGCTCTCCGGGAGCCTGTCCCAGGCGAGAGCGCGAGGCGGGCGGCTCTCCGGGAGCCTGTCCCAGGCGAGAGCGCGAGGTGCGCGGCTCTCTGGGAGCCTGTCCCAGGCGAGAGCGCGAGGTGCGCGGCTCTCCGGGAGCCTGCCCCAGGTGAGAGCGCGAGGCGGGCGGCTCTCGGAGAGTCTGCCCCAGGCGAGAGCGCGAGGTGCGCGGCTCTCCGGGAGCCTGTCCCAGGTGAGAGCGCGAGGCGGGCGGCTCTCCGGGAGCCTGCCCCAGGTGAGAGCGCGAGGTGCGCGGCTCTCCGGGAGCCTGTCCCAGGCGAGAGCGTGAGGTTAGGGAGAGATTTTTAATCTTCCTAAACACACTCCCCGAGAGCTCCTGTCCTTCCTGCTCCAGGAGAACTTCTGTGGCTATTGCTGGCGTAGCGGCGCCCACCACAGGTGTCAGGGACGTCATGAGAACAGGATTGAGCCGTACCCAGTAAGTCCTGGGAAACCAGGCCAGGATCTGCCCTTTCTCTAGACCCTACGGAGCAGCTCAGCTCCTGCTGTGTTCTGACCCAGCTGCAGCGTTTGAAGCAGCCGGCCTGGTCCTAGAATAGCTCAGGCTGTCTTCTCAGTAGCTGCGGGCGTCCAGAGCTTGTCACACCCTGGGTTATCTGGGTTTCCAAGTGCAGGGCCAGGCCGGGTGGACTGTCTTCATGGGGGGAGGGCGGAGGGCTCCCTGGGGATAACGCTGCAGAGGCAGTTCCACGTACCTCCCTCTTCCGACCGGCCCCACACCTGCGTCTCCAGCACCAAGCGCCGACCCCTGGAGCGCTGGGTAAAGTGTCTGATGGGAAAGGGACGTACAGCTGCGGTTGCCTCTGTCCACACTGTTCACAATCCCCTTCTCACAGCTGCTGTGGGGCTCAGGAGATGTAGGGGCAGGTGCAGCTGGAGGAGAAGGTTGTGCAGGAGGTGCAGCTGTGACCCCTGTGCAGCTGGAGGAGAAGGTTGTGCAGGAGGTGCAGCTGTGACCCCTGTGCAGCTGGAGGAGAAGGTTGTGCAGCAGGTGCAGCTGTGACCCCTGTGCAGCTGGAGGAGAAGGTTGTGCAGGAGGTGCAGCTGTGACCCCTGTGCAGCTGGAGGAGAAGGTTGTGCAGGAGGTGCAGCTGTGACCCCTGTGCAGCTGGAGGGAGAAGGTTGTGCAGGAGGTGCAGCTGTGACCCCTGTGCAGCTGGAGGGAGAAGGTTGTGCAGGAGGTGCAGCTGTGACCCCTGTGCAGCTGGAGGAGAAGGTTGTGCAGGAGGTGCAGCTGTGACCCCTGTGCAGCTGGAGGAGAAGGTTGTGCAGGAGGTGCAGCTGTGACCCCTGTGCAGCTGGAGGAGAAGGTTGTGCAGGAGGTGCAGCTGTGACCCCTGTGCAGCTGGAGGAGAAGGTTGTGCAGGAGGTGCAGCTGTGACCCCTGTGCAGCTGGAGGAGAAGGTTGTGCAGGAGGTGCAGCTGTGACCCCTGTGCAGCTGGAGGGAGAAGCGACCTGCTCCCCGTGCCATGTCTCTGAGGTGGGACAGCAGCATTCCCGGGAGAGGCGCCACCAAGCATGGGGGGGCCGGCCCCTCCTTCGCGCTCGGCCTAGAGTGGGAACAGGGGGGTTTCTCGGGCTCCATACAGCCGGGCACTCAGCGCGATAACAGGCCTCGTGTGCCCCAGGGCAGGGCCAAACTGTGCTGGGCTCTTTGGGGCCTGCTGCGTCTGGCGCGCCCGCCAGTCAGAAAGGCGCTGCCTAGGTTTCTGCAAAGGTGAGTTTCCAGGCAGGGATTTTGGCAATGGCTGAGGAGGGGGAAGACACCTCAGACCTGCCCTACTTCCTGTTCCACGGCTCCTCTTTGGAGCCTCACTCCCGTGTCATGGGCAGTGTCACGCCGCTCGCTCCCGAGCCATAGAGCGCTGCGGGAGGGCGGGTGGGTGGAGGCTCCGTCCCCCAGATACAAAGCGAGAAGAGGGAGAAAAGCAGAGTTAGGAGGTTTGTCTTCCTCTGCTCCGGACCCACGGGGTGTCACTCTGTGACGCAGGAACCTGGTCGCTGCTCTGGGCAACCGGGAACGAGTCTCTGGCCTTGCTGGATCTACAAGCGAGCGAGACCAGTACAAGTTCCCCAAGGGGACTGTGTGTCCAGAGGAGTCGAAGGTGTTCGAGTGCCCCTGTGTGCGTCCCTCGTGAGAGGTGGTGGAGCAGGGGAATCAAGGTCCCTACGAGAGAATAACCGGGGGGGGTGGGGGAACGGGACTATCCCTTTACCGTGCAGTGAGCTGGATACCCACCTGCACAAAAATCTCCCTCCTGAGGCGTGAGCCCCAGCCAAGCCCGGACACACCGTTCACTGGACGGCCTGGGCCAGGGCCTGAAACCCACATGGTGCTGTTGCCCAGGAGGTGCCATGCCAATGAAACCCTGGCCATAAAGCTGTTGCTGTCCTGGCCAGCCTGAGCCTGGCATTCACCAGAGCCAGGAGTGGTTTCCCTGTTGTGTGGTGACCTCCTGGATTTATGTCCTGTGCACTCCTGTCCCTCCACGGGATTGGACCAGTGTGTCTCCTCAGGCCACGACATGCCGTAAAAACTGAGCCAACCCAGCTTGACCTGAACACAGGGACCCCTGGGCAAACGATGGGGTTAGCTGGCACCCTGGAGCGTCGGGACCCTTTGTCGCCGGACTGGCACCCTGGAGCGTCGGGACCCTTTGTCACTGCACTGCCCTGGAGCGTCGGGACCCTTCGTCGCCGGACTGGCGCCCTGGAGCGTCGGGACCCTTCGTCGCCGGACTGGCGCCCTGGAGCGTCGGGACCCTTCGTCGCCGGACTGGCGCCCTGGAGCGTCGGGACCCTTCGTCGCCGGACTGGCGCCCTGGAGCGTCGGGACCCTTCATCGCCGGACTGGCGCCCTGGAGCGTCGGGACCCTTCGTCGCTGGACTGGCGCCCTGGAGCGTCGGGACCCTTCGTCGCCGGACTGGCGCCCTGGAGCGTCGGGACCCTTCGTCGCCGGACTGGCGCCCTGGAGCGTCGGGACCCTTCGTCGCTGGACTGGCGCCCTGGAGCGTCGGGACCCTTCGTCGCCGGACTGGCGCCCTGGAGCGTCGGGACCCTTCGTCGCTGGACTGGCGCCCTGGAGCGTCGGGACCCTTCGTCGCCGGACTGGCGCCCTGGAGCGTCGGGACCCTTCGTCGCCGGACTGGCGCCCTGGAGCGTCGGGACCCTTCGTCGCCGGACTGGCGCCCTGGCCACCTTGGCTCCAAAAGCACCCATCAAAATAAGCCCCTTGCTTTCTCACATGCAACCTATCGTTCTGCTGGGGGGAGGCAGGGGCTCAGCCCCCATCCTCAAGCTCCCGGAGCTCCGGGTGAGCCCCTCAGGGTGTAGGAAGGGGGCAGTTTAACACAGCCAGGCTCTAGAGCACAGCACTCTGGCCTCCATATGCAGATCCCATGGCCCTCAGCGGAGCTGCCTGTATGCTTGAGGGCACGTTCTGGCCCTTTAACACTCCGTCTGCCTTGAGCCTGCTCAGTCCTGAGGGAGCCTCTTCCTGCCTTGCTCAAGGACAGCCTCTCTCCTCTCTTCACTGCCACTGCTCATCTGGGAGTTACAGGGAAAGTCCCCTCCCTGGCTCTCCGCAGCCCGGGCTCCAGGCCGGAGTACTCATCCTCCCACGCAGGACCTGTGGCAGGGCCTGACTCACCCGCCCAGAGGATGTAAGGAATTACTGTGTGGCAGAGACACGTCCTGCTGAGAGTCCCAGCTCATCCTCGTACACACTCCTGTGTGGGAGCTAATATTAGCTCTCGTGTACAGTATATGCCATCAGCCCTGCGTCGTCAGAGACAAGGCCCAGGCCGAAATTTCCCCCATTCCAACCCAGTTTACTAGAAAACCTGTCTCTGTGGTTCATGTCACCGTGACTGACACCTCAAAGTGACATGCAATGCGCTCACAGGGCAGAACAGGGTACAGCCGACTTCATGTGCCTGTTTGCGGATTTCTGACCCCAGCTCCTCTCTGTCTTGTGCGTGCGTCTGTGCGGAAGACCGAGATTCCACCTACATGTGTGTGAGACCCAGGCACCCTGTGTGTCCGCAAGCATGTGTCATGGGTGAGTGAGCGAGCGGAGATTGCTGGGGGACTGTGCACAGGAAAATCCTCCTATTCAACCCGGGCTGGTGCTTGGCTGTCCTGCCTAAGCAAACCCAGGTGGTGACCCACAGCGCTCAGAGAGGCCCAGCGTTGCACTTACCCTTTCCAGGACGATCTCCTCGTATTTAAACATGCCGTCACTGCCGTTCACCTGGGGAAAGAGAGACAGCGTGTTACACCCCCAGACACTCACACACAGACAGGCACCAGCTTTCCCTTCAGCATCTTAACAGGGCCGGATTTCCAATGAAGTACAGCAGGCACCTACCGAGGGGCGCCGGCGTTCTAGGGGCACCTTTCCTCTCTAAAACGGGGGGAGGGGGCGCTGAAGTTGCTGTGCCTAGGGGCGCATAAGGTGTAAATCCAGCCCGGCATCTTATAAGGTTCATAAGCATCTTATAAGGGTATAAGGTTCATAAAGCAATTGGAATTTATATGGATCACGAGAATATCCAGAGTTGTTATCATGAATTATAACAAAAAGTGTGGAAGGGACATTAGACTTCAAGTTTCAGGGTTACGCCAGTATCTTAGAGACCAGAATGAGACCCGTGTGGGGATCAGTTTAGCACACATCTGTTTCTGTGGGGTTCCTACGCTTTTCCTCCTACACATCTGGTGCTGATTGTTGTTGGAGATAGAGCAGTGGACTAAATGGACCTCGGGTCCGATTCACGCTGGCAAGTCCTATGTTCCTAGACTCTTCTTTTGTTGTTGTTCAGAAATGGCCTGCGAGCACGTTACAGGCTTTTTGTTGGTTTCTTATTAGTGATTAATTGACAGCCCGTAGATCGTGTGCAAGTAGCTTGCTGCGAACCCTTCAGATCCAAAATCTGAGAGGTGTTGGTTATTTTTGATTGGATTCACAGGTCACATTTGATTGATTCTGTTCCCCGACTGGATGAACATGAAGAGCTGCCTTCAAGGTTAAAAATTCATATCCTGGGACTATTCTCTCTGGTTCCCTCTTTCTGGGACAACCTTGCCAATAAAGTTGCTCAACACAAGATTCATGGCAAGCAAACAAAAAAGGGGTATGAATGCAGCCAACGCAAAATGACTGAAAGATGCAACCAAATAAACCACAGAATTGTTCCGCAGGAGTTTCCCAACTCTGCAATGTAACTAGCGTAAGAACAGCATTCAATTCTAGAGGGACACAGTCACCAGCATCCCGAATGCACCGTATAAGCTCAGTTTTAAGGTAATAAAATTACTAAAATCTGAACCCCTGAATCATGGACGTTAAGGGGCCGCAGTAAATGCTATTTACCCAGGAAAGAAAACTTCACATCATTCCTATTTCCTTCTGGGTTCATTTTCTAATCTGCCTTGTTCCAGGTCCCCGTCACCACGTTCTGCCTAGTGCCGGGGCCTTGGCAAGTTGAGAAGCACGAGTCCCTGTGATGGTGGACAGGAGGAGAATGGCTGTGCTGGCAGAAGGGGAAGAAGGGTCTGGCTGCTGTCATCACTCAATACTGCTCTAGCAGCTAATGATTGTAATTGCCTGGTACAAGCCGTGCTGGAGCAGAAAGGAAGCAGGGGGTAATTTACTCGCACAGATCTGCAGATTCACAGAAGCAAAACCTCATTTCCATGCGCTTGGCATCCTCCTCTAAATCTCCTCTGTGGGGATGAGGGAATAGTGGCCTGTGCTCCTGGCTCATTCCCTGGGGCTGCTCCTCCTGCTCCTGGTGTGAGGAGGAAGGGAGGGAGGGTAAAACCTCCGTCCACACCTCCAGCTCCTTTTAACGGAAGGGCTCTTCAGACATGCCCGGGGGGGGGGGCAGTGCTGGGAGGCTCCATCGCTATCCCCCGACCCGCCGTGTCTCACTCACTGGAAGTAGGAATCGCTGCACCTCTTCTCTCGGGGCGACCCAGGGTTTTGATTTGTTGCTGCTGGTTCTCACCGTCCTGTTGAGGGGTGGGAGTAAATGTGTTCACAGACTCTACCAGGCTCTCACCATGTGGAGCAGAGACCCCAGCTCGCTCCCTGCGGTGGCAGGAGGAGGTTTATGAAGCAAGGAAAGGTTTTGTTACTTAGCACCAGCTGGAACGTTCCCAGGCCTGGGTGCAGCTGGGCTGGTGGGAACCTCCAGCAGCAGTGGAGTCTGCACCAGCACCTCTGTGGCTTTGAACTGGGGGCACTGGGCTCCACACACCTCTGCTCCTTTCACCGCATTCCTGGAGCCCAGCCGTGGTAACAGGACTCTGAGGAGTGCGGAGGCTGAGCGGGGAGCATGGCTCTGTAGAGGCTTCTACCTCCATTCTTCTCCCTGTGGCCTCTGTACCCAGCCACCTGGGGGGCTTAGCAGGCAATGCATCCTCCCAGGATGGCGGGAGGAGGAGGGAGCATAGTACCACTCTGCCATATTGGGCATGTGATCTAAATGCCACGTCTGCCGAGTGGTGTCTTGTGACTGTGGTTTGAGCTCCAAGGAGCACGCCGCAGATCTCAACTACTGGGATACCTCTCCAAAAAGCCAGTTTGCCTTACCCCTGGTTGAAAGGGTGCCGAGTCCCTTGGGTGTAGGGGACTCCAGCGATAGTTCAGAGCCCGATCCACTTGGACAGGCACTGAGGTGCAGTGCCCTGGCCCCTGTGATTGTCTCCATAAAACAGAGAGCATCGTGGTGACTTTCTACATCATTTGGACCCATTTAAATAAAAGACTAAGGCCTCTTAGCTCCCACCAGCCTCCACTCCCGAGGGCGAGAGGGAAGGATTGCTGGCAGAGCCAAGGTTTGATTGAGGTGAAAGTCAGTTCCCACAAACGCTGGCTAAAGACCGAAGGACCACTCTGTCCTGGGAAAGGAAGGTCAGCCACAAGGGCTTACAGCTTCTTGAGTCCCCTAGCTGCAGCAGCAGCTATAATAAAAGCTATGCTGACAGAAGGACGGAGCAGGGAATATTTCCCCTGGTTCAAAGGGAAGCTGTGTTGGGGGAGTGAGGACAAGACTGAAGTGCTGGGGGGAGGGGGGATCTCTTACCAAAACATAATTTTGTTAGACCCTTCAGAAACCCAACAGTGATACAACACAGCACAGCTCTCCTACAGCCTTCTCCCCCGCAGATCTCAAAGCGCTCCCCAGGGCAGGGCAGCATCACTGGCCCCACCTTACGCAGGAGAAGACAAGCACAGGGAGGGAAGTGACTTCCCAGGGTCACCCAGCAGGCCAGTGGAAGAGCCGGGACTAGAGCCCAGCTCCCCCAAGGCCCAGGCCAGTGCTCCGTCTCCTAGGCCATGCTAGCACAGGGGGGCTGAATACCAGTTCTACTTGTCCGTGAGAATCAGAGAAACCTCGGAGTGCTCTAAGGAGGGGAGAGGGAAACAGTCCAGGGCGGATTGAATAGATTGAACTGTACTATCGACAGCTGCCCGAAGGGAGAGGCTCTTTAATGTGCAGGGACAGTAGGAACCAGCTGATTGCTTTTTGAACTCAATTAGAGCTGCCAAGCGCAGGGGCAGGGAAGTGGATATGGCTATGCTGCAGCACCCCCTGCTGGCCAAATGTTGCACTGCAGACACTCCCCAAAACGTGTCTCCTCCGCTCTCCACACACTAGGCACTTCAGGAGATGTCTTCACCCTCCAGCCAAGGCACAACTCAAGAAATCTTGTAAATGACTGTAAAGCAAAGTAAGCTGTCATGGGACAAGAGGGAAGCTCCTCTCGTGAATCCTGTGCCCTCGGGGGCCTGTGTCCTTCTCCGCACTCCGCTCCGTCTCTCATCGAGTTGGGCTGGAAACAGTAACTTCAGTTCCCCTGACTTGGGGCTCTGATCACATCCGTCCAGGGCTCCAGAAGTGGCATCTCCAGGCCTCGCAGATGTCATGTCTTTCAAGCCTCATTTTGCAGCCTGTTTACACAAGTCCCACTGCTCGGACTCATTAACCGTTCCAACTCTTTCCAGGGCAACATTTCTACAGGAGCATCTGACCCCTGTGGGTGGTTCCCCTTGGTCAGTATTACTGATAGCTTCCTGGATGTCATGCTGTGTGACCAGTGGCACTTCTGGGCACAGTCAGGGAAAATATGGCGGCAGTTTCACCAGCTGGTACAACACATGCCCTGCCCTGGAATCAGACTACAAAATGAGCTGTTCTCACTCACATCAGCAGCACATCTCCCTTGGGAGGGTTAGAAAAACCCTCTCCTCTGAGCAGAAGCGGCAAGTCCTGGCTCTCCCCCTCGTCTCTATACGTCTGCGGAGGTACCTGTGCCATGACGGCTGCAACTCTACCTTGCGTCACAAGCAAGCTGCTCTAAACTTATCTGGCTCCTTGATTTACCACCACAACACCTGGGCCCCCGATCTCCTCTGCACAGCACAGGAGTACTTGGACTGGAGACTTTTGAGGACAAAACTAGACTTCAACAGGAAGTAGTGGCGCTAGACCATGTCCCAGCTAAACTCTGGCTCAGGTAATTACAGTCTTCACTGCTACTCCGAATTCAGTTGAGCAGAGGGGGTGTACGGCTCCAAGCAGCTGTGCTGGGTTGCTGTGCAGCTGTTAAACAACTGTTTCCTTCCACCACGGGTGGGGAATTGATTCCCATGCACAGAGGAAAGCCCTTTGGTGGGGCTAAAGGCTCTATCTTAAGGGTCTCATCTCCCTTCCTCTGGGCTCTCCCACTGACCCAATTACCCCACCTCCTCCTCCCTCTTCCATCACACTGACCTAGACTAAACTCCGAAAACCGGGTCAGCCCCTCCTCCACACGTCGCTCTCTCCAAAGCCCTTGGCTTCAGGAACCCTTTGGAGCTGGGCAGCCCCCTTCACGTGGCCTATAGTCTCATGACAGTTTATCAAGTGTCCAGAGTTGCCGGTTGGGAATCTTATTTTCAACACGTGGTGTTTTCTGTGCTGATCCCAAAAACCCCTCCTGCATTAGAGCCCAGCACCCCATGGACACAGCTATGCCTAAACTCAGGATCCCAGAACACCCACACACAGAGGCACACAAAACACAAGTACACAGAAGTCCTTGCCAACCTCTCGCCCTCATTGTGGGTCAATGTACATAGACCAAGCAAAGACCAATAGTCTCTCATTGTCCTGGACAGAGGAGGGCAAACAGCTACAGAGATCTCACTGCTAACAATTTGTCTCAGCAAGGCACACTTACTGTGACGTGAACCACCTTGAAAACTAGAAATGAAATGAAACGTACTAGTACAAATGCAGGGTCATGCCCCTAGGGACTAACAACATGAATCTTCCCTATAGGCTGGAGATGTATCAGCTGGAAACTCCAGAGGAGGAGAAAGACCTGGGTGCACTGGGAGATCACAGCATGAGGATGAGCTGCCCATGTGATGTGTCCATGAAAAGAGGGTAATTGAATCATAGGGTGTATCAGGCGAGACGGAGGAGTGCTAGGATCAGTAGGCGAAGCACTGGAGAGACCTCATCAGGAATACGGGGTGCAATTCTGCTCTCCCATGTTTAAGGAAGAAGAATTCAAAGTGGAACAGGTGCAGAGAAGGGCTGCTACGATGATCCGAGGAATAGAAAACCTACCTTAGGAGAGGAGACTTAAGGAGCTTGGCTTGTTTAGCCTAACAAAGCGAAGGCTGAGGGGAGCTATGATTGTGCTCTATAAATACATCAGAGGGATAAATATCAGGGAGGGAGAGGGGTTATGTAAGGTAAAGGCCAATGGTGGCACAAGAACAAGTGGATATAAACTGACCATCAAGTTTAGGCCTGAAATTAGATGAAGGTTTCTAACTATTAGAAAAGTTCTGGAACAGCCTTCCAAGGGGAGCAGCAGGGGCCAAAACCCCTAACTGGTTTCAAGACTGAGCTTGGTAAGTTTATGGAGGGGATGGTACGGTGAGTCTGCCTACAATGGCTCATGGTCCTAGTAGGAAATCTCTTTGCTGGCCGGAGAGGGGACCCCAGAGGGGGAGGGCTCTGAGTTACATCAGAGAATTCGTTCGCGGGTGTCTGGCTGGTGGGTCTCCCGCACGTGCTCAGGGTCTAACTGATCGCCATATTGGCGGGTGGGAAGGAATTTTCTCCCAGGTCAGAAGGGCAGAGACACGGGGGAGGGGTTGTGCTTCTACACCAGTGCGGGTCACGGGTCACTTGCTGGTTTAAACGAGGGTCAATGGTGGATTCTCTGTCACTTGAAGTATTTAGTGATCTGAGGACGTCAGTCACTCAGCCTGGTTCAGGGTCTCTCACGGGAGTGGGTGGGGAGGTTCTGTGGCCTGCAACGTGCAGGAGGTCAGACTAGGTGATCACACCACAGGCACGCGGGGGGCTCCTCCAGCTCCTTGTCCCAAGCTGTGAGGCAGCTGCACATTCAGACCACACGTTTGCTGGCATCCTGAACCGCGCTCATGGCGGATGTGCTGGTTATTTTCACTCCTCGCTCTCTCTCAGCGTTACAGTTTCCCAGGAGACAGGCCGCCTGGGTTACTGGTTGTGCCAGGGACTTGCTGTGCAAGTGCAGAAATTCCTGGCTGTGCTCAGTCTCCCCACGTGTGAGATGGGGCTGCGCCGTCTCTGGATCAAGGGCAGCCGTTCGTCTACAAGCTCTGCTCTAGGGATTCCTCTGGGATGGCCCCATGGCCTGCGCCCTACGGGAGGTCAGACTGGGTGATCACAGTGTCCCTTCTGCCTTGGGATCTATGACAACGCAGAGAGAGAGACTGACTTACGAACCCGGCTTAGTTCGTTGTTCCCAGTGATCCATCCTGAGCAGCAGTCCCGGGGGAGGGGGAAAGTCGTGGTACTTTCCCGAGGTCCTCCCCCAGATTAAGCCCAGCCTCTTTGAGAAACTCACGCGAGACTGTCGTTTTTCAGAGTATGCTCATCCCTCTCCTGCCTGTTCTGATCAGCAGTGACAGAGTTAACAATGGTGACATTTAAATTAGTCACAGTGCCACAGCGAGATGAAGGAGACAGGACATTCCTTCCAGAGCCATCGCAGGCTCTCTGCACACTCTGGCAGCATCTCTTGCTCAGTTACACTTGGGTCACAGTTTGCAGGGTTTTCTCAGCAGCGATCGGAGCTGGAGGCTCAGTCTGGTCAAAGGGATGTTCAGATCAGGAGCAGATGCAGACTCTAGAAAAAGACAAGTTCTAGATCCCCCAGCCCATTTCAACCCCAGATCCCCATCGGCAGCACTTCCCGTCCTTGGCCTCTTCTGAGCGAGGGAGGGAAACTGTCCGTTCTTATCCCAAATCGGGGAGTAATTCTTTGACGTGGGCAATTCTCTAGATTGAAAAGATCAGCCTAATCCAGAGGAGTCAGGAACCGAAGCTTCCTCCTGGGGGCTTGGCTACACCTAAAACGTGCCGTGTGACACAGCTGTACTGCTACCGCTGAATGGCCGTAGTGCAGGGGCGGGCACACAAAGATGTGGCCCATGGGACCGTCCCATCCGGCCCCCTGGCAGCCCCTCCCCCGCCTTCCCTCTCCTCCCAAAGTCACTCCACTGCGCGGGCAGCGCTGGGGG
Source organism: Sternotherus odoratus (assembly GCA_032164245.1). Lineage (NCBI taxonomy): Eukaryota > Metazoa > Chordata > Testudines > Kinosternidae > Sternotherus > Sternotherus odoratus. The sequence goes on along the minus strand of JAVMKO010000009.1, from coordinate 85,350,124 downwards.
GCGGGGGGGTGTCAGGGCTGCACGCTCCCATAGGGCAGCATGTTTGGCTCCGTGCGGAACCAGACACGCTGCTCTGAGCAGCATGATAAGGGGGCCGGGGCCTTGGATAAGGGGCAGGGGCTCCCATGGGGCAGGGTGGGTTGGATAGGGGGTGGGGTCTCGGGGTGGTGGGTCTCTGGAGGGGGCAATCAGGGAGAAGGGGGGGTTGGATGTGGTGTTGGCATCCCAGGGATCTGTCAGGGGGCGGGGGTGTATGTGGGCAGGGGTGTGACGAAGTAGGAGTACTGTGTGTGTGTGCCTCAATTTCCCCTATGCATTTCTTAAGGAGTAGGGGCTGACACTGGAAGCAAGGAGGCAACCCCTCCCCTCTCCAGGTGTGCATCCCTGAATGCTGTAATCTGACCCCAGGTGGGGGAGGGAGGTCAGGTGATACCTTGAGAGGGGAAAGAGACAAATGAAAGCACGGAGGGGCTGGTGGGGGGGGGGGGTAGTCAGTCTGGTTTTTAGCTGGAGCCAGGCAGGAGAGGGGAGAGCAGCGATCTCGCTCTCTGGCCCCAAGATGGATCCAGCTGAGGGCTCACGCTCGCTGTATGGTCTGTGATTAGAAGTCATCGAATAAACCTGTTTTACTGGCTGGCTGAGAGTCAGGTTTGACTGTGGATTTGGGGTGTAGAATCCATGGGCTCCCTCAGGACCCCGCCCAGTCAGGCTCGCTGGGGGAAGCGCATGGAGGGGCTGAAGGTGTTGAATGCTCCGAGGTCAGACCCAGGAAGGTGGAAGTGGGGACCCGTGAAGCTCCTGGCCTTGGAAACAGGCTGTGTACGGAGAAGGGGCCCTTCACCCGGAGTCCGGTCTGGCTTCCTAGGGAGCGGTTCCAGACCATCGCCCGGGTGCCCCGTGACAAGGGGTCGTGGCAGTCAGGGGACAGGGAGGAAGGAGGGTTGGATGGGGAGGTCCTGGGGGGGCAGTCGGGGCAGGAAGTGGGAGGGGGCCAGATAGGGGTAGGGCCAGTGTTTCGGGAGGCACATCCTTCCCTACCTGGCCCTCCACACAATTTTGCAACCCCGATGTGGCCCTCGGTCCAGAAAGTTTGCCCATCCCGGCTGTAGCTCTTCAGTGAAGATCCCACCTACGCGGACGGCAGGGCTCCTCCTGTTGGCATGGGCAATCCACCTCCTCAAGAGGGGGCCGCTGGCTTGGGGGGAGAATGCTCCGGTCGATCGGGGGTTAGTTGGTTTCACTGCATGACCACGGGGGGGGGGGGGGGATTTTTCACACCTCTGAGTGAGGTCGTTTTGTTGATCTAATCTCGTAGTAGACCAGGCCTGAGCCTGGAGCCAATGAAGCAAGTGGCCAGGATGAATTTCTCTGTTCTGAGGCCAAAACCAGGATATTTAGAATTGCCGCTAAGCAGACCCGTCTGTCTCTGTCACTTGAGCCATGGTGAAGGTTGGCCCATGAACGCGCTCACTGGGGAAAAGGGGTAACATGCCCTAAACACAGCTCATTTAATACCACACAGGGCAACTTTGCAGCGTTTCCACACAAAGCAGAGGGAGTGGCTTTCTGGCAATGGCACTATGTACAGAGTCTACCCCCTAATCAGAAACCGCTCGTCTCTAACCCTGTTTCTAAACAGAACGTGAGCTGCTGTGTCCCCTCCTTCCCTGTAACACCCTGGGGATTCCTAAACCAGCCATGCCGCACCCTCGAGATCTGTCCTTCCTTCAACTGCTGCTGGGAAAGGAGAAGATTTTGCTTTTTGGTTTGGCTTGTAACACCCTATTCTATTGTTTTCTAATTTCTTGTAATCCTGAAAACGTGCATTTGAACTGGAGGGGAGAATTAAGGACCAGCACACAGGCATGCCCTGGATGCCGGAGGATGCCTTATCCTGCATTAGTCTGTTGTGGAAGAGGAAAGTTTGTGGCCATCTGAAACGGAGGGGTACAAAGATTGAAGAATTTAGGAAGGGCCTTTACGCACCCCAAGTGATCCTTCTCTGATCTGAGACCAGGAGGGGGGATTCCTGGGGCAGGATTATTTACAGTAACCCTAGAGTTGAAGAGGGGGCACAGCGGGGGACCCCGTGGTGTTAGCCTGCAGATGGCAGGGGGTTCCCTCGACAACAGGTTGTATTGTCTCTTCACTCGTATCCTTCCTGCTGCGTTACCAAAACCTAGTGACTCATTTTCAGTCATGTCCACTTTTATGCTGCACACCGGGGTGGCCTTGTGCACAGCACGGATAAATAATACACGCCAGCCCTCTTCCAGGGCTCCAGCAAGGGCCGGCCCTGCTCACTCAGGGCAGTCATTACAGGCCCGTGTGTTTGCTCCTCCCTAGCGAGGACAACAGGGGAGTGTCTGAATCGAGTCCTGCTTCTCTCGTGGGGAGTCTGGGACAAGTCCCAGAGGCTGAGCTGCCGGCTGTACTCCTGGGGCACGTTGACACAGCAAAGGAAAACCCCCGGCCGGCCTGCACCGGGTGACGTGGGCTCTCAGGGCGCAGGCTGTTTCCTCGTGTGGAGACTTCTGGCCTTGGGCTCTGGGAGCCTCCCACCCCACGGGGTCGCCTGAGCCTGGACGTCTACCCAGCAATGAAACAGCCCCGCCAGACGAGCTGGCTGGCATGGGCCAGGCCCGGGTTTTCCTTTGCCCCCGGGAGGCCTATTCCGAGTTTGTGGATGTTTCATGCCGGTGAGCGTGGAATGTGGTAACCAGGGCTGGACACCCTGACAGCAGCAGGCTTTGCCAGTAGACTCTCAGGAGGCAAAACGTGAGGTAGCAATGTGTCTGGCTATCCAGGCTCACAACACGAGTTTCAAGAGGCCGTGGCACAGTCAGCAGGGCCCGTGCAGCATACAGGGGTCTGCTCGGTCTGCTCCTGGGTGCCCATGGTCAGGGTTAGGAGTTCCCCAACGTTTGCTCAGTGTGAACCACACCTCAACGAAGATCGCTCCAGTCACACTCCGTAGCATCCTACCACAGGGCGATTGCTTCACATGGAATAGTACCGTTGGGAAAGTATTTCCGGTATTTGTAGCTCTCTTCTCATGTCAACACGGAGCCGGAGCTAGCAGCATGTGACCCACTAGCTCTCTGCAGGGCGCCAGGCGAGAGCTCCGTGGGCCATAGTCCACCGGAAGAAGATCGCAATGCTTTGGAGTTGCTTTCAATGCTGATTTCTTGGCATGGCCATCAAAGATATTGCATCCTCTGAGAGCAAAGGGGAGGTCCCTCAGTCCCCGGGGGCACCTCTGCCACTCAGCACTGTCTATGAGGTAGATTTGCTTCTTCTAACCCCCCCCTCTGGGCTGGGTAAAACCCTCCGATATGTGCAAAATCTATTATGCTAATGCACAAAACATCAACCCCCTGGAAGGGGAGTTCTGCCTCTACCCAGGGTGCATGGACAGTGTCTTAGCACAGACAGGAGAGTCCCCTACTCACACTGAACCTACTGGCTACACGACACGTTGAACAATACTTCTGTCTGGAGACCGTTCTTCCAAAGGGGACTCGGGTCACAGAGGAAGGACTTTGCTGTCTGGGTGGCGTTTGTCCCAACTGGCTCTCTCCAAAAGGCTTATGGCCTGTGGAGGACATTTGGAAGCCATGGCTGGAGAATGTGCAGAACGTGGATTCGGATTCCCAGGTCGGGGTTTAGTTGCGCACGGAACTGGCCCACGATGGGGATTATCCTCTCCGGGATCTTTCATTGAGGCGCTCAGATTGTACGGGATAAGCCCAATACCAAAACCTACCCGGAAGGGAACTGAACTCCCTCGGGCATTGTATCTGCAGCGCTGGGCTTTGTTAGATGAAATTCTGGGGTGGATGCTGGGTTCTATACAAAACACAGAGATCCCTGCCACAAATGCTGCCAGGCGAAGGCGACAAGACAAAATGCTCCAGGTCTCTAACCCAGGGCCTCCCCTGGATGCACAGTCAGCAAACCCCACAGACTAACTCCCCAGACACAGCACTTGTGGCCCTTGACTTTGGGGTCCAGGGCCCTGGGTGCAGCTGATTTTCTGGACCCATTTATGGGGGCCTGGATCAGCCCCCCAGGATCAGCTCTGGAGACGACTGGGATAATGTGCCAGCTGTCTCCATAGTGATTAGTGGGCTGTAATAATCTAATCAAACCCACCAGAACAGGGCAGTAGGAACAGACCTGAAATCACAGACAAGCAAGACAAGGCTCCCAGCCAAGGAGCTGGCAATGGGGGAGGAGGACAGAGACAGTCAGCTACCAAGATTGGAGGGGAGAGAAGGAAGAAAAGTAAGGGGCTATCTTGAGCCTCTAAGGCAGGGGTGACCAACCATGGCTCCGGAGCCAGGTGCGGCTCTCCCGAGGTTCATCTGCGGCTCTTTACCTAGGCACTGACTCTGGGGCTGGAGCTACAGGTGCCAAGTTTCCAATGTGCCTGGAGGGTGCTCCCTGCTCCACCCCTGGCTCTGCCCCAGGCCCTGCCCCCACTTCCCCCCTTTCCCCAACCCCCTCTCCTCTGAGCCTGCCGTGCCCTCAATCCTCCTACTCCCAGAGCCTCCTGTGCCCACGAAACAGCTGATCGCGGCAGGAGGAAGGCGTGGGGAGGGAGGGGGAGGCGCTGCTCGGCAGGGCTGCCAGTGGGCGGGAGGAGCTGGGAGGGGGAGGTGGGGAGCTGATGTGGGGCTGCTGACGTATTACTGGGGCTCTGGCAATGCACACTGGGAAATCCTGCCTCCTTCTCCAGCTCAGGCTGGTCATCCCAGGGCTAAGGCCCAGCTTGCGCTTCAGGAGAACTGGGGCTCAGGCGTGGATCAGTCCCAGGGTGGAGCCAGCCCGGGGGGCCATAGCCCTGGAGGAGCCCAGGGCTGGTGGGGATGTCAGTCTCACAGGTCCCTGTGACCCCGGCCTGCAGAGCTGTAGGCAGGGCCGTGGAGGAGGGGAACTCCTGCACCCTCTGCCTTCATTGCCCATCTACCCGGGGCCAGGCACAGCGGGGCCATGGAGGAAGAACAAGGTGAGGGTGGCCAAGGTGGCAAGAGGGAGAGTCTCCCCCGCGCCCTGCTCAGCTCCGGGCGACAGGCAGAGGTGACAAACTGGGAACAAAAGGGAGCTTTTAATCCAAACTGCCTTGGGCCTGCTCCGGGCCCAGCCTGTACAGTCCCTGCTCTGCATGCCGGCCCCAGGGCTCCTGTCCCGGCTAGGAAACACTCTCCTCTTTCAGACTTACTGGTCAAATGGCATCAGCAAATGGGATCCAGACAGCCCCGGCCCAGACCAGCCGGGCAAGCCTGGCTCTTTCTGCGGCGCTGGGAAGAGCCCAGCTCACCTGGGGCATCCGAGGATTCTGAAGACTGGAAAGGGAGCACACAGCCAGCCCTTCGGGCCGAGAACTCTGCCGGGCAGGGACTGGCTCGGACTGAGCTGCTCTCGATGGGCAGCACATGTTCAGATTAAACCCGCTCTCTGCTCGGGGCGGGGCGGAGGAACCTTTCCCCACCCGCCAGCGTCCCAGACTGCAGTGACGCCCCTGCATCCGCGCACCCTGGGGCGAGCTGGGGCCGAGAGCAAGGCCTTGGCACTCAGCGGGGTCAGACAGGGCGAGCCCCGCAGCCAGCGAGGAGACAGAGGAGATGCAGCCCCGTGCCCCCAGATGCCGGGGGGAGAGGAGATGGTGCTGGAGGGAGCCCTGGGCTTAGATTGAGACAAAGGTAAGTGGATGCATCCAGCAGCGCAGAGGAGTCCCTTGTGGTTTTCCCTCCCTGCAGCTCAGCCCTGACCCACCCCCAGCACAGGGCTGGCGCGTGCTGGGCTGCGTGCGGAACCGGCCGCTGGGTCAGATCTAAACTGCTTTACTCCAGAGGTGCCCTCTGTGGCCTACGCAGCCAGCCCCGGTCCACTGTGCTTCCTGTCTGCCCCCTACAGGGACCCTGCTAAGGGTCCTGGCCAAAAGAGAACTGGACACATTCCTGGAGGTTAAGTCCATTAATGGCTACTAGCCAGGCTGGGTAAGGAATGGTGTCCCTAGCTCTGTCTGTCAGAGGGGGGTGATGGACGGCAGGAGAGAGATCACTCGATCATACCTGTTAGGTTCACTCACTCCGGGGCACCTGGCATTGGCCACTGTCGGTACCCAGGAGACTGGGCTGGACGGACCTTTGTTCTGACCCAGTACAGCCATTCTCATGTTCAAACCCTTCTGCTGACTGGCGGGGGCAGGGCTGAAGTGGGTCAGTGAGGAGGTCATAAAACCCCTGTCCTGTAAGATTAGCCGCTCTGGTTCCCCCACCACCAAGTATCTGTTCCCTTCGCCGGAATCCGCCTGCAGAGTCCGTCCCCCACCCTCCGCACGCTCCCCATGGAGAGGGCTTCCCTGCTTTCCCCGGCAGGCTGGTGCACTGGCCCATCGCCCTGAGCAGAGCTTTGCTTTCAGGTAACAGCTCCCCTAGTGATGCTGAGAAAGGCCCCAATGGAGTGGATGGAGAGAAGCAGCACTAAAGTGATCTTCCCTCGGCAAAGGAGCTAGGAACAGCTGGTGTGAGGTGTGGGGAGAGTAGCAGCTCTATGGAGGCCAGCTCCACCCCATAATAGCCATGCTAGGATGGAGCGGTGTCCCCTCGGCTAAGGCAGGCAGGACATCCCGGGGAGCAATATCCCCAGTGCCTACCTGGGGGATCCCGGGGAGCAGTCTCCCCAGTGCCCACCTGGGCAGGGTTAACGTGTTATTTCTATTGACGAAAATGAAAATCCAGGCAGGAGACTCACCGAGATCCCTGGCTCTAAGGAGTCCGTGTTCACGATAATGGGAGCAGGATTAGCCTGTTAGAGAGACAGAGACAAAACCCAGAGTATCACACAGCTGAGCTATGGGTCCCAGTGCTCCCAGCCCCGCAGCCCCCTCTCCAGACACACAATCCCACGGTACCGAACGAAGATCAAGACATGAAGATAAGGCAGGATTCTCTGGCCCTCTCCCTCCACCACCCCCTGCTCTCAGGTACCCTGCTCCGGCTGGCTCTCTAGTTGGGCAGGGCCCCCTCAGACCTGGCAAGATTCTCATCCAGTCCAGCCGCGTTCCTGTCCCCGGGGAGCCCAGGTGCTGTGGCACAGGAAGGGAAGGAAACAGATCCTATCCCAGCCTCTCTCCCAGCTCCAGAACAGACCGTACCTGAATCCCCGGTTCCAGGAGCCCGGCAGAAAGGTACTTTTGGCGGATGCGGAGTGGCACCAGGGGTGGGAGCTGGGAACTGCTGAGTTCCAGTCCCCATTCAGTGACCCTGGGCGATCCCTTCTCGTCCCCTGGTCAGACCACGGGGAGGGAGGGGCTGTGAGAATTCACTGTAATACGTGCACAGCGCACGGGAACACACAGTCCGGCTTCTACTCCGGACCCACAGGCTCCCGGGCAGCTCTCCACCCAGCACCACGGGACAGCTCCCCCAGAACCACTGGAAGGGAGGGGACGGTAGAATCCTGACCCACCTGGAGGCCCCAGCCACAAGGATCCCGACTGGCCAAACCATTCCACCTGGGTCAGGAGGCGGCCCGGGAAGTTGTCTGAGCAGAAGAGACTTTCTGACTGGCCGCTGCACTGCGCCCGACTCTTGTTAGAGCCTCTGTTTCGGATTCTGGCTCTGACCCCTGGCTTGGACTCTGGCTCTAACCATTAGGCATGACCACTCCTGCTCCGATCCCTGGGCCAGCCTGCCCATGGCCCAGTACTGACACTGCTCCTTGGGCTTTCAGCTTCCTTTGAGCAGTCACCCAGCTGCTGATCTAGCGCTCTGTCCCAGCGCCCCGAGGATGAACACCTTGGAGGGCCCCGGGACAGGCCATGGCATCCAATCATTTAGAGACAATGGAGAGGAGCTTCCGTTTCCTCAGACCACTTGTGCTGTCCAGAACTCCTCCAGGGCGCCCTGTTTACAGCTCTCCTCCCAAAACACCCCACAGACTCTCCCCCAGACGGCCCAGGCGTGTCTCTCCTCCCTCACCCCACAGTCTGGCCTGGTCCCTGGTAGCATAGCTGATCTGTGACCTTGTGGCTGATACCTGGCACCCTTCCAGGATTTCAGGATCATCTCTGCCCTAGACAAAGAGCTTCTCCCCTCGCTGGCGCGGTGTTTGAGGGAGGAGATTCTACCTGTGTGCTGGCGGAAGAAGGCGGAGCAGGCCTGCGAGAGGGAGGGCGGGGATGAGAGACAGTCACAGTGTGGGATTATCTTTGTGTATCAGTGACCTGGAGCACTGGCAGGTAGGGAAGCACATTTCCTGACACAGAGCCAGGCCGGGTGAGCAATGAGATTGGGACTGAGAATGGGGGCCAGGAAGGACTGGTCCAGCCCCTGAGGATGGGCGGGGAATCGTGCCATCACCCAGTGGCAGAAGGTGAGAGAGAGCCCTGGAGAGGTGGAGAAGAGCACATGATAAAGCCCCAACGGGTTGTGTGGCTAGAGAAGGAGATTCAAACGCTCCATCAGGTGCTGTCCATCGCCTCCAGACACGTTAGCATGAGTGGGTGTGTCAGGGAATGACGGTCTCCCAGCCCTTCGCTCGAGCCTGGAACGAGTGCGGGTGAGACGCAGAGTGAAAATGGGACACATCACATGACACAGCGGTATCAGCGGTGGGTCCATTCACGGGACCGGGCGCCCCAGCCCTGGGGCCGAGTCTAGGTTCAGCCCTGCTGGGGAGCTGTCCAGCAGGAGACCCTGAAGGACGCAGAGCGCCCCGGCTGAGAAAAGGAATTTTACTCCTGCCCTCCCCCCCGAGGCAGAACCCACGACTGCCCCAGGCTCTTCCTCCCCACATGCAGGCTAGAGAGAAATGCAAGAATAAAAGAGCTGAGAGCGGCAGGAGGCACCCAGCGTATCCTGGCCACGGCAGGCCCCCTGCTGCTCTGGGAATATCCCCGTACAATTGTCCCAAACAAATGAGCACGGCTTCGCCTGGGCCAAAATCACGACGCTCCTTAACTGGCTGATGACATTGAAGTCCTTCCCATGGCTGAGCTCAATGAGGTAGAAACAGGACCGTGACCTTTCACACAAGGGGTCAAAGGTTGGCTCCTCAACTCACTGCTTCTCTCCACAGTCAGGGCTCATGTGGAGACAGCATTCTCCCCCCCACCCCTGAAATGATGCATCCCTCGAATGACCATCGCCGGCCATAACTGTCCACCACAGGGTTTTCTCCTTTGAAGCATCTGGCTAGGTGGTGTGATTTAGTGAGGCGGTTCCTATGTTCCAGCCAGAAGAGGTGCCGGTGTGTTCCCAAGAGAGCCACGTTCAGTCCTCTGCTGCTAGAAAGAAACTGGGTTGACTAGGACTACAAGGCAGTAAAGGGGAACATCTCCCAAGATCACTCACCCTCCAACACAAGAGACATTTTACACAAGTCTGGAGTTTAGAAAGTTCCTCCGCACATTTGTTCCCCACCTTGTCCCCTCCCTTTCTGACCCTCACCTCGAGTCCAGAAGAACAAAGCTACTGTACCGGATTCCCCTCCCTCTGCCTCCTCCAACACTCCTACCCAGCCGGGTTCCACCTGCTGCCGCCTGGCAATCACCTCCTCCTAACTCCCCACAAACAGTGCTCTAAGGATGCTCCACTTCTTCCAAGCAGTTCCAGAAGAACAGACCTTATCTTCCACCATCATTAATAAAAATAGTCAAAATAATAAATGGCCTAGAGAAGGAAGATTGGGAACTCATTTTCATACCATCTATGGTAGTGGGTTTCAACCTATTTATCATTGTGGGCCAGGCGGCGGGCCCAACCCTGGACCCTCTCCATGTGGGGCTGGCAGGTGATCCTGACCCTGGAGCCCACAACCAAGTAGGGAGTTGGGAGCCATGCACTTTGAGCACTAGGCTGTCCATTACGCAGCCCAACGCAGAAACGGGGGAGGAGGGGTTTACAGTAGATCAAAGTGAAAACGAGTCAACAGTGTAATTCTGTTGCAGAAAAGGCAAATGAAATGATGGGGTGTATTAACAGAAGTCTCATATGTAAGACATGGGAGGTGATTGTTCCACTCTGTGCAGTACCAGTGAGACCTCAGCTGGAGTACTCTGTCCAGTTTTGGGCAACATATGTTAAGAAAGATGTGGACAATATTGTGACGGAGTAGGAATACTGTGTGTGCCTCAGTTTCCCCTATACATTTCTTGAGCTCTATGTGAAGGGATAAGGATGTGTAGCTGATGCAAAGCAGAGCCTCTCTGCAGGTGTCCATACCTGAAGCTGTAATCTGACTTCAAGTGGGGGAGGGAGGTCACCTGACCTGGCTGAGTGGGGGGGGGGGCGGTTCTGGCTCTGGCTGGGGGCTCAGGCGGAGTCTGGTTCTGGCTGGGGGCTGACAAGGAGCTGCAGGAAAGCTCTGCCTGGCTCTTCGGCCCCCAAAATGGACCCAGCGGAGGGGTCACGATCGCTCTACCTAGATTACGTTCCTGTCATCGAATAAACCTCTGTTTTACTGGCTGGCTGAGAGTCACGTCTGACTGTGGATTTGGGGTGCAGAATCGATGGGCTCCCCCTGGACCCCGCCCGGGCAGGCTCACTGGGGGAAGAGCACGGAGGGGCAGAAGGTGCTGAATGCTCCGAGGTCAGACCGAGGAAGGTGTAAACGGGGACCTCGAAAGCTCCTAGCCTTGGAGACAGGCTGTGTATGGAGGGAGGATGTTTTCCATCGGAGTTGGGAGCAAGTTCCAGAACATCACCTGGGCACTCTGTGACAAATATGGAGTGAGTCCAGAAAAGAGCAACAAAAATGATAAAATGTTTAGAAGCCCTGACCTGTGAGGAACAGTTGAAAGAATTTGACATGTATGTTCTAGAGAAGAGAAGACTGAGGACACAATAAGAGTCTTCAAATATGTTAAGGGTTGTTACAAAAAGGACAGTGATCAATTGTTCCCCATGTCCACAGAGAGTAGGACAAGGAATCTGCTCAGTTTGCAGCGCGGGAGATTTAGGTTTGAATTAGGAAAACTATTCTTAAAGTTAGAAAGTTTAAGTACTGGAACAAGTTACCTAGGCAGGTTGTGGAATCCTGTTGCTAGAATTTTTAAGAAAGGGATAGGCAAGAACTTGTCAGGGATGGTCTAGGTATACTTAATCCTGCTTCAACGCAGGGGGTTGGACTAGGTGACTTCTTGCGGTCCCTTCCAGCCCTAAATTTCTGTGGCTCTATAACAGAAGAACAAGAGGACACTCAGTGACATTTGAAAAGTGGCAAACTAAGACAAGGAAATACTTTCCACACAGCGCACAATCACATGGAACTCATAGCCACAAGGTAGCACAGAGGTCCCAGGGTTTAGCAGAATTCCAAAACGTTGCACATTTGTATGGATAAAAAAACAACAACCTGCCAGAGTTGAAATAGTAACTATTAAAACCAGAGTTTTGGAAGGGAAATAAATGTGCCTACTTTAGGTCATCAGAAAACCTCCACGTAGTGGAGATAGGAGAAAATTCAAACTTATGAGCTTGATGCAGGAATTATTGGAGGAGTTTCTCTGGCCTGTGCCAGGAGGTCAGATGACCTTAGACCTTTCTGGTGTAAAAAACTATTCATCTCTAAAGCTTGCCCTGGTGACAGATTATCCCATTACTACCTACTGCTGGGTTTCTGGTACCAATCTCTGAACCTCCGTTCTCAGCCCCTGGCAGAGAGGACCACGAGTGTGACCCAGCATGCCAATTTTTATTTTCTCTGTCAGAGCTGTTTGAATTTCTGAACTTTTAATTCTCCTTGTGCTGTAGGTGGGGGAATGGGGAATCAGCAAGCTGGGGGTTCCGGTCTTTCCTGGAAAGATTTGGATGACAGAATGAAGCAGGAGATGGTGAATTTGATGAATTCACTGGTGCAGTCTCATCTCTCCTACCCCATAACTACTGGCTACAAAAGGATAGATTTGATGATAGCTAATTCTCCTTTAGCTCAGGCAAACACAACCGCTTCCAAATGGTCCTGCTGAATTCCACCCACACATAAAGCAGTGTCACAATACGGTGAAATGTATTGGGAACTAGGAGGCTTAGAAGCCAGCGCCGTGTCCCCACTGCAAATCTCCCCTTTCTGGCACTACGAAGTGCTCATATCTGAGCCTGCCGTAGCAGATCTTAAACCTGACATGGGGCTAGGGCTGAATATCGCATGCCCATAGTCCCAGACCAGTACAATTCCACATTTCCCAGTACAAAGAAAACACGTTTATAGCTGGTGGATAAAACCCAGTGGTAGCTGTTGTTTGAAATGCTATAGGCCATCTTGGAGGAGATGGATTGGTGGCAGAGGAAGTGGTTAAAGGTAAATACTATTTATCACATGGCACCCTGAAGTATTGCATAACTATTACCACCTCATTTGGTGCTTTGTGATCCTTCTGCAGGACAGGTGCTATGGGTGGGAGTCAGAGAAGCCTTTACATACCAGCCCCTGTCCCCTGGTATGCCCCATCACAGTCTCTTTGCTCTATCACTAATCCCAGAGATCATGTCCTCCCTGCGCCTTGCTACACATTGTCCAGCCAGCTCACCGTGTTCCTGCTCTCCATGCACTGAGCATCCGTCCCAGTCATTCCATGCTACATTTTTGCTTTTTACATTTGAAAATACTGCTAGGAGCGTCATTTCCCACACGGGACCCAGGAGAACAGTAATGTAAGTGGCGGCTTAAAACAAAGCCACATCCCGGCAAAAGGAATTCAGAGTAGGAACTCCCTGTTTGTCTCCTGTTGGGAAGTCGAGTATTATGGGAGAGGCGTTTAGATACTAGTCACTAGTGACTTTGCAGGTGCAGGGATCACAACGTTTGTCTCTGGCCCATGTTTTTCGGAAAGTCTGACAACCCAAGACAGGTTTTATATCTGAACTGATGATCTTCCCCCATCACAGATGCTGGGCCCTCTGGCAGCAGCAGAAGAGGCAGGAATGTCATTGTTTGCTGGGCAGCAAGAAAATGCTGGTGAATTGACTTTGTCCTTGTCTGTGTGGAGTTGTAAGTAATTATGCCCTGGGGGAACGGTGGGGTCCCATGCAGAGAGGAGAGGGAACAAGCGCAGTGCACTTAGATCACATTCAATGGGGCTGTCTGAGCTCTTCCACCGAAAACACTCAATCACATTAGTATTGTTTACTGAGCCCTGCAGCGTGCCCGGGGCGGTACAAATGGAAGAAGTGACCCTCCCGACAAAGCTCCCCCTTTAGGGCAGGCGCAAATCAAGCCGCGTAGACACATGGCTGCACCCCCACAAATCCCATGGAAGCCCCCGGGAGCTGTCAGTGCTCAGCACCCCTGACTGTCAGACCAAGAGCACGTGCCCATCGTTGGTCTGAGTCTCACTGCAGGGCTTCGTGGGAAATGGGACGTAGGGGGCGGGGGGTCATGAGAAGAGTCTGTCCCAAACCAAAGGAAAGCTGGGACAAAGGCTGCAAGGGCGAAGGCTGCAGCAGGAGAGGCTGGCGGAGGGGCTCGGACAGAGCAGGGATACCAACAGGCTGGAGTGGAGCAGGGTTGGGGGCGGTGAAACCCTTGAATGTGATCTGCATAGCCCTGCTTTAGTTCTTCATCCTGCTCACAACTTGGGTCAAACGCTGCTGTTGCTGTCTTCCCTCCAGCAGGTTGTGAGGCACAACAGCACCGCTGGCGAAGAGTTCCCAGAAGCCAGGCCCCAGCAGGGCGGGGACGGAGTACAAAGACCTGTTCAACTTCCAAAATGCAGCCAAAGATCACGCAGGCTTACCAGGTCTGAGGGGCAGGAGTTTGTATTGCAGGGAGGTGCCTGCTCCCCTCACCACAAGAGCCTAGGACAAGTCACACTCTTTGGAAGTTGACATGACTAACATTCCCCTGACTGCGCTGTTGGGGTCAGTACTTGAGCCCAAATCCAGGCTGTTCCAAAGCTTGAGGCCCATGGAAGTGTCCCAGTGAATGGGATGCTGGGGATCCTGGGTTTTGAAATAAACCGATGACCCTTCCCTTCCAGCGTGGTCTGACGGCTGCTCTCTCCCAGCCAGGCTCACCTGCCATGGCTCAGGCACAGACTGACACACACTGACCGAGGGCCACAGCTGTAGCTTTGTGCTACTGCAGGAGAAACAAGAAATTAAATGACTCGCCTATTGTCATTGGGTAGTTTCTGCATCTCCCTCCATTTGAATGAGCCACACAGAGAGAAAAACCTATGGGACTTGTCAATGTCTTTACTTGGCAATCTTCTCCGGGGTGACTAGTAACAGACAAGGAAATGGGTTTTCAGATCTCTGGTGATGAAGCTGCGTGCCCTAAGAGTGATGCCTGAAGTCTCAGAGTGTGGGGAGAGTCAGGGCAGTCCCGTCCACAGCGAGGAATGGGCCACAAGCACTCACTGCCAAAGGACAAGCTTCTACACAAATGTACCAACGTGTTAGAACCTGCCAGCCTGAAAGGCCCTGGATTGTCAGACACTGACTGGGAATGGACAGGAACTGCACTGGAGCGTCAGTGCCACAGGTGTACAGGAAGAGGATTCATGGAAACCCTGGTCTCTTGGCAGGTCACCTCCACAGAAGCACAGTGGCCTGCCATAGGTGGGGAAGTATCTCGCGATTTAAATGAATTCATTTCCCAGGAGTGAGCCTCTGTCTCAGTGCAGCAGCATGCCGAGCTGGTTTACCTTTCGCAGGATTCACCCTCGTGCGGACTGAGGTGCTCACCTGTTTCTCACCAGCCTCTGCTGAAGCTTTTCATGGAGAATTCTATGAACAAGTTCCTTAGGCTGCCAAGAAGAACTGGCTCTTACCCGTGCCTGGGACGAAAACATTCCTCCATGGTGAGCTGACGAGAGCCAGGAAGGCAGAACCACAATCTCTCCAGCTCCTTCCTTTGGAGCATAGATAGGGGCTTTTCCCTTGGGTGTATATTTGAATTGTTGGGGCAGAGCTTTACACCAGAGAAACATTGACCTGGATCTGATCTATGACTTGGCCCCACGGGGTCCATTAGTCCCCTTTCTAGGTTACGGGAAATGCCTCCTACCGTTAGCTGTGGGGAGACGTGGCTACGTTCAGGTCAGAGGCCTGGAGTTTGAGTGCAGAAGGTGCTACAGGATGTCTCAGTGTATAATGAAGCCCGTGATGGTGTAATCCTCGGTGTTCTAATTCAGTTTGCACGGATGTTCTCGCCGAATGTCACTCTGTATCAGGAGCAGATATCCCCGTCTCTTCCTCCTGCACTGGGCTCTGTGGGGGAGGGATACCAAACTGTTCTGGCTCTGCCTTGATGGTCCAAAGCCTGGTCATCGTGCCTTACCGTCAAAGGTCTGGCAGGATTCTCACCCACCACGTCCAATGGGACAGAGCAGATTTGCTTCCTCTTTCTAATCCCGGGAGATTCCAGAAGAGAAGGAGAAATCTGCATTTCTCCAGCGGGGTAGAAAGGAGCCTTCAGACTGCCCAGTGCTCACATCTGTCAGTCTAACCCTTAGGAGAAGGCAGATTTATACACCGTTTCTAAGCATTCGTCTGGCTGGTGGCCTAGAAAAGCTGCTTTTATAAGGCTTCCATGACGAGATGATGTATAGTTCCTCTTTCATGCCGAGATGGTCTCTCTACAGTCTCAGCTCACATTCTTGCAATTCGCTGGGCTGCTTGTAAGTCTCTGCACTGCACGGTTGCTTCGGCACTCTTTCTGCTCTTTCCACTCTCCATGCTGGTTGGGACCTGGCCATTTCTTGCAGCTTTCCTGAGCTGCCTTTTATTACCTGCAGGGTCTGTCACGGAGTGCCCTGGCGATGGTCTGGAACCGCTCCCTAGGAAGGCAGACTGGATTTTGGGTGAAGTGTCCCCTCTCCGTACACAGCCTGTTTCCAAGGCCAGGAGCTTCACAGGTACCCACTTCAACCTTCCTGGGTCTGACCTCGGAGCATTCAGCACCTTCTGCCCCTCCATGCGCTTCCCCCAGCAAGCCCGCCTGGGCAGGGTCCTGGGGGAGCCCATGGGTTCTGCACCCCAAATCCACAGTCAAACGTGACTCTCAGCCAGCCAGTAAAACAGAGGTTTATTCAATGACCTCTACCTGGTCTAACACAGGCCATACAGCGAGCATGAGCCCTCAGCTGGATTCATTCTGGGGGCCAGAGAGCGAGATAGCTCCTCTGCCTCCCTGCCTGACTCCAGCTAGCTTCAGACGCCCAACCGAAACTCACTTTCCAGCCCCTCCTCCCCCTGGCTCAGCCAGGTCAGGTGACCTCCCTCCCCCATTTGGAGTCAGATTACAGCTTCAGGTATGGACACCTGCAGAGAGGCTCTGCTTTGCATCAGCTACACATCCTTATCCCTCCACATAGAAACTCAAGAAATGCACAGGGGAAACTGAGGCACACACACACAGTATTCCTACTCCGTCACAGGGTCTCTTTAGAGAACAGCTGGAGAGGACAGAACAACTGTCTGCATTTGTGTGAGGTGTGCAAACTCCAAAGAGAGAGGGAGGGAGAGTTTAGGGTTTCCACGGAGCTGAACTAGGAGGAATGGCATGAAACTGAGCAAAGGAAAATTGAAGCTGAAGGTCAGGACTGTTTCCAAGCAGTGAGTGGGGAATGAGGCTGGAGAACTGTCCTGCAGCAAAGTGCTGGAAGCCCGGTCTCAGGACTGGGCTCAACCAGAACTCCATTGGTTTGAGTTTGACAAAACTGATCCCAGGCTGAGGCCATTTAAAACACTTCTCAGCAGTAAAGGGGTGAAGCCTGCAGCAGTAAGGGAATTCCACCAGCCTGACCACAAAGCCACATGCAACCCAGCCCAACCCCTGGGAGTCTGAAGAGGAGTCAGCAGCCAAGTCCTGTACCAACTGCAAGGCTGGACATTGTAGCAGGAACCATGGAGGTGGGAGAAGAGACAGGCCATGAAATTCCACACAGGGGCCTGTCTTTGCCAACCCCCGCTTGAACTGAGCAGCTTGCCAGCCACTCTATGTATGTGACCCCAAGCGGAGCGCTGCTGGTGGACTGGGAGCACAGCCACCCAACCCCTTAGGGTGCACCTACCCGGCAGTGCAGGACTGAGTAAAGCTACCGTACACAGCCCTAGGCCAGCTGCAGTCTAGCTAGCACCGCTAAAACTAGC
This sequence comes from Sternotherus odoratus, assembly GCA_032164245.1. Lineage (NCBI taxonomy): Eukaryota > Metazoa > Chordata > Testudines > Kinosternidae > Sternotherus > Sternotherus odoratus. The sequence continues at coordinate 85,333,019 of JAVMKO010000009.1, read as the reverse complement.
AGTGAAGACACAGTGGTGCAGACTTCAGCCTGCACTATCCAGAGCCTGGATACATATTCACAGACCTAGCCTGTGCCAGAGCCCACACTGCCACGTCTTCACAGCTAGACAGACCCGCACCGAGTCAGAAACTGTTCTCCTCTACCCCTTCCCCTGTGACACTGGATACCGGCACCAAACTCACTGGAGCAAAGACAGCTTTTTGGTCTGGGTACCATGGGTACCATGCCTGTCACCACGGTGCTCGTAGGTACTACCGCAATACAGACAAGTAACAGACACATCCAACCACCCCAGCTGTCCTCACGCGCCGCTTTCATGCCAGAAGATGGAGATTTTACAACCAAGCAAACTCTGTACTCTGGTCAGCCACTCCGAATCGGAACCCTCAGTCGGAGACCCCTTTGCACTGAGGCTGCATAAATCACTGTGGACCTAGTTTTAAACATCCCCAGGTCTGTGCAAAACAGGGAAACATACAGGGCTTAAAACAGTCCCAGTTGCAAGGATTCTTGGCTGGGCTGCTGAGATATGCAGGGTTGAACATTCACTAGCAGTGACACCAGGCGCCACGCTTTTCCGTGGTCACTCGGTGGGCTTTTCGGGACTAGGAGAGACTCTTGCCCAGCAGAATAGGGCAGACAGGAAGCTTTCCCAGGCAAAAGCAGTCAGCTTCTGAAACCTGTAAGTTTTCATTTAAAAACATTTAAGGCAATTAGGTTTGAACATGAAAATTAGGTGCCTTGCTCCACATTCAAACCTCTAAACCTAATTTTTATAGGTGCTATATACTCAGATCCTTTTTGTCCTGACAGTTTACCCTCTAAAACGGACTCTTTTTTCCACAACAAGACCATTTAGTGCCATCTGATAAACTCTTGCATGAGAGTGTCTCCCTTCAAAACAAATAGATACAGAAAGAAAGAGGGAATATGGGAGGTTGTTTAAAGGAAGATTTGCTTGATCTTTGGAGTTTCAAAGATTTTCTTTTCTGTTTTGCTTTGTGTTGTGTATTCAATAGTTACTGAACATTAAGAAGCATTTCTTGGGTGTTGTAAAAGCAAACCACATCCTTGATAACAGAACTTCAAATCCCAATGATTGTTCACAGAAGGGTAAAATAAAGAAGTAACAAAAAGGGGAACTTTATGCTGAGAGTATCTGTCCTCACTCCAGGGAGCCTTGTCACTTTTCACCCTCACAGGCTCCTCGGGATAGTAGGTGTCAAGTAAACTTTTGATAGTCTAACTTTACGTTTCAGATCCAGACGTCTGGGTTTGTTAAATGTTGTGTTAAGGGTTTTTTACCCCTTAAATTGCTGATATGTTTTTATAACCATAGCTCCAACTTCACAACATTTTTCCCCTGGGTGATCTATTTTTCTTAACCTTAGGTTTATACATAACAGTGGTTCGATTTTCACAGCACTCTCCATCTATAGCGCTCAGAGCACCGTACCGTGAAGATATCAGCCCTGTAATACAGACGGGGAAGTTGAGACTTGCCCAAGACCGCCCCTAAGTCACTGCAGAACTCGGACAGAATCCAGGTTTCCTTCCTCCTAGTCCAATGCCTTATCCAGTTAAACACACGGACTCCCTGCAAATCACCACTTCCCAGACCTGGCTGAACATGTCCATATATTATCACACATGCTGTATATTTTACATTTTAGAGAAACATTCACTTGCTCTATTTCAAACCCACCTTCAGGGTTAAGGGTCTAGTTTACCACCCTTTTGGATGCTTCTCCTTTGCCATGTGGGAGCTATGATGGCCTCGGCCTATCAATGCAGCCCTCGGGGTGGTTCCTGTCTGCAGTGATTTGAGCAGCTGGGAGGGCAGACTTTTCTCTTTCTTGCTTGGGTGCCCTGGGTTTAGCTGCCTGCCTGGTACAAGGGCTTTGTGCTGTGTCAGTGTGCAGCTTCTGCAAGCCAAGCAGGGCAACCCTTGGAGCTTGTCGATCATGTTGTGCTGGCCAGCCCCCCACCAATGTCTGGGACTCAGGCGACAGGCTTGGTACCATGGGATCCAGCTCGGATTTACATTCTCGAGAAAGACTTACGCACGTGGGTTGATTTACCCTTTCTACAACTCCATGGCAGGACTTGGCTCAATATTTCCAATGGCGGCCAACCCATCTGTCTCCCCACGTGTCAAAAGGCCAATGATACTGTGGCAGGAGTTGCCCTGGAGGACTCACTCCTGTGAGATTCGGAGTGCTCCCAATTGTCAGCACCTCGCAGTGTCAGCTCTGGAGGGACATCGCTGAGTCAGAATCGCCTTCTCCCCTAAATGAACCTTCCCAACTAAGTATTCGGTTCCCCTGCCCTCCACACAGATCACACGGACGTGTGAAAACACTGGAGAGGCTCGCCCATGTGCGGTATTATTTCAGGCAGAAACAATAACTGCACACCTTCTTCTTTTACTTGCATGAGAACCACCGCAACGAGGGGCTAGATGTCCTCTAATTAGTCACTTAGACGAGGATCACTGGCACTAGACTTTCAGGCCCATCTGTACTAATCTCGTGGGCCAGTCCCAGGGCACCTTACTCAGGTTTTACTCAGAGAAATGCCCATTGGCCCTGTGGGAGAACTGGCCCTGATCTGGATTTCTGTGCTCACCAGACATTGACACAGGGTGGAACTCCTAGGTCACCTCTCCTATGACACACAGAGGACATTAGATAACAAATAGCAGTGACCAGTTCTACTGTAGACTATAGGAGTCATTGCTCCATGTCAAAAAGCACATAGGATGCGACACTGAACATGCCCTGCCTTGGTGTGTGATAACACAACCTGAAACAATCTTTGTCATAAAGCACCATCTCTCCTGAAACCTGCATCTTACAGGACTCTTTCCTGCCTTGGCCCCCTTGCCATTAAATCATCCACACCTCCCCTCTCCTGAATTGTTGTTCCATGTCTTAGACAAGACAGCAGGCCCATTTCCTTTCATCTCACCCCCCTTTTCTCCTTATTCTTGGGTGATCTCTCTGCTCACATGGCTTCAACTGCCATCTTTATACCAGTAATTCACAACATTCACCTCTCCACGCCTGGCCTCTCTCTGTCTGATGCCGCATTGCAAGCCAGCTCTCGGACAGTTCTCGAGGATCTCCTACCATCAAGTTAATGGGACAGATGGCATAAAGGAGCAAAGTGCCACTGAAGTCAATGGAGTTTGGCTGATTTACAAACAGCCGAGGATCTGGCCCAAGATGACTTAAGCGCAGAAGATGCTGGTAGCACAGGGGGTGGAAGCAGTGGAGGATCTGAAGGGGTGAGGAGACTGGTCATACTGAACAGGTGGGAAGATGATCTTGGTGGCAGCATTTTGTATGGCCCGGAGGGAGTGCCGGGGTGTCAGGAAGGCTAGCGAGGAAGAGGTTACAACATGGCAAGGGATTGACTGAGTGTTTCCCTGTAGGCACAGAGGGGGACGGAACAGGATTTTCAGGTGTTTTGCAGGGAACCAGCCTGCACGTGTAGGACATGGGAGAGAGAGGAGCTGATGAGGATTCCTAGGGTATGGGCATGAGTGCCAGGGAGGAGGATCTGTCCAAGGGGAAGTGGTGAAGGTCTGGGAAGGAAGCTGAGCAGTTCAGTTTCTCAGCCAGGAGGAAGTGTTAAGACACAAGCTCACGTGTAGGGTTAGATGAAAGGAGACAAGGTGGGAGCAGCTCTGTGGATTCACACAGCAGCAGCGAAGAGGTGGTATATGGATGTAGGCGAACAGAAGAAATCATTCAGAGAGAGAGGGTGTCAAGTGAGAGAAAGAGGAGGGCTCCAGGCAGCAGCCCCCGGACTCCCACAACCCAGGGGAGAGGAGGAGTAGGGGTGAGGCTAACCCAGCAACAGACACCTTGGGAATGATCAGAGTGGGACAGGAAACCCAGGAGGGGACAGCAATGGAGGGAGGAGGGGAACAGAATCCGTGCATCCCCGCTTGCATGGTATTCAGCCCCTGGAACAGCACGGGGAGAGGAGAGGCTAAGGGCGGATTTTGCTATTGTTTTATCTACGTCTAAATAGCTAAAAATAGCTTTCCCGGGGTTTGAAATCTTTAATTAAAACCAAGTCTTGATGTGCAGCAAATCCCTCCCGATGTGCAGCCCAGCTCGCGCCTTCCATGGAAAGGCCAGTTTGGTTTGTTCCAGGAGGGCCTGCCATGTGCAATTCCCCATTCCCTCGGCCATGGGTCAGTCACACTGCACAGAGGACAGGCTCACTGTACTGGTCTGTAAATTCTCACCTTCCTTCACGTCCCCTGGTCTGGACAGGCTTTATACAATTCCTTCTCCACACACCAGGAATGGAGCTTGGCAGGAGAATTTACCCCTTTCCTGCTTCGGCTTCTCTCTCCTCCTCTCTCCCCAAAACGCCGAGAACTCCCTCCTCCTCCATCTTCAAGTGCAAAGATTGAGCTAATTTCTTCCATGAATAGAATATAAGTAGCCATAGCAACATCAGCCTGCCAACCTTACCACCTCGTAAATCTCCATGTCCCCATCACCCCTTTGCTCGTTCACCATCCCCTCCACCTCCCCTGGAAACCACCATCCCTGGCTTCCAGCCTAGTCCCCCTCAGTGTACGTCCTGCTTGCTAGTCTTGCCCTTTACAGCACTCCAGTAATCGGCCGTTCACTGCTTATTAGCCCACTGTGCCTTCCCTGATCTTCTGATGGCCAATAGCCACATTCCCGTCTCAGAAATTCTCCCTACGTTTACTCTTTTTCAAATACCGACCCGCATCCAACCTCCTCTTTCCCAGCAAAATCTCAGAGAAGGTCACCCATCTAAGAACCCCCACTCACAACAGGGCCAGATCCCATCTCCAGACGGGCGTCTTTCCCTTTCACAGTGCCGCAAAGCCTGGCTTACCCCTCCTCTCCTCAGCTTTATCCTAAATCCTTATCCTTCTAACGTTCCTGTGGCGTTAGAAACCACTTCCTCCTTCCCCAATGTCGGGTCCAATTCTCTGGATTCTTGGTGCTCTGTCGTCCTGGTTTTATTTCTGTTCATCCAGCCCCTTGTCCCCGGGTCTCAGAACGACAACATCCTAATCCTTGTGAAAAGCAGCAGGCCAGCCCGTGCAGAGCGAGTCCTACCCCCAGAGACGCCTGCCGCCATTGTGCCAAAAACATCACGTCAATTCTCCCAACTGAAGGGAGAAACTAAAGCAAATGATACTTTCAGCATTCAATTAACCTTTCCTTAGCAACTCCCAGAGAAACCAAACCAACCCACTCCGATGAACATGGCTGCCTGACCCATCTACCGCTTTTCCCAGCACAGGCACAAAATCCTGCCACAGGGGACGTTCCTACATCCTGCTGGGAGCCCCAAGACGCCCTCTTCAGGAAGCTCAGTCCTTAGGTTCCCTCAGAAAAGACACCACCAGGCATCTCTTCTCCTTTAGCTAGGCCCCGGGCCCACAGGTACCAACCCGGGCCCACCCTCATCACCTACCCCCTGGTTTGGTCTGTGGGTGCTTCCTACATCACATACAGTCACGTTTGGCTGTTTATTGAACGCTCGTCTAGTGCCGCTCTGCCTGCATGATCATATTTCCCCCCATTTGCATAGTCACCCCCCAAATGACATGGACGACTTGCTCTTTAAACCCCTAGGGTGCCACAGCATTGCCGAGGCCCATGGAAGGAGCCAACCGGAGAATTCTGCTGCCCCGGACACTTTATTCAGGAAGGGGTATTTCAGATCAGGCAGGGACAGTGAAGCTGAGGCAGCCTTAAGAGATACAGGACATTTGCTAACAGGATGGTTGGTGACTGCACGGCCCCAGCTTCATTTGAAGTAGGGCCACGCAACCCCCCTTCCCCCGCCCGCACTCCCCCAGATGTTCTGCACATGTGCACTGGAAATTCTTAGTGTCGCTGAAACCTTGGGCACCTCCGTTGGTCTCATTGTAACTACCGGGGCTCCCCTTCACGGTGACAGAATCCCACTGTGGTGTGGGTTTCATGGGCGGAGAGGAGACCCTTCAGCTGAGGCTGGCTCCGGGGACTGTTCCGGGGGGAGGTGGGTAAGGGGCTGGTTCCTGCCTGCTCTGCTGGCGATCCTGCCATGCCTGTGGAGTGTTAACTGTGGCGTCCACGTCCCAGCACCGCGGTGCAGGGGACAGACAAAGCCGAGGCATCAGCACAACCTGTCAGCGCAGCCTTGGATGGACGTCCTGGGAATTTCTCCGGTGGGAGCCTGGAGCATCAATGTGAAGGGAGGGGAGGGGCTGCTGGCACTTAGTTCCTCCAGCCACTGCAGATCGGGGATGCTGCCGGTCGCTGCCTTTCTCTAGTAAAGGGTTAGTGCTGATCCCTCTGCTCACCCACGCCCGGCTCCACTTCCATTCCCAGTGTGCTGGCAGGCAGAGCGGGGAGGGGAGGGGGAAGAGGAAAAACAGAACAATTAAGGAACGAGAGAGAAAAAGCAGAGGAGAAAAAAGGTAGAAATGAATAAGAGGACAAGAGATGACGGAGGGAGAGGAGAGAAGGGAAGGGAGAGAGCTAGAAACGGAGGGCAAGTCGGGGATGAGAAGAAAACGAGAGAGAAGCCTCTGAGCTCTCTTGCCCTTCCTGGAATCAGGCCTGGGGCTTCTTGGTTGCCTGCATGAGCCGATCTGTGGGGGGAGCAGGGGAAAGGCCAGGCCCTGAGAGGTGGGAGGTGTGTGTGTGAACGTTTCTGATTTTACGGTGTGCTTTTGTGCAAGGCAGCGGGTGTGGGCACATAATGCAGCCTTTGGAGTGGTGCACAGTCCATGTGGTTCTGGGAGGTAAATGAACACGTCCCCTAGGGAAGTGAACACTGTATGCACGAACCCCTCGTGTGTGTCACACTACACTGCATGCCTCCAAGCGTCTGAGCAGACACTGTGCACACGTGCCTGCTTGCATGTGAGGGAGAGAGAACAGGTTGCAACGGAGGAGGAGAGAGGTGCAGAGCCCACAGCAAAGCGAGCGGGTCCCTCCTCTCCCAGTGCAGTCCCCCAGCCCCCTCTTCCTCCTCCAGCTCTGTCTGCACATTCCTCCTCATCTCAGGTTTTGGAAGTGGCTCCAGCAACACTTCTGCCATTTAAAGGGACAGCCCTGCTGAAGAGCAGGCTTGGCTTTATCCCTAGTGCGACACAGTGCCCTGATGTCTGGTCCCCATTCCCTCCAGAACAATTAGCTTTAGCATTCGCAGCCCCCATTACACTCCCACTTGATCACAAAAGCCCTTTCAGCCTCCCCGACCCAATCCCCTTTACTGCTGTACGCACCAGGCTACTTGCCCACCTTTTGTCCCTCTGCCTGCCCAGACTGGACGGTGAAGAACACGGATTCCTAAGGCTCAGACGTCTTGCACCTTCCTGGCAGAACGGAAATTTGGTAGAGGCATTTGCTGCACAGCTTTACTCAGTGCATAAATTTGCTACACGCCAGAGAGCAGTTCTGCTTTCTCTGTTAGCCTGTGTTCATACCACACACACATCATACGATGCATGCAGAGCCTTGCTAGGCACATGTGACCCCGCACGCCGGCAAGACATCATCCCTCCATCTCCCAGCGGTGTAAGGAAGAGATGGTTTTGCCTTTTCCCCGTTAGCCATGGTAGAACCTAAGAAAGCATCCTCCAATCTGCAGCCATTCCAGCCAAACCAGCCTCGAACACTCACAAAGAGAAAAGGACTCCTCTTCTACCATTGCAAAACATGAAGGATTCCTGCATGGCCCCTTCTGCCCAGCCCAGTCCTGCTGATGGCACTGATCAAAGGGACATCTCTCTCGGTCACGGTTTGCAATCATCTTAACAGGGCCGTCCCAGCCCCCTCTCTGCCAGGGTGGGGGTGGGGGAGGAGAAAGGAAGGAATAACATGCATTGGCTGCTTGGACATCCCTGTGCCTATCTCACCTCTTGAACTTCATGCACTGGATGGAGCCAGTCTGCAGGAGCCAGCCGGGAAGCTAGAGCCAGATTTAGGTGAAGAGACAGACGGACGGAAACCAGCCTCCTAGGAGGACGTTTGGTTTTGGGGCACTTTCTGTAAACACTCCTCTGGGAGTTTCATTTCAGAACCACACACAGGGATTCGGCCAGTAACCAAGGAGGACGTAGAGAGGAGAAAACAGGGTTTGGAGGGGAGCTGGTTTCTGACTGATTATTGTTGTCGGTTCATGTCTAGCTCGTAAAACGATAATTATTAGAATCAATAAAAAGTCCGACATAAGGTTCGAACCTAAGGAGGAGAGAAGCAGGGAGACAGAGGTAAATGCCGACTTACATTAAAGCGAGGTATATTGTTTCTCAGCCTGGATCCAGCCTCCATTTTACGGCTTTGCAAACAGACTCCATCCATTTTCTAAGCTGGCTGATGGGTTCGAAATAAGAAGGGCCTCTCCATGTAGAACAGACAAGAGAGACAGCCCGGCAATGGCTCCTTAAGGAGACCAGTAATAAGATGAGAAGAAATAAAGGCAGGGAAATGGGGCAGAAAGCACACAGTGTGCCAGAGACCAGAAGAGGGTTATATAATTATCAATGGGGATGAAGAGCTTGGAATAACGAGTGGGGAACAGGCTCCCAAGCCCAGTGGAAAGTGGGAAACTAGTTTGGTGAATATTGGCAGTGGGCACCAACATCCTCAGACTGCCTTGAGGGAAGCGTGCCTGGTGCTGATGGGACACTTGACATCACCGAGACTGAGCCATGAGAACCTGGGGTGGGGTGCCCAGGACCACCTGCACTTGTGCCAAGCAGAAGTCAGACAGGCCTGAGCAGTGACGGCCTCTGGAGGCTGTTCCTGACCCAGAGCAGAACGAGAGATGCTGGCCTGGTAAGTGCTGGCCCGTCCGGCCAACCCCAGCAGCCAAGCAGTGCCACAGGACATCACCTTCTGGCTAACACGTGCCTCCTTTCCAACGACTTACCCACATTCTGCAGAATCCAGGGGTCCTCCAACCACCTGCCCCAGCCACAGGTACCTCAACCGCCCCCCCACCCCACATTTACTCGATGGAGGCTTAGGATGCCTGGGGAGTGGTACCGAAAGCCCCCTGCCCCCCCCCACCTCGTTAGCCACGGGGAGCCAATCTGTGTCCCATACCTGTTCATACCAGTCGCGGTTCGAACATGTGCATTCTGGCCACCAGTTTGTGCTGTTCCCGTTCATCTTGGGGGTGTTCCTCCCCTGCCCCTGCTTGAGGGGAGCAGGGGCATTGTCCCGGGAGGTGGGGAGGAGTTTGCTCTTATTCCGAGAGGTGGGGGTGGCTCCCCCCTGGGACGGCAGGGTCTGCGAGCTGTAGCCCCCGTAGCCGTACTGCTCATGCTGCCACTCGCCGTAGGACGGAGGCTCCATGCGTCGCAGGGCCGCCATCCGCGTCACTTCGTAGCACTCCGGGCACTTACAACAGTGGTGGTGTTTGTGCATATTTGCTTTCATAATATACACACGATCCAGAACAAAAGGGGAAAAAGGCCAGGGCTGGGGAAAGGGCCCCCCCTCCCCAAGCAGAAAATGCGTCCGCCTCCTCTCCCTCGACGCACCCCCCTCGCGGAGTCAGAGATGGTCCAGTCTTCTGTACAAAAACCAGAATGATAAAGCTATTATCTCCCAAGGATGGCCACACAAGAGCACCGGTTTCCGTTGTTCTGCATTGCCGGCCCTTCAGCTGCTAGCATGTCAGCCTGCCCCTCAGGCCCTGGACTCGGTGCAATCAGCTCTCTGCTTTGCTGCTTCCCCAGGGAGGGTTCGTGGCAGCAGCCACAGGCAGGCTCCCTCCGAGGGTATGTGCAGGGGGTTTGCTTCACCTGCAGGGCTGGGGCTGGAGGATTCGGCTGTTTCTGGTCCCTGGATGAGAAGGGAGAAGGCGAGAGCATCTCTCTCCTGCCTCCCCGTTCTCCGGCCCTCAGCCAATCACAGCACAGGGCAGCATCAGCAGCAGCCGTGAGAATGTTAAGCAGCAGGCCCTTAAAGACACAGCTGCCTTATTCCTACCCCTGGAGTCTGCTGCACCATTCAGCCCCCTCATGGAGCCAGCTGCCAATCACAGGGCTGGGGAATAAGGGGCAAAAAGCCGTCCCGGCTGAAATGACTCCGTCAGAAATCCCACCAAATCCACAGAAGTTACCAGTGGAAAAGGCCCAGGAGACCACTAAGGGATATTCCTGTCATTCTACAGCCTACACAGACAATACCCTTTTGATCTCGCCGTTGGGTGACACCCAAATGAACTGTAGTTAAAACAACCCCATATAAAGTGCCCTCATGATCTGCAGTGCTCGCGGTATACAGGCAGGAAGAGCTAGGAAAGGGGGATCAAGGGAACCGGTATACAGGGCAGGAAGAGCTAGGGAAGAGGTATCAGGGGAACCGCTGCACCGTAAAACCAGAATCTACATTAACACACACTCAGGAGGCCTCTTCCCCCACAACCGGGAATTCCTGCTGCCTGCTCATTTGCTTTCCAAACAGCAAGGGGCCTATTGCTCTGTACCCCATGTGCTGCACCACCTCGGCCCATTGGAGGGAAGCTAAGGACAGAGGGGAATCGTTAAATCCTTATGGTCTTGCTGTTGGGCCCTCTCCAGTCCCATTAACTGGGGAGGAGAACCCTCGGTTTTCTCTTTTTTAGCACAAGCAGGGAGGAGAACACGTTCGCTGTGTGTAGAAAGAGGGACAGTCCTGCTGATCTGTGCAATGGTTTTGGGACGTGCACAAATGGAGGTCAGGATGAGACTAAATTCAAGGGCTCTTGTGACTCAAGATAGGATGTGGGGACACAGAGGTGAAAGGATAATGGATTCGCCCAGAAGCACCAGCCCTTCTCAACTGGGGCATCAAAGCTCCACCTCCTTTGTTAGAGGGGTTCTACAGAGCTTCAGGACTGTACTGGTGGTGTGCTTCCAGGCCCCAGGGCTCTGGGGCTGTGACCTCCTGTATGATACAGGTGGTGGAACCGCCCCAAAGAATTCAGAGAGCAGAGCGGATTTCAAATAAACGTTGCTCATGATGGAGACTCCACTGTTACCCTCCATCAGGTTCCAAGGGTTAATTTCCCTGATGCTTATTTATAGTGCAAAACTGTCCAGCTTCAGCGTCAGTCAGGGGATTGTGTTAAACCTTTCTCTGCTACACTGAAGAGCCCATTCTTAAGTATTTGTTCCCCGGGTAGATAGTTACAGATGACCCCTGGAATACAGGTCACCTCCGTACTAGGAAGAAAGTGAAAAATTGGAAGAGCTACTAAAATGATCGGGGGGGGGGGGGGAAGGGTTACGAGGGACGATCCCAGGAATCTGTTTCATCAAGTTACGCTCCTGCTAAGGGGAACCTGAAAACAGTCTGTAAATCTCAGAAGGGTGTAATCCACAGCCAGGGGGAGAGGAATTTTTTAGAGCAGTAGTGCGGGTGTCTGCAGTTAGGAGCAATGGGAGGAAAACAGCGGAATAGCACAAGCCTAGATAGTCAGATTAGATGCCAATGAGCAGTGAAAACATGAAACACCAAGACAAACGTCCTGACACCGAAGGAGCTGTTAGCCTGCAGGACTGTCTCTGGTGGGAAGAAGGGAACCACCACTCAGGATATTTAAAATTAGACTGGATAAGGCCCTGGAGACGGCTGAGGACAACAGCCCTGCACCAGCGCCCCAGGCCTGGACTAGACAGAGGCTCGCTGTGATCATTTCTGGGCTATGATTCTAGACAAGGAAAGAGTGGCTGGGACTAGCTCAGTGTATCTCCAGGTACCAAACCCAGCTGAGACCGAGATACTAAGAACACAAGAAATTCCCACTTCGTACCCAGCGTCCCCTCCGAACGCTCAGTGTGAGAAAGGTGAAGAATGAAAACACGTTTCTTCCCTGGCCCCGAGAGCTGTTACCACCCATCAGAGAAAGCTCGGAACCACTGCAAGTGGGAGTTAGGAGAGGCTGAGGAATCCAAATGGCTCAATTTTTACCCACTTTAATCCCCCCCCCCCCCGCACTCGTTTGGGACAGATCAGTGCTGCTCCTTGGTGACCTACTGCAGACAGTGCTGGTCCGTGGAGCATCTCCTGGGGTGTGCACTGTCCTGCCGCTCACGCTGTTTGTCTTCTCTTGACTCAGGCTGCAGGGACTGCCTCTTGCGATGAGTTTGTACATCAACTGGTCCCGGGGTCCTGATACTGACGGGGGTTCTGCCTGGCCGTGCAACACAACTAAATACGACGGACGGCACTGGCTGCTCTGCCTGCTTTCCAGCTGTTAAACTGCAACAAAGAGCTAAAAATACAGAACTCTTTTCCTCAGGTCACTTCCCCCATGAGCAATTGCTGGAGTCAGGACAAGGATGTTATGCCATCGCAGCCGGAGGGGATGGACACAAACACTCTCTTGATTAAGATGTGGCACACATGGGGACCCCAAGGACCAACCCCTGGCCTCCGCTGAGATGTGTGAAGCCCCCACTGTAGGATGCTGACGTGGGACTGAGCAGTAGAATGAAGTTTCCCCATCCTCTGCGGAGCCCCTCACTTGTTTAACCCCAAGGGGACTGTGGCACAGGTTTCTAGAGGGCTCGTGTGTGTTCAGGTTAAAATCACACACGCTACCAAGTTACGGACATTCAAAATGCCACCTCTACCCCCACAGGCTCCATCCCACCCTAAGTCAGCACAAACAAGCCAAATACAATTCCAGGCTAGGAAAGTCCAGAGCTCTCTAGAAACCAGCACACAAGTCAGCTCTTCTCCTTTAATAATGGCTGTTGTATCTATCAGCTCTGCAAGGGGGTGTCACAGATGTATCCGTAACCCTGTAGTGGGGTTTCTCATTCCATACCAGAATTCACTGAAAGAGCCAGTCCAAGCAGTTAGGCTAATTGTGCATTGAGTGAAAGGAAATCCTCTTACCGGCAACATGGAATTAGACTGTGGAACACACTGCCACAGGATAGTGTTGAGACCAGGAATTTAGGAAATCAAAGAGGGACTGGACATGTATATGGATAATAGGAATATCCAGAGTTATAATAATTAGTGAAGAAAGATGGGGGCTATAAATGGATATAAAACTTCAAGCTTCAGGGTTTAAAGTAAACCAATCCCAAACTCTTATGGATTTACAATGCAGCCTTCCTGGGGGGCAGATTATCCCCCACCTGCCAATTGTGGATTTTCTTGCATTGTTTTCTGAGGCATCTGGTGCTGATCACGGTAGGATTCAGGATATTGACTAAGACAGACCCCAGCTCTGATCCAGTCTGGCAATCTTCAGCAGGGGATGAGCGAGGGCCAGCAGTAGCCGACTAAAACGGGATGGAAGGGGCAGGAGCCTTGGGAGGAGGCTAGCAGGGGCTGGGGATTAAAGAAACTGGTGCTCTCCCTTCTGTCTGAGAGATTCTCACGCTTACAGCACCAAGCAGAGCAGCAAGTTGTGAGCGGAGGGACACCAGCAGCAACTCCAGAGCGAAGCAGAAGTCCTGTCGCACCCAGAAGTCCTGTTTTCACACCACCCCTTGGGCTGGGTAAGCTTTCCTCAGACATACCTCACTCAAATCACCACAAGGAGATTCTTTGTGGATATTGTAAAATACGGACAATGAACTGTTGCTCCAAAACCAAAGGTCAGAAGTGAACGTCCCCCCAAAAAGAGCCGGGTGGTAATGCTGGGGCGAGAGATGAACAAGCCTGACGATGCTAGCAGGGCAACTAGGAGGCCCATTTCATTTACTGCCCTATGAATATCTGAGCGCTCTTTCTAGGCGGTGGGGTGACATGGGACCTGGAGGGACTGGACTGACCTTAAAGGACGAAACATTAAAATCACACTTGTGGGAAATCCACTATTTTATACAAAGAGCTGCCTCCTCTCATTGGCTGGGGCTGTCCCAGGCACCTTCTCCTGCCACTACTTGTATTTTGGTAACAGTTTCCTCTGTCCTGCTCCTCAGCCCTGCAGTGAAGTCAGACACGCGTCTGTGACATGACAGTCTAAGGAGGGAGGACTGAGGGAAAGGGGGCAGGCAGAGGCAATGGCACGGAGGAGGATTCAGCAGAGGGAACGTTGGTAACAAGCGAGTGTGTTAGGAACCATTCAGAGAAGCGTTAGGATCTCTGGTTTCCATCAATAGATTTGAACATGGCCTCCTGCAGGAAAGGTGTTTCTCTCTACTAGCATCCAGGCTTCCACACGGCCCGCTCCACCTCCGTGGAACTCCCCAGACACCAGAGCTACGTGGCAGCCTTGGGTGGAATCCCCTCCGTGCCAGGTCTCCCCTGTAAATACCACTCCCCTTAACTCAACTTTAGTTCCCTCAAAGGCTAGAAAACTTGGGGGCATCCATGACCCTGTTTTCCTCCCACATCTCCATTATCACCATTACTGACTGGCCAGAATACACCCTAACCTTGCACCCTCCTCTTCTGAAACTCCTACCGATGCTTCTGTCACTCACTCCCTGTCTCATGTATTGTAGCCTCCAAATCCCCGCATATCTGCCCCTGCAGCTTCATCTCTGCACAATGTGTTGCTTATGTCACGCTTTTCTACAGTTAACCATGTTTGTCTCCTGCTGGTCTCACTGCTCTAAAGATCCAGATCCATTGCAGAGGATTTGCACTGCTCTTTACCAGTTGCCTCATGTTTTCATGGCAGTCAGTCTCATCCACACAGGGAAGCTAGGCACAATAAAAGGGCTGAAACATCCGTCTCAGCAACACTACACACAGTAGGAAATACTCCCCAATTCTTACAGAAAACAGATCCCATCATAATAGCTCTTTGCACACCCGGAACTCAAAGCACTTTGCAAACATCCATCAATCTTCCCAACATCTTCAGCAAAGTGATCCTGGTTTTCACCCAAAGAAACGTCACCATGGAGAAGTGAAGTGACTTAGCCAAGGTGGCACAGCAATCTGATGGCAGGGCAGGGACTAGAACGCTGGAGTCCTGGTCCCCACAGCTCTGGGACCCAGCCGTATCCCTGTGCTCCATCAAAGGCTGGTGGCAACAGTCCTGACTCATTCACTCACACCGTGGAATGAGGAAGCATTTTACTTTTCTTTTTAAAAAATAAAAATTTGTTTAAAAAGCAGAACAATCCTAATAAGAAAGGTGGTGGGATTCTTCACCAGGGAGGCGGTGCTGAGAACAGCCCGGGGACGATGTGTTCAGAGATCAGAACTGCCTGGCTTGGGGGCAGTTGCACCTTGGTCCAGCTAGTGAGTGGCTTTGGCCCTCGATTTTCTGAATGGCAGCCGTTGAGCCTCCCTCCAGGACACGAATACTTGGAACTCCAGAGCCTGCTCTGCGTCTGGCCAGTCACAAGACAACGGTGGACGGCTTTTGCCATCCTGGCTATCTGGCCATCCAGGAGCAGTGCAGAGTCCAAGGACCTGATTTCACGAACAGCAAAGCACTGTTAGCAGAACCAAGCACCACCACTCTGCTAAGGGGGGATCTTACACAGGACGGAAGTGTTATTCTGATGCTCTTCCTCCTTCCTGCTAAAATCATCTCATTCTTGCCTTAGCCACCTGCTCTTTATCCAGGTGCTCTCGTCAGCCACGCACTGAGAGATGGCGCTATTCATGTCTGATGCAAAGGAGCTGTAGACCTGGGTTTTGTCTGGATATTGCTGGCAAAGCACTTTGCAAACATCCATCAATCTTCGCAACACCTTCAGCAAAGTGATCCTGGTTTTCACCCAAAGAAACGTCACCATAGAGAAGCGAGGTGACTTAGCCAAGGTAGCACAGCAATCTGATGGCAGATTCCGTCCATATTGTCTCCTGGTCTCTCTGCGAGGCTTGATTTCGGTGTGGAATTATCTGGGGAAAGGACCGGGGATGGTGGGACTCCTGAGGAGAGGACTTGGAGGTAGAACACTTGCCCATAACAACAACACTGCAGCCCCTTCGGGTATGTTTACACTGCAGCTGGCTATAGGCCTGGGAGTCTGAGCTGCAATGTCCACGCTGCTACTTTTACCGCACTAGCCCCAGCTCTGCTAGCCCGAGTCTCTTTCCCTGGGTTGGGAGGCTCGGTCCCAGCTGCCATGTAGACGTACCCTCAGTATGGGGAACAGCATCAAACACAGCAGAAAGACTAAGCCAGGGAAATGTGGACGGCTTCCCCTGGTCTCTGGGCAGGAGGAAGGCATCCACCAGAGCAAGGCATGCTGCTTCTTTCTGTACTGTGCCGGCCTGAGGCCCGATCGAGAGCGATTCAGAACCCTGGCAACTAACACATGCCACTGGAGAGACTGACTTTCGCCAGCTTCTTGATTAGCTTCCCTGAGAAACGGGGTGACACTGGGCCGCAGGCCTCCATGTCTGTCGAATGCAGCAACGGTTTCTCTCGGCCCGGTTGGACGTTGGCTAGTTTTACAGTGTGCAGCAGATTCCCCTCGTCACAGGTGCTGACAGTCTTTGGTAGTTGGGCCACCAGGGCTTCTGCGCTGTTTTGCCACCCAGGCAAGGCAGGGATCAGCGTCTGACGCGGTCAGTGCTTCTGTGGGAACGGGCGGAGTTCTTGGAAGGAGAGTCTTGTGTTCTCTGGACCTGCTCTGGGCTCTTGTGATGTTTGGAGCCTACGAGGTCCTCCTGGAAACGGGCGATCTCTGTGAAAGAAGAGAATAACTGCGTGCAGCGGGAAGTACCATGTTCAGAACTGAGTGAGCAGAGTCTGGGTTTACTCTTCTGGGGTAACCTTTGGGACAGTTTTACCACAGGTGTCTCTCTGTTAGCCGCATCAACCTAAAGCAGGGGCTGAAAGCCCAGCGCTCTGCGGGCTAGGCACTCTGATATCGCCCACATGCTCTCCAGCCTCAGAGGAGTAAGGAATCGGAGACAGTAGCGTCTGCAGTCAGTACCCAAGAGATGGGAGCCCAGAGGAGGGAACGTTTCTAGTGAGACTAGTCGAAAAAGAGGGAGTAATGCAATGGTCTGAATGCTGGGCTCCTCCTGCCGACTGCCTAGGCTGACAGTCTCCCAACGCAGCAAGGTTGAGTTGCAATTTGCTGTGTGTGGGCCGTTCAGCTGAGCCCATCACAACCAAGACACGGTCTGCCCAGGCCGTGGGAGGAGCAGACAAACAGGATCAAGGCTGGCGTGACACAGCTGAGGGGTGCACATGGCAAGAGCTGGAAGAGGCAAGAACAATAAACGTTAAATGGTGAGTCTGGGTTTCCCCACAACTCCCACGGAGTGATTCGCGCGGACTAAGTACAAGGAGGGTTAAGAACAACTGGACACCCCGATTCCGAACGTGTTCTCCACAGCCATTGGGCCAGTTCCTACCGCCTTTACTCCCAGAATCAATGGGTGAGGCTCCACAGCAAGCAAACCAAATGTACACTGCGGTTGGGACAATGGTGTGTGTGTGTGGGGGGGGGGGGGCTGTTTCATTATCCTCTTTGCTGGGCGGCCCAGCTGCAAACTCCACAAACAGAGTCCAAGTCCCCCCTCTGTAAAGGAGACCTCGGAGCCACTTAACAACAGTCACTTGCTAGGGGTCTGATTTTTGCTACAGTATCATGAGCGTCCCGGGGCCCAGGACAGGGATAATCCTTTAACACACACACACACACACACACACACACACACACACACACACACACACACACACACACACACACACACACACACACACACCAATTTAGATAAACAACCAACGAGAAGAAAGGGAACCCCAGCAACTATCCTGCCAAGAAATTCCCTCTTCCAGCTCTCGGGCCCAGAGTCCTTCCCTGGGCCAGTCTCTCTGACTGCCTAGCTCTGTTCCACAGCAGGTCAGCCCTGAGGGGGAACTCCAGACCCTGGGGATGCTGAATACTCACTGCCAGGGACACAGGGGTAGTGATGTTTTCTGGGCAGGGTGCTACCGAAAGAGACGAGATCTCTCACTCCACATGGCTACTAAACCTTTTACATTGCACGGAAGTCACGGTTTGGTACAGTTTGCCATGAGGGCCAGCTCTGCCGGCGGGTCTGGAGTGAGCTTGCAGTGCTAGGAGATCGCTGCCTATTCCGAGACCCCCTTCCTAGGGGAGCGTGTCACGGCGATACCCAACTGGAATGTGGGGAGATCAAA
This sequence comes from Sternotherus odoratus, assembly GCA_032164245.1. Taxonomy (NCBI): domain Eukaryota; kingdom Metazoa; phylum Chordata; order Testudines; family Kinosternidae; genus Sternotherus; species Sternotherus odoratus. Next base: position 85,314,936 of record JAVMKO010000009.1, on the reverse strand, counting down.
ACCTGGCCTGGTCTCCAGTGGCTTGCAGGGTTATTATCAGTTAAAGTGTCTTTCTACCCTGAACCAGGACTGCAGATGAAATCACGAGATTCTCCCGGTGACATCCCATCAAACATGCTGCATTTACAAGTCAAATGATGTCTTGTTCTGACTGCCAGTGCCACAGGGCTCTCAGAATCAGGCTGGATTTTTCCCTCCTCCTGTTCTGCAGGACAAATGTTGCCTTCAATGACACCTGTGCCAACCCACTGGCTTCCAGTGAAGGTGCACAAGGGTAACTGATGAGAACTTAGTAAGAAGAACTCTGTTAGTTCAACAGCTTCTCTTTCGCGAACAGTATTTGGTCCAATGGAAGATGTTACCTCACCCACCCCGTCTCTCAGAGCTTAGGATGCAATTCTGTTGATGACACACAAGCAGGAAGAGAACTTGGCCCCTTCTCCTGCACCAGCTCTGTAGTGCCAACCGAAAGAAAGGAGGGAATACTAATTTTTCTCACTAAAGCCAGCATTATCTCTGCTACCAACACTGGGGGCATGAGGTAACAGCTCTGCATGGGTCTGGTATTAGTCGGTCTCTTCATTAATGACTCTGATAATGGAATGGAGAGTATGCTTATGCAATCTGCAGATGAAAACCATGCTGGGAGGATGGCAGGCGCTTGGGAGGACAGGACTGGAATTCAAAACACCCTGGACAATTTGGAGAAATGATCTAAATTCAACACGATGAAATTCAGTAAACACATGTAAAACACTTCACTTGAAAAAGCAAATGCACAACTACACAATGGGGAATAATTGGCCAAGTGGTAATACTGCTGGAAAGGGTCTGTCACCCTCAGAGGATCACAAATTGAATGAGTCAACAATGTGATGCAGCTGTGAAAAAAGCTGATCTCTTCCTGTGTGTATTACCAGGAGTGTTGTTTGTAAGACCCAGGAGATAGCACTGGAGAGGCCTCACCTGGAGTTCGGTGTCCAATTCTGGGCACCACAGTTTAGGAAAGGTGTGGACAAACTGAAGAAAGTCCAGAGAAGAGTTACAAAAATGAGAAAGGGTTAAAGAAAACCTGAGGAAAGGTTTAAAAACTGGGCAAGTTTAGTCTTGGGGCCCCTTTAAGCCTGGCATTGCTATGGTTGTATGTGTCAATGGAGCAGCTTTGTTAACAAAAGAGCCCATTTTTCATATTCACATTTCAGAACAGACCTGTACTTTAAGCACCAAGGACGTGGTCCGTGTCCTACAAGCCCTTATTCCAAAAGGGTGACATTAACATGATTGATCAATGCATTACAGTGTTGTCAACTCATGATTTTTTCACGAGTTTCGTGATATTTGGTGTTTTTCTTAAAGGCCCAGTGCCTTGGGTCATAATTACATGAGAATCTCAATTTCATTACAAAAAAGGAAAGTTTCCAGCCTCGCTGCAGAGAAAAGCTTGAAAATAGGACCCAAGCACAGCCTCAAAGCTCAAAAGCCAGAAAACAAAGATCTATTTTTCAAGATCTCATGATTGTGAAACAAGTCTCATGATTTTTGGTCCCAACTGTTGATTTTTGAATTGGTGGTGATGCGTTCAGTGCCCCATTTCCTTTCACCCACTCCTCACTAGTCCCATGCAGGTATCAGACACGTTCACACACTCAGCTTTAGGAGGAATTGACAACTGAAATAACGAGGGGGCTCTGACTACATGGAAAATATTGTGACAAACAGAGCTGCTAATGTTCAGACTTCGGAAACTTAATTATTCCCAGTTTGGAGGGGAACTTGAAGAGGGTCTTCAGCATTCCTTATTTTATCTCCTCCTTCCAGATCAGACAGTTCTTTTAGCCAAAGCAAGGAACCCCCTCTGGAACCCAGGGAGGTGGTGGAATCTCCTTCCTTAGAGGTTTTTAAGGTCCGGCTTGACAAAGCCCTGGCTGGGATGATTTAGTTGGGGTTGGTCTTGTTTTGAGCAGGGGGTTGAACTAGTTGACCTCTTGAGGTCCCTTCCAACCCTGATATTCTATGATTCTATGACATCAGTACTATTCCTAAGTCAGAAAGGAAAGTGTGGGCCCCTTACTGAATGAGGGAGGCAATCTAGTGACAGAGGATGTGGAAAAAGCAAATGTACTCAATGCTTTTTTTGCTTCTGTCTTCACGAACAAGGTCAGCTCCCAGACTCCTGCACTGGGCGGCACAGCATGGGGAGGAGGTGACCAGCCGTCTGTGGAGAAAGAAGTGGTTCAGGACTATTTAGAAAAGCTGGACGAGCACAAGTCTATGGGGCCGGATGTGCTGCATCCGAGGGTGCTAAAGGAGTTGGCGGATGTGATTGCAAAGCCATTGGCCATTATCTTTGAAAACTCATGGCGATCGGGGGAGGTTCCAGATAACTGGAAAAAGGCTAATGTAGTGCCCATCTTTAAAAAAAGGAAGGAGGAGGATCCAGGGAACTACAGGCCAGTCAGCCTCACCTCAGACCCTGAAAAAATAATGGAGCAGGTCCCCAAAGAAACAATTCTGAGGCACTTTGAGGAGAGGAAAGTGATCATGAACAGTCAGCATGGATTCACCAAGGGCAAGTCATGCCTGACTAACCTAATTGCCTTCTACGATAAGATAACTGGCTCTGTGGATGAGGGGAAAGCAGTGGACATGTTATTCCTTGACTAGCAAAGCTTTTGATACGGTCTCCCACAATGTTCTTGCCAGCAAGTTAAAGAAGTATGGGCTGGATGAATGGACCATAAGGTGGATAGAAAGCTGGTTAGATCAACGGGTAGTGATCAATGGCTCCATGTCTAGTTGGCAGCCGGTATCAAGCGGAGTGCCCCAAGGGTCGGTCCTGGGACTGGTTTTGTTCAATATTTTCATTAATGATCTGGAGGATGGTGTGGACTCCACCTTCAGCAAGTTTGCAGGTAACACTAAACTGGGAGGAGTAGTAGATACACTAGAGGGTAGGGATAGGATACAGAGGGATCTAGACAAATTAGAGGACTGGGCCAAAAGAAACCTGATGAGGTTCAACAAGGAGAAGTGCAGAGTCCTGCACTTAGGACGGAAGAATCCCATGCACTGCTACAGACTAGGGACCGAATGGCTAGGCAGCATTTCTGCAGAAAAGGACCTAGGGGTTACAGTGGATGAGAAGCTGGATATGAGTCAACAGTGTGCCCTTGTTGCCAAGAAGGCTAATGGCATTTTCTGTTGTTTAAGTAGGGGCATTGCCAGAAGATCCAGGGACGTGATCATTCCCCTCTATTCAACATTGGTGAGGCCTCATCTGGGGTACTGTGTCCTGTTCTGGGGGCCCCATTACAAGAAAAATTGGAAAGAGTCCAGAGAAGGGCAACAAAAATGATTAGGGGCCTGGAGCACGAGGAGAGGCTGAGAGAACTGGGATTGTTTAGTCTACAGAAGAGAAGACTGAGGGGAGATTTGATAGCTGCTTTCAACTACCTGAAAGGGGGTTCCAAAGAGGATGGATCTAGACTGTCCTCAGTGGTAGCAGATGACAGAACAAGGAGTAATGGTCTCAAGTTGAAGTGGGGGAGGTTTAGGTTGGACATTAGGAAAATCTTTTTCCCTAGGAGGGTGGTGAGGCACTGGAATGGGTTCCCTAGGGAGGTGGTGGAATCTCCTTCCTTAGAGGTTTTTAAGGTCAGGCTTGATAAAGCCTTGGCTGAGATGATTTAGTTGGGTTGGTCCTGCTTTGAGCAGGGGAGAACCTCCTAAACTCCCTTCCAACCCAGATATTCTATGAAGATCACCTAAGATCCAGGGGCCTGACCCCAAATTCACTGAAATCAAGAGCAAGATTCATGCTGATCTTAGTGGGCTCTGTGGGATCTGTACCCTGGTCCCAGTGCTGAGTTACGCAGCCGCTCTGAAGCATTCTCCAGCCGGACCATGGTGGGGTCACAGGAACTGAGCCCTGCTGCAAAACCACCCTACAGGGAAAGAAATATCAAATGGGCAGAGTCCCCTTTAAGGTTTTCCTGCCCACAGCAAAAACCGCCATTCGATCGAGAGCCACTTCCAGTTAGGATCCCTATGGAGCTGCAATCCACAGCTGGTTTCCTGGGGTTTAACTATTGCTGCTTTAATTCCCATTGGTGGTGTGCTCAGCACGACCAAGCCCGAGGTCTGTTTGCTCTCCGGACTGACAGGCTTGGAAGCGGGCAGGCGCGGAGCACACCCAGCCTCTGCGGAGGGACAACTTCTGCCAGCTGCTCTAGAAGGCTGGATGACAAAGGAATCCCCTCTGACCCTCCTCCCCAGAAGGGAGGCTGCAGCTTTTGGGCCCTGAGGGAGGAGGGGAAAACAGGCACAGGCTCCCTGTAGGGCACAGAAGGAGAACAGGATACGGAGGCTGCCAACTTGCACACCAAGGGGCCATCCTGTGAGGTGCTGTGCACCTTCACCTCCCACTCAAGCTAATGGGAATGGAGAGTGCTCAGCACCCCGCAGAATCAGGCCCCACCTCCCACCCAAGGCAATTTGAAATGGTCACCACACAAAAAACTGGAGAGAATCTGGGTTTAAAACCAAACCACCAGCTGAGCCTTAACGGTCACTGGGCAGGGGCTGGGTCAACATCACCTGCCTCCCGAGACGGGGAACAATACTCTGACCAGGCCAGACTGGAACGGGACTGGATAACCAGAAACCCGGGTGTTGCGGGACTGATTGAAATACATCGCTCATGCTTTGTTTCCTGCCACTTTTCCTGGCCCCTCAGCCTGTGAAATTCCGGTTAGGTTTGTCCCCGTAGAAGCTATAAACGACCTGGAGTTCCTTCATTCAGACTCTTCCAAACGAGTCTGTTTAATGGACTCGGCCTCCTCACTGGACTGGAAGGACACACAAGAGCCGTCACTGGGAGCCTTGGGGACCCAGCCCGAGACAGCAGGAGCTGTAGAAACACGAATGGAAGGGAGGGGCAGGAGTCTCCTGTTTCACAGTCAGGATGTTCCTTCAGCCACCCTCCCCTTTTCTGTCCCTTTAAACAAGGCAGCAATGCAGGAAATTTCTGAATGGCTGCCCCCTCCTTCAGCCTGCCTGCTCGTTTCTCAGCCAATCGGGTGGCCCGCTGAAGCTGCAGCAGCCCGTTCACTTGTCTCTCTTAAAAGTGCACTGTGCTTCTCAACCAGTTCAGCTCCTCTGTCCTCAAAGACCAGCACAGATGGATTGTTTAATGTAACAGGAAAAAACCAGAGAATTTATGTCCAGAGTTCTCATGTGATTCAAACACGTGGCCACCACGGAAATAAGTGTAAGGGGTCCCCAAGCAGCCTAACTGATGCTAAGCTATGGATTGCTTGTGTTTAGGGTCAGTAACCAAAGGCCCCTGGAAAATAGAAATTTTACAGTGTAAATCACATTGTCTTATTCTTCTGTGCACCACCCAGGCCCTGTGAAGAAGCAGAAGGTTCCTGGTCCCAGCAACAGCAAACCTTTAAACCTTTGCAGAGTATAGCCAACCCTCCCCATGAATCATCAGCAAGGCTTAAAAACAGAGCCTTGAGCACCAAAACACAAGCTTCTACTACCTGAAGAATAACTTAATTAGCTGGTGACAAAAGCAGGCTGTTATCCTCTGTGTGGAACAGCTACCAGAAGGGAACACAATAGATCCCTCACATGTTACAGAAGCAAAGAGACAGCTGCACAAATTCTCGCTGCCGAAAATAAAATGAGATCCAACTTGGGAAAATTCACCTGACGTGCAGAGAATGAATAAGAAACAAATATACCACCTGAGGGCGAAGGGGGGTGCAGGGAAGAGTCTGCAGTGCTTCTGGGAAACCACCTAGCACTGTCACAAGAAGCGTTACAAGTCGTCTGTGGAACTAAATGGAGGGGAAGCTACATTTTAAAAGATCATTTCTTCCAAGAAGCTGGATGCCGGGAATGCAGTTCTTTCAGTCACTGGAATACAGATCAGACTTTGCTCACACCAGCAAAACCAGACCATTACACGGTGGCGAAGGCATTACAGTGTCTGGGTGCCAGTTGAGGACAGCACAAAAAACCTACATTTGCAAGGTGATTTGACACTGTATATGCAAAAACATGGCCAGGAAAGCAACAGTCCCCTTTCCAGGTAGCTCTGACTTCAGCATTCAACTATGAAAAGCGCCGTTTGACCTCAATATCACCCCTGTGTTCAACCCCTGCCCAAATCTCTCCCCTGGCTCCCAGACCAAAGGCAAGCGCTCATACTTGCCCTCAAAGCCTTCTGCTACTCAGCCCTCTCCTCAGTTCTTCCATCCTGCTCGTTCCCTCTGCTCAGCTGGCGTCTCTGTCTATGTGCTTTATTCCCAACCCTTTCCTCTATGAAGTGCCCTAGCCCAGAACCCCCTTCCTGGCCATCTGCCTCTCCTCATTCCCCTCCTTGAAGTCTTTCCAAACTCACTTACACAAGGAAGCTTATCGTCTTCTCTAGATTTCAATTAAAAACCATCTCAACCTACATAACCCTGCAGTTCTCTCCCAAGTGACCCTGGCCTTCATCCCCTCCCATGTCATCAGCTCCTGTTCTCTTCCTCACTTAGGCTGTGAAGGGTTTGGGATAGGGAATCCACAACTCATTGGACTAATTGTTTGTATTAAGAAGTTTCAGCCAACACCAGCCTCATTGGGCTAGGCACTGTGCAAACAATAAGAGCCCCAGAGAGTTTAGAGATTAAACAAACAAAACAGACAAAGAGTAGGAGGGGAAAGGGAGGGACAGAGCAGCAAGGTGATTTGCCGAGGTTTACACAGCAAGTCAGTGACAAAGCTGGGATTGCAACCCAGGTGTCCCTCATTCTAGTCCTCGGCTCTCTGGACCACACTGCCTTGGAGAACCCTGTTGGTTTTTGTTGCTTTACAAAGTGCGATTGACGTCTATGGTTCTGTGTAATTAAGAACCCTAGGTGGGATTTTTTTAAAAATGCCCAAGTGATTTAGGGGCATAATGCAATTGTCCTTAAGGGGACTATGCTCCTAAATCACTTAGTGCAATTCTGGCCACCTGAAAAGATATTAACAAACTGCAGGGAGTTCAAAGAAAACCCACAACAATAATCAGGAAGCAGGAGGCACTTGTTTTACAGAGAGGATTAAAAAAGTGAACTCTGTCCGTCTTGGCTATGAAATGACTTCAGAGATGGGGAACTTGGTAACATTTTGCATATATTTAAAGGATGTACACAGGGCTCTTCCTGTGGTATTTACTACAAATGGGTACCTACAAGCTCAGTGTTAGACCATGTACCTGTCAATGAATAAACCTCTGTTTTACCGGCTGACTGACAGTCACGGCTGACTGTGGAGTGGGGTGCAGAATCCACGGGCTCCCCCAGGACCCTGCCCAGGTGGGTTCGCTGGGGGAAGCGCACGGAGGGGCAGAAGGTGCTGAATGCTCCGAGGTCAGACCCAGGAAGGTGCAAGTGGGGACCCGTGAAGCTCCTAGTCTTGGAAACAGGCTGTGTACGGAGAGGGGACACTTCCCACGAAGTCCTGACTGGCTTCCTAAGGAGCGGTTCCAGACCATTGCCCGGGCGCTCCATGACACCTTGTTCATCCCGGGGGTAGGAATAGTGAGGCCGGAGCCAGTCGACCCCAGTACGCCTAGGGAAGTGAGTTCACACTGACACATTCCGTGCTGAAATCTCCTCTCCCAGCAGCACCCTCTGGCCGCCCACACTGGGTTCAATTGTTAGATGAAGCCGTGTGAATCATGCACTCAGAGCAGAGCTGCACCAAAGAGAAGCTATTTACTTGAACCCCAACTGTTCTGGCTTCTGCGCGTGTGCGCTCTGCTGAAAGCTTCGAAATTCCAGCAGCGGACGCTGATCGACCCAGCGGGAGCGGCTCTCAGCTTTCCTTCTCTTCCTCCTCAGGCTCGGCATTTCTAACCTGGTGCCTCTCTCCTCACCTCTTTATTATTAGCAATTCTTAGGATGTCACATGGCTGGGGCTGACCCTGATCAGCTGACAGCCTCCAAATAAGGCAGCAGGAAGTTCATTCTGCAAAGACAGCTTCAGCATGGCCAGCGGCAAGAGGCATCCTTGGACAAGACTAACATCTCACTCCCAGGGAAAATGCACCAGCCCAGAGCACATGCCACACAGCTGGGCAGTGATGCATTGTGGGGTTTGTATTCCTTGCCAGCAGCCTGACTGGACTTCTACATGGATCAGGGCCATTTTTGTAGCAAAAGACTTTAGTCACAGGTATTGAAATCTCAGAAGCAGGGCCCTTGGGCCCTTGCTGGGTTCACGAGTAGCTGCTTCATGGTCCCCTGCTAATTCCTTCTCCGTTTTCTTCCGGGGAGACAGAAAAATGGGGATTTCTATTCCCTCCCTGTCACGGAGCGCCCAGGCAATGGTCTGGAACCGCTCCCTAGGAAGCCAGACAGGACTTCTGGGGAAGCGTCCCCTCTCCGTACACAGCCTGTTTCCCAGGCCAGGAGCTTCATGGGTACCCACTTCCACCTTCCTGGGTCTGACCTTGGAGCATTCAGCACCTTCTGCCCCTCCGTGCGCTTCCCCCTGCAAGCCCACCCGGGCGGGGTCCTGGGGGAGCCCGTGGATTCTGCACCCCAAATCCAGTCAGACGTGACTCTCAGCCAGCCAGTAAAACGGAGGTTTATTCGATGACAGGAACATAATCTAGGTAGAGCGATCGCGACCCCTCCGCTGGGTCCATTTTGGGGGCCCAAGAGCCAGGCAAAGCTTGCCTGCAGCTCCTTGCCAGCCCCCAGCTAGAACCAGCCTCCCCTCACTCTCTCCAGCCCCTCCTCCCCCCTGGCTCAGCCAGGTCAGGTGACCTCCCTCCCCCACTTAGGGTCAGATTAGGGCTTCAGGTATGGACACCTGCAGAGAGGGGAGAGGGCATTGCCTGCTTGCTTACACTATCAGCCCCTATTCCTTCACATAGACACTTAAGAAATGCATAGGGGAAACTGAGGCACACACCCAGTATTCCTACTCCGTCACACTCCCTCCCATCACCTCGCCTGAGCTACGTATTCAGAGCTGTGTGATGGATGCTGCAGTTCTACAGCAGAGTGTGGCAGGGCAGAACGCCAACTGTTTGCAGGACCGGAGTGCCCCAAATGCACCCTGTTGTTTGATCTTGGGAATGTGTGTCTGACCCTTGAGAACCCACTATGGCAACAACAGCCTTCAGCCGTGTGGCTTACACCCACTCCTGCCCCTGGAGCAAGTTTTGTGTGAGCGGAGAAATCACTCAAAGCTAAGAAGTCACCAGCACTGCCACACAACTCAGCTTCTTGCTTTATAATCCCAGGTTCCTAGTTTCAGCTCTAGGACCGAGCCGGGTGGCTCTGAGCAGGGGGGGAGGAGAGGGGCCGGCTGCACAGGGTTGAGTGCACTGCCCCAGCGGCAGCACACCCAGACGAGCCGGCCAGAGGGTGGACGTGTGACCCTGGACCAATGAACTAAAGCCAAGAGGTTTGCCTGCTAATACAAAGCGATGCATGAATGCCCCCGCCACACGCGCTGCTATTCCCCACAGGCTCCCTCACAACCAACCGACCTGCACACCTGGCTTTGCTGTGTACTTAGTGTGTCTGTCCCCACGCCAGGCAGGGTGCCTACCTGCTGGCTCTAGGGAGGGGAAGGGGAGACAAGTGGAGGTAGGTCCCTGACTAGGAGAAGGGGTTTTCCCTGATTTATGAGGCTTCACTCTCACACAGCCATGTGCACTGGACTGAACACCGCAACCCCCCCAGCCAGTGCCTGCTCCCAGGGGCTATGCAGTTACACACTCCCATGTGCCCGTTTCTTAGTACACACTTTGCTTTTACAGCAATTTCCCCACTGTTTTGCTCCCGATATCCTCCTGGCCAGCTCTGGAAGGGGAGAATTCGCCCTCAGCTCTGCTCACACAGGGAAAACTGCTCCTGCCACTCTGCCTGCATAACGCCCAGGTCTGTGCTGTGCATTCAGCAATGCCCTTGCTCGCCCACGGCCTGTCAATAAGGCAGGATCTCCACACGCGGATGTTTCCTATTTATAGGCTGCATCTAGAAATCAGCAGATGTTACAGCCGCCCAACCCAAACTGGGCAGACTGACAAAACCCTGCAATTTCGGAGCACTCAGGAAACGCGCTTTCTGGAATAGTCGGTGTCCCTCTTGTTACGCCGGGCTGTTGCTCACACGAAGGACAGTCCTAAAGTGGTAACAGGTCTAGGAAGTCAACGGCCTGGGAGAGCTGGAGCCAACCCCTCACAGAAGGTCTGCTCGAAGCAGAGGACTGTGGGAGGGGATGGACCACACCAGCGGGCCCACGGAGATGCGGTCCGAGTCGGTTCAGAGTCACGTGGGAGAGAGAGCTGTACGGCGGGGGGCAGAGCACCGTTTCCTGGTGGGGCCAAGCGTCAGCTCATCAGCGTTATTGTTCCTGTTTAATTTTATCTCCACAGCTGCCTGCACTCTGCTCCCTGGACGGGAGTGGGGGAAAGAGCAGCATTTAGGGAGGGATGAAACATTAGTGCAGGCCCAACTCAGAGCAAAAATGGTCCTGAGTAGGAAAGAGGCCTGGAGAGCTGCTATGCTTACAGCAGAACAGCCCTGTGTGGATGCAGTTACACCAGGATAAAATGTGATCCCACCACCCCTTATTCCTGTAAGTCTAAGTGTGACGGGGTGCAACTCACCGCCGCGGTGCCTCCTACTGGCTGTCTTGGGAATTAGCTCCGTGCCCTCTTCTGGCGGTGTCTCGCCCACTGTCACCTCTGCTCCCGGACCCTCTCCCAGGACACTGCCCTCCGGCTGTGCCACACTCCATGTTCTCCCCTTCTGGGGGCCTTGCAAGCTCCACCGAGCCACTCCCCCTGGTGGCAACAGCAGTGCCGGGACCACTTCCCACATTGTTGTTCCAGAGGACTGTTGAGGGAACTTGGGGACCCCAGCCAATGGAGAATGGAGAACCCAGCGACCAGTGACCTGGAGCCCAGCTCAGGAGTCGCGGGCAGTGCTGGCTGGTGGGAGAACAATGGGCCGTGAAGAGAGGATCCCAGGGGCAATGGGCTGTGAAGAGAGGATCCCGGAGACAATGGGCTGTGAAGAGAGGATCCCGGAGACAATGGGCTGTGAAGAGAGGATCCCGGGGCAATGGGCCGTGAAGAGAGGATCCCGGAGACAATGGGCCGTGAAGAGAGGATCCCGGAGACAATGGGCCGTGAAGAGAGGATCCCGGGGCAATGGGCCGTGAAGAGAGGATCCCGGAGACAATGGGCCGTGAAGAGAGGATCCCGGGGACAATGGGCCGCGAAGAGAGGATCCCGGGGACAATGGGCCGCGAAGAGAGGATCCCGGGGACAATGGGCCGCGAAGAGAGGATCCCGGGGACAATGGGCTGCGAAGAGAGGATCCCGGAGACAATGGGCTGTGAAGAGAGGATCCCGGAGACAATGGGCTGCGAAGAGAGGATCCCGGGGGCAATGGGCTGTGAAGAGAGGATCCCGGAGACAATGGGCTGCGAAGAGAAGATCCCGGGGACAATGGGCTGCGAAGAGAGGATCCCGGGGGCAATGGGCTGCGAAGAGAGGATCCCGGGGGCAATGGGCTGCGAAGAGAGGATCCCGGGGACAATGGGCTGTGAAGAGAGGATCCCGGGACAATGGGGACCCGACCAACCGGCTCCACCAGAGGCCCAGACAACCCTGTTTATAATCCTGTTTACCTGAAGACAAGACAATGGAGAGAGGCGGGCTGGGGGCCATGATCTCAGCTGCCCAGAGGGGAGCAGGGGGACTCAGGGCTGGAGAGCGAAAGCAGGCAGAGCCCCCCTGGATGCAGGAGAGACTTGGATGTGCTGGGCTGAGGGGGGCCAGGGCGAAGGGTCCGGAGAGTTCCTGTGCTGGGTTCAACGCTCACTAAACCTCCTGTGTGATGCTGGCTGAGAGTCACTCTGGTCTGAAGACCAGGGGGCGCATTGTCCCTTCCGGGGTGGAGGCCCGGGGGTCCCAGGCAAGGGGACTCCCTGAGGGAGCCCACGGCAGAGGCAGGTGTCCTAAGGCTCTGAGAGGTGTCGCTCCAGGCGGTGGAGGGGCTGAACCCCCCGGGAGAGAATGGACCCCCAAGAAGGGCTGTGGCACGGAGCACATGGGGCCACGAGTGGGCACAACCTGGGAGTCCTTGACAAGCCCAACACAAACCTTTTCTGTGTGTGCGGGGGGGGGGAGGGGAGGGCTACCTCAGCCCTACACACCGAGTTCCCGTGGGACCCGTCCCCGCTGTGGTGAGAAGCATCTGCAGCAGCTCAGCCAGGTGAGAGCGGGGCCGGCGGAGCTGCACGTGGGAGCGGACACTGGGCAGGGTGGGAGCAGCTGCCCCGCTGAAAGGGCCCCCCAGGGCTTGTGGAATCGCTCTCGTGGGGCGTGCTGCTCCCCTCAGGGGGGTGCAGATATAAACCCCGCCAGGCCCCAGCAACTCCCCCTTCAGAACTCGCAGCAGCTCCTTGAGTGGCCCCCTCATTTTAGGGCAGAGTGAAGCAGCCACCGAGCTCTCACGTCCTCCTCCCCGCTCTCCGGGGGCTTTGGTGAAAGGAGATCCTGAGGTCTGGGATGCCAGCAGGGAGGCAGCTCTCAGCATCTCCAGCAAGTCCCACAACCAGCTCTCTCCCCACCCCAGGGTGAATTTCACTCCCTCGTCCTCCTGCTGCCCAGGCTCCACAGGCTGAGATCCAGCTGGAGTGACTCATCCCTCCTCTTCACTCTTACTAACAGGAGCAGGTTCCCTGCTCCCTGTCCCTTCCACCTCTGCGGTGGAGGAGGCGGCAGCGTGGCTCAGGCCCTGGGAATGCAAGAACCACCCAGAACCCGCCCCGAGCAGATGGAAAGTTTCACCTCTAGGTCCCTGCTTCACTCAGCTAGTCTGCAGCCACCAGGGTTGGGCTGGTTGTCACTAGCCAGCCAGGGCTCCTGCGTGCAGCGAGCTGGTAGGTGGGACAAGATGTTCCACCTCAGCCCTTGCCCCTTTATCGGTAGCCTCAGCAGAGCCCCGGAGAGACTGAACTCCCTCACCGAGAGGCAGCTCTTTGAGAGCAGGACTGAGGCGCAGTGGTGAGGGGCCGGGCCTGTGGAAAGCCTGTATTGCCCGTGGCGACTGTCCTGGGGGAATAAATTCAGACTCCAGGACTGGCCATCGAAAACAGAAATGTAACCGTAAAGCAGTTTCCTCTATTCCACGTCCCAGTCCAGCACCCAGCATGTGGGTCTTTTCTACTGAGAACCGACCACCGGTTAGCCTAGAAAGCAGAGACTCTGACAGGGACTTGGGGCACAGTGGATAATGAACTGAACATGAGCCCCCATGCAACGAGGTGGTTAAGAGAGCTACTGCGAGCCTCGGACGTATAAGCAAAGAAATACTGAGTAACCGCAGGGAGGTGGTTTTACCGCAGCTGATGGCATTAGTGAAGCCAGGAGTCCAGACTGTGCCCAGTTCTGGTGTCCACACGTCAAAATGAGGCTGAAAAACTGGAAAGGCCAGAAAAAAACTGACAAGAAATTCAGGCAAGGAAAACCTGCCTTGGAGTGAGAGAGTAAAGAACTCAGTCCGCTTCGCTTAACAAAGAGAGAGCCAAGAACGGACTTGATCATAGTCTATCAATAGTGACGTGGGGAGAAGATGTCTGAGGGCTCTTTAATCGTACCCACAAAGGCGGAACAAGTCCGATGGCTGGAGCAAGGATCCAGTGGCTGAGTGAGGACATGAAGCATTGGAACTGGGAGGGGTGGATTGAAGTATTTCAATGAGGATGGACTGCCTCGTTTGAAAGATCCACTCTCGCTCAGCCAGAAGTTATGGGCTTGATGCAGGAATCACTTGGGGGAATTCTACAGCTTGTGCAATGCAGCAGATCAGATACTGCTCTCACCCGACCCTGAGTGCTATGAATCTCTAAGGGAGCCCTCCTCAGTCAGCAAGCTGGCAGGACACTATCCCCCCCCCCCCCAACCAAGATTTCTGTGTCTAATTGATATTTGAAACTGGTGGGAAACCAAGTGAATCAGTCAATTGCCAGGAGAAGATCCAGGGAGAACTACTGCTCTGCTCTCTGCGGCTCCTTCGCCAGCATCCTCATCTGCTGCCTGAGGTGCGCTATTAATGAGCCATCTGCAGGGATTACACTGGGTCATTCCCAGCAGACAGACTCCGGAGGGGAAGTGACACAGAACTGCTGGGAAGGGGACAAGAGGAACCAGAACAGGACAGTGGCTGCCAGGATGTAAAATGGGGGAATCAGTAAATCCAGGCTGCGTGGGGAGTAGAAAGCAACGCAACAGCATTGCCAGGACCTCCTCCGCTCCTCACGCTGCACCTTCAGCCGCAAACCCCGACTGAGTCAGAACAGAGACGCTCCGACGTTTCCAGCAGGAGAAATTCTGTTATTGCTTCGTGGCACTTTACGAACAGAAAGACCATGTTCCTGTCCTGCAGGGCTTCCAGCCTAGCACTCGCTCCCTTCCTCCTCCCTACGCCCTGGTGCCACCGGCCAGCATTCCCCTCCAGGAATCATGCTATGCTGACCCTCTGCCTCCATCGCCCAAGGGCATGTACATTACCTCTCCCGCTGAAGCACCTAGGAAAGACCTGGTTTGGGCTCCCTCACAATGCAGTGTAAACCAGACTGACACCGGCAAGCACGGTCTATGTGAGAATCCCGGCCGGCATGGTTATCTGACAGCTTATACACTAATCATACATGGAAGACTCCTAGGACGCACCAGCTGTTGACGAGAAGTGACAGAGTTCCCCTTATTCCCGCTCACTGCTGAGGGGTCGAGCGACTGTGTTGTAATCGATATTGGAGACCGTTTGGGTGCCAGCCTAGGCAGCGCCGAACAATTTTCAGCCCCAATAGAGAGAACCTAACACTGGCCATTTTGAGTCTTCCCCAGGGTCCATCTAGTCCACTCTCCTGTCTGACAGTGACCAGCAGCAGATGCTTCAGACACAAATGCAAGAAACCCACAATAATAGATACAAGATGATCTGACCCCCCCACCTTCCATCTCCTAACCCTTTACAGTTAGACTGGTTTACACCCAGAACCAGGAGATTTAACAGCTCTTTCCAAATGTGTCAGTATTAACTACAACAACTCTGGAGATCCATGTAAATGTCCAATCCTTTCGGAATGTCCAATCCTTTTGTTAAATTCTTGACCGCAATGACATCCTGTGGCTATGAGTTCCACAGTTTAATTACATGTTGTGTGAAAAAGTGTTCCCTTTGATTTGTTTTGAATTTGCCACCTTCAATTTTCACTGATTGTTCCCTTGTTCTTTTGTTATGAGACAGCCTGGGAGCTTCTGATTTCCCTATCTTCTCCAGGCGGGTTTATTTCAGATACTTTTATCATGTCTCCTCTTATTTGTCTCCCTTCTAAGTAAACAATCCCAGTCTTTTCAATCTCTCCTCACACAAGAGCTTTTCTAGGCTCCTCCTCATTCTCATCTTCCTGCTCTGAACTCCCCTCTAATTTGGCAAAATCATTTCTAGAGGGGAGGGACCAGTACTGCCCACTGAGTTCTAGGTGAGGCTGTACTACAGACGGATATAAAGTCATTATAATATTTTCCATATTATTCCCTAGACATCTGGTTTGCTTTCTTTGACCACTGCTCCACTCTGAGCTGTCTACAGTGATGCTCAGATCCCTTTCCTTAGTGGACATAGTTAACTTAGATGCCTGTAAGAATAGTTTTAAAATTTCCATCCAAGGTGCATTACTGTGTGTTTATTGACAACGAACTCCATTTGCCATAGGGTTACCCATTCACCTAGCTTGGGTAGGTCCCTCTGAAGATCTCTACCATCCTATCTGGACTTAACTAACCTAAATTACAGAGACCAGGAGATTCATGGTTGACTCTCACATTCAATGGATAATTTTCCTAGTGAAGACTGCTTGTTTTCCTCTGCTTTTATTGGCTCTGCCTATAGCAAAGGCTATAAGAAGAGAAAACTGATGCAGATTCTGTGTCCACATACATTGAGCAGAGTGTAAAAATCTCTGGAAGGAGCAGAACCTGAACTGGATTTCTGTTCCCATGTATAATGGACTCCTTACCCCCTGTTCCTTCCTCAGACCCACATACTGACTCTCTCAGTCTTCTCAGGGACACAACTGGGCACAGAGACAGGTGATCTACCTACCCGTCTAGATGTTTATAAAGCAACCACTCAGGAGGTAACCAGATGCTAGGAAGTCACACTGTAGATTATGTACAAGCAGTCCAAAGAATGGGCTTGAAAAGACACAACCCCAGTTGAAGAGAGACAAGGTGGGTGAGGGAATGTCTTTCATTGGCCCAACTTGTTTTGGTGAAAGAGAGAAGCTTTAGAGCTTCCAGAGCAGCAGTTCTCAAACTACCGGGAACCGCGACCCTTTTTGACTTACTTGATCGGCACTGTGGACCCTTGTATGGCCACCGAAAAGCCGCCGCATGAATCACTTCCACATTCGGCGGCTTTTTGGTGGACATTCCAAGCACTCCTGAGTGTTCGCGGAAACCGGAAATAACCAGTTCGGGAGCACTCGCCATGTCCACCGAAAAGCTGCTGAATGCGGAAGTAATTCATTCGGCGGCTTTTCAGCAGCGCCAGCAGTTCACGACCCACCTAGAAGCGGCCGGCAACCTCTTGGGGGGTTGCGACCCCCGGTTTGAGAACCGCTGTTCCAGAGAGTAGTTCTTCCGTTCTCAAAATCGTGCCTCACTCACCAACAGAAGTTGGTCCAGTAAAAGATATTACCTCATCCACCTTGTGTCTAATATCCTGCGACCAACAACACTGCAACAAACTTGTGAGGGCAGATCCATGAATCTAGAGGCTTGTCTACACACCGTTTTAACTAGAATACTGGTTTGAAACCAATATAGTTACAGCAGTGCAACATGAAATGAAACAGCAGAGATTAGCTAACGCACATGTGCAGACTGTCTGTTTGGGTTGCTAGGCTCCATTTTTGACCGGCTCTACTCACCCCACTCATTCAAACCCATGGGAAAAGGCATCACATGTTTTCTCTTATTAATGTCTAAAGCTAGGTTAAATTCATGCTCTATTAGGGTAGTGACTGAGAAAACCAAACCAAACCAGGTACTCGGTGTGCATTGTGAATCTAGGAATGCATAGCTATGAAAGATGCACGAGTCAAACATCTGGATGTCACTGTTTTTAAAGTTCAGAGGAAAACAAGAATACCACATATGCGTGGGGAAGGATTTTCAGCTTCTTTATTTCTACCTCATATTTCTGTCTGTCACAGAGGACTTTCACCATGATAAGGCTGGAGTTTTTACAACAACCTGCTCTTTGGTGTTACCCACTGCTACAGGTCTTATGCCTGCTGTTCCCCATTTCCAGATGCCTCCAAAACACTCAAATGGAAAGGTACCAAACTTTGCCAAAGAATCGGTCTCAGCCTGGAGGATGAAAGGGGCTCAAGAAGGGAAGAGCCTTCCCTGCCCTTACACACCATTTACTATGGAGACACAATAACAGCACTGAACTCACACTCCCAGCTCTCAGGCAGACTCCCAGGAAGTTGCCTTCGAGAGGGGGAGTCGGTAGGGACCCTGGGATGGACTCAGGCTCAGCTGAATGGCGTGAGAGAAACAGCAGTCTTAGTGTTCCCAGTACAAATTTGGAGTCAGTGTCGTCTCGTGGTGAGAGTCTGTAAATATCAATTCAACAGGAAAAGACGCCGTGGGGAACCGTGGGTCCCAGCATCCTCTCCTGACCCTCACCATTATGTCATTCTACCCCTCCTGCCCACAGGACTGCACAGGAGAACCAGCTGTGCTGGTCCAGTGAGAAGCATCACAGCCAGGAGGGGACGGTGAGCAGCTCATTAGAACAGACAAACTATCCAGCACTGGATCCCAGGAAGAGAAGACCCAGAACTGGGTTTTCAGGTCTGGGCTCTGGCTGCAGCCCTGGGAAGCAGAGAACTGGAAGTGGATTTCTACCCACTCCTGCAGCGTGGCTCTGCTCTGTCTGGCGTGGTCCTCACGCAGCGGAAAGGGGCTTTACCCTCAGTCCAGGCTCCCCCTTTCCTTACGGCTTGTCTACACTCTTTGTTTTGCTGCCCACACCGTTACACCAGTGAAAAGTCCCCGTGAAACCCTGAGCATCAAAGGCCAGACCCAGCCTGGAGACTCACCTTGGGTAGGGTGCTGTGGGCACGAACCACCAGGCTGCAGACACTGGCTGGCGACTCCAGCCTGCTCTCAGTCACTTTCACCAGCTGTGGCTGCTGCCCCAGCCTGCTGCTCCCCTTGGCCCCTTGAGCCATTCTCTGCTCAGTACCCAGAGGAGCGTCCTGCAATTAAACACAGAGGGGGGGGGGGTGTAACCCTGCAGCGACTCACCCCTGCGGTGCCTCCTGCTGGTACGTCCAGGGAATTGGCTTTCCAGCCTCCAGAGCGCCCTCTGCAGGCCGATGCCTCACCGTGCCACTGGCCCATGTCCCTCCCAGACCACGGTGCCCCATTATCAGGTGTGCCGCCCCCTGGAAGTAACCCCCCACTCTCAGGGTCTCCCCTCCCCAGGGAACCCCAACCCCCAATCCCACCTTACCTCAGCCTGTGGCTACTGCTAGTCAGCAATGAGCCCCCGCTCCTTGGGGCAGACTGCAGTGTCAGAGCCAGTCATCACAGGCAAGGGGGGTTTGGAACCTGCTGTCTTCCACCCAGTACCTCTCTGGGCCCCTGGCCAGGCCCTGTAGCCTGGGGAGTCACCAGCCTGGAGCTCCCCTGCCCCTTCCCCAGCCCTGCTTCACTCCAGTGCTCTTTCTCAGACAGCAGCCCTGCTCCCACCAGGACTGGAGAGAGACTGCCCAGCCCCACACCAGCAGCCCTTTTATATGGACCAGCTGGGCCCTAATTGAGCCCAGCCACAGCTGTGGCTGCTTCCCCCCATCAGCCTGGCTTCCCTCCCTGTCAGCCCTCAGCCCCAGCCCCCTCCAAGGGCTGGCTTTAACCCTTTCTGGCAGGGAGCCGGTAGCCACCCCGCGACAGTGGGACAGAGGAAAGCATGGGAGAGACCGAAAGGTGGCTGTGGAGGAGCCCAGATCCCACAGCGAGGGGACATCAGACAAGCCGAGAGGGATAAAATGCACCCCTCGGCGGAGTGAGTCCTGCCGTCAGTGGCGTTACCACAGCCCAAGAGGAGTTGGTGGAGAGGAACCAGGCATGGGCTGCATTCATCCCCAGCCACTCTGAGGGGGAGGTTCCTAGAAAAGCCACGTCCCCCCGCTCCATGGCTGTGCCCAGGCTGTTGGGGAGAATATCCCTGGTCCCTTGCAGGCAGGTAACCCTCGGAGAACGTCAGAGAATCTGTCTAGGCTCCCTTCTGTTCCCGGGGCCCGGCTGGCAGGCTTACGGCTGTGCACGATTGCCCCTTGCTGGCCTGGCTGAGTAGTGCAGGGTACCCCTGGCAGAGAGAATGCGATTCCATGGGACACTTCCTTCTGATGTCCTTGTCTTCCTCCAGAAGCGTCACAGCCTCCTCCCCACACACACACTCGGACAGTCCAGTGCCAGCAGCCCAGCGCTAAGGGCGCTCAGTGATAGATGCTACACAGGGATCCCTGCGGTTCTGCATCCCCTGTGGGACTCTGTCCGCTGCCAATACACAACTACCCAGGTTACTGCTCTCCTGAACATGAGAAACTGGGGTTAGGTAGAGCCGCATCCGCACAGAAAGGGAGAAATTGCTCATCCAAGTGACTGCTATAGGTCCCTGAAGCCTGCACAACAGGAACAATTCTCCATGGAGTTCAGTGACACACTAGGATTGCTAAAGACTCGCTCAGTAGCTCTTCCACACACCTCACCGGTGAGACAAACCCCCCAGGTCCCTCTTAATAAGGTGGCAACGGCTACTCCTGTGTTTGCTGTTCAGGCCATGGGCTCGGCATACCTGCCTCTGCAAGCCAGAGAGTTGGGGGCCGGGAAGCTCAGCTCACAGGAGTGCAGGCTGTTGCACCCGGGAAAAGGAGGACTGTCTGCACCAGCCTGAGAGAACCATGCTCCCGGGTGGGAGAGCGCGTGATGCAGGGGCCTGCAGGCAGGAGTGAAGCCAAGGTGCCTACAGTCGAGTGAGGAAAAGTAGCTCTGACTGGCTGCTCCACCCTCCCCAAGCCTGGCCAGTCTGGTGCTCACTGGCGGAGCAGAGGGATTACTGCTCTAGGACTTGGATTCGAGCCCCACTGTGAGAGGTGTGGTACACATACACCGTGCCTGTAGCCCCGAGGCCAGCCTTCCTCCTTCCCAGACAATTACACGGGGAACCGGCCTCCTCCCCGCTGTCCCAGCCTGGGGCCAGAACACAGGGCAGGCTGACTGGCCTGGCACGGCCTGCTGGCATCGCACTGTCTGCCCACCAAGTGCTGCCTTTTCTGCCCGCTGGTGGCCATGCACTGAACAGGTTAAAAATTAACTCTCCTCAAGGACAGAGGAAGGAGGACCTGCAGGGCGGAGGGGTCCCTGGGGAGCTCATATTCCACCCTGGTGAGATTCAGACATCGGCAAGGATTAACTCTTCACTGGCGAGCGGATTCTTCAGTGCAGAACAGTGGGTACAGGCTCCATAGGAAGAGGGGGTGCCTCAGGGGCTACCGGAAATTCCCCTACTGTGTACTCTCTGGGCAGGAGCCAACACTGGGCTCTGTTTGTCGGCACCTGACTCTTTGATACCAGGGATAGTTCACACGTAAAGCAAACATAGGTTTGAGGAAACAGCATGAGTTGTAGGAGAGATTTTCAGCTTTTGGAAAATGGGAAGCAGAGCAGGATGGGAGAGAATTCAGGGCTGGGGAGGCCCAGATATAGGAGAACTTTAAAAGCTCTCTGCTCTTCTGTTCTCCAGCCCTGCTACCCACACAACAAACAACTAACTAAAGAAAGTACACACAGCTGTCCCCTCCCTTCAGCCACTCACCCGAGAGTGTTTACAGCCCTGCCCCACAGAGGAAGTCCAACTCAGGGGGGCATAGGGTGTAACAGGTCTTGTGGTCTTATCACTGGAGCAAGCACTTGCTGCCAGCTAAGATGCCACTGTAAACATCCCTCCCACTCTACCGTTCCAGGCCTGGCATTGGTTTCCCATCTGTTTCCACATGCCTTTGCGGATTATCAAAGCTCCTCAGAGCTAGGTGGATTGGCTCATTCCCAGCTGCTGGTACCCCACACAGCCCAGCTGCTGACCAAGTGTAAGGCTGCTAAGATCTAAGGGTCTCACCCATTAAGGGGACAGACCCATTTGCTGCGCAGTTACAGATCTGTTAGTTTGCCCAGATAATCTTCTTTTCCCCCTCACTTGACTTGTAAGGGGGGAGAACATGGGGAGAATGGGGGTTTTCATGCAGCATACCCAGAAAGGAGGAGTCACCGTCTTACCTCCAGAGTACGTTGGGGATCTCCAGGTGAGCCCAGGTCTCCCGCATCCTGCTGGTTCTTAGCTGTACGGGGGACTGGATCTGGGCTCTGGTACTGCGGGTGTGCAGAAAGTAAGCTCAGCTGATAGAACTCCTGAATATCTGCAAGAGAGTATGAGAAACCTGCATAGCAGTGGGGAATCCAAACTGCCCAGTGAAACACAGACAGACCCCCACGCTCTCCACATTCCCTTCCTGTTTAATGACCTGAGACCTGCTGCAGATAAACGTCTGCCTGGACAGCTGGTGTCACGGAGCGCCCGGGGGATGGTCTGGAACTTGCTCCCTAGGAAGCCAGACAGGACTTCGGGGGAAGTGTCCCTTCTCCGTACACAGCCTGTTTTCAAGGCTAGGAGCTTCACGGGTACCCACTTCCACCTTCCTGGGTCTGACCTCGGAGCATTCAGCACCTTCTGCCCCTCCGTGCGCTTCCCCCAGCGAGCCTGCTGGGGCAGGGTCCTGGGGGAGCCCATGGATTCTACACCCCAACTCCACAGTCAGACGTGACTCTCAGCCAGCCAGTAAAACAGAGGTTTATTAGATGACTGGTATCTGGTCTAACCCAGACCATACAGTGAGTGTGAGCCCTCAGCTGGATCCAATTTGGGGGCCAGAGAGCGAGGCAGCCAGCCTGAGCTCTCTCCCCCTTTCTCCCAGAACCAGACTCCAAACGGAAAGTCACTCTCTCCAGCCCCTCCTTCCCCCTGGCTCAGCCAGGTCAGGTGACCTCCCTCCCCCACTTGGAGTCAGATTACAGCTTCAGGTATGGACACCTGCAGAGAGGGGAAAGGGCATTGCCTGCTTGCTTACACTATCAGCCCCTATTCCTTCACATAGACACTTAAGAAATGCATAGTGGAAACTGAGGCACACACACTATTCCTCCGTCACAGCTGGTACAGGACATAGGACAGCCATACAGTGCTATGCAGAGCCCCCTTCCCCTCCCACTGTGGGCTGTCGCTGTGAATGCAGTGCTTCTGCAGGCTGCCAGACAGCTACAAGGAACCAACGTGTACTAGAAGCTCAGTGGCACATGCTGGACCGGGTTCCCCCCCACTCCGCCCCCACCCCCTAGCTAGCCCTGGAGGGTCCCTACAAAGACTTGAACGTCTCTAGGAAGTAACAGATGATTCATTTCCTGGGACTGGCAGGAAATCGGAAGGTGCGAATACCCCTGATACAATAACTAACTGTTCCAATGCAAACAGCCCCAGTGGTTCTGAACTCCGTCCAAGGGGCACTGCGGTAGAACTGTCACAGTGGGGCCCATCCACCCCAGCATCCCACCAGCCCCACATCCAGCTGGCTGGCTGCTGCCCGGTATCCTCCTCGAGAGGCAACGCTGCGGGGCCCTCCTTCCCTGGCCAGTGTCCAGGCTACTCCAGCCTGCTGCTCTGGCTGGCAGGCAGCCTCTGGCTCCCTCCTGGCCGGGTTCCTGCAGGGCTCTACTTCCCTTCCCTAGGCCCTCCGGCCGGAGTCTGCCCTGGCTAGCCACTGACGCAGCGCAGGTCCAGGGGCGTGGGAAAGCACCAGCAACAAGCAGCAAATCCTGTCCATCGGCATTACACGGCCAGCAGCTGCTCCTGCCTGTTCCCTCCTCCCCCGGGGAATTCTGCTGCCGGTGCCCAGCAAAGCGGTGTCCAGAGGGGCGTGTGCCATTTAAACCTTAGTTTGATACCAACCACTGGCTGCTCAGAGGTGTAAGCGCATGATCATTGCCTGTCAACACACACAGCAGGCACCGCGCAGAGACCCCCAGCTCCTGGGTTCCAGGAGATCTGAGTCAACTGCTAAAAATAAACCAAGTTACAAAGCCAAGCATCATAAACAGGGATGTTTCCATTGCTGGGTTTGCAATAAAGGACTTCACGCCAGGTTCAGTGTTAGGTCACCTCTGATCCAGGCCTTCTCCCCCGCTGGAGGCTGGTGCAGCGATGGGCTGTGACAGTTTCCACAGAAGGCTGGCTAATCCACTATACAGGCCCACACCTTCTACTCCCTTCCAGGATGACCTAACCCTAACTCTGCAGGGAGAGGCACCGGACTCCTGTCCACCTATGAGGCTTCTCAGACACCCTACCCTCCAACCCTTGCCAGTTCTCTGGCAGAGAAGGATGCGTGGCGTAAAGGTAAACACCAAGATAGGGCCGTGGACTCGTACTCCACCAGATGGCTTGAAGCATGGGGGGGGCGGGGAGGGAGCTCGCCTGCCCCCTGTCCATCAGGCCAGGCCCTCTACTTGGCGTCCTCCTCCGCCCAGGTCAACTGGGGCAAGAGCTCTGGCCTGACTTCTCTTGCGGCTTCCCTGTCAGAAGGCATTTTTCTGCAGAGAAGCAAAGAAATCTGCAGGGGACATGAATTTTGCACATGCGCAGTGATGTAGAATTCCCCCAGGAGTAAATGAGAGATCTGAATAGGGAGGTGGAGGAGATGGAAACTCTTCAGTCATAGCTGTGCAGGACTGACAGGAGCCCTTCAGGGAGGGGTGAAAGTAACTTAACAGACTTACTGGTACACAGGGCAACTGGGATCCTGGGGAAAGTGAGGGGGCGTTTCTGGGCTCCCGGAAGGGGGGAGGCCTTGGGCAGAAGGGGCAGGGCTGGAGCCAGACTCCCCCAGCCAGCCCTTCAGCACTGCCTGGTTTGTGCCACCCACGGCTCCGGCAGCAATTTAAAGGGCCCAGGACGCTGGGTACTGCTGGGAGCCCTGGGCCCTGTTAAATTGCCAGGCTCTGGGGCAGCTTTTGCTTCCCCTTCCCACCCCATCAGCAGCCCTGCTGGTACAGTCGGCTGTGTACTGACTTTCTGACCGGTATGCCGGACCGGACCAGCTTCCTTCCGTCTCTGCCTTCAGGTTGTGAATCTGGGACGGGGATGTCGTTTAGTCATGTCAGTGTGTTCGATAAGGGAATGAGTGGGAGAGGTGGCAGCAAGGGCCGGAATCGTCCAGGAATCCAGAGAAGCTGTAGGGAGAGACAGACTGCTCAGGAGCCAAAGGAACACCCACAAGAAGGAGTTCTCTGTCCCTCCCAGTCAATGACAGCTGGAGATTCAACGGAGGAGAAACCAAGCGCACTCCCATACCGCAGACCCACGTGGCAAGTCTCCCCCTCCCAGGGAACAAGCGTTAGGAGTTACAGACAGGGGATCCCCCAGGCCCTGCTCTGCAGCATCAGCCAGCCATTGGGACATGCCTTGGCTCTGGGAGCTGCTCATTAGGGGAGTTTTTAAGAAGCAGGAATAAGCCCTTTTGTACTAGAGGAACAGAGTTCTCCCAGGGCTAGGCTGCCGTACTCCATTCTCCTGTGCATCCTACAGGATCAGAGGATGTTGGGGGTGGGGCGTGCTCTGATCTCCTGCTCTGGTGGCAGCCCACTGGCCTGGGAGGTGCCATGAATTCACGCAGCCTGCGGGGAGGCTGTAACATATGCTGGGACCCACGCCAGCCCTCGGAGCAGCCCAGCATCTAGAAGGTGCAGAAGTGGCCTCTATGCAAGTTGCCTCTCTATAAACCAGTGGTTCTCAAACTTTTCTATTGGTGATTCCTTTCGGACACCAGGTCTCTGAGCGCGACCCCCCTTAGGGGGCGGGGGCAGGACACGGGCCGGGCTGGGGGGGTGCCAGCAGCCCCCAGGACAGAGGCTGGGTTCAAGGGGGGGGCGCCAGCAGCCCCCCGGAGCAGGGGCTGAGCTGGGGTGTGTGTGGGTCTAGGGGTGCCAGCTTCCCAGGGCAGGGGCCGGGCTCTGGGGAGGGTGCCAACAACCCCCCGGGACAGGGACAGGGGTGCCACGGCAGGGCCTGGGGTTCGGGTCGCTGCTGGCAGCCCACCGCAGCAGGGGCTGGGGCTCCGGGCGCCGCTGGCAGCCCGCCGCATCATGGGCCAGGTCTGGGGTTCGGGGTGCCGCCAGCAGCCTGCTGCCCACTGCAGCAGGGACCAAGGCCCAGAGCACTGCCAGCAGCCCACCACAGCAGGGCCCGGGTCCAGGGCTCAGGGCGCCGCCAGCAGTCCGCTGGGGCCGGGGCACCGCTGGTAGGGGTCGGGGCCAGCTGCCGGCAGCAGGGGCTCGCGACCCCCACATAATCGGGTCGTGACCCCTTGAGGGGTCCCGACCCCCACTTTGAGAACCAATGCTATAAACCCATGGTATGCCCACATCTTGAATACTGTATGCAGATGTGGTCGCCCCATCTCACACATTGGACTTTGAAAAGGTTCAGAGAAGGACAACAAAAATGATGAGGGGTATTGGAACATCTTCCATATGCAGAGAGATTAATAAGACTGGGACTTTTGAGCTTGGAAAAGAGACGACTAAGGGGGATATGATGTGGGTCTATAAAATCATGACTGGTGTGGAGAAAGTAAATAAGGAAGTGTCATTTACTCCTCAGAACACAAGAACTAGGGGTCACCAAATGAAATTAATAGGCAGCAGGTTAAAAAAAAAAGTATTTTTCACACAATGCACAGTCAACCTGTGGAACTCCTTGCCAGAGGATGGTGTGAAGGCCAAGACTATAACAGGGTTCAAAAAAGAACTGGATAAATTAAAGGAGGACAGGCTCCATCAGTGGCTATTAGCCAGGATGAGCAGGGATGGTGTCCCTAGCCTCTGTTTGCCAGAAGCTGGGAATGGCCGACAGGAGATGTATCACTTGAGGATTCCCTGTTCTGTTCATTCCCTCAGGGGCACCTGGGATTTTCCACTGTCGGCAGACAGGATATTGAACTAGATGGACCTTTGGTCTGACCCAGTATGGCTGTTCTTATGTTCTTAAACCACCTTCCCTTCCCAAACCCCACTGTCCCTCCCTACACCCTGGCATGTGTGTGTTATCTCCTGAAAAGTGCAGAATCTGACTGTAAGCGTCCAGAAGAGAGAGTGGGGCAGCTAACAATACCAGGTGTAAGGGGACCCTAGGACTCATCCTTCCTGGCCCCTAGCAGCACCACCTCTATATAGGCCACCTATCCTAAAGGGGCCCAGAAAGCAGGCAACCACAAAGCAGCCCAGTTAGCTCAGACATGAGATCACAGTAACCAGTCACTACTAAGCAACACAAACAGGACTTTGGTTTAGTGAGAAAACATCGAGTCCTCTGTTATAAAAATAATCATTATGTAAGAGAGGAGCCCTGGCTCCTCCTCCCTGTTCAGTTATTCTCAGCCACTGCCTGGAATACGCTAAACTTTATGAAAATAGGATTAAAAACCAACCCTTCTCCCCCGTGTGTCCCCAAACAACCCAGCCCCTGGTCTAGGTAAGTACAGCTGAGCTCTCTCGTACCCAGGGGATGAGCCTGGGGCTAAGATTCTCCAGCACTCACAAGGACGTGTGGCACTTCCCAGAGCAAATCTGAAGATTCCTGCCCCAACGCAGTGATCTGTGCAAGAGAACCCCTGAGTCCATGTAGGGACAGGCCCCCGGCAGGATCCGGGACTCATTTTAGACAGGACGCGGTAGCTGGAAGAAAGAAACAGTAGGGACGGGCAGGGCAGAGAAGGCAGCGGGTTTCAGCAGCATGCCAAGTGCCTCTGCTAAGGGGTGTGCACAGCTTCCTGGATTAATTCACTCCTTTCTCCTGGGCATCAGGAACTGCATCTTTGTTTCTCCCATATATTTGGTCACACAGAATTATTACCCGAAAACAATGTCAGAGCTGCACAAGACAGGAAGTGCCATTGTTAAGGATTCATGTTTAAGGGCCAAATTCTGTACCGTGACATTGGTGCAAATCAGAGTAACTCCACTGAAGTTCCTAAGAGTCACTTGGGATTTACACAGGATGATAGAGATCAGAATTTGGCCATAATCTTTCCCCCTGGGGTAGATACGTCATGTGAATTATTATTTAATAGCTATCCTGCAGCAGTGTCGAGAGGCCAAGAGGCTGAGCACCCAGCATGCCAGATGCATGACACACACCTCTTGGCCTGCGATACCCCAGGGCAGCGCCCTCCAAGGCAGGTTCCTATCTGTGAACAGTACCTAGCAGCAAAGGACTGCAAGCAGGCCACCCAGCACTCTGAAAACCTCCAGATCAGATCCAAGCCGGTTTCCAAGCAGGAATCCGGCAGAGGCTCAGATACTGAGACACACACAGAGGCGTCTGTTCCATGAACACCTCACTCTGAGGGTGTGTCCCCTGGCGTGCTCTTTGTACTGTGCCCTAGCTGAGAGGTCGCTGTATCCAGCACACCCACCCGCTACCCGAGCCAGACAATCCCACAGCCCAGCAGAGGTCAGGTTATCCAGGGAGACTCATCCTCCCATTAGTCAGTGCTTACAGCAGCAGGAGCTGGTCTCGGTTTCCGAGGAGACAGGACACCAGCAAATCCGCAGCTGTGCTCTTGCCGGAGAGGAAGAAACCGGCTACTATAAGGAACTGATCCTCAGCAGCATCTGCAATGATGCAGCGCCGCATGGGGCAGCTCTGGCTGGTTTGCGGTGATTTCATAGGGATCCTGTTCAGAACACGGGACATACAAGGGGAGCAGAGGGCACCCGGCAGGAAGCGGGGTCCGTGCACCAGGTGTGGGAGGGGAATCCGGGGTAGGACCTGCAGTAATGAAGGGATCAGGTTTCCACACAGGCTGCAGGTTTTGAATCCTCATGAGACTCCTGAAGCAGGGGCCAAACTCATTACTTGTGAGAGCTGGCTAGTCCCAGGGTCCCCCAGGGCCCTGAACTCTTCCCTGGGCAGTTTCCCTACAAATCACAAACCTGGCAAAGGCCCCAAACACACTAGGAAAAGGCCAGGAGGCAAGAGGCAGTGAATCCTGTTTTCCCTGCTCCTGGCCAAATCATTTCTTTTGTGCCTGAGCCCCGTGCTCCCGCATTCCTGAGCAGCGGCAGCAGCACTTGTCTGGAAACAACCCCCCCTCACACCGCATCGCTAAGCCAAGCACGGCCTGTTCCCGGCACAGAGCCGGACACAACTCAGCCCCCACCAGTCACTCCCCACAGCAGCCGGGTAACGACACACACAGTCCCCAAGAAGGCCTGTTCGCTGGGATGCTGCCCGGGTGGGACGGAGTAGGAATACTGGGTGTGTGCCTCAGTTTCCCCTATGCATTTCTTAAGTGTCTATATGAAGGAATAGGGGCTGATAGTGTTGCAAAGCAGAGAGACAGTGTAAGCAAGTAGCCGAGGCCCTCCCCCCTCTCTGCAGGTGTCCATACCTGAAGCTGTAATTTGACTCCAAGCGGGGGAGGGAGGTCACCTGACCTGACTGAGCAAGGGGGGAGGAGGGGCTGGAGAGAGGGAGTTTGGAGTCTGAAGCTGGCTGGGCAAAAGGGAGGCCTCCTGCCCCCAAAATGGATCCAGCTGAGGGGTCACATTCGCTGTATGGTCTGTGTTAGACCCTGTACCTGTCGTCGAATAAACCTCTGCTTTACTGCCTGGCTGAGAGTCACGTTTGACTGTGGATTTGGGGTGCAGGACCCCGCCCAGGCGGGTTCGCTGAGGGAAGCGCATGGAGGGGCAGAAGGTGCTGAAAGCTTCAAGGTCAGACCCAGGAAGGTGGGAGCTGGAAGCTGTGAAGCTCCTAGCCTTGGAGACAGGCTGTGTACGGAGTGGTTGCTTCCCCCCCGGAGTCCTGACTGGTTTTCTAGGGAGCGGTTCCATACCCTCGCCCCGGGCACTCCGTGACACCGGGTCCTGCAGGAGTGGGAGTGCTCCTCTCTGAAGACAGACCCATGCTTTTGGGTCCGCCCAGGGAACACACAGGAGCCTAAAGAAAGCAGCCACCACATTCCTGAAGGCATTCAAAGCGAGAGACCTCCTCCGGAGCCAGGGCAGGGGCCCTTCTGGAGAGGCTGACAGAGCCCAGCCAGGTGGGCACTAACCGAACACAAAGAATAACACCACTCCCCCCTCAGGAGAGCTCACCGCCACGTCACAGATGGACTCCAAGCTGGAGACACGTCATCCCAATGGGAAAGTGACAAGAGAGACGGAAAACCGACTGGGACGGAAACCGCCTCGTCTCTCCCCGAGCTGCACAGTCCCACCGGCTGCCGCCACCCCCCTCACTAAAGCCTGACACACCAGTGCGGATCCGCCCTCAGCCCCATTTTCACCAGTTAATGAAGCCCTCGCCAGAGTCACTTTGTATTCTGTGCACTTCCTCTCAGCGAGCCTGCCTAGGCAGGGTCCTGGGGGAGCCCATGGGTCTTGCACCCCCCAATCCACAGTCAAACGTGACTCTCAGCCAGGCAGTAAAACAGGTTTATTCGATGACAGGTACAGGGTCTAACAAAGAGTCCTGTGGCACCTTAAAGACTAACTAAAGTATTGAAGCAGAAGCTTTCGTCAGATGTATTCAGACTTTCTACTGTCTAGCCCCTCGTGTCCTGGCTGGGGCTCTGGACCCAGTTCCACTAGACACTGTTCACACATCTGGTAGGAAGAAAGTCCCAGACTGAAAGAGCCTGTAGTCTCTGCATGTGATGAGACAACAGCTGGTGGATAAAGCAAATCCATGGAGTGGAGGAGAAGTACACAGCGAAGTGCCCTGGGTTAGCAACATCTGCGCACCCACACCTGCGTGTCATGCGGTTTGTCTGTCGGCTATAGGAGCTGCACTCCCGCTCCCAGGGACTCACTGACCCAGCACTGGATTTTGGTTTATTCCAAACCAACCAGACCCTCAGAGAGGAAACCTAACTCACAAATGAACATTGTGGATTTCAAAATGTATTTGATATGGAAATTCCAGCTAATTCGCCAGGGCCTCCCTGCGGGACTCTCAGCTTCTCCCCCAGATTAGCCGGTTTTGAGCCAGACTACACAGGAATGTAGCTGAATTCCTCTCCTGCACTGAAAACACCACCAGCCCATTCATCTTGACGCCTCCTGCTGACACCACGCTGTCCCCTGACCAGCTGCAGCATGTTCTGCTGTCCTCCCTTTGCTGAGGATGAGGGCTCTGCATTCCTCTCCAAAGCCATCAGAACAGCGCTGTCATTGTTCCCAGGACGATCAGTCATAGCGCCCGTATCTCGGGGAGGGAAGACGAGGCTCCTGGAACCCGGCAGAATGCCAGGCGTTAGTGGGGCAGGAGAGGAGAGAGGATGTTGGATTGCTGGGTGGGAAACAGGTTCTGAGTGCAGCTACGGGTGGTGAAGATGTGAACTGCCCAGGTAATAGGTGAGGTGGAAAGGTGGGAGCCAGCGACCTGCCTCACCAGCTTCAAATGCGCCATCCTTAACCATTCATAGTCACTCATTTAGCAAGACAGGAGGAAGACCCCAGGAATTAGAGTGTTAGGAATCCCTAGTTCAATTCCCTGCTCTCCCACAGACTCCATATATGACCTAGGGTTAGGCAAATCACTTTGCGTCTCTGTCCCTCCATTCTCCTCTGTAGTACCAGGGGAAGGCTGGCACGTCCCTGCCTCACCAGGGGTGTGAGGGGACATGTGTCACAGAGTGCCTGGGCGATGGTCTGGAACCGCTCCCTAGGAAGCCAGACAGGACTGCGGGTGAAGGGCCCCTTCTCCGTACACAGCCTGTCTCCCAGGCTAGGAGCTTCACGGGTACCCACTTCCACCTTCCTGGGTCTGACCTCGGAGCATTCAGCACCTTCTGACCCTACGTGTACTTGCCCCAGCAAGCCCGCCTGGGCGGGGTCCTGGGAGAGCCCGTGGATTCTGCACCCCAAATCCACAGTCAGACGTGACTCTCATCCAGCCAGTAAAACAGGTTTATTAGATGACTTCTATTTGGTCTAACATAGACCATACAGCAAGCGTGAGCCCTCAGCTGGATCCATCTTGGGGCCAGAGAGTGAGATAGCTCCTCTGTCCTTCCCTGCCTGGCTCCAGCCAAACCCAGACTGACAACCCCCCCCTCCAGCCCCTCCGTGCTTTCCTTTGTCTGTTTTCCCAGGCTGGAGGTATCACCTGACCTCTCTCCAACACCTGGGGTCAGATTACAGCATCAGGGATGCCTCCTTGAGAGGGGAGGGCGTCGCCTCCTTGCTTCCAGTGTCAGCCCCTATTCCTTAAGAAATGCATAGGGGAAACCGAGGCACACACACACAGTACTCCCACTTCGCCACAACATGCATTAAAGATCGTGAGGAGCTCAGGTACTAGGGCGAGAGGAGCCATGCAAGTGCCTTAGAGAGAGGCCAAGTTAATTTCATTTAGATGCCCACAAAGAGACGATGGTTAACTTATTAGTGGATTAATTCCCACGAATACCTTTTTGTCTCTGGCTTGTTGGAGCTTCCAAATTGGCGTTGTGTTAATACTGATTGAACACATAAGGCACATGGTGGCGTTTATGCACCCCAAGGGTTACTGTTAAAATCGGGTTTCTGCAGGGAATTCTGCCCGCTGTGAGCTCAGAATTTAGTTTGTGTGAATAGTCCGTAGTAATCACTTAAAATTTGCTAAGAATCAGAGAGGTAGCCGTGTTAATTTGGAATAGCAGAGGTAACAAAGAGTCCTGTGGCACCTCAAAGACTAACTAAAGTATTGAAGCATAAGCTTTCGTGGGCTAATACCCACTTCGTCAGGTGCAAGCAGTGGAAGTGTCCAGGGGCAGGTATAAATAAGAAGGCAAGAACCAGGTAGGAGATAACAAGGTTAGTCCAATCAGGCTGAACCAGCTTGTTATCTCAAATCAGGGAGGGTGAGATATTCCTCTAGCAGCTGAATTGGAGGTGTGAACTCATCAACAAAGTGGGTATTAGCCTACGAAAGCTTATGCTTCAATACTTTAGTTAGTCTTTAAGGTGCCACAGGACTCTTTGTTACCTCGTAAAATTTGTTGCATCCAGGAACAGTCCCGGCCATTAAATTATTTGCTAGAAAATTCATGGGAAGGGAGCAGGAAAGGGGCAGGAAAGTAGGAAGTCGGTGTGTGTAAAAATTCCACAGGATATTGGTGGGAGTTTTCTGACTGTATTTGTCTAGTTTCTAAGAAGACTCCAGCTGCACTGATGTAATTGCAGGGGCTTGCCATGCTGTGATCCAAGGGAGGGAAAGGCATTTTCAGTCCTCTGACCTGCGGTGGTGCCTATTGCAGTCATTCTCATGTATAGTTCTTTTCCCTCAACCCACCATATTCCTTGAAAATACTCCAGGTTTGGAGTTCCTGAAAGACAGGGCTGCACTGGGAGCTGCTTTCCCAACCCTGTGAAATATTATCTCCAACAGGAAGCAAGTGGATTCAAACCTACTTCTCTCTATTCTTATCATCATCCCTTGGGGAGAAGCAATGCCAGACACAAACAGGCTTTGTGTGTCAGGGCCAGGAGGGAAAGGTGCATAAAACTCCATCACATGATCCAGAGCGGACAGGCCATAAACAAACACCATCAAGGAGTGCTTTATAAAACTTCAAGGCCCCTTAACGTGCACTGGCCTGGGCAGGCTAGGGGTGAAATAATCCACATTGCCCCACAAATCCGCAGTGAGAAAGGAAGACGGAGGCACCAAGTAGAAGGTTAAGAGCAGTCAGTGAGAGGAGCATCCTGGGAATCGTAGTCCACAGGACCTATGCACAACCCACTTTGCCTTTCACCGTTCTAATCACTGTCTCACCAGTTAAGCCATTGAACTGCTCCAGCTGCACTGAAGCTTTGAGCCCGTTCACATGCTTCGAATGGAATCGTTCTCTGCCACTGAGCTGGGTCTTGACTCCCACAGACCAAGGGGGGTTCCAGGGCTCTTCCCTGGCCCCCGGCCCCAGACAGACAGGAGAGAAAAGCCTTGAGACATGGGCTGCAGAACGTTCCTTACAACTCACTCCCCGAGGAGCTGGGCTCCTGCCGCAGACACTAGAGATCAGAGCCCGAGTCCCCAGCACCCTCACCCTGAGAGGGGCGGGTTACGCGTGTATGTCAGCCACTGAGTGGCTGTTCAGTGCGAAGCCAGCAGACGGCTCACGAGGCGGAAGGCACTTACCCAGCAGGGCCTGAAAGAGGTCACTTCGGAAAATGTGCGAGACCTTCCCGATAGAGGCCTTCAACTGCTGCTCCTCTGGAGCCCTCAGTGTGGTTTGGTACCGGGTCAGAATCGCCACTGCCCGCTGAGTATCTGGGGAAACAACACAGGAGAACCATGTACACACTGCATGACCCACAACACCCCAGGATAGAACCCAGCCCTACACATCACTGCCCGGTGGCACTGCTCCAGACCCACACCAGGCAGGGGGCTGCCACCCGCCCGATTCAATCCCTGCCCTCAGGGACCCCTGGGGCACACCAGTGAAAGTGGTCCATACCCTGCCCCTCTGGTTCACTGGGCAGTGAAAGGCGAAGGGTCCCCGCTGAAGCCAGGCACAAATGACAGAACCCGCCGCCCTGTGGGTCCGATTCCTTTGAGCCCGACCGTGAGAGACTGGACAGACTGTACCCACCTACCCCCAAACACGCCAGAACTACACTGCGACTCCAACCCCCAGCATCTGGCCCTAAGGCGGACAGGCCAGCCCTGGGGGTGTGCCTAGCTGCACTGCATGCTGGGATCCCACGTCTCCGCAGGCGCAGGTCTGTTAGCGCTACGGGAGGCAGGTGGGGAATGTGTCTGGCTGCATTGCACCCCGAGACTCTGTCTCCATGGGAGGCCACTCATCGGCAGGGAAGACCAGCCACAAGCGAGGGCAGTTATGCACAATGGGTGTCCCAGTGGCTTCCCCCAGGCCACAGATGGCTCTCGGGGGGGCTGGGTTTGGACATCCCCCTGCTCCCCAAGCTGGGCTTTGGCGGACAGGAGCTCTGAGCTGGCTGATGGGAAGGAGGCACGCAGGCAGAGGTGGGCGTGGGGGAGCCAAGGGCCGGGATAGCAGGGCCCTGATCCATTTCCATCCAGAGAGCTCAATGTTCCCCTGGCGAGTTCCTTGCGCCATCAGCCCAGGTCTCTACCTGACGCAGGCCAGCTCCTGTAGTTCAATGCAGCCCCTGGTCCTAGCAGGGCAACGGATCTCACACACCAGAAGGTTTCGCACAGACCTTGCCCTGGACCCATCCCTGTGTGAGAGCAGGGTGGATGGGATGTAGGAGTTCACTGAATGAAAATACCGGAGACTGTAACTTGAGATGAGAAGGGGGAGGAGGAGCTGACACCCTGAGCCCAGGAAGCTGGACAAAGGCTGGGGGAGTGGCGGGGGGGACTACGGGGGACGGCAGTTTCGGGAGGGGGGTTTTAGAAGCAGGCTGGGGAAGAGGAGGGAGCCCTGATGTGGGGTCTCATCTCCCTGCCCCCCAGAAGGGCCTGACTGAGGGGTCCTGTTTGTACTGAGAAGCTCTGGGTTGGATTGGGTTCCTGTCACCTCAAATAAACCTTCTAATCCACTGGCTGGCTGAGAGTCCCTGTGAATCCCAGGAAGTGGGGGTGCAGGGTCCTGACTCCCCACACTCCGTGACACTCTGTCAGCAAATGTTTCCCTTTGTTATGGAGGCAACAGGAAAAACAAAGGAGTTCTATGTGGGGAGGAGGTGAGGGGGGCAGGGGGCACATCTCCCGACCTAGGAACTCATGCAAAAGGCTCCATCAGCCTTGCTAGTGCTGCAGCATCCAGTGCTCACAGCAGGGGACAGAGCACAGAACAAGGGGAGTTGTGTCCCTCCCAGCCTAGACTCAGGCCACCTGGGGTCCCGCTGCCATTCTCTGGGCCAGGGAATTTCTGCAGGGATGGGGGGGGGGGAGCATGCAGGGAAGGAGGAAGAGGGTGAAGCATGAATAAGCCTTAATGCAAAGAGAGTCTTCCCCCCTCCCTCCCCCACAGAGCAGGTGAGAGGCTGGGATCCCCTGGGACGCCAGCTGGATTTACAGGGGATTCCAGGCTCCTGCCAGCCCTGAACCTAAAACCCCTCTGCCTACAGAACCGGCTCAGCCTGGGCAGCGGCTTCGCACACCCTCTGCCCAGCCCATCCTTCCCCGGCCAGAGGGTCAGTCTTTGTGGCCTGTTCACGCCCTGGCCTGGCTGCTCAGACTAACCCCAGCACAGCCAGCGAAGGCCGGTAGGACAAGGTTGTCTGTCCCCTAAGCGGACAGAACCAAAACTCACTGGAAAGCACGGGAGCCTGGAGGACTCCGAGTCACCCCCTCCCCTGCGAGGCTGCAGCAAGGGGCTCCGGCCGGTCTGGCCAGGCCACGACAGATACAGTGCACTGAACACGCGTGCTGGGGCGGAGGCGTCTGCCCAATCCGTGTCCCACAAAACAACCTCTGCACGTGCCCCCGAGTCACCTCCTTCCGTGACAACGGGGACCCACTTTGGCCTCGCACAATCAGACGTGAACACAGCCCAAAGCCGGGGGGAGGGGTTCTCATCACGCCAGCCCAGGAGGAGGGGAGGGTGAAGAGGGGGTTCCCCCTTAGAGGGCAGACAAAATGACGTGTCACACGACAGCCCAAGGAGACCGGGGGGATGCAGCCGGGGAGCGCCCGAGCCAGGTGGCTCCCGCCCACTATCAAAGGGCTCAGGCCCGAGCTCCCGCCTGCTGCAGGGGCGCAGCACATGGGGGGTGAGCCCACAGCCGATCCCCGGGCACCGCTGCCAGCTCAGGCCTCAGCCCACTGCGACCAGCAGGAGCCTGCCCGTGCCAGTCCCCGTGGCCCAGTCTGTGCCCAGGGTCTCGCTGGCGCTGAGGCTGTGTGGAAGCAGGGTGCGCCACGGCTGGCTGCAGCACCTCCTGGAGCTGGCTGGCTGAGGTGCCCTGGCGGACAGGCCCCGGGGAGCCTCTGGGCTCCTTCCGGTCAGGCATGGCCTGGCGGCACCTGGGCATTAGCCCCACGCTGGGGCTGACGGCAGCCAGGGTGTATTGCGCCCGCGCTGGGGACTGTGGGGCCAGCAGGAGGGGAAGGGGGTGTCTATTGCAGGAGGAATGGCCTGCAGCGCACCCCAGGGCAGGGCTCAGCCACGCCAGACCCCGGCCAGGCACCTCCCCAGGTTTCTACCCGGCCAAGCCCTGAACTCGCCCAGGCTCTGGGACCCCGGGGGGGGAGTCAGCCCCGGGCAGAGCCTCTCTGCAGCCAGCGCACAGCCTCACTCAGTGTCGCTGGGCCCCCCCCTGGCTCGGGGGGCCTGGGGTCAAGGAGCCAGCGCTGCCCAGCCGGGGGAGCTGGGAGAACTGGCGCCCGGCTCTGCTGTCCCAAACCCGAAGCCAGGTGTCTAATGAAAGCTCCAGCTGGCGGGGTCTGGGGTGGTCTGTGTGCAGCTCTGCGCCCCCCTCGCCACCCCCACTGCCAGGCGGGTCCTGCCCTCGCCCCAGCGGCCTGGCCAGGGCTCGGGGCTCCGTCCTTACCTTGCCTACTGATCATCTCTGCGCCGGGCAGGGCTGCGGGGCCCTGTGCCGCCGTGTCCTCCCCTGCTCGTGGCCCCAGGACCCTGCCCTCATGTCAGCCCCACAGGCCGGCCCCTGCGGGCGGCACGAGGCCGGGAGCCCCCAGCCTGGCCCTGCCCCGGGGAAATCGACACCAGGAACTGGCTGCCTCCTTCCCCAGCTCCAGCCCCCAAGGCTCCCGCTGTCTGGGACCAGGCCTCTGTCCCCGGCTCCTCCCCAGCCTGGCAGGCCCCAGGCCAGCCCCTCGGGCCGTACACCCCAACTCTGCCCGGCCGGCGAGCTGAGGCTCCCCGCTGTCGCCCTGGGCTGTGTGGAGTGGAGGGGGCTGGGCCGGGCTCGGGGGCGGGCCCAGCCATGGAGCGAGGGCTGGCCCGCCTCGCTGCGGGGAAGGGGGGCCTGTGGCCACGGCTGGGCCCCCGCCCTGCCGGCCTCTGTCAGCACGGCTGGGCTTGGTTCTAACCCTGGCCCTGCAGCCTGTGGGGTGGGACTTTGGGGGACCAGGCCCCCCAGTACTGGGGGCTTTGCATACATAGGCACCGGTAACACCCCCCCCAAAGTGTCTGTTTTTCACACTTGCCCCCTTTATGCTGTTGTCCCCAAACTTTTTACCTTGTCCCCCCCCCCCCCATTACCACCATGTCCCCACCCCCACAAGGGCTGGGAGTGGGGCCGCAGCTCTGGGAGGGGAGGGCCGCAGAAGAGGGTAGCACTCCCATCCCATCCCCCAAACACTCCTCTGTGCCCTCCGGCGGAGTGCACCCCACAGACTGGGGGCCTCTGCCCTAACAGGCCTTCACCAAAAACACTTCACCTAATTTGACCTCACCACAACGAAGGGTGTGGGGATGGCTGTGTCTATTGAGGGCCCCTGGGGGAAGCCCACGGCTGGGATAACCAGGGGGGGGGGTAATGGGTCGGGCCTGAGGCTCTAGCCGGGGGTGTCCAGGGCTGAAGGTCAGGCTCGAGGGGTGAAAGGGAGGGCAGAACCAGGGGCTGGAACAATGTGTACCGGGGGGGGCGGGGGTGCTGAGCGACATTGAACCAAACTGTGAACCCTGACCAGGATGAAACCCCTTCAAGGCAGGGTACATGGCCATCCCATGCCCCCCCCCCGAACCCCTCATCCCACAGCCTGGTTACCACTCCCTTCAAGGGGATTGAGAGTGGGAGAGAGAGAATAAGAACTCAGAGGGAGCACAGCAGGAAGCCAGGGATGGCGACTCAAGGGTACCATCCACCTCGCCCTTAGCTGGAGGCCCCTGGCCCAGTCTGATGCATGCAGGGAGAGCAAGCTGCAGTCTGGGACAATAAGACTCCATAAGCTAGGCTGGTGGGTAAGAGGAACCCATATTTTTAAAAATCCCCAAATACCAGGACTGTCCCTATAAAAAATCAGGACATCTGGTCCCCCGAAGGACACCACTGCTATGGAGAGGGCAGGAGGTGGACTGGAATTAGGGTGACCAGATACCAAGTGTGAAAAATTGGGATGGGGGAAGGGGGTTATAGGAGCCTATGTAAGAAAGACCCAAAAATTGGGACTGTCCCTATAAAAATCAGGACATCTGGTCACCCTAACTGGAGTGGGATTGAGAGCTGAAGCTTCGCGTACAGCAGAGCAAGGCAGCTGCCTGGGCATCCTAAACATGCTGGTTCTTAGAGCACAGCTGGGCAGTGGCCCTAGCTGTGCAGGAAGGAGAGCCTGGGATGGATCTAGGTGGGGTCCCCCCACCCCCACTGCCTCTGCTCACTGTCCCTCACAGCATTCCCCTCGCTTTGCGCCAAGCAGGAAACTGAGAACAAGACGGTTGCTGAACCTTCCTCCACAGAGGGCGCTGAGACATTGAAAAGGCTCAGTATCTAGAAAACAAGGCATCAGAATATCACACACGAGATGGAGGAGAGCCAGCTCCTAAACTGTGCCCCCTCCCCGGTGCAGAAAGCGCATTGCACAGGGAGTCTAGTAGCAGAGGGGTATCCGTATTAGTCTAGATCTGCAAAAGCGACGGTCTTGTAGCACGTTCTAGACTAACAGATTTTAGGGATCATGAGCTTTTGTGAGCTAAGACCCATGGGTCTTGGCTCACAAAAGCTCATGATCCCTAAAATCTGTTAGCCTAGAACGTGCTACAAGACTGTGTCACTTTCACAGGCAGTACAGCAGGAACCAGGTGATTTGGAAAGTTGCCTGCACAGGTTGGAAGGCGTTCTGGGGCTCAGCCCCTTCACAACGTCATCTTCTGAGGTGCACACTGCTAAAATTCAGACGGACTTTCTCAGGAGCTGGGCTGTTGCTACGTCACACAGCCTCCCACGGCTGGAGCAAGGGGGCAGTTCAACGGGGTCTTAGAGACTGTGCTGTCAGGGCATCCTCCTTTCTTTCCTCCTGCTCACACTTCCCCAAGGCCTGTTGATTCAGGCAAAGGCCCAAGACCCAGCTCCAGCCCTGCGTGCTTAGACCCGGTGCAGGCACAGCTTGTACTGGAAACAACTTTAAGACTGACACTTGTCCCAGTCAGCCCTGTTCCCACTCCATTCTACCTCCCGCTCCCCTCAGCTCGGAGTGTTTTAACTCAGAGGGGGGGAGAAGAGGGAATCTTATTGACCTCAGCTGGTGAGAGACAAAACTTTGGAGCTACAGTGAGCTCTTGTCCAGGCCTGGGAGAGGAGCTCAGTACAAGGGTGAACAGATAGCATTTGTGCTACCTTAGCGTAAGTAGTTAAGGCACCAATCAAGGTACAATGGTCTGTTAACAACCCACGAGCACAGGACCAAGAGGGGAGTTAGAGGGTTAAAGATCATTGCAAGGAGCCATACCTCCAGTCCATGATTTTTAGGGTCTAGTCAAGTAATGAATTTAAGCTCCCAGGCTCCCCGCTGAAGATAGTGCACCGGTTTCCTTCAAGGATGGGGGTTGATAGGGGTAGTCCTGATATTCGGGGCTTTCTTCTTATAGGGACACTATTACCACCCAACCCATCCCCCTTTTCACACTTTCTATCTGGTCACCCTAGCTCAGATTCAGAGAGATTGCCAAAGCTTCTCTCTCTAACAGTGTGGGCCTGGGAGCGGCCCCCCTTGTCTCAGTGAGCCTGGGGGGACTGGGCTACAGCTCTGCAGTAACTAGATGTGCCAGTTCCTGGTTTCGGCACTAGGTGGTGGTGACCGAACACAAACAGCGCAGCTCCTGTGGTTGCTTTTCCCAGCCTTACCAAGGAAGGGGCCAGTTTTCCAGTAGTTCCTAATGCGGATGCCACCTCAGGTCGGACCCGCAGACATGCCCAGCTGTTGTGAGCACTCGGGCCCCGCTGAGGCCACTGCTCAGGTCTGCCATTAATGATTGCGAACATCCCAGCCCACGCACCCCTCGCCCAGCTACCATGAACTAACCCATCCACCCTGCTGCAGCTTCCAGGGGGCACAGCGAGCAGGGATGGGAGCAGTCCAGGTCCCCAGCAGGTCCAGCCCAGAGCTGGGATCCCCCCTCTCATGCTAGTCTCAGGGGGATGAGGCGCTGGCCCCGAGCGTTTGCTAGACACTCTTACCTCACTGGCAGAAGCAGGGATTCCTCATCTAATTGGTACAGCGCCCCTGCCGGGCCAGAGGATTTCGAGAGAAGAGATGGGACCTTCCCCCGAAGAGCTGACAGGTGCCAGCTTCTAGAGTCAGGGGTCTCTCGGGGGGAGTTGAGAATCGGCTCAGACATGTTAATCGTTCCTTGTGTTATCCAATTGGGGCACTTTATTAACATACATAATTAAGAACAAGTAAAACAGACGCCTGCTGTGGAGACCCCTGCAGTGGAGAGATCTTCACACGGCCACACGGCTTCATGCCCAGCACACCCCCTTCACCCCAGCACGGCAGTTTCACACCCAGTCCAGGGAAGGTGCTTCGGGGGCCTTCACCCCATCCCTGTGTTCTATATGGAACGACAGCCCCCCACAGGATCCCCTCCAATGCTAAACCCCCTCTTCCACGGGACATGCAGGGTCCAGGTCTCCTGGGACTGGGCCTTCCGTCCATCCTGCATGCATGCCTCGCGGCCAGTGCCAAAGCCTCAGGTAGGAGAATGGGCTTCCTCTGCTTAAAGAGGAACCCTTCCTTTCCACCCTGCTGCACTAGGATCCCCCCGCCGCAGCCCAGCAGCCTGGGCCCATGATGTGCTCCTGCCCCTTCACCTTTCCCCAGACGTAGCTCAAAGCAACTCAGTCCTAGATTCCTCTGTGGTAAACGAACCCTTCCAGCTCCCTTCCCACCTCTAGCAGCCTTTCTGCAGCCGCTTCCAGAGACAGGAAAAGTCTGTTCACATCAGTAGCCGCTGCACGGGTCCAAGTGCCCCCCGCCCAGCAGGTTACAACCTGAATCCCAGCTGGTCCCAGACAGTATATGTTCCCACAGCCCCAGGAGGCTACAAGGCCAAGGTCCTAGTGTCCACCCCCAGCTGGTGAACACACGCCTGTCTACTCTAGGACACAGACCCATCACCTAGGGCTTCTGCCCAGGCCCCTGACCTGCAGGGGAGATATCCTGCCCCAATGGGCATAAACCCAGCCCCAGAGAACAGGGCGGAGCCTGAGGGTTTGTGGGGAGCCCTGCAGAGGAAAGGGCATTTGAGGCTGGCAGGAGCAAGTCTGGGCGCTCCCTGCTCAACATCACCCATGCCCAGCTCAAACCCCTCCACCAGCAGGCACCGCGAGGGCCGGGCATCATTCCTGCATGAGGCTATTGATCTTTGTTAGCAGCACGTCGGTCTTGGACTCTGGG
Source organism: Sternotherus odoratus (assembly GCA_032164245.1). Lineage (NCBI taxonomy): Eukaryota > Metazoa > Chordata > Testudines > Kinosternidae > Sternotherus > Sternotherus odoratus. The sequence continues at coordinate 85,273,393 of JAVMKO010000009.1, read as the reverse complement.
GAACCAAACAGGAGAAAGAGTCATTCCCTTGGCCGGGCTCCCTCCCCTTTTCCCCACAGGGCGGAGGTGGGGTATGCTCCCCTTTTCCCCACAGGGCGGAGGTGGGGTATGCTCCCCCCCCCCGGAGAGGCTGTGGGCCCCAGCTGTCCCCCAGAAGCAAAGCCTGGGGTGGGGCGAGTGCCAGTCCTAAGCTCTGGCAAGGCCTGGCCCTGCAGGTGAGGAGAGAGCCTGTGATCCGAGAGGAAGAGGGAGGGGAAGATCAGCAGCAATAGGGCGTGATGAGGAGAGGGACCTAAGGGGGCAGTGGGGCAGGGAGCAGGGGCCCATTACCTGCCGGTTCTTTTCTCCTGGAGCATTTCCTGGAAAGCAGAGCATTGAAATTCACTCAGGAGAGTGGGTCAGCAGTCAGGCCCTGCCGCAGGGAGATCAGCCCACACCCAGGGCCAAGGCTGCTCCCCCGGGCTCTGCCCCATCACTTGGCCACTGTGGTTTGAACTCGGAGTTGGCAGAGGCCTGTCTGCCATGGCTAGAATGGGACGGGAGCTCCTGCGAACCAGAACGAGCCATGGAGGGTCCCAGGGCAACGGAGTCACTCGTGTCCCCTTGGAGGGCTCCCATGCCAGGCCCACTGTGCTCAGCTTAGCGGCAGGAGTCAGTAAGCTGTGACCAAGTCCTGCAGCAGTGGGATGGAGCAGCTCAGCGCCAGGGTCCAGGCAGAGGCCAGGGAGGAAAGCTCCCTCTAAGCTCCGTGTCCCAGGCCAGCGCAGTGCGAGGCGGGAGAAGTGGGCTCCCTGCGCTGCTCTTCCAGATCAAGAGGGTGGCTGGGTGGCCGGGCAGACCCCACCCTACCTACAGCTCACCCAGGGGACAGTAGACCCAGGGCCTCCCTTGCCATGGGCAGCTACGGGAGCCCAGAAGAGGCTGAACTTACTGCAGCAGGAGGAAGGCCGAGAGGATTAGGAGGAAGGAGACGCAGTCGGTCACAATCCAGACCATCAGGTAGGTGCTGCGGGGCTACAAGGCAACAAGACAGGAGGGGTAGCTCAGTGGGGACCCTGACAGAACAGACTCTGGCCACACCCCGTCCCCCTCGCTGGCGTGTGGCCGTGCAGACGGGCTCAGGGCAGCCCAGCTTCTGCCAGCGCCACCCGGGGCAGGTTGACTCACCAGCAGCCAGATCGGGCGCTGCATCTGCTTCAGCACCTGGCAGGCGTTGGTGGTGACTGAGCCGACCCCGGCGCACCACAGCACGGAGAAGAGCCAGGGCTCATTGACCACGTACAGGTTGACGGAGACGTTGTCCTGGCGATAGCGGCTGCAGAGGGGATGGAGCCTCGTTAGCGTGGGACAGGCCAGCCTGGCTCCCGCCCAGCGCTCTGTGTTGGGGGTTCCAGCCCTACTGACAGCTGTGGGGTCAGGGTGTGTAGGTGGGCACGGGGGGGGGGGGGGGGGGTCACCATTGCTCTGCACCCTGAGAGGGGCTCTCACCCAATCGCCTCTGTGCTGACGTCCTGGTAGGGCAGGTTCAGGCGCAGTGGAGACTCCGTTTCATTCCAGCTGCTCTCCAGACCGTAGATTTGCCGAAATCCGGGGGCCTGTCGTCTGACCTGCTCCCTGAACCCGTCAGGCAGCCAGAGAATCTGGGGGGAATTGGGCCTGGTGTGAGCAGGCTGCAGGGCCAGCCCCCTGGACACACACATCCCAGTCCCCTCTCTGTGCACCCATCCGGCGCTTGGCCCCAGTACAGTCCCCACCGGCCATGGAGTCTCCCCCAGCGGGTCAGGGAGTGACCCACCTGGATGAGACATGATGGGGGCCAGCTAGGCCTGGCCAAGACGTGCCCAGCAGGACTGTGGGCTGGCTCAGATCCCCACCAACCCCTTCCGAGCCCCTGTACCCAGCGAGTGCTGGAACTAGGGGTGTGCGGCACCTCCAGCTTGAAATGCTTTCCATTAAATACAGGGTTCACAGTCCGGTTCAATGGTTCTCAGCACCCCCTGCTCATGGGCAGAGGACACCCACTGGGTGGAGAGCCATAGGCCCGTGTCTGCACAGTAAACGATCACAGCGTCGTAGGAATAGTTCCTCCCTAAGGGCGAGCAGGAAGGGGCAGCGAACCCAGCTGCCAGGCAGGTCTCGGCAGGGCCACGTATACACAGAGCCCAAGGGCTGGGGGTGCAGGGAATGAAAGGGAGGCTCTATTAGGGTGACCAGATGTCCTGATTTTGTAGGGACAGTCCTGATTTTTGAGGCTCTCTCTTATACAGGCTCCAATTACCACCCCCACCCCACCCCCACTGGCTGTCTGGTCACTCTCGCTAGCCGCCATGGGCTACAGGGTGTGGTAGCACCGGCAGGTACGCAGCTGGCAGCTCGGGAGTGGATTTTCCGGCTTCCTCATCAACTTGGCTCACTCCCAGGCCTGTCCCAAGTCACTGTTTACACCTGGGAGGGGGAGGGGCACTTGAGCAGGGAGTCTGCACCTCTCCCTGCACAGTTAGGGTATGAATCCTACTACAAAGCCCCCCGGCCACTGGGAACCAGCCCAGGGCAGCGGATAGTCGCTGACACGGGCCAGGGCCGGACCTGCCCAGGCACCTTGTGTGAGGTGTGGGGGCTGGGGCAGAGAGGGGCCATGCTGGGAGCCCGGTCACGCTCAGAGAGACTCTAGGCTAGGCCGCCAGGTGGGTCTGACCCGGCCTGTGGGGAGGGGAGCTCCCTGCTGGTGAAGGGTGGGCTCAGGGAGCCCCGGGACTCAGCCATGCCCAGCGCCAGGCTCACCAGCTGCGGCGGGATGCCCGACCGGAGGATGGTCTCCACGGTGACGTTAACGAAGCTCTGGTAGTCGGTGTGGTTCTCGGGCCGGAGGTCGAACATGACGGAGACGTTGTGCCGCTTGGCCTCCTGCAGCACCTGCTGCAGGGACGGGATCCTCTGGGCGCGCGCCTCGCCTTGCTCCAGGCTGGAGAGGCCCCGCACCGAGCGGAACGGGTCCTTCTGCAAGGGACAGGCCAGGGTCAGCAGCTACCCTGCGCGGGCGGCAGCGCTCCCGGCTGGCCCCAGCGCCTCCCGCACTGCCCGCTCAACACCCCCTCCCAGCGCCAGAGGCACCCGCTGCTCTCCCTGGCACCCCCAGTGCACGAGCACAGGGGAGGACAGGTCGCTCTGCCACCGGCAGGAGACCAGAGCAGCTCAGCAGTTAGGTGCTCAAAGTGTCACGGGGGCACCGAGCTCAGCCAAGGAACGGCTCCCCCCATCCCTCTGCCAGCCAGCCTCCCCCGTTCCTCCGGACAGGAGCCCCCCACCCCACCCCAGGGAGAGAGGCACTACAGTCTGCAGAGGCAGAACCCGCCAGGGCCTGGGAGGGCTCGGAGCGGCTGGCTCCGGGGCTGGATCGATGCAGAGGGGCAGAGCCTCACTGCTGCCCCAGGACATGGAGAAGCCCTGCCACGCCCCGGGGGGAGATGGGGGGGGGGGCTGACCTCCAGGAACCAGCTGCCGGCGTCGAGCTGCTGGAGATCAGTCCAGTTGAAGGCTGTGCTGTTCACGGTAGCCTGGGCAGGGAACAGCTTTCGCACGTCGGTGGTCCGGGTGAGCGTCTCGTCGTGCATGAGGAAGGGGATCCCATCGGCACTGGCAAGGGGGATGGGGTAGTTGGGACCTCACCCAGTGCAGCATCATGAGCTGTTTGCACCCCACCCCCCCCAACCTGACCCCCCCGGCACCTCTGCCAGGGCTCAGCCCAGGAGCCCTTTGCCCCCTGCCATGCTGTGTCCTAGTGGAGCCCCCTCCCCAATGCCAGCCTGTGGGGACTGAACCTTCTTGGGGCTGGGAGCCAGAGATGTAGCAGGAGTCAGAGCTGGGTGCTGTGGGGTGACACATGGTTCTGCAATGGCAGCAGCTGCGGTGTCGTCCCCCCTCCCCCGCCCCCATCATCCCATTCACAGCCAGCGAGGGGAGCCTGAAAAATGGGGGAGAAGCAGGGTGGGGTGCCAGGCCAGAGCCTCAGACAGCTGGGCTGGGCTCAGCTTCCCTTGGGGAGATGGGCAAGGGGTTAAGAGGAGGGACCCTCTGTGACGGAGTAGGAATAGTGTGTGTGTGCCTCAGTTTCCCCTATGGATTTCTTAAGTGTCTATGTGAAGGAATAGGGGCTGATAGTGTTGCAAAGCAGAAAGACAGTGTAAGCAAGCAGGCAACGCCTGTCCCTTCCCCCTACCTCTGAACCGGTTGGGGAGAGGTCAGCTGACCTGCCTGGGGAAGGAAAGACAGAGAAAGGAATGCAGGGGAGGGGCGGAGAAGGAAGTGGGAGTCTGGCTGGGGGCTGGCAAGGAGCTGCAGGCAAACTCTGCCTGGCTCTTTGGCCCGCAAAATGGACCCAGCGGAGGGGTCGCGTTCGCTCTACCTAGATCATGTTCCTGTCATCGAATAAACCTCTGTTTTACTGCCTGGCTGTAAGTCACGTTCGACTGTGGATTTGGGGTGCAGGGCCCTCTGGCTCCCCCAGGACCCCGCCCAGGCGGGTTTGCTGAGGGGAAGCGCACGGAGGGGCAGAAGGTGCTGAATGCTCAGAGGTCAGACCCAGGAAGGTGGAAGCGGAAACCTCTAAAGCTCCTAGCCCTGGATACAGGCTGTGTATGGAGAGAGGACGCTTTCCCCGGAGTCCTGACTGGCTTCCTAGGGAGCAAGATCCAGACCCTCACCCCGGACACTCCGTGACACCCTCAGAGCCCAGTCTGGGGCCTGGAGACCCCTCCCCTAGCATGGAGCTGCCCCCTTCACCCCAGAGGCCTGGGGCTCAGGGAGCCGAGCACACGTTCCCCTTGGAGGCCCGGGGGGGAGTCACTTTACCTCACCATGACATCAGTCTCAAACACACGCACGTCACAGCCCACCGCCTTCCGGAAGGACATCAGGGTGTTCTCTGGAGCCAGCTAGACAAGGAGAGAGGACACCAAGCTGGGGAGGGGCGGGGGTGCGGCACAGTAGGGCAAGTGCCCAATGCGCAAAGTCCTGGATTCGAAAGTGTTGGACTCTAACGTGCAGGGAGTTTGCTGGATTTGATCCAAGGCAGTGGTGGGAGTTCAGGAAGTAGCTGAATCCCCAGCTCTGCCCAGGAGAGACCCAGGGCTGGAATAGCGGGAGGCTGTGGGGCAGGATTGAGGGGCACAGGCAGGAGTGGGGGGACCCCAGTGCTGGCAAGCAGGGGGGATGCAGGTTGGGATTGAGGGGGGGGGAAGAGGGCGGAGGGGAAAGAGACCAAGGGTGGGGTTAAAATTCTACCCAGAAGAAAACACATCCTAGTTAGCTCCTGACCCCATGTGGGAGGGCTCAACCCCGAAGGGCTCCCATCCATGCCCCACACCCGCTCCACCTGGCTGTCCACAGGGCAGGCTGCAAGGACTCCCCTCCCAGAGCTGGTCCGTGGAGACTGCTCTCTGGGGGTCACCCGCTGGCCTGTGTCTGAGGAGGGGACGCTGCTCTCTAGGACCCAGGGAAGGGAGGGGGACGGGGGACAGGGCACCCCCCCACACACACGTAACCTGCCTTGGCCTCCAGGGAGGGCTCCTGCCCACTGCAGATGGGGAGGGGGAGGGAGAAGAGGGGATTGGGCAGCTGCCCTGGGGTGCTGGTTACTCACCATGGGAGCCCCGCGGTGCCCGGCCAGTGCTGGTTTGGGGGGCAGCTGCCTCTCCTCTATGAGGCAGGGGGAGGAGATCATCAGGGGAGCCAGGTACAGGGCAGCGGTTACACCAAAGTACACCAGCAGGAGCAGCACCTTGGGGGCTGCAGACAGACACACGGACAAGGCAGAGCCCGGTCAGGAGACGGGGAGGGATTAGCCAGGGCTGCTCCCCCTGCAGCAGGTGGGCGGCTTCCCACTCGTGCCCAAGAACAGGGAGCAACGGGTCCCCTCTCTGCTCCCCAGCCAGCCCTTAGCCAGGGCTCAGCGGTGCCCCTGGCCACCATGGACTGTGCTAGGTCGTGTCCTTCGCAAGCCGCTGCTTAGGGGTGTGGGCAGCCCCAGCCCGGACTGTCTCTGGGCACCACGTAGTGCAGCGTGGCTGGCCCTGCCCAGCCCCCAGATCCTCGCTGGTGTTTGGGTTCCCGGCTCTCAGGCTGGCAGCTGCACAGACATAGCTGCCCCACCCCTGCAGGGCTCCCAGTCTAGGGACAGTCTGAGCCATGGGGTGCTGGCTAGGAAGCGTGTGCATGTACTGGTGGAAAGGGGAACCCCCTTGCCGCGTGTCCTAGGCCCTGCAGGGCTGAGGACAAAGGGAGAGCCGCCTCCCAGCCTATGCTTTCAGGGCAAATCCTGGGCACTAGGCCATCCTCAGGTGACGTGGTGCAGTGACAGCTCTGGGGTCCTGGTGGCCCATCTCTGGGGGCAGCCCTGGGGGTCAGGCCCCACAGCTCAGCAGGACTATGGCATCAGGGCAGCTGCATGCCGGGGTCAGGATGCAGACAGGCCTTTGCTCAGCACCAGAGGGGAGGGTGAAGTGGACCTGAAAGCGGAGTCCCCATGGCCCCAGCCCTGCGCAGCACCCTGGGGCCCAGGAGTACCTGCATAGCGAGTGCGATAGAAGCAGTCGGCCACGGGCCAGGCAAGCAGTGTCACGCCTGCCACGGCTCCGATGTGCAGGAACGGGCCCGTTGCCTGTGGGGCAGACACACCAGCACCACTCAGTGCCCAGCTACAAACCCTGGCTCCAGCCCCCAACAGACACCCCTGACCCGGAGCCCCCAGGCTCCCAAAAGACACCCCGACTCGGGGCTCCCATCAGCCCACCCTGCACTCCCGGCTCCCCTGCACCTGCCAGGAACAGCCTGCTCCCCAGAGCTCCCCCTCGTTGAGCTGGGCCTGGCCCGCTGGGCTGCCCAGCAGCTGGTATCGCTGGGTTTGAGGTGACCACGCCAAGAGGAGTGATGGGGAAGAGACAGGTTCGGGGGGGTGGGGGGGGCGGCAGCTTTGCCCCAGGGCTCTGGGAGTGGCTGTTTCTTCTCACTGGGGCCATGCAGCCTGGCGCTCAGGGTGAGCCCCCAGAGGCCCTAGCCTGGAGCGACACAGGACCGCGGCGTGGGGGGATGTAGGAGTCAGACAGACCTGGCGGGAGAATCAGCCAAACCTCACCGTGTCTGGGGCTAACCGCAGGGTGGCGAGGCCGGGGGATCCCCTCCCCCATGCCGTAGGGAGAGCGCTGGGGCCGCTGCTCTCACCTGCAGAGAGATGCGCACGCTCCGCCACTGCTCAGCCCACTTCACGTCCAGCGCCACGAAGGCTGCAGCCACGACCAGGGCAGTGAGGATCAGCAGGCACTGGGGGTGGGGGAGGGGGAGTTAGGACCTGCTGCATCTTGGACACCACAGAGCAGCTGGGGATCCTGCCTGGGGCCTCCCGTCCCCTGGGCAGGGTGAGCTGACCCTGGCAGGTGGGGTCCCTGCTCCTGACGGGTTAAATGCTGAGCTTGACTCTCTGTGGCGAAGAGGGAAGCTTCTGGAATATTCCTGTGAATACTGTGTGTGCCTCAGTTTCCCCTATTTCATACGGTTACCCAGTGCAAGAGGGGTCTGGGCAGGACGGGTTGCTAAGAGATGTTGGGATGAATCCAGTGACCTGGGAGGCCTCCGTGGAAAGAGACTGGCTGAGGCCGACAGCAAATCCCACAGTGGGACAGGGACGTGTAGCGGCCCAGAGGGAAACAATTTCCCCACCTCTCCGGGCCACTCACCAGCTCAGGGGCAAAAAGGCCTGTGGGGAAGTTGGGGGCTGGAAGGGGTTCGGACTCTCCAGCCAGCTCACGTCAGCGTGACTGGGCTAGCTGGGCTGGCCTTTAGCCCTCGGTCTGGCCACTGTGGGTACTGGTGGAGGGCGCTGATCACCACAGCGAGCCCCCGTCTCTTCCAGGAGCCGGTCTCAGCCGCACGGGCTGACCAGAGCTCAGCGTGAAGCAGGAGGGCTGGATCCATAGGGGTTGGGCCTAATGGGGCAGTGAAGCCTCACGGCTCTCCCTGGAGGAAGAGGGAGACCCCTGGGGGGTCTGGCCCACTTCAGGGGGCCTCCCAGGGCTGACCATGCCAGGTGCGGTCCCCTGGAGCAGCTATCACCCCACGAGAGGAGAAACAAACCCTGCCCAGTGTGAGGCAGCAGGGAGAGGGAGGATGGGGCCTGGGAGTGTCACTGGAGATGGAAGGTTTCTCTGAAGCGAAATACCTGAGACCAACTGGAGATGAGGAGGGGGGGGGGAGCTGACACCACCCTGAGCCTGGGAAAATGGACAAAGGCTGGGGGAGTGGCTGGGGGAGGGGAGAGCGTTTTGGTGGAGGGTTTGGGTTTTAGGAGCTGGCTGGGGAAGAGGAGGGAGCCCTGATCTGGGGTCTTATCTCCCTGCCCCCCAAGAAGGGCCGACAAGCTCTGAGTTGGACTGAGTTCCTGTCATCCCTAATAAACCTTTTAATCCACTGGCTGGCGGAGTCACTGTGAATCCCAGGAAATGGGGGTTCAGGGCCTCGACTCCCCCACACTCCGTGACACCCCGTCACAGAACTGCAGGCCAGGGAGCAGCGGGGTTCAGCTGGGTACCAGGGCCTTGCCCGCAGAGAGAGCAGACAGGGCGTGGAGGAGTGAGTGTGGCCAGCACTGGCCCTGCTGCATGTGGGGCAATGCCCTGGATCAGGGGGAGCCTCGACATGTGGCCCTGAGGGACGTGCAGACCCCATGGCTCCCCACACCGTGGGCAACAGGAACAACCCAAACTGGATCCCCAGGCCCTCAGGCAGGAGGAGCTTGCGGGCAGCTGTGCCATGGAGGTGCCTGGGGCTGGGGCAGGGCTCGGATGCTAGGTTTGGGGAGGGGAGGGGCTGTGCAAGCGTCAGGGGCAGGAGCCCCTCCCTCAGCGCTGGATGCCAGCCGGCCCTTACCTTGTGCAGACAATGCAACTTCAAGGGCTGGCCACAGAGCTGCAGGCACAGAGCGAGAACCTGCAAGAGAAACGAGGGAGATGCTGGAGCTGGAATACATGGAGACCTGGGAGAAGGGTCGGAATTTGGGGGGGGAGCATGGGCCGTTAGAGCAGGGATAAAGGAGAGAGAGAACTGTGGTGGTGGAAATCAAATCAGTACCGGAGAGTTTTGTACACTAATGCACGAAGCAGGAAGAACTGGAAATACTAGTAATAAACACAACTGTAACATAGTTGGCACCACAGATACTTGGTAGGATAACATGCATGACTGGAATATTGGTATAGAAGTGTACAGCTTGCTCAGGAAGGACAGTGGGGAGAAAAGGGAGGAGGACTATATTAAAAATGTCTACACATGGACTGTCTTCAAGTCACCAGGGCCTGATGAAATCCATCCTAGAATACTCAAGGAGCTGAGTATCAGAGGTGTAGCCGTGTTAGGGCTGGTCTTCACTACGGAGGGGGATCGACTGCAGATACGCAACTTCAGCTACGTGATTCACGTAGCTGAAGTTTGCGTATCTGCAGCCGACTTACCGCTCGTCCTCATGGCGGCGGCGGTCGGTGGCGCGCTCCCCCCGTCAACTCCAGCTTGCGCCTCCCGGCAAGCTGGAGTTCCAGAGTCGACGGGGGCGCCGCGAGCGATCGATTTCTCGCGTCTTCATAAGACGCGAGAAATCGATCGCCAGAAGATCAATGGCTACCCGCCGAATCGGCAGGTAGTGAAGACCTACCCCTAGTCTGGATCTGCCAAAGCGACAAAGAGTCTTGTAGCACCTTATAGACTAACAGAGGAGCTGAGTGAGGAGATATCTGAGCCATTAGCTAATTCTCTTTGAAAAAGTCATGGAAGAATTCCAGAAAACTGGAAAAGGGCAAACAGTGCCAATCTATAAAAAGGGAAATAAGGACAACCTGGAGAATTACTGACCAGACAGCTTAACTTCTGTATCCTGAAAGATAACGGAGACAATTTAGCAATCAATTTGCAAACACCTAGAAGAGAATGAGGTGATAAGCAACAGTCAGCATGGAATTGTCAAGAACAAATGGTGTCAAACCAACCAGATAGCTTCCTTTGACAGGGTAACAAGCCTTGTGGGTTTGGGGAGGGGTGACTTTACTATATTGTCTCGCACTATGTTCTCATAAATTAGGGAAATGAAATGAGCTACTAGAAGGAGCTACTAGAAGGTGGGTTCAAAGCTGGTTGGAAAAATGATCCCAGAGAGTAGTGATTCACAGTCATGCTGGAAGGGCAGAACAAGTGGGGTCATGCAAGGACCAATTCTGGGTCCGGTTCTGTTCAATATCTTAATCAGTGGTTTAGATAATGGTATAGAGAGCACACTTATAAAATCTGCAGAAGATACCAAGCTGGGAGGGATTGCAAGTGCTTTGGAGAACGGGATTAAAATTCAAACTGATCTGGACAAACTGGAGAAATGGTCTGAAGTAAATAGGATGAAATTCAATAAGGACAAATGCAAAGTACTCCATTTAGGAGGAACAATCAGTGGCACACATACAAACTGGGAAATGAGTGTCCAGTAAGTTCTATGGAAAGGGATCTGGGGGTCATAGTGGATCACAAGTTAAATAGGAGTCAACAGTGTAACGTTGCTGCTGCAAAAAAGAGCAAACATTCTGGGATGTATTAGCAGGAGTGTTGCCAGCAAGACACAAGTAGTAATTCTTCTGTTCTTCTCTGCGCTAATTAGGCCTCAACTGGAGTATTGTGGCACCCAGAACTGGACACATTTCAGGAAATATGTGGACAAATTAGAGAAAGTCCAGAAAAGAGCAACAAAAATGATGAAAGGTCTAGAAAACATGACCTGTGAGGGAAGATTGAAAGAACTGCGTTTGTGTAGTCTGGAAAAGAAGACAGAGGACATGATAACAGTTTTCAATTACATAAAAGGTTGTTTATGGAGAAGGGAGAAAAAAAATTGTTCATCTTAACCTCTAAGGCAGAACCCCCCGGACTGGTGGCCAGGACCTGGGTAATGCAAGTGCCACTGCAAATCAGCTCATGTGCCACCTTTGGCATGCCATAGGTTGCCTACCCCTGCTCTAAGGACAGGGCAAGAAGCAGTGGGCCTAAATTGAAGCAAGGGTGGTTTAGGTTGGACATTAGGAAAAACTTGCTAACTGTGAGGGTTCTAAGCACTGGAATAAATTGCCCAGGGAGGTTGTGGAATCTCTAACACTGGAGGTTTTAACGAGCAAGTTAGACAAACACGTGTCAAGGATGGTCTCTAGAAGATACTCCTTAGTCCTCTCCTTGAGTGCAGGGGACTGGACTAGATGACCTCTCCAGGTCCCTTCCTGTCCTAGGAGTCTACGATACTCCCTCCAGCTCCCAAGCCCCCGCCCAGCAGCCTTCATGGGACACTTCAATCTCAGAGAACAGGGCCCACTCAGCCAGCCAGGGCCCCAGCCCCTGGGCCAGCCCACCCCTTGGGCCCCAGCCCTGGCCCCTGGCCCAGCCGGCATCTTTCAGAAGCTTCCAGGGAGCAGAGGGGCTGAGCGAGCTCTGATCTGGAGCAGCGTCTCCAGCGAGGGCCCCGGAGAACAGGACCTACCAGCAGCAGGGCCGAATACGTGACCAGCAGCACCGTGACTCCGAGCAGGGGCAGAGACCAATCTACCCACCACTGCATCTGTCTGAAGAGGAACCTGCCAAGCAGAGGGGACAGTCAGACGAGGCACAGACAGTGGAAACGGAGGTGCCATGCGCTGGGCAGGGAGGCAGACAGTGGGGCGGGGTGGGGAAGGGAAGGGAGGTGCTGGACACTGGGGGGGGCAGACTGTGGGGAGTAGATTGAGGGCATGGGGTGGGGAAGGGAGGCGCTGGATGCTGGGGGAAGGAGACAGACAGTGGGGGACACCGGAGGGGTGGCAGACACTGGGGGGAAAAGGAGGGACAGAGAAGGGCGGGACGCGTACTCACTCGTTGAGGTTGTGGAAGTCGTTGAGGGTGATGAGGGCGTGATAGAGCCATACCAGCGCGAAGAGGCAGACGCAGAAGAGGAAGAAGAACCAGCTACAGTCGCACTGAAAACCAAAGGGGCCACGTAAGAAGCTGCAGGGCTCCTGCCAGTCACACCCTGGCCCCTCCAGCATAGTCACCAGCCCCCCCAGGAGATCCCCTGGGAACCTGGCCCCACGCCTGCCCACCAGGGTGTCAGCCACGTGCCAGAGGCCACCACCGCTGCTTCCCTGCCCTTGTGCTCTGCCTAGCTACAGTGCCCGGACCTCTCCCGAGCCCTGAAACAGGGTGGTGATCCCCTTGGGGGTGCCACACTTTACCCACATCGGGGAGGAGCATGACCGGATGGAGTCACATCCCTGAATGGGGCAGACACGGACACAGGAGCCCCGTAAGAACGAATGGGGAGTCAGTTTAGGTCGGAATAGTCCTTACAGCAGGGGCCCGGACTCCTGGGTTCTATTCTCAGCCCCTCCCCAGACTTGCTGCGACACCTTGGGCCAGTCTTTCCCCTCCCTGGGTGAGGGATGGAGCCGCCATCCCCATGGCCTCAGGGCCCCATGCAATGGAAGGGGGGCCGGGGCTCAAGCGATGCCCCCGGCCCTGCTGCTCGGACCTGCCCCAGCCCAGCCCACATTAAGTCCAGCCTGCGCGGCTGCCAGGTTCGTTACACCCGGAGGAACAGAGCCTCCCGTGCGGTTACTAAGTACACGTGGGCGGTCTGGCAGCCCTGGTTCCCCAGGGACCGACCCAGAGAGGGAGTCCTCTGCCCTCAGGCCGGCCCCACATGCCTCACGCCCAGGGAGCTGGAACCGCCCTGCTGCTGCTGCTGCCAAGTGGGGCCCGTTTCTAGTCAGGGTTGGCTCTCAAATTGCAACAAGATGAGACAAGCTGCTACTCAGCCCCACCCATGGGAGCTGGAGGCCTCAGAGGCTCCCAGGGCCCCCCACCCTGAGAGCAGAGCTCCTGGGATCCCCCCCAAACCTCCCTTCACTGCGGGGAGCCCCTGGGATTCCTCCCCCTCCAGCCCCCCACATTGTGGCACCCCTGGGATTCCTCCCCCTGCTGTCTGTGGGGCAGGAGGCTGGCGGGGGCTGGGAGCGAGTCGGACGTCAACCGCTGCTCCCAGGAACGCAGCCGTGCCAAGAAGACTTTACCCCTTGCCCCCACCGTGGTCACGCACCCTCGGCCCAGCCTCTGGCGACGCTCCCAGCCCCGGCAGGGCTCCGTGCCCAGAGCAGAGGGGAACATCTGAGCGCCCCCCTGTGGGTAGTGCTCTGGGACCCAGTGCCTGCCGCCCCAGGCCCCACGAGAGCCGCCCGTGGGCGCGAGGACAGGTGCTGCCCAGACCGCCTGCCGGGGACAGGGAGACGCCCCCGGGAACAGGAGGCCCGGTCCCCCCGTGCGGCCGAGGCCGGAGCTCACCTTGGTGGTTCTCAGGCCTTTCCTCCTGTCCTGGGCCCAGCGGCAGCTGTACAGACCCAGCAGGCAGGCGGCACAGCCGTGGCAGCAGCCGGGGCTCTTCGCCATGCGGCGGGTCTGGCGCCGCACTTGGGGGGGGGGGGGTGTCTCCTGCAGGGGGAGAGAGCAGGTGGGAGATCCCCCCCTCACAGGCAGCCTGCCCCCCACTGACGGGGCATTGCCAGCAGCTGGGGGGCTCAGCCAGGGAGCTGCCCCAGGTGCCTGGCAGAGACGCAAACAGGGACACACCTGGTGCAGCCTATCTAGCTCAACAGGGTGCCCCTCCCCCCCCGCCCCCCGCCAGCTGCACAGCACGGAGCCGTGCCCACCCCATGCTCGGGGGAGCATCACGTGCCCGCCGCGGTAGGGAAGATCTCACCGGGAGCGAGGGGAAGCCAAGGGGGCCGCACCAGGTTTGTCCTGGGCAGCTGCGCCATTCGGAGCCCCCCCCCCCCCCCGGCCTTCCGGAGGGCGAGCGTCACGGATCAGCGCTGCGGAGCTGCCTGCGGCAGGGCCCTGTCCCTGCCAGCGCTGCTTTGGACTCAATGCGCCCACGTGGCCTGGCCCTCAGACACGCCAAGGCCCTGCCATTCCCCTTGGGCTCTCCCACAACAGCCGTAGCTCCCTGCACGGCACTGGGGGGCTCCGGCAGCCGTCCCACATGCTCTCCAAGCCCCCCCCCCCAATGGGGACACACACAGCGGCCCGGTCAGCGGTCCCAATGTCCCAGCCAGCAGCTGCCCCGAACACCTGGGCAGAGCTGCCTGGGCGGAGCCTGGTATTTCTGCCTTGGATCCCCTCAGGCCCCAATGCCTGCTCCTCGTTCCCCAGCTCTGCAGGGCGCTGGGAGCCAGCTGGAGACAGCCACGCGCCACCCAGCTGCCAGGGTGCCGCATGGACTCGCGGGCTCCTCGCACCTGGGACTGGGGGCTGCAGGCACCCGGGCTCAGGGACAGCGGCAGGGGAGTCGTGGGGCTGTGCTGGGCCCAGCCACTTCCACCAGGAAGGATAGGAAAGGGGGAGGGAGGCAAGAGAGCCTGGGGGAGCAGCTGGAGCCAGAGGGAGGAGGCTCCCCAGAGGCAGCCGCCGGGGGACATCGCCCTGGTGATTGCTCGGCCAGAAGGCAGGGCAGGGGAGGGTGCTGGAGGAAGCGTACAGCCTGCGCCGTGGGGCAGGGTGGTGCTCCTGGTTTCCTCTCACCTCTAAGGGAGGGAGGCCTGGCAGTGTTCCTGGGAGCAGGGACCCAGCTGCTAACCCACCTGCAGGGCCTGTTCTCAGAGCCTCTCCCCAGCCCTGCAGGTATTCCCGGCTGGCCCCTCACAGCCCCCTCCGCAGGGCTACCCGTGTGCAGGAAGGAAACGGAGGCACAGAGACACAGAGGCTCTTCGGGGCAGTGCTGGATTCCTCCCCCCTCTAACCTCTAGACTCCAGCTAGAGCAGAGACTAGAACCCAGGAGTCCTGACCCCATCCCCCTGCCCAGGTGAGACAAACCCTCGGCCTCTAGCACCGCCCCTGCCTGCAGGCTGCTCCATGCCCTTTGCAGCCCAGACGAGTGCCAAGCGCTGCTTCACACCAGGCATCCTTGACACCACCGGCAGCTCGGCCCTCCCCCCCCCCAGGGCAAAGGACGCAGCTGGGCTGGAACGGAGCTGGCTGCAGGGATGACAGGCCTGTCTGCTGCAGTGTGCACACCGGGGCAGGTGTCTGCAGGGACCGTGCAGAGCCCACCGACACCAGGGAGCTGCCTGAGCTCGCCCCCCCCCCCCCCACTCAGAGTCGTTAGCCAAGAGGGTGCTGCTCTGCCCTCCGCGGCCCAGGCAGCTGCAGGGAAACGCTCGGAGCCCCCGGCCACTTCCATGGGGATTAGGGATCTCAGCGGTGCCCTCCAGGGCCTGAAGTCTAGCACCCGTCAGCGGGGACGGGACTGGCACAGTCCCTGACCGGGCAGCGTCCCGCTCACAGAGGTGCTGGAGCTGAGTGGTCTCCCACTGGAGCTGGCTGTACTGGGGCAGGGTCCACACCGGCCGGTGGGGATCTGGGGCCACACGTGGACAGAGGCTCCTCAGTGCCTGACTCCTGCAAATAGCCCCAGGCCCGTCCCAGCCCCCCAGCTACCCCCCTCCCTGGAGAGGATGCCAGGGGCCTCGTTTGGCTGATGCCAGGCACTGCCCCTGGGTCCCCGTCCACCCGCCAGTGCCTGGGCCAGCACAGCTCAGCCCAGCCCCGGTACCCACCCACCACCCTGCTGCCGCCTGCCCACGCTGGGTGAAGTTGGTGCTCGCCCGCCCCCCCTTCCCAAATCCAGCAGCTGTTCACTCCCCAGCCCCATCCTGCCAGGCCGGGTCTTCCCCACTCGCTGGGAACCTACCCCCACTGCAGGGGCAGCCCCTTCCTACTCCTCGGGCCCCTCCTCTCGCTGGGTGCAGCCGGGTGGTGTAGGGCAATACCTGCGCTGGCCTGCTCCTCTCCCTGCTGGCAGGTGAGGCCCACCCGGGTCAGGCCTGTCCCTTATTCTCCCCGCTCGAGTCCTGGGATCTCTTCCTCCTCTCGGCTGCACTCAGGTGTGTGGCTCTCCCAGCGGGTGCCACCTCCAGGGCTGCTCCCAGCTGACTCACAGGCAGGTAGGAGCCCAGGCAGAGGCAAGCAGCTAGGCTGCCTGGGGAAGGCGGGGGAGGGGAAGCAGTGGTGCAGCTAGTGCTGAAGATGGAGAGGGAGCAGGGCTGGGGAGAATCCTTTGTCCCGTCCCCGGGCCTGTCACTCACTCCCAGGGCTGCCAGCCGAGGGGCCCCAGGGGGAGCGGGACAAGCCCCAGCACTCGGGAGTTTGCAGGCAGCCCACGCTCTGGCAGGGAGGGCCGGGGTGGGGGGCAGAGGCAGGCTCAGACACATGGCTCCAGGCTGAGCCCCCTTTAGGAAACAGGGGCACCGGCCGGGCTGCACTAGACTCTTGATTTGCATCTCCGCTGGCTCGGTTCTGTGGAGGGACAGGGCAGCCGGAGAACCAGCCAGGGGCCAAGGCAACCCAGAACGGCCCCCATGCTCCAGTCCATGGAGTAGTAGTGAGGGGCTGTCACGGCGCGCCTGGGCGATGGTCTGGAACCGCTCCCTAGGAAGCCAGACCGGACTCCGGGTGAAGGGCCCCTTCTCCGTACACAGCCTGTTTCCCAGGCCAGGAGCTTCACGGGTCCCCACTTCCACCTTCCTGGGTCTGACCTCGGAGCATTCAGCACCTTCTGCCCCTCCGTGTGCTTCCCCCAGCGAGCCCGCCTGGGCGGGGTCCTGAGGGAGCCCATCGGTTCTGCACCCCAAATCCACAGTCAAACGTGACTCTCAGCCAGCCAGCAGATTAGAAGGTTTATTTGAGATGTCAGGAACACCATCCAACTCAGGGCTTCTCAGTCTCAACAGGGCCCCTTAGTCAGGCCTTTCTGGGGTGCTAGGAGGGGAGACCCAGATTCTGGGCTCCTGCTTCTTCCCCAGGTTTATTTGATGACTTCTATTTGGTCTAACACAGACCATGCAGCGAGCGAGCGTGAGCCCTCAGCTGGATCCATCTTGGGGCCAGAGAGTGAGATAGCTCCTCTCCCCTTCCCAGCTAGACCCAGACTGCCTGACTCCCCAGCCAGCCCCTCCCTGCTCTCCTTTGTCCCTTTCCTGGGCTCCAGGTATCACCTGACCTCCCTCCCCCACCTAAGGTCAGATTACAGCATCAGGGATGCCTTCTTGAGAGGGGAGGGCGTCGCCTCCTTGCTTCCAGTTTCAGCCCTTATTTCTTAAGAAACGCATAGGGGAAACTGAGGCACACACACACACACTACTCCCACTTCGTCACAGAGGCCCTGGCCATGACTGGGGTTTGTGTACGGCCTGTCTCCCACCTGGATCTGCTGACAGGGCTGTGCAGGGAGCCATGGACTTGCACTGGTCCCTGTTTCTGCCTTGGAGACCAGTGTGGGCACTCCGCTGCTGCGGCTCTCCAGGCTCACAGGTAAAAGCGCCGGCACCTGGAGTCATGTGACTGCAGAAGAACCCACCTTGGGTCACTTCTAGCTCCTGTGAGAGGAGGAGAGATTGAAACTGGGCCCCGTGCGCAGCCTAAAGGCTCAGAAACCAGGAGGCAAAGAAAGAACCCAGCCAATTCCCCACAGCTCTGCCCCAAGCCCCCACCATGCCGAGTGGATGTGAACAGCTCCCCCCTGGTCCGGGGCTTTCACACTCACTTTGTGCAGAATGGCAGGCGAGCTAGGACAGGCCCCGCTCTTTGGGAGGAGCTAGTAATGGGTGAACTCCCTTCCCTCCCTCTAACTACACACTGCTCCTGGCCCTGCCAGGCAACAAGGAGAAAGCCCAGATCTCCTCAGGCCACTGAGCAGCAGCTATTAGCACAGACCTGCTGCGGCCTCGAGCAATCCCGGCTGCAGGCCCAGCTGCATTTACCAGAGCGGTCAGGACTGGATCTCCTAGGGAAGCAGCCAGTCCCCGTGCCAAAGGCAACAGGCCATGCACGCAGTTAGGCCATGTCTACACCACCAATGTCACCAGAACACGTCACTCAGGGGTGTGAATAACCACACTGCACGCACATTACACTGACCTGGGCGCCAGTGTGGACAGTGCTAGGTCGGCGGGAGATGCTCTCTCTAACTGTGACTGCTGCTCATTGGGGGTGGATTAAGTTGACGTGAGAGCGGCTCCACTAGAGAGCTTACAACAGCGCTCTGCTGCATGCTCTGTAGTGGAGACACCACCTTGCAGGCTCTGCTATTGCAGAGACCAAGAACAATCTTATCCCCAAGTTCCCATCCTCCAAGCCCCTGGCAGCTGCTGCAGCCCCCGAGCAGCATGGAGATTCATCACTGGTTCCTGGTCCGTATTTGATTGTGTGGGATGCCAAGGTCAGCTTTGGTCCCAATGTTATTTATGGTCAGCTGCTATTTGGGGTCAGAAGCCAGGAGGACCCAGAGACGGGACAACAAGCCAGAGCCGGGTTGCATCAGGCAAGAGAACCGGCTACACAGAGAATAGCTTAATTTTAGTTTCCTCACAAAGTGAGGCTCCTCGACTGGAATAGTGTTCACTCACCTGCATAAGAGCTCACCAGTTGAGAAAGCGTTGTGGGAGGCAGAGGAGAGAGTCTATGGAAGTACTGTGTTCCTCCACAGCAATCAGTCAGATGATTACAGCCGGTGTTTATACAAGCTAATGCCCAACTAGAACAACTTTCCCTCCTCACTCTCCCCTCAGCTCTCTCTGACGTTCCTAGGGTCTATTGCAGTGACTCATTCGTGCTGTGTTGCCAAACCAAGGCAAAATTCAAAAATTAAGAGTCAGACCCTGAAAAAAAGATCATGGGATAAAATATAATCTGGTGGTTCTGGTTTAATTCTTGCTTCTGAGGCCTGAGGGCAAAGGACCCAGGCCAACTTCTGCCATCCCCGGCCTTGCAACATAAGAACTAAGTCAATGAAGTTAAAAAAAAGTGGCAAATTTAAAATTGGCAAAAGGAATTTTTGTTTCAAAACAACCTCTGATTGGTCAGTGGAACTCACTGCCAGGAAGCAGAGGCCAAGAATTCAAAGAGCAAGTGGTCCCTTCTGTGTATCGAATGACTATCCAGAGTTATAATGAACAATGAGACACTTTGGAAGGGACATTAAACCTCCTGCTTTAGGGCCTAAGCCAATCTAACTATTAGAGACCTAATGGGGGGGGGGGGAGGGGGGCAGATTAACCCAGAACTGCTACTATGCATTTCTTGCATCTTCCTGGGATGGGGGTGGAGTCTGGGAGGAGCAGGGGTGGACTGTGGGCGGGGCCTACAGCACCCCAATATTTGACTGCTGTGATGTGGTCACCCTAGTTTAGCCCATGCCCAGGGCACCTGCAGAAAGCCGGGTCGCTAGTGCCCATCGGACGAGAGCGAAGCAGCATCGCCGGGCTGTGGGACCCACTCCGGCCACCAGAGGGTGCTCTCCCAGCCCCCTCCAACTCTATGGCTCTTTCCTGCTGTGGGGACTGCACTGGGGTAACTCTGCCCACGCCCCTTTTGCTCTATGGTTCATTGCATGAGGGCCCCTCCTGGGGCTGCCAAAGCAACTGCCTGGCCGTGAAACTCGGGCGCGGCAGGCGCCTGGGATTCAGTCACCCCTCGTCAGCCGCCTCCTCACTGTCCCCTTCTCCCGCCCGGGAGCGCCGGCGGCAGCCATCTTCCCTGAGGCCAGCCTGGCTTCAGCCCCTGGGAGCGCTGGGAGATGGAGGCCATTTTTACTAGGGGCAGCCTTGCTGCTACACGCAGCCATCTTGACTGAGGGCAGCCTGTCGCCTCGGTCCCCTGGTCATCAGCGGCCATTTCGAAGAAGGGCAAAGTTGGGAAGGCGGCGGAACCGGCCGCGAGCGAGACGCAAAACCTCGCCAAGCCAATATCGCGATAGCCACGATTCACAACACGTGACACTCCGCCGCCTGAGAGCCGGGCTTCCCGCCAGCGCCTGAGCGGAGCCGTCCCCCGGCCCGAGCTGGCCGCGCGCCCCGCTCTGGCTATAGCCCCGCCCCCTCCCCCTCCTGCGGCGCGCGCGGTTCGTCTGAGGAGAGGGGTCGGCTGAGGCGCCGGGGTGGAAGGAGCCGGCGGGGCGGGCGGTGGCGTCACACGCCGGGGTGGCGGGAATGGGCTGAAGGGTTCTGCCCCGGGAGCGCGGGGAAGGGAGGCCCAGGCCCGAGTCTCCCCGCTCCTCTGCGGAGAGGAAATCTCGGTGAAACCCCCTCACGGCGGCTCGTCTCCCTGCTGAGGAGACGGCCCCAGTCTGCTGCGGTCAGTCAGCCAGCGCCACGCTTCCCGCTGCGCCCTGTCCGTGTCCGTAGGACACCACGGGATCGAGCACAC
The DNA here is from genome assembly GCA_032164245.1 of Sternotherus odoratus. NCBI lineage: Eukaryota > Metazoa > Chordata > Testudines > Kinosternidae > Sternotherus > Sternotherus odoratus. The sequence continues at coordinate 85,253,097 of JAVMKO010000009.1, read as the reverse complement.
ACACCGAGTCCCCCGCTTTGTGGAAAGCCTGGGATAGGACACGTACCAGCGACCAGACCGGGGCAGAGCCCAGCGCCATCCCGCCCCGTATCCCGCCAATGCCAGGTGCCCCCCAGAGAATGAGCAGAACAGGGACTCAAGTGATCCAGCCCCCGGCACAGCTTCTGGCAGACACCATCCCTGCCCAGCCTGGCTAATAGCCATTGAGGGACCTACCCTCCATGAACTTATCCAATTCTTTGTTGAACCCTGAACCCTGGCAAGGAGTTCCACAGGTTGACGGTGTGTGGTGTGAAAAAAACAACAAACAGACACACTTCCTTTGGCTTGTTTTAAACCTGCTGCCTATTAATTTCATTTGGTGACCCCTAGTTCTTGTGTTCTGAGGAGTAAACAGCATTTCCAGTCTCCACACCAGTCATGATTTTATAGGCCTCCATCATATTCCCCTTTAGTCGTTTCTTTCCACACATTACTAAGGCTACACAAAATTTAGGAGATACCAGACTTAAGGTTCCCGGTGCACTTGCATTAGGATTATACATGATCCTATCCTAGGTTTCCACAGGTGTATACAGCTGGTGGAATGCCACCCTAGAGAATTAGACTGGCAGGGATACAGCATTCCTAAGTGATGCTGTGCAAGTCACTTAAATCCAAACTTGTCACTTCTGTATATAATTAAAGACTGTAGCATAATGCATATGCACAAGGAAGCTGAATTAAGGTTACATGGGAAATATTAATTAGGGCATTTCTTAATGTGAGTGCGCTTGATTTTACAATCTTTCAATTCTTAACTTTGTATTTTCAAGTTTTCCATGGTTTAGTTTAATTAAAGCAGCTATGCTCATGTCAAAACAAAATATTTGTTTGTGAATTTATTTGTGTCACAGCAGTGCTTAGATGCCCTAGCCCCCCATTATGTAGGGTACTGTACTGATCTATAACAAAGAAATTGACTAGAAGCTCTCTGAGGCAGAGGCAAACTACAAGTCTAAGGATAAGTAGACTCTCGATTATCCAGGATTGGGTTAACCAGGATGTGGATTAACCAGGATGTCAAAAAATAATATGCATAACTCGCAGGGCTGGCTCTGGTTTTGTTGCCTCCCCAAGCACACACAAAAAACAACCCACCAGGGCGCTGGGCAGCCAGTGAACCAACACCCCTCCCTCCCCCCCCCCCCCCGGTGCAGGGTGCCTCGTGAACCAACCCCTCCTCCCCATATTTCCTATAGATGGGGATTATCCAGGATTTTATTAACCAGGATTAATTTTTTTCCTATCATCCTTGATAATCGAGAGTCTACTGTATAATTATTTGTGGATCTGACCTTCAGGGCTTCTTGTTCCCCTATGATGGTCATGAATTCAGGACTGGACCAGGGCTCTGTAGAGGGTTATAAATTCAGAGTACATAAAGAGTGATATTCTGGCATCTGCTGGGGGGGGAGGGAGGAGGGAGGGGAGGTGCTCACAGAAGGCCAGAGTTTGGCCTGTAGTTTTAAATTGGTTGTACTAAATTTTTTATGCTCCCAACTCAAGAGTTGAGGTATTTTGCATGCAGTTCAGTGGTTGACTGGAAAGGATGCATGATGGCCTACCACAATATCTCTGCAACCAGTGTTCACATGTAATGGTCTTTAAGCGGTCACAATACTTCCTTTTAAAGTGTGTTCTTTAACTAGCTGTTCTTTTCTTAAAGGAGATTCTTAGTCTGGAGACTGACAGTGGGTCTCCACTGAAATCCAGCCCCACAATGTGCATTGTGCTGGCTTCAGAGTAATTATTCAAATCCATCTCTGATATAAGAGGGTCAAGGACAGCATAGCACCAATTCTATTTAGTTTGCTTTTGTCCTTATTTGCATAGCTGATCAATAGCAATGTGTTGCTGCTTTTGGAACGGCATGCAGCAGAGAGCATCTGTAGGGTGCTGTCCCTGTACAGTTGTATGTTGATTTCATTTCAACTATTTGTTTCAGCACAAAATTTCACGTAATGAATTTCAGGTCCCTCCATTCTGTATATGGGACTGATTTGTACATTTTAGACATTCTGCTATCATTTTCCAATGAAATCCATGGGAGTTGCTAGCAATGAAAGAGTTGCAAGGTTTGACAGTGTTTTTGCTTGTTCCTGAGGCTGTTTGTTCTGAACCCGGAGTTCTGTCTATACATAATATTACTTTAATAGGTGTAGAGAAAAGACTACTGGTATTTGTTCTGAGTGGGTATGGAGGTTTATATTCGTATAGCAGTGCTGCCTGGAGTTGCTTAAATCCCATGGCCAGGGACAAAGAGTTATATTCAGACATGCTGGAGTGAGCCCCAGATTTATATTATGCACTGAGAAATCAAGTCCTACTTCATCAACTTGGCTAGATCTTAAGCCAGTCAATTTACAACAGAAATTTAACACATTTTTATGGAATTAGCAGGCTGTTGCCATTACACATAGCCACTTATAGGATTGAACATTTTTCTTGGAATATTGTCCATTAATTTAAGCTTTCATGTGCCACACATTATTGGATTGGTTTAAGATGTGATTTGAAGCTGGGAAAGACAGATATCTAATTTTAAACACTCTGTATTGAAACCCTTAAATGACAGAGTCAAACTATGTTTTTTATAGTGGGGGTTTTTCCATTATCAAAGGGACAGAAACTATTTTGATTAATTTTATGGTAATATTTCAGCCCTAAGCAAGAGAGACATATTTAGAGGAAGGACTAGTGTTTGACAGTCATCCACATATTACGGCAGATACAAACATCTTGTATATCCTGATATCTGCAATTTTACACCTAGACACAGCAACATGTTAAGTTTTGATTTAGAGGTTTTAAAATAGTTTCAGCTACTGTCATGAAGTCAGGACTCATGCTATTTAATGAGAAGTCTCTTACATGCATATATGACCTTTATAAACAAACAATCTCTGTATGAAATCTGTTTAAGCTCTGAAGTCAGTGGGAGATTTTCTTGAAGAGAGTGCGGAGAGGGGTTTTGTGCTTTATTTGGCTGATTTAGAATAGGTGATGTCTACAGTTAAGTATGCCTGATGTTTCCATTATTATAAAACCCTGTTTTCAGTTGCTTGTAAAACTTTGCCAGACTATTTGGGATGAAGTTTTTCCATGCCAGGTATCTGGCTGTGATTGAATGTTTTGGGAAGCATCAGCTAAAATGGTTCAGGTGTTTCCAACACCAGTATTAGGGGAAGTATGTTCTTTCATGCATTAACATTCAGACAGTCATTTCATTGAGATGCTTTGGTGCCCCCACGTGTTGGAGCAGAGCCTTGGCAGGGGTTAACATAAGAATGGCCACACTGGGTCAGACCAGAGTTCATCTAACTCAGTATCCTGTGTTCCAACAGTGACCAGTGCCAGATGCTTCAAAAGGTAATAACAGACCTGTTCTGACCATTCCATGATCCATCCCCAGCTACTGGCAGTCAGAGGCTTCAGACACCCAGAGCATGTGGTTGCAACCCTAACCATCTTGGCTGATAACCATTGATGGACCGGTCCTCCATGAACTTTGATTTGTTTTTGAACCCAATTACACTTTTAACCTTCACAACAGCACTTGGCACAAGTTCCACAGGTTGACTGTTCACTATGTCAAGAAGTACTTTATGTTCTTTTTAAACCTGCTGCCTATTAATTTCATTGGGTGATGCCTTAGTTATTTATCTCTTCACATAACACAAGAGCACTTCCTCATTCGCTTTCCCCACCAGTCATGATTTCATAGACCTCTATTATATCCCCCATTATTATTTTTTTCTAAGCTGGCCAGTCAGTCTTTTAAATCTCTCCTCATTGGGATGCTTTTCCATGCCACTAATAAAATATTTCCTCCCCCTTCTCTGAAGCTTTTCCAATTAAAATATATATCTTTTTAAGATGCGATAACTGGAACTGCAAACAGTATTCAAGGTGTGGATGTACCATGGATTTATCCAATGACATATTTCCGGTTTTATTAGCCATCCCTTTCCTAATGGTTCCTAACATTGTTAACTTTTTTGACTGCTGCTGCCCATTGAACAGATGTTTTCAGAGAATGATCCACAATGACGCCAAGAGCCGTTTCCCAACTATACATATAAAATGATACCATTCAGGAATTGTTTTCTGATGTGCATCACTGTGCTTTTATCAACATTGAATTTTATCTGGTATTTTGTTGCCCAGTCACCCAGTTCTCGGAGATCTGTTTGTAACTCTTCACAATCCGCTTTGGATTGAACTATTTTGGGTAATTGTGTGTCATCTCACTGTTTACCCCTTTTTCCAGATCATTGATGAATATGTTGAACAGCACTGGTCCTTCAGTCTAAAAATGGACCACTTATCCCTATTCTTTGTTTCCTGTCTTTTAACCGGTTACTGATCCATAAGAGGACCTTCCCTCTTGCCCCTGACAGCGTAAGAGCCTTTGGTGAAGACTGGGGTCTCCCTGATGTCAGGGACGTGACTGGTCATCCCTGTGACAATACACTCAAATTTGGCCAAGTTAGAACCCTGAAAGATCTCAATTCACAAATGCCAATAGAGACTTCAGAGTGCGGCAGCTAAATTCTCTGAAGATTATCTGTCAGAAGCAGTCTCTATGCCCTCATCCTCACCACAAGTGCATGGTCCTTCCCTGAAGTGCAGGGACTGAGCAGGCTTTTCCCTGCAATTGCTCTTCTTGGTTGCTGGGGGCCACCATGGTGGTAGGCACCAGAACTGAGAGCAGGGAGATTGAGAGCACAGGAGAGATGGTGCCCACCTGCTGGGCCCAGGCAATGACAAGGAGGAGGGAACAGAATGACATCAATGCAGAGAGCAGAGGAACAGGAGTCACGAGGACAGAAGATGGAGGGAGGAAGGAGTGAATGGGGAAGGGCAGGAGCAGAGCAGCAGAGCCCAGGAGTCCCAAATCTCCTCATTCCTCTGCTATCAGCAAACAGCTGTGAAATCCACTGCATTATGTTAGTCCTTAATTACATGATCACATGCATTTTCCACAGGAACCCGCCTCATTCAGTACACAGGCTGGACCTGCCTTGGGATGAATCAGGGCTGTGTGGGGAAGGAGGCTGTTGTCTGTAGGACCCTGCCTCATTTGTTGTAGAGATTGGAAGGTGGGTAAGTGAATGTCAAGGGAGTTGAATGCTGCCCTAGAAAACTGGATTCTGTTCCTATCTCTGCCACAGACTGTGTGATGCTGAGCAAGTCTCTTAAGCCAAACTGCACGAGTGATCACTGATTTCTGCCTTTTTATTTGGGTGTCCAGTACGTGATACCTGGGGTCTGATTGTCGGCGTAGTTGTGAGTGCTCAGGAAGAACTCAGGTGAATGGAAGTCAAGCTTTGAACATATAAAATATTACATACAAAAAATTTAAACATATCTTTTTAAGATGCAATAACTGGAACTGCAAACAGCCATTTGGCTTTTGAAGGAGGCACCCAAAATTAGTTAGCACTTTTAAAATATTGTCTTTAATCCATGCTTCACTTCCCTGCACGTAAATGGGGATAACTAATCTCACAGGGTGTTGTGAAGATAATTCAGTGTTTGTGGTGAATTAAGAAACTATGATGAAAGCACTATCGAAAGCACACAAGGAATTACTAAATAGCTATTCAAGCTGTACGCAGTGAGGCAGCAGTCCTGTGGAAGACATGCAATGTGATCACGTAATTAAGACTATTCTAATGCACATGTATGAGGGAGCCATTTTATTCTCCAGAGTATTTGCAGTGTGCAAAACAGTCCTGCAGTGAAGTCCTGTGCTTGACTCTGGTAAGGAGAAGCACCAAGCTCAAGTCTTTCCTGCAGGAAGAACACACCCGAGTTCACTGGTGAGTACTGAAGGATCACAATGGATTGTTTTCATTTAGAGGAGGATTTGTTGTGTGAAGAGTTTATGACTAACTTCAAACTGAAAAGTGTTTATCGTTCACCATTTCCTAGTGGACTTATAATTAGCAATTAAGCATTCAATGTAAAGAGATTTGAAACAAGCATATTAAAAGCAGGTTTCATATGGCAAGAGAGATGCTGGTAAGATACATTATGGAGCTATAATTCCCTTGGATTTATAAGAGTACATCGTTTTTCCCATCTAGGCAAGCCCAAAGAGAACTGAATGGCATAACTATAGCAGCATTATTATTATTGGGGTTATTCCACTCTAGCTGTGCCAGTCAATTTCCTCATGTAGACAAGCCCTAAGTAAGGCTCATTAGCCCAGCAGGAGGTAATTTGCTGAAAGAGGCATGTTGAGGTTTGACCTAGCTTCATCAGCTCTGAAGTTGAGCCCATTCGGAGCAGTGAGCTTGGCCCATAAGATGCCTTTGCCTGATAATGAAGTTTTCCAGGAACAGTGCAGCCTTCTTTTCAAGAAGCACATACACCTCCTATCTGCCCCTTCCCCCTGTACCTTTCTGCTAAAAGAGACTTCTTTATTGTTTGCCAACTATTAAAATATACCATTATTTTAGCACTGAAAACAAACCCTTGTAATAGGATGTTTGCTTTCTGCTGTTGGCAGACCTGTAATTTGTGCTCAGAGTTATAGTTACCACAGAATTACACTTTTTCCTGTGGAGGACAGGAGACTGGCTGTAAGGTCAGCACTTTAAATATTGTGAAATAAAAAGCCTTTTGCTAAGTGAGCCAGCTTCTCTATTACCAGTTTCTGTTTCAAAATTCTGCCATGCACTGGCTTTAGATCACTGCCTACGCTGGTAAACCATGATCTCAGTTATAGCATCAACCAGGAGCTACCAGCCATAGCATGCAGCACGGGCCCTAGAGATCACTAGGGTCACCAGATGTTCTGATTTTGGGGTCTATTACCCCCACACGCTATCCCGATTTTTCACACTTGCTGTCTGGTCACAGAGACAGCGGTTGACCTTGGACACCCCCATTAGCATCGTGGTGCCCAAGTACCAATTCCAACACCCAAACAGAACTAGGTGCCTTCCCGGAGATGATGGGGTATCAGTACAGACTGTTACAACATCACTCCTTGTCCTGGGAGTACCATTTTCCATCACAGTCAGTCACACCATGCTAACAATGGTTTTTCCTCTGCTCTGTAGGTCTGGGAGAGACAGCCAGAGCCCTCAGAAGGTAGCCACCCCCCAATACCATGTTATCTTCTGGGAACTAGCAGTATGCTCTGACCAGCTCGGTGCCCTTACACTCTGCTAGGGCACAGTAGAGCCTCCCCAAGGCCTGTAAGATGCTCTAGTCAGCCATACTACTGGTTTTTAACTATAAGGGACTACTAGATAGGGCCCCTTTCCCTTCCTCCCAATCCCTGCAGACTTTGGGGAGGCGCTTTGCTAGCATACTCACCCACAACCACACAACAAAAATACGAACCCAGGAACCTGTCCTTGCAACTAAGCCCGTTAACAACTCTGTCCACAACCCTATTCAAGGGACACCATCATAGGACCTAAACACATCAGCCACACTATCAGGGGCTCATTCACCTGTACGTCTACCAATGTGATATATGCTATTATGTGCCAGCAATGCCCCTCTGCCATGTGCATTGGCCAAACCGGACAGTCTCTACACAAAAGAATAAATGAACACAAATCTGATATCAGGAATCATAACATTCAAAAACTAGTAGGAGAACACTTCAACCTCTCGGGTCACTCAGACTTAAAAGTGACAATTTTGCAACAGAAAAACTTCAAAAACAGACTAAAGAGAAACTGCTGAACTGGAATTAATTTGAAAACTGGATACCATCAATTTGGACTTGAATAGAAACTGTGAGTGGCTAGGTCATTACACAAATTGAATCTATTTCCCAAATAAGTATCCTCACACTGTCTTGTCAACAGTCTGAAATGGACCATCTTGATTATCTCTACAAAAAAAGTTTTTTTCCCCCTCCTGCTGATACTAACTCATCTTAATTAATTAACCTCTTAGAGTTATGGCAACTTCCACCATTTCATACTCTCTCTCTCTCTCTCTCTCTATATATATATACACACACACACACACACAATATTCCATTCTATGCATCTGATGAAGTAGCTTATGCTCAAATAAATATGTTAGTCTCTAAGGTGCCACAAGTACTCTTGTTCTTTTTTCTGACACACCTGTTTATTTTGAGGTAACTTTTATTTCCTTTCAGGGTGATACTAGCATCCTAATTACTTACTAGTCACATTGTAACAGCTCTTTTCAGGCATAACTAAGTCCCAGCACTTCAATGCACAGGAAAGCAAGATAACTAACCAGCTTCTCAGAAAAGCAAAGGGAAAAATAATAGTGGGTACTTACCAGCTGAAAGAGTCAGGAAATGTTACTAGTTGCAAAACCTGTCCTGCAAGCCTGCAGCTGTTGGGCTGGGCCAATTTAAGGGGCCAGCCCCCACAAAGGCATGCTGGGGGAAATGTATATAAAAGGGGACTGGTGAGGATGATGTTAGGATAGGAAGAGCTTTATGAGAGCACTTGTATGTAGGGTAGTATGGTAAATTAGTATTTTTGTCCCCATATTTCAGAAGGAAAGAACTGATGATCAAAGAGAACAGCATGGTCACAGTGGTGTTAGGAGTAATAATATCTAGTGCTTTTCCTTAGCAGATCTCAAAGTGCTAGAATTTGTGAAGTCTGGAGTCACAGGCCTGCACTTAAATCATTGGACTTGAAACTTCCCCTTCCCCACATACACCCTCTTCTTCCTGCTCCTTTGACTCCTAATTGTACTGTGCAAGGAGTACAGGTTTCTCATATCCATATAAGATTTTATCAGGAGTTAAATAATCCTTTTAGGGAAGGGAGTTCAGCTGGTTCTTTAGAGTAACCTAAAAGGCTTAGGAAGTGCTGAACAATCCTAATGTGCTCTCTATTCCCGGTCTCGTAGTATAAACCTGCCTGTGATAAATCCCCATGGTGCCTGTCTTGTGATAGTCTCTGCACCTCTTCCTGAGTTCTGCACTATCACAAACTGGGGCAGGGGGTTCTTTGGGAACTAGTAGCTAGTCAGCTGCATTTCTAGCCTTCCCTTTACTTATAGTTAATCCTGCTGTGTAATCAGCAACTCTGGAGTTTGGAGCCTGTTTCTTCTGGCTCTCTGAGCTTATTTGGGGACACTTTATTGCTAACCTTGGGAGCAAGTGTCTGTCCTCAGACTGCAGGGAGAGCTCAGGCTCCTGTGATCCCACCAGGTCTGAGCTGGTAGAAGAGGGAAGGCCCTGAGCCTTGCAGAAGGGGAAGCACAGGTGTGAATTAATGTGTGCGGAGGTGGAGGGGTATTTAGAGGGGAGCTGATGGTGTGTGTGAAGAGGTTCGGGGGCTTTGGTGGGGAGTTGATGCTGTGTATGTCAATTTAAGGACTTGTTATCTTCATTTTCCCTGGGTGTGGAAGGTATGAGAGTAAGCACAGTCCATCTGAGACCTACTCAGTCAAGGGCAGAGGTCCCCAATCCTAGGAGGGTACAGAGGAACATTCAGGGGAGTGCGATGGGGCCCAGGCAAACCCCTATGGGAGGGAGCACCACCCAGCTCCACTATGCTCCCAGCTCTGCTCTGGCCCTGCTCCCAGCTATAGGCCTGGACTGGCCCCAGCTGTGGCCCCAGCTGAAGTTCTGGTCCAGCCCCTGGCTGCAGGCCCGCTCCCAGCCACGGCTCCCAACTGTGGCTCCTGTGGGGGGAGGGGAGGGGAGGGGAACGAGGTAAGGAGGAGGGAAGCGTGACCAAATAAGTTTGAGGACCAGTAGTCTAGGGGATTCTTCGTCGACGGGCAGGCTGTGCAGGGCCGGCGACAGAGGGTACTACGGGTACAGCTGTACCGGGCCCCAGACTTAAGGGGGGCCCCCTTAAGTCCGGGGCCCGGTCCACAGCTGTACCCGTAGTCGTCCCCCGTTGTCGCCGGGCCTGGTGCGGGCTCTCGCGCTCCTGCGGCTGGTCACAGCAGCGGCGTCTCCATTGCCAGCCGCAGGGTCTCGCGCGGGTCTGGGGGGGAAAGGGCGCACGGGGGCTGGGGGGAGAGCAGCAAGGGCGGCTCACTCCGCTCCTGGGCTCTCGCTCTCTCGGGCCGCGGCTCGCGCTCCCGCAGGACCCCGCCGGGCACGAGAGCGCAGCGAAGGGCGAGCGCCAGCAGCGAACGCCCAGGCGGTGGCAATGCTCGCACTCCCCCCAGCCGCTGTCAGCTGGGGGGGTGGGGGGTGGGGGGAGTGCCGTCTGGGCTGGGCTGGGTTGGACTTGGCTAAGCGCCCTCCCTGCTGCAGTAACCAGTTACAGCGAGGGGAAGGGGCGGGCACAGCAGGACATTTAAATCACAGCACCGGAGTGGGGGCGGGTACCGGGGATCCTTCCACCCGCGCACACTCGGCCCTCCCGCTTCTCAGGCCAAGATTGCTGTATTGCGGCAGGCAGGTCAGGGTTAACGTAGCCCCAGGGAGATGCGATCTCTCCTAGCAGGACTCCAAACCAGGCCGGGGAGAGGTAAAGGCGGAGCATGGAGCGATCGGAGAGCGAGCGCCGCTCCGCGGGGGCGGGGGCCAGCGAGCGGGGCTGGGGAGACCCGGGGCCGGGAGCCAATGGCAGCCCAGCGGGGGGAGGCGGGGCAGCCGTGGAGCGCCGAGCCCACCGGAGCCTGGAGCGACGCTGTGGCCGCCGCTGGCGCGGGCGAGAGTCATTCATTGTTGGAGACGAAGAAGCAGGTGGAGGAATGAAAGTAGAAGAGATAGCATACATAAAGAGGGAGGAGAGGATAAGGGGATTATGCACGGAGCTGACCAGGTGTGTCACTGATTCTCCATCAGCACTCTCTGCCACCCAAGGGATCAGCCACCCACTGGCTGGTCAGAATGGTGGAACAAAACTCTGACTGGCATCCTCACTCCTAGTCTATGGGTGAGAGGTGAACTCACCCTTCCACCCTCCACAGTGTGACAGCCTCATGCTGTCTGTGTGTTCCCACTCTCCTTCCTCCCCCCACTCCTTCCTTCTCCAGCTGACAATGGGCTGGCCAGCTCTCACAGTATTTGGGGCTTTGCTCTATGTCCCAGGCCATAGATTAAAGCAATTACTGGAAAATCTCAGTTTTCATATAAAAATAGAAGAACGTTTCTAGCTCTCGTGGTTGAGAGAAAAGTTTGAAAATGTGAACCTAGTGACCGTGAAACGCTCCAGAACCAGAATACAAAGAAACCAACATTTAAAAACAAACACACACCCCTCCTGTCTTTGTGGTGGGAAGACTACTGCTGTATCTCTGCTACACAGGCCCTCATGCCAATGAGCATAACCCTTTCCCCTGACGTGGGAAGGCTGCAGCCGTGTAGCAGAGCAAAGAGCATTGTATAACATGTGTTATATTAGTGCAATTCACACAATGTGCCACAGTTTATTTTGCTTACAGGACAGCCCTTCTCTGCATCCCGGGGGCCGGGGGGGGGGAGAGGGGAGAGAAAAGGAACGCAAAGCCCACTTGAAAGTAGAGCTCTGTACGGGGAAGAGGAAGAAAGCCAGTGTTACTATTTCTACAACTCCTGTCACAACCCCAGGCCTCAAGGGATCAGAGCTGTCCTCTGCCGCTCACAGATAAGCTGATAAATGTTCCTGTGACATCCCCCCTCTGACACCTCTGCCTCCATCAGTGGCCACGAGAGTTTCCAGGGAAAAGCATTTTGTCTGCTCTTTCAGTTACTGATAAGGTGTCTTCGAACAAATTCATGAGTTAGCAGCAAAAACAACTTCACGTACATGGCACCTTTCCTCCTGAAGGATCCCAAGCTATTTGCATGCTATATAGACAGTACAAAATCCAGGCCCGGCGACAACGGGGGACTATGGGTACAGCTGTACCAGCCCCGGACTTAAGGGGGCGCGTCGCTCCATCTTCCCCTCCCAGCAAGTCGCGTCCGGAGCAGCGGGACCCAGCGGGCGACCCACGTAGGCCTGGGCGGGGCAGGGCGCGGGCGGCGGGAGACCGGCCGGGGTGGGGGCCACAAACGATCAGAGTACGGGGCCCCAAAATTTCTGTCGCCGGCCCTGAGGCTGTGTCCCTCAGCAATGACCTGAAACCTCTGTTGTTTGCACCACTTTTCTCTCTAGACTTTGGAGACAAAAAGACAAATAGATGCTATTTCAGTTATAGATGGGGCTGGTAAGGTTGCCTGACAGTTCCCATTAATAGACCTTGTTTTCAATTGCTTATAACTTTGCCAAACTTTATCTGTTCAGGCAGAAACTTGTGAGAGCACAAGAGGACCCGCTATAGGGATGAATCAGAGTTGTGTACTGAAGGAGGCTGTTGCACAAGTTGGAAGGTGTGTACTCTGTCGTACTGGGGCAGACTGGTCTAGACCTGCCCATAACTAATGCATACCCCTTCAATTAAGGGGGAAGAACCACTGAACTCAGGCTACAATTGATTTCTGGGGACAACAAATAAAAAACAGGTGTAGGAGTGAGGTCAGAGGTAAAGAATCAGGGATCTAGAGGGGAACACCAATCAGAAATCCCCCAAGAGCAGCCACTACTCCTGAAAGGTAGGCTGGGGGCCAGTGGCTGCTGCCCAGAAGAACTCTGCCCAAGGTGTGATCGGATAAGGCACAGGAAATAGGTCCCACGGTCAGAGCTTCCTCCTCCTGGAAGGACAGATGGTCGTCTTGCTGTCTCAACTTAGTGGGGCCATGGATGGGGTGTGCAAAAATCAGGATGGGAGGGGAGAAGCGGAGCCAGAACTTCAGTACAAGGCTCTGGAGGAGATGGAAGACGGGCTACAACCTGATGCACTCTGTGTAGATGTGCGCCAGGGTCTCCCGCTTGCTGTAAAAGGGAAGGTGTTAGGGGAGTTTGTGAACTGTGCCAGGTACATTCCCATGCTCATGGTTCTGTGTCGGAGGCAACAACTAATATTCCTTGTGGGCTGTGGGACCAGAGTGGAGTACAGGCTGCTCCATCAGGTTCCTTGCCCTCCTCAGGTGGCTGCAAGTCCCAGCGGTTGGTTAGCAGATGTGACATGAGGGCAAGGAAGTAAATAGAATAGAAGCTAATAGGTGATAAATAACAGTCAGCATGGATTTGTCAAGAACAAATTGTGTCAAACCAACCTGATAGTTTCCTTTGACAGGGTAACAAGCCTTGTAGATGGGGGGAAGCGGTAGATGTGGTATATCTTGACTTTAGTAAGGCTTTTGATTCTGTCTCGCATCACCTCATAAACAAACTAGGGAAATACGACCTAGATGGAGCTACTATAAGGTGGGGGCAAAACTGGTTGGAAAACCATTCCCAGAGAGTAGTTATCAGTGGTTCACAGTCCTGCTGGAAGGGCAGGATGAGTGGGGTCCCTCTGGGATCGGTTCTAGGTCCGGTTCTGTTCAGTGATTTAGATACTTGTATAGAGAATACACGTATAAAGTTTGCAGACGATACCCAGCTGGGAGGGGTTGCAAGTGCTTTGGAGGGTAGGATTAAAATTCAAACTGATCTGGACAAACTGGAGAAATGGTCTGAAGTAAACAGCATGAAATTCTATAAGGACAAAGTACTCCACTTGGGAGTGTTGCCAAAATGAGGCTGTCTACTTCTAGGGGGCCCTTTTCCAGGTCAGGTCCCCTTGGCGGTGCTCCTCTTGATTCGGGTATAGTGAATTTAGGTTCCCTTCTCTGCTACCTTGAACAATCAGTGCCACACATACAAAATGGGAAATGACGGCCTAGGAAGGAGAACCACGGCAAGGGATCTGGGGGTCATAGTGGATCACAAGTTAAATATGAGTCAACACTGTAACACTGCTGCAAAAAAAGCAAACGTCATTCTGAGATGTATTAGCAGGAGTGTTGTAAGCAAGATACAAGAAGTAATTCTTCCGTTCCGCTCCACCTCAACTGGAATATTGTGTCCAGTTCTGGGCACCACATTTGAGGAAAGATGTGGCAAAATTGGAGAAAGTCTAGAGAAGAGCAACAAAAATGATTATAGGTCTAGAAAAGGTGACCTGTGAGGGAAGATTGGAAAAATTGGCTTTGTTTAGTCTGGAAAGAGAAGACCAAGAGGGGATATAACAGTTTTCAACTACATAAAAGGTTGTTACAAGGAGGAGGGAGAAAACTGTTCTTCTTAACCTCTGAGGATAGGAGAAGACGCAATGCGGTTAAATTGCAGCAAGGGCGGTTTAGGTTGGACATTAGGAAAAACTTCCTAACTGTCAGGGTGGTGAAGCACTGGAATAAATTGCCCAGGGAGGTTGTGGAATCTCCATCACTGGGGATTTTTAAGAGCAGGTTGGACAAACACCTGTCAGGGATGGTCTAGATAATACTTAGTCCTGCCAGGAGTGCAGGGGACTGGACTAGATGAACAAGGGATCAATTCTGCCTTCATGCACACCGTGCACGCCCCTGGGTCAATGGGGTTGCAGAAGGTGTAAGTGGAGGGAGAACTTGGCTGCTGACAACTGGAACATCCAAAGTACCATCTTAATATTAGAAACAAGTAACTGCAGAAGCATTGTCAGCAGTGATGGCTGGATTCATTCAGATCTTCACTGTATAAGAATAACTGCTCCAGTTGCATCCTTTTGCTTTACACTAGTGAGCTCAATATGGCCATTTAAAAAGAATGCCATTAAGGATAGCAGAGTTCGTTTCCCAAGAACCTGCATATCAGAAAAGCAGCAGTCACTTAAAGCAGAGAAGCATGTCTGCCCAAGCATTCCTCTGACCTCAGTAGGGGAGCCCATCAAACGTGCTAAGTAGCAAAGTGAGCAAAAATCTTTTGCATGTCTTTCATTCTTTATTTAACATTACCTTGTAAATTCTGATTCATCAAGCAAAAGTGACAGTCCCCTCCACTCTGTCATACTGTCCTTTGTAATTCACTGGTTAGCTGTTTGCATAAGTGAATTATCAACGTGGAAGGTCATGTGTGCCTTTGATTGCTTCACCTTGATTGGTTGCCTGGGGGAGCCAGGCAACCAGAGTTTTTTTGTCTTTGGCAGGCCAATGAACAACTCCCAGCTGAGAGCAGGGTGTTCACAATCAGCTGATGCCATAATTATCTAGGCTGGTATCCACCATGCAGGAGATGACGGTGAGAATAAATAATCTCTACAGTTTTTATAAAACCTTAGGGCACTGTTTTTCAAAGTATGAAGCTGGTTCGCTTGAGGAGATTAAACTAGAAGTGTGAACTAGTGGCTAGAGTAGGAAACTGAGAACTGGGACTCCTGAGTTCTGTTCTTTGGTCTGGTCTGCTGTGAAATGGAGGAAAAGCGGCTTGATCATTCCATGTCTACCTCTGTGTAAATTAGAGGTTAGGACACTTGCCTTCCAGACAGGGACTTAATGGTGAAGTTTAATGAACCGATGTTTGCAAACCGCTTTGGGCTGTTTAGGTGACGTGATATAAAATGCTAAGTATGATTGTTTTAGCCTTCCCATGGATTTGATCAAGTCACAGGTAGAAGCCACATGATGGGGGAAAGGAACCTTCTGTTCCCAGTGTTCTCATGTCCTAAGCAGAGCTCAGTAATGAACCCTTAATACCCGGGAGTTACAATCTGCTTTGCTTAGCAAGAGGTGGAAATACCCTGACATAGGCGATCCTAGCAGGGCCTTCTCTGCACTCTATGGGCACTAAAACCTTCTCTCAAAGTACTTAGTTCAATATTTTCCTTGTGGATTATTTACCTGTGTTGCAGTGGAGCCCAACAGCCTCCCTAGGCTGGGAGCACATTGTCCCAGAGAGCTGACAGACTAATGTCGATGAGATGGAACGAGTGTATGTTGCAGGGGGTTGGGGGAAGATGGAAGCCATGGTGAAGAACTCGTGTGGTTCCTTAGGCCAACAACGTGCCTGATTCAATGGCTCTGATAGTTCTCTGTCCTGTAAACCCTCTGCCAATGAACAGTTACACAAAATTACCGCTTCCCCAGAGAGACTAAACTAACCATTTACTCCTGACCCCTGTCCTGCAGCCTTCTGCCAGGTGCCCTTCACATGGCAGCTGTGGAACAGAGAACAGTAGCAATAGGGTGACCATATTTCCCAAAGAGAAAACAGGACGCCTCCAGCCCCCTGCCTGAAACATCTCCTCCCCCCCCACCCCCGCTGGAACCCTGGTGGGTTTTTTTTGAACAGAAGACAAAGCTTATCCCAGGAGTTGTGTCTGGACGGCAAGCTGGCAGTACAGTCAGCACCGGGAGAGAGGCAGCTGGAAGAACCGCTAGCAGGAATACAACCAGTCTGATGTTGCTAGGAAATTATAACCTCCAGGAGAAAAGTAAATGCCTGGAGTGTGTGTGCAATACCGGGAGTCCAGTGCGGGGGATGGACATCCTGTTCTCAGCATCCGCCCCAGCTCTGAATAGGCTGTTGGAGTGAGGGGCTGTGTCCTTCTGCAGCTGAGAGTGCTTCCAGGAAAGGCCCCTGGAGAAAGGGGAGTCTCTGCCACAGCATCTCAGCTGGCTGTGGGCATGCTCCAATTCAATTAACCCAGCAACAACAGCATCACACTCGGCTCTGCCATGACTGCCGCCTTCTCTGCTGATCGTAGCCTAGACTCGGCAGCTGCTCTGGCCTCAGGGTCTGGCTGGTTTGACGAGAGTAGGTGGGTAGCTCTGTAAGTATTGGGAGGTTTTTTTCTGCCTCCCGCCCCTGGAAAGCCCCGGAGGCCCCTCTGCAGAGGGGGCTGTGATGCCGATCTCAGGGGCAGCCTGTGGCTGGGACACACACACTGGGTTCTCTCTTGGAGTCTGTCTTATTCTCTCTTTGTCCGAGGGTATGTAGAAACCAGGGCCTCAGTCCCATTCCAGCTACTACGTGGTGCCACTGTGGCAGTGCAAAGCGCCCGCTAGCTGGCTGAATTGGCTCTCTGGACATTCCCCCTGCCTAGGGGAATCCCCAGGGGTATAGAACCGCCTGTGTCGGCCCAGTTCTCTGCAGAGCCTTGCCATCACCATTCGTTATGTTCTCCTTAGATGCCCTTTCTGCCCTGGTTTAATTAAATCTGTTTTTAATCCATTTACCTAACCGGTGCTCTTCCCTAGCACACACAAATCCGTAGATACCAGTAGCATACAGATCTTAGAACAGGCTGCTGTAACCTCAGGCGGGCCATTTCAGGCCCCAGAGCAGCTCAGAATCCTATGGGGAAAAGGTGTGTAGACCCCTCTCTATCCTAGTAAAGAGGAGAGGGTAGAAATTGATCAAGTGCAGGTAGGAATGACGAGAAACAGTCAAATGAAAAAGCGTCGTATCAGTTAGGTCATGTGAAGGCAGACCTCTGAGAAGTGACAATTGTATAAGTGTTTGTATACAAATGCTAGAAGTCTAAATCACACACAGCTCTAGTGTTATGCTGCTCTATGCCTGCCGAGGCACCGCCCAAAATTTTTGAAACAAAAATGCGTAGTGCAAAGCAAGGGTTGTTCTTGTCTGACTTTGCTGATCAGGGAACTCTGCATTCTAGAGTCTACTTTTGAATAGCCAACTGCTGTCTAGGATCCTGGGAAAATTGCTTCCTGGAATAAGTGTGGAGATAAAGTCCAGTGTCGGATTCAGTGTAGTGATGTAGTGCTGCTGCTGCACTGAGCAACCTTGTCTCATTTGGAACTGTTTTCCAGTTATGGTGAATGGTGGGGCTAAGACTAAATTCACACCTATATATTCACTGCCTTATCTCTAGGTGGTAGCATTAACGTTTACGTTGGTGTCATTAGAAAAATTGCCCATTGTCTTCAGCATTGTGCATTTTGAGTTATGAATGACAAGTCAAGACAGACACATCCTGATCCTGCAACCTTCATCCACCAGGGTGAGGGGAAATTTTGGATGGGAAGTCTGTAATGGGACTCTTTGTAGGACTAAGGTGAGCAGGGTTTGGCCACTAGCACAATAAAGACAAACTGGCCCAACTATTCAGGGATGAAATGCCCCAGGAAATACTGGGTAGTCTGTTTTTTAGTTAAAAGCTTTTCTCGGGATTCATGCTGCTTAAAATTCCCATGTAATTCATTTATTTTCTATTTCTCATGGGTAGGTGATTTTATGCATTCCTAATCCATCTATTGTACAAGATGTGATTCTTCATTTCTTCCTAGAAACTAATTATCTGTTCTCCCATTCTGATAATGGCAAAGATTAATTAGTATTAGTGCAAATATCCATGGCTGTGTATAGGATGTTGTCAAGACCTAATGCTTGCCTACGTACAGTTTTTCAGTTCCACCAGATTGTCTGAAACGCTTTAAGATCTTCCATCTCATGAGATGTTCTATAGAAATAAAATCTGGTGATGGTTGTTTTATCTGGTTTTCAGCCAAAAGGAGGGCAGAGAGCCAATAAGCTGCATTCTCTCCAGAGACCACTTGGACTATTGTGTATGTATCCAGGCACCCGGATACTCCAAAAGATGTTGGTGGTACCGCAACAGCTGCCATCCTGCTGCCATCAGGGACAGAATGAGGGGACTCCGGAATGGAAAGCAGGAGCTAAGAAGCCAGCCTTGTGAGATGGGGCTGTAGCAGACCCATCCTCCGGGGCTCAGGCACAGAGGGAAGGTATAAAACACACCAACTAGTGGGTTATGATAATACTTAGCACTCTGTGGTGAAGTGTTTTAGAGGCATTAATATTTACCCAGCTAAGATGCTGGCAAATCAGAGGGAGTTCAATTATTATTATTGGGAAACAACTTTTTCACTGTGGCTCAGGCTGTCCAGGGGTCTGTCAGCAGCAAGGAAGAATTTTGTGTGGAAGCCCCAGAGGGGAAGAATAAGGTCACAGGAACTGCTGGGCGAATGGGAGTGTTCGCTGCAGCCGTGGAAAACAGTCTGTCCCAGGGGAGGGTGTGGTTGAGACCAGCTCCCACGGCCCCGGGCTAAAGGCAGGTTTTCCTCCAGGGCAGATGGGAATGTTTTGCCTGTCTGGGAGAAGACTGTCCAGGTTGCTGGCTGCCCGCAGGTTGCAGATAACCGAGGGACAGACCTCGCTCTAGGGTGCATAGGAAGATGTGTCCTAGAGGGAAGCCCAGAGGAGGGGCTTGGAGTCCTAGAGACTGCTGCAGTGGGTGAGGGTTTCATGGGATCTGTAGCTGGGGGCAGGCTCAATTCAATTCCTTTGAATTGTGAAACTGTTTCCCAAATTCAAAGAAATTAGAAAAAAAATCTTAGAAAGCAATCTAAGCCGCGTTGAGGAGCAAATATAACATCATTTTAGGTGAAGCAAGCTAATGACCATCTGCAATCATCAGACAGCCACATTCTCCTCCTACTCTGGGTGATTATTTTCAATGGCACTATAAATAATCACTGCTCCTGATTTCTCAGCGTGCGGAGAAGCTGCTGCAATGATACTTGCAGAGCAGAGCCTTGGACAGTCACAAGCTCTGATGAGCTGGTGACACTTCAAAGACGTTCCCTTTGTAATAGAAGGAGCAATAACGTTAATTTAAGCAACACGCTAGCCTCCAGCTACCACAATCTGTACAGATGCCCTTAACCATTTCCCTAAAACAGTGTGTTGCATTTCTGTGTGATTGTTTTTGCTGTTCAACTAATCACTTGTCTAGGGAGACAGCTCTACATTTGCTAATGCATTTCATTACCGTACTCCTGATGCAGCCTTAAGGGCCATTTGTATTGGCTTCCGTGTGATTGTCATAATATCAACAGCAAAATCTAGGAGGACACTAGATTTAAATTCCTACCCCACAAATACATCCCATGGAGAAACAAATTCCTTTACTGGCTGCTGCTGACTGCCAGGACAGAGGATGAATGACTATCTTGTGCAGTATTTGAGCATGGACACTGCCCGGAGTCGCCTCCAGACAAGATATGTAAAAATTCAATCCTAGAGCCAACCAGAGGGCAAAATAATTCCGGACCGTGACTTCCTCTCCCTTAGTGCTGGGGGATCTGGGCCTGATCTGGCCCTCTGGGCTCTACAATAATGCAAATAATTAGTAGCAGAGTGTCTCATCTCCCCCACTGTCTACCCGGAGTAAGTCTGGATTTACTGTGCTGTAAAAGAAATCAGAATCTGACCTTCAGACTTCAGAGTGAAAAACCGTCTGCTTCCTGGAGATTTAATCTAGGTTGCTGATTGACTCTGCAGGTGTGGCCGCACTCAGACCTTGAGCTGCGGGTAGGGGATGAATGTGGGCAGCAAGGGGCTATTCTTACAGCTGGTCTTCACACGGGAGGGCACTGGTTTAACTTGGTTTAATTCCCAAATTAGTTAAACAGGTGCTAACCTCCTGTGGACCCACTTATATCAGTATAAAATGGCTACATCAGTTCAGCTTGCCAGGTGTAAATGAGTTGAACAGAGACCAGTTCTGTTCTGGAGTGGGGTGGGGTGGGAGCGGGACACCAGATGTCATGGTCTGTGATGTGCTTTTCATGGTCCTGAATTCGGTAGGGCCCTGGCTATTCAATTTAACAGGAAAAACTGTAGTGACCCAAGCATTTTACAAAGGGAAACCGGTAGCTGCAATTTTTGAAGAGAGGGTTGAAGATTGAGCTAGCCTTGTAGCCTCGCGCTCCATGTGTTTGTATCATATGGGCCGAAAAGGCCGACTAGATCACAGTGCACTAAAGTCCATTGTGAATTGCTCGTTGGGTAGAAATGACCTGGAAATAGATGGAAGGTGAATGAAAGTTTTAGCTGTCAGCTGTGTGGATTACTGCCTGGGAGGCCAAATGGGCTGGGACCTGGTGTCTGGATTTCTTCCACGCCATGGAAATATTCTCTTTCTGACAATAAACATGAAATGATTTGTTGAGGAAATGGACGTGGATACTCTGTGATTCTTCTGTACATGCAGATAAGGTTACCAGATGGCACAAAGCAAACTCCTATAGACCCAGGCGAAATAAGTGAAACGTCTCATGTAGGAAGAGAGGTAAGAAGAAGAACTAATACTTATTGTGCATTCTTTCTCAGTGATAGAGCATTCATAGGAAATGACAGATTCAAGCCTAACCTATCACATCTGACAGAGAGGCACTGAGCTTTCATTGCTTGTTAGAACTTCTGTCCTAGAATATTCCGCTTTCCAATTCACCATTAAACAATGCTACTAACTCAGCCCCTCACTTACAGGTACTGTAGCTCCCATCTACCCCTTGAATTTCCTTAGAGACATGGAAAGAAAATTTCAGAGGCAAACCTGGGAAGATGTGGGGCAATACAAAGGACTGTAAATCATTTTGGAAAGTTGCCAGTGCCTTAAATTAAAGAGATTAAAGATCTAAAAGAGCCTGATGAGATACTTATTCCCCAGGCACTAGCACGGCATCAAAAGGCAGATTATGTTGATTCTTCTGACTTTGAGAAAACATTTGTTCCTAATGATGGAAGTGAGAATTTTTTATTCAGTGATGTCTGTACTCTACATTATCTCTTGATTGCACTTGTCAGGAAATTAACAAGTTGAAATCATTTAAAGTTCTGTATACCAATGAGGCTACTTGCACAGTCTGGCTATAATCAAGATAATTATTTGTGAAGGAGTGGGTAATCCAGTGCCAAATTAATGCTTTTTAGCTTGGTGGGCTGGTGAATAAGCCCCAGCAGGGCTTCAATTAATACAGATTTTGAAGTTTTCTTTAAAAGAATTGTGAGTAATTGCAAAACAACATATTTGCTAGTTTACTCCTTCGCACTAGTTAAAACCCCTACACTAAGCGTTACCATGACTGAGTTCTTGCCAGACCTGGTGTTGGGATCTGCAGGGCTTAAGTTACGTGTGACCAGAAACAGAAACCCGGGGAGATGATTGCTCCCATCCTGTGCCCACAATGGAATGACGAGGGTGGATTATTAATGGCACTAATTACCCTGTGCTGAGCTCTGAAACTGGTGCTAGAGTTGCTGTCGTACACACAGAGGCCAGAGCAGAGTCATTGTGCAGATACTCTGTCATGACTGTGGTAGCAGTAGAACAGTGAGGCGTGCCAGCAGTGTACTAGCGCTGACAAATAGATCGGAGAGCGAGGCCCTGCCCAATGAAAGGAGCTGGGACTACTTGTTCTGCTCCTCGGCTGTGACGCGGGGGGAGTGGTGAAGTCTGGCTGGCAATCGCGGCTTTGATGGAGGGAGCCGGGCTATCATCATACTGCTACAGCACACCTTTACTCCTCTCCGTGTCCCTTCATTATGGATACTGAGGGCCCCCTGCTATTAAATGCCGCCTGTGAATTGCTGCCCAACTTATCTGGCATTCTGCACAATCAGCCACATTGCACTGAAACTGTGAATTCAGTCGGTGCACTCAGCTAAGGATGCCCCTTGTTACTTCTGAGATTTCAGCTGTAAAAGTGGGCCGGTTTACGGTGGGAAAGCCAGGAGAGCAAGACTTTAACCTTTGTGCTCCTCAGCCAGCAGAGACTGTCGGCTTAAACAGACAAACCCACATCTCAGAACGTCTGCCGAGCAGGAGTGAGCTGTTCTGCTAGAACACTGACAAGGCCAGCTGCAGAGAAGGTCTCTGGGATGCCTTTTCCAGGACGTGTGAGAAATATGCGGGCAGGTGTATGAGTCCTTCTCTTATAGTGTATTATACACATACACTGCACCGCCTTCAATCCATGAATCTCAAAGTGCCTTAGAAACAGCAGCAGAGGCATTTAGCCAAATTCTGGTCTCATATATATGCATACAACCCCATTTCAGTCCATGGGGTTTGCATGGGTTATCTTTTATTAACTGAGTCCTGTATCAGTCCTTCCATTATCTTGCCAGGACTGATGTCAGGCTGACAGGCCTATAGTGACCTGGCTCATCCTGATTATTCTTTTTAAAAATAAGCACCCTATTAGCTTTCTTCCAGCCGGCTGGAGCTTCCGCACTCTGCCAAGATTTATTGAAAATCCATGTTTACAGTCCAGAAAGCTCCTTGGACAGCTCTTTGAAAACTCTTGGAGGCAAGTTATTTGGACCTGCTGATTTAAAAATGTCTAACATTAGTCATTTCTGATTAATATCCCCCAGAGATACTAGTGGAATAGAAAAA
The DNA here is from genome assembly GCA_032164245.1 of Sternotherus odoratus. Classification (NCBI taxonomy): domain Eukaryota; kingdom Metazoa; phylum Chordata; order Testudines; family Kinosternidae; genus Sternotherus; species Sternotherus odoratus. Next base: position 85,230,072 of record JAVMKO010000009.1, on the reverse strand, counting down.
GTGTTATCAAGATATGATGAAACTGCATCATCTGTTTCTTCCCCAAACAGAGAACAAAAATATTTATTGACTACTTCTGTCTTTTCTCTACCACTTCCATCAAGTAGTGAACCAATACTATTGTCAGAATTCTTTTTGTTTCTACTATATTAAAAAAAATAAATCCTTCTTATTGTCCTCAACTCTGCTGGCCATAGATTTCTACTTGTGTATCTTGGTTTCTCTTATCAATTTCCTGCAATTTCTAACTTCTGATTTATATTCATTACTATTAATGCCCCTTTCTTCCATTTGTTCTATATTTATTTTTTACAGCTGTCTTCACTTACCCTCTCAGCCAGGTTAAAGCACAGCCTTTGACCTTAGTTGTGGGTTATTGGCTTTTTGGGCCTCTAATGAGGTGTTCTTAAATGATTCCCAATTATTCACATTTTTTGATTAAATTCATTCTTCCAGCTGATTTAACTGATAATTGTTTTCAGTTTTGTGAGAGTGGCCCTGTTAAAGCCCCCTTCAGGTAGTTGAAGGCTGCTATCAAATACCCCCCTTCTCTTCTGCAGACTAACCCCAATTCCCTCAGCCTCTCCTCATAAGTCATGTGCCTCAGCCCCCTAATCATTTCTGTTGCCCTCTGCTGGACCCTCTCCAATTTGTCCACATCCTTGCTGTAGTGGGGGGATGCAATACTCCAGATGTGGCCTCACCTGTGCCAAGTAGAAGGGAAAAATCACTTCCCTCGATCTGCTGGAATGCTCCTACTATTGCAGCCCAAAATGCCGTTAGCCTCTTGGCAACAAGGGCACCCTGTTGACTCATATCCAGCTTCTCTTCCACTGTAACCCCTAGGGCCTTTCTTGCAGAACTGCTGCCTAGTCATTTGGTCCCTAGTGACTAGTCTGTAGCAGTGCATGGGATTCTTCCAGCCTAAGTACAAGACTCTGCACTTGTCCTTGTTGAACCTCATCAGATTTCTTTTGGTCCAATCCTCCAATTTGTCCAGGTCACTCTGGACCATATCTTACCCTCCGGCATATCTACCACTCCTTTCAACATTTTCTTACTTTTCTTAAGATCCCTCAATCAAACTCTAAGAAGCAGTAGTTCTCAAACTTTTGTCTTGGTGACCCCTTTCACATAGCAAGCCTCTGAGTGTGCCCCCCCCCAATACATTAAAAACACTTTAAAATATATTTAACAGTACTGTATTATAAATACTGGAGGAAAAGTGGGGTTTGCGGTGGAGGCTGGCAGCTCGTGACCCCCCCATGTAATAACCTTGTGATCCCCTAAGGGAGTCCCTGCTCTGCATTATATACTTTGTATATTTTTGACATGGGATGTTGACAATTTGCGTTTTAATGGCTGTAAAACTTTCATTTCTTTGCATTTCAATGTCTACTGTCATTAAATAATTGTTCTCTGACCCCCCTCATAATTTCCCGTAAAACATGACTAGATACAATTTTAAAAAATGCTTAAAAATCAACATGAGTGTTGTCTGTCAAAACGAGAAATAAATCAAGACTGAGTTCTGCCTAGCTTAACTAGAGAAGATTGGGGATTAGCTTCTGCCTAGGGCACCCCTATGGAAAGGTCCAGCAGCTAAATAAATCCCAGGGGTTCCGTTAAAATAGGAAAAACTGGTTAAAATATTTTCCCTCTTGACTTTTTGTTGCATTCGGTACAATAGGCAATAAACGTGCCCTTCTCTAAAGCATACTTAGCTCCCAGGGGAGCTGATCTGTGAGTCTTAATTACTGCTAGGGCAACCCAGCCCAGCGATCCGTCCAGGCCAGGATCTGTCTCTACCAGTGCTGGATGCTTCAGGGAAGGTGGAGGAAGCTCTACAGTGAACACAGAGAGCATTTCTTCCCCACTCCCTCCGTAAGAGGTTGATTCATGCCTGAGGCAGGAGGGTTTAGAGCCTCCTCCATTGGGAGCCTAGCTAAGGTCCAGTGTTTTGCTGACTCCAGCTGGGTTCTTGGCCTCACTCCAGCACAGGCAGAGCTTTCCTCTGTTGGGGTTACTCCATGTTCACACCCGGGTAACTGTGAGCACAGTTTAGCCCTCTCTTTCCTGTCCCCATCAGACTTTAGAGCTTCTGCTCCCTAGTCACTTTCCATCCCGCCTCATCTGCCTGCCCCGGCGCCCATCAGCCCCGGTCTGCACTCAGGCTTTCGGCTGGATCCCGCCCTCTGGGCTTCCTCTCGAACTCTTAGGTCCTGTCCATGCTGCAGCTTTTCTCTCTGATTTTCTAACTGTCCAGAGGTCCAGTCACCTTAATTGTTTGGCTTCAAGTCTCACAGGGGATTTTGAAGGGCAGATGCAGTTTCTCCAGAGCAGCAGCCCGGCTGGGACAGCGTACAGGGTACTTCATGTTGGGATTCGTCATCTCGTGTGTGGCACTGAGAAAGTAGCATCCAGGAAATACTTGCCACACGTGCTGTGCCAGACGAGTTCTGTGAAGCGTGGTGGCTGGAGGAGCTGACAGGCAAGAGCAGCAGCTTCAGCTGTATTTAACATTCAGAGCTGCTCCACGGTGGAAAACAAATTATTTGTTCTGTATCTGGAGCCGCTCCAGGCCCTGGGAAATAGTTTGAACAATTAGATCTTTTCTAGTGATTGGAAAAGCAATTTCTTATGAAGCATGGTGACCCGTCCGCACAGTGTGATATCTTTAATAATCAATGCTTCTGGCATGTCCGCCCCCCCAGGGCTCGGCACTCCCCACGATGCTGCTCCTTTCTCCCTAGGGTGACGATAGGACTCGCACCCTTGTCTCTGCACAGCTGTGTCAGTCTATGAAGCATTCATTTGAATGCCGTCCCTTGCTGAGGAGGGCCGTGCCCTAGCGTAGGTGCTGGGGAGAAAGGGGGCCTGGCACAGACGACGGTTGTACCGGCAGGGAGCTGGAAGCGTGGGTGGCAGTTAAGACCGGAGAGACTTGTCGTGGAAAGGAATGATTGGTACTATGTCCGTGGGAGGGGTGGGGTGCGGCAGCACTGGGCTTTGCACACATGGTTGTGCTCAGCAGGGGATGGTGGCTGCGTAAGGCTTAAAATCAGATTTGTGTGCGAATTCTGGTAGTGGTGAATGCACGCTTGGCTTTCCATGAATCTTCGGCAGTACTTGCTGTTTCAATGACCATTGCTGTGGGCAGACCTGCTGGCTACGACATTCACAGAAAGCATCATGCTGGTGCCAGAGACAGAGTTGATCTGTTTTCTTTTAAAATTAGAACAAAGACCTGGACACCTTTTTTCTAGTGTTCACCACCACTAGTCGTCGTGACACAGGCTGTGATTGCTGCATGGGCGGCCCCCAGGGCAAGAAAATCACTGCAGGATTGGGGCCAGATTCATTACGATCCTGATTTGGCGAAGTTCTTGAGCATGTGGTTGGCTTTCAGAGTGTGTGTGGTTCCGTCCCCATTCAGGAAGAGGTATTGGATGCCAAACTCCCATTTGTGTCATAAGAACAGCCAGACTGGGTCAGACTAGGTCCCTCTAGCCCCGTATCCTGTCTTCTGACAGTGGCCAATGCCAAGTGCCCCAGAGGGAATGAACAGAACAGGGAATCATCAAGTGATCCATCCCGTCACCCATTCTCAGCTTCTGGCAAACAGAGGCTAGGGGCACCATCCCTGCCCATCCTGGCTAATAGCCATTGATGGACCTGTCCTCCATGAATTTATTTAGTTCTTTTTTGAACCCTGTTATAGACGTGGCCGTCACAACATCCTCTGGCAAGGAGTTCCACAGGTTGACTGTGCATTCTGTGAAGAAATACTTCCTTTTGTTTGTTTTAAACCTGCTGCCTATTAATTTCATTTGGTGACCCCTAGTTCTTGTGTTATGAAAAGGAGTAAATAACACTTCCTTATACTTTCTCCACAGCAGTCATGATTTTATAGATCTCTTATCATATCACCCCTTAGTCTTCTCTTTTCCAAACTGAACAGTCCCAGCCTTATTACTGCCTCCTGATATGGAAGCCGTTCCATACCCCTAGCCATCTTTGTGGCCCTTTTCTGAACCTTTTCCAATTCCAATGATCTTTTGTGAGATGGGGCGACACATCTTTGAAAATCTCTCCGGGGGAGATTGGCAGAGCAGGGCTGGGATTACTCACATATGTAAAGTTAAGCACATTGCTGCGTTGAGGCGCTAGGGGCTACTTTTGAAACTTGTGCTCCTCAGGGCCCAAGGCTCATATTTGGGTATCTCCGCCGGGACAGAGGGTACCCAAATAACAGTGGCTGTTTAAAGTGCTGCCCTCTTTGAATTGCTCCGACAAAGTCAAAGCTGAACTAAACTCTTCACCAGGCTGAAGGATGAAGAAGATTTAATGTAATTTACCAAATGCATCAATTACTATTAAAAATAAAAGAGGCCATAAAAGACAATTGTCAACAGCATCTGGCCAGGGAGGAATGCTGCCAACTCTTCTGCAGCGGGAGAGGATAATGTCTGTCCCAGTCCCAGCATTTTTGAGATAGCTACTCTGAGCCACACTCTCTCTCCCGGCTGTCTCACTAAGCCCAGGTTAAGCCACCTGAAGAATCATTTTGGAGCCAATGTGGCTCACTCTCTGACGTCCTTTCAGAAGAGTTTGTTTTACAAAAGATGAGACCGGCACAACTCTGCTGCAGTCTGAGCTTTGGGCTTGTCCCTGGGTGGCAGCTGGAGCCCCGGGTTCCATCCCTTCTGCTCACGTGCCCCCCACAGCACCTGAATAGATGGGCGTTGCCTTACCAAGTGGGGGGTCAGTGCTAATGAGCCAGTTCAATGTAAGTTGGAAGTGGGCAATTGTCAGCAGTTGACAGGAAGGAGTGGAAATCACTTTTGTGGTGTTAATGAGGCCAATGTATTGAACTGGCTCATTGGCACTGACCCCCTACTTGGTCAGACAACTCCCATCTTTTCATGTGCTGTGTATTTCTACCTCCCTACTGTGTGTTCCACTCCATGCATCCGATGAAGTGGGTTCTAGCCCAGGAAAGCTTATGCCCAAATACATTTGTAAGATGCCACAAGGACTGCTCATTGGTTCTGCTGATACAGACTAAGACGGGTACCACTCTGAAATCTGCTTTCGGTGAAATAAAAGGAGTCCGGATTTGGATGTGTTTTCAAGCAGGGTTATTAACTGAGACTGTCTGTTTGTTTAAATACAGGACATGGTATTCTTTAAACTTTCCCCAGCCCCTACGCACACAGCTGTAGCTGAAGTGTGCTGCATTCCCAGCATTAGGGGTTGTGAGAACCCATGGGATCCGCCGCATGCTGCGCACACATCCCTTCTGCTGTAAACCGAGCCTCAGCCAGGTGGAGCTGATGTGGAAGCCCAGTGTGGAGAGAGGAGCAGGCAGCAGAATCACCCCCCCCCCCCGCCCCACTCCAGACTCACCGGTGCCAGGAGAGGGCGCACTGGGCTCATTCTGTGAGCTCTCCTTCTCATTTCAATCACTGGGATTACTCCCCCCTGCACAGGCCAAAGAGCTCTGGAGATCTCGCTCTTCACTGCGCTCACCTTGTTTCTAAAGGAAGGTGTCATTTGTTTTTGCCCAGCAGACAAGTGAGGAGGCTGCGCAATCTGGCGCTTGGAACAGACTGACTGGCCCATCCAGGTTTGATAATGGCCCGGACTCTGGTTTCTATCAGAGCCTTCCTCAAGTACCCGTGTGGAATTCAAAGGGCGATTTGTCATGACATCTCCTGGGGCAGAAAGTGCTACTTTGGATGTCGGAGTCTCCGTGTTTTGGAGTTTTGCATATGTTAGGCACTAATAGATTCCTTAGCAAATGGATTATGGCTCTCTATTGCTTTCCCCAGGCTTCTGTGACGGCTAATAACGGCTCTTCCAATATGTTTTGTCTGGGTTGGGAGTTCACATCAGACACATTCTGTGCTGCCACCATCATTTGTGTCTGTTGAATTGCTCGTATCTGCATAATCTGACGAGTGGTTCTGTTACGCGAAAAACACTTGGATGTGGTAGGAACATTCTCTTGTTCCTACCACACCACATTCCCCAGGCACACGTTTCCCTCACAGTCCAAGGGACTGGCGGTGAGAGCTCGGGGTGATGTAACGCTCCAGGCATCCCCCCAGGCGCAGGTCTCTGTGTCTGCTACGAAGGTCATGGCGTTGGATGTGGGACTGGTGTCAGCCTACCACTGAAACCATTCCGGGCTGGCACATCCTGGGCACCGGGGACATGTACCCCGGGGAGGACAGTTGGTCATACTGCCTCTGACAGGCCCCCAGCCGTTTTACATTCCAACTGCTGGTGCAGCCTGCTCTCCCCACCACCCCCTTCCGTCAGAGAGAGCAGGCGTTAGCTCCGGAGAGAAATTCAGCTGCTGGGAGCCCACAGCTGAGGTCCTACCCTGGTGCCAGTGAAATACGAGGGCGGAACCATTGCGTAGCGGGGCCATGATATTTTTGATAAATGTGATACATTTCATAAAAATAGGATTTAGCTGAAAAACTGGACTCTGAATACCAGACAGAGGCTCCCAAGCCTCTTGGCCAACCGTCCCTTTTCACCATGCTAGCTCCAGTCGAATTGAGGCTGAGATCCCCACCTTCTTCCAGGCCCTCGTTACTCGTTAGTCTAACCAGTGAGCAGTGGGTGGAGGTTCAAGAATGGTTACCAAGGTCTGTTATCGAAAGCTGTTTAAACAAAGACGTGAGAAGCAGACAAAGAGGGAGTTAATGTAAACAGAAGTTTCTACTCATACCATTCAAGGACTGTGTAAAGATTCTGACTGTTAAACAAGAAGATCAGAGGATCGGAAATCAATGGACCAAAATTGGTGTGTCAGAAATCAGGCCTAACTGATGGACAAAATAATGAGAGGATGGATTATTCCACCCATTGATTTTTTGGAGCCCTTAAATAAAAAGGGGAGGAAAAAAAACCTTTTACCATCACTGTGGCTGTGGTGGAAGAATTTTTGCTGTGATACCAACCCTTGGCACTCCAGGTCCCCTTCCCCGCAAACTTCCTCCTGTCCTATCTCTTGCTCAGCTTTTCACCTGATCCTGAAATTCGCTATCCTGCATGGCCCCCACCTGGCGAGAGGAGATGGCCCAGGCAGCTCTGCTTGGCTTGAGAAGGACAGTGAAGGAGAAGGACCCTACCAAACCAACCAAATGGTGTCCTTGACCAAGGAGGTGAGCTGGTGTCTAAGACAAGTGCTGGTATGGCCAGCCCAAAGGATCCGTCCAGGGCTGAGCAGCCACCCTCTATCTTGAGAGCACCAACAAACCCATATTCCCCACCTTTCCTCTCCCATCTCCTCTCTCTCTCTCTGTTTTCTCTAAAGCAGGAACATGGCTGCGTTCTCAACTCAGAACTGAGCAGCAGAACTTTCCCACTAAGGACTGTTTGACTGAATAAGAGACTTACCCGATATTCTCTGTCTCCAGAAAGGGACAATGAAAGATTTTGATTCAATTTGTTTTTCCTAATCAATTAATTTTAGATTCAATGCTCTTTATCTCATTTGGTGTGTGCTTCGATCAATATAGTTCTGGCCTTTGGCATCAATTTTGTAATCTGGATGCCATGGTACTAAGCAGGCTGGGCTGTTTATACCAAACCCTGACCCTGGCTTGACAGGGTTTAATGATGGACAGTGACTGGGTTATGTTAACACTTTTAACTCTTTGGGCCTCTTTATTCCATCTCAGTCAATACACCCCCCCCCCCATTTTTCTGTCGTAGAGAACAGTCTGGTGGCACATCACAATTGCTTTTTCAGCTAAAGAACTGTGCAAGCATTTGTATTCCACCCATAGCCCTTGTGCTTTGCAAAGCTACATGAATGGCGTGGGTGCTGTGTCGTGCTTGTAGATCCCTCTTGTGGCGGGCCAGGGTGTAAGGGTTGAGGGAGAATAGTTCGATTTAGAACATTTATCACCCGATTAACAGTTTTTAGTTTAAATCCAGCACTCTGCTGCTCCGACTATAGCCCTTGTTTCCGTGTGAATCAGGGTGCACTCCAGAGACTGTCCTGCATAGCACCGCAGTGTACCTACGCCAATCGATGGGGATTTTCTGGTGGGGGAGGACCCCGCTCCCTGGGCTACGTTAGCTACGTCGCTGGAAGCATTCTTCTGTTGGCATAGCTGAGCCTACACTGGGGTCTCGTTGGCACAGTTCTGTAGGTCCTGGGGTGTGTGTATTTTCCACCCCCCTGACTGATGGAGCTATGCTGATATAGCTCAGGGGCAGACCAAGCCTCCGTATTTGCACTCTGCCCCCGCAGAGTCAGTAAAACAGCCACCAGAGGGAGTGCAAGAAAAGGAACATCAGGTTACTTCCCAGGTGGGGTCCCCATTTCACATCGCTTTGCTGGGTCTTCGTAATTCTTTTATTTCAACACAAGTTCTTTAGGGGAAAATCCCCATGATCAGCTCGGGCTCCACGAGCCTCCTCGCAATAAGAAAGTGACACGCAGCATCCGTTTCTTGGGGTAGCTGCAAACACTACGCTGAAAATACATTTTAAAATGAAAGAAAACTACTGCCCGTCTTTGTGAACTAGGCCACCCTTTCTAGGAGGCCAGTCGCTGCAGATGGCAAAGATCTTGTCACTAGTTCCCATGCTAGTAAGCAGGAGAGCTGGAGTCCAACTGAAATTATCTGCGCTGTCCTTGAATTGAGTTAAAAGTTCTCAACTGCATTGACTTCACCAGGGAGGCAGATGGGAATATGGGAATGAGCGAATGTAACCCACACATCTCCTGGGTGTGGTGCTTTCCTCTAGTAGCCCCGAGACCACTGAGAGATTAATGAGTCTGCTACAGCCTTGGCTATGAGCCCTGTGGCTTTTAGCTCATGCAGTAGAGGCTCGTACATATACTAAGCTTCAGAGGTCCCAGTTCAATCCTGCCCACTGACGACTGGGGTCTCTTGGCAAAGTCATGGTGCTTTGTGCAGCACGAGGATGTGATAGTCTAGCAGAAAACGGCTAACGGATGCAGACACTTGATATATGTTTTCAATTTTTCTAAACCCAAAGGACAAATGCTAGAACTCCGGGTTGTTTAAATGCCTGGAAAAGGAGTGTTCCAGAGCAGGAAAAGATCTCGTTCAATACTGAAAGGCTCTGACAGGCAGTGCTTTTGACAGCACAAAATTGAGTGTCTTTAAATACTGGTGAGCTCAAGATGTTACATTATCTCTTCAACCAGAACTTCTTGCAGCTTGAGCCCTATTGATTTTTAGTGGCAGGATCGTTGATTTGTTATTGCAGATTTTCCCCCAGCTTTAAATCTATTTGCAGGTGTATGATTCTGAGTCAGGGACTTCAACAATTCTGAAAATTTATCAACAACACTAAGTTGTATATCATGGGTCTTGGTGAAACAGAGTTTCTGGGTTTTGCATTCTCGCCCTTGTTCCACAAGTACTACTCCTGTTCATGTCTGAATATGGACGACTGCTGGGATTTGCTGGGGGATCAAATACTTGGCATCTCACGCGTACATGTTTGCGGATGTGCTGTGAAATCTAATAACGGCACATCTCTGCGCTCTGCCTTTCAGGCTGATATCCGACACGCGGTGTAGATGTGTGGCGGTGTAGGCTGAGTGATACATTTGGGAGCCAGCCATGCAGTACATCTTAAGACAAATATGTGGGTCTTTGGAAGCAACTTATCGCACACCTATTGCCTGCTCACTAATCCTTCTCTCGGGACTTCATGACACATGAAGCCAACTCCCCCAACAGTGGTCACTCAGAAAACATCGTCAACGTGCCAGGGGAATGTCTCCTCCTTCCACCCCCACTAGCAGAGACAAGAATAGGTGAGAGAGTTTTTTCCTCCACCCCTGCAGGGGGCTGATACTGGTAAAAACTGACTTACACCCTCCACGTGTGTAGCATGTGTGTATGTGTGCACACACACAAAGAACAATCCACAGAGAAATATTACCACACCTACAAACTCCAGATTCTAAGAAACTCTCCCCAATTTGCTCACCCACATCCCCCACGCCTCACCTGACCCAGGGCTCTGCTCCTACCGGCAGGTCTCCGGGGTTTAGATGTATCCTTCTCTTGAGGATGCAGGGAAGCTTGTTTTCCTCTGACAGCATTTTTCAAATCCTTGCAGGAGGACTGGATGTCAGGTGGGAAAGGAACCATGTGAGGTTGGGCAGCTATTCCTAGAGGGATAACAGTGAGTGCCCGTTAACTCCTATGGGAAACCCCTGAGACTTGAATAAAAATGACAAACATTCATTAGGTTTTTTAAATCATCCTACACAATGCAGTTAATAGAAAACTATAGGCAATTAAAATGCAGTTTCTTCCTTATTTTGTGGGCTAGATGCTCCCCTCCCACATTAACATTTATGTACCCCATTTGCATCGGGACATTTATGAGAGCTTTGCCTGTATTTGTATACAATGCTCTGAGCTCTTCTTTTTCAGCCAATGCGGTTTTATCAACCCACGATTAGCATTTTTCCAATAAAAATGCATTCATATTGAATTTGCACAAATGCAATTCTATTTGAAATGGACAGTGCATTTTTTAATTCTAATAACTCCTGCTTTGTTCCCAAGAAAAGAATTAGTAATTAGCAGAGGGAGTTTAATATTTTAATTCTCCAGCTGTTCAAAATAGCTCTGCGCATGCCTAATAGATACAATTCTTCAAAAAGAAGGATATAAGAATAATGCAAAATCACTGCAGAGTCTGGGAACAGAACAGTTGGTAGAAATTGATAGGTTTATTGTCATTTATTTAAACAAAATATGAAGCGCTAAAAACCTGTCAGACAAGGAATTCTTAGTCCTGGCACCGAAAGCTTGACAGATGATGTAGTGTTAACAGTGGAACTGGATGCTCAAACAGAAGTCAAGAGAACATTTTATGAACCCCCTACATTAGGTCTCAGGTGGGATATTTTAGAAGCCTTAAAAATGAGCTTGGTCTGTGAAATGTGGGTTTGTTTAGTTGTGCAGAAACGTCACATTTTTAACTACCCTATGGCTGTCACTCTGATCTCTAGCTCCTTATACTAATGCTGAACTCGTTGGTTCACTCAGTCTTCTGCGTGCTGCAGCTGTTTTTCAATTCCGCCACCACCCCACCTAAAAGAGAGGGTTCAGTCTTCCTTAGCTGCAAGGACAGGTCCAGCCAAATGAGCCTGACCCTGATCTACTGCCTCTGGCTCGTTGGCACAAGTTTCCACTAAAGGCAGAGGTGGTGTTGCTCCCGCTGTGCGCTGAGCGGGGTCAGAGTCAGGCCGGTGTTTGAGGATCTGAACTGGCCGCACGGCTGCCGGAAAGCGCACACCTCCATTCTGCTCACGTGGCCTCCACATAGAGCCGCTCCCTGACGCCAGAGGATCTGTCTCCGTTCCGCTTTCAGCGCGCTGGGCTTTCACGGACAGGATTGCGCCTAGGCTTAGGGCACCACGCCATGGATGCTGCTGTATGCCTGAGTTCACAGCGGCCTCTCACCTCTACCCATGTCCATCAGAAACAGCTGCTGCAATCCCTGTAAAACCAGCATGAGATCAGAATCATGCCCACTGCGTGGGAGGAACGAGAACCAGCCTTGCCCGCACCTCTCCCCGGCAGGAGAGCTGGAGGGGAGAGGCTGTGGGCCGCGGGCATTGAGAGGTTCCGTGGGCACCGAGGGATACCCCTGGAGGTAGCTGAGATCAGAATCTGGCCTCTCTGTTCATCTAGGTAGGGAGGCTCAGGCAAGGAACCCTGGCTCCCTCCCTCAGCCCGGCTGTGCTTTGTGAAGCTCAGACTGATACAGCTCCAAGGTTACAGCCAATGCCCCAGCAATGGCCCCGACCTGAGTCCTTCTCTCCCAGCTAGGGCAGCAGACTCCAGCCAGCACTGACCCGTGAGATTTCTAACAGGGGAGACTGCCACTCGGCTCCCCCCCGCGGCAGTTGGGAAGGGAGCTTGGACCTGCCAGGACTTTGGGGGGAAGTTGGGGAGGAAGGAGCTCACCCCCAGACAGTAGGCTCAGGGGACGGGTTCTGGAGTTCCCTTGCTGGCTATAGTGGGGCAAGGCAGCTTCTGAGCCCTGACATCCCCCCCCATGAGGCCAGGAGCAGCCTGGTGGTCTGCATCCAAGCCGGCCATCTGAATAGCCAGCAGCACTTCCCTTCGGATGCCTGGTCTCCTTGCTGTGAGAGGTCAGAGCTGCTGTACAGGCCTGGAAACACAATGATCTGGAGGATGGTGTGGACTGCACCCTCAGCAAGTTTGCAGATGACAGTAACTGGGCAGAGTGGTAGATACACTGGAGAGTAGGGACGGGATACAGAGGGACCTGCACAAATTAGAGGACTGGGCCAAAAGAAATCTGATGAGGTTCAACAAGGAGAAGTGCAGAGTCCTGCACTTAGGATGGAAGAATCCCATGCACTGCTACAGACTAGGGACCGAATGGCTAGACAGCAGTTCTGCAGAAAAGGACCTAGGGATGAGAAGCTGGAGATGAGTCAACAGTGTGCCCTTGTTGCCAAGAGAGTTAAAGGCATTTTGGGCTGCATAAGTAGGAGCATTGACAGCAGATCAAGGGAAGTGATCATTCCCCTCTATTCAGCACTGGTGAGGCCACATCTGTGGCCAGTTTTGGGCCCCCTACTACAGAAAGGATGTGGACAAATTGGAAAGAGTCCAGTGGAGGGCAATGCAAATGATTAGGGGCTGGAGAGAACTGGGATTGTTTAGTCTGCGGAAGAGAAGACTGAGGGGGGATTTGATAGCTGCCTTCAGCTACCTGAAAGGGGGTTCTAAAGAGGATGGATCTAGACTGTTCTCAGTGGTACCAGATGACAGAACAAGCAGCAATGGTCTCAAGTTGCAGTTGGGAAGGTTTAGACTGGATATTAGGAAAAACTTTTTCCCTAGGAGGGTGGTGAAGCACTGGAATGGGTTACACCTAGGGAGGGGGTGGAATCTCCTTCCTTAGAGGTTTTTCAGGTCAGGCTTGATAAAGCCCTGGCTGGAATGATTTAATTGGGGATTGGTCCTGCTTTGAGCAGGGGGTTGGACTAGATGATCTCCTGAGGTCCCTTCCAACCCTGAGATTCTAGGCTTCTAAGGCCTGATTTGGAGGAGGGATTTACTCACAATCCCCTAAGTAACCAGCCAAAAGATTCCCATTTGCTTAAAAATAAAAGCTCATATCATGCAAATAGCCCACGCTCAGCCTACTGAACTACCGTAGTGTAGCTTTCTCAGATATACGTCGTAACGGTGCAAAGAAACTAGCCAGCGGTAGCAGAGTGTGGTCTACACCCGGCCTTCACACTCCACCGAGCCCCACTCAGACTCCACCGGCTGGAGAACCAGGGGGCTGGTTAGCGAGGTTCCCACTCCCCACACTTTTCCAGCTGTGGGCAGCTGTGTCATTTACAAGGGCCCCGGTGTCTTCAGCCCTTTCCTAAGGACCCAGGAGGAGACAGTCTTGCTCCCCAGAGTTTGCTTCCTTCTCCTCCCCTCCCCCACCATCGCCTTACTGGGCTAATTAATCCTTTAGTTCACCCAGCCTGCTCTCCTGATGAGCCACTTACATTTCATTTCCCAATCAGGCCTCGGGGTGGGGGGGTGGGTGGGGTGGGGGGGGAGAGTCAATTAGGCACCTGTCAATGCTCTGCATACCCTAGCACCACCTGATTCCAAAACTACATTTCCCAGAACACCCTGTTCCCAGCTATAAAAGCTCCCACCCTTCCAGATGCTTATAGTACAAGCTGGTCTCTCAAAGCAACAGTGGTGCTGCTGCTGATCTCTGTAGTCATCTTATCTATCCAGTAACACATGCCATCAGCTTCACCAGCAGCCCCCAAAGGTACTATTTAAATCATCAGCCTGTAGTCTGAGTCACCCCCTTTTTATACATTACAATACTTTTCTGAGGTGTTTACTTTGCTTTGAGAGCTTGTTCACTGACCCACTTGATATCCAAGTGTGCATAGAAGTGGAAGTTTCTTTAAACAGCACCTCCTTCATTGAAATCTCTTGCTCTGTATCATTATGCTGAGAAGATTTTGAAGCTGCTGCTTTTGCATCTGCAAGAGGAAATGGGAATAATAAGTAAAATCCTGGAGGTTTTTTTTTTTTTAGCGTAGTCACTTGCTGAGTTGATCTCACTGTGAGGGGCTTTTAGTCTGTTTGATACAGCACAGCCTGTTCTAAAGTTTTCTCCTTCAGAGTGTCCCAGCAAGGTCCTTTCTGTGTCTTTAACCATTCCTCTGGAATATTTGATCCAAAGTAAAAACAAGTCACTTATAACCAGACCTGTATGGAGGAACTGAGCTAATTGGCCAATTTAGAATGTGTCATATGGCGCTGGACACAGATTGATTTTTCTGCTGCATAAGCTTAGTTGTGATGAAAACCAGTTAAAGGAAAATATATTGGTTTGTGACTTGGTTTTATTTAAACAACAAAAAAACCCACCCTTTTTAGCTATTTCTTTAAATGCTCTTCGGAATGATTGAATAAGGTCTTGTTCTTATAGGAAAAATATAGTTTTTTATGTTTGATTAAGTCTGTCCAGTTTGCCTAACTAGTAATGAAGAGACCTGGTGTGGTACAGAGATTCATACCTTGGTAAATGCAGTTTGCATGCACAGGGGTCAAATTAGCAAAGGGGTGTCCAGCTCTCCATTTTTTAGGATACTTTGACTGAACACAGGGTGTATCCGGGAGATTCCTGCTGACATGTAGTAGGATTTTGACAGTCAGAACCCTGGGAATAGGAATAAACCAGTGCTGTGCTCCTATTGTTTAGAAAGGTGTATTAGGAAGAATAAACTGTGCCTTGCGTTGCTGAAAGGATTTAAAATAACAAACCTCTCCTAGCTGCCATTGTTTGAAAGCTCAGTTACATCCAAGCGCTGCGATGGGGAGGGCTCACAAGGGGTTTCACACACAGAGGGCTGAACGTTTTCAAATTCATACTTTTGCTGAAAGAAAAAAATGAAAAAAGTTGGTGGAAACTTTCACAAAAATCACATTTCTTTCTCCCGTTCCCTTCCCCCCCCCAATTGCCCTTTCTAGTTTCAGCCATTCTAGCCAGCCTAATGCACCCCCAAATTAACAAGATGGCTGAGCAGGGAGCTCCCCAAGGAAATGGAAAGGTAGCAAGGAGGCTGATGTGGGGGGGAGGGGGCAGGAGGAGCCACTGCTCACTCAGGATTCACAACCGTGAGCCCAATCCTGGAGTCGGGCCAGCTAGGGCAGCCCTTTCTGTTAACCTCTGGACAGAGGGAGACCCCCAGCCTGTTCCTGTCTCCAGCCCAGTGGTCAGGTCACTTGCCTGGCCTGTAAGAGACCTGTTTTCAAAGCTCTGCTCTGTCGGATTGGAGCAGGGACTTGCCCTCTCCTTCCTGATTATGGGCTCCGGGTTGTTGGGGGAGAAGCTGCCTGCATGCCCTGGACAGTCCCCACTGGGTTGCCCCGGCTGTCTTTTGTGGAAGACCCAATCCGCTGGCCCTGCCCCGAGCACACCTACTGGATCGGGCTCCCAGGTGAGAGGGGGCGGAATACCTCATTTGAAAATCCTGCTCCGTGGTGTCAGGACTTAGGTGGTTTGCACAGGTTCACCATTGGGAATTAGGCCCCATAAGGGACTTCCCATGGCGCCAACACCTCTGCTAGGGACTAGGGGCCTCCACAGTTCATTGGTAGCTGAGGAGGGTTTTGAGGCTATCAGGAGCACCTCTGTGCTGGACTTGGCTGCCTAAAGAGGCAGTTGGGTGCCTAAATCCCTTTGCCAGAGACAAAGGAAGGTCTCTGCTAGCAAAGGCCCTTCCTGTGCTTTGCTTGGCATGCTGGCTTCTGTCGGGTTGAGTGTGGAGCCCTGGCTGTGAGGGGCCCTCCTGTTAATTCAGAATTCCTTCGCTACAGAACGCCCTGTTCTGTTGTTCAAACTTGGCTCCAAACCTCCCCACCCAGGTGCTTTAAGGTCTGTCTCAAAGCTCAGCTCTGCCTCCATAGCCCAGCTGCAGAACATGTTCAGAGCTTCCAGTACCATGATAGTTACACAGTTAGTTTTCAACTGGGATGGTCATGTACTGGATTTCTGCTGCAGATTTATACAGTCTGTGTATGGAGATGCCATAGTATAGCACTCATATATCTGAGAGCATGCCAAAGAGCCAAGGCAGTCTGCATAATAGCTGCTTATCCACTAGAGTTCAAATGAATGGGTGTCTTCCGAACTATGAGCATCTTCGAATGGACACTCATTTACATAAACATTCATGCTTTGGGAACGACACACAGCCCCATGGACGCCTGTGAGTTCCTCGGTGAAGTTTTCCTGAGTGTCTAGGAGAACTGGGCTACTGGGCTCCAAAATCCGTTTGGAAAATGAGACTTCGGAGCTCTGTTCATTTAGGCACTCGTGAATATTTTTCTCTCATCTGCAGTGCCTGCTGGGGGGGACATTTGTCACTCTACTACACTGAATGCATGTGCTTCTGGTGTGCCCTGTTGGTGGGACTCGGGAATGCTGATGGTTTATAAATGGTAAAGAAAAGGGCAATTTTAACCAGTAGTGAGGTTCTACGTGTAGGTCGATAGGTATATCGAGAAGGAAGTCTTCTGCGGCGGCCGAAGATCACCTCACTTTGTGGGATGAAAAGATGCCACACTGCAGACTGCTTCTTAGCAAAATAGAATAAGATTTCCTTTTTTGCCAGGCACTGGGATGCTTGTTAGAACCGTGGTCTTTGCTGCTGCTTCTGCTGCCCCAAGCCCAGATAAAGCAAGGACAATATTGGAGAGGGAAGCCCGTCAACTCAAACTGGAAATTCCCCATTCTACCAGATAAACCACACCAAAAGTCTCCAATACCATCTTTGCTGTAGAGATGAAAATTCTGAGTAAGCTATCATGTCATTTGTGTGCAGTATTCTAGACCCTCGGCATTAGGAACACAGGAGGGAATGGAGGTTGTTCATAACTCTGAACAAAATGTTACAGTTGTTCCTTCAATAGTTTACAATTGACTTAACCCAGCTTTGAAAGTTTACTGTGCCGGAGAAGAATGCTGCTCTCCCTTCGTTTGTTTGTTTTTAGTAATTTACATCATTTAACACAGCACTGTACTGTGTTTTTCTTTTGTCTCTGCTGCCACCTGATTGCATACTTCCGGTTCCAAATGCAGGGTGTGATTGATGGTAACTGGTGTTTGAAACACTGAGGTTCTCCCATATTCTAATTGTAAGGGAACTGTTATCCCCTTACTAACACTCAGTGGGGTGTTTCGATTATTAGCTCCCAGGACCTAAAGGGGAGGGTCAATGGGCAATCAGGACCCTGAGACTGGCGGTCCCCAGGGGCAATGGGGAGAGGCCAGCACTCCAGGTCAGCCTGACTGACAAGGCCGGGGGACTAATCAAGGAGTCAGGAGGGCAGGATGGGTCCCGTCCTCCGTGTGAGAGCTGGAATTGCCTAGGCCAGAGGGAGAGGGGCCAGAGCTGAGCTGGGAAACAGAGCTGTGCCAGATCCGGAGGGGCCAGGAAAGCAGCCTAGAGAGACAGACTGTGGTAAGAGGACTTAACAGGGCCCTCCCTCCGAAGAAAAAGATTCCGTCCAGCCGCGTGCTCCGATTTACTTCACTGGACAGGGGTAAGGTTATCTTAACTTAAGCTTTTATTCAGCGCGCCGAAGGTTGCTCATTGGAAAATAGAACAACCCCCAATATCAGAAATTGGAAGCTTTTATAACATACAGATATACATATTCATGAGGCTCATTGATTATTCATTTATACCTGTACATGGTTAAAACTATGTGGAAACCGGAAGGTTACATCAGAAACATATTCATTGGTTCTAACGAGCCTGCGCAGCAGATTTTTCACTTTTAGCCTATATTAGTAACATTATCAAGGCTGACTTCTGGAGGTCAGTCTATTTTGCACACATCAACACCAGGTGTCTTATCTCAGTTAGTATAGGAGTGTTCGAGTATAATACTCCCTTATTTTTCCCATGAGTTGCATTTCTCACATTTGAGGCTTATTAGCTATTTTCAGTTAGCAGTCTGAGATTACCCAGAGTGCTTGACTGCAGTTAGCTAACTAAGCCTGTGTATGTCTTACATACATTTGCTTATTACAACATAGGGTAAAGATGTTTACAATAAGACCCTGTGCTGGGAGCAGAGCTGCAGCCCCAAAGCCAGAGCTCAGCCCAGAGGGACAGACCTGCCCTGGGAGCAGCTGCAGGAATCAGAGGCTGAGAGGTCAGTGCTGGGGGCAGAGACCTAGGGGCTGCCTGCAGAGCAGCCGTGTGCTGGGCGCAGAGCTGGGACAGCCAGAGGGGCTGTTCTGGAGGCAGAGCAGCAGCAGTCGTCGTGCTGAGGCAGCGTGGAGCTGACACAGAGGGTGGAACTGGGCTGGAGCCGTCCAGAGGCTGGGAGCGTGTGGACCCCACCAGAGGCAGCGTCCAAGTCACAGCAACCCTGCAGCACAGCTAAGAAGGAGGCCTGGGCCCTACAAGGAACAGACTAGACTGTAAACTGTCCTGACACTCCAGAGACATTGTGTGTGATGCTCCCTGCCACGGGGCAGGATTTCCCTAACTGTTCTATTTCTTCCTTGTTCATTTTTAAGATAAATTGTTAATTAAATAATTTGCATTTGCTTTAAGTTTTATGTGGGCCAGGGAAGTGTCCAGTGCAGAGGGTGGGGACACCCTAGCCTCTGACCTGGGTAACCACAGCACGGTTTGGGGTTGAGCCCCCCAGAAATCCTGGGCCCAGCCTTGTTGGGGTTACGAGGACTCCACCAGACAGGAGAGTGGAAGAGGAGCCACCAAGGTCAGGGAGGCCTCTGGGTAAAGGAAGTGGGAGCGAGGACTCAGATCCTTCCGCTAGCCCATTTCACCGGGGTAGTGCAGAAGCCAGGAAAGTTCCCCACAACAGCGGGACTATTCCCCCGCTTACATAATGAATATCACCCTTGAAAACTCAGCAAAAGTTTAGGCCAGTTTTGCCCAAAATCATGAAAACTTTCAAAGCTTTGGAAAGCCTCATGGAATCTTTCTCAAAGGATTTGACCTTCCAAGGAGCTGGTACTTACCAGTCTCTACGCGTCTCTCACTGATTGTCTCCCAGCTGTCCCCAACAAGTTATACCTTGTGCTGTGCGCTCTCTCTACAAATCTGCATCTTATTGAACCTGAACATGTGGGCGGAGAGTTGAGGACATAGAATTTAATAACACAATTGATATTTCAAATGGAATTTACAAAATCTCTGGGTCAGGTTCTGAGATGGTTTAACCTGATCACTACGTGTTAGTCAATAGAGTTTAACCGAGTTACACCCGGTAAGGATGGGCCCCGTCGTCTTAACTTGCGTGCTGTTGCTGTGGGATTTCCATCCTGCACCCCCGAGTGCTGCAGATACCAGAGTGCTTGCAGAACACTGCACCAAACCTGGGTCCCGATCTCTGGCCTTTCTAATGTGCTGCACAAACACAGGCGATGCAAACCATACACTACAGGTCAGGGGTGGGCAAACTACAGCCTGCAGACCAATTTTGTCCGGCCCCCCCAAGCTCCCAGCTGGGGAGGCTGCTCCTCCCACATTCCCTGCTGTTCCCTCCTCCCCCCGCAGCCTGCAGCCTCAGCCTCAGCATTCTGGGGGGCGGGGCTGCGCTACAGCGTGTCTGGCTCCGGGCCAGACATGCTGTTCTGCGTGGCGTGGTATGGGGGCTGGATAAGGAGCAGAGGGTCTTGGGGGGCTGTCAGAGGATGGGAAACGAGGGTGTTGGATAAGGCATGGGAGTCCCAGGGGGCCTGTCAGGGGGCAGGGGTGTGGCTAGGGGTCGGGGCAGTCAGTGGACAGGGGAGTTGGATAGGGGGTGGAGTCCTGGGGGATGATCAGGGACAAGGGAGTCTGTGGAGGGGGAGGTCAGGGGACAAGGAGCAGGGGGCTTAGATCGGGGAGGGGTGTTGGTGAGGGTGGTTAGGGGCAGGGGGTTTTGGGAGGGAGTAGTCAGGGGACAAGGAGCAGGTGGGGGTGTTGGATGGGTCGGAGGCTCTGAGGGGGGCAGTCGGGGCAGGAAGTGGGAGGGGGGTCAGATAGGAGGCGGGGCCAGGCTGTTTTGGAAGGCTTCCTTACCTGGCCCTCTATACAATTTTGAACCCCGAAGTGGCCCTCGGGCCAAAAAGGTTGTACAGCCTGTTCAGCTGTGTTTGATGGATCAGACGCTGTCCACAGGTGACCTGGATGTGCTTGAGAGTGCAGGGCTAGGAACAGTGGAAAGCTCCGACCAGCACTTCTCAACCCAGTGGATCCTTTGCCAGTTCTGGGAACCTCTCCAACTGCCCACAGATCCCGGTTTTCAGGACAGCTTCTGCTCCGTATCGACAAGGCCGGTTTATGGGGTAGCATGCAGCTAAAATTGCTAAAAACCAAACCACGAGGAAGAGTGGCTATGGCTCTACAAACCACTCTTATTAAACTATCCTGGGAAAGCTAACGATCAAACAAGCCGGTACAGTAACAATCTGCAGCAGTAATCAGCCTGTGTTACAGCCAGTAATCATCTCTGTAGAGGCTGTAACCTGCTCTGTTCCAGTGTGACATCAGCCTATTATTGTACCAGCTAATCCCTTCCGCTTGATAGGAGCCATGCAACGTATGCAAAACAATCTGTTAGCGTTAATGAGCTCTCCACTTAGCCCCCTTTAGTAGAATGAAGCTTGGCTGCATTAAGTACTGTAGGTAAGAGTGGTGAGAGTGACACATGAGAATCTTCCTAGAGGTCAGGTGGAGAGGAAACGGTACCTGGAACCTGATGAAGCTAAAACTTGGTCCCTGTGCATTGCTGTCTTTTTTACTGAGGCTGTAATTATGTTAATTCCTCTTGGCTCATTTAGGAGCAGGTCATACTTCAGTGTTTCAAGGACTGGTTCCTGCAGCAGCCGCTACCGTTGCCTACCTCTGTTAGCAATTCTATATCCTTTTGGGAAGTCAGCTGAGGGTTTTCTAGGACTTCAGAGGAAAAACTATCAGACTTGTATGGTCCTGGCAAACTCCGATTTTAATTGTAACGCGGTGCTAATGAATGGTTCCTGTAACACACTGGTAGTGTTGTGGAGATACCGTGATCTACCACTGGGGGGCTGCAATCCATTATCAGGAGCCCAGGGAAGAAAGCAGCAGTACCTTTAACGATTGCTCCCAATGGAAGATGAAATACCATGTCAATGTTTGCATGACGTTTCTACTGCCTTGACCGACTCCACCCCTATCTATGAACAGTACATACCAGCTGTAACAATCAGCCGGGATTTGTGGTGGTGGCTCAGGTGACGTGGAGATCTCTGGAGTCAGCTAGGAGGGACGATATGGTCTGGAGTCGCAGATTATTTTAGAATTGGATGCTGTATTCCTGCGCTACAGACTGTTACACGGGAGGGTGTCCATGGTGGCCGTCAATCACAGACTGCGCTGAAGTGGGCTGGTATACTGAGCACCTGTCGTTCAGGCCAAATGGCAGAATGGGGGAGCAATTAAATGCCCTTTTGTGTGGTGATGGCTGAGAGAGCGGAGGCCACACACCCAAGGCACAGGCCAGCATAGCAGGGCCTGAGCAGGAGCGGGGAATTTTCCTGGGGACTGATTGCAGACATAGGGGCAGGGGCTTTGGCTGGTTGGAGCTGTGTGTCAGACAAGGGTGCCAAGTAGGGAGGACAGAGAGGGGCTGCGGCCTCTCCTCCCTCCCGCCCCGAGGTCCCTGGGGGGCTCTGAACTGCACAGCACAGGTGTGGAACGTGAGTTCTGCCGACGGCGCTTCTCCCAGCTTGTCTCCCCTGGGCAGGGAGTCAGTGTTTTGGTTACAAACAGAGACTGGGTGACTAAGAGAAGGTTGGTCATTTAATTCAGAATCTGGAAGGCATTCAATGAACCTATAAAACAGGAATCCCTTTGCGGGCGGGGAGGTCGAGGGGGTGGTGGGGAATGGTTGAGGAGAGAATGCAGGGGACTCAGACGAAATACAGCCGAGCCCTCTGAGCCGACGTCACATTCAGAAACAAGGGAGATGTGAGGGGTAAGTGAAAAGAAGAGGCCGAAACCCAGAGAGGGCGAGCAGTGGCATAGAAAAGTTCCCACTGGATCTGTGGTACTTATGTGGCCCCATCACCGTAGTGTCTGAGTGCTTCACATCACAGCCCGTGGGTGAGGTAGAACGGTGCTGTTATCCCCATTGTACAGAGAGGGCACTGAGGCACACACAGACTAAAGGCCAGATTTTCAAAGGTATTTAGGCACCTAGTGAGATTTTCAGAAGCACCTAGAAGGTTATGTGATTTGTAAACCCCACTTCATGCCTAGCTGCATCTCTGGGTACCTAAAACCTTTGAATCTCTGTCCCTAAGGCACTGGCCTGAGGATACAGAAAGTCCCTATGGGGGAGTAGAACCCAGGTCTCTCAGGGCTAGCTCCCTGTCCACAGCACCAGCCTTCCTCTCTGCTGCATGCTGCAAAAAAGAGGCCTCTGAGAGATGGAAGAAAACCCAAGGTGGCCAGTTCTCTGAGACTCCAGCTCATGGTCCCAGATGACTGGGGACGATGTCTTGGCTGACAGTATGAAAAGCAGCGCAGCAGTCAGGAAGGATGAAGAAAGAAAGAGAATATGAGAGTGAGATGAGAGGAGAGCACGTAACGGTCGATGGGCGGCAGGATCTGCCCCAGGCAGGGTTGCAGAGCAATGCCTGCTGTGCAATGTTACATTTTAACTGAAAACCCCCTAGCCCACGAACGCTTAGGCCCAAATACATTTCTCTCAGGTGCCACAAACTCTCCGTTTCATTGTGTCATTCTTTGGTCTGAGTTTGAGAAAAGGAAGGAATGAGAAAGTGTCGTCTGAGTATCAGATGTGATTATACATCAAATTCTTAAGGGTTTCGGCTCTATCCAGGCCAATTCCAGAACAAAGAACAGAGACTGCATCCACCGCGTCCATAAAGTTGATGATTATTGTCATGATTTGTGTTGTTCACAGGGCACCATCTGTGCGCTCAGCACTGTTCAGAATATGCCAGAAAATCCCCTCCCTGAGCCAATGCATCTAGGCTGTATAACTCTGGCTCAGATGGCTCTGATATTTAAGTGTGTGGTTATTGACCACGCTGGTTATCACCTGTTCACTCTGATGTTTATATCTGAGTGGAGGCTCTGGTGGCAATAGAAGTTTTACTGGATTAAGGACTAGACTAGAAGATTTGACCCTCCAACTTTCTTTCAAGAGGAAGAGCTGCCCAGAGCTCCTGTGCCTGTTTATTTTCCTTTCCTGCCTGCAGCAAACCTGAGATTCCTCAGAAGTCTCAGTTTTTCCCCCAACTTGAAATGTTGGATTTTCTTGGTGTCTGGTTTTAAATATCTTCCTGTGAGAACTGCAGCTCAGTCGCTCTAGTGTTGTGCTTAAGAGCCTTCTGGAAAGTAACTAGCCTTTAAACAGAAGTGCAGTGTGGCCAACTCTCATGATTTTAGTATGAGTCTCATGATCATTGTTGTTTCCCTTAGAGCCCCAGCTCCTGGAGTCAGGGGAATATGGGATGATTTCAGCCTTCGTTCTTTAAGGAAAATGAAGTTTCTAGCCCTTGTGGCTGTGGAGAAAGCTTCAAAATGTGACCCCAGTGCACCCTAAAGGTTCAAAAAGCAGAATGTAAATAACCCCCCCATCTGCTATTTTTACATAATCTCATGATTTTAGAGTCAATCTCATGATTTTTGGTGAGCCCGAGTCATGATTTTTGGACATTTGGGATTGGCAGTTTTGTGGCTGTTGGTTCTTGCAGCAGTAGTTGCAGGAGTAAGATCCCCAGGATGGGAAGGTGGGAGTCAGCACAACTCAATTGCAGGGGGCTTTGTACGGAAAGTGGGAGAACCTCTGGGCTAAGGTATTTTCCGTGGCCTGTCGGACGTATCTGCCCATTGTCTGTCCCAGTGATGAGGTTGGGTGGTTTGGAGACACTCTCCACATGCTTTCCTGCTTGACTGGCTGCTTTCAGCCTCCTCAGGTTCTGCTCCACAGTGCTGCTCCCTGGAACGATAATCTCCATGGAAACAGGAATCCAGGGAGCAGCAGAGCGTAGTCTCAACAGTGGGGAATTCAGCAATAGTTAGGGGAGACACCACGCTCGGCTGGGTGGAGCACAAGGCTTTGGACAAGGTGTATCTGGGGTCAGGGTCTTCCTGTGCTGTTCCATCTCTACCACACTCCACCCTGAAGCAGCACTTCTCTGCACCCCTCTTTGCCCGTTGCAAGCAAGCGTTCCAACGCTCCGGATCCAGCGTTCCGGACTTGGAAAAAGATTCTTTTTCTCCCAGCTCTGATTATCTTCTTTAAAACAACATGAGCCCCACTAAATCCCCCCTGAAACATTCGAGTGGGTGTGTTCATTCTAGAGGTTAGTCCTGCCAACACTACGGGCTGTATCAGTAGGTACCTGACTTCACCTGGCAAGCATGTATTTCTGTCACTGACTGGTTAAACTGAACAGAAGTGGTTCGTGCAGAAGTTACTGCCCCAGGGCCACTAGCTCTCATCTGCTTTCATTCTGGTGTTTTTCCTGAAGTTGGTGCCCTTTGTCTTAGATAGGGGATGTCTTTTACTTTTGACAATGGACAATTACTAAAGTGCAGCAAACTGCTCTGCATTCTGAGAAAAACTGCTCTGGAACCGTCATTACTGAAAAATTATCTGGCTGTTACACCTGGCCATGTGAGAGTTTTTGTTTTCATTCGCTCGTGTGACAGTCTGTGTTAAAAGAGGCTGAGAGTGCTGTCAGTTAAAAATGTCTCGCCAGAAATAATTGGGATTTGTTGCAGTCGGTGAGGGTAATCCTGATAAAGGCTTGATCTTATTTTATTATTAGTAAAACCTGCTTGTGACTAGATGGCAGGTCGGAATCATTGCTGCCAGGAAGACAAGTGTCTTCATCAAGCTGTCAGTGAATATTGGCGAAGCGCGTACAGTAAGTTGTAGGCCTCCAGAACACTAACTAGACCTTCTAGCGTCTTTGGTATCTGCTGGTCTCACCATGACCTGGGATTCAGGGTCCAAAGAGCATGTCTGAGGTGTTGTAAATGGTGATAAAGAATTGAATTTTTGATCTTTCAGAATGTAACTCCACACCCCTGGATCCTGTATGAGCATAAAGACTTCACTCATGAACTGCCAGCCCATTGCTCCATTCATTCCTCCACCCTGCAAACTCAAGGACTAACTTTTGCTCCAAATACTTGCTCTGCATCTAATTTTACCTCAGGTAAAATACATTGTGACAAGGTGGGCGAGCTGGTATTGACCAACTTCTGTGGGTGAGAGGGACCCGCTTTTGAGCTGCACCGAGCTCTTCTTCAGGTGTCTGACAGTTCAAGTAACATATAGCATGACGACTAAGAGCGATGTTCTGTGTAAGGAATGGGTCAGTTCTCTGACCTTCCAGAGTCCAACCTTCTACTCCACTGAGGTTCCTACACGGGACTGACTTAGAGGGCACAGTGGAGCCTAGTGGCTGAAGCGGGTTCAGGATTAGAGCGTTCTTGAGTAGGGCTATGGAGATTTGGCTGTTGTTTCCCATGGGAGTGGCCCTGTTGAAATGAATGAGATGGCTTGTAAGCGTAAGGCAGGCTTTAGGTTTTTTATGAATGGACTGTACGTTATGATGTTGGTTATATACAGGCTTGGCAGAATTTAATTTCTATTGTTGCTATTTTGGGCAGATAATATTTACATTTATATTTTAGCATTTTTTGCTATTTTGGCAATTTAAATTTTCATAGTTGTGGGAAATAATAGGGGGAATCCGATAATAAGGAGGTCAGACAATAATTCTTTAATTTTTTGAATCACGTCTACTGTTGTTAAAGCTTTGTACCTGTTAAAACACAAATTTATGTGTATAAGAACTAAGTAAATAGTAGGGCTGTTAAGCAATTAAAAATTAATCGTGCTGTTAAGCAGTAACAGAACACCATTTATTTAAATATTTTTGGATGTTTTCTACATTTTCAAATATATTGATTTAATTTACAACACAGAATACAAAGTGTACAGTGCTCACTTTATTTTTGATTACAAATATTTGCATTTGAAAAAATACAAAATAAATAGTATTTTTCAATTCCTCTCATTCAAGTACTGTAGTACTATCTCTTTATCATAAAAGTTGAATTTAAAAATGTAGAATTATATACAAAAAAAACCTGCATTCAAAAATAAAACAATGTAAAACTTTAGAGCCTACAAGTCCAATCAGTCCTACTTCTTGTTCAGCCAGTCGCTCAGACAAACAAGTTTGTTCACATTTGCAGGAGATAATGCTGCCTGCTTCTTGATTGCAATGTCACCTGAGAGTGAGAACAAGCATTCGCATGGCACTGTGGTAACCGGTGCCGTAAGATATTTACATCCAAGATTCATATGTCTCTTCATGCTTCAACCACTCTTCCAGAGGACATGTGTCCATGCTGATAATGGGTTTTTCTCAATAACGATCCAAAGCAGTGCAGACCAACTCATGTTCATTTTCATCATCTGAGTCAGATGCCACCAGCAGAAGGTTGATTTTCTTTTTTGGTGGGTTGGGCTCTATTGTTTCTGCACTGGAGTGTTGCTCTTTTAAGACTTCTGAAAGCCTGTTCCACACCTCGTCCCTCTCAGATTTTGGAAGCTGTTCAGATTCTTAAACCTTGGGTCGAGTGCTGTAGCTGTCTTTAGAAATCTCACATTGGTACCTTCTTGGCATTCTGTCAGATCCACAGTGAAAGTGTTCTTAAAATGAACATGTGCTGGGTCATCATCCGAGACTGCTATAATGTGAAATATCTAGCAGAATGTGGGTAAAACAGAGGAGCAGACATACTATTCTCTCCCAAGGAGTTCAGCCACAAATGTAATTAACACATTATTTTTTTAAGGAGTGTCATCAGCAGAGAAGCATGTCCTCTGGAACAATGGCCAAATCTTGAAGAGGCATATGAATCTTTAGCACATCTGGCATGTAAAGATCTTGCGATGTCCGCTACAAGAGTGCCACGCAAATGCCTGTTCTTACTTTCAGATGACGTTGTAATCGAGAAGTGGGCAGCATTATCTCCCATAAATGTAAACAAACTTGTTTTTCTTCGCGAACAAGAAATAGGACTGAGTGGACTTGTAGGCTCCAAATTTGACACTGTTTTGTTTTTGAGTGCAGTTATGTAACAAAAAAAATCTACATTTGTAAGTTGCACTTTCGTGATAAAGAGATCGCACTACAGTACTTGTCTGAGGTGAATTGAAAAATACTATTTCTTTGGTTTATTCTTTTTATAGTACAAATATTTGTAATCAAGTATAAAGTGAGCATTATACACTTTGTATTTTGTGTTGTAAGTGAAATCAATATATTTGAAAATGTAGAAAAACATCCAAAATATTTAATGAATTTCAGTTGGTTTTCTATTTAATAGTGCAATTAATTGTGATTAATTTTTTGAGCTAATTGTGTGAGTTAACTGCGATTAATCGACAGCCCCAGTAATGTGCTAAACATGCTGACTTGTTTGGGCAGTTAGGTTGCAAATTAAAGACAAAAAGAAACTGACTAGAATGAGAACGATAGTAGCAAATAATTGACGGTTTTCGGTGGCTGCAGAAAGAGAGGGGGGAGTATCGGCTCTAAACTGCACTTGAATTTAATCTAAAACGGAGAGCTTGATGGTGGATTGGAATGGTGGAAAATTCAATCTGCACAAGATTAGCGGATGGGTTTCTAACTCTCTGGAATCGAGTGGTTCAGATGGTGTGAAATGTTGAGGTGCTGATTCCCATTAACTGCAGTAATGCCAGGGAAGGCAGAGGTAATGAACTGCGGAATCGCCTTCTGCTCAGTCTCTAACCAGCTTTTCGTTCGATCCAACAGGTATTTGTACTTGTTCATTTAAATGGGGGGAGAGAGGAAAGATTGGAAGGCAGACTTTAACCTTTGGAATGGTTTGCAGATATTGTGAACTAGCCCTGGCTTGTAATCCAGGCTTAATGGCAAAACCACAGAAGGTTCTTTATTTAAAAAAAAAAACACCCGCTGCTTTTTTGCTTCCTCTGTACCGGCCAATAATCTAACACTTGAGCTGGTTTAACTAGTCAGACCTTTAATGAATAAAGTTTCCTGCCCCCTCCTTCCACTTCAGGAGAGCATTTTGGGTCCAAGGTGGCATTCTTGCTTTACCAGCTAGTCACATCTATGCCTCTTTTGGAAGCTGTGTACAAAATACTAGAAAGAAATGACCTTTACTGCAGATCTCAAACCATGAATCAGGTAGACAGGCTTCCCGTTTCCTTGGGTGAAACAGCATGTTGTACACATTTGTTTCTGATGACCCCTCCCCCCACGGCATGGCCTCAGACAGGCACATAACTCGTAGCCTGGGTTTGGTTAGCCCTGTAAACCACACAAAAGTATTTCCTTCAGCATCCCAGCTAGGAAAGGGATGCCACACGTCCCTCTGGGTCCACCAAAAGTTGTGGGCTTTCTGGATAACCCTCAGGCATCTCCTTCAAGTCCATGGCTATTTAAAGTGACTCTGGTCTTTGCGGTCTGAATGAATGAGGTATGTCCTGTAGAAATGTGCTCAGGGAGAGAGTGAATTAAACCACCTGTAACTGATGATACAGCAGTTGTCTGGCACAAAGAGATTTCCCATCTTTAGATGATGCAGAAGCCGTCTGACCTTGCTGCCTGCCTGCACTACTGGATCCTCTTGACTATGCATATGATCACTATGACTATGATCTAGTGATTAATAGCACCCATGCTAGAACTTACTGAACATAAATTGTCAACATGGTACAGTCTGGAAAGGTTGAGAACTACTGCTTTAACCAACTCCTTTGTCCCTTTAGAACAGGGATGGGCAAACGTTTTGGCCCGGGGGCCATATTGCGGTTGCAAAACCATATGGAGGGCTGGGTAGAGAAGGCTGTGCTCCCCAAACAGCCTGGCCCCGCCCCCATTCGAGCCCCTCCCACTTCCCGCTCCCTGACTGCCCCCCTCAAAACCCCTGGCCCATCCAACCCCCTCTGCTCCTTGTCCCCCGACTGTCCCCTCCAGAGACCTCTGCCCCTAAACACCCCCCAGGACCCCACCCCCATCTAAGCCCCCCTGCTCGTTGTCCCTTGACTGCCCCGACCCCTGTCCACTCCCTTGACCCCATACAGACCCCTGTCCTCTGACCTCCCCTGAACTTCTGTCCCATCCAACCCCCCCTATCCCCTGAGTGACCCCCCAGGACCTCCTGCCCCTTATCCAACCCCCAGGCCCTCTTACCACGTTGCTCAGAGCAGCGTGTCTGGCAGCCCGGCCGGAGCCAGACATGCTGCCCCGCTCTCCTGGAAGAACGCAAAGCCATGTCCCCCAGAGTGCTGCCTGTGGCGGCATGGCTCTGGGGGAGGGGAGACAACAGGGGAGGGGTCGGGAGCAGCCTCCCCATCTGGGAGCTCAGGGGCTGGGGCAGGACGGGTCTGCGGGCTGTAGTTTGCCCACCCCTGCTTTAGAAGGTCTGGGACACTGGAGGGTCTTGCATCCTGTCCTATGAGTTGCCAAACCGAAGTCCTGGGGAGCCCTATCCCGGGGGTTATAACAGCAGAGGGGGGAATACGGAGAGTTGTGACATGGCTCTGTTGCATGCAAAGCCGGTTTCTGTTTAGTATTCATGTGCTTTGACAGAGATAAAATTGTTCCTAAACCCTGACTCTTCCATCGTTTTATAAGGAGAACCTGTCTCCTAATTCTCGTTATTATTTAGTGTCACGCTAATTACACCTCCTCATTTTTTAATGTATAATCATTGTTGGGAAGTAAATGCAGCTTTTTACTGAGATGGGATTTTTCTTGCTGGGTTTGTAATGGCCTGGGCAGGTGTTTGATTTGGAGAAATTAGCCGGAGGCGCTCAGACAGAGCGGGCTGTATTCAGCAGATACAAAGGGATGTAACAAGTGGGCCGATCTGGAGCAGCCGGTCAAGAAGCAAACACAAGTGGGAGTTAGAAACTCAGCGTGAAGAGCTGGGAGAACTTCACATTCCAGACATGTCTCTCGAAGCCCCACTTCTGTAGTTTTCTGCAGGAGTGATTGATAATACAAAGAGGAGGGAGATCCAGCCTAGCAGGTGGCGTGCTGGGTTAGCAGCAGCAGGCGCAGCTCTGAATGCTGATTATGGGTAACGAGCTCAGGGCTCAAAGCTGGAGCTGGTTGGAACATTTTGGACTAAATGAAATTTCAGCAGAATGCGCCGTTTGTCAGAGTGAACCATTTCGTGGAGACGTTTCGGTTTCAGCAAGCTCTTCATCAGCGAAGCACTGTCAGTTCCGGTCCGTGGGAGGGAGGGAGAGACTGACACAGTCTGGTTCTGGCCTGCTGGTTAGGGCATTGCCCTGGGATGAGGGAGACCCCCGCAGGTTCTTGAATCTAGATGTCAAGTGATGGAGAGCCCACCGCCTCCCTCCCGTGAGCAGTTCCAAAGCTGCTGGGCATGGCTTGACAGCCTCGTTCTGCAGTCCCGTTTGAAAGGGCTTGGCCGCTCTAGTGCGATGTTCTCTCACAGGTGGGGGCACAGATGTCTGAGGGCTAGTCTGCACTGGAAGCGTTATATCACCGGCTGCACTAGAGTGTCTGCGCTGAAGCTGCTCTCTGGAGACAGGAGCGAGCTCTCCTGCCAACGTAATTACTCCACCGCCGCGAGAGGCAGAAGCGATGTCGGCGGTAGATCTGCTCTGAGTAAAGGTTTGGTCAGGTAATTCCCCTTCGATATGTTTCCTGTTTACACGGCTGCGCTTGGCTTAGAGCAGTCCAGTGAACGTTGTGAAGACTACCCCAGTGTGAGGCAGTGCAAGGCTTTCCGAACTTTCACAGTTCTCATTTTGTGTTTTCATTTCATAACCAGCAAATCCAAAAAAGGTGCAGAGGGACGGGGGTGGGGGATGGGGGGTGTACACAATGAGAAATGTCGCTAGAGCCAAAGTCAGACTCCTCGCCTGTCCTTCACCAGGACGCTGTTGCACTCCCCGGTATTTATGGGCTCAGAATAAATCATTTAGGCACCTGAATAGCTGGGTCTGCGGATCAGGTACTCAGACTTCTAAACAGAGCCAGTAAAGAGTCGTGGGGGCAAAAGTCTGCCCGGGCCTAGCTGAAACCACAAGGGTTGGATGCAAACAGGAGGTCAGTGTTTGAAAGCCTTGCTGATAAGGGGTGGGGTGAGGCTAGACTTTGTCTACACTGCATAGGAAGCCTGCAGAGTGGGTGTTTCCAAGTGTCCACACTGCATTGGGCAATACAAAGGAGTTTGTAAAACTTTATTAGAAACAGAAAGAATCCTCACAATAATATTGGTCTGTTACTAGATGGAAATGGTGAACTATCAATAATAATGCAGAAAAGGGAGAAACGTTCAAGAAAAGCGTGTGTTGTATATATTGGGGAAGAAACCGATGATATAATCTCATTGTATGGTGATTTTTTTCCATTCCCCTAATATCTCTGATTGATGTTCAACAGAAATGACTAAGTTTAGACATTTTTAAATCAGCAGGCCCAGATAACTTGCATCCAAGAGTTTTCAGAGAGCTGGCCGAGGAGCTCGCTGGACTGTTAACATGGATTTTCAGTAAATCCTGGAGCAGTGGGGAAGCTCCAGCAGGCTGGAAGGAAGCTAATGTGGTGTCTGTTTCTAAAATTGGTGAATGGAATGACCGGGTAATTATAGGCCTGTCAGCCTGACATCAATTCTGGGCAAGAGAACGGAGCAGCTGATGTGGGCTTGATGAATACGACCTAAAGGAGGGTAGAGTAATTAGTGCAAACCAGCATGGGTTTATGGAAAATAGATCTTGCCAAAGTAGCATGGTGTTTTTTGGAGTTTACAAGTTTGACTGATAAAGGTTACAGCTTTGACATCATATATTTAGACCTCAGTAAGACGTTTGACTTGGTACCACGTGGCATTTTGATTAAAAAAACCCCTAGAACAATACAGAATTAAGACGTGCCCGTGGAGGTGGAAGTGCCTTGAAAGGAAAACGGAAGAGCATATTGTCTGACCATGATAAAAAAATACATTTTCTCCTCTTTCAAGGGGGTAGCTTTACTTCAAGGCCAAAAGTTATTTCTTATCAATGGGCTTTAGCTAATTCACCCAAAGACCACTGCTGGCTCCAGCTGTCCTTTGGAGCAGCGCTGAAGCCTGTCACACATCCAAACCTCAGTCCAAATGATGTAGAAATCCCCCCATTTGTCCGGCGGGGCCGAGGAGGGGGCGCTGGGGCGGAGGGGATGAAGGTGTGTGTCCTAGGAGTGGTGGCTTTTCAGTCCTGTCAGGCAGAGCAGGGATATTCTGGAGGTCCCTGGGTGGAAGTGTGAGCTCTGTTCCTGGCCGGCGGGGAGGGGGAGCCTCCGTGTATGCGGAGGAGATACTTGGGGGGACCGCCCAGCCCATCTCTGAATGGAGGGGCCTCGGTGAGGATGCCCCGCCCTGCAGGGC
This sequence comes from Sternotherus odoratus, assembly GCA_032164245.1. Classification (NCBI taxonomy): domain Eukaryota; kingdom Metazoa; phylum Chordata; order Testudines; family Kinosternidae; genus Sternotherus; species Sternotherus odoratus. The sequence goes on along the minus strand of JAVMKO010000009.1, from coordinate 85,197,518 downwards.
CGGCTCTAGGCACCAGCAAAACAAGCATGTGCTGGGGGCGGCATTCCGGCACCATCCCTTTTTTGCTTTGGGGCGGCACTGTGGGACTCCCGCAGGTAGACATGTCCGGGCCCCGACAGCTGGGGCCTGGGACTGAGGTCCAGCAGCAGCTGCGCCGGGGGTGCCTTAGGGCTTCTGTGGTTTGTGCCACCAACACGTGGAATGTGGGACACTCGGGCTGGGGGCCGCCCTCTGGGGCACAAGGAGCTGCCTGCAGGTGCCGCAGGGCGGCCGTCCCCCAGCACCGGAGCTGGGGCTGGGCGAAGTGTCCCAAACTGCCCAGGGGCTGCTCAGAGCGGCCAGGAGCAGCAGCAGCGGGGCCATAGAGGGGACCGGTGCCCGGGGCGCTGCCGGGTGGGGCCTGCGTCCCGCTCTCTGGGGCTCCGCTCCACGCTGGCTGGTCCCTCTGGGGCTGCCCTTCCCCAGCTCCTCAGCCCTTTGCTGGGACGGTCCCCCGGCTCTGCCCTCCTGATTCCTGGCCAGTCCTGGAGGACCTTAATTTTTGAGTATAAAAATGCATCTACCATGGCACAGGTTGCATATACAAACAACAGACCAAGGTCTGATATCCAAAGATTTAATTGTTTTGCCTGACCAAGACTTCCGATCTTGGCTCAATGCTAACACCACAAACGTGTCCTAGACAGGTGTGTACAGTGTTCGCTCTGTTTATATTTAGTAAATAAACCGGTTTCACAACGTGAGTCGAGTTCTTCAAATATTTTGAATAAGCAAGACATTGTTACAGGGTCTTAAGGCTTTTAGTAGCTCTGTCTAAATCACGCCTTGGTAGACCAGATCAAGATTTATACATGAAGAAATCTTCATCAATTTGGATTTTATGTAGCTGAATTAACTTTGGATGTCAGTTTTCCCTTCTGAAAATACATATGAAAAATTGTTCATGCCACTGTTTTAAATCTTTATATTTGTCGTCTAAGATACAGTGAGTTTTCTATTCCAGGGTACGGCAATGACAATGTGCTCACTGTTGTGGATATAATAAAGAAGGATTTTGTGAAGCTTTTGCTATCTAATTATATCCCATTCGAGCCCACAATGTGTCCATACAGCTATTTCTTATCCTGAAAGGCACCCTAAACACAAGCAAGTGCCAAGACAAATTAAAGCATCCAATCTAAGTAAACAAGCACATGGTGGAGTCCATATGTTCCAAAATTAGGCTCATCTTTGTTTATAACAATACATTACTCTTGTACAGTTAGAAGGGAAATCAAACCGCTTCTCTTCACGGAGAGGACAGTCCTGCACCCTTGGGGACAGACAGAATATTAACATCACTGGGGGAGATTTTTCAGTTCAGTGATTTGGAATCAGCCCTAGCAGGGGGCCTGCTCCTTGGACCCTAAGAACGGATGACTTTCAGTCACGGGGACAAACATTGCCAACAGTCTCATTATGCGCTAACGTGACCGACCCAAAGTAACGGCTGGTCCCCATTTTCGACCGTTTCTGGAGCTGAGGGAGTGCGTGGCACATGCTGTGCAATGAAAAAGGGGTTTCATGGGAAACCTAAGCGATCTGGGTGATTCCCACCAAATCGCTGCCCAATGCACCGCAGGCCTGGCAGGTCACCTCTGCACCTCCTGCACATCAAGGGCAGACTTCGGGATTGGGAGAGGCACTGGATCTTCGTCTGCGCCGCACTCCAGGCAGAAATGGCTTTGTAAATCTGGGATTTCACTGCTGGCCAGGCGTGCTCCAAGGAAACGGAACTACGCGCCAAAGCCTTGTTTTTCCAATGTGCGGTGGTATTCTCCATCCCTAGGGACTGGACAGAGAGCACGGCCATGCCCAGTCCCAGCGTTCACTCTTGAAATCTCCTTCCATGCGTCTGGCAGCCTACGTCCCTGAGCCGCCGGCGTCCTGGGATATCAGAGGGGGTAGGTAGTGATGATCCAGGCCAGGCTGGGTTGGCCTGGACTTGAAAAGAAAAGGGAGGAGGCCAAAAGTGAGAATTTTCCTAAAAACTCATTGGAAGCCAGAGCACTGCAGCTCGTGTCATGAAACGCAACATTGTACCATGCTGTTCAGCCACTTGGTGGCGCTGTGTAACAGCCCCTGTTTAAACGAACCTCAGCCCTACCTGGCCGACCATTAAAGGCTCTTATGATGAACACAGCTGGATTGTATAAGCAAGCTCTGTGGTCAGGCTGTATCTATACAGAAGTACGTGACATGGTGTTAGGAGTAAACTAGGACCAGAGCAACAGAGATTGCAGGAGCTCAGCAATCCTGAGCGCTGCTCCTCAGTGTTCCAGAGAACTTCCGCGTCCACAGACCCTCACAGTGGAGACACCGGAGGCAGAGTTTTGCAAGATTTTGAATTGCAAACAGACTCCACAGAGAAGCTGGAGATACACAGATATCTTCTTTAATTTATACTGTGTGCTGCACCAAAGCAAAGGTTCATGAGCCATTGTTTCTGGGATCTGTCCCATGTGATGACAGAGCCTGCTTGGACAGTGAAATGTAGGTTCATGGTAACACTGACTTTACAGTTGACGCAGGAGCAGAGATCATGGTTCTCTCAGAAGGGACTGACAGTCAACGTCAACCCATTCCAGAGCAGAAGCCACCTGGCATGGGCTAGTCCGTCACCGAAACATACAAAGACACAAGCTTGGCATTCGGAGTGCATGTGATCAAAGGCTCAAAGACCAACAGCGTTCTCAGCTGTATCACAGCAGCCATGATGGACTTGGTGAGAAAGGGGAAAGAACCTGACAGAGGATTTGATTACATTGGACTTTTCAAAGGAGATCCCGTACAAATCAACTCAAGACAACGCTGAAACTACAGTGAACAAACACCTCCACCAGACAGACGTTGGAAGAGACTAGCTGTAGATTTTTGCGAATTTGGAGGATATCATTACCTGGTTGTGGGCTATTTTTCCATGGACATGGAAATAATACTCGAAAGAACTAACATGTGAGTGTTATCAAGAAACTGAAGTGGAAATGACCAGAAGCAGGTATAAATATGTAGGCAGGAATCTGGCTAGACATAACGCCTACATGTGCCTACATATTTATACCTGCCTCTGGTCATTTCCACTGCATTCATCTGACGAAGTGGGTATTAGCTCACGAAAGCTTATGCTCTAATACATCTGTTAGTCTATAAGGTGCCACAGGACTCTTTGTTGCTTTTGCAGATAAGGAGAGATTCTTTTAGCCTTTTTAGCTGATTTGGCTAATGAACACTTTAATAACAGAGGACGCTCAACTGCTCGGTGTAGAACCTGGTGACTGTGTTCATGTCATGGATGGAGAAAAGGGATGAACAGCTCCAGCTGCCGTAAAGAAAAATTTAAGTACCCAGATCAAATATGATAGAGACCAACAGTGGAGAGTTCAACAGGAACCATCGACATTTACAGATTGTTTCTCAGAAAGATACTCAACAGAGCAAACTCTACGGATAGCAGATGCAGAACAAGACGACGACTCAAGCATTCCAGACCAATCCCAGCCAGTTGTTGCAACTAATGGACAGACAGATGACCAAACTGTTATCTGTTGAGGTCATGTCATTAGAAAACCAGTATGACCCAGAGCCACTTAAGGATCTGAAGAAAAGATGAATAGAGAAGCTTACAATGTAGTCTGTCTGTTTAGGCAGAATTTTCTATCTTGTGCTGCCTGTTATCTCTGTACAGTTAGCTGTAGTCTTGGCACGCATTCAATGTATGTAAAAATATAAAGCCAATAGACATTTGCAAGAACTACTAAAACTTTGTTTAGTTTCCATTGTAACTGAACCCATCTTCTCTTTACCTCACGGGACGCCATCTTCAAATGCTGAAGACTTTACACTATAACAGGGGTCAGCCTAGGACCCCAGACATGAACCTTTCTGAACATTGCAGAGACTTGTATCTATATCTCACTTCCTTGATCTCAGATTCTATGTAGAATAAATCCAAAGATTCAGGACATCTGGCTGGGAAGCAGGAACTGAAGTTGAATAACTGCTGAATAACTAGAATTTCCCACAGCTTGTTCTATCTGGCTGCAAGTAATTAGGATCTTTTAATAGGATTTTTGACTCTAAGTATATTTTAAAACAAGAGCAAAATAATTAAAGAAATTCTTTAAAAATTAAATGGCATTTTATGAGTACAGGACAATGTCTAACACCCTAAGTATCTTATTCGCCCTTTTAATGAAGAATGAAAAATATGCTGCTATAATAGATAAGAATCTACCTCTACAGAGTGTACTATTACTGGAACAATGAATTTTCCTTGGAAAAGGTGGAGACAACAACTCTTTAATTTTCTGGTCTTAAGTGTCATGAGAAATTCAGTTTGAATGTCACAAAAGAACATCTGATTAGTTAGAGCCTCTTGACTCGGATGTCCTGTGACGAGCTGGAGACTTATTCGTTACAAATAAGACTCTAGCTCCCTTTCTAGTTTGCAAATAGTTTGTGAGCCAATCCTCATTTTCTAAACACTTGTTTCTCATTAGTAACTTTCAGGCTTGTTTCTGCTTCCTGCTTGGATGACAAACACTTCAAAAAGTAGAGTAAGGAACAGCATATAACCCATCCCTGGTCCAGCGTTTGAGCTGAATAGCTATTGGTACCTACATTTGTGAAAACCTGGCATTCAGACATTTCTAGGAGTCCTGGGTAGTTCTTCAAACCCCCAGGAGTAATGAATGCTCTGACGTAGCAAACCCAGCTCTGAACTTCTATTAATTGAAACGTTCCTGTCTTTTTCTTTTACAATTTTGACATCTCTAGTGTTGTAATGTCCATGAACAGCTGGCAAATCAGCTAATAATCAGACTCCCTGGGGTCTCCGTTCATCTTCTCCTGCCTCACATTAAATATCTGAATAATATGCGGAGGCAGTACCATGCATTCAGAGCATGGATCAGTTGCAGCTCTATATAAGGTAACCTCCGAGGGTCAGAACTGCAGCTAAGTAACTACTAATAAAGCATTCATCAAGTCAGACAGAGGATGTGCTGCCTGTTTCTCTGTTCAACACCGTCCTCGGTGAACACGTTAAGAGAAGCTATCCCCCCAGTGACTTCTGCTCTCCTTGGCCAGGATGTGTTACCATCATTGTAAATTCTGGTCATGCCAATGAGTTGAAAGTTCAGTTTCAGAAAGTCCTGTTCCCACGGCATTGCAATGTCTCCTAAAAGCAGCCCCCCGGATGCCAAGGACAAGGCAGATCTGACCGTTCGGTAGGTTTGGGAATCGTTATTTGCAGTAAAAGAAAAATAGAAGTTTGCAGCTCGTAGATGGCTGTTTTTGTGCTCAAATAACTTCCAGTTCATAATGAACTGATCTCTCAGGTAGACATGTTACGCTCTCCCTCCCACCAGAACAGCCCAATTGCATGTTTGCTACAGGGATTTGAACAGCTGTGACAGTTATTACTTTCCTTGCAAGGTTCTATTTAAAATGAACATAAACACAAATTCACAGCTAAAGTAAGCTGATACCACAGTCCTCTTTTTACGGCATGCTTTAAACCCTATCGCTGTTAATGCATGGCTGGGGGGGGGGGGGAGGGGGGAGATGGGGCACAGGTGACAGTCCTAAATTCCAGCCTCCAGCCTTTCTACTTCCATTCTTCAGAGTGAGGTAAGGAGCACACTGTATTGTGGAGCCTTTGATGGTTTAGAGAACATGCTGCCTTGTTCCAATCTTGTGGTGCTTTTGAGCAGACGGCATTTCCCAGGGTGATTTTGTGATGTGCATAACAGGGAGCAACAGGGAGCCCACAGAATTAGTTTCCTCTTGTGCCCTGAACTGGGATTTGAACTCCGATTCCCAGAGGTGCAAGGACCTGGCCGTGCCCCTTGGCTCCCTGTAATGTATCTTTTATTTTATTCATCTTCTGTCTTCAGTATTGTTTTTTCTCCTGTGTAGCTGGTGGCAGTTTAAGTAACTATTCTGTGACCTTTTGCATGCAAACATAATGGCTCAATGTAAATATCAAGTTGTAATTAAGACTAATTATGGATTGAAGTTAGTGATCAATCTACTGATTCACTGTCAACATGCTTGTTAATATGTGACAATATATATTGGCTCTAATCCACAGACATCAATTTCTGTGTATAATCGTATGCCATGTTTTAAAACAATATAGCAGGCACCTAGGAATCAAGACCAGCTCTTATTCTTGCTGGCGTTCAATTAGCATTGAGGAAACTGGATGAATACCACTTAGATCTTCTATAGCACCCTCCATCTGAGGATCTGGAAGTGTTTTACCAGCATCACTTCATTAATAGCCGAGCCTTCTCCCTTAAACCTCCCTGACTGACAACTGTTGGGACAGATGAAATTCTAGGGCAGGTGGATGGTTAGAAGATGAGAGACGACTTGCTCTAAACATGCATAAGCAGCAACTAAGCTGCCCCCTTTAAGAACTTCTGTAGCACATCCTGTAAGTGATGATGAAGGAAGCTGGGACCATGCCTGACTGAAAATATTTTTAATTGTGTGTGTGTGGGGGTGGGGTGGGGTGGGGAAATATCAAGCATTGGATTAGATACCTCCTGAGGTCCCTTCCAACCCTGGTATTCTAGGATTCTATGATTCATTCAGTACGCTGAAAAAGGTCTGACTTCTCCTCTGTCTGCCCTGGACCTGGGGCCTTATTATGAGAGGGACAAATAAAGTGAACTGGGAAAATAAACCCAAATTATTGATTTAATCACTTTCTACTGACCTGGTTCCCTTTGCCCTGCTAAACCCTGTTAAATAACTGAGCAGTGTTGGGAAAACAGCTCACAGCTTTCTAGTGCAGTGGACGTGAGTTAATTTAAAAGCCAACCCCAATAAGTCATTGTGTTTACTGCGCTACTCCTCTGGGCAGAAGGACGGGCCGTACTGATACAGAGCTCCCAGCAGTGGGTGTGTTCTGGCCGCAGCGCCGACTCTCGCAGCGTTGTGAGTGATTGCAGAGGGCTCTGGAACTTGTCCGGCCATTGACGGGAGACGCTCGGCCCCCTCACGAAGCCGGCAGAGTCTTTCCCCTCCCCTTGCGGCCCTCCCAGGAGGGGAGAAAAGACATCCAGGACGGTGCCTCTGCAGTGCCTGGCCTGGGAAGGGGCAGAAGGGGTGAAGAGCCCTGGGAGTTGGCCTGGGCGAAGGGAGAGGGGGATCCTGCTGCAGCCCCCCAAGAGTGGAGAGTGGAGCAATGAAGCCGGGCAGGAACAGAGGTGAGGCTGGGGTGGTGGGGGAGAACTGAGTGTCTGAACTTGACCGGGAGGGGGGGCAGGGGGAGGGCTAAAGGGATTGGAGCAGTGGGTGGGGAGAACAGGCAGATCTAGGGGCGAGAGCCCCTGCACTAGGGGCCATGATCCCCTACCCAATGACCTTGGGAGTGTGGTTACCGCTCACTGTCACCTGGGCACACTGGGAATGGGGCTGGGGGGGGGGTCAGAAATCAAGCCGCAGACCGAACCCCACAGCACTTAGGATTTTCGAGCCCTCAAGGTTAGCAGGAAGCCTAGAGACTCGTATTGGAGCTACGCCGGCGGGTGGCAGCTCCACTTTATAGCCTGTAAAGGCGGGTTTGAGCCTTGTACCCTGTTCACGTTGGACTGATGGCGAAAGGTGGTTCTAGAACAAGTGGCTCTGCTCAGCTCCACCTGCAGAACCTGGGATGCAGCCGGCCCCCAGCATGGGTCCGTATTCCCAGCTAATGACTCTTGTTCCCGGATGGGGTGAATTCCATCAGTTCGGAGGGGACCCGCCTTCCCTCCTCCAGGGAACCGGAGACAGGCTTGAACCCTGCCATAGGTCTCCAGGACCCTGCCATGCCCAGGTGCCATGTGGAGTATTGCCGTATTCGCCGGAGAGCAGAAGTGCCAATCCCGATATTTTGGGAATCAGGCTCCAAACTGTCAGGACCTAGAGAGGCCCGTGTGTTCCTGGCTGTGATTGTTGTCACGTCCCGCCCAGCGGTAGCGCCTGGGGGACAGTCAGCACCGCCCACGCCCCGGTGTCTTCCCTCAGATGTCTTCTCAGGTAGCTGGCTTGGAATTTGGGATCTGCTGAATGAGCCCAAGGTGCCCCCCTCTACAAGATCCTGGTCCCTGCCACTTGTACACCAAATGCGGGTGATCTGGCGCGTTGCCTCGCCATGTCTAGACTTCCAGGACAGTCTCATGAGAGCGTGGGTGACCGCAAGGTTTCAAATCTTAAACGCCTCTTTTAAAAATCGATTCTGTGCTCTCACCCATGAACAAAGCCATTCTGAAAACCCGCTGAAGCATGCAGTGTGACGTAACACATCCGTGGAGACCGCAAAGCACTTGGAAAGATGCATCTATGCTGCAGTACCTACTTAGGTAGCTGTGAAGAACATAAAGAACAAACAAACAAACAAAAAAGGTTTGCTTGAAAGGCAATGGAATGAATGTTCAGCAAGCAGCCTGGATTCTGAATGAATGCTTAAACAATTATTTCCACTTAAACTACTTTGCTGACTAATCTAAATTTAAGTGAGGAATGTGCTTTGAATGGGGATAAGTTTCAATACTGGCTTAATTTTCAGCATGTTTTAGCTTTTGGTTGAACATTTGAGACGAGGGTTGTTTACTGCTGTGTCACAAACATACAAGGGTTGTTTACTGCTGTCTCACATTTCATTTTCAATCTGGTTTGTCGTGGACTGTGACAGGTTCAGGAAGACTTCCTGTGAAAAAATTTTCTGCATAGTTAATCGCTGTCTGGTCTGGGTTAGCGTAATTTACATGATAGGATACTTCTGTACGAGGTATATAGAAATTACAATGAGAGGAATGATGTCGTTAAAGCAATCAGACAAAGTTTGGCTCTGTAATGAGCTCTCCAAGGAAAGTTAGCAACCGTTGGTTGAATATTTATGTGATCAGAGCAAGATGATTCTCTGCCTTGATGTTGAGGGCACTCAAGAGTGTGTTCGACTTGATTACTTATGCGAGATTGTCTCCAGATAGCCAATAAGCAGAGATGATCAACGTCTATATGGACTGTCGCTAGCATGGGTCAGCGGAATGACAACTTTTTCAAGCTGGCTCTCCCCACAGACTGGGCTCAAGCCTGCTCGCCTTACCCGTGTGTAGCCGAGTGCTGTAACGTACACCAGATGGTGTACACAACTCCTCTCTCCTCGCCGCACTAACTGCATCAAGGAGCTGCCAAAGTGGCCAGAGGTGATTCTCTGGCTGCTTTCTCCATCATAGCTGCTTTGCTGTGCTTGGGTAGGGTCCGAGATCTGGCCCATTGCATCGTCCTCATCCGTTCACTCCTTAACTGGCTTTGCCTGCCAACAAGGGGTGCCAACGAATGTCAGCTGTGCTGGTGCCTGCGTGTGATATGCACACCTTTCCACCGAGAGCTAGATGGGGATTGCCAAATCAGATGCACTGAATACCCGGCAGACTGTGACTTGCATCGCTGCTCAATAAGAACTTCTGTAGGACAGGACCAAGCCTGCCTCGACTCGAACCACTGACGCAGTTACAATATTGTCCTCTTTGTACCTTGACTAGATCAGTCCCCTGGGCTATCCCGTACCCGTCCACATCCTCAAGAAATGGTTAAAATGGCTGGGGCAAAAAATGCCACGAGATTAAAAACCGTTCTGATAAATGCAGCTTTTATAGGTGTTCTCTGATCAGGCATTTAGTCAAAGCATTTGTTTAAATTTAAGAAAATGCTAGTGCTGTAGATTGACGGGAATCGTATTGTGTTGAAATGTACAAACCTAAGGGCATTCTGCGCCAAAAATTTTAAAATTCTGCACATGTTTTAAAATTCTGCAAATTTGATTGTTAATAAATAAAGGTGGCGGCTCCAGCATGGCCATGGGCGCGCAGGCCAGAGGTGGAGATCACCCTGCAGCCTGCCCGAGACACAGACGCGGGGGGTGAGCCTGACACGGTGCAAGGGCCAGGCTTGCCCCAGAAACACCTCGGGGCCCTTCCCCTCCGTGCCAAGCACACTAGATGTAGGCAGGCAGGCTCAGCCCAGCGTAGTGTGGGGTGATAGCGTTCCATGTGGAGCAGTCTGGGTGCAGGTGGCTTGGTGAGCGGGCGGGGTGGATCTGGATGAACAGGCTCGTTGAGGTGGGGTCTGGGACTCTGTAGGGGGGTCCAGGTGAAGGCTATTGTGGCTCATCAGTGGAGTCTGGGTGTAGTGGGCTCAGCAGGGGGTTCGGGTGCTGGCTTTGTGGGGTGCGGGTCTGGGAGCTGGCTTGGTGTGGCTCAGTGGGGTGTGGGATCTGCATGCAGGGAGCTTGTCAGAGTGGTCTGGGGCTTGTTGGGGTGGGGTTTGGTTGTGGGGGGTGGTCTGGTTGCAGGGGTGGGGTCTGGATGCAGAGAGGTGGGGCTCAGTGGGGGGTCTGGGTACGGGGGGGGGGTTCTGCATGTGGGGGGTGAGGTTTGTTGGGACAATTTGGGCATGAGGTGAATCCAGATTTATGGGGGTTGGCCAGATGGGGGAGTAGCTTCCCTTACAGTGACCCCTTCCCCCCACAACTGAGAAGTGATGGAGGCAGGAAGCAGAGAGGTGTGGAACTTCTTGCAGCCAGAGAGGTTTCTGGGGGGGGGGGGGATCTGACCTAGACAAGCCCTCCTTTCAGGGGAAGTAGTACCATCCTCCCCTGCTCAGCCGGGACTAGCAGCTGGGTAGAAGCCACTGGCCGTGGCGTCCCCAGCCCTCCTGCCCCCACCTCCAGTGATTTGCCTCTCTGTTAGCTGCTACTGGCACCTGAAATGATGCACCCGCACTGCTGGTGAGCAGCACATGACTGCTCTTGCGGCTTCCCTTTGCTTCCCCTTCAGAAAGTCATTTTTCTGCGTGGAAGCAAAGAAATCTGTGGGGGGACATGAATACTGCGTGCACACACTGGCGTGGAATTCCCCCAGGAGTAAACACTAAGTAGTCAGATGATGAAATATTAGACAACAGATAAAGCCAAGAGGATGTGTGGTTTGTTTCCTTTACAAAACAATGGTATCTGGCAGCTCTCTTCTCTCTAAGCTTTGAGGTTTAGTTGGGGAGTAGCTCCTACTTTGAGCAGGCGGTTGGTCTACATGACCTCCTTAGATTCCTTCCAACCCTGATATTCTATGATTCTATGAAGAAAATACCAAATGAGAAAGAGTAGAAATATTTGCTTTGACTTTAGTAAAGTTGACTGGCAAGACAAAAATCCTAGGTTCATAAAAACAAATGTATTCATTAGAAGAGAAAGTGGGTGAGGGAATCTCTTTTATTGAACTAACTGCTGCTGGGGAGAGAAAAGCTTTCGAGCTACACTGAGCTCTTTGTCAGGCATTTAACTCAGATTTATGTAAAAAATAAACCTTTAAATATCAATTGGATTTTCAGGGTTTAATTGCTATTTGATGTGTAATTTCATCCCTGATGTAAATAACTCAACTATTTATACATGAGCTATATATGTGTAATGAGATAATTATTGCTACATTACTATTACAATGAATATTTGTGCATTTAATTAACATTTTACCAGACAGCAATTATAATTGAACTGAGTAATGTTTAAACCAATAATACTTATCAAATGTTTGTGTTTGAACTCTACATGTGTCTGTAGGAAATGCTCTGTTCTCTTCAACCTCTGTGCTTTTTCTACGGGTTAGTTTCAGCAGCGTATGTTTCCCTAACTCCGCCACTAGATTTAGAACAGGCTTCTGAGGGCTGTGTTCCATTTTGCCCTGGGGAAGGAAGTTCTGCACTGACCCTTCCTTTCCCCCCCTCTGGTAATCCTAGAAGCAGTGCATGAAATAGTGCCAAACCAGAATCATGATTGCAATTCTGAAGTTCGACCATTAGGAGTGTGGAACAGCTTCCATGTGAGGAGAGATGTGAGCTTCCATGTGAGGTCAGCTTGGGAAAGAGACGACTAAGGGGGGATATAATAGAGGTCTATAAAATCGTCTCTGGGGTGGAGAAAGTGACCAGGAAGTGTTGTTTACCCCATTGCATAACACAAGCAGCATAGGTCCCTCAAGGAAATTAACAGGCAGCAGGTTTAAAACAAACCACAAGGAAGTATATTCTCACACAAGACACTGTCAACTGTGGAGCTTGTCATGGGATGTTGTATAGGTCAAACCATAACTGGGTTCAAAAAAAGAATTAGATAAGTTCACGGAGTCCATCTGTGGTAGGTTGCCAAGAGGGTCAGGGACACAGTCTCATCCTCTGGGTGTCCCTAAACCTCTGACTGCTCGAAGTGGGGACTGGACCACAAGGGGTGGATCACTTGATAAATTGCCCAGTTTTGTTCATTCCCTCTGAGGCATCTGGCACTGGCTACTGTTGGTAGCCTGTCAAGGATAGTTTAGGGTTACTTGGTCCTGCCTCAGCACAGGTGTATGGACGAGATGACCTCTTGAGGTCCCTTCTAGACTGGCATTTATATGATTCTACGAAAATGAGACACAACATAAAATATGGACGAGCAACAGAAGCAGGCAAAGACTTTAAAAAAACCACAAAGTTGTTGATGGCGGTACTGGAATACTGCCTCTAGTCTCCTGAACCTTTTCCATGCACATCCGTTACCTCCTTGAGTTTAGATGGGACTCTGCCCATAGAATGTGCAGGTGTTGTTTTGCCCTCAGCCTTATAAACAAGGTCTTCAGCTGAATCATTTCTGGACTAGTCATCTTTGTAACTGGGGCAGTGGACTTGTAGCAGGGCGGCGACTCACCCCTGCGGCGCCTCCTGCTGGTCTGTCTGGGAATTAGCTCTCCAGCCTCCTGAGCGCCATCTGCAGGCTGATGTCCCTGTGTCCCTCCCAGACCATGGGTGCTGCACCCCTGCAGTACCCCTTCAGGTCTTAGGGTCTCCCCTCCCTGGGGAACCCCCACCCTCTATCCCCACCTTACCTCAGTCTAGGCAACTGCCAGTCACCACTTGCCCCCGTTCACTGAGGCAGACTGCAGTATAATTGCCATTCATCACAGGCAAGGGGGGTTGGCCTGCTGCTACTGTCTCAATAACTATGGGCTGCCCCCTGCAATCTCAATACCCTTTGTTGGGCCTTCCCCTAGGCCCTGCAGCCTGGGGGTTTCTAGGCTGGAGCTTCACCAGCTCCTCCTGCCTTGCCCCAGCCCTGCACCAATCTGGGTACCTTGCTCAAGCTCCCAGCAGCCAGGCCTGTCTTCCTCTGCATACAGAGGAGACTCTCTGTCAGGCCCTGTCCCTCAGCCCTTTTATAAGGGCTGGTCTGTTTGGGGCGTGGCCACCCAGCTGAGCCTGCTTCCCAATCAGCCCAGCTTTTCCCTACTCAGCCTGGGAGCTGCTTGCCCCCAGCCACAGCCCTTCCCAAGGCTCTTTTAAACCTTCTCCACTGGAGTGGGGCAGTCGCCCCAGTACAGGACCGTTTCCATCTTCAAAGGATTCTTCTCTTTGCACCACTAAGGGAAGTTTCAATTTATTTTCTTAAGACTGTTGTCCCATGGAGTGAAGAGAAATCATGTAGTGAACATATTTGATATGGTAACTCTGGAAGCTGGAACGTTTGGTGCGGTTTCTAATGCCTGGTCTTCACTACGGGGTGGGGTGGGGGGGGAGATCGACTGCAGATACACAACGTGATTCACGTAGCTGAAGTTTGCGTATCTGCAGCCGACTTACCTGCCGTCCTCACGGCGGCGGCAGTTGGCAGCGCGCTCCCCCATCGACTCCAGCTTGCCTGGAGTTCCGGAGTTGACGGGGGTGCCGCGGGCGATCGATTTCTTGCGTCTTCACAAGACGTGAGACATCGATCGCCAAAAGATCGATCGCTACCCGCCGATCCGGCAGGTAGTGAAGATAAGCCCTAAGACTGGGACACTGTCCATTTGTGTGTGTGTGTGTGTCTGTGTGTGTGTGTGTGTGAGAGAGAGAGAGATGACCACCCTCATTCCCCCACGTTCTCTGGTGAGCCACATTGGAGTACGTTTGTAGGAATCATGCAAATAATTTCAATGTGTTGTGCGTATTTACGACGCTGCTGGTATGAATCCCATCTCCACGCGGTTCTGGAAGGTGCTTCCGATGCTGACGGTTATTGTAATGGAGGAAGTGGACAATGTGTTAACAACCCAAGATCCCTAGGCTGTCACTGTGCCATACCTTGGCCACTCAGAATCTCCTGGTGAGAGCAGTAGTTGAACCCAGTGTCTACAGGCGCCTGCGCCCTACCGCACAGAACGCTCTCTCAGCAGTATAGGGCCTGAGACAAAGGTGCATGGTTCTGATTCTCCCTGACAGAGGGCATTGGCATTGTTTAGTGCTTTATGCCCTAATATCCAGTGCTTGAATAAAGTGTGTGTGTGTGGGTAGGGGGTGGGGGTGGGGGTAATCTACAGTGAGAGCTCTTCCACAGGAGCTACTGCTGCACCTCTGCTGACTATTCAGTGCAAACTGCAAACTTCTCCCTGCAGTGAACTCTCAAATGCTCTGCAGCGTAAAACTGCTTTTTAATCCCTTGCTAACAGGAACGGTCTGATTTTTGACAGGGGTTTTAATGTTTGCTTCTGAAGCTGAGCCAGGATTTTTGAAGCCTTTGACAATGTGTTAAGTAGCTTCAGATTTTTACATGCTATCTCTGTGGATTTCAGTGACCCACCTAATGTACTGTTTGTTCCTAACAGCTTCCATTTGCATTCCGATGGATCATGTTACGTTGAAGTCAAAGACAAAACTTGCATTCGCTTTGACGGGAAGAAGATGGTGCCCTGTGGTTTTTGGTTTTTGTCCAGTGTGACAGTGCCTGCCAGTTTAATGCATTTTAAAACGTCTTCACAGAACCAAACAAGATTTTCACCTAGATTCACAGAACCAAACAAGATTTTCACCTAGATCCTCCTGCAAACAGGAAAGCTTTGATTGTGAGATCAGAAACCTGGAGGTAGTCTTCTATGGCTGACGCTGAGAATTCAAAATGATTCTTCATCACTTGAAAGACATCAGTTAAAATGCTACAAGGAAAAACGAATTGTAATTCCTTTGCCTGAGATTGGGAATTATTGTCGGGAGGAGTGCTCATAAAAAAAAATCTGTTTGATGAAATAGTACAGCTGTCCGAATTGTAGACTCGGTTCTTTCTGCAGGAGACAATCATTTCTATTATTCCTTCATCAACTTTTCCCGCCACAAAATGTTTGTTTATTTTATTTGTGTTTTCGCCTGTAACATGGAGCCCAAGAGCTCACTTGGTCTCATTTTGCACCAGTGTAACTCTGTAGACCTCAGCTGACTTGCTCTTCATTTACACTTAAGATCTGAATCTGGCAGTTGTTTCGCTGGATAAAGATGAGGCTATTGAAACCGGTGATTGAGTCTATTGAGAAAAGCCAGCTGCAGAATTCATAGACTCCAGTCTGATAAAAAGATTGGTGTACATGTTTGTATTTATCAAAATGCTTTAAACTGCATTTGAAGGCCGAAAGCCCTTTTGTGACTTTCCATCTGTTGGTAACTGAAGGTGTTGATGAATCGTATTCGGCAGTCCACAGAGGTGAGTAATCTGTATTCAGGCTCTCTTGCAATTCTTTATACAGGTATTTGATTGCTAGAGGTTTGTCTGGAGGGTATGTGGCATGCTTCAGCTCCTGTGCCAGAGGGAGTCCTGCTCTGAGCCCTACGTACGTGGAGCTGCTGTAGTAGTGTGGGTTTCCACTGCGCTGCCTTATGCAGTCCAGGAAACAGCAAGAAATGTCTGTGGAGTTCAGAGAATCAGAGAATCCTAGAATATCCGGGTTGGAAGGGACCTCCGGAGGTATCTAGTCCAACCCCCTGCTTAAAGCAGGACCAATCCCCAACTAAATCATCCCAGCCAGGGCTTTGTCAACCCTGACCTTAAAAACCTCTAAGGAAGGTGATTCTACCACCTCCCTAGGGAACCCATTCCAGTGCCTCACCACCCTCCTAGTGAAAAAGTGTCTCCTAATATCCAACCTAGACCTCCCCCTCTGCAACTTGAGACCATTACTCCTTGTTCTGTCATCTGCCACCACTGAGAACAGTCTAGATCCATCCTCTTTAGAATCCCCTTTCAGGTAGTTGAAGGCAGCTATCAAATCCCCCCTCAGTCTCAACCTCTCCTCATAAGTCATGCGCTCCAGGCCCCTAATCATTTTTGTTGCCCTTCTCCGGACTTTTTCCAATTTTTCCACATCCTTCTTGTAGTGTGGGGCCCCAAACTGGACACAGTATGCCAGATGAGGCCTCACCAATATCGAATAGAGGGGAACAATCACGTCCCTCGATCTGCTGGCAATGCCCCGACTTATACAGCCCAAAATGCCGTTAGCCTTCTTGGCAACAAGGGCACACTGTTGACTCATATCCAGCTTCTCATCCACTGTAACCCCTAGGTCCTTTTCTGCAGAACTGCTGCCTAGCCATTCGGTCCCTAGTCTGTAGCAGTACATGGGATTCTTCCGTCCTAAGTGCAGGACTCTGCACTTGTCCTTGTTGAACCTCATCACATTTCTTTTGGCCCAATCCCCTGTGTAGTAAGTGAAGGCAATGTAATAAGTAAAGGCCTAACGAAGGCCCAGTATGAGGCCTGAACCAAAGTAATGGTCAAGCCTTTGCTAATATGAAGCAAAGTTAACATAAGAACATAAGAACGGCCATACTGGGTCAGACCAAAGGTCCATCTAGCCCAGCATCCTGTCTACCGACAGTGGCCAATGCCAGGTGCCCCGGAGTGAGTGAACCTAACAGGTATGATCGAGCGATCTCTCTCCTGCCATCCATCACCCCCCTCTGACAGACAGAGGCTAGGGACACCATTCATTACCCATCCCGGCTAATAGCCATTTATAGACTTAGCCTCCATGAATTTATCCAGCTCTCTTTTAAACCCTGTTATAGTCCTAGTCTTCACAGCCTCCTCAGGTAAGGAGTTCCACAGGTTGACTGTGCGCTGTGTGAAGAAGAACTTCATTTTATTTGTTTTAAACCTGCTGCACGCCAATTTCATTGAGTGGCCCCTAGTTCTTCTATTTTGGGAACAAGTAAATAACTTTTCTTTATTTACTTCCTCCACACCACTCATAATTTTATATACCTCGATCATATCCCCCCTTAGTCTCCTCTTTTCCAAGCTAAAAAGTCCTAGCCTCTTTAATCTCTCTTCATATGGGACCCGTTCCAAACCCCTAATCATTTTAGTTGCCCTTCTCTGAACCTTTTCTAGTGCCAGTATATCCTTTTTGAGATGAGGAGACCACATTTGTACGCAGTATTCAAGATGTGGGCGCACCATGGATTTGTATAAGGGCAATAAGATATTCTCCGACTTATTCTCTATCCCTTTTTTAATGATTCCTAACATCCTGTTTGCTTTTTTGACTGCCGCTGCACACTGCGTGGATGCCTTCAGAGAACTATCCACAATGACTCCCAGGTCTTTTTCCTGATTGGTTGTAGCTAAATTAGCCCCCATCATATTGTATGTATAGTTGGGGTTATTTTTTCCAATGTGACTTACTTTACATTTATCCACATTAAATTTCATTTGCCATTTTGTTGCCCAATCACTTAGTTTAGTGAGATCTTTTTAAAGTTCTTCACAGTCTGCTTTGGTCCTTACTACTTTGAGCAGTTTAGTATCATCTGCAAACTTTGCCACATCACTGTTTACCCCTTCCTCCAAATCATTTATAAATAAGTTGAATAGGATCGGTCCCAGGACTGACCCTTGGGGAACACCACTAGTTACCCCTCTCCATTCTGAAAAAGTTCCATTTATTCCTACCCTTTGTTCCCTATCTTTTAACCAGTTTTCAATCCATGAGAAGATCTTCCCTCTTATCCCATGGCAGCTTAATTTACGTAAGAGCCTTTGGTGAGGGACCTTGTCAAAGGCTTTCTGGAAATCTAAGTACACTATGTCCACCGGATCCCCCTTGTCCACATGTTTGCTGACCCCTTCAAAGAACTCTAATAGATTAGTAAGACACGATTTCCCTTTGCAGAAACCATGTTGACTTTTGCCCAACAATTTATGCTCTTCTATGTGTCTGACAATTTTATTCTTTACTATTGTTTCAACTAATTTTCCCGGTACGGACGTTAGACTGACTGGTCTGTAATTGCCAGGATCACCTCTGGAGCCCTTTTTAAATATTGGCGTTACATTAGCTATCTTCCAGTCACTGGGCACAGTAGCCGATTTAAAGGATAGGTTACAAACCCTCGTTAATAGTGCCGCAATTTCACAGTTAAGCTGTAAGCAAGAGGCCCTGCTCACAGAAGTTGGCAAGGAAAAGGGCTGAGATTGCAAAAATACATATTCAGTTAGCATAGTTACCGTATAAACATGGTATCAGGAATGTTCCTATCCCAGAACATTCCACAGATAACAGAACAAATCGACCCATCCCAATGACAGGGGCAAAAGGGTAAAATGATGGATAGAGTTGTTTTGATCGAACTAACAAGTACAAGGTGCAAGGCGGCACCTTACTACGTAGTGGGGCTGTACCTTACTACGTAGTGGGGTTGTACCTTGCTACGTGGAGGGGTTGCACCTCCATACGTCAGGAGTGATGTAACTTGTTTGTACCTGTGTATAAAAATGTGTCCCTGTTGTTAGTGTCTTTGTCCGGCTCAAGGGGGTAGTGGAAGGTCCCGCCACTAAGCCGTGTCCATTGCCAAGCGACACTTTGTAGCAGTATGCCCAATAAACTCAATACTCTACGGGGAACTGAAATTGTGTCAGGGTCGCAATAAACCTGGCCAAGGTGCCTTTGTACCTTACTAGACTCTGTGGTTATTGGGGGTTCTCGTCGGATTTGCTGTGTCAGCTATCTGCGCAGAGCTGGGGCAGCATACAGAGGGAACACACGCACGCAGCCGAGTGATATCAACAGGAAACAGCAGAAGCACCACACCAGTAGCATCTGACAACACCCTGATTTGTCTAGATCCCTCTGTATCCTATCCCTACCCTCCAGTGTTGGAGAAGAAATGTTCTGTTGTCCTCTGTCGTTAGAGGGCAGCAGCTCGTGTTATCTGAAATCCCCTAAGGCACGTATGTGCGAGTTGTATCTGCAATTCCTCCTGTTCGTCCATGCTCCCTCGGACACCCGCTCAGCAGCGGGTGTGAACACCTGCACTCACTGACTGTCTTAGCTTCGAAACAATATTCGGAGCTGCAGAGAGCCTGAAAGAGTGTTTAAACCCCGCCAGTTTCCCCATGCACAAATCGGTCCATGCAGGATGGACTCCTCCCTTCCCAAGTCAACAAAGTACTTAGAGGGAAGTATTTTAAAAGATCATTTATATGCATGCCTCTTACCCTACAAGCTTACTATCCCCAGATGGCTACCTCGGCAGGCCTGACTTCAGGCACACTCAGCGGGTCCTGTCTGTCTGGGTCCTCCAAACATCTACTCCCTCTCTTGACTGAGGCTCCCTTCTAAAGCCTGCTATAGTTCTTCTCTTCCTGGGCTTTGACTTCCTATTCCAAGCTGCCCCCCCCCCCCACCTCCCAAGTTCTGGCATTGTCTCTTCGCAGGTCCAGTGTTTCTTCTGCGGTAGCTTATCTTGAGCTATCCTTTTCCTTCTCACCAGTTTTTTTCCAGACTGGCTGCTGTTGAGTTATCCCCAATATATGTACAGGAACCACCCCCAAAACCAGGCCAGCACACAGCATCCAGACATTACAGAGCTGCTCCAGTTCCGTCCCTCTCGCGGAGTTCTAATGTGCACTAGCTTCTTGCGGAATCAATTCTCTTGGGCATCCACCTAGAAATTAATAAATGATAATTCTGTAGATGTGCTTGGGACTGAGGTTCAGGCTCTCGTTTAATTCTATAGTGCATGTCAGTGTAGCACTGCGAGAAATCTGGGCTGTTTAACATGAACGACAAATGACGGCTTTCAGAAAAAAGTAAAGAAGGAAACGTTAGATTCGGAGACGAATGTCTCCCCATTAAAAATGTGACAGGTGCATAGAAATCTCAATCTTCAGGCAGCTTGCCAGCTTTGTGAATCAGAACAAGAAGAGTTCCTCTTTCCATGTTGTTCTGTTCTGGTGCTGAAGTGTGGGGCACTGGAGTTCGTTAGTGTTGGGATTTCTTTCCAGGTATGAAGGTGATTGTTCTCAGGGAGGTCACCGGTGTTAATGAACCACACTCTGATAAGATCGAGTATATGGGATACATTAAACAAACCGAACCTGTGCAGTTTTATTGTAGTAGTAAATTCCTGGTGTGCAGGTTTGGATTGGGAGAATTCTAAGTAGGGCTGTGTACACGTGGGGTGGATTGTTTGCTTGCTAAGATCTGCTTGCAGGACGAGTATCCCGACTGGACGCTAGTGGTGCGGTCACTTCTAAGAAGAAAATGCTTCCTGTTTGTTATAATATCACAAGCTCAACATTCGATTGCTCCTGTGCTCCTTGCCCAATAAGAAACCTCACAGTCACAGGCACTCTCAGGGGTCCAAAGAACCCTGCTTACTGGAAAGATACAAGCATGCCAGGCCTAGCCCAGGCTCTTGCCACGCACACTCTGTCTTTACACGCTACTGCTTTGCTTCAGTTCTGGGTGCTTCTGAAACAGAGCACATGGTGAGCGCCACTAGAGACCCACAGACTATTTAAAGGGATACTACCCTATTTCTATCAACTACAATCGTTGATCAGTTACTGTTCTCTTTCCATTCTGTCTGCTGTCAGAACTTGCCCAGACCCTGTGTGACTGGTCAGCAGTTCACCCAGGAACACCTGCTCTGTTTCTTTTGGCCTCTTGAGATGGGAAGCAGAATCCCAGAAAGCTGGTTCCCTGGAGGAGTGTCTCAATCTTCTGTAGAAAACGTTCCCACTCTAGGACTCTGCCCTTGTTCCAGAGCCCGTGGGCTGAGAACACGGATACAGTGCGCATGGACAGCCACATACGGAGGTTCACACTATGCACACTGACGAGAACCCACATGGAATGTTGTGGGCGTGTGTACGCCCCTCAGACATCTAACCAGACAGCCGAGCGGGGCAAACGGCCCCTGGGGCTTGGTGGTGCGTGGCTTAATTGGGTAGCTTTGTAAAGTCAAAGCAGGGTTTATTCCATTGCGACACTAGGCGTGAGAGGCATATTGCCTGGTCCAGCTCCTCCCTGCTTCCGAATAGTGACAGGGTCCAAGCTCTGGAAGGAACCAGGAGGAGTGGGCATGTTAAGGATGCACTAGGGCCTGCTGGAGCTCCGTAGGCTCACTTTCTTCAGGTCCTTGTCGATTCACCCCACCCAGGGGCATTTCACCTCCTCTCAAACCCGAAATCTCAGGGTGGTTTTCAGTTCGACAGTTCCACTGTTGCCTGCTTTTAATCCCAGCCAGGGAGACCAGCAGTTCTCGTGATTCCCTTGTCAAGGCAAACTCAGTGAACCTGGCTGGAGTTCCCGTTTAATAACCAAACCCAAAGCTGGCTAACTTCGGTGTGTTTTGATAGGGCTGGGCACACTGAGTGCAGCTCTGGCGTGGATGGAGTTCTTTCTCAAGTGACAAAATGTAGGAGATGACAGATTGTTGATGTGCGTGGTTCTGTGGTTGAAATATGATCATCTATTTTTTACACGTAAAAGGGTATTTCCTTGCACAAACCGACTATGTGCACATCATATTGCCTGTTTTGCCTGAACTAATTTAAGGCTTGATTCTGTTTAGTAATTTATTAGATGTTACGGTTTGTTGGGCATGTAAGAAAAATCTCTGAACTACACATTGAGGTTTCTCTTTAGCACTAGGAAAGTAAAGGAACTAGCACAGGCAAAAGCAATTCTTTCAGCTAGCATTGGGAAGCTGCTTTATGATGCTGACAAAAACCAGCGCCGTTAGAAATCCTGCAGCTTATGCCCTTAACTCATCGTATTGTTTTGAGGTATTGTAACACTGCAACAGGGGCTTCAGAACAGCTTGTGATCCCATAAGTCCTGCAATATCCCCCTACAGGCAAATCTTCCAGTGAAGTCAGACAGGATCAGACCCCATGTGAGCGGCAATATTGAAAGACGGATGTGAAAGATTGACTTGCTCCTTTAGGGTCCCAGGCAATGCCCATTGAAGCCAACGGAAAGATTCTGATGGATTTGGGCTTTCACTGTCCTGTGATCTACTCTCACCATTAATTTAAGAACTAGGACTATAGGACGTGCCAGACTGGATCAGACCAGTGGGCCATCTGGTACCGTCTCCTGTCTCTAATAATGGCCAAGACCAGCTGCTTCGGCGGAGGAGTGCAAGAGACACGACATGAGCAATGCTAGAATAATCTGCCCATAAAGGAAGCGCCTTCCTACCCCCTCAGCTGGAGATGGCTGATGCCCCGAAGCAGGGGGTTTTATAGCCCTTCCCAAATTTTGGTGGCTAGGTTGAAAAGAATTCTCCTGTAGCTCTGGATGTTCATTTCCTTTTTGGATCTATTAATTGAGTCCCCTTAATCTGTTGTTTTGCCTCGATAGACTGCACTGCTAGATTTGACAGAATTTCTTTTTAAAGATCATGAAGAATGTGAGCTCTAGCTATTGAGGATTGGAAACTCCCAGACAATAGGAAATCAGCCAGCACAAGGTGGTAATTATAGCTACATGACTGACAGCAGTAAGCAGCAGGCCCACCAAAAGAACTGTAAACTGATTAAATTCCATTTATTTTGTATAATGTCCTCAATTTGCACAGCACTCATTTGCATTTGTATCTAAACTGTCTTGTTATGCACGCCTTCTGTAATTGCTTTTTGAAGGGGGGTCCATACAGTATAGTTCTCATACCTCTAAACTTATATTGGCATGGCTGTGCACACAACAATGTGTCTCATACAATCTGTCACTGCCAATGCTCGAGCAGTCACTGGTCTGATATGAGGCCGGGGTTTTCATAGCTAGGTGTCAAAGCCAGGCTGCTCAGTCCTCACTTAGACACCTGAATAAAACCAAACTTTTAAAGGAGCCCTGCCATGGAACTGGAGTGGGGTGACCAGTAGGCTCTGCTACCCTTAGGGAGACAGACCACCTCCGTGTCAGTCCTTTACAGGGCAATGGAAGAAGAGCCTGACAGGTCAATCAAAGTGTGAGGCAGTGGTGAGAACCCAGTGTCAGAGGCCCAACAGAGCAACGAGGCAAAAGTCACTATCCCCTCACTGCCAGCTGATTGAGCATAAGCTTGCACTATCCCACGGTAATTAGGATCATAACTGCATGCCATTTCACACTGGGTGCTTTAAAATGTTCCAAGGAAATTGGAAATCTGCTTTTATTCCCCTGTCTCTGTATATTTAATGTGCCCATCACAGTGGTATCTGACCTGCCAGCAATCCAACAAGAAGTAGCAAATTGGCTATGAATCTAAGTTGTACTTGTTAAGCTTTCATGAAGAGAATAAATCTAAGCGCTAACTGTCATGGTACGTACTGCCAGCAACTGAACAAGTTTTCTTGCTATTTCTGATGGTACTGAATTCTTGCCCCCAGCTTCCCTCCACCAATGCTCGAGTAGCCTTTTTTAGACGTAGGTAGTATAGAGACGGATAACGTGCATTAGCTGTATCAATATTTCCCTCACGTCCTCAAAGGGAAGTCTTGTCTTCCAGAGGGGCTGATGCCTTTTCTTCAGAAAAATGAGTTCTGTGGCAGAGAACCATCAGATCAAATATATATTCAGAGGGGCCAGAGCAACAGAAACACAAAGGACTGGTTAGATCTTATTCTGCGTGATGGTTTTTCCCATTTTCCACGTGGCTCTCGACAGTCGGAATTGTGCGAGAATAATACGTGGCGGTGGGAAGAACAGTGTTTGCTGGACAGAATACATTTTGCTTCTCTGCATTTCCCACAGAAGCAGCGTCAACTGACTCAGTCTGTGGGTTGTGTTTTTAAAATCAGAAGTAGGAATTCTGTGCCTAACCCGAACCAGAGCTTGGAGCTGAAATGGCATCAAAAATAGCAGCAGGCCTCAGGAGCTGTGCACAGATGTTCGCTCTGGATCAGTTTCTGCCCTAGTCAGTTTTGCAGGGACAGGGAATTGCAATTCATGGGTTTTTTTTTAAAAATGATCCGTGTTTAAGGTCTCAAATCTATAATGTAACATATCCCATTAGCTTAAGCATCCCCCTCTGCACTTCACTGCTGTGGTGGCCAGTACGGTAAGTGGTAGTTATCTGACAGTATCGTATCGTAGTGAAAATGGTGACTATATAAATAATAGGTCTGCTCCAAAGCCAGCTGAAATCAGTGGGGTCTTTCCAGTTGCATAGTTGGGTTTCGGATCCAGCTCACACTCACTGCAGTTCATGTGAGATGATAAGCCATAGAAAGGGTTCACAGCCACTCCACAGCTGGCTGAAAGTATCTAAGTCTGAACATCTGCTGATGGACAGGGGATTCTTGGAGCTTAAGGAAAAGGTCCTTGAATTCTGGCTTTCTAGCATGTTATCGAGTACGCTGCTAGAGATGGGCAGACAGTCCATGTGTCCTGCACCAGATGAAACACAAGCCTCCTCTGCACTACAGAAGAGGCTTGTGCTGACAAGGGGTGACAGTGGTGGATGCAGCTGACCCAGAAACATGACACACACCCTTCCTTGCAGCTTCTGGGGAGGGTGCAGAAGTTCTACTCCCCTGGGCACAGGTCTGTACGACATTTACAAGTGTACACCATTGAGTGCGAACCAAACCATTGTCCATCTGCACTGCTGTCCTAGCTTCTGGGCGGGCATTAAATGTGAACCCTGGGAGCTGCATTATCTTCTGGCTCTTTCCCAGTAGGAGTATTGATAGCACATATAAAGTATCAGAGTCCAAGCTCAGGGAGGCAAGTGACATGTGTCATGGCTGGAGAGCTGATGATTTGGGCTGAGAGCTACAGTTTCCTGTGCGGAGTCCCTGACTCATGTACCAGGTCATGGAGCTCAAGTGGGCTGGATCGGAGGGAATCTCTGCAGCCATTCTGTGGCCTGGATGAAGAGTCTCCTGCCTCCCATTTGGCTTGATGAGGGGGCTGGATCTTTGGCCTGATAGGCATAGATGAATGACCGCCCTGGTAGGATGTAATGTGAGCAGGAACTCATCCTCCATGTGGTCTAAATAAGCCCAGTTTGGACCCTTACTGGTGTGTGGAATTCCACTGAAGGTGCTAAGGTTTGGAAGGGTGAGTAGGCGTCAAAAGACTAGACCCAGTGGTCACCCGTGGATTTTTATTAGATAGCTATATTAGACTTTCTTCAGGTACCTTATCAGTGACCCCATCTTGCAAACTGTCTTACTCCGCTTGACGTTTTTCAAGTGAGAAAATAACATAAATTTAGATCACCGAATAAACTAATTGAAACGCTCATAGTAGAATTAATGAGCAGGAACCTGTGCGGAGTGTTCATCCATTTATTCTTGAGAGATTATGGGAACGGCTGTCAATATCTTTCCCATGCTTGAACTGTTTTGATCCACAGCTCTCAGACGTGGATTACCTGCTCTTCACAGTCATTGTTTCTGTTTTTGCCAAGTTCTTGCGGAGGTTCCTTCTAATCTAGAGGCAAAATGGAAACTTTCAAACAAATGATCATTTGTCAGAGACCAGTCTGCTGGGACAGATATAATTTTAGCACGGCAGAAATATTGGTTGTGAGGAAAATTCCAGGCAAAATTGTACGTCAAGGAATATGAGTGTGAAAGAATGATAGCCACTGACATTTAGTAACGCAGCAATTGGTTAATATTCTGTGGAAGATGCACTGCTCGTGATCAAGTGTCTTCTGTGTCATCCCCCTTGTTTCTCTGTAATGAGTACATTTGGTGAGAGGGCAGTTGTGCAGTTTATTGTGGTTATTTACCACCTCTGGCAGCTGATGGTACCGATGACATTACACTACTAGGACTAAAGCAGTTAGAGAGACTGCCCACCTAAGCAAATTTAAACTCCATGCTAAATGCAATTAAAGACCCTAAATAAAGCCCTGAATTATTAGTTCCTGTCCCTTATGTAAGAGCCTTCAGGTAGTTCACAGTACATTTCCAGGATCAAAATGATGGGCTGCCATAGAATAATAGGCTTCCCTTGAATGTCTGAATTGCTTTGCTTGTTACTTACAATCCTGTTTTGGTTCTTAAGTCTCTAACTGGCAGATGCAGTGTGTAGGTTTCAACACTAAAGAGCCTTCAAGGAGGGATCAAAGCAACTAGAAACATATTACTGTAAGTGAATTTGTTATAATTAGGTTAATAATTGGCCTAATTATTACAGCCAATGGAAAGAAGACTATGTTAATTTCAATTGAATAACTGGATAAATATAATAAATAAGAGAGGTGTTACCACAATCCTGTCACTGTACCACATCAAACACTTAACAAAGTTCAGGGTTTTGAATACAGAGACCTTGGCCTGCATAGTATTATGGCAAACACATAATTAAAAATAGTTTTAAATCTTTTATTAAGGATACAGAAGAAGGAGAGAAACCGTTAAAACATGTGAAATCTAAAGTATTAAGCAAGGCTTGGAGCATATTTTAACAATGCCTATGGCATGTTTACTAAGCAAAAGTTGTTTATTTGGCAGTAGTCTTCAGAGCTGGGACTCAAATGTTTAAGGAAAGATTTTGTCAGAATTTTAGCTTAAACTACTGTCTCTCTCCCACTCAAATTTGTTGTTTGAAAGTAAAAAATACCCTTTTAGCGTGTGAAGACTGTGAAATAATTTTCTTTGTCCTCTTAACAGGCTAGGAAGTTTTAAAGATTGAAGTGCTGATGGAGTTGAGGAGTTTGGTTTGTGTCTGAATTCATCTTTTCCAGCCAAGTCTTTCACTGGTCATATTGCTTCTCTTGGAGCACCTCCAGATAAACCTACCTGGGCCTTACAAGCACAGTCTGGTGCCACATAAAACTCAATAAGACAATAGAAATAAACTCCAATTTACATGCTGTACAAATACATATAGACTGAGACATCAGAAAGATATGCCAATGCGTAGGACAGACAACACCCTCTGGGAGCCTGACAGAAGAGACTAATAAGTCAGTCCAAGCTCACACTAGAGCACCAGGCTTCTAATCCATTAGTATTCCTACCCAACGCTCAGCAGTTCTGCTAGTCTGCAGTGCGTTCAGTTTCGGCATCTAATTTGCACCGAACAGATTGGAAAAACTGGAGCGCTCGGACAGGCTTGTTGTTTATCTGTGTCACAGCTGTGAATTCTGAATTTAGCTTATCATCTTCTTGGGAAGCCGCTGACAGCTGGAAATACTATATATTGCATAAAGCAAAGGGTGGGACTTCCCGGTAAACTTATCCTGAATGCCCATGAATCAGACTGAGCAGGAGCCGGAGTATGTCATTACAGAGCCATAAAGCGGAGCTGTAGATGAAGATTTCTGTGCAGGAGCAGGGGAGATCACAGCTGTGGTAGGTTTGGGTCTAACTCACTCCTGTGAGTTACCCCTGTGCAGAGTCGGGTTTCTTAAAGGCACAGACATGGTGAAATCTACCAGTATTTGCTACTGGAAAACTTAAAATATTTTAGCAACTAGTGATTGGCTTGGTGATTGGGAGGGTCCCGGGCAAGAGAGCTCAGGAGCTCACTCGTATTCAGAATTCTAGAATGCACTCATCAGTCTTTAATTAGGTGCACAAATTCTACAAACAAAGGGTACGTCTACACTGCAAGCGAGGGTGTGGCCACATCATGAGTAGATGGCACTCCCAAGCAATCTTTAGCTAGCACAGGTAGCGGTAGTTGCATTGGCGTGGTAACATTGGCTTCATCAGGGCCTAGCAGCCAGCGTTCAGCCTGGCCAGGAAGCCTAGGTACCTGCTTGCATGGCTAGCCTGCTTTGAAGCCGAAGGCGCCATGTCTACACTACTGTTGCTATCCATGCTAGCTTTAGTCTAGCAAGAATGTGAGTTCCTCCTGGTGCTACTAGCAGGGAGTTGAACGATTAACATTTTTGATTCAGTTCCAGTTCGGGTTTATCAATATTTCCTAACTCTCCGGTTCGGTTCCGGTTCAGAGACTAACTTAGAATGATCATTTGGTAACCGGTTTAACCCTTTGAACCTGTCTGAACCGGTACAGAACATTTCCTGAAAATAAGGTCACACACACTTAGGTTTGCGTTGTAGCAAAAGACTATAACTATCAATACTTCTTCCACTGGGGAAGTGATTTATTTTTTTAAACGAGTTACTTCCATGCACAACACTCGATCAGTCATATCTGGCTGCTGAGGTGACAGAATGAATTTTAGCCCAGAAAATGCCCGTTCTATGCTAACTTTCGTAGCAGGAACAAGCCCTCAGCAGGAAGAGTTAGGAGAAGGGAGGGAGGCATTATGAGAGTTGAAGTTCCCTTCCCTGGGCATGAGAACAGGAGAACTTCCAATCTCAGAACCCCTCCTTCCTCATCTCCTCCAAAGGCTTGCTGGGCAGGGTAGTCTCTGGCCTTGTTCCCCCCCAGCGTTGAAGAGGGGAGCGCCTTTCCTCAGCACCCCAAAAGACCCCCTCAGCATCTGAACTAACTACCAGGTTTTGGTGTTTTGGCTTCGGTTCAGGTTCAGGTTGGGATTCGCTTCGAGTCCCCGCCCAGAAGTTTTCCTTGCTGTGTGGTCTTGGCAGTGATGGGCCCAATGCCAGCAGCTGAGCTGGGCCATCTACTAGGGACTGCGGTGGGGGTAGCTGCGGTTTGGAGGATGGGACTGTTCATCGGCGCCCCGACTCCGTCTGCCTCGGGCAGCCCACGCAGTGACTTGCAGTCCTCCGCAGGCCTCGCTCTCTGGGAGAGGCACCTACCAACCCCGAATTCCTCCCAAGGGGTGCTCCCTTTGATGGGCCTGCCTTTAACAGCAGGCCCGGGGTTTCCAGCATAGATACATAATACACCTTTCTGTGTGTACATCTCCTTGGGATTCTGCTCAGTGTGACAGGCTTTAATAGAGACCGGACATAACCTATCCCTGTACCCTTATTTACTCCTCTGCCCTTTGGCATCACAAGGTCCTTGGTCACTAGTGTGGCACCAGCAGTCTTTCCCCCCTTTATTTAAAACATTTTACCAGATAGCTCCCAAATTCTGGCACCCAGTGACTGCATAGGGTGGGCCCCTACCCCTATCAAACCACAGATGGCAGAAAGCACCACAGCACCAGTGAAGAATCCCTGCGTATTCCTAAACCAGGGACCGAACTGACCAGCTGTGGGGTGTGCCTTCAACCGCAGGAGGCTGCAACTGTTCGAAATGGGTCTCCTTTGCTCACTGGCCCCACGTCTGTCTTGCTGGGATTCCTCTTCAGCCATGAGCTGACCTCATCCGAACATGGGGGCCTCTTGGTGGTTGTGGGGGGATTGTCTGGGATGAAGGATAACTAGAGCTGTGTGTCATCTGCATCTTGCTGGTCCATCTCATCGACAGCCTCTCTCAGGCGAGACAGCAGGGATCTCGTGGTCAACAGTGTCGAATGACGCAGAGAGGTCCAGGAGAACGGGAATGGATGTCTTCCTTCCATGCACTGACAGGCGATCATCTATCAGTGCTGCTCAGGTGGGTTTTGTTCCATGCCTTGGCCTGAATCCACATTACACCAGGCCTAGGATATTAACTTCAATTAGATGAGCTTGTAGGTGGTCTTTGGAAACCATCTCTGAGTTTTCTCAGGAACAGGAGGCTTAACACTGGGCGGTAGCTGGCTAGCGCTGAGGTGGTGTTTCTTCAGTGTCAGTCAGACAGTTGCGTATTGGAAGGAGAAAGGGAAGATTTCTTTTCTGAAGGAGGCTTTGGCTCTTTTGATCAGGAGCGGCACCGGTTGTTCATGGCTCTCATGTTTACAGTCAATAAAAGCAGTTACATAAATATGGGTGTCTAGAATGAACTTTGCGATGTTCTAAGTAAGTTTCTATTAAATGTTATTGTAGAATGTTTATAGATCAGTCCCTCAGTGGTATTTTCTGAGGTAGTTCATGTACTGCAAAGTGGTGCATTCAGGATGCTTCAGCATTGCCTATTAACTTTACTTACGGCGGCTTGTTCAGCCTTTGGCTCTGTGCTGTTTAGTTTAGGAAAATTAATCCGATTTTTCTGTTGTAAGCAGTAGTGCCTGATGCGAGTTCTGCCATAACTGATTGTTATCACATATTGCATGAAGTTAACGACCACCTTCTTCCAGTAAAGAGATCTATTTACTAGAGCAAGAGAACGGCACAGGACCTAGGCAAGAACCCACGTGGGGGATGAGAAAATGAAGAATGCAAGGTTGATATTCTACTCATTTTAATCCAGTCTCTTAGCCTCTGTCTGCAAATATCTGTAGGAGTCGTCTTCGACTCATACTTCTGGTTAGGTCCTCATTTCTGGGCTATGCCTAAATGTCGATGATTCACTCTACATAATGTCTCAAAAATATGGCTTGCCTAGCCATCCACACAGAAAAAAATCCCGTCTGGGCTCTTATCTCTATTACTGAAACATTCTTTTCTCTGGTGTTAAATGCAATCCTGCCCCTCTCCTGTCCTTTGCAGCAGCATTCCAAAAGATGGTTTTCCTAGCCCCTCTCTTCGGCTGTGTCACCCGTCTCTCTGAATCCCTCCTCTGGCCGCCCCTTCTCTAGCTCATCCAACATAAGATATTCGTCTTCATTTCAAGACCCTTCACAGTCTATTCCCACCCTACCTACCATCTCATTGAGTATCGAAAGGTCACCTCCCGCCCCCGATCGGCCCAGGATGTAAGTCTCCCTTGCTCTATTTTCAAACCATTTTCAACAGACTTTCTCCCATTCCACCCTAGCACTTTAAAGAAGCTTCCCATAAAGATCTGCAACACGACCTCGTTATCCTCCCTCACGGTCCTCCCTACTTGTCTTTGCCACGCTGCCTACAGAAACATTGACACAGGCCACGGATGTGCTGAGGCTGCTGAGCAATATCGTCTCATGGTTTCCTTGTTCTTCCCCTTGGGCTGTATCTTTCTGGTGTCTCTTGACTTACATTTCGATTGTAGGTCTTGGGGAGGGGTGGGGGGGATGTCTTTGTTGTGTGACAGTACCTAGCACACTGGGCTCCTAGGTACTATGGTAATAAAATGATCATTCTATTTATCCATTCCGCTGCTTCCTTCCATGAGAGACAGACTTCTCCCTGCATATTGTGGCAGTGCCCAGAGCCCCCAGCACAGCCTAGAGTTGCTGTATGGAACAAACTGGAAGGCACAATACCTGCCGCACACTTCTCATCCCCTAATTTAGTGTTGCGCACACTGCCATCTGCACACAGTGTCATCCACATGCTCCAGAGCAGGGGTAGGCAACCTATGGCGCGAGTGCCAAAGGCAGCCCGGGGCCTGATTTTCAGTGGCACTCGCACTGCCCGGGTCCTGGCCACCAGTCCGGGGTCTCTGCATTTTAATTTAATTTTAAATGAAGCTTCTTAAACATCTTAGAAACTTTATTTACTTTACATACAACAATAGTTTAGTTCTATAGTATAGACTTATAGAAAGAGACCGTCTAAAAACGAGAACGTGTTACTGGCACGCGAAACCTTCCATTGGAGTGCAGAAATGAAGACTCAGCACATCACTTCTGAAAGGCTGCCGACCCCTGCTCTAGAGTGCTGCAAACGGGCTCCACTTGTCTGGAATGGAGCAGAGGAATCTGTTCTGCTGACAGAAACACTCAGGTGTTCTCAGTGTGTGCTAAGCAGCATCCTCCTGAAGACAATCCTCCTCCTGTGGCAGGAGGGTGCTTTTCCAAGCCATTGAAGCTGTGAATCCTCCTGGACTGGTAGATATGGAAATCGCATTCTTACCGAAAGAAGGCTCGAAGGCGATGTCAGTAAATCAGTCGGGAATAATAGTCACGCCTTTGGTCTAATGCATTTGATCCATGAAGTGGAAATTCATTAGCTGTCTGTTTAGAATAAATCCCCTCCCAAATGTCTGACCTTTGCTGTGCAATGATACTTTGTCAGAGCCTGGAGGAGGTGCAGTCCAAGGACTCTGTCACTCTGTTGTTCATTTTGAATTTAATAGGCAATCGCTGTATCAACAGCACATTTGTCACCATTATCTTAAAATGTTTCTTCCCCTCGTCTTTAAAGGAAGAAGTTAACTTAATGAATCTTTAGCTTTTCAGATGCTGATGGGGCTAATCCTGGACAAGGAGAATCTCTTTGAATCACCTCTTGAATAAGGAGTTCAGGGTTGGGCTCATTGTTGGGGCACTTACACCAGATACCAGAATCTGTTTTAGCAGATGACTCTTCTTTAATATAGGGATGGTCTTCTACTACAGTATGGTCTGTAGGTATAGTAGGTTTATCTGCAATGCATCCTCAACAGGGTAATCCTTGCATGTGGTGTATTCCAGTGGAGCGTTGATAGCCCGTAACGACTCAACTGATTGATGCCATCTTGCCAACCTTGCCTGTATTTTTCTTTTCATTATGCCTGCTGTACAATAACTGTGGATGATGCTGGAGAGTTCGATGTCCTCAGTGAGTAGGTCTTGGCTCTCCTTGTTCTGGGGAGTACAGAAAATTGGCTGGTTCTCAGTGCTGAACTATTGTCCTGTAGTTTTCCTGCTGTAGTGAGGAATGTTGCCCTTAAAGTGAGGAGAATGTAGCCTTGCTGTAGGCCCATACGACTTTCAGTACCACCAATCCAAGTACACAATGTGTCTGTCTGCGTGAACAGTTCTGCTTCGTGCGCAATGCATTCAAAGTACTATAGAAGAGCGTCAGATTGTTGTCATACTCTCTAAGGTTTGTTCTAATCATATTTTGTTCCGTGTTGATACAAACCCAGAAAGCCTGTTTCTGTTTCTGTGCTCCCAAGGGATTGAGCCGGAGGCTGTATTAACACATCGTTTCCCATTGAGACTACAAACACCTGACATCTCTGGCCCAAGACGCGAAAGTCTTACAAGCCATTTACACTAATAATAACCAGGCATAGCTCTTAGAGTATTCCTCATCCATAGAGCTCAACATGGATTTCAAATACTGGTTGGAATTTTGATCCCCAATTTATGTTTAGGGAAACTGAGGCGTGGAGGTCATGTGACTTGGTCACATGGAGAATTAAGTGCTAGAGATGGGATTAGGCTTGCAATCCTATCTGCTCCCCTCTCTTGAGAGCTGCATGTTCAGTGGCATAGTGTGTCACTCGGTAAGTAGGCGACCAGGAGTCTTCTACAGAGTGATGCAACTTTGTATTTTGGAAAGAAGCAGACAGGCCAGTCTTGCCACCCCGGGTTGAGTTGCCTTGTGAGGGAACCTGGCAGGTTGAGGGGAGTGCAAGATGCTTCCGCTAGTGCAGAAGGATCATTCATGTTCTCCGGAGAGTTTACAATAACACTTCCTTGGACAGGGCCGTGTATCTGTACTTTAGCAGCCATGGAAACCTGCAGTCAAACCACAGCTGCACAACGCAACAGGCTGCTGCCGCTCGGGCCTGCTGCACATCTCAGACTGGCAGAGGGAGGAACGGGAATGTGCCCTGTAAACACCATGCTTTTGAATAGTTCCTGATGCTCAGCTAGAGCGATACATCGCTATTCAGTGTCTGTACTGTTAACTAGTGCGGGGTGTGTGTGTGTTACAACGAGATTTTAGAGAGATGTGGATGATTTTGATGGAACTGTATTAAAAACACTCCAGAGCTAAAGGAAAATGTTTTGGAGCGTGTGCTTGGTAGCAAGGCACTGGTGTGCTGACCTTTTCTGCTGGGGGGTGGGGTGGGGGAGGGGAAGCAATATTGCCGAGGGAGTGTGTGAAAGCTGTAATGCGTGCTGCTGATCCCACTGCCTCCTGGACCCAGGGCCCCTGGTTTGAGCTGGTAGTAGGGGTAACTCGATTGCCTACCTGAATGATGAGTGCTGGATTAGCTCGGGCTCCCCACTGGTGGAGTCCCAGGTCCTTTCTCCAATCACAGCTGGCTATGCTCCTCTTTTTGGGTTGGGACTCGGGCGTGGGAATTGGGAGTTTGTCATTGACTACTAGCCCCTTCGTTCTGTTCTCAGTGCTCACATGCCATGGTGAGGGGATGGTCTTATCTTGGTGTGACGTGGAGATCATGTATTTGTACTGAGGAGTGGGGGGATTTTCACAACTCAGTAGGGCAAAAACTCCCTTAAACTCTGCGGGATTCTGTGTGTTTATTCCTGCCTGTCACTGCTGATTACTAAGACTTGTTGTAGTGTTTGCAAACAGTATTTTCCAATCTACAGGCCGCTGTTTCTATCTGATTGAGTCAATGATATCACAATCTGGTGTTTTGACATTTATAATCACCTTGGAATTGGTGTTGTCAGACAGGCCAGATTGATGGCATTGCTGATTGACTGGGGGGTGTTGAAGAGGTGGATTCAAAAGGAGAAAATGTCTGTCTAAAATGAAAAGATCTCAGTAACCAGCAATGGAGGGTGGAAATAGAGCGTTCGTGGGGCAAATGCGCTGGAGTTTTGAATTAACTCTCAAGTCTGGAGACGTTTGTCAGAGCCGAGCTGTCCACAAGAATCCTCCCCCACCTCTCACCCCTTTTGATTTTAACAAGATGGCTTTGGCTTGGTCTTTGCTTTTGTGTGTCTTGGCAAGTCAGTTTGATTATCAACGTCAACCCCCATGTGTTTGAAGGCCAGGAAAATTGGTACCCAAAGTGAGCAGGGATTTGAAATCTGGCTACCAACAGTCGACTTCCCTGGATATTGGTCTCTTCTTGGGAGACTTTAGAGAAATCTGCCCTCTTCAGGGAAGGTTTTATACTGGGATTTGCCCTGGGCATTTGTCACATTGCACTCTGAGAACCTTTCTGATTTTCCCATGACTGTGCTTGGCATTTGGAGAATGAGAATGGTTTACTGGTCTGCTGCTTCTCATTTCACTTCAACACTTTCATTCTCGTGATTAGACTGTAAAGCACCCAAAGTTAAAACTCTGCTCAGAAGATGGATTTATGAATGATAGGAACTTGGGCATGCTGGCTGCATTCTAAATGCTCAATGATCTTCCTATTGATTGTGCTAGGTCTTTAGACAAATTTCCAATTTACGGGTCAGTGAAACCTATTTGAATAAACACTGCCTTAAAAAGCAGCAAATCTACGGAATTAAAAAAGCAAGTGCAAAAAAAGGTAATATATAGAAATTTGGCCTATTAAAGACTGTGATCTGTTACATGCATTAAAGCAGAACTTTGTAAAACTATAAATCCTTTTCAAACTGGTGCTCACTAGGACAAATATCTCACATGTGCTGGTATATGTGCAGTTTCCTTTGCCAGCAGTCTTCTGTATTCCTATTTCTGTTTCCTTAAAGCTCTTTGTGTATGAATAACGGCCCTGTTACCTCACACTCTGTCACATCAACGTCTGCTTGATCCTGCAGTGAAGTCTTCATGTGATATTTGTCTCCTCACTAGGTTGTAATGGCCCATCCTGCCTGGGGCTGAACACGGGGCCTTGGCATTTAACTTCTTCCCAGAGTTTGTTGTACGTGAGAGTGCGTTCATATGAAACACAGGTGACTGGAACTTTCTAAACTGCCTAAGTGGTTTAGGAGCTGGCTGCACACCATTGAACATCCGTGAGACTTGTCCGCCTGAGTCGCTTAGGTGTGTTTGGAAATTCACCACAGATATGTTTGATTAATTAAAAATCCAAATCCCAACGTCTGCGCCAAGCTAAGATTTGTTCCTGAATTAATATTTATTAAACGTGGAAAGGAAAACAGTTTGAACACCAAAGATAAACATTCGGAGCAGGATTTATTTTAAAGCCTCTCCGTGGAGGAGAACGTCCCAGTAAAGAATGTAAAAGTCATTCCCCCGTTGTCAGCAATTTTCCATATTCCCTTTGCTGTACTGAAAATAATTTGAGTGGGTGCCACCACCAGCCTTAAACTTAAGAAGAAGGGATGGATCATAATTGAGTCAGCAATGTAGGGCTGGAAGGGACCCCGAGAGGTCGTTTAGTCCAGTCTCCTGCGGGACCAAGTAAACGTAGACCCACCTTGGCAGGGGTTGGGCCGACCTTTTTCTCAAAAACCTTCAATGGCAGGGATTCCACAACTTCCCATGGAGCCTGTTCCTGAGCTTATCTGTCCTGAGAGTTTTTCCGAAGATCTAACCTCAGTTTCCCTGGCTGCAGATTAAGCCCGATACTTCTCATCCTGCATTCAGGGGACATGGAGAACAATTTGTCACGGTCCTCTTTAGAAGAGCCCTTAACGTATCAGAAGACTGTTCTCAGGTTTCCCTGAGTTACCTTGTCTCAAGACTAATAAAGAGCTGGGTTTGTTCAGCTGTTCCCCACAAGTCCGGTGTGCTAAACCTCGTGTCGTTCTCGTTCCTCTCCTCTACATTCTCTCCAGCTTTGTCCGTAGGGCCAAGGATCATCCTTTGCAATGGGTCCCAGCCTAGCTATGACTGTTCAGTCTTACCACCATTTAAATGTTAAATAACGTGATCCTCTGGTCTAAGGTGGGAGACTTTCAAATGAGGAGTGAAACCCTGAGGACTCTGACCCACTCTTCATCAGGAAGCCGGTCGCGGGAGCAGAGTGGTGTGGAGGAAGTAAATAAGGAAAAATTATTTACTTGTTCCCAAAATAGAAGAACTAGGGGCCACTCAATGAAATTGGCGTGCAGCAGGTTTAAAACAAATAAAAGGAAGTTCTTCTTCACACAGCGCACAGTCAACCTGTGGAACTCCTTACCTGAGGAGGCTGTGAAGGCTAGGACTATAACAGGGTTTAAAAGAGAGCTGGATAAATTCATGGAGGCTAAGTCCATAAATGGCTATTAGCCGGGATGGGTAATGAATGGTGTCCCTAGCCTCTGTCTGTCAGAGGGGGGTGATGGATGGCAGGAGAGAGATCGCTCGATCATACCTGTTAGGTTCACTCACTCCGGGGCACCTGGCATTGGCCACTGTCGGTAGACAGGATGCTGGGCTAGATGGACCTTTGGTCTGACCCAGTATGGCCGTTCTTATGTTCTTATGTTCTTATGTGATGAGCCGTGGCCTTTGTTGCAGTCAAGACAGGCTGCTGTGCTCTGTACCCAGTGGAGTGATTTTATTTCAAATCTGGCTGTTTCATTCCCAGTCGCGGTGTTGTTCAGCTGTCAAGTGTGAGGTCCCCATGATCCAGGGGTTCATGGCCAAATCAGACGGGATGTCAGGCTGTCCCGCTCCAAAGGCGCGGTGGGGCGGGGCAGTATTATTTCAGCTGTTCTGATTTCCAGGAGGGAAGACTCCCCAACAGAAGGGAGGGGTGTGATGGCAGTAGCGAGGGGCATAAGGTCTCTGGAAGGTGAGGTGCGGGTGCTCACCATGACTGAAGGAAACCCATTGATCTCACTGCTCCCCTGCCATCTCACTGGGTGGGACATCAGTGTCCCAGAGCCAACTCTCAGTGGGGGTCTGGGGCTGCCAGCCTAGGACACACTGGCCCAGGGAATCCAATGCCCAGTGCTGATTTTGGCTATGCCACTGTATGTCTCAGATAACCAGAGGGAGGCTCCATGTCTGTGTAACGATGAAATCTTCAATTTTGAAGCATTTTTATAAGTTTTGCCATTCGCCCCGAACACGCTTTTCGGGATTATTTAATGATCTCTTAGTAAAGTTTAAAGTGTTTCACTAATTAGTCCTTTCCCATTGTTTTGACAGGCGATTGTGTAGCTACAATAATTAATTCTTATTTTTTGTGTTGGAATGAACACCTGTTGAAAATCTTAAGTAATGATTGGGTTTATTTGTGTTTAAATTTGTCA
The DNA here is from genome assembly GCA_032164245.1 of Sternotherus odoratus. Classification (NCBI taxonomy): domain Eukaryota; kingdom Metazoa; phylum Chordata; order Testudines; family Kinosternidae; genus Sternotherus; species Sternotherus odoratus. The sequence continues at coordinate 85,159,712 of JAVMKO010000009.1, read as the reverse complement.
CCAGTGTTTTACATAACAAGGAATTTTGTCTCCATTTAAGTATACACATGCGTTCCTCTTACTATCGTTATATAACAGTAGTTAGAAGAAAGTGAGCTCTGGGGTGTAATGTAAAATGTTAATTTTGGTGCTCAAATCTTATTCACTGTGAAAGGATTCACCACAGAATTCTGCGAACAAATCGCACCATAAATCCTGCAGCACTGACCATGTAGCGTCACTGGTTCCAGATGTGCCGGGCTGCTGAAAATGATGAGGCTTGCTTGAGGTTTTTAACGGTATTAACCAGTAGGAGGTGCGTGTTTCAACAGAGATTTGGAAAAGAAAGTAGGCGTCTTGTATTGTCAGGGTACTTAAAAACAAATTTACAATTGCCTAGACCAGGGGTCTTCAAACTATTTTGATCGCGCACCCCTAGCAGAATTTTTTTTGAGCACGCACCCTCACGGGGGAAGCCCCGCCCTAGCGGCAGGAGGAGCTGGGAGTCTGGGGGCGCAGCCCGAAGAGCTCTGGCCAAAGCAGCGCAGCTCCTCTGGCCAGGGCCGCCTGGCTTCTCCAGCCACTGGGCCTCCGCGGCCCCCTTTAGTGGTCTTCCACACCACCAGGGGGGGCACACACCCCAGTTTGCCGACCACTGGCCTAGACTACTGAAAACAAAAGTCACTGTAGTAGAGGGCTATGCGGCAGAGAGGAGATCGGATTTCCGCTGACCCGGGAGCCATCTTGATCCCCCTGGTATCTGTTCATTGAGGCTTTGGGAAATCGTAACTAAACTATTTTTAATACACTAAAGCTGACTGAAAAGTCTCAGAATTATTTCTAAAGTAACTTGCGATCGAAGGAGGCAAGTTACACGTCGACAATCAGCCATTTTTAACCCAAAGTCAACCAAAGCTAGCACATCCGGCTTTCCTAAGACTCTGCTTTGAGTATCTAGCTGCGCAGAAACAATGGGGAGCAATGAATTATTTTTATTTATTTCACTCTTTACAGTTTAGTATTACCACTCCCAATACAAGGAATTCCCCCCCCCCCCCAGAATATGCTAGCTGAATGCAAAGGCTATATAAATCAATGGCCAAGAATGCAATAAAATCTAGCAATTTCTTTCTCTGCTGACATTCTCCATCTTTCCTGCTCTGATTTTTAATAATTACATGCATGCTCAATTTACATATTAGATTAAGCAAACAGATAATTGGTACTCATTTGGAAATCCGTATTATTAGCAGAAAATTTACCAGCTAGGGCCTGCAATTCTTTTAATCAGAAAAGTTAGCCACAAAAAAGCCTAATCTTGTAACCCGTACTCAGGTGAGCAGTCTTTGCTATCAGGAAGTCCCAGAGTCGAGGGGTGAGGGACCAAGCCTGAAACAGGCTGTGAAATGTTGCAGCAAATGTGGATAATTCTAAAGTGAACATTCTCTCAGTGGGAGGCGATTGTTCTGTTTTGTTACAGTCGCACTTAGAAGCTCCAACCAAGGCTGGGGTCATAGTGTGCTGGGTGGTGCACACACACAGTGCGAGACAGTCCCTGTGACAAACAGCTCACAGTCTAGACAGACATAGCGTGAGGGAAATGGGTGGAGTGGAGAGGCACAGAAAGAGACGTGACTTGCCTAAGAACACCCAACGTTGGTGGCTAGTCCAGGAATCGAACCCGGTTGTGCTGACTCTCAGCCCTGGGCCCTAACTGTAGAGTCATAGAAATGTTGGGAAGGGACTTGGAGAGGTCAAGTCCAGTCCTTGTGCTGAGGTAGCACCAAGTAAACCTAGACCGTCCTTGACCCTGGTTTGTCCTGGTCTTAGAAGCCTCCAGTGATGGGGATTCCACGACCTCCCTTGGAAGCCTGCTCCAGAGCTGAACTACCCCGGACGTTGGAAAGATTTTCCTCATAGCCAACCACAATCTGCATAATTTCCCCCACGTCCCAGTCCTGCCTTCTCACTTGCTCTTCCTTCGGCTGGTTCTATAGAATCTACCTGATTGAGAAAGTCTCCCGCGTGTTCGTTTTCCAACCGTTTTGAAGTCTCCCCTCACTAGCTTGACAAGTCGAAGGGCCCAGCTAATTGTTCTCTTCTGAATGGCCCAGAACCAGAGAGAGACAATGTTAGAATGAAAGAAGCAGAAACCACCAATAGAACTTGTTTGGCCGCCCTGTTCTCGGAGTGTGCAGTAGCAGAGGACCGATGCCGTACGTCTGTGTGCGCCCCTGTCAAGGACGCATCAGTTTAAACTCAGGAAGGACGAGGCTTTAAGGAAACGTGGTCAGCTCAGCATTTCCATTTCCCTGAGTAACAGAAGCAGCTTGCAGCAGGTGACAATGAGACCTGGCAAGTCTCCACTGAAATGTGCGCGAGCCGCTTCCTGCTCACCTCTCAAGACTGCAGGAGCATAAATAGTCCTGAGAGTGGGAGAAAAGCCCAGAAAAGAAACAAAGCCGCATTTCTGCTTGTGAGAGAGTTGTGCTCCGAGGCCGTGCCTGGGGGGGAGATGGCATGATAGAAAGAGGATGGTTGCAAGGGGAAACTCTTCTGGAAGGAGCTGGGAGTTTATCTGCCGCTGGAGAAGAGGGAGATTCCTGCAGTTAAGAGGAGGTTCTTGGGGGGCTTAGGCAGAGGCAGATTAAGATTATTGGGGCTCCAGGCACAAAGAACATTTGCCCCCCCGGGAGTCCAGGGATGCCAGAATTGGGGGGGGAGGAACAAATGTAACCGGAGGGGGGGGAGGGGGGTTGAGTTATTTGTTTGGGCTTTAATGCTGCGGGGTGTGTTACATTGTAGTAAAGAGGTGTTGGGTCCTCTGGAGCCTGTGCACAGGCATATTATTGTTTAGATCTAACTATATCATAGTGAAAGGAAGAGGTTTTGATGAACTCCAGCGCTCAAGTGTCTATCGTTGGGGTCCAGTCGGGGGTGTTTTGATATCTGCTCTCACTCTGCCTTGTGTAGTCCGGGCCTGAGATAAATCCTTCGTATTAGCACAAACCTGCTTGTATTTGCTACCCAGTCAGCGTGGTGCGTGTAGTACAGGTGTAGTGTGCACATGTAGCCGAGCGTGGGCCGACTTTGGGACGTGTTCGTTATCAGGATGGGGGACATTAGGGATCTAGGGAAAATTGCTCAACCCACCAGGTTCTTGGGGGCAGCAGCAAAACAATGAACGAAATCCTCTGTCTTCGTAACACTGATTGGAGGCCGGGCTCGCGGAGGTTAGGTACAGTTGTTAACTCGAAAGGGAGAGATTCTAGATGACTTTAGGGAACTTGTCTGCCCTAAAACTGCTTCTGTTCCTGCCAACTGCAGTTTCAACAGTCAGACAATTAGATTCAGTTTCCACCTGACACTATCCTACTCTTTGTGAGCACAGAATGGGGGCAAATGACTTGCTGTATTTTGTGCGTAACCTTGTTTCAATCTCTTAAATGTTTTTTGGGTCAGTCTTTTGTCTTTGTGGGTTAAAGGCATTGTTCCTTATTTTTAGACTTTAATAGCTTCGCTAAATTACAGTATTACAAATACAAGAAACTTTAATGGGTGGTAATTGCAGGACAATTAGGGAAATTACTGAAACTGAAAATGATGGCATTAAGTTTTAACTTTTATTATGAGTTTTAAAAACCCTTAATACTAAACCAAGGACAAGAATAAAAAGCGCAAAGTATATTACTTCCCTGAGAAGTATTTGAGATAGCAGATTGCTTACATGGCAGGCTACAAAATGAACTATCATTCACACTGCGTGAGCTCAAAACCTTGTCCCCCTCATCCCCAGAAGTTGGTCCAGTAAAGACATCCCCTCACCCATGTGTCCTTCTTAACAAATATTCAGATGTAGTAAATGTGGCACCTCCTCACCCCAGCTCAGATCCCTTTAAAAGAAAGGACACATCAGTTTGGAGGACACCTCTTTCCCATAACGCCCACGCAGCACATGTCTAGTGACCGGGTGCACTCTGTCATCACAGGGAATGAATGCCTGTCTGCCTCAATGCCTGATCTACAACACATCTGTCTCCCTCAGCCTGTGACAGCCCCAATTACAACCTCAGGGACACCAGCAGACATTCAGCCTCCGCGTGTGCACAGTGTAAGTGGTGGTGTGTCCGTGTGAGACGTCCGATATCTCCATTCAGGTCACTTGTCTCTAAATTGGGATATGACATAAGGCAACACACGTCTGCTTTGGTTCTAAGTGGTAACCCTGATTTTCAGAGACCTGCTGGGGTTCTCTATTGCATCAGCAGATGTAGAAATGAGAATCCCAGCGAGTCACGTGGCAGCAATGTGAGGAGCGAGGGAGGAGTTTCCAGGGATCTGAAATAAGCTTGTCAGGTGGCAAAGTGGAAAATGTCAGGGTTGGTCTTCAGAGCCCTTTCTGAGCCCCTCCTTCTAAACAGGGTTAAAAAACCAAGCAACGGCTTTACCCCAGAAAAAAATGATCTGCCAATCCGGCCTCATCGACCTCTGAACCAGTCACCAGTAATTGTACAAACCGTGTGACCCTTCCCCGTGCGAGAGATTTGGTGAAACGCGGGGACCTTCTCCTAGAATGGGAAAGAGCAAAAAGACACTTTGGGAGCCACGTTGGACCTCAGAGCGCCCCCAGCTCTGACTACGTGTGCAAATAAGAGGCGAGTGTTTGATCCAATGGCTTGTATTCGAACAAGTGCCCTGAGTTAATGGCCTCCTACAGGACTGTGACTCAACTCAAGGGACACACCTCAGCTGCGCAGTGGAGAACATGCTGATAGTTACGCAGTGAATGGAGACCTGGAGAAGAGAGAGCTGTTCCTGAAAATGATCAAATCCAGTAATTGGAACTGACCGCTCCTGGGCCTCAGTTTCCCAAAGTGCCTCTGTAAGTCACTGCTCTGTGTGTGTGCTGCAGCCCCGGGCCCGGGCCCGGGAGGGTGTCACTCTGTCACCGCGCCGTTTTCAGAGCCTGGCTCCTTACCTCGAGCTGCAGAGACTTTTGTTTTGCTTGTGAGCTGCCTGGTGTTGGCCAAGACGATGGCTGTTACACATCTGATGTTGAATTCCCTCTGTTCCAGCCTCTGGAGCCCCCCAGCCATCCACGTGTGATCACAGAAGGATATTAATTCACTCCTCAACCCCCTTCTCTCACATGTAGACTGTCCCCTTAATTAGTGGTGACTTGCTCCTTTCGCTCAGCGTTTGTTGTGATCGGCCCTTGTTAATTCTTTTGAAAGCTAGGACTTGAGTCCAAATGTGATGCTGGCTTTATTTTCCAAAACTCTCTCTCCGAATCCCTCTGTGCTGGCCTGATGCTGACTCTGTCAGTGACTTCCTGGATTGTCCCGAATAGAAACAGCTGGTCACTCTCGGTTTTTACGGAGTTCTCTTGTGGACAGCTGTCCACCTGCCCTGTCAGTCTCACTTCCTCTGCTCCGACTCTCTTTCCCCTTTTCTTCCCAAGCAGGGTAGCTCGCCCTTCCTCTCACTGCCCCAGAGCATCCCAGGCCATCTGGGGAACTTGCAGATTTTCTTATAGAGACCAGGTGGGGGAGGGAATATCTTTAATTGGCCCAATTTCTGTTGGTGACAGAGACCAGCTTGTGAGCTGTGCAGAGCTGAGGACCTGAAGGAGAGCTCTGTGTAGCTCGCAAGCTAGTCTCTTTGCCACAGAAGTTGGTCCAGTCACAGCTATTCCCTCCCCCACCTTGTGTCTGTAATATCCTGGGGCTACAACAACATATTTTATTATGGTCCAAGTCGCCCTTCTGTTTATTGCTTGGAGTTCTGACAGCTCTGTAAAACTCCATTCTTTCTGCCGCACCGTGTTGCCGGGAAACCAGGCTCAGCTCTTTGAAGCCGTGGTGAATGCAAACGTTCTCGTAGTGGTACAGTCTTCCGTGAAACCCGGCGCAGGTGAATGAAGGACTCTCCTGTGCACAGCTCTGCAGTTTGTGTGTTCCCGTCTCAGCAACAAAATGTTCTCCCACGTGTGCTGTGTTACAGTCCCGGTACCCATTCCTGCTTCCCTGCTCCTCGGCCAGCCCTTTTCCGAGTGAGCTCTGCTCTCTCTGCTAGTCCAGCATAGCCTGTGACACTGCTGGGAGGGGAATCCCAGCCTGTCACTCGGGATCCCCCGGGTGTTTCCAGCTCCTGGAGGCTGCAGAGAGTCCAGCCGCTGCTCCAGTCTTGGGGTCCCTCGGCACGCTCTTAGGGTGCAGGCCTCCTTGGCACCCCTCTGAACTTGGGCACCCTCTGTCCAGCTGCCCCTTTAGGCTCAGCACTGACCCTTCAGGCTCCCTGGTACTTCAGTACACCCCTCTCCCTGACCTCCGGCTCGAAGGTGTGAGGGTGTCAGGTCTAGCCGCCTCTCCCAGAGGAATGTCCGTTTGTGATGCAGTCAACACGCACGCTTGGCCCAGGCTCTCACCTTTATCCGTGGGACGTGCAGGAAGTGCAGATCACCTAAATCACACCTGAAACTGCAGTGTCCGCCCCCTCCCTGGTGAGCTCTTTGGGACCAGCTGGGTCTATGCAGGCGAGCAGGGAGGGTGGCGCTGATTCACGTGGGCTGGCACACGGCTCGTGGTCTCTCCCTCATGGACTGGAGAAAATGCCCCCTGAGAAGGCCAGCCGCTGCCTGTACCGGGAGGGCTTCGACCTGTTCCCCTGCCACAATTAAACACTGTTCTCCATGCCGGTGCTTCCTCTCTCCACTGGGAGTGTATCTGTGCTCACCATGTGCAGCAGCAACATTCCCCACTGTGGGCCTTAGAGATGGATTTTAGCAAACTGTACTGGACTTCAACAGGGGCTCAGATGGGCTCCCTGAGGACTCTCGTTGGGCCCGTTTGTAGTGCAAGGGCTGATTTTAGAAGCACACTCCAGTTCCACTGGAATCAATTGGAGCTGCAGTGCTCAGCAATTCCGAACAACAGGCCCCAAATCGATAGCAGCCCGTGATGTTGTTAGCGGCATGTAGTTCCTCTCTGGCTCTGAGAGAGAGGTTGTAAGTGGGTTGCGCTGTTTGGATGATTTGTTGAGATATTCCTGATCTCAAATGCACATTTTTCAGGAACCTTGAAACAGTATTTTAAAGTCTGTTCGTGCTGAGTTTAAGGCTTGTCGTTGGGATCATGAACTTGGAGAAGCAAAAGACACTTTTAAATGAAAAACTCTTGCATGCCCTTTGGGTGTCCTGAAGAGGGTTAGTGCTACAATTACAGGTGACTCAACCTGGATACAATTATAAAACAAGTTCCCTGGGATAAACTAATCTTGGAAAAAGTGTGGTTCTTAAAGCAGCCACAAGAGGGAGACTGTCCTGAAAATTTCTCCCTTACACTATTTGGACAGGGAAAGCTCCAATACAAGCCAGAAAGATGCAATTCCTTCTGCTAATGGATATTTCACTTCCTAGAGCAGTGGTGTCCAATAGAAATTTGATGCTAGCCACTTTGCTAGCCACACTTGTGGTTTTGAATTTTTCTTATTAGCCACATTATGAAAAAGCCACATGCATTAGCCACAATTCAATAGCCTATTAGCACATGTGGCTAGTGGTGAACGTATTGGACACCGCTGCCCTAGAGAGACAAGGTGGGAGGGGCAGTATCTTTTATTGGACCCTTGCCTGTTGCGGGGAGAGACTATCTCCCCCGTTGGTAACTGTCTTTTTTCTAGGCAGTAAGAAAACCAGAGCAAAACCCAGCGTGGTATCTAAAGTAACCAGAGAGCAAATACGGTGATACTTATAAATAGTACGCAAATCACCCTTAAAAAGGGAAGGTTAAGTTAAATAGACGCAGTCAGTGAAGACAGGTTTGTGAATCCTTCAACCATTCTTGAGGTTTTTCTCTGAACCCTCTGCAACTGGACACACGTTTCCAGCAGTGGTCGCACCAGTGCCAGCTATAGGTAACATAACCTCTCTATGGCTACTCAAGAGTCTTCTGGTTATGCCTCTCAGGATGGCATTAGCCCTTTTGGCCAGGAGTCGCCCTGGGAGCTGATGTCCAGCTCATGATCTGTCACGATCCCGGATCTTGTTCAGAGTCCCTGCTCCCCAGGATAGAGTCCCCCATCCTGTAAGTCTGGCCTCTGTCCTTTGCTGATTGAACCCAGACCTGCTGAGATGCTGCAATACCTTCAGCGCCCGCTGGGCTCCATCCTGCTCCTAGTAAAGTCAATGGCACAACCTGCGCTGACTTCTCCGAGCAGGACGGGTGTGTGCAGCACGGCTGAAGTCCATGGCACTGGCCTATGGGGAGTAATGGCAGGGAGGGCACTTGCACGGGTTCTAGTACATCCAGTTTGACAGTATCTCACATGTGCCATGGGAACCTGTCTCTGGGCGCCCCGGGGCTCCTCTCCCCCTTTCTCCATTCAGCTGAATTGGATATTTTATGGGGTTTCCTTGGTTGAATGTTGTCAAGCATCTGTGATGACAACTAACCTGTTTCTACCCAGAGGAGAGGGATGATGTCACAAGAACCAGGGGTCATCAAATGAAATTAACAGGCTGCAGGTTTAAAAGAAACAAAAGGAAGTATTTCTTCACAGAATGCACAGTCAACCTGTGGAACTCCTTGCCAGAGGATTCTGTGAAGGCCAAGACTATAACAGGGTTCAAAAAAGAACTAGATAAATTCATGAAGGATAGGTCCATCAATGGCTATTAGCCAGGGTGGACAGGAATGGTGTCCCTAGTCTCTGTTTGACAGAAGCTGGGAATGAGTGACCCAGGATTGATCACTTGATGATTACCTGTTCTGTTAATTCCCTTTGGGGCACCTGGCATTGGCCACTGTTGGAAGACAGGATACTGGGCTAGATGGACCTTTGGTCTGACCCAGTATGGCTGTTCTTATGTTCCCACCTCTTTGGATGGCTTCCTGTCTCAGCTGTTTTACGTTATTGTGTTATATGGAAATTTGATTTACAATGTTGTTCAGGTCAGTCTCCCTGAGAGGGCTCTCACAATTCTGTCTGTTCCGGACACTTGAAACTCATGGAAGTGAGGCAAGAACCAAAGAGGGCTTCACGGTCTGGTATCACCGGGTTCATCTCTTTGCTTATTTCCCAAGCATGGAGAGAGGGGTTTGAATGTCATGTCACGGGGATCTATTTTTACGATAGACATGCACGCAAATGTGAGTATTTGATATTCCAGGAGGTGAAATTTGAGGGTGCTGAACAAAGTGATAATTTGATTCAACTAGCCCCGTTTGCTCCATAATTGCCACCTGACGCGGTTTTGAAAACAAATGAATATCTGCTCTCTAGAAGCCGCGTGGATTTGAAAAACAGAATCAAGTACCTGTCCCAGAAGGTAAATCTGAGTCTCTCTTGCCCAAGAAGAGACTTGAGAATCTCTCCTTAGTTGTTCTGTAGCAGGAGCACCCAAAGGCCAGCATGTAAACCAGAGGAGATTTCAGTCTGAGGTCCCAGGGCTGCCGCTTGTTCCATCTCCCTGGGTTTCCAAGTGAAGAGAGAGTCCTTCGTTAAGCTGCTGCGCTGAAACCTTCCCCTTGTCCGAGTCTCCGTACTCCCCTTTTGGGGAGTGATTCAGTGGGAGCAGGTGAAACATCAACGAACTGAGCTCCAACAGGCACCACAGTTGGAATCTGAAACCGGCTCGGCCCTTGCCCTTCGTCTTCTCAGCTCAAAACGACAGGTAATGGAAGGCTCATCTGAGCGCCGACAGGTCTCTGGCATTGCTTTGCCAGCAGCCTTTAGGGGCAAGGCACATTGTTTAGTTATTAAATATGAAGTATGAGCTGATCATGTCTGGCCTCTGTCCGTGGCCTCTAGCATTTCAGAGGGGAAGAGACGATATCCTTGCTGGTCCAGGAGCCCTGCTGGCCTGGTCTGCGAAAACCTTTCATCCAGACGTTAGGATGCAATTTCCTGATTTCTGCAATTCAGAATGTTAAATGCAGAGAGGAAGAAGCGTCTGGTGCATTCACTGACGTAATCAGTCCCGGAGCTGAGTAATATGTAGCAGCATATGTCAAACAGGGGCATCACAAAGCAATGTGATAGGAATCTCTGAAACACCAATCTTATTATGTACACAGTTCCTGTGCAACCCCTGAAACATTTTCCTTTGAAATGGGACCTACAAAGCTAAAAAGAAAAAGCAGCTGAACTCCATAATCTCTACTGACCGTCCCACTTCCCGGCCAGAGGGGGGCACTCAGCACAGGAATCAGGCTCAACTATTTTTATGGCATGTTGTTTCTCCCTCGTGAATTCCGCAGTGTTTGCTGCAGGTCTCTTGCTGCACCAAGTCTGATTGCAGCCCAGGCATTGGGACTGACCGGGGTGAGTCAGTCTCTGAGAGCTGCCAGGAAGCTGGAAGCACCCACCTGATTTTGGGGGTTGGGAAGAATTCAAAAGCAGCTTGTGTGTGCTGCAAACCCTCACCGCCCACACACCCGGCACCTTCCTTGTGAGGGCTGATATAAAAGAGACATAACTCAGGGCGATTAAGATACAGTGTCAATCGGTGTCAATCGTAAAGCCGTATTAATCCCATAGCATCACTAAGCTGTTCCAGGGCTGACACTACTGAGAAATAAATAGGAAACACACAGGCAGTCTGAGTCATTCAATTTACCCTTCCGAAATTAGTTGGCTGAATTTAGGGAAATGCAGTTTAGGTTTATTAATGCAATTGTGGCTATAAAGCCTGTCCCTGAAGAGCTCTGAATCAGAGTGCAGGGAGCTAATTTAGGAAGTGCTTTTATGTCTGTCTTCTGTGAGCATCTTGCTCCCGATAGGTGGGGGAGGGAGGGAAGGAGCCTGGTCCCTTTGTCTGGTTCTCGGATATAGGGTTGGCGGTGTGCACAGGACAATGGTGAGAAACCTTAGTGCAGCTCTGTGGTCTGTCTCACGCAGGAGCCATCACCAGCGGGTCAAGGCGTGGTACCTACTAATAAATCTATCCCCTAGGGCCCTGCTGTCTGTCCTGCCCACTCTCACTGCTGCGGAGGCAGCCTTCCCTTCCCGCCGTTTCTTTGGGCCCAGCACGGGAGTCTCAGAGAACCTTGCAATGCGGAAAAGACCCCGCGGGTGACCCGTTGGTGTTGCTCTCCCCGCTCGTGAGTGGTGGATTCCTCCTCCTGCGGGGTGACGGGAGCCCGGGGGGTGAATGTTACCGCAGGGTGTAGAGCAGGGGTGTCCAACCTTTTGGCTTTCCTGGGCCACATTGGAAGAAGACGAGTTGTCTTGGGCCCCGCGTTATGCCTGGTACACACGAATTCTTTGTCACAATTCATTTTACGCGACATTAGAGTCCTCTCGCTCTTTATTTTATTAGTCAATTTGATCAGTTTTTCGTTTTTTTGGTTGAACTGTTTGCAATTATAATGCGAATTACGAATAATACTCCGTTATTTGTGGACGTAATCTCATAACGTTGTAAGTTTACGATTTTGTGCTGGGCCGCATTCATAACCGTTCTGGGCCGCATGCGGCCTGCGGGCCGCAGGTTGGACAAGCCTGGTGTAGAGAGACGTCTGTCAGAGAGGGCCAGAGTTCGGCTGGGTTGCTCCTGAGCAGCCTGAGGTGAGACTCACAAAGAGGGGAGAGAAGCTGGACGGGGCTCTGCTTGGGCAGGGGCGGTTGATCTTGCACCTGCATGCCCCTGGCAGCGGAGACTGAATCAGGGCGTCTGCCTGGTCGCTTGGCCTCTGGGGGGGGCACTGCCTGCATTTGAGGGTTTAGTGCACCTCCAGCAGCTTCTTCCGGGCAGACCCTCTGCTGCGGGGCAGAACCCAGAGCCCGGCGGCAGCAGTCGTAAGGCTGGGAGATATGGGTGGGTGCGGGTTGAATCACGGCTGGTGCCCTCTCGCCCCCCCGCCCCCACGTGGTCCCTGTGGTCGATAGTCACAGAACGTTATCACGGGCCCTGGGCTGTGTTCCCCCTCGGACGGTGACCGTGAGGCTGGGGTCCCGCTCCCCGCTCGGGGGTAGCTAGACCCGCTCTCCCAGGCAGGCGCCCTCTAGTGGCTTCCAAAGGAATATCGCCCTCACCAGGTCCCCCCACCTCCGAGTTGCTGCTGTGTGTGCACTGAGGTTCAGCCGAACGCCTACCCCGTGTGCAGGGGACCAGGGTGGCCGGCTTTCCAGTCACACACAACTGGACGCTCGTCCCCGAGTCCCGGCCCCGCTCCCTCCCTCTCTGTCACTCACTGGGCTGGGGCAGGACGCAGCGGGTTGGGGTGTGGGAGGGGAGTGAAGACTCCTGCTGGGGGCAGGGTCTCTGGGGTGGGGGCGGGGATGAGGGGTTCGTGGTATGGGATGGGGTTCGGGGCTGGGACGAGGGTGAGATGTGGGAGGGGGTGCGGGCTCAGGGCTGGGGCAGTATGTTGGGATCCAGGAGGGAGTGCGGGGGACAGGCTCTGGGAGGGAGTTTGGGTGCGGAAGAGGGATCAGGGCTGGAGAAGGGAGTTGGGGCACAGGAGGGGGTGTGGGCTCTGGGAGGGAGTTTGGGTGCAGGAAGGGGCTCAGGGCTGGAGCTGGGGTTGGGGTGCGGGGGGAGGGGGGGATGCGGAGTATGGACTCCGGTTAGTGCTTACCTTGGCCTGCTCCGTGGAAGCAGTGACGTGTCCCTCAGCTGCGAGGTGGAGGCATGGCCAAGCGGCTCTGCATGGTGCGCGCTGTCTCTGCCGCAGGCACCATCCCTGCAGCTCCCATTGGCCATGGTTCCCGGCCAATGAGAGCTGTGGAGTCGGTACTCAGGGCAGGGGCAGCGTGTGGAAAGCCCCTGACTGCGCCTCCGCCATGGAGCCAAGGGACATGTTGCCGCTTCTAGGGAGCAGAGGGGAGCCAGGTGGGGAGCCTGCCTTAGCCCCACTGCGCTGCTGACTGGACTTTTAGTGGAGTCACTGGACTTTTAATGGCAAACCGGACACTTGGCAACCCTAAAGGGACCCCAAAGTTAAACAACATATTGCAGTGTGAACTTGGCATAAAACTGCTCTGGGGCATCAAAAGAGAGGAAACAAAACCACGTCAGTTTGAGGAAGGTCAAAAGACAGGGCAACCCAGGAGAGACATGGAAACGGTGCGGGACGCTGGGACAGCCCACCAGCAAGGTGAAGAGCGGTGTAGAGAGACAAATCTGACCCAGTGTAGTAATTCCTCTCTAGAGTAAATTCCGACTGGAGTTGCACACCCGGACTCTGAGTAACAGAACTAAAATGAGATCCATTTCCTATGAATCCCTATTGACGGACTGATTTATAGTGCAACATGCTTCTCTGAGTGATTGCAAATGCAGATGTTTTCTGCACTGCTTCTCTTGTTGATTGGAGCGAGGTCACTTTGATGCCATGTGGCAGGAGATTGGATTAATTGCAAATTGCCTGTATAATGCACTATCCTTGAAACATAGGCCATGGGGGGACTTACCGTATATACTCGAGTATAAGCCGAGTTTTTCAGCCCACTTTTTAGGTTCCTCGGCTTATATTCGGGTCGACCTATACTCGAGTATATACGGTAGTTTAAAGCATTCAAATGGTTTAGACCAATAAATACAAGGTATCACTAGCAGTTTTTCTGCCGAAACTCGTCCTTGTTTTTCAGTGTGGCTGCAATATGTGCACTACTGGGGGTGAGGGAGTGGATACCTGGGGAATCTTCTGAACCAGGCCTTCAGGAGATGGCGTATTGGTGAGTGTCTGGGTCACAGGAAGGAAGAGCTGTAGGCGAAGGCTGTCTTAAGTTGATGGACCGGTCACAAAAGAGAGTGGTGTGTGTGTTAGGAGTTAGTGGGTGTGAACCTTACCCTGTTAAGAGATTTGGACTGACAAAACACTTTGCTGGGTATTTCTCCCTTTCTTTTGGCCCTGCCTCCTGGCTAAGCAATATTCCATGAGGAGGGGGTTTTGACTGATTGAATTTTGCTGCCCTGTTGAACGGTAAAGAGTCAGGCTCCTGTGCTCCCTTCCCAGAATGAGACTGAAGTTAGAGTCTGAAAGGACACTGTGATTTGTGGCACTGTTACCATTTTCTCTCTGCAGTGTATCCGCCAACTGTTACAAAACGGCCCCACCATGCTCTTTGTATGGCAGCAGCATTTTTCAAGGCCATGTTGCTATTTTGCATAAGGCAAATTAACGACTCATTGCTTGACAAATAGCTAAGACCACTTTATACAAAGGAAAATGTAAAGAACATTATCTCAAATACAATAAGCAGTCCGGTGGCACCTTAAAAACTAACCAATTTATTTGGGCATCAGTTTTTGTGAAAGAAGCTGAAGAAGTGGGTTTTTTCCCATAAGTGGGTTTTTACCCACGAAAGCTTAGGCCCAAATAAATCGGTTAGTCTTTAAAGTGCCGGACCGGACTCCTTGTTTCTGTGGATACAGACTAACACGGCTACTCCTGATACTGTTATCTCAAATAGTTTCCCTGAGCCTGAGACAATCCACGTGTAACACTGACAGACCCCAGTCATCGGCGGGCGGGATTGAACCTCGGGCCTTGGTAGAGCAAACTCATTAATCCCTCTCCCTAGGTGGGCTTGGTGCCACTAGATGGGACAGAACCCCACACCCGGAGGTGTGTGGGTTAACATGCATTTATAGATGTATAGCTTTATTGCTTTTTATATAAGTACATTAAAAAGTGCAACATTCCAGCCATACCATCTTGCATTTGATACCATCCTGTGGATTACAAATCTGTTCATTTTAATGATGTAGAATTTATACATTCCAATGGCAAAAATATCTATTTTCCGTCACTGAATATCTTGAGACCATCTGTGCTCTGAAATTCGTAGGTACTGGATAGAACCTAAAAGCATTTCCATGAAACATCTACAGTAAACTCCATGCTCTTTTACTACCCTGGCATACAGTTTGTCAGCCTAAGAACGTCAACCCATTTCCCCCTTAAGATATGATAATTTATGCACTATTTACATACTGAAGATTTCCCTTAACTACTTTTCAACTAAGAAACCTATAATGAGCCCAGACCATAAAAATCATATTTGCTGGTTATAGGTATGGCTGTCTAGCAGTACATCTTTTTATGCAGGGAATGGGGTGTGCTTTATAATGCGTATAAATAAGGATCAGACCTATACCAGGATTAGTACCGTATAGGGAATGTTTTGTGATAGGTTAATCAGGCATAATTGGAGCCACTTGACAGTGGAATACTGGCTCAGCAGAGACAACAGTCGCATATGTTCACCTGACTGTAATATTGTTCTTATTCAGCCAGCAGGAACCAAGCTCTCTAGCAAAGGAGTCCCACTGTGGTAACAATTACTGTGATGAAGCAAACACAGCCCCATACCATCTGGCCAAAAACCCAAGAGGTCAACAGAGTAGCCTGGAACGAGCTCCATCCTGCCGAGACGGCCTGTGCTGCCGGTCCTATCGGACAGAGATACAGTTGTTGCTGCCTTGGAACAGGAGATGAAGAGGCAGGGTTTCTCTCTGCACAGAGGGCAGCTCTTGTCCCTCCCTGTGGTCCAAAGAAGCCTTGTCTGCCAAAGTCAGCTAGGACGGTCATTTGGTCCCAGGTGGGAAACAGCTGGAGGAAGTGTCTAACTGTAGCGGATTTACCCCCCAGCACGTGCCGTTCCCCCCCAGCTGGCAGTGGGCAGGCTGCTGTCCTCGCCGGTATTTGGTTTTTCTCTTTCCCCCGATGTCCTGGGATGAAGTTAGGGTGACGTCGTGGGCTCTTTTACATTCTCCTGGCAGCCAAAATCTCTGTCGTAAAGATTGGGACAATGTGTGTGCTGGTCGACGGTCCTGGATCCGGGGAACCATTGGACTGAGCAATGTATAAGGCTGGCAAAACCTCTGAGTGTTTGTCTGAAGGAAGATGACTCAGTCTCCTCCTCCGGAATGGGGCTGATTGTGTGGGGCTCAGCATGATTCTGGAGCACACTTCTGAACACCTCTAGAGCTCTGGGGGCGGGGAACCCAGGATGTTTCTTGTTGGGGTGTGCCTCTGGACATGCAATTAGGGTATCCTGTCTTCAGACACCACCAACGGGGACACAGGGGTACCTGGAGACTGGAGTCTTTGGTTACAGTTGTGGGTTTGTGGCAGCAGAAGCTCATCTACACCGTGCAGAAGCACAGCTGTGTACCACCGTCGTTCCCTCCCCAACACCCCGAGCAGTGAGCACTGAGATCCTTTTGTGTTTCCCCTCCCCCTCCCCAGGTGGGCCGTTCTGGTCTCGGCCCACTCACTGCCCTCTAGTTTCCCTGCTAACGTCCCTGCCTGTGTTTGCTTACCCTCGCTTATGACCACTGTTGCCATGTCAGGGGTGGTTGCTGAGCGCTTGGCTGTCTCTGTCAGTGAACACCTGCAAGCGGCTTGTTTTGGGGTTTTCCATGTGCGTGCGTCTCTGCCGGCACCTACCAGGCACACTCGGTGCAACTCCCCCCATTTCTAACTTTTCACAGGGTGTTGGTGTGTCCAGAAGGCAAAGGAAAAGGTGACACCATGACCTCTTAGTCCTGTGGGGTTGGAGGTGGCCTTCTGGGAATGGGTCAGGAAGTTGCTGGACTTTGCTTTGTCAGTCTAGCCTGGTGGTGGTTTCCTTGGACTGCCACAGGCATCAAAGAGCCCGTTGGCTCCTAAGGGAGGAGTCAGATGGCTTGTGCTAGTGGCACGGAAGGAGCCGAAGGACTCCCTCGAGTGGGAGAAGGGACAGTGCTTTCTGCCCTTGTAGTGTGGCCTGGAACATCTGAGCCGCATGACCTCCTCTCCCAGCGCTGCACCAAGGAGACCGCAGCCCTCACAGCAAGCAAGCGACTTCCCTTCTTCACACAACAGAATTGCCGGCGTTATGTTCCGAATGGGATTCCCTCAGGAATTTTCTTCTGTCTCAATCAAGATACATTTGCCATTGTGAGCTGATGGTGGTGGACAGTATCGCTGGTGGCCCCCGTCCCATCGTCTACGAAGATGAGCAGTCAGGGTAGGCTGAGCTCGTCTGAGTCTAAAGAATTGAACCCTCTGGTGCTTAAATAATAATAATGCACAACGGGGAGAGGGAGGCGAGAACCTACAGGCAGGTCCACCAGTGTTACCGGGGAGCCAGCCTGTGTTCTAACAGGTTCTGCATAAATATACACTTGATTTCCCCTCCCTTAATTGAGTGTGCTCTCCACAGTACATACTTTTTAATGTTAAAAAGAGATTGGGGAAGTGAATGGCAAAGTTCAGAATATATTTGCAAGTATATTAATTAAAACCACCACCAAATGTACGTGCAAGCTGTGCAGACACCATCGTAGCAACTAGAAGATTTTTCCCGTGTGTGTTTAGTTGCTTGTACTGTTATAATACACACATACAATTATAATCAAATATTGCCACCTCGCTGGTACCAAACATCACTCCCTGCTTGGAGATTCCAGAACTATATAATCATCCAGTGATAAGATGAAGACAGATTGTTGCAAATTGGAGTTTATGTGCTCTTGTCAGTTTCTGACAAAACTTTATTTTTATTTCAATGAGTTTTGTGATTTCCCTTTGATTCGATGGTTAGTGGCTGGGATTCTCAAAGGAGGTTGAGTCTTAAGCATTGGCACCTAACTCCCTTAGGCTCCTTTTTAACAATAGAACGTGAGATTTTCAAAGGGGAAAGGAAGGAAAATCCCTTGGAGCTGATGGGGAAAACATTTCCTGGGTCTCTTCCATAGACAACTTCATCTCAAATCCCCGTGTTTGTGTGTATATTACGCTAAGGTTTTCACCAGGGAAAAAAATCTCTTCTGGTGCCGTGAAGGGTGGCCCCGACTGGCAGTGCTGTCTAGTCATCAGACGGGGTGTGGCAGGTTGTTCCCCTTCCTGATGTCTCCTGTTCTCCACACCGCTGGCCTGTGGGGTTGGTCTCTTCTTTTGCTCTTCAGCTCTCCGGCTGGGGCCTGTGTTCCAGCCCTCCCTTTTCTGGGTATGCAAAAGGAAAAGTTCAATAAGGTCGGAGTCTCTTGGTGCCCACAAGGGCTTCGGGGCTCTCTCAGCCTCAGGGTGTAGGGTCTGGACCCTTGTGTATTCAGGACCGTCCCCAGCTGGATTCCCTGCCGAGGGGCAGACTCTTCGTCGTCCCACTTTTAGGAGTTGGTAGGGGACCCAGACCCCCCCTCTGCACTGGGCTGTGATCCAGGGCCCCATGGCGGGCAGCTAAGTTCTGCACCTTGGTCTGCCAAACAGGTGCCTGCCTGGGTCACTTCCTGCCGGAGCTCCGCTGTTCCCTCAGAGGCTAGCCTGAAAGAACGGAGCAGAAAATAAAGTTCCTGACCTTTCCAAGCAGTTGCCAGCCTCAGCTTTGAGGGCGTGGCCGGGTCTCAACCAGTAAGAGCTCCTGGGCTGTTACCTCCCCTGAGCTCAGAGTGCAGGGCTGTTCCCGTCCCTGCCTTCTAAGCGCCATCTCCAGCTCGTGCGGACTTTCCAGCTGCAGGGTATGGGGCTGCCTGGGCTCCTCAACCCCTTCTTCTTCAGTGTGGGGTTTGTCCACCCCAGCAGGGGTGCAAGTGTAGTTTTTAAAGGAACCCAAACACAACCTCATTTTCAGTATCGGTAGCTCACACCCAGTGTAATTTAAAATAAACTCCTGGGGCCCTGTCTATCCCTAGGCGAGCAGGAAATACACCGTACTCTGGATGGAGGAGTATGACTTCTGGGTGGTCTCCAACCATTGGATAATTTAGGCTGCCCGGCAATAACTAATGGAGGTTTGTGCCGCCACGGTTTGTAGGGTGGTACCTGGGAGGAACAGGCGTATTTCTCTGGCTGTCAGTGAACCCCTTCCCTGCACAGCTGCTGTACTGGTTTGGCTAAGAGAAACTCATTGGTTAGACTCCAGTATTTATGCTTTGTGTAGAGGAGAGTTGGGAGCAGTGATGTTAAAGTTACAGGAACAGCTGTACAGGTTGGAAAATAAACAGCTGGTTTTGTGACCAATTCTGGAGCTGTTCTTGTTTGGAAGAGCTTGAGATGGACTCACTCAATATTTTTCATAGAAATTTTTATCAAACCTTATCAGAATTGTTATTGAAACTTCATTTGCTGTAAATCCATTTTTGGGCAAGCAAAGTGGTGAAAGCCAGTTTAACAACATTTGATGTAATGGTTTCAGTCAAATGTCCTGGAATTTCAGTGGCTATCGTCATTCCATTTTTGAAGACTCCACAGGCTGGAGATCCACATCAGTGGTTCTATGGCCGCCCTTCTCAGTATGGAAAGAGACTACTTGGGGATGAACTATTTTTAACATGAGAAAGTAATTAGAAGTGTAGTCTAATAAAAGCTAAGAGAAAATTACACTTCTGGTTAGAGTGTGGGCTGGATTCAACATCCAGAATCCATTACTGTGTCCCCTCTGGGATTTGTACTGAAAATTTGTATTTTAATCACTTGCTTTTAATCGTAGAGTAGCCAGTCGTGGGGGCAATGAAATCACACTACCGTATCCTATAAATCGCAGAATTACCCATGCCTAACAAACTTGACCTGCAGTAGAATACGTTGGTCCAAAGTCGGTGTTTGGAAGAACTGTTGTCTCAGAGCCCACGGGCCTAGGACAGGATTGAAGGCAGGCCTCACTTCCCAATGCCCTGTGGCAAGTCCTGTCCTGAGGGACGTGAGGGAGAGCACTCTGTGATTGGCTAGCTCTGCCCGGGAAGCCGTTTCTGGGAGTTGTGCAGGAAACACAGGCCCCTAGTGTGCTTAGACTCCCGCTCGTCGCTACTCACCTTGATCCCAGCTCATGACCCTCGTCCTGGTTTACGATCTTCGGTTTTGCTCACCCTCCTGAAAGACCCTGGCCCGTCACAGCCCCAATTCTCACCTCACACTGTCAGTTTGGGAACAGACTTGGACTTTGGGGTTTTGACCTCTCCTGACCTTCAACTGAGCAGTTCACTCCATGCGCTCAGACACCCACCACCCAGCTATGCCACAGAGGCCCAGTATGGAGATAACTGAAGCAGTAGTTTCCCCCACATTAGTAGGGCACTGTTCATTCTGTCAGTTGGCTGGGATGACGCTTGACTGTAATAATTTGCTGCAATGTGCAATGTCCATACTCCTAAGATGAGGCGAGACCTGGTATATTCCAGGTTGGTGAAACGGTGACTTCTTGTAAATAAAGCTAAGTGCCAGAATTTGGAAATGTCTTCTTATGGCAGTAGCACTTAGAGGCCCAGTCAGGAGTCAGAGTGCCATTGCTCTGTGCGCTGTACATACGTAAGAAGAGAGTCTTTGCCCCAAAGGACTTGTGTTCTAAAGGTATGACGGGGCAACATTGCATCCATAGTGAAGAGGAAGTGCCATTTAGCACTGAAATGCATCATTTTGTTGACTCTGGCCATGTGGATCGGGTAGATTCTGTCTAATGCTCTTGAACGTCGATTTTGTAGTGTAAAATTCACACCTCGTTGAGGGACTGATGTTGCAAGAAGCAAAAGGCAGGAATAAATGGTCAGTGTTTACAGTAGAGAGAGGAAAATAGCAGGGTCCCCCAAAGATCTGTGCTGGGATCAATGCTGTTCAACATATTCATGAATGGTCTGGGAAAAGAGGACGAGCAGTGAGGTGAGAACGTTTGTAGATGATGCAGAATTACTCAAGATAGTTAAGTCCAAAGCAGACAGCGAAGAGTTTACAAAGGGATCTCTCAAATCCATTGCCAACGCGTCCATTTCATCCTCACCCAGAACAATTGTACATTCAACAACAAACACTTTGTCCAAACATGGGAACAGCCAAGGGTACTAGCACTCCCCCACTGGCATCAACTTCCTGGACACCGTGATCAGCTTCAACAATGGAACCCTTCAGACGAGTGTTTTCAAGAACCCCCTGGATCACCACGCCCACCTTCCAGTAATCACCCCAAACACAGCAAGAAATCTGTTATCAACAGCCAGGCACTCAAATACCACAGAGCATCTGCTCCGAGGAGAAAATCTGGGATATACACCTTAACAAACTCAAAACTGCCTTCACCAAACAAGGACACTCCACCAGAGAAATAGATCACATCATGGAATAATCCACTCAAATACCCCCAAGAGAATCTGCTTCAGTACAGAAATCAAAGCCTGCCTGATCACACACCTCTAGTTGTCACCTACCACTCCACACCGGAGCCCATGCAGGGAATCATCAAACAGCTACCCTCGATGGGGACCCCATCCTGAAAGAAATCTTTCCTGAACCCCCCACTTCAGGCCTTCAAACCCTCCCTTCCCCTCCCCCCCGCCAACCTCTCCAATCCCATCATCACAAGCAACCTCCTCACAGACCAGGACACACAGCACCAGTCCCTACTGAAACAACAGATGCAAAACCTGCAGACATATGTCCACTGGTACCATGATAACACACCTTTCAAGAGCCATGGGTCCTACATATCACAACATGTGGTGTACCTCATCCAATGCCCCAATAACAACTATGACTGCAGAAGTATTAACGGATCACTCTATCTCGAATGGTCCCTTACAATAGGTCCTAACTCCTTATGCTAAACAATCTGTTCCACCTGACTGTTTAGCTGTGGCACTGGGCGTTCCTTTCCCAGACCTGAAGAAGAGCTGTGTGTAGCTCGAAAGCTCATCTCCGTCACTACCAGAAGTTGGCCCAATAAAAGATATTCCCTCTCTTTCTGGGACAGAAAAAGACAAATGAAACTGAGTGCTGATAACTGGAAAGTAAATCACATTGGAAAATATAATCCCCAACTCTACATACAAAATGATGGGATCTAGATTGGCTGCGTTATGTATTCTCAGTGGTGTTGACTAGTTTGCTAGGTATAAAAAGGCACATACAGCTATGGGGTTAGGGCTAGGTAGGTAAAGTGAGTGTGTGTGTGTGTGTGTGTGTGTAAGGGGTAGCATAGCAATTTTGTTGCATACAACTCTGCATAACAGTAGGTGAAGGAATATTTTGTTTTTCACATTAAACAGAACTACAGAATACAAAATATGTAATTAAGAAATAGTTGTTTTGGCTACTCGTTTGTTTCCTATTTCCATGTAGAAATATTCCAGCTGCCTTAACAAACACAACACCTGCGGAGTAATTTTTAAATAGGCAGGTTAAACATCATTTTAGCTGTTGAAACGTCAATAAAACATATGAGAAGCAGATGACTCCATAAAAGCGTCCCTGCATGATACATCACTGTTCATCCTTCATGCTGGAGAGGAAGTGCTGGGGGAAAACAGAAAAGCCGTAACAATGAAATGGTTGAGTCTGTCGTTAAAGCAATGGGACAGGCAGAGCCAAACTCATTGAAAGCTGCTGACAAATGCTGGGCTTTTTAATCAGCTGGCGATTGTTCCCACGCTGGTTGGCTCTCTGTTGTATCGATGCGAATCCATTAAGGATGGACTTCACCCCCGTGCCATTCACAAGGGCATGTGGGCTGCTGAAATCCAAACAAGCCCTACGTGGCTCTCCTGTCCGATCTGAACTGAGTTTAGGCGCGGATGCAGGTCATTTTGTCTGTTCTGCAGATGTCTATTGAATCCAATTAACTTTTTCCATAATTGTTTCAAATGCCAAAGAAAGAATCCAAGTGGAGAAAATGTGGTGCACAGCTGGGCAGAGACTAAATATCTTGGAAGTCAGTAACTGGTCACCTTGCCCAGCAAATTTGATCAGCAGAGTGAAGTCATTGGTGCGGATTCTCAAATGCTTTATTATTATTATTATTATTATTATTATTACCACAGAAAGCAGATTTCTGGGCCCAGTTCTGTAGTTTAATCGTCTACGATTTCTTGCTTTTACTGAACTCCAGGGTGTGCTCTGTGGATGGTTTTCGCTACTTTGGAATCAATTCCCCATGGACATATGCTGTGGCCACCATTCGTTTCCTGGCCAGGGAATGAGAGCCAGGCTGAGCGGATAGTGTATAACAGAGAAGGCAAAAGGAGGAATTTATTCCCCCCGTGGAACAGATGGGGAGGGGGACTGAAGCACAGAGGTGAAATGACTTGCCCAACGCAAGGGCCTTGGCCATGCAGGGAGCAGTACCCCGGTCTCTGGAATCCCAGTCCTGAGCCTGAACCATCAGACCCAGCTAACGTTCCTCACTTTGACACTACGGCCCTGTGGGAGGCTCTCCCCCAAACGTCTGCAGCAAAAGAAAGTCCTGAGGCACCAGTGCAGCAGCTGCATGCAGGGGGAACTGCGGCCCCAGCAGGCACCCGCTCCTGAGTGTCCTCCCTCACTTCGCAGGCCAGGTTGAGCTGAGCCGAACTGTCCACGCCTGGCTGGTCCAATCCACGCCTGCTGGTCAAGCAGCAGGGGATGCCCAGGGGTCAGCTCAACCCCATCAATGCACTGCTGCCCGTGGAAAAACAGTTTGGAAACCACTCCATTTACCAGGGCCGTGTGCAGAAATGTAACGTTGACCCCTTCTGGGAGGGCCCGTTTTGGGCCCCCATGGCTCCAGCAGGATCTCTCTTTTCCCTCGCTCTCCCCACTCCCGCAGCCCTGGGGCTGAAGGAGTTCTGTGCCCCCAATGATTATGGGGGTGTCCCTGCTTGCCCCCCTTGTGCACACCCCTGTCACTCACGGGATAGGGGGCCTGGCTAACAGCATGCCTGCAGAGTGGTGCATGTACCTCACCACGCACCGGGCCCAGGAGACGTCACTGATAGGTGGTGAAGGCAGAACTGAGCCCCCAACCCACAAAGGGTTCTCAGCAGTTTGTATGTTGGGAAAGGAATTTCCCAGACCCATGACTGATTGTCCAGTCCCCGGGCGACCTGCGTTAACACACTCACTGCTCCTCTTGCACTGACGACACTGGTTGTATTGTTAAAAAAAGAAGGATCTTGGTTCAGGCGGCCTGTCTTACAAGGGTTTTTTTTAACAGTTAAACTTGGGGAAAATCCCTATTTATAATCCATCCATCTTCCCTGTGCCCCGAAGGAGGAGGGAGGCAATGCGGGTGATACAGTGCATTACTGCCAATGCTTTGTTTACGTGAAACACATCCCAGTGATGTGCCAGTGCAATGCGGTTTGTGGTTGGCTAGCTAGTAAATACCATTTGTATATCTGCCAGTCAGCACTACACAGCTATTGTGTGTTGCTGCTGATTGTTCTGAAGAATCTGTGTGTGAAATTAACCTGCATCAACACTATAATCAATCATGAAAATAAATGCTATGCAATGTGGATATATTGACCTGCATTGATTAGCGTGAATTGCAAATTATGTACTTTGGGCCAAGTCCCATGTAGCGGTTCAGTAGCACTGTGCGGGAGCACACGCTATACAACCGATCAGTTATTTATTTGCTGATAAGAACGCAGGCAGAAACATGGTTTTCATTTTATGTTGAACTCCATTGAGGTCACCCCTGAAGCCTCCAACATATTCTGTGCGCATTTTGAGGATGTTTTCTACGGCTAACAGACCCTCCAGCCTGGCTGAGCTGCACTGGAGAGCAGGAGCTGGGGAACGGAGGCCAAGGCAGAGAAATAGAATCCCATGGCTCCGTCTCCACTCGAGTGACTGAACGTCAGTTGTATTCAATGCCTGAAGAGTGCCCTCCCGTCATCCATTCAGAGATTCTACTTGGCAGTTTGGCTACATCTCCGCTTGGAGCTGGGGGGTGATTCCCGGCTTGTGGAGACATCCTCACGCGAGCTCTCATCGAGTAGTGTGCTAAGAGTAGTCAGTAGCCGTGGTGTGCTGCCTGAGTAGCTGCTCCTGGAGTCCAGATGGGGTTGTGTTCAGGGCCGCTAGCTTCTCCTGCTGCTTGCTGCGGACAGAGTCCTGTGGCTAAACGGCTGTTTTTAGTGTGCTAGCTTCATGAGCCGTAGAGCTGGGGCTGGGAAGGTGAGCTGGGACTGAGTTCATACTGTCGACTTACCTTTAGTTTTTAAGAGACATTACCGTATAATTTCTTCCTTTGGGTGGTGGGGGTTTCGTAGCCATCCTTATGGTCAAGCTGGAGTCCATTGTTTGCATTCTAGAGAAATGGAGATGAGGCCATTGATTCACTATCAATGGCTGTTAGCCAGGAGGGGTAAGGAATGGTGTCCCTGGCCTCTGTTTGTCAGAGGAGGGTGATGGACGGCAGGAGAGAGATCACTTGATCATTACCTGTTAGGTTCACTCCCTCCGGGGCACCTGGCATTGGCCACTGTCAGTAGACAGGACACTGGGCTGAATGGACCTTTGATCTCACCCAGTACAGCCATTCTTATGTTCTTAGAGATGTGGCCAAATCGTATGAGGCATTTGTAGATAAATTGGGGCTAGAACCCAGCTCTTCAGATTATTTTTACCCATAGAAAACTTTGATAAAACAAAGAAAAGAAAGATTGTAATTTTATACAGAAAAAAATATTTTTTTTCCAATGAAAAATGAAAACTCAACTTTTTGGCTGAAAAATTCAATTTGGAAATGTCACTGCAGTGCTTCATGGGAGTCGAGGTTCAGAGCCTCAGTCCCTCACTCTCCTCTCTGGGCGGGGCTCCCTGGAGACACACTGTATATCCCATGATGCAGTAGGGTCTCCTCACCTCACAGTGCATGGAGGAAACAGTAACTTTTAACAAACCCTATCTCAGACACCCAGTCTTGGTTTAAGCACATGCCCCCATTGGAAGTATCGCTCCTGCAATGCTAAGAATTTAATCACAACATCAGGCAAGAGTTGTGGGAAAGGCATCAAACATGGTGGCTCAGTTTGAGAAAGTTGGAAATTGTACATTTTCCAATGGAACTTGCTATATATGCAAATATAATGTCTATTACTGTATTTTTCAATTGCCTGTATACAGTACTGTACGAAGAGATACTCACCAGTAAGTGTTCCAGCCATCTAAAAAGGTGTATACAGGATTAGTATATCCTAGGTGTATACAGGATTAGTGGTGTTTATTTCAGAAAAGGGACTTCCATTATTATGGCAGAGAATAGACAATTTATAGACATTTTTCTGTTCAGGAGCTGGTTATAATTCAAACATCTGATCTTCTGGAAACTTCCTCTTGATAGGTTTTAAAATAACTTGACTCTATCAAGATGAAACCCGTTTAAGAAACACATTATTACGTTTATGTAAGGCCTTTTCTTTCACACTCTATTTGTGGCGATGCCTTGTTCACAATGAAACAATGGGATAATGTGTAGGCTACATTGTTAAGCTATTGCCTGGGGTCACTTGGGTGAGATTCTCTAGTTTTCACCTAGAAAAGCTGTGTACCGAGGTGGAGATCTGTCTACTGAATATAGCTTGAGTTCTAGGGAAGCCAGGTTTATAATTTTTGCTCTCTGTAGCTTGACATACATGTGTCTGTCTAAAAAATAGGTAAATAAAAATCAGCATGTGTGCTCACTCCAAAAATCAAATGACACCATCAGTCTTCTTGAGTCGTCATGCGCATGAAACCTCTTCAGCCGGGCAACTGAAAATTAAGGATTCTGAAAATGCAATTAAGTTAACAGACCAGTTCAGAGACAGTCATGAGTATCAATTGTGGCTGGTGCATCCTGGCTAATGGGGAAACATAAACATAAACACTCCTAGCATGCTATTATATCCCGGTTTCAGCACACACATTACACCTCGTTACGCCCCAGACTGTGACCGTGGATTTCTTACGTGACGCTGGTACTTGGATGGGAAACATCAAGGCTGAACTAGGAGCTGCAATGAGGCCCCTCTTCTGGAGAGAGGCTCTAGGTCATGAATGGGTGACTGGCGGATGTAGGGCAGCAGAGCCCTGTCGTGACCCGAGAAAGAGGCTCATCGATGTTCACATGCAGGTTGTCATTTTGAACAGGGCCGGTGGAAGCACTAAGAGACTTAGGCAGTCGCCTCGGGTGGCGCAATTTGTGGGGCAGCATTTCCGTGGCCACCTGCTCCTCCCGGGGCTGGCAAACCATGGCGGGGGGTGGGGGAGGAGTGGTGGCACACCGACCCTAATTTGGGTGGTGCTCCTCCCCTCCTTGGCGGCCATACCTGCTCCAGGGCCAGTGAACCATGGGAGGGGGGGGGGGCGGCACGCCATCTGTAATTGGGGCAGCGCTCCTCCCCTTCTCAGTGGCATTTTGGTGGCATTTTGACTTCGCCACCTAGGGTGGCAAAAAAAGCTCACGCCGCCTCTGATTTTGAAAGGCGGGAGCCTAATTCCAAGTCACAAGTGGGTCATACGGCAACAGTGGGGTGTGTGGCGTGCTGCATGGCACAGGCAGAAGTCTGAGGAATAAACCGTCCCTTCTGTTTTTAAACCAAGGATTTGCTTGGCAGGTGATTCATGAAGTTGGAATAACAACCATGCTAATGTTCCTTGGTTGCCTGAGTCGGGAGCCATTCCTTCCAGGGGAGCTTCAGAAGCTAGAATTGTGACCAGAGCACCACGATGCTTTCTATTGCCATAGACACAGATGGAAGTTTCTCACGGGATCAGCAAAGTTATAGACACTCTTTTACAGAGAGGATGGGATGCCTTTTTACTGCAATTGAAAAAATATCACTTTTCAGGCAGCCTACGTTGGGTGTAACCAGGTCCTGAAGAAGAGCGTTATAAACATTATATCCATTATTTATTTAAATACGCATTTCTGGCAGCAGCTTAAATGTTACCTTTTTTAACCGTACATTTCCTGATACTGCATTCATTTAAACATTCTTTACAGTGTTCCCAGCGTACGTCATGCATCCCTGCTTGGGAAGGTATGGCAGAGCTCAGTTAGAAACAATGTAGAATTGGGAATGTTAAAGGGAGCTGCTGGATGAATTCAGACTTTAAGGTACTCTTCACGAACACAAATCTATCTTCCATCATATGCAATATATGGCTTCTATGCTCTAGCCAAGTGTGAAAAGGGTGGGTCTCTGGATTCTACTGTAATAACATTCCCAAATCTGGCTCCTGGTCTTTGAAGAAGAAACTGCACTGAGGAAAGTTAAACTAAAACCAAAACCGGTTTACTCCAAATTTGCCATGCTTGACTTTCTTATAACATCCCCCCAAAACAAAACCGAATATAAGCAAAAAAGAAAATACAAAACCAGGGCTTTCACTAGACAAAGTTCTACACGCTCCTAATCCCTTGGTCGCTTTGGGTGTATAAATCTATTGAAGAACTAGTAACATGGCTCCACAAAACAAAGAATAATTCAAGCATATCCCATCAGGGAGAGGAAGAGTTGTGTTTTGAGAGAGAGAAATCCATTCAGAAGCCTGTCTCCAAGAGAATGGATAGATTAGGGGACGGGGAAGGGATATCCAGTTTTTACAAGCCTATAGCTTTTTGATGTTTGTTTTTAATGAGTGCCACTGTACTTACCAATTTATTCAATGTAGGTTTTATTACCCAAGACATTATTTGATCCATTTGGATAAATGCTAAGTGTGCGCACCTTGGAGCTTAACTGCTCAATTATCAAGAGACGATGGGTGACATAAATCTCCTTGTGCCATGTGGATGCTGCATCTTCATCCCATAATAAGCACCCTAGAATGTGATGCCAAAGCTGCGGGACTGTGGAATTGCTTATGGATCACAGAGTGTGAAGTGTTAGCCCCTAGAATACTACAAGGTCCATTTCCTCTTCAGAACAGCTTGGGCAGAGTTGAAGCATTGACACCAAGCGCCTGTACTCCTGTCTCACAAAGTCGATATTTGGAATAATAGCGGAAAGGGAAACCTGGAGGTTTGACTGTGTTGTTCTATTTCTGCCAACAAGGCAACAGTGCTGGGCAAACCGTTGGGTAGAACAAGCAACAGGCTAGCGCTGTCTGAGAACACACATGTGCCAATGCAGAAGTACTGTGTCATGGGTCCCCGAGACAGATTGAACAGCAAAGGATTACACTGAAAAGAACTAGCAACATATGTTATGCACTTAGTTGGGGAACTGGGACAGATGTCCAAAGAGCGAACTCCCATCCTCTCCCCCCCCCCTCCCAGAAGCACTGAACTTCCAGCAGCGCCAAACCAGTTGGACAAATTTCAGGTCTCTTCAAACCAAAAAATTACTCTCCACCTCTGTGCAGTTGAGATTCTTTCCCCAGTCTATTACAGTTGCCACCAATATTAAACCGGGCCACTAAGTTCAATAGGTGGTCAGAGGGGAAGAATGGTTTGGCATGTCATGGAAGGAGTAACACAGTCACGATGAAGGGTGTGATGATGGTTATTCTGGTATTTATTCTAAGGACCATCAACTTCAGTGTTAAAATGTTGGAACACAGAAATATGTCACAAGCCAGCATGCAAAGTGGTGACTATAACTTGCTTCACAGAGGCTGCCCAAGTAGAAGGAAGTGTTCTTGTATGTTCAGGGATACTTTTCAGGTGATCTCCACAGAATCTTATGTCAGAGTGGTTTCCTGTTCACCTTGGCTTTTTGTTATTTGTGAGTTAAGTGGGTGTGAAGAATTTGGCCAAAATTTTAAAAAATATTGGTCCATAACATTAGATTTCTAGGTCCATATTTAGGAACCTAAATCAGTGACCTCAATGGGACCTTTCAACTCTTTTGATGATCAAGCTATTTACTTAGATGCTAAAATATGGATTTAGGAGCCTAATTTTAGGCACTCATTTCTGAAAAAATCTTGGCCTTTTTAAATTTGTGACCCAGTAAAGGGTGAATGTTAACAAGGAGATAAAAGGTTATTGGATACTGTATGCTGATGATAAAGGTTCCCACTAATCAGAGCTGTGGAGCCAGTACTCAGGGTGGGGGCATGGCACAGAGCTGATTAGCTGCCCCTCTGCCTAGGAGCATCAGGGAGAGGTTACCGCTTGTGGGGAGCTGCCTGAGGTGAGCACCCCACAAATCCAGCAACCTGAAATCCTTCCTGGGCCCCCTTCTGCACCCAAACTCCCTCCCAGAGCCTGCCACCCGCACTCCCTCTAGAGCCCCAACCCCCAGACCCTCCTCCCCTCCCCCAGCCAAACTCACTCTGTCTTAGTTAATCCGCATATTTCACTTACCGTTACGCCCCAATCCACCAATCTGACGGATAAAATGCTTTTACTGTGTCTGAGTTGGGAATCTTACCAAGAGAGTGTTGGCTTCTTGTGCCTCTTGAACTCATATATTGAGCTCCTGATCACCACCATTTCCGGTAACCGGTGCATCTTTTTAAAATCCTTTTGCTCTGGTAGCGAGTGAATATTTCAGCTGCAGTTGGGTATTGGGTGGCATGAGTTAGGAATTGTTGTGTTATCGTTATCATTGCGGTGTACTGGAAACTTGTGTCATCAGCCAGTATTACATGCCGTAGTGTGAGGATGTGTGTTACTGGGGCAGTCTGCAGGCTTTCTCCTGGGGGTGTGATCACCTTTAACTCCTCGGTACATTATAGTTGAATTTAGGATTAAGAAGAACTTTTGTTTCTGTTCCTTCTGGAGTCTGAAGAATCTTTGTCTTTAATCTGCCCTGATTTTTAGGTCCATTTGTTTTACTTTCTTTTGTTACCCAGTGGGTTTGATCTTTTCTTTTAAACTGTTTGTTACAGGTTTACTGAACTGTTTAGTGAATGAAAGATCAAGTTGCTGATGATATTGGACAACTGCTCACTTCCCCCAGCTGTTCAAATCAATATGCCGAGGGAGAAGAAAACACATAATGCCCTGGGATCAGAGATGTTCTCCAGCTGACAGAATATTTCCAGTCAGCACCAGCTAGGAAGGTGCGGCTAGTGGGGAGGAGACTACCTGGCTATGTCCAGGTGTATTTTGATTTTGCTCATTGCCATGGTATCTGAGCATGGTGGGATACTCACAACATTCTTTTAGTGAACAATGCCCATGATTCCTTCCCATGATATCTTCCGCATTTGAGTGTTGGTCCTGGGATATCAGAGTGCAACAGGTGTGGGAGGGATTATGTTATTGGACCAACTTTTGCTGGTTAGAGACAAGCTTTTGAGCTTACCCAGAGCTGCTCTTCAGGTCTGGGAAAGGTGACACTCGGGGTACTTTTCCCAGACCCAGAGAAGAGCTCCGTGTGGCTGAAAGCTTGTCTCTCTCACCAACAGAAGTTGGTTCAATAAAAGATATTATCCACCTGTCTCTCCTACAGTGAGGTACGACAGCATTTATGACATCACCTGTGACCACTGACTGATGGATGATGTGTCAGAGCAGCTGAGACACCATAGTAACTTCTTCCTTATTCTTTAGGTGAAATATACTAAATTACTAATCTACTAATTTAATGCAGAGAGGCCAGGGGAAAGGGAGGGATTGCAGGTTGGTCTTTCTTTTGTTGCTCTTACTGAATTCAATAGATGTCTATACACTTATGTGGTTTTTTTTCTCAAGATTTGATGAGTTACATAAGGAAAAATATGTTAACTAGAAACGCTCGACTCCAGGATCTGTATTAGAGAATACTGGGTTCTTGGTACCTCTTTGCTCCCCCAAGAGGGAGATCCCACGGTGTTTATGGCTCAGTGAAGAACTGCAACACGTGACTTTCAGTCATTGGGACAGCTACAGGTCAGATGGATGCACGAAGTAC
Organism: Sternotherus odoratus; assembly: GCA_032164245.1. Classification (NCBI taxonomy): domain Eukaryota; kingdom Metazoa; phylum Chordata; order Testudines; family Kinosternidae; genus Sternotherus; species Sternotherus odoratus. The sequence goes on along the minus strand of JAVMKO010000009.1, from coordinate 85,128,220 downwards.
TTTACTGATGCTGAATGCTGTAATTCTCCATCAATAAATAGTTTTGTACTTTGGCAGTCACAATCCTCTGGCTCTATCCGTCAGGGGCAAAACAAGCAGCTAGGACCAAATATTTTCGGGTGGTTTTGCTAATCCACATTTTATCATTGCTGTGTGTGGCCAGCTGCCCCCTGTCAAGCTGCCGGCAGTGACTCAAGAGCCTGGGTGTCAACGTCAGGGCAGCCTGTTAGGAAGCAGGGCACAAACCTTCAGATGGTTGTGAGTTCACCAACTAGTTATGGAGAGTGAACTCCTCAGGCATGAGAACAGCCTATGCATTGCGTCACCGACACTCTCCTTGGGTACTCCTGGTTATCTTGCCACCCAGGTGAGCGTACCTTGGTGATAGATGGCCCCTCACGCCAAGCATCACAGCAATATTAAGGTTACTCCCAGTCCGGAAGGGCAGTCAGTTGTGCCTTAGATCCTACACCAAAGACAACACTTGTAGCCAGTCCTCTAATAAACAATATATAGATTTATTAAATAGGAAAAGGAACCCGGAGTTATTTACAAGATTGAAGTGGGTAAACATATAAACACGAATGAGTTACAGTGTTAAGTTTCAAAAAGTAATAGACACTTCTATAAGAAACAAGCTCTAGCCATCCTTTAGGGCCAGCCCAGGCTAAGGACTGGGGATCTCTTGTTTATGCCTAATAAGTCTAGCCCCCAGAGTCCCAGTAGCAGAAAGATACATTTCCTTCTTCTAAGGGGTTTCTGTCCCCTTCCTTGCTTGTGCTCTAATCTGAAAGCTCAGGTGTTGGAAGGAAATCACTTGCGTGACTCATTCTCCTCGGGGGAGAGCAGAACAACCACTGGCTTTTGTCCTCTTTATCATCCCACGATAGACCATCTGGTCTTTTCCTGTTGGACGTAACACCTTCTGTTGGAGACCAGCCCTTTGTACTACTTAATGTCTCTCTCCTGTCTGGTGAGTAACATGGTCACAGCAGCTCACAATGCAGCTGCTCAAATAGTCCCTTGCAGTGTGAGATACAGCTGTTATAAGCGAGATAAAGGCAGGCAGCCAGCCACAAGCATTCCGTAAAGTCTAAGCACTAAACATGTTCCTTTAATTCTAATGCCTGTTTTAAGGACACTGACACACAGTTGAGCCAGACTGATTCCAACTCGTTACTGTTCAGTTGAGACATGGGGGTCTTGGCACTAGCTGGCACCTGGTCTGCCCACGTCACAGCCCCTCTCCCGAAGAAATAACCGTGCATAAGATTGAAATTTGAAAAAGTGTGTGTATCCCCCGACCACACAACAGAGGGACAATGTTTTGCATAATACAAAAGAACACCAATCATTTGATGGCAGAGCTGGTGCTAGGCATAAGCAGGCTGAGTGTTAGGGCCATGGGCAACTGAAGCAGGCCCCTTATTCTCTTTTGATTGTGTATTGTTTGTTTGGGGGAGGGAAATATTCCTGCATAGGGCCCGCAATGAGCTAGCACCACCTCTGCTTGATGGCACAGGGGACGAGACTTCCTCATGAAACTGGTCATTTCGGATGCCTTCATTTTGGGTTCCCAGCTTCAGACTGTTCTGAGGGGCCTGGTTTTCAGAAGGTGGGGGCTTTGCACTTCCTGAAAACGATGCCCTGGTAAGGTATCTCGGTCAGAGAACTTACCAGAGCTAGTCCCTTTAAAAGTCAAAGGCCCAGGCCAAGACAGCCGATGCTGCCTGACAGGTCAGCCAGCAATGGTGACAGGAAACTCCACTGCTGGGCCTGGTGTGACACAGTTAGGGACAGACGGGTGTCATTGGATGGATTCTCCTCTGTTTGGCATGCTCTGCTTTGCAGGTTACCTTTCCCTTATTTCCTGGGGCTTGTTTCTCTTTCCCCTTGGTCTTGACTTGTCTGAAATTTCTTGTATCATAAAGCCGTGAACAAATGTGCAATACTTAGACACAATGGATACGGCTTTGTATTATACTTGCTGGTCTCAACTGATGTGACTTCATTGTGACAGCCCTCTGATCCTTCATGCAGCAAAACCACTCCAGCCACAACCACTCCAGCATACGCTTTTATGTGTTAAGTTATTGTAAAGGACATTTCCTGGGCTCCTCTTCCTGCCTGCAGCCTGGCGGTTGATGTATTGATCTGACAACGCACCATCCACCTAGCAGTGTCTCGCTGCAGTCCATCCCAGAGCGTCTGCCAGATGCCACTGTAGCCCTGCAAGGGTGGCCTTCTCATTAAGAGTGCCCTTTGAATGGAGATGGGTGCTTTTGGGGAGGAGCCGGACAGAAGAGGCCAGGAGGCTGGGAAGCCCCCCGTTGTAAACACTTCCTGTCTAGTATGAGGTGATGCTGCCCAGAAGTGACGGCTGTCAGGACCAGCTCGGTGGGCAGTTTGTACAGAAGTGATGTTGCTGATCTGTGCGCGAGGCTGGGCGGTGCTGGTTTTGAGTGAAGGATTCTGGGAGAATTCAGGATAATGATTTGCGCCCCTGACCTAAATGGGAAGTGATTTTACGATGGGAAAGCAAAGGTAGCGGAGCCGAAAGGGATGCGTTCTGGGAAATCAGGCTCCCATTCAAAAATGGATCTTAACAACATCCCCGAACACGCTGCTAGGGAATGTTACGGCGTTTCTGGGCGGCAGAGATGCTTCGATGCTTCCCCCTGTGCTGTAGCCGGAGGGTTGGCATTTGTTGTTCATTGTTGTGCAATTCCAGCCTGAGCTGTTGCCTGCTTTGGCGAATTCACTGACTATCTCAAAGGAATAGGGTAAGTCATTCCATCCCAGAGACGTCCTGCAAGAGAGGAGGAGTTTTAGGTGATCTGTTCAGCTTCTTGTATTTCTAGGAGAGCAGTGTCAGCATGGCTGTTTGCACTCGCCGGCTGGGGTCCTCCTTTTGCACATACACTGCCAGGTCCTTGCAGCTGGGCCCTTCAGGGAGGGGGGCTCAGCTGCCCGGCACCTCTGGCGAGCTCCCCGAGGCAGAACATTGTGTATATCAAAGGCATCGTAGTGTTTCCTTCCCCCAAAGCACTGGGGGGTATGAAATCAGGGACCCTGCAGGATATCGGGCTCTGTCCACTCCCAGGGAGTGCGGGAGTCTGGAGAGCCGGGCTTCTCCCTGACTGTCACACGACCGTCACTTTCATCCCTACTCCGGAGGCACGGAAGAGGCTGGGGAGTTTCTACCTTAGTGGAAATGCGCCGCCCCTGCCTTGCTCTGAGGTGCTGCTGGGGCTTTGAACAGAGAGGCCAACGCAGACGTTTCAAATCCCTTACAGCCGGGGCTGGGGGTGCCCCCCCCATGAGTGCTCAGTGGGGTTTGTGAACCGGGGCTGGGGGTGCGCCCCCCCCATGAGTGCTCAGTGGGGTTTGTGAACCGGGGCTGGGGGTGCCCCCCCCATGAGTGCTCAGTGGGGTTTGTGAACCGGGGCTGGGGGTGCCCCCCCCATGAGTGCTCAGTGGGGTTTGCGAACCGGGGCTGGGGGTGCGCCCCCCCCATGAGTGCTCAGTGGGGTTTGTGAACCGGGACTGGGGGTGCGCCCCCATGAGTGCTCAGTGGGGTTTGTGAACCGGGACTGGGGGTGCCCCCCCATGAGTGCTCAGTGGGGTTTGTGAACCGGGGCTGAGGGTGCCCCCCCATGAGTGCTCAGTGGGGTTTGTGAACCGGGGCTGGGGGTGCCCCCCCCATGAGTGCTCAGTGGGGTTTGTGAACCGGGACTGGGGGTGCCCCCCCCATGAGTGCTCAGTGGGGTTTGTGAACCGGGACTGGGGGTGCCCCCCCATGAGTGCTCAGTGGGGTTTGTGAACCGGGACTGGGGGTGCCCCCCCATGAGTGCTCAGTGGGGTTTGTGAACCGGGACTGGGGGTGCCCCCCCATGAGTGCTCAGTGGGGTTTGTGAACCGGGACTGGGGGTGCCCCCCCATGTGTGCTCAGTGGGGTTTGTGAACCGGGGCTGAGGGTGCCCCCCCATGAGTGCTCAGTGGGGTTTGTGAACCGGGGCTGGGGGTGCGCCCCCCCCATGAGTGCTCAGTGGGGTTTGTGAACCGGGGCTGGGGGTGCCCCCCCATGAGTGCTCAGTGGGGTTTGCGAACCGGGGCTGGGGGTGCCCCCCCATGAGTGCTCAGTGGGGTTTGTGAACCGGGGCTGGGGGTGCCCCCCCCATGAGTGCTCAGTGGGGTTTGCTCGCGTAAATGCTCCTGAGCGCAAGTGAAGGGTTGTCTCGCTGGGCTCCCAGGCACCTGTTCAGCCTCCGATTTTACTGCATTTATGTGAGCTTACTAGAGAAAACATGCATGGCCTTGTGTGCAAATCGTGGCCACCGCGCAGTATCAAATGCTGCTTCAGACACATCCGGTGGCGTGTTCTCCAAACCGGCTGGAAAGACAGCGCGGGATCCCGTGACTGACGCTATGTGATTAGTGTTGGCTATAGCGGTCCCCTAGGAGAGGCCAGTGGCTGAGGCTGAAAACTGTTAACTATTAACTCCTGCTCCCACATGCTGAGAACTTCAACCAGGAAACCTCTGGGCCGAAACTTTCATGCCTGGTCACTGCCAAAGGTGAAGTTTTAGGGACCTCCATCGGCCATTTGACAGTGCCCCAGATGTGAGTACAGGACGTGCTTCCTGCAGTTAAAATAACCAGCTTTTCCCGGCATAGACGCCTCCAAACTGATCTGTGGCATTGGTGTGGCAGTGGGCCTGACGGAGTGCCCTGGTCTGCATGGGAAGAAATGTGGGTGGTTTATACTCAGTATACGTCTAGTATAGACTAGTATAGTATAGTATTGTGGCAGGGCGGGCCTGAGGGTTTGCAGGGTTTGCACTGTAAATAAAGAGCACTGTTGGAAGCCACAAAAGAGTCCCCTGCCTGTTGTGACGTGGGGGAAGAGAGGATCTCCTACAGTATATAATAGACTAGTATAGACTAGTATAGGTCTACTCAGTATAGGTCTAGTATAGACTAGTATAGGTCTACTCAGTATAGGTCTAGTATAGACTAGTATAGGTCTACTCAGTATAGGTCTAGTATAGACTAGTATAGGTCTACTCAGTATAGGTCTAGTTGGGGAGAGAGTTGTGAGCCAGTGAAGAAAAAATCACTCCCTCAAACTAAGCCTTTGATGGGCTCTTCAGAACACTCCCCCCACCCCCCATGGAAAGTCAGGGCAGGGTCCACCCCCACACCTCCTTTCTGGGCAGGCCGGCTAGGGCTGGCCGGAAAACAAGAATTCCAGTTTGTGAAAACGGTTGCGGTTTCAACATTTGTTTTCATTCTGTGTCTGAACGACTCTGAGCACTTTCAAAAGTAGAGCCTCCCGGCCCCAGAAGAGCCAATGTCCCGAGAGTTAGGGCCGTCCTCAGGGACGTGGAAGTCCCAGGTTTGTCTGCCTGGCTGAGAGCAGGGACGCTAACCTGGGTCTCCAACATGCCAGGTGAGTCCCTAAGCCCTGGACTAGAGTCACTCTGTCTCCCTTCACCTTCCTATCATAATTAAACAGTCATTAGAAGCTCTCTGGGTGTAGCAGTTAGGCCACTAATCTATAGTCTGTGTAGTCTCCCTCATACAGCCAATGAAATTGTTGCATGCAAATTAGCAATCGAGTAAGGGTGGTGACTGGTCGAATTACCTCTGGGATCACAATGGTCTAGGCAGGAGGATGGGAAAGATCCCAGAGGAAGGAAAAGGGCAAACTAGTACCCAGCCATACAAAGGGGAATAAGGAGAACCCGGGGAATTTTAGAGCAGGCAGCTTCATTTAGGTACCCAGCAAGATAAGTGAGCAAACAACCAGTTTGTAAGCACCTGGAAGATGATACGGTGCTAAGTAACAGTCAGCATGGATTTGTCAAGAACAAATCATGTCAAACCAACCTAATATCGGTCTTTGATAGGGTAACAATACTCCTGGATAAAGGGAAGCAGCAGATGTGATAGATCTCAACTCTAGTGAGGCTTTTGATACTGTCTCATGTGAACAAACTAGGGAAATATAGCCTAGTTGTACTGGTGACCCCTTTCACATAGCAAGTCCCCTTATAAATTAAAATCACTTAACACAATTCTAAATGCAGGAGGCAAAGCGAGATTTGGGGTGGAGGCTGACAGCTTGCAACCCCCCCATGTGATAACCTTGTGACCCCTTAAGGGTCCCGACCCCCAGTTTGAGAACCCCTGGCCTGCCATAGTTCAAACCATAGAGAGCAGTTATCAGTGATTCACAGTCAAGCTGGAAGGGCAGAAAGTGGGGTCCCGCGTGGATCAGTTCTGGGTCTGGTTCTGTTCAATATCTTCATCAATGATTTGGATAATGGCATAAAGAGTACATTTACATTTTCTTTTTACAATTAAGTTTATATTTAAACTTTCCTGCTTCTGGATGCTTCCACTGCATGCAGTGGACGAAGTGGGTATTAGCCCACAAAAGCTTATGCTTCAATACTTTAGTTAGTCTTTAAGGTGCCACAGGACTCTTTGTCACTTCTGCAGCTCCAGACTAACACGGCTGATTCATTTACATTTAGTGGACGATACTAAGGTGGGAGGGGTTACAACTGGTTTGGAGGACAGGATTAGAAGTTAAAATGATCTTGACAAACTGGAGAAATGGTCTGAATTAATTAGAATGAAATTCAATAAGGACAATCACAAAGTACTGTGCTTAGGAAGGAACGATCAATTGCACACATGCAAAATGGGAAATGACTGCCTAGGAAGGAGTTCTGCGGAGAGGGATCTGGTGCATCTTAACTAAATATGAATGAACAGTGTAACACTGTTGCCAACAATCCAAACGTCATTCTGGGATGTATTAGTAGGAGTGTTAAACACGAGACGAGCATTCTTCCACCCTTCTCAGCACGGAGAAGGTCTCACCTGGAGCACTGTGGCTAGTTCCGGGTACCACACTTGGGGAAAGATGTGGATAAATTGTAGAGAATCCAGAGGAGAGCAATCAAAATGATTCAAGGCCTTAAAAACATGGTAGATGAAGAAAGATTGAAAAAAAATGGTTTATTTAGTTTGGGAACTAAAGAGAAGAGAAGACTGATGGGGGGACATAAGTCTTCAAGTACATAAAAGATTGTTATAAAAAGTAGAGTGATAAATTGTTGTTCTGAACCACTGAGGATAGGACAAGAAGCACTGGGCTTAAATAGCAGCAAGGGAAATTTAGGTTCGACATTTGGAAAAATTTCCTAACTGTCAGGATGGTTAAGCACTGAAATAAGTTACCCAGGGAGTTTGTGGAATCTCCATCATTAAAGGTTTTAAAGAACAGGCTAGACATTTACCTGTCAGGGATGGTCTAGATAATAATTTAGTTGGACTGGATGACCTATCAAGGTCCCTTCTGGTTCGATGATTTAGTCAGTGATTCTCCAGGGGCCTTTTGTCTCATATTGGTGTCCATACAAAGAAATAACAATCGTGGGGTACCAGAGGCTCTTGTGAACTTCTCACTCTGTATAGAGAGTCATGGGGGTCATGGAGCAGTCAGAAAGGCGGGAGCCAGACCTAACCCCCAGTTATGGAGCAGTAACCTCTGCAAAGTTAGCATGCTTGGCTTTCGGATTGTGTTCCAGGCACATGTGATGTTTTTCTGGGGTGAGATTCTCCATGTGGGCTGAACTGAATACATCCCTATAAAGGAAATGCAACTTTCAGTGGAGAGGAATCTCGATGCATGGGATCTAATGTAGAGAAACACTGATACAGGAAAGGAGAAGATAGGTCGTGAGTTGTTTAAATTTCTGGCAATTATGGCAGTTATGCTCACAGATCAGATAACTGGACAGACACATGACTAATTATGGTAATTGGTGTGACAAGTGATATAACTATGATCGCAATATTTTAAAAGTTCAGGCCTTGAAGAGTAGTCGAGCCATGCACCTTTTGTAAGTTAGTATAGACAAGGTATCAGAAATTAACTATAGTTTTACCGCTAAGGTGGAAACTCCTTAATGACCTGTAAGCAATGTTATGTTTTAAAAAAAGAAATCCATAAAGGGATTTCAAGAGATTCCATGTAAAATAGCCACTGGGGCCAGTTCAATGCAGTGGTATTGTTTTCCTCAGCTTGTTTGGAACTTTGAAAGCATATGCTCAATGTTTTTTTAAAGCCCCGGTGTAACAATCTGGATTTGGATTTCATGCATGTCTGGGAAGGTGGTGACCCCTGTGGGATGTCATCAAGCAGTGAACTACAGAGCCATTATCAGGATCATAGAAATAAACCAGTCAATGAATCACAAACATCACAACCAGTAACAGCCTAACCAGGGTGTCACAACCTTGGCATCTGCCAAGGAAACAACCAGCCCTGGAGGCAGGGTCAGCAGGGCTCAGGTTGGAGAAGAATGTGTGCTAACGTGACCCACAGAGGGAGACGGCATGTTTGTTCCTGGCCCCTCACCCTAAAGAGAGAACTGGAGCAAGGGCAGAACTGCTTTCACCTCCACCAAGCTGGAGCCAGTGAGCAGGAGTGGACAGGGGTTGTGATGGATTATAGCACCTAGGACTGGCCAGAGTGGGTCACACAAGGGATCTTTCTAGTCCAGTATCGTGTCCTCAGCAGTGACTCATACCAGATGCTTCAGAAGAAGATGCAAAAAACCTTCTAATTCCTAGTGGTCACAGATTGGCTTAAGCTCTGAAGCAGGAGGTTTAGTATTTCTTCCGAAAGGTGTTCGCCTTCACTGTTCTAACTCTGGGTATTTTGGTGAGAGATACAAAGGTCTAGTCTTTTCCGGGGTCTTGTCAAATTCTTGGCTTCAATGGAATCCTGTGACTATTAGTTCCACAGTTCGTTTGTGGATTGTGTGGAAAGTGTTTCCTTTGATCAACTTTGAATTTCTCACTATTTTAGTTTCATTGCCTGTCCCCTTGTTCTTGTGTTATGGGATGGGCAGAACAGAAGCTCCCCAAGTAAACATCGTTTGAAATTGGTCCGGGTGATTTGAGAGTCAGCAAAGTAAGGAAAAACCACTACAGAAAAAAAAGACCGGTGTGACAGCGCCACACGCAGACTGATCATTCCCCAATCAGTTTTTCTGGAGTGTGGTTTGAGAGTTTTTTTTTGTTCTTTCTGTAGCAATTCAGATATTGACCATACTGTCTGATTTTCTAATTATTTTAATTAACAGAGGCTGCTGCTGACAGCTAGAGTTACGGAAACGTCTTCCAACATCAGGTGTCTGATTCTCCTCTCCCCGACCCAGGTATGAATTAGGAGCAACTCCCCCCAAGTCAGTGCAGTCACACAGATGTTAAATTGGTAAGAGGAGAACGGGGGCTGATTGTTGCTTGGTTTTTTGCTTTTCTTTGTCTTCCACTCTGCTTGAATGAACAGAGAGAAATTCTCTGCTCTCCAGCAGCAGAAACTGCAGTCCTCTCTCCACTAGCTTTCCCCGTTATTCTTTGAAATGCGAGCCCCTTGCTCAGCTGTCAATCTAGTATGAAAAAGTAACAAAAAATAAGATGACACAGGAGGGCAAAATGCAGATGCTGCTACGTTGCCGTGTGATCCCCTGAGTCCAAACCTTTACTGACTTTTACAGAAGAAGCATTTTAAAAATGCGCCATTTAAAAAAAATGCCAGGGTTCCTCTCCTTTCTTTGAGTTCAATTGTCTAAATAACCAAAATCCACACAAACCTCCCCCTCTCTTTTCTCCATCACCCCTGTGCGCAGGGACACGAAGATCACAAAAATGATACATTGAATGTGCAAATTGATGAACCCCTGCATCATTTGAACCTTCCAATGTGCATAAATGATATTGATGACAGTTAATTATCTTTGGAATCTCAAAAAAGTATTAGCACCTCTTAAAATTTTCCAGACTCTCTTATCTTTAGGAGAGTTCAGAAATTATATCCAAGTTCAGGTCAATACTTTTATATTTGTCGAGTACTTTGAAAAAGATCTACGTTAACAATCTTATGGATGGTAAAAAGCTGAAACAGAAACTGCTGAAGTTATCAAATTAATGAATCCATTAAATACATTCAATCAATATGTGAAATCTGAATTGGCACATTCTGCTAGAAAGGGGTCTGTTAGCTGATGTCCTTCTAAGGAGTGTGGTCTTGCTAAAGGTGTCCTTCAGTGAATCATGCTCTTTTCACATTTACATATTGGTAATATTTTTCCTTAGTTTATCTGAAGGTGGTAAATATAAGGATTTATTAAACATCCAAACACGTTTCAGTTTCTGTCCAAGGTATTCTGCCATCTAAGTGCGGCATCATATATTTACTGAATCAGGCTGATGTTTAGTATTTTTTGAATAAAATGAATATCTCCAAAACATTTAGCAGTAAAAGGAAAAGGGTCATCGGACTTTATCCCACCCAGTCTCTGGGAAATACCCTAACAAAAAGAAACGGTGGTATGCAGCTGCTGTCAAGAAAGCACAGGCCTCGAAGAACCCAGATAGAAGCAGAGAGAGCTGATTTATAACTATTACAATTGTAGCAGTACCAAGGCCTGCAGCTTCCTTTTGTTCTTGGGTGTGATACATTTTCTTGTTGCTAAATAGTTATAGTTTCTTCTGCATGTTTTAACCCACTAGTTAGGGAATTCTTCAGTGTTTTGTTTTTTTTAAAGGAAAAAATCTGGAGATATGAATTGAGTGACCACATTAACTAGCCACATTACAGCACTAAAAGCATGCCTTTAAAATATAAATAATTGAGTACAACCCAAATGCAGTCAGGTGAATGTTAAATAAATGTATTGTTAAACTAAGTAATGAGTTCTGTGATATAAATGTCAACTGACCTATGAGTATTCAGATATTCACTAGAAATAGGTGTGTGTTGAAATGGCTGGAAGATGCCAGGAATTTGGTTGTTAATGAAAACGATATCATAATAGTTGAAAGTCGTTGGACTGTAGTGTTCTGGATTAGAATGTACATGTTTTAGAATTCTCTTTAGTTACTATTTTTCCTAATGATAATTCAGAATGCATCTGGGAAATGTTAATTCTCTTTATCCACCACAAAATAAGGTTATGATAATAACCAACTGTATGTGGCATTTTTGTATCTGTACACTTCAGTGTCTGTGCATATACTCTGGGGATTTCTGAAAAGTCAGACATGTCAGACAGGTCCAAAAAACTTTAGATTGTATTGATTACTGTTATTTTTGTGCTATGTCTAAATTCCAGATGGTCATTTCTTTAGTTTGGGAACCTGTTTTCTACGTGTTCTCTGAAGTCCTAGTACGCCTTTTGGGCGCAGCAAAAATAATAGAGCTGGCATTCGTGACGTGAGCATGGCATAGCTCCCTTTTCAGTGGGGAAATAATCAAATCCACTTTTACAGCCTTGTTACTCATCAATTAGTGTAGGATTCTGACCGAGGAAAAACAGTTGACAGGTGATTTAATCAGTATTTGCAATAGTAAAGATAACAGTAATTCATTTTATACCTTCCTTCTTTAAGTCATTGAATAATGGAGATAAAATTGTTTGTTTAAGTTGGTCTTGCCTAAGGACTTATATGGCATAGACTGAGGGTGAGTCTCCACTACAGCATCACATCAGCACAGCTGCACCGCTGTCACATGTCTGTGAAGATGCACTACGCCCACGGGAGAGCGCAGTTCTGTCAGCATAGTTACTCCACCTCCACGAGAAGTGGAAGTTAAGTCGGTAGGGAAGGATCTCCCACCGACACAGCCCCAGTGTGAACAGCGCGAAACTTGTATCGCTCAGAGGTGGGGCTTTTTCACACCCTTGAGCCCTGTAAATTATGTCATCTAAGGCTATAGTGTAGACTTGCCCATAGCAAATTTATCTTCTTGAAGAGGCTTAATGCTCACTAAAGTGCAAATGTCTGATGGGCCAGTTGCAAAGGATAATGATGAGGGAACATGTGGGGTTTCTGTCGAATAAAAGGGTTCTTGCAGTGATCCACTGCTAACTCTCTGCACTAGAATTTGTTGTAGCTGAAGTTAACTGATGACCATATTTTTTTCAATAACTTAAACTAAAAGTTTTCATTTAGATTATTAAAAATCCATGACAAGCATCTTTGCACGTGGGAGCCAACATAAAATGCCCACAACTAAAATACTGGAAATATGCCTGTCACACCAGGAACAGTTGGGGATTGGTCCTGCTTTGAGCAGGGGGCTGGACTAGATACCTCCTGAGGTCTCTTCCAAGCCTGATATTCTATGATTCTAACAGTTCTCTCCTTGCACTATAGTGAAGGGCCAAGTTCCGCTCTCTGATGTCCCTTGTGGTGGTGATTAACTTCACTGGGTGCTGTGTCCTTACAGCTGAGGACAGATTCTGACCCTAAACACGAGAGCCTCACATGCTCTGTAATAATTGTAGAGAATTGATAATGGAAGCAAAGGGACATAAGGAAAAATCTATGCTCAGTAGAGTTAAGGACAATACAGAGTTTTTAAAAATATATGAGGGCCGTTGGTCCATAATTAGATGGAAAGAAAACTTATCAATCACAATGCAGAAAAGGCAGAAGTGTTCAATAAATATGTCTGTTCTGTATTTGGGGAAAAACAAATGATATAGTCTCATCATATGGTAATAAAACTCTTCCCACTCCACTAGTATCTCTGGAGGATGTTAAACAGAAGCTACTAAAGACAAACATTTTTATATCAGCAGGTCCAGTTAACTGAATCTAAGCATATTATAAAAGCTGTCTTAGGAACGTGATGGACTGTTAATGTTGATTTTCAATGAGTCTTGGAACACTGGGGCACTTCCCGAAGACTGGAAGAAAGTGAATGTTGTGCCAATTTTTAAGAGTCTAAACAGGATGATGCCAGGTATTGCCCTGTTTGTTCTATGTTTGAATGACCCCAGAGCACCAGAAACCCAGGTACATGGGAAGCAGAGGCCAACAGAGGAGCACCCGTCACTGAAATCCGATAACCATCTTCTTCTCATTTGAAGTGGTCTTTTGGACAGTCATTGCTGACAGCACATCTAAACGTAACCTTAGCGCTGCTCCTTTTCTGGGGCAAGCACTTCTTGTCTGAACAATTCGGAAAACACGTTAGAAAGCAGAAAACATGGTGGCTCAGGGTTGAAGCGAATGACACCGGAAATGAAGAACATTAAAAAAACCTATTTTGTAGAAGTATGTGTGGGAGGGAGTGTGGGAGATTTTGGTAGCAGAATGCAAATGATGATGCCGTCTATGGACCAAATTAATCTCTGGTCTAACTATTTAAATCAGGTACAGCAGGGTTCAGGTTAGCTCAATGGATTACACTGGTCTATTTTGCTAATCTACTCAGTAAACAAAGCCAAACCCAAAGTCTTGAAAGTGCAGCTGATTTTGGTACAGATTGTCACCATTCCCTTTAATAGTCAGTAATTTTTACCATTCCCTTTAAATCTGACATATTTTCGTGCTGGAGTGCGGATCCCCTGGGGATGACAGGATGAGGAACTTATTTTGTGGGAATATCTGGAAAATCAACTGTCCCCAAGGAGGAGAATACTCTGACTAAATGCTTCCATCAGTCAGTGGGAATGAGCTATGCAGTGAGCAGAAGAGAGACAGTCCTGGGTAGTAATACTGTTTTGTGACACATCTTACAATAGCGATATGGAATATTTTATTTTATCCAAATTGTTTTCCAAATCATTTGCGTATTGAGCTCTGGGTTTTGGAAATCAAAAAATGTCAATGATGGTGAGCAAAATTTTGATTAAAAATATCATGGAAAATTTCACAGAGAATGAACAAAAACATCAGCAATTATTGTTCACAATTTCATTTCCACGTGCCGGCAATATTTCAACATTGCCTCACACATCCATTGGGCAGGAAATGTGAACCAGCTATATTTCATATTGCCTTTGAAAGCCCTTTCCAAATATGTCCTGAGGCTGGTCTCCTCATTGGTTATTCCACCCCATAGTTCTGTGCTCATCCCTTCTCCTCTTTGTCTTGTCTGTCTTCCTGCTTGAATAATTCCGTTTACTCACACTCCTCTAATGCCCATATCTTAATTTCATTCCCTGCGTAGTTAACCCATATCTGTTTCCATGCTAATTATGGCCAGATTTTGATACTTTTACTCACAGAGTAGTACCTTACTCTGGAACGGAACAGCTCCTCGAGAAAGATATTACACCGATTCTGATACCCTTAGTTTCTCTCTCTCTCTTTTCTTTGTAGATGAGTCAGGGGGCAACATCCCTTGTTTCAATTGCCTGTGTCAGCTGTCTCCTGTGTTTTCTGTTGTAAATCCATGATGCCCCATCACTTTCACATGGCTGGCGAAATTGACTAGCTGCTGCTACTAAGTGACCAGACCTGCCTCATTCTGGAATGCCTGCCGTTTCTCCTCTTAAGCTCAAGTACAGAATATTAAGATAAAAATCACCCTCCGTGTCAAGCCTCATTGTATCATCCCCTTGTACGACAGAGAGTAGAACCTGGCTCGATGGTTTGGAAAGTTTTTACTTTATATCTTTTAAAAATCGAGGGGTTTTCAAACATTTCACACAGTATTTCTCTAGCTGTGAGAAAACCACATTGTGTGTCTGACACAGTTTCCCACAGTCTGGCCTTGTACTGTGGCCACAGGGAGGATTTCCCAGCACTGGAGGGTTTGGAAAGATTTTCTTTTTGACCTTTACTCTTTGCTTTAAATTTGGTTCCATGTTTGAGCTTTTTTGAGAGCCTGGGACTCAAATCTCAAAGCGTAGTAGAATGAGGAATACTAAGGGCTGGTCTGCAGTGGAGACGTACATCAGCATCGCTCCGTGTCTCAGGTGTGTGAAAAATGGACACCCCTCAGAGATGTCACTGTGCTGACCTGGGCTGTGTTCTGTCAGAGTATTTCACTTCCTTTGTTCAAACTTCAGTTCCCCTTGATTTCAGTTGCACCTGTGAGTGCCCAGCATTTCTGCAAATTAGAACGCAGGGTATCGAACCTGTGCCCTGCGGATGTCTTCCCCTGATTCTTCTGCCTCTGGCTTTTAAGAGTCTCCCAGTGATCAGCCTTGGCCTCCGTCAAAGATCTTGTGTTACCTGCTGCATCAGCTTTTCAAAAGCATTTCCCGATGGAAGATGCACGGAGTGGTGATCTTTCTGCCTGTCTGGCTTTTCTTGTACTGGGAGTGGCCGGCCATCCTGCCTAGTATATGCTGAGTGTGAACTGAATTTTTATGGTGATCAATTTGGCTGGCAAAGAGAAGTGACCTCAGGATGGGGCAAAATGAAAGGTGAGAAAACAGGATTAGGAAATGTGTCGTCTTCTCTCTCATTATGAGAGAATCCCTCTGCCATTCTTTGCAAATGCACATCTGTCATAAGGCTCGATTTTGACAGTGGGAAGTCAGAGCTATCTGCATTACTTGTGTGTTCTTTCTAGTTTTATAAGGTTCAAAACTTATGGAAAAAGAACACTAAAAATCCTCTTAGGAACTATCCATTGCAGTTGATTAATTGCCCTAAGATTTCCTATCAATTTACTCCAATTTCAGGAGCGCACTATGGTCATTACATGAAAGAATATTTAAGTAAACAAGTTGTGCATGAAAATGGAAGGAAGACTCTATAATTGATGCAGAACAAAGCTAATCTCTCTTCCTCCCAGCCCCTGTTCTAATAGCAAACAGTACTTTTATAGCATCTGAATAAAATACAGTGACAGTCTGCCCGGAATGGTTTTTATTGGAGGGATGCCAGAGATGTGTACAGAAAGTCCTTGAAACCAGACCATCTTGCTTCTGAAAGACCAGCCTGATTTCTAGAACTCCATGAATTTCTCTAATGGCTTTGGACGTTCAGAGCGAGTATGATCTGAAAACAGATCACAAGCCATGCCTGCTCCCAAGACACTAATTGCATCAGCAGCAATAGATTTGTATTTGAAAGGGATGTCGAAATACACACTTTTCTGATGTCTTAGAAATGCTTTTTCTACCAGCGTATTTCCCCATAGTCAGTGTGAGGGTATCTCCGGCAGAAGGCCCTCTAAAAAGTGTCATGTGAGCATCGAACAAGGACTGAAAGAACCTGAGGGCTTCTGAACAAGCAGATCCTGAGTAAGAATAGCTGGCTGGCTACTTTAAACTGAAACTATAAACTGAACTCTTCAGAGCATAACTCACTTTTCCTCGTCCACCTTTGCACCTTCTCCTACCTGCACGGTGTCATTAACTTCTCCAAACCTCAGCTTCGACCCGTGTTTCCTGTTTCTTCTGGTTTTCCTCGTATGTCTGAATGAAAACTTGCCGGACATGGGTCTTTGTTTGTTTTAACAGACCATGGAAAGGGAGCAAAGGGAGACCACTGAAATACCCTGAGCCTTTAAAAGCTGCTGCTTTGTACTCATGCTCCTGATCACCAGAATGCGTCCTATTGACACACCAGCTGTCTATCCCAGGCTCTACAAGTACATTAAAACCATCAGTAATTGAACCCGCCCAACTCCCGTAGGAACGAGCTAAGATGAGCTGACCCATTCCGCACATGGGGGAGCTTAGCTATGCACAGGGCGTGGCCAGACTCACTTCTGGAGCACTTGCAGCTCCCTTTGAGCCGTGAATTCTCAGGAGCACTGAAAATCAGGCCTGAGGTCAGAGTGTCTGTGGCAGAGACTTCGCTGCCTGAGGCTCTGACTTGCAGTCACTTGCTCTCTCTGCTGGAGGATGCGCAATTGCAGGTGGTTAGGAGTTAGCATGAACACAGGAGATACTGCTGTGGAATCGCCGGTCCTGAAGCCCTGCCAATATCCTTCCTTCCTTTTCACCTCCAGGCGGCACCATCCATTTGAAATCGTCGTTCTTTTAAGAAACAAAAAGTAGATACAGGCCCGTACCCCTCCCCCCCTCCCCCGCCAATCCCTGAACTCACCAGCCAGGAGAAACCGCGAAACTGACTTGACACATGTGCTGCCATGTGCACAAGGAAACTGCAAAAACTCCCCCCCCCCCCAAGATCTCTTCCCTTCTAAGTGGTCTTGGGTGTCACTTGCTGCAATGGTAGATATATAGTTCTCAGATTATTACACTGATTTGTGTTCTATTTCTTGCTTTGCTTCCCACCACTACAGCACTCAACTTTCTAACAGTCTCACGGGAAGCTGTGGCTCCAATTCTGCACTCCTTATTAGGTCCTTGCTCATTCAGAAATCCCCTGGACTTCCCCTTCCCTAAGGATCTGGCTCTGTATTTGTGATCAAAGCAAATGGTACCATGCTGAAATGTGTATTATTTTTCTTTCCTGTGTAAGATGAATAAATAAGACTTCACTAAAAAGCCACATTGGGAGGAAAATCACTTCATTTAGAATAAGTACAGTGGGGAGCCAATGTAATGTAATCCAGTATTTTTATGCAGAGCTCTTCCAGGCCTCTGCTTGACAGAAAAATATCGAAACACTTGCATTTTCTTAGACTCAGATCTTCATTACTATTGGAAAAACAATTTTACTGTTGTCCTTCTGGCTGGCTGGAAGAGGGTTTATTCTGACTCTGCTGTGGTTAGTGGAAAAAGGATGGTAAAGAAATGGCTCTTTTTGTTCCCTTTCTTTTATTGTGCCCTGTGTTTACAAATACTTAAAGATAGGCGAGAGGTCACTGTCTGCAACAAATGAAGATTGTTGAAGGGAAGATGTCAATGCTGAGAAACTATTTAAAATGTGGATATGTCACTGGAACATTTTTCTCTGAGATGTTGAAGTCATTTTATAGCTGTGCTCTGATTTATAGCATTTGTATTTTGGGCTTTCAAAGGTAATTAGTTTTAAAGACACATTTGATCTACTTTTCTTATTGCATTTCAAAAGGTCACGATACACAAAATGAATAGAATTTAAGCTCCAGAATGCTTTATGGCATGACATCAATAGAAACTCCAAAGTTCATTGGGTTTATATTGATCCTATTGTTTGTGCTGATTGCATTTCGTGCATTAAAATTTATTTTAAAAATCACTTTTTAATTGGCTTTCCACTTCCAGTGTGATATTAAGAAAATAGTAGTCTTCTGACACTTCTGTAACTACCATTGTATTTTCTCTGTACTATGACCTCGTGTGGAAAGAGAGAATTAAATCTAGGTGCTGAATCTTTCACAATACAGGATAGTCTTGAATATGTTCTCTTGAGTAATTCTGATCCTTTATGTACAGTGGGCCGCATTAGGCTAAACTCCCACTGAAGCAGCAGTTCTGCAATACTGCATACGTTGCACTTCAGTCACCTGTACAGGTGTGCATTATAAAGGTGAAAACCAAATGTGTTTGGATTATATTTTACCCATTGAGAGCTCCATGAAAACTGCATCTGATTGGGTGGTTACCATCTATAACTACTGTGTGGTAAGAATGTGGCGTTTGGGTGGCAAACTAGTAATGACTAATAATTACCATTGATTTCTCATCCCCACCTGTGCAGAACACTCATTCCGTTTAGAACCAGAGAACATGCAACCCCAACAGGATGTATTAATATCTGTCTTCAGGCTGCATCTCTTAGAAACATGCTCAAGTAAACAATTTCAATTGCTGACAGATCTCCTTCCTAGACATCATCATCGGCAATGCCAAAGGCTCGGCATGTTTTTATCTCTGCACTGACGTATTAGTGGCAGTAGGACACCAGTTTCCTATCCTCCTTTGGCACAACCTCTTCCTTCTTGTGATGATCTCTTTGGTGGGAAGGTTACGTGAGTGGGGAATACTGATGTATCAGTTGCGCATCCCTCTATTCAACTCCCTAGTTAAGGAGATTCAGAGGCCAGCTCTCTGCTCTTTTGACCTTGAGTTCCACCAAAGCTGTCCATTCCTTTCCAGTCCTAAGCCTTTGGAGCACTCACATTCCAATCCCTGGGAAGTGCCCCGGGCCGTAGTTTCTATCAAAATCTTTTCCAGGCTGCAAGGGAGGCCTGATGACTTTAACATGAGCTTTGACAGCTTCATTTCTTTCTATGGAAATAAAATGTCACCTGTACAACCCCCAGCACACTCCTCTCAGCATTAAAGGGGCTCTGGTGTCCTTCGGGTGGAGGAAAGGATCACATTGTGGGCAGGTAGCTGATTGATGCATCTCTGGTCCTATTTTGGGGCTAATTCTGCTGGAGACATGGTTTGCTGGATGGAGAAACACCACACTGATCAGAGGACGCCTGTAAGGTTGCCTGATGGTAAGACCCTTCTCTTAGCATTACAAAACAGAGTGGCTGTTTCCTTTGGATACAGAGTTTTTGAAAAGAAGAATTTTATGGTAATGGTTCAGGAGGAAGATGTCTGTCAAAACTAATGAGCACACAAATATTATTCCTTCTGGGATGTAGTAATTCTTGTAGTTCATAGCTAATTGAATAGACTTTATAGTACCGTCTTCATCACCGGCTAGTTCTAGTTTCAGAGGTTTCTCTAATTCCTTGGGTGCCTTAAAACAAGTTCTGAAAACGGAGATTCTGCAAAGTGTATCTTTGGCTTCAGTGCACTGAATGTCTCACTTAAATCACCTCAGTACATTTTAAACATTAAAAAGCATGGCATATTCACTAGCTTACCCAAGCGTTGCTATTTTGGCACATTTATTTCTGCTCACATTTTTCTGCAGGTTTAGAGATCTCTAGTACTTCTGATTGCTTGTTTTTGCCAGTGTGGGATTTCCAGAGTTTAATTGCAATAATGCAGTTAATCAGCATTTAGCAGTGCACGTTCTGGACTGTCAGTGTTGAAGAGCTAAGCAATATGTTGCCAGCTCCTGATTTCTAATCAGAACCATCAGATTATTAATACAAACAAGAATGTCGCTTGTCAGCCTGCCGCATTTCTCTTTTCTCTATGGCAAATAGGAACTGATAGCACAGTTCTTTTCTCCTAACTTCTTTGAAACAACAGGGATATTCTTTTTAGATCTGATTCCTTGAAGATACAATACAAATTATTTTATCAGGAACCCTGGCAGCTGGCTTTGTTTTTGTTGTTGTTGTTCATGATCTCCACTATGTTATGTCTTCTAAGGCATGGCAATAAAGGTTTCTGATAAATCTCCTTTGCCCAAGAGGAAGAAAGCATTTTACCAACTGGACATTTTCAGATATAAACAAAGCCATCTGTTCTATTTAAAGAGTGGCGGCATTTAATTCCTCGTTGTGAGGAAAGGCATGTGGCTGCCAGAGATGGAGTTCTTTACAGAGAGATATAAAATATAATTGCAACCATATTTTTGCAGTAATTTTTCTTCTTTGATGTTTCCAGACATTATCCTAATTTAGCTTTTATGATGTAGTACAAGTACAGTAGCACATCGTGTCTGTCTATCAGACAAAACTTGTCAAGGAACGTTACTTACCAAAGTCGATTGGAGTTTGTAAGACAGACAGCCTAGAAGGGATGCAGTAGCTATTTTTTCAGCTTATTTATGCTGGCACATGATGGCATCTATCACATTGGTAGATGTGCAGGTGAATGGGGACAGAGAAGGTTTATTCTTGCTGATATAAAATAAATGTCTTTGCATACTGGCTGCAATTTAGGAAACCACTCACTTGCCGCAAGCTCTTTGCATTTGTAAATTACAACATGGTGAGTATCTTGCGCTTTCTAGGAAGTATAATTGTTTCAAGCCCTTGATTTTAATCCTTTTCCGGGTAATAAAGGTGAGTTGTCATATGGTAAGTTAGCATTGTTTGTTAAAGCATTTGAATATAGTTGGAAGCCTAGAGCTAGCTGGTCTGTTTTTCTAGAGATCTCATTGGTTATATGCATTCAGTCAACTATCTTGAAGATCAAAGATGAAAATGTAGGGCTGCATTGTACCAGAATTGAATTTTAGGCTCCGTTTACATCCAGTGATTCGACTCAGCCTCCCAGGTGTAACAGAGAAAATCAAGGCAAAATAAATAACACTTAGCCAGAAATCACATCACACATGTCAATTTGTGACTTCTATGACACCATTACATAAATCCTTACTGGGCAATTTGACCTAAACTATAGGAACATTCTTGGAGTAATTTTAATGAACAATGGATAGGGGAAGACTGATTAAAAAAAAACAGCCGAGATCCATGAATGCTACCACGACTCACTAGCTAACATGTACACACTCCCATACCACCTTGAATGTTTACTACCACTTCAAGGGAAGTTAGATTAGAGTTCATTGTGGGTCTGTTATCAAATTGCCAGAAGTCCACCCGTGAACTTGTTTTCTTCGATTGGCCGCCAGGTATTGGGTTTCTTTCAATTCCAAGGGATGTTTTCACAGGTATGTTGTCAGTGTGTGAGTGACTCAGGATGTGGCTCATGAATGAGTGGGAAGGGAATATTTTTTCAGTGTCACCAAAAACACCAACTTTTTGTGATTCTTATCATTTGTGATTGACAGGATCAAATAGCCAGGTTGATCAAGCTGCCATCTGGTGAAGAGCTCAGTTATAGGAGCAACACTATTGTTTTGAGTTTAGGGTTTTTTTAGTAGTAAGTAGTGACTTAGAAAAATTCATTTCAGGATGCTTCAGCTGGAGCAATTTTCCAGGATGTCTTACTCATATGTGCAAGCACTACTTGATGAGTAAAGGGTAGGTTCATGCTTCATGGGCATGGAAAAGTCGGTTAAAAATATATTGAAATTACAAAGGCATTTGATGAGATCTATTGATACAAAGTGCTACAGAGGAGCTAGGTGGTATTATTACTCAGCTACCTGAAGCACTAGGTAGAATGAAGTACCCTAGAGCCACACCTTAATTATCTTGATAACTGTCCTAATTTAATCACTTAAATAGCTATGGCAAAGGTGTATCCCTATTCTGCATTTCAGTGTATAGAAAGGTTTGCAATAATGGTGGAGTCAGGGCAGAATGCTCACTCCATAACTGCTAAGCTGAGATATGGAACTAATTAAAGATCAAATATTTTCCCCTGAGAAGAAACTGTTTTGAGAAGAAGGGCCAAGGATATAACCTTATACTTAGAAATGGGAATTGTTTTCTGGCTTTAAGAGAAAAGGACTGTAAAATATCCTCGATTGTAGATAAAGTTAATTGTGACGTTAGGGGTCCTGGGAAAGTCGACATCAGAATGTGAGAGAGGTGAGATGGGGAAGGACAGGAAGCCTCTGCAACATGGCTGGTTATCTGCATGTCAGTAGTACTCAAACACCCCAGTGAGGATCAGGAAGCCAGTTAGGCCGCATACTCCCACTGACATGAGGAGACATAAACCCAGATTCTCCAACATGCTGTAGACCCCCACAGTCGGGGGTTAAACCCAATGGATTACAGCAGCTGGTGTGGGAAATCCCTGGATGGCACATGCCAAACCCTGGCCCCCGGTGAAGGGGGTGTGGCTGGGAAGAGGAGGGTCTGACTTGGCTGAAGTGTCTCCATGTTCTGGTGATCCCAGCTGCTGGAAGTCTTCTGGCTCTGCCTGGCTGTTAACACAGCAATGGGAGACCTGGTTCTGTGAAAACATTCGCTTCTCTTGAAAGAGTAGAGCCAGTTCTCGGAGGGGGAGTTCCTGGGAGGGGCTGAGCTGCCTGCATCCTGTTTATTTCAGTGAGA
The DNA here is from genome assembly GCA_032164245.1 of Sternotherus odoratus. Classification (NCBI taxonomy): domain Eukaryota; kingdom Metazoa; phylum Chordata; order Testudines; family Kinosternidae; genus Sternotherus; species Sternotherus odoratus. Next base: position 85,105,665 of record JAVMKO010000009.1, on the reverse strand, counting down.
GATGAAGGCCCTGGGCACCACACTGAGAGCAGGTCCTCTGGGACTCTTCCCCTGCTTGTTGGGTGACACTGGGCAAGGCACTCTCCCTTATTGGTCCTTAGTTTCCTCGTATGTAAAATCTGTATAAATAACCCAGGATAAGGCAAAAGGAGCTCAGTGATTGGCCTTAGTCCTGAGGTGGGGTAACGTTTTCAAAAACGCCTAAGTGATTTAGGCGCCCACGTCTCACTGAACGTCAGTTTGGGGCTGGGCGACAGAGAGACGATTTGATAACTGTTTGCGGGCGCACATGCACTGAAGTGACTGAATCACATTCTGGTTTTCCTCCCTCTATTTTTAGAGAGTTCTGCTGTACTTTAAAGGTGAGAGATGCAAACAGGAAAGGAAAAGGGCAGAATTCGAAGGGATACTGCCAAGGATTTGGATAAGCTGTAGGTGGGGTTCTAAAGTGATTTCAACAGTGCACTTGAAAGGCAGGAGTGTGAGTGGATAGTTGTAGATTTAGCATTCACAGGAAGTGCTGTGAGCTTGTTTTAGGCTGTGAAAGGTTCCTTTTTGTAGAGATTATTTTCAGGCACTATGACTGATAAGAAATGCATTTTGGTGATCATTTTACTCGTGGTATGTTTTCGCATCGTTCTACAGTAGTCAGTGAATGGTCTGTCAACCATAAAGATATGAGCTGAGCTAAACTTGGAACAGATATTGTGTGTATGCATGTGTATATTTATGCACACACAAAATTGGTATTAGTTGAAGAAGATTTGGATTGATTTGGTTAATTTATAGGAGTGCAACACATTGGAAGATTTTAAACTTGGAAGATGGTTCCATGAGAGTCCAGGTATGTTTGGGAAATTCAGAGAGAGAGAGCGCTCATCTGATGGTTTTGCAGATATACCCTGTTTCTATGAAACCTTTGAATTCTTGTTTTTTCTAGCTGAGGCTCAGTAGTCAATCTCTAATGTGCATTTGAAACTTGTGGTATTTAAAAAGAATACTATCTAGTTCCCTTTGAAATCACATTTCATATAAAAGGGGTGAGTCAAGTCCCCAGAGAATGTAAACTTTAAGTATGTGAGGCATTTGTCATGAGTGGCATAAAATGAAGGTTCTCTCCAGTTAGAAGTCTCCTAGGGAGGGAGGCGGGTGGGCAGGGAAGGGAACACAGATGGAGCACTAATAATTTTTCAGAATGTTCATTTAACTTGATGATGGTTCCTCTCAGGACAGCGCAATGATAAGAGATGAAATTAATGATCCATAAAATCAACAGAAATCAAGTTAATATTAAAACACATTAACTAGAGAGATGCCTCTCACTTAGAGAGTGAGCAGGAAATCGAGCCCTCCTGTTAGAACATCCCTTAACTTTGGAAAAGTTCTGATCTAGACTAGAACCTCAACCTTTCAAATCAGACTCATCTCTGCTTTCGTAATCCGGATTGAAATAGCTTTTCATTTCTGTTCACGTGGCATTTTAAAAAAGTACACCTATCACTCATGAATCTCGTTATGTAAAGATACGTTTACTTCACACTCGATCTCGTCCTTGGATGTGTTGAGTCACAGCTGCTCACTTTAGTGACAAAAATACATTTCTACTGCTCTTTTACTCTGGTTATCCTTGGAAAGCTGATGCAACTAACTCTCCAGTGCAGAGTTAACTCAAGTCATAACCTGAGTGTTACCCCAGTTCGAATCCTTCTCACACACAAACCCTTCACTCAACCATGGTGTTTTCAGCTTGCATTGGCTGGCCTACCACAGCTTAATTTAGCACAATTTGTTGCCTGCTAAAATAGCCGCTCAGAGTTGATCCAGTGTTATAACACCATGTGCCTGTTCTCACTTGAAAATTCCTCTGACATTAGCCTGCCTTGAGTGTAGACAAACCTGACGATAGTGAGTTGGGTTCTATTCCTCCTTGTGCATCCTGAACAGACCTGATTTCTATGTTCCATGCTGAAAGCAATGGAGTTGCACAGGTGTCATTAAGCTGTTAATTTTGCCTGGAAAAGCCATGTTATGATGGTGATTGGGACAGATACAGCAATCTCATGCAGTGTCCTTGGAAGACCTTATGGAATAAGTTTGTATATTATTGTGGGCCAGGATTCTGTGTAACTTATTTAGGGGGGAGATGTCAGAAATATTGCAACCCCATGCGGTATCCCTGGGATCCATTGTTTTAAAAACATGTGTTGGGTCTGACTGTGTTCTACTAAAGGCGGGGAAGGCTACCCCAACTCCTTCAGGAACTCAAAACAGTGGATGGTGATTAAGGCAATTTGACTGGGTTGTAATCTCCCAAGGAGGTACCACGCGCCCGGAGAGGCTCATATATACTAGTTCAAACTAGATTCTCCAGAGACCAATAGACTTTGGGATAAATAGCCCGAGTTTAAGCTGACTCGGGGCTTTCCGTCTGATCAGCAAGTGGACAGACCCTTCTTTCTGGGGCCCCAATCCTCGTAGTAGGTTGGAAGGACTGACCTCTGCCAGCGCCTGAGGCTGGAGGTGGGGTGACCTTTGGTAAGCTCTTTAGCAGGCACATAGGTTCTCTTATTGTTTAGTATGTTTCCTCTATAATGCTTTCACCTTTAGAAGAAATGTGCTTGCTTAGAAAGCTGTGCGGTGTCTTGTGACTGCTGGCGGTTACAGCTGGTTGTAGCCTTGGGAGAGAAAGCAAGGCGCAGATGCTGGCTTGCTTAGGCAGTCTGCTGGCTCAGAACATCACTGGGTAAGGTAGGGAATTGTGCAGCTTGGAAAAACCGGGTCAGGAGGAGGAGAGACAAGGGGCCCTACCTAAGAAAGGTGATCGCTAATGAGCTGGGAGCCTATAGGAGGGACCATGGAGGGGGAATATAGGTGCAGCTATACTGAACTGTGAGAATGATGAATGAGAATAACACTCAGCTTGACTCCCAGATTCCAGGTTGAATTTGCAGGGCTGCTAGAAGTTAGCTCACTATAAGCACCCTGATGAAGAGCAGTTGACTGATGATGCTGGTGGGAAGAGGGAGGCACTTAGAAAAATCCTCACATCCCTGTTTTATTGAGGGCAACTATCTGCAGATTAAGTTGGTCCACAGCCCCAGGATTCTGGGTGATATTAAGTGCCCAAATATCCACAGTCGCAAAACCCCACTCATTTCTGTCTGCATCTGGCTGGAAGACCATATCCTGTCCTTTCCAAGGCAGACCTGACCATGGGGAGACAGGCATTTTTGTTCTCCAGGCTTGATTACTGCAACCCGTCTCTAGAAATGAAAGCACACTCCGGGAGACAGCCCCATGTCTTTGGCGACTGCAGGGCTCTTGCATCTTCCTCTGAAGAATGTGGCTTTGGCCACTGCGGGAGACAGGACACTGGATGAGATGAACCTCAAGACTGATCTAGTCTGGCACTAGCTGATCTATGGTTCCCTTAAAGGCCAGAGCCTGCTGACAAAAGTTAGAACAGCCTAGAGACTGCTCTAATTTATGTTGGGACCAGGGCAGCTGCACTTGAAAATGAGGGAGCTATAAACTGCACCTTGATGTCCCACCACCAGAGTAAATTGTAGAGAGTCTGGCCCAAGAAGTGTTAGCTAATTAGGATAATTAGTAGCAGCAAGTTGTTTGACAGTCTATTGCATTGACGACCTGATACTATCAGGAATTCAATAACTCCATTAACGTCATAGAGCATTACAGCTTCCTGTTGTGTGTTTGCAGGCTGTCAGCAGATTCACAGCACAGCACGCTTGTTGCTTTCCTTGTAGTTAATTACAGTTTATTTCTGTACTTCCATACGTTAGTTTATAGCAAAGAGCTCCCCTTTCTAATTGGGGGCGGAGGAGGCAAGGGGTCCAAAGGCAACAGCAACTTGCATGTTTAACTTCAAACTGTGATCAATAACATGGTGATACTTGTATAATGCCTGTCCCCTGCAGGCCTCCTAGGGCCTCGTGAGCGTTAGCAGCTTCTTCCTAGACAGTGGCTGCATTTCCCCACAGCTACCACAATTTCTGAATAGACTCACCGGAGGATTCTTCTGTTCCAAGTGCAGGGTGACATTGCAGCGTCTTGACAGCAGAGTCCTGCGTTTGCCATGGGAAGCAGGGGCCATCAGCACACCTACTCGCACAGGCAGGTCTTCCTGAGTAGCAAGCTGTGGAGACCAGGAAAGGTCATGAATGGTCCTGCAGAGGCGCTGAGATACGTGGTAGGTTTTTCTCCTTCGGCAGGATCCCGGATCTAGGAGCTGAATTTACGCAGCAATTCCATAGTCTTACACTATCTTCAGATTTTATTGCCTAGGTAGGATGCAGGTTGGATCTGCTTCACCTGGTCTACGGAGATGGGGGAGGAGCTGGCGTGTTTCCCTGCTGGCTGTTAGGACCGTGCAAGCAGAGACTGTTCTAGAAGTGACTTTGAACCAGTGGACGAGTGTGCCCCTTCTAACTTCACCGTCAGTGCCGGGGCTGCACCTGTTTGAAATTTGCCGGTATTGAGCGTGTGCTGTTGGGTCAGGTTTGTTTTTTAAATGGCTCTGGGGGTCTGAGCATCTTCAGCAGCTGAAAAGCTGGTTACAAGGGATAGTTCCCCATGTTACACCATTAATATCACTGGCTGGCTTGAGTACGTGCTACATGTTGCTCAAACATCTGGGAAGTGGTGTTAGTCTGCACCAAAATGTCTTTCTGATTCAGAGCTAAAGCGAGGAGGAGCCTAGCAGAACTTACTGCTGAGCAAAATTGCTTTGACCGGTGGACAGTGGTTCCCCCGGCCTGGTCCAATGTCCCAGGAAGCTGAAGGGTGTATTTCCACTGAATGCAAGGGGCTGTGATCAGACCTCATGTCTGCAAGTCACAGTGTGTTCAGATACTCAGCCATGAACTAGTAGTTTCCTGTTTAAAGTGCCCTCTTGGGATTTACAGAGCCTGAGGAGCTCAGAATCTGACACTCTTAATTGGGTTTATTTGTGAATCTTTTATGACTTAATCTAGTTGGTTTCCTTCTCTTAAGCCCTCCGTTACTCTCAGAGTGTAGAAGGCGGGGGACTCTGCTGTCTTAGTCCCTCCGTTACTCTCAGAGTATAGAAGGTGGGGGACTCTGCTGTCTTAGTCCCTCCGTTACTCAGAGTGTAGAAGGTGGGGGACTCTGCTGTCTTAGTCCCTCCGTTACTCTCAGAGTGTAGAAGGTGGGGGACTCTGCTGTCTTAGTCCCTCCGTTACTCTCAGAGTGTAAGAGGTGGGGGACTCTGCTGTCTTAGTCCCTCCGTTACTCTCAGAGTGTAAGAGGTGGGGGACTCTGCTGTCTTAGTCCCTCCGTTACTCTCAGAGTGTAGAAGGTGGTGGACTCTGCTGTCTTAGTCCCTCCGTTACTCAGAGTGTAGAAGGTGGGGGACTCTGCTGTCTTAGTCCCTCCGTTACTCTCAGAGTGTAGAAGGCGGGGGACTCTGATGTCTTAGTCCCTCCGTTACTCAGAGTGTAGAAGGTGGGGGACTCTGCTGTCTTAGTCCCTCCGTTACTCTCAGAGTGTAGAAGGTGGGGGACTCTGCTGTCTTAGTCCCTCTGTTACTCAGAGTGTAGAAGGCGGGGGACTCTGCTGTCTTAGTCCCTCCGTTACTCAGAGTGTAGAAGGTGGGGGACTCTGCTGTCTTAGTCCCTCCGTTACTCAGAGTGTAGAAGGTGGGGGACTCTGCTGTCTTAGTCCCTCCGTTACTCTCAGAGTGTAGAAGGTGGGGGACTCTGCTGTCTTAGTCCCTCCGTTACTCAGAGTGTAGAAGGTGGGGGACTCTGCTGTCTTAGTCCCTCCGTTACTCTCAGAGTGTAGAAGGTGGGGGACTCTGCTGTCTTAGTCCCTCCGTTACTCTCAGAGTGTAGAAGGCGGGGGACTCTGCTGTCTTAGTCCCTCCGTTACTCAGAGTGTAAGAGGTGGGGGACTCTGCTGTCTTAGTCCCTCCGTTACTCAGAGTGTAGAAGGTGGGGGACTCTGCTGTCTTAGTCCCTCCGTTACTCTCAGAGTGTAGAAGGCGGGGGACTCTGCTGTCTTAGTCCCTCCGTTACTCTCAGAGTGTAGAAGGTGGGGGACTCTGCTGTCTTAGTCCCTCCGTTACTCAGAGTGTAAGAGGTGGGGGACTCTGCTGTCTTAGTCCCTCCGTTACTCAGAGTGTAGAAGGTGGGGGACTCTGCTGTCTTAGTCCCTCCGTTACTCAGAGTGTAGAAGGTGGGGGACTCTGCTGTCTTAGTCCCTCCGTTACTCAGAGTGTAGAAGGTGGGGGACTCTGCTGTCTTAGTCCCTCCGTTACTCAGAGTGTAGAAGGTGGGGGACTCAGCTGTCTCTTGTCTGTTCTAGAACACCGAGGGTGATGGTGTTCAGCATGGTGGTTGCTTAATCCATTCAACTTCTCTGGTTCTCAGCCCGTGACTATAGCCTCACTTAGGCTTTGTCTACATGACGCACCTTTTATCGACATGACTGTAGCCATTTGCTGGCGTTTGTGGCTGTTTGTTGGCCCGAGAGCGTTCTCCCATCAACTAAAAACCTCCCTCCCCAACCAGCAGTGATAGTTTTGTGGGCGGGAGAGTGCTCCCGCTGACAACACGCTCTTCACACTGGTGCTTTTACTCGACAAAACTTTTCTTTTGGGGAGGTGTTTTTTTAACACCTCTGAATGAAATTTTTTTTGTCCTTCAGTTGCCAGTGTAGGAGAGCCTGAGCTAGCGCTGAAGAATTCATGTGATGCTCCGGATGGGATCATGGTGCCGGATCCTACTCTATCCATTTCCTTTAGTCTTTTACCTTTGCCAACAGCTGCTAGAGGAGACCAGCCAACCACACTCACTGGGAACTGGAAGTATGCAGGCAGGCAGCAAATTCAGTTCAGCACTGTGTTAAACGTAAACTACTGAAAAAAGGTTTTTAAAATAAGATTTGACAAGATAAGGAAACCGTTTCTGTGCGTCTTTCATTTAAATGAAGATGGTTAAAAGCAACATTATTCTTCTACAAGGTAGCGTTTCAAAGCTGTATTCAGACAGTGTTCAGTTGTAAACTCTCGGAAGAACAACCGTAATGAACAACCTCCCTTCCCACGGTGGTTGTCATGCTGGGCGTCTCCCGTACTTCGCAAGCAGCTGTTGGAATTTCCTGGCCACTCAGTGGCACAGGTGGATTTTTTTCATTGTGGCTCGTATCATCACAAGCCTTCTGGACATACCTGGCTTGCCTGTGGTGCTGGTTAGAAAGAAGCTCCCAGACACCGGCTCACAGGAGCTGAGGGGTTTATCTGCCTCCAGTTCTTGGGTAGAATTGATTGTTGTCCAACTAAAAAGGATGCCGGGAATGTGGTGGTTGGCTACAACGATTGCATTCCACTCTAGCACGGTGAGTTAAGCAGCCAATGTTCCTGCACCACAGCAATTGCTAAGATACTGATTTGTGGTGCCTGGGGCAACGCTGATTTCTTACTGGCCCCCACTGTGCAGGTTGTTGCTAAATGAGCTTCAGAAATGGCAAACAGTCCCCTTAGCCCCACGCTGTCTCAGTGGGTGGAAGGAAAGCCAAGCAGTCCTTCTGCTTCATGTTTCAGAAGAACGAATGACGAATGACACATCTCCACCGGTGCCTAAGAGAAACCCCGTCTGCTGACAAGCATTTCTGATTTATCTCCTGCCCGGCTTCTGACTCTGGGCTAACACTTTGTGATCGGGACTCAGACCTACCAAGCTACAAGTCTGTACAGAGTGTCTTGTGCTAACGCTCAAACAGCACGACAGTGCGCAAGCCAATTGCCAAGTCCAAGAAAACAGGGCATAGAGATTGGGGAACCTGTCTGACGGCCTAGGTGGGGAGGGGATCTTTCCCCAGGGCAGACTGGCAGTGGGGTTGGAGTTTTTTGCCTTCCTCTGTGCTGCAGGGTTCAGATCATGTGCCAGGATTATCTGAGGGGATCTCATTGAATCATTTCCCTGCCCCTCGGCTCTCCTCTTCTCTGTCTCTGGCTTGTCACAGTCTAGTCTCCTGAGCACTGTAACGCTGTGGTCCCATGTTGGTTGTTGGGCTTAGTGTGGGGGAGAAAGAAGGTGTTGGTGGCTTGAGAGACACAGATGATCTGGGGGTCCCGTCTGGCCGTTGACTCTGTGGCAACAAGGCTTTGTGTTTGGAGCCTCTGGAAACCAGTCTTGATGTTAGCACCAAGCCAAGCTACTTCTAAATGATCGAGATGGATAGAGCGAGAGTCTGACAGCTATTCATGGTTAATTAGTTTATAATGAAAATGGCTCTCGTATTCACGGTAGACTATCGCAGACAATAATTGCAGAGTTATTTTATTGCTTTTGAACAAAGTCTTATCTAGCTCATGGATGCTCCTGCTGCTCCACTGCTCTGCATCCCAGGGAAGAACATTCATCTTCCAAACGATCAATGGACATAGATTAAAGAGGGTGTTTTCTTGAGAGAGGAGAAGGGGGGAACAAGTTCTCGGAGCAGTACCTATTACATCGGGCTGTCTGGGTGAATAATGGTGTGCAAAGAGTGACAGTAACACAAGGCTGCCTCCCTGCTTGGAGAGTGGAAGATCTCTTAAGAAATGGCATCACAGCTCCATGGAAACTAATCACTGTGCAAGCTGGGTGATCAAAGAGCTGTAGTAGATAAAGTCCTTTGGTTTGAAATTAAGATGAGCCTGTGTGTTAGGTCTGCCAGATTTTACTAGAGGAAACATGATAGGAAACTACACAAGGGGAGAGAGCTGCATTCGGAAAGAAGGGTTTCCGCCGATTTGCCATCAAATGTTAAATGAAGATGTCACCTAGGGGAGAACGAATGGGAGTGGGTTCCATAGAGGGAAAGTAAACCTTACAAACGGGGCCAAATTACAGATAAAACCAATTTACTTCTTGGGGAAATATACTAAGTAAATAGAAGTAATGGGAATTGCATTTCTATCCAGTGATGTCTTTTTATTTTTTTACCTTATTAATGAACCAAAGATGTTAGAGGTAGAAGCAGCAAAAGAAGCAAGCATCAAAATATGATAATCTACCTTTGAAGTAGAATGCACCTTGGAAACTCTAATTAGGGTCAATGGAAACAAATATACGTTCACAACTTTTTATCCAGTGAAAGTTCCAATGTTTGTACATAATTAGCGTGGGTGTCTGATATCAGTGTGTTTTACAATCTCTTAAACTGCCTTTATAGGACTTCTTGAAAGGTGGATCAATGCATTGCACCGTAGGGAATCTGAACCTGTAAACGGCGTGTTCTAGACGGGCGTCCCTGGGCCGTGAGGAGCCCCTTAGCAAGGGAAGCCGCTGTAACTACAGCCTGGAGGAACATTTGACCTGCAATAGGCTCTCGTTCTGCAGAAGCTATGCTAGCTGAAGGAAGTGCTAATACCAGGCACTGCAGGGAGGTGAGAAAGGAGTGGGAGTGGTGACGGTGCAGAAGGTAACAATCTTGACTAAACGCTATCTCGGTGAGCAAACGGGGTTAGGGTCAGATTCTAGTCCATGAAACGACCCCTTGGCAGATTTCTGGACAGCCGAGAGAACTTCCTGCGTGGTAGGAAGCTGGAATAGCAGTCTCTAAACCGCCCCTTTCTGGCTCCACCTAGCACAGGTGTGGAGGTGCTGCATTGCAGCCCAGGTACCCCTCTCCCAAGCACTGTTAAGGCCCCTTTGTGGGCTTTTCAAGATGGCACAATTCACAGCAGCCCCACGGTTGTTATAAATCACACCAGGGGCTGAACCGGCCCAGGGTGGCCAGGGGCCCACCAGGAGATCTCTGCTCCTCCCTCAGCCTGGGTCCAGCTCTTCATTTATAAAGTTCTCCTTTATGTGGTCCCAACTCCGCAACAGAAATTTCTGATGGAGGATTACAAGGGTTAAGGCAAATCCTTTTCTACTACGGCTGCTCATAGACACTGCTGGGCTTTCGGACATCCCCCAAAGTCCCCAAATTTGCCTCAAAATTCAGGCACAAGTCAGCAGAAGTAGGTGCCTTTTATTTTGCAGTTATACTGTATAAAAGCCCAGTGAGGGGAGATACTGCCTGGGTTAATGGGGGGTGTATGGATAACGTAGCGTGTGTGTATGTATCCAATAAATATTTAGCCTATTACAAATAATGTATAGACATCAAAGCCATATTTCTGTTTTTTCCTATTCTCATTTTGGTGATTAGTGGTGAGCAGATGGTGCAGCAGTATCCCAAATGTCACGTAATTAACGCTCAGAATGTCAGAAGAAATGGCAGAAAGTTGAGCCTTTTTCAACTCTGTCCTGGTGTCCATGGAGGAAATGCTGATGACATTCAGCGGCGTGCACTTAAAAGTCAGGGATCAAAAAACCACATTCCCCTCTTTCTCTCATCTCGGAATTTCCTGAGAAAGGAAGCCTGAGGAATCCTCGCAGCAGATTTCATTCTTGAAGAGGGTGACATGAGGTAGCTGAGAAACATGGACATTCTTTAACTATGGGGGGAGAGAGAGAAACATTTGCCTGGAATTTTCACTGGGAGTGAGAGTCTGGAGACTCTGGATTTAGATCTATTGAACCAGGGATGAGAAACAGAGGCTGGCTTGTAAACATGCCAGATCTGTTCCTTAGATCTCAGATTTCAGAGCCTGGCCTCACAAAGCCCAGGAGATTATTCAGCTTTCCCTGGAGGCTTGGAGGAAAGGGCCAGCCCTCGTTCGGCTAGACAGAGGGTGGCAGACTCGAGGGGTCTCTGCTGCATCTTTACTTAACTGTTTTTTTCAAGTCTAAATGTATTTTAGGTGGGACTGGGCTCTCTCTCTTAGCAGCAGACCCAGGCCACCCTGCGGAGTGCCTGTGTGTGGTGTGCGCAGGTGAGCTTTTTGGCTTTCACCTGACAGAAGGGTTAATGATCTTCATGATGATATCCCAGCCCTCCCAGCATCTTTAAAGGAATGGGCAGTGTTCTGTTTTCTCTAACGGAAAACAAGGTTACTTACCTGTAACTGTTGTTCTTCGAGATGTGTTGCTCACATCCATTCCATTTAGGTTAGGTACGCGCAGCGTGCCTGGTTGCCGGGTAGATTTTCCCCTAGCTATAGCCTGGGTGAGCAGGGAGCCCCCTGGAGTGGCGCCCTTATAGCAGCCTATATATACCACTGCGACCCCAGGCACCATCTTAGTTCCTTCTTGCCGGCTAATCCGACAGTGGGGAAGGAGGGTGGGTTTGGAATGGATGTGAGCAACACATCTCGAAGAACAACAGTTACAGGTAAGTAACCTTGTTTTCTTCTTCGAGTGATTGCTCACATGCATTCCATTTAGGTGACTGCAAGCAATACCTAGGAGGAGGGGTCGGATTGACCCATTGCTGATCGTAAGACCGCTGACCCAAACGCCGCATCGTCCCTGGTTTGCTGGACTATGGCGTAGTGCGCGGCGAAGGTGTGGACGGAGGACCAGGTAGCCGCCCTGCAGATGTCCTGAATAGGGACTCCCTCCCGGAAGGCCGCAGAGGATGCCTGCGCTCTCGTGGAGTGTGCTGTTACTCTCTCGAGCGGTTTGCCCGCGAGTTCATAACAGGTGTGGATGCACGACGTGATCCAGGAGGAGAGTCGTTGGGCTGAAATCGGCTGGCCCTTCATTCTTTCCGCAACCGCTACAAACAGCTGGGTCGTTTTCCTGAATTGCTTTGTCCTGTCTAAATAAAAAGCAAGAGCCCTCCTAACATCCAACGTGTGTAATTGCTGCTGTTTTTCAGAGGTATGTGGTCTAGGACAAAAGACTGGGAGACAAATGTCCTGGTTGATATGGAAGGGCGAGACCACCTTAGGCAGGAAAGCCGGGTGGGGACGTAGCTGCACCTTGTCCTTATGAAAAATGGTGTAGGGCGGCTCTGAGGTCAGTGCACGTATCTCTGACACTCTACGAGCCGAGGTGATAGCTACTAAGAATGCCACCTTCCAGGAGAGGTAGAGCAGGGAACACGTGGCGAGGGGCTCGAACGGGGGTAACGTGAGGCGTGAGAGCACAAGGTTTAAGTCCCAAGGTGGAATTGGGCGCTTCACGGTCGGGTACAATTTGTCCAGTCCCTTAAGAAAACGATACACCACAGGGTCAGAAAATACCGAGCGGTTTGCCTGGCCAGGGTGGAAAGCCGAGATCGCAGCCAAGTGGACTCGAATGGTGGAAGTAGACAGGCCTTGGTTTCTAAGGCCTAAGAGGTAGTCCAGTATACGAGGGATAGGAGCCTGAGTCGGGACGATGGCCAATCCCTCACACCAGGTGGAGAAACGGGTCCACTTTGCGATGTAGGTGTTTCTAGTGGCAGGCTTCCTGCTACCCAGAAGGATGTTCTGTACCTCGGCTGAGCATAAAAGCTCTGGGCCTCTCAGCCATGGAGTAGCCATGCTGTGAGATGGAGGGACTGAAGGTCCGGGTGCAGGAGGCGACCGTGGTCCTGAGAGATCAGGTCTGGGCATAATGGGAGGCTGATGGGAGGGGCTCTGGAGAACTGTAGGAGGGACGCATACCAACACTGCCTGGGCCAGGCTGGGGCTATGAGGATGACGTGGGCCTTGTCCCGTTTGATCTTCAGGATCACTTTGTGTAGAAGCGGGATCGGAGGGAACGCGTAGAGCAGGTGCCCCGTCCAGGGTAGGAGAAAGGCATCTGTCAAGGACCCCTTGGCGCTGCCTCGGAAGGAGCAGAACTGGAGGCACTTCCTGTTCTGCCTGGAGGCAAAGAGATCGATCTGGGGAAACCCCCACCTTAGGAAGATCGGTCGAATAACGTCCGGTCTGAGGGACCACTCGTGAGTCGCAAAGGACCTGCTGAGGTGGTCTGCCAGCGTGTTCTGAACACCCGGGAGGAACGAGGCCACAGGGTGAATCCGGTGGGCTATACAAAATTCCCAGAGAAGAAGCGCCTCCTGACATAGAGGGTTGGAACGGGCCCCGCCCTGTTTGTTTATGTAGAACTGGGCTGTGGTGTTGTCCGTAAGTACCGCTACACATTGGTCTTGTAGCGTATTCCGAAAGGCCTGGCAAGCCAGGCGAACGGCTCTCAGCTCCCTGACGTTGATGTGAAGGCAGAGATCCGATTCCGACCAACGGCCCTGAGTCCGGAGGTGACCGAGGTGGGCCCCCCATCCCAGGGATGAAGCGTCCGTCACCAGAGAGAGGGACGGGCTGGGGGGGAGGAAGGGGACACCGCGACACACATTGTCCTGATCTTCCCACCAAGCCAGAGTGGATAGTATGTCTCTGGGGATAGTGAGGAGAGTGTCTATATTGTCTCTGCGTGGTCTGTAGGCCGACGCTAGCCACGACTGTAGTGGACGGAGTCTCAGCCTGGCGTGTTGCGTGACCTGCGTACATGAGGCTAAGTGGCCTAGTAGGCTGAGGAACGCTCTGGCCGTGGTCATGGGACAGGCGCGCAGACCCCGAATGGCCGACTGTATGGCTAGAAAACGAGTGTGAGGTAGGGACGCTCGTGCTACAGTGGAATCCAGAAAGGCCCCTATGAACTCGATCCTCTGGGTCGGTTCCATTGTGGACTTTTCTCTGTTGAGAAGGATTCCCAAACGTTCGAACGTCGTGATGACCAGGTGCACGTGTGAGCGCACTTGGTCCTTGGAGGTACCTCGGATTAGCCAGTCGTCTAAGTACGGGTATAGCTGTACCCCGTTGCGCCGAAGGGATGCTGCTACCACTGCCATGCACTTGGTGAAAACCCTGGGTGCAGTGGAGAGGCCGAAGGGTAGAACAGCAAACTGGTAGTGTTCCCCTGCTACCAGGAAGCGGAGGTAGCGCCTGTGCGATGGGTTTATACTTATATGGAAATACGCGTCCTTCATATCGAGGGCAGCGAACCAGTCTCCAGGATCCAGAGAGGGTATAATGGTGCCTAAGGCGACCATGCGGAACTTGAACTTGCACATGTGGGCATTGAGTCCTCGCAGGTCTAGGATGGGCCGGAGGCCCCCTTTCGCCTTGGGAACCAGGAAGTAGCGGGAGTAGAACCCCTTGCCTCTGAACTCCTCCGGTACGGGTTCGATGGCTCCCAGTGCAAGGAGCGACCTCACCTCCTGTACAAGGAGTTGCTCGTGAGAGGGGTCCCTGAAGAGGGACGGGGAGGGTGGATGGGCGGGAGGAGTGGAGGACAGTTGGAGCGAGTATCCCATCTCCACCGTGCGGAGGACCCACTGGTCCGAGGTGATGTCCGACCAAGCACAGAGGAAGTGGGACAAACGGTCTCCGAAGGGAGGATCCGGAACTGAAACTGGTGCTCTGCCCCCGGGCGCACCTTCAAAAGTTTTGTCTAGGCCCGCGGGGTGGCTTCGGGGCCTGTTGCCTCCCACCTTGGCGTGGGCCTGGGCGCCGGCGATAAGGTCTCGGTCTCCTTTGCTGGAAGTCTCGAGGTGGGCGGGCAGGTGGGAAGAATTGCCGTCGCGGGGGGTAGAAGGGACGCCTCTGCGCTGACGGTGCCTGCATTCCCAGGGATTTAATGGTTACCCCTTTGTCCTTCAGGTTCTGGAGACGAGTGTCCGTGTCTCCGGAAAAGAGGGAATCCCCTTCAAAGGGGAGGTCCTGGATCTTGAGCTGCATAGCCTGGGACAAAGTGGTGGACTGCAGCCAAGCCGCCCGACGAAGGGCGATCCCTGAAGCCATGGCCCTTGCCGCTGCGTCAGCCGAGTCCAGGGCCGCCTGCAGGGCATATCTTGAAATGTCCCTGCTTTGGCGGATCAAAGCCCTATACTGTGGCTTATTGTCCGGCGGGACCACGGCCTCTAACTTCGCTAGGGCCTCTGTCGTATCGAAGTGATGACGACTTAGGAGGGCCTGGTGGTTGGTTACCCTTAGAATAAGGCCCCCTGAAGAATAGACTTTTCGACCGAAGTGGTCCAGGCGCCTTGCCTCTTTAGTCTTAGGGGCCTGCGCTTCCTGCCCGTGTCGCTCCTTATCATTCACCGATTCCACGACGAGTGAAGAGGGAGGAGGATGGGTGTAGAGATATTCGTACCCCTTAGCAGGGACGAAGTATTTCCTCTCCACTCCCCGAGCGGTGGGGGGAATGGAGGCCGGGGTCTTCCAGATCGTAGCAGCGTTCTGTCTAATTGTGTTAATGAATGGTACTGCTACCTTCGACGGGGCCCCTTTAGACAACATGGTGGTCACAGGGTCCTGAACCGTCGGAGTCTCCTCCATTGGCAAGCACATGTTAGTTGCCACTGCTTTTAGAAGGCCTTGGTAAAGGGCCAGGTCAGAGGAGGGTAGATTGTCTGATGACATGCCCGCCACCGCATCCCCCCGGGCAGGGGAGGCGTATGGACCCAAGTCGCCCGCCACCAAAGAGGCACCAGAGGGGCCAACTATTGAAGATGGTCCTGGCAGAGGGTCATCGGTGCTCCCTGGTCTCAAAGGGAACCCTGGGTCTGACTGCGTGGTCTGGGGCTGATCATAAGCCCATTGATCCCAAGGTGGCCACTGCTGTTCAGAGGCGGGTCTTGGGGACACCGAACCTTGGATGGGGGCCCAGGGTTGATCTTCCCTGACGGGCTGCGAGGGTTGGGTGAGAGAGTCCTTAGGCTCCATGGCTGGCTCTCGCTGCCCCGAAGGGCCCGGCCCCGGGCTGAGACGAGGTCCGCCTCGGTACCGGGACGGTGATTTGTTGAGCGACCGGTGCCGCCGAGGAGAGGGGTCCGAAAGCCCATGCCTAGGAGGAGAGCCGTTGGAAGAGCGGTACCGTCGCGGCGAGGTCTCAGGGGTCCGGTGCCGGTGCGAGGAGCGGCTATAGGACCGGTGCCGATGAGAGGAGCGGCTATAGGAGCGATACCGGCGCGGAGAGTGGCTATATGACCGGTATCGACGAGGGGAGCCCCGGTGCCGGGAGTGGGACCGGTGCCGAGAGTCTCGCCGGTGCCGAGGCGGTGATCTGCGTCGGGACCGGGACCGGGAGCGGCTGACGGAAGGTCTGGTGTAGCGGCTCGACCGGCGTCGGGGTGGCGATCTGCACCGGGATAGGGAACGGCGCCGGGAGCGGGATCGTCGCGGGCTCCCCCTATGCCTGCTAGCCGACCGGTGCCGAGAGTGTGACCGGCGCCGAGAGTACGACCGGTGCCGAGCAGAGCGCGGGCACCGGGACTCAGATCGGCGCCAGGACTCGGACCGATGCTGAGACCTGGAGCGATGGGAGAGCGCCTCGGGGGATTCAGACGGCCTCCTCGCTGTCCTGTGCCGGGGCTGCGACCGGTGCCGCGATACCGAGCGGTGCCGGGAGCCCGAGCGGTGCCGGGAGATCGAGCGGTGCGCAGGCCCCTGCGGGCACCTGGCCGCGATCTCGGTCCCAATCACGGGCGGTCTGCCCCTCGATTGGACCTGGCTCAGCTCCAGCGCGGAGTCTGAGGGTAGGAGACGACCGGCAGCAGCAAATGCCTCAGAGGTCGAGGGAAGGTGCTGCGGTGGAGGCACTCTAAGTGGCGAGGCCACTTGCACCGGACTCGACGGGCCCTGCACGGGTACCGGAGTCGACGGTGTCGGTGCCGAGGGCTGCCCCTCCGAGCGGACTGAGCCCATCGGTGCCGCGATCACCGGCGGCGGCTGCTCGAAATGGTCACGGCGCGGTGTTGGAGCGGCAGGCGCCTGCGAGTCCCTCTTTCTTTTCCTTGAGGGGGAGTCTGACCGGTGCCGGGGCTTTGCCTTGGCTGGTGCCTTCTTGGGAGCGGGTCCCGAGGTCTCCCCCGCGTCCGGAGCCAGGGCTGCCTCCATGAGGAGTTGCCGGAGACGAGTCTCCCTGTCCTTCCTCGTGCGGGGCTTAAAAGTTCTGCAGATGCTGCAGGACTCCGCGACGTGGGACTCTCCGAGGCACTTTAAACAATGAGTGTGCGGATCGCCCAAGGGCATGGGCTTCCCACACTGCGTACACGCTTTAAAGCCTGGGGCCTTAGGCGGCATAAGCCCCAGGAGGCAGGGGAAACCCCTGCACGTACTATATCTATTTACACTAAGAAAATAATTAACTAACTGACTACTAATGGCAGAACTATTTACACTAAGTATTTAACTATTAACATAACAAGAGAAAAAAGAAGCTAGGAGATAGAGAGACTGTGGGACACAGAGCTCTACTGTTCCTGCAACCAGCTCGTCTGCGGTAAGAAGGAACTAAGATGGTGCCTGGGGTCGCAGTGGTATATATAGGCTGCTATAAGGGCGCCACTCCAGGGGGCTCCCTGCTCACCCAGGCTATAGCTAGGGGAAAATCTACCCGGCAACCAGGCACGCTGCGCGTACCTAACCTAAATGGAATGCATGTGAGCAATCACTCGAAGAAGAACTGCTGCTTTGGGCCAGTCATTTACACCAGTGAGATAACTTCTCTGCCTTCTCATTGTGTAACGAAGATCATGGTTGCTCGTGTTCATCACTTGTAAGCATTAATCTGTGTTCTTTCCCCACTTATTTCAAGCCAGAAACACGGTATAGTTTAATAATTGGTTTATTGAAGAATTTAAGCTGACATTTGCATACAGATACACATTAAACCAGCTACCGTGGGGGTCACGTATCTCGTGGAGTTCCCCCTCCAAGATGCCCTTCAGACTGCTGGGAGGGGATCCAACCCCTAAGTCCCTGTCCGCTTCCACCTCTGGACTCTGAATGAAGTCCAGCTCCTGCCCATCATGTGTGGGCCTTAGGCGCCCTCCCAAGGTTCACATCCTCTATCTAGCACCCTGCTGAGAGCTGCAACCCTGCAGTCCGACTGCCTAGTTCCTGGGACGAGGGCTAACCTGTCAGATTCGCCCAGTGCTGAAACAGGCCCTCTTGCAGCATACAGCCATGTCTACAGTTTACCTCTTCAGGGGCAAGGGATACCTGTAACACCTGCACTCATTTCCCTGCCTCAGTTTCCCCACCATTCTGGATCATTCTTGGAGGGGGGGTGAGAGTTCTCTGGATTCATCCTAGGGTCCCTCTGCTGCTCACGGGTTGTCTTCTGAACCAAGGAGCCCTTTTCTCTTGGTCCCACGGCTAGAGCAGGTCTCCCTTGCTAGAAAAGCAGGCCTGTCTCTCCCCCTCTCCTGCCTGAAGCTTCCTGTCCTTTCCCCAGGAGTCCTTTTTAACAACCTCAGCGTTGTCACCTGTCTGTTTATCCTATTTGGATATTTTCTATCATCTCAACACTTCGCCCTCTGCTGAGGGGTTGGAGAAAACTGGTTCTCCTAGCATTAGCCGATCTCCTTAGCAAACCCATGGTGTAGTCAGAGGACAATTGTTGGGTCAATGGAGTTGTTAACTTTTACTCTGGTGGGTACTTGCTCTAGGCCCTGCCAGCCTAGGCGGATTCCACATTTCCATAGAGGCAATTCGTGAGACAGCAGTGTTTGTAGTAACAACTTAATAACATCATCCAGAATCCATTCATTGTACAGACAGGCTCTTCCCCAAATCACTGCAGGAGGTTAATGAATTAGGGCCTGATTCTGGAAACCCTTCCTACTAGAGCAAGGGAATGCATGATGCTGACTCACATACACACATAGTAGAATGATAGTGTCTAGTTTAAGGCCCTGATCCTGTAAATATTTGTGCATGTGCTTAGCTTTATGCATGTGAGTAATGCCATTGCCATTAATTGAACAGCTCAAGTACTTAAAGTTAAAGTTAGTTAATGTAGGTGTCGGCAGAACTGGTATTTGGGTCTGACAATCGGGCTCTTCAGAAGTCCCCCACTGTTACCATTGGCTCCAGCGGGAGCAGAGTTAGGCCCTTGTGGAAAACTTTGGAAGATCCCACTTTTACTGATCATGTGTGGGACTGAGGGTTGGTAATATGTGGCCCCGGCTAACTCTGAAATCAATGACTTTGGTGGAAGGTGTGTTGGATCCGTGGCTGTCTGAGTTGTGGTTGGCTGTAGCATTACGTAGGGACGAAGTCCTCAGCTCGCAGAGTTTTCAACGGAAGGACAGGGCTGGCCAATCCTGCTACTCTAATTATTTTATCTTTAAAAGTATGACAGTTCACTTTCCTGATTGGCTGATGACTGGAATCACACACAGCTGATTGATTTCCCGCAAATTTTGTTGCCCCCATGGAGTGTTTTTTGCCTTCCCTGAAAGTGACAAGGAGGCTCATCCCACCTCTGCCAGCATTCGCCTGGTTAAAAGGGCTATTGAATTATGGATAAAAGTAGTTAGCGTGTTTCAACAGGCAGAGAGCAATTGTCTTAGTCGCTTGATGCAGGTCCCTCTCCTCCTTGGAGAGCGATTCTTCGCTGAAAGTAATTTGTGGTTTTAAACAAAGAAATGTTTCTCCAGCTCCTTACAAATTATGTAACAGCAAAGGGACTTCTCTGTGAACTGACAGACAGACCCGTCCCCTGCAAGTCACATCCCCCGCTTCTCAAAATAATGTCTCCTGGAAGTGTATAGCGCTTCCCCCAGGCAAAATGTGTGCGCTTCACAAGTATATACTGACTTTGCCCCAGGCAACAAAGCTAACACAGGGATTTAACACTTAGGTGGGTACCAGAAATTCCTCCAGTGTATTTTTCTACTCACATGAGGGTTTTTTGCTCATGGATGCAACTTCATATTGTTCCCCACAGTGCTTCATGAAAGTAGCATGAATACTGAAGCTGTGATGTCAAATGAAGTGCCAGTGGGAGAATGGAGTCTGAATGTAACTACAGTCACTAAGTGGAAGACCTCTTCCTAGGCTCTGCATATCTCTACCCCAAGCCCATGTCTGAGGGGAGATGACACAACAAAGGAGTGCTACAAGAGTTTTATCTCCGAGGGTTTGTCTACACGGGCAAGTTTCTGTGCCACACGTTATACCACATTTATTAAACGGCTGGTGCATGTCTACACTGGGCACCTTGTGATGCTGGAGTGCGTCCACATGAGCAGCTCTTGCAACGGCAAAAACAGTACTGCATTGTGGTAGCTCTCCCACTGTGTACCTGGCCGCAGGGTGCTTTGGTAGAGTTTGCAATGCCTCCTGGGGCAGGCACAGCATCACATGATGCAGGTTCCCAATCCCATTTTTGATGGGCATCCTACTTCATTGCCAGCTGCTTTTCAACGGAAGGGACAGGGGAGTGTGTGTATGGAGGGATGGAGAGAGACAGTGTGTTTTAGGGGACAGAGCATGTCACATGCTGGCTTGTACGTACACACAGTGGCAGGAAGCAGCCAGTCCTGGGGGAGGGGGAGGGAGAAACCTTGTCATCAGTCCCCGCCTCCGTCCCTGGGCTCTCTGCACAGCAATCTCTCTCTCTCTCTCTCTCTCTCTCTCTCTCTCTCTCTCTCTCTCTCTCTCTCTCTCATGGTTTGCTGTGTGTCCTGGAGCAGATCAGCACAGCACACAATGGCTGTCAGAAATGGTGCTTTGAAAAGGTAGGGGCGCATGTCCCCAGGGCAGCCGAGTTCACAACCATGAACAGAGTGGTCACTTGGGGCATTATGGGATAGCTCCGGAGGCTAATGACAGTGCAGAAAGCAATCACGTGTGTACACTGGCACTAGAGCACTGGAGCCTCCGTACAAAGAGCCTCATGACTCTGGTCGAGGTGGGTTTTTTGCAGCCCTGCCCCTGAGGAGTTTCTGCGCACAAACTGGCTTGGCAGTGTGCACACCGCTGCAGTTTGAGTGCAAGAAGCTACTTTACAGCACAAAACCTGCCTGTGTAGACAACCCGGAGAGAGGTTGGAGTCGTCGACTCAGTCCCACCTCTGGTGTTCATCAGCGGGAGGACCCTGCTCCCGGAGGGCATGGAGTTCTTTGACTTCCATCACGGTGTGTGGGGAGGGTTTGAAGCTCTCTCCAGGACAGGGGTCATGGGCCTGCTCTGCTCAGTCGGGCTGTCCAGGCCCCTGTCTTGTGGGACGGGCTGGGATTCTGCCTCTTCGTGAATCCAGCTATTCCCTTCTTCATAGAAACCTCCCATGGGTGGCGTTGGCCACGAGGTAGCTAAATGACGGGCCCACAGTGTGTGTGTGTGTGAGAGAGACCGTCCTTCCCACTGACCCTCGGTTTTGCAGGCTGTGTGGGAGGGGAATAATTTCCCCAATCCCTGCACCAGCTCGGAGCTGTAGTGTTACATGCTCACCGTGTGCCAGTGTCGATGACCCCACAAGGGGCAGGGTGACGGGGCAGCACCCCCTGGCATTTCCCCGTCTCGTACAATCACGGCAGACAGTGTCTAATAGACACACCAGCTTCCTGACAAAGCCTTCTGAAACATTTCCCGCTTATTTGCTTTATGTGAATATCCACTTTGTAAATTAGACGTTTGTGCCAAAGATTTGGAGACAAATTGTCTGCTCTCCAAATAGATAGCTGGCTTGGATTAAATAGATGCATGCCCTTCCCTAGCTTTTAGCATTCATGTTGCATTAATACCCATTTAGCTGTGATATATTGTATTCTGCTCTAAACAAGTAGGACGCAAAACAATATAATGTAAGTGCTAAAGCACACTTGAATTGCTAAAATATCAAAGGGAACTGTGTTCAAATCAGTTTTCTATCAATTCAGTGACTGGGCATCTCATTGAAATATTGTGGGATATACCGGAGCAGTGTGGATCTGTATTTGTGCTGCACTGAAGATCCTGTTTGGATGAGATGTGGATGCTTCCAAACCTGCAGCATTGGGACCCCCAAGTGATCGACTCCATGGGGAGAAATGCAGATGTGATTGTGATGGGTTGGACCCCCCACCTCCTAGATGATGCCACCTGATGTGCTGGGGTCCCATTGGTTCCGCCCATTCCACCAGCCTGGGTGTCCTCACCCTGCCCTAGCTGGGCCAGGCCCTCAAGCCTTCTGCAGCGCACATGCACACAGGTAGGGACACACCTTGCTGCAAATGGACACAGAAACACTGAGATCAGCTCAGCGATTGCACATCTCCAAAATAATATTGTCTTTCATGGTATAGAAAGATCTGCACAGGACAAGCTCATAAAAATTCACCCTCTCCCTCAATGTGGAGAGAGAGATGCACAGTTTTTTGTTTCCCACCCCCCATATGAGTTGTACAAACTGGGATTTGTGATAAACAAGAAATAAGTTAAATAACTACAAAAGGTAAATTTTAAGTGATTATAAAGGATAGCAAACAGAACAAAGCAGGTTACTGAGGAAATAAAACAAAACACGCGAACTCAAGAAACAGGTTACACATGTCAAGAATCAGGGAGGTAGCCGTGTTAGTCTGGAATAGCAGAGGTAACAAAGTCCTGTGGCACCTTAAAGACTAACTATAAAGTTTTAAAGCATGAGCTTTCGTGGGCTAATACCCACTTCGTCAGATGCAGGCAGTGGAAGTGTTCAGAGGTTTAGGTTGGTTTAGGCAAGTTGCAGAATGTTCAGAGGTTCAGTGGAAGTGTTCAGAGGTTTAGGTTGGTTTAGGCAAGTTGCAGAATTTCTGTAGTGAAGAGTTCCAGTTAGTTCTCCCTTGTCTCAGCCTGGACTCACCCCTGCCTTTCCCTTCAGGTGTTTTTAGCAGTCTTCCTTCCTGGGCAGGCAATGGAGGAGAGTCCTGAGTGCCTTCCTTCCCAGTGGTCAATAGAATTTATATAAGGCAGGAAGCCTTTGTTTTCAGTGGCAAAGTACCAGCAGTGTTCAAGGTGGTACTCCATACCAGGTGATATCATCAATGTCAAAGCAACATCCCAGGAAGCTTCTCAGGATAGTGGGAGATTGTATCTTCAAAGTCCTATTGTACTTCTGAATGGCCCAATCCAGGCTGATTGCCTACTGTCTCCTGGACATTCCCCCAAATGCACACCCAGTTGTAATTGTTGTATAGTCAATATTCCTAATGTCAGATACAGAAATGATACATGCATACAAAGTGAATACACATATTCAGTAGATCATAGTCTTTCCAGTGATATCTCATGACCCATCTTGCATAAAACATCTGAGTTATGCCATATTCATATCATAACATTTCTATGTCACGTCACAGTGATATTTAGGGCATAATGGGGGGGAGGGGTTGCCCTGAGGTTAAAACACAGAAATGGCTTTGCAGCGGGGTTTGCTATACCCCTGGGAGGGGGGCATGCATTAGCTCCGATGGAAGTCAGTTGGAATTGTAGGCAGTTGGTCTGACAGTGGCTGCTCAGAGTAAATAGCTCACTGGAAGTATATTGAGGGTTTCTTTTATCACAGCCAGTTTTGACTATCTCGGGAAGGGGGTAGCAGCCCCTGGGCCCCAAAACGCCTGCACAGGAGCAAGGCCCGGCAAAGCGCTCTGAATGGTTGTGCTGTGGGGCTGGCTAGCGTACCCAGTAGTAAGTAGTCTGTGGCCTGGAAGGGGTGTGGCCAAGGCTGCTGGGAGAGCACATACTGCATCTCCCTGCAGCTCTCAGGAGCTCTCTGTACTGCCGTCCCCACAGGGCTCTGGGAGGGTCAGGTCCTCATTGCTCCTCAGCAGACCTTCTTTCATGGATTTTAAGACAAGAGGGCTAACTGCAAATGCAAAAGGTTCAGGAGAGCCTGCGTGAAGTCCATGGCTAGTGCTGTGTGGATTCTAGACAGCAGGAATGTCCCGGGGAGGGGCAGAGGTTGCAGATCACTTGGGATTTCTGTGGAATAAAACGTTGGCAGATGTCCAAACTGCTATTGCCACGAGAGAGGCACTTTCTTAGCTGGAGAGCTGCTGGCCCTCCTCGCCTGCGAAACCAAATACAAATTAATGGCACTGATTAGTTGATATCGATTGTGAAAGTAGCTCCGTTTAAGATGCTTTATTTGTTAGTGCTCATTGTAGGACTCCCCGTTCGTTAAAACGAGATTAGATTCAACGGTGGAGACAAGCTGGGCCGTCCGTCAAAGGGAATCTCCCTCCTCTTCACTCCACTTCCAACTCTCTCTCGCTGCTCAGGTGCCACCACTGACCGCTGCAGGGTCCACGTTAGGATCTCCACGGTTGCTGTTTGGATGCAGGGACTCTCCTCTGCGGGGAGGAGTCTCTGTGCAGCCAGTGGGCGTCTCTGGTTTCCCGAATGGCTTACGGCGGGAAGCAGAGGGGAGATCCCCTGTCGATCTTCCCCAGCACTGATCAGATCTCCGATTGTGCTCTATAGCTCTGGAGTCAGTCAGTACCGTATTTTTCGCCCTATAAGACACACTTTTTCTTCCCCAAAACGGGGGGGGGGGGGGGAAAGTTGGTGCGTCTTATAGGGCGAATGTCTTATAGGGCAAAAAAAAAAAAAAAAAAAGCGCCTCGCTCTCCCGTCCCCGCCGCGCGGGCGGGCTGCCGAGGTTCCCCCCTCCCCGCCGCGGGCGGGCTGCCGGGAGCGTCCCAGTTCCCCCCTCCCCGCCGCGGGCGGGCTGCCGGGAGCGTTCCCGGCAGCCCGCCCAGCGGCGGGGAGGGGGGAACCGGGACGCTCCCGGCAGCCCGCCCGCGGCGGGGAGGGGGGAACCTCGGCAGCCCGCCCGCGCGGCGGGGACGGGAGAGCGAGGCACTTTTTTTTTTTTTTGGGTCCGGATTTTTTATTAAAAAATGAGGGGGCGTCTTATAGGCCGGAGCGTCCTATAAGACGAAAAATACGGTAACTTGAGCTCCTTCTGGCTCTACGACGTGGTTGGGCAGGATTTACCTCTTAGCATGACGCGGCTTCTCGAGCTGCGTGGAGAGCCTGCACCCTTGCATACGATTGCAGAGAAATGAAGAATGATGTAGAAAAGGCAGTGGGATATGGGCGTGGCTTGATGTAATTAAACATGGGGGTGGGGCTCACTTCTTGAAAGACAAGATTAGGCAGGTAACTAGGTCAGCAGGATGAACACCGTTAACGGGTCAGCGAGCTGAAAGGCAGAATGTCTGAGCTGGCAACAAGACAAGCAGGAACACCCAGGGAACCATTTCCCGAGAACGAGGGAGGCGTCAGGGGCGTAAAGGGGAGGGAGAGCACTGGCAGCCTGTGGACAGAGCATGCGGTGCAGGGACTGATTCCTGCCCACTAGCCCCGAGCCAGTCCCCAGACATGACGCAGGGTGGTGTGACCGTACTGTGATGTGTAAATGTACATAAAGGGAGCGGGGGTCTACGAAACACTGGACGTGTGATAGGCCTCTACCCATCCCTACACTCCAGCGTCGGCTGATTGTTGTCGGCGGCAATCCCCCGAACTCAAGGAGGATGTTTCACAGCTGGATCCTTTGGTGACTGAGGAGTCTGATCCTTGACCACATGGTCCTTGGTGGACATTGCAGATGATGTTGAAGGTCCAGGTTGGGCTGCGATTGGTGCGTGTCCTTTCTTTTCTGGTGGTTTTCTGCGACCAGGGCAAGGCGATTTTCCTCAGAAATGGACGTTCTTCACATCCTCAGCTGTGAAGACTGATGCAAAGAATTCATGAAGCCAGACTCGTCCCTGGTGTAGCTCCAGACTCGTCCCTGGTGTAGCTCCAGACTCGTCCCTGGTGTAGCTCCAGACTCGTCCCTGGTGTAGCTCCAGGCTCGTCCCTGGTGTAGCTCCAGGCTCGTCCCTGGTGTAGGGTGAATTCGGTTCAAGGTGTGGTCTCTTCTGTAAATCACCTAAAACAGGTGGCACATCAACTCTGTGCTTTCAGGAGACAGCTGCCCTGAAAAGCCAGGCTCAGCAGCCTACCCTTTCCTTGTGGACTGGCAGATAGTTGTTCACTAGTCACTAGTTGTTCACTAGTCACTAGTTGTTCACTAGTCAAGGTGCCGTGAAAGTACAATGGGTCAAATTAAAGCTCAGGGCCAAGGTTTGCCATGGCATAAGCTCCATTCAGCTCAAGTGACCCCCATAAGGATACAGAGAGCTAAAGTCAGGGCTGAGTGTGGCCCCTGGAGTTTATAAACATCATTCTGGTGTCAGCTAGAAATCAACACATGGTCAAAACGAAAAGGGAATGTTCTCATCACTGCCTAGGCTTCACATAACGCAAGGAGTGAAGAGTAGATCAGAATGAGGTGTTTATATTCAGACATATACCTCATTACCCCCCTACTCCTCCCCACAGTAGGTGGGACTCTCACTAACACGTTGTTAATTAAGCTTCGGATTCCCTGGATTGGGGCCTGGACTCCCAGTTTGGCGGTAGCAATACCCAAAACATCTGCTCAATCAGATTTTTGAGCCTTGTGCTTTCTTACGTCAGTCTGAAAAGGACATCCCCTGTTTACTCGTGTCCCCGAGTTCCTAACAAAAAAGGGGAGAATGTGTGTCTGTCTCTGACAGCTTAGTCCCAGATTGCTGTTGAAGAAAACCAAGCATTGTGCAAAAAATGTTGTGCATCATGTTTCCTTACAGACATTCCTTTATTTTTCTTATGCAAAGAAAAGGAAACTGGTAAATAATACCTTAGTAATTGAAGTAAACAGCTGGTCCCAGGGAGGCAAAGGGTAAGAATGTTTGCTTTCACTTTCTTCCCCAAATCTAATCTGTCAAGTTGCTTCACATCAGAACAGGCTAGATTACTCACACCATTTTGTGTCACATAATGTGATGTGACAACTCTGTGTAACTCCTCAAGTCAGACTCGGGAAGGGCAGAATTAAGGACTTATTGAAAGGAAAGGAAATGCCTCTATACACTGTTGGTCCTGGACAGCCTGTGATTTAGGGATGAGGGGGGGGGGGTGTATTTTAAACTTCCATGGCCAGGTACAGAGTTACATCACCTGTGTGCCTCTCAATATTGAAATGACACTCATTTGGATTACCGGAGGCTCACCCACTTACTGACACGTAACTACAACCCCTTGTGTGTCTCCTCTGCGTTTGGCCACTGGAGTACAGTATGGTAACATGCATGTGTAAGTGGGGGAATAGTCCCTCTGTTGTGGGGAACGCTCCTGGCTTCTGTACTATCCCGGTGAAATGGGCTAGCGGAAGGATCTGAGTCCTCGCTCCCAGTTCCTTTACCCAGAGGCCTCCCTGACCATGAGGACTCCCCTTCCACTCTCCTGTCTGGTGGAGTCCTTGTAACCCCAACAAGGCTGGGCCTAGGATTCCTGGGGGGCTTAACCCCAAACCCTGCTGTGGTTACCTAGGTCAGAGGCTAGGGTGTCCCCACTCTGGGGTGCTCCCTCTGCACTGGGCACTTCCCTGGCCCACTGATCATTACATAAAACAGGGGTTCTCAAACCGCGGGTTGTGACCCCTCGGGGGGTCGACGGCCGCCTCCTGAGGGGTCGCAAGCTGCTTGTGCCGCCGAAAAGCCGCCGCCGCGATCGCTTCCGCATCCGGTGGTTATTTTCAGCGGACATGCCGAGCTCTCCCGAAAGCGCTCGGCATGACCGCCGAAAATAGCCGCCGAATGCGAAGTTAATTTATTCGGCTGCTTTTCGGCGGACATACCGAGCGCTTTCGGGAGTGCTCGGCATGTCCGCCAAAAATAGCCGCCAAATAAGGAGTTAATTTATTCGGCGGCTTTTCGGCGGCCATACAAGGGTCTGCCGCGCCGAGAGAGAAACTAAAAAGGGGTCACAGTTCTCAATAGTTTGAGAACCGCTGACATAACACTTAAAGCAAATGCAAATTATTTAATGAACAATTTGTCTTAAGATGAATAAGGAAAAACTAGAAAGATTTGAGAAACCCCATCACCCTGCTCTGTGGTAGCCGGGAACATCACAACCAGTGTCTCTGCAAATGGCAGGACAGCTCACAGTCTATTCCTGGTAGTCCCAAGTCTCCTTCTCAGCTACGCTGCAGCTCGCAGGCTCTGGACGGCTCCAGCCACAGTTCCACCCTCTGTCTCAGCTCCACTCTGCCTCAGCACGGCTGCTGCTGCTCTGTCTCCAGCCCCCTGGACAGCTGTCTGGCCCCTCCGGCTCTGGCTGTTACAGCTCTGCTCTGCAGGCAGCTCCTGTGTCTCTGCCCCCAGGACTGACCTGCTTTGTGGGCTGCTTCCCTGGTCTCTCTGGCTCTGGTTCCTGCAGCTGCTCCCAGGGCAGGTCTGTCTCTCTGGGCTGGGCTCTGGCTTTGGGGCTGCAGCTCTGCTCCCAGCACAGGGTCTGTCTCTCTGGGCTGCCTTGCTGGCCCCTCTGGATCTGGCCCAGCTCTGTTCCCCAGCTCAGCTCTGGCCCCTGCTCTCCCCTTAGCTCGGCCCCCCTCTGTCTGACAATTCCAGCTCACAGGGAGGATGAGACCCACCCTGCCCTCCTGGCTCCTTGAATAGTCTGCCCGCCCTGTCAGTCAGGCTGACCTGGAGTGCTGGCCTCTCCCCATTGCCCCTGGGGACCGCCAGTCTCAGGGTCCTGATTGCCCATTGACCCTCCCCCTATAGGTCCTGGGAGCTAATAATCAAAACACCCCACTGAGCGTTAGTAAGGGGATAACAGTTCCCTTACACATGGCATGAGGTGAACGGGGTGGGAGATACTGGGGAAGGAGACTGACCAGGTGGCGTTAGAAGGTCTGTGTGCTTCCTTGGGATCAGAAATGAGGTGAGAGCCAACTTGAACTTCCATTCAGCTGTTGAACCAAAAGAAATCCCGTCCGTCTGGGAAGCTTGGAAGCCTGTGACATATTCTGAGGCGGTTGTGTAGCTTTCTCCCTTTTATTGGTCTGTGGTGACAAACAAAATGTTAAATCAACAGGTTACTGCTCCCCGAGGGAAACCAAGCCAGGCCACGCCTTGATCATGGCTTAGGTGAGGTCTTCATGTGAGCAGATGTCACGGTTTAAGTGGACAGGTAAGCTGGGGCCTACATCGAGGGGTACAGCTTAGCTTCGTGGAGAGCAGAGCATAGGCCAGAGGCCTGAACCCGCAGCAGGTGGAAGGGAGAATTTCCCAGAGGAGGGAGTGAGCCACAGCTGGGAGCTGGAGGAGTGACCCGGCAGAGGACGGGAGGAGCAATGTGTGGGAGGAACAACATGAGGTGGAGAGAGTGAAGAAAGGACTTGCCAAAGAGACTTAGGAACCCAAGTCCCATTGACTTCAAGCAGTGGAACCCGACGGAGGAGTACAGCCAGGCTGGAGCATTTCAGTTTCCTGGGATTGAGAAAGTTTCAGTCTATTGGAAGCAAGTGGTGGCTGCAATTAAAGCTGGTGCTATTTGCTTATCGGTTTTCTAGTTGTGTTTGTGCTGTTCTCACAGTCAGGGTGTTAGAAGAATTCTGGATTTGTGTTGATCAGCATAGATGAGCTTCAGTCTGAAAGTTCTTACTGTAAAGAATCTCTGTGTAAAATCATAAATATTTCTGACCAAGAGAAAATGACTTAAAGAAACAAGTACAAAGCATCCCCTTAGCAATTTGTGATCTTAAAAGAGAGAAGAGTAAAGAACTAGAAACATGTAAATAAAACAACCTGATTTAAGTTAAAAATAGACTGACTTTAAATAAAACAACATAATTTAAATTTTAAAAATATTGGTATTTTTAAGTTAAAAAAATCCTGATTTTTTTCCACCCTGGCAGCTGGAGAGTGTCTGTAGAACACAAGCTACAGCAAAACCTTCTCCCAAACAAGCTACAAGCCGGGTGTCCTTTCAAGAGCTGAACTGAGGTCTACTGAGCAGTGATGAATTGAAGGAGCCAGGCTCGGGGACGTAGTGTGATGAGGACTATTTTTATACGCCACTGCATTTCCTGGCTTTACCTGGGACCTAGAGTGCAAATACCATTCTCACAGTATTTCTCATCCAACTGAAACCAGGATGCTGTTCTATATTGTGAAACCTGCACAGAGGACAGA
Source organism: Sternotherus odoratus (assembly GCA_032164245.1). Lineage (NCBI taxonomy): Eukaryota > Metazoa > Chordata > Testudines > Kinosternidae > Sternotherus > Sternotherus odoratus. The sequence continues at coordinate 85,075,995 of JAVMKO010000009.1, read as the reverse complement.
AATCCTGCCTTGGGAAGGATTCTGCATTTCAAATTCAGTTTTCTTTCTGGTTTGGAATTAAACCAACACATTTTGCAAGTCTCTATGAAAGGAAAAGTGAACAACAATCTGCTTCAGATTGAAATGTTTTATTTTGTTTTGGCTTTTTCATTTTATATGATATATAATACACAATAACACATTAAAACAAATAGTGATTTCCAAACAAAAATATAAACGGTCCATTCCAAAGAAGTACTAAATGGGATTGTCATAAGTGTAAAGGCCTGGGTGGGGCTATGTTATCTGAGACAGCCGTGTCCTCAGAGCCTCAAGACCATGAGGGAGGGAGGGGTTTAGAGTTCAGTTTCAGCTTGGGCTTGCCAATGTAGCTTAGTAACTTTTCTAGAGCCTCTTTAGCTATGAAGATGGCTCTGCTTCCTTTTTATATTCCTGATTAGCTGTACTGTAAGTATAACCTTTTGATTCTTTAAAAGCCTGTGCCATTTGGGGTGTCTCTTTCCGTTTCAGAAGGGAGGTAGAGAACCCCAGATTGTGAAGTGTACTGTATCTCTGTTTTAATCTTTTTCTTTATTAAATCTTGTTAGTTATAAAATGTTTGGTTTACTTCCCTTTGGGCTTCCTTTGCTTCCAGGTTGGGAGGAGAGGGGGACAAGGTGGGGGGTAGGTAAGAATCAGCTCAGGTTATAAGTGCCTGTCTCTTCCACGAGAAGAGAGAAGGGGGGAGGGAAATAGCCTCCAGATGTCTGACTCTGGCTTTCAGGGAGGAAGACAGAGTTAGGTTTTTGGGGAGTCTGAGTACCCCGATCCCGGCTTTGGATATCTACTCAGATGGTGGCAGCTGGGGGTCCCCAAGTTCTCAGCTGGTAAAGTGTGGGAGCCTGGAGGGTGTAAAACTTAATTTGGCTGGGAAACCAACAGAGTGGTTTGGCTAGTGAAGAGTCCCAGCTTTTGTACTCGAGAGCACAGGGCTGGGGTAACAGACTCTTACAGGGATCATTGTTAGAATGCTTTCTGGATTTTCTCCGAAACAAAATGTGAGTAAAATCATCACCAATGTCACGAAATGCTTTCTTTGGAATGGAACTGCGTTTTCTGACAGAAATTGGTTCTGTTGATGTTTTCCCACTAGCTCTAATGACAAGCGCTGTACCCTGCACATCTCTGTGCCAGGGGACGTCTTAATCTAAAGCATAATGTTGTTATTCCAGCTCCTTCAGTTTACAGCAGCAGGTGATCTACCACAATGGGTACACCTGGAATGGATGCCTTAACTCTTCACAGACAGAAGGAAGTTTCTCTGAGAAACAGAGGGAAGGAGCTTGGCGCATGTTAATTGGGTGGCACTAGGAATCTCATGAGAACACGGTATTATCACACAGTTGATTATTATCTCACAGGTTTCCAGCCTCCCTTCGAGACCATAACCGTTCGGATAAGCTTTGACTGACTCACTTGAAGTGAACCTCCACTGCTTAGAGCTTTACATTTATTGCTTAAAAAGCATATGGTGATGGGATCATTTACTGGCATGAGTTTGAAATATGAAGAGCTCAGTATCGATCAAAATAACAAACTGCTTCTCTCATGTGTCCCTGTTTCCATTGGGAGAAGACCTTTGTCTCCCAGGAGGATGCTCTTGTAAAGAAAGGGTCTGCAACCTGTCCGTTCTACCAGCACCCTGGCCCTTTTGCAAGCTGCCAGACTGGAGATCTGTTGGATAGTGCTGCTGATACTGACCCACTTCATCATGGAGAATTGACATTCTGTATCTTCCATCTAAGGCTAACTGTGAGTGATGTCAGAGAGCCACTTCTCACCTGTGGCGGGAGGATGATTTAGGAAACGGGATAATGAACTTTTTCAAGTCTCTAATCAGACCAATTAAGTATCTGATGTTTGGCTATAAGATTATGTTGTTATCATCACTGTAGTCCAAGTGTTCTCCACAGAGTTGAGGCCATTGTGTGAATTTAACAAGTAGCAAACAGTCATTTCCTGGTAGCTGTCAAATTTACTCCAGGGTAGTAGATATTTCTAAAAACTTCAGCAAGTGCCTGCATTACTGAAAACAAAACACACAAATAAAACGATGTTAGCAGTTCAAATCAAACTTGGAGCTGAAATAATTTCCAAGAAAAACATCTCCTTTTCCAGCAGTTCAGTTGTAATGACAGAAGTTAAAACGGCAGACTATGAAATATTCCAGACCTGGTGCTTTAGAATTTATTTAACACAGTGTATATTTAAATATCAGAAGAAAGCTTCGGGCATTTTTCAATCAAATGAATGTGTGAAATTGCCACTGCTTTTCTCGGGGAACAGGGAAGAGCAAGGGCAGGTGAGCTGCCAACCCTTTGACAAAGCTAAATTTTTATTAATAGAGTTCAGTCCATGGAGGCAGGGTTTATAAAATGTTATTGAGGTGCTCAGTGGGGCGAGACAGATACAGAACTACAGTAAGAAAAATTGACCCTGTCCTCTAATAAGAGAGACCATTTTAGAGAGCATCATGAGGTTATAGATTCACATTAGACCACCTACTCTGACCTGTGTGTCACCGGCCATTGAATTTCACCCCATTACCCTGTATTGTAATTAGTACAATGTGCATGTTTGTGGTTATGGATTGTGACAGAGGAAGGAAAGTGAAGTGTTACCTGCAAGGACAGTGTGGATTTCTCCAAAATGGTAAAAGTAAAACTTTGTTCCCAGAGCCCATTACAAATGACTGACTTTCCCGCAACTTGTTCAGCAGGTGAGTAACGAATTGGCCTGGGACTTCCCAGCTCTGCTGCAGGCTATCTGTGTGACCTCGCTCAAGTCAGTTGCCCATAGTTAAAATGGGGATGGTGAGACACTGGCCACACAGGGGTTGGGTGGATAACGTCTTTGATATGCAGGAGGTGCTTTGTTCTTATAGAGCTGGAGGCTGCAAGAACATCTCTAGATTGAAAGATGGAGCTTTTGAGTGAACCTGGGCCCAGCTACAAGCAAACGAGTTGGTTTGTTGGTTGTACATTAAAATCCAGAGAGAACGGCCATTTTATGTGTAATGAAACAGAGACTTGAAGAAGAGCTCGATGCGGCTCGAAAGCTTGGCTCTCTCTTGCCAACAGAAGCTGGTCCAGTAGCAGATATTACCTCAACCACCTTGTCTTGTTGAAATTGTTAGTCAGTTTTGCTTTGAGTTTTAGGGAAACATCCATTTAAATATACGGGAATGAATTGTTAGATGTTCAGCTATGAAAGAGATGGGATTGTGTAAATGTCTGTTTCACAGCTTTGAACCTGTCTCATCTCCCACATAACACCCCCCAAAAAAGAATACACTCAACTAGACAGACACATTGATAATGATTGAATTGACAGAAAGTCGGGGACAGCGTTGATCACTAAAATGTGAGGCCATTTTGAATGCCATAGAGCCATGTGCCTCACTTAACTATTAGTGTACCTACTTTTAGATAGGTTTAAGATTAGCAGCCGTGTTAGTCTGTATCGTCTTACTTTTAGATAGGTAGTACTACATGCTCCAGCATTCACAGACCGCACACTGGGCCTCAGGAAATAGTCAGAATTTAAGCTTCTCTTCTCTGCAGGTTGTAGACTCCTTGACGTCTTCAGACAAGAAAACAAGATTCAGGCAGAGGCTGCCAAGGTGCACAGGGTTTTAAATGTCAAATCATTTTCAGATTATGAGATTTAACATGGTATCAAATCTTACTGGCCCAATATTTCGGCTTCCCTGGGCAGCAGCACTACAAGGACAAAAATCAGGGAGGTAGCCGTGTTAGTCTGGAATAGCAGAGGTAACAAAGTCCTGTGGCACCTTAAAGACTAACTATAAAGTTTTGAAGCATGAGATTTCGTGGGCTAATACCCACTTCGTCGGATGCATCCGATGCCCACGAAAGCTCATGCTTCAAAACTTTATAGTTAGTCTTTAAGGTGCCACAGGACTTTGTTACCTCTACAAGGACAAAATTAAGGTGGTTGAATGACCTTACATGCAAGTTTCAACACTTTCCTAACTTTGAATTTTCTGGTTTCCGAATGACTATTTTCCCCCTGAGGCTGGCTCTGTCAACGCCATGTAACCACCTTGAATCTCAGTTTCTTCTCTATCACACAACAATGAATACTGGTTACCTACACACCAGTATATTGCAAGACTTCAATTGGGGTTATTAGGTGCTTTGACTGGAATTCACCACATAAATGTAAATGATTAAAGTCAATAATAATCCATGGATTATGAGGATCTTGGGCTCTCAGACCTGAACTGTTGACTAGATCGTGGTGCCTCAAATAATTCTTTCTCTCCAGCCTGGCAGGAGCCTCTGAACCCCTGAAAATGCTGCGGGCTCAAGTCACACTGTGAAATTCGGTAACCTATGAGCATTAAATGGCTTTGCCACAAGATTTCTGAAGCAGGCACCAACATTGTGAGTGCCTCTGAAGCTTGCTGACCCCGTGGGGGTTTCCTAATGTTTGTGAATAAGAGTTAAAATCCAGAATCATCTGTCACCACTCTGTCCAAAGCTAGCCAGAAGCACCAGTCATCACTGGCCAGAAGACTAGGTAGACACTGGGCTCTGGGGGTCAAACTGTTCTTGGTTTCAGGACTAGTCTGAGAAAGTTGGGAGATGTCCCAAAAATGATTTGATCTCCCTACTGAGCAGCCGTGTTTACATTTTCAGAAAATGGCAGTCTTGGCATGAGAACCCAAAAGAGGAAGTGCCAAGGCAGATGGATTTCGCTTTGGCAAGTCAGAGGAGTGAGGGTTCGGTCAGTCCATCAGGCTTGTAAGGGAAAGGTAGCTTCAGTCATAAGCACGGGAGTCCCTTCCCAGCATTGGCAGTGCCCCAGGAAGGGTTCACGTTAGCCTTTGATAGCAGAGGTTTCGATAGCACTCCGAGACCCTTGAATGAAAGGAGCTGCAGAAGCACAAAGCTGCTTTTTCAGTAGAGCCCTCACCTGTTTGTTTGCTGTTTCAGTCGATATTAAGGTAAAGTCCTCACCTGTTTGTTTGCTGTTTCAGTCGATATTAAGGTAAAGTCCTCACCTGTTTGTTTGCTGTTTCAGTCGATATTAAGGTAAAGTCCTCACCTGTTTGTTTGCTGTTTCAGTCGATATTAAGGTAAAGTCCTCACCTGTTTGTTTGCTGTTTCAGTCGATATTAAGGTAAAGTCCTCACCTGTTTGTTTGCTGTTTCAGTCGATATTAAGGTAAAGTCCTCACCTGTTTGTTTGCTGTTTCAGTCGATATTAAGGTAAAGTCCTCACCTGTTTGTTTGCTGTTTCAGTCGATATTAAGGTAAAGTCCTCACCTGTTTGTTTGCTGTTTCAGTCGATATTAAGGTAAAGTCCTCACCTGTTTGTTTGCTGTTTCAGTCGATATTAAGGTAAAGTCCTCACCTGTTTGTTTGCTGTTTCAGTCGATATTAAGGTAGTCAGCCTGATGGGAGAATGGAATGAATGAAAAATTAAACATCTCAGAGCAGCAAAAATAAAGTAGACTAAAAAAAAACCTGGAGAAAAAGCAGCTTTATTTTATGCTCTCCCTGAAATGACCCCAAGCAAAGGAACTGGCACGTGATGTTTTCCACAGATGGGTTAGAAGTGGCAGGCAGAGAGTACAGCTGTTCATACCGAGAGCCCAGGTGAGATTCTGTATTTGCTGGACAGCCAGAAGCATCAGCTCATGTGTGTTTGGATTAAACTGCACAAACAGAGACAAAGCAGCAAAGTTGTTCCCAGGCACTAATTCCGCTCCCACAGAGCAAGCTAACGAATTCCGCTGCTCCGGCTAATGCCTGTCTGCGGAGGATCAAAGACGCCGTGTGAAGGCGGGGAGGTGGCACTGTGCCCCTTTCAGTGATAAGGAAAGTGAGGCTGAGAGAGGCTAATCACACACATCTGTCAGTTATGACCCCTGGGGTCTGGCTAGAGATGGGCAAAAACATTGAGAGGAATAATAGCATGGCTTTGACCTCAGTGGGCTTGCTTGTGTGTGTAAGTGCTTGGCTGGACAAGTCAGGGTTGGACAAGCCAGATCTCAGTGTGTCAAGAAATCCATGAAATCTGCTTCACATGCTGAGTCCTCAAAAATAAAGGCAGCGTTTTCAATCTCACTGAAGGGGAATTTGTGTCCTAGCCACAGCGTCAGACCCAGAGGCAGGCCGGCCCTTTCATTAGCTGCACTGGTGCAGACTGCTGTAGGCAGGTTGCTTTGCTGAGTATCGAGCAGCTGTTCACGAATGTGCAGCCTAATGCAGCGGTGTTAGAGAATTGTCTACTAGTAACAAAGCTCACACTTCCTACGTGTGGTCGGCTGCTAGTAGCCAGTATTTCAGTATTTGGAGATTCACATCCACAAGTAATGGAGCTGCTTGCAGAACTTCAGGTGTCCTGGCTTAGCTCAGTGTCTCTCTGGCCAGGGAGGCTCTTAAGCCTTTCCGTACACTTGGAAGCTGAATCCAGAGCATTTGCCAGTAGAAATGGACACATACATCAAGCTAGGTATTGTTATGATGCTCCCTTAAATGTGCAGAAAGGAGAAGGGGAGCGGACCATCCCCCCCCCACAGGGTTGTCATGTTAAACGTCTCTCCTTGAAGTGCCCGGTGAGCCATAAGAGAGACAAGAGGGTGAGGTAAGACCTTCTAAGGGACCAACATCTGTTGGTGGGAGAGACAAGCTTCTGCGTTTACCCAGATCTCTTCTTACGGTCTGGCTAGGGTACTCCGAGTGCCTCAGCAAACTGTGGACCATTATCAGCTTTGTGGTGCGATGTCTGGCCAGATCCTCATTCAGTCTGGTAATGGGAGCCACCAGAAAGCCACGATTCTCAAGGTAGATACTGCAAAACAGGGAGGGGACTGCACATTGGATGTGGTTTGGATAATGCTCTTGTACTAAGTTCTTTGTTAACCTCTTCATTTGCCTAGGCGTAAGCAAGTCCCGTGGCTATGTCTGACTAATTCTAGATCTCTGTAGGGCCTCACCCTGGCACCTGTGCACCATGCAATCATTAAGAAGCACTGCATGTGCCCCCAAAGGGTTCTCATCCCATCTCCCTCCTTTCCCTGCACATCACTTACATCTTCCTTCTCTCTTTCCTTTTGCTCCTGTTCTCTCTGTTACTTCTTTCCTGCTTGCTGCCTGCTTTCCCCTCCTAACTGCCCTGTTCTGGATCAGACCCAAGGGAGCTAATATTACCAGGAGAAGGCCTCTTGCATTTGGATCAGACATGGTTACAGTTGGACTCTGTCTAATCTCCCGCAGCCAGGTTGTTAGACCCTGGGGAAGTGATGTTCTGGTGGGTCAGCCAGAGGACTAGCATTCAGGAGATCTGGGTTTTTTCTTCCTGGCTGTACTAGTGACTCACTGTGACACCGTGGGCAAGTCACGTCACCACTCCGTGCCTCAGTTTCCCCAGTGGTGCAACAGGGGCAATCCAGAGATGCTGTGCTAAAATTCATGACCTAAGAAATGCAGCAATTGTTAATGCAGATTTAGCATAGTCCAAAAAAAGTAACAGTTGTTTTCCCGGTACGATAGTGGAATTGTAGTGCAGACACTATGATAAGCTGCCACAAGGAAAGGGATTTTTTAACAAATGGAATAGCTTTTCTTTGGCTCTGAGATGGGCTCTCGTTGCCGACGCACAATCCAGAACCACTCCTGATGTGCACTGTAGCTTTCAGGATTGAAAACCGTGAACATGACGCTGTTCTCCGCCCGTGGGTTGGTTGTTCACAAGTTCATTCACTAATGCAGATAGCCAGCTGTTCTCAGCTGTTACAGTCTCCAGCAGTGACACTGTTGAAAAACCGCTTACATGGAGTCAGAGCTCCAGAATAGTCAATCAATAATACACACACTTTTTTGTCCTTATGGAAACAATTGGAGACCCCGTTTCTAGACTTTTCCCCAGAAAAGAGGCACTTTTCAAAAGGGAAAGTCATTGGCATTTGTTTACTTTAATCCTGTTGGCGCTTTTGAACGTCTCCCCAAGGTGTCTGGATGTTTTCTCCAGTTGCCTTTCTGGAACCGCCAATTTGAATCTCAAACATTCCCTCCTCTCCCCCCCCCCCCCCGGTATGTGGGGCTCAGGATTTGGGGTAAATCCTCAATCCCACAGTCTGAGCCGTGTGCCCTGGGAGCAGCCCACTGGATCGGAATTTTTTAAAATGATTTGGTGCATTCAGTTTGGGAAACAGAAGCATTCTGGGGAACTCTTCTAGTGGGAGCTTCTGTGAGACAAAGCCAGTGAATTAACACCTGTGCGGCTGTTTAAAACTACCCCTCCCCCACCCTTTCAATGGATGACTACTGTTCTAAAAGGTGAGGTCTTTTTTTCAGCGTAAGCCCTGTTTGCAGTTGGACTTATTTGGTGGTGTGTGAGTAATAAAGCAATGAGATATTGACTGGTTCCCTGTTCTCTCCCTGCTCGCAGTACATCAAGGAAGGCTTCCCTAGAGGAACTTCTGGCAGGCTCTAAAGCATCAGCCATGACAGCGTGGAGGAAACAGAGAGTTGTTTGGCTTTCTAATCGGTTATCTCCTGCGAGTTCAACATGATTTAATTGTATTCATCTCTTCGTGCGAGTCCCTATTCCCCCTTGTGGTCACGCTTTCCTCCTCCTAGTCTTGACAAAAACCTCACAGCAGGATAGCCCTGACTCCGTGACACCAAACAATATCTCCCTGAGTGGTGCCTGGCCAGTCTCCCGGTGGCGCCATACGGCTGTAGGTAATTCCTGTTGATCTTGGCCATGTATTGCTACTTTTGGTATTGAGGCCCCAATTGAGCAAGGTACCTAAGCATGTGTCGAGCTCTCAGGATGGGCATGGGCCCATTGGGGGCCACAGGCCAGCGTGGAAATAAGAGGGCACATTTAGCAAGTTCAGTGTGGCCTCTGTTATCCTAAAGCAAAGACCAGGATGTTCCACAGCCGACTGATAGTTCCTTAGCTGGGGAAAAGGAGACATCCAGGAGACACTGTCTCTCCTCACCTGGCAGTTTCACGCTTGAGGTCCAGAAGGCGGTGTAGCTGCCTTGCTCTCCAAAGGAAATTGGATGTGTGATGGTAACTGTGCCCTGCCTTTTCTGTCATTTAAAGTCTTTCCCCCAAAGCGTGTGACTTTGCCCAGCGTGTTCCTTTCCCTGTCATTGGTGTTTTACTGAGTAAATGCCAGTGTTTGGCTTAGCCCAAGACTGACCTGACCTGGCTCTAGGTGATATTACTTTCTGGGAATATCTTCCTGCCCTCCACAGGTAGCGGTGCAGTTTAGGGCCTGGTATTTCTCTCTCTCTCTCTCTCTCTCTCTCTCTCTCTCTCTCTCTCTCTCTCTCTCTCTCTCTCTCTCTCTCTCTCTCTCATCCTTTCTCCTTTATTGACCCTTAGTATTTGCAGAGGCCACGGTACAGTTTAGAGGTCAAAAATCAATCAAATGTTAGTGCAGCCAGCTTATCCTTGGCCAGCCCCTGATGTCTTTGCATCCTTCAAGATCCGTCTTAGAACAATCCAGATGTTAGACTGACTTCACTGCACTCGGAGCACCAGAGAGCCCCAAACTTGCTCATGTTTCTTTCTTTCAGAGGGAACAGTTGCTGTGCAGCCGCTGGGACTCGGAAGGAAGATACAGATTTGAAGTGCCCATCCTTTTAAAATCTAGACACCTAGAAACCCCTCGAATGGGCAACATTCTGGGGGCTTGAGAACCCATTTCTATCAGTTACAAATTTAGTATTTTTTTTAAACTGTTGTAGCCAGGCTAACCAACACAGCGCTGTAGGAATGCCTCTTTGCCTTATCCCTGAATAGACAAAGGTTTGAAAAGTGAAGAACATCCTTTTACTAGAAAACATTGCCTTCCACACAGTAGCGATGCTCATCATGTTCTGTTACATTGCATGCCAGCCACTTCTTGCTTTGATAAATAGAGAGGCAGCATTGTTTTCTTTATCATCCCAGTTTCTTTTACTCCACATGATAATGGTCTCTTATTTTCCTTTTCCTTTCAAATAGGGCTCCTTTAGAATTGTAAAGCATTTTGTGCCCTCTCATGTTCTACAAATGTCACTTTCTTTAAAGAACAGTCACTGACCAATGGAAGTTTGTAATTCCAGCATTGCTGACGTTACATATTTTCTCATTGTATTCACTCTTGTTTGGTTGTAAAATTAAAAATGATAAAAATGTTCCATGCTTTAGTTGGTAAAATCCACAGATTACAAAAGGCAGTTTTCTGCTTTTGTTCAATATTACTAGATATGCTAGAAATGCACACGCTCTTGTGAGATGAAGAACCTACCTAGTGCAATGAGCTGTAAGGGGGATTGATGGTATTACCAGACGGCAAGATGTTATATGATCTCCTCAGTAGCAAGCCCCAGTAGAAGGCTCGGGCAGAAAATTGAGTCCAGAGTAATTGAAACTGAGAATACTAGAAACACGGTTTTCTTTCAGAAAATCTACTCGGTTAAAATAAAAAACTGAATTATGTTTTTCATGGGCAGCTGGTCTCGTGTCAGTCCTGGCTTTTACTCGATGCTTTGGGTGATTCTGTATTATAGTACAGTTGATTAGTTAACGATTGGATGCAGGGTGAAGCAAGCACTCTGTAGCATTTGAATATTCTATTCTGCCGTTTCCCCTTGAGATCAGGAAGTGTTGTCATGTGATCAGGGTACAGAGGACATTGTACGTAAAACACGCGGATAGCTGTATAAGGGAGCCAGAGTGCCCACAGGAGCTCTAGTGAAGGTTGCCTAAGTAATTCCAATCTGTTTTTCAGTTACATTTTGAACTTTTCATGGTAAAATGTTCTGTGCTCGGTGGCCTCTCTCATAGAACGTTTATGTGAAAACAGTCCAGAAAAAGGGACTTCCTCCCCTGTGAATTGTTGTGCTCTGTTTTTGTATGTCTTTAGTGTCTGAGCACTGTGTAGAAAGTGAAAGTTTGCTAGGAGAGTTGTCTTGTTGTGTCTTGGCGAAAATTAGTTTTTAGATGCCTAAGTTATGAGGTTTAAGAACATAAGGACTCCGCACGCTGCCTTCACCTGCGGGTACCTCCTCCAAAGCTCCCATTGGCTGTGGTTCCCTGTTTCCGGCCAATGGGAGCTGAGTGGGGCGGTGCCTGCAGGCAAGAGCAGGGTGCGGAGCCCTTTGTCTCCCCTCCCCACACCAGGGGCCACAGAGACATGGTGCCGGCCCTTCTGGAAACAGCGCCGGGCCAGGGCAGGCAGGGAGCCCCCCTTAGCCCTTCGGCGCCAAGGGGGTGTCAATCCCACAGGAATCAGAGAGTAGCTGTGTTAGTCTGGAATAGCAGAGGTAACAAAGAGTCCTGTGGCACCTTAAAGACTAACTATAAAGTTTTGAAGCATAAGCTTTCATGGGCTAATACCCACTTGGTCGGATGCAAGCAGTGGAAGTGTCCAGGGGCAGGTATAGAAAAGTAGGCAAGAACCAGGTAGGAGGTAACAAGGTTAGTCCAATTTGGCTGAACCAGCTTGTTATCTCAAATCAGGGAGGGTGGGTTATTCTTCTAGCAGCTGAATAGGGGGTGTAAACTCGGAGAGAGGAGAAGCTGTTTTTGTAATTAGCTTTTTTTGTTGTTGTAATTTTGTAATCAGCTGCTAGAAGAATAACCCACCCTCCCTGATTTGAGATAACAAGCTGGTTCAGCCAAATTGGACTAACCTTGTTACCTCCTACCTGGTTCTTGCCTACTTTTCTATACCTGCCCCTGGACACTTCCACTGCTTGCATCCGACCAAGTGGGTACTAGCCCACGAAAGCTTATGCTTCAAAACTTTATAGTTAGTCTTTAAGGTGCCACAGGACTCTTTGTTACCGCTCCAATCCCACAGGACGGCTCCAAAGCCCTGGCGGGCCGGATTTGGTCTGCCGGCCGTAGTTTGCCCACCCCTGGCCTGGGTTTAACATTCATTTCTACAAGCGCTGCCGTGGGCTCTTTAAATATGATTGGGAAGACAGCAGTATGGTCCCCCTCATACCAGGCTGGGGCGCTCGATCTAGACTAACTCCGAGGCTAGACAGTCACCTGATGGCTCATCAGCACTTGTTTACCCCTTGCAACTCTCCCATACGACTGCTGCTCTGATGGCACGATCCTGAAAAGGGCTGAATGCTCTGGCCCCATGTCCTGCCGAGCACGTCTGGAATGTGCTCAGCGTTTAACACACGCTTCACTGGGGTGATTCGTGTGCTTTTAGTGGATGGACCTCTGCTCATCACCTTACCAGATTGAGCGTGTGTGTGAGGGGGGGAGAGAACCTGAGAAACAATGGGGATGGTTTAATGCATTGGTTCTCAAAGTGGGGGTCGGGACCCCTTTGGGGGGTCACGACCCAGTTTTGCGGGGGTCGCAAGCCCCTGCAGCCGGCCCCGACCCCTGCCGTAGCCTGCTGGCATCCGGCACCCCCGCGAGCTCAGTCCCAGTCGTGGCGGGCTCCTCGTGCCCCCCACAGCTGGCTCCAGGCACCCCCGCGAGCCGAGCCCAGTCGCAGCAGGCTCCCAGTGCCACTAGTTCCAGGCGCCTTGTGAGCTGAGTCCCACTCGCGGTGTGTTCCCGGAGCCCCTCTGGCCCCAGCCGCTTCCAGGCGCCTCCGCGAGCCGAGTCCCTGCAAGCTTGGTCCCGGTCGTGGTGGTCTCCCCATGCCCCCCCCCCCCGCCCCAGCCAGCTCCAGGCGCCTCCGTGAGCCGAGCCCCAGTTGCGGCGGGCTCCCCGCGCCACCCCCCCTCCGGCCGGCTCCAGGCACCCCCGCGAGGCGAGCCCGGTCGTGGCAGGCACCCTGCGCCCTCGTGAGCTCAGGCCGGTCGCGGCGGGCTCCCGGCACCACCCCGGCCGGCTTCATGCACCCCGTCTCCAGGCAGCCCCGGCCACGGGGGGCTGCTGGAACCCCCCACCCCCAGCCTGGCCCCTGCCATGGCAGGCTGCAGGCACACACACCCAGCCTGGCCCCTAAGGGGGGTCGCGCTTAGAGGCCTGGTGTCCAAAAGGGGTCACCAATACAAAAAGTTTGAGAACCACTGGTTTAATGCTAAGTGACCCAATCTTGTCATTGTCTAAGGGCAGTCTGGGATCCCACACTGGGACCCGTACATCAGGGCTATAAAAGAAACCTAACGGAAACCTAATGGTCAGAGAAGAGTCACATCTGGCTCCAAGCCAATAAAGATACTTCCTTAGAAATTCCAAGGCCTTTAGAAAGGGAGGTGGTTGTGCTAATGTATTTTTTAAAGTTGTCAGTTTGTGCACTCTGTGTTTCATTGATCGTCGCTCTGTCTGTCTGAGACACAAGGTGGGGGAGGGAACGTCTTTTATTGGATCAACTTCTTTTGGAGAGAGAAAGACAAGCTTTCGTGTGTAGACAAGCTTGTCTCTCACACCAACCACAGCTGGTCCAATAAAAGATATATTCCCTACCCACTTTGTGTCTCTAATATCCTGGGACCGATATGGCTACAACAACACTGCATACAGCGTCTGTCTGTCTAGATTATCTAATCGAATCTACAGCCTCTGGGGTCACTCAGCAGAAAACTAAATCCTGATGATAAAGGTACATTTTCCAAAATATCTCAGCAGAGGTAAATGATTTTGATGTTTTTAATTAAAGAAAATGTGTACTGAAATGACCATGTTCTTCCTTTAACATCTGTAGCAGTTCCCCTGCCAGGCAGGCGTGTGTGTTTTAATGTGTTTTCTGCGTCGGTTTGCTGGATACCCGTTGGAGCAGCAGCAGCTGAGCAGTGCTTGGGACTGCACAGAGCGAGACATTTGGTAGATCAAGAAAGGGTTCCTAGGTTCTGTAAAGGAACATGCCGCCATCAAGGACATGGAGATTCTAGCCAGCGGAGAAACGTTCCGAGATCAGTGTCTTACCAACGGGAGGGAATCGATTCAGAGTGCGAGGAACAGGAAGGCTCGACACCAGTGTCTGGGAGCTATTTGAAGTTAGCATAGTAAAGAATGAATTGGTACAGCAGAGCAAGCTGAGGGGAATGTAGAGACATGGTGCAGGGGGAGGGAGGATGTAAGACATCAGTGGATGCGGGAGAAGGCCTGTCTTCGGTATGAAGATGCAATAGACTGGACTGTAAAAAAGAAAAGTAAAAGACCCACAAGGGGCCCGGGATCTGCTCAGGGATCTCTGGGGAGAGGGGATTATCTGTTATAAGGGTCAATTTTTTTAGCTTTCTGCCCCGTGCCCAGAGCTTTTTCAATGCTAATAGGTAATAGTCACAGTTCAGGGCAGCTCTACCTGCATTTCCTCTCAGTTCTCTAGCCAGGACACCCAACCTCAGCCTTCCAGCTGTTGCCTTTCTTGGGTGGCGGCCCGGTCTCTCCCTCTTCTGACCAGGGTATCGCCACACTGCGCAGTTCCCTGGCCTCATCTTATATATCTCAGCACAGACAGGTTGCCTAGATGCCTGCTGGCGTTTTCTGCAGAGATGGCTAATGGGTGTCTGCGTCGGTTCTATGATACTACATAGCTCTTCCTGGGCAAGCCGACTTTATCCTGAAGGTAAAAAGCTTAATAGAAAAAAAACCAATATCCCCCATATATGCTAATGAGCTTGCCGGAATTTACCCCTACACTCACATGGATTCTGGCGCAAACAGTCCTTCGCCCCCTCCCCGCCCACCCCAGGGGACTCCCTGTGGTTACAATGTCATCACCGCCTCCGCTCAGAACATGACTAGTTCACCCTTTGGACAGTTCAGGTTCTCAGAGCTGCCCTGGAGTGTCCATAAGCAGGTAATTCGTACACAATGGTTTTCGAGGAGAGACTTTGCATTCCCCTCACCCCGCGCTTCTTCCTCGGAAATCCACTTCACACAGATTGTTCCAGAGAGACCTTTGAAGTTCCTAATACCTTCCAGAGACTGCATTCATCTCATCTTCTTGCTACAGACGCCCCAGACCCAGGACAGAAACGTTTGCACAGTGTCTTCTCCCTCATTCGATGAGGTTTGTTTCCACGCCACATGGTTTGTTCAGGATCCTACCGGATATTGTCTGTCACAGGCGTGCTGTGGTTCTGTGTGTTAGGGCAGGCCGGAGCTCCGCACACGCCCAGATCAGCACAGCCTCTGCGCTGGCGAGCTCATGTGTCCTGTCCTGTCTCAGTCTTCGCAGGGGCCTCTTCGGCCCTGCGGCGTGTGGAAGGGGGGAGTGTTCCCGAGGTGCTTTAGAGACATTGCAGCGGTTCACCTCCAAGGTGCCACCAAAATGGGGAACTCTTCTTGCGGGGCTGGCTTTGCGCCCCCGCGATGTACCCCTAAGTGGACGGACTGCAGCTCTGCTAGGGCCTCCTTGCCAAGTTGGGGGGCACATTGGCCGCAGGGGCCTCTCTCTGCACGTTGGCCATGGGGGCCCCACTCTGCAAGTTGGCTGCAGGGACCCCTCTCTGCAGGTGGGAGTGGGGCAGGGAGAAGGATTCCCAGCCCGTCTGCTCTCCGGGGAAGGAGGGGGAACGTACCAATGGGCCACCTGAAGTGAATGCTGAAGCCAGGAGACCTTCCGAAGCGCTTCAGCTGTAACCCAGCTGCATATTGTTAGTGCCCGGGCGCGTGGATTCACACAGCAGGCGGCAGTTTCCTGACTGAGCCAGCTGTACAAACGGAAGCTATTAGACGCTGTTTGTCAGAGGGGGGTGATGAATGGCAGGAGAGAGATCACTGGATCATTACCTGTTTGGTTCACTCCCTCTGGGGCACCTGGCATTGGCCACCGTCAGTGGACAGGACACTGGGCTGGACGGACCTTTGGTCTGACCCAGTACGGCCGTTATTAAAAAACAACCCATGGAAGGGGCGGTGGCCTGCAGAACATGAGAGCAGCTTCATGCAGTTCCTCCCCTTCCCTCTGCTGATGCTATTTTGGTTTCTGTTTGGGTGCGTCCTGGAGGTGATGACTATATTAGTTATTGAAATGGCATGGAAGTTTCCTTTGAAAACGTTCTCTGTGTTCCAAAGACAGTGGAAAATATTTCCCGACTGATTTATCTGTTGCTTGTTCACACCTGGATTGCTCAGCAAGAATCCATCCCATCTGAGCCATGGTGCTGCAAAAAGCCAGTGTTTAGGCATGCTGCTGGACTCGCAAAGCTGTTACTGCAAAGGCAATTCACAATGGTGTTTCTCCAGCCTGGCTGATTGAGTGGGAGGTAGTTTAATTAAAGTCACCGGTAATCTTTTGCAGATTGCTGGGAGGTCAGCACATGGCCCAAGCTGTGTAGGAATGTGCACCCCGGTCTGGTTTCTCCTCTTTATTGTGTATGCTGTCAATGCCATCCTGCTTGTTGCTGGTATTGCACTTTTCCTCCTCAGTTGTGAAGCTGGCAATGTCCACAACGATGCAGTCTGGGCTCACGCGTCACTGTGCGCTGCCTTCCTCTGGAATGAGCGGTATCCGAATCCCGCTTCATTAACTGTCGACTGAGAAGAAACTTTTATGGAATACGGCTGATCCAAGTTGGCCCCGTATCCTTTGACAGCTTGCAAGGTTTGGGTCAGTAAGCAATGTCTGCTAGCAGTAAGCAATTCCAAACCAGCCAGCTGAGGCTGTGAGGTGACCTTTCAAGGTTTGTACTATTGTGTTAATTATCCACCTGGATTCTGGTATCATGATACATTTTGGATGAATTTTGGGGGAACTGCAACTGTATTCCCCCGCCATAGTCCCTCTAGGGCACCCACGTAAGGTTTGTGGCTCCCAGCTGTCACCTCTCTTGGGCGGAGACATGTGTCTCTGACTGGGTTTTTAAGGCTGCCCGGCTCCATGCCTTACACTGTGATATCCCCAGCAAGCCAGATTGCCTAGCGACCAGCACCTCTGCTCTGCTTTGTCTCCGAGGCCTATGACCAGTGTATAAGTTACCATCTGACTGCTTGTCAGCAAGCACATTTATTCTTAAAGTAAAAGCAATACAGAGAAAGCATATTAAAACAATACATAGATTTAAACTGACACTCAACAAACCCCAGTCACCCATTAGTCAGGTGGGGCCCTAATAGGCCAAAGTCTTCCCAGTTCTTCTGCAAGGGTTGGAAACCCTCGTGAGCAGAAGTTCCTGTCTTTTTGCTGGATCAGAAAGCAGGCCCTGGGTCAGTTGAAATGCAGCCTTACTTAGCTGTTGGTCTCTGGAAAATTCAGTGCGAACCATTCTATGCAAGTTCAAGAATAGCTGCCGTGTTAGTCTGTATCCATAAAGAAAGCGAGGAATACGTGTAGCACCTTAGAGACTAACTAGTTTATTTCAGCATAAGCTTTCGTGGGCTGTAGCTCACATCCGATGAAGTATTCCTCGCATTCTATGCAAGTGGCCCTAAGAGTGGGCTGCCTCTCTGGGGGTGTTTATAACTGTGTAACTCACCTGGCCCATCTCCCACCCCAGTTCTTAGTTCCCAGAGGAGCTGAGATAACCCTTCCCCCTGGAGTTCTATACATCGTTGGCCCACAGTGATACATAACCTTCGTACAATATGGTCCCCAAAGATTTTGAAGCTGCAAGGAGTTGCAATATTTGTTACCGACTCTAATGGACTTTTGTTGTGCATCATATATGGACACTATTAATTTGGATTTTTTTCTCTTGCTATTTGTAAAATCTTGGCAGGCCTAGGAAATATGCAAATCTGACAGATATGCCAGAGTTCTCTTGCTGTCCTACACCTCTGGAGGGTGTCTGTTGGTCACATTTTTTTCAGTGGAAGTTTGTAAAAGGAATTAAGTGGAAGCACTCGTTTGAATTGCGAAAAATAACCATTTGATCTTACTGAAAACATAATGACTGTACTTACTTCAGACCGATTCACCCTGGCCAGGATAATCATTCAGTGTGCTAGGTGGAGCTAGCATGACATTTGAAAGTGGCACTAGAGAGAGAAGCCAGGCTCCTGTAGGAAAGGACAATGTGTGTATATATTTTTGAGCATTCATTGCTAAAATTAATGATAGGTTTCACCCCTCCTGCCAAAGCTGCTTAGTCATTTTCCTCAAACCCTGTTAAGATAAGCCTCTTTTTAGCTCTACTGGAGAGCTAGCCTGATACGTTCAGGCTGAGTAATTGGGATTTGTGCGTGTCCTGCATGGGGGCTGGGAGAGCAGAATCCTCTCTCCTGACCCCAGGCCAGACTGCAGGGTTCAGAACAGCTGAAAACTCCAGGAGCTGGAATAGCAGCAGCTGCCTCTGTAGGCCCTAGGTCATGTGCACGCTGGGGTGAGCTCCTTGCCACAACTGGAAGGTTCCCGTGTGGTGCTCACCCATTTGTGCCCGGTGATCTTTGTATTGTTAGCTCTCTTTCTTCTCCCTTTCCACCCCCTGTGGGTGGCCTGGGTCCAGGGGAAAGGAAAGAGAAGACAAGGAGGCCTCCATGCTTTGATGCGCCTGCACACAGGACTGCCTGAGTCCCATTCTTTGTGTGCCCAGAACACAAGGTCCTGGGGTTTCCTAGTGTCACTAGCCAGCCCCAAGGAGTGGGGTGCTGTCCCTAGCCTTCCGCAATAGCAGGCGGATCAAAGCCAGCATGGGAACTGATTGCTGAACCAGTCCAGTATCTGGAGAATGTCCCATGGGAACACCAGAGACATTTTCCTGTCTTTAGGAGTTATTGCTGACACAGAATTTCTCCTCCCCTGGATATCTATGGCTTCCCAGCCACCAGTTTCCCATAACCTCTAGCTCCACTTTCTCCATGGCACGTTAGATCTAGATATTGTGACAGACCGCTCTCTCACCCCCCCTCAGGAACACAGGCAGGAAACCCTTTTTTGCTCCAACAGTGCCCTTTAATTTACAGTGCAGGACCCCACCACCAATATATACAGCTTAAAACAGTGCAGTCCTAGTTACAGCTCTATCAGCATCTACAGTTTACAGCTCTCAATAGCTCCACAGGTTCTGGCTCTACAAACTCTATATAGTTCAGCCCCTAATACAATAATGCAAACACAGCTCTTGATAGCTCACACAACACACTCAGCTCTGACTAGCTCATGCCACCACCACCCTGGGCTTCATTCCTGGCAGCCTTATATCCCCCAGAGGAGGCTGCCAGGTGAAACTCATGCAGGCTGATTGGCCTGCACCTCAGGTGGCTAATTAGCCTTCCTGCCAGGGAGGTTTGCAGAGGGCTTCTGCTCCCTCTTAAAGGGGCGGCAGGGCTGGCTCAAGCACTCCTGGCCAGCACCCTGCCACAATATTCTGTGTGTCTGGCTCTGATTCCATCACATCAACGCTCTTGCTGTAGATCTGAGAAGGGAAAACATCAACACTATGCTTTGCAATTTACGGTTAATGCTTTGTTCCATTTATGAAAAATTAAGGCCCCCCTACCTCAGTTGTCAGCTTAGCAGTTCCCTGGAGCTGACCCCAGGTTCGGTTTACATGTTGCTGAGCAGGAAACAGTGGAAAGAAACCAATTTATTTTATAATAAATTCACAAAAATATGTCAGAATCCTTTTAGAATGTAAATTATTTACCAAAAACCATAATCAGTTATTGCCACCTCCTAAATAATTAAATAAAATGTATATGAATAAAAAATGAACTTCAGATAAGAAGTAGTCTGAGGTTATCTCATGAAAGGAGCGATCCATTTGGAAAATACCACGATAGTTTTTGAAGCGTTGGAGAGTCACTTGTGACATGGTTGAGGCCCTGCTCATTCCTGGAGAACCCTTCGAAGAGCCTGCAGCGCTGGAGCAGAGGTAAGACTCTGATGTGTTTTTGGCGTGGCCTGGAGTTTCGGCAGCGTAAGGGAGCTCTGCACAGCCAGCCCCGCTATGCTGAGGTTCACTCCCGTGCTTGCTGCAGCATGCGCTGTAATTGCCTCTATACTAATGTTCATTGTCGCCACTAGGTTTGCTGGGAGTAGGGTGGGATCATTTCTTTTCTGTACATTCCTAAGCTCTGGGGCACTGGTTCATCCGCGCTCAACCCGACCCCTCCCTTCCTGCTTCGCTGGGATCCACCTCCTGGGTTTGGCAATATGAAGATTGGCAGATTGAGAGCCCCCGTGCTTGGGTTTTGAGCACCCAAGTTCCCATTATGAATTTGGGTCTGTGAGAGTGCAGTGCTGGGTCTCTTGTTTCTGAGCATATCTCTGGAGCTGCTCTCTTTGGAGAGGCTCTGCCGCCAAGGTCTGGCCAGTGTTGGCAGGGTATGTTCCTTCTGCGAGGCAGGGCAGAGGAGATATATATAATGCTGACAGACTCCGGTTATTGGTGGGCAGGATCGAACCTGGGACCTTGGGAGCTTAGTGCCCAAGTGTCTAGCACATGAGCTAAAAGCCACCTGCTTCTTAGCTAAGACTATAGAGCAGACTCATTTTACTCTCTCCAAGTGTCCTCTGTGCCACTAGATGGGATTAGAACCCCACACTCAGAAGGAGTGTGGGGTACATTTACCCATACAGTTCTGCAGGGGGCTATCAAATAGAGTGATACACACCTTAGAGACATATAAGGGAACGTTTTCAAACACACCTAAGAGACTTAGGCACCTTAGTCCCAAGGATTTGCAATGAGGGTCCAAAGTCAGTTAGGTGCTTCTGAAAATGTCACCCTTATAACCACTTGTGCATATGCACCAGCAGCAGTGTCATGTGCCCATTGCGGGCAGTGTACCCGGTGGCTTTGAACACATGTTGTGCCACGTAGAACTTGTGTGTGAAACTGATTGCACCGAAGCCAGTTCTCAGAGAAAAAACTGTAAATATATGGTCACTTCCGGTTAAGGATATCTGTGTAAGTACTTCTGAAAACAAGGGTAGCAATATAGAGTCGATACATAAGCAGGTTACAGACAAGAATAACAGGTTACAGATAGTTGTAAGCCAGGGTCATTAGCAACCTCATGAAGTCTGACTCTAGCAACGGATTCGCCGTTCATTAAAATGTTTGAACATTTATTAATCTTTTATAAACTCTTTATAAAGTGTAACCGAATGAGCTGAAGTGAGGTTGGGGAGTTTGTAGCAGCAGCAAAGTTGTGGCTAGTTTTGAAAAATGGTTTTTGAGCTACCAACCATGGTGTGGCCCCACTTGCCCATGTGAGTGGGAGGGCTCCTGGGATGATGGGGTTGGGCCTTTGTCTGTTCCTAGTCCTCATTTTCCTTTTTAAAGTGACCATTTCATTGGCTGCTCTTTGTTGCTTCTTAACCGCTCAAAGCATGGTCAGGGCATTCCCTGCCCGAAAGCTCCTGCAGTGGAAATGTTGGGCTAACCCATTTCTAATGCCGCTGCTGTTCGGTGGGTCTTTCTGGGTTGGCATCTCCAACGTGAAGGACGTTTTGGATCAGAAAAGTGCAGAATTTGCAGTACCAACCTCCCCAGATCAGATACTTTCAGGGTTGTTATGGTCTGTTGGGTCTAGGCTCCACCATGCTCAGGGTGGCTTTTTTAAAGCCATTGGATGGGCGGATTTGCTGCTTTAGCTTTACATGTATTTGGTTGTTAGTTTTTAGAACGGGAGAGTTGTTTGTGCTCTTTTCAGGGCAGCACTCTAGTCTGTGGGCTCTGTGGGCTTTAGAATTCTCTGTGGAACATACAATTTAGTAGATATTATGGGAGAATGGCGGCTCCTGCTTTATTTATAGACTTTTTAATGCTTCAGGTTTCTATAATAAGACTGTGTTTAAGGCAGGTTTTATTCACTTTACTGGAATTGTAAAGACAGTTCCTATTACCCGGAATCAAAGAGCTGCCATACTCTCTGAAGCTGATTATGGCCAAATTCCATCCGTGGCTTCCTGCGCATAATTCCTGCTGACAGATCTCCGAGCTGACGGCAGAATTTGGCCCAGAGATGTGGATTCTGCTCTTGATACACCCCAGTCACTCTGCTGCCTTCAGTGGAATAATAGAAATCCACGTATGGTCTTAGGAATTTAGCAGGAAGAGTCTGGGCTGGAATTTAATTTTGATTGACAAATCATGTCTTACTCTTCAAAAGATAATGATGTCTGTTTGCAGTAGGATGTTCCCTTTTAACGTGCTGCAGGGAGCTGCTAGAATCACTTTGCTGTGTTTCCATGCTAATCAGATTAGTTCATAAAGCATTATACTTCAGAAAGCCTCAACTATTCTAGATGGAACGAATGTGGTCTTTGATGTGCAAAGAAAGAGCTTCCAGAGTACAAAGTGTGAAGTGCCTCTTTCAGCAATTTGGTTATTACTTAAACATATTTTGTAGGTTTGGTATCAAAGAGGCTTCTCTTTAATATACTCCAGTGCTTAATTTATAATTTTAAGACAATTTTGAGCAATTACATCGCTGTTCCTTTCTCTACCTGCTTTTCTGACCTGAAGCAACGAAGCAGTGTCTGTCTATTTGTGTTGAGTGGTTTCAATTAATGAAGTACACTTTTTAATAGGTCCTAAATGCTAAAATCCAAGCAATGGATATTTTTAACAATTCTTGTGATACTTGTTTGAATTTGTTGGTGACATTTAGGTGGGGTCGATTTTCATGCTGAAGATCGGGGTCCTTCTTTTAGGCCTTTCTCCAGCAAAATACTAAACCAAACATGTAGCGACCAACCCTTTAATGTAGCAGTTCCTTGTGGCATTTTGTGAGCTAAAGTATCCCTGCTGAGTGCGACTCCCCCGGGGGGTAGGGAAGAAAAGCAATCTCATGTCTCCCTAGGGATGTGTGCACACATGTGGCCAGCCAGAGACCGCCTTGTCTGTCACTTCCTCCTTGAAAGGCATCTGTCCGAGACACGTCTCCTCCTGTTTACCTGTCTTCAGTAGGCATCTCACTCTGTACCCAGGGGCCAGACGCACATGCTGCAGCTGTGATGACGACCAGTGGGCTACTGGCTCCGGGCAGGGACCTCACAGGCCACCCTTTAGTGAGTTACGGTGCATCTGACCGACCCAAGGGATCCTTGTAAAACCATATGTGGCCCCTGTGTCCTCTGCCGGTTGACACCTAGAGGCTCCGGGGTCCCAGTGCCCTGCCCCCATCTCTGCTCTGCAGCCAGGCCCATGCTCAGCACTTACAAAACGCCTTCCATCGGAGCTCTAAAGATGCTCTCACCTGCCACCTAGTCTCCCACTGGGAGGGACCCAGCAGGGCGAGCTGCAGGAAAGGCCGAGGGAGCAGGCCGAGGCCCTGAATAGCTGGGAGGGGGGAGCTGTCGGGACCTTCCAGGGGGGCTGAGCGAGGGCAGGTCTCTCTGGAGCAGTCACACTGGCAGGGATGCTGGGAGCATCCCCTTCATCTCTGGAGAACCAGCCCAGGCAAACGGAGGCCAAGCGGGCGGCCTTCGTGCTCAAGTCCCTCTTGCTCAAATGCCGGGGGGCCTGCCTCACCTCCGTCCTCATCCCCAGCACGTCCTGCTGTCTCCTCTGCCCCCCGGCCCTGAAGCAGGGTCCTGGTCAGCACGCCTCCCTCCCTCCCTCCCAGTGCCCCCCCCCATTGTCTGCTCCCCGACGGGGACACGTGGGCGATGTGCCTTTAAGAATAGCAGCAGAGCCCTCGGAGCCCCCTCCCCCCTGTTAATTGTAGCATTTTTCCTCAGCCCTGCTTTTCAGTCACATTCGCAGGCTGCGCGAGGGAGCCGCTCCCGCGCCTGGCTGGCTTTGAATGCCTGGTGCTGGCTGGCAGCAGGCGGAGCGGCTGGAGGGGACGAGGCTGCTTGCGGCGGGGGCATGAGGGCAGGATGGGGAGCACCGCGGTGAGACGGCCACAGGAGCAGCGTTTGTGCAAGGAGCAGGAGTCCAGTCAGCTGGAGCGCCAGGGACCCAAGGCACGACTCGCCCAGTAGGTAACGGCGGACTCTGCCCGGGCACGGAGATGTGGGGGTGACACGCCAGGGCAGAGCAGCCCCCCCCCCGCAGCGGGGCACTGTGAGCACTGCTCTTCCCAGCCTCTCCGCCATTGCTCCCTGGCAGCCGTGTACCCTGCCCCGAGGAGCCAGCGCCGCCTGCGGTGCGGGGCTGCCTGCCTGGCCAGGTAACTCGCGGCTTGTGCTGCTTTGTGGATGATGCCTGCTGCGTCCCCATCCCAGCCAAGAGGAGTCTAGTGCCGCTGGCTGCTCGGTGCCAGAGGGGGAGGGCGGCAGCTGCCAGGGTACAGGCCTCCAAAGGGTTAAGAGCCCCTGTCCCTGCTCTGAGGGGCTGAGTGAGAATTCGTCTGCAGAGATACATGCACAGCAGGTCGGCGGCTGTTGCTTCTCCTCGGCTGCTGCTGCGGTTTGGTGTGTGTGAGAAGCAGCTCTGCTGGCAGAAGAGGCTCGCGTGGCGTGTCCCAAGCCCCGTGCCTGGCAGTGGAGCCGGGCGAGCTGTCGCTGTCTGAGGGGATTACGGTCACCTGGCCGCTCCAGCATCTTCCCAAGGTAGGTGCCGGTCCCAGTGTAACGGGCAGTGCGACAGCCTCCCCCCCGCACAGGGTAACACATCTCCACAGATGTGAGAAGAAGGCTTGGGGTTGTCGTCTAAACCTGAGAAGGGAGGGCTGGCAGTGGGGGTGGCGGGAGGCAGCCAGGACACCGGCCAGCCAACCTGAGTGATATCGAATAAGAGCAAACTTGCAGGGGTCTCTGCACCGAACCCTGGGGCTGTTCTTCCTCCCTGGGGTGACCTTTGGGCGGGGGCGGGGAGAGCTGCAAAGGGGCAAGGTCATGCCTGGGGAGTAGGGCGTGTGCGGGACCCTTTGCTTTGCTGTCCCAGGCCATGGCAAGGGTGCTGGGGCAGAGAGAGAAGCGCAGAGCCGGGAGCAGTGTTGTTTTTGTGGAGTGAAATCAGGTTTTTAAAATCTGGCTACTAGAGCCACTTTGAGGCTCAGGCCAGTCGAGGCTCCCGGGGGTCAGTTTCTTCTCTCGGAAGAAGATAAACCTATTTTAGGAGCGGCTGCTGGGCACAGGGGCTTTTATTGCCAGTTCTCCGTTCACCTCTGCTTCCTGCTCTCCCACCCGCAACCTGCGGCTGAATTTTTGTTGCACTAACACCCCAGAGAGAGAAGCTGCCACTTTCATCACATTTCTCGAGACAGACGTTTCAGAAAGATGCCGTCTTGGAAAGTGTGGAATGAAGTCAGTGACAACTGGTGCTATTCCTCCTTTCTCACCAGCTGCAGACGCGCTTCAGGCTTGCCCAGGGGCATAACAGAGGGGTTTAGTCTTCAAGGAT
Organism: Sternotherus odoratus; assembly: GCA_032164245.1. Lineage (NCBI taxonomy): Eukaryota > Metazoa > Chordata > Testudines > Kinosternidae > Sternotherus > Sternotherus odoratus. Next base: position 85,050,815 of record JAVMKO010000009.1, on the reverse strand, counting down.
TCAGCTGAATGGGAATCCTTCTGGCTGAGTTTTCAAGCAAGTTCTCCCCCAGAAAAGCTGGGCTTTAGGATCTGATAATGCAGGGAGGCGAGTTTCTATGATTGACCCATATGCCCATGTTAATTAGCCTGTGAACATGCAAACACAGACCCTGCCAAGGAAAATTGATCATGCATGTACAGAACATGATAGCTGGGTTTTAAGCATGGATTGGAAAAGGAGGTAGGCAGTGTATGGATTATGTACTCCGAGCACACAGGGAGAATCCTGCAGGTTGCTGGCACTGCAGCTACTTTATGATAAGCAAAAGCAACAGTGCCATCGGTGAGTAATATTTCCAGCATGTTTAATGTGGCAGAGTAAGTGGCTTTTCATAACAGCGCCTGTAAGGAACACGGGCAGAAGTCTGACCTTCACAGCAATCTTCTCATGTGCTTTTGTGTGGCTAGTCGTGACTTCCTGGCAGGGATGACTTCTCGCTTAAACAGTGTGGTCAGATTGCGTCTCGCTTCCTGAACTTCCCCAGCATCAGTGCGCAGTGCTGGAGTGAGTACTTGTGTTGCTGCTAGGGAAGGCTAGGAAGAGCTCACTAGGGACTGTAGCGGGAAATTCTGCCCCAGCAAATGCGGGGAACTAATCGGGTTCTTTTGTGTGGGAATGGAACAAGATGTAGGGAGCCCACGCAGAACACTTGTACCCCAGAACTCTGCTCTGCAAGGTCTCTCTTCTCTCTGTAGCACAGGGTGGGGAGAGCTTTAGGGTCTGGAGTGGAGGATCGGGAGTGGGACAGGTAGATCTGCTGCTGTGTGGACCGGTCAGCAACTGGAGGAGTGATGCAGGAGCTGTGAGCAATGCTGCAGTGATGGCTAGGGAGCAGGAAGGCTGCTGGTTTGTGGCTTGGAAGAGAGGATTCCCAGTTACTCAAACGACGGGTTCGGGATGGGATTTTTCCCATAGCCAGCGTGTAGTTTGACAGAGGGCCTGCTTCTCCTCTCATTGAGGTGGGTGTAAATCAGGAGTAACTGTACTAAGAGCAGTATACAGAACGGAGTTACAGAAACGTAAAACAGGTGTAAATGAGACCAGAAGCTAGAATGGTCTTTAAAATCTCATCTGTAAAATGTGATGAACGTTAAATAACCAAATTACCATCGTAATTGGATGCAGCCAACACTGGAAAGGTTATATGGTAGTCGTCATATTTACTGCTTATTACACAGAGACAGAATGGCAATTAGAGCTGGCTGAATTCTGCAAAATGTTCCTCACAAACATGCGTTTGAAATTCTAAATGAATTTGCTTCAACTGGCAGCTCTTCTGTGTTACTTTGTGCCAGTATTTACTGCCGAGAATGTTTGTCAAAACAGCCACTTTTTGAGCACATGCTGGAGAATTGTCTCAAGCAGTGAATTTTGAATTTTCCAGTATAAATATTTGCACTGCAATCCTGATTCAATTCAACGTCCAATCCAAGAACAGAACCTAGCCATATGATCTAGAGGTCATATCTAAAACAGGTTGCTTTTTGGATGCCCAAGTACTTGCACCAAACTTCTTGTGAGTGGTTTATAGACTAAGAATTAGCTGCAGAAATCACTTGGCAAATCATTTACTGAATAATGAATAAACCACGATCTGTTAAACAGATAATTAACAAATGTCAAAAGATGAATGTAATTTGTCAAAAAAATTGCTGTGGGATATTCCCCTGGCTTTCATGGTGAAGCAAGCAGAGGATAATAATTATGTGATTAAAGGTGTTTAAAGGTAGCTGAAATCAGATTTGAATGTTTCTGCTACACCACCTACAGGTCACCAGAGGTCTGTTGTCCAAAAGCTGCCGAACCAAAGATAAAATATACCTTTCTGGTGATAAGCAAGATGCCTTTGAATGAATGTAATAGTGCAATTGAAATCAGTCCAGCTTTGTGCGGTTTGTAAAATGTACACACACTAGGTGATAGTCAGACTTCTCTTCATGCATACCTACATTTATGTACATTATTCAAGGTTTTCCCATTTCACTGCATTCAGAGGATGATTGGAGAGACCATTCTTGTTAGACAAAAAATGGAATCTGACGTTAGAGGTGAATTCAAAGAGCAATTTCCACTTAATATATATAGCAGCAAATAGGAGGAAAGCTGCTTAAAGATTACTTTAATGATGAATCGTTATAGGGCACTCACCAGGCTGAAAAGCAATAACAGTCAAAATGAAGTGGTAGGATTTAGTCAGCTGGAAAATATATAGAAAAGCTCCTGTATTATAGACACAGGACTTACACCGCAGCAAAACAGAGATATTGGGAGGTACAAGAGTATCGTCAAGTGGCTCTTAACCTCAAAGATATGGTGGTAGCTACTATCCATCATTCCTTGTTCCAGAAGATTATTACCTTGGTTTGTTTGTTTTCTTTAAACTAAGAATTACTATCAGTCGATACCAACAGAGATTTTTCCTCTTTCCGCTGCAAATACTGTGTCCTGTTCCTTTCCCCCTGCATGCTGTCATGTTTATTGCTAATTTGAATTAAATGCTGTGCTTTCCCAAAGTCCGATTATTTGGAACTATCATTCCAAACACATAGCTGATGCCAGCTGTACAGCTGGGAATCATTAACTGTTTAAGGACCCATAGCTTTGCTGTAAAGCTGCAATGGCATGTGTCCAGGCATCATGCTACCTTTCTTCAGATGACGTGGATTGTAACGGGTTTACTTTTGCTTAATGAAGGTTGAATAGAAATGATGTGGTTCTGAACCGTTGGGTCCCGTGTTCTGTCCCCAAGTCAACACACACTAGACAAATGACATTGTCTTTCATATCCGTTAAGTACAATCTTCTCTTTATACATTTTTTCTCAACTCTACAGTTTCTGCACAGAGGTTAAGTGGGAAGTGTAGCAGAGAGAAGCTGTTGTGCATTGACATCCCCCTTTATTCGTTATTCATGCAGTGTGAACAGACTGGATTTAGAATGTATTTTATTTGATCATCTAAAATGTTTCCACTTGAGGGCTACAGTCTGAGATTTCAGGCTGCGTAATGGGCATTTCACTTATTTGTCCAGCCTGGTATCAAACTAACATTTCCATCAGCACGTGACTCGCTCAGGGAATATCACAGGTGTTACAGGATTTGCTAACCCAGTTCCTGCGGGTCAATTTGATGCAGCTTTTAGGTGGTGAATAATTATTTTGGGCTCTGCCTCAGGCAGTGGAACCTCAGCTGGTGTCTCACCTCCGTCAGTGCTGTCATGAAAACCGGACTGCCTGTCCCATGGCCCTGTCATCTGAAAGGACAGCCCTTTTGAGTGTAGATCTAATTACATGGGATTGAAGGGCAGAAGGGGCTTTGCAGCTAAGGCTGTTCATTAGGCCATGACCCTGCAACAAGTTGAGTGCTTCCTGGGTGGGGCTGGGAACCCAGGGGACTCAGCACCTTGCAGGATCAGGCCCTTCGAGTTCAACGCTCTTTCACATCATTAATTGATAGCTTAAAATGTAGCATTGCAGTCTGTGATGCCTGTTCCCACCCTACCATCAAACAGCAGGCATGCTTCCAATTTCAGATCTTGATATTGTTGTAACTATTCTACACAGCTACATGAATAAACATCATCAATATGATCATTCTTTGTCAAAATTTAGTAAAATCATCCTCGTTTACAATTTTTTATGCTGAAATGGAGTTAGGTACTCCTGCCAGCCTGGAGAGAAAGTTGAATAAATACAATATTTGCTTTAGTGGCATTTGCAGATCTCCCATTCTCATCCTGCTTTTTATTCTGTATCTACTTGCTGATGTGGAAAACACATTTTTTCCAAAGGAAGATACAGTAATAAAATCTGTTTTTCATGTCACAAACTATCTCCTTTACTATTCTATCTACCAGGGACTTTGCTGGTAGTATTCACTCTGGCAAAGTTCTCATTGAATTCAGAGACTGTTTAGTTATTTTTGCATTCAGCATTTGGCCAGTGTTGTCCCTCTTTGTATTTCTGCAGCAGATAGAGCACAGAATTTTGTTAACATGCCATAAGTTCTAAACAGGCATTTATCTTTGTGACTTTATAATAGCTGCTGGTTGCTAAAGAGTTACAAAAAGTTAGATAAAATGCTGAGTTAGAAGTTAGTTATTTGGATAATTAATATGCAGCAGTTGTCATTAAAAGTCATCATTTGCCAACAGTTTACATGCAACGGTTATCCAAGGTACCATAGTTTTATTAATTCTAATGGGCCCAGTGAAGGTCTCATTCATAAACTGTAGCTCTGTAGTTCCAATTTTGATTCAATATGAATCTGTTTGGAAGAAGCTTTAATTTGTTAGTTTTTATGGTACCCAATATGGCAATAAAATCAGAGTCAAGTCCTGGAACACACACAGGAACATTTGTACCAGAGAGGACTGGCCATAAAGGTCTGCCTCTGTTATTTTTTATCCATAACCTTTCAGGCTTTTCTAAGAGTGGGTCCAAGTGTAAACACTAAAGTGAATCCATACATCTGAATAAGTGTCACGAGTACAAGAAATATTGTGATGACATTATTCCGAGATTTTAAAGATGGAAGGGACCGTTATGATCATCTAGTCTGACCTCCAGCCTACCATGGGTCTGAGAACTTCACTCATGTGGTTCTTGCACGTTTCTTAGGAAGACATCCAATCTTGATGTAAAGACTCCAAATGACTGGGACTCTACTCCCCCCTAGGGAAGTTGCTTAATTTTTCCACATAGTTTTAAAAAAAGTATATTCCAATTTACATTTGTCTAGCTTCAACCTTCGGTCATTGGCTTTTGTTCTGCCTTTATCTGCTAGATTAAACTGCTCTCTGCTTTCAAAAACCTTCCGCTGAAGTACTTATAGACTAATCAAATCACCTCTCAACGTTCTCTTTGTGCAATTAAATAGACTGAGCTCCTTTTCTATCTCACAGTAAGATATATTTTCCATAAGAACGACCATACGGGGTCAGACCAAAAGTCCATCTAGCCCCGTATCCTGTCTGCCGACAGTGGAAAATCTCAGGTGCCCCAGAGGGAATGAACAAAACAGGGAATCATCAAGTGATCCATCTCCCGTTGCTCATTGCCAGCTTCTAGACATCAAATCATTCTTTCAGTTCTTTTGTGGACTCTCTCTCTGTTTTTTCAACTTCCTTTTGAAGTGTGGACATCAAAACTGGAATCAGTATCCCTAGTAATGGTCTCACTAATGCTATATACTGCAGTTATATCACTTCACTATTCTCATGTGATATTTCATCCATTTATATGTCCAAGGATAGCGTTTGCCATCTTAGTGATAGCAGTGCTCTGGGTGCTGAGTGGTTTGTTATCTACAATGACCACACAGTCCTTTTCAGAGTCATGGCTTTCCAGGATCTGGTTTCCCCATGCTGTAAGTGTGGCCTGCATTCATTGTTCCCAGACCTTGCATTTGGCTTGGTTAAATGCATGTGATTTGATTGCACTTGACTTACCAAGTGGTTCAGATCATTCTGTATCAGTGAACCTAGCCTTGCCTATGTTACCACCTTGACCAATATTGAATAGCGGTGGGCTGAGAATTCATCCCCTGGAACCGCACCACTAATGATTCCTCAATGCAATTCCCTTGTGCTATCTAGCAGTTAGTTTCTGAACCATTTGATGTGCACCGAAGTGATTGTGCCTAATGTGAATATTTAATCTGCTTGTTGTGCAGTCCTAAGAGAGGTGTACTTTGTGAGCACAGCTATCTTTGTCAGCCACTCTTGTAATGAATCAATTCTTTTGAAGAATCATGTCAGGATCAGCTGATGGTCACTAGCTGCCATAAAATCTGATATTTAATTATTTTATCACCCTTTAATCCTTTGACTGAGTCCTCAATCAGCTGTTCCACAATTTTGCCTGGGATTAATGTAAAGCTCACTGGACTATAATTACCTAGGTCATCCTGCTTGCCCTTTGTCAGGATTGGTATGATGCTGGCTTTCTTCCAGCCCCGCTTTCAACAGCAGAGTCTTTAATGGTAAGCACTGTGTGTGTGTGTGTGTAATGTCTAGATCCCTCTTCCTGTCCATCATGCAGGCTCTCACACAACTCCCTTCCCTTCCACGCCGCCTGTCATGAGATCAGTGCCCTTGTTCTTGGAGTGCTAGTAGTCTACTAGTAGTCTACTGTGGGTAGGCATGCCCGCCTGGTGCTCGGAGTCAGAGAAATCTTGCAAGCGGTCCACTGGTCTGCACCTTCGCTCTGCCTGTGCCTCCGTCTGAGGAGATAAAGGGTGAAACGCCCCATCCCTCTGCAATTCTTCCAGCACCACATGGCTAAGGTCCAAACCTCCAGTGTCTGGCGCTTGGTCTTCCTTTTTCTCCCCGCACTGCCACCTCCACCCCCAGGCACCCTGTTCCGGGGACTGGACTAGGCCCAGGACTCCAGGCTTCTTGCCCATGCTGCGTCTCTGTCAGCGATGACCATCGGCGCTGCCTGGACTGCCTCAGGGTAGGTGTCACTTGTTTCCCAAGCGTACCCATCAGGGGCAGGAACTTTGCCCTAAGAGGCACCTAAAGGAGAAGGCCACGAGGCCCCAGTCAGACCCAGGCCAAGGGACCCTCCTCCCCCGTACACAGCGGCCTCTCTCAGGAAGGAGTGTGCCTCCCGCTGTGAGATCTGACTTAGGAGCCCGGGACTCTGCTCCCACGGATCCCCCACTGGGGTCTTGTCAAGAGGGCAGGGAGCTTCCTCATCGACATGAGAGCATCCTCTGCGTCCACTTCAGAGAAGTTGGATTAACCCTGCCCAAGTCAGGTAAGTCTTTCCGCTCAGCCCATGGGAATTAAAACATCCTAAGTCTCAGAGTCATGACAAGAAAGCCCCCAAATCCAGGGCACTGTCAGTACCAGACCGTGCTCACTGCAGGGGCCACAGGATCATTCCCAAACGAGCCCTCGAGCCTCCACTGCCCCGGCAGGGAGGGGAAGAGCCATGTGCGGGGTTTTCCCTTGCTGCCTGGCCATGGCAGTGGCATCCTGTGGGCTGAGACACACCCCAGGCCCTCGCCAAGGGCTTCTCTTCCCCTCCTCTGCATGGTTGTGTCTGGAGGGCATGACTCTTCCGAGTGGATTTCCCAGTAGTGATGGAGGAGCCACTAGTGCTGTGCTGTCCTACGGCCTGTCTGAGAGCAGCATCAGGCGCCCCTCTGAGTCCTTCGACTCACGTATTTGCCCATGGCCAGGGTGAGGGAGGACATATTCCAGGCTGACTTGACATTGACCAAGGAGATCCTAGGGCAGTGAGTGACAAAATCCCGGTCCTAGAGGTCCCGTGCACCTTGGGAGCCATCCTGCTCGCTGACTCAGCCACAAGCAGAAAACACACAGCAGCGGGGCAATTTGTCTCTTATTTTGCAATTTCTTAAGTGAAGTGGGAGACCATTTTTGTAATAACCAGTCACCCATGAAACTGGGGTTATTGCCTCTGTCAATTGCTCTCGTCTTTGTAGTTAGTTACTGGTATACAGTTGTGCTAGTATGTATGTATCCTTAGATAATGAGTCAAATCCACACACAGTATCAACAGAACCAGCAGACTCCAGAGAGTGGAACTGTTTCCTGCTCCATCATCCTGGGTGAAAAGAGGCTGCAACGTCCATCTCTAAAGCAGAAGAAAAAGATACAGGAAGAAGGTGAAATTATAACTTCAGTTTATTCCTATGGGGACTGACCCCAGGGACACTGAAATCCATTGAATAATGGGCTTGGTTGTCAGCCCCATAGGGCCAAACGTTGCTAAGTATTTAGATGCCTGAAGATGCAGCTGGGTGCCCAGTGGGTTCTACAGCAGCACCTGAGCAGGTGAGGCATCTTGCTCTCATCTGATCTACTCAGGTGCATTTGACAATCCCACTAGGTACCTGTCTCTTTAGGTGCCTAAATCCCTTGGAAAATCTGGCCCAGAATGCTTGATGTGAGAGGCACTTTAGGCAAGTCCCTATCCCGATCAATTTACAATCTTGGGAATGCATTCTGCAAACACTGCTCTGTTACTTCCACAGAGCCCTAGTCAGGTCACTGGGACTTCTATAAGCATGTCAATATGTGCAGGGTTGCGTTCTAGGCTTGGCCACAGCATGTCAAACGGTGGAGTATAACAGAGGGGGAAGTCACGGAGCTACGGGAAGAGGTAGCTGTTTAGGTTTGTTCCCTATACATCTTCATGGTTCTGGTTTGGTTTATTTTATCCTCTCAGAGGTGGAGACTAAGAACAAATCAACGAGGCCCATCCCCCGACCCCATGTGAAGAGGTCAGAACTGGGGGATGAAAGTATAAAAATGGATTTAAAATTCATCCAAAGACTAAATGAAAACCGTAGCAGTCAGCAGGGCTGTCTTTCATCAGGGGAATAGATCAAATAGGTGCACGCTGCTGTGTAAATCCAAGGCCCAAACAGCTTAATTAGGGAGCTAATGTTGCTGACTTTGGCCCTCTAATTCCAACACTTAACATCTCTGTCATTTGGGTCTCTGTCTCTTACCAGCACTCCCCCAATTAAGACTGAATTTAAATAGTCGACCACGTTTAAGGCAGTGAGGTTTATTCCCTGGGGGTGGTCAGATTTGCTGATAAAACATCGGAGGGGGAGGATTTTTAATTGAGTATTTTTATGCAACCTCATCCATCTTCATGATAGAGATTTTTTTGTTTTGATTTGGACTTTTTATTTTTATATCAGGAAAAGTTTTGGAGAAATCCTTGAAACTTTTATCTCAAGAACAAAGCACAAAAGGATAATGGTAAATACGCCAACATTAATGCCAATAAAGTAATAGGAATTAAAGATGATAAAACCTTGTGGGTCTCAATTCTTCTCTATTGGGGCTCTTTCCATTCACTACAGTGGGAGCAGGATCAGATATTCTTCATAGCCCACAGAAGTCAGTAGGGGTCTTTCCACTGATTTGAATCAGGCTCTAAGGAGTCTATGCCATTTTAACTAGTGCAGGATTTTTCCCAGAGGGTGTGTATTTCATCTTGATTAAAAAAGCAACCTGGCTTAGAGCAGATGTGAAGACAGCTATTTAACCTCTCTCCCCAATATATACCAAATGGAAAAAAGGGGAAGTTGATAGTAATTAATATAAATCAAAAGCTAGGAGTTGTAGAAAATTGATAAGGGATGCCAATGGATGCAGGAAGAAATCTGTGGGCAGCAGAGTTAAGAACACAAAAGGGTTTTTTTAAAAAAAAAAACATAACAAAAACGTAACAAAAAGAATCCCACCCATGCTACTGGTGCATGACTAGATGGAAATTGTAGACGAATCAATAATAATTCACAAAAAGGCAAAAGTGTTCAATAAATATTTCTGTTCTGTATTTGAGAACTACAGATGTCATCATATTATATAATGATCAAACAGTTTCCATTGCAAAATAAGTAACTCAGGATGTTAAACAGCAGCGACTAAAGTTTAGTAGGTTGGGGGAGGACATGTTGCTGATAGAGAATGATCTAGATCACTTGGTAAACTAGGTGCAAGAAACAATAAGAGTTTTAATACAGTCAAATGTAAAGTTACACATCTAGGAACAAAGAATGCAGGCCAAACCTACAGGATGCGGGACTCTATCCTGGGAAGCGGGGACTCTGAAAGAGATTTGTTTGTCGTGGTGTGTTATGAACATGAGCTCTCAGTATGACACAGTGGCCAAAAGGGCTGACTGATCTTTGGATGCATCAGCAGTAGACTCTTGAGTGGGTGTGGAGAGGTTCATTACCTCTGTATTTGGCACGAGTGCAACTGCTACTAGAATCCTGTGTCCGGTTCTGGGGTCTGCAATGAAAGAAGGATGGTGTGAATTGGAGAGGGGTCAGAGAAAAGCCACGAGGACGGGACAGAAAGTTGAAATGTTAAGAAGTAAAGGGTAGGCAAATAGTGTCCCTCCCAGCTCCAGTCCAGGTTTAATATCAGCACATTTCACCTGGGGTTTTAGTGCCTCTGCCTGGTGGTGCTGAGGATAATTATTGTTGTGTGAGGAAATCATGTCAGAGAGTCCCTTGCGGGGATTCTAGACTCCTATTATATATAACAGTCCTTGGTTAAGAGAGAATTAAGTTGCTGTGTCAGAACAGTGTCTTACATAAGAGCGGCTGTACTGGGTCAGACCAAAGGTTCATCTAGCCCGGTATCCTGTCTACCGACAGTGGCCAATGCCAGGTGCCCCACAGGGAATGAACAGAACAGGGAATCATCAAGTGATCCGTCCCCTGCTGCCCACTCCCAGCTTCTGGCAACAGAGGCTAGTGACATCATCCCTTCCCATCCTGGCTAATAGTCATTGATTTATCTATCCTCCATGAACTTATCTAGTTCTTTTCTGAACCCTGTTATGGTCTTGGCCTTCACAACATCCTCTGGCAAGGAGTTCCACAGGTTGAATGTGCATTGTGTGAAATAATACTTCCTTTTGTTTGTTTTAAATCTGCTGCATATTAACTTTATTGGGTGACCCCTAGCTCTTGTGTTATGAGGAGTAAATAACAGTTATTTACTTTCTCCACACCAATCATGATTTTATAGACCTCTATCATTTCCCCCATTAGTTGCCTCTTTTCCAAACTGAAAAGTCCCAATCTTATTCATTTCTTCTCATACGGCAGCCATTCTATACCCCTAATCATTTTTGTTCCCATTTTTGAACCTTTTCCAATTCTAATATTTTTTTTGAGATGGGACAACCGCATCTGCACACAGTAGTCAAGATGTGGGCGTACCATGGATTTATAGAGGCAATAGGATATTTTCTGTCTCATTATCTATCCCTTTCCTAATGATGTCCAACATTCTGTTCGCTTTTTTGACGCTGCTGCACTTTGAGTGGATGTTTTCAGAGAACCAGCCACAATGTCTCCAAGATCTCTCTTTCCTGGGGGGTAACAGATAATTTAGTCCCTTCTGCTTCTCATGCCCTTCCTTAGCGTGGGACTTCCAGACCCATAGCTCATCTATCAGAAAAACCAGGAAATGCTAAGTTAATGTGTCCTCCCACATGCCCAGTACGAGCCTCAGTGTACATTTTTCAAGATATTAACTCTTGTGATGTTGATTAGAGCATAGAATTGTGACGAAACATGATTTCTCCATTGACTGAAAACATCTGACAATGGGAATATTGGGTGAGGTCCCTTTTTGGATCCAAGGATCAATACTTTTCCAAGCCAAGGTGAAGGGATTTAGTGTGTGCTGAATCCTGAAAACGACAGACCCCATTAACTGGAGATTTAAGCTGTTTTTTCCCTGGCTGCTGCTGGCTGTAGTTTTTATGACTGTTCTCTTTTTATGTCTTAAATTTGTATTGCACAATTTGTGTTGGGTTAGCTGGTGCCTGAGTCTGCTTGACAAGGTTGTTTCACCTGATTTAAATTTGTCCAAGTCTTTCAGGGGAGAAGGGGAGATTTCTTTCCTTTCTTTCATCTCTCTCTGTGGTGCTGTGCTGGCTGCCGCAGTGACCGGCTGTTCTGGAGAGCCGGGGGAGGAGCAGTTATTGCCCTGGCTGGTGAATCGGCACTGGTGCAGTCCTCCAGGAGGCAGCATTTCCCCACTCTGCTGACACATATGGGTCCCCGGTACTGTCAGCAGAATTGGTTTTGGTGATAAAGACGTTTTTTCCCGAGGAAGAATGAAAGGTTTGTGTCATCTCGGCAGAGGAGTTGGCTTGTTGATGAGCGACACATTGTGACCCTGTTTGGCCCTTCGTGGAGAGGCTGCAAGCTAGGGTGACCAGACAGCAAGTGTGAAAAACCAGGACGGGGGTGGAGGAGGGGTAATAGGAGCCTAGATAAGAAAAAGACCCCAAAATCGGACTGTCCCTATAGAATCGGGACATCTGGTCACCCCAGCAAGCACTGACTGCTGTCGACGTGGGCCGTAGTACAGATCACAGTATCTCTTCCCCGGTGTGAGTGGGTCTCGGAGACCCACAGACCCTATTAAGGAGTGTATGCATCATGGGTTGAAAGGCTTTTCCAGCCACTGGCATGAGGTTGGGACGCGGGTTCCTTTGGGTGTTTTTAATTGGTACCAAACATTTTGGATCCTTTTTCAAAATGAACCTGAGGGTTTTGAGACTCTCCATTCTGCCTGGTGCTGATTTCCTTCCCAGGGTTGTTGAGGGTGCTTGGTGCCTTGGGCGGAAAAGGTTTTAAGCGAGTGAATGTTTTCAGGATGAAGGATAATCATCAAACAGCTACAGGAGTTTTCACATGGTCAGTGTCACGGGCTTTACATTATATCAGGAAACTTGGCATTTTATTCATGGAGGGAAAGTGCTGTATGGGATTATTGGCTAGTGTCACCTTGCCAGTTAGGAGGGAGGGAGGGTGCGTAATGTGCAGGAGACTGGGGCTTCGTGCTAAGAGAGATGTCACACACTGGGGTTAGTTGTGCCGAAGCACATTCCTTTCCATTTCCAAGTAGGTCTCGTTCATCATGTTTTAGCCCAGTGAGTGTGTGTGTGTTCAGTTGTGTCTGAATGAAAGAGTCCAGCTGATAAATATCCTGAGAACACGAATGCGTCTTGACTGGTAGAGCGAGAGGGGTGTCACGCTCAGATTCGTGCCCATCTCCGGAGGAGATGTTGCAGGTCCATGGATTTCAGTTACCTGCAGTTGGTGAGCAAGTCCTGTCATTCTAAACCAGCTCCTGCGCCAGGAGTTGAGCTAGGAGAAGTGAGGTGACTCACTTTACACGAAGAGTCCAGGGGGAAAACACACACGTATCATTTCTGTGTGGGGCAGTCTCATGCGGTTTTTAATGGCTATCCAATGACCCTCATGTTCAGACTTAGCAAGCTTAGCTAATCATGCAGTGCTAATGATCTGCAGGTCATCCTTACTGGCTACGACCGAACAAAAGAACAGAATTGAATGCCAATGGCAGAGCGAACCCTTTCTTACTGTTCACTCCAGCCAGGTTCCCTGGTCTGGAATCCTCCTGTGGTCTCAGCTGCCTCTTGAGCGCTGGTACAGGTCACCGCAGTGCTGGGAGCGCCTGGTCCGTGAAGCTAGAGTCTCCCAGCCATCCAGACTGTCGCTTCAAGAGGGAGTCGGAGGTTAGCAGGGGCTCTGTGTGTCACCCGGCTTCTCATTGGTGCAGGGAGCTGCTTGTCCAGATGCCACACCGAGAACTCCCGTTTGACCTCAGCAGAGGTTCCTGGTCCCTTCCCACCCATGACTCCACGTTTGCTGAGAAATGGGGTCAGCGGGCCCCTTCAGCCACTAGAGTTGCAGTCCTGTTGGGAGAGCCCCCTACAGCAGGGGCTCTCAGCTGTCCCAGACCACGGTGCCCCTTTCAGGAGTCTGATTTGTCCGGCATACCCCAAGTTTCACCTCAGGTAAAAACTACTAGCTTACAAAATCAGCCATAAAATACAAAAGTGTCACAGCAAAGTACTGTTGAAAAAATGCTACTTTCTCATTTTTACCATATAATTACAAAATACATCAACTGGAATATAAATACCATACTTGCGTTTCAGTGTATAGTGCAAACAAGTCATTGTGGGAAATTTTAGTTTATACGGATTTCGCTGCTGCTTTTTATGTACCCGCCGGTAGAACTAGGCAAATATCCAGATGTGCTGCTGTCACCCTGGCAGAGCTCTGAGTATCCCCGGAGGGATGTGGACCACTGGTTGAGAACCGCTGCCCTATGGGGTCATTCTGGGCCTCTAGGAGCTGGCAAATTCCAGTGCACATTCCTTCATTCCTCACATTTGTTAAAAAGAGAAGATTCTCTTCCCCAGGGCTGCGTTTAGAAAATACCTCCAGTCTCCTGAGAGGAAATCTTGTATGCAAATAGCAACAAAAGACACAAACTAAAATACAAACATTTTTTCATTACAATCATGGAGGCAGCTGGCGCCTCTTGGAATGGGGAATGATCACGTACGTTAACTCACCTAATTGGTCATGAAAGAGCATATGCAAAGTAAGAGATGATCAAAAGAGGCAGCAAAAGGATGATCAGGGGTGTGTGGATCAGCATTAATATCCAGGTCCCATCAGTGGCACCACATAAACCGCTCTCTCCCTTCATTCATCCCAACAAAGGCTGTTGTCATCAAAGAGACTACCAGGAGCAGATGAAAGCCTACTTTAATGATGCTGAGGCAGAAATACTAATTATCTTAAAGGGATTAGGAAGGGAAATGTTGTTGAAACTCCTGACAGATATTAATTACAACATGAATAGCCACTTTCCCTATGTGCCTTTTCAGTAGGGAAAAAACACTGCACACCAGATGATGGAAAATACAAGTTGGTGGCAGAATTGGCAGCCTTTTTGTCATGGTCCTTGGACTGTGAGACATAATGTGGTTTTGAGTCTCTCTAACATAGGTTATTTGCATCTGAATATGTGTGTTAAGTTCGTTAGATGTAGTCAAGGTCTGTTTATTATCACTGTGAGGAATTGTGTTCTCTATTGGTTTATACTGATTTGTATTAGTTTTAAGAGAGTTGCTCACAGTGCTTTAGATAATATGTGAAGGGTGATATGTAAAGACCCGACACATTAATTCTGATACAGGAACTGCCAGACTGAGTCAGACCCGTGGGGCCGTCAGGTCCAGTGTCCAGTCTCTGGACATAGCAGAGGAAGGTGCAAGAACCCTGCTGACGCAGGGTACAAGGGAAACCATCCAACTGACGGTATGCAAAGTGCTGAACCAATCGAAAATAGAAGTTTTGATGGTATCGGGAAGTCCGCTACAAGCCAGGACAACTGTTTTACCAATGTGACCTAGGCAAAGGGCAGACTGGCCCCATTGAACTCAGTGGGAGTTTTGTCTTTCATTTCATCGGAGTCAGCATTTCCCCCAGTTGTCTGCAAACAGACTAAGGAAGGCGCCCCTAACTTCACCAAGATCCCAGCTTATCTGGGATGTCCCTGCAGAACACAGTGTGTTCTTGTGAAGGAGCTGGAGGGTGATTAGCTTCCAGTGGCTCCTTCCTGATGATTACAAGCTGGCAAATGGAACGGCCCGAGGCAAGTCCCACTCTTGTCCAGTGCCTGGGTGTAACCGGCAGCACCTCACTTGGGCTAGAGAACAGATACCCCTGAGACAGCGGCTCGCCGGACTCCGGGACATTTGGCTCATGTGGTAGGAATTCATTCGTGCTCTCCTTGAGTCCCCCTCATTGAAACCACAGTCAGAGCAGGATTTGGCATCTAGTTCTGCACGAATGGGTCCTTATGCCTGGCCATGCAGGCTCAGCTGTGGGCTCAGAGCCTTCATTAGTTACAACAAAGAGTTTCCTATTTTGGAAAGAACAAACTGAATCTGATTTAAAAACGAACAATTCCCAGGGCAGGTTTGAGCTGCATCCTGGCTACTTAGAAGATTTTTGAATTCGCAGGAAATAGGTAAATCTCACTGGAAGAAAGAGTTTAGGGGTCACAATGACAAAGTCACATCATCAAAACAAATGACATTTTAATGTTTCACCAGCATTAATGACCTTTGTGACCCCCTAATGTGGCGGGCGCTGTGCTGAGTATAGCCTATGTTGTTTTAAACAGGAATAACACATACCTAGAATTCAGGGTTCACAGCTTTTCAATTAAATTGTGGGTTACAGGGAAAGGAAGAAGCAAAGCACGAGACAGAATAAAGAAACTAGCAGCTCATTAGATTAAAAAAAATATAACATGCAGTCAACACCGCCGTCATGTCCAAATGAGCTACCCAAGAAACGCTGCAAAGGAATGACTTGGATGGAAATAAATAAAAAGAGCGGGAAGGAACGGAAGAGGGCATTACTGAATGAAAAGCAAATGGAAAGGAGCATGAAATCTGAACACAACAGTGATTACCAAGCAGTGCCCAGTGTAATCTGGAGATAAAAAGCAATTCTATAGTTTTAAAGGTAGCAGCAGTCTGAACAAAACTGCAATGCCTGAAAACATGATTCTGCTGGTGGTGCTCAGAGAGCAAGTGAACAATGTTTCTGGAATTGTTTTTCAGTTTATGTCCAACCCCCCCCCCCCCAACCCCCCGATTATGGCTCTGAATTTCCAGTGAGAAATGCCAGTTCCTTCTGTCTTGCTTAGATCAATTCTCTGGTGGCTGATATCACTCTGGTTATTGCTTTTTCTGAAGTAATAATTATCGGTG
Source organism: Sternotherus odoratus (assembly GCA_032164245.1). Taxonomy (NCBI): domain Eukaryota; kingdom Metazoa; phylum Chordata; order Testudines; family Kinosternidae; genus Sternotherus; species Sternotherus odoratus. The sequence goes on along the minus strand of JAVMKO010000009.1, from coordinate 85,034,644 downwards.
GGCTGAGGGGTTGGTATCTGGAGCCCAGGCCGGCACATTAGAGTTTGATGTTTGGTTTAGAGGCTGAAGAGAAGCTGGGATTCAGCTGTTGACTTGGGTTTGACTGTACCAAATTCTTGGGAGCCACTTTTGAGATTTCCATAGAAAATGATGGATATATCAAGGACCTATTGTCCTATTGTTTATCTAATTAGGGGTAAACCGATTTTTCTAAAGTTTTGATTATTTGAAATTTGCAAATTTTCCTCCAAATTTGCAACTTTGCTTTTCCAAAATTCCAAATTTTTGAAACTTTGGGTGCACTCCCTGATCCATTTGGGTAGCTGAAGTGGAATTTTAAAGTGGGCTCCTTCTGGTTTGGGATCTGACACAGAATTATAGGGTCTTTGGAGATCTGAGGCTAGGAACCTTCAGGGCCCCATGTTTAGCACTGGAGTCATTTCTTTAGTTCTTTTGCTGGGTTTTGTTTGTTTTTGTTTTTGTTTTGTTAAATTTTTGTTAATTTTTATGATCAAAGCATCTGGCTGTTACAGCACTAGTTGCTGCAGAAATCAGTAAAATAATATCTTTCCTGTGTCATATGTTGCATTATATTTGTCTTCTATTTTCCCTTTTCCATAGACTTATAGAACCAAATATGCATGCAGTTGTTTTGTTGTTCATAAGTTGCTGTTCTGTCCAAGTGACCTAGCAAATGTATCGACACTGTTAAGAGCAAGAATTTCACATCCGTGCCAGTTAATGAAATGAAGAGTCTGAATGGTCTTTAAAAACCACCCACGCCAGAACTTCATCACATAGGTAGAAATAATTGCTCTGGGCTGAAATCTAGCATAGTAGAAATCTTTTTATATCTGTGAGCAGATTTATTATACAGAACTGGAGAAGGAAAAGTATTCTTGATTCATAAAAGTGCATCATTGAAAATGTAAAATAGCTCCAACTTTTTTTTTTTAACTTTAAACAAGGGCTTTGGTTATTTTCAAACAAACAATCCTGTGCAGGTCACTGGTCCCCTGCGCAAGTGAATCGTTGTTGATATGATTTTTTAAAAAACATCTCATTGTCAGAATTCATATTTTCATTTAAAGACAGGTTAGTGGATATCTACTGGGAGAGCACTGCCATAGGGCAGATCCCAGGTTTAAACTTGCAGGGTCTGTTTTTTCTAACCCGGCAGGAAAAGCTGTTCTTTTGCTGAATAATTCCCTGTATTGATTCAAAATCGTTTAGGTGTTTTCATGCAGGCTCATCTGTGATAAACAGTCAGTGTAATGACGGTAGCCATTAGAACCACTCTGCGGCAAGTCCAACTGCTGGCAATCCACTGATCAAACAGTGAGGGCTGTGGAGTGACTTGTATCACCGGAGTCTCATGCTCGTTCTATGACTGTGTGCTGCTATAACTGTACCGTATATACCACAAGGCCAGGCGTGCTGGCAACAACTTTCCATGGAGTCAGAGTAAGGGCAGTAATTTGCTCTACTTAGAGCTGTGTGAATCCAGCCATTCTTTCTAATGAAAAGTTGCATTAAATATTAGTGGTTTCATGTCAAAATCTCATCCATCAAATGTCACTTGCATGTGAAATTGACAAAATGGCCTTTCCATGTTGAAAATACGACATTTCGAGTACGTGAGTTTCGAAGCCACTTATGTTTGTGAGTTTGCCAATTATTTTGCTTGGAAATGGGTCATTTTCACTGAAAATTTGTCCATTTCACAGCTAATAATTCAAGAAATATGGTGTTTTTCCCCCACAACATGAGCCTGATGTTGTTTGTAATTTAATGCTGAATAATATTAAAATAAAACTCTAGTTTAGTCTTTATTTGTATAGTATGTTTCTCACTTCCTGCGATCTGTTTAGTAAATGATACCACCTGAGGCCTATGTAAAATACTATTTTACACTATGTAAAATATACAAAGCAGCAGATGCCTTGGTTAGTTCACAGAGGTGGCCCGAGAGCCTTTAAACACAAGTGTCAGCTATATCAAACCAAGTCCCCTGCAGGAGAAGGGAGGAGGTGTTGTGAGAAGGAACACAGAGCTCCCACAGAGGGGATGTGGTTTAATAGGTGCTAGGCCCATGCTTACAAAAATGTCTGAGGCTGCCGCAAAAACTTCCATTTGTCTTGCCTCAGGGTAGAGAGAACAAGTGCCAAGGAGAGCGGAGACTGAGAGCGCATGAGGTTTTCTGTGGCTATGGTCCAACACTGCATCAATACGGATAACAAACACAAGCGTGGGTTATAATCCTGACAGGCAGTAAATTACAGCTGCAGTTTGGGTTTGTGTCTAACTGCTTGTGCATTTAATTCAGTAACCTAATTGACAGTCTCTCTGGCATATCAGAATTGTCCAGATGGTAAAGGGCCTTCGTCTGCAGGGCTATTTGCCTGTTATCCTCTGACTACTAAGCCGCCCATCCGTGGCTGCCATCACACATGTATTTGGGGTGTCCAGGGCCCTGCTGGTTCAGGCATTGGGGTGTCTCACAGGACCAGGTTTGTTACCCCATTGCAGCAGCTCTCTGTGCCTCACTGCTCAGCCGGCCAGCAGACCCACACCGCCTCTCTGGGCATTGGCTATTTCACTCCCACACGTCTCCCGACAGCAGTGGAACCTGCCACCCCAAGCCCTTCCCAGGCTTACCTGTCCCCTCCCAGCACCCAGCCTTACCTGGTCCCCCTCACTCCATCCCCCACACCAGCCTCGCCCCAGGTGCTGCAGTGGCGGAGATGGTGCTGCTGGGCCCGCCCCTGACTCCCCGAGGTGGCCAGGCCGGGCTGGGAGCTGGGTTCATCTTGTTCTCCTCCCCTCCGCTCCAGCAGCCCCACTCCCAGCACTCGGGGAGGGGGGGACCTGCCTTGCACCCCCCCCCGTGCTGGCGTTGAGGTGACAGACCGCGCTGCAGATGGGGGAGCGCGAGGAGGAGAGAGGCCGGTCAGCAGCGGGAGAGGCGCACGCCACAACCCCTCAGCCGCCTGCTGAGCACTCGTCACTTGGGCTAGTTCCTCCCCTGCCCTGCCTCAGCCAATGGGAGCTGCGCCTGCGGGCAGTGGGTGGGGCATCATGTGGAGCCCCCCGGCCGTGCCTAGGAGCCAGACATGGCGGCTGCTTCCCGCGGCGGGAGGCTACCAGGGAGACAGCCAACCCGACAGTCAATGGGCCAGTCAGTGGGGTATCATCGAATAATTACAACATGGAGCCATATCCTGAAAGAAATATTTCCTGAGCCCCCTCTTCTGGCCTTCAAACAACCCTCCAGCCTCGCCAAGTTCATCATCACAAGCAACCTCCACACAGACCAGGAGACGCCAACTCCAAGCAGCACCAGACCCTGCCAGAACAACAGATGCAAAACCTGCAGACACAGCTCCGCTGCTACAGTGATCGACACCCTCCACAACATACCTTTTAAAATCCATGGTCCTACAGCAGCCTATCACAACGGGTGGTGTACCTCACCCAGGGCACTCAATCCCCAATAACTCCTGTGGGGGTGAAACCCGACCATCATTACGCTCTCACACGGGAAAATGATAAAAGGGAAAAACACCCTATCGCCGGTGGGTGAGCCCTTCTCCCAGGTGATCCCTCCGCATCTGACCTCTCCGTCCTCATCCGCCAGGGAAACCTGCACGACACCGTCAACAGATGAGCCTGGGAGCTGAAATTCACAACTCTGCTAGATACTAAAAACCACGGACTGAACAGAGGCTCTGGATTTATGGCTTATTACAGAAATCTATAACCTACTACCCCCCCAGCTGTTTTCCTCCTTGTCCCCCTATGACCGGAAGGGTATTAACAGGCCACTTCCCCTTGAATGAGCCCCTGAAATAACATGCAAACTATTTATGCTAAATGATCTGTTCCACCTTGTGCTTAGCTGTGGCACTCGGAGTCCATTTCCAGACCCAAAGAAGAGCTTGGTGGAAGCTCGAAAGCTTGTCTCTCTCACCAACAAATGTTGGTCCATTCGAAGGTATCATGTCACCCACCTTGTCTCTCCCATTACCCAGCACTTCACACTGCAATTGTGTTAACAGTTTTCCCTTCTTTTTTCAATCTTTAATAAAAGATTAAAAGGGATTTTTAATGGTGTGTTTGGCATGTTACAAAGCAGGCTGAGGTCTCTGTATATTGAACCCTACTCTTGTTTAAAACAGTTTAATGTTGGACAGTGACAGGGTCATGTTTACAGCTTTGATGCTTTGGGACCATTTATTTCATCAAAATTAACACAACAGACTCCCTGACATGAGACAATAGGGCTGGGCTGAAAGGATCTCCCAGGTTCTCAGCATCAGACATTGCTGATGTCATCTGGTAACAAATAAATATTCAGGCTGCTGATGCAACAAGGCTCCTGAATTTGAAAAGCCTTCAAGAGGAAAATATATACACAAAATGCACATAGAATTATAGAATATCAGAGTTGGAAGGGACTTCGGGAGGTATCTAGTCCAACCCCCTGCTCAAAGCAGGACCAACCCCAGCTAAATCATCCCAGCCAGGGCATTGTCAAGTCTGACCTTAAAAACCTCTAGGGGAGGAGATTCCACCACCTCCCTAGGGAACCCATTCCAGTGCTTCACCACCCTCCTAGGGAAAAAGTTTTTCCTAATATCCAACCTAGACATCCCCCACTGCAACTTGAGACCATTACTCCTTGTTTTGTCATCTGGTACCACTGAGAACAGTCTAGATCCATCCTGTTTGGAACCCCCTTTCAGGTAGTTGAAAGCAGCTATCAAATCTCCCCTCAGTCTTCTCTTCTGTAGACTAAACAATCCCAGTTCCCTCAGCCTCTCCTCTTAAGTCATGCGCTCCAGCCCCTAATCATTTTTTGTTGCCCTTCTCTGGACTCTTTCCAATTTTTCCGCATCCTTCTTGTAGTGTGGGCCCCAAAACTGGACACAGTACTCCAGATGAAGCCTCACCAATGTTGAATAGAGGGGAATGATCATGTCCTTTGACCTGCTGGCAATGCCCCTACTTATACAGCCCAAAATGCCGTTAACCTTCTTGGCAACAAGGGCACACTGTTGACTCATATCCAGCTTCTCATTCACTGTAACTCCTAGGTCCTTTTCTGCAGAACTGTTGCCTAGCCACTCGGTCCCTAGTCTGTAGCAGTGCATGGGATTCTTCCGTCCTAAGTGCTGGACTTTGCACTTGTTGAACCTCATCAGATATCTTTTGGCCCAGTCCTCTAATTTGTCTAGGTTCCTCTGTATCCTATCCCTACCCTCCAGTGTATCTACCACTCCTCCCAGTTTAGTGTTATGTTGGTAAAATATAAATCCACAGACCAGTATTATGCTATGAAGATACTAGATAAACAGAAGATTGTCAAACTGAGCAAATAGATATTTAAATTTTTTTAGGTTGGATATTATTAGGAAAAACTTTTTCCCTAGGAGGGTGGTGAAGCATTAGAATGGGTTCCCTAGGGAGGTGGTGGAATCTCCTCCCTTAGAGGTTTTTAAGATCAGGCTTGACAAAGCCCTGGCTGGGATGATTTAGCTGGGGTTGGTCCTGCTTTGAGCAGGGGGTTGGACTAGATGATCTCCTGGGGTCCCTTCCAACCCTGATATTCTATGATTCGATCATCCTCCAGATCATTAATGAAGATGTGGAACAAAACCGGCCCCAGGACCAACCCTTGGGGCACTCCACTTGATACTGGCTGATACATGAATGGCTGGCCTTGGAAAGCAGCTGCCTGTAGCCCCATCCATACATCTGGCTACTTTCATAGCAGATGTTTGCCTTGATTCTTGTCCACTCTGGTGACTATGCTGCCCCCGGAATCCTGGGTGATGGCTAGATGCCAGTCTGGTGTAGCTGCATTCCTGGTGAAAAGGGGGTGTGGATGGATGCCATACCGTTCTCCAGTTTGTGCTGGGAGCTGGAATGTTAAAAGCCATCTCTCTCCACTACCTGCCATGTCGCACCGGGCACCACTTGGCTGGAGCAGAGAGTGTTGGCTGTTGTTTTGTGGGTCTCTGTGGATAACGTGTACCATGTATGAGGATGGAACGGACTTCTACAAGAGCTAGTGCACTGATGTGGAAATGGATTTATCTAAAATAATCTGTAAATGTTTCTTAGCAAGGCCTGGCATTCCGTGGGTTTAAAACTAATCACTTCCCCAGGTTGTTGTATTTGCAGGCGGTAATAAAAACATTTTTTTCAGCATGAGAGATTGTATAAAAGCTTTGCAGCTTTCAGGATTGTTGTAAACAGCCAAGAAAAACAAATAGGCACTTAGTATGTGGACTAAGGGGCAATCCTACTTCCAGCATATTATCCACTCCTTGCTGATTAATTCACTCATAAGAGAAAATCCAATCTGCAGCTTTACAGAGTATTGAGTCCCAGTGGTACTAAATCTGGTGCAGGATGTGCATGTGGAACATCAAGCCCAGAACTGCCTCGAGATTTTTCATCCACTTAGAAATACACTGAGAGCCTGAGAAGCTTTTCTAGATTTTCTAGGTTTTATGTTGACACTAGCTATGGGACTTTGGGAGGAGTTTTATGTGAGTAACAACTGCCAGCCTGGGCCCTAAGGATTCACAGATGACAGAAGAGACAGGGAAAATGAACTAGTCTTAATTTATTATTTGTATTATGGTAGCACCCAGACATCCCAGTTACGGCCTGGGACCTATTGTGCTGGATGTTGTAAAAACTTATGGGATTCAAAGATGCTAAAGACTTGTCTTCCCTGCGTGGTTAGATCAAGGTGTAACTTGGCTTTTCCCTTTCACTGGACTGCAAGCACACACGCATGTGCACACACACACATGCACTATCGCACATGCACGTCTAGCACCAGTGAAGTGGGGTTTAAGCTGCAGCTAGCTGGCCTGTCGGTATGTCTACACTGCAGCCTCAAGGCAGTCTCCTAGCCTAGGCAGCCAGACTTGTGTTATCTGGGCTCACACGAACATGGTGAAGATAGCAGCCTTAGGCCCCGAAGTGCCTAAATACTTTTAGAAAAGAAATGAAATTTAGGCTCCTAAATCAGTTAGGCATTGCAATGCTGAGTGCAGCAAGGCCTGCATCTCTGTGCACATCTGGGCCTAAGTGACTTGTCCAAGGTCCCAGCAAATCTGTGGCAGAGCAGGGAGTTGGCCCTGGCTCTCCTGAATCCCAGACTAGTGTCTTCATCACTGGACTCTTCTTCTCCTTGTGAGGGCCAATGGAGTCAGCCTCTTTCAAGTGTTGCCTGCCGTAGCAGCGACACGTTCTCTCGCGCTGCTCCTGCCCCGTGGCACAGGCTGGTTTAGATAGTTCCACTTGCAGTACTTGAGGTTTCTCCTCTCCGTGGGCCATCCCGGGTTTGATGCTGCATTTACAGTACGATCGATTAGATATGAAGTATTTGAGCATCAGCGGGTTTGTGTTCCTATGTGGGGAGGGGCCCTATGTATCGATTGTACACTAGCTGGGGGTGCTGGTTTTGTTGTTAGTGACAAAAGGGAAAATGGAATATCTGAAGTAACATGATTCAGGTATTCTGTATGTAGATTCATTTTTCACTAATCTCCAACTATGTTCTGGACCTTTGTAGCCTCTTGTGGAACCTTCCAGACTTTCTGAGAACTTCACTTTCCTCAAACCTCCTAGGATATTGTCAGCCAGGCCCTGGTGGGTATAAAAGGGCGGGGAGTTGCTGGTCAGCCAGTGAGAGAGAAGAACGACCTGAAGTGAAGGCTGTGATATTGTGAACCTTGTTTCACTGTATAATTGTGAAAGTGTACTTGTGTTTTAGGACTTGAAGAGTGGAAGTAGTGACAAATAAAGGACATATTTAATGAGAGACCAGAGATCTATCGAATCCCTATCTACGCACCAATATAGACTAAATACTGTTACTTCTTTTGCCATGCTTGACATGGAATGTTTGATGACTGTCCAACACAACATAGACTTTTGCTCTCCCTACTGTTGTCTGTTTTCCCCAACAGAAAATAAAAGATTCCCCCAAAGAAGCCTTCAGGAGCTCAGTATAGGACGCAAAAAAGCTCAATTGCAGTCTAGAGTCAAGACAAAGAAAAATCAGGTTTATATGAAAAGGAGAGAAACAATAAAGAGGAATCTGCCTCAGATGATGGCAGTGAGAAAAATTGCACACCACAAATCAATACATCAGATCCTGCTTCATGGTCGGTGATCCTAAACTCTGCTGATATCGATTGTACACTTTTGAATGGGCTGGGCAAAACTGAGGCTATGATGTTTCCAGTAAATGAGCAGACGTGACACTTCTCAAAGTCACACTGCAAAAGAAGGGTTGAGAATGGTGAGAAACTGGATGGGCATTGGCTAGTTTACTCGAAATCAACTGTCAGTTCTCTGTTGCAAAATATTTGACAATAATGCCAAATTGCGGATTACACTTTCCAGGTACAACTACTGGCGTAACTTAGCTGATGCTCTGAAGCAACATGAAAAGTCACTTGGCCATTTTATGGCCTACTCCAAATGGATGAAGGCCAAGTCCAAGTTCAAGCTGAATAAATGTGTAGATGCAGAAAACCAGCACATTATTAATGTAGAAACCCAGCACTGGAAGAACGTGCTCAAGTGTCTGATCTCAATTACCCTCTTCCTTGCAAAGAATAATTTTGCTTTCTGGGGCATGTCAGATAAGTTGTTCACAGAAGATAATGGTAATTTCCTCAGTTTGGTAGAGCTCCCTGGGAAATATGACAATGTCATGCATGAGCCCCTATGTCAAGTAGTACGTAAAGAAGCTATGGACCATTACTGCAGGAAAAAAAAATAAAAAAAATTGATTGACCTTATGGCAAGGAAGGTGCTGATAACATATCGATGCGGCTCAGCAATGGAAGTACTATGCCGTAATAACGGACTGCACTCCCGACAGTCACCCTGAAAAGATGTCATTTACAGTAAGATTTGTTGCTGATGGTGACTGTAGCCATGTAGAAGAACACTTTATCTGTTCCCGGTCTGTGGACCACTCTACCGGAAAAGGCCTAACAGAACAATGACAAACAGAGGTTTATAAGGTCAGGCTTGACAAAGCCCTGGCTGGAATGATTTAGTTGGGATTGGTCCTGCTTTGAGCCTCCTGAGGTCCCTTCCAACCCTGATCTTCTAGGATTCTATGAACCATTTATGAATGTTTTAAATGAGACTGAAATAAAGCTTCAGGACTGCTGCAGCCAAGGCTATGACAGTGGCCTGACATGAAGAGAAGAAACAGTGGTGTCCAGGCAAAGATCCTTGCGTTGAATTCAAGAGCTTTCTCCATGCCTTGTGGCAGCCAACTTGGTTGTGTCATATGCAGCATTGCCAGCTTTAGATTCAGTATCTCTCTTCAGAGTATTGCAAAGGAGATGCGTCTTGTTTTCAGCATCCACTGGCAGGTGGAAGATCCTTATGGACAATGTTACACATCTGATCATGAAGCTGCTAAGGGACACTCGCTGGGAGAGCTGCATCGACATCGTAAGGCCAGTGAGGCACCAAGTGACTGAGGTTTATGATGCGCTGATGGAACTGGTGCAGTCGAGCAAAGCGGAGGCTGAAATTGGACACGAGGCACAAAGCCTAGCAAAGCAGATCACTGCCTTCTGGTCTCAGTTGTGTTCTCAGATATCCTGTTCCAAGAAAACGTTGTAAGCAAGGCGTTACAAACTCCGTCAATGGACATCGCAACTGCTACTAATTGGATGAGAAGCTGCCTTGATTTTGTTCTGGCCGACAGAGACAGCGGATTTGAAGATGTCATCACTGCTGCCAAAGAAATGGTGAAGAACTTAGGAGTTGAGCCCGTCTTCAGGGGAACTCGTATTCCCCAGAAAAAGAGACAGTTTGGTGATGAGGGGATGGGAGGCTCATGCAAGTGTCCATCAAAGAGAGGTTCGGACAAATGAAGCACCATGGAAAGACCTGGGGGTGTATGTGTTTGTATGACCCCTAGCAAGCTGCCAGCGGATAGGAACTCTTGAACAATTCTATGGACTTTCACTGGATGCTAATGCCTAGGGAATGTTTGGACATCCACGAGAAGGACCTGTGTGTCGAATTGGACAACATCTGTCACATTTTGCCAGATGGGATCCGCTCCCCTCCCCAGGTTCTCCAGGTCATGCACGATGCAGAGCTGAAGGGCACTTTTCCTAATGTGTGGAGAGCTTGGAGGAGTCTGCTCATGCTGCCAGTCACAGTCGCCAGTGGAGAGCGCAGCTTTTCAAAGCTCAGGCTAATTAAAACATGTCTTTGATTGACGATAGCCAATGAGAGGACAAGATCACTTGCTATTTTACCCCTTGAAAGTGCCATTGGCCAGTCTTTGGCTCTCTCTGACTCTGTGCTCCAGTTTGTGGGGGAAAGGTTAAAGAAGCGACGTTTTGAACTAAAGGACTAGGGTTAGCATTCTAAGGCTGCCACCTTTCCACCATTTCGGGGGACATGCTTCTGTGCGGATAGTGCTCTTCAAAAATAATGAATTAATTAAATTTGTGGCTGAACTTCTTGGGGGAGAATGATGAGTCTGCTACTTGTTTTACCCACATGCTGCCTTATATTTCATGTTATAGCGGTCTTGGATAATGACCCAGCACATGTTCATTTTAAGAACACTTTCACTGCAGTTTTTATAAAATGCAAAGAAGGTACCAATGTGAGATTTCTAAAGACAGCTACAGCACTCAACCCAAGGTTTAAGAATCTGAAGAGCTTCTAAAATCTGAGAAAGAGGGATGAACTGTGGAACATACTTTCAGATGTATTAAAAGAGCAAAACTCTGATGCAGAAACTACAAAAACTGAACCATCACAAAAGAAAATCAACCTTCTGCTGGTGGAATCTGACTCAGATAATGAAAATGAATGTGCGTCGGTCCGCACTGCTTTGGATCGTTATCGTCAGAATCCGTCATTAGTATGGACACGTCCTCTGGAATGGTGGTTGAAGCGTGAAGGGACATATGAAACTTTAGCACATCTGGCAGTTAAATATCTTGCGATGCTGGCTAAGCAATTTATTCTTTTGTATCTTTTCTTATCTGATTTTAGTTTAAGAACATAATAGCAGCCATCCTGGGTCAGACTAATGGTCCATCTAGCCCAATATCCTGTCTCTGACAGTGGCCAGTATCAGGGCTTCAGGGGGAGTGTACAGAGCAGGGCGATTGTGGAGAGATCCATCTGTGTCTGCCCATCCTGGATTTTGGCAGTCAGAGGTTTAGGGTTGCCCTGTGCATGGAGTTGCTTCCCTGATTGTCTTGGCTAATAGTCACTATTCCCCGTGAATGTCTTGTACATTATTGAATCCAGTTATACTTTGGCCTTCATAACATCCCCTGGCAATGAGTTCCACAGGTTGTATTAACCCTCCTGCCTCTTAATGTCATTGTGTGACCCCAGTTCTTATGTTGTGTGAAGGGGTAAATAACACTCCTCTATTCACTTTCTCCACACCAGTCATGATTTTACAGACCTCTGTCATATCCCTACAACCCCAGTCGTCTTTTCTATGCTGAACAGTTCCAGTCTTTTTAGTCTCTCCCCATGTGGAAACTGTTCCAGATGCTTGACCATCTTTGTTGCACTTCTCTGAACTTTTTCCAGTTCCACAATTTGTTTGACGAATAATCACTGCATCTTTAATTCCAGAGAAACAAACTTTCCTTTGTGTTGAGGAGTTTCTGTTGCTTTCAGCACTGAGCTGGAAAATAAACCATTTCAATTTCTCTGTCCAGGGTTTGTTTTAAAAAACTTACACTGGCCTGCTACAATGCATGATGATAACGCAAAATCCAGCCAGTTTTCTGTCCAGAGGGGCTACGTGCCACCACCGAATAGTCACGTTTTAGCCATTCTCTCTGCTAGAGGAAGAAGGGGAACTCAGCTCTGTTGAGGAAGAGGGGAGGAACGGAAGGAAAATGGCAATGGGAAATGGAGAGAATGAGAGGGAAAGGTGAAACTCCCCTGCGCCCTGACTTGGAATTCCAGCCCCCACAATCCAGGGGATGGGGGGGGGGAGGGACTTCTTAATCTTGTTTAATTCTGACTCAGTCACAGAGTAGGTGCCTGCCTTTTGAGGGCTTCCACTTGACCTCAGTTGACTGTCAACCCATCTCCCAACCGCGTGTTTATATTCAAAGGTTGGACTAGATTCACACAGTGGGGTATTTCAAACAATGTGCACAGCTGTGTTTGTGTTAATCGCTCCCCTGGAGGTAGCGCGGTTCATTAATGTATTGGTTACATAGAAAAAACTAGTGGCTCGTTAATTATCTCAAGGGAGATGCATGTGTTTGAAGACTGCCTTCCTCTATTGTATCCTTTTGTTATTTATGGGAATGTACGTTGTCCACGGAATGAGGATGCTGCAGAAGCAGTCTGGCTGGAGCATCCGTTGAAAAGTCGGTGCAGTTTGTTCCCTTAGCTGTGATATCCACATACTGTTAGTTAATTCTGTCTGGAGAGGTAGAATATGTTGGCAGACAGGCTGTTGTGAGCTCTTCTATTGTTTGACTGGGACACTAATAGTCAGACTATCTGGTAGAAATATTACCTCTCCCATTCCTTCCCCAGATTAATTCCCATTTCTTACTCCATCTGGGGGCTCCATCCCTCTCCTCTAAGTACAGGATGTACAGAAAGAAACTGTGTTCTTTGTTCGGACACCCTCTGTGGTCCCTTAAACCTATTCTAAATAGAGAACAAATCCCATGAAAATGATCAAATATCCCTGTGCTATTGCAGCGGAATGGAAAAGGAAACTCAACCCTGCGAGGAGTTTAGGAGGAGAAATGCTTTGGTTCCTTGGAACTCTTGACAGATTTTCAAAGTTAGTCTGAAGAGTGGGTCAGGAGGCGGGTGCCTAATTCCCCCTGCAGGGGCTCAGTCACCCCAAGACTGGGGTCTGCGGTCACGTTTCTGCTTCTCCGGTGGGATTTTCAGACATGCTCAATGTTCGTGTATCCACATCCGTTGCGATCAATGGGAGTTTCACCAACTGACCTCAATGGGAGCAGAGCCCAGCCTGTGCACTTTTCACCGTTGGCCCTCTGTGCACAGCAACAGCACGTCAGCAGGCGTGTCCTGTCATTCCACGGGGGCAGTGTGATTCGGAGAGCGGTGATAGTATGGGCCAGTGGCTATTCAAGCTCTCAGAGAGGCTCTTAGTAGACCAGGGTTCAAAGCCTGACTCTGCCACTGACTTCCTACGTGACGTGGGGCACATGTTACACTGTAGGTGCCGGCCACCTTTATTATTTTATTATGGATCTGCCTCAGTTCCCCCCCACACTGGGATGTGCTTGTGTTGGAGCAGGAACGTTTCGACAATGTTTTTATTCCCCAAAATGCCGATTCCTCCAAACCTAAACCTCTCCTGGGTAACTGCCGACACATTTTCATAGAATCATAGACTATCAGGGTTGGAAGGGACCTCAGGAGGTATCTAGTCCAACCCCCTGCTCAAAGCAGGACCATCCCCAACTAATTTCCTGTTTAGAAAAAAATATGAAACAAGTTTTGAAATTGTTGAAATTCCTGTTTCCGCGTTTTTTAGATGAAAAAAATTCAAGTTTTGGGTCCAAATAACTTTTTGTTTTTAGATAACAAAGAGTCCTGTGGCACCTTAAAGACTAACTAAAGTATTGAAGCATAAGCTTTCCTGGGCTAATACCCACTTCGTTGGATGCAAGGCCCAGTAAGTAGGTCCCCTTTTCAATTGGACTTTACGGGTGAAAACTGGGCACCTGCTCCCCCCCCCCCCCCCGCCTGTAATCCTGGGTCAATTATGGATGATATGGTAAGGAGCCTGTAACCTGGCGCTAGTTTTAGTTTTATGATAAGGAGTCCTGGAACCCCTGGACTGGAACCAGGTAAATGCTTTGTATCAGAGAGAGTCTGGGTGATGGGTGGGTAACACCCCTCCCCTGTGTTAAAGTTTAATAAAAGTTGCAGCCTGCTACTTAATCCCATGTATGTGTCTGTCCTTGTTTTGCTGTTCTGCATGAAATATTAAAAGGACAAAAATAAAATCAAAATAGGTTAAAATTCTTAAACTGAAGTGTTTGTCTGACCCAATTCAATTTTTTCCTAGATTTTTGGCTACCCAATTTTTTTTTGAGGTTTTGACTTTTTGTCATGATTTGGAAGGGGAATATTTTTGTCATTCTCAGCACTGCTCCCCTGTGCTGTATATTGCTACGGTTAGAAAATTTCTACTGGAAACCTCTACCACTGAAGCTAGGATGTGTGTTACTGGGACAAAGCTGGGGACTAAAGTTCTGAGGCTAGACATGACTCTTGTGACCATCTGGTTGGACCCCTCTGTAATACAGGTCAGAGAACTTCCTTGAATTCAGTCCTGTTTGAGCTAGAGCACATCTTTTAGGGGGGAAAAGAACCCATCCAGTCTTGATTTGTAATTCACACACAAACCCAGTGATTTCTCCCCACTTCTCAGCAAAGCTCTAGAAGGGTGCTCTAGAAAGAGGGTTCACCTCTCTGAAACGTTACAATGTATATGACGCCATATGTGCAATTTTAGGCTGCAGTACTTCCAGGATAGGCGACCTGTGCTGCTTCTTTCGGGGTGTGCATCTCCCAGTTTTCAGAGTGAGTTGTGCTGTCATCCCTAAACACAATGACATCTCTGAGAAACAAGAACACTCACCCCCGACACCGTGCCTTTTGAGAGGGATTGTTCACCTCGGAATATTTTGCTGACAGGCAAGGAAGCAGCCTCGGTGCAGCATGGTGCTAATGCTGGGTCTAATCCCAAGATTATCATCATCACGAAATCTCTGCTGGGATTGTGAGCAATTTGTGCTCTTTACATCTCTCAGTATCAGAGGCTCATATGTAGCATTTCTGGACTAATGCAAACTCATACTGGGCTGCTCTGGGCTCCCCAATTTCTGAGATGAGAAGAATCCCTAAATCGGTTCATTTTAAGGCAGTTCCATGGAAACTCAAGCGTAGAGTCTAGCATATGAAACTACGTTGTGCCTACGTGAAAAAATAACTGGACAGTATTAAGAATTGGTTCAGTGCTTCGACGTTCTTATTTAAAATCCTGTCTGGCTCATAGTGAAAATGGGCCAAATGCTCCTCACAACTAAACCAAGCAGTCTCACTGTGACCAAATTTATGTCTATTCTTGAAATATTATTGAGTAAAAGCTGAAGCAATACAGAAATATCCAGTGCAGCAGTAACTCCGGCAGCCTACATAAAGTGCGTAACTTTTAATGTACTGTACCACTCATTTCTATTTGGTAGGGAAAATACGGCAATAAGATAACACATTGGCATGCAGATTTATCCCTATGCAACATGAATCTCCTTTCATTCTTACTGAATCTATTATGTATTTAATAATTTACCTATTTTTCATAACAATGAACACGTGTAATAGAGTTAATTTCACAGCCTTTCTATTGCATTTTAATTATACTTTAGAAATGAGCATTTTTGCAACATATGTAATTTCAGCACCCCATAAAAACTATTAAGAGAACAGAACAACTTAATGGTGCTTACTCATAACTGGTCTTGTCAAAACCCATTGTTAGAATAACAATGATCATAATAACGCATTGCAACGAGGTCTTAGCATCAGTGCTCTATGCACAATTTAGATTTGTTAAGAAGGGGAATTATTCAGCAAAGCCCAGGCAGATCTTGTGGTCTAGCTTGGAGTTAAGCTTAATGTACCAAAATACATGTGAAGCTATTTGCACAGAAAGGTCGTAGGTAAACCTCACGAGGCACAGTAGTTTTGAATCCAAACCACTAATTTAAAAAAGAAAAATATCAAGCAATAACCATCCGAGGAGGCAGAAGACATTTGTGTTTCTTTCAGCAGAGTTAATTGCTAACTCATACACCTTACTAGGAACGTGAATTTGGGAATCACTCTCAAAATGTCAGTTGATCTCTGCAATCCATAAAGCACGTATCTCCTCTTGATGTGATTGTCTCCGAAGAATTGCAAAGCTTATTGTCCCAATATAACACACTTGCAAAGTGGGTGCCTAGCGGCTGGTTCACTTCTAGGAAATAGTGACTGAATTACTCCTCTAGCACTTGTGGTTCAGTGTCAACCTGCCACCATAAAGTATGTTCTGTTTCGAGCCCAAGGATTTGCAGTTTAGCACTGAGAGAACTCACAGTTCTGATGCAGCCTCCCTTATGCCCCACAGTGCCTCATACTCAGCATGATAAACAAAAACTCCAGAGCCAAGCTTCTGTTCCCCGACTCACACTACTTTACACTCATCGCACCACCATGCACACAATCCACATTCTTCTTGCTGACCATGGTCCACTCATTCCAAAGGGACAAGGGCACTACAGATCCAGCCGAATCCTTTCATTTTTCTGGCGGGCTGATAAGCCACGCCACGTCTCTTTCTTTCCTGTAAGTGATATGAAAGGTCACATGAACATTTTTACTATGGAAATTAATTGTGCTGCACAAGGCAGTTTTCTTTTTATACTTTGTGTACAAGTAATTGTGTTACAGTTACATATTTCATATAGTAACTAGTTACCCGCTGGAAAACTTGTGGCATTTGCAAGTGGCAGCTACTTTATTGTAAGGAATAGGTATATGCTTCCACAGTAGACCCAAAAAAGAAAGGAAAGGCTGTTGGATGGATAAACACCAGGTAGTTTAAAATGTTTCTTTCACCCTAGAAACTGTTTTGATGTAGGAGATGGGTTTCATTTAATCTTTGAACACCTCCTCTGCTGTTTTATATCCAGGATAGACTTGGATACTGTTTACATGTTTTGACCTGTGCACCTTTTAATATTTCCCATGTAAAGCATTCTCCTTATCTTAATTGTTGGTGTTGTGAAACAGCTCAAATCCTTTTATTTTACTACATAAAAAGTCCTGTGCTTAGTGCAGTGAAGAGCTAGAGTGGAAAATTTAAAACCATGTGGGGAAAAGAGATCCCTTTCAGTCCGAATATTTATCGTAAGAGGATAAATGTGGAAAAATGGGAGGCACAGTGTGACTCCTGCACCCAGCTGACAGATTTGGTTCATTAACAGCTAGTGGGATTCTTGTTTTACTGAAGTGGTAAAAGCCCCTGATCCAGAGCGGTGGGTAACTATGAAACCCCAGAGGCTGTTGGACAGTCAAGGCAAAATAATTACACAATCACTAGGAATTCGTAGATATTATGTGCCTGGCAGGATATTTTTTAGAAGTTTGGTATTGAATTTAGTATGCCTTAAAGCTCTTGCAAAACTATTCTAGCAGCACCATCTATTTTTTAAAGTGGGGTTTATGTTCTAAATCCCTATCTTCGGGAGTTGTTTACCTGACCATAAAAATTCAAATGGGCCTGAATCTTCCCATGCAAAATTCAGGCCTGGAAGCAATATTCTTTTCATGAATTTTTCACAAAAAGAAAAGGAGAGAATGAGTATTTCCATGATTTAAGTTAGTGAAATGTTTACTAAGAAGGGGACAACTTAACCGTTATAGATTCCAAGTAGTTTTTTTCAGATTAATTTCTTAGGGTGTTTAGTCTATTTATTGTATGTTTTGAAATGGGAGCATTAATTATAATTGAAAATAGACTGCTGTGCAGGAACAATGACTGTAGAAATGTCATTTTTAGAATGCATAGCTACTAGCTGAACATCACAATAAGATTTACACAATTGAATAATAATGTAGCTGATGTACGTTACAAACTTCCTGAACACACATTCACGTGATCCTGTTACTGTGCTTGGTGACACATAGCAGGATATTATACCAGCCCCCCATAGAGAGACGATTTCAAACTGGGTGTCGATAATGAATGAGAAACGCGGGTTGCATTTAGTCCTTATGCGGGTTATTCCCTTATAGGTGGAGTGGAAACTCGAGAGACAGTTTCCTTGCAAGCCTTACATCAGCAGTTGCCTTGGCCACCGTTGGCCTCATGAATGGCATTGGGATTTTGTGCCCCAAACTCAAAGCTGCATGTGCCATAGTAAAAAAACATCTTAACAGACCCTTCTAGCCTCCTTGTGGTCCCTGAGCAATGCAGCTCCTGCAGGATCAGCAGCCCAGTGTGGGGAATATGCATTGCCCTGTGGTTCTTGGGCAATGGGGAAAACTGGCAGAGACCTGACCCAAAGCTAAGAGTGGTTTGGATCTAGTTTCCCCTCCTCCAAACTCCGTGCACCCTCAGGTGAGGGTCATATCCTGTCCTATTGCCTAGTCAGTGTTCACACATGAGACCCGGTCAAAAGGAAATCTAGATGCTGCAGGAAGTGGTTTGGTGACTCAATATGGGAATTCTTCTCAGAGTCCATGCTGGGCCAAGGCCCCAAGGTAGTGCTTGGGCATATTATCTTGTGGGAGAGCCTGTTTTTCAGGGGCATCTAAAACTGAGGCCCAGACCAGGTGTGGTTATTAAAACTCCCCTGACATATTTTTGCATCAGCAAGGATGTATTTATTCTACGTTGTTAAGCCTGGCGCTAATATGTTAATATTAGCGTCTGTGCTAAATTTCAGTTTGGTTAAGTATATTCTGCCTAATTATATTTCCATCAGTTACATTTTAGTGTTCGCTTCTCGTCCTAAATGATCGTGTCGTGTGGCCGTTTGGGTTGGGCTCCAGACATTCTCCCCGGAGGCTGGCGAGTGTGTGAAGTGGGCTGAGTGTAAGGGTAATCCGCTGCTATGGAAAAGCAATTGAAATTGGAGCCCTTTTCTAAAGAACGGTTTTCATCTTTACTGGTGTCTCCAAATCCTTCTCTGCTGGTGGCTAACGACCCTGTTCTCAGTAATCTCCATTTACTGCTTTAAAGTATTTCAAGATTTAATCTTTCTTAATGCAAAAAAAGTCAGTTGGGCTAAGAGGACAGAAGGAGTGGAATGAGTAGAGTGCATTGGTTAGTGAGTTATTACCATACCAGGTAATAACTGACCCTAAGGTATCGTCACTTACATCTTCAAAATAGAAACACAGGGAAGGAAAGAGCTGAGTGCTTGTGGGAATGCTAACGATGTAGCTGTCTTAGTGATCGATGGATGCTGCCTGATCTGGCAGCCGCTCTTTAGAAGACTTGGAGTTTAACACACAAGAACATCTCAGAGGAACTTGTTCATAAAGGTCACTGACAGCTACTTCTTAATAAACCAGTGAGTGAATATTTAATACAACAGACCTCTGTGCCCATCGCTTTAGTTCTGTGGCTGATGGGCTGGGAGGCAGGTGACGTCTTACACTCACTGTAGGGGTCTGGAAGCTGCAAAGCCCTGGGCCATCTAATCGGATCAACAGGTGGTTTGAACACAGGGTTCCTGAGTTCTAATTTCAGCTGTGATACAGACTTGATCCGTGGTCTTGGGTCAGTCACTTAACCTCTCAGCTTCAGTTTCCCTACCTATGAAAGGGATGATGATACTTACTTAGATATTGTCTAGGTATATTGTGACAGTCCAGTTCGTCTCTCAGACATGTGGGTGTGATGCTCACTGGCGTCAGAGGAGAGAGAATTGTGATGTTTGTATTTGTAAAGTGCTCAGAAGAGAAAATAAGAAGTGATTTATCTGCTCTGTAGATCAGCTTAGCCCTTCACTGCAGGTTTTGCCCCTTGTTCGAAAGGAGATATCGCAGTCACACACCAACTTTGGGTGAACTCCTGGCCCCACTGAGGTCAACAATCAGGCTCCCTTTGAGGCTAGTGCTTCTGTCTGCGAAGCCTGTGACAAGCAATATGGAGCCTTGTCTCCCACTAGCTCCCAGAATAGGAGCAGCGCCTTCTCTCGAGAGCTACATGCCCTATTTAGTGGAGCAGAATAGAAATAAAACAGCTTAATGCGGAAGGAATTTGACTTTATGGATTCGGTTGCTATTAATGTGAAGAGTTGGACACCTGTCAATCAGGAACTGGGAGATGGCCAACCAGCAGGTTTGACTGGGCTCATTAGATAGTCACGACTTACGTTGATCTGGGCTGCAGGTGAACTAGCATCTAGATGGAGATGGAATTGGAACTTTCCTATGAATGATGGCTATAGAATTACTTGTTATCTTCATTTCAGATCCAGTGAAACTCATCGTAAGGGGCTGACAAATATTGAGTGCATAACAGAAAGTGTAGCAGACTTGTACTGGTGATCCTCTGGGATGGTCTCTTGGAAGTTGCCTAAGAACGTACACTCTTGGGGAGGTTTCTTTTTATTTATTGTAGTTTTCAACCTTTTTTCATTTGCAGACCCTAAAAAAATTTGAACGGAGATGCGGACTCCTTTGGAAATCTTCAGCATAGTCTGTGAACCCCCCGGGTCTGCAGACCGTGGGTTGAAAACCACTGCCTTGGGGGATAAATTATACATGACCAAAGCATATATGTATAAACATCTTATCTCCTGTGCCTCAGCTTGGATGCCCATTTAAAAATAGTTAATAGAAAAATAATAATTAAACAGTGTGTTGATCGTTTGATAGCTGAGCCATCATTCCCATAAAAATAAACCTCTGGGAGCAAACAGCAGCTAGTTCTCCACAAGGGCCCCACTGTGATCCTGTGACTCCCACTAGTGAGTATTGACTCCCACAACGTGCACATGCAAGTAACTGCTGTTGGCTGCTCTTCGGGGCAGGGAGTCTCTCTCACTAAGTGTCTGTTCAGTGCCTGGCGTGATGAGGCTGCTAGGTGCTGCTGGGTTGCTAACACCAGTAATAATGAAAAGAAATGGTCAAGAGTCCGTAAGAAACCGAAGAAGAAAATCCCATAATTCTAGGATTCTGTTCCTCGTCTGTAAGCTCCTGGGGGCTGCTTGGCTGTATGATAATGACAAATAATAATAAAACGGGACCCAGAGGGAATGTCCTGAGTCTGGGACCCATGAACTCTGGTCATAGGATATCCTAGAATGCTTTGCCCATGTCCTTGTGTGGCCATCTGTTTCGGAGGAGTATTTCCTCACTTGTTAAATGAAGTACTTGAGTCAGTAACACTTGAGCTAATTGTAAAAACCTCTTCAGTCTAGTGCTGAGCGGTGCATTTGCCGATTTAGTTCCGAAACCCAAATTGTGACCAAAAGAATGGCTCTGTGCTTAGCAAAGGCTGTTAAATGTCTGTCAGCAGCTGTAACCCATAACCTGCAGCTTTCAGCCACAACGAGATGTTACACACGCAATCAGATTAATGTTTCCGGAGACATGCTGAAAGATCGCCTTGGCTCCACTGAATGGAGTTATAGCTGTCAGGCCTTAAAGCAGTTGGGAGCCTTTCATTTGGAGCCTGAGTCTGATATGGTAATCCCAAAGCACAGTCAGAACCAGCACAGTAATTTCTGATCCTTGCCATTGGGCGTGAGGATGACTGTGGTGTATCCTTTCTTCCTCATCCGCAGCCTCCCACCAAAAAGTAATTTTGATGGATCTTCGAGAGCGGTCAATGTCTTCTTCATCTGGACATCCCCGTTCCCTTCAGGGATTGTCTCCCCTCTCATAAACAGAAAGTGGACTCCTTCCTACAACTAGGAATCCTACATCCTGGGCTATCGCCTCTCCCTGAAATCATTGGGTTTGCCCGTTAGCTCACTGTACATCCCTCTGGCAGCAATCAATGCTTCCATCCTCCAGTTGACAACTACGTGGTGTTCATGTGCCCTATAACCAGGAGATTTCTGAAAGGCCTCGTCAGAACCTTCCCCCTTGTGTCGGCACCAACTCTCCACTGGGATCTCAACCTGGCTCTGCCAGCACTTATGAACCAATCCTCCTGCTCCCATCTGGATTTATTCATGAACGTGATCTTCCCTACAGCTGTCACTTGGCTCGGAGACCAGGGGAACGTGCGGCTGCTAGGGGTGGAGCCTCCCTATATGGTATTTCATAAAGACAAAATGTCCCTCAGATCAAATCTCCAATTCATCACGTTGCCTGTGAATTCCACCTGAATGAGCCTGCTTGTCTTCTGGGGTTCTCCCCGAACCTCACATCTCCAGGACGACAGGGAGATCCGTGTGTTCGTGGGGCTCTGGTTTTCTACCGATAGCAGACAAAGTCCTTTAGAAAATCCCTGAGATTATTTGTCTCTTTCATGGAGCGAAGGGGGAAGCAATGTCATAGCAATGGGTCTGCAGCTGATTCTGACTGTGTTGTGACCAGACACCCCGCCTCCTCAGGGTCTGAGGCCCACTCGATTGGAACGCACGTTGCGGCTGTAGCGTGTCTCCAAGTTGTGCGCCTCTTGTGGAAACCGGTAGAGCAGAGAATGGAACTCATTGCACACCTGTACCAGATACTGTGCTTTGGTCCAGGCTCCTCCAGCCAATTTGTTCCTTGGCACAGCAGTCCTTCAGTCCCTGGTGAAGCATGGACCCCCTCCTCCTCCTCAATGAGCCGTGCCTGTGACTCCCCCAAAGGGACGGGCATTTGCAGGAGAAAGGGAAGGTGACTGGCCTTGCAGTCACTGGAGTACTTTGTGAGGGGTGGTGTCTATGGGTATTCATAACCCTCCTTCCCCTCTGCTCTGCTCCTGTCGGGGTTTGCAGCAGAGTAGGAACTGGACAGGCAGGCGGTCCAGGCTGGCCTTTATGCTCATGGCTCAGCCTGAGGAGGCACGGGGCAGTGCTGTAGACCAACAGCTAGTGCACGTGCATCCCTGGTGAATGCTCAGGGACCACACACGCTACAGAACTCCAGTTACTAGTCCGTAAAAAACTTTCCTTCATGCTCCCTGCTGTGGTATTTCGTCCCTTTATTCTTTATCACTCCCCTTTCCCTTCTATTGTTTGTTACTCCCACATTTGTTGCCTCTTGTCTTAAACAAGGTGAGTTTAGCATGGGGTTGGTTGGTGCGTAGGTTAATTTGGAAATGCCTCCATGCTTTGGCTTCAGCATCGGACGACCTGTTTGTGTGGTCGATGTTACCGGTGGGTCTGGCGGCTTGATAACAGAGCGCAGAGTCCAGGTTTCAAAAAGGCACCGCCTCTCTTTCTGAACACCTAGCTGCAGGACAAAGGGGATGTGCTAGTGAAAGCTAATCATTTACTGTTAGCGCTAGGCTCAAAAAGAGACGCTCTGAATTCCTTCTTGGAAGCCTTGCCCATAGACGTGAGTTTCTTTAACGTGAGGGCAGCCGTATCAGAGATGTGAAATATGAGGCTAGGTATATTTGTTGTCAATTATTGTGTCTCTTGTGTGGCACTCATGAGTGTGACAGGTTACTAGTGTACGATGGGGCTAGTGGATCCTACAGAAAAGCAGGTTCTTCCCCTCTGTCCGAATACAGAGCCATGCGGTGCATTCTAACTACAGCAGAACAATGCGGCTAGGGCCTGCTGAACCAAGCAGTCGAGAGGCAGGCCAGCAGCTAACAGATTTCTTGGCTGGAAAGTGGCAAAATGTGCCAAGCTTTTTTAATAATTCTATGAATTGGCAGAAAACTGGAGTAACTACCAGTGTGCAAATCGCACAGGGAACTCAGCCTTTCCCATGGCGCTCGCTTTGGCAGCCACCTCTGACTGGATGACGCACGGCCCCAGAAATGGCAAAGAATGCTTCTGACGAACGGGGCGGCTCCCGCGTTGTGATGACCGTATTGAGGGAGTTTGTCTCCCTGGCCTAGGGGTTCATTCGTGCAAGCAGCCCTGCAATATGGCGCTAAGACACCATGTCTAGAGAAAGCAACTGGGATTTCTCACTGTTAAACAAACAGCTTCAGAGCTGGGCGTACAAAGATAAAGATCTGGGTGTGCAGCTGTAGACGTCTGACGGACAGAGGCTCTGTGGGAGGAAGGAGAACGTCCGAGGTGCTCCACCTTGGAAGGTACATCTCCGTGGTTTTGTTGCTGTCATTCCCATGGCCGTGGTGAGGCGAGGCTGTGGCGTTGCCACCCAGCGGTGCGCAGGCTGCCGGGATAGCTGAGTGGAGATGGCTGGCCCAGGAGAGGTCCGGCTGGGCTTGAGAAGCGATTCTGGGATATCAGAGCTGCTCCAGAAAGTGGCGTGGCTAGTCCTCCACCTCCCCGTCCTTTCCTTGCCGTTTGTTCTCCGTTGTAGGATGCACCCTGGATGGCACACGGCGGTGATGGGTGTATTTACACGGGCGGGGGACATTGAACATTTCTGAAGCAATGCTAGGGGTGCCGCTCGGTACCTGTTGGGAGACAGGGCCGGGGTGCAGGAGGGGACTGTTGGCCCTGGCTGGGAACTGGCTAGTGGGGAGCTGGCTCAGGAAGGTGTCTGGGCTGCTGAGGGGAGGGGCTAGCTCAGGGGCTAGGTTGGAGCAAGTCTCTCTCTGCAAGAACCATCCCCCCCTCAGCCCGTGGCCCTGCTGCCCTTCCTGACCTCACTTACAAGGAGGGGACGTGGCTCAGATCAGCAGTCTGGGTTGGGAAGGAGCCGACACGGATCTGGAGGGAGGCAGAGTCCGTGACCAGCCAGCGAGAGGACATTGGCTCTCCTAGGGGTGGTGTTTGGAGCTCACTACAGGGCTTTGGGAGCTCAGAAAAGCGGCAGGCTTTCAATGTCTTTGGGATGGGGGACAGGGTGACCACATGCCCAATGCACCTGGGGTGTTGAATCGAAATCCTGTTCTGGGGAGGGGGAGACCTGGAATGAATCCGGTCTAACAGTCCCTGGACACAGGCAGGGGAGTCTGACCATTCCTGGGGATCACAATCACGTTAGAGAGCCAGCCTGCCCCGGCTAGGGTCCTTTCCAACCGCACCAATCAGGCATTGGAACAAGGATCAATGTTGTGTTTACTGATCTAGCATAGTGCTTTTCATTACTCTCATGGATGGCCTGTCCCTTTAACGTTAACCAGAGTACGCGTTGACAACTGCTTTTAGTAATCTTTCTGAGAAAGTCGAAGAAAATATTTCCTGATTCAGCCCAGAAGAATCATCCAGGCTCCCATAGCCCAAAGCTTATTATGGGCAAATGGGTTGAAATTCCTAAGTGGTTCACACACCCTGTATTGACACAACATTTCCCTGGAGTTTCAGTGGTACAAGTTGCTGTGGTCCCAGTTCAGCAAAGCATTTAAGCATGTGCTTTAAGTTATGGTACTTTTACCATCTATAATAAGACAGTAACAGGATGGTGTGCTGCACTTTGTTGTTTAATTTAGAAAAATTCCTTCCGCGTAAAATATGGCTGTCTTTAATATATTGGCTGGTCAATCAGGGGAAGTCACTGGAATGGTGCTGAGGACCTGGTCGTGGAATTTGCACTCCGGGTTTTAAATGTTGTGCATAGAGTAGTCTGTCACTAAATGGAGTCCTATGTTTTTGTTTACATCAGAAAGGCTAGTATCTGATCTCACACTGATGCAACTCCATTGACTTCTGTGGAGCTAATCTTGATTTACCCACATGTGAATGATCAGAATCAGGCCCTTACTGTCCCACGAATGCACAGTCAGAGAAAACTTGAGTGTTTGGGGCTTAGCTCATTGTTATTGTGTAGTTAGAAAGATTGTGGTCTTGGGGAATCAAAACCAACAATCCTCTTCCTCCCTTTTGTAGGTCATTGATCTTTTAATGGTCATGATCTCATTTGGCTCACAGTCTCACCCCTGCTCCCGGGGTTTTGATTTTGATGAATAGTTCTGACCAGAGAATTTTAAAATTCTGTATCCGGGATGGCAGCATATGAGGTGGCAACCATGGAGCCAGAACCACTTTTACTGAAACGCCACGGGCCAAATGTTTCCAATCCTCCCATATGCATGTCATTGAAATGCAGTGAGCATTTTGCAAAGTGCGTGAATTGGCAGTGAATTTTAGCCAGCATATACACGTTCGTATTTTAAATTAGGATGGACTATGTGAAATGACGAACTCCGTTTTTAATACAGTAAAACCTCAATTTAACGGACTAATTCGGGCGAGGGGGTGTCCGTTAATTCAGAAAGTCCGTTATTTAATACAAAAAGAAAACCGAGCTGTTGGAGCAGCAGGCCGCCCGCCACAGGGCCGGGGCAGCAGCTCCGCAGCCCGCCTGCTGCTGGGACCCGGGCGGTAGCCGGGAGCCATCCCTCGACAAATGGATTTCGGATGCATCAGACTCGCTGAGAAATTTTGTCCGTTGCATCCGAAGTCCGTTAAATCGAGGTCCGTTAAATCGAGGGTTTACTGTAGTGATGTATCAGAAAACGTTCTCTTTGTTGATGGTTGCCTTGGGAAATAATCATGCTCATTTATTATTAAAGACCCCCGACCGTGTCCAGACATGTACAAAGACAAGGGATGGGATTTTCAAGTCCACCTATGTGACTTAGGAGCACGAAAGCTATTCAGATAAGTGGAACTTGTTGTCGTGAGATTGCATTTAAAAATCCAGCCCAGGATCCTTAAGCCGAAGAGCCTGCAAATGAAGGCCCCATTGCTGCAGTGAGAACGGCCTGGGCAGAGCCTGTGCTGACATGGAGTCCCGTTGACTTCGATTTGGCTGTGTGTGTGAGTTTATACCCACCCCAGTGCAGTGGTGGGCCCTGACTGGACAAGTCCAAACCACGGGTGGGTGAGAAAAGGATAAGCAGCCCAATGTCTTAGCACGCACCGTATTTCACATGGGTTGGGATTTTTGTGTCTTTTTATATTTTCTTTATATTTATTTGGTGAGGAACCAGGATCCCTGGGCCTTTTGGAATAGGGCATTTTAAGGTGGGACAATAGGGATGAGTTAGTGGGTTAAGGAAGGCGAGTCCCAGGACTAAGAAGCCACAGGGAAGAAAGTACAATAATGATGAACACAACAGTCACAGTGCAACCTTCCTTTCCAGCCAGGACACACTGGCAAGTTATTATTTCTTTGCAGTAGCATCCACTATGTGCCAGTGACACCTTCAAAATGCCTGAGGAGAGTCCTGCTTTCAGGAGGTCACAGTCCAAGGATAGACAAGTGGAAGCACCCACTGGCAGCTTACATCCAAGCCAATGTGATCCGCTGAAAGCGGCGTGACGTCAATGGGGACTGGCACGGACTTTGTGTGAAATCATCCGTGCAGCCAGGGTTTCCCCATGTGGACAAGTGTGGGAGAACATAGGCCAGGCTGGGAGCAATGGTAGGGTGAGAGACGAATGCTGGGGAGCAGGGCACGAAGGGGAATCTGACAAGGGAGGGTTCGGAGGGAGGAGTGGAGTTAATCGCGGCTTTGAAACATGTGACAAGAAGCTTTAACTTGTGATTTGACCCCCTTCCGTTTTGTAGGTGCAATTCCTGCTTCCCGCGGGGGCCAGACGGCTGTTGAGCATGGAGGTAGCTAATGAGCACACCTCACTATTTATTTAGTCCATGTAACCCCCCCACCATGCTTTCCTTTTCAGCCCTCCCCATAGGTAACGTTCAGCTCAAATGTCCCCGAGGCCGGGGGGAGCTGCTGTATTGGCTGTACGAGCTGGAGCTCATCTCTGCTTTGATAGCAGCCAGAGTGATGTGCTGCTAGGCAGTCTGCAGAGCCCCACCGTCTGCTCCCTCGGACGCACTGGGCTAGATCCTCAGCTGGTGGAAATCGGCAGCGCTCCTCTCAGATGCTCTTATGGTCTGTTTGCGCCAGCCGGGGGCCTGGCCCTTCGTCCCTGCGGTGTGCTGGCACGGACGGAGGAGGCTGGGACGGGTCAGTGTTCATGACGTTTCAGACAGAACTCTAAGGTAACTCGTATTTCCCTTTCTAATAAAACCCTGTCACATTAAGGTGACTGGCTGGAGCGGGCTGGATGCGCCCCTGGCTTTTGTCCCATGCATCAGATGCACTGTGTCTCTGGAATGAGTCACCCAGATAACTAGCTGGTGCCTGCCCCCTGGATGGTACTAGACTGTGTACGACAGAGGGACTGGGGAAGGTGCCATCCGGTACGTCTGCAGTCTGACATTGGGGCCGATCCTGCCCCTCCTATCTCAATGCCTGGGCACCCTCAAATCCAGAGAGTTAAAATGAAGGGGCTGGAGATGGCCAGAGATGGGGAGCCTGCAGAGGGGGTCCTATTGCTCCCCTGTCCCTGAGCTCCTCCAGCCCGTTAGGGCACCCTGTGTGTGATGCTGTACAGCTGGGATTGTGGGGTGGGGTTGGGGGATGGGGTCCCCCACACCCTCCCAGCCGAGCAGTGGGCAGTAGCAGCAATGGCCAAGGCAGCCCACTGATGCAAGAATCTGCCCCTTGAAAGGCTAGGGTGTCTGTTCAGTGATTGGACCCAGCTGGGGCAGGTGATCCCTATAAGGGCCAGGATTGCTCAGGGAGAGGGAAGTGTAGGTGGACTGCTGGGACTGCCCCTGGAGTGGACAGAGGCAGAGAGTGAAAGGCCTCTGAGCCCTGCAGCCGGTGCTGGGCAGGGGAATGGCTTCGGTTCGTGTTACCCTGAATCTTTTGTTTGAGTTAATAAATTGTGCCTCAAGGGAGAAGGGCCCGAAAGAGACGTGAGTGAGGCATGAGCCCTTCCTTGGATGGAGAGACAGGCCAGCAGCCTACATGTGGTGGAGGATGCAGGCAGGTAATCGGCTCCTGGAACAGAGGGAAACTGAGGCAGCAGAAGGGTGGGCAGTGGAGGAGAAAAAGCAGCTACTCCAGTCCTATCGGTCACTGTACGTAGATCGTCATAGCCCTCCGCTTTGCCACACGTGTGCATGCTCATGTACTCGGTTCTGTGTGGCTGCGGGGTTGCGGGTGCAGATTGAAAAATCAATACTTTTCTGACATAGAGACAAGACCGTGTTGAACCACAACCCCTCCGAATGCAAATCAGCTGCTTTCCCAGAAGCCAGTCTACTGTTTCTAATGTCTTCCTACGGATGACTTCAGAAAAATGGATTTTAAATTGGTGCATCATTTCCACAGGACTTAACTCATTAGAGATTGGCCCAAACCGGAGCTGTCGTCCCCTGGATTCGGGGGGAAGTTTAGAAGTGGATTCAAACTCCATTTCTTATGCTTATCTCTGTATAAACATGGCATACTGTCCCCATGCTGACCGCAAGGAGCAGTAAAGTAAGGTCCCCGGATGCCTGAGGAAATGTGCCCTGAAGGCTGCAGACACCAGCCAGATTCGATTGGGAGCCCTCTGCGGAGAGCAGTTTTCTGCTGGTGCCCGTGAGCGATTGCTAGCTCCCTGCTCCAGCAGGGGCCCACTGGGCTTAACAAAGACTTTCAGCCGTTGGGCACGCAAATGGAACAACATGGACTTAAATGAGCCCCGTGCTTTCGCTGGTTGTGGGTGGGAGCCTCCCACTGAAATGAGTGGGGGACTTGCCAGGACACAACTGCAACTTAGCACTCGCCTGCCACGCTGGCGTGTCTCTGATTCCACTCCTCTGAACTGTCTCACTGGTCCCCGGGGTGGCTCCTTCCCCCCCTCCCCCGATTTGCTTGCGGTGTATTTAGACTGTGAGCTCACTGAGGTAGGGGCTGTTTTCTCATCATCTCTGTGTGCTGCCAAGGAACCTGGCTGTCTACACAGGCCACGTCAGCAAGTCTCCTAGCCCGGGTCAACAGACGTGGGGGCGCGCGCGCTCTAAAAGTAGCTGTGTGGGCAGCACTTTGATCCTGTGGCTCCTGCGCTTCAGCCCAAGTTACAACAGATATTTTCTGAGCAGGAGCACAGGCCTCGCAAGTCCATCAACCCGGACTGAGATACTCGCTCTCGTGGGCTGTAGGGATGAACCCCAAGGGACTCTCATCTCTGATTAGGGCCTCCAAGAGCTGCTGTAATAAAAGTAACAGCATTTGACCCTTGATCAATGCCAAGGAACAGTGTGTGTGTGTGTGTGGATTCACTATAAAGTATTCATATCATCCTGTAGCGAATGGAAGACCAGGGAGAGCCAAACTGGATGGGAGCTTTTCAAGAAGGAATAGGAAGAGGATGGAACATGAATGTCCAATGAAAAGAAATGGCAGTAAAGACAGTGTGGTGAAATCAGATAAATCTAGAATTGTGTTTCAAAAGGTTAAGCTGCTAAAGGAAAGAGAAATGAAGGGGGATTTCAATGCCAGAAACAACATGAAGCAGCATTTGTAAAATCTGCGCAAGACTATAAGAAAAATGATCAAAGAGGAACTCAGGAAGGGCAATGTTAAACTTATAAAAAACCCATAAGAAAAAGCCCATCGAAAGCTTGGAAGCATTAAGGGGAAAATGAAGAAACAAGAACATTTCTGCAGCACTGAAAAAACCCAGAATGAAGAAATTGACAGGGAGAAAATAAGTCTAATAATGGGAATGTTTTATGTAGTGATATGTTTTAGTATGCCATATGGCTTCTTCCCTTAACAGTACAAAGTCTCTTGTATCCTGGTTGTTTGGACAGCAGTGTAGCAAGTATCAAGAAGCATGTAGAAAATAGCTTAGGAACCGAACGTGTGAATTGGAAGGTGGTGCAGTGCCATGTTGCAAATCTGGGTAGCAGAAACATTTATAGAAAGGAAGTGACATTCAAAGAAGAATCTTTGTGCATTGTGACTTCAGAATGATGTTAGGTTAGAAACATGGGTTTCCATTTGTTAAATACTAGTTTTCAAGAAATAGACATCTTAGAATCATGGAATTATAGAATCGTAGAAGATTAGGGTTGGAAGAGACCTCCGGAGGTCATCTAGTCCAACCCCGATTAACTTATCCCAGCCAGGGCTTTGTCAAGATGGACCTTAAAAACCTCTAAGGATGGAGATTCCACCACCTCCCTAGGGAACCCATTCCAATGCTTCACCATCCTCCTAGTGAAATAGTGTTTCTTAATATCCAACCTAGACCATTACTCCTTGTTCTGTCATCTGGTACCACTAAGAACAGCTGAACTCCATCCTCTTTAGAACCCCCTTCAGGTAGTTGAAAACAGCTATCAAATCTCCCCCGCAGCCTTCTCTTCTGCAGACTAAATAATCTCAGTTCTCTCAGCCTCTCCTCGTAAATCATATTCCCGGCCCCAGCCCTGTGCTGAAGAGAGGGGAATAATCACGTCCCTCAATCTGCTGGCAATACTCCTACTAATACAGCCCAAAATGCCGTTAGCCTTCTTGGCAACAAGGGCACACTGTTGAGTCATATCCAGCTTATCATCCACTGTAATCCCTAGGTCCTTTTCTGCAGAACTGCCTAGCCATTCGGTCCCTAGTCTGTAGCAGGGCATGGGATTCTTTCATCCTTAGTGCAAGACTTTGCACTTCTCCTTGTTGAACCTCATCAGATTTATTTTGGCCCAATCCTCTAATTCAGAGGTGGGCAAACTGCAGCCTGTAGGCCACATGTGGCCCGCGAGCCGTTTTTATCCGGCCCGCGAAGCAGGCTGCTGGCTGGGCGCGCCGCCCGGAGAGTGGGGCTGGCACACCGTCCGGGACCACGCTTCCGGCCAGGGGTGCCGGGCCAACCACGTAAAGCCACGGGGCCCACGCTCCCGAGCCGGAGACGGGGCCCAGCACGGCAGACCACGAGCCCCGTGCTCCCAGCCTGGGGGCCGGGCGGAGCGCTGCGAGCCGTGGGGCCAGCGCCCGGCTCAGCAGGTGGGGGTGGGGGTGGTTAGAGTAGGTGGAGCGGGTTTAGGTGGGGGGGGGCTGGTTAGGGTGGGGGGGTGAGTCTCGGGAGGGGGCAGTCAGGGAACAGATAGCGTGGGGCTAGATAGGGGATGGGGTTCTGGGGGGGGCAGTTAGAGTGGGGGGTCTCCGGAGGGGGGATCAGGGGACAAGGAAGGGGGAGGTTAGATGGGTCAGAGGTTCTGAGGGGGGCAGTCCGGGGGCGGGAAGTGGGTGGGGGTCGGATAGGGGGCAGTGCCTTTGGCCCTCTGCACAATTTTGAACCCCCATGTGGCCCTCGAGCCAAAAAGTTTGCCCACCCCTGCTCTGATTTGTCTAGGTCCCTCTGTATCCTATCCATACCCTCCAGCGTATCTACCACTCCTCCCAGTTTAGTGTCATCTGCAAACTTTCTGGGGGTGCAGTCCACGCCATCCTCCAGACCATTAATGAAGATATTGAATAAAACTGGCCCCAGGACCAACCCTTGGGGCACTCCACTTGATAGTGGCTGCCAACTAGACATGGAGCCATTGATCACTACCCGTTGAGCCCGACGATCTAGCCAGCTTTCTATCCACTTTATAGTCCATTCATTCAATCCATACTACTTTAACTTGCTGGGAAGAATACTGTGGGAGTCTGTATCAAAAGCTTTGCTAAAGTAATGAGATATCACATCCACTGCTTTCCCCCTATCCATAGCCAGGCAGGTCAGTTCTCAAATAAGTACAAATAAGACACAGAAAGGGAGAAATTCACCCGTGCAGAGGGACCAAACTGTGACGGGGAGTGTACCTTGCCCAGGCTCTGAAATAGTTAATGTGGGATGGAGGGGCCAGGAAGGCTACCTGCTGCACCTGGCAGGTGGGCCCAGATTAATTCAAGATGAGTCACAGCAGGGAGAGGAGGTGGGTGGTGAGTTTAAACTAGGGACGTTTGGAGCAGGAGGAGGCTTCAGGGAGAAACTTTCCCTCACTCTGTAGGACTAGCGTGGTGAGATGGGAGAGAGTCACTCTGGGACCCTATCCTGATTAGAGACATCCGGCAGGGGACCTGGAGAGACGTGGCAGCCACAGGCCTAGAGCAGACTCTGGTGGGAAACCCTGACCAGAGGACAGGAACTGGAGCTTCAAGGAGAGACGCCTGGCAGGCGTTCAGTCCGGGACCAGAGCAAGGGAAAGTTGAGAGGGGCATAAGGTTAAGCCCGAGGAGGGCAACAGTGGGTTTATGCCTCTATTTTATGGTTTGGGAGTTTGTCAGAGGATCCCAGAGGAGGGTCCTGAGAGAAGGATGAACCTAGCTAGGTAGTGGGGGGAGTTGGATTTGACTTGCGTGCCCCCAAGTTTCACCTCACTTAAAAACCACATGCTGACAAAATCAGACATAAAAATATAAAAGTGTCACCTCTCGCTATTATTGAAACACTGCTAAATTCCTCATTTTACCATATAATTATAAAATAAATCAATTGACATATAAATCTTGTACTTACATTTCAGTGTATAGTGTATAGAGCAGTGTAAACAAGTCATTGTCTGTATGATATTGTAGTTCGTACTGACTTTGCTAGAGCTTTTTATGTAGCCTCTTGTAAAACTAGGCAAATATCTAGATGAGTTGATGTACCCCAGCAGAGCTCTGTGTACCCCCAGAGGTACATGTATCCCTGGTTGAGAACCACTGCCCTAATCCATCTCCTGCCAATGTGTGAGTGCTAGGTTGATTTGCTAGTGCTTTGTCCGCTCACCATTTCAATAGGGAGATCATTTCACCAGTTCCCTTGGGAGACTTACCTTGAGATTAGGGTGACTTTCCTGGTATTCAGCCTGAATCTTCCTTTTATTCATTTTAGCCCATTTCTTCCTCCTCTTCTGTGTCTTAAATCTCTCTCCATCCGCTCTTCAAACATTGCTAAGCCTGCACCGAGAGATGCTTAGCCCACCTTGACGTGCTTTGCGTTCTTCCTGTACTAATCTCTCCAGGCGTGTGATGATTTTTGCTCAAAACAGACAGCGAATAGTGTTCAGATGTAAAGCGTGCTAGAGACTCGGCCCTTTGACAAAGAGCGAGAAGACACAGGTGGTGAGTTGTGGCTGCTGTCTCCGTTGGTTAAGTGTTATGCATGTTGTGTTACTTTTGTTACCCTGTCTGACCTACTTCACCTCTTGCTTGTGTGTCCTGTTGACTAAGGCTGTCTTGTCAGTAAGCTTGACAGCTCTTTGGGATTTGAATTGTCTGACACATGCTTGTGTATATGGCGCTAGCACTTGGCTGGTCTGTGGTTGCTGCCGCAATTGAAATGTTTAATCACAAAGAAAACGTCTAAGTGCCGTCGTGGGGAGTAGAGGAGCGAAAGCTCATACGTATGCTGAGCATGATCTTAGCCACAGAGGAAGGAGAGAGACAAGCAAGATAAGTGAAGTGTTTGTGGACAAAACTGGGCCTGAGAAGCTTCCTGAGGGAATCGAACATAGATACCTAGAAGAATCCAACCAAAGGGAGTTTGATTTGAGGAGCCAGGAAAGGGGTTTGTATTCAGGTGTCAAACTAGCTGAGGGAGAAATGAACCAAATGCCAAAGTGTTTGATTTACTAGTTTGACATTCTGAAAAATGCAAGTGAGGTATGAAATTGAAGGAGCAATGCTGGTTTCTTGGGGCACCTGAGGTGAAGGTCTGTGAGACGCCACAGTGCTAGATACGGACTGAGGATTAGTAGCTATCACAATTCCAAATTCCACATTGGAGAGGGTTAGTGTACAGATGAATAGGAAAACCTCACAGGACACTTTACAGTTACACACAGGATCATGAAACTGTCCAGCTCCTGGTTTTAAATGGCCACTCATCCCTGTAGTATCTACGCACCTTCCCCATTAATTTCAAATGAGCCCCATATACTTCAGTGCTAATGCTAGGGGGGAATGGTCCCGCTATTGTGGGGAACTTTTCTGGCTTCTGTACTACCCTGGTCAATGGGCTGGTGGAAGGATCTGAGTTCCCGCTCCCACTTCCTTTACCCAGAGGCCTCCCTGCCCTCGAGGGCTCTCCTTCCACTCTGTCTGGCAGAGTCCTCATAACCCCGACGAGGCTGGGCCAAGGATTCTTGGGGGGCTTGACCCCCAACCTTGCTGTGGTCACCAGGACAGGGGCTACGGTGTCCCCACTCTGGGGTGCTCCCTCTGCACTGGATGCTTCCTGACCCACTGATCAGTACATACGATGTAAAGCAAATGCAGTTTATTTAATTAACTATGAGTTTAAAGAGGAATAAGGAAAATGGGAAAGGTGAAAGGAAACACCTCACCCCGCGCTGTGGCAGGGAACATCACACATAGTGTCTCTGATGGGAAAGGTGAAAGGAAACACCTCACCCCGCGCTGTGGCAGGGAACATCACACATAGTGTCTCTGGACTGTCAGGGCAGTTCACAGTCTGTTCCTTCTAGGTCCCAGGCCTCCTTCTCAGGCCCTGGCTGCGCTGTGGCTTGGACACTTGCTCTGGCTGTGGCCACACGCTCTAGATGGAAGGACCCTTCTCCCCAGCGTCACCCCCGCCCTGTCGGGGTTACGCTCCCCCTCCCAGTCTGGCCTGCAGGGCCTCCTGGCTGAGGTGTCTCCCTGCACAGCTCCACACCACACATGTCTCCGGACTGCTCCAGCCCCAGCTCCGCCTCAGCACGGCCGCTGCTGCTGCTCTGCCTCCAGCCCCCTGGGCTGTGCACTGCCCCCTCTGGCTCTGGTGGCTGCTGCTCTCCCAGGGCTGCTTTTCTGGCCCCTCTGGATCTGGCCCAGCTCTATTCCCCAGCTCAGCTCGGCCCCTGCTCTCCCCTTAGCTCGGCCCCCCTCTCTCTGACCCAGGCAATTCCAGCTCACATGGAGGACGGGACCCACCCTGCCCTCCTCACTCCTTGATTAGCCGCCTGCCCTGTCAATTGGCTGACCTGGAGAATTGGCCTCTCCCCATTGTTCCTGGGGACTGTCAGTCTCAGGGTCCTGATTTCCCATCGACCCTTTCCCTTTCTTTTGGTAACAATCCCCCCACTGAATGTTAGTAAGGGGCCAATGGTCCCCTTACACTAAAGCAAAAGTGTCTTTATGGTGCTCTGTAAACAACTAGCAATTCAGCTTGAAATAAGTGATAAGTGCTGAAAGGTCGAATGCCTGATCTCCTCCTCTGTCCCAGTAATTTGGTCTGGGATGGTTTGTTCGACTGAGAAGCAGGACAGAGAGACAGTGAGGCAGCCAGAAAAATAGTTTCCCCATTATATAGAAATCAGAAATAAACCCCGGGAACCATAAGCTCTTGTCAAGTCATTAAAAAGGCCCTTTCCTGTGCTCTGCTTTAACAGAATCAGGCCCTAGGTGGTCGAAGAGGCATTACTAATCTGGAAATGGCTTTGGATGGATGGCTAGAGCTTTGCACATGTATTAAAAACAGCAAAATGAACATTTGAATCTTAAGATCACAGTATTTGTGCATGCAAAGTTTTCACTTATCTGTGCACCTCAGTTGTGTTCCAGTATAAAGTATGCATATACATTTAAATGCTAATTTTCAGGAGGAATGGAGTGGAAAAGTATGCACCAAATTTTCAAGAGTTATGGAATCTGTTCAGTAGCATTTATCTCGGCATGTGCGAAACTATAAATTGTGCTGTCAAAAGGGCATTCGAGCAAATTCTATAGAACACCGGGATTGGAAAAATGGATATGTCTGTCAAGAAATGTAGCCTCACTTGTAGCCCACCTTCAGGGGCATGAGCAGCGATTTTCCTACTAGTATGCAAAGAAACTGGCAGGCACCCGTGCCATCTCATTGGACTCTGTTCTTGTCAGATCTTTTGAGCAAAGCAGAGCTGGGCCTCTCTGAGTAAAACCTGCTGTAGATGCTGAAGGGAATGGCGATAGGGAGATGTGTCATTCTCCTTTGTTAGGAAGCAACCAATGCCTCAGGATGGCAATAGAAACACCCATGCGACATTGGGGATCAGCCATAATAATTCAACTCTCCAGCAGTTGTCATCATTAATAATCGCCTGACATTTTCCTAAACGTCCTGGCCAAATTCTAGTTCGGACAGTTATGTGTCAGGTGAAGCTCCAGCTGGATGAGGAATTTCTTAACTTCCTGTTGTAAGTGATCATTTAGTGTGTTTATCTCACTTAACACAGCTTCTGCATTGCAGGAATCCCTAGGCACAGTTTGGCTTGATGAGGAAGCTTAGGGGAAGATCTGTGTTCTGTTGGTTTTGGTACAAGGATGGCCACACCTCGAAGGAAGGTGTTTCTGAGTCAATGAAGGCCGAGGAGACTTGCTGGGTGCTCAGGGCCTTTACAAATCAGACCACTTTTAACGTGCATTAATTGGATAAGTAAATGTTCATGATAAGTTGATGTATTATTATTTATCAAATATTTTGATTTATAAATATAAAATTCAATGTATACATTATATTTTGTGTATTATGTCTAATCCTGTTGAGTGTGAGTGTGTGTATACATCCATGAAGTCCTACAGGATAGTGCATGCGCAAACAGGAATTATTTTTCAGAAGTTCTGTGGTCTGTGTTATACTGGAGATCAGACTAGATGATCTCACAGTGGTCCCTTCTGGCCTTGGAGTCTGAGTATGTATATCTGTAAAGTTTTCTTCGGAAGGAAAATCCTCTATAAATCTGTTGTTGCTAGAATAGTGTCACACTGCAACAACTGGAGGCCATTATTTTTCTTAGAAATGAGGTCAGTCACAATGAACAACATGTGCCTTTTGCTGCGGCAAGATGATGCAGAAATTGTTTTGTGAGAAATAGCACCAAACTACAACTGGAAGCAAGATGAGAAGTCTTAAGAGACAGCACAGACAGCTAAAAGAATGAGCAGCTAGTGCTTTCAGGCAGCCAAATGTGAGCTGCTGAGAGGGTTAATATGACTTGAATGACACAACAGGGGTGAGATTGAAATCACACACAGTAGATGAAGATACTTTGAAAAGTATGTGCAGCTGCTTCTGAGATGTTAGTTGAGAGCTTTAAGAAGAGAGCTGATTATTTCTAATGAACACTGACTTTCCTGACAGACCATGGATATGAAGTCACTTATTCCATTC
This sequence comes from Sternotherus odoratus, assembly GCA_032164245.1. Taxonomy (NCBI): domain Eukaryota; kingdom Metazoa; phylum Chordata; order Testudines; family Kinosternidae; genus Sternotherus; species Sternotherus odoratus. The sequence continues at coordinate 84,997,034 of JAVMKO010000009.1, read as the reverse complement.
TGTTGTACCTCACCATTTGAAATATCTTTATTTCATATACTTGATTCTAAAACTCTGCGGCAATATCACAGTGGAATCACAAAGAAGTCGTGATTCCTGAGTCCTGTGCATTTCAAATGAAAATGTTCTCTTAGGGAGCTGTTGCTTTGGTCGCCATTTTGAATTACTTTGTGTTACTTCAGAATCATTGGAATTCGGTGTGAGTTAACAATTTTTAAAAAAAGCCAAATATAAGGTTAAAAATGTGGAGGGGGAGTGCAGAGGAGGGGCATGGGGGAGATCAACAGGGCAAAAGAGCCTGGTAGAAAATCAAGAAATGCTGCAGTTCCTTTAAAACTCAGTATCATATTGTACAACCTTAGTTATGGATGCAAAAACAGTTATTGTTTTGTTGGTGCACAGACTTGAAATTTGCTTCTGGGCATTTTGGCCTTGTAAGCGGGCCCCTGACCGCCCTCTTCAAAATATCAGCCGGAGACTGCTCTGTGGCTTCACCAGTGTCTTTTATTTCTATTTACACAGTGCGCAAACCCCACCACCTATATACAGCTTCCTGACCAGTGCAGGTTGAGGCTCAGCCTTTCGCCTCTGGCTGGCCTCAGGGGTTAACTAGCCCCTTCAGGCTTGCTGCCTCTGCTAGTTGACCACCCTGCACCTTCTCTTTCCTTCACTCTTTCTTCCTACCTCCTTCCTTCCTTCCTACCTCTATCTCCCAGCTCCACAACCCACCCTGGCTTCCTCCCTAGCAGGGCTTATATACCTCTGGAGGCTGCCAGGTGGAGCCCATCAAGCCCTCTGCAGCGCAGAGCTACCGCCAGCTGGCCAATTAGCCTGCCTCAGCAGGCTGCTTGCAGAGGCTTGTGGCTTTTGCAGGGGTAAGGAGGGAGCAGGGGCTGGCTCAGCAGGTTGCTGAGTCAGCTGCCTGCTACACGCCTCCCCCCTTAAGCCCCAGCCCCATCAGGCTGGTTAGGGGCCTTTTCCCCCGCCCCTTGGGTCGCCATATCACAAGGGGTTTGGCAGGTACTGGGTCCTTAACCTCCACCACAGAGGGTCCGGTCATTCCCCTCCCACAGGCAGAGCACTGCGGTGGCATTGGCTGGCCAAACAACTTCTCCTCTGCCCTCAGGTCATCACACCAGTCACACTGTGGCAGCGCCCCCAACTCCTGCCCAGACTGTGCCTTAAGGCCAGGGCTCCCCACGGCCTGCTCCTTGGGGGTCACTGTCCCTGCCTTAGTTTCCCCGGCACCCTGGCGCTTATGGCCAGGATCAGGCGAGGGTTGCTCCACAGGCGGAGCACCCCACGCCTCAGTTTCCCCTACACCCTTTCTTGGGTTCGGGACCTCTTCCGTGGGTCCTGTCTCCACGGGGTCCTCAGGGGGATCTGTCCCTTCAGTCACGGGGACCTCACCCCGGACTTCCCCCACATAGGCCCCCCGGGGGTTCACCCACTCTTCTCTTTGCTGTCTAGGAGTATTTTGCTCTTTGGTTTCCGTCTCGGGCGTGAGCCCGTCCCTCTGCTCGGGGGAGCCCCTCTCCCGAGCACTCACCCCCAGCCTTGGGGTACCCTGGGGCCTCAGACCTCCCACCGGGCCCCAGTCTCTTCCAACTAGCACCGGGCAAGGTAACCGGTCGGGTACCCCCACCCTCTTCCAGCGGAAGCGGCCCTTGATAGTCAGGGGCACTTGGGCCACCCTGCAGGGCTTCCTGTCCCCATGAACGCACCCCAGGCCCATCGTAGCCCCTGGGACCAACCATTCAGGGCGGACCAACGCCCGTTTCACTAGGGTGCAGGGGGCGGCTGTGTCCAGGACTCCCTGGTGGGTTTTTCCCCCCACCCTTACTGACAGGGTGGGTACCCCCCTTTGCCATCCCTGCCCCCACACCTCAGTCCACCCACACATATCTGCCCAGCCACACTCCATGACGGGGCAGTCCCGTTTCATGTGGCCCGCTTTCCCACATTGCCAGCAGGAAAGCCGGGCCGTTCTCTCCGGCGCCCCCCGGGATTCTGTCTTTTTCTCCTTCCCCTGGGTTTGGAAAGAGTCCAGGGGCCTGCGCCCCAAGTCCCGGTCTCTTCGGGGCCGGTCCTCTCCCCGGGGCCCCTCAGCCTCCACATATTCTTCGGTCCGGCGCACCGCAGCCTCCACAGTCTCTGGCTGGTGCCGCCGGACCCAAGTCCGTACGGTCTCGGGGAGGCTTTGTAGAAACTGTTCTAGGAGTATGGAGTCCATTATCTCCTCCCTGGACCGGGCCTCGGGCCTCAGCCAACGGGTCGCCCAGTCCCTCAGTCTTTGGCTGAACGCCCGGGGCCGCACCGCCGGTGTCCAGCGCGCCGCCCGCAGCTTCTGGCGGTATTTTTCTGCCGATAGGCCTACCCGATCCAGAATAGCTGCCCTCACGGCATCATAGTCCTGGGCCTCTACACTCCCCAGGGCCATATAGGCTGCCTGGGCCTCGCCCACAAGATAGGGAGCCAGGCGGAGGGCCCAGGTGGTCCGGTCCCACCCGGTTGCTGTGGCCACCCTCTCAAAAGTACCCAGAAAGGCGTCAGGGTCATCCGCCGGGCTCATTTTACAGAGTCCCCAGCCCGGCGGTCTGATGCCTTCTCCTGCCCCTCGACTCATCAGCCCCTGCAGGAGGGTTGCCTGGGTACTTGCCTGCTCTTTGATGAAATCTTGCAAGGTCCGTTGCTGCTCAGCCTGGGCCTGCTGCATGGCCTGGTGGGAGTGCTGCATGGCCTGTTGGGAGTGCTGCATGGCCTGCAGGGCCTGCTGGGTCTGTTTCTGCTGCTCAGCCTGGGCCTGCTGCATCGCTAGGTGGGTTTGCTGCATGGTCTCCATGGCCTGCTGTGCCTGCTTATGCTGGTCAACCAGCCACTGCAGAGTCCCCTCCATTGCCGGGCCACCAACCACGTCGCTGGTGTTGTCAGGTCCCGGACAAGCCCCCACGTGTAAGCGGGCCCCTGACCGCCCTCTTCAAAATATCAGCCGGAGACTGCTCTGTGGCTTCACCAGTGTCTTTTATTTCTATTTACACAGTGCACAAACCCCACCACCTATATACAGCTTCCTGACCAGTGCAGGTTGAGGCTCAGCCTTTTGTCTCTGGCTGGCCTCAGGGGTTAACTAGCCCCTTCAGGCTTGCTGCCTCTGCTAGTTGACCACCCTGCACCTTCTCTTTCCTTCACTCTTTCTTCCTACCTCCTTCCTTCCTACCTCTATCTCCCAGCTCCACAACCCACCCTGGCTTCCTCCCTAGCAGGGCTTATATACCTCTGGAGGCTGCCAGGTGGAGCCCATCAAGCCCTCTGCAGCGCAGAGCTACCGCCAGCTGGCCAATTAGCCTGCCTCAGCAGGCTGCTTGCAGAGGCTTGTGGCTTTTGCAGGGGTAAGGAGGGAGCAGGGGCTGGCTCAGCAGGTTGCTGAGTCAGCTGCCTGCTACAGGCCTGCTGATATTGTATTTTCTCTCTTTCAAGGAGGAGAAGGAGGGAGATGTTTGGGGTGGTAATATTGAAATACAACCCGCATTTACAACAAATGCTGCACTAGCAGCACAACAAATAGGGAGAAACTGGCAATCTGGTATAGAAAGATTTTGATTCGGGGTCTCAAACTCAGATGACCACGAGGGTCACATGAGGACTAGTACATTGGCCTGAAGGCTGTATCACTGACACGCCCCCTGCCAGCCCCGCCCCCCACTCCACCCCTTCCGTGAGGCCCCACTCCTGCCCCGCCCCCATTTCAACCCCTTCCCTGAAAGGACCCAGGATGGATCCCAGAGAAGTTTCTGCAGGAGGAATGAGAAGAGACAGCAGAATATACGTGCCTGAGAAGCCAGTGCGGGGAGAAGGCAGAGGCCTTTGGCACTTGGCAGAGGGCCCTGGTGGGGCTATCGACGGAGAGCAGGTGGAAACAGAGTGTGGGAGGCGAGTTGTGGTTACTGCTAAGGGGGTGTGGGAGGGAATGGGAAAGACGAAATGTGTGATTACTTGTTACCTGTCTCCACCAATAAGTAAACTCACTTCCTGTTCTTGCCGTATCTCCTCTCGTATTTCTGTCCAGTTTTGCAACACACTGCTCAGGTGTGTCCTGTGTCCTACTGACCAGCAAGACGAGGATGGTGTGGGGGAGGTGGACAAGGGGTTTCTCGGCTCCGGGTTCTCTTTGGTTTCCTCTCTCTTGAGGCTGCCGGTGGTGCCTTTTCCCCTTGGAGATGGGCTGAGTAAACCTTCGCCACATGCAAAGCAGATTTCTGATCAAGGACACGGTTTAGTAAAAACAGAGGAAATGGCTTAAAACCAAAAAGAAACTTAGTCTCATCGCCAGATTTATATTTCCCTTGAGCTAAGGTAAAGGAGGTTCTTTGGGAATTTAGATGCTAAAAGGTAAGAAGTTTTTACTGAGCATGTGTGAACGGTGATTCTCCCCCCACCCCCACGGCTCATAAGGTGGCCACATTTGGGCAGATTTTCTTGGAGATAGCAACAGGTACATCCTGGGCACAAAGGTCACCCCTGTGCCCAACTTCAAATTCCTGCTCCAAAGCCCGGAGGTGCTAGAGCTTTGCAAACAAATGGTCACTGGAAATTTTTTACTTGGGCCGAACAGCAAATTTACCCCTAACCTCATTCTTGGAAAGGCTACATTGTTTTGGCTGAAGTTTAAAATAATAATAATTCAGCCTGGGGCAGACACCCAGCATGGAGAACTCAGTCCAAAGAGTTAAAGTTTATCAAGGTTATAAGCAACTGAAAACAAGGTCCTATCATAGAATATCAGGGTTGGAAGGGATCTCAGGAGGTCATCTAGTCCGACCCCCTGCTATAAGGGAAGTGTCTGGCAACTTTAATAACAGGAGATGCTACCAGCCTCTCCCCCACCTCAGAATAAAAGCAAGGAAGGTAAAGGTGATTCTAGATAAAGACTAATCCTGACTTACTGTGCGCAGCATAGAACAATCACATTCAAGATCCCAGTGTGGTGCCTTAGTTGAGAGACTGATATGTGGGCTGGGGTCTGGACACGTAATTCCCTCTAATGTTTGGGGAGATTGTTTCAGGTTTCAACAGACTGTATTTCACTAGGTTAACCCCTGTGCAGACCATTGCACATAATAATACATGACAAGCGTTTCAGTGGTTGCCACTTGTTTAGCTCCTGGGCAGGCACAATCTCCACACAACTGAAGGATTGCATCTCTGCATTGGGCTTTTGGGCAATTACTGGTTAAGTTGTGGGTTTATGTTGTTGCAGGTTCTTTCTGGATGTTAAAGCCAAGTAGTTAAATTGCAGTTCCTTTATTAGCTCCCAAAGCGAAGTTCTTTAGAGCATGACACACTCACTGAAGGAGAGGCTATTAACAGCGCAGAGTTGGAAGAGTTTAACTGCAGGCACAGGAAATTGTTGACTGACTGGAGACAGGCCTGACTCTCTCTAGACCCTGTTCTGTGTGTCGCAGGGGTAGTGAGTTCATTCTCGAATTCCTTCTCGCAGGGCTGTGTGCTCTAGCCGGCCTTCACCTGAATAATCAGAATTCCTCTCACACAACTGTGTCAAAGCGGAGCTTCTGGAAATAAGACAGAATCCACCCTCTGGCTAGGGGTGGCAATGCTCCCTCATTCAGAGTGCCCTGGGAAGCTTAGGTGTCAACACCCAACTCTCCAGGGCCCAGCTGATACATCCAATAAAGCTCCCAACAGTCCCAAAATCGTTCCCTTCAGATTCTTCTGTACTGAACACAACAGTCCATTGTCACCTCAGCACTGCTGTGATGAGGTGCTGGGTAAGGAGTGCTTAACCAGCCCCCTGCCATGCCAGCCCCAGTTAAGGGGAGTAGATGGGAGCCGGAGGAATATGCCTGCCTGGCAACTAGAAACAGTTAGCAGCCTAATTAGCCAGGGGTTATAAAAGGACTGGGACAAAGGAAGCTGGTGGGAGGGACACAGGACAGGAGGAAGGGAGAGGCCAGAGGCAGAGTGGGACGGGTGGCTCGGGTCTGCTGTGTGCAAAGCCTGGCTGGGAACTAAACCTGTGTATAGATAGGAAGGTGGTGGTGGGAAATAGCTACAAATAAAGTGCGCTGGTGATTGCCAGAGCCAGAGGCTTGTGAGGGCAGCAGGGGCAGAAGTAAGAGGGGCCCAGCTCCACCTCGCTACAGCCCCACAATCTTTATAGACTTCATAGTCCCTTCCTGTGCCCAGGGCCTACTGCCAGGCCTCCCCTTCTCCTGCTTTTCGCTCTCGGCCCTGGCTTCCCATTCAGTAGCACTCCATTCAAGCCCTCTGTCCTGATCCTCAGAACCCTTCATGAGATTGGCCCTAGCTACCCCTTTCTCTCCAAAGCCACATTCCTCCCGCTCCCACCCAGCACTGCTGTGTTCCACCTGAACAGTTAAATCCATGGGGGAGACTCGCTGGTGCGGGAGACCGAGCGGGATCATGGAATTCACTCCTGCAAGAGACTATAGAGGCCACTCACTTTCAGAGCCAAATACACACAAAACCGCCGCCCCTGGGTGTTTTTTGTTTTTGTTTACTGTGGAGCGTCTTGATACGTTCTTCACATACACACAACCCAAGCTCTATAAACCCCTCCAGCTCTCTCTCCAACAGACAGGGCAGGAAGAGGGGGTTTTCTCTTTTTAAATACATAGAGTGTGATTGGGCACTACAGTGATGAGGGCACTACAGGGATATTATTTAATGCTTAAATTGTAGTGGCACCTAAAAGCCTCCATCAGGCTGGCCCCACGGTGCTGAGCACTGTCCAGATGCATAATAAATGCTGGACCTCAATAGATGACGGGAACAGACCGTCATAGACAGTGTAGAGAAGTCCTCTATACATGGAATTTTCAGAGACTAGAAAACCTGCCTTTTTCTTCTAGCCATGCATTATTCACTAGGCTTGTGTAATCAATTGGTGCTTAATAGAATTATTTCTGTGCTACCTTCATCTGTATTCATTTAGGAGTATTAAAGTTTGAAAGTAAAATCTAATATCAACATGGAACTGTCTGATCAGGCTTAGCTATAAAAAAAGTCTTTTATGAATGTACCCATTTGGGGTAGGAATGACTTGGGGATTATACTAGGCAGAGGCATGGGACAGATGACAAAGCATACAAAGGTAAATGGTAGCTTCCAGATGAGAACTCCAGCTGCCGGGAGAGTGATTCTGAGCTCACTAGCCTTGGTGTGACTCATGTAAATCCACTGAAGTCAGCAATTTTCTATCGGGCTAAAACTGGTGCAAGTGAGGTGAGAACCAGGGTGCACGCCCCTTGTGCACAGAATTGTGGGAAGCCATGCAGACAATTGCATGTCCACGTTCTTCTTCCTCCTTTAGGCTGCGTCCTTTAGGCTCCTTTCCTGCGTCTTTAGGCTGGATCCTACTTCTGGTGAATGGGGGAAGGATCAAGCTTTTGGGGCCTGATTCTGATTACATCTACTCTGGTGCATATCAGAAGTGTCTTCACTGAGATGAGCAAAACTGGTGTGAGACCAGAATCAGGCTCTTTCTCCCGTTTTGTATAACTAATAACCTAGGAGTCAAAAGAATAAAACCAGGTACAGTAAACCCTCGATTTAACGGACTTCGGATTTAACGGACAAAATTTCCAGTCTGTATGTCATATGTGAAAATTAACACCCTGTTAATTTTAAAATGCTTTTAACCAAGATTTGCTTATAATTAAATTAACAGGTTATTTTTTGTTATTAATTCACTGTTACACTGTAGACTCCCGATTATCCGGGCGCGGGTTAACCAGGCTGCGGATTAACCGGGATGTCTAAACGGGTCGGTAGGGGAAGCCCCAAAGCAGCGGCCGGCTCAGCCTTAGCCTGCTGCTGCTTTGGGGCTTCTCCCACTGGCCCTTTTAAAGCTGGGGTCTCAGCCTGCTTCCAGCCTGGGTGTAGGAAACCCAGGCTGGCAGTGGGCTGAGACCCCGGCTGGCAGGAGCCTGGGGGGAAAGCCCAAAGCGGCAGTAGGCTCAGTGCTGAGCCCACTGCCGCTTTGGGCTCTTGCCCCAGGCTTCTGCCACCTGCCCCAGTCAGCTCCTGCTGCCAGCCTGGGTGTAGGGAATCTAGGCTGGCAGCGGGAGCTCAGACCCTGGCTGGCAGGAGCCTGGGGGAAAACCCCAAGGCGGCGGCGGACTGAGCACTCAACCTGCTGCCACTTTGGGATTTCCCCCCAAGCTCCTGCCAGCCGGGGTCTCAGCCCGCTGCCAGCCTGGGCTTCCTACATCCAGACTAGCAGGGGAGCTGACTGGGGCAGATGGTGGGACCACCACCATCCATCCCCACCCCCAGGGCGGCCGGCGAAACACCCCCCCCACACACACTCCCCAGTAGACGTGTGATTATCCGGGATTTTATTAACTGGGATTAAGGTTTTCCCGATCATCCCGGATAATCGAGAGTCTACTGTATAGGAAACTTTTCTGTGAAATTTAAACTTTTAATATATACTTAATTTTAATTACACAAACGTGTCTACATAAGTAAAAACAGGTAAACTAACTAATTTGTCAATTTTTTAACATACGCATTCAGAAAACCTACTTTATTATATAACGGACTTTCGGCTTTAACGGACACCCCCTCGCCCGAATTAGTCCGTTATATCGAGGTTTTACTGTACTGCTAAAGTGAGCTCCGTTGGGGATGCCATGTTAGATTGTGAGAGGAAGAAGCCAACCATCTGCCACAGGAGCTCCGTCTGGTTGTGCAGACGTGGATGATGAAGGAATTACAGTAAAATGTAATGGCAGGAAATGCTAGTTGAACAAAAAGGAACTTGCCGCCATTTTAGAACTCTGAAAAGCGTGATTAGCCAGCTCTTTAACTAACCCCAATTTCCCCAGGGTTGCGAGTACAGTATTTGAGAAAGAAAGGGTTGGCATTGGGTGACGAAATCTAAACATGGTGTGACAGACCGCTCTCTCACCCCTCTCAGGAACACAGGCAGGAAACCCTTCTCTGCTCCAAACAGTGCTCTTTATTTAACAGTGCAGGACCCCACCACCAATATATACAGCTTTGTACAGTTCCCAGCTCTACAGACTCTATATAGTCCAGCTTACAACTCCAAACACTCAGCTCTGAATAGCTCAAACCACCACCTCACTCTATACCATCCCCACCACACTGGGCTTGCTTCCTGGCAGCCTTTTATCCCCCTGAGGCTGCCGCCAGGTGCAACCCCTCCAGGCTAATTGCCCTGCAGCCCAGGTGGCTAATTAGCCTTCTCTGCAAGGGGAGGTTTGCAGGCTTCTGCTCCCTCTTAAAGGGCCCGCAGGGCTGGCTCAGGCACTCCTGGCCAGCACCCTGCCACAATGGAAAGAGTCTGAAACACTGGCGATCGCTCTAGAAGTAAAGTTGGGGCTTCTGAAATCTTACTGTAGCAGGGTGCTGCAGCAGAGGCACCTAATTAGCCCCTGCTCAGCCAGCCCCAATCAGGGGAGATAGGTTGGGGCTGGGGAGAGCCCGATGCCTGGCCTGTGGATTGGTTGCACCTGCTGGCTTAAGGGCTATAAAGGCTGGAAGGAGCCAGAAGGTGGGGAAAGGGCCAGGGTAAGGTCAGTCTCCGGGCTGCTGTGATTGTAAAGGAGCCAAGTAAGCTGATAAGATTGTATCTAGCTTAGCACTGGTGATGGGCACTGCTTTGTAAATAATAAAGACACCGGTGCTGCACAGTCAAAGCCTCTCAGAGCTTTATTTGGGCAGCCAGCAGACCCTGTTACACTTACCCACAGGAAAAGCTGAGGGGTAAATGTGCCAAAATTGCAGCTTTTTGTGGTTCTTGTTTTAATAAAATTGACATAAAAGTTTACTTAATTTTAAGTAAAAAGAATGGAGAGAGCTCTGAGGGGGATTTTCAAAAGCACTTAGAGTTGGCTTATCTGCTCCCTTTGAAGTGCAGGGCCCTGTCTTTTTTTAACCTAGCATTTTATCTTTTTAATTGTTTGACTTGTTCACGGTTTTTTTGCCTACATGATTTTTTTCTTGGTGTGATAGTTTACTTAGGAAATGTGATCTGCCATTTCCATAAGAGAGCACAGGTACTCCCTGCACCTTCACACTAAATACTAGGCACACACAGGCTATACAAAAATCCCTAACACCTAGTGCTGGAAATAAAATCACCTTTAAAACCAGTTCCCACACTGCGTTGCCCATTCACCACCATGAGCATGTAAGTATAGCGGTGGCAGGGACATCAGCAATCCTCCCCAAAATGTCTTGGCTTGCCTTCTGTTTTGGCACACTTGGCACAAACAATCCTCGCTGCTTGTGTTTAGGTGTAATCCGTCACATTGCACAGTTGGAGCAGTCACTCTTCTTAAAATGATACACAGGTGGGAACAGTCACTTTCACAGTCAAAATGATATAATTGCTTCCAATTGTAACCCAGAGACAGATGACTCCGATTTGCACTTTGTTCATCTTAAAAGGAAAGACACAGTTTACCAAAGTAAATCTTGACTTTGTAGTTGGGCTGATTAGCTGTCTTTAGTTTGGCCATCAAGCGAATATGGTGGGTGGGGATGTCAGCAGGTGTCGCTGGCAGCTTGTGTAGTTCACAAATGACAGGGTTCCTTAGATTGTGAACTCCTTGGAGCAGGGGTCATTCCTTCCCTAGTGCCGGGAGAGCACTCAGTATGCTGTGAGTGCTGCCAAGAACTAACAATATTCATTATCGGGCTCTTCAGCATTCCCTCTTCGTATCTGTAGATCTGAGGTTAAATTCTGCTCTTCTGACCAAGAGGAGTTTGCATCTTCCTTCTTCTGTAAAGCAGACTTTGACCCCAAGAATATTCAATTTAAAAAATCAGATAAACAGGTTCAAAATATTAAGACTGATTTGGCCCCATTCTGCCCACAGCGGTGTAAATCTGGAATTATGCTGTTGCTTCTCTAACAAGGTACTGTACTCTCGGAAGCTAACGTTCAGTTAGTGTTTAGGGATGGACCCTGCTGTATGTCACCAGGCTAGCTTCAATTGATCTACACCTGGGTAACAGAGCTGATTTGGGGTTAAGTGGGGCTGTGATCTGAAGCCGGTTTCTGAAATTACAAATAATGAATGCCTTTCATTTAATTAAATAAATATTTATTAATATTTCCAGGTTAATAAAAGCAGCAAAAAATTAACTGCTATAAAAAGCCGAGTTAGACGATTAGAACAAATCAGACTCCATCATAAACAAATCAAGCAGGTGGACAGATGTCTTAGTTCTGTATTTTAGGAGCATTTCACCTTCATCTGCATGGAATCTGTTGCCATGTGTCTTGAGAATGCAGCTGCTTCCCTTGCATATGTACACCTGGAAGCTGATAAGCAGGTTCTGCTGAACTCATGGTAGGTAGATCAGACCTGTGGCAGGGCAAGGGTAAAAACCCTAGAATGCCCTGCCTCTGTGTGAGTTAAACCCTGCTTCCTGGCAGGAGGAGACTCAGGGAGCTAGGGAGGGCTGATTGAGCACAGCTGAGGCAGGAAGCTGACTGGCTAGAAAAGCCCGACTCATGGTCAGAAGGGGAGGGCCAGGCAGGGAACAGAAGACTGGAGTTCCGTCTCCTGGCTGCAAGTAAGGTGTCTCAGGGACCTGGAAGCCCAGGAACCAGGACAATGGGATAACTGTCAGGGGATTGGGGGAGCACTGTTTGTCGCTGGAAAGCCATGCACAAGGACTGTAAATAAAGGACACCTTGGAATGGTGTAAAGTCCTCTTATTTGGAGCAGAGAGAACACCGGACCGCACCCTGTGACAAGACCTTTAACATGCTTTTAGGGTAAACACCAATATTTCATGACACTGATTTTGATGCATCTCTTCCCTGTCCACATGGATCATTTTCTTAGCTTCCTTCATCCAGTTTCTATCTTTCTTAGTTTTTCGGAGTGAGAGGGTATTGGTAGGAATTCTTAGCTGTAAATGCCTTTAGCCAGCTGTCCGCTCTCCCTCTGGACCCAACTTTCCCATGTAGCCATGTCCTGCCCTTTGAGGTTTAAACTGGCACAGACCTTTCTTTTCTGACTGGGGGTTTCCAAATATGGGATGTGTCTGGGCTGGTGAGGCACATGCGGAGCTCAGAGACTGAAGATGAGTATGACAGAAGAGCCGAGATAGAATAGAAAATTGTGCCTTCTTTCTTGCTCTCCGAAAGCTCAAATTCTGCTTAACTTGCTGCAGCATACAGGGATGGATCTGAAGTCAGTGCAGAAGGGTCATTAGCTTAAATGGGCTTTGGATCCGCATCTTAAAGCAGAACAATATAAGGCACTTGGAGATGCTGCCAATTCTGCCACACTCAGTTTTTCATTTGGTGTGAGAATTTAGAAAAATAATTCCTCATTGAACTTTCTCGTCTCCCTTTATTTAACTATTGCTGAGTAATAACTCCTCCGCCTCGATGCAGGAGATCCATTTTGCTCTCTTGCATTGAGCCTTCATGGCAATTTAAGGTCAGCCACTGTTCACTGAAGTGTTTCTATTTACTGCATTCTCTTGCTATCAGTGTGCAGCATCGCTTTGTTCTGGTGCCTCTCTGATAGCTACCCTCACTGGTTTACGCTCTGTAGATAGTTATTTATTTGGGTGTCTCCTTCTTTCAACCTTCTCCCACTTGCTGAAACATTGCTAATGCGCAAGACTGCCAGTACAGCGCCTTTCCCCTCCATCACCTTTCTGCATGTAGAATCTCACTCTCTGAGCCTTCTCTACACTCACGCTGGCCTTTCGCCTCTTTCCTTTCCCTACCTAAATCAAAATCAAATAATTAAGGTGTGAATGGTTGCCATCAAGCCGGTCTCTGATCTGTAGATTAATCACAGACCTGGATAAAACTGATGGGTCTAAGAACCCCCTTTTCAGGCTAAATAAGAGGAGCAAGTAAACCCGTTTATGGAGTGAAAGCTGGATGACAATAGAGCAGGGGTGGCCAACCTGCAGGTCCTTGTATAGGCAACGACGCCGGGGCTGGAACTATAGGCGCCAACTTTCCAATGTGCTGGGGGGTTCTTATTGGCTCTGTCACAGGCCCTGCCCCCACTCCACCCCCTCCCACCCCTTCCCCTGAGCCTGCCATGCCCTTGCTCCTTCCCCTTCCCCCCAGAGCCTCCTGCATGCCACAAAACAGCTGATCGGGAGGGAGGGGAGGTGCAGGGAGGGAAGGGAGGTACTGATTGGTGGGGCTGTCGGAGGGCAGTAGGTGCTGGGAGCCCGGCGGGGAGATGATGGGGGGCTGCTGACATATTACTGGAGCTCTCTGGCAATGTACACTGGGAAATTCTGGCTCCTTCTCAGGCTCCGGTTGGCCACCCCTGCAATAGACCCTACTGGCCAAGGTCCTGGACTGCATAGCAAAGCCTGAGCAGTGTTAAGCCATGTGATCTGAGAGGTTTTGCTGGGACTAGCTCAAACACACTGGGGCTCTCAATCTTTCCAGACCACTGTACTCCTTTCAGGAGGCTGATTTCTCATGGGTACCCCAAGTTTCACCTCACTTAAAAACTGCTCGCTTACAAAATCAGACATAAAAATACAAAAGTGTCACAGCACGCAGCTATTGAAAAATTGCTACTTTCTCATTTTTACCATATAATTTAAAAAAATCAATTGGAATATAAGTATTGTACTTACATTTCAGTGCATAGTGTATAGAGCAGTATTGTGTGAAATTTGTTTGCACTGACTTCACTAGTGGTTTTTATGTAAAACTAGGTGGATATCTAGATGAGGTGATGTACCCCTGGAAGATGTCGGTGTACCCCGGTTGAGAACCTCTGGATAGAGGATTGCTTTGTGACGGGGGGGTGGTGGCGGGGGCGGGAGAAGCAGCATGAGCATGGCTCTGGGACAAAGCTGAGACACAGCTTCTTTTGGGCGCAGGACTGTCTGGATAGGCACATTTGGATTTCTGATCAAGGAACCTCTCTGCTGCTGCTTGTTCCTGCTGTGTTCATGGAAATGGAACTTTGTGGACATTCTCTGTAGATAAACAGGATTGCACAAAGACGTATCTGATTCATATAACCACTTTCTCCTCCCAATGAAAACAACCTGGCATATCCCCAAATACTAGCTAACTGCTGCACCATGGGGAGGGCAACACTACTTTGTGAATATACAGAAAGCATAATTAATGCACACAGATGTTATTCTAAGGGGTTTGTGTTGCTGGAGCTTACTTTTCAGTAGCTAGTCAAATAGTGACTATATATTTTTTAAAATGATCCTTCATGCATAGAAAATATTTTATTGTAACTTTTAAATGTCTGTTTTTATATTAAGACCTATGTAACAACGGCATGGCATGTTTTGAGAAAAAAATCACTCAGATAAACAGTACAAATAATAACGCCTGTACCACCATAACGGATGCAATTGTCTACTGAGTAAATGTGACACTTCATTTAAATGCCACTAATGTATAGCTAGAAAGTGTCTTTTTGTGCCATTATGGAGGGCCCATTCAGTTATGTCTTCTTGGATCCCTTTGAAATTAAAACATTTAGGTCTGATGTGAATAGTCTCTTTGAAATCAACAAAATCACATGAATAAGGGCTTCAGGATTGGGACCTAACCCCCACAGTTCTCCCCCCCCCCATTATGTTAAATTGTGTCAAAAGCTCTAGTTATCCCAGAATAAACCAGCAATTGTGTTCGTTTTAAAACCCTGTGTTTTGCCATTTAATTTCTGCTCTAGTTAATTACTGTAGGGCTGGAAATTCTATGGCTATAGCTTTTCTCCAGTGATGTCAAAGGATTTTGTGGCTACTGTACTGTGCTGTTTTAAAGGTGACTAGTTAAAATATTTGTGGCAATCCAGTGCTGAACAGTGAACATGTTTGCTTTTATAGGGAAAGGAGGACTCCAGACTAATGCTTTCAGCAAACAAATCATGCTGTCACCCCAACACGCTCCTCTCCAGAATGTAAGTACACGTTGAAAACCAAATTCGTGTTTAGCTTGTTTATGAATCCGTTACGGTGGAGGCCGTGAATGGTTGGAGTTAGTGTTATCATTTATTATTTGCATGGCAGTAACACGTGCAGGCCCAAATCTGGAGTGGGGTTTTTTGGCGTTGGTGCTGTACAAAGAGAGCACAGAGCTGGAGATTCACAAGCAGCGAAGTGTGTGTGAAACAATGTGAAGGGGCAGGGGGAATGGGGAAAGCTAATGAAATCATGCATAGGCCAGAAACACTTCTGCACGGGCCAGAGGTTCATAGCCAGATAGCTTCATACTGATCACATATGATTTGAACAAAACTGTTTGACATAAGCTAAACGTCCAACGTTCCTGCTAGCTGCTGACCGGTTCGCTGTAGTCACTAGGGGGTGGGGTGGAGAGTGGAGTTGAGAGAGTGGCAATTTTAAAGTAACATTTGTCGGAGGAAAAACTGAAGCAAAACTAAAGAACTGTCCAGTTGTCTGGTGAAAACAAAGCCCGTCAGGAACAAAAACTGTGCTGTTGCTAACAGTCCCTTTTGCACTGAAGAAGGGAGGATCGTTTCATTATATTACACCTGGAAACGGACTAGAGCAAGTCCTAATGTCTCTTTGATTTTCAGACTTCACAGGGCAAAGGGTACAAGGGCAATGCAATTAAGACTTGCAAGCAGGGATTGGCAAAGCTGAGGAACAGTCAATAGACCTCAAATTAACTCGGACAAGAATTTTAAAAAAGTAAATTAGACAGTGTAAGATGGAGTAATTCCATCTATCTCACCCCTGTAACACCTCATCCTTCCAGAGAGCTGGGCTGGGTAACCTGTTTGCATACTAGAGGGTCAGACGTTGCCCCAGCAGGTAATCCCCTACCAGAAATCACAAGAGAAGGTGTTTTGTAACCCGGGGTTATACGGGTTGAATGTTTGAAGGGCTAGGTGCAAGCAGAGAGTGAATTTAGGGCAGACTGTCGTTGGCTTTGCGACTCTCCTGTGGAGCAGATGTTAACGACAAGTTGCCCTTGTCTATTTCTGATTTAACATCATTCCTAATAGAGGCAGTAGGAGCCAGTGGATTGGGTTTCCCATAGGACAGCTCCCTTTAGGGACATCCTCCAGTGACAGGCCATGGTACAAGAAGGGCATGTGCACCTGCCTCAGTTTCCCCCTTTCTTCATGCAAGCACTTTTAAAATGTCTGGAGAATGGGATTGTGAAGCCAAAAGGCTGCGGCTGCAGTTTAACACTGACACAGCTGAATGCAGATAGGGTGCTGTTCTGTATTGGCAGTGCTGCTTCACAGACCGGGACAGGTCAAATGGGGGTTTACAGTGTGTGAATATTTACAGGAGAAGAGACTCTCTGGCAGGACTCTCAACGTCAGCGCTGCTTTTAGGTCTCAGCTGGAATAAAAGACCTGGGGCACGGCCAGCCGGGGTCAGCTGGTGAGCTCGCAGGGCTTGGGCTGTGGGACTAAACGCAGCTGTGGAGATGCTCTGGCTTTGCGGGTGGGGTCCCAGACCTCGGGCTCCAGCCCAAGCATCTCTGCAATGTTTACGTCCCTGCAGCCTGAACCCCGTGAGTGTCAACTGACCCAGGCCAGCTGTGCGGGTGTGATTGCCGTGTAGACGTACCCGAAATGTCTCGCAGCTCTCGTCTCATTCTCATTTCCCCTGCCTGTGTTCGCTGTTCTCTTGTGCTGATCCGGAGCAGGGTGTGCTGCCGAGAGCCCTGGGGGTCGCTTTGCATTCTGCAGAGGCTCAGTGGACGCCCACAAGCGAGTGTTTGGTCCAGGGTGACCAGATTCCTGATTTTATAGGGACAGTCCCGATTTTCGGATTTTTTCTTGTGTTGGCTCCTATTACCCCCCCCCCCCAGCTCCTGTCTCGATTTTTCACATTTGCTGTCTGGTCACCCTCGTTTGATCACACCAGGCTGAGCCAAAGGGTCTGCAGCACAAATGTTCACAGGAGGAGGGTTAAGTGACTTGTCAGGGAGTAGAACTGGATTGGGAAATCAGGTGTGCAGCAGCCATTTTGCTTCCCGTAACACACCAACATCGATACTTCGCAAGAAAGGGTCATTCTGGTTGAAATTACTGTAGTTTGTAGTGTAAAAAAAGTTCTTCTGCTCCCTGTGTGTATTCCTAGTTAGTTCTAGTGGCTGCAGTGGCTAAAATAAGGTAGTACACCAAGGCTGGTATCCTCATCTAGTGGCTGGTCCACACAAGAGGTTAAGAGCCCACTAATGCTCCTGGATGAATGAGTTACACCTTCTAGATCTGATGTTTTTAGCGTTGAAGGTCCTGTGTTGGCTGGTGGTTGCACCAGCACAGCGGGGAGATGGTGAATGGGCACTGTTCCTTTGTGGTGTTCACCCAGTAGAAAGATGTATTGCCTCCCAATCAGCTAACCCAGTTAAGAAATGGAGTTACACAGCTGTCATGGACGGCCTCATTGAGTTTGCACAACATTTATGTACTGCTGACATGGGAAAAGAAAAGAACCCAGATTGCTTCTCAGATGCCAGGTTGACTTGGCAGGGCTGGCAGGTAAAGGGAAAGCTCCTACTTCTCAACGGAGCACATTTGATCTGAAAATCATTGGTGGACAGTGACCAGGAAACCCTGCAATGCTGCTTGCTACAGTTTAGCTTTTCAGATTAGAACATTGGTCCTTTCCATTAGGGGTGGGAGGTGGTCTGTTGTATATGGTGGTAAGATGCTATAGAGACTCTCTAGAGCAAAATAAAATGGCCATCTATGTTTGTTTTCCTTTCTCCCTCATAATGCGGGAGAGACCTTCAGAACATCTTATCGTCCAGTATCTAGGGCATTGCCACTTGCAGAAAGTCATTTTGTCTTACTTTGGTTTCTGTCTCCTAGGTTTTGCTTCCCACTCTCATGCCTATCAAAACAGAAGTTTCCCCCAAATGTGGAACTGGCTTCACTGATTAATTTGATAATTATTGCTGTCAGATCTTCCCTTTGAACTTCCTTGTTAATTTATCTTCAGGAAGTATCAAATATCTCTGTGACAATTAATCCAAACATTCAATTAAAAAGAGGCAAATTTAGAAAAATCTCCAATTAAATATTTAATTAGAAATCTGAAATGAAATAACTGGAGAAAACCTAAAGGCCCTGCTGTAAAAGGCAGCTGGTTAAATGCCAATCTTTGGGATCACAGCTCAGGCTTGTGATCTGTGTAAAGCTGAGGATATGAACAGAAGTTCTCCATAGTTATGGGCAGGCATCAGTGTATTTAGTGGTGCCAGCCTGAGCTTGCATTAGCTTTTCCACAGTCCCCCTCACATAAAGGGGCTAATGCCATCAGGAGAAGTCTTGGTAGAGCAGCCCCATAGACACCGTGGCGCCTGGCAGTCAGGACACCCCGAAGCGTGTGAAGATGACTCAGGCCTTCTGCAACTCTCCCAAAATCTGCATGTCCCCGGGCAGAGGCAAACGGCGGTCCTACCCTAGAATTATTTGGGAAACCTTTGGGTGGAGCGGTCCCCCTGCCCACGGGCAGAGAGGGTTGAGGCTGGGAGTCAGAGGTGGGAGAGTAAGTGAAGACTGTCCTGTAGTGAGAGGGAATGTTGGTGATATTCGTATTAAGGAGCAGGGTGTGAGAATTCCTGGGAGAATAATGCAGTGCCCGCTGGATAGGGAAGAACAGCTAAGCAGTTTACAGGGGAACACACTGGGAAGAGATGGTCTGTCTGGCGTTCAGCCGGTGGAGTTGCCCAGATACCCTGGGCCTGTATCGTGAATGATCTTCTCCTGTGTACAGGGGTTCTGGGAATGTAAAAACAAAAGCCAGACTTTCTAGCAAAGGATGAGAAGTCATTCTGCAGTCTCTCCACACACTGCCCTGGCAGAAGGGGGAAGGGTTCATTGCTGCAGACCGAAGGGGCTGACAGATGGGCTTGTAATGGGCGTGAGACGCAGTGCAGCTGCTTTAGCCAGTTCTAGGGGGCCATATGTGTATCTGCTCCCTGCCAGGATATTGAAGAACGACCCTAGTAAGAGGATCTCATAGTGGCAAAATATAGCAAAGGGATTAGGTCAGCTGCAGACAGATCCCTTGTATATCTCTGGCAAAAGACACTGCCCTGTCATCTTAGAAAAATAGGTAACAAGGCAGGTGAGGGAAGAAGGAGCGTTCCTACCTCTCTTCAGAAAGGAGAACCCGGGAGATGGGCTCTCAGGGCAAATCTTTCTGACTCACTACAGAAGCTAAGAAGGGGCCTTCCAATCCATTGTTAGTTCTCTTCACTAATGCACACTCCACCATCAGCACAAATCAGAGCAGCTTTGTTTTTATCACTGATATAAACTCTGTAGTGTTTCATTTCCTACCATAGGAATGTGAACTCATTCGTAACCTGATCAGTCTAAGCATGTCCTAGAGGAATGTGTTTGCCACTGATTGCTCTTCTTTCTCATCCATATTTATTGTTTTAATCTGTTCCAATAGGCAGGCTACACAAGGCCTGGGCCTAAACTTTCAAAAGCGATTTCATGATTGAATATTTTTCTGCACAGAGACAAGTTTGGTTCCATGTCAGATTTTAAGAATGGTCCTGATCCAGTGATTTCTAATAAACTAATAATGGTTCCAATTTAAAGCCCTTTAGAGGACTAAGGGAAAGGTTTGCTTCATGCTCATCGGTAGTTTCTGAAAGCCTGTCACAAAGCCACCCTCAATAAGAACGGATCTGACAATTGTAGCTCTCCAAACCTGACAGATTAAGTAGTTAGACAGTTGAGATGTCACACTGGTGTAAGCACTGGGAGGTAGATTGACACACATGCTGTGAGAGAACAGGCTTGTATTGCCGCAGTCTAGACAATTGATGCCTATTCCACCGGTCTCATAAAGTTCTGTTTTCCATTGTATCCATCACAGCGAGAGTTTAACAAATACAGCTGGATAGCCCCTCCCGAAAGTCATGCCTGTAATCCAGTCAAGGGGTTCCAAGGCCCAGAATTCAAGACAGACATGCTCAGCCCGGTGGGCTGGGCGAATGTTTTTAATCAACTTGGGATCCTGGATTCTCCCCCACTGAGTTTCGCTTTGAGTTCCTGGTTCATCCCCCTCCCCTCCACAGCTCGAAATCAAAGCAGCCGGTCACCATATTTCCATTTCACACATTTTTCAGTCAAAAACCACAAGCACAATGTTTTCTCCCAGATGTATTTACTAAAAATGTCTGTCTCTCTGTCTTTTCCTCTGCTCTGTGGCAGGGAATGTGGTCTGCAAAGGGTCCCATGCTCCCAATATCCTGCAAGATGGCTGGCCATCCCCTTACCTGTCTGTTCTGCCGGGAATGAACAGAACAGGGCAGTTAGTGAGTGATCCGTCCCCTGTCCTCAACTCCCAGCTTCTGGCACTCAGAGGTTTGTGGACATCCCAAGCATCGGCTTACGTCCTGACCATCTTAGCTAACAGCCATAGACGGACCTGTCCTCCACGAATTTATCTAGTTCTTTTTTTGAACCAAGTTATAGTCTTGGCCTTCACAACATGCCCTCTCAATGAATTCCACAAGTGGACTATGCATTGTGTGAATAAGTACTTTATGTTTGTTTTAAATCTGCTGTCTATTAATTTTATTGGGTGACACCTGGTTCTTATGTTATGTGAAGGGAGTAAATAACACTTCCTTATTCCATGTCTCCACACCAGTCATGATTTTATAGACCTCCATCATATCCCCCTTTGTTCATTTGTTTTTCAGTAGAACAGTTTGTCGTTTTAATCTCTCCTCGTACGGAAGCTGTTTCAGACCCCTCATCATTTTAGTTGCCCTTCTCTGCACTTTTTCCAATTCTAATATATCTTTTTTGAGATGTGTTCAGAACTGCACGCAATTTCCCAGATGTGGGCGTGCAGGAAATTTCTGTAGTGGCATTCTGAGATTTTCTGTCTTGTTGTCTATCCCCTTCTAACGGTTCCTAGCGTTCTGCTAGCTTTTGCCATTGCCACTGCACATTGAATGGGTGTTTCAGAGAAGTATCCATGCTGACTCCAAGACCTCTCTTGAGTGGTAACAGCTAATTTTAACCCCACCATTCTGTAGGTGTCGTTGGGTTTATGTTTTCCATTGGGCATTACTTTGCATTTATCAGCATTTAAAGTCATCTGCTACTTTGTTGCCCAGTCACCTAGTTTTGTGAAATCCCTCTGTAATTCTCCGCAGCCAGCCTGGGACTTGACTACTTTGAGTAAATTTTTATTGTCTGCAATTTTTTTCTCCATCTCCAGTGCAGGCACCTGGCTGCTACCAGTATCAGAGCTTCTCTCAGTGCCTGTGGCCATAGCATCCTGCCCCCTTTCTTTCCTTCCTTTCGGTTCAGTCCTCCCCCTCTCTGACACTTGGCTGGCGATGATGAGGAAGACCTGCCTCCTGATCCAATTTGCTCTGGCTACAGTGGCACCTCTTGGCTGGGATTTTGTGTCTGAGGGGCCACATCTGCTGCTGCTTATCTTTGTCTTCTGGGTGCAGGTGTTTTGTGCCCATCTCAGACTCCCGGGGGAGCTGACATGACAGAGCCCTAGCCTTAGGAACAACAACAATCTGCCACTCTGGCCTTCCCCTCTGCCCTAAGCTGAGGCAGGGCTGGGGACTGAACATACAGGTCAGGATGCTCTGCCCGCAGCCAGCTCTGGGGCAGACGGAGCCATGGCACCAGCCACATTAAAGACTGAGTTGAAAAATGTGGTTTTGCTTCATGGAATCGATATTCCCCGATGCTGCAGTACAGCTGACTTCGATTGGGAGCAAGGGATTTTCCCTCAAGCAAAAAACCAGAAAGCAAAAAAGCCCTCAACTTTCTTCTGCCTCCCTTCCTGCCTACCAGGGAATATGAGAACATTTGGTCTGTTGATCATTTTGCAAACCAATTACATGTCTCAGTTAAACCCAGACCCTTCTCACTCCCCTCACCCCCACATGTCCCAGCCTGTCTCTCTGTTGTTATCACTTTCCTGGATATAGCGTGTGGGTCACAGTTTTACATCTAAGAAATAATTCTTCAGACAATTAGGCAGAACAGTCTTTTCTGGTGATGTGCCCAGTGTCTAAGAAAGGAGAGCATCACCGCGGACAGTAGACACTTCTCGTAGATCTAATTCCAGTTCATTCAGACCAATAGAACTAGCAAGCCTATCTGCGATAGCACCATCTGGTCACGTCCATTAATGCTGCACTATTCAGGATTTTCTGTTGTTGCTCTTTTCCCCTAAAGGAACAACGTTAGATTTTAATGACTCCCATGGAGGCCTTTCGTAGATCGAATACAGATTAGTTAAAGCTCTCCTCCTGATATTTTGGCTGGATTTCTAAATTTTCTCCTCTTAATAATCCAGTGTTAAAACAAACCCAGCTGGAACTTTGGTTACTCCCACAGACAACAAAGGGAATTCATATTCAATATACCTATGTGTGTGTGTGTGTATACACTCTGTGTGTGTGTGTATACACTCTGTGTATGTGTGTACGCTGTATGCAGTGGTGGCTTTCTGGCTGCTGAGGTTTGTAGTTTGATTATTCATGAGATTAAATCATGATTGTTAAGTGCCCAGTGACAGAGTGCTCTAGACATTTTTAGAGAATGAGTAAAAATGAGCTGGCAGTGCTGACGGTGCTGAAGCATCAGAACTGTGCTTCGATTCTACTTTGTGGAAAGCCGGGACTGAAGAATGATCAATTAATACAAAACCATTTAATTAAAATGTCATCGTACTTTAGCTGGGAGAAGCCTCCACAAGGGCAGATTTACCAAATTAATAGTTTGCTTGGGGGGCGGAAGGGGCGTAACTACTGCAGAAAATAAATGGAAAACACCCTCAAGTGAGCTGCTCCTTCAGCTGCAGGTCCTGAACCAGAGAGCTGTAATCTGTGTCCTGTGAGTGCTTGACGTGGGCAGGGCCTTACGTCTTCACCGGGGCTCCGAGCGGGCACCAGAGTCTTCTCACACAGCGTCCGTTGGAGGTTGAGGGGGCAGGGGTCTAGGCAGACAGCTGCCAGACCAGAGGGATAGGGGAAGGAATGTGGCATGCAGTGTTTTAACCGTATCTGGCCAGGCTCCAGTCCTACCAAGGGATCCATGGGGATGGACCCTTCAATGGGACTCCACCTGCAGGCAGGTTTTGGTGCCTTCAGATCCCGATGCAGGATCGAGCCTTTGGTTTTTCAAACATCCAGTATTTTCTGTTCTGATGAGCTCTTCCTCAGAGCTCATACGGTGAAGTGGGCTGCTCAGGGAATGGTGCAGGACAGAATCTGGCAGTCGCCTTTTCATTTCCCACCATTAAGAGTCCCTCAGCCCCACAGGCTTGCAGTGGTTTAGGAAGTTTTGTTTTTTATTTTTTTCCTGTTCCACTTTTGTTTAACTTAGACCTCTTGAGACATGCGTGGCCGATTGTTTCTAGCATACAAGCAACACTATGGCCCACCCTATTTAGCCAGCATCTGCCTGTTTGAATGAAATGTTATTTTATGTGGAATTCAGTGTTCTGTTACCAGGAACAGGGAAACTGCAAATAATTCTTCCCCTCCTGACAATCCTGATGCGTTACTTATTTTCCATTACCGTCTGGTACCCGTCAGAATTATATTCAAACCCAGAACAGATAGCAGATCTGTCCACATTCAGGTGCTTATAATTCTAGAGGCAGATGATGAAATACATGGATGTAGGCATAACTTGTGTTCCTCGGTCCTGCATAGCCACATGAATGAGACATTGTGTTGCTTTGTACAATTCTTCAACACAAGTAGCTATAAGGCTTGGAAGTATACGAAGAAATTATCTGAGGTCTCTAACTGGTTATTAACTTTTGGCTAAAGGTTGTCCTACTGGAAATTCCAGCTGGAGATTTTCACCTGGCAGCAGTTGGCCAACTGGCTTTTGAAATAGAGCACTGGGTCTTTTGTTGACTGGTTCTTGGGGCTAGTGGCCACTACTGGAAATCGGTACCAGTCAGAAAAAACCAACAGAAGCTATGAAACGGATAAAGAACTGCCAAAGGTTTTAAAAGATGCCTCCAGGAATTTCCACTCAGGAAGTCAAGCAATTTTTTCCAGGTTATTTTTGCTTCTAGTTCTTTTTTTGTTTCCCTGCCCTGTTCTTTCCATCTGTATGTCTCAGCGCCCATTTTAAGACTCTGGTCTGCACCCCAGTTTTCCAAGCTTTTCTAGAAAATTGCTGGATGCACTAGAATTTTTCTTGGGATCTTCCCTGGGCTAGATGCTGGAATCACTGGTGAAATTACTTGATCTGTGCTATGAAAGGGGTCCAACTCGATGATCAGCCTTAAAATCTACAAACCCCTGAATCTCCAGTCCAAGCAGATATCTTCTCTAATGGAGGATTCTGCATTTTGTTTTCTTGACCTTTTTTGAATCTTGTCACAGACAATGGCACTTTTGTTGCCTGGACAATCCAATGTAGTTGTGTCATTCTTTAGTTCCCTTTTCTGTTTACAGTGGTGCTGCAAGTATGTAGATACTGTTGCAAAGTGCTCTGGGATCTTTCAACCTGAAAGAAATTGTTATGAAGGTAAAGATCTTATTTTCTTAAAAATAATTGCAGAATCCTTTCACTTGTACGCTTCAAGAAAAGCAAGTTGCCATTCTCAAACCTAGCAGGAAAAGGTATAAAATACATGACAAAAGCAAAGCCAATGTAGCAATACTATAGCTGCCAAATACTGTGCTGTATGGGTAATAGTGCTCCCCGTTGAGAACTTAATCACATTTTTAGCATACAATATAATTAATGTTTTTCACATAGTATACAATGGGGGCACTTAATTGTAGTGGGCCACCAGTTACACCATAACTGTTACATTGGGGTGACAGAATAGGATTCCAACTTCCATGACAACAGAGCACACAAATATTCCTTATTCCATAACCATACAACTAAATAGCATGTTCTCTTCGGTTAGGGGAAAAGAAGCCATATATCTGGAAACCTGGAAGGGAGACTACTATTGTGCGCAGGGTACCTTAAGAATCCCTTAGAAATGAGGCTCACACACAGTGGCTAGATGAAAAGTGGTGAGTTTATTGAAGGTCCCGGCCCTTTAGCGCTGGGGACCCCCTCAGCGCGACCGCAGAATGGGGGCCCTGGCACATCGGAGCAATGCCCAGGGAAGAAGCCCACGGGGGGAACACAAACGTGGGCTTAAATACACCCACACATTTACATCTCATACATACACATATCTCATGAATGGCAAGCAGGCAAGCACCTGTTGGTTGATTACACGCTGTCCTGCACTTGTTGATTATACGCCGTCCTGCTTTGTTTAGCATTCTTACCTCAGTTTCCTTGTCTGGTTTCACACAAGCTGACATTCACACAGACCAAGTAAACAGCTCACACAGCTGAGAAGCTCTTCTCAGACACATACACACAAGATTACAGAAACACAAGGCCATTCCCAAGCTGATAACCTTCATTATGCGTTACCCTGGAGGCGACTCAGAAGCATAACTGCGCCCCCTAACGATTGCCGTCACAGTAATCTTCCGCTCACTACAACTATTGGGTACCATGAGAAGATGCTATTGCCCCTGCAGACACCTCTAGAGGAGTGGTATGGGAAAAGATCCACCATCCTTTGGAGAAGGGCAATGCATAGCCTGTAAAATATCACATATGTATAAAAGTACATATCATTATCATGCTAGCCAAATTGCCCTAGAGTACATGGGCTATCATAATAAATAGTAACATATTATAATTTATCAGACTTGACAGTTACATTAAAGATAATTAAATACTAATGGAGCTGGAATACTCACAAATTGTAACAAAGACGCTGACTTGCATCATTTTTTAATTTAATGGAAACTCCGACAAAATCTCTTGTTTTAAAATAGTCCATCGTAGGGCTTTTCTATTACTCTTCCTCTAGTTCCTTTACAGGTGTTCCCTGATATGGCAGATCTTTTAGAAGTGTGAGCATTTTATCTTCCATATGGATCCGATACGCAGAGGAAAGCACATTTTCAGCAAGATATTAATTCCCCTTTATAACAGAACATGCCAAATGTTAAGCTGGACATTTGGATCAAGGCACAAGGTTTTAGGTGATCACAATTTTGCATTGTCTACAAGGGCTTCATGAAGTGATGGGTAGTGGAGAATGATCAACTCACCTGACTGTAAGTCATCAAGGTAGCAATTTAAATTTTGATTGAGATGTAATAGCCAGCATGTCCCTTTCACTGCTGTCTTTCTCAGGCAGTGTGAGTGGGTGGGGAACTGCAGAAACAAAACAAGCCATGTCAACAGTTGTTCAGTCATTTCTCTGTGTTCGAAGGCATGCCTGTGTACTGTGATAGTCCACATGGCTAACTTGCCAAAATAAACACTTCGTTTCTTATCAGCCTGCATTTTAAAAAAAAAGGTCTCTGGAAGGGTTCTTGGATTGTGAGACTTTTTTTGAAAAACAAAATAAAAAACCTGAAGAGCCTAGCACTATCTGTTACACCAGTTGGAGTGTTTTCTGCAGCTGTGGCTTCATGAAGAAAACTGTGGATTGGAGCCATCAGGATGCAATGCAGCTTTGTGAAGTTTCTCACCATCCTCAATTCAGCACAAGTGACAAACCCTGATGTGATATGGGATGGGAGAGCGTTCCAGCCAGAATCTGCAAAGGAGAGAGCAGTTTCCCACAGACCATTGCTAGAGTCAAGCTCTCCACTCAGCCTCCTGTTGAGCCTTGTTCTCTGAGCTGTAAAATAGAGAAGCAGATGTGTAGAATAATCTGTAAACAAACGAGACACTGAACGGTGGCTCTCTGGATTAGATTAGATTCCCACCCTACCACGATTCCTCTAACAGCATTCACTATATTCCTTTCCCGTGTCTTAGATTTACCAGAGCAGGTACTAAGCCATTTCTCAGTTGTTGCTATTGTAGCATGTGTACCTCAGTATGCATTTCCATGTGAAACTATTCTTCCACTGGCCCAGATGTTGAATGAATTTCTATGGACCCCAGATACTTAGGGATACTGGAGAGGACCTTTTTGGCATTCGGAAGGAAGAGGGAGAGAGAAATAGACACTGCTGCCCATCTTGGGGCAGATAGGAAAAGGCCAGAGCTGCCACTCTGTTAAGTTACTTTTCAAAATCCGCTCGATCTGCTGCAGACAAATGCAGTAATCTCTGAAGTGCCACCTATATGTTAAGGTGATGGAAGCCCTGGCAATACTTACATTATGAAAATGGTGATCTCTTTCCTCTCTGTCTTACTTGTTAATCGCCCACCTGAACTGAATAGCTGTGGGAAAGTGCCGACAGTAGGGGAAAGATGTAGGTAACCTGAGAATCGAATACAGATTGGAAATACAATTCAAAAGCCAGAGGTGAGATGGGGTTTTCTGGTTTCAGTGCTCCTCTGCAGTTCATTGTGCTATAGAATTCTACTTACTTGTGAACTCCAGTCCAAGTGTTTAGACAGGCTGACGTACGCTGAGATAACTGGGACAGTACTTTTCTGGTTTTGATTAAATAACTGAATTGTCCACGGACCTCTATGTAATGCTACAGTTGATCAGAGACCAATTTTCCATTTTGTAGGAAATTCTGCAATTTCAGAATATCTTCTGTTTTGAAAAGGAATGAAAACAAAAAAGCCTGATTCCCAGGATGCGAAATTTAAAAAAAAATAGTTTTGAGTTGATTGAAATGTTTAATTTAGATAGAATCAGAGAGCCATGTTAGTCTGGATCTGCAGAAGTGACAGAGAGTCCTGTGGCACCTTAAAGACTAACTAAAGTATTGAAGCATAAGCTTTCGTGGGCTAATACCCACTTCCTTGGATGCATGCAGTGGAAGTATGCAGAGGCAGATACAAATAAGTAGGCGAGAACCTGGTTAGAGATAACAAGGTTAGTTCAATCAGGCTGAACTAACAAACGAAGCAAAGTTGTTTCAAAACAGAAAATCAAACCTTTCATTTCATCCTTATCAGAACGCTCTATTCTCTTTTATTTTTCCCCTCAAGTAAAATTTTGTTGAAATCAACACATTTCCATGGAACGTTTCACTCTTGATGAATCAACATTTTCTGATAAAATGTTCCATCAAAATCTTTGACAAGCATTTCTAGTTTATCAACATACTAGTCTGTAGATTGTGCTGGGTGAGAGCACAATGCCAGCTATACATATAAAATTCTGGGATCTAAATTACTGTTACCACTCAAGAAAGATCTTGGAGTCAGTGTGGATAGTTCTCTGAAAACATCCACTCAATGTGCAGCGGCAGTCAAAAAAGCGAACAGAATGTTGGGAATCGTTAAGAAAAGGATAGATAATAAGACAGAAAATATCCTATTGCCTCTATATAAATGCATGGCATACCCATATCTTGAATATTGTGTGAAGATGTCACCCCATCTCAAAAAAGATATATTGGAATTGGAAAAGATTCAGAAAAGAGCAACAAAAATGATTAGGGGTATGGAACGGCTGCTGTATGGGAAGAGATTAATAAAACGAGGACTTTTCAGTTTGGAAAAGAGATGACTAAAAGGGGGATATGATTGAGGTCTGTAAAATCATGCCTGGTGTGGAGAAAGTAAATAAGGAAGTGTTATTTATTTTTTCTAATAACACAAGAACTAGGGGTCACCAAATGAAATTTATGGGCAGCAGGTTTAAAACAAACAAAAGGAAGTATTTCTTCCCAGAACGCACAGTCAACCTGTGGAACTCTTTACCATAGGTTGTTATGAAGGCCAAGACTATAACAGGGTTCAAAAAAGAACTAGATAAATTCATGAAGGATAGGTCCATCAGTGGCTATTAGTCAGGATGGGCAGGGATGGTGTCCCTAGACTCCGTTTGCCAGAAACTGAGAATGGGCGACAGGGGATGGATCACTTGATTCCCTGTTCTGTTCATTCCCTCTGGGGCACCTGGCATTGGCTACTGTTGGAAGACAGGATACTGGGCTAGATGGACCTTTGGTCTGACCCAGTCTAGCCGGTCTTAAGCGAGCACAGACAGTAAAGCTTTTAAATGCAAGGAAACAGCTCTTGGAGAATCTCCTTGCACAAATAAACCTTAAGTGTTTTTTTCCCCTCTTTCTGGTTTGCCAGGGGTACATATCACCAGCCCACAGTCCCTTTTGACAGGAGAGCTGTTGATTTCATTCTTCAGCACTGCTGAAGGGAAGGATGTATGTGTGTGTGGTGGCTTTGCGGTTTATATCAAACCAGACGGCATTGCATGAATGGATTCTGAGTGCAGTAACGGAGATCCTACACCTGAGGCCAGGTCCTCTGCCTGGCTCCATTGCAGTCACCGGAGCTGCACTGATTGACCCGAGCTGAGGATGTTTTCTCTGAATGTTCTCTGAAAATACTGTTTGCCGCTGTGTTGAAGCCGTGTTGGTCCCAGGATGTTAGCGAGACAATGTGGGTGAGGTCATAGTCTTTATTGGACCAACTTTTGTTGGTGGAAGCTTTTGAGTTTCACAGAGCTCTAATTCAGGCTCCCTTGAAAACCTCAATTAATACTAGGCTATGTTTACACTGCCATTACCACCTATGGCTGACATGGGCCAGCGTGCCGTTGCCATGGCGATATTCCTGCTCCGACCTGGAGCCCCCTGAGGGCCTTACGTGAGGATATGACAGGGGGAGGGCCCCACAGCCTCTACACGACAGTTTTTAGCCCCTGGAGCCCGAGTCAGCAGAGTGGGGCCAGCCGCAGGGGTTTAATCGCAGTGTAGATGCACCTTAGGGCACAGCTACCCCGGGAGCAGCAGCCAGTCTCGGCGCCCAGGGCGACAGACTCGACCTCGTGCGGTGGTGCTACACATCACCCTCTTGCTGCGCAGGTTCTGAAGCACATTCCCGTCGCTCGGCTGCAAAGGGCAACCATAACGGCTGCACGGCTCTTTGTAGCCAGAGCCCGGAGAGACCAGGTCTGTCCACCGGGCTCTGAGCCTTCCTGCCACCGGCTGCTTCTCACTGCCTAGATACATTCCTGGCTCCCCTTTGTCTCAGTTCGGCAGCTGTAAAATGGGGACAGGTTAAAGACTCTGAGGCATGCACATACTTAGGATAATGGGAGCTATAGAAGTAAGTACCTAGGACAGAGAGAACTCCCCCAGACTCCTTGGAAAATCCCAACCTAAAGGTCTGGCCCATACTCAGTTGCAGACATGTTCATGGCTTTGCAGTGTGTGAGTAATGCTCCCTGCTGGAAAGCACCTTTATCCCTTCTTCATCGTCGGAGAACGTCACCTGCAGGCATTTCACTAAGTGCGGTAATTGATTTGAGATTGACTAGAAAACTGAGACCACAGATCTGAACATCCCCAAACCAGACCGTATGTCACCTCTGGACTCAAAGCCAAGATCAGAAAGCCCTTGATTTCAGAGGAGTTCCTATCCTGATCTGATCATCCCCACGCTAAGCTCTGTAGCTACAGAACTGCTGCTCATAGCTGTTAGAAACCAGCGTTGTGGGTAAGCTGCTCTAAGATAGAGTGTGAGTTTTGTGCAGGTCTGAAAAACACAGGCTTACATGGGAGACAAATGGCAATACAAAGTAAACTGTTGATCTTCGGCTTCTTAAAATATGTCATGTGCATTCCATATCAATCACCCATGCCTTGCAGTCCTGTCTCTGTAGTTGAGAGAGACTGTGTGTGTGTGTGTGTGTGTGTTTGTGTGTGCGCGCGTGCATACAAACAACCAAACACTGCTTGCTGGAGAAGCACTGGGAAAGGGCATATGGGAGCTGTGACGGGTTGAGATCACAGAAACCCCTTAGGAGCTGCCACCTGATGTGCCAAGGCTACTCCTGCCTCAGTTTTCCTGCCCAAACAGCTTAGGACCTCAGTACCCTGCCAGGTCTGAGCCACGTCCCCTAACAGCTGTGGGCCTTCCTGGAAACAGGCAGGAGGTATCCTTACCTCTGGCACGCAGATGCTCAACTCCCAATGGGGTCAAACCCTGAATAAAATTTGTTTTGCCCTGTATAAAGCGTATACAGGGCAAACTCATAGATTGTTCGCCCTCTATAACAATGATAGAGAGATATGCACAGCTGTTTGCCCCCCCAGGTACCAACAGGTACTCCAGGTTAATTAATAAGTAAAAAGTGATTTTAATAAAGATAGGAAATAGGATTTAAGTGGTTCAAAGTAGTAACAGACAGAATAAAGTGAATTACCAAACAAAATAAACAAAACACGCAAATCTAACACTATTACAGTAAAAACACCTCACCCTCTGAATTCCTTCTTTCAGGCTAAACTCCCTGTTAGCCTGGGTCCAGCACTCACTCGCACCCCCCCTGCAGTCACAGTCCTCTCTTCCAGTTTCTTCCAGGAATCCTTGGGAGATGGAGGGCTGTTGCTTGAGCCAGCTGAGAACAAAATGGAGAGGTCTCTCCCAGGTTTATATAGATCTCTTCCTCTCGGTGGAGAGCCCCTCCTCCTTCCTATGCAGAGTCCACATGGCCTCTCATAGCACATGGCTCAGTTGCAGGCCCAAACCAGACTCCCCTCACCACCAGCCAGGCTGCATTCCTCAGGAAGCTCGGGTGTGGACGGGCGTCTACAAAGTTCATTGTCTGCTTGATTGGTTCTCAATTGGGCTTAACTGAGAATCATTTTTTCTCAGAGAGCTGTTTAGCTACTTTTCAAAGTCCACATACAACCAACCAAGCACATAGTCAATATTCATAACTCTGAATACAACACAGACACATACATACAAATAGGATGAACAGATCTAGTGGGTCATTACCTTCACAGAGATATAACTTTTTAGCAAAACCATATACCAGTAACATCATACATATATTTACAGGCACCCCCCATAAAGCTTTATGGGGTACACCGTCACAGGAGCTCCTGACAATCTGCTGAAATAAGAAAACCACAAGGCCATTCTGTGAGCGAGATTGAGAGCCAGATCCTCAGCTGGTATATATTGGTGCAGGGTTATTGACGTCAGGAGAGCCAAGCCTGACTCTGCCAGCGGAGGGACTGGCCCATTACATATAGAGAAAGAGGTCTCAAGGACCCTATTCTGCATTCCCAAAATGCCCACTGATTGTTAGCTCCCATGTTCCCCAAACTCAAACAATACATCCCTGCGAACGCGAGCTCTGTGGGGTAGGCGCATGCTGGATGCTGCGTTCTGTAACGTGCCGAGGTCACAGGTAGTGCTTGACCAGTGATTAATCATATCTCGGACGGGGTCTAATTCTCGGGGCTTATGCTGCAGTGTATGTTACAGATCACACAGGCTGTACCGCACGGCTTTGGCTTTCATTGTACTTTATATTCAAGCTGCACTGTTATAAAAGTCTTTGGTGTCCCCAGTCTAAGAAAACCTTCAGTGTGATGCAGTCGTACCCGACAGATCTATCATTTTAGCTAGTGAAGACCAGAATCATTGCCCCGACTGACAGCCAGATGATTTCTATACTCCCTCATACGGGAAATAGGAAGCAACATTCCTAAGCACCAAGAAGATTAAATGGAACTCTTCTAACCAGCCCCAATTCTGAGGCATCAGACATTACTGAGTCCCTGTCAGAATGACTTGCCCTTTCATTTTACAAAAATATAACCATCCTTCCCCAGTCCCCACCAAAAAACCCTCAACAACGCTCCCCCCAAAACCACTGAGTTTGTTTTGTTTCCCCCCCTCCCAACCCTCTCTTTATCGGTATGTGTAAGTACCTTACAGAAATAGAGTGCCTGATTTTGCTCTTATGCACAGGTGCAATTTCACTGACTTCAGTTGAAATGCACTGGTGTAAATCAGGAATAAGTGAGAACAAATCAGGCCACACTGTATAGTATTTGATTACATACACAAAATAAGGTTCACTCAGAAATCAAATGTAGATACTGTCTGTAAATGCAAAGATCTGTGTTTTAATTAAGAAAATTGAAGGTCTCTCTTTGTTAAACAAGTACAGTAGTAGAAAAAGCAAGCGACGGTAGACAACAATAAAGTATCTGGTACCTTTTCTTGCTCGCACTAAACCTTTTTCTGCACTTTGAATAGGAATAAGAACAGAACATTGTGGACAATATTCCACCACAGAGCAATCAGCCTGAATCACTTGATTTTAAAACCCTCATACCATAAATGTTGAAAAGGCCTTTAGAGTTTTGTAACTTTGTGCTAATTCAGCTTTTAGTATTTCTTTCCTTATTATGCATCCTTTTTTATTCCAAGCTGTGAGGCAAATAAAATGTCAAATGTGAAGCATATTATTACTAGTTTGCAATAGTGCTTTTATATGGTGTTTATAATGAAGCCTGTATGCACCACTCTCCTTCATTATTTTTATTCTTATACCTAAAACTCTGTAAAGAATAAAACTACTTTGACTTTTTATTCAACCAATATTTGCTAAATGTTTTGATGGATTTCGGATCAAAAGACGGCCTGGGTGAAGCTGAAGCTGCATAGCAAGGCAGGATGAAAGCGTAAGGCTTGGCTTTTGGGCATGTGGGGTGATGGATGCGGGGTGGAGGAAAGAGTGCAAGGAGCTGCCTCTTCCCTTTTTCCTATCCGAACACCTGTGAAGGACTCAGGCATTGTTTGGGTGTGGTGCTTGCTATTGATGGAGGCTCTGACTAAGGAGAAGTGTGGCCTATTAACTTATCATAGGCAATTCCCCAGTCCTTCCCCATGCAAGCTGCAATGGGCAACAACCACTGGGGGGGAACGCATGCAATTTCTTTTTGGAGCCACATTAAGGAGCGGATACTCCCCTGTTCAGGCTCCGTGTGCCTTAGGCAGGAAGATTCACAGCTCCTCTTGTAGGGTTACCATTCCATTTCCCCCCATCCATCCACCGTCTCAGTGCTATTCCCTGCTTCGCCACAGGGGGCACTGTTGAGTAACGGGAGGCATGCCTTTCCTCCAAAAGGGGGAAAAGTGACCGACCGCTACAGAATTTCCAGCTTCTAGCAGCCCGAGGAGTGAGAGCGTGGGACAATTTGTTCCCCAACCCAGGTGGGAGGTAGGAAAGTCCATAAGTTTCCTAATATGATTTCCAGCAGGTCATTCCATCAGGATAAGGCAGTTTGTTTTCCCTTCCTCTCCCCAGCAGAACATCTGAGGGTTTAGCCCCGCAAGTCATTGAGATGTGAAAATACGTACTACATTGTTTATTTAATTGGCATGTGTTCGAAGGCCTAGAACACAGTCACAGGCAATGCTGGGTGCTCTCCTTAAGCACACCCATGTGGTCTCTGGCTCTGCCTCTCCCGAGACAGAGGAGAGGAAGGCCTCTCACTGGTGTTACTCTTCAATCCCTTTTGCACCAGAGTCTAGAATCTCAGATTTACTTAATTCAGATGACATGCTGAGTGTCTTTCCTTGGCATAGTGGCTGGTCTGAGCTCTCTACTCCACCTTTCCAATAAGGCACAACGTGTTGAAAAAGTTTTCATTGGTGGATGGGAAAGATAGAAATCACTTGCTATCTCTTACTGACAAACATATAAATAAAAATAGAGGAAGCCAAACTGATGTTGCTTACGCACTTGAGTTCTGATACAACCTGGTGTGTTACTTTAAACCAAACATTGCTGCTGCAAATCAATTTTTGTTCAGTTTACGGTGCATTTGTTGTAGCTGAAGTACAAAGATGTTCAAAGTTTCCTGGTGTGATTTAAGAGAGTAGACATTTTGAACAGGGAGATAGTGATTGTTTCATCATAATTTGCCAAAACAACACCCCCTCCCTCCAATAAACCAGACAAACTTTTAAAAAATTGGACTGAAAAAAACCATGAACACTGGAAATCCTGAGTATTAGGTGTAACTTGTCATTCTGGAACATAAACATGAAGGCATTCATAGTTAGCTCTGTGCCCGGTTGGGACTGTCACCTGACATGCTGGAATTACCTCTCAGCCCGTTTCCCCTACCACTTGGGACTCCAGAATCCTGCTTTGTTGAGCCAGACACGCTAGCCTGCTGCAACACAGACCCCAAAGCTGCACACTTTAACCAAAACCTGCTCAGCAAGTCAGCTATCTCCAGCACCTAGATATCCAGTTTCCAATGACATCCAAACCCCAAATATGTCTGTTTTACTCTGTATAAAGCAGCGATTCTCAAACTTTTGAGAACTGCGACCCATTTTTCGTTCCTCGGCTACTGCGGCAGCCCCTTGTATGTCCGCCGAAAAGCTGCCGAATGAATTACTTCCGCATTCGGCGGCTATTTTCAGCAGACAACATGCCAAGCGCTCCTGAAATAGCTTGTTATGTCTGCCGAAAAGCCACCGAATGCGGAAGTAATTCATTCGGTGGCTTTTAAGCGGCACCAGAAGATCGCGACCCCCGGTTTGAGAAACCCTGGTATAAAGCTTATACAGAGTAAACTCATAAAATTGTCTGCCCTCTATAACACTGAAAGAGAGAGATGCACAGCTGTGTGGTCCCCCAGGTATTAATCACTTACTCTGGGTTAATTAATAAACAAAAGTGATTTTATTAAGTATAAAAAGTAGGATTTAAGTGGTTTCAAGTAATAGAACAAAAGTATGTTACCAAGCAAAATAAAACAAAACATGCCGGTCTAAGCCTAATCCATTTAGAAACTGAATACAAGTAAAATCTCACCCTCAGAAATGTTCCAATAAGCTTCTTTCACAGACTAGACACCTTCTTATTCTGAGCCCAATCCTTTTCCTTGGTACAGTCCTTGTTAGTTTCAGCTCAGGTGGTAACTAGGGGATTTCTTATGACTGCACCCCCTTTGTTCTGTTCCACCCCCTTTTATGGCTTTGGCACAAGGCGGGAATCTTTTGTGTCTCTGGGTCCCCGGACCCCTCCTTGTAAATGAAAAATCACCAGGTTTAAGATGGATTCCGGTACCAGGTGACATGGTCACATGTCCTGAGAGACCTCAAGCCTCCATTCTTCCTGGCCTGACTCACAGGAAGGCTTCCCAGTAAATACAGCCATTTACGACCAATTGTCCTGGTGAATAGGAGCCATCAAGATTCTAAACCGCCATTAATGACCCCCACTTTGCATACTTACAATCGGACTTCAGGGTAGAACTTTGTATTTCTAGCTTCAGGTACAAGAATGATACATTTATACCAATAGGGTGAGCACACTCAGTATAAGCTTTGTGATGATACCTTACAAGAGACCTTTTGCATAAAGCATATTCCAGTTACACTTGTAAACTGTCAGGATTGCCTCCCCACTCTGAACTCTAGGGTAAAGATGTGGGGACCTGCATGAAAAAAAAAGAAATAACCCCGCAAGCTTTTTTACCAGCTTAGGTTAAAACTTTTCCCCAGAACACAAACTTCTCCAGTGTCTAGACTTGGTAAACCACTGCCACCACCAATTTAAGCCCACAAAACAATGGGTTTGTGTAAATTGGAACCCTTCCTTTAATCCCCCCAAAACTCTTCCCTTTAACTGGGAGAGGCTTGAGAAAAAAAAAAACAACCAAAAAACACCTCCTCTCACTTTTCTGTGAGACGTGCCTGATTCAAACCAGGATCTATCCAATGTAAACAAGCAGTCAGAGTCTTAAAAGAAAGATTTTAATTAAAGAAAAACAAAAGTATAAATCCCTTGTACAGAAATTAATAGAAAAAAACCCACTTGCATCACACAGCATCACTGACCCCTCCCTGGGAATTCTTCCTCTGCTAAAGCTTGACAGTATAAGAAACACCGTGGATCAATTATCAAGTGATACAGTTCAAGCATACAATTCACTTACTGCTGAACTTGACTAGTTAGAAGATTATAGAAAGGTAGAGTAAAAGACATAGGTGTGGTTCATCCCATAGCCGGAGAGAACAGACCCATAAACCAAAACTAAAAACTCTCTTTGTCTCCGAGGTTGATTAGCATCTCTGGTTCGTCATCCCCTCTCAGATTACCTTCAGGTTAACCCTTTACAGGTAAAAAGTAATTCTAGGCTACTTTATACTTACAACATAAACATATTTCCATAAACATATGGAGTGCAACATCACAAGCTCATCCATACTGCATTACATAATGGTGCATTTTATAACTTTAATTAAGCACAAGAGAAGAAATTTGCTGATGTCACTCATACGTGTTCCTGAATGTTCCCTGAGATCAGAAATAGTCTCCTGAGAAGAGCTGTAGGTAGGCTGACATTTACCATGGTACGGAACACTGTGTGCTGCCTTAAGGAACCCATAAGAAGTGGGACTTTAGTGAGGTATGTTTAGGTCTTCAGAGGATGGGCGTAGCATGCTGTCCTTGCAGCTCTAAGAAAAAATTGTGAAGTCGTTTCTGCTTCCCAGGCTGAGCTGGCAGGGCAGGGCATGAAGACTCAACAGTGGCAGTCCGGTTACACAGAATCCAACCAAACACTGAAATAACATCTGCTCCCCCCTCTTGGAGCGACTGGGGGAGAGCAGGCCCCCCCGGCCCCTGAAAAGTGCATGAGATTCTGCTGTCAGGTGGTAGGAGTGCGGGGAGGCATTGTCGGCACAGTGGTGAACAGACCCTGTACACACCAGTACCGTGCACACAACCATAGTCAACACCCTGGAAAAAACCAGAGAAATAATGCCCTTCTTGGGTACTCAAGCCCCTCCTGGCACCACTGGAGCTCCCGTTGGTAACCCTCTGGGCATGCTGCAAAGCCCAGCTTTTCTCTCCTTTCCCAGACTAGCGAGGAAGGAGTTTGATGGAGGGCTGGGTGGTTATGTTTGCGGACAGTCCTTCTGTGTGTGTTACTCTAGGGGCGAGGCACCTGGAGCTTACCATGGTGCCTGTAGCTGTAATTAGACAAACTCCATCTAGTGCAGTCCCTAAGCTGCTCTAGAGAATGGGCGGATTTGCTGAAACCATCCTGCCCCCTGTCCGTGTGCACTGACCCATTGTGTCAAAAGGGCTGTAACCCCACAGGACACAGGTTCCTGTTCTAGTGCTTCATCTGGCAAGGCCCTGGCTGGTGTGGCCCTGAGCCAGCCCAGCACTTGGGATATTTGCAAAGGGGTAGAGGAGAGTTGGGTACCCAACTCCCATAGGTTCCTTTTGGAAATCTTTCTCCCTTAAGTTTGTGCTTAAGTTTTAGACAGGTGAGTCATGTCATTGAAAACAGCGGAACTAGGCATGTTGAAGTGTAAGTGTTTTGCTGGATGGGGGCCAGCATGTGCAGCCCCATCAACCACTGAGACCCTCCTGCATAAAACCTGTCATCTGTTTATTCTAGAGAACCAGAGCACCGTTTGCATGGCTCTTAAGAATGTAGCTGTTTCCGTAATTAGAGCTCTTATTTTTAGGGAGTTTTAAACCAGACCCATTTGCTGTAGCCTTAAACTTGGCATAAGAAGCCTTGCAAAAGTGCAGTTATTTTTGTGCAAACTAATGGCCTGATTCAGATCTCACAGCGGTGTAAATCAGGAGTAACTGCACTGAAGTCAGTAGAGCTCTGCTGATGTAAAAGTGGAGTGAGTGAGATCAGTAGTGTATAAAAATACAGACTACGACACCTCAGCTGTGCAAGATGTATGACTGTTCTGGCTGGGAAGTGGTGCCACCTTCCCAGCTCCCGTTCCTTCTGGTTTCCCATTCTTTATAGCACACACTATTTCATTTGCTCTTTGCATGTGCTTCATGCTTCTCCCTGCCTTTTGGAATTGAGTGGACAATAAATCAATATGAGCAACCGCCATGTATTGCAGTAATAAAACTATTTATCCAGCTCTCTTGAAGGATTCCCCAAGGAACAGGCTCTGTCGACCATGAAGAGATGAATATGTTTTTTCATTCATCTAATGTTCTTATCTCTGGGGAAATGAGCTGTCATGTAAAGTGGCTAGAAGGGTTATATTTAGTGATAGGTTAGATTTCAATTGTTTGGTTCAGTTAAGCAACGATAAGTTCAGATCTGCTTCTAATCCTTACACAAATTACGCAGACCTCTCTGGTCTGCCATACTGGTCTGGAGATGTCATGCGAACTGACTGTCTTGCGACGTTTCTGGTATTGTCTGTTCCCAGTCCTGGGAGTAACTTGAAAATAGTCTGTCTTGTGATATTTCCAGACCTCTGCTTTCCAGATTCATTTCAAAGCAAAGTCCAGTTCTGTTTTGATTTAAGGGGCAAATGAAGGTTTGAGCCCATCCCTGGTAATGTTATCCCTGGCCCATCAGATTTTGGGCAGTGATAATGTACAATTATCTATTCCTGCAACAGGGAAAGAAGAGTGTAATTTCTACAGAAACTGACCCTAACATCTGGACAATTGCTCCACGGCTTTGTTGGAAAGTTAGTAAACTCCGTGGATGCCTGCTGAGGTTTTTGAAGCAGTACAAGGAAAGGACAGCCAACACTCGGGATGCTGTTGGAGCCAAAAGGCCAGCCAGGATCTTTAAAGCCTTTTATAAATGTTCAGAAATACTTTTTGATCTTAGAAAATGCATAACTTCTGTTCTTCTGGCCCAGCAGCAGTTCTGTCCCCTGACTTCCGTTGGAACTAGGATATTCTCAGTGCGCTGGATGGAGAACATTATACTGAAAAAATGTAAATGGCTTCCAAAGCTTGCTGTTATACGCTTTGGTATCAGATCCCCTCTCCCACTTGAGAGTTACTGAATGCACAGCTCTCTGTGGGTGGATATTAAGAGCCAGATGCTCAACTGGAGTAAATCCACGTAGCTCCATTGAGGTCAGTGGAATAATGCCAGATTACACCAGTGGAGCTCTGGACTTCTGTTTATGAGATGAAATAAAAGAATAGTAACAGTCCAGAGAGTTTTTCAACCTGCCATGTAGACAGACACATGGAGAGTCCCCAAGGACCTTGAGTGTTCTTACAAAGTAAACGGAGGGTGCATTTCGGTAATGTTGGACAGTAAAGCAACATTAAGATACAATTTCTTGCATTCCATCTCCAAACTGACACACACACACACACTGGCTATTCACTGGGGCGAATCTAATACAGAACCCTTTGAAGAGGTAAAGCAAGAAGCCAGCTTAATGGTAAGAGCAGGTTCCAACACAGAAAGCTATTTGCTACTGTACTGTGGGGAGCTGAAAAATAATTCTGGTCATCCAGTGACCATCATTCATTTAGACCATGTCATGTTAATATTCATTGTTGTTAGGAAAATTCAATGTCTAGTCATATGGTGACTTTCCTATTACTAGGGTAGAATAAATATGACTACAGAATAATATTAATGCATTAGAGCTTTCTTAATGGCATAACATGGCCGTTGCTGCCCGGCCTGGTTTACATACCCTGCCCGGGGGAGTCAGGCAATAATGTTTATGAATCGATTAACTCACAGGAGAGCTGTCTAAGATCAGACTGCAGGTAAGGTCCTTTTAAAGCAGAAGCAAGGGCATTTCTAGGAGCCCAAACTCAGTCTGAAATTCCCAGGCTTGTGCCGTTGGCCTGCCAGTGAGAAGTGAGCTGAGCGGATTACAGGGAGCCAGGCTCTGTAAGTTAGCTAAGTGGCAATGGTCCGAGGATGACCGTAAAGCTGGGTATTGCCAGTCTGCATCCAACCCCTTATTAAAAGTCTTGGATAAATTATTTGGAGGCTTTTCTGGACTAGCTCTCAGGTTAGAACACATCAGACAGTCCTATAGAAGAATAAACCATCGTTATAAGATTCAGCATTTAAAATGTTTTCTCTTTCCCAGGTCGGAGCTGAACACTTATTATCAGCATGCCCTGGGCAATTGCCCTGGGCAATGCATGTGCATTGATTTGCTGTTATCTTTTAATACGCGGTGTTGGATTGTTTATCTTTGAGTTTCAGAGGCCTCCTTCTCTCTGTGTGCCCCGTCAAGGGGGTGAGGACAGTCCAGCCCGCCAGTGGGAGAGCAGAGTGCTCAGAGCCTCAGTGGATCTGGCCCTACAGTGATATACCGGGTCTCTTTTGAGGAGCCGTGAGCAGGATAGTGTGTGCGTGCCTCCCAGACATGACTCTTTCCAGTGACTAACCAGCTGGCTGCGACCTGAAAGCTGGAGGAGTTCCTCTTTGGCGTGATTGGGGCCTGTGTTTCTGGTGCGTGTTGGTGGCTGTGATTCATTAGCATGATCACTTCCTGCTGGTTTCCTTGGGAGCATTGCCACAGATGATGGCCGTCCCCCATCTTGGCTTAGGCTGCCATCTCTCCACCTTTGCAAGGGCCCGCGGGGGACTGGACGTGGCATGCTGTGGGTGCCACCAGGACTCCTCGTTGTTTTTGCTGATACAGACTAAGATGACTCCCCCTCTGAAACCTCTTCCCTCTTCTGTGCTTGTCGATAAAGTGATGGTGAGCTGACATGGGCGGGGGTTGGCCATCGGTTATAACAAGGGCTGCACATACCAGGTGGTGTCTGTGCACAAGGGTGTTAAACTGTGGGCCGGTGTGATGATTCTGCTCTCCATGTGGTACAGCTTTTCCTGAGAGGGTGCAGCTGCCTGTTAGTGGGGGGTTGATTCAGTCAGACTTCTCAAGTGAATAACACCGTTCCACATGCTCCCTTTGTGTATCACTCTGTGTCGTCAGTCTCTTTCTGTTGGTCCATCAATCCAATATACCCACAGCCAGACAGAAAGCACAGGGTTAGCTCTTTGGATAGGGTGACTAAAAACACAGCCCTTCGACTCTGGGTGTCCAGGAAAGGTAAATGAGAATCTACCCTGACAGCAGCATGGCGAAGACAGGCTGACAGTAAGAGAACCCCATATCTATTCATCCGATCTGACATTTACATCAAAGGAACGATTTCCCTAGAGCAGAGAAAACATGACAAATACAAGTATAAAATGAGCCATTGAAATATATTTGGAGCTGCCTTTTTAAAGATTGTCCTCAAACCATGATGATTCTTATTCACGGTCACAGTGTCAACTCCGGCATTCAACTTTACTATTCTAGAGTGAGGATTTTTCTTGCTCCTCCTGTCTGCCCCTTCCTAGCCAAGCAGGGTTCTGGGAGCAGGTCCAGCCTGCCCGGCACTGCAGCTGGCATGTCAAGTGACAAGTGGCCTTTGTGAAGTGAGTTTGATGGCGGTGGTGCCTAGCTCGGTGAAGTTCACTAAGGAACCTCCCCACCTTGGCAAAGTAACGTTGACTTTTGAGGCTGGAAGGTGCTAAGTACTGTGATGAGGTGTCTTTCTCAAAGTGCCAGCCTGCTGGAGGGGTTTTTAATCATATATTTTAAACAATATATTCTGCGATCTCTGTCAGACCTGAACTGGTCCTAAAAGCCAATCTCTCACTTAACGTACGTTGTAAAATAGATTGGTTTTAGCAGGGCAGATTCAATTAAAGGCCCTGACTTTGAAATACATTTTTGAGAAAATTATAAAGCAACAGTTAAATGAGAAGACAAAGTTAGTGGAATGGCCTGACAGAGATTAATGACATGTTTTGGGGGTGGCTATATTTCAAGCAATTTAGTGTGAAATTTAAAAGCTGCAGTACAATTGTATCCTTTCCACAGTTTGAAAAAAATACCATCCACGATATCAAGACACTGCAAATCATTTCCTTATCAAGCATGGGTCTACTAAAAAATACACAAGTTAGAAATGCAAATTGTAAGTTGAAGTATTTTAAAAACAATAAATGCATGGTATTGGCAGTCTGTCGAAAGGGGAAAATGGTCAACATTACAAATGCCAGAGTCAGATGGGAACAGGGTTTAGAATTCTCTCTTCTATACTGTTTTGGTTCTTATACTACAGTCTTCACTCTAGTCTAGTTAGTATCTGAGCCCCCTCCAGTCATGCATTAAGATTGTGACACACCACAGTCCTGTGTGTTTTCTCATCCTCTCCCAGCTGGAGACGTGTTCAGGGGAACATCTTGCTGTGGAATGTGGTGTTGTAATATATTTGTAGATGAGACCAGAAGGGGCCACTGTGATCATTTCATTTGACCTCCCCCATAACACAGGCCAGAGGACGTCTTTGAATTCATTCTTCTTTGAACTAGAGCATATGTTTTAGGAAAGCATCCAGTCGTGATTTAAAGATGTCAAGTGATGGAGAATCCATCACCGCGTTTGGTAAGTTGTCTCATTGGTTAATTAACATTGCTGTTAGAATTGTGCACCCTCTTTCTAGTCTGAGTTTGCCTAGCTTCAACTTCCAGGCACTGGATCTTGTTAGACCTTTGTCTGCTAGATTGCAGAGTCTTCTGTGATCACTTTCCTGTTCACCATGTATGTATTTATAGACTGTGATTAAGTCCCTTTATTTAACTAACCTGACTGAGCTCCTTGACTCTCTCACTACATGGCATGTTTTCTAATCCTTTAATCATTTCTCATGGCTTTTCTCTGAAGCATCTCCAATTTTTCAAAATCCACCCCGAATTGTGGACACAGGAACTGAACACAGTATTCCAGCAGTCGTCACGCAACTGTCACACAGAGGTAATATAACCTCTTTACTGCTACTTGAGAGTCCCCTGGTTATGCATCCAAGGATTGCATCAATGCTTTATTTACAGCATTACACCCGGAATATATGTTCACCTGATGATCTACCATGATTGCCAAGTCCTTTTCAGAGCCACTGTTTCCTAGGATAGAGTACCCCATCCTGGAAATATGACACATTCTTTTTTCCTAGCTGTACACATTTACATCTGGCCATATTCAAATGCAAATTGCTTACTTGCACCCAACTTATCAAGCAATGCAGATCATCCTGTATTCGTGACCTGTCCTCTTTGCTATTTACCAGTCCCCCAATTGTTGTCAGCTGCAAACTTTATCAGTAATGAATTTTATGTTTTCATCCATTTCAAAAATGAAAATGATTACTAGCATAGGGCTAAGGAGCGTATTTGATGATTCCCTGTTTACAGTTTCATTTTCAGA
The DNA here is from genome assembly GCA_032164245.1 of Sternotherus odoratus. Classification (NCBI taxonomy): domain Eukaryota; kingdom Metazoa; phylum Chordata; order Testudines; family Kinosternidae; genus Sternotherus; species Sternotherus odoratus. The sequence continues at coordinate 84,953,199 of JAVMKO010000009.1, read as the reverse complement.
CCTGTCAATTAATCAGTTTTTAATCCATTTAATGTGTGCAATGTTAATTTTATATTGGTCTAGGTTGTTAATCAAGATGTTGGGCAGTACCAAGTCAAACGCTTTAGAGAAGGCTAAGTATATTACCCCCACACTAATATGTTTATCAGCCAAGCTTGTAATTTCATAACACAAATCTCAAATTAGTTTGATGGGATCTGTTTTCCCTAAACTCATGCAAATTTGCTTTAATTATATTACTGTCCTTTAATTATTTGTTAATCGAGTCCCATATCAGCCATTGTGTTATCTTGCCAGGGATCTATGTCATGCTGATGGGCCTACAATTATCTGGGTCATCCTATTGACTCTTTTTAGCATAACATTAGCCTTCTTCCAGTCTTCTACAACTTCCCCAGTGCTCCAAGAGTTATTGAAAAATCTGCATTCATTCTCTAGGGAGCTTCTTTTAAAATTCTTGGAAGAAGTTTATCTGGAGCTGCTGAATTGTACACGTGTTGATATCTCTCTCTATTAGAGATGCAAGAAATGTTGCCTTGAACTTGAAGCACAAGTAGGTTTGGTTTGGGAGGGTCCTTACTTCCTGGGGGAGTTGGTTCCACAGTCTTGACCTGACTCCTGCAAAAATTCTCTTGCATGGATATGCTTTGTCCTTCTTGTGGAGAGGACACAGTGTGGAGAGAGAGAGAGAGACAGAGTGAAGAGAGTTTCATTGTGCCAGAGGAAGGGAGTTGTTGATGATGGTCTTCAGCCTAGAGCTTTATGCTCGTTTAGATACCCTGGGCCTGAGCCATTGAGTATTTGAAGATAAAGACTGAGACCTAGAACTTCACTCAGGATTCTGTGGGAAGCTGAGTAGGGAGCAGAGGACAGCTCAGATGCACTGGCAGTAGTGTGTGTTGTGGAGAAGCTTCACTGCAGCGTATGTACCAGTTGGAATTTGCTGACGGCTTCAAGGCCAAGTTTGGCACAGGGCTGTAGTCCAAACGGGAGCTGAGGAAGGCAGATACAATATTCCTGAGTCAGATATGTCAGACTCACCAGCTGTTTTGTACTGACACTTTTGACATTAGCCCTATCTAGAGGGGGGTATAATTGTACTAATGGCAGTAAAGTGAGTCATGCTGTGATACTGGATAGACCGTCTGTTGAGGTGGAAGGGTCTAGAAGAAGACCATTTGTAGACTGGTTAAACTGGTCCCCCAGTGCTCCAGGAACCTTTCTGGATGATATTCGCTTCTCTTGAGAAATACTTGAAATCCATTGTCATTCTGGGCGTGTGAGGTACTAGGGTTATGTTTGTATTGTTACAGATTAAGGCCTCTAGCCTTGCAAGCAGTTTGCACACACAAGAAACTTTTCCTGTGTGGGCAGTGCTAGAGAACTGCGGAGCAGTAAGTGTGTGTACGAGTGTGTGGAGCTGATGCCTAAGGTCTCAATGCTGCAAAGCATTACTCAGTCTGTGCTCAGTCCCCCAAAGCTCACGAGTGATGCCATTGACTTCCTTCCTTCCTTCCTTCCTTCTTTCCTTCCTTCCTTCCTTCCTTCCTTCCTTCCTTCCTTCCTTCCTTCCAGTGGGACTGCTCATGTGAGCAAGGTTGCAGGATTCAGCTTCAGGATTTTTCTTGGAGCTATTTGCTTGCTTGTTTCTTTTCTTTTTGCTGCAGGAGTTAGCAGGTTCTTTAAATGGAGTGGGCACTATTAAAACCTTTACAATTTAGCTTTTGCAAGTAGGCAGCCTCACTGTGCAATTCCCTATAGATGTTGGCGGGAATACTCTGACTGTATGGTAATGTTAATGACTTGTAAAGGCCATGGTAAAGATATTATTCATGGCCTCCTGTCATTGCCTGTATGGAGATTTGGATTTGGCTGTTAATAAATGCAGGGCTTGCTGGCTCCCCTCCCCCCCAGTCTCAAAATTATTTGTCTCAACTGTTGTTTTCACAAAAAATTCTTAGGGCAAGTTTCTACCCCCTCATCCTACATCCCCTCCCATAATAGCCTTCACTGCATGGATTCCCATTGATATCAACGTGCTATTTTCATAGTAAGAGTCTAAATCAGAGTCCATTGAGTAGGTCTTTTGACTCGGTGGGCTTTGGATCAGACCTTAAAGTACTACTGAACATGAGTAAGTGGGATAGAACATGGTCCTTAATGGAAAGTATTGCTCAAAAATATGTTCACTTACAAAACCCTCTGAATTTTAGAAACTAAAATGTAAAGTTCTGATAATCTAGTGAATCTTCTGATAAATGCTCCTCAGAAGTAGGGGTCTCTTCTAAAGAGGACATGGCAAAAGTACATGGAACAATGAAGTAAATCGGGGGTTCCTGTTTGCTGTCTCATAGCACAAGGACACAAGAAATGAAAAGGTGAGAGATTCAGAAGTGATCAAAGGAAATACTTTTTCACCCAGTATGTAATTTGAGCGTAGAACTCACTGCCACAAGATATCACCAAGGCCACCAATTCAGCAGTATTCAAAAATGGATTGGGCATTAATTTCGATAAAAAGAATATCATGCAGCTATTGATAACAAAATTTCTGGAAGGGATATTAAACCTCCTGCTTCAGGGTTTAAACCAATTTCTAACTCTTAGGGATTAGGATGAGAGCCAGCATGAGGGGCAGATTCCTGCATCTGACTATTGCATGGTTCTTACAACTCCTGAAACATTGGGTGCTAGCCACTGTCAGAACAGGACAGTGGACTTAGTGGACTTCATCTCTGATCCAGTCTGGCAATTCCTGTGTTCCTCGGTAGTACCATTCTGTGCTGTTGAAATCCTTTGAGCGTAGCTGAAAGAAGCAATAAAGCTTTAGGAGAAGGAAAGCTATCATTTTCTCAACGGTTTGTTTGTGTGAAACTGTCCCAGAGACATTCCCAAAATACCATAGCTATTTCAAAATATATATCCTTTGCAAAATGCTCACAAGGCTGAGAAAACATCTTAACTCCAGAATACTAAATGGAATGTTTTCTGAAACAATAAAACTTTAATATTTTTTGTTGTTGTTGCAACCATGCTTTGTGAAGCGTTGTTTTTAAAACATTTTCTCAGATGGCATCTTATGTAGCAAGTCGTATCCTGTAGTGGTTGTTAATGATTAAACCCTAAAAATCATGACATCTAATGAGAGAGCCAAAGAAGCCCTACCATGCTGTACTGCTATAATAAACCCGAAATACTTTCTCCTTGCAACCAGTCTGGGACTCGGGGTCTGGACTGTGTGACATTGGCAGACCCAGGCCCTTTGCATGAAAAGTCAGAGTATGTCTGGTTAATAAGCGATTTCATTCCCATTTCACAGCACCTGGAGGCTTGCACATTTTTTCTTGAGAAATTTATCCCTATTAATACGGGTAAATGGGTCAATATATTCATATTAATGGGTTACATTCATCAAAGGATAATTAACATGCATTAGATAAGCAAAACTTTGGTGATTTTTCATATCCTCTAATGTGACTATTGGACACTAACTGGCACTAATTAATTATAATTAAATATATGTTCATAGAGTGAGCTGAAATATTGCTTCCCTCCACAGTATTTATTTCTAAAACTTGTAAACAGTAGCTCCACATACTCTAGTATTTAGAAAAGATCCCTTCTTTTTGTCCCTTCTTATTATTATTTACTATTACTATTATTATTAGTTTCCTCTCTAGCAGTCTGATCTTAGGATATACCTCAACGTGGCCTAGCTTTTGCATATGCAGTTTGCACCCACAAATAATTCTACCCACCGTTTGAGTCTAAATTGATCAAACAGGTAGGTAGGCTTCTAACAGCAAATATTTGAACCAGAAGTACACTGAGAGTGGAATTATTTGAAGATGCTAAATTGTGCCTGTAAATCTGGAGTCCATCTGTGAAAAACAGCATTTCCCACAGCATTAAAATATCACCTCACCAGAAGTGAACAATCAGGCTTGTTTCTATGAAGGGAGGGTGCAGTTGTCACCAGCCCGTCACAGCTTCATAGCCGTGAGTAGTATGCCGCATTAATTACCCACATGACAGATGCATACTTTATCAGTACATGTCTGAGGTTTCAGGGAATCTGGCGTCCATGCACTTACCTTTCTCATTGCCATACATAACAATGTACAGGGAAGACAAAGATCTCTGCCACTCACCCTTGAAGAAAGTGGCTGTGGAAATGCAAAAGAAATGGTTCTCATCCTGGCCTCCTGCACACTATTTCTGCTGAACAGAACCTTGGGTTGGAAAAATTCCTACTAAGCATCAGAACTATTGTCATCAGAACTGTTCACCTCATTGGGACCTAAATGCAATGATACTAATGCCTTGTGTCGGTATAGCTGCATCCACAGTCAGGCTCCGTACTGCTTCAACAGTGCTGTAGTTAAAATGGTGCAGAAACGGTGTGCAGACAAACCCGTAATGAAGTAATGTGGGGGATGACATGATCTGTGTGGAAGCAAAATGCAATTACAGGGATATGAGGTTAATGGAGGACTTGATGAGACCAGTATGATGTCAGTGCAAGCCCATGTGGATCCCTGCAGTGGTGTGATGGATGCAGACGTGCAGAGATGATGTCAAAGCTCAGAGAAGTTCTACATCAGGTGGAAAGGGCTCCTTTGTCCTCCTTCAGAGTACTGCTGTTTGGCCTCCAGCATATAGAAACTCAGCTCCAAGCACCAAATCATACCATCCTGGCTTAGGTTTTACTCAGTACAGACGTGGGGCAACTGCCAGTCCTTCCTTAGGACTTGCTCCTGACGTCCGTGGCGGTTTACCTGTTTAAAACAAGAACCTCAGGGTTTAACCAGTTCTGACTCGCTGTCTGCGGGGTAGAACATAACACTAAGAAGGAGAGCGAGGGAGGGAAGGGAAGGGACTAGAGTTCTGGACCAGGAGCAGCAGAAGGTCCCAAACAGTGTGTGTGTGTGTGGGGGGGGGCACCAGCACCCGAACCATGGCCCCACCCCATCCACACAGCTCCTTCTTCCCAAGCCCCCATGCCTGAACCGCCCCTTTCCTATAGGCTCCACCCCCACATTGCCTCTTCCTCCTGAGACCCCGCCCTCACTAGCTCCTCTCTGCCCCCTTCTTCCCCCCACCCGTCGCTCACCCTTAATGGCTGGTAAAAAGTGGGAGGGCATAGCCCGCCCTGGTCGGGACTTGTGAGGTGCAGCATGAGACACGTTCCTCTGATGGGTGGCAGTGAAATGTGGCTTGTGAGGATGCTGTTGGAGTGGGGAGGAGGACGGGAACCCAGACAGGGTGGCAGGATATAGAGGAGAAAAAGGGGTGGAAAACAGGACAGCCAGGGAAAGAGGAGGATGATACAGAGCGAGAGCACCGAAGAAGGGTGAAAGGAGAAAATCAGAAACCTGCCAGTGCCGTAAGAATTCCTCATTAAAAGAGAGACGTTTTCTGCTACACTTGAGAGGTGTCACTTCCCACAGAAAATCACTGGAACTGCTGTTTTAGTAACCAAACCAGCAAACCACTCCCTTCCCCCCACCATTCGTCTCGGGCTCTTCACCCTCTACATGTACACACTTGCTTCTTTGGTGGGATCCTTTGTCTGTTCTGGACAATCATTGTGAATGGTATGAAGACAGCAGATGTCATAGTTCTCCTCTTGGGCGAGAAATGAAGATTTCAAAGTCCCCCCAATGTTTTTACCGTCCATTTTAGTTCAGTTTCACAGCCATATGCTGTGACCCAGGAGATACTTCACAGTTATAGCAACTGTGCTGCTTCAATGCTGCATAAATATCCCCATTAAAATACTGTCAAACAGCAAGCGACTGTAAGATGATTTATAAACGGACGGACATTTATCTAACATAGCCACTGCGTTAGCTTTTCTTCTTTGGAGGGGCCATTACATCTTTCAATATTTGCTTGCCTTTGGCATTATGCTCAGCCCTGACCCGTAGGAACCTACTTCAAGAGCAGAGAGAGTGGTTCCTTTTTCTTGCCTGTCCAGTCCTTGACCTCTTTGCTAATAACAGTGATAGGAGTACAAACTGTGATGGCACCTTTTGTGCTGCAAAGAGCTGTGCACTCTGACCTGCACTCGGTTTGCCAGTCTGGAGTGTGATGGTAATGACTTTGGGTCAGTTCTGACACAAACGAGATTTGAACAAGTGACTTACAACTACAGCTGGGTATTTGTCTGAGTCTTTGTGAGACTAAAGCAAACACATTCATTGTGGAGCTGTCCCTGCTCCTTTTGTGTTTGCTTTGCGCAGACACTCCACAAATGTCACTGAGCGATTTGGAATAAAGAATGTGTCTGAGGAAAGAGCACGGGTCTCAAGAATGTTTCTCACACAGAAAGAAAGGCTAATTTAATGTGTTGGACTGGTTTGTGAATCATTCCCTCTGCTTTCATTCCAGACACATAGGTATTTTGCAATGCTAACATCAATGTTTGGAGTGGGAGGAACTTAGAAATGGGTTGTCCGCCCATTTTTGAACTTTTGTCCATTTTTAGAATCAAATTCAAGTTGACATTTATTGATGTCATGAAATTATTTATATGAGAGTTTCTTACTTTTACTTCCAATAAAGGACTGAAAAAGCAAAACCCACGAGAAAGCTTGTACTTGTGGAATTTCTAACAACGTCTGGGAACAGAGATGCTGAAAATCTTGTGAGAAATCCTGTTTGCCCAAGATTTCCTGCCCATAATCGCAAATTCCAAGGCAGAATGATGAGCTGTTTGAGGTTCTCCAATCCCCAGTTATTAAAGGTTAAATTCTTTAAGCTTCAGGCTCCTAGAATGACATTGGGTTATAAGACTGATCCTAGCTTGTTTATATCACCAAGAATGGTCATATTAAATACCAAGAAAGTAATGCTTAGTGTGACGTGCACTGACTAAGCTGAATGCCAGGGATTCTTTCTTTTGAGTAACCAAATCCTTCATTGTTGGTAGCCTGCCTAGGCTGTGATGTACGCTGCCTCTGACATGAAAGTGCAACATACTGAAGCAAATAAAACCGAAACTGAATACGCAGGAGTGGTTTTGCCAGTTGACATTCCCTGGAGCTGTGGAAGTGGAGGGAGTTGGGGCCCGTGTCTTTCTCCTAAAGAAATGTCCGGTCTGTTCACATGGCGGCTTGCTACCGGAAAAGGCGTGGAAGCGAGTTCCAGCTTCCTTACCAATTGGCAGCATGCTGTGGGAAAAGACTCAGCCCACCGATCTGCCCTAATGTGCTCCTGAAAGGCCAGGCTGAAGAAGTAATAATAATAGTGATGATGATCATAATCTCTGGCGCTCACAGAACACTTTCCATCCATAAATCCCCCCACGCCGTACAAAGGAGATTAATGTCAGAACTACAGTGTGAAAACAGCAGGAGGTTTGCAGTTGTTTGAAATGGGCTGGGCTGGAACCCTGCACGGTCCGGGCTTACTGTTGTCTTGTTAAACCAGACAAGAGAACTGCTATGTTACCATCGTGTTAATGGAAGTGTGTGCATAGAGGGAAATATTCATTCCCTGCAGTTCTGGGTAGGTAAAATGCCCTCGATCCCCCTTGCGGGCAAGGCTACCTGTTACGTCTCCAGTCAGTTAACAGAGATGTGAGCTACTAACTCTGGTCCATCTCTCCCCTCCCCACTGTCTTCCCCCCCACAATGACAGAAGTGCAGAGTCAATGGGTTGAATGATCTTGGGCCCAAACTGGGGCTGGTCTTCACTACAGGGGAGATTGAGGCTGCTGCTGTCGGTGCAGCGGGGGTCGATTTAGTGGGTCTAGTGAAGACCCGTTGTATCGCGGGCAGAGCGCTCTCCGGTTGACTCCGGTACTCCAGCTCCCCGAGAAGAATACGGGAAGTTGACTGGAGACCGGCTCCCGTTGACGCTGCGTAGTGAAGTCACTGGGGTAAGTCAACCTAAGCTACGTTATGAAGGTAGCTGGAGTGGCGTAACATGGGTCAACTTACCCCGCTAGTGAAGACCAGCCCTAAGGTTGCTCCGGAGCTCTTGTTTCATAGGAATGTGCAGGTCTGGTTTGCACTCTATCTGAGAAGAAGCCATTGAATTGCTGTTTGACTAACCCTTTTGTCCAGCTCAAAGCAAAGTGTTACCCAGACCTTAAAGACTCCACATCCTACCTTTTCCGTCAGATGTGAGTGAAAGGTTTTTGGATTTAGCCCTTATTTCAAAGCATGGTCTTGGGATTTCTTTCCCCAGAATATTTTAATGAGTAAGAAAGACTTCTGTTTATTAATTAGTGAATCATAGAGCAATAGAGTTTGAAGGGGGTCATCTAGTCTAACCCCTGCCACGATGCAGGCTATGTTGTGTCTAACATATCCAAGACAGACAGCTCTCCAGCTTCCTTTTGAAAACCTCCAGCGAATGAGATTCCACAACCAGCCAACCTCAAGTTCAACATGATGAATCTGAGAGTGTTGAAGGACTTGCCAGTCAGTCATCAGGTCAGTTAGTGCTGGTATAGTTGCAGGCCCCCCAGTCAGCCTTCATGATCGCCAGCATGGCACTGTTCAGTTTTGATTCTGGCACGTCAAAATTCCAGGATTTGGATGATTTCCCAAATGCGGCCAGGTGCTGCCTGCCAGAACAATAACCAGCTTACAAGGGCAACTCTTGTGAGATCTCCACCCCCCTTAGTTGTCTCTTCCCCATGCATCACCTACTTCTGCCACTGTTGGGAAGGAGAACCTACTTCCTCCTTGTCTTCCTGGGCAGTGCCAGCTGTCACCCGTCCCGCCAACACCTTCTGAATCTGTGGGATGGGAGCTACTGCATCCCATCTATAAGGGGTTTTTGGTGGAGCTCTAGATACTCCACCCACATGCCTGCAGTAGCCCGCAGGCCTCATGCAGTTGCTAGGGAACCATGCACGGTCGCTGAGGCTGCAGGGTAGTGATGAGCAGAGATGTGTCTTTCCCTACTGAATTGGAGGGTGGCTAACAACCCCAGCCTTCGCCACAGGTCCCGTGAGCTAGCACTTCCCCCAAAGAGAGGGACCCATGCCCTTGAAGAGCCCCAAAGGAAGAACGGATTGAAAGTCGCCAGCCCTCAATCCCTGGCAAAGGCTCTGAGAAGTGAGATGGGACAAAACTGGGCCTGTAGGATACAGGAGAGAGGGAGAAGGCTGGATGAGACCATCAGGGTGCGAGAGAGAGGTCTGGGCAGGGTTGGATGCAGCAGGACTGGAGATGAGCTTCTTTCTGAAACGAGAGCCTCAAACTGGCTTTGTGGAGATGGAGCCTAGATCCAGAGGTGGACTCAGGTCTGAGGATCCAATCCAGACACACCTGTGCTTGGAGGGGGTTTGAGTCTGAAGTGTCATTTTGGATCGGTATCTAATTAAAGGGACGATGCTATCTTACAATACCTACTTATAAAACCTTTTCCTGGCTCGTTAGGCTAAGAGCAGAATCTTGACAAGTTCCCCACATGATTTGTCTTCAGATCAGACTTGTAATTCTCCAGATTCCACCAACAACCTTCTGTGTGGCGTTCAGGGCTCCGTTGGGAAGTCTTGGCACTTGGGGTTTACTTGCCGCAGAATGGTGGCACCTTTGTGCTCTGGAAGGACTCACGGTTGCTGTTATCCATGTGGTTAGTAAACAGATATAAACAGATTTGACCCCACCTATGCTTAGGCAGTTGCCCCATAAATGAAGGTACCCAAATTATTATGAGGAAAACTGCATGGTGCCTCTAAGCTTGAAACTGCTTTCACACAGGGAAGTGCAAAATGCTGCATCTTTTGTAGAATTAGCTTATGCATAAATTATGAGCAAACTGATTTTGCAAGAGACAAGGTGATGGGCACACACATATTGAAGACCATGCTCAGTCCCTTTTCAATTCTACAGGTAGTTTTGGAAAATATCAGAAAATGACTCCAGGTTAATGGTTTCTTAAACTAACATCTAAGCAAATTACTCTGTCAGCAATTTCTAATCTGTGTGGATAACAATGCAACATATATTAGCCAATGAAGTGAGTCTGATCTGAGACTTTATGAGGAATTTAATAATTTAGTGTTATAACTTAACTATTTGAAATATTTAAGTATTCAGAGTGTGTTTCTGGCATTTAATACTCACATTCCAATAGTCGATTGCTCATTCAAATGTACTAGAGAATACTGAATAGGGCTCATTATCATATTAATATAGAAAATATATTGGATTAATTATGCACTCCTTCATTCAGCATGAATTTACTCTTTTTAGGTGGAGAGCGAGCAAAGGAGAACAGTATTTTCTTGTGCATCATTAAGTAGTCATCAGATAAAAGGGAAAGTCCTTTCATGGATCAGTGGTTAAAAAATAGGAAACAAGGATAGGAATAAATAGTCAGTTTTCACAGTGGAGAGAGGAAAACCCACTGTCCCCCAAGGATTTGTGCTGGGACCAGTGCTGTTGAACATATTCATAAATGATCTGAAGATAGGGCTAAACAGTGAAGTGGGAAAGTTTGCAGGTGATAGAAAATTACTCAAGATAGCCAGGTCCGAGCTGACTGCGAAGATTTACAAAGGCATCTCACAGAATTGGGGCAATGGGCAAGAAAATGTTGATAAATACAAAGATCTGCACACTAGAAAACAATACCAACTATATATACAAAATGATGGGGCCTAAATTAACTGTTGCCACTCAAGAAAGAGATCTTGGTGTTATTGTGGATAGTCCTCTGAAAACATTCATTTAATGTGCTGCAGCAGTCAAAAAAGCCAACAAAGTTCGGAACCATTAGGAAAGGCAAAGAAAATAGGACAGAAAATATGATAATGCCAATATAAAACCACACCTTGAATACTGTCTGCGGTTCTGGTCAACCCATCTTCAAAAGGAGATGTATTAGAATTGGAAAAGGTACAAAGAAATGCAACAAAAATGATTAAGGGTATGGAACAGCTTCTGTATGAAGTGAGATTAAAAATGATTGAAAAGACTGGGATTGTTCATCTTGGAAAAGAGATGACTAAGGCGGGGGGTGGGGGATATGATAGAGATCTATAAAATCACAAATGGTGCAGAGAAAGTGAATGAGGAAGTGGTATTTACCCCTTCACATAACACAAGAATCAGAAACTGAGATTAATAGGCAGCAGGTTGAAAAGAAACAAAAAGTACTTCACATAACGTACAGCTAACCTGTGGAACTCATTGCCAGGGGATGTTGTGAAGGCCAAAAGTATAACTGGGTTCAAAGACAAATTTGATAAACTAATGGAGGACAGGTCCATCAATGTCTAGTAGCCAAGGTAATCAGGGATGCAACCCTATGCTCTGGATGTCTGTAAACTTCCTACTGCCGGAATTTGAGGATGGAGCACTTGCAAATTGCACTGTTCTGTTCATTACCTCTGAAGCATCTGGCACTGGCTACTGTTGGAAGGTTGGATACTGAGTTAGATTGTCCACTGGTCTGATCCGGTCTGGGCATTCTTCTTGTCTCAGGAGCAGGTTTGGGGATCGTAGAATAGATACTCCTTTGCGAAGAAAACTCTTTCCTGCTGTCTGTGGAGATTAAAATTAGATTTCAGTCCCAGACCTGTAGCAGACCCTCCCACATTCTTGGAATGATTTTCCATGTGCTGTTATCTCAGTAAGAAATGCATAACAGCCCGAGAATGGGGTCTGTGTTTGTCCAAGCACAATGGCAGATTTCTGGAAGTTAAACAGTATGGGTGATGGAGACGGTATTTGGGAATATAATAGTGTCCATACTTTAGAGTCCTCAGGAAAGCCCTATGGCCCGTGTCATAGAGGAGGTCAGACTAGATGATCACAGTGATTTCTTCTGTCCTTAAAATCTAGAAATCTATGAAAGTCTTCTGTAAAAATTTCCAACCGTCTCAGCAAGGTTTAAGAGTCTGGATTTCGATCCCCATTCATCTTATTGAAAAACCTTTATATTTTATCTTATGTGTGCCTGATTTGTACAAAGTTTACAGGTTATGAGGGATCATGTCTGCTTGGCCTTAATGTACCACTGATGAAAATGGCTTCTGTAGTGTTGTAGGGTCCATCTGGATATTTGGAAGCACCAGACAACTCAGTGGCTGTTAATGTTACACGGTGCTGCTGAAATGAGGTTGCAGTTCCAGACTTCGTGCCTTCCAGAATGTTTGGCACGGTACAATTCTCAAACGGGCACTGAGGAGGCACCTGACCTAGTGAGGAATGTTAACAACCCTGATTCTTTCGTAGAGCCCTGAATCCATTTGAGACTGGGTTATAACTCTTGTGGATTTCTCTGCAAAGCCCAAACAGTACTCGCGGCTCTTCTATTAGGCCAAATCCTGCAGTCTTTACTTAGCATTTACTCAGGACAAACCTGCATTTAGGATCAACTGAAAGTTTTAACCCACAGACATTTTTTAATCAGTTAATGTTGGGGATGAGGAAGAATTGTCTTTAAGAATCTGGATGTCTTAGAAAGAGGGCTGTATTGTATTTCAAGCTGCCATAGCAACTTTATTGGCAGGAACAATGAGTGCAGTGAGCATAGAAATCTCCCAATTATTCTAACAGCTACATTAAAAATAAAATTGAACAGTATCAGCCTTCACTTCTGAGATCACATTTCAAATCAACAAATATCCTCAGAACTAGGAAAATCAGGAGGCTCTAGCCTTCTTGTTTTGCCCCACTCAGGCTTAGCTGGAAATTAAGTGTAGCCTTTTATTTGATTTAAAATGAGTTTTAAGATGTTATTACATCACCGTGGGTTCAGTACTAGCAGTTACTGTTTCAAGATTAACAGAGTGAAAGTCACCTCTGCTACTTGCTTCAGAGGTAGACTCTCTAGGAACACACAAAGACCAAGGATAGTGACCACATATACATTCACCAGACAAAGTCTAGTCTATTTGACAAGTTTTATTAAAGTTACAATTTAATTTATGATTCCCCAAGTGTATAGGAATTCTATACAGACCTATGCACAAGTTACAAATACAGTTATATTCCCATCCTTAACAATAGCGTTCGGATCAGGTGGGTCTCTCATGGCTTGATCATCAGTAGAGATACGGTTTCTGCTAGTCTCCCCTAGAGAGCTCAGTTTTCCCATTCTGGGCGTCCCCTTTTTATAATGCAATTCTGTCTATACCTACATTCTGCATGTGTCCATAAAAGTGTCCACCCTCTTGTCTCTCATTGGTCTGTGTCCCCTGGAAACGTAAGGGACCCCAAGTTTCTATAGGCTGTGTAAAGTCCCTTTGTTCTCATTAGGATTGACACACAACCTGTATCCCATGATTAAGACACATGTCTGAGACAGGTGTGCCTTTATGGTATTTTTATGATCTAATATTAATCTTCTGGGTAATTTTGTGCAATATTATCACTTTTATCAATATTACCTTTTCCCATAATCTTAGGGCATTGGATTATTTCTTGGTCATTGGCTTGAGTCCGCATTATAAGTGTGTCAGAATGGGGTGAGGCATCTTGAGACCTGGGAGAGGTTTACACAGACTTTGTACAGGCATAAATGGCATTACAAGTGCTATGGCATTGGAAAATCAGCCCCTCTGTATCTCAAGTTTCCCATCTGTACAATGGGGATCAAATTTTACCCCTTTTATACTTGTCCTGACACGGGGTCCTGTTTGTACATGACAGTGCAATGTATAAATTGTTTTCAGTGGCAGGTGTGGGTCTAATACTCAGGATATTTGTGTTCCCAGCCCTGTGCTTATTTGGCTAGGCCACCTGGCTCCCCAGGTGATGTCCCATCCTTCTCTTGTCCACGCTGTCAGCAGATCCATGTTGGCTGTATCATCAAGTGACATTGAAATCCATTCCAAACCTATCTCTTTCTCCAGCTGAGCTTATATAATGGGAGTCGTGTTCATAACTCCATGAGCCAGTGCAAAGTGTGGGAACAGAAGGGGAGAGCATACTTCAAAAAAAAAGTTGGGAGAAAGGAGATGAAATTGACAACTTTCTGAGAATACTAGTGGTTGTATCTTATTTTATCACTCTGCACAGAGCTACTCAAACAACAAAAACACAAGCTCATGGGTGAGTAGTAGATAACTGTGCATTTTAGATTGAGGCCAGATGGCTCAGGACCTTCCTACATTAGAGACTGCTTCCAGTGTTACCAGCTCCCGCAATTGTAGCATAAGTCTCACAAGATTTTATATCTGTCTTAAAGCCCCAGGTCCTGGACTCAGGCAGTTACCTGAAGGCCTCACTTTTCATTTATTTTAAAGTAAGTTTCTAGCTTTCCTGATTGTGGAGAAGAGTCTGAAAAGCTGAACTAGAGGCTCAAATCAGAAAGCAGATCAAAGGAACCCACTATTTGTTTTTTTCAAAGTCTTGTGATTTTTAAGCCAGTCTCAAGATTTTCAGGCCTGACTATGGTTCTTGAGCTCTTGGCTTTTTTCTCTGTGATGTATTTAGACAGGGAAGATCTGCAGAGGTAATCACATTGGGCACCCCTCTGGGTAAACAGGAGGGAGTTGATGGCAAGGCGTTCTCTGTGAGGGTTTTTTCCTTTTGGAAAGCACCTCCCCCCTCCCCCCCCCCCCCGCCGTCTGAAATAACCGAAATGTCAGCACGTTGGAGTCATGCAGCAAACTGCATTGTTCTCAAAATGCTGGTTAGGAAGCAAACATGTCCTGAGGGGAAATGCACAGGAAAATAGGAAATCTATTTGTCTTATTGTTACTACATTTGTTGATTATCATATTTTGATGTTAGTCTTTCCTTTTGCTACATACTATTGATTGATTGATTATTCTTTAGTCACCTGTTGGAGGTTTCTGAAGGCTCCAGATGGGTGCTTCCCACTGTGGTTTTACAATCTGAATGGTGAACTTCAGTAAATGTGTAAACTCTCTGGGTTTTAATTAGGAAATGTTATGGCAAAACTAAAGCATTACATTGTGCAAATATATTTCCAGCACTGTTTTGTGGGGTTTAAAAAACATTTTCAATTTCAGTTTGACGTAATTGGGAGAAATGTCGCATGTTTTACAGAACGTTCTCAGCAATTATCAATAAAAAGTCATTTTAAAAAACCTATGTAGTAGAATAAATGTTAAAAATATAAGTAACGCTGTCTTTTTTGTTAAAAAAAAACTCTACTCCCCAGGTGGATTGGCAAGTGCACTAAGCTCTAAGTAACTCTTGCAAACTCCTAGACTATTAGTTTGATTGGCATTGTCAATATATTATGTTCTATATGTATTTTTAAAAGTCTTTGTATGGACTGTATTTAATTTTGAATTTGAAATCTGATCAATGAATGGTATTCTCCAATGCATTTTAATCTTCATGGCTGTTTTTTATCTTCAGTCAGGTGAATTCACATTTCAGTAAAGGCCAGTCCAGAAAACAAATCTGATCTGGACAACAGGTTGCTGTTTTCCCCTTTGGTACTGCTGCTCAGGCTCTGCGAATCTGACTCTATGTTGTCCTCATTGTACATGCTGTGTGTATTTTTATGACATACACAGCGCATGCAATGTGGACATAATGGAGACCAAAATACATCTGATGAATTTTAAGGAGATAATGAGTTATGTTTCATAGAAATATTTTAATCTGCTTTTGCAAACTAAAATTCCTCATTGGGAAAATCCACTGTGTGGGTGACAGAGTCTCAAAACTGCATTGCAAGTGAAACACACAAAGTCCGTGTAACATTTCATTAATTCTGAAGTCCTCAAAATGATATTTAAATGGAATTTAGATGGTGCTGAAGCCTTGTGCTCTGGGGTGCGTTCAGAGGTGAAAGTAAAATTACTCTCTTACCAGCACAGGGGCAGCTTTGTCCCCCCCCCAAAAAAGGGGTGGGATCTTGGGTGGAAGGGGCAGGGCTGGGGGGGGGTCAGCGTCCCCCTGCCAGCCCACCTGTGCTGCCCGGGGCTGTTAGCTGCTCCTTTTGCCCCTGCCCCGTTCAGACAATTGCTCAGACAAACAAGTTTGTTTACATTTGCAGGAGACAATGTTGGCCGGTTCTTATTTACAATGTCACCTGAAAGTGAGAATAGGCGTTAGCATGGCACTGTTGTAGCCGGAATTGCAATGTATTTCCATGCCAAACATGCTAAAGATTCACATGCCTCTTCATGATTCGATTTGTAGATTGCACAATCTTTTGTTTATCTTTTTTACAGAGCAGATATTTGTAATAAAAATAATCTTATATAGTGAGCACTCTATACTCTGTATTCTGCATTGTAATTGAAATCAAAATATTTGAAAATTTAGAAAAAATCCCAAAATATTTATAATAAATTTAAATTGGGATTCTGTGATTAACAGTGCCATTAAAACTGTGATTCATCTCAATTACTTTTTTAATATCATGATTGATCAGGATTAATGTTTTCATCATTTGACAGCCCTAACAAAAATGTTCTGACTTTCAACTTCGGTGTTTTGTAAAAAATAATTTTAATATTTTAATGAAAATAGAATGTTTAATCATTTGTAACTGTAGTGACCGGAAGATTATTGTTACGGCAACCAGCAGGAGGCGTAGTTACGCTTCTGAGTCAACTCCAGGAGAGGGCGTAATGGTGTTATCAGCTATGAGAATGGCCTTGTATTTCTGTTATCTGTGTGTGTCTGAGAACAGTTTCCCAGTTGTGTGAGTGTTTACCCCGTCTGTGTGAGAACGAATGTGTGGGAAACTAGATGGGGAAACTGAGGCAGGACAGCATAATCATCAAATGCTAAACAGCGTGTAATCAACCAACTGGCTTGCTGCTTGCTATTCATGAGATATGAGTATGTATGAGATGCAAATGAGCATGGCTATATCTGCGCTGACACACCTTCTTGGGTTGGGCTTCTTCTCTGGACATTGCTTGGGTGTGTCAGACCTCCTGTATCGCGGCAGTGCTGACCGGGGCCCCCAGCACGGTAATGCCGCTCCCTTCAATAAACTCACCACTATCCATCTAGCCATCTGTGTGAAGCCTCGTTTCTCCCGGCTACGAGATAGCACCCCGCAACAGTAACAAAACATAATTTTTGATCAGTTTTAAATCGCTGAGTTCTTAGATTCAAACCCAACATGAACAAATATTGGGCCAGATTTTCAAAAGCAGGTCCCCATTTCTGCACCATCAATTGGCAATTTTGCACCTGAAAATTACTGGTTCACAGGCTAATTTGGGCAGATTATCCCCACAAGTATTGAAATATTCTGATTTGCAGCAAAATCATTGTAAGTACAAACTTTCTACCTGCGGATTTGTAGAGGATGCAGGAACAAAAATGGATGCCCACTTCTTTTTTGGTCCTCTTCCTATTTTTTTTTATTTGGCAAATACATTTAATGGGAGCCTCTGTTACGGTGTTTTTATAAATTTTCCAGGCGGCTTTGCTCTTGTGACGAAGTGGGTATTAGCCCAGGAAAGCTTATGCTCCAATACTTTAGTTAGTCTTTAAGGTGCCACAGGACTCTTTGTTACCTCTGCTATTCCAGACTAACACGGCTACCTCTCTGATTCTTGCCTGTGGTAGGTGCTATGCAGATTAAAGGGTACGAGTTAGATTCTTACAGTCTCAAAGCTAAAGTAAAATGAACAGACTCTATTCAGATATGTGAACAAAGGTGGAATATCATAGTGGTTTAGGGCACTACTCTGTTTTGTATGTGTTGCATAAATGGCAATGGGATGATATACTGGTGTGATTCTCTCATTAAACTATAATCTGTATGAGCTGATATTTTATGGAACTTGAACATCTAGCTTTTACTCCTGGAAAACACTCTGACAATCTCTGTGTGAGAGATGACATGGAGCCATTTAGATTTGATCCTGTGTGCAGGGACATCCTTATAAATAAAAAATCTGGTGAAATGAACTTCTGCCGGGCTGGGGAAAGCCGCGATAGGCTAGTGGTCAAATTAAATGTTGAGGTGTCAGCTCAGCAGCCTCATCTGATTATCTGCACCTGAGGCTACAGAAATCTCATTAAAGCCCTGTTATGCGATGATGAAAAATGCATCCCTGTCCCAGTGACGTGTTTGAGGAGGCAAAAAATGCTTCCCTCGTGATGGTGTGCTGCTGTGAGAATTAATGTACTTGGCTTGCTTCTATCTTTTCGGCGGAGCTGGGGGTGGGGGAGCAAAGCCTGTAAGATGTTTACCACTTCTTGCTGTGGAAGAAACTCAGCTCGCTCTGACTTCAGTCCCTTGGTGCAAACTCTAACGGACGGGCTCAGATTCAGTCCGGGTTGCCCTCGACTGATTTAGCTTTGTGGATTTTATTATTTGATCCTAAACCAGTACTTGTATTTGTCCAGTTATTCCATAGGTCCAGCTGCATAATGGATCATACAGACTCCAGTGTCTTGAACAAGAAAACAATGATCTAAGAGCGTTAGCAAGAATTACTTTTGTTTTTAAGAGGTGTCACTGCTGCATGCAACCAGCTTACAATTTTTAATGTGTTTTTTCCAATCATTATCTCAGTCATTGCCACAAGACAATTGCTCCACATTCCTATTTTGTTTCTCTGATGCTTGTAATGGAAAGAAAATTTCAAACTCAGACAGCTTTTAACAAAAGAACTCAAAATGCCCCATTCCCCAGTCTAACACATGCTAAAGAATATGATTAAGATGCCATGCAGTTGACTTAAATAATAGCAAAAGGCACTTTTGGCTGTGAGGATAAGTTGTCATCTATGAGGGTTAATAGTTTTGAGTAGTTGCTGCTCTAATTTTTTCTGTCATTTTTACAACTAGATGTCTTGCTATCCTGTGTACATGTGTACACGTTTCTCTAGCAGTTTCACTGGTCAGACAAGCTATAGCTATGGTTGCAAAACTGGTTTTATTCTAACCAGCCTCTTTTACAAAAGCATGGAGCTTTTAGCATTTTGGCAAACAAGGCTTTTTGTACTATGGTGATTTTAAAAAGTTTGCATGAAATCCCTTCAGTTGTTTCTGGAGCTGATGAAACAGATTGAAAACATGTACATTTATTTTTTCCTTCTATTTCTCCCTTCTACAAAGATAACTTAAAACCCTCTGAACTTTGAAAGGTCTCAGCTGTGTGTATAATATGCCTTATAACAAGCACATGTTTTGCAAAGTGTGAAAATGATGGTTATCAGACAAGGAAGTTGAGAACATTTGGAGCTGCAGGACCAAGCGTGTGCAGCAGAAAATGTCATTAAGCTGGAGGACTTTAAAATAGATGTCACACTCATGCCAGCCGAGGTAATTAACTCAGGGATTTTTGGTTACAGATATTTATGAGCTCATCTGAGGATTGCAGGAGGTCACACCAACAGGTTTGGAGCAAAGGGCGATAGAGTGGCTTCACTCTGAAGGAGGAAGTAATTAAGGGAAGCCTGCCAAAACTACAAATGTCTGCTCACAGGGGCCAAAGCAGACCCAGAAGGGGCTGAGCCATGGCCTGTAATCTTTACCCAGGATTAATTCTGTTTGTGCTGGGAATGTCCGTCTTTGACCAGAGAGCACGGACTCTCTCGGGTTTCCTGTGTGAAGTGGGTTGACAAATTGCAGCGGAGGAGAAAAGGGACCTAGAGATCTAGATTAGCCTTGAGGGTTTAGAGCAGCTTGGCAGTGTTTTGGTGGAAGGGTTTTTCTCACTCCTCCCTGGGCTAAGGCAGAAGGTTATTGCCGTGCCACAAGCCATGTGCAGAAAGCCGCTGTTCTGGCATCACACCCTTTTGTGAGGCCGTGGGGCGGAAGTATCAAGAAGCCGTTTTCCAAGTCCCTCCTGTCATATGACTCCATATAATAACCTGTATGATCTGAAGTCCCGTGCAGTGTGTAATATATTTGTGCACTAGTCCGATTCCTCTCTGGACAGCGGGAGCAGCAGACATATGTCTCATTTCCAGAGCCACTGTGACGGCTCTGTTCTTTCCCACTTCTGGAGCCCCTGATTATTCTAGTAGCGTCTCTCAGCCTGGCGTAATTTTGAAAACATGCAGTAGGCCCTTGTGGTTTCATCCTATAGTGAGATTATGCCCCTCTCCTTTGACATTTGTACTTGACTAGAGGGGATTGCAAAATGGTATTTTTTGTGGGGTGGGGAGAATGGCAAGAAATGAACATTTTTTGATTTTTGAAACATTTTTGATCAAATTGTGGTGTTTTTTTCTGTTTCAACCCATTTTTAAATGATGACCTAACTTTCCAATTTTGTCAGCTTTTTGTCAACAAACCTGGGAAATTTTGAATGAAATGTGAATTTTCTGCAAAAATGTTCATTTTGGAAATGAAAAAAAAAAAGCTATTTTTCATTGAGGGAGGAGACATTTAAATGGGAAATTTTGGCTCAGCTCTCATCTTGAATTCAGTCCCCCAGAATCACTTTCACTCAGCTGGGCTCCATTGTGCTTTCCAAAGCACTAAGACCCAGATATTAAGGTATTTAGGCATTGCTGTGCTCAGTCTCACAATGTCTAACTGATTTAGGAACATACATCTTATTTACAAAAGGAAGTTAGGCACTTAGGACCTAAATCCTGTTTGAAAATGAGATTTAGGTTCCTAAATTGGTTGGCCTTAGTGATGCTGCGTGCAGGAATGCTTAAATATCTTTTAAAATCTGGGGCTAATATCTTTTCTCTAGTATTTTGAACAGCAGGGTATGCTATGTAGCATTCTCAGCTGCAAGGTTTAATTAAACTAAGCAGTGAATTAATTCCTCTATAGCACTGGAATTATGCAGGTGGTCTCAGATTGCTAGGGAAATGAAAACAAATGCCACACTTACTGTCAGCAACAGAAAATAAACAGGTTTGCTTCACAGTAGAAGTAAAACTTCTTGCAAAGTGTTTTGCTCTCTCTGTGATCCTCGTCAAGTGGTTGTTTTTTTAAAATGCTTTCCCTTTTTTTACCAATACATCTGTGATCTTTGTTCTCCGCCCAGCAGCTTTGCCAAGTTTGTGTTTATTTTCAGATGTCATTTAGGGCGGCGCTGGTGCTGATTTGACATCTTATCTCATTTGGAGGAGTTAGTCTACATGTTCCTTGTCCAAGGCAAACAGTGAAATAGCATTTTGTTGGTTCTTTTGATTACCCCTGCTCATTGTTAGATTTCTTTTTCCACACTGGCTCTTACTGCTATTAGCCGTTGGGATGTCTAGCTGCTAGTCTGGATAGGTTTGCAACCCTCAACCCTCCATAATTAAAGATTATGGCACATGATGAAACCTCCGGGAATACGTCCAGCCTTAATTGGCAACCCTAAGTCTGGGCTGTGTTGAAATATTGATTTAAATAAAAGTAATTCAATCTCCCGGCCATGCTGATCAATGCACTTTAGTTCTATCCTGGGCTAGCAAGAAAAATGCTATTTAGCATCTTTTTGAGACACCGGTGA
Source organism: Sternotherus odoratus (assembly GCA_032164245.1). Classification (NCBI taxonomy): domain Eukaryota; kingdom Metazoa; phylum Chordata; order Testudines; family Kinosternidae; genus Sternotherus; species Sternotherus odoratus. Next base: position 84,931,866 of record JAVMKO010000009.1, on the reverse strand, counting down.
GTCAGGGATCGCTGAGAGGACAGGGTCGGCGGACTCCACTGTTTTCTGTGGAGATGGAAGATGGAAGAAACTGTGGGAACTTGACTAGAAGACTTGAGAGAGAGGTGGAAAGAGAACCAGCTGCGTGTCACTTCCTCCGCGTAGAGTCAAGGGCTTCAGTAAATGTGGAGCCCTCAGGCTGCTCGAGAGGAATTGTGGCAGCTCTGCTGTATGTGGGTTTTATTCTGTCTGCACAACAGCTGATGGGTCCTGTGGTAAGAGGCAGTAATTACCCTTTAACTAGTTTACAGGTTTGTAGCTCGAATGTCAAGTGCGGTATTCCTTGTGAGGGTAGTGTGTCGCACACCCGTCGGTCACGGACACAGGCCGCACGGAGACTACCTTGTGTGTCAACACCCGTGTCATTTATTTACAGTGTTCGAATCCCTCCAGCAATCTGTGCAGTGTCTCCACGCCTTTACACCCCGTATCTCAACTTTCTAGCCTCTTCCCCAAAAGTGGGGGGTTGAAGGTGCGTCTACTCTTTGTCAGGCTCTCCTTGCCTTCTGTTTCTCTCCTCCTCTCTTCCTCCCACCCCGCCCTTCCTCTGTCCTTTTACATCATTTCCCTTGCAGTGGGCTACACGGCTCATGGACTCCCAGGCCCCAGTCTGGCCGGTAATCCGGTACACCTCTGTTCTCTGAGGCCTTCTCCGGGAGTACAGCTAGTGACTGGGCTGCTGGCTGAAGAGCTTGCCCTCAGCACACTGTCCCTGTGGCTTCTGGTTTGACGTAATACCATCGTGTGTGTGCACTCTGACCCCAGAAGAAGTGGGTTACAGGTTGATGGTAGCTCTTGGAAAGTTGGGCGAGGAGAGCCACTCACCCGACTTGTCCGCCAGTGTGGAATGGAAATAGAGCAGAATGCAAATGGGCTGGGTAGGCAGCATAGTGTGAACTACCTGGGACAAAAGAGACCACCTTGTGCCCTACCTCATGAGGAGCGGTTACCTGAGTGGAAAGTAACTCCACAGAGCTAAAAGATGAATGGAAGCAGCCATTTGGGCATACGTGAAAACCACAAGTGGAATGTGGTGGTAAGGGTCAGTACCTCTGAGTATGGCTCTGCTGGAGGAAATCGAGACACAGAGCTGCCATTTGCCGTGTCCTGTTGTGACAGGATTGAAAAGTTCTAAAAGCGACAGCGGGAAGAGCGGACGCCGGCTGGTCTCTGGTTTTGGAAGACTAGCGAGGTCTCTGGTGGGCCTGACCTGCCGCTCCCAAGAGACTGGACAATCCAGTGTTGAAGGGGTGCAGCCATCCTCCGCTGGTGTAGATTGTCCCAGCTACATTGACGTCAGTGGCGCTGTGAACCACCAGCTGAGGTTCTGACCCTGAGTATTCCAAGTGGGCAGAGAGTCTCCTTCTGCAGCATAAACAAACAGTAAAGGGTTCAAGCAAAAAGTGTTTGTAGTTCTTTAACGGTAGCTGACAATGCCAGCGAGCCAGCCATTTCCCTTTCTCTGTGCACTGTCATTTTAGTCTGATGAGATGATTGACTTTTTCACTGCTTACTAGATCCCTTAAAATGTCCTTAGGCCACTCACTGTCAGGACATGGACTGTGCAGGCAGAACAGGTCAGTAATCAAGTCAAAAGCCACAGAAATGGAGTGACTAGGAATACAGCTCACAGCCAGATTATAGTAGGCTGTGCTCCCATAGAACGGATAGCCCCAGCGCTCGCTAGGATACACAAGGAGTGCTGCCTCTACTCACAGAGCCATGTCTGAGATTTTCACTCTGCGTCACTGCGAGTTCCTGTTGAAGGAATGGGGAAAACAGCCATCACCGGTGAGTGATGTGTGCTGCACTGCTCTCCTGAGTGTCCAACCTGGGATTGCTCCTGTCATTGGTCCTAGCCAAGAAAAAAAGACTAATCCAAAATCCTCCAACAGCTATGAGCCTGAAAACAGCCTTCTCGGGGAAAAACACATATTCCTCTTGAATGACTGAACTAATGAAATTCCCAATTGGTCTGATTTAATTTGAACTACGCTATGTAGCTTGATTTGGAAAGAATATCAATTAGAGCAGTGTAAGGCTGGAAATCCCAAAACATGAATTAAGATCAAGAGCTTTTGTGCAAACTATCATAGAGGACTTTTTGTGACGTATAATGTGTGTGAGTGTGAAAGGAGAAACAGAAGGATTTAATTACATGGGTACCATTATGGCGTCATGTCCCAAGTCCCAAGTTACTACCTTAAAAGTGTACCCCACACTTTCCAGAGGAAGGCTGGGGAAATGCACTCGTTTGGCCTGCAGGTACTTGTGTGTTTGCAGAAGAAATCGCAGAGGTTGTCAATGACTGCTTTGTTCAACACTGGCTTAATAGCCGGGACTGCCAATGGACCAGGATTTTCCTCATCGTCTCCAGGAATCCATCTGTTCCGATCATGGCTCCAGGAGGCACCAGATACTGTATACCAAAGTCCAGCTCCATATACTGATAATGCTGCTTCTGCAATTACTCCACACCCTGATTAGTTTCCCTGCCATTCACAGACGGGGGAAGGCGGTTTAACATTGCAAAGGAGGAAGCATAGTGTTTTCCTGCCACACTAGCGAGGTTAGAATCTGAACTCCCTGGGTCATCAGGGTTTGGAGCATCACTGAGGTGAGGTATTTGCATCTCAGGGGGAAAGAGCGACTAATGCTGAAGTTATTTACCTCTTAATTCTCCAGTAATTGTAATAGCAGTTGTGTAGAGTCACTACTTTGACTTCTATTTCATGGGCTCAGCTTGCATTAAGGAGCCAGCTATTAACATTTTTTAAATGACATTGTTAATTATTTTTTGTGTGATTTTGATTCCTCCATTGACTTCCTGCCCGGGGAGGTGACATGGAACAGCCTGAGGCTTTGCGGCTCTGCCTCTGCCGCTGGAAGCCCTATTCCCCCTTGGGGGTCGAAGTGGCAGCGTTTGGAGCACAGGGATGTTTGGCAAGAGAGGCGAAATCATTGAAAGGGAACAATATGGCATGGCCGAAACCCTCATGTGCACCAAAGCTTGTTCTCATCCCTGCTTTTTAACTGGGTTTCTGTGAGCCGTAATGTCTTTGCTGCAGGGTTTGGGGGTGGCACAAGAGGTGACCTAGCAACAGTTACAAGGAACTTTATGAACAGTATCGTTTACCGGAATATGTCTGAACATTGGCAGTGTTGTTAACTAGCTAAGGCTGTCACAGGTATGCTGGTCCTATTAATGGTGTTTTTATGGAGCCTTAGAGCAGCAGTTAGAAATCTTATTTCCTTATTTCCTGCTGGGAGGCATCAAAATGGCTCCTGACTTTTCAAACATGAATCATAAGGCAACCTAAAGCAGAGAGATGATGAGGGCAGTGGTTTGTTGCACGCTGGGATCCTCTCCGGCTTGCCCTCTTCCCCTGTGTTAAGACAGGCCAATATCAGGACAGACCTCGCCCCAGGTAGAGATGATACATGGGCCTACATTGTGGCATTTGGAGTTTTTAGGGGCCTGTCCTATGGGCCAGTTTGGGGTTAGGGAAATGGAGACCACCTGCCTGAGGAGGTGCTGACTCCGATCCTTCTCCGTGTTGCTGGGGCGAGGTAGCTGGTCTCGCTCTCTCTCCTTCCCTCCCTCCCCATGGTGCGGAGGGTCTGCCTGGGGCAGAGATGCCTTCACCTGCCTCAGAGCAGCAGCCTGTGGGGATGCTCGGTTATTACCTCCTCCCCAGAGGTGGGCTGAGAAGTCCTTCCCCTCCGTCTGCAGGGATCCGGCAATTCCAGCGCTACTGGGCTTTATGGCGGGGTTTGAAGGTCACTGGCTGCACTCTGAGTGCCTCAGCCTGTACTGAAACAGTTACGCTCAGCCACAGGAGCTCAGGTCTGTGACATTGCTCTTCAGAGTGAAAATTGCCCACGGAAACTTGCTCACACTGACCCTCAAATTAGCATCGCCTCAAATGTCACAAAATTTGTGATCCAGGAGTTTGGACAGAGTGAGAACATCCTTCTACCCAGAGACCAAGGGCTACTCCACATGACTCAGAAGTATTCTAGATTTCTTAGCACCTGCTGAAGGGTGTAATTCTTCCTCACTGATACCCAGCACTATAACATGGCATAAATGAGGACGCAAAGGGAAGAGGAAAGGAAGCAAGCTGTCTGATTGTGGCATGTTTGCTCTGGGTTGGATCCCTCCCCAGCCTAGATACACTGTCTGACAGCTAACCTTGAGATGAAACTGCTTTCAGGTAGAGTTGTCCAAGGCACCGAGGAAATGTGGGATGGTGCTTCACACAAAGGAACCTCCCTGAAAATCACTAGCCCGTGTGGTAAAATGTCACAACAGTTCTTAAGTTCATGAGCTGAGCCACAAAGAACATCCTCCTGCTGCCCCCAGTTTGGACCAGTATTCCCAGCTGCCTACTCTGCTTTTCAATATGTTAATTCTGCAGAGAACCTGCTGCCCCTGACACAGCCCCACGTGCTGGAGAGGAAAGGAGGACAGAAGCTCTGAGTCTGTCTCTGTGTTACCAAGATGTGGCCCATGTGACTCTGGATGAAGCTTGCTGTGCTACTGTAGTGGTTTCACTCCAGAACAGAGTTTTTTAACCTGGGATGTATCCTATGCCGACAGCCGTCCTGCTGTGACCCCTGAAGATGTGTCTGGAGCTGGTTTTAATCGCTTCTCAGTCTCCAGGGCAGTGACGGGTCTCTTCAGGTGGCTGAGCCACTGCTTGCAGACATGATCTTCCAAGGACTGTGAAGCGGAGGGCGCTCGGATGACTGGGTGAGCTCTCCCTGGCCCTGCGTTCTGGCCAGCGCCGCTGCCCTAGCAGGCCGTGCGTTGGTGCCATGGAGCCCTGGGTTTGGCCTTTTCCAATAGATATTCACGTCTGCTCTTCTTGAGGGATTAGAAATGAATTCCCCTGTGGTGGCTGATGGCCTGGGGGAGACATCCCAGCCAGGTGATGCTTAAACCAATGAGTATTCTGCCAGGAGAGGGCAGCTTTAAATTGCCTTGGAGAAGCTCAGCAGAGGAACCTCACAGAGCCTGTGGATTAGTCCAGGCGATCCGGGGTGCAGGGTGTGAATGGACTGGGATAATCTTTTTATGTTTGGGTATTTTTAGATACAAGCTGTAACCCTGCAATACTTGAGATTTTCCATCTGTTATTTGCAATTTCTAAGTTCACAAAAGATTTTTATTTTCCTTTGTTTTCGTAACTCTTCAGTGCCTGGCCGGCCTTTCTCCCCCTGAGCAGTCCCTGCGAATCGACAGTGGCCGTTGTTGTGTTTGACAGGATTCCTCCCCCACCCTTTTTTCGGGGGCTGGCTGTGATCCTTGGAGTGGGCATTACCCAGGACAGTAGGGCTGGTCCACATGAGAAGGCATCAATGGTCTTCGCTAGAAGTGTGATTTTTAAACCAGGGTAGTTACCAAGGGCTGCAAAAGGCTGTGTGGACAGTTTTATTTTGGTTTATTTCAGTTTAACTTAAATGGATCAGGAATTGGTTTAAATTAAACTGAAATAAGCCACAGTACGAGTGTCCAAAAATGGGTTTGCTCTGGTTTAAATTGAATGGATACAACTTCCTTGTGTAGACAGGGCAATAATAGAACTGGATAAGATGGAAGTCACTTTTTGTTCCTTCTTAAATACATGTCACGGCCTCAAAGCCATGTTGTGTTTTGTGTGTCTGTGTCCACGCATGTATCTACCTATGTATGCTGGATTGTGATTTTCAGTTATATTCTTTGTTTGCAAATGTTGATAACCATCAAATACCGGTGGGAGGAACACAGCTACGTGCACCCTGCCAACATATGGTCTGTGCTCTAGAGGGGAGTGTGTTTTGCTGTGTTTTGCTACACAGATAGTATTTTGTCATAGCATCCCAGTGTGTGGCTCTGGTGGATGAAAAGGTCAATGAGATAAGTCTCAGAGCTGAGTTCCCGACTTCCTAATTTATTTCTGTTTGTGCTTTTTTTAATGCCTTCCCGCACTGTGGGTGCTAAAGGGCATTTTTTATTCATTTGAACTGTGTGTTTGTATAACCAGCTTTCATCTTTCCTTCTCCTTTTTCATGTCCGCTTTTCAACATTGTTTAGTCTCGATCTGGAGTACATTCACCATCGGGGCAGTCCCATTGACTCCATCACTAGTACCAATGTAGGGTTTCATTTCTGTGTTCCAGTAGCACCCAGAGGCACCGTAGTGGAAGGGAAGGGAGATCGGGGGTGGGGGGTGGGGGGGAATGTGTGCTTCCACAGAGATGCTGTGAGCACCATCAGCTGCTCTGGAGTCAAAGTTTTGTTTTAAGATACAAATAAATAAGAAATAATGAAAGTTGTCAGCAGTCCCTGCTGGTCAGAGTAGCCTCTGACAGTCTGTTTCAGAGTAGGAATGTCTGTGCAGTTCTGCTTCTCACAGAGTGGTCTGTGAAGTAGGTTTTGGGTGCTTAAAAGATCCAAGGGGCAGTATGTGGGGCTTTTGGGGTTCCTAATCTTACTGTGTGCGTGTGTGTGTGTTGCTGCCTGAAATTTTTTGACAAAAAATAATTCCCCGTCAGAAAAAGCAGTTTTGTTAAATTAGAAAACGTTGATTTTTGACAAAAAATCCATTTTCATTAGTAAAATCTAAGCTAAATTTTTCATTTTAAATCCACGTGTTAAAACCAGTTGATTTTTTGTTTGTTTACAATGTTGTTTCAAAACTACATTGTTTCAAATGGACATTTCAACAGAAGTTGTTGTTTCAACTTTTTGTTTCACATTTCTGAATGAATTGTTTTCTATTTTCTGTGAAAGTTTTTGGTGTTTTCACTTTTCACCTCAACTTGTGATGAAAACAAATATTGAAATTTCCCATGGCATAGAAATCTGCTTTCTACCTAGTACTATTTCCCAGAACACAGTAGGAACAACAATAGCAGGCAGTTTCCTTTACAATTTCCACACCCGTGCCTTTCAAGCCAGTACTGTGCCCAAAAGACGGTCTCTCTTGGCTTCCTCCCAGGGACACAATCACACTTCATTTCTTGCTGTCTGCTTGCTTTCTGGTTCCTTCTGTACACACTCAGGCAGCTGCAGCCAAATTAATGCTCCTGCCCTTATATTTGCAATCAACCAATCAGGCCACATGGCTCTGATTCTACTTAGGCCTTGTCATATTGGTCTGTGCCTTGGTCAGTGGGTTCCAGTAGTTCAGCTATCACTAAACAAATGGGTATTTAGTTGCTCTCTCATTCAGCCCGAATAAAAGGGGACTGGCTAGCAGGCCCATCAGCTTTGATGAAGTCTGTGATTGCCCATAGATCAAAAACACTCTTGCTATATTACCAAATTCTCTTGACTGCTCTGTAAGAAATATTATGTCTTATGAGATTAGATGAAAGTAAAGTTGCAGGTCGTGTGTTGTTTCCTGAGCCAGGATGCAGAGGTTAATCATTTTTAGTTGACAATTTGTTTCAGCTCAAGCAGTGCCGGCATGGGTTATTGACTCAGGCCATGGCTGTAGCTGGATTCCAAAGCTGCCTCATAACTCCTCTCAGCTGGTGACGGCAGTCCTCAGAGCACTGCCTCAGGGCTTTAGTTAGTGCGGAACAGAAATCCATCTAAACATAAAACACAGAGCTAGAGAAGCACCTGAGACTACTTCAGGTCCCTCTGTTTGCACTGACTTGCTCTTCTTGGGTTGCTTGTATTCCTTTATTTGCCCTACGTGTGGTGGCGCAGCAGGTGAATAGTTATCTCTTGTGTGGGGGTAGGTCCCTTACCTCTTACGTTTGTTGGTAGCCACATCATTGATCATGGGGATGCATCTGTGTTACAGTACAATACCTTTAAAAGAACCATGTACAGTCGGACCTCGCAATACCGCGCCCCGTGAGAGTGCAAATCGATTTATAGCGCGGGGCGGGGCTGGCTCCCGATGGCGGCGGCGGGCGCTGCTTTAATGCAGCGGAATCCCACAATACTACGACCCCGCGCTTATCGCAATTGGGTTTTTTTGGATCCCGATTGTCGCGGTATTGCGGGGTCCGACTGTAGTTTAAAATGCTTATCTGTTTTGGAAATGCTTCCTGCTTCTGAAGTGGCAATTTTCTGTAAGCGGGAGTGGCCTGAGGCGTGGGCTAGTCGGAGAGGGTCAATTGTAAGATGTTTTTAATAGAGAGAAAACCCCTGTGAGGTTCTGTTTTGCTGTGGAATAAATAAATAACCAGAAATAAACATGATCCTAAGTCTGAGACCTAAGAGCGCAACTTAGTAAATATATGATTAAACCTCTTGCAAAGTGGGCTGCTGTTTGCCAAGCCTACTGGCCGCCCTCTTCAGTGAATCAGTTCTCCAGACCCTGATGGGAGTCTCACTACCGCATTGATTCACGACCGCACTCGGGCCCCTCAGCACTACTGCCAGGCAGTCCTCCTACAGAGGAAGATCATTTAAATAATGCTTGCATTTCTGGGGCACAGAGCGGTCCTTCCTGTAGCGTCTGAATCTCCTTGTCTCCCCGAAGATTCATCCCGCTCCTCCTAGGGCGGATGAGGAGTTCACAACGTCGGTGGCTGTGGAGCGCTTCTCGTCGTTAGGCGCCTCTCTTGTGTGAGCTGTTTGTGTCCTGGTCCCCGCACCAGCTTCTGCGCCTGAGCTCCTGCTTGTGAAGGAATGAGGGCTGGCCCTCAGGGGTGCCCACCCGCGCCGGCTCCGTGCTGAGTGAGGGGGCGGGGCCCTCGTAATGGCCCTTCCTCTGTCCTTCTCTTTCTTTGTCCCTTCCTCTTTTCTTTCTGTTTTAAAACATCTTGTCGCAGCCTTTGATGCTCAGCCCCCCCGGCTGCGGAGGCGGAATGGGTCACATACCGGCAAGAGCCACTGTTTGTAGTAAAGCCAGAATGCACCCCGCCGGCAGACAGGCTCCCCGTCTCGGGCTGGTGGGGAGAGCCGCGTCTCCGCTGGAAGAACAAACAAACAGCCGCACGTCGTGTCTGCTCTCGACAGTGCTTGTGTGGGGAGAGAGGGAGAGGCCTCCCTTTGGCCCTGTTCCTGTGTCACTGCCAGCAATCTCTCCCCTTCCGCCCTAGGACAATCCCAGCTCTTCAGTAGCTACTGCTTTTCTGCTCCAGTTCATCTTTCTCCTTCAGTTCCCCCCAACCCATCCTCCCGGGTCTGGGGCAGATACCTCCTGTGTCTTTTCAGGCTCCATACAGTGTCCATTGGACTCGGCACCATCCAAAGGGAAGAGTGCTCCCGGCGGGAGGGCTCCCTCCCGGTGTAACGTCAGGCTGCGTGGTGCGGAGTTGTTACTACCCCAGTGCACTGCACACCCACGGTTGAGTCTCATGTTCGACTCTGCTGGACAAATGGCACTGAGCAGGCCATGTCTGGGAGGGCTGCAGCTACACCCTTCAGGATCCGACAGGATGGGAGAGCAGAGAGAGGGAGCAAACTGGTGGGGGTTGAGAAGCATTTGGCAGGAGGCCTGGAGGAGCAATGGAGAGGACTGAAAGAACAGTTCTGGGATTGGACCTGACTGGGCCATGGGCAAATAACCATGCTGAACTCAGGGTTAAAATATTGACTCCACATCACAGTTAAATGCGAGGCGAGCAGAGACAACAGGGAGATCCAAATCCGATTCGCTGTGGTAGTCCCCTGGCTTTGGGAATGACTGATCCCGTGTGTGTGCTGAAGATGTTTGTTGTCTGTGTGTTGCCAAGACACTGCGGAGAATGACCCTAGTACGTTATCGCTCCAGCCCTGTCAGAGCACAGGCCAAGATGGTGTCCACCATTCAAGAATCAGCCTTCACTTGCCCGTGATTTCTTCTGCCCAAAGCCTAGGGAGGGCCGCCCTGGTACTCAGACGGCAGGGTGCTCTAGCTCTTGGCAACAGTGTAAACAGTGACCCTTGTATCCCACTGTTCATGTCGAATTTCTCTTCGTAGTTTTGGTCCATCATTGTGCACTTTACACTGGAAAACGGGGGCATTACCCTTGAATCAGTCCGTCTCTGGTTGTCTGCTCCCCAGTGTAAAACATTGAAAATCATCACTCTTCTGTTCCTGTCTCTGGCCTGACACCAATGTCAGACAGGAGTAACTGCATGAACTCAGTGGCGTTACAGTGCTAAAAAACTGGTCTGAGTGGAGAGTCAGGCATTGTAAGCTCAATTCTTTAGGTAATTTAATTCTCTTTCCTTATTGGGCCGACAGTCCCTTCTTTGTATATTGTTTCCTTGCCTTCGTAAATGTATCTTACATAAGAAACAATGTTCTAGACAATTCGATTATTTATTGTGATTTTTTGCCATTCCAGCACTTAGAGTCTAGTATCCTTTTATGCTTCTAACACTGACTGATGCACTAAAGTTTCCTTTCTCTGGTTTCTGTAGCTGTCCTTGAATACCTTTAAAAAACCCACCCTAATGTGACATCTTTGCCTGCATTAATTTCATGTTATGAATGTAAAATGCAGTGGGTACATACCAGGGAACTGGATAAATATGTCTGTCCAGCTCCAACAGGTACTTGGTGCCAGTCCATTGTGAGTGCCAGTGAGATTTCTATGTTCAGAAGAGATGTAATAGGAGTGATTTAAATATTTCTCTCATGTTTGAATATATTTGTGGTGTCTGATCGAGTGGGTTAGCAAAATAGAGACAGATGGCAAGGAATTAATTCCAGCACATCATCATTACAATGCAGCTATTCTAACTTCTCTGCTGCGCTCACTCCAACTGGAGCTTCCCCCTTTGAACGTCCTCTGCCCCTAGCGATAGCATCCTGTGTCAGGACGCAGTAAGGACTGCAGCTCGAGCATGAATTAAGAATTCATGTTTGCTAGAACAGAATTTCCATTGCTTCAGGAATGAATAGTAAATGAAGAGAGGGATCGACTGGAATTGAGCGGTACATTCACAGTCGGAATGGGTGAGAGCCCTGCCCCACTCTCCTGACGTTACTGGGGGTCAGGTTTGGCCTCTTATTATCAGTTGAATTTTAAAGAAACTCCCTTTACATCCTAAATTGACATAAATGATGCATAATCTGTACTTGATTCATGCCAGGGCTTGCCAGATCTGAGCCCCGCCCCCTCTGGGCTCAGCCGTTCAGAGCCCCGCCCCCTCTGGGCTCAGCCGTTCAGAGCCCGGCCCTCTCGGGGCTCAGCCATTCAGAGCCCCGCCCCCTCGGGGCTCAGCCGTTCAGAGCCCCGCCCCCTCGGGGCTCAGCCGTTCAGAGCCCCGCCCCCTTGGGGCTCAGCCGTTCAGAGCCCCGCCCCCTCTGGGCCTGGCCGTTCAGAGCCCCAGCACCCCTGGATCCGGTGGTTCAGGGCCCCGGCCCCTCGGCCTTGGGCTGCATCAGTTATGAATGTAAAAGAATTGCTTGAGCCCCAGCCCCTCTTCCCTTACAAATGAAGCCCTGTGCAGGATGTTCTGTCTCCGGGACAGGGAAAACAGAGGCATCCGTTTGCCATCTGTCCAGCAGAACCAGATCGCTTTCCCACTCGGCGTGTCACAGACTCACTTGCAGGTGAGTAAAGCTGCTTGTTGTTGCAGAGCTGTTCCAATCACACACCCGTCTGGACTCTGCCTGTGTGCTGTTCCCAGCACGTATCCTGCACCTGAAAACTCAGCAAAAACATGCATTGATGTAAAATAGTCTGGTCGAGTGTGCTAATAGTCCATTGCAAAAACCTGGGACAAGCGACTGTGGCAAGTGTAGATTAGTGAATGTAGCCAGACTGTCTAATATGTCTGGTAATTGGTAGCTAGTTTGGGGTTTCAGTAGCTCTTCAGTTGCTTTGAAAATCCCACTCAGAATAAATAAATTTTCTGTGCTAACGTTTTTATCTTTACACAATGTTTGTACTGTCTAATAGCGTCACCTGCTATATTAACAACATCCTCAGGACTCCAAGAATTGCTCTTAACCATATGCTCCTTCTGTGTCCCAGCTGTCTGTCCACCTAATCTCTCTGCCATATTTCCAAGGCACCTGTCACCCATGTTCTTTTCATGGGAGAAAATATTAAAGTATATATGCACAGAATTCCCATGAGCACTTCAGCATAGATCTGTGCGTCTGGATAAATACCCAGAAACCACACTGGCATTCTAACAACCTCTGGAATGAAAATCTTACATCATCAGTAGAAGGTCTCTGCTCAGAAAAGGGGAATTATTCTTTGATGCTCGTGCCTTGCCATATGAGAGTGAAGTATTATTGATTACCATTCATATACATTTGAGATGCTATAGGTCCAGAATGTAACAGCATGTGTTTGGCACCCAAGTTCAGCTGGGAGCCACATTCAGTTTCTGTCTGTGCTGTGCCTCTGTATCGCGGAGACTCTCGCCACCTGTGTAAACTCGAGGAACGGATTCGGTGTGGACAGAGTGCGGAGGACTAGGGGAGGTGAGGTCTAGCCCAAGGCCAGTAAGCAGGTCTCCTGCCCAGTTCTTCCTTCTTGTGCTCTCCTGCATCCCCTGCTGCTGCCCTCGGGACTATTCAGAAGACCATTAACGTCCATAATGGACAAACCTCAGGTTACAACTGGAGCGCCGACAGCGTGTCTAATCAGAGCCATTTAGAGGGGAATAAACAAAACCTTTAGGGAAGGAAACATTAGCCAGATATCTGCTGAAGACCAGCTGCAGTGGCCTCTTTCCGCCCTAAAATGTTAGTGCCGTTATAGAGCTTATGATAAAGCGAGAAGGATATTTTTTTCCTGTGGACAAATTCTCTGGCTCAGACAATAACTTCACACGATTCAGTGGGGCTGGTGCCTGGCAATGACGGTCTGCTTCCCTGGTACCCTGGCAGTGTTTGTGTTACTACGGGCATCAAGAGGGCTGATAATCCTGTGGGTACCATGCTGGGCTTTGCTGGCAGCATTGTCCATGAGCATAGGAGCGGGTCGGCAGCAGCACATCCACTGTCGTGTGCTTTTCTTGCACTGACCAGGTTTCAGAATACTTGTGTGCTCTGTGGGAATACAAGTCTGGAAGCTTTGGGATGGGTAGGACTAGCACACACCACACTTTACACTAACTCCCTCTGTGCCCTGGGTAGGTCAGTGTTGTTATCCCTATTTTACAGGTGAGGACACTGAGGTTAAGAGACTTGCCCACTCCTAAACAGCAAGTCAGTGTTGGAGCCTAGAGTTCCTGACCTTCTGCTTACTCCATTAAGCCCCAATGCCAGGTGCCATGAAACAATCCGACTGAGTTACATGCCAGATACTGTGACTTTCCAGGCTTGCCCATTCACTCTCCTCATCCCTAGACCTGCCGGAGCTCTAATTTTTTGCCTTCTTTGCAGAAGACTTTTTTCTTAATGCCTGAAGAAATGGACCTGGCGTAGAGATTTAAATGCATGTGCCCAGGTAGGAGAGCGTTGACTAGGAAAGATACAGAAAGGCCACAGCATAGAGAATCCACTCTGGAGAATATTCCCAAACAGAACCATGCACAGAGCTGTCTCCTAACGATGCGTCACCTGGTGCTGATTCACAGCCCTGAGCAATGCCAGCCTCATTGTACATTATTTATTTGTTATCAAACAAGCATTTAAAAATATCTGGTTAGAATTTCAGCCCCAAGGTCATGTTTGCATTTCTGCCACACACGGCTCTTGCGCTGTTTGCTCCATGTCCCCCATCCAAGCCACGTACACGCTTTTTGCTTTTCATTTAATATAATTTCTTATGGTCCCTTCGAGGCAGGCGACTCTGTCTTGATGAATTGGCAGTCAGGATGGTACAGATAAATTTTCTGACTCCTATTTAGTTCTGCAACCATTAACTGAGATGTTCTCTCTTCCCTGATCACAGAAAGCCACTTATGCAAAGAAGGTAAAAATATCTAGTGAGGTAAAGTGCCACGTGCTAAAAATACAAGACTGTGCTAGGAGGAGGCAGTGAGACAAGGGTGGGCACAGGGGGAGAGGGGAAGCCAGCCATAAATTTGAATAAAAAGAGGTACTTTTTAGGAACAAACTGAAATCTGAAAACAGTCAAGGGAGTGAATAAAAAGGGCCTCACGGAGAAGCCTGGGCAGAGTTTAGAAAAGAAAAAAAATCGACACTTCGCTGCTCCGGGAGACTCTGGCCCATGCTCCATGCCGGGTCTTTGGGGCGCTGGCCGTAGGACAGGGAGACAGGGTGAGTCTCGGGAAATGGAAGCACATTTAAGGAGGGGAGGATTGCCCAGTTCCTGGAGGTAAGTGGGCATTTCTGTGGGCCGATCTGAGTGCTTGGCAGAGCCTAGAGGGTTCTGTAGCAGGCATGGCTGGGTTCGGTGAATGGACTATTGCCCTCTGGTCTCACCTGCACTAGTTATACCAATGTCTGTTTCTCCTTGTGGAGGTAAAAAGCCCTGACTGTCCACTGCAGATTGGCTGTGGCAACCAGTCTGGGGCTTTCGCTCTTTCCTTAGATTTTAGTTTAGTGAATCATGAGCTTTGGCAGGCAGGAGAGTGGACCCCAGCTCAGAAAATGTGCGAATGTAGCGCTCTCTGCCCTGAGTATGCACATGGACTCCCAAGGAGGCAAGCAGCAGCTCCCAACTCTTTATTACTAGTGTAGTTTATGGAAGTGATAAAAGTACTGGTGGCTTTTGTTTGTCCCGGCTGTCGTCTAAGTAAGGTGTGGGTGTGCCTGGACTGGCTGACCTCTGGTATCTGTCAGGACGACTGCACTGGTTTGGTCCATGGCACTTTATGTAGCGTTCTTATCTGAGCTCATTTCTGCCTCATGCCAGGGAAGTCTTTTCATTCCTTCCCTTCCATGTTTTTATTCTCGCTCTCATTACCCTTCTTCTTGGTCCACTCTGAGCTCTTGCCATCTCCATTGGATGCTGACCCTGGAGACATTTGTGGAGAAAGCTTTGGCAGAGAGTGGGTCTCATATCGTGTTGCATGCCCAGGTCTGAGATTTAAAAGAACACAGATTGACTGAGGGGGTTAATCCCCATTTTCAAAATTGACTAAGTCCCATTGATAGTCAGACATGTGCAGGCTCCTGAGTGCCTAAATCACTTCTGGGAATGGGACTTAGGCTCCTGAATCACTTAGGCACAACCTATGGAGCCTCTCAGTGAACTAATCACAGCTGTTGTCCTTCCATGTACCTCGTGTCAGCCAGTCTATTTGTAAACACCCTAAGTGATGAGCCTTCCCCAACATCCCGAGGGAGGCTGCTCCACCGCCTGATATAGCTTCTCTCATTTTCCAGATCGTCGTGTTCAATCTCCTCATGCTAGATACCATCTTATTGCACTTGGGTCTCTCATAAATGTTGAGAGTTGGTGCAGAAACCATTATCCCTATTTCACATATGGAGGAGCTGAGACAGAGAGGTTAAGTGACATGCTCAAGGCCAAGGAGGGGGTCAGTTGACTGAGTTAGCATTAGAACTTGGGAGTTGCTAACTCTGAGTCCTGTGCCAGGGTCAGACCTTTCTTCATTGAGTGGAACCCACCAGAGGCCATGGTTGGCTAACCTGTACCTAAACAGTGACCCCCGTGAGATCTGAGTGATCCCATATACAGAGAGAACAGGTTGGTGTGAGTATGTCGGAAATATTAATATCCCTGGCCATGCTGCAGAATTTCCCTTACAAGAGTTGTGGTTTATTTAGATTATATTTATCTATAAGTGTTTACCCAGGATGTGTGAAAGATTTAGAAAAAAGCATGACTTTGCTGGGAGATAAAAATGTATCACTGAGAAATCCTGACTCATACCGTGAAGAGAGATAAAAACTTTGGGGAAGGGCCAAATGCATGACTCATGGTACTGAGTTTAAGTTACGCGTTTGATTTTATAAAGCATTTTCCCTTTGGGAGTAAGCATGTTTTTTTCTCTATGGAGACAAGAATTACTTTGTCTGACAAATCCGACCGCTTTCTTGACTTGCCCGACAGAGGTTTTTTTACTTTGGATGCTCAGTTTAATAGGTATTGACCGGAAGAAGGTCCACATCACCACATCTGCACCAAACAGCTGCAGAACTTAGGGGTGGCCAGATCTGGATTTGTACCCGGGGATGATATTTTGTTTGTTTTGAGGTTGCTCCATGCTTCCCCCAGAAATGTATGTATTCTTGATGTTTAAAAGTGTGTACATGTTTTATGAATGACCTTTCAATAATAATGATTATTAATAGATAGAGAGAGAGACAGCTACAGACAGTGGAGAGACAGCCCAAGGCAAATGGCAGGTCAAAGCTAAGCCATGTGAGCTGAGGATTTCTCTGATTGCAAATAAAAGGGCTAGCACACTGGTTTTGCAGCCTGTGTTTGTGTGATAGGCAGAAAAAGCCTAAAGAGAGTTGTGAGCATGATCCAGAGAAGAATCAGAGAAATGGGGTTTCTTGGGCACAGTGCTTGCTGGAGTAGCAGGCCTGTGTATTACTGAGCAAAGAAAATAGTTATTGTTTGTTTCTTCTGTGTTTAGGGAAACAGGATCTTGTAAGTAAACAAGGAAATAAGCGTGCAAGACCTCTAATATTGACTAACTGCTTCGAGTGAAGGGGCAGCGATATAGACATCAGCTGCCTCAGGCTGGCCTAGAGCTGAGCAAACTAGTTCAACTCATATAATAAACCACTCTGCCCAGGCCCTGGTTTTTTGGGAAGAAACTCTGGTGCCTGATCAGCAACTCTTTTGGAATCATCATACCGGTAACATCACAGTGGGAGCTGACTAAGAGTTTCCTGCTAATTAATTGGTGTGGAGCCAAACTGTATCTAATGCTTATGTCCTGATGTTGATAATTTCCAGGGAGTTGGCCAAACCACATGCCTGTTATTATGAATGACTTAATTACCCAAGGTGTAAAGGGACTTATTGCAAATCATAGGCTCGTTGAGAAAAGAATTGTTGCTTGCTTGGGGAACTAGCAGTTCTGAATCTCTGCTGAAATTTGTGCTGGTCAGCCGTGTGCAGAGATTGGACTGGATTGGATCCACACTTCTTTCCTGCCAGACATTTCTGTATCCCCTTATGGATGGCTCTGTGCCTGGCTCAGTTGCTAAAGACCGCAGCTGCCTAGCGTTTTAAGACCTTTGTGTGGCGAGACAAAGCCAGACAGACTGAACCCTCTGGGTGGGTGCATGAATGAGTCCTCCTGAATGAAAGGTGGCTAAGATGGCCCCACAGTGTCATTTCCGCATGCGCGCACACACACACACACACACACACACACACACACACACACACACACACACACACACACACACACACACACACACACACACACACACACACACACATTGCGTCCTGCAGAGGTGTCTGGGGACAGATTTTCTCACCCCAGCTTCAGGGGAAGTTTGTCTGCAGGAGGATCCAATGTCAGCTGTGGAAGGATGTCGGGATTCATCCCTCAGAGAGTCAACAGAGGAGAGGGCAGAGTTCTAGCTGGAGAACGTGGTCGCAAGGGCAGAGAGGACAGCAGCAGAGCCACCCTCTCATCTTACCTATCGAGCTATTTTATTGTTTGAGTGACTGGCGCTGAGATTGAGCCCCCCCCCCCCCCCCCCGGAACAGGAAGAAAGGCAGCTGAAGTGCTGCTGCGGCCAGTCCTATCCCCCTACACTTCGTCTGTTAGGAGAGCGCCTGGCCTGATGCCAAGGCAGCTGGAGCCCAGGGGCCAAGCCATGATGGATTTAGATGAGATGAGCAGTCTGCATGCCGCAGCAAGGGTCCTCTCCCTGACAAGGGCCTTCCTCTGGGCCAGCAATGAAGCACTCAATGGCCTCAGGACCGGTGCAACCACTAGGTGAACTAGGCGGCTGCCTAGGGCGCCAAGTGGTTGGGGGCGCCAAAAAGCATGCTCAGGGGAGGCAGTGGAGCGGAGGTGAGCTGGGGTAGAGGGGCGAGTGGAGGGCCACCCGCAGCAAGTAATGGGGGGGGGGCACACAGGGGAACCGCTCCACGCCCCAGCTCACCTCCGCTCTGCCTCCTCCCCTGAGCATGCCGTCCCTGCTCTGCCGTGCCAAACAGCTGATTGGCACTGCAAGTCTGGGAGGTGGGAGAAGTGGGCAGAGGGTGGGGGCGGGGAGCTGCCGCAGGGCTCCCGGGGAGCGGGGCTCAAGGTGGAAGTTTAGCCTAGGGCGTGAAATAGCCATTCACTGGCCCTGCTCACCCTTGATCACACCTTGGACGTTAATGGGTCAAAGCCAGAATGCCTACACAGTTAAGATGAGAACACAGAGATCCTGGAGACTTGTGGCTGCCAAGAAGACAATTAGCGTGTTTCTGGCATATTGGAAAACTTGGAACACAAGATGTGGTTGGGAAATAATTTGCTCATGGTTGGTCAACAGGCGGGTATGGAAGGCACCTTGATGTATCGAAAAGGAAATAAAAAAGAATGAGGCAGATCTGCAGCTGCCGTAGCTTGCTGTAACGTGGTTCTAGCCGATAAACCCAAAGATCACAGAGGAAAGGCCCCTGGCAAAAGCAGATATTGTTTGCTGGGCCTAACCGATCCCTGGTTTAAGCCCATTGAAGGCAATGGTTTTACATCAGAGATAAAGCCAGCCCATGGTATTTGATTCTAGAGAATAAAAGCTAGACCCTGGAAATTAGCAATTTCCTAACCCTAGTAAAAGGCCCTTGAAATGTGTGTAGAGAACATTAGGGATGAGTGGAATTATTCTGTCAGCTGCCTGTTAGTCTAAAAGCTTTCAGCCTAAATGTGTGTCTCAGCTCTTTGGCACAATCCAAAGACTTTTGTCCATGAATTAGATGGAGGCTGCGTTGCAGCTGAGCAATAATGAATAACAATCATGAGAATACTTTACATCCATAGATCTCAAATGCATTACATGGGGGTAAGAACCACCACCCCATTATAGAGGGGGGAATTGTAGCACAGACAGAGGTCCCGTAGAGAGCTGGGAATCTAAACCATTTTTTTCTGGCTCCCTGTCTGATTCCCTATCCACTGTACCCTGCTGTCTCCCTTTAAGTAGTTGGTCGTAGAAACCAACTGAGGTTCTATCATCAGAATAGCTTGAGTGAAATCTCAGCTCTCGATTTTTAGCAAAAACCAAACCCAACCAGCAATGCTGAAGCTTATGCTCTAAAGCTATTCAGGGTGCTAATGCAACGTACAAGTTACTCGATCTCTGAAATGGACAGGAAGCACACTTGCCAGGGAGGTGATTGTGGTTTTTGGAGGGATGGAATCTTTTTCTTTTTTTTTTACTATAAACATAATTTGAGTATAGATCTAGCTAGTGAATCGACTGATGGAAAATGAAACACCGTTGGCAATATTTCAGTTCACTTTTCATCATTTCATAACAGTAAACACACAAAATCTAATATCAATTAAAATCTTTTTCAGACTGATCCTGTTTTTGCTTTATTCCCAGACTTGTGGGGTGATTTTTTGCTGTCTGGTCATGGATGCGTATTAGTGGGTTTCACAAACCATGCAGTCTAAAGAATGCAGTTTGTCACAGGCAATTCGGAACGGGGCCTTTGAGCCCACATGAAGTTCACTGGGACTCTGCATGGGCAGAGGTTTTTGTGCACACAGATCTATTGCCAGATTAGGGTCTAAGCCCCTGTTCTTTGAAGTAGTCCTGCTATTTTGCTAATGAATTCAAAATAGTTGGCAATGCCTTAGGTACAGTCATTTCTGCTTCTGAGGATCCATCGCTATTCATTCTTTCTTACAAGTAACCAAGGTAACACAACATTCCATGGTAAGTAATAGAGTGCTTTTAATTGTTTCACACACTTTAGAGTTCCCATGCCTGTGTTACTGAAATAGTATATTACAATCTGTCCTGAAGATTTTTTTAAAAGGGGGCTTCTGTTTTTAAGGGAGCTGGAAATTTTGTTACATTTCCAAATTTTGAAATGCAAATTGAAAACCTTGGTTAAAAAGCTAAATATCTGTGTATTCGGAAATAAGCCCAGTGAAGAGAAAGAGCAGGGGGTACGTTACTCCCCATGAGCCCCCATAAATACCTCCCACAGATTTGATCCCACACCCTGAAATGCTGGCCTCGAACATGGTGTTACCTAGAACGATATCTAGTTGAGAATAAAATCATTTATTTCTGTAAATTGCAAACTCAGTCAAATATCCTGCGTTTGAGTCTAAATGAACCTGCTGAAATTTGTGTTTTAATGAAAGCAGCCTTTAAAAAGACTCTCAAGTCAGCAGGGACCTTACCTGGGCAAGGCTGTATCAGTTCACAGCATACATACGGCTAATCGGTTTTAGTTAAAAGGTAACATGCTGGTAGCTTAATTTCACAGTTGAATTTTTTTAATTATCTCTGGAGGTTGATCTTGGCTTTCAAATTTTGGCCATTAGGCAGCAAGAAACTTCAGATTGAATGTGCTTCAGGTCTTTTTAAACACTCAGCGGCTACTTTTACCCACAAGAGGCAGCGCTAACTTATCTTAAGGAAAAGGAAACAATCAGTAAATTCACTGAAAGTTTGCAGAGCAGCCCTGACATTGCCATGACTTATTAAGACTATAACTGCAAAAATAGATTATCTATCCACCTGCACGTCTAAGGGAATATAAAAGCTAATAGCCAAACATAACTCAGTTTATTTGTCTTGTATTTTCCCTACGCTACTTTTACTCGTCACTATTAAGGAGTTAACTTGAAACTTAAACATCAATCCTTCTCCACAAGTCTGTTTTATATCTCAGCTGAAATAAACAACTATTTTGGAAGGTGACGATTTTTCAGGAGCAGGTCAATGGTATTGCAGGCACCGGCAGCTCGTTGTGCTGTGATATGTAAGAACTCAGCATATGGGCAGAAAATTCTATGCATATCTGGTGGATGTGTTGCTACTCCAAATTCCCTTCATCTTTGATAAATTACAAGCATAGTGTCCCTTGAACAGAGACTGTGATAACTAAATAATACAAGCCATAATATTTTTCATCCATAGATCTAAAAGGGTGTAAGGAAGGAGGGTTAGAAAAGGCTTAAGTGGAAATTAAATAGCAAATGAATCTTGTGCTGGCCCACTACATAGGAGTGCACTTTTCCCCAAAAGCAAAGTAATAAAAAGTGCCTTTCATATTTTCACAGTTGCATTTTAGCTATTCTTAGAGTAATATATAAGTTGTCCTGTCCTGCAATACAAGAACAAATGGATACAGGTGGAACTGAAAAGCAGAGCATTCAAAGTAGTTATAAGGCATGCTTTTAAAATGACACAAGCTGTCATCTGCACTGTTCAGGGTACAAACTGTTGACAAGGAGGGACTTTGAAAGCAATTAGCCACCTCAGGGCTGCCTAACTGCAAACGTTGGGACACAACTGGGATCTGCTGTTAGTGTTCCCGCTGCCTGGAGTTTATCTAGGGGTTCAGTGAGGCTAATGGAGAAGTTTGCAGACTTTTCCAGACACAAAGCCGTGTTTCTGCCTGGCTTTATACACTGAGCAGAAAAATAAAACATTTGGGGTTAACTCCTGGGCCCTGCGTGCTGCCTGAGTGAACAACGCCACGAGTGACCCTGGGAAGTGTCACATCCTGCCCCTTAAAAGACTTTCCATCTGCTTTCCTGGCTGGTTCTGGAAGTAAGACCACTCATCTCTGGTGCGCCAAGAGGCAGACTGTTCTGCTGGTAATCCTGGAGATGAAACCTAGAGTAGCTTCCAGGAACTCAGTCTGCAGTCCTACCAGCAAGCAGACTATGGCTTTGTTCACAGGCTTCTGAGCGTCTTTACTCCTCGCTCTCTGCATGTCAGCACATGCCAGAAGGGTGAAAGTGGTACATTATTCACAGTCCAAATCCAGGCATCCACCTTTTCAGTTATAATTGTATGAAGAAACCACCTCAGTTCTAGAGGTGGACACCAAGAACGTTTCAGAATCCAGAGCCTGAGAAACATTTCAAACAGGAGAGATGACAGGGGATGGATAACTTTCGTTATTATTTTTTTAGTTCCAAAATCTTCAGGTGACTTCCCAGTACTAGACCTCAGGTCCCTGCACAGTTTGATTAGCACTCAGCACTTCTGTGTAGACAGAAGGATCATAAGCAGAAGGGTTTGAAGAGCAAAGTGTTAAGCACTCCGCTGCACTAAAGTTTTATTACGTTTCTGAAGGTTTCTAGGGAATGGTATTTAGTCTATGCATTGACCCGAGGCTGGGCATTGTGGTCATGAGACCTGCAATCCATCATAGCTAAATATGTTAATCTTTTTAGACAATATTTTGTTTCCAATAGTGATTGAATAATAGCTAAAGCTACACATAAGAGTCTTAGAACATCTTTTAAAAGGGCCCCCTTGGGTTCCTGGTAAACACAGGAAAGTTTAACTCCTTCTCCAAGTCTAGCTTTCCTGTGGAGAACTGACCCTAAACATTCAGTAGTCCAGAAAGAGGTGCATAACTGAGCTACACAAGGAGAAGAGAATTGCTGTCCCCCCATGCCCCAGAGAAAATTAAGCAGGCTACGTACAGTGCCTGGAAGTAGCCACTGTCCACTCTTTATTTCAGAAGCATCCAGAGTTTTGCTGGATGTCCTGACATTTTTAAAAGAACCAGGAAGCAAGTGTCTGGCTGTCAAGAGAAAACTAGGCTAGACTTAATCTGTTGAAGAAGAAATGTAATGTGGTGAAAACTCACTTTTCCTTTTGGACTAGTCTGCTCTAGAAATATTACATGTACATGCATTGAAAGGCAGTCTAGGGAGCATCTTTTGTTCATGAGAAATGTGTGACAGATGGAACATAATAAGAGACATCCCCCCCCCCCTTTATATAGAATCAAAGTGGAGTTGCTTTCCATTTGGAAAGCTACAAATGCCTGGTGCAATTTATGTCTGACAGTCACACCATAGTGTTGTTCCTTAGATACAAAACAAACTGCCCAATAAACGAGGTGGAAACAAGTCAGAGTGGATGATGAATCAGCAGTAAAATGTGATAGTCGTGTTAGCAGGAAGTACCGCCTAAGTGCCCAGTTCCCTTCCTGGACTAGGGAGTGCAACTGTGGACGTGGTGAGGGAAAAGAGGCAAGGGGAAGATGACTTTCCAGGGACCAAGGTGCACCTAAAGCTGTGTCATCTATGGCAACCCCTGCAGCAGGCCTGGTTTGCCAGTTGCAAACTCCAGAAGAACGTGAGACACAATTTCCCTGGAGAGGTGCAGTGAGGAGTTTCTCTCTGCCCTTTGCAACGGAGGGTTGAGATTTCTCAGATCCAGTTCTTTAGAAGTCGGGGACAAACCCAAGTCAATCTAGCAGGCCAGGCAGGCCCGATCTGTGTGTATGGTGCGGGGCTTGGGATGGGGGAGAATGGAAGGAGCTTGGCATGGACCTTCTCACCTGGTCCAGGCCATGTGTTCCAGGCAATTTTTTCTCTTTTTGAAAAGTTCAGGTGTTTTTTCAGAGGTGCTTGAAGAGGCCTGTGAAGCTCCCCAAACGTCCAGCTTGAGCACTCCGGCCCATCCTTAGTTCTTTCTATTTTAATCGTATTTCTGAGGTCATTGCCTAAGGTCCGTACTTAGTAATATCTAATCCTTAGACATGTAAAACCACCTCTGACGTCAGTGGGAGTTTTCCGGTAGAAGAACTGAGTTAAAATGATGGGCCTCCGTGTTTGGACCAGAGTCACTCTGAGGAACTGTATTATCAGCAAGCTGGCAATGGTTAATTTAGATCTATTCTACTAATCCAGTATAAATGCCAGAGCATCAGTTCTTCTGCTCTGTGGATTCCCTCGGCTCACATTTGGCCTTTACTCTAGGGGTGCTGCAGTTTTATATAGGTTGGAAATTCAAATTCCATGTGGGGTTAGGGTTCTTGCTCGTGTAACAGATCTGCGGTCCGACATGGTCCATTTGATAACCCCTATATAAAACGATGTGCTTTTGCTGTCACCGGTGAACGGAGATTACCTATTCCGAAACCCAAAGGCAACTTGTGTTTGTGGTCCTGGATCCTTCCTCTTATGATCTTCTAAGTTTCTAAAATGCAGGTAGTTCCCTTTGACTGCCTGTTGATGCAATACTGTCTCTGCCTGTTATGAATTGGCCTATTCTTAGTTGTTAACCAAAGAGAAGCATGACGGTGGGGGTGAGAAGGTTGTTGAGCAAACATGAAAATGCAGGAACATGGGCATGTTCTCAAGTTTGTTCACTTTTTTGCTGTGCCAAATGCTGGGGCACTGCTGTGCTGTGTGGATATCTTCAAAAGGCAGCAGTTTGCTGACTTTAGAGAGATATGGGTTACTTGGTTTGCTTTGGAAGAGGAACTGACTAGAAAATCCACAGCACAATAACATGCATGTTTTCCTTGCTTTTCTCCTCTCCCCTCTCCTTGTCAGATTTCTGTTTTTCCTCTGAGATTTCCCTTTCTGCAACGTGCTGTAGGAGCTAAAGCTTGAACGACCAGTGAATTGACTAGACAGAGGCTCTGCTTTCTGGGTAATTATTACTTGATACTCTACCGGCACTTGACGGCCTTGACTTTCCTGGCTGACGTGGAAGTAAGATTTCGGAGCTGTTTTTCGTCCATCATTACTTTGTGTTTTAACGTATTGTCTGGGTAAGGTATATTGTGGGTGACGGGGTAAGGGCTCTGTCTATACTGGCAGGCAGAGTGCTGATGCTCAATAAACAATATTTTGTTATTTTCTCCCATTTTTTAAATGAATTTCTGACTCAGCTAGAGATTGGTGGGATCGTATTGGGTTTAACCTAAATACAAGAAAGGAGCAATCATTTTTCCTGACAGTAATATCTAGAAGTTCAGTGAATTATGTTAAAAAATCAGGATTGTGTGGTGTTTGTGCCCAGTGGTATCTGAGCACCTCAGTATTTTCCTGTCTATAGGACAAGGAATAAATGGAGCCTCTCATGCACTTTATGGTACCTCTGGGAACCTCTGATTAACGCCAAGAACAAGCAGACACTGTGACTGCTGATACTTTGTGGACTAAAGATGGTGGTGGTTAGTTTTTGTCTTATGGTGTTTCAACTTGATCTGGGGTTGCCAACAATACTGTTTTTTTTAAGGGTTCATTCCAGTTTTGATGAATAAACTTCATGTTCTCCAGGTTTAGCTTGCATAAACTTAAGAGGTCTTGAAATAACATTTGGGTCTTAGAAATTTCCTCGTATCACACCTTGATAGTGTTTGATACGACCTCGTTGCATCACTGTGCAGTATTCTAACTAACATTGTAACTTTGTGACATAATATTATGATGCACAGTTTTACCCATTGCATCAACTCAGTTAAGTAGCAGTCCTCTACCTACTTCAGCCAAATAGGACATGGTATATAGCCCTGAGATGGAGCCACTTACACTTACCTTCAATTACCTTATAACAATTTTTTTTTATTTCTTGATGCACAAGTTTATTATTTTACCCCTTTAAAATCCTTTATTTATTTTAATTTTGCCTTCTTAAGCTTTACAAACTTGTATTCTGCTGCATGAGCTTCTTTGGCAGGTTTTCCCAGCTGCAGTTTTAATTTCTATCTTCTTTGTGAATACTAGATGTGGTGAATCTTGGACTATTTCCAAGCTCTTTTGAAAATTCATATTTTCCTAGAGGCATCATTTCTGAAGTTCGTAGGTGACTAATAAGCACTGCATGCTAAACACTCCGAAGGTCGGGATGCTGCACGTACTTTCCAATACAATAAGTTCTAACTTGCTAATTGTCAACTGTTAGTGATTTCTAGCTAAGTTCTGAGCAGCTTTAAATTTCCACAATATTTACTGAACGAGAGAGAAATTTTTGCTCTTACATGTTTAAGAAACTGAACTCTGCAACTTGTGACTTATCACTGCAAAATATCCTAATTAAATTCATAGGAACTCTCGCCCTTCAGTAACGCATTGGGAAAACCAATGTGACTGGAAATTTACCCGCTACAGAAAACGTCTGAATTAAGTTTTCAAAGCAGTGCTGATGGGCTTAGCTATTATGTCCCATTGATGCCGATGGGATTGTGTCATTTCCCAATAGGTATGCAGTAAATGTAGCCCTCCTCTGCATACTGATGTTCAGTTTCCCAGTGGCTTATTTTGTTCTCTGCAGTTTTCCATGAAAAAATATTTGTCATCATTATAGAAGCATACAGTAACATTACGAGAAGTGTACTTTGGAACTCTGAGACTGCACATTTTGTCTGGGAAATTATCCGTAGCAGAGTGCAAGTAGCAATTGTCACTTTCCTCATGGGGATTACTCATATGCTGAAATTTAAACATATGAGTAAGTGCTTTTCTGGACTGAACCAGAGTACCCAGCACCCCCTGCCAGCTCAAACCTGTAATGAGAAATGAATGTTACTGTATTGTTACCGGAGTGTGTTCTGAATCCGCTCCTCCTTTAAAACTGCATAATGTTCGTGGGAAATTCCGCTGAACATTGCACGTTGGAGACTGAGAGTTGTAGAGAAGGAAGGGACAGAATTTAGTAACCTGCTTTGACTGGTCTGTACAGCAGTGGGACAGGCTATATATTTGATTGCATGGGTTGCCACTCAGAGCAAAAGTCATCTTTTTTTTTTGTTCTTTTTTTACTAGGGAAACATTTTTTTTAAATTGGTTATGTTTCTGTTAAGGGTGAACTTCAAAGGGTTGAGTTTAGATAACCTGTGAACTTTATCGATCTAGAAAACAGGCCAGTAATCTCATGAGGGCAGCTTTTTATTGTTCTGTCTAGGTCTCCTTAATTCTGGTTGAGTCAGAAGAACAGTGAGAATAACTTTTCTTATGCTTTGGTACTTGTCCTCCTGGTTCTGAGTTCAGTCCTTGAGGGGGCCATTTAGGGATATGGGGCAAAAATCTGTTGGATAATTTAGTTGGGGATTGGTCCTGCTTTGAGCAGGGGGTTGGACTAGATACCTCATGAGGTCCCTTCCAACCCTGATCTTCTATGATTCTAAGGGGGCAGATGCTCTGCCCCCATTTTGAACCAGCCAAGGGAACAGGATCATCACAAGAGAAGGTGCATACTGCACCATTGGGGTACAGGCACACGTATGAGTTCTAGCGGCATTCTGGCTCAGGTCATAAGAGAACCTCTAGGTGCTGTCACTGGGCAGCGGGGCCTCTGTCCTCTCCCCAGTGGGGCCAGTAAAGTCAAGAATAGAGACCTAACTGCAGAACTTCCACGCACAATACAGGTGCTTTCCTGCTTCTATTAAAGAAATGTATCCGGCAGAGTTTGAAGTCATGCTGACTCGGACTCGATCCTGGGTTTGATCTGGGGTTGGAGCACTTCCTATGCTTAATCCTGATCTCTTGTTTTGGGACCATGGCAATTATATGTGACAATTGTGCAATTGAATTGGTGTGAAAGGCTATGAGACCCTTAGGTTTCCAAGAGGGAATCTAAAAAGGCCCTCATCCTTAATACCAGCCGTAATGGTCCATTCTGGCCTGGCAGTCTGTGAAAATAAAGCACAACTGAAAATCATCAAACAAATGGAAAAGAGGAAATCATAAATATTAATAGACTAATCAGAGGTGTGCATGGATAGCTTCTGGTGTGGATTATGTCTGATCCTCATAGGTTCCTTATTGGTCTACAAAGGGGAATAAACAGCCTTAGCAAAACAGGTAAATTGGTTGGAGTTCCAAACACCGAAGGAATAATTAAAAGGTATGTAAAGAAAGTAGAAACAACGCCAGAAAACTACTCTGGGTTTCACTCTGTGAAACAAGATAATGGATCTGGGGATGGTAGTTCAAAACAGACTCATAATAGTATTGAGGAAGAGGAAAATTAGTAAAGAAGTAGGAGGCTTTGGGTTGTTAAAGAACTAACCATTGGACATGAGTTTGCAACATGATTATTCAGAAGAAATTCCAACTGTAATTTTTAGTCTGTGGTTCCAAGAGGTGTCGCATGATGGAAAAGAGTTATCACCATCCCCTGGGTCTACAGCTCTGGGCGCTGCAATAGAAAGGCAGTGGAAAGCTGAAGGGAGTTGAGAGAAAAGAAACAAAAATGTAGAGAAAATACAGGAGAAAAGTTCGCTGGCAGAGAGCTGCATTAGACGCAGGTTGTGCAGTAGTCTTCTAGGAACAGGGACTGAAGGCCCATTGGTCAGCGTAACTAAAACTGGGCTAGAGAAACCGCTAGTAAATATTCCTGGGAACACATCTGCCTTGGGATGGAGTTGGGCTGACTGACCCAGATGTCTCTGTCTCCTGTAATGTCTACAATTACCATGCATGACCTGCAACCTGGAACTGAAGAAATGTGAATAACTGACACATGTTACTAAGGGCGTGAAGTACAGTTTGATGTTACCATAGATACCCGTGATCCTATACGAGTGGTAAACTCATGTGAGTTAGCTCTATAGGACATGACCATGACTCCCGGATGTGGTGTGTGACTTGAATTTCTTCTTTGTATAAACAACTTGGACCATTTCTGGCATGATGATGGGAATTTGTTACCTGCGTGTCAGTCTCACAAGACATAGAAGGTTCCGTTTGGAAACAAAATGCAGGAAATAGCTGAGATCCCATGCAACCGGAAAGGAAAATCAGATTTTCCAAATAACTGCCAGCTGAAATCTGCTGACTTTCACAGGACTGCTCAGAGGCCTATGTTTTTGGTATCATTCATGTTTTCCTACACATCACAAACATATCTCAAATGAATTAATACATGCGTTGCTCTTCAGCTTGGTTGGCACTAGCAATTCAGTGTGCTGAATAAAAATAGAAATATTTTTAAATTTAAAAATATAAACGTTTCATTTCCCCATACCTGATTGTAAACCTTCCTTTTTAAAAACATTTAAATTAAACTTCAGTTAGTGAGACAGAAATAAAAGAGCTGGATCTATTTCCACCTTTTATAAGGCCAGTTTCAAAGGGGTAAATCCATTATAACCAGTAGGAGATCAATTAGATGCATTGATTAGGAATACAGCTTGTGTTGCCATCATTTTGTGTGTATTTTCTTTGCTTCATGAAGGAGAAGAACGTTGTTCTATTTTTTAAATTAAAATAATACAAAGTCTCTTGTGGATGATAGTTCAATTTATTGTCTGCAAAGTTTAGTGTGTTTAATGGTGTGTCCATTGTCTTCAGTAGCCCAGATTTGTGAAGTGGGGGCAAGTGCAAGGTATTAGAATGCGTATGTTCAGGATGATAGGGATAAGTAGCCTAACACTTTTGTGTGGGTACATGCTAATGTGAATTGTTTGGGTCACATGTAGTCTGTGTCACTGTGATGATCCAGAGAAATGTTACCAAGGGGTTAAGGAAGGGAAACAAAAAAATGGGGAGGGAAGAGGAGAAGTAAACCAAAGCTCTTCATGTCTTAGAACAGAACAGCAGCATTGTTGCCAAAAGCAAGTTTGCTGCAGGCTGTAGAGTCAGGGAGACCCCAGCTGGTATTGTGACTAGATGGAACAGGGCCTCAGTTCTGGGAAATACCTTCCAGTCCATCAGTCACAATGACCCAGCTCTCACTTTGATTTGACAGCTGTAAAGATCAAAGCGGAGATCCAACCCTTGGGAGTTAGAACCAAAGGTCACATGTTTTGCTCATTGTCACAACTTAAAAAAAAAAGGCAGCAGACAGTCAGGCTCCTTTTGACCCTGTGTAAGGCCATTGAAAATTGTGTTTTAAGAGTGAGAATTCAGTCCTGCTGCTCTCTTCCTGTGACATCCTTCCTCATACCACACAGGATCTTCACTGACTTCCCTGTTCCTTCTGCATCCAATATAGACTGCTTTACCTGGAGAAAGGGAAAGCCTCCTGCCATGACATCTCTCTTGTTGAGCTGCTAGCAGGGAACTAGAGGCCACAATATATACAGCACAGTTGTGTGTCTCACGGACCCTATGTGCGTCCTCCCATCATCACTCTAGCTAGGTAAGCAGAAGTGGCTGCAGCTGTCTTTACATGGACGCTAACTTTTGTGCACATCCCTATCTTAGAGTTGCATTACAACCCCAAATACCTGTTATGAAAGCGTATGTATTTTCCCTGTATAATTTTGCACTTTGTTGCTCCTAATTGTTCCTTTAAAAGGGAATTGTTTAAAAATAACCCTTTGTCACTGTGAGGTGATTCTCCAGAAGGCAGAGAGATTTCATTGTTATTCCCATTCATGTCGATAAATTGTATTGGACTCTTTATGTTTATTGCCTTTTCTATAACATTGAGATCGTTTTTAATTCTAATAACACAAGCTGCAATCTTTCTTAGTGGTGTTTGGAAGTCAGAAACTCCAGGAGCAGCTTCATGAATGCTGTACTGGTTCCCTTATTCATCTGCATTATTGGTGTGTCAATTGCAGTTTCAGAATGGAACACTGACAACTTGAGCCAATAATAAACACTAATTCCCAATGTCCTTGCCTGCTACAGTACATGCTTCTTATGTAATAGCCCTTGATGAAGAGTGGCTCCTATAGCTCCTATAGCGAAGAGCTTTGGGATCCTCACGGAAAAGATGCTGTAGGCTTCTCTCTCCTCCTACAGCAAAGCTTCAGAGGCAGATTTCTCCTGTGGTTGTGCTCTAGTCATGGGGACACGTGTTAACCTTTTGCAGACGGCAGACCTATGGAATATGCTGTAAATATACAAAGAAGCAATGCAGCCAGGGTGAAGGAAAGAGATCAGATTACTACTTCCAATTCTGGAATAGACTGGCCCTCAAACAAAGGCTTGGTAGGGTGGGTCTGACTGCTCAGTCCATTCATTATTTTAACTCCTTCCATCTGTACATTGCGCTGGAGGCCAGACTGTATTATGCACTAGCATAAGTGCCCGGCGCTGCTCGGGTCAGTCGGAGGTGGGGAGGGGGCAGACAGCTGACACCCCCTGACCAACCCCAACACCCCCCGGCTCACCCCCCGACCAAACCCGACACCCCCACCTGACCCCCCAAGCAAACCCGACACCCCCACCTCACCCCCCGACCGAACCCGACACCCCCACCTCACTTACCGTCCCACCAAACCCAACTCGGATCCATCGCAGGTGGGGGGGGGGGCACAGAGCTGATGGAGTCCGGGGTTCCATTGGGAGGGGGGAGGGACAGAGAACTGAGGGATCTCCGGGGTTCCATTGGGGAGGGGGGAGGGGCAGAGAACTGAGGGATCTCCGGGGTTCCGTTGGGAGGCGGGAGGGGCAGAGAACTGAGGGATCTCCGGGGTTCCGTTGGAGGAGGGAGGGGTGAGCTGAGCGAGTGAGGTGTCTGTTGGAGGGGGGTATTATGACATCATCACCACCTAACCGCCCAGCTGATGTGATTGGCCCTGAAAGACTTTCACCCCTGGGGGGCGTCAGAGGTGAGATCCGAAAATTTTTCGACCCTTACCAGCATCTAGACCCCAAGACCCCTCACTGTACCAAATTTCAAGTCTCTGGCTCAAACGGTGCGGGAAGAGTTCGCTGTCATACGTACATACATACATACATACGTACATACATACATACACCACTTGACTTTTATATATATAGATTGTATGTGAAATGTTGGTCCCATTGAAGTCAATGGTGGAAAGACTCATTGACTTCAGTGGGGGCATGATTTCAGCCATGGTGTTTATTTCCTCTATTCACAACTGTAGCAGAGAAACAGACAACAGGAGGAGGATGTGCCCACAGTACGGTCCACTCTGCAGTCTTCCATCACAGAGCTCTTCTCCCAAATCCCAATCCGCTACATTTCAGTCTTCGTTGGAACCATGAGATGAGTTCACTGAGATATTTCCTTGATTGATTGATTTGATTGATTGCAACTCCCTAAGCACACCCAGAACCTTAGTACTGACAGAGGCCCAAGTAGGACCAGTGGGGAGTTTCTCCCTTCCTGCTATTCCATGGAAGCATTCAGACCGGTCTGCTGCTGATTGGTCTGATCTGAGAAGGTGTAAATTAATTCTGTAAACTAACTCTGCTCCCTGGCAAAAATCCAGGTTAATCAGATTTTGTTACAGAGACAAAAAAATGTTTCTCCATGCATTGCTTCTTTTGTATCATTTACCTCTGTAATTTGCATGCAGTACATATTGCCTGGCATTTCAATTGCAGTAAATTCGGACATCAAAATACTTTTTCTAGTTTCTTTTGCAAGCCCTCAAAACTTCTATCCTTCCCCTGCTCAGATGTCCCAGCATACATTAAACTTTTGCCATCAGTGGCATCTTTGATATGAAACTGGAGTTCGTAGTCTCCCTGTTTTGAAAAGGTATCGCTCAGCGGTGAATAAATCCTGATGTCTCCAGTTCCGTGCAAGCTGGGATGTCTCAGCAGGAACGCAGAGTCTGCAACCTCAGGGCAGCAAATCCAAGAATCTGCTAAAGGAATAAAAAAGGTCATTTAAATGTAAAAATGTGCCGAAATGTTAACTGATGCTAGCTATTTACATGTTCTGCTGCACCTGGTAATGTTGGATTCTTCTAGTTTCTAAATGTTTTTGTTAAAGTGTCAAACATGTATTGAAATAAGGCTTTAAAGACCAGAGGGGACAGATGCTGGTTTATTATATTAATTTTAATGGCCAAAATAAATACCCGTGGTAAATTATAAACACCCAAGGAATGAAATACAACCCATCAATATAAATGTAGAGCACATTTTACCTGAAGCAGCCATCTTTGTCTGAAAAGTAGAGGTAAACCCATCTAAAATGTCTTCTTTATGACTGAATTTTGATTAGCTTCCAGCCCATCTGAACTTTTGGAAGTCGCTTCTTCCCTCCTCAACCCCTGGAATGATTTTACACTTTCCTTAGCAGAATGAAGTCTGTCTCCTTGTAATTAATACATTTATTTCCCTGTTTTATGTAATCCAGTGTGTTGAAATTGAAGTGTCTGGGCAACACTATTGAAAATAAACGGGTATGTTATTCCCTTTAAGGACTAACAGACTAACTATATTTTTACTGTCCAAGCCAGGTCTGGGCAGTACAGGACATACATTTCTGGGGGAAGAGCCAGGACTGGGGGTGTGCTGGGGTCACCCTGCAGTGTAACCCATGCTGGCGAGAGCCAGGGTATAGCTGGCTGGCTGCAGTTATACATAGATACTCAGGATGTGGCTGGCATGCTGGAGGCTTTTTGTGAATAGCCCAGGTGGGAGCTACAGCGTTAACAGATTGTGAGGGACCCAAGGTTTCAGGGCAGGGGTGATACAGCACCCCACTGGTCTGGCTTGTGCCCCAGTATGTCACAAAGGTGTTAGGAGGAGTTGTGATTCTTCATTCTTGGTGACACTTTAGATGACGAATTTGAAATAAATTTCCCCCACATTCTCTCAGTTTCTAAACCAGTTCATTGTTCGGATTCCCTCTGAACCACTTGGTCTTTGCTTTCACATTTCACAGTTCTGTGTGGAAATAGTATAGGTATCCCGGAGGTTATGAAATGGAAGTGAAAAAACCAACCAGACCCACAAAAGTCAATAAGGCACTGCATAGTTGGGAATTAAAATCACAGACCCCTATCCTGCATCAGAATCAGCTAGTACAGACCCTAAGCTCCTGTGCAGTTGCATTGGCTTCAGTGGAAATGTGCAGGGATCCACTCTTGCTAATCCCAATGTAGCTAAAGTTTAAAAAATGAGAACGATGAATGCAAAACATCACAGCTAAAAATTCCTTGTTGATGCTGACGGTGGCGTGTCACTCTCAAGGGCGGTTTGGAATTGTTTCATATCTTTGCCATGGCACAGAGGTAATGTTGTCCACCAATGACCGGAATTATTTCCATAAAGATTCCCTGCCTTGTTGTGCTGCCTGACGCGCTCTCAATGGCGGAAGATAACGGTGACTCAGTGAAGGAAAAAGCAGCTCAGTTTAGCTTCTCTACCAAAAACATGGATCACACTTTGCTATTAGGAGAAAAATATGTCCAGCCAAGTGCAGATATGGGAATGTGGGAATAAAAGGGGAGTCAAATCCCTCTTCTCCTTGAGCTCTGTGCATAGCACGTGATCATGATTTTGAAGAAAATTAATGTGTGAGCAGCAACTTGTCCCTCTTGTAGTCGATAAAAGCTTTACAAAGAATGAGGAAGAGAGCTTTAAGGAATGTCTCGGCCTCCTTTTGTTTCCCTGGCTCTCCTTCGGGCTCCAAACTCTCTCAAATAGACTCCAAAGGTTTATAACTTATTTCGCTTGGAAGGTAAGTCGCTAACTCTCTTGGTGTTTCTTCCTTTGCCTCAGTCTAAGACACAGCGTCAAGGCATCCTCATCATTTATACTTGTTCACAAGCCCCTAACACACTTCCCGTCATTTTTCTAAGTTGCATCCCTCAACTGCATGTGAAACTGAGCATATGTTACATTCCTTGGTGAATAACTCCATTTGAATCGCTACCATGTTAGTCAAGAGGCTTTCCAGAGAACCCATGGGCTGGGGTTTGGGAGGTGCTGGGCACTCTGCCATCCCACTGCTCTGCACCTGGCATGTCTGGGGAGTAGCCCCCTAGAAACGGAGTTACCTTAGTGGAGTGCTGCATTTCACGGTACGTCAGTGCTGTGGTCCTGCTTTAGTTAGGAGCCGTGTTGCCTGCCAGGGCAGAGCTCCGTGTGCTCTGTTTTAGCATCTTTGGAACAACGGGTTATGATGGAGAAGGTGACTTGCTGGGGTAGGACTGATTGATGGCCCCCATCCATTTTGTGTTTTATTTCATTTACCCATATTGGCTGGTGATCAGTGGCTGTTCTTTTCCCTTGCCTTGTCCTTTGCTTCTGTAATGCGCCTGACATATTTATAGTTATAGTTTTTGCTGTAGCTGGATGGATGGTGGGTTCCGGTCGTATTTTTGTACTGCCAAATATAATCCTAGAAATGCACAAATGCGTTACTCGGTTCTAAATCAAGTCGGTGTGAAAGCCAGGTGGTTGTGCATAAATTTTGCATTAAAAATACTAAATTGCCACAAATAGTTTCAGTGGCTGAGCCAGATCTCACCCACGGACTCCCCCAAGGTGAGGAAGAGTCTTCCTGGATGAGCAGGACCCGTCCACCGACTTCCGCAGGATCCAAAACTTTTTTTTCCAATACATTTTCAGCCCTTCTGGTTGCAAATAACTTCTCAAAAATAGACCGTGAGCCAATGATACACAGCCCGGCCGTGAGAGCATTGCTGCTGTCCCATGGTGTGGCCTTAGGGGAGCCCAACTCTCTCTGCTTTTGTTCAGCCCCAGAGCTCTGCCATCCCTGCAGCCTTTCACCATTCCCAGCCCCAGCGGTTCCCTGCCCGGGTCCAGGGAGAGGAACAGCAGATACCCTGCTCCTGCTCCGCCTCCAGCCGCTCCCAAGGCCCCTCCCTAAGCTAGGAAAGAGCCAGGTCACTCCAGGGAAACTGGTACTGCAACTGGGGGAGAGTGAGGCACCTGGGCAGGGGGCAGTGGCGGTTTGGTGGCACAAAGAAGGGAATGGATGGACATGGGGAGGGAATTGCTGAGTTGGGGGCATTGAGTGAATGGAGGGGGGATGGTCGAGTTGGGGTTCTGAATGAAAGGAGAGGTGCCAGTCAGGGGGGCTCGTGGATCAGGGTACTGAATGAATGGAGGGGGGCCAGTCAGGGGGGCAGCTGTATTCGTACCCGAGGTGGCTTTGCATAGTGTATGGCAGAGGTTCACCGGCGGTGTGCTTTCTCTTTTGAGAGTCTGCTGATTCTGTATGTAGAGAACACTGTCAGGACAGTTCTCGGGGGAATCAAGTACATTAGTATGCCTTGCTCGACCTCCAAAATAGTAGTTACTGAGCTCTCAGAAAATGCTTTTTCCTTTCTGCATATACAGAAACTAAAAAACATATACAGAACCGACTAAACCGACTAAAAAACATATACAGAACCGAAACTATGCCCCTCTTTGGGGCAGCGTGTGGCAAGTGGGCACTTGGGAGCAGGGCTGAGGTCAGAAGCTGGAGAGTCCGACACGGGATGCACTTCCATGCCCTCAAATGGAAATTGGAGTTATTTAGTGTGGCAGAGCCTAGGACGCTGTGTAAAATCAATACCTTTGAATGTTCCGTAAAGAAAGGGAAATGCATTCGCTGCACATTAGGAGAAGATTTCAATTATGCTATGCAAGGATTAGAGCTTCATGGAAGAGTTCATCTGTATTAAAATTGGCTGTAAACTCAGCAGGCTTAACACGGTGTGGAATCATGCCACCAGCCACCCGATTGCCTGCCCAGTGTGAGACTCAGGAAGCAAGGACACAAAGGGCTAGAGAGATTTTTTTTTTTTTTATCATTTAGGTTCATCAACACTAACGATTACATTGTGTGGATACAATGCAATTACCTTATGTCACCCCCATGGAACTCCAGGTAATAGCCCCGTGAATTTTGACATTCTCCTGAACAAGGGCATTACATATCTTGACCTATAGCTGTAGATGTCTGCATCATTATTTATTATTTATGGCACAATCGGATTGGATAGCACAATGCTTAAAATGCCGATGGCGGCTGATAGTTTATCTGCAGGAGAACTTCCCAAGTTGCTAACACTGCACTAGTGAAACTAAACCGGTTTAGCAATGCTGGAGGAGGTTTGCAGAATTTTCATAGTGTAGAAGAGACTGAAGGTGAATAAGGTAGAGTCCTTCTCCTCACAGGTTCCCACCCCCCGCAAGGGAAAAATGCCATCTTGGGCATATATCAATATATGCGGGGGCAATCAAACTTCTATAATGTTGTTTTCAGGAACTTGAAGCCTTCAACAAGTATAATAGGAAGAGATTTGGCCTGTATCTGAAGCCAGAACTGGGTAGATAGGCAGAAAGGTGATTATCTGTATCACATCAGAGCCTAGAGAGCCCATTTTGCTAGGCCCCAAATAGACACACACTGGCCTAGGATTTTCCAGTCTGCACAGAAAAGACAGATACAGGATGGGAGGGGGAACTGGAGGCACAGAGAGATGAAGTGACTTCTTCACCTGATGAAGGAATAGCACTCAGGTCTTCTGGCCCCCCATCAAGTTTGCAATCCGCTAATGAATAAAAGTGCAGGAAACAACCTGCACACTGTTTTGTATGCACTTTTGCCAATGAGGGAAGTTGTGCACATTATCGCAAACTCAGACTGTGGCCCAACATACAAGTGCTTTCGGACGTATGCTAGGAGACCAGAAAAAGAAAAGCTGGAAGGTGAATTGTTTATTATACAAAACCCTCAAAGGGTGAACCCATTTTACAAATGCTAGGTGGTGTTTTTTTTTAAACAATATAGGCATCCAAAAGGATAGTTTGCTATGGATTGTAGGCAAGGCATTACTTTGGGAGCTTTTGATAAGTAAGGAAGTCAAACTGCAAATAGACAGAGCACAAGATAGAAGCCGGAAGCTGAACAAAGTTACGAAACTTGGAACAACTGCATTAAAATGCTGTTCTACAAAACGTATAAAGAAGAGGTTATTATTGGGGACTCTGAGGTACTACGCAGCTAATGGTAAGTATGAAAAAGGCAATTCACAAAATTGATTAAAAAGAGTTGAACAAATGCAACATAGACAGCTTCCCTCCACTCTCAGAATACACCATCCTCTCATTTCAGCCTCCTGTCTTTTGTTTTTTTCCCCCCTTTTAACGTCCTTTCATAATCTGTTTTGGAAGAAAACATGATATTAAAATTATAGCCTGGATCATGGTGCATTTCACAGCCCCTGGGTATGTTTGAGTCAAATAGCTGAAGGCCGGAGGGGACAACCAGAGCCTCTAGTCTGACCGCCTGAACTGCACAGCCCACCAACACCCACACAGTGACCCCAACAACTGAAATTAAACCCAAGTATCACAGCCCTCAGGAGATTAGCCTAATGTATGCCCCAGGCTGAGGATAGGAGGGACAGAGGCACACTGGTGTCCGAGGCCTCTACAATGGCAGGAAAATGTTTAAGTGAGATCTACCCAGAAATCCGGGCAGGTATCGTGCAGAGGAAGATGAACCCCCTCAGAGGTCACTGCCAGTCGGGCTTGTTAGTTCTTTGATATTTACATACACCGCCCCAGTTCTGGAGGTTAATTCCCTGATGATCTCAATGGAGCTGCACCTGGGATGAATTTGGACCACTGTATAGGGTGGCCAGATGTCTTGTTTTCGACTGGAAAAGGGGAACCTGACAGCGTCCAGTCAGATCTACCGACCGGACACCCCAAGTCCAGTTACTGGAAGTGGGGAAGCACTGAGTCATCACCCGAGTCAGCCCCTACTCAGCTGGGGCCACCTGCTACCTGCATCAGGTGGCTGCAGCTTCTAGCCCCAGCTCTGAAGGAGAGTCACTCCCAACCGGGGCAGGGAGGGAGGGAGAGGGGAAAGAGGAATGAACAGGGAGTGGGGCCTTAGGAGGAAGGGGTGGGGCAAGGGATGTTCCAGAACTCCTGGTGTAGTGTCCGGTTTTTATATATTATGGATGAATGGACCATAAGGTGGATAGAAAGCTGGCTGGATCGTCAGGCTCAACAGGTAGTGATCAATGGCTCCATGTCTAGTTGGCAGCCGGTATCGAGCGGAGTGCTCCAAGGGTCGGTCCTGGGGCCGGTTTTATTCAATATCTTTATCAATGATCTGGAGGATGGTGTGGACTTCACCCTCAGCAAGTTTTCAGATGACACTAAACTGGGAGGAGTGGTAGATACACTGGAGGGTAGGGATAGGATACAGAGGGACCTAGACAAAAGAAATTTGATGAGGTTCAACAAGGAGAAGTACAGAGTCCTGCACTTAGGACGGAAGAATCCCATGCACTGCTACAGACTAGGGACCGAATGACTAGGCAGCAGTTCTGCAGAAAAGGACCTAGGGATGAGAAGCTGGATATGAGTCAACAGTGTGCCCTTGTTGCCAAGAAGGCTAATGGCATTTTGGGCTGTATAAGTAGGGGCATTGCCAGCAGATCGAGGGACGTGATTCTTCCCCTTTATTCGACATTGGTGAGGCCTCATCTGGAGTACTGTGTCCAGTTTTGGGGCCCACACTACAAGAAGGATGTGGAAAAATTGGAAAGAGTCCAGAGGAGGGCAACAGAAATGATTAGGGATCTGGTGTGCATGACTTATGAGGAGAGGCTGAGAGAACTGGGATTGTTTAGTCTACAGAAGAGAAGACTGAGGGGAGATTTGATAGCTGCTTTCAACTACCTGAAAGGGGGGTCTAAAGAGAATGATCTAGACTGTTCTCAGTGGTAGCAGATGACAGAACAAGGAGTAAATGGTCTCAAGTTGCAGTTGGGAAGGTTTAGATTGGATATTAGGGGAAAAAAATCACTAGGTGGGTGGTGAAGCACTGGAATGGGTTCCCTAGGGAGGTGGTAAAATCTCCTTCCTTAGAGGTTTTTAAGGTCAGGCTTGATAAAGCCCTGGTGGAATGATTTAGTTGGGGATTGGTCCTGCTTTGAGCAGGGGGTTGGACTAGAACCTCCTGAGGTCCCTTCCAACCCTATGATTCTATGATTCTGAAATTGGAAACCCTGCCACGGTATGATGCTTCTGACAGATCTCTCTCCGGTCTGAAAATACAGAGTCACTAAAAAGCAAAGTCTATTTTTTAACAAGGAAGCGTAAGGTTCAATTTCATCTGGAACACCTAGTTCAGGATCACTTTCTTTTGCCAGGTTTACTCTACATTTGATTAATTCTAGAAGATGGATTTTGACATTTAAAGTATGTGTAATAAAAAGAGAATAATGACATCGCAGGGATTACAGAGAAATATTTGCTCTTGAAAATGGAAATGGATCTTGAATAGAGGTTGCATCATATCTAAGAATAAAAGTAAAATAGGGAATGTGAATGAGTGATTGTGCTGGGGATGAATAGTCTTATAGAGCAACAGAGGAATAGGTAGGAGCAGGGACCTTGGAAATTCTAAAGCAATAATCTAAAGGAGTTTTAAAAATAGATTTGTATTATGTGCTTATTATAGTCTCTGTGTGTTCAGTCTGAGAAGGGCTACTAGGATGATCAGAGGAATGAAGTATCTACCTTACAAGAGGAGACTTAAGGAGTTTTGCTTGTTTAGCCTAACCAAAGGAAGGCTGAGGGGAGCTATGATT
Source organism: Sternotherus odoratus (assembly GCA_032164245.1). NCBI lineage: Eukaryota > Metazoa > Chordata > Testudines > Kinosternidae > Sternotherus > Sternotherus odoratus. The sequence continues at coordinate 84,891,849 of JAVMKO010000009.1, read as the reverse complement.
GCTCTCTCTAAATGCATCAGAGAGATAAACACCAGGCAGGGAGAGGAGTTATTTAAGTTACGGGCCAATGTTGGCACAAGAAGAAAGGGCCATAAACTGCCCATTAATAAGTTTAGGCTTGAAATTAGACAAAGGTTTGTAACCATCAGAGATGTGATATTCTGGAGCAGCCTTCCGAGGGGAGCAGTGGGGACGAAAAACCTAATTTGTTTAGAGACTGAGCTTGATAGGTACATGGAGTGGAAAGATGGTAAGACTGCCTACAGTCTGGCCCATTTGCTACTAGCAAATATTTCCGATGGCTGGATATGAGACACAAGATGGGGAGGGCTCTGAGTTAGTACAGAGAATTCGTACCCAGATGTCTAGCTGGTGGGTCTCCCTCACACGCACGCCCAGGGTCTAGCTGATCACCATATTTGGACTTGGAAGGAATTTTCCCCTACGTCAGATTGACAGAGACTTGGGGTTTTTTCACCTTCCTTTGTAGTGTGGGGCACAGTCACCTGCTGATTTGAACCAGAATAAATGGTGGCTTCGCCATCACTTGAGGTCTTTGAGTTCTTCTGGAACTCAGCCAGTGGATTGTGGGCTTATTACTGGAGTGGGTGGGTGGAGTGGGATTGTGTGCCCAGCGGTGTGCAGGAGGTCAGGTTAGATCACGTTGGTTCCTTCTCGCCTTAAAGTGCGTGAGTCTGTGCTGTGTTAGAGAGCACATGAACTGCACAGCAGAATTACCAGTTAACGAATAGACTCTAGGCCCAGTTCAAGGACTTGTATCTCAAACCTCTCTTGACTAAGCCCTCATGCGGAAGCCTTTCTAAAAAAATGAGCCACAGAATCTGACTAGCATGGGGAACAAGGTTTTAGTGTGGGGCCCACACAGCAAACAATCTGCTTCCAGCCTCAATCCCTGTTTAAATATGGGGACTGTGTGCTCAGCTGATTGATTGTCAGTAAAGACCATGTTCAGAGAAGAAAGTCTCTAATGTGCCCAGGACCCATGTTGAATAAGGGGTGAACTATATGATCGGAGGGCTAGCCTATAATAAGTAAAGGATCTTCCCAAATACCCTTCAGGCATGAGAAATATGTAAAGAGCTGGGAGACACGAGTGGGATTTTCAACCTCTCTGATACTGGATGAGATCACAGTGAAGTGTAAGAGGCTAGGCAGAGACCATGATGGGTGCAGTATCTTGCTTCTTGAATCCATGTGTCGTAGTGAGGACCAGGAATGGCTCTTGTCACTGATTTAGGATACAAACCTTTAAAATAGCTAAGCCATTAGAGATAAGTGATTAAATACATTTCAATCGACCCTTCAGATGTGACTATTCCTAATAAAATTAAACCCAGAGACTCTCTCGTGGTTGTGCGTCAGGGAAAGGGTTGGGAGGGTAATTCAGATCAATGCAATACAGAGAGGTAATGGAGAGTACTTTTTATGTCAATTACAGCAAATAGACCTAGACCGATCTTCCACGCTGAGGTGAGAGCGGTTTCACGTGCTCGATGTTAATTACTTTTTTAGTGAGGTGTCAATGATTTCTCGCTCTCAGGTGGATTGACAGGACACTCGCACTTCAATTTTTCTGGTTTCTAAGCAGGAACGTGCCGTTAAATTCCTCTTCCTAGTTTCCAAGTCTTTGGGACTGACTGTACCGAGGTTTTAAAATGTCTCAGGGAGTGCTATTGCCATTGACCATTTATCCCACTCGCTATCACTCCTTAGATCTGCAGAGTCTGTTACTGTATTGTTAAGGACAGTCACCCGCCCCAGCTGCCTGGGGGGGTTCTGCGAGGTATTGGTAGCCTTCTCAAGTTTGTTTAAAGCTTTGGTACCATTCATCCTGAGATCTTTTCCAAAATGGATACGTTCCTGGATAGAAGGGGCAATGACCACTAGGGATGAGGCTTTATTTTTAAACTCCATTTAGCAAATAATGTACACGGTGTATAGAAAATGACCGAGGTGGTAAATTGCTTGCTCCTTTCCAATGCGCAGTATAGTGCTGTGTCAAACTAGCACAGTGCTAGTGTGTTAATTAAGCGGGTAGCAGTGAGAAGCCCAAAGGAAGATGCAGTGGAAGATGGTCACTGCCAATGCCCACCGTACACAGACTTTAAAGGAACAAATGGAAATAGGGTTGAAGTGCGAAACGAATGGGACTGCATTGCACAGGCGAGCTAGCTGTGTATTGTGAGTGAAATGCAGTCAGTGCCTAATGTACAGAGATAGCACAACATCAGGGACCAAAAACCAATATTGATTCTCCTTAAAAACAAGGTTGTTAAGTGCAACTAAAAGAATGTCACAAAAGCAAACCGTATAAATAAAATAGTGTAGTTTTATGATAAGGTATAAAACTCTTCTGCTATAGTGTGTCTATACCTCCCATCAACGTGAATTATTCAGCTTTGGTTGTTTGCTGTATTAATCCTGCTGTTTTCTTGTAAATGTGCTATATTCTTTCTTTCCCCACCTTCCTCCCCCACTGTTCAAATGCCTTTTGTTATTCCTGACTAGAACTAAAGTGTTGCTTTTGTTTTGCATAAAGGTTGGCAAATCACACACTCAAAGTCAGGAAATTACAAAAGCTAAATGCTGTTTCCCAAACCTTTAACTCAGCAATGCTGCATGTATGCCAGTTTTTCTCTATTCCCCATTTCACCGTTACATGTAGGTCTTAAAGTATCATCGTCTGTTTCTGATATACACCTCAGAGGTATAGGGTGTAGTGGAAGGGGAAGGGGGAAGCGTGTCTTAACACCCCGCTGCAAACTGAAGGGAGGCTTGGCTTTCTACCTAATCCAGCAGGGACCCTTGGGTTTTCTAGAGCCCCCATTGCCCTGGGCTCTACATGCTGATGGAGTTCATCCTCTCTCTCTAGATCAGCGGTTCTCAAACTTCTTGAGACTGCGACCCCTTTTGCAGCTCCGTCGGCACAGCGCAACCCCTCCAGTCCCCGCAGGGGGTGGGCTGCCGGCTGCGCCCCGGCCCCCAGTCCCCGCCGCGAGTTGCAGCGGCAGGAGCTCGCGACCCCCCGGGGAGCGCTCGGTGACCCCCCCTGGGAGGTCGCGACCCCCAGTTTGAGAAACACTGCTCTAGATAATGCTACATCCTCACTGCTGGCAGTGCCGTCTGTGGCTGAAAAGCAATTTACGGGTTTCATTGGAGTGCTTAGATTGGACAGTACGATTGTGGTGTCACCGTTGTAGCTGTGTTGGTCTCAGGATATTTGAGAGACGGGGTGAGGTTTGTATCTTTTATTGGACCAACTTCCGTTGGGGAGATAGTACTACAGCTTTGCGCTCCTGTCTTTCTCTCCCTTGTTACTGAGATTTTGCCCTTACAAACTAAAGGAGAAATTGACTGACAGGCTACACAGGAGAGTAGTGACCTTACGGTGTGGAAAGTGCAGACATATGCCAAAAAGGATAGAGAATTCCCCCCATCTCAACATACATATAGTCTCTCTCACTTACAGTGATATTAGGGATACTTGCAACAAGAGAAGGTAAAATATGTTCCGATAGAAATGGGATTTTTCTGTCTCTTAACAAAAAATGCCCTTTGGAAGGATCTCTGAGTCCAGCAGAGTCCAACCTTTCAGCCCAAGGACTGAACATATTATTCCAAACAAGCCAAACCAGCAGGCCAAAGTTAGAGCAGCCCCAAGTGGCTCTGACTAGTGCTGTGGCCGGAGGTTATCTAAGCATCTCCATTCCCTCCCCCCCCCCAGGCTGCTGTGGGGGTCTGAGTGGGAGGGAACCATCCTTTGTTAAAGGCCCCTTGGCTCAGGTAAAACTGTTCTGCTCTCTATGGGACTGGCAGGGAAGCTTCCAGAACGACTTTCTCCTCTTCCCCTGCAATGGAGCGGGTGGCCAGTGGGGGTGCTACTGAGCTGCCCAGAACATCCCCTGCTCTCACCAGCACTGCTCCAGGGATGCAGTTTGGATCTCTCTGCCTTAGACAGGCCGGACGTTCTGCAAGGCCCTGGAACGCTGCAGTGACGGGAAGTCATTGTCATGGGGAGGGAAGTGTAGCCCGAACGTTACAGCCTGGATTTATACGGACAGTGGACTTGGGTCACTTGTTTTCCCTGTCACCTTTTCTGGCAATTAGTTTGATCCAGTTCTCCATTTAGATTATTTGAATTACATGGCTGGTGAGCTGAGAATGAATCCCCCGGCTGCACCTGTGCTGAGTCAGCGCCGGAAAGGAGGCTAGGACGATAATGGTATGGAGGGAGAGGCGGGGAGGAGACTAGAAGTCAGTGGAGAGGAGGGTACAATAGACACAAGGAGCAGAGTGTGGGGAGATAGAGGGAGCTAAGTTAAAAGGCATACGCAGGTCAGAGACGTAGGACAGGCTTAGGACTCGGAGGGTGGTGAAGCACTGGAATGGGTTCCCTAGGGAGGTGGTGGAATCTCCTTCCTCAGAGGTTTTTAAGGCCCAGCTTGACAAAGCCATGGCTGCGATGATCTATTTGGGGTTGGTCCTGCTTTGAGCAGGGGTTGGACTAGAAACTCCAGAGGTCCCTTCCAACCCTGATATTCTATGACAGGATCAGTGCAGCGAAGGAAAGCAGATAGAGAGGAATGGGTGCTTCTCAGATGAAGTGTTCTATATGCTGTGTTTGTAAGCTGTCTGGTATATTAATACTTATTGTACGGAGATCAGGGCTTCTTTGGGGTTGTTCCATTCAATCCTTCAGAACCATGGTACTTAGCAGCAAAATGATTGCTAATCATCATCAAAAGGTTTTTTTTTCCCCTGCCCATTTTATAAGCTGGAGTATTCTGTGGTAGCATATGATGAGTTGCTAAACAAGTGAAAACAAATGAACATATTGTAATGAGATGAACAGTCTCCAGTTGAGAAGCATTTAAATAAAATTAGGTGCACGCTTTCCCTCTTGGCTCCAATTACAGAAATGATACAGACACATGCCTCAATTGCCATTTTATTAACATGATGCGATAGCTGTTTCATGTGTGCGCATTTGCCCGGGGGTGCTTTTTAACGGTGAATTCACCCAGTCAGCTGGACAGGACAAGAATCTCATTGGGCCAAAGCTAGAGTCCATCTTTCAGTGAAATATCTGCAGTAGGGAGGTCTACTGCAATCGGTGGGTACTTTTTCAAAGAGCTTAGGTTTGCAGCAAAAGCAATCAGATGATGGCAGTGATACAAATTTAGAAGAGCAGTGTGGTCCGACCACAGAGTAAAAAGAAAATATTGAGAAGATGCAGGAAATTGGTCAAGCTGCAAGTTTCCACTAAGAAACTCTGTCTGTTCAGTTAATTTATGCTCCGGGTAACAAAGTAGAAAAGAATCAGTTCAGAGTCCTTTCATTGTTTTCCAGACGAGGTTACATAGAGGTCTCAGTGGTGTTTCATTTATGTTCCAAAATTCAGGGCAATGACTAGTACACAAAATATCTAGAATTCGTTCTCTGGAAGGTTGCTTTCTAAACTGGCCACCAAGCAACCATTCTCCAGAGAGCTCATTTCTAAGATGCAGCCTTTTTGGAAAGTTCTTCAAAAAAAAATTCTCTCTCTCTCTCTCTCTCTCTCTCTCTCTCTCTCTCTCTCTCTCTCTCTCTCTCTCTCTCTCTCTCTCTCTCTCTCTCTCATATATTGTTTTCAAGACAATATTGCTCCACTGTTGCAACTGAACATCCCAGGTCTTTTAGTTCATTAATTAAACCTTTAATAAATGTTTAACTGAACAAGACAATTCACTACTTAAAAATGATTCATCTCTGCTCCAAGGCTGCTGTCTGGCAAATAACTAGCCACAAGAAATACAGCTGTAGTACCCGAAATTGATCTCAATTGACCATAGTCAGCCTCTGACTGGAAAGTTTGAAATCTACATTTAAGAGGGTAGAGTAAAAGGCTCATCATGGTAGGATAAGATGAGAGAGGAGAAGCTAAACACAAATAAACTAAATTAAATGGAAACACTAAATAGAAACCCCGGTATTAAATCCGCTGAACTGAATCAGTACAGGAAGGTTTCTCCTCTACATTTCAACAATAAGCTAATAATTTGCCCATTACTCACGGGCCTCAGAACACTTAACATATGTTTACTGAACACACCCGTGAGGCAAGCAGGTCATCACTTATTCCAGCTTTGAAATGCAGCCATTTCAGGGTGCAGCACAGTGCTGTCTTCATTATTATTAGGGTGGTGCCTATTGGTCCAAAACAAGATTGTGCCCCCTTTGTGCTCGATGTTGTACAGACACAGAGTAAAAGTGCCCTCCCCAGCCCCCAAACTGTTTACAAAATAGAGGAAGGAAGATCTTATCCCCCTGTTACAATGGGGAACAGAGGCACAGAGATATTACGTGATTTGCACAGCGTCATGCTTTGAGTCTGTGGTAGTCTGGGAATTAAATCCAGATATTCCAAGTCCCAGCGTGGTGCCTGAACTGCCAGACCAGCCAGAACAACTCAGATCAACATTGCACAATAGTTTGGGACAGAAAAGGAGATGTTTTTGTACAGTGCTGTACACAGAGGGGTCCCAGTTCTGGTTGAAGTCCCTGAAGCACTTTAAGGAGACAAAGTGTAGTGTTCTGAGTGAGAACTTGACCAGGATGCTAGCGGTTACCATCCTGCTTTGGTTGTGGGCTCTTGGGACAGGAACCATCTCCTTCATCTGTGTCTGTCCAGCGCTCTGGTTCATGGCTGAGCTCCTGGGCACTGCTGCACTGCAAGCAAAAAGAATAACCCTCTGCTTACAGAAACGTCCTGGGATTTTTAATGGATGAAAGGATCAGAACCTTGGGTTGCGTCCGAAGACAGCTCCTCCAGCAGCATACCGCTGCCGAGGGCAAGGCCAACTCATTGGCAAAAATGTCAGGGGCTGAGTTGCAGACACCACTCCCTGCACTGCTTACGTAGTGGCCTGGCTCGCCTCCAGGAGGATGAGAAGTAGGAAAAAAAACCCATGTTATATTTGTTGAATTCTGGGAAATAATATTGAAATTGAAGCAACGTTTTTAAACAGAACTTAAATATTGTTTGTGGTTCTGGTCTGTTTATTTAAGAGAGAAAAAAAAACCTGTTAGCCAGGATGAAAGAGGCACCTCGTTTGACCTCCAGCTTGAAACTGTGACAAAACCCTACCCCTTAGAAACAATGCAAGAGTCGATAGTGTCTCCAATCAGATGTGATGTGTACAGTGGGCCCAGCCCGGGGGCTAGTATCCCATTGATGTCATCAGGAGCCTTGCCTGAGTAAAAACAACAGGAGGAGCTTGAACACGAGTAGTGTGGACACAAGTTACAATGTGCAGTTCGCACGAGAGAGTAGAAAAGAGGGGCATTGTGTAAATTAAAGAACAAGTGCCAGGAAGAGCGTTTTCACGCTGAGATGAAAGGTTGAGGAATATCCCTACCCACCAAGGCCGCCAAGGGGGAAAAGAAAGAAGTCTCACGGTTGGAACAGTTGTAAAAGCATTCTTGGGCATGGTGTGATAGAGAAAGCAGAATGTCCTGTTGAACCTTGCCCTGAGCAGAATGTTTCCAGGAGTTTCTTTGGTGTCAGTACTGCTCAAAGGATATGTTTGATTTCACAGAGACAAGTCTTGAAAACTGCTTTTGCTTTAGTTTTCACAAGGCAAAACTGTCATAAATATTTCCAGACCACATTTTCCAAAGAGACTACTGATCTTGGTTGGCTTAATTTGTGCATAGCCGAAGCCTGATATTTTGGACTTGATTTCCAGTAGCACTGCATTCATGGCTCATATGTTGACTTCAGTTGGAAAAACCGCCCAACGTACCTCCAACTGGACAATTTTATCTTGAATTTCTTAGTGTTCCCCTTACTTTGCATACTCCTGTCTCCGATATTGAATCATGTCTCTTGTTTTATGATCACCATTTGTCCTCCAGGACTAAACTCCTTCGACAGGTAGTTCATTGCCACTCTAATCAGTTGGAGGATGAAGGCTGTTCAGAGACATGAAGCAACTCTGAGGCTAAATTTAAAAAAAATATTATATACTAACAAATGCAAATCTCTGAACCAGAGGGAAAGTCGTGGCTCAGAAGTGGCCTCAGACTCCTCTTTGGTGCTGTAATTTTGCTTTCCAGGATGCAATCTCATTATCTAAGCCCCAACAGTAAGTCATAAATTATATTCCACTTCTGCAATTACAAGATGTATATATGCTGCATCTATAGAAGCAGAAAACATTAACATAAATCCATGTTTTATGCAGTCTCAGCAGGAATCGCTAATTAATCTCCCTTTTCGCTGTATTTTATTTATTTATTGAAAGCTTATCTCGCAAATGGAAACTTTAAGCCTGGAAATTCAATGGGTGAAACACTGCCCATCTTTTCTGACCCCCCTTCATGTTCTGTGCAGGTGTTTGGCGGTCTGTTAGCCGCTTAGTGCTACCATATGGATCTTAAAAGTCCAGCACATAATGTGCTAAAGGTAAGGAAAATTCCATTGCCAAAAGACCAAAGATCAGACTACTCATGTTTTAATCCTCTTTGGTATCACAAGAATCAGAGAGGTAGCCGTGTTAGTCTGGAATAGCAAAGGTAACAAAGTCCTGTGGCACCTTAAAGACTAACTATAAAGTTTTGAAGCATAAGCTTTCGTGGGCTAATACCCGACAAAGTGGGTATTAGCCCACGAAAGCTTATGCTTCAAAACTTTATAGTTAGTCTTTAAGGTGCCACAGGACTTTGTTACCTTTGGTATCACAGAATCTTTATTGTAGCAGATTAAAAACCCAGCCCCACAGCCAGTCCCCAAAAGGCCATGGACACAGGAAAGCTTTGCCGAGTGTCCAGAGGCCAGCTGGCCAGTGCTATTGGATCAGCTAGGGAAGCAAATTCTATCTCCAAAGATCCTCTCCTGAAAATGCTGTACCCACAGCTCCGATACATTTAAATCTAGAGATTGTTAATGGGAATGCTCAGCTACTGTGTGAGAACCTGGAGAGTTATGTGGTTTTACAGAGAGAAAGAACTCAATGACAATGGCCTTTTACAAATCAATATCAAACATGGAGTGGTACTAACTTTACAGGAGAACCCTGTTATTGGGTAGCTCCATCCGTTCTGCCCATGAATAAAATAAAATGTGAAAGAAAAATGTTGCTAACCTAAAATCATTGCAGCCACGTGGACCTGTCTAGGAACATCAGGGAGAGCAGTCGTTTACTAGTATATGAGAACTAGGAGATGCTGGCCAGAAAAGCAGCTAGAGCTGCAGAAGCTCAGAGGTCCAGACATAGAAGTAAAGGCCTGGTCGACATCCCCAGGGTGTGGGGCAGGACTGAATCTCCTATGTGTTTGTACGATCTGCGGCACAGTGATTACCAAAGCCTGAGCAGGGCCTCTGGGCACAACCGAAGTACAAGTAAATAATAACAATATTGGTTTCTTGAGATGAAAAGTGAAGGCTGATTGGAAAATGCTTTTTTTCCCCTATGGGAAATTTCAATAAATCTAATTTCTTTTCATTTTCATCCAAATTTTCTGTAGAAAATGTCTACTTCAGGTCAAAATCCTAAACCAGGGCTTTTTTTGGACAGGACGTTTTTCAGCTGAAAATAGAACTGTCTGATAGAAACTAGAGAATGTTTGGGTCAGCCAGGCACCTTAAGGTAAATTTTAATTTAATCCCCCGCATATTAGCCTCCTAGGGGATCCCGCCCATCAGTTCCCCGAGGGAGTCAATGCTTTCCCGCTGTCTAACGAGCACTTGTCACCCTTACTCTCTCGTTTGAAGCTGCTTTTCATTTTTCCGGTTACCTGCTGGTGAGGAACTTGCTGCCCCGTCATTTTCAATCACATTCTATTCTTTATTCTTGTCTTCACCATTTCTGTGCCTTCTCTACCTTCCAGACCTCACCTGGGAATTCTCCTTGGGAACAAGCTTTATCCCAGTTCAGTTCAGCCGCCCCCTGCCACTTTGCTTTGAATTCACTTTCCCTCTTTGGCTCTTGAGGGAGGGTTTTGTTAGCATTCAGCTCACTTTTTTCCAGTGGTTGAAGGGTGCAGATTTCCAATCCTGGGACTCAACTAGAAAGAGATTTTCTAAGCTATAATTGGGTCTTTTTAAAAGGCAGTCTTCAGAAATATTTCATATCAGTTAACATGAGAGGCAGGGACATTCTCAGAATAGAGATCCTCCAGTTCCAATGGGATTATAAATCATCATGCAGCTCCTTTGTTTGCAGTCATTTAAAAACTCAACCCGAAAAAAAAAAGGCTTCGTTAATTCTCAAATTACTGCTAAGCGCCTGGAGTGGCAAAGCAATCGCAATTCATGCTCCTTTTCCTCAGACCCACAATGGTCACAAGTAATTTCTTTGTATGCTTATATAATATTATTTCCAGGAATTAGACAGTGATGTTTTCTAGATGTGCCTGTGGATTTCAACTTTGCTTTCACAACAGCACGTGTTCACCTCACTGGCTTCCTGGAGTAACTGCTTTCGTGACCTGTAGAGGCACACCGCGTAGCCAGCAAAACCACACCCCCTTCTAGCTCTACCTGATACATTCTATATACCAGTGATGGCAAACCTTTTTGAGCCCAAGTGCCCAAACTGCAAACCAAAACGACTTTTTTTTTTCAAAGTGCCAACACTGCAATTAAACCTGAATAACGAGGTTTTAGTTTAGAAAAAACAATTCGTACAGTTTTTCAAACTAATTAACAGCTTTTGTTTAAAAAGAAAAACACAATAACAGAGCTTTCCATTAAACATTTTTTTAATTGAAAAAAAACAAAAAAAAAAAACAAAAAAAAAAACAACTGTACACCCCCCCCCCCAACTGACCCACTCAGCCCGGTCTCTCCCCCCAAAACCTCCTTCCCTCCCACCCACCCCCCAAATGACCCACCCAGCCCGGTCTCTCCCCCCCAAACCTCCTTCCCTCCCACCCACCCCCCAACTGACCCACCCAGCCAGGTCTCTCCCCCCCCAAACCTCCTTTCCTCCAACCCCACAACTGACCCCCCACCCCCGGTCTCTCCCTCCCCCCTCCCGCGCTTACTTGTTCGCTGGGTCACGCTGCTTGCTGTGACCCGACTCCAGCGAGGCCCCAGTCGCTCCTGTGATGTCCTGCCCCAGTCGCTCCTGTGACGTCCGTGTGTCAGGTGATAGAGCGGGGGCGTGGCTTCAGTGTTCTCTGGGGAGGGTTCTCCCCAGAGAACTGTGGGAGATGTAGTCTGCGGGAGCCGACGCCGTGACTACAGTGTATGACTGTAGTCACGGCGTGCCCACAGAGACGGCTCGGCGTGCCAGCAGTGGCACGCGTGCCACGGGTTCGCCATCACTGCTATATACTGTAACATCATGTGGATCTTCTCTGCGACCCATACCATGAAATGTAACCCAAACAACATGTTAAAATGAGACAGACAAGGTGGGTGAGATAATATCTTTTATTGGACTAACTTCTGTTGCTGGAAAGTACAAGATTTTGAGCTTCACAGAGCTCTTCCTCAGATCTGGGGAAGGAAACTGGTGTGTCTGGAGCTAAATACAAGTTAGGACAGCTTGTTAAGCATAAGGGAGGAGACCACTTAAAATGAAGTAGTCAATTAAGGTTTAGCAGGCAGAAGGGTGTTTTCCAAATTATTTCGACGAGCATAAAACCATTGTCTCTCGAGTGGATGCTAGTGTAGGAGCGTTCTAGCGAGAGATGATTGGAGAAGGGGTTGTTGCAGTTGGGGTGAAAGGCTGCTCTACAATGCATGAAAAGTCATTGCACAGCGACTTAGATACAAATGGAGCATCAAACATAACGTTACCTTGTGTTGTGGTTCGTTAGTAGGTAATTTTAGAAGGGCTGAGGTGCAGCTTCCCTTTTTACAGGTAGAATTTCCACCTGAAAAATCTGCATCTGCAGCTTTGCACCAGCAAGATGAATTACAGCCACATGACTTAGTACATCTGTCTCTTGGGACCTGATCTGCAGTCATCAGGTGCAAAAAAACCAGATGCATGTTTTGCAGGTGCAAAATGAAAGCAGCTCTTTTAGCCTGTACTCTCTGCTTAATTAGGAATTCAGGACTGTGTTGAAGGAAGATTATGTATGCAAATATATTTAGCACCTGCTAAAACAGATCTCCTAAGCTTAGTAATAGCTTCCCCAAACCCTGATAAAATGCACTGCAAATTTTTCCTGCGTTTTCTTTTCCTTTGTTGCCACATATCAGCAGGCTTATGTATAATTAGTAGATTTCTCCCTTCTATATCAGCTTTCTCTTCTGGCTGCCTGCATATTTCAGTGATGTCACACAATTCACTGTGCAGAATACTTGGCCGTTTCAGTTTGTGATTGTCTTCTTTTCAGTTTCAGTTTATGTGGCTTCCCCTCCCATCCCACCACGAAATGTGCTTTGAATTTTGGGTTCAAACAAATGTCAGCCAAACTTCTGTTTTGTTTTGAGTTGACTTCAAGTGAAGCCGGAAGGCTTCGCAGAGTTTCCATCTGTGATCATAAGTTGCCTGGGACAGCCCCGATTCCAGAAGTTCAGCAAACTTAGCCTGAGCTAAGTGTAAGAAACACATCAAAATAGCTTTCAGTCGAAAGTTTTGTCCCAGCTCTAGCCAGGACACTGGTTTGGTGAGATGCCGTGGTGTTGTAGACATCTCGGTCCCAGGATATTAGAGAGACAAGTTGGGTCAGGTAATATCTGTTATTGGACCAACTTCTTTACTGGGGAGGGAGACAAACTTTCAAGTTACACAAGGCTCTTCTTCGGGTCTGGGAAAGCTGCTCAGAGTGTCACAGCTAAACACAAGATCAATGAGAGAGTTTAGAACAAGTAGTTGGCGATGGCCATTTTCTACTCTGGAAACGCCAGGGTGAGTGTTTTAGGTACAGCACACTCTGTCTGATAAGTTGGGTCCAGACTTTTTAAAGGATGCCAAGACTTACAGCTATGGAAAAGAACTTTATTCAGACTAAAATGTACTTGCTGGTGTGTGACCCCACTTCTGATCATGCTGATCAGTATTGTTTCCTTGCAATCCCCTATTCGTTGGTGTCCCTCTGAGTTCTCTTGTCTTGTTCTTAGACTGGAAGCTCTTTGGGGCAAGGACCCTCCGTTGTTCTGTGTCTGTACAGCACCTAGCACAACAGGGTCCTGGACCATGACAAGGACGCCTAGGTGCCATGGTAACAATAGCTAACACTAAGAATGACATTGCTCCCTAGAACCGAGAAACATGTGGTTACTGCCCAAGGTTTCTCCCTACCAGGACAAGGTTGAAGATATGGACTCTTTAACGCGGTGAATAGTTTTTGACATGTAGACTATGTTCTTTTCAGCTCTGTTTAATGTCCTGCGCAGACAAATGCCTTGGTGCTTTCCTACAAAAACCTGATAAAGACTAAGACAATAATTTCGATGTATTGTTCAGCAGCAGAGCAGAGTTATAGTCCTAGAGCCTTTACATGTTGCCTGCCCTACAGAGTGAATGCTAGAGCTGGATGGAGAAAGACACCTCATTTCAGGGAGGAGTTCCATGTTTTGAAATTTGGTTTTGTTCCAGTTTGGGTGAAAATTAAACGTTTCAAAACTCGCTGCCAAATGAATGAAGCCCCGGCTCTGCGGCCATCTGCCCAGTGAGCTGTCCCAGCGCCACAGACCCTGGAAACTCTGAGGTCCCCAAGTCAGAAGCTGCCCCACACCCCTGGCCCCTCGAAGCCTGGTTCTTGTCTCCAAAACATTTTGGCAAAGGCTGCCAAGGATCCGGGCAGGCACGCTGGCAGGGAGCCAACCAGGGTTTGGACCCTGCCTAGGTTCTTTTGGAATTTTGTCAAAATCGAGCCGTTTCTGTGAATTCTTTCAAACCCATGTTTGATCGGAATGTCTTCCGCTGGCTCTCGTGAATCCTGTTAAGCCCCTGAACAAACGGCGCTCCTTGCTGGGCGCACAGGTGGGATTTGGAAACTCCAGGATTGTGGAGTGGGAAGTGAAGCTGGCAGGGGTCCCACTTGTTAAGCAGGACTGAGACAGGAGAACTAATATTCAACTCCTCCACAGTAGATTGCAGATAACTAGGGAGAATATCAAGACGTGAAATTCAGGGGCTGCACCTACCTGTACTATAATAGCTTTCCCTTCTGGGAAGGAGAGATCGGTAGGAGCTGGACTCTTTAAGTCAGAGGTGTACAACACATGCTGATTGTAATGGATGGGTTTGTACTTTCATTTTCTGCCCATTATATGCAATTTCTGTTACCTCCTGTGACTATGGACAGAGCGACAACAGTGTGAACATAGGTTCAGAGAGGAGGAATCTATTGTACAATTTAGATCTGATCCCCAAATCCTGACTAACAGTTGACTTTCGGCTAGGGGTGGGGGGATAGCTCAGTGGTTTGAGCATTGGCCTGCTAAACCCAGGGTTGTGAGTTCAATCCTTGAGGGGGCCATTTAGGGCAATCCTGCTAGTGTAGGCAGGCGGATCCTGCTAGTGTAGGCAGGGGACTGGACTCAATGACCTTCAAGGTCTTTCCAGTTCTAGGACATTGGTATATCTCCATTTATTTATTTATTTAGTTAAAGCCCCTCAGATTGGTTCTTTATTTTGTGAAAGATTTTTACTGCTAACAGTACGACACGCAATTTCCAAATGCATGCGAAGTCTCTGGACATAAGCAAGCAGATGATTTTGACTGTGAGTGTTAACTGCTATAAATAGATAAATGCTGGTATCCTTCAGGATATTTAACCAGAAAAAATGGTTTTCACAGTCCTAGAATAGTCCTGTAGAAAAGGATTGGTACCTGACCTACTCGTGCTAAATCACATCCCTGCAAAAATTAGCTCTAACTGCCCATTCTCAGTGCACTTGCAAGCCCAGAAAATTACTGTTGTAACCAGAGGTTCTTTCTCTAAGGAACCAATGACAACTCTTAAACGCAGAATCTTTCATTTTCGAAATAAGATTCTCTGTAACATTTTCAGAAGTGCTTAAGACTGAGGAGCCCAAGCCCTGTTAACTTTCAGTAACACTGGGCTTACCAGTGCTTATGTCATTTTTGAAAATTAGACTTAGAGCCAAATTTTAAAGCTATCTAGGAGACTGCATTGATTTCAGTGGGGCAAAAGATCTATCTGGCTTCAAAATGAAGCTTGATAGTTTATGGAGGGGGTGGTATGATGGGATAGCCAAATTTTGGCAATTAATTGATCTTTGACTATTCGTGGTAAATATGCCCAATGGCCTGTGATGAGATGTTGAACGGGGTGGGATCTGAGTTACTATAGAGAATTCTTTCCTGGGTGTCTGGCTGGTGAGTCTTGCCCACAGGCCTGCAAAATTCATTGCATAAGTAGCTGACCAATCAGGTAATATTACTCTGAAATATGAAAAGAGGTTACTGTTGCATTTTTCAATGTAAACATAAAGAGGCAAATTCTCCTCCCAAGGGGGACATGTCTGGCTCCCACTGACATCCGTGAATCTGGTCTCTGAATGGGCAGTTTTCAGCCTCTTGCTGAGGGTTAAGGAAGGTAAATTTTGCAGATTATTTTTGAATGATAACAAGAAGATTTTCATGCTGTGAAATACTGGCATTTTGGTCCGAATGATTTTTCCTTTGATTTGTATCTTTCAAACTGGTAGCACCGAATAGAAGGCTGACCCCTCATCTTTTCCTCTCATGGGACATGCACAAGTAGAACAGAGGGAGGAAGGGAACTTGGATACAAGATGCTTGGAGATTAGGAAACTGTTCCTTCTTTGACATTTCTTTAATTTTATCTATCTTTCATTAAATTTAATTACACTGCACCCCAAGAAACAACTAGATTCCTTGCGCTCCCACTACAGATCTCTACAAAATTGCTTTTCTCTGTTTGTGGAAATTTTTTAAGAGACTTACAAGTAAGAACTAGGCTCCTAAGAGGAGTATCTGTGTGTAGGACCCTGTTGTCCTATCCCCTCCCACCCCACCCCACATACATTTATATTTCACGGAGACTTCAACCACCGAAGCTTGATTCCACCTTTATGTGCTGTGATACAAACCTACAGAGCTGAGACAAAATGCTGCCATTACATAACTAATGTGCCTTGTACCATCTTCAAGCTGTATGTGGGTGGATGCACATGGGGGGGTGGGGACAGGGGGAGCCATGGATTATGGAAAAAAAAAGGCATTGCTGTATGTGCCAAAATGAGTAAGTTACTCATATTGCCTATTAAACAACTAAACCTAGTTCCCCTTCCCTACCCACTCTCCTCCCCCAATTCCTAATAACTATAATCCAATAATGTAAATGACATGAGCTGAAAGGAAGTAGGAACTGGCTTAATTTCTGTCACTTGTCAAACATATGATCACTTATCCCATTGAAAATTACATTGTAAGTCAGCCCCTTCTTATTTCTGGTTCCATATAATAATGTAATGGTGAGTAAAAGTTTTGGGCATGGGCACTGTGTGTATGACTGTGTTTCATTAACTTGAATTATAGGTTCAGAAATTGATCAGTTGCTTTAAATCAGAGTCCTATAGCAAACTGAATGGAAATTGCAAATAGACCAGTTAACTGCAATCAATTAGTGTTGACAGTGGGAAGTTGGTAATTTTGAATGTGCTGTAATTACAGAACTTTACTGCAAATACATCATGTTAGCTGGGATACACCAAAGGTAGCATAACTGATCAGATTTGACATCTAGGTAACTGCTCATACTGAAAGGTAATTTCAATTCTGATATCTTTGTCAGGGCTCTCAGTTTGACGCTAGCACAGCAAATGAATTGGTTTTATATCACAGTCTGAATTCAGTTTAATTGCACAATATTAGGAAAACATAGCTAATGATAAGGGCCAGATTTTTAAAGGCATTTAGGCATCTAATGATGCACATTCATGCTAGTGGGGTTTGCAATGGCTGATGAGCACCCTGTTACTGGGAGTGAAGCAATGGGAGATTTTTCTTGGCACCTAGCGCATTAGCCTTGGCCCTTAATTATCTGTGTGTCATGTGAGATGGAGGGCAGTCTGTTGTCACAGTGGTCTCTAGTTTTGAATGTTTATCTAATTTTCACAGTGGTCGTTGGGCCAGCATTACAAAGGTATTTAGGTGCCTAAAGATGCAGATAGTTGCTTTGTGGGATTGACGTAAACACCTAGGCCCAGATATTTTAAAGGTATTCAGGCCTTGCTCCACTAGCATTGCAAGGCCTGCATGATTTAGACAGCTACATCCCACTTTCAAAAGTGATTTAGAGGCTAAATCTCATTGAAAGTCAATGGGAGTTTGTAACTCTGGCCTTTTTTGACTAATCCCCAGAAAGAATTCCAGTCCTTTGGTTATTGAAGGTCATTATTCAAAACGGTATCTGAAGCACTCTCCCTCAGACTCGGTCTTATTCCCAGAGGAGGCGGAAATCCCACTTACTCTGCAGTGGGTAGCTTAAAGATATAGGGCTACATAGACATCCAGAGGATATTCTCCGAATGACATGGTAAGATTATAGATCATTCAGAATTATACCAGTGCATCTGCCATACATTTTAAGGTACTTTCTTCTTCTCTTGTTGTCAGTCCCTTCTGCTCTAGATACTAAATCCATGTAATTAAATAATTAAATTTTGAAAACTTTTGTTCTAAATTATTGATTGGCACGTACGCTGCTTTGCAAAATATATTCCTCTTTACGTTTGGACTCGTTCAGAGATACGTGTCGCAAGTCTTTCTGAAATTCAGCAGTTGGACTAGCTAGTCTTTGCTTCAATTAACTAGAGAGAGCAAGTACTGTTACCCCTTGATTTGCAAGTTTGGCTGTTGTCCTATGTAGGGCCTGCAGTTTTCTCATCCCCCCCATTTGTATTTGAGCTCTACCGGATACGGGGTAGGGCCTGGTTCTGAAGTCCTTCCATGGACAATGTTCACAGAAGCTGAAATGATGAACCCTAGAGAAGATATGGGTTCAAACAGAAGGAGACTGTTTTCGGTTGGTCTTTTAGGTAGAATCCTTTGTTCCCACTCCCATACGGGAGACTTCAGCAGTCGGAGTTAATACAAATCTGGGCAGCTGGGTGCATCTTTCTTTCCTACCCAGTGTTGGAAATCTTTTAGGTCGTATTCAAATGGCTCCTTTAAACTCTCTTGCAATCACTCCATCTGCTTGTCAGCAGCGTGCTACTGACTCACTCCAACGTCTGGATATGGACGTCATCCTGAGCTGCTTTTGCTTTCCAGTGTCTGACTGTTCCAATCTTTCTGATTTGAAATTTAAAATAAAACCGTGATGCCGATGCCATTTCTTATTGACGAGAAGTAAATGAACAGCAAAGATGACACAGGTTGGCTCTCCGACTCATGCTCCATTGTGTTACGCAGCTTGACCTTACGTGCCTGTCAGCTGAAAGTTATCTAAAAACGTCTGTTTCATAGCTTCACTCGCCAGCGTCTGAATTATTCATTGGATATGTTACTATATCAACATATTCTTATCATTACATTGAATTTAATTCCAGTTCAAGATAAAATGCGAGTTGACGCTTCATGTTTGCAGGGAAATAGATAATTGTGTTAACAGTTGCTCTGGCATTTTTTGAAATCCAGTGAGTTGGGGAGCGGTACAGTCATTTCTAAGAGCACACTAAACTGTGTGACGTGCTGTAGTTGAGATGATTGTGGCGCTCTGGCAAAGAGGCCGTTAGCCCTGGAATGAACAGTGTGAGAATGACAAATGCTTTCTGCCTGCGCTTTTAGAACGATGGGCATTTTAGTCCGGTGAGCTGTAGGGTCAGACCAGCATTCTCATCACCCAGGATGTAATGATGGCCATATATTTACAGCCAATAGCTCCCTTCAAGGAGTGACCATGATGTCGTGGAACCAGCCACCCATTTAGTTTTGCTCGGAGCATTTCCTAGATACTTTGTCTGACTGTATCATTATTTTCGGTTGGCAGAATGGAACCCGAAGGTGAATTTTTCTCTCTTTGTTGCCTTTGGTGCCCTTGACTTCTGCATTTCAGGAAGGAAACAGAAAGTGCCAGCGTAACATAAAGAGTCACATGTGATCCGCCTGCTGCTATCATTAACCATGTGGGTGCCATATGTATCTAGGGCCTATTACATTCTAAGGGCTAAAGTCTACAGTCAGGAAGAGCCACTAAATAATCCCAACAGCAGGAGCATGGCTACCTTAAAGTGACCCGAGTGCCAGTTGTATTGAGCGCTCATGTTCTCATTGGCTTCAACCGGAACTGCAGAGGTTGATCTTTGAAAAGCAGGGTAACGAACACAGTCCAAATTCTACTCTATGTGCAACCTGGATCCAGCTGTGAAAAAGGTTTCCAGAGACACAGGGTAAGTGTTCATGCTGAAGCTAATCCTGTGCCCCAGGAAAGGCCTTTGTTCCACCAGCCAAACACAGAAGAGGCTAGTGGTAAGCATGCAATACCTTTCCTCATCACAAAGTTTTGACAGGTTTTCACACCTACTTCTGCCCTTTTAAAAACTGGAACCCTAGTGGAATTACATGCCTAATTTACTCCAATTTTCTTTATTCCATTTACACTAAATTATGTTTCTTCATACCCTTTTATGTTTATTGGAAATTATTGAATTTGATTTATGCTATATTATAGGCTTCTTAATTTTAGTTACTTTTTGAAGGGCAGAAAAATATATTTTAGCAAAACATACAACACACACACAGACTACCAACACACACATCTTCCTTTCTCTCTCCCAAAGCAAATAAATATCTATTCACACCAACTTGTAAGCTGTCTTACAGATAAATCACCTTAAACTTGCATTCAGACTGGTTTTCTATTATTTTGTAAATAAGTCACACACATGGCTCTCAGTTGTGGCTGCTAACTAATACATTGAAATAGAACTGGAGAGACCTCATTTAAACCGGCCCAAACTCCCAAGAGAAGTATTATGAGCAAGAAGGTTGTTTTTTTTCTGAAATTGTTAGAGCATGTTCAGCAGTTGTGGCACTAGACAACACAGGTATCTACTTTTTATAAAACACAGAGAAACAGTGTTAATTACTTACTATAGGACATGTAGCAAAACTCTGGATGCACCAAAGGACACAGTACCATCCACCACCTCTGTCCTGTTTCTGCAAATAATTAAGCATACATTTATTGCAAATTGTACGCTATTCTATAGACAACCCACATTCAGCATATATTCAAACTGGTTTTAGATCATTTTCTCAATAAGTCACATGTACATTAGAGTCCCTACAAATAGAGCCAATTGCTAAATTTACATAGATTATTTGAAGGATAGTTGTTTCACAGATTTTATTTAGAAATGTACTAATTTCTTACAAACACTTTCCTCTGAAACTGAGGGAAATGCTTGATTTTTATGTACGTATGTGTGAATATGCATATTCACCCTACTCCTTAACACTATTCTTATTAACACTATTCCTTTGTCATTATGGCTTTGTATAACTGTTCAATAGACTTTCTTTAATATTGCAATACCTGTGGGCGTGAATACATACATATAGAAACACTGCTGTATTCTTCTGTCATTAAGCCTTTTGGCATATATTTAAGTTATTTAGAATTCTACTAGCAGTTTTATAAAATTGTTCCGTGCCTTTATTTAGAAATGTACTAACTGCATGAAAATATTTTCTTTTAAAATGAGGAAAATGCATGATATACATATTAACACTTTATTCCGCTGTCATTGAGACTTTGTACAATTGTTTAATTGACTTTATTCAGAAATATTCCAACTTCATAAAAAGCACACTTTTTTCTAAAAATGAGGAAAGTTCATGACATATATATATGTGTGTGTGTGTACACGTTAACACTTCTGTTTCTCTGTCCTTAAAAATTTCAGTTTTTCCCAAAATTGCCAAAGGCACCAAAAATGTCTGTGTCCAAGCGTGATTCTCAGGACCTCCAGAAATGGTCAAGGGAGGGCAGGATATAAGATGCAAAGGCATGTAGAAACCTGTGGAAATAGTTGGTGAGTAAAGGTACAGAATGATTACTCCTCAGGCCCTTGGCTATTCTGTAGCCTGAATTGATACAGAATGAGCCTAAAACACTCCAGGCCTGTTCCAAAGCACATGGCGATCAATGGAAATTTCATGCTGGCCTCAGTGGGCTTTGGATCAACTCCATGGAACTCAACTAGAGTTTACCCAGGGATTAAAATCGCCTACTATCTCCCCAGTTGGGTCATGGCAAAGCTTTCTAGAAATGTCAAGTGTTGCACAAAGGCCAAAGATCAGCCGACCAGAGCCATCATCTAACCAAATGCCATGCAAAATCCACTGAATTTCAGGGTTCCAAACTCAGCTAAGGTATTTAAATGAACCTGAGATGGTTTCTGGTGTTGCATCTAAATCAGGTAAAACCCAGTGGTTTCAAATTCATTTCAGTTTGGGTTTGGCAGACTTCAGAGCAATCCTCACTGAATTAAAATGGCAGAAAATGGAGTGTGAAACTGCCATATGACTATTTGGAATTTCTTCTCATGGAGAGGTGTTTTCTTATCTTTGGAACTATCCATGTGGCAGTCTGAGCAATGGGGCCGAGGGGAGGGGGGAGATTTCCTTTAAATAGCAGGAAATGTTTGGAAGCAACATATACATGTGTGTTAAACAGCTGACAGTGAAAATCCATTTATATATTTGAGTGTCATATTTGAAATAGGCCATTCGTGTCCTATTGGTTAGTAAAAGTTATATAACCCATTCAGTCAGTGAACAGAAGCCAGAAAATTAAGCAACTGGGCACATTTAGAAGTGTGAATTTTATGTATTTGTCACAAACTGTTTCAAAGCCTCTCACACAAGGGGAATTTTTTTTGCAAAGAAATTCAAGTGTCATGATGAACAAATGTGACACCTCTGTGATCTGCTCCTGAACAGTTTGCAAGCAGGAAAAAGCTCAAATCAATCAATCAATAAATTATTCATTGCTAATTGTTTCTTCAACCCCACATCCCTAGATTGCCTCTTAGATTCAGGTCTGAATGAATCCCAAAGAGAAATCCAGTCAGTCCTTTCAGATCACTCCAGGTTTTTCATCAAAATCATGCATGTTGGGTTAGTTGGAGGGGCTCTTTGCAGGCTGTGTTTAGGTCAGTATAGAGGAGGTCATGGGAAGGGGCTCCCATAGTGTTGCAGTACTCTGAATTGGCTTTAAAGACCTAAAACTTTCCTGTGGGGAGGATGTAGATGGCAGAAGGACAGCAGATATTATAGGACACTGTAAATTGGAGTAGTGACCTTCTAAAGATTGAACTTCATGTGGCATGAATTCCAGCCTCCTGCATAGGAGAATTTTCCCAAAATTGCTCAGGGTCTGGACATCACCTTTAGGGAGTCATGGCAGCCGGATGTTCTGGTGAGCTTCACCTTTTTGTGCTTTTTTCCATTCCATTGTGTGCTTTTTACCTTTCTTTGTCTCATTTTGGCATTAAGAAATATAGTTGGGAACTGTCGACCCTCCCCCATCTCTCTCTCATGCAGTTTCTTTCAGCCTGACCCACTCTTACTCGGCTTTTCAGATAGCACTCGTTTGAAGCCATGGTTGAAGGAGTATCACTCAGATTAGATCTTGCATATCGGAAGCAATTTCATGTCTCTAGAAATTTCATACAGCATTTGTCTTGGCGGGAGTACTGAAACCGACAGTCTGGCTCTCCCTCTGTGCCTGTTCACAAGGACTGGAGCAGAGATATGAGAAGCACTGATACACATTTTGTTCGCAACGGCCCGAGTTGTACCTGAGTCCTGCAAGGTTTTGATATTCAACAAGAATTTTGTGAACTTCAGACCACTCGAGACTCAGCCTGTATAAAAAAACCTGTCATTCTATATACCAATCTTCAGGTTTTATCAGTTTTCTGCTTTCCCGGAGACTCGCATTCTGCACTTCACTTGTGCAGAAAGGAATAAATGTTGTAAAAGGCTGAAAAAAATCTATTTCTTCTTGAAGGTACACGTATTCCCAGAGTTTAGCCTAGTGCAATACACGCTTTTTGCATAAGTTGTGATTTAAATTTTACAGTAGTTGCTGCTATTGCAATTTTAATACTAGTATATGCTAATGTAATACAAATATGGTGCTGTATGGTAATATTGAGAACTGCAATTTGAATTTAAAATGTACATTTAAACTAGGATGAATACTGTCCTTTGACTCATAAGGGAAGTATTCTTCTTGATTTCCTTTCCTCAGCCCTCCACAATTCACACATGGGGAAGGCATTTTGGATGCATCCTTCTGAAATAGTGATCGTTCATTTGTGTTGATCTGAGGAGTGCCCAAAGAAATTGTAATAAGACACCGGAGCTATTTCAGTGCTGGTCCTGCTCTGATAAAAGTGCACAGTTACCAGACACCTATCTTTGACAATTCATTCTGAAATGATATCACATTTGTAGATTTTCTTTACCTTTACTATATATGTGCGGTGTATTGACTGAATCACTATTAAAACTATTTTTCTAAAGCTGATATTGCCACATATTTTAAAAAGCTACAGAGTGCCAAGGGGCAGATGTAAATAAATGTACACCATTTGGACATTAGGATTGTGTGTTTCAGGCAATGAGCATGGAGGTATCAATCGAGTAAATATTTCAGACCATTGTTGGCATGAGATTTTTCTCCAGTACCTAACCAGAACATAGAACAAAAACTGGTTCAAAACCAGCTTAGATGTTTCAGCTTCCCACGTTTTAAAGCCTGTACTCAGAAAGATAAGTACAGACATGAGATAGCCATGAATGGTGGTACTATTGTACTCACCAGGCTGCAGAAACTGGTGGCTTGACTAACAATGTGGAAACATGGATTTCAGATCAAAGGCTGGAGTAGAGCGTTAGGAGGTGGAACTGCTGAAAGATGAGTAGAAGCACTTTTTAATTTTAAAACTAGATAGCAGTTGCACTGCATTAGATGGAATGGACCAAGTTCCAAATTTTTCTTTAAATGAGCTCAAGGAGTGATTGCAAGGCAAGTGAAGATATTTCAATCTTCAAATGAGAAAGTATCAACCTCAGGGGTATATGCCCAAGGACAGACAATTAATTGCTTGAACAAGCATCTTGCACTTCAACACAAGGTCAGGTTGAAGTAGTGGAGGCATGAAAATGGTTCCCAAGGTGCTCACCATGGCATGAAGATTAGGTTTCCCTCAGGAGGAACTCATTGCGATGCAGAATAGTGTGCCAACATTTAGCCTGTGGTTAATTCTTGCCTAGCTGACTACATCACATACGTTAACACCACATCAAGGTAAAAACCTGTCTATCCCAACCTGGTAGGCTGTTGTGGGTTTAATATTGAAGGGGGTATTTAAGTGGGTACTGCTCAGTTTGGTACAGGGGCAGCCATAGGGACCATTAACCTTTGGAACAAGCTACCCAAGGGAAATTTTGCATTCTTTGTCTTTTGGTGTCACTTTCTGGAGGATGCTTTAGTGAAACACAAGTCACTGGGCTCAATACAGGGGTAACTGGATGAAATTCTATAGCATGTATTACATGGGAGGTCAACTAGATGTTCTAATGGTCCCCACTGGCCATAAAATCTACGAATATCCTTATTTAGCAATCTGCCTTGCAAAGCCAGAATGGAGACATGTTTGGGAATGAAATCAAAATAAGAATTTTTCTTTCCAGGTCAAGTCTCTCCTCTGGGAGTTATGACTGGGTGGTGTGCTCAGGATCTAACAGTGAGTTTCCAGAACAGGTGACAGACTTTCTCTATGGAGAGCTCTCTCCTTTGAAAGTCACTTCCCATGCCATTCTGCCAAAGTGCATGCACAGTGACCTTCAGGATGCAAAGATAAAACATCTTGACATTTGTTACCTTTTTAATTCATTTTGCTGCTAGTTGAGGTGGACAGTTTGGCTATGGCTTTATTCCAGACTGTAGCTGTGACATTGCACTCAATATGATTTTATGAAAATATGCTAATTAGTATGAATATAAAGTAACTGGAATATGCTTCATGCGAAAGGCCTCTTGTTAGGTATCATTACAAAGTTTATAATGTAGTGAATGTGTTCATCATATTTGTATAAATGTATCTATTTGTATCTGAAATTAGAAATATGAAATATAACTGTGAGGTCCTATTGTAATTATGCAAGTGTGGGCCATTAATGGTGGTTTGGAATCTTGATGGCTACTATTAACCGGGACAATTGACCATGTCACCTGGTACAGGAATCCATCTTAAACCTGGTACTTTTCCATTTAGAAGGAGAGGTGGGGACCCAGGGAGACAAAGGATTCCTGTCTTGTCCCAAAGCCATATAAGGGGGTGGAACAGAATAAAGGAGGTTCCAGTCATGAGAAATCCCCTAATTACTGTACCAGGGGGAAAAATTGGGCCCAGACCAGAAAGGAGTCTACTCTGTGAAAGAAGCTTACTGGGTGTGATATTACCTGCATTTAGTTTACTACTGTATTAGGCTTAGACTTTTGTGTTTTTGTTTTATTTTGGTGGGTAATTTACTTTGTTTTGTCTCTTATTACTTGGAACCACTTAAATCCTATTTTTATACTTAATAAAATCACTTTTTGCTTATTAATTAACCCAGAGCAAGAAATTAATGCCTGGGGGAGCAAACAGCTGTGCATCTCTCTCTATCAGTGTTAGAGGGTGAACAATTTATGAGTTTACCCTGCATAAGATTTATACAGATTAAAATAGATTTGTTTGGGGTTTGGAATCCATTGGGAACTGGTATCTGGGTGCTAGAGACAGGAGCACTTTCTAAGCCAGCATCAGTTAGGTCTGCAGTTTTGGGGGACATGGTTCAGACCCAGGGTCTGTGTTGCAGCAGGCTAGTGGTCTGGCTCAACAAGGCAGGGTACTGAAGTCCCAGGCTTCCAGCGAAAATGGGCTCAGAGGTAGTCTCAGCACATCAGGTGGCAGTTTCCAAGGGGGTCTCTGTGACCCAACCTATCACAGTAGTATTCACATTAGCTCTTAACCTTACATTTTCTGGGTGGATTTCTATAGCTTTTGAAGGTTATTGTATGGTGCTGGGTTTCAGATTGATTTTTTTGACACAGGGTCATGAAAACCTGCATTTTTTGGAAGCTTTTTGGTTTTGTTTCTGATTTTTACATGTTTCTGATAGGAAGGGCTGATTCCGGTCCCCAAGAGCATATCTGCTAGTACATCCCCAAGCCAGACATTTCATAGCACACACAGGAACACCTTGGACTCCAGCAGGGGTCTGCGGATCTTTGAGGTGTCCCGGTGCAAAGGAGAATCCTGTCTGAGCAGAATTAGAGTTCGGCGTTTGGCTCAGTGAGCAGCTTGCAAACAGATACAATAAAATCAATGAAAAGTAAGGACTTTGTTTTGATTTGAGGCATCCAGAGATCTCCTCTAGTCTCTGTTGATGAACTACATGACTGTCCTTCCAGAGGACAAGGCGAGACAAGAATGAGAGTAGACAGCTCACAGCCATACGTTCTCAGATGCAGCCTTGAAAGCAGGCTCCAGTGGCACAAGGGATGCAGTGTCTGGGACTTCGGTTTCTTAGAAAAATAAGTGGCTGAATTTAATAGGCATATAGACAATGACGCTAGGAATGAGCATGCAATCAGTTTTACTGATGGTAAGATATCATTGTGAATAAATTCAGACACTGTAACAGTTGTGTTGTTAGCATGGAAACAACACAGTGGTGTGATTTATTTTCTATAATGGCATTCGCTGGTTGCTATGTATTCCTTGTGATACTTGCTGAGAATTACTGAAAGTAATGAAAAGATTGTAGCCAGTGTATTTGTTCAGAGATCTGTGAAATATATGACTTTGGCTGGTGCTCTTATTTAATAATTATGGATGGATTTGGGTGTACAGAGCAGTTTACAGATATAAGACAGCAGCTGCCTACCCCATGAAGTGTGCATTACAAATCATACAAATTCAGCAGGGATGACAAAGGCCAGATTCAATATACGACTATGTATTAGAATGGTATTTCTCAACATTTTTGATACCAGGGACCAGCTTGCTTCCTTCCTAAACTGTGTCAGGGAGATCTCAGGGGGACAGGCACCGGTCCACACACTCATCATTGAAAAACAGTGTATTAGAGCATCTTTGTTTTAAGTCCTTTCCAGCACTGTTGTAAACTTATTGGACCAGAATACGCTGCATGTGAACCAAAACCATCCTAAATCCTTCTCAGTAGTGCACACCTAATCCCTGTCAACATTTAAAATACTCATGTGGGTTATGCTTTTCGCATAGCGTATCTGTCTGTTCTGGAAAATTGACCTATAAATATACAGGATCTTTTGATTTCCTCTTTCAAATAACACAGGTATTATGATAGCAGCATTTGAACCAAAGGTTAATATGTACCACGTTAATTATCACTACAAAAGTTTTTTTTCTCCTGCTGATAATAGCTCATCTTAATTAATTAGCCTCTTAGAGTTGGTATGACAACTTTCACCTTTTCATGTTCTTTGTACACACACACACATTATATATATCTATATATATATATCTATCTATCTATATATATATATATATCTCTATATCTCTATATATCTATCTATATATATATATATATATATATATATATATATATATCTTCCTACTATATGCTCCATTCTGTGCATCTGATGAAGTGGGTTTTAGCCCACGAAAGCTTATGCTTAAATAAATTTGTTAGTCTCTAAGGTGCCACAAGTACTCCTGTTCTTTTTGCGGATACAGACTAAGACGGCTGGTACTCTGAAACTTTCAAATGTTCATCTATGTGGAAATCGACAGCTGGAGAATGCTTATTGGTAGCTTTATACAACTCATTTTTGAGGGAGATATGTTGTCTAAAAGTAATTGACATTTTAACTTCAGCTACATCATCTGTAAATACCAGAAATGTTAGTCTTCTGATCCATCTTGCTGGTTTTAAATTTTACTCTATATCTTCACCTCTTTTAGGTTAATGTATGCGTGCGGTTTTAGCAGTACTGTGGGGTTTTAGGAAGGAACGGGTGATGAAAGACACTAAGTCATAAAGGTCGGGAGGGACAGGTGAATTAGCTCCAGCCAGCTCCAGGATGCTCACTAGGGGCTGAAAGCTTGTCTCAAGTGGAGTGCTCTGGTCTTCCAGGGTTCCTTCTGCAGAGCACCCAATGCTCTCTGCAAGCAGAAGGCCTGAGCTGGCAGGGCAGCAGGCTGGTTCCTGTTGGAAGCCTGCCCGTGATTCAGTGGAAGTTTGTCGAAGTTGGACCTTTTTTGTAAACCACTGGGGTTTTGATGACTCGACATTTTCTGATGAAAGCCATTTCAATGGAAAATTCCCACTCAGGTCTACATGTGGCCCTTGATTTCTTGTTCCACTTGTTCAGCTAACAGTACACCGAGGGATCAATGGCCAAACAAACAAACACATGTATCTATCTGGAAGCCAGCAGTCCAGCATAGAGAGAAAACTCCCCTCTCTGTCAATGCTGGAAAATAACCCCCACCTCACCTTGGAATGGAAAGGGAAATTGAACAGCATGGTACCAAACCGCAGTCATGAGCACAACACAAGCCTTTGGGCCTGCACTTAGCCCCTGATACAGCAGAATCGAAGGGTTTGAAGTCTGTCCTGAGGAGTTTTAGGTTAAGATGGTGTAAGTTAGGAAGGAGCCCAACCCCTGAACACACAGGCAGGGTAAAGGACCTGCTCTTAACATCCGGCTAAAGTGGGTAGGGTCTGGATGTTAGGCAGTGTGAGAGTTTTATAGAGAGGCTGTGTGGTCTAAAGAGAGGCCATTTCACCCACACTTTGGATTGCCCTCCGCCGCTCCTTGTAGCGTCCAAGAAGCTAAGGATCTGCCTTGCCCAGTCCAGTGATTTGCCCAAGTGATTTTCCCAGCAGGTCAGTGGCTGATCTGAGAACAAAACCCAGAGCTTCCGATTTCCAGTTCAGTGTCCTATCCAGTGGAACATGCTGCCTTCCAGAAGCACTCTGCTGGACCTGTGTACATTTCCTAGTTCCATAAAGACTAGTGCAGGAAATAGACAAAGGAAAATGACTTCTCCAGGAATGACATTCCATCACTTTTGCTGATACGGAGTTTGTCTCATTGCTGAGTACTGTTCCTACTGAATAAGAAATGGTTCCTTTGTCAGCCTGACAATATATGAAAGGAGCTCCATGAATAATAATACATGAAGGTGCCTTGCAATAAATTAAACTTTTCTAAGTTCATAACTACAAGAAAATTAAAATGGAAAAGAGATTGCAGTAAAATCCTTTGTGACATGCTACATTATGTTAAATAAAATCCGTGTTACTTGTTGAAGCAGTACCAAAGTGCTAAGCAATAATTGTTGCAGTCTTGAGACTCATGAAAGCCAGCTCTTAAAGGGCAGTTTCTGGTCTTGTCTACATTGGTATAAACTGAGAAGGGCTACAGTGGTGTTTCCCTTGATTTACACTGGTCTAAGATTTTCCAAACATATTATGAGTCACATTGTGTTTGGTATTTTTCTTAAAGCTCCTGGCGTTATGTGCCTACATGAGAATGATCAGTTTTCATTTTGAAAAAAGGGAGGTACAGAGAAAAATTTTCAAAAATGTCAGAGCTCAAAACCCAGAGGTCAAATAAACAGAACCCAGGATATATTGTTTTAAAGTCTCATGATTTCCAAGGCAAGCTCATGATTTTGGAGACGTGACTCATGATTATTGGAGCACTTGGGGTTGGCATTCTGACTATGGTGATGCCTAAAAGGGTGGTCTAGAGTAGACCATGAGGAAAATGGAATGGCACATTGGTGTTACATACACACTGGCTAAGTAACAGTGTTTCTTTCTGTCATTCAGCATTCTATCGTGGGCCTGTTCTGACATATGATGATGATGATAGTAGTCTTTACTCCTGTAGTGGCTTCATCAGAAAGCCTCACAACACACCTGTGAGATAGAGAACTATTATAATCTTCAGATAGGGAAACTGAGGCACTGAGCTATTAAAGAGACACCAACTTAACACATGAAAACATAACATACAGACATAAGAATGGCCATACTGGGTCAGACAAAGATCCATGTACGCTAGTATCCTGTCTTCTGACAGTAGCCAATGCCAGGTGCCCCAGAGGGAATGAGTAGAACAGATAGTCAAGCGATCCATCAGCTTCTGGCAAACAGAGGCTAGGGTCACCAACCCTGCCTATCCTGGCTAATAGCCATTGATGGACCTATCTTCCATGAACATATCTAGTTCTTTTTTGAACTCGGTTATAGACTTGGCCTTCACAACACCCTCTGGCAAAGAGTTCCACAGGTTGACTGTGCGTTCTGTGAATACTTCCTTTTGTTTGTTTGTTTTATATGTGCTGCCTATTAATTTCATTTAGTGACTCTTGTGTGTTTTAAGAAGGAGTAAATAACACTTCCTTATTTACTTTCTCCACAGCAGTCATGATTTTATAGACCTCTATCATATCCCCCTTAGCTGACTCTTTTCCAAGCTGAAAAGTCCCAGTCTTATTAATCTCTCCTCATACGGCAGCCGTTCCAAACCCCTAATCATTTTTGTTGCCCTTTCCTGAACCTTTTCCAGTTCCAATACATCTTTTTTGAGATGGGGCAACCATAGCTGCACACAGTATTTAAGATGTGGACGTACCATGGATTTATATAGAAGTTACATGATATGTTCGGTCTTATCTTCTGTCCCTTTCTTAATAATTCCCAACATTCTGTTCACTATTTTGACTGCCGCTGCACATTGAGTGGATGTTTTCAGAGAACTATCCACAGTGACTCCAAGATCTTTCTTCAGTGGCAACAGCTAATTTAGATCCTATCATTTTATATGTATAGTTGGGATTAAGCTTGCCAACGTGCACTACTTTGCATTTATCAGCATTGAATTTCATCTGCCATTTTGTTGTCCAGTCATCCAGTTTTGAGAGATCCTTTTGTAGCTCTTTGCAGTCTGCCTGGGATTTACCTATCTTGACTAGTTTTGTATCATCTGCAAATTTTTTCCAGATCATTTATGATTATATTGAATCGGACTGGGCCCAGTACAGACCTCTGGGGGACACCACTGTTTACCGCTCTCCATTCTGAAAACCGACCATTTATTCCCATCCCTCTGTTTCCTATCTTTTAACCAGCTGCCAGTCCATGAGAAGACCTTTCTTCTTATCCCATGACATCTTACGTTGCTTAAGAGCCTTCGGTGAGGGCCCTTGTCAAAAGCTTTTTGAAAATCTAAGTACACCGGATCCCCCCGATCCACATGCTTGTTGACCCCCCTCAAAGTATTCTAATAGATTGGTGAGGCATGATTTCCCTTTACAAAAACTATGTTGAATCTTCCCCAACAAATTAGGTTCAATTTTGTTCTTTACTATAGTTTTAACCTTTTGGTACTGAAGTCAGGCTCACCAGCCTATAATTGCCAGAATCACCTCTGGAGCTCTTTTTAAAAATTGGCATCACATTAGCTTTCCTCGTGTCATTTGGTACAGAAGCTGATTTAAATGATAGGTTGCAGACTACCCTTAGTAGTTCTGCAGTTTCACATTTGAGTTTCTTCACAACTCTTGGGTAAATACCATCTGGTCCTGGTGATTTATTTCTGTTCAGTTTATGAATTTGTTTCAAAACCTCCTCTAATGACACCTCAATCTGGGACAATTCCTCAGATTTCTCACCTAAAAAGAACGGCTCAGGTTTGGGGATCTTTTTCACATCCCCTGCTGTGAAGACCGATGGAAAGAATTCATTTAGTTTCTCCAAAATGTCCTTATCGTCCTTGAGTGTTCCTTTAGCATCTCAATCATCCAGTGGCCCCACTGGCTGATTAGCAGGCTTCCTGCTTCTGATGTTTGCTATTCCTTTTTGAGTCTTTGGCTAGCTGTTCTTCAAATTCTTTTTTGGCCTTCCTAATTATATTTTTACACTTCATTTGTCAGAGTTTATGCTCCTTTCTATTTTCCTCGCTAGAATTTAACTTCCACTTTTTAAAGGATGCCTTTTTGTTTCTCACTGCCTCTTTTACTTTGTTATTTAGCCACAGTGGCACTTTTTTGGTTCTCTTACTCTGTTCTATAATTTGGGGTATACACCTAGCCAACTGGAACAAAAAGGAGTTTAAAGTAATATCAGGTCCCATGGCTGCCTTAGAATCCCCCTGCCAAGCCTATTTGATTATTTTAAGACTATTTTCCCTCCCTTGTAGCTGTGGAAAAGACCCACATGAAGAGCAGGGAAATAGGACTCACCAAAGCCCACATCTGGCAGACATTGAGCATATGTCTCATTTACACGCTGGTAATCCTGTCGACATGGACTCCAGGAAAACAATTAAACTATACACCCGTGCTATCAGGGGCACAAAGGTGAAAAACCTGACAAGACATGCCATTGTCTTTAGTCCTTCTCAGTTGGCATAATCTCAGGTGCTAGTAGAAGCAGAAATTGGTAACGTGTGCTTCAGTTTTAAACGTTGTTTAGGGTCACGCAGAGGGTCTGTGGTAGAAATGAGGAGTGAAGCCAGGTTTCCTGACTCGCAGTGGAGTGCCTTCCCCACAGTCCATCCTTATCTCTTACCACATTTCCTTCTCTGGCCCAGAGAAAAGGGATGGGGATAGAGCGAAGCTCTAGCTGCAGCCTGCCAAGGCTATCCGTTTCGTTACCGTAGCTCCCAGGGCCACACGGGAAGACTCCTCCGTGCTGGTTTGACTTGTAGTTTGAAGAAGCCACATAGAGATCATCAGGTGGAGAGACGTCCTGAGAGCTGGTGAGATTAGAAATTGCTCCAGCAGGTATTTATTTACTGCCACTGTCGTTTCCTCTGTGGGCAGCGTGGGGATGATGAGTGACTCTGAGATGGGAAATGGAGTTTTCATTTTGTGGGTGTGAAAAAGGAACGAGAAAAGCTTTACAATGCCCCAGTCGTTTTGGGGGTCCTGGTTCCACTGCTTTGTGGTTTTCCTTGCCTCTGTCCCATGCAAGATGAGCAGCTGCCCTTCTGTTCCAGCGCGGTACCAGCGCCCAGTGCAAATTATCAGATTATTTGATTAAAACCGAAGGCTCTCGGCCATGCTACCATCTCTGGTGAGGTGTCACAAGCTCAGGGGCTTGTCTACATGGGGAGTTCAGACAAATTGCCTAAAGGTGTGATGTTAATGGGCATAAATTAAAGCGCTAAACCCCCATGTAAGTGCTTTCATTGAGAAGTAAAGTGGCCTTAGCACACTGTAGCTTAATCCCCCCCCCAACTGAATGCTTAATCAGTCTCTTGCGTATTTCCACACTGTCTAGTCCCGCCATGAAAGCAGATTATCCTGAATTCTGGGCCTCTTGCTGCATGGTTTCAGAATTAAATCTAGCGAAACTCCAGCTGGCAAGGTCACTGGCTGTGTGGCAGTGAACGAGTGAGTCAGACACGGCGGACTGCAGACATGTCTTTCTTGGATGTGTTTATCTGTGGAACACTGATGTGTTTATGTGGATGTGATTGTTTATCTGTGGAGCACCGATGAGGTGCTGATCACACAGGGCCAGAACCTCAACTGGTGTAAACCATCATAAGTGGAACGACAGTGACTTACACCAGTTGAGGATCTGGGCCTTGAAGTAAATGTGTTCTTCCTTACCAGGTAGCTAAAGGAGAAACTGTGAGATATGCCACTTTACATAGAGTTTTACAGGCTGTGCTAGCTTTTTATTAATTTTATGTTCCATTAGTAGTCGCATCACATAAAAGAGATAAGCACTTTCTCCCAGATAGGCTTGTAATCTATGTCTGTACCTCAGTCATAAATACTCATCGAAAGAAGAGTAAGAGACCAGTAAATAAAGCAAATCACTTTTGCTGTGCCCTTTTGGGTAATATTGGTGTGAAAAAGAAAACAGATTATCACTAAGATGGTCTCTTCTCCATGCAAAGCCCAAGTAAATAAAACAGAAAAGAAAAAATTATACATGGGTTTAGTATGTGAGTCTACTGTGAAATTTTAATGAGGAAGCCAGTGTGCACTTGATACTTCCAGATCAGAACAATCAGTGCTGAATAATGCAGCTAAGATTTGCTTGTGTGACAAAGGAGAGCAGTTATATTTCTGGGTTTTATTATCGGAGGTGTCTATGGGAATTTGAATTGCATTGAATTGAATTTCTTCTGGTGTCTTGGCTTGGAACTTGTCATTTTCTTTTTGTAGCTTGATCCTTAATTTTTAAATGGATTGAATTGTACCAGGCATGGTCTTGTGGCTGGAAGACATGGGTGAGATGCAGAAGGAATGCCTTTCTCAAGGTATTTAATTGAGGAATGCTAATGCTATTACTTTCTTTGTACTGTTTTCTAGAAACTTTCCTGCCAGTAGTGATTCAGTTCTAGACTTGATTGATTATTTATTTTATTATGCTTATGATCTTCATTATTTTTCACCATCATTTATGTGTCAAAATGAACTTAGGTTGGTGAGCTGGCTAAGAGCAGAGCACAAGCATGATAAGATTTGCTTTGCATAGGAGATAAAAAAACAAAACTAAACCAAAAACCAGTTAATTTTTATCAACATTTACAAAATTCCATGGCTAGGTTCAATTTTAACCAGCGGAGGGAGATTGTTTTATATTGCTATTTCCTGCGTAAATGACATTATAGAACATCTTTGATTACACATCTTTTGGTTTTTGAAAATATACAATTTATTTGGGATGCTAGATGGTAATGAGCTTGCTGGCATCTCATCGGATTATTTCCAGCTGGCAGCAAGCCCTGGGCCATGATTAGAATTTGTTTTTCATTTTTGGTTGCGTTTCCAGTTGCTTTACTCTATGATTAGTCCAACACTGAGATGAGAAGACACTTTGCTGTACCATGGAGCCCGACCATCTTTTGCTACGGTCTTTCTAGCTCCCCAGACGGGGTCAGTACTTGGATGAGGGAGCTGCAGGGAACAGCACCTCTCTCCAGGCCACAGGAGGTCATATGTTGACGATCCAGTGGATGGCGCTGCTCTCTGCGTTGCGTTTGAGCCAGTGCTCAGAAGCTGTGCCGGGGGAATTGTGCTGATGGACATGCTGTCTTTTGTACACTTCGTCTTTTGAAAATGAGGCTCACTGGACAGATATCAACTGCTGCCATTGCACGAGGATGGCACGTTCCCAGGTGTGGAACAGAGACCATCCTTTTTGGGCATAGATTTTCACTTTCCCATGTGAATGGGGTTTAGGCAGCTGGTCCCTCTACTTCACCACTCCGCCATCCCCAGGCCTACAGAGTGGACAGAGCCAACAAGGATATATTAGGACTGCATTAACATTTGAGTAGAAATCCCTCTATGGGGCAGAAGTTTCCTTTACATGGCAAGGAGGGGGTTCATGGGAAGTCACAAGTTGGTTTCAATGGAGCCCAGCACTACAAGGAACTCAAAGGATGTGGGCAGTGAGTCCCAGAGATGGGACAGAGGAGCAGGGCCTCTGAGCCTCCCGCAGACCTCCTAGGATCCACCGTTTCCCTGGGCCAGGGGGAGATAGCCCCAGCAACTGCAGTGTCCTCACTATCAGAACTGGCAGACAGACGTACGAGTGTCTCTGAGAACCAGCCATTTTCTACAGCCATACAGTAGCATTCACAAATGAAGCTGTCTGAATGAAATGTATTGTGGTGTTTGTTGTTCCTTTAAGATTAAGCTCAAGGGTTTTCAAATAATCGTGTATCAGAAAGCGTGTTTTAAAAAGCCTTCGCTCTATGAAATTAGCAACTAAAACATCATCCTTCCAATTCTTTCACAGCAAAAACATTACAAATAAAGCCCTGGTGGAGGCTAACACAACAATGAATTCCATGAGATGGGATTCAAATGAGATCTTTGTGAATTTAAGGGATTAATCCTAACATTTACAGCAGCTGTAGATCTTTCAATTGGGGATTTAAACCTTGCTGCTCCGGAATTGGCATGCAGACCGCAAACTCAGCACATGTTTCAGAAGACAAAAATGGAGATTAATTATAAATCATGCTGGGTGCAAAACGATATTATTCTGAAAACGATAGGGAACTATTCTACACAGTGTGAAGGTTGTAGAAGTTGGTTTGTGGTGAGGCAGTTCAGACAGGCTGTGTGTTTTTGGTCTATGGTTGAGTTGCTAACTCTGTTAGTTCCCTTCTTTTGAAAAGTTCTTCTGTGTGAACAATAAACAATTATTCTTCATGGAAGGTTTTTGTGAATCTCCACTTACTGATACTGATTGCTATATAGAGACTAGACAAAGCGACAAGGTTTTATCATACAGTGATCTGGAGATTGTACAAAACATTTACTACATAACAGTTAAACTATGTGACTCATGAGGACTACACATTGCAATAATGTTCCCATTACTTCTTGGGCCCTAGGTTTATATTCTCCTAGGTCACAAGTGAACATAGGCGCCAACTCCATGGGTGCTCTGGGGCTGGAGCATCCACAGGGAAAAATTGGTGGGTGCATAGCACCCACTGACAGCTCCCCACCCCGCCCCAGCTCACCTCTGCGCTGCGTCCTCCCCTGAGTGCACCCCGTGCCTACTTTTTACCCCCTCCCTCTCAGCGCTTGTGCCACGAAACAGCTGTTTTGCATGGCTGGGAGGGAGGGGGAAGAGAGGGAATGCAGCATGCTCAGGGGAGGAGGCGGGGCCGGGGCGGGGATTTGGGGAAAGGGTCCAATAGGGGCAGGGAGAAGTTGGCGCCTATGCAAGTGAATGTGAGTTTGATTGGCTCATTCTAGAAACTAGTGGATATTAATTTGCATAAGACCTGCAAGCTGAGCACGGTTGTCTATGGAGACTCTTGGGGCTACAATATTAGGGCTTGATCCAAAGTCCATCGAAGTGCATGGGAGCCTTTCCGCTGATTTCAGTGAGCCTGGCTCAGGCCATTAGCAGGTCAGGAGGGTGGTGTATTTCCAGAGTTTTTATGGAAGTTTACGTATCTCCTGTCTCCCCTCCTCCTGGAGCTTCCAAAACATTTTGAAATATTAAACCAACAAAAGCGTAGCGTTAAGAGAGAGCATTGTACTTTGAGTGAAAGTACAATACTGCCTTTATAGCTAATAGCCAGAAATGCATATAATATAATCCAACATGATCAAACTGATTTGGTCTCATTTTTATTCTTCCTATAGAGTTTGCAGTCCTTAGTCCAGAGATCAATAATGTGAAGTGAATCCCGCTGTTACCCTCTTTTCAGGCATTACACTTATTTCTTATCAGTTCTGGTGTCTCACTGCTTTTAAAGCCTCCAGTTCTTCGTTTTTGAAACACGTGGATATTCTCATCTGTCTGACAAGCTGTAGTAGGGTCGTAATCTTCATTAATACAGTTTGCTAAGGGGTATCGACCGATGTTAAATAAGTCTTTAAAACATTGAACAAAGTTCTAGTTTTCTTCATGAATAAAGTTTTACCTCTGCAGTTATTTTTACCCTGAAATAAAAATCATATTAACAGCTAGGATTTTTTTTTCTCCTGGGAGGTAGTAATACGATGGTAGGACAAAGTACCTAACCAAAAGAGGATTTTATGCTACTAGTGTGTAGAGGGGTGTGTGTGCAAGAATACATGTCTTACCATTTAAAAAAGGTCATTTAAACAGCTAAGCATCTGATACTTTGGAGACACGTGATTATAAGTTGTTTTCTGGTCTGGGTTTAGGATTTTTCTCATTAACTTTTGCGTGTTACATTTTTCATTGAGGTGGAATCAAATTTAAAATGATGAAAAATATGAGATAGAGTAAAAGACAGAAGCAAAGGGCTTCTGAGCACCTTATGTCAGGGAACGTGGAGCTCAGAAACCTCAAATAATGAAGTTGGCTGCCATAGAGTATAACTGGAAACAGCAGATTTCAGTTCTTGACTCTAGCGATGTGAATAATTCATTGCAATTCCACGTCTGAGCTTGGCATTTCAGAGACATAATATAATATGCCACAAGCGTATCAGTCCCTTGAGGCAATAACAAGGGGCCATATATGGGAGGAACGGGTTAGAATTAAGAAAATGGAAATTTACACTGAATATCTGAAAACACGTCCCAAATGACCTGTGGAATTGGGAAGTAGAAAGTGCCCCATTGCTTGGGGACATTTAGGACCATTATGGAAAACAAACTGGTATATGGTAGGTTGCAGTCCCAGCCTGAAGGGGGGTGGACTCTGGGCTAATAAAACCATAGCTGTTGGAGCTGGAGAGCTCTGTCTGGCTCTGGGTTCATCCCCTTAGCATTAACAGGAGCTGGTACACTCCTCAAGGAGAGAGTATACTCTGCAGTTTTTCTAAATGATTTCAGAGGTATTTTTCTCTAGTCTCCCAATGTTTTGTTCTTCTAGAACTGCTTTCCTGGCAGCGATAATGCTGTGAGCCTGTTTCCAGTTTTAAGGTGTTGGACATAAACCCTATCAGAATGAGATCTGTTTCTGAAAAGACAAGATAGCAATTTTTGCAAAAAGAAACGATAGGAAATTATAACATTGCTGGAATGCAGGAACTTACTATTGCATTTAATCCACAAACTACCCAGTAGATTTTTAAAACTCCTGAGTGCTCTCCCATCCTGTTGGAGTAGGGAAACAAATTCTACAGTAACTTCATTGATTCTTTTCCATTTTTGAGAGCAGGAAGCTTGGTGTCATTGGGTAAAATCCACTCCTGTGCACAGGGCTATGCATGCCTGCCATTCCACTCGGCTTTCTGTAAACTCTCTTCCCAGAGGTAAATTTTATCCAGTAAGTGTATGCCTTACTACTTATAATGCAGGACTCATTCTCCAGCCAGATGCTGGCTGTTTGATCTCACACTGCAGGAAAATCCACTCCATTTAATAGGTGTAACTAGTGTACAAGTTGTGTGTCAGAGTTTAATTTGAAGTCTAATCCTAATACTAAAAATCCCTCCAAATCCTTGATATTATACTGTGAAATAAATGTTTAAAATCCACCCCGAGAACAAATAACCTTAATTGTTAATTCACCTGTTCAGTAATATGTGATGTCTGTTGAAGACATTTGCTAGGCCTGAGCAGGGCCGGCGACAGGGTGGTACAACGGTTACAGCTGTACCGG
The DNA here is from genome assembly GCA_032164245.1 of Sternotherus odoratus. Classification (NCBI taxonomy): domain Eukaryota; kingdom Metazoa; phylum Chordata; order Testudines; family Kinosternidae; genus Sternotherus; species Sternotherus odoratus. The sequence goes on along the minus strand of JAVMKO010000009.1, from coordinate 84,852,753 downwards.
GCCCCGGACTTCAGGGGGCCCCCCCTGAAGTCTGGGGCCGGTACAGCTGTAATCGTTGTTGCCGGGGCTGTGAGCGAGGCGCGCTCACCAGCCCCCTCCCCCGGCACCCAGCAGCCAGCCCCGCCCCCCTTTGCTTCTCCCGGCAGCCAGCCCCGCCCCCCTTTGCTTCTCCCGGCAGCCAGCCCCGCCCCCCTTTGCTTCTCCCGGCCGGCCACGCAGCCGCAGCACATGCCCGGGTAGGTAGGAGCACATGCCGCTGGAGGTAGGAGACCGGCCGGGGGGGGAGGGGGGCGCGGGAGGCAGGAGATCGGCGGGGGGGCCGGGGGCGGCGGGAGATCGGCTGGGGGGGGGGGGCGCGGGCGGCGGGAGACGGGGGGGGGGGGCCCGTATGGTCTGCCGTACGGGGCCCCAAAATTCCTGTCGCCGGCCCTGGGCCTGAGGTAATTCTTTTTTCCACCTCTTACATTATAACATTCAAGATATTAGCAATGGGGTATTGCCAAACATTGAAAAACCATGAGCCAGGACTCCCAACATCATGAGATTTTCTTAAAAATTATGAGAAAGTAAATTTTGGGTTCTTCTAGTTTACTTTCTTTTTTTTGTGTGGAATATTTAGGATTCTTGTTTTCACGTTTCTCTGTGCAGCCATGAGGACCAGATGTTTCTTTTTAAATTAAGATTGCAATTCTCACATAATCACCTGACTCCAGGATCTGAGGCTTTAATGAAAACACCAAATATTGCAAGAAGTTGCAAGAGTTGGCAATGCTATTGCATTAGACCTAAAATTAAACCCGTACACAAATCTAACTGTTCTGGAATTCTTATGGTTATCATCAAGGCTCTGTTTGGGCAACTCTAATCCAGCTGCTTTTCTCTTTGCCTAAGAGATCAGCTTTCTATCCCTTAGGTACTTCTACAGCCTCATCATCATGGTGTCTGAGCACCTCACAATCTAGTATAGAGTCATTCTCACACATCCTGGTGCAGCAGGGAAGTGATATTATCCCCACTTTCCAGACTAGACCAAGATCAAGGTCACATAAGAAGTCTGTGGTGGAGCAAAGAATTGAAACCGGGTCTCCAAAGTCCCAGGCAAGTGCCCTAACCACACTTCCTCCCCACCCTTTACTTACTTCTGCCACCGCTTGAAGACATTCTCCTGGATTCTCTACTGCCTTGTGTAGCCATTCACACTGGGGCGAAGTGGGTGTAAAGTTCTCAGAACCGTAGCATTTTACATCCACTTGGCTGTGACTCCATTGGGTGCAGAGCTGTAGAAATCAGACCCCAAATCACTTGGAAGCCAGACTCCTTATTCATGTCTCAGACCCCCAGTCTGCCCTGTACATGTCCTCACATTCTGGGTCCAGCTAGTTCCCTTAAGCTGACCCCAGGGAGACTCACGGTTAGTGTTGTGCCATCTCCAGCTTTCTGCTGAGCAATTTGTCTCCTTCCAGTCAGTACGGCCGCTCCCACCTGGCATCGATCACACCGTCACAGTCGGAGCGGCGCTTATTGCACATCCCACTTCTTCCTCACAGCTCTAAATCAGTGGTTCTCCGCCTTCCCAGATGGCCGTACCCCTGTCAGGAGTCAGAGGCCTGAGCCCTGCCGCCCGGGGCTGACACATGTAACTTACCTTTGCGGGGGACCCTGTGGCGTGGGGACGTCTGTTTACTTAGCTGTACCTATGGCCAGTTCAACACGGGGACTGAATCGTCCAGCTGAAGAGAGATTAGAACAAACTTTCCTGTGAAGGTTCCCAAGGCCCTCACAGGCGTGTCTCCACCTGACCCATTGCTACCTACCAGGCAATTGCCCTGCTTGTCACCCCAGTGCTGGCCCTGCACTTGCAACTCCCCTAAACTGTCCTGCAACATACACCACCGGGGTTCGTAACCCCCCAGGTTGAGAAACACTATTTTAGATGAGTTGACGTACCCCCTGGAAGACCTCTGCCCACCCCCGGGGGTACACATCCCTCTGGCTGAGAACCATGTTCGAAATCACTCTCCTTTCTCATCACAGTCCTCCTGGGTCAGTGGAAAGGACATGAAACATCCTTGTGAGCCACTTGGGAACATTCACAGGAAAGTTTGTTTTAATCTCTCTTCAGCTGGACACTTCAGTCCCTGTGTTTAATCTGCCTTGGGTACAGCTGAGTAAATAGCCTTCCTCTTCCCCTCCCCCCACCCTCCAGCTGTTTTCGCCTCTTAAGCAGGTTCAACGTTTTATTTAACGTGCTCAGCAGGGACAGGAAGGATGGTGAATTGCTGCTGCAGGAACATCTGTCCCTTCCCGGCATTGCTTCCTGAGCACACATTCTCCAACACCGCGTACAGGGGCCATGTCCCCCATGTTTGAAGGAGATGCTGGGTTAGGGGAAAGTCCCTCTGCTTTTCTTGGATTCAGGGTGGAAGTTTGTGTCATCATGAACCTTTTTAGATGCGATGATTCAGTATCACAAGCAGGGCTGTGGGTTGGTAAGAAATGGCTTCTGCTAGGAGAGAGATGCTGCTTCCCCTGCACTCACTGTGGGACTCCCTGCAGGACACCTGGAGTGTCCCGGCTCCAGCATTTTACTTGCAAATCAGTTTGGAGACTTTCCTTTAAACCTCATCATAATAAATGGAGCACTGTCATTTCACTGCCAAGAATAAAGCTCTCCTCAGGGACAGACAGGTGTATGGGAAATCATATGCAAAACTGAATCCAAGACTAGCCCAATGTCTCAGATACGATTTATTATTTCTTTGCATTCCTACAGCACTTTCTATTAGATGTTCCCAAAGATCATGTGAACAGTGAATTAAGGTTCCATGGACCCCTCTGAGCAGACTAGCACAAGACCAAAATACATGGTCTTGTGCTAGTCTGGTAACTGCTCTGTGCACCTGAGCACTCCTCTGATGTAGGGTCGAAGTATCCCCATTTTGCAGATGAAGGACTTGAAGGGATGGACGAGCATGTGGCTGAGCTAGGAGAAGAACATGGATCTCTTGACTTCTAGTTCTGGCTTTACAAGTTCATACCAGTAGTTCCCCCACAACACTAGAAATTCACTTGAGACCTCGAATTTGAGGATTTTCTTGAAGTGAATTTGGTGGTTCTTGCTGAGGCCCTAAAGGATGTTCATCCACACATTCATAATCACTCTGCGTGTTATTTGCGGTCCCTGCATAAAGGCTCAGAAATTAGCAAAACAACTGTGGTAGAATTGGCTAAATGGGTTACAAGTAATTTAGGTGAGGACATAATTGGCCAGTCTCATGAGCACCGTTCTCCACTTTGGCGCACTCGATCCATTCTAACCAGTCGGTAGTTGTCTGTCTTACTGCATGAGCTTAGTTGTGTGAGGCTTGAACTTGTGGGGTGTGGTTAGAAGAGCTTACTCCCTGTTTCCTGGAGATAGAGACTCCACTTCCTTCATCCTGCATACGTTCCAAACAGCTGCGTTCATTGGCTCTGGAACTTGGACAGGCTGAGTCAAGCCGTGATGCTGGAAAGAACGGCCAGTTAACATTAAAATACTTCTGGGTGATAATAGCAGATAGTTTGGGGTTTAAAATGACTTTTTATTGTTTCTGCGTGCTAGAAATGAGGTATCACTAAAGTTATAGGCTGTTAAAAACATGAATAAGCTGCCGCAACAAGTGATCTCACTGGTTTAGACAGAAGCTACACACTCTCCCATCTGAGTGCAGAATGTTGGCTGCTGAGTTTTAGTAGAAAATGAAAATGCTGTATGTGGATAATGGACCAGATTCTCCCTGCTGGCATCAGTTACACTGCCATAAAAAGTGAGTTGAAATGATACCAGGACAGAAGAATAGTGGGGGATTTATCCCCATTTTCATAAAGTCGTAGATTAAAAGGTCAGAAAGGGCCATTGTGATCACCTACTCTGTCCTCCTGAATAACACAGGTCGTAGGACTTCCCTGAATAATTCCTGTTTGATCCTTTGGAAAAACATCCACTCAGTTGCCTGTGATGGAGAATACGTCTCATCCCTTGATAAATTGATCCAGGGGTTAATTACTCAGACTGACAAAAAATGTGCACCGTATTTCTAATCTGAACTAGTCTATCATTAAAGACTTTGGGTCTCATTATACTTTTGTCTGCTTAATATGATCTGGTGGCTGGACGCTAAAGCTGGATTTTGGCCAGTTGTAATTGGCCGCACCAGGCCCAAGGCAGGGGAGACTCAGGCTTGTTGGGAAGCCGCCATCCCTCCAACACGTGCCTGTCATGAAGCAGATGGGGAGAATGACACACATGGGTGCTATGCTGGGTCGAGCCTAGAAGGCACGGCGCTTCCTGCTGGAAAGGTACAGTCCTGGGTTAGCGGTTTGAAGTCTTTGCTCCATGTGACAAAGAATGAATGATCCACGGTGATTCGTTCCTAGGAGCGAGTGTCTGATTCCCCACAGACAACGCTGCCCACCTAAACTTTGCCTGTGTAGAAAGTCTTCGATGCAGCTTTCGGTTGCTGAGCAAACTAGACGTGATGCAAAAAGTTGGAGAACAGCTCCCGTATGTGTAGTTTACTATAATATTGTGTGATTTGTAGTGCCATGGTACTTAGGAGCCACAGCCCTGGGCCGGAACCCCATTGAGCGAAGCGCTGTACAACTGGAACAAAAAGATGGTTCCTACCTCAAATATCTCATGATTTAAGGGCTTGTCTATATTGTGAGCTAGCATAGCAAGCCAGAGAGTAAATGTACAAGTCCAGACCCACCCCCTCGCCTCCTGCACGCCTCAGGAATCTTCAAAGCGCCCATTCTCCTCCTGCAGGTTGGACTCAGTTGGGCTTTCTCCTGCCACTGTCTCCTCTGCTTCCAGTGGGATGGAGCTGTCTGTTCCCCACTTTCCCATCTGCTCTCGGCTCCCCCCGTCTGGCCTCCCAGACCCTTCCTACCTTACCTGCATCTTGATCTCTTCTGTCACTGCTTCTCCCCTCCCCCAGTCTCTGCGCTCTCCTCTGCCCGGGGTGAGGTCCTGGAGAGATGCCACCGACAAACAGCCCCTCTTCACCACGTGTTCATTTTGATACTTGCAGAAAGGTTCTTGTAAATGAAGCTGTGAACATGTCTCCTTTCCTCCACGATGAGGGAATATTTATACCGCAACTCTGGGCCAACTCGGGACCAGGGATGTCTCCCGGGGAAGCCTCGGGCCAAACTCAGTAGTGATGCAAAAAGTGATGCAAGTCAGAAAATAGCTGCAAGTGATTCAGTGAGGGAACTTGCCCCGGTTTGCCCTGCAGTGGGCAATGCAATGAGTGCCCCTGACACGCTGAGGGTTGGAATCAGTGGGCGTGTGGCAGGGAACACAAATAACAGGGGGTTGAAGATAGTGTAGGAGGGCTAGTTCCACGCCGCCGCACAGCCCTGGATTTAAAGAAGTCCTCTTGAGTAAGCTGCTGGTGCGGCGGAGTCTGGGGTTGGTATTTAGGACTGCAGTATTCTCCCCTCGCCTTTCGTATACGTTCCATTAATTCTTCACGTACGCTGTCACCTCACAGTTCCATCATTGACAGCCATTTTCTAACCCTCAGTCACCCCCGGAGCCTGATCCTCCCCTCCGTTATGCCAGTATTACAGTAAACCCTCGATTTAACGGACCTCGATTTAACGGACTTCGGATGCAACGGACAAAATTTCTGAGCAAGTCTGATGCATCCAAAATCCATTTCTCGCGGGCTGGCTGCCGGCTCCCGGCAGCTGCCCGGGTCCCAGCAATGGGCGGGCTGCGGAGCTGCCGCCCCGACCCTGTGGCGGGCGGGCTGCTGCTCCGACAGCTCGTTTTTTTAAATTAAATAACAGACTTTTTGATTTAATGGACACCCCCTCGCCCGAATCAGTCCGTTAAATGGAGGTTTTACTGTACACAGTGTAGCTGTGTGCGCGACTGTGGAGTAACTTGTGTAAAACATGAGTAACAGACTCCACTGTTGCTCCACTGTTGAATTTGCCTCTTTCTCCAATTGACATCTTATCTTCCCTTGGCTGCCTTTTAGAGACAGAGCACCAAAATAAAAACACCTCTGCCAGGGATGGGATCTTTCAGGGCTTCCTTCCCTGGTCACCTGTCCTAGACAAAGTGTCACAAAAGGTGGAATAAACCTAGAACTGATCAAATGTAACCGCCAGTGAAGAGTGTTAAAGACTGAAATGTCTAAATGTTCCGGTTCTTTTAACATGACTTCATTAGTAATATCTGACTACCAGCATGGGTATATTTCAAGTCCATAATGAAAGTGAAGTTTCGTTTAGCATGGAGATGGAATTATCCCTGACTAAAGAAGCTGTTTTAGCTCACGGAATAATGAGATTCTTTCCCCCCAGGATCATCTAACACAATGTGACAACACAAATACTATTCACTATTATCTGCCATCTCTGCCTGCATTGGTACGCACATCACATGCTGGGCTGCATGGATAACTGAAGCTGCTTTTTCGCCATTCCTGATCTTTAAAAGCTCTACTGCAAAGAGGAGTCTTTCTTTTCAATGTTCAATGAACAGCACCACTGCAAATTGTTGTGTACAAAAGATAAGCACAATGAGTATCACCCGCACACGTGACCACAAGGAGAGAGATTGTGTAGTGGTCAGAGCATTGGCCCGGCAGCCGGAGGCTCCTGAGTTGTGATCCCGGCTCTGGCAGACTCGCTCTGTGACGAGGGGTAAGTCATGTAGCCCTGTCTCTGGAATGGCCCTCACCGGTCCCAGCTGGCTCGGAGAAGGGATGTGTGACTCCTCACTCGTTAGTATTTAGAAAGCAAAGAATTGTATTATTGAAGCATTAAAATCCCACCGTATACTTGGCCCTACGCCCAGTGTGTCGCACTGGTGGAGGCTGTACAATTATTTCCCGTCATTTGTGGGATTTCTTGGGTGTTTTCTTGCAGCATTGGGTCCAGGATACCAGAGAAGATAAGCTCTTGCTCTGATCCTATTTGGCAATCCGCATGCTTCTGTTACAGACCAGTTATTGAACACACTATAGGGTGTAATCCTCCTGTTTCCAAAATGAAGTTCTTTTAATATCAAGCAACCTTCCAAGTAATGCTTTGGAATGATTTAGGAATGAGCTTTCCCTAACCTCATCTCTCTTTGGTGCACGGGTAGATGAGACCTTTCAGGAAAAGGAGATGGCTTCTTGTTGTTATTAAGAAAGAAATTCCCTTTTTCAAACAAGGCAGATTTAGCATAACAGAACCCTTCATTAACCTTTTCACCCGAGGAGGAAGTAGATGACTGCACTAAAAATTCTCATGATTAATGTATTGAGTAGCTGACTGCTAATTATATGGAAGACAGTGTCAAAGGAGATGTTTCCCCAAGACAGATAGAGATGGCATTTGCATTGGCCCTGTTGGCCGTGCAAAGGATTGCAATAAAAATGGAAATCACAGAAGGAGAAATCTGAAAGATGCTGCAGAACTGTTGAGGATTTATTAAGCCTATGATTAACTATGGAGAACGTGCTAGTCTGTGCCATGTAGAAATTAAACATGGCGTTAGATAAGAACCAGAGAGCAAAGAGTTATTTAAATGTGTCGGAGAGCACTTTGGCATACGTTTTTATTGGTTGAGAAATAACTTCATTTTTGACTTTTTAATCTGCTCCTTTCTATTTTGTTCCCTGAAAGTGTTTTAGGGCCAGATTTTCAATAGCTACCATTAAATCTGCATACCAAGAATTGCCACATAAATTGTCCACGTTTTAAGACACCTATTGGTTCATGCCTCTGGACAGCTATGACACTTGATGAATCGCTGTAATGATGTGATATTTGGGCATGCTAATTTAGAGGCAAGTTGAGGTTTCTATTCAAATATCATCCTATTTTATATTAGTCCAAGTCACTTTTACTAGTCACCAGAAAAATTATTGTTCAAGGGTATATTTTGCTATTTCTCTTTTTATACCAAAATGAGAAAAATCCATCACCCTTACAGATACCTGAGAATTAGTTCTGCATGCAGCTAGTCATTTTTGCATGGAAATGAACTACTCAGACCATCAAATCTATTGTCAGTTATGAACTAACTAGATTGTAATTCAGTTCTACACAGGTGAAAGTCTAGTTTATAAACCCCAAAGGAGACCACTCAAGAAGGAGATTCTGGAGTTGTCACAGATATTTCTCTGAAAACATCTGCTCAGTGTGCAGTCAAAAAAGTGAATAGAATGTTAGGAACTATTAGGTAAGGGATAGATAATAAGATAGAAAATATCATAATGCCACAATAGAAATCCATGGTACGCCCACATCTTGAGAGCTGCATGCAGTTCTGGTCACCTTATCTCAAAAAAAGATATATTAGAACTGGGCATCAAAGTACAGAGAAGGGCATCAAAAATGATTAAGGGTATGGGACAGCTTCCATTTGAAGAGAGATTAAAAAGCCTGGGGGCTGTTCAGCCTGGGAAAGCACTGACTAAGGGCAAAGTGATAAAGTCTATAAATCATGAACAGTGTGGAGAACGTGAATAGGGAAGTGTTATTTACCCTTCACTTAACACAGGAACCCAGGATCACACAATAAAATCAATAGGCAGCCGTTTTAAAACAAACAAAAGTAAATACTACTTCACACACTGCACAGTCTCCCCATAGACATCGTTGCCAGGGGATGTTGTGAAGGCCAAGACTATTACTGGGTTCACAAAACAATTAGGTGACTTCCTGGAGGATAGGTCCATCAATGGCCAGTAGCCAAGATGTTGAGGAACAAACCCCATGCTCCAGATGTCCCTAAATCTCCAACAACCAGAATCTGGGAGTAGGCGACAGGGGATGGATCACTCAATGATTGCCTGTTGTGTTCATTCCCTCTGAAGCACCTGCCATTGTCGGGAGATAGGATATTGGGTTAGTTGGACCATTGGTCTGAACCAGTATGGCCCTTCTTTTGTTCTAGGACATCAGCACACTACTTGCCAGCTTCGGTTAAAACACATGCTTAATTGCATCGCTGGATCAGGACTGGAGTGCTTGGGAACGTATAAAACTGACCCTGAGAGAGCTTTTGTCCTGTGAGGATATTTTGTGTTTTCCATCAGTAGCTGAAAGGAGCCTCTTTCTTTCTAATTAAATTACCACTGTTGCCATGAAACACATAATCTGACCATGTACTTAATGGAGAGACAAGATGCGAGAGGGAATATCTTTTATTAGACCAATTTCTGTTGGCGACAGAGACAAGCTTTCAGCCACATTCAGCTCTTCCTCAGGTCTGTTTACCTAATGGCAGGCCTGAACAGTGGGTCGTTACTTCTCAGCATCTGAAGCAGAGATCTTCAGGATTAGAAAGACCTGCCCCTACCATACTGTTCACCATGAAGTCCCCAGTCCTCTCCCGCAGCAGTTAAAGCTATGGGCCGGCACCAAACCAGCTCAGAGGGAGAGGAGTTAATTGGGGGGAAATTGCTAAGAGTAGTAAGGAGTTCATATTCTCTATCTCCCCATTTCATTTCAATATTTAGATCAGATATTTGGTAATCATGAATCCCATCACCCCCTCCCCCAGTCACACTTGTGGGCTGAGCCAAAGGGGGAAACACCATAAGGATTCTTCTGCCATGTCTGTCAGTTTGTTCCACGTTCAAATTGTGGGTAAGTGCGGTGCTTCACCCCGGGCTCGCTCCCCAGCCTGCAGCAGGCCTGTGCAATTGGAATGAAGGAAGTAAAAAGAAAAGGCAAAAGCTGCCTTCTGTTTATACCAGAGAAGCCAAACTGAGCCAAGACAAAAGTGCCGATTTCCACAGTGTGATGTGGTTGGTGGGCACGGTTTGCCAGTTTGCCTGCTGCTGGGAGATGTCCCGGCGTTCTCCCTCCCTCCCAGTCTGAGCACCAAGCTCTCATTTGAAAAAGTTTCCAAGGAGACTCTCCCTCAAGCCTGGCATAGCTTGGCCTAAATAGCTTTAAACGCGCCGTTTTAGGAGGAAGAAAGCGAGGCCACTCGATCACATCCATTCGGGAAATGTAGTTGTTTTTCCACTCCAAAACCTTGAACTTTGCCATCGTAACGATAAACGTGGTGCCGGGGGCCGCCATTGTCCTATGTAGGGCCTGCAGTTTTCTCATCCCCCCCATTTGTATTTGAGCTCTACCGGATACGGGGTAGGGCCTGGTTCTGAAATCCTTCCATGGACAACGTTCACAGTAGCTGAAATGATGAACCCTAGAGAAGATGTGGAGGAAGGAGACTGTTTTCGGTTGGTCTTTTAGGTAGAATCCTTTGTTCCCACTCCCATACGGGAGACTTCAGCAGTCGGAGTTAATACAAATCTGGGCAGCTGGGTGCATCTTTCTTTCCTACCCAGTGTTGGAAATCTTTTAGGTCGTATTCAAATGGCTCCTTTAAACGAAGGCTGCTTTGTCCCACATCACGAGGGGTTGTCCCAGGCACCCATAGCTGATTTCAACCCCACCTTCAGCCTTGGGGCAGGTGGAGGTGGCGTAGCCGGAGGGCTCGGTGTGCTGGCTCGCCTCAGTGGTAGATGGTCCCGATGGGACTGTTGCCACTGGCGTACATGGGGGAGCCCAGAGGCTGTGCTGCGGGTGGCGTGGAGTGGAGTTGAGAAGAGAATTGTTGAGTGTAACTTGTATCTGGCTGGCCGCCTGTCCCTGCGGTGTTGGATCTGGAGCAGAGGTTAGACATGAAGACAAACAAAACCTGTTGGTGAGTGATTCTTACTTTGTGGGGAGCACCCTGACGCGAAGGAGTAAACACTATAGAAAATCATCTTTAATTGTTAGTGGAGCAAGAAAGTAAGGAACTTGCTACAGCATTGTAGCCCTTGGACTTTATTCTTCCCTGGTTATTCCCTCCCAAGATCTGTAACTGTTACAAGTTTCTCCATTGCTATGCAACAATTAATTACATGCGTTCACTAAACCTATCATTAAACAATTGCAATCTACTACACAAATCGGTGCTTCCCTAATTAAATATCCATAATATTCCTATCCTCACTCCTGAGCTCTGGTCATCTAATTTGTCAAGATCCAGTCCTCTTTTCATCTTCCTTGCATTTCCCTCTGTTTCACCAATGGAATCCCCAGGCATAGGAGTTGCCTCTGATGCAGGGACAAGTCAGACTGTCCATTGTGTAGGGGACATTGGAGACGTGGGGCATATATGTGGGGCTGGCTCTCTTTGCTCAAGGAGTAAGGAAAGCGCTTGCTCCCCATCACCAGCCCCTGTGACGCATCCGCAATGCTACACATAAGGAGCAGTTCGTGTGGAAAACAACTCTCACTTTAAATGCTCAGGGCTTCCGGGTCTTGCTTGCAGGCTAGGGGGCTCTGTAGGGAGGTATGCTTGCAGCAGCCAGTCAGCCTAGAGGACGGTGAGGTGAGCTGTGCTGCTCTGTTTCAGGGAGCAGCCTGCTTTGTCTCTCTTTGTTTTATTATTCTGAATTCTAAAAGACCAAGTTCGACCTTGTAGCCAGAGTATTTTGGTTTTTCCCCCTCTAACTTCTCAGTTTATTGGCTCTGAAACAGAACAGTTTGTGTCCTTTTTGGTGTCCACATTTCTGCAACACCTTGTGTTGATGCTACACAGGAATGGTCACTTTGTTGTTATCATTACCTCTTCATTCTGGCCTGTGCAGTTGCAGAGACGCTTCCGTTAATGTTTTAGTCAGAGCCAACCTTTTAGATGCAGAAATGTGTCGCTCAGGCTAGCCTTGCTCTGTTGCAGGAGACCCCATTTTGGGGGGGTCCAATCTGACACCTTTGACGCCAGTGAGAGGTTCCATTTTGATCTGGATAGTGCTGGTACAGACCTACCATGAATTTGGTTGTAATGAAATTCCATCTACACCTCGGGGGAGTGGCTGGCTTCACTCCATTGCAGTAGAATTTTGCTCCTTTTCTACTGGGGAAGTTTCAGGACACGATAAACCAGTTCACTGTACAAATCGCCTGGGGAAGGATTCACCAACCAGAGAGGTGAAAGTGCTGTATTCCAAGGAGATGCGCTCTCAAACGTGGCGTAGCTTGGCCTATGTAGTTTTAAACACACAGTTTTATGAGGAAGAAAATTAGGCCACTCTATCACTGCGCACTCTGATAGCAATGCTGTAGGCCAGGATTGTCTGCACTGAATTCAGCTAACAGATTTATGGAGCTGAATTAGAGTACGCCGAGCATACATGCTGAAGCAGATATATTCTTCCTTTGATCTGTTGTCTTTACACAGCACCAATGGAATCGACTGGTCTGATTTTAAGTTTGTGCCCTCATGAAAGAGGCAAACAGTTCTGCTTAAACACTCTGCCAACCTAGATTTTCTAGAGAATAATGTGGAGTTGATGCAGACAGTATTTCATTTTAGAGCAATTTGATGGTTCGCAAGTCTCTTCAATAAAACCTGGAAGAAATCCAAACAGCGCTGACTCATAGGTTCAGGGTTTGGTCTGTGGGGAAGAAGTGCAGAAAAATTATATGTAAAGTGGTAATAAAGATAAAAGAACCTGAATAGGCACTTTTCTGTCAGATTCTAAAACAGAGTCAGGAAGCGATGATTTTTCAAAGTTTAACATGAGTCTGAGCATTTGAATAGGAAGCTCCCTCCGGATTTGAAATCAAACACAATGTTGAACTCCGCCTGTGACAGCAGCTCACAAAAATGTGTATTAATCAATTGTACATCATTTGAGATGCACCAGCACTAACCTGCTAGTACAGTTGCTTTGAACATTTACACTTTTTTATGAGAACATCAGCTTAATTCTTCATTAAGATCACTAAGCAGATGCAGATTTTATTTAATTTAAATATTTATAGAATTTGCTTAATCTTTCAAAATGGATTAGACTTTGAATGAGGAAGCTAATATCATCTGGGTGATAATTTGTCTGCTGAATCCACTTAAGAAACCAATAAGGGATTAGTTAAAAAGTTACTGGAGTTGAGAAATGTTGTGTGTACTACTGAGACTCCAAAAGCAAACCTCCTTCGGTGGAGGGAATATATTTCTAAAACACTCTCCTATAGCAGATTAGTTTTACAGATACTACATTTCCATCTCTGCCATGTCTGCTTTTCAGGAATTGCTATTCTTCTCACCATAGTATATACGCTAGACCTGGGAACTACAGCACCAAAGAGAGGGAAAAGATTCTGAAATTCCAAAGAGCTAAGGCCCCAATTCTGCAAACACTTGAAGCATGTGACTAGTCTCACTGAAGTCAATGGGACCGTTCTTAAAAGTTAAGAATGTAGGCAAGAGGAGACTAAACCCAAACCATCATGGTTTTGCAATGTTGAGAATACTGTGAGCTGCAAAGGAAATGTTGCCTCCAGGATCCATCACAGTCCGCACTTGGCACAACACTTCCCTAGGATTCTCTCTGCTATAGACAGCACTCTATTGGTGTCGATGACAAATTTTGTTAAAACCGACAGCCCAATATGACCCTTTATATATACGAATCAGTCTATACTGTACCTTTATTTTAAATGGGCAGCCCCAATTTCAGATCTGGTCCCTTGTGAACAATAAACTGAAGGTATTTTCAGGTCCTATACCTTCTCTGGACAATTTTTACGGTTTGATTATCCCATTTTCCTATTGTTCTCTATGGTTTTCTTTCTGGCTCTGTTCCTGCAAGAGACCTATACGAGTACCAGAGGCATCGGGCTGACTCTGCGGGGAAGCCAGCTGTACATACCGTGCTGTCACATGCACAAAGGAAACAAACTAAATGAATGGAAAAACATCACTCCGTAGTGATGTGGTGCCCGCGGCAGCACGCCTCCTGGGGCTCACGCTGCTTCTCTAAAAGAGCTGCGTGGACGTGCCCTAGGAGGTTACACTTATAGAATCAGAATCTCAGGGTTGGAAGGGACCTCAGGAGGTTCTAGTCCAACCCCCTGCTCAAAGCAGGACCAATCCCCAACTAAATCATCCCAGCCAGACTTAGTTCAGTTTGGTTACTTTGTGCATTTGGCAGCACCTTGAAATTGCAGCTCAGCTGGCACTCAGCCTTCGACGCCCAACTTTCCTCTCTAAGCTTCTGAGCCCGAGCTCCAGCCCACACCGTAACTCCAAAGCTTTGTCTACATAGCTATTGTTAGAGCGGTGGCGATCCCTGCTGCTGCTGCAGGCTACAGAGTGCTGTCTAGACAGGCCTTTAGTAGTACACTTAGGTTAAGTGCTGCTTGTAGCAGGGACGTGTGAGGCTGAGTTCAGACAGTGTCCTTGTAACTTGAAGGCACTAATCATGCTACGCTGCTGTTATCTGTCCTATCCCCAAAGCAGCTCCACCTTCCCCTTATTTCCCTCGCTCGATGCTGTCAGCAGCAAGAAACTACACTCTCTGTTTCCGTGAATGGGTTAATCCCCCCTATGCACTGAGAACAGTGGTCCCTTCCTGTCTTAAAATCTATGGGCTGGAGTGTCCGGGTCCGACCACTTTGTGTCATGCCGCTGGAGCTTCTCCCTGGGATGGAAATCCCACTTCTGGCCCAAGGGGAGGGCGGGGGCCATATCCGGGGCATGGAGGGATGGGGCCTTAGGAGGCAAGGGGAAGGTTTGTGGCCCAAAGGGACACTGACATAAGGGCCTTGAGAGACCCGAGGAGCAAACTAATAGTGCTCCTCTGCAGCTTTAAATTCCTGAGTCAGGAAGCTCTGCCTGGTTCCTTCGCCACAGGGAAGGAGCAAATTCTGTGAGTCCATGAAAGATCAAGAAGGGAGCTTGACATTCAGGGCTCGGTGCTGGTCCCAGAGAAGCAAATTGCCAAACTTCTATTCATTTCAGTAGAAGCAAGACCAAGTTTTCAGGTTGCTTCTTCCTTTTTTCACAGTGGGAATTTTGATCACTCTCCTAGCCAATGAGAGAGACTCTCTTCTGGCTGCACTGACAGACAGCCAAGACGAAGGTGACTAGGCCCTGCACGTCTCCGTACAAATGAAACAAATCTCCTGACTTTGGATTTTTTTTCAAGTAACTATGGCTTTAATTTTGCAAAATGCTAACTATCAAAATCATCTGGGCCCTTGAATGCAGCAGAACTGGGTTCTGACCCGCTTGCGAGTCTGTTTTGTTCTATGTCATGTTTTTTAGTTTTGCTACAAAATGTGCATGAAATGAAACCCAAGCATTTTACAGATTTTTTATGAGATATAAATTGCCAAGTTAACTTTCACTGATTTTTGCTCCCTAGTACCAGGTCTGTGTAAATGCCAATGCCTTTTCTGCCTTCGCATTCTACTCCTGCTACATTGTGTGGCTGGCTTTAGATCTCTTCTCTTGTCTGTTTGTGCATATGTTTCAAGTTCGAATACTGTGTGCATTTGTTTATTTTTCTTATCATCATTAAATTTTACTTCTTGTTTACCTGCATGCTCTATTTGGTGGATCCATATATCTAATCTGGCTCAGTCGTGAATTCTTCTCACTTCCCCCTAGCTATCTCTCCCCAGCAGGCTTAATACTTTTGGAAATTGTACTCCTGAAAAGTCATCTTCTGTGAGATACAAGGGAGAGTCCTCTGGCAATGCTGATCTTTAAGGAACAATATTTGTTATTTATTTTAACCCTGAAATGTCCCATTTGACTGACACAATCTGTTTTCTATCCTTTGGGCACATTTTTGTCTATCATAGGGTTTATATTTCTGCCCAAAGCATCTTTCGTCTCCCATGTAAAATCAATAGTAGTGCTCCTACTGGCTTCATGGACTCTGGCATGTCTCCATTTGTGGGATCAGGCCCCTGCTTGCAACAGGATTTTGGGGGAGGAGTTGTTTGGAAGTGGTTGAGTAGCAGAAGGGGTGTCGGGGTTAGGGGCAGGAGGGGTGTTAGTATTAGGGGTTACGGGCAGGAGAAGATGTGACTATTGTTCATATAATTCCCTTGAGGGTGAAAAGGCTGTTTCAAAGTGGCAGGTTTTTCAGGGCTTCCCAAAGAGAGCCAGGATCTGGATTCACCCCGTCGCCTCTGGAAAGTCTCTCCACAGCCACATCCGATTCATTGAATAGTCTGAAGTCCATACTGGGGTAGATGAACGCTGTTTTCAATGTCTCTCTCTTTTTGTTTTAAAGGTCACCCTGGTGGTATTTTAATTCATCGCGTTGTATGGACTCCCGCAGCCAGCCACGTACAGACCAAGAGTGCCACCGAAGAGATGCTGTGGAAGGTGCGTTAGCAAGACAGCGAGTCAGTACTTAGAGTAACCTTTGTGCACGCCACGTGCTGTGCTCCAGCATAGGATCCTCGGCGTTACACCTACTGCCGTGGCAAAACTTCTAGTTCACGGCGTGCTGCCATCTGTGCCCGTGTTATGATGACTCTTTCCAAAGAGTAATGGAACGCGTTCTCCAGAGCCAGCGGTGAGACAAAAGCATTCATTCCATAGCCAAGTATACAACCCCCCGGCACAAGCCCCCAGGTGAACTGGTGCCATGTAATCAAATACGAGCTACATAGACCACTCCAGATGACAGTCATGCCCTCTCAACAGAGAGCAAACTCACGCTCCGGTGAGGAAAGCTTCGATGGTGGTAAGTAAATCAGGTGTGTCACTGCCCCGGGTGAAAAATGCCTTTCCTTGGTGTGACGGCAGTGTCGCCCCCAAGTAGGATGGTTGCAAGGGGGTGGTGACGGCTTGCTTGGGAAAATGCTGGTTTGGTCATTACTGTTTCTGCACTTGTGTCTGAGCTCACTCCCAAACCATACACTGACCCCTGAGTCTTCAAATGGATAACAGGGTCCAACAGAGCAAGGCTGAGAGATGCCAATCCAAGAAGTGGTGGGATGTCATAAAGGAAGATATGTTAGCACAGGTGTGATAGGGGATCTAGCACTTTGGAGGGAGAGGACCTCATGACATGGGATTAACACAAGGAAGAAGAGCTCATATCTGAGCAGGCCAGTGTATTCCAAGAACTGTTTAGAAATGTTGACTTGATTAAAGACTTCATTAGTATTTCTTGCTGTTGACTCCTTGCAGCTTTTAATTAACCCCAATGTCTCCCATGTCGCTTGTGATTTTACATTGACTTGTGCTTTGCTCACCTAGCATATTTTCGCTCAACTGCAGGTACTTTGCACTTGTACGCCCCAAGACTGGTTTGCTATCCATCCATTTCAGCTCGTCTGAAAAGCTAGTTAGAGTCTGGGGAGGGAGCTGGGTGAGTACAGCTGCCAGGGCTGCTCACTTGGAGAAGGAAGGCGCATACAGACGTTGAGAAAGAGAAGAACTTTGCCGTCAGTGCAAGAGACCTGTCTCTGACTGACTATTACAGTCGGGAAAAGCCTTCAGCCTCGTAATTCAAAAATGTTTTATCACAGTAGCACCAGTGACAGCCTCCCGTTCCTGGGAGCCTTTCTTCTTCCACCAGATGAATGAACCTCATCTGTGCACCCTCTCCTGAAACACTGCATTGCAAATGGCTTTTAAGCTGATAATCAGCACTGCTGGCGACCGGAGCAGCTGGGAGAGGTACTTTCCCCCCTTGCCTTCTGAGCCTCTCCCAGAAAAAAAACTGGGGTGTGGAGGATAAGGATTGTGTCCCCTAGAGGTCTGTGCAGGGTCTCTCTCCTCCCCCATGGCTGCAGACCTTGTGGTGTCTTGTTGATGTTCTTGGGGTCTGCATGGGGTGAGGGCAGGGACTGGATGTGCGGGGAAGGAGGGTGGAGCAGGGAGAATTCACATCATCCCCTTGCAGAGTTTACCAGGGAAAGGTTATCTTTCCAGCGTGGAGAGAGGGGAGGGGAGAAACTCCCTTTAAGGGGGATCCCCAGGTAGCTGTGGCCAGGGACAGTCCCTGGGCAGGGAGTGGGGTCACCAGCAGAACAGAGCCAAAGCAGAGGCTCTGGACCTCCCACTGCGGGCGGGAGAAGGAAATACTGTTCCCCTGACAGAGCCCGAGGGGGAACCCACCCGCCCCAGGGAAGGAAGGCACACTCTGGCCTGTGGTAGGAGATCAGTGAATTCTCTGGGTGTGGGAACCCACTGCTGAGTGGGGGGATTTTCTTCCCCCCATGCCTGATCCATAGAGGGTGTGAGGATGGAACACTGCCAGCCCCAGAGCCTGGTTCCTTAGCTGAAGCTATTGAGACCTGTGCTTTCAGTCTGGGGGTCTGTCCGGCGCTTTCAGTCCGGGGGTCTGTCCGGTGCTTTCAGTCTGGGGGTCTGTCCGGTGCTTTCAGTCTGGGGGTCTGTCCGGCGCTTTCAGTCCGGGGGTCTGTCCGGTGCTTTCAGTCTGGGGGTCTGTCCGGCGCTTTCAGTCCGGGGGTCTGTCCGGCGCTTTCAGTCCGGGGGTCTGTCCGGTGCTTTCAGTCTGGGGGTCTGTCCAGCGCTTTCAGTCCGGGGGTCTGTCCGGTGCTTTCAGTCTGGGGGTCTGTCCAGCGCTTTCAGTCCGGGGGTCTGTCCGGCGCTTTCAGTCTGGGGGTCTGTCCGGTGCTTTCAGTCCGGGGGTCTGTCCGGTGCTTTCAGTCCGGGGGTCTGTCCAGCGCTTTCAGTCCGGGGGTCTGTCCGGTGCTTTCAGTCTGGGGGTCTGTCCGGTGCTTTCAGTCTGGGGGTCTGTCCGGCGCTTTCAGTCTGGGGGTCTGTCCAGCGCTTTCAGTCCGGGGGTCTGTCCGGCGCTTTCAGTCCGGGGGTCTGTCCGGTGCTTTCAGTCCGGGGGTCTGTCCGGCGCTTTCAGTCCGGGGGTCTGTCCGGTGCTTTCAGTCCGGGGGTCTGTCCGGTGCTTTCAGTCCGGGGGTCTGTCCGGTGCTTTCAGTCCGGGGGTCTGTCCGGTGCTTTCAGTCCGGGGGTCTGTCCGGTGCTTTCAGTCCGGGGGTCTGTCCGGTGCTTTCAGTCTGGGGGTCTGTCCGGTGCTTTCAGTCCGGGGGTCTGTCCGGCGCTTTCAGTCCGGGGGTCTGTCAGCGCTTTCAGTCTGGGGGTCTGTCCGGTGCTTTCAGTCCGGGGGTCTGTCCGGTGCTTTCAGTCCGGGGGTCTGTCAGCGCTTTCAGTCTGGGGGTCTGTCCGGTGCTTTCAGTCTGGGGGTCTGTCCGGTGCTTTCAGTCCGGGGGTCTGTCCGGCGCTTTCAGTCCGGGGGTCTGTCCGGTGCTTTCAGTCCGGGGGTCTGTCAGCGCTTTCAGTCTGGGGGTCTGTCCGGTGCTTTCAGTCTGGGGGTCTGTCCGGTGCTTTCAGTCCGGGGGTCTGTCCGGTGCTTTCAGTCTGGGGGTCTGTCCGGTGCTTTCAGTCTGGGGGTCTGTCCGGCGCTTTCAGTCTGGGGGTCTGTCCAGCGCTTTCAGTCCGGGGGTCTGTCCGGCGCTTTCAGTCCGGGGGTCTGTCCGGTGCTTTCAGTCCAGGGGTCTGTCCAGCGCTTTCAGTCTGGGGGTCTGTCCGGCGCTTTCAGTCTGGGGGTCTGTCCGGTGCTTTCAGTCTGGGGGTCTGTCCGGCGCTTTCAGTCCAGGGGTCTGTCCAGCGCTTTCAGTCTGGGGGTCTGTCCGGTGCTTTCAGTCCGGGGGTCTGTCCGGTGCTTTCAGTCTGGGGGTCTGTCCGGTGCTTTCAGTCTGGGGGTCTGTCCGGTGCTTTCAGTCCGGGGGTCTGTCCGGTGCTTTCAGTCCAGGGGTCTGTCCAGCGCTTTCAGTCTGGGGGTCTGTCCGGTGCTTTCAGTCCGGGGGTCTGTCCGGTGCTTTCAGTCTGGGGGTCTGTCCGGTGCTTTCAGTCTGGGGGTCTGTCCGGCGCTTTCAGTCCGGGGGTCTGTCCGGTGCTTTCAGTCCAGGGGTCTGTCCAGCGCTTTCAGTCTGGGGGTCTGTCCGGTGCTTTCAGTCCGGGGGTCTGTCCGGTGCTTTCAGTCTGGGGGTCTGTCCGGTGCTTTCAGTCTGGGGGTCTGTCCGGCGCTTTCAGTCTGGGGGTCTGTCCGGTGCTTTCAGTCCGGGGGTCTGTCCGGCGCTTTCAGTCCGGGGGTCTGTCCGGTGCTTTCAGTCCGGGGGTCTGTCCGGCGCTTTCAGTCCGGGGGTCTGTCCGGCGCTTTCAGTCCGGGGGTCTGTCCGGCGCTTTCAGTCTGGGGGTCTGTCCGGTGCTTTCAGTCCGGGGGTCTGTCCGGTGCTTTCAGTCTGGGGGTCTGTCCGGTGCTTTCAGTCTGGGGGTCTGTCCGGTGCTTTCAGTCCGGGGGTCTGTCCGGTGCTTTCAGTCTGGGGGTCTGTCCGGTGCTTTCAGTCTGGGGGTCTGTCCGGTGCTTTCAGTCCGGGGGTCTGTCCGGCGCTTTCAGTCCGGGGGTCTGTCCGGTGCTTTCAGTCTGGGGGTCTGTCCGGTGCTTTCAGTCCGGGGGTCTGTCCGGTGCTTTCAGTCTGGAGGTCTGTCCGGCGCTTTCAGTCCGGGGGTCTGTCCGGCGCTTTCAGTCCGGGGGTCTGTCCGGTGCTTTCAGTCTGGGGGTCTGTCCGGTGCTTTCAGTCTGGGGGTCTGTCCGGTGCTTTCAGTCTGGGGGTCTGTCCGGTGCTTTCAGTCCGGGGGTATGTCCGGTGCTTTCAGTCTGGGGGTCTGTCCGGCGCTTTCAGTCCGGGGGTCTGTCCGGTGCTTTCAGTCTGGGGGTCTGTCCGGTGCTTTCAGTCTGGGGGTCTGTCCGGCGCTTTCAGTCCGGGGGTCTGTCCGGTGCTTTCAGTCTGGGGGTCTGTCCGGCGCTTTCAGTCCGGGGGTCTGTCCGGTGCTTTCAGTCTGGGGGTCTGTCCGGTGCTTTCAGTCTGGGGGTCTGTCCGGCGCTTTCAGTCCAGGGGTCTGTCCGGCGCTTTCAGTCCGGGGGTCTGTCCGGTGCTTTCAGTCTGGGGGTCTGTCCGGTGCTTTCAGTCTGGGGGTCTGTCCGGTGCTTTCAGTCCGGGGGTCTGTCCGGCGCTTTCAGTCCGGGGGTCTGTCCGGCGCTTTCAGTCCGGGGGTCTGTCCGGCGCTTTCAGTCCGGGGGTCTGTCCGGTGCTTTCAGTCCGGGGGTCTGTCCGGTGCTTTCAGTCCGGGGGTCTGTCCGGTGCTTTCAGTCCGGGGGTCTGTCCGGCGCTTTCAGTCCGGGGGTCTGTCCGGTGCTTTCAGTCTGGGGGTCTGTCCGGTGCTTTCAGTCCGGGGGTCTGTCCGGCGCTTTCAGTCCGGGGGTCTGTCCGGCGCTTTCAGTCCGGGGGTCTGTCCGGCGCTTTCAGTCCGGGGGTCTGTCCGGTGCTTTCAGTCTGGGGGTCTGTCCGGTGCTTTCAGTCCGGGGGTCTGTCCGGTGCTTTCAGTCTGGGGGTCTGTCCGGTGCTTTCAGTCCGGGGGTCTGTCCGGCGCTTTCAGTCTGGGGGTCTGTCCGGTGCTTTCAGTCCGGGGGTCTGTCCGGCGCTTTCAGTCCGGGGGTCTGTCCGGTGCTTTCAGTCTGGGGGTCTGTCCGGTGCTTTCAGTCCGGGGGTCTGTCCAGCGCTTTCAGTCCGGGGGTCTGTCCGGTGCTTTCAGTCTGGGGGTCTGTCCGGTGCTTTCAGTCTGGGGGTCTGTCCGGTGCTTTCAGTCCGGGGGTCTGTCCGGCGCTTTCAGTCCGGGGGTCTGTCCGGCGCTTTCAGTCCGGGGGTCTGTCCGGTGCTTTCAGTCCGGGGGTCTGTCCGGTGCTTTCAGTCCGGGGGTCTGTCCGGTGCTTTCAGTCCGGGGGTCTGTCCGGCGCTTTCAGTCCGGGGGTCTGTCCGGTGCTTTCAGTCTGGGGGTCTGTCCGGTGCTTTCAGTCCGGGGGTCTGTCCGGCGCTTTCAGTCCGGGGGTCTGTCCGGCGCTTTCAGTCCGGGGGTCTGTCCGGCGCTTTCAGTCCGGGGGTCTGTCCGGTGCTTTCAGTCTGGGGGTCTGTCCGGTGCTTTCAGTCTGGGGGTCTGTCCGGTGCTTTCAGTCCGGGGGTCTGTCCGGCGCTTTCAGTCCGGGGGTCTGTCCGGTGCTTTCAGTCCGGGGGTCTGTCCGGCGCTTTCAGTCCGGGGGTATGTCCGGCGCTTTCAGTCCGGGGGTATGTCCGGCGCTTTCAGTCCGGGGGTCTGTCCAGCGCTTTCAGTCCGGGGGTCTGTCCGGTGCTTTCAGTCTGGGGGTCTGTCCGGTGCTTTCAGTCCGGGGGTCTGTCCAGCGCTTTCAGTCCGGGGGTCTGTCCGGCGCTTTCAGTCCGGGGGTCTGTCCGGTGCTTTCAGTCCGGGGGTCTGTCCGGCGCTTTCAGTCCGGGGGTCTGTCCGGCGCTTTCAGTCCAGGGGTCTGTCCAGCGCTTTCAGTCCGGGGGTCTGTCCGGCGCTTTCAGTCCGGGGGTCTGTCCGGTGCTTTCAGTCCGGGGGTCTGTCCGGCGCTTTCAGTCCGGGGGTCTGTCCGGTGCTTTCAGTCCGGGGGTCTGTCCGGTGCTTTCAGTCCGGGGGTCTGTCCGGTGCTTTCAGTCTGGGGGTCTGTCCGGCGCTTTCAGTCTGGGGGTCTGTCCGGTGCTTTCAGTCCGGGGGTCTGTCCGGCGCTTTCAGTCCGGGGGTCTGTCCGGCGCTTTCAGTCTGGGGGTCTGTCTGGCGCTTTCAGTCCGGGGGTCTGTCCGGCGCTTTCAGTCCGGGGGTCTGTCCGGTGCTTTCAGTCCGGGGGTCTGTCCGGCGCTTTCAGTCCGGGGGTCTGTCCGGTGCTTTCAGTCCGGGGGTCTGTCCGGTGCTTTCAGTCTGGGGGTCTGTCCGGTGCTTTCAGTCTGGGGGTCTGTCCGGTGCTTTCAGTCCGGGGGTCTGTCCGGCGCTTTCAGTCCGGGGGTCTGTCCGGTGCTTTCAGTCTGGGGGTCTGTCCGGTGCTTTCAGTCCGGGGGTCTGTCCGGTGCTTTCAGTCTGGGGGTCTGTCCGGTGCTTTCAGTCCGGGGGTCTGTCCGGTGCTTTCAGTCCGGGGGTCTGTCCGGTGCTTTCAGTCTGGGGGTCTGTCCGGTGCTTTCAGTCTGGGGGTCTGTCCGGTGCTTTCAGTCCGGGGGTCCTTGGTGTGCTGGCCGAGTGGGCAGCTGTTCGCCATGGTTTACAGCCCATCCTCCGAAACTCGGCAACAGGCTCAGGCAGTGCTTTTTTCCCAGTCATAAAGCCCTGTCAGGTGTTTCTTTCCATACGTCTTTTCATTCTTTGGTGGGAGAAAAACACGCTTCCAGGTTTGTGAAGACACATTTTAACAGCAGGTGCACACCTGCCTGACAGCTCCAGGGTTCCTTTTCCTCCAGCCGAGACACGTTTCATCCTTGTTTATATGAGGAAGTTGATCTTGACAGAATTGGCAGCCTCCTGCAGCTGCCCTTTGCTTTTCATTCTAGTGCTGAGGTTGAAATGCTCTGGGATAGGGGGATGTGACTTGTAAATGGAGCTGCCGTGCTTCCAGCCGTCCTGCAGCACAGATCCGTTCTTTGCTTGTTGTACTGGCAGTGGGTAGAGACCCTTCTGAGACAAAGACCCCAGTGTGCAAGGCGCTGTACAAACGAACCCTGGGAGACAGCCTCTGCCCCAGAGAGCTTACAGTCTAAGGGTACAGGACAGCCGAAGAGTCGGGGGAAGAGACAGAATGTAGAACCAAAGTGAACAATGTCATTGTTTGCAGATCACATGCTAGTGTCGTGGTTTTTATTGGGTTTGTTTCTTTCTCTCCCCCGCCCCATTCAGTAACCAGAGATGGGAGGAGCTGGGAATAGCTAGGTGCTGTCTGACTTTACGTGGCAGTTGTTGGTTGGGAAGTGCAGCTCCAGAATGGTTTGATTGGTGTGTGCTGAGAGGAGGGCTGGCCGGAGGAAAATATCCAGTAACAATGTCTGGGGGGAATGGAGGTACATCGGGCGCAATTCCAAATAAACCCAGAGGCCCTGAGGGTGGGTACTGAGGGCAGAGTTCTCTTCTGAAGGTTCTTCGGTGTTTCATACAGTAGCCCTTAAACTCCAGAGATCTGAGTTCAGGTTGGGGATGCGACAGAAAGGAAAAGAAACACACACCTGCTAGCTGTTCTCTGCAGGCAGAGACCAGGGAGTGCAGGGGCTGTCCTGCCAAGACCTTTAGTGGGACCAAGGCCTTAGGTGTGTTCCTAGCACTGGGTGATCCAGGAAGTTTGGCTGGTTACCAATAACTTAGTGGCACTTCCAGACTTCCCTCTGGCCTCCCTCACACTAGGTTTTCATACAGTCCTCAGCTGTCACGTCACAGTAACCATCTCCCGCCATGCCTTGGGGTTACAGAAGTGCTCTGTACAAGAGAGATCTGTATCTATGTAAAGAGCACGTGACTCGGTAAGGTGCCAGTAGAATATGTGGTGATGTTCTTTGATTTTGTAGGCCCAAGAAACCTAGCTGCTGGTGTGCAGCTGGTAACAATGGCTGTGGGTAATGGAAGGGGGAAACAAGCTTTGTTCTGGGGCCATGTATTCCCAAAGTATCCCCGTCTGTCTCTGCTTTTCACTGGAAAACCCTGACTGGCTCCTTTGTGGTAGAGAGGCAAAGATCAAGTTGGACCTTGGGGCTTTTCTTGAGAATTTTCTGCTGACATTTTCCAAACTGTTCTTGATGGTGATCTCCAGAGAAAGAGGCAGTAGCTCACTGACCTGGCTGTGATAAAGGTGGCTCTGTCTTCCTCCAGCACTGTGTAGGTGTATCTCATGTTAACATAACTGAGAGTTGTGCAGTTTTATCAACCTTCTTCCAGACAGACATTAGAGAGATTCCGCAGTGGCCGATGTGTGTGGAATTGCAATATAAGAATCCAGAAGCTCTCAGCTCTTGACAACAATGTAACCCTTTGTTACTGGCATATTTTAATAAGTTCCCGTGGCTTGGAAAGGGACACCGAGGGTTAAGTATTTACATTGGAAATTCATCATTTTGACTGTGGTCAGAGTTGTAACCTAGCTACGAAAGTGTATTCAGGAGTGAAATTTACCATAAAGCTTCTTACTGGGGAGCATTTGTATTCCCTCCCATGATCCCAATAACAGGTGTGGTTTTGTGCTGCTATAGGGAGACAAATAGTTGTCCTCAGCCAGGGGGTGGTTGTCTATCAGCATCAGCAGGGCGGTTCCTGGTTGTGTGTTGGTTGGAAATCTGAAGAACTGTACCTGTGGCTGTCCTGAATAGCTGCCTATGCACGCATACCAACGGTGATATTGTTCCCAGAGGCATATCATTGCTTTTGGAACGCTGATGCCAACCCAGGAAATTTGGAGAAGCTGCCTTGCTCAATATGGTTATCCAGGTGCCCTCTCTACTCATGGCTCTGCTTCAGATATGTACCTGGGATAGCCAGACATTGCTAATGGAGAGCCTGAGCCAGAGATAAAGAGGGATTTTGTACAAAGCTGTTCATGCCTGAAAGTGCTAACAGCTTTAAATAATTGCTGCTGTTGACAAGTTCTTCCTCTGTGTTCTGTAACTATTAAAATTTGCTGAGATCTGGGGTAGTTAACAGTTTTTCTGTGCAGATCCATATTGCGAACATAAGGGTTGTGTCAAGTATATTAAATAATTAATGTAAAGGCAGAAGTTCCTTTCCATCCGTAGTCTCTGGATAGAATGCATAACTGCTGACTCAGCACCGCCTGTTACTGACGGGTTCAGATCCTGCCGGAGCTAAATGTTAACTTTCTGCCTGCCAGCTCCGCCACATGGGACAAAGTTGCTCTTAGGAACAGCTGCTGCCTTGCGGTTGCCGATTCCATAGAGACATCAGCATTTTGTCTGATGACTTAATAAACATGTCACTCTCCCCGGTCCTATTTCTGGATTCAGATATGGGTATGAAATGATGTTTTTTAAAAACCAGGTTAGAACACGTAACTATGATTAAATTTCTTGAGTTGAAAAAAATACCTAACAAATCCAAACCCCGGCCCTAATTTGGTCTTGAACCCAAATTCCAAACACTCCCGAGAGCCTAATCCAGATCTGAACTCCGCCTCTCTGCCCCATGTTTACTTTAATCAAAACCCTCCCAGGCAATGAGTTTTGAGTTATTTAATGAAGAATGGTACCATCGGTTCAAGTTTTCTTAGAATGTGGCCCAGTTTCCTCAAAAGATTTATGGGCCTGATTTTTGTGTGTTTGGGGGAGTCCATAATGAAAGTTTTGCTCATCTATATGTGTATTGTTCACGGGGTGTTGCATGGTTAATGTGAACAAAATGTGAACAAAACAGAAAACACCAGCAGTACCAACCAAATCAGCATTAGTTGGACAGTTACCTTTCCAAAGAAACATTGGGGTGACTCTTTAAAGGGGGGCCTCAAAGCCCTGATTAGAGGGATCTTGGATGCAAGACTTCTGTCTTCTAGTCTTGAGCAGACAGTGTTTGAATGTGGTGGAAAAAATCTACATTAGGGTTAATCTGTGGTGAAGTTGTAATTCTGAAAAACATTGATGCTGTTTAGCACCCTGGCCATAAAAACCTAGAGTCACTCGAAGGAGCTGTGGGAATGCTAACCAAACATGGCGCCTTCTTTAACTGGCCTGTTGGTTGCCTATCAGAACCAGCAGAAAGCAGTTGAATCTGTCACCTGGCATTTTCCATGCCAGTACATAGGCTGAAGTTACTGAGAGGAAAGATTGGCAACCAATAATGAATACGTCCATTGTGTATTTGTGTCGCAGCTGATCTCCTCTGCGTCTCTGACTTTCTCTCTAGTATTAGCTTGTCTTGTGCACAGTTTTGCACCTGGAGGTTGCTCCCTGGTAAGACGTTTGCCACATTACACTGAACCCTGGTGGCAACAAACATTTTTTCCAGGGAAAATAGAACCAAACTGGAAATGCTAGTATGTGTGATCCCATCCCTGATTCCTAGACCATATAGTAATGAGTGTCATCAGTGACATTAGTGTCATTAACTCTAATGAGGTTTGGCAGAACTGAATTTTGATTTTCTATCATTTCAGTGGATAATATCAATGTTTATTTTAAGCACTTTTTTTAGATTGTTATGTATTTATATTTTCCCAGTTGTGTGAGATTGAGTGGGAGGCATGTCGGACCATGATTACTTAATGATGCTGTGATTCAAAAAGTTAAAGCGTTATAACCCTTAAAAGACAAATTGTAAGCATCGTATGTCAAAGTATGCAAAGTAAATATCCATAAATCCAACTGCAAGGAACATTTTCCTTGCTTTGCCTTTCTGTAAATTTTGATGAAAGTATTTTGTTGTCAGTTGTGCATGGTGAAATTGATGTGTCCCGACATTTACCAATGAACATCGAATCCTTCCAAGCCTAACTATAGAGCTCCCAGAGTGAGGTTGGGGCTGAATGGCACAGAGAGGAGATAGTAATGTACGTGAAGTAGGACGGATCTTCAGTGGGAAAGGAGGGTACTCCGCTCTTCCTAAAATCAGGCTCTCAGTATTGTATGCGGTGATCTGGGAAACAGTAGAGTTTCCTGGGGATTCCGCCCAGTAAATTTGATTGGTTGGCACACTGTGACATCTGACTTGTTTTCCTTTGATCTGTGGGAGCATTAGGTTGTATGGATCTGCAGTTCCTCCCTTTTCCGCTCTCTAACAAGCACTTATGAGAACACTCCAATTTTCTAGCACACCCATGATTTACAAAGCTTTTATTTCTTTGAAAATGTGCAATGTTCTTTCAGGGAAGTTAGAAGGGTGGTCGCTATGAGACATAAGCAAGTTCAGAACGTAATTGCTTCAGAGTAGGTATAAAATGAAATGTATCATGGCTGGAGGCTGATTGGAGCACCAGAAAATCTTACACTTTCCAGTTTAGGTTCTAAGTGGAACAGGGCAAAACATTTATTGCTAAATACTGGGATGCGATGATGATAAGTCTGGTTGGAGCACAGGAGGGAGTTTAACTCACCCTTTTTACAATGCATATCACTGAATTAAAATGACCCTTTTGGCTGGAGGTGTTTGGATAAATGTTGCCTGGACCCAGTTCATAGTGACTGCCAACAAAATCAAATTTTCATCACACCTCTGGTTTCTGCAGGATACATGTCTAGCTGATGCCATACACTTTAATACATCTAATTAATTCACTTGGTTAATTTGCTAGTAGCTACCTGCCATGGAAAAAAAATCCGTTAATATTATTCACTGCTGCCTTCGGGGCAGTAATTAGGTTAAGTAATGTGTTTAATTTCCAGTGCCTTTTAAAATAAAATAAAATTTTAAGAGAATGCACCATAAAATTAGATTTTTGTAAGCTCCTTATCTTCAGCTCCCTAGACACCATTTATTCCTAGATCCAGCTTCATAAGTCAAGATGCAACCAAAACGAAGGGGTGGATTCTAACCAGATGTAGCTTTTTACTTACTAGGTTTTCTTCTAATCTTGCTCACTCCCTCTAATTACAGTAATTCAGGGGTGAAAGTAAGACGGTACGGGCTGGTATGGTGTAGCGGTAAAATCTGGCCACCTGTACCGGCCCCTAGCGCCTTACTTTAAAGCGCTGCTCTTTTTGTGTCCCCCCGCCTCACCCAGCAGCAGCCCTGCCAGGTCCGCTGATGGGGGAGGGGCGCAAAAGGGGCAGGGACATTAAAGCGCTGCTGCGGCAAAAGGACCCTGCTTAAAGTGCTGCCATGCAGTGCTTTAACATCCCTGCCCCTTTGCCCCTGCCCCGGGGTGCTGATGGGGGGGAGGGAGGAGCAACTATCCAGCAATGCAGGCGGGCGGGACGGCAGGGGACGCTGATCCCCCACCCTTCTGCCAGAGGCCCCGCCCCTTACGGGGGGGAAGGGCTGCCCCCAGTACTGGTAAGAAACAAATTTTACTTTCACCCCTGCTGTAATTCCATTGCATTCAGTAGAGTTGCTCCTAATTTACACCATTCTCACTGAGATAAGAATCAGACCTGGTACAGTTATCCTAAATATCTTGATACACAGTTTGTTCTGTGTATCCCAGAATAGAAAACAATTGGAGACAATCTGCCATGCTTACTCACATAAATAATAGCTTACTCTGGGAATAGCCCCAGTGAAATCAACATCAGTTCAGCAGATGATTCTTAATCCTGAATTTCACAACCTTTACTTACTCCACGTGAGTATTCAAATCCACCACAATATGTGGTACTTGAGTAGCATAGTGATTGTCTCCAAGAAAAGTTCTTCAGTCTCTGCTGAACGGACAGTTGGCTGATATAAAATGCCTAGTTACTGTTTAATAAAAGCAGCTGTATGTTAGGGAGAATGGGCACAGATTGCATAAGGGAAAATAAGTGAAATCATTGAGAGTGCACCAGCAGTCTCTAGTGATCCTTGAATAAACATAGTACCCCAATGTTCTGACATTTTCACCACAGTATACAGTGGATGTCAGTGCCTGCTAAATAACTATTGTATTCCTCCTGGAGGCGGGGCTTCATTTTTACTCTGGATGTTACGAGGGAAAAAATCTGGGAAGGAAACAAGAAATTAGATAAAATAGTGAGATTGCTGCCTCTCCTGACCCTGCACACGGCGCAGAACCAGTGGGGTTCTGTTGTTTTCCAAGCCCAAGAAAGAAAACAACAGAACACCACTGGCCATCGCCTACAGTCCTCAGTTAAAACCTCTGCAACGCATCATCAGTGATCTACAACCCATCCTGGACAATAATCCCTCACTTTCACAGGCCTTGGGAGGAAGACCAGTCCTGGCACACAGACAACCCACCAACCTGAAGCAGATTCTCACCGGCAACAGCACACCGCACCATAATAACTCCAACTCAGGAACCAATCCATGCAACAAACCTCGATGCCAACTCTGCCCACATATCTACACCAGCAACACTATCACAGGACCTAACCAGATCAGCCACACCATCACTGGTTCATTCACCTGCACATCTACCAATGTCATATATGCCATTATATGCCACCAACGTCCCTCTGCTATGTACATCGGCCAAACTGGACAGTCCCTACGAAAAAGGATAAATGGACACAAATCAGATATCAGGAATGGCAATATACAAAAACCTGTAGGAGAACACTTCAGCCTCCCTGCACACACAATTACAGATTTAAAAGTCACCATGCTGCAGCAAAAAACTTCAAGACCAGACTGCAAAGAGAAACTGCAGAGCTGCAATTCATTTGCAAATTTGACACAATCAGTCTGGGATTGAACAAAGATTTTGAATGGCTTGCTAATTACAAAAACAGTTTCTCCTCTCTCCGAGTTCACACCTCCAATTCAGCTGCTAGAGGAATACCTCACCCTCCCTGATTAGAGATAACAAGATGGTTCAGCCTGATTGGACTAACCTTGTTATCTCCTACCTGGTTCTTGCCTACTTATCTATACCTACCCCTGCACACTTCCACTGCTTGCATCCGACGAAGTGGGTATTAGCCCACGAAAGCTTATGCTTCAATACTTTAGTTAGTCTTTAAGATGCCACAGGACTCTTTGTTACCCTCACAATAGTGATGTACAGTGTGTGTACTGGGCATTGTACTCGTTCTTATGATGACTGAACTGAAGTCTTGGGATAAACTGATATGGCAAAGGTGACCCAGAGGTCATAAGAGAGACAGATCCTGAATCTCAGTCCCCTGCTCTAACCACTTCAGTCACTGTCTACTTCATACTTATTAGTTACTCCATAATTATCCTCTAACTCCAAGTATTGTAAAGTTTTTACCATAACTGCAGGATACTGAAATATAGTCTCAGGTCTAGATGCTTTCTGTACCCCCAAAACACCTTATTTACCGTATTTTTCGCCATATAAGACGCTCCGGCATATAAGACGCACCTAATTTTAAAGGCGGAAAATCTAGAAAAAAAAGATTCTGTACCCCCTCCGCCGAAAAGCCGCAGATTTTATTAAAAGCGCCGACCCCCCCCCCTTGCTGGCTGCACCCCTGCCCTAGTCCCCGCAACTGCACCCCCCCCTCCCCGCCGCAGGCAGGCTGCCGGGTCCGCCTACCCCCCCCCCGCCGTCTGCGCCGCCGCCCCTCCCCCGTCTCCGCCGCGGGCGGGCTGCCGGGAGCGTCCCGGTTCCCCCCTCCCCGCCGCGGGCGGGCTGCCGGGACCCCTCCCACTTCCCACCCCCGATTGCCCCCCCTCCGAATCCCCAACCCCTCCAACCCCCCTTGCTCCTTGTCCCCTGGCTGTTTCCTTCAGAGACCCCCCCCCACATTAACTCCTCCCCCAGGACCCCACACCTTACCCAATCCCTGTCCCCTGACTACCCCAACCCCTATCCACACCCTGACAGACTCCCAGGACTCCCACACCCTATCCAACATTCCCGTTCCTTGTCCTCTGACCACCCCCGCAGAACCTCCATTTCATCCAACTGCCCCTTGCTCCCTGTCCCTGACAACTCTCCCCCCCCCCCGCCATGGGGCTCCCTGCCGCTGATCCAACCACCTGGCCCTGGCCCCCTTACTATGCTGCTCAGAGCAGCAGCACAGACGGACCTAGATGCTCTGCAGCGCAGCTCCGCAGAGGCGCGCAGCCCTGCGTCTCTCCCCAGAGCGCTGCCTGCCCAGTGGCGTGGCTCTGGAGCGCCCCCGGCAGCCCGCCCGCGGCGGGGAGGGGGGAACCGGGGCGCACATTCGCCCTATAAGACGCACCAACTTCCCCCCCCCCCGTTTTGGGGAAGAAAAAGTGCGTCTTATAGGGCGAAAAATACGGTAAATAGATCAGCAGGTGTTAAACGTAATCCAGAAAAGCATGCAAGAAAGTGTGGCCATGCAGTAATTCTTCAGACACTGGGGAAGAGAACCAAGTTAACCCATTCCTACCTACTCTTGATGTTTCACCGTCTTTGTAGCTGGTACTCTGAGCAGCCTGACCTTAGTTTGTGGGCTAGGGAGAAGCAAAGGTTAGTCTTAGTTCAGTGTTATATCGCCAGACACAGGACTCTCCTGACCAGAAGAGGTGAATCAGGGCAGCAGTCCATGCTCCAGCAACAGCAGTGGGTTATGTTAGGCATGTTAGTAAGGGATGTATTCAGTATTATCTTAAGGAAATACATGGACAGTTGTGACACGGTTCACCCGTATATTCACACCCTACACACTATTGTAAGAACCTTTGTACAAGAGATGCCTTGTAAGGTATCATCTGAAAATTCATAATTTGCGGGTCAGTATTATCCTGATAAAATATGTGTGGCAACATTGTATGGGAAGTTGTGAGATTTCCCTATAGGGTGTTATTAACACATGTTCCAAACCTCATAACCTGCCTAGGCAGAAGTCAGGTCTGTCCTAAACAAAGGAAGCAATGTGTATTTGTCTTAATCTGTATTCAAGCAGTAAACAGAATAATCAAGCAGGGAGGGAAAACAAAGGAAATTCAATTTCAACAGGTGAAAAAACCCAGCAGGGAATATCCTTCCATATAAACTGTTTGTCTCCTGGGTGTCAGCTGAAGATGTTTTTCAGGAAGGGTACTGAAACTATAGAAAGGAGGGACAAACACCCGAAGGCACCCTCTCTCTTACCCTGCCCACCTCACTCTCCACATCTGAGAAGGAAATAGCTGTTGGACTCTAGGTGAGGAGTCCTGACCTGAGCTTGATCCGTAATCTGCTGGAGCATACGGTGAGAACATTTGCTTTGTAATTAAGATAGCTTTGTAAGTAGATACTAGTAAACATTTAATCTTTATTTTTCTTGTAACCATTTCTAATTTTTATGCCTCATTACTTGTACTCACTTAAAATGTTTCTCTGAGTCGTTAATAAACGTGTTTTGCTATTTTATCTAAGCCAGTACGTTAAATTGAAGTGTCTGCATAGCTATTTAAGATAAGAAGATGGCATCTTATTTCCTAAAGGAATAACGGAGCTAGGTATACAGAACATACATTTCTGGGGGAAGATCTGGGACTGGGGGTATGCTGGGGTCACCCTGAAGTGTAACCCTCATTTCTGTTTGTCAAAGGGGGGTGATGGATAGCAGGAGAGAAATCACTTGATCATTACCTGTTCGGTTCACTCACTCTGGGGCACCTGGCATTGGCCACTGTCGGTAGACAGGATACTGGGCTGAATGGATCTTTGATCTGATCCAGTACGATCATTCTTCTGTCCTCATATTAACCCAGGCTGGTGAGAGCCAGGGTGTGGCTGGCTGGGTGCAGTTCTGCACAGACATCCCGGGGATGCCCTGCATGCTGGAGGCTGTTTGTGAGGGGCCCAGGTGGGAGCTGCTATAGCAAGGCACCCAAAGTTGCAGGGCAGGGTGACACAGCCCCCCAGTCTGTCTCCGTCTTACTGGCTTGTGTCCTGGTATGTCACAGCCATGTCCTTGAACTCCAGAGAAGGCCAGGAGTGTTTCCTGCTGAAATCCTCCATATGTATATTGCAGTGTCCTAAGGAGACACAACAATGGGAAAGTTTATTTCCTGAAAACAAAAGGAAGCCGAAGATGTTTTGGTGAGTTGGGTTACAAAGACCGGGCATGTCATAGGGTGGCTTGCACGTGGTTTGGAGGACCTGGGTCTAAACCTTACAGGATGAGCCGTACCTGAGTTGAATACGGTGATCCCAGGATAAAATGAGCAGCAAGTCACAGAAGTGAGGAGCAGGGAGCCCAGGGAATGGCACCTAGGTCTGTGAACACTGTAGGGAGCAAGATGAACCCAGCAGGGTGCTGAGTTGGCAGGAAAAAGAGGTGAAGAAACAGGAGTGAGTGGGAGAAAACTCTCCAGGCAGGCAGCTTGAGAAAGAGCAAGCAGGGGAGAGCAGAAATCCCCGCTGGGATGAAGACGCTTTGAGTTTATTTTGTGTTACGTTGTGCTAATCAAGAGAGAGATACTGAACTGCCTGGGGCCTAGAGCGATAGTCTGTATCGGAGAACTCAATAAATGGGCCCCTTTGTGCAGACTGTTTGTGTGCCCTTTGAACTTTGAGTTCTTAAAGGGCCCCAAAGAGCCAGAGTGCAGTAGACTGATGGCGGAGGGTGGTTGAACAATATTTCAGGGCACTTTCCGACGGTGCTGCTTGTGAGGAGGACGTCTGCACAGAGAGTGAAGGGAACGGTGCTAAAGATTTAAGCTCTCATTTAGCGTCCCCCTACAGTCTGTGTCACAGGAACAAGACGTTGTAATGTTCATACCCATTGCTGGCTGTGCAAGGCTTTGGACTTTTAATAGACTTACCAATGTGGGCATTAAGCCTTTTAATATTCTGCTTCGGTTGTCTCTTCATTCTGCCTCTTCCTGTGAGGTCAGCAAGGTAGGAAACAGAACGGCATGAGAGTGGCCAGTGAATCCAACCGCACAGCACTGAAAAGATCATACATGAGAGGACAGTTTGTTACTCCCGCCTTCCCTCTCCGAATACACTGCATGAAGCCACCAAATTCTTGCAGTGGAGGTCATAAGAGCCAGCACATAGACTGAGTCAATTCCCACTGCACTGGTTGTGCCTAGAGGGGGCAGATTGAAATACATTCTGGTTAACACATTACAATTGGAAGGGACCTTGGGAACCGCGGGGGCCTCATTCCAAGTTTAGATAGAGGGTCTGGGCTGATCCTCCACGCAGCTTACACTTCAGCATCAAAGACTTAAAGCCAGGGACAAAGGCTAAGCAAACAACTTCATTGCTCAGGGGAAACCCTGGAGCCACTGCACACACACAAAAGTGGGGGCACATTTTTTGTAATTTAGGTTTCTCTAGTCTTCTGAAAAGGCCAGGAGCCCATTGCTCGCACTGATTTTTATAGGTAGGTTCTGTATGTTAAAAATGAAGTGTTATGGGATTACTTTTGCTAGCAAACAGCGATATAGAGATGTCATCCAAACAGTAGCAGTTTGTTCACATTATTATTATAGTCCACTTCTGCCCTTGATAACATACATGTGACTCCCATTGACTTCAGCAGAAGACGCATGCAGGGGTTGAATTTGGCTCTTTGTTTACAAGATAGTTTGTGGTGTTTGGAACAGGAAATAGGCCATTGTCGTTTCTTTGACAGTGCTTGTTACTAGATGCATCAAAAGAAGGTATAAAACCCTCCTAACAGATAATTATTCAGCAACCTGCCCATGGAGGGAGGTTCCTCCAGTCATAGGCACTTAGTGGTTGGTTTGTGGCCTGAAGGATGGGGGTTCTTCTGCATTATTATCATCCAAGAGATGACATTTTGAAGTTCTTTACCTCAGCAATGGCCTGTGCCAATGGATATCACATTTTACACTGGTGTGTGCAAGAATATTCCCTTCTATCAGTTTTACAGGTTACCTTTTAATTTCATTTAGGCCCAAATTCTCACTAGCCCTAAAGCTACTTTACATAACTCTGGTACTACAAAGGCATCTTCAAGTGGGTATGAATTTAAGGGCTTGCCTACACTTCTATATTTACTGAAATAGCTCTTCTGGAATAAAACTTTGATATAAGCCCCATTTGGAGACAGTTGTTCCAGAATAAGAATGCTTTTTTCCAGTTTCATGTAATCACTTTTAAAATCCCTTTAGACTGCTAAAGTTGTGTCAAGGGGCCGAGTACCATAAGTGTCAGTTCCTTTGTTCTCGTATTATGAGAAAGAACGGATAAAGTGACCAAATCCCATTCTTTATTTTATGTACATCCATCCTGTCCATCTCTTATTTGTCTCCATTCTAAAGAGCGCTAGTCTGTTAAACCTCTCCTCATGCTGCGTCTCTCTGTTTTCCTTACCCTTCTCTGGACTGTGGTGAAACACTCAAATGCTATGATTGTTAGCGTGGTATAAAAATCCAGCTGGCTGGTGGATAGCCTGGAAGAAGGTAGCAGAATCGTCCCATCTGACAGCTGCAGAAAACAATGGTTTCAAATAAAAACAAAAACATTAACAAAAGATGTACATAAATATATATAACTGTGCAGAGTGTCTACGTCAGCGGAAAGAATTGAATCAAAACTGAACAAACATATTTCATGCCAGATCTTCCTAAACGTCCAGCAGCTCTTTTCCTTAAGTCTGTCAGAATGGCCACTGTAATTCTGATTCATGATTACTCTATAAGTGATGAAAGGTGTCCAGGTGCCATCACAAATATCTGCTCTGCTCTGATGCCTGTATATCTTTTTACATAGTGCTGTCAATCCAGCTCAGCCGGTTATTTCCAATATAGCGTATATAACCCTTCAGCATCAAAGACAGTACATATATAAATGTAACATTACCATAGACATGTAGTTTGCACAGGTAGATAATGTAAAAATACAGGGACCACTGTGTTAACAAAGACCAAGTTCAGATTAATAGATTTTAAGGTAAGGAGGGACTGGTGGGATCATCTTGTCTGTCCGCCTGCAGGACACAGGCCAGAGAGTTTCACCTGTTATGATTCCTGCGTCGAGCCCAATTACTTGTAGTTCTAGATGAGAATCATGCCTCTACCCTTTCCATATATTCCCCGTCAGTGTTTGGAACCACGTTTTAAGAAACACTGAAGGATAGGCACTCCTTCTGATTTGTATATCTTTCTGAGAGCAAAATCAAGACAAATTATTGACACTCTGAACGTGTTTTAGGGCAGATGCATTTCCTCAAGCAGCATGATGCTTTTTCTTTAGCAGATATGCCACCACTTCCTCCTTTTGGCCGAGTAGGGTAGCCCATCACTTCCAAGTTTCCTTTGCAAATGGCTCCTAATCAGTTAAATCAGGTGCTAAGATGTACCGATTTTAAAGTCCCTGGGAAGTAAAGAATTGTGGCTTGGTCCAGAACAGGTTGACAAACAGAAGTAAGAGCTGGTTCATGAGATAAATGTTTCCATAACTTTAGTATTAGGTTTCTTTTCTCTTCCCTTCAACTTCCCTTAGTTAGTGCTTATGAAATGGAAGGAGAATGCAGGAATTGCTAGTTAAAATACATTAGATGAGCATTTAGGATATCCAAATCTGTTGACCTTTTTATCCATATTGTCTTCCAGGGGAAGAGCTATAAAGTAAAGCAGGTTTATTACTTTCAGTCTGGTCAGAGTAATGGTCCCTGATAGAAGCCAAGGGTGATTCCTGAAGCTGGTTTCTGGTGAACTTCCCTGAAAATGGAGGTAGTTTGAAGGTCTGCAGACAAGTGTTATTTGTGGCAGGGCAGGAGGCCAGTTAAACTAAAAGAGTAAAGGATGTGCCTTGCTCCTTTCCTTGTAACGTCATTGTCTCCTTGCTTTTTGTACCATTTTGTCCTTCATTTCATTAATCTTATGCCTAACGATGAGTGGAAGTGTCATTTGGCAATTGGTGTGTTTCTGTTGTCATGTTCCATCACAATGTTGGGTCTCGGAGAAGCAGACCATTGCATCTGAGATCGGAAAATGTGGCATTATCCAAAAACAGCCAGCCAGCATGTGCTTGCGATTAGAAATTCATTTAACTGGTCTAGCGTTTTACAGGCATGTTGTTTCCTCCTTTTCTTTCTTACTGTGATATGAAGATTGAATCATGTTTTAAAATGAAATATGAATCCTGCTGGACTATAAACATGACTAATGTGCCTCGTGAGATGATGATGAACTGTTAATTCCACAGACTTTTGTGAATAAGCCTTTGTTATGATGATGTCTTAGTGCTTCTGGCATGTAATGCAATGCATGGAGCTGAGAAGTATCAAGTAAGTTTTGCTGCTTGGCGCTGAATTAATATAAAGGCCTGAACCAGATCTGGGCATTACTTTTTATCTTTCTTGGTAAATGTGGTAATGTTGGTCTGGCCTTTGGTTCTCAGCTCCTCAAAAATACACTTCTTATCTTTGGATTAAACTGTGTCACTCCTCTATATTAGTGGGTCAGAGATCTGCTGGAGAGGAAGGAGCCATTTGCTGACTATACTTTTAAATACATTACTGCTTTCTGATACCATCTAACCTGGACTGTGCTCACAGGTTTTCGAAGTTGGGTCAGGCCCTTGGAGAAACTATTCTCAAATGCTATTTGTATTTATATTATCCAAAGTAGTTCTTTATACAGTGCTATAGAATCATTTTTTTTTTAATATTAAAATGTGGGCTGGTTCAAACCCCAAAGCTCTTTGTAACCAGCTGAACATGAGCTGTGCAGGGTTAAACAACCGGAGGCTGTTCAGCAAAGAGTGAAAAGCAGACATTTACTGCAGGCAGAAAAACCCTCAAGCACCCGTGATTGCTTCTACCTTGACTGAAGCAGCAGGGATGCAGTGGAGGACCTCCCGAGAGCCGAGCTAAAAGCAAAACTGCTACAGCTTGAGCGAAGGAGCCGGGGCTCCCACAGCTGCAGCTCTATTGACTTACATCCTCTGCAGAGAGGGGGACCCATCTCACCCGCTCAGCGGTGGGTTACATGTCCACAATCTGAGCACAGCTATTTTAGAATAAAATAAACTTGAACAAGAAGTGGGAACTGGTTCAGAAATGCAGCGTCCGGCAGCAGAGTCCTGGAAGGGACCCGTGTGATCAGCTGCTCCAACCACCAGTAGAACGCAAGCCACAGGACTTCTTGGAGCAACTCTCCCGGGGTGGGAATTATTCTTCCCTACGAAAAGGGTTTTTTTTGAGGGCCATAAGATGCGGTTGAATGCAGCTCATACATTCGTTATTTCCTGTTGTACAAGAAGACTGTCTTTTTAGTAACATGTATTTTTTAAAGGAAGTCTTTACAGTGACCACTAAAGTCTCAGGACGCTAACGCTTGCAAAAGAATGTCACTCACAGTAAGACGACACTGTTAGGGATTGCACCAAATGAACTGGCATTAGGTTCCTTAGGAATAACAATCAGGGTCTTTAGAGACGAGTAATACATTATAAGGGCCAAATCTCACCTCAGCGACACAGCCGCATGGCCTGTTAATCTCACCTTTGGAGCCAAATCTGCAGTGACTCCGAAGCCCAGCATGCCTCTCCCTTTGGGGCTGAGTGGATGTGAAGTGATGATAGACTGTGTGCCGGCCCTGCGCAGTGCCGAGTGATGATGACCGGAGGCCTGCAGAGCTGGGAATGCGTCTCTTTCAAAGGGCCAGTCTAGACTAGGAATAGAAAGTGTTTCTTTTTAAGTGTTGCCTAACACATTTTAATTAACTCCTTTTTAAACAGCACTTAGAACTTAATGTAGTGATTCACATACCCCTGTGCACTATTAA
Source organism: Sternotherus odoratus (assembly GCA_032164245.1). Taxonomy (NCBI): domain Eukaryota; kingdom Metazoa; phylum Chordata; order Testudines; family Kinosternidae; genus Sternotherus; species Sternotherus odoratus. The sequence goes on along the minus strand of JAVMKO010000009.1, from coordinate 84,813,770 downwards.
AAACGTGTAGCATTGGCCCAGATCAGCTCACAGTTGTTTAATGGTGTTAAATCATGTCGGGACTAGGTATGCAGAGGTGGTTAAAATATATTAACATGTTACCTACCATGTTTTTTTACAAGAACTTTATTTCCCTAGTCTAGTCAGGGCCAGCTGGGAAAAAAACACACACAGAGAACAGCACTAAAGAAATAAAATTAACAGTAATTAAACCCAGAAAATCACTTTCACATATGGATGTCAGTTACCCATTTTATAACTGCATAGTCAGAGAAATTTCGAATTGGCATCCTTATGGCAGTTCACACAATTCATTTCATTTTCCTCCAGTCTTCTTTACTCTCTAGTGACTTTGCCTGCATTACCTTACATTGGCGCATTTGTAAATTTGATCAATATGCTCATTATCCAGGTCATTTAAAATATTAAATTATACTGCTCCCTGTATTGCTTCTGAAAATGTTAAGATTTAGCTTAATTTCCCAGACGCCATTTTATTCGGTAACATAATTTGCTTTTTCTAGCTTTAATTCACTTTTGAATTAAAAGGATATGTCTAGATAAAAGCATTTCCTTGCCAATTTGAGCTTCCTTATTCATATTGTATCATATCTTGATCAGTGATTAATATGTAGGGAATTAGTCACTGACTTAACTATCTTAATGTTTGGACAAAGAGAGGACTTTATTTTTGTAAATGAGCATATAATTCTGAACAAAATCGCTGATCAGATCAATGGCTGGTGAAATGGGCATCTTGAATTTATTCTGCTTTCTTCGAATCTAGTGTTAGCATGAAATTGTAAGGAAAAATGAACGAGAGAGAGCATTGGGGACATACAGATTGGTAGAATAATAATATGAGATGACAAAAGGAATCTAAGATTTAAGGCTGCCTCTCCATGCGCCGTCCAGAATGATCCCACAATAACACTAGATGTGCTTGTTTTTTCTGTTTGTTACAAACTTAAAATTCAGCTCAGGTTCAGCTCCTGTAAGGTTCTTGAGCATACTGAGCAAGTCCAGGCTGAGTTAGGAGTTTCAATAAGATCATAAGAACGGCCCTATTGGGTCAGACCAAAGGTCCATCCAGCCCAGATTTCTGTCTTCCGACAGTGGCCAACGCCAGGTGCCCCAGAGGGAATGAACAGAACAGGGAATCATCAAGTGATCCATCCCCTGTCGCTCATTCCCAACTTTTGGCAAACAGAGGCTAGGGACACCCTCCCTGCCCATCCCTGCCCATCCTGGCTAATAGCCATGAATTTATAGAGAGGCAATATGACATTTTCTGTCTTCTTAGCCATCTATTTCTTAATGATTCCCAACATTCTGTTCACTTTTTTGACTGCTGCTGCACATTGAGTGGATGTTTTCAGAGAACTAGCCACAGTGACTCCAAGGTCTCTTTGTTGAGTGGCAACAGCTAATTTAGAGCCCATCATTTTCCTATGTATAGTTGGAATTATATTTTCCAATGTGCATTACCTTGCATTTATCAACACTGAATTTCATCTGCCATTTTGTTGCCTTGTCACCACCCAGTTTTGTGAGGTCCTTTTGTATCTCTTCACAGTCTGCCTGGTACTTAACTATCTTGAGTTGTTTTGTATCATCTGCAAATTTTGCCACCTCACTGTTTCCCCCCTTTTCCAGATCATTTATGAATATGTTGAATAGTACTGGGCCCAGTACAGACCCCTGGGGGACATCACTATTTACTCCTCTCCATTCTGAAAATTGCCCATTTATTCATACCCTTTGTTTCCTATCTTTTAACCAGTTAGCAGTCCACGAGAGGACCTTCCCTCCTATCCCATGACAGAATTGATGGATAATTACTAGCTTTTTATGGTTTTTAACCTTTCACGAAGCCATATGAAACGTGGAGTTCATCTGGAGATTTATTTATTGGTTTGTCCAAGTCCCAAATTCAAAGAGGAGACGAAGCTAGAAGGCATCAGAATTCAAGGTCATGTTCACTCCACCCTCTGCAAAGCAGAGCCCTCTAAGTTCTAGGGCACTAGTTTGCTGGTGCTAACTGTTGTTTTGTATGCAAGACCCCAAAGGTTCTCAAGATGTTGTCCGTGGACCGCTGTGGTGTGAAGGGCTGGTTGCTCACACGGTGTTGGCTCCAGTTCCTCATTTGCATCTGCTAGATTACATTAAAAGATGCTAAAACACATTAAACGCTTTCCTAATGTGAGTTTTCCACATAAGCAATTACAGTTGCCACAGGGCAAATTATCAATGAACGTGAGAGCTGGTGGTCCATGCTGATAGGTGTCTTTGAGAGAAACTCTCTTGTAAGATGTACTCCATGCCGTGGGAAAATCTGCGCTCCCCTGTGATAGGCTCTGGAACGATCCACGCTGATTAAAAAGTTCCTGGAATTAAGAGGCGGCTCAGCTCTGTGGTGATGTTGCTGTCTTCAAATTGCAGCCTGTAGCAGTTAGGAGACTAGGACAGCTCCTTTCTTACGTCCTCTCTGCCTTGCTCTGGCCCTTAGCCCAGGTCCGTTGACCCTCTGCTACATTGTACAATGAAATTCAACACGGACAAATGGAAAGTCCTCCACAACCAGTGGCACACATACAAAATGGGAAATGACGGCCTAGGGAGGAGAACCGCAGAAAGGGATCTGGGGGTTATAGTGGATCACAAACTAAATATGAGTCAACAGTGTAACACTGTGGCAAAAAAACCTGAGCATCATTCTGGGATGTATTAGCAGGAACATTGTAAGCAAGATACGCGAAGTAATTCTTCTGCTCTACCCTGCGCTGATTAGTCCTCAACTGGAGTCTTGTGTCCAGTTCTGGGTGTCACAATTCAGGAAACATGGCAAAATTGGAGAAAGTCCAGAGAAGAGCAACAAAAATTATTAAAGGTCTAGAAAACATGATCTGCCAGGGAAGATTTTAAATATTGGATTTGTTTGGTTTGGAGAAGAGAAGACTGAGAGGGGCACATCTTGTTCTTCGGAAATTTGGTGGCAGCTTAATAGCTCCGCTTCTTTCTCCGGCGGCAATTCGGTGGCGGGTCCTTCTGTCCTCTTCTTTCTGCAGCAGCATGACTTGGAGTTTTGTTTTGTTTTCTTTGCCATTTGGGCGGCAAAAAAGCTGGAGCCGGCCCTGATAGTGAGCCCTGCCGTGAGTGCAGGGGTCTGGACTAGATGACTTCTTGAAGTCCCTTCCAGCCCTACAATTCTTTGGTTCTACACAAATTGCTCTCATGGGAGTGAAAAGCTGTGTTCTTGCTACTGATGGTTGGGCAGGATGCCCAGATACAAACAGAAAGACAGTGGATATTTACGTGTCCTCGCCCTTATAAGTCACTAGTTTTCTGCTGCTGTTCTAGTCTTAAACAACTTCTGCAGGCTGGGGGTGAATGTTTCATTCAAAAGATATTTCACCAGCGTGCGCAAAACAGAGTGTGAGTCTGCTGACCATTCAGTGGGAATTTGTTGGTACGTCCCAGAATACAGCTCTGTCCAAGGAGAAGATTTAAGACCAGCTTGTGAGTCAGAATCCTCTCGCCCACGTGTGAGTGAGTACTTCTTAAAGCAGAATGCCCGCTGCAGAACACTGCCCGTTCTGCTGCTCCCACGAAGAGGCGAGGACACTGTGTCACTGAGATTCCACTGCAGGAGGAGGGGCAACACCTTCCCGCATGTCTCCATGTGGATGGTGTGATCTCCCCAGGGCTCGTTACACACACACACACACACACACACACCATTTAGTATTTTTAACAACCAGCCTTGTGAAAACTTGGCCTCACTTTGGTTCCATAAGATGGGGATGCATAAATGATAAGCTGACAGAGGAACAGGATGCATTCCTGAAATGACCCTGGCTGTAAAAAATGGAAACAGTTTTGAATACAAAGTGGGAGAGAGAAATGATCAAGTAGTGTCATGTACTTGAATCATGAAGGACGTTGTGCTCGTTATCATTTATTTCAGAGGTACTTACAATGATGAGGCTGGTCCCCACCTCCTCGCTCTCATTCCCGGGGCACGAACAGACAGCAGATGGAGAAATACTTGTTGAAACTTAATATTATGTTTTGTAACTTTCATGCAATCCATAGCCTCTTTTCTTGTCTATATTCAAATAGACAGTGCACAGCTCAGAGCCATTAAAGTGATTCATAATGAGGTTTATCGAACTCTATATGCAATTATAAACCTGAATACAATTTTTAGGAAACATCCAGTACATTTAAAATAAGGAAAAAACAATAGATAACAGAACCAATTTTATGCACAATTAATCATGGAGGCCAGGGTAGCAGACAATACAGTACATGAAGCTACTGATTCTATAAATATGCCGGTCACACTCAGAAGCACCGGAAAGCGAATTAACAAAGCAGAAAGCCCAACTGTTCAGCTGGCTCCATTGTGACCTCTAAATCTCTGTCTACAAGTGGTTGCAGGTAGAATTAGCTCATTTGTACTTAGCTACCCAGTTCATGCACTCATGTACTTGTACAAAGTCTTCCTCGTCTTATTTACAATGCTTTGTGGGTGCAGTATTTTGTGTGCAAATTTAGGCTCACATTCCACAAGGAGGCAGAGACTTGTACCAGCATATCCTACCACATGATCGGGGCCTTCCAATCATAGCCCAGTGTGTCAACTACACTTTGATGGGCGGAGCCAGATTTCAGACCTGAGCAGCTAAGTTTTCCAGTTATGCATTTATAACTCAGATACCCCTTTTAGTCACCTAATTCCCAAGGTCCCTAAATGCCCAGTAGGTTCCCAGGTTTGAAAGCTGGGCTTTCTTTCTCCTCCAGAAACTTCTTTGCTTGGTACCTTTGCAGTGTCACTAGCAAGTCAATTTTTTCAAAGTACTCCAGCATAAATCATTTCAGTCCAATATCTCAGGCTTAGATATACGACACCTAACTGCAGAAATAGGAAGAACAGTTACCAATACCATCCCTATCCAGGACACTGTCCCTGACTTAACTCCTATTTTTTTTCCCAGTCCACATCGTCAAACCAGCAAATCCATGCACTAATAGGAATAGAGCAGTCAGAAGATCTATCAGCCACCTGGCCCAGGATGGTGATAGAGTTTGTGAAATGCTCGGGAAGATTAGAGAGGCGATAAAAACCAAAAACCCAATTAAAATGGGGGCTTTTAACTATCCCATATTGACTGGGTGCATGTCACCTCAGGACAGGATGAAGAGATAAAATTTCTAGATATCATTAATGACTGGTTCTTGGAGCAACTAGTCCTGGAACCCACAAGGGGAGAGACAATTCTCCTAAGTGGCGCACAGACTCTGGTCCAAGAGGTGAATATAGCTGAACCGCTTGTTAATAACAACCATAAAATAATTAAATTTAATATCCATGTAGAGGTAAAATACCAAAGAAGCCCACCGCAACCTATCCCGAAGGACGAGCCCTCACTCTCACAGATCTTGGGAGACAAGCCAGTCCTTGCTTACAGCCAGCCCCCACCGCCTCAATCTGAATCAAATACTCACCAGCATCTACACACCACTCCACAAAAACACTAACCCAGGAACCGATTCCTGTAGATTCTGTGATTCTATGACATCCACCCTGACTGAATTGGCCTTGTCAACACTGGTTCTTCACTTGTAAGGTAACTCCCCTCTCTTCATGTGCCAGTATATTTATACCTGCATCTGTAATTTTCACTCCATACACTCTGAAGAAGTGGGGTTTTTACCACGAAAGCTTATGCCCAAACAAATCTGTTAGTCTTTAAGATCCTAATTACAGTAACCGATCTATTGCTTAATCAACCTCAGATGACTGGATGATAGCTAATTAATGCTGATTTAAAACAAACAAACAAACAAAAAAATCCTCCTGAAGCGATCCTGGCAATTACAGGCTAGGAAGCCTAACTGCAGTACCAGGCAAATTAGCTGAAACTATAGTACAGAGCAGAATTATCAGACATCTAGATTAAGACAATATGTTGGTGAAGAAGCAACATGGCTTCTTTAAAAACAGTATGACTGTTCTTAGGATGAACACCTATATAACTTGGTTAAAGGTCCTTATGAATTGCTAGAAATTTTTTTGTAAAACTTTTAAACAACCTTAAAAGCTCCTGACTTTACCTTCTCTACAGTACGTCTACAAAGTAAAAATGGCTCCTTTGATTTTTCACCGTGTAGCAAGAGCATATCCTGGACATGCAGAGATCCTCACTGTGCCCATGTAGATGAGTCATTGCCTGTCAGCAAGGATCCTTCCTTGTGGAACTGCCTTTAACTAGAGCTGGCAAAATCCCAGAAATAAATCTGAAGTTAGAGAACTTTTCTTTTGTGGAGAAGAAGTTGCAACAGCAGTGTTATCTCTGAGTTGGGGGGGGGGGGGGGGAGAGAACTCTCTGACAGAATAGGTGTATTCACATTATAAAGGTGGCCTTCCATATTTTGGTGGTAAGCGGAGTTCTGGGTAACTATCAAAATAAGGTGGTATCCAGTTTAAATTATAAAATGGTTTTTTTTTAAAAAAAACAACCCATAACCTATTCTGGAAGAGTACTCCAGCATAACTGGCAGCAGTAGTTTTTCCAGGTAAGTTCTATACTGAAGGAAGGGTTCTTTGCAGACCTGGTATGTAATGCTGACCTCCCCTGGCTCTCCAGAGCACTAAGAATGGGCGTGGGCTGTTAGCTGGCTATGCTGGGTGTGTGGAAATAATATACAGCAAGAGGATGCCTCAAAATTAGCAGCTTGGCTAGGCTAGTCCAATGTTTTTAGTCAGTGTCAGAGACCAACACAGCTGCAAATGGTTTGGAGCTACTCTGAGGAAACCCTACAAAAGTCAGTTCAGGACAGAGGTTCCTGAACTGAACCAACCAATTTGGGTCTCAGGAAACAGAAGTAGCTAGGTCCAGGCTAGACATTAATCTACCACTGCAGGTTCATTAGAAGGCTGGACTTTGATCAACTTGAATGCTCCAACATGGAACTCATTGCAGCTAGCTGCTCTTTCCTCATTCACTAAGTCCTAGGACCAATCCTTGTCTTGTCTTAGATGTTTTCAGTAGGATTCTTGTAGAGCATCTGTGTCTGTCTGCTTTCCAATATTCCATCTGTTTTGACCAGACTCTCATGATTATGAGCTGAGGTTTGTGATCAAAGCTCTGAACTCAAATTCAAGTTAATTTCCAGTGCTTTTTTGTAACATTATATGCAGCACTAGCCTCAACTTTCAGGTTCAGTTGAGATATGTATACAAAAATCCAGATGCTTATCATGAAGTCATAGACATGCAGGGCAGGCTGGAAGAGGCCTTTAGAGGTCATCTAGTCCAGCCTGTGCAGCTGCAGGGCCAAGTACGGGTAGATCTAGGGGTTCCTGAAAGGAGTTAGTCTAGCTTGTTCTTAAAACCCTCCAGTGACAGGGGTTCCACAGCCTCCCTTGGTAACCTGTTCCAGTATTTAACTGTCCTTTATCGTTAGAAAGCTTTTTCCTCTTTTTCTTCTTATCTAACCGACATTTGTCTTGGTGCAGAGTAAGCGCATTACTTCTTGTCCCACCTTCAGTGGGCATGGAGAACAATTGTTCATCATCCTCTTCATAACAGTCTTTCCCATATTAGAAGACAGTTATCTGGCCTCCCTCCATTGCCTTTTCTCAAAACTAAATATTCTCACTTTTTTCAAAACCTTTTCTCATAGACCAGGTTTTCTAAACCTTTGGATCATTTTTGTTTCTTTCCTCTGGAGTCTCTCCAGTTTGTCCATACATTTCCTAAAATGTGGTATCCAAAACTGGACAGAGTATTCCTGTTGAGACCGTACCAGTGCCAAGTACAGTGGAACAATTACCTGCTGTGTTTTACATGCAACATTCCCGTTAAAACACTCTGGAATGAAATTAGCCTTTTTTTGAAACTGCACCACATTGTTGGCTCATATTTGATTTATAACCCCCAGATGCTTTTCTCAGGTACTACCACCTAGTCAGTTATTCCCTGTTTTGTATTTGTGCATTGAATTTTTTTCCTTCCTAAGTGTAGTACTTTGCACTTGTCTTTATTGAATGCATCTTGTTGATTGCAGACCGATTCTCCAATTTGTCAAAGTCTTTTGAATTCAAATCCTGTCCTCCAGAGTGCTTGTGAGCTCTCCCATTTTGGTGTCATCTACAGACTTTAAACACATACTCTCCACTTCATTATCCAAGTTATCAATTAAAATATTGACGAGTGCTGGACCCAGGACAGATCCCCATGGGACTCTACTAGATACATCCTCCCAGTGTGACAGCAAACCATTGATAACTACTCTGAGTAGTTTCTTAACCATTGTGTACCTATTTTATACTAATTTCATCTAGACCACATTTCCCTACTATGCTTATGAGAATGTCATGTGAGTCTGTTAAAAGGTTTCCTAATATCCAGCTAAATCACATCTACTGCTTTCCTTCCCTCCCCTTCCCCATCCACGAGGCCTGTCATGTACACCTTATAAATCGTAAGTTGCAGAGCTGCTGCTTGTAGGTCAGGCTCCTGTACCAGGTATGGACTGGCGACAGAGCTTCCTTTCCAAACAGTTACACCCGATGTGTTATTGTAAGATCCTTTCATGTATGCCAGGAATATCTGTTGTGAGCTTGTTAAATATGGTACATGCAGTGCCAACTAGTGGCTGAACGATATAGGTGCAGCTTAACATTCTGTTTTCTATTACAGCTCCCTCTTTATGTTTTACTTTCCTACCATTTACAAAATTTACACTATCACGCCATCTTTCAGAAGTCCAGTATCACCAAATACTTCATCACTTTCTTCCTCCTTTCTCATTAGGCCCATCACGGCTGTCACACTGTGGCTAAGAAGATTGTTGGTTTTTTATCACAATCACTCTGAATGCAAAGCTTGTTTTTGTTAGTTGTTTTTGTGGTGAACTGGGACAGGGAGTTCAGAATACCTCTAGGGCTAATCAAGGTGCGTCAGGTGATTTCAGCTGTGGGAAGGGTTGAAGGTTATTGTAAGTCCCTTCTGAGACTATTTCGATATTTGCTCCTGAGTTAATTTTAAAGTCAATAGTATTTCTATGAATATTTGGTTTCACTGTCTGGGCAGGCTCGGTCTCATCCTACATGATAGATCTCAGAAGGAGTTGCTCTTGATTATCTGTTATATTAGTCAACCCCCTGACTGCTTTAGTACAGCAAATAACTGCCAAATGTCCATATTTAATGCATTTATTACACCTTGTGTATTTGGCAAAACATACATTTGTTGAGCTATGAATTTTTCCAGTTTATACCTGGGGCAGGTGGAAGCTCCACAACTCCACACAGGTGTAATACAGGAAACTTCTCCCTGTAGGAATGGTGTACTGAGCGTGCTCACATGAACTGAGCATGCTGAGTAACATCTGCTGAAACTGCTGTCCCTCACCCTGCCCTTACTAAGCATAAAATTCTGTAGACTACTTTTGACAGGGGTTAAAAAGTGGTAAATGGGGCAAATCAGAGGAGGAGATGGCCAGAGTCTGAGCAAGGGACGGAAATTGACTGGGGGGGGGAGGGGAGAGGAGGGGTGTCAAGCAGCTGGAGGCAGGGTTAGGATATGGGCTGAGGGGCAAAATCCGGGATGGAGTGGGAAGGAGCTACAGTTAAGCCCAGGGCTGAGGCACTAACAGAGGGGAAAACCCCAGCACAGGTAGGGCAGAGGGGGTAACAGTTACCCCGCTGGACTGAGACACCAGTGTTTGCAAAAATTGGTTGGAGGCAGGGGGCTTTTTTATTTGATCAGAGGGGCTTTTTTGCATGCACACACGAACTGAGCATGCTCAGTGACATCTGCTGAAACCACTGCCCCTCACCCTGCCCTCACTCGGCATAGAATTCTGCAAACTGCTTTTTACACTATCCTATACTACACCGAGTGGGGACGGGGGCGGGGGCTCAGAGACAGCCTGGCCACTGCAAGAGCCACATGGGCAATTGTGGGAAGCCTGGGTCCCTCCACCTGCCCTTGGGCACTGGCAGGGGGGCTGCCTTTGCCTCCAGCTCAGGCGGGCGCCCCACCCCCACTTTTGGGAGGGCTCCGGCACCTTTGTCCCAGACTGGAGCTAGTGGGGGCCAGCCTGCAGCCAGGGACTCCAGGCAGCTGGAGCCGGTGCTCTTGCCACCCGCCCACCCAGGCTGCTGACCAACCCGCCCGCTGGGCACTCCAAGGCTGGGTTGGGGGTCTCTGGGCTCCAGCAGGGGAAGGGGGCGGGAGGGGCGGGGCGCCCAGGCAGAAGGAGCGTGCCCATGGGGGGGCTAATCTCCCCAAACCAGAGGTTCACCCACCGCCCATGCTGCTTGCCCATAGCATACATTAAAGAATATCTCCAGTTGTGTGGTGGAGTTTAGTAGCAACGCGGAATCTTGCTGCTTCCATTCGGTTTTGAAGGTGTGTCAAAGCTGAAGTTCTCTGAGGCATTGGCGGGTGGCATGTTGATGAGATTGAGCTGGCAACCTTTGTTTCTCTTCTCCTCTGGGGCTAGTTGACGTCTGACACCACAGCACATACACTTTGTTCATGGTAGGTTTCAGGGCGACTATTAGCAATTCAAGCTTCTGGGTCAGGCATGGGTTGGCCACGGAGCTTCCGTCCTAGAGAGACACCAGATGTGTTCACTTTCTGATCCTTTAAATACTCCCAGGAATGGCAGTGGTGAGCTAAAGTATGTTGTACAGGACACCGCCAAGTGCCTGAAGAGTATAATACAGTTCAGCCTTCCATCGCAAGGCCAGTAACCCTGTCATTGAAGGATATTAAGTTGGTTTGACATGATTTGTGCATGACAAATACTTGTTGGCTATTCCTTATCATCCTATTATCCTCTAGGTGCTCACAAATTGATTGCTTGATAATTGGTTCCAGTATATTTCCAGGCATAGGGATTTCTTGAGCCTTCCAGACTAGGCTGGGAATCTTACAAGAACAAGATTTCTTTTGAGATTTCTGCATGCAGCCCCTGCTGGGAAGAAGAAATAATTCACTTCCAAACTGCTCCCCTTGAACTCCAGAAATGGGGGAAGGGCTTATATTATGTTCTAACCAGGGTCACCCATGCCCAATATCTGTAGTTACACAGTCAGAGACAATATCAAAACCTTAGAGACTAACTAGTTTATTTCAGCATAAGCTTTCGTGAGCTATAGCTCACTTCATCGGATGCATAGAATGGTGTTCCATTCTGTGCATCCGATGAAGTGAGCTATAGCTCACGAAAGCTTATGCTGAAATAAATTAGTTAGTCTCTAAGGTGCTACAAGTATTCCTCGCTTTCTTTAATATCAGAGCCGTTGCATTTCTAGTATAACTATCTGTTAAAGGAGTTTAATTTTATTTGGTAAGGATGCAAGTAGCAGAAAATACCCAAGCAGAGCTTGGTCTCTGTCAGGTGTTCACACATGCCAGCTCCCTGACTCTGAACTGTGCCTGAAAATAATTTATCTGGAAGATAGAAAATCTGTATTATTTCTTTAGGCACAAATTAATCAAACTTCCAATCCCAAGGAGCGTGGAAGCAATAGAGTCTGCCAGGGGAAGTGAACTCGGGTCAGATCCCACACAGCTCTGTGGCCACAGATGGATGACAGTGGCCAATGCCAGGTGTCCCGGAGGGAATGAACAGAACAGGTAATCACCAAGTGATCCATTCCCTGTCACCCATTCCCAGCTTCTGTTCCTGGTCCTATGAATAATACACATAAGGAGAGGTACGTTTGCCTCCCAGAATTCCCACTGGCATGAGTCACAGAAGCAGAGCTGCAGCCAACCAAATGTAAAAATCAGTGGGTCTAAACAAACTTTTCAAAAGTTCTGATGATGTTTAGGTGAACAATAACTAATTTTTTTTAAAAAAATCAAGCAATTATTAGAGAACAATAACATTGTTAGGCTGACTGGGCTATCCACTGCGGGGTTGTCAATCATCTTTGTTATGAAAGACACAGTACTTAGAGCCTGTCAGTCATGTCTGTTTGTACAAGCCAGAGAACTTTAAGAATTGCTACACTTGAATTTACCAAGTGCCAGATTGATCAGACCGTTTATAAGGAGGTTTTTGCTTGAGTTTTTATTCTTATTCCTCTCTAAAGCTCTTCTCAACACTGGGAGCTTGGAAGGGCTTATTTTTCAGCCAGGAGCTTCTATGCCACATAAAAATAAGCGGGTTAAGCTTATAGCATCTGCTGCAGCCAAAACTCAGCTTTGCTGGACTCCTCTGCTGAGAAGCGGAAGGGCTAAAGATTTGTTTTTGCAGACCCAATCGGAGAGATCTGGTGCTAGAGTGGGGCTGTTTTCTGGAGAGTCCCACAAACTGCCACATAGTTACAGGCTTGTAGAAAATGTGTATTGAGGAACACCTTCGGCCGGCTTGGGGAATTCTACAGATAACTTAACATGGAAGTAAATTTCCCTGTGGTGCATTTTTTTTTTTTTTTTTTTACCAAAACGAGTTGGCGAATTTGATGCAATTTCATGAAATGTTTTGGTCGACTTGAGTCAACGTTTTTTTCCACCAAAAAAAATCATTGTCCAAAAAACGTTTCCCGGCACTAGCTGTGTGGAGCCCTGAGGGGCACCAGGGAGCATGTGCTTCCCCCAGCGCTGTTCCTTGTGGAGAGAGAGTGCACCGTACGTGCCAGCATCTCTCTCCGGCTCCATGGCCGCATCCTGGTCTCCAGCATGAAGGGAACACAGGGTCTGCTGCTGTGAGCAAGCCCTGTGTATCTCCTTGTCCTTGCTGGCTGTACAGGGCCTCTATCTCTTCTGTAATGTAGGCCTATGGGAAGTTTCCCATGTACCGGGCAGGGATGGTCCCATTTCTCTGGCTTGTACCAGTCACTAGCGGCGCTTGTTATTTAAAATCCGTAGTTATTGGTATTCTGTTACTGCCCTGCTGGACAGGCACATCATCCCTGCTCTGAAGAGCTGCCAGTCTCAATAGACCAGGGGACAGACACAGGGGAAACAGAGTCCTAGAGAGAAGTAGCTTGTGAAGGGTCACGCAGCAGGAACAGAACCTAGGTTCCTGACTCCCCAGCCAGTGCATCATCCACTGGAACACGTGGTCTTTCCGTAGTAATGTGCCCAGATACCATGGTGACAGACAAAATCTAAACAGAGAAATAGCTGCAGTTCCTCACTTGCTAGCTAATTCAGTGCATTTAAAAGCAAATGTTAATAATTAAACTCAAGTGCTTAATGAGTTTTTAGTGAAAAGATCAAATTATACTCTTCAAACGTGGAGCTAGAATTTGGTCTAATTAGAAGAAATATGTTTTTCCTGTGTGGGGCAGTTGCTGAAGTGACAGTTTGGAGACTGTTGTGACAGCATTCGGAGAGATGGGCGCTAGCCAAATTGCAGCATTTCTTTGGTGTCTCGCATAGTGCAGCCCTTCTTCCAAATGAATCATTATGTGATATTCTTCCCGTAGTTCATTAGGTGAAGAAAAACAATGCACTTGTGTTCCATGTGGTGCGTGTTCACACTTTTCAGTCTCAGCATGATGGAGGGAAGAGTTTGGATCCAGACAGCAAATTTCTCTTCCCCTCCTTTCTCTCCCTCTCCCCCAAGGATAACCTAATAATAATAATAAACAACCATTCTCTTCATCCCTGTTACTTAGACTAACCCAGGGCAAGTGATACAAGCAAAGGGAGTTGTTACATTGCTTGGTTTTATTAAAGTTGTCAAGATAAAGCAGAGACATTGTCGGGGAGGGAATATCTTTTATTGGACCACCTTCTGTTGGTGAGAGAGACAAGCTTTTGAGCTACACCGAGCTCTTCTTCAGCTCAGTGGAAGCTTGAAGGCTTGTCTCCCTCACCAACAGAGGTTGGTCCAATAAAAGATATTCACTCCCCACCGTGTCTCTCTAATATCCTGGGACCAACATGGCAATAATGCTGCCTACGAGAGTAAGGAGAGTCATTTCTGTAAATATAGTTAAGGAACAGTGTTTATGGCACAAGACTAGCTAGGACAATAAACAGCTTTTGCTAATGATTAAACCACTGAAGCAAAGCCGAACCATTTAATAACCACAAAAGCCACCTATTGCCTTGTCCAGGCCTTGCCTTGATAGTGTTGTTCTCTGACCAGACCAAACAAGATCCAGCAAACCACCTTGGACAGAAAGCGAACACCCGGGGGCCGTGGTGTTATGGAGGGAATGGTGCAGTCTTGGGTCCAGCGTTGCCGAATTCCCTCTGAAGCTGTGCACACAGCAGTTGTAGCATCGAGCCTGTCGTCTCTATTCTCAGTAGTTCACAGCTTCCCAAGACATTGTCCCCCTGGGTCTGGTGTGGAGAGATTGTTTTGTGGGCAGAGGGAGAGGAAATGGTTACAGAAAACCCAGTCCGCCATTCCTGAGTAATCTGAGCCTGAAAACTGCAGCCTGCACCCAGAGTTATTTATGTTTGCAAATATGGGAGCTTGGGCGTGCCTGTCTCAGCTACGGGAGAGTGAGGGAGAAGTGGGGAAGAAACCAGGCTACCAAAAAGTTGGGGGTGCCTGTCTCAGCTACGGGAGAGTGAGACCCCCGGGATCTCAGCTACAGGAGAGTGAGGGAAAAACCAGACTAGCCAAAAGCTTGCGAAAATGGTTCCCTACCCAAGAATGTGATTTTTCTTCCTTCTTCGTTTCCTCTTCATTGTGTGCAGCATGTAGCTTCCAATGGAACCCCAGCCCAGGTCCTGCATGTCAGCTGGGCTTTCCCTGCTTATCCAGAGTAACGACTAATGAGCTACTTATTACTGAGAAACTGTAGTGAACGGGAAAGCCAGGGTCCATTCCCCGTTGGGAGGGTTACACAACACTTGGGAGAAATCACAGCGCGTTTCTTCACAGAATCTCCATGCCGTGCTGGGACGTGGGTGGTGTGGCGAGGGATGAGCACTTCCCACGGGCAGGAGTTCCTCTCACTTGAACAAACGCGAAGCCCCCAGCAGGAGGGAGAGTTCCTTGGGCAAAGGAGTGAAAACCGAGGAGGGCGAAGGACACAGCGCTTGTTTCTGCAGGGCCAGCGTGTTGCATCCAGTTCAGTAACGTGCCGTAGATGGGGAGCAGCTGCCATGGGGGTGATGTGAGAGAGCATTCACGTTACAGGGAGAGGGGCCTGATCCTAACCTGACCCCACTGAGGCTCAGGAGGCCTGCACCGCAGCTCCTGGTCCTTCCCAGCTGTGGGGTCAGAATCAGACCCTCGGTGCACAGAGGGCAGGGGTGGCCAGTGTTCTGACACACAGCATGCACCGAAATACATTTCAGTTATTGGCTTCCAACCCCGCCTGGCACCAGTGAGAGGTGAAGTAAATGCAGATTTCAATGGCAAACCACTTTAGAAGCTCTGAGATAATCTCTGCCTGGGATTGTCCACAGCGTGATGAATTGTAACTGCCCACGTTAGGGCAGATTCAAACGTCATGTCAACACCGTGAAGTCCCTTTGTGGAGAGGGATTCCCCACGCTGGTGGCCTGTAGCTGCCATACACCGCCTACGAGCACCGGGCGCGTCAGGGGAGGGACCGCTGGGGCTGAGTGCACGAATGTCGGACAGTGCACTCCACAAAACCGCAACGCCAGGTTTTGCTTTTCCCGGGTAGTGTGTGTGTGTTTTGGAGACTGCCTGCCTTCTAGTGAGGTGCACCAGAGCAAACACACTTCACGCGGCAGGTTTTTAAATGTCATTTTCTACATAAAACTTCAATAGCAAGAAAGGAAGCAGAAATATATTTGCAAAGTCCTCTCCTCTCCTAGCGCCTTCCCCGGGAAGAATGCTTTGGGTGTGTGTATAATAGAGATATCCTGTTGTTTCTGTGCCCTTCACTGTCTGTCTTCATAATCATGTGGAGCAAAACTATACAATCAGCGCTGCTCTGCTCACTTAGGGGAAAATGTGATCAGGCACTATATCTTATTAGTGTAAAATAGTGCAATCTCGTCTGCTTTGTTTTGGCAGCCGGTCAATGCTAATGCAATAGGCTGTTCTTGACAGGAGATTAGTACATGTGCGTGTGTACATACTTAGAATTCATTTTCCTCTCACGTCGGTCAGGTTAGAGTCTGTGCTGCTGGCGAGGGAGGTTAGAGTCTGTTTTAGACACGTCTCATCTGGGGCATTCTCTGTCCTGCTAAGGAAGTGTGTTCCGTTAAGCACGGAGGTTGCGTAGTAAGTCAAATAGAGATTCACAATACCATGCACAATGACGGGAATGTACATAGCACTTCCCATTCATTGGACAGACTTGTGAAAACGTGCCAGTTTCTCCTGTGTCCGGTCTCTCGGATGTGCCACTGGTGGAAAGGCTACGTGTACCTTGGGGTCACGGGGCCTTGTTGAAAGGGAAGGCACCTGTGGCTGCCTGCTTGCTGCTGATTGGTTGAAAAGGAAGGTGGTATCTTGGCTCCATGAGGCGGAGTGAGTGGTCAGGAAGGAGGTGGAGGGAGCTCCCTGGAAAGGAGACTCGGGAACAGCAGGGGAGTGCGGCTGGAGACAGAGAAAAGCAGCGAGGGAGCAGCTTTAGCGAGCGAGGAAGAGCTCCCAAAAGGCTAGAGGAAGCAGCTGGTGGAGCTGGGGCTGAGCGTCTGGGGGGTCCTGCAGAAAGGAGTGGCCTGAGCGTCCACAGAGCCCGAAGGGGTCAGGAACTCCAGGGAGACCACAGGGGAGTGAGCAGGAAGAAGCGGGGAAGGACTGAAATCTTGTGCTGAGCTGTGGGTAAATGAAGCCAGAGCACAGAAGAAAGACCATGTTTGAAGCTGCTGTTTATTAATAAACCAGGCCCCGAGAAGGGGTGTCGTTCTGTGAGTCATGCTTGGGTGGGCATATTTAGGAGCTCTGGGGCGAAGGGAAACTCAGTCTTGGGGCTGCTGAACCACCTGAGGCCTGCAGGGGGTGCTGTGGAGCAGGCACACCTGTGTATACCTCGGGATCCCAATCTTCACTTACTAGAACCTCTCCTTTGGGCTGTGGTTGGCCCGGATCTAACTTATCACAGCAGCTAAACCAGCTCGTCTGCAGCCCAAGCTCAGATAATCCCAGCTGTGCCACCGAGCTGTCTTTGCCCAATGCTGCGGGTCCTCCCCCGTGCACAGTTTGACCAGACTTTAGAATCAGGACCTTTCTGTAGCTCCTCATAGCATCCATGTTGGGTAGAGAGGTAACGGCTCTTCTACCCGCTTTACCAGTAGAGAAACTGAGATGCTCATGGGCTAAGGGACATGTCCAAAGCCATAGATGGGAGCTAGGATTATAGCCCAGGATTTTCCTCCTCCCAGCTCTGAACTCTGTGCTGGAAACCCAGGGGCCTGCCTCCCCATGGCCTTGCACCTTGGGTAGTTAATATAATTGTGCAGAGTGAGAGGTAAGTGGAGGAGAAATACTCTTAGACCGAAGGGCAGCATTTCACACTTACTCCGTGCTCACCCTAGTGTCATTTCAAATCCCTACCTGTGAGGCTGTAGAGAATCAGACCCATTGTTCTCAGGTTCCAGGCAGGACTAAGTATTATCTAGACCAGGCCTGGAGATTTGTCCAACCTGCTCTTAAAAATCTCCAGTGATGGAGATTCCACCACCACCACCACCACCACCACCACCGCTCTAGGGGGGGGAGGGATAGCTCAGTGGTTTGAGCATTGGCCTGCTAAACCCAGGGTTGTGAGTTCAATCCTTGAGGGGGCCATTTAGGGATCTGGGGCATAAAATCTGTCAGGGGACAGTACTCAATCCTGCTAGTGTAGGCAGGGGACTGGACTCGATGACCTTCAAGGTCTTTCCAGTTCTAGGAGATTGGTATATCTCCATTTATTTATTTAGGCAATTTATTCCACCCTGACAGGAAGTTTTTCCTAATGTTTAACCTAAACCTCCCTTGCTATATTTTAAACCTCTTTCCCTATTCTCAGAGGTCAATGAGAACAATTTTTCTCCCTCCTGCTTGTAACAAACTTTTATGTACTTAAAAATCGTTATTGTGTCCCTCTGTCTTCTCCAGACTAAACAAACCCAGTTTTTTCAATCTTCCCTCACAGGTCATGTTTTCTAGACCTCGAATCATTTTTGTTGCTCTTCTCTGGACTTTCTCCAATTTGTCCACCTCTTTCCTGAAATGTGGCACCCAGAACTGGACACAATACTCCAGATGAAGCCTAATCAGTGCAGAGTAGAGTGGAAAGATTACCTCTCGTGTCTTACTTACAACACTCCTGCTAATACAGCCCAGAATGATGTTTGCTTTTTTTGCATCAGTGTTGCACTGTTGACTCATATTTAGCTTGTGATCCACTATGACCCCCAGATCCCTTTCTGCAGTTCTCCTTCCTAGGCCGTCATTTCCCATTTTGTATGTGTGCCACTGATTGTTCCTTCCCAAGTCGAGTACTTAGCATTTGTCCTTATAGAATTTCATGCTGTTTACTTCAGACCGTTTCTCCAGTTTGTCCAGATCAGTTTGAATTTTAATCCTACCCTCCAAAGCACTTGCAACCCCTCCCAGCTGGGTATCGTCTGCAAACTTTATAAGTGTCCTTGCTATGCCATTATCTAAACCACTGATGAAGATATTGAACAGAACTGGACCCAGAACCGATCCCTGCTGGACCCCACTCGTTCTGTCCCTTCCAGCAGGACTGTGAACCACTGATAACTACTCTCTGGGAATGGTTTTCCAACCAGTTTTGTCCCCATCTTATAGTAGCCCCATGTAGGATGCATTTTCCTAGTTTGTTTATGAGAAGGTCATGTGAGACACTATCAAAAGCCTTACTAGGGTAAAAATATATCACATCTACCGCTTCTCCCCATCCACAAGGCTTGTTACCCGGTCAAAGAAAGCTGTCAGGTTGTTTTGACACCATTTGTTCTTGACAAATCCATTTTGACTTTTACTTGTCACCTTTTTATCTTCTAATTGTTTGCAAATTGATTGCTTAACTATTTGCTCTATTACCTTTGAAGTGAAGATGGGCACTATATTTCCCCTTTTCCTGTCCTCTGGAATCTCTTCTGAATTCCATGGCTTTTCGAAGATAATTGTTAATGGCTCAGATATCGCTCAGTCAGTTCCTTGAGTATTCTAGGCTGTATTTCTTCAGGCCTGAGTGATTTGAAAACATCTGACACGTCTAAGTGATTTTTAACTTGTTCTTTCCCTATTTTAGCTTCTGATCCTACCTCATTTTCACTGGCTTTTCACTTAAAATGCTATGGCAGCAGAGCTGTGCCCTGTAGCTCTCCAATGTGGACGGTGCCTATACCTATGAAATCCTCTGTCAACCTAGTGCTGTCTCCATGGGGACTTAGGATGGCTTAACTATGCTGCTGAGATGTGGGTTTTTCACAGGCCTGACCAACATAGTTAAGCCAGTGTAATTTTCTAGCATAGATCTGACTTTACACTAGCACGGGGTGATGCCTTGCACATAATGCTCTGGAGAAGGGCTGCTTTCTGTCAGTTATTGAGGCTTGATGGCTGGAACTGTGATCAGACTGTGTTTTCAAGTGGGGCTCTTTTAGCATTTTAAACTCTTGTTTCAGCTTTCTGATCGCAGCGTTGCCACCCCCACGCATTTCAAAGTCAGGAGTGAGGTGTCTGCGATGGGGTGTACAGACCCCTTGCTAAGGTGAAAGGATGGAGCAGTACTGGCCAAGAAAGCCCTGCCCCTGAGCATCTGTAGAGCATGCTCCATATGGAGGAACTGTGTTAAATGCGGCTGTGGCAATTAAGTGGGGGGAGAGTGAAGAAGAGGCTGTGGACGGGAAGGAAACCAGCTAGTATCTTCTGGGAAACAGGAATCCCACAGGCAATGTCCTGGACTTTGGTAAGGCCCGATCAAGCAGCCAGGGGCCTGACCTCTTTTTCTCTTCTGGACAAGGGGGAATCACTGAAGCCTGCAAAGGGAGCTGGGAAGCCCCAACTGTCTGAATCATTGTTTGAACAACTCTGCATGAGGAGGGAAGCAAAGGGCTGTGACCAGGCCTCAAACCGAAGAGAATACCAGGGGAGCGGGGCAGGAAGTGGCCCAGGGTAGGCTGGTCTGGAGTGTCAGCTAGCAGGGGGGGAAACAAACCCTGTCCCCTCTTGGACCAGTGGAGAGGGAGGGCCCTGGTCCTGCTACCCTTCCCTTCCCTATGGCCCTAGTCCAATGGGGGGAACCTGGAGAGGGATAGACTGTAACTTTTCCGCCAGGCCCCCCGGTTGCCCCACAAGGCCCCCCACAGCTCAGGACACTGAGTTGTGGTCTGCCTACCAGGTCAGCTGGCCCCTAAGTGAATCCCGCTACAGTGCCCAATAGTCATGAGATTTTTAAAAATGCTCCATTCTGGGTTATTTGTGTTTTCTCTCTGGGTTTTGTGACTTTAGGGGTCATGTTTTCCCGCTTTTCTCTGCAGCTATCAGGACTAGACATTTTTAACATCATAGCTGTGATTCTCCCAAAATCACCTGACTCCGGGACCTGGGGCTTTAGAAGACATAAAATATGGGAAGGCATGATAAAATCATGAGAGTTGGCAATGTTGGGCTTGTCTTTTATTTTCAAACTGAATGAAAGCAGGAGTCCAAATAACTCTTGCTGACATTACGACACATACCTGGAAGCTCCATTTGTGGTATAAAAAAGAATCCACTTGACATTAAATAATAAATAGTACGTTGTAGCAAAAATACTCTATTTGAAGGAGTCTGTTAGAATTTCTCACTGCAGTGTCAGTCAGAAGACAAACGTTGTGGCATTGTAATTTCACCTTTATTCTAAAGTGCTGGGTATTATTCTAGAGAGGTTTATATCCTTCCCTGAGTGCTTCCCAGTTGTACATTAATCAGTGGGAGTAAGAGCTGTCATGTGGTCCTTTGTCTCTCCCACCCAGCCCTGGGGAGAAATGTGTGTGCACTGGAGTGTTTTGCTTGGGGAGGGTTTTTGTAAGGTTTATATTTATTGTTTTACATATACATTGCTCTGTCAATGAACTACGCATTGGAACATCAGTCGGCCTCTTGAATTAAGCCCCACTCCTCCTGCCCCATGCAGCGCCGTTCTAGCTGATGTGTAAGCTCGCCAGCGCTTTTGAACCCAGTGCTAAATTTGTCCTTTTCTCTAAAACCTGAAGAGGTGCAATTTAATCTCCCTGCTGCATGTGGAATAGCATCAATGTCTGTGATATCAGTGGCCTCCGCTGAGGACGCTGTGTGGGAGCAAGGTGGGGGATGCGGTCTCCTGATTTTTGAATGAATCAGTTGGCCTGATACAGAGTCAAGTTTCAGTGTTTCATGGTTTCCGCAGGTTTAAACGTGGCAGAGTTGTCGATATTTTCGGCTGAATAGAGCCCTTTTAAATCAGAATGACTACAATGCCCCTTTTATGTAGCAAGTATAAAACACATGCCTTTCAGTCCCCAAAATGAAGCTGAACAATATAGAAGCATCAAATATCAAAAACTCCGTTGGCACTGGTATGCCTTCTGAATCCTCAATGAGGTTACAATCTCTGGGTATTTTTTTCCTTCTAAATTCTGCACTTGAACAATGTCTGTCCTCCTACACAGTCATGCTGGGGAGGTGACAGGAGGATTACATTCACATTTCTTCCCTTTCAGAGCATTTTTGCTCTCTCCAAAACAGAATTACCCTTCTGGTCTTGGGATGCAGCAATTGGCACGTCCATGGGAAATGGAGACAGACATTGCAGAAATGTGACGCTTCTACGCGGCGTGTCTTAAGCGATGCCACCTTCTCTGCGTCCTGAGGAGAACTGGACGGTCTCCCAAGAAGCAGGTTAACTGTCCACCTACACTGAACTGTGGATGTGAACTGTTCTTTTCCATTATACACAGCACCAAATAATTCCTTACCAACCTTAAAAAATACTATTTACAATAAATTGAAAACATCATGTTGGTAACCAAGATGGTTCTCCTATTAAAAATAACAATAGTAACAAAAATAATGGTAAAAGTTTGACTTAAACCAAAAAAGGAACGGAAGTTTGAAGTTAAAGGACTAAGATAATACTGCTCTGAGTGCAGGGGACTGAACTAGATGACCTCTCAAAGTCCCTTCCAGTCCTACGATTCTATGATATCTGTGATCTATGAAAGCTGCCACCTCACCCTTAACTTTTTGTGCACAAGTATTTCAGTAACTCTGAAATGTGTTACTTTTCAACCTGTTTCAGTCACCCCCGGGATATCGAGTATTGGCGACAGTGAGTTAAGGATAGATGGGTACCTTAGTCTGAGCCTTGTTCTTACTTTCAGATAGACCCTCAGGGTTACTTCAGTGTATGATTGTATTTTGTTCATTGACAGTCGAATGTGGAATGAGGAAATAACCTTTCATACAGACAAAAGGAGGGTTACACTCATGTAATCCAGGATAAAATTCTCCCACTATTTGAACCAGTTGCAGGGTGGATGGGACCATTTGGGTGGCTCTTTTGGTGGTATCATACTGAGGCTAAAGACTGGTAGGATTTTGCTTACTCTTCATATAATTGTTTAGTGTTGTTGAGCTGTGTTTGTCCCAGGATATGACAGAGGCAAGATAGATGAGGTAATATCTTTTATTGGACCAACTTTCTGTTGGCGGAAGGTAATCTTTTCCAAACCTAAGAACATAGGAATGGCCAGACTAGGTCAGATGAATGGTTCATCCAGCTCCGTATCCTGTTTTCTGACAGTATCTAGTGCCAGGTGCCCCAGAGGGAATGAACAGAACAGGGGAATTTATCCCCCGTTGCCCAGTCCCAGCTTCTGGCAATCAGAGCTTTAATAACATCCAGAGCATGGGGTTGCATCCCTGCTCATCTTGGCTAGTGGGCATTGAGGGACCTGTCCTCCACGAACTTATCTAATTATTTTTTGAACCTACTTATATTTTTGGCTTTCACAACTTCCCCTGGCAACAAGTTCAACGGGTTGATTAGGTGTTATCTGAAGAAGTACTTCCTTATATTAGTTTTAAACCTGCTGCCTATTAATTTTCTTTAGTGTCCCCTGGTTCATGTGTTATGTGAAGGGCTAAATAACACTTTCTTATTCACTTTCTCCACACCAGTCATTATTTTGTGGACCTCTATCATATCCCCCCTCCTTAATTGTCTCTCTTCTAATCTGAACAATCCCAGTCTTTTTAAGCTTTCCTCATAGGGAAGCAGTTCTACACCCCATATCATTTTTGTTCAATTTCTCCAATTCTAATATGTCTTTTTAGAGATAGGGTGACCAGAGTTGCATGCAGTATTCAAGGTGTAGGCGTATAGTGTCATTATATTTTCTGTCTTATTATCTATCCCTTTCCTAATGGTTCCTAACATTCTGTTCGCTTTTTTGACTGCTGCTGCACATTGAGCAGATGTTTTCAGAGAATTATCCACACTGACTTCAAAATCTTTCTTGACTGGTAACACCTAATTTAGTCCCCGTCATTTAGACCTGAAGAAGAGCTCTTTGTAAGCTCAAAAACTTCTCTTTCACCAAGAGAAACTGACCCAATAAAAGATATTGCTTCACCCATCTTTTCCCTATTAATCATATCCCTAACTCAATATTCCAGATACTCAGACTTGGAATAGTTAGAATGGTAGTTAGCCTTTTTATTGAGAGGGAAAGGCAACAGCTCAATGAATAAATTAAATAATAGTAATACATTAGCAGGCAGCTAGACAGACATAATATTCTGCAGTATTATGCTGAGTTTCCTGCACAAAGGAGCAACATTAGGATGCTGATGGCTTGAGCATAGTGGGAAACCACATTGTGTATGGGCAAGATGTCCATTTGTTTTGTCTCTGGGAATCAGAGACTTGTTCTCATAGAGCATCGAAAGACACACACACATCTAATTCTAAAGAAGAGCATTAAATATATCCTTGGGGGGAAAGCCAGAAATCCCACCATTCTGGCTAAACCTAATGCTAACTCGTTGCAACAGGAACCACCCCGTCAGAAGTGACTGGATAAAGGTGTAAGAGAAGGTCAAGAGCGGGACTGGGCATACTAGTTTGTCAAGCTACTTGCCATCAAAACTGTAAGTTATTTTCATTAACGGGGCGGTTTCATTGGGGAGCATAATGGAAGCTGAAGTTCTACTCTCACACAGTCCTGAGAAAGACCTATATCTAGTTTGGCAGCTGGTATCTAGCAGGTGCCCCAGGGGTTGGTTCTGGGGCTGGTTTTGTTCAACATCTTTGTTAATGAGATTCTAGATGATCAGATGGATTGCACCCTGAGCAAGTTCGCAGATGACACTAAGATGGGGGTGGGAGGGCACACGCTGGAAGGTAGGGAGAGGGTCCAGAGTGACCTAGAGAAATTAGAGGATTGGGCCAAAAGAAATCAGATGAGGTTCAACAAGGGAAAGTGCAGAGTCCTGCTCTTAAGACAGAAGAATCCCATGAACTGCTACAGCATGGGAGCCAACTGACTAAGCGGCAGTTCTGCAGAAAAGGACCTAGGGATTACAGTGGATGAGAAGCCGGAGATGAGTCAGCAATGTGCCCTTGTTGCCAAGAAGGCTAATGGCATTTTGGGCTGTATAAGTCGGGGCATTGCCAGTAGATCGAGGGACGTGATCGTTCCCCTCTATTCGACATTGGTGAGGCCTCATCTGGAGTCCTGTGTCCAGTTTTGGGCCCCACACTACAGAAAGGATGTGGATAAATTGGAGAGAGTCCAGCGGAGGGCAATGAAAATGTGCCCCAGCCCCCTGATCATGACTTACAAGGAAAGGCTGAGGGAACTGGGCTTATTTAGTCTGCAGAAGAGAAGAATGAGGGGGGGATTTGATAGCAGCCTTCAACTACCTAAAGGGGGGGTTCCAAAGAGGATGGAGCTCGGCTGTTCTCAGTGGTACCAGATGACAGAACAAGGATTAATGGTTTCAAGTTGCAGTTGGGGAGGTCTAGGTTGGATAATAGAAAAAACTATTGTGATGTTTTAGATGTTGCTTGTAATTATTAGGACTGGGGGACTGTAGGATAGGAAACAGGAAGGAGGGGGGGGAGGAGTGGAGCCAAGCCGGAGTTAGAGCTACAGAGGGGTGCAGCAGCAGCTCTGTAAAGAGGTTTCACTGTTGTTAAATAAAGTCTGTTAAAGTTTGTTAGTACCTTGCCTGCTTGATACAACAACTATTTCACTAGGAAGGTGGTGAAGCACTGGAATGGGTTCCCTAGGGAGGTGGTAGAATCTCCTTCCTTAGAGTTTTTAAAGGCCTGGCTTGACAAAGCCCTGGCTGGGATTGGTCCTGCTTTGAGCTGGGGGTTCGACTAGATACCTCCTGAGTTCTCTTCCAACCCTAATCTTCTATAAGTTTATATTTATTAGATCAGCACAGAAATTTGCATTGTGTAAGATGATGTTTTTCGCCGTGCCTATTATGTCCTGAGTGTTTTTCTTGCACAGGATCATAGCTCTGGTAACTTGTGGAAAATATGTATTTTTATATTGAGACATGATCTAAAGGCTAAAAGGAGCCTTTTGTGACTAATTTACTCCTGCTGCAGCCATGTGCAAGCAATTTCCCAGCAACGATCCAAGGCCTGCTAATTAGGGTAACATTTTGTGAAAATACCATGTTGAATTCTAAATGACCCTCCTTTATTGCTGAAGTGAAATAAAATAGTTGAGACATTTTACTGTGTAGAAATTAGGATTTGGTTGCTGTGAAATGTGAAGTTCTAAGCAAAAAGAAAAAAGTATCTATCCCATTCTAGGAGATTTTGTACAGCCAACATTTCATTGGGCTATGCGATTTCATGTCAGTGTGAACTTTTCTCACTGAACTGGCTAGAATTTTCAAAAACCATTTTTGTGCAAAATTTCATGCCCATAAAATGTTGGGGAGAAGCAGAAGGAACAGTGGCCACTTTTAATCGTTTTCTTTTAGTGAGAGAATAGAGCATAATAGAGAGAGAGAGAATAATATAATTGACATGTGTAAACAAATACTCATTCACACGGGCTTCCTTTGCAACAGAGGTGAGGAAGAGAGAGGATGCTGTGTGTGTAAAGGGCTGATGTTTGGTTTGGAATGTGGCTGCTTATTTAAACTAAGTCTGTGAGGCCCAGTCTGGCCATGTAGCCATCCAGTCTCCTTGTCTTCCACAGGGCTTCTAACAGACATCTTAGTTGTACTTTCTTATGGTAGGTGAAGTTAAAGGTCTGCTAGGGACTTTGGGGTGCAGAGCTCAGTCCTTTCCTAGCCATGGCATCTTTTGCGAGCACCTCTCCTTCCTCCATCCCACAGAGGCCTCGCCCAACCAGTCAAAATAGACTCAGCTGGCCCACCTGAGTGCAATCAGGGAACCTGCAGAAATACTCTGTGACTTTGGCCATGAGACTTGACTCAGCCACCCAGAATGAAAATTGAAATTGAACCACAAAACTCTCCCTGGCATTTCCCCTGACAACCAGCAGTGAAAGGAAAAACTTTGCAAAATATTTGCTGATAGAAAAAAAATTGGGAGGAAACTGCATTTTTAACTCCAAATAGTGCATTTTCTCAGGGTTTTCCATTTTGAGGAAAATAGTTTGCACAGCTCTGTTACCATGGCTACAATATGGGGTTTAAAAAAATATTTGCAAATAATTTAGATAGAAAAATAATTTTCCTTTGTTAATCCTATCCAGGCTCCATACATTCTCTGGAACTTGGTACATAATCTGGAAAATCCCCTTTGGGATTGCAGAGTGGTTGATTACAAATTCTTGGTGTGCGATAGAGAGGGAGGAGAGAAGAGAAGTAAGGTAGACTTTTAGACTGATTGTAAAACATCCCTACGGGAAATCTTGGAACCCTTCCAAAACCTGTAACATTTGCTAAAGGTTTTAAAAGCTTCCAATAAAAACATTAGCACTTTCTTTTAAAACTTCTAAAATGAATAGCACTCAAAAGATCTCGTGAGGAAGGAACAAAAACAGACCTAGGCAGTAGCTTAGAGGGATTACAACTCTTGAGGCATTCACTTCATTTCTTCTCACTGCCACAGGCTCTGATTCTTAACTGGCGAGTTAATTCAGAATCTTATCTTACTGAAGAAGACAAAATCCAAAGGGAAGTGTATGGGGTAAATACATACTACGATATTGATTCAGCTAATGATTCTGAAAGCTGTTGTCAGCGATCATGTTCTGGCGTAAAGGTATCACCATGTCGGAAACAGAAACAAAGTCCAATGGCTGTGTGGGGCGGGTCTTGGGAACGTTCCTTAAATAGCATCTCAGGACATGTAAAAAGGAGAAGAATTGTCTTCTAGTACAATTGGTCCATTCAGTAAAGCAGTTTTTGTTTGTTGTTGGTTTAAATAGTATACACAAGCTGGAGAGCTGACCTGAGCACTCTGCCATGTCTTGGCAAAAACTGTTATGCCTGACATCTCTGTTAGGCTCTGATGACATCTGCAGTTTCCCTATGGGAGAAGAACCAGCATTTAAAAGAAGAGGTACTGACTGCCAGACAAGAGCAAAGACTTCCCAGTCTCATTGGGTGGGTAGTTTTCCTGTTGGACTTCAAACTGTGTCCATATTTTCTCCACTTGTTTCCATGCCCTTCCTGATAACGGGATGAGCTTGTTAATGCAGAACCCTTAAGAGTGCCAACAGTGCATCTTGCTGGTTCATGCCAAACGTTCCTTTTGTCGTTCCCTGTCGGTCTGCTCCTAGACTGGGAGTTACCTCGGCAAGGACTCCTCCTGCTGACCTGTTCAAGGTACCCAGGATATTGGGGGCTCTGCTGGAAACAAATAATAGTTCTAAAGAGCAGAACTTTGAACCTTGATCAACTGCACACTTTGCACATGTTAAATGGAGCACTGCCTCTCCTAAGTGCCAATTGGAGAGTTCACAGGCAAGGATTGGCTGTCCTGGTAGGTGCTGTGCTTGTCAATGGGTGTCTGTGTGTCTTCCTTTTCTTTTTTGAGAAACTCTGAGGCTCCAAATGTAGCCTATAGAACTGTAGAGGCTGTAATTCTGTAGAGGCTGTAGAGGCTGAAATTCTTCCTAGCCCTATGCATGTGGGGACAGCTTCTTCCACTGCGTCTGCAGAGGGGCAAGTGGAAGGGAAAAGGTGAATCTGGCCCCTAGATCGGTCTCGCTCCTCACTGAGGGTAAACTGCCATTGAACACCGTGCAATTGCAAGCACTCAGAATCTTTCAGAATCTGGCCCATTGACTTCAGTGAGTTTTGCCAATGTCAGGAGTTCAGGATTTGCCCCAAGCCCAACTAAACCCACAAGGACAGGATGCTGAATGTTAAAAGTTCCAAAAAGTTGGCTTCTTTTTTTCTTGTGTTTCATTTTGACATTGATGGGCTACATTTTTCAAAAGGGGTTTGCACCATCCTCTGAAGTTGTACCACATTCTTGAGTTGAATGGTTTTGGGGTTTTTTTGCGCACTCAGATTACTGCCCCCCAGCCGCAGAGCCCCTGCTGATTTGAAGAGTGCCATTTTGGCCACCTGGATCTTTGAACCTGAGACTTCTAGCACTAATAGCGCGAGTGTGTTCCCCTTCAGATAAAGAGCCATGGTCACGAGCTGAAATCTGCAGCAGACTGTCATCCTCTGTGGATTGGGCACAGAGTGGGATGCTAACAAGTGGGTTGCACGGTCTCGGGCAGCATTTTTGTGTAGAAAACTGTGGGCATCACTCTGGCTTCTGTTTCTGAAAACGGCGTCACATATTGTTGTGCAATGTACCTTAGAAGAGAGGGCTCCAGTGGTACTTCTGATCCTGCTGGCACCAGGGAGCACTGGGGATCTTGGAGGAAATTCACTTTGGGTGAAAGTTGTAAACCAAGGAGGTTTGGGTAAACATTAGATAAGCATCGAAACCGAGCCACATTTACAAACCTTTTAAGCTCCATCCATCACAATGATTTACATCTTCCTAAATCAACTTTTGGTTCTTTGTCTTTTTATTTGAACATCAGGTCACTGCATAGGATGCTGAGATGTGAAAGCACAGGGGGATTGCAGAATCCAGATGCTAAAAATAGAGGCCACGTTTTTCAGAAATTACTAGCAATTTTGGATGTCTCAATTTCTGGGTATCCACTTTTGAGGTACTTTTTATGGTCCTGATTTTCAGAAGATGGGTGCTTAGTACTTCTGAACACCAGACATCTTTGCAACATCTCAAGTTGGTCAACATCCTCACAAAGATATAACTTTGACTTGTGTAGTCAGCTGTATCTTTCCCGCTGATCTAATTGTAGTTGTATCAATAGTGCGAGATTTTTGCTGAATTTGAGGCCTAACGTGAAAAGCCGTTTTGTGTTGGGAAACTGCACGTTCTGACTGGAGATGGGGCTTGTGCCACCGGACGTCTGCACCGCCCACCGAGGTGCAAAATTTTGTGGATATCTGGGCTCTGGATAGCTCCGTGTGTTAGTCCTCCCTGTCTCCACATACCGAACACAGGCTGGGCCATGGCAATTGTTAGTCCACCCCGAAGGTGTCAGATTTTCCTTTAGAGAATTCTGAGGCAGCAGGCTGGTTTATGGTCTATAAGTGATATTCACGGGCACTAATTAATCCCGATATTGGGCTGAACAGACTGATGGGGGGGCCTGTGAGCGGAATATCTGAGGAGAAGCGATGTGTTAATGAGCACTCCGTGCTCTGGCCCGTCTCACAAACAGGCTGGAGTGGCTGCACTAGTAACTGCAGGAGACCAGCACCATGTCCCTCAGTGTGGGGGGTGAATGTTGTTACCTTAACCCCATCCCTGAAAACTCTCACACTGGAACTCACACTTCCTTCCGCTACATAGAACTCAGTTAGTTAGTGTTTCTTATTGCTGTCTCTGCTGTTTTAGTGTAATCAAGTTGGAGACTAAGAAATGTCTTTGTTACTTATTTGATCTATATATGTACATTTCCCTCTAGCATAGAATGTGTATGAGATAGAAAACAATGCCAGTTTAATTTAAAAATATGATTTTTTGGCCCAGTCCCACTTGGAAGTCTATTATGCCTTTTAATTAATGTAAATATGATCTTTCATGTCTAGAATATATACAATGTATTGAATTGTGGATTTGTGAAAGTTACACAACCTGGTGTAAAGGTGTTTAAGTTGCTAGTCGTGTGGCCTGCTGCTGCCAGATCTTAGCTATGACTGATTATTTAATTTATATTTGTTGTTTAGCATTCTGGAAAAGAAAATTAAACTGTAGGATACAAACCATGGCAGTTAGGCATTGTCAAAGATTAGACTGTGGCCGGAGATTTCGATAGCAGTATTTCTAGCGCAGATCTCCTAATAGGTAGCACCCTTCACTTTAGCTAACGTAGGCAGAGAGTGGAGAATGAGACTAGACATCAGGATTTTGGGTTCTGTTCCTTGGCTTTTCTTTTGATTTGATTAATAGATTTTAAGACCAGCCTAGGCTGATCTTCTAAAAGCTCACCCAGTAATTTCGGCATCAAGCCTAGAACATCTTTTAGGAAGACACCAAATGTTGCTTTAAAGAGTTCAAGGAATGGAGAATCCTGCATGTCCATTCCAATGACACACATGCTTATCTCCCAGTCACACTAAACATAACGGTGAAATTCTGGCTCTCCTGATGTCGGTGACAAAATTCCCATTGGCATCAAGAAGCCCAGGAGTTCACCCAAATTGCTTTAGTTCACAGCACTACTAAAACCAACGAGAGTACAAAGCCATCAGACTAATCAACCTATACGCTGAAAACAGCTGGACTCATTTCCCTCCTTGGAATCTGCATGAGTTTTGCCCAGCTGCTGGTAGAATGGCTTCCCCCCCCCCCCCCAATGTACTTTACACAGCAAAAGATAAAAACCTGTTTTCCCCGACAATAGATAGTGTGTTACCTCCTTAACTTTGAGCTTTTCACATTGCTATCACCTGGCTGACAAACGTAAGCAATTTAGTCATCATTTTCAGGAGAAAATTGACTCGATTAGAGTTCTGTTGCCATTGTTTCAGCAGTTAAAGTACAGACGCTGCCTGATTTGTATAGAAGTTGTTTTGATAGTTTCATTATTGTTCTTTATTTGAGTTTATTAAAAGTGCATTTGACCACCTGTCTCTTGACACTCTGCCTGACATCAGTTATGGAAGACGATATTGATCCTGTGCATCAATCGTTTATACAAACTAGAGCTTGTCTTTGATTTGCAGTATTAGTTCAACTACCCAAAATACAATAATTGTTCATCCTCTTGAACATGGTTGTCTAATGCTCCTGTCAACTTTTATCTACTTTCTAACTTTCTATTCTAGGAATAAGTTCTTTTAAAAAAGAAAATGGCAAATTAGCGACTTTTGGATTATTTAGAATGGGATAAATTCTAAATGCAAGTTTGTCTGTTCAAATTGTCAGTTGGGATGTGGGTTGTTTTACTCTGCATTAGTGTTCTCCTTGTATTTTCTTCTTTCCACCTCGACTTCTTCTTCTATCCTATGCCTCTATCCTATTTTCTAGCCTTTGCCATAAAATGCCACTGAACAGTCATTGCTTTAATCTTTTGCAACACCGAATACTGCAAGACTGCCTTTCTCACTATATTTTGAGCACGCTTGTGCTGGAAATGCCATAAGGTTGGCATTCGCACTCTGTTTCAGCCATTTTGTATTCAAGTCTTAACTGGGATAGAATCCAAATGAGATCTGATCTTTATTTCTGCATATATTCATAAAGAGAACAAAATTAGCACAAATCACTTTCATGTTTGCTAAGCAAACCAATGCCAAATAATTTTGAACTGTGAAACTGATCCCTAGAGTTCTGTGAATAGTAAAAAAAATTGAATTAAAAGAGATTATATTGGGGATTAGTTCAGATGCTAGATTCAGGGGCCAGAGAGAGAGAAGTGAAGGCGAAACCAAGAAATTCATAGTTAAAGCTGGCAACATATCAATAATTCATGTTTTTATGATAAAGTTAATATTCATTCTTTTTTATATTTCCTGGGTTTCAGCTATTATTTTCTTATTCTTCAGATTATTTAAGCAAAGTGTTTTCAGCCACATTCTGGCCTGCCCTGCATTCTTGGGACCGGGAATGGGACGGCACAGAATGCTCTCTGAAGGTGTGTGTTCATGGCAGAGTTAACTCAGGTGATCCCCGCCTGTGTTAGCCTAGCTCGAGTCTGAGTGGCCACACTGCAAAGAACTGTCTGAATTGCTACACTCACTCCAGTGTGGGGCTACGAGTTCTGAAGGCACCTCCCATCATTCTTTGTGCTGCAGTCCACTGAGTTCTTGCCCAAGGAATCGTGGGAGAACTTGACTGTCCTTCTGGTCCCCTGGGGGTGGGGGAATCTGGGGAGGCATTGGAGGATTATTTGCACCCGTGTGGTTTAGCCTGTGTCTACTTTGCAAGATGAGCAGGTTACCAGCCCACATATAAACATCTCTTTGGGCTTTAGGCTGTATTCCAGGACAGGACAGGTAGAAAACACCATCATGCTTGGATAAGGGAGTTCTGTCTGTGGATGACAGCCAAGTAAGGGTTCCTGCCTGAGAGCTGGAGTTCACTCTGCTGTGAAGACAAGCCATGAACGACGCCCATCCCTGGAGCTCTCCAGTTCCAGGTGAGGGGTTTGTGCCCCAGACACCACTAGCATTCCACATCTCAGGGGTTGCAGGATAGAAAGGGGGAGCAGCCTTGGGGACAAGTGGACCTGGCATGCCAATTACCCAGCCCCTCAGCACTGGCCCTGGAAATGGCACAAAACCTGGACGCTGTGGGCACATTAATTTGTTCTAGCTGCAGAGTTTGTATGCAGCCTGATAAAACAGTTCTTTGCCATGGAGGATTCCCCTGTGCAAGGGGAATCTGCAGCTGATCATGTAGGCTGACTAGAAGCCTGTGTTGTACAACCAGAATGGAGTTAAGCAGCCTTAATAGAGATCTCCAAAGATTCAGGCTCTCATTGCTTTTTGGGAGAAGGTGCAGTTTGCTCAGATTTTTGTCCAAACCTCTCTGTCTAAAGTTACTCAGCTGTGTGAAGGAAGACATCTCTACCACATTTAATATGTATTATTACTAATAATACTTAACACTTGTGTAGTGTTTTTCATTTTTAAAGAACCCCTTTTGCACATTCACTGGGCACTGTTAACTTAAATATATCACACTTCTGTCTCCTGTTATTCAGTCTCTTTACTCTGTGCATTTGCTAGCCCCATCAGTCAGGATCCAATGTCAATGGTGACCCCAATCACCCAACGGTGGTCACCAGTGTCACCAAACTGGCTAACTGATAGATCTCAAAATGTAATTGTAAACAAGGAATCATCATTGCATAGGTGTATTTCTAGTGGTGTTCCTCAGAGATCAGTTCTTGGCCTTACTGCATTTAATGTTTTTGTCAGTGACTTGGAAGAAAACATAAAATCATCACTGATAAAGTTTGCAAATTGCGGGCATGTCACTGATACAGAGCGATTTGGATCACTTGGTAAATTGAACTCAAGCAAATAATATGAACTTAATACAGCTAAATGTAAATGTATACATCAAGGAACAAAGAATGTAGGCCATACTTATCCAATGGATGGACTCTATTCTGGGAAGCAGTCACTCCGAAAAAGGTTTGTGAGTTGTGGTGGATAATTGACCATGAACATAAGCTCTTAGTGCGACGCTGTGGTCTAAAGGACTAATGCAATCCTTCGAATCTCCCATAGAAATAGAGAGGTTATTTTACCTCTGTATTTGGCAGTGGTGCAATTGCTGCTGGAATCCTGTGTCTAGTTCTGGTATCCACAATTCCAGAAGGATGTTGATAGATTCAAAGTGGGTGGGTTCAAAGAAGAGCCACGAGAATGATTAAAGAACTAGAAAGACCTGCCTTATAGTGATAGACGCAAGGATCTCAATCTATTTAATTTAACAAAGAGAAGGTTCAGGGGTGACTTGATTACAGTATGTTCGTATCAACAGGGGGAATAAATATTTTATAATGGTCTCTTCAGGCTAGGAGAGAAAGGTATAACATCATCTAATGGCTGGAAGGTGAAGCTAGACACATTTCGACTGTAAATAAGGCATAAAGTTTTAACAGTAAGAGTAATACATCATTTGAACAACTTATTAAAGGTTGTGGTGGATTCTCCATCACTGACAATGTTTAAATTGAGATTGGCAGTTGTTCTAAGAGCTCTGTGCTAGGAATTGTTTTGGGGCTGGTCTCTGGCCTGCGTTCTACAGGAGGTGAGAATAGATCAGCGGTTCTCAAACTTTTGAGAACTGCGACGCGACCCTTTTTCCTCTTCCTCGGCGGCGTGGCAGACCCTTGTATGTCCGCCAAAAAGCCGGCGAATTGAATACTTCCGCATTCGGCACCTATTTTCGGCAGACATGCCGAGCGCTTCCGAGAGCGCTCAGTATGTCCACCGAAAAGCTGCCGAATGCGGAACTAATCAATTTGGTGGCTTTTTGTCAGCGGCAGGAGCTCGCGACCCCCCCCTGGGAGCGCTCAGCAACCCCCTGGGGAACGCTTGGCGAACCCCAGTTTGAGAAACCCCAGACTAGATGATCACAATGGTCATTTTTGGCTTTCTAATTGATGAAAGTCTAAGGGCCCTCTGCTCTTTGTTTTGGTCTTTTACACCGGAAAAAAGGGAGATGTTTTCTTTTTAAACAAATTGGAAAATGTGATTATAAAACCACCAAAACTGGCAGAGGAAGTCAGGGACAAATACAGGGCAAGAAATGACTTGAAGCTCACTTTTGTAATGAATCAGATTCCCAAATTCACAATGTTCCTTTAATTACTCTTCACAATATCCGTTTGGGGGAAGTAAATTTAGTTTAATTATTCTTCCCATTCTGCTGGTTGGGAACTAGGGACAGATAGGTTAAGTGATTTGCCCAAGGCCGTAGGAGAGTTAGTGATGGAATGGTATTAGAACGCGGGATTATGCGACACCTTGAGTCCTGTGTTCAGACCATGAGAACAGGTTTCTCTCTCCTCTTTCAAACTGAAGTCATTTTTCACATGTATTGTATAGTCTGAGCACAAAGCAAGTGTCAGATCCCTCCAGAATGGTTTTGCCTGCTGGCATAATTTCAGATGACCATACTGGGATATGTTTCTGTCATTGAATTTTTATATTATTTTTCTTCTCATTGCCTATTATGAAGATATATGAAAACAGAAGCATTTTCCATTATATTTAGTTTCCTTGTCTTCCTTTTCCCTGACTCATCAACTGATGTCATATGCAATTGTTTGTCATTGCAATTCGCTTCCATGGAAATTATTAAGGCAAATGCTATATATATAATGTGTGTGTGAGTGTGTGTTGTGTGGTTCCACTCATCACAATTACCATTTTACATAATATAGCATTGTCACATTCCTGCCCAGATGTGCTTATGTGTCTGTGTCATGTCGTAGCAGTGGGCTTCTTTCTTCGTGCTTTGGGCATATTACACAACCTGACTTTTTCATAGATAATATGTGTTACAATTGTCAAGTAGTTTTAAGATTAAATCATCTCTGTAAGTGAAGAGCCTGGTTCTAATCTCATTCACGATGGTTTATGTCCATTGAACCTGATTTTCCATTGTGAATCAGGAGTGACTACACTGACATTGGTGTATTTACACTGACATGAGGTGAATCAGACTCATTAGCATTAAGGAAGTCTTTCTTGATTTACACTGGTGGAAATGAGATAAAAATTTCTGTCTGGGTTGCTTGTGAGCAGCAGCTGGAGACAGGAGGCAATTCCAGATTAAAGCATCCTCTCTTATGTAGGATGATAGAATTAAAAAACTGTGTTGTCAAAATGCACAATCCTTTGTTAGAAAATGGAACAGATGGAAAAACACTTGCTGCTAAGGAGTACACTCGTTCAAAAGGGCGGATGAGATACAGATACACAATTACCACAAGTGCAAATAGCCAAGGCTCCTGCTTCAGCTTAATGACAATTATAAGCAAATTACATCGAGCATGAAGTGATAGCAACCTGAACTGAAGTTAGATAACGACGGGGGGGAAATAGACAAAAAGCTCAGGAACTCTGACTGCTAGTGGTTTTGTAATATAATTTATTGTATTAAGAAAATCGCTAGTAGGAGAACTTGGAGAATACTAAAGGTGGTTGAAACTTGGTAATTTCCAAGAAAAGTAAATGAAAACAAAAAACAAAAAAGTTGTGTGTCTGGGGATTTTTTCATGACGTTTTTTATTAATATTTTTTTAATGAACCAAAACTAAATGAAAAATTGAGGGTCTTCAGTCTCAATTCAATTTCCTACTCCCCCCTTTTCTTCCACTCGAAAAGAAGGGGAAAGGAAAGAAGACCAAAAGGAGGAAAAACATAATATAACAAATGATTTGTATTTTTACTGAAAAGACAAAATAATCTTTACCAAATTGATATGGTTTGGTCAAAAAGCCACTTTTCTTGGGGGGTAAAATATCGTGAGGAGAATGGGGCAGTGCTGGGAAGCAGAGGTGATGGTAGAGAAGGAGCTGCAGTAGGACTAGGTATTCCTCGGGGCAGAGAAGGAGTGGGGAAAAGCTGGGAGGGGAGGGTGCCGTGGGGGGGGGAGGGCACAGAGGGATGGGAACAAACTGGGGCGTGTGAGAGAAGAGATAGGGCAGAATTAGAAACACAGGGATGGTGACAAGGTTGCAGGGACAGGGACAGACTGGGGGGGGGGTTGAGGCCACACATGGGGACAGGGTCACAAGTTCCCCACTGCTGCTCCGTGTTCAGGACCCAGCTAACCCCACCATATGCTATGAAACCATCACATCATCTGTGGAGCAGCAGCAGATTTTATACAGTTTGACAAGATCAAGCCCTTAGGGCAGAAAATGGTTTCAGAAGAGAAAGGCAGCAATGAGATTTCCACATGTATAGCATGTATTTATCCAGCTGCATACATTTAGGTGTAGACTGCTCTGTCCCTCTTTCCTGAGCTCTTCCCGGTTCCTGCTACAATGTATTTGTGCCGCATCTCACTGTTTCTGCTCTTTGTTTTCCCATCCTATCTTGTGATTGCCTCTGGATCAAAGAACGTTGAGCCATGGCCCTCCATTCAGCCAGGCTGCTCCGGCGTGCACATTCATGCAGATAAAACTAACCTGGCACAGCCTTCGCCGTGTTTGTTTAATGAGTTTTAGTCAGCTGGTGTGTCTCGTTTCTCTGGGTAATAGTCCATCTAATTTCATCTTCTTAACAATTCTTTGCTTCATGTTAGCAGTTTTAGGTCTCTGAACAGATTTCTTCTGGCATTGTTGTTCTTTTGATAAGAAGAAATATATTCTGTCGGACTTTGGGTTAATCATCAGGCTGTGCTTTCAGAGAGTGGAATTTGGAAGTTACAGAAGGAATTAAAGTGGTTGAAGAGGAGGACTTTGATGTCATGTTAAAAACGCAGTTTAAGAACAAATATGGGGAATGCTTTGAATGAAAAGATACAGCATGATCTAGCATGCCTAGATAGTACGTGAATGAAACAGAATATTGAAAATACCCAGTTCCTAAAACGGAGCCTGCTCTTCCTTAGCAGTTCATTAAAATCAAGAGTGTGAACAAGTCACAAAGGACCTAAAGGCTAGATCTGTAATGTCCTGCCTAACACTGCCCATTTGTTCTTCATTATTAGACAGGGAGTTAAGGGTTCCTTTTCCATCTGTCTCTTAGGACTTCCTTTAGTATTGTAGTGCCAAGTGCTATATAGTTAAAATCAAAGCAGAGCTGGCTTTCTGCATTTCCAGTGACACTGAAAGGGTACTCTTCCGGCTCTGTCAAGCTGTTTTTTTCACTTCCCCAGGTGGGTACTGTAGTTTTAAGAATGCTTGCTAGAGATCTTGTAGGTGCTTCCCTCTGTCTGAGGGATTGGAGCCAATCTGATTGTGTCTTAGGACTTGACTGTAGACAATGGATCGTATGATGTGGTATGGATGAAAGCTGGAGGCATGTAGGTAATTATAGCGGTCAGTGGGTTTCCGGTATAGGGTGATGTTTATGTGACCATCGCTTATTTGCACTGTAGTGTCCAGGAAGTAGATCTCTTGTGTGGAGAAGAGCCAGGGAATGCTGAAGCTATAGGCATTGGGGTCACAGTGAGGGCAGAATTTAGCTCTAGTTCTATTTTCCATGGCCATTCTTCCAGAAGAGAGAAGAAATATTAATATCCCAATGATAATGTCATCTCAGTTATTTTATATTAACAACAAAGGCCCTGAAATCTGCACATCTGTTCCCTTCCTCCCACCTGCAGGTGACAAGGAGAGTTGATTACTTTGCAACTCACAAAATATAATATATAGTATTATGAGAAAATGTCATTAATTGTTGTTTCCCCAATAATGGCTTTTTTGGCCCTCGTCACATTGAAAACAACGCTGAGAAGAAAGTGGCTCCAGAAGGAAAGCGATGGAGTCTGGCCTTATTTCAATACCATTGATCCATTTCCTCCCTTAATAAATGAGTTCCAAAGCTGTTGCACATCGTTTGCATAAAAATCAGCTCTCTCCTTTTGCCTTTGGGAGCCGAGCCCGTAATAAACAACAGCCTGAAGACGTGCAGCATGTCTCCCCATCAGAATAGCAAACATTCAAGAGGGAGATTGTGGGTAATGTAGCCAACTAGGGTGCTTGTGGGTCACTGTTTTTGGCAGAGGTTAAAAAAGCCCAGTGAACTATTTATCCCTAAAAGTCTAGAGTCTGTAGCGCAGATGAATGTGCCGCACCCCTCAGAGAGTGTGGCCAGTGCAGCAATGGGGCTGTTGAACCCCAATCTAATTTCAGTGTGCAGATAATAAGAGGGCAATGTGACGCGTGCCCGCAATAATCCTGCATGCTCCCTTAGGAAAACTCCCCATCAGACACAGTCATAAAAATGTGGGAAAGGGGTTTTAGAAACTCTCTGCAGCCATGAACACTGAATCAGCTCTGTGTAAGCAGTGATGGAAAGTCTCTAGGAGCATTTGAAGAGCCTTGGTGGAGCCAAGGGGTAAATATCTGAGTTGGAATTGAGGAACACTGCTTCTAAGGTATCATGCCCTCCCGCCTCAGGGTCAAACCAACACTCCTCTCCCACTGGCAAGGGAAAGTGCACAAGGGCTGGTGTCTGTGAGTGACCCTTCCGATTCCCAGTCTGAAAACTGAGCAGGACTCGAATGCTGCTTGAAGTCAGTCAGTCCAGTATCCACAATATTAGACCAGTTACTGGAGGGCAGCATAATTCCACACACGTGCAGAGCAGGTCTCCTCGGAGAGCTGTAATTAGCAATCAGCAGTTCCTGCCTCTCAGTCCCCAGATCATGTCCCTAGACTACAACTGCCCCCGTAAGAAAGTCACGTCTGACCCAAAGGTGACTCGCTCATCGCACGGATGCTGGAATTTTAGCCTTTCAGAAATCATCTTTAGCCGGTTGTTGCTGCGGATTCTAATGGTTTGCTGATTTTTACAGCTACTGTTGTCACGCAGTAAAATAGAGGGAAATAGAGTAACCCCTTTCTTCTTTCAATAATAGCTCTTCCCCTGATTAATGTCACCTGCTCAGAAAGCATGCATTTTGTGAATAGCACTGACTTTTAGTCATAGAAGATTTACCACATTACTAGGGTTTAGTTACATTGGTGGTAAAAACTGTGAGCAATTTTCCAGTTCATTAGACAAATTGTTGTGGCTGCCTTTTT
The DNA here is from genome assembly GCA_032164245.1 of Sternotherus odoratus. Lineage (NCBI taxonomy): Eukaryota > Metazoa > Chordata > Testudines > Kinosternidae > Sternotherus > Sternotherus odoratus. Next base: position 84,774,103 of record JAVMKO010000009.1, on the reverse strand, counting down.
ATTTTCTTCTTCCTGCTTATCTGATATTTCTAAAGAAGTCCAAGCGATACCTAAAACTTGGGAGGATTAACATAAGCCCTATTATCACCCTGCAGTCACACCCGGCTGAAAACATCCATTAAACATTTTGTAGTTTAAAATAAACACCTCTGCAAGGACTTGAATTAGAGAAACCCATGCAACAGTGCATTCAGATTTAAGGTGCAGCAGAGAGAAATAAGGAATGTGAATAACAAGTTCCTCCTATCTAAGTAAAAGATACATCAAGAGTTGGCATTAAAACAATTAGAATGTGGAGAAACCTAAGTGTGTCGATGTGAGAGTCTAAATGTATGTACTGAATGGACGGTACTAGAGGTGCAACACAGGACTCAGCTATACATATTCTGGGCATCCGAAACAACATTAACTGAGAACAGAAACAGCGTTTCAATCAAGTGCACATTTGTAGGGAGTGGCAGAGAGAACACGTGACACCTTTAGTCTTTCTACCCAGCTTCCTAATCTTTCCAATGAGAAAAACAACAAAGAGCTCCATTAGTCCTGGGGGGGGGGGGGGGGAATAGTTTTCTGGCTGCAAGAGTAGCTAAAAGGTCTTCAGCACTGAACAGCATTTGTACCCCACAACAAGAGCATCTGTTTACAGCCAGCAATGTGGAAAATCTTTATTTTAAGGCTTCATGCCAATCAGAACAATAACTAATTTGGGGATTTTAACTTAAATAAAGAGCTGAATGTAGGATGTTTTTTCTTAGTTAGCACGGAATCCTTGGCGCAAACAAAGGCTGGTTGGGATGACTTGAATCGAGGTTAGATTTTGATAGGCTTATTCAGTGGGATCTATTTCTAAACTTTATTTTTGAGGAGACACTGTGCAGCTTCCTACAAATGATTATCATGGATCTGGGGCCTCACTTTATCTAGCAATAATTATTTTTCAAAACAATAGTTCAGATAGCAAGTCTTTTTGGGTAGCTTTCAAGCTTAAATCACCAGAATACTATCTCAGTAAAATTGGTTCAGTTACCTACCACTGACTACACCATCAGAGAAGAAGTAAGTCCTAATTAGTATCCTTAAAGGTTGCTGTTCTCACTGGGAAAATAATTTTTGAGCTGGAAGTAATTTAACCCTCTAAAGCCTCCTGGTAGGCTGCAATCTCTTAGGAAGTTAGCTGAGAGTCTTAAAGACTTATAGCAGTGAAAATGAACTTCTACAAGTTCAGACATTTGAATCCAGTGGCCATGGTAGCATATGGCTCATGCTATGCACAAAGTTATGGCATGGTTTAGAAAATCAGTTACCTAGATTATATTTTTGAACATTTAAGTTTATTTTAGTCACATGCTCTCTCCCCATTTCTTCAGAGAGTGAATGAGTGATGTTTCAAAATTGGGATAATTTGTGAAAGCACAGAACACTGGAGTGGAGACCAAAAAAAGAAAAAGGGCCCAAAGAGAAATATGTTGGAGAGATCTCTTGCTTGATGCAAAAGCTGGGGAACTGGTTTTATGGAGGTAACAAAGTCCTGTGGCACCTTAAAGACTAACTATAAAGTTTTGAAGCATGAGCTTTCGTGGGCTAATACCCACTTCGTCGGATGCAAGCAGCCCACGAAAGCTCATGCTTCAAAACTTTATAGTTAGTCTTTAAGGTGCCACAGGACTTTGTTACCTCTGCTATTCCAGACTAACACGGCTACCTCTCTGATTCTTGGTTTTATGGAATGATAGATAAATCCTCACTCTCCTTCCCTAAAATATGCAGGTATCTGTATATTCTGGTATGTGCTTTTATATGTTATATACACAGATTAGAGCACTAACAAGCCACTCATCCTAAATATTAGCTATGCCAATCAAACTCTTCAGGTTGTTTTTTTTTTTTATAAATCTGTGTTTAATGTAACCTCACTCCAGGTGCCCAGCATTTTTATTGGCCTCTCAGAGGATGAGGGACACAAGTAACTAATAGTTTTTGAGAGCTTGAACATTTGTGTGGACTCCCTGAGCAGATAGAGCAAGAGCTGGTTTCTATCCCAAGACACAGTTTCTGGGGAGCTGCAGCATTCAGCCTCTGGAGACAGGAAAGGAGGACGGATTGTCTAATGGTGGCCGAGTGTGAGGGAGTCAGAGCTGAAGAGAAAAACATGAAATGTGCTCTTTAATATGGCAGCACTGAGAGTAGAGATTTGGGATGAAAAACTAACACAGAAGATTCCCTAAGGAGATTATCTGAAAAATGTACCATGACTGTGTCTGCTACAGATAAGAAGGGACTTGAAAGTAGGAGCTTGGCCATAGGACGACAATTCCATTTCACGCCAACTTTCAAGGTTTCCAAATGTGTTTTTGTTCCACATTGGAATAAAAACAAAACCCTCCCACAAAACGGGCAGCGTGTGTCCATGGCCCAGGGCTTAAGACGCTGGCCTGGGATGTGGGAGAGCTGGGGGCAAATCCTTGCTCAGCCTGAGTCAGAGAAGGGCTTTTTCATTCCGAATCAAGTAGAGCAGGACTTGAGCCTTGGCCTCACCTATCTCAGTACCCTAACTTCCCCCCTGTGCGTGTCTCTCATTCTCCTGACCCCAAACCTTCCTGATGAAAGTTTCGTGGAAACCGGTACCTCTCTACGAAAGGGTTTTGGCTTCAGCAAAACATCACGTTCCGTCAACGTGAAACAAAGATGTCCCACCCAGTTGTATCTGAGCGAGGGTCTCTCCAGTGGCAGCATGCCTGTGATCCCTGCAGTCCCAAAGAGAGGAGAATGCTCACAGAGGCCTGGAATCAGGAAAGCTGGTTAACCTGTTGACTTCAGTGGGACTCAAGTCCATGTTTAAGTGCTGTCCTCACTAGCAATGCTGGCCCTGAATTAGGCCAGAGACAGCTCACAAGCCAAGTGGCTTTTTACAAACCATCACAGTTTAGTGTGCCATATAATATATATACTCCGGGAGTGAAATTCTCCCCCCACGCAAAAGGCCAGGACAAAGCCTCTGCAACACTTAAGGCAAACAGAATGCTGCCTTTGGCCTGGCTTTCTGTACAGGGGTGTATGTCAAGCCACTGTGATTATCGTATAAAAAAGAGATGTCATTAAATTGTGAGCAGGTTTGTTCTTCTGGATAATGTGTGCAAAAAAAGAAAGGGCAACAATGCTGAGTTTACTAAACATCAGCAGCAGAAAGTTAGATAAGACCCCGAGTCATAACACTGCACTGATCATAGATTTGAGTTGAGTAGCAGATTTACCATCTGTGATCTTTAAGGACCTGGTTGTGATAAATGGTGGTATGTGTTTTTGAGGTGCTCCATATCGCTCAGGATTAGGAACTAAAGGAGAGAGACCCTAGTCCTGCCTACCGAGGATAGATTAGGCTGTTTTCTGCACATTTTTGTTTTGATGGCACCCCCCTCATTGAAAATAAATTAGTGTCTTATTGACACAGTATTAAGGAAGATAGGGAGAGGGAAATTAATGCTATTTGTTTTGGGGAGGAATTATGGTGATTCATAATTATGACCCAAAGAAATATAATTAACTAATCCTAGGTTTAAACTAATCTGTTTTTCTCTTGCAGCAAATAATAGGGTTTTTTTTGTTTTGTGTACTGTGCATCTCATTCAATAATACTTTGCTGCACCAGAAAGAAAAAAAAAAGTTTAATAAAAAGTTTTCTTCAGTGAAGAGTCCCTGATATTCTGCTAAATGTTCTGTACATTGACCGACTGCTGTGCCTTCTGTGAGAACTGCTCTCCCTTTTTTGCCGCCCCAAGCAGCAACAACAAAAAATCCGCCCGAACTGCCAAAACAAAAAAATAAAAATATAAAAAAGGGCGGCTGAATTGTGTCACCGCAATGCTGCCCCTTACAATGTGCCGCCCCAGGCACGCGCCTCCTCAGCTGGTACCGGGAGCCAATCCTGGAACTGCTACACTCTTCCTGACTGTGTTGGTGGCACTGAAAAACTTTGGAGAATGTGCCAAATACCTACTATGAAAGGATACACCTAAACCAAGCCTAGGAAACCCTCAAGACAACACTTAGGTATAGAGTTGCATCCTGGGTCGTTGGTTAGTTTTAGGATTTGTCTACACGAGTGTTTAGTTTGCTGATGTTGGATGTGAATACACCCTGCACTCGCCTCGGGTTGATTAACTGTCCATGTGGCCCCTGCTGGTGTTCATCAACAGTGCTTTGATCTAGTCCCTTTCGAAGAAAAATGTTGAAAATGTATCACGAGAGAGCTGTTTTCCTTCAGAGGAAATAAGGGTCGGCAAATCTTTGCTAAGCTATAAAGGTGGATTTGGAGTTAAAGACAAATTTATCGACATCTAAGGAAAAAATATTGATCCCAAGCAAGTTTGAGTTCCTTTATTTTCTTTTAGTGGCAGAGCGTCAATGGCAGACCTTTCTGAAAGTCACACCATTGCTACTAAAGCCCCAGTACTGCAGACTCAGGCACATACTTAACTTTCCCTTTCCCGTGACTTTGTCTCCCAGAACATCTCTGATATGCAGCCTCCCAGACTCTCGCTTGAAATAACTGAGCCATTCTCAATAGAATACAAACAAAAACGTTACTCTAGCTTCAGTACACAAGGGATCAGGCTTAAAAGATCAAAGAATTCTAGTGTTTGTCACTCAACCATTCCCACCAAAAAGAAGAATGGCACAGAATAGAATTTGCTCTGTTGATATTCAAACAATTATTTTAAGGAATAGTGATAATTTATTGAACTGTAATTGACAATAGGCCTCAAAACGTAGCATCTTCCCTTTTGATGTTAACTCAGCAAAATCTGTGATAGGTGTGAAGTTTTAGTTTAAAGTTATGGAGATCATTTTTAAATTATATGTCAAATTCATTAATAAAATTTTAACTATTTTATGCAATAGTGATGAGCTTAGAAGACTGTAGCTGAAGGAATTTGTCAGAGGCCTTTTACCTCATGGTTACTAAAAATCACAGCAGGAAAATAATTTGATGACTTCAACCCAGAAACCAATTTTTGTTTTATATAAAAAAAAATTAACCTAATTTCTAGGTGCTGAATGATATTGGCTGATTTTCCATATGAAACTCATCCTTCAGCCCTACCATACAGTTAAGGTTTATGTATTATGCAAAGTGAACTTCGGTGGAAAGTCTCCTGTATTGTCTTAACATATGTTCTTAGACCTGCAGAACAGCTCTGTGAAAGTTCAAAAGCTTCTCTTTCTCATCAACACAAGTTGGTCCAATAAATACTCCTGGGAGAATTTTGTACCAAAAAAATTAAAAATTATGCACACAATATTTTAAAATTCTGCATATTTTATGTGTCAAAATAACACAATTTAATCCTGTCCATATAAATTGTTTTGGTAATTTATTTCAATATGCCTGTCAGCAAGTACATCTGTAATAATACAGACAATAAAAAAGATTGAGTAAATGTTTTTTGACAAATAGCTTCCTTACGAGGCATATTAATACAGAACTCTGAGTAATAATTCATTTAAACTACAATAGAGAGCTGTATTTCCCACACCCCTCAGAAACAGTGCAGTTTTGTGGGGAATTGGTGGTAATGGAGGAGCTGAGGGAGAGGGAAGTAATTTCTGGGAAGGAGCTTGGGAGTGAACCTGGAAGGTTGCTGGTTGTGGGTGGGAGAAGTATGGAACAGAGTATTTGGGGGGCAGGGCAGGGATTGCTAGGGACTTGGGGAGTCTCCTCATGACCCCTAGCCTCTCTCAGTCAGTCAGTCACATCTGCCCCATCCTCATGTGTCCCTACACCCTCACTCTCATTCAGCCCTTGGCTCAGTGCTGTCACTCCACTAGCTTCTGTGCCCTTGACCCATCTATATGACCCCCCCAGCAGCCTGGTGTGCCCCAGGCTGTATGTTCCCCTAGTATCTCGTCTCCTCTCACCTGGCCCTACAGGCAGGGTGCTGTGAAGAAGGCAGCCTCTCCTCCTTCCTCTCAGCAGCTGACTGCTCTGGCCCAGATCCAGCTGCCCTCTTTTCTGGTGCCACAGCAGTCCCTGGTGGGTGAACCTTGTAACTGCAGTGCCTCCCTGGCAGACTATTTTCTGAGGGGAAAAAATCTGTGGGGGACATAAATTCTGCGCAAATTACCCCACCCACCTTGTCTCTCGATAGATTCTTACAGTCAGCTATAGCCTAGGTCAAAATACATTGCACTTCTGAAATGGCTTTCTGTCCTGATAATGTTTCTAAGACATTTCTGTTACAAGAGGACATATTAGCAATCTGAACTAGAACAGTGGTATTACAGAAGAGAGTGGTCCAGGTGAGCTTCCAATTAAGCTGATTGGAGTTTTGCCTTTGATTTCAGTGCAACAAAAACAGGCCCAAACTGTCTTTGTTATCCACTCCTTCGCTGTAACACATTTATTAGCAGTTGGATCCAGAACTGCCCTGGTGCCATAGAGCAAGGGACAAAATTTGCCTCAAGTCATGTCTAGATAAGCAAGTGAGAAGAACTGGTTAGTGAGCAGAGTGGATCAGGTATTGAGGTGAGAAGGTTCCAGAGCACCCTTTCTCTGAATTAGCAATTGTCTCACCTCTGCCCAGTACAGAACACGCTGCCTCAGAACAGCTGAAGTCAGTGGAGTTATGCTGGCATAAATAAAACCACTGTTAGAAAGGTCAGGACCAAGCCCAGGGGCAAAGCCACGCAGGGCTAATAGTCTTTGCTACAAGTTCACGCACAGACAAAATGGCATTTTTCCCAGTCAGTTGGCTGGAGGTGTGGAATCCATCAGGGAGTGCCACGGAACGGAGCAAGAATATATACGTGCGGCCTGGAAGCATTTGAACGGGCTAAGAGCGGTGCTCCCTTTTCCTTTGGTGTCTTCTCTTCACATCCTTGTGCCCAGCTGTGCGGGAGCCACAGGCAAGTATTAACCCCTTCTTCCCATGTATGCTAGCTCTGCACAGCTGGCCCAGCTGGAGATTGAGCTGTGGGGCACTCTGGGGCTGAGGAGACCTACGTGATTGGAACTCTACAGAACCTGGTGCCTCTTCTCTTCATTTATGGGGACCACGTGATGCAATAGCCAACAGGCAACAGCTGCCAGTGGAGACTGGGACTCCGAACAACTTAAGGGGTCTCTCCCCCAGACACTGATAGGCTACCGTCTTCTCACCGATAGGCTTCTCGTCTTCTCGCTCTGGTGAAAAGAGACCAAGTGAAAGTGCTGGAGATGTTTTCTGGGCTGGCCCGCTGGGCAGAACTTTTTCTGTTGGTTTGAAAGGGAGACTTGCAAGCTCCTACTCTTGCCTTTCAGGAGCACTGTCAGACGCACTCTGCACCCCGTTCTGCACACTCAGCTATTCTAGAGTCTGCACAAATATGTCCAACAGGTTTTAACACTGGTTTATTTACTGTGCCCAGAAAACACTGAGGTGATTTCAGGTCCATTGGTGTTATAATAGTTCAGTGCATTTCCTTCCATTTTGTTAGAACCTCTGTGGTACAGAACTAGTGACTTCTTCTCCGTTGTCCCTGTTAATAATAGCCAGGCTAATGGGCCAAGTTTAAAAGAAACAATTCCATGTTTCTCAGCAGAACTGGAAATCAGAGAGTGGGGTTATTGTTTACCCTTCCAGTCCTAAATCCAACCATAATTTAGTTCCTGAATTTCATAGTCAAATTGTTCTATTGCTATAATTATGTGTACAGTTCTAACTGCTGACACGTATAGAGAGGCAGAATGCTGAGGAGACAAGCTGGATTTTAGAGTGTTCAATTATTTTTCTTTACAGGAAATTAGAATATATTTCCACCAGATTTGGAAAACACACTTTGCATACAAAGTGGCTCACTAAGGCTCTATCTCTGTGTGTGTAATCAGCTCATTTACAGCAAGAAGGCGAGTAGGGAAGTCTGTTTTCCTCAGGTCTTTCTGATAAACGGTTTTCTCCTATTTGTAATCATTTTACTTAATTCCAGTGTATTTGGTGGGGGGATCAAACATGGCTCTGTGCACTCCGGGTTTCACAGCACATTAGTATCTGAAGAATGGAGGCTTCATTTTGAAAACTGAAAGTGAGGAATGAGTGAGTGATTTTTTTCTTTTTGTATACTCCAGAGTAGCCTCAGAGTGTGGCCTGTAACAGCCTCCTCGCTGTCGTGTAACGTTAGTCAGAGAAGAACTGTCTGATGGACGTGTGGTTGGACATACGACCGAGCAAGTTGCCCTTTGTGTCCATCCCAACCTGCTGTCCTGATTGGTTTTGGGATGAGACCTTTTGCTTCAGGGACCCCATGGTAGAGCTCCCTGCTGGAGGATGTCTGCCTGAATTCCTTTGTATTCAAGGCCTGTTGGAAGATGTTCTCATTCAGTCTGCAAAGATTGAATGATCTTCCTCTTTTCATGAAATCTTCCTCAGTTTATAACTCTCGTTGTGGCATGCAAGAACGGTAGTTTTCCCTGGGTCATTGGGCTGGGATTATGTTAGGACCCAAGATCGTTAATGTGATGGGAGCTTTTATAAAGCTGGAAATTGGGGAAAATATTACTGAGTTTCAGGTTCTTTGCTTCTCATTTTTAACTTTTCTTTAAGACTTCTCCTCCCTGGGAAATTTTAATTCAGCCTCTGACATCATTTCCACCCAAGTGATTCATTTCCAGTGTAACATTGTTTTGGCTGCTTCCCTTCTAAAATGTTGCCTTTTGCTTATTATTCTGATATCTTCCAGAGTCAGACCTCATTTTGTAACTGAGCTTTCTTGATATCATGTGCCCTGGATGTCAGGAGAACATTTGCCTGGGTCTTCTTCAGAATATCACGTTGGTTGAACGTCTCTGTTCAACCTGCTGCATTTCTTTCTTTCTAATAGTTTTCAAGTGTGTTTCTTTGCTCTCTCAGTGGAGTAAGTTATTGAACTTTCATCTGATCATGTCACAAATTTTAGCAGCAATAAATGTGGCTCACTTATTATCAGATTGAAATTAAGGGCAATTCCTGCCTGCTTGACTAGCATGAGAAGTGTTGTCGAAGTAATCGTGTCTCATGTAACTCACTGTTTAGACCCTACAGGTGTCCTCATTTCTCTTGCGGCGGCCTCGGGGAACACAGGCAGGGATTAGCTCCCCATTATTCTAGACCAGTCAGACTGAGGCTTGGGAGCTGCAAGCGGCTCTTTCGTGTGTCTCCTGCGGCTCTATGCAGCATGTACTATTAAAACACTGTGTGATTTCATTATTCTATGTTATTAACAAGTCAGGATTCTTTTATTATGTTATTAACCAATTGTAGAATACTTGGTCTGTCATTTTTCTGTGAGAAGAATAGCGAGAGAGAGTAAATGAAACAATGATGTGCACCACTGTGACTCTTCTGGGTCCTGCTGAGCGCTAATTTGGCTCTTGGAGCACTTAGGTCTGAGTATTGCGGTTCTGGACAATGCCCAAAGAGCTAACAGAGGTGGTATTAGGGAGGTGCTTGCTTAAAGGTGAATTGTTACTGAGGGCACACCAGTGAGTAATCCCACTGTAGATTGGATGGCCTCCAATCAAATTCATGTGAAAGTATAGAGGTCTTAGTCCTGCAAAGCGCTAGTCCTAAATCCTTACACAGCCAACCTAGCTCCCATTAAAGTCAGTGGAGACACATTTATTTCATTGGGAGTTAGATTGGGTCCCAAGTGCTTAAAATGAGGGACCTACATTCCAGCACTGGGCTCAGAGTGCTCAGCTCTTTGCAGGATTGAGCCCCAAATCATCAATGGGACTGGTACAATTTCCAGCGCCTCCTGTAGAGTCCAAGCTCATTGACCTGGTTGTTGTTGTTCTGGACATCTGGGTTCTAATGTTTCAGTCAGACTGATCAATGTTCCTGGGGTTTGGTGCTGCTGGTAGATTTCGGTGACGTTCTCAATATGTCATTAACGCTGCAAAGAACCCCATAGAGTTTGGTGGAGTCCCAGGGCTACTTTCCAGTATTACTGGAATAACTGAGAAAAAAATCTTTTTTCAATGTGTTGATCAAGTTGAATTTAGGAGTGTTGATAGTTTGTAGCACGTAATGTATCAGCATTTATTACATCATCTTGCCCCATCTTGCCATCAGTCTCATGTGCACAGTTCCCGTTGGTTTCAGTCCTGTGCATTTGTATCTGATGAAAGGCTCCTGAATTTCCAAACATCAGGAGATTCCTGTTTACTTTAATGGGGGTGGGTCACTGAGCAAAACTTCATGCCCTACTTTAAGACAGTCTGAGTGCAATGTCATTCACTAATGTTTCCATGGCAGAAGGAAAGCAGTTTGTAGCCAACTCTATTTCCATTTATCATTTTAACGTGAGTGTTCTGTTATATAAAAATTTTCTGGAAGTATTTTGCAATTTACTGGTAAGTTACTGGGTTGTTTTATTTTAAGAGCACTACCGTTGAGTAAAGAAGTGGTTACCGGTGATTTATCACTTCATTTGCATGTGAAGCTGCACTACTATTTTCTGTGCAAATTGCACAGACTTCTCCCTAACTATGAGGTCTGCAGATTTTTGGAAGTATATTAGCTCTAGTTCAGAACCAAACCTGGATTCATTGTAGACTCTGCTCATTTAAGAAATGTTTTTCCATGTCAGACCCATTAGTAAGTAACCCAAGCCACTGTGAATGCTAAACATTTTATTATAAGACTCTGAGCAGGTCTTCTTTACATAACATTTCATTTCATCCTGTAATTTGGATTTAGCTTTTTGATCCTTGGATAGCAAAGTGATGGATCACATACAAACACTATATTAGAGAGGCTTTTCTGTCCATATTTTTTAAATGATGATGTAATGTCACTTGCGTATTGTAGGTGCTTAGTGCTCTTCTTTCATAGCTTCTTCCCTTTGCTGATTGTGAAATTTTTCATTTCATTAGTAACCTGGCTCCTGCCCAGTGGATGGCAAAATTGCCATTGGTTTCATTGGTGCAGGATCAGAGGTCAAAAGAATTGAGTCTCTAAGGCCCGATTCTGCTAAGCATGGGAAGCATGCGCAAGTGCCTTGCTGAGCTGTGGCCTAGGAAAAAGTTATTGGGATCAATGCAGGAGTTCCTGGGTGAAACTGTCTGGCCTGCGTTCTACAGGAGGTCAGAGTAGCTGATCCAATGGCCCCTTCTGGCCTTAAAGGATTTATGAAAAAATAATCTGTCCATTGAAAAAACAGATTTTTAGGAACTCCAAATTGAAAAGAAACCTCCATGGCAAAGCGGCTGAGCTGCTCTGACATCTCAGGGCCGTGACTCCGCTTGCCTCTGTAAGGGGAACAGGATTGGGACCACTGAATTCACTGTGTGCTTGCCTCCTGCACACAAAGACATGCAGCGGGAGGAAGACAAATGTACAAATACTGGTCTAGTTTAGCAAAGGTTTCTCTTTCCTCCCCCTTTGGTTTTCAATTGTTTGTTTATTGGGAAAGATTGGCAGCAGTGTCAGATAAGAATATATTTCACGTTTCGTTTACTATGCATTTGCAAAACAAACACAAAATATAGTTTCCTTTATTGTGACAGTATTAATCTTTTTGGTCCTAGTGTTTTAACGACACCTGTGTTTCATCTCTGAGCATACAAGCTATATGCAAATACTTCCACTGAAGATTACAGTTTATATTGCACTTTCACCATGCTATTGCCATTTGTTGGAGTTTCTAGCATTGTGCAATTGATACTGTATATGAGATTGAAGATCTATGAAGTGGCTATCAACTGAAACATGTCTCGCTCTTCAGACTTGCTTTTACTGGTTTCACAAAACATTTAATTAGCAATAATCAGCTTTTAACCAGCCAGAACACCCTGATGTGATTTTTCCCCTACATAATTATAGGTATGGTCTGTCCCCATAAGATAAATTACTTGCAGTCTGGAGAACATTCTAACCAGCAGGAGGAGAGAGGATGAGAATGTCATTTGCATGGGGATGTAGAACATTTTGCGTGTACTGTGATTTCAGTGAAAAAGAAGGTGCCTTTTTCTTTTCTTTGCAGAATGCTGGACGTGAAAATGAGTTAAACATTTTGAAATCTCCTGTCCCTCTGGATTTCCAATGGTTATCTAACACCATCTCAGAAGACAACCAGAAGAGCTCCACTCTAACTTCTGTAAGGTTTAGTCCATTATGGAAGATCAAACAGTTTTCTGGTGCTGGTTTTGTGAAATTCGGCTGCTGCCTTGGACCCTCCATTTGAAAAAGAAATTAACGTTGAGGAACAATTAAAGAGGAGAATCAGCTCCAGAGAATGAGCACGATAAGTGGCACTGGGATATTTGTCAGCTTAACGACGGTGTCGGTGACGCTAGATTTTAGTTTGCACGGTGGTCTGATGGCTTGGCCCTTAAGCAACAATTTGACTCTGAATCAGAGTTTGCCCACTTCCGACCCTCTTAATGCCTCCGAGAGGGGAGAAGTCTCTCATGCGTCCATGAAAGAGAAGAACTGGCCAGCCCTCCTGATTTTGGTTGTCATTCTGCTGACTATTGGTGGGAACATCCTTGTAATTATGGCTGTCTCCTTGGAGAAAAAGCTACAGAATGCCACAAACTACTTCCTAATGTCCTTGGCGGTGGCGGATATGTTGGTGGGCATCCTAGTCATGCCTGTTTCCCTCGTTACAATTCTATATGGTAAGTGACTTACATTCTCCCCCCCCCCCCCCCCGTTCAACTGAACATAGTTGACAGCAGATCGGTATCGGTGGCTGCAGTAAATTGTTGTGCGCAGTTTGCCCCAATTGCATGAATAACCAGAGGAGTATAAATGTAGAGTAAATAATGAGCTTTACTGTTCTCTCTCTAGTTTTACTGGGGAAATGGGTGCTCCTTTGGAAACTGTATTTGGCTCCATGCTGTCAGGATAGGAGCGATCTCCAGAAACCTTTAAGTGATGATCTCTTCTACCGAGGCCAGCTATAGGGAACTGCATGGACAGAGAATATTTTTCCTTTTCAGAGGATATGCTTTGGTAAAACCCAGACTAGAGAGAAGTAGCTAGAAAATAACAGCAATGCCTCGCCAACCATTCCAGCTCATTTTTCTCATGACAAGACAAAAGAGGCTCTAAATCAGATCAGATCTTAAGAAGTGCCAAGTGCCTTGAACGGGCATTGATTTCAATAGAGCTTGAGGGCAGTCCGCCTCTTGCAAGATTGGAACCCAGTGCAGGAAGAAGTGTAGCTGCTTTCCAAGAACTGACTGTAACAAAACACACATTGGGCCACATCCCAGGATTACTCACATGAGTAAGGCAATAGATGTTAAAAATCCGCAGCTTTATGTGCCACAAAAACATGAGATGAATGATTTCTGGCTGTCCTGCACCAAATAACAGTTCTGTGCTCTGGATGCAGCAGTGGGGTTCTGGAATGACATCTCGGGGTAATGGCTGGGCTGTCTCCCATCCCTTCTCCAGTGAGTGACAGGGTCAGTGTGACCCGCTAAATACTGACAATTCCATTGCATCCTGATCGGGATCTGATGCCCAATTGTCTCTTCTCCCCAGCTGATACTCCTCCTAACCCACTGAACTTCCTCCCAAGGGTTGTAAAACTTGCACCAACACTGACGGCGGTGCCCAAACATTTCAAGGTGGGAGCCTCTTCCATTTCATGGTGGCGTACAGCATTGGTGCATGTCTCCAGGCATGTCTGTAGTCAGTCCGTGAACATCCATAGCCATCCTTCTCCTTGGGATCCCTGTTATCAATCTGCCTCCCTTCTGAATGCCCTGAGAGCTGTAGTCAGAACCAGTAACTCCGCTAAAAACACCTTAAACTTAGGCTAAAACTATGCCCCCCCTCCCCCGAGTGAACACTAGAGGCGATACTATAGGCAAAACAAACTGCAGTGGGGTACAGTGGTATTTCAATATACACCACAATGGGAAAGATTGGCCAGGAACTTGCTCAGATCAACTCTCCAGTGGGTTGCTTGGGGCATTTTTGGTGCTATTCTTTATGTAGTCTTGGCCACATCATTTCCTTCACATGACAGTCTCATGTTAACGTCCGTACATCTGCTTCCGTAAGGCGGGAGCACACCCCAAACGGATCTGCTCCAGGGAGGAAGGGTGATCTGTCGGATGGGGCACTGGACTAGGTGCTTTGATGTGTGGGTTCTAGTCCCAGGTGTGCCCCTGCCTCACTATGTGCCTTTAAGCACGTTGCTCCAACTTTCTGTGCCCCGGTTTCCTATCCATAAAACCATGGATATGACACCCTCCATTTTCAAGTGCTTTGAGATCTACCAGTGAGCTATGTAACAGCTAAGTATTATTGCTGTACTACTGACTTGACTATTGTGTTGTGGGTGGGTGGGGAGAGGTGAGAAAATGATTCAGCACTATGGTAAAATATTGGCTTTCTGAGGCCTTGCACCCTCTATCACTTACGTTGATATAAAGTTATGTTGCTCAGGGATGTGAATAACCCACATACGTTACACTGATCTAAGCACCAGTGTGGACAGCTCTCCCGCCGACCTAGCTAGCGCCTCTTGTGGAGGTGGTTTTAGCCACTGTAACGCTTCTAGTGCAGGTTAGCCCTAAGCATACGCACTGTTGGCATCCTGTAAAAACCCCATGTCCTTTTCAGTGTGTGACTGGAAGTTTGGCTGTTTTTCTGAGGATTGGTTTTGAGACTCGAGTGTTCCAAGGGGTTCACCTTTCCCTCCTTGCGCCAAGGGAAGACGTGTGCAGTCCTTTCTCAGGGCCCTTTTTTCTCTTAAAAATGCCGTAGCACTAATAGTTCTCAGGAACAAACCCTGCAGACACGAATCTTTGCTGGTTACTTAATTTAAAAGTTTGATTAGTGGTTGGTTTACTGGCCTATAAAATTAAAAATAGGGATATTTCTGTGACTCTTCACTTGGCTGAACCACTGCGTCAGATAGTGTTTTAATTTCTAAGTGCATAGTTCTTCTAAGGCGTATGTGTGCTGTCAGCAGTGAATTACATCACTGTATCATTTGTGTATGGATTTCATGGTTTGACTTTCTAGCTGTTCCAAATCTTATGCATAAAGCCTTTTATTTGCAGTTGTCTGTCCAGCCTCAATTTGGACTTTTTGATACAGCACAGCATCTGTATTTTAATTTCAGTAATTCCTGAGTTTAGTTTTCAGTTGCTATTTACTCTTCCTGTAATGCTCAGAATCGCCTTGCCAAAAATGAAACTATCTCTGAAATTACAACGAGGAGAGCTGGTCTCATTTGACTTCTCTTGAGGGTGTAAGAAACAGTACTGGGATGTTCCATATTTCCTGCAGCTTGAAACGGGAGCACATAAACATTGCATGATTGCACTGACCTTGGGCTTCCATAAATTCGGAGTCACCCACCCCCTGGATTAACAGAAGGTAAATGTAGGGAAGGGAACTTTCTAATCAAATATCTTCAGTGGTTTTCAAGCCCCATATAAGGAGATGTTCTGTTAGGCTGAGAGAGGAGTTACTCGAACTCTCTTAACTAGAAACGTCCAGCTTGTGCATGCTGCGTTTACCTAATTCCCTTTCCTTTAGTGCTGGATCTGCCTGGCAGGTGCCCTGTGCTGCCTTGTCCTGCTGCAGAGCAGAGACCCAGCACACAAGCTTCACCCAGGAATGACTGGACATCCGTGCGCTGGGTGAGCACGATCAGGTAACGGCTGGTTCAGGCGCATTGGAGGAACCTGCGGATCTTTTGACTGGCGTCCCCTGATTTTCGGCTCAGACAACCCGTTTCCGGTTCTGCAGCACGTCAGTGGTTAGAGTCTACAGAAAGCATCTCGCTTGTCTTGCGCACAAGGTAGGGGTGCGGGAGGCAGTAGGGAAGTGATGCTCACCCACGTTCTGCCCACCAAACAAGCTCTGCCCACACGTGTCACCAAACGAGACGCTGCTTAGGGTAGATTGTTCAAACTGTGCTTCTGCGAGCACGTGGAGCTCCACTGGGCTCGGCTGCCCTTGTTGGGACTTGGCCGTTCCCATGGGCTCTGCTAGGCTCCTTCAGCTCGACTCCTCCTTGGCCCAGGATAAAACCCCTCACTGCTGTCATCTCCCAAATGCCACCCACTTGTGGTACCAAACCGAGCCCTTGTTCACAGTGACTGGTGCCAAGAGTGGCCCTCCCCCTCCTCTGTCCCATGAGGAAAGAAAGAGTTAACAGTATTGTTCACCTTTCAATCACTGCGTCTGGGCACCCAAGTTCACCCCTCCCTGAGTTGAACGGGGCAGTTTGCACGGCTCAGAGAGACTGCACCAAGCTCTCTGCAGACTCTGCTGGATGTGTCTGCCTTGGGTATGCTTCATGTGCATTTCTGAGGTTTTCTTTGCAACCATAACAATGGGAGACTTACCCTTTGTATTCAAATGGAAGCCGTGGTTCTGGAGAACAAGACAGCAGTTTGCTCCATCACAGTCCTGCTATGCCATACTGCACCCGCATACTCCTCCTGCCCCGGGGGCACAAACCCCAGCCTCACACGCGCCGTGTTTCACAATTTTCACTTTCTTATTCCTGAGGTCTTGGAGGCCGTCATTAGGTAGGTTTGGGCTAAAGATCAACCTCAACAGAAGGTTTCTTTCTTTTTCTTTTTTTATACAACAAGATTTTCACCCTCAGACTTTATTCTCAAGGATACTGTCGACTGTGCGAGCAAACAGAAAAACCCAACCCCACCTTCTAAAAGTCAGCAATGGAACAATGCACCCGCAGAAGTTCTTCTTCCTCCAGCCATCAGGAAGCTGCTTTCACGGAGACCCCAGCTTTCCTCAGAATGCCTGGTTAGGACTTTTGTCTCAACCTGTATCCTTACTACAGGAGAAACTCCCCTCTCGCTGTGTTCAAATGAGGTCTCTGCACCCCATGAGATGGGGGAACATTATTTTGTGACAGAATGTAGAACAGCTCCCCTACGGGGCATTATAAAAACAGAGCATCAGCAAGTACCAAGGGTAATAAGATACCTGATTAGATAAACCCACTGGTGATCTTTTCTCAGGATTTGTCTTGGCAAGTATGTTCCTCTTCAGTCAGGAGCAATTCGTCCCCGGGATCTCTCCCGGGATTTATGCGGAGTTGTACCAGAAATGCATTTGGCCCTCAATCTGTTTTCTGTAGCTGAGAAGTTGCTATCTCAATGTGCGATCATTCAAATTCCATTTATATAACAGCCTTTAATTGTAAAGGCATATGATTCAGAGACGCAGAAAAAAAGTCTACTTGGCATTAACAAGACAGATAACACCCATTTTCTTTGCAGTTCTTTTTCATAAGATTAATAGATTCATAGAGTCCAAGGCTAGAAGGAAGCCTTGTGAATATCTAGTCTGACCTCCTGCCTAGCACAGGCTGGAGAGCTTCCCCAAATTAATTCCTAGAGCAGATCTAGCATATGCAGCTGCTTGTGAGTGCAGCTTAACTAATTTAGAAAAATGAAGGCTGAAAATTGCATCTCCAAGTGCAGTGAAACGGAACAAACTTCCTTAATTTGAGTTATTATTATTTGACACGGGCACATTAAAGTCAGGTATGTAACCTTTAAAGTCAAGGATAGGAGGTGAGCATGTCCTTCCTGAAAAACTTGTAGCAAACTCCAGCTCTGTAACATTGGCTCTCGCTTTGTACAGCTCCATTTCCGTCTGTTCCTTTTTATTATCACTGCAGCTCTCTTCTTCTTCCTCTCCTTTTCTTTTCTGAGTCATTATGAGAGATGGATGAAAACTTGAAAGCAAACCTTTGCAAACTTGGAAGGGCTGTGGGGGAGAAGATGTGGGCAATTCTGCCTGAAGCATCTGAAACAAATGTTCAGTGTTAAAATAACATGAAAAGATTTCCTGAAAACCGCCAAAGACAGGATGTTCATCACTCTGACCTTAGCTCCTGCTGCTGGGCTTTGAAATGGGAATACGTGTCATTCATACAGTAAGATCTCACCGTGCGCTCAGCTCCTGGAATACATTTCTGGAAGTAGCAAAGGGGGTTAGATAGGTAAAGATGACCTGGAAACCTTTGCTTTTGACTTCCTGGGGCTGATGGACTGGGTCTTACCCTTACCAAACATTCTGTAACTCTGTACCGGAATGGTCAGAGTGGATCTGGCCAATGGCCCACGTAGGCCAGGGTGCTCTCTCCACAGTAGGTACCACCAGCGTCTTCGGGAGAAGGTATTAGGCTGCCATAATGAATAATTATGCTTTAACCCTGAGGTAGGGGGAGTTTCTTCTTAATCCCAGCAGTTAGAGGTTGGCTGAAACCATTTTCCTCCCAGCTAGCATGGCTACACCTGACTTTTGGGTTACTTTTATAAATGCTTAAGTCTCTATTTTTTGTTAATCCTGCTGAACTCTTAGCCTCAATGATATCTCATGGCAGCAAGTGCTACAGGTTAATTATGCATTTTCTGTTCTCCGTTTTAAATGTGTTGCCTTTTAATTTCATTGAGTGCTTCTTCCTGGGTCAATTGCAATGTTCTGTTGATTTATTCTAGAACAGGCATTATTTTATATGCCTTTGTCAGATTTCCTCTATATATCTCTTCTTGAAAGTGCATAGCCCAAGCTTTCCAGGCTTCTGGTTTATTTTCCTTGCCCTTCTCCAGACCTTTGCCATTTCTGTGATATCCTTTTTGAAATAGGGTCACCGAAAATGAGCACAACATTCCAAGTGAGGATGAAGAACGAGGAGTCCTTGTGGCACCTTAGTGTTCTCCTACTGGGCTCGTTCACCTGCATATCTACTAATGTGATATATGCCATCATGTGCCAGCAATGCCCCTCTGCCATGTACACTGGTCAAACCGGACAGTCTCTGTGCAAAAGAATAAATGGACACAAATCTGACATCAGGAATCATAACATTCAAAAACCAGTAGGAGAACACTTCAACCTCTCCAGTCACTCAGTAACGGACCTAAAAGTAGCAATTCTTTGACAAAAAAAACTTCAAAACAGACTCCAAGAAGAAACTGCTGAACTGGAATTAATTTGCAAACTGGATACCATTAAATTAGGCTTGAATAAAGACTGGGAGTGGCTGGGTCATTACAGAAACTGCAATCGATTTCCTCATTAAGTATCCCCCTAGTGTTACTCACACCTTCTTGTCAACTGTTGAAAATGGGCCAACCTGATTATCACTAGAAAAGTTTTTTTTTCTCCTGCTGATAATAGCTCATCTTAATTGATTAGCCTCTTCAGTTTGGATGGCAAGCTCCACCCTTTCATGTTCTCTGTATATATCTATATCTATATCTTTCTACTGTATGTTCCGTTCTATGCATTTGATGAAGTGGGCTGTAGCTCACGAAAGCTTATGCCCAAATAAATTGGTTAGTCTCTAAGGTACCACAAGGACTCCTGTTCTTTTTGCAGATACAGACTAACACACTACTACTCTGAAACAAGTGAGGATGTTCACTCATTGAGTGGGTCATTTCTTAATGCAACCGAATCACTTGTTTGTCTCTGTGATCTCTGTGCCCATTGAACAGATCTTTACACTGAGCTGGCTGAAGCTTTGACTGAAGGAGAATTAATTCAAGAGTGATTAAATGATTGTTACGCTGGTCAGCCATTTGAAAACAGTACTTATCACACGGGGCAAAAGGTTTTTAGAAGTCTCATGCCTTTCCAGTACATTGCCCTCTCTGAGACCTCCTCCCTACACCTCTGTCCTTCCCTACCTGCTCCCGCTCCTGTCCGGGTTGATGTTTGCTGTTTTAACATAGCAGCAGGAAGCTTGTTTTTTATCTGTCTGCAAAGAGCCATATATAACGGTAGCACCATATAAATAAAGTGATGCCCAATAATAATGGCGATATATTCCTTTCAGTGACTGCATGAGATGGGACTTTCTGCTGGGAAGGAAATCACTCTTGTTGAGTGAGATACAGCATTATTCATGGATGAAATTTCTCCTCTCTATCTTCCTGCTTACTTTGAGTGCATTATCACACAATGCTAAACTTCATAGGGATAATTGGTGCATAGGTTTTGTGCTGTCCCCTTGAATTTCACCCAGTTGTGAAGCTAATGAAACAGTTGCATATACTTCTGAAAAGGCTTGGAGAAAGTTTGCCTGCCGTGTATAGGATCCAAGATGGCCCATGCAGCCCTGGTTTGGGGTTGTGACCCAGGTTTTGGTTTTGCAAAATGAAAACAAATGTAGTTGGGATACAGTCTTCATTGTCCAAGAAATACCAGTGTTCAGTGGAAAAAGGATGCAGGAGGCTTCAACAAATCCCCCTGTGTGCAGATACATAAAGATCTAGAGAGTCTCATTGACTATGTATTTGTTTAGATCTAGGATATTATACCTAGTCCCTACAGTTATCCCTTTAAACATCTCTTCCTTTCCCACAACAGATGCAAGCTGTCCATTCTCTGTACTATATTTTAGCTGTGATATTTTAACTTGCCAGTTAGGTGAGAACATAAGGAAGCAAAGGCAAAAAGTGCTGGGATGTATTTTCTCAGTAGTTCTGTGCTAGTCTGTCCAATTGCCCCTTTTGCCAGCCTTGGCCAGAGAACGTCCTTTTCTGCACGACCCCCATTTCCTGAAAAGAAACCCAACTCTAAGGATTTATTTCAAGTCCATGATCTTGGTGACGTTATTAGGTCCTAGCTCTATCTGTTCCACCAGGCTCAATTTCATGGTTTGAGCTCTCCCTCCCTCCATGCCCAGTGACAGTTTATCGCTGTGATTCATTCACCAATGAAGACTCATGTTATCTTGCGTTAATCACACCATTAACAAGTGGCATTGCTCCCTCTGCGCCAGGTTCCATTGGTCGGTCTCGCCTCTGTTTTTGTCTGTCTGTTACGCGTTAGACCTCTGCATTCAGCATCCACCAAACCGTTGTTTAACTTGATCACCTTGGCGCCCTGAGGATTGGGCAGCGCTCTCTGCCAGTGATATCTCCTGTCGTCTGTCCCTTCACCAGCTCACTCTCACAGTCCTTCCCGCTCACCGCTTGATTCAAGACTTTGGGAAGATCCTGATCGTTCTGACTCAGACCAATGAGGCGCTTTTTGCCTCCTGACTCTAGTGGGTGGAGCTAAAGCCCCAGGTGAGGAGTTACTTTCCACACGGGAGCAGAGTGGGACTGTGGAACAGATCCACTAGCAGTGAGTATTCATTCCCATGTTTGACTTTCTCATAGATGTGATCCAAAGCCATCTGTACCGCACCGTGCCCCTTATTTCCCTGCAGGGGGGCGCGAGTAACCACTCTACCCACCAACGTATCAATTGAAGTGATACACAGAAATGAAAGAGAGGGAGTGCCGCATCGTAGCTTTTAAAAACCAAAGCATACCAACCCTTCCCTGTGAGCGAACATGCCGGCAAACGTTAGGGTGTAAACCAGCTTTTCTAAGGAAGCTGGGAAGTGAGGTCAGATTGGGCTTACAGTGGGAAGCTAAGTGAATACGTTGTCACCGTGGCATCACCGCCTTACATACATACATGTGAGCTGGAGAAAAGATTTCACCAAAGCAGAGACTTCCTGGTGTCTGGGATTTTGGGAAATCTCCTTGAGTAACCATTAGTAACAGGAATTTGTTGTCATCTACAATATCTTGTTTTCAGGGTGCTAGAGGGCAAGAAATGGATAAACGTACAAACACTTTGGTAGGTTTTATGTTCTATGGCAGAAGACAGCATACGGTTTAATACTAGGGAACGGAGAAATATACTAACTGTGGTTCTAATCATATTCCACATTCAGTTCTTGTGCAGGGCTTCCACTGGTGGTAACGTGGAGTCGTGTCCATGGAATGAAGGGTAGTTCTGTCTTTGGAGCATAATGCTGCTTTGAGACACAAGCCTCAATAGCGTATTGTGTACAGTTCTGAAATGTGTATTTTCTACTTGTGCAGAGTTTACAGGGGGCATGTGTCACAAATACAGCCGTGTTCATTCAAAGCTGATGGCAGAGCTGTTCTAAATCTGCAAAATGATTTTTGATGTCGGTAACCAAAAGGGACCCCAAACAACACCTGAAATAAGATCTTCAGTAGATGAGAAATGAAGTTACTTATGGATTTCCACATCAACTCTCTCAGCGCCAGTGATACAGTTGAGTTTGCAGAGTAGGTCCATTCCCTCAATTTTCATCTAACAAAGTAGATTAAGCACATTTCACTTCAGGCATATCTGGAAAATGGAACAGACACTCTCCAAAGGCTTCTGCATAGATTTTATTTCTAAAGAATATAAAGTTGTCAGTATCCAAAATGGATTAAACAGGAAGTGGTGGCAGGATGCATCAAGCCCGACTTTTTGCCAATTAGTCAGTGCTCTGACATATTTATCAATTAGCTCTTCTTGAATTTCTTGGAGTAGTAGACAAGTTCTCTTTGACAGCCTAGAATGTCTCCTGTGGCATTTAATCCCTGAAGGACTACATACATTAGTTTGCTAATTAATAAATATGTAGAGAAGGAAAAGTAGATGAGAAATTAACCCTTTGTTTAGTCTTGATGGACAAATTTGTGATCTTGTAGCTAATAGATATCAAACTAAGCTGTGGGGGCATCAGCTGCTCTGTGTGCATTGTGGCTTTTGATAATTGATGGTGATCCTCATTGACGAGCATTAGCTTGGGGAAAATATCACATTGCTAGGTGACTATTGTGTCTGGCCATTACAAGAAAGAAAGAAGTGTTGTGTATAGGAATGCATTTTTGTCCCTAAGGTTAACCCAACTATCCCAGGAATTCTTCCTAGTATAAATAACTGGGAAAGATGTCACAAACACCAAGAGAAAGGGAAGAGACCTTTGGCTCTGATAAATCCAAACCAGTTGGGGACCATTGTTCCTAGCAGATGGCCTGAGAACAGTGAGCAGCACACTGTACTGTGACTACAGGAGTCCACATTTTAGAGAATCAGAGAGGTAGCCGTGTTAGTCTGGAATAGCAGAGGTAACAAAGTCCTGTGGCACCTTAAAGACTAACTATAGTTAGTCTTTAAGGTGCCACAGGACTTTGTTACCTCCACATTTTAGAGCTCTTCCCTGGGTTTTAGAAGACAATATAAACGAAGTGGGAACTGCATCCGACGAAGTGGGTATTCACCAACGAAAGCTCGTCCTGTAATACGTCTGTTAGTCCATAAGGTGCTACAAGACTCTTTGTTGCTTTTGCAGATCCAGACTAACACGGCTACCCCTCTGATACTGAATATAAATTAGCCGTCTGGTGTGCAGCATCCAGGAGGACTAGTATTAGAGCCGTGTGTGTTAGCACCGACTGCTGGAGCAACCAGGTGATGATCAGCTGTAATTATTATCATTATTGATATGGTGACACACGTGCTCCTGGCACTTCTCTGTGTGTTCCCTCGGCAGAAAGACGAAATTAGAAACAGCTCTTGGATCAAGCAACCCATTCAGCCACTGAATTTTGCCTGACCTCGTCTCTCTCATTCTGTTGTGGCATCGGCTACTCAGGGTGGAACCTGCTGGTAGACAGGGTCGGGCAAGACTAGCCTTGGCTATTGCTGAACAAGTTGCTTGGCATTAGAGAGCTAATGACATGCATGAGGAGGTAGGTGTAGCCCCATAATCCCCTTTTCACAGCCCCAAAAGGCAAGTGATGGGACATATTAAATAAAGAGGCCATACATTACAGCTGGAATGCCTTACCTAGATGGCTCCAGGTTTTGCATATGCAAATATCTTCCAGCTGTGCTAACATGGACCACAGACCTTGAGGACGCTTGACATTTTCTGAAACGGCACTCAGAACAACATGCTGCCTAAACCGCAGGAACTACACAGCATGTGAATTCACTGATAATTTACAGTAATTACTCTATCCATTATAGGAAGTATTAGCTGTGGCCAGCCAGCCTTGAACGTGTGGGTCAGAATTGTGTGTGTGAAGGGTGTGGGGAAAAGTAACAGTATGAGACACTTAGGTGTGTACATACAATTAAATACAAAGAAATGAGCCGGAGGTTTCAGCAATGAGTGTCGAGTGTGGGTCAAAGAGAATGACTCTCAAAACAATTAACAGTGAAATGGCTGCAAGCCAGCAAGCTGTGCTTACTCCAGCCAGTAGACCTCTGGTCTCAGGAAGTTTACAGAGCTCAGGACCTGGATGTCAAAAAGACAGTCAGTCATACAGCACTGAGAGCAATGCTTTGGGGTCTGTGGGGTCAGCTGAGTATCATGGTTCTGGAGGCCTCGCTGAAAAATGAGCACCATGTAGTGAGAACAAGTAAAAATAGGGTCAGGAGCAAATAGGAGCAAAGTAGCAGCCGGGCTGGATCCTTAGGAACATCTGGGTGCGGTAGAAGTATGAGGAATTTTGATATGAATATTTATCACACGTAGCACCTGGTGATTTCATTGTACTGCACTGTCATTTAATAATTACTCCTCATAAGGGCCTGGTGAGGTATTAAATATTAATATGGCTAGCATCGCCAGAAAGGTAAAATCTCCTCCCGCTAAGGTGATGCCCTTACATGATGCAAGAGGTAGCACACATACATTCAGAACCACATGATCCAGTCATAAACATCTGTGAATTTGATTTGGGGAACAGTTTCTGTTGTTGTCCATGAACACGGCCTTTGGTCGGTGAAAATCATGTAGTTATGAATCATTGCAGAAATCCCTAAAAATTGGTAGTTTTGCAGAAGATATGGATTTTTGTAGTAAAGAGACAAGTTTATTCCTGCAGAAAGTATGGTTAATATTTTTTCTGTGTGAAAACGTCCAGATGAGAATGGAAAATATGTATGGTTTTGGGCGAACATGCAAAAACGGTATAGCTAATTGTGAGCTATTTCAGACAGCCCTAGTAGAGATGAAATTTGCATGGTCTAAGCAAGGTCAGATGTTACAAAACAGAGGACTGAGTGTGGGTACTGAGCACCAGTAGCTGAAGAAGATGAGGATAAGAATCAAGGTGAATATTCAACTCCCCAAGGCTCAAACACCACCTCAGTTGATAAAGCAAAAATTGGGGTGAGAGTGTAACAGTTTCCAGTGTGACCTAAATAAACCACCGTGGTGAGCAACACAAGGGAAGAGGCACGATACTCCCAGTGCACAGGCAGGGGGGAGACCAGGGGTGAGAAGAAAGGAAAATAGCAGCAGCCCATTGACTCCTGCTGTAGGACACAGGAGCAGGTAATAAATAGGAGCAGTCAGACAGACAAGCCTCATTCCGAATCCGAGAGTCACCCCCAGCCCCAGAATCACTCGTGCATAACTGGAGCAAATGAAGGTGCATTTACAAGGCAACAAATGTGACGGTGTCCCAGGTCCAGCTCCCCACCAGCACTCAGAGCCAAACTCTGCTCTCAGCTCACACCCTGAGCTCTCCAGGAAGGAAATGATCCGAGGGAAGAATTTGGCTCTGCATTTAGAAAGAAGAGGTGCTGTGGAGACAGCTCTAGAAGCTGACGTGCGGGCCCCCCTTTGCTTCTCCCTTCTAGAAATGATACCACAGGAACCGGGGGAGAAGCTGGTTCTCTCACACTGTTGAATAAAACAGCAATGTTAAGTGGGCTGAATAATTAATGCCTTTTGATGAAGAGCCAAGAAAAGTCAGAGAGGAAAATCTCCCAAGTCCTACATTCCGCAGTGGCTGGAGCATCGACAAATACAGCAAACCAAAGTCTTAGCAATCAGGAGGCTGAGAAAATTCATCTATTGCCAGACCAGATCAGGGCCATTTAGTAGTCCAGTATCCTGCCTCTGACAGTGTCCAGAGCAAGTGGTTAGGATCCCCTGTACTATTCCCCTGGATTCTCACCGTGCAGACCGGCCTCGTGGCTAGTGCAGAATGGGGAACTAAGAGGTGATATGATGCACTTTGAAATAGAGATCTTAGCCTCCCCACGGGGATTCAGATTCATGCTCTTGCTGCTTTTATAAACATACCTGGGAGAGTGGCAGCGTAATGAAACTTGTTCTGTTCTCCGGCGCCTCTGCTGTGCTGTCACTTGGACACGGGCTTCTATTGTTGTATGCTCTGAAAATACTCTCGGGCTTTTGCATGCACCTGTTGCTAGAGCTGGGAAATCAAATATAATATTTGCTGAATAGCACCAATACAGGCAGAACCCAGATGCCTTTTGACTCAGCTAGTCGGGCTGAATGATCCATTTGTTCACCTCAGCCAGCAGCAGCCCCCTGGGCCTCCTCAGCAGGTTGGCTGAACCACTTTACTCCCAACTCCCCTTATCAGCACTGGTGCTGGGGGAAAGGCTGAGGCGGCTGCTCCTGGACTGGTCCTGCTGGGCAGAGCAGTGGCCCAGAACGTGCTGTGTTAATACAGAGTTGTGCTGACTGCCATTTGTTACCCCTGCAGAGGGTGCAAGGTGTTAACTAACAAGTCATTTAGAAAAGGAGAAGATATAAGGCGAAGGCAGCTGAGTGGAGGGTCGGGTTTCCACCTGAACTCTGCATTACCTGACTGCTGAGTGCTTGGTTTTTCAGCCTTAGTGTCATACGTGGAGTAGGTATCCCGACATCTGCCCGAAGCTTTTTATGGTCAGTGGTGCTTTGTGCTTCTCCACTCCAGCCTGCCCTAAGCAGCCCACAGCCTCAGAGGACAGGTTGATTCAGCTTCTAGGCCCATGCAGTTTATGGTGTCTCTGAAAAGACTGCCGGTGCTTGAGGTGCCTTTGTGACATGGACAAGTCGACTGAATCTGGAATGAAACCCGCGTCACATTTCACATGACATGGGCCACGAAGGAGCCTGTTCTGAACCAGCACACTAGAGATATAATGAACCAATGGATCCCAGACCTGGTTTCACACCAGGAAGGTGTATTTGCCGTTTTTGCTCGAGTTGCCAGGAAGGTGGTGCTGGTTTCGGTAGAATTGTTTGATAGTCTCCCATCACATCTCACACACTATTTCCTGTGCTCTGTTCCCCTCACGCTGTACACGCAGCAAAATCCAAAGAGAATCAAGAATATTACAGGACACCTGACAGAGGAGACACTTGATTGCATTAAATCTACTCCCCTAACTATGGCTACAGTCACATCATGTAATGTGTCTAGCCTGCCTGGGATCTGCCGGGGCACGTATAGATTCAGAACCTCCTGTGCTTGCTACCTTGGGTGGAACGTTGTATCAGCAGAAGTCACCATCCTGATTGTTGTCAGCTGGATATGGACCCGGTCCTTCGACTAGAGTGATTTTCATGTACTGCTCTTTCTTCAGTAGGGTTAGGCGTGGGGGTTTCCTAACCAGCTTGAGACTGCAAGAGAGGAAAGGTGAGTTGAGAGCAGCACACAGGGCGGGAGTGGAGATCTCCAGGCGTCTCTGTGAGGAGCTGGCGGTGAGTCATCTGTAACAGGAGCAAGAGACCAATAACATGATCGGCATGAGCTTGAGATTCCGCCCTAGGGAGAAAAGGTCGCATTAGGTTTGCAAACCGAGGTTTCTGTTCTCTCCATGTCTCTTCGAGTTGCCCCTTCTGAAACAACCCAAGGGATGGAAAGCCATTTTGGTTACGGCTTAAAGAGTGCTGTGGAGGCAGGTCTGGCAGGATGAGGGACTGTGTTCTGCTGGCTGATTAGCAGAGCTCCAGGGTCTGCCTCTAAGATTGCTTGCTGAGTGGATGAGGCTGATGGAGCTGGAGCCTGATCTGCCTATGTTTAAGGAGCCACTCTAGCTTGGTGTCTCAGCCCCAGGCTGACAGGGGCAGGGAGCGCCGGAGAGTCCACTTACCCCTGTGGGAGAGCATCTCTCACGAGCAGCGCCATCTACCCAAGGCTGTGAACTGTGTCTCTATGAGCAGAGAACCAGAGGTTAGACTTGTCACTGGTAAGGCCCTGGCTCTGGTGCCTAACATGCTTTCTCACTAACGGAGCCGTTCGTTCTGTGTGTGGCTGCAGCGGTTAGGGGCGGTTTTCTACAGATTGTCACTCTTTATCAGCATGCTCCCTGCCAAAATGCAGATTTCCCCGGAGCCTTGGATTTCTTGGCAAGTGTCTCCGGATTTATCTTCCATGGCCCACTGTAAATCCTCTGCACGGAATCCTGTCTCTCGCTCCACAGAACCAAATCCATTCGTCCTTCCGGGCTTGCAGCGTGAAGCAGCTTTACCAATGATAGGAGGTGTTGGACAGTCATTGTGGCCCCAGGGAAATGTTTCAAGCCGTCAGAATAAGGTAGATGCGTGGCTTGCTAGGAGTTTGGTAGCCGAGTGGAGCCCAAAGCGTTGGTTTGAGTTGTATCATGTAGGGATTCAGACTGTCCATATCCCATAGTAAAGGTGGGAGAATAGCCCTCTTACCCTGTGAAGTTTACATAGACACTTCAACCAGCCTTCTAGCAAATTGGACACACAGTGGATCATAGACTTTTGTCTGTGTTAACAGTTCCAGCTGGTTTTTGTTGGCAGCATGGCTTGAATCTCTGGTTTGATCGGCGCAGGCAGAACTTACTCCCGATAGGCCCCATTCCAGAGTAGGTTCTTTGCTGTGTATAATAAGCAGAGTTCAATGTCACAGCGAGTAAGATGGAACAGAAACAACGACATAAACAACCCCAATTACCATGGGATCTTACTAATACTTTGATATAAATCTGACCTAAATTGCCAGCTGTTGCATAAGGAAAGATGCATTAAGTGGACATAAACGACGGCTGTAATCAATGTGCAGCTCTCCCTTCTGGACTTCTGGGAAGGCTTCGTTAATTTTAATTAAAGGAATCAAGGTTATATTGTATGAGGAGCTCCTTTCCCTGCCCTTTCCTTTGCGAATGATGACTGTTATCATCAGTCTCCTTCGGTCCACGTGCTGGAAGTTAGTACGCTAGTCCATCAAACTAGATGTTGGCTTGTTGTTGTTGTTACTTGTTTGTATCACCGGAGCTGCAGATCCCTGGTCATGGACCAGTGCCCATTGTTCTAGGTGCTGTTTTCAGGGGTGCCTTGTGTGGTAGACAAGCCCTTTATGGAGTCTAATGAGCAGTAACCTCTGCAGACATTTCCCCCAGGTGTTCTATTGGTCAAGCATCAGTTTTTAATAACCGTACTGAATAGTCCATTGAGTGCTGCGCCCTGGAAACGCATGCACCTCCGGGCCAAGGGCTTCCACGAGGGAGGACGTGGTGGCAGATAGAGCCAGTTAGAAAATACTTGTATGGAAATGGAACTCAGGTGAAATGTTCGAAATGTTTTGCAAAGACACAGCATTTTCAGAGGCATTGGGAGGGGGAGAAGAGGAGGGGGGGTAGAGAAGACACATATTCTATGTAGTTTTGTGGTCAGGTCACTGGGGTGTGGGAGCCCTAGGTTCAAGTCCCTCCTCTGCCTGATTCAGCATCATCTGGGGTGAAAAGCTTTGTTCTGAATCAGGCAGAGCAAAGACCTTCAGCCTCTCTCTGGCTCCACCAATCCCAGGCGAAAGCAGGAAAAGCAGACATTGCAACCATTCTGTTTTCAAGCTTTTGCTCTAGCAGCAAATGCCCTTTGAGAGGTGTAAATAAGTCAAATCTAGTCCCCAGAACACAGGAGCAAGCTGGGAAGATCTCCAGAGCTGGAGTGGGAAGGGAGCTGCTCTAACCCTGCAGGGCCGCAGCCACCTGCTGAAGGATGAGCATAGTTGCTAGTTCTCTCTGCCTGTGGGTGGGGGTGGCTTGAGGACTAGCAGAGTCATGGATCCACTAGCCATGCTCCTGCTCATTTCTTAGCTGATCTAAATATCGCTCATCTGCTCTAGTGTGCACCAAGTCCCAGCAGAGGCTTGTCTCAAAATACCCCTGGCCTGGGATCTCTAAGTCCTGTTCCCCTGCGCTGCTGAACTGCACGAGTTCCCCTGTGTGGACACCTTGCATGCACACAACGGGTGGCGTTCAGCACGAGACCAGACTTGCCCCTTAGGCAACTAACAGCTGCTGTAAAGAAGAAGGGTGTGAACGGGAATGTAATTCTAAGACTGGGTAGTGGTTTTGGCCCAGTGGTTTTGTGCCAGTCCCTTGCTACTCTGGTGATCCCGATCATCCAGTTGTAACCTGCCTCATAGAGCAGTGAGTTTACTGGACTCTGCAGGCCATATTTTGCTGTCCGGTGCAGAGGCAGGCCGGCTGCTAGTTGCTATGCGATCGCCTGCCTTTGTCTTGTTATTTCTTTGATGTGTGTCTTTCTTTCCTGTGCACTGCCTGTGTTGCATTTGTTCTCTCCTGTTTTTGTACTCTCTGATCTGTCAGGGTAACCCCCCTGTGCAATTAAGACCATTAAATCAATAAAGCCCACCTGATTAAATATGCTCGGTGTGATAAGCTTCTAAAGAGATGTTTTTGGCATCCCTTGCGGTAATGGCTTTTCACTGGGGAAGGTTTATATGTATATTTTCCCAGAATTGCTGAACTATTCATTGATCTCAAATGTATTCTGTGGCTGCAGATCTATCTGATGTGTGCTCCGTTGTGTTACCTTGTTGTATTACATTTAATTGAATAATGGGGTTTTCCCCACCAAAAAAGTCAATTGGTGCTGTATGTAAACATCCCAGAGCAGGGTTTGGGTCAATGTGTGCAGCTGAGTATCAGGACCAAAAATGTCAGAAATATCAGAGGGGCCTGAGCCACCCTCCTACCCGCTTTGTGCTATCTACGTTCCCCATGTGTTAATGTGGACCTGAAGTCAGGCAGCTGCCGGAATGAGTGCACTGCCCTGTGCAGTCATCCATGGTGATGGCATGGACCAGCAGAGCATAGTCAATCACTGCAGGTGTTTGAGGGAATAAGGAGGAACGTATGTGGATCACACCCCATTGCCGTAAGCTCTGCCTCCCCTTCCCTGGCCAATGGAGAACCCAATGGGAGTAGGTTCCACAGGCTTTGGAGCAGGGCAAACATAGCATGCCGTACCATTCCCCCACTGGCCATGGCTTTTCACACATGCGCAGCCCAAGGTCTGAATGTTGCCACATGTGCCTGACAATGGGAAACTAGCACAGTGCCTTCCGTTCAGCAGCAATCTCTTGAGGCTAGACAGTGGGTCTGAACAATCCAGCGGCAGCTGGGCCTGTTAGATATTCTGAGGACCGGAGGGTACTGCCGTGTGAAAGACGTACTGACTGAGCTTTGCTGTGCTCAGAGAGGAATGCTGCAGAATCTTGCAATTCGCCCTGGGGGTTGCTAGCTTTCTTCACCTAGGGCACTAAACAAAGTGAATTGTGCGAAACTGGAAAATGCTGTGCAGGAGAATGAATCCATGTTCTCAAGACGAAAAGAGGCATGTTGAGCAGAAAAGAGAGTGTTCTATTTTTCTACATCAGAAGAAAAGCCCTTAGAGAGTAGAGGACACCAGTGATCTTCTTTTCTAACAGTAAGATGCACTTTGCGATCTCTTTGTTTCCATCAGTAGTAAAAGGCTGCAGCCCATTACAGCCACCTGGGGATGGGGTTTGCTGTGCGTTATGCAGATGGGGAAAGGGATGGTCTCCTGAGAAGCACACAGGGTGAAACCCCAGAGCCCACTGAAGTCAATGAGAGGGTCACTGTTGATGTCAGTGAGGCCAAGATTTCATGCAGAGCCCTGCAGGTTTGCTCTGACATCTCCAGTCCTCTCTGCTCTTCCTCTGCATAATAATGGCTGCTCATCATACCATGATCCTAACAAAGCCCCAATATACATTACACACATTAGGGCGTGTCTGCCGTGCACAAAAGGTTCTTAATTGCTAACCCGAGGTAAAAGCAGTCGCCTTGCCTCCACGGCTATTCGAAGCCCCGTTGGCTAACCCAAGTTAAGAACCTGACACTTGTTTGCAGTGTAGACGTATCCATGCTGATGGCAGAGTATGGCCAGGCAAGCCCTTCCCCACCACTGCAGTGCAGCGGCTGCTTAGCAATGCTGAGCAACACCGCACCGTGCAGGCAATCATCCAGCTGTATCTCTACGGCACATGTAGATGGGAACATGAGCTGGAGTGTGTCCAGAACAGCTGATTTAACACTACATGGGGAGGAAGCATTCAGCTCAAACTTTAAATGTAATCACTGGCAGCTTAGGGCCTGATCCTGCAAAGACTTAAGCCCAGGCGGAAATGTGCCTATGCAGTGTGAGTAACACCAAGAGAGATCCAGGGGACTGCTGCCGGTGCATCACATTAAGCGCGTGCTTAAGGCTTTGCTGGATCAGAGTCAGTTTGAGCGGCTGCTGGGCGAGGTTACGGAAGAGTGAATACATGGTGTTTCATCTGCGTCCCTGATTGGCCGAGGCCACGCTCTGGGGCCAAGACGAGCAGCAGGAATCCATTTTGCTTGGTTTTCCAAAGAGGAGTTGTGCTTTAGTGTAACAGTTAGGGATGTAAAATATTAAAGGGTTAAATGGTTAATCAATAAGTATTGGTCTTACTGTTAATATCTAGCAGTTAACGTTTAAAACAGATTGGCAGCAGCCTTTCCATTTCCAGGGTCAGACAGCAGCCGTACGGGGTCGGACAGCTGCCCTGAACCTTCACCCTGTTGTGTGGGACCAGGTGGCAGCCCTGGACCCCGACCCGGGACCTTCCCAGGAGCTGGTCTGTCAGCGTCACAAATATCATTCATTAAGAAGCAGTTTTCAAATATAAGCACCTAAGTTATGCCTGAAAATCCATAATCATGTCGCATAGGCAGGTGGAAGTTGCATGTGCAGATGGAATCGTACAGGCATGAGTGTGTCTCGGTAGAATTAAGAACATTGCATCGCTGTTGTTTTTTAAGTTTCTTTTTAAAATGTAATTCATTGTTTAGGTCTATCTAAGCATCCTGATTTTTAAGGCTTCTTTGATCTATCCAGAGTTATGTAGTGGTCTGTATATATGAATTTAAGGAGCTTGATCAAAGTGTTGGAGCCTAACGAACATGGAGTGTTCTGTTGCGTGTTTAGTTACATTTCAATTTTACATGACCCCTTTGTCAATTTGAATAAAACACAATGTTGTCAATGAAGCATCCTAGTGCCTTCTTTGCTTAGAGACCTGGAAAGTTAAATGTGAATTCGAATGCATGAATTCTTTATTTACTTTTTATGCTGGTAGGCCTGGCAGTCTCTGTTCCAGTAAGCACCATATGTGTGCATTCCCTCATTGTCATTAACATTTAGGAGTTTTGTTAAAAAGAAATAAAAACACGCCCATGCTGTAGCAAAACAAAAATGGACGAAGGATAATAAACCAACATAAAATTAGCTGTCGAAAGTATTTAGACAGTATAGATTTGGGGAAAAACAGGATTATTAGTTGATGTTCAACTGCTCCAAAGATGAAATTGTCAGTTAGTGACATTTCTCGCTGAAATAGTAATTAAAAAAGAAAAAAAAAGGTGGTGTTAGTTCTTTGGTTATTTTTACTGGCCTTTTTTTTTTTCCTGAGAGAGAAAAATAATAGCCAGACTGGAATTGCAACCACTTCACAAAAATCAAGGTTATTTTTAGCATAAACCATGTTTTAAGTATGCATTTAACTCATATAACATCTAGATCTTCTAACTGGCTGTCTATGCAGCTTCATATACTTGATTTCAGAATATGTCACGTACTAGCAGTTATACACACTAGTCCCTCTAGCCTTGCCCCATTGCCGGCTTCCTTGAAATGCTGCTTTAAGATCACTGGATCCTACGTAACTGCCATTTATGCCATTTCTTCAGCAGCCATTTATAGTCACATTTCTGAGTAGAATTGCAACAGGCAGATCTTGGGCCAAATCCTAAATCGCATCTTTGCATACAAAGCAGCCTTATATCTGGCCTAACTGGTGGATACAAAGTGGGCTTGGCTAGTATACGCGATGCTCAGAAATCCCTGGCTCCCATCGTTTCTTGGGGACCATTGGAGGCAGCAATTGCTTAGAGCAGCACAGAGGTTCCTCTAACTTATGCCTTGGCCAAAGCAGCCTCCCAGCACCGTAGGGATCATAGACACCAAGATGGTGTAACAGCACTGTTGTCTTCCTACATGGGCTTCTGTGCTGGGCACAGCTTGGCTCGACCGGAGGCTGGTCCCTGTGGCTTCTTGTCCTGTGAGACTCCCGTGGCGGGAAGAAATTGTTTCCAGTTCTAGGTTTCCTTGATCTCAGTTTTCACCCACTGCTTATCTAACCTGATGGACCAGAGTCTCATCTGGTGTCAATTGGCACCACTCCATTGAAGTCAATAGATCTACCCCCAGTTACTCCACCTGCAGATTGGACCCTATTCATTTTCAGAATCTAGTGCCTACCCTCCTCTTCTCTGGGAGTCTGGAGAGGAACCCAGATAGTGTGTGAGATTCCTGTGATCTAGGCTCTGGGGAGTGAGAGCTTCTCAGTATACCACGGACATGTTCATGACGCAACATTTGGATTTTTCCACATCTGTAAATAGCATGATAGTTTTGTTGTGAGAAGGGGATGGCAGTGCAGTGTGATCTGCTCTGATCGCCTCATCCCGGGCTCTGGGAAGTGTCACTTTCCATGCGGTGGCATCTAGTCTGGCGTGGGGTTTAGAGCAGAGATGTGGCCATGCCAACCACAGCATTGCCAGTGGAGCACTATACACCCTCTTCGCCTGCTGCCGAGACCCTGTGGATCAATCCTCATTTCCCCTGCCACTGCTCTTGGCAGGTGCCTGAGCACTCGTGCACCAGTTATCCAGTTCCCTCTCTCTGCTCATCTCAGCAGTGTGAATGTGGGGCAGGGAGCTAGCCCATCGCCTGGGCTTCTCAGCATTTCCCAACATGCTGCGTTATAATTTCAGGAACTGCTTAGACTCCCAAGGCTTAACATCGGGCTTCTTTTCTCCCGCTGCCTCCAGCCGCAGAGACTGAAGTACAGAAGGAATTGATGATGCTCAGCTGGACTTCTGCATATCTGACTTGGCTTAATTTTGTGTAACTTCAAGGGAATTTCACCCTTTTCTGTTAGGAGTTAGAGACTTGGCCATCAATTATCTTGTCCAATCTCCTTGGCAAATTTGGGTAAATTCGATTTCATGCCAAAAAAATTATAGGACAACGATGAAAATACGGAATGCTTCTTTTTTGTGAGAAGGTTTCCTTGGTATTCTTAATGAGATCACAGTAATAATAAAGACACTTTACAAAGCTGGAAGAGAAGGGGTAAAGAGACAAGGGAATCATTTCTGACAATGACAAGAAAACCACGTCAATGTCATATGTAGCTCTGGGTAGATTTGTGAAGCCTAAATGACGTTTTCAGGATCAAGTAAGCAAACTCATGGTTTTGAGGTTTTCTGCTGCTACTTTGTCACACTTGTCTGCTACGTTAGTTGTATTAAATCTTTCTCGGTAAATGGTGACTTTGATGTCTCTTTCCAATTTGTATGACATTTCTCTGGACAACTGTTAGAAAGATGTTGCTGAACTGACAGATAAAGTGCTGGAGATTGATACTAAAATCCCCAATGTAGTCAAAAGTTATTGAGCCCTATGACTTTTGTAGAGCAGACATAGAAGCCTACCCACATCTGTTTGACCTGACCAGCACACGGTTGATTGTGATAACCAGTTCACTTGAGTTTCGTTGGTGTTCATAGTACCTGGTGCATGATAAACCCAGGTATGTGTCCGTAACAAACCCTGGCTTCATACAGATGCCACAGTCTTCAGCGAGCACTGAACCAGTGATCTTCAGCAGGGAAAGTATGAGCCTGGGCAGTTGAGCTAAAGACAGAGGCTGCAGGTGAGTAGTAGGCTGTTACAGTCACTGGGGGCAGCTGCTATGGGGGGGCAGACCACTGAAATGCCTTAGACTGCTTGGAGAATTGCATTAAGGATTCAACTGTGGCCTGCGAGTGAGAGCTGGGGAATCTCTCAGGCGTTCCTGGATCCCCTGCATTCCGGACGCAGTGATTAGAACTAGATGTCCAGAGGGTTGCATGGGGATGGGAATGTGGAAAATCCACTCTTGAGCTGATTAAGTAAAAGTTAAAGAAGTGCCGAAGGCAGCCGTCGAGTAAGAGATTAACATGCCCTTCTTCCCCGGGAGAGCAGAGGCACTGGGAGTGAACCACATCGCCATTGGGGGTTGAATCCCTGCCCAGCAGGCAGGAGCTCTGTAGTGGGGATCCACGCAGTATTCACTCTACTCCTATATCAGAGCCATTCTTTAGGAAGAGGGGTAGCGTGTGCCCCCAGCATGGGCCAGCTGGGGGACTAACTCAGACTCGTAGCTGGCAGGCATGGTGCCTTCTGCCCACGGCGTTCTGATGTGGGGGTAGAATGTGCCCCTCCTTATGCTCCTCTGTTTCTGTACGGGGGCGAAGGGATAGCCCTTCGCCTCTTCCCCTCCACTGTCTGGCAGAAATAAAGACTGATCATGCTGGAGGATCGTAACACATCTCTGCTCGAGAGAGGCCTCCCCCATCCAGACCATCTCCCTAGACTCGGGCATTCGGAAGTCTTCAGGTGTCACACCTGGAAACAGCGGTTCCACTGGTGATCAGATAAATTCTTCATTCAAACGTGACTTGAAATGGGCTCAAGGCGGAATATTGGCACATGGGCCCTCCACCATCAGTGCTGTACCCACTTAATCCCTACGCAGTCAGCGAAGCAGCACACAAGTATTTCCCAGGGTGTGCCAAGATTGTGCAAAGTGGGACCGAATGCTGCCATTAAGGTTGTTAACACTTACACTAAGAGTCAAGGACATGCCGTGCCAGAACCATCTCTCTCTCTCTCGTTACAGAAACCCCTGGCCAGAAGGGGATTTTTGAGCATTACTGGCAGTGCATCCAATTATCATAGAAAGTTCTGCTCCTGCTCAGCCTGGCTGGCTGCCTGAGTGAAAATCTTCCTGCCATACTCCCTGGTGCACACTTAGGCAAATTGACTTTAAATAGGAAAAAGCCCTAGGGAGAGCAGAAGGAAACGTTCAGGTACAAGCTCGCTGCCTCTCTCCGGTTGGCTTGGGCCACTTCTTGTGCAGTAGTTTCATTGCTGCCCTCCTCTCTCTGCAGCCTTCACTGCTTTATCCTTTTCCTTCATCTCAGCCACGCCGGTTCCATCAAGGTCGCCATGAAGAGAGGTCTCCTGGGAACCGTGGTGTGAACCTCTCCTAGTCTCTCTTTAGCTAATGTAAAAGTGAGTGCACTCAGTGCTGGGGAAGGTGCTCAGCTGAAGCCGTATTTCATCTCTTGAAGTACCGCGGGATGTGCAGCATCTGGGGAGTCTTCCCATGCTACCTCACGGCTGTATTTTGACACGCTTCTCAAGGGGCCACTTAAAGGGGTGTGAGGAAGGGTGGGCCGCCCATGGGTTCTGTGCCAAGATTGTCAACAAAGAGGCAGCGGGGGATTTGTGATGTGAACGCCTGTCTGAATTAATGCTGTCACATAGGCCGCTCAACAAATATTAGATGGTAACAATGCACCATTGGCAACAGTTTGTGCTGGGCCTTGCTTCCTGGCCTGAAGGTTAAACCCAAGAGCTGTCATCATTAGTTAGAGTTTGGAACAAATCCACACACCCCTCAGTGCTTCCTGGTGTTGGCCAAGCCTGGTGTCAGATATACCAAGATATTGTGAGGTTGCTGCTCTGCTGTTCCCATCAAATTTCCTACCTAACCAAAAATTACAAGAAGTTTCATGAGAGATTCTGTCTTGTGAGATTCCATCTCAGTCTCTAGATGAAAGAGAAAAGTATCCACACTTTATAAAGTTTGTTAATGGATCCATAGGGATAAAATACCCAGTTTTGTTACAACTCCTCAGATGTGGGAGTCCACAGACTAGACACGTTTGTCACTAGAACTCAAATTTTGTCATGCTCTGTGAGTTCTTTGATTTCCTATTAACAAACTGGCAATAAGCCCTCTGCTCCCACTGTGCTGAAGATATCAGCACAGAGCCATTGTTATCCATGACCAATCCATTTTCACCTTTTGATAATAGTCCTCTTGATGTATGATGGGCTTTTTGTGATAAAAGTCCTTTCCCATCCCAAATCAGGACACCAAACAGGAACAGCAGAGTGGTAGAAGAAGATCAGAGTGCTGTTTAAACACTGGAACCACATGACAGACTTTTCAACTCCCTCCTTTTTCTAATCGGTCCTGCCTCTGTAAGAG
Organism: Sternotherus odoratus; assembly: GCA_032164245.1. Classification (NCBI taxonomy): domain Eukaryota; kingdom Metazoa; phylum Chordata; order Testudines; family Kinosternidae; genus Sternotherus; species Sternotherus odoratus. The sequence continues at coordinate 84,736,080 of JAVMKO010000009.1, read as the reverse complement.
GAAGATGATTACAAACACCTCTGTAGTGTCCATATAGATGAATTGGGGGCGGTCTCCTTAAGGAGGCAAAATCACATCAATGTACCATCCTTTTGTTGTTTTGGTTCTGAACATTGAGTTCTCACTTTGTGCTATTTAAAACCATAGGGCTCCATCTACATGTGGACATATATTTCAGCCTCATTCCACCTCTGGTCTGTATACTCTTTAGGGTACATCCTTCAAGGTTCCAGCATCTCTGTGAAATGTAATGACCTCTTTCTGTACCAGAGACGCCTGCCCATGATTCCAGGTTAGTGAGGAGTATTCAGCCGGCTGGAACTGATAGAGCCAGTCAGTTCTTTGTGTGACAGCTCACAGCTGGAAAGAAAATTACTGCATCCTTGCAGGGGGTGAGACTAGATGACCCTTGCGGTTCTACCCTATGGTTCTACCAGGAGTCAGGACTGCAGGACGATGGCACCAGAGTGGCTGTTTGGTGGCGGTCTTTTAAAGAGTGCAAAGAAATCTCCAGTGATTAAAATCATCTTGAGTGCCTTTGGGCCCCTGTTCAGAACCATGCCGCATCTTACAGGATGCAAATATTGCAGGACAAAGGCACACTACTGTCAGCTTGTCTGGTTCTCGTGTAGAGCTCTTGAGGACAGGTATCTAGACAGTCCCAATATCAAGTTCTGTACCGTACAGAGGGGGGTGGTAAGAGCTTCCTGGGGCATTCTGTCATTTGATTTTACAAGTTCACCCTCTTCTTGGAAAAGCCACTTGTGAACGTGGTCGATTATTGGCCCCGTAGTTACATCAGAGCCAGACAATAGAAGACAAGCATGTTAGGGATCAGAACTATTCAAGGTTTGCTCGCTGAAGAGGGGATTTCAGTGCCTTATGCTGTCCCTCTGCATTGGGCTTTCACCCAAGATGGAGCAGAACGCAGATTGCACAGCTGGCTGTCCTGATCAGACTCAGCACAGAACATGCAGAGGGCAACGAAAATGATTAGGGGGCTGGAGCACATGACTTATGGGGAGATGCTGAGAGAACTGGGATTGTTTAGTCTACAGAAGAGAAGACTGAGGGGGGATTTGATAGCTGCTTTCAACTACCTGAAAGGGGGTTCCAAAGAGGATGGATCTAGACTGTTCTCAGTGGTACCAGATGACAGAACAAGGAGTAATGGTCTCAAGTTGCAGTGGGGGAGGTTTAGGTTGGATATTAGGGGGAAAAAATTCACTAGGAGGGTGGTGAAGCACTGGAATGGGTTCCCTAGGGAGGTGGTAGAATCTCCTTCCTTAGCAGTTTTTAAGGCCCAGCTTGACAAACCCTGGCTGGGATGATATAGTTGGGGTTGGACTAGATACCTCCCGAGATCCCATCCAGCCCTGATATTCTGTGTATTCTGGAGCCAGCGCAAGATGGTGGCCCCGTTTTACACAAACTGTCATCTACTGTGTGAGACCGTACAGAGTCCAGTTTGCATGTTGCAGTTAGAATGGGCTGAGTTATCCCCTTCCCTGGTTAGGGGAGACCAACCTTTGGAAGCTGGAGGGCAGAACTGGCGGCAAACACCTTCACCTGAATGGAAACAAGTGAGTATATGGTACTCTTGACTAAGCCAGTAGGAAATGGATCTCCCTACATCTGCTCCCGTGTGTAAAACCTCTCGCCATTCACTGGTGTAACCAGCCCATGCAGGGAACGCACTCAGGGATTTAGTGTTACAAAGCAAGAGAAATGGGAGTTGTTTCTGGGGTGGTATTGCTGCAGCAGAGTGCCACTGGCGTCTGCCTGCTGCTGGCTTTTAACCTTGTCATCAGACAAGTGAAATGATGTCGCTACCTTGACTATAGCTTGTCATCTCTCACAGAATCCATACCACTAAATACCCTGGGCTGTGTGAAATAGGGTTAGCTCGCAGCATGAGTTGTATAGGTCACTATTCAGCAAAGCATTTAAGACTGGGGATTAACTTAACTTTCCAACCAACTTTTTGGGGTGTAAGCATGTACACTGATGTTGCACTGAATTGGGGCCACAGCAACAACTGGGGTTACCGTGTTACTCTTCTACTAATGAACAGCACTGTCTCTAATATGTATTTTATTATATGTTTATATCGTGTGTAAGTAACTATAACCATTCACACCTGCTCTTGTTAAAACTGCAGAAAAGTGCCCCTTATTACAGAGATGACTCTTTAAATTATGTGTAAGTCCATGAGTAAACACAAGGTCAAATCATTGTTATGCTTCAAACTATAGCACTTTTGTCTCCCCCCTCCACATCCCCACCTTCAATTCCAGTGTTCCAGTGTTCTTATGACCTTGTCTCCCAGAACTCAAACCCTCTCTGTGCAAGGAAATGAACAGCTAGCTCATAGGATAAGTAGATTAAAACAATAAGCTATTGCTAATTAAGGGTTCATTGTGGAAGATGCTGACCACTCTGGCCCCGATCCAGCAATGCTCTTAAGCACAGGCTTGATTTTAAGCTTAAAGTTAATCACAAGCTTAAGTGCTTAACCAGCCAGTTGTTGGTATTCTACATACCCTTGTGTACCTAATCCTCTTAACGGCACTCAAACAAAAAGGACTTTGGTGACTCAAGGATAACAAGTGAGTCCATATACTCTTGACTACACAGTTACAGTGCATTAAAGGTGGCCATACTGAAGGCAGTCCTGTCCATTGTTGTGAAAAGATCATTTATTGTGCTGTGTTTCCAGGTGTACTGACAGACCTCAGGTCCTGCATACTCTGTTTTCATACACAGAAATGTGTTTTAAAAATTAGTTTTCTGCAAACCCATGAGTTATGAGGCAATGGAAGACCATTGCCCAAAGTGCAAATCACTAAATCTACTGCTAACCCCACTTGGGAGGGAGACTCTTGTCCACTCGGAACTAAAATGAGACAACCAATAAACTTCCCGTAGGTCATCAGAGAGCTGTCAGGATGATACTGACTTTTGATCACTACTGTCCTGTGCCGAACTCAAGCTCATGACCTAGAAAAAGTAGGAAAGACGGTGAACCCTATTACCAGTCACCAAAGCCATCCGAATTCCCCGGAGCACTGCCATATTCTAAACTTCATTTCATAATGGAAGCTGCTTTTAGGCAGATAGCCTCATGGTTTGAAGCGAGATACAAGCTGGCTGAGCAGTTATGTTCCATGAATAGCATCTTATCCTTTCAAATTGCTCCTATTAATTTGCTCAAATGATCTGCATGCCACTGCAAACTTTTGTGAAACTGGAGCATTTTCAAGTTCATTGGGAAAGGCAAAAACACCAGTGATTTTGAGTGTTTGTGCATTTTACTTTGAACAGCTTTTGAGAACAAAGTGCTAAGTGTGAGAGAGAATGGTTTGGAAGAGTCGTCTGAGGGAAGGGATCAGAAGTAGACCCCATCGACCGGGAGGCATGGGATGCATTGTCCTAGGGATGGGGGTTCCACAGCCACCACTCCCAAGAGGAGGCAGTGGGGGGTGATGGTCAGGGACTATCTCCTCCTGATTCTAGGAGAGAGACAATGTGGGTGCAGTAATATCTTTTATTGGACCACAAGACCTCAAGAAGAGCTGTGTGGCTCGAAAGCTTGTCTCTCTCGTCAATAAGAGATATCACCTCACGCACCTTGTCTCGCTAATATCCTGGGATCAGACACAACTACAACTACGCTGCAAACTTTAAGTGTGAGAGGCATTATTCTTGGTTCCCTGTTTGCACAGACTCTACAGTATTACAATCCTATTGTAGTTGACCAATCACATTAACAAGTTAAATAAAGCAGGGTTAGTTTCACTCCTTACCTGTGATGGTAAGTGTAGAGGAGACTCTCCTGACCTTAGTGTTTACCGTTACTGATGTGGCGTGATTTTACTGAAATGTAAATTTTGTTAGACTTCGGGGCCTGTTGTTTTGATAGTGTGTTATGAACATCCGCTTTCTGAGTGCCGTTTATGGAGACCAATTCTCAGTTTGTGTTACAATGTATTAAGGGATTTCTTCATACATAGTTAATAAGGCAGTTCAATCAATCACATCTCTGCTCTACTAGTGCCCCGAGCATTCTGGGTTGGAATTCCAGAACACAGCTCCAGGTACTTACACTGCAAGCTGAGAACATTACTGAGATGTCCAAGGTAGCACTTGTCTCTAACAGTGAAGAGAAACATTACTTTTGCATATAGACTCAGTGAAGGTAGATAAAGCTCTAGTAACTGATGACTTCTCTAAGGGCTGGGCTACATTGAGGGGGGGAGGGAGGGGATTGACCTAAGATATGCAACTTAAGCTACCCAAATAGCATAGCTGAAGTCGAAGTATCTTAGGTCAACTTACCTGGACGTCCACACTGCAGCAAGTCAACTGTCACTGCTCCTCCGCCGACTCTGCTTACTCCTCTCGCTGAGGTGAAGTACAGGAGACGATCCGGGGATTCATTTATCACGTCTAGATGAGACGCGATAAATCGATCCCCGATACACCGAGTGCTACCCGCCGATCCGGTGGGTAGTGTAGCCATACCCTAAGTGAATAGACCTTGGGAAATGTAAATGTGTTTCTTCCAATTTCTTTTAAGCAAATAACCTACATTGTTAGAAAGAATGTTCTGAAATACTGTATCCGACAAACCCACTCAATGGGAATGCCTTATCCTTTTAAAATTATTAAAACGATATCCAGCCATCCATCCTCTAAATCAAATCATTAAATCTAGTTTAGGTTTACATTTGCACACTTCTCAGAAATCCTTTCAAGGCCACAAGTCATTGCCCTGGTGATTAGAAAGCAGAAGCTAACAGAGGAATTTAAAATTCTATTATAGATAATATTGTAATGGGCATAATTGCTGAATCTGGTATAAAATCCAGTCATCTATTGATTAGTGGATGCAGCTTGTAAGATGAGGCTTGTACTGTAACAGCCAACTCTGCTGTGGTTTGTCAGTCTGGGTCAGAAAGTCCCTGTCAGTGAATTTCCAGGGGATAGTGAAGGGTCAGACTGCTCAGCACTCATTAGTCTCTGTACACAGTATTTGTCAGAGTGCATGGAGTGTGCTACAAGCAGAAAGCCAAAATTCAAGGCCTGGTGGGATAGTTCCCTTGCGATCGGTTTGTTTATAGAAAGATACACAAAGTCCTGTTTGTCTGAACAGCATTAAGAACATACAACAAACAGGCTTCTGCAGAAATCCACTCCACCTTGGGCCCAGGAGATGAACATTCCTCCACTTCCTGGCCAGGGTCACACACAACTGCGCCTGCTTACTCACTACAACTGCTTAAACACACAACCTTATTACAGGACGCAACCCCTGAATTTATACCCAGGGGATCCCATCTTCTGCTCTAGCCATCTGGCATGCCAGATCTCGGAATATCCCTGTTGAAGTGTTGACCTTAGGCCCAGAATTGGTTGTGGTTTCCAGTCATGGTCTAATACCACCTCCTTACTCTTACTCAAGATTTCTCTGCTTTGGCATCCAGTGATCACATTTTCCCTCCTAGCTACAGCATGGTCTTGGGAGTTCTTGCTCCATTGGTTATCTAGTGTGATCTCCAAGTCCTTTTCAGATCACTGCTATTCTAGGATACAGTCCCCAATCCTATAAGTGTGACCTACATTCGGTATTCCTACATATCTTGCATTGGGCTAGGTTAAAATGTGTATTGATCAAAGGAACCCATCAAGGGCTGCACATTGGTCTCTATTGCTATAGTATAACTGAAATTACTTTTTGTGGATAGTTAACCAGTTTTTAATCCATTTAATATGGGATACATTGATTTGTACCAAGCTCATCCAGGACTAAATACCTTACAGAAGTTTACGTATATGATATCAACCAAACTTGCGATCTCATCAAAAACAGTATCAGGTTTGCCTGCCAGTACATTTTTTCCATAAAACCATATTGACTGGTATTAATTGTGATACCATCCTTAATTCTTTACTGTTTGTGTCCCATATTAACCTTTCCAGGATTTTGCCTAGTTGGATCGGATGCCACTCTAACCAGCCAATAGCCATCCTGTTTATGCTTTTTAAATATTGACATGAAAAGAGCCTTTCTCCAATCCCCTGCTTCATTAGAAAAAATAACATTAATGGGTCAGAAATTTCCTTAGCCAATTCTTTTAATACTCCTAGGTGCAAGTTATCCAATTGTGAGGGTTTTAAAACGTTTTTTATTAACTTTAATAATTGCTGCTTAAGAACATAAGAACAGCCATACTGGGTCAGACCAAAGGTCCATCCAGCCCAGTATCCTGTCTTTCGACAGTGGCCAATGCCAGGTGCTTCAGAGAGTATGACTAGAACAGGTAATCAAGTGCTCAATCCCCTGTAAACCATTCCCAGCTTCTGGCAAACAGAGGCTAGGGATACCATCCCTGCCCATCCTGGCTAATAGCCATTGATGGACCTGTCCTTCATGAACTTACCTAGTTCTTTTTTGAACCTTGTTATAGTCTTGGCCTTCACAGCATCCTCTGGCAGGGAGTTCCACAGGTTGACTTCATTATGTGAAGAAATACTTCCTTTTGTTTGTTCATTTTAAATCTGCAGCCTTTTAATTTAATTTGGTGACTCCTAGTTCTTGTGTTCTCAGAAGGAGTAAATAACACTTCCTAATTTACTTTCTCTGCACCAGTCATGACTTTATATACCTGAATCATATCCCCCCTTAGTCATCTCTGTTCCAAGATGAAAAGTCCCAGTCTTATTAATCTCTCTTCATATGGAAGGTGTTCCATGCCCCTTATAATATTTGTTGCCCTTTTCTGAATCTTTTCCAAGTCCAATACATCCTTGTTGAGATGGGGTGACCACATCTGCATGCAGTATTTAAGATGTGGACGTACCATGGATTTAAATAGAGGCAAAATTATATTTGCTGTTTTATTATCTATCCCTTTCTTAATGATTCCCAACATTCTGTTTGCTTTTTTGACTGCTGCTGCCTATTGAGCAGATGTTTTCAGAGAACTATCCACAATAACTCCAAGATCTCTTCCTTGGGTGGTAACAGCTAATTTAGATCCCATCATTTTATATGTATACTTGAGATTATGTTTTCCAATGTGCATTACTTGCATTTATCAACATTGAATTTCATCTGCCATTTTGTTGCCCAGTCACCCAATTTAGTGAGATCCCTTTGTAGCTCTTTGCAGTCAGCTTTGGACTTAACTATCTTGAGTTGTTTTCCATTATCTGCAAATTTTGTCACCTCACCGTTTACCCCTTTTTCCTGATCATTTACGAACATGTTGAACAGCACTGGTCCCAGTACAGACCCCTGGGAGACACCACTATTTACCTCTCTTCATTCTGAAAACTGACCGTATATTCCTAACCTAGGAATAATTTAGGACCATTTAGCATTCTTCCTAGTAATTGATGAAGTAGAACATAATTCATTATCACTGTAATACATAAAAACATCATGCAGGTTCTTTCCAAATACAGACCAGAATATATTCTACATCAGGATTGTCCATTTTATCATCTTTAGGGATGCAGGGAGCATTGTATTTACTTGTGGAATTACCCTTGCCGTATTGGCAACTCCAGGCATTCAAAAATCATAAAACAGACCTAAAACATTATGAGATTTTAAAAAATAATACATTTTGGGTTATTTTTATTCATCTTCTTGCTCATTAGGGGATTAGGGCATCACATTTTAATTTTTTTCTCCAGAAACATGAGGGCTAGTAGCTGGTGTGGTTTTTAAATGAAAGCTGTGATTCTGGTTTAATAACATGACTCCAGGAGCTTGGTATTTAAGAAAAGAACCATGAGGCTCATGATAAAATCATGAAAGTTTGCAGCACTGCCCTTGAGTCCTGCTGCACCCTGTAAAAAGATCCTCTGTGCACACTGTTCTGTAAAAGAGGGTAATCATTGAAAATTGCAATGATTAAACAAGATATTTGGTATCTCTCAGCTCTGATGAGGACTTTTACATATGCTCATTTATATGACTCACAAGATGATGGACATTTCTGAATTGGTTGTCTGTGGACGTAAGTTAGAAGGAAGTAAATTAGTGAAAGAGAAATACAGTTTTACATCTAGTGATGTGGTGTTTCATGCTTACAAATACTTTGCTCTACAGATAAGAAAGAGGAATGAGAGTCATTAAAGCCTTAAATTCCCTAGAGAATAATGCAGAGCCGTAATGTTAAAACTGTATGTAATTGCTTTCTATTTTTGTATAGTCTGTGGCAGCTATGAAACTTTAAAGTGAATATCAGAAAGTATGGTTAATAGAAAATGCTTCAATTGCAATATATTACTGCTTCATAAAACATCTTCTGTGCTTTTAACAAGGGAGATAGCATGGGTTTTTTCCCCACACTACATGACTTCTCAGTCTGGAATGTTTTAAATGAGGAATGGCAGAATCTGTCTGAAAGTGGCAGTTTAGGAAAGAATTCCACAGGCTTGTGTCCCCTGGCAATTGCACATGGATGAAACGGTACTGGATTAAAAACTACTCCAGTAACACCTGTGTAAACCAAGTGAAAGCTATAATCTGGATTGTACCATTGCCCTCTCATTAACTAAATGAATCAGAGAGGCTGGTAATCACAAACTGAAAAGGATATTGAGCCTCGTTTCCCATGGGACTGGGAAAAACCTTTTCTGTATTCTTCCAGCCAACTCTTGTGATAAGTGGCAGGATAGGTGGAGTTTTAGTTGAGTAGTATATATTCTGGTTTGATCTGGATAACGAGACTGCAGAGAATGATCAAGAATTGCTTAAAATACATCACACTCCATCATTAGCATCCACTGGGACCACCATGTATATATGGCATACAGTAAACCAGGCTGGAATTCATGCTCATTTCCCCCAGTTTTTTGGGGGAAGGAACTTCAGGCCCCGTTTGCAGTTGACGCAGAACACAAATAAATAAGAATACAGAGCAGGCAGCGATTTAAGCAGAGAAATGTGGAAAAATTTGCACAAGACAATCAACAACAGTAAATGGGGTTGCACCTGGGTCAGTGTATTCTGCAGCACCTCACTCCTGGCCTGTGGTACCCAGAGCTGAGCCCAAAATGAAAAAAAATGAACTCAATTCATGTGGGGATTTGAAAGCTGCTTTTTATTCTCCCTGGCTCTGATCTAAGCACGGTGCTTGTTACAAACCCACTCCTACACCTTAGCCTTCCCAAATCCCTCTTTACTGCTGGGAGCGAAGTGGCCACTGGACCTTACTGTGTGTTTTCCACAGAAAATTTCTGAAGCTCAGTTGATTAATGTTACATATCTCTTTGTTTTACCGTCTTGTGAACACATATGTTGTCACTGGGTATAATACAGCACTTGGCTCAAGTGTCCCTTGAAAATACCATACTTAGCAGATTGCTCTAAAAACGCAGTAACTGTGTGTGCAGTAGCCACACGTCCGAATTAAATACACAGAGAGAAATTCATGGAGGATAGATCCATCAATGGCTATTAGCCAAGATAGCCAGGCATGCAACCCTATGCGCTGGGTGTCCCTAAATCTCTGACTGCTAAAAGCTGGGACTGGCTGACAGGGGATGGATCACTCATAAATTGCTCTGTTCTATTTATTCCTTCTAAAGCATCTGGCACTGGTTGCTGTTGGAAGATGGGACAGTGGGTTAGATGGACCATTGGTCTGGCCAGTTATAGCCATTCTTATGTTCTCACAAATATTTAGCACCCCTCCATTTGCTGTGCCTAGGATGAAATTCAGTTGCCTCCAGCTGCAGTTACTGGTAGTTCTGCTGAAGTGGTGAAAAGCACCATGAAGATGATAGCACATCATTTATAGATTACATTTAGACCATTGATATCAAAGTGCTTAATGAAGGTGATTAAACGCAATTGGCCCACTTGTACAGATGGCAAAATTGAGGTGCAGAAAGGTTAGGAGAACTCTCCTGGGTCAGCAAGACTAGGGGAGGTAGAGCTGGTCTGGAATTATCCATCAAAATGTGATTTTGATGGAAAATGTGGTTTCTGGCCCATATACTCCGTAAGAAAATGGAAATGAAATATTTCATTTCTTGATATTAATATGTGTCTACCTGAGCAGCTGTGTTGCCTCCTCGGAGTTGTAGTTCAGATGCTTCAAGCCTCCATTTTCCCCTAGGAGCTAAATTCCCTGGCTGGACTACGTCTCCTATGATGCACTGCAAGCTTCACTCTGGCTGCGCAACACTGGTGCATTGTGGAATTACATGGTGTATCATGGGAGATGTAGTCTCCCACCCCAGCAGGGAAGAATGGGGTCTCGAGACACTGTGTCAGCTCAGGCGGATGCAATTCAATGTCAAAACAAGCCAGAACAAAATATTAGACATTTCCAAATTCAGAAATTTTTGGAACTTTTGTTCTGTACAAAATTTCAATATTTCGACCTTGTATTCCAATTCGGGGTAGAAACAAATGATGAAATATCAGAATTGCCCAGGGGACAGAAATTCCCCGTTTTCACTCAGTTTTAGAGATGGAGCTGGGAATGAAAGCCAGGTCTCCAGATGACAAGTCTGGCATCCTTTCTGCTGGCCCATGCTGGATACACGACAGTCCCCTGCAAGGGGAAGTTGGACTACACTGGCACACGGATGAGTTGCACAGAGCCTAGTGAAATCCTGGTTTTACGTTCTGTCATGCAGGGCCTGACCCACAGCCCACTGACGTCAGCAGGCTAATTCCTACTGCCATCCCTGGGCTTTGAATCGGACCCTTCGTGCAGCAGGGCAGGCAGGTTTAACTTTCACTAAACGTGATTTGGGAACCTGGAGGGAGACACCTCCCCTGTGCACCTGGTGCTGCTAGTCCCTGATTCAGCCCCAGACACTGTGCCCACTCTCACACCAGTGAGGCAGCTGTAGAATTCAAGTGCCAGACGCCGGATTGACGGCTTCTCCTGGCGCAGAATGTTGTCTCTAACACACAGGCCTTCTGCCAATTTCACTGCCCCTTTTTGCTTTATTAGTTGTCATCACAAGGATGCCTGTAAATGGAGTTGGATTGTCTCCATTCTGCTCTGGGAAGTTGAGCTGTCAATAAGCCCCAACTGAGACTGAGATGCTGCAGTGAACCTAAGGATACCGATTACCTCCAGCTATAGAACTTGGAGTTGCTTCTGAATGTTTGGTGCTCCTGATGTGCAGCGGGTTCGAAGTCCAGGGGGGTTGGTTCTGCCAGTTCCTCAGGAGCAAAATTCAGATGAAGGAGCAAGTTTGGCTTTGGAAACACCCGTGTACATGCACTGACGTGTAAAGGGGTTTGGAGCAAGGGATCCAGTTCTGACTGACCCACCCATCTGCACGACTAACACCGGCATAGTGGCCATTTCCTGAGACTTGCCATTCAAACAGAAATGAAAGCAGAGCAAGTGAGTTGTTAGCTTCTCTGAGTAAATTATTGCTGGGGAAAAGGAAATATAAGATTATACATTTAAAATAAAGAAGTGGCTCTTTTCCTTAGTCTGTATTCTTGTCCAGTTCCATGGCACAGCTACCTTTACCTCTGATTACATTTCAATGAAATTACAGCTGGAGTCGATGGCTCTTTCTTACCAAGACGATTGGCTTCGTGCTCTGAGGTGTTTTTCATATGCACAGAGTGTTCTTACTGAAAACTAATTGCTTGTGTGACTTGGGTGTACCTTGTGACCGGGTCTCTGAAGGCCCAGTCAAATGTTAGAAGCAGCCACCGAGCCCCAGACGTTGTAAGAGTGACATTTTTAATATCACACAATAACTTCAGGAACACCCTGAGAAAGTGAAGCGTCTCTGATGACCTATAATTGCCACTGCAGCGTAAGCACATCCTGGGGCCCTGGACTCAGGAAGAGGGAAAGGATTAGTCTTTGGGAAGACTTGGGTGATTACCTTGCCTTGAGGTCAGCCTGCAGATTTATCCAGATAGCAGCTCTCAGCTTCCCATAACAAAGTGCTGCAGTGTCTGCCCCAGGGCCGGGTTTCTGCTGCCCCAGGACTACTAGCCGTGCCAAACCGCAGCCGTACCTGCGAACAATTGCTGTACCTTCTGCTGCCCCTAATACTTTGCTTCCTCTACAGTTGTCCGTTCTGCCTGAGGGACAGAACTGGCCCGAACAGGCACCAGTTGTTGGGAGATGATGGGTCGAAAAAAGAAAATAGGCACAAAAAACTTTTCAGCATGAAATGATGCAGCAAAATCGCCTGTCATAGCTCTCTTGACTGTATATAATATACCTCAGTGACCAGCGTTCACCCACGGGAAGTCCATGTCATTAATCGTATTGGGCAGGAAGGAGAGTGTTTTGTTAAGGCACACCGGGGGGTGCGCAGGAGGCCTGCTTCCCAGTCTGGGGTGTGACACCGATTTCCCACGGATACATTGCAGCACGGTGCCTAGCGGGGCGAGATGGGTAACCAATCAGAATGCAAATATTATTCCCTTCCTTTCTGAGCAGAGACTCATGCAAAGATCCATTCCTCTGATACATATCCACCAGCCCCACTTCATCCTCCGCCGCATGCTGTCATGTTCAAATGGCTCCTGATTTCATTGTATATTCGGATTTCATTCATTAGGCTGCTGATGTGTTGGCACCACTGCCTACCATGCTGACCAATAGTGTCTCGTTATCTCCTGGTACTTCCCCATCGGCCTGTCTGTATCAATCCGTTGTCTCTTGCCTTGTCTTTGAAGCAGGCGCTGTCTTTTTGTTTGTACAGCACCTAGTACAGTGCAGTCTTGGTCTGAGACTGGGGCTCCTCGGGACAATGGAATATGTGTTAATAATAATAATTCTTCGGTCCGGAAACGCGTCTCTTACCTAAGTCCATAGGAGAAAGGCAGCGCCTAGAAACGCCTACCAAAAAGACTGGCAAGGTGTTAACTGGGACTATATTTCAGCCTGGGCCGGCAGCTGCTGGCAAGGACCTGGGGCTTACATCGATCCATATAAGGGGCTCAGAGTCGCTCTTCCCAGCACTGTGTAAGCCACCTCCAGGCGTTAAGGGGTATTCAGAATATGATCATTAAAGATCCAGCAAATCTGACCTGCACTCTGCTAGAGCAGGCTGGTCACAGCGACGTCCCAAGTGTGAGCTAGGGCAGGGGACTTACCTTTGGCTCCATGGTGAAGGCGCTTAAGCCTCTTTATGAGCCGGGTTAGTGAGAAGTGAATCGTGTCCCGTTACATTTGCTGTTATATCACACAGACCCCGTCAGGGAAAGCGGTTCCAGCAGCACGGCCTTTTCCCTCCTCTCCGCTCCGAAGGTCTCTGGGGTACGTCCACCCTGGAATAAAAGATCCAGAGGTTGGCCTGGGCTCGGGGGGCTCGGGCTGCAGGGCTAAAAATTGCTGTGTAGACACCGGGGCTTGAGCCCAGGCTCTGGGTCCCTCCCCTCCCGCGGGGTCCCAGCCTGAGCCTAAACGTCTACGCAGCGGTTTCACAGCTCGGCAGCCGAGTCCACTGAGCCGGGCCAGCCGGGGGGGTTACTCGCTGTGCAGCCAGACCCCAAGTGCGTGCTCCTCGAAGCTAATTAGCCACTGCTTCCAGCTTGCTCCAAAAGCAGCCAGACGGCTGGATGCAACCGAGGGGGCAGGATTCAGGGTGGCCCATCTGCCTGCCCTGCAGCCGGGCAGCCAAGATCTTCCCTGGGGTGAGAATGAACACAGGCCTCTGGTCCCCCAGGGAAAGGCGGACCCCCAACAAATTACAAACCCCGGGCGTGTGTGCGTTCTCCTGTCGGGGGGCCCAGCTCTCTGTTTCATGGAGTGGTGTGGGGGTGGCTCTCCCTGGGGATGGGAAATAGGCATGCAGTGAGCTGAGCGAGGACAGTGGGGTCTCTAGAAAGCCCGGGAGGGACGGGGTGGGGGGTTGTATCAATCGGGGCCTTTGGCCTAGTGAATGATACCACAAGTCCATGGAGCATTATGTTAACGGGGCTGGTATCTGGGAGGGAGGCGGGTAGGCCTGGAGTCAGGTCTCCTGAGTTCTGTCCCAGTTCAGTCACCAGTTTAGGCTCTGATTCGGGACTGTACTTAGCATCTGAGAAATTTCATTTACTTCAATAAATATGGCATGCTTGAGTAACTCCCAGAATTGGAGCCTCACTGGATGGCTTTTGGCCAGCTACTCACAGTCCCTCCCTCAGTTCTCCCACTTGTACGATGGGGCTAATGTATCTTTTCCCCCTCTGACATGCTCTCTTGCTAGCTGTTCCTGATCTTCACTTTGCCATTTTTAAATCATTTAATTTGGTTCCATTCATTTCAGATTCCATTAAATGTAAGGAGACTTCAGGCTCTGTTCTGCTTGGTTACCCATTTAAAAAAGGTTTCAGTGAGGTTCTGACCAACCTTCCTGGTTTAATGGGAGGCCATGGGGTAGGTAGGATGTAGCATCGTTCTTACTGAAGAGTTGATTCCATAGCTGATGTAGTTAATCCTCCGTAGCTGAGATACAGAATGGGCCGGTGTGCAAACTGCCTGAAATATCAGTGTTCTGAATAATGAGCAACTTGCTGTTGATGGTGGAATACCTTCTTATTTAACTCTTATTATTCACCTCTCATGTCTGCAGCTGCTGTAGACACTATTGATTACATTGTTTTGATAGGCGAGATGGAAGCACAAGGGTTGGAAGGATGGGTCATTGATCTGTTACAATCCATTCTGGGCATTAACGCATGCAGAGTATCATACAGAAATCAATTTTCTCCCAGCCTTAATTTAAATAGCGATGCCCCCTGAGGATCCTTCTGGGCAGTTTTATTCTCAGGCTGTACTTCACTACTTAGTGAACTGATTAATAGGGTAGACACCCCTATTAGCCATGTGCCAACAGCAGTCAGATGAACCTGTCTGCTCAGTTCAGGTTGCTAGTATTGTAAATCATAATACTTAGCCCTTTGCAGCTTCGAACCCCTTGGCAAACGCCCCGCTGTGAGGCAGGTAAGTATTATTCAGGTACTGCAACACCCCAAGCTGGGAACATAGAATTAAGCTGGGGAGTTAAGGCATTCCCGACTCAACCGTTCAGCAGAGTCAGGTTTCTGTCGTGTTTAGTGAACAATAACGCAAATCATAGAAAATATATACCTGGGGAATGCTGAGAATTTGCTGGACATTTGCTTGAGCTGGGGCCTGAGTAGATGTAGATGTGGGAGGTGGTTTTCCTGTAAACCACATTCATGCACCCCCTTAAAAGAATGTCGGTGCGGTAAAATACCAGACCGGTTTGATTGTAACTGATGACCTCACTCCCCAAATCATTTTCTTCTCCTTTTCCTTTCGTTTCTCTTCTCTATGTTTCAGATAATGCTTGGCCTTTGCCTAAACAATTGTGTCCCATATGGATTTCCCTAGATGTGCTCTTTTCAACTGCATCTATCATGCATCTCTGTGCCATCTCTCTTGATCGGTATGTAGCAATACGCAACCCCATTGAGCACAGCCGCTTCAATTCCCGCACCAAGGCTATTATGAAAATTGCTGCCGTTTGGACCATATCGATAGGTAAGCAATATGGCTCACGCGCCAACTGTGTCTTATTGAGTAGCTAACTTGGTTACACCTCTTTTCAATTGGGATTTTTAAGAGGTTGCACGTTTACCTGGGCTGCATGAGTAAATGTAATGAATGGCACGTGGAAATCTTTGATTCTAATTGGTTAGTGATCATATTAAGCAATGCTATCTGAGAACACTACTTCTTTTGATGGCCAAGCCTAACTGCATCATACATACCAGTAAATAAACACCATAGACAGACATAACACACACAAAAGGGGCAATCAAACTGCTGTGCAAAGAATGCAGATGAGGAAGGGAAGGGACATTAGAGAAGAATCTGAAAGTAAAGCTGGCCACTGCAAAGAGAAGACCCACTTCCATAAAAGAAAACCCCTGGAAATAATAGCAAGGTGAGTGCCCCATGGCAGGACTTCCGATTCCAAGTGGAGGGGGGTTAATTTGGGGAAGAAATATTAAAATGTTTCAGTGTTTTGTAGGAAAAAGGAATTTGTGGCCAGAATTGTAGGACGGTTTTCTCTGCTCTGCTGTCTTGTCTTGCTCATATAAACAGCAGTTGGGGCAAGATTCCAGATGTGACTGGACATCCTTCCCCCTCCCTCCCGCCCCCGCCCCACCATTACTCCCATGCTGGGCTTGTAGCTGTAAGTGGTATGCTGCAAGAAAAATATAACCCGTGTCTTGGCTCTGGAACTCCTCCCAGGTCTCACGCATCAGGTGCCCCTCTACAATCAGCTATGATGCTTCACTGGAAAGTAGATGGAGACATACGTCTACCGTCTGTAGAAGCCACTTTATAAGTGCTGGCCATGGGTCTACAGAAAACGACAGATAATGATGCTGCATGTTTGAATGTAAAATGTATAATAATGAGTCACGGTTGTCAAATAACAGGCCGTATACTGTTTTCAGTATCTTATTTTACCTCATTATTTAAGGAATTTCTTTATGGTGTCTTAGTTTACATGACTGATAAGCTAAAAGGATTTCTAAATCAATCATTATTATTAAGAGCACCTGTTCTAATAAGCACTTCCTAATGAGTTAAAAACATCTTTCAATGAGTCATTATTTCATAAATCACAGAAAACGTTGGCAACAACATATATTCCTTTTCAATTACGGAACAGAACTGGATTATAAAATGTCCCTTATCAATTACCATGTCTTATTTATTATAACATTCTTCTGTAGCCTCTTCATTAGTTTTGACGGGTCCCTTCCCTGGGTACCTGGACTATATTAGTAAGGTCAGGGAGGGAAGCAGGGGAAAGATTGTGCATATTCTTTTATTGAATTTATTTTCCTTACACTCAGAGGTTCAACTGAAGGACAAAGAACTTTTCAGTTTCAGGAGGTATAGGGCACTAACTATCTAGATACCCAATGTAAAAAGGATTTTGGTTAATATCTATGTAACCCTTCTGCAAGGTGGAGCCAGCAGCAACCAGGACGAGGTTCAATATCTAGGGCAGGGATCGTCAACCTTGGCATGTGGCCCCGCAGGGTAAACACACTTGGTGGGCCCGGATGGTTTGTTTACCTGCCCAGTCCACAGGTTTGGCCGATCGCGGTTCCCACTGGCTGCAGTTCGCTGCTCCGGTCCAATGGGGGCTGCTCCACATCTTATGAAGGTTGGTAATGTCCCCATTTCACAGCTGGAGAAATAGAGGCACGAAGAGGTTAATTCCTCACCCCCAGTGACAAAGCTACAGAGCCAGCTGCCCTGACTGCCGGCTCCCTGTTCTCACTCAGTGGCTGTATGTCAGTCATGCCACGTTTTTCCAGTTGATCTTAGTTTGAATTTAGAAGCGTCTCACTTGCAGTTGTACGTAGAACATGAGCAGGATGCAGAAAAGCTCTAAATGTCTTATGTTGTCCTGTTGCTGTGAGGTGGGGAAAAGCACAAACAAGGTAACATTATTCCAAAAGAAAAGCCCTGTTGGAATCCTGAAGTGGGGTTACACACTGCACCAAGAATACATTGAGTTGCGCCATTCTCATAATCTGGGGCCTGACCATGTTCTTGGATTGGTCAATGGAGTTTTCCCCTCAGTAGGGACTGAGATAAAATTGAAAGAAAACTTCAGGATCTGAGCCAATGTTAGGATCCCAAAACTCAGTGTACTACAGACTTTCAGGTCAGCAATGTTATTTTGTGTGAGCCTAATACACCCTTAAATCCAACTCCACACTCACTGCCCTTATTGCGCTTTGTCCTGACTCACACAGACTGATCACAGAGATGCAGTTTGAGTTTATTCGTTACCTTACTTATTGGCTCCAACAGAGCTGTTTGTGAGAGTGAGCATGAAGCCCTGCAGTGCGGGTTTGTGGGAATTCTCCCGGACGTCCTGTTCTCCACTGCCTCAAAGCTCAGGCATGTCCAAAGTCCGACCCGGGGGCCAATTGAGGCCCGTGTTCAAATTTTCACCGGCCCGCAGGCTCTGTTATAAAATCAATAATATGCAGCCCGCCAGCACTGTTGACCACAGTATAAAACAGCGGTCGCCAACCAGTGCGCGATAATTTGGGTGGTCCGCGGAGCCGCAGCCGGAGGAGAGGGGCGGGGTCAGTAAGAGGTGAGCCGGGGGGGGGGGGGAGCCGGGGCCGGGGCAGGAGGCGAGGCAAGGCAAGGCAAGCCGGGGGAGGGGGGAGCAAGAGCACGGCCGGAGCGAGGGGAGGAGAGCGCGGCCGGAGCCGGGGGGGGGGGGGGAGGGAAGAAGAGCGAGAGCACGGCGGGAGCGGGGGGGGGGGGAAGGAGAGCGCGGCCGGGGGGGGGGGAGGGTGGAAGAAGAGCAAGAGCGCGGCCGGAGCGGGGGGGGAGAGGGTCGGCCCTCACACATCTTCACCTTACCAAATCTGGCCCTCTTTCCAAAAAGTTTGGACACCCAGATGTCGTGGACCGTAGTACCCACAGGAGGCCAGTTGCGGCTCCCTGAATCTCAACCACTCACCCCCAGAGGAAGTTGGAGCAGGTCTTTTCTAACATCTCCCGCTGCTGTAAGATCTGTAGCGAACCTTAGGCAGCAGGTCTTCTTGCTGTGGAAGCACGCCCAGCTTCTTGGTAGGTCTGAGTTTTTCTGTTTCTCTAGCTTCACTAACCCAGCAACAAAACGACAAGTGCCCCATTTGCTCTGTTCCAGCTGAGACTCAAGGCAGCTCTTCTTTACCCATCCCTCGATCCTGTTTCGGAAGAAGCTTGGTTACACAGCTTGCCTTGCTGGCAATCTCTCAACCTGCCTGTTCGCGCGACACCATTTCAGGCTGGCATAAGGACAACGGAAGTCTCTTGCACTGCATGAGAACAAAGTAATTGGCACCTCCTGCCCACGTTCTCCATTGCAGGTAGCAGCTGTGACTTCTCTTTGGCATCCTGACATTACGTCTTAATGAGCCGCAGACCTCCCTGTCTCTTGTTGATGTAGTATTAATTGTGAACATCACGGGTTTTTACCATTTCAGGATCATCCCTTGCCAAGCAAATCTTCTGTGGATTGAAAACATAACAAATAACTAAAGAAAAACAAACCACAGTTGAGTGCGCAGTCAAGTAATGGCGGTGGCATGGCGTGCTATGTTAAACACGATCAATCTCTCTGATTCACATACTATGTTATGCTTTAAGCTTTAGATTGGTATCCTGTTCATCTATGCTAGGGGAGGGCAAACATTTTGGCCCGAGGGCCACATTGGGGTGGGAAAGTTGCTTGCAGAGCCCTGACTGTAGGGCTGGGGCAAGGAGTTGGAGTGTGGGATTTGGGAGGGGGTGTGGTGAGCAGGAAGAGGCTCAGGGCAAGGAGTTGGGGCACATGAGGGGTGTGGGATGTATGAGGGGGCTCAGGGAAGGGAGTTGGGGTGCACAGTGCGGGAGGGGGCTCAGGGCAGTGGTGCAGGGAGGGGTGCAAGGTGTGGCGGGGTGCAGGGTGCGGCAAGAGGCTCGGCACAGGGTTGGGCACAGGGTGCGGCAGAGGACACGGTTGGGGTGCAGGGGGCGGCAGGGGACTCAGGGAAGGAGGATGGGTGCAGGGGGCTCAGGACAGGGGGTTGGGGTGTGGGATGCAGGAGGGGTTCATTATATGGGCTCTGGCCCAGCGCCACTTACCTGGAGCAGTTCAGGGGGGGCAGCTCCCTACCTGCCTGCCCTGGCCTTGACCCCAGCCCCAGCCCCAGGCCACTCCGCTCCAGGAAGCAGCCATAGCACGTCCCTGGGGGAGAGGGAGCAGAGGGCTCCTAGTGGCCGCAGTTCCCCGGTCCTGGCCAGTGGGAGTTTCGGGGGTGGTATCCACAGGAAAGAACGGTGCACGGAGCAGTCTGCTCCCTCTCCCCCAGGGATGTGCTATGGCTGTTTCCCAGAGCGGAGCGGGGGCCGCAGCACCCATGGCGGTGACAAATCCGCAGGCCGGATCCAGAGCCCTGAGGGGCCGGATCCGGCTCGCGGGCCATAGTTTGCCCAACCCGCTCTATGCAATAAAGCATTGACCTTTAAAAAGGATTTCATACCCACATTTAACTGTCTCCATGTTGCATCTTTTTTTATCACTGAGGATTTATTTATAGCAATTTATAGCAATATGAAAAATGACACCTAAAGTACAGGCTTACCTCACCGTAAGCGCCATTCCACTGTATTTACAATAGTCTCCTGTTGAGGACTTGAGCCTTCCATCCTTACTCATGCTGAGCAGAATTTGTTCCAGTGAAGTCATCTTGCAGGCCTCTAGGTAGCACATCAAAGCCCTATTGATCTCAGTAGGATTACTCATGCAGTGGGATCCTACTCGATCTGAGTAACACTGGCAGAATGGAGCACCGAGGGTTAAAGGCAATCGTATTCTTTATTCAGACGTTGTCAAGCTCATTTGGGGGGGGTGTGGTGAGCAGGAAGAGGCTCAGGGCAAGGAGTTGGGGCACATGACTCCTTGTCATGTCCTTGTCAAGAGCAGGCTACACATAAAAGTAAAGGACAGGCTAGTTGAACTTGATATATTTGCCCTTCATCTTTTCATGTTTCATGTTTTTAGAGTAAATTCACGTTACTTGGATTTGCTTAGAATTTATGCCATGAGGTGTCTTTGTTAGTATTTAAGAACTTTCTTGGCAAGGAATTCATTATGGTAGGGACAGCTGGACCATGGAAACAGCTCCCACGGCCCCCTCAAACCCTAGTTACTCCTCTGCAAACATGAATCTGTTTGCATACGTGAGCCCTCAGCAAACAGAGCTAAGGACATGTTACAACCTGGCAAAAAAATCTGGCAAAAATGTGCCTGAAGGGCAAGATGACAGGTGGGAAATCTAAATGTGTTACTGGGCCTTTACCCAATCCTTTCAATCAAGGTAGACTGTTCCTGTGTGTGGCTCATGATTTGGAGCTGAGACTCATTAGCAAATACCAGAGCGGTCAGTCCCAAAGCAAGGGCTAAACAGGAACATTTCACCTCGTCGAAAGCAGAAAATCTCCTGCACAATCCTGCCTGGAAATGTTCCTTCTGTGGGAGTAGTATGGAAAACGTGAAGTGACTGCATATTAATAGAAGCTCGTATGGGGCATCCACACCCCCCACCCCAGAACTGGGAAGACGCAGGAGAATGTATATGGACATGAAATATCTGTTTGACCCTCACTGTGGCCAAAAGTCTTTTCTCTGCTTCACATTCGATGGAATAAATGGGCCCAAGGTGTTTATGTCACCCAGTCACTTTCCAACATTAAACAGTGTTAAACGAGGTTTGGAATACGGAGACCTCAGCCTGCTTAGCCCCATGGCAAACACCCCATTACAAATCCCTTCAACCTTTTGTTACAGATACAGAAAAGAAGAAAATACCTGAAAGCCTTTGAAATGTAAAGCACTGCATGAGTCTTTCCTTCCACACCACACCCCATTGCCTTTCCGTGTAGCTGAAGAGAGCTCTGGCAAGGAACCCTTGTCTGACAGACTCTGGGATGGCGGTAGCTGTCCTGCTGGGAGACGAGAAGAAGGTAGCTGAGATGGGCTGGAACTGTTGTTATTAAGTCTCCATTTCCACCCAGGTGGTATTTGGGATTCAGCTCGACCTGGCAGGGGTGGTGATGTCACCTGTCCACGTTCTCTGGCCCCATCTGGTCAGGACATTTCTCAGGATCAGGCTGACAAGCAGGCCCAGAGTCCCAGGAGGACGTGCCGGTGGCAGCCATGATGGGGAAGTTCACTCCAGTAGCCTCTGTCTGTTATTCCCGATTTTCCCATCAACGTCTCTTTCTTTAAAGATTCCACAAGGGGTGATGGGTGGAATAGTCCATCCCCTTGTTATTTTGTCCACCACTTAGGCCTACTTTCCAACACCCCAATTTTGATTCACTGTTTTCCAGACCCACATTTTCTTGTTCATCAAGACCGATTTTAACACAGTCATGGAGGCCTTTTTGTTAAGACAAATTTAGTCTGTCAGTCTCCCTTTTCAAGAATAGCAGCCGTGTTAGTCTGTATCCGTAAAGAAAGCGAGGAATACTTGTAGCACCTTAGAGACTAACCAGTTTATTTCAGCATAAGCTTTCGTGGACTATAGCCCACTTCATCGGATGCATCTGACTATAGTCCACGGAAGCTTATGCTGAAATAAACTGGTTAGTCTCTAAGGTGCTACAAGTATTCCTCGCTTTCTTTAGTCTCCCTTTTGTGCCTTTTCCCATCGATATTTGTTATTATCGGCTAGCAGAACATCTCAGGAACTTTTATTTACTTTTTACAGTTCAGCTCGCAATTAGAGTAAATTTGTAGGCCCAATTATTACATAATTGACATAAGTCGGCGCTTCTCTATTAAAGTAATTACAGCCTCATCAATTTGCACCAGATGAAAATGTGACCTCAGGCGGTCTCTTGTCTCCAATATTCCTTAATCCTGACTGCTAATGGAGATCTTCATGGGAATTCTGCACATATAGAACTTGTAGCTGCTGTAGATGGGTCATAGCTCCATTGTCTACAGTGAGGCTATGCAGACATATCCCAGCTTAAGATCTGGCCCAAGGATAGCAGAATATTCGAGTCAAGGACCAAAAACCAGATACAGGTTCAGAATTTCATCCTAAAAGGAGCTCTGCTCTAATACACTGGCCAATTAAAAACAAGATGTCACCCCCTCCCCATGTCTTGGTTCTTCATAAAATCCTCTCACAGACCTTCTTCTTAATGGCAGCAGCTTGTCCTTGTCTGATTGGCACTCAGTGAAGGAATTCTAACGAGACAGGAAACCTTGTGTCTGCAGAAAACCAAAGCACCATGTAATGCATGAAGATGATAAATGTGGTGCACAGAAAGGAGGTGACAGAAAAGTGAAAGTGGATTGATGTTCTCCTCAGCCTGAAATGATGGGGCTGTGTGTGACAGAGCTCTTCTTTGGAGCCCTACGAGATGATGGAGGTGACTGACGCTTTGTTGCTCTGCACAAAGGAGCAGGTCTGGGCTTATGGGTGTCGTGCTGGAGTGGGACTCAGGAGATCAGGTTCCATTTCTGCTTTGGCTCCAGGTCCTTTGTGTGACCTTGCATAAGTGGCTTCATATTTCTGTGCCTTACTTCCCTCTTTCTGAAAAGCAGATATTCCCCTTCTCCCAGCCTTTGTCAGTCTGATCTAGTATAGTTCTGCTCCAGGTAGGGTCAAGATAGGCTTTCTGTTTAAAACTTGACTCTTCTAGGGGGTCTGAAGTCTGCACAGTTACCGAGATTGTCTTGAAAGTTTGTCTGCCTCTTGGAGATGCAGGGTTTGGTCTGTGGTTCAAATTTGGGGCTGTTTGAACAGGGGGTTCCTGAAATCCAGCCCCTGGCGATAAAACTCAGATTTCTGTAAAGTTGACCTTTTGGAAATTATAAATTATAGCCCTGGTCTATACATGCAGCAGATTGGCTCCCTCTACACTAGGTGCCCTGCTAAGGGGTGGCAACGGGGCCCTGCCCAGATGTGCAGGTTGGGGAGTAGCAACCTCCGATGGTTTCTCTCCTCTGTCTGTGATGGTCAAGGCAGGGAGACGACTCAGGACACATCCCAGTCTTGCCCTCATACGTTCTGTTCCTGGTCACAGCTCTGCTAAGTGTAACAGGCACACGGTTTCCATAGGTGTTCTCCTGGCCATGCCATGGATGGAGGAGGGAGAGGCAGCCAAAGATAGCCCGCAGATTGCAAGGCTGGGTGATGGGGAGGATGGCTGCGGGTGGGAGGAATGGGGAAGGTGGACTAGAGGAGAAGGAGGAGGTCACTTGGCCACTCCCAGTGAGTGAGTCCTGAGTAAGGGCAAATTTAGAAGTGGCCCATATAGGTACCTTGAAAATATGCCTCTGGCTCTCAGCCATGGTCTCAGTCACTGGGTTGTGAATAAGGAATAGCTCCAGCCAAGCACCGGTACACAAAGACTGAATGAGATCAGAATTGTGCCAGGCAGTGCCTCAGGGCTAGCTGGTCTAACCACCCCCCCGAGGGTAGCAGGAGCTGGGGACAGCCGAGTGGCTCAGAGGGTAACAGGCTGGAGGGAGGACTGTTTGGGGATGAAGGCTCTGACAGCTCCAAAGAGCTTGTCTGTGAAGGATGGGGCACTGTGTGGGATACAGGGTGTTTCTTATCTTAACGGAACTGTTTCACCCACTCCCTAATAGAAACCTGCTGTCCTCTCACTCCGTAACAGACTCCTGGAGACTAACCAAGTGCACTCACCTATCAGAGATCTGATGGCGAGCACTCTCCTGCCCACTCGCATCCGCAGCATCCATGAGTCAAAGGATCTGCCTCTGCTACACAGTAAAAGGGCTGCAGTACTGGGGCTTGAGACAGCAGGGGAGAGAGGAGCACCCCTGTAAAACCTGGAAACCAGGACAGCAAGGTTTGACTAAAGAAGGGAATTTTTGCAGAAACATTTGCATATTTTAATCAACTTCTAAAGATCTCTTTGCTGTCAGTCTCTGGAAAGCTCCGACATTGCCCATTCTGCAGCTATTGTGTTCATTGTGCTTTTCTAACCTTTCATCTTCAAAGTAAATGAAGAAGTGCCCTCCTATAAATTGGAATCTGTCATAATCCCAGGCCTTCCGAATCATCTGCCATCTCTAGCACTGTGGAGTATCAAGAGACCGCATACGAAATGAAGTAAGGACTGGCTAAGGGACAGATTTCAGAAAGTTGTTGTCCACGAGGAATCATCATCAAATGGGAGTGTTTCTAGTGAGGTTCTGCAGGGATTAGTAGTAGGCCGGATGCTAGATTTCAGCAGTAATCTAGAACGAAATATGAAATAAAGTTTGCAGATGACACAGAGACTGGCGGAGTGCGGTAAGCAATGAGGAGGACGGGACAGCTCGCCCCCGGCCCCGCCCCAACTCCACCCCTTCCTCGCCCCCATTCTCCACCCCCATTCCAACCCCTTCGCCAAAGTCCCCACCCAAACTCCGCTCTGCCCCTGCCCCTATTGGACCCCTTCCCCAAACCCCCAACCCGGCCCCCTCCCTCCCTCCCAGCTGCACGAAACACCTGTTTTGTGCTGCAAACACAGGTTGGGGGAGTAGAAGGACTTGGCGGTGCTCTCAGGGGAGGAGGCGGAGTGGAGGTGATCTGGGGGGGGGGAGCTGTCAGTGGGTGCGGAGCTGTCAGTGGGTGCTCTGCACCCACCAATTTTTCGGAGCACCCATGGAGTTGGCACCTATGCAAGACAATCAGACAGGAACAAAACGCCGTGCTTAATAGCACATTTACCTCTCTGCTTTTAGATACAGATTTTGGACGTCTGAACATGACCCACGCAAGACGATGATATGTCATTTATGTACCACGGTGTCCCCCCCCTTGATTATAATCACCCAGTAAGACGATGCTGTACTACAGTATACGCCGAGGGTGATCTAAACACGTAACTGGGAGCAGCCATGAGCAGAATGGCTTCAGTACATATTTCATCCATTATTGATCTTGTCACCGTTCCTGTGATTATCCAGCGCTCGCCACCCCTCCCCGCTTGGTATCGTCCACACACTTTATAAGTGTCCTCTCGAAATCGGAATCGTTGATGAGCGCGGAGAGCAAGGGAAAACCCCTTGGCAAATAGGGGGGTTCCTGTAGTTTTTTCAGCAGACCCAGTCGTTGGGGAAGGTGGAAGATGCACCCTAGTAAGGTGTGATGTGGTCATTTAAAGTGGGCTTCCCATCTCAGCCAAAAGCCGTATTTGTGTGCCTCTGACATCAGCTCTGAGACCGGCCCCTTCACAGCCGCCTCCCTTCTCCCCTTTGCTGACACCGGGGGGGTCCGCCCTTTCTGTTCTCACAGAGCGTACCTCCCATGGCAGCCGGTACACAGCAGAAGCTGTAGCATTCTGGGTCCTGGGGACCGGGATCAGACAGACACTATTTGATGCATGTCTCCTTGTTAGCTTTGCAACTGCTTCATTCCAAGGCTTCAGACAGGACTGCCCGTATAGCGACTGCAGCTAGCCCGGGACCTGGAGACACTCTGGGGTGTGCAGCTTAAGAGAGCCCGGCTCTCTCCTAACAAATCCAGACAAGAAGCGGATCCTGAGAGGTGCTACCACTGAGGACAGCTCCTTTCAGGATGAGACCAGAAAATAGCATGTGCTTCCCTCTGAGCACTAGGGGGAACGGGGCTGGTTTTCTGTCCAAATCATTGCAATAGTGTTTCACGGATCGGCCACACAGGCTGGCTGGTTGTCACTTTCTTGTATTTGGCCTCGGCTGGCCTCAGAAATTCAGAGTGTCTGCCCTGCGCTTGGGATCTCAAAGTCTCCCCAAACCTGGGTGCCAGTCTGAGTCTAACAAAGCTCATTGGTGTCGTAAATAGCCACCTTGTCCACAGCCAGGCCAGTGTCTGCGGGTCGGAATCAAGGTTAGAAATGACAGCCCGGGAATGGAGTTCTCTGGAGTCTCTGATGGTTCAAGTCTTTCGGGCACTGGAGCCGGGATGCCACCTAGAGGGGTTGAGCATTGAAACAGGTGTTCCCGTTCCGGGAGATACTGACTTATCTTTGGAACTGCTCTAGGCACTAGGCAAAACGCGGTGTGTGAGAGCCACGACTCATTGCCACACGATCTCCAGAGTCCGTGTACACTGTAGTAACCGTCTGCTTTCACTCTCTCTTTTCTAGGGATATCCATGCCCATCCCCGTCAAAGGATTGCAGGATGACTCCTGGGTGTTTGTGAATGAGAGCTGCGTGCTGAATGATGACAACTTCATCCTTATTGGCTCCTTTGTGGCATTCTTTGTCCCGCTCATCATCATGGTGATCTCCTACTGCCTGACGGTCCAGGTGCTGCAGAAGCAAGCCACGGTGTTCATGTACGGCGAGGTGCCCAGACAGCGGAGGAGCAGCATGAACTGCCTCAAAAAAGAAAACAACCCCGAGAACATCTCTATGCTCCAGAACCATGAGGCGGCCTCTCACTTGAACTCTCCGGTAAATAAGGAAGCCGTGCTCTTTCGGAAAGGGACCATGCAGTCGATCAACAACGAGCGCAGAGCCTCCAAAGTCCTGGGCATCGTCTTCTTCTTGTTTCTTATCATGTGGTGTCCTTTTTTCATCACTAACGTCATGTCTGTTCTCTGCAAGGAAGCCTGTGACAAGAGCCTCCTGGACGAAATCCTGGGCCTGTTTGTTTGGGTTGGGTACGTTTGCTCTGGGATTAACCCCCTGGTGTACACGCTCTTCAATAAAACCTATCGCAGGGCCTTTGCCAACTACATCTGCTGCCAGTACAAGCCCAGTAAAAGATCGACGCTGCGACCAAACCAGTGTCTCAATGTGGCTTCCACAGCTTCCTACGGGAAAGAACTTGCTTTAAATAGCTACCGGAACGGCAATGAACTCAACAGCATGGAGCTGGGTGAAACTGAGGAGGGCTTAGAAATGCAACCGGGGACTTCAGAGCTGTCAATAAACAGCTGCAATGTTGTAAGCGAAAGGGTGAGCTGTGTGTAATTGAGTCCCACCCATGGCTCCGTATATCTGCAGCTGAAATACACCTGTGTAAAAATGTGTGTGTCAGTCGAAGAACAATGTAAATACTGCATCCTGAACAAAGCTTTTTTAAAAAATCCATCTTTCCAGCCCCATGCTTTAAATCGTACATACACTGCCGTGAGGGTTAAAGGTCCATATTTACTGTACTAGATCAGACATAGCAAGTATTTTGCTTACGTCATGGACAAAATGCTGACATTTTCTTCCAGTGTATGAACAAAAATGCTGAATACTTACTCAGGTGGCATTTGCTGGAGTTCAGAGTGGCCCATTCATAATTATGGAAATGGACTTGATCAGGAAAAGTTTTTTTAAGTTGACAGTAAATATATACTTTAAATCCTCGCCCATGTTATGTGCCATGCAACACCTGGAAGGGATCCCTCAGCTAAGCGCAGAAGTATTGCAATGCAACAGCTGGCTAACCAAACTGGTCACGGGGCGGGGGCGGGCTGGGTGACATAGTGGGGTGACACACTGGAGAGCTGTTTTCAGTTCCAATTTCATTTCCAAGTGTGCGGAGATGGGCAGTCACGTCCTGGTCCCTGGCAGATGCTTGTTCCGGCCCCAAAACTAGGGAACGCAATTCCAGTACAATTCTGCAGTCCTGGCTTTCAAGGTCATTTGATCCTGGGATCCTGAAATCTCGTACCGATTTGGAAAGGCAGCATTAAACCCAGCAAACTCTCTTGGCCCTTCCTTTGGAAACAGAGTGTCGCTAACTCGGCCCTGAATCCTAAAAATAACCAGCTGAAGAGCTAACAGTGGTCCAGGCTTTGCTCCGCTTTCTCGTGCACATTGTCTGATGGACTCCAGTGTGGTGGCTCACACAAGAAAGGGGAACGGAGTTTGGCTCAGTGTCTGGCTCTGAAGCAACTCTTAGCGCCTGTTCAGATCTTTTACACCACACCAGTGCAGGGAAGAGTTGCAAGCAAAGAGTTTTATTTCCAGCTCCTAGATCAGCCTGCTGCTCTTCACTTGCTGTTGGGTCGGGCTGTTGGCCCTGAGTGGCATGTCATTGGACATTACCTTGGGAACCGGGCTTTAGTTTCATCAGAACTCTCAGTTTCATATTTCCTAGCCTCTTGCTCTCATCAGTCTCACATTGCTCATTCATTCACATGCTAGGCCAGGTCTACACCAGGGGGGAATCGACCTAAGATGCGCAACTTCAGCTATGTGAATAGCATAGCTGAAGTCAACGTATCTTAGGTCAACTTACCTTGGCATCCTCATGGCGGTGAGTCAACCACTGCCACACCCCTATCGACTCTGCTTCCGCCTCACTCAGGGATCGATTTATCACATCTACACTAGACATGATAAATTGATCCCCAATAGATCAATCAGTACCCGCCGATCCAGCGAGTAGTGTAGACGTGGCCAGCCTGAGATTGGCAGGGTCCCAGTTCTGGAAAGAGCATTGCTTTCTCACGCAACTTGCCACCGCAACCCAGACTTCATACTTGTGTTGGGAAGGCTGCTGCTTGCTTAGGTCTTGCACTGTGAGCCTCCCCAAGGGTGAAAGAAACCTCCCAGCACTGTAAGCCCAGGTGTATGAGAGTCAGCAAGGCCATTGCTTGTTCCATCCTAGCCTACTTGGTATAAGGCGAATGGCCCCAGGAGCTCTGAGGAAGTAGGTGAGGAACTGTGAGTCCCATGAGGCTCTGGAACACAGTGCTGCTTGGAGTGATGCAGTTAATGTACCCGAACTCTGCATCGTGCCAGAGGGCCTTTAGCAGCTTACATCTTCATTAACTAATTAACCAACATAATGCCGTCCCTGTGAAGTAGGGGCCTTGGCAGGACTAGCAGTCTCTGTGTGTGAAAAGCCCGAGAATAGCAAGGTTGATGCATGTCAGGGAGGAGCGGCATTTGCCTAAACGTGAACTCATTTTACTATAAGCTTGTCATGTGCACCGGCGCTATCTGGAACCACAAAGGAAGCACAGAATGGAGCTGGTGCTTTAGGGAAGGGGTTATACTGTTGACTTGCACTTTACAGCAGTTCTGTGATTGTGGCCCTTACAGGAATCCACAGCCACGACTCGATCCACCGCTGCATTGCTCCAGTTTGACTCTGGTGCAGCCCCACTGAAGTCCCTGGGCCTGATTCTCCTCTCATTCGTATCGGTGTGAATCTGCAGTTCTTCCACTGCCATCAATAGCGTGGCACTGGCATAGGGCCAGAGTGCCACTGTGGTGCATCTAGCTCGCGCTTTGCAGGAAGGCAACATGCCTCCATGCCGCATGTGTTCTGCAGCTACACAGGCCCTGGCCTGAATTTTCAGTATGTCTCGCTCGCTCAGGCGCCCACTTGTATTTCTACGCCGGCATCGCAGCTGGTAGAAGAGGGACGGGACAATGACACCTCCTCAGGTGGCTGCCCTTTTCGCTAGCTCAGGTTTGAAATACTGCACGTGCTGGAGGAGATCCAAACGGTGTTTTTCCTTTTGTTGAGTATTTTTGCAGGGCGAATTCACAGCACATCTTTTCCAAAAATAAATCTCTCTCTAGATTTTTTAAAAAGCAACCACAGACTTTAAAAGTCCTAGCAATAAGTTGAATGATACTAGCTTATAGCACATGTATAAATCGTTCATAGATCATGGCATCCTAGTATTTAGCAGAGTCCACATGCAGGGATCATCCTTGATTAGGAACCTTCCATCCTGTTCATGCAAGTACAGTAGTTATGCTACAAAGGGAACCTCCTGTATTTGAATGTAAATACTGAGAATTGAACATACAATACTTTTATAAATGTTTAAAAACGAGACTTTCACCCTGAGACTTGTACCTCCAGTGACCATTGCAACTCAGCTGAAACATTTGGATGTATAGTACCTGTTCAGATAAGCATACAAGAGGACAGCCTTATGACCCCCACGTTCCCTCCCTGCCAGTGGATGGGAATATTTTTGTGAATGGTTGAATGCTGTCACCTCCCAACTTCTTTCTGGTCATTCACCCCCAGGGTTTTGTGATGCTGCTATTAATTTATTAAAGAAACTTTGTTGGTTTAATAATTCTTATTTAATTATTTTCATGGTCTTTTGACAAGAAAATATCCACTTTTTCTTCTCTCCTCTGCCCATTCCCGATTAAAATGGACCCTACCCATAAAGACTACAATCAGGAGAATGTATTGATTTTTTTTCTTGCATTCCTTTGGCTGTGGCACAGTACCTCAAGCCAAAACATTAGCGCCAGCATGCGTCTTTACCTGTCCATTCCCAAGAACTTGTTAAACGCAATGAAATCCTGAGGAACATGAACCTCCACTACTGCCAGACATGAATTTACATGAACGTAGGTGATGCCAGAAAAGCGGATTTATTCCTCTGTGCCTTAACCAAGATGGACGTCTCCTCAGAACAACACTGTTTTTCCTGAATTACAGCAGTTCACTGCTGTGCTGTTTAAGAACCACAGTCTGGGGCTGTGTGGTGGACATGTCTGCTGGGCTGGAAGGAAGGGGTCTAGTTTGGGTCCCCCAGGCTCTGCTCAGGTCTGGTTTGCTTTATAAGCACAGGGCATGATTTCTTTTTTGTACTCTGTTGTTGAGGTAAAACAGCAACCGTTCCTCGGCAGTGTTAATGGGGAATAAACGCAGGGCTCTTAGCACCTCTCATTCTCCAAAGGGGATGGGAGCAATGCAGACTTTCCTTTGCGACCGATCTCATGGGGTGACACTGAAAGTGAACAGTGTCATGGGTTAGATTTCAGAAGACTTTGGGGACAGTGTTCCTTGCCGCACATTCGTGTCAGACAAGCTTCAACCTGCAGCTTTCACGTTGGCACCATCTAGATGGGAACCAATAAGTCCACTTCCCACACAAGCCATACTGGTCAGCTGTGCCCCTGGTACAAGAAAAGAGGCTAACCCTGTTAACACAGACATTCCTTAAGCCCGCCATCCTGCCACTCTGCTCCATGGGTCAGTGGCCCTTCGCTGCTGTCCTGGGCTGCTGTAAGATGCCAGTGTTTTACACACAGAGCCCTCTACTCTGGCGCTGGAAGTACAGTGTCTAGCTTGGGTAAACACAGCCATGCTGGCTTGAGCAGGGCTAGGCCTGGCCTGGCAATGAGCAGGCAATTCCATCTCCCGCGCCAGTGGAGATGTACCCATGAATTAGCTGCTGCCTGTCATTGCACTTACTCAAGGTTATTAAAGGTTCTGATTAGATCCCACTAATGCTTATATGGAGCAGGGCACTGTATGGTGCTAAGAATTCATGTTACCTGCCCCTTGGTTCCCAACCGTGTAACGCTTCAGGAGCTGGGGGCCAGGTCATACAAATGTTACTTGGTGCCATTGTATTCTAAAGAAAAGGAATTACACAGCAAGCAGCCCCCTCCCTTCTAGAAAGATCCTTTCTGGGAGAGCCATCGAGGGGTGCTATACTAACTAGCCCATGGGCAAAATGTTTTATAACCAAAATAATCACCTCTTAACATGCCAAGAGCAGTGATTGTCGCAGAGTGAAGGTCTGAATGTCTCTTGCCACCCCTGTAGAAAAATTTCACCTGGCTGGGCTGCCCCGGATCACTGCAACGTGGTACATAGTAAAACAACATCCGCATTTGACTATAGTTCCTTTCCCAAAACAGTGAAAGGCTGCTCAGGCAGCCTGACCAGCAAGAGTTTATGCGTCTCATGCATTTGCCACAGAGATTTTTCACTGCATCACCCTGGAGAAATGGTCTGAAGTAACTAAGATGAAATTCAGTGAGGAAAAAGGCCAAGAATTCCATTTAGGAAGGAACACAAAATAGGAAATGACTGCTTAGAAAGGACGACTGCAGAAAGGGATTGTCGGGAGGGAAGCTAAATATGAATCAACAGTGTAACACGAAAGAAAGAGAAAGAAAGAGAAAAAGATAGATAGATTAGATAGATAGATAGATCATTCTGGGATGTGTTAACCAGGAGTGTTGTAAGCAAGATATGAGAAGTAATTCGTCTGCGCTACTCCGTGCTGATGAAGCCTCAACTGGAGTATCGTGTCCAGTTCTGGGCGCCACATTTCAAGAAAGATGTGGACAAATTGGAGAAAATCCAGAGAAGAGCAACAAAAATGATTCAAGGTCTAGAAAACATGACCTTTGAGGGAAGATTGAAAAAAAAATGGGTTTGGTTAGTCTGGAGAAGAGAAGACAGAGAGGGGCATGGTAACAGTTTTCAGGTACATAAAAGGGTGTAACGAGGAGGGAGAAAATTTGTTCTTCACCTCTGAAGATAGGAGAAGAAGCAATGGGCTTAAATTGCAGCAAGGGTGGTTTAGGTTGAACATTAGGAAAAACTTGCTAACTGTGAGGGTGGTGAAGCACTGGAATAAATTGCCCAGGGAGGTTGTGGAATCTCCATCATTGGAGATTTTTAAGAGCAGATTAGCCAAACACCTGTCAGAGATGGTCTATAATACTCAATCCTGCCACAACTGCAGGGGACTGGCCTAGGTGACCTCTCGCGGTCCCTTATCGGGATGTCATGATTAACACTTTGAAGTATTACAATGTTTTCAGCCCCATGGAAGCCCTCACCCAGTGTCTGGGGTAGGTTTTTTTCCTCCTCCTGGCAGAGGTCACCCTAGTCAATAACTGCATCACTTCCTATTAGATCACATGATGGCTCTGAGGGGGCTGAGCGGGGGCCTCAGATGAGCGATTGCGCGTGACTGTGGAGGAGGTGGGTGCTGCAGCACAACCAGGTACGTGCAGAGATTAGACACCCGAGTTCTGAGCGCTGACATCATGCTGCACCTACTGGCCTGAAAAAAGTTGCCGCCTTGGGATGGTGGAAACAACATTGTTATGTCACCTGCTGACTTATTTCCTGCTCCGGCTCCCTCTGAGGTCACTAGTTAAACTCCCTTGGAACTGGGGCTCCAGGTAGCCTTGGAGCTCTGCCAGACGGCACCTGGAAAAGATTTACAAATCCTGTAAACACACGTTCCTGGCGAAGGCTGATATCAAAGGGTGACATCATGGTAATGCTTGACTCCGTCTAGTATTAGTGAGGATGGTTCCCTGGCGGGTTTCACACATGCCCTGCTGCAACTTAGAGCAGCCACTGGGCTCTGACATGGAGTCTGAATGCGTGCTGAACAGGGCAGGGCTTGAATTTGTCTCCACGTGGCCGTTAAACGGTGTCTGGCTGCACCAGCTGTTAGCAATGTGCCATGTTCCTAGTGCACTTAGAGAGTTCACAGAAGTCACCGGAGTCTTGCTGCTCTGCTGTAGTGAGCAGGCTTAGGGTGACCACATGGCTCATGTGAAACATCGGGGTAGAGGGTGGAGGGCAATAGGGGCTCATGTAAGAAAAAGCCTCGAATATCGGGACTGTCCCTATAAAATCAGGACATCTGGTCACCCTCAGCAGGCTAGAAATTGTTTCAATTCATTTCTCTACAGCAGTCGGGCACCGTGTAATGATTGGGACATTCTGCCGGCTGCTGCTGAGGTGCCATCTTCTCAAAGAACCAAACTCTTCAGCGGTAAAACAGTTATAAACGGTGAGGCCCCTGGGGCCACTTTTCAAAGGAAGGAATTTCCGTGCGTAAAGAAACAGATGGGTGCCCAGTGACAGGAGGGCAGAAACTCTCATTGCTCTGGGCTGGTGAAGACGGTGAAAACTGACTGTGTGCAAGGAAGGGAAGAGAAATGTGGGGTGATTGATGTGAAGAGCAGTTAACGGGTGAGCCATTTCTTCTCCTATGGACGGTGCTCCGATTCCCTTTTCCAAGTACATAAAGCTCTCTTGGTTTTTAAATAAAACTTTATCAGGAAGTAACGGGGCAATGGCTGCTGTTTGCTCTGCTGTAACATGGGGCTACAGACACTTATTTTCATTAGGGATCCTGAGGAAGGGAACACTATCAAACGGAGCAATCAACCAATATCACAGAGCAGTACATTAAATCTGCTGTTCTGAACCTTCCTCTGTGTCAGATGGTAATGAGGTCACAGCTAAACTGGATTATTTTTTGAGTAAAATACAGCCAAATTATTCAATTGGCTTTTATAGAACCTCTTTATGGATGTTCTCAACTATTTAAAATGTCTCTCTAAAGGCAATCTGTCACCTACCTCCTGGTAGAATAATTCCTGGTTTGGATTTGTTTAAGTTTACTTTATAGAAATATTTTACATTTATGTTCAGATTTCTCTACTTAAATATTTAACGCCACGTCTTACTGGAGAATTTAACACCTAGCAGAATTGGAGGGTTGTTACAGATTCCATTCACGGGCACCTAAGATTTTAATCAAAGGCACCCGCACCTCGGTGACAGAGAGCTCCGTTGAAGCATTGAGTTGGCAATGTGTTGCCATATCTTCCGCATGTTTCTCCTTGTTGCACATTTCTTCACACATCACAGTGTTTCCTAGGGAGGAGGGAAGTGTAAATTCAGAGCAGAGAGATCTCTGGCCATCTGTCTTGGGGACGCACTTTCTATCCATGAAGTTAGTACAATTTGGATGCCATAAAATGGCTTCTGAGACAACCTGGAATGCAAACATTTGTTTTATTATAGTCACCTGCCATGTGATACGGAACCATGGAGCCACAGGGCTAGAAGGGACCACACGGGTCATCTAGTCTGCCAAGATGCAGGATTTGTTATGGCTGAACCATCCCAGACATACGGCGCCAGCCTCCTTTTGAAAACCTCCAGTGAAGGAGCTTTAACAACCTCCCGAGACATCTGTTCCATTGTCCGACTGATCTTACAGCAAGGAAGTTTTTCCTGGGATTTAATCTAAATCTGCCGTGTCGTGGGTGTAATCTACACCACCATTTACCTCACTGCTGGATGTGGCCCCTTCTTTCTCCAGTGCATTCTTGAAAATTGATTTATTAATGGGTGTAACCCCATCATGAGTATTAGGTGCACTGGACTGTCTTGGTTTATATCCAGGTAACAATACAGACCCTGATTCTTCACTCTGTTAAGCCAGTCGGCTGCCATTAGGAAAGCCGGTGGCTGCGTGTGCAGAAGAGCCGCTTTGAGGACTATGAAAGGACAATGCAGGCGTGTGTATACATGAACTGCCAGAAAGAGACAGCTGTCAGGAAGCTGATTAAACAACTGGCTTATCCTATTTAATCTCTCTCGGGGCTTTGTGTGGCCCCATTATCACAGCACCGAAGTCCATGTAATGATACTATAATGGCTGTGTTCATGTATGTCCCTTAGCCGCTGCAAAAGGCCTGGGGCCCTGTTTACAGGCTAAAAACAAAGGCAATAGAACAAAGGTAGTAACTAGCAACCTTTGAACAATATAAATGCACTGCAAGTGTTGCAATCAGGGCTGTAAGTGGACTTGCGTTGACTTCTATGGGACCCTGCATGGGGCTGCCGGAGGTAGGGGGAGGACTGAGTTTGATGTCTGTCACTCCTGAAACATTCTCCTGGTTCATTTACACTGAGCCCACTCCTCAAGCAAAGTGCTTGGTGACGCTTTACTCTGCGGGCGAGGTGCATTTCTGGTGACTGACGGACTCATTCCCGTGTGACAGTCACTCGGTGTGAGATGATTTGGGGGCTGTATATCCAAGGGCAGAGGCAAGGCCTTAATA
The DNA here is from genome assembly GCA_032164245.1 of Sternotherus odoratus. Lineage (NCBI taxonomy): Eukaryota > Metazoa > Chordata > Testudines > Kinosternidae > Sternotherus > Sternotherus odoratus. Next base: position 84,699,971 of record JAVMKO010000009.1, on the reverse strand, counting down.
TTTGTGAAGAAGCCATGTTTGCACGTACCATAGGTAGAGCAGCAGAGAACGTATCCTTGAAATGCAGGCAGAACTCCCCAGCCAGGCAGATGATGTCAGCTCATGAGATATGGACTGATGCTGGAAAAACTAGGTCCATATAACGAAGATGCTTTTGCCCAGGCTTTCTGTTTTTTATGCTTATCTGGCATATGTTCCATCAGGTCCTTGCTCTCCAGTTCAAGGCAGATAAATTGGTCTTTAATGCTCCTAGAGTGATTCTAAGCTATTCATGGATGTAGTAAAGGATTGGCCTGCTTATAGGTTTTAACCTTGAAAGATAAACCTTTCTCTAGGAAACTGTCTTGCTAATTATTATTCTAGTTTGTCCTTTCCGTGTGTCAATTCCAGTGAAGTGCATTCTGTTGTTAGTTCTTTAAATATGTATAACTGTGTCTGGAGGAGACGAAATGAAATTATCTCAAGCTGTTTTTATTTTATATTTTTATTTTGCCTTTCAAACGAATCTCTCCAGCCACCCATCCTGCCCCACCCTGGGCTGGGATCTCCAAAAGCACCATAGGAACCATGTGCCATCTCCTACTGAGATGCCTAAATCTCTTGCGCACTTCTGAAAATCTCGCCCAATGAGCCCATCCCGGAAACTGAAGTACACAACATATAATAAAAAACGTGGCCCTGAAACACGGCCCAGAATCCCTCAGCACTCCCCCAAACCTGGGGAACGCAGTATTCCTGGAGGATGACAAATCCAGGCTGTGGCAGCACAAGGCAGGGTCCCTTCCAACCAACCCTGTCCCTTCCCAGCAACCCTGTCCTGTGTACACTGAGAGACCTCCAGCTCATGTTCTCATCTCATCTCAACTGTGGATTTGTAGCATACAGGTGAGACGTGGCCTCTCGGGGGCTGCCGTCCCACCCCGTGTAGAGCAACTTTCCACCCAGACTTGCACAGCTACCGGCTCTAGCCCCTTTCACGCAAAATGCATCTGCTACTGGTTCACGGGATTAAATGCCAGAGTGAAACTGCAGCAAACGACAGAAAACAGAGATGTCTAAGCTGGGTCTGGTGCACAAGTGGAAAGTGTCCCACTGCAAAGAGAAGAGATAAGCGGCCTGGACAAGAGCGAAAGAAGAGAAACATCTTTTCGCATATACAGTAAAACCTCGATTTAACGGACTTCGGATACAATGGACAGAATTTCTGAGTAAGTCTGATGCATTCCTGATTCATTTCTGGCGGGCTGGCTGCCGGCTGCCGCCCGGGTCCAGATAGCGGGCGGGCTGTCTGACGGCTCCCGGCAGCCGGGACCCAGGCGGGCTGGCTGACGGCTCCTGTGGCGGGCGGGCTGCTGCTCCGACAGCTCTTTTTTAATTATTATTATTAAATAACGGACTTTTTGATTTAACGGACACCCCCTCGCCCGAATTAGTCTGTTAAATGGAGGTTTTACTGTATCATGGAAAGGGCAGTGATGGAAGAGAAGTGAAGATGACAGAAGATAAAAGCATAGTTGGGGGTTTCAATAAATGTGGTGTCATCAAAAAGATGAAGTGAGTGATGGACAGTTACAGATGGGGAAATAGTCATGTGGTATTAGGTTGATGGGCACTTTGGAAAACTTAAAAGAGCATTATAGCAAGTGTCACCAGGTGGCACTGTTACACACAGTCTTCCACGTTCTTTCTCTGAGGCGGTAACCAAGTTGTTGGTTGTGGAAGAAATGCTTATGTTATTGGAGGTTTGATTGCAAGATTCTCTGTAGGAGAAGCAACTGAAAGCAGCAAGAAGGTTTGCTTTGTGCTAGAATCACTATACTTGGTGCTGCGTTTCTGGCCATCAGATCATTAGTGTTGGGCTGAGATTTCTGGAATTGCCTGCATGCTACTTGATCATCACATTTCAGGACTGGTGTACATGGGCAAATATAGCAAATTACACTTGAAATATACGCAGATCGGTGATTTCTTCTCCACTCGAAAGCTGGCCTGCGAGGCCCTGGAATTCTGCAACTGCTCAGCAGGAGATCTAGAGCAGGACCCTGGTGTCAGAAGAAGTGGCCACAATAGATTAGTTTAGTGAGAACAAGTCGGGATGCCAAGGTCCAGACAGCGAGCACACAGGAGACCTCGGTGGAGGGGGGATGGAGAAGGCTGGAAGCTGTTTCTTTTGGAGTCACGTCCTTTTCCGACACACTGCGCAGTGGTTTGATCCAGACAGATGAAGAATGGAAGAGCTGTTAAAGGTGTTGTAAGATACGTACACCTGCGGATCAGCAGCCCATACTAACAGGAGGGAATCAAAGCCACCACCACGGGGGCAGAGTGACTTGAAAGGCAAGTGAGGAGCCATGGCAGAAGGAAACAAGACATCTTTGAATGCAAACCCTCCCACTGCAAGTTAGAAAGAGGCTGTTTCACCGGTTATCGCTGTATCTGATTTCACTTCCATTGGTGTAAATCCAGTGTAAACAGCTTTTTCCAGCTGAATGGAGCTGACAGAAGGAGAAATGTCTGTGCCACTACCTCTGCCCAGGATTTATTAATTGCTTTACCTTTTGAAATGTCCCTGGCATAACACCTGTTAAAGTGGAGGTTTATTTATTGGCTGGATCCCTTGAGCAATAATTCTATGTCACGCCTGAATGACATTAGTCCCAACAGAAGCCCAGAACCTGGAAAGGCAAGAAAATTAATATCGATTTTGGTATAAAGCTTCTGGTGGTCATTGTTTCCCGGCTGGTTGTTCTATTTCCTTGTATGCTCATTGGGTGAGTTTGACACACGCCATTTGCAGAGCAATTTCCACTATTCAAACAGCTCATTTGCAACTGTATTTGTTAGATCCAGTGCATCTGTGTGCCTCTGAGCAATGTGTGCCTGAGAACATTGGTTTTATATATACATAAACAGTGCTTGCTTCATAGTCCTCTCCCAAACAGGCCCTGCTGTTCAGTGATGTAAACAGTGTTAGTCCCACAAAACTATTCAATTGCATGGTTGTGATGACTTGGTCAGGTCCATCTCCTCCACAGGTGCACACTGGAGACCCTTCAGTGAAGCCAAAGGAGCTGTGCCGATTTATATCTCCTCAGGGGAGAAATCATGGTAGCTCCCAAATCAGGATCAGGGCCCCATTGTGGAGTGATAGAGGGAGACACGTTCCCCGCCCTGGAGAGCTTCCCATCTCATGTAATGGGAATTTGGCAAACAGATCGTGATCCGTGTATACGCAGTTTTTTCAGCATTAGTCAAACTCCGAGTATTCCCAGTTCTGCCAGCTTTAACCAGACAATAAATGGGACTCCAAGCTCTTCTGAGGAGCCTCAAACTGGACGCCACAGCTGCATTACTAGATTCATTCATTATTCCTTGCAAACGAAATCTAGCCAGGAGCGAGAGCAGCCAAAGGGCCAAACCTGAGTCAGTGACACCAGTGCGAACCTGAGGGTGAAACCCTTTGGTGGGGATGGAAGTGGCTAACGTTGATTCAGCGCAGGCTGGTAACACAGAGACTCACGCAGAAATGATTGCACTGGTTTTGATTCACACTATTTGTTATTTCAGTGCGAGGGCTTGTGTACATCAGCTCGGTGAGAGGTGCTGAAATAACTGTATATTTCACCCCCCATGAGCCGCCAGGGAGATTATCCCAGTAGCAGCTACCCTGACTACTCTTATATCTGTCATCATAGCATCTCAGAGCCCCAGTCATGGCCCAGGGGCCCGTTTCGCTAGGTGCTGTACAAACGCTGAACAAAGAGAGCGCCCCCTGCCTTAGGAGTTTCCAATCTCAGCATAAGCCAAGGGACAACAGGTGAATACAGCCGAACGGGAGGGGTGGGCGAGCACAGGAAACCAATGAACCAGCACTGGGCAGCAGCACAGGCAGTGGGCTCAGCACACCAGCGCCCTCATCCCATTTGGGGGGTTTTGTTGGGGAGCTTTGAGGCGGGATTTGAAGGAGGCTCAGGAGTCCATTTGTGGGGCGCAGTCCCAAGGCTTAAGGGGCAGCACGGGCCAAAGCCGCTTGTTTGACAATTGACTCAGTCGGTGCTGAAGGCTGGCAGGAGGTGGCTTTAGGAGGCCTTCAGCAGTCTCCTAGTGCTGTCCCTCAAAGAAGAGACACGTCACCCCCTGCCATTGAGTCCTCGGTACTCGGCCTGGCGCTGGGAGAACGTATGCAGCCCGTTCTCTGCGGGCTTGTGTGCCAGGAGCCGGAGCTGAGAGTCAGATATGAACCCAGCTGTTCCGTCAGTGAGAGTTTCCGCCCGTGGATGAAGTTGGCCCTCAGGCCTGTTGGAGATGGTGCAGGGCAGGTGTGTAAGCTGAAGAGTGTTTGTGGGGAGAGCTGCTTTCTCATACTGCTTCCTTTGTTGTATTTCCTTACACCCCCCCTGGGAGTGACCTACACTCACGTTGCACACGCTGAACGCCAGAGGGGTGCAAGGGATGCTTTGCCACTTACAGGCTCACTTAAACCAGTGTGTCACTGTACCCCGGGTGTGGTTATACCAGGTTTACACCCGCCTGAGCTGAGACTTTTCCTGGGTGTCACACACACCACTGTCCTGCTCCCAGGGATTCAGGGAGATGCTTCCATGGGAGATGCTGCCTTTCCCCCCCTGCCCCCCCCCCCCCCGACTCCCCTCACCAAACTTGCTTGACGCTGCCTTTGCTTATGTTTGGCCACAAACTAGAAATGGGTCCCATTCCTCGCCGGAACCCGCTGGTAAATAACAACCCTTTATCCATCACATGCAAGTCAGGGGTGCTCACCACAGCAAAGGGCAGGAATACCGTCCGGCCCGCTCTCTCATGCAGGTCTGCAGCTGATGCAGTGGATACCCCGACGCCCACCCCTGCTGCCTCCGCATCCCAACCATGGTACGGAGTTCAGGAGGGGCAGAGATTTAGCTGCTCTAGTCCACGCCGGGAGCAGGTTTCGGCAGAGAATCCAGGAGCCGGGGAGCCTCTCCAGAGCAGCCCTCTGCAGCCCTCCATTGAACTTAGTGAGCTAAATAGGGAAGTCTGGCCTGGTAGGATAACTGCTTTAGTCTAGGTAACAAAGAGTCCTGTGGCACCTTAAAGACTAACTAAAGCCACAGGACTCTTTGTTACCTCTGCTATTCCAGACTAACACGGCTACCTCTCTGATGCTTTAGTCTAGTCCAGGGGTCTCCAAACTACGGCCCGCGGGCCGGATGCGGCCCGCGAGGCCCTCTCATCCGGCCCGCGGAGATCTTTTTGGCTCCGCGCTGGGGCCTGGAAGCGCCGCGCGGGCCGCCGCCGCCAGCCGCGGGGCCTGGAAGCGCCGCGCGCTCGGCCGCCGCCGCCAGCCGCGGGGCCGGGACGCGCCGCGTGCTCGGCTGCCGCCGCCGGCCAGGGACGGCTCGGAGCTGGGGCCGGGACGCGCCGCACCGCCACGCAGTTGCAGGGGGAGAAACAAGGAGTCACCCACTGCCAGGCGGCGAACCGGTCTGTGGGGAGAGACCGGGTTGAGCAGGTCAGTTGGGGGGGTGAGAGACCTGGCTGGGTGGGTCAGTTGGGGGGGGGGGTTGGAGGAAAGGAGGTTTTGGGGTGAGAGACCTGGCTGGGTGGGTCAGTTGGGGGCTGGGTGGGAGGGAAGGAGGTTTTGGGGTGAGAGACCTGGCTGGGTGGGTCATTTGGGGGGGGGGGTTGGAGGAAAGGAGGTTTTGGGGTGAGAGACCTGGCTGGGTGGGTCATTTGGGGGGGGGGTTGGAGGAAAGGAGGTTTTGGGGTGAGAGACCTGGCTGGGTGGGTCATTTGGGGGGGGGGGTTGGAGGAAAGGAGGTTTTGGGGTGAGAGACCTGGCTGGGTGGGTCAGTTGGGGGGTGGGTGGGAGGGAAGGAGGTTTTGGGGTGAGAGACCTGGCTGGGTGGGTCATTTGGGGGAGGGGGGTTGGAGGAAAGGAGGTTTTGGGGGGAGAGACCTGGCTGGGTGGGTCAGTTGGGGGGTTGATGTGTAGTGTTCATGTGTAGTGAACAGGTGTTCATCTGTAGTGTTCATGTGTAGTGAACAGGTGTTCATGTGTAGTGTTCAGGTGTAGTGAACAGGTGTTCATGTGTAGTGTTCAGGTGTAGTGAACAGGTGTTCATCTGTAGTGTTCATGTGTAGTGTTCAGGTGTTCATGTGTAGTGTTCAAGTGTTCATGTGTAGTGAACAGGTGTTCATGTGTAGTGTTCAGGTGTTCAGGTGTAGTGTTCAGGTGTAGTGTTCAGGTGTTCAGGTGTAGTGTTCAGGTGTAGTGTTCAGGTGTTCAGGTGTAGTGTTCAGGTGTAGTGAACAGGTGTAGTGAACAGGTGTTCATGTGTAGTGTTCATGTGTAGTGTATCAATGTGTTATTAAATAATAACTGAATAAAATAATATTAAATAAATAATTAAAAACAACATCCATGTTTTGATTCTTTTTTATTTGGACCTCGAGTGTGTTGTCGGCCCCCGAACTGCTATTTGATAGTTAATGCGGCCCTCGGGCTGAAAAGTTTGGAGACCCCTGGTCTAGTCATTTGGATTCAAGCCCAATGCTGACACCCAGTGGTCAGGATGGTTTAGCTCCTATAAGAGCTCCCTTTACCCAGCCAGCAGCTCCCTAGCAGGCTACAATAGACCGGTCTGTCTGCCTATCTCATTCCCTCACTCACCCCAGGAGTGAAAAGCCGATCACAGACCCGAATTGACTTGTCTCAATGTCATTTTTCTCATTGCTCAGGCTCTATACATCAGCCTACTGCAAAGTGACTAGCCAGGGGGCCCAGGGGGCCTCAGACAGCAAAAAGAAAGTCCGTGTGGGCTGAAAAGGATCAAAGCAAAGGTATGTTATCTTCTGTTGCTTTGGGTGAGAAATTCACTGGGTTATATGCAGTGAAGTCTGTTCAGGTGCTTTTTATCTCTGTAGTCAGGTGCTGTTAGTGTAATGGACATTTCTGCTTTGTTACTTACCAACTCAAACGCCGTTAGGCAATGACAGACACACTTATTGATTTTTCATTCCCTTGCAGCAAGTGCAGAGTCTTGTTTTCAGGTATTCAACAAGTATTGATGCTCTCCAGGGACAGCCCCTTAGGAACAACTGTTTCTTGTGGGTTGTATTTTAATGGCGTGAAGACTTTATCAATCCAAGTAAGAAAAAAACCATAAGCACAGATGGGTTCTGCTTTAAGTGAATGTCAGCATGACCAACGAACATGGGCTGATGAAAGACAGAGAGCCCCAGCCTGTGCTATTGCCAAGTGTTACTACAATGGATACGGCTCTTTGTGGAGTTTGTTCCATGCTGAGAGTCTCCCACGAGTGACCCTTAGCAGCTTCATGGCCAGATTTGGAACATTTGTCCGTGCGGATCTTGCACTTGATAGTTGATGCTGAAAACAGGACACATCTCCTTTGCAGGACTCTGTTCCACGGTCTTAGAAAGTCATCAGCCATTACGTGTTAAGCATGGCAAAAGAAGTAACCGTATTTATTTTATATTGATGCGTAGATAGGAGTTCAATAGATCTCTCTGGCCCCTCATTAAATATGCTCTTTTATTAGGCGCTACTTGCACTATTCAAGCCTTGAAACACAAGTACATTTTCACAATGACGCAGACAAACAAGGTTCACAATATCACAGCTGGGTGCTCACGTCACTTCAGTGCATTTTTCTCTCTCGCTGACTGACAGGTGATGCCCGAGGGCACGGCTGGCACCACTCCAGGAGGTTTGAGGCAAACGTCGTTCTCAGAAAGTCTGGAAGGTTCCGTGAGATTCTAAAAAGTCCAGGACATTCTAGGAGGTTAATGAAAAATGAATCTGCACACGCAACATCTGAACCACGTTACTTCAGCTGTTCCGTTTTCCCGTTTTTCACTATCCGCAAAGCCAGCACCCCCAGCTCGGTGCCCCCTCCCCCACGCCTGGCACACCAGGTGGTCGGCTGCCCCTAAATCCAGCCCTGCCTGCAGCTCTGGAGATGCCACTGGCCCTCCACAGGGTGTGTGAGCCCCGCTCCATTTCCTGTCCTAGAGACACGTGGGAGCCAAGGCCCATATTGTTACAGGGCGGGGGAGGGACACTTCGCTTTGGGCTCTGTTTTGTTTCCCAGGCGGCCTGCCCGGCCAGCGTGGACAATGTCTCAGGTATTTGGCAGTTAGACGCCTGCATGGTGGGCGGTCACTGGCCTTGTGTCCGTAGTGGGGGAGAGCCGGCTGGCACTGTCTGCCCCTTTAGGGTGGCCAGGTGCCTGACAGGATCCGGTGAGATCCGCTGACCAGACACCCAGAGTTCAGTTACTGCCGGCAGGGGAGTGCCGGGTCACGACCGGCACCAGCCCCCGTCATACGGGGCTGCCGCCTACCCGTATCGCACAGCTGCAGCTCCCAGGCAGATTCCCGCAGGCGAGTCCTGCCCCACCCAGGCAGAGGGGCGGGGAGCAGAGAGGGGGAGCGTAGTGGGTGGCTCATAGTGAGAGTGTGCAGGATAAAAGCAAAATATATTTATAGCTTTTGGCCCCCAGTCACAGACTAGGAACAAAGTGTTACACCCAGCCAGTCCGCTGGCAGGCCGGGCCTGACCCGGCAGGATTTTTATAGCATAGCGTCATCGACAATGGAGAACGCCTTGGGCAGGCCCCATAAAAGGCGGGAGGGAGCCATGCCTCACTGTTTAGGCCAGTGTTCTCGTTGATAATGTCTCAGTGCTTCCTCCATTCCCAGCACGGGGGCGGGGGGGGGGGGGGCTTTCAATTGGTCCCAGCTGCATGGGGGGGGGGGGGTTTCCCCTCTCTCTCTCAGAGATGTTTCCTATGCTCAGTTTTTCTCCCTGTATCCCACTGCTAGGCCTCATCCAGGTCTTGTGGCCCCGATCCTGCCCTGCTGCAGATCAAATCGGAGCCAATGGCACTGTGTTGATTTACACCAGCAGAGACACCCCCCCACACCCCTTATTTCTTTTCAGCTTTTCTTTTCTCTCAGGCCTTTCAATTCTTTAATCATCGTTGGTGCAGGTGTCTGAGTTTGAATATCACAGAACTACACCAGCCCTGGACTTTCCCCCCTCTTGGGGTTTGTTCTAGTTTGCGAGGTATTTTGGGTAGAATTGCACATCTGAAAAGCCTTCGTTTTAATTACCAGGGTAAAGAGACAATTTGTGCATTTGGAATAAATTCTTATTTTGATTCTGGTCTTTTCTCCCCTACTGGAACAACAATAAAGTTTGGAGATGTTTGCCCACTGATTTTTGAGGCTAGAAAGTCGATTTCTTTAGGAAATAAGCCAGCACCGCAGTAAGAAAGCCCTAGTACCAGTATCAACAATAAATATAGTCCAAGGTAAATGAACAGACCTGGTACAACATTGGCATTCACCAACCTGACCAATGCGGTGGGCTTGAAATGTGTCTCAAAGGCCTGTTATGCTACTGGAACCCCTGGGCCAAACTGCCAAGACACCTCATCCCTTACCCTAGTGGCAGAGTTTCTTTGTCTGTTTTATAAGCATTTTTTAAAAATTAACTTTGCCCTGACACTTGCTAGAGCGAGGTAACCGAGGTGGCAGCGCTGCAGCAAAGTTTAATTAGTGTAATTTCTTTTGCAGCTGTCACAGAAGTCAAGTTGTGCTTTCGGATAATTTCTTCTTCCCACTCCAACCTTCTACAGGTTACGTGTTGGGACGTCAGGTCAACATTCCTGCGCGGGCGGGAATTCCCAGCCTTTTTTTCTGCCCATTATAAACATTACCAAATGCTTTGAATATATTTTTCCTCCCCAAGATTTAAATAAGCCCCTGTGTGTCCTACTCACTAGGTCTCGGAAGAATCTGTGTGTCCTGCACGAAGGTATGGGATGAGGCAGCGTGGATCTGTTGATTGCTCCCCAAAGCGAGCAGGCTAGACACCGACGAGGCTGGGTTACTACTGGCGAATATGTTGCCAGAGTGCTAAGATAATAGCAGACCCGTGGACTATTTTGGGTTAACCAAACCAGCTACTGTAGCGTCTTGTAAGGGCTTATTGCCAACTGAAATGACAGTGTCTGGAGGAATCACAAGCACACACAACACCAGCACCAAAGCCCAGGCTTGTCAGCAGGCACTCTGACACCAACTGCTTATGCTGGGTCTCTTTAATCGCCCCAGCCCACATACAGCAGTGACTTACATGTTGACACCACGAACCACAATAATCTGTCCCCAACATACCACGGGTCATTGACCTCCTTACAGGCAGCAGCCAACAGCCTCTCGCTGCTGTTAGCCGTTGTTCTTCCTGTGGTACGTCTTCATTTGGGTAGTCCCTGGCCAGGATCACCTGCTTCTTTGCACCTCCGTAGCAGTCACAGCAGGCAGATGCTCTACTTCAGCCTCTCTTTCATGCCTGCCATTTTACCCCCAGAGCTCGCCACTTACGGGGGGCTTTCAACGTTCCTAATTTTGAACACTAACGAGGCACTGAGCCCTGGGGGGAGGGGGGGGGTAAGATCCATCAGGGAGCTCCTGAAACGAGGGTGGGGAAGCTGGCCTGGCTCAGAGTCTGTCTGTTGTGGCAGTTGGCCCTTTGTCTCAAAATGTCTTATTGAAAATTAAACATTCCCCACTGGCACCTGCAATTCTGCACCTAATTGACCCGTGCATGGCATGTGCAAGTCATTGGTTGTGCACCCAGCGGGACCCTTGCCTGCATGCACGCCTGACTGACATGCAGTAACTGTGCATGGACACACCCCTCCCTCAGGCAGCCTGAGGCACGTTCCTAGTATCCTCCATTGCGTGTGCGCAGCTTGAAAATCAGAGGAAAGAATGAGCCAGTGTGATTTAAACAAACATTCCCGACAGCATTCCTATGTATTGCTCCCTCTGCCGGTCTATTTTAGAAACGCCCATGAGCCAAACACTGCTGCATGAAGGGACCTAGTGGATTGGTACCGAGAGTCTCAGCTCAGGGCCAGCGTTTAGTTAAGTCTGATTTCATCCCAATCAGAGCGTTACAAAGTAAGCATGCACCATGCTCAAAACATCTTTTGTCCCCCAGCTACACATCCGTCCCTGTGCCCTGTCCCGCGCACAGTTCCCATGCCATGGGTGAGGCTGCAGGTTCAGCCCTTTGCCCACAGGACGTTACGATTTTCTGATCGGATGAAGGCAGCAGTTGGAGTCCGGTTTGTGGTGATTTGAAATTCATCTTTCCAAGCATCAGCTGGTCACTAAAAGTTCCCTTCTTCTTCTGTTCACTGAGAGAGCTGTGGAAAGTGAAAATATGCACTAAGCAAGCTCAAGGAGTCTCGGTGTCATGCCATTTGTCCATTATCAGCACTGGGCAGTTTCTACTCCACATGCTTCGTTTAAAGCTGGTCTTACATTACGTCTGCAGGGCATTCCTTTGTAAACAGGTCTTTCGGGTCCAGGAAGCTCTGGGTGCTTTGTAGCGCTGTGTTTTCCATGTCCAACTCCTGCAGGACATCCCCTTCCAGCACTTGACAGTGTATCCTTGGGATTTGTTCCTCCCATGATCCATCTGCCATTCACTGTGTTTGTGAGCACATCCATTCCCTGCAAAGAAGTGTTTCAAGGTCTCTCCAATCCCCTTTCATACATAACTGTGTCATGATAGATACACAATTAAAGAAATGCAGCTGAATAATGTTCACTGTTTAAAAACGAACAGTGGACTGAAAGAAGGTAGCGAGGGAGCCAGCAGGGAAATATGCTGCGCGGTGGTAAGCGGAATACGGACGATAGCATCTAGCAACCTTTCATAGGCTGGCGGGTATAACCTTGATCTTCCACTCAGTTTTCATAACATTAACAGTGTTTCCACTCATAAACACACTCTGCAGACCCGTCAATATTATTCATCACGTTCTCTACTGCCTCCTTTCTCGCCCCATGTTATCATAAAAAATTATTCCAGCATCAGTCAATGAACTGCTCTGACCTTTGTGTTGTTGGACTCTAGAATCATACGAAGTGGGGGGGGGAGTAGAAAAGACTCGTGAGAAGTTCGGATTTCATGTCTGTTCTTGGGATGACATGCTGAGGGCGATCCACTGGCCACAAGCTGCACAACAAGTCCATCTGCAGCGTTAGCATCCCGCTGGAGTGTGGAATTTTCCAAGGATGCCAGGAACCTGAAGTTGACGTGGGTCCCAATAACATGCAGAATGCAGCAGTAAGTTCCACTGACATCTCTGGAAATCATTTTATTCAGGAATTATTCCAAATATAGCGATGGAGGGGATATATTTTTCTCTCCATTTGTTCTTAAAAATATAAAAGGCAAATACAAAACAGAAATATCAACATGTATAAAATCTAGGATGCCCAAATAATGAATCTATTTAATAGGCTTCAATTCATCTATTATTAGACTGACAATATTTCTACAGCTAACTCTTCCTCTGCATTGACACCTGCGTAAGTAAAACAACAACAGACTATCCACTTGCTTTGAGATGAAGTGGTCATAGCAAAAGGGTGATTCTAAACATAGCTTTCATGGTTAATTTGCCAGATACAGATCCTAAGGGATACTTAATTAACTGGTCCTTGGATCAAAAATAACTAAGCTGTGGGTAATTAATTTACCAGCGCTTCTTCCCTCTGTGCAGTCATTAATATGGGAAAGTATCTACCTAACAATGCATGTTACAGAGATATTGGCATAAAAGGAATGGGGCAGTGCCTTGGTGTGACTTTGGACATAGACGCTGGCATTAATTACTCTGGTGTAACCTGGGAGTAACTTCACTGGAACGGATGGAAACAGTTGAGACTTACACTGGGGTAACAGAAGAATCTGATCAGAAGTGTAACTTACATCACCTGAATTTGACCCAGACAGCTAGGGGGAAGATGTACCTGGACACTCAGTGGGCCTTTCTAATACATCAGGAAGCTGCCACAAAAACTGTCACTCTTATTTTGACATTTGTGTGATTGCAGTGTTGGTGAAAAGTAACTGTTAGTATTGTAGCTTACCATGCCTTAGCACTTACCGTTTCTTCCGCTGTGCCGCTAATATAAATATTATAATGACAGTCAAAAAACTTAAGACTACTGCAATGAGGATGAACATCTGCTTGCCATCTTTTCTGGGCACTGTGAAGACAAATCAGAAAGCATTAAAGGGGTTTCTCCATTTGGTAGTAATTACATCACACTGCAAAATGCCTGGAGCCAAGTACAAAATCCCATTTTCCCATCCTTACGTGCCAGTGGATCATTAGATGTAATATGCTGCACATGTCCGTTAAGGCTTACAAAGAGTTTAGGTTTAGACACATTATGTCCAGCTGTGGACTGTGTTTTGTACATCAACTGAGATCTTATCACCCTCTCGCTTCATGAGGAAAACATCTTTCACGGACCTTGAGGCAGCAAACCCAGTTCTGAATGTGTTCCCGCTGGTCAGCGGCTGGGGTGTTATTTTAGATTGACGTGGGGGAGTGGAATTCGGTGAGACCCTGGTTCTGAAGGGAATTCACTTTTTTCACAATTCTTGTTCTAGCCTGTCCAGTCGCCAAGGAAAGGAAGCGCCTACCTCAAAACATTTACAACCTGAATAGCCCAGGCAGACAGAGGGGAGACAGAGATGAGCCAGGTGAGGCGTGACACCGAGAGGGGTTCCACAACCTGCCCAAGGACACGCAGCCAAGGCCTGTGGTACAGCCAAGGCCTGAATCCAGGGCTCTGACGGGAGGCCTGGCAGCCCGGGAGAGTAACCCCCTCCCCAGTCACGTGCTGTACAGGGCGCTTAGCAGCTCTTTATAATTAGGATTCAAAACAACTAACATAATGAAACTGATTTTAAATTCAGTCCAGATGGGCCCACTGTAACCATGACACTCACGGAGCCAGGTCACAGAAACAATATGATTGGTCGCCTGCCTGCTAGGATAACCCAGTGCGGCTCGAACCTACTAATATGTAACACCCCCTCCCCACCCCCCAAAAAACCCATCATGCCTTCCTCCTCCTCTCACAATCCTTCCAGGTTGCAAAGGCTGCTGGGATTTAGTTCATGGGAAGACACAAGGGGGGGGGGGGGAGGTTGAGGGATGCTGGCTGGAGGATCGTGTTCCTTCTCCCCCACCCAGCACTCTGCTCCCAGCGGCGGTGAAGTCTCTAGCAGTTTAGCTGCCTGGGTCCCCAGAGCGGACAGCCGGGCAGAGCTAACCTGGGACTGGCTGTGAGGCAGGCAGTGAGGAGGCCGCAGCAGAAGGCAGGGCAGGTTCCTAGCAACAATAAGTTCTTCCCCTCTCCCTGTGGGTGCAACTCAGGGGTGTGTGTCCCGGGACGCCTTCCACCCCCGAGGTCACACCGTATGGGCTGGGAAACACCCGCATCTTGAGTTCTCAGCCCAGCCTGTGAGCAGCCAGTCGGAGTAGGTGGGATGACACTTTCCAGGGGTTGTACTCGTGAACCCGCCGCGAGCACAAAGTGACTACAAGCTTGGAGTCAGAGATTCCCTCCAGGCAATCTGGCCAAAGACTCACCGCCCGCTCGTTCCCTCTCTCTGCATTCACTCATACGCCTTCTGTGACAGCTAATTAAACCAAGACCTCCCCAGCTGCTGCTTCCCAGAAGTGGTGTGTCACTGCGTTTGTATGTGGGTTTACTCACTGGTCTTGCTGTTCTGGGATGACTCGACACAGAAGTGCCATGGCTGTGACCCAGCCTGGGAAGTGATTTGCTGTTCGAATGCCTTTACACCCCTGCTTTGTAGCCGGGGGGCTGTCTCCACATGCTGTCCCTTTGCTTCCCAGACAATGGCTCATCCTCCTACTGCTCTCTCTTCCCAAAATCCCCAGCCCCACTTCAGAAGCCAGAAATTCCCCTCTGCCAGCTAAACCCTCTCCTTCCATGCCAAGGTCAAGTAGCTAGGCGGGGGAGACTGGTCTCCCTGGTGAGCGGGGAAGGAGTCCTGCCCCCAGGACATGGTTCTCCACAGTCTACGGCTTCCTGAGGCCTGGTCCTACACTCAGAACAAACAATGGCCAACGGATCCACGTAGTGGCAGATCCAACAGCATGGCACCGCCTCTGTCCCTAGTGGCCACAAAGAGGCAGTTTCCTGTCTGTAAAATGGGGGGTGTTTGCTGAAGGTGAAATGATGCATGTCTGCAATGTGCTTAGAAGAGGCAAGACCGCCTCTGGCCAGGTCCCCAGTTCTCAGTCCCAAGACTGACCGATAAAGGAGACCCAACCCACACTTGTTTCTTACACTGTCTCCTATCGTGGAAACACTCTTGCGTCCATCCACTCCAAAAGCCCTTGTCAGCACAGAATATGTTTGGTTTCCCTCGGACACGGACACAGGAGACGTGGCTTCGATTGGCCTGGGAGAAGGTGAAGGCAGTTTCCGCTTGGGTTGACACAGACTGAGAAACAAAGAACATGCAGAAGAAAGAAGGTGGATTGATTATGTGTGACAGGATTTAGACCAGGTCTCTACACTAGCAACTGACACCAGCATACCTATGTTGTTCCACACCCCTGAGCTACCTGTTACACCAGGGATCAGCACCTGGGCATGCAGCCCCATTGGACCGGAGCGGCGAACCGCGGCCAGTGGGAGCTGCGATCGGCCGAATCTGCGGACACAGCAAGTAAACAAACCAGCCGGGCCTGCCAAGGGTGCTTACCCGGAGGGGGGCGGGGGGGGGGGGGGGGGGGGGGAGGCACGTTCCAAGACTGCTGATCCCTGCAATACACCTACTTAACCCCTGGTCTAGACCGTGCCAACGGGAGAGCTTCTTCTGTCAATATAGCGACTGGTCCTCCGGAGGCTGATTAACGCCCCCTGAGACTGGCTTTGTTTATTTCAAATACATTTAGTGATGGCCATCTACAAACCCAGCATGAGTAAAATGAACAAACAGGCCAACAGTCTGAACAAAGTGTACTTGCATGTGATCTATGGCCACAGTTTATTCTTGCTAATTTGTGGAGCCTTTCATAAAGTTGTCGAACGGGTGTTTTATAATTTGCTGGTAAACGCAGCATTACAGGAATTCATTCTAGCCATTTTGGAAGCCAAATTGTAACTGAACAGGCCCAAGGTCAGGCACAGCACAGCAGTGTTAGAGTGCGTTCGGCACCACTTCTTCGAAGAAGTTAAAATTACACTTGGGTTGGGCCAAATCCTGAAGTCCTTGCTTGGGCGAAACGCTCGTGGATTCCACAGAAACCTTTGCCGAGAGCAGGCTGCAGGTTCGACACAATTAATATTCTGGATGATTGAATTGGAAAGTTGTTCAAGTATCTCCTGGGGCCTCAGGAGAAGCCAGGGCCCCTTTCTGCTAGAGCCCAGAAGAGACAACAGTCTATACAGACCTATACAGACCTACAATCTATACAGATGGGCCAGAGGGAGCTGGGAGAAAGGAAGTCCTGTTACCCGCATTTTACAAATGGGAAACCAAGCCCCAGAGAGACGAAGCGACTTCCTTGCGGTAACACCTGGAGTCTGGGTAGATTCGAACCCAGATCTCCTAAGTCCTAATTAGGGGCCACAGCTATAAAACCAGGCTTCAGCAGGAAGCAATGAACAGCTGATGGTACAGTCCCCCCAGAGGAGAGGATACGCTCCTCCCCAAAACACACCCCTGTTCTCTTTTCAAAGCCTTCGTTCCCTTCTCTCCAAGAGCTGGCAATACGAAGTGGAGTCTGGCAGAGCCATCTCTGGACCAAGCAGGGAGGTCGCTTGCAATAGCATCCCCGCCCCCCATCCAAGCACTGAGACGAGCATGGTGCAGGTAGTTCTGCCTCCTTCACCCACGGACGCTGGGGGAGCCAGGCATGACAGCCTGCTCCCCCCCGCCTCCCATCCATTTGAATACCGGGGCGGGGAGGTGAAGCTATGGGACAGCCAGTGTCCTGGGGCAGTAAGCTCAGCCGGGGGAAGGACTGACAGGCTTTTACATCCATGCACAATGGAGAACCTGCCACCCTCGTCTCTCTGCCCCTCGCAGATCTTACAATCCAATCCAGAAGGCATAAGATTGGATCAGCTCCTGCCCTCTGCTCCACCACTGGACGTCTGGGGCACTCTCTAGCCCAGGGTCTCTCTTCAGCTGGTCAAACTTTGCACCCATAGAAACCTCGCTCCTCACTGACTGTCACAAACTGGTTGCAGCTGAAGAGGTTTCCCACTATTCGGTTTCAGACTGTTCCTTCCCTGCTTCCGTTTCCAGCCCTCGCATCCCATCCTGACGGCAAGGAGACGGAACAGGCTTCACGAGGAGCCATCTTCTTGCTCATCGTAAACTAGAGCCCTTTGTAAGAAGGCTGGTTATCAACGCCCGTGTGTGCTGCTTACCGCCCAGAGAGCATTAGCATCGCCATCCTCTTCTGTCAGCTGCACCTCGTAGTCCAGGCAGTGGGGGGGTGTCCCCCCAGCAGGAGGGCTCCACTCCACGTGAACTTCCCCAGAGGCAGAAATGGAGACCAACAGCTTCTCGGGCGGAGAAGGTTTGACTGGAAAGAGGAGAGAGACGTGATCAGACCTGGTCCAGTCATACAGGAAGCATGTGGCGGCCTTCCTCCATCGGACCAATGAGAGTAAGGGAGGGAGGCGGGCGGGAGGGGAGGCGGATCGACCTAAGATACGCAACTTCAGCTACGCGAATAGCGTAGCTGAAGTCGATGTATTTAGGTCGACTTACCGCGGCATCTTCACGACGCTGAGTCAGCTGCTGCCGCTCCCCCATCGACTCCGCCTGCGCCTCATGCGGCGGCGAAGTACCAGCATCGATGGGAGAGCGCTCAGGGATCGATTTATCGCGTCTAAACAAGATGCGACTCCCACCGACTTCCAGCGTCCTCAACACGACTGTTAAACCAGTTTAGACACCCTCAGTTGCCACTGTGTACTGAAGAAAACGAGGAGTACTTACTTGTGGCACCTTAGAGACTAACCAATTCATTTCAGCATAAGCTTTCGTGGGCTAAAACCCACTTCATTGGATGCACAGAAGTGGGCTATAGACCACGAAAGCTTATGCTGAAATAAACTGGTTAGTCTCTAAGGTGACACAAGTATTCCTCGTTTTCTTTACGGATACAGACTAACACGGCTGCTAATCTTAAAAGTGTGCACTGAGACACTGAATTTGGCCCTTAGACTGGACTAAGTGAGCCTGTAGTTGATTTTTTTTAAAATGTGCCCAGCACTTTCCCCACACTATAAACACCTTTAACGCCCACAACAGTTACTGCAAAGTTTGAAGACTTCAGTTCAACACCTAAATCACCCAGTCATTGGGGCCCCCCAGCCAAGACCATAAAACTACCCCGCCAGCCCCTAAGTGGCAGGTCCTCACCTGGTGTAGAGCAGCAAAGCTTCATTGCTTTCTGCTCAGAGATGGGAAAGTTTTCCAGCGTTGCCAACTTCCTGACTGAATAAAACCAAACACCCTTGCCCTGCCCCTTCCCTGAGGCCCTGCCCACTCCACACACTCTCCCCCACCCCCTGCCTCCCTCTGTCGCTTGCTCTCCCCAACCTCACTCACTCATTTTCACTGGGATGGGGAGGGTCTATTTTTGACTGGGTGTTCGGTTGAAAACTGGACATCCGGCAACCCCCTGGCCTCCTGTAAAGCCCAGGGCAGGGGCCCTCCCCTGTGAATCCTGCACCTAGCTCAGTAATTGAAGGTTGAACTGGAGAAGATCTTAAAACCAGGCTTGATGTAAAGATGGCACGTGATGGAGCCTGTACCTCACATCCTTTGGGAAGCAGTTCCAATAGTTAATTACCTGGCCCCCAGACAGCTACTGGTCCCATCCCAGCATCTACTAGACCACTTAGGAACCCGCATCTGTCCCCCCAAAGCCTGCAAAAGGGGACAGGCCCGTTGTCCTCATTACCTAGATTCTGAAGATGGAATGTGAAGTAGGAGGGTCTCAGCCGTGTGGCCTCTGAAGAACCATTAACACAGACTTTGAAATCAATATATTCTGCCTGCCTCAGGTTTTGCAGATTGCATCCAGTATTTCTTCCTTGAGTCTGAAGATAGTCAGCACATTGCACCGCATGATCCAGCCCTTCGTACCTAGGCAGAAGTTAGGAAAATTCTGTTACACACCATATTTAAATCAGGGATTTTTAAAATATTTGCACTGTGTTTTATTCTTCAGGGTCATTGACTAATACAGTGTTCATGATCCAATGATTCAGTGAAATAAATATGTGAGATCAATCAAGGTCAACACCAGAATGGCCTCTTTAATCATTAGTAAGAGTGAATAAATATTAAT
Source organism: Sternotherus odoratus (assembly GCA_032164245.1). NCBI lineage: Eukaryota > Metazoa > Chordata > Testudines > Kinosternidae > Sternotherus > Sternotherus odoratus. The sequence goes on along the minus strand of JAVMKO010000009.1, from coordinate 84,680,715 downwards.
GTTCCCGGACTGGCTATGGTGAAAAAGCATTTGGAACTGGAAAAGAAGCTATGTTTCATTTCCTGCTTTAAAAGGTTGATGATTAAAAAAAATGCAACTAATTAATGAGTAGGCAGGGGTAAGCAACCTATTACATGGTGCCAAAGGCGGCACGCGAGCTGATTTTCAGTGGCATTTGCACTGCCCGGTCCTGGCCACCAGTCTGTGGCGGCTCTGTGTTTTAATTTAATTTTAAATGAAGCTTCGTAAACATTTTTAAAACCTTATTTACTTTACATACAACAATAGTTCCGTTCTATATTAGAGATTTATAGAAAGAGACCTTCTCAAACCGTTAAAATGTATGACTGGCACGGGAAACCTTAAATGAGAGTGAAGAAATGAAGACTTGGCCCCCCACTTCTGAAAGGTTGCTGGCCCCTGGAGTAGGGCAAAGTGGCAGAAGAAAAGTCTTGTCTTTTGATCTGCTCATCTCTAAAGTTCCTGGCTAAACCGAATTGAAAATATGTTTGCAGAGAAGACCTTGACTCAGCCAAAGTCTGCTAACTAACTGGACTTTCTTGGAAAGAGGCACACCCAGGCTATCGGGGGAGCCATCAGGGGGTCACTCGCGATGACGGATGAGGTGCCATATGGCTGAGTGTTAGAACAGTGAGACAGCAGCTTTTACAACGTGGAGCCGAGGATACAGAACGTTCCCTTTCGCGATGAGGTCACCCGGTGCAAGAAGATTGCAAAGCAACACGTCCCCTGACACCAGCCAGCAAAGTGCGTCAGTCCGCTGGAAAGTCTGATCACTGAATGGACTCTAAGCTGAAGAGGCGCATGCCCTGTCTGTCCAGCTGGGGAGATACTAGCGTAACAACTGCTCCCAAGGGTCACCAGGGGGGTTTCATCCCAGGGGTACGAATCCCAGACTCTCCCAGCGGAGCGAACGGATACGCAGCCTCTTATCCCCTGAGACCAGCTCCTCCCGAGGCAGCACGGCACACCCTGAACCACGGTGTGCCCAACGCTGGAGCCAGGAACTCGTGGGGAGGAAGTGGGGCCTTGACCCGGCTCCTGGGGGCACCTCGTTCTCTGTCACAGTAAGTATCTGCACGGTTACATTTCCCAGCCTACTGCAGCATCGGGAATCCCCCCTCATTCCTCCAGCCAGAGACAGAGCAGGCCCGCTGGGCTCAGGCTGGGGAGCTCCAGCTCACCTGGGAAGAGCCCATGCTCACTTGGTTGCTTGCAGTGCAGGCATGCTGGGGGCTTCCAGCGGGAAGGGGGCCGTATAAGGGCACGGGGCTGGCCCTGACTCACTCTGGTGAGACGCTGTGCTGACCCCCTGGCAGATACCTCTCTCCAGCCCAGCTAGCAGTATTATAGGATTAGGGGGTATTGCACCTCGAGGGCTCCCATGTAGATGTGCCTCTCCCAGTGCTTCCTGATGCTGATCTCCAACACGGACCTTAACATCCCACACTGTGGGGAGGGAATCCTCCTTCCTTGCCCAGACCCTGGACATTCCACTGGTGGGTCCATTTCTGCTAGGGCAGGGCTGGTATCCCGACCTCCCGCTTGCTTGGAATCCTTCCATGAAGTTTGCAGGAGGGCTGAATTTGGCCATTTTGTTCAAAGCCCAGTGGGTGTCCCTGTGCAGCACACGTTACCTTGGGAAGGCCCCGCTCATCACTAGCCGTTGCTTTAATAAATAAACAAACAACTTCTGCAATTTGAAAAATGACTCGGTGCAGCTGCAATGTGAACTGGAGCGCAGTCCAGCTCGGGGCGTTTCTCTCTGTGGTCTGATGTTCCACTTCACCGTCACATCTTTCAAAGAGAGCTTTGGTAGGATTGCGACTAAAACAACTGCTAATCAGTTTTTGGCAAAATTGCTAAAAGCATGTGGAACCCAACAACTGGATCGATGTCGGTGTTCCCTTTGCATGGGGAACGCAAAAAACAATGTCTTACCAGTCATTCACTTCTGCATTACTTATAACAAACTAGCGAAAATACCCGGCGTTGCTCGGGTCCGTCGGAGGTGGGGAGGGGGCAGAGAGCAAACCTGACACCCCCACCTCACCCCCCCGACCAAACCCGACACCCCCACCTCACTTACCCCTCGACCAAACCCGACTCACATTTTCACCCCCCCACCCAAACCCAACACCCCGTCACCCCCCTACCAACCCCAACACCCCCTGACCAACACCCACACCTCACCCCCCATAGACCAAACCTGACACACCCACCTCACTTTCCCCCCAACCAAACCCGACACCCCTACCTACCACCACAAACAAACCCGACACCCACACCTCACTTACCCCTCGACCAACCCCGACCCCCCTCCTCACCCCTCCAACCAAACCCAACACCCCCACCTTACCCCCCACCAAACCCAACACCTCCTGACCAACACCCACACCTCACCCCTCACCCACCCCGACACCTTCCTACCCCCCCCCGACCAAACCCAACACCCCCGGCTCACTTACCCCCCGACCAAATCCGACACCCCCACCTCACCCCCCCTCGACCAAACCCAAAACCCCCACCTCACCCCCCGACCAAACCCGACACCCCCACTTCACTTACCCTCTGACCAAACCCAACTCGGGTCCATCGGAGGTGGGGAGGGGGCAGAGAGCTGAGCGAGTGCGGGGTCCGTTGGAGGGGGTATTATGACATCATAATTATGTCACAGAGAACAGCAGCTGCCCAGCTGATGTGATTGGCCTTTAAATAATTTCACCTCTGGGGGGCGTCAGAGGTGAGATTTGAAAAATTTTCAACTCTTACCCTGATTAGGCCCCCAAGGCCTCTAACTGTACCAAATTTCAAGTCTCTAGCTCAAACGGTGTGGAAGGAGTAAAAGTGAACGTACATACACACATACATACACGCATACACCATTTGACTTTTATATATATAGATGTAGGGGGACCAGACAGCAAGTGTGAAAGATCAGGACAGGGGATGGGGGATAATAGGAGCCTTTATTTAAAAAAAGACCCAAAAATCGGGACTGTCCCTATAAAATCGGGACATCTGGTCGCTCTAGTGTGACAGTGCGTTGTTAATTTACTTTGGTCCAAAAGTCCAACTTTGTTTTCCCTAAGAAAAAGAACCTACTGCAGCAGGTCAGTAGGATTAACTACATGGAAAAAACCGCTGGAAAATGTATGGATGAATGGCACTTGTCTGGCTGGGCTAGCACCACTACAGTTTAACATATAAGATCTGTCATTTAGGAATAGAAAATTATATCCAGAAATCTTGGTTAGAAATCCCTCTAACCTTTGTGGGATACACATTCAGGGACTGAGAGTGGCCGGGGTGCAAAGGAAGATAAAAGTCTAAAAGCATTAACCTTTGAACTAGGCTGCTCACTAGGGCTGGTGAACTCAAACCAATTCTCCCAAATTTCAGATTTACTTGACTTTATGGATAGCAGAAATGAATGGCTGACGCGCTTTAGTTCTGAAGGGAAAGGCAGGGGCTCCGAGGTGCAAAATACACACGATAGGTACAGAAAGCACAACCCACGTGAAGAAAGGGGACCCTCACCAGGAGGCAAAGAGCAGGCTGCATTTACAAACTCCTGCCGAGGAGTTCACCCCCCTGGATCTGTGTGCAGATGGGCACGGGCTATGTGCGGATAGTTCTTCCCATGGCGGCAGCCACTCAATTTTGAATCTTGAAAAGTTTAGTCTTTTTTTAAGCCATTTGTTTAAGTGTGACTGTGAATCTGTGACAGTCTGTCGCCCTAAGTTCACCTTTTTTACAAGGTGATGATGGATTTTGTACAAATTATGCTTTGTGAGGTATCATTTAAAACTCATAACTTGCTGATCATTATTGTCCTGGAAAATGTGTGTGGCCACTTTGTATGTAAAAGCAAGAGATTCTACCGAATAACATTAATGAGACATGTTCCATGTTTAGAAAAGCAGGCACCTATCAGTTCCTCAGAGACAAAAGACAACCTGATGCCCCAGCCAAGTGTCAACAAAATCAAATGGTCTATCACCTGGTTAAGTGGCCATTCTTTGGCAGGAAAAATGGCATGAGCAAGAAATTTACATTTTGGCAAAGAAACAGCAGATGGTTCCAGCCCCCACATATTTTCTGTCTCCTGAATCTCAGCTGGAGATGATTTTCAAAGAAAAAGACAACAATAAGAAAGGGGAACAGAGATCCCAAAATACTCTTCTCTTTCTCTCTGCCATGGCCCCACCACCACCACCTGAAGGACGAGGAAATTAATGCTGAACTGAGGCAGTGGTCCTGACTGGTAGGACTCCATCCAATAAGACTGCTAAAGCATGTGGTGAGAGAAATCTTTGCTTTGAATTTGTTTAGCTTGTTAAGTTAGACGTTAATTGTATGTTACCTTTTATTTTCTTGTAAGCAATTCTGACTTACACCTCATTATTCATAATCACTTAAAATCTTTTTGTGGTTAATAAATTTGTGCTATTGTTTTATCTAAACCAGTGAGAGTTTGGACTGAGATGTTTGGGAAACTCCATTTGGGATAACAAGATTTCTGGATATCATTTTCTATTCATAAATGACAGATCTTATATGAGCGCTTATCATCCAGGAGGCGGCTGGGCAGTACAAGACACACATTTCTGAGGGAAAGTCTGGGACTGGGAGTCTGGTGGGGGTTGGAGAATTGAGGGGACACAGCTGTCTGTCAGTCCACACTGTCCCCTGGGGAATGTCACAGAATCCCAGGCAGCAGAGAATATGAATTCCTCCCTAGTAGAATATTCGGTGCTAACAGTAGGGCAGTAATCATGATTAAGAGAGCCGCAGATTCCAGACCCAAACCAAACTTTCCCAGGGCCATGAAGACCTGGGGTTTGGTACAGACAAGTTTAGAGACAGGGCTCCAAGCTGCAAGGGTTAGCTCCAGATCCAGAGTTTGGGGGGATTCCAACCTAGGCTTTTGGTCTGCTAGAATAATTTGATACAAAGGCTGTTTCCAGGAGCCCCAACCCTTGGCTTTCAGGGTTCATGCTTTGTGTCCCATGTCTCGGTGCTAACATCTCTGTGTGGCATTACCCGTGATTCATGCAATGGGGACATCAGCAACGAAAACAGAATTGTGAGGGCTGTTTCTTTGTGTGATTCTAGTGTGCTGTTTGCCCTGTGGGACTGCTCACCTGGCGCCCCAATGCTTCCCCGCCGAGCTGGTACGTACCAATAATAAAACTCATAACGTGCCCCAGGAAGAGCAAGCCGGCCCAGCTGCCAAGTGCATGTGAGGTGCTCCCAGTTGTAATAGACACAGTGGAAGTCTCGGATCTGTGATTCTAGATCTCCTGTTAAAGGAAAGGGAAAACACTGACTTTATTCGTTGGAAGGCCCCATTTGGGCTGAGCTGAGGAGTAGCTTTGCCAACCCATTTGATTTCTCCCAGCCATCATGCTGACTGGTGTAAACAGAACAATCAAGATAATTCGATAGCAATCCTGCCAGAGGGACTCGCTAGCTTGGCAAACACTTTGTTTTCAGTCACCCTTTGCATCTCACACCCTATTTAAATGGATTTATTTGCAATGGAAGGGTGAATAAGTGAACCTGGCTTATTTAGTCAGAGGTGACTTGTTTGGGCAATTGAGTGGATTTCAGCTAAGGGAGGCAGGGTCACAAGGCAGGAGGGCCAGTCTCTGGTCTATGACGGATGCGTGTTCTCAGACGACTCCCTTCACTGCTCTGCAATACTTTGCAAAGGGTTTGTGGAGACGGAAGGCAGCGTGCAAGCAAGACAGTCCGATTGATCACTGATGGGGAAGGTCAGGCAGGGCACGGAGGGGGAGACTGAGCCGGAGTTCGGGCCAGAGACTGAAGAGAGACCTGCGTCCATGCACACACATGAGCAGGGAGGTCAAGCCAGAGTGCTGCTAGGAGGGCCCGGGCATGGGATGATGGACGTTTAAGGACGTGTCTACACTGCGATTAAAAACCTGTGGCTGGCCCTTGCCAACTGACTCAGGCTCAGGGGCCATTTAACTGCTGTGTAGACTTTCTGGCTCGGGCTGTAGCCCAGGCTCTGGGACCCTGCGGGGGGGGGAGGGTCCCCAAAAGTCCACACTGCAATGCAACAGCCCTGAGATCCCGTGTTAGCTCGTCTGGGCCAGCCATGGGTGTCTGTCTGCAGTGTAGACAGACCTAAGTCCACAACCCACAAATAACTAACAATTGGCTAAGCAAAAAAATGACCTAACCAGGCAAAGGACAATTTTGCAGCTAGCAGCCTGACGGGTCCTGCTACGGCTAACGCACCTCCGGTGACGGAGACGTACTGAGGCAGCAATAACTGGGTTGTGGAACCTTTCAGTCAGGTCAAAACATTTCTCCCGGAAGGCGCAAGGCCTGGAAAAGTCACGTGTGGACCGGCAGCCTGCTCCTAACCTTGTGAAGGAACCTGGAAGGTAGCGTGAGCCCAGTCACTCTTCACTTCAGATTCATTCGTACAACGTCCTTCCAGCAGCGTCTGGACCTTGGCTTCAGTTCTCTTGCTGAGATCAAATCCATCGCCATATTTTAATTTCTTAGTAAAAACAACCTGGTGTAAGACAGACAACATTATTATACACTTTTGGTGGGTAGGCTGGCAATTTTGGGGTCTTTTTCTTATACAAGCTCCTATTGCCCCCCACCCCGTCCCCATTTTTTACACTTGCTGTCTGGTCACCCTATGGCACAATGTGTTTCCTGTGGACACAGTACAGATCTTGCCATTCCTATCAAATTTGCACCGTCCCATGCATATGTAGCACCAACACTTCAGTCCTCTGGATATCCTTCAAGGCACTGGAATGAAACACTGAAATTCATCCCGTCTAATCCCGGGGTCCAGCTATTCCCAGGTCCTGTCTCAAACAGGATCCAGCACCAGGGGAAGGTGCGAAAACTCCCAAATAGACAGTTCTGGAACAACCTGCCCAGGAGGAAGATTCTTCCTTAACATTACCAGTGTATCTTGCCCCTTAATCAGTTAGCTTCTCGTTTGCACGGGTCTCTCGCTGCCACAGGGGGCCATTTTAAAGAAGACGCAGGGGACTCAAGGACAGGGGTCCCCTTGCAGCGGGCAGCGTGCAACAGAGATGCTATAGAAAGTGCCAGTGCAGATGAGAAGGACCTATCAGCAGAAAGGAGACGAGCCGCACAAATCTCTGTTCCCTTTTAACTGATTCTTCATCTGGCAAACTGCAACCAATCTCCCCCAGCCAGGGAGATGCAGCTAGTTCATTCCTTGGTAGCCTGGTTTCCTAGCAATTAGTCCCATCAAATCTGGGACTTCAACAATTGTTTCAGCATTTAATATTTTTCCTGAACTTGAAAAAAAATTGTACATCACCTCGTAACCCGAAACCAAACCAACAAAGGACTAAATTTAAATTGAAAAAAGAAAAAGAACTCGGGAAGGATGAAATGTAAAGAGCAAGAAATGGGATTTATTTGAAGAAAAAGAAGAGAAACAGTGGGATTTTGGTTTTTTTTTTTTTTTAGCAGTTGCTGAAATAATCTTAGAAAAATCAACCCAGACACTCCTGTATCACTAACGGCTTGACTTCCCCCAACCAAAGCAGAGAAACCCAGACACACACTTAACACATTGCCCCTTGCGTGACCTATTAAATCCCTCCTAGCAATGGGGATTGGTGAATAGAGCCCTTCCCTGCTATAGGACTCTCATCTGAATAGTCAGCCAGGCAAGTCTGTGGCCCAGAGCTAAAGGCAGCACAAAGCGCGTGCCCCGAGTAGACGAAACTGTCCAGCAGTGGGAGCGAGGCTGGTTGCCAGGATATTGGCTGCACTCTGATATTCCACTTTCTACCCTTTTCACCTCTTGCCTTCACCTGTTCTCCAGGAGCCCGCTGAGGTCACTGGAAAGACTCCCCTGGTCTTCCATGGGTTTTGCAAATGGCCCTACAGAGAAGTGTGTCCAACACAACATTGTGCGATTTTTTGGCACGTCTAAATATCTGACAGTGAGCAATTGGAGCGTTGGGTATCTGCTTCTCTGGCTCTATTACATTTTTAACCCTAAGGAAGCTGTATCTCCCAGCCCACTGACAAGTATTTCAACAGTCCTCCCTGCGGCAGGCATATCCGCCTCCTCCTTGCTCCATTTTAATGAGATAAGATGAGCAATTTTATTTTCTGGATGACTTTGGTTCAAACCATCTCTCAGGGTTATGTAAATAGTAATAAAAATACCATCGGGGGTAAAAGATGTTAGAAAGTTATGAGAACGACTCAAATGAAATCTCACATTTATAAAGCACTTGTCATCCCAAAGGTTCCTAGGCACTTTACAGACTGGCAGTTCTGCAGAGACTAACTATGGGTACATTGAATACTATGACATTACGCTTGGCAATACGCACTACGTCCAGGTGGAAGTGTTTGTAGAAGCAGGCCCTTAATCCATCCCAAACGTTTTGGCAGCTGCTGTTAAGCTATAAAATATTTTCATCCTATCCCCAGGCCTATGTTTCTTCACTGTTAATCTTTTGAGTTGATAGTTTGTCCTTGTCCAAGGGATTTGCTTTAATTATTTTACCAACTTCATATCATTCATTTAAAATAAACTGCGGTCCACAGATGAAACAAAGAGGAAGCAATAGCGATATACAGACCAAGTGAGGCTCTATCTTACCGTCCAATCTGCATCGCCCGTGCTACGGTATTTTAATTTATATTTTATTGTACACTGTTCGAGGATTAGCAGGGAAGGTGGAGGCTGCCATTCTATATAGAGATGGCCTAAAAGTCCCGGGTCAATTATCTGAAGATTGCGGGGAGGTTCCACTGAAACAGAAAAGGAAGTTGGATAAAATAAGTTGCTTCAGAGAAATAGAAAAAACCCAGGTATTTCAAACTCTGATTTGGCACAGACAAATCGCCTTTTAGCCGCAGAATCTCAAAATGCTTTGCAGCAAGGTCACTGCTTCACGATAAAACCGCAGCTGCCTCCAGGATTAAGCACAAATTACTTGGGCTCAGTTCAAAACAGTGTCTTAACAACATTCAAAAGCAAGACTCAACAGTCTGGGGCAGGTAATTGAGAATGTTGGAGCCATTAGCCTGGCAAGGCTTCACAGGGGTAATTGTAACTTGGACAGGGGACCGGCGCTCATTAGTCTGTTCCTGTGAAAAATGTCATGTTTCTCACGGTTCCAGGCTGACTCAGCCTCCTCCAACCACTATGTGCATAGCCAGGGAAAGACATTTTTGATGTAAAATCATCCCTTCCTCCCCCACACCCACCCAGGCCAGCTCTTGCTTTTGAATTGTTTTATGCAACATCACAGCTCCACTTTCCCCTTAAATATTCTCTTCAGCATATTAGATCTCTGAGGCTCACGGTGGAAGGGAGGTGGAGGGGGAGTACCTATTCACCTGGGCAGACTAGAATACAAACCAAAATCAATTCTTATTTTGGACACCTTCCATCATGCACAAGTACTTCTACTCTTACTTTCAGCCTGACTTTTATTAAAATAATGTAAGAAAAAATGTCCTCCATTCCAGTCACTGCAGTACCATAACAAATCAGAGTGCCTCCAAGACACATTTCCTGCTTTTTAAGAAATATATTTCCCAGTTCCTCAGCTTTTTATTAAGAAAGCCGTTCTCGTTCATTAAGATTCCTGAGACCATTTAGCTTTACTAGATCAATCCAGAATCAATTTCACATCATCTACAGGGTTTTTTTCCTACACACACTATCTTGAGACGCAGGATTACAATTTGGGTAACTGGGATTTTGGATTTGTAGAGATTCAATGACATGACAGAATTTATTCATAGTCACCTGGACTGATGGGTGGTTTTCATTGCAGTGTTTTAAAGATGGCTCTACTGGCTGTGGCATTAGGGGAGTGCAGGACTCCAGGGCCTAGGTCTCCATGTCTTCCCCTCTGACTCTCAGCCAGAGCCTTTGAGAGCTGGCCGCAGGAATCTCTTTTAATGGACGATAACTTCAAAAATCAGACTTTCAAGTGCTCCCACAAGTCTTTGCAGGATAACGGCTCAGAGAGGATTGGTTTATTCTAACCAAGACCCCCCCCCAAACACCACCACAAATTTTAAGCCTCCAGGCCCCATATTTCCCAATTTGTCCAGCTTTGAGAAAGGCTTGTGAGCGTGAGCTACACTGTTTAGATGGAGCCGTCTCAGCTGGGAGCTAGGAACTCAGACTGCCGTATTGGCGGGGTGGTTCGGAGCAGTATTTTCTGTATTTACGGGTCGTATTGGCGGGGTGGTTCGGAGCAGTATTTTCTGTATTTACGGGTCGTATTGGCGGGGTGGTTCGGAGCAGTATTTTCTGTATTAGGCGTGCTCAGTTCACAAATAAGCAGATGCGGTCCTCTGTCCCGGCTGCTAGCCCTGGGCGCTCAGCCAGAGCAGAGCTCCGGGGTCTGAGAGTTACGCTGCACCAGTAACCTTAGGTCCAAATCAAGAGTCTTGGTTACACCTGTGCAACCTCAGGTAGTCAAACGGTGCCTTGCAGACTCCTGGGAAACCCTCTTGCTTTCCATGAGGTTGCCCAGAGGTAAATTACCTTGAATTGTTTGCTACATGCTGCTGATGCATAAGGAGGAAAAGACTCCAGCTTGCTCTATGAGGCAGCCTCTGCTGAATGGGCCTCTCTGAGCTACCTCCACTGGGCAGATGCCCTGAAGCAGAGCAGGTAATGGTGCCACCTGCACAGTCCTCATGCCCAGGGACTCCTTCCTGGTGCCCAGGTGTGATTTACACCTCCCTGGGCCAGCTCTGGTTAACCCGTCCCTTGGATGTTTCAGGTGGGAGAGGACTGCAAGCCTGAGTCCCCCAAGTCCCGTGGCTCAGTCACCTGAAGGTATTTATCTCTGAGAGGGGAACAGCAGCGTTTCAGCTTCTCTCTTGGTCTACAGGTGGACTTTTATCACTGGAAGCACACGCTGTATTTTGAAGCAAACAAGCATGCATTACGAGAAGAAACAATTTTATTGTCGGTTCCCTTCCTCTGTAAATTAGCCCCAATCATCAGATTAACCGGATACATCCTGCTTCACTGGGAAATACTGGGGAGTATTTTTCTCGGACATCCCAGGTGTGTGTAGACAGTACAGCAACACGTAATAGATTTATTGTACATCCACACTGGATCTCCCTTCCTGCTTCCATTGAAGTTAATTGCAAAGCTCCCATTAAGCACAGCAGCATGTTTGCCCAGCCCTGCAACTGGATGTGTGTGTGTAAACTCTTCGACAGGGGTCTGCCCATTTGCAGGGTCAAAGCCATGAAAAGTTCAGACTTAGGAGTTATCCTCATACTGTTTGGACAGCGCATTCTGCATTTTCAGTCCCTCCTAGCCCTATGCTCTATAAACAGCTTGGCACATTTGTGCACATGATTTAATCTGGAGCGAGCATTAGACGATAGCGTAATCATGACGGCTCCTTGATTTACCTGATGTCTGGTGTCCTGAGGAACCCGAGCAGAACCAGGCTAGGGTTATGGTGACAACACAAGTCCACTGGATGTCCATTTGTGTGTATGACTTCAAAGCTTCCCACTGGGACGTGTATTACGCCAGAAAAATATTCGCACACGAGAAACCTACAAAATAAGCCGGGTTGAAAACTAGTTAAGGTGTATAACCAGCTACAGCAGAGCAGCAGATTTCTCCCTGCCTTGTGAGCACATGTAACAACCTCACCAGCATTTTATCACTGTCGATTCTAAATGCCTACCACCAGTGTCATATGCAGTGTGGTTGTAGCCATGTCTGTCCGAGGCTATTAGAGACACAGGGTGTCACAACTTCTGTTGGTGAGAGCTGAGCGTTCAAGCTTACTCAGACCTGAAGAAGAGAGCTGTGTAAGCTTGTCTCTCTCGTTGGGATTTCTGCAGAAAATGCCCATTTTTAATTAACATTTTCAGGTTTTCATCAGAAAACTGCAAACCCCAAACCTTTCACCTTTGAGCAACTGAACACAAAAATTTCAGCCAGCTCCCAAAAATGGTACACATTGGATCAAAATTTTAGATTTTGGTGGCTCAAAGCAAACCAAAACTCTGTTTTCTGGGCTCCAGTTTCTCTATGAAAACATGGGAATTTTGAAGAAAGTTTTCAGCAAAACACACACACACACACACACACACACACACACACACACACACACACACACACACACACACACACACACACACACACACACACACACACACACACACACACACACACACACACACACACCCCCAACCAACCAACCAACCAACCAACCAACCAACCAACCAACCAACCAACCAACCAGTATTTTCATGGAAACAAAACTCATTTCCTGCCCAGCTCTTCCAGATGGACTGGATCAGATGAGCTAGTCTAGTGGGCACCAGGGGACCGCTATTGCAGACTCTGCCCTATATGAATCCCCCCACTCAGACAACAGCGTGGGGATGGGGCAGGGGTTCCAGAGGAGGCAGAATCAGGAGAAGACTTAAGATGCTGTAGAAATGGGAGGGAACAGGACTCAGGGGCACCTGAATAAATCCTGGATTAATAAAGGGTGAGAACAGGAGAGATACCCAGATCCATTCCCCTCCCCCTTCAGCAGACAACCATCAGGAGGTGAGGGATTTGGAGAAGGGCGAGCAGGCGTCCCCCGGCTCACCCGGTGACACAAGGCTGATTCCAGTGATTTCTTGGAATGGCTACTCTCCTTGGGAACTGGATCCCACACGGCACCAGTGCAAACTGCTCTCAGACCAGCACTGGGGAAAGCCGGCAGGTTCACCTGGATGCCAAGGCATGAGATGGCGGCTGAACACTAGTCAGAATTGCTTACACTGGTACCCGGACTGATGTCAAGGAACCAGTTACTGTGTCAGCGGATGCAAGTCCCACCGTCAAGTCAACTGAGGGGCAGCATTAGGGCAGAGTTTGAAAATCCAAGTTCTTACAGTAAACACCAGTCCTCAAACTCGACAAGAAAGTGGAATTTCTCCCTGTCTGAGATATTCTGCTCTGAGGGACGTGCCTGGGAGTCAGTCTAAGAACAAGTCGGTACTTGCATAGCTTTCCCTTGCGCAGCTCCTCAGACCTACCAGTGTGACCCCTCCACCCCCCTCACCAGAATGGATTTGGGCCCAGGCAGGGCAGAAGGGTGCCTCCCAGAACTGTTGCTGCCCCATTGTCCAGTGATCCTCCCCTACACAGAGAGGAGGTCGGAGGGAGGAAACTAGAGCAGCCCCATGTGTCTCGACAGAGGGGACTCAGATTGGTTCTTTACCTCAGAAACCTCCCCTCATGAGAGAGACAGAGAGGAAGGGGGCATCCCGCTCCCCTCACTGATCCCATCAGCTGGAAAGTGACTGCCAAGATCCAGACCGCTCTGCGGTTCCTCAGTCCCTCAGACAGGACAGACCCCAGACCTCAGTGCCTGCAACACGGACAGGTGGCTGGCAGGTCAGAGAGCGGACATAGCAACCAGGGGCAGGGAGACTTTGTGAGTGGTCAAATGAAAGGAAAAAGAGGCTTAGGACGTCCTCTGTGGATGGCTGCGGATCTATATTTTAACATGCAGTATCGATATTGTCACTTGTTCTTTGCATTGCTTGTGGTTATATTGACTAGTGTTTATATAAAGCTCAGAGGGTAGCTGGTCATTTGAGACTGGGGCACTTCTTTATGAAGTGAGTTCGGTCTGCAGGGTGACGGGGGATTCCCCATTGTTTCCCAGGAGGCACCACCATTAGAAGAGTCCTGACTTCAGCAGAGAGACCCAGATGGGCAGAATGAGCCAGGACCCTCAGGACGTAAAGTGCACCCCACACCTCCTGAGTCTGTCCCCTCCGAGCCGCTGGGCAGTGGGGAGAAGGTTACACAGGAATTCATTTCGGCTTGCAAACCCATGAAATAGGGGAGTGTTTTCCCCTAGGTGCGTAAGGTATTCAACCTCAAGCAATTTCCAGGACAGAGGCATTCGACACGTTCTTAGAAAGCTGCCAGTCCAATATCAGATACATTGGGATTTACAGACTATCAGCTAATCACACACTACAGCAGAACTGGTTGACTTTGGATGGTAGATGGAGTCTCACAAAATGTGTTTACTCAAGTCTAGCAAAGTAAGAAGGAAAAAAATACCCAGAGTGTGTACTTGGTGTGCCTCTAACAGGAACTTGCAATGCCACAGAGCCTGGAAGGGTTGGGTCTGTCATTCCAGTTCTGCTACCACCCCCAATAACTTTGCAGTACCGGGGTATCTGATGGAATGAGGAGAAACCTCATCGCCTTTAAAAAAACCCACCACCAAACTTTATTGCAGCCAGAACCTTCACATACCACAGCTGACCTCCCCTGGAGCTGGCAAGAGACGACGTCGCTCACTGAACGAATGGTATCCTTCAATCCAGAAACTGGGATTTGTCCCGGAGCCGCTTTGTTTTGGGCTCCTCGGACTGACAGGCTGCAAACACAGAAAGCCGACATGTCAATATAAAGCAGATCCTTGGGAGCTCCGGTTCACCCTCTGCAATTTATTTACAGCCCAGAGTGGCAGGAAGAGATTATACACTCGAGAACTGGGGGATAGGATGAGGAGTAAAAGCCTGATGCTAGATTACAGGATAGTGACGACAGGTGTTAGAAAATATCCAAACAGTAAAGACTCCTCACTGTTAAAAACACAGGCTGGAGCAGAAAGAGTCTAAAATACACATCACTTGTTTTAACACGATCAGTTCTAAAGTTCATTGCATTGGTTTCAAAAGTATTATGTTCTACATTCCAGTGGTGGGTGAAATTCTCCTCGACATTCCCTCCCTGCCTCCTAGGGCCATTGTGCAGCACAGCCGGCTTGTACTGATGAAGTATGTGACAGGCCTGGGACAAAAAGCCTCATATAATCATAACTTGTGGTTTCTGCTACACTAAGAGACAACAGAATGGCAGAGCCAGGAAGCACACGCACACACACGACCAGCGTAAGCCGACAACCACAGGAACATGAGTTTGGCTCTGGTTTATGGCTATAAATGAAGACGACACTGAAATGTTCAGTTTTTCATGTAATATCAAGAAATACAGGAACTCCTCACTTTAAGTTGTCCCAGTTAATGTTGTTTCATTGTTACATGGCTGATCAATTAGGGAACATGCTCGTTTACAGTTGTGCAATGCTCCCTTATAATATTGTTTGGCAGCTGCCTGCTTTGTCCACTGCTTGCAGGAAGAGCAGCCCGATGGAGCTAGCTGGTGGGGGCTTGGAACCAGGGTGGACCGGCAGCCCCCCATCTGCTCCCCCATATCAGCTTCCAGCTCCCCTAAGTTCCCTGTGCAGCAGTCACCCAGCAGGCTATCAATTGCCAGCAGTTCAGCTGTCCCCCCCCCCCCCCCACTGCCATGTGCTGCTCCTGCCCTCTGCCTTGGAGTTGCTCCCCGGAGCCTCCTACTTGCTGTGTGAGGTAGGGGGGAGGGAAGAGAGGGGCTAATGTCAGGATGTTCCCCTCCCCCCTGCTCCTGCAACCTGCTTACCCCATCTTCCATAGAGCAGGGGGGACACACGACAGGGCTCAGGATGGAGGGAGCTTCCTGGCAGCAGCCCTGGTCTCAGCAAATTGATCTAATTAACAAGGCAGTTACTTAAGAGTAGGGTCAGCATACTTAAAGGGGAAATGCGCATATCGCTCTCTCTCTCTCTCTCTCTCTCTCTCTCACACACACACACACACACGGTGTGTGTCTCTGTCCGCTCTCCCGCCTTTCCTGCTGCCTTGTAGAATGTGAGAGTTAACCCTTGAGAGCTCAGCCAATTGCTAGTTCATCATTTAGCAGTAAGGCATTCCGTGGGAAATATCCCACCCTCTGACTCCTCCTCCTCAACCACACTTCACAATCATCACTGTGTACCAGTATTAAATTGTTTAAAACTTGTACTCTGTATGTATATATATAATTTAGTCTTGTGTCTGGTGAAAAAAAAATCCCTGGAACCTAACCCCCCTCATTTACATTCATTCTTCTGAGGAAATTGGATTCGTTTAACATCGTTTCACTTAAAGTCACATTTTTCAGAAACAGAACTACAATGTTAAATGAGAAGTTCCTGTACTCAGAGCAGGGCTGGTGACAGGAATTTTGCCCCCCCCCTGCCAGTCTCCCGCTGCTCGCGGGCCCCCCCGCCGGTCTCCCGCCGCTCGCGGGCCCCCCCGCCAGTCTCCCGCCGCCCGCGGGCCCCCCCGTCTCCCGCCGCCCGCGAGCCCCCCCGCCAGTCTCCCGCTGCCCGCAGCCCCCCCCCCCGCCGATCTCCCGCCGCCCCCCCCTGGCCGATCTCACGCCGCTTGCGGCCCCGGCCGATCTCCAGCCACCCGCGCGCCCCCCCCCCCCCCGGCCGGTCTCCTACCTCCCGCGGGCCCCAACCCCCGCATATGCTGCGGCCGCGTGGCCCGGCCGTGAGAAGCAAAGGGGGGCAGGGGAGGCTGCTGGGTGCCGGGCGAGGGGGCTGGTGAGCGCGGCAGCGGCTGCCCGCAGCCATGCCTTGCTCACAGCCCCGGCGACAACGGGGTACAGCAGCGTACCGGCCCCGGACTTCGGGGGCCCCCCTGAAGTCCTCCCGGGCCCAGTACAGCTGTACCCGTTGTACCCCCCTGCCGCCGGCCCTGACTCAGAGGGTATTTACACACAGTAAATGAGAGCACTCCAGAATCAAAGACATGCACATAAATATCGGTGACCAGCATAAGCTGACAACCACCGGAACATGAGTGTGGCTGTACTTTATGGCTATAAACGAAGACAACACTGAAATGTTCATATTTTAGTGTGAAATCAAGAAATACCCAGAGGATACTTACACACGGTAAATGAGAACAGTTAGCTTGTAGAAAGTCAAATACAATATATTTGATCACAACATACAATGTGTCCTGTTGAAAAATCAGCACTCAGTATGTATATATGCTCCAGTACAGCCAGGTGAGAGACGGGGACAACCTTCCTTGGGAGCAGCAGTGATTTGCAGAATTCAGAAAAACATCAGAAATAATTACCCAGGTGCTTTCCATTTCCCATCTAAAGAATTAAGCACAAATGGCCAACGGAAAACATCTAGTAGATGAGGCGGATTTTAATAAAAATAATTGCAATTAGTTTGTAACAAATACAGATAGTATAGTAAGATGAGCAACAGCTAAACCAAGACACGCATTAAAACTCAAGGACAATGTTTTAAAACTGCAAAAATTCTTACCTAGAGTTCTGTGATGTGGTTTACAGCAGAGACTAACACAGGAGTGAGTGTTCTTTTCAGCAGGCAGTTCCTTAGCTGCTTTGGTTAATAAGTAGGTTGTTTGAAAAAGTAGGAGTTTTCCACAGAGTCGGAGTGTTTAATCTCTTCCCCTCCCCAAAACTGAGTGACCCATTCTAATGATGTTGCAATAGTCAAAAGCTCATAGCCTTGACCAGCCTAACCATTGGGACAGGGAATCCACAAACTTTTGTTAAGCCTTGGTGTTAAGCACTGCTATAAATATCCCAGTGCTCTGATGATTCACGGGGATGGGAAACAAATAGCAGGTTTATAATTTCTCCTCTCAAATTCCCCTTCCTCAGGGCACTGACACTTCCCCACCTACCATGCTGCCAAGTAACACACATCTTGACACTGCTCTCCTCCCCAGTTTGTCATTCACATCTCTCCCCTGTCAGGTGATCTAGTCTGAGGCCCCTCAGGAGTCAACCCTTCCTATCAGCTGTAGGATCTCAACCTGCACTAGAGCCCTGCATCCGCTCTGTGACCACCCATCTCTGAAATGTAACATTGTACTCTAACATATTTTCATAAAATCATATAATGCGTGTGAATAGAATGCAACTGGAATATGCTTCATGCCAACAGTCTCTTGTAAGGTATCATTACAAAGCATCTGAAGAAGTGGGGTTTTTTACCTATGAAAGCTTATGCCCAAATACATGTGTTAGTCTTTAAGGTGCCACCAGATACCTCCTTGTTTTTGTGGAATCACACTAACACAGCTCCCCCCCCCCCGCCCCCCCGATACATTACAAAGCTTATAATCTACTGAGCGTAGTCATCCTATTTGTATAAATATATCCGAAACTAGAAATATAGCTCTGAGGTCCTATTGTCATTATGCAAAGTGGGGGCCATTAATGGACTCTTGATGACTCCCATTAACCAGGACAACTGGTTATAAATGGATCTGTTGACTTGTAAGTCTCCCCGTGTACCTGTGTGCTGGCAAGTGGGTAATAAAGTTTTGCAGTGACATGTGAGCATGCCACCGGAACCGGAATCCATCTTTAACCTGGTGCTTTTCCATTTAGAAGGAGGGGTGGGAGCCCAGAGAGGGAGAAAGGATTCCCACCTTCTGCAAAATATATATAATGGGGTGGAACAGAACAAAGGGGGCTGCAATCATGAGCAATCCCCTAATTACCACCTGAGCCGGAACAAGGACTGGACCAAGGATTGGCCAGTGACTAGACAGGAGCACGTCTTAAGCTGTTTTCAGTGAAGTCTGCACTTTTTGGTGGACGTGGTTCAGTCCTGTTTGCCTCAGGCGAGCATGTCGGCTCAACAAGGCAGGGTACTGAAGTCCCAAGCTGGCAGGGAAAACAGGCTGAGAGGTGTAGTAGTCTCCACACCTCAGGTGGCAGTTCCCAAGGGGGTCTCTGTGACCCCACCCATCGCAGGAAATTCCTCACAAAAGATCCATAAAGCCACTGCCTCACCCCCCTTCCAATCCCTGTTCCACAAAAAACCTGCCCCCTCTGGGGCATGTTTGGGCAGCTAGCAAGCTGGAGTGGCTGTTATATGCACTCTCATTTTACTGTCACTTTATCCCCCTCCCCAACACACACACCTGCTCCCCCTCTCTCTTCCATTCGCCCATTTATTCCACCTGCTGCATTCTGTCACAAATCTGCTCTGGTGACAGTCTTTTTATTATTCATTTGTCCCGCATGTAGCCCTGACCCTGGATTGGGGGCCCTGGGTACCAGAAATAATCATCCCCTGGACTCAAAAATTCTTGAGCTTCTCGTCTCTCTACAGGCAGCAGAAGACCTGTGCAAAGCTGCTGCCCTAGAAATGACCCATTTCCATCTGCACAACCTGGAGTGTCCTGGAAACAATGAATCAAAACAAATTCATGCTATTTTTTTGCAACGGTTACATCTGCATGTTTCTAGGGTCTCTCACTTTGGGAACAATAGAGGGTGTTCTAAGGCCAGAGGAGCAGCTGGTGTTTTGTAATCTGCCAAATTGAATAGGAACTGCATGTGTTTTGCAAAGGGTAGGTTATTGTCAGCTACTCAGAGCGCCAGTAAGAAAGCGGAGTACCTTGAAAAGATTTCACAAAAACACTGATTTCCTGGAATCATGGACCTCAAATCTCCACCCATTGCTTACCACGTTTCTGTTTCAAATGAAACTCAGTCCAAATAGCTGCCCTATTATTCTCTAGCTGGAGTCAGTGGAAGTTTTGCCTGAGTGAGGAGTACAGACCTGACCTTTCACCACTTACGTTGTTTACCTTTTGCATTTCCCACTGCTTGACTACTGAAATATAGATACAAAACACCTGCACCCCTGCTTCACAGGTACTGTTGCCAGGCTGTTGTGTTTGGGGTAAAAACTTTGTGGACTGGAGAAAGTTTACATCCAAAATTAATTTATGAAGACATCCCTAGTCACATGAAGCCTGCTTGGTCCTGGTGTCCCTTCAGGAGGGCTGTGAAAGGCCAGTGTTGACAGAAACATCATCAGCATTTCCACAACCCAAGAATCCTTGAGAAATTTGCAAGCAGGGTTTCCATGAACCTCGGGGGCAAGCAAAACATCTGACCTCCAACACTGACTGTCCCCTCATCAGCACTGCCCAGAGCAGGACTCCAGCACAGCAGACTGGGGCGGGGGGAGATAAAGCAGAGGAAAGCTCCCCAAACGGGGGACAATTGGTTTTCAGGGGTAAGTGAGAAGAACCTGGAGCTGCGGATACTGTACGTTGGCCTGGTCACTGGGATGCTCCCTGCCCCAGAGGAGTCCCAGGCGATGCTCGGACTGTCTGTGTGGGCACAGTGCATTGCCCCCCCCTCCCCCGTTGTCATGGCCGTCACCGTAACAGGGATACGGCTGCCCTCTGGGGTTTAACCATCTTCCCGATTCAGCCGTATGCCATTCTCTGTCTCGGGCCGCGGTGGCGTCCGCGTCCCTGGCACTTCGCCTCAGGTGCAGGGACATCTGTTCAAGGGCCGTGGGGGGGGGGGGGCAAGGTGGGGGCCCTGAGCACCAGGCTGCAGAGCAAGGTCTAGTGACTCTCTTCAGGAGCTGCAGACCCCAGCACGGCTCCCCTGCAACCAGCATGCAGGGCAAGGATTTGTCACTGGGGCATCCTTGTTGGACTAGAGCAATACCTGGTACATTTCTGATATGGGAAATATAAGAAAGCGTGACTCCACAGCAGACCCCAGAACTTGCAGCAGACCCCAGAATTTGGCCTGACCATTAAAAAGAAATATGTTTCTCAGCCACCCTGTTGAGTCTGGGTTGATTGAAATTGCCTGTTCGTTTTTCAAGGTCAGTGTTAATTGTAGAAGCACATCCAGAAACTAAAAATTTGTTCTAAAAGTAATAAGATAACCGCTTTCCTTTATGGCTGGTAAAACTTTGCTTTCCTGAACTTCAGAAGAGCCCCCTCCACAATCTTGCATGTTGTCTTGTTTGATTCCTTTTAGATGTAACAAGCGGCATAAATACATTTATTGAAGTCTGCCACTTGCCACTGATTTTGAATGGTTACGTTAAAAGATTGAAATGCAGATGGGACAGGATAGACGTTGGAGTGAGATTGGATTCATGTATGATTGAAGAAGAAATGAAAAATTAAGGGTTAAGGTGCTAGCCTGAGAATTACAACCCCCACATCAATTAGCTGAAGAATGCATAGAGTGAAATGGCTGGGTGAGTCCGCGGGCAAACCGGAATCCACAGTCCACCCCCAAGCAGCCCAGGGACGGAAGGTGTGCGGGCGAAGAACAAAGTAACACCAAGCAGGCCATTTGCTGATTAAACATCCCTTCAAACATAAGAACAGTGATGGATCATCTCTTCAGACGTCAAAGCAGCGTGATGAAGCAGTTTCCATAGGCTGGTATAGGGTTAAATTCCTATAAAAACAGCACCTGAGGACTGAGTCTGGTTCTGCAACCATCCTCCAGGATCATCGGGTGCAGACCAGCAAGACTCAGCTCCATCCTCTTGTCGAGGCTACCTGGCCAGTGGCTTGGCACGAGCAACCTCCAGGCTGGTAACTAGAACGACCTAGCAGAACTTTGTGTGGATGAAAGAACGTGTGAGAGAACGAGAGGTTATAGTGATAACTGATTACCTATTCGGATTTGTTTTGTATTCACTTTTGCCTTGTCCCCTTTAATAAGATCCTGCTGGTTTTTGTTCTGTTGGTATAACCTCCTGCCCACCCCTACTGGAGTAGGCTGCACAGAGCTGCTTAGCAGGCCGGGCAGGGCTGGAGGGAGTCCTGCACCTGGTCTCTGTTCTGGGCAAAGGATTTGCGTCTTAATGAACTCCTGTAGTGGCCTGTGTCGAGCCAGCAAAGGACACAACGGCTGCAGATCGGAGGCTTCCTGTTCAAGATGCTGCATTTGTAGGAGCCAGGCGAGCTCGTCTAGTCTAGTCCTTACCATGGTCCCCCTCGTCTGCACGGTGATGTCACCGCGGACCTGCCGGCTGACTGTCTGCAGCAGCAGCTTCCCCGAAGAGCAGGAGACAGAGTATTACCTTATGTTTTGTAGTAATGAACCTCGAGTCTTCTAGGAAGCTGATCCCGGGCTCTGATAACGTGCTCGGGGTGGGTGATCACTAGGAGATTTACGCCACAGCTGGGGTGCAAAGCCCTGAGCTCATGAGCTAGGAATTGACACGGTGGTTAAGAAATCTCTGAGGTCACTGAAACCATGTGGCCTGACCCAAAGCCCCCTGAGATCAGTGGGATCGTTGTTAAGGGAGGAGAAAAACAAAGGAATTGAAAAACACGTCCCTAAAGGCGGCTTTTAGCCGGTGAGATTTCATCCTCTGCAACACAAAGAATGTAAGAAAAGTGCTTAGCCGGGAAGCTGCATCGCCCATCCCCAGATCCCCCAGTGGTTGGCAGGGCGGCATCACCCCATCTACGAACAATTCATGAACTCGGTGTATCTTGACTGAGCTGCATTTTGAATGTGGGGCTTCTCTGGCTTCTCTGTTTATTTCAGGGGGCAGCGGCCCAGGGTTAACTAGGAAGGGTTATTAAACCTTCATGGTTCTCTCTTCAAACAGAAGCACCCTAGGAAAAAGCTGGCTCCCACCCAGGATAATGGTTGATCACCTGGCACTGAAGCACCGGGTTGGTGTAAGGGTGGATGTCCGCAAACCTGTCTGGGATCCAGGGTCACCTCTTGAGGATGATCAAGTCACTGAGAGAGGAGACTGGAAAGTTAGGAAAGATGGGAGCTGCTCTCTGATCCAGCGGACGGGGAGGGTTGCAGGGGTCTGGGGGAGCCTTGCCTACCTTAACCCAGATGAACTTCCCAGGTGCTACAAAGTCTTCCTCGTCTTATTCCCAGGGAAGGGGGAGCTGGAGCAATGTACGTTACACTCTGGGGGTGGCTGTTTTCTGTGCTCTCTGATGCGCTCTCTCTTCGGACTTAGACACCTTGTGCTCTAGCCTGTGTCCATTTGCTCCTGCTAACATACAAGCTGCGAACCAGGAGGTTCGCGTTTTTGCTGGGATTCTGGGGAACACGCACAAGCTGCTGGGAGACTCAGGGGACACTGAGCTAATTTCGGTGCCCAGGCAATTGGCCTGAGGTGTCCCTACTGCCAAGAGGGGTGTCGGACACTAGATCTGCAGCTGGTGGGCATGATTAGAGAACCAGAGCCAGGGAAAAAGCCTAAACTCTGCATGTACTATTCAGCATCACAGCAGCCGAGCAGCCTGGGAAAAGTCCAGCTAGGTGACCTTGACTGGAGACTCCCTATTTCACACACTAACTGAGCTCCCCAGGGAGGGCGGGAATAGGAGAAGTAACAATTCACAGTAGAAATGTTCCCTCCAACTAAGATTCACAAATTGCATCATTTTGAGCATGTCAATTGCTTGAGACATGAAGGGAGAGGAAGTGATAAGGAGGAGAAATTGTTGCAATAAAAATAATCCTACTTTGCATTCATAAATTAGACACTGACAGTCATCACGAGCCTCAATGAGTCATGGGATGAAAATCAGCTTTTCTAGCAAAGAGCAGTCTGAGATCTTGGTTTTACTGGCATCTCAAGTCAGACGTGCATTTCCATGGCCACCTTGTCAAAGAACTGCCGCAGTCAGTCCCCAAGATCTTTGCTTGTCTATATAAAAACCCTGTTCTCACGGAGGCCTTTTGAAATGGTGGAAGAGGAGTTGTTTAGCGCGTCTCTTGGTTCCAGAGAGGCACATCTCCTCCAGTAGAAGTTCCCAGAGACCCTCTCTTTCACTGCACTCGCTCCCCTGGAGTCTGGTCTGAATGGCTCAGTGCTCACCCACTGTATCAGAAACAGTAACCAGCTGGGTCATTTTCATTCTCCTCAGCTTTCAATACAAAACTACCTGTGTGAGGAGTTCTCTCTGCTCCTCTTGGACCACGCCCATGCTGAAGATCCAGGGACATCTGCTAGTTCCTTCTTCACGGCCTCTTAAAGCCTGGTGCAGCGTTCCCGAGAGCGGCTTTTTTTGAGCAGCTCTTTCCTTCATAACACACACTTGCTCTCTGCCCCCACCCTGCCAGGAGAAAGCTCCATACCTCTGATTATCCTTGAACTCTCTGGCACTTCTTTGGCCTGGATGGGAGGGGGTGAGGATTTGGGCAAATCCTCCATTCTGCAGTCTCTGCGGTTGAGCACTGTCTGGTCTGCTGGGCTGGCACCCCCTGCTGGAACAGGGCTAATTTCATTCCTATTGTCCATGACACCTTCACCCGCCCCAGTCCAAGGGCTGGGGGGCAGAGTCCTAGGGTGACCAGATGTCCCAATGTTATAGGGACAATCCCAATTTTGGGGTCTCTTATAACCCTAACCCTACTATTATCCCCCACCCCCATCCCGATTTTTCACATTTACTGTGCTGGTTTGTTGGAGGCTGGGTGGTAATATGGTGAGTCTTCTCTTCCCAGACATTACTCCAACCTATTCCATTGCCTGTCATTGTAAACCAAGAGCTGGAGAATTGTTTAATGAACAGGATGTAACATCTTCTTGTAAGAGACAGTCATCTGCACCACACAAGGCTTCTTTCTCGGTTGAGTTACTTAGTTAGAAGGGGGGGGTATATACAATGCAAATGGTTGCTGGTAACTGTACCCCATGTTACAATGTGAGTGAGAATAACACATGCAACAGGCATCTCGGAACACAGGAAACACATTAAATCTCCATAAAAGCAAGAATGTTCCATGTTAGGCAATCTCAGTCTAACTGGAAAACTGCTGCGCACGCCGCAGAGAAGTTTTGTGTGTCACAATTGCCCACCGCAAATCACAGGCAGCAGTGGTTTGTTTTTCCAGAGGAAGGAGTCGCCCCAGGCATGCCAGCTGCAACCCTTTGTGAGCAGCAGTTGTGCCAAGTGAGCACTGAACGCTGCAGGACAGCAGCCTCCTCCTCCTCCAACGCTGTCGGGAAAAAGGGAAACGTGTCTTTTGCTCCATCTTCGGAATACTTTTGATCCCTGTTTTGTATACAGAACACCCTGGCCTCCCTGCGTGGCTGCTACATCAAGATTTTCTTGAATAGGTCTGAGCAACATTAAGCTAAATTCACGAACAATAAGGCACAGGAATCTATAGTGGGGTCACATTACCTGATGGTATCACTTTCATTTAATAGATTTCAGAGCGTTTAAGGTTAGAGGCAACCGTTAGATCATCTAGTCTGACCTCCTGGACAGCATCGGCCAGAGAATTTCCTAGAATATCAGAGTTGGAAGGGACCACAGGAGGTGTCTAGTCCAACCCCCGCACTTAAAGCAGGACCAACCCCAACTAAATCAGAATTTCACCTGGTTCCCCCTGTTCTGAGCCCAATCACTTAGATTCGACTAAAGCTTTTCAGTCCTCAGGGATTCCACTCTGCACTGCAGAGGAAGGCACAAGAATCCCCTTGATTCCTGCCCATCTGATTTGGGGAAAATCCCTGTGCAACCCCAGATCTGGTCAGGAGTTGGATCCTGAGCACGTGAGCAAGACACACCAGGCAGGTATCAAAGGAAGAGCATTTTCTGTACCACTTCTGAGTTCCCACTATCCAGGGTCCCATCTCCAGCTGTGGCCAATCTCAGAGGAAGGCAGGAAGCACTCGTACATCTGGCCAGTGGTGCATTGGGTGTGGGGTGGAGGGGAACCTGTCCTGGCCCCTGGAATGTGGGATTGGATTACAGTCATTGTCTTAAAACAGAGCTGTGAGTGCTCAGAGCCTGACGAGATCAGGTCAGACCCTGTTCTTCTCATGGCTCATGAAGGGAGGGAACGAGTAGGGGATTCACAGACTCCAAGGCCAGAAGGGATGACCGTGCCATCCAGCCCGACCCCTGACAGACACTGGCCACAGAGTTTTTCCCAGAAGCTGGATTAAAGCTTGTCCTTTGGAGAGCTCTCAACTCTCTTCTTATTGTCTCTGCACAACGGAGATCCCGGCGCACCACCTCCCCTCGCTCTGCTAGGAAACGTCTTCGTTCTGGATAGAATTGATCCAACTTCCTCTTTCAGCCAATGGATCTTGTCATGCCTGTGTCAGCCAGGGTGAACCCCCCACCTCCCATCCCCCAACTACCAGGTGTCTCTTTTCCACGTGTAAATACCTACGAGCACTGATCGAAATGATTCAAAGGTCTAGAAAAATCTAAAGATGATTCAGGGTCTAGAAGACGTGACCTGTGAGGGAAGATTGAAAGAACTGGGTTTGTTTAGTCTGGAGAAGAGACGACTGAGAGGGGACACGATAACAGTTTTCAAGTACATAGAATGTTACAAGGAGGAGGAAGAAAAAATGTCCTTAACCTCTGAGGACAGGACAAGACGCAACGGGCTTAAATTGCAGCAAGGGCGGTTTAGGTTGGACACCAGGAAAAACATCCCATCAGAGTAGGTAAGCACTGGAATAAATTGCCTAGGGAGGTCGTGGAATCTCCATCATTAGGGGTTTTAGAGCAGGTTGGACAAACACCTGCCAGGGATGGTCTAATCCTTAGTCCTGCCAGGAGTGCAGGGGACTGGACTAGACGACCTCTCGAGGTCCCTTCCAGTCCTATGAGTCTATGATCATAAAAATTGTTTTCCAACCCCTGGATCGTTTTGTGACCCTCCTTTGAAGTCTCTTCATTATTTCCACATCCTGTGTGAAGCAGGGACACCAGTAGTGGACACCGTGTTCTAGAAACGGTTTTACAGTGCTGAGGACAGAGGCAAGATCCCTTCCCTGCTTCTGTTTGATGTTCCCTTCTTGAGACATCCACACTTTTCAACAGAGCATTGCAGGGAGAGCTCCTGTTGCAGTGGTTATCCAGGATGACCCTTCAGCCCTTCTCTGAGTCCCTGCTTGCTAAGACAGTCTCCCATCCTGCAAATAGAGCCCACATGCCTCGTTCCCAGGTGAATTACCTTGCACTTGGCTGTACTAAAATACATGTTGGTGGATTGTGACTATTTAACCAAGTGATTCAGATCACTCAACACTGCTCATCCGTTACGTCATCAATCCTTGTGCCATCTGCAAACTCGGAGCCAGTGACGCTGACGTGAATGCAAGTCCCTCTTCCTATGTCCAATGGGCTCCGCTGGCCCAGATGTAGACATGCGGCTCTTCATTCTGCCCTGGGTTTACCTCGCTCTTCCTGCCACTGTCTTTCCTCGCTCTACACTTTAAGGCTCGTCTCTTTAATGTCCTTTCCTTCGATTGACTTCATGGGCTAAATAAATTCAATTCCTGACTGGACTGCAGGGTGAGAGTCACAATCCCCATCTACATAACAAGTGCAGGCTCAACAATCTTCCCACACTCCTGATTTCATTGCCACTCAGCTTCAAGAGGACACCCGCCTGCACTGACTGATGTATTCATGTTGCTGGGAACGGAGTTATCAGTCTTCATTGGTATAAGTAATGAAGTAATGGACAAGGATGGGCTACAGTGGCAGGTGGTATCTGGTTAATGCACTGAGCTGGGACTCCGGAGATCTGGCTCCAGTTCCCTGTATTACCCTGGGCTCTCTCTCAATCCTTCTGGGACTCGGTTCTCCATCTGTAAAATGGGGATAATGGCTCTGCCTTATCCCCACCCTTTGTTGATTTGGAACAGAAGCTGTCTGGGGCAGGGATCAGTTCATAGTAAGTGTTTGCACGACCTCCACAACTGGGCCCTGATTATGGCTGGAGCCAATAGACAGAACTGGGTGAAGAATGAATTTCAGGTCTCCTGGCAATTCAGAAGGGGAAAAAAATCATTCCAGGCTGTCGCAAAAACAAAAGCTCTTTTTAAATCAAGAAGTTGAAAAAATCATTTTGGATCCAACAAACAGTCCTTCCCCCCCAAAACAAACCATTTCATTTCTATTTTGACACATTTTAAATTTGTAATTTTGAAACGAAAAGTTGTGTTGGCCCCTCCCTCAAAGTCAAAACTTTTCAGTTAAAAAAAAGTGATCAAACATTTTGATTTTCTTTCTGACAAAATCAGTTTGGCAAACCACGACTTGCCAAACACATTTTTTTGCTGGGGAAAAAAAAATTGGTTGAAAAATGTTGCCACGCTCAGTGTAGCTGCTACTGCAATATACGTCATGACTAATGCTGCGCAATTCCATCCATTCAAACCTGCTCCCGCTGTGTTTATAGGGGTCTTGTCATTGATTCCACAGGGAGTGGGATTAGCAGATCACTGTGTCTGCCATGCTGACCCAGCAGTTCCCTTTTATTAATGACTACCACATGAAAAATGGCAAATCCCCTTCCATATTGCACAAACCTCCTCTGCAGCAGAGATCAAAGCCAGCCCCTCATCTGACTTCAGGGGATCTTTCTTGGGGCTCAGGTATAAGGTCAAAAAGAGCAGCATTTTCAGACCCAGGGAAATTCAGCATGGTCATGTGCCCTATACTGTGCTTGGCTCTCCCAAAGCACAAACTGTGGGACAAATCCTGCCACCCTTACTCAGGCAAAATCCTATTGACAACAGCAGAAGACTAGGGATTGAAAGATTGGAACAAAACCTATGAAGGTGTTTCAAAGAAAACCTCCTTTGGGGACGGTGAATTCCCTTTGTAACTTCTCAGACCTAAATAATTTGCCCATATTCTCTTAATGTAGGGTGACCAGATGTCCCGTTTTTAAAGGGACAGTCTCATTTTGGGGGACTTTTTCTTATATAGGATCTTATTACCCCTCACCTCCAGCCAGATTTTTCATAGCTGCTGTCTGGTCACCCTGTTTTAATGAGACAAACAGTCACACGTACAAGTCTGTATTTATGACTGGCAAACCAAAGCTGGATTTAAACAAATCTAGCTAAGATCTGCTAATTGTATTCAAGCAATTATTTAGGTCACCCTATGCATTCAAAAAGCATCTTCCTATGGCACCCTATAAATGTCCACAGGAGGCATTTCAGAGTAGTCAGAACTCATCTTTCAATGGAGAAGAGGCAACTGTGTGCAAAAAAATTTAGAGGAAAAACAATCAGCATTCTTTCCTAAACTTCAAACATTATCACAGGCTGAGTGAAGAGGGGTTTTTACTCATGTGAACACTGCTACCATTAAAAAGAAAAAAGCTTTCAAATGACTATTGAAATACTGGCACCAGATTATCCCAAATATTTAATGTATCCTGAACAGTTAATCCCACTATTAAGAATACCAAGCAAAATAAACTGTGAAATAAGAGACAACTTACCTCATCCAGATTTGATATATTTGATATATCTCCACAAACCGGCAAGAGATGGCATAGCTGAACTTTGGCACTGACAATATAGCTACGTCTCACCACAAACTCATGTGCCAAGAACTGCACAGAATGAAAATATTAATCAATTGTTAAAAGAAAAATCCATTTGTAAAAGAAAACAAATCATACGTGCTCCCGTTCCAGAGCATAAGGAGGAAGCCTGAATGCACCGGGAAGCACTTGAAATCCACATGAATACCTTTGAGAAACAAAGAAGAAAGCAAACAAGTACTCATTGTCTAAGAGGCCACAGGTGGCTTGAAGTGTCTCCTGGTTATTTAAGAGGTACACGTTAAAAAACAGCCTCAGCACCATCCACTTCCCTTCCTGCTGTAAAGGAACCCAACTGATCATTATAACTGGCCAAGTGCAGTGAATTGAACAAGTAGGCCTGGCTACCCACAAGTTTCCCTCATTGGAAACGGTGAGATTTTCATCACATGCAGCCTGCACGCCAGGAGTGGATATTTCCAGATAATCTGCTCTATCCCAGCATTTACTGGGCTTGATGCAGAAATTGCTGAATGGAATTCTCTGGCCAGTATTATCCAGGTGGTCAAACTAGATGATCACAATGGTCCCGTCTGGCCAAAAGAGATGGCAAGGTCTCTGGCTTCCTGGCTTATGGCAATGTTATTTATTTGTACAGTAATATGAGTCCTCGGAAGCATTTTGTCCGTCCAGAGAGTCAGGGGGATTGACTACAGTGGAAATGCCACCGTCCACAGCTGCACTGCTTCAGCAGAAACGCTCTCCAAGCCGACGGGAAGGATTCTCCCATTGGTGTACGTAACCCTCCTCCAGCAGCGGCAGTAGCTAGGTCAAAGGAAGAATTCTTCCATCACCTTAGTGCGATCTACATGGGAACATAGGTTGGCTTAACTACGCTGCTCAAACTACACAAACTTTTTTGTGCCAAGCTAGGGTGTGAATCTGCCCATGTGGAGCCTGCTGATGTGCATGAATAATGTTTGATGTGCTTTGATCGACTCCCCTTTCAAAGCAGGGGAGATCACAGTGGCTTAACATACTATTAATGCAAATTACCTGTATCCACGAGGACAGTTGGCTCACACCCCAGCTTGTTGTAAACTAAAAGTTCACGTAGACAAGCACTAGACGGTTTAGAAACGGATTTAGTTCAACCCCCGAAACCACAATCATGTTGACATTTTTGCACCTGTCTGTGCCAGGGCCAGGGCACAGGGGTGTGTTTGAGGAAAAGCTGTTCAATCCTTTGTTTTCAAGGACGTGCCGTTGCCCATGTACAGCACTAGGACTATTCAGCCTTTACTCTCATTGTGAACCGTGAGGTCACTGAAGCCGGAACCGGGGAGTCGGACCTGCTGCTCTGTTCTAGGCAAACCACTTGTGCAAAGGACAGTGACTATTCCACTCACTCCCCAGGATGTCAGGGGAAGGCAAAAGAAAATTCCCCTTCCATACTGGAGGCCTTGACCATGAGTTTCACCTCCCTTTGGGCTGGACAGAAAGGCAGTTTTCCCATCTTTAAAACTGTCTTTTGCTACATCAAAAACTTAGCGTGAAAATGACAGACTTCGGCTCCAGCTGTTCCGTGGAAATAAAGTTTTGCCTGATTAATTCTCAGGTTTGCAGAGTGCTCTAGAAGTGCTTAGTACGGCCCCCAGACCTGTGGTATTTCTGCTCAGCTCTCCTCCAGTCACCTTGGGAGAACTCAGGAATTTTCAGCTGGCAACAGCAGCGGGCTCACGTGATGAGTGGGGACAGTGTCCTTGAAGGCAAAGCCCCTTGGCCTTGGCTGGCCTGCTCCCACCGGTGTCAGTTTCCCATTGATTTCGATGGGTGCCCAGGAGGGCTGGTGCTTTTGGGAACCTGCTAAGGCAGTACACGCGATCCCTCGACAGAACAGCAGCTGCGGGCCCAGCACAGCCATCCGCTGTAGGGTGCCTGCCTTGAAGCCAAAGGGTAAAATAAAGGCAAAAACCCTTGGCCTAAAACAATTCCGGTACACATGCTGCTGATGAAATGAGAACGAATTGAAAGGACAACGGAAAGCGCAGAGCCGAATGCCATGGTCATGAATGAGGACTATTTTCCAAGTGAATGGGGGGATAAATTTCCATCTGAGAGCAATACAGTCATTCCGGTCTTCGGTTCTCTTCCGCAGCCCTGCTGGAAAGGTCTGCTAGCCTAAGAAACGCACTCACCCGGGCTTTTTAACAAAAACCACGTGCCACGGCTCTCTAGCCCATTCCACTCTCTGCCCGTCACTGCACTCTCCCCTTCCCTTACAAGTGAACACTCCATTCATTGTGTAGGCAGAGACCTGGTTTTATGTCCCTCGCCCCCAACCAGAGGCAGCTGGAATTCGTCTTTCCTGCCTTGTTCCCCCTGGAAAGGAATAGACCTGTATATGCAGATGGCTTAATTCTGTCTCCAGTGGAGAGAATTGCATTTATAATTAACTTGCTCTTGAGGATAATGTTCTGTAACCCCATCTGAAAAAAATCCCAAATTAGTTTCAGTTTTTTCCCTTTTGTCAAAATTGGGAACAATTAGAAGACACCTACTCAGCGCCAATAGTAAACTATGAGCAACATGGTCTTCCAAATAAGCTCTTTCCTCTTAGATCTTTGTTCTATTATTAGATTTGAGATCCTG
This sequence comes from Sternotherus odoratus, assembly GCA_032164245.1. Taxonomy (NCBI): domain Eukaryota; kingdom Metazoa; phylum Chordata; order Testudines; family Kinosternidae; genus Sternotherus; species Sternotherus odoratus. The sequence goes on along the minus strand of JAVMKO010000009.1, from coordinate 84,649,019 downwards.
GGTGGTTTGTGTCTGACTTCAGGTCTGGTAAGGGCGGTCTTCGAGCTGAACCACTTCAATAGAGCCTGAGTGAAGTAATGCAAGGATGAGGTTTCAACAGGCTTTTAAAACTAAAATAAACAAGTTGTCATTTGTCAATGTGGCAATTAACGCTCCCTGGCTGGAGGGGTTTTATAGCTCACAGCTGGTTTGGGTTATTGTGACAGTGTTCTTGGGGTGCAACTTGGAGTGTGAAACCGCTGAGCCCTCTGTTGCCTCTCACACCGTGATGCCGATGTCAACCCACAAACCTCTGGCAGGCACTGCACTTACAGACACACACATCCACAGGCAACTGAGTAACATGAATGAACCCCCAGCCACTCGTGAACCATCAATGGGTGGGCTCCAGCCAATTGCCCCCAGTTCCCCAACCTTGCACCTCAGAATTGTACCGTCTCACACTGGTCAGAAGCCTGGCCCATGTAAATTCATTACCCAGACCCCATCCCCGCCCCCCCCCCGACGATGTGGAGGGGAGCCACTCTAGCCTTTGTAACCTGAGCTGAGATTTCCCAAGATTTCCCAGTGTTTTAGGTAAAATATAAAACCGATTTATTAGCTACAGCCAGATAAATGTTCAGTGTTATAAGTAGCAGGCACAGAGATCAAAGTTGGTTACTTAAGAAATAGAAATAAAATCACAATCTGAGTTCTACAAACTAAACAGGATTTAAATCAAGTCATGTCCCACCCTGATAGATGGTATAAACAGGTCAAAATCTTCAGTACACGGGCTGGAATTCTCCCCCAGCTTGGGACCACCCTCCCCAGTTTAAAGTCTTTGTCCTCTGTGTTTCCAGGTGTTGATTGGGCGGGGGGCGGGGGATGAGGGGAGGAAATGAGGCCAAATGATGATGTTACTTCCCATCTTTTATAGCTTCTTCCAGCTTGCTGGAAAGATCGTTTGATGTGGGGATCAGGCAGTCCCCATTGACTATATACTCTCTCTGAGAAGTCTCTGGGACGGCTATTGGGAGAGTGGATTGCCTTTAGTGGGTCATCATCTCGTCTGGCTCCTCCATTATTGTACCTGAAAGGCTGGCTGTGGGTGTTCCCAACCTCGCAACATATTTCAGTACCACACACATAACAAAACTTCATAACTTCCCATACAATTATAGCACGTACAGTGTTCAACAGATCAAGACTTTTAAAATGATAACTCACAAGGCAAGCTTTGTACAAAACATATCATGATATGCCAATGGTGAATAAGGGGGTGCCAGAGTGGCATTCTGAGGTCCGGAGTGTCAGTTATTTTGCCTTAATTTGGGGGAAGAAAAAAACCTGCTTTTTAAAAACTTGAGCGACTGCTTCCTTTTGCAAATCCACCCTTGTAAAGTTAAAGATGCAGTAACCCAAATTCCTGCAAATGTGAGATTTATAACATACTAAGAGTGTGATGGATGTTTGGTTGTTCCTTATGGCCTGGTTGGAAGGTATCTGTAATGTTACTCTACTTTTAATATAAACATAACACAAGTGAATGCCTCCTCCTTCAGAAATGCCTCTGTCCATCACAAACTATTTCCTAGCAAGCCTGTGTGTATGTGCAGAATGTACACACATATGTATACCCTAAAGCACTTTCTGAATGAGGCTAATTCCCATTGAATTGCTGAAGATGGAAGCCTACAGTGTACAGACTCAGACTACATCCATGTTGCAGCAGGCTTCATTGGGGCAAGCTAGCTTAGAACCTAATTTTAATATGCAGAGGTGCCAGTAAGCTGGTACGCCCCGGTACGGAGTATTGGCAAGAGCCGATGCGCCATACCGGGGCAGATCGGCTTCCCCAGCTGGCAATTTAAAGGGCCTGGGGCTCCCAGCAGCACCTGGACTCCTGAGCCCTTTAAATTGCCGCCAGAGCCCCGCTGCTGGAGCCCTGGGGAAGCGATGGTGGGGCTCTGGTGGCAAGTTAAAGGGCCCAGGGTGGTAGCAGAGGCCAGAGCCCCAGGCCCTTTAACTTGCCACCAGGGCCCCCCGGGCCCTTTAAATTTCCACCTGAACCCCCCGGCTGCTGCCCTACCTCGGGCTCCAGCAGTGGGGCTCAGGTGGCAATTTAAAGGGCTCCTACTGCTGCTATTGTCTGGGGCCCTTTAAATTGCCACCCAAGTCCCACTACCAGAGCCCTGGGGTAGCAGCAGCAGGGCTCTATCGGCAATTTAAGGGCCAGGAGCTCCCGGGTGCTGCTACTGCAGTGGAGCCCTTTAAAGGTCCGCCAGAGCCTGGGGCCCCAGGGGTAGTGGCAGCAGCCGGAAGCCCTCAGGACTCCGATGGTGATTTAAAGTGCCTGGGTTAAGTAAAGGCCCCACCTCTTCTGGTTGACGCCCTGCCCCCTCCTAAGGACTCCGAAGTACCAGTAAGTCCTTTAAGTTATATTAACATGTGTGAAAGTGAGTCATGGGATTTTAAGACCAGGCCATTAAGAATTAGACACACGCACACCAAATGTACGGAATTCTGCTTACTAATAGTTTCCTGTTTCAGGATATCACCGTCTCTAGTCCCAGAAGATTCAGGGAAATGAAAAATGAAAAATATTAAATTGGTGAAGAGCAACCGAGTTTACACTGGAAGGTTTTTTCAAAGGTCATAAAACTTGGCTGCCTAGAGCTTGCTTCCAAGAACACTATCAGAGAACATAAGTCAGTCCCAGGGCAAAGACTACAAGAAAGATAAACAAATATTTTTCCTTCTATTTATGGGACAGGAGTCTACAACCATTGCTCAAGGTATTTCACAGTGGAAATTACCATCCCTTAGTAGTGATGCTGAGGAACTGGATGATGCAAAGGGCCGAGTGCCTGTGGGAAGGTAAAGGAAGTGGAATTCTTTGAGATGTGTTATTTACAAGGGTTCCACCTGGGGTGTGCACTTACCCCATACGCAGGAGACTGGGCACTTTAGCTAGCAGAGGCTGCTGGTTGAGGGTATCAAAAGGGTGGAGTGACCAACTGACCCTCGGCTCCCTTCAGCCACTCCAGACTTTGAGATGGCCCCAGCTGGTAACAAGCCCTCATCGCTCTGAAATCCAAGAATTGCAACTCAAAACTGCATCTAACGTATCAATTTAATGGATTTATTTTACTGCTTTTCTTGGCAGCCGATGGCGGCTGGGCACTTCGGTGGCCAAAATGAAAGAGGCAGAGCAGGGACATTAAATCAAACTCCAAACAAAGTAGACAATCCTGTGCTTGCTGCACCATATGGCTATGCTCCAGCTCTTCCAGGAAGAGGGACCCCTAATGCCAAATCTCAGCTGAGAAAATCCTGCCTCACATGGAACGTTCATCCTCAGAAGATGCCAGCACACGCCTTGCATGCAGTCCTCCCTGCCGTGACAAACTGCCTCTTTCCTGACCAGACACCCAGCTCCTAGAGCGGTCAGGCCCTTCAATATCTTCACTTGCACCTCGGAGTGGATGGGAAGCCACTGAAGAGACCAGCAGCTGCGTTCTGCACTGACTGGAAACAGCCACCAGCTGGGTTTGCTGTAGTTAAATCCAGCATGGAGCAGACAGTGGCATGTCTCACCCTTGTAAAGTTTACATTAGACGCGAGTGTCCGTATGCTCCTGGCCATAACGTAGCCACCGCTGCTACGTGGAATCCAGGAGCGGCAATGGAGACACCACCTCTGCCCATTTTTCTAACTGCTCCCCTGGGCCACAAGCATCATTTCAGTCTGTCCCAGGTTGAATCTCATCCAGGTGGCTCCGGACGTGTCAGACATGGGACTGCAGGACCTGGGTCTGAGGAAGGTTACGGGGAAGCAAGCAGGAGAAGTGAATGGTACTGCCCTCAATCTTACACGCTGCCCACTAACAGTGAATAGGAGCTGGGACCAGATGGAAACCTGCAGGGTCCCACAAGGGAAGATGAATCATCTCCCACCAACAGCCTCGGCTATAGAAATGTAGCAGCAAAGCCACCCAAGTGCCCCACTTTGTCCATTCCTACAAGACCCAGTGGGTGAACTACCGATATCTTCTAGTTAATGGCACCAAAAGCTGCTGAGCGAGGTAAGTGAAACAAGACTGGCACCTTACCTGTGTCCATTGCTAAGTCAACACCAAAGATATCAGTGCAGACCCAGGTCCGAACCCGACCAATAAAGATAATTGTACAATCCCAGTTTAGCTGGATATAGTTTTCCACCTTTCCAGTTGCCTTCAATAGATAGGGAGCTTTCACGCAGGAGGATAACTGGGGAGTTTGTTGGCTTCCAGAGATATTTTGGGGAAGGCCCTAGCTACCCCTTGTTTGTGTGTGATGTCAGCTTGCTTTCCAGAAGACAGCAAAACAGTACATTCAACTTTTCCAAAATACTTAGTCTGAAATTCCCTATTTTGGCTTGGCCATAACCTGAAATGCAGCTATAAAATGGTAAAAATAATGCTTAAAAAGTAACATCTTTAATTTTTCTCCACCTTTCGTTCAAAAAGATCCTTCTCTGCTGTACAGAAAAACACATATAACTATCAGGTGAATCACTTCATTCACCATGGTGTGGACAAAAACACTGATACAATTCCGTTTTGCACCATGTGGAATTCATTGTCACATAGGCCAAAATCATAGACATATGCAACAAAAAAGCAAATAATAATAGGAATATTTATAGTTACATTAGATAGGATTATTTTTTAAGGACACGGGATAAACCCTCATTCTTAAGAAGTTACAGCAAACACTATCTGTTGTTTGGAAGAAAAATGATACTTGACTACATGGACAACCGGTCTGCACCATCATCAAAATTCTTGTATTTCCATCTAAATGAAACTGCAGCGAGTATACAGGTCAGCAGAATATTATTAACTGAGTTGGATGAGATCAGCACATAGATAATATAGAAAAAAAATACAGTCATGTGTTATTTGACCATAAATACAACCACCAATATTCAAGGGATATTCCTTGGAAATAAAGTGTTTAGATTACGTGACCCAAAGTCATAGACCAAGCAGTTATTGGCAGCGACACTTCTATTGCGTCACTGGACAAATATTTTGCCTGTGGGGAAAAGCACAAAGTTAATCTGCTGTTTCAGTACTGTCACAGGGCCCAGGCCAAATTCTGATGCATTAATTTGCACAATAAAAAGGAGCAAAAAGCCTGGGCACCAGAGCACTGTTTACTGACACAGAATGTTCTTTATCTTATCAAAGGCTTCCTCACACTCCCAGACTATGTTCGGTGCTGATGCCTTTGAGACATTTGTCAAAGATGCAACCAGCGTTTCAAAAGGAAGGTATGAAGCAAGAATAATAATTTGCTAACCTAAGCGGTGCCCACACTTCCTCTTTGGCCTTGGGGATCAGAGCTTTTTAAAGGGCCTCTGTCTTGTCCTGAAGGGGCCGGATTTAGCTGTTTCCCAAGAGAGAAACCCAAGATATCTTGTTTCTTGCATGCCAAACTGGCATTTCTGGAGTTTACTGTGAGCCCAGTCTCCCCCAGCAATTGTAAGACGGAAGCCACGTGGATGGAATGCAACCACCAGTCTGGACTCACCACCGCTCTGAAATGGATTTCCATGAGATACCGGCCCTTTTCTCTTTCCTGAATAGAGAATCTTATAATTCATCTGTCCAGCTCATCAGACGATTTCATCTGGGCCCTATCATTTGGCCCAGAGTTTGCTTTGTGTGCCAGGGAGCAGTAGCAGCCCACAATCCCGGGCCGATATGCTGTTTTCTTAACCCCTTTGTGGTAGCTGTGATGTTCCCTTTTGGTGTTATCTGGATCGGTGATCTGCTAGGTCACTCCAATCCTTGATTCTGGGAGCCAGCCTGACCCTGCTCCGCTGTGAGAACCCCACTCCTGGGCTAGTCTCACACAGCCTCTGGCGTGTAAGCTGTTCCCAGCTATGCGAGCGAGCCTTATTGGCCAGCCGCTGCTTGGATTGTGCAATCAAATAACACTAGTCAATATCTCCAGTCCCAGACAAACCCTAGGAACCTCCGTCCTGCAGTGTCCAGTGATGCCCGCTGGATGCTGCAAGCTTGTATGAGTTTGTCAATTTAACAAAGAAATTGATATGTACCAGCCTAGTTATCCTGAGGGGGCGTCTCTGACACACTTTTAACCAAACTCACCTCCTCAGGTAGAATAAACACACATTTATTAACTACAAAAGGTTGCCGAGTGCTCCCCAGGGGGTCGTGAGCTCCTGCCACCGAAAAGCCACCAAATTGATTAGTTCCGCATTCGGTGGCTTTTTGATGGACATACCGAGCGCTCTCAGTCCGCTGTGCCACCGAGGAAGAGGAAAAAGGGTCGCGGTTCTCAAAAGTTTGAGAACCGCTGTTAACCTGATCTTAACACTCAGTGCCCTTGCAAACTTAACAGAGGTAACAAAGAGTCCTGTGGCACCTTAAAGACTAACTAAAGTATTGAAGCATAAGCTTTCATGGGCTAATACCCACTTCGTCGGATGCTTCAATACTTTAGTTAGTCTTTAAGGTGCCACAGGACTCTTTGTTACCTCTGTTATTCCAGACTAACACGGCTACCTCTCTGATTCTTGCAAACTTAGATGCTTCTCACCGCTGGCTGGCTGATTGCCCTTCAGCCAGGCTGTCCCCTTTGATCAGTACTCCAGTCACTTGTGGTGGTGTCTGTAGATGGAGGTTGTAATTTCTTTAAAAACTGTTCACAATCAAATTTGTTTATCCAAAAGTTTGTACCAGAAAGTGTGTTATTTGCTTTTCCTTGGCTTGTCATGTTTTTGTCATAATCAGAGAATAACAGGAGTCTCAGGTGACCAAGAACACACCCCAGAAACAGCAAATGTTTAAAGAGCGCAGTGTGTCAACAGCCTGTAAACCGACAGTAGTCCAGCCAGTGGCTATTTGGTGAATTCTTACAACACTCATTAATAAAAATCAGGATCAGCTTCAAAATGATTCACGTGACAGAAAAAGGATGAAAGTCACAAACACATTTATAAAGGATGAATTTGACCAGAGTTATCGTTACACATTTGCATACATAATTTGGAAGATAAAAGCAGTGTGACAGGCCCTGGCAATGTGTAGTTTGAAAGTTTGGGCAACAGGCAGTGCAGAACTGGGAGGTGGCTGCTGAAGTCATGTTGGCGTGAACCGCATCCATGCTCAGGGGAAAGCCCAGCTATGAGGACCCACGGGTGTCAGCCTCCCCGACAAGCAATTTTTTCCTGTGTTGGGGAGGAACATCTTCGGTTTGTGTGGAGGGGGTTTGGGGGGGGGGGGGGTGGAAGGATGGGAGAGGGTGTCTGGCAAGGAGAGTGGCACATTCCTGTCCCTCTCAACATATCCACAAGAAGCTCCACCAGGACATGGTTGCAGTGGGGATGGGCTGCTAAAGTCAGCAGTTGCACTCTGCTGAGTTGTGCGGCTGGACAGCACGGAGCTGGCAGGACAAGGTGGCAGTGACTCCTTGGCTGCTGGAGATACAGATGAGGAGTCACCTCTGCTCTTGTGACCAGCTGCTCAGGTCAGCCTGTGCATTCAGCAGGCCCAGACAGGTTATGTGAAGTAGGGAGCCTGGTCTCATGCCATAGAAGTAGTACAGGCTGGGAGTACTCCTTGTGAGTGGATGCAATCCAGAGTTGCAGTTGACTAATGCCATGGGTTACTGGTCACTTTTAAGTCTTACTCCCCTGCGGGGCCCTGCTACTTTTCAGGTTATCACCATCTTTGAAGTAACTGGAAATTAAGGGAATATTTAAATAGATATATTACAAAAACATAGCTAAGCAAAACCTGCTTTAGCATCCAGATGAATTCAAATTTCAAGTAATTCCTAGGGTTTCCATGGTATATTGGACCAGGGGGAAGCCGTGATGTGGGAGGCCTGTGCATTATCTCACAGGAACTTACCTTGATTATGAAAATTGGGTATTTTCATCTCTTAAATGATTAGTGGAAAATTATTTCTTTCCAGGGCTATATTTTGATTGCTGGAGAGTTACAAAGGGCCACAAAAAGTTACGTCCACTCGATGAATAATGCCAACATTCCAATCTCATACTGATAAAACCTTTATGGGATACTATCATATATCCCGTGTGTGTATAAATACATGTCATTTTTGTTATACTAAACAGATAACCATTGTATAATAAAGCCCAATGTTAAAATACCAGAAGGACAGATGTTTACTGAGCAGATAAATACAAATATTCCAATCATTTTATAAATTGATCACATTTTAAAATATCAGTTAAAAAGTTTAAGGAATTACTACATACAGGCTAATAATTATAACGTTTCTATTAAAATACAAATGATACACATTTAAATCTTTAATATATTTCTGAAGTTAATAGGTAATTAACATTTTTCTAATTCTTTTTACACTGTCCTAGTGATTACCTGCAAGTTATTGCTGTACTCTCCTACAGAGATGTTTATCATTCAGTTACAAAGGCAAATACGTTGAAATGACTAGGTAAATTAAGATATAAAACAACTTCCTCCTTAGCTGTCTGATCAGAACATTTATTACTATGAGATTTCCATCCTAACAGAGCCCTGGCTTGGAAATAAAGCAAACAAATGATTACATATGTTTTTTGGAAATAGCTATGACATACTGAAATAACATGCAACCTTTTTTAAAAAAAAGAACCCTAATATTTACATAAATTACTTCAAACTTTCTAATAGCTATCTGAAATGCTAAATTTGAAGCTAATTATAATACCTTGATCGATATTTCAATTTAATATAGTCTCACAAACATATTTTGAAAGGTGTGTGTGTGTTTTGATCCCTGAGCGCACGCCCCATCGACTCAGAACTCCGTTGCGTATCTTAGGTAAACACCTCCCTCCCCCACCCCAGTGTAGACCTGGCCTTAGATCAGGGGTGGGGAACCTTTTTTCTGTCCAGGGCCATTTGGACATTTATAATGTCATTCGCGGGCCGCTACCCCCCCCCCCCCCCGCCCCCAGGAAGCCCAGGCTGGCAATGGGAGTTGAGACCCCAGCTGGCAAGGGGCCAGCGGGGGAAACCCCAAAGCAGTGGCAGGCAGAGTGCTTAGCCCTGCACTGCTTTGGGGTTTTCCCTGCTGGCCCCTTGCCAGCCGGGGTCCTGCTGCCTGCCCTAGTCAGCTCCCGCTATCAGCCTGGGTGTAGGGGGGTGATCTTCCTTTACCCCCGCCCAGCCTCCCCCCATCTAACCGCCTTCCCTCCCCACCCCTGCCTGGCCCGGCCCATCCCACCGAACCTAACCTCCTCCCCCCTCCCACTCCCAACCCAGCCTCCTCCCCCCCCATGCCTGACCCGCCCAGCCCAGCCTCCCCCCCACCAAACCTCCTTCCCTCCCACACCCACGCCTCGCCCACCCCATCCAGCCTAGTCTCCTGCCCCCCTCCCCGTCCGCCCAGCCTGGCCTCCCCCCCCATCGCCCCCTTGCCTGCCCCCCAGCCCAGCCTCCCCCCCACACCCCCTTTACCGTCGGCTCCCCGCGGCTCCTCTGTTCGCCGCCCGGCTAACGGTGGCCGCGCAGCGCCGGCGGCTCCCCCAGGTGTGAGCCACCCCCGCTGGGTGGTCGCGCAGTGCCGGCGGCTCCCCCAGGTGTGAGCCGCCCCCGCTGGGTGGTCGCGCAGCGCTGGCGGCTCCCCCAGGCGTGAGCTGCCCCCACCTGGCGGCCCGCATGCATCCCTGGCCGGCGGCTGCGGCGTGTCCCCGGCCCCGCCGTGGGCTGGACAGAATTATTTAGCGGGCTGTATAAGGCCCGCGGGCCGGAGGTTCTCCCCCCCCGCCTTAGATGATGATTAGTATCACAGCAACTGAACGTTAGAAGGATCCAGAAAACACACAGATGAGTTGGCCCTCAGATATACAATCTACGGGACATTTGTTGGTCTTAAGTAATATAAATTAGGAACGATCCCACATCAAAAAGTCCTCACTAGAAGTGAGAATCTCTTTCTTCACAGGTTATGAACTGTTGGTCAAACAAGACATCACAAACTCCCTCACCTATGGTGGTCTTTCAATACACAAAGTATTATGGCAGAAAAAAGTACGTTCATTGCCAAGAGAACAAAAGCTGTGATGCAAAAAAAGGTTTTGTTGTGCCTTTTAAACAGGAGTACTGGCCTTTAAAGGAAGCTATGACTAAACAAGAGGAAATTCAGATTTTGAAAGACATATAAAAGATTTAAATGAATAACTTGACTACATGGAAGTTATGAAACAGTTTGTATTTTATACATAGAATATGTACACTGGTTTTGGACATGTGGGTTTTATCCATGCAAATTCAATACAAAACTATTTACAAAAAATAACAGTAGGATTGTTTTTCAAAGAAACATGTACATGTTGGAAGCTCCAGCAATAATGGAAGTCCTGAAAAAAGACATAAGGTACAGTATTGTACACGTAGGTGAGGAAAAGGGTTTACAGAACATGAAATGCAGAACGAATTAATGAATTAAAAGGCAATATCAAATAGTTCTATTATAACTATTTACACAATTTAAGCATTTGATGCTACTTATATGATTACTTTCCAGATATCGGTCTCAATTGTTTTGTAAATTTTGCATACATTTACATGTTGCTGATTTGCTTACATTGTGTTTTCTGAGTTTTATAATCACAAAAAAGGGTACAAAACAAAATATCTGAATACTAACCTAGTCATAATTTAACATGGTTTTTAAGCAATCACATTTTCTTGGTTCTACAAATTACACAATAGTTAGAAGTTAATTCACAATAATCCCACACTATTCACCAAACAACCCTTTACAATGTTTGTGTACATTACTACACAAACAGGACAAACATATGCATATACTGTAGATGCAACACAGAACAGTGGCAACTTGGAAATTCCCACTGTTGTGGCAATGCCCTACCAATGGTTACTACAGTACATGGGCTCAGTGAACAAAACAGTACTAATACTGACCAATAAGGCTTGATCCTGCATGTGCTCTACCAACAGAAATCCCATTGCTCAACGTTAATTCCATGTATGCAGCAACACGGTCAGGCCCAAAAAAACTGCCATTCTGGACACACGTTACTGTTTTAAAAGAAAGAAAAAAAAAAGTAAAAAAACCCCCACACTTTTGTGATTACCTCTACATATTTGATCTGTCTGGCTTTATGAAGGTAATACACTTCCACTGGGAGGAAAGCCTTAACTTTGTTTTAAGTGCCAACAGATTGTTTTAAAGGGTTGCTAGGTAGCTCAGTTATAAACACAAAGGGGAAAGCCTACTTTCCTTGAAGTCGAGAGTTTTCTCATTGATTTCAATGGGGCTAGAATGTCACTCATCAGGATTTAATTTGTATTCGGTTTAATTGGTTCCTCTATTTTAAGACTTGTTAGAAAAGGGAGGGAGAAGTTTTGTAAAGCTTTTTAAGGACTGGCATTCTGATGTGTGGAACAGAAGGAAGTTATACTTCAAGAACCCTTGTTTAAAAAAAGATTAATTTACTTTAAAACCAATTAGAATATCATTCAGCGTGACTGATGCCATCATGGATGTTACTGTTTTCTCCTACTAGCCTTAAAATGATCTTTAGGTGGCTTTATAAACTAAAGCATGTTTTAAAAAGAATAAGGATAAAGAAAATGACAGTGAAACACAGTGTAGTATAAAACTACAATTTAAGACTGTTCACAGAAATGCCTATAGACAATATCTTTTAAAATCAATCCATACAAAGCTCTATTCTATGAAGTAAAAATTAAAACCATTATCTGGGAATAAACTGAGAAGGAAGCTTCTCTGTTTTAATCACAGGGCCAACGTAGAGAAAACAATTTCCACATAATAAAAGTGTAATGTTTTCTTGTCACATTTATATCACCAAAAATACTACATAAAATGTATTGTGCTTTAAAAAAATCTGTGCATTTTATATACATATTTTCCCCACAGGTGTGTAGAGACCTCTATAAATGCATTGGGTGCATATTATGCTGAACTGCGTGTTGCACATGTAATGGCCAAGAGTGTTAATAGTATTTATTTTCATACAATTACAACTACTGTATAGTAGACCACAAACTGGAGTCAAGAAGCAATCTTAACTCCAGGGAAATTTCTTCTAGTTTGCAGCACTGCACACTCCCCTAATAAGCATTCCTTATATGAGTCCGATATGTCAGGGCATTTTTTAGTGAAAATTATTGGAAAATGCCCACTCACACCTTACTTTCCCCAAATAATTGTTCTGGTCTTTCTAGACTAAGATTTTCTGCTCTCTATGCAGAGAGGATACTGTCCCTTCAGATGCTCCACAAAAGAGGATTTGGGTTTTCACAGCCACAAAATCTTAGCCCCCTCAGCAATTGGGTTTGCGGAAATGATCTTGGAGAAGGTACTGGTCCTACATACTGCTCTAGGGAGAGTGGATGTGCACAGAAGGATGGGAAGGGAGAGTTCTTTCCTTGATGACTGGCAGAAAGGGAATACATTTAAATACATTTGAAGGACTTTTTGTGACCTGAATGCCTTCCACCTTGTTTCTGAGCTCTGAAATGGAGATCAGTCAGTGAGATGAATAGGAGGCCAGCAAATTCTACTCTCCATCATCCCACAAGCACGGGCGCGTGGGGCAGGGAGGGGAAGGGGCAGCTGGAAGGGACTCCTGACAGACCTAAAGTGAGGGATCCAGGAACTTCCTGCAGGACTAGGATAGAGAACAGAGTCCTTAGTCTTTGGGAAACTGAGGAAGCCAATTCTATACCTACTCTAGCCTGTACAGAGAGATGTGGGGCCAGAACTAGGAGCTGATCCTTTCCCCCCTAAAACTATACTGTAATTCCAAAACATCTTTCTTTCCCCATTTGCTTCACCAGGCTAACCTGTCTTCTGAATAATATGGTCTGGGATGCAGCCAGCATACAACCCGCTGGAAATTCTACGCCACACAAAAATTGCACATATCCTCTTGTATACAGACCATTAGAATTTTCCTTTACAATTTCAGATCAAAGTGCTGGTCCTTTATTTACAGGTGATATTTTAAACGTCAGGCATTTCATTTTCAGCGGGAAGCTGTTGGAAATGATAGAGCAGTGTTTCAAAATGCTCATTTCAAAAAAGGATGCACCTCTTGGTCTAACCTGGTGCAGAAAAGAATAAAAGTGAGGTAATTAGTGGTTCTTTGAGATGTGTGGTCCCTATCTGTATTCCACATGTGGGTAAGCATCTGCATCAAACACGAGCCCAGAGATTTTTAGTAAGCAATGGCCATTGGTCTGCACGTGTGCAGTTGATCTCATGCTCTGAACTGAGGGTATGAGGGGCAGTGCCTCTTCAGTTTGTTCTCTTACCATGAAACCAGTCATTAGCTACCACAGAGGGGATGGAGAGTGGGTAGTGAAATACAGCTAGGGTCCGTACATCTCAAAGCACCGCCAGTAACAAGTAACCTCTCTCTATTTCTTCTTTGAATGATGGTTCTTAGGTGTATTCCACACATGGAAAATTAGTAAACAGTAGTCAAACAAGAGGTGGGAGCAAGAATGAAGATGGGAAGACGCATGTCTGTAGTATTGCCGTTCCCACAGCTATATCCACAGAACAGGTATGGACCAACCCATAATGTTTGAAGGTACTACTAGAACTCCAGGTATCTGCCCTACTTGTATCTAGTTGAGTACATCTCAGAGATGCTATAGAGGTTGTTTTGGCTCTAGTGGAGCAGGCTCACATCCCTTCAGGATATGACACACCCACATGCTAGTTGACAGCAAAGATTCAGCTCGAGATCCTTTTAGCGAGTCTGTGCATAGAGAATGCTTGAGTCGTTGATTGCTCTGCTAAGGCGCTAAATAGTCTCGGTGGTTTCCTATTTGCTTTCAATCTCTCCACATAGAACACCAGTGCTCATCAGATATCTAGAGAGTGAAGCCTATTCTCCTTATCAGAAGCATTGAGGATTTGGGGGGGAAATGCCAATAAGTGGATGGTTTGTTTTATGTGAAACAAATTATTTTAGGGATGAATTCCAGGTAAGGGCAGAGAGGTCTCTTTATGAAAAGGAGGATTTGCCTTGAACATAAGTGTGGCCATACAGCCATGAAGCCCAATATGCAGTCTGACAGTGGCCAGTGCCAGATGTTTCAGAGAAAATGAACAGAACAGGGCAATTTTGAGTGATCCATCCCATCCCAGCTCCCAGCTGCAGCTTTAGGGACGCTCGGAGCATGAGGCTGCATCCCTGATCATCCTGGCTAATAGCCACTGATGGTCCTATCCTCCATGAACTTATAACTGGCCTCAAAAAAGAACTAGATACTCTTGCCTTTCACATCATTCTCTGGCAACAAGTTCCACAGGTTTACTGTGCATTGTGCCAAGTACTTCCTTTTGTTTTAAACCTGCTGACCATTAATTTTGTTATGTGACCCCTGGTTCTTGTGTTATGTGAAGGGGTAAATAACACTTCACTATTCACTTTCTCTACACCAGGCATGATTTTATAGACCTCCATCACACCCCCATTTAGTGATCTCTTTAAGCTGATCAATCCCAGTCTTTTAAAATCTCTCCTCAGATGGATGCTGTTCCATACCCCTAATTATTTTTCTTTTTCTGCACCTTTTCCAATGTTAATGTATCTTTTTTTTTTTTTTTTTAGATGTAGCGACCACAATGGCATCCAGTATTCCAGGTATAGGCATATAATGGATTCATATAGTAACATGGTGTTTTCTATTTTATCTGACCCTTTCCTAATGGTTTCCAACTTTGTTAGCTTTTTGGCTGCCACTGCACATTGAACAGATGTTTTCAGGGAACCATATACAAGTACTCCAAGATCCTTTTCTTGAGCGGTAACAACTAATTTACACTTAATCATTTTGCATCCTAGTATTTTTGTGTCCCATTAATTATCCTCATCTCACCAAGTTTCCAGGGAGCCTGCTACATCAATATCCTCATTTAATGCCAGGCAGTTTAGTTCACCCATGTTGATATTTAGAGTCCTAGCATTTTTATATAAGCACCTAGAACATTTGTCAACATTCAGTTGCTCACCTTCATGTATTATATTTAAAAGGGATTCTTATGTTTTACTGTTTCTCACTAGAGCCAATCTGTACTTTACCAACTTCTTTCCTGTCTTCTTTAGAATATCCCCCTTAATAAATTCATCCCTAAGGGACATCTCTGTCCTAATCCTGTGCTCCTCTGACCCTGTTGGCTTTCCCCAAACCCTCAGTTAAAAAAAATCTTCTACAACTTTTTGAATTTTATATGCCAGCAATCTGGTTCCATTTTGGGTGGAGCCCATCCTTTCTGTCCCCAAAGGTTCCCCAGGTCCTCATAAACTTAAAATCTCTGCTCCCTACACACTCTTCCTGTCCACACATTGAGACCCTGCAGTTCTTCCTGTTACCATGTGTGGAACTGGAAGCATTTCAAAGAATGCTACAATGGAGATCCTCACATGAATCTCCTACCTAAAGCCCAAAATTGGCCCTTAGAGACCAAGTACAGGCTCTTGACACTAGAGTGGCTGAACTGGAGGAAATAAGAGAGAGAGGTATACAGATAAGACTTTCAGGAACTCAACAGTATGGTTCAATTTCCAGTCTGACAGCCTCTGTGCTGGTAAGGAGGATGTCTCATGGAAGGAGAACATCCCAAATCCCATATTTGGGACCCTCCTTCCAGATGATGTCATGGTATCCTCTTGCACTGAGGATACACAACTGGGGAGTGACCTCCAGTTATTGGGATGAGCCAGGTAATAATGTGGGGTCAGATTATTAGAAATATAGGTAGTTAGGGTTCTGTTGATTAGGAGACCATTATGATAAATTGTCTGCCAGGTGTGAAGACTGTGGATTTCACAAGACATCTAGACAGTGCATTTATGTGCAGTGTGGGGAGGAATCAGTGGTTGTGGTACATGTACGTGCCAATGACATAGAGAAAGGTAGGAGAAAGGTCCTGAGGATCATTTTGGACTGTTAGGTAAGAGATTAACGTGGAGGATCCCCAGTGTAACAAAGGAAGACAACTTTCATTGCCAGGTGGGACATGGAACGGGTGGCTATTGGTTCGAAAGGAGGTCTGTTACGTACTGACAGGACAAGATTGAGATCCCATTCTGGTGTTAATTTCACTGCTGGTGAGAAGGTCCTAATGAGTCCCTTTCGGAAGAGTTGTTGGATGAGAGAAGATGGTATGACACTCAATTGGAGGACGAAAGGTACCAACTACTACAAGATGGACCTGATGCCTAAAAGGTGAGTAGATAGTCTAAAATGACAGGAATGACAGGATTCAGGGGATAACTAGTGCTGTTGGGATCAAGAGGAGAAGTGCTTCCATTTTGCTTTGGTTGAGAATGGATTGGACTGCCACCCATCCAAATATCAGATTGTTAGTTGTGCAGGGATGCCTGGTTACCCCTTTGTGTTTTCAATAGATCTGAAAATGGTCAAATGCTGCTTGGAGGATGGGTTGAGATCTTCAGGAAATCCAAGCTCCAGAACTGTTTCCAGGCAGTTGGGTGTGATGCGGATGACCTGAGTCTTATTGTGAAAAATCTTTAGCGGAACTTGTAGAGTTAGTGGGATCGGAGGAAAGGCATATCTTGGGTGGTCTGTCCAAGGTAGCAAAAGAGTATCACACTTTGAGCCCCAGCCCAGCTCAGGAACAGTATACAGAGTCTTATTTATGGATACAGACTACCACGGCTGCTAATCTTAAACCAGTATACAGGGTGAATTTCTTGTTCACCTATGAGGTGAAGAGGTCCCAAGACAGTGTCCCCCATAGGGTGGAGATCTTATTCAGGATGGAATTGTGAATTCATGGTCTATAGAAAGACATTTGCTGAGACTGTTGCTAAAGGAATTCTGCATGCCTGCTAAATATGCTGCCTTGAGCATTATGTAGCTTCTGACGCACCAATTCCATAGGCTAACTGCCTTTGCATATAAAGTAAGGGACCTTGTTCCTCTGTTTGTGTAGAAGACTGTAGTGTTATCAGACATTATCTGCATAGATCAGGATTGGATGAGTGGAAGGAATCTGTTGCAAGCTAGATGGATCACCTTTAATTCCACTAAGTTGATATGCATCCTGACCTCTCAAGGGGTCCAGATGCCTTATGCCGTGACTCTCCACATGGGCTCCCTCGAGTGTTAAAAAAGGAACTCCCACACTTTTTCTGGGTTTCCCCATCAGGCAACAGAAGCAGGGATTTTGACCAGGACTGCTATTCAGCACTGATGTCGTCTGATGAGCAGATGGACTGAAATCAGGTTTATAGGCAGTGGAGGGGGAGCCTGGTAAACAGTGTTACGTAGGTGCCTGTGGCCATGATGCTTAGAAGGGAAAAGCAGACCTGTCTGTAGTCTCAGGGTGACCTGACACAGCTGCTAATCTTAACCCTGTTTTATCAAATTACTCATGGCGCAGAATCTCTTCTTCAGAGATGAAGGTAGGTTCTTGCTGAATCCAGGGTCGCTGTTGTGAAATTGATGGTCCTTGAGAGAATCAAATTGAATTTTTGTTTGTTGATACAGACTCCCAGGTAACACAACAGAAAGAGTAGACATAAGATCACTGACTGAATTTCTCTACCAGATCTGCCCATCAGCAACCAGTTTGAGAGACATGGAAAGACTGTAAAGCCATTCCCTCTCATCTGGGCCATTCCATTCCATTTTCATTTCTGGGCCATGATTACCTTGTATCTAGTGTGAACAGGAGGACTCAATTGATAAAGATCTTGCAAAGGAAGAACCTGAGAAACTTTATGTGGTACCGGTGAATGCCTAACTGAAAGCAAGCATCTCGTATGTCAAGACCTGTGAACCATGTTGCCCTCTTCCCGAGAGGGGATTATTTATGCCAATGTGACCATTCTGAATTTTAATTTTCAGACGAAGACTTTTAGTCTCTATTCTCTGTTCTTTTTGGAAACTAAGAAAGCTGGGCAGTAGAATTCCTTCCCTTGACATGGAGGTGGCAGTTGTTCTATGGCTCCTTGCTGGACTGCTTCATGAACTTGGTCCCTGAAAAGGGGCGGAGAAGCAGGTTTGTGGGTAGGAGGTAACAAACCCAATCATATAGTCTGAGTGAATAGTTTCCAGTAACCCATTTGTCTGTTATTGCCTTCCAATTGGGGATGCAATGAATAAAGTGGCCACCAAATATTTGGGGCAGGATCAGAATAATGAGGCATCAATACAGCAATGCAGACCTTGCATGTCTTGTCAAAAGAGACTCTTGAGTAGCAGGTTGGAATCAGCTGTGGTAGATCTTAAGGAAGCAGTGTACCTTGGTCTCTGTACCCTCTGTCACTTGTGTGGTGGTTTGGGGGGGGGGGGTGTGTCTTGGCCTGTACACTTGTTTGTGGTGCTTCCTGTGGGACAAGGGTATAGATGTCCAGAAATGAAGTGTTGTTCTCAAGTCCTTAACACAGTGAAGAGACTCATCAGTCTTTTCATTAAATAAGTTAACTTCATCAAAGAGTAGATCTTCAGTGGTACTTTGCACCTCCCAAGACAAACCTGAGGACTGTAACCAGGATTTTTACCCTCATCAATCAGGTTCTGGAAGTGGGCTCTATCCTGCTCAGATGTAATCATATTTTGCTAAGAGGGCCAAACACTGACAGTCTAAAGACTGCTATTCTTGAGGTGACAGAGGTATCTGAAAAGGCTCTTTATAACCAGCTCCAGATGCAGCCTTTTGCTTCCAGGTCACACCACAGGCTGCTGCCCGATGTCTGAAGAATTCCGTCCCGCAGTGTGATGGACATTATATTCTAATTGATGGTATTAGAACAATAGTTGGTCATACTTCAGCTGGAAAGCGAGGAATACTTGTAGCACTTTAGAGACTAACTAGCTGGTATTCAGATTGGGTTCGACGACATAACCCCAGGTCACTGGTGGCTGCCATTCAAACAGCCAAGGACTCTCTGGCTGTAAATCAGCCCAATAAGATTGACTGGCCCAGTACAAATAGCCCACAGGCCCAGACATCAGAGAAGCCACCATGGCCAAGCAGTGAGAGCTCATGAAGCTCTCAGAATGCCAAGAGCAAGGGACAGCCATCCCCTACAAGGTGACCTGAGATGGATAAACAGGAGAGACATAGCCAGGCACAAACAGAGAACTACCCAAGGTCTGACCAAAAACTGATAACATGGGTTCACCTGGCAGCTACATAGTATGTTCTCATTGTGAGAAGTCAGGACACGTTATGTGGTGCTATCCTCTTATGAAATGCAGTTACGTGGGGCAAGGGGTCATAGAACTCTGTTGCCTCTGATCCCAGAGCTGACAGCTGTTACCAGGCAGACATCACTCAGTAAAACTCAAGGGAAAACATGGTAGGAGTTTGTGGATTCAGGGTGTTTTCACATGCTGTGATGACCCAGTGGCAGTAGGGGCCAGCAAAGTCCAGCTCTCCAGCTTGCAAATACACTGCTAGGAGGATAAGAAAGGTTCTGGGCAGCTGTGGTTCTCAGCATGCCCTGAAGGAAGGAGGTGGCATGCAGGAAACTCCATACAAGTCTGAAACCCAGCATCAGGCTGTTTTCCTCTGGATCCCTGCCCAGGAGGAGGTGCTTTCGTGGGTAAAAAGCCCACTTCTTCAGATGCATGGAATAATGCATCTGAAGCAGTGGGTTTTTTACCCATGAAAGCTTATGCCCAAATAAATCTGTCAAACTATTTTAAGCAATTTAGGGAAAACTTATTTATTTATTTTTAAGTGAAACCAGTGTACTACACGGACAGCTAGACTTCTCAATGTTAACATTTTAAGTCGGAATGTAATCTTCTCTTGACATATTGTAATACTCCACAAGGGATCAACAAAAATGAAGTGACTAGAAGTGGTCTTAAGTGAGGATTGCACTGAAGTGTCATTCAGTATTGGTGAACATATTTAAAAAACAGTCCAACAAACACTTGCATTATCCAACTTAGACTATGGTTACACAAGTCTGAAACTTAACTTAATGTCTTTGCCACCAGAAAGTCTATGGTTAACATTACTGGAAAAGGAATTGCTATTTTCGCAGTCAAGAGGGTATGTATAAAAAAATTGCAAGACAGCACAGTTGTTAATATGGAACATTTTTTTCCTCTTTTTGAATCATCAGGTAATTCTTCAGCTATTAAAATACAGCAGAAGTAACCAATAAAAATCTGCTTACTGAACTAAATTTGCTTGTTCGTTATAATCTTAACTAAATTTATTTTTTTCCCCTGATATTGCATTTAAGTGAAATGAGAATACATTTACCCATTCTTTTTAAAATGGGCCTTTCCTATGAATATGAATTAAGCTAAATAATAAAAAGGATAATTCAGAGGAAAGATAAATGAAACTACTTATTTTAATGGCTAATTATATTGAGCCAATTAGAGTTTCTGCATGAATACCTGTTTAAATGACATTTTTATGTCTATGATTTTGTAAAAGGAGGGCATGGTTTTTTTGTTTTTCCTTCAAATGAGCTGTATCTGAGAATGCACTCTATAAACAATAGCATGTGCTAACAAGAGCCCATTAATTACTTTTATTTCCATGGATTTTAATTAAAGGACACTAAAACAATTTTATCTTCTAAATCTTTTAGCTACTGGGATTTTTATTTTCTTCTCAACTGGCTTTAATGCTTCAATTAAAGAGAGTAAGAAAGAAAGAAAACAATATTTTCTTCCTCATTCCTTAATCAAATAAAATGAAATAGCTTTAGGTCAATTGGCAAAAGAGTATAATTTATTTTTTTTACATCATCTGGCACACAACGTTTTATCCTTGGTCTAAAGTAACAGTCTAAATATACATCTGTGACATACCCAGAGCCCAACATTTTTGATTGAGTCACATATTTACTAAGAAGGTAAACTTGTTTGTTTGGGAGGAAGGGAAAGTCAGATAGACAGGAAGAAAGTCAACTGTGCATTATTTTAAAAGTTGTCACAACACTGTGGGAAAAATATCAGTCAGAAAAGGTGTAGAATCAAACAAGTACTTAAACTCTGAAGTTCAAGAAAGCTTCTGTTCAGGGATTTCCTTTTTTAAAAAAAAACATTTGTCCCCAAGAGTTTGATATTCTTAGCACAGAGTTGATAATTGGTGACACTGGTGAAAATGAGAAGCACTGGTGCAAAGTGATGCAATATATCAAGCAGATGGTTATTTCCAAAATAAGTCACTCTCAACAAACATGTAAACACTGAAAAATGTCAAGATTCCTAGCATGAATTCTTTTTAATCTAACTCGTGATTTCTGTTTTGTAAAAAAAGGAATGCAAAATCAGGAATAACATGATGTAAAATCCTGAAAGTCAGCATAAACCTGAGATTTTGGCAGCTTTATCAAAACATCCTTAATGATTATTATGTATGCGTCACTAGTCCATACATTTCGTATTTAACTAATGGACATCATGGTTTGTCCCAAATATAGAAAATAACTCAAAGTGACAATTTTTGTTAATAATACATTAAAAAAACAGAAGTGATTGGGTATCAAATTAAATACCATAAATTAAATGTATTTACATTATTTTCCAATCATTAGACAACATAATCAATTAAATTGTGCAACTTAAAACACCACCAAAAATGTGAAGCATCAGCTATATCTTCACATATTACTGACCCTACGAAAAACTATTAAAATATTTTAAAATTCCTCTTGAATCTATTTCAGACAAAGAAATGGCAAAAACATTTAAGACTATTAAGAGTCATCAATTACACAGGCACTTCACATGTAAACAATCTACCATACAACTGAAAAAATAGTTTGGCACAAACTTAGAAGATTGGAAAAAAACATCTTTTTCCTATATAATGTTTTGTGTAATTACCATACATCCAACTAAATACTGGAGATGTTAGAAGTATATAAATTACAGTCAGAAGTGCAAGAAACAAAACTCAAATATAGAGCTATATGAAACAAAAATTGATTAAATGTGATGGCACTCAGATTTTCACTATCATACTGTAGCTCTTTTTTGTTTTATCTTTACATTTAATCCAAATGATTGACAAACTTTTTATAATAGGACTTTGTTTGGGTGTGTGTATGTGTTATCCTTTATAAAACTAAACTAAACAGCATTTTCAATGTAGTAAAAAAAATCCAGCTTTTAAAAATAATGTCATGAAACATTAATGGGAAACTTGGAATTTATATTACCTGGATAGAGAATCTGATGTAGTTAAAATCTCTTGGGCATCCAAGTTTTAAAATATCAGTATAACTGTATATTCAGGTAACAGTCAGTTTGAAATCAAAGTTTTACTTGTCCCTCCAAAATAAGGCTCTGTCTAAGGTGTCTGGGCAGAAACTACTTCTGATGGCTTGGATGTTCCCATTCAGGAAGCTGAATTGCTTGGCAGCAATCTAAATCAATGATAAGTTGGTCTGGTTTCCAAAAGTCATGTTACACAGAGGAAAGCTGAGATGCTTTAGATGAAGGTAGTTCAAGAAGAGCCTGAACTGTAAGACCAACTTTCACTAGACCCCTTTCCTCCAAAATGTGATGAGGCAGGCAAAGCCTTTCCTGAAAAATAAAATGGTACATGCATCATGTTTCAATCATTCTGCACAGCTAGGGTAAAAAGTGTACGTTTAGAAAACTTCAACACTCAAATACCTCACTATGACTAATTAGACATCCACGTAGAAATCTTCTCTAGTCAGTAAGTTTGCATATGAATCTCTATAGTAAAATTTTAAGTGTGACAAGGTGCTCAGAAGTTAATTACATCTCACATAAGATTTAATCATTGCAGTGTGAAAAAATTACATACAAATATAAATTATAGCAAAACAAAAAAAATTAAAGAATATTCCATTAAAATGACAGAGTCCTGTGGCACCTTATAGACTAACAAACATATTGGAACATCAGATTTCGTGGGCTAATACCCACTTCGTTGGATGCAACATTTCCATTCAAATGCTAAACTAAGAAGAATTAGTGTTTATTTCTTAGAAGCCTCTGAGAGTTTGTTTATTGACGATTTAGGGCGAGAGACTCCCATCTGCTTCCATAGAGATAGAAAAATGGGGTGAGGGTGGGGTAGTGCTGCTCAGTGGCAGACTTCTTCCCTTCCATGTCCCTGCAGAAGCTCCACTACAAGTTGTCTGTAAGGAGGGTTACAATCTGTGGGAACTGAAAAATGAATCAGCTCCCACCCAAACCCACAGGAATTCTCTTATAAGCATTACACTCAACATGAACCCCTTTTTTCTTCCAAAGTGGAGTCATTGGTAGCAGCCAGTAAGAGAGTCATTGGGAACATGACTTCTGCAGGAGTGGTGCTGATATGGAGAATAGGAGCAGAAGCATTGCAGAAGCACAGGGCTATCACTTAGGAACTATAGTTTTTAGGGTTAAACCACCTTCCTGGCCTACTGAGGTGGAGTTAAACAGCCACTGGAGGGAACAGTCTTGTGGCTACTGCAAATACAAACTCATGGAGTTTCCTCTCCCCTAACGCACAGAAGAAAATTTGGCCCTTAATTTTTCCCTGCTTGTAGGAGGTGGAAGAATGAGCGTGGGTAAAATGAAAGTGAGGGACTAGTAACATGGACTAGAGATGAGCTAGTACAGTTATGAGCCATGCAAGCTTCTTCTATGTAGCTCTGTTAATGCACCCTGTATTCTGCAAAATCCCTTTCATTCTAGTCCAAGATCTTTCCCAGGCAGATATTGCCATTCATGTCACAAAGTGCCACTAAATTAAGGGTTTCTGATAAACACTCCCCCTTTTATAGCACTTTTCATCAGTAGATCTCCAAGCACTTTATACAGACGGTCACTATCGTTATCCCCAGAAACTGATGCACAGGGAAGTGACCTGGCCCAGGTCACTCAGCAAGCCAGTTACAGAGCCAGGAATGGAACACAGGTCTCAACTCCAATTTCACTGCTCTATTAGGATTTCTAGATAACCCAGAAAAGTAAATGCTGACACATCTTGTCTGTGATTATTAAGTATATTAATCAATAAAGTGATTAGTATACCTGTGGCACGCCCAATTTTTTACAAGCATCAAGAAAGTTTTCAACATTTCTTCTGCACTTTGCCATACTGAGTTTAGGCTGTAAAGATAGGATGTTAGATTTTTGTTACACATTTATAAAAGGACTTTATAATTATGATGCAAATTCAATAAACTTGTACTAGAAAACAAACGAAGTTACAGAACTAATTTTTTACGGACTTAGTACATAACAGACTGCTAAACCCTTGAGCCTTAATGTAGCACCAAATACTTGTTTATTGTATGCTGAAATAAAATGAAAATTGATAATATAACCACTTAAGATAGTGAAGATAATTCACAGTTTTCTAGTGTTGAATTCCAACAGTTTGTTTTCACGTCAGACAAAATAAAACTGATATCGCTTACTCACCACTGCTGGTGATGGTACATGAATACTTGCAACAGAACGTGGCCTTATGTGATTGGCTAAATGGCAAAGAACCACCCCATCCATCAATGCTGCTCCAATGTCATCTGGCAAAATGACTTTTAACCTCGATTCAAGATTCTGTAAAATAGAAGGAGTCCATAGCAACGATATTCTCACTGTCGAGGAAATGTTGGTTTAATTTAAAATCCAGTAATCCCATAAGTTTAAAAATGGCAACACTAAGCCTAAACTGTTATGCTATTGGGTACAAATATTCTTGGTATAATTAACCTGCTTTTCCTCAGCTCAGTTTTTAATTATGTGACTATGTTCACAGGTATATCGAGGGAGCTGCTCATGCAGCTGCTACCACAGTGCTCTGTGCAGATCAGCTATGAAAACAGACTTACTGCTCCTATCAAAGCCCATACAATGGACAGCTTGCACATTCATTCTCTGAAGGGGAAGGATCTGTAGATAGAAAGTGTCAAGCTGAAAAGCAGCATCAGCTACTGGTGAAGATATGGAGGCTATGGGTTTGATACATGCTATTCATGGGAGGCAATTTGTTTTCCCTTCTATTCTGGGGGTCACCCCCACATAGACACAGACACAGAGATGATTGGAGTGAAAACATATTTTGGGATGTGGGGTGTCAGCCGTCCAACAAGTGATAATTGAGTGGTGATGGATAGAAGTACCTACACTCATGTAGCAAGAATGTTGGGGGAAGGAGGACGTGCTTTTCATCACACAAACTACAAGCCTTCATGGGAAAAGGGGCAGAAAGCACTAGACTAATCATTTTAGGAGTAATGCTTCTCCTAAACAGCTTAACCGGACATGAGCAAATTGCTAATACAGCAGGAGTGGGAGCTGCTATCATGGTAGTATTTATGACAGAGTCAATGTTTAACTGAAATCTCTGTACATCATGTGCCTTTTAGACATGCACGGCCTCTGATGATGTGTAGCTGGGAATCTGAGGATGCATTAAAAAATATAAATAAGACCACATCAAGATGAACGGACTGTTTTAAGTTTGTTTTAGCTAGCCATTATTTAGAAGCTACATAAAAAAAGTTGAACTTAATAATTAAGAATGTAACTTACAAAATGATTTTCAGAATAGAACCATATAGGAAAACATTTCTACAAAACACGGAAATTTAGATTGAACATGGAATTATTCACACTCTTTTTGGCTAAGGTCTTTCCCCCCCCCCCCCCCCAAAGCATGTCTGATGATTCAGGGATGATGATTCGAAACCCAGGGCCAGCTCTTTAGGTACATGCCAGAATGCACAACTCCCTAGTTAAGAGGTGGGCCCCGTTCTCCTTGTGCCATGTTACAGCAGCATTTGGCTCTTAAGCGCAAAACGTATGGCCCAGAATGACATGGGGTAGGGGCATCCTAACTCCACCCCCTTTCCTACGCTGGTAGGAGAGATGAATTACATACAAATTCCTAAGATGAAGTTACAATACTGCAGTTATCACCCTTGCACTGCCTGGGCCGTGTAGACAGGTTTTATAACAAGTACATGCTGGTGGTGCAAAGAAAAGTAAGTGCATTGCATACAAGGGTGTGGCCCACTAGCTTGAACCTAAACAGCAAGTCATGGACACATACATTGCGAAGATGCCTTATTTGTTCCCTTTCTTCCCTTAAATGCTCCATTTTCCTCCTCATTGTAAATCCAGGGTCCACTACCCCATAGTCCTGGCGAGAGGAACGGCTGAAAGCTGTGATAAAACAGACAGCTGTCAATATCTGGAACATCCCCACTATAGAAAAAAATCTAACAGTAAAAATAAGAGAAAGTTATAGTTATTGAAATATTAAGCAGAACAACTATGTTTCAATGCTATAAAGTGACTACAATAACTTGAGGCTCAATGGGCTAGCAGCAACATGTAGTCTTTAGGTATTAAATTCTCAAAGGGAAGCACATTGGCTCTTCCTTCAAATGTCTGAATATGTGCCTGGAAATTAGGTAGGTAGCAAATCTGTCTGGGTATACAACTTATGTTTTTGATAGTGTACACCATACTGGTTTTTGAAAATATGTACTCTTACAGCTTTTTACTCAAGCCCAGCATAAAGCTGTTGTGGAAGGAACTCCCTGAATTTATTTATAACCATAAATTATTAAAATAAATATTTAAAAATAGGTCACAGGAGAAAGTTTATGAATCCACAAGTTACGAGAATGAATTTTCTTATTGACCAAAGCTTCATAATGTTTCACTGCTGCAATGGAAAGGACAACATTAAGCATTCTAGTTTGCATTGGTTTATCACTCTCCAAAAACCTTGCAGGTGACTATTTGATTATCCTCATACTTGCAAATACCAATATCCTTGCAGTATTTAACTTGGAAGAATTTCCATAATATTAAGAAATATTGTAACTTATTACACTTGAGTTTAATTCTTGTGAAAACACATTGAAAGAAGTTCTATTTTTTTTATTATTTTTTTTGTCATCTTAGCAGAAAGGAATGTGGACATCCCCAATAATGAGTATTTTATGCAACTTGTTCCTAATGCCAACACTGGTCCTGTACATTTTATGACATGCATGCTACACATAAAAAAATGTGTATTCTCATCTTAACCACTGAATCTATGAAAATACCCAAAGCATAAACTTCTTAAAAGGTGGAACTCTTTTTATAATACACTGTACACAAGTGGTTCTCAAACTTTTTGTAGTGGTGACCCATTTCCCACACCGGGCCTCTAAGTGCGACCCCCCCTTGGGGTGAGGCGGGGGGGCATGCCTGCAGCCTACTGCGGCAGGGGCTGGGATGGGGGGGTTCCAGCAGCCTCCCCCCCCCGAGGCCAGTGAGGGGGGGTTCCAGCAGTCGTCGTCCCCCCCCCCCCCCCCGAGGCCGGGGGGGGGGTTCAGCAGCCCCACAGAGGCACCAGCAGCCCACCGCGGCAGGGGCCGGGCTCACGGGGGTGCTGGAAGCCCACCTCAGCAGGGGCCAGGGCCAGGACGGGCACGTGGCAGTGCCGGCAACCCGCAGCAGCAGGAGCCAGGGCCTGGACCAGGCTTGCGGGGCTGCCAGCAGCTCACCATGGAGGGAGCTGGGACCATGCTTGCGGGGCCACCAGCAGCCCGCCGTGGCCGGGACCAGCCTTATGGGGGCGCCGGCAGCTCACCACGGCAGGGGCACAGGCTGCCTGCAGCAGCAGGGGCTGGATACCAGCAGCCCGCGGCAGCGGCATTGTTCGGGGCCGGCTGCTGGAAGAAGGGGCTCGCGACCCCCACAGAACTGGCTCACGACTCCCAGAGGGGTCCCGATCCCCACTTTGAGAACCCATGCATTAGAGAGTGAACTGTCCACAGAGATAGAATAAAGGACCAACTGCAGAATGCATTTTGATACTGAGTGCTTACAAGCTAATATTAACTAAAGAACAAATTTGTTACGACAGCAAAAGATTGACCTGAATGCATATTGAAAAGCGAAAGCAAGCTTTTCCTAATGAGCTCAGATGTTCATGTGAAATCCCTCACTGTTTGGCCAAGGCGGCATTTCTCAACTATACTCTAAACGGTTAACATATAACATGCATATGACTGATGCAAACCTCAGAAGATAGTAATAACTAAAAATATTTGTCGCCTTGCTCCCTAGTCTTCAGAAAATTAAGGTCTGCTTTAAATTAGAGGAGTTAGCAGCTGCCTGGAAGTGGCAAGGGCATGGCAGCCTAAAGGTGCTGAGCCTAATAATTTTTGGCAAACTCTGAAACCCCACATATTATTTCAATGGACAAGAGCCTGCCCCTCTGTGAAACTCCCTGCCATTGATTGCCAAAGGCAGTTCTGAATTGTTTTTCCCCCTACAGAGGATGGTCAAAGACACAAAAGAGGAATCAACCGAGCTCTGCAAATCCGCAGATATTTGCTTTATATCCCCGGATAGCTGAATCTGCAGATATTTGGACCATTTTTGAAGATCTGATACAAATACAAATTTTGTATCCATGCACGACTGTAGAAATCAGTGTGGCAAATAACTGCAATTAAGGGACAGTGCAGTTAGGAGCTTGCCAGAGAAGCTAGCCAGGCCTCTTTCATCTGTACACTGGTCAACAAGGCAACTGTGGGTACTGTACTGTACAGTGGCCTTCCAAAGAGTTCCAGTATTACATCTCTGCTGTCCTGATCTTCAGCTCCAATGTGGGAAGCAAGAGTTGCTGTAGCATACTGTAGAAGAGAACACCACCTTACCTGACCTAGGTTTGAGACCAAACGGACCATGAGAGTTACTGTCTGTCCTTTCATAGTCCTGTTAAAGAGAAATAATAGATCACATTTCTGCAATTTTTGACGAAAAATTTTAAAAAAAGGTTTTCACACCCTAAATTTTTGTTTCCATGACAACAATGTTCATTTGCATCCTATATACAGGACATGAGAACCTGGTTTAAAACTTAGTTGAAAAGCTATAATGATGGGGAAGACGTAATAATAAGAAAGCAGCGAATGAAGACTCAGCATCCACAGAGGAGAGAAAGACATAAGCCTCTTCTAGGCACAAAAGTGGCACAAGTCTAACTCAAATCTGTTCTTAAATCAATTAAATTAATTAAATATAAGCTTGCTGTGAACACGTTAAGTGAATCCACTCAAAGGCTGGGATCAATGTAACAATCTATATAAAAGCCAAAGCAAGTTAACTTGATGCCATTTGTGTGTGCAAGCAAGGCCAGAATCACTTACAGAACAATGGGAAATGACAGTGGGGGTAGGTAACCGTGGAACGAGCAGCTTGCAGGTAGACAGCCACTAATCCAGGGGTGGGGAACCTTTTTTCTGCCAAGGCCCATTTATAATGTCATTCGCGGGCCGGTCCCTCTCCCCCCCCCCCCCCAGGAAGCCCAGTTCGCGCCCCCCCCCCCCCCCCCGAGGAAGCCCAGGCTGGCAATGGGAGTTGAGACCCCAGCTGGCAAGGGGCCAGCGGGGGAAACCCCAAAGCAGTGGCAGGCGGAGTGCTTAGCCCTGCACTGCTTTGGGGTTTTCTCTGCTGGCCCCTTGCCAGCCGGGGTCCTGCTGCCTGCCCCAGTCAGCTCCCGCTATCAGCCTGGGTGTAGGGGGTGATCTTCCTTTACCCCCGCCCAGCCGCCCCCCATCTAACCGCCTTTCCTCCCCCACCCCTGCCTGGCCCGGCCCATCCCACCGAACCTAACCTCCTCCCCCCTCCCACTCCCAACCCAGCCTCCTCCCCCCCCATGCCTGACCCGCCCAGTCCAGCCTCCCCCCCACCAAACCTCCTTCCCTCCCGCACCCACGCCTCGCCCACCCCATCCAGCCTAGTCTCCTGCCCCCCTCCCCGCCCGCCCAGCCTGGCCTCCTCCCCCACCGCCCCCTTGCCAGCCCCCTAACCCAGCCTCCCCCCCACACCCCCTTTACCGTCGGCTCCCCGTGGCTCCTCCTTACCCCGCCCGGCTAATGGTGGCCGCGCGGCGCCGGCGGCTCCCCCAGGCGCTTCCCGGCCCCTTCGCGGAGCCGTTCCGGGCCGCCAGGCGGGGGCGGCTCCGCGTTCGGCGAAGGGGCCGGGAAGCGCCTGGGGGAGCCACCCCCGCCTGGCGGCCCGCGCGCGTCCCTGGCCGGTGGCTCCCCGAGGCGCTTCCCAGCCTCTTCGCCGAGCGTGGAGCCACCCCAGGCGGGGGCGGCTCCGCATTCGGTGAAGGGGCCGGGAAGCGCCTCGGGGAGCCGCCGGCCAGAAACGTGCATGGGCCGGATGGAATGCTTTGGCGGGCCGTATAAGGCCCGCGGGCCGGAGGTTCCCCACTTCTGCACTAATCCAAGGCTGTCACTCCCCTGCTGGGACAGTACAGACCAAGGTCTGGTGTGGGCACCTTTTTGCAGCTCAGATGGGAGGAAAACAGACCCAAGGGATTATTTTTCTGTTTTCAAGAAGAAATTACTTTCAGCAGCTGGGACAGTGACTTCTCCCATCCCAAAAAGTGGCGAAAGGAAACGCCAACTCCTCAGTCCCCTGATGTGCTTGGAATCCTCTCCCAGTCATCCCCCCCGCACTGTATACAGGGAACTCCTTCCTCATGCTACACCCTTGTGATCCCTGTCTGACAGTGGGTGGAAACCTTCAGCTTCATTGGGTGTCTTTTCTTCTTGGGTCAGTACTGTAATGCAGCTGACAGTCAAGGAAACAACACTGTCAGGCCACAAAGCATTTTCCTTCCCAACCCTCAAGCAGCCAGAGAACCACACTGCCCGGGTACAAGATGCATAAGGCAGACAACTGTGGGGATGAAACGCCTTAAAATTAGAGCGGGGCCTCTCACAATTCTGACTCCTCTATGGACTCGCTGAGGTCCTTGTTTTTAAAACTCTCTGAAATGCTACTACACATGTAGCTAGCCTGCACTCTGTCTCTGTTCCATATGGCAGCTATGATTTCTCCCTTCTAAGTAGCTATTTTCATCAGCTAGACTAGAGTAAGAAGCAGAAAATAAATCCTTTTAAAAAAAATCAGAGAGGGAGCGAGAGATTTGATGGTAGTGGAGGTAGGACAAGTTAAGGAAGTTAATAAGGAATCTGTTCTTAATTCCTACTTATTTCTGCTTTTAAATTATTGCACAAGTGCGTAATATTTCAATTCCTCTTTCAAAGCAAAGCCCATTGATTAACATTTTCTGATTTGTCCAAGAGTTACATGTTTTTACACAATGAACCACAATGAAAACAAATTAGCACATAGAAAATGTTCACTGAAAGAAAAAAAACACAAACTTGTACCTCAGATGAAACGGGAGACTGTGGGGACACATTAGTATTATCACTGTCTTGCTAAAAGGAAATCAAAGAGATGACATTATAAAATGAAAATTATGATTTTAAATAGGCATAATATGAAATTATGAAAATGCATACAAAAGACACAACACATGCAACATTTTTTCCTCAAGTGTCGGGCAAAATGGTAGTGACTAAATAAAAAAAAAAATTGCAAATCAACTAAACACACATGTACTACCATAATTTAACAAAGGGTTTTTCCTGTTGTAAAATATTTTTAACCTGAACACCTCGACACACGGAAAAACATGTAAGACAATAATTCATTAAATATACTTCAATTTTATATATTTCATTTTCAAGCTAATGTTATTTTACTTAATTGTAAAATGGTTGAATCGCAGAGTACACCTTTATCTATAAATATTATTTGGGAAAAGATTGGAATTAGTTACTCCAGTTTTCCTTTAAAGATGGTCACAATAATAGAATGCAAGTTGTCACTGGATCGCTCTTAGGGCTGGTCTCCACTACGGGGGGGGATCGACTGCAGATACGCAACTTCAGCTACGTGAATCACGTAGCTGAAGTTTGCGTATCTGCAGCCGACTTACCGCCCGTCCTCATGGTGGCGGCGGTCGGCGGCGCGCTCCCCCGTCGACTCCAGCTTGCGCCTCCCGGCAAGCTGGATTTCCGCAGTCAACGGGGGCGCCGCGCGCGACCGATTTCTCACGTCTTCATAAGACGCGAGAAATCGATCGCCAGAAGATCGATGGCTACCCGCCGATTCGGCGGGTAGTGAAGACATACCCTCAGATCTAGCTTTTTCTACACTATAGAACAATTTTTCTCCAGATTGTAACTTTAAATGCATCTATTAATTCACACTTGAGTAACTATAGCAGTTGAACTGGTAACTGCTATAATAATCCAAAAGATTGCTTTGTGCATTTCCATATTGTTAAAAGATCAAAAAGGTAAAAGAAGAATATTTCAGCCACCCTGGCCTTGAAAATGGAAAGGTAACTGACAACATTATGGCTTGCTAGTGGTTTTGCTTCAAATATTTCCAATAAGAAACGAAAGACAAGACCAAAAAAATGAATTTCAAAAATAACATTAACGCTATAGTTACTATATTCCAGACTTTCAAATGCTAAGCATGAATGCATTTGATATCAGCGAGGGCTGTCAATTAAATCACAGTTAACTCTCACGATTAAGTCAAAAAAATTAATGGGGATTAATCAAGTTTTAATCACACTATTAAACAATACCATACCAATTGAAATGTATTATATATTTTTGGATGTTTTTCTACATGTTCTATCCTTTGAGGAGGCCATTTAGTGATATGCGGCAAAAATCTGCTGGATGATTTAATTGGGATTGATCCTGCTTTGAGCAGGGGGTTGGACTAGATGATCTCCAGAGGTCCCTTCCAACCCTGATATTCTATGATCTTAAGGCACTAGCGCAGCAAGCGCATGCCTGCGGCAAGTGGCAGGGGGCGGTGTGGTGGTCGCTCTTAGGGCGGCAGGTAGGCGGCCTTCGGGAAGTCTGCAGTGCACACTTTATATTCCATGTTGTAATTGAAATCAATATATTTGAAAATGTAGAAAACATTCAAAAATACTTAGAAATAGCATTCTATTATTAACCACGTGATTAATCGTGCAATTAATCACCTTTTTTTAAAAAAAAATCTGACAGCCCTAGTATTAGCATTTCATGCTGATGGATGCTATAGAAATAATATGGTGCAAAAAGCATAAAGAAATATTAACAGGCTTTCTATGGGAAGTCACTTCATCTGAAGTACCTAAGATTGTGGACAGCATATTTTTAGCCGTGTAAATATTGCCTCTGTTCAGTTTAATATCTGAACTATTACTAGTTCGGTACTATAGTGGTACTAAAGTGTAAAAATCCCCCACATGCTTCATTTTCTCATTGTTTCCTTGTGCTCCCATCTGCCTGTATGCGACTGTTGTCTCTTGTTTTATACTTAGATTGTAAGATCTTTGGGGCATGGACAGTCTTTTTGTTATGTTTGTACAGCGCCTAGCACAGTGTGATCCTGGTCCATGACTGGGTTCCTAGCTGCTACAGTAATACAAAGAAAATGAATTTTCTGAAGTATTTTTACTACTATCATGTCTCACCTCATCATTTTCATTTCCACTTGAACTCTTTCTGGAAGACTTGTACTGCAAAACAGAAACAAGTTTCGGGTTTTTTTTAAACAGGAAACATGGGTTTCATTTGTACCAAATGGAATTTCTATCAGTTGAACTGTCTGACAGACAAGCAACATTCAGTAAACGTTTTTAAATGGTGAAGAGCTTGGTGCTGTGACTTAGCCTGACTGCCACTGACTCCCGACATCATCCCGAGTAGGTCACTTACCTATGTCACAGGGCTGCTGCCAAGCTAGCAGTGCTGCAGAAGGAGAAACAAAAGGTTACTCACCTTGTGCAGTAACAGTGATTTTTTGAGATGCGTGTCCCTATGGGTGCTCCACATCAGGTGACACCTGAGCAGTATGCTCACTAGGAGGGAGCAAACTTCGGAATCAAGTCCAAGACCGAAGACAGTATAGCAGAATCAAGTGCTGCATCAGATCTGATGGCGTGGACTAATGCATAGGGTTGAAAAAGGTATGCACTGAAGCCCAGGTAGCAGCTCTGCATCTCTCAGATGCTGGAATATTTTTGAGTAATGCTGTGGAAGTTGCTTGTGATCTTGCAGTGGTGTCCAATACATTTGCCACTAGCCACATGTGGCTAATAGGCTATTGAATTGTGGCTAATGCATGTGGCTTTTTCATAATGTGGCTAATAAGAAAAATTCAAAACCACAAGTATGGCTAGCATTGAATTTCTATTGGACACTGCTGTTGTAGTGTGCGCTACAGTTCTCTGGGGGGCAAAGCACCAGCTGCATCATACCAAGCACTAGTACAGCCAGAAATCCATCTCAGTAGTCTCCATGAAGAGATCAGGCACTTCTTTGACCTTTCAGCAATGCAAATAAGTCTAGGTGATTTCCAAAATTGTTTAGTTTTATCTATATAAAAGACCAACACCCATTGTACAACCAACACCTGAAGGGAAATTTCCTGCTGACATTTATGTGGTTTATGAAAAAACACTGGTTAAGACTGGTTAAAATGGAAATTAGACAGCACCTCAGGTAAGAACTTTGGGTGCAGCCACAAAAACACCTTGTCCTTGAAAAATATTGGGGGGGGGGGATCTACCATCAAGACCCCAATTTCTCCAACCCTGAAGGCTGACGTGATATCTACTATCTTCAGAAGGAAAGGCCATCTTCATAGATAAATGAAGCAAGGAGCAGGTCACCATAGATTAAAAGGGAGGTCCCATGAGGTATCGAAGTACCCAGTTGAGATTTGAAGTCTGAGCAGGATCCTGAACCTGTGGGTAAAGATTACCCAGACCTTAATATAGCTCAATGAAATTGGGTGCACAAAAATAGAAAACACTTCTAGAGGGGAATGAAAAGCTGATATTGAAGTGAGATGAACTTTAGTAGAGCCAAGTGATATGCCTGATTTTTTTAAATCCATCAGATAATTGAATATGGCTGATGGAGGAGATGAAATTTCAGACACAAGGGAGTGATGGTGACATCAGAAGTTGAATCTCTTCCATTTCTGAAGGTAAATAATTAGTGTTAACTCCCTTTTACTGGTTAGTAATAGTTGTACTCCTCCATGACCCATCTAGGAGCCATGTCTGGAGATGGAGGATCTCAAGGTTAGGTGAAGCACATGACCTGCATCCTGGAAGAGGATATGAGGGACCATTGGACGCTTGAGCGCAAGTTGGATACATAGGTGAAGCACGTAAAGACACCAAGCTTGTGTTCGCCAGGTCAGTACTACCAGGACAGCCCTGATCTTGTGTTGCCTGATCTTGTTCATCACTCTTAGCTTTAGTAGCTGAACAGGTCCTCCGTCCAAGGAAGCAGAAAGGTCTCACCCAAAAAGAGGTGACTTAGACCTCCTCTTCAGTAGAATAACAGGAACTTCCTGTTGGTGGATGTGGTGAATAGGTCCATCTGTGGAAGTCCTCACCTCTGGAATGAGAGTCCAACTCCTATTCATAGTCCAGAGAGGAGCGCCTGCTGAGCAACAGGCTTTGACATTTTGGATTTCAGGAAAGCAGCTGATATCTGGATCTGATGGGCTATACAGCAGTTCGATAATTGTACAGCTTCGAGATATAGGGATGGGGATCTTGCTCCTTCCTGTCTGCTGATGTAAAACATGCAAGCCACATTATCTGTAAGTGATTCTGATTGATTTATCCTTGATAAGGCATCAGAACTGAAGAGGGATAGTTTCTCAGAGACAGTTCTCTACCCTTATTGTTCTTAATTTTTTATGTGAGGGTAATTTGTGAGAGTATATATACTGGCCCTTAGTTTGGGTACATTTTTCCTACTCTGTGACGTCCCCTACTGCAAACTGATATGCCCTTCCAGCTTGACCGAGAATCACTGATAACTAGTCTCTGGGAATAGTTTTCCAACCAGTTAGGCACCTTATAACAGCTCCATTATATTATAACCTTATAATAGCTCCATCAAGGTTGTACTTCCCAAGTTTGTTTATGTATATTGTATTTTTTTTATTATTTTGATAGAGAGTATTTCCCTAGT
The DNA here is from genome assembly GCA_032164245.1 of Sternotherus odoratus. Lineage (NCBI taxonomy): Eukaryota > Metazoa > Chordata > Testudines > Kinosternidae > Sternotherus > Sternotherus odoratus. The sequence goes on along the minus strand of JAVMKO010000009.1, from coordinate 84,613,115 downwards.
TAATGTGTATTCCCTAGTATGGCTTCATTTACTAAGGAGATTTTGAGCTGTTCTACCTCTCTCCTTAACAGCCCCTGGAACGGTCTAGGATTGTCCAGTGGAGAGGAAGAGGTTGGGGCATCCATCTCATCAAGAGACAAGGACAATATCCCTGTCAGAACCAGTACTACCAACGGATCCTGCTCATCCTTCCCCTTCTTCCGTGGACAGGAGTGGGGAGGGATCTCTCCTCCTAGAAGGAGAGGATCTGCTTTTATATTTGAGAGTGCGCCCCTTACTCTCGTCAGGGGCCCCAGCCAAAGAGTCCTTCTCTTTGTCCCCCTCTCCGCTCCAGAGTCACAGATAGTACTAGGGAACACACTCCTTGCCAATTCTGGATGATGTACAAGGAAGTCTCCCCAGCCTGGGCCTGACTGGAGCCTTGCTACACTCCATAAGGTGCTGCCGAAGCCAAAGTTCTTGCAGAAAAGCACAGCAGGTATTGCATTTAATGGAGATATGAGCTTCTCTAAGGCAGTAGAGGCAGTAATGGATATCGTCACTGGCCAAAAAGGAACGAGGGGAGAAGACGTGGTTTTTGAAACCTGGTATCCTAGGCATAATCTAAGCCCTATGCTGGGAGGTTGGAAAGAATCCCCACCTTGGGGAATCCAAAACTAACCAGTGAACACTAAACAACAATAAATAACATGAAAAAATTATAACGAAGTATCAGCTCTGGAAATTGGAGGATTCTGACTCAGACTATGCAGTGCTAAGAAAGATCTGGAGAGGCAGTCGGGCAGAATAGGGGCACAGGTGTGGACTAACGGACACTATTTGCAATAATTATCCAGTTTCAGGAGGATGGAGCACATACAGAGGCACATGCACTTAAAGAAGAAATGTGTTATTGGAGTCAGTTTATTTAGACCTCCTGTAACACTGTTAAAGCGGTCATATCTTAATAGATAGAAGGGCTAATCTGAAATTTGTCACACCACCAAATTATCTACAGAAGTTGGGGAAAAAATTGACATCTGCTCTGTTGCCTGTGATCTTGTTCCTATTTTGCATCGCGCAGACACTGACATCTTGTGACCATTAGTACACATTGCAAACAAATGGAAATAATTTCAGAGTATTTCTCTCTCTCAACCTCCAGTTATTGCAGTAAGATAGTTACTAAATCAACAATGTAAGGGTGATATTAGCATACTGTACTAGGATACAGCAACTGATTTAAGACATACTATATTTCTTTCTTACTCTGCAAAAATACATAAATATTTGTTTAAAATAGTTTTGAATATTTTTGTGGTTTTAAACCTGAGGTGGGGGGAAGGAGAGAAGAAATGATGGATGTTTGGAAGGATTCTAGGTTAGGTTTTATTCTCTGCCTTCAGAACACAGCTTTACGTTTACATTTGCTATTGAAGATAAAAGGAATAAGAAGCCTTTCCTCACTCAGCCGAATGTTTCCAGTTTTCCTGCACTCTCAAACTGTCCTGGGAGAATACGTAATAATCTAACAGGATTGAACCAAATGGAGAAGATAACTCACATGCAAGTTAGAAGAGAATGCTATCCCATTAGGCTCCTTCATTTAGTTACGCAAGAAAACCCACATTCATATCTTGCAAAAGAGAAATAAAGCCCATAGTATTTTAACGTTTCATGCTAAAACATAGTATTTCCAAATATTGTTTGTTAATATGTATTTGATTAGATGATATACACACATTTTCTTCTAAAAATTGCAGCAGAGCGTGAACCAGAAGAAGAATATCTCAGTTTGTATCATACCAGTCTGGTGATAATTAAGCTAAATACTGTACATGGTCTTCCTTTAGGATACAGAAAAGCTGTAAGTAGAACTTAACAAGCTCGAGTTGTAAGTAGAAACAATAATTCTTCAAGGAGCAAAAAGAGGCAGCAAATTAAAAAATGAAGATATAATACCTTGAAATATTCCTTTCTAACTTGTTTGCTCCTCCTCCTCTCTTCATTCTGCCAGATAACAGGCTGTGTTTCTGGCCAGTGCTGCTCATCTGTCAGATCCTTTTGATTTTCTAGTGGCTGCAAATTTCAACAAAATTTTTAGATAGCAAGTATTTAAACCTTAAGCATTTGCATGGATTATAAGGACACAAATTGTTTTACAGAAGTAAATTTGAACAGAAAAGTTGGGGCTGATTTTCACAAATTAGGTGTGCGCTGAAATTGTATACACTCACCACTAACAGGCATGCAAATGGAACGGTATATTTGTGACCAACTGTTCATGTGTGTTTAACCTATTTGAGCATGCAGAGGGTCAGTGTGCATGCAAATTGAGGTGTGCGCGCACATCAGGTCAGTTACCCACTGATATTCTTTTTTCTAAAAGCATTTTCTTGTGACTCCTACCTACAATGAAATGTATGCAATAGATGGCACTATATAAAATATCCATCTTTACAACATGTAAATTAATATAATAATTTGAAGAAGACAATAAACAGATTATTCATAAAAGATCAGTGAATTTAAATAATTAAATGTTCTCATATCCATTAAATATAAAGGAAGATGATTCAAAAGGAAATATTTACCTACAAGGACAATGCATATAAATCAATCTACATTTCTAAAGCTGTCTTTGTATTACCTCCTAAGGGCACCATAAAACGAACATAAAACAAACACTGAATTAAAACCTAAACCAAACATTTTGAATTTTATCACAAATGTTTCATAGCACTTTGATGCATTTTCTAGGCATAAAAAGAACACAAGCGATCTGCAATACAAGGACTATTTAAACACTGAGAAAACAGAAAAATCTGATACGCACAAGACAAAGAAAGCAGGGTAAAATAAGACCCATAATTCCTTAGAAGCAGTACAAAGATCTTAAATTAATACAAGCATTATTTGGGGGAAAAAATGAAGTCTGCATTAAAGATGCTATACAAAATGAAGTCTACATTAAGAGGGACATTTTTAGATTACCTTTACATTTGCAACCACAATTATGTACATACATTTACTGGTATCTGCAAACAAATACATCTATGAACACAAACACTATGCATGTTATGCTACAGCAGTAGCACATCTGTGCATGAAATGATTATCAAGGGCTGACAAAGGTTATACAGTTTTACATGTCCATATTTACCTGCCATTTGTAAGGAGATACTGGAGAATTTGTTTCATCTGTTGAAACACTTTAAAAAAAATGCACAAAAACTATTTGAATATGTATTTTCTTGGTTTTATTAACTATGTTATTACTTTTTACACACTAATAGCAAGACTTCCAAAACATTTATACTAATACAGAATTTTAATATTTAAGTGGATTTTTTGAGGTCAGAATGTGTTAAAAATACACATTGTTATCAACACTGATTGATGTCTTGTGTGTTGCCCAAAAATTTTATAACCAATTCCGACAAAAGTAATTTTATGAGCATTTGATTAAAATGCATCAAGATCCATTTCAAACTCCTTTATAGTTTTAGCATACCATGCTTACCATTTTCCAAGTTTATTTCCAGTATATAACTGGATAACATCAAGCTTTAAAATATTACTTGTGGAGTTCAGTTACTCCCTTTCTTCAAGAACCAGACACACTTCATTCAAAATGAACACTAAAAAAGAAGTCTGTACTAAAGCCATTTTAAAAGGGCACTTTCAGTTTAAGCGTGCACACACCTTTTTTTTTTAAACTGAATAGTAAGAACATCTAAGATTACTACAACTGAAAGTTCAGAGTAACAATTTCTCTATTGTTTCCAGAGTTTTACTTTGTGACTGCAACAGCTCTGTGTATATTCAGTTTCATTGTTTGCCCTGTATGGTCAGGGTTGGGTTTTTTTTGGGGGGGGGGGGGTCCTTCACACAGCAATAGGGCAGAGAAACATTGTACAAGAGAGTGAAGTGGCATCAGTGGGGCAATGAGTAAGAAATCTGCTTGAACCCATTTGTCAAGAGGGACTTTGATAACCCAGAAGTGGGGGAAAACAAGCATGGTAACCTGAGGGGGCTGAGTCATGAAGAGGAGGCTGCGGTTCCTGGAGTGAGAGAGGATAAAGGAAGAGTCACTACCAGGGGAGGGCACAAGGCCTAGCTCAGGGGTTCTCAAAGTGGGGGTCGTGACCCCTCGAGGGGTCGCGGGCCACTTTTGTGGGGGTCGCGGGCCCCTACCGCAGCAACTCCCTGCTTCGGGATCCCGGGGGACCGGCCCGGCTGGAGCCGCGCTGCCCCGGTGGCGGCTGGAGCCGCGCTCCCGGGTGCCAGCTCATGGAGCGCTCAGGGGTGCCGGCTGGAGCCGTGCTCCCCCGCGCGGTGGCTGGAGGCCCGAGCCCCGCCCGCGGTGGGGACTGGGGCCAGGGTGCAGGGGGGTCTTGGCATGGTTTAATAAATAAATAAATAAAGAGCGGCGGCTTTTCGGCGGAGGGTTGCACCCCCCCGCCGGAGCACAAAAAGGGGTCGCGGTCTCAACAAGTTTGAGAACCGCTGGCCTAGCTGGACCTAATCCCCAGAATGGCAAGCAGGTAGCACTGCCAGCAGTGAGTGAACCCTGTAAGAACTCATTTTTGGTTTATACATGGATAAGGTACAATATACGTTAAGATGCTTGGAACGAGGCCTGTGTGAGATACATCATACATATCTAAGTAATTAAAAATTGTGTATTTATTATTTATAGACCTATTCACCAAGGATATCCAATCTGAATAGAAAGCATTGAAACAATTATATTTAGAGAAAATTGTACTTGTATATCCATTTCCTTTCTGCCTTTCCATTTATTACTGCAAGTATTTAATAGGAAACAAAGATCCTGTTTTTAAGTTCCATCTACTTGTGCTGATTACTCCTTATTTGAAGTAAATTCTGTTAGTTACAGACTAGGCTACTGAGGAGAGGATTATGTTGTCACACACTCTGGGGCTCTAATTTTCCTGTTAAAAACTGTTCCCTCTGGCATTAAAAGGGAAGTTTGACAAATTTGTCTTAGAATTAGCATATCTATATTGGTCCTCTACCTAGGACTGGTTCAAACACAGACAAAAAGATGCTAGTTAAAATCTACCTTATGAAGAGGGCCTTCCCCCCATGATCGCTCCTCAATATACCAACTGTAATTGCAATTGTGCTCTCCCCTGCCCAGTAACTGGGTTTTGGATTTGGCATCATTCACTGATATGATTTACAGAGCAGCTTTTCCACTCCGGATGCTTCTGACTATTTATAGTTGGGAAATGTTTATTAGCAGCTGCAAACAGCAAAAACCTCCATTAAAGAACTCCCTAGAAAAAAACAAACAAAATTTAGGATTACGAAATATTTGCTTTCAGTTTACTGCTCAGCTTGAATGCCTAAATAACTTGGAAATGCACTGTTCATACCATACAGAAGTGTTTTTAAAATTACTAACAGTTTAAGTTAAACACTAAAACTAATTTTCTCAAGTTCTATTTAAATGTTCAAAGTGAGAAATTCCACACCTATCCACAAGTTATTCCCAATATAGATAAGAAACTAACCTGACTATATTTCAAAGAATTAAAAATGGTAAATTAAACTCAATGGCCGAGAAAGCTTTTCATTAGGGACATGCCAAAATTCAACAAAACTGACATCTAAGGGACACGGTCAACTTGCATTTATTTTAAAATTGGCAAATTAAAACAAATTCTTTTGACAGGGCACCCGTTCAAAGAGAGCGTTTTTTCTTTAAAATGTCTTATAAAAATTTTACCTTTTATCTGTTCTTTTTAACCAGAAAGAAACTGACAAACTGACTAAAGAGGGCAGTGAAACTGACTACACACACAACCTGCCAAATGCACCAAGTTTACAAAACGAAAAATAAATATATTTTCACTGACTTCTGTCAGAATAATCTTGGATGTTACTACAAAATATAGCAGGCACATATCATTCACAGAAAGAAATAAGTGAAAAGTAACTATGCAATTCATTCCCAAGTATTTCAAACACTCATTATCAGAGAAACTGGTGTAAGCTTTTACCTATATATAACGAAATTCTTCAATTTATAACTGAACGTCAGACAGGGAATCCTGAGCAACCCAAACCATATGAATGTTAGATACTTCGGTAAAATACTAGAATGCAGTTCAGCTTCAATGGTGAAGGGAAGTGCAAACTACACCCACCAGGGACCAAGTGGCGAGAAAAATCAAGCCTGAGAAGAGCAGGACTCTCTGCTAGCTGCTGAATCCCCAAGTTTTTCATTGAATCGGCTCCTCAACCAGACTCCCAGCTGTGAGAACCTTATTCTGTGCAATCCCTCACCCCCCTCATATTGGTTTTCTGCTACTGGTGAGTGTGAGTCAGAGAGTGGTATTAGCAGACACCAAGCAACTTTGGCCTTTGTTTCCTTAAAAAACCCATACCCTTTCTCAACACTGATATAAGTAAAGTTTGGGGGTGTCATCATAAAAGGCAGATAAGGTCACCCAGTAGAGTAGCGACACAGCAAAGGGCACACAGAAGTCCAGAGCACTAATCATTATTTCAGCCATGTGTTCATAAAATAAAGAACTTTCTGATAAACATGTTTCACGGTGTGAAAAACAAACAGACCTACAGAAAAATACATGATCATTAAGACATTTTACCACAATGTTATACCAGAATTAAACAAAACATGTTTTTTTGAAGGAGAACAAAACCCCAGCATGGCTAAAAAGTGCTCTGGTTTTATTATTCTAACAGTTTTCTTTCACATCCAAATGTTGTCACTAGGAGTGTGAGGCTCCCACAAAAGTCAACAAGAGCTATTCACAAACATTCATGGGCAGAATTCAGTCCTCATTGTTCAATGTTCCTTCATCCCTACCCTGTATAAAATGTTCACCACAAAAGAACACCTTATTTCAGTACTATGAAAGAAAGCACTAAACATTTCTTAATACCTTTTTTCAGATTCCACGGTCTGCTTTGGCCTGTTTCTTGTATTTACTGAGGTTGAATGATTAAGAAGCCTACAAAGAAAAAACACACATTTATCTGACAGCTCTCTTGTTAGCAACCTCTTTAAAGCATACAGCACCCTTTCCATTAAACCAGTGGTCCCCAACCCCCGGGCTGCGGACCGGTACCGGGCCGTGGATCGATCGCTACCGGGCCGTGGACGCGTTCCCGGAAGTGTCCGCCGAAAAGCCGCAGTTTCACTTTTCGGAGTGAATTCGGCGGCTTTTCGGCGGACATACAGCCGGTCCGCGGCGGCGAAGAAAAAAGAAATCCGGTCCGTGCCGCAAAAAAGGTTGGGGACCACTGCATTAAACGCTTCCCTACAAAATAAACACTGAAAATTTAGTGACATATTTTACATGGGATCTGAATGTACTTGTAGAAAAGAAAACCCAACAGAGCCCAGTCCTACTTCCACTGAAGTCAACAGCAGAATTTTCAACTTCTATGCTCTCTCAAGTCTTGCAATAGTAGGCATTTCTTTAAAAAAGAAAATCAAACCAAAAAACAACTCTTTCCGATCTCAGAAAAAGCTAGGTCTCCTTCCTCATTTTTTTACACAAGAGGCCACCACATCAACTGTTCTCATTGGGTTTAAAGCCAGCCAGCATTCAATTTAGAGGTCCAGTCACTATTCAACCAAAGTGGCAAAGACAGGAGACAGTGGGACATGGGAATGAAGAGTGGGAGCAGTCAGGAATAATGTACAGGTTACTAGTGAGGCACAAAATGGGGAACAGGGAAAATGTAAAATAAGGAAACTGGCAGTGGGGTTTTGAGCAGGGGACTGCAGGAAAGGCTGAGAGAACTGGGGGAGTCAGAACAATGATGGTGTGAATGGTGATGAATAAAATAGCAATTACCCTCCTCAACCCCAAGCAACTGGAGTCACCCTCAAAACAGCTAGTGGCCTATGGTTGTGTGCGCATTTTGGGGTGGATTATTACCCTGAAACAATCACACACAGAGTAGAAGGAGGAGGTGGGACTGACCACCTTAAAGGATTAAAAAAAACAGAAGGCAAACCAATAAACAGAGAAATTTTTTTTAACTGAACAATTTTCAAGCAAGTCTCATGCTATTTTGAGGTTGGACTCAGGATTTTTGAATTCTTAGAACAGAAAATATTGCACAACAATATTCCATTGATTTCATGGTGAGCACGACTGAGAACAAAGTGTACTCAAATTACACAAAAACCTAGAACTCAGTAATAATGATGATTGATGATGATAATGATAATAAAAACAACTACGTACTAGAAGGCTAAAAGGTAAAATTGGAAAAGTGAAACAGACACCTACATTTTAAGTCATGTATTAGTCATTCTCTTACAACTGTCTTTAGTAGCAGTGAATTAATTTTAACTGCTGACTTGAATGAAAGCCTGTGATACAATCTCATCAAAGGTGGCTCAGCTTAATGGTATTATAAACACTTTTCAACGACAGGATAAGTATTGTATGGTGTTATGACTGTACAAATCTCATTTAACTCAAAGTCATGCAGATTGAAATCTGAAGACTCCCTCCAGTCTATGTTCCTGATATTCAGTCTTTAAGGACTAAATAATTTGGGGTATTTTGAGATAGGAAAAAGAAATTCTAATTCTTCAGAACAAATACTTATATAAGGCTGCAATGTTTGTGCTATGTGATATAGCGAGTATTATAAAATAATGAAACTATTTTAGGATTGTTAGTTTTCAGGAAATATTCCCACTGAAGTCAATGGACAATTAAGAGGATACTGATGGCAAAATTTGAATTACTTAACTTTGATGCCACAATCGAAACTGTCACTGTAGCTAAAATTATTTCATGTAAGATGTGCAGTTTTAGAAATAAGCCATTTGACATATTAAATGCCAACAATGTGTGCATTTTTGCTGTTTGAAACTATTTCCATTAGTGATGTAAGTCACTGATGCTTCCAATCATTAAAAACCAAGACATCTACATGGGTGTTCAAACATATTTTAAATACTGTACTTTGTAAATATAAATTCAGATCTCTTTTTTCCAGTATTGAAAATAGTCTGGAACGGTATGCTCAAAAATGAACTCTTAGAGTAAAGCACTGGTAAGTAATAGCAAGTTTGGTATCTATCAGATTAGTGGTTGGATGTTTGACTAGTCATGGCTGTCTGAATTTTCTGTGAGACTGAATGACAGAGCTAAACAGATTTTTGCAGGTTCGTTGGGAAAATGTTGTCTACCGCGTGTTTATAAAACTGTATGGAAGTTAATTAATCTATATTTACTAAGTTTCCAAGCCCAACAGTTCAAGACAAAATTTATGAACTGGAAGAAGAGTCATTCATTCAATCCAAACCTTGCCCTCCCCCACCGACCTGGAGAACATTATACTTTTCTCAAAAACAAACCAACTACCAGACATTAGAAAGCTTTAACTCCAAAACTAAGGTTCCAGTTTATAAACAAACTGCAAGGTATATGCAAAATGAATGTGTCAAGTCACTCACAAATTCTTCACTCATATTATTCTCAGAGGTAATAAAGTCCTGTGGCACCTTAAAGACTAACTATAAAGTTTTGAACCATAAGCTTTCGTGGGCTAATACCCACTTCGTCGGAGGAAACACAGGACTTTGTTACCTCTGCTATTCCAGACTAACACGGCTACCTCTCTGATTCTATTATTCTCAGAGTAATGCTACCAGGACAGATTCCACCATTTCCATCTACATCACATCTCTTCACACTCAACCTCCACTCTTTGAAGGGAATCTAGCCTTATTTATCACTAGATGAGTACTTCAATATTTCTTTGCAAGACATATGGCATGAGTACCTCTTTCTCCTGTTTAAAAAGATCCCATGTCCTGACAATTACACAGTTTAGTTTTTGCATGAAAAATCACTCAGATTTTCAGTCTCCCATTGACAGACATTACAAGTACAGCATCTTCTTCAAACATCAGATTAGAAGGGATGATGGAGTGCTGACCTTACCTGTGCTTACTTCCCAAAGTTTAATAGGTTGTTTTGTTTTTAAATAATGTGGACTCTTCACTTGGCATTAATAGACTCTAATGTCTGTGTTTCCTGAGTACACTACATTGTTTTTAAGCTTTTTTTGAGTCAAAATGAAAAAATGTGTCATGACACCTTAACTGGACATTAAAAGGTTTTTGCTTAAAAGTCCCCTTAGATTAAAACACTCAAGAATTGCTCAGTAACAGGAGTCCCTGCAGAATATGCCAGGTGTATAGAACGTTGGTGGGCCTTGGAAGTGTGGTAAGAAATTCAGTAGGCAGAAGGACCCCATTCCTTTCAAGGCAGTATCCCATCTTTACATATGGCTCTTCCTTTCATATTCCAATATTCCCACTGAAGTCAGTGAACAATTTAGAGTATACTATACCCCATGTGGCTTTTACGGTTGCCCATCTACAACTTGAACTTTGCAGAAAGTTGTTATATAGGGCATGATATAATATTTGAAATTTCAGGTTGGTTGTTTAGGTCTGGTGAAGTCTGTGGTGGGGACTGAAAAAAGTCAAGACTATAACTGCAAGTTACCCCTGCATAGCTAATGTTAAACTACCTCATGTTCTGAAATGCAAACACACTTCTCCTTGTTCAATACTGAATGCGTTGATAACAATTTAGTTTGTGATCAATTTTTTGGCCATTAAATTTATCCTATACTAATTCACTCAGTTACTTTGTTCCATTTTCCATAAGCCAAGTCTTCATAATGTTGCTTTTGTCTAACATGCGATCTTCAGAGTTTTAAGCTCCACAAACACTAGATACCTGGATGCACGTCCGGCAGCCCTCGTCCTCTGGAAGAGTTTTTCACTGAATGAAGTTCTATAGCTTAATGGTCTCCGTCTGTATTCACATTTCATGTACACCAAACCCAGAGATGGAAGAAGGAAGCAGGAGAAGTTGATGGGAGAGGACAGGGAAGTCATTAGTATAGCAAGCAGAAAAGAAAAAGAGGACAGATTTCACAGGATTAAAAGAAAACATGCTAAATGATCAGAGTTAAGGTTAATAAGAAATTATTAGGATGCACAAATTTTAGAGGAGTCCATGTGAGCAGGTCAAAACTGCACAGTGTAAATATTTACAAAGTTGTAGCTTCAAAAGCAGAAATTTTTCAATTGTTAATCTCTAATTTCAATTCTTATTGTTGTCACTACAGGGAATTATACATTCAAAAAAATTACGTGCCAAAATCAGGGCTGACTTGAATCTTGCTATATTTTGCTGATTGCACATAGTTTAAATCAGTGCTGAGCTTGTCTCCAAATTTTTACAAAATTACACAAATATGAAATACAAGTGCCAAAGATACAGCAGTAAAGCTTAGCAAATCAATAGGTTCATGCAGGTATAAACATTGAAATGCCAACCAAAGCAGAATTTAGAGTTCTGAACGAAATTACTAAATACAGCACAGTAACGGCTATGCTTAACAAAAATAATCGAAAGCAGCACTAGGTTAGAAGTCTGGTCTTCAGAGGAAACATTTGGTGTAACAAATGATGACACAAGGAGATTTACAACGTTTTTCCAATATAATTATCGCCATTTAAAAAAGCTAACGACAGTTTTTAAACATTTACTATAATTTTTAAATATTGTTTATATTTTATAGCACAGAAAGAATTCAAAATATTTTCTTTTATTAGTAGTATTTTTGCCCGTTGTTAGCTAACCAGATCTAAACATTACTATTTCCTACTTATCTCCCTTTCTTAATTGTATTTCCCTTCCCTATGGACACGTCCCCATTCCTAAATACTTTAAATAGAATTACAAGTCATTAAAGCTATAGAAACATTCATTTTATCTTTTCACACAGTTAATATTAAACTCAGCTAACACCAATTCATTAGTTGTGCTATAATAATTACTCAATGGGGATAAACTCTGGCCAATTTCTAAAGCTTAGCAATATGCAGCTGCAATACCAGGATATTTTAGCGTTTGATATCTTTCACAACGTTTTAAGAAATGCAGATGTGTCGCATCCCCAGCATCTCATTGCTATGCTGAAATTTAAGACACTAATGAAAACTGTATTCACCTGATTATGGAATGTGTCATCTTGCTACACTGCTGCCATACTCTCTCTGCTTCTTTCAGTCTTGCTCCTGCATAGCTGAGCACATTTGTGGGAAATCCTATGACCACGCAGACTCCCTTACTACAAATACTCTTTAACCCCTCTTAATTCTGCCATTTTCCTGATAAAGCACCACTTCTTCACCATCACTGAATGCAACATCCAGAAATCCATCTGACTGACTCACCCAAGCAATCCTCTCCGAGCCCTTCCATTCAGGATTGCACAGATTCCATTCCATTCTCCCCAACATCAAATACAAGCTTCTGGTCCTTATTGTTAACTTAGCCCTTCCCTACTTATCTTCACTTATAACTCCTCATATTGCCTTCTTTCCCCTTCTCACTCCACTTCAGCCAGCCTCCACCACGTGTTTTTCCACTTCCACAAGCACCTTTTCTATTTTCTTCCTTGTTAGGCCTATACATAGAGTACCTGCCCAAACTAGTCCATAAAGCCACTCTCCTGTTCCACTTCAAATCCCTCCTCAGGAGCCCCTTTCTTGGCAATGCCCATTGAAAACTGCCAGCTGATAACTGCTAGCTAGCATTTTAGCACATCAGCAATAATGCCCAGAGTTTGCCATTACTAATTTTCATCAGTTTTACATAGGAGTGTCTCACTTTGAAAAGTGCCAGTATTAAACACCCGATCAGATAATCAACGACTAGTTAACATTATGAAACATAAAATGTTCACATCAAATGGATTTCCTGCTCTCCTTTCCACTGGATGAGCAATTAAAAAAATCATGAATTGCTATCTATCACAATATACAGGTTACATCTGGACAGTGTTGCTTCTCGGTCTAGCAAGTTCATGAAGAGTCATGTGATACACACACCTAAGAAGTCTGTCTGAATTTGTTCGACTGTTTAATGCCGTTAGTTGCACAAGTCTATCCTCAAAGCTATAAAATAGAAAAGTGTTTTAAACAGACAACTTAAATGGGAAAACAAATTAAACATGGTGCATAACTCATCTAACCGATGACTGTATTTGGATTTTGTAGTACCTGTTTTTCTGCTCTTGTTGCAATAGCTGAGCTGCTATTTTTCTCAAGTCAGTCACTTCTTTCAGTCCATCATCTTCTTCTGCCAACAGCTGCTCTTTCTGAAGCCTGAAAGATTAACTTAGCTTAACCGTTTTGTTTTCAGTAGGATATGGAAAGGCATGCATGTTTGGGGACATGTTTTTTTAAGTAAATGGTTGTGTTATTTGACAGCAATTGAAAAAAACCATTCCGAAAAGCTAATCTTCTGCCCAACCACAGGTGCTTTTACTCACTACTCAGAACTATGCTTTGGAAATATGGACTTCCAAAGGGCTGTTTAAGGCCTACCTTTTTTCGTCTCCCCACTCGTTATTCCCTTCTATTTTCTGTGATTTCTCAGGGTGTTTTCCTCGTTCCTTATACAGAATGAAAAAAATTAAGAGTTTAGACATTAATGACCAAGATGGGTCATCTAATTTTTTCCACTTATTAAGTTACCTTACCTTAACATAAGAGACAAATGGTCCCATTTGTACATCTCCTTGCTCAGGAATAGCTGCATCTTCTGTGTTGGGGTCAATGTAATCATACACCTCCTGGTCTAGGGACAATTGATCAAGTTAAAATATATATATATATTAAACAGTTCTCTCAACCTAACATTATTCCTAAGAAGTACTTGTGTCAAAGTCAAATATAACTAATAGAGTGAGCTCTTGCTGTATCTAGACAAGATTTTCAACAGATGTTTTTTTCTTTTTTGTATGTCTGTTTATCTTGTATTTATAATATTGCAACATTGTTTGAAGTGTAAATGCACAGATCTAATACACCATCATATATAATCATGTGCAGTGCTTAACGGAAATTATCTGCACCTGAAACAATAGTGTGTTTCTGTGTACTAAAAAGACTAGGCATTACCTTTATGAGAGTCAAATTTACTTCCTATTAAATGATTGTCATTCCTTAACGTCTGTTCTCTTGTCGATTCTGATACCTGAGAGTGAAGGCTGATTGTGTCATCATCAGATGGCTGTAAAGAATAATCAGAATTAAACCATGACTGGCATATTAATTACTCAGTTTACTGTTAAGCCACAAATCATAACATAGAATCTGAGTGTCATTAAAGAACCCAGTCTAAGGGGAGATTTAGGGGAAATATTATGTGAATGAAAAGTGTGGTCAAGACATGTTTTGTTTCATCTGAAAGACGGTACTTTTTATTTACAGTGCCCTGTACCATAATTTTGGGGCCACTAGTCTCTTAACTGAGTAAAGTGTGCCACCTATAAAATCAACACTTTCTGAAGCACACAAACATTTCTCCACCCAATTACCAAGCACAACCCTATTTAATTAAAGGAGCTGTGATTCTGTCCATTAAGCTTGTGTGGCCACTTTACTTCTAATCAGTTTGACCTTTCTTGACATAATCCCGGAATACTCCTCCACTTTACAATTTCCTACAATCTAATTATGCTTCAGCTGAATTTGCAAGAACATTTTCTCGCCTAGACTTAAATCTTCCCTTAGTCCCAGTTTTATAAATTTTATCATATTCAATTTTAGTACTGCTGCTACTCAAACTGTAGTTGATTACACAGATTCATACAGCCACATAAGCAAGTTTTTGGAAAAATAGGTTAAACCACGAAATTCCCTTATAGTTTTTAAACGTTGCTGATAATATGTCTAACACATCAACCAACAATCCCCATTAATAAACAGCCAATGCAATGAAAAATACATTATACCTCAACTTTTATTAATTAAAACAGAAATGATAAAAAAACCAAAAGCAACTCTCAAATTACTTGTTCCCTGTTGTAAAAAATGATCGTGCATTTTAAATCTGAAAATGGCCAAACAAGCAACCACTGATTTGGTTCAGAGTTCAATTTTAAAAATGCTTGTAGTGGGGACTACCATACAAATAGTTAGGGCTAAATATTCAGCGGGACATATAAATAGTTTACATATTTAGTATCATCATTTTATGCTTTGCAGCAAGTTTCACCAACAGAAGTTGGTCCAATAAAAGATTACACCTCATCCACCTTGTCTCTCTAACATCCTGGGACCAACACAGCTACAATTACACTGTTTACAGTAAGTTTGTCACACATTTTATTGAGTTCATTTAACTACAATATGCATTACATTAAAACTTTCTCAAGTTATACAAGGCACATCTGAATAACAAAGAAATAAGCAATTTAGTGCAGC
Source organism: Sternotherus odoratus (assembly GCA_032164245.1). Classification (NCBI taxonomy): domain Eukaryota; kingdom Metazoa; phylum Chordata; order Testudines; family Kinosternidae; genus Sternotherus; species Sternotherus odoratus. Next base: position 84,597,808 of record JAVMKO010000009.1, on the reverse strand, counting down.
AAAATTATGCACAAGCTGAAAGATAAACTGCTTCTGTAAACGAAGAAAAATACTGTCCTTTCAGACTCTTATCAACACAGAAAAAAAATTACAGTGAATAGTAAAAAAACACTCACTTCAGTTGTAGACAATCTTTTATCCCCATTATCACTGCCAATGCCAGAGTCAGGACCATGATTTTTATTGGGATAAAAGTCTTCCATACTATAACAAAGAAAAGGCATTGAAGATAATAAGACAAAATATCACTTTTCTACATGGTAAGTGAAAGGAAGACACCATTTTCAAGATGCTTCCCCCCATATCTCTATGGTTGCTAGGACAACGGGTTACTCAGTTTATTTTACACCCATCTGTGACAAGACCCACTACAGAAATGTTTAGTGTGCTGAGAGGCTATTTGAAAGAAGGATATCAGATGGAAATTTAAGATTGAGGAAACCAATTAGGTTATCTCGTCCAACTTCCACCACAAAAAAATCAGGATTGTTTCCTTAAGTCCATTCAAGCGCTGTGTGAATTTCAAGGGCAATATTCTGCATTAACCCCCGCCCCGGACACTCATTCTGCACTAGGAGTTCCTTCTTGCAATTTAGCTTAATCCACTCTCCCTGGAGAATAAGAGAGTTTACTTGGGGAGCTAGTTTAAAACAGCTATTCCAAGCTTTCCCAATGTAGACAAGCCCTTAGGTGTGGTATTCTGACTGGTATTCAACCTACATTCATATTTGTACATTTTCATCCCATTATGTTCTGTTAAGCTTCCTTGGATAACTAACAAGTTCTTCTCCCACAGAAGTTGTATGTTCCAGAGATCCCTGCCACAGCTTTTCTGTTTTATTCAGCATAAAAAGTCAACAAATACTGGCACAGGTTGTGGATGAAATTTTAAGTATATTGGCAAGGGTAAAATCTTGTTCTGTAGGTAATATAGTTTCCTAAAACAAGACTGGTTAAAGACTACTGATATCAGATACGTCTGTTAACTGCATCAGAACTAAGAAATATCTTAGAAATAAGAAGCTAAGAACTATCTTAACTAAGAAAGTCCATTACACATACATTGCACTGTATACATTGCACTTTTTACTTCATTTGGACTTTTCAGTTTGATTTCTCTTGTTTTTCTGAGACTTTGTAAGGTATTGCTCAAATTATAATTCCTTATACATGTATACAGCTGGATCAATATTGGAAGGCAGGCTTTCCATCTAGCAATACAGTTCTATTTTGAGCAGGCTCAGAGGAATATAATGTCAATGCTATACTGTATTGTAGTAGTATGAAAAAGAAAAGCTGTCCATTTAACAAAACACATTCAAAACCCATTTTTATTCTAATTTCTGATGCACTCTACTGCTGAAAATTTGAAAAAGTACAATTACTATTTGCTTTGTAGCAAGAGATAAAAAGAATAAGGAGATATAATGTAATTGATATAATTCTTCTTTAAATCAGTTAATAAATTAACTTGTAAAAATGACACCTTAAAAGTAAATGCAACTATTAACATTATATGACATTGTGAGAGTAGTTTTCCATTATCCTAAACACTTATTTCATAGCAAACATTCCATAGTTCTAAAGGAGAAAGATAATACCTGTCCGTGAGTGGCTGGGATGGGATTCTTTTACCCAGTGATGGAAGATCTAAGGAATCTGGTTTTTTATCTATTCTGAGGCATTCTTGAATACTGAGAAATTTAAATATGTGAACTTTACCCTTTAAACATATCTGTTGAGAAAAAATATGAAAAAATTAATTTAGATATATGGTATATTTAGAATATCATACATCAGACACTTTCTACATTTAAGAGTTATTTTCACTTACTTTCTACTATACAAGAGTTTCCTCTTTCCACTCCCAAATGAAAAAAAATATGGATCTTTAGTAGTTTAGCAGTCAGGGCTGGAAAAAAAATCTAATTGTCCAGAAGCTCCAGACAAGCAGACCTGCTCTTTAGGAACATAAAAGTGCCAGACCTGCCTACCTGCAGAGTAAGGACAGCAGAGAAGTCTGCCTGTGATGTAAATGACATTAAGCACAGAGACAAGGTGGCTGATGTGATGTGTCTTATTGGACCAACTTCTCTTGGTCAGAGACAAACGTCTGAGGTGTGTAAGCTCGAAAGCTTGTCTCTCTCACCAACAGAAGCTGGTCCAATAGGAGATAGTACCTCAACCATCTTGTCACTCTATTATTCTGGGAGAAACATGGCTACAACACTACTGCATACATCAGATACAGAAGCATCTGAATATCAATCAGATGAAATGGTATCAGGGTGCCTGAAGCTACAACAAAGCTAAAGAAGACATCTCAAGGATCAGGGAGGAAAGGAGCTGAGTTTGGACATTTCAGATACATGCTGTATGAAACTCGGATAATACATTATCAAACTATAACAGTATACAGATTATAAACAAAATTAAACTCCCACATTAATTTTCTTGTGTCAAAGAAGATGTTTCTAATAAGTACAATTTATACAACTGTATTAAAAGTAAATTTCATGATTACTTTCAAATTTCAATAAGGGAAAAAACAAGTACTATACAATACCCAGATAAAAACTATGCTGACCGGGTTTCAAGATTTTTTACCCTTAAATTACTGATACGTACACAAAGTTACAGGGATGTAGTAATAATCTCCAAAACAAGCATCACAAGCCCAGAAATATCAGACTTGAACTTAAAAGAAATGCAATGATGTTAAGGTATGGAAATGGAAAGGTATGGTTGTTTGGGTGCCTTTAATCCACCCTATAATGACATTATTTAATAACTAATACAATTACTATGCAATTATGACTCCATGATACTGTTTATAGTTTCAGATTAGATTATACTGATTTTTAAGACATTGGAGGCAGGGGGGGGGGGTTGGCCTTGCTTATTAGGTCTCTATAGGGCTGGGTTGAGGAAAAGATCAGCAACAGAAAACAGATGGAAAAAACAAGCAGAAGCATGGATGCAGAGAAAGAAACATGGCTGTGTGTGGGAGAAAGGAGACTGATCCTAACATTCAGACCCACAATTTTTCTCCTGGGTTAAATCTTTGGACATTCATGACAATTTATCAGACCACCACAGAATATAATCAGCATCAACTTGATTTTCAGGGGTTTATTCATAGTGGATTTTTTAAGGACAGAATGGGCTATTACAATTATCTAGTCTGGCCTCCAAATTAACTAATGTAAAGGGTGGGATGAATGACTAAACTACAAAATGACATTTTGAGCAAAGGATTATGGGTCAAGAAATGCCCTTATATTTTCTTGGGCCACTAGTGGTTGGTTGGTAATTAACCTAACACATCTCACCCTTTCTTAAAATCCTGGCAAAGTTGAGAAAATAGAAGTTTGTTATACTAACCTGTGCCGGAGGTATCTGCATTGGATTGTTATCCAAAATTATTATTTGTAAATGACGTAATTTCCTGTAACAAATTGGGATCTCTGTAATTTTATTACAAGAAAAGTCCAGCTTTACCAAGGGAAGGTCTCCCAATTCTGTTAAGGGGGAAAAAAAACCAAAATCAGACACCCTAATGTTTTGTGTAATTTAGCTATTTCAACATGAGGATGGTGAGCAGCTTACCATCTGGCAATACATGGAGATTATTTCTTCTAATGTTTAATTCTCTAAGTGACTGCAGTTTTCCTATTTGCTGGGGAAGGACCTGAATCTCATTGCAGCTGATATCCTAAGTAACAAATAATGAGTCAATGAGCTGAATAGCTTGATTGAAATTAAACAGAGGAAAAATGTCAGTGAAAGCTATTATAAAAACACATTTTAAAGAACAATATCCTCATTCCTTTTTCCCTCCTCTTCTTATCAAATTGAGAGCTGCTATAGTCCAGCTCTCAGGAGAGCCTTTCCCAATCTGCAGCAAAATTTGGTAGTGTGGGAGATCAATCAAGGAGTCTAATCCAATGGACAAGGAAAGGCATCTTGAGATTTGCACTGGGCCCAATCAGGAGATCTGGATTTGATTCCCATCTGTCTTGTGTGTTGCAGACAGCTCACTTACATTCTGTACCTATGCAAAATGGAGATAAAAGTTTTTCTTCTTCCCTATGCTACACAATCACCTAACACCACTGGATCTAAAATTATGAGCCTCTACTGTAGCGGTTCCAAAACTGCGGGTTGCAACAACAAATAGGGTCACACCATCAGCAGAGGTGTGGAAAATGCCATTTTGTGCCACAAAGAGTAACCCTGCATGTAGAGCGTGTGCAAGGTCATGATGTATGGAGAATACCATTTCACGCCACAAAATGGCATCCTCTGCATAGTGTGACCTCACACGTACCAGACAGAGGGCATACTTTGCAGACAGTGGAGGATATCCTCCATATGGCATAACTTCACACATACAGAGTGTGCATCCTCCATGTTGTCTGTGGTCCCAACAGGAAATACTTCATTAAGACAGGGTTGTGTCCTAGACTTATCACAAAACTAAGCATATCTGTTACAGGTGAACTACAGCAAAAAGTAAGTAAAATGAACTTGGGTCTTTTAAAAGTAAGTGAGGCTACATTCCTTCATAATTTACTTGTTACTACAGTACATATTAAACTGAGAAACCATAGTCAATAAATAGAGGTTTCCCAGATTTGTCTTTCATGTCAATATATTAAGAGAAAGTTTGATTACTTGCATATTTTAATGTTTAGTTGTTCTAAATTGTTAATAACTTTGTAACTGTACTTTGAGTTCTGCAATATACTGTCAAGCACTGACCATGCAATAACTAAGATGGCATTCTGCATCAATGTATCACATCTTCCTGGATCCAGAACTGTATAGGAGATATTACCACAACCTAGAGGGATTAGGATCCAGAAAGTTCCCTCCCTTGTCCCCGCCACATGGTGTTTGGGAAAAACTACAATGAGGAACCAGTCAGACTCCGGCCAGTAGGAGCAGAAGGGGCCAAAGTAGGGAGCTTTGGACATTTCGGGTAGCTCTACACTGACTTTTGGAGCCCATAAAACCAAAACTCCCAGCCCAAATCAACAGATTATCCCTTCTCCAAGGCTTCAGAATGCTAGCATGAGCCTTGTTAGTTCAAGTCTGTCAATGTGGGCTGGGAGACTGACTCCCCTGGGCTTCAAAGCACTGTGTAAACATACTGTCAGAGAATGTCTCACAGTTTTGACTTATCTTTCTTTGCCCTGTGCCAATCAGCTGTTAGCGCCAATCCTATCATCCATCCATCCACCCCTTACAGTATCTTCACCTCAGTTTAACTCCACACTTGTCCCTCTTACTCACTTCCCCTTCCGTTAGCTTATCCCATAAGTAATTCCCTCCCTCCACCCCCACAATAAAAAAAAAATACAGGCAACAACATGACTTTTGCTGCTGTCACTCTTTTCACTCTGCTTTTGTCTCATTGCCTCTTCCCCAACAAGATGGGTGTCTTTAAGCTCTTTACGACAGGAACTCTGTACAGTGCTTTAGCACAATGGAGTCCCACTTTAAGTCAGCACTTTGCACTAACACAAACTACTAATAGTAGTAATATCAAATTATACTTTTCTTACAGCATTAATAAGTTATCTATACTGTAAACACACTTAACACTGGTGTACACAATTATACTCACCAACTCCATCAGATCTCTTAACTTTCCAATTTCTTCTGGAATGGATACCAGCTTATTATTACTGACGACCAAAACTTTAAGTGGCAGGTCAAACAGGTATTTTGGCAATGCTGCTAAAAGATTTCGACTAAAAAGGGGAAAAAAGATTAAACTAAAATAGTCTCTTGAAGCTTGAGATGAATTATGAGAAAACATTCTGTTTCAATAGGTACTAAAGTACACAGAAATACCCCTCATTCAAATTTTAGCTGTGTTCCCCAACATGAATCACTTACATGTAAAAAGTCTGCCTTAGCCAAATAAATTCCATGTCCCCATTCAATTTGAATAAAATAGCTTTCTAGTGTAATAATTTAGCCTTCCAATAATATGATGTAAATCTAGGGAACAAGATGCAATTATAAGAACATTTCAACAGCTTGCCATACCAGCATGTTCAAGTAATGTCAAGTGAAATGGATTCAAGATAGACAAGACAAAATAAGCAAACCCATTGACTTGTAAATTGAATCTCTAGCGGGCTTGTCTACACTTGCAATGTTACAGCAGAACAGCTGCAGAAGCAATTTAGTGTAGACACTACCTAGGCCAGGGGGCTCAAATACACGGTCCGCAGGGTTATTTCCTGCAGTCTCCCTGTGACCTCCTTTCCCCCCCCCCCAGAATTATTTCCTGCAGTCTGCCAAGCTCCCCCCCTTTTCCCCCACTTCTCCCCAGCATGCTGCATCCCCGCTCCTCTGCTTATCTCCAGGCACTTACCAAACAGCTTTCCAGGAAGAAGGCGGGAGGAGTGGGAGCCCTGCGCTCAGGGGAGGAGGCGGAGAAGAGGTGGGGCAGGGCTGGGGATTTGGGGAAGGGGTTGGAATGGGGGCGGGGAAGGAGTGAGGCCTTAATGAAGGGGTGGAGTGGGGGGGCAGGACCGGGGGCAACTGGTGGGAGTGGTGTCAGTGATGCGAGCCTCGGGCCAATGTACCAGTCCTCATGTAGCCCTACTGGTGAGTCAAGTTTCAGATCCCTGATCTAGGCTGATGGCAGAGGTTCTGTCGGTATAAGTAACTCATCTCCCCAAGAGGCAGTACTGAGATTGATGGAAGACTGCCTACAAGTGAACTTAGGTTGGCTTAAATTATGTTGCTCTGAGGGTGCGAATTGTTCTCAACCCTTTGCAATGTAGCTGGATTGATCTAATTTTTTAGCCTAGACCAGACCTCTCTTAGGGCTTGTCTTCACTCCAGCAGTACAGTCTAGTTACTCTACTTCAGCTAGCCCAGCTCAAGAGAATGACCAACCACACTGTGAAACACTCAACTATATAGTGATTTTGACTAGCAACACAGAAGGGGAATTGAGGGAGCTGTTTTGATAACCACCGAGAGACGGGTCCTGCAGGAGTGTCTGAAAGCAGCTGAGCCCTTCCTCATCTCCACCAAGCAAGGATACTCCCCCAGAGAAGTAGAGCACATCATGGAACGGGTCACCCAAATACCCCAAGGACCTGCTTCAATACAGAAATAAAACTCCTACTTAAAAGAGCATTTGTTCTAGTATTGTTTGAGGAGGTTTTTTCTGCATCTTTTATCCCCAGAAGCAGCAGAGAATAGTGCTTTGCGGCTCTTGCACAGGAAAAGAAAAGCAGTATAGGTCTCTCAGATGTCACTAGTGCTCTTAAAAACCTCCACAAAGCAGACCATTCTTACACTGCAAATTTGCCAGTGCATAACTTCCTAAATATTCCTTCCTGTTTCAAATGTGGTCCTGTATACTACATTTCTAAAAGCTTCTGATTAAACCTCACTTGAAGTTATACATAAAAAAGAGATCGGACACGGAAGGGGGGGAAAGCATTGGAGCTTTCAAGACATGATTAACACTTATTTTTCCTGAGTCCTCTCTCTCTCTCAATCAAGTCACCTCAAAATTGACAAGAATAAAATGATGGATAGTCATAAATCCCATTGCAAAATGTATAGTGGAAGAGTTTATTTCAGAAGATCTTAAGTGATCAGGGACCAAAATTTGGACATATTATACAAAACAAGTCTCAACTGCGCATGGGAAGGTTACAATTTTCCATCATGCCCCATTCAATATAGATGTATACCAATTACCCTTTATAAATAAGTCTTCCTGTAAAGCTATTGTTTCTTTATTTTCCTTCGTCTCACAAGACCCCACTATTTGTTTCCAGTAATGCAGTCACTTTTTTAACTACTAATTTGTGTGCAAAGGCAAGAGAACCTCCTGAACAGAATAATCCAGCTTCTATAGCCTATTTCCAACCTTCATAGACCCTTTTATCTGTATAGCACCAGAAACAAAGGAAACTTCAATTAGCTTCCCACATAGTTAGCTTCTGCAATTTACTGTTTGGAATATGTCAATATGGTAATACAGTCAACTCTTTCCCAGGAAGGAAGAAGCTAGAGCTACTTGACCTACAACCAAAGACAATCAAACTACAGAACAATGTTAACATGCTGAGGAAAACCAGGGAACAAAAGTAATCAGGGTCCTAAAGAGGATGAATGCCATCTTTCCTGATGGTCTATATATCATCCCTAGACATCAACAGGAAAAAAAAAAAAAAAAAAAAAAAGAGTTACTTACCTAATATTAAGATATGTTAACATCTGCAGATTTTTGATGGCTTCAGGAATGGATTTGATGCAGTTGTGATACAAATTTAAAGTTTCAAGTGGTGCAAACAGCCAGACATCTGGAGGAATTTCAGTAAATCTGTTCTTTGAAAGATCTGAAACAAAAAAAAGAAAAAAGATGGTTTTCTAAAAAGTCAAAAATTTAACCAAAATTGAAGAGATGCACAAGATAATTGCTGTCCTTGCCATGTTCCTGCAAGATTAAGTTGTTTGATGTTTATAAGTATTTTGGTTTTACTAGATGCTGCTGAGAAAAATCATAATGCACATTTTGATAACTAAAATAAATAAAAGACTAAAGACTTCCAAAAATAAAAAATAGTGAACGATACCATTAACATTGCATTTGATTATAAACTTATTATAAACTTATAAAAAGTACAAGAATCTAAAGTTATGCTACACCCTACTTCTACAAAGAAGTTAGAAATATTCATCACAATTTTAAATTTTTCTCAGTTTCATACATCTGTTTATTCCTCTAAATTTTTCACTTGCTAGCTGCAACAAGACAACTCATTTAACATATTACAAGACAACTAAACTGACTGTTTCCCCGAATGTTTCCCCACTGGTACCAAGTTAAATTAGAACCTAATGTTCTAACATTGTTTCAGGATAGCTGTAAGAATAAAGCTAGATGTGCAGAACAACTTATCCATTCACACTGTCAAACAACATTACTTTAGCAGATTTATCATGCCTTTCATCTCAAGAAAACACAACAGTCATGTCTTTCATTTAAGTACTAATCAAACAGTTCAAAACAGAATAAAATTCAGACAAACTAACACTAGGATTATTTTGGTGGGCAGAAGAGGGGTGTAGTTTCTACCACATTCAAGTTGCAATGGTGATATATTTCAAAATGCAAGCCATCATTTGGAACTAAGTGGTTGGAACAAATTTGAATACTACAGGCTATATGAAAAAAGCTCCCATACCATAAAAAAGTTGAAACAATGACTTCATCAAGTCTACGTTCTCAAACCAAGTAACAGAATCAATGCATGTCATCTTTGACAGGTGAGTACACTGGGTAGTTTTAATACACATGAATTTAAAAGTGTGATATGAACCCTGAATTCCAGAGGTGATCAGCAAGGCTGCAATTTTAGTCACGGAGGGCAGGGAAGTCACAGAACTCATGACTTCAGCCAGTGCTGGCAGGGACCTGTCATCTGTGGAGGCATGGAACTACGGGGCATGCCCGCTGCTCCCGGGCGGAAAGGACCCCGGCTTCTCCAGGCCATCCAGGACAGCAAGAGGGGACCCCACTACCCAGAGCTGCCAGCAGAGGGGGGGCCCTCTAGCTTCCAACCCATGGCAGATGCCCGGGCTCCCCATTTTGTAAGGATATTTTTAGTAAAAATCAGGGACAGGTCACGGCTTCCATGAATTTTTATTATTGCCCGTAACTGTTACTAAAAATATCCATGACAAAAATCTTGGCCTTATTGATCCATTAACCACCAAAAGTTTTTTTTAAGAAGACGTTAAGATCCTTAGCACAATAGTATATATCATAAAGACAAGTGACTTCACTTGGATAGATCGGTAATGCCCTTTGAGTCCATTCTCACTACCAACTCAGTGATTTAATATTCCATTCAGCTAATTAAGTTATGACAGGACAGTGGGTGGGCAAATGTCCACACAGAAGCACAGAAATGTCAGATTAGAACGGACCTCAATAGGTCGCTTAGTCCAGTCCCTGGCACTGAGGCAAGTCTAGGTATTATTCTAAGGTTCTGAGCCTACAACCAATCTACTAGATTTCTTTGAGGGGGGCCGACAAGCATGTGGACAAAGGGGATCCAGTGGATATAGTGTACTTCGATTTTCAGAAACCCTTTGACAAGGTCCCTCACCAAAAGCTCTTACGCAAAGTAAACTGCCTAGAGATAAGAGGGAAGGTGCTCTCATGGATTGGTAACTGGTTGAAAGAAGCAAATAAAGGGTAGGTATACATGGTCAGTTTTCAAAATGGAGAGAGGTAAACAGTAGTGTCCCCCAGAGGTTTGTTCTGGTACCAGTCCTATTCAACATGTTCATAAATAATCTGGAAAAAAGAGGGAAACAGTGAGGTGGCAAAATTTGCAGCTGATACAAGATTACTAAAAATAGTTAAAACCCAGGCAGACTCCCTGCGGCTCCCCTAACGCCTCCTCCCTTACCACTCTTGGTTCCTCCCTCCCAGAAACTGCTATGCCTTCAGAGAAAGAAATAACTCGGATGGGGGAGAGGAGGCCACAGGGAGCTTGGGCTGAGACCCCTGTCTTAGATAAACGGACTTGCTTTTGCAAGCAAAATCTTTTAGATCAAAAAATTGTAATTTAAAGTGGTTTTATTACTGTAATTTAATGGTATTAAAACTAAATGTACATAATTAAGAAAGAATGCAGGTTGTCACCATAACCCTAATTAACAAAATTTTCTGCTTCCAAGAAGCTTTGATTTTTAAAAACAGTAGAAAATGGAAGATTCTTTCTATTTGAAAATGGGTTTCTGCAGCAAAGCTATTGAAAGTCTAGTAGAAAAAAAATCACAGGTCTATTCAAATGTACAAGACAGTGATCCAGTCACTGGATTACAAATTTTTTTATTCTCCAGCCAACTATAATCCTTGTACATGCCGCATACTGTGCTTCAAATTGGATTCTTCCTTAGCTTTTTTACATGCAGGAGAACCTCAGAGTTACAGAGTTACAAACTGACTAGTCAACCACACACCTCATTTGGAACTGGAAGTATGGAATCAGGTGGCAGCAGAGACATAAAAGCTAAACTGTACAGTACAGTGTTAAATGTAAATTACTAAAAAAACTAGGGAAAGTATAAAAAATTTGACAAACTACGGAAACTGTTTCTGTGCTTGTTTCGTTTAAATTAAGATGGCTAACAGCAGCATTTTTCTTCTGCTTAGTAAAGTTTCAAAGCTGTAGTATGTCAATGTTTAGTTATAAACTTTTGAATGAACAACCATAACGTTTTGCTCAGAGTTACAAACAACATCTATTCCAAGGTGTTCAGAACTCTGAGGATCTCCTGTATACTTATGAAATAAATTTCAACCTTGAATTATCTTTAGGATTTGGATGGGAAAATAATGCAGGAGTGGACAGGAACCAGAAATCCTGAACAGAATCCAGAGTAAATCTTTTCCAGAAAGGGTTCATTACTGCCTGAAACCTACATCCTTTTATGACTGAGAACCTGTGTTTTAGAGAGCCTACGAAGGAAGAACTTTTCCTGGTTCTAGGGCTGATCTCAAGAGGTGCGGCGCACTCAATTCCCACTGAAGTCGGTGAGGGGTTTACAAAAGTTTAATATCTTTCAGCATCAGGCCCATGGAGAGAGGGGAGAAGAATGGAATGCTGAGAACTGTGACAACCCATCCCCATTTAGGCATCTAGCAGAGGATGGCTCCTGAGAGTTTCCCTAGGTTGGAAGAGAAAAGTGTACTGGGGCTTTGGAGGGCCACAACATGAGGATTTTCTGAGCACCCCTATGTTATTGAGGGAGAGAGGAGGTGCTAAAAAACAGAGGTCTGTAGGGCCATTCAGAAGAAAAAGTGAGAACGAGTGAAAGAGAATATATAAATAATATAATAAAATATAATAATAAAAGTGAGATGGATTACTTATATTCTGTTTACTGATGCTGTCACATCCCCCTGCGCTCCGGAATATCATTACCTTCCAAACCAATTCCCCCATCCACACAGTGCTGAACTTTCTTCCAAATCCCTTCTGTCTCATTTGTCCACCTCTTTCACTCCCATTCATCTCCCGTCCATCCATCCATCCTTCCCAGTTTCTAGATTTTTAAGGCTTCTTTCCCCTTCTTCAATTCCAGTTTCTTGACCATCTCCCCCCGCTCTCCCGCGCCACGTCCTGCTCCCATCTCCATGAAATGATGCAGACAAACCAAAGGAAATAAAATATTGTTTAAAACAAATTATGGTTTAATCCAGACCCTTTTGCACCACAGCTGCTGACTAATTAGAAGCATTTAAAATGAATTAAATGCAGAAAACTGCAGTATAAAATTACAGTGCAACTGTTACAGGCATATAAATACATTTTGCCACCACTGGTGTTCAGACAGGTATACTTACGATACCTGTCAAAAGGAGGTTATGTGCCAAAATGAAGTATTACATGTGGATATAAACTTAAATATGTGCAGTTCTCAGAATGCTTTTCATACACTTTGTAGATCTTTACTGCTAATATTATATCTTGCAGTTGAAGAAATTTCATGTCTCAAATAAAGAATCTGAAAGAACAAATTTATATGCTCAAACATGATTTAAGACGAAGGATGGCTTCAAACAAAAGCAGATTAACACTGGTTAATACTGTCCAAACCCAGATCATTTCTTTCCCTGTTTGGAACATACCATTTATTATTACTTCACTAGAAAATCTGTAGCTGTCCAAAACCTGGGCAGTTCCCTGTATTATACTTGCTTAATAAACACAAATATTATCTGTCTCATTGACAATCAGCATAGATGATGTGTTTTGGTGAACTCATATCATGCAAAAGGGAAATAAAGGCTCTAAAATCCCTGCATGTATTTCACTATAAATTACCATATACACAGGCCCTTTGAGAAATGGCATTTTCAGTGCAATCTATATAGTATAATACTTTAAAGGCAAGGATTTTCTGTGTGTGTTTAATTCTTTTGGTACCTAGCCAGCTGTGAAAGACAGACAATGAATTTTAATGCATAAAGGTAATTATAATCAATGGGAAAAGTTCTATTGTATAAAAGAAAAAAACCCCTACTCCATTAGCAAAAGAAAATTATATGTGACACAAACACATTAATTTTGTGCTCCCTTGGCTGATTTTACAACTGGTGCTTAAACAGTACAATGTTTCCATACCTAAGCTGGCAGCCTTCCAGACTTACAAAATTCTAATCACCCAGGTCAGTCACTTTTTTGAGGAGTGAGAAAACTAAGATTTTTTCCCTTAGCATATAGCCTTGTTATCATGGTAAAAGGTGAGAGATTATATTTTGTGCTGTTCCTGGTAAACTTTCAGGTAGTTTTGCAAACCTGCATTACGTGATAATGCTCGTGTACAATTGAACATCTCTGGCATGGCAATGTGTTAAATTAGATCAGTTTATTATTAATCCTTGGAATACTACTAGTTATGGAAATAGAAAAAGAATGAGAGTAAACTAGAACTTTTAATGTAAATAGATGAGAAGTTCTCTCGCATCTTTTCAATTTATATATTCTCCCAAATGTGCTACACATTTCGCTTGGAATACATAGCAAAGCACTTCTGTCTCCTCCCCTTCCAAACTACATAGTGCTTCTATAAGGTTATGGAAGAATATAATCATTAATACACGTAAGAGCTCAAACTTTGGCAAGACTACAAAGTGATTCCAAAACCTTCCACTTGCAGTTCAGATCTGACCACACAATGCATAAAGCCATCTCAGTGTACAGATAATTTTCTCAGAGTACTGAGAGGAGCACCATTTACGTGGAATAATGATGATATGTTAAGATATCACAATCTAATTACCCTTCACACGGTGCATATGCAATTATTAGACAGAGCAATGGTGTTCAATCAACTACATGCAGGCAAATATTGGGGTCATTAAATATAACACTCCAAATACATGATGTAATGATATGTTCTACCTATTATTCCTCTCTCATATAAAGGCAAATATCCAGTCACTCCCTTTTCTTCTTTTCAAACACTAGGGAAGTGTCATGAGGAAAATCACGGGGACACACACACACACACACACACACACACACACACCCCTCAACAAACTCAAGATCTGATTCTTCCTTGATGGAGCTGCAATAGCAGAATCTGTAGTGGAATCCATAATGTAGACATGGCTAAGACACTTCAACAGCTGTGTCATTTAGCCCTACAGATAACGGTGCCTGAGCTACACTGCAGCTTTCAGCTTTACAGCCAACAGTGGATGTGTCCCATTCTAGCCTGTGTAGACAAAGCACAGGAGACTGCACAGCATGCATGTCCACAGCACAGAAAAATGTCTAGTGTTTCAGAGCAGCATTCCTCCCCATATATACAGATATACACACACACCTCTCTTCCTCAGGAACCACAAAGGCTGAAACACTGCAACAACCGCTATCACCAGGATAGACATTTAACCAGACAGCATATTGTTGGAAACCAAGTCCACATACACCATCAACAAGAGACCTTCTTTTGTGAAAGGAGAGCATCCTCCAAAATAACAGACAAAGCTCAAGCATGAAGGCCTCATGTTAAGAGGATGCTAATGTGGACCCAGTAACCTGAAAAACCTCTACTGCTATTAAGTGTCAGTGTCACCTATAGGCCATATGCTAATGAAAATAAATAAATAAATACATAAATAAATAAAGACCGTTCCACTCTTATCTTTTTGTTATGTAGACTGATGCAGCAGCTACTCTGTGTGTGTGTCGACACCCACTAAATTCAAAAGGATTCTCATTCATGGAAGGACTGCACTCTTACCCCCCATCCACGAATGCAGAAGTAAGCGCAGGCACAAGATTGCTGCTACCACCACCAATTCGTTACTGTACAATTCTTCTGGGTAAAATGTTTGTATTTTGTTTATCGTGCAGTGTGGCAAGTGAGTGTATTTAAGACTGATTTTATTAGCAAGCTTAGTCCTATAGTGCAATGTTCTATAGCTAAAATGGTTGAATAATTATAGCATGTCAATGAGATGAACCGTTATAGTTTAAAGAGATTTTTGGCTTCCTGACATATGCAAAATAGGAGTTCTTATCTCACAGAAGCTCTCCTAGTACTTAAGCTCTAGAGAATTCTCACTCCAACTAGGAGAATTCAAGCTTTTCATGGTTCCCTTCTTGGTTCTAAAACTACAAATCACGAGAGATAGTTTTTGAAAACCATGTAAATGAAAGCTGAACATGTAGGGTTGAAGGAAATCAAGATTGGAATAGCTGGACTTAAGTGCTAAACACACTTTTAAAAAAACTATTACTGGATTTCCTTACGAAGGATCTCAGTTTAAGTTTCTTTAATTATATTACTTTAACTGGAAAGAATTTCTTTCAGATTTGTCATGTACTTTAATATACACAAACATCTGGAACAAGATATGACTAAGTGAGGTGCTACGTAAACACCATCTCGCAGTGTGCTAGTTACACATTGTTGATTAAATTTTCCATCCAATCAACACCACCATGAAATATGTATTATTCCCATTTTACAGACATCCCACTCTCATTCCAGAGGCACCACACCTCAACCACAGTTTCCTCTTCCCATTTTACAGAAACAGCATCTCTTGCCTTGTGGTAAACATGGGAACAGTGGTCTGGTCCGGTGCTCAGAGAAGGGCCCCTACTATGCAGGCTACTGTTGACCTACACATCAGATCCCCATTGTAGGTCTTTTCTGCTGGTCCCCAGTAATCAGCCATTCAAAAAATCATCATCTAACAATATGATCAATCCCACTGTTCCTGGAATTCAACAAATTTTAACAAATAAATGAATAAAGCAGAAAAGAGAGTGGGATTTCATACATGAAATATTTCTTCCAATGAGCAGGTTATTAAATAGCTTCCTAATACAGGGCATTCTTCCACTGTACTCTGAAGCATATCTTGGTGTCAGAAACTGGATTCGATGCTAGATGGACAACTTATCTGCTCCAGTACAGCAAGCTGTAGGTCAGGAAATCTAGGTTTCATTTCCACCTCTGCCACTGACTCACTTGAGCAAGTCACTTCACAGGCAGGGAAACTGAGGCACTAACTCACATGGGTATTAAGGTTTTCAAGCAACTTGCAAATGTTCAGGAGGAACATGCTTCATAGTGTTATTTAGGTTTCGCTAACATAAAAATGAAGAGTCATTCTCTTTAAAGTAATTTTCTCCCTCATACGTGCTGGCACACCTGAAGCCATCCTGAAGTACATGGAAATCCTTGGCAAGCATCTGGATTCAATTATTAGTCTTCCAGTTTCACAATGGCACCCAATAATTGTATCACTCCTGACAACACCAGTCAGTCAGCTTTGATGAGGACAGTCTCACCGATAGGGGAGGTTGAGAGTAAAGAAAAAAATTCAACTTATCTTGGATACTTAAAATATACAATGCTGCAAAAATATATACTGTATTCTAACCCTAAATTCCTGTAGAGTCATAATTTCAGTTTCCCACTGCCATCTTTCCAGTAAATCCAGGGTAGAATTATGGCTTATAAAACTGTTTTAATATTAACATTGTTTTATAAAGATTAATATAAACTAATCATAGTTTAAAGTGTCATTTTATTTTAAGGAAATGTTACTAAAGTTCTATGGGTGGTGGCAAGGGCTTTGAATAATTAATTTAGGAGGTGGGATTGCCCATATAATTTTGGCTCTGCCTATTTAGGGTTAGGACCCACATTTGAAGATATCTTTGTTTTTCCCTGACAAGTGTGAATAGCGCCAAACCAAGAGGCATATGGTCCTCTATGGGGAAAGCCCACACTGGGACTGTGAAGCTCTGATTTCACCTACACTGTGGTTTTTCTGAACTTCTCCCACTGTTCTTCTAGCACTGGTGACACTCGACCAGATCTAGCAATTGTGGGAGCACTACTGTAAACCAGTGGTTGGAGTTTTTATTACAAGTGACCAACCCTCAATCAGCACAAGCCAGAATCACTGAAAGCCAGTTCTACGATGCTAAAGTAAAAAGGGGAGGGGTATTTCAAAGAAAGTCTCTGTGCAGACAAGACCAAAAGAGTTCATTCTAGTTTTCTCAATAACATTCCATTGGATGGATTATTAAATATTTCCCTAGCCTCTGACTGACACATCATAAAAACAAGCCACATTTGTCATTTAGAGACAGCAGATTCCTTTCCCCATGAACAGGTTTACATGGCGATGACTAATCTGTGAAGGACTAGAAAACATGGGACCCACAAAAGATGCTTTGTTTACAAATCATACATCAGTATCTGAGTTACACATCTGAATATATTGAAATTCAATCACTAATTATCAAATTAAGTTAGCCATTACCCAAAGGAAGGAAGGAAAAGTTACCATGCTGATTTCGTATCTAGCATCAGCACCTTTTTGCTCCCAATTTTGATACTCAAGGGACTGGACAATTGTATTTAAATTTCATCACAGAACAGTTTTTCATAAAGTTTAGTCATTTGAAAGGTGAGCAAGATCACTTTTACAGCAAACACAAACATAGCCCCTTCCCAGCTAGAAAGGGAAAGTGAAAGAATGAAATCACAAACTAAAATATTTTTTTTTGCTTTTGAGAAAATTAAACCTCAGCACTAAGACTTCTTGTCAGAGCAGAGAAAATTATGATCCTAGACTGTCTCAAAATGAACAGTAAACCACAGAAGGCAAAGGGGGAAAAAGGCCCAAGGCTCTGATATCTACCACAACTGAAGTGTGCACTAATTTACTCTTGGATATGAAAAAGATTTGATGCCATTTAAACATCTATTAATACTAAATTGTAGTCATTCTAATATAAAACAGGCACTTTTTATAACAGGTTAAAGATCCTTGGATTCCAATTACCACATCAGTGGCCAAAGACAAAGTTAAAATAAAATGTAAATTTGCTATGTACATAATTGTTGTACCAGTGATGTGATTACAGACACCCACACAAGTAATTCCCCGTGCCTGGCCTGAAATTCAAAATATCAGGGATTTTATACAAACTTGTGTACATTTGTGATATTTTTCTCATTGAAACACAATGTAATTTAAGTTAAGAAGAGGTGGGTGAAAGGATTATTTTCTGTCAAAAGCACAAGAAAGAGTCTGGACAACTGGGATGTTTTCCAAGAACTACAACAAACTTCTTGTGCCACTTATAGTAAATCTGAAAAATGGAGATAGTTCTCTATTTCATTGGGATGTGAAGCTTAATTTATTGTGTAAAAAAGTTTTGATATTTTTGGATGGATGGCACTATATTAAAGTCTAAATATCATTAAAAAGCAAGAGAATCTTTTCAACAATAAGTTGAACGACAACAATAATTAGAAAATAAGTTTCTCTGCAACTTACTGCAGTGGCTTGATCAGTACCATTTAAAGTTAATGTTGGGAACAATTTAAAAAAAAATAGTCAGTTAAAACCCACTCCTACTCAACATACTGTGACAGGGTCAGGCCAGATGGCTACAAAAGGGTGATCGAAGGTAGATACATTAGCCCCAGATTAAATAGGTCTCCAAGTAAGATAATGGGCTGTTCCAGAACAATCAGGAAGTTGCTGGAACCAATTATGGCAGGCAGGCTAATTAGGACATCTAGAGCCAATTAAGAAGCTTCTAGAATCAATTAGGACAGGCAGCTTAATCAGGGCACTTGACTTAAAAAGGACCTCACTTCAGTTACTGAGGTGTGTGCAAGGAGCTGGGAGCAAGAGGTGCACAAAGCGTTGAGAGTGAGAAGGTGTACTGTTGGAGGACTGAAGAGTACAAACGATCAGGAGGAAGGTCCTGTGGTGAGCATAAAGAAGGTGTGGGAGGAGGTCATGTGGAAGTGGTCCAGGGAGTTACAGAAAAACCTGTAGACAGCTGCAACCTAGAGTAGAGGGCAGGCCCAGGTTCCCCCCCATCCTTCCAACTCCCTATTTGATACAAGAGGAATTGTCCTGGACCGTGGGTCCCACCAGAGGGGAAGGTCCCTAGCCTGTTCCCTGACCCACTAGGTGGGTCAGCAGAGACTGCAGGGATTGTTCTCCTCCCTTTCCCTATGCTGACCAGTGATGAGGTTAGCTGAGTGGATAGCAGCTTTGAGCCACTACCAAAAGTGACCAAACTGAGGACCGCTGTGAATCTCTGAGGCGAGCAAATTCGCCAAGGCAGGACTCACCAAGGCAAAGGAAGAACTTTCTCACAATACATATAAACAGTCTTCAGAGTTACAACTGTCTAATGACTCGGAATGAAGCTTTCACTGTATACAGAAATTTCACAATATTTCATTTCGCATAGAGTATAGGAGTAAAAAAGACACTTGTCACAACCAGAGTGAATTGGATTTAAATTGCTAGACAGAAAGACTTGATTTTTAATTGTGGTTTTCTACATAAAAGTGTATTCTTGTTGGTTGTTATAACCTTAGCACATACTCTTCAGCAGAGACAGATGTAGGTTTCATTTAAAAGAAATTGTACCTTCTAAAAAGTGATTTATTTTGAAAACTTTTCAGATTAGTTTTACAGCTATATCAGAAAATGAATGATTGGTTATTGAATTGCCCAAACGTAACTGAACAGATATTTATGACATCATTGGGAAGTGAACTATCTCCAATTCAACAGGTTAATCATTAATATTTGGAGGATTTTCTTGCCATGATGTATTAGGAGGAGAACATCAGACAGACATTTAAATTGTTTTATTTAACTAAAACAACAACAACATTAAATATTCTGGATTATTTTCTTCAAACAGAAAACCTATAATACTTGAACAAAACAAGCATATGTCCCTTGCTTCTCACATTTATCTACAGACTTCTTCTCCTTGTCCAGATCTAGTCCGCCCCCAACAATTTTCTATTCACTGAACTTTTTGAGAGAGGTAAGGGATAGACTCTATGTACACAAATTTGCAGAGGGACAATAGAGTTGAGGTCTTATTTCTCACCTCTATATAATTTATTTATTTAAAAATATTTTCGCCGTTAACAAGATGTTAGCTCTGGAGAGACAGTTTGAGAACTGCAAAACTAAGCATCTCTGATAGTATCTGCTAGCTAGACTGAGCACTGAGTCACATTGGGTAGATAGAAAGATTAACCTAAATAATCTATACAGAAGCCTGTGGAACCCCATAACATTGGGTCCCTAATCCATGAACTATTGGAACTCATTTACAAAAATTTTCTTAAACATTGCATGAATATATTGTCTCATACCATAGAATTAGAATTTACAATCCCTATTCCATGATGACATATCTTTGAGCTATAATTTATCTTAATTATAAGTATCTTTAGATTGGAGTTTTTTGATCAAATGCTTTTTGAGAAAAAAATCATTTAAAAAAATTGAAATCATTGATTTTTATCCACCCTGGTCACTACCAATGGAAAATTATTTAAAATGTTTGAGATCAATCTCCAGATTATTTTAAAAGAAAAAGACATTTCTTGGGACATGCATCTGAAACAGAAAAAAAACCATACAATCATGTTCCAGATCAAAGCCCTTCCAGAGTATTCCATAATCTATAAGGAAATGGGAATTCCAATGAAAGCTCAGTTTTTAAGCCTACTGTCTCTCTGGGCTCAATTCTGCAAGGTGCTTAGCATGCGAGCATGACCCAGCAAAGCTTTTAAGCACATGCTTAGCTTTAACCCTGTGACTAGTCCACGTCCACATCAACCACTAGTCCACATCAACAGACTTGACAATTTTAGTTTTTAGTAATACACTTTTAAAAATTGAACATTTGCTCCAGTTTCAATAAAGATTCTTAGCTTTAAATTAATGTCATCATCCCCACCAATATGAGTATGGTTGATAGTTGGTACCAAAAAAACCCCATTGAAGGAATAACATGATTTCACAGAATACAATTAATCCTCATAATCAACAGCAAGTCATGAGCTACCTAATGAGATTTATTTCTTGAAGGTGCACAGGTACTTCAGAAGCTCTTTAAATGTGAAATAAGTACAATGAATATTTAAAGGTAGGTAAGAATGTTTTAGTTACTTGGTGATTTATTTATATCTACTGTATAGCCACCAATATCATAGATTATTTAATCACTAAATGCACAGCAGGTAACCCAAACATCAAGCATTTGCAGCTGCATTCTTCCTTTCTCATCCATTCAACCTCACACAACAACCAGATATACAGAGCTTATCACAAACTAAGATCATCAGGTTTTTACTGGACAGGATGCTTAAATTTTCATCTATTCCTTTATTTCAAGATTTGAGGAGGCAGTATGGTCTAGTGGAAAGACCACTGGACTGAGACCCAGGAGACCAGGGTTCTATTGTTGGCTTACCCAAGGTTGCCTAGCAGGCCAGTGGCTAAGTCACTTCGCTGCTCTATGCCTCAGTTTGCCCATCTGTAAAACAAGGATAATTATACTGATCTCCTTTGAGATACTGAAAAGCACTATACAAGAGCTATTTTTATCTATATATATAAAAATATGTACATTCCCTGATTAAATTGACATTGTTCCATTAACACTACAGTATGTAAAAATTTTAAAGTGCAAAACTATTTGAAGTACAATGCATTCGAACAATCCAAATTTTTCAAATATTTCACCATGCCGAAACAACTGAACTGCATGTTAAAATTGTGTCCACACCCCTCAACTTCAGAAACAGGTTCTACAGGACTGAAAAAAACAGGGGGCAAATGTAAGCAATAGTGCTCTATAAACATACCACATAACCACGTGACTGTTTTACATAGACTGCGATAGGAACAATAACTCTACCTCAAATTGAATGAGCCTTAATACATCTTTTAAGGTCATCACAATGCAAAATGCAATCAGTCACCTAGTGACTGCACTGCCAGAGGAAAAGCAGTTAAATGACAATTCCACTTGGTTTTGTGAGTGTTAGTCCTCTCCAAGGAGACCTGCGAGGGCCTTTTGACATCAAGTATGTGGGAGAAGGCCTTCTCAAGATGGGTACGCACTTATGGGGAAATTGCCGATGCAATACTCTTATTAAGGCAAAACTCAGATGAGTCCACTGCACCACTTTATCCTTATGGCATATAGTATAAATTTGATCAGACACTAGTGCCTGAATTTCAGTTACTCTATGGAAATAAGTCACACCATCAAGGAAAATATTCTTCCAGATAAATTTGATGTCAGAGATACTGAATGGCTAAAATGAGCCATCATTTTCTTTGTCAAGACCACACCGATATTTCTCAACATGGGGAGCTTTCTAATTTCACAGCGTTGGGCCTTAATAAACCAGACAAAAAGGGCTGCAGGCACATTGGTCAACCTTCTATTCATTCGTGACAAATAGAAATACCTGCCATATGAACCCACATGGAATTAATCTAAATTAGATGAAAGCAGTTAAGCAATGTGTAGGGCAGGCAAAAGGTTCCACATGGGCCTACAACATAAGCCTTTTCAACTTAAAACTGTAACCCTTGTTTTCTGGTAGGATGCTTCCAAAAGGTGAGAAGGCCTTACAGACTTGCTCAAATGCACAATGCTTACAAAGCTCTAACTTCTCTGAAGCCAGGCTGTCAAATAACATCCTCTCTCAGTAAATTTTCCTTTCAATTAGCTATTTAGGGATGCTAAATTATTTCCACTACCTTTGATTGTTTTCAAAAAATTTAATTTAAGTGTTAATTTTGAAAGTGGAAACCTGGTAACTAATGTGAACAGGACTGCATTCTTTGTCTCAAAAAGCTCTTTAGATGCATACAGCTCTTTAGATTAATACATTTAAAACACTGCAGCTCTTTAGATGAATACATTTAAAACACTATCCAAATTTAAATTGAAAAAAAAAAAAAAAGTTAATTTGACAGGTACTGTCTAGAAAAATTAGTTATACGTGAAAGGCCTTTAAAATTCATTGTTTACAGGCTTCCTAAATAAATCATTTGTTGTAAAAGATCAAAAGATACTGTCAGTTCATAAAATATCTTGTGGTATGTAAATTACTAACTGGCAGATTTGTGCCAAATTAAAATATTACAAGGTATGATTACTACACTAATACACTAAAACAGAATCAGAAAAGTATTAGCTGGTGGGACTCTGGTAGCACTTTTAAAAAAATGTTTCAATGATATCCCTTTGAATTGCCCTGATCATCTCAAGTATTTGAAAAAAAATATTGAGTAAGACGTGAATATTGAATTGAGATTTGTTGAAATAGGTCACTGAAACAAAATCCTAAAGAATCAGTGCAACTAGCTTTTTTCAGGAAATGTCTATCTTCAGTCATAAAACAGGGAAGGAAAGACAATAAGAACATCTGCCAATTCATAGAAACTTTACTACTGAGACAAATGTCTAATGCTCTGCCCACATTAAATTTTACAAACTCCGGAGAATAAAATAGATTTCACTGGTGAAATTTTAACTCTACTAATGAAGAGACAGGATTATAGGAAGAAAGGTCTCCCAACTACAGTAATATTGCACAACTAGGTAAGAACTTATGAAATGTCAATTTAGGTTAGATTTCTACAGGAACTAAATGCTTTTGAGTTTGTTAATGGTGCCTTCTTCAGTTATTTCTTAAATAAAAACAACCTATTATAAGTTCTGTTGATAGTAATAAACATATTAATGTCAATAAACATTTAATATGAAGAGGCTTTAAAATTTTACCAATCACTCATTTTGCACAGATCTAAACCTACTAGTCAGGAGACTGATTCCAAAAATCAGTGACTCCAACAGTGACCTCATTGGGCGATGCTTTTAGATGAAAACCATGCCCCATGCCAAGAAGAATAGGTGCTATATTTTGGAAAATCATCTGCTAGCTAATGTCTCAAATTTGATCCCCCTTTTCCCAAACCAGTCATCTAGCTGCTTAGTGGTTTGAGCATTGGCATGCTAAACCCAGGGCTGAGTTCAATCTCTGAGGGGGCCATTTAGGGATCAGGAGGAGAGGGAGGAATCTGTTGGATGATTTAATTGGGGATTGGTCCTGCTTTGAGCAGGGGGTTGGACTAAATGACCTCCTGAGGTCTCTTCCAACCCTGATATTCTATGATTCTATGGGGGTAGTGAGGCAGTATATCTAACATTACTTTTTTTAGGTTTGAGCTCTGACAACATCATTTTAAGGTTAAAACTAAACAAACACTCAACAGTTAAATAATATTAGAGATGGGGGGGGGGCAGAAAGGTGAGAGCTCTACATCCTTCTTAAGTTTTGCCCAAGTTAAGAAAACAATTAAAATTTAACCTATTTTAGTGTTATGACAAATAAAGTTGAGACTTTGCCTCACATAGTTAACACTAATCAAATTTATGTAAGGACTTTTCAGGTAGGCACATAAGTAAAACAACACCTAACATAGTCAAGAACTAAATATGAGGCTTTCAAAAGCACAGATGAGCAATAAGTTCCCAACACCTAGTGATGGTCAGCGCAAATTGGGTGTCTAATTTCTCAGAATAGCCAAAGGTCCCTGGCTTTGGCTGCTACTTCAGCTGCTTCTATCACCTGATGTCTCAGCCTGGTTACTCCTGCAGTTTTCCCCTCCCCACCAAGGCCACATGGCAGGGCCAGCCAGGAGGCACCACTTAGGTTCTACTTTCCCCAAAGTACTGGGGAGAAAATCTCCCCTGAACTGGTCTGGGTCCACAGGGTAATCCAGTCATATTGTAAAACTGCCACAGCCAGGAGATCTGGAGGCCTGCACACACTTCGATGTGCTAAATATTAGAATACTGACAAAAATATTTCACTTAACAATTTTTTATTATCGTGTTCACTGAAATTTCTTCCCGCTTTGAACCACCACCCAATATTGGTCCTATTAAATTTTTCTCTAAACTTTTGTTTAAATATGTTAATGCATATGGGAAGGCTTTGTAGCAGAAGTATTTAGGTGTTATAATACTCAAAATTATTTTTCTTCCAATGTCTGCTGCCATTATTCCCTCCCACACACATCAGTATTTCTGAACCAGTTATTCATGTTTCATCCTCCGATTCTCTTCAGTCATTTACAGCTGTTTCTCCGAGGTGCCTTCAATAAGAGTAAAGCATATGCAGCAGAACGTGGTCTTTCCTCCTTCTAAAAATCAATGTGCACTAAACTGTTTAAAAGTGTATGGAGTATTGGGTTCCAGCTATTTCAGTATGCAATTTCATTTTAAGCAACTGCATTGGGCTGGTGATAAGATATCACCACTGACTTTATTCAAATAAATATCTGATTCTGAATTGGGATCTGCTAGTGTGGACCTTTCTTCCCCCATAGTTCCATTACAAACGCCAACATGGCAGGCACTGTCCAAAACCAACAAGTTTTCTACATCAAATAAAAATAAAGATTCAGAGATTCGGAATTATCAGTATCATGCTGGACAGTCAGCTGGATCACCCTGGGTTAAAGGGAGCAATTAAGGAAGGTAAGGACACGGCTGAGAGGTTACATGAGTTCTTTGCATCAGTCTTCAATGCTTCAGAAGGTAGACACATTTCTCTATCTAGTAACACAAGAACAAGGGGCACACTTTCAATGAAATTACAAGTGTAGAAAATTCAAAACCAAGAAAAGAAATACTTTTTCACAGGTGCAATGAGGCTGTGGAACTCACTGCCACATGAAGTTATTGAAGTTAGCAAGATTCGAAGAGGGACTGGAAATGTATATGGACAACGAGAATATCCAGAGTTGTCATATTTATAACAGAAGTTCTGGAAGGGATATTAAACCTTATTCTTTAGGACTTAAGACAATTTCCAACTATTAGAAAGCAAGACAATATCTAATATGGGTGCTTCCTGTGAAACAGCAGTTGCTGGCCAAGATACTGGACTATCTGATTCAGGATAGCAATTCCTTTATTCTTATCTGCAAGTTACTGCTAAAGACGTTTTCAGTACATACACCTCTACCCCAATACAATGCGGTCCTCGGGATCCAAAAATATCGTACCGCGGTATAGGTGAAACCACGTTATATCGAACTTGCTTTGGCACAGCCATGGCACCCAGAGCGCTCCTTTACCATGTTGTATCCAAACTCGCCTTATATCGGACCATGTTATATCAGAGTAGAGGTGTATTTTAAGTTATGTAAACATGCATTAACTCTGAAAACATGAGTTAAAGAGATTCTGTTCTAGGATAACAGAAAACGAATACGGACAAAACACAAGAATTTGATTCATGTTTCCAACAGGATACATAATATTTAACTGAGGAAATTTGGGGAATTTTATAAAGTGAGCTTTTTGAAGCCTTCTAATAAAATGCCATCTTGGAATGCTGTTCTAAACAACTGATAGTCCATTTGGTAGGGTGTCAAGGATATATAAATTTTAAATTAGGTAAAAGGAATAAATCAGAATTAAATCTTATGTGTCTAGGTCACTGGTATAAACACAGACTACATCTAAGAGAAGTTTAGTTGAAGGTTTCAGCCCAATCCCTAAAGGATGGAGGTCTGTATCACTCCAAGAAGCATTGCAGTTGGCAAGCTCGGTGACCATCTTTTAGATGATAAGCCCGGGATTGACTGGATAGAATGAATGAGTAATGACCTCAGAGTAGTCCCTAAAATAGAGGTAGGAGACACATTGGCAGGCAGGCTTTGCAGAGAAGCTTTCATTCCTGTTTATGCTGTAATAATTCTTCTACTTTCTTCAGAACTTTTAGTCCAACAACCTTCATGAGCAAGAAATGCACCAAAAGAGAATCATAGAATAATAGGGTTGGAAGGGACCTCCGGAGGTCATCTAGTCCAACCCCCTGCTCAAAGGAGGACCAATCCCCAACAATCCCCCAACTGCTTCAGCTTCTGTAAGGTTCATTTACATGTTTTATGATCTGCAGATTCTTACTGAAGACATGGATGTTCTTCAGTTTGCAATCACATTCTCTAGTTCAGATGCACCTCACTCAATTTCTACAATAAAATCTAAACTCAGCAAATTACAGAACAGTTTCTGGTTCTAAAATCTTTGAGTTTTTCATATCTGACAGCCAGTCAGTTACCTGCCACCATTCTTATCAATGTCAGTACCATCAAAAAGAAAAAAGAAAAACCAAAACACCCCACACACTTCTATCTCATTCAAGAATGTACAATTTGGTTAGATGACTATGACGCAAATCATCATACTAACATCCCCACAATAACTCTCTTTGTGTGTAAACCTATCTGCATTATGTGAGAGAATGTCAATTGATCCATCTAAAAGGGGCCAGATAAACATGAAATAAATTGGGTCAAATAATGTCAGGCGCACCAGATAATGATTCACCCTTCAAAATTGGTAAGCTTGTTGACAATCTCAGCAGAAACATCAAGACAGAAGATGGGGAGGCTGAAACATCCTGTTACACCTTATGACAACCTCACCATACCAGAAAGACTTTGCAGGCAGGCACACTACAAAGCCCATCATTTACCTCTCTCTTTGTTTAGGCTGTGGGGGGAGTAAGGGAGTAGCAGTTGAGGTGAATAAACTTGTGGTTAGTTCTCTGTCTACACTACAGGATGGGCATCCACAGCACTGGACAGGTGCTTATAGGAATATTTTTAATATTTGAAGAAAAAATAAATTAGGGCTGAAGTTTGGTGGGGCAATGTCAGGATACTTGCAAATCTGTTTATTATGTGGCCCCTGTTCTGAGTACAGAGAATGTTAGTTTCAAGGGCTGTCAACACAGCACCTTCCACAAGCATTAAATCACATGATTTTTTAAAGGACTAAGATCACAAAAGTAAAAAAGCAAAAACATAAAGCACACGCTGCCTGTGTGTCAATCTGATAGATAAAAAAATTCATTTCTTGGCCAAATCAAGACTTCAGTGATGTAATAGACCTGTATGCTGAATTCCCATCAGATTGAACAGTGCCCACACAATGAGAGGATGTGGGCCTCAAGACTGTAGTTAGTTTGGTCTCAGAGCATTTCCTATTGGATATTCTCCAATTTACACAGATTCTCCAGTTTAAAAGATTTGACAGATACCTGACCAGAGTTAAAGGGCCAGATTACTGTTGCTGCTAGATGATTGCAGGAAATAAATTTTGCCACATAATATAATGAGATGTGATAAGATGCCACAGACCTTTGCTACAATACTTGCAACTCATAGTTTAGTAAGACATTTAAAACTTCAGCATATGCAGGAGACCACACAAATAAACTGGAGGAAGGGAAGTGTTCAAACTGGGAAACGTTCCCACACCTATCCTCTCACCCACATCCCCTTTCTGGATAAGACAATTCAGCTAAAGTTTAAATGAGCAACTGTGTGTCACAATTGATTTATACTTAATTCAGTAGACATTTTATGAAATGTGAACCAGAAGTACTTCCAACTCCATAAACAGACATTGGTCTCCAGAGAGGAAGGATGTTGTTGTGGTTAAGGCACAGGCAGAACGCTGAAGCTATAGTAGTAGTTCTAGGGTCCTGTTTTCAGCTCCACCACAAACCTTGTTCAGGTCGGTCACTTACAGCCAAATGTTCAAAAACAGCATTTATTTTGAATACCCATCTTGAAATACTTTGGGCCTGATTTTCAACATGCTGAGCACAGGCAACTACCACTGACTTTTACAGGAGTTATGGGGGTGCTCAGCACTTCTGGAAGAATGTGTCAAGATGAATAACTAAGAACTGAGGCAACAAAACAGTAAGCGATCTTAACCAGAACCACTGTGCCTAAATTTACGAATGTACAAGATGGGGATCAATGCTTCCCTGCTTCACAGGCATGGTGTGATGTGAAGCTAATTTATTAATAGTGTTAAGTGCCATAGACGTGCCTGTAAATAAATACAAATAGTATAATAATAATGTAAAACTGATCTGAGAATCCAATGCTTCTTTAGAGGAAAAAAAAATCTGTAACAACTTTTGATGCACTCACAGAACACGAAAAATTCACTCACCAGTCAAACAAAACAAGATTAAATAACTCCACAAACCAAATCAAAAACAACAAAACTACAAAGTTCTTGTTTACAAACAACTTTTAGAAATATCTATATAGGAGTTGAGGTACAACCTATATGGTTTGAGGATTAATCTTTAATAGGTCCTACATTAAACCAGTTCCATTGTATGCAAACAGCAGAAGCCTCAATGTGCCATTTGCCAATATTACATATTATATGAACAAATTTCTTGATGCCATAAAAGCACATACAGCTCTTTGTGGCAGGGACCTCTTTGTATGTGTTTGCACAATATCTTACACTAGTGTAACAGCCCGTGTACACGGGCCAAAGTGCTTAATGCTGTTTGTCCGGGACGTCTCTACAGCTCGTGGCGGCGCACACATGGTGGCCATTTTGTGCCACCGAACTACAACTCCCAGCATGCTGTTTGTCCGGGCCATCGCTACTGCGCATGACGGCTTCGGACAAACATCCTCTGGCCTTTTATTATATAGGATTATTATATAGGATGATAAAGCCTCAATTCTGATTAGGGACTCTTGGCACTACAGTAATATAAATCACTCAGGTCAGACTGGCATTCTGACAAAAGAGTCAGAGTTATTAATTTACACAAAATTGTGTTGACTTTGTGTTTTAATTATTGTATACATTCAAAACAGCTTCAGTATTATCATATTATCAATGTATACCCATTAAATGTATAGTCCCATGATGAACACAATGCAAGACAGAAGAAATATTTTATTAAGATTTACTATATCCATTTCCTCATTGTTGAATATTTACACATATAAATGCTTGGTGCATTGACGAGCACGTTATAACCTTTAAAAAAAAAACAGAAAAAAATGTAGAGTTATCACTCCAAAACCCATTTTTAAATTAATCTTGTGCATCCATTGTAAGACAATTAAAGCACTCTTGCCTATCCACGTTCTGCATAGCACATGCAAATATACCACGTGTGCCAAAGAATAAGACCATTAACAGACCTACTGCTGGATATTCCAAATATCCAATTTCTTATCATGCCTTCAAAAAAAAATATTTTTTTAAAAAAAAGGAGAGAGAGAGAGAGAGAGAGAGAGAGAGAGAGAGATTGTGATCTTATTGAACATGATTGCCTATAACCCAACACACAAAATGCAGTCCATAACAAAGACTAACAAAGAATAAGTATTTGATGAACCATGGGAGCACAGAATTGTCACAGATGGATGAAAGCACTGCAATGGGCAGAGTCACTCTTTCAAAACGATAAGCCAATTCAATCCCATGAAAAAACAAATATCACTTTCAGTTTCCTACTAATATATGTTAAAAACCCTTCCTACTTTTGACCAAAATATATCAAACCTCAGTTAATTAGGGTAGGATGGTAAAATGAAATATATTAACTCATGTTCGGTGCCCAGTCCAATAGCAAATAAATTCAAAATTAACAGTGTAAAAATACACAATAAAACCCCTGTATCTTATAAATATAAACCAGGTTTTCTAGAGACTATACAGAAGCAAATACCTCCAATTCACCTCACATTTTCAGAGAGTCTAGTTTTCCACATCTGTATTTAGTAACATGGTGAACACATTCAGTCCTAATCTGCACATTGTGGTTGTAGTTACAGGCAGGCTGCAATGTGTCCATACCGTGCCCCCTCCTCACCCCTTTACTTCTAATGGGAAAGAGGCGTACTAGAAAATCCCAAGCAACAATGCTGCATCATGAGGGACACGACACCCTGATGGAGCCAGAGCCCCCCAAATGGGACAGATGAGCCACAAAACTCAGCGTTGGTTATTGAGACTGAGAAATAAGCAACTGCCTGTGTCATGCCCAAAGCACAATCCCAACCTCTCCCCCCTTTTCACCCCTGGACATACCCTTCCTATGTCTACAAGCCCTATGTCCCCCCCATCCCAACCCAATCTCCCCCCAGGCCCCTCTCCCCCTACACACACAACCCCCATCCTCCTCCCCCCACAGACATACCCTTCTTATGCCCCCCTCCCAATCCCATCTCCCCCAACTCCCTTAGCCCAACCCTCCACCCCAGCTTCCCTACACACACAACCTCCCACCTCGTCCCCCCACGGGCATCCCCTCCCAATGTCCCCTAGCCAACCCGCCCACACACACATCACTCCTCCCCCCCATGGACATAACCTTTCTATCTCCCCCCCACCCCACAGCCCATCCCCCCCTACACACACACACACACACCCCCACACCACACTCTCCCCCCCATGGACATAACCTTTCTATCTCCCCCCCACCCCATCTCCCCCCTACACACACACCCACACAACACTCTCCCCCCCGACATACCCTCCCTATGTCCCCCCCCACCCAACTCATCTCCTCCCACCCCTCACCCTCATGGACACACCCTTCCCTTTCCCCCCAACACACAACTCCCCCCCACATACCCTCCCTATGTCCCCCCCATCTTCTCCCACCCCTCACCCCACAATACCCCTCCTCCCCCCTATGGACACACCCTTCCCATCCCCCTCCCACACAACTCCCCCCCCCCATACCCTCCCTATGTCCTCCCCATCTCCTCCCACCCCGCACACCACAATACCCCTCCTCCCCCCCATGGACACACCCTTCCCATCTCCCCCAACACACAACTCCCCCCCACATACCCTCCCTATGTCCCCCCATCTCCTCCCACCCCTCACCCCACAATACCCCTCCTCCCCCCCCATGGACACACCCTTCCCATCTCCCCCAACACACAACTCCCCCCCCACATACCCGCCCTATGTCCCCCCCATGGACACACCTTTCCCATCCCCCCCCCACACAACTCCCCCCCCCGACATACCCTCCCTATGTCCCCCCCATGGACACACCCTTCCCATCCCCCAACACACAACTCCCCCCCCACATACCCTCCCTATGTCCCCCCCATCTCCTCCCCCCCCATGGACACACCTTTCCCATCCCCCCCCCCGACATACCCTCCCTATGTCCCCCCCCCCATGGACACACCTTTCCCATCCCCCCCGCACCCCGTCCCCTCGCGCCGGGCCCCGCACCGGCTTGCGTGGTGTCGCTCAGGTCGTAGCCGCCGCCGGGGAAGTCGCGGAGCTTCCTGCCGCTGAGGCAGAGGATGCCCGAGCTGGCCGCCTCCTCCAGGGCCCGGTCCAGGCTGCGGCCGGTGTGGGGCTGGGGCGGGGCCGGGCCCCAGGCCGGCCCGGTGGGGTAGGACAGGGTGAGGTGCGCGGGGAGCCCGAGCCCGCCGCCGCCTCCCTGCCCGGCCGCCATGTTAGCGCCGCGACAGGCCGGCCCCACAACAAACAGCGGCGCGCGCAGGCGCCGGCCCGGGGGAGGGGGCCGGGCCCCGCCAGTCTCCTCAGCGCCCCCGGCCAGCGGGGCCCGGGCGGGGTGGGGGTGAGCAGGAGCCCCCGCCCCATTGCCCGCCCCCGCTCCCCCGCCCCATTGCTCGCCCCCGCTCCTCACACCCGCACCCCCCGCCGTGAGCATCGCTCGGGCCAAGCCCTGCCCCCGAGATGAGAGCGGGGCCGGGGCTGCGCGGCTCAGGGCTAGTCCCCAACCGCGCCTTTGGGGCCAGGGCCAGGCCCGCACTCAGACCATGTGCCCTGCCCCCGGGACTTGTCTCCCTGCCCCCCGGCTAAGGGGCGTGGAGCACCCGAAGAAATCCCCTGTCCCGACTGAGGGAACGCCGGGTGTGTGCTGCTAGTGCACGCGGCCGGACACGCCGGGTGTGTGCTGCTAGTGCACGCGGCCGGACACGCCGGGTGTGTGCTGCTAGTGTACGCGGCCGGACACGCCGGGTGTGTGCTGCTAGTGCTCGCGGCCGGACACGCCGGGTGTGTGCTGCTAGTGCTCGCGGCCGGACACGCCGGGTGTGTGCTGCTAGTGTACGCGGCCGGACACGCCGGGTGTGTGCTGCTAGTGTACGCGGCCGGACACGCCGGGTGTGTGCTGCTAGTGTACGCGGCCGGACACGCCGGGTGTGTGCTGCTAGTGCTCGCGGCCGGACACGCCGGGTGTGTGCTGCTAGTGCTCGCGGCCGGACACGCCGGGTGTGTGCTGCTAGTGCTCGCGGCCGGACACGCCGGGTGTGTGCTGCTAGTGCTCGCGGCCGGACACGCCGGGTGTGTGCTGCTAGTGCTCGCGGCCGGACACGCCGGGTGTGTGCTGCTAGTGCTCGCGGCCGGACACGCCGGGCGGCCGGACACGCCGGGTGTGTGCTGCTAGTGCACGCGGCCGGACACGCCGGGTGTGTGCTGCTAGTGCACGCGGCCGGACACGCCGGGTGTGTGCTGCTAGTGCACGCGGCCGGACACGCCGGGTGTGTGCTGCTAGTGCACGCGGCCGGACACGCCGGGTGTGTGCTGCTAGTGCACGCGGCCAGACACGCCGGGTGTGTGCTGCTAGTGCTCGTGGCCAGACACGCCGGGTGTGTGCTGCTAGTGCTCGCGATCGGACACGCCGGGTGTGTGCTGCTAGTGCTCGCGGCCGGACACGCCGGGTGTGTGCTGCTAGTGCACGCGGCCGGACACGCCGGGTGTGTGCTGCTAGTGCACGCGGCCGGACACGCCGGGTGTGTGCTGCTAGTGCACGCGGCCGGACACGCCGGGTGTGTGCTGCTAGTGCACGCGGCCGGACACGCCGGGTGTGTGCTGCTAGTGCTCGCGGCCGGACACGCCGGGTGTGTGCTGCTAGTGCTCGCGGCCGGACACGCCGGGTGTGTGCTGCTAGTGCTCGCGGCCGGACACGCCGGGTGTGTGCTGCTAGTGCTCGCGGCCGGACACGCCGGGTGTGTGCTGCTAGTGCTCGCGGCCGGACACGCCGGGTGTGTGCTGCTAGTGCTCGCGGCCGGACACGCCGGGTGTGTGCTGCTAGTGCTCGCGGCCGGACACGCCGGGTGTGTGCTGCTAGTGCTCGCGGCCGGACACTCCGGGTGTGTGCTGCTAGTGTTCGCGGTCGGACACGCCGGGTGTGTGCTGCTAGTGTTCGCGGTCGGACACGCCGGGTGTGTGCTGCTAGTGCTCGCGGCCGGACACGCCGGGTGTGTGCTGCTAGTGCACGCGGCCGGACACGCCGGGTGTGTGCTGCTAGTGCTCGCGGCCGGACACGCCGGGTGTGTGCTGCTAGTGCACGCGGCCGGACACGCCGGGTGTGTGCTGCTAGTGCACGCGGCCGGACACGCCGGGTGTGTGCTGCTAGTGCACGCGGCCGGACACGCCGGGTGTGTGCTGCTAGTGCACGCGGCCGGACACGCCGGGTGTGTGCTGCTAGTGCTCGCGGCCGGACACGCCGGGTGTGTGCTGCTAGTGCTCGCGGCCGGACACGCCGGGTGTGTGCTGCTAGTGCTCACGATCAGACACGCCGGGTGTGTGCTGCTAGTGCTCGCGGCCGGACACGCCGGGTGTGTGCTGCTAGTGCTCGCGGCCAGACACGCCGGGTGTGTGCTGCTAGTGCACGCGGCCAGACACGCCGGGTGTGTGCTGCTAGTGCACGCGGCCAGACACGCCGGGTGTGTGCTGCTAGTGCACGCGGCCGGACACGCCGGGTGTGTGCTGCTAGTGCTCGCGGCCGGACACGCCGGGTGTGTGCTGCTAGTGCTCGCGGCCGGACACGCCGGGTGTGTGCTGCTAGTGCTCGCGGTCGGACACGCCGGGTGTGTGCTGCTAGTGCTCGCGGCCGGACACGCCGGGTGTGTGCTGCTAGTGCTCGCGGCCGGACACGCCGGGTGTGTGCTGCTAGTGCACGCGGCCGGACACGCCGGGTGTGTGCTGCTAGTGCTCGCGGCCGGACACGCCGGGTGTGTGCTGCTAGTGCTCGCGGCCGGACACGCCGGGTGTGTGCTGCTAGTGCACGCGGCCGGACACGCCGGGTGTGTGCTGCTAGTGCTCGCGGCCGGACACGCCGGGTGTGTGCTGCTAGTGCTCGCGGCCGGACACGCCGGGTGTGTGCTGCTAGTGCTCACGATCAGACACGCCGGGTGTGTGCTGCTAGTGCTCGCGGCCGGACACGCCGGGTGTGTGCTGCTAGTGCTCGCGGCCAGACACGCCGGGTGTGTGCTGCTAGTGCACGCGGCCAGACACGCCGGGTGTGTGCTGCTAGTGCACGCGGCCAGACACGCCGGGTGTGTGCTGCTAGTGCACGCGGCCGGACACGCCGGGTGTGTGCTGCTAGTGCTCGCGGCCGGACACGCCGGGTGTGTGCTGCTAGTGCTCGCGGCCGGACACGCCGGGTGTGTGCTGCTAGTGCTCGCGGTCGGACACGCCGGGTGTGTGCTGCTAGTGCTCGCGGCCGGACACGCCGGGTGTGTGCTGCTAGTGCTCGCGGCCGGACACGCCGGGTGTGTGCTGCTAGTGCTCGCGGCCGGACACGCCGGGTGTGTGCTGCTAGTGCTCGCGGCCGGACACGCCGGGTGTGTGCTGCTAGTGCTCGCGGCCGGACACGCCGGGTGTGTGCTGCTAGTGCTCGCGATCAGACACGCCGGGTGTGTGCTGCTAGTGCTCGCGGCCGGACACGCCGGGTGTGTGCTGCTAGTGCTCGCGGCCAGACACGCCGGGTGTGTGCTGCTAGTGCACGCGTCCAGACACGCCGGGTGTGTGCTGCTAGTGCACGCGGCCAGACACGCCTTTGGGGCCAGGCCCGCACTCAGACCATGTGCCCTGCTCCCGCGCTAAGGCGCGAGAAGCACCCGAAGAAATCCCCTGTCCCGACTGAGGGAACGCCGGGTTTGTGCTGCTAGTGCACACGGCCAGACACGCCGGGTGTGTGCTGCTAGTGCACGCGGCCAGACACGCCGGGTGTGTGCTGCTAGTGCTCGCGGCCAGACACGCCGGGTGTGTGCTGCTAGTGCTCGCGGCCAGACACGCCGGGTGTGTGCTGCTAGTGCTCGCGATCAGACACGCCGGGTGTGTGCTGCTAGTGCTCGCGGCCAGACACGCCGGGTGTGTGCTGCTAGTGCTCGCGGCCAGACACGCCGGGTGTGTGCTGCTAGTGCTCGCGGCCAGACACGCCGGGTGTGTGCTGCTAGTGTTCGCGGTCAGACACGCCGGGTGTGTGCTGCTAGTGCTCGCGGTCAGACACGCCGGGTGTGTGCTGCTAGTGCTCGCGGCCGGACACGCCGGGTGTGTGCTGCTAGTGCACGCGGCCGGACACGCCGGGTGTGTGCTGCTAGTGCACACGGCCGGACACGCCGGGTGTGTGCTGCTAGTGCACACGGCCAGACACGCCGGGTGTGTGCTGCTAGTGCTCGCGGCCAGACGCGCCGGATGTGTGCTGCTAGTGCTCGCGGCCAGACACGCCGGGTGTGTGCTGCTAGTGCTCGCGGTCAGACACGCCGGGTGTGTGCTGCTAGTGCACGCGGTCAGACACGCCGGGTGTGTGCTGCTACTGTTCGGGATCGGACACGCCGGGTGTGTGCTGCTAGTGCTCGCGGCCGGACGCGCCGGGTGTGTGCTGCTAGTGCTCGCGGTCAGACGCGCCGGGTGTGTGCTGCTAGTGCTCGCGGTCAGACACGCCGGGTGTGTGCTGCTAGTGCACGCGGCCAGACGTGCCGGGTGTGTGCTGCTAGTGCACGCGGCCAGACGTGCCGGGTGTGTGCTGCTAGTGCACGCGGCCAGACGTGCCGGGTGTGTGCTGCTAGTGCACGCGGCCAGACGTGCCGGGTGTGTGCTACTAGTGCACGCGGCCAGACGTGCCGGGTGTGTGCTGCTAGTGCACATGGTCAAGCTCTGCCCGGGTGCAGGGTGTCACTCAGGATTGAAACACACCGAGGCCCTGAGTGTGGCCGCAAGTTTCTGAGACTGAATGAGCAATATCAACATTGCGGTGTAAGACTTTTACAATGTACAAAAGCCAGAGTCAAAAGCTGAACACCTGGAAAGTGATAAAGAATCGACTGAAGATAAATCTATCACTGAATACACAAAGGGATGCAAGCACTAAGTCTGGGTTCAGCTGCTCTGCTGGAGCAGACATCCTAATGCCCTTAGAGGGCACAGTATGAGAAGTCTAGGAAATCATGATGATGTGAAATGAAGTGGGAAACGATCTCATTGGAGAACTGCTTTTTTACTGCTGTAGGGCGGTCTCCAAATATATTTGCCAGCTGTCCACCCATTTCCCCAAGGTATCTGTTCCCTGAAAGGATGCAATAAATAAGAGTCCTCTAAATGCATATGACATCCTGGGCAAGTGACCTAGATCTGGATAAGCAATGTGGTAAAGTTCAATGTGATAGAGAGCTTTCTATTGTATTTAATGGTATAGTCCTTGAAGAGGGAATTAGAGAACTACTGTGACAGTTTTTACTCCTTACAGTCATCTTCCATATCACTTTGTGTTATGACAGTATACAATGCAAACAGTATACAATACAAATATAATTAGTCATGAAAAGGTGAGAATTCCTGGTCAGACATAACCAATCAATAGCCAAATTAAGAATAGGCTCCACTCCTGCAACCTTACTCTCATGAGTAAGTGCATTGACTTTACTGGCTGGGACAATTTGGATGAACAAGGATGCAGGGTGGGGCCCATAGATTAATATGTGAATGACTCCAAAGCCATTTAGCAAAATTTATAAAATGGAAGGTTTCATCAGGTACTGTTATCCATCCAACATATGAATGCTCCTGCAAACAAAGGAGGAGTTGCAGTCTAGAGTAATCATAAAAATCTGTTCATAATTTATCCAGAGTAATCCAGTATTATGTATTCATTCTTAGATCAAATCATCTGCTGGGATAAATGTGTGACACAGTGCACAGTCAACCTGTGGAACTCCTTGCCTGAGGAGGTTGTGAAGGCTAGGATTATAAGAGGGTTTAAAAGAGAACTGGATAAATTCATAGAGGTTAAGTCCATTAAGGTCTATTAGCCTCTGTTTGTCAGAGGGTGGTGATGGATGGCTTGAGAGAGATCACTTGATCATTACCTTTTAAGCTCACTCACTCTGGGGCACCTGGCATTGGCCACTGTCAGTAGACAGTAGGCTGGATGGACCTTTGGTCTGACCCAGTATGGTCATTCTTATGTTCTTATGAACCTTCAGTGGTGTTTCTCAGTTTGCACCAGCAGAGAATGTAGTCTTTGTAAAGTTTTATATTGGTGGAATGGACGTAAAGAAGAAATATTGAGTGGATGTGGAATATAAGAAACTTTAGAAAGAACTGTAGAGGCATGTTGGTTTATATTGCTGCAAGCTATCATCTTGTTAATAACATGGAGGAGGAAATTTACGATATGTATTAAAAAGAAGGAGATTCGGTAACGCTTAAAGGGTCACAGAATTTCCCTGAAAAAGCAAAGGATAGTCCCTTTTCAACCATCAACGTGCCATTTATGAAAGTCTAGGGGTACCTGCAGGGTGGACACGAAAGATCCATTTTCATCCCGTTTGATTAACAATTTGGCACAGTCCTAGCCTATCATGGTGTCCATGGCAACTCTTAACTGACTATTATAAAAATATTATTTAAATGAGTATACATTAAGCCATACAACCAGTTTAGCTGTTTGTGTGTGTTACAGAGAGAGGGAGAAATGTTTTGCAAGAGGCTAGGCCAAACAATCAGAAATTCCTGTATATAGGAACATAAATGCTATGGTGAAAACAAATCAGTAATAGCATCTGTTCAATAACTACAGAGCATGATTTGTATTTGTGGTGTAGGAGAGAAAAAAAATCAATAACGAATCTCATCAGACAGTACAGAAGAGCAGAAATAAGGGATGCAGGTAAGGTTCTCACATGAAAGATAAATTAAGGAATGTTGATGTGAATGTGGAAAATAATTGATGCTCAGACTCCAATCTTGGATGCAAAGTGGAGGAATATAGAAAATCAGAAGTCACTG
Organism: Sternotherus odoratus; assembly: GCA_032164245.1. NCBI lineage: Eukaryota > Metazoa > Chordata > Testudines > Kinosternidae > Sternotherus > Sternotherus odoratus. The sequence continues at coordinate 84,558,986 of JAVMKO010000009.1, read as the reverse complement.
TTGCAATATTCTAGGTTCTGTAGTAATATTAGTAGTACTTGTAAAATTGTTTAACATTTTGTAATTAGCAAATGTCCTGGAGTAGCACCTCTTCTGCATGAGGAATTATCTAAATTGATGCTCTGTAAATATGAGATACTATATACATGTCAGTCAGAAGAATCACACGACTAGGCATACTCCCAAGCAGAATAAGGCTAAAGTAAGATCCACAGAAGCAGATTCTCAGTAGATTGCACAGGGTGCGACAGAGAACAGAATTTGTTTTCATAATTAGATCTCCCTATGGTCCCTTAAAGTAGAAATTTTATATATGCAATGTGTCAAATTTTGAGGCCCTGAGGGAAATTCCTTCCATGAGCTCTGTAAAGGAGACTTCAGTTAGTTCATATGTCATTGTGAGGCAGCTGAGACATTATTAGTCAAAAGAAGAGCAGCCTTTGAATATAGTGTGGGCAATATCTATCTGAAATTCAGTAGTACAGAATTAGCCAGGATAAGGAAGGCAACTACTAAGGACTGAAAAAATTAGTTCTTTAGTGCTCTGATTGTTTAGCATGTTTAATGAGATTTATAGATTCCAAGGGCAGAAGAGAGTCTGAGTCCATAGGAGTCCCCCAGTGTAATTCCCAGAGCATATCTTTTAGAAAAACTTAATGAGGAAGCAGTCACAGGTGTACAGACAATATGATCACGTCACTGCAAATAGACTGATTTCCTCCTACAAGAAATTCCAAGTCTGTGAAGGAAGTTGCATGAGAAGTGAAATAGGTGATTGTCATAAGTAGTATCAGTGGGCCAGAACATCTGTTCTGCTCCAGCTTAAGGAGAAAAGTCTTCTAATGCTATCTTAAACAGCCAGCTGAAGATTTGCCAACATGGGGGGAAATAGAGGCAGTCCAATGCCAACCATCCTTACAGTTCTCAGCACAAGTAGTATGTTGGGGTCAGGCCAGGGGACTGCATGGCCACAAATATCTGGCCTTGCCTCTTTGCCACAACTGCCTGTTGAAAGTTATTGTAGCTGGCCACCGTTTAGAGCAGCCTCCACGACGTTCTAAGTTGCACTGGGGGTAGAACTAGCACCTGGCTGACAACAGGATCAGAGAAGCACAAAAGTTGCACAAAGCTACTCTGCGTCCAGGCTGATCACATTCAGCCATATGTAAAGATCAGGGCCAAAATATCTACATAATATCTAGTTGTCAGGATTTTTTGTTATTGACTCCAGATCTGACTTTAAAGTCATATACAAATTTGTATCCTTACGGTTCAGTCAGCTATTGGTTGGCCGAGTCTCAAACACTCTTGTGTTTACAAGCGTTATTCTGCATGGTGAGACTGCTGTGCTCCCGATCTCAGCATTCTTATGAAACTTCCCTTGTTTTAGTTTTGTTTTGGGGTTTATTGCACAAAGGCAGCATGGGAGCAGCACAACTCACATGGAACGAACTGGTAGCAGTGCTGATATTTTAGATTGACATCGTGTTTACATCTAGATTTCCAGGTTAAAACCCCCCACAGATTTGAAATACTCTTGAGTAGAAATGGAGTCGAGCCAGGATATTCAGAACAGGGCCTACATTTTGGGGGAATATTTGCAACAGAGGTTTTGGTTTGGCTCATTACCAAAAAGACTGAGCCACAAAGCCCAGATCTCTTAGCTCTTCCAAAGACTGGGGGTTCAGTTCTAGTGCTTCATCTGAGGCCCTCCCTCTGCTCAGGAGATTTTATTTTAAATACCATATCAACCAAATAGCATTGGGAATAATTTGTCTTGTTTTAGAAGTTGAGTGAGCTGTAGGTGAGTAGAGGCAGCTTCTTGGTAACACTAAACTCAGTGAAAGTGACTGTTTCTTTCCGAGTTAGTGGAATTCTCTTTTCTGTCTGTATAAGTATCCATAAATTGTGGTCTCCAATAGCAACGATTTACTGTATGCAATCAAGGGCTCAGATCCTGTGTGCTGTAGGTGCAGCCACTTTATAGAAGCAATCTGGTCAGGAAAGAATAACCCTAGTGGAGGGGAATCTTTTGGCAGTACAGAGCTGATGTAGTATCTCCTATGTCAATTTCCTTCCTGCTGCTGATGTACAAGTGAGGACTAGAAGAGGGCTATGGGCAGGGCATCGCTAGACAAGTTGGCTGCTTTATTGAACCTTAGGGATTCTTGGCAGGTGGAAAATTTATAGCAGCCTGAAGATCACTCTAAATCGCACTAGGGGATTGGCCCAGCACTTGGAGAGCCCAGGTTGGGGAAGCATTCAAGCCAACTTTGCAAACCTCCATCTGAGCTATGCTCCTTGGCGGTAGCCATGGATGTGGGCAAAAATGCAGAATTGCAGTTAGTTGAATTCCTATCTAGTGTCATTAACTTTAGAGATGAATAGGTGCCGCTCACACATCTCCTAGACAGAGCAATTATTTCAGGTAGGTTGTCTGAACTCTGTTTTACGGCACCATATTGAGCCATATTCAGAAAGTTCTCGTAGGAACCATAAGAACTATTACTTTAGTGAACGATTAATTCGGGAAAAAAAGTGCTTGAAGACCACCAGAGATGTACTGATTCAGCATATATTGAGTACTGGCTCAATCCCACCTATGGACAAATGCTACCTTTAGCTCACTCACACAATAGAAAGTATAAATAGCAAATGGGATGAGCTAAATGGGATGGCTAAGGCATCATTAATAAAGATAATAGTTATTTGAAATGATGGAGTGGTCACCATATCTACACATCAAAAATTGACTGTTATGAGAGGGTGCCTATGATTTCCAGGTTTCTAAGTGAGGAACAGGTAGGAAAACCTGTGTTTATTTGAGAGTTTCTGGTAAATGGATCCAACCTTTTGTTTGATGTCTGGGATTCTGAAGTCTAATTTTACACACTTATTATTCCACTTGTTTTGTCATGTCTTTCACCGTTTTTTCTCAGGCTCCTTCCAGTTTGTGTTTATTAACAAGCACTCCATTTCCTCCTTATCTTTATTGCTTCTTCCCCACAGTGCTAAACAACAAACAAAAAACACATCTCTAGTTTTCAGGAAGCTGAAAACCGCTACAAAGTCTGCAGCTCTTTTGGTAACTTCCACCTTGTGAATCTTTGTGGTTATCCACATCCGTTGTATATGAGCCTCACCTTGTCTAGTCTAGGATTTAAGGTACGGTGTTATCTGCTAACACACATATTTGAGAAGTTTAATATATACAAGCCACTCCGCCTTTAACACATGTTTGAGTGAGAGCCTGAGGAAGCCATGTCTAGATAAGGCCTTTGTGCATGTGTGTCTGCCCTGGTCTAAACCCCGGCTTTTGACATTAGTGGTTCCATTGTAACCCTCTAGCACAGGGGTCTCAACATGCAGCCAGTCAAGCCCTTCCCTGTGGCCTGCCACGCTTCTTGGCCCCCCCCTCCCCCACACCATAGCAGTTTCCAGGAGGGAGGGAGGGGCCAGAAGCGGAGGCTTCTCTGCTGCCTGGCTGAGCGGCTGCCGATCCCCAGCTACCAGGCGCTGCTGCTGCAGCTTCAATGAATGAGCTGGGGCAGCGCTTCCCAGGAGCCCTCTGCAGCGGCGGCCAGGAGTGGTAAGCCAGGCTCCCCGTCGCCCTCTCTCCTCCCTCTGCGGGAGGCTTACCGCTCCTGGCCTCCGCTGCAGAGGCCTCCCAAGAAGCGCCCTGGCTGGGCCGCTGCCGAGCCCTGGCTTCCAGGTGCTGCTGCTGCGGCCTCAATTAACAAGCTGGGGTGGCGCTTCCAGGAGGGAGCAGGGAGCTGCGTTCTCAGAGGAGGAGGTGGGGTGGGACCTCATGGAAGGGGTGGAGTGGGGGCAGGGCGGGAGCGAGGGGTGGGTGTCAGTGATGCGGCCCTCGGGCCAGTGCACTAGTCTTCATGCGGCCCCTGTGGTCATTTGAGTTTGAGACCCCTGCCCTAGCATGCCGCCAGCACATCATAGTACAACACCCAGGTCATCTTCTCTCCGCCTATGTTAATAAAAGCACTGTCCTATTACAAGTAACATTTCCCTAGATTCTTCCTTGGTTTTTTCAACAAGTTGAGTACATTATAAGATATTAGAACTTTGTTTTACTTTTTACCTTTGCTTTTTGAACCAACACACACTTGTTCATATTGACAGCATGCAGACACAGCAATCCATGAATGTTCTTGCCCTATTGTGTGCATCAGAAACGGTTGAATCTCCAGACCTCTGAAGTCTGAGAAAGAAGAAAAGGATATTAATAACATACAGATGCATAAGACATACCCAAAGCAAAGCCCAACTGTCTAAAAACGTCCCCATGCTTTTCCACAAAAAAATGGTCCTTTCTGACCCCACCCTAGTCTGCGGGCCTCTAGAGCCAAGTAAGATCATTCCCATCCAAATATCTTCACAGAAGACAAGAAGAATTTCAAACATAAAAAGAAACCAAACTAAATATGGAAGTGATGTAGAGAAAGACAATAGTAGTAGAGCTCCTTATCTCTTCAAGCACCTTGGTGCATGTTGTTCTTAATACACCCCAGGCTGCTAGGCCCACAGTTGATTCTGCAGTGGTTTGATATGTGTGGGGGTTGATGAATCTCCAACAAGGAATTTGCAACATGAGTGAGTGTCAAGTCACTTTAGGAGGCATGCACAGATACTGTGGTAGGACAGAATCATTTGCAGTAGACTGCCAGTACAGTACTAAAGTCTTTAAAACAAAAGTTACTGAGGGAAGGGGTTGCATGTCCTCCCCAACCCGTGTCTTGAGAGGGTGCGGTGAAGTGCTGTCCTCACAAGGCCAAAATAACCGGCCCTTTAAAAATCGGGTATTTTCAGTTTGTGTTCAGATTGTAAAATCTCTGGGGTAGGAATTTGTTCTTGCTCTGCATTGATACAGTTCTTAGCACAATGTGGCTCCATGCTAGGTTGGTCTCTAGGGACTATTATAATACAAACTAATAATAAGATGGCCCATTAGGTGCCTTCTCCCACAAACGGTCCTGCTCAGAAGCAGCTGATGTTGCTGGTTCCACTTGGGAAGTGGTTTAAGATTAAGGCTTAAATTGGCATTACTCGGGAATATTTTCTTGTTATTCCTGAATAATTCTATGTGTGGGCACTGATACTATGGAAAAATAGTGTCCAGACAGTTATTCCAAATAGCTGTTGTGTTCTAAATTCACACCCTGCCTTAATCCAAATTAATTTGCAAGTGTAGACAGACCATTAAGCAAGTAACAAGCATTTAGTACTCTTTGGATCTTGCTGGCAGGGAACAAAGATGCTTTAAAATTTAGTTGTGTTTCAAATTGTGTTACCTCCTTTAACACCCAGTGTAGACAATAGTTTAACATACAGTAGACTCTCGATTATCCAGGATTGGATTAACCAGGATGTGGAGTAACCAGGATGTAAAAAAAAAATATGCGCAATGTATAGGGCCGGCTCTGGCTTTTCTGCCGCCCCAATCACACACACAAAAAAACCCCAGGAGGATGCAGGGCAGCCAGTAAACCAATACCTCCTCCCCCCAGAGCAAGGTGGCTGGTGAACCAACCCCCACTCCTCATATTTCCTATGGATGGGGATTATCCGGGATTTTATTAACCAGAATTATTTTTCCCTATCATCCTGGATAATCGAGAGTCGACTGTAATTAAAATTGTTTCCTTTTGATCAGCTAGTAGTATGGGACCAGTGAATACCATTTTAAGGTGCTATTTTGTGAGGCATGTGATGCCAAGGAGTGTTTCAAATCATTAGCTAACTTGAGTTTGCTGACTCAGTTTCCACAAGTGCCTCTTTTCATCATCTAGACAAAACCTGAGTCACAGACTCCTTCTTCCCTAGTTCATCTGTTAGGGACCCTGGTGGTCTGATGAAAGATAAATTGAAAACAGATGGATGCTTCCTTATAAATCCCAAATACCACTGTGTATCCCCCCCAAAAAAAATTAGCAGTAAACTGCAGAGCATAATTAGTATGGACTTGTTTGTTGCTGAGTTTTCTCTCTACCCTTTGCTAGGTCTCCCTTAAAAACAATCTCTGGCCCCCATGAATAAGATCCAGACCCAAGTCTTAGCACCCCGAATGGATTGCTAGTTCAAGTCAGATTCTTCAGTGGACATTTCTCTCTCTATACAAGAGAACAGGTCAATTATGGGAATGTCCATCGCCCACTCTCTGAATGCAGAATGTCCTGCCAAACTATCTTCCTCTGCTTTCAATGCCTTATGGAGAAACATACCAGAAAGGAATAGAAAATTTGCTGAAAGAACAATCTACCCTTTTCAATTGGGCTAATGTGATACCAGATGAATAGTATGTTTGTTTCTGCGATTTATATAACCATTGTTCTGAAATCATCTCTGCCATGGGGTACATAATGATTTATGTGACCTTTATTAAACAAAGTTTGCACAACTGCTGAGTTTCCGAGACAGCATCTCATTTTCCCCACTGTACAGTTCAAATGGGGGCATTTTCCACATCCAGTGATATCCCTGGAAATAGATGGAACCCTTCTGCCCATCAGAGTTGGCAGCAACAAGGGCTGGGTTCAGTATACAGGGGTTCCATTCCAACGACACAACACAAAACCGGCTCGAGCCCCCACCCAGTGACCTGGGACAACTATATACCACTCATCTGGGCGCCTCTAAGAGGCAATACTTCCCCTCTCACAAGCACAGAGTCTGAGTGTACCAAAAAACCCTTTTAATAACAGAGAGAAACAATGTGGCATTATATTGGGGAAACACCACAACCAGGATTCATAACCCAAACCATGAACCAGAATCCCCCACCCCAGCAAGTCTGGGCTGTGTCCTCTCCTTTTTTGTTCAGGAGTTCCAGCAACCCCAAAATCACCCAAAGTCCCAAAAGTCCAATGGCCTCTGGAGTCCCTGGTCAAAAGTTACTCTGCAGAGTCTTACCTCCCAGGCTGGGTGGAAATGGAGGGCTGGTTGAGGGGTACCTTACTGGGCCTGAGGCTGACTGCCCTGCCTCTCCATGGGGTTCTGCTGCAGTCCTCACCATGAGCCATTCCATCAGCTGCCCAGGAACTGCTCTGCTTCACCAGCTGCTGCCTCTGCCAGCCGCTCGCCTCTGCTCTGCAAGCTGTCTCACAAACAGCTCTGCTGGTTGCTCCGCTAGCCACTCTGCTAGCCGACACCCAAACTGCTCTGCTCCATCTGCTGCTACTGCTGCTGCTGATCGCCAGCCAGTCCACTAGCAGTCACTCAAATTGCTCCACTCCATCCACTTCTGTGCATTGCCAGCCACTCTGCTAGCAGTCAGTCAAACCAGTCCACTCCATCAGCCTCTCCCCCCCCCCTTAACACAGTGCTCAGTGATTTCAGTTCATAAGAGATCTCAGCTCATAGTAGAGGAGCCTTAGTGCAGATGCCCTACAGGGCCCAAAGTGAGTTCAGCTCAGCAGTCTGAACCTAGGCTCCTAATAGAATCAAACATTAGCTTTGGCACTAGTGAAGAGAGACAGGGTACAATAGGCTTGTATAAGACACTCAGACAAGACCCTCACCAAAAGCTATAGACACCTACCCACTGCCTTTCTCAATTCAGTAGGTTTTGGAACCCCTGCCCCTTGGCAAGTGAGTGCTACCTAGATGATGGTGAGTCCCTCCATCATGACAAAGGCCAAGTACATGTTCCAGTCCCTCATTCACATAATTAGGTTAGCAACATTTTCTCATTCCTACCCCAATAGCAGAGAACCTGGAGATCCCACAGCAGCCGAAGTGACCATTTGGGCGGCTGTGAACTCAGACTAGGTGCGGTGGGTGTGTCTATGTAAATAACATCAGCTGAAGTTATTTTCCACAGTTCACCGCAATTCCTGCAATTCCCCACCAGATGTCAGGGTGGAGCTCATCCTGACACTGCTTACATAGAAATGAAATTCTTGGTGATATGGAAGGAAGGTGAGGGAGTCAAAGTACCAGTAACAAGAGATAGCTATGAGTCACAGGTCCTAATATAGATATGTGGAGGGGTGTTAAAAACAGGAGTACAGTAAAACCTCGATTTAACGGACTTCGGATGCAACGGACAAAATTTTTAAGAAAGTCCGATGCATCCGAAATCCGTTTGTCGAGGTCCGGCTGCCGGCTCCCCGCTGCCGCCCGGGTCCTGGCAGCCAGCTGGAGCCCCTAGCCCCGGGGAGCGCGGATCAAGCCGCACTCCCCAGGAGGCGGCTGGAGCCGCGAGCCCCAGGGAGCACCGCCCCTGGAGCCCCGAGCCCCAGGGAGCGAGCCCCTAGCCCCGGGGAGCGCGGATCAAGCCGCGCTCCCTGGGCGGCAGTTGCAGTCGCGCTCCCCAGGTGGCGGCTGGAGCCGCGAGCCCCGGGGAGCGAGCCCCGAGCCCGGGGGAGCGCGGATCAAGCCGCACTCCCCGGGCGGCGCCTGGAGCCCCGAGCCCCGGTCGCCAGCGGGGACTGGGGCCGGGGTGCATGGGGGTCCAGGGCAGGGTTTTTTTTTTCGTTTTATTTTTTTTAAAAAAAAAATCGGCGGCTTTTCGGCGGAGGGGAAGTACAGTAAAACCTCGAATTAAGGACTAATTGGGCAGGCTGCGTTTTTTTTTAAGTATTAAATAACAGACTTTTGGGTTTAACGGACACCCAGTCGCCCGAATTAGTCCGTTAAATCGAGGTTTTACTGTATGTGGAAACTCTTCTTCTGGGGTCTAGTTTATGACAGCCTGGTCACACAGGTCCCAGAGGCCTTCCAGGCCCAAACCCTTCCTCCTTGGCTAAAGAATTATACTGCCCTTCTTCTGGGCTTCTCCCTGCTCCCTTTAAACTGCCCTCTGGCCATTCCACCCAGGCTAGTAACAAAGCAAGTCAAAATAAAACCTTCATAACAATAATCCTTCCTCGGAGGCATCTCCACCAGGTACAGCTACAGCCTGAAGACCCAGGCACAGCCCCTTAGAGCTGTGGTTTTCAACCTGTGGGCAGCTTATGGCCCAATCAGCACACAGCTCTGGCCCATGTGACATCCTCAGGGCCATACAGGGAGTATATATATTGTGTGGATGTGGCCCCCATAACACAGAATGCTGCCTATGCAGCCCACAATGGTAAATACATTGAGAACCACTGCTCTGCTCCTATACTTTGGGGTGGGTACTGGCTGGCTGGGTGCTGACAGAGGGTGGCAGGGGTAGGATGGAGAGGGCTGGCTGGATGGGTGCCTGGGGTGGGTGCTGGCTGGGTGCTGGGGAGGGTAACCAGGGAGGGTACTGGCTGGGTGCCCGGGGTGGGTGCTGGCTGGGTGTTGGTTGGGTGCCGGGGAGGGTGTGTGGGGTGGGTGCTGGCTGGGTGCTGGGGAGGGTGCCCGGGGTGGGTGTTGGTTGGGTGCCCAGGGTGGGTGCTGGCTGGGTGCCCAGGGTGGCTGCCCGGGGTGGGTGCTGGCTGGGTGCCCGGGGTGAGTGTTGGTTGGGTGCCGGGGAGGGTGTGCGGGGTGGGTGCTGGCTGGGTGCCCAGGGTGGGTACTGCTGGGCTCTGAGGAGAGTGCCCGCGGAGGGTGCCCATGCTGGGTGCTGGCTGGGTGCCAGGGTGGGTACTGCTGGGCTCTGAGGAGAGTGCCCGCGGAGGGTGCCCATGCTGGGTGCTGGCTGGGTGCCAGGATGGGTACTGCTGGGCTCTGAGGAGAGTGCCCGTGGAGGGTGCCCATGCTGGGTGCTGGCTGGGTGCCCAGGGTGGGTACTGCTGGGCTCTGAGGAGAGTGCCCGCGGAGGGTGCGCAGGGTGGGTACTGCTGGGCTCTGTGGAGAGTGCCCGTGGAGGGTGCCCATGCTGGGTGCTGGCTGGGTGCCCAGGGTGGGTACTGCTGGGCTCTGAGGAGAGTGCCCGCGGAGGGTGCCCATGCTGGGTGCTGGCTGGGTGCCCAGGGTGGGTACTGCTGGGCTCTGAGGAGAGTGCCCACGGATGGTGCGCAGGGTGGGTACTGCTGGGCTCTGAGGAGAGTGCCCGTGGAGGGTGCCCATGCTGGGTGCTGGCTGGGTGCCCAGGGTGGGTACTGCTGGGCTCTGAGGAGAGTGCCCGCGGAGGGTGCCCATGCTGGGTGCTGGCTGGGTGCCCAGGGTGGGTACTGCTGGGCTCTGAGGAGAGTGCCCGTGGAGGGTGCGCAGGGTGGGTACTGCTGGGCTCTGAGGAGAGTGCCCGTGGAGGGTGCCCAGGGTGGGTACTGCTGGGCTCTGAGGAGAGTGCCCGTGGAGGGTGCGCAGGGTGGGTACTGCTGGGCTCTGAGGAGAGTGCCCGTGGAGGGTGCGCAGGGTGGGTACTGCTGGGCTCTGAGGAGAGTGCCCGCGGAGGGTGCCCATGCTGGGTGCTGGCTGGGTGCCAGGGTGGGTACTGCTGGGCTCTGAGGAGAGTGCCCGCGGAGGGTGCGCAGGGTGGGTACTGCTGGGCTCTGTGGAGAGTGCCCGTGGAGGGTGCCCATGCTGGGTGCTGGCTGGGTGCCCAGGGTGGGTACTGCTGGGCTCTGAGGAGAGTGCCCGCGGAGGGTGCCCATGCTGGGTGCTGGCTGGGTGCCCAGGGTGGGTACTGCTGGGCTCTGAGGAGAGTGCCCGCGGAGGGTGCCCATGCTGGGTGCTGGCTGGGTGCCCAAGGTGGGTACTGCTGGGCTCTGAGGAGAGTGCCCACGGAGGGTGCGCAGGGTGGGTACTGCTGGGCTCTGAGGAGAGTGGCCGCGGAGGGTGCCCATGCTGGGTGCTGGCTGGGTGCCCAGGGTGGGTACTGCTGGGCTCTGAGGAGAGTGCCCGCGGAGGGTGCCCATGCTGGGTGCTGGCTGGGTGCCCAGGGTGGGTACTGCTGGGCTCTGAGGAGAGTGCCCGCGGAGGGTGCGCAGGGTGGGTACTGCTGGGCTCTGAGGAGAGTGCCCGCGGAGGGTGCCCATGCTGGGTGCTGGCTGGGTGCCCAGGGTGGGTACTGCTGGGCTCTGAGGAGAGTGCCCGCGGAGGGTGCCCATGCTGGGTGCTGGCTGGGTGCCCAGGGTGGGTACTGCTCGGCTCTATGGAGAGTGCCCGCGGAGGGTGCCCATGCTGGGTGCTGGCTGGCCACTCTCCAGCCGGGCACATTCCAGGCAGGCGCACAGAGGAGCCGGGCGCGGAGCCGGGCGGGCGGGGACGGGCAGCCGGGCAGCGCGCCCGGAGCACTGGCCAGCCTGGGCACCGCCTCTCCGCTCCCGGCGCTGGATCCGCAGCAGGAGCCATGGAGCCGGCGGGGCCGGAGCCGGGGGCCGGCGCGGGGCCGGCGCGGGGCGCGGAGGAGATTGACCTGTCTCTGGGTAGGTGCCGGTCCCTGTCCCGCCGGGCTCCCTCGGGCTGTGCCTGGAGCGCGGGGCCCGGGGCGCGCAGCCGGGAGCGCTTGGAGAGGCAGAGCGCACGGCGCGCCGGGCGCCCCCGGGGCAGGGGCAGCAGCGGGCGGGGAGCCGGACGCCCTGGTACCTGCGCTGGGCTCCGCGGGGCGCAGCCCCTTCCCCTTCCGTCTGCCGCAGCCCCGCGAGGGGTCCCTCCGGCCGGGCTCGGCACGGAGCTGCGGGCGGCGGCGCCTTGCCCCGAGGGGTGAACTCCGGGGCCGGCCGGCAGTGAACGGGAGGTGCCCGCCCGGGAGCTTTCCCTGACCCTGGTACCGCGCCATTGACATCCCCGCCCGGCCCCCCTCTGCAAAGGGGGCAGAAATGCCTGGGGGAGGCGAGATCTGGTTTTGAGCCTTTCCTTGGGGCCTGTGGACCCGGCCGGGGCATGGAGGGACCCGAACCGGGCTTACCTGCCGGTGAGCCGCAGGTGACACTGGAATCCGGGATCACTGGAGCCAGGACCCGGCTGGGTCAGGTTCCTAGGGAGTGACATTGAAAACAAGTGACCCTGGGTCTTTGCCTGGCTATTTGGGATGTTTCCAGTCGAAGGAGGAGGAATATGGTGAACATGGTGAAAAGCCAAATACCGCAGCAGGAAAAATGGTGACTTTTTTCAAGGGTGTTCAATGAAAGAAAACAAGAAAAAGGAATCGACCCCCTGCAATTTGCCTGGATGAGGGGGATTAGATGCCCAATTCTGTCATGTCACTGAAAAAATGCCTTTGTTTAAGTAAAATTAGTTCCCAGTTGCAGCATAATCTAGGAATTTTAGGGGCCTAGTGAACTGCCATGGATATTAATGGGAGCTGGAGTAGACCCTTACCGTCAGAATAGCTGTTTTGTCAGGTTTGCCCCCTGTATTTGGAGGTTTCTGTGATGTGACAGAGTGCCCCAGAGATGATATGGAAGACAGCAGGCTGCCAGGCCGACAGAACATGCACCATAAATAGAAAGATCAAGGTTACGTGCCAAGAGAGCGTCGGGATGCAATCAATGTGCAGTGTGTGTGTTACAGGGCAGAAAAAGAGCAGGTGGAAAGAAACCCTGGTTTATAAATCTGTCTCTGAACGCTGCTGAGACACAACCGAACTTCAGAGCTGAACGTTTCAAACCCCGCAGGGTGGAGAGAGACTGAGAAATGGACCCTCCGTGAACTGAAAACTGGTCAGTGGGTGCTGAGTCTATTTATAGCAGCTCGCTCATTAGGCCAGTCAGTTTTCTGGCAGCCAGGATGTTGATCTGGGCATAAACAACTGTCCTTTTATTAAGTCACGAGGTTTGGGACCTAGGACTATGATACTGACATTTTCATTCTATAAACAAACTTTGCCATGCTTTAACTGGTGGTTAGCGTCATACTTTGAAGAGAGGCACGGGACCGCCTCTATCCAGACACAGCCGAAATTCCAGAGCAGGATAACAGAAAGCTATACTTTATCCACAGGAAACCCAGAGCCAGATCCCTGGCTTGGTGAATTGATGGAGCTGTACTGACTTCAATGGAGCTCTGCTGATTTACAGCCCCCGAGGATCTAGCCTCTAATTTCACTGTTTGTTTTGGGTTACGTTCAGTGACCCTAGCACTGGGTCCTCTGAGAGGTGGTCCCGTCCCCGTCCCCCCCCCCTGCCCCGACTGTGTCGCCAGGGAAGACAGTGCTCAGTGGCAGGTTTGAAGGCGCACTTTTAGCAGAACGCTTTGTGATCCCTGCAAAGGACACCTACCTCAAGGGGAAGTTCATTTGGCAACGTAGGGCCGCAGCTCAAAGGAGACACTTTCAGCATCTAAATCAGGTCTTTGGCACTTCATTTTCGGCTAGATAGGGACCATTTACACAGCTGTCAAACAGGAGTAACTCTACTGAAGTTCAAGGAGATACAGTGATGTAAAGTGGGTATAAGCAGGGTCATAGCTCCTAAGTCCACTGCTGAAGGCCTCTGTGATGGAGTTTATATTGCAAAGGAAGAAGGGAGAATGCTCCTTTGTATTGTCCCGGTTACACATCGAGCTAGATACTTCTGCTCTGACACCAACCAAAGATCTGTCCCACTCCGCTGGAGATGGGGATATTCTGGCCCCAAGACTTGAAGAGTTCCTATGCACATTCACACCGCAGAGCATGATTTGTCGCCGTTGCTGTCTCTTCTCTACAGTATTTACTAATGAAAATGAAGCAGGGTCCAGGTGACCCTTGCTCTACCTGTTTCTTTTTGAGCATGGAAAGTTGTGGTCCAGCAAACAACTGAGTATTTTTCGCTGACAGCAAAGGGAGAGTGATTTCCATCAGTCCCCCGAGCCCAGCATCAGCTACTCGTTCCCACCTCTACCAGGAGCAGCAGGGTCTCAGCTAATAACTCCCGTCCAAAATGGCTCAGGACTGTTAATGTTACACTCAGAACGGCAACAGAGTCCAGCAGAAGAAGACACGAACAACAGCATGGTCTCCTGCTGTGAACACCGTGACCCACTGAAGGAACAGTTAAATGCCCCTGATCCGTTTAGAGCTAATTATAGGCCCTGCAGCAGGTGTTCTCTGGCAGTCTGGGACAGCAGCAATATTGCCTGCTTGCCTTTGCTGTGTGGTGATCTGGGACATTAGCAGTATTGCCTGGTTCCTTTTTGTTTGCATTTTAACCCCTTTCTTCCCATTTGTGGTGAGGTGGAGCTGAGGATGACTCAGAGCTGACAGGCGGAGTGTCCCAGTCACTGACCCGTTAGCGAGCAGGATGAGAACCAGCGGACTGCTCTCCCCTTTCTCCGTAGAGGCAGTGGGCGATTCCCAAAATACCAGCCATGGAGCAACCATGGAAACTCAATCCCTCTGTCCAGCATGAGACATAATAGCTGGTTCCCTGGGTGGAGGACAGAAGAGGGATCTGTTAGAGAGACTCCACCCGCCTGCCATGAAATGCAGGCATTTCCCCCCTCAGTGCTCCTCTGCCTTTTCCTCTCGTGCTGTTACAGCGCTCTGTGATGATACAGGCTGGATCAGACCTTTATTTTTCAGCTCACGTGCCCCCATCCAATTGTTTGAGACCATGTTCCAAAGAACTGGAGAAGTGTCACCAACCCCATGAATTCAAAAGTCCTGAGTCAGGTCACTGAAAATCACAGGTGTCTTAAAAGTCATGAGACTTTAAAATAATACTAATAATTAATAATAATTCAGTTTGGGTTGTTTTTCTTTGCCTGCTGGTTTTACTTTTAAATTTTTAAATGGAAACAGAGATCTCACATAATCTCATGACTCCTGGAGTTGGGGCTTTATGAAAAAGATCACAAGACTCATGCTACATCCCTGAGAGTTGGGAACATCTTTACTGATGTCAGATTTAATGAACTCAGACCCCTAATGAGTGTGATTCCTCATTTATCGCCCCACTTTCAGGCCTTTATCATTGCTGTGCATTGGTTTTTCCATCTGTAAAATGTGGAGTTGCAGGGACAATGAATTCATTAATGGCTGTGCAGCATCTTACAGTCCTCAGGCAGGTGGCTGCTGTCAAATTGCTTATGTACCTTCCTCGTGCCTTGAAGGCAGGTGGGTGGAGTCTCTCTATAGATCCCTCTTCTGTCCTCCACCCAGGGAACCAGCTATGATGTCTCATGCTGGCCGAAGGGATTGAGTTTCCATGTTTGCTCCATGACTGGTATTTTGGGAATTTTGGGTGCTATGGGGGCAGTGCAGAGCTGCAGCACTGTCCCAGAGGGAGCAGTGAGCTGGATTACATGCCAGGGAAGCTGGCACGGGAGTAGGGGGTGTAAAATCCATGGCCCAGCCTCCTCCTTACCCCCTGTGGGGCAGTGTATGTGTCTGGGGGCGGGGTGCTGGGGAGGACTGGGTGAAAGCCCCATGTGAGGGGCATGCCAAGGGTGGACTCTTTGGGTGGCACCCGGCTTTATGTGCTAGCCCAGAGGCCAGACATCACTCTGCCCTTGAGACATGTATGACTAGTGCTGATACCTGGTCCAATCCCTACAGCCAAAGTCTGCTCTCAGGGACCTCCCTGCAGATAAGGACGGATCTCCGTGCACTTAATCCAGATAGCCACCCACATCACTGGGGGCAGAATCTGGCCCTTAATGAAATTCAGGTACCAAGCAGCGTTAGGTGTAGTTATTAAATGAATCCTCTTTAACTGTGGCTTCACGGGAGTAACCAGACTTCAGCTTTAACTGCCTCTCCCTTTTCATTAACCTCATCAAATCCCCCCTCTAGCCTGCCTGCTCTGTAAGGTTGATCACATACAGCTGACTGAGTCCTTCTGCAGGTCTTAAAAACCAAACCAAGCCTCCTGGGCATATGTTCTAGCTGGTATAAGGATGAGGAGATTGGGTATGAGTCGCTCCGTTTCTCTGGTGCTTGCAATGTATGTAATGGGGACTTTACTTTAGGGTTATTTTACTTTACTTGCAGGAGTTTATTTGCTCCCAAGTAGCCATCATGTTCTGTGTCGTGTGGGAACGTTCCCCGGGTCTAGCTGTAAAGAGAGGGAAGGTGGTCAGGACGCCTCTGGCCCTGGTCACAGACCCAGGTTTTGAACACACACTTCAGTTCCTTTCTACTCTCATTCACAGTTATAGTGTCACATGTCACTGCCACCACGTGACTGAGCTGGGGCTTTTAGCGCCTGGCAAGCCTAGTCTATGGTAGTACAAGCCTTGTTTTCAAGATGGAGGATAATGAGAAGTACGCAATGGGAACGCGATGTTAGCGGAAATGGCCGTTTCCCTGTTTTTTTCCTTTGTGTTTTCCAATCCAGATGACATCATAAAGCGCCACAGGAAAGGACAAACAGGTGCAGAGTTAGTAAGGGACAAACGAAGGCAGCAAGTCAAGAACAGGAATTCAGCCTATGGAAACGGGAGACCTTGGTTTCGTACCTGGATGCAACGAAACCTGCCAGGTATGTCAATGCTAAAGTGCAGCTCTAGGAACTAAGGAGATGGTTAGGATGGAAGGACGCCCATGAAGCAACCACCCTGACTCTCCTCTGTTGAGTGTACAATTGCACACCAAGCGATATCATCCCAAACCTTTGCTTCTCTAATCCTGCGTGGTTGTAATATCTACTTTTGCTCTTGGTAGCTTAGCAAAAAGGAATTTGTCTGTAACAATTGAATATCCAGGCTCTTTGAAAACATAAATTCATGCGTTTCTCCCCCTCCTTGCTTCCTCATGAATTACTAATTCAAAATGACTTAATATCAACTCTTCCCTTTTGAGTTTTGCATATTTTAATTATACTCTTCCTAATCCCCCCTTTTCCCAGAACACACTTAAATTGCCCCTTAGGTTACCCTCTGATAGTTCAGTTTTTGGAGTTAATTTGTCATTTTGGTTGAACACATTATTTTTAGGACGTGCTTTGAATAATAACGTGTGACCCCACAATAATCTAAATTGGCTCTACTCATTTTTATTCACAAAGCTCAAATGACTCTTTTTGTGAGTCTTAGAATTTTTCCATCTGTTTTTTTTTCTGCCGATAAAGAAGTTTGCTGATGGGTTTAGAGGTTTATTCTGCTTTATTTTAAATAGTTCTCTTCTCGATGCAAACAGTCTGCTGTGCAGTTTGAGTACAGAGCATAGGTCTTGTTTGTGTTTGCCTTGTTCTTAATGGAAGTTGGTCCAGCCTGCATTTCCCCATATTATTTATCAGAATGTCAAGGGGGTCTGTGTCAAAAGCCTTGCTGAAGTTCAGGTATATTATGTCCACCACGTAGTCCCCAGCCACCAACTCCGTTACCCTATCAAAGAGGGAAATCAAGCTGGTTTGGCCTGATTTGTTCTTGGTAAATCCAGGTATTCACAAATTGAATGAGCATCTACACTCATGTGTAACCCCAGGTTAGGAATTGTTGAACCCTGGCTCCCAACCTGGGTCTCTAGCATCTGCACTGCACTGTGGGAGCTTGTGTCCAATCACCCCATCCCGGAACTCCCCGTGTCCTCCCGAAAGTGACGTTTTCCCACCAACAAAGAACTGCAGTGCCCACCTTTTGGGAGGACATGGGGACAAGAAGTCGGCCTGTGGGATACTTTTGGCAGAGTCCCAGAACAAGACTTCAGTGGGGCTGCATGTACACAGCAAAGTCACAGGGCTTGAGCCGGCTCAGAGTCAGACCCTCCATCTGTGTGGGGTTCTGGGTCTCAGCCCTGGGTTAGTGCGATTTGTGTGTAGACGGAAGGGGGGTGGGTTAGGCTTGATCCTGAGTTTGAGCCCAGGGCTTACATTGAAATGCAGACGTAACCTGTGAGGCTCCTGTGTCAAAGGAACATCAGTGCTTCAGAAGAACACTGTCTCTCTAGCTGCTCAAATCAGCATGAATTACTGACTCAGTGCTGCTTTGCATTTGGCACTAATGAAGTTCTGTTTCCTGTTCACTGCACTGAGATATTGAGCATTGTAAAGCATCCTGAGCTAGGGTTGTTTTTGAAATATGTCCCGACCAATCATTCACACACCTCCATGAATGGGAAGGTACATTTTGTTGAGATGGCCACTCTGAAAATGACAAACAATCCTGACTACATGAGTTTATCACATATCGCAATTAGACCACAATGCACCATAACTTCGCCTGAAAGATTAAGAGCTGTTTTACTCTCTCTTTACAGTTCAGAAAGCACGAAAGCATGGACAGGCTTTGAGAAAAGAAAATATCACTAACGCTAAATGGGGTTTAAGCTGTGTGTGTGTGGACTGCTCATTTGTTACCAACAGCAGCAGCAGGTAGATGCAGCATTTATGCAAAGATTTCTCCAGCTCCCAAAGGGAACAGGCTCCTGTTCAGTTATGAAGCAGCAGCATCTGGGCATTCAGAACCATTCCCAGGCTTTTACAGGTTAATCCTCCAGGTGCATGCGCTCATTTGCATGTCAGTGCCCAGAGGCCTTTGGCATTGCTCAGCTGTTAGTAGCAACATGGGGATGGGAGCTCCGGTGGCAGAGCAGAAGGCTTGCTGGGGTACTGTCTTTATCACAAGTCAGAATTGTCGCCTGTCTACAAGGCAGTTAAGTCTTAACTTTCCTACCTTTCCTAAATCAAATCAGATCCAGCTGTAAAACCTAGACTGTTGAAATTGAGACACTGGAAAGACGACCCCCCCCCTTTTAAAATTAATCCACTTGGTTTTGAGCAAAATGGAACCCACCATTCGAAGCTCCTGTACTAAGAAAATCCAACACATTTTAATTTTGTTGTTACTAAAATGGTTGCCCCCAGACTGACACTAAGTTTCAACCAAGCACATTTTGAAATAAGTAAGAATTGATACCAATGCTAACTCAGAGTAGCTGAGCTCCCTGATCGCAGTCGGCAGAGATACTCTTCGGTCCTTGTGAATGAACCTGGTGAACCATTCTGATTCCTAAGTCAAAGCTGTGAAGGAGCCTGAAACGGGTGTTTATCTTCCTAGGACCCAGTCGATTTAGAAGAGGATTTGGACAGCAGCAGTATAATAGAAGGCAATTTAGAAGTGCCGTGCCTGGTCAAAGAAGAAGAGCGGCTGCCGCCTTAACTGGAGCAAGCCCTTTAAACCGCCAGGTTTCAGCTCAAGAGGTAGGCGGGGGGGGGCAGGCGGGGGAAGGGAATCCACAGCTGTTCCTCAGTGTCACAGCCTTCCGGAAGGACCTGGGGTTCATATCTTGACTTGCCTGAGAAGAGAGTCTAAACCGAGACTATTTTATGTGTTGTCCAGTTAGGCTTCTAGGCTGTGAAACTTGTAATGGTGCCATGGTGTTTATGGAATCTGTTCAGCTTGGCTGTGCAAGAGCAGCCCAGTCTTACAGAGATCCCATGTTACCTCCCCTTGCCATGGCCTCTCCCAAAGAACTGGCTGAAGAGTCACCCTAATTTTTGCCCACCCAAGGCATGAGCCAACACCCTTTGGGGTCTACGGGAGGACTTCCATTGATTTCAGTGGGCTTGGAAAGATTAGGTCTCTAGGGCTCATTGGCGTATGGATTATAGCCTTTGATTCTACAAAGGTGCTAATGACCATGTTAGTTAAGGTTGCTCAGTTGCTTCCATGATAAACTCCCCTTTTTAGGATACTTATAATGTTCTCAAACGTTCACGTGGGCAGGCTGAAATTCCTGCAGGACGGGGTTTTGGTTGGTTGGTTTTTAAGGTTTGGGTGAAAGTGATTCAGCTATTTTTAGCATCGAGAGAATAGGGGGACAATACACCTTTACCATTACAATTATGCTTAAGAATCAGAGAGGTAGCCATGTTAGTCTGGAATTACAGTCTTAGTCTTTAAGGTGCCACAGGACTCTTTGTCACAATAATGCTTGTAGCTTTATTTTGAACATCTCCAGCACCACAATGGTTTGGGACAGAAAGCTGAAATTTAGCATGTAGCTAGACCTGAGGAAGGAGAGTTGCCTTTTGACATCGTGGTAGAAATCCATAATGAGTTGGGTGAGTTAGGAAGGTTTGAAAATAGTACTCCAAATGTACTTCTTACGTTTTTAAAAACTAACGATAACTCATCTGATGACAATCTCCTGTACAGAATTTGGTACTTATTTAAAGGGCATGTCATGAATTAGGTATGCAGTGACCGTGGCAGGATAGTAAGAGGAAGTAGGAAGTAGTTGCTAGGAAGCATAATTCTAAGGTAGCTTTCATTCCACCGACATTAAGTGAGTCTGTGCACATGTAGCGGTTAGTGGGTGGTGACAGTGAGATGGAGATGGCCCTACAGCCATGGAGGGGTACAGTAAGCAGCAGTATTTAGAAGTAATGTGGACACTCTGCTTTACTGAATGGGTATCGTTTGAGGTGCCTGTTCTTCCACATTTTATGGCTCTGAGCCAGCAAGAGATCTCAGCACATGGGCGAACAGCAAGCAGTCGATTACTGACTGAGGCAGGATTTCAGGGGGTTGTTACCTGGGGTCAGACTGTCTTTGCCCAATCCTATGTCTCCACAAACAGGTTTGGGCATTTCTGTCTTATAACACACCGCTGCCCACACGTCCCCTTGGAAATATTCTACCCGGTCATGCAGAATTTCAAAAAATTGTTAATTACAGTTGAAAACAAAGACATGATTGAGGAAAAGCAGTTGCTACAATATCATAGATCAGTGGAAATATCCATGTCATAGTGGGAAAGACCCCAAAACACCTCAGGATTTCATAAGTTTAAGGGATCGATTACAAACCAAGTCAATTATCAAAGAAGAAAAAAACCACATACACATCAGGGTCTTTCAACGGTCACATAGGGAAGAAGAGACAAGGTGAGCCTTGGAGCACCTTCCCCCAACCTGAAGAAGAGCTCGGTGTGGCTCAAAAGCTCGTCTCTCTCACCCACAGTAGCTGGTCCCATAACAGATGTCACCTCCCCACCTTGTCTCAAATATCCTGGGACCGACACAGCGACAACTGCCCTGCAGAGGAGAGAAGTCAGTCCCAGGGAAATTAACATCTGGACAGTGGGAGTGAGTCAATTCCAAGGGTGAATCTCCCTCAAAACTGTCACACAAAGCCCATCCTGGCTGATGCGATGAGACGCGCAGACTGCTTGGACACACTCAGTCTTCACAGCAGATCAAGCATCACCATGTACAAAAGGGAAGCAAAACAGCTGAGCAAACAAACAGAGTTAAGCCCTGCTGGTCCCCCATGGCAGTGTGGCTGGGGATAGATCAGGAACGACATTCATATGAGTTTTCCCATAGACTAATCTCCGGCTTTGTTATATTTTGTGACCCTTTTCTCTGGCTACTGAGAAAGCAAACACAGCAGTTATAGCTGATCGCAAGCGAGCTGTTGCTGTGTTTTAGGGACACCAGAATGATGAAGTGCTCACAAAAAGCAGTGACAGCGGACAGCCCGAAGCACAGAGATGGCTACCCCAGCGCCCCACGAGATTCAGAACAGTGGGAACCCCCGGCCAAGCCCCAGCTAGAAGGTAAACAGTCTGAGACATTGATCTGATGGAGAAATGTTTTCCTTGTCAATTTGTGCTATTAAATCTCCCCTCTCATTCTGCACTGACTGGCGAGGTGCAGCAGCTGTGGAGTGCACTGTACTTTGTGAACTGTTCCTTGTGATATTGCTAAATTGCTTAGAAAGAAGTTTACTGGGTGCTTGTGTTTAATAAGCAGACAGTTCCTTTCTCACTACTAATACATACATTACAATTTCAACGTGGATTAAACATTTCATCCCCCACTTTGATTGCACTGGGAGGTGGGGTTACTTTTGCCTTTATAAAACAGAAATTTTAACTTGAAAATAAAAGAAAGTAAAGGTGCTAAAACCTGAAATGCCAGCATCCGATAGCCTAATTCACACTGTATTGTACCTCACTGAAACCAGTGAGCCTACTCTTGGAGTAAGGTACTACTCATGGAGTAAGGTACTACTGACACCAGCAAGATGATCTGAATCTCAGCCTAAGGGGCTGAAAATAAGGAAAGCAAGGAAATTCTGAGCGAAGGCTGGTCTCTGTTCAGACATGTTAAGGCGAGAAAGGGCCATTGGATCAGCCTGACCTGCAACACAGGACCCAGTTACCTCTTCGCTAGTCTGATTTGTAGATGGGGCTCCAATAGTCACATGCCGCTCTACACACGACTGAGCTCAGTGGTGCACTACTGGCTCATGGGACGGGTGCACAAGGGGTGGGATTCAGCGCAGCGGCTAGAGAAGGTTGGAATTTTTCTGTCCGTTTTTCATGAAAACAGCTTGATGTCAATAAAATGTGATTTTTGGGTGAAAATATTTGAAATAAAACAAAAATGTTACTTTGCTTTTGAATTGGAGGGTTTGAATGCTAAAAATATTTCTGTTGGCAGGTTTTGGTTTTCTAATTTCTTTCCCCCTGTCTCTTTTCCTTTTTTACTCCTTCCCCCAAATTAAAATATGGAGAGGGAGGAGGAGACCGGGAAGGAACCCCAAATCCGAGAATTGAACATTGTTTTTTCCAAAAAGGAGAAAAAGTCAAACGTTGATTTGTCGTTTCGTTCAGAAATTGTCTGGGGAATAACATGGACGGTTTGCTCCGCTCCTAAGGGAATTACAGTGGAACAGGAGCCTAGTTCTAGCACAACGTGCCATGGCATAACTCCCACTACGCCAAGGGCAGTGGGGGCACCAGAGAGACTTTGGCTCCGCCCGGCGTCGTACAAGAACTGGCTGCATTTGGAATGTCTCACCGGTGGCAGCCCTGGGCAGCAGGCAATGCCTGGTTTGCTTTTCACGTTTTAACCCGGTTAAATTATTTCCTCTTAGCCCGATGACCAGACCTTTCCCAGTGCTCCTCCTCAGGGCAATCACTGTGTCACTTTGCCTCTTCTTGTTTAATTTCAGGCCTTTCACGCTAAACAGGAGACCAGCCTTCCAGCAGAGGCAATCTAAAGTCAGCTTTACTACAGGGGTCAGTATGCAACAGTCTCTTGTTAGATCTGACAAGCTTGATCATTATTTTAATGTGAATAGTCTTTTCTCCCTCCCTTCCTCCCTCCTTTGCATCCTTGCTTCTGCAATCCGCTGGGAGGAATAGCCATAGTTATACAGAGAGCCCAGCCCAGAGCCTCAGAGGCTCCTCTGCCCACTGAAATCCAGCTGGGCCTGTGTTCCCAAAGCGAGTCAGTGTATGCAGGATCGGGGCCATAGTCACTCTTACGCTGTTCACTCAGTTCTGAGTGTCTTGCACGTGTCTACGTGTCCCGGTGGGGGCAGGGGGCGAGTTTGCACCGCCCATGGCACTGCGCCTTCAGCCGGGGTTGACAGACTTGGGTTAGCAGGGCACATGCTAAACACAGCGGTGTAGACAGCACTTTGAATCTGCAGCTCAGGCTGGGACGGGGTGCCTGGCATCTTCACAGGGCTGTCTCCAGGGCTATCTGAGAGCGCTCTGCGCGCCCTGCTCACCGGAGTCTGTCGATGCAGGCTGGGGGCGGGGGGATGTACCTAAATCGTCGCCTCTGTAACTCTTTTCCTACCACTGCCTGGGGACAACCACGCCCCTTGCAATAGTGAATATTAATACCATTTTGTGGCGATGCTTGTTGGCATTGCTCCATGGGCCCTGATCCTGCAGCCACATGCAAACGAGCACATGGACATCTGTGGGCATCAGTACGCACCAGACCCCGTCCGTAGCCGTGTGCACTGAAGGATAACGCTGCATTCCAAACACGGAGTCTCACCGTACCACTTTGGCCTCTGGCTAATAACAGTCGAACAGGTGATAAAGTAGGGTTTGCTTGGACTGCAAGACAGAAGGGACCGAGCAAAATTAGCCCAGACCAATCCATACATTACAGTGAAAACCAAATTTCATTGACTTATTGGGGATATGCAGTGTAGCTGTAGCCACGTTGGTCCCAGGATATGAGAGAGGGAAGGCGGGTGAGGGAATATCTTGTATTGGACCAGCTTCTGGGGGTGAAAGAGACAAGCTGTCGAGCCAGAGGTCTGGGGAAGGTGCTCCCAGCAGCAGAGCAAATAGGAGGTGGAACAGCGTGTTAGGAGAAGGAGTTAGTCAATATCCTAAAGGACCACTCGCCTGAGAGTTCTGTGTAAAAATCATGATTTTAAGCTACTTTATAGGGGATTATTTCCCCGAGGGCCAACTTAGAAAATAAATCTCTCTCCTGCATTTTATTTTACAGCAAACAGAGCCACACCCAGGAGGGAAGCGACCCTGGGTGAGAAGGTAATTGGGAGAATTAAGGGACTCACACAAAGGTGACCAGTTCATCACTGCGGAAACCAAAGGGCTACGTCTCTTTCTCTGCAGGTGGCAGCTGCAGCCCAGCTCTGGCGCCGTCCTGACCATTTCTGTGTCTAACCCTCAGGCCGGCCAGGCCCGTCTGTGAGTAAACGGCCACAGTGTCCGGTCCGGGACACTGAACGGTCCCCGCGAAATCCCCTTTGCACCTTAGAGCCGAGTGAATCATTCAGATTAAAATGATCAGAACATGGGACCTCTTCCTGCTCCTGGGATCACTGAGAGCAGATGGCCGTTTCCTCCCACGTATTCATCCCGTGGGACTGGCGTGGGGAGCGAGCCGGGGACCCTGGATCTCAGCATCTCTGGCAGCACTCAAGGGCCAACTCCGTTTGCTGATATTGTGCCACAGCGGGAGAGACGCCATTGGCCCAGTGGGGAGCCGTGGATGGACTGTGGCACAGAGGGGCAATGGAGAGAGATGCTGCTCCAGGCCCTGGCTGGAAGAGGGACTTTAGCTAGCAACCCCCTGCCCATGGGGCTGGAGGAGCAGTGGAGGAGAGCTGGGCCCCACTGCCTGCGTATGCCCCAAACCGCATCTCCCTTTAGCCCCAGTGCTGCACGCCTGCTGCGGGTGAGGCTGCACTGGCGCCTCTCCCTGTCAATCACACCCATCAGTGCCCCCAGAAAGGCCCAGGAGAGGCAGGTGGCCCTTTCACCTGCCTGCTACTAGAGAGACAACGAGCGACTTTCGCTTGCTAAATCAACGCTCCGTGTGTTCGACAGGCCGGGAGGCAAGCGGCCATTCCTTAGAGGCAGAAGACCCCCACCAAGGACAGCCAAGCCCCAGCCCCGAGGGGTGCCGCTAAGATTCAACTTCCGGGCCATGGCGAATCAGGTAGAGCGGCTGGCATGAGTGTGTGAATGCTCAGGTCAGCTGGACACACTGCGCCGCATGGCCACAGGGCACAGTTCCCGTGGGACCGCGGGATTTTCAACACAGAACATTTCAGATTGGATTCAAAATCCCTTCCTCTGAATGTCAATTTTATATTTTAAAAAGTAAACAAAAGAAATCTTAGTCATGAGACATTTTGTTGAACCTGAAATAGTTCTTGGGGATCTTCCAGTTTGGCCCCTGGATCGAAGCGTTGGCTCTTCACACAGCTCACACTGTCACACACACATGGCCACAGTGCCCCCGAATAGCTTCAAGCTCCTGCTTGATCTTCCCTGGCGGTTACGCGAGCTCCTTGCCAGGACGGCATGACTAGAGCCCTGCACTCGGGTGGCCCCTGCTTGCTCCTGTCCTGAGGACAGGTTAGTGGGCGGGACTGAGAGGTTCTCTAGCCACATGCATTCGATCAAGCTCCTTGCACAACTCCTGGGATGGAGAGTTTAACGGGCTGGCTGGCTGCAGCAGCACATTCCTGGCATGTTTTAATCAATACCCCCTGCAGATCTGGGTGTGAATCTCGCTGTGCCCTCCCTTTCCCCTGCAGACCAGCCTGAGCTTGGACGAGAGATTCTCCGGCCTGAGGAAGAAGAGGCGTTTCACAGCAGCGGGGAACAGCGGCCGGACAGTCACGCTGCCCTAGTGCCAGGGGCGTGGCCTAGTGCCAGGGGCGGATTCAGCCCAATCTGAATAACGGGCCACCAATAAAACACAACTGCTTCCCTTTCAGCCGGCTACCTTGGTATTGCGTACACACCGAGTCAAGGCACTGTCTGGGGCAGGGACAACCAGAACTTCAGGGCTAAAGTCTTGGCCAGGCAGTGACCCCTAGATCTGCCCCGTAGCCATGGGGTCCTGGGGCTGGTTTGGCCAGACAGAAGCTCTGGTTGCATTTCTTTAAGGGAGCTGCAGTGCCATGGAGCGGGGGACTCATCGGCTTTGGGTGCTCGCCTGGTCCCCCCTGCCAGGACTCCTCACCCCACACTGCTTCCTGTGCAGGGGAGAATGTCTGGCCCTCTGCCCACAGATGGGTGCCTGGGGCCCCCTTCTAGGCATCCTGTCAGCCCCTGAGCTCCCAGGTCAGCACCCAGCCTGTCACCCCATTGGCTTCGCTCAGCGCCCAGCACTTGTTCTCTTCCTTTGCTTGGACGGGGTGCCCGGGAAGGCAGGGGTCCGAGAGCTGGGAGAGGAACCAGCACATGGAAAGCGCGCCAGTCTCAGGGGGACTTTTCAGGGGTCCGTGTTCATTAGGGTGGTTTGTTTTTGTTCTTCTCCACCCGCATGATTTACTTCTGTGGCAGGCCAAGCACTTTACAGACAAGTGTGAAGACAGGGGCCGTGCCCCAAACACTTTCCAAGCTATTGCCCCCCCACACACACACACACCCATTGTGGTCAGTGGGACAGCTCACATCAGGCGCATGACCCAGGCCTTGTGCACTGCTCTGACGAAAGCGGCTGCCCCAGTGCAAACCCCAAGCACACACATGCTGCCCTGATGTGAAGAGCCTCGCACGGGTGAGGCTGACCCAGGTTGGATGCCAAGGAAGCCCGTGCTGATGCAAGTTGTTTTTTACATCCTTGAAGCATGTTTGCACTAGGGATCTGCCCTGGTGCAGCTCCATCCAAGCCCGAAGACCCAGTGTAAACGAGGCTTTATCTGCATAGGGTTTGCAGGGCTGGGGCCTCCCGAGACCACCTCCCAGTGAAGGCCAGGCTCCGGCCACTAATGAGAGTATAGAGTGGAACTTAGACTTTCCCAGACTAAACTCCATTGTCCCCCTCCCCCTCGGCCTGTGCACGGGACATGGCCTGGGCCTTCATACTGACCAGGAAAGGTCAGTGCGGGACAGAACACTTTCAGTTTCACATCACAGCAACCAACTAAAGCGGTGGCACGAGTGGCCGTTGCACCGAATAAAACACGTTTACACTGTTAGATCTGATCAGTGATTTTCCCTCCACAGGCATTTGAATCTAACCAAAAATATTGGGCCCCAGTCCCTTGAGTACGTGTGGTGCACCACGGGGCAGGGCCTGGCCAAGGCAAACACCACTGTTGCAGGGTGCTGTCCCGTATCCAGTAGAAACGAGGCTCTCACACAGTGGCTAGATGGAAAGTGGTGAGTTTATTGAAGGGTAGTGACATTACAGCGCCTGGGGGCCCCCGACTGCAGGCTGTCACTGATGGGGGAATCTGGCACACCCCAGCGATGTCCAGGAAAGGAGCCCAACAAATGAGGGTGTGTCAGCACAGATATACCCATGCTCATTTGCATCTCATACATACTCATATCTCATGAATAGCAAGCAGCAAGCTAATTGGTTGATTACACGCTGTTTAGCACTTGTTGATTACATGCTGTCCTGCCTCAGTTTCCCCATCTAGTTTCCCACGCATTCGTTCTCACGCAGACGGGGTAAACACTCACACAACTGGGAAACTGTTCTCAGACACACATACAAGATAACAGAAGCGCAAGGCCATTCTCAGACAGATAACCTCATTATGCCCTCCCCTGGAGTTGACTCAGAAGTGTAACTATGTCCCCTGCTGGTTGCCGTCACAATAATCTTCCGGTCACTACAACCACTATTAGAATGTCTGCTGAGAAACATGGAATCTGCTCACATGGCAGGTCCACTGTTCTTCTGGGGTGCTAGGGTAAGAGGCAAAGTATCTCGTCATTCCCATTTATCTTCTGCAAGGAACAGAAGGTGCCAACCCCGGCTTTAAAATAGACAGTCAGTAAAATAAACAGATTCCAGTCATCACCCATGGGTCTCACTGCCCTGGCACCAACACGGATTAAAAAAAAATTCTGTGATGCCCATCGCAATCCCGGGGGGCTGAAGAGCAGAGATGGGCCCTGCAGTGTGCCTGGAAGATTAAGAAACTCACCATCATAGATATAAAATCAAATAGCAGTCTGGGCTGTGTTGTATGTAGGACACGGGAGGTAACTGTCCAGCTCTTCTCGGCACTGGTGAGGCCACGGCTGGTTTACTGGATCCAGTTCTGGGGACCACAGTGTAGGAAGGATGTGGATAAACTGGAAAGAGTCCAGAGGAGAGGAACGAAAGGATGAAAGGGTTAGAAAACCTGACCCGGGAGGAAAGGTTCAAAGAAAACTGGACATGTTTAGTCTTGAGAAAAGATGACTGAGGGGGAGATGCTGAGAACAGTCGTTGAATATGTTGAGAGCCATTATAAAGAGGATGGTGATCAATGATTCTTCATGTGCACTGAACACAGGACAGCATTTGATTCTATGTGAACTTGCAAACAGACCCTGAAAGAGACAAACCCATTCATCCCAGAAGGGGGTGAACTTGCCAGAGAGGGAACGGGTATGAAGATATTTGGTTAAATTGTTCTAAGGCCACAAGGGACCAAAAAAGAAATTAGAATTGGAAAAGGTACAGAGAAAGGCAACAAAATGAGGGGTATGGAACAGCTTCTGTACGAGGAGAGAGCCAAAAGACGGGGACTGTTCAGCTTGGAAAAGATACAACTACGGGGGAAATATGAGAAAGATCTATAAAATCATGACTTCTGTGGAGAAAGTAAATAAGGAAGTGTTGTTTACTCCTTCTCATAACACAAGACCCAGGGGTCACCCATTGAGATTAATAGGCCTCAGGTTTAAAAACAAACATAAGGAAATATTTCATCACACAACCCATGACACGCCTTGCCAGGGGATGTTGTGAAGGCCACAATTATAACAGGGTTCAAAAAAGAACTAGGTAAGTTCATGGAGGATAGGTCCATCGGTGGCTATTAGCCAGGCTGGGTAGGGATGAAATCTCATGCTCTGGGTATCCCTCACCCTCCGACCACCAGATGCTCAGACAGGATGGACAGGGGATGGATCACTTGGTGATTCCTTGTTCTGTTCATTCTCTCTGGGGCACCTGGCATTGGCCACCGTCAGAAGACAGGACACTGGGCAAGATGGACCTTTGGTCTGACCCACTGTGGCCATTCTTATGTTATGTTCATTGTGATCATCATGCAGCCACACCGCATGGACCATCTCGTCTGACCTCTATAAGACAGCCCATAGAACTTCCCAAAACCATTCCAAGAGCAGAGCTGTTAGAAAAACACCCAGTCTTGATTTGAACATTGCCAGTGATGGAAAAAACCACCACAATCCTGGGTAAATCATTTCAATGGTTAATTACACTCCTTGTTAAAAAGGTGTGTCTGATTTCCAGTCTGAATTTGTCTAGCTTTAGCTTCCAGCCATGGCATTGTTAGACCTTGCTCAGCTAGATTGAAAGGCCAGTTATTAAACATTTGTTCCCTCTGTAGCTACTTATAGGTTGTAATCAAGTCAGTCAGGGTGTTCTCTGTTGGTACGTTTGTCAGCGCTATGGCGGTACTGTCTATTTGTTGTTAAGGGTATTTAAATAAAAGTGGGCAGACCTAGGAGGTAAAGGCCACATTGTTCTTTCCCTTTTCTCTCACTGACTCATAAATTTGGATGGTGCAAGAGAAAAATTGAGCCCTATTTCCGGGGTCTCAAACATGCGGGGTTATATCCTGTGGCCTGCCAAGCTCCCCGTGCCACCCCCTCCTCCCAGTGCACCGCATCCCCGCTCGTCCGCTACATTCAGGTGCTTCCCAAACAGCTTTCCAGGAGGGAGGGGGAGAGCAAGGAGCCATGTGCTGAGGGGAGGAGGCAGAGAAGAGGCAGGGCAGGGGCGGGGATTTGGGGAAGAGGTTGGAATGGGGATGTGAAAGGAATAGGAAGAGGCGGGGCCTCATGGAAGGGATGGAGTGGGGGCGGGGCCAGGGTCAGCAGGCGGGGTGAGGGATGTCAGTGATGCGGCCCTTGGGCCAATTTACTAGTCCTCATGGGGCCCTCCTGATGATTGGAGTTTGAGATCCCTGCCCTATATAGAAGTGGACTGAACTGATAACCATCAATATGTCAGAATATCAAAGTCCAGGATATAATATAATAAATGGAGATATACCTATCTCATAGAACTGGAAGGACCTTGAAAGGTCATCGAGTCCAGCCCCCTGCCTACACTAGCAGGACCAAGTACTGTCCCCTGACAGATTTTTTGCCCCAATCCCTAAATGGCCCCCTCAAGGATTGAACTCACAACCCTTGGTTTAGCAGGCCAAATCTCAAATCACTGAGCTATCCCTCCCTGATGATGTATTGGGTCAGGCATTGGGGAAAAAACTCATAAAACACCACTTTCCACCTTGCTAAGCATAAAATAGTGAAAGAATTCTCTAAAATTTAAGTTAACTAAGTCAAGAACAGAGTAACTGATGACCACAGCATACATTAGTAGCTCAATGCAGTCGGTAACGGATGAACTTAACATATCTAACTTAGAAACAATTGAAAGCATTTTTGAAGGGTCTTGTGAATCTTTCCTTTTGCTAAATTGAATTTATGCATCACCTTTGCATTTAAAACTGGGGAGAGCTGAACGTTTTCTCTAGCCCTGTATAATTTTGCTGCCACTAAAGATTTTTACGCTCAGAAGATTCCTCTAGACCCCAAATCTACCGTATGCCCAGCAGGTGGCAGCATCCAGCTGTTGACAGGACCCTGCGGCTGGTTGCAGGATTTCGGCTGAAGAGAGGAAAAAGCTTCAAGAGGTAACAAAATTGCCAGACTTTGGAGGCCACAGAGAAGGGCATCTGCTAACACTAGAAAATATTTCACTTACAGCAGCACTGGTCTGACTTTATTTTAAATAAACAGTTTCCAGGCTGCCAGAAAATGCATGGAGATTGCGGAGAATTTACGGCCTAAAATGCATTGTAGGGCAAGAGAGGACGGGTAACATTTATACGGATTTAGTAAAACTATGTCCAGTCAACGGTCTCGGCAGCCTGCTAAGCACTCTCTTCTGCAGCAGCTATCCTCCCAGCACGTCCATTTCTGCTGAGGGTACATTCATTTCACTGCCTAGAGGAGAAGAGACCACCCAGAAAAGTAGCTGAAATAAGTGACTCCAAGGAGTCGGACTTAATCATTTTGACCAGCATTGTTGGAGGTGACATGTTGTCCCCTTATGTGGCAGCTCCGATGGTCGGTATTTTTCTCGTGGTTCAGTGGAGGTCTGGCTGACCTCTCCAGCTAAAGCCTCACCTGTAATGAGTTGATCAGATTAGGGAGGAGTTCCCTGTCAATTTCCTCCGTTGTCCATTTCACCAGCATGTTCATGTTGTATGAACAGACGGAATAACTGCCTTAGGTCCGTCTGATTGTTCCTAGAACTGGGTTCTTGACCCAAAGCAGAAGGTGTGGTCTCACATCTAAGGCCTCCATTAGACACCTCAGAGCCCTATGGGCAGTTGCAACGCAAGACAGCCCCTGGGAGCCAGCAGTGCTCCTGAGCACTCTTACAGCCCATTTACTCCTAGCTCTGCCGTCATTGGCCCCGGGGAGGGGTGTGGGCAGACAGGATAGCTTGTGACCCACTCGCTGCACACTGGCTTTGATGCGCATTACACACAAAGGAGGAGATTGTCACTTTTCTAAACAAAACTCTTCAGTCCTGGATCACAGGCAGCATTTCAGGTTCTAACCATTACAGCATTTTCGAGAATGGTGCTAAACTCATTGTCCAGCTGTATCTGTCACCTGCAACCTCTGGCCCGCCCATTCGAAATGACAGCAGACACGTCACACTGGAGCCCAGCGCTAAGTGATGTCAACAGGGAATCCAGATGCTCAGAGAGTTCCGGCCCTCACAAGTCAGGCACCGAAACATCCTCTCTTGACGTTGTTTGCTGCATCCAAGAACAGAAGCAAAGCTCATGGTCTGGCCTGTGCTCACAATAAATTAAATGGCTCGTGTGGTCATCAAACACCAAACTACAGCTTCCCCCTTCGATTGCTGACGAGCTGTATATGGCCTTGTGCAATCTCCGCTAGAGACATGAACAGCTCATGGGTTTCTTTACGGTCTGGCACCAGCTCAGGGGTTAATGGGCATGTCCAGCCATGGTCCAAATCATTCTCACCTGCTGATCAAACCTACTGGCTTCAGTGTGCCCCCTGCCTGGGGAAGGGAGGCAGGACTTGGCCCGTTTTCTGTAGTAAATGGATCTGGCTCATGTCTTTGAACGTGTGTCTATGGAGGGGTTGCCAACTATGGTGCCAAAGTGACGTGTGAGTGGGACAAGGGAGCCGGGTTGGGTTTGGATAGGGCTCGCTGTACTGATCTGGCAGTAGGAACAGCAGGGCTGCGCGTGTGTCGGTACCTGTGGGAGGAAGTCTACCACCCACTCACAGAGTGTCATGGAAATCTTCACTGGATCTAAGCCAGTCTGAAGAGGGCTGCTTTGCAATGAAGGAGCAGAGCGATATGGCTGGGATGCTGGAGATAAGCACTATTGCGGAGCTGTGCCGTTTAAACACACACACACACACACACACACACACACACACACACGGAAATGCAGTTCTGAACTTTGTTTCCCTATGGCTGTAGCCAGGCATAAGTCCCAGGGCCAGGTTGGGAGAGCCAGCCCCAGGCCTCCAGTGTCTTCCCCGCAGGGAGGAGTCTCTACCCAGACCTAGCATCATGCTGTGCCAAAGCCTGTGTACTGCTGGCTGACTCCAGGACTCCGCATCTGCGAAGGGGGCAGGTTCTGGAGAAATGTTGCCTGTTCCAGCATCCTTCCCTAGTGCTGGTCCCGGCCTGGCTCCACTCCAGCCCTCAACTGCACCTGTCTGGCTGCTTTTCAGCCAGCTCCAAGTGACTCCCAGCTCTCCCCATCCCAGTCCGAACTGGCCAGCTGCACCCGCCCCCCAGGCACATCAGCCCCTTGGGCTCATGGTTTCAGAGCAGTCTCCAACCTGGTTTCACCACAGTGAAATGTGTCTCATGCACCTGGGCTGTGGTTCCCGCACACCTTGGCTGTGGTTCCCGCACACCTGGCCATGCTGGAACATCCGAGCAGTCTGTCTAGGACCTCCTGCTGAGACACGGCTTAGACCTCTGGGACCTGCTTCTCATTTATACCACCGCTCCTTCACACCCCTTTGGCACTAGAAGGTCCCTCCACACTCCCAGAGCAGTGGAAATAAGACTCCAGTCGTGGTCTTAGAAACAAAGGATCCTGACTCTCTCCTTTTGGAGTGCTTGAAAACCCATCTCGGGGCAGCAATGCTTTGGGATGCCACCAAGAGCAGCGTGCTGGCCGTCATCTGCCTTTTTTAAAAATCACATTGCAACCTAAGGAGTAAGAATTTACAATTAGTTTGCACCACAAGGCAAAAAACGCAAGTAACAGCTTCCCTGCACAACGGCCTACAACACTCCCCCGGGGTGAAGGGACAGACATTCAGCCTGAGCTCTGAATGCCTGTGTCTGATTTCCTGGAGTAGAGGCCCCCCGAGGACAAAAACGAGTGCGGTTTAAGGCAGACTGTGCTCTCTCGACTTGGCCAAGCCTATCCTGGCAGCAGAGAAGCAGCTGAATCAAACACCAGGTCTGGGGGAAGCAGAGACGGGGCTGGTGCTGAAACGTGTCTGTACGGACTGTGACATGGGGAGCTGCTCTTCCACCAGCACTGGACGTTGGTCCATTTTGCAGCTCACAGCTTTACAGTCACTCCTTGCACTATCCCTCTCAGGTCCTTTTATTTCCTCTGGGGGGGATGCTCGAGCCAACTCTCAGCCTGGCAAAGCCGTCACACAAGGCACCAAGTCACTTCCCGGCTGGGAGGGCCAAGCCCAGGGGAGGGCAGGGGAAGTGTTGCTAGTGGAGGTAGAGCCCGTTATCAGCATGAAGGAATTGTTTGTCTTTCAGGGGCCCTTGGGAGGATTCAGGCAGCCAGAAACTGAGCGCAAAATATTTCACCGGAAACCTGAGACCCAACCTGCACCTCAGTCTCTGTAAATCCCTGTGGAATTGCTGCCGCCCTGGAGAGGAGCTAAGCAAACAGGGGGAGACTTAGGGAGTGTATGGGACAGCTGGCAGGATTGTGAGTTTTTAAAAAATAACACTCATTTTAAAAAAAAAATACACAAAGTCTGAGCCGAACATGAACAGCAGAGCAGCAGTTCTTCCTGCATGGCCCAGAGAACAAACCTGTCCAGAGTGTTACAATGCACAGAGATAGAGGGGGGAGAGTGGCATGTGGCCCCAAATGTCACACACATTTAGACACTTGGCTTACTAACTTGGGCCACCATTTCCACCTCAGTTGTGCACATGGAAGTTAAAGATCCATTAGGACTTTCCCCTGCCCATACAAGATACACTTGTCTGAAGTGGAGAGGTGAATACTTTGAAGACCTGTCAGGGTCTTACCTGGTTGCATTTTAAAATAATCCAGGTCACAGGGCGTTCCCACATCTCACTCCAGAGATGACTCCCCAGTTTTATAGCTCAGTTGTCAGATGCTTGCATGGGACTCGGCCTTAATAGATTATGTTTGTAGCAGAGCAAAATTAAAAACAAACTCACCGTGTAGACGATAAAAGTACAGCTATGCATTAAACACATTTGTGGAAACCTCCTTCCAGAAAGATTTCTGTGGGAAACAGTGTAAGATCCCCAGAACAGAATAGCAGGGAGTTGGATCCAGCAGCATGTCAGATATGGGATGTAGTTATTGTTTTCCACAAAGATCCTGGGATAATAAAGGTTTGGCCAGGCACGGATTGAAAATCAGAGCCTGTTCAATGAAGGCCAATAAACAAGTTAGAGTCTGTGGCCTATTTGGCTTCCACAGCCCAGGTCATTCCAAAGCGGATATTTATTTTGTTAATAAGCTGTGACCTATGGTAGGTGCAGGTGAGACTTGGGCTGAGGTGCCCGCTGTGAATGTGTTCAGCTGCTCTGTACTCTTGAAATCAGATCGTCCCTCTCAGAGTTCACCTAATGGAGAATTAACTTCCATATGCACAACAGAGCTTTATTTGCATCTGCAGCCACTGACGTCTGACATTAACTCTGCAGTCAGGCGACCTTTGACTAGCTTTTATAGGCAACGTAGCTGCCTTACACTGCACCAGTACTGAGAAGAGAACACAGCAAAAAATGGTTGAGGCCTGGTCCATTCAGGATCAGGGCCTTGGGCGTTAATATTAAGCCACTTCCCAGAGCAGGCCTTTTAAATGCAGTGTTGACAACTGCCATGGTTGTATTGCAGATCTTGTGATATTTGATGATGTTTTAATTAAAGCCCCAGATCCAGTGAATTCATGACAATCTCCACCTCCACTTACGAAAAGTGTCAGTCTCTAGCCCTCACTGTTGTTGAGAAGAGCTTCAAAATATGCTCAAGTGCCCCCTAATGTTCTGAAACCAGACGTCAAAAAATCAACCCTACAATGTTACTGGCTTTTTAAATCTCAAGAGTTTTCAGCCAGTCATGATTTCTGGCAGTCCCATGATTCTGGAGCCTGGGAGTTAACCGTCCTGTATCTATGGGCCAGAACTAGTCCTGGGGCATTTCTAACTATTAGCAGAGATTTACAATCATTCCGGGGCACTCTCCATTACAGTATCTGGGTACAGTCTTTAGGCATCAGACCGCACACAGTGCAATAAAAGCTGCAGCTATAGTGCATGAAATATCCAGCTGGGCTAGAATGAACTCTACATTTTCCCAAAGTCGGGCCAGAAGGCTGAGTTGGAGAGGAATGACTCTGGCCAACTCTGAAGCATATTAACCAGACCAGAACTATTTATCCAGAGCCTTGGTCTGAGCAGTGCGGGAGGAACAAGACAAGCCACGTCGAAGCTCCATCTCTACAATTTCTGCACCCTCAGGTCAGAGCCATTTTACATCACTGCACCATCATTCTCCAGCAACCTGCTCCTGTTTACAGGTCAGGAAGGATTTAAAATGGGCTGAAGATTGGATGCCAGGAGTAGCAAAACTCTGTGAAAGGGCTGCCAGGAACCTCAAGTGATGCTGCCTCTGTGAGTGTGAGTGTGAGTGTGAGAGAGACTGACTCCTGGTTCTGGTCCATGTTGTAATCCACGTAATTTATATTTAGCACACTTCCAAGGGGAGGGATGATTTTCTCCCCTCAGTGGCTGCTTCTCTCTTTTCTTGCTTGAAATGCCCATAAACCCCAGTGAACCCGGCAGGAGTTTTGAGTGAAGAGGTGAATCTCTAGCCCCCCTTAGCCCCCCGGACTCTCCTTAGATTCTGACAGTCCCCTGAGAATGGATGGGAGATCAACATCTGTTTATAAAACATGTCTGATGCGAGGACATCAGAGACCTCCCTGCTTGTGCCCTCAGACGTGGGCAAGGAGAGAGAACCTTCGCTCTCCTTTCTGTGAGAAAAAGGAGCAGGTAGAATTGGACCCATTGCTCTCCAAGGCTCTCAGCACCTGGGTTACAGCCACCCTGGGGCACCTGACAGACAGACCTTCCTCCCACTGCAGAGCCGGCAACATAGCGTCCACCTCTGCAGGTGAATTAGCCACTTTCCTTATACACTGCAGGTGCTATGCCTACCGGACAACATACCTGGCAGTGGGTTTAGCAGACCCTGGCCCTACAAACCAGGTACATAGGCTCTCCTTGAGGTGCACCGAGAAAGGAAAAGTACCCAGCCACCACATCACCTTGTGAAACCAGCACCCTCAGTTAGGTAAGGTCTCTTCCTACCAACAGGACACAGAGATGTGTGAGGCCTGCCATGAACAAATGGCCCCTGGCACTGGAGTTTTCACAGCTCTGTATGGGCCTTTGGGAGAACCTGCTTTGTTACCTCTTTGGCTGAGAACTGAATGGTCGGGGTTTATGAGTAGCTCTCACCTCGTCCCATTCTCAGACTGCCAGGCCAACACCTTGTGCAGTATTTCCATTATCCGGGACAGAAAGATTGGCCCCTTCGGGGGCAGGAGTACCTCTCTTGAAGCACGACCATATCACAGCAAGCACCGACCTCAGCAATACTGATGCTACAGGTAATATTCACATCAGACCACTGGACATAGCCAATCTGAAAAGTCAAGGGGATTTACTTGGGCTGTCTCCTATAAGGCTGCAAAGAACACGTGTGTCTCCTCAAGGTAAAATTTCACTTCATGCCCCAAATCCTGACCTGTGCAATGACTCATCTGAGCCTTTGCTAAAGGATTCCACCATCAGCCAATCTCGTGTCTCTTTTTTGACCGCAGTTAGTTGTGGTATGCAAAAAATGTCTGTCCAAAGGGAGGAAGCGAGCTGAAATTTAGAGTATTCCTCAGCGGCTAGCTATCTATTAACAAGTGACTATCAGACTGTTCTTATCTGAAGCACAATTATATCATCAATACACTTTGCAGCTACACAGTATCAGAGGGGTAGCCGTGTTAGTCTGGATCTGCAAAAGCGACAGAGAGTCCCGTGGCACCTTATAGACTAACAGATGTATTGGAGCAGCTATAATACAAGGAGAGTGGTATACAAAACAACTTGTGAGCACCTCATCTGAGTGCAGGATTGGGTCTAAGTAAGGGAGAGATTTTTCCATCTCTAAGGTCGATGGTTCTGTGCAAAAGAAAACCCAGCTGGTAGCTTGCAGCAATTTAGGAGATTCCAGCAAAAGAGTTTATGGGTGAAAAAGTAACAATTCACAGGGAACCTTTTGTTGCCAGGCACCCAGGACAGCCATCACATTTCCCTACTGTAAGAAAGAATAAGGAATAACTCCCAGGGGCTCTCTCCTCTCCATGAACGCACACACTGGCTCCTGTTCACAATAATGGAAGTCACATGTGCACAGTGAGAGGCGCATATACTCCAAAGAGCTAGAAATAAAATGAGGTCAACCGATTTACTTCGCATAAACCAATAAAACATCCGGGCTTTGGTTTTATTCTAAGAAACTGCAGTTAAAAGTCATCTGTGAAAACTATCCCAGACTGTCTGACATCTCCTGGGAACAAATTTCACCTCAACATGAAAATAAAGTGCAGGGGAGGTGGATTCCTCTGGGATCTCAGCCCCCGGAAAAAGAACAGGCCATGAAGAGATTCCAGGGTGAACCAGGGGGCGTTAGCCCCACAGCTGCGTGTGTTTGCTAAGGTTTGAAAAGGGAAACACCGCAGTCAGGACCACGCTGAGTTGGAACCTCTGAGCCAAACAGAAGGCTACGGGGAGAGGGGGCCTGACAGACAGAGTCTCAGTGCGGTGAGGAGAGGCCTGTCTCTCCAGACAGTAACCAATGTGGAGGAAAGCGTGGTGATAGAGGAGAACGGGCTCTGGAGAAAGGACAACGCTGCCCCAGGCTGCATTAGCATCTCCATGGCTAATGGGCAAGTGAGTGAACTGTGGTGACCACACCATCGTCCAGCACAGACCCATAGCACCTCAGGGGAGGAGAATCTTTCCACAGAGGCAGCTTTGGTGCGGGAGAAGGGAGAGTCAAGCTCTGGGGGTCCCGCTGCTCACAGATCTGGGGAAAGGGACATTGGGAACAACCCGGGACTGAGTTTTGGAAGAAATCCAGAGCCACGGTAGATACAGACAGCTGAATTTCACCTCTCGGGCCTAGCAGCAGGGTGCTGACAACTGCTGCGGGTTGTAAGGTCCTGGGGTGATTGTCGATTTAGGGACAACAAGCTAAGTGGGCAAAGAGCGGAGTATTGTACAACTCTCTTTTCTGGAGCAGACTGGAATGGTGTTTGGATTATTTCTTTCCATGAGTGCCCATGTCAAGAGCAAGCCATGGATACCACAGCATGAGTACAGAGGGCTCTGGAGTGACTCTGGAGTCACACTGGTACGCGAGGCCAGGCTGCCGAGGAAGCAGGAGATAAAATGGATAAGCCAAATTGATTATGGTTTAGAAACCATTTGACTCACACTGTTGAATCTATGACAGTGAATCAGTGAGAATGAGTGCAAATACACTTAACACTTCCTCAGGAAAAATGTGCTGTAATTCAGTGCATTGCCTAGAAGATGCAACGAGGATGTATTTATATAAACTCCAGTAGAATTAGTTAAAATAGAGTGGAATTGTGGTGGCACATTTTACACAGGGCAATAACAGAATGCAGCCCTGAACAGAACATGAAAATGTAGCCATTTCCACCTGGCACTTAACTTTAATGGAAGGTTTTGTCGTCTAATTAAAGCCTCTGATCACGTTTCTATGTATAGTTGATTTTGCATAAAAATGGACTAGGTCAGTAGTATGCAACCTATGACATGCATGCTGAAGGTGGCACACGAGCGGATTTTCATGGCCCCCGGTTTGGGAGGGCTCTGCATTCTAATTTAATTTTAAATGAACCTTCTTAAAGATTTTTAAAACCCTTGTTTACTTTACATACAACGGTAGTTTAGTTCTATATTATAGACTTATAGAAAGAGACCTTCTAAAAACATTAAACTGTATGACTGGCACGTGAACCCTTGCATTAGAGTGAATTAATGAGGAGTCAGCACATCACTTCTGAAAGGTGCCGACCCCTGGACTAGATGGAAGAGTTAATCCGGAGTCCACGAAGAGCATTTCAAGTCACAAGCTGATTCAGGCGAAGACGCTGCCAGCTCCAGCCAGGGGGAATATTTGAAAGAACGCGCCATTAGGGCGTGGTCCAAACCCCAGAGTAAGACTCAGTGGGAGCCTTTCTACTCACTTTGGACCTGGCCCGGGGATGCCCATTAAGGACCAGCTGAGAAGGCGTTACAGTGCAAACCAGTCACAGACTCACTCCCAAGAGTCCCTCTGAGATTTACAGACTGTTGAGAGGTTTTGAATAGATCACCTCCCTGCCTGTCTCTCCAGCCGAGGAAGTTGTGCGCGAAGCGCTGACCTGCAGGGGAGTGGGATGCTGGAAGGGAAGGGTAATGGGTTAGCTGGGCTTTCACCTGGAGGTCAGCCTAGGTCAGCAGTAAATGAAAGTCACCCCATGGCTGGTGCGTAGCCGGCCCTGGTGCAATTATCACCATTATCCAAAGGGAACGCTGCATTGGACAGCAGAAATTCAAGTAATGGCGACATGCTGGAAATAATCCTCTCCCAAAGTACCCCCGACACTCACAAAAGTCTCCCCCTTTCGCAGGTAGTTCCCCCGTGTTTCTCTCGCTAGCACAGGTCTGAAACGGAGCCCTGTGCTTCCTGCTTTCCTCCCTTGCTTTAACCTCCCATCTCCCCACCCAACCCAAACTGCTGCTGCTATAGTCTTCCTCTCCTGCTGCGCTGGCCAGGACTTGCCCCCCCTTCAGGCTGTTCCACCGGCTCCTGCTCCATCCAGTTCTCTCCTCCCCTCGCAGCCCTGTGCTCCTGTTTGCATCTCTCCCCAGTCTGACAGGGGGCCTTGTCCCACAGGAGGGGAGGGAGCTTCAGTCAGTCCAACAGGGCCTATCACAGAATCCTGGTTCAAACGGTCCCTCAGCCCCTTCTGGGCTCTTTCAAATTGTTCCTGCTCTTCAAGCAGTCCCGGCCCTGGTGTGGGGCCATGTCCCCCAGGGCTCGCTCCCGGAGACTCTGCCTCTCTGGACCTTTCTAGCCCCAGCTTCCCTGCTGGGACACTACATGAGTTCAGTTCCCTTTCTGGGGTGTATTGAAGCCCAGGCCACTTTCCCAGTGGCTTGCGGAGGGAACCAGGCCCACTCTCTACTCCAGGTCCCAGCCCAGGGACCCTACAGATAACCATCCACCATGTCCCTTTAAATAACCTGCATCACTGCTCAAATTCCCTGAGCCACTTCCCCACGGCTCCAGCACATTTTTCACCCTTACCTCAGCGTCTTGTCGCCAGCCTGGAGCGCCTTCACGTTTCCCTTGTCCTCTTCCAGCACTGCTCTGTCCCGGCTCCTGGACCTCCCTCAGCCAGCCAGGCACACCCTCCACTCAGCTCTAGCTGGGAGCTGATCTTACTGTGGCCCTGCAGCTCTTTTTATACTAGCCTGCTGGGCCCTGATTGGCTTGTCCCTGCAGCCCCTTTCTGATTGGCTGTGTCCCACACAGCCACTCTAGGCAGCTTGGAGGATTCCCTCCACTTCCATTTTCTGGGGCAGGGTGTGGCAGGGTCATGAAGAGTCCAGCAGGAGGCCTCAGGCCCTGGTCCATCCTGTCACACTTGGTCTTTCCCTGCTTTGGCTTGCATTCCTTCTCCCTTGTTATTTATATTAATTGCACGGAGTATCTGGTCACCTTTAACCTTTTTAGTGAAGGCTGAAGGCAAATAAGCAATAAATACCTCAGCCCTCTGTTATTAACTCTTCTTCCTTGCTATATAGAGGATCTGTACTTTCCTTCATCTTTCTCTTGCTCCTATTGTATTTAAAGAACCTCTTCTTATTGCCTTTTACATCCCTCTCTGGTTGTAACTCATTTTGTGCTTTAGCCTTTCTAGTTTTGTCCCTACAAGCTTGTGCTGTTCTTCTGTACTCCTCCTTAGCAATTCATCCACGTTTCCAATTCTTGTAAGATTCCCTTTTGACTTCAGGGAGCTCCTCATGCCACCATATTGGCCTCTTACTCCTCCTCCTCAGTTCTTTCCTTTGCATTCGGATAGTTTGCTGTTGTCTCTGAGAAGCTGTCAGCTCTCCTGAACCCCTTTTCCCTTAGAGGTTCTTCCCAGGGGACTTTGCCTGCCAGTCCGCTTAGTTTGGTAACATCTGGTGGGTTGGTTTTTTAAGTCCATTGTCCTGGTTCTGCTGCTCTCACTCACATTGATCAGAATAGACGGGGACTGTTGATTACACTGTTGACCATTATCCATGTAAATACACAACAACACAAACATTATCTCCCCACGTCGTTAAGGATTGAATATGCATCATTTATTCCACAGGACATTTAACCCTTCCTGGCCATGCGTCACATTCTTTTTTTCCCACCTGAAAAGTTTTAGACCAAACAGGAACACAACAGAAGCCATGACCCAGTCCCTATCCTCAGCTGTGCGGAAGAAATCCATTCCAACCACCCGTAACTAGCTTCCTGTTTCACGGTGTGTCACCCAGCAAAGTGGCAGCACCAGCTTTTGAAAGACTGATCCCCACAGGACAGGAAACCAACCCCACCCCACTCCACACCCAGTGGCCAGATGAGCTGTACAAAGCATTCAGGCCTGCACTGCTCTTCTCTGGGACCTGGCTACCGCTGTCATTTCTCTCCCCAGCCCTCAGGAGAAGGGGATGGATCCTAAGTATCAGTTGGCTCATCGTCAGCTCTTCCTTCCACCCTTTAGCCATGTTTCTATTTTGTGTCACTTGACTTCTTTTTCCTTATTCCAATACAAAACGCTCCGTTCCCTCATCACAGCAGCCCTTTGGTGCTGTCTAAACCCCACTTCCTGCCCTGGTGCGGTGCGGTGCTTTGGAACAAAGGCAAATAAGTCCCAAAGGAGAACAACTTCCACTTGCTAACACCCGGTGCGGGGAGGGCTTTGTGGCTGCCCCTGCAGAGGGAAGCTGTGGGGTGAGGCAAAGGTTGAGTTCCAAGCAGTGTGGCTTTCCTCCCTTATCTTTAAAAGTCAGCTGCAGAAATGAGATAAGAGACCGGGCACAAATCAAATGCAGAGCCCGCTCCCAGGTTCCAAGCAGTCCACCAGCAGGTGGTTTTTATTTAGGACTTGGAGGATTTGCTGAGTCTCCCGGAGGCTGAAGAGACGACTCTTTGAAGTGAAGAGCCACTGTCAATGACTGCAACATGCCGGACATTTGTAAACCCAAGAGCCTTTGGTAAGATAAATGTTCCGATGTTTGGCTGGTTTGCATGGCTCCTGCCCGGGCTGCCGCACTCACGCTCTGCCCTGGAATCCTGTGCTGACAGCCTCACAAAATGTGAACAGATGTAGGTGATGGCCTCCAGGCGAGAGACTCATCCATTCTCTTAGGACATGACCTCCTGCTTCCTCTTTGGGACTCTAGACCCAGGTGTAGAATTGCTCAGCAGGATCCCAAGAGCTCACAATTCATTCCAACATACCAGAAGCCTTTAGTGTAACTTGCTACTTACCTAATGTAGAGTGAATGATTTCCTGTTCCTATGGACTGCTGAGGACTTCAGATATCTTGGGGCATGGGGCTGGAATTCCTTATTATCTCAGCTGCTTGCTGTCTGCTCCATACTTTGTCAAATGTATGAGACAGCTATTAAATGGCTAGAAGACAAATCCCTCACCAGGTGTGTGGGGCACCATAAGAAGATGGAACTGTTAAAGTCACCATTCATGCTTTCAG
Organism: Sternotherus odoratus; assembly: GCA_032164245.1. NCBI lineage: Eukaryota > Metazoa > Chordata > Testudines > Kinosternidae > Sternotherus > Sternotherus odoratus. The sequence continues at coordinate 84,515,820 of JAVMKO010000009.1, read as the reverse complement.
AAGATGGACCAGTGCAGGCTGCCGCAATAGGGTGCAAGCCCTGAGCTGTGTTGCGATTGGCTGACATCATGCCATGCCCACATCCCCAGTCCACCTATCACAGTTCACAGTAAGTTAAAAAGTACCTGCAAAAGCAAGATCATATCTTTGATTTTATTTATACCACATTCTGGCACGGTGTCTCCACTCCACCCGAATTATACAGCATCGAGACACAACTATTTTATTAGTAATAAGCGATAGGCCCTACTGCAAAACTATGGTAGGAGCAAGTATAGGGGCACCATGGCTTTATATTCTTTTAGCAGCAGTTCCAGGAACTGGATACATCAGATCCAGTGCTCATCAGATACATGAGCACAGAGATATGCAAAGAAAACTTAAAGAACAGCCTAAGCATGTTTTTAACTAGTCACTGGTCTGCATACCTTCTGAGTCATGTAAAAACCCTGACAGATGGTGTTTTTTCCACTGGCACTTGCACTTTTGAATACATTTTAAAACCTGATGGTAGGCCCAATCTGGGAGTGTTGTCTGTTTAAGGACTTCAAGGACTGGTCCCGTTTTTGTGGTTTTGTAAAACTATATTTAAACAAACATGTTCCTGCATATCAATCTGTCCCTGTGAAATCTCTGATTCCGATGGGCTGACTTGAGGGTGCAAGGTTTACAAAACCATGGAAATGCTTGATACGTATTTCTACATAGCCCTCCCAGAAACCGCTGGTTGCATTTTGCAACAATTGACCAAGGAATCTTTACACCTAGAACATTGCAAAAGAACTAAAAGGCAGTTATCTATGTAGATGTCATTGCTTAATTTGCTAATTTATTTTAGTTCTATAAATCGATAAATAGCCACTCCCTACCCCTGAAAATTGCAAGATAAGCTTTTTACAGCAGTTGGCCACATTTTTGTACATGTTGTGCTTAGCAAGAGACAGCTGGGAGGCAGGATATGCATAGAGTTACCCTTTACTATATCTTATACAGCTCCTCTCTACCAAGTGATTTAACAAATGTGTGTGTTATCATAGGGCCTAAATTGCAAAGCAGTGAAATCATGGAAGACTGCAACAGAGGCTCAGCAAACTTTACTTATAGAACAGCAAAGTTCATCACAAGTATCAAGTCAGTGACATTTGCCCAGAAATTCAGCATTATTTTTCAGGAAACACCGATACAGCTACACAGCCAAATTTCAGAGACATCTTCGCTCTCTCTTTTGATAGGTTTCCCATATCGCACCACAACAAGAAATCAATTCCGAGGTTTGAAGCTACAGCAGAATTACCGCAGGGTGAGGTAATTAACCCAGGAAGGGGGAATTTTATACCAGGATTTTAACAAACAAAAATCTTTAACAACCTACAACCAGAAGTTCTTGGCTTCTAAAAGGAGACTGGCTTGGATCCTACTGTAGCCATAGCACATTACTGCTCTGCCCGTTCGCTCCCAGAGGTACATGCTTGGATGGAACCCCGGTGTGCCGCAGGAAGTGGTGTCCATATGAGCCAGCCTGAATCAGTGTCCCATGGTATTGGAAGGTGCTGAGCTGCTGGGGCTGGTGTCTTTTGGATGAGAGTCTGACCACTTGGGATCAGCAAAGATCTCATGGCTCTGCTTATGCAGCTTTCCAGGGCCTGACTTTCCACTGCCTTGCATGGTCATGGGCACCACCGCAAAGTGGCGCCATTGCAGAGGTGTGAATGATTACACAAGGCGCCTGCCCACGGAGAACGGTTGTTAGACTGTGCTCTTGTCCGTCGCCTGGATGGCTACATTCAGATCAGGTGATGTCAATGCAAGTCATTGTGTGAGACATAGAAGCAGGATAGGAAGGTAACCCAGGGCTGTAGGAAGGTGAGATCAAACCAAACATGGTTTTGCTCTGAAATCAATAAGGTGGGTAAGCAACCTACTCCCAGTGACTTCATGGAAATCCCAGTGCATTCCAATAGGCATGCACGGGAACCACCAGTCACTGCAGTCTGGATATTGCCAATTTCATCAGAGTAAAAGTGACCCTGATGAATCTTGGAAAGCCGAGTGGAGATCACAAGAAGTCACAAACAAACACCAGACGCCAAAGATCCCTGGCTTCGATCCGACACAAAGCACACGGGCAACCCTAACCTATATCCGTACAAGCCATGGCCAAGGTGGATACTTGCTGCACAGACGGAAAATTAAAGACTTTCCCGTTTGTGAATGTGGTCACCCCAAGCAGACTATGGGCCATATAGCAACTCAGTGCCTGATTCAAGAATAGGAAGGAGGCATCACAGCAGTAGGCTCTGCACTCCAGACGCAGTGATCTAGTTTAGCCACCGGAGTGTAAGATTATCGTTGTTGGTCGACATTAACATCAGCCTTACAAAGAAGACGACGGCCAATATCATCTGCATTCTGGGCCTCATTCATTGGGAATTTCAGCCCCTCTCAACTCATGCTGATTGGCCTCTGAGGTCACTGGAGTGACTCCAGCTTACACCACTTGAGGATTTGGCCCATAATGTTTATGAAACCCGCTATCTATATAATTGTAGATTCCTGAGCAAAAGGAGGAAGTTGGTTTTGACCTCCCCCACTCAACGGTCAGGGCCAACTCCTGCTCAGTTCCCCAACAGAGCTACCCTCCACTCCTGGACACCAGGCACTTCTCAGATTGAAACCAAGGGCCCTCTTTGTGTCACTGAGAACCAGAGAATGGTCAGATTTTCGATAAAAACTGGAAAAACCATGACAAACGGGAATATTTTCACAAGAAAATGCCCAGTTAGTCTAACCACCATATTTTGACCCCCAAAAATAATATTGATGATAAAACATTGACCTGCTGTTCTCATAACGCACACCTGAGACAGGGAGTATAATCCAGGTACTCCAGAGGGATGTGCTAGCTCTGCCCCATCACATTAACCTGTGCTTTGGAAGTTCCTCTTCAGAGAGCAAAATCCCACCTCCGGTCAAAGGGCAACAACAAAAGCTAAAATTCCATGAATTCGGGGGCGAATATGCTGAAATTAATGGACGGGCCAGTCAGAGGAGTGCTGCGTCCAGGCCAGCGTGGAGAGACTGTTGTAATGGGTGGGGTGATTTTGGATGGATGCCGCTGCCTGTGGGTTAGTTTGGCTTGGATCTTGTTAGAATTAGATTGTAGCTTGACCTTCGTTGACGTTCTTGACAGGGTGCTGGTGGCTTAACGACTGTGGCTTTTGGAAGGGCGGGGCCGCTTGGGGCTTGGTTTGTAGATGGAAAGCAGTCCCTGCTGGTGGGTTGTTCCTGGCTGGGTGAAAGGTAGTGCAGGCTGCGTGCGTTAGTTTTCCTGGCTGGCTGGTTGTCTGTTTAGCTTGGTGTGGCTGGTGGCTCTGTTGGATTGTGGCCATTTGTGCGGTATGATTATGGATGCCTTAGTTCCGTTTGTGCAGTGTTGTAAGATCGAAAGCTTGTCTCTATCATTGCCAGAGGTTGGTCCAGTAACAGATATTCCCTCCCCCACCGGCTCTCCTTCATTTTGGCCAGCAAGGGCTGGTTGGAACTGAATTCGGGCGGCTTTCAGGGGAGTGGGACAAGTGTCTGATTGGGTTCAGACATGGGAAAGTGGCTGCTGATGCTCCTTGGCAGCTGTTTGCTGTCTCTGGGTAAGGATGGGGGAGAGTCTGCGAAATGTTTCAACTTCCCCCCAGTGAAATTTCATCAGCAGTATTCTGGCCTGCGGTCAAGGCTTCAGCTTAACTTCAGCAGGTTCAAAGTTGGTCCTGACAATTTGTGGCTGGCAAATGGCTTCATGGTGGCAGAGCTTGACAACGACTGGTTTTATTTTCAGTACCAGGGCCGCGTTCTCCGGGTCTCTTCAGTTCACTCCTTCAGATAGACTCTGGAGAAAAGCCTTAATTTTCTTTGTAATCATCCCTCTCCCCCTGCTGATTTAACATCTGCAGACATGCTCTGCTGCTAGGCCAAGTGTTTCTCATAAGTAGAATTCAGGGTGCAGGAAGGACTAATGACCCATTGTATGTTGGCAGACAATTTGTCATGCCTTTTCAAATGATTTTCCTTCTTTTGTTACTAATCCATTCTGTATTGGTAAGTGTGATGAATAACTGTCGGCAGACCTCAGAATATACATTTATTTCTGTGCAACTATAACAGACAAATGAATTTCTGCATTTTCTTATCCATAGAAAAGTACAATAGGCTGAAATTTACCAACACCCTTTGGACAGCATTTATTGTATCCATGCTCATATTTTGTCTAGCTTTCAATCTAGATTACATCTGTTACATTCATAGGTGTCTGGCTGGCTTTGGCTACAAAAGATGACTTTCCTTCTCAAATATTGGAAACAGGTCAAAGTTATATATTTAAGGTTGTAATCCAAATTCCCCAAAGTCTGATGTATTTCTGGTTATTTCTCCTTCTAATCTGCAGTGCACCTAGGAACATGCAATTTTTATCTGGAGTTGTAAAACCTCCAAAACGCTCTATAGCAGAAAAAAATTCTCTGCATATTCTTCTATATTTGAGTTTATGTTACAAATTAAAATGAGTTCCGAGCAGAGATACACATGATTAATGAGATCTTAATTTGGCAATCAATACTTCTTAAAAATGTGGCCATTTTTCAGATAAAGGTCTGCAAAACCAAAAGATAAAGTTGTTCCAAAGACACTTCTGGAACCCGTACTGGTTTAAAACAGCTTTTCGTGTAGAGTAAAAGGAGCAGATTACCCCATCACTTGGATTAGAGCCTAACAGGTCCCGCTGCAGCATTCTGGTTTATTGGCTCACCAAATGTACACTTGTACTTAGTGTTCACAAAGGTTACCAGGCTGATAGCACTCAAGACTGATGTCCCTATCTCTGATACAGCTATTTATCAACCATGGCTAGAAATTCTGGGCCAAGTTTTAGCCCAAAGCAAACTTTAATGGCTCGGTTATAATTCCTCGATGCAAAGGGTCTAGAATAAAACTGCTTTACATCATTAATAGGATCAGCTCTCTAAGTGCCATGGTAATACGCAGGTGGTATGTTGCTCTTTAATGGAGATATGCTTAGGGGAATCCTTGTCAGAAGCCTAATTCTTTTATTCAGTTGGATTTGAGAATTTTCAGTATGTTCCTTTGAGAAAATCAAAGCATTCTCCTAGTACATGCTATTCAAACTGGAGTCTGTTTGCAGTAAGTTGCGTCAAATTTGTCTTAGTGAAAGCTAGGGTCCCCATAAGAAACCCTTGGTATTTTGTGTGCATGGATAGCGGGACAGAACTTCCAAAAAGCACATTTGCTCCAAAAGACTCATTGGTTTAAGAGGGATCTAAACTTACAATCTTAATAGTTACAGCTGAAAACGTCAGCTGTGACATCTTCACAAATACACCCGAGTAAATTGACACGAGACTCCATCGATTTCTGTAGTGTTAATCCTGGTTTACACCAGTGCAAATCAGATCAGAACCGTGTCCTCTGTGTGTATCATTTGGACAAAGGCATTTCCTGTTTTGGTCTTGTGTAATAAGATACACCCAGGGGACTCATTAGGCAGACAGAATGGCCTGAACCCAAGTTGCTTAGCAACCCTCTGGTATACCTTCAGGTACCTTTTTGTAGTTGCAGCATTTGTTCAGTTGCTTCACGTCATCAACTAAAAACAATTCTGCCAAGGCCAGCTTGTGTGTTCAGGCCAAGTTCAGCCTCCAAAGAGCACAGAGCAATGGCCCAAGGTGCTTTGAACACCTAAGCCAGCGGTTCTCAAACTTGGTGAGACCGCGACCCCTTTTCCGGATCCGTCGGTGTGGTGCGACCCCTCCAGTCCCCGCCAGGGGCGGGCTGCCGGCTGCGCCCCAGCCCCCCAGCCCCGCCGCGGGCTGGCAGCTGCGCCCCGGCCCCCAGTCCCCGCCGCGGGTGGGCTGCCAGCTGTGCGCCGGCCCCCAGTCCCCGCCGCGGGCAGGCTGCCGGCTGCGTGCTGGCCCCCAGTCCCCGCCGCGGGCAGGCTGCCGGCTGCGTGCTGGCCCCCAGTCCCCGCTGCGGGCAGGCGAGTTGTGGCGGCAGGAGCTCGCGACCCCCCGGGGAGCGCTCGGCGACACCCCCTGGGGGTCGCGACCCCCAGTTTGAAAAACCCTGACCTAAGCCAACCCAGCCCTGGTTGAGCTGGTTGATGAAATGCTGCTGCTCAGTCAGGGAGTTTACAGATGTGCAGAGCCGCGTTCACTGCTCTGGAGAGTGCAGGTTAACCAGCCAACGTTTGAACCAAACCCAGGTAACTGGAGCCATCCTAGGCCTGGTGACAAGAGAGCTGTGCTCAGCTAGACCTCACCGCACGACTGCAGAAGGGGTAAGCCAGGGCAGGAGCAGTCAGTACCCTGGTGCTCCACCAGCAGCAGCTCCAGCTGATGGAGACTAATGCATATTAGCCTCCCTCCTCCTAGCTGGGCCTGGGGCATGACTCTTACTTGTCCTATCTAATAATAACGGACAATATTCTCCAGGCAGAGACATACCCACATCTAGCAGGGCCCTATATCCACTGGCAGATCACCAGTCCTGGGCCAGCTTTCTACTGACACCATTTCAGTGGCTTCCTATTTTAATTGCAGAGGCAGGCAGAAAACACATCTCAGGTCCTCTTCTCCCTGTCCTGTTTCGTCTCTCCCTGCTGCTCCCCCGTGTCACCTCCAGACAAGTCTGTAAAACAGGAATACACGATGTACACAGGGTACCACATTATGCTGCTCATGCGTTTCCAATTCCTGCATGAGCCCGGTAACCAGGTTCATGTGCATAATCAACAAAAGCAGGATTTCTGCCAGAAAGGAGCAGACTCTCAACCCCACCTGCTTTCAGTGGGATGTTCCTAGGCCATCCCACAGTCTATGGCATGGAAAGAGTTACAGGATGAGTCTGACACATGGTGGAATTGGGTTCCGATCTCTGCAGACAGTGTGTGTGTGTGTGTATGTGCGCACGCGCGCACACACACGCACACACACACACACACGTGTGTGCAAACCTCATCCAGAATGGATTTGGGCAACATGCTTCAACAGCTGCCGATTCTGAACTTATTATCTACACTAACATGTAGAAAATTGATTTCTCTGGTGCCTTAAAACTCTAATGGTGCCTGGTCTGCCGATCACTGAAACATCTCGGTTAAATCCTCAGCCGCATTTTGACTGAGGAAGGGATGAGGAGGTCAGTTAGGAGCCTATGAAAATATTTCCCACCAGGCCTCCCCTCTTCCCTGGCTGTCTCAGTGGGATACGGTAATACAACCCCAGTGAAAGTCTCCTTTGCGTTCGCTATCTCCTCTGCCTGTGGTTTGTTTACATTGCTCACAAGCGGCCATGCTTGCCAGCTGTCCGTACAATGCTCTGTTTACATTAAGAGGGCCTTGAAATGCTGTACAAATAAACCCAGCATGGAAAAGGTCTTTAAACTTGAGGCTGCCGGGAGGACTGTGCAAATGTTGGCGCTTTGGGGAAGGATTAGGCCTGAGATGGCTCTCAGCATGTGTTCTCGAAGGCATTCCTGGACCAGATATCCGCATCTGAGTCACATTTGCTCATGGTCTTTGTTCTGTCCTTGCTGAGAATGCTGGAGGATCTCAGAGCTCCTGGTGCTGCCCAGGCACCAGCTGCCCCGAGCAACTGAGCAGGCCCATCTCCTCCCAGCTCGGAGTGCACACACACCTGCCATCCCCACACAGCCTGGCTTCCCGGGAACGGCTGCTCTGGGCTGGCTGTCGGGCGGAGGCAGCTGTCCGATTCTAATACAGAGGGGCCAAAAGCCAGACCAGGGGAGGGAAAGGAATAGATGGGGAAGAGAGGTGAGATTTCTTTACTCCTCTCAGATATGACCGGGCTCAAGGCATGTTCAGTCTGATACTCACCGGGTGCAAACAGCCGGCTCCCGTGCTCAGCCCTAAAGGCCTGGCCATGCCCCACCCTGTGCCACCTCTGTTGACTAGACCCACAAAGTTCACTGTGCACCACAGATTGCTTTATAGTTAAACATTTCACTACACTACAAACTTCCGTTCGCCTTCCCCCAGCCCCACTGCACACTTATCAAAGCAATGCTGAGCACACGCGCCAGACAGGGCAAACACCGGCTAAAGACACACCTGTTTTCCACCGCGGCCTGGGGCAGTGCAAGAGAGAGACATCTCTCCAGCCGGCGGGTCCTATGCCAGATAGAGCTTTAAAGAACAAAAGCCAGCCCTGGAGTTTTACATTGAAATGCAGGTTTCTCTTGGGAAATGCCTGTGGGAGATGTAGTTTGAATCCCTGATGCCTCCATTTGTCTCATATAAAGTAGGATCCTTGGCTGGACTACATTGCCCATGATGCAACACTCTTCCCCTCTGACCAAATGGGATGGCATCAGGAATCCAAACTACATCTCCCACAAGGCAATGTGCTACCATAGCTGAACATTGATCTGACCAGAAACCAAACATTTTGCCAAAGGTCAACAAACGGAACAGATCATTTCGATCTGGGACTATCAAACTGTTTCGTTTCTATACAAAATTGCAAACCAAAACATTTTGTCATTTCTGAATTAACATTTTTTCTAACTTTTCCTTCTGTGACTATTTCAATATCTTAACTTCGTTTTCTGCTTTTGGACAAAACACAAATGCTGAAATCTCAGAATTTCCTGGGCGATGGCGATTCACATTTTTTCTCGGCTGTTACTTCAGTGCCTTCAGTACACAAACGGGCGCTCTGGAGCCTTGAAGCCAATCACATCTCATTGCTGGAGTAAACCAAAGTGCTTCTTTCTGAACCCAAGGCAGCTCTGAGGCTCCCGGACTTCCAGCACATGTGGAAATCATCATGTTTGAGGTTTGCAAAGCAGCTTTGCTTCTCTGCCTCATGACACATGCAGACTGAAACAGGATCATCACCGTTTTCTAGGCAGCACATTCTTTTCTAAATCCTCCTCCAAATGAGCTCACTGACACACTCCACACCAAAATAATGCAACCATAGAAATGACTTTGAATAAGATAGCATGTTCCACCCCCCCTTAGCTTCTAGGGCAAACTAGATAAACCATATCACTTTAATTCCAGACTAGCTCTCTTGAGAATGGTCCCCTTATTTAAATCTAATCTTATGAAAATATTAGCTTCTTAAAGCATATTTCCATTAAGTGCCTGGGTTAAATGTGTATATCGTTTTCTGCTGTTGTAAGGAGCTGCAGAATAATTGTTGTCTCGTTTATTCTTTTATTGGCACGGAGTATAAAATGACTGTTCTTCTATATCAAATATTCTTAATCAGAGAACTCTGCCCATGTTCTTCGGAAGGCAGCTCTCTGTTTTAATTCTGAGGAGGATTAATCACCAGATCACAGTCTGGAGGTCGGCAGCATGGTCAAGCAAACTAGCCTGGCATCTGTTATTGGCTTTGCCATCGATTCGCTGTATGACCCTGGGCAAGTCACTTAACTTTTCTGAGCTTCAGGGCCCCATCTTTACAGTGGGGGGTAATCATACCTGCTCACCTCTGTAAAACACTTTGAGGTCCTTGGATAGGAAGCACATTGCAAGTGCTAAATATTAGCTTGGTTAATACTGTTTATAAACCATTTTATTAGCCGTTTGATTGTAATTGCAACACAGCTCTTTCCTAAATTGTTCCCATCTCATAAATTGATTAGAACTTCTTCAGCTGATAAATAAATGTTGTTGAAATATAAAATTGAACACCAGGTATTCTAATGGCATTCAGTCACCTGCATTTTTCACTTAGGGAACACCCTTCCTGACTTCTGGTGGAATTCTTCTTGAGAAGGAGTGCAGGATAAGGCTCTGAAAGAGATGTTTTAAGTAGCTGAGAGAAACTGAAGAAGAAAAGTGCAGAGATTGAAGGGTGAGCTACATCTTGGGCTGAATTTGAGCTGGTTGAAGTTTTTTGACTGTGAATAACCATTACAATTTTCAAAATCAGTGAAAATATTTACTTCTTTCGACCAGCTTTAGGGTGAAGGATTGTGTAGGGTGGATCTAGTCCAAGCATTGATAGAGAAGAAGGGATTTCTTTCTATTAAATCATTTGTTTGAGGGCCATGACTGAATTATCTTACTGTATTATGCAATCCCATCCCCCAGTCTTGGCTGGCATTTGCTCTTAAGTGTAGCTACATCACCCATTCAGGAAATTCGAGATAAACATTGAAACTCAGGAGACGGAGGCTGGAATTTTTGTAGTTGAACTTCATGCAAATCCAATCCTAGGCAAAACCTCAAAGGGGCTTTTCCTGACCCTGTATTTTTACAGAACATAGTGCTGTTCTTCTGGAGCTGGTAGAGAGAATATTTACTGTCCATGGAGAATGGGCACATTTAACTCTGTGGCCCAGCCAGCAAAGTCAATAATAGGATTTAGGATTTTGGTTGATACAACACACACACACTGTTTCAAAACCATGAAACTTTGCTAGCCTTGAGCCAAAGACCATTTAACTCTCACTTCCAAATGTCTCAGTAAATAAAGAATAAGCATGTTGAAGGTTATGCAAACAGAGTGGCAAAGTTCATGCAGTTTAGATTCCCTTTCATATCAATTCCCATTCCTATTTTATGACTTTCATTAGCTTACAATATATATTCCCTTCTATCTGTCTGCAAATCTTTCGGCAACCCCAGCAGAAGGAAGGTAATTTTTTGTTCCCCTGAAGTCTGGTTACAAGCCTGCCTCTTTGGCCCAGGATGTCACCACCCAGCTTGTTTTACTTTGTGTCTGGTGACAACCATCCCAGACCAATTCTGGCCTGGGCTTTGCCTTGAATTAAAACACACTGAGGACCAAATTGTCACTAGTGAAACTTTGCTCATAGGAAGATGTATGAAACTAATGGGCATGAGTCTGCACCCAGAGCCTCAAGGGCAAAATGTCCATTTGGAAATTGAGTGGGAGCAGGAATTGGTGCAAAATGAACTTCCCAGTGAAACATAAACATTTCATTTGTGGGTGAGAAACCTTCAATGTCTAGAAACTATTTTGGCCCAAAAGCTGGTTGTAGATATTATCAAGGCCTGCTCCATACTATACATATTAATCCTACCTACTTCGCTTTGCGACATGCAGTGCGGTTTCTAAAAGTATGTATATTTAGCTATATAAGGCATAGAATATAGTTATTAATGAAAGATTTCAAACTTAGTATCATTTGAATACCCAGCATAACTTCATTCTTCCCCAAAAGCTGCAGGAAGCAAAAGAGTGGAAAAATATCTTAATAAAACAGGTATTACCTAGGAGAAGTGGTCATGAATTTTTCAATGAAATAGTTTTCATCTGAGAATGCCAATTTGTCAAAACCAAAACTTTTTGCAGGAAAGGGCTGGTTACTGGTTTTGATCAATTTATCAACTTGAATTTTTTTGTTAAAAAAAGATTCGAAACTATTGGAAAGTTTCATATCTTCAATTTTTTTAAAATGAAAGAGTCTAGTTTTCTGGCTCAATGATTGCATTTTGCCATTTAAGCTAATTACAGTACAAAAATTAAACATTCAAAATCAAAGCAAACCAGTTCAAGATTATTGAAATGAAACAATTTGATTGACCTGAACTATTTTCTTCAGATTTTTGGTTTTCAGATATATTTGTCTTTTTGTTGGGAAGGGAAAGTTTTAAAAATCTTGGCAAATTTCTCAGGACAGGAAGATCATTCCTCCAACTTGTGGAACTCATTGCCAGGAGATGTTGTGAAGGCCAAAAGTATAACTAGGTTCAAAAAATGAATTAGACAAGTTCATGGGGGATAGATCCATCAATGGCTATTAGCCAGGATGGTCAGGGATGGAACCCCATGCTCTGGAATGTCCCTAAACCACTGACTGGTAGAAGCTGGAGCTGAACAAAAGGGGATGGATCACTTGATGATTGCCCTGTTCTGTTCATTTCCTTTGCAGCCTCTGCCACTGGCCACTGACAGAAGACAGGATACTTGGCTAGATGGACTATTGGTCTGACCCAGCCGGGCCGTTCTGATGCTATTACTGCCTACAATAAAGTAATAGCTCTAGCAGATGACCTGTGAATTTTTTTAAAGATACAGACACCATTTCAGGCTGAAGTACTGTGAAACGAGGAAATCAGAGGCAGAAGAGCTTCCAAGTACTTTCAATGGGGCTTTTTTTTCTTCAGAACTTAATTGGTCAGCATTCATTTGTGCAAAACCAGACCCAAGAGTGGTTCAGATCTGGTGCTGGAACCATTAAATAGCTGTGGATTTGGTCCATTTCCACTCATGGTACTTTTCTCTTCAACTAGCCAGGGGTTTGAACTGAAGGATCTGTGGCAGACCGCCTTCTCACCCCTTGTCAGGAACACACAGGAAACCCTTCTTTTGCTCCAAACAGTGCTCTTTAATTCACAGTGCAGGACCCCACCACCAATATATACAGCTTAAAACAGCTCATTAATAGACAGCTCTAAACAGCTCATTAATAGACAGCTCTAAACAGCTCATTAATAGACAGCTCAACAGCTCATTAATATACATCTCTACAGCTCATTAATATACAGCTCTGACTACCCCGCTCTAAACAGGTACAGGGGGCGCCTGAGTCCACTACCCCCGGTTGGGACTTCCTCCCCAACTGCACCCACAGAGTGAGTATTGGTTAGCTCAACAAACACACACAGCTCTTGATAGCTCACAAACACACACAGCTCTTGATAGCTCATGCCACCACCACCGCCACCACCCTGGGCTTCCTTCCTGGCAGCCTTATATCCCCCAGAGGAGACTACCAGGTGCAACCCATGCAGGTTGATTGGCCTGCAGGCCAGATGGCTAATTAGCCTTCCTGCAAGGGAGGTTTGCAGAGGGCTTTTCTCCCTCTTAAAGGGGCGGCAGGCTGGGTCAAGCCCACCCTGCCACAGATCATTTTGATGAACACCAGCTGGGGTGAGTGCAACCCAAAAGTTCCAAAAATATTTATCCTGCGCCACCCTGACCCTGTGTCATTAGTCAGAAGTGATTCTCTGAAACCACAGCCAGGATTTGATCCTGCACTTCCTTCAGGCAGAACTAGGAAGCCAGGCGTGGAGCACTTGAAGATCTGGGCTCTGAATCACCTCCATAGGGCCATATCGTCTCTTTAGTCCACACACGAATAGCCCTTCGTTTGCCTCGTCTATACACAAAACACCTGACGTCTCAGGAAGGTGCTCATTAGAGAGGATAAAACTGCAGTCCTCAAGAAGGAAAGAGGAAACATACAGTTTAGGGATGTCACTGAATTAGACCAAGAGTAGAATTTGTGTTTGGATGATTTACGACCTGTGCTCTTAGAGTTGATGATATTCATTAAAATGAATATAGCCTGAAAGCTGTTTAAACTCAAAGCCAGGGCAGCTAAACAACAATATTACGCACTGAGTGCATGTGGCTGCTGAGAGCCATGTGAGATGCCAAGGAGCTGAATGGCCTAGCCAAAGAAAAGAGAACGGGGCTGGCGCTCCTCTCTGAATGACACTATTTCAGGATGAGCACAGGATAAACAAAACAAGCACTTGTCTCCCCTCCTTTGGATTCCTTTTAAAGCATCTGTGCCTGCAGGCAGCCCGGGCGGGGGGCAGGGGGAGATGAGTGGGCTGTGGGCAGAATCTTCATATTTCTAATAGGTCCTCAGCTGGCTCCAGACGTTTATCCGGCCGAATGTTCCCAGCTGCAGTAGTTGCACCATTAATGATCAAACAGAATGTGCCCATCAGTGTGCCGGCAGGCTGGCCGAGGAGCCCAAACTCCTCGCTTTGCTGGGTGCAGACATCAGCTGTTACATGCCTTGCTCAGGCTGTCTAGCCCCTGCGATACTGGTTATCCTGGACCAACAAAATCTCCCGGAGGCATTTAACTCTAGACGGTTTTTTCCTTCTGGCTGGTATAGCGATCGCCTCTTTGCAAACCGTTTATTGCCATCAGTGAGGGTCAATAGAGGATATTTCAGTAAATCATTGGGGCAGGTTCTGTCCTGGCCCCTAAAAACTGCTGTGGTGCCATATAGGGCAGGAACTGTACTGCCAGGGTGCGGGGAAGAGTTGCCGGGTGCAGGCACAGCACAGGGGCAGTGTCCATCGGGCCCCGGAGATCGTGAGCAGCTCCACCGTCCACAGGCCGTGCAGGGAGGCTGCCGTCACGCGGGGTACGTCTGCGCTTGGAGCTGCGGGCGACGCTCGCACAGACATTCTCGCATGAGCTCTCGCCGAGTTAGCAAGCTCGGTCAGTCGTGCCGAGGTCACACCTGCCTAAATGCGGTGGGGGGGTGTTCAGTGTGGGGCGACTCGGCCACCAGGGCTGCACTTCTCTTTGTAGCCTGCTGGGTCGACGGGACGTCTACACGAGCTGGGTATCACCTGCCTAGCTCCAAATGTAGCTGCAGTCTTAGGTCCCCAGGGCATTACACCGGGGTCTATTCATCCTCTGGAGCAGCCCGGGATTGGCAGGGTGCAAAGGTGGCTTCAGGCCAAGTCCCGAGTTCAACGAGGCGCAGCACAGAATCTCACCCGACGAGCCTAGTGAATCGCCAGCCCATTCTCGCCCCCTTCGATGCCCATTGTAACCTCAGTGGACGCAGGCTCTGGCATCCGGGGTTATCGATCATAATTATTGCAACTGTGGTACAACCCACCCCGTACCCTCACGAAGGAGCGTCTGTCTGAGACCCCGCATGGACAACCACCCACTTATAAATACATACGAACCAAGATGAACTGGGACAAAATCATTTCACTTCCTAAAAGCCAACACTCCATCAGGCAGCGCGCTCTGACCCAGATGTGTATCTTCATTTGCTGCTTTGGCTGTTATGAGAATACTTTCCAGCTCTGCAAAACGATTTAGTGAGACATCAAACCAGCAGACGAACAGGACACCAAGCCAAGGAATGGGTCCCATCCTGCAAACACTTATTAACGAGTCTAGAGCCTTGTGTGGATCACAAACTTTACTCTCCACTCATTCAGCATTGGTAGTCATTGCACACATCAGTACTTGGTGCACATAATTTTCCATGTGATCAGATCGCTACCGTATTGCTGTGATTGTCTGTACACTTAGGCTTTGATTCAGAAACCAGTGGGTGCTGTGGGTGCTCAGGACCAAGGCCTGAAAGTGCTGTTTTAAGTAAAGGAACAGTCACCTTCTGAATGTTTCCTTTCTCAGGAAAGGATATTGCACGGTAAATAAAAGGCAGAGAGAATAGATTCTTGCTCCTATATTTATACAAACACTGAGCAAACTGTAGGTTCCTGTTCCTGTAGTTTCATTGCCCAGAATGGCAGACATGGGCCAAGACATTTATAAAAAGAAATTTAAAATTAGGCTCTTGCGTCCAGCGTTTGGCGCCTGCCTGATTGTCAGGATCGCTGACACCCCGCGACCTCACTGAGGTTAGAGACCAGTCCTGAGGTCCGTGGGAGCAGCTGGCTGCTCAGCTGTTCAGAGAGGCAGCCACGTGGCTAAATACGGATCGAGGGTCTCACTTCTTGCACCTCTTTTTAAAAATCTTAGTCATGGTCGCAAAGTGACCTCCCGCCTCTTCTCCATTCAGAGAGAGCTGCCAGATTCAAAGCGGCAGTTTTTGGTTCTCCAGCTCAGGAAACATCATCCAGGCAACCTGGAATGCACTCACTCACTCGCTCGCTTTTCAACAGAGCAACAGGCGGAAAGCCTTCAATTTTGATTTTAAATACTAAATAAAGACATTTCTATTTGCACCCTTTTGAGTGTGGATGACACTGGTTTTAAATGGCTGCATAATTCCTAGTGTTTAACACTGTTCTGATTTGGTGATGTAAATCTGTAGGCTATATAAAAACAATACCTTACTTAGGCCTTTGCCATCATGACTGTATCATTAACTGCCCACACAGTGAGAACACCATCCAGTGGTTTCTGGGATGTGTGCATATTTAATTAGCACTGGTCCTGAGGGAAGGTGTATGGATCCAGTAAGGGGGGAAATATCAACCTTTGCTCAGTGAGTCTCACGGGGGGTGGGTATAAGAGGCCAGGGGAGGCCAAGCCTGGGGCGCAGCTACCGAACCACCACCTTAAGAGTGCGGACGCCTGGGCTGCGGCGGCCCCACTTGTGTTCTGCCCCGAGGCCCCCTCCCACTTTTCCCCCCATGGCTCTGTCCATGCTCCCCCCCCCCCCAAGGTGCCCGCCAGTCACCACTTGCCGAGTCCCTCCTCTCCGCCATCCCCCTCCCCTGAGGCGCCCACCGCCTGCTGAGTCCCGCGGGATGGAGGAGGGGGAATGCGGCTGGCCTCTTGGGGTGGGTAGGGGTGGAATGACTCAGCGAGTGGTGGGGCCTTTGGAGGAGGGGGGAGGGGAAGGAGTCAGCGAGGGGTGGGTGAGGAGGCTAAATGTGCGCTGGACCTGGGATGGGGCAGGGGGTGGAGTGTGGGCAGGGCCTCTGGGGAAAGAGGCAGAGCAGGGGTGGGACCATGGTCCGGGCCCTAGGGGCACCTCCATCGCTCGGGCCAGGCCTCCCCAGATGCTGGAGCCATGCGCTGCCCATGACAATCCCATTTTATGTGGGAGAGTTAGGCTCTGCACGCTACCTAGGGACATCAGCCTGCTTCACACTAACAAGTTACTTCAGTCCAGGCTAGTGGAAAATCCATGAGTCCTGTACCCTGTCTGACCACCGCTCTTTAGACAGACATTCAGGAAGTGGCCTGAGTGAATTTGGCTCTCCATTTTCTGTACATATTCGTGACTGGATTCCTCCTCCTCCTCTCAGTCTGGCCCCAGCTACCAGCAAAGGGCCCGTTCTGCAGAGGGGTCAATGACTCATTCATTCTTTTCTAGCGATATTGTGCTCATTTCCTGGCCTTCCTTGGAAGGGCTCGTGGCTACTGCATGAAAGTAAATGTGAAAATCTATTTGAACAGCTGCATGCACCTGGCAAGAATCCCATCACCTAGATCTGAGAGTGGAGCAAACAGCTCAGCCAATAAACGCTTGACGGTTGACAGGCTTACCAGGTTTGGCTTCTTGCCACCCGGCAGGTCAGGTGCTTTGGTTTGCACCAAAGCAAAAAGAGCCTAACATAAGCCAGTATAAATCAGTGAACGGTTGTCAAAGGATCTCGATTAGAAAGAGATTCTAACCTCCATAGGCGACAACACAGCTAAGTGTAACTAGGTCGAAGGGTTGCCACCTTTCTAATGGCTGGTAATTAGACCTCTGAGGCCCCACCGGAGGCCCCGCCTCTTCCCCCAAGGCTCCGCCCCTGCACGCCCTGTGCCACTGTGAACCTCATGAGCAGCCTCGCCCTGGAAGCGGAGGTGGCGGCTGCTGCTGTGGCAGAAACACATCATTAGGATGAGATGAGAAGCACTGATCCCATAAGCCTGCCAGAAACCGTGGCACGTAGAATCACTGGCAGCCAGAGCAGGATGGCCACTCGGGGGTGGGGAGTCTGGCTTGTTAAATCTCAAAAAGAAATGCACCTCTCCCATTCACTCGCTAGACTCTTAGTCCACTCACCAGTAGTGAACGGACCCGCCCAAAGAGGAAGATGGTAACTACACTTTTGTAACCGTATAGAACATGTGAGAGAGAGGCACTCGAGAGGATGACTGAGCATGTACCGTTTAAGCGGTTCCCCTTCATCTTTACCTTACTGGATTTTGGAAATTTGAAATGCTGACTGAACTCGGTTGGTCTCCACTGAATGGCCTTGTGTGTTAATACCCACTACAGACGGTTACGTATTAGTACCAAGTCATCATGGGTGATCTGCACATTTGCTTTTTGGTTGACTCCAACATTTGGTACTTGAGAAGGGTCACATGGGTTGTGTGCTGGGTGAGATTTAATGAAACGCCTCTGTTGAGGATATTTCACAAAGTCACTTTGAAACACTTGGCTGCATATTTTGAGGCTTTCAGTCCATTAAAGATTAATGGATAATGGGCTTCAGATTACCTAAGTGTTTTCAGAACAACCCATTATCTGCAATCACCTTTCCCCAGGCCTCTTCAGTATCCATTTCATTTTCAGGTTATTCTTTAATAACGTTCCTTAGCGAACTGATACTGCTGGGTTCTTGCCCCAAACCCGGCAGTAGCTCCATGGTAAAGTGTCGGCTTTGGACTGTTACTGGAGAGTTCTGTAGCACGTTTTAAGACAAGGGCCAGGAGGACAAGGTTTCATTCCTCACCCCTTCTGAACAGTGCAATTTGAACATTGCATTTTGCAATATGAATATTCAACAGGCCAAATTCAGCCCAGGCCGGCTCTGTTCTAGTGTTTAGGAAAGAGAACTTTTCATCTCGGCTTTCAATCTGTGTTCGGGTGGTTAGAGAACCCTGGGCCAATGTGTCCGGTGCCATGAATGAGTCTGAATGGAGAGCAGCTAACCTTTGGCTTGTCACTGCGCAGACTCTTACAAAAGTCACCCTACCCTTTCACTGGTGTCGGGATCGGAGATGTCTGCCAAGTGCGATGGCCCAGCAGAGGCCCAGCCTTTGTGACTCGAACCATACTAAGGAGGGTTTGCAATTGGTTGCTGAGAATCAGGAAGGGACCGGGCCTGGCTATGCTCTTGGATGTATAAAGGCAAAGGCAAGCAAAGCTCTTGTTATCAGGACAAGCTAAAGGCTACTTAGAAGTCTGGAGAGTTCTCCCACCAGTCCGGCACCTCAGTGGGGCACATCTTTCTTTCCGTGCCATCTGGGACTTACAGCGTCAACCTTCTGCTGCGAGTGGAAGTGGCCGCTGGTCACACTGCCTTGGCCATGCAGCTCACACTGCAGGAGGAGAGGAAGGTGGAGGAGGGAATTCATCTCCCCCTCTGTTACGGCTTCACCATGTTTCCAGGGAAGTGGGGAAAGGCACTTGCAGCTATCAGAGTTCTAACAACACCAATCGGAGGTCTGGGGTTTTTTCCTGATTCTGAATCTGGACATTTTTACAACTGCCCCCCACTCCCCCCGTATTGCCAAGAGCCCTTCCCAGAGCACATTCATGTTCCCTAGCAGCTGAGCTTTATCTCTCAAAAACTCTCCCCGCTGGCATGTCCTTGAAGTCCTCGCATTTGTTCCCAGATGTGCAGGCTGCCCCCTAGCAAGACTGGGACGTAGCACGCTTTGCCAGAAGACAGCATCCTCCCTGATGGGAAGCCCTCCCTCTTTCATGCAGACTATGCCACCAACCCAGATTCATGGTGTCAGCGGGAGAAGCAGCTGAATGACGCTAGGATAGACACTGAGCCAATTTCTTTGGGGTAAACAGCTGCTGCTTCGTTGACTTGAGTGATGTTGCTCCAGTTTACACTACCAAAGAACTTGGCCCTTTATAGTTTCCTGCACTACTATAAAGAATACACAGGCCTGGCGATACGGGCAGACGGTGTACAAGAGAAATCCAGTCTCGTCTTAACAATAAAAATCTAGTCCAGCCCTGGGGGCGTAGTTTGAGAGTGTGAGGGGTACGCGCAGTGTAGCCAGGGGACTGTGACAAGGTTGTTGTGTGTCTTGGTTTTTACCGTTACAGAACTATGACACAATGAAACTACCAACATTATTAGACCCCATTGCTGCTGTCTGAATGCTCATAGGAGCATCTGCCAGTCTATAAACTGAGACCCAGATTTTTAAAGGTATCTAAGCATTGAAAGTCAATGAGATTTAGGCTGCTACAACCCAGATTTTCAAAGGTAATTAGGCACCTAACTCCTATTGAAATCCACGGGAGTCAGTTTGAAAATGGGATTCCCACGATTAAGTCACTTAGGGGTTGTAATGCTTAAATCTTTAAAAATCTAAGACCAAGTGCCTGAGGATTAAATGACTTGACTAATGTCTATGGGAAATCCATGGCAGAGCTAAAACATGATCTCAGATCTCATGACTTCCTGTCCTGTGCTTTAACTACAAGACCATCCCACCTCCCACCCAGTCAGTGGCTGTGGAGAGGGCTGAATTGCTTAAATATTAACGTTATCAAATAATGGGTCACAGCAAATGAGCAAATGGCACTTCCAGTTCTGCGGTGTTCTACACACTCAGCCGGGTATAATGTACTTATCTGTAGGTTTTATTTCTTTACATGCCACACTCTCTTTGTCTCATTTGCAACAAGGAATAAAATAATGATGCTGTAAACAGACTTTTAAAAGATGGTGTCAGTATTTTAATACACATTTGTCTGCCCAGGATTTAAATCTTGTGGGTTGCAAATATTTAACAGCATCCTGGGGAAGATCCTATATGGTTAAAGGGCAAAGTCTCCTTTCCTCTCGTTAATTTTTTATTTCAGTAGAGCTTTGCGTGTGTTTATGGTATGAAAGACTTAATTGACATCTTTTGAATATTAAATGGGCCATGTTTTTCCACAGGTAGTTGGATGTCACAAATGCAACTGGGTGAGATCCCTGTTTTACACTACATTACGTATTTGTTTTTAACAGCTGGCCTCTATAAACTGTTATCATAACCCACTTGCCTAGCAGCATTTAGCCAAACTGTGGTCATGAAACAAGCCATTATTGTTTTCACATGTGTGGCTGGTTGTTCTTTTACAGTCACATTGTCTTCATATGATCCTGTCACATATTTTTTATGCCTTCAAAGTTTGCCCAGGCCAGATGGTATCTAAGGAAAAAATATCATAGTTGTGCAATAGAATTTTCTCTTCAAATAGTTTTGAATATAAACTAAAGAGGAATTCAGTGCACATGGTACTAAGGAAATCAATGTGTTCTGTTTGTACTCAATGCAAACCATATTTCAGTAATGAAATCCTTTTAGTGCAATTTTATTTCATTTACATAATGTTTCTAGCCAGAATGGTAGAAGTGTCAGGATTCTGTGATAAAGGACACCCTGTTGCTTTCAGTTACGCTTTGGATCTCACACTATTAGAAGGATATTTTGGATGCTGTTAAACAGAAGGGAGCCAGGGTTTCCTAGTGGTTGGAGCACTGGTCTAAGACTCAGAAGACATGGATTCTAGTCCAGGCTGCTGGGTTACCTTGGGCAACCTACTTCCTTGGTATTGTGCGTTGAGATCCACATTAGAGCTAGGTATTTTATTTATTTATTTATTTAACTCCTTAGAAACATAGGATGAAAACCGTTTTCTTCCCAGGACTCCCATCATGCTGCTGTGGAAGTTCCCTGCCTGCTTGAATATTGCTATTGCATCTGTTACAGTCTCTCCCATTAGCATAATGTCATCATTCCCTACGTTTCTCAGCTAGACCTTTGATTCATGCCAAGCAAGGCCACCTCTACCCCCTTCTTGGGCTGTCCTTTGCATCCTGGGGCAATGAGCACCCCAGAGCACTCTGGAACAAATCCCCCTCTGGTTCTTCTCAGTCCCCATTACTCTCGAGTGGCCAAAACAACAAAAGGCCCTTCTGCATCGATGCTTATTGCCTAGTTCCACAGTCACACAAGTGATCTGATCCCTGCCCAGTGCTCAGATTATCTAGCATGTGAAGTCTCAACTTACTGGTCATGGGCACTATGGAGTATCATGGGTTTCTGGCCAGGTGGGACTTGGCAGCCCCTGACTTAATTTCCCCTCCCCTCAGGACCCTGAAAAGTCCACACGCTAGATAGTTAGAACATCTGGGGTCCAATCTTTGAAAAGCAAACTCAGCCTTATGTCTTCACCCCAGTCCCAAGCCCCTCCCTGCTGAGGCCTGTCTTCCCTGTCCTCCCAACTCCTCTTGTCTGGAGTCTTCCTTACTGGCGCCTTCCCCCTGCAGGGTTGGCAGCCATCCACCATCCACCTGCAGCGGTCTCCCCTTTATAAGGCCCCGGTGCCTTCCCTTATTGAGCAGCAGGTGACCAGTCCAGCTGCATTTAAAGAGGCCACTCACCCTGTGGCACTATCCAATGAATAACATGCGGTGTGCATTGTAGGGTGTGTTAACACACTCCTTATTGTACGAGGATTTCAATGCATGTCTACCTCTCCTTCCATTGAGATAAGAAGGAAAATGCCTATATACCCTGTTTACCGGGCACTGGATCACAGAGCGCCATGTGTATTTATTGTTCAAATGCCCATTTGAATGACATAAATGATGCAGGGAATGGAAATCAAATGATCCTTGCTAGAGTGCATTGGAAGAGTCCTGTGAGGAGACAGCTTTTCTCAAATGCAACTTAAAACCCCTTCAATACGACGAGGGAATTGATAAGATTCAGCAGACATTTCGGAAATGACTGCGGGTGTGACACGGAAAAGGAAAAAAGTGTTTCTTTCACTGCAGGAACCAAGCATTTCGACTGGTCTAATCTATTCTATCTATAGGGGCTGGAACCAGAGGGGCGAGGGGTGCTGCCGCACCCTGGCTTGAAGCGGTTTCCATCACACACAAGGTTTACCATGACTCTTAGCACTCCAGCTATACAAACTGTTCCAGCGCCCCTGCTAGGCTTGGGAAGACTGGGTTGGAACAGATGCGTGTCCGAGCAGCACAACGAGAGACGTCTGTGTGGTTAACAACACGCAGTAACTGAAAGTAACAAACCCTGCTGCTGAAGCAGAACTACAAGCAGAGGCAGAGAGAGGGACTGTATGTACACTGCCAAAGGGCTTCCAGTTAAAACGCCGATGCAGTCAGAAGACAGCTCTGAGTCAGGGTGATGTCTCAGGCAGAAGGGCCAGATTTGTACCTGGGAAAGATCAACGGGCCAAATCATGGTCACAAAAGCCCCACTGGATCCCGGGTCGAGCTCTGCCCCTCTGGGTCTTGTGCCCAGTGCAGCTTGCCCAGTCCAAAGAATCTTGTCCTTCAGCTCTATCCGTTGCTAGGAGGAGATCCCCTCCATCACCCCATGCGGCCTCGGTGCTGGTCCCAGACTGACCAGGTCAACAAGATCTGACCCCATGAACTTACACTGTCTCCTCCTTTTCAGCCCAAGGCTTATACGACTGGTACCCTTGCCACTCTGCCTCCTGTGTCATTGGTCAGCAGTAAACCAAAGAAATGACCTGTCAGGGTGGAGCCAGAAAAGAGGGCGTCAGGGGGGAGTGGAAGCGGGGGAGGAGGGGAATTCCACTGCTGACAATTATGGGATAAGTCCTACACACCATCAATAAAGTTCCCTATTGGAGGAACAACGTATTCCCTCCAGACCTCTAGGAATATTCTGGTTCCATTAGCCATGAAAACAGATCCCTCTCCCCAAAAGCCTAGATGCTCCCCAACCTCAAAATGCAGGAGATAATTGTTAGTCCATGATCGTCATCAGTTTCCAGCTGCCAAACTCCAGGTCAAGACTGTGACCAGTGGGCGAGTTGAGCCAATAATCCTCTGGAATATGACAGGTTGAAGAATAGCAGCCGTGTTAGTCTGTATCCATAAAGAAAGCCAGGAATACTTGTAGCACCTTAGAGACTAACTAGTTTATTTCAGCATAAGCTTTCATGGGCTATAGCTCACTTCATTGTATGCATAGAATGGAACAGAAGCAAGATGCATTTATACACACAGAAAGAAAAACAATTGTACATTAGCATACCAATTCTAAGAGGGCTGTTAAATGTAGATGGCCCATTATCAGTAGGAGAAAAAAACATCTTTTGAAATGGATTTCTCTTGTCAGAGAAATTAACTCAGGAAATGCAATCAATTACTGTAATGAGAGAACCAATCGGAAGTTCTGTTTAGCCCCTGGTTTATTGTGTCCAATTTGAAAATTAATTCCAGTTCCTCAGTTTCTCCTTGGAGTCTGTTTTGGAAGTTTTTCTGTTTCAAAACTGAAACCATCAAATCTTTACTGGAATGGCCAGGAAGACTGAAGTGTTCAGGAATCATAACATTCAAAAACCAGTAAGAGAACAGCCACACCACCTCTCTGCTTATCCCCAGTCAACTGTTGCTGTAGCAGATCCCCAACTGCAACCCACTGTGCCCAATCCAGTCTGGGGATTTCTGGGAACTTTCCCAACCTTCGTACAAAACCAAATCTGAGGAAAATGAAAACAATTTGGCAAAGCTGCCCTCCACCCTGGTGCCCTTTGGAAGCGGTTGACAATTGCGGTTGTACGACACCCTGAGCAAAGAATGGCTGAGCTCCTCTGTGCACATGAGGTATAAACACAACTGTCCGAAGTGCCCAGCACTCGAATGCTTATGGAGATTTGTTGAGCTGCGAGAAGCTACGGCCTCTCCATAACCATTGAAAATTGTAGAGTTGGACATTTAAAATAGACTTTGGCAGAAAAATAAAGAGAAACGCAGGATGAACAAATCCAAAAACGACAACACAGATTTTTACAGCTCTCTTTTCCATAGCATCAGTATCTGTCTCGTCCCACTTCTGTGAAGGAAAAACTCCGCTCTGAGAACACTAACTGATTTACAACCTGTTTGCGTTACCGGCCAAGCTGACAAAGTCAGAACAAACAATCAAAACTTCAGAAAGCCTGGAATAATTCAGCCTATTGGGGCAACTATGGCACAACATCCCAAACCATTGCTTTCCTGCCCATCCCATGAGACTGGCAACTGCCCATTGCATGTGTAAGACCAGTGGGCTGTAGCCAGATCTTCTTTCAATGTATTTGCCCTGAAGGAAAAGAGGAAAAACAACAGGCTAACAATGATTTTGTATGGATGGACAGGAGCCCAGCAATCAATTTCCTTTTTCTTCATATCCTCGGAGAACAAATTGTTCAGAGCAGTGGGAAATAAATCTGGAACACTAAAGGGGAATGGCTGCTCAAAAATTGGAGCAGAAAAGGCATATGGGAAACCATTACTCTATTGCTAAGTTTAGTAAACCACAACCACAACATCAGCACAATTGATTCAGTGCATTAATTCAAGAAAAACTTGGCCTGCACTCTCCCCAAACTGGGTACAGATTGCTCTTCTAAATATACACATTTGGCATCTGGGGAAAGTTGGTTAATGCCATCTTTTCATGAGGCATGAAAATTAGGCTATCATTTGCTTCATGGGTTTAAAGGTTTCACAAAGTAAATCATAGAAAAGCTGAGGAATGAATTCCATCCACAAGTGCCACTTCTATAGCCAGACTATGCACCACAACACAGCTCTACTGAGACAAGAAAACACAAAATGATATCGCAGTGGCTGACTCGAGGGGGAATTCCATCAGCGCTGTGAGCTGGGCTTTGGCTGGGTGACTCCCATTCTGCTCGATACAAATTTCAAGGCTAAATCTGTTTGACTCTGAATATTTCTAGCTGCACTGTTGAGTCACATTCAATTTGTGATCCACTATAACCCCCAGATCCCTTTTCATCACCTAGCTATTTATTTCCCATTTTGTAGTCATGCCTTTGATATTTCCTGCCTAAATGAAATATTTTGCACCTTACTGAATTTCATCTTGTTGAATTGAAGCCAGTTCTCCAATTTGTCAAGGTTGTTTTGAGTTCGAATCCTGTCCTCCAAAGTGCTTGAAACCACTCCTAGCTTGGAGTCATCTGCAAGTTTTCTAAGCACATTCTCCATTCCATTATCAACTTCATCAATGAACCTTTTGGATAGTGCTGGCCCCAGGACTAATGACTGTGGAGCCCCACTAGAAACACTCTTCCAGGGGAACAGGAAACCATTGACAACTGCTCTTTGAGCATGGTCTTGCATCAGCCTTATAGTAATTTCATGTCGGCTGCGTTTCCCTAGTTTGCTTATGAGAACGGTTGCACATAAGTAAGCAAAACACAGACCAAGCCCCGCCATTGCCCAATGACTATCATCGTTATAAGCAGCAACGAGGGCAGGGCTGTCACCCCCCTCTGAAAGACGTCTTGACACCCGCCCCCTTTCAAATGTTGGTTTGTCTGCAGCGCTGGCGACGCAGTGTGAATTCTGTTCTGTTGTTCGCGTCTGTTGTTGGGCCTTCCAAGTCAGGCGTGATTCCAGTTCCCAGAGTGTCAGGAGGACGGCTGCCGACCCCACCCTCAGCATCAGGACGAAATTAGTGCATGTCTGCTTTCGTTTCAGTCTGCTGAGTACCGCAGCCTGTGTGCGCCCAGCAGAAATTTCCATGTGGCACAAATACACAACGGCACAAAACTTCTTTAAAGCACCAATGCCCCTGGGGACAGTCACATGCTACTTCCATAGTCACATACCAGCTCAGCGGCTGATGTTTGTTATGAGATCCATAATAAGACAGGATTCCAGTCTAATTTAGCAGCCTGCAGGAAGCGGGTGTGCACAGTATGACTGCAGCATTCCAAACAATAACGTAGTGTACACGCCGCTGTCGCAAGCGACCATGCTAGAGTATGTCAAATGCTGGTGCAGTGTCTCTAGTTAGGTTAAGCAGGCCATATTCATGCTTCATTGCCACTGTAGTTAGGCTGTAAGTCTGCTCTGCGGCTCTAGACTGAGCACACTGATGTTAGTTTCGACTCTAACCAAAAACTATATTTTTATCCCAGATACCCTACTCTAGAGATTGTCACAGTTCAGGGCAATTGCTCTGTATTCCCTCTTCACAGTCCCTCCAGGGCACCCAGCTCTATGCTTCTGGCCTCTCTTGGGCAGAGACCCGCATCTCTCTCCCTCCTGACCAGGAATACTTCCAGGTGGCAAAGTCCCCTGCCTGCACTGTGATATCTCCAGCAAGTCAGATTGCCTAAAGAGACCGGCATCTGCACCTTGCTTTCTCTCCCAAGGCTATGACCAGCTGGAACTGCCAGCAGTCACAAGACACCGCACAGCTTCTAACCAAGCACATTTCTTCTTAAGGTGAAAGCATTACAGAGAAAACCTATTAAAAACAAGAAAAGAACCTACATGCATAGATTCAGACAGACTCCAAGGCCGGAAGGGACCCTCATGATCATCTAATGTCTGACCTCCTGCAAATTGCAAGTCACTGAACCTCACCTACCCACTCCTATAACAGACCCCGAACCTCTGGCTGAGTTACTGACATCCTCAAATCATGGTTTAAAGACTTCAAGTTACAGAGAGTCCACCATTGACATTCATTTAAACCTATAGGTGACCTGTGCCCCATGCTGAAGAGGAAGGCAACCCCCCCCCAGGGTTATATCAATCTGAAATGGGGGCTATGGGGGGGAGAGAATCCTTTCTGACCCCAAATATGGTGATAAGTTAGACCCTGAGCATGTGGGCAAGACCTACGAGATGGACACCTGGAAAGAATTATCTGCAGTAACTCTGAGCCCTCCCCTTCTAGTGGCCAGTCTCCGGCCATTGGGGATTTTTGCTATTGGCTGTCACCAATGGGCCACACACCATTGTAGGCAGTCCTGTCCTACCATCCCCTCCATAAACATATCATGTTAATAAGCTTACCAGGGTGCACCCTCCAACTTCAGTCTCAGGTAGGAGTCGATCCTTCCAACACCGCCAAGGAGTTTCTGTGGTGACAAGTTCATAACAGCCTAGCTCAGAACTCACACCCCATATATCGGTCAGTCTTAGACAGCTTGGGCTTTTCATCTTGAGACTCTGGGAACAGGTAATCAGCAGACAATGGTCCTCTCCTCATGGCATCGCTTCAAAAGGCTGGTTTTGTGCATGACTGTTGGGGGCGGGGGGAGAGAATTGGCATTCACCGCTCCCAAGAGATGCCCCCGGCAAACCCCTCATAAAATGCACATAACAAAAGTCTAGAAAATGGTTATTTGACTCTCACAAAACATCACCACTGGGAGAGAGCCATTCAACATAAAATAATAGCCCGATTTATACAATTCACCGAAATTCTAGACCACTTTATAAAGTTAAATGCAACACTGAATAAAGTATCTGTTCAATTCAATACGGGAGCTGGGAAATTTTGCTGCTTTCTAAGGAATGTATATGAACGGCCAAGAAAGATAACAGGCCAAGGAAATCATTTGTAACTGAATTTCTTTATAGTTGCAGGGATGAACTACATTTAACAACACCAGCTCCCAGGACCAGTGAACATACGGACCAAATGGAGTATTGGACCAACTCTTAATGGCTCTGTTAATGACAACCTTACACATTGGAAGCACAGAAGAATTCAAGATGCATAGTGGAATGAACAGGGAAGTACCGAAGGTCATGACATGATTTTGTGAGGTGAGTGTCACAGTTTTAAAATGGCACCCTACTGAGCTCACAAAGAAAAAGGACCAGATCACGGGTGGCTGAATGATTCCTTCTCTTTCCTCTCCTTCTCTTTCTGTTTGTGATTTGTTCACCAGCAGCTTACAATTTTCTCCAATTGATTTGCTTGTTGAAATTTCTCTCTACATCATCTTCACTGAAAAAACCAGGCTCCGTAGATTATCTGGGAGCAGTTTCTTGCTTTGACTATTTGATGTTTGACATTCGAGGTGGGGTGCTTCGTTTTGATTGGATGCACAGGTCCCATGGTAAGGTTATGTCGTTTTATGTGGTGGCTGGTGGGCACGGCCCATTCCCCAGGGCGGAGTAGCCAGATGGCTGTGCTTAGAGAGCCACAGATGGGGGCAAACATCCACCATTTGCCCCAGATACAGAAGGAGGAGACTGCTGGTGAAGATCTGTCCAAGACACCTCGAACTGGGGAGGTGGAGGCACGGGGAGGGGTATTTGGTGCTGGGAGGAGGGCAGGGTTACTATCAGGTTGCAGTTCATAACCTCAGGAGGGCTCCAAATCTCTCCCGAATATTGGGGCCCGAATGCAGAAAGCACCTCAATGCCAGCCTGCTCCTCGGCGCTAAATGAACATGCCACACCGGCTGGCGCGCTCCCTCAGCGGCTTGTCAGAATAACACCCCCCCGTGAGGAACTGCAGCAAGCCCCCCAGAGGGGCTGTGTTACACCACCGCCATTCCAGACTCAATCCATCCCCATCGGTCTTCATTTTCCTCACCCCTGGAGACTGCACAGAAGTGCAGCCAAGGTCAATTTCAGGAGGATTCAGAAATAGCTTCTGCAGCTTGCCGGTAATCACCAGGAGTGAAGTGTGGCCAAGTTCCCAATCCTATGGTGAAGAGAGGCATGAAGAGAGGAGGTTACAATGCTAGCCTAGGGCTTGGGAGACCAGAGCTCCAGTCCCTGCTCTGCTACAGGCTTCCTGGGTGTCCCTGAACAAGTCACTTAGCTTCTCTGGGCCTGGGTTCCTCCCCCCTACAGTGGGGATAACAGCCCTGCTCTGCCTCCCGGGGGCCGGGGAGATAAATACATTCAGAGCTGGAGGTGCTGAGACAGTCCTGGTGGGAACCCACGTCTCTTCCTCACACTTCCCAGAGAGACTCTGTCTTACTGCTTGCTGGTAGAAAAGTCATCCTCTTATCAAGCTCTTCTCTCCCCTCGCGCACCCAGGCAGTGCCATGCCAGGGCTTGCCCCCCACTTCTCTTCACCAGGGATCTTGGGGGAATTGTGTCTGCCACTGGGAGTTGGGAGCATAAGTGCCTTTGGGACTCTCCTATTGGTGCAGAGCAAACAGGTAGACACATCACCTATGAGAGTTTCTCTTCCCTTCCCTTCCCTCTTTGCTCTAGGACAGGGATCTCCAAACTTTAGGAGACGAGGGCCATATTAGATTTTTGAATGGGCTTCGCGGGCCGAAGCGACTGTGAAAAAAATTCAATTTATGCAAATATATGCAAAATGCCCCCCTTTGTGCCGCACCCCTTCCCCTTTACTTCTCCGGCCGCTGCTGTGCCCCCTCCTTTACTCCTCTGACTGCTTCCATGGAGCACTCACCCCTCAGCACATGGGGCCGCCAGCAGCAGCTCGCGGGGGGGTGGGGGTGGGGAGGAGGCAGCGGCGGCTTCTCCACATGCCTGCTCAGCTGGAGGGCCGGACAAATTGAAGCTGCGGGCCGGATCCAGCCCCCGGGCCGTAGTTTGGAGACCCCTGCTCTAGGACCCTAAGTCTCCCTTTAAGTAGTGTGGCTGCCAAAGATGAGAGGTAAGTGCTTCATAAGTGTATCTAAGGTACAGCAAAGGACTCAAAGAGCCAGACTTTACCTGTGCCAAAAGGTCTGTGGGACTAACAGAGATGGTGGAGATTTTTATTTATTATTTGAAAGGGTGTTAGTCTGGCTTCCTTTGTTCTGCTGTGGATTTGGTCCAAGGTATAGGTCAAACAAATACGAGTTCTGTCATCTCTGCAAAAAAGACAGCGCTGTCTCTTGCTTACTCCCTCCGGTTTTTAAATGCATTTCCGTCAGAGAGTGGAAGCAATTAGCGGGGAGATCTCTTGGTCAAAGCTCCCCGAGCAGCATTCCAGGAAGCATCCGAAGCCCTTGCAGCTCTGGATTCTCAGGTCCACCACCTCTGCAGTGGGCATGTCGCATTTCTTGGGCCTGAGCCCCCTCCTCTCTCAAAAACTCCCCCCCCCCCATACAATCTCCTTGGTTTGTGTTTAAGATAAAACAACATTGCAAATCATGGAGTCAGACTGTGCCATTAACTGAGGATATTCTCCTGATTTTCTGAGAGAAAATCATACAACAATATTCCACCGGGAAAAGTTTCTCATCAGCCTGCCCCAGCTCTGGTGTAGACAGCACTATGTGGACGGGAGAGTGACTCAGGGAGATGGAACCGCTCCTGTCGGCGTAGGTGACGTCTGCACAGACGTTCTCCAGCTGCGCACCTGCACCCGTGCACCGGTGAGGGTAGACAAGCCCTCCATCAGGGTCACGGGGTGGGGTGACGAAGAGACATTGCACGTCTGGCTGCACCCTGCCTCCACAACACTCACACCGGCAAGTTCGAGTGGTACCAGGAACCCTGGGGAGAGTGTCTTTGCTCTCCCTTGACTGCAGTTCACGAGCTGCTGTGGAATGGGGGGGGGGAAGGGGGCTGAGGCCACACCCCCACCCCCCACATGCTCCTCTCGGCCCCACTTTGGGGGTGTTTAGCATCGCTGTGACGAGCGCAGTGAGGGCAACCGATTCCTTGGTTTGCCGACATGTCCGAAAAATTGAACAAAGGTCAGCTGGGCATGAACAGGGAGGATGTGTGGCCTAGGAGACTTGGACACTGGACTGAGTCCCAGGAGACCTAGTTCTGTTCCTGGCTCAGCCACTGCTCTGCTTGGTGTCCTTGGCACGTCACTTCCCCTTGGGAGACTCGGCTTCTGTGAAATGGGGATAATGGAGGTAAAGCGCTTGGCGATCTGCTGACGCAAGAGCGATAAAGACCGGGGTATTATTGTTACCTTTGACATTGCCCTAACAACAGGGTCAGTGTCGGCCGTTCCAGCAACAAGACCAATGGGAACCTTCCGGTGCGTGTCCGGTGCTGATGAACTCTCCAGTTGACATGTGGACTCCACTGATTGCAGACTTTTAGAACAAGCCCGCAATTCCTGAGCCAAGCCCAGGAAACAACACACTATGGGAGCATGGATCTGAGCTCCAACTTCCTTCTAATCGCCAGACTGCCTGGTTTCCTTGTGTCTGTTTACCCATCTCTGCACTTGAAACCCCTAGACTCAGACTTCAAGGTCAGACGGGACCATCATGATCCTCTAGTCTGACCTCCTGCACATTGCAGGCTGCAGCACCTCACTCCTGTAACAGACTCCTGACCTCTGGCTGAGTTCCTGAGCTCCTCAAATCATTACAAACTTCAAGTGACAGAGAATTCACCATTTACACTAGTTTAAACCAGCAAGCGACCCGTGCCCCATGTTACAAAGGAAGGTGAAACCCCCCCCCCCCAGGGTCTCTGCTAATCTTCCCTGAGGAAAGGTTCCTCCCTGACTCAACATATAGCGATCAGCTGGACCCCAAGCAGGTGGGTGAGACCTGGAGTTAAGGTTACTGTGATCTGCGACTGCTAGCAGCAAATATCTCCAATGGCCAGTGACGGGACACTAAACGGGAAGGGACTTACTACAGAGAATTCTTTCCCACCTGCCAGACACGTGGGAAAGAATTCTCTGTAGTAAGTCCCTTCCCGTCTAGTGTCCCGTCACTGGCCATTGGAGATATTTGCTGCTAGCAGTCGCAGATCACAGTAACCTTAACTCCAGCTCTCTTTCAAACACAAATCACTACAAAATGGGGTGACTAGATGTCCCGATTTTTATAGGGACAGTCCCGATATGGTCATGCACCAGCGAAGGGCACTGTGCGCTCATGCTGTGTGAGTATGGCTCTCTCCTTAAAGAGAACAAAGGATCTGATGAATGATTATCAAAGGAGCATTTCCCAGAGAAGGATGGGGAGGTGGATTCTCAGTGAAACATTCCCTCCCCTTCCTACACCTGGCTATTGAAACAGGAAGGTGCACAGCAGTGAGGTTACAGTTCATTTCCGCTGTGGATGGTTGTCAGGAATGGCTGTCAAAACTACTCTGAGTTAACGTGCAACGTTGTACTACTTCTTTGTAAATAGCCCTGGAGGATGTTTGCTGTAACCAACCTAACACTTATGAGAATCAAACTTCTGTGCTTTACCAAACCTCCCTGGGGGAAGCAGAATACATGGTTCTGAGTTCTTTGTTCCACTAGTATTTCCTGTAATTAATGTCATACCATTTCCTGACACTTCTTTGTATTAGGGCAACCACTTATCATATGCTCATAAGCCTCTGTAAATATCTCCCAGGCCTGTCAAATATTTGGGCTGCCTCGTTCCTTCTGAGCAGCGCTCTGCAGTATGGAAGTGCTACAAGCATCTCTCACTCGTTTAATATTCTCATCTCTGAAAGAATGTCCCTGCTCCTTGAGCATCGCTCATTTACATGCCTCTCCTCACCCATGCGCACTTTGGGTATGACCGACTCACAGGAGATGCTGCTCATTGACAAAGCCATAAACGCTGGCAGCTTTCTGTGGGAGCCAGCACATGGTGTGCGCTAGAGATAACCGCACTCTAGTCGGGGAGATAGCACAGGCAATACAATTAACCGGAGTAATGTTTGCACAGCACTTTAAGTGTGTGAACTCTACAGAACAGCAGGAAACGCAGGGGCAGCTCTGTGATCCAGAATGGCCCCTCCATGAACAAACCCACAGGAGGTGATTCAGTGGGGAAGGAGGCTCAGTAAAGTTCTCGGCAGGAGGAGGGGTCCATCGGAGTTTGGAGGCCTTGCCTCCTCCTGATCACACAGATCTTGGGACCAACCCCCATTGCAACTGCAAGGAACCCAAAGTTTTCTTGCCAGTTAACAGCCTCCAGCCTTTGGGAGCATGGCCCTTGCTCAAGTCAGGCTCTTCCTACCTGCTCTCTGGACATGAGCCCAGAACACACCCTTCCCCTCTCAGAGAGACCCCGTGGTGTGGAGCTGCTGCAGCGACATCCTCCCCACTTCTGTGCCCCGTGGTCTCAGATCTCACAGCTCTCCACCTACAGGAGGGGAAGGGAGCACCAATCCTTAGACGGTGCATTGGATCTATTGGCCCTGCTCACTTTACGTAACCCTGTAGATCAAACTCCTCCCTGCCCCTCTCTTTGTTAGATCCATCCATTAACCTACGTCCCCAGTCTAGCTCTCGGTGACCCTTGCAGGCAGCCCCCTGGAGCCCCACTCCCATCACAGGGGCTCTGTGCGGGCAGGGTGGGTCACCTGCATGGAGCTCATGACAGGATTAGGCCCCTGGACTGTGAGCATTTTGGGGAGTGATTGTCTTTTTCCTTTGTCCTTGTCCATGGCCCCACATAATGGGGGTCCTGACTGGAGCCTCAAACAGCTACTTTAATGCCATAGAAAAATGACTGTCAAAAATTGTACCTCCGACTTGCACTGTATCTGCTGCTTTCAATACTGCTGTCATAAACATAGAGCTAAAGAGAGCATAAAATCCCTCCTTTACCTGTAAGGGGTTAATCAGTTCAATGAACCTAGTTGGCACCTGACCAGAAGGACCAATGGGGAAAAAAGATCCTTTCAAATCTGGGGTGAGGGAGATTTTGTTTGTGCTTTTTGTTTGTTTCCTCTCGGGACAAAGAGCGAGACCAAGCAGGTAACCCAGCTCCTACTGAACTGATACATCTAAAATTACAGAAATTGTAAGTCAAGGCAAGGAAATGTATTCGATTATTGTCTGGTTTAGCTTGTGAATTTTCCCTATGCTAAGAGGGAGGTTAATTCCTGTTTTTGTAGCTGTGAAGTTGAGCCTAGAGGGGAATCCTCTGTGTTTTAAATGTTATTCATCCTGTAAAATTACCTTCCATCCTGATTTTACAGAGGGGATTCTTTTACTTTTTCTTTATAATAAAGTTCTTCTTTTAAGAACCTGATTGTTTATAGTGTCCTAAACATAAAGGGTCTGGTCTGTACTTTTATTAAAGGCAATTAGTTGGTATATTATTGTCAAGCCTCCCCAGGAAAGGGGATGAAGGGGTTTGGGGGAGATTTGGGGGAAATAGGGACTCCAAGTGGTCCTTTTCCTGAATCTTTGTCTAAATCACTTGGTGGTGGCAGCAATGCCGTCCAAAGACAAGAGAAGGAATTTGTGCCTTGGGGAAGTTTTTAACCTAAGCTGCTGGAATATAAGCTTACGGGGTCTTTCATGCAGGTCCCCAAATCTGTACCCTAGAGTTCAGAGTGGGGAGGGAACCCTGACAACTGCGTTTGTTTTATCATGTGAAAAAAATGATGGTCTTTATTCCACCCCCCCAGTGCCAGCATCTGCCCATGTGAAAGTGACAGGGCACTTCGTCAATCTTCTGGGGAATGTAGACTTCATAAGAGAAGCAAGGAAAGGACACAACTTGTTCTGTGTTTTAGAGCTTACTTTTAAGAACGGCAATTAAGTTGCAAATCAAGTTGTCATGTGTGTAACTGAATATTGACCCAGAGCCATTCCTGTAGCAACAGGTGCGCTTCATGTGGTCTTTATCCCCCTCCAGCTCTTGCTCCGTGGACACTCAAGTCAGCAGCTGGGACCCCCATTTGGTAGCTGCATAGGCTTAGGTTACTTTCTCTGCCATATATTGTTTCAACAGTTGACTAATTCCTCTCTGGAACTTCTGTGAGCTCTCATTTGGCATTCTGCCGGCTCAGGAGAAGTAATCGCCACACCTACCTCGGGACCAAGCAGATGAGAATCTGACTGGCCTGTTTTGTTTTTTGATTTTTTTTTAAAAAAAGAACCTTGAAAAACATCTGGCAAAGGTCAAGTCATCTGAAGAAAGGCTTTTTCTTCGCCCAGTGCCCAAGAGTGCAGTGTGTATCACCCCAGGCAGGGGAGAGGAAACTTCTTTCTGCCATCAGGTCATCAGCCTGAAGTAAGAACTAGCTGCCTGGACATTTCCTTGTGAAACGTGAAATTTCCTTGTGAAACGTGAAATTTCCTTGTGAAACCCTGAGGTCTGCCCTCAGCAATCAAACCAGCTTTA
The DNA here is from genome assembly GCA_032164245.1 of Sternotherus odoratus. NCBI lineage: Eukaryota > Metazoa > Chordata > Testudines > Kinosternidae > Sternotherus > Sternotherus odoratus. Next base: position 84,480,537 of record JAVMKO010000009.1, on the reverse strand, counting down.
TGTTGTCCTCACTTTTCCCCCAGCCCGTTACCCTTCAGTGCATCCTATTATTGTTACTCTCCTGCACATTGCCGTAACACCCAAAGGCCCATGGTGTTCCACCTATGCTGGAAAGTGCCATCAACTGGTTCTTTGATCCATCCACAGTTATAGAGGTGGCTGTAGTTGCTGCATCTGCTGGCCAGATACCAGGGGTTCCGTGCACCCCCCATCTTTCCCTTCCAGGTTTCTGGTTCTCACCAAAATCAGCAGGGCTCTGCCTACTGATGCTTCCAATGTTCACTTAATTTTGGAATTAATCGAATGCGGCACTCAAAAGTGATTGCAGTACATTCAAACTGTAAGAGTGTGCTACCCAGTCTCTGTGCTCTTGAGTACAGAGAAAAGGACTCTTTATTGCCAGACCACTAACTTTAACTGCTCCCCAGCTTAAGTTCATTCTCTACACCCCCAGGCTCCCACACTTTACCAGCTGGGAACTTGGGGATCCACGGCTGCCACCATCTGAGTAAATCTCAAAGGCCCTGGATTGGGGTACTCAGACTCCCCCCTTACCTCCGTCTGGTTCCCCTCCCTCCTCCCCCTTCTCGTCTGAAGAGAGAGACAGACTTCGTTCCTCAGCTCATACCCTGAGCTGGTCCGTTTACCTACTTCCCTCCCTCCTCTCTTTCCAGATTGGAAGCAGAGAAAACCTTAAGGGAAATAAACCAAACGCTTTTTATAACTAACAAGATTTAATAAAGAAAAGAGATTAGAACATAGGCTACAGTACAACTTACAATTTAGAGTTCCCTAATTCCCCCTCTGAAAAGGACAGAGACACCCCAAATAGGTACAGACTTTATGGAAAATCAAAATATCACTTACAGTCAGCTAATTAGGAATATAAGAAGAAAAGTAGAGTCATTCTCAAAAGCCAGAGACGCTCCGGGACCCTTGCCAAGCTACATGGCAAGCCAACTCAAACTGAAAAACTCCCTCCCCCATGGCAGGGAAGCTCTTACGTCACTTGTTCTCAGGTAACATTAACCCTCTCCAGCACTTTACACTTATGACACAAACAGACAAACGTTCCAGGGTAGGGCCTCCCATCATTCAGCCAATCAGGGAGTTTCCAACCTGAAGTCATTATTCTGGAATAGTGTGTCCACAAAGAGAGCTATTCCTGAATAGCTATTGCTGAATAGCTTGTTCCCTGTGTAGAGAACCCCTTATCTGGCACCACAAGTATTTTGGTTACTTAAATGCCAAATTGTGGTTGCAGAATTTCATCTCAGTTATTGCTGCCCATAGAAATGGACACACACGTGAGTGTGTGTAAAGTTGGTTATAAGCTTATATTTATAAAGATAAGAAAAGTTTATTTACAAAAAAGGGTTATCTGAAAATCACTGTATTGACTTTGAATTACAGGTTCGGTATGTTTTATCTTGCTCTATGATTTTCCTGCCTTATGAAGTCAGCAGTGGTTCCATGTTTATTAGCATTGGCACCCATCCAGCCTGTCTTCCCAGCTCTAGGCTTGCAAGAATGCTCTATTCCACCCTGGGTGGATCTCCGAGGCGGAGAGCTGGTTGGGAGTTTGGAGTGCTGCTCCATCCCTGATGCAGAGCAAGGACATGGTGCCAGCATTAATAAAACAAAAGAAGAATTAAAGGGATGAGGAGAGGGACAGAGAGAAAGAAAGAAAAGATGAGGCCAAAAGAAAACAGAGACAAGGAGGAAATGCAGAGAAAGGGAAAGAGAAACTCAGATTAGTCTGTGGCAAATAATCACACTTTGTCATGGATTCCAGGACAATAACCAGGACAAATTCCAGAACAATTACCACCAAATCCACTTAAAAAAACAAAGTTTACTCTTCGGCCATAAAAATTCCAAAGCAATAAGAGAACTTGTCCTGCTATCTCTCCTCCCCACCCCCCTTCCTGCTTTCTAGCACATACAAGATTAATCCTGTTCATTTCCCCAGCCAGGCGGGTTAGCCCTCATTTCAGCTGGGCTGAGCAAGGGGAATGCAGACTGGGGCTGAGAGAGGAAATGGAGGTTATCACATTGTATGGCATTGGGCTGCTCTCTCCCCATGTCTTTGAATGGGACAGGAAATCCACTCACCCATTAGGATATTACCAGGAGATAACTGTCTTGTGCTAGCCATTTTGCTATAGCTATAGCCCTAGTCCTAGCCCACACCCACCTATGTTTTGATCATCTCCTGTCTTGACTACTGTGATCACCTCTCAGGCCATCCTGATTGACACATTGCCCCCCACTTCCAGGCCACCCAAAATGGGGCCACTAACTTTTCTTTGTCTGCTCTGACCCCAGCCCACCTGTGGGATGTGCAGCACCATCCTTCTCAGGAGTAGGAGGGGGAAACCCAGCAGGAGTTAAGAGATGGGCAGCAAGCAGCAGCTAGTTGCAAAATAACCCCGTTAGGGCTGCAGCTGTTTGCCTTGATGAAATTTAAAGGGCTAGCCCTCAGAGAAGCATGCTGGGGGGCGGGGTGGGAGGAAGTAACCCTATGAAAGACACCCAGGCCTGTAGGGAGAATCAGTCAGGGGTCAGGGAATTACAAAGGGAGGTGGCCCTTGGGCAATGGTTTTGGTGCATTTCCCATTTCTTCTTTCCATTATTTTCCAGGTGGAGTAGCGCAGTCTTGCGGACTCTTTAGGAAGTGGAACACGTGCGCTGTTCAGAGATTCTCTGGGCAAGATACTGAATCTGGTTTCATCTGCCCTGTTGCAGAGCTAGTTATGTGAAAGCACTTCATAGACACTTCTTGCTTCCTCAGGGATCTAACTTCTGACTTCATACTGCATTGAGTTTAAATTGTATGGCCTCTTTTAAAGCTCTAATTCAGTCTAGCTTAGACTGTTTCTTGTCACATCTCCTTTAGCTCCCCGGCAATGCCAGCCTCAGACAACCCCTATCCCCCCACTTCCTCTTCTGGCTCTGTGCTCCACCATTCGTATGGAACACTGGCCTAGTCCCACTTGGCCAACCACCTGGCTTTCCTCCTTTGCATCCTTCCCTAAGACTCATTTTGGGGCTGTCTTGTCTAGCGCTGTGCATGTGATCAGCACTTTAACAATAAGACTCTAGAGACGTAATTTCAATTCACAACAATGACCAAGTTACTGCATGTGAAGTGTTAACTTGGCAGCAACCACTTCTGGTTCCGTGTTTGTACAGCTCCGAGCACGGTGGGGTTCTAGTGCATGACAAGGACTCCGGGGTGCTCATAATGGGTAGTGACTACAGTAGACTCTCAATTAACCAGGATGATAGGGAAAAAATTAATCCTGGTTAATAAAATCCCGGATAATCACCATCCATAGGAAATATGGGGAGGGCGGGGTTGGTTCACCAGCCACCCTGCGCCGGGGAGAGGGGGTGTTGGTTCACTGGCTGCCCTGCGCCCTGGTGGGGCGTGGGGTGGTTTGTGTGTGCTTGGGGCAGCAACAAAGCCAGAGCCGGCCCTGCGAGTTGCATGTATTTTTTTTTGACATCCTGGTTAATCCACATCCTGGTTAACCCAATCCTGGATAATCGAGAGTCTACTGTATATTTCACCCCCGTTTGCAGCTTGGTTTATTGATACAGAATGTGCTGGCCATGGGTTCCTGCTCCTTTACCACATGTTGCTCTCTAGATACGAGATTTCAGAGGCCTGTGCTTTGGAGAGAGCTGTGTGTGTGTTCCCCACGCTGGAAGAAGGGGGTGTGGATGCAAGTCACTGACAGCAGAGATGGCTGGGCTTGGAGGGGATAATATGTCAGGCAAAGTGAAGACGGAGTGAAAACTCCCCAAGCTGCTTTGTTTCACTGTAAACAGTGATATGGGACCCTGTGGCTAGGAAAGAGGAAAGTTCAGCCTGTAGATATGAGCTACAAATACAGGCTTCAGTCCCCCACTGCCCTACATGGTGAATGCCCCAGAGGTCGGTGACTCCTCCAGAAGCTCTTCATTTTAAAGTCTATCATGGTTCTGTGGTGCACAGAGCTCTGCCTTGTTCCCTGGCCTTTTGGAAGGACACGGTGACTCCTCTGCTGATCCAGTCTCCAATGGGGGAAAGCAAGAGAGTATTTTCAGAGAAAGAACATTCTGTTGGCAGAATAGAGACTGCGTGAAACCTGGGCAGCCCAGCTGCCACTAACGAGCTTATCTTACATAAACAGAAGGCACTGGTGATTCCACAATACAATTGAGTCCCATGACATGACCCACCACTTAGCATTCAGCAGAGCAAGTGAACATGCAGGAACTGAGCCCCAGCCAATGGTAATAACCATCCAACACTCCAATGGACTGACCTTACTTTCCTGAGTAATCCATCCTTCCACCAGTGGTTTTATTAACTTGAGGGGGTAGCAGTTCTGCATAGGAGTTAGGCTCGATCAGGCTCTTTTCGATCTCTGTGTAAGAAGGTGTTTGTAAGTAGGGAAGTGCCCAGAACTATTCCGGTAAATGGTTAGAACAGGAGGTAAATCCTATTTGCTGCAGCACCAAAGCATGACTCAGATTTTTCTGTGCCTTCTGCAGCTGAAAAACCAACCAACCAACCAACCCACCAGGCCAGGCTCATTAATCTATGCAGCATGTCACTTTAATTGTTCTCTTTATATGATAACCTTCATGCAGGTTTTTTATTACATTATTATTTAGTATTTCAGCTCTTAGACAAACAATCTCGGGGGCTGGAAAAGTTGTGGATAATTACAGAAAACAAAACAAAGAAGTGAGGGATAGCTCAGTGGTTTGAGCATGGCCTGCTAACCCCAGGGTTGTGAGTTCAATCCTTGAGGGGGCCATTTAGGGAGATGGGGCAAAAATAGGGATTGGTTCTGCTTTGAGCAGTGGGTTGGACTAGATGATCTCCTGAGGTCCCTTCAAACTCTGTGATTCTATGAAGGCTGGTAATGTGACATTGAGACTGAGAAATAAAGATGTTGCACTCTGTGAAGTCAGTGGGGGTTTTGCCACTGACCTATGAAGCCCACTTCCACTTGAATTCTGAACACAGACCTTTCTAATCTGTTCAACAGTCCTCTTCCCTTTCCACAGACTGCCCAGCAGAGACACAAGCTTTTGTTTACCAGGCAGCTTTCCTTTTCTCCGGAGTGTCCCCTCCTCTCATCTGGGATTTTCTTGACCTTAAAGAAGCTACATGATCATATCAGACAGACCTCACAAAGATGCCACTTGAAGATGGTTATCATGGGCTCTTATGAACTGTGCATTGTTTGTTTCCTCATTTCATTTAATAAAATCCTACTTCTCTAGTACTTTTATTTTAGTCCTGCCTCAGTGCAAGGGAGCTGAACTAAATGACCTCCTGAGGTCTTTTCCTGTCCTACATTTCTAGGATGTTATGATGTTACTGTTGATTTGGATTGTTTGGGTTCCTGTTTTCTTGCACAACTTACCAAGTGACAGTAATGGTCTCCAGGATCACCTTTGCATTTGATTTCCAAAGGGCCATCTGCCCTTTGCCCTAACCTAATGACTATGCTTTTACATGTTAATGGTCTCAGTTAGTGAAACCAATCTGATCTGCCATTAACGAGACAAGTCTCATTGATTGCTCAGAATGCCGACTTAACTTTATTTTACCCTGTTATTGACATTTAAGGCAATATGGCACATGCACCAAGTAAAATGACGTGATCAAAGCACAGACAATTTAAACAATCTGGACAAGAGTGAGGATGAGATGATTTTTATAAGGAGGCAAAGCAGATACAGAATATGTATCTGGCAGCTAAGAGATTTATGTTTAAACAGGTATCAGTAGAATCCATAACATTTACTTCTGTGAAATATAGTTACTATGTTAGCACAAATCTGAACATGGGAAAGCATGTCAAAGGGCCAGCCTGCTCCCACTGAAGTCAAAATGCCAACAGAAGTTGGAGCCCTTTAATATGTCCAGTTATAACATTCTAAACAAAGTGGGTTTAAGCAAGTAAGTATTCTTCTCATACCTGTTAATTCCAAGTCCCTCTGCTGAAGAAGAAAATTAACTGAAGCTCAAAGGTATAAAATGTGGCTTATTTGTTTCCCCTTTAAGCATTTTACAAAGTCAGTAGTTTATATATCCATATTGCATTCCAAAGAAATATTTCACTCTCACTTAGTAAAAAGATCAGCTCAAATATCAGTAGCCTCCCGGCCTTTGTATCAGGGATAGCCTTTGCTAAAATTTCCTCTCCCCTCACTCATACACCTTGGATGCAGAAATATAGATATCCTCACACCAGGGTTTGCTCTGGATACAGTTAGATGATCTTGAAAATAGTTTGGTGGTCGGCACATAAGCCAGTTGTCTCCTGCAGTGTACTGAAACTGAGCATGTGTCTTGACTTTTCACAACAGGCGTTGGGCAGGGAAGATATTATCTGAAATATTGTACTCAGAAATGCTGAAAACATCCTGTACATAACCATCTACGAATGTTCAGTGTTGTGCTTGGAGAAGAAAGGAATTCATTGGCTGGATAAGTGAGGCACACCAGGATGTCTCTTAGCATTACACAGAGTATAGTCATTCCACTGGATATACCCTACAGTGCTTTAAACTTCATATTATCATTGTAATCTGGGTGCTGCCCAGCCTTTGGAGATGAATGTCTAGATTCATAAACTGTGGATTAATTTTGGTGGTGCCTGAGGTTATAGGAAAAAGGCCCAACAAACAGGCTACTGGTAGATGTACAATATGTCATATACTTCGCCCTCTTAGTCAGAGAACAAAGGGATGCCTGTTTCATGGTACAGGGTTTGACAAAGGAATGACAGAAACCTGTAGTCTGCATTTCTGAATAGTCAGCATCTGCAAACGTAATTGATCCCAAATTCTTCTATGTTGCTCATTACGACATAATTTGACAAACAGGAATTTTTAAAATCAATTTTTATTAAAAAACCCAACCAAGACGGATAAGAGGTGGGATTCTGACTCTTCTCTTAGTATCACAGGACAGGGTGCTGTTAAAGGGAAACATCTACCTACTCTCATGATCATTACAGAGTCCAAACCAGAGAGAGAGCATTAAATCATTGTAACTGTATCACCATAAGACCTAATCAAATGATGACTATGCAAGATAATCAGACTTACAGTAAGACATTAGACCCTAGACTATAAATAAAAAAGGCCCCAGGAAGAGAATCTTGTCAGGACTCCTGCTCCTATTAAGGTAGGGAGGAAACGCCCTCTGTGAGCGGGATCCCTTCTGTCAGACAGGACCAGGGCATCAGCCTTTTATTTTGCAACTTTGAACTCAAAATGAATCCCCCCCACCCCCCCTGACATTTGGACAGTGCCCACATCTCTGCTTTATCCGGTAATGATCCCAATGACCCGTTCAATCATTCAGACCCAACCTCATCATTCCGGAGGCAGAGCGCTGGATGGTTTTAGCCTTAGAAAAGTGCCCCCCTCACATGCCCTAGGTGACCAGCTGTGTCCTAGGATAGTGGCCTGTGTCGGGCCCGGCTGGTTAGACTCGCGTCTACACCTCTGAATCCCGACTGATCCCACCCGGCGCCGCTCCCCTCTCTCCTGTGCTCAGGACCTGGACTTGGTGAGGAGTGAACCTCCCGGCCTGGGCCATGCAGGGGGGTGATAAAGTCCCAGGGCTCTGGCTTCACTGGCGCTGAGAAGCGGCTTTAACGGACGCGGTTCATGAACCCGAACCAGGCTCGGTTTTTACCTTTGCCACTTGCGCGCCCACCCGGGGCGTTGCGCGGACAAAAGCGGGACCCGGCTCCCCAGCCTGACCCGCTGCGGGGGCGGCCGGGATCCCCGCCCCGGCCTGGGCAGGGAGGTTCCCGGCCGGCTCGGTCCCGCCCCGTCCCGCCCCGAGTGTCTGGCTTGACGCGCAGGCGGCCGCCCAATCCCCGCGGCGCTGCCCCCGCCCGGCCGGAGCCAGCCCCGCAGCGCGGAGCCGGGCGCGGGAGCCGGCTGGAGACTCGGGGCGGCCGCAGCGCACGGAGGTGAGGGGCGGCGGGGGGGGGACGCTGGGGGCGCCCCCCAGGCCCGCCGCGAACCCGCCCCGGGACCGTCACCCCCTCCCCGGAGCGAGACGCGCCCTGTCCGGGGCGAGGGGGGGGACCCGGGGGGCGTCTCTGGGGCCGCCCCGCCGCACGGGCTGGGGCGGCGAAGTCGCTCAAAACAAACCAGCCCGGCTGCGAAGTCCCGCCCCGGCCCGGGTTAAATAACCGCGGGGCCCGGGCTCCGGGACAGCGGGGGGAGGAGAGACGCTTCCCCGCTCGTCCGCGGCTCGGGACTCGCTCCGCCTGCCCCGGCTCACCCGCTCCGTGCCCGACCCCCGCCAGGTCACTGGTCGGTATTGTCCTCCCCGCCCCCAAGGCTGCCCCCGGGGTGGGGGTCGTGAATTCCACGGGGGGTTAGGACTTCGGGGCAGTTCCTCTCCGCGGAGCCAGCGGGGCTGCCCCTCCCGGATCTGCAGGAGGTGCCTTGAGTCCCCAGCCTTGCTAGGATGCCGCTGTGAAGCCCCCGATCTCAGGGGCTGGAGCAGTTTTTCTTGAATGGGTTTATAGGGCCCGTCATTCTGCAAATGATCTGTGCGGACAATTCCCAGTGACTTCAAGGCAAGTTAAACCTGTGGAAAGACCGCAGGACCGGCCCCTTCCTCTGGGGAAAGGAGGCTGCTGCCGTGAAATGCACGTGATATTGGGAAACTGTACATTCATTACAATCCTCCACACTTCTTGCTAGAGCGTAGGATCCCACAGGTAGCCCAGTCACTGGGCAAGGGAAGTGGCAGGCACTGAGTTCTCATCCTACAGACTTGTGTTGGACTGAGGGGAAATAGGGGGCTGTTTTGGTTTGTTTTTATACATCTCTAATTTGGTGTCAAAAAGGAAGTGTGACTTCAGTGTGTCCACTGAACAGTGATTAGTATCAGAGGGGTAGCGGTGTTAGTCTGGATCTGCAAAAGCGACAGAGTCTTGTCTTGTAGCACCTTCTAGACTAACAGATCTTAGGGATCATGAGCTTTAAGACTCTTTGTTGCTTGAACAGTGATTGTGCACAGTGGTGTTTTGGTAGGGCAGAACTGTGTGGAAAGGACATTCTCCAAGAGGCACTGGGTTACATTTCCTCCTCTTAAGAATTTGCAAGTATTTAGCTCTAGCAGGGACATAGTGTTGGACCTTGATGTTGTAACTGAAATTTAAATCTTGCTCAGCTCTGTGTGTGGAGGGGGGGGGGGACTATCCAGAGACTAGGAGTGGGGGAGCTGTATTGAGACTTTTCCCTATGGATGCACGAAACCAAACAAAATAAGCAACCCCCTCAACCTTAGTTTAATATTAACCATTCCCTCATGAAGGGAAGTATGTCTGCTTGCTTTATGGTACTTTCCTTATTTTATATGAGGACATCACTGATTTGATTTGTCTAAAGAGCTATTGTTATAGCTCTGAGAAAATGCCATTGAATTATAACCTCGGAGACTATTATTACATGTTACAAAATCCCAGTGGAATGTGCACAACCAGAGCCATGCTTCCTGTTTTTGGTCTCTTCTGCAGATGGACTATAAAATATAATAGATATTTCAGATGAAACATTTTCTGTGAGAATTGCGATATATTGTTCAACCAGTAAGACTTGTGAACTTTCAGACGAGTCTAGTTAAAGGTAATCTAAAAAGAGAACCTTCAGACTGACAGAATTGCATTCATTAATTTTAAAGATGACAGCTGGAATGTGGATGTGGCTAGGAAATAGCTGCAGAGATCAATGTGTGTGTGTATATATTGTGGATCGTAATGTACAGAAATTGTCAATATTTAAGAAGAGGCCTTGTTCAAAGGGGACCTCTTGGTAGCCCCGCAGTCTAGAACAATATTTCTTGGATGCTAATGGGTAGAAGCATGATCATTTAAGTGTAGTGTTCTGCAACTGTTTATTCATTTATGAGCGTTAATGTACAGTTGTGTATATATGGTAGATCTCTGATTCCAGTTTTACTGGAATGCTTCCAGACATGCTCTAATGGGCGGAATAACTTCTTTCTATAAACAAATATGCTAGAAAGTAACTTACTAGGAGGGTTACAGCACTGCTCTTATCACAATTTGCTAATCTTACCCAGCATGATTTGTTTAAAGAATTTGAGGATGTTGCCTGGTTGTAACTGAACTCTTAAAGGAGTTCTCCTTTTGTGGAAGATGGATTGCTTATTCTTTGTCTAGATTAAAAGATCACAGTAGTTGTTGTTTAATTCACTGCTCTATATTTAGCCTTGGATGCCTGTACTCAGATTCTCCTTGTTCTTTTATCAAAACGTATATGACAAGGATCTCCTTTTTATAAAGAGTGAAATAACCCAGGATGACTAGAACAAAGTTTCTAGAAATGTACACATTCTTCATTAGCTGAATGTTGCTTTACTGTAGTTGGTTTCAGAATCCAGGTGGGGCACTAGGGTTGATGACCGCATCAAATAGCTAACTGATGGGATGCTTGGCCTTGGACAACACACAAATCCAGAGGCACTCCCTTCCCCTGACACTTTCCTTGCTAATTTCTGTGTTCCCAATTTCACTTCAGAAGTGTAAACTTGTTCTGGAATTCAGAATGTTTGCGGAGGTGACTGCCGCCCTGTTAAATGGTTTTCTTGCTGAGCTTATCTGGATTGTATAGGATTTTCTAGTGACTCTGCTGACCTGTTCTCTAGTAATAACTCCTTTGCTTTTCGGGAGTTGAGATGGCTACATTTCTAGTTTCTTCCCTCAACCCTATCCTCCCTGTCTGTCCATCCCTAAAGGATTAATTAAATGGCGTTATTGTTCATAGCAGCTGTCAGAGGTCCAGCAAATGGTAACACTATTGCACACAGCTGTATAGATTAAACCTAATTTTAGAATGATTACTTGTGCCAGCAAAGCTGCACGGGCGCTTATGTGTTTTCAAGATCAACACCTTTGTTACTTTCCTCCCTGAAATTTGTGTGGATCTTAACATAACAGGGGAGAGAAACCTTTAACAAAACAAAGAAATGATCCCATCACCCTCTCCCAAAAGCATAGAAGTAAACATGACTGTGAAAGTACAAAACTAAATGGCTTACCAACTTAGTTACTGGGATCTTAATATGACCGTCTGACTGTGGTTGCAGTGTTCATTCAGTAAATCTGTTAAATAGCAATTAACACCTCTTTTAAAGTCATGACCATGATTTTACCTTTATTGCCAAATGAGACTTGTACTTAATGCTTTATAAACATAGGGGACCGAGCTAAGGCAATGGAAAGGGTATATTTTCAGCAAAGGCAAAAGAAATGCACGTCGTCCCGAGTTTTCATCAGTGCAGTAGTGTCACTTAAACAAAAAAGGAAAAAGAAAACCTTCAATATGGCCAAATCTCTTCCTGATTTGGGGCAGTCAGTGATTTGTTGACATAAACTAGCTTTTGTGGCTCTAAACTCCAAACAACATTATCGATTTTTAAAATGCTCTAAGGAGAAATGTCTGTCTCTCTTGTCCCTTTCCCAAGACCATTTTCATGTGAACTGCCAGTGGCAAAGGAAATGGTTGTATTACAATGTTTGGCCTGCTTGTGATGGATTGGGTTTCATAGAGCCCTGACAACACTCTATAAAATAACAGCTGCAATTTTCACTGCACCCCAGGGCAGAATGCTCGTCATGGGACTGAAATATTTGTCAACCGGCTATGCAAGCTGCTAAATTGACAGGTATCGGTGAGCATGAAATACTGCCAAATCAACACTTCCACTGCTTGCATCCGACGAAGTGGGTATTAGCCCACGAAAGCTTATGCTTCAAAACTTTATAGTTAGTCTTTAAGGTGCCACAGGACTTTGTTACCTCTGCTATTCCAGACTAACATGGCTACCTCTCTGATTCTTGCCAAATCAATGTGTCTCCAGTGTTATGGCCAGAGAAAGCAAGCAGAGAAAATGAAGACATTCTAATTTCACATGTTAATACATGATTACCTCTGTATCCTCCAAAATAGGACTACATTATGAAGTCTAGTTTACTTTGGCTGGAACTTAATTTTATCAAAGACTATTATAGTGAAGCAATGGAAAAGTAACAAAACTAAGTGTTTAAATTTGGGTCTTTTATCTTGGTTTAAACCCAAACTTAACAGTAATGTTCAGTAATAAAAATCAAAGACATTCATTGGTGAGTTATGCTCCCAATCAATGCCAGTTATATGACCGACAGCCAGGACTACATGATAGGTTAAACTTTTTCTCTTTAACTTTTAACAAAGAAGCTCTCTTCCCTCTAACAAATGTTGGAAACAGCTGCTGTGTGACGTATGTGTTAGTTCTTATATGACTGACTACACAGTAGTTAGTATATACCAAGCTGTGTTCTATGTAACTTTATGATGGCAGTATTCATAAAAGATTCATTTGAAAAATAGTTTAATTAGCCTATAAAGGCAAAAGACAGCAGTTCTCCAGAAACTTCCAGATCTGCGAATGGCAGTTTTAGTTCACACCCGAGTTAAATTCTGTAGGCGGGATAAGTTTTTAAATCTGCCAAATAGTCTTAGCAGAAATGCAGAGCAGAAGCTGTTCTTTAATATCCTTTGTTTCAGGTAGGCTAGTGGGGGCAACCTACTTGAAATAAAAGAGTAAGGGAAGCTATCTTATGTTAGGACAGGCAGAGTGAGCGCCACTGAAAATCAGCTTGCGTGCCACCTTCGGCACACATGCCATAGGTTGCCTACCACTATGGTAAGGCAACTCATGAGTTTCTAATTTCCCTTTATGCTGTTTGTCTTTATTTAATGGATTACAGGTCATCTCTGTCATATTCCCATCCCAAATATTTAGACAGGCATCTGTTGTCAGTATCCTGCTGCATCTGCTCTCATTGACATGTGAGGAGCTAGGCTATTGTATAAGCAATGAGGACTGTATTTGCATTTGTTGTGACTGGCTCACTGATGAGTTTTGTGTGCAAATGCTTCTGTCAATATATGGGAAAAGGATGCGGACGTGTACAGCTGTCAGGCTGGGTTAGCTGAGGGCAAATAGACGGGTGTTAGGCCACTCTCCATTAACTGCCCAAAAACTTCAGTGCAGAGGTGGGTTACCTGGTAGTGACGTCTTGTGCTTTTCCAGGAAATAGAGTCCAGCCACATGCAGATCTCTGAAAAAGAAGAAATTCAAAGGTAAGGTGCGTGCTACCCCTGCAGTGTCACCTTACCTCTGCCCCCTGGAGCTGATAGTACCCTTTGGGAGTGTTTCAGTAAGGGGAGAGGGGCTGTAAATAGACAGGGCCATTTGTGCTCTGCGGGTTTGAGTGCCAGCGTTTGTCTGCCTGCACTCCAGCTGCATGTGCTGTTCTGTAGCTCTAGTGAATGGTGAAGGGATTAGTGGGAGAAGGTTGGAGGAGATCTCGGTGAGAAGTGAGAGGTGCACATGGACCTTGGTAACTCAAACGTGCCTCTCTTCAGTGCTGAGCTGTGTAGGTCGCCTGAGGTGCGCAGGGTTGGTTTGTCAGCAGTCCGGTTACACATGTAACTCTGGTCTCCAGGGCTCAGTGAGGGGTAAGTGAAGGCAATGGGATGTCACAGAATGAACCCTTAAAGCAGGGGTGATGGGGTGTTACCGTTTAGCCTGTCGGGGGGGGGGGGGTGTTTTGTGCAGCGTTTGAGTGTAGCCTGGGTTGGGGAGCTCCTGTTTGCTCTGCCCGACCTGCTCCCTTGCTGTCCTTCGCTCACGAGCAGCCCCCTTGGTGAAGAAGAAGGAGGAGCCTGACTCCTGCTTCCCTGACCCGAATACAGGGATACGCCGGCTGAGGCTTGGGAGCTGGAGGTGGCTCTTTGCAGCACATGCTATTAAAACACGGTGTGATTTCATTATTATCCAGTGAGGATCCTCCTCCTCTGTTAGTAACCAATCACAGTTGGTAAAATAATATGACATGGTCAGTCCTTTTGGTGTGAGGAAAAAATATGTATATGAGAGAGACTGACTCTCTTTCCCATGTCACTGTTTCACTGTGACCAGATAGTACTGTTATAAATCAAACCTTGAATTCACACCACGGTGACTCTTTTGGGTCCTGTCGATCACAACTTTGGCTTTGGAAGCACTGTGGTCTGAGTATTGCTGCCCTATTAGAGTCTCTCCTATTCCCTGTAGTTCACTGATGCAGATTTTACTGTGGAGGTACTGCCAAGGAAATGAGCATCTGCCGCTGGGGTTTAGAGAATGTTAAAACATTTTCTCTTAAGCCTGGGCAAATTGGCCAGAGGAAGCCCCAGCAGAAGGCAGGCCGAGAACAGCTAATGCACCTGGTCCATGTTCTCTGAAACCTGCCATGTGTAGGGCTTGAGCTCACAGTCCTGTGGGTGCTGCTAAGGGTCAGTGGCCACAGCATGTCCTCTAAGTGAGTGGCTTAAACGTGACAGCAGATGGCCCGCAAACCTCCTGTCCTGAACAAAGCGTTAGCCCTGCTGCACTTGTGGCTTGTCAGTTAGGCTCAGGCTGACCTGGAATTCTCGCCCCCCCCCACCCCCAGCGGCTTTGGAAAGGAGCTGTGGAGCCAGAGGGGCCTTGGCCTGACCTTGTGTAGACAGTGATCCCCTATGAAACCATTACCGCTGCTGCTGGAACAACCTGGAATGTCGCTCAGGCTGCAGGATTGCAACACTAGCAGCATTTGACTTGCTTGGACATGAAACTTATGCCTAAATACATTTTAGTCTCTAAGGTGCCCATGACTTGGCCATGAAACTCCTTATTCTTATTGCTGATACAGACTAACACAGCTACCCCTCTGAAACCTTAACTTAAATATGGTGCTTACACATAGAAAATACACTCGTATGTATTCCTGTCCCATGAAGAGCACAAGTTTAAGGCAACATCTTAAAGTGCTGTATCCAAAACAGAAATAAAGTGCTTTCTAATCCCGAGTTAAACACAGGGTGCATCTCTTTGAAACCTAACACACAGGATAGATCTGCCTTTCCCTTCTGTTCACTTTTCATAAAGATTGGATTTGTTTAGTATAAAAAAAGCAAGCTCATATTCCCTGAATAGAACCGACCGCCTATAAAGAAAGGTCACCAGACTTCAGTCTTGCAGGATAGAATCAAATGGCGTATTCTTGGCCTGGCTGGAGACCGAGCCACACCCCAGCTCAACTTGGATAAAAATCGTGTTCTCTCCAGGAAGCTGTGCGTGATGCGTTCACATCTTGGTAGGTGGAGGTAGACCATGAGGAGCTATGGGAAGCCCTTTACCTGTGAAAGGGCTCAGAGGACCTGTTCATCACTAAATCAGCAGAAACTGGTATGTTATTTTAGGTCACTGAGATTATCAATGTTAAGGTCTGGTCTACGCTACAGTTAGCTTACGCTGACGTAACTCTATAAGCATCCACCAATGCTTCCACCATTGTAACTCGCTCACCGCATCGACTTAACTCCACCTCCGTTAGAGTCCAAGTGCTTAGGTTGATGTGGTTAGATGGACAGTGTCAGTGTAGGCCTGGTGTTGCTTACATCAACCGTTGCTGTCTTTTAGAAACCATCCTGCGATTCCCCCCCACTGGCAGTTAAAATGATGTATGTGTTCCTGGTGAGTTCAAGCACCATGAGAAGCACAGTGTGGATGTGTAAAACCAATTCAATTACCGTGATGGTTATTCATCAGCATAACTTAGGTCGACTTAATTTTTGTAGTGTAGATTTCCCTAAGTATCTGATTGCAAACCAACAAAAGCAAGGTCATTCAGTTATTGCCGAGCATCAACTGATACTCAGCTTTCTTGCTGCTTTTCCAATGAGGCTGGTGAAATGGAAACTCTGGCATGTGCTGTAACAGGTCCTACAAGCTCTTTAAAAATTCAGGTTGGGGACTGTAGATTTCTGTATCCCAAGTATAAATTCATAACATGTGGGGTCCTATCTCTGCTCCTTAGCAGAGTAAATCAGTGACTGAAGAGGTGGGTGCTCCCTCTTGCTGACTCCTCCCTGCCTTCAGGATTCTGATTTTGTTCTTTTTGGAAAATACCCAGGTTTCAGCTATGCTTAGGAAAAAAATAGACTGAATGCACTACCCTGTGGATCATTAGCACGATCAGCATTCTAGTTGCCTATTCCCAATGTCTTACGACTCCCACATAAAATCAATAGCCGTGTCCCTGCGTGGTGTCTCTGGTCCTTCTCCCTTTTAGGACCGAATTCTGCTTGGTAGTGTGGGTTTTTTTTTTTTGTTTTTTTTTTGTGAGTCACAGTGAAAACGCTTCTCCAAGAGGAAAGCTTTGCAATATTTTCTACAGACAGTCAGACTCTGTTAGCCTGGTCTTCTCTGGAAGGCCGGTGTATAGCTATACCCTCTGGACAGGGAATGCTTCTCCCAGCTCTCACAGACTTTGTCCGGGGCTTTGTGATCAGCAGTATCCCAAAAAGTGAAGCTGTTGCAGTGGTTCATAGATGATCATTTGGGCTTTGGTATAGCTGGGGCTCGACCCACTAATTGCTTTGAAAATTAGGACTAAGGCCTTAAACTGGCCTCTGGAGCCGACTGGGAGCCAAAGGAGGGATTTGAGGATGCCCTTGATGTACTCACAGTGGCCTGAGCCATGGAGAAGGCAGCAGTCACTTTCTGTCCCAGATGCTAGAGCTTGGGCATCCCCTTCATGTTCCGTCCCAGATGCAGTGAGTTGTAGGAACCCGCCTGGGATGTGACCCATACATGGGTCGCTATGGCCCCACTTGCTCTGGTCCAGGGCCCCAGGAAACCTGCCTCTGGAAAGGCTGGAGGGCACAAAAGCTTGGCAGCTGGATAACTGGGGAGTGGATAAGAAGAGATGGCTGTGTATGGGAATGCCAGAATGATTCTGGTGCCTGAGCAGAAGACCACTCTGGCCTTCATGCTTTCTTTGGTTGGAATGGCTTCCCCTTCCTCCTCTGCCAAACCCCTTATCTTGCTTTCTTTGAAACCACAAGGTCCCACTTTCTCCTGGTCTGTTCTGTGGCTGGTGGTTCTTAACTTTTGATGGGAGGGTCTTCAGGACAGGAAATGTTTGTGTATCACTTCTGGAAGGCACTATGTCAATATACTCCAGGCAGCTTATACAGGTCCCTTTTGTAGCCCCAAGGACTTGGTTGCCCAGAAGTTTAAGGACCAGAGCTTTGTTGGAATCATTTTTAAATTGCTTGGTACTACTTTAGTTGGGATTAAAGAGTTTGTGTGTTTGCTGAACGGTGGAAAAACGGACTCCTGCTGTAGCAAGATGATGATCTCACATGGAAGAAGCTAACCCTCTTCAGGTGCATTTGAACCAGGCTGTTTTAGAACAGGTGCAGAAATCTTAAAATACTCTAAATAGGGAAAACGCTAAAACCACTGTGAGTCCTTAGCCTCTGTAAGAGAAACCTGGGAACACTGAGATCCTTGCTGTATGTGTGGGGTCTCAAATTCATGCCCAAGGAGGCAAAATTCCCTGCAATGAGATAAGGTGGAAAGATCAGAGTTGGACATTCTGTTGCCTTTTCCAACATCTCACCTAAACGCTGCTGTGAATTTGGACAACCTGGCATTCCACTTAGAAAGGGCAAGTCAATAGACACACATCTAGAGCCACGGTATTTACACTTGACTCTCAACGTATGGAATGTGGTGGGTAATCCCCCAGCAACCTGGTTCCCATTAGCTATGGAGATTGTGCTTTAGCTTTGTTGCTTGATAAAACTGGTTCTGTTGCACTTACTCCTGATGATAGCGACACTGTCTTTCCGTGAAGAAAGAACGTAAGTCCATGTGGAGCTGCTAACAATGTCCTTTTGAGTTCCTGTCAGAATTGTGGGGTGTTTCTGAAAACAAATAACCAACCAACTAAAAAAAACTCCTTTCCTAAAACCTCTTACTCTTCCATTAGAATTACACCAAGCATAAAAGAATGACCTATATTTAGATACTAAATGTGTAGCAAAGCTAGAAGGAAAATAACAAGGTATGTAACCCTGTGACTAGACTGTCACATTGCATTCACAGAAGGGGACGTGCAACCTTTGGCTCTGGCATTTGCACACTTTTGGGGGTCTAATGACATACCTTGATATTCTCCCCCTTTCTGTGTGGAATAATTGTAAAAGACTTGGAGAGCAAAGTCACTCTAAGATCCCCACCCTTTCCCCTCAAATCAGGCACATAGCCTGACAACACAGTGACTTGGAGAGAGGACAAGGTTATTCTCTGCCTCAGTATGGTGAAAATACCAAGTGATAAGGGGCATAACTTGCATAGTTCATTCAAATGTAACACTGACATGTTGCAACTATTCAGCTTTATCAACAGTAGCAGTGCCCGTAACTAACACAAATTGCAACACCTGCAGCGATTTGTAATGAAACAGATTTGTGTGTGTAGGTTTTATTTCACAATAGCAACGAGAGTTGTAATATCTCCATTAATTTCTTAAAATAGACAAACTGGAGACTTGTATTTCTGTACTTTTAGCCCTGATGGTGGTAGTCAAGATTACTGTAAGTGTCTTGCTGGATAATCCCTCAGGGAAAGTTAGAGAATACAAACCGATTGGAGCAGTAAAGGTACTTTTTTAAAATATATATATATATATATATATATATATATATATATATATATATATATATATATATATATATATATATATATATATATATATATATATATATATATATATATATATATATATATATGGAGATATGCCTATCTCATAGAACTGGAAGGACTTTGAAAGGTCATCGAGTCCAGCCCCCTGCCTACACTAGCAGGACCAAGTACTGTCCCCCGACAGATTTTTTTCCCCCCCAGATCCCTAAATGGCCCTTCAAGGATTGAATTGACAACCCTGGGTTTAGCAGGGCAATGGTCAAACCACTGAGCTATCCCTCCCCCCATACCATGCTAGTATGATCTAGTATCAGCCCTAGGTTATGCAGAAGGCAAACTTCTAACAAACCTCCCATGCACAGGAAGAAAGGTAACAGAATGACCTGCTTAAATTAGGGCAGTGGCAGGTCAGTAGTATACTATCATCTAGGGCAGGAGGTCTCAACCCTTTTTTCTTTCTGAGGCCCCCCAAACATGCTATAAACACTCTACAGTCCACCTGTGCCCCAACAACTGGTTCTCTGCAGGACTGGTGTTAGGGGGTGGCAATTGCCTGGGGCACCGCAAAGCTACTTTGGCTTCAGTCTCATGTGGCAGGGCTTCGGGTTTCTGTCGTAGGCCCCAGTGAGCCTAATGCTGGCCATGCTTGGCTGACCCCCTTGAAACCTGCTCACAGCTCTCCAGGGGCCCCCAGGCCCATGGTTGAGAACCACTGATCTAGGGTGTCTTCTTTCATCTTCCCCCCGGTTGTCTTGAGGATGCTTCCTTTAGAAACAGCTGTAACCTATCTAGGTAGCGGTGGTTAGCCTCTTCCCCCTGTGATGTAGGATGGGTCTTACTCTCCTCTTTGCAGGAGAATGAGCTGAGAGAGCCCCTTAGCACATAGCATAAGCAGTATTTGCCCTCCCAACTGCTTACTGGGACTGTAATAACGTGGCTCCCATAGTGTGCCATTCTGCTGCCCAACTTCCATGTGCCTCTGATCTTACTCGGCTGGAAAGAGGGAGGCAAAACTAATTCCTACCCACTCGCCAGGGCTGCTGGTTCTGACTTGCTGGGGAGTGCTGCTGTGAGAATTGAATGGTGTCTCAAGGCAGGGAGAGTTGCTGGATCAGCAACAATGTTAACTATGTTCATAACTGCCCTGACACATGTGAGGGGAGATTTGTATGGAGATGATCCATCCCTGTACCTGGAATTCACATCCTATGAATCCACAGTTCAGACTGGGATTGTTTGGTGAAGAAAGTTTTAGAAAGAATGTAAATACTGGGTCCCCATTTACTTTGCCTTCCTAATGATCTTCCATTCTCTTCCCTGCTAATCTACTGGCAAGGGGCTCTGCAAAGCAGACTTTATCAAGTGACTGTTTGTTTGGGTTTTAAACAGGGTTGTGGCTTTGAGATTCCAGGACGCTGACTCTTCTGGAGACAGCCTTAAATATTCTTCTGTTTTGGAGCACTCCCTGGAATCTCGAACAGGAGTCCAGTGGGCAGGCGGAGACTCCAATCTGTCACTGTTTTTCTTGGGTGAAAGCAGTGTTTGTCTTTGCTCTAAGTAATGCAGCTGTGTAGAGTGGGGCTGCTGAGTACCAACTACTGTAGAATAGGTGGTAAAATAGTGGTAAAATATTGCTTTGAACCCATGTGCTCATCTCTAACTGTTTGTGGTAACGTAGGTGTTTAGCCAATGGCAACAATAATCCACAAAGCATTTCACCATAAATACCAAGTTAAAAGGACATTGCTTTATATAGGCTCTGAAACATGATTATTAGCATTGCAGTAGTGCCCACAGTTATCATCTGAGGATCGGGGTCCCGGTGAGCTAGGTTACTGTGATGAGACACAGTCAAAAGACATTCCCTGCTCCTAAAATCTTAGTCTGGGTTGTAACCGGACTTAACCAGTACGTGCAATGAGCAAAGGGAGCAGGAAAAGAAGAGCATGGTAAAGTGACCACGTTATTGATAGGTTCAAGAATAGCAGCCGTGTTAGTCTGTATCCGTAAAGAAAGCGAGGAATACTTGTAGCACCTTAGAGACTAACTAGTTTATTTCAGCATAAGCTTTCATGGGCTATAGCCCACTTCATCGGAGGCATCTTCACATTATTGATATAACTCCCACCATACCACCTCGGGGAAGGCAAATTCCTGGGCCCCGATTTCCATAAATGCTGCGGAGTAGAGGGGGAGATCCGGACCTGGGTGTGTGTCTCATGTCACTGAATCTCTAACCCAGACTGCAGCTCATTCTATTGCAGTTGCTCTGCGCTGTTTGGCTGGGGACATGCCAACCCCTTTCTTGGGGAGAATGATCGGGGAAGGTCTCAGTACAATCTTGCTCCCACCCTCTAATCACCCCTCCTGTTGATCCAATTTTGAGCTCAGAATTTCTCTGGGGTACTTGCCACTGCTTAATTAAATGAAGAACTCTGAGAAATGCGGTGCACTTGAATGCCCCACTCCAGAGCTTTCAAAACATGCATTGCTGGTGACCAGCTGGGAAGGTTTTGGAGGTGTTGGCCCCTGTGACCTTCACCCTCCTTTAGAGATGGCATCAAGTTACATCTGCCACTGAAAGTGAGTTGTAGAATGATGTGAAGAAGGCTTCTCTACCTTTTCTCCAAAGATCAAAGCTAGCATGGTTGGTGATGTATGACTACTGGGGTATGTAAGGCCCTGTTCTGGGGAGGATCTGAAGGAGAAAGGGAGCAGAGAGATTGCCAGAGGAGAGGACCCACAGGTTAGATAAATATGGCCCTGACCCTTGTTTGTCCATCACCAGTTACGCATGAACATCTGGAGATTTTGTTGCGACCCAAAAGTCTTTTCGGACTGTAGTCTGTATTCCTTTATCCTCCCACGTGTCAACACTTTATCATGAAGCTGAAGGCTCTGTCTTGCTTTAGGGGAGCTATTAAAAGTTCAGCAGAGGGTAGTAGGGGCAATACAATGCTATGTGTAGTAGTACACTATCCTTTGGTATGTCAAGTCTTCTGTGTAGAATGCACATGAGTTAGTGTTGGCCTTGATCCAGGTTGGATGCTCTTGGAGGACTGTCAGTACACTGATAAAACACAAATATTCATTGTGCATTTTCCCCATTATCTGTCTGCAAAACAGTCAAAATAGATTTTGTATGCTTTAGAATCTCTCTTTAATTCCTTAGTTAGAAAACAACCTTTGCTACTCAATAAGTTTAAGTATAAAACTTCCTGGATTTGTGAATCTGCTAGGTGAGGGGTCTGGTTTGATTGCAGCCATTTTGCACTAAGTCTTTGCCTTCATTTAAAAAAGTGGTTCTTTTTTTTTTTCTTTTGTAACATTGAGATGGTTTACACGATACGTTAGCTTAGTGGAACAAGTCACAGAGAGCTCTTACCTCAATGTAGGTAGCTGAAGTCAACCCAAAACCTGTCACCCGGGCTTTGCCACAAATACCTAGGTAGACTCCCTGTGCCTCAGAGTGCTTGTGGAGACCTTGAGATCGAGGTAACGATGTAAAAACCAGACCTCTTTTCACGTTAACCGTAGTGCTTTAGGAAGGCTGAGGTGGCATAAGCCAATAAACAACATGTTCCTCAAGAGCTGGAGACCTTTTCAAAGGAAATTAAAATGATAAATTACTTTTAAAATGGTCTGTTTAGATTTAAAAATCAGGGAAGGGAGTGCATTAGAGCAGAAATTAAAAGGGTGGTGGGACTCAGCACCTCTAGTTCGGGGAAGCCCTGGAGATGCCTACAGAGAGGTGTGCAGCCGTCGGGAAAGACGAAAATAAGCCTCATGTTCACTTATTTTCCTGCAGAGTCCTCAGAAGCCTGTAGCGGTGTTGGACCAGGAAATGACCTATAAATCCTCCTTTGTGTGCTGTTACTGCCCCTGACCTTGTGTGTTGGGATTAGCTGACATTGGTGCCTCGCTGAACCCTGCCTATACCTCCGCACCCTCTGGAGGAGCTGAGTCACTGATGGAAAGCAGTCTACATTTGGCCAGCAGAGATGTTCAGGACAACTCTTCTCCTTGTGTGTGTGACAAGCACGCTGGTGACCAGATTGGCACTCGGGTAGCCCAGGACACAGTGGCATTGGTTTGCAGGCCATACAGGTCACAGGACTGCATGGGGAGGAGAATCTGGTAATATTTTAATGTAAAATATCCCTGAGATACGTGGGCTACTGCTGCTGTGCCATAACGTGGTCAGCTGAATGTGTGAGAGAGAAACCCAGTTTCTCTATTCTATAGTGGCTGGTTACATGACTGCTAATGCGAACTTAGGGGTAATTTATGAACAAACTCTTCAGGGTCTGTCATGTGGGACTAGAGCTGATGAAACCGAATGTGGGAGGCTGGAAGTCATTTCAGTTCTTCCTGGGCCTGAATGCTTTGGACAGATAACTAATTAACAACCTCAAGAGGGCTATGGTGATGGGAGACTCGTGGTCTGACAGATAATGACCTGCATTGTATGTGTGAGCCTGGAGTTTGAGTCACATTAAGCATTTAAAAAGCTTTAAGAGCCGATTCCCAAACAGCCTGGAGCTCACTACTCCAGAGGGCCATTGTCACAGTGGATTTCCCAGCAGGGGCTTAAGAGTTAGAGGGAACAATTTTTACCAGAAACCA
This sequence comes from Sternotherus odoratus, assembly GCA_032164245.1. Classification (NCBI taxonomy): domain Eukaryota; kingdom Metazoa; phylum Chordata; order Testudines; family Kinosternidae; genus Sternotherus; species Sternotherus odoratus. The sequence goes on along the minus strand of JAVMKO010000009.1, from coordinate 84,457,277 downwards.
GAAAATCTAGTCCTGAGTTAAATAGCTGGAAATGACTCCAAGATGTCTGAAGCATGAATGCTCACGATTCTGGTTCCTGACTTGACTGTGACCAGTTTGGCTTCAATGAACTGATAGGTTAGCTACTAGAACAATCATTCCAGGGTATAAAATATATCGGAAGGACAGAATAGGTTGTGGGGGCGGGGGAGTGGCACTTTATGTAAAAGATAGTGTAGAATCAAATGAAGTAAAAATCTTAAATGAATCCACATGTTCCATAGAATCACTATGGATAGTAATTTCATGCTCTAATAAGAACATAACAATAGGGCTCTATTATCGACCACCTGATCAGGACAGTGATAGGGATGACGAAATGCTAAGGGAGATTAGAGAGGCTGTCAAAATAAAGAACCCAATAATAGTGGGAGACTTCAATTATCCCAACATTGACTGGGTACATGTCACCTCAGGACGAAATGCAGAGATGAAATTTCTTGATACTTTAAATGACTGCTTCTTGGAGCAGCTGGTACAGGAAACCACAAGGGGAGAGGCAACTCTAGATTTAGTCCTGAGTGGAGCGCAGGATCTGGTTCAAGAGGTAACTATAAAAGGACCGCTGGGAAATAGTGACCATAATATAATAACATTTAACATTCCTATGGTGGGAATAACACCTCAGAAGCCCAACACTGGGGCATTTAATTTCAAAAAGGGGAACTATGCAAGAATGAGGGGGTTAGTTAAACGGAAATTAAAAGGTAAAGTGACTAAAGTGAAATCCCTGCAAGCTGCATGGACTCTCTTCAAAGATACCATAATAAAGGCCCAACTCAAATGTATACCCCAAATTAAAAAACAACGCCAGAAAACTAAAAAAGAGCCACCGTGGCTTAACAGCCAAGTAAAAGAAGCAGTGAGAGAGAAAAAGGCATCATATAAAAAGTGGAAGTCTAATCCTAGTGAGGTAAATAGAAAGGAGCATAAGCACTGCCAAATAAAGTGTAAGAATGTAATAAGAAAAGCTAAAATGGAGTTTGAAAAACAGCTAGCCAAAAACTCAAAGGTAATAACAAAATGTTTTTTAAATATGTCAGAAGCAGGAAGCCTGCTAAACAACCAGTGGGGCCCCTGGATGACAGAGATACAAAAGGAGCACTTAAAGATGACAGAGTCATTGCAGAGAAACTAAATGAATTCTTTGCTTCAGTCTTCACGGCTGAGGACGTTAGGGAGATTCCTAATCCTGAGCTGTCTTTTGTAGGTGACAAATCTGAGGTATTGTCACAAATTGAAGTATCAGTAGAGGAGGTTCTGGAACTCATTGATAAACTTAACTGTAACAAGTCACCGGGACCAGATGGCATTCACCCAAGAGTTCTGAAAGAACTCAAATGTGAAATTGTGGCACTATTAACGAGGGTTTGTAACCTATCCTTTAAATCGGCTACTGTGCCCAGTGACTGGAAGATAGCTAATGTAACGCCAATATTTAAAAAGGGCTCTAGAGGTGATCCTGGCAATTACAGACCAGTCAGTCTAACGTCCGTACCGGGAAAATTAATTGAAACAATAGTAAAGAATAAAATGGTCAGACACATAGAAGAGCATAAATTGTTGGGCAAAAGTCAACATGGTTTCTGCAAAGGGAAATCGTGTCTTACTAATCTATTAGAGTTCTTTGAAGGGGTCAGCAAACATGTGGACAAGGGGGATCCGGTGGACATAGTGTACTTAGATTTCCAGAAAGCCTTTGACAAGGTCCCTCACCAAAGGCTCTTACGTAAATTAAGCTGCCATGGGATAAGAGGGAAGATCTTCTCATGGATTGAAAACTGGTTAAAAGACAGGGAACAAAGGGTAGGAATAAATGGAACTTTTTCAGAATGGAGAGGGGTAACTAGTAGTGTTCCCCAAGGGTCAGTCCTGGGACCGATCCTATTCAACTTATTTATAAATGATTTGGAGGAAGGGGTAAACAGTGATGTGGCAAAGTTTGCAGATGATACTAAACTGCTCAAAGTAGTAAGGACCAAAGCAGACTGTGAAGAACTTCAAAAAGATCTCACTAAACTAAGTGATTGGGCAACAAAATGGCAAATGAAATTTAATGTGGATAAATGTAAAGTAATGCACATTGGAAAAAATAACCCCAACTATACATACAATATGATGGGGGCTAATTTAGCTACAACCAATCAGGAAAAAGACCTGGGAGTCATTGTGGATAGTTCTCTGAAGGCATCCACGCAGTGTGCAGCGGCAGTCAAAAAAGCAAACAGGATGTTAGGAATCATTAAAAAAGGGATAGAGAATAAGTCGGAGAATATCTTATTGCCCTTATACAAATCCATGGTGCGCCCACATCTTGAATACTGCGTACAAATGTGGTCTCCTCATCTCAAAAAGGATATACTGGCACTAGAAAAGGTTCAGAGAAGGGCAACTAAAATGATTAGGGGTTTGGAACGGGTCCCATATGAAGAGAGATTAAAGAGGCTAGGACTTTTTAGCTTGGAAAAGAGGAGACTAAGGGGGGATATGATAGAGGTATATAAAATTATGAGTGGTGTGGAGGAAGTAAATAAGGAAAAGTTATTTACTTGTTCCCAAAATAGAAGAACTAGGGGCCACTCAATGAAATTGGCGTGCAGCAGGTTTAAAACAAATAAAAGGAAGTTCTTCTTCACGCAGCGCACAGTCAACCTGTGGAACTCCTTACCTGAGGAGGCTGTGAAGGCTAGGACTATAACAGGGTTTAAAAGAGAGCTGGATAAATTCATGGAGGCTAAGTCCATAAATGGCTATTAGCCGGGATGGGTAATGAATGGTGTCCCTAGCCTCTGTCTGTCAGAGGGGGGTGATGGATGGCAGGAGAGAGATCGCTCGATCATACCTGTTAGGTTCACTCACTCCGGGGCACCTGGCATTGGCCACTGTCGGTAGACAGGATGCTGGGCTAGATGGACCTTTGGTCTGACCCAGTATGGCCGTTCTTATGTTCTTATAGAGGCACTTAACAGATTGGTGTGGTTGACATCAACCTGTGGAACTCCTTGCCTGAGGAGATAGTGAAGGCTAGGACCATAACAGGGTTTAAAAGAGAACTGGATAAATTCATGGAGGTCAAATCCATTATTGGCTATTGGGTAAGGAATGGTGTCCCTAGCCTGTGTTTGTCAGATGGGGGTGATGGACGGCAGGAGAGCGATCATGTGATCATTACCTGTTAGGTTCACTTACTCTGGGGCACCTGGCATTGGCCACTATTGGTAGACAGGATACTGGGCTGGATGGACCTTTGGTCTGACCCAGTACGGCCATTCTTATGCTCTTATGACAGCTGACCATATAAAATCCGGGTTTTTTTAAGTAGGGTGACTAGACAGCATGTGTGAAAAATCAGGGTGAGGGTAATAGGCACCTCTATAAGACAAAGCCCCAAATATTGGCACTGTCCCTATAAAATCAGGACATCTGATCACTCTATTCTTAACACCTGGTGCTACTGAGGAGTTCAAAGTTTGTCCTTGTCCTAGGGAAGGTGTGGATCCGGGTTGGAGCTGTGGTGGAGGGGTTACGTTTGAATTTGTATACAATTTTACAAGTGTGTGTTCTGTAAGAATGCTTCCTATCATGGGTGTAGTTACTACTTCTACCTTTTCATTGGTAGGTGAAGAATTATTTGTGGGGGCAGCATTTTCCATCCTGTGGAGTACCTGCTCAGACAACTCACCTCTAACTCTAGTAGTGTAAAGATCCCCGCAGGCAAACTGGAGAGCGAGATTATGTAAGACAGGCATCACCTGACCTCCAAATTGCAATTCCTGCTGTAGTCATGAGTCATTCACAGAGCCACAGCCTGTTCCCTGAATAGAAATCCTGACTTGCCCATTACAGCAATTTGCTTTCTACTTGGCAACTTAACATAGTACTTCTGCAGTCACTTACTGACCAAAGCATTCAGTGTTCCATTAATAAAGGTGTGTTTAATGTTAGGCGAAATCCAGAAGTCTGACTTAAAATGAGCTCTACATTTTAGAGCACCTGTTAGCATTTCAGTGTCTTCATTTCCAAAGTGAATTTGTGCAATGAAAGATACAAGCACTAACGGCTGGTAACTGTGTGGACTTCAGTTGCTACTGTTCACATGGCAGGATATCCCTTGTGATGGGGAAAGCAGAAGGACAAGGACAATTTCTTACACTCTTCGCATACCCGCACTGGGATACTGAAAAGCCAGTTTAACTACTGGTTGTATTGGGTTGGGTTTAAATGATCACAAATGTACCACTTTTGCTGCATGTGAAAAGAAGACTTTGCTATTGACACTTGTTTGACTTTTTAAGGAGCACTTAGGTTAACTTGCAGGGGAAGCTCGTTCTGTGAAGACCCAGCCTTGTACCTGGGTTCAAAGTGTGAACTGTAAGGACTTGTCTACACCGGCAAACTGCCTGGGACAGCTCCCTGTGTGGACAGTATTTTGGAATACGGTGCAAGTGACTCCTACTCCAGAACTGAGTGTCCAAGGAAGGAGCAGTTCTGGAGTTGCTGTTCCAGTCCGTTTCCTCACGTAGACAAGCCCTCTACATCCACCTGCTATGGTTGAGTAGAATACCACCCTGCAGAATACTACCCTGCAGAATACCAGTCCAGCAGCTGGCTTGGAGGTCGGGCAGTGATGCAGAGTCCTGAGCAGCAGGACGAGTGGTAGTGAGAGGAGATGTAGCTGAGCCTAAATCTACCCACGTCTCTCGTTGGTCTTCCTGTTGCACAGAGAGCTTTTGGGAGACAGGTGCCTTCTCCTGCCCCTGGCTCACCGCTTGTCTCTTTAAATCCGCTCCTTTTGCATTTGTCCTTTGTAAACTTCAGCTACCCCTCCCCCTTCAGCTCTCCCTTCCTCTCCCTTTTCTGAGCAACCAATTTACTGTAATTGCTGTTCTCACTGATTATAGCACAAAGTGCACCTTGCGGGGGAAGTTTTGGTTTTGGCTAAAAATACTCCATGCTTACTACCTTCACCTCCTTTTATAAGACAAAGCCCCGCTCTGCTTTTCCTGAATCTCCTGTTGGTAGAGAAGAGGTGGGAGATTCCCCCCCCCCCCCCGCATTGCTGATGTATGTCAGTCCCTGTGACACTGCTCCAGATGCTGGTCTAAACCAGTCTCAATAGAGCAGCAAACTCTGAGCTCTGTGCAGTGTGGCCCTGCTGACAACTGCCTCTTGCTGTGAAAGCTGCAGAAGTGTTGTAAGCAAGAACTGGAGGAGAGATTTCCTCCCCTTGCACATAGTCCGAGTCTCAGATGTGCACCTTGGTTCACTGGACAGCATGTTCTCGTCCCTTTTCCATCCCCCCATTCCATGCTTCTCACCTTACATTTCTGAGTTGTAAAAAAGTGGGTGATTCACTCCCATCTATAATGCCAATGAGCAGGAAGCATACATCAGGAAATGAATGGACACAGGGAGCTTATTTGAGACTTTGCTTACGAAATAGCAAGAAACAAGGTGCCCTCTGCATTGTGTTCAGGTTCCACCTTCCGCCCCTTGGAATATCTGTGATCACCTGTCCTGAATGAATAGAGGTTAAGCTACTAAAGCAACTCTGATATTCAGGGCTAGCGGAGAAGTGAAATATAGTCCTTAATATCCTTTGTGAGCTGCAGAATCGTACTCCAGTCTGTAACCCTTGTTAAAGGCAAACCCACAAACTTCTAGCCCCTGTGATTGTGAATAAATCCTTGAACACAGCACAACTTCTGGGCTGGTGTCTTCCTGAAGCAGGCAGCCTGAAACAGTAGCTCTGAGAGGTGTTAGCTTTGGAATCTCAAGAGGCCAACTGCTAAAGTTAAGCTGGGTGTTGCGCCCGCTCCCTAGTTGTCAAACTCTTCCTACATCTTTTATATTGATATAAAATTCTGCTGCATGTCCACAACTGGGGGGAAGAGGAGCGACGTGAAATGGAATTTGATACAGGGCTGTTCGAGTTTTTAATTTAATTCCATATGAAAACAATTTGCAAATGAAGCTGCCACCAACGCCAGCTGGCCATGCTCCAGAACCCTGGGCTGACGCGGGGCTCTGGTGACCGTTTGTCCTGGATTGCTTGTGGCTCTGCACAGATCCCGGTCAGCGTCCGTAATAGGTGGTTGTAGAGACAACAAGCGTTCGTTGCCCAAACCCTGCCAAACAGACCTTAGGCACGTTTTTCCAGACGAAGAAGTGGGCAGTCCAGGCGGTCTTGTTCCGGGGTTCTAGCCTCTGACCTGCTCTTCCCCTGTCACTGGTTCTCTGGCTAGTAGAGTCATTTGTTTTCTCTTGAGAACCTCATTTTACCTCCCCAGGATAAGGAACGCGAGAAGCCTTTCCTGGAGCAGGGCAGGTGGCCTTGTTCTTGCTAGTTAAATGATGCTTTAAGCACTGACTTTAGGACAAGGTGTCAAGGGCAAGTTGATGGTGACTGGAGTGGCACAAACAGCCACCTGCTCTGCATCCTCCCCGCCCCCGAGTTTTAGGTTTGTATGACCCTTAAATCTCGCGCCGGAGCCACAGCACCTTCCAGCTCTGTTTGCGCTGCTTCATGTAGCAGCTAAGTAGCCTCATCTAGGGCATAGCCTAACCTGCTGGCTTCGGGTGTGGTCAGGTGTAGGTCAGGCCACTGATCCTAGTTAACAGAGTGGTATTTTCAAAACTGATGGGTCAGTGTAATTTAGAGCAGTCCCAAGGCTGCTCTAAACTGTTCAGCTGGCCAGTTTGGCCCCAGCAGCATCCCAAGGTTGGGAGGAGGAATGTGGAGCCACCAATGCCTCCTTCCCAGGAGGCCTGTGGCCCTGCTCTAGTGTTCCTGGGGATTTGTGAATATTGACATCAGGGTGGTAAATCAAATTGATTTTAAATCAATAGTCAGACTCGATTTAATCATGGTTTTCTACATAAAAGTGCATTCTTGTTGGTTGTTATAACCTTAATACATATTCTTCACCACTCAGAGATAGGCGTAGGTTTCATTTTAAAAATATAGTGTGTGTACCTAGCTGGAAACAAGGAGAGTAGTTGCTGCCTAACCAGCAGGTCCCTCTGGACGAGAATTCCTGCTTTCTCTACTTCTGACCTGGTATGAGTTTCTGGTTTGTGCACTATGGCTCCAAAGGCTTTTGAACAAATCGAGAGCTCTTCTTTCTTCTACCTTGCCTTCGAAAATTAAAAATCAATCCATCGAGCCCCGCTGGGACTTTCTAAACGCTGGATGAATTAGTTCCCGGAGTCAGATTTGGCTTCAGAGTTTTTTTTAATTTAAATCTCTCAGGGCTCTCTCTCTGCCTTTAGGATGGTCTGGTTGGTTCTTACAGGAGCAGGTATGGTTAGTCTGTCCATCCAATTGCTGCTAGACTGTGTCTGTGCACCTAGCGGACTCAGTGCATTGCAGGGAGCCAGGAATTTCTTAGGGCTTGTCTATACTGGCTGCAACTTTCTCGCTCAGGGGTGTGAAAAAACAACCCCCAGAGCGCAGCAAGTTTCAGCGCTGTAAGGTGCCAGTATAGACAGACCAACGCTGGGAGCTACGCCCCACAGGGAGGTGGTGTTTTTGTTTTGTATTTTTCTTAGAGCGAGCTCCCCCAGCGCTGCGCCGTGACCACACAAGGCACCAGTGAAGACGTGCCTAGATCTAATCCTTGTTCCTGACTCACTTGTTCTTTGGCCTTCAGAAAATCTATTAACTGCTCTGCTTGAGTTTCCCTGTGTCTAAAATTTACTTAATTTAGGGAGGGTGTGGCACTTTTAATGTTAAGAGTAGTTATGCTGTGTGAAATAAGTAATTTGTCAGAAGCGAATGTGAGTTCAGAGATTATTTGGAGCTCCTGCTGTGTGTGTGTGTGTGTGTGTGTGTGTGTGTGTGTGTTTAACTGGGTTGTCTTAGGGCTGAGCTACACTACGGGGTGGGGGTCGACCTAGGATGTGCAACTTCAGCTACATGAACAGCATGGCTGAAGTCGCAGTACCTTAGGTTGACTTACCCAGCCACCCCCATGGCGGTGAGTCGACCACAGATGCTCCCCCACCAACTCCTCTTACTCCTCCTGCCGAGGTGGAGTACCGGCGGCGATTTGGGGATCGATTTATCACATATAGATGAGACGTGATAAATCGATCCCCGATACATCGAGTGCTACCCACCGATCTGGCAGGTAGTGTACCCGTACCCTAGGTATCACTGGAATCTATGCTAACTAGCCTAGATAAGCATGATTGTGCTGATTTATTGACCGACGGATTTGTTCCCCAGTAATACTGCTGCTTGCTACCAGCGAGACTTTGCCTTGTCTAAAATACACTCTCTGCATGTGCAAACGCCTCCAATTTGGGTAGCGAACTATAGAATTTGGAGAATGGTTTTAATTATGAAATTGACAATATCCTGATTTCAGAGTCACTTCAGACCTATTCTGTAAGTCTCCCTGAAAGGCTTTTTCCTCTCTTGAGATCATGTATTGAGTGGGCTTTAAGATTTCTGTTGTGCAAGAAAAGGAGAAACCAAATCTGACCAGGCATGCCTTAGGAAGTGAAGTGGGAGTGTTCCTGAAACTGTCTACTCCACGGCTCCCAGAGATGCTCTCTGCAGGGTGTGGCTTTGAGCATGATGTCAGAATGACTAACAGGGGCTTGAATGCAGGGTGAGGTTTTTGAGCGGAATTGCATATCCATTAACAATGCTGGATTTAGAGAGCTAACTGCTTCTCAAGATACAGAACAACTGGTTAACACTTAACCTCCCCCTTTATCCTCCTGTCTCCACTGGTATAGGATGAGATAAGGGGTGTATTACGTTATTCGTTAATGGTACATTCAAAGCTTGCGCTCTCTGGTTCTGAAGTCCCCTTCATGCTCACAACCGTGTCCGTACCGACGGAAAGCTCTGGGAGTGGCACCTTTGAGCTCCCCCGCAATGGCATAGGCAGCAGCAATGCACGCTTCCTTGTCTTGCCAATGCTCAGCTTTCAAAGGTGCCATCGTGGTGTTCTCAACTAGATTCCGACGTTCTAGGTACGGGAGGGAGAAGGCATAGAAGGATGTTATTGAGGAGCCAGCCAAACTCAGAAGCTGTAGGGTTTTTGGTTGTGGCTATGCCTGCTTCATCCCTGCTTCTGTCTCCTGTCCTTTCCCACACACGAGCTGCTGCTGGTGTGCCTTTCTTCTCCAGTCTCCCAGCCCCATCCGATCCTGGTGGCCGGGGGAGGGGTAATTGGAAGAAGCTGATACCGTGTTTCCCTGAAAATAAGACAGTGTCTTATATTAATTTTTGCTCCCAAAATTACATTACATTATATTACAGCAAGAGGCAAAACTGGAAGTACGTCTTATTTTCGGGGGATGTCTTACTTTCGGGGAAACAGGGTATTCACGTGCTCTGTAACCCCTTTGACCTTTTTCTGGAGAGTGGAGATGCTGGTAATTAGAGTTCAGAAATTGTCTGGGAGCATGCAAAGAAATCCAGAGCTTGTGTAGAGAGAACATATGAAGGACACCACACAATACTGTACCAAGAGATTTTGTAACCTCTGAAAGTTCATGTGGTAAATCTGCAGTATCTAAGCCTTGCTGTCATGTGTGAATTGCTTGCAAAAAGCCAAGAGAAAACCATTCAGACTAGTGACCTTCTGAAAGTTTCCTCTTTCTTGTTGCATATTTGTAAATGGAAACTTTCATTATGGTCTGGGATAGGACCAGCAGAGAAGGACTAGATGTCATATATTTAGTACATTGTATTACTGATAATGCCTCACGAAGGAATGTCCCACATAGGACAGCATGTATAGTGTACTTGGCGACATGAATGGAGATAATTTATAAGAGGCAGTGAGACTTGCTGTTGTGTTGGGCAGAAGGCTGAGGGAATAAGGATTATCTTAAAAAAAATATGAATCTTGTTTAGTTTCTTCAGTAGTTTTGCCTAGACTATCTTGTTCTATGGAGCACACTTCTTACCTGCAGATAGTGCTCCCAAAAGTTCAGTGTCAACACAGCTATCTCCTGAACCTCCTTTTTCAAGGCAAAGGATATCAGTACTGTGTACTTCCTCGGGCAATCAGTTATACCACCCTGTGCTATCCACTCCTGTATCCGATGCAGAATGCATGGCCGTGATGTTCTTATATGCCCGCTTTGTTCCAGTTAGTGTAAGTTAGAGCCGACTTTAGACTGCTCTAACGTGAATAGTGGGACTGCCTTGGTGCCCAGCCAGCCCAAGATGAAGGGAGTGTAAAAGGTAGTTTTAAAGCCACCTTTGTATTTCTCTTGCTCTCTTCCTGACTTGTTCTGTCTGCTCCTCAGGTGCAGCTGAGTCCAAATGACTTATTTTCCCGAAGGATTTTGGTTGTTAAAATGCAATGAAAATCTGTTGGCAGAGTATTTTAATTTTCAGAATGACCACTGATTCTTTAATGCACTCTCAATTCTTCAGCCACCTGGGAGTTTTATTCAGGTGGCGTTATCTTCCCTGCTAGCATGAAGGAGGAGGGATGGATGGCTCTCTAAAAGAGGAGCTTAATAAAAGCAATTCCTTGACATGAATAGTGTATAAAATCTGCCTCACTTATCCTTGATGGTGGTTGTATTTCTGTCCATTACGTCCGAGATCAAGTCAATGTAATAAAAAACGCTTGCTTGGTAACTTGTCTTTTGCTTGTGAAGCCTGTCTAGACTGTATAGGACAGACTGTGTGGGTTTGTTCTTTAAAAGTAGCTAGTCTTTTTATTTCTATATTTATTACAAAGTACACAGGCCAGTTTTGAACTGCTTACGCTCTAAGGTTCTGGAGAGGCAGTGGTAGAAGTGGCTGTTGTGGATGTGGGAGAAATGTGCAGCCTTTAAAAACTGTTTTGCAGTGTAATGCTAGCTTCTCCGAGTATTTTAAGTTGTAGTATTTTGGCAGCATGTTCTCATTCGCTGGCAGGAAGTGTTGTAACTTGCTGTTTAGGACTGCAATTGTAAGAGGAATGCTGGATTTCCAGATTAACTTTCTGGGCGTGGGTCTGGTTGAGGTGCCATTAGTCCTGGGACTACGCGTGGGAGCCGGGTTGCTCTCCTCTCAGAACAGGAGGAGGAAAGGTAAGGATGTCTTATTCTGTGACCTCAGTTTAAATGTACAACATTTCCTGGTAGCTCTGGATACTGGTAAGTTTTTGTATATGAATTTGTGTATGCTTGAGAGAGAGACCTTTCCCTTATTTTTTGTAGTAGCTTCTGATGCTGTAGCCCGATATGCAAAGCGAGTAGCTTTAGCTGAAGCAAAGCAAATCCTAGTGAATTTGGTTTTCCTCTGTGCTCCTGATCAAATGTCACTGTATGGGAGCTCTGTCTCTTGTTTGTTTGGAGTGCTGTAGTGTAAATATAATTCCGTGCTCATTTGTTGTCTTTGTTAGAGAGTGAAGTGACATGTCCGAACTCTCTCTTAAAAACTAGCTCATTGGTCCTCCTTTCACCCCTCCCCCACAAGCTTTTACCATAGTTTAATCATTTATGGCTTTCTGCAGTGTTTAAATGCTAGTACCATTTAAGCTTGCATTCCTGCTGAAAGGTGCTAACCACTTTGCTTTGGTAGCTCTCCACATCTGCTTCACACATCTGTGTATGAAGGATCTAAGCAGGAAGAACAAGTTTTGAGGGAGTATCTGGGAATGCTACTGGCTCTGGGGGTCCAAAATGCTCTTTTTCAGAGGATTGCAGCAAACTGGGGTACTGACTCCAATCATTTGCTTAAACACACACTGCTGGCATGATATGAAACACTTCAGTGACTGGAAGGCATCTGACATCCTAGGTTAGGAAGTGTTGATGTCTGAGGCTGAAATACACTAATCTCCCAGAGAATATTCCTAGTGAAAAATAGGGCCGTGGCTTATTTGAAGGCCATAATACACTAGTTATAAATACTTAAACAGAAGCTGTCACTGTGATTAATGGTGCTGTTTTCACGAATAGACTTTTTCCGATGCTGCGTACTGGACTGAGGTGGCTTATTGTTTATGCTGATGAACTTTAAAACTTAGATCTGAAAATTAATATTTGTCCAGTAGATTAAGTTTATTGTCACCGGTTGATGCACTTCATAGAAAGCACAAGAGTTGTTCTCTAAAGCCGCCTATCAAACTGAATTTTGTATGGCTTCTTCACATGTTAATTGTACAGAATGAAATAATTTTGGTCTATTATTTAGTCTAAAACCGGCTTTAGGGCCTGAGTTTACATCTCACAAAGAGGGTCTGGCATGAAAACTTGATCTCCGTGGTAGGTGAAGTTGACCGAATTCAGACTAGAAATAAGGCACAGTTTTAGCAGGCAGGGTGACTGACCATTGGACAACTTACCTGCAGCTGTGGTGGATGCTCTGTCAACTGAGGCTTTTCAAGTCAGAGCAGCTCCCTTTGAGGCATCCAGCCGGAAGTTAGGGGTTTGATGCAGCAATCGCTGGGTGAAATTCTCTGGCTTGTGTTATATAGGAGGTTAGACTGGGTCATAAGGGTTCCTTCGGTCCTTGATATCCATTAACATCTGGTCCTTCTCACACAGAGGTTCTCAACTGCCTCTTCTCTATGGCTGCAGAGCTCGGCTGATCTTGCCTCGGGCATGACTGTGTTGGCAAGTGTATTCCCTTGGCTCCCTGTGCCTTTCCTCCTTTGTAATTAATTTACTCTAGGGAGGAGAGTGGAACGCCCTGCCGTCTGCAAGGAAAACTTAATTTCACTACAGCAGAGACGCATTTAATTTCACAAAGGTCTGCAATCTTTTGGGGAGGGATAGGCTGGCAGAGTTTTTCTGCTATTCGGTACTTCAGTCTAACCTTGTATAATTTTAATTTGCTTCTATTCAAGATTCTGTCTCCTCCTTAATAGCCTCTCTGCAGTAAAGGAGCATTGTTGCTCTTTCAATAAAGAAGTGCTCAGTTTTTGTTGTGTTTCTAGAAAGAGCCATCCTAGGAAACTCTTCAGTGCAGGGCAAGAAGTTATTTTCCTTTTTGCTTCCTGTAGTTCTGTCTAGTACTAAGGGGAGAGAATTCTTTCTATAGGCTGAATGGTGTCTCTTCCTCCCTCAAAATCAAGTTCTTGTTTTCCTCTCATATCTAATCTATGCCATTTTGATCAGAGCCTCCCTTCAGTAAGGAAGCTGACCGCTGAAGTTCTTCTTAAACCCCTGTAAATACAGTAAGTTCTGGGTCATGATAATGGTCTCTTGGGTTTCAGAGTGGCTTGTTTCTAGCTCAGGAATGTATTCATAGTGTGACGTTTTTCTGTTAAAATGTATTGCTTGTAATCCTGTTAGAGCCGTGGCCCCGTATAGACCCTGCTGACTCAAAGTGGAAGATGCCTACTACACATTAACATAGTCGTGTGGGATCTCTGTGTAGGAGAAAACGGGCTCTGCAGTATGGATAAATACAATCAAGACCTCTTGTGCTGGCATATGAGCGTAACCCACAGGCTGGTCAGTTCCCCCCCTGTGCCCCGTTCAGACGATCCCCAGCTAGAGAGTCTGGCTCAGTCCCTGCAGACTCATGTTTCTTGCATTGGAGTTCCCTAGTTCAGTCACGGGTCTTGTGCTCTCTAGAAGGACACCAGATCAGCAGTGCAGAGTCTAGCTTCCTATGAGTCTTTACAGAGGCAAATTTCCTGTCTACCCAGGCTGTGCTAGGGTATGTTTCTGTGGCAGCTCTGGGGGTGGGGTGGGGAGGACTAGATTTCAGGAGGCTGTGTCCTCTCATCCCATAGCCACAAAGAATGAGGTCCCTGTACACTGAATGCTGGCCAGGTCAAGCTGGGAAATCTCCAGAGAAGAGCAGCTGCTTGGATCCCAAAGGGTCAGGAAATGCTTAGGAAATGATGCACGGGGGGCCAGTACCTTCTAGGAGGGACCGTATAGTCTGACTCGCCTTTGTCAAGCAGGGAGGTGCCTGTAACAACAAAGGAGGCCCTGCTGTGCTCGGTGTTCCCCATACACTTCGAGGCTTCCTGCTCGGAACAGTTTCCATTCCAGACAGATGCTGGGAGGAAGGCAACACTCTGCCCACAGAGGGAGAATGAGACTTGCCTAAGGTACCATATGGGGAGTATATGCTAGAGCCAGTTGAATACCGGCACCTTAAGGACAAGAACATCCATTCCCTGTTTCCTCCCTTCACACTGCGCTTGAGACAGGAGCTGAAACCCTGTGAGATCAGCTGTTATAAATTCCAGACAGAATCAATGGTTGTTTTCCCACCTCCCCACAACTATGGGCCATGTCTTGAAATGAGCACCTGCTGCATGCAGCATATCAAGCAATTAATTAGCTGCAGTGTCATGAGTTCAGTTAACAGGAAAGACTGCCACTGTATTTTCACAGTTGACGTGAATAAGTTTTACTGTAATCCAGGTGTAAAGGAAACTGAGTTAGCAGGTTTTATTTTTCAGATGACCCGTGCATTAATGTGGGAGCGGCTGCTTTGCTAAAATACAGATGTTAGCTAAACTAGAAGGTTTTGGAAATAATTGGCAAGCAGGTGTCTTAGGATGGATTTAGAGCAATAGTTTAACCAGTTTCTGCTGCATGCTATACAGATTCTGAATACTTTGATTATAACTAAGTTTTTGGGAATATGAGCATCCTACCACTTAAGATATTGGATTTATTTGCAGTTAGCAAATGGTAATCTAAACTGTTCCATGTTCTCCTAATTAGTTCATTGAAACTTCTCCCTTTAAAGGTAGCCCTGTCTTTAGGAACTCGGGACGTAACCCTTTCCATTATTACTCCCCAGCACAGATGTTCTCTCTAAGGACTTGTCTATACGACAGGTTAATGTCGCTCAGGGTGGCTTATTCACACCCCTGAGTGATGTAAATTTCACTGCTTGCATGCGTGGTGTCAATGTGCCGACAGGAGAGCACTGTCCTGTCCTGTCAGCGTAGAGCGTCTCTACCAGGTGGGCTCTAGAGGCTCCCGAGCTCACCTGTGGGGTGTGTCTCCTGTTGGGTTGGCAGTGGTGGGAATCTGCAGATATCGTTGCCGTGCCTCTGTCTCCCCACGTCCCTGCTTCGTCCCGACTGATTTCTGTCCCCGGCTCAGGCTGGTCTCTGGGTTATCCTGAGTCCTACTCAACAAGGCTGTGCTGTACCGGTTCCTGCCTGGCGAGCTTCCGCCGCATCTCTGGCACCCTCCTGTCCTTCTGCCACCAGAGTTGGAAAATTTCACCCGAGAGGCCTGCTGATAGGAAACCAAGGGAGCTTTTACAGTAGACTCTCCATTATCCAGGATGATAGGGAAAAAATTAATTCTGGTTAATAAAATCCCTGATAATCATCATCCATAGGAAATATGAGGGGGGAGGGGTTGGTTCACCGGCCACCCTGCACCAGGGGGAGGGGGTGTTGGTTCACTGGCTGCCCTGCACCCTGGTGGGGGTTTTTTGTGTGTGCTTGGGGCGGCAACAAAGCCAGAGCTGGCCCTGTGAGTTGTGTCTTTTTTTTGACCTCCTGGTTAACCCAATCCCAGATAATCGAGAGTCTACTGTATTGGGAGGCCGAATCACCCCCGGGTCCTGGCTGGCAATCTGGATCCGGCTGTCCTGAGGACTGAGTCTGAGTGATGCAGCCAGAGTCTTTTTGCCTTTGAGGATTCCCACCTGACAGTGCTCCATCATCCCCTCTCTCTCCAGGAAGGGCCAGAGGTGGGGTGATGCATCGGTAAGGCAGTGGGGGAGGGGAGGTAATACTGGGACATGTATCTATAGCCCCACTCCTTTAGTTTTTGAACAACAGCTGCTTACTCCTGGGTGCGGCCTCCTTTCTCTGTGTGGCAGGTGAATTCCCCCAGGAGAGTTTCTGCCTCTCCAATTTGGAGCGAGCGGTGTCCTGTCCCGCATTGGAGGCAGAGCACACAGCACTGAGCAACCCTATCTCCTTATCCTCACTCTGTTTTCCATCTCGGCCAACCAGATGAATAGCGGATGTGATGCTATGGATTGGACGCAGCAGGCATGACCGATCTCTCCCTGACTTCCCTGTCCCTGACAACAGCACAGTGGGGGTACTAGGGTCTGTGGCTACACTCCCAATAGTAATTGTGTTTTTAACATGAGGTTTATTAACTGCTTGCTTGTTCAGGTTGGGATTTCTTGCCGATGTGCTGATGCTAATGTCTCTATGCCTCGAGTTCCACAGTCTCCAGCTGATGGTATATAGCCAATGGATCTAGCTGTGCATTGGCAAGGCTTGCTTGGATCATAGAAATCTTTGAGTAATAGGAACTATCTCAGCAGTTCCTAGAATAAATGGTGGCAAGTCTGCCTGCAGCCTGGGTTTTCTCCAAGACTGCATGGAGAAGCCAACGCTCCTTCTCGACCAGCTCTCCACGGTGAAGATTCTGGACTTAAACAAAAAGCTGATTTGGTATCTCCTGGGGATACGTTTTGAGAGTGGGGAGTTCCCAGGAACATCTGAAAAAGCCTGTTTGCAACTTGCACCCAAGGGGGCTTGGGGGATTCCACCCTTTGGTCTCCCTCCCTCCACCTCACACGGCCTCAAACAAATCTGTGTTCTTGAAGGAGCCCCAGTGCATCCACTCCAACACTGCCAAAATCTTCCCCGGCA
Source organism: Sternotherus odoratus (assembly GCA_032164245.1). Lineage (NCBI taxonomy): Eukaryota > Metazoa > Chordata > Testudines > Kinosternidae > Sternotherus > Sternotherus odoratus. Next base: position 84,440,670 of record JAVMKO010000009.1, on the reverse strand, counting down.
GCTATCGGAGGCAAAGCAAGCTCAGGTGGAAACATCCCAGCAAGAGAGGTAATTCTATAATCCCCGGTTGCCGGGAGAAAGAGCGTCCGCATGGGGGAACTCCTGCAGGGCCCTGTCCCACAATGGCATGTCTCCAAATCCGGCCATGATCCCCTGCCAGCGCCCCGGCAGGGCTTGTAGTGACCAGCTCCAGCTTGTATTTCGGCTCCTCTGAGGAATTCGGCAGATCCCCTGGCTATTGGAAGCCAGCGCTATAGTGACGGGAGCAAAATCTCTTCCAGTCTACACCCAAATCGGCAGAGCAGCAACAGAGAGAGAGAGTCTCTGCCTCTCTTGGCGTGCTTGTCTTCAGTGGTTTGCCAGCTGCACCCTGGCAGGGTTCATGGAAACGGAGACATTTGTCAACATACTCTAGTCTAGGCCAGTGGTCGCCAACCTTTCGGTCCTCACGGACCACTAAAGTGGCGCGGCGCCCCCCCTCCCCCCGGCTCGAGCGGCGCGGCCCCCCCTCCCCCCGGCTCGAGGGGTGCGGCGCGCCCCCCCCAGCTCGAGCGGCGCGGCCCCCCCCCCGCAGCCTCTTGCCTGCCCGGAGGGGCGGCCGTGAGGGAGCCCGGTGCCGCGGACCACCAAAATTTTCTCGCGGACCACCGGTTGGCAACCGCTGCTCTAGGCAACCTTATTGGATTTGATTCTCCTCTGGATGCTACCTGACCGTGTCTCCCACTCCACTCTCCCCTATTTGTCTCTTGGGGCACGTCTACACTGCCGTAAAAGACCTGCGGCATGGTGTGGTCTGCCACGGCAGGCCTGGGTCAGCTGACTTGGGGGCTGTGGGGCTAAACACTTGGGTAGGAACCTGGGATTTGAAACCTCAAGACCTGGCCTCCAGCCGGAGCCTGAATATCTATCTTGAGCACTGCAGGCCACGCCCTATGAGCAGGAGTCAACTGAGACTGGTGTGGGGTGTTTATTGCAGGGTAGGCACACCTGTGGAGAGCTCTGGGAGACCCTGTGTATCTGGCTGGAGACAAAAGCTCAGTGTAAACAAATCAAAGTACTGTATTCCCGGGAGAATACTTCCTAGTTCCAGGAAGCAGGAAAATTGGGAGTGGGTGAAGGGCAGGGGGGGGGGGGGGGAAGAGGGGGGGGGAAGCCAATTGGAACAAACAATGGGATTTTTAAAAAGTTTATAAATTTGACATTAAATCTGAGTTAATGATCTGAGCCAGGGCAGACACAGGGAGTGTGGTGGATCAACAAAATACAAATAAGCCTGGAATTCAATTGAGAGCTGGCTCAGCATCTTTAGAAGAAACTTCAAATGGTTCCGTGCTGCTCAGCGTCAGAACTTCTCCGAGGTCCCTTCTGGCCTTGGAACCTGTAATGGGTGCTGTGGTGTTCCCTTCCTGAACGGGCCCTGGGGAAAGCAGGACTTCCTGCATTGGGTGCAAGACGCTCGCAAGAGCTAGGTATTGGAAGGATGATATTTTTAGCAGTAAAGATTGATTCACTGAACATACACACAAAAAACCCCGTTTCCAGTGATAGCAATTTTACTGATCGGCAGAGTCAGAGCCGTGCTGCTTGGGAACTTCGAGTTGGATCTAAGGCTTCCCACTTGCTATATTTTGACGTGATGTTGACAGATTGTGTTTTCATGATTGTAAAGTGTTAGTTAGTTAGCTCTTTGAATCTTAACATTGGTCATTTAAATAACCAATGCCCCCATCCCAATTTTTTGCAACTGTGAAAATTGATAATGCTGAAGTAAATATTGATGTCCGTCAATTGTTTAAAAAAAATATATAGAGAAATTTGACCACTTCCAGCTCTAATTGGTGCTGGTAGGAAACATCAGAAATGAGGGTAACTGTAATAAAATCTCACGCTTTAGAGCTTCGGCCAGGGCCCGCAGGAGTCAGGAAGGAATGTCTCTCCCTGATGCACAGTTGGATACATGTGTTCTAATTTTCTTACCTTTGGCCACAGATGGAGATGGGATACAAGGTGGGGCAGGTCAGTGCTCTAGAAAGGATTTTCTGTACTGCCTTAGATGTCCAACAGGTGTCTTGCTCACATGGTCAGGCACGTACCAAGTGGGGGCCTGCAGGGGTCAGTTCTGGCTCCATTTCTGTTCAATATCTTTATCGGTGATTTAGATAATGACATACAGAGTGCACTTATGAAGTTTGGGGATGATGCCACGCTGGGAGGAGTTGCAAGTGCTTTGGAGGAGAGGATTAAAAATCAAAATGATCTGGAGAAATGGTCTGAAGTAAATAGGATGAAATTCAAGGAGGACAAATACAAAATACTTCATTCAGGAAGGGACCGGTGAGGAGATGGAGGACATAGACGTGCGCACAGGGTGTGCCAGGTGTGCCCAGGCACGCCCTAATGTCTCCAAAAAAAAAAAGTGGTTTTCAATGCGGTGCATGGCACCTTTTTGGGAAAAAAAAAAAAAGAATTCCTGGTGCGCACCCTAATGAAACGTGCTGCGCACGCCTGTGATGGAGGAGGCATAAGCCACAGCAGGAAATGCGATGGGGAACGTTTTCTGCAATGGATGCGCAGCGGGGACTCCTAACAAATTAATAGCGGCAGCTTTTACTGAAGACAAGGGGAGCGAAAGGGTTAGAGGGGTAGAGGCTGCCACAGGAGAGTGCCCCATATAGCAACGCAGGGTGTCATTGGGTTACAAAACTGGAAAGGGTCGTCTAAGTTTGCCAATATGGTGGTTTTATTTGCCTTCAATCTTTTTTTTTTTTTTTTTTTTTTGAGTAAGACGAGAGACAACTCAAAATCACGCGTTTCATTCGTAACATGCTGTTCTCTTCTCAGGGAGCCATTGCGTGGGGTGGGGGAAGGGGCACGTTCCATCCTTACTGCTTGTTTACGCTTTAAAATCTGTCCCCGTATTTCCGTACTGAATGGGTCAGTGCTGGCTTCCTGCTAGCCTTTACTCTGAGGTACAAAGATGACGGGCCACATTTGGGAGTGCTGGCGTTGCCTGGCTTTTAAACTTGTCTATAGATGCTAAGAAAGCAACTTCCGCATGAAGCCATTAGAACTTGCTTTTCACCAAGAGCCGGAAGTATCTAACGTGGGCTGTGAGGATGCACTGTGTTGCCTTAACGTGACAATGTTGTGCAGAACTTTTAACTTCGGATATTAGCTCCTTGACTTAGCCCAATACCGTTAGCAGGCTTTTCTGAATCCTGCCGTGCCGTGGATCCAGGCAAGCTCAGAGCTGAGCCGTTTGTTTTTAAACGGGGCGTGCACGTTTTCACGTGGCTTGTGACCCGTGTCGCCTGGCGCTTCCAGCCATCCGTAGGAGTGGATTGTACTATTGGGGAACTGTTTGGCCAGAGGTTCCTCCAGCTCAATGGAAGATTCCTACTTCCTAGGTTAAGTTGCAGCCGTAACACTTTGTGTGTGTTATATCCTGTGTGCTCAGTGAAAGGCACTGGCTAATCGCTGGTGAATCGTGCTGGTGGTCTCTAGTAGAGCTGAACTGATCTCTCCTCGGTGGCTTTTGATGAATCTCCATCCTCCAGGGGGACAGGGCCCCCCGTGGCCGAGCTCCGGCTCACCCCAGCTCTCCCACGCTTGCTGTGCCTGGTGCTGTCTTGCATTGGAACTGCGATGACTGTTGCACCTCCCTCCAGCCGCAAACCTCCGCTGCACACAGCCAGTGCCCATCTGGGAGTTGCTTGGTATGGAACAGAAACTCAAATTAAAAGCCACTCTTCTTGGCACCAAGTGGCACAGTCCTAATGGGGCAGTGGGAATGATACTGGGCTGCCGACTCCTGGCTTGTATTCCGTTGCCTCTGCACATATGTGCAGTAGAAAGGCATCCGCTGTCCCGGCCTCCCGTCTCCAGATGGGGAGTAGTGCTGTGTTCTTGCTCCAGTTCGGGGCGATGGTGTAATGGCGGAGATGAGGCTTCACTGACTGAATCCTGTGTTTTTTCCATTTGCAGATCCTGAAACCGACCTACAGCATAAGTCTCCATCTGGGCACAATCTGCTCCTACGCAGCCCTGGCTGGGACACTGAGCACAACAGAACTATAACTTGATAGGTAAGACTAGCTTGGCAACCGGGGAAAGAGAAGGCTAATTTGGAGTGGGGGAGGGAGGAGGGTTGCCCCAGCAGATAGGGCTCTGTACTGGGACTCTGGAGGAGCTTGGTTTTAGCCCCACCTCTGCTGTGTTCTCTCCCTACGTCTGTGAGTGGCTTTGTGCCAGTGGGCAGACCACCACTGTGCCTCAGTTTCCCTGCCATGAAAGTGGGGTTGGGGCCTCCCTGGTAACGTGCCTTGCGCTGTACGGATGAAAAGCGCTGCACGAAAGCAGCGTGATCTCTGATTTGTGGGGCAGTCTCACGGCTTCCTTGCTGCCTCATGCTCATGCCATCTGCTGTGTCGAGTACTCCGCTAGATCGGATTAGATGGCCAACTCACATGCTCTAACGCTGGTTAGCAAAGCCTTCCGTCAGTGTCTTCACTGCCTCGGGTGGGGGTGGGGTTTAGGTAAAAAGCAGGGTAACTACTGAGCATGAAGAATGAGGAGTACTTGTGGCACCTTCGAGACTAACACCTTTATTTGGGCATAAGCTCTCATGGGCTAGAACCCCGTTCATCAGATGATAGAGACATTGCATTAGGTATCCGGCTGCACAGCTTTAACCGGGCTCTTGCACCTCATTTACTGTGAGGTACCTGGGAGGGATCCGCACTGTACCTTTGCCCTCAGATGACCGCTCCTAGCAATCCCATGGTAAAAATGCCGATTCTCTCTCAAATCCTCCTGCACACGAGGCACCATCAGGCGTTCGTGTACTCCACTGTCAAACACGCCCCGTGGGCAGTGTAGACACAGCTTCAAACACTGAACACTTGGTCATTCAAGCAGGTACATGGCCAAGCCCAACCGGTGTCCTCGTCCACTGTGCTTTCTATGCTCCCTCACTTGGAGGTCCAAGGAGCTGGCGTGTCAAGTACCGTGGTCAGTCCCAGGCATGCTGTAAAACTTAGCACTGGTGGTTTGTTTTTACTGTATCTGGCCGTTATCTGGCTAGGTCTGATGTTTGGAAAAAATAGCATAACCCTTGAGGTGTGTCGACCTAAGATACTCAACTTCAGCTCCGGTATTCCTCCGTGTAGACTGAATTATACCCAGATGAGAGCCGTGCGAAGCTGCACCTGTCCAAAGGGGCCGGTTCCTGCAGAGTTCTTGGGGCTGTGGTTTGGCAGAGCAGGTAAAAACAGCTTTAGAGACACTTCGTCAAATGATTTCTATTAACTTCTAAAACAAGCTGAGTGCAACTAGTTTCTAAGGTGCTACAAGTATTCCTCGTTTTCTTTACGGATACAGACTCACAGGGCTGCTATTCTTAAACCTGAATGGAATTGGCAGAGACGTTGTCAGCTTGCAACTAAGTTAGAGATTTTAACTTGACGAGGAAGCTCAGAGGGTAGGACTGAAAGCTTAACTTTCAAAAGCTGTCTTTTGATGTGCCATTAATTGCTTCAGATGTAGCTAGTTTTTTATAGGTGCTCTCCGGAGCATCAAAACTGCACAAACAATCAAGACTTTAGCAGAGGTTTTATTTAACCCTATTGTAACAAGACCAAGGATTTGCAGCTTAATTCTTTTCTTTGGTTCAAATTTCGCTCCCAGTTACCTAATCCCACCCTCCACTCCTTGCACATTCCCACTTGTCAGCATGTGTATAAAGAACAACCTGTTTCTCAATTTTCATGTAGTTTTCTTCCTCCCCTGTTGTCATAAGACCCACAGAAATGACTGTTCCTCCTAAAGTGTCAGTGGCCTGGGCTGCCAGGGCTGGGGTGTTGGGTTTGAATTAAGATACACAACTTCAGCTACGCTACCCAGTCCGGCGGGTAGTATAGATGTACCCAGTGACACTGCACATATCCAGTACTGCATGTGCACAAAGTAAACAGACTCAGCTGAGTAGCTGTCACTGACATGCAAGCCCTAAAATCACTGTAACAATAGTAGCTAAATATTTTCATTCAGATTTAAGTTGTTGACATTATTTTTGAATACTAACGTGGTTACATTACAAACTTCTCAAAGGGCTTTTAAAGGAAAATCTTAGCAGAACCTTACAGATAAAAGGATTCAGGGAATGAGAAGGAAAAATGAAGGATGGTAATTCAATATAGGAAGTCTCCTAAATCTGCAGTGATTTTACAAGAACATTTCTGTGTATGCAGAAGAAAACCTGAAGCTTTTTTCAAGCAATAAATCTGCACCATATAAGAATTATTGGCATTCCGACTTCTGAGAGTACTCTGTGTTTGATCCCTCAAGCTCAAGATTCACTTTCTGCTGAGCCTCCTGTTCCTTTAATGAGTACGGTGTGGTAGGTCAGACACATGGCTTTCTTGGCTGTGCTCTCCAGCTGAATGACCTTGTTGTGATGTTTATAGAATTTCAGCTGTGTGTGTAATCAGCACATCCAGGAATCTATCACATTTATGCTTCAAATCAACTGGAAGAAACCTCTATTAGCCACAGCACAGGTAAACATCAGCAACCCTTGTATTTACCCTGGGAAACAACTCCCAATCTCTGGGAAAGCTCAAGTAAAAGTTCAACAACCAAATGAAATCTCAGTCTGACGTGTACAGACTAGAGAGCCAGAGAGCCGTGGATGAATGGGTTTCATGCGGTTTGCATGAATTGAACTGAATATTGACAAGCGCTCAGTCTTGGCTGCCTGTTTGACATTGATATTAAAGCTTGCTGAAGTTTGGATGACATCTTTTCAAAGCATTTAACCCTGTTCCTGTGCTGTACTTTCCCTGTTTCCTATAGGCCAATTACTGACCTCATTGAGTGCTGCCATTGATGTAAGTGGCATCAGGAAAAGGCTGCTAGTGCTGCCTTAGTTAAGGGACAGTTAGCTGGCTGGTGACTGCGATATTATTAGGGTTTTTATAAATGAGTGTAAATAAAATTCCATCTTCAAATTCCACCTGCTGAAAGCCAGTAACTTAACAATATGTTGCAATAAGGCAATGGTGACTAGCTCCCATCAGGCTGTCTCTGCGCAACCTCTTTTGCCTTGTTAAACTGTTGACTGTCCCCAGACCACGCAGCGTATCAAGGTAAAACTTCTTCTCTATAGCCCCAGGCAAATATACCTTCCGAACTTTAGAATCCCAGCGAGCCATGGTCTGGAACCGCTCCCGGGAACAAGCGAGGCTTGCAGATCAGAGTGCCTGCGCGGCCCTAACACGGAGCATGACCATCTTCTTGCCAGCCAACACACTATAGATTGGGGAGCTCCCTTCCCCTCCCCCGGCTCATGCGGGCTGCTCTGCTAAGTGGGGGAGAAACTGTTGATCGGATCTCTCCAGTTGATCCCATTCAAAGCTGCCTCGTCCTGTCCCCAAGTCTCCCTGAACATGGGGCCTGTGTTCCAGTCTAGCATGTCCGGATGGGGCAGGATTAAGGTGGGCAGAGGTGCTGTCAAGGTGTGCCTAGGCCGCCGGCCCCTGAGGCAGTGAGGAGCCACAGAGCCTTGACTGTCGTAAAATAACGTCTGCCCGGCTCTAAACCATGTCAATATTTAACCAACTAAAGGGGGCCGCCCGGCCTGCCAGCAGGTCTGACACGTGACCCACACAGTGTCTCTGGGAGGTGTTGGCGCTGACACCCTCTACCGGCACCGCCCAGCAGAGAGGACCCTGGTGTGCTGGGTGCCCTCCCTGCTGTCACCCCCCCTGTAGCTCCCCAGACCAGCACGAAGGCAGAGTTGCCCCTTCTCCAGCTCAGACGCCAGCCCTACGGGAGGCTGGGAAGAGTGGCCCAGGGGGGAAAGAGAATTTGGCTTGCCCCAAAGAGTGGTGGTTCACCCCAAGGAGGGGATGGGGCGGAGCAAAGGGGGCCGTATGGGTATGTCTACACTCCAATTAAACACTCGGGATCAGCTGACTGAGGCTCATAAATCTCCGTGAAGGGGGGCTCTTTAATTGCCCCATGGTCCACGCCAGAGGCAACTGTCCCGAACCAGCCGCAGGTATTTAACTGCTGTGTAGGCATAGCCTTTGCGTGCTGTGCCTAGGAATCCCCGTCCTTGTGTGCCCCCCCCCCCCCCCACAAATGCCGTCTGTGGGGGGATCGGCGGCAGCCCTCGGAGAGGCACAGCTCAGCTCTGTGCTTCCGAAGTGCACCCCGGGCAGAGGAACGGTTATTAGTATATGCGCTTACGTTAAGCGTGGTATAGAGCCCCTTGTCCCTCTGTATCCCATGCCTTGCAGAACCGGGCTGCCAGGAGGCCTGTGTCAGTGGAAATAAGCCCCTGTTCCTCCTCCAGGATGCTGGACAACTGATGCTTTTCAAACCGGTTTGACAAAGAAAAAATGGCCTCTTTTTGGAAGCCGTGTTTGGTGCCAGTTTGGGTGTTTGTGAAAGATTTTGGGGCCTTTTCTGGGGACTATTTCCCGAATATTTTTGAATCTTCTGTTTTGCCAAAAAAAAAAGAAGAAAAGTTTTGGTAAATGAAAAATGTTGATAGCAGTTTAATAAGATGCTTAATTGTTTAAAGAAACAGAAGAGAATAATATTTCAAAATTGTATTGGGGGTGGGGAGGAACGTAGGTGGTTCTAATTTCAGGCAATTTGAGATTTTTCATGCAGCTAGCTTTTGGTTTCTCACGCACTCTGACCGCGGCTTTAATGGAACCCGAAGAGCAGTTGCAGTGTGGGCTGCCATTAGTCAAACGAGCACACAGATGGATAAATATTGACAAGGCTGGCAGGTCTGGGCATCCCTTTCCATCTGTGCTCAACAGCTGTTTTGCCGCCTACAGAAATTCAACTACAAGACCTACTGGGATGATCAGTGTTTGGAAGCATCACCCTTGCCTTTATCTGCAGGCAGTCTTTAGAAGCGTAACTGTGGAATCAAATGCAGGTGATCAAAGCTTTTTTTGTTTCATGAACTCTCCTCTTTCCTTGCAGGTTCTTACTAAGTTCGCGAGATGGCCAGCACCACGCAGATCTCCAAAGACGAGCTGGAAGAACTGAGAGAGGCCTTTGCCAAAGTTGGTAAGTAGCTTTTTCTGCTTTCAGTGTGAGAAGCAGCTCATCGAGATGAGAGCCTACCATTGCCTGTTGGGCAGTCCTGTCGTAGCTAGCAGGTGCGGGGTGCCCCTGGTCCCTTTGGGGCCAGGATCTTAGTTATCTCCTGGCAAACCCTCGAGCACAGCACTGAGCCTTCTGGACTGGCTAAAACATGGGGGCAAGAGGTGTCCCTTATCGCCATCGGGGGTGGGTCCATCTGGGATCCTTCAACACCTGCCAGGAGGCTTTGCTGTCCGAGCAGGGTCCAGCATGACCTGCTTTTCCAGGATAAGTGTCCCTGCAAAGCTGCGTCTTCTGATGGGAAGCGTTCCCGTGAGCATGCGTCCATTCCAGTGTCTTTGCTCCTTTTCCCTGGCACACACTCGCTCCACCCTTGTTAGAAGTTGGGCAGAACCTGGTGAATGTCCATGCTGACTTTCTGTCCAAGGGACAAGTGAGCTGTTGAGTGAGACGTGACATGTTAGAAAGCAGGGTTCCCATGACCTTTGGGATTAGAACTGGCAGGAAAGCCAGAGCGTCGAGTGTCTGGTCACAGCTCCTAGAACATGAATCAGCTGAGTGAGGAGCACCAAACTTGTGGCTATGGGAAGACTTAATTCTTTGGTTAGCAAGGTGCTGTTCTATTGCGACTCTGGAGTGTGTATGCTGCTGCCCTTTGTGGGATGGATGTAGGCTGCTAATGCACCTTTTGTAGGGGGCAGGTTAGTCTAAGAAGACCTAGTGCTAAGTGACAATGAATTGCGAAGGTGAGCGGGTCACCCTCTGAGTCCCTCTATTACATTTACTTTTTTAATTGAGTTTCCTTGGGAAGTAAGCAGCATTCCGTCAATGAGGAAGTCCCAGTTTTACACACATTTCAGGCTTTTTTCAATGTAGACAGGGATCAAATTCTTCTCCTATGAAGACCGGCCTAGTGTTTCACTTCCAATGGTGTTCCTATAAGCTTTCTCTGTTTAGCTCATGTTTAAGATCAGTCAGTATGAAATCTCTCTGCTGTATGAACGTGGTGAGATTTTGGTCTAAGGCATTTTATTTACTGATGAAGGATTAATTTGAAGCAAAATGATTTAAATAACTGATTTTAAAGTTGATTTTTACCCCCATCCCGTTCACTGAATATTTCTATAAAAACAAGCTGTGTGGGGCAGGGAAATGGAAAAGAACAAAACGAAAGTCTTTCAGGTACGTGATGCAGAGATTTCTTCTGTTTTATTTCACCGTGTGCCGTGAGTCAGTTTTACTTTGACCTTCCAAGAGGCAGAGGCTTGAACAAACTCAAAATTTAGACCTGCAGTAAAGACAGAGAGCTGGGCAACAAGGAGCATTACATACACAATGGCTTTTGTCATGAGCTCGCTGCTCTTTGATGCCTTACGAAACTTTTGATTCTGGTCTGCAGAAATTAAAATGGCTATTTTGGACTGTGCATTTCCCCATCTGGTGGTTCTAGCCCTGCCCCCAGGTATGCTCCAGGGAGGTGGGGCAAAAGGACTATTTGTTGCTGAGCTGAATTACCAAGGGCACGTGTCCTTACCACTTTGGGCATAAATCTCTGCCGGGTGATTGCACCAGGAAGGGGGCGGCCAAAGGCCCTGGCATTGTTGATCTCCGCTCGACTCCTAACCAACAAGAGTCTCCAGTAGAAGGGAGGATCGCTGGCACTGCCTCCCACACACAGTAAAGCCTGAACTCTGGTGTGTGACCAGTGTGTAAGAGGTGATTGGAATTCAATCCCGCTCCTAGTTTAGAGGCAGCCAAAGAGTGAGGGATCCAAGTTAAAAATTATTTTACTCTGGGAGATTCCAAGTCACTGATCATTCTGGAGATACTCTAGTTAAAAAGTGACTTGTAAATCTTTTGAAACATCATCACTATCTTCAGGCAGTTGCAACAAGGGTGACTTAGCAGCTTGTCCCTCAGTAGATTCCTTTGATTCCTTCCTATCTCTCTTCTAACTATGTTGTCTGCATAACAGCTGGGCAGTTTTTTGTTTAACAATGGAAACGCCTGAAACTATCTGAAATGTTTTGACTGTCATGGGGTTTTTTTTGCCTCAGGATTTATGACTTGTTTTCTGAGAATCTTTCTCCAGTTTCTTTAACAAGTGTGAAAGTATGTAACTCTCATTCCAAAGAAATCCTCTTCTCACCAAGGAGAATCCTTGGACATGAGTGCAAATGTAGCAAAATTGAGCTCCTGGGTGTTGTAGAAAGCGTGTGTGTGTGTTGGGACAGGGGAGAGGAGGAATTCCATGGAGTGACTGATAAGTAAGTCACACTGGGGTTTTGATACTTGATTTTATTAGCATCCTGCCAATGAAGTGAAACTGCACTCCATGTCAGAACCACCTTGATTACAGCTTCTAGCAAATCACTGTTCCATTTCAGTGGACTTCCATTTATAGTGCTGGGGAGACTAGTAGGGATGGGCTCACCTGGGCTGAGATAGCCTCTTGTTCTTAGGAGCTCCTGGGTGCGGTATTGAACAAAAATTATATCTGGCACTTTTCACTTTTCCAACCTCTCGATCTCTCTGCGTTGGTAACTCGCAGCAGCTTACGTGCCAGGCTGTGGACACCGTGCATGTTTTCTCATGTAGCTATCTTAATGTTCCAAACCAGTGCTCCTTTCCAAGGCAGAAGGAGCACAGGTGGTCACCCCATTCTAAGCCGCTGTTTGTCTTAAGCCTAGTCTACTCTCAAAGATTAGGTCAGCATAATTATGCTGCCCTGGGGTATGAAAAATCTATCCCCCTAGCAGCCTAATTAAGATGACTTAAGTCCCCGTATAGACAGCACTAGATCGAGGGAAGAATTCTTCTGTCGACCCAGCTACCGCCTTTAACAAAGGTGGATTACCTATGCCAACAGGCGCTACAGCGGAATAGCTGTGCTGCTGTAGCATTTTAAGTGTAGCCAATCCCTTAGTTTCTGTCCTGCTGGTGTGTGTCTGAGATCTAGCCCAGCCATAAAGAAATCCGGGAAGGAGATCACCTGGGAAAGGTTCTTGAAGAGCTGGGCAGGTGGTAGTAATCTGGTTGCTCTGGTTAACTGGCTTCATCTAGAATTAAAAGGACTCGTGCCCTGGCCAGCGTGACTGTGCAGAGCTGTTCCTGCCATCTCCTTTCGCTTCAGACCTGCCAGCATCTGAGGGAGGCATGCCTGCCCTTGCAAAGCCAGCGTGATTGGGGTGCTCCCCCTCGGACTCTGCTGCACGACAGAGGGGAGAGGCAGCAGGCGGAGCAGAGCTGGGGATTGTTTGGAACGTGAAAACAAAATAGAAGTTGCTGCCGCGTGGCCAAGCAGCCCTACAAAAACAGGGGCTGTCGTTGGGGGAGACTGGGGAGGATGGAAGTGAATGGCAGTTTTGAAGGGACCAGCAGCTGAAAGTGCAACCTTTAAAATGGCCCTTTCTTGATGTGCTTGTAATAACTGGATTTGGGTTCCTCCTACGTGGAAACACCAAGGATTTCACATTTGTAATTTCCTTCAACACTTTCTGCTTGCTTCGGCAAGGCAATAAAAAAGTGCTCCAGAAAGTTAACTTAAAGCAAATAAAGAGGATTTGTTATCCTGAAGGAGTTGGTCACGCCAAGAGCACATATCCTTAAAAGGAACTGTGTGGGTTACTTTCCCCACTTGCATCCTGTTATTTAAGCTATTTTTAAGTTTTTGTCTGGAGGAAGCTGAGCCAGCGCTGAAGTGGCTTTGATTTTTTTGCTTGTGGTTTTGTTGCGCCACCTGCATATGGGCAGAGCCTGATGCCATATTTCATTGCAGTGACCTTTTGAGCGGGTCCAGCCTGCGGGCGGGGATACATCCTTCGGGAGAAATAGGAAACTTGGGATGAGCTGTAGTTTCCTTTCCATCAAAGTGTAATGCTCACAGTCTGTAGTTGGCCTGTTAGAACCATTTCATATTTGCTTCCTGGTAGTCCTGGCTCTTCTAGTGTCCAGGCGTTGGTTCTGGAACAGTCTTTCTAGCTTCGGACCTTCAGCCAGTGAATAACTTAAACGACTTTACTCACTAGTATAATGAGCTGATGTCAAGGCAACCTCCCGTCTTAAGTCTGGCCAAATAGTAGAGGGCATCCAGAAATTCAGCAGATAGCATTCAGTGAATGTGTGGAGATGGTATACAGTGGCCTGCCAGAACTTGCCAGCACACAGTAAGGACCCTTGTAAACAAGCCTTGAATCCTATGTGCTGCTGTAATCCTGAAGATCTCTGCTGCACAGTCCCGGAACGAGTGGGGAGTAAGAGTAAATGTCCTGTGGTTGAGGGGGTAGAGCTCTTTTTGTCTTTTTTTATGGGAGTTTCTTGTGGTGACCCAATGACGGTACCTGCTGAAATTTGAAGGGAGAAGGTTATGTCTCCAGGCCATATACATTAAGGCTGTGTATGTGCTCTTTTTCTCTCTCTCTCTCTTTTTCTCTCTCTCTCTCTTTTTCTCTCTCTTTCTCTCTTTTTCTCTCTCTTTCTCTCTCTCTCTTCCCCCCCCCCCCCAGGCTGTATAGCCCATATGAATATCATCTCCATTCTAACTCCACTGCCTCTCTTCTGCCCTTATCTCCACCCTCCCTTGCTTGAATCATGTTGTAACTAAATGAGAAACTTCACCTACTACACAGGAGCTTACAATTACCTATGAGCAATGGTGACCTTGCCAATAAGGTAATAGGCTCCTTCCATGAAAAGGTAAATCATAGTTATTGCTTTCTATCACAAAGATGCTCTGTGGCTTTTCCCTGCCCAGTAAAAACGTAGTGGCTTTCTCTAGCCGATCTTTAAGGTGTTTAAGATCCAGTCTGCAGGGTTACTCTCAGCAGCTTTTGTACGTACTTGGGTGCTTCTCAGTGATTCAGATTGACGCTATCAGGGGATTCCTGGGTCCCACTCTGACTGCATTAAACTGTTTTCATTCTGGGCCAGCGTATCCATTCGACTTTCAACACCTAAATCCACGGCTCTGTTGCCAAGGAGTTAAGACGGAAAATGCAAGCCTCTGGGGATTGTAAACCCTGGGCCATGTGTCCCTGGCACCTTGCAGCTGAGGCAGCGGAACTATTTAAGTTGTAAATCCCAGTCGCAAAGCGGCCAGGACACTGGTATTCTTATAAAGCAAGGCGCAAGGCAACGCCGTACCGCACAGGGTTCAAGTAGAAGGGTTTCTTTCCATGGTTTTGATGAGTAGTAACCTGCACAAGCGGGAGATCCTGGCATATCCCTGTAACTCATTGTAACGGCAATCAGACTAACCAGAGCTGGGATAAGAGTTAAATAATGCTCACTTACGTGAAAAAGGGACCGTGGGGCTTGTTTACATGGTGTGTTACCCCACGAGTGAGGTGCAAATTCTAGTCTGCCCCAATGTGGTGTGCACTAACTGGCCCGCGTGGACCCTGCTGGTGTGCACTACAAGCTTCCTGGTGTGCGTTAATGGGGTCTGTTTGAAATGGGGACTGTTAGTGCATCCCAGTAGGGGGCACCCATGCCAGTCCATGCACAACGTGCTGATGCTGACTAGAGTTTACACTCCCCTTGTACAGATCAAGGTGCTGCCTGGACAAGCCCATGGTATTATCAGGGTGGTTGTGGTGGTTATACACGTTACGCTCTGTGGTTGTGTTACTAGTCAGTGTGTAAAAAGGCTGAGGACTTGAGACAAAGGGTAAGACTTTGAAAAGGGCCCAAATCCTTTCCCCCCAAGTGACCGAGGTGCTTTGGCTCCACAGTCCTTCCTCTCCCTCCCGCCCCCCCCACTCCCTCCCAAAAGGGAAAAACTCTGGTGGAGGGAGGCAGCAGGGAAAAACGGAGCCTTTTCCCCACTGACTCCCTCTGTTAGACCCTTTCCTGCTCCAGCAGCCTTTCCCCCACTGCTTCCTTGCTGCCAGAGGCTGTCACCGACCGGTGTAACTACACCTCACTGTGCGGACGCAGCATGGAGCTACCTGTACACTATACGCTGCCGGCAGTGTGGTGTTGTATAGATGTAGCCTGAATGAGTCTGCACGGCCATTAAACACCCACTTCTGTATCCGTCGACTCGCGTTGGTGGCTCTCAGGCTGTTTAATTGTGGTGCAGATATTTGGGCCTGGGCTCTGGGGCCGTCCACCTCGAGGGGTCTCAGAGCTCGCATTCCAGCCTGAGCCCAAAATGCTACATCGCAGTTTTACTGCCCCCCAGCCTGAGCTCCCTGAGCCAGAGTGAGCTGAGACAGGCCAGCCGTGGGTATCTAATTGTAGTGTCTGTGTCTGGCAGTGGTCTGTCTGCTTGCAGCATAAGGAGGAATTCTTGGTCAATTCATCATCCATTTTTTCCATAAGTGTTCCGAGAACCCGGTTTAGAGCACGTGCCATTGGTTTCCTTTGAAATGACCAGCCGTTCAGATACGGTTGGCGATATAAATACTTCCCCCCCCCAATAAATAAATATTTGATTTTTTTGGAGTAATTTTTGAGCTGCAAGAAATCCCAGAGTAAATGATTATCAGAAAACAGGAGGAATTTGGTTTAGTGACTAGCTTAAATTGTGATGTGATATCGGCTGAGATGTCTCTGTTAAGGGACTAGCTTAAAGCAGCATTGTATATTTGTGGTATTTGCCTTTGGGATAGAGTTGGTGAGCTTTGAAATAAATTGTTTGCCAAGAGATGGTGAACCAGGCACTACAACTGAAGTTCTTTATTATCTGTCTGCATCAAGTTGCCCTTTTGTTTTTCCTAGAGGCTGCCCCATTGTTCTGAAATAAAAGAAGCTTCCACGTCTCTCCTCCATGCCTTTCACTAGAGAATGAACGGTCATTTCGTGAAAATGTCTTCGGTAATAAAGCGCTTCTGAGGGCAAAGCTTTCCTTCTGGTGAAACGATTCCCCTCTGTTTTTCAAAGTAAATCTAATCTCATTTGAAAGCACCCGATGAAAGGATGTGAAAAGCAGTTTGTATAGGCTGGATGGGATTTCAAATGAGTAAACCAGGCCTTTAGAAAGAAACTGACTAAACAAATTAGTCCCTCTTGTGGCCAGTCCTTAGGGTACCTCCTCTAATTGTGGAAATGGTGGTTTCTGTTCTATTCTGCAAGAAATACAGGGGGCAAACATTGTGAACCCCCAGCTTGTGACATCCTTGGGGTGGTGTGCACCTTTAGGGGAGAGGAGGATTTGCTGGATCTCTGACATAGGCCTGAGCTCCAAATAGTGCCAGCTGACATTAAAGGCTTTCTCCTGTGATGCAGGGCAGGGATCCGAAGCAGCCGGCCAGCACTGAGCTCTAGGGTTAGGGACCTTGGAAGTAAAACTTCCTCACTATTTTCCAACCAGCTTCTTCCCATCATGTGAAATCTCATTCATCCCCTCTGGATAAACACAGATGTGCTGTAGGCAAACCTGGGTTGCAGATATTTTGTATATGCACATTTGAGGTGTCAGAAATGAAAATAAATGAGGAATAGAAATAAAAATCACAACTGCCCTTGTGTCTTGGCTAAGGTTTGTATTTAAAGCTGCAAATAGGCATTAGCTTACTTGGTTATTTCCTTTGTAGAAAATGGCTGGCAGTCATGACTCGGACAAATGTTAGCTTAAGATTCAGCAAACTCTGCACAGGTGTCTCTGGGCTTATTGGACTTATTTGGCACAAGTGCAGAAGGATCTGGTGGGTCATTCTGAACGGAAACTCCAAGACTTAGCCTGATTTGCAGAGGTATTTGGGGTGACATTGGAGTACCACTTAAGGCCGGAGCTCGCCCTCTGCACAGGAGTAAATTGCCTCCTTCATGCACTGGGCATTTTCATTGGCTTTTAGGCAGTAAAAGGATCTGCCTTAAGGAGGTAGTTTGTGCAATGAGACATTTTAATGAAAGAAGCTGTGATTTATCTCCAGGGGAAATAGCCTGCTGATGACATCTGACTGCTGTGCTTAATAAAGCTTGCTTTGTGAGCTTATATTTTTGGAATAAAGTTCTAAAATTGAAGGCCAGGCAGCAGTGTTTTTCACTAAAATTACTTTTCTGTTAAAGCACGTTATGTATTATCAGCATTACTCTAAATGCTGCAGTTGCGTATAGGATATTAATCTTTTAGTAATTCAGTTTGGAATACTTTTGATTGTATTACATTTTAACGAATAATTTAGGAGTGACTTCAGGGTTATACTGTTCTACCTTAGACACCTGCCATTAAACCATTTGCATTTCATTTTCTTGTGAACTCACTAAAATGCTTTAAAATACCACATGGAACTGGGAAACGGTGCCAGTTGGTGAGGGGTTTCTTTACTAGAACACTTGCTAGGCAAGATCTAATCAGGCTTACAGTTCTGTTGCTAAATTAGCTAAAATTTAGATAATGAATCAGGCTTTTCAATGACTTCAAAGTGCTGCTGTTTTTTCTTTGTTTAAAGGTGGTGATTCTGTTAATCACTCAAGACTGATCTTGATGATATTTTGGTATGGGTCTTAGATCAGTGTAGGATTAGTTCTGAGTAGTTCTGTTTGTTGCCACAATCCAGTAGAGCTACAACAACCTGGCATCTTGAACGTGCCCTAGTGACAGACCTTGCTTCTGGGCAGACTGGTTAAATGCTGGGCTCTCCTGGGAAGGACGCATACCTGTATTTTGTCAAAGCACCAGTCTCTTCCCGGAGAGGGTCCGTGGCGTGAGGACCGACGGTGTGCTTGTTGATCTTAAGGCCCAAGACTGTACGTGTGCGACTCCCACAAATGCATTTGGCTGAAAATACCTGTGGCTGCTGGGAGCTGTGGTCTCTGTTTTCTGCAGCGGACCAGCTCTCTGGGGAAGGCAGGTTTGGCAATACACGGCTGACGTGACTGGTGGCTGTAACTGCAGAGCTGCCAAGGGAAAAGAATTAAAGAAGACCACAGTAATGCCTGTACTGGGGGAGGGGAGGAGGGAAAGGGAGATGGGGGATAGTTGCTTCGCTCTCAGACAAGAGCAGCCGCTGTATGTAGGAGACTAGCTGGTCTCGGCCATTTTCTCTGGGCCAAGGCCCTTTGTTATTTCAGAGGGTGCTTGTGGCTGTTAAGTGACTCTCTTTTGCTACTGAGGAGGCTGGTGCACAGCACTGCAGAGGGAAGTCCTTCCTTCCAGCTCCTAATTCCACATGGGCGGCAGCTCAGCTTCTATACCCTGCCTTGCCCCTGGGCCTGCTCTAAGTGCTATCCAGGGTGTCACTGGGGAAGTGGCCCCCATCCCCTAGGAACTGGATTAACCTCTCTCCCCCCACACCTTGCATTGATATTGGGCACAGTCTGTTAATGGCGTGGGGCCGCTGTCAGCCTCAGCGGTGTAGCCGGTGAAGGCACTCTCCACTTGACGCCATGTCCTTCCAAACAGTGAGGTCATTATCCTGCAGGGGGTTGGTTTTATGAATACCTGGGAAGAGTCCTGCCAAGAGAAGCAGGTCATAGTAGGGTGACCAGATGGGAAGAGTAAAATATCAGGACGGGGGGGGGGATGGAGAAGCGGGGGGCGGGGCGTGAGCGCGGAGGGGGGGCTGGAGGAGCGGGGGGGGGGGCATGAGGGGGGAGCAGGAGCGGGCCGCAGCGGCTGGAGGCTCTCTGTCTCTGCGAGGGGGGGGGGCAGTGGGCTCTCTACCCCCCCCCCCCTTGCAGCATGCGTCTCCGGGAGGCAGAGCAGAGAGAGCTCTCCTGGCCGTTGCCATGGCCCGCCCACCTACCCCTGAATGCTGTCTCTGCCGGGGAAGATGCTGAGGGGGGAGCAGTGGGCTATCTGCTGCTGCTCCCCTCACCCGTTGTCCCACTCTCGGCGCTGGTTGCATGCAGGGGGGGTCCACTCTGCCCGCCCTGCATGTTCCACCCCCGCCTGTCTCTGCGGGCAGGGGGAGAGGCACTGGTAAGCCAGCAGCAGCAGCAGGTTCCTCCCCCGCCTCCCCGGGGGAGGGCGGGGACCTGCGGCAGCCACGCTTGGCCCGACCCCGGCCAGGGAGCACAGGGCCCAGCCAAGAAGGGGGGGGGAGGGAGGGGAGCTCAGCTTCCCACGCTCGTCCCGCGGCAGCCGATGGGCCCAGCCCCCAGCTGGGGAGCGCAGGGCCCAGCGCGTGCCGCAATTGTCCGCCCCGACCGGGGAGTGGGGGCTGGCGGCGCGCCGCTAACAGCCTGGCCCTGGAGCACGGGGCTCCGCGGCAGAGGGGAGAGGGGTCGAGCGGGCGGGCAGCCAGCATGTGGCTGCCTGCGGCAGTGGGCAGGGCTGTTCTCCCTACATGAGCCCTGCACGCGCAGGGCTCATCTATAAATTCCCGAAATCGGGACAAATGGCGTCCTGACCAGAGTTTCGTCGGGACGCGGGACAGAAGGTAAAAAATCGGGACTGTCCCAATAAAATCGGGACATCTGGTCACCCTAGGTCATAGCGAGGACGAATGGTGTGTGAGTCAGGAGATGGCACTCTTCACTCTGCCAATGAACCAACACCCCCTCAGGCTGGTTGTGGAGGAGCAGTCTTCCAGATGAGACCCATAGGGGGCGCTAGATCCAGCACCTTTGGTAAATTCTAAATTGCACAAGTATGCTCTGCTGATCCAAGGTACTTCTCAGATTTCTGCAGGATGCAGGATAATTGTTTCTTGTCCCTGAACTGTTGTGTGGTGTGTTGATGTTAGTTCTGACATACAACGCCACGTGTGCCATGTATTTCAGTGTTCGGGAAAACATTTGCTATGTGGCATTGTGTGACTGTAAAATACTTTGGATCCATTTGTATGAAAAGCAATACATAAATTGAAAATCTGGTCCCAGTCTCCTCCTTACCCAAGTAGGCGCTTCCTTAAGCCTATTACTAAGTATCCAGCGACACTGTAACTTGCTAGCTGATTATCAAACCAAATGTCATTGCGTAGCATTCTCTTTGGCAGCTCACAGTAAGTGGAAATGTTACCAAAGTGATTAATCAATTCTGTATTTGATTTTTTTAAAAGATGTTTAGATTCCGAAAGCGTGGGATCTTACACCAATCATTTAAACTGGAGGGGAGTGTTTAGGATGTGCTTTCTTACTCAGAAAATATATTAAAATGAGTCTTCTACAAGTCCTGGGTTTGACCCTTGTCATGCATGAATGAGACATCTCTCAAAAAACCACGAGGTTGTGCTAGCTTGCTCCTGTCTGCGTGGGCAATCTTTCTTTAGTTCCCTTCATTTAATTCACATTCTTGGTGAATCCAGTTTGTGTGAATCAGGTAGATTTGGATCTAAAATGAGTAGACTACTTAGGATATTTCTCTCATGTTCAGTATCATTGCGTCTCTGTGCCTTACAGAAATTACAAAATAAATGGGCAGACCTCTTTTATGTTTCAGTAAGGCATGTTGGGGGATTTGGGGTTAATTTATTTTGGTGACAGCAGGGACGTACTTCCCGGAGGATTAATTTGTTTCTACAATTCTCTCCTTTTTCCTCCCTCCTACTATGTAAAGATCTCAACAGCAATGGATTCATTTGTGATTATGAGCTGCATGAACTCTTCAAGGAAGCTAATCTGCCTCTCCCAGGATACAAAGTGAGAGAGATCATTCAGAATCTTATGATTGACAGTGACAAGAACAAGGATGGGAAGATTAGCTTTGAAGAATTTGTATTTGTAAGTATATTTCTGCATTTTCCCGCAATTGAGCTAACTCTCTTTTTTGCTGTAGAGTTTGGTGACAAGTACAGTCTGAACTGCCTTAGATGAAGTCTAATAATAATGGGTGTAACTTCTTCTCACTCCATTCACCCTGATCAGACTATCCATTTTTTATTAGGACTTTGTTGCAGGGTACTCAGAGTCCCGTAGAAACGAGGCACACACATAGCTGCTAAATAAAAGTGGTGAGTTTATTGAAGGCAGAAAGAGACACACCCGCAACGGGGGCTCCCTTCGATGCTGCCACAGAGACGGGAAAAGCCCGACGCATCGGAGCAATGCTCAGGGTGAAGCCCATTATGCAGGGGCACGCTGACACAGAAATATCCGTGCACATTTACATCTCATGCATACCTCATGAATAGCTAATAACATGTTTTGCTTCATTAGTATCCCACAATCCTAGCAGACAGTTAGCAGCTGGAGGACTCTGGTATACAGTCCTAGCAGGCAGTTAACAGCTACAGAGCTCTGGTATACAATAGATAACGCTGGTATGCAAGGATGTTGCCTTGACCGGGAGTAACCTTTCCCTGGTGTTTAGCGTGAGAGCGTTCTCTATATGCATACCGTTACAAAATCTTCTCGCACCCTACAGACTTGATTATATATATTTTTAGACGGTTTGCAGTTAATGCTTAGGGCTTCTAGAAACACTGTCTGAATAGGCCCACTTTTCCTACCAAAGCACTGGCCTTCCCAGGGAAAGAGCAGGGTTACTTTTGGAGGAATGGACCAGAGAATGTGTCTCAACTTTCCCAGTATGAAAGCTGTCTGCCTTAGAGAGGCTGAAGGGTTATTCCTTTCTAGGGTGACTTTGTGGTGCTCTCTGAGTAGAGGGAAAGGTTCTTTCGCTTATCAAACCTCAGAAGGTACTGACTTGAAATTGATATGATCTTTCCAAACACTGTTTAGGTCCCCAACACAAAGCAGAATTGATGTGAAGTGGCATGAGATCACAGATCCCACCACAACTCGCTAAGGCCTGATCGCCACTAGAAAACTAGGTCAGCCTAACTACATTGGTCAGGGGTGTGGAAAATCCACACCCCTGCGCGTCGGAGTTAAGCCGACCTAAATCCCCATGTGGACCGCAGTAATTCGACAGGAATTCTTCCATCGACCTAGCCACTGCCTCTCTGGGAGGCAGATTACCTATGACAGTGGGAGAATTTTAACTGTAGATGAGCCTTAAGTCCTGTCCTAGTTTCTGGATTGTGGCTAGTTAATGCTTGGTTCTCCAGACTAGTGGAGCAGAAGGAAAGGAAAGTGTCTTATCTCTCGAGTGCATGTGACTAGGAATCACTTGAGAATCTTCTCTGTCTGTTACAAAGGAGGATGGGAGGCGGGTTTATAAGATACACTTAGAGATTAGTTCTAGGTGCTGGTCTGATTTAATTTTCACCATTGGTTGCTTTTCCCTTCTGAGGAGGAGTGCGGAGGAGGATGATCTGGAAGAAAAAAATCTAGAATCTGACTTTTGACTCTAAAAAGGGATCAGAAAAAGTGTGGTATTTCTGGCAAAGGCTTTCTCTGAAAGACTGGTTAAATGCTGCCCTGTACCCTCTTTACACTCTGATAGTGGTGTTGTGACAGAAATGTCACAAAATGTGTGGCATGAGGAGGACCGCTGTTTTTAGTGCAACTTCTCGTCATGTCTTTTAACTTCGCTTCACCTTTTTGTTCCTCAGTTATTTTCAGACCCTCTGAACTCTTGAGTTCGGAGCTGAATAGTAAGTTGGAGTTCATTTGCTGTTTGTGAGCACTTGCATGTTGGGTGCATGTTTCAAAAGCCAGTTTGCACTGGTTCATAATTCTAACTTGCACTAGAACACAGTTTAAAAGATTCTCATCCACATAAGTGAAGTGTGTAATAATTGTGTATGTTAATATGAAGATCTCCTACCAGCAACTAACCTCCGTGTAGCAAAAATTCTGCTAATAAAGTTTATTATAAAAGTGTGTAGAAAGAGGGGATGTTACAGCTTTGGTATAATGACTTGGAGAAATAATATGAGGGAGGAGGAAGACTTATCCGAGGTTGACCAAGATTTCATTGCCAAAAAGTGGCCTTAAAATGAAGGCTTGGCTAGCCTTGTTCATTTGAGTGACTTCAGCCGTTAGGGTGCTGGAGCAACTCCTTGACTGGTCTTGGAAAATAAACTAAAAAAGCACCTAGGTAACTCATTCAAATGAAAGTAATTCATCCAGTGAACAGCTTGGTACTTTTCAAATCCGTTTGCAGAACGGTCTAGTAAACATGCTCTCTGAAGTGCAGTGCTTACCCAAGAGGATTTTAAAGGCTCCGTTTGAAGAGTCTAACAAATACTTCACTGTGCCAGGCTGCACGTTTCCAAATTCGTAATAAAAAGAACCGTGGCGCAAACTCACTCCTAACCCCTTGGGCCTGGATCCTCCTGCCCAGCCAAGCTGTCCCCGGTGCAGGAGCGATGGGGGGAGTGGCGATGTTGCTGAATGCCACCTTTGTACCCCATCTTGGTGGCAACAGAGGCTGATTCAGCCTGGTGTCTAATGCCGTGCTGTCTGGCCATGTCTCCGGCGCTGAGGGCTGTAAGGAGCAGGGAATGGCGACACCGAGCTAGCTAGAATGACTCTGCTACTGGGGGCTTCCCTCTGCTGCCCGGTTAAGAGAGGCTTACGGTCCTGTTCTGTAGCCAGAGCTGCAATTAAATTAAAAATAGATTGGGCCACGAGAGAAGTGCTTCGTCCTGCCCTGAGCAAGGGAGTCCACCAGCCCGTGCCAAAGGATCACACTACAGGTTGTACCAGAAGAAGGGGACTTGCTGAGAGCGGTGAGGAACAGAGACGTTCTAGAGCAGGGGTTCTCAAACCGTGGGTTGCGACCCCTCGAGGGGTCGCCAGCCGCCTCCAGAAGGGTCGCGAGCTGCTTGTGCCGCCGAAAAGCCGCTGCCGCGATTGCTTCCGCATCCGGCGGCTATTTTCGGCAGACATACCGAGTGCTTTCGGCAGCGCTCGGCATGTCTGCCAAAAATAGCTGCCGAATAAGGAGTTAGTTTATTCGGCGGCTTTTTGGTGGACATACAAGGGTCCGCCGCGCCGAGAGAGAAACTAAAAAGGGGTCGCGGTTCTCAATAGTTTGAGAAGCCCTGTTCTAGAGGGAGAAGAGTGAGCACTGGGGGCAGAAAGGCGATTGGGCACCAGACCCTGAAATCTGAGACTGTAACAGAGAGCCCTACCTGAGCTTTGCCACTAAGCTCCAGGCAGAGCCCTGAGCACCGTGTGAGCTTGTCTGACACCTCCACGATACTGAGAGCATTTCAGAGACCGATGTAGGTGCCCCTTGCTGAAGACAGAAGTCCATCCCTTCACCAGGGTGGAAGTCAATTGAGAAACATTCTGACGGGCACTTCCATTCTCTCCCTGACCTCCCCAAGCGCTCCAGCCCTGAGGGCTTTTAGAAAGGTTCTCCACAGTCAGCGTTGCACTGAGATCCTGACGTTCCCCCAGGTCTCCTGGACTTGCATCCAGTGTTCCCGCAAATGCTGCCTTCAAAATTCTGAAACGCTTAACAAGGCTTCCGGCTGCCGTGAGCTGCACACGGGAGTAGGCGCTAGATTTAAACTAAAATACTGGATGGGCTTGAAATGCTGCCAGGAGACTGGCCTACTGCCCTCGTGGTTAATATGTGTTGCCCATCGTAAGGCATCTTTGAAGTAGTAATTTTGAGTTATCCAGGATAGGGCCAGCTGGCTACGGTGTGTGACTAATGCTGCTGCTCTAACTTGGTGTGTGGAATTGTGCCACTCCGGGCACAAGATCTGATTGTTACAAGAACTAGGGGCTCGTCTTCAGCTCCTCGGTGCCCAAACTCGGCCTTCTACCCAAGAGAAGAGAAGCAGAGGGTGCAGTGTTACTGCTGTGCGGAGGAGGAAATGTGTGTACCTGGGTGTAAAGAGGAAAAGGACATGCAAGGATGCACCAAGCTGCCCTGCATGGAGAGCATTCCTCTGCGGCGCAGAAGCTGGAGTTGAAAGCTGTTGGGTGCTTTTCCAGTAGGATGTACAAGCTGGGAAGATTTCAGTCCGAGTGCAGAAAAGCTGGGTGATTGTCAAACCCCTAAGAGGATGGCGGAGTCTCTCTCAGGCAAATATTTCGTGGAAGATACAAGGTGTGATCCAGAGATTGCTGTAAACCCACATGGAGGAGCAATTAGGACTGGGCTCTGCAGAGGCTAGCAAGAGGAGAGCAAGCTGGTGAGCTCTTAGAGGTGTAGGTTTCCGTAGTTCTAGGCAGAGGTCACCTCTGAGATGATGGTGATTTCTTGGTGTTTAATTAGCTTTTCTTTCCTAATAATTAGCTCAATTAGACATTATTAGTTCATTAATATCTGCAAAGTAATCCCAGCATGAACTTTTCCATGCTGAGGATTCTCTCTCAACCTCAAACAGAAAGAGCATGTATTGATTTGGTACCTTGAAAAGTTCGTTACCTAGCAATAGCCTGATACAGTAGGAAAGTCACTGCTGCAGTTCATCTCCAAAATGTATTTATTTATTTATTTATTTTTAACACTTGCTCAAATGTGCTTTAAAAAACTCGGATTTTTGTCTTCTGTGGGATGTGGACAAAGTCACCTCTGTATGAACTAAAGACACATCCACACAAGTGTCCTGTTTACACAAATTGGTTAAAATTGTGCAACAGCTTTCTGAATTGTTTTGCTCACATGGGGACTGCATGTATACTTGCTTTCAGAGTGCACAGTTTTGAGCTCTTCTGATGGCCTCTTGAAACCAAACTAAAATGATAAATGAATGTAAGTTACTGGCTTTTTAAGGCTTTCTTTTGAGTAGGCGTTTGTATTACTTGACTTGATTCAATCTAATGGAGCCACATTGTTTTTCCCCATCGTAAATTTAAATCCAGCATTAGTTTGCTAGACTATTCTTAGGTTTACTGATTATGCTACAAAATTTGTTTTCCAGTTTCCACACATGTTTTCCGGTTTCTAAAAGTGAATATTTTGCCTAAACAAAACTTTTTGAACTGCAGATTTTCCAAGAGCTGAAAAGCAGTGACATTGCTAAAACTTTCAGAAAAGCCATCAACAGAAAGGAGGGAATTTGTGCTATTGGTGGAACATCAGAGCTCTCCAGCGAAGGAACACAACATTCTTATTCAGGTATTACTCTGAGATAGGGTGACCAGACAGCAAGTGTTAAAAATCGGGACGGGGGTGGAGGGTAATAGAAACCTATATAGGGAAAATACCCCAAAATCGGGACTTCTGGTTACCCTACTCTGACATTCTTGAGTAAACAGAGCAAACCCTGAACTAGCAAATTTAATGAACTGGCAGAAAACAAGCTCATATTTATATCTTTTTTCCTGAATAGTCCAATTGAAACAAGAGCAAGGCTAAATATCAAGTGATGCTACATTAGCTCTGTTTAAGTTGAGTGGTTGAGTATGTCCACATTCCTGTTTTAGATTTGTCCTGCTAGTGTTTTCAGTTTGCTGATCTAGTTGTATTGCATTTGACTATAGCCAGCTCAGTGGGTGACTTGTACTATGAAAATTCCTCTACTATTTCCAAATAGGAGAAAAAGCTCTGAATTTGACTCTTATGACCAATCAGTGCTTAATTTGTGATGTTAGAAGTGCCAGGGCTCAAGTTGTTTTTTTACATTCATAACTGATGCAGCAAGCCAAAGGGGCCGGGACTCTGAATGGCTCAGCCCTGCAAGAATTAGGCACTGTGACCAATAAAATGAAAATGTAATGCAATGCTTACTGTGCACAGTTCAAATGTATGCTGTGCTGTAAAAAGCCTGCATTTGCTTTACGATTACACTCATTTTAGAGGAAGAAAAATATGCCTTTGTAAACTGGATAAACAAAGCCTTGGAAAATGATCCCGACTGCAGGCATGTTATTCCAATGAATCCAAATACAGATGACCTGTTCAAAGCTGTTGGCGATGGGATCGTACTATGGTAAGTCATAAGTCTGTTTCCTATAGAAGTCCGGTCACTGGGACTTGGCTCTGCAATCTAGGCAGCTTTTCTGACCCACTATGTTGGGTAGGATTCTTTGCCCGTATAAAAGGGTATGTAATCACTTCAGACTTTTAATTCAAGGGTGTGCTTTTGCTTTGAGGTGGGGGAAACAGGAGTTCTATATTGTCTATGGACCCTCGCTTCTCATTGGGTTTGAAGTGTAGTTTACCTCTCCCTGCTCCCCCCATAGGCTTGGATATTGTATTAGCAAAATTTAGCTTGGCACAGACTCTCCTTGTTACACACAGTGACTTTGGACAAGTCTGTTCTACAAAAACCCAGCTCCGTTCAGGGATGCACAAAAGTGTGTGACAGTGACCTGGGGGGGAGGGGGGGATGTTCTGACCTCAGTCCAGTTTCCTTACATACCTGCATCTCGAAACACTATCATGTCTCTTGTTGGAAGTCTCAGCAGAGGCAAAGAATGAATGTCTAGGATCTCTGAAAACCCGATCTTCTTCCCATTCTCTCTAACGGTAGCTGGATTAGGCTCTAGGACTAAGGTGGGATACATTAGCAGGAAAAGTTGCTCTGCTGTTCACTGCAAAATTTGGTGTCAACTCTACTCTCCAGGGCCATCAAACAGCCTTCATTTTTACTCTGTACAAACGGCTTTTAAATCTAAAAGTGAAGAGAAATGGTATTCCAGTGGCAAAACTGTAGCAAAAGGCTGAAGATCTGCTGTAGGTTAGGCGTTGCCTTTTTTCACTCTGATGATGTCTTTACCTGCCTTGTTTTGACACCTGCCCATCTGTGATATACAAGTAGCACTAAGTGGGGAATAATTTATAATGTACAGCAAAAACTCTGCTTCGATTCATCTTCCCTGTAGATGCATGAAGCGTTGCTCAACATGCTGAGTAGTAGAAAAACCCATTCTGAGCCTTTTGTGAATTCACTTCACATGCCACCTCTTCCGAATTCTTGCACTGATGGGTTTTTATTTTGGAATTCATGTTTAATATTAGCAAGGTCTCTCCCTTCTAAGTATGCTGAAGCACAGAACGTGGTTAAATTGGAAGAAAACAAATCTTCACTCTAGAATTTACAGCAGAATAATGGGTCTTCACTAGGTTGCTGAATAATTCATGTGTTTTTACTCAAGCAACAGATCTAGTTCAGTGGTGGCTGTTACTGTGTTTAAAGTTTTATCAGGCTTCACTATAAATTACAAATATTCTTGATGTCACAAATCTAAATCTTTTATTTTAAACAATTGAGAACAAAGTGTCTGATCAAATCTCATTATTACTCTATTTATTTGCAGCAACTTGTGCTAGGATTAAACGCTTAATGGTGTTTTGAATATTTTTGTCTTTGTCAGTAAAATGATCAATCTTTCTGTTCCGGATACAATTGACGAAAGAGCAATCAACAAGAAAAAACTCACACCATTTATAATTCAGGTATGGTGTAATAGACTTTCATTACCTCTTACAAAGATTGAAATCATGCAAGGTTTGTGAGGAGAGATTAATACAGTGACTAGGCTGACCAGACAGCAAGTGTGAAAAATCGGGGTGGTGTATAGGAGCCTATACGAGAAAAAGCCCCAAATATCGGAACTGTCCCTATAAAATCGGGACATCTGGTCACCCTAATATGGAATTAATTCAGGACTCTGGTCCAGAGTAGAGATCAGTTGTAATTGTATTTAATTTAAGGGAATCTCTGTTCTGTGCATTAAAGGGAAATCTTGGTGCAAATCATAGTGCATCTTAGTTCTGTAAATATTTGCAAGGGCAAGAAGAATGACTTAAAGCCAAAGGCTGCTAAGGGTCCCTTCACAGACTTTATCAAAACTGAAATGCTGTAGCAATCTACGTACCTCCTAGATTTATTCTGCTGTTATCAGAAGGGAGGCCGACAGGTGTGCATGTATGTTTGTATTCGAATACACCACATAGTAAATTGATACAGGTTGTGATACACAAACTATGTACCTGTGTGTGCACTTATAACAGTTTAATGAACACTTTGATTTTCCAATCTTAATCTTGTTGATGCCACTAGATGTGGCTCGGAGGCCGAAACTAAAAACCAGAGACTGAAATTAAACCCTTGGGTCTAATTCAATTCTTATTAATTCAGTTCACTTCCATGAGACTTCCTTTAAAAAACTCCCTTGGAGTCTGATGCAGCTATAGTTACTATAAAACTGCAAGTTTTTTTTTTCCTACTAAAAGCGGGGAAGTCCCCAGGCTGTCTGCGCTGAACAAAAGGCAGAGAGACCTCTCATTTAGCTGTCTTGTTTACAGGAAAACTTGAACTTGGCATTGAATTCCGCCTCCGCCATTGGGTGTCATGTTGTCAATATTGGAGCAGAGGACTTGAGGGAAGGGAAACCACATCTGGTGCTGGGACTTCTTTGGCAGATTATTAAGATTGGCTTGTTTGCAGACATCGAGCTCAGCAGAAATGAAGGTAGTAACAAACTGTAAATGATTGTTTATCCTTGGTCAAGCCGAACCTTAGGGTGACCAGATATCAAGTGTGAATTGGGATGGGGGTGGGGAGTAATAGGTTGCTTATACAAGACAAAACCCCTGGTCACCCTGCCTAAACTTGACTTACTTGTCCTGTGGGGAGGGGGAATATCTGAATGAGACTTTAAATGACTCCTTCCAGCTGCATTGCTCAGCCTGCCGGACGTTCTTTCAGCAGCGGGTCCTTCATGCCACATTTTTCTCATCCAGCCAATCTGCTCTTCATTTTTCTTCCCCTCCTCTGCAAAGGGACTTCTTACTGATCATTTTGATTGTGAAAAAACTGCGTTGGGCTCTCAGCCTGAGAGGTCCTGACCCCTGCCAGCACTTCATGGAGTTGACTGGAAGACGTGCGCTGGTGGAGTGGACGCATTTCAGATGTAGCAATAGTGACAAGGTTTTCTTGTCATGGGTCCACCTTGAGCTAAATCGGTGCAAGCTTTGAAAGGTGTGAATGAGCACCTGCTCTTTGAGCACGGATAACTTCTAACTGGGAACAGGGGACCCGCTAACTCTCCATACACCATTAATTAGATGGCTTTCTATCTGCAAGTAGATGTCCTCAAATCCACGGCATCATTGTGTGATGCTTAGAGATGGTTCAAAAGCATACCGTCTTTTCTCTGATTGTTTGTAACTAAACCTTTCTGGGTTTTTGTCAAAAACCTCCCAAAACTGACTTTCTTGCCTTTTTACATTTTTTTAATTTTATTATTTTTTTTTAAAAAAAATGGAATTTTTCCCAAAACATTTTTTTGTCAAGATTAAATGAAAAATATTCAACCAGGTCTGTTAGTGTCCACTGAGCATAACCTGAGTATTGATACTAGTGTGCTCCCTGTTCTAAAACACCAGGCACCAAAGAACAAGTGCATTTGCTCTCTTCTGCTATGTCCTGATGCACCTCTCTATTTGTTTGGAGAAGTTTGTTACAAGACAGATCTTGCTTACTGAATATGTAGTCAGCTGACTAAAATAAAAGGTGCAATTTTAAAACCATAATCTTGAAACTGGCTTGGATGTTAAATCAAGCAAAATTTCTGGCTGCCTGGTGGTTATGGCCCCTGGACTTGTGACATCAGCTCTTCTAAACAAGGCAGAATTGGACCAAGCCAGAACTTGGATGGGAGCCCTCTCCCTGCAGGCAGTGGTGTTAGCGATTCGGTGAGTGGCATTCTCTTGGTAGAGCTCGGGACGCTGACTCTTAGGGAGAGACCTCAGAAGATGTTTGGATCACAAATAACTGCACGTTGGCTGTTTCTCATCTTCGACCACCTAAATTCCCCTGGCCCCTTTCGGCAGGGTAGCTTAGCTTTCCTTTCCCTTGTCAGTGACGGAGTGATCCTGCAGAATGTCTGCCAGACTCAACGGCAGCTGAACTGTATCCTCATCAGTGTAAGTGATCCCACCAGTCAACAAGCTCTGGGAACCTTGAGGACTAACCATGCCACATACAGGCTTGTGTGTGACGTCGGTTTCCTTTTTATTACATTTTCCCCTCCCGCATCACTACCAATGTAAGTAGCATTTGGGTACAGAACTTCCAGATCTGCTCCCAACACGCATCAGCAATGGACTTACAGCAGTGGCGTAGTTGTAGTTATTTTTCAGAAAAACCTCTGTGAAATCGCTTGCATGTGGGTTTTTAAAATGGACGTGTATGTACCAAATAAACCCCTTAAATTGCCTCAACCTGGAGGGTTGTTACTGGAGCTGATCAACCAATGTAAGTATTTTCTAGGGGAAATCCCTTAGAAACATTCTGTATGAATATTATGATTTTTTAAAAAAAATATTTTTATTGGAAAAACCCAGGTATGTTCACAGCATCAGGAATTATTCGAGGGAGAACTTGGACATGGTCAGTCATTTTTTGTCCAAAAATGCTTGGGTGAATATTTTCCCCCAGCCAGCTCTAGCTGTAACTTAGAAGAAGGCCTCTTTTTAAAGCAATACTGTCCTGTATTTATGCATGTCTGTTTGTTTTCTTGTAGCGTTGGCTGCCTTACTTCGCGACGGTGAGACTTTGGAGGATCTTATGAAATTGTCCCCAGAAGAGCTGCTTCTAAGATGGGCAAACTTCCATTTGGAAAATGCAGGGTGGCAGAAAATCAATAACTTCAGCTCGGACATCAAGGTAATTGGAGTTCTGCTTCTGTGAGGCGCAGCCAGGTTGCTGGGGCGAAGGGTGCGTGTGATCCATTGGGCAGTACTTGCTTCTCTCCCGAATGCTTAAATAAATCGTTAACCAGTTAGGCCCTCATCCTGCAAACATGCACATGCTTTTAACTTCACTGCCTTGCGTTTGGTTTCAGTGGGGCTCTCAGGTTGGTAAAGGGAAGCACTGTTAGCGTTTGCAGGATCCAGGGCTGCTGTACATCAGTACAAGAGCTGACTCTGTCCTCGTGCAGTAGAGAAATGATGACTAGCGTACTCGGGGGTTCTGTCCTTCAATCCTCCTCTGCTTGGTACTGATTATCCAGCCATAAAACCGAGCCTGGTGTGTCTTTGTTGTTTATGGATGCCTTCATCTTCAAAAGCTGCAGATCCCAGTTCAAAATCCCTTAAGGGTTTTGACTGTACGAGCGGGGAAGCAGTACATAGCTAGGATGCTTTCATGTGGCTAACAGGCACAGTCTAGACTGTCCTCTTTCAGAAGCTGTTTTCAAGGGTCTGTAGGAAGCACTGGACTAGAACTCATCCAAAACCACGGGGAGATTTTCCACAAAAAGTGTTGACCGTTCTGCAGTGGAGAGCTCGTTCACTGTATGGAAATGCTAATAACTCTTCTTAGCAACTCCTGATACTTTACCTGAGATGGCAGAGACTGAGGCACGACAGAGAAATCTCGTCCTGTAGCCTTCACATGGGATCTGGTGAAATGGGGAGAAGACATGTCTGCTAGACTGAAGGCTTCAACCCTGATGCTAGTGGCTGATCTTGCGGCTTCCTCTAGCTAACAGCCCTCCTGGGCATGATGTCGTGAACTGTTTATACATCAAGGGCTCCAAACATGCCTGGAATCCAGTGACATGCCTCTGGTTTGGGGGTTAGAAGCAAGAGATTCACATGACTTTCCTCTGATCTAGAGAGAGCTTCCTTTGGTGCAGGGAGTAAATCAACGCCTAGAGCTGGTCGGGGGTGTAGAGAATGTTGCATAAACTTTCAATTTCCCTCCCATTTTCCAAATTGGAAAAACTCCCCCACGAGCTTTGCTCAGACAGCTCTGCTCAGTGCAGGCTTCTCGTGGGATACTTCATGGTCCCAATAAGGGAAAGTGGTTTAGTTCCTGTCTCTCCCTCCCCCCCTCTCCCCTTACCCCTCCCCCCCTCTCCCTCTCAAAAAAACAAGCTCAGTCCTGTGTCCCTCATGAGACAAAAGGTTTGTACCCTCAAATCATCTCTGGAATGGCTAAAACTTTCATGTGAACACACGAAACTCTCCTCTTGTCTTGGATCTGCTTTAAGAGAGAAACCCAAACCCTGTAGTGTGTAAATGTGATGTAACAAGAGGAACCCGTGGGCTCCACGTAGTCAAAATATCAACAACAGTGTCTTCTCTTTTCTGGTTCCCTTTAGCAATGGGGTGGCCCTACAGAACGATCCCTTTCTGATTTGATGGGGGGAGGATGTGCCAATGTGCCTGGTGAATTCTATAGTAATGGGCATCAGGAGTAGGAAGCGACTCTAGAGGTCAATATAGATGGACTGGATCTCTGCAGGGCCAGGACCTCCAACTTGCATTTTTGGCAGATTGCGGTGGTGTAAAATATTCAATCCTGACCTGTTGTTTTGACCATTTTAAGTGCTGATTTATGGTTCTAACATTGGCTGAATGTTTCTAACTTTTTTTGTCCTTCTTTCCTCTCATGCCTCTGGGATTTCTGCTGTGGTGCTCTTTCCCTCTTTGCTCTTTCTTGTCTGTCAAGCTCACTGACTTCAGTAATTCAGTCAAGGTACAGACACTAATCGTATTCAGTGGCTTGATTTAGACGAGTCTGCCATGTAATGTTCGGGGGGTGTTCAGCACCGTGTGGGAAAGTTGAATGTGCCACTTGATTCATTTCAGGATTCGAGAGCCTATTTCCACCTCCTCAACCAAATTGCGCCGAAGGGACAGAAGGAAGGGGAGCTGCAGATTGACATTAACATGTCTGGTTTCAATGTAAGTAGTCAGTAAGTCCATCTGGTTTTTTTTCCTTGTCCTTCCGTTGTAAAATTGAAAGCTGGGTCTGGACTTTCCAGCCTGCTTATGGCCTCTTGATCGCCTGGTGATTGTCAGACTTTGAACAAATAAAATATCAGTGGTGAACAGAGACCGCCATGTTTCTAGTAGATGGTTAAATCAGGGTATGCTTAGACCTGGGCGTTAACAGCCAGTACAACAACTGGGGTAAACCAAATATCTTCCTTGAGTTGCCTTTCTGCCTGGTGAGATATTTGCGAGCATGCTGAATCACCAGTCCTAATTATTATTCTAGCTGGCTGCTATAAAGCTTAAGAGCAGCACTTCCTCACAAAGTGGGTAGAGAGTGACCTGTGCATCCCTAATGCTATGGCTTATTACTACCCTATATATTGATTGCTTTGTTTTTATTCAGTCTGGTTAGCAAATGCTCCAGGCCTCCTGAAAGCAGGTGAACTTGTGTATTCAGTCCAGCAAAGGCAGTGGTCAGGAAAAAGTTCCTGCTCTTTAGAGCCGAGTGATGTTCTCGGAGTCTGCTGATTATTCATACTTCTGTCACCCCAACAGGAGAAGGATGACTTGAAGAGAGCAGAATATATGCTTCAGCAGGCAGACCGACTGGGCTGCAGACAGTTTGTTACCCCTGCCGACGTTGTCAGCGGTAATCCCAAACTGAACTTAGCGTTCGTTGCAAACTTGTTCAACAAGTATCCGGCGCTTACCAAGCCGGAAAATCAGGACATCGATTGGACACTACTGGAAGGTGATAAAATGTCTCTCCTATCATGATGTTTGAAGGAAAAATACCTAATGGAAATGTTTTGTAAACCACAAAAGGCTTTAAAAGCCTGATGGCTCATCAGAATGCGAAGAGTGGTAGTAACAAAAGATTCAGCACTCTGGACTTTCGTTTTCAGCGATGCTGTTTACTAATGGATTTTAGATGCGGCATGTGTGCATGTGACCCACTCTTCTTGTGTATTGGCACAGGGGTTAGATACCAGGCTCTGCACTGAAGTTTTAAAGCACATTTATATGTAACTAGTCAAAAGACTAATCAAACCCCCATGCCACTGCTGAGAGGCTGGGACAGTAGAAACCCAGGATTACCTGAGACACTGAGATGTTCTTTTCAGAGGCATCGCTGAAAGCACTGGGCTGTCTGGTTCTCAGCTGTTGATTATTAATGCTAAACTCACTGCTGGGTATTTTCACCTGGGGTATTGCACCTCTTACAGGTGGTGCATACATCCTACTCCATTTCATTGACCCTACACTCCTTAACTTCCCCAACGCTAGATAGATCTTTCAGTGTTGAGGAAAAAAATGTCCAGGGAGCTGCCCTACAAGTTGGTCCTTTATGAATCGTTATGGAGGCAACTATTTTTCAACCTTAAAAATAAGCCACCTGGTGCAGACCTTCCTGGCGGGATAGGTGGGATGCTCAGTGTTGTGAAGGCATGATCTCTCCAGATTGGTGAGAGGTATCCATACAGGTAGTCTAAGGTCTGTCTTTTAACGTAGGAGAGACACGTGAAGAAAGGACCTTCCGTAACTGGATGAACTCTCTCGGTGTGAATCCACATGTCAACCATCTGTATGGGTAGGTCTAGTGCATCTCTCTTCCACTAGAGAATTGGCATTTAATCCAATGAAACTTCAGTTCTTAATTGACCAAAAAAGAAACCATACCTAGTTTAGTTCATGTATGTGTATTTGAACCTGTTCAGTTCTCTTTGATTGTGATCTCTCTCCTGCCATCCATTAATACCTGCATGAATTTATTCAGTTCTTTTAAACCCTGTACAGTCCTAGCCTTCGCAACCTCCTCAGGCAAGGAGTTCCACAGGTTGACTGTGTGAAGAACTTCCTTTTATTTGTAGAGAAAGTGAGGAATACTTGTAGCACCTTAGAGACTAACTAATTTATTTCAGCATAAGCTTTCGTGGACTATAGCCCACTTCATCGGATGCATAGTCCACGGAAGCTTATGCTGAAATAAACTAGTTAGTCTCTAAGGTGCTACAAGTATTCCTCGCTTCCTTTTATTTGTTGTTCTTCTGCCCATTAATTTCATTTGCTGGTCCCTACCCTGTTTCCCCGAAAGTAAGACATCCCCCAAAAATAAGACGTACTTCCAGTTTTGCCTCTCGCTGTAATATAATGTAATGTAATTTTGGGAGCAAAAATTAATATAAGACAATGTCTTATTTTCGGGGAAACACGGTAGTTCTTGTATTATGGCGACAAGTAAATAACTTTTCCTTATTCACTTTCGCCACACCAGTCATGATTGTATATACTGCTCTCATATCCCCAACCATAGTCTCCTCTTTTCCAAACTGAAAAATCCTAGCCTCTATAATCTCTCCTCGTATGGGACCTGTTCCAAACCCCTAATCATTTTAGTTGCCCTTCTCTGAACCTTTTCTAGTGCCAGTATATCCTTTTTAAGACAAGGAGATCAATACTGTGCGCAGTATTCAAGATGTGGGTGCACCATGGATTTATAGAAGTGCAATAAGATATTCTCCGTCTTATTCTCTAACCCTTTTTAATGATTCCAAACATCCTGTTTGCTTAACCTGTTAATCTGGAATCTAGATTTGCCATTTGATAATGAGGGTTTATCTCCCCATGTCAAGAGGTGGGAGAAGTTTGATATTTTACTCTGGGGTGGTTGTTTGCTTCTTTTTTGCACTGTTGGAACATAATTAGTCATAACATTAAATGTACACGTAAGAAAAGTCAAGGTATGCTTCACTCTCCGAACACCTGGACTAACCAATGCTAATCCCTCCTAGTGACCTGCAAGATGCACTGGTAATATTACAACTATATGAAAAGATCAAAGTTCCTGTTGACTGGAATAAGGTTAACAAGCCACCATACCCCAAGCTTGGTGCAAACATGAAGAAGGTGAGAACTTTAGGTTACGGTAAGAACAATAAGCCTGGGTTAGAAATGTAAGATTTGGAAGCTTTGTTATATGTAAATTTTCTAATATTTTTCATTCTTGTCCATATCTTTTATTCCCTATAGCTCGAAAACTGTAACTATGCAGTGGATTTGGGAAAGCGTCCAGCCAAATTCTCTCTGGTGGGCATCGGTGGACAGGACCTGAATGATGGAAACCAAACACTGACGCTAGCTTTAGTCTGGCAGCTGATGAGGAGGTACATACCGGTAGCTTGTTTAAAATATCAAAACTTTGTGAATGCAGCATTTGAGTGTAACATAATATATCCCATGCTCACAGCCCTCTTCCCCCTCTGTGGGCTAGAACACACACAGAGATCTGACATAATACTTCTAGAGCTCAGAACCCTCCCCCCACTCCCCCAATTTCTAAAAGTGAAAAACTGCAACAAATTTCAGTTTTTTTGAAACTTTTGAAATTCTTTGTTCTGAAATTGTAGGGGTAAAAAAGCCTCCTCCTCCCCACCTTCTCCCTCCACTTTTCTTTTTTATACCCCCTATGGGGGAAGAGGAAACAAAAAAAAGTGGGGTTTTCATTTTAGTGGGGAAAAACTTGACATTCTTTACTAAATTGAAAACCTAGTTAATTATAATAAATTCCTAGAAAATAGCTTTTTAAACCCAGCTCTAAATGATTCTAGTAAGATACAAAACTGCAAATATATACTGTATAGATGAAATGAGGCTACTTAATAACATTCAATATTCTACTCAATATTGTATTTTCATTAATGACTTTGATATTGGTGGGTGGAGGATGCTTATAACATTTGCAGAGGACACCGAGCTGGGAGGGATTGCAAACACTTTCAGGGACAGGATTAGAATTCAAAAAGGCCTTGACAAATTAGAGAATTGGTCTGAATTCAACAAGGTGAAATTCAATAAAGACAAATGCAAAACTACAGATTGGGGAATTGCAGGCTAGAGAGTAATTCTGGAAAGGATCTGAGAGTTCTGGTGGATCACAAATCGAATGAGTCAACAACTTGATGCAGTCGTGAAAAGGTAAAGTGTTAGGTGTTAGGAGTCTTGCATATAAGAGACAGGAAGCAATTATCCTGCTCTGCTCGGCACTGGTGAGGTTTCAGCTGGAGTTCTGTGTCCTGTTCTGGGCACATACCGTAGGAAAGATTTGGAAAAATTGGAGAGTATCCAAAAGGGAGCAACCAAAATGATGAAAGGTTTTAGGTAAACTGAGCTGTGAGGAAAGGTGTTTTTTTTTTTTTTTTTTTTTTTTTTTAAATGGACATTTTTAATCTTTAGACAATAAGATTGAGACGGGACCTTCTAAATCTTCAACTATGTTAAGGGCAAAGAGACCTGATCAATTGTCCTACCTTCAGTGGAAAGGATAACAAGAAGTAATGGGCTTAATCTGCAGCAAGGGAGATTTAGGTTAGACATTAAGGAAAAGTTTCCCTTAAAGGGTAGTTTAGCACTAGCAGTAGGCTTCCAAGGGAGGTTGTGGAATCCCCTTCATTGGAGGTTTTTAAGAATGGCGTAAATTAGTGGTTCTCACCTGTTTATCGTTGCGGGCTGCCATATGCGTTACCTGGGTTGAGAATCACCGTGCGCCCTACAGTTCTGTGATTTTGCCCTAAAGAATTTTATCTGCCTTTTTAATAATGCAAAGCTATAGGTGTGTTACCCTCTGAAATAACTCACGTCAGTCACCGTGCAGTCATGACCTGCATCTGAACCAATGGTGACCACACAGCTTAAGAAGTGACTAAAGACACGGCATCTGTTCAGGATTGTTCAGGTTGTCCTAACTGTTGGGGCACATTGAGAGGATGTTAGACAGCAGAATCCTTCTCTTCCCTTGTGCACCAAAGGAAACCTAGAGCAGAGGCTGAAGTCAGGACT
Source organism: Sternotherus odoratus (assembly GCA_032164245.1). Lineage (NCBI taxonomy): Eukaryota > Metazoa > Chordata > Testudines > Kinosternidae > Sternotherus > Sternotherus odoratus. The sequence continues at coordinate 84,402,329 of JAVMKO010000009.1, read as the reverse complement.
CCCAAGCGGGACCTGCTATTGTAGGTTCCTTTTGGGTTTTTTGGGCTCAGTAACCACACACTCCTATGCTGAATCCTAGATGGCATTGAGGGCATAGCTTTGTTCCTACACCAGTAACTAACAGTCTCCCACTCATTCTCAGATACACCCTGAATGTTCTTGAGGACCTTGGTGATGGTCAGAAAGCAAATGATGACATCATAGTAAACTGGGTGAACAGGACACTGAAAGAAGCTGGCAAGTCAACCTCCATTCACAGCTTTAAGGTACAAGGCTCCTTTTTCTAGTGGGAGGGGGATTGGCATCTCCTTTGCAATGCGTTGTGCTACAGTGTTGGCCGCAGACTTTGGCAACTCCATTGCAGGCCATTGAGGGACATGGGTGGAGATTTGTGGCCTGCAAACCAATTATTGTTTGTTTAGCACAGTCTAGGTACTTAGTAATAATGGTAATGCGGCATGGTATCTGACTTGGAAAGGATCTAGTGGGGACTAATTATTAGTAGATGGTAGCAATTGTGTGACTGTTTGTTTAAAAACCCTTAGATTTGTTACCCATCCCACTGTTGTGGAATCAGAAATCAGACTTGTTGAATCCTCACCATGGGTCTATGTATTCTTCTAGGACAAGACTATCAGCACGAGCTTGGCAGTGGTGGATTTAATTGATGCCATACAGCCTGGTTGTATCAACTATGATCTTGTAAAGACAGGTGACTTATCAGAAGATGACAAACAGAATAATGCTATGTAAGTGGCTGTAGTCTGTGAATGGTGCATTTCATTGCAAGAATATCGCTGTCCTATTCATGACCTTCAGGCTGCAGATGGGTGTGCTCCAAAACCCGCCTTCTCAGTCTTTTGCCAGACTGGGACTATCCATCAACACTGTCCCACTTAGCGTATCCGAAGGGCAGGCTTCCTGAGGTGCTGGCTTTGGAAAGAATAGAGAACTGCTTGAACAGTTCCTAGCAGTGTCATCCTCTTTCCATTAGCAGATAGCCCTGTGAACAGATCAGATTCTCTCCCGTTCAGTTCAGATTGATTTAATAAATACTTGGCCTGTGTCTCAGTAGTTGATATTTGAACTCTTGGACACATGGGTCACTATGGCAAGTCTGTTTCCTGGTGAGATCAATCAGTACAAGTCTTCTTCAAAATATGTTTCCAGTGGGAGTACTGAACTGGAAAGTTGAAACTCGCCTTCCATTAAGTTTCTATAATAACTGTAACAGCAAACTTTCAGGTAACTTTCAGTACACTGCTTGCTTGAATATCGATAGAAAGCAAATGCAAGGAGCATGAACAGAAGGAGGGAGAGTTCAGGAACTTAACTATTCACCAATAAGGGTTAGTATTTACTTATCTCTGAATGTATTTAATAAGGAATATTAAATACATAATGAATAACTCAAGGTATATGTGTTATACTTTCTCATCAGCTGTTTGTAGAATGGACTTCGGTTCAAAATATCAAGTAACGTGTGTATCAATAACTGCTAATTCTCTGTAATAAGGTTATAAACCAGTTGCTCTATATGAAAAATGCATTACAAAACCACTCTTCTTGCCAGATCTAAACAATCACACCTTGAAATCGGGGGGGGGGGGGGAGGGGGTTAATACCTTGTTGTTAAACTATGTGTTAGTGATCATGGAAATCAGGCTGCAGCGGCTGGCTCTTTGACTAGCAAGTTCAGGTAGAAAGGGGATTTGAAATGTTTACGTGTATTCCTTTCTCTTGACCGGTGAATAGGTATGCTGTGTCCATGGCGAGAAGAATTGGAGCCAGAGTATATGCTCTCCCAGAGGATCTTGTGGAGGTGAAACCAAAGATGGTTATGACAGTGTTTGCCTGTTTGATGGGCAGAGGAATGAAGAAAGTGTAAGATGCAGACACACATGCAAAAATCCCAACCTGCCCCCCCAGTGCATGACTAGCCGATCAGCTGTGTCCGGGATGAAATGCTGTTGGCCTAAGAACTGCTGAAGTTTCAAGGACTCTGTTTTGCTTTGCAAGACTGGAACATTATCGACATTCTCAGGGAGAGGAGTTTTTAACCAACAGATTTGCTCTTTTCCCAGAATGGAAGTTTGATTTAAAAGTGCTCACGGAAATGCATTCATATCAGACCAGCATCTTAGAACATGCTGCACTCGACCTATTTCTCAGATATTCTGTGTTTTTCTTCTGAGGGTTGCTAAGGTGGTTGGCATGAATCTTAATAGAAACAAATCTCACCTTCTATCTAAAAGACAGTTTAACGTGCGTCTTGTGGTCAAATCTTGTATGTTCTGGGTTTGAGCTTTTATTCCTTGCCTTTGTAACCATAAAGTTACAGAAGTAGCTGGGATCTGTAGCACAATTTATAAGGTTAAATAAAGAAATTTTATTTCTGAAGATCAGTCTTCCTGCAGTATTCCCTCTACATGGTGCTTTTTTATACACATAACAAATATTTTGATTACTTTACAAATAAAGCATAGCATTTTTGGGGTTTTTTTTGCTATCTTTTATTTAAAGGTTTTTCAAGACAGAATATATTTGAGAATACCACCATAAAACTCAGCCTCTCTTGCAGTGGGGAAATCTGATGGCATCAGATAACATGCTGATGGCATCATTAAATCTGAGAATCAAAATGAATGCATTTTTGTACGCATCTTGGTTCAATTGTGTGCACCTAGAAAATAATTTTTACAAATCCTGCATGTAAACGTCTATTACTTTTTTATTTAAAATGCTGTTGGGAATAAAACTATAAAACATTTTAGGGCAGTTGTGAAGGGAAGAGGCAAATGTTACAAACAGCAGGGTTAAGTAATCTGAACTGCAAAGTGCTGAGACATAAAATTATTTTTTACAAATATGCAGGAAGTGGTGTCACCAAAGAAGGAAGGCGCTGTATCCATAGGAGTTAATGTACTCTTGCTTTGGCAAGCTGTTTGCTATATTTCAAGATCACATTGCTATTCTGAGCTATTCAAATGATGTAATATGGTGGCAAAGCATTAGTTGAAATAAAAACATTTAAATGCAAGCATCTTTTTTTGCATATTTAATCTGATTGACAAGTCTCTCCTTATTAATCATCCAATTTTTCAACTTACTTCCATGGTGTGGACATGTGGGATTTTTGTCCTGGTCCTTTGGTTTGTTTTCTGGGAGCTGCATAAGAACTATTTTTCCCCCTCTTTCCCTTTTGCTAAGTAATGTTGCAGGCAAGGAAGGTTAACAGTAAATCTCAAACCAGTTACTTTGTGAAAATTTTGTTATAACTGTGTTTTGTTTCTTGTTTAATGATGACCTGCAAAGGGACTGCTATCCTGTCCAACATCAGTGTCCTTATTCACCTTGACCCTTCCATAAAGGATGCTTAGCCACATAAGATTTCTAATGGTTAGGGTCCTGTCTCCCTCTCCAGTGTGCCTACCCAGCATTGCCCTTCCAGAGATGTCACAGCTACCACTTAACCCTCTTGAATTAGGGAGCTAGTTCATAGGTCACAGAGGCTGGGTAAATGCTGTTTAGGATGAGGTACTACTAGTCCCTAAAGGGTGTAATAAGGTCTAATAATAAGGGAACAGGCCTTGGATCTGGCCTCTCTTGTTTGGTAAAATTGTGTAGCTGCTTCGCTAGCCCTGTGATCTAACGACCCACAGGGCTTGGTGGAGCTGTAACATTGCCAGCATGGTGCACGCCACGTGTTCTGCAACAGCATGGAGACGTCAGTTGTGCCGCCAGATTGTGTGGAATCTTGAGAGGCAGGGAATTGGCTTTTTTCTAGGATACTGTCCTAGATCAAGCGCTGGCGTGTCGATCCACATGGCCGGTGTGGATGCAGATTTGTTACTTCGGTTTGAAAGTCACTTTTGCTGATACTCTGCACTTCATGCAAGCTTTTCATAAGCATCATTAGTGAGGTGGTTGAAGTCCGTGCCTTAAGTGAATTCAGTGTTCACCAATGGTGACAGATTTACCGTAGTCCAACTTCCACAATGCAGAACAAAACCGTTCAGAGGGCGCGTTGAACTAACTTTTGTCAATAGTTGTCAAAGCTGCTTGCGAGATCATTGCTCCAGACCTGGCCAGCATGCCACCTGGTTTAAGTGCACACAGATGCCTAGACCTCTGTCTTTTAGCTTTTGTAAGTTTTCATCCATAATTAAGGCTGCAAGATAGTGTTTGAATTTTGGCAACATGTACAGACCTTGCTTTGCTATGGAGTGTACTGTGATCAAGTAAATGTTTCCGTATGGGACGTTCAGGCGATGATCTGGAGATCATGAGAGGGAGCAGGATTAATGTGATGCACTTACCGTATTTTTCGTCATATTGGACGCTCCGGCGTATAAGACGCCCCCGACTTTTAAAGTAAAAAAGCCGGGGAGAAAAAAAAAAAACCAAAAAAACCCCACCACACACAAAAAGCGCCCTGGTTCCCCCCTCCCCGCCGCGGGCGGGCTGCCGGCGGCGCCCCGGTTCCCCCCTCCCCGCCGCGGGCGGGCTGCCGCGGGGAGGGAGGAACCGGGGCGCCCCCGGCAGCCCGCCCGCGGCGGGGAGGGGGGGAACCGGGGCGCACGCACTGTTTTTTTTTTTTGTGATGGGGCGAATAGGTATATTCGCCCTATAAGACGCAGCAACTTTCCCCCCCCCCGTTTTGGGGAAGAAAAAGTGCGTCTTATAGGGCGAAAAATACGGTACTCTGTGATTACATATTTAACTTCCATTATCAGAGCATCTTGTTCTGTTTTGTCTAGGAAGTTGCCATCCTGCTGGTCTCAGGGGACGGAGATGTGTCCTGTCAGGGCTGTTCTCTGTGTGCAGTGGGGGTTGTGGTTTGTTTGTTTGTTTGTTTTGCAATACTTGCTTTATATAATTAGTAGTATTGTGTAAACTGCCTGATAAGGCTGTCCAAATATTTTCAATTCTTGGTGAAAGATGACATTTTTACTCTCTAGATTATTTTGTTTCTCTTAAGACTTGCTGCTGCAAGTAACTGGAGACTTTAGAGCCAGCCTGGAGAGGTGCAAAAGTGGAGATTCATCCAGGAAGAGTTCTTTGGAGTGTCAGCTTTATTATGCTTGGACCTAGTAATGAGTAAGCTTTTGCAACTCCTCTCTGGCATTATTTGTAATAATGCTGCTAATGTCTCTAAGCTACTGTATTGTGAAGAGGTGGCTTTATACTTCAGCAAAAGCATTTCCTAGGTATTCGTGGGTATAAATGCTGACTCGGAGTGAGCATTCTAACCTCTCCAATTCTTCACTTTGAAACACGTGTCTTGTCTTTTATATTTCTTAATTACTGCTTTCCTGTCTCAATTCCTGCTGCTCTTAGCAGGATCCACACACACAAGATGAGCTGAGGGCTCAGCTTCACGAAGAGGACTGAATTAACTTCTGAACTTGAGCTGCGGGTGACTGACTTTCCGTCAATCCCTGTCATGCGGTTAACATCCGCCTGCATTCCTTGTCAGATTTATCATCTGTATAATGGAGACAGCAGAGCCGTATTGGAAGGGAAACAAGAAACCTGGTCAAACTAAGAAGCATGTCTGCTTTCAAAGGGCCCCGCGAAGCAGCAAATGTCCAGTCAGATGTGAGTATGGTTACAGTGTGGTGCACCTAGTGATCAATGTCTCCATTTTGTGAGCTACGTGGGAGTGAATAGTGGAAGCATTTCCTTTCAGATGTCCGGCAAGTGCTGTGACTGCAGACTGATAGCCGGGGCAGGGTGTCGTGGCAGTTTTGTATGTGTTGAGAAGGTGACGTCGGTAACAAGACCTGCAGCAAGGGCCACCAAGTCCCAGATCCGTTGCTCAATGAGGAACCCAGCATGATAACTGGGGAGGAGGCTAGAGCAAAGCCCAGAGATCAGGGAGTTGGGGGTGAAGAGACGTAGTCCTCAAAGGCTTTGCCAAGGGAACATGGCCTGTGAGTCCTGTCTGCTGAGGTCCAGGCTACAGAATAGCCTTTTTTCTGAGCTGTGAACTGTGCCTCCGTCAGTCTGGAATGTCAGTGTGAACAGGAGACTTAGCCCCTAGCTCTGGGCCTAGAAAAGGGCCGTAGTAAGTGAGGACTTCTCTCTCCTGGTGGCTGTCAGCTGGGAGAGAGCCTGGGCCTGACGGAGGGCAGCAATGCTGTGCTCTGGGAGCAGCCCTTGGCCAGGCCCTTCCGACAGAGGACATTCTCTGCAGCAAAATGGAAAAGAATTCCTGGAAGCTACAATGGTGGTGCCCAGGTTTCATCCCCAGTGCGGATAAATCTTATCCTGAACCGCCAACATCCATTTCACCGCGGAAGGCCCTGGACAATCCCAGCTTACACGGATGTTGGGCGCAGCCTCTCTCTGTTTTGTTTGAATTATTGAAAACATGTTCCTCTTTCAGACGGCCGGGAAGTGAACACAATCCATTAGCAGCTCCAGTTACACGGCTCTCTATAGATGACGTGATTCGTGCCTCTAGAGAGCTGCCAGTCTAAAATGCACCAATCCGAACGTTCACAGCAAATGTTCTTGAAGACCAGGGGCAAGCTGAGACAAGTGGGTCAAACTCCTGGCTCCTAAAGTGCCCGAGAAGGTGGTGGTGTGGGGGTGGGTTGGGCTGCTGTCTTAACAGGAGCGTTATCCTCCAGAAGGGAAGTTCCGGTTAGAAAAGCACATTACTGGATTCATTCACTATTTGTTTGTATTTTGCTATTGTTTAATGACTCCGTCGGGGTAGGCACTGTCCAAGCGGGTGAAACAAAGACCATCCAAGAGCCAGAGATCTGCTACAAGTTTATGCCCAGAAACAATTGGAGCGGGGGGAGGGGGGGATCGAACAGGGAGAGGGGAAGGCGACAATATGGGGTGTGATTTTTGGATGAGCATAGTGCAGTGGCTGGGAGACGTGCCGTTGATGGGTGGTATGTGACCGGCACCAGCAGATGGTTGGTGTTACACTGCCATTAAGTTGTCATGATGCACACGGGGTTAGACTGTTGAGAAGGGTGGTGGCAGCAGGCAGGTTCTCTCACCCAGCACTGGCAGCTGTCCTAGAATCCTAGAATCTCCGGGCTGGAAGGGACCTCAGGAGGTCATCTAGTCCAACCCCCTGCTCAAAGCAGGACCAATCTCCAATTAAATCATCCCAGCCAGGGCTTTGTCAACTCTGACCTTAAAAACCTCTAAGGGAGGAGATTCCATCACCCACCTAGGGAACCCATTCCAGTGCTTCACCACCCTCCAAGTGAAAAAGTTTTTCCTAATATGCAACCTAAACCTCCCCCACTGCAACTTGAGACCATTACTCCTTGTTCTGTCCTTCGTCTGATCACAAGTCAGCTCAGTGAGGATCAATGTTCCCTGCTTAGGGAATGGAAACACACTTCAGAGATTGCCACGGGAAGAAAACATGGAAGAGGGGTCCTTTAAACTGGATAGTCCCTCCGCAGAAGCTACCTCAGCCACAAAGTCACCATGGGCAGGGATGGAGGCATGAGGTGGTAGCAGTAAACGGGGGTGGTCTATATATATTGGATTGCTGCGACTGCTGTTAGAATGGGGTCTGACTGGCTGCCCCCACCTCAGCTTGTGTGTGTGTGTGTGTGTGTGTGTGTGTGTGTGTGTGTAGCTACAGACATGCGCTGGTACAAGTCTAGGTGCAGTTTCCAATCAGAAACTGAAGACCTCAGTCATGAACTCTGCTGACTTTTTGACCCTATGTTGAGGGAGGGATATCCTCGGCTTTGGAAAGAGAGGCAGCTGCTTACTGTGGGAACACCATGCAGATAGGCTCTGCAGGCAACCGGGGCCAGTGGGTGCGTTGAACAGTTCTAGTGCTGAAGGAATACATCTGAAGACCAGGGGACGAGAATCTCGGGTCGGCCGGTCTGCTCCCGTGCCGGGGTGGTGAGTTAACCGATTGCCGAATCTCTAGAGTCCTGGGCGTTCACGCCAGACAGGACCGTTGTGATGGTCCGGTGGGACACTTGTCTAACAGCTCTGCACCACGTTTCTTTAGTCATCAACCAGCAAGACTGAAAATCTCTAGGGGGAAATTCCCTGCGGTGCTGAGGGGCGGCCTGGGGTCTGTGCTCTGGCCAGACTCATGAGTAGCTCTTGTGATGCTTCTGCCACCTGCCATTCTCCACGGGGTGGGGCTGGGCTCGCCCATGGAGAATAACAACGCCTGAACCTGTGAAGTCTTAACTCCCCTCTGAGATTGAGTCAGCTGCTCTTGGATGCGATGGCCCAAGTCTGAGTCCTTGTTGCCTGTCTCCTCTACCTCCCCACAACCACCACCTGTGCCCTTGTGCGCCAGTTCCCACCATCTGCGCTGAACACCAGCACTGGGCACTCGGGTACCCCTGTGCTGGGCGGGGCAGTGGAAGCAGCAAAGCTGAGCCCTAAATATTCGTTTCATTCCACTGCACCCCAGCTCTGTGTTTCCGTTTTCCCAACATCACTTTTACTCTGCAGCTCAGGCACGCAGCCGCAGGTGACTTGCTAAGTGCTCTTGGGTCTCCAGGCAGCTGTTCCTAGCGTTCGTCAGTTCCACCAACTCTCCAACCCCCCCTTGTGTAAAAGCCTCTTTCGCCTTGAACTGCGTGTTGGAAGCTGCAATTTCATTTTTACTGAGTCTGCTGTCACAGAAAATCTGTGTCACATTTGGGCAGAATCGTACGTCCCTTCTAATCTCTACTTCCTAGCTATTTGAATTAACCACTTACAGTTATAAATAGTAGCTGCAAGAAGGGGAGGGGGGAATATACTGGAATTTGCTGGCCCAGTGACCAAGTGATAGGAGCAAAGGGCTTGTCACATGCCCGGCGTGAAGGGTCGTTACTGTTGGCATGTTGCTGCACACTGGGGCGGTGAGACTGTGCTGGACAAGGATGGAAGAGCCCCTGAAGTGGCTGGAGAGAAATGCGCTGACGTCATCCCTAGGGTGATGGTAAGGGGGCGGGGAGGGAGAAATCAAATATTTACTAACTCCTCTTCTGCTCTTCTTAATTCCGCTCACATTGGAGCTCTCGGAGAGCTGGAGAAAGGCAGTGCAGTTCCTCAAACAGTCACTTACAGTGGCTCAGGAAGAGATGAATAATTAAACAATCAAAATCCTCCTTTTACTTAAATCCTTTGTCTCCTACCTCCAACACATGGCGCCTGGCTTCTCCCTTGGGCCAGGCCTGGGTTTTCTCCCATTATAATCCCTCTACTCAGGGACCATGCCCCAGGTCTGCTTTTCCCTGTACACTAGACTTAACCTCTACTGTCTTCCCTTCTGCTCCTGTTAGCAGGGCAATTCTCCCACTGTCGATTTTATTCTAGCTTATCCATTATGTCCTGCCCCCTTTCTCGAGCAGAATGCTGCGGTTATGTCCAGGGGCAGGCTCTTCCAGCTCGGTGGCGGTGGGGGCTGGATAGTGGAGGGAATAAAACCACGCCGGAGTTCTTTGATGGGATCACAGCCCAGGAAGGGAGTGTAGTGCAATTCCTTTACCGCCGGCATCCCTCTGCACATGGGCTCTGGCCTTTGGAGTGGGAAGTCAGGTGATTTCTCATTCTTAAATGGGAATCTGCTTGACTAGCAGCCTATCAATTCTCTTTGTTTTTGGTGCCACCCAGGGGCAGCCATGTGTACTCCAATAAACATGAGCCCCAAACAAATCCCTCCAGAACAGAAACCTCCGACTTTAAATGAGGGCAACATAAAAACCCTTCACTCCCCGCCCCTTTTCTAATTACCAGTTAGTTGCCTGTCACCCAGTCCTGCATCAAATGAGCTGCAGGGATCGCTGTGTGTATCTAGAAGTTAAAAGAACTAGGAGCAATAAGTAACAGGATTGTAGAGACCCATTAATATCAGACCCTCGGGGCACACTGTTGCTTATAGAATTTCAAACCGCTGGGTAAGGAATGGAGGAGGGGTGAGGTCCAGAATTTAGGAAAGTCTTCCTCATTAGCTCTTGGACCAATCATTCAAATAAATGAAGGCAAATACTGAGCAGCAATGTACTGTATGGAGCGGGAGTCTAGGGGTGAATTGCAGGAATCTGAAATGGACTCAAGCAAACTGAATCTTCCTCCTCTTCCCACAACCCTTCTGCCCCGAAGAACCTCACCCTGCTTTTCATGACCCGTGAATGGTGATCTGGTGTACTATAATGCAGCAGGCCCATATGTAACCAATGTACATCCACCTTTAAAGTCCAATTTTTATTATGACCCAATAATAGCAGAAATGTCCTAGGAGGATGGAAAGGACCAGAGCACTAAATACGTAGAGAGTTGACCTTTTAAATAACCTCCAGAGCTTTGATACTCACAGCAGAGCAGGAAAACAAAAATGTTTAAAAGCAAAGGGAAAAATGAGGCTTTTTAAAAAGTGCCATAGAGGTTTTATTTCTCTGTGAGCTTTGAAAGTGAAATTAAAGTGCTAGCTTCTAAATGCCACTGTGCTGCGTCCCAGCTCCTGTCTTTCAAATCCTGCTGCACTGTCCCCACACCTCTTTGAGATAAAGTACTTTTAATGTAACTTAACAATGAGAAAATACATTTCAAATGGATTTTCAAGTGGTTTGTGAGAGTATCCAGTTCCTTCACATCTCCAGGGAGGAAGAGTGAAAACAAGAGCCGGTTGAAAAATATAGGGACTCAGTTCTGCAATTTATTTTAATATAATGAAAAATTGTTGTCTGAATTTGTTGCTGAATTAATGTGAATTTTCCCTAGATTGATTTGAACCCATTTTCCAAATATTTTTTGTGCCCTTGTGAGTGGGAAGGAAAAGCGCCAGGAGTAAAATACAAAAACGGACATTGGAAAAATATTTTTCATTTTCATTCCATCTGAATTGCGATGAGAATGTTTCTCTTTTCAGAATGAGCCACGTTGGTGCCAGGATCTCAGAGAGACAAGGTGGGGGAGGGAATATCTCTTATTGACCAACTTGGGTTGGCGAGAGGGACAAGCTGTCAAGCCACACTCAGCTCTTCTTCGGGACTGGAAATGGGCTCCCAGTGCCACAGTGAAACACAAGATGGAACAGAGTGTTTAGCATAAGTAGCTAACACATTTCAAGGCACCATTAATACCTCTCCGGTCACAGAAGGGTGGTTACAGGGGTTACAGGTTGCTGTAATAAGCCATAAATCCAGAGCCTCTGTTCAGTCCATGGTTTTTAGTATCTAGCAGAATTGTGAATTTCAGCTCCCAGGCTCATCTGTTGACGGTGTCGTGCAGGTTTCCCTGGCGGATGAGGACGGAGAGGTCAGATGCGGAGGGATCACCTGGGAGAAGGGCTCACCCACCGGCGATAGGGTGTTTTTCCCTTTTATCATTTTCCTGTGTGAGAGCGTAATGATGGTCGGGTTTCACCCCCACAGGAGTTATTGGGGATTGAGTGCCCTGGGTGAGGTACACCACCCGTTGTGGTAGGCTGCTGTAGGACCATGGATTTTGAAAGGTGTTTTGGCGGGGGGTGGGGGAGGGTGTTGTCGATTGGAGCAGCGGAGCTGTGTCTGCAGGTTTTGCATCTGTTGTTCTGGCAGGGTCTGGTGCTGCTTGGAGTTGACGTCTCCTTTAATTGGAACCCAAATCACCAGAGTCCCAGTCCTGTGCCCCGTGTCCCATGTTCTGGACCGAGCTGCACTGGAGGAGGACAGCTGCAGAGCCCTGGGACGTTCCTTGGTCCCTCAGTGAACTGCGGAGTTGGACTGGAGCGGTTAAGAATGGGGCGCTGAAGCGGCAAAATTTGGATCTAGATTCTGATCTCGGCGGGATGGGAGATTTTAGGTCTGGGCTCTGGTTGCTGGTGGCTGCTAGTGAGCGTTACTGTAATGCATGTAACACTTGGGACCCCAATCACAGACTGGGACCCTGGTGTGCAAGGTGCTGTACAAACCCAACAAAAATGTCCCTGTTCCAGGGAGCTTACAGTCTATGGGCATGTCTCTACTGCATGCTTCTTTCCGTGGCCATAGAGTCCATACACTGGGTATCGCAAAGGCGCCTAAATGAGTTGGGTCCGTATCTGAGTGTGTCTCTCCAGGGCTTTGCGTTCACTCTCCATGGACGTGGCTATGGCAGCCAGGGACCATCTCGCTGCCTCGCCCAGCCTCCGCCTTTCCTTGCAGGAGGGGAAGACCGGTCGCAGTGAAAGGAGCCTTTCGCTGACTCACTTAGCGAGGCCGCAGCTTGCTTTTCTCTGTGGTGGGTGGCTACCCGAATCCTCCCCACTGCCACCAGAGGCCTGCAGCGGGAGGTGCCCTGCAGCTGTTTGTTATCCAGAAGCAGAGCTGTTGTCATACTGTAGAGTCCAGCACGAAGCTGATTTCCCCTGGCCTGGCTCTGTTCCTGCTCCATCGGGGGCGGAGAGGATGCCAGGGCCCAATGGACATGTGTAGTTCTCCCAGCCTGTCTGACCCGCTGAACCGTCAGACTGAGCTCCGCTGCCCTGTCTGGAGACCCGGGGAGACGCGGCTGGCCACCCATCTACACTAAACGTGCTAGAAGTCAATGCCCCTAAGGGCCTGTGTCCTTTGTCTGCGGGAATCTTGATGAGCAAATAACGAGGATAACAATAATCGTCACGGGGATGACCTGCATGTTATAGCTCCAGTAGGACACCAGGGGGAGCTGGGCTGTCACTTTTCTGGGGAAGTATCAGAGGGGTAGCCCTGTGAGTCTGGATCTACAAAAGCGACAGTCTTGTAGCACCTTATAGACTAACAGATCTTCGGGATCATGAGCTTTCGTGGGCCAAGACCCACTTCATCAGATGAGTGAAGCTCATGATCCCGAAAATCTGTTAGTCTATAAGGTGCTACAAGACTGTTGCTTTTTCTGGGGTAGGTTCCCCGTGTTCCTAGCGCTGAGGCCTGACCTTGCATCAGGCTTTGCTATGTATTGTATGGAGAGGGGGTCTCGGGGTGAGCACAGCAATGGCATGATGAGGCTGCTGTTAAAAAGTCGCCCCTTATTTCCCCGAGCCCCGGACACAACCCTACGGATCGGCCTACGTGGTAAACCCGTCAGTCGCTTGCTGGGCAAGGTCTCAAACGCCCGGGGAGGACGGTTTCCACCAGCTCTGCTCTAGCTGAAGCAGAAGTTGCAGGCTCAATGCAGAAATTCTTGTGTGAAGTCCTGTGGCCTGGCTTACGCAGGAGTCCAGATGAGCTGATGGGAACAGTCCCTTCGGGCCTGTGGGAAGCTGCAGCAGGTGCCTAGTTCGCTGTATCCACCCTGATCTTTGTAGTGTCCGTCCGGCCTCCAGCGCGGGTTTGCAGGCTAAGGGAACAGTAGGTGAGAAGTGACCAGCCATGCGGGCAATGGAAGAGCCATGGTTTCAGAAGGAAAAAGAAATTCTGCTACATCCGGGGAGTGTTGGAGTGGGACAATATTTCACCAAAAATGACCTTTTTTTTAAAAAAAAAAAAAAGAGAAAGTGTTTCACAAAAAAATTTAGGAAATAAAATGGTTTAAATAAAAATCTAAACACTTTCCATAGAAACAGTAAGTGCAAAGTTTAGTCAGCGTGTTTCTTTTTCAAATTTTGGGGTTGTTTGTTGTGTGCTGCCCATCATTGTTTTCTTTGTTTCCAGTTGTGTTTTTGCATTGTCAGTTTTGATTGGTCAGCTTAGTCATGACATTTTCAAAATAAAAAAGTCATTTTGTAAAAAAGAACAAAAAAGAAAAGAAAAACAGGCTGGGGAAAATGTTTTGGTTTGAAAATATTCAGAAATAAAAGTTGGTTCGTTCTGAAAAGAGAACAAAATGCTTTCACAATTTCCATGACTTTTTGTCGGGTTTGTCTGACCCAGCGTTAGCATCTCACTCCCATAATGCACTGGAAGAAAGGGTACCTGGCTGCAATATAAAGGAAAGCCAAGAACTCCAGAGTTAAGCTCCTTTAGCCTGTGTAAGGGCAAATACCAGGTCTGAAGTGTCGGCATTTGTATCCCCTCAGCACTCACAGCATGAGTGTTCTCTCCTGCTCCACTCTGCAAGCTGAGTTAGCAGCTTCTATCTTATCCCTGAACCAGGAGAAAATGTGTGGGGTACGAGATAGGGAAGGTGGCTGTGCTGAGCCGGGCAAAGCCAGTCAGCAGGAATCAGTCAGCCTGTTTGCAGAGCTGCTTTCTGGGGGCGCTGGGTCTTGTCTCTCTGCTCTAATTGTTGCTTAAATAAGAGTTAGAACGTAAGAAAGGCCATACTGGGTCAGACCAAAGGTCCATCCAGCCTAGTGCCCTGTCTACTGAGTGATTCCTAACATCCTGTTTGCTTTTTTGACAGTTGTTCTCTGCCTGGCCTTCTCTGAGGCAGGTGAGAACACTAACACCCTGTTTTGTTCATGTGTGTTTAGCAAGTGTGTCTGCAACATGCAGCGTCTGGGGCCTGGCTGCTGGGAGGAGTGGTCCCAAGACTTCTATATACAGCAGAGAGATGGGGCGGGAGGCTCTGTGTCTTACGATTTTCCTGTCTAGTGATGCCATATTGTCTGATTTGTATTCAAGGAAGTCCTCCCAGTGGGCAGGACCTGAGTGGGCTTCTCAAACCTGTTGTGGTGGGGAATGGGGTGGGGGGGGGGGGAAAGCTCTGGTTTATGAGCAGAATAATTAGATCTGAAACCATGAATGTCAAACACCTGAAAATAGCGAGTCTGCAGCACGACCAGGGCAGATAAAGCAGCGCCTGCTAAGGGAGAAAGCAGCGGACAATAATCAGTGTATGGAACAGCAGAGTTGGCAAGTAGCTGTGGAAGTGCAAAGTTGTTGTGCTTGCACTTTGACTTCCCGGTTGAGATATTTCCCTCTTTGCAATCCCGCTGGGAAAGCGGAGATGGGAACCTTCTGCTCTTCCAGCGCGCTGTCTCTCATGTCACTGCGTCTGCAGCCTGCAGGAGACTCCGTGGCTAGCCTGCTGGGTGCAGCGAGGGGGTGTTGACAGCAACTCTGCAACATGGAACTAGTCTCAAGATCCTCAAGCCAGAAACTGCCAACAGCCGAGATTCCCGGCTGACCGAGGACACGGCTCTTTATCTTGAGTTCAAATTCAACACATCTGAGCTTTCTCTTTCGTGCTGAGGAAAGGTCAGGCGGGATCAGCGGGTCCAGACTTCCTGTTAGGGTCCAACAGGGTAGGAAATGGCCCCCATCGAATGAAGACATTCAAGGTTGCAAAATATTGTCCTATTCCGCACTGGGACAAAACCGAGACCATTCCAAATTGTCCAGGCTGAGCCCCCTGACCAGCCAAGAGCCAGGTGGTAAAGGAGTCACCTGGGAGGTGGGAGGCCCAGGTTAAAACTCCTGCTCCAAATCAGGCAGAGAAGCCCTTTAATCACCACAGAATCCCTCCCATCACACTGGGACCTTAGTTCTGGACCAGTGATGGGGGAAGTGCACTGCTGCACCTACTGCGTCTCCACCGGCCAGTCCCAGCACATGTAGGTTGTCTCAGGGAGGGCCCCAGCTGAGGAGGGATGCTTGTAGGTCATGCTCTAGTTTTATATAATTGTCCGGCCTCCCAAATTCCCACCTCCAAACGAAGTCCCTGGGACATGTGCTGAGCAGGGCAGATTTTGACCCTCAGTTTGTAATTGGTGTGTAGAGTTTGAGAGTTTGGAGATGTTCACACAACAAGTGTGATACAACCGTCATTCACTGCTGATCTTCATGAGCAGAACCGCCTGGAGACAGAAGTCCCTGTGTGACTTCCAGCCAGGTCCCGCTCTTTGCACATCCTTAGTCTCCAGAAACCCAAAGGAAGCTGAAGCAGCATGAAAGAGGAGCAGGTTGAGCTGCTATTGGGAGTTTTCCTGATTTCTGATCACTTCTCGGATAAGGAGTAGCCCCATGTGGGGGGAGTATGGCTGGCTTTTGTTCTAAGAAAACCAAGAAAGCTGTTGTGAATTGAAACACACGCTGTGCGCTTCACTTTGTGAGCAGGTTTAATCCTCACACACACCAAGGGGAAATCCTCACGTGTCCAATAGGAAATGCTGACAAGAACTAAGTAGTTCACAAACTAGTTCCTCCTTCCACTCCAGCAATCTGCCCTTAGCTATAAACACACTTGTACCAACATATTTGCTTTTTAGCATCAATCCTAATATGTAATTTCCAATAATAAGGGCACTTGACTGATGCTCAGCTTCCTGCAAAGGAGCACAGGGCTTTTAAAACTTGAGAAAGTGCTGAATCGAACTGTTCTGTCTCGTGAGATTTTACTTCCACGGTTTTCTACCGTTTTTGTCCAGCTCAGTCTTCTTTGAAAATAGAGCTCTGAAGCAGAAATCGGGATCTTCAGTGTTGAAATGCTAGAAGAGGAGGATTATGTTCCATCACCCATGTTTCACCCTCTGTTTCCTGTTCTGGTCTCTGTCTCTGGTCAGTCATTTTGGCTAAGTAGTTGGAATTATTCCATAGTGTTTCTAAATCTTTCTTTGCTTCTTTCCTCGGGCGGTTCCAGTTCTTTGTAACTTAGATCAACCCAGGCTGCTAGTGAGACTGTGACAGGAGCGTCATCAGTCTGTAATCTATGAAGGCCTTCTGAAATCTCCTTCAATTGGTTTTAGATGTGGAGTGACTCGAGTCATGTGTTGTATACAAAGCATGCTTTGTTGTGATTGAAGTCCTGCTCAATGCTCATCGCAAATTTCAGCAACCTTGTGGCTAAAACTGTGGACACAAACTTCCTGAGAGATGCTGTAATCACTTATTTACACTTTGGAAAATTCACTTTGCTTCAGTCTTCACGGCTGAGGACGTTAGGGAGATTCCTAAACCTGAGCTGTCTTTTGTAGGTGACAAATCTGAGGTATTGTCACAAATTGAAGTATCAGTAGAGGAGGTTCTGGAACTCATTGATAAACTTAACTGTAACAAGTCACCGGGACCAGATGGCATTCACCCAAGAGTTCTGAAAGAACTCAAATGTGAAATTGCGGCACTATTAACGAGGGTTTGTAACCTATCCTTTAAATTGGCTACTGTGCCCAGTGACTGGAAGATAGCTAATGTAACGCCAATATTTAAAAAGGGCTCTAGAGGTGATCCTGGCAATTACAGACCAGTCAGTCTAACGTTCGTACTGGGAAAGTTAGTTGAAACAATAGTAAAGAATAAAATTGTCAGACACATAGAAGAGCATAAATTGTTGGGCAAAAGTCAACATGGTTTCTGCAAAGGGAAATCGTGTCTTACTAATCTATTAGAGTTCTTTGAAGGGGTCAGCAAACATGTGGACAAGGGGGATCCGGTGGACATAGTGTACTTAGATTTCCAGAAAGCCTTTGACAAGGTCCCTCACCAAAGGCTCTTACGTAAATTAAGCTGCCATGGGATAAGAGGGAAGATCTTCTCATGGATTGAAAACTGGTTAAAAGACAGGGAACAAAGGGTAGGAATAAATAGAACTTTTTCAGAATGGAGAGGGGTAACTAGTGGTGTTCCCCAAGGGTCAGTCCTGGGACCGATCCTATTCAACTTATTTATAAATGATTTGGAGGAAGGGGTAAACAGTGATGTGGCAAAGTTTGCAGATGATACTAAACTGCTCAAAGTAGTAAGGACCAAAGCAGACTGTGAAGAACTTCAAAAAGATCTCACTAAACTAAGTGATTGGGCAACAAAATGGCAAATGAAATTTAATGTGGATAAATGTAAAGTAATGCACATTGGAAAAAATAACCCCAACTATACATACAATATGATGGGGGCTAATTTAGCTACAACCAATCAGGAAAAAGACCTGGGAGTCATTGTGGATAGTTCTCTGAAGGCATCCACGCAGTGTGCAGCGGCAGTCAAAAAAGCAAACAGGATGTTAGGAATCATTAAAAAAGGGATAGAGAATAAGTCGGAGAATATCTTATTGCCCTTATACAAATCCATGGTGCGCCCACATCTTGAATACTGCGTACAAATGTGGTCTCCTCATCTCAAAAAGGATATATTGGCACTAGAAAAGGTTCAGAGAAGGGCAACTAAAATGATTAGGGGTTTGGAACGGGTCCCATATGAAGAGAGATTAAAGAGGCTAGGACTTTTTAGCTTGGAAAAGAGGAGACTAAGGGGGGATATGATAGAGGTATATAAAATTATGAGTGGTGTGGAGGAAGTAAATAAGGAAAAGTTATTTACTTGTTCCCAAAATAGAAGAACTAGGGGCCACTCAATGAAATTGGCGTGCAGCAGGTTTAAAACAAATAAAAGGAAGTTCTTCTTCACACAGCGCACAGTCAACCTGTGGAACTCCTTACCTGAGGAGGCTGTGAAGACTAGGACTATAACAGGGTTTAAAAGAGAGCTGGATAAATTCATGGAGGCTAAGTCCATAAATGGCTATTAGCCGGGATGGGTAATGAATGGTGTCCCTAGCCTCTGTCTGTCAGAGGGGGATGATGGATGGCAGGAGAGAGATCGCTCGATCATACCTGTTAGGTTCACTCACTCTGGGGCACCTGGCACTGGCCACTGTCGGTAGACAGGATGCTGGGCTAGATGGACCTTTGGTCTGACCCAGTATGGCCGTTCTTATGTTCTTATGTTCTTATGTTATTTACTTTATTTCACTTATTGTGAAAAATTCTACAGAAACATTTTGTTTGCAATTTTTCATGATCTGATCCTTTTCAGTGGAAAAAATTGATTTTATTTTTTTGAAAAGTTAAACAAAAAATAGATTTCAGTACTTCAATACAAAACCTGCGGCACAGAGTCTCAGCCTGGAGCCGCTGACTCAGGCTCCCAGGCCTGAGGCTGTGGGACTAAACGAACAGCGTAGACACTGAGGAGTCCTTGCGGCACCTTTAGAGACTAACATTTATCTGAGCATAAGGTTTCGTGGGCTAGAACCCACTTCATCAGATGTATGGAGTGGAAAACACAGGATCAGGTATAAATACATGAAAAGGGTCAGTCTAATGACCCTTCCCCCTCATGGGGTCTCAGATCCCACCCTCCAGCCCTGCAGTCCAATAGCCCTGCATCCCGAGTCCCTGAGCCCGAATCAGCTGACTTGGGTCAGCAGCGGATCCTTTCTTGTAGTGTAGACGTACCCTTGGAGTCTCCGCAGCCTGACCCATGATCTTAGCTCTGGAGGACATTGCTTCAGTCCTAGATATTGGACAAAGATGCCATCACAGCAAGGCCACTTCTGCCTTCCCTCCCGGACCTCCACTGCGCCACATTCGGTGAGGAGCTGGGGCTTTGGGATCCCCTTGGGCAGTCTGTGGAGAGCCCTAGTGAGGCAGGTCTGGTTAGGACTGTGTAGAAAGTGGATGAGTTCACAGAAGGACACCCTGGAGGCTTTCAGACCTGGTCTCCCAGCTGCAGCCAGGTTCTGCTGTCCAGCCGGAATCCATTTCTGACCGATTGTGTTTACAGAATTCCTGTTGCTTCACTTGAGTCTCTGCAGGGAGCAGACTCCTGTCTGACAGTGGACGGTTGCCAGTTTTCAAGAGATATTAATGGAATGTTTCAAGCAGGTTTGCAGGGGGTGCTTTGGAGTAGAAAGGCAGTAAATCAAACCGGGCCCACCGGCCCGGAGCTGAGAGAGGAAAAGCTGAGAGAGGAACAGGCACAGATAAAGATTGGAAACAAACCCACCAATAGCAAATGACTAAATACAAAATTACTTCTCAGTTGGCTTGCTTTTTACAGTTTAAAAGGGTATTTCATGGCTGTGCAATCAGCTAGTATTAAATGGGGTACTTTGAGGACATCCGAGCTCTCAAATAGTGGGTGCACTGGCCAGCAATGGGCTTTGGGCTTTGTTGTTTTAAACCCCCACATACACTGAAAATTCTTCTCGGGAAGATAAATGAGGCTAATGTCTTGGCCGGGGAGGAAAGAATGCACAGCTTAAATTGTGGGGGAGGGGTCTTGTGGAAATTCCCTGCAGCTGGAGATGGTGTTTGGGAATGTGGGAGATGAAATGACACTGTCCAGGACATTTACTGATAAAAGGTAACCAGGCAAATCAGGTTTAGAAGGCGTGCACCACGGTCACTTGTGCTACATGAGGTTCAAGATGCTGCAAGGAATAATTGAGAGGTAAAAGACTGAGGTTTTATGCCACAGTTCTGGGAGGGGCACACACGCGCTGTGGCTCCGTTACTCTCACTCTTTCAAATTCTTATTGAGAAGTGTTTCCTACAGTATCACGTTCCCGGGTACTAGCGGAGGGACAGCACTGCACATTTAAGTAGATCCCAAGTTCCTGAAGTGGTTTTATAGACGTTTGAGATGTTCTGGGACATTTATTTTCACGTTTTTAGTGTGCACAATGTGGGAAGTGCTATCCAGACGCACAGGACAACATCTGCTATCCCTAGGAAAGCCTGTGTTAACCTGATTAATTCTAAACTCCAGAGACTAGAGCTTGAGATATATATATATAGGAACGCTGCTGCTCAAGGCATCTCAAAGCACTGTGCAAAGGTGAAGAGACTCTACATTTAACAGCAGCTCACACAGACAAGGACACAAGAACCTTTTGTAAATAGGAAATACCGCCCCAAAAGTAGGATCTTCAGCTTTCACCTGGATACCAACAAGGAACAAGCGAAAGGGACTTTGGTTTTGTGTGATGTGAAGGACAGTGCTGCCTGGAGCTGTCTTTCCCTCCACTCATGCACTGTTGCATTAATATAGATTAACAGCCCGAGCCCGGCATAGAATTTGATAACCTGACCTTTCCCCCCCTCAGGAATGCTCCAATCCTATTAGAATCTTGTTCCCCGTCATTGTGTTGATTAGTTTTGCAATGCCAATAGCAAGATGTAAACTGGGTTTGTCAATAGTTTATTCATTTACGAAATCTCAGCACATTCCTGCAACTAAATCCATTGTTCACTTTTTATAACCAGATCACAGAAAAAATGCTGAAACGTCTGATCCCAGTCCAGAAAATGATTTCCCCAGTATCTCTGCCAAATACCAAGCACACCATGCGAGTGGGAGCCAAAGCAATTTGTCAGCAATCGCATGTGGCAGGGCCGCAGTGTTGGCATCAGGCTCTTCACACTTATCTGCACTTGCCAGCCCAGGTGATACTGAGCAGCCGAAGGTGTCAAGCAGGGTTTGGTTGTGAAGCCGTGTAAAGAGACACTGCATCCCCTTAACCGTCCCTTTGTATGCTGCTATCCACGTAGGGAACCAAAGCATTTTGCAGTCGCAGTTCCAGGGGTTGTGGGATAGAAACACGTATTTCAGCTTCGGCAGCTCTGTGAACAAGCGCTTGGGAAGGGAACTTAAATGGTTTTTGTTCAAGTGAAGGAACTGCAGTTTCTTTACCCCAGTGAAGGCGGCGTGGGAAATGGTGGAGATGTGGTTGTTGTTTAGATACAGCTTCCTCAGGTTAAGCAGGCTGTTGAAAGAGCAGTTGATGCGGGTGATTCTGTTGGCTTCCAGATGTATTGTTGTGAGCTGGCTCAGACCACTGAAAAGCTGATTAGGCAAATCCGATATAC
Source organism: Sternotherus odoratus (assembly GCA_032164245.1). Lineage (NCBI taxonomy): Eukaryota > Metazoa > Chordata > Testudines > Kinosternidae > Sternotherus > Sternotherus odoratus. The sequence goes on along the minus strand of JAVMKO010000009.1, from coordinate 84,380,863 downwards.
GGTTGTGTCCTAAATCTAACACCCCCAGCCTGTTTAGCGATGCGAAGGCATCGTTCTGAATGGTCCAGATCCGATTCTTCCGCAGGTTCAGCTCGTGCAGGGCTTTCAGCTCCTTCAGAGAGTCTCGGCCTATTGCTTCGATGTGGTTTCTTTCCAAAGACAGTCTTGTGAGGCTGGACAGGCTTCTGAAGGCTTGCGGGATGTAACGCAGGTTGTTGGATGTTAGATCCAGGACCTGTAAAGAGAGCAAATACGAAAAGACCAGCGGGTGGATTTCGAAGATATTGCAGCTAGATAAATCCAAGCTGATGAGGTTGGAGAGTCCCCTGAAAGTATTAGCATGCAGGTGTGTCAAGCGTGAATTCCAGCTCAGACCCAGCTCCCGTAGGTTGCTGAGGGCACCGAAGGTTCCTGGGTACAGGAAGGTGAGGTTATTGCGATCCAGCCAGAGGCTGCGGAGGAGAGTCAGATTTCGGAAAGCGTTGGCAGTAAGAATCCGTAACAAGTTGTTCGACAGGTTTAAAGAAACGGCAGAGGCTGCTAGCTCTGCAGGAAGAGATCTCAGTCCGGCTTTGTGACAGTGGATCGTATCCTCAGGGGAGCACTTGCATACGCTAGGGCATGCAGCCGCGGTCACACCCAGGCCAATCCTCGCTGCACAGGTCAACAGAGAAATAAGAAGAAAGAACATGACCCGTCGGAACCCCAGCCCCTAAAGAAAGGGTGGGAGACGAGCACAGACCTCCTGGAGAAGTGACTAGCAAACACTGCCAGGATAATTAGGCTGTGTTCTGAACACCAGGGAAATTAAATTAGGCATCTTAAGATGGCTGCAGCCCAGTGGGGATCAAGTTCTTAGGCAGAGAAAAGCTGCTTAGGGGTTTGTCTTGTAAAGAATACTGCAGGGAAATGGGAAAGTTCCCCAGCCAGAGGGCCGCTTTCCCCTGCCCCTCTCTCTAGTCAGAACAGGGAGCCACAAGCTTTGCTATAGAATCTGCTCTGCAAAACCTGCCACTTCCCGGTGCCTCTCCCTCTCCCAGAGCAGGGTGTTCGGTGCGCTCAGACCCGCTCAGCAATTTCACTGAAGGACCAGTTGTCAACAGGCAGAAGCTGAGGGCACTTCAGGCCTGGAGAAACGTGGGTACGAATAGCGCTGGGGTGCAGGATCGGCGTTCGACGCATACAGCCCCCGAGTACGGCCACCCACCGGCCGTTCCTTGGAAAACTCCCCTGCCACATCCATGCGGAGCACTTGGCCCAGGTGCTGCTGCAGCCATGTCCTGAAGGCACCTCTGCCCACGCGGCTGGATTACGGCATCGTACCGCAGCAAGGGCACCGCGGGAAAGGATGGTCTGTGGAAGCAGTTCCTGGGCCTGTGGCAGTGGGTCTGCGAGGGGGAGGCTGGCTGGGGGAGGTCACCACGCGCCCCTGAAGGTGTGACTGAGCTGGGAGGACTGACCACCATGCTCTGACTGTAACCCCGAGCTCCTTTCCCGGCTGGCATTTCAGTGGGGTGCAGGGAAAGGGGGGGGGGGAGACAGGCCACCAGAGCCGGCCTGGCACTGCCGTGCACTGTTGACAGTAGAGTCGAGCCACAGCAGAAATTTGTCATCAGTAAATGCAGATTAGGGGAAACCCGAACTTTTTGCCGCAACGTTTCAGTTGCAACCAAACCTTCCTCGGAGCCGGGGTCTCGCTGGGACGGCCTCTCCTGATGGCGCTGTTCCACTGGGTCTGAAGAATTAACCGTCTGTGGGGTCCGAGAAAGAGACGCCGCCCCAGAATGGCCCAGAGCCCCAGGGGGAGGGCGCTCCCGGGGGATGTGAGCAACCCATCATTAAATCCCCACTTTGAATGCAGCACACCGGGTGGCTGCCCTAACCACTAGGCAATAGGGCAGTCCAGGGCGGGGGGATGTGTGTGCTCTGCTCTGGGTGCCATGGTCATGCTAGCAGGAACTGCTTTAAAATAGCATCTGTGCCAACGGTTTGCTAAGGGGGGGACGGCCATAGTCACTGGGGAGCAGGCGAGGTCCCCTGGGAAGGAGCCGAGGCAGCATTCACGCGGCATGGCCAGCTTTCAATGCAACCTCTGGTTGGATACAACCGACCTGTCAGGGCCCTAAGTACTGCGGAGGGGGGTGTCCTGCATAACGAGAGAGTCGAATTAAATGGTCAAATTCAACTCCACGTTTTCTTCCCTCCTTTCCCCTTCTGAGGATCTCCTGCTGCTCCAGACCCGGGGAAGGATCTGCACAGTGCTCACGCTGATACCAAACCCACGGGACACAAGGCCGCAGCCGATCCGCCCCGGAGGCGCTCAGAGCCTGGGTTCATGCTGATGTGTCCGTCCAGCTCACAGGCACCACTGCCTGTGTACCACACGGTGCTGACAATCACGTTTTACTCCTCTCCGCCGCTCGCCGCCGCCCCAGTTTGATGCTGATTCAGCTGGCAGGCCAGCATGGCTCAGAGTGAGGGATGCTTTGGGCAGCCTGGACCGCACTGTAATGTGAAATGATCCTGACACAGCGACTGCTTGAGACAGGCCCCGACTGACTGACTGCATTGGAGAGAAAACAGATGCATGGTCCTTGGGACTCTACGCTGGCACCAGTTCTCCAGTGCATAAGCCGTCCACAGTTTAGACTCTGCAACGAGCAACATGGGAGCGGACCCCTCCAGTGACGTCCGCTGGGCTCTGCACGGGCGTCCGAGTTCATTTCCATGATCTCACTGCAAGACGAGGGCCGTAGGATGTACGTTTACGCTCTTCAGTGCAAAGGGACTATTTCTCCCCACGTGGGCGGATGGTGCCTGGGGTGTGATTGGAATTAAAGCTCTGAGAACGGCCAGTTTTTTGGTTCGGTGGCTGAACTGAAAAATGGTGGGGGGATGGGGAGAAGAATCATTTCAGGTTGACCAGCACGTTTATTATGACCGGAAACAGGACGGTTTCTTTCTGAGGGATTTTTTCTGAACTTTTTTACAATTTTTAAAGATAAAATGGAAGTAAAATTTGAACCGGAGATCATTTCTAATTGAAAAGTTTGAAATGTTTTATTTAAAAATTGTGAAAACAAATCACTTAGACCTTTAGGATTTTTTTCCCATATTTTTTTACTAAACAATTTGCGAAGTTTGACACAAATTCACTAAATATTTCAGTCGAGCAGAACTGGCGTTTTTCAGGTACAGGAAGTGGGGTTTGGAATTTGCTCTCACTCGACTCTCTACCTGGGGTGTAAATGGTAAATATAACTAGAGGGGGAAGCATAGAAATCTTACAAGCAGCCATTGCCTTCACCCCAGTGTCGCTCATCTCCAGGACCTGAGAAGGTTTCAGGCAAGCAGCCAGAGCTACCTCAGGGGTCACGTCCTCTCCCGCCCTCGGTGTGATCCTGGGGCTGGAATGGGAAGGTGAATCTCAACTATTATTTAAAACTGCAGCTGTGTTTCTGGCTCTTTTCCCTGGGAAGACAGCTGTGAAGACATCACTTTTTTTAAAACAAGGACCTGGACTCCACTTTTGCAGAGAAGGCTGTTAGGGTTTGGAGGATTCCCCCCCCCCCCCATCCCCCATATGCTCATGTAAAAGGAGTGAGTTCACTTTGGGGGGTTATCCCAATGAATTGCCTCACGGTAGGATGACCAGACAGTAAGTGTGAAAAATCAGGACGAGTGGGTGGGGGGGCAATAGGAGCTTAGATAAGAAAAAGACCCCAAAATCGGGACTGTCCCTATAAAATCAGGACATCTGGTCACCCTACCTCACGGACCCCTCTCCCTCCAAGTCCTGAGACCAGCAATGTGCATTATGGTGAGTAGGAATTGGTCAGCTTAGGGGCCATGGCAAAAGTGCCAGGCCTACCCCAAAAGGCTAAGCAAAGATCCCGGCGAAAGGCATGGGTCTGGGCTGAGCCACACGCGCAGTCTAGTATTCTGGTGTCTCCGGTCGCGTGGTTCCCCTCCTTGGAGCTCATGGAGTATGCTCACTGCAGTCAGATGAGCCGACTGGCATCCTGAGCGTTCCTGGGCTGGGGGCCCTGCTCGAACGCCAGCCCCGAACCCCAGTCTCTGTCATGGACTGAACGACAACGTGGAATCCCGGCCCGGCTGCACTTTGAGGCACCCCCAGAATCTGGATCCAGAACCACGTCTCAGGTCTGTGGTGCTGGCCCGGCTCCGACTATAGTCCTTGGGGAGGGGGATGGTCTCAGTTAGCATGACACGGCCTCCAGTCTCTGAGGATCTCTGTACCCACCTCCCCCCAGGGAAGTCTCCAGGCCCCACTCTCTCCCCCCGGTACAGTATCTAGTAGGGAAACACGGGGCTGTCGTTAGAAGGAAGTGGTGTGCAGCAGCCCCCTTGCTGACTAATGTGCTTGGTGGATTCAGAAGGAGAGTGGGGGCCCGGTTGCTATAGGGCAGACCCATTGTCCGACTCCACCCTCCCCAGAGTGGATTTATCGGAGTCTTGGTGACTCTCTGAGAGGCCTCTGGGGACTGATTATCATATCTCTGGCAACTGATGGCTGGCAGGGAGAGATCTGATTGTTTAGCTTAAGACGCCGAGTTGACTAGACCATTGATCACAGCTGACATGGCAACAAAACAACCAGGGACACAATCCCGTCTCTTGAATGTTTAATGATTCCAGGTTTTTTTCCCCTTCTTCCCTATACTAGAATTCACTAATTTTAATCACGTCTTTTTAAAAGCACCTTCTCCCTCAATGGCGCTGTTCCTTTCTGCTTTTTTCCCCCTTTGCCATTCATTTCTCTTTCTGTTTCCAGCCCCTCCTTGTCTCAGCTTCTCCTTTCTCTGTTCTCCAGATTTTGGTTTCCTCCCTCTTCCCTGCCTCTCTCCCAGTGGTCCCGCTCCCCACTCGGCCTCGCCAGCTGTGTGTGGGACCCAGCAGAAGACATACAGTGCATGAGATGCCTGAATGAAAGTGAGAACTGGACGAATCTCGTTACCAACGCACTGTGTTCTTACAGCAGCAGCAGATTAGAAAGCACCCTCTTCATTGGAGCCCTTTGTTAGCTGCAGCTTGTTTGTCTTTTTTCCCTTAGAATTTCAACAGAGGAACGAAAGCCCCATAAGAACAACTCTTCTCTGGGAGCTTGGCTGGGATTGCAGCGTTGGGTAATGGACTCCACCTCCCATCTGGAAACGACACCGCTTGTGTAACGAGGAGGGGTGTGGCACTTGCAGCTGTCCCTCGTAGAGGCCAAATGCTGATTTTATTTATTTTTTCAGCCCCACACCTGAAGGGTATGGCTTTGTGCAGGAGACTTCCCTGAGGGTTGGGGGCTAGAACCTGCCCCCTCTGCTAAACAGAGCACAGAAACATGCACTCTGGGTAATTAGCTAGACCTTACTGGCTGTTGCATCCAGGCCCATGTCTGGGGTATTGACTAGTGCATTCTGACAGTGGCCGATAAACATATTCCTTCTTCCCAACCCTGCGTGCCGACTCTCACTGTGCAACCGAAGCCCAGTGTCCTGTGGTCTGCGCGATTCCCTGAGACAGTAGCCCTCTGGCTTCTCCCCTGACCTCGCTCATCAGAACTGCACCCATCTGGTACTTTTGAGACCTCGTGTGGGCCTCACCAGGCAGGCAGGGGCTACCCTTCTCCAAGTGGGCTGGCAAGCTGCTTTGTGTTTCCAGCCAGGGATGTTCCGTTTCTGTTCTTGTTTACTTTTTGTAGCTAGCTCATAGTGAGCAAGGTAGATCAGCTGATGTGCCGACTGTGTAATTTAGAAGTGATCTGTGTTTGTTTTCGTGACCCCAGCAGCTCTGTCCGTGGGAGGTCTATCCATTCCTCAACCCCTCATCTTCTGGGCATCTTGAGATACCCCTTCTCAGGGCCCTGATTTCAACTCCACTCTCTTCCCTTCCATGCTGGCTGTTTCACAATTAATTTCTTAATGGAAATTTTCAGATATCAACATTTATGCTGCTCTTAGAATTTTTTTTATTGCCAGATATTTCCTATTGGGACTAAAACGTAGTGAGAGAGTAGAACCAGCTGGGGCTGAGGAATATATTATAGATTCAAAATGTTCCTTAAACACACGGCGGTTTTGGATATCACAAATATCATATTTATATCTTGTTATGGCTTCCGTGATTCCATTTCCTTGTCTGTTTATAGCCACTTTATAACTTCCAGATGCAGGCAGTGGTCACAGCACTGTTGGGAGACAGACAGTCACTGCAAGATGCTGCATTGTGCACAACCATTTTTTGATGACTGCAAAGTTGCCTCCACTTCATACTAGCTGTGAAAATAATGCATGTGTCTGTTATGTTTTGTTATTCCAAATGTTGCTTGATTTAGCTGTTTCCAGCTAGTTCCGGGCAACCAGCACTCTGCTTCTCAAGCACTCGATGTTCAAGCAGAATCTTGTACCTAGAGAGGTTGTGTTTCTGTGAAAGCCCCAGGAAATCAAGGCTGCCCAATTTGACAGTAACTATTATTTACCTAGTGCCACAGGTGTGCAGGGGGCTTTACAGACAGGTCGAAGATGAGGTTCCTGCCAGGAGGAATTTCCAGTCGAAGGGTGGCTTTCTGCTCACTCCTGACTTTTGTTACTGCTGATGTACTCTTTCATTTTGTTTCCACCATGACACATCTGTGTCTCCTGATTATTTTCTCGTGATGAGGGCCATAGATCTGAGTGTTTCACAGGGATTATTTCTTTTGTCCCCTTGCTGCTTCTGGTATGAATGGTTCCTAGAGTACAGACACCAAGCGTTTTGGCTAAGACATCTTACCATTCCACTTTGCATGGGAAGTCTGAGCCTTTCCAGTTCATTTGTCACCATGTCTCAGAGCCATGCACAGCCTAGATTCTTGCTTTGACTGTTCTTCAGACAGTGATTTGGAGTCTACCTGGGATTTATTTCCTAGCAGACCCACTGCGGAGGCTTTATAGAGCTGGAGATGTCTAATGTCCTGCTTAGTATTTTACCTAAGCCATGATCCACCTGTTTGGTCACGTTTCTGATATTTCCCTGTCCTGTTTAGGTTTTGCTGTTGGACAGTATTCGAGGTGAAAGAGCGTCTCTGGAGGAGTGGCTGGTTTAAACGTGACTGCTCCAGATGGTTTCGTTCCATTGTGCCAAACTCTCTCCTGGTCTCTCTCTCATCCTAGTAGCATCAGCTACTTCTCATAATGTTTGGTCAGGTTGTTGTGCCTTGTGGGTCCAATGAGCTATAAATGCAGCAAACCTTGTTTCTTACCTCTAAATGAGGAGACACAGAGCTAGGATAATTTTGGGACCTTTTCTATTTGACTGCAGGCACAGTGAAGTCGTACTAGTGTTTGATTTGTATTATCATAGGGCTCCTTGGTCTGTATTTCCATCATCAGGGCTAGCAGTGATGGGCCTAGGCAGAACATGGGCAGTCGTCCAGAACACTGGCGTACCGCAGCCCGTCCTATCCCTCCAAAGAGACTCCGGAGGCCTTTCCTCGGGAAGTGCCTTTGGACGGTGGAGGGGAGAGATGAGCACCCACAATGCATCCCTGACGGCGACAGGTTACAAATCCACAAACCATTCCTGGAGCGTTTCCTTCTGTTTCTCTGAAGTGTTGTGAGGAAGCAGCTGTGGGCAGGTCCCTCTCAAGGCGAATGGACATAAAGGTACGTTTCGTTTCGTTTCCAAAGCGTGTGTGCTCTCGGCAAGTCCTTAGGGCTCCTGGCATGTGGCCGAGGCAGACCGCGCTCTCCAAGTTCAGGCATCCTGTCCTAAATCCATCCAGAGTGGGACTCTGCTGTGGGTTACTGACCTACATTTGATGCAGTTTCTTGGGGAGGAGATTTACATGACTTTCCCCCATGTTTTCTGTAAAAGGAACAAATCCACAAATACTTGGAGCCGCATGGAGGAATTTGGCAGGCCAAGTTGGTTTTAGCCTCAAGAGTACGACTTGACAAGCTGCTAGAACATTTTGAAATATGACATTGTTTGGAATATTCCAGGCGTGGGCTGGGAAGGCAACAGTTATCGGCTTCCCCGTGAAGCCCCAGACACAAACCCTTTAATGTCCTATTCATTTACAAAAACAACATGATGAATTATGGCTTCATAGTTACTCCCCTTAATCCATTTTTTTTACTGTTGTAATTTTCTAACCAGCTCGTTGAACATCTGGGGCGGATGTTGGCAAGATGAGCTGCCGCTCTGCGTGCATTTCCGGGGGGTTAGCGTCAGCTGAGCACCAATAGATGTTCAGGGCACGGCCTTCTGCTGACATGCACGTGTACATGTCCAACGCAGGCTCCGAGCGGGTTAGCTTCAGGGAAAGGGGCTGAAACAGAATGAGCTTCCTGCTCACCTGTCCATCAGTAGGGCTAGGTGGTCTTGCCCCCGTCCCCGCATCCCCCCAAATCTGCAGGCTGTCCGAGAGGAAAAGGGCCATTTGCTGCCATGCGTCAGCCTGGTCTTCCCAGCTGCCGGTGCCCCTTGAAAGCACGGTTCCTGATCTAGTGGGTAAGGGCACCCTGGGATTTGCACCAGGAGGGCTTGAAGGAGAGTGCTCGGTGGAAATCAGCCGGTCTCCCTGCCCCACCCACTCTGTGGGCCTGGATTCCTGTGGGATCTCTCTGGGGAGCAGCTGGGGAGTATAGAGAAAGGGGGAGTACACTGCCAAGCTCCTCCTCCGTAGGTACCCCACCAGCCCAGCTCTCTGAAGAACGGGTGTGTGAGGAGTGTGGCTGGTGTGCAAAGACACACCTAGTTGTTGTGACTTTGCCCGGAGCTGGAGCCAGGAGGCCATGGCTCTTTTGGGCCTATCCTTCTGCTACTAAGGGTATGTCTGAAGGACGATCCCAGCATGGGTGGACATAGCTACCATGGCTTTCCCCCTTCTAGCATGGCTCCAGACAGCAGCTGAGATGCTGAGACGCTGGAAGCGTGCTGAAGACCTGGGTACAACCTCACACTGCTAGCCTGTGCCGCTGCATCTGTGCTGCCAGTTTTAACCCTGCTGCGATCACAACTCAGATTGCAGGTTGACCCACTCTGAGCTAAGCCAATGGTGCAGTTAGAGGCGTTCCCGGAGGTATTGGTAGGGAAGATAGAGCGAGTATCCACGAGGAACTGAAAAGGATCTGGAGAAGAAAACACTGTTTATATTTCAATCTACAATTTGGTCTCAGCATCATGCAAAATAAACTTTCACATGCTACTGACCTTTGTCTTTGTTCCAAAGCCCATCGGATGTTTGAACAAGCAGGGCAAAGGGGCTGTCAGAAGTGGTTATGTCCAGTTCAGCTGGCAGCAAGTTTCACGGCAGTGGGGCTGTATTCTCTCAACTCCCGCCCATGAGCACAGGGCTATCAATCAGTGACGTGGCCTTGTGAAAACGTGCAATTTCTCTCCTGTGTGCGAGACACACGGAGTCAGCTGCAGCTCTGAAAAGAGCCGGGTTTGTGTTGTGCGTGTGCGCCAGGCGCTCTCTAGGGAGGTGTTTGGTGCTAATTCTCCAGTAGAGAGCACGGAGCTCCTAGTGAATATAAACCTCCTTACGGCTCTCAAAAAGTGACATTCCTCCTCGTAGCCCTGGAGCATCAGGATCTCTCCTTGTCAGTGGTTTCTAATTACATGGCGCCTTCTAAAAAATGGTGGAAGAATTTCTGTTTAAATTTTTTTTCAGATTTTTATAATTTTTTTAAACCTGAACACTCTTAGCCTGTTTTTCTTTTGTAGTTTTTGTTTCTGCCTCTTCTCCCCTGATCTTTCCCAGTAGCTAAAGAGAAAGAAGGGGAGGTGGAACCCCACCCCACCCCCCCAAACTGAATTGAAAATGAGAACATTTTATTTTTTTTGTTTTGAAAACGAATTGTTTTTCATCAAACACTGAAAAATTTTGAAACGTCCCATGAAGAATTTCAAGAGAACATGGTTTTTTTTTTTGTTTTTTGTTTTTTTAAATCTCTCTCTCCCCCCCCCCCCCCCCAACATCCGATTTTCCAACTGGCTCTGGTTGTGATTTTCGGTTCACAAATCTTAGAGCTGGCGCTGTGCTAGTGGGGATGGGTGGGCGGGAGAGTTACCAGAGAGTGGGTGAATTGTATGTCCTCCTTCGTCAAAGAGGGGTGTGATGCTCTGGATTCAGGACAGCTGTGCTGGTTTATCTGTCCTTGGCACATGGTTTCACTGGGACACTCGATGGTTTTGTTTCATACATTGATCCCCAGAGCAGTGTCTGCATTGCATCAGTAGCTTTTAATTCCTGGGCACATCTGTCCGGTCGTTCTGTCCACGAAGCGCTGGCATAGGTGCGCTGTAGTGAAAAGAGGGACTACGGGAGTTTCTCTGCTTTTCAACCATGTGGTTTTGTGCGGTAAGGGCCAGGTTTTACTACAAGTCTGCCAAGCGGTGTGGTTGATTTGCTTTCTAGGGATTGGGATGTTTGTGCGAGAAGCCAGCACTGGAAACTGAGACCTTTATGTATTGGCTGATCAGGTGCAGCAAAATCCTCCCCGTTCACATGTGTTCTCCTTGGCCACAGGCTCCACTTGGAGTGAGAAGGTAGCTCAATCTCCAGGGCCCATCCAGCCCCAAGTGTCTCTGCAGAGGGGTTTTTAACGGCATTAGCTAGATTTCTTAACTCTGCCGTCTGGGGAGCAGACCAGTGGTTCTCAAACCTTAGCAACCCAGGGCCCCCCCATTTTGATTTAAAAATTTTCATGGACCCCCCCAAGCCAGCTTCTGATTTTCCTCAGAGGAGAGGCCCCAGGCCCCTCCCCCTCTTCCTCTCCCCTATCTGAAGATAGTCTCCAGGCCCCGGGGAGGCTGTGAGGGAACAGCGGAGGGCCATTCCCACAGCTCTGGAAAGGGGGTTGTGTTTGGTGAGCTGGTGCTACCGAGAGAGGATGATCCAGCAGGCAGGGCACGAACACACCAGGCTTCAGGCTGTGTGTGGGCCCGAAGCAGGCCTGGCCGCGAAGTGTGTGGGTCACGCAAGCGCCTGAGAGTTGGGGCTGAGACCAGCCCCAAGTCTCCATAACCCTGAAGTCACCAGAATGGGGGCAGCTCCCTGCAACAGCCCCCCGAGCGCCAGGTTCTCTGGGGCGGTATTTGATTGTTACCGGCGCAGGGCCAAGGGCCGGCCGGGTCGTGGCAGGATCCGGAGGGCGGCCTGGGCCGTCTGCCGGCCAGTTGCTAAGGCAGTCATGGGCTGCTGGCCCTGGGGCTCCGGGCCAGGTCTGAGGAGCCGGCGCTCCAGAACCGGTGTCTACGCAGAGCAGCAAGAGGCACGTAGACGTGCTGGAGGTGGGGGCTGTCGTGCAAGCCACGTGCCACGAGGGAAGCTACAGCAAGGGGGCAGCGTGGAGCATCAGAGGCAGAGAAGAGCTTTCTGCCCTCTGGGCACTTTGAAAAGCCATGTCCAGCATTGGGCCGGGATGATGCCCAGTGCCTGAGAGCAAAGCTACGATTAGCCACTGGCAGCCTGCAGTGAGCCAACCTGAGAGCCATTGGCTGGCTGGCAGGCATTGCCCTGAGCCTGGGGCGCTCTCGGCATGGCCAGTGTCCCTGCTCACTGGGGGGAGTGGTCACATAGACCCAGCACAGGTGGCAGAGGAAAGCAGACTTCTAACGACAGGACAAAAGCTTTGCAGCACTTGTGAATGTTTAGCTTGCACCGATCCTCTTGCACGAGCGTCGTCAACTAAATAATGTACAGGTAAAAGAAGCACAAAATGGGAATGATGGGGAAGCACGTTCATGTACACAATTTGTTGTGAACTGTCTCTGGGTTTGAATGTGCAAGCTCACAACTCTGCTGTGCTTTTAAACAATGGGCTTGTTGCTTTTCCTCGAAGCAGATTCTTCTCTCTGCTCTGCTGCAAACTTGTGAATCATCTTGTGAATCATCTCACAAGCAATGTACCTGTTCTAAGACCCCTGGGCAATGTATGTCCGGACTGTATCAGAAGGCAGCAGCCCTCTGAGTTTTTCCTTCACTTACAAATTATTTTCCCACTGTGAGCTCTGAGATTCCCCTGCTGCTTCCCAGTCTACATTATCTTCTGCACATTTGTGTCTCGTTGTTGACTTTCCTGTTGTTTCCTTAATGAGCACAAATACCTACTGCTCTCTCAAAGACTGAGAATCCTTTAAAGATGGGGATTTCCCCCCTGAAAACCATTAACTACAGAGTGTCTGTGTGCCTCCCCACGTAATAAGGAACACACAATCTATGTTAGCAAAACAGCTCAATATGTTTATGCAAATCTCATTTTCTTCTTGTTTCTTTCCTCTTCTGATTTATTACGAGTACTCCCATGATCTCCGATGGGGGATTCACAATCAGTTTTGCTGCCAATTTTTTTTTTTAAAAAAACCCTGAACAAACTGGCAAGCACTCCGATTTCAGTCCTGGAGTTATGTAGGTTAAAACATTCTGTTGTCTGCACCAGGAGACATCAGCAAGAAAGCAGAGAGCTGGAGATGTTGCCTGCTGGAAGGAAAGTGGAATAAGGGACCACGTTATTCTACACCCATCTCCAGCTTGAATTCCGACACCTTTAAGGTAAGTGGAAGTCCCTTCTTGTTTATCTACTGTAAAATTTTTGTTAAAAATACATTACGTTAGCTACCCTGATGCAATGTGTCCTGCTGCTTTAAAGGGAAGCATAGGAAAAATAAGTACAATACTTTACAAAAAATAAAATACAATGAAAATAAAAAATCAGAAATGAATCATTTAAGAGCAGACAGCTGGGCATGTAGAAACAGCTGGTGCTAATTCATGATAATTTATCTAAAAGTAAACATAAACCAATCCTACTGTGAGTAAATCAAATGGATAAGACTTCATGGCTCTATTTCCAACACTTCAATAGGGTTTCAAGATATAGTAGGCATGAGAAGAAGATGATCTATACAGTTAAAAACCAACCCAACCACCTCACCATGGTGGAGGAACTGTTTAATTAATAGTAAACTGAGTTTAAGTGACTTTAAGTGAAGAAGCACTAATGTATTAGGATACATTCATCTGCTGCCTATTTAATTCTTATTACATTATGATAACCCCGTATTTAAAAGTTTGTTTTACCAGTTTTTTTTAAGCAGTGTATTATGTACTGTAGTATTAAAATTTTGTGCAAACCATATATGATCATGCATGAGAAAAAATGCCTAAAGTTGTTAAAACAATAGGAAATACTGAGACTTTTTGAGGCTCTCATTCACCCTTTGTTAAATAAAACAGCATTGCTAGATCTCACTGGGATAGATCCTGCAGTCCTTACCTGGTAAAAACTCCCAGTGTTTTACGGAGACCTTGGCTAGGTCTGAAATGGCTGCATTTATACATTGCAAAAAATGTTAGTAGCATAAATATAAATGGTTCCATGAGTATTTAAACAGCAAGTGTAGTTTTATCTTACATAATGACAAATAATGGAATGTCCAAAAGACATCCTTTTTGTTGATTAAACTCTTACATCAGAATATCAGAACATAAGAACGGCCATAGTGGGGCAGACCAAAGGTCCATCTAGCCCAGTATCCTGTCTGTGGACAGTGGCCAATGCCAGGTGCCCTGCAGGGAATGAACAGCACAGGGAATCATCAAGTGATCCATCCCCTGCCACCCATTCCCTCTCTGGCAAACAGAGGCTAGGGACACCATCCCTGCCCATCCTGGCTAATAGCCATTGATGGATCTATCCTCCATGAACTTATCTAATTCTTTTTTGAACCCTCTTATAGTCTTGGCCTTCACAACATCCTCTGGCAAGGAGTTCCACAGGTTGATTGTGTGTTATGTGAAAAAATACTTCCTTTCATTTGTGTTAAACCTGCTGCCTATTAATTTATTTGGTGACTCTTAGTTCTTGTGTTCTGAAAAGGAATAAATGTACTTATGTACTTTCTCTGCACCAATCATGACTTTATATACTTGAATCATATCTCTCCGTAGTCATCTCTTTTTCCAAACTGAAAAGTCCCAGTCTTATTAATCTCTCCTCATACAGAAGCCGTTCCATACCCCTAGTCATTTTTGTTGCCCTTTCCTGAACCTTTTTCAAGTCCAATATACAACATGACAATGCTCTGCTTGGTGTGCACATGCAATAAACGTTGAATTGAAATTTCACATGATATCGGTCCCCAAAAGACGTGTGACCGAGGTCTGGCTTTTATTCCTGTATTCGTGGCTATGTGCTGTAGTTGCTCCTGCGTTGTATTACTGAACTGAAGGCCAGTCCTGCTCCCTCTGAAGTCCAATGACTAAACTCCCACGGACTTCATTGGGAGCAGCATCCGGCCCTTGCTTCCCTGACACGTTCTCCTCTTCCAGGGAATACGCAGCACTGGGAGGCAGGAGACCTGGGTTCTAGTCCCTGATTTGCACTAGTCATTGTATGACATTTGCAAGCCTTGTAGCCTTCTCCATGCCTTAATTGCTCATTCCATGAAATGGAGCTAATCCTCATCTGGCTGATGGGGTGGTTGGTAGGTGAGATGTGAGCTCTTTGCGTAGAGGTGCAAAGAATGATTGTTTTATGTCAGCGGCGAGAAAGGTGGGCAACACGGTGAGCACATGGAGAAAAGGATCAGTTGAAGCCCAGCCTGGGCCTTGTACTGAAGATATGGACTTTCCCTTCTGCTGCCCACAGCAAGAACCTCCTCAGAATCAGGAAAAAACCCAGAAGTTCGTCCCTAGTTAGGACATGCTGTCACCTCCCTCTGGTGCTAATTGCACCCTGTCATGGGGATAGAAGCCCTGAGAATAGCAAAGGTGATTTTGTAGGCTGTGCGTGGCTCTAACACTGGTTGTGTAATCTGCAGGTGAACAATGTGATGATAAAGGCGTCTCTAGCACAAGGATTTCCAGCAGTGAATATCTCCTCTCCAACACACAAGATGTACAGTAATTACTCCAGGCTCAACACTACGGAAGAAGCGGTTCAAGAGGTACATTCCTCTGCTACAAACGTCTCAGCTGAGCAGATGTCTCCCTCCCCCTGTCCACTTCTATATTCAGATTATCAATTTACGCTGATTCCGGTTCTCTACTGCGTAATCTTTGTCCTTGGGCTTGCTGGCAACAGTATGGTGGTTGTGGTCCTCTGTCGCCATCATGGCCCTAAAACAGTTGCTAACATTTACATTTTCAATCTGGCCATGGCTGATTTGTTGTGCCTAGCCACACTTCCCCTTTGGGCAGCCTATTACGCCTATGGATACAACTGGCTTTTTGGATCGGTGATGTGCAAAATTTCAAGTTCCGTCCTGTCTCTGAACATGTTTGCAAGTATATTTTTCATCACCTGCATGAGCATGGACCGGTACCGGGCCATTGTCTATCCTATTCGATCTCAGAGGAGAACGCTGCAACAGGCTTCGTTGATAGCATTACTCGTGTGGGGCCTCGCTTGTTTGTCTTCCCTGCCAACATTTTATTTCCGTGACACGTACTTCGTTGAAAGCTTAGGGGTGAACGCTTGCATTATGGCTTTTCCCTACGAGAAGTATGCAAAGTGGTCGGCTGGAACAGCTCTCATGAAAAACACGCTGGGCTTTTTGATTCCTTCCATTGTCATAGCCACATGCTACGTGTGGATCTGGCTGCACTTAATGAAAGCAAAGGAATTTAGGAAAAACAAACAAAAAAGAGACAAGGTCTTGAAACTGGTGGCTGCCGTTGTTGTGTCTTTCTTAATTTGCTGGCTCCCCTTCCACATTTTAACCTTTCTGGATGCCCTGGCTCAGCTGAACATCATTAATAACTGCGATGTTACAACAGCCATCGACACTACTTTGCCTTTTGGCATCTGCCTGGGCTTTGCAAACAGCTGCATTAACCCTTTGTTGTACTGTTTCATTGGACACCAGTTCCAAGAGAAGCTCCAACATCTGTTTAAGCTGCGAGTCTATCAGTTTAACAGCATCCGACAAAACTCTTCTTCACGAAAAGGGAGTTACCTGAAAGAGGCCGAGACCCCTGGGGACTGTGACGAAGAAAGACTGAACTGAAAACTAACATTGTAGGTAGCAAACAGGGTTTCTTTGGGGCATCTAGATGCTATTAATGCCACAGCACTATCCTGTTTTTTCCTCCATTTTCCATATTTTCTGGCACAAAATGTTCAAAGGAGAATTTATTTTAATGCACCAGGTCATCTACTTTACCTGCCCTTTGGCAAAGAGCAATGAATGTAGAATTTTTGCGTAAGATGTAACGTATGTAAAATAAACCTATACATGACATTTTAAAATATAAGCTTGTATGTAGCTGGGGACATGTGAATGCTGTTTAATATGACATAGGAAAGGATGACCCACAATAATGCTAATAAAAGACTGTGCAATAGAGAAAAATGTGAATATTACACCCCCTCATTAAAATATCTTCCTGAAAGAAATAGTCTGGCGTGACAAAAAGCTGTCAATCATGTTGTAAAATGAGTAAAATATAGATATCATTGTACCGGTTTGTAAGAAAAGATTTTGTTCTATATTTCATTTAGTGAAGGTATTTGATTAAGAGAGCAGATTATTCATGTGTTCTGAAAGAACCCTCCCCCCACATTTTGAAAATACTGGACTTATTTCCTGTTTCTTTGGTTCTGGGGCCATTGAAGCAAATAGACAGTAATTGGCTCAAACCAAAACCTTTCGAACATTGTCCCGGAGTCAGAACTGTTGAAATATCTATTTTTGGAGGGGAACCTTTTCACTCAGGAAAGCTTTTTGGGTGGAGCAAGACACACCCACAGGCTCTCCACCCTGGTGATTGGGGTCACAGGCTGGGATGTGGGAGACCCATGTTCCTGATTTTCATGATTGGGAGCAGAGTTTTCTGTCCTGGGTCACTCTGAATCAGGCAGAGCAGCGAGTGGGGCTCCCAGGCATTAGAGTCTGTGATACTGACCCACCACAGAACAGATACAGCCCTGGGAAACATTTTGGATTAGCCAAGATTTCACAGAACGAGCAGGGTGCTGGATGATTCTGACGGCGCTGCTGGTTAATTGCTTAGCAATGACTGAAACCCAGAATGGCCCTGCAGCCACACAAATAATCCTATTCGGCTAATTGCCTGGCATTTAAAGGGCAGGGTCATGGAACGGATACCAAGCCGTCGATCTCCAAATCACCCCTTGTGAGGTCAGTAGTGAGGGGCAATGTTTGGCGCCTTTCTCGTTCTCAGCAGAGGGGCCAAGCACTGACTGAATCCGCCATTGCACGCTAGAAATGGGCTCCTCCACCGTCCCTGCTCTCAGAATAAGAGGTGTCTGTCTTGTCGGGGTGGCCCCCTTTACAAGTACCACATTCTGGCTGCAACTTCACGCCCAGCTTGCAGAGGCCAAACTGAGTCCAGTTGTTTGGACTGAGAAACATTCTGTGCCCCACATTGAAATCCAGCGACGCTGAAACCTATAGCCGTATGCACACAATTAACAGCAACCTCTGCGTATGACCCAGCAGCAGCCATGTGGAACACCCCCCCCCCCCCACCCACCCACCCCCCGCAGCAGATTAACAGTCGCCTGGAGTTCACTATTACTGCCTCTGGTGATGTGCACAGCTCTGACGGGGAGATCCAGAGGGGGTGGGACTTGTCTGCTACACAGATCTGGGAAGGGTAATTGATAAGCCCTGAGAGCCAGTATCTCAGCTGCACCTAAGCTACGCTGTTGCCCAGTGGGATTGTGTGTGTGCCCGAGGGTGGAATTTAGTGGAGGAACTCCTGCTGCCCAGGACATCCATGCCCCCTGCAGACCGATTGCACTCATGGTTTCTGCAGTTGCATGGAGATTAAGAACATAAGAACAGCCACACTGGGTCAGACCAATGGTCCATCTAGCCCAGTATCCTGTCTCCCAACGCCAGATGCTCCAGAGGGAATGAACAGAACAGCCTATCTGCCATGAATTTATCCAATTCTTCTTTTTTTGAATCCAGTTGTACTTTTGGCCTTCACAACATCCCCTGGCAATGAGTTCCACAGGTTGGCTCTACGTTGTGTGAAGAATTACTTCCTTTTGTTTGCTTTAATCCTGTTGCCTATTAATTTCACTGGATGACCCCGGTTCTCGCGCTATGTGAAGGGATAAATAACACTTTCACTTTCTCCCCACCAGTCATGCTTTTACAGACCTCGATCATATCCCCCCTTAGTCGTTCCCTTTCCAAGCTGGGCAGTCCCAGGCTTTCTAATCTCCCCTCGTATGGAAGTTGTTCTAGTCTCTTTATCACTTTTGTTGCGGAGGGGCAGCTGCCAGCTGTGGGTTAGAATCCTGGTTTAGTCAGAGCTCTGGAGCAGGACAAAGTAAATCGCTCCAGGCCAGCCTGGGGCCTAGGGAGCAGGTCCTGGGTGGGACGGGGGTCCCTCGGTACATGGGTCTCCTCAGGCCCACGCGCAAAGGTGGTCAAACCGCCTCTGCATCGGGTCCTCTTCGCTGCCCTGCGGCGCTGGGGATCCCTGAATGGCGAGGGGCATGAGGGGGATGTGCATGGACCTATCCCTCGGGGGGGGGAGGGGGGATTTGCAAGGAGACAGTCCTCACACTTCTAAGGAGCCCCTCCACCCGGCAGGGCCCCTCCCATGGAGAGGTCTGACGGGTAGCCAAAGATGGGAGCAGGGACCCCAAAACCAACGAAGAGTCTCTGGCAAATCCCCTGGGACTGTGGGGCTGGAGGGGAGAACCCTCTGCTCCTTTGAGTAATTTGTCTCTCAATTCCTACTCTCCCCCGCACTGAAAGGGAGACCCTAGGGGAGCTCTATGTGGGGATTTCACCGTGTTTTCCGCAGAGGGGCAGAGCTGAGGGGGGTGGTGGTGGTGGGGGGGGGGGGGTTCTACCCTACAGGGCACAGTTTGGCTCTGTCCTCCCCAACACTCCAAACCCCAGTTTCCAGTGTCCTGCTCCCAACCGCACTGCACCCCCGTCTGCTTTCATGAACCGTGCGACCCTCCACTCGGGCAGCCTGTCTGCGCGGCTGAGCTGAGCAAAGCAAAGGCCGAGAACAGTCTTTTCACAGGCGCAGGCATTGTGGTGGTAAGTGCCTTGTTTGCATACTGTACACAACAGGACAGCAGTGTTAGTACAGCCTGTTCTCCCGGGGAGGCCAGCAAGCCTGAGCATGTCTTGGCGCCTGCTGAGCAAGCTCGTCCATTTCCTCTTGATTTATTTCAGACAAGGATATTATCTTGCCAGCTCCCAGCTGCCTCCTGTTCCGTGGACACCCCTCCCTGCAGCCCGGCCCACCTGGGCTGAGAGCCAACTGAGCTGTTGTAAAGGGAACCGAATGGCCCAATTGCCGAAATCTTTCCCCAGAAAAGTGATGACACGTTAGTGTAACCTGAGGCTTCCCTCTGTGCACGGACCCCAAAGCATCTGAACTACAAATCCCTGAAACCTGCGGCCAGCCTTGCCCATCGCCCAGAGCTTGCTTTCTGGGGGAGAATTCAGGGGGATTTTGTGGCTTTCCGTGAGCCAGGCCCTCCAGCTGTCCTGGGTCACGGTCGAGCTGGGCTTAGATCTGAGTGTGGTCAGACTGCAGGGCGCGCGCCGGCTGCTGTTGGTATTCGTCTGGTGATGGAGACAGAGCAGATCTCCACGCGGGGGCTTTCGGCAGTCCCTGCCAGCGCTGGTTCTGTTGACATGTTTGTAGCCCCAGGCAGAATTTGACAGAGCTGCAGAGGAGCGATTCAGAGATCAACCTGGGCTCTGAGAGCTCTGCTGGGTAGAGTAACTTCCATCAGCCCCTTTCAGTCCATTGTGATGCACAGGTGCTTGCAACCTTTCTTCTCCCATGCCAGCTCCCCAAGTGTACTTCAGCCATTGTCACCTCCAGTCTGGATTACAATGCTGCCCTATCTCTGTAGACCTAGGGAGAGGAGCGGTAAAGATTACACCGCTTCTCGCTGTCCGGAGATGGATAATCAAACCCGCACTGTCTTATGTCACATGGCAGCTCCTGCAGCCTGTTAACCTCCGGTACAGGTAACCGGCACGGGTCTGTTATAGTCCCAAGAGGACATCTTAAAACTGGCTAAAATCCTTCAGCCAAACAACCTTCTGGCTGGAAAATGTGATTTTGTCACACTCAGCATTGTTGGCAAGAAAATGTTGATTTCTACAGCTTTTCAAACTGGAAAAATCCAAACTGTTCGTTTCAAAGCAACATTTTGAAACAAGAACAACCACAGAGCTCATTTTGCTTTTACTTAAAATGCAATTTCATTTTGGTTTTGGACACCCAGAAATTTCAGTTTTCCATTTGATGTGGTTATTTTAGTGCCCCCCATTTCCTTCCAATTTTTACTTTACCCTTTTCCCCCACCGAAAAAAGGGAGAGAGAGGGAAAAACACTTTCCCATGTGGTTTAATGTTTTGAACTGGAAAAGAGAGTGTGAGGGGAGGAGGAAAGGGGCAAGGGAGAATTTAGAGGTATCCTGCATTTCACTTCAAAGGGTCTTGCAGAAAAGCAAAATTTTACGATGGAAAAACGTTGAAAGGGATTTTTTTCCTATGGAAAATTCTACAGGGGAAACCCCTGGTTTCCTGCTCAGCCTTCAGAAATGCCTGGTCTTGGGAACTGGAGATCGCTACTCTTGTTAGCGTCGGACTTTAGCAGCCAGCAGCTCTTCTTCCCTAAGACATCTCTGCCATTTTCTACCGTTGGCAGACGTGACCAGTGAATCGTCCCAGTTCCCCTCTAACTACTGAGGCTGGCAGGGCGTCTTCCAGAACCCAGACGTCAGGACTGAGGGGGGACACAGCTGTGTGCTGGCAACACGTTGGAGCATTTATCAGCCCCACATCTGAGTCAGCCCCACATCCAGCCCACATCCATCCACATCCATTTATCAGACCCACATCCGAGTCAGCCCGTTCTATGATTGAGTGACACCTCTGTCAGCGTGCCCAGTGCCACAGCACCTCATCTACTTATCTGTTCCAACCGTCACGTCTGCCGAAGATGCTGATGCGGCAGGATGGTTTTGAGCTGTGTTAAAAGGGGCTTGTAGAACTTTGGACTCTTTCTGTGTTTTGGTCAAAGAGGAGAGATGGCAAATCCAGGGGAGATTCCCTTGGCAGACTGGCCCAAAGTTAGGAGGGCAAGAATTAGACAGAGGTTCCAATGGACTCCAGCCTCGGTCTTGGATGAAACACTTCGGGGCCTGGAGCAAAGACTCTGGGGAGTTCAGAGTTCATTTTTTTCCTCTCAGCTGGGTTGGCTATTTTCAAGAGAGTGTCCCTCCGTTTGATCCTACTGTCCCTGCTAGAAAAGTCTTAGAACAGTACAGAGAATATTGTTCTTAGAGGATATTGACACTAGAACTCTAACCTGTAGCTATTTAAGGGGTTCTATAGGGTGGTTTAAAAACTCTATATGGAGCGCGTAACTTTTTTAAAAAAAAGTTATAGCTTTTTAGAGGAGTTTCCATAGACCCCTGGTCATTCAGTCCCTTTTGGAATGTGAGAGTTTTTAAGGGCCATGATCACAGTTCTGTGTGAAACTTTCTGTAGCTTTCTAGCTTGACACATGATGTGTATCTGATGTTACACGCCAAGACATAGTTTGTATCTAATGGTATTTAAGCTACCAGTGCAACTCCATTAATTTCAATAGTGTTACACTGGCATGAAATTGGAGTAACACTCTGGTGACTTGAGACTCTTAAATCTACCAACTTGGAATGAGATCCAGCTGAATATACAAAGCTCACTCCTCCCAGCTGACAACCAGCTGTTCATAAGTTTAAGCAAACAAAAGTTTACAGTGCTACAAACTGTATCTTTACACAAAGACGCCTGGCTGAGGGATGCCAAGATTAGCCTGGGGCTTGTTTTAAGAATGTTAAGTTCAAATATTTGATTAGTTTTTACAGTAACTATAAGAAAATCAACCAGAACTAAATGAATTGCTGTAGTTCAAATAGTTAAGTATCAAATGCAGATGCCAGACTGTCAGGAAAGAGAGAGAACAAGATACATGATGAGAATCTTCCCTGAGGCTAAAAGAGAAAATACAGAGAAGTGTGAGCCAAAGTGAAGGCACATCCCCAACAGGAAAGAGAATTGAGAAACCTGAACTGAAAAGTAGATACACGTGAAGGTTTTTTGGGATATAAGGTAGGATGCAATTGACTGTTGTGGGGTTGTACATTTATGTAGTGGGCATAACAAAAGAGAAAAATGCCACACTATTCAGATTATAGACAATGTGAAAATAAGATGGAGAGGGAATCCTAAAATAAAACATTATTTCTCCTTCCGTTGTGTTGTCCACACATCTTTGGCTTTGTTGCAAAGCATTACCCAGGTATCCTCCTTTCTGTCACTTCACAATATGAGGTTATCCAGAACATCATATGCAAAGTCTATCTGCTCTAATTGGTGTTGCTGAAACAGGGATTTTCAGGCTCTAACAATGGTACATCACCCCTTTGCCAGACGCCTGCATCTTTCATTCACAATTTGAAAGAGTACCAGGTTTCTCTATAACGTTTTGCCACAAGATGGCGGGCACGTACCTATCATCTGAACTCTGAGTCTCACCAAACTTAAGCCTGGTCTTTGGAAACAATTTTTTCCCCCTACAGTTTTTTAAACTGTGATTTAGGCCTTGACTGCTTCATGCAATTCACACTCTGGTTACCCATGTCTGAGGGAAATTCTCAGCCCCATTGATTTATTGCAAATATTTCACACAACACATGGCATTTTAAAGTTATTGTATGGCCATTCTTACATCAAGTGACATTCAGAAACTCACTTAATCAGATAATGTAGATCCTTACAGCGAAATATGAAGTGAAAATATGAAGACACCGTATAGAATTCAAAGCTTGGAATGCTGGAAGATTGCTTAGACAAAACATTGAGTACGGAGGTCCATCAAGACAATCAAGTTTAGTATGTGCCTAGTATGCATTCGGAAGGCAGAAAACAACCAGCAGACACCCATGGAGCCAGTATCTTAGTTCCTTTTAGAAGATGAATGAAGCAATATGCTGTAGGTCTGTGTCCTTATGTCTGTGAGAAGATGATAGTGAATAACACTGTACAACATAGAATCACAGAAACATAGGGCAGGAAGGACCTGAAGAGGTCATCAAGTCCAGCCCCCTGTACTGAGGCTAGACCAAGTAAACCTAGACTAGTCCTGACAGGTGTTTGTCCAGCCTGTTCTTAGCCCGGGTCTACAATGAGGGGGAGGGAGAGGGTTTGACCTAAGATGTACAACTTCAGCTACAAGAATAGCGTAGCTGAAGTCAGTGTATTTAGATCAACGTACCGAGCGTGGTGTCTTCATGGCACCGAGTCGACTGCTGCTGGTTCTCCATCGACTCCGCCTATGCCTCTCGCGGCGGTAGAGTACTGGAGTCGATGTGAGAGCGCTCGGGAATCGATTTATTGTGTCTAAAGTAGACACAATAAATTGACCCCCGAAAGATTGGTTGTAACCTGCTGATCCGGTGAGTAGTGTAGACACACCCGTAGAAACCTCCAATGATGGGAATTCCACAACCTCCTTTGGAAGCCTGCTCCAGAGTTCAACTATCGTGAGTGTTGGAAAGTTTTCCCTCACATCTGACCGAAAGCTCCCCTGCTGCAGATCAAGTCTGTTATTTCTTGTGCTGCCTTCAGTGGACATGGAGAACAACTGATCACCATCCTCTTCGTAACAACCTGTAACATATTGGAAGACTGTGATCAGTCCCCCCTCAGTGTTCTTCTCTCAAGACTAAACCTGACCAGTTGTTTAACCTTTCCTCATAGGTTTCTAAACAGTTTTGTTGTTCTGTTCTTAACTCTCTCCAATTTGTCTACATCTTTCCTGAAGTGTGACACTCAGCACTGGACACCATACTGCCGCTGGGGCCTCACCAGTGCTGAGTAGTGTCTTACATGCAACCCCTGTGAATACACCCAAGAATATTAGTGTTTTTTCACTGCGCCATCTTATTGTTGACTCTCATTCAGTTTGTGATCCACCACACTCCGTACTCCATTTTGACAGTACGACAGCCTAGCTTGTTAGTCCCTGCTTTGTAGATGACCATTGGATTTTCCCTTCCTAAGTGAAGTACTTGGCACTTCTCTTTACTGAATTTCACCTTGTTGATTGCAGACCAGTTCTCCAGTTGGTCAGCGTTGTTTTGAATCCTTAGTCCTGTCTTCCAAAATGCTTGCGGTGCGCTGTCTTTGTGAGCCTTGGCTGTCACCGTCTGGAGAGCCGTGTGTGGCTTTACAGTGCTGCTCTTTCGAGGTGAGTTACAGGGTTTGATGAATAATGAAATGCCAGCGCTCTTCACCATGGCCTAGATTCCAGAGAGGTTCATCAATGGCTATTAGCCAGGATGGGCAGGGATGGTGTCCCTACCCTGTTTGCCAGAAGCTGGAAACGGGGTGACGGGATGGATCACTTGATGGTTGCCCTGTTCTGTTCGTTCCCTCTGGGGCACCTGGCATTGGATACTGGGCTAGGTGGACCTTTGGTCTGCCCCGATATGGCCGTTCTTACATTCTTATCACAAAGACCCAGACAGCCAATCACAAAATGGGCTTGGGAAATTAGTGTCCACATCTCTGCTCTGTGCAATACAATTAATCCAGTTAGGAAGCAACAGGCCATTACTCTTGCTGCTGCTGTACTGTTATGGAAACACCTCTGAATACAGCCCCAGAGCTTTGGTGACCAAGGGTTTTCTGTTAAATGCGAGGAGTTTCGTACATAAATAGTCTGTATTGCAAGAAAAAATAAGAGGCAAAATTACTCCAGAGTGCCTAATCACACGTTACAAGCTGCTGCAATAGAGAGACAGCTGATTGAAATGAATGGTAATTTCAGCCCTCATGAAATCATTACGGGTGGTACTTCAGCAAAGTTAAGAGGACAGTTCTGTGGACCTGGCCACCATCCGTTATCTTTGAGAGTTCTGGCACAGCCTTAAACGACGGAGGGTTTGTCGTACCAATTGGAACCACAACCATGAACTCTAGCTAGGCTTGGAAAGAGGAGGTTTTATTGGTGTTCGTCAGTAAACATTGATTTGACCTGACACACTCATTCCTCCATTCCTCCCCCCACCCCCATGTGCAGAATGAATTTTGTTACGTGCATCCATATGGCAGTGAGGTGTGACCCATCACGTCCACACCGGTGCACGTAACAAAATCCATGTGCTGGGGGTGAGGCTGAGGGGGTCGGTGTGTGGGAGGGGCTCAGGGCTGGGGTGCTGGGGGTGAGGGCTCTGGGGTGGGGCTGGGGATGAGGGGCTTGGGATGCAGGGTTACGGCAGAGAGAGAGGACTCCCCCCACCAGCTCCCTCTCCCTGCGGCAGCACCTGGGCTGGAGGGGGAGAGGTGTTTCTCCCTGCTGCCGCAGCTTCAAGGCTGTGGTGGCAGGGTGGGCACCCCTCCCCCAGCCCAGCATGTTTGGGCAGGGGCTGGGTCAGGGCTGCGGGATGGGCCTGCATCCAGGCTGGGCTGCTCTGGCCGTATCAGGGACTGCGCTGCTATGGCCAAAATCTTCATCTTCCCCACCTCAATTCTCAAACATGCTGGGTCCCCAGTGCTCCAGTGGGCGCTCCAATGGGATAGGCACCCACTCCACTCTTCCAAAATCAGATCCATTGTGTTCCAAACTGAGTGCCGCAAAATAGACGCACTCCAAATCCGTGGCCTCTTGTGCAACTTTGGGCCTGTGTTACTTCCAGAACACTGGAATACCTGAAACCGTCCTCCCAACAGATGGGTGCCCGAGATTCCGTAGTGAATCCCACGCCTTGTATTGGGAGTCCTAACTACTCTGGATCCGGAAGGCAAGAAACAGACCCAGAGTTTTTCATTCTCACTAGAGGTCAAGTCTAGGAAGTTAGAAGAAGTTTTCATCTGTGTTATTACTTGGTTTGCTCAAGAAGGTACGGAATGCGGAGATACCAATGCAGGAAATAGGATTTCATTCTACGGGGATCTGCAAACTCCGAGAACTGGAACAACGGTAGATGAATTCACAGGCCAACTAGACAGCATACATGGGTTGGCCCTGGTGATGGCACAGAATTTCACTGCTATTGCTTCTGTTTTCACTAGACTATGAAAACTAAGAGACTTAATTGATTTATTCCTCAAATAAATTTGAACTAATAATGAAACATGAAACCAGACACGATTGAATCTAAAATAGCAGCATGATGAGATGAGCTTTGCTTTGGGTTTGAAGCATTTTTACTGCAGGCCTAAAAATCTGGTTTTTCAAATCCTATTGAAATTGCAAAAGTTTGAAAAGAGAGGCAGTTGTGTAGTTTAAGAGTAAAACGTACTTTAAAGATTGAAAATGACAAATTCCATGAATTTGAATATTACTTTAGACAAGTGAAATCTGCAGTGTGTTTGGGAAATGCTTGTGGCAGTTTCATGCTGGGTTTGTACTCTTCTTGCTGGGTGCTAATGGAATCTGGCATCTTTTGGATGCAGAGCAGAAATGGACCCGTTTACATGCTAGGTTCTCAGGTAGCCATAACCTCTTAGGAAAAAAAAATTAAATGTTCTTATGAACCTCTTTACCTCTCCCAGACCTTTGGCTAATATTAAAGGTAGACAGAGTTTAATAACTGGTAAGTCCTCTGCTTGGGGATTGGCCAGTTTCTAGCAGATTAGCATTAACATAGATGATTTCCCCATCTCTAACATTTGAGCCTTGGGAGTCAAAACATCGGTTTTTAGACTCTCATTCATAGATTTTCTTAAAGCCAGAAGAGATCATTGCAATCTTCTAATCTGACCCCTACATAACACAGTCCATAGGACTTCCCAGAATTAATACCTGCTTCAAATTCAAGAGCTGTGGATTGAACTAGAGCGTATATTTTGGAAAAAAACAGTCAAACTTGATTTAAAATTTTCCAGTGATGGTGAACCCATGATGATGACTCTGGAACGTTGTTCCAATGATTTATTACCCTCATTATTAAAAAATGACACCTCAGCTCTGCTCTGAATTTGACTAGTTTTAACTTCCAGCCCGGGTATGCAAAACATTTTGCTGGGGCACATTTCGTTGAAAAGTATGTCCTGGTAAATTCTTATCTAGTTTTGCCTCACCTGAAATGGCCAAATCCCTTTCAAAACATTATCTAAATGGAGCAGATGTTGACAAAGCCCACAACCAAATAACACTGTGTTATAAGAGTTGCATTTCTAAAATGAAGCAATCGAAATTCCAGTCAGCTATTATGAAGAATGTCTGGAAGCTGTACTTGGTACTGGGTGAGCCACTATCATGGTCTCAGCGCTTGATTCACAACGGTTTATATCATAGCTTAAAGGGAAGCTGCACCCACATTATTCAGCCCCGAAGATTAAAAATTCATTGACTTCTCGAGAGGAATACACTGGGAATATTGCTGTAATCATTGACATTTCTGAGCTGGAGGCTGGAGTCAACCCTACCCTGATAGGACAGCACTTGTGATATTAGCACAGCGGGACACACAGCAGATCAGTTTCTTGCCTGACTTAACACAGGCTTAATTGACTGAAAACATCTGCTGTGCAGTCTGTTGTCAGGGCGAGGCTCTGACCCTCTGCCAGGCGTTGGGTAGCACTTCCCTCCAGGAGTAGTCTCCCCGAATTCTGTGTTGTGTGGGTTGCATTGGAACCAAATGTGCAGGAAGATGCTATTCAGCAGGAGCCAGGCTCTCAAACTCGTCCCTAGACGTTCTGGTTCAAAGAGATGGTCTCTGCCAGGGATGACCTAGTGGGCGTGGGTTTCATTTTCCCTCACCCATTATTAAAGGCAAGTCGAGATTGGGTTCATGGCTCCCTCCAGCCTCGGCTCAGTGATACGCCGGTGTAAGGACAATGTTTTCAAGCAACACGTCTGAGCGTGTGCTCACAGTAACGAGCATTTCCTGTCCCGGGAGCCATTGGGCTGCTGGGCTGAGCAGAGCAGGGAGAGCACTTTGAAACAAGTACCGCCCTGAAGAGGAAGTGGGCCCTGCATCCCTACTCTACCTTTAGCAAAAACCCTGTTTCCCAATTTATCTGAAGCAAAACAATTCCTTCATTCAAAATGAATCACCTGACGGGACTTCCTGGCAGCTTCCCCAGCTTTAAAAGGGAGCCAACTCCTGCCTGCGCATTCCTCCAGGAGGTTCTGGTCTTGTGCAATTAAGAAACATCCATTAGTCCTTCAAACGCAGGAATTAAAGTGCCCCCCCCCAAATTCCCCAATAGCAATAATAGTGCAATTTTCTAAGCCTGACGAAATAATAAAGATCAAATTAGGATAAAAAAATCTCCCTCATTGCAGCCAAGCTCCCAGTCCTGGAATGTTCTGTGCCATCCATTTGTGCAACAGGCCCCCAGGTTTTTGTTTGTTCAGATAAAACAAAGTGGTGTAGAAATGGGATGGTGCTCGCCAGCCTTGTTCCCCTGCTGTTGACTGTGACCAGTGGCGGGTCAGTAAGAGACACTAGCAGCATTCCTCCAGGCTTGGTGTTTTACCAGGCTCTCTCCTCTCGCACCGCGAGCACTAGCCACTCACTAGCCACCTGCGTTTTCCCTGATCCTTCCAAGTCCCTTTGTCACAACCCTGGGCCCGGGTCTCATCTGATTTCAGTGGAGCTACTCCTCATTTCACTCTGCTCTGACTGGGAGCAGAGTCTGGCCCTGTTCCTTTCGCCAGTTACTATCTCACAAATTCCACTCGCCTTCTCTGGCCTGACCTAGACAGCAGTGTCAGAAGGACAGGACGTCATGGTCTTCGGAAAGTGCAGGGGCTGTCGGCGCGTTACCGTTGTTCATTTTCCAGTGCACGGGAGTTTGGCTCCTGGGGTTGAGTTCCCATGACACGGAGCGCACGTTCTCAAGGGTGGTCCATGGTCTTGTGCCGAGAGTTGTTTGCAGGTGATTGCCAGCCAAATGACCAGGGAATGCAAAGCAAATGCTGTACGCGCTCGAATTGCACGTTTTCCCATGGGCAAATTTGTGGGTTCCGCTCTGAAGATGTGGGGCTTGATCCCACATTGCCTCCCTGCTCTTTTACCTCCTGTCCCAGCTCTTGCTCTGGAAGGCTAAGAATTTATCACTCTCTGGGATAGTTGAGATAACAATCAAAAGTTGTTTCTTTTAATGGGAAGGGTGGGGCTTAGTCCATTTCGGAGCTGTCTTCCCAGGGTCCCTTTAACCTCCACTATCAAACTGGCCTTTTTAAAATTATTGCGCTTGAACAAAATATGCCAATAATGAAATCTCTCCTGCATGGGGGATAGCTCAGGTGTACTTGGAATAACAATTTCATCTTTACAACAATTTCATCTTTACAACAATTGCAGCGAGGCAGGAATTCCAAGAAAAGTCTTAAATCTTACAGACATCAGCCATGCGCTAATCATGCCCTGGTCTGATTTCATATCCCTTTTCCCGTGCTCTGAAAGGCACCACCCCACAAAAGCCCCTCTGCCCCTCTCCTCTTTGACGTACAAGTGTTCTGCACAAATACATTTCTGTCCTGGTTTCTGACAGCTGGTGGCACCTTTCCTAGGCTTTGTTTGTATTTTGGTATTTTTCAAACCTCTAGCTGATGTGGTTAAAATCCAGTAGTTTTGTCAGAGACTTCGATGGACTATGAATGCCGATTTTTAACTACTTTTTATTGCTACAGAGACCCAAGCTGATCATTCGTTTACAAAGAACTCTGTGAATGTTCTCCCAATATGGAGCGTACTGGAACTCACCCCAACGCAAACAAATCTGGAAAAGATTATCGGTCACTTCCCCATGTCATGGCCCATGGGTCATGCTACAGAGTTTTTTACCCGTATGACACTGACTTGACTCTGGATCTGTAGCCAATGACCCTGGTCCTTCTATAGCGGTCATCGCTCTGTATTCTGCAAGTGGCTAACATGTACAGGACAATGCCAATGCTCTCGCTCCTTCTCTGCCACTAGGAGGGTGCTGAGTGGACTTAGCAGGCACCGAGGGGAACCTGATTGGAGAGGGGGCTGCTGCATTTCATAGAATCCTAGAATATCCGGGTTGGAAGGGACCTCAGGAGGTATCTAGTCCAACCCCACTGCTCAAAGCAGGACCAATCCCAACTAAATCATCCCAGCCAGGGCTTTGTCAAGCCTGACCTTAAAAAGCTTAAAAAGCTTGTCCTCACTGGGGGAGGAGGGATCAACGGCAGATACGCAACTTCAGCTACAAGAATCACATAGCTGAAGTTTGTGTATCTGCCGCCGACTTACCTGCCGTCCCCACGGCGGCGGCAGGCGGCAGCCGTGCTCCCCCGTCGACTCCAGCTTGCGCCTCCCAGCAAGCTGGAATTCCAGAGTCGACGGGGGAGCCACAGGCGATCGATTTATCGCGTCTTAACCAGACGCGATAAATCGACCGCCAGAAGATCGATCCCACACCACGGGAGTGAAGATGAGCCCTAAGGAAGGAGATTCCACCACCTCCCCAGGGAACCCATTCCAATGCTTCACCACCCCCCTAGGGAAAAAGTTTTTCCTATTATCCAACCTAAACCTCCCCCACTGCAACTTGAGACCATTACTCCTTGTTCTGTCATCTGCTACCACTGAGAACAGTCTAGATCCATCCTCTTTGGAACCCCCTTTCAGGTAGTTGAAAGCAGCTATCAAATCTCCCCTCAGTCTTCTCTTCTGTAGACTAAACAATTCCAGTTCTCTCAGCCTCTCCTCATAAGTCATGCGCTCCAGCCCCTAATCATTTTTGTTGCCCTCCTCTGGACTCTTTCCAATTTTTCCACATCCTTCTTGTAGCGTGGGTCCCAAAACTGGACACAGTACTCCAGATGAGGCCTCACCAATGTTGAATAGAGGGGAATGATCATGTCCTTTGACCTGCTGGCAATGCCCCTACTTATACAGTGCAAAATGCCATTAGCCTTCTTGGCAACAAGAGCACTGTGTTGACTCGTATCCAGCTTCTCATCCACTGTAATCCCTAGGGCCTTTTCTGAAGAACTGCTGAAAAACATTTAGCTTTGAATGTGGGAGCCTTAGGGGTGGAGTTGGAAGGGGAATATTTTCCCCATCCCACGAGACTCTTTGAGAGTTCGGAAGTGTTTCCCATTTTTCCTCTGGGTGAGACCTGTTATTTGATGTGTATGAGAGAGCACACCCCAGAATAGCCAACAGCTCCATGCTCAGGACACTCTGGTGGGAGCCCCGAGTTCCAGTCCTGACTCTACATCAGCCACCCCAAGGACATGGAGCCAGGACTTCCATATCCACTAGCCTCTGTTTGCCAGAGGCTGGGAATGGGTGATGGGATGTGCTGTTCGTTCCCTCTAGGGCATGGGACACTGGCCACGGTCGGAAGATAGGACACCGGGCTAGAGGGGCCACTTCTCTGAGCCAGTCTGGCTGTTCGTATCCCAGGTGAGAGTTCTCATCACCAGGTGCTTGGCTATCCCAGGGCACCCTCCCTGACCCAGAACTACAGCCCGGGCCTGAAAAGCATTGCCTGAAGAAAGTCTTGGAGACCCCAGGACATTCCCACAAACGGGTTTGGTTCTGATGAATCAGCATTTTCCAGCAGAAGAGTGTTTTGTAGCAAATTCCTGAGCTGCTTTGATTGGACGTTGTTTCTCTCTCCCCTGGTGGCAAGTGAGGTCGACAGTCTTGGGGTGGCTCCTCTGAAACCTTTGTCTGCCACAGTCACCCGCCTCTCCCTGTTAATCAGCAGGTTCCTTGTGTCTCGGCAATCTTGCTGCCGGGGGAAGTTTTGGTGGAAAGCAAAAGAGGGAGCAAGCACTACTATGCAAACCAGGGCAGCAGCTTGGAGGTGCTTGAAGTTCACTGGGGAGACAGGGCAAGAATCCAGGTCGAGGTTACTGAACAACGAGGCTGTGGCATTCAGAACCCGCTGGCGCCTCTTCATTCCCAGCTCAGGGGAATTGCCACAGTGCAGCCCAGACACTAGGAACGTGGGGGTTATCCTGGCTGGGTCTGCCTGGGATAGTAGCCGGTGCGGTCTCGTTGCCAGCCCTGGATGGGCGTGAGTGGTTTTCACTGCTGTGGCTATTGGAGCATGAGAACACCTGAGAAGTTTGAAGTCTTGGATGGAGGGGACTGTTCTGGAGAAGGGGAGAGGTCCAAACTCTCCTTGCTAGTACCCCCATGGGGTGAGGGCTGAATGGGCAGGGAGAGCTGGGACTGCGTGGAGATGGTCTCTCCAGAAATGTCCTGACAGCAGTGGAGCAGGGTGGGGGAAACATACACACCCAAATGCGTGTCCGTCCAGTGCACCCCGTCATCATTGTCTGTACTGAACGTCTCCCATTGAGTAACAGACGGGCGGGCTGACGTTTCTGGGGCTGTGAACTAACAATAGCAGGTAGCACTTTGTATCCTCAAAGGGCTGTGCAAGAATGAACCTAATTACTCCTCACAACACCCTGCTGAGGTATGTGACAACACGTCGCTAGCCCCATTCGCTAGGTGAGGAAACCGAGACATAGAAAGTTTAAATGACTTGCTCAGGGTCACAGTCCTGCATTCCACTCACACCCTCAACTCCCACTGACTCCTCTGGGAATTTAGGATGCACAAGGAACATGCCGTGACTCAGGGAAGAGCCACAATGACAACTCATGCAGTCTCGGTCCTGTAGGCCATGTGGCCACCCTTCAATCTGCCTGACAGCTGGCTCTAACCTGCACAGTGCTGAAGAGGCATTCAATTTTGGTCCATGTGTTCCATTTATTTCTGTCTATCACTAATGCTAGAATCCGCTGGATACCTTTGGCAGGCCAGGGTTTGGTTATTTGTTGGTTAAATAAATCATTTGTATTGAGCAGTCGGCGTGTGTTTGCAATGCCTGTGGTGAATGCGTACCAAAACACCGCGGCTAGCTGAGGCATATGCAAGCCGAGAGGGAATAAAGTACTAAAGTTTTCCCCAAAGGACAGTGAGAAGCAGAGAAGAACTCTCAGCTCTGTGAGTCTAGTTTGGCAGCAGGCAAACCTTATTCAATTATCTCTGCTGTTACCCCCGACAACATGGTTTGGGGTGTGGCCCCACGAGGAGCTGCTAGGGAGAAAGACTCATCTGTGGTGGAAACACAATTGGCTCCTCATTTTCTCTAGGCCATACTCTCTGTGTCCACTCTGGAGTTGGTCGTGTGACTTTAGAGCAGTTGTAGTTGCTTCATCATCCACAGTGGAAAAAACAGTTGTTGGGAAACTCGGGATGTATTTCCCTGGGTGTGATGAAATCCAAATCTCTGACCAACGCTGCCAGTGCTAAGTGGTCTGTTTTGTACATTATGTTCACAGTTGCCTAGCCCTTACTTAATTTCCATTAATACAAGGTCAGAATGTTACTACATTGGCGAATTGCTACTGTTAGAAGAACAAAAGGTTTTAAAGGGAGAATTCTGCTGATGGACGCCGCCGTTTGGACAGCTCCTGCCTCTCCCTCTCCTCAGCTTTGAAAACTCTTCTTCTGACTTTTCAACTTCGCCCCCTTCTAACTGCCAACCTCTCCCTCCCGCAGCAGTGACAATGTCCCTTTATCTGCGGCCCCTGGCTGCCAGAGTGCTCCTCAGCTTTCCACCTAAAAATGGGTCTCAGGCCAGCCAGATGTGAAGTTCTACATCTGGAATGTCCGCCCTACTTCCAGGCGGGGCGACTCTATCCTGGGAAGCAGTGACGCTGAACAAGGCTTGGGTGTGGTGGCAGATAATTGGATGAACGTGAGCTCCCAGTGAGAAGCTGGGGTCAAAAGACCTAATGCGATCTTTGGATGTCGGCCTTGAGGCTAAATCAAGGGCAGGTTTTGGCTCTTACAGTGAGTAAGCATGATTTACACACCAGTCTTTACAAAAATCAATCTGGGCTGCTGGAGTTTTAAAACTCTTGCTCTTTAACAGAGGAAAAGTAACCAGAGCGTTGCAGCCTGTGTCACGGTCCAGAGCCCCGGCCACGTTGATACTGGTACAAGGTGAATGTAGAGCGGGGTCATACAATATCGCTATGGCTGAAGTGACAGTCCACACCAGCTGCAGGGCTGCCAGCTCCATCACAGCCTACGAGAGCTCAGGAGGTCTGTGCAAATGGCCCAGGTAACAACGTTTGCACCTGGAAATAGCCTGGAGATGGTGACTCGCACCCCAGACCTAAGCGGCAAGTACACCGAACATTGGCCCTGCTGGAGATCTTTTGCAAATCATGGTGCGAAGATGCCGTGTGCTGCGGGCCCCATCCTACCTCTAAGCCCTTTGCTCTAAATATTCACTAAGGATGACGTCTCATTTTACAGTGAAACCACAGCGCCTCCTCTCTCATCCTTAAAGCCACACACCTGTTTTTACTCTTCAGGAAGGGAGGTGTGATTAGAGGGGCCAATTTACATTGATTAAAGTAAAGCCTTGACTAGGGACTAGGCTGTATAAGTAGTTTTGAAGCCAAAAGCAGAGCCAGAAGGAACAAGGCTTTTCCATGCCATTTTCAGAGCCATTGAACACAGCTGGTTCTGAAGTGTCCTGAGATCTGGTTCTGGTGCATTTCAAGGTGTCAGTGACTATCCTAACGCCCGAGGTCCCCATTACAGAAAGGCAGTTGAAGTCATCCGGCAAGCTTCTGTTATTGGTTTCTTCAGTAAAACTTCCTAAAAGGGAGCCCCCTCATGCTGGGGATTTGCTCTCCTTCCATGGTTCACCAGATCGGCAAGCTCCGAGCACAAGGCCAGGTTCAGTGGTTTTGTTTCGGTCCTGCCACCTGCCCTCTCCCACCATTGAACCCGGCGGTAGTTCCAGTGCACTTGGCCCCATGGGCAGAGTGACTTTCACCTCTCCTCTCTTGGGGCATGCAGCCACAGCAGGGTGAGTGGAAGCCATGCGACATGCATGCTAAATGTGCTGCCCAGATGTCAGAGGTTCTGCTGAGCTAGTCCATTGTTGGATTTTATTCTGGGGAGTTTTCGCCTGTTTATGGGTCACAGAATCTCACTAAATTGAAGCTGTCACACTGAATTCGAAGACAGGGAGAGGTATAATGTGTCTATGTAATCAATGTCACATGCTGGTCACAGATGGTCTGCCTCATTCACGTGTACACAGCTCTAAATGAGGGGTAACTCCCCTGAAGTCAATGAGCCTATTTCTGCTCTGGAGTACACCAGTATAAATGTGCAGGGACTCTGTTGGCTTCCAGACTCTCACAGGTGTGAGTGACAGTGGAGTGGGCCTGGGAAGTTCAGGAGAGAGGAACTGGACCCAACCTACAAAGTTCTTTTGGAAGTTTCCTTTGTTACTTTAAAGTAGGGTGACCAGATGTCCCGATTTTATAGGGACAGTCCCGATTTTTGGGTCTTTTTCTTATATAAGTGCCTCTTACTCCCCCACCCCCATCCCAATTTTTCACACTTGCCGTCTGGTCACCCTACTTTAAAGGGCAAACAGTGTAGAATCCTCTCTAGTTCTTTGGCTAGGCAGTAATGATTGTTTAGTGCACATTGAAACAATCTCAATAAACCAATTAGTTCCAGCATGTGCCTTCAGAAGGACTTTAAGGAGTTGGAATTTAGCTTGCAGTGTAGAAAAGCTGTGCTCCAGCAATGAGATCACAAATACAGCCGCCTGGTTTGACTAACTTTCTCATTACCCCTTTGATTCTTTTCCAAGCGCTCAGAAATAAACATGGCCATGAAACAAATCTCCATGGAAGGATTAACAATAAAATAAATCATAAAATACCATGTTTTGGCTTGAACGGCATTTCTGATCTCAGATCTGGAGCTTCTCTGAGGGATTTCTGTTTGGTAAGAAGTCAGGCAGACCTCATGGAGTTTTAGACCCCAGTACTGCACTGATCTCTTCCTGTGTTTAAGGGGCTGTTCATGCAGTGCTCAGTGCAGGACCGGGCCTTTGTTTCTGCTTGAGGTTTTGGTTGGATAGTTTTGAAATGAGAGATGGCGCAAATGCAGAGGGGCTCCCTCCCCCAAACACTGTAGACACCTGTTGCTTGGTTCTCATTGTGTTACAGGCTCTCCCGGATCACCAGGGCTCCAGCCACTGCAGCTCTGCAGGGATTGAAAATCACTGAGGATGAAGATCGGGGAGGTCAAGAGAAAGAATTAACCTCACTGTAGATAAACTTGGCAGCCTTTAAAGCTTCCTGTTCCAGAGTACCGCAGGTCAGTTTGTGTTGATTTTACACCTGTTGATATCACTCTTTTATCTCAAACAGGAACATACACAAGAATTTTTTAAACAAGCTATTTTTTACAATACTTGCATAGACAATTTATTTTCAGGTTGTCATACTTATCTCCCGCCCATGCTGAGAAAACCCAAGATGTGAACTGGAATGCTGGATTATCTTGCTTTGTACTGATGGTGCTAGAGTTAATAACATTTAAATCAATGCTTTATAGCTTTCTGCATTGTCATGGGTGACTTGTTATGAACATACAGGATGTGTCTACACTGTGCACTGACCTGGGCTCCAACGCAGGTTTGAGCCCATGCCCCGTTCTGTCTACACATATCAGGGTGACTCGGGACAGCAAGTGCTCAGGATCCGGGTCCTAGGCCCCTGTTAACAGTATGGAATCAGAGCTCAAGTCCTGCTTTTACACCTGTTGATATCACTCTCTTTTGATTTAAACCTCTGTGCTATGACTTGAGTGCAAGCCCTGCTAGTCTGCAGTGTGTACACAGGTCAAGCCATGGAGCCGGGTCAGAAGGTCTCCATAGCACAGTATGGATGCTCTAGCATGGCTGTCAGGCCTGGGCCCAGCAAGCCCAGGTCACACAGACCTGGGGTTACACTGCAGTAGAGAGACCCAAAGAAATGTCTCCTCAGTAACAAAGCCTCTTGTCTCATTCATTCAGTGTGGCAATTAGCTTGTTTGGAACATTGTCACGGAGTCCATGGTGATGAACTGTGAGGGCTTGGGGGGACCTAAAGAGATTAGGGGATCTGATTCTGAGCAGCACCCAAAGTTTGGATGCTCATCCACAGACCTCATCTTCACCTCTTTAAGTACAAAATTGGGCTATGGTCCTTGTGAGGACATCCCGTTTCCT
Source organism: Sternotherus odoratus (assembly GCA_032164245.1). Taxonomy (NCBI): domain Eukaryota; kingdom Metazoa; phylum Chordata; order Testudines; family Kinosternidae; genus Sternotherus; species Sternotherus odoratus. The sequence goes on along the minus strand of JAVMKO010000009.1, from coordinate 84,343,798 downwards.
GCGGCACCCGGTGTCGTGTAGGAATATCCTTTCTCGTGGTGTTTGAGAGCTCTTGCCAGAACCAGAAGGAATATTGCCTGGCACTTAACACTTCATATTTCAAATCCCTTGGAAACATTACGTCAGCTGCTGCTCTCAGTTACACGGCTGGGAAGCCAGGACAGCCCCATCCAAGCCCATGGTGTTACTCCAGATTTACATCAGACAAAAGGAGAGTAGCGGTTGGCTCGTGAATACTCATGGCTCGTCGGTGAGGGCTCTTCAGGGCAGGGCTTGCATCTTTCTCTTTCCTCTAAATAGCACAGTGTACGCCGTCCGCGCCTAACTGAATAATCATCATCGCTAGAGTCATGTCCCATTCCGCGGTGTGGGAGCAGAAAGAGGAAGAGCGACTCGATGAAAGCCACAGAGTCTGGAGAGGGGAGGCAGGGCCAGATTCTTCTATTTCCCTGGCGTGCGACCAGACCCTGCAGGTGGTGATACTAGTGAGATGTAAAGAATGAACCGTGAATCCGATTTCCGGAGCTTCCAGAGCAGGTTTGGATGGAGGAGTGCCCAGCCACTCGGTTTGTTCTGCTCTCTGGCTTGGTGTGAGGGTCTGTAGCATGACTCCAGTGCCCGAGAGCCCTGTGTTCATTACAGAGAAACACAACGGGGACATGGCAGTGGAATGTGTATTAGACGGGAGGGTTTTGGTGCCCGAGGAGAGTTACTGTCGGATGCTTGCTTTGCCCACAAGGGCTCCTTCATTACCGCCATGACTCGAGCCAGTGTTGGGCAAACATTTCATCATGGAGCCGTGGACCATAGCCAAGCTGGCCGGTCCAGGTCAGCGTTTCTACCGCTCCTGAATCTCCGTGTACCATGGAGCTCTGTGCCCATGGAGCTCCTCGTTCCCCAGTGCCCCTTTCCATTTCCCTCCCCTCGTTTTCCCTCCGGCTCTAGCCACACTTCCCTGCTCCTGGAACTTCTCTTCCCACGTGCGCGTCTGGCACACAGCACCGTGGACTCTGGGCACTGTTGCAGTAAAAAGTGAATAACAATGAAGCACTACGTAATCCAATCGGGTTCTAAAGAAATTATCCTGGACCCCTAAAGGATTGCACAGAGAGAGAGAGAGAGCCTGTTCCAGAGGGGTTTCGAATCATCCGCTAGAGTCTACTATAGAGCAGGGGTCGGATGCTCTATTACATTTTTCACAGTTATGGGGAGATTAGTGCTTTCTCTTCAATCCTAAAGGACTTCTCCGTATTGACAAACACCTGGACTGACATCTGCACCCCTCCCCCCTAGCAGCGGGGGTTGGAATTGGGGTTCCCAGCAGCATCCAGCCTTGGGCTCCCTCTCTCTTTAATATTGTCTCCGGCTAGTAGGTTCTGGTAAATGTTTCAGTCCCTGCATTTACAGCTGTAATAGAGACCCAGCTAAGGCCGTGTCTCTACTTTTATTGCTCAGGGATGTGAAAAAAACAACAACCTGTGAGTGACATAAGTTTTGCCGGCATGAATGCTCGTGCCTGCAGGAGACACTCCCCACAGACACAGCTACCGCTCTTCCTGGAGTTGGTTTTATGATGTCGACAGGAGAGCTCTCCCCCGGCGGCATAACACGGCTGCACCAGCACTCTGACGGTGGCCCAGCTGTATCGGGTCTCCAGTGCTAGGAATAGGATCCACAGCCCAGGAGAAAACAGCCTCAGGAGTTCCCAGCTCTCACATCCGCTGCCAGCTGTTTGTTTTGGGGATCCAGTTCATGCTGATGACAGCCCAAAGGGTCGGAATGGCAAAAAGCCCTGCAAGAGCATGACAATTTTGCTAATTTTTTTATTGCAAACCATTTGAGTGTCAGGTTTCCTGCACTTGGTGTTGTTTTGGACATGGACTGAAGTCCACAAACACGCTGGCAGAATGAGTCCGATTAGCCACTGTGGATTAGGTATCTGTTAATGGAATCAGATTCTAATGAAGGAAATCTCCTACAGGCTGGATACTCGGTGCGTTAGTCAAGCCACGGGATTTTCAGCAGGGTTTCTGTCTTGCACGAAGAGAGAGAAGGTGCAAGGGAGAGGGTGAAATCCTGGCCCCAGAGAAGACAACGAGAGGATTTCCCCAATACTCTTACCTTCAAGGTGATTTGCCCAATAGGACTGAACTTTCCAGCCCGGTAAGGAAGTTAGGTGACTTGTATAATTTTATGCCTCAAACCATAATTAAAGCTCAATCAGAAATTGTGTTACAAAATAAGTCACAATTTTCCCCTCCTCTCAGCTTGTTCCTCTGGATTTCAGAGGCGGAGGCTTTCTTTGGTATCGTAACACGAAATAGGGGACTATTAAAAAAATGATTGTGGGCTGTTTTGAAGGAAGGTGCCTGACAAAAATACACCTATTCTTAAAAATGTTCACACCATTGTCAAATATTTGCTTCACATTTTGGCTTGTGTTTGCTTAGTCTCTACTAAGTGGAATGCAAACTCAATAATATTTGAAACTGAGTCAACTTCTCAGACTCCCGCAGCTGGAGTTAAGCAAAACAAGTTCAACCCCATCGAAGCCTCAGCATTGAACTCGGTCACTGACCTCACTCGATCAAGTTCGTTTTACAGATGAATCTCAGAGTTACAAACTGGCTACTCAACCACTCAGCGCATTTGGAACTGGAAGTTCGCAATTGGGTAACAGGAACCCCCCCCCAAAGACACATACTATACAGAACAGTACTGTATGAAATGTAAACTACTAAATAATACAGGGAAAGTTTTTTTAAAAAAAAGATTTGACGGGGTAAGGAAAACGTTCCTGGGCTTGTTTCATTTAAATTAAGATGGCTAAAAGCAGCATTCTTCCTCTGCATAGTCAAGTTTCAAAGCTGTCTTAAGTCACTGTTCAACTGTAAGCTTTTGAAAGAGCCCTACTGTTTCGTTCAGAGTTACAAACATTTCAGAGTTACGAAGAGCCTCCATTCCCGAGGGGTTTGGAACGTTGAGGTTCTGCCGTGCTTCCTTTGCAAGAAAAATGCAACTCCCAAAGGCTGACGTTAGGCTACACAGGACTCTAGCATATCCTTCTTAAAGTGATTCAAGTAATGCACTATACACAGTGTGAGCTAGAAGAGATGATTTCCCTTTCATCTCCATGAAACTAAACTGTGGCCTAGCCTCGATGAGGTCATGATTCTTAATAGGACAAAATAACAACCTTCTGCAGTAATTGCTATTATTATAATGCCACTACCCTTTATTTACAAAGGTAACTTTAAATGTAGAAAAATATCCCATTCCCCCCATTAAACTGAAGATGGCTACTGACCAAGGGAGTAAACATTGCTTCGGGTGTTACAAGGGGTAGCGCCAGGAGTAACTGTGTGGACCTGAGCCCAGGAAAGCTAATCCTGGGTATCAGGAAAAAGAACTGCAAAGGAAAGCCAGCTAAGGTCTGGACCCTTTGCCGGTGGTATCCATGTGACTTGCGCTGCTGTCTTCATTGGAGCAGGAGCTCAGATCCTTAGAAAGTGGAACTCTCTCCAGATAGAAGGGGTATGGAAGCACCATATAGCTTGTGTCATTGAAAACTGGACCAAGCACTCGAGAATATGAGCATGAGTGTGAGGGTGTGTCTGAGGGTGTGGAAGGTTTGGCAGTTTTCTTTTTGTATTTGTAGGCTGTACCGATTGTGGCTATAATTTCTGGCTTTGTTTTGAAGTTTTTATTTAAGAAACACGAACAAAGAATGAGTTTTGAACAGTAAAGGATCAAACAAAAAACAAATGCAGAGAAGAATCCGATCAGGCAGGACACAGATTAAGTAGAATACACTGAAAGTTTTAATTTTGTAGAAATATTGATGAATCACAAGGATAAGTTTTATGCTGCAATTTAAGAAACGTTGATAATTCAAAACTCATGCTCATAGCAATTTTGGCACTGGAGAGCCCCAAGTGAGTACAGTACTAAATAAAAATAGTCTCTGAATCTAATAAAATGAAATTTTTTAAATTCATCATCATCATCACAGGAAACCGTGCAGTGCTGCAATATCAAAAATCACCAATAATCAGGAATTAATAGTTGCCCGTTCTCTTTCTCTGTAGTAGATCTAGTCAAAACCTTTTACTTGAACAGTTTCCCCATTGAAAAAATGTTTGTCAAAATTATAAAAAATTGGTGAAAAATAATGATTTCGATGACATTTTCCGATCTCCTGCTTGTGACAGCTGAAACAAAATTTTCACTTCAAGTTGGCATCTTGAACACAATGACATTTTTTGGTTTCAACATGACCAAAAAATGTCAACATTTTAGTGTCAACCTTTCTGATTTAACACTTTTGGGAATTTTTCATTCTGCAAAATTTTCCAATATGTTAAATTTTCCATTGTGATTCAGAATGAAAATTAATGGCCAAATATTGTCATTTCCCACGGGAAGAAAATCCCACCTCTTGACCAGCTTTGTGTACAGTACCTGCAAACCCAGAGTTAGGACCTTTCTGATCCCTTGTCATTTGCACACAAGCCCAGAGCTGGCAGTGACTGGTGGAGAACAGGAAACAAAGCCCCCAGTTTTTGAACCAGCAGGGTTAAATGTCTATTAGACATGAGTGTGTCTTATTACCATGCTCTGTGGCCCCAAAGGGAACTGCCAGTCTGCCAGTCAGCGTCTGCTCTTCGTGCTGAGTGTCCCCTGTAATCCGCAAGAACTGCACTGGTTCCATTGTCTGAGGTCTTTCAACACCTGCACAATTTAGCTCTGAATTTATGGCCACCAGTGGGCGTCAGACCACAAGCACATTCTCCTATGAGATTCGCTGTTATGGAAGCTGTACATTTCTGTGACATTGTGGCATTGGGACCAGCTGCAAATCCAGCAGCCAACCCTATGCCTGAACTGCGTCCCTTCCACACCAGGGTAGATGCCAAGCATCTGCCAAGGGCAGAACGGCAAGAAATGTCCAGCACTTGTGTTCTCTCGCTTACTTGTTTTCTAGTTTGAATCTTTAAAGGCAGGTAAGAAAAGATTTCTGGTTCAGCCAGTCAGGGTGACTCATTTGTTTTGAAGCTCTAATTGAAGTGTCCAATTAAAGCAAGAAAAGAAAAGAAGTTGCTCCCTAACAATCTTAACCTCCACGGATGGTTCAAATACTTTTCTAGCATGAAAACGTGAAGTAGAGCCAGGAATAAAGCAATGTTTAAAATCCATCCTGATTTCCAATATCTTCCAATCCAATGGGATCTGACTCAAGGAATGGTGTCGTTTATAAGCAAATATATTCTAATGGGTGTAAAAGGCCACGCCTGAGCAGTTCTGAAAGGGATGCTCTGTCTGTGCTGATACTGCAGGGAGGTTCAACTATGTCCCTGCAGCCAAATCTGGCTTCTGGGGAGGTCAGGAGGAATTTAGGCCTGGCTGGGTAGATGGGGGCCTCATGGCCGTTTGAATGGATGTGCTAGCAGTGCCTAGGCTCGATGCTCAGGGGAATCATGGCTCTGTGGTTATCATTCTGACTCGGCTGGCAGAGAGCTGACTGAACTGGGCTGCTGAGCTGAGTACAGCGATATTGATTTGAGTGCTTCTGTGAGAAAACTCCCGCAATGATACACAGATGACAAGATAATGAAAAACACCCCAAACCCTGACTCGGCAAATGTGAAGCCATATTCACCCGGATTCTATCAGGAGTTAGCAGGGAAAGAAACCTGGTGCCTCCTTTGGAGCCACGTGAGCGACGTGGACTCCTTAGCGATGGGAACACATCACCTCCCAGACGTGCCCTGACTCTGTTCTACAGCATGTTCTCAGTGTGCAGGGACCCGCTGCTTTCAAAGAGTCAGGACAGTCCCTGCACAGATCAACGCTCTACTGGACACACCGCACGTACACACCTTCATAGTGCAAACCAGGATACGTTTATTTCACAACACACAGAGATTCACGACATAGCGAGGAGAAGTATTGGAAACAAATGGTTAACCTGCATTCTGGAGCCTTGACTTAATTAGCAAGACTCTCGCGTCTTGTAGAAATCACCCCAAATCGGTAGCACTTCCCAGGCTAGCTGTGGCGCCATGCTCCCCCCCCCCCCCCATCTCCTCAGAAGACCAGTCTGCTGTTAGTGTGAGGCCTGGGTCCCTTTGCACTCCATGATACCAATCCTTTGTCTTTATTCATCAGCAGGACACCCTCTGCTGTTTGCTTAGTCCTGTAAATTTCCTCTCAGGAAGATTTCGCAAGCCCTCAGTCCACACTGGCTCAGAGTGTAAATAGGCACACATTGTGAGGCATACAATGGACAATGCACAAATGGCAAGACAGGGAAATAAGTATCAGTTACCTCCTGCCTGCCAGGAACAATTCTGAGGCATGTTACCTCCCGGTGACCTGCCTTCACTCCGAAACCTTAAGAACATAGTATAGAATAGATACATCCTCCGTAAATATCATCAGCATGCACGTATCACAATGATTCTAATGGCCAACGGGCTACTGGCTCTAAGAAGAGACTTCAGATGCCACCGTTCGGCGAAGTACAAAGCAGATACCTTGCCCGGGGGGTCCCTGTGAACCCCATGCTCCTGTGTGCCCTCTGCCAGTTGGCATGAAGGGGTCCCTGTGTCACAATCACAAAGCACTGTACAATGGTGGCTCAATACGATCGAGAAAGGAGAAAGGGTGCACAGCAAGCAGGGCTGGAAATACAGCTAGGCCCCAGGCTGTGCTCTAATTATTAGCCCACACTGCCACTTAATGCATCGAGCCATACCCTAGTGACTTGCGGGATGTCTGGTCCGCGTGCTGGGGTTTGCCTCTGCCTGGGACTGCTGGTGAAACTTTTCTCAGTCGCTCTGATTTATGCACAATGCTGGGCACCGCATCAGGATTTTGTCAAGTGTCATTTTCCAGCTATTTACGGGCATGTCAAGTGCCTTTGCAGAAGGATAGTACTGGCTGCCTCTTCACTGCTGGACCTTTTCCAGTGACGGCATTTACAGGTTGAATTACACACTTACTAGCGTCAGGGCCAGCCCACAACATTTTGTCACCTGAGGTGGGGAGCTCAAATGGTGACACCCCCATGCCCCTCGCTTGGGCCAAAACTTGGAAAGGTCTCGATTCTGCCTTCTTCCTGTTCTCCTCCTCTCAGGGTACTGCTCTGCTGCCTACGCCAATAAGGGAGAACTAATAACTTAAAATGCCTTGTTCAAAAATTTTAAGTAACACTTAACTTTCAAACGCCTGAACAGCAAATGTAACTTTTCTTGTCTGCACAGTAAACACTGGCATTTTTATCTGTTTGAATAATCCAAGTGGTGCTTTCCAGGCCTTCTTGGTTGCAAAGATTTGAACTGCTTCCTGGCGGTCCACAGTCCGGGCCAGTTCATGCTCTATTGAGATGGTTGCAAGGCCAACCAGCCTCTCCTGTGTCATTGTGGAGCGTAGATGTGTTTTTATGAACTTCAGCTTGGAGAAGCTGCGTTCTCCACTGGCAACTGCTACGGGAAGTGTTAGAAGTGTGCGCAGAGCAACAAAAGCATTTGGAAAGAGGGTGGTCATCTTATTAGTGCACATCTATTCCAGAGCAGCCTTTGGAGTTGATCCTGCTGAAATATATCTTGAAAGGGCTTTCAGTTCATCCCCTAAATCACTCGCATCAATATCGCGCATGTCATCATGTGTCAACACTGTCTCTGGTGTCCTGCATTGCTGGTAAATAAGATGAGGAAGACTTGTGGCACCTTAGAGACTAACCAGTTTATTTCATAATTATTAAATACATTTATTATTTTATTATTAGTTTATTATTAAATAAAGTGGTTAGCCTCTAAGGTGCCACAAGTCTTCCTCGTCTTATTTATGGATACAGACTAACATGGCTGCTAATCTTAAACCTGCACTGCTGGTCCAGGTCTTCTCCAGGTATCGTGAGGAGTTGTGGAATATCAGACAACATCCCAAATATACTGCTGTGTTCCTTGTGCTGCATGAAACGTTCTTCAACTGACCGTATTGCACAATCCAGCACCTGGTTAAACTTTGAATTGTTGTTTGGGGTCTCTTATGGGATTATCCTGAACTTCGTAATCAAAATGTCTTCTTCAGGCTCCTGGGGGTGCTAGAAAGGTACATAAGAGGCTCCTCCTCCTTTCTCTCATTGCAGCTCTTGCTGTTTGATGTTATTTCCTCTCACCTTTTCTCCTGCCTGCCTGTTATGTCTTGTGGCAGGGTGGGCTTGACCCAGCCTGCCGCCCCTTTAAGAGGGAGAAAAGCCCTCTGCAAACCCCCGGTGCAGAAAGCCTAATCAGCCACCTGGCTTGCAGGGCAATCAATTGTATGGGTTGCACCTGGCAACCTCCTCTGGGGGATAAAAGGCTCCCAGGAAGGAAGCCCAGGGTGGTGGTGGTTGGGAGCTATTCAGAGCTGTGTGGTTGGAGCTAGTCAGAGCTGTATGTTTAGAACTGTTTAGAGTTGCATGTTAAGAGCTGGACTATATAGAGTCTGTAAAGCTGTAAGCTGTAGAGCTGAGCTATCAAGAGCTGTATGCTGAAGGACTGTACAAAGCTGTATATATTGGTGGTGGGGTCTTGCACTGTGAATAAAGAGCACTGTTTGAAGCAAAGAAGGGTTTTCCTGCCTGTTCCTGCGAGGGGTGAGAGAGCGGTCTGTCATAGTCTCTTGTGCTCTCCTTCCTCCAGCCCAGCACTCCCCCATCTCTGTGCATCTAGAGCAGACCTAGGCACAAGCAGCAGACACACTTTTCTACACACTGGGTCCTAGTGATGCCCCCTCCCCTCAAGTCTGGCACCTGATGTGGCCGCCTCAGTTCGCCTCCTGGTAAGGCTCTGACGTGGTGAAATCCTGTTTGCTGACAAGGGTTTTCTGTAAACTTGATTTGATAAAGTAGGTTGGGCGGGTAAACCTGGTTATGTGCCTTCATGACTAACCCTGTGCCACTTATGTAAACAGATCGGCTTCCTCAATCACATGCCAGGTTGGAGGAAAGAGGCATCATGCATCCCAGACGGAAAGGGAGCACCCCTGTGCTACAGCCAGCAGTACCTGGGAGTTGCCTGGTTTGTGCAAGAATGTTTGAGCTGAGAATTCAGCAGGGAATTATACACTGGGGTTTTCCCAAAGCAGATAGTGCAAGGGAGGGGAAGGGCATGTGGGGAAAGGGACGGAAAACTCAGTGTGTACAGAGAGGGATCTGGGCTGAGCCAGGAAGCCTTTAGGGAGTCTGCAGAGGGAGCCAGGGCTGGTATCTGGGCCCCTGGGGAAGGAGGGCAGTGGAGTTCAGCGATCACACGGTGCTTGCAGGAGCTTCGCTTTGTTCTATGTCTGGTTGCAGCTGGCTGGGCACAACAGCAGCAAGGGCTTCGCTGGATCCCACTCAGGCACTCTGCCTGGGGAGCACAGCTCTTAACGGCACCATCTGCAATACCACGGCTTCCCTTCTACGGCCAAATGTGATAACGGGAACACTTGGCCCCCATCACTGTAGCACACAATTACCAATCTGATTCGTATTCTCACTTTTCTGTTAGCAGGTGACAGTCCAGTCTTCACCGGTGCTCTTCTGGGATATAAAAGATACAGATCAGAGTCTGACCCTGTGGGCTTTGCTATTTTGACACTGGTTTCCACCAGCCCATTGGACTGGTGATATGGACACTGGCTATCATTGGTCTCAAATCATATTCACTGCAAACTGCTTAAACTCATGACCACTCAACTGGGGCCCATTGTCAGACATTACAATTCCCGGCATACTGTGTCCAGTGACAATAGGTCTACAATGCCAAGTCACCGGTTACCTGTCCTGTCTTCTAGTAAGGCTATCTCAGGGAAGTGATGCTAACAGTTTAGCCCAAATGTGCAGTTTTTTTTCTAGCCAATGTAGACACATCTACACCTATTTAGCTCCAAGGTGCCATTTGTTCCTGTGCCACTGCCATCACTTGGCCTGGTCTATATTTCTGACCTGTGGGAATAATCTTAATTTTCTTTAAAGTTGCTATTCATTTGAGACCAGTAAAAAATGTCGCTGGCCCTTCTCTTTAGTTCTTTCAATCTCCAAATGACCTTCACACATCCTTTTAACAGATTGTTTTGTAACGCACCTCCCAGTGCCTTTAAAGAAAATGTTCTCTTTTATAAGGTGCTCCATTGGTAATAGGTGCTGGAAATATGGTGTCCTGGCGCACTGCTTAATTCTTTCCTGCCGGGTGTCAGCCTGAGCAGTTCCTCTGCAAGCACAGTCCACATTTTGCTGAAGACCAGACAATTTTTTATTCATACTGATGTGTACAAACTCCAACCCTGGACTTTGCTCTGCAGCTCTTTTGCCAAATGCTTTAGAGACTGTGTGTCTGCAACCATTGAGCCTCTCCCAGGTTTGTGCGCTATTGGCCAATAACAGGTTTGAAGCTGCAAACATGGTCCCTGTATTGTCTGGGGGAAGAGGAGTTTGCTAGGCCCCTTTAGGCAATGACTGTTAGTGATCGGTGACCAGTTTCAGTAAACCCAGGCATCCCATAACAACTTGAATTGTTTTCACACCTATGAACTCAGCCCAAAGCCCTCTTCTCTATTGAAGATATTGATCCTAAGGTTTTGTTAGCATCCGCGACACATAAGCCGCTGGTCTCCAGTTTTGTCCAGACTGTTATAAGAAGATTGCACCTTGGGAGCATCCGGGGACAATTTAGTTTTGTGCTCATTGTCCTAGTCCCGCAAGTCTGGGGCCTCTTTGCTTAGCTCCTCAGTTTCTCAAACTCTTTATTAAGATTTGCATCCCATGTCCACTGGACCTCTCTGCACTGTAGTGTTCTCGGGGTGCCGGTTTGGGTGGCTAGATGAGTCACACATTTCTCTTCACAACCCACCTTGGCAGTCTGTGGAAAGAGTGTCTCCTGCAAGGGTGTTGAAAGTGTGCCGTGGGCTTTGTTTTTCAGAGGCACCTGCCAGACCCCTGCGGAGCATCAAATGTTGAAAAATATTTGGCACCAGCCATCTCTCCAAGGTAGTGAGGAATGTTCCTGTTCCCTGTACGACTTTAATTCTTGTGGTCTGTACCTAAGTGAAGGGTTCCACCTTTTTACCTGCAGTGACCAATGAGGGCACCCATTGGTTGGCTCTTCTATTCTTGCTGTGATTCTCAAAGCAATGAGCCAGCCCAGCTCTTTCAGCCTCTGCCTTCAAGGGCGGGGAACTTTCCTAAGGGAACGAAGGGACGGGGGCTGGGTTCTTTCAGCTCTATTCTGCAGTGAGTTTCCCTATCCCCTGGAAGACAGCCTAAAGCTCTTCCTCAACTGATTTGGTCCGTTGCCCCTCCAGAGAGTGAACCCTCTGGATGAGACCAAGGCAGGACACACTTTAATCCAAGAATGGGTGCACACTGTATTTGTATACAATTTATTATGTTTCATACTCTCTCTTTAAGCCCATCTCTCTCATATGTCTGGACTGTCCATGGAGTGCACTACTTCCCAGAATTTGCAATACAGGTTTATAGTTGACCTCATCTGTCTGAGTGAACTGAAAACCGTTACACAAGTCAAGTACTTCAGAACCAGCTGCTGTCGGGAATAAGGCGACCGCCTCAGCCTTCCTTGTGGCTGGCCCTCACTGTTTGCATACAGAGTGAAGGGCTGTTTAAACCTCCCCTGCTTGTGTTTCACGTTTCCAAGACGTTCCAGTTCTGGTGGGGCTTTCAGCTGCTCCATTCCTCGGAGTATTTTCTCAGTTCCTCTTTACACCCGGCTCTCTGCGGTGTTCAGGGATCACTCAGGGCTAGACACACAAAGGGCTAGACACCGAGTCTTGCAATGTCTCACTCCTCAAAAATCACAGGAACAACTCTTGGTGAGCAACAAGGTCTGCACATAGGGAGAGACAGGTGCCTTAGTCTGAGAGCCACAAAAGCCAACGCAGTAGGTGGGGCCTACCTTATCGCTTTGAGTCCAGTGGTTAGAGCACTCACCTGGGAGGAGGGAGACCCAGCTTAATAGCCCCCTCAGACAGCGGGGGAGACAGGATTTGACCAGGGAGGCTATGGGATAGTCTGGGGAGGGGGAAGGGCTCTCTCACACGTCTACTGTGAATCAATATGGTTGCAGGGCCAGAGAGAGTGACATACACACACTGTATGGCCCGGTGGGCAGGGAACCACCTGGAGGCAGGAAATCTGGGTCCAGCCCCCATGTTCCAGCAACTCTTCCACAGGAGCCCCATCTCGGAGTGGCCCGGGGCTCCTCAAGGGTGGGAAAGTCGGCTTCAAACAGCTCTCTCCTTCTGGCAGAGCGTGCGGCCCTGACCCTCATCCCAGGTGAATGCTCAAACCGTTCTAAGATGGCCACCGATGCCTCTTCCGCCAGCCGGATTTTGAATGGGCCCCGTTCCGGCAGATGGCCTTTGAGCACACCTCACAAGTGAGATAGGCGGGTGAAGGCCTGTCTTCCCTGTTCGTGGCACATCGCAGGAGACCAGTGTGCAGATGTCTGGAGGGGGCGGCAGTGCACGTAGACAGGAGAAGAAGTTTAGGTGCCTAGGAACTTCCTCCCTGTGCATGTAGGCCCTTGCAGGACGTAGAGGGAGGTGAATCGTACGGGTGCCTCCGTACCATTGTGAGCCCAGCTCTCCGTGCGTACGGTGCTTGTCGGAGCTCTGCTTCCTTCTGGGGCTGGTTCCAACAGGCTCTGCGCAATGACAACGAAAGGAAGAGGCCCAACCTTACAGTCCATCAATGACTATTAGCCAGGACGGGCAGGGATGGATTTTGCCTGTTTGCCAGAAGCTGGGAATGGGCGACAGGGGATGGATCACTTGCTTCCCTGTTCTGTTCATTCCCTCCAGGACACCTGGCATTGGCCACTGTCAGTAGACAGGATACTGGGCTAGATGGAGCTTTGGTCTGACCGCGTATGGCTGCTCTTATGTTCAGTCTGCAGCCTAAAAGACAGAGCTGTAACATGGCAGGAAGAGACTGCAGCCTCTACCGCTGTTAATGTGACATTTCTGCCTAGTTTCTGTTTAATGCCACACATAACTATTAACTAAACATGACATGGAGATAGCCCCAAGCTAGGAGAAGCCTGGTAGCATACCATCCAAGAAACCCACCGAATCCGGAATGGCTGTTTAGAGCTCCAGCTACCCCTGTGCCTAAGCCCTCTCTGACATCACAGTCCTTTGGTCTGATTACTCCCTGACTAACGAGGAAAGGACGAGCTTTTCACACAGCAGGGGGGAGTATATTTTAGCAAGGAGTCAGGACCTCATTCCAAAGCTAAATCCTAGTAAGCCAAAGCAAACGTACCAGGTATATAAAAATTAGTTACCTGAGCTTTTTTACGGGGAAGTCAATGGATGGAATAGACAATAGAGCAATTGGCAGGGGAAATAGTATTCATGTGAAAATACTATATGGAAATATTATTTTATCTGCTGAGTGTAAACAAGTACACCCATGCCAAATGGACAGTTACATCTCTAGGACACTTTCTCTAGCAGAGTCCAGCTTCTATAGAAGATCCTTGAGTAGTGACTATGCTAACTTGGAGTGTCATAGGTTTTTCTATAAGGGTGGTAGTTACCTTTTCCTCGTGGCAAAAAGGTAGTGGTGGTGGTGTTTTAAATTACTATTATTATTTAAAAGGAAAGAAGGCATTTATTTTCTCTGGGCCGGATGGAATATTCATTGAGTTAGACTCTCAGATGATTGTCTTAATGGTTTATCTTAAAAAGTCTTGAAGGGATCTGAGAAAAAATCCTAAGTAAAAAAGTATTGGAGAATAAAATATTCCTTAGAGGGCAAAGGAGCTTGTTACTAATTGTTCCAAATGATTACTCAGCTGTAGGGGTATGTAATGATTAATTGTATATCTCGGTATTGACCTGTTCTGTGTAGATTGTTTGTTGTTTCAACACCTTATAATTAATCATGTTGCTATATTTATGGACAAAGGAACATGACATTCATCTAGCCACAGTGTTTGCAGACTGAAATAACCAGATTTATTGACCTGAAGCCTCATTCACACTCTCTGCTAGGAAGCCATACATTAAAGTCCAGAGCCATCGTTTTCAAATAGTGACCTGTGGTTCTGCGTGCAGGTTTAGTTTTCGGAACATGGGTGCTTAGCACATTCTCCTTCAGTCTCTCTCACATTTGGTACCCAGAAATGGAGGCACCCCAAATCCCTAGTCGGGTTTGAGAAATTTGGTCAAGATGAGGTCTGCCTGCAGGGTGAGCGGGCAGGTTAACTAACACCTTTGCCATAAATGGATCACAACCAGGTTTGTTTGCTTGGTAACTGCATACGTAGACAGGATCATCAGAGAGTAAATCATTGTTATATGTCAGCATGTGAACATGTGTGGGTCCCACAACCCCGCCTCTTTGCAATTGCTGAGGCGCTGGGGTGTGATTTTTGATCTTCACAAATAGGTACCTGGCTGCTTTCATTGTGTGGTTGTTCTGAGGTAACTAATGAGGTAAAGCGTGTCATAAAGCTAGGAGAAACGCGCACAACAGCGAAGCCTGCCAGAGGAGGAAACCGCTGTTCGATACAGAGAGAACTGGGCCACCGGAGGGTGTGTGATGGACGGGGTCGGATTCCACAGGACCATTACACCTTGCTGAGGGGGAAAACAAATGAAATTTGCTCTTTCTGAAGAACTATTCTTAGATCTTGCCACAAACCAAGATTGTATATTTTCAAGCTAGGCTATCCCATCTCTTGTTGAAAAACTGTCATCTGCAAATCTAGAACGTGCATTAAACCCACCAGTAGCTTAGCAGTTCGGGATCAGAGGGCGAGGGGAGGGTTGCTGAAGTCAGTGATGAGGAGACTGCTCCTGAGGGGCCTACATCATGGTGGCATTCATGTGGATTACAATGAGTAATTTGCATGAGGTGCCCCCCCCTTAATTTAGGTCAGCATGGTGCTCATCAGCACAGAGGGCACCTCAAGGGAGATGGGTAGAGGCAGTTTGCTTTGGCAGTGGGCCCCGAGCCATAAAGGAGGGGGAGACGGTGGAATCCGAGGCTGGTTCAGCATGAGGAAGCTGGGAGCAAAGATTCGGGAATGGAAGAAAGTAGGTGTCTGTTTATATAGAGTCGTAGATAGCAAGGCCAGAAGGGACCATTGTGACAGGTAATCTGACCCCCCCCCACCCCCGTGTTTAGCACAGGCTAGAGAACTGCCCCCAAATCATTCCTCACGCAGAGCTCTTAGAACATCATCCACTCTTGATTTAAACATCGTCAGTGATGGAGAATCTGCCGGGGCCCTTGGAAGCTGTTCCAAGGGGTAATTACCCTCACTGTTAAACATTTACATAGTCTTTCCATTCGGAATCTGTCTAGCTTCAACTTCCACTTATTGGGTCATGTTAGATCTTTTTCTGCTCCGCCGAAGAACCCATTATTAAACATTTGTTCCCCATGGAGATATTTAGACTGTAATCCAATTGCTCCAAGTCTTTGCTAAGCAAAATAAGTTGAGCACCTTGAATCTCTCATTCTAAGGCAGGATTTTCTAATCCTTTCATCATTCTCATGGCTCCTTTCTGAACCTCCTCCAATTTATCAACATCCTTCTTGAACTGTGGACACCAGATCTGGACACAGGATTCCAGGAGCAGTCATGCCAGTGCCAAGTACAGAGGTAAAATAACCTCTCTGCTCCTACTCCAGTTTCCCTGTTTATACATCTAAGGATCACGTTAGCCCTTCTGGCCACAGCACTGTACCAGGCATTCCTGTTTAGTTGATTTTCCACCACGACCCCCACATCTTTTTCAGCATCACTGCTACCCAGGGTAGAGTCCACCACAGTGTAAGCATGACTACAGTCTTTGCTCCGAGATGTCGATATTTTCATTTAGCCACAATGCATATCATTTGCTTGCTCCCAGTTTCCTGAGCCATTCAGATCACTCAGCAGTGACCTGTCCTCCTCTTTATTTAACACTCTCAATTTGTGTGTCATCTGCAAACTTTGATGATTTTATGTTTTTTTGTGGGTCATTAACAAAAATGCTAAATAGTGTAGGGCCAAGAACTATCCCTGTGGGACACTACTGGAAAACACCCTCTCGACGATTCCCTGTTTACAATTACATTTTGAGATCTATCGCTCAGCCAGCTTTTAACCCATGTAACATGTGCCATATTAATTTTATATCTTTCTAATTTTTTAATCCTGGGCTGGGAAATTAACATCTGGGCATCTTTAATTTGCATGCTTGACACCTCTGTAGCCAATACCCATTCAGATACTGATCTTACATTGCATGTGCACAAACTAAGTTTGACATCTCATTTAGAGGGTGGGGAGCAAGCAAAGCATCCTACATCTTAGCCAGACAAACGAGTTACACGCGTTATCCTCCTTCCTCAAGCAAGTGTTGTGGGGTGGCTTTCTCTCTCACTCCTCATCCTGATATGAACCATCAGTTGTGGCAGCGATGGTATAGAGCATGTGTTGGTTAAACGTGTGTCATTTAAAATCCTGTTTGTCTAACTTTGAAGAGGCAGAATTTGCACAGAGAATAGAGTGAAAAGCGATTCCCTTTTACTGACATATTGTCCCAGGATGCAAATTGTTTGTCCACAAATATCACATAAGGAGCAGTGGGGTGTTTAATGTAAGAGTCTTTTGTAATAACCTTCACGTGTATGTAACACAACAAAGGAAAACTGTAGAACTAATTTCCAAGAGAGAGAGTGAGCCTCAGGGTTTGGATGACATCACAAACCACTCCAGTTTCACCCTTGTGGGGCTATCCTACTGTCATCACAAGCCCAGATGATTATGAGGAGGCCTATTGCTGACGTATAGCAGTGGGGTGCAGTCTCAGACAAGAAACTCTCTGTATGTAACAACACCTAGCTGTTATGTAACACGTTTCATCAGTAGCTCTCAAAGCACTTTACAAGGGAGGTCAGTATCGTTATTATATCCATGGGGAAACGGAGACAGGGAGGTGAAATGTCCTCCAGCAGGCCAATGGTAGAGGCAGGCCTAGAATCCAGGTCTCCTGCATCCCAGCCCGGTGTTCCACCCACTAGGCCATGCTCTCTCCCTAGGATGTGGTGTCTCTGACTGAAAGTGGTTGAAATAACTGAGTGCTACCGCTCGTAGGATTTTATTTTGGATGTCAGTTCACATATTTTGGGCGTAGGGCTCATTCGGTCGGGCCCTATTCCACAGCAATGCTTCACACATCCAGCTCAACTATTCTACGTGGATGTTAAAGGTTTAACATAGAAGATACAGGATGCTGTTGCTGTCATCCCTCCTCAGAGTAAGTTGCTCAGCTCCAAACAGCTTCCCATTTAAACCACGTCAGTCTCATAATTTATGGACAAGTCTTGCCCCTCTCTGTATGCTGGCTGTCTCCCCGTTCCTGTAGCCTGCTCCCACAGTGGAACCAATACAGCATGGCTGCACAAAATGGGGGATGGATTTAGGGACTGCACAAGGAATGCAGCCCCCTATGAGGCCAGAGCCCAGTTCTGCACCGGCGCCCATGACATGAGAAACTGCAGCTTTTGCAGCTGGGGGGTGTAGCCTCTCTGGAAGCCTGGCTATAGCATGCACCTCCCTCATGGCAGGGCTCTGTTGGGACCATGGCGGGCTACTGCAGCCATTCAGAGAAGTGCCCTCTGTGGGTTTTCCTGCCCCACCACCATCCAGGAGATGCACTGCCCAGTACGTGGATGGTCCCACAAATTCCCTGTGGAACGGAAGTCCAAAAACAACAAAACTTTTTGGCAAATTGCAAAAGAAATCGCAGGTGAATGTTTCTGAGTTACAGGAACGCGGTGTGTGTTAGAGTTTATGGGAGAGAGGACAGAGCCCCACAGAACTCCCAGTCTTGGGGAATCTGTGGGTGGAGGTGCCATTGTGGCCTTTATCTCGCTCAGGGACTGCTCTGAGAGGAAAGGCGCAAATAAGCTCCTTGCACTTACCTTCATCCCTGCCAGGTCCCTGGGGTGCACCAGCTCCATCTCATGGTCGGCAATATTAAATGTGTTGGAATGAGCCAGGAGCCTGAAGATCAGCACTCATTGGATCCTGGTCTGCAGCCCAAATGGGAAGAGGCCACGGCACAGGAGGAGGTGTTGAGCTGTCAAGAGATGGTTCTTCGCCAGGTTTTCAGTCGCTGTGGTCCAGGAATGCAGATCAGACATTGAGTTGGAGCTGATGAGGTTGGGTAGACGGAGTGATGTACTGTAGGGTGGGTGAAGATGGCCTCCTCAAAGGAGGGGTTGCTATACAGGCTAGCAAAGAGCCCAGTGTCTTTCGCTGTGGATCCAAAGCATGTGATGTGTTGAGGATTCCTGCAGTGCTTTAAGGTCTTGGAGCTGTGTGAATGGGGCGGCATGTGAGGAAGGGACCCTGTGTGTGGAGCTACCAATGCCTGGGAGCAATAGAGGGCTCACAGACCACGCTCACAGAAAGCTGGGCAGGGATACTAGACTGGGGGCTGGTATCCTGCACTGATGGGCTGAGGAAGTTCAGCAGGACCTGGCTCCAGGGCTGCTCTGAGGCCAGAGAACGAGCTGTAGTCCTGCTGGGCATTCAGGAACTGCTTGCGCACTACAAGCAATCCTCCATACCTAGTCTTTGCGGGAGCAAGGTCATAGCATAGAGGTCCCTGCTGTGTCCCGAACCAGGCCATAGCGTAGAGGTCCCTGCTGTGTCCCGAACCAGGCCATAGTGTAGAGGTCCCTGCTCTGTCCCGAACCAGCATATCGGAGCTTCATGGCTAACTGTTCATGACCCACAAGCAGGATAGACGGCAGAGCCCAGATCATGGGTGATCTCACTGCAGTGTAAGCTGAGACGACTCATCCATTGATGAAGGAACAAGTGCCTTCTTTTCACTTTTCTAACCCAATTTGGAGGTAAAGTTCTTTGGCTGAAATGCCATCTCACAAGCTTCTAGAATATTCTGCTCTCTCTAGAACCATTCTGGTCCTTCTAGAATGTCATTATCCTACTCTCTCTGGCGTCCCTCATTAACACTGAAGTTTGGGTTGACATCTCTCTCTACATAGTCTTGTAAAAAAACAAAATAAAAAAACCAAGAGGACAAATAACATTCATGCAAAATTACTTTCATTTTTAAGAATTTTGATTCTTAGCAAGGAACAAACCAGCCATGCTCACAGCATGTGCAGTATACACAGAATGGACTGACAGCCTCGCCCACGGCTCAGGTTTATATCAAGAGAGACTGGATTTCAGGAAAACAGTAGGAGCACAGAAACCTCCAGAAACTCCTATTAAAATCTCAGCCCAGGGAAACCTGAGCTTAATAGCAAAGTAATCACAGCTTCACCTACTTTACCACATTCCCTTCTCACCATGAACAAACCAGAGACTAGAACAGGGAAAGGAGACTGCATGCAACTCAGTTTTTCTGAAATATGAATTTCTTTCTAATGTGAAATCACCCTTAGTGATTACTCAAAATAATTTACCTTAATACATTGGCAATGTCAACACTTTAGACTTACCAGTCCCTCTTCATCACCCTGAGAGGAACTGGGGCTTTTCAAACCATCGAATACAATCTGATGTGTATGAAGAGTGTGTACAATACACACATCGTCCTTACTCCATTTGGGGGCTCCATGTAAACTTAATCCACAGAAGGTCTCCAAGGCATGTTCTCCTCCTCTCTCTTTTGTCTGTACTGCTTTAGTTCTTCTCATTACCTCAGTGATTCCACCTTTCTGAGCTCCCGCCAACCGGAATAAACCCTTCTGCCGGCATCCATTCCACCAGGGCTTCCTGAATCTGTTTAAAATCTTGATGAATTTGCAGCTCAGACTTTTGAGATTCCATCCCACAGAGCACGTTGTTGACAGCCATGAGTGAAATTCGAATCTCATGCTGATTAATGGTCCAGGGTATGGAGCAACCGTGGGGAATTAGTAATTTTTGCTGTCACCTACCATTGTCCCTTGCGTGTTCTTTCTATGCCTGAGTGTTATCCTATCTTGTTTGGTACATGATATGGCATTTGTATTCTTGTGCTACCCATCTGTTGTTTTGTTAAGCAAAAAAGACTAAAATAGAGGTCACTACTATAGCCTATGTGCATAGGTATTTGCTAGATAAGGCACAGGTGTAAATTAAGCTGGTAAACCAAAGAGCCTACAGGCGTCAGGCCTGTGCAACAATAGCTTAGCTAAACCAGGCCAAAGAAGTCTTAGCATAAGCAGCTAACCAGAAATAACCCTAACTCATAAGATATCCCAGTTAGAATGCTGTGATGACTAAACTGCTGACATGTCCCCACAAAATGTCACTTTATATCATTTTGAGGTATTTTAAAATTAGGAACATCAGTAGATGTCTGACCACAAGATTGCCATGGTAACTAATGAACGGATATGCTAATGAATCTGAGATAGAAGGACTAGAAACCTGTGGGAGAAAGGTACCCCTACATTAGCTTGAGGAAATACAGAGAAGGAAAAGGCCTACTGAATAGGCAGAGACACAGTGAGCGTCAGTATTACATGTCATAAAAGCTGTCTTCCGGCCCGCGTGCCTTGGCCAGGATGACGACCACTAGGGATGGCCATGAGGAAGATGATGAGGGTGACTGACACTGTGGGTCCTTTTGCAAGGGATGGTGCGAGTATATGGATGTTCAGTTGCTTGTATTGTCTCTACCTACCTCGTTGGGTTGGATTGTTTGTGATCTTGCTAATGGTGTTAACAGAACTATTGCAGATTCAGAAACTTTTTCTAAGTGTGAGTGTTGCAACTGTGCATGTCTAGGTTCCCAACTGAACAGCAATTCTAATAATACTGGGCCTGATCTTTGGACGGTAACCTATCAAACCTCAGAGTGTTACTGGGAATTCTTAAGTGATCAGTATAATTAATGCACAATGAATAGATCAGGCAAAGCTACTCATTTGAATAATGTTCTTCAAATATTCAAGCTCCCAGCTATGTTACCTAGTCCGGGTTTGGGGAACATGTTAGCTAGGTGTTGAACGGAAGTGGGCTAGAACTGAAACCTGAATGCAGACATCTCAGGAGTTGCAGACTGGATGTCTCTGCAAATTTCCTTGCAGAGATCTGAATCTTCTTTACACACCTATCAGCACATTCATTGCCAATAGCGCCCATGTACCCTGTACCCTGAAATACCTGACTTACTGCAAAACCAACAAGGCAAACAGAGCCAAGTTGCTGATGAGATTGTTGCTATCACTATTCCTCTAGCCTTCAATGGGCAAATACCTGTCCAGGAATGAAGTCACCCTGCTTGTGATTCCAAATAAGATTGCAAATGTGAAAATGTCTTTTTTTTTTCCCCATCAGGCCATTCGAATGCAAAGGCAAACGTGGCGCTGTCTCTTCATTCATTAGGCAGTCCCATTGTCCTTATACCAAGATCAGATTCCCCCCCCCCCCCCTATTTGCTCAGCACATCATAATACTAGTTTAACAAGTTTGGTCGGATACAAAAATTGCAACTTAGGCAGCAAAACAATTTTGTGCGTGGGATACAGCCAGCTAACTGGAAGCACTTGGGCATATAAAAGAGAAATGTTAGCCAATCAAAATTCACCCCTTGATGGAAATATTCACACTATAGCGTTGATTTTTCTTCTGACACCAGTGTCCATTTCTGGTGCCAGTGTGACCCCTCTGCTGAGCAGATATTGATCCGTTTACAGGTTGGCTTTCCAGTGGAGGAGGAATCCGTGATGTGAAGTCTGGGTATATTCTAAGTGTCACTTGTTTTCTTTACACACAGACACCAACCTGGGGGGCAGAGAGGGGACAAACAGCAAGTAGTGTAATCTCCTCTTTCAGCCCAGCACCACTTCCCAGTGAGTAACTCCAGCCTGAGCACTGACTAAAATCAGAGACCAAGGGATTGAACAAAATCTCTCCTGCTTCTCAAACAGCTTCCTCTCCTCCGCCTCTGCCCAGAACATTGCATAACAAATGCTAGGAACAACATAATGTCTTCCCAACAACGTGTGCCAATTTTGTGGCACATCGTGTTAGCCATTTCACAGCTGTGGTTATATTTTGCGATATTTTCTATTTTAAGGCTACAATTTTTTGCCTTAGCCTTGCAGATTTCGTTCCAGGTTCTTTCCCCGCTATATTTTAAAAATTCATATGGACCTTTTTTGCTAGCAACCCAGCACATCCATACTGTATTATGCTCTGTGAGGATTTCCAGGAAGGGGTGAAGGGGTTTCCTAGCTCATGGTTTTCTGTCATGTTGGATTGCGATTCCTACAGAGGGCAGCTCATTTACTTACCAGATCAGGAGTCCTGGGTCACCACTGTGGTTAATGTTCATCTGCGTGTGTGTATTATTTCTGTGTGCTGTAGGGTGACCAGATGTCCTGATTTTATAGAGAGAGTCCCAATTTTGGAGTCTTTTTCTTATATAGGCTCCTATTATCCCCCACCACCCATCCCAATTTGTCCTCCTTCTCAAACAGCTTCCTCTCCCTGGCCTCTGCACAGAACATTGCATAACAAATACTACTAGCAACATGTTATTCCAACAACATTGCTGTCTGATCACCCTAGTGTGCTGCTCCAGCTGTGCGCAGAGGTGTTGGCACAGCAGATCTCGAGAGGACCACCCAAAGCCCACAAGATCCATTAAGGTACGAAGGCACCAGGCCTGGTTAATTGTTGCCAAAGCATGGTAACAGCACCTGGCAGACTCTACGAGGACACTAAGACATGTATGCCTGTGACAATGGACACAGCTCAGTGAATAGCGGCTTTCCATTCCCCCCTCTAATGGAGAAAGATCCTGTCTCTGAGATATGTCTTTATACCCTGATATGAACAAATTACATATGATCATCCTGACCTTATCTTTGAGGAGGGGTCTGTGCAAAGCAAACAGGATGTTAGGAATCATTAAAAAAGGGATAGAGAATAAGTCGGAGAATATCTTATTGCCCTTATACAAATCCATGGTGCGCCCACATCTTGAATACTGCGTACAAATGTGGTCTCCTCATCTCAAAAAGGATATATTGGCACTAGAAAAGGTTCAGAGAAGGGCAACTAAAATGATTAGGGGTTTGGAACGGGTCCCATATGAAGAGAGATTAAAGAGGCTAGGACTTTTTAGCTTGGAAAAGAGGAGACTAAGGGGGGATATGATAGAGGTATATAAAATTATGAGTGGTGTGGAGGAAGTAAATAAGGAAAAGTTATTTACTTGTTCCCAAAATAGAAGAACTTGGGGCCACTCAATGAAATTGGCATGCAGCAGGTTTAAAACAAATAAAAGGAAGTTCTTCTTCACACAGCGCACAGTCAACCTGTGGAACTCCTTACCTGAGGAGGCTGTGAAGGCTAGGACTATAACAGGGTTTAAAAGAGAGCTGGATAAATTCATGGAGGCTAAGTCCATAAATGGCTATTAGCCGGGATGGGTAATGAATGGTGTCCCTAGCCTCTGTCTGTCAGAGGGGGGTGATGGATGGCAGGAGAGAGATCGCTCGATCATACCTGTTAGGTTCACTCACTCCGGGGCACCTGGCATTGGCCACTGTCGGTAGACAGGATGCTGGGCTAGATGGACCTTTGGTCTGACCCAGTATGGCTGTTCTTATGTTCTTATGTTCTTATGTGTGTTCCTGTTCTCCTTGACCTTGGGGAATGTTTTTGTACTATCCTGGATATCGTAATGTTCTAGCATCACTTGATAGCGGGATGTGTTTGCGTGAGCCCTCTGTGCCTAGCACCTCTTAGCAATATGGATTTCTGCAATATCAGCCCTGTTCTTTCCGGATTCTGTGAGCAGGTCCTGCCTCCTACCAGGCCTCTCACACAAGGGCTTATGTCTCAGGGTCTCTTCCCGCTATGCACCATAAAAAAACATAACTTGAGAGACAGTGTGTACCCATGTATGGCACCTAACACAATGGAGTACTGGGCAATGACTAGAGTAGCTAGGTACTACAGTAATACAAACTATATATAATGGTAAGTTTAAAAGACATACTAATGCAAAATACCGCAAAAGAGCCAAATGGTATGAGGTTAATTGATCTAATTCTGCAAAGGTACAATTAATAAACTAAGAACTTTGGACTTGAACCATTTACAGAACTAAAATGAAAATTAACCATCAAATGTTTGTGTCAAATTGATCTACAGCCTCTTGTCAGATGTCTTGTGACACACAGTAGCTCCTCCTGAAGGGTTTCCAGCAATATCATTTGCCATGTATGATTATATATAATTCTAAGGGAAAATATCTACCATTATTCTTCCACCTTGAGACAACGTATTTCAAAGCCTCCGGTCTCAGGAACAATAAAGGCCTCTGTTTGCAAGAAATCTAACATCTCTTTGCAGTATCCTTCAGATTGGAACGCTCTGTGTATACAAGGTTCAGTTAAACATGGTGCTATCATTAAACCTTCATAATCATGGTACATGAAACTAATTAAATAGCAGTGGTGCAGTGTTTGCACTATGCTTCCAGAAACCAGTTCAGATGTGCTTTGTAAGAATAGGTGTCTTTTGACTTCTGGTTCTCCACATTGCTAGTGGATGCTGAGCAGGGCCGGCGACAGGGGGGTACTACGGGTACAGCTGTACCGGGCCCCCCGACTTTAGGGGGCCCCCAGTACACAGCTGTACCCGTTGTCGTCCCCCCTTGTCGCCGGACCTGGAGAGCGGGGAAGGGGCGGGGAGGCAGTGCGGCTCTCCCCCGGACAAGCGAGAGCTGTGAGCCCGGCCGGCGGCAGCAGCGCTGTCGGGGGGGGGGGAGGAGGGGAGAAAGGGCGGCTCACGCAGCTCTCGCTGCCCGGGGGAGAGGGGGGAGCGCCGGCTGGGCTGGGCTGGGCTGGGGGGGGGCGGCTGGGCTGGGGGGGCCCCCATCCGCTGTCGGCTGGGCTGGGGGGAGGGGAGCGCCGGCTGGGCTGGGCTGGGGGGGGGGCCTGGCTGGGCTGGGGGGCCCCCCAAACTATCAAAGTAGGGGGCCCCCAAATTTCTGTCGCCAGCCCTGATGCTGAGTATTGTAAATCATCAGGCCCTTAAATCAGTGCCAGTGCCCGGGTTTCTCTTGATTGAATACTTTTTTAAAAGGTGCATATTCTGGAATGTTACAGTACCACAAACATGCCCACCGGCGCTGATTTGGAATGCATGACTGCACACTAAAAGGGGTCAGTTGAATGTTAGCAAGCCCCATCTCGCTGCCAAGTTTCTGGTTTGGAAGTAACCACTCTGTAGACGCTTGCCGTATGGGGACTGCATACTGAGATGGCCTGGCAGGGTCTACCAGAACTCAGACACATTTTGTAAGGCCCTGTCCACATGGCAACAAAGGCCAGTTTCAGGTGCCCTAGGTCAGCAGACTCGTACCTGAGACCTTGAACAACAGGCGCCAAACCTGGTACTTTAACCCAGATGTAAAAGAGTTCTTTAAAGAAGAATCCAGGCATGAGGAATGCCCACATCACCAAGACTAGGGAATTCCTCCCCATTCATGATCAATGGATGTCCATGATGAGTTGAAATATCTTGTGTGGCTGCTCTTCTGTTGGCCAATGTTTCTGTTGATGTGCTGATTGGCCTGGGCGCTGTCAAAGCCCCCTTTGCACTGAACCATGCTCTGTAGACCATCCGGGGCAGGTGTTTGTCTAACCTGCTCTTAAAATCCTCGCAAGACAGAGATTCCACAACCTCCCCAGGTAGTTTGTTCAGGTGCTTAACTACCCTGATAGGAAGATTTTCCTAATGTCTAACCTAAATCTCCCTTGCTACAATTTAAGCCCATTAGTTCTTGTCCTGTTCTCCTAGATAAGGAGAACTATTTATCAGCGTACTCTTTCTAACAACCTTTTAAGTACTCGAAGACTGTTATCATGTGCCCTCTCCGTCTTCTCTTCTCCAGACTAACCAACCCTAATTTTTTAATCTTTCTATGTATGTCATGTTTTCTAGACCTTTAGTCATTTTTGTTGCTCTTCTCTGGACTTTTTACAATTTGACCATGTTTTTCCCAAATGGGTTGCCTGGAACTGCACGCAATACTCCAGTGGAGGCCTTATCAGTGACGAATAGTTCAGAGGAATTACTACTCATGTCTTGCTTACAACATTCCTGCTACTACGTCCCAGAAGGATGTTTGCTTTTCTGAGGTTTGCTTTTTTTTGCAACAGTGTTACACTGTCGATTCATACTTAACTTGTGATCCACTCACAGCCCCCAGATCCCTTTCCGCAGTACTCCTTCCCAGACAGTCATTTCCCATTTTGTATGTGTTGTGATAGAGGAAGGTCAGGGAGCTGTGGCAGAGTGTTTGAGGAGAGATATATCAGCTCCAGGTTCATTAGGGCGTGGCTCCCTGTAGACTAGGGAAGCAGGCAGCAGGTTAATTAGGAGCACCTGTTGTCAATTAAGGCCTCAGGCAGACAGGTGTGGGTGTTTGGAAGGAGTTTGGAGGCGTTGGAGCAGAGAGCAGTTTGGAGGTGTTGGAGCAGAGAGCAGTTTGGAGGCATTGGAGCAGAGAGAAGTTGGAGCAGACAGAGTTTGAAGAAGTGCTGTGGTGAGTTAAGAAAGACCCAGACCTTAAGTAAAGGAACACCTGGCTTGTGTAGAGAGAGGGCAGGAAGCCCCCCCAAAAACTGAAGAGTAGGAGAGGGAAGTAGTCCAGGGGAAGGAGTAGCTAATCCCAGTGGTTTACCGCTATCCTCAGGGCCCCTGGGCTGGGACCCGGAGTAGAGGGTGGGCCCGGGTCCCTCCCTCTCCCCTTCTTCTCTCTAGGATACTTGTGGGACAGTTAATACCCTGTTCAGAGGCAAGAAAAAGGCTCCCTGAATTCCCCCACAAGAAGAGAAAGCGCAGGACCCATCAATATCGTGGGAGTAATTTGCCACAGTGTGCAACTGATTGTTCCTCCTAAATGAAGTACTTTGCATTTCTGCTTATTGAATTTAATCCTATTCACTTCAGACCATTTCTCCAGTTTGTCCAGATTGTTTTGAATTTTAATCCTGTCCTCCAAAGCACTTACAACCCCTCCACAAATGTTATAAGTGTATTCTTAATGCCATTATCCAAATCATTTATGAAGATATTGGAGAAAACCAGACCCGGGACAGACCCCTGCAAAACCCCATTCGATGCCCTTCCAGCTTGACTGTGAACCATTGATAAGCACTCCCTGAATGATTGTTCAATCAGTTCTGCATCCATCTTATAGTTTGTCTGGACTGTATTTTCCTAGTTTGCTCATGAGGTCATGTGAGACTGTATCAGAAGCCTTACTAAAACTGAGGTATCTCACCTCTGTCACACCTCTTTCTTCCCCTCTCCCCACATCCACAAAACTTCTTGTTCCCATCTGCCTTCTTTTCAAAGCAGTTTTCATGTAACTAATGGGCAGATGGGTGGTTTCCATATGCATTAGCACCCAAATTTTACTGAGGAAAATGACCTATGAGACTGATTCAATGGGGGAGAATTTGCTAATAATTGAAATATGTCCCTGTTCACAAGGGCTGGGGGACTCATTTGGGCCCTCTCAATCATTGACACTCCAGTCATTATATTACTGAATATTCATACTCCCAGTTATATTGCTACAAAGAATGACTCCCTTGTTCCCATTATTCACAGCTCTGAAACATTTCCACTCCCATTAGGCTGGTCATTATATTTTGGATTGTGTGCATTGCCCCAGAGTTTAGGTTTTGATAAGTACACACTCCCAGTTCGTATTTTTCAAGCAGTTTTAACTCCTCCCTTGTATGAGTTGAACCTGTTATGTTGGGTTACTGATACGCTCTTGAGTTGCACATTTGCACAGAACATTTCAATTGCTGTAAGGAAAACAGGTGGAATATACTTGTGGCTTATATAAATAAAAGTTTCAGAAGAGGAGGCTGGAGTCTTTTTTAAAAGTTTATTTCAAGTCTTTAAAAGTTGAGAGTAAAATTTTGTAAGTTTCATAAAGAAAAAAGTGTTTCATTCATAGACAACCCTGTGAAAGACTTTTTAGGTAGATTTTTATAAGTTTGACAGTTAGACCAGAGCAATTTCATCCAGTTCTGAAAGTAATGAAGTCAGTTCTACCACAGTTACACAGGTCCAACTCTGATATGCCGGAGAGAAGACCAGGGCTCAGTGTCTGTCTAATACCTGAGGAAGATATCGGACTATCATGGCTACACTCCTGTTTATACTCACGCTAGCTTGATGAGAAGTAGGGTAAGTATCTACACATGAGCAGGGGAATCACACCCCTAGTTCCTAGTGTAAACATAGTCTCTGAGAGTGTTACAGTGAAGAAAGATCTCACTGGAGTACTTTGGGTTAAGTCAAGACAGCTGCCTAGAAAAGTATATTGCAGATAATGCATGCCGTCAGACGTCACCGATGTGGTCAGCTGCATGCGTGTGTTCCCTTTGTGTGCTGCCCCTGCTCTGCAGATGACTGGCACCGCAGACCCTGAGAGGACCCCCAATGACCACAGACTCTGATAAGGTACAAAGGCACCTGTCCAGGATTATTGCCAAACAAAACGCAGTCTCCAGCTCCCTGGATCAGATGTCTACAGTCTGCTAGTACAGATGTGCTCCCTGACAATGGACCGGCTCAGTCAGTGGCGGGACTCTCCACTGCCCCCTAGGCCAGACAAAGACAACCTCTCAGAGGTCCATTTTTATACACAGGTACAAATAACTTACACATCACTCCTGATGTCTTGAGGTACAACCCCCCTATGGGTCAAGGTGCCGCCCATTACCCTGCACACATTGGTTCAAGCAAAACAACTCTCTCCATCCTATTATCCTTTGGACCCCGTCTTTAGGATGGGTCAGCATGTTCCTGTTATCTGAGGGGGAATGTGTTTGTGCTGGAGTCTTCTGGTACCATCTGGCACCTGTTTACATCACTTGTGCCCAGGATCTTTTGGGTATGTTTGTGTTTGCAGCATCAGCCTTCTTCATGCCAGATTCAGTGAGCAGGATCTGCCTCTTGCTCACAGCTTAACTTGGTTTAATATCAGCAAAGTCTTGACCATTACTTTACCTCAGACCTTAGGCCTCATACAAGGCCTCAACCTACTACAATACACAATTGTGTTTTTCTTAGCATTATCCCCACACTATGGCAGGGTCCACTTAGACTGGACACAACCAGTGATATGACTGGGGTATACTCCAACCGATGCGTCGTTCCATCTGTCGGTGGAGGCATTTTATACCTACTGCCAGGTGTTAAGCCTACAGCACCTGGTATTCCCAGGAGGTCTCCCATCCAAGTACTAGCCAGGCCCGACCCTGCTTAGCTTCCGAGATCAGAGGGGATTGGGCATGTTCAGGGTGGTTTAGCCGTATTACTACAATACACAATAGAGGTGGTAAAAAAAAAAAAAGGTTGATGGAGCAGTTTTCCACTGGACAATGCCATTTCGTCTGAAGCTACGTGTTTTGCTGGAACATGTCATGAAGATTCAACATTGAAATGGGGTATTTCATTTTGACTTTTTCATTTCATTTCATTCCAGCCTTCTTGTTTTGATGCACCGTATTAGAGGAATGAAGTATTTTGACATTGAAATGAAATGCTTTGATAAAGTTCTTCTGAACTTTCGGAATCAACCGTTTGTGAATTTCTATTCCGCAAAAATTTCGAAGTCCCAATTTAGGGTAAAAACAACTTTCCGAATGCTGGGGTTTCCCAAAGGATGGAAATTCCATTTTCTGACCAGCTCCACTGCACAAACAATAAATGTGACCATGGAGGGAAAGCAGCAGAAATCCTGGAGGGCGGGGGAGAGTTGGTCAGTTATAAATCTTCCAGTCTCCCTATTCTTGCATTGGCAGAGGCTTTGATTGCAAGCAGGAATCCATTTCCTTGAAGTGAAAGACAAAACTGGGAGCATGATCAGAGCCAAAGTCCACTTGTTTTCTCGTGGGAGCAGTCAGTGCTAGAGAAGCTGCAAGGTGTAGGCAGCAGGATTTTCTCATGATCGGTTCCCACCCTCACTGTAGTTTATTACAACCCCCTAAGAAGCTGCTTCCTTCTCCCTGTTTCCTCCTGCAGTGAGAGCTCATTGTTTTTAAGCCTTAATTGTGCAATTTGCATAGGCTGTGCCCTTGTTTATCCTCTGATGACATCTCCACAATAACACATGGCCTCTGAACATGAGGGCCAGTTAGGGCGTATCTACACTGCAATTAGACACCCCCAGACGGCCCACGCCAGCCGACTTGGGCTCACGGGCTCTGGCTAAGGGGCTTTTTTATTGCAAGGTAGATGGTCAGGTTCCGGCTGTTGCCTGAGTGCTGGGACCCTCCCACCTTGCAGGGTCCTAGAGCGGGGAGCTCCAGCCCGAGTCCAGCTACACAGCAATGAAACAGCCCCTTAGCCCGAGTCCTGCTAGTCCAATTCAGCTGGTCTGGACCGGCCCTGGGCGTCTAATTGCAGTGTACACACATCCTCAGTATCACCCCCTCTCGCCAGCTCTTCCCGATGTGCTTCCCTGATGCTTGCAACTGGTCCAGAATGCAGTAGTTGCTCACAGGGTGGAGTAACCGGGTGTACATTACACCCACCCTGTGTTACTCTCCCCGGGTTGCCTGGGAAGTGTCAGGTTGGTGTTGAGTAGGTGGTGAAGGCTCTGGCGCTATTCCAGACCATTACGCCCAGACACCTCCCACTACCTCAGGACTAAGAATGGCCACCGACTCATGAAAAATATGGAGCAGCTCTTAGAACCGCAGTTAACTGGGACTCAGCGGTGGCCATGACAGTCTTGCCAGGCATTGCCTTGTGTACCTCCCAACACACAGCACGTCAGGAGGCTGAGCAGAGTGGGGGTCACTGCACGGCACCCCTCCTTGCAGTGCCCTCCCCAGTGAATGGCTCCTGAGGTTCCCAACCTCTGCAATCATGTTATTCAGCCTCCTGCTGAGTCTGCCAGACTGACCTCGCCCCTGCGGCCACTCTGCCCGCTGGGCAGTACGTGGCAGGACGTCGAGGGGGTCAGTGCCATTCCTGGAAATGAGGGAACGTGCGCACGTGGCTAGTGATGGGCTGTGGGGGTGATTAAGGGGCTGGGTTGGGATTGCATAGTTCAGATACCCCCCTGCCATCCACAGGGGTGCAACTGGCAGGCAGATCAGCTGTTGCCGTGGTGTCAGGCTGGCACCGTTCACCAGAGTGTGGCTCAGACCACACCCCACAAGCAAATCATCTAGGCACCGGTCCAATTCCAGGCTGTGCCACAGACACCCTGTGACTTGGCGGGTCCTGTCAGGCCAGGCCGGGAAAGGGGCAGGTAGGTGCCTAGTGACATTTTCAGATGCCCCTAGGAGCCAAATGGCCACTGAAACCAATAGCAGTTTCGCACCTAGGGACTTTTGAAACTCTCACTAGGTGCCTCTCTGCATCTTTGGGTGCCTAAACCCCTTGGAAACCTGGCCTTGGTCTCTCTCTGTCTCCATTCCCCACCTGTAAAATGAGGATAAAATATTCCCGTCTTGCCGGGTGCTGGGCGGTTAGATTATGAATGTTTGTGGGGTGTTTGGATTCTACCACTGCGGGCACCATAGGATATGCAACTTTTTAACTAGAAGGGCAACCAACCATAGCGAGGGACTACCAAGGGGCGTTGCTGATGCATAATTGTTTGGGATCTTTAAATCAAGGCTGTCTGTCTTTCTCACCAGCGTGCTCTACTTCACGCACACCCGAGTGGGACCGATAACGTCCCCGTGTATAGTAAGGAAGAATCATTCCCTCTTCTGCAGGAGATACTGGGTGAACGTCTCTGGCCTGCAGGATGTAGGGGGTTGCACTGGCCGACCCTCGCTGTCCCTTCTGCTCTATTCATCTGAGCAGCGCTAGCTTGGTGCTCTTGATGAGCGGTTGGATGACTCACGTTCCCGTCCTCGGGGTCGGGATCGCTTTTCATGTTGAGACTGCTGCAGCCGCCTGGTTTACTAATGGGCACGGATCGTGATGGAGAAGCTATTGTAAAAGCTGCTGGGCTGAAGTGGGAACAATGCGGGTGCCAGTATTGTTGTCAGTCCCTCTCTCAACGAGGGGACAGGCGTCCATCTCTCTCCCCACGTGCTGTTCTGAACCAGCTGACCCTGTCCAAGGCCCTTCGTGAAGATGGCGAATCCCCTTCATGACCATTCCTATGCACTGAGTGCGTTTATCATGTCATTCCCGGGCAGAGGCAGGGGTCCCGCGTGGGGGGCCCCTGCTCTGCTGTGCGAACACTGTTCTGCCAGGCTGCAGGTTGCAGCGGCAGGATCCCAGCTCTGGGTCTGGCTCCGATGCCCAGGCTTTGGGCAGTAGGTGTAACAAGTGGGAGTGCCGTGCTTATTTGCTTTTGGAGCCCTGAACTTTTAACAGGGCCCCTGCATTTTGCAGCGGGGGTGACTTCCTGGGCTGGGTTATCCTGCAGGCCTCTGTTCTGTCATTGCCTGTACGCAAAGGCTGGACACATGCGTTTGTTCTCAGCCCTTTCCAACAGCAGCAGTCTTCTGCTTGTGCAAGTGTGCACTCTCTTGTGTGGCGGCTCACATGGGGGCACAGATGGGTATGGCTTACTCCGTGTCTGTTGGCATGGAGGCAGCTCTGCAGTCACTCTATGTTGGACACCAAATGCCTCTTGTTCCTCTGGATTACTCAGTCCTCCTCGGGATTCCCTCCCGGGGCATGCATAGCCTTGCAATGGCTCCTTCCGCCTGCTTGTGTGTGAAGGCTCTGCCAGATCCGTCACTCCTGTTCCTCGGGTCTTCTTTAGCTCCTACCCACCGGCATAAACAGATGAAGAGCCCTGCTAGCCTCTGCTGCACCCCATTTTGTCCCTTCCCCTTGTGGGACATGCATACTTGGTTGCAGCATGGTGTGTGTTGGTGTCCTGGGTGACACACAGCCTCGTGCCAGAGGGGAAGCAGCTGACTTTGTCTCACCGGTTTCTTTAACACACATTGAATGTGTGTGTCTCCCGCTCCTGTGGATCTGCTGGTATCAACCATTGGCCACGCTGAGCTCCCAGTGAAATCACTCGTGTGTCTGAAAGGAGAATCTGAACTCTTGTATCTACTTAGTAAACTTTCCATGTCAAAGATCCTATGAGTGTAAAACTACCAGCACCTGCCTGTGGATCTGATCCTTACATGGTCATCACAGCAAAAAAGCAACTAATGCTTCATTTTAATTTTTTTTCTATTAGTGGGATGGTCGTTAATGGAATTTATCGTAATTGAGGGTGACTTACGAGCACAAGTCACTTTGACTTTCAAGGGGACTTGTGCCCCCACTCAGGTAGGTGCTTTTGAAAACCCCACTTTGGGCAGGTGAGGTCAAGTTGCTCACCAGTGTTGTGTTGCTGGATCAGGAATTCCACTGGTAACTGGCTTAGCAATAAGCGGGGTAATTATTACACTGGAATGAAGTCAACGGTTAACTCAAGTGCACGGGGAAAATCCCCCCTGACCCTTCTCTTGGAGGAGTTGGGCTATAGGAAATGCAAATCAAACAGCTGTGCCTTTCAGCAAGGTATTTTAGCACTGGGCAGAACAAAGCCACTCCCTTGGAAGCTCTCCTTCCATAGGCCCTGCCATTTATTTTTACTAAGTACTGATTTTTTTAAATAGTGGAAGTGCATAAAAATGAACAGTCAAGTGTCAGGAAGAGAGTACACCCCAGGTGCGATACACAAAGTGTCGGTGTACGTCAGAAGTGACAAAGGGTCCTGTGGCACCTTAAAGACTAACTAAAGTATTGGAGCATAAGCTTTCGTAGGCTAATGCCCACTTTGTAGTCTCTAGTTACATGGAAAGACAATACCCCAGTGTTACAACACACACTTAATCTTAATGAGAAGGGAGAGGTTGTGGCTAATAGGCTGTTGTTTTCCTTCCTAGTTTCATTTCAAAGGAGGCACATCCCCAGAACAGGAGCTGTCTTCTGAATCATTAAACTGTAGTTCTGAAGAAAACTTGGCACTAGTATAACATTGTTCCAGTTTTCATCCCGGCCCGATGCCTCCGACTGTGCAAATGGTCAAGAACCCCCATACGCCAGGCCAACGCGCCTTGTTTCATAGGCATTTCAGACTCATGGCTCAGAATCCAGTTTGCCAAAAGGTCCACTAAAGTCCATGTTTGATCCCAACAAACTTGGGGCCAAGTCTGAGAGAATCTGGGCTGATGTCTGGCTTTCTCTCGCACCCAGGTGAGATCTGCCTTTTCTTTCAGGCTGGGTTTGTTCGAACTCGGAATTCAGAGGGAAGATGGAAACCCAAGGAATTGCCTTCACCAAAGCCAGTGTGTCATGCAGCCCTCCAACTCTGGTTGCATCTCTTCCAGCAGGTACTGTAGACTGGCATTCTTCCAGCAAGCTAACACATGTCTCATAGGATCCTACTGCACAGGATGATCCGACAAAATCCAATATAACCCCATTACCGCCCCCAATGGTCCAAATACACCTTTCACAAGCAGCTCCTCTCTCCCTAAGGAGCCACGCAGACCTGGGAAGTCAAGTGTATGTGGGGGGAGTCATCTGACAGGTAGACGGCTGTGCTGGGGGGTGATTGGCTGGCAGGTTGGTGGATGGGTGTTTCGGAGGGTGGGCAGGAGGATGGATGTGTCTAGTGGGGTAGAGAGGAGGATGGATGTGTGGGGTGATGGATGCATGCATTGGGGGTAGTTAGGAGGATGGACGTGTGGGTGTCTGGGGGTGGGTACATGGATAGGAGGATGGATGTGTGGGGGGAGGATGGGTGTGTCGTGGGGGGGTAGTTAGGAGGATGGATGTGGGGGGGAGGATGGATGTGTCATGGGGGGTAGTTAGGAGGATGGAAGTGTGGTGTCTGGGGGTAGGTACATGGATAGGAGGATGGATGTGTGGGGTGATGGATGCATGCATTGGGGGTAGTTAGGAGGATGGACGTGTGGGTGTCTGGGGGTAGGTACATGGATAGGAAGATGGATGTGTGGGGGGGAGGATGGATGTGTGGGGTGATGGATGCATGCATTGGGGGTAGTTAGGAGGATGGATGTGTGGGTGTCTGGGGGTAGGTACATGGATAGGAGGATGGATGTGGGGGGGAGGATAGATGTGTCGTGGGGGGTAGTTAGGAGGATGGATGTGGGGGTGGGAGTAGGATGTGCAGGATGGATGGATGTGTCATTGATTTGTCTTGGTGTTTGGTTTAAATATTCTCCTGTGAAAACTGCAACTCAATCACTGTAGTTTTATGTTTAAGACCCTTCTGGAAAGTAATTCGTTTTTAAACCAGGGGTCTCAAACACTTTTTGGCAGCACTCAGTGCTTTCAGGAAGGCAGGGGAGGAGCGGGGAGCCAGGTGCTCAGGGGAGGAGGCGGAGAAGAGGTGGGTGGGGATTTGGGGTTGGAATGAGGGCAGAGAAGGGGTGGGAAGAGGGAAAGGGGTGGGGCCTCATGGAAGGGGTGGCATGGGGGCAGGGCCAGGGAAGTGGGGGGGTGTCAGTGATGTGGCCCTCCAACC
This sequence comes from Sternotherus odoratus, assembly GCA_032164245.1. Classification (NCBI taxonomy): domain Eukaryota; kingdom Metazoa; phylum Chordata; order Testudines; family Kinosternidae; genus Sternotherus; species Sternotherus odoratus. The sequence continues at coordinate 84,308,260 of JAVMKO010000009.1, read as the reverse complement.
AATGCACTAGTCCTCATGTGGTCCTGCTGGTGATTCAAGTTTGAGATCCCTGATTTAAACAGAAGTGAAACTCACCAAGTGCTGCCAACTCTCAGGAGTCTCATGATAATTATTGTTTTCCTGAAAGCTCCAGCTCCTGGAGTCAAGTCATCTGTGATGATTTCAGCCTTCCTTCTTAAAGGAAAATGAAGTTTCTAGGCCTGCTGGCTGTGGAGAAATGTGACACCCCCCCCCTTAAAGACTCAAGAAGCAGAATGTAAATAAAAAGAACCCCAAATCTGCTATTTTTACGTAATCTCATAATTTTAGAGTCAATCTCATGATTTTTGGTGAGCCTGAGTCATGATTTTTGAACCTTTGGGATTGGCAATACCATGAAAGTGACTTGAAAGTCTGTGTCACGCCTGTTTAAAGCTAGTCTCTAGTCTGTTATTTGTAGGGGGGTAACACCCCAGGCAGGAGCAGGATAAATACACGCCCGGGGCCTTGCCCTAGTAGGATGTTTCAAACAGAACATTCCATTTTAAACCTAACCAGTGTCCCTTAAGTGGGTTGACACAAAATGGCAGAACATGTTAGGATTGGGGGGGGAGGGGGACGGGAGTAATGTTTGTTTAATTTTCTGGTTTTAGATAGGAATTAGAAATTGTCTGACAGCAGCCCCATAGCTGGTGTTTGCAAAAAAAAAAAACCCAAACAAAAACATTAAAAAAACCCAGGAGTTTTCAGGGGCCCAAGTAGCTCTGGAATCATGGCTTCCCCCCCCCCCATCTGAAATGGTGCCGCTAGGTGGGTAGGAGAGTGTAGGGGGGAAGGTAGGTGGGGGATGAGTGCGGGGGGGTCTGACAGGTGAGAGGAGGGATGTGCGGGGGGGTCTGACAGGTGGGAGGATGGATGTGCGGGGGGGCTGACGGGGGTGGATGGATGTGCGGGGGGGTCTGACAGGTGGGAGGATGCTGATAGGGGATGGATGTGGGGGGATGACACGGGGGAGGATGGATTGTGGGGGATTCTGAAGGGGGGTGGATGTGCGGGGGGGCTGATGGGGGGATGGATGTGCGGGGGGGTTGATACGTGGGAGGATGGATGTGCGGGGGGGTCTGATGGGGGGAGGATGCTGATAGGGGATGGATGTGGGGGGATGACATGGGGGAGGATGGATTGTGGGGGGTTCTGAAGGGGGGTGGATGTGGGAGGTGTCTGATGGGGGGTGATGGGGGGTGGATGGGGGGCTGACGGGTGGGAGGATGGATGTGCGGGGGGGTCTGACAGGTGGGAGGATGGATGTGCCGGGGGGGGTCTGACGGGGGGATGGATGTGAGGGGGGCTGATAGGTAGGAGGATGGATGTGTGGGGGGGGCTGATGGGGGTGGATGGATGTGCGGGGTGGGGTCTGACAGGTGGGAGGATACTGATAGGGGATGGATGTGGGGGGATGGATTGTGGGGGATCCTGAAGGGGGGTGGATGTGGGGGGGTGTCTGATGGGGGGTGGATGGGGGGCTGACGGGTGGGAGGATGGATGTGCGGGGGGAGTCTGAGGGGGGTGAATGTGCGGGGGGGGGCTGACGGGGGAGGATGGATGTGCGGGGGGGTCTGACAGGTGGGAGGATGGATGTGCCGGGGGGTCTGACGGGGGGATGGATGTGAGGGGGGCTGATAGGTAGGAGGATGGATGTGCGGGGGGGGCTGATGGGGGTGGATGGATGTGCGGGGTGGGGTCTGACAGGTGGGAGGATGCTGATAGGGGATGGATTGTGGGGGATCCTGAAGGGGGGTGGATGTGGGGGGGTGTCTGATGGGGGTGGATGGGGGGCTGACGGGTGGGAGGATGGATGTGCGGGGGGAGTCTGAGGGGGGTGAATGTGCGGGGGGGGGGCTGACGGGGGAGGATTGATGTGCGGGGGGGGGCTGACGGGGGAGGATGGATGTGCGGGGGGGGGGGTGACGGGGGATGGCTGCGGAGGGGGGGGCTGACAGGTGAGTTACCTGGCGCAGACACGGCCCCGCCCCGCCGCCGGGAGCCCGGCTGGGAGGGGCCCCACCCGGGGCAGCCCCGGTCCCGCCGCCTCGTCACGGCCGGGCAGCCCCACGGGGGCGGGGGGCTGATAAAGGGCCCGGCCCCGCGGCCGCCGCTCACTCGGGCCGGGGAGCGCAGGGAGCCGGGCCCATGGGGAGACTGACACCGGCCGCCCGCCTCTGCTGCGGGAGGAAGAAGGTGGGGGCCGGACAGGGGCAGCGCGGGGGGGGGGGGTCGGGGTTCCTGGGCCGGTGCAGCTGGCGGGGGGCGCTTGGGACCCCTGGGCCGGTGCGGCGGGGGGGGGGGGGAGGCTGGGCAGGTGCGGCGGGGGGGGGGGCGCTCGGGACCCCTGGGCCGGTGCGGCGGGAGGTGGGGGGGCCTGGGCAGGTGCGGCGGGGGGGGGGGGGCGCTCGGGACCCCTGGGCCGGTGCGGCGGGGTCCGGAGCCCCGAGCCCCCCAGTGGGTCCGGAGAGCCGCGTGTCCCGCCGAAACACCGGCAGCTCCCCGGGCTCGGGCTCCGTCTCTCTCCCCTGGGCTCCGCGGTTCGGGGCCGCCCCGGCCGAGAAGCTCCATCGTGACCCCCCCGATCTCCTCCCCTCCCCAAGGACTTCACCCTGTCCGCGCGGAAAGATGCCTCCGAGGGCCGGGCCGACGAGAACTCGGAGCGGGGCAACTGGTCGAGCAAGACGGACTATCTGCTCTCCATGGTGGGCTACGCGGTGGGGCTGGGCAACGTCTGGCGCTTCCCCTACCTCACCTACCAGAACGGAGGGGGTGAGTACGGCCGCTCGGTGCTCGGCGCTGCAGGGAATTCGGCTCTATGCTAACGTGAGCCCTGCGCTGTCCCCAGGCTCCCTGCTGAAGCGGAGCCGCACGGTTCCTGTCCGGTAGTCCAGGGGCGGCACCGTTCCGAAGTGGGGGGCCCACGCCTCATTTCTTCACTCTAGTGTAAGGTTTCCCGTGCCAGTCATACATTGTCATGATTCAGAAGGTCTCTTTCTAGAAGTCTCTAATCTAGAACTGAACTATCCTGGTATGGAAAGTAAATAAGGTTTTTAAAATGTTTAAGAAGCTTCATTTAAAATTAAATTAAAATGCAGAGCCCCCCAGGCCCCGGGCAGTGTGAGTGCCACTGAAAATCAGCTCCTGTGCCACTTTTGGCACCGTGCCATAGGTTGCTTATCCCTGTAATAGTCCCAAGCCTGAATCGCAAATCCAAACCGCCTGAGCTTTTGGGGAAGTTGGGATTCAGATTTGAAGGAATTTTACAGCTGGCAGCAGCCTTTCAAATAGGCTAAATCAAGCCCCACGCCCTGGAAAAGGTGGAAGTGGGACCATCTCTAGTTAGAAGTGGGTCAGGGTGCTAGGAATGTGCAGTCTCCGTTTCAAACTCGGTACCTCTCAGGCAATGATGATAGTGTAACTAAAATACTTCTCAGATGGATTATAACTGCTAAGAGACAACCTAAATGCTCAATTACTGAGGGAAAATCTACACTCATTTCTACATTTGCTTTCTACAACCGGGCTCAACGGGTAGTGATCAATGGCTCCATGTCTAGTTGGCAGCCGGTATCAAGTGGAGTGCCCCAAGGGTCGGTGCTGGGGCTAGTTTTGTTCAATATCTTTATCAATGATCTGGAGGATGGTGTGGACTGCACCCTCAGCAAGTTTGCAGATGACACTAAACTGGGAGGAGTGGTAGATACACTGGAGGGTTGGGATAGGATAAAGAGGGACCTAGACAAATGGGAGGATTGGGTCAAAAGAAATTTGATGAGGTTCAGCAAGGACAAGTGCAGAGTCCTGCATTTAGGATGGAAGAATCCCATGTACTGCTACAGACTAGGGACCGAATGGCTAGGCAGCAGTTCTGCAGAAAAGGACCTAGGGTTTACAGTGAATGAGAAGCTGGATATGAGTCAACAGTGTGCCCTTGTTGCCAAGAAGGCTAATGGCATTTTGGGCTGTATAAGTAGGGGCATTGCCAGCAGATTGAGGGATGTGATTTTTCCCTTCTATTCGACATTGGTGAGGCCTCATCTGGAGTACTGTGTCCAGTTCTGGGGCCCACACTACGAGAAGGATGTGGAAAAACTGGAAAGAGTCCAGAGAAGGGCAACAAAAATAATTAGGGGCCTGGAGCACATGACTTATGAGGAGAGGCTGACAAACTGGGATTGTCTACAAAAGAGAAGACTGAGGGGAGATTTGATAGCTGCTTTCAACTACCTGAAAGGGGTTCTAAAGAGGATGGATCTAGACTGTTCTCAGTGGTACCAGATGACAGAACAAGGAGTAATGGTCTCAAGTTGCAGTTGGGAAGGTTTAGGTTGGATATTAGGAAAAATGTTTTCCCTAGGAGGGTGGTGAAGCACTGGAATGGGTTCCCTAGGGAGGTGGTGGAATCTCCTTCCTTAGAGGTTTTTTAAGGTCAGGTGAGACAAAGCCCTGGCTGGGATGATTTTGTTGGGGATTGAGCAGGGGGTTGGACTAGATACCTCCTGAGGTCCCTTCCAACTCTAAGACTCTATGATTTAACCAACTTTCCCGTATAACTTTTCATGAGTGATGTACCCTAGTATTTGGATTCTAATATCTAAACTGTATTGTTAAGTTTATCTAAATTTGGGTTATTGCACATTACGTACTATATGGATCTTATGAGTTTTTAAACACACTTTATATTTGTGGATACTCTAAGCATTGTACCGGGCGGGCAAACTTTTTAGCCCGAGGGCCACATCTGGGTATGGAAATTGTATAGTGGGCCATGGATGCTCATGAAATTGGGGGTTGGAGTGTGGGAGGGGGTGAGGGCTCTGGGGTGGGCCCAGAAATGAAGAGTTGAGGGTGCAGGAGGGGGCTCTGGGTTGGGGAAGGGGGAGTGAGGGCTTCAGCTGGATGTTGGGCGGGGCTGGGAATGAGGGGTACAAGAGGCTGCTTTGGGCTGGTACCAAGGGATTTGGAGGGTGGGAGGGAATCAGGGGTAGGGGCATGGGAACTGGTCAGGGGTGCAGGCTCGGGGGGTGCAGTGCTTACCTCAAGCAGCGGCATGTCCTCCCTACGGCTCTTAGCAGAGGCATGGCCAGGGAGCTCTGTTTGCTGCCCTGAGGTGCCGCCCCCCCAGCTCTCATTGGACGCAGTTCTCGGCCAATGGGAGCGGTGCTTGGGGCTAGGGCAGCATGCGGTGCCCCCTGGCTGACTCTACCTGTAGGAGTCGGAGGGAGAAGATGCCGCTGCTTCCAGGAGCCGCACGGAGTGGGGCAGGCCCCGGACCCCGACGGGAGCTCAAGAGCCATGCTTCACTTTAAACATGAGGAGTTGTTTTTCCTAGGATTATTCCCGCACTATGGCAGGGTCCACTTAGACTGGACACAACCAGTGATACGGCTGGGTATACTCCAACCGATGCGTCGTTCCATCTGTCGTTGGAGGCATTTTATACCTACTGCCAGGTGTTAAGCCTACAGCACCCGGTATTCCCAGGAGGTCTCCCATCCAAGTACTAGCCAGGCCTAACACTGCTTAGCTTCCAAGATCAGATGGGATCGGGTGTGTTCAGGGTGGTTTAGCCGTACCCAAAATTCAAATTACATGTTTATTAATATTTGCTTGTGTAAAATGATTATTTTTAAATTACGAAATCTAAATCTTAGAAGATCAGGGTGGGAAGGGACCTGAGGAGGTATCTAGTCCAATGCCCTGCTCAAAGCAGCACCAATCCCCAAGGGTATGGCTAGACTAGCGATTATAGCACGTTTTTTTTGTAGCGCTTCCCAATGTAACGCAATAGGTATCGCACTAGAGCCTGTGCAGATTGAAACCCTGTAGCGCTAAAGAATGGATACATTTGTAGCACTTCTGGCGGCAGTGACAGTAGCGGGATAGGGCAGGTATCCCAGCATTCAGCTGGGTGCAACGTGCTTTGCAAAGGTTGGGGGTGAGGGGGAACTGGGAAGTTGTTCGCAGGGAGAGAAGATCAGGCTGTCAGTGAGTTTTCCTTAGCGAAAGCTGACAGGCTCTGTATTTAAGACAAAAAGCTCCGTCCGCAAGCATTTTCACTGGTTATTTGCTGTGTGAGTTGTTAGAGAGAAACTGCAAAGCTACTTCCGCTTTTTTCATGCCCTCTACAAAACAACAACTCATGTCATTTGCCTTACATGGCATGTTGATTGTCTTTAATGGCTTGCTGATGGCCTTAAATGGCTTGCTGATAGCTTTACATGGCTCGGAGGCATGCAAGAGTGTCTACATTCCCAACCTTGCACTACAGCACTAGTGCTAAAAGCCTTCTGCCTCTCGAAAAGGAGGTTTAATACTTGCGCTTTAAACAGTGAGTAAATGCGCAAAATCTCTCTTTGAAGTGTGTACGGTACGAGAATTATAGCGCTACTGGAGGGTTTTAGCGCTGCAAAGCGCCAGTCTAACCATGCCCAAGTAAATCCCCAAATAACTCCTCTTGAGTTGAATCATATTACAGTGCTGCTATAAGCAATTATTGAAAGTTAAAAGTAGGCGGGGGAAACTAGATAATTAAAAAACTTTCATATACATGTTTTGCAAAACATCTATTCCCTTTTATTCAAAATATGAAGGGCTCACCGTTCCAGTGCTGAGGTGGGCCTCTAATACTGTGCCTTGAATCTTAGCCTTTGAAATAAGTTGAGCCGCTTCAGCATCTTTTTGACCTACTGATCTTTTCCCATGAAACATATTTTCAGTTGTGGCCATAGGCACAATGTGTAGTCACGCCTGAAGGTATAGGAGGGATCTATATGACACGAGCAAACATTTCTGGATAGACAAGGTAACCTGTTGTTAGTAAGAATCTATCATTGTGAAAGAAGTAAATACATGAGAACTTTATTTTATGAAACAGCTGTGATTATGTTACTAACATTACCTTTAATGGGACCTGGATCAGACCTCCAACGAGTAATTACCCCTTTCCTCTGCAAATACCATTTGATTTTACGGAACACAGTCCTTCAAAAAAATATTCTGTACAAAATAAAAATCACTTTGGTATATTTGCATATAGTTTTGGTATATTTTTGACTATACAAACGGGAGTAGAATTGTGCAGGGATAATAGGTTTTTCTGTTTTCCCCAGGTGCCTTTCTAATACCCTACACGATTATGCTAGCATTAGCTGGTTTGCCTTTATTTTTTCTGGAATGTTCCCTGGGGCAGTTTTCCAGTTTGGGGCCAGTTTCTGTGTGGAGAATATTACCAATTTTACAAGGTGAGTGACTTTTGTTTTTTATGTATAGATCTTCTTTTGTTGCGCTAATAGTCAAAAGTGGATTAATAATTTCCCCATAATACTTCTGACTACTTAGATTCCAGAGCATTGTACACGGTGTGTCATGCCATTTCATGGATGGCTAAACGAAGGGGGTTCGTATGTACTGTATGAGAGGAAACTGAATTCATGGCACTATATGTAATACATCAGAAGCAGCAATTTTCTAGAGCGTCAATGTAACTTTGTTGTCTTCATTTACTGGCTGTGTCTTCTCACCCTATGAGCTAAATAGGGGTCTGCATGGGACATACAAATCCTGCATTTAGCTGCTCAGATTGGCACTTGAATGGGTGCAAATGCATCTACGCATCTATGCACCAGGGCCTCTATTCTAAAAGTGTGGGGCACTGAGCCTGCTGCAATCAGAGACATCCCACACATATGGGAATCAGGATCATGGGGCAAATTTTGCCCTTCATTCTGCTCCAACAAGGAGCCCTCCTGAGCACCCAGCTGCATTAAGATAGAAATAAGGAAGATACATTTTTAATCATATCAAGAGCTTTATTTGCCTTTACTGATCCTGTGTATTAGGTAGACAACAAAAAGGGATTATGTTCAGGCATTTACTGTTCCTTATCAGTTTCCGCCTCAGAACTCACCAGAAACAACAGGGCACTGCACACAAGCTTCCAAAATCTGCACAAGATGAAAAGAAGGATGGATTCAACCCAAAGACAGTTGGGTCCACAGAGATAGCCAGGGCTGTGTGTATGTAAACACGCATGTCATATATACTCCCCAAGACCAGTCGAAAAGGTTTGGTAGGTTGACCTCAAACTCAAAAAAGTTCCTTTTTTCAAAGGAAAAGCTGCAATGTCCTTGCAAGCCACTATTTTATGCTTCACCGATGGAACAAGCAATCGCAACGAGATCTCTACAAATGATGCAATCAGCCCCAGTTTGGTATAAGTTTCCTCTCATTTTATTTCGAGACACCGAGACCAAAATCCATTGAACTTCAGGGATATGGAAAATCTAAAACCTCAGTCAGACTTCACAAATGGTTCTGATTTTTCTAAACGGCTGGCCCAAGCCCTGGATCCAAACCCCTACTTGGGATAGTCAAAATCTGGATCCGGTCCCTAATTTTGTGACTTCCTCCCATCTCTGTTTGTTGCTGTCCAGGATAAAAGGCAGTTCTTTCCACTGATGTGCTTCTCCATTTCACTAGCAGATATTTTCCACCCCGATTTTCCTATATTTAACATGTTTCTTTTAGTGATGCACTCTCCCTTTCCCCTCCTTTCTGTCTTCTTCACCAGTCCTTTCTTCAGCTGCAAAGAGCTGGACATGGTTGCCTTTAGCACGTGATTCATTGCTCCTTGTATTGGCTACAGACAGTGACGTGGTACATTCCCCCGTCCCTCTGCTCACAGTCTATTGCCACTGGTTCCTTCTTTCCTGGTAGTCTGCGATTTGATCTCATCATCTTCCTCACTGGGCTTCCCATAGGTGAGCTGGCCTGGTTTTTTAACACTAACATGTACTAGCATGGTGTAGTTTTCCCCCTAACTCAACATGGAATACAAAAGGCTGTCCTTTACTTTATCAAGTTGTTTATAGTTGCCTTTAAAATGATGTAAATAACATAATAGATTAGCCTGATAAGTTTAGTCTTGCTGGTAAGGAAGATCAGTAAAGTTAAGATGTTAGATTATTTACACAAACAATTGACACATCTCCGCGGACTTGTAGATATCAGCCATGTCTGAATTTTCCCTTCAGCCCTGGACTTCCCTCTGTATCTGAATCGTGCAGTCTGGTCTCCTCTCTTTGGCCTGGACTGCCTTGGAGCGGATGTTCTCTTCTGTTCTTATACTGCCCTCTTCTCCAGAGCATCTTTGTCCTCGGTGTGGCTACTCCACCCACTAACATTACAGACTCGTAAGAAGGGACCCTTGTGGTCGTCTGGTCTGACTGACCTCCTGCACCTCGCAGGCCACAGAACCTCTCCCACCCACTCCTGTCCTAGAGCCCTAACCTCTAGCAGGGTTACTCTCTTCCTGCTGCTGCACTACACTGACCCTTCCTCCCCTATGTTTTCAAGGAGGTTTGTTGCTTTGGGATTGGGTGACTATATTCCCTACAGCTATTAACATATAGTGTGTCTCTCCCACCAACTCTTCAGCAGTGCTGAGGCTTTTATTTGTTTATTGCAATCTGCAGCCTGTAACTCCCAAAGTGCACCCTCCTTCCTGGTAGACAGGAACTGAATGGAACAGGTATATATTTGTGTCTTCTAGTTCTGTCTCTTCTCTGACCGATTCCAATAGATCAGGATGCAACAGGGACAATACAAATAGTTATCTGAGTTTTAAACATTACAAAGTTCTACCACTTTGCATTTGAAGCTCAAGTATCACTCAAAAGAGCTTTGCGTACACCACATGGTATAAGATCCACTGTGAACTTTGCTCTACAGTACACTAGTTCTACCATGTGTTTGCATGTCACTTTTGTCTGGTCGCCTTCACTGCTTCCTCCCTGTGCATGTGTGGAGCCCCTCTCAAAACCTGGGAGTGAATGAAGAGTGCATTGAAATGAGCCATGTGCATTGTACAGGTGCAGGGAATTGATATACGCCCAGGGTTTATTCACAGGGGATTGTCTTTGCCCGGCGTACATACCCGGCAATACTATGCAATCCAGTGGACAGGAAAATAATTTCTCGGCAATGTGGAGAAAGGGCAGAGAAATGTGGAGTTCGCTGAAGTTGATGATTCACATTTTCCTTATACTGTGTTTGGGTTGGATGATGAAACGTCCGCTCTCTTTTCTAGGAGTGGGAATCACCATGGTCATCATCACCACCTTTGTGACGATCTATTACAATGTTATCATTGCCTATGCCCTCTACTATTTGTTTGCCTCCTTCCAAAGTGTGCTGCCGTGGTCGGACTGCTTTGCATGGGCAGATGAAAACTGCAGCAAAACACCAGTAGGTACGGTACTTTTAAATAATCCACACTATTACTAGGAATAATTCTATTTCTTCTGTTTCCCAGTAATAAACAAAATACATTAGAAAGGGCAGAGTGGGACAGTTAGTTGGCCATGATAGTGTCTGGAAACCTTAACCTGACAACCAGTTGACTGATCTTTCTATCTGCCTGTAGCATTTGCTCATGTGACCTGTTGGGAACTAGGATGAATCCTCCTTTCTGCCCATCTTTCCTTCTTCCCTAGAATAACACATTTCTAGACTGGTATAAAATCACCAAAAATACCGCACTGTGATTTCAGTAGTGCTTCGTGACAAAGAAATGGCCGTCCTAATGCAAAAGAAATGCATACCTAGTGCATTCCTGTATCCTATATGTGTGGCTTTGTTAACACCATGTGTTGGATGGACATTGGCTTCATGTTTCATCAGGTCTTTAAATAATATTTCCAGGCTATTGACTGGCTATATGCATGCATGATTTAAAAATTGCTATTTCCCAAAGGCCCTCACTATAATCAAAGTCTGTTTCTAATTTCACCCCTGAACATTAACAACCCTTTCTCTTTTAGTGAGTGATTGCAATACGACCTTACCAAATGGGATAATCATTCACACAAACTACTCATATGTCACCAGCAACAATCTAACCTGTCTCAATGGCACCTTAACGTATAAACAAGTTCAGCTTCCCAGTGAGCAGTACTGGAAGTAAGTATACCACCTTTTATATTGCTCAAATCAGTATGTGCTGTGTGGGGCTTGGAGGAACCCTCTGTGTAACTCGTACCACTTTCCAGAAACCACGCTGGGCCAAGCTCATGGGACTGCAAACTAAAGCTGAGCAGTTCTGTCCAGGAGAGTATTCAATACCGAGTCAGGGGTGACAAATGTAACACAAATTGCAGAGAAGCACAAGAGCGAATTTATAACTATGAAATAAATAAGAAATTAAGGATGTTTTCTCCCCTTAAACGCCCGAACATAAGGCACATTCTTTACTCCAAATTAGGATGTTGAAAATATTCAGCCAGTCCATTGCCTTTTATATACCTATCATTACAGAACTCTTTACAAGACAGGTGAGTGTTCATTATGTGCAGGTGTTTCACCTGCATACCACACACTTGGGTGTATGATTCACTGCTGTCTGATGATTAATAGAGTAAGAAGCCCTGCCAGGGTGTGAATTAGCATACCATCAGTTCACACCTTGCGTGTGTGTGAAGCCAGAAGCTACATGGCTCCAGACACCCTGGAAGAGTATCACTAGTGAATTAGTGATCACTAGTGAATTAGTGCTCACCTTAGCATGGTTTGTTGCTGTTACAATACTGATCTTTCAGAACCACGCTTACCTTCACTATTTGAAGTTTTTCTTTGGGGTCTGTCACCAAGGCACCTGGACCTGCACAAAAGCCCATAACAAAAAGGTTTTTTTCTCCTAACACCTCCCTTCTGGCCACTTGCACCTTCACTTTCTTTACTCTCCTCAGCTGGTAGAAATAACTGTAACTCCACTGAAGAAAATTTGGCCCTAAATTGGAATCTACCTACTTCCATTTTTCTTCCGGTAATTCATCTGGCAAAGGATGGAAGGACTACCCAGGTCATTGGAGGGGTGGTTTCCTCCAACTCCTCTCAGCCTGGCAGTGCTGGGCTCATCCGTTCAGTTCACCCGATCTGGCTCTGTGCAGTAAAGTATCGTTTTAAAACCAGCAGTCGTGTCTATCCGCCTACTGAGTGTCAATCCAAGGCAGGGCTGAGAGGAAAGCACTGGTTCTCTTTGAAGCCTTTTCCTAGCCTGGCCTGCTACCCAGGAAGTTAATGACATTTAAGTCCTGGCTTGAAATCAGCAGATGCTTTAAAAGGATACATTTTAAGAGCCCTGCTTGGAGGCGGGAGTGGGGGGGGGGGAGGCTCTGACAGGCTGTGCACCAATGGAAGTTGAGGCATGAGTGTGACGTCACCAGATAGACAGACAGGGACATCCCCTCTCCAGAGGGGGCTCTGGGTAATCAGCGGGACTCTTCATGCCAGCAGCTGCCACGCCTGGTGCAAGCCACGTGAAGCTGACCGCGAGGTTCTGTGCTTTCAGCAAAGTGGCCCTTCGGCGCTCCAGCGGGCTGGACGAGACGGGTGAAATTGTCTGGTACTTGGCCCTCTGCCTGCTCCTGTCCTGGCTGATAGTCGGAGCTGCGTTATTTAAAGGGATCAAGTCTTCAGGCAAGGTAAGTCAGGAGGAACCCAGGTGAGATTTCTGGGCCTGATCCTGCTAGTGGCAGCTCAGCACCTGGTGGGTTTAGGCCCCGGTTCACTAGCCCAGGCGACAGGCAATGTCTGACTGTGCTGCTGCTGTTCGCTCATATTGTACGTGACCCGTAGAAAGCACATGGGGCCCGATTCTGCCTCCCTGACCTGAGCTCAATGGTCCCTTATTCCACCAGGAGTGATACGGTTGGGACTGTTTATGATCACATGAGAGATGTGGGTTGAGTTCCTGTTATAGCCTGGTCTCTTGTGAAACATGCAGGCGTGCACACACACCCTGTGCATGCACACACCCACACACACCCATGCGTACACACGCACACTGCACGTGCCATGCACACACCCCCATGTGTACACACACACATGCCGGGAACACCCCCCCACACACCGCACGCATGCACACACTCTGTACACATGCACACACACCACACACGCACGTGCACACACAGCCGGACAGAGAGACACCACCCCACAGCGGAGCTGCAGCCGGAGGAATGTCGACACTGCAGGTAGAGGGGTGACTGGGGGACCGGCAGACGCTGCTTTGATCTAGCTCCAGTAACAAGGGCAGAGCAGCCGCCGCAGCCTGGACCATACGAGGCCACCCACAACTTGGGGTTTGCACTGGAGCAGCTCGCCCGGCTCTGCCGGTATTATCCCAGCAGGCTCGCTGAAAGCTGCAGCCACACCTCTGAGCCGTGCACACAGATCTTCCATTCACAACCCCCAGTCCTCCCCGACCGGCCGGAAACCCCCCTCTCTCCAGGCCAGGCGAGCTGGAGGGTCTGCTGGGGCGCGAGAGGCTCCTCTCCCGCTTTCAGCCGGGGTTTTTTTTACTCATTTTCCTACGAGAGGCCCGGCCCCCTTGCCGGCTTTCTCGACTCCCGTTCTTCTCTCCTCTTTCTTCACTCCCATGTTTCTCCTTCTCCCTGGTTCCTCCAGTTCTTTGCTTAGTCCCACAGCCCCCATAATTGTCTCTGTCTTCCCCCCCTGGATCTCCGTCTCCCAGCACCTAGCGAACTCGATTTTCTTTCCCTTCCTCCCATGATGTCTGTCTCCTTCTCTCCTTGCTCCCCCGTCACTTTTCTCGGCCTCTAACTCTTCTCTGCAGCACAATTTCTGTCTCCTTCTCCTGGCTCTTTGGAGTGGGAGCCGGCATGGCCCAGTTTCTGGTTCCTTCCTGCTCTGAGGGGTCCCGGCACTGGCTCTGCTTCTCTCCGAGCAGGAGGACAGGGGTGTCCCCTTGGGCGATTAGGAAGAGGCTCTGGGAGCCTGTGGCACAACCAGCTAATTGGGCTCAATTCCAGAGGAAAATGACAGCGACACCCGCAGTGAGCGCCACCTCCAGGCTTGTTGTTTGTTTGTACGGAGGTAGCGCATAGGAGCCCCGGTTTATAGCCCGGGACCCCGTTGTGCCAGGCACTGTACAAATGCAGGACCCACCTCCCCGCCCGGATGAGCTTACAACTTCCTTTGCTCAGTAACTAAATCTGCTCCCGTGGTTTTGTTCAACCTGTTCGGTCAATACCCTACTGCTAGCCAGCTGGCGTGGGCAGGTCCCCGGAGGTGCTCACTAGGACAGGTTGGACGAGGTTTGCCATTGTTGTGCACAGTTTATGAATCCAGACTGATAATTTGTAGAGCTGAACCAGGGAACGGTCATGCCCAGACTTGAATCCAGACGTTTCCAGCTTGGAAATGAATCCAGCGAACGGTTGGTTTGGATCCAGAGGTTTGGCTCAGGACCATTTCTGCTCATTTTTACGTAGCATTTTTCCCCAAGCCTAATGCCTCTCCCCCCATTTCTCTTGGCAGGTTGTTTATTTTACAGCTCTCTTTCCCTACGTTGTCCTCGTTATCCTGCTTGTCCGAGGCGTTACCCTGGAAGGTGCTCGGAATGGCATTGAGTATTACATTGGAAGACAGTCCAATATCACAAAACTGATGGAGGCCGAGGTGAGGCTCTCAGGGGTGGTTCTGAAAGCATAAAATATTTGCTTGCTTAGATCAGCTGGTAATGACACAACCTCAAAGTTTATAAAGGCTAGCGGGTGGCTCGGTGTCCAGAATACAACAGCTTCCTTCTTAACCAGCCAGTTATCCCTCCCTTCCAGCGATTATCTATAACTGGATCATGCCTTCCAGAATCCCACAATTACAGGGAAACCCTCTATCCCCACCTAGAGCCCATTTATCCAGAAAAAGGGCAAGTCCGCTGCATCATTTGACTAAAGAGGGGGCTGGGATGACTTAGTTGGGCATTAGTCCTGCTTTGAGCAGAAGACACCTACTGGGGTAGAACAAGTATTTTGGGGTAGATAATAGAATAACCTACCTCAAATGATTTCTATTTTAGGTTTGGAAAGACGCAGCGACTCAGATATTCTTCTCCCTGTCGGTGGCCTGGGGGGGGCTGGTCGCTCTCTCCTCCTACAATAAGTTCCATAACAACTGCTATTCCGACGCCATTGTTGTTTGTTTAGTCAACTGTCTTACCAGCGTGTTTGCAGGATTTGCGATATTCTCTGTTTTGGGACATATGGCTTTCCTGGCAGACAGACCCGTCTCTGAAGTTGTAGACTCAGGTTTGTTTGATCGTCTCACTATTCATCACAAACACTTCTCGTTTGTCATACTCTTGAGTTGTTTTCTAAACCTATTTAATCTCAGCTGCTCTGACCGTAGTTTATTGGTACCAAGCACTTTCAGCATAGAGAGGCTTGAAAGAAGGAGGACATTTTGTCCTGGTTCTCCATCCCTAGTTGACTTCATGCTGTCCACCATAAGTCAGTGGTACTTCTGTTCATAAGTCACAAAGGTGCTATTGAAAATCCCACCCTATGTATCAAGTGCATCTCAGCTGCTGGGCAGGAGCAGTGACGGAGTGATACATAAGGTAATAGAAAAGGACATTTAAAAAATGAAAATATGGACTTGATATTGATTCTATTTGTCCGATTGCAAATCTTCCAAATGATAGGTGAAATTCACCCCATGCACAAGGCCTGTGCACAGTTAAAGTCCCACTGAAATGCTCAAAATAAGGCTTAAGTGGATCTAAATTAACACACAGGCCTTTGGGAAGACCAGACCTTCTCACCAGGTGAATTTCACCTCTCATCTATTAAGAACCCTAAACCTTCCCATTTTGCTATTTCATCCTTTCTCGTTCTGCAATATAAGCCTATTTGAATCTGAATGAAAGTCATGAAATGTGGTTAGTATTTTTCTGCAGTCCTATTCAGCCACAGATAACAAACCCAAGCTTTGGTGAAGTTTGGTTCAACGATTTCAGGCTACATCCTGCTTTGGTTCCAGTCAATAGCAAAACTTCTATTGACTTTCATGGTGTTGGATTTAGTCTTTAAATTGCCCAACCAACACCTCAGGTTGTACACCAAGTTCGGATATCATTTCCCCTTATTTAAGTTTAAGAGAAATTAGTCCGTTTTGCATTGAGCGGGTCAAGATAACGTATCTTCTTCTTCTCTATTTCAGGGTTTGATTTGGCATTTGTTGCCTATCCATCGGCGCTCTCCCAGTTACCAGTCGCCCCCCTTTGGGCCTTTTTATTTTTCTTCATGCTTTTACTGTTGGGGCTTGACTCTCAGTTTGCTTCCATAGGTGAGTAAGACATGACATTAGAGCTGGGTCAGATTTGTCAGCTGATTTCCCTCCCCTCTCCCTCAAAGAAACCCCACAGATTTGGCTTAACCAAAACATTTCATGAATTTGTGTCAATTTAATTGAATTTTTCAGTGACCGCCTCCACACAAACTCTTCAAAAAATCAGACATTTCATTTTTCCATTTCCAGTGACACATTTAGAAATTTCCTTCAATTTTATTTTGAAAACATTTTTAAAACACTTGAAAATTTCAGGTTGAAGAAAATGTTTTGTTAACTGCGGAATGATTTTTTCCACAACTTTTCAGTTTGCTGAACATGTTGAAAAATGTTCATTTCAAGTGGATTCTAGTCGACAATTTTTTATTTTATGTATTTATATTCAGAACGGCCAGTGAATGAAAAAATCAGTTATTCACACCGTTCTGCTTAAAATAACCAAATGCTTCTCAGTTGGTGTTAGCTGCATGTCCTCATTTTGCTGCCCATGTCCAACAAGTGAAATTCTCTCTTCCCCTGCAGAAACAGTGACAACCACCATACACGACATATACCCCAAAGTGATGAAGAAGATGAGGGTTCCTATAACCCTGGGACTATGCATGCTCCTGTTTTTTATTGGTCTCATCTGTGTCACTCAGGTATAACATTAACTCTTTGTTGGCAATAGATTTAATTAGGGTTCAGCTGGTGGGAGAATTTGTACACGAGAATACACCATTTCCCTGCTAGCAGCATAGTCCTGTGTTCATGTATTCCGAGAGAGGTGACCTCCATGCCCCTAATTCTGCCATCCCCTATGGACATGTTTAATTTATGCATACAAAATGTCCTAATGGCAGTATTTGCAGAACCCTGTCCCCTGAAATTACTATCATGTTTTAAATGGGAACCCTTGTCAGCTGATAATTTGGGAGCTATTCTTATAGTGTCTGTGAGCCGGTGGTTTCATTTTTTTTTCAGTTCAGGAGATTAATTTGTGTAATCTTAAGCATTTATCCACTGCAGCAGTGTAGGAATTGCAAGTGGATATTGATAGAGTCTCGTTCAGAATTGATTACCGAAGAGGGCAGCTCTCTAGAACTAGAATATTCAGCTCACAAGAAATCAGTAGCTAAAAAGCTTCTGCAGCTAGTCAGGTTAGCCCCAAAAATATAGTGATTCCATCATTTCAGTTCACTGGATGTACTTCCGCGGGATGATTGCTATTTAAGATGTCAAGATTGATTTTTAAGGGCCATATCCAAAAAGATAGTTTTACACATGTAATTACAAAGTTGCTGCCCCAAAAGAAGTTAGCCCTAATGAACCTGGGGGATAATATTCAGTAATTCCCCTTCCACTTATTTCATATCATGTTCTTTTATAGGTGTGTTCATATTTGTGTGTAACCCACACAAGGAACGTCTGGTTCTTTGTCCCCCTCTAGTGGCTGCTGCTTAAAAGAGGCTAAACGTCAACTTCAGCAGCACTTTGCTAGTGTTACTCCTTTAACTCAATCTACAAAAGCTGGTGTTATGGAGCTCAGGGTCTCAGGTTCAAGCCCTGTTGTCCCCTAACATGTGCTTTGTTATTACAATAGTGATCAGTAGTATGCCATAAAATGCACTTGTCTGTGTTAAAGATAAATATTGAAATGAAATAACGTGCAATGAATGAGATATCCATGCCTGGGAAACAGGGATTTTAAATAAAAACCCAGACTGAGGTTTAATTCAGTTGGCATGAGCTCCTCGTATTACGGTACAAAAGGTTACTAGCACTGGGTGGAAAGCTACCTCGTTCTTGTTTGTTTTGCAGGCAGGAATTTACTGGGTTAACCTAGTGGATCATTTCTGTGCTGGATGGGGGATCCTTTTTGCAGCAGTCCTGGAAATAATCGGCATTAGCTGGATTTATGGTAAATCCCTGACACTGGAAAATCAAGCTGTGGCCATGCAAATAATCCCGGTCATATCACAGACATAGAAACAAACCAGTCGACAGAAACATTTGCATAATAGCGCAATGGTTAAAAATATCTCTTGTTCCAAATCATTAGAGCATAAGAACGGCCAGACTGGATCCACCTAGCCCAGCCTCCTGGCAGTGGCCAATGCCAGGTGCTTCAAAGGGAATGAACAGAACAGGGTAATCATTGAGTTGTCCACTCCCAGCTTCTGGCAAATCGAGGCTAGGGACACCCAGAGCATGGGGGTTCACCCTGGCCAATAGCCATTTCCGGACCTCTCCTCCATGCTTTGTAGCGCTCCCCATACTTGCTTTCTGTACACCATAAAACCCATGTTTGAGACCCCGATCTTACAGTGCACTCTTTGGCCATCTCTCGATAGGAGGAAACCGGTTTATCCAAGACATTGAAATGATGCTTGGGAAGAAGAGCTGGTGGTTCTGGCTGTGGTGGAGAGCATGCTGGTTCTTCGTGACCCCCGTTCTCTTATGTGTAAGTACAATGACCGAACGACTTTGAACGTCTGGCCGAGAACGTATTCATTCCACGTTGAACATGTAGAGATTTGGGCCTTGCATCTTTGGCCCCTTTAAGCCTGCTTTAAAGTCAGTCGAGCAGGCCAGCTGAGGATTCTCCACACGTGGCAGGAACACGGGTGGTGCTGAGCCAGCATGGCAGGTCAGACACCATCCCTGCCAAGCGTCCCTCCCTGGGCACAGGATACGGGGCTGGTGCCCTTGGGCTCTGTCAGGGTCTGGACGTTGCAGCTGGTGTTGAAATTTAAAAGAGCCCCGGTGTGCTTCTCTGCACCAGACGAGTGCCTAGCTACCTAAGGGTTAAGGGATGCACAAGGGGTCATTGCTAGGAGCCAAGAGGCCATTCCTGAAGATCGGGCTAATGGCAAGTAAGTAATTTACGTACAGTGAGAACAAGCAATACTGGAGCTGAGTGGGGTTTGCTGCAGCCCTAGGGCTGGTGTATCTCCTTAGCAGAAGGGGAAATGTTTCAGGATCTGTGTGAGGGGCAGGGAGCTCTCTGGCACAAGCTCTCTTCCCTCTAGAAGCTGACTGGTTTCTAGCCATGGGGCAGGCTCTGACCCCAGCTCCCCACCGGTGTATGGGGCTGATGTTTCTGGGGTGGTGCCCAGGCACTTTCCCCTATTTGCCACATCCCCTGGTTCGTCCCAGTTTGGAATATAGGATTTTCCTGTGGGATGGAAATTCCATGTTCAGGCCGGCTCTAGTGCCCTGCAGAATAGCTCTGACGTTTCCAAACGTGCTCCCAGCCAGTTGGGAATCTACCATCCATCCCATCTTCCTCGTACGAAGCCCCGCATATCAAAGGCTTTCCATGGAAATACTTGTTCATCACTCTGATATTTCTCCTTTCAGCTGCCAACCTTCCTCTTCCCCACACTCCTGAGGAACTTGATTTGGGCTCCTAAATCCCTGGCACAATTCTACTGAGGCCAGTGGCGTTACACCTGGGATGAGCCAGCCCATTCGTCACATTCCTTACTCTTCAGGTTCTCTTAGATCATTGCTGCTTTGTGCTCTCATGTGCTTCTCATCTTTAATACGTGCATGATGCAAAACCAAAACCCCATACCTGCAACTGCTGCATCTCCCTTTCTAGCAACATTAGCTCTAATCTCTCTAGGATACCCGGCAGGAAATGCTTCATGTAAATATCTTACCGGTGCAGGAATGTTCTCCAGAACTTAACTCCGCATTCTTTGCCCCAATCCTGTAAACATTCGACTAGTGCACAGAGGTATAGTGAGCTGTCCTCCCACATCCTCAGAACATGCCTGTGCATGCAAACCGAATGTGTGAGAAACGTGCCTGCTGAGCGATGCGGATTTCCGAGCATTTAAATATAAAGAAATACAGAAAGCGTGTGCATGCCTGTCCATGGATACTTATCGGTCAGTAGGGGGGGATGCATGATCATTCCTATTGCCTGACCACATTTGGAAACAAAACCCTGAACCGCAAGCCCGAGACTATAACAGAAAGGACCTTGGATCTCTGGCAAAGCAGCAGAGGTTCCCTGGGAGATAAACTGGTAAACGGTGTGTTCTGTTATCAGCACAAATCGGTTCGAGCTTTAGTCAAGTTTTCTCCCTCTTTTTTTAACAGATAATTTTATGCTGGTCATTGGTCACGTTTTCACCTCCCAAGTATGGCTCCGTGGAATACCCGGCATGGGGCTCTGCTGTGGGCTGGTGCATGATTGTCTTTTGCATCATCTGGATTCCCATTGTCGCCATTGTAAAAATAGCGAAAGCTCAAGGAAACCTGTGGCAGGTAAGGGCCTCCGAGAACACCTGCAATGGGGCTGTAGGGCCAGCTGCCCTGGTGGAATTTAATGGGGACACCTACAGTGACTTCACTGGGGGCAGGGTCAGACCCTGAGGCCACCCCAGGGCCCACATCCCCAACCGGAGCCCTCACCCCCCCCATCCCTTCCTTCTGCCCCAGTCCTGAGCCCCTCATCCCTGACCCCACCCCAGAGCCCACACTCCCAGCCAAAGCCCTCAGCCCCTGCACCCAGCTCTCTGCCCCAACCCTGAGCCGCTCCCACACTTAGAGAGAGAGTTAAATGAGTCTGCTCTGCAGCCCTAGCTAACAGGCTGTTGGCTTTTAGCTCCTGCAGTAAAGTCTCATGCAGTACGTTCCAGAGGTCCCTGGTTCGATTCTGCCTGCCGATGACTGGGGGTGCATCAACCGAGGCACTTTTGAAGAATGAGTTTTAAATGCCACCGAGCTTGCTGGGCGCTTGTGATTTGTAAACCAGTATTTGGCTCACTTTGATTTTGAGCCTGAGGCGGGGGTTGGGGCAGGGGGGCGGTCAGTATTTAGACTTCTCCCCACTGCTCAACAAAAAATGACCAGCTAAAGCATGGCAAAGAGAATGAAAACATGGAAAGAAACAGCAGCAGCGGGGAAATTAACTCCCCTTTGCGGACTGTGTTTTCTGCTTCCCAGCGTATCCTGAGCTGCTGCCGGCCGGCTGCTAACTGGGGTCCCTCCCTGCAATGTCACCGAGGAGAACGGTACAGCCACATGGTGGATCCCCACAAGGAAAGGGACCAGGAGATCCCCACCGTGGATGGCTTCGTGCACAAGCTGGAATGAGGCGCCTGCCCTGGGCTGCGTTCTTTTGAACACAAATGTCTTTTCTTTTTGTTTAATGTTGGGAAATCGTGATCCAAATGATTGAGAGCGATACTATTTATTGTGAGCTCTGCCTGTACTGGGAGGAGCAGGTGATGGAGTAGAGCGGAACGCCCAAGCCCACGGGCTGGGGGGCAGGAAGATACACTCCAGCCTCTCCGAGTGTAGGGACTGGGAGCAGTCCATAGGGCCGCTGGCCTGCAGGTGCTGCTATGGGGGATGTGTTCTGGTGCTCTCCTGCACAGGGCTTGAGCCATGGGGCTCTGTGCTGGCACGTCCCAACAAGCTGTGATCCTGGCGCCCCTCTGCTCTGTTTTCGGGAGCTGGGGCACAGCTCAGGCTGACGGGGCGCAGAAGGGCGGAGGGGTTGCTGCTCTCCAGCTCAGCAGCCCAGGGAAAGTGACTGACTGCGGCTGTCTGGGCCTTGCTCAGGCTTCTCAGGGCTTGGTGCTAAGAGAAATGTGTGTCTGTGTTTGTGTCTCTCGACACCGAGTGGCGACAAGCTGCCTTGCTTATGAGGATAGACTATGGCGAGGCACGTTCCCATAGATTTATCATTGTTTCCACTGGAATTCCTCAGGGCTCACCTTTTGGCATGGTATAAATACAGTCAGCGTTCACGCATCTGGTCCTCATAGCCCCAGATTCCTTAGTGCAGGAGAAACGTTCACCCCACAGCTTTGGGGTCAGTCTGTTCCTCCTGCCCCATGCATGACTTCACCCATCCTTCCCTCCTCTGGAGCCCACACTCAAGGCAAAACTCCCCCGGGGGCCAGGCCTCCATGCTACTTAAGCCTTCAAAATAGAGCACAGGTGGGACTTATGTGTTGCCCAGACCTTGTGCTGGTGAGCAGAATTTCACCATGTGTGCAGGTTATAATGGCCATTCAGCATTTGCAATATGATGATGCTCAACCACTCCAAGATAACGAGTGGGGACCCCCAAAATCATGGGACTGGCTTAAAAACCATGAGCGATGGGTATTTTTTTATTTGCCTTTGTGTGTTTGTAGCTTTATGGTTCACAGTTTTCAGCTCTTCTTGGCATTGATGGGGCTAGGAACTTACTTTGCTTTTTACATTAAAGCGGAGAGTTGCACATAATCACATGACTCCAGGAGCTGTGTCTTTAAGAACAAACACCAAAATCTCATGAGATTTGGGAACATTGAATTTGTTCAGTCATTTGCTGCTAAATATGGAATGAATGATCTGGCTAAGGGATACTGATCATGTAGACATTGTCTGGAAAGCCCAGCCCTACACAGAAATCATATTAAATGAACAGTTAAAACTTGTGCCTGTAGAACAGAGGATTTCTATTTTGCATTATTAAAAAAGTTGAGTGGGATTTATTTTTCTCTCGTTAATTATGGGGTTTTTGGAAACAACATGGCAGGGTTATCAAGTACCAGTTCTGCTCAGCGGTATCTTCCTAACTCCGGGACTCGAGGGGACCAGATGCGGAGTGATGGCTGTGCTGTATACACAGACCTACATTTTATACTGGCATTTTTATGATAAATTAACTATCGTGTTACTGTTTTTAGCAAATAAAATGCAGAGTTTTTACAACTTTTGGAACCAGATGATCCAAGTGGCCTCTTTTGTCTCCCGCTGGGTAGAAAATCACCTGAAGCCAGCACCAGCAGTTCTCACCTGAGATTGTCAGAGCAGCTTTGTAGTGCAGCAAGACTGGGGTGTCCTGAAGCGGGGATGAGGGAAGCCCCATCCTGGAGGTGTTTCAATGTGGAAGCCAGGAACAGACATAACAGACCTGGTCATGATCTGCGATCCGGGCCCAGCTCAGAGGGCCAAGACAGCAGCCTGGTTAACCTAGCTGGCAATTCCTCCAGCATGGAGAAGTGTGCAGCTGGCGCTGAGCCCATGTAGTCAGGTCCTGTGCCACCTGATCCCAGCTGCCCTGGGGAGATGAGGCAAGGTGGAGGCTTGGCTGGAGTGCACTGTTGCTCCTGGGCTGGCAAACAGCCCTCTTGGAGGATATTAGCTGGCATATGTTAGAGCAGCCTCTAGGCTGCTCTAAATGACTCTGGGGCCAGGGCTGTTATGGCACCAACTCTGTGATCCAGGAGCTGCTCCCCAGAGGGGTGGGAGTGAGAAGCTCCCTGGCTCCAGCCTGCCTTGTGCCAAGCAGAAGAGCTGGCAAGGCGTGAGGGAGGGGCAGTGCTCTGTGCTTAGCAAAGGGGAGGGGGGACAAGGGAAGGAGTGGAGAAAGAATCCAGAGGTTACACTATAAATAGAATTTCATCCCCTAAATGTGGGAAAGTGAATCCAACCCAAAACAGGATCCAGAGGCTCAGCAGACAGTAAATGGGCTTTGGAGAAAGTGGATAATACCCCCCTCTCTGTGTGCCCCAAATGTGCCGTACTCCTGGGTGCACCACCAGCTGCTGCAGCCAGAATCTCTCTCCTCGCCCCCTCCGTGCACAGCTTCCCTGGCTGGAACGCCCTGAGTCACTCTCCTGATCCTGTCCCAGCCCCGTCTCCCAGGTGCGGCCCATAAACAAGACAGCAGCTTCCCTAGAGCCTGGGGAATGAGGCCAAGCCCTGTGGGCCAAACCCATTCGCCGGCAGGACTCTTGGGAAATCGCTCCCTAGACAACAGAGACTTGGGGGCTGGCAGAGTCCCTGGCTGCCCCTCCTGGTGGGGCACCGTTACCGACGTGGCTTCAGGAGCCAAGATTCCCCATCACAGCCCCTGGCCAACCAGCTAAGACAGATGCTGTCTCCTCACCCACCAGTCCATGTTCTCCGGGAGCAACTGTGCCCCATTAGAGTCAACTGAGCTGATCTCCAGCACAGCTCCCGGGGGAGGGCACGGTCCGGCGGGCGCTGCACTGAGCTCAGCTGACCTCAGCACCCTGCTCGCATCAGGGCCGGTCAAACAATGGGAATTCTCCTTGGCAAAATATTCCAAGCTGAAGGGAATGGATTGTTTTCTTCAAAATCCCCCCTCCAATTCTCCTCCCCCTTGGGAAGAAATCATTGAAAACAAACAATTTCATCTGGATGCAGACAGAATTGAATCGTGCCAAATACTTTGATAGTGGGGCAGGAAAGGGCCAAAAAACCAAACGAAAGCTTCCCTTTGATTCGGTGTGAATCCAAATGAAAATGTGAGTGTTGATTGTGGGCAGTAGGGTGAGAAGATTTTTGACTGATGGGGATGTTTTCATAACGGCAATAGCCATTTTTTGTCAAACCTCCCCCTTCTTTGACAAAAAAAAAACCCCTTCCTTCCATCCTTAAATCCTTAATTAACGTATAACGAGTGCCGCTGTGGTGGTGTGTTTCACTCTAGTCACAGTGCATGTTGGTGTTTGGCCAGAAGGGAGCAGTGTGGGTTTGCTGCTTTTCCTTTCCTCTCTGGCTCTCTTGCGCTCCTGTGAGTCAGTATCATGGCAGGAGATGGCACCGTACACACCGTGTGTGTTGTATGCCAGAGTCTGCCGCCCCGCCTAATACAGACCGTGAGCCTCAGACAATTGCTTTTGCTTTAGCTGCTCTCCGTGGCAGCGTGGCCCCCATGCATTCCTGAGGGACCAGCAGCAGTGGCAGTGTTTGTATGGCGGAGCAGTGTTCACGTAAATACGTGTTCAACTCCCTTAGGATTTTATAGCCACAGTCCCGATTTCTGGGTCTTTTTCTTACATAGGCTCCTACTATCGCCCACCCTCTGTCCCCATTTTTCACACTTGCTGTCTGGTCATCCTAAACTCCCCAGTTGTCTCATCCATCTCTGGGAGAGGGTGGGGGGGTCTGCTTTCATCGGACCCCGCGTGAGAGGCTGCGGAGTCCTGTGGAGTGCCAATCCCGGCCACGCTTCGATTCGGGAACGCTGAGGTGTTTTGTACTGTTCGTTTTGTTAGTGTCGTGACAGTGTAACACAATGTAAAGCGATCTCTTGTCTAACAGCGATCTCAGTGTAATGGGATTGTAGTGGGGTGACCGGAGGGGTTCAAAGCGGCCCGGGAGAGGGCTGCTGCTGGGGAAAGGTGACTGGGGAAGCAGCCTCAGCTGTGGCCAGGGCCCAGCTGGCCCTTATAAGAGGGGCAGACAGTCTCTCTCTGTCTCTAGAGGGAGGAGGGCCCGGCTGCTGGGAAGTTAAACTGAGTACCAGAGGGGAGCAGGGATGGGGATAGGGCAAGGGAGCTGGGAGCTCCTGCCCAGAAAAGCCCCAGGCTGCGGCCTGATCAAGGCCAGAAAAGTATGAGGGTGCAAGGATGCAGCCCAGGGTAGGTAGAGGCAGCCGGTTCAAACCCCTCCTTGCCTGTGATGATTGGCTTGTATACTGCAGTCTGCCCGGTGTGGGGGGGCTCGATGGTGACAGGCAGTAGCCAAAGGCTGAGGCAAGGTGGGGATAGTGGGCAGGGGTTCCCCTGAGTGGGGAGACCCAGAGAGTGGGTGTACTGCCAGGGGGCAGCACCCAAGGACGCACCGGATCTAGGAGGGACACAGGGGGCCAGCAGCAGCGAGGAGCTGGCCTGCAGAGGGTGCTCCTGGATATGAGTCCACAGTGTGCCCTTGTTGCCAGGAAGGCATTTTGGGCTGTTTATTTGGGGCGTTGCCAGCAGATCGAGGGATGTGATCATTCCCCTCTATTCGACATTGATGAGGCCTCATCTGGAGTTCAGTTTTGGGGCCCACACTACAAGAAGGATGTGGAAAAATTGGAAAGAGTCCAGTGGAGGGCAACAAAAATGCTTAGGGGCCTGGAGCGCATGACTTATGAGGAGAGGCTGAGAGAACTGGGATTTTATTGTCTACAGAAGAGAAGACGGGGGGCGGGGGGGGATTTGATAGCTGCCTTCAGCTACCTGAAAGGGGGTTCTAAAGAGGATGGATCTAGACTGTTCTCAGTGGTACCAGATGACAGAACAAGGAGTAATGGTCTCAAGTTGCAGTGGAGGTGGTTTAGGTTGGATAATAGGAAAAACTTTTTCACTAGGAGGGTGGTGAAGCGCTGGAATGGGTTCCCTGGGGAGGTGGTGGAATCTCCTTCCTTAGAAGGTTTTAAGGCCCAGCTTGGCAAAGCCCTGGCTGGGATGATTTAGGTGGGGATTGGTCCTGCTTTGAGCAGGGGGGTCAGATTAGATGACCTCCTGTGGGCTCTTCCAACCCTGATCTTCTATGATTCTATGATCTCTAAGTAATGAGTCAAAAGGTGGGAAAGTAAACATGGGCATTTAAAAGAAAAGAAGGGGGTGTTAAACATTCCAGGGGAAATATGCGCACAGAAGCTTAAAGCCCTGCCCAAAAGATCAATGCTGCAGAACGGGAAAGGTGCACTATCTCTGATATTGCCGTGCAACAATGGCTGCTAAAGTTTGCTTGCTAATAAAAAGTGATAGGCAGATGCTGCTGCCTTTCTGCACTGGAGGCCGTGCATGGAGAAAAGCAATCATGCCTAGCAGGGAGAAGGGAGCTGATAATTGATTTCCTTGTCTGTTTCTTTGCTCTATTGACATTCACTCCTGGGATCGGATCTGCAGCAAACCACCAGATGGTCTGGGATGTGGAGGGGAAAAGGCGTGTAATCAAACCTGGGAATTTCAATTAGTCATTTTTATGGCTGCCTGCATTTGGACGGCAGCAGACAGCACAGTTTTTAGCCCAAACATGCAAGCTATTTTGGGGCTCTGATATTTTTTTCTCTCTGTACTTTTCCTTAACTAATGATTTCTCCCGAGAGTCCTTTTCAAACTCCCAGACACGTCAGGCCTCTCGTGCTGGTTACACCATGCTAAAAACACAGACATGTTGATACATTATTTTTTTAAATATTAGTCTAGGTTCCCCCTGCATTCAGCCTCTGGGGTACTCTGAATTCTGGGTAACCGGGCAAGGATTCTGCTGGGTTGGCAAAGTGCAGCGAATCTCTTGCTCATAAAGCACTTAACAGGACAGCACAGTTCTGTTCCAGGGAAATGTCTGATTCTCATCACTTTTATGTAGATTTCAGATGTACAACACCAAGGCCAGTGTTTAACTCAAATTGTGTGAATGAGATCTACAAAATAAGTCAAGTTTGAACAAAAATCAGTCCGGCTGTTCAAATTACACATGCCCAATTTATATGTATGTGTCTGTGCACACACATGGACAAATGGATGAGCTAATATTGCTCAAAATTTTCAAAAACAATTCACATCTGGACAAAATTTCAGCTCCATATGAAATTACTTGCTGGAAGTCTGAGTAACTGAAAGGGAAAAGTGTACACTAGGAGTTGGAATTCAATTTTGAATTTAGCCTGTGCCATAGTATGCACAACTATTTTGAGTGCTCAGAAAAAGCAGCTATCGCACTCATGAATATTCAAAGGCCTGCAAGTTAACTTGTATCTGGTGCTTATTAAAAGAAGGTAGAAATAAAACATTAAGAACATTAAAAAGAAAGATTTCCTCCATCTGTTAAATGAGTAGCATGATTAGACATGAGTGAATTACTACCTTGCTCATTAGAGACACAAGGTGGGGGAGGGAATATCTTTTATTGCAACTTCTGTTGCTGAGAGAAACGTGTTTTCCAACCACCCAGAGCTCTTCAGCTAACTAAAGAACAGTTAAGTACCTTGCTTGTGAATTTGAGTCTACAATGTTTTTCTTTAGTTAAATTTCATCCAAAGGCTTTAAAAACAAAGAAATGAAAAGGCTAGTGAGGGTCGAACAGTGACAGCTATGAATTATGTAGGACAGACAGACAGAAATGTTAAAGGGGAAGATACAGCAATTATTGGCAAAGGAGGAGTTGTTTGGGGAGAAATTAGTAACTATGTAGAATATTATGGAGTTATTATGAAGACTAAACTAATTAGAGGAATCTGTTGTAATGCACCTGACTAAAGAGAATGACTGGAGTGTGAAATGATTAAACAAATTAAAAAATCATGCAGAAAGGCCTTGTGATGATTACTGGGGTATGGATCAGACTCAAGAGCACGTGAAGTGGAAGAAACGAGGGTGGAGACATGACTCTGGGACAGGCACAGGATCAGGAAGGTGTCAGGATTAGATGTGGCATCTGTGACTAAACTAGTCCAACTGGGCGCCTGGCATGGAGACCCTCCTCTAGTCAGAGCTGCTCAGGAGATGGGTATTTTATTTACTGTGGAGAATTTCCATGAACATTAATTTTTTTTGGTGGAATCTTTTGTTTGTTTCTGCCAACAAGTTGGAAGTGACCTTTCCTTTCCTTTCCTTGCCTTTCCTTTCCTTGCCTTTCTTTTCCTTTCCTTTCATATGGTGGTTAAGATAGGGCATGTGTCTAGAATGGCAGAGGCTAAATGCAGCTGGCTGAGAGCAGTTGGCTGATCCCAAGGAGTTTCCATGCTGGGCAGGATGCTGCTAGCACCTACTGAAGACATACCCTTAGACTAACAAATTTATTTGGGCATCAGCCTTCGTGGGCTAAAATCCATTGGGTTTAGCCCATGAAGCTTATGCCCAAATACATTCTTTATCCCCTGACAGTTAGCTGGGAGGGGAAGAAGCTCCAGGAGCAAACTGTATTTACATAAACATACTTACTCTGCTTAGATATCCAGCAGATAAAGTTGTGTTGCGCAAAATGATCAACTTTGGCTTACAACTCACTTTACTACTGAATACAGGGGTAGTGGAATGCTGTTACCAGTGTTGTTGTCTTTATTGTATGAATAAAGGGGAGCAAAACTGTGCTCGACCTGTCACAAAAGAAGGGGTCACCCTCAGCTAAAAGGACCTTGCTAAGAAGGGGCTTGAATATCAGAGGCTGGTGAAAGTAAAAGTGATGTGGACAAATATCCTAAGTAGGAGATGTGGATTTATCTTATTGATTCTCGGTCTGGTTTAACCTCTTCCTCTTCACTGCTCAAAGAAAGAGCTACATAGACTTCATTAGAAGCCTCTTTGTTGTATTGTGTTCAGTCAGAGCTGAAATCAGTTGTGGTGGGGCTGTGTGTCTGCCTGGCCTGCAAGAGCTGAAAATTGCTAAGAGAGTGGTGTGTGGGCAGATCAATAGAGTAAAGCCTTAAGCACTCTCAGTATTTCTTTGGTGCACACCAGTGGAGCTGAAAAGTGCCTGACATTCTGCAAGTTCTGCAGACATTCTGGGGGCTAATGAAGTGATGTTGGGGATTACACACTGCTGTCTTCAATAAGAATGAGATTGGGAACAGTATAAGGATAAGCCCTGGAGCCTGAAGCTCTAGACGAGCAGTGGTGTCCAATACATTCGCTATTAGCCACATGTGGATAGGCAAATGAATTGTGGCTAATGCATGTGGCTTTTTTATAATTTGGCTTAATGTGGCTTTTATAATGTGGCTAATAAGAAAAATTCAAAACCACAAGTGTGACTAGCATTGAATTTCTATTGGACACCGCTGCTCTAGAGGGACAGGAGCTCTTTGCTCCCATCTGTTGGTGAATAGGCGTAAGAACGGCCAGAGAGCTGCTTCATCTGCATAAGTTATTTACCCAGAACTCCAGATGGACAGAAGCTCCAGAGGGAAAGGTGCTCTCTGCCTCCATCTATTGGTGAAAAGGGAGAAGTACAGCTACTGAGAGCTTCATTTGCATAAGCCTCCCATCTAGAATTCCCCCACTGACACTTTGGATGTCACCATAACTGTGCACAAACTCAGAATTGGTTAGATAAAAGAGGTCATAGCTTGTAACAATGATTCTATATGTGGTGCTGGTTTCCATTTAATGAGGGCCCTGCATCACTGGGAAGGTTCTTTGATGGGAGACAACACCAAAGTCTTTTCAATCTAGCACCCAAATAAAACTTCAACTATATAGCTGTGCTAGGTCTTGAAGCCTCAGGCCAGGACCAGGCTGCACTATCTAAGAAACTGAAGATAGGCCTGCCTGAGTGATCTCCGGGCCTACGCTATCACTGACACCAAACCATGAGTGGAATTAAGGGGAAGGGGCTGGGAATGAGGAAGGGGAAATGACACTGTAAAGGGCATTTTGCTTCTTGGATGGTTGGATGAGGAACAGAGTTAACCAATGACTGTACAAGTTCCCATGGAGGAGTGTTTTAGTTGTCATTCTCTAGACTGTTGCTGTGTTTTCCCAAGCAGATATTGTGTGACCTTTCCTCCTGTGAAGTTATCTGTGTTTTGTACAATGATTGAGAGTGGGGAAGTATCGACTCTATGGGGTTCACAGGGAAGGTATTTAGCAGTTCTGGGTGGGACTCAAGCCAGAGGTGTTTGTGGGTTTGAAGAAGGTCCCCCTCGATATTTGAAACTGCTCCTTATTGCTGTTGCCAACACCTGGCAGAGGAGTTATCTAGGAAATAAGACAGTGAGTGTGGATATTATTTTTGGGAGATTTATACAGATGTAATCTTACCAAATGCTCTGGACTCCCCATAAAAATATGAAACCATCTCCCGCCTTGTGGTTTTGTCATTACACAACTTTAAAACATGAAGGCGAAGTGCCCTGATAGCAGTTCACCCCCCATGTCTGTTACCTGTTGGGGACTCGTTAAGGGCAACTACTGTATCTGTAAGATACTTCTATAATTTCACGGTATTTCTCTAGTAACAGAAGATAATATTGGTTTGGCTTTTTTCACTGCCATTTCCCTTTGTACAGGAAGCAACACTACCCACAAAATCTGCTTCCTGCTTGATATGCCCCAGCAGCACTGAAGTAGAGAGTCCCTCTTTGGTTCTTTGGGCTAAGAGTCACTAGTTTGAGTTTATCAAGCTCTTCCCAGAGAAACAGTGAATAATGAGCCTTGGCTCAGGTAATGAAATGATCTCCCTCTTACATCTGATTACATTGTTCTTGATTATTTTTCTCAGCTCCTAATTTAGCTTCCCTTGGAAACTTGTTTTGTAACAGTGATGACAACGCAGATGCAAAGAAAAGTTAAAGTCTTCGTCAGCAGGACTTCAGGAGGCTGGCAAAGCATTGGCTGCCCAGGGACATGTTTTTGCTCGACTGTTCATGTGAGAGGAGTAAAGGTTGGTTTATGTAGAAACTCAGGAGTCAATGCCCTGAGCTAACCACGGCCCTGAGTCTGATGATCTTTAACCAGGTGTGGCCAAGACTTGATGCTTCAGTCAAACACAGCCTCCCCTTCTCACATCTTATTACGATCGTTATTTATTTGTGTCACTGTAGCATATAGGAGCCTCAGTCATAGACTGGAACTTCCCTGTGCAGATGCTGTAAAAACACAGAACAAAGGCTCTGCCCCCAATCGCTTACCATTTAAGCAGACAAGAGACAGCAGATAGGTACAGACAGATGGGACATTACCAACAGTGGGCAGCATGATGGGCAATGCAGCAAACCCAACCTATTCACTGTAATACCCCCAGTCATGCCTACGGTGATAGGCCCGGTGAAGAACCATCCCCTCTCTGTTCCTCTCAGCACTCTTGTTTGGTGCAGTGTGTGTAGCTTAGCAGCTGTATTCGCCTGATAGGCCCTTTGATCACATAAAGGCTTAATTGGGAAAGTAAACATGTTGTTCTCCAAATGCTTCTTACCCACCTAATGGATTGTAACTGCTATGAAGACATCTTGATGGCCTGTGTGATAGGGCTGCCCAAATATTTATCAGCTTTGAAAACTTGTGCGACTTTGTTGGAATTTTTGGGAAAAATTCATCCCTGGTGTAATAATTAATTTCACCAAGGAATTAATTTGGACCCTTATGTCATAGTGATTAGATATATACTTAGACATTCATTAAAAATGAGATGTTGAAACAATTGTACAACGTCTATTACAAAGTCCCTCTAGGGTATGCAATTGATTGATAGAACATGATTGTGCATGGACTTAAAACCTTTAGACATGTTTATGTTAGTAGATGGTAGCGCATATGAGTAGAAAACTGTATTTCTCCACAAAATAGTTCAAACTTTCTTAATTAGCTTTCCCCCTCAAACTATTAACTAATGGGCAGAAAAATATCAAAGCAAGGCTCTTTGTGAAGACAATTTTTATGTGTCTGCCTCAAAAAATCCTAGCAGACAACCAGACAGTGCTAGTTATTGCATTCCTCAAATCATGCTGGGGAAACAGGTGTACAATAGATTTAAATTAAACTGTTCTCTCACCTGAGAGCTGAAAAATGCCTCAATTATTCAACTCTGAATCTATTTGATGGCTGTAGTGATAGAAATGCCTTTGTTTTATCTACCGATTCTTGCACACTTCTATTACATGTGCTGTATAGACCACTTGGCATTAGCTGAGAAATCAGTTACTGCTTGCAAATCCCAGCAACGCTAGTAAATGGTGTTAATCATAAATGGCAAAACATTACTAGTAATTGTGGTGTAACTCCAGGCAAGAGTAAAGGTGTCCAATGATAATGAACAGGCAATCTTGTTAGGTAAAGATCATTTGCAGATTGCAGTGTCAGGCACCTCTGCTCAGGCAAGATGTAATCTGTTGTAAATGAACAAAATGCTTAAAAGCAATAAAGCAGATGCCAGGCCAAATCCTAGGCCTGGTAAAGTCAATGGTAACACACCCATTGAATTCAGTGGGGCCCAGACTAGGCCTATGAATCACATTCAGCTGAATAGCAGGAGAAAATAAACTGTTTAAGATTGATTATATCACTAAGAAGCTTTCATTGTCATTGCGGACAGTTGGAGACCCCATTAGACCGAGCAGACATCTCCAGTGAGTTTCTAACCACTGAACTATTGGCTATTCCAGTCTGGGTGACTCCCTCTGGAATTACATCCTAGTCCCAAGAGAGCTTCCTACCAGAAGTTTCATTAGAAAAGTTTCAGTTTTGACAAATCGGCATTTTCCAACATTAAACGGTTGTGTCAGTAAAGCCCTGCTCAGCACTTCTTCAGCGGCAAGTGGATTCTGCTACTTCTAAACAAGACTAGACAGGTTTGTCTTCAGTTAAATGTTCTCCATCCTGAGGTTGATGGGTCTAACTAGATGCTCACCTGGTGTACATTTTTCAAATTGTAATTAACTAGAGAGCTGGGAGAAATTGGTTAAGTTTTAGAAGGTGACAAAACTTATAAGTTTGAAATGCCAAAAAGGGACATCCCCCCCCCCCCCCAAACCGGTTCCTTGTGTTGTTTGAGCATAAGAAAATGTACATCTAATGACTTCACGTTGGTGGCAGTTTTCCAAGCTTCTGCATAAACCATCCAAGTTTAGCTTTGCTCCAAGGTGTTGCAGGTTGCAACATGATCACAGTCAATGATCCTGAAACTGACCTGTAGATGGTGGCAAATAGCTAGTAAGCTTTTGATGTCTCATGG
The DNA here is from genome assembly GCA_032164245.1 of Sternotherus odoratus. NCBI lineage: Eukaryota > Metazoa > Chordata > Testudines > Kinosternidae > Sternotherus > Sternotherus odoratus. The sequence continues at coordinate 84,274,681 of JAVMKO010000009.1, read as the reverse complement.
ATTTGCAGTTGTACAGCCTTAGGCTAAATGTCTTCCAAGTTGCCTGGGGAACACAAGACCCCATGAAATATGAAGCTGCATCCTCTCTGGAGCCAAGATGTCAGGTAGAGGGCAGCAAGACTAAGGAGCGAGGTGTCCTCGGGTGTGACAGAGTGGGATATGTCTGGTCAAATCATTAACACAACCTTGTGATGCGGCTTATTGATCATTTTTCTTACTCCCACAGTTCAGGATTCTGTTACTAGGGACTTGGTTCTGCTTGTGCTACACTCCGTATTTTCTAATATTTAACTATATTTAAATTTAAAACAAGAGAAGGAGGGGGAAGGAAAGATAACGGAGCTCTGCCCGGTGCTTGCAGGCCAGTGGCGGAACATGTAGCAAGTCACCCAATTGGCTGTGCCTGGAGCCCAATTGTGTGCTCATGGTTCTGACACTGCACCCAGCTCTGGGGGTTGTCTGAGCACTGGGGGCTATGCTGTTTGAGTTCTGTTAAGTTCTGGGCCCAAAGAGGTGTGCAAGACCAGGTGTCGGCCAGGCGATGCTTTCCAGAGCATCTGCAGGTTTGCGGTGGTGCTGTGTGCTAGTAAACAACTCACCCTCTATAGTTTTATGATTAATTTGGGGTGCGAAATGCATTTGTCGTGAATAACAGATTCATTCTTCGGTGGTGAGCTAGAGCTGAATTACTAAGATGATTGGTGAGGCGCACGGAGACTTTGAATTTTATTAGTAGCAGGATCAATATAAGTGAAATCACAGAACTAGAAAAACCAGATAAGGCGACAGCATCACATATATGCCCAGAGCCGTGGGGCTGGGGTTTCCTTTTAGGTGAGATTATGTGCTAAGGTTGTCACCATCCTGCTATCTCAAGGTCCCACAGATGGTCGGGTTTGATTCCCTTTTTATGGCCCTATTCCTTATGCCCACCTATTGCTGAGACCCTATTTGGTTAAGTTTTGGCCTCTTGTCCATATTTGTCATTCCCGCTATCCACATGGGTGGGTCTAACAAATGGCATAAGCCATGGCACAGCTGGAAGATTCTCTCCACAGTCAGTCTGGCTAAATAAAGCCTCTACAGCCTAGACGGTTTATCACAAGGTCTGTATTGCTAAATCCCCGCACCCATGGCTACTCACTAATGCCAGCTTTTAGTAGGCTTCCTGGGGCCATGTAAATGTAAAAAGTTTGATTGTTAAACCAACACCAACTCAGGAAAAAATAATTGTTGTTCAGGCTATTGCCGTTGAAAAGTGCTTCTTCCCCAGTGGCCTTTCACACAAGGGCTTGGCACAACAGGTGTGGTTCACCGTTCAAGCTGTAAAAAGCATGTGATTGAAAACAAGGCACTCGCCATAACAATTTATAGCCTTCTGTAATGAGTCAGCCGCATAACACTGCAACTCCAGGTAATTACCTGTTTTTTTCATTCCCCCTGGGGCACCTGGCATTGGCCACTGTCGGTAGACAGGATACTGGGCTGCATGGACCTTTGGTCTGACCCAGTATGGCCATTCTTATGTTCTTATGTAATGCGTGTAGTGGATGGCCAAGGTATTTCTCTGAGCTCTGCCACACACAGGGCCAATTACCCGCAGCACTTACTGAATCCCCACCTAGCAAAGTCCCTTTGTGCTCAGTGGGATCTTTGAGCAAGGAAAATAGGATTAGCCCCATAGCTTGAGTGGGAGGAGAGATGGAGCAGATAGTGTGAAGCGAGGGGACCCACAAAGTACTGTGTGGCATGGGGAATTTGTGTGAGGAGGAGTGTGCTGAGAGGAATGAGAAGGGCATCCTGGGAACGGAGAGAGACACCCCTGGGGAATGAATGACACGGACCTGGGACGAGTGCAAAGAGGTGGGAGAAAAGGCACCTCTGTTCCGGCCCTCCACTGACGACCCTTTGGGACTATTACAAGTTCCATGAGAGCACAACATTGCGGCAAAAACGCCAGGCCAGATTCTCTCTTTGCCGCATTCCCCCAGAGCCGCGCCAGTGGAAAGGAGAACGGACTCTGCTCCTCGGTGTGCTGGGTGGCTGGGGTCAAACTGGTACCTGCTCACTTCTTGGTATGGAGGGAAAGTGGAGCTGTGCTGGAGAGACCATCTATCCCTGTGAGCATGGTGACGTGGGCTGGAGGAGAAAGCCCAGGTCTGGCGAGGTAGCACCGCCCTGGGACTCAGCTTTTGGCTGGACTTGGGCAAGAGGGCTCAGGGCAGCTGATACAGAATCATAGAAATATCGGCCTGGAGGGGACCTTAAGAAGTTATCGAGTCCAGAACCAAGTTAACCTGTGAAAATTGCAATGAGAAGTCTCTGCCAAAGTAAAATTGCCAACACTAGTTGTCAAACAAGCTTTAAGGAGAATTAACTCCACCCCATTCTCTGCCCTCCCTACTTGCACAGAATTGGCTGTTGGCTTCCTGCTTCTCCTTGCCAAGTTGACCCTTAAGGAAGGTAGCCGTGCTGACAGCTGGGAGTCCACAGGCAGGGAAAGGAGTGACTTCACACTGAGTAAATGCCCAGCACCATTTGCAATAGAGAAGGACATTAAAATGGCCCGTCGGATTTTGAAGCAAATAAATTCTGATAATCGGTGGCCAAAATCTTGCTGTAAAATGATCCATTGCAAGTTTGTCTAGTTTCTGCAGAAGCCAAAGGGGGAATTAGCCCCAAGGCGAGAGGCTGCACCAGGCTTTAGACCCAGGTTGAACCCAGGTTGTATGTGTGAGGGGGAAGACAACTATTCAGGGTGAATGTCGCACACCCAGTCCCCCAGCCCAGTGGGATAGGGAAGAAGGAGCCGCAAAGGGCTGGGAAGCGGGGGTGGGGAGGGGAAGGGCAGAAGTCAATCTGGTTCTCAGTCTTTGTTATTACTTGGGTGAACTCCCACTGAAGTCGATGGGAGTACTTACTGCCTGACTGCTTAAAAGCTGAGCATGGGCCTCGTTGTTTGGCCTTTAACATAGGGTGTAAGTGATACGTAGAGCTTTGTTGTTCCCACCTAGACTGAAGTAAAATTCACCCCCTGCACAACCAGTGCAAGAGACCCCACTAGATTTCAGGGATACGTAAATGCCTTTGTGGTTTCAGGGGAACGTGTCTGTTTTTTGTGCTTCCCGGAGTGCTGTTTCTCTCCCCACAGAAATGATTCCTATAACCATTTGTGGCTGTTCCTTCACAATGGACAACCCTTCGGTGGAGAAACGCAGGGGGGCTGCGAAAGCTGCTGGTTTCTCTGTGTATGAGAGGGGAAAAAAAGATAATTTCTCCTTTTTAAATTCAGACCATGACCCAGGGTAAAAGCAGCAACTTGAGCAATGTGCTGTTCCAGGAGCTGCATTTAAAGTGCGGCTCAGATTATTCACTGAGATGGGCCTGGGAAGTGTTAAACCCTAGCGCTGATCTCGGTGCCAACAAGCAGTGGAGACCCGGATTCAGCAAGGTGCATGCCTCAAGTGACACATTCTTAGGTTCCTTGCTGACCCGGGGCCCCACAATGGCACCTAGCAGGCTGAGGGCCCCAGGTTTCCCCCGCAGGAGGGGCTGAGGGCAGAAGGAATTAGAATACAAGATGCTCGAAGCGTGGCAAATGGAGACACGTTACTGCACCCCACTTCCCAAGCCCCCAGCTATGCAGAGTGAGTTTTGAAGGGCATTCCCACGCTGGGACCTCAGTTTTGTGTACAGGCATTCGTGTCCATAAGTGCTGGTAATAGCCCCATGACATTTCTGCTGTGCAGGCATGGGCTACGTGAAGGGGGATGATGTCACAGCACTTCTTCTCTGCCCATCTCCCCTCTGCACAGGTGTCGAGCTCCACTGTTCTTCCCAGCCAGCCCATCAGGTCTCTGCTGTGCCTATTTGATCAGAATCCCATTCACTGCGTAATGCTGGTTTGCAGGTCTAGCTTGCAGCAGTTTGCAGCTGGAAGCTCAAACTCCCATTTAGTTGCTGTATGGCTTTGTAATCTGGAAATGGATCTAATTTGCTCTACTGAATTACAAGCCAATTAAGCTAAATACATTGTGTTATGTCTGGGTGCATTGTCTGCTTCTCATCAAGGAGGGAAAGTGGCACAGTTGTCATCAGCACAAGTTTTTTCCTTCAGAGTCACAATAAATTCATGTTTTGTAAAACATAAAACATCTCTGTAAACAGAGGAGTATTTTCCTTTGGGGCCAAGGCCTGAATAGCTTGAGTGATTCATTTTGTTCCCTCTGTCTCCCATCTTTCACCACCCAACTCCTTAAAGAACATCCTAACCAACAACACAATCTGTGTTCTATCACCCCCCCACACACACACACACACACTTTGATTGTCTTAGACAATATTCAATTTAATAGCTTTAAATGGTTCTTTAAACTTTCCCTTTGGCAAAAGCCTCTTCCCTTCAAATTACAATTTTCTTCCTGGCTACAAATCAACTTTAGAGCCTCGAACATATAAACAGAGTAAATAACACGGCACTCCAAATAGGAAATTTATTTTGCATTTTCATTTCATGAACCATTAGAGAGAATACTGTGCAAAAACCAGAAGGGGAAACATCAAGCTGATAAAATGACATTGTTCATGTTTCATTCTGTGTGTATAACATCTTAATAGGGATGGTATTATTAAACACAGTCAGACAGACATTGTTTAGGTTGTAGCTATGGTTCAGTGGTCCTTTCCATTCAAGGACAAATATCACCTAATGCTCTACTGTAGCCAAATTCATTTTAATTGTCACACGCTCTTCTTACTTTGCTGACTACGAAATTTTGTAAGTGTGGTTCTGCTCTGAAATATTACTGTGCAAAATGGGCACTTTCTCCTTAGATGGACTCCTTCTCTGTGGTTCACCTCTTAGCTGTTTGGGGACACAAATAAGTTTTCAATGATGTCCTCCTTGGTCTGCAGCTCCACTACAGCTAAGAGACAGTGCATAATATAAACAGGGTTATTGTCCAAGTTATCATTTACAGGGAGGTTAGTCAGTGATATCAGAGCCAGGGCTGGGTGGAAATTTTCAGATGGAATGTTGTTCTGTGGAAAACACTGATTTGTCAAAACAGAAACGTTGTGTGAGAAGATCCCGTTTCGACAAAATCCCAGTGGCAAGCAGGCAGGTTTCAGTGGGAACTTGCTTGCCAGGCAGGTTTTGAAATCTGCCTGGTTTCCCGTCCGCTTGCCTATTTGACTCTTTGGCAGCCTGGCTCCAAGATGGAAATTAAGCCTGGCTCTGAGACACCCCAAACTGCCCTGGGTCCTAGACTCCTAGGATCCAGGAAGCTCCAGGAGCCTTGGCAGTGTTGCTGAAAGATCACAACAGTGACTTTTTCAAAACAACATTTTGTAAAATGTTTGTAACAAAACCCAGAACCAAATGAAATTTGCTCACTTGTGGTTCCCGTGGCAGATGCCAAATTGGCTTCAGGAACCCTGAGACTCGTGACCTTGGGCCAAATTTCAGACACTTCCTCATTTTGTCATTGTTATTTCTAACAAAAGTCAGGGACAGGTCCCCGGCTTCTGTGCATTTTTGGTTATGTTCCAAGGCTCTCCTTTACTAAAAATAACCATGGCAAAATCTTAGCTTTAATTGTGATAAGTTCTCTCTCCACCAGCCTATACTTCCTATTTTGCAGTAAGAAAGGAAGTGTCTCCTTCTTAGAGATGAAGGTTTAAATCAATTGGTTTTCAAGATAAAGTGTGTGTGATTGTTAAGGTCTCTTGTAGGCTTAACCTGAAATGACAATTAACAGCTACATAACTTCCCTTTGGGGAAAGCATCTTTTACAGCACTCTTCCTATGAACACAAACAGAGATTTCAGTTCTCGATCGATACAGTCATTACAGAACTTGTTGTTGCTGGTTATGGAGTGAAGAATAAGAGAAATGCAAAATCTTTACAATCGTTGGCAGCTCCTTGGTGCTACAGAGCCTGAGACATGCTGTTCTTAGTGCCTTAAATGGGAATTGGGTGTGGCCCACTGTACATAGGCAAGAGCAGGTAGGGTTACTGCCCTTGTGATTTTAAAGGTGTGTCTTTGAACAAACATGAGCAGTAGATCTATTGCTCAAGTCATTGTGACTCAGGGAAGCTGGGAAGTGGAGTAAATCTATGGGACCGTCAGCGGACATATAGCCGTTTAACCTTCGAACACCTGGCAAGTTCACTTTGATTTGCTGTGTGCTGGCTGGAACCTCGGGTCTATAGGAGTAAATGATTACTACCAAGTTGTCTATTCACTGAAGCACGAGAGGTAGAAGTTCAGCACGGGGCACACAATGTTGGGGTGGCTATTGAAAAGTAAGCCTCTTGTCACAAGTATTTCGAGAACAACCGATTTCTGGCGGTGGCCATGTCCCAAGGACGCTCCGATATTGTTACAGACCAGAAGAAGGCTTTGTAACAAAGCAGAGGCCACAAAGAAGGTTATTTCTCAAACGGCTATTCCAGGTGGGTAGAAATGTTTTGTTCTGTGTTTCACATAATTTACAGTGAAATGGCTAGTGAAAGACCCGTTTCTCTATCCCCTAAGCTGAGGAGATTCTGTATGTTCTGTCTTGGTACCACAAAGTCGCTGAGACTTTCTGGCAGCCCCATCTTATACAGTGTACATGGAGAATTTCTTAATTTCCATTTTAAAATAGTCCTGCTTCCATCAAAGAAAATGTTCCCAGTTCATGGAATTAAAGTAGTTCAATTAAAAAACAAGCCAGCCAGGAAGTAGCTGTAGCTATTCATGCCCTAGTAATGCAGTCCTAGAAGAGAAAGCAATTCATATTATTGTAGGCATTCAGCCGGGGCTGGTGGAGCTGCTATTAGACTCAGGTCTTGCCAAGTAAATTGTCACCATAAGTTTACAAATATGCCCTGAGAGCAGCTCTTGGATACCCAGGGTTTGTCCTGTAGAATTTAGGTAGGTCTCACCCCAGCCGCTGACTGCGGGGTCTCTCCCCCAGCTCTCCCAGCAGTGGGAGTGATAGAAATTGGGGGATCATGACCTCGGTGCAGGAAGGGTTCGGGTCAGCCAGCGCCAAGGTGCTATGATTCTATGATACCTGTCTGAACAGGGGCTGGTCTGGTAGCCACTGAGGATCTGCAGCTGACTCTCTGGGGATGGCTGATTGCGTGGGCTGTAGCCCTCCCTGCCTCACCCTGGGCTGTAGCCCCGCTCTAGCCTGCCCCGCTGACACGGACTCACCATGCTAAGAAAGCCAGCAGTGTGTCCGGTGTCTCTGAACCACACCTTTCCCCAGGGCTGGGAGTGTCACACAGGCGGGTCTCTAACGTACTCTCTAAACGCAGCCCCGTAGACACCCCCCACGGCCCCTCACTGTGTGAGAAACGGGTGCAGGGTTTATACTCCTTTCATTGTTGCTAGCACCAGCTGAATTGCAATGGGGGACAACTACAAAAGAAAATGCCTAGACAAGGCCCTTGAGATGAGTGGCTAAATCTCACTGATCTTAATTGAAGGTGGATTTGCCCTTAATGACGGGTTTCCTAGAGAACATGAAGCTCTTTTCTAAACTTTCAGTCTGTGGCTTTTTTCTTTAAATGCAGCTTTTTACTTCTACTCTTAACTTAGCTGATGACTTTCTTTGGTAATATCTTTTAAAGGCCAAAGCATATTCAGAAATGACAGAAGACCTACAGCATTTGATAAAAAGATATTATTATGGGCAGGACGGTTTAAAAAAGAGGAGGATATTCCAGCTCTCTTATCGTAAGTAGACCTGTTTTCGTATGTTATCAACATCTCCACCACTGGATAGATGTAAAACGGCCAGTTCAAACCTTCCCTTGCGTGGTCAGTCACCAACAATAGGCTTATGTAGCGAGTGTTCTTTTTTCTAATATCACAACAGGACTATGTGACTGCGAATGAAATGGGTGGATGCGCTACTATCTCGGTCCAAAAACAATACAAACCTATCTTGAAGCAGCAACTTTTTTTTTTGCCAACTCTGTAAAGTGAACTGGGCTAAACTGCTTTGAAGATTAGGAATTTCAGAAGAGGACAGAAATGTTTTTAGCACAAATTGCTTTGTAGCTCACAAATCACTCTGCTGCCTAATGTCTTCCAGGTTATCTGCTTTAACCACTTTTATGAATTAAAGTGATTAAGAAAGGCACATGACTTCAAAAGAAAATTGGGAACATCCATAGATTTAGCAAAAAATATTTGAAGTGAGTTTCCATCATGCCAGTTTATACTTTCATTTCTCTTCTTTAGATCTTTTTTTAAAAAAGAACATCAGTTCAACGTATTGAGACATTAATGCCTCCTGGTTCTTTGCACTGGTGTGTTCTTTACTTGGTCCTCAAACACATGCTTTCCCCATGTAGACGTAGTTAAAGCCACTCTTTTGCTACGGTTTCATGAGTGGTTGGCTGAAGCTGTCATGCTAAAATGTCTATTGCAAGAAATAATGGTCAAAGAAGTGCCCTAAGTCATCAGCAGAACCCAGTAGGAACATCTCAGCAATGACTATGAACAGTCAAAATGTACCTGGGAAGACTGCCCCATCTACAGCCTCAAGGTCTGAACGGAGCTTTGGCCATTTCAAGCTGTTCCCTGGTGTTAGTAGGAAGGCGTTTGGGAAAACTGCCAAGGTGCAGTGCTGTGATGTCTCTGAGCTCCACGGCCACGTCACTTAGCTGGGGACCCTGAGTAACAGAGCTGCTGGGATCAAGCATTTTCATTGAATAGTCCCAGTAATTTTAACATGGGTAAGGGTTTGCATAAGAATGCCAATGCCTGCCGCAAGAAAGCAGCACTGCTTGTTTGCCACCCGCCCCTGGCTCTGGCCTGCATGCACACACCCACCTTTCTTTGTGCCTGTAAGCGCAGCCCCGGCGGTATGGTTTCCCCCTCCTGGTCTGCAATACGGTTAGTTGTTGACTAAGATCATGTTTGAACTGCTATGAAATTTTGCAGCTCCGGGAAGTGACTAATTTGCTCCTAATGATAGTGGCCGTTGTGGGCACTTAACACAATTGAACGTGGGGAAAAGAAGCATTAAACAAAGATGTCTTCAGAGTGGCTGTTCTAACACGAAGTATTCCCTTGGGCTCTCCGCTGAAGGAGGGGAACCGAGTCAGCGGAGAAAAACGTGGGGGTTTCAACAAGTGGATTGACTCTAAGGTGTATTTGATTTGGGGATGGGGCTAGTGCAGGAATCTGCCTCTTCCTGGGACTCAGATCTGTTCGGTTTTAATATTTGTTTTCCATTCAAGGCCCTAATCCTTCAAGCAAATACAACTGTGCTTACCTGTGCCATGGTAGGGAGTCTCATTGACCTATGGGACCGTTAAAGGTCTGCAGGTGTTTGCAGGATGGCCCCTGAGGTGCTGGCACTCACTCACTACTGATGCCCGATGTAAAACATGGATACCAAGGATCCGGTCCAGATCAAGTCAAAGGCAGAGCGTAGCTCACTGTCCCTGGAGCAGGGCAGGAATTGGACAGTGGCTCTGAGAATCACAATTTGCTTCCCGACTTTTCCTCTGCCCAACCGCCTGTGCAAGAAGTGGCTTCTCGCCCCACACTGGCTCCCGTGATGCAGGTGACCTGCACCGGGGAAGTCGGCTCACTTGGCCCTGCTGAGAATCTAACCCTGGAGTCTGCTATGAACAGCTTGGGTAACTTGATGGCCGCCGTTGCAGATGCGCTGGACTTCATAAAAACCTCCCAGCTGCCCCACTACTGCCCCGTGCTTTAAGCCTTCAGCAGCTGCCCACTCGCCTCCATCCTTGTTGCAGTGGTTGGACGGCTTGCTTTGCTTTAGCTGACTTCTCCACGTTGAAAACCAGACTCGAGAAGGGCCGGGAACGGAGCTGTTCTTGGAATGTTATGGGCTGAGAATGTCAGACCAAAGGGGGAGTCGCCGTGAAAAGCAGCTGCAATGTGAAAAGCTTCCATTAATCTTAGCCAAGATGTGCATTCCTGGCCCATCACCCCACCAAAGGTAGCATGAGCCGGCAGTACTATCAGTGGGGGTCAGCCCCCGCAGCTAGTTTAACTCAGCACAGTCAGCTGAGGACGTGAATCCCTGGATTTCAATCATTAGAAGGATTAAATTGCACTCCGAGCTCTGCCACTCGTCTGCTCTTCACTCTTGAATGGGTCAGGAAAAGGCAGAGGAACACACTCACTCCCCGGTGGGCCTCCTTCAGATGTTTGCTTTATGCAGCATTTGGCTCAATCCCTCAGGCAGCGGCTAGTTTACTGTTAACTTCTCATTTAACAATCCATTAATCTAAAGAACCCAGAAGACCTCTGAGCAAAACTAACCCGCCACTGGCAAGAATAGTGCAATTCTTTAAATACTCCCATCCCTTCTCCCCACCCCAAAAACCCCTCTTGTTTTATTCCATGCTGCTGTCATCTGACCAGAAATCCGCTCTGCCCGTCTGCAGATCTGAGGTCATCAAAGCTGCTACGAGCAGAGTGAGGATCAAAATTTGCTACCTCACAATGGCAGTGACGCTGGTAGGCTGCTTGGTCATGATCATCTCCGGCAAGCAAGTAAGTGTGTTTGTACTAACTGGTCAGTGACTGCACTGTTTGAGCAAATGCACATTAAACAGGGATGGCGAGTTACTTACCACATGTTCCTGGCTCTAGTATGGTATTGGTCATGTGACTTGTTGAACAATTATTCTATCTGATTGACTTTGCAATACCCCATTGCAATGCAACGTTCAAACCCCGTTATTTCTCTGGGGCTCCGTATGGGTCCTCTCCAAAGAGACGGGACCTTGGCTCAAGCCCTAAGTGAGACGCGGTACCCATTTCTTTCAGGCCCCTCGGCCCCTTCTTTTCCCGGTGCTGTGGGCTCACACTCCCCGCTGACCAGACCCTCCACGCTCGCCTTGCCCTGCAGGAATTGTCATTTGCTGCCACATCACTCAGCAGCTGTTTGATGTTGCTGCTGCCCTGTTGGTGGTGAGGGAGACCATCCAGCAGCCCAGTCTAATGACACACACATCAGTGGTGTGCAGTGACCATTCCTTGCTGGGCTGGTGCGACCCGTCTGAGGAGGGACAGCAAAGAAAAAACACTGCCTCCAAAAAGGTCAGCTTAGCGTAGGTGAGAGCAGGTGGCCTCCTACCAGGGATGGGAAACTTCGATGTGGAAACGGGTGGCCTGAAGCCTGTGAGTGAAATAAATTAAACAGGCAGTGATGGGTGGATGGGCTCTGGAACCAAACAAAACAACTCCAGAGGGTCTCTGCTTCTGGGTCTTTCAGTGATGAAAGCCCCTCTTCCCTCCCCCAGGTTTGCCCTAGCTGTTCACGTGAATTTGGAGCAAAGGCAATATGCTTTCTCTGCTAATCAGAGGCTGCAATTGCTGACAATTAGGTGAAGCAAGGAAATCTATCTTCAATAACCTCTTTCATTGTAAAAAATCAAAAGAACACTGGGGTGCCAAAGCAAGAGAAGCAAACAAGGGGGATATTTAGTGTTGGGGGAAATGTTATTGTGCAAATGAGTTTCACCGTTTCTATTCAAAGGCTGCTAGAAGAGATGACACGCTGCTGAGGATGAACGCTAAAAGGAAGGCCATGTGGAGGGCTGAAGCAAAGACAGAACTGGAGGCAGCTGCAATGAAAACTCAGTGATCAAGACGGGAGTTATTTTAGCAGCAGGCGACAAGTGATTAATACATGTGGCATATGCACCTCTGTTCCGCTAACTCTTTGGAGCAAAGATTTCCTATAAAAAACTGTTTACTTATGAATTTTGAAACCCTAGTGGAAATTCCAGCAGCCTCAGAAGCCTTCTACTGGTCTCTGAGCTTTTGTTGGAGAGTCAGAAATCAGTAAATCGGCTCTTTTCCAAACTCACATGGGCTAGCTTGGAATCAGCTGAAAAAGCGGACAAGGTGGTTCAGAGGTTTGGGTGCTAGCCTGGGACTCTGGAGCGTCCTTGCTTTACCACTGCCTCCTTGCATGACCTCGATCAGTCACTTACTCTCCTTATGCCTTAGTTCCCCATCTATAAAATGGGTGTAATAGCATTTGACGACCTGCCGGGTGTTGTGAGGATAAACACATTAAAGATTGTGAGATGGCTAGGGCGAGGCCAGAAGCAGTTTTCCTGCCCTGCGAGAATTTTTGAGGTTTCAAAAAATGTTCCCATCCCAGATCAGGATGAAAAGTTGAAATCTCAAAAGATTTTGCAAACCAAACCAAACCAAACCACAATATTTGGGGGGCACTCAAAGTATTTTTTATTTCAACTTTACCTTTCCCCTCCTTTTTAGAAACCTTTTTTTTAGTCTAAATTTACAAAAATTTTGAAATGAAAAGTCACGGTGACTCAAAACCCCCAAAACTTTCTGGATAGAAGATGCCGAAATGGGACATTCTAACAATTTCAACTCTTCCTTCCAAAAAGCTTTTGAGTTGGGAGAGTCATCAAACTCAACCGTGTTTTAGCACAAAAATGGCTTAGTGAAAAACTCCTCACCAGGTCTAACTACACTAGTGGGGGGCGTTTACATTTCTTAGACAGAAAATGTTCTGGCAATTCCACCATTCTAAATACAGAGCCAGGCTCTCCGTCTTTGCAAGGACAAAAGCCGGTAGCACTAAATCAGAACAATCCAAACGTACCATATTCTAGCAACTTGCTTTAAGAGGGTGGTGGACAGCTTGGTAAAAGTGACCTCCGGGAGTCTATCTGCTGGGGGAACAGTGGCTGAGCTGAATTTTAAAAATCACTTATGCACAAATCCTGTCTTCACTCCCACCCCTAAAATCCCCCAAAGTCTCCTCTCTGTGGCCTGCTTAGCATCTATTGGCAGTCGAATGTGTGTACTTCCTTAGCAGTGGGGTGGGGAGCTGGCAAGTTGTGGAACAGCCAATCAGGAAGGTGTCACACTCCCTGTGGGCCTGTTCTTCATGAGGTTGAATGGGGTGTAGCATCAAGCTGGGTTGGGTTGGTTCATGGGAGCAGCTGGGCCACAGCTGCTAATATCAGGGAAATTTCAGCTCAAAGGTGCTGGGGCCAGAGAAGATGCATTTGCCATTGAGCAGCTCTGCTGGTGATCTTGGTGACTGGGTACCTGTTCAGTGAGCTGTATCTCAGGAGACCTGGCCTTACGCAGGGACACACCACCAGGCAATGCGTCTTGCCTCATTACATTGCACTGGGGTTCTTTTTAATTCTGGTCATTGCCTCACATGAAAGTTCCCAACTGCTGGTTGAGTTTGGATTGTAGTCAGAATTCATTGATAATAAATTATTTGCTAAACTTGGATTTTCTGGTCACCAGAGTTGATTAATTCGTAATAAAACAGCTGTCCAATTTCACCTCAGATAAACGCATCTTCTCACAGCCGCGCTGAAAGTGTCACCAAAGCCTCTCGGCTGATGTCTAACAGCTGGGAGACAATGCTAATGAAATATTGAAAGTTACATTTCCACCGACGTGATTAAACTTTCAGACATGAAAATGCACCAGTTTGGAGGTGTGGGGTAACGACCTCCAACATCCTGCATTTTTCATGATCGTTTGGGCTTCAGGAGACTTGTACATTGCGTGAGGTGAACAAGGCTATTGATGGGGGGAAGTACATCTATCTAATTCATAAAAAGTGCAACCGGTCTATAACATGGTGAAGGCACTGTACTAAACTCCTGCCTAATGTAACATCATCAGTGTCAATGGGGTTACACTAGAGATGAGTTGGATTCCTCACTATGGTTAAGTTTTACTCATATTGAATTCTTTGTATTCGAGTTATATCTAGAAGCTCCCAGTCAACCCCCGAGGCCTTGCTGTGCCAGCCACAGTATACACATGAGCCAGAGGAGCTCACAATCCAGACAGCACCTGTTAAGAGATCCAGGCCCTAGAATGGGGTCCTACCAAATTCACATGGTACAAAATGCTGTGGAGTGGAGTGGGATGGGTGGGGGATGGGCAGAATCACCTAGAGCCACTGGGGTTTGGTAATTTACAGCTCTGGAGGGGAATCTGTCTGTAGCTCCATCAGCTTTTCTGTGTGTCTCCTCCATGTTGTGGAACCAACGCCATGGGCAGCAAGTGACAGACCCGACCCCAGCAGTGCAGATCCGATGGAGCCGGGCTGTGCATAAGCCAGGGATAGAGCCGGGCAGGAGTGTCAGTGTCGGTGCTGAGGCATAAAGCATCGAGTGGGTGGTTCTGGCCACCTAGGGATCTTTGGAGCTTGAGGGAGGGAGGGTCCCAGAGCTCAGAGTCCAGCCGGAGCCTGGAGGTCGACACAACCATCGTTAGCCCTGCAGTTGGAGCGTCTCAAGCCCGAGTCAGCTGAGCCCGGCCAGCCGCAGCCGGGTTGGGGGGCTTTTATCCCGTGCAGACGTCCTCTCCGCTCCCCCTCGTTACAGGATAAGTGTTCAGAGCTCCGGTGAAGGGAACTAGGCTGTTTTCATCACCCTGCAGCCCCCCTTCAGACTTTCTGGGGCTGACTGAAGTGGACTTGGCCCTCTGTACCTTTGGCTACGGACAGGGACATTTGTGTGTCTCCGTCTATCCTCACAGACGGTTTGCTGTGTGAAGCTGATTCTTTGTGTGTAAGCTGAAGGCTGGAATTCTGCTTCATAAATCCACAGGAGGAGGAACATGCTGCCTTTCTGCTGATGGCCAGATAATTGGCAAATCCTCTGTTGAAACAAGGTGAACATCGTTCACAGACGTCTACCCCATGGGCCAACATCGCTAGTTGGCAGTTCAAACACTGTAACAGTTGTCAGAACTAGAACTTCCCTGGTGCCTATTTTTTAACTGTTACAACTCCTAGCAGAAAAAGAGAGACAGTCTTAAATATACCTATAAGAGCCAGCAAATGAATCAATTACTCCACCCACCAACAGCTCCTCATCTCTCTACCTGAGAAACAAACTAGCCAGGGGGTTCTTGGGTAAGAAAGAATATGAAATCCTCCTAAGTAGATGAGGGCTCCATTGGCTAACACCTGAAGCTCCTGCATTACAAGTGTCAGTAAAAAAGAGACGAGGCAGTTCATTAGGGTTCCAAAATCAAAAATTCTGAAAAATTCAAAGGCTTTTATTTTGACATTTCAAACAGAAATCGTCACCTGTTTGGGTTCAAAATGATTTTTCGTTTAGAAATTTCCTTCATTTCATTTTTAAAAAAATCAAGCTTTGGTCTACCTGAAATTATTTTTTTCTTCAACTTCCAATTCACTAATTTTTTTAAAAAAAATTCATTTTTGGTTTGACCCAAAACCAATTGTGATATATATATATATATATCTGGAATTCTAAGTAAAATCCAAAAAGTCAATTATTCCTCTAGCTCTAATTCTGATGAAATATACATCTACATTGTCATCTACAAGGTCTGTTTATCGGATGATTAATTTTTAATGTAAAACATTCTGCAAACAATCATACTAACCAATGTCTGACTTGACCTCTACCCTTAACAAGAAATCGTTGGCCCTGTATAATCCTGTGTCCTCTGTAGAGTCATTGTAGTGTAGTAATTAGAGATGCCACTAGAGGATGATATAGTGCTGACTGCTCAGATAATCTAGGATGGAAACTTTACATATTTAAATTGGTTTCTTTCTGCATTTGTCAAGTTCTTTGAAATCCCCTGATAAAAAGTATCTAATTAATGCAGTATCCTGCACATATAACAAGCAAACCCCTTCACATTTCAGGCTTTCCTGTCTCTACTGTTTAAACATTATCCTCGAACCCCCCGTCATTTTTAAAGGTGGCGTAGGAGTTATTATTAGGTTTTTAAGCATTTGCCATCTGTCTCACCAGTCTCTCCCAGTGGAGAAGAGGAGGAGAAGGCTGGTCTTGTAGCTAAAGCAGAGAGCTCTAGGGATCTTGGTTTTGTTTCAGGCATTCTGTGGGAAAGTCCCTTAACTTCGCTGTACCTTGTTAATATTGAGGAGGATTTTCAAAAGTACTTGGCACTGGGCTAATTCTATTCCCAACGACGTCAACAGTATAATTCCCATTGACTTCAGTGTGAGCAGATTAGGCCAACAACACGCACGTTTGGAAATCCCAGTGCCAGCTCTTTCCACATATCTATTCGAGTGACACCATCATAGGACCTAATCACATCAGCCACACCATCAGGGGCTCGTTCACCTGCACATCTACCAATGTGATATACGCCATCATGTGCCAGCAATGCCCCTCTGCCATGTGCATTGGCCACACTG
This sequence comes from Sternotherus odoratus, assembly GCA_032164245.1. Lineage (NCBI taxonomy): Eukaryota > Metazoa > Chordata > Testudines > Kinosternidae > Sternotherus > Sternotherus odoratus. Next base: position 84,258,474 of record JAVMKO010000009.1, on the reverse strand, counting down.
GCCAGTCTCTATGCAAAAGAATAAATGGACACAAATCTGATATCAGGAATCATAACATTCAAAAACCAGTTGGAGAACACTTCAGTCTCTCTGGCCACTCAGTAACAGACCTAAAAGTGGCAATTTTTCAACAGAAAAACTTCAAAAATAGACTCCAACAAGAAACTGCTGAACTGGAATTAATTTGCAAACTGGACACCATTAAATTAGGCTTGAATAAAGACTGAGAGTGGTTCATTACACAAACTGTAATCTATTTTCCCATGTTAATTTTCCCCTACTGTTACTTGCACCTTCTTGTCAACTGTTTGAAATGGGCCATCCAGATTATTACTACAAAAAGTTTTTTTTCTCTGCTGGTACTACCTCATCTTAATTAATTAGCCTCTTAGAGTTGGTATGGCAACTTCCACCTTTACATGTTCTCTCTCTATATATCTCTCTCTTCCTCCTGTATGTTCCACTCTATACATCTGATGAAGTAGGGTTTAGCTCACGAAAGCTTATGCCCAAATAAATTAGTTAGTCTCTAAAGTGCTAGAGACTAACATGGCTATCACTCTGAGAGCTGTAGCAATCTGTCAGTGAAGGTCTTCCTAGCGCTAGCCCATGTTGACCTGGGATCTCTACTTCTGTTTCATAGCTCAGGTTCCGTGAGAGCATGGTTAGACTGGCGCTTTATAGTGCTAAAACCCTCCAGGAGCGCTATAATTCTCTAACCTTACACACTGGCAAGGGACATTTTGCGCAATAAGTCTCCCTTTAAAGCGCAACTTGTAAACCTCCTCTCCGAGAGTGATCAGGCTTTTTGCGCTAGCGCTATAGCGCAATGGTGCGAATGTGACCACCCATGAATCACTCATTACGCTGTAAGGGATCTCTGGCGCGCCTCCGAGCCATGTTAGGCAATCAACAAGCCATGTAAGGCAAATGACGTCAAGTGTTGTTTTGGAAACGGGAGGAAGAATGCGGAAGTACCTTCTCAGTTTCTCTCTTACAGCTCACAGCAAATAACCACTGGAAATGCTGACGGACCGAGCTGTGTGACTTCAATGCAGAGCCTGTCAGTTTCCTCTAAGGAAAAGTCACCGACAGCCTGAACTTGTCTCCCTGCGTACACGTTCCCCGTTCCCCCTCACCCCCTCCTTTGCAAAGCACGTTGCACCCAGCTGAATGCTGGGATACCTGCCCATCATTCACCACTCCCTGTGCCGCCAGAAGCGCCGGAAATGTGTCCATGCTGTAGCGCTGAAGGGTCTAATGTGCACAGGCTCTAGCGCAATACCTATTGGGACGCGCTATAAACAAACGCGCTACAATTCTATAGTGTAACCTTACCCTGAGGGTCTAAACAGCAAAAGATGAAAAATGTTCTATTCAACTATTTTTTTTCCTTCTTCCAGAATTCAAGCTGACGGGACAAGCCCTTTTGAACGTAGCCTCTTTGGGGATGTAAATGGACGATTAACATAATTTTTGTATTGTGATGTCCCACAATGGCCCATTTAGATTTGATAGGCCTTCTTGATGGGCAGGAGAGGATCCCTCAGGACTGGGTTCACAGTTCCAGAGCAAATTTTTTTGTTATAGTTACAAAGCAAAAATATAACTATTACCTCGTAGCCTACGGTAACGGTATTGTAAATGAGATTAACAAGTGCAGCAATTCACAGACATTTCATAAACCCTAAACACATTTTAACCATACTGTCACACGGGTGAAACAGACTTGTTTCCAGCAATGAATTTGTCAGTGCTCAGCTGAGGCCTAATGCCTCATTCAATGAACTGAAGTAACTTTACTGCGATTTCATTTGATAAAACAGTCTAATGCCCATTGACTCTCGGTGTGGTCTGATTCCATGGGTGTCCTATCAGGGGTAGGCCATTCCCAGCATGTGAGTGGGGATATACACTGCGAAAAGGGGCTCAAGGCCAGGCTAAAATGTTTTGTTTGCTTGTGGGACTTGAACACCCAACACCTGATGGTGTTTAGTTGGTTTGGCCAACTCCATCTCTGGTCTGGGCCCTCTCGTGGCTTGTCTATATGAACAATTAGCATGCGGTAAATCTACCTCATGCTAGCCTGCCATACATTGTCTAGCTGTGTGGACCCTGCTACAGCCCACTGACAGTTCCCTAGCATACTTTGATCTACTCCTGTTTCAAAGCAGGTAGAGCAAAGCACATTGTGAAACCTGTATGTGCCTCAGCCAGACAACTAGCACAAGGCAGGCTGGTGCAATGTAGATTGACACCCCCACTGGCCGTGAACTAAGTGTTTGTCTAGACAAGCCCTCAGAAAGGAACCCATCTCCTCACACAAAGACAAAGGTCTAAGGGGACATCATGGGGCCAGATTCTGACTTGCCTCTCATGTTGAAGAGCACCTCACTCAGTGAATGGTCACTTGGACTTGGATTCTAAGGCCCAGATCCTCACAGATTTGTAGATGAGTAACTCCCCCGGATTTCATCTCCCTGGTCTTTGCTTGTACAGCACCTAGCACAAGGGGATGCTGGACAAATACCGGGTCTGCAGGGCAATCCAAGTAATAATATGTGGTCTCATGCATGGAGTGAAGTTCTAGTCAGCGTAGGTAAGGGTAGCAGAATCTAGCCTAGGATGATAGGAATAGAACTACAGGATTTATAGGTCACAGCTGTGGTATATGGCTCACTCCTATAGATTAGGAGTAATTTTGAGACTTCACATATAACCAGATGAAGGCAGAAATGGTCCTATGAATGAGTCACATACTACACACAATCATTTCCAGAGGTGCATTTTGCTGGTTCCACAATACATGTTACACAAACATGCCTCACCTGGTGTACTGTGAATTGCACTAATCACTAGCCATAACTCGTAACTGTTGGCTATCTTATCATTGTCTAAAAATTGTCCTGCAGCAAATCTTATTGCAGCGGTTCTGAGCCCGTTCATTAAGACTGTCATGCTGTCTGTCATTAACTCAGTACTGTTCCACAGGAAGTGAACCCATAGAATACTAGTTAAAATTACATTAAAAGACTAGTACAAAGTTTCAAAGCAAGGCAATGCAGGGTCTCTGTATAGTGCTGCCTCTCACACTGTGTGTGAAGGAGTCCTGGTCAGTAGGTAATTGCATGTCAAATGAACTTTAATAACAAAGCAAAACAGGCGGAGTGAAGGATGGCTTGCGTCAGATTCCTCAATGTAATTTGAAGTTACTGGTTAGCAGTTCTCTTTCTTATGGTTGTGGAGAGGTTGGTAACCTGAAATCAAGAAACGCTTAGAAGTTTTAGAGCTGCTCAGTGAAACTCCCACAGTGTATGTTGTGCCAGGAGATGTAAGTCATTGTTTGTTATCACTCTAACGGTTCCTTTTTGGCCGGCAGTTCTTAGTGATGAGGATCTTTATTAAAAACGAGACGTTGACTTACCTCTTATTGCCTTTTCCTGATTATATGAATGAAATTCTGATCTTCTCTAAAGTGGCATCAGTGGAGTTACTCTGAATTTACACCGGAGTGAGCCTGCGCCCTGGCACTCATCCGCTCCTGGGCGTCAACCCCCTACCCCAGCCCTAAGCCCTCTCCCACCCTCCAAACCCCCTTGGTCCCAGCCCACAGCACCCTCCTGCACCCCAAATCCCTCATCCCCAGCCCCACATCAGAGCCTTCAGTCCCAGCTGGAGCCCTTGCCCGCTCCCACATCCCAACCCACTGCCCCTCCCACACCCTAAACTACTCATTTCTGGCCCCACCCCAGAACCTGCACCCCAGCTCGGAGCCTGTACCCCCTCAGCCAGCCCAGTGAAAATGAGCAATCAAGGGAGGGTGGGGAGAGTGAAGCAAGCAGAGCCTTGGAGGGGGCGCGGGGCAAGGATGTTTGATTTTATGCACGTAGAAGGTTGGCAACCCTACAATAACACAGTATGAATAGCACAACACTGAGCTTTTACATAGCACTTTTCAAAGACTTTTCCGACGCACAGAGAGGGGAAGTAGCTTGCCCCAAAATCATGCAACAGCAGAACTAGGCCTAGAACCTAAGTCTTCTGGCTCAGGGCTTTAACCACAAGACTAACCTGTCTCAAGGCATTGGCAAAAGATGGTGATAGCCAGTTGTGAAGTTTTTTTGTCCCATATTGAGGGACAATTTTCCTGCCTCTTGTCACAGGCATGGATGGCTTTCTGAAAAAAATTCTCCCCGTTCATTTTTGCCATAGTCCTGGTTTCCACCCAGAACAGAGGGATTCTGGGAGTGGTAGTTCCTAGGACTGATGGGAGTTGTAGGCTTAGCAGTAATGCATGCTGGGAAAATGGGCAGCAATATAAAGAGCTCCGCTTTTGCTAGTAAAAGAGAGAACAAGGGAGAGGTGAAGTGTATGGTGGTGTCCCTCTGTGCAGGTGCTAAGAGCTGGGAGGAGTGTTTGTTAGGAGGTAGGTGGACAGAAAGGTAAGAAGCATTACTCTGAATTTTATTAACAAGAGGGTGTTGGATTATCTGGGGAGGAGGGTGTTAAGCTAGAGAGTCAGCCACAGTCTTCTCCTGTGAGAGGGAAGTTAAGTGGCTAACAGAGGCCTTAGGCAAGAGAGAGCAGAGGGTTTGGGACATGAACTGAGTGCTAGCTTGCTGGCTGGGGGCCTGTGGCTGGGACTTCTGAGAGAGGTTGGGTGGGGAAATCCCTCTCACCTCTCCTACATCAAAATGGAAGATGGTCCAGACCCTGGAGGGAAGGGAATGTGGAACAGCTTGCTGGAGCCATTGTTTGACTAGGGTTTTACACTGGAAATAGAGGAATTTAGGATTGATCAGAGGCTAAATTACTCAACCAAATAAAGGGAAAGTGAGCGGATGGCTGCAGTCCAAGCAAGCTCCACGCTAGTTTGGCTGTCACCAGACTTTCTGAGCAGGTTATGCTCTGTGCTGTGAGTCTGATGTGAACATACAGATATCAGAAAGCTTACTGATGATATTATCATTTGAACTTAAATACTGGTAGGTGCCAGAGTCAGAGCAAAGACAAAAGAAAGGGGGGGGGGACATGAGAGTGAAAGGAGGTAAGAAGGGAAAATAAAAGAAATAAAGGCTTAGCTCTCTTCCCTTGATTTTTCTTCTCTTTCATTCTGTCAGCTCTCCCTCACCAAGACAAACACCGCCTGGGAATGCTTTTTCAAATCAAGTAAAGAATGTGACTGGAGGGTTCTTGCGAAGCCCGTCCGCCTGTAAATAGGAGTACAGCTGATCATGCAGGTAAAACGCTTCATGTTCTGCAAAGTCAAAGGTATCCTCCCATTGGTGCAGTGGTTGCTCCTGCATCCCCTGGCTTGAAGGGGTTTCCATCATATCCAGGGTTTACAGTTTGGTTCAATGTCTCTCAGCCCCTCCTCCCCCACTATACACATTGTTTAAGCACCCCTGAATACTCATTATATAAACAGTAACTAAACTACATACGTTAACAGAAAATCAGGTGTACAAAAGACAACTTGCATGCGCCCAAGCTGAGCTGACCATGCTTTTCAAAGTTCAACGTTTCCATAGCCTCACTCTTGTTCTGCTTTTTTAAAATTTGACCACTCTAATACGCCACAGATATATTTTTCTTCTTGCACTGAATATGCTTCAGTGTACCCTGTGGAACATACCACATGCTTACCGTTAAGCCTCCTTGACTTCAACAGGAATGCTGGTGCTGGAAATTGCTTCGTTGCATCAGGGTCTTAATCAGCCTTTGTGTGCGGTAGGAGACCACACGGAGGACTCCATGTACCAAAAGCTGGCGTAGTCCCCCAACTTGATGAGACCTCTCAATATCATCAAGAGACACTCAGAGGTCTCAACACTTTTCAGTATTGGGCTCAACATTTGTAAGCTTTTGCTGTTTGCTGGGTCTGTTTGTTTCTGCGGTGTGTGGTATGTTTTGGTTTGGTTGTTTCTCTTTACAACTTCATGGAGATAAAGGGCACATTCAAATGTGTGGTGTTGAAGTGACGGTATCTTATAACTAATCTGCAGATCGTCAATCACCTAGAGTAGTCTCAGGTCTCTGCCGACCATCATACTTGAAAGTTTTACTGACCTATTTGTGTTCCACCTCATAAAGCACAATTGCTGAAGGGAAACCCGCCTGGCTAATATAAAATGGTATTTTATTAAAACCACTGCATGGCTATTTCTAAAATCTGGCTTCATAGAACATAAAGCACATTTACTGCAGTTGTCCACTAGCAAAATATGGGTTTTGTGCAGGAGGTGGATACAGTAGATAAAAGCCTCCTCTGGGAGACTAGCTATTGAGAAAAGCAAGTTAACTTGTGAACCGTGTTGACACTTGGCACTAGTTGATGGGTTTTGTGTGTCCTGAGCTCACTCTAACAAGTGAGTAGTTGTGGGTAATAGAAACCAAGTATTTCAGGGCTTGCCTCTACCCAAAATGCTGCAGCACGGCTGCACCACTGTAACGCTCGTCTGAGGGAGGGGTCCTCCCACTGGGATAGACAACCTACCTCCCCAGGAGGTGGTAGCTGGGCTGACTGAAGAATTGTTGCGTTGACCTAGCTCTGACTACAGGGTGGCTTAGGTCAGCTTACTGGTGCTATTCAGGGGTGTGGATTTGTCACACCCCTGACCGATGTAGCTAAACCGATCTCATTCTCCAGTGTAGATCAGGCCTTAGAAACAGGAAGAGCATTGTGGGACTCCTGCTGTTGGTAGATATATTCATGCTTGTAGCTTCCTAAACACTGTGCATAGACAGACTCTTAGACTTTAAGGTCAGAAGGGACCATTATGATCGTCTAGTCTGACCTCCTGCACAACTCTGGCCACAGAATCTCCCCCACCCAGGGCCGGTGACAGGAATTTTGGGGCCCCGTATGCAGATTGTGCACCCCCCCCCCGGCCGGTCTCCCGCCGCCCGCGGCCCCCCCCCCCGGCCGGTCTCCCGCCACCCGCGGAGCCCCCAGCCCCCCCCGGCCGGTCTCCCGCCGCCCGCGGGGCCCCCACCCCCCCCGGCCGGTCTCCCGCCGCCCGCGGGGCCCCCACCCCCCCGGCCGGTCTCCCGCCGCCCGCGGGGCCCCCACCCCCCCGACCGGTCTCCCGCCGCCCACGGGCCCCCCCCCCCGGCCGGTCTCCCGCCGCCCATGGGCCCCAACCCCCGCATGCACTTTGGCCATGCGGCCCGGCTGGGAGAAGCAAAGGGGGGCGGGGGAGGCTGCTGGGTGCCGGGGGAAGGGGGCTGGTGAATGCTGCAGCGGCTTCCCGGAGCCGCGCCTTGCTCACAGGCCCAGCGACAAGGGGGTACAGCTGCATACCGGGGCCCGGTACAGCTGTACCTGTTGTACCCCCCTGTCGCCGGCCCTGCCCCCACCCACTCCTGTAGTAAACCCCTAACCTAGGTCTGAGCGATTGAAGTCCTCAAATCATGGTTAAAGACTTCAAGGGGCAGAGACTCCTCCAGTCCTGTAGCCTGACAGTCTATAGTAGGACATGTATGAGCTGAAGTAAATGTATGGTCCTGTGCGTTCTTCCTCGTTCTTCCCCTGTGCATTCTTTCTCGTTCTTCCTCGTCTTCTTCCTCGTCTTCCTCTGTGCGTTCTTCCTCGTTCTTCCCCTGACCATCACTCAAAGCACGTAGATACAATCGGGTAGAAATGTGCTGGGGGAAGGAGAAGCCCAGCTGCCTACTCATCCCGAGTTGGTACCAGCTCACTGTGGGATGCATGTCCCACTCCTTGTGGGAGCGTGCTGGAGGATGCTTGTGTCCCTGTACGTACGTGGGAGGAGTCTAGCTGACTTGCACAAGGGCTGGGGATATCTGCCATGCCTCCATTCGGGGAGCACGGGAGCGGCTCACTCTGTGTACCCCACAGATGCAAATCACCCCCATGGACAGAGACCAGGCAGTATCAGCTGGTATCAATCCACATAGCTCCACCGCCATCCATGGAGCAATAATACTACTTTTCCCTGCAGAGGATCTTACGCTGGGCTGGGTAGCCTCCTTGCGGAAGAAGTGAGTAAACAGCCTTACATATCACCCTGGTATTCCAAAGCTTTCCAGAAGCTTGATCACTTGGAAATCTACTTAGAGCGTCTCAACGCAAGTCTGCAGCACTCGCAGTATTTGGTGACAAACCCACGTGAGTCTCTTAAAAAGATCGGATTCTGCTTTCTCCCACACCAGCTTCGTTCTGCTGACCTTTGATTCTCTCAGCTGGGAGAGAAGAACGAGGCTCCTCCTCTCTCTGCTTCTCGCTGTCTAGAATGCTAACTCACTGGCTGGATGATGCAATCTCTGGAAAGTTAACTTAGTCCAAACATTACCTCAGTGCCTATAATAACTTTAACAGACTGCAGGATGATTTTAACCCAGGGTGATGCTAAAGGCAGGTTTGCATAATGATTGATATAAAAGCTACAACACCTCCTACATTGCAACCCGAATAGGAAAATTTATTCATGCTAGATTTTATATTAAAGTACTTGTAACAATGGAGAAATTCAGTGGTTTTTTCAAAGGGTAATTTGCAGGTCCTACAACCATTACCTACAGCAGAAAAAACTCCCTCCAGACACTTCATCAGAGCTAAAAAGCCTATTTCTAAAGCTCTTGTGCTGAGACCATGGCGTATTTTAGTGAGAGCTCGAAATTTGGGTCTTGTCAACTTTCTTCCCTTCCTTTGCCTCTCCACGATATTTGTTTCTTAAGGTTTAAATCTTTGAGGAATACCGGGTTCTATTTTTTCCTACCTGCCGAAAAGCAGTTAAATGTGTTCATGAAGTTAAATCTACTCGTTTCCTAGCTTTTATTAAGACCATGGCTGTGATGAGTGAGAACTCGAACCTGTCAGCTGGAAATGCAGGAAAACTCTTGATGCTGCGCCCTCGCTGCATAATAAAAAGGAATAAGAAATTTCCCGTCAACATATCAGTGAGAAGCCCTGGAAAGGGAGCGCAGGCAGGATATTCTTTATATACTGCTTCCGTAAAACTGTGAACGCTGTCAGCTGGGGAGGCAGAAAATGGGCGACAGGGCAGCCTATTCTATCTGTTCACTCAGGCCTTCCAGCTAGCAGGGTCGGGATCCATCCAATACAATACTGGAAATGATAATCCCTCTTCTCGCTTAGATTTACCCCCACTCCTGACTCCTCTTGTTTCTCCAGAGAGTCACTGGTGACACCACAGTCCAGAAGCTCCCAAACTCTAATCCAGTGGGGGTGGGTGGGAAGGGGAATAACCAAATAGCAGAGCTGGGGCTGGTGTGAGACTGCCGTATGAGGAGCGGGTGGCAATTCCTCCCAAGTTGTGTAGCCACCAGGATAGGTACTGGAAGCAGGGGTGATGGGGGGGGGGGAGGGGCTGTCACACCCCCCGGCTTGAAGTGGTTTACGTCCTATCCAGGGTTTACAGTTTGGGTTCAAAGGATCTCAGCCCCCCTACTGTACACATTGTTCCAGCACCTCTGGCCACCAAATCCTGGCGCTGATCTTTGCTGGCTTGGACCCCGGGCGGCTGCCCTGCCCACGGAGCCATCCCAGTAGCCATAGGGATGCCCTAGACATGCTCTCTTCCCCAGAAAATGGGGTGGGGAAGAGCTGCTACTGCTACTTGCTGCAACCCAAAGACTAATTAGGAAAGGCCTCCAGGGGCGGCGTAAGCTGTTCCACCGCAGCCATGTGCCCCTTCGTAGAGCAAAGGCGCTCTCTGCCCGGGGGTTCGTGCTGCTGCCCGTTACCGCAGCATCTCAGCGCCTTCCACAGAACAGAGCAATAGTGACGCTCCAGTGGGTTTCATGGCGGTTCTAGCACCTTCCCTTTCTGGACTCTGAATTCTGCTTGAGGGGAGGGGCTGGGTTTTTGGCAAAGTGGGAGGGGGTCACTTGTAATGGAAATGCTTTCTCCACGAAGAATGTGTTTTGGGTTGGGTTTTTCCCCAGTGTTTCCCAAAGGCCGTCAGGCCATGGGCTGGCCTGATTTCCTTTGGAAGAGTGTTCCACAGCGGGGTCCCCTGGCCAGGGACTGGTGTGTGTGTGTGTGTGTGTGTGTGTGTGTGTGTGTGTGTGAGTTCTCACAGGCTTCCCCCCAGGCATTGTGATCTGCACTGTCCCAGGGAAGCACCGCTATTGCAGTGGGTCAGAGACCAAAATTTCATCATTGGTGGAGCTGAGGAATGACCCTCCTCTCCCCCCCCCCCCCCCCGCAACTGCTTTGGCAATTAGGACCAAGGTCTGAATCTCTTCCTTGCCTAAGAGGAAGGGACAAAGTTTCCTAGTAGCTGGAGGGGAAGAAAGCAGAAACTGATGCTACCCGCTCAGCCAAGCTTAGCAAGGTGTCAAACAGGATCCCCGAGGCTTCACACCATGCTGATGAATGGCAACTGCAGTACATGCCTTTGATGCAAGGCAGAGACAATGTCTTGGAAGTGTTTCTCTTTCTAGCATCACTTTTTGGCCTTGCCTGGAGCTGGGTCAAGGATCTGGCCTGTAACAGCAGAAACCTGCTCCGATGTATTACCCACTTAGCCTTCCTGAGGGGCATTAAGAAGATCTTCCGTTACATAGCTGGAGAAATCAAAGCTCAGGCCTTGGATTGAGGCAGCTCCCGGCAGTACTGCACCTTGGCCCCTCTCAGAAGCAGCTATTTCCATCACCAGAATCCCAGTGTTGTAAGAAAATTAATCTCTAGTTGTTATGGTTACGAGGAGCACCTCACACACGTGACCAGAGAATCGCCAACGCAGAGATGTCTAGGTGCGTCGGCAGAGCGCTTGGAGCAGGAGCTCTGAGATGTGTGAACTGCCCCGTTCACCTCAGTGAGGGGTTAACTCCCATCACCAATATTGTTAATTATTTCATTCCTCGTGTGACACATTCCTCAATACCTGCGCCCCTCACTGTGAGCCAGCGCTCATCGCAGTGCCACAAGTGGGTGGCATTTGGGAGATATTTTGCAGTCACAAAACTGCCAAGTCCAGTGACCCTGGCAGTCCCTGGGCATATGGAAGCCACACCGAAGGGCAGTCATGCACCAGCACTATTCTATTTTGAGTAACAGCACAATCTACAGTGAGCAGTGTGGTGTTTTTGGTAGCTCTTGTGGGCGGAGCATGGAAGGTACCAACTTCCCCCTGCCCCAAATTGACTCCTAGGAAAACATTAAACTAGCATGAAACATATTGGGATACAATCACCAAGGGAAATAAAACGAAACAGAATTTGCATTTTCACTCTTTCACCACCACAAGTAAACAGCAGAGCATCAAACCCAGAGTCTTGAAACAGTCACGCAAATATTCCAACCATATAAACAAATGTTTCTTCCCATGGGGGGAGGGGGCAGAGTCAATCATTCTTTCCTGCAATATTTGTTACTCCTTAACCCCAGGAGCAGTCCGAACACAAGAAACCAAGCAGGGAGGGGGGCAAGCCCCCAGCAGTAGGTCACTGAATTTGGTAAAGAAGAACGGTGAGCATTTCACAATGGTCAGATGACTGATGGAGGGTCCAATTTATTTCCTGTCAGCCTGGCATGCTTCGGTAGTGCGGTGATACCTGCTCTGTGATCACTAGTCAGTGTCTTCTTAACAGCTGGCGTTCCTTGTCTGCCATTCATGCGGTATGTGCTGGGGCGCGTACGTACTTCGCTGGGCTCGGAGCTCATCTGCCTTGCACCGTCTCTTGGCACATTGTTCATGTGGACTAGCTCCGCTGGAAGGGGGTGTGAGGGGTACCAGGGCTTGCACTCTGCTAAGCAGCAGGGACAGCTCTCTTCTAAAACCCCTCCTTGGTACTTCCCACCAATCTTGGCAGGCCATGTGGTGGGAATCAGAGTCTCCAAAGGTCTCACCCTTGAAATGCTTCCAGCCTGGTTGGCAGACTGTGTGGCACCTTCATGGCACCTCCACTGCTAGAAGGGTGCTGCAGCGACACCCAAACTCACTCCCAAGGTCTTTGGCTGGTTCGGGGCATTTCCTCCGGTAAGAGGGCCAGAAGAATGGCCCCATGCTGCCTACCCTCTCCATCCCTACCACAGGGATATGCCAGAGTGGGAGGGGCACCGTGGAGACGGTTCTTGCCACTCTTGGGTGGCAGAGTGCCATGTAGCAGGCCAGTCAAAGGCACTATTGAGCAGCCTCTAGGGTTGCTGTCTGTTGCATTAAAGGCCAGGCGTGCTCTGGGCTGGATCCCAAATTCCAGCGTGAAGCCACCTTTGTCCCTGTCCACCTCATGGACGCCACCTTCTCGCCGCACAGCGTGAGACGGGCAAGGTACAACTGGGGAACTGTCTGCTGCTGGAGACTTGAGTCCTCCTCTGAGCGCTCTGGTCCCTGCAGACTCGCATGCCTGGAATCCACTGTTCCGCCTTGCAGGGCCGCGCCGCGAACGAGGTCCCGCAAAGGAGCGCAGCGTGAGGCTCTGTGCGCCTGGAACATGTCATAGCTGGAGCACGCTCACTGGGATTGCTGGTGGGTCTGTGATGACCATTGCAATCTCTGGAAGGGGTTAGGGCCTGGAACAACAGTGGACAAATCCCACGTATTGTGCAGTCACCCCGCCTTCCCCACTGCTGCCGCTTGCATATTCTCCGGGCTGTTCACGCCTCCCATTGCTGCTGAGCAGAACAGACGCCCAAACTAACGAATCATTGCCATTGCTGCAGCAAAGCTCTCTGGGTATTAGGAGACTTTTAAACTCTCCCTGCCTCATTAGCAGTCTAACCCGAAGAGAGAAATCCATTATGCATGGAGACTGAAAAAGCAAGCACTGAAGTATCAAATGTATTAGCCTCAGCCTGAGAAATAGCAAGCTAAGCTTGCCAGGCTCACCTCGGCTGGCCCAAAGCGCCCGTGCAGGGGCGGTGTCTGGAAGTGGCTCAGATCTGGGTAGAGCCTGTCTGTGGCTCTCCCCTGAGGGGATGTGAACAGGGTGCAAGAATCTTCCACTTCCTTTCCTCCCCCATGTTAGGGCTGGCCACAGCTACGCTCCTTGCCCTCTGCTTTGGTAGCAGAGCCAGTCAGCCGTGAGGGGCGGGGGCCGGTCCCTGGAAGGGGTGTAGCATCAGTGAGCTCCCCTGTGCATGTCAGCAGGGCCTGGAGGCCTTGTTTGCAGACTGCTCCCAGGGCAGGGGTGGCTAAAAGCCAATACCTAGGAGAATGCAATCCTCCTAACGTTGTGTCTCTAGCAACCCGAGGGACCAGTGTTATAAACGGCTTCATGTCAGAGGAGGAGAAGTTAATCGAGACAGCCAGAATGAACAGCGATCACCCCTAAGGGCGCGGCAGGTTTGCCCCTGCTGGATTAACGAGCACTGCTTCACCAGCACGGCACAGCCTGGGCACTCTTCCAAAGCACGCAGGCGAAGGAAGCTGTACCAGAAACCGTTCAGACCCCTGCAGGCATGCTGGAGCACATCCCAGCTCCAGGAGGGGGCTTGCAGAGCTGGTCATGTGCAGCCCATGTTTCATAGGCGTCACTGAGACCATCGTAAACGGCAATGGGGCTGTTTCAGCAGATGAAACTCTGCCTTCTTCAAAAACCTGGACAAGGAAAGTGAACCGGGCCAGAGGCGACTGGAGACAAGACTTGCTTGCCACAGATCAAAGCTTATGGAAAGTATTTTCAGGACTTCATTTAGGTAACTTCTGCACTTGCATTTGCTCTTGTCCCTATTCATTGCAACTGATAGTTTTGGGGGGCAGGTAGGTGGTGGGGGATGGTTATCTGGGCTGATGGAGTTAGCAAGTGCCCATTGATCTGCTGTTTGAAAATAGTGTTGAACAAATAGAGCAAAACTGAGTACGAACTCCAAACACCCAGAAAGGGATGGTGGATCCAGGCCCATCTGGATATAAAACATCTATCAATTTAGTGTAAGTCATTTTGTATCCCTGATTTTTATTTTAAAATGTTGCTCTTAACCCTCCCTCCCCAAAGCTGATCTGAGAGTTTCACAGTGGAACACTCAAAATAGCAGTGCAGAAATGTTTGACGTTTCTCTTCCATCTACTGGCTTAAAACAAAAAGGTCTTTGTGCCGCATAGTGCGTGGCCATAATATTGTGCGCAGAAGAGAGCATTATGACATTGTGAGGTTTTTTGTCTTCTCCTTTGATTCGGAAAGCTTGCTAGCAATGGTATGGTTAAACAGATATTATGCAGCGTAGTGATAACCAGTTTGAAGTCATTATACAAACAGTTTAATTTGATGTTGCTCTATAAATAAACTTAGATTATTTGCCTGCATATTTTGTTGAGAGACATAAAAGCTATAATTCCTAGCAACACATAATGATGTTCTGATGACAGTAACAAAAATTATGTCTGCCATTCAATGCTTAACTTCTCCATCATTAAAAACTTTATCACATACCCAGTAAAAACAAAATGAAAACAGGTTAGCCATCTATCTACCAGCTACTTTCTAGAGGAGCAGCTGAAAGACAAAATCAACTATAAAACGTAGGGGATGTATATCTTACTATAAGACTGTCACTGACTTCAGTGGGCTTTGGAGCAGATCCCTTTATCTTTGTAGATAATGGTAAGGCTTGTTACATTTGATTTGCATGTCTGTTTCTCTAGCTGGCTTTCTCTGGAAGTGCCACTTGCTGAAAACATAGTTTTGTCTTTCAGTTAAGATGCAGTTTCGCTTTTAAAACAGATTTTTGTTCTAAGGCAATACTCCAACCTAATCACCCATTACTGTCACTTGGAAAGCTCAAGGACTCTCTTGGCTCCAGTTAAGATGCAGCCAATGGACTAAAACTGCTGCCAGAGCAGACATGAAAAGAGCACGCCTCGCGGTGGAGGTGTCAGGCAAGGTTTTGTAGAGTAATGGAAATGACCCGATGGAGTTTTTACAGGTGGCCGATGGGAATGCTTGGTTTGGTTAACCATTGAACGTTTCTATAAACTAGTGACAATACACCAGACAGCTCAAAACATAATGGTTGTGGTGCCTATAACACCGACCTCGGTGTCCTGTTTGACTGCATGGTTCTCTGTATCCTGGCCAGCACACGGAAGTAAAGGTTGAGTTAGGTGTTTGGAATGGGAGCTGCAGTAAGTATGCATCCTTGTACCTGGTGGGGAGAGCCGGGCGAACAACCTCCATGCACATAACAGGAAGTTCTGAGCCTTTCTCTTGGTCAAGACAGGATGTTTCTTGCTCAGGCACGGAGATGCACAGCTGGTCTCTGATCTGGCCCTTCAGGCCCAGTCTGAATCTACGAGCATAGAGTATCTGTGGCTGTCAGCTAGTAGCAATATACTGTTGTTGAACTCCTCCTGGATGAACACTCCCACGGCCACCTCTTTAGCAACTGATCCATATCCTAGCTGTAGAAGGCATTTCTGCCAGGTGAGTGGCAGGAATGTTACAGTGAAGCTCTTCTCATCTAGAAGTCACCTCGTGGACACAGAGATTGGATCGCTGATGTCACAGTGTTTGAAAAGAAAGGAACACTCCGCTGTCTCTGACGGTGTTTGCTTACTGTGAGTTCCTTTTGAATGAAACATTTAAAGCTCACAGTGGGTGCTGCAGCTTGGAACGGGTCACGCTGCTTGTAGCGCTGGTATCTGTTCCAGAAGAGCTGTGATTCTTTCATTATTTATTACTTCATAAAACCACGCTTGAATTTAGCAAGAGCCAGCCTTCTTTGCAAAAAGTGATATTTATTTTTGCAGACAGACGCAAAGACACATCTGCCAATTTTGTGCTCCCATATTCTAGAGTGATGGCCTCAACAAAGCAAGCTGTTATATCTCTCTAGAGGAAACACTTCCACAGTGGACAAGCCTTGATAACAAAGTTCTCTTTCTTAAAAGGTGCCTATGGTTGAAATAATAAGCAGAGGAATATTGGCTATGTTGTAATTTTTGCATGCAGCACATTTGTGACTTTTGTTTTCCCTTTTATTTTAGCCACAGCGATTAAAGGACAAATCAGTCTTTTTACCTGCCCAAAACAGCCATTGTTGCAACACAAGTCAGTCAATGGAACTGTCTCTATTTACATTTTCTTAAATCGGCATGATCACAAGTCCCAGTGCAGAATAAACCCACAGAGAGCATCAGGACTTGAACAGGGATTTAAAAAAATCCACTCCATCCATGGGAGTTTTACCTGAGTAAAGGCTGTAGGAGGAGGCTGAAATAACCTGTAAATGAACTAGGAATTTGCTCAGTGGTTACAATGTGAAATACTAAGGATTAATCCAAATGCAAATCTGTGTTCTAGCCAATTCAGCACTGGTGCTGGAAAAATCATTACTTCTCATTACAAGGCATGTGTGACTTCCACAGGGGAAGAGAGATCATGCCCAATTTACTGGTAGGCAGAGTTCTAGACTTGCAGAAATGATCACTATACGGCAGCAGGTAGCGTTCTGACAAGGGCCTGGCACATCCCATTACAGTCCATCAGGGAGAATGTGTGTGACATTCATTAAATTAGAACTTGCAAAGAATAACATGCCAGAATGTTGTCAACCATTTCCCCTCCTGAATCAAAGAGGCAGCCTCCCAAACTGAAACAGTGACATTGTCCCTGTGCTTCTATGAACACATCTGGATACAGAATCATTAAGCAAGTGCCCCTTGAAGGACTTGTAAAGAGCTCCTTTGGATTAAGAATGGCACATGAGAGGAGAAACAGGAAACATTTTATTGCACGTCAGGGATAAAACTAAATTGTTTCTGAGTCTGGAATAAAGTAACGAGCACAATATGAAAACACAATCTTAGTCCAGTGCTTATGATCCCCCAACCTCAGGGACACGAAGAATTGTGGGAAACTATCAGCCATCCACATCACCCCAGGAATCAATCAGTGACCCATAACGCCCGCGAGCTGTCCAGATCGACTCTGCGTCTGAGAAAATGGACAATTGATGAGTGAGTTGTAAATCACATTCTCTTGGTTGATTGGATACCCAGTGAAATTCTTCTTAAGTGACCACCACAGGGACTGACAAACCATGGTTGGTTGCTTAATAGAGGTGGACTTCAAGGACTAGTGAAGCAAATTTATACTTCATGTCCTCAGAGATACGTTGAGAAGGAGTCCCACTATAGGTGGCCTCTTGTACAGATTTCATTGAACTGGTGAGATCAGGCACTTTTTGCAGCAGGAACATAGAGGAGTAAACGATTATAAATCCTTAACGGTGCTGAACACAGTCCAGCCAGCTCTTGCACCTTTCTTGACCTTCACTGCTGCAGCTCTTCACCTGTCAGGTGCTCTGTCTGTTGCTCGTTGAAGCCTACTTTGTTGGTACGTCTCTTCCATCCCGTCTGAGCTGCTTCTCGTAGGTCCTTTTCTCCATTTGATCGTGATGTTAGAATTTACTCTCCTTTTAGCTCACACAACAATTCCCCCTCTGGCCATCTGCCATTCACTTTCCTACTCACAGCAGTAAGTGTGCCTTAGGGTTATTTTGATATATGGCAGTTCTTGTAAGTGCAATGAAGCAATGATAAAGCAAATAGAAACAGACCTTTAAGGGGATGGGGGTCCTTCTCCTGTTACACCCTGTTAGCTAGTGGGGAACCCTGCAAAGAAAATACCATCTGCCTCGTGACTCACTGGCTGTCGTCTCATTAACTCCGTGTGTGATGTCAGGGCGGGGGCCTGGCTCTCCAGGCCGTCTCGGAGGGTGCTGTCTCTGCAGGGAAACCCTGGGGGTAAAGCGTAGGCAGAGGCTGTTGTTAATACCAACCTTGGAGGGGGTGTGTGTGCGCGGGGCCGATAGAAGAGCACATCAAAGCGGTGGAAGATTGCCTTGGATGGGGGCTGAGGTGTGGGGCTGGGAGGGAGCCCGGGCAGCCCCCAGGGGTGTGGCAGTGGCCGGCACACCCCTTGGTCATGTTGGACTGTCAGAGTTCAGACTCACTAGTTCTAACCCCATGTATCATGGGTTTCAATAGTCTTTACCTCTTGTCATGGGAGGATTCTGTTCCACCTTCCTCTGTGGGCGGGTAGGGGAACCCAGCCACCCTCTCCCCCCCCCCCCCTCCACTGGTTCTGGTCCAAGGAGGCCAAGGACTGGCTGTGCTGACCTCTTCCTGGGCCACTTCCCACCTTGCCCTGTCTGGGGCCTTATCCCGGGTGCCTGGGCGGAGGCGGAAGGAATTGGCTCTACTTGCTCTGAGCTTCTCCTACCACTGCACTGCAGAGCTTGGCAGCACTTACCTGCAGCACACCCTTTGCATTCTGGGCCCTGGGCAAATCAGTGCCAAGCCCACACAGCAGGTCCATCACGGCTCTCGGCTACATCCCTCCCTTTGTGGTGGGGCCACAAATCTCCGCTCTCCTAAGTTCCTGCAGCAGACGGACAGTGGAGAGCTCCCCCACTGCAGGGAAACTCTCAACTGGAGCAGGCTCCTCTGTCTGCTTCACCCCTGGCCCCCGGCCTGGCATGTCAGAGGAGTCTATGGGCAGGGTTGGGAGACAAGACTCCTCGGTGCAGCACGGCTCTTCTGCACGTGATCCTCCACTGGCAAGTGGTCCCTGAAGGCCCTGACACTAAGTGGGTAAGGTAGAGCTGCTGCCTTGTAGCTTTACCTTGTACTTGGGCCTGGCGGATCAGAGTCAAGGAGCTGCAGCTGGCTGCTGGAATCCTTCACTTCTGTGGCCAAACTGCAGGTGGAGAATCTGCCCCTTGAGCCCTGCTGGGAACTAAAGTCAAATAATTAAGTTACCGTAAATAATCATCAGTTATCTCTCAGGAGTCGTGGGATGGAATCCAAGGCAGTTGGAGGGCAGAGGTTTGGGTTCTCGACAGAAGTGCAGATCACAAGGTGTTCCAGGTAGTGTAGGTTGCATTGGACTATCATCACCAAATAACTCCAAGGACTTTGCTGTATTTTTGGAAAGCCCCCTCTCAGGTTGGCAACTAGCATGAAGATCGGTCAAGTACTGCAGAACAGAGCAGGCCGGCTGCAGGACAAGGGCCATATTAGAAATTAACACGCTAGGCATTCCAGCAAACTGGTGCAGCTTATGCATGTGGCTCGTTAACCTCTTAAATATAGTGTTAACGATTCTTCCCACTTCATTGCATGTATCACGATCCATGGTGGCTTTCTTGAAGCCCAGCTCCTGCAATCATGTTATGTGAGAATCTGCACTTTCAGTAAGAAAAATAAAGTAAGTTTCTAGCCTTTGTAGTTACAGAGAATGTGAAAACCCAGAGGATCAGATGCCAGAAGGCAAAGACCACAACTGAAAAAATCTCATTTTGAAACCGTGCTCATGACTTTTTTGGAGGAATTCTGAACAGTTGGGGTTGGCCAGGAGCTCTGTATAGGTTCTATCAACATGGAGCATACCCCAGGATCTGGGGCCCTGTAGATTGGGATCTCACTAGTACAGCACACTATAAAGAGTAACGAAGATCAAAAGGGACTTGCAAGCTTTCTTTGGGTCCTGTTACTTAGCTGAGGGAAATCAGTAAGGACTTGCTCTGAATTTCAATGGCAACAAGATGGAAAACGTCCAGCAACGTGCTGCGACCTCACTGAGATTTGGTAGAACTTTGTATTTGGGTTCTACATCCTTTTTATCCCCTGGGGCCAGAGCATTATCCTCTTCATGGCTACTAGGAATGTCATGCTCCAATTTATGTTCTAATTCCACTTATGGTCTTTGAAGTATTTTGTTAGCCATTTAATACATCTATATTTAAACATGGATCCGTCTTCTGTGAGGCAACTCAGACAGAATCCTTTTAAGCATGAATTTCTCCTCCTAGGAGCTTCCTGACCTGTCAGTCAGTGACCAGTTCCCATTGTGCACCAGCTCAACGTACCTTTCTTACTTCCTGCTTAGACTGCCTTTGTCAGCTTCAGTGATACTCTTACTCCAGTCAGATTCAGATACCTTTTGAGGTCTGGGTGTGATCTCTTTATACTTCTGACATACGTAAAGGGTAACCAGCTTTATGCATGCAGAAACATAAAATTCCTCCTGGCCAGAGGAACAGAATCACTACCTCTAAGGGTTAATCAGTTCAATTAACCTAGTTGGCACCTCACCAGAAGGACCAATGAGGAAAGAAGATCCTCTCAAATCTGGGCAGGGGGAAAGGTTTTGTTTGTGTTCTTTTTGTTTGTTCCCTCTCAGAGACAGCGCGAGAGAGAGACCAAGCAGGTAAACCAGCTCCTACAAAGTTACCTGAAATGATGCATCTAAAATTACAGAAATTGGAAGTAAAGGCAAGGAAATGCATCAGATTATCTTTTGTTTGAGCTGCTGAATTTTCCCTATGCTAAGAGGTAGCTTTATTCCTATTTTTTGTAACTGTTAAGTCCAGAGGAGAGTCCTCTGTGTTTTAAATCTTTTATTATCTTGTAAAGTTATCTTCCATCCTGAATTTGCAGGTGTGATTCTTTTACTTTTTTTTTATAATAAAGTTCTTCTTTTAAGAACCTGATTGATTGATTTTGTGTCCTAAAAACCAAAGGGTTTGGTCTGGGCTCACTTTGTTCACCTATTGGTTGGTATATTATTCTCCAGCCTCCCCAGGAAAGAGAATGAATGGGGTTTGGGGGGGATATTTTGGGAAATAGGGACTCCAAGTGGACTTTTTCCTGAATCTTTGTCTAAATCACTTGGCGGTGGCAGCAGTACCGTCCATTAACAAGGAAAAGATTGTGTCTTGGAAACTTTTAACCTATGCTGGTACTTATAAGCTTAGGGGGTCTTTCATGTGGGTCTCCACATCTGTACCCCAGAGTTCAGAGTGGGGAGGAAACCCTGACAACTTATAATATTTAAATGCATCTCTCAGTCCTTTAAAATGTATCACTTTGCAAAGACTGTAATAGAAGGGAAGTTTTCTCTCTTACACTTTAAGGAAACTCTGTCTTTGGATTGCAAACGCAGCTGACAGCGTGGGCTTGCTTTCTCTTCAGAGAGTCACATCTGTTTGGAGCGACCATAGTTGGACTTTTCTTTTCCTGTCAAGCCAAAGTAAGGCTCCTAAACTCTAGTCAGGTCAGATCATATCTTTTCCCGCTGCTCTTAGAAAAACACAGAACCATTCCAGGCTGAATTCTGCCTGCTTGGACTTGACTCCCCTCAGCTTCATGACTTAAATGGAGCCTCGTGGGGTGCAAAGCAGAGAGTTACTGCTGCCACAGGACTGCAATGGACTTTCTTTGTGGAGGTGTTTCCCTCACACGAGGGTAACATTTTGCTCTGCAAACTGATTTTTGTTGGCTAAACTGGCTAGACTACGATGGAGATGGCTAAAGGGAAATGTAGTTTTTAGAGATGCTAAGCTTTTACTTAATAATTTTAGCTACATTAGAATGGTTTTAATTAGCTCTTCACATCTAGGGCGATCTGTCTTGTTTTGCTTAGGCGGACATTGGCTCTGATTTTTGCTCTTTTCCAAGAGCTGAACATGATTAAAAGGTCTCTCCTGTCTTCTGTTTTGCTTAGTATTTACACGCTGTGTCTCATTGTTTATCTAATTGCTCCAGATATTGACCGAACCTCTTGGAAGTGGTTTCTCCTTGATTAGCTTCATCTATCATGTGGGGGGCAAGTTCACTTGGCTGTCTCTCCTATTACACCGGAATCACAATGCTTGGGTAAATGCATCCTCTCTCAGAATGACTACAAACGGTCCTCTAAAGTTTTCCCTGCAGTGGTTACTTAGCAACAGTATCACTCTCTCATGTCGCCAAGGTGATCTAGTTAACGTGCTGCTGCTGGAAGGAGACCATCTTAGCAGCATCGAGAAGGTTAAAAGAAGAAAACAAGCACTAGGAAACCATACAAATTACCCATGTCAGCACCAATAGCCTGTTGAACAAATTCTTCACTCAAATCGGAGTGAGGTTTACAACCCTCCCTCCCACGTGGGAACTGCTGGTGCCTGGAGAAGCAGTTGGGCTCTTAGAGAAATGAGAAACCCAGAACTGAACTGTGCTGGTTTCCTGGACTCCCTTTGGTGATCTAAAGGTGTGTTCATGTGTTCTAATGAATACCTTCTAAATACCTTCTGTAGACAAGGCGACGTGTGCTTTAGGATACGGCAAACTGGGCAAGCTCAGACCTAAGCATGAGACTAAACTTCCTCTTGATCAGCTTACTATGTGTCAAAGTCCACCCTGCTTCCCAAGCTGCACTACTGAGAGCGGGCGCATCTCGTGGTTAGAGCAAAGGATTGTGTGTTAGGAGAACCTGCTTCTACTCCTGACTCTCCCACTGATCTGCCAGTGACCTTGAGAAAATCTCTCCATGCCGGCTTCCCCAAGGATGAACTGTTCACAAAGCGCTCCACACTTTATCTCTTCCTTCCCCAGGAGAAACCTGAAACAGCAGCAAGGTTGGGGTTTTTATTATGTAAATCAAGCCAGTGGCAACAGCTGTACTGGAGAGGTTTTTTCCACCAACTCCAATGTAGTAGGCAGCTGGGTTGGGGGCTGGGCAGCTGATGTCCTGTCTCACTGCTGGTGTGTCTGGTGATCCCCTGCTGTCTCTCTGGGGCAGGGACCCCTGTTATGTGCCTGTATTGTGCCTAGCAGTGAGGTCTCATCCCTGACTGGGGCCTTGAAGTGCTTCTCTAGTGCCCAGAACTCATCCTGGGGAGCTGGTGGGTTTGAGTGTTAGACTCGGCAGCTGGGAAGAGGGTCAGAACACAGTAGCACTCCAGACACAGGTCTGCCCATCTCTTACAAGGGCTATGTGTGCAAGGAGCACAGGAACCAGTTTTACTGCCTCGATCTAGCTCTATCTGGTCCCCTCGTGGTGGAAGTGGCTTGAAGAGGAGAACATGGCCCTAGATACCTGCCCCAGGAGCCAATCCCTGACCCATCAGGCGAGGCCAGATAACTGTGTGCAAACGGCAGTAGGTTTAATGTGCTGTGTCACAACAGGAGTGACTACTGGTCACTTCCAGGCTATGCCATGAAACGCCTGGCTTGGAGACCTACAGAGAAATAAGAGCTGTTCGTTAGCTTCTCTATCTGTGTCTCTTCAGTAGTCCACTTATAATCCGGCCCTGAGAGAAACATTCCCTCTGGGCTGGCCCAGTTGGAGAGTAGCGGGAAGGGACCCATGAAAGTGCATGAGGGAGGCAACCCAGACCTGAAAAGGGACGCACGCTGCATCCGGGAAAGAGCTGTAAAGAGCTGCACTGGGAACAAAACAGACCCATCCTGACGCCTCTTGGAAGCCTTGTCTGATATCGAATGAGAGCGACGCAAAAGTAGTGGGAAACGCCACACTGAAGCAGAAGCTCTTTGTTTCTGAACTCTCTGGGGAGCTAAGTACAGTAGACACAAAATAAAACACCACGTAATTCAATATCTGTAACCAATGTGGGTAATGAACCCTGAAGCTCGTACGTCTCCAGTGATTCACTGAGACAGTGACTCCTCCTCCTTATTGATCCTGGAGAATTACAGATGAATTGTACTAATGGGATAGGTGGGGTAGCTGCAAGTGGTCTGTAAATGATGGTACCGTAGAACCCGCATGGTCCCTCTCTACAGCATGTGTATTGTACTAGAATAGATGATACAGGATTAAATGAGAACCAGGAAAGTCTTGGACCTCCTAGGTTTTGGTTTTCTGTGTCTTTGCTCTCCATCATCTGAGGCTCTGGCCTTTAGTATTTAAGATGTGTGCCATAAACTTTAGACTGGTCTAGTCCTATTTGATATGCATCAGCAAAAGCCCTGTAAATCCAGCAGAGCAGGGTCCAGAGTGGAAATACTGCAATGGGAAACATTACTTTTCATGCGTGTATATATTGCAAAATAACTTCAATTCATTCAGCAAATGGGAAAGGTGTAAAGAAGTTGGCAAAACCATGCAAAGCATAGGAACTGTCCCAGAAAACCTTCCTTTGGTGTCTCTTCTGAGCCTTATATTCATGTCCCCTTTTATTTTGGAATATATTATGTAAGGCTATGTGTGTACCTATATTACATATAGGCTATGCAAATTAAGATTCTTCACACATCACCTGTACCCTAATATATCCTATGACATTTTGGATCATCAGATTAATACCATTTTAGCCAATTCACTTCATGACCTTTTCACATCTAATATAGAGATTCATTTCTCCTTGAATTGCTGGCCAACTCATCGATGATACTTAAATATGGGTAAAGGTTTCTCTGAAGGAATTGTTGCCAATACCGTCGGCACAAAGCTCTGTCCTGGACTATTGTCTTGATGTTCAAATTCCAAACAGTACTTTGCGTCTCCACTATTACTCTCACACATGCCGTTTCTTCCCTTGTTTAATTCTCAGAGGATCGGGGTGAATCCTGGTTTTGGAGTCAGTATTTGTCAAGTACAGTTCAAGCTCACAATCCAAAGGAATTCTACTTAGTGCAGAAACAAGCCAAGCTGCTTCCAACACCTAGAAACTTCACTTCAGAGGCTCACACAGATATTTTATACTAGGTTTGATCCACAAGGAGTCACACCCACTAGGTTTCTCTTTCAGAGAACTCAAAGCCAAACTCTGTCAAGGGCTCTGAATTTCACCTGACTATTTGTCAAAAGAAAAGAAACTACCTGCTCTGCCTTCATGCAAAACCAGCAAGAATGAGGCTGACCTGATTAGTGCTAGACTGTGACTTGAGATCAGGTTCAGTTCCCAGTCTGCCACAGACTCTGCCACTTTGGGCAAATCACTTAATCTTGGTGCATCCGTGCGCTCTAGGTGCCCTTAGTGCTTCAGGGCAGGGGCAGTCTCCGACCAATGTTTTATACCACGCCTAGCTCAATGGGGCTCAGATACTAGCTGCAGCATCTAAATGCTACTTTCAAATTGACAAAATAATATAAGCTGGCCCAGATTTGCTTCAAATATTAACCAGTCCTAGAACACTTAGACTGGGTCCTTTCTGGGAGCAGCAGGTGTTAGTGCAGATGTCCTTCAAAGCTCTGTTTTTTAATTAGGTGTCCAAGCAGCTAGATCTTGGAGAAATGTGGGATGTGGTACAGCTCTTGTGTGAAGCTGTGCACATCAGAACTGAAGTTTAGTCTCTGACAGAAACTTTCTAGGTGAGCACTTCTGCCTGCCTGCAGAGAAAGCTAAAATATTCCGTGCTGCCAAACGTGTTACCATCCGAGTCTCAGATCTGTGCTGAAATTCCTCTCCTGGTGAGTTTCGGGTGGTCTGGGGTTTCGCTGTGAACACCTCATCCAGCTCCAAACGTGGGAAAGAAACATGGTTTCTCTTGAGATTGGAATCCTCTCTGAGCAATGCAGGGGGATTTGTGGGCCAGCTCTGAGGTGCTCTGAAAATCAAGCTTCTCAGTTAGCTGCCGGGGAGCAGGGGCAGGGGGAAGAAGGGCCGATTTTCCAAAGCCCTGGTGGGATTTAGGAGAACGGAGTCCAGTGGGCTTTTAGTGAGTGATGCTCCTAATTCCTTCAGACGCTTTCAAACCCGGCTTTAGGAGCTGAGCTGTAAGCATCCACAACAAACCCTGGCACGGTACACAGCCCTGCTGTGCTGAGGGGTGACTAGCACAAAGCGGTAACATTTATTTCCTGGTTTGCCTTCCCCACCGGCAGTCTGCAGCTGCATCTTGCTTGGAATTGCAGGGACTTCCCTGCAGCCATGAGGAGCAGGCTGTCTGCACAGGGCGATCTGCTTCATCCCCATCATTAGAGAGGTGGGGGCTGCCTTCTCCGGGGAGTCAATGGGTCATAGTGGCCTTGTGTGGCCAGAGGAAGAGAGGGTCCCATTGCCACCGCTCTGGGCACACCTCCCACTGCTAAGACTGGCCTGGGGTGTCTGGAAGAGGCGCAGGCCCCTGCAAATGCTCCTGCATCGTGGCAGCTGGGGTCAGGGAGGATAGAGTTACCGCCATTTTCCAGCTGCAAGCTCGGGGTGGGTTTGGCCTGGATATGCCACTAAGCTTCATTTTCTCTTGAAGTCAGATTAAGACACCACTTTTGATAGGTCGCCCAAACGTGAACCCTCCTGGTTTTTCCCCCTGCGTGTTCCCTGCTGACAGTTACGCTGGCATCTTCAGAAGACTGGGAGCATCGTCAGTTGACAGGCAGGGACATGCAAACACTGCACGGCAGCGGAGGGGAATGGGAAGAATCTCTTTGAAGATGATCCGTCACTTTAAAATCGGCCCGTCAGTTTGTTCGCGTCCTCCTCGTCCCTTTCCCGGATCCAGACCTTTGCTTCCACAGCAGCGTCTCTTCCTGGTTTGCCGGGATAAATTCTTTAGAAGCAATTAATTTCCCCTTCCCCGGTGCAGCTGGGAGGACACACATTGATTTCAGACGGGTAGAGTTCCCAGAAAGAGGCCAGGGGAGATGTACGTTCTCTGTCCCAAGCCAGCTTGCCCCAGCTGCTTGTTAATTGGAATCCTCCAGGAAAAGGGGAATCGGTGGGGGGAGGTATTTTTTTCCCTCTGACTCAGGGCCCATTCTCTGTATTTCCTCCCATCCCTGTGGCTCTCTCCTTCTCGCTGCCTATTAGAAATAGATTGAAAACTCAAATCCTGCACATGTCCTGCTGATTTTGGTATGATGCCTGTAGCAGGGCGGCGACTCACCCCTGCGGCGCCTCCTGCTGGTCTGTCTGGGAATTAGCTCACCAGCGTCTGGAGCGCCCTCTGCAGGCCGATGTCCCGCTTGCTGCTCTGGCCCAGAGTCCCTCCCCGGACCCCGGTGCCCTCTTCTCTTGGGTGCTGCACCCCTGCAGTACCCCTTCAGATCTTAGGGTCTCCCCTCCCAGTCTAGGCAACTGCCAGTCGCCATTTGCCCCCGTTCACTGAGGCAGACTGCAGTATCATTGCCACTCATCACTGGCAGGGGGGGTTGGCCTGCTGCTACTGTCTCAGTAGCTATGGGCTGCCCCCTGCAACCTCAATACCCTTTGTTAGGCCTTCCCCTAGGCCCTGCAGCCTGGGGGTTTCCAGGCAGGAGCTTCCCCATCCCTGCTTCACTCTGGGTACTTTGTCAAACTCTTAGCAGCCAGGCCTGTCTTCCTCTGCAGCCAGAGGAGACTCTCTGTCAGGCCCCTGCCTCTCAGCCCTTTTATAAGGGCTGGTCTGTTTGGGGCGTGGCCACCCAGCTGAGCCTGCTTCCCAATCAGCCCAGCTTTACCCTACTCAGCCTGGGAGCTGTTTGCCCCCAGCCACAGCCCTTCCCAGGGCTGTTTTAAACCTTCTCCACTGGAGTGGGGCAGTCGCCCCAGTACAATGCCACGTTTGGGTGCTTTTCGCCTTCCTATGACATCCATAGTCGTGGTGACAGCATCAGACTCGGAGGATTGGCCCAAGGTGGCCTGTAACTTCTGGAATGCTGCCACTTGCTGTGACACAGCGGTGCCCACCTACAGGGGAGGCACATTGAATAGACAAGATTATTCAAATGAGCAACCCCCTCCTCCAGGCGCACACACAACCCACCCTCCTGTCTGATTGCAAATCTCTGCATTGGTTAGACATACGGTGCAGCGCCTCTTTCACAGTGAACAGAGAGCTGGCATGGTAGCACGTCTGCACAGCTCGGCATGGGCCCAGCGACTGCCATAGAGGCCGATTCTGGATCGGGACCATTTGGCTCCACGTCGGAGGAGACTGAATGTAACATTTGCACACTGCACTGTCTGCAGAGACAGGTAACTGCCCTCATGTACTGAATCGAGTGTTGGCTGTTTAAAATAAGTTATTCCTGTTCTTTCCATTCGCATGAAACCTCATCACTTCAATTGATACCAGTAGGGTGGCTGGCAAGCTCTTGATTATTTTTAGTAAAATTATATGTTCCTTACCTGGAACATAAGAACGTCCCTACTGGGTCAGACCAAGAGTCCATCTAGCCCGGTATCCTGTCTTCTGACAGTGGCCAGTGCCAGGTGCCCCCAAGGGAATGAACAGAACAGGGAAGCAAGTGATTCATCCCCTGTCGCTCATTCCCAGCTTCTGGCAAAGACTAGGGACACTATCCCTGCTCATCCTGGCTAATAGCCACTGATGGACCTAACCTCCATGAATTTATCTAGTTCTTTTTTTGAACCCTGTTATGGTCTTGGCCTTCACAACATCCTCTGGCAAGGAGTTCCACAGGTTGACTGTGTATTGTCTGAAAAAATACTTCCTTTTATTTGTTTTAAACCTGCTGCCTATTAATTTCATACCTGACTCCTTTTTCTCTTCTCTGGCACTAAAATGGAAGCTGAGTGGGTTCTTTTTAGTTATTGAACAGGAAGAATGTAATTAACCAGTCTCTCATAACTGTATCAGGACTTTACATTAGCTGTAATGACCCCAATCTATCTGTGTAATAAGCAGCCATTTTATTAGCTAGACAGATGCCTTTTGAGTCGCTCCCTACAAAAGTGCTGTGCTTGCGGAAATAAGTTTCAATAGTTGTGATTTATTTTTTACATAGGGAGTTTTATTTATATAGTGCAAATTTATCGACCTAATTATGCAGCTACTCATCAATAACACTACACTTGCTTGCAGTTTCTTAATTTTTTCTTTGGTTCTGATCTCCTTTTGTGTTCTGTAGCTGCACAAATCGTTTATTTGGTGCAATGTCATCACTCCAAAATTATAATATTAAAGATACCTTTAAATGTGTCATCTCAACGATAAATGTCCTCTAATTAGGAGATATTGGAGCTGCTTGGTCTTTCTTCTTGGTACAAGCTGTTTGAAATTGAAGTGAGAGCCAAAAAATAGGAACCGGGAGGATTCATTAAGCTTTATGATTCGCTTTGGTTCAGATCAAAAATGTTGAGGTCTTTATTGAGGCCTGAAACTCTTGTGTCAGCATCTTTCTTAGCTACTATTGCTTTAAAACCTCTGTCTTTAAATCTAAGAGCTTAAGGGTTTGTTCTCTCCACTCAAGGCTATGTTTATAAAAGTGCCTGATAGCAGAGTGTTTGTTCCAGTAATTCAATGCCCCACCCCATCCTACCACTGTCTCTATGAGATGCTGGACTACACTTGGAAAGAAATACAATTAAATATAGCGAAACAACAATATTAGAAACCTGCTAAGAGTCTGGGAACCTGCCCATCGATCACTGTGCAGAGAATTGCACCATGTTCAATGGCAGAGTCCTGAGCAAGAAATGTGTTCTGTGGGAGTCGAAGGAGGAATCCATTGTAAATGAATGTCTTCTCTCTTTAATTACAGATTCCTTTCTATTTTTGGGAGTTGGACTATGTACTTATGCTGAGTTAATCTACAAAAGAGAATAAAATGTACAAATTATGGCTTGTTTTCCTCATCAGTCCTACCTTAGTAGAAGTAGGGTTGCACATTTGGTATTTAACATGCTAGGATGCTGAATTCCACAGTTAGCAGGAGAATGAGTTTCATTGACTCATCAGAAAATGTGGCTTCTATGAAAGGGGAAAATGGTTTTTCAAACAGCTCCAGTTGTAAAATTCCTCTTGTGAGATTTACGACCCGGTGAGCTCAAAGAATGTCAGTTTGCCCCATCAACCCAACCAAAATGGTGATGTCTCCACTGTTGTTCACCACAGAATATTGTTCACAGGATATAGTCTGGCTTGGTACAGTGCACGATATAACTGAAGATCCAGAGGGTAAAAGTGACAGCCTCCCACATCCCCCGCTTCCACCGCATACAGAAATATCCAGCTTTCAGAGTAGCAGCTGCGTTAGTCTGTATCCACAAAAAGAACAAGGAGTACTTGTGGCACCTTAGACTAACAAATTAATCTGGGCATAGGCTTTCATGGGCTAAACCCCACGTCATCATAAAATGGATTTTAGCCCACGAAAGCTTATGCCCAAATAAATTTGTTAGTCTCTAAGGTGCCATAAGTACTCCTAGAAATATCCAGAGCACCCCCACCCCCACCCTGTCAATGCCCATACTATACTCGCAATGCTTATTTGCATGTTACCCAGAATGCTCTTTGAGCAGCTTTACAGCCATGCAATAGTCTGAGCTCTGGGAGGTTTCAGAGTAGCAGCTGTGTTAGTCTATATCCGTAAATAAAACGAGGAGTACTTGTGGCACCTTAGAGACTAACGCATTTATTTCAGCATAAGCTTTCGTAGGCTACAACTCGCTTTATTGGATGCTGTCATAAGTATAAAGTAGCTTAAAATTACTGTTTTACCTGTGAAGGGTTAACCTAAAGTAACCTAAGAGAGGAAATAACGTACAGGAACAAAGAGAGTGTTTTTTAGTTTCAGTTTCCCTCCTCGTCTCGCTCGTGTTGATGTTCGCCTGGCTATGGAACAAACCAACCTTCTGTCTCTATTCTAGATTTCTATAATCTTCTAAAAAGCCAAGTCCAGTAGTAAGTAAATTGTATGCTTAAACTGTATCACTTAATAATTGATCCACGGTGTTTCTTTTTGTTAGCCTTTAGCAAAGGGAAAAATTCCTAGTAAGGGGGTCAGAAGGCTGTATAATGTTAAGGGTTTTTTTCTATTAATTTCTGTACAAGAAGTTTATGCTTTTCGTTTTTCTTTAATTGAACTTTTCCTTTTAAAATTCTATCTGCTTGTTTCTATTAAATAAATCCTGGTTTGGATCGGGCACGTCTCATAAAAAGTAAGGGTTTTGGTCTTTGTTCTCGAGCCTCTCCCAGGTGAAGGGAGAAGATTTGGGGGTAATTAAAGAAGGGGGTTCCAATTTACCTAACCCCATGGTTTTGGGGGCTTAAATTGGTGGTGGCAGTGTTATTCCAAGTCCAAACTAAAAATGTTTGGGTTCTGGGGAAAAAATGTAACCTAAGCTGGTAAAATAAGCTTGGGGGGTTATTTCTTCTTTCATGCGGGGTCCCCACATCTTTACCCTAAAGTTCAAAGTGGGGAGGCAAACCTTAACAGATGCATAGAATGGAACATACAGTAGTAAAATGAGGTCTGGGAACAATAGTGAGATCTGGTCTGGGCTTGTAGGAGCTTAACACTGACTAGAAAATGACTCGCTTACTATACAGTTGATGAGGTGAAGAAATAGTATGTCTGCTTTCTTACATTTCTTAAACAGGAGACTGTTCTGAGTATTCGAGCCCTCTCAGCCTTCCTGCTGTCACTGTGCAGAAAGAAAGAGAACTGTAAACATTTCTGACACTTGTCGACGGCTATTTCCACATATATTGGCAGATGCTAAGTCCCGGTGTGAACAGCATCATGTGTCCTAGGGGCAGACCAGCCAGCACCCATAACCCAAAACTTAAACTAGGCACATAAATTGACCCGACCCTTTTTTTTTTTTTTTTGGTAAGTGACGTTGGGTATTCTCAACTTCAATGGGAGTAGCAGAGAGTTGTCACCTCTGAAAATTTAGTCATTTATATTTAGGTGCAGAGTGATTTTGATGTTATAATGTAGGCTGAGGCAGATTCTGGCGGGCCCAGAAGATGGCGTTTGGCGCTAAAGAAATCAATCTGTTACTTTGCAGAACCACCTCAACTTAATGAAAAGAAAATTCAGGAGTGTTCCTGGTTCCCACTGGCTAAGCAAGACATGACAGGACATCCCGCTTACCAAAAATAAGGGAAAACTAAAAAACCTATTGCTGCTGTATTCCCCTTCCATTGGTAAGTCGGTATGAAAAGAATATATGAGACCAATTAAGCTAACACTATAACTGCATAAAGACACAATTCTTTCTATCCTTTAAAAAATGGAAATAAATCCATAAAAATCCAGTACACCATTCAATGATTTTTCCCCCTCAATGTTTATAAATTTGTATCAATTCCTCTTGCACATCCCTGATAGATGTTCTTGGCATCTGGTAAAAATGGTGTTTTCTGAATGCTGCACAGCAGCTGTATTTCTATTCTGCAAACTGGCTTAAATACAGTGAGAACCGTTTTCAAGCTGTCATCACAAGGACCAGCAAAAACGAGTCACCAGGTAGAGGTTGTCTTCACAGCGGAGACACCATTATACAGGAAACCTAGGGGATGCTTTAAAGTAGCTCCTGGGAGCAAGGAGCTAACTATTTTAGACTATCCTAATGCAGGTTGTGTTGTAATATCTTTGAGTAATTGACTACAGTATTGGCCTGTCTTTTAATTCCCATCTGAGCAAACTGCTTTTGTGTTGCTGGAAGTAAAGCAAACATAAGACACAAATAATTTGGAACATCTTGTTTGGTTTTTTTGGTTTGTTGGTAAGTTGATTTTTCCCCAGACAGCAGCTGCTTAAACACAAAATGGGGGCAGATGCAGGCACCTAAGGATGATCTGGAAAGTTACAAAGGAAGCCCAAAGGGTGAAGAAAAGCCCCTCATTAGCTGTCCCTACATTCAGCCATGTGAATTTCTGCTGTGAACAACTAAGTGCAAAGAAGTCTCCCTGATGCGCGTTACAGGTTTACAAAGATGTGTAGATTCATTAGTCAGATTAACATGCAGGAGTAAAAGATTACAAAGGGAAATGATGGTTAGAGACAAGAAATGTATTTGATGGATGCAGCCAAATAAGTTTTAAGCTTCTTAGAAGTAGGGCACCAGTATAGCTGAGTGAATAATTCAATGAATTCCCTCGTAAGGATCTCCAGGAACCAGGGACAATTTGCTGGAATAATTTGCCTAGCGGGAGTGCTGAGAACTATTGAAACCAACCGTAAACCCTGGAAATCACTTCAAGCCGGGGGTGCGGCTGTGCCCCCCTCCCCCGGCTCTTCGTTCCAGCACTTGTGCCAGGAACTTCCACTATTTTTTTTTAATGTATCCATTGGTGACAATTAGTTGCTGACATTTTTTGGTTTTTTTAGATGTCCTGGCTCATTTGAAATCCAGGCTGTGCTGTGTAGCTGTGATTAGGTAGGTGAGTAACGCAGTATTTTCTAGTCACTGGCTGGCTGAACACTACTCTTGGGAACAAACTTGGACGTGTGAGCTCTCCTGGGAAGCACATTGACTCACGCATGCATTCTGAAAATTCACCTTCTGCAAATATTTTGCCAGTCCTCCAGCATGCCCGGCTGT
The DNA here is from genome assembly GCA_032164245.1 of Sternotherus odoratus. Classification (NCBI taxonomy): domain Eukaryota; kingdom Metazoa; phylum Chordata; order Testudines; family Kinosternidae; genus Sternotherus; species Sternotherus odoratus. Next base: position 84,225,539 of record JAVMKO010000009.1, on the reverse strand, counting down.
GTCCTCTTTGGAGGAAGGAATGCCACTGGGAACACTGAGCAACTAAAAAAGCGTAAGACTTGGGCCAAGCCCAGTGAAGTTGATGGGAGTCTTCCCACTGCTTTCAAAATGAACCCTGGGCCTGTATTTGTCTCTGCATCCTTCATGGCCAAGAGAGAGACACACCCCTCCCTCGCCCCAAGTTAGCTCTTAAAGAATTAAGAGCTAGATTGAGACTTGGATGATGCATTTGCACAAGGCAGGATGAGGTCACAAGGTCTTCCTGGCGCCCTGTGCGGTTGACCCAGAACTTGCTCTGTGCTGTGCCTAAAGTCACCAACTAACCCAAAGGAATCAACAAAATCTTTGGTAAAGCGAATAGGCAGCTTCGCGCATCCTCGTAATCTGGTCTCATCTGTAAACATCTGTCGAACAGTTACATTTTAAACTAGTGCTTCAGAGCAGTTCATAAAAGTGCCTTAGACATGAGCACAGTCTCTTCCATTATTTAATTCTGCCTTCTTTTTTTGTCTACACCATGGGCCAGATCTTGCATTGTGCCTCGTTACTTTAGAACATTGCACCAATGAGCCAAAATAATGGGTGTGATCCTTCATTGAGATGATGGCGAAGATCCACAAAGCTCCAGAAAGATGTGAGTCTTCACAAAGAGAAACATTGAAATACCCTTTTTCCAAGGCATTTTTCCAAGGGGTTTTTAAAAAGTTCTGTCAAGGCTGGCTAAGGCAGAGAGAGGCAGAAAAGGAGTGAGAATTTTACAGAAAGTGCAGAGACCAAATGTGCAGAGTGGCTCTCAGAAATGTGTCAGGCCTAATTGCCCTTTCTGGGAAGTCTTTTGCTGATCTTCAAGTTCCCCACCCTTACATAAACCATCTCAGAGAAATATCTTTGGTCCAAATCATTAAAATAATCAGCATCGTGAACAAAGCAAAATGAAAAGCAAGTTGAACGATTCATTTTTTAGAAGTTTGGTTTTCGGGGCAGAGGGGAATAAAAGATGGTGGAAGCTATAAAACCACTCTTTCTGTCTTTACATTCTCTTTCATCACCCTAGCACATAAGCATCTCTCAAGGGTAAGAACAAGAACCATTTCAGCCATTTCCCAAGAGTAAGAACAAGAACCATTCAGTCCCCGGCCTGCTTCTGCTCCTATGTAACTAGGTAAAAGGAAACCTAGTTAGCCTTGCCTGTTGAATCTCTTTTGGTTCTTACTTGTTCCACCTTTTTTCAGAACTCCAGTTATTTCTGTCACCCATTTCTTGAAAAAAAAAATCATTTTTTTTTCTCTTCTGGATAAAGAACAGATTTTTTTTCTTACGTTCTTTTTCATAACTGCCTGCTGTTAACAGCATCTCCAGATACAGATAAGAGACCACCTAGCTTTGTAGGATTTTTCTCAAAGTAAGTGACGGGAAGAAAACCTAAATTGTATCCTACACTTCTGTGAAACTTTATTCTCACTGGAGCATTTAGCATAGTTTTGTCCCTTCAGAACTAATCCAGGCTCTTTCAAAACCTTATCTGATTAATTTAGGGTGACCAGATCGGAAGAGTGAAATATCAGGACACATGGGGGGGGGGGTGCAAGGGGAGGGGTGTGAGTGGGGGGGCAGGGGGCGGGGACATGAGGGGGCGGGGCATGGAGGGGCGGGATACAACAGGCACAGATGCACAGCCCTGATCAGAGCCATGAGAGGGCACACAGCCCTAGGAAGCTGGAAAAGGGGTTGTAGAAACCATGGGGCCAGGGGTTAAATATACTATTATTTAGTTTATATATTTAATGAAAATAAATGAATAATCGGATAGTGCTGTATTGTTATTGTTTTTATTTTGCGCCCTCCCCTCCCCCAGACACGCAGGGAAGACCTGACGGCCCTGCAGGACTTGGTCTATGAAGGGTGGTGGGTGGCACCCTATGAGTGACTCGAACTTTGGGGGGAGAGGGTGGCTTTTTTTCCTTGTGTGCGGGGAACAGCAGTGCCAAACTGCCTGTTCCTGCACCCGGCTTCGACCTTTGGTCCCGGCCACAGAGATAGGGGAGGTGCTGGCTTTGTTGGTGGGCAGTTTTAAGGGCTCTCCCTCACTAGCACCCCCCCAATGGGCCCCCACTGGCTAGCACCCAAAAACATATAAACCTTCCTCATTGCCCAGCCCCCCCCTCCCACCTCCCAGACACTCATCCCATCACACCCTGCTCCCTTCTCTGGCCACATTCACCAGCCCTACTGGGAGGTCTTTGGCTCCTAGGGTGAGAGCAACAAGCGGTCTCCAGACTCTTCAGCCAAAAGGACTAGCTCTGTGGCTCTCAGTGGCTGGGAAAAGTGCCAGTGGGAGCTGCCGGAGCCTGGAGCAGGGCTTGCAGCCAGGTAAGCATGCAAAGCCCCCTCCCCCAAGAGCCAGAGGGACCTGCCAGGGGCTGAGTTAGGAAGTTCCAGCGATGCTTACCTGGGGCAGCTCTGTTCTCCTGTCCCAGGAAGTATCCAGCAGGCAGGTCCCTCTGGCTCTTGGGGTCGTCAAGATTGGGGCAGGAGCTGGGTTGCGGGGGATGGGGGGGCTGCCCCCTCTGCAAGCAGCCCAGTCCCTGCAGCATGCAGCTCTGTGCTCCACGGCAGAGACCTCTCCAGAGGGGAGGGACCTGGCCGTTTAAAAGCTGCCTGGGGCAGTGGGGCTGGAAGAGGTGAGAGGAGCCACAGCCAGGTATGGGGGGGGGGTTGTGCTGCTTGCATGCACTGGCAGAGGGAGGGGGGAGGCACAGAGCCCCCAGCCACCACCCCCCTTCCCTAGCCCCTCATCAGGGATCATCAGCCCCACCTACAGCCACAGCCACAGCCACAGGCAGAGAGTCAGCACAGATCTCTCTCTGCCGGCGCCTGGGCAAGCAGCTCCCCTTCCCCCTCCCCCCACCGCAGAGAGGGACCTGTCCTGACTCTGCCTGGGACAGTGGCTGTAGGTGGGGCTGATGATCGCTGATGAGGGGCTGCGGGAGGCCGGGAGCTCTCTGCCAGCACTTGCAAGCAGAGCTCCCCTCCCCCCGCAGTCAGCTGTGTGCTCCTGCGGGCAGGCTGAGTGAATCAGCTGCTCTGCCGGCAGGCTGAGTGAATCTGCAGGCAGGAAGCAGTGGCTGCCGGCGCGTGGTGCTGAATATCGGGACAATGGGCGTCCCGACCATGCCTTCATCGGGACTCGGGACAAGTCCCTTAAAATCGGGACTGTCCCGATAAAATCGGGACATCTGGTCACCCTAGATTAATTGCTCATACCCTGTAGCTGGTATGACTTCTAACTTCCCTCTTCTATAATTCCCCCCAAATACTTGCTTAACTTCTGACGTATTCTGCATAATATTATCCCATGACTGGTTGGTTAGTCTCAGAATTCCTTTGGTAAACCCTGCTGCCTTGACAGAATGAATGTTCTAAGGATGTTGCATTCTGATGATAAACCTTCTTTTAAAGAAAAATCCTCAACCCTGAGCCTACATTTTGATCAGGCCAACACTGATCTTCTATGTATTCATATGAATGAGTAGGATTAGCATGAGAAACTTTGCAGTGTCTATAAGCTCTTGAAGTCTGTGCCACAGTTAGTGTTAAAAGTTCACCACGGTTTGCTCATCCTTGAAGTATGTATTAAGCTCCGATCAAGGATGCCGGCCCAATACCTGAGTGAAAACATGAAATGTACTTTAAAAATTGGAGATAATATTGACCTAGGAGATTTAGAAGCCAGCAGGAATTTCTGAACCTGGGCTTCCTTTTTCCCCCTGTAAAATATATTCCTGACACCTTTCTTACTTACCTCAGGGTGATAAACATGTTGTCTTATTGTTCAAGTTAACCCCTAAAATCATACACAAACCTAATTAATCTATACTTTGTTGAAATAATTGAAGAGAATGGACCTCCATAATTTCTCTGTACAAGGAGCAATGAATTCAGATCCCAGTTTGCTGCCATACCGGGGTGAGGTAGAAGGAAAACGTTACACAAATACCGTATGTAAAATTGCAAACTATAAAAGAGAGACCCAAATCAAAATAACTGATCTAAACATATCTGAACTGTGGGGAATCATCAGAACATTCTGGGTGTGGATCTGCACTTTGACAGGCCACCTTCTTTCTCTCTCTCTGATGTGTTGTCTTTAAACCTTGGATCTTAACGACTCAGTTTGTGAAAATTCAGACCTAAAACCACTCTTTGCAGCCTGGGCCTGTTGGTACAAACCACAAATACATATGGACCCAGTTCTCCCTCACTGACACTGGTGTAAAGTCAGTGCAATTATGGCTGAGTGAAATAAGCACTGGCGAGGGTAGACTCAGACCCACGTGTTGCAAAATTTGGGCCTCTTACCAACTGCCAAACATTTTTCTGTCCCAAGAAGTAGTCAGTGATACTGGTGTCTCCGTAACGCACTGCAGCTCTATCTAGTGAGCCATATGAGACTGGCAGGTTAGTTCCCTCTCTTGATGTGGCTTGGAAATGTGACTTTGAACACAAGGGCTTTCCTTGGTCAGCTTTCTTTCACAGCCAGGAGGGCCAGAGACAACCGCTACAGCATTTCTATCGGATGGAAACATCAGGGAGGTTTCTGGAAATTGCACTGGTGAAAAGGGGGGGAGAGGGGGTGTTCTTGACAACATCCTCCTCTACAATTCTCCGCAGCTGTGGATTCCTCTGAGGCTTTTTAATTGCAAACCCTCTGCTGCACTGAACATTTCTCTTCAGCCCATGACAAGAAAACCCATCATCAGGAGCACCATGTGTTGAGAGTGAATGGAACGTTACTGACAGCTCATAAACAAAACAAGGTTTGCTAATGCAGTCTGCTCACTTCCCAATACACTGAAATGTATTTACTGGGCTGTCTAAAGGACTCCCTGTCCTGAAATGCATTAGTTAGTAGGTATGGCCTCTGACTGCGGATGGGGTTGGAGCAGATAAAAAGACAAGTTATTGAATTTATTTGATCACTGGACCCATCTTCCTGTGATCAGTGCCTATTCTTTGTGTGCATGCTTTACATTTTGTTATCAAATATAGATCAAAGTATTGTGTGGTGAGACCAGCCATAAGTATTCTCTCTCATTATTAAACAGACTAACTCCCATCATTCTACAGTTAGGCTGTGTGCTGAACAGAGAGAAATGAAGAGGATAAATCTCAGTTTGCCACTTGTTTCCTAGGGCAGGCACAGTGGCTAAGTAGAACATGGATTTTGTTTTCATTACCATGCATCACAGGCTCCATTGACAGGACATGCACTTATCCCAAAGCGGCTGTGAAGAGAGAATGAAAAGCTTGTGGCCCCCACCTCAGACCTGCCGGAAGCAGATACAGGGCCCTTGAAATCAGTGGCGTGACACACCTGCGTACACATCTGCATCTATCTTGTTTTAAGTTCTGATGAATGTCGGCATATTCCACATCTCAGCACAGTCAGACATCAAAAATCAAATCCGTGCTGGCCGCCCCGGGGCCCACCTCTGTGTTCCTGGTAGGTGGGAGCCTTGTATGGCCACGGAAACACAAGTGAGTGAGCTGCACCAGCACCATTCAGGCAGGATTCCCACCACACACTTTGAAAGTGAAGAAGCTAAGCTCACACACACGGGCTTTAAGAAAGTCCTTATGATCCCCATTTTACAGATGGGAAATGTGAGGTGCTGGGAAACGTGGGCTCAAATTTTTCCCTCTGCTTATGCAGACACGGACCAAAAAGCCAGTAGATCCAGCTACGTAGCATAGACGGGGAAGGTCCAACATGGGTGTGTCCTCTCCAATGGAAGCTTCTCTCTATGAACTGAATGAGAGAGAGGGAGGTGGAGGTGCAGCTGAGGAGAGATTGATGCTGGGGAAGTGTTTTCCCTCTGCTGTGTTCAGTGCCCCATCTCTGCTTAAGTGAATGCTTAGCCAGGTCTGGGTCAGCAGTGTTATCTAAGCCCTGGTCTGCACTGGTGAAGGGGGGTGGGAGATTGACCTATATACACAACTTTAGCTCAGCGAATAGCTGAGCTGAAGTTGACGTATTTAGGTTGACTTCCCGCAGTGTCTTCATGGTACTGAGTCGGCTGCAGCTGCTCCCCTATCAACTCCGCCTGCAACGCTCATGGCAGTGGAGTTCCGGAGTCGACGGGAGAGCACTCAGATCGATTTATCATGTCCAGACTAGACACGATAAATTGATCCCCGAAAGATAAATCGCTACCTGCCAACCCGGTGGGTAGTGTAGACCTGGCCTTAGTCTCTTCCCCCTCCTCCACTGTATGGAAACCTATGGCACCCTGAGGGTCATCCTTGACATGGCTGCATCTAGCAGCATTGCCTACCATGGAGTCAGAGAACAGACACATGCCCGCCATGTGACTGAGCCTTGCTTCTGCTGCCTTTCCTGGGATCTGCAGACTTAGGAGCAACGAACCCACTGGCCATTCTGCAAGGAGTTGACATAATTTCCAACCCTCCCCCAGGTCCTGCAGGAGCTGAGATAAATTCTGCAAGACTTTGTCAGATTTCCCCACACAGTGGACCCCCTGGAACAACTTTCCAAGGGTCCTGGCAGATTCTTCATCCGGGGAAATTTTTAAATCAAGAGTTTTTTTCTCAAAGTTCTGTGCTCATTCAGCCGGGAATGCATTCAGGGAAGCCGTAGGGGATGTGTTCGGCATAAGATCGGACTAGATGCGCACAGGGGTCTCTCTCTTGGCCCCGAATCAGTGAATTTGCCCAAGCTCACACGGGGCATTTGAAGCAGTCAGAGTCCTGAGTCCTAGTTCTGAGTTTTATCCGTAACCACAGTTATCAGGCCCTCCTTCTAGCCATTGTCCTCCCCTTGCTGCTTTGCAGCGGTAATAGCCAATGCCTCATTGGTATTCTAGCCGAGCGCGATCTGAATTGTCTGGATATCGATTTCATCTTCATTTCACCACCATCTGCACTGCTCATAAAGTTGCCTATCCCTCACGTACACTGACGAGGAAGGTCGGGAACGTATATCTTTTTATTGGATTTTAAAGTAATTCCTGGGTATGCTGAGCATGCTTTTCATGTAACAGCAAGCACCCCGTGCTTCAGAGAGCATGCTAACATTGCCTTACATTAATAAACTATAGTATCACATCACTTCTTTTTGACTTTTCACATGATTTTGGAGAGTCTCAGACAAGTGAATAGACTCATCTCCCCAGGCTGCTGCCAGAGGCGAAAGCTACTAGAAAATCCTATTTCCAGGAAGAAACGTGCTAAAGAGAAAATCCAGACACGATGGAATCTTCTGCAGAGCTCCTCCGAACCACCAGAGCTACATCCCATCAGCCGCAATCTCCCATCTTGGGGTGAGGAGGGGACCCAGCCTGCTAGTGACTGCAGACCCAGCAGGCGCAGTCTCAGATGGTTAGAGCAAGGAGTGATTTACAGAGACGGGACAGGATCACGTTCCTCTTTGTCTGGCAAATAGTTGTCAGAGTTTAAGGCCAGAGCTGATCAACAGATCCCGTAGCCTGACCTCCTGTAAATCACAGGTACCCACACCACCTACCCCACTAAACCCAAGAACTGAAATTAGACCAAAATAGCACAGCCTACAGGAAACTACACTGTTATGGGCCACAGGCAGAGAGAGGAGGGACCCCCGTGTACCAGTGCCTGGGACTCCCCAAAATGGCAGGTAAATTATTAAGTGAAAGATACACAGATAGTCCTGGCAAGGAACTCCCAATGTGATAAATTGTTGCAATGAGCCATAAAACCGGGGTCCCTGCTAAGTCCAGAGCTTTTGGGGTCTAGCAGAATTATGAGCAGAGCTCCCAGGGCTCACCTGTTAAAGGGTCTTGTGTAAATTTCCTTTGGGGACAAGTATTGAAAGATCAGATAAGGTGTGATTTCAGGGGTGAATACTTTTCACACAACAATCACTCTGTATCTGATCTTTCAGTACTTGTCCCCAAAGGAAACCTGCACCACACTTTAGGAATTCCCTAATTAACTAATAGCAATAACCTAACCTGTTACTGTGTAGTGACCGCATTTTGTCAGGAACTCAATCATCTCCCATGACAGCATCTGTCTGTGATCCGATCATCAAAAAATGGCAATGTCCCATATCGGGGGAATGTCCATCTTCCTCGTGAAGATAAAATCTAGTGCTGCTGAAAGGTAATGAGCAAGCAGTGATTATGTGGTGAATGAGTTTACTACTAAAAAGAGTTTCACATAAAGTTTGCTGAGACAGAGAGGAAATATTTGTTTAGCTCCTTTGATCTGCAAGTGCTAAGTTGTCTTGGAATGGGAATAGCCAATTCTAGTTGCTTAGAATTTCAAAAGAGTTTGAACCTCTAAGAATGTATCTCTACTACCTTTTCAGATCAAAGGGTTTAGATAACACATCTGCAGTGGGAGATGCCACTGTTGTTCTCTGACAGATTAGACAGGGCTAACTTGATCAGGGAATTTTAGAACAGGCATTGAAATGTAAAGTATTTGTTCTATCACTTATCAGGTGAAGCCCCGTTTGATTTGATTGTCTCACCACTGTGAGCTCATTTATCTAATTAAGATATTGACCAGCCATACAGAATATTTTAATATTCATGAGCTTAATTAAATGTGCATAAAGAAGCATCTGGGAGAGAAATGTGTGCCTGTTGTTCTGAGTCTTTTTGTATTGTTTTGAGGAGAAAGCCATAGGAGGTACCGGAAAACAATCTAAATGCTGTCACACTGTTGGTTAGCAATAGAATTAGATATAACCTGAAAGGCTTCCAATTCATATCTGTACTTGATAGGTGAGTTAGGAAGTCAATACAGAGGTTAGATTAGGGTTTTCACAGAATCATAGAATATCAGGGTTGGAAGGGACCTCAGGAGGTATCTAGTCCAACCCGCTGCTCAAAGCAGGACCAATCTCCAATTAAATCATCCAATAGATTTTTGCCCCATATACCTAAATGGCCCCTGCAAGGATTGAACTCAACCCTGGGTTTAGCAGGCCAATGCTCAAATACAAGCTCTAATCATAAGAAATTGCTGTTGATTTTAACAGGCACTTGTTTGTCTCTCCCTCTTCCCCCAATAAGGAATGGCTCAACCTGCCATTATTTTCTGTCCGTATTGTCATAGCTCAGAGAAGACCCAGGCAGTTCGGTGCCCGCATTGTGATATGTGTCGTTAAGAAATGCAGGATGAGATGGGTGGTCTTGCTGAATCAGTCTGTGCAGACACTAGGGAGTCTCTTTGCAAAGCTCTGGTTAGTTTGAGGTACATGTTCTTACAGAACTTCAAGGCACTCACAAAATTATTTTTGAGACAAGAAGTGATCAGATGATCAGACTTGCAAAATAATACTCATCAGAGGCTTACACCATGCAAATGTGGAGTGCAGCGTGTTGGAATAACACAATTTAGAAACAACTGTATTATGAATGTTGTGTAGTATGATTTTAAAAACTGTCTTAAACTGTACTTTCACTCCCTGTATATGAACTCTCAGCCTCTAGCCTGGCATGTATTTTAAACTCATGTTCACCCTGCCACAGCTGGGCAAGGCGTCACAGGGTCTGAGTACCCTTAAGGACCCTGGCCTCCTGTTTACCAGACATGTAAATGGCATAGATTAATACTAAACAATGGATGTGATAGTCATTAAGTGTTATCACCTGTGTAAGTGTATTGAAAGCCCCCCTCCCTTATTCACACCTGAGTATAAGAGAGACTTCAAACTGATATGGAGTTGAGCCAGCTGTTGGGGTAATAACCCCCTCTGACTCCTATTGCTTGCAATACATCTTGTTTTCCAAAAACCTACTGAGTAATGCCTGTTCTTTGTGAGTATATTGGGATTAAAGCTCCAAAGGTAAAAGCAGTTTTTGCAACAATTCTGGCACCTCCAGATGGGACACCTTTGGACGACTCCGTGATCACAACAGACCGACCAGAGGAGGGAAAGTGTACACCAGGCCATTTTTGCCTGTCCTAACTCTCGACCCGGTCTGCAGTGATACCCGGAACGTTAAAGTGTGAGTCCCTACAAATCAGGCAAGACCAGAGGTTTCTGGAGTTTGGTAGGCGCCTGGGAAACAGAGCGGTGTAAGTATCTCCATTACTCCCATTGTTAATTTGGTTGGTGATTTTAGTACTTTTGTATTAATTTGCCGTTTGTAGATTCCTTGTGAATCATTTGGTATAACAATGAGATCGGGTCGCTCCCGAGTGGAAGATTCCGCCTTTCCCTTTGGTTGTATGTTACGTAACTTTGGTAAATTTGAGAGTGATTATGGTATTAAGATAACTGGGTAGATGTATCTTCAGAGCAGAACAGCTGTGCAGTTAGTATCGTAAGTGGTATACCCTCATCTCTAGACACTTTGAATGCAACTTGTGGTCTCTGGGTAAAGAAAGACAATGAAACTTTAAAACTAGCTTGTTAGTAAAAATAAATAGTATCTCTTGTAAACCTAGCCCCAAAAGCTCTATTCTATCTGTGAAAATGCAAATTACTTGCTAATGTCTGTCTCAGGGCCCCATTGACCTCCACGTACCGAGGAAAACTTATGCTTCAAAACTTTATAGTTAGTCTTTAAGGTGCCACAGGCTTTGTTACCTACAGTAGTGGTGTTTCAAATCACTGTGTTTCAAAGGCAAAAGTTAAAAGTAAAAATTCTAGTAAAAATTCTAGTAGAAATAATTGTATTCTTTTAGGCTGTAACTAGCTTTAAATCCAAAAAGCAAGCCAGAAAACATCTGTTTTCATGTAAATTACCCAATTGATAAAAAAGTAACTGAAACCTGGTTTGCCTAGAAAACAAATAAAAGAAATAATTTTAGTAAAAACAAGAAAATGTTTTAGTGTCTTTAAAATGTCTGTAAATAAATCCTTATGATAAGTAATCCAAGCACAGAGATTATTAGCTTGCAAGTATGTGGCAATAGATGGTTTGGTTGAATTTGTTAAGTGTAAATATATATATATATTTTAAATAATAACTAATTCCCTTAGAAAGGGTGGAGATATGTTTGTCTGTTTAGTTGGTTGGTTTTTAGTCTTTCAGAAAAATCAAAGAAAGCTGATGACAGCTGACAAACTTTGCACTTACTGGCACAATAAAAATTGTATTTTATGTTCTATGTCTTGTTTGTCTAAGTGGCCAAAACTGTGTTTGTGATAAATTGTACATGAAGCAATATACTTCAGAATTGAAATATAGATATTTGTAATTTGTAATATAAAATTGTTTTTTACAATGTTTAGGTTTAAATATACTTGTTATAATTTCACTAGCTAAGAACAATGTGAACAATAATTTTCAATTGAAATTAAATACCAATAGACTTTGGAAGCATTAACATGACAAGTTAACTCACTCCTCAAATTACACATGGAATTCTTCTGGCTACCCCCAGATTTCTAGCCAGAGGGCGAGGGAGGGAAGGAAAGCTATTAGACACCAGAGGTACCAAGTGGCCTCAACAGTTGGTATGCTTGTCCTGTTCTGTTACTCCAAAGCTCTGTAATTCAGTTATTTTTATTATAAAAGTGTATGTAAAACTGAAGTACTGTATAAAAACAATGTAAGATAAAGAAAGGTGTGTATGTGTGTGTGTGAGAGAGAGAGGAAGGTCTAAAATGCTCACTCAGTTGTAAAGTTTGTAACACTGCCAAGTAATAATAAAATGTGTTAGACTTTTTTCTCACTCACAGGTAAAGAATACATTACCTAAAGATCCTGAACAGCAACACCTTGGGACTGTCCATTACCATTGTTTTTGTGAAATACTAAAGACTGATTAACTGTCTGAACCCATGTTTTACATTGTAAAAGGATTTGCTTGTCATATCAGCAATTCAATCAGGAGGAGTCAAAGTCCATCCAGAACCTGGCCCTGAGCTGTCTTTCTTTTTAAGAAGCCTCAAATTAACTTTTCTGAACTGCCATCCTGTGTATAGCATTTCCTACCAAAAGAGCAAATGCTTAGACTGTGGACAAATATTTCTTAAATGATTTTATCCCTAGGTATTGGTACCCAAGATGACAGACTTAAACCGTGGGTCTTATTTTACAGAAACAGCTTTTCAGCAAGTTATAAGTGCCTTGAAAGTTCAGTAGAAGTGCCACACACCTTGGCACCTGCAATCTAATGGCCTGGTTAAAAGGACAAATATGCAAAGACACTGGTCTAGATAAATGCATTACCCCTTGTGCTGCATAATCTCCATAACACTCCTAGAGGTCAAATTAAGTTATCACCTTTTAAACTACTTTTTGGCAGGCCTTCCTCAGTTTACCTAGTCAAATATTCCATGACTGCTGATTTGGTGCTTAAAAAAGCAGGACTAACTTCTTTTGTTTTACAGCTCCAGAGACAGGCTAACTCTCTCCACAGATATGAGACTGCTTTTAAATGTAAAAGCACACCCAATAGAACCTGGTTCTTAAGTCTTTGTTAAAGCCTACAAGGAAGTTCTGCTCCAGCCCCTGTAAAAAGGACCATACCAGGTGCCTTGGCCACCCCAACTATCATCAAGGTGGCAGAAAAGGAAGCCTGAATTCACCACGCCTGATGTAAGCATGCCCTTTTCCCAGATGACAACGAGGCAGCTGAGGCCTCCACCCTCGACGGACCAGGATGAGAATTAGACGACAGCGGGGCAAACCCAAGCCCTAGCAACTGGAGAGGGGACGATGAAGAACCCTGAAGAAAAGTGGCTAGCGAAGGCCGTGCCGGGTCTCAGCCTAAAGATAAAATTCAAAAGGACTTAATAACGTTTATCAAATTGAAGTATTAATCAATTTTAAGTTATTAATCTTGTTTTAGATTAAGCAAGATTTATTTCATAAGTATAATGTTTTTATTAGATATTTCCAGAAAGTCAAAACCTCTATTTTGAAAAATAGAAGTGATTGTTAAGTGTGTACTTAGTTCTTAGTAGATGCAGGATGGAAACTCCTCTGTGTACCTATCCCTCTGATTACGGTTAACATGACTTGAATGCTACCAAAATAGAGATCTGGTCCAGCATAATCTAACATGGGACCAAACTTAGTATTTTGTAACAAGTAACTCCTGGTTGGATAAAAATAAAGCTTCCACCAGTAAATTAGCACTTTTTAGAACATAATATTAAGTATGTAAAGCTACAGTCTATTATGTATTGCCCTCCAACTAAACGGGTTCATACTTAGCTTAACTCAAATTTGCTCCCAAGCTTCAATGTTCAGAATGTTTGTTTAAAAGACAAACCAAGCAGTTAATCTCAGTGAGAGTCTATCCTAAAACAAGTGGGCAAGTCAAAATGGCCTGAAACATGTTAGCTGCCCAAGGAAAAATATATGCTCTCATGAATGAGAAATGCTATGTCTTTGCAAATATCTACTTCAATACCCCAATACTGGGTGTGCCTAAACTAAATAGTACCTATAAATTAGTGCATAATTTAAAAACTAAAAGTAATTTGCTTTTAAAATATAAAAGAAATTATCTTTTAAAGAGGAGGGATTGTTGGAATAACACAATTTAGAAACAACTGTATTATGAATGTTGTGTAGTATGATTTTAAAAACTGTCTTAAACTGTACTTTCACTCCCTGTATATGAACTCTCAGCCTCTAGCCTGGCATGTATTTTAAACTCATGTTCACCCTGCCACAGCTGGGCAAGGCGTCACAGGGTCTGAGTACCCTTAAGGACCCTGGCCTCCTGTTTACCAGACATGTAAATGGCATAGATTAATACTAAACAATGGATGTGATAGTCATTAAGTGTTATCACCTGTGTAAGTGTATTGAAAGCCCCCCTCCCTTATTCACACCTGAGTATAAGAGAGACTTCAAACTGATATGGAGTTGAGCCAGCTGTTGGGGTAATAACCCCCTCTGACTCCTATTGCTTGCAATACATCTTGTTTTCCAAAAACCTACTGAGTAATGCCTGTTCTTTGTGAGTATATTGGGATTAAAGCTCCAAAGGTAAAAGCAGTTTTTGCAACAAGCGTGGACAAGGGAAAGGTCAAAGCCAATAAGTAGAGTGGGTTGAAATCTTTCTCTTTTTTGTAAATAAGGAACTTTTCAGGAAAAATTGTTAAGATGATCAATACTTCTCTCTTTGGGCAAATTGTCTAATTTTAAAAATCAAAATTTGTATAAAATTTTATCAAGCTTGTTTCCAAAACCACTATGAAACTTTGTATTTAAGAAAGGGCTGGTTTTAGTAAGAAAACAGGGTTTTGCAGTAAATGACAAATTTTGATATGATTTGCATAGAATTTTGATGAGAAACAACACCACGAGAATTGGGGGAAATGGAAAATGGGTTCGTACAGAATAGTGCAAGATGGAACAATTTGAGATTTTAATGTTTCTCATGAATTCGTTTTGCTTTGTTTTTGATCAATGGTGTAGACAGGGCAGGGAGAGCAAAGGAGACCACAGCCTTCATGAAGGGGAGTGCTCACACATGATGTCATTACTCAATGAACATTTTCAGATGACATTCATTGCTGGAACACACTGTTGATTTTGTGCTTGCTTTTTCCTCTGTCAAAATTTAAACAAAACCACAAAGAAGCTAAACAGCAGTTGTCTGTTTGCATTCCTCTGTCTTGATCTCAGAAATAGTGACTGTTGTATTAATTTAAATGTCTTCCTCATCATGTTTGTTAATTTGTTTTTGGTATTTTTCCTGAAATATCAATAAAGAATATATTTTTACAACATTGGCTTATAAACACAGCTGGCTGAATTTTTTTGGCTGAAAACTTTTTCAACTGAAAAAATTGAGTGTTATTGAAAACAAAATTTATTTTTTGCTGATGTTTCTCAATTATTTTTATTGGAAAATTCCAGTATGAAATAAATGAAACAAACATTTTAATTTCATTTTCAATTGAAATTTTAATTTCTTTGTTTTTTTCCTTTTTCTTTTTCTCCTCCTTTTTTGCCACTGAATATATGATCATGAATGACAGCTAGGACTAGTCCCAGCACCACTTTTTCCTTTCTCTTTTTTTCCTTCCCCCACTTCAACTTTTCAAATCTTCTTGGTTTGGAAAAGCAACACAGTGGAAAAAGGAAAAAGGAAATTCCATACATCTGCTGCTTGGTAACTTTTCCAAAGTTGAAGATTTGAATTTTTTTAAAAAAAACGGTCTCACTTTTAAAAATCAAGATTTGATTTTCAATGTAATTATTTTTTCAGCAACACATAAGGACACAATGATGCCTAGTGCTTTGAGAAAATTGTTTATTTGCTCAAGATAATGTGGAATATAGTGATTTGGATAAAAGCAATACATGCTTGTTATATAACAGCAAAGCATTACATGTGACTTTGCACAGAATAAATAGCCATTTAAAGTTGGAATGGCAAAACATCGTAATAATATAACGATTTGCTCTACTGAAAGACAATAAATGTTGTAGCAGACTTCCAGCTGATATATTTTATAGTTAAAGTCTATCTCCACTCCACGGTTAACCGTATGCTAAGTACTTGCTACTGTTCTATGTATCCTGACATCATGTCTTCTGTAACATTTCATGAGTCAAATTTACCTTTGTGTCCTTGGGAGCTCTGCCTAATCAAATTAATGTTAGTCTGGTATATGTGCTGCTTAATGGTACCACTGATATAAAAGAAAAGGCACTTTTGAATACTAGTTCATTATTTTATTTCTTGAAAATAAGCGGGGCGTGGGAGGGCATTGGGGGATGTTCTGAAAAACAGTTTGAATTAGTTCAATATTTTTTCAATGTCCATAAATCCCCATTTGTAATGTACTACTTTGGGGGAAATAATTAATGCTGTATATTTCCTACCTTCAGCATTCTCAGAGCTTATGAATATGTAAGAGGGAATTACAGTAAGGAAATGATACCTTTATTAACATATGCAAAGTCTTTTCTAATAGCCACTTAAAAGAAAATGATCATTTGGCTGATTCACTCCCTGATATACACAGAACAGAAACAAAATTATTTCCAAGTTAATGACCTCACTGTAGGGTAAAAGCTCCGTGCCAGTTCTCCTCTGGCCTGCGACTTGCTGGGCAGTAGTGAATTGGCGCTAAGGAGATAGGTGACTTGCTGAGTCACTAATCCTTGTGCAAACCCTGCCAGCTCAGAAGGGTCGCACTTTGCACGGATATGAATGTCTCCAGCAGGTGTAAGTAATGTAGAATCCGACCCTCCACATTTTTCCTTAGAGGGGGGGCTGTTACCATGCCTCAGTGGGTCACAACTGAGGACATCAAATTCCAGAAAAACTGCTGGGAAATAAACTGGTGGTTATTCTCCCAGACCAGCAAGAGAAGTAAGCTTCTGTTTCATCACATTGCTTTTCTGACTTCTTCTTAGCCAGTCTCCTCACGTATCCCAGTCTTGTACCATCACCAAAAACACTAGATGTAAACATGAGTGGTTATTTTATAACCAATTTCATCAACCAAAGGGTTCCTCTGATTCCAATGGACCAGTCAGATAGCCAAGTCAATATCACACTGTTGCCAATCCTTTAGTCTCTAATATCTAAAGGTAGAAAGGGAGAAAAAGAGAGAGAAAGAAAGACAGTTAACATTGGTTACAGGAATCAAATGCATACAATAATTGCAAGGTTCTTGGATCAGGCTTAAAGCAGTGATGGCTGTGGGATACGGTCACCCTCCCTAGAATAGATCTTGTTGCCTTGATGGGTCCCGGGTAGGGTGACCAGACACCAAGTGTGAAAAATCGGGACAGGGTGTGGGGGGTAATAGGAGCCAATATAAGAAAAAGACCTAAAAATCGGGACTGTCCCTATAAAATCGGGACATCTGGTCACCCTAGTCCCGGGATCTGAGGGGAATCTTGGACTTGCTTCCAATAGGCCTCTGATCTGAGACGGCTCCAGTGACTAAAGAGAAATGACCCTCCTACGCGGAGGTGTTTCAGCTGGTGTGGAGGGAGACTGAGGCCCCACCGACCCACACGGACCCTGAGCCCCTTCTCTTCATTCAGAAGGGCTCTATGGGGCTGGGAGCCATCACGCTGGAGTTCCCCTTTTGTGGCGTGTGTGACTTTCCTCGCTGGCTTCATGTGATTGACTCCACCAGGCTGGGCGAGGGAGAGCAAACAGAGAGAAATAGCTTGGTAAGTGGTCCCTTTCCAGGCAAGGAGGTGCCTCACTTTTTGGTTTCTCTTGTAAGATGGCCGCCCAAGCCCTCTGCTGTCCATCTGTACTAAACAGACACGTGTCTTATTTTAACAAAGACTTCACTATACGTACATTGAACGTCCGATATCTGGAAATTAATTGTGCCTGCAGCTACTTGTCCGTGAGCTCATAAAAATTCCTTTTTACTTTGCAAGGCCCGTCTGTATTCAGCAATCCTCCAGCACACCATCTGTTCAGGGGTTGTGGACATCTGCAAGCTCCTTCTCTGTGCCAGGGATATCTGCAAGCTATGCAGCTTCCGAATATTTAACAAGATTGAAATATTTCAAAGGCAACTACCAGTGAGAATTCAGATAATGATTCTAGCATAAAATGAGTGCATGTTACTAAATAAAATGAGGTCGCATATTTGCAATTGTTTACCTTCTGCTAGTCTTGCAGCTGCTAAATTAACTGTCCCAATTCTTGAAACATGATCATTTCATTTTCTTACTTGGCTCATGGTAGGGATATGTCCTTAAAGTTTTAGATTGTCTTTTAAAGGTTTTTTTTTTCTTAATTGATTACTTCACTCCCCAAATGTCTTAATTTAGAACTTTTTCCCACTATGAAATCACCAGGTCTATATCGGTGAAGTGGTTGTAACCTCAGGATTTCTCTTATCCATGAAGCAATATGCAATTAGAAAATTGCTTGACTGTAAAATGATCCCAGGAAATTCATTGGGCTCAATTCTACTTTAGTGGCCTCTAGTCCTTATCTCACTTTTACAACTATAAATCATGAGTGACTGCATTAAATATTCATTGCCAATGATTTGATCCCTGTTATCTAATCTTCTGTTAGGCAGATTTGCAGGTTCCTCACATTACTGTTTGCTGCTGCTCTCTGCTCATATTAACTCTTCCTTGGAGACACCATGCGCTACAGTTTCAAAGCATGGTTGGGATACTGTGTCTTAGCCTCTTTAAACAGTGTTGTCAGCCCATTGTTTTCACCTTTCATCTCATCACACATGAGAACACAGTTCTGTCATCTGTTGTTGATAGTTGAGCAAATTCTTTGGCTCCAGAAAGGAGTTAGCAGCCATTCTATTTTTCTGCTAAATGTGGTGAGCAGAGCTGGTGTTTTGCTGAATACCCTCTTGCAAGAAGGCCAGTAAGTTGTTAAGGGAAAATGGTTGAGAGCTGCCCTTAAATGTGCAAGGCTTCTGCCTACTGCTTATTGCCAAGTTCTAAAATGAAATGATTTTCTCTTGAGCTTGAAGGTCAGGGCAGCCACCCGTCGATCTGTGTTTTAGCATTGAATACAGGATCATTTCACATTGAATGCCAAAAGTTTAGATGAGAAATTAACAGTTTAACAGAGTTTAAATTTCAACAAACAAACACATAAATAAAAGAAGCAAGTTTTACCTAGTAAGATCCAGAATAGAACTGCACGATCCTGTTCTGCCATCCTTACTCGCATTGAGTAGCACCTCGCTCTGACATCTCCCACTGATAAACTGATTTAAAAGTTGTTATAGTGATGCAGTTGGTCAAAAGGAAACATCTATTTCACTAATGCTCTTGGTAGCTATTTAAAATCATTACATACAATGCAGTATAAAGCAAAGTGCATTTGTAACTAGAAGTCTCCCTTGGTGCGTCCTGTGTCTATAAACTCAGATGCCTTTTTATTTTTAATATTTCTAATGCCATCTGAAGGTTACTCTAACCCCCCAAAATAAGAATCCCCTTGGTACGATGGCACACTGAAGTACCCGCTACAACGGGTTCAATTATCATGCCTGGTGTAATGTCATAACTCATTACCTTGTAGAAATATACATTCATAATGTAATACAACAGGCATAAATGTTTTCAGCATTTGTGGAAGGGATTAAAATGTGATCAGAACAGAATTGTAGTTGGGCTGGCCTGTTAGGAAATATATCTACACAATGTCCTCTGATTAAGAAAGCAGCCAGCTACAGGCTACATTGCTGAGTTCATTGTGCTGTGTCTCCGGGAGGCGTTTTTCTCTGACTCTGCAAGCTGTACAAATATCTCCCATGAGGATGAATTCAAGTGTCATGTGGTAGCAGTGAATTCCACTGGTGCAATAGGAAACTTGCTATTGCAGTATGGAAAGATGGAGCAGGCTATTTCTCTTTGCTTTATTTATTATACTTGTATCTATATACTGGGAGGCTGGCATGACAAGGGCCAGCTCAGGCCAAGGTCCCAGGCCTCACTGGGCACTGACAAATGCGTGGCTGGAAACCCATCTGGCTCACCTGGGGGGTGATATTTGTTTAGGGTGACCAGATGACAAGAAAAAAATATTGGGACACATGGGGGGGGAGGGGGAGGGGGCAGGGGGAGCGGGAGGGGGGGTGGGGAGTGTGAGGGGGGAAGTAGGGGGGAGGGGGACTGGAGGGGGGGGGAGTAGAGGGGAGGGGAGGGTGCCACAGGCTTCCCCCCCCCCACTGGACCCATGGGGGCAGGGTCTGAGGAAGCCATGAGTCAGGGGTGCAGGGGCCCGGCTCCAGGCGCAGGGACGCAGCCCCACCGTGGGCTGGGGATCCAGGGCCCCAGCTACTTACCCCCGGGAACTGTTCTCAGCTGGGCCGGGGGGCAGCCGGGTCAGGGGCTGGTTGGGGGGGGGGGACGGCTGGGCGCTGTCGGTAGCCACCCTCCTCACTGCTCCTAGGCAAGCAGCCCCCTTCCCCCGCCCCTGCAGCATGTGAGGCGGCGGCAGAGAGCTGTCCTGGCCGCTGCCGCCTGCCCCTGACTCTTGATGGGGGGGGGGAGTGGGCATCGGGCTGATGAGGGGCCGGACTCGGAGCCGGGTTGGGGGGGGCGGCCGTGGACTCTCTGCCCCTCCCCCTCTGCCGGTGCAGGCTGCAAGCACCCTCCTTCCCCCTCCTTGCACCACGTGCAGCGGCAGAGAGCCTCTGCCTGGGCCAGTGAGACGGTGCTGCGGCCCCGCCGGAAGGAGCGGTTAGTGAGGTGCGAGTCTGGCGCCGGCCTTGGAAGGTCCCTATATCGGGACAAAGGGCGTCCCGACCAAAGGATGATCGGGACGCGGGACACGTCCCCGAAAATTGGGACTGTCCCGATAAAATCGGGACGTCTGGTCACCCTATATTTGTTAGACGAGGTGTTTGATCTATAAAAATGTATTTAGTGATTGAGACTTTATGAAACGCTGGGGAGTTACTAGCTGCATTAATCGCACTTATGATATCTGTATCCCACGCCATAGGGTAATATTTAAGGGTTTGCTCAGTCATTATAAAAGTATTTGCTCTGACACGCAGGCAGGAGAGAAGCGTTACCAAGTGGGAAATACCAGTTTACCGCAAGAAGGGGTCATCTCCTTTCCAACAAACGAAGGCACCTAGACACTGGACAGCCGCTGTGGAACATCCGTCGACAAAAGACGTTGTTGATATTTCCTGGGTGTGGGGGGAAGAGGAGACAGGTACGAGCACCTGTCCCATCAGTTGGGGGACAAAGGCGCCGGGTCTGTGGGTGCTCCAGGGCTGGTGCACCCATGGGGAAAAATTGGTGGGGGCGTGCACCCACCAGCAGCTCCCTGCCCCAGTTCACCTCTGCCTCTGCTCTGCCTTCTCCCCTGAGCATGCTGCAGCACCACTTCTCCCCTTAGCGCCCAGTGCTTGCCGCTGCCAAACAACTGTTTTCCGGCAGCAAGCACTGGGAGGGAGGGGAGAGGAGGGGGAATATGGTGTTCTCAGGGAAGAGGCAGGGCCGGGGCAGGGATTCGGGGATGGAGTCCCAATAGGGGCAGGGAGGGGGCAGAGTTGGGGCAGGGACTTTGGGGAAGGGGTTGGAATGGGGGCAGGACGGGGTGGAACCCCCCCTGGCACCGGGAAAAGTTGGCCCCTATGCTGCGGGAAGGGAATAAAAATCCTTGTCAAGCAGTTGTCTCTATGCTGCTTGAACTCTGAGGGGTGAAGATTTCTAAGCAAGTGTTTCCCCCCCTATGCTTATACGCAAACCTTTCCCACAGACCCCTCCTTCCCACTGGGATGCCCTACTTTGCTGCTATGGACTGTTCTTTGCTTGGTGATTTATGGCCTGTACAATAACTACCTCTTTCTATGCATAGCTCTAGAAAAAAAATGTGTTCAATGCCATGCATTAAAAAAATTCCCTCCTTCTTTATAGTAGTAAGAAACGGTGCAGTGCGACTGTGCTTTAGCGGTTGAAACTGGGCGCTGACAGCTAAGAGGTTGTAACTAATCTATGTTCTTCAAAATGACGTAACATTAAGGACCCTGTAAATATGCAGCCAAAGAACAAGGTTGCGTTTTAGGAATGCGGATCCTTGCTGAAGAGGCACGTGTCATTCCAGTGCCGCTGCTGGTTGGTAGCTGTGAACGACGTATTTCTAGAGTGACATTTCATGTTGAGCTCATGTCTGTTTTCTCAAGGCCATTTACTCTCTCAAGGCTAAATCCTGCAACAGGGTCCCTGCAGGTCCAGGGTCCTTCAGAGGTGAGGACTAAATGCAGCCCTGGTGTAAGAGTGGAATTGCCCCCATTTCACCAGCTCTGAGCTCGTTCCCATCCTGTGCTATGGAACGCCCCGGCGGGGATTTTCTCTGTATTTGATGGTGCCCTCAACCCTCCTGAAGAAACCGGCTCTCCATTTTCTGAGTCATCTGCATTCTCTTACTCACAGACAAGTGTCACATTCCAGGACACCCTCCAAACTAGGGTGAGGCTCTGTCACCACCTGTCTCGCACCTGGGTGCCTTACGGTGCTTTGATGAGCTATCCCCGGTCCCCTTACAAACTGCCAGACAGCCTGCAGGTCTGTGTATTGCTGCAGCCTGGGTCCAGCACACTCCACTCACATTCTGGCTTCCACCAGCCTAGGTCATCACTCACAGGGTGACCTCAACACACTCCCAGTCCTGCGTTCCCCCCGAAATGTGTGTTCTGTGTTGTCATGTCCTCTTCTGTATAGTCCAGATGTTAGAGGTAGGTCAGTTCACAACAGTTTGCTGCTTTAAGTGGCGTTACAAACAGTCCAGTTTGAACACAACACGGGATTAGTTTTGATTAAAGAATAAAACAAGTTTATTTAATTACAAGGAGATTTTAAGTGAATACAAGTAAAAGGCATTAACATCAGAAATGTCTAGAAGAGAAATAAAGACAACATGGTTTCTAGTAGCTAAAACTTAAACTACACTTGGTTCAAGGTGAAATCCTTATCCTATATTCCCAGCTACATTTCTGACCAAATTCTCATGTGAAGATACCTCCCCCCTCCCACCAAGAAAAAGGGTTGGTTCCCTTGTTTTCTTGGGTGAAAGAAAGAAGGAGAAAAAGAGACAGAATACCTGGGATGTTTTCTGCCCCTTGTTTTTAAAGCCCAGTCCCCTTTGAAATGCATTTTCCTGAGAGTTCCCTTTAGATAAAGTTTCTTTCCACTATCAGGATAAAGACACAGAGTCTTGAGGTAAAAGAGGTCCCATGTGGTTGGTTGTTAAAATGAAAATGAATCTGATTCTTCCCCTCTTTGTTGCCAAAAATGGTCACTTACCAGGTGATTGCCAATCACAGAATCATAGAATATCAGGGTTGGAAGGAACCTCAGGAGGTTCTAGTCCAACTCCCTGCTCAAAGCAGGACCAACCCCTAACTAAGTCATCCCAGCCAGGGCTTTGTCAAGCTGGGCTTTAAAAACCTCTATGGAAGGAACTTCGACACATGGCTAGGGGCATTAGCTTGTCTTTTGTATTTGAGAAACATGTTTTCCCCTCCCCAGAGGAGGTCTGGTAAGCACATTTCAGTCATAATTTCAGTTTATGCCCCTAACTTTAAATAGAATGTCGCTACACACATTTCACCATGATAGTATTGACCAATGAGTTATTAGTTTTCAAATGATCCCTCACAGGGCATATTTTGTACAAAGGTGATTAAAACAGGGTGTAGGTTGTGAATACAGGGGTGCATTTGGCCACAAGGCAGTACCCCGTTCTTGCTGTTCACTGGAAGATTTTATTAATCTCCAGCACACAGACTAGTGGAAAGGAGCAGATCTTTGGTTGGCATACTGTGGAAAACCTTTGTACGTGTTACCTCCACTATATTAGTGATCTAGGGCAATGCTGATTAGTTGGGGGTTTGTGGGACAGGTTAGCGGACGGCTGGCGTGGTCTCTGGTATTTATTGTGATTTGCCATTCCTGATGCTGTGGTGTATGTATGTGGCCAACGGGGGCAAATAGACTGTAATTGTAATATACTGTGATAGTTGTAATATTACAGGACTCCTACATGACGCAAGTAGTAAAACACCATTTTCCTATGATCTGTGTAACTAGTATAACACCATGCACGGGCCTTCCCTCTGACAAAATTAGAAAAAGAAAATCAGCAGGCACCAAGCGCATAAAGCAATAGGAATGGGTTTGCCTCCTTTGTCCTGCTCTCAGTAAGAATGATTGTTGTCATTTACATGCCTTGCTCATTGCATTCAGACTTGTTTGTTTTCTGTATTTTTCCTGAAAAAGTAATTAAGAAAGTGAAGCAAATTAAAGCCCGAAGGCTGCCCCTCCCCCCCACCTCTTGCAAAGCCCAGGAAAGAAGCTCTGCACAGGAGATGTACAAGAGAGAAAAGATCAGGAATTCTGTCCCTGCCCACACACCCTTTGCCAATCCGCCTTGTACCGACTTGGGTCAGAGTATCTGTGCGGTTCATCCATTGGAACGGAAGTGACACCCATGTTCCTCGTGCAATCCTTATGGCAGCCTATAGGTCTCTTTGCTCCAACATCTTCTTGTCATGCCCCAAACCTCCCTCAGTGCCCCTGTGGGGAGAGACAACATGAAACGGTCCCTTGGAGTGCAGAAGTGTCTGCTGCCTCCCTGCCCAGCCTCCCCTTGGGCAGCACCTAATGCATGGCAGGACCATGGCAGTTCTGCAGCGTTTAGATTCTCTTACACCACATAGGGCGGAGGGAGAGGTGGGCAGCATTTGGGCCAGAGGAGTCATGGCTGAGAAAGCATGAGACAGTATTTGACCTTTTAAATCACTGATCATAATGCCAGGGAACATCTGCATTCCTCCTACCGCCAATGTGTTTAACGTGCATAATTTAAAACGTTGTATTCTGCTCTAGCCAATGAAAGGCTAAGTGCACTTTGCATGTAAGATGGTTTTATTTGAGTTGTACATGACACATTTCCCGCCTTGGGTGCCCTCTTCAGAGAAATGCAAATTGCCAATGCACAGGGATCAGGAGGAAAATCCAAGGATCTGCATAAATATCAAATAATCTTCTCTAAGTCACTAGAGCAGGTCTGGATGAAATTCCCAGGGGGGAGATTTTGATTTCCTTTATTCCCTAATACTGATGGTGTCATGAAGGGGGGCAGACTTCCAGGAGCTTAGCACTCCTTACTGAGCCAGATTTTCAAAGGATGGTCAGCTGCCTTTTTAGGACCCAGATAAGGCCTAGATTCTCCAAAGAGCTCAGCTCCCAGCCGTTCCCACTGTGACCCTGGTGGCCGGGTTTTTAAGAGAGGTCGATGCTCAGTGTGCCAAATCAGCTCTCTTAAAAGCATGGACACTTATTAAGCTGCCTGAAAAGTGGCTGAGCTCTTAGAAAATCTTAGCCCCAATCATAGGGGCCAAGCCCATTTTAAAACATGTCCCGAAAAGTTTCACAAAATTACAAATGAAGCCAAAATGCTGCATATGGCAGCCAACATCAGCCAGAACCCAGTGCAGGGGCCTGCTCTTGTAGCATTCAGACAAGTGAGCAGTTTGAATGGCTGCAATTGTTCAAAGGTTCTGTTGCATTCCAGCATGACTGGGATTGCAGCAACACTGGAACCAACTTTCTGAGGAAAACAGAAAGGAACTTCAACTCTGGCAAGTCGAGTGTAAACGTATATTGAAGAAGGCCAAAAAAGAATTTCAAGAGTAACTAGTGAAAGACTCAAAACCTAGCAACAATAAAATGAAGTCCACTGGAAGCAGGAAGCCTGCCAAATAGTGGGGCCACTGGACAACTGAGGGGCCCAAGGAGCACTCAAGGAAGATAAGGCCATTGTGGAGAAGCTAAATTGAGCTTCACTGCAGAAATGTGAGGGACATTCCCACATCTGAGCCATTCTTTTTGGGTGACCAATCTGAGGAATGTTCCATACTGAGGTGTCAATTAAGGAGATTCTTACCCAGCTCCATCGAACAACTCGGGGCAGAGCTTTATTGGGGCTATTGTTCTCCGTGGTGGTGTACACAAAAGAGAGGTTACTCACCACACCTGCAGGTCTTCAAAGGCTGCCCCTGTGTGTTCCCATTTTGGGGTTAACTGGCCCATGCCACAAGCTTCGTATACCCAGAGCGTGGACAAAGAATACTTCCATCAGATACTTCACTACCTTCAGTGCTGATACATTTGTTAAGAGAGATGCCAGCTAAGCACAAACGGCTCTCTAGGGTATCCTTTTCTAACTGGTGTATATCTCAACAGCCATTTTGATGTGGGGTTTATTTGGTATTTTAGTCAGCACAGCCGTTC
Organism: Sternotherus odoratus; assembly: GCA_032164245.1. NCBI lineage: Eukaryota > Metazoa > Chordata > Testudines > Kinosternidae > Sternotherus > Sternotherus odoratus. The sequence goes on along the minus strand of JAVMKO010000009.1, from coordinate 84,199,836 downwards.
GGGCACTGGGATCTTCCTAATGAAAACAGGGCCGTGTTCCTACAGATGAAAACAATCCAGGAACATATGTCCACAGGGTCCAGGTTGCTCCAACAATGCAAGGAAGCTGTAAACGTCTCTGTGAGTATCCCCATGGCTGCTAGAGCGAAAACCAAGGGGAATACTGACAAGAATCTGGATATAAATCTAGGTATCGGGATGCACGTACACGCCCTTGGGGTTTGGTTAGTTTATGTGCATGTGACTTGGGTGTCCCTTTCCCCAGCTTGCAGTAGCATGAGGCAGCTGCACACAAAGCAACACTCATTTCATTGAGGATGAAATTCAGCCTAGAGCAGACAGTGCACGCAAGATGCTGTGTTTGCTTGGGGGGGGGGGGGCAGCGGAGCGGGGGCTTGCCTGGGATGACCCCCCCACCCCAGAACACGGAGACTGGTGAGTCAACTTACGCTGGCTTTAGGATGCATGTTTAGTTCTCCTATTGTCAGTATCACCAAAAGTAATACTTTGGGTTAACTCACTGATCTGAGGCAAGTCCACATCAGGCTGCTGCTAGTAGCTAAATTCAATTTTGTCGCTTATGAAATACAGATTTCATAAGATGTGCCAAGTCTTAGCCAAGCGGTTTCAAATTTCTTAATTTAATATTGAAAAAAATATGTTTGCTTCATCAGCTGGTCTGTCTGTTCACCCTGGTGAACTTTAGCTTCAATCTGTTGTTCTCAAATTAGTTTGCTCAGGCACAAAATACATTATACATAATTTCATTAAGAGCTGTTATGCCTTATAGAAGCTATGGGTCAAATTCTGCTTTCAGTGTAAATCTAGAAGAATCCCTTTTCCTTCAGTGGCCTTACTCTAGGTTCACACAGGTGAAACTGAAGTCAGAATTGGCCCATGCTGTTTGTTGCCAAATCATATATAATGTTTTATAAACTGTGACCTGCCAGGACATCAATCCCTTTAGATGTGTGTTTGTGTATATACCTCTAATACATACGATAAATAGAATGACCAGTTATAAACGTGTAACAGAGGTAGAGTGAAATTAAACCTGGAGGGCTAATATTGCAAACTACTGTGTGGTGTGCTGTTGGCTTAGAATGTACTTCATCTTTACAATCAGCACACGAGAAATGAGCATGAGTTACATAAGAACATAAGAACATAAGAACGGCCATACTGGGTCAGACCAAAGGTCCATCTAGCCCAGCATCCTGTCTACCGACAGTGGCCAATGCCAGGTGCCCCGGAGTGAGTGAACCTAACAGGTATGATCGAGCGATCTCTCTCCTGCCATCCATCACCCCCCTCTGACAGACAGAGGCTAGGGACACCATTCATTACCCATCCCGGCTAATAGCCATTTATGGACTTAGCCTCCATGAATTTATCCAGCTCTCTTTTAAACCCTGTTATAGTCCTAGCCTTCACAGCCTCCTCAGGTAAGGAGTTCCACAGGTTGACTGTGCGCTGTGTGAAGAAGAACTTCCTTTTATTTGTTTTAAACCTGCTGCACGCCAATTTCATTGAATGGCCCCTAGTTCTTCTATTTTGGGAACAAGTAAATAACTTTTCCTTATTCACTTCCTCCACTCCACTCATAATTTTATATACCTCTATCATATCCCCCCTTAGTCTCCTCTTTTCCAAGCTAAAAAGTCCTAGCCTCCTTAATCTCTCTTCATATGGGACCCGTTCCAAACCCCTAATCATTTTAGTTGCCCTTCTCTGAACCTTTTCTAGTGCCAGTATATCCTTTTTGAGATGAGGAGACCACATTTGTACGCAGTATTCAAGATGTGGGCGCACCATGGATTTGTATAAGGGCAATAAGATATTCTCCGACTTATTCTCTATCCCTTTTTTAATGATTCCTAACATCCTGTTTGCTTTTTTGACTGCCGCTGCACACTGCGTGGATGCCTTCAGAGAACTATCCACAATGACTCCCAGGTCTTTTTCCTGATTGGTTGTAGCTAAATTAGCCCCCATCATATTGTATGTATAGTTGGGGTTATTTTTTCCAATGTGCATTACTTTACATTTATCCACATTAAATTTCATTTGCCATTTTGTTGCCCAATCACTTAGTTTAGTGAGATCTTTTTGAAGTTCTTCACAGTCTGCTTTGGTCCTTACTACTTTGAGCAGTTTAGTATCATCTGCAAACTTTGCCACATCACTGTTTACCCCTTCCTCCAAATCATTTATAAATAAGTTGAATAGGATCGGCCCCAGGACTGACCCTTGGGGAACACCACTAGTTACCCCTCTCCATTCTGAAAAAGTTCCATTTATCCCTACCCTTTGTTCCCTGTCTTTTAACCAGTTTTCAATCCATGAGAGGATCTTCCCTCTTATCCCATGGCAGCTTAATTTACGTAATCCCATGGCAGCTTAATTTACGTTATAGCTCATGGTTTCTGTTGGAGAGTGTGTAATCAACTATGCTGTGTAATTAAATGTAAAACTAGCAGTAGTGTGCAGTATTGCTGCTGCAAAACATGTCAGAGGGGGCAAAGTGACGTGATTCCTAAACACTGGAGCAGATTATCCCACATCTGCCAAATGTAAAATTCTTGCACCTTCCTCTGAAGTGTCTGGTGCTGGCCCTGTCGGAGATATGATGCTGGACTGGCCGGCCCACAGATCTGATCCAGTCGGGTTATTCCTGCGTCCTTGTGTTCCATATAAGCCAGATTCAGCCCTAGCATCAGACTCAGTCGTGGGTCTAGAGACTTATCTACATCTGTAATCCTATAAAGCACCCGAATCACTTTGAAAGGCTCTGAATAAATTGATAAATAATGGATTTTAAGCTGCTTTAGAAGCTTCACAAAATATTTATAATGAGGGAAACTTCCTGACCGTTTAAGATAAATTGTTCTATTAAAATGTATTTATTACTTGTCATATATTACAAGAGGAAATTGTAACCTACAACATGATGGATTCCCAACAGCAAGAACAACGAGCCCTAGAGAGTCCAGGGGTGAAATCTGGCCTCCCTGGAAGTCCATAGCAGTTTTCCGAATGGCTCCAACAGGGTCAGGACTCGGCTGCAGGTATCCCGAAATGTTTCATTGCATTGCCCGCTTGCTTGGTACAGCCTCTTTCCGTCAGGGAGCACGGCTTTGCGAGGAATGTAAAAACGGGCTCTCTCTAGAGCAGAACTTCATGAACTACTTCCATCTCCTTAGCCCTCGAGGCAGGAGACCCAGGTCGCTGCCCTCAGCTGAATGTAACTTAACTGAGTGCTTGATATTAAGTGATCAGAATCCCAGAGCCAGATTCTGTCCTCACATGAATGTGAATCCAGAGGGACACCTGTGGCAAAGGAGCCGTCTAAGGCACTGCAGAGCCTGCTTCAATTCTTTGACCTGAGTAGACACCTCAGCCACGTAGAGGGGAACCATGTCGAGGGGATTCTCCCCCTTCTGCAGATCTGTGCAGTGCTACTTTATCCGGGGTCATGTTTTGTGCCTTATTGCCAAGGCAAATCCAAGGCAAGAATGGACAGTGTAAATCAATGTAGAATCCCAGCTGTTTTCTTTTCCCTTTTGGGTCAAGGTAAGGACTGAGGTGTGCCCTCTAAATCGTCAGTGGCTCATCCTCTGCTCATTTATAGTCCAGTGACGAGAGTAACATACTAGACAAGACAGGGCTGAGACAATAAATGTTGCAGACTTGCACTTCAGAGAGGAGTAATGGACGGAACATTTAAGGCTCTGAATAAACTACATAAAACAATCTCTCTTGTTTTTTAATCCATGTTTTTGGAACACACCTAAGGTGAGGATTCATCCAGGCTCACTCCAGAAGATCAATGCAAATGGTGTGAGTTGCATTTAATTCTATTAATCTTTCCAGTTTACTCCTAAAACATTTCATCAGTCTATTTGATTCCACAGGCATAATCCTTTCCATGCAAGTGCCTAGCACAATAAACCAGGGAGCCTCACAGTTGCATTCAAGGGAAATAAATTTAATTATAAACACATCATAGAGTTGAACGTTTCCTGAATCTGGAATTCGGTGTCTTGTCAGCTTTCCAGATGAGAATACTATCAAACTTTTATAAGAAAGCCAGCTCTGCCCTGAATTTGGAGGTACTGGCAAGCACGTTGCCCAGGGAAAGCAGAAACTACAGCTTTTTACCAGCTTTTCAACTTAAAGTTACTTAGCTCTTACAGCAGAAGGATTCAATGTGTGAGAACAATGTTTGTTCATCGCTTTTGTTTTTAATCCACCTACTGATAAAGCGAGAAATGTAAATAACTATCAGGTTTAGAGAGTCAAAGTATCACAGGCAAATTGTTGAGGTCAGCAGCTAATCTGTGTATCAGGAAAATTCCTCTTGTGGCTGAAGTAGTCCTGAAATACTCCTTTGACAAAATCTGTGTCCATTTCTCCTTGGCCTTTGGCTAGTGACCCTAACAGATCTCCACTGGTGCAGAGTAGCTGCACTCAGGGTCAGAGAAGAATCCGGCCCTTTGTGTCTTTGGTGGTGCAAATTCTCCCAGGCTGTTAGGCTAGCAATCTGGCATTTCCCTACCACCCAGCTTTTGCAGCGTGTCTTCAAAAATTTGTAATTCACAGCACGTTCGCTTCTCGTTGCATTTTCCAGTGTGTGTTCAGAGGTGCAGGGCAGTTCCTACTGAGAACAATGGAGGTTTTGCTCATGTAATGGAGCAGGGACTTTTGCTCTTGAAGTTGAACATTCCTGCTACAAAACATGGCGGTGTGAGAAGTTAAGCTAGGTGTCAGAGTGGTAGGTTTTTGGTAGATGGTAGGGCTGGTAGGCAGTAGGGAGGATTATGAGATGACCCAACACTTTGTTTTTGGTTTGACTATCTCTAAATAACCCCAGGGGGAAAAATACAGATGAGGTTTAAATTTGTAATGTGATGAAATGGGGGCCACATCCCGACCATCTATATGAACAATTATGAAAATTACCCCAAAACACCCCTGACCCAGAAACCCAGCCTCTCCTTGTGATATTTATTGACTAGAAGAATGTCCCTTTGGGCACCCGATGTTATACTGGGATGTTCTGAGTCCCTATTGCTATAGGACTGCTGGGTTCTCCGCTCCACTTGTGTGGCCCGGAAGATGCCATCAGAGTGCATTTTCTCTCATTTTTGACCAGGCTGGTGCAAGAGCAGAGAGATCCCACTTTAGTGAAATCCAGCAGGGTTTCTTGTAAAATGTCGGTTGCGTGTCTGCTCTCCCAGCACACCAGCCCATTCTTCGTTAATGTGATGAATGTGACTTGATAAGATGTGGCATAAGTGAACCTGGAATAACCCCATGTATCATGATACAATGTGCTAAGATGGATGCTTGGGAAAGTATGCTGCTCAACAAGCTATCGGGCAGTCCATCTGAATGCTTCAATGTGTGAAGATGCCAATCTCCAGGCTTCAAACCCGCTGCTTACTTCCAATCCAAAAATAACCCTGGCTTGCCAGCTGAGTTTTATTGACCTATTCAGCACATCATAGCCCCAGTGGCTGGAACACTAGCTCCATGGCTATTGAGTAACACTGGTACCTTTGCTTACCTGCATGGAAAAAGACTTTTCAATAGCCCTTTGAATTCAACATGGTCATTCTTGTTTGAACTGTGACTCCTTGTTTTAATCCTGTTGGTGTGACTGAATGGCAAACACTGTTGTGTAGAACTGATTGAGTAACCTGATATCACAATTTAAGCATTATCTGAACGATATTTAAGAAAGGTTCCCCCCACTGCAATTAACAGCCACCAAACCTGTTTACAAATTTCAAAATCCCGGGGCACAAAAGTGTGAAAAGCTCTGGGATCTAGACATGTAGGGATTGACAGACCGCATCAGTCCAGAGCCCCTTTGGTCAAATAGCCAGTAAGAGAGGAAAGTGTGAGATACAGGGCAGGAGGTAGTGGTGGAATAGCCTGTCCACAGAGAATGTTTCTAATTCAGAATACCTAGACGGAAGAAAGAATGAGGAGTCCTTGTGGCACCTTAGAGACTAACACATTTATTTGGGCATAAGCTTTCATGGGCTAAAACCCACTTCATCAGATGCATAGAGTGGAAGATACAGTAGGAAGAAATATACACATACAGAGAGAGAGAGAGAGAGAGAGAGATACACACAGAGAGAGAACATGAAAAGATGGGGGTTACCTTATATGCTGAAGATGAGAGGTTAGATCCATTCCAAAACTCACCCTTCTTTTCTCCTTACTGTTATAACTGCTTCTTCTCATTATCCATGTAAATATACAATCCTGCCAAGCTCTTGGCCAGTTACATCTTGTAGCGTGTAGCAGTACCAGAGGCTCAGTGTAGTATGTGGAACTTAGACTTATTGACCCCACCTCCCAAAAGGGTGCTTGTGTAGCCCCCTTTAAAATACACTGCTGACTTGGCCACAGGGAAGAGGGTACAGGCAGACTTCTGCCTACCTTTTCCCCACCCTCCTCCCTGCGGTCTGTGCTAGCCCTGGGGGGAATTGCCCTCCCTGCATTCAGCCATGCATAGGATGAGTTCCTTCTAGGCAGTCCCAAGGGTGGAAACCACACAGTCTAAAGACCCAGTCCTGCATTCACTTGATACCGCTGCCTTTGCTCATGACTCCATGCATCCTCCACCCCGATGTTATACTGGGGCTGTTCGCTGGAGTATAAAGACAGGCCACGGGCACAATGGAACTGTCTACAACAGGGGCGGGAAAACTTTTTGGCTCGAGGGCCACATCGGGGTTGCGAAACTGTATGGAGGGGCCCATCCACACCCCTGCCCCCTGACAGGCCCCCCGGGACTCCCATGTCCTCTATCTAATCCCCCTTGCCCCATTCCCCATCCCCTGACCGCCCCCCCCACAGAACTTCCACCTCATCCAACCGCCCCCTGCTCCCTCTCCCCTGACTGCTCCCCAGGACCTCCTGCCCCTGATTCAACCCCCTGCTCCCCTCCCTCTTACCATGCTGATCAGAGCACCAGGCACCCACAGCACAGCGGCGTAGCTGGGGGGAAGGCGCTCAGATACCACAGTGGGATGAGCCTGGTATAAGAACTGATCTGAGCCAAAGCAGGCAGAACCCGTAGTAAGTGTGTACAGGCTTGAGATGACTAATGGTAGAGTGACCACTGCTGGTGACAGAACGTGGCTGCGGGGCAGCTGGTACCGTGCTAGGTACGGACATGGAGCTTTGCGGTTGGTTAATTGCTCCATGTTCCAGACTAAAGGTGAATTTAAGCAGCGATTCCCCCCTTTCAAAGTGGCTGAGACGCTGCAAGGGTCATGAGCAGCCCCAAGTGCCTGAAGTCTGGGGCCCGGGATGTTTCCGGACGAGTAGAAGGGCATCGTCGCTCGGTGTTTTCAGAGAGAAAACTTTCACACTAGTAAATTGTGTGTTAGAAAATGGAAGAAACGGTTGTTCTGCTAATAGCTCAGTTTAGCCCAGAATAAATCTTTCATCTTCCCTCTTTGTAGGATGAATTATTAAAGCTCTTTTCACACTGGCTCCGCTGTTTCATGCTAGTGTTTGTCCTTACAAAGAGAGACACCGCAAACAGAAATGGTGAGGTGTTCCAGGAACCTGCCAGCCCCCAGCCATGGTGATTTCCCTTCCCCATAGGCACTTACAGTAAAACCTCCATTTAACGAACTAATTCGGGCGAGGGGGTGTCCGTTAAATCAAAAAGTCCGTTATTTAATAATAAAAAAAACCACAAGCTGTTGGAGCAGCTGCCCGCCCGGGTCCCGGCTGCTGGGACCCAGGCGGGAGCCGCCAGCCCGCCCGCAGAGAAATGGATTTTGGATGCATCAGACTTGCTCAGAAATTTTGTCCGTTGCATCCGAAGTCCGTTAAATCGAGGTCCGTTAAATCGAGGTCCGTTAAATCGAGGGTTTACTGTACTCTCAAAAGATTTAAAAGTCACAGAAGAGACCACATCCAGTTCCCCCAGACTCGAAGGGAATCCAAAATGGCCGACACCAGTAGGACCTCCAATTGATCTCTCTGATGCTGATGTAATCAGGAGTAATTCCAATGCCACAGTCAGTCAGATTTTCAGCCCCACAACATCCAGCACTCTTGAAGCATGGGAAATCTAACCATCAGAGGAATGAAGTTCTGGAACAATCTCCCCAGGGAAGCAGTGGGGGCAAAAGACCTATCTGGCTTCAAGACTAAGCTTGATAAGTTTATGGAGGGGATGGTATGATGGGATAGGCTAATTTGGGCCATTAATTGATCTTTGAGTATTAGCGATAAATATGCCCAGTGGCCTGAGATGGGATGTTGGATGGGATGGGATCTGAGTTACTGCAGAGACTTCTTTCCTGGGTGTCTGGCTGGTGAGTCTTGCCCACATGCTCAGGGTTCAGCTGATGGCCATGTTTGGGGTCAGGAAGGAATTTTCCTCCAGGGCAGATTGGCAGAGGCCCTGGGGGATTTTTTTGCCTTTCTCTGCAGTGTGGGGTCTGGGTGACTTGCTGGAGGATTCTCTGCACCTTAAAGTCTTTAAACCATGATTTGAGGACTTCAATAGCTCAGACGTAGGTGGGAGGTTTACTGCAGGAGTGGGTGGGTGAGATTCTGTGGCCTGTGTTGTACAGAAAGTCATATGAGATGATCATAATGGTCCCTTCTGACCTTAAAGTCTAAGAGGCTAAATCCTCAGGTGAGCTGGTAGCGGTTACATCCCAGGAGGCAAAGGGGACATTGCCATGTCCCCTTGTGCCCAAGTGATGCCTGGATGCTGGAATGGCCCCTTGACCAGACTCCAGACTGGTATAATGTTTCTCACACCTGAGAGAAAGCTCATGACACTGGTGTGAGGTCAAAGGGATATCAGAATCAGGCCTGCATTTGTGCAGGACAGCCCTGGTTTAAGGCACGATGCTCGGACCACCATGTTCAGGTGCCCGGGTTTTCAGGAGGCCCCTGCATTGGAGGTGTGGAAGTAGCAGCTCTCACCAGCCTGACTTTGCCGAGAGATCTGCTAGGCACCCGGGCTTCTTCTGGTTGAGGACAGGAGGAGCAAACTGAGTACCAATCAATGAATTCAGCCCAGAGTCACAAAAGCAGCTGGGAGGCACCAACTCTTCTCCTGGTCACCCGAGAGACCCCAGGAAGGTGCTGCTGCAGCCCTCCCCTTGTAAGCAAGCAGAAAGTTTCGTTAGTGGGGGAAGAGATTCTGGTGGGCCCAGGCCTCATTTGGTCTCAGTCTGCCTATAGGGAGGACATTTCTTAATCAAGTGAGGTTGGATGGGCCCTAGAGGTTCCTATACTTTGACAATGCCGTCTGTACATCACCTTCTGTTCCTCACTAAGAAGAGCCAGTTCCTTGGGGAACATGACAACATACACCTATTTGTGTGCCAAAAATCATTTGCTTTAAGCAAAACTATAAGCATAGGGCAAGACTTTGCCTGGAAGTCACCCCCTGCCACCCCAGGAAGGTTGCTTATGATCTTGGGGTGAATCAAAGGAGAATTATGCCCCAAAGAACTCAGCATTGGCCGACCTCTGCTCCCATTGGGATTAATGGGTGGTGTGGAGGGGCTGTTGTCATGGTCTCCAATGGGAGCAGAGACAGCCCAGCACTGGGTGCTGTTGTAACTTCCACCCAGATTGCTTTGTGGAAGCAGCGTTGCTGCCGTAGTGCTTTGAAAGGAAGATTCTTACTCCAGGTGAGTGGCTCTAGGGGAAGTCACAGTAGCATGAACCTCCCACGCTGGTTGTGGGGCACCCAATGGAAACAATAAGGTTTGGCATTGCCCTTGTACCGTTTCAGCCTCAGCGCGGGATGATGTGGCCTCTACTTAAAGGTTCTGGGAACAGGAGGATGTGCCACAGGAACGTAAAGCCAAAATTATGCACCTTTACAAAAGGAAAAGCAATTGCGCTTCTTGCAATAACCATCGTAACATCTTGCTCCTTGCCACTGGAGGAAAGCTACTCATCTGAGTCATGCTAAACTGGCTAACTGATCAACTTGCAGAGAAGATACTGTCTGAAAGCCAATGTGGCTTGCATCCTGCGCATGGGACTTCAGACATGATATTTGCACTCCAGCCGACCCAGAGAGAAATGTCAGGAGCAGAATCAAGACCTATATGTAGTTTTTATTCATCCACAGGCTTGGTTGCCCCAGTAAATTTGTCAACATTATTCAGTCTTTCCATGCAGGAATGCAAGTTTGTGTCCACCAAGACTGCTTCTCAGCTCCATTTGTTGTCACCATTGAAGTAAAACCAGGCTGTGTTCTTGCTGACATACTTAGCATCAAGTTTGCAACTGTTCTAATAGATAAATTCAGAGACAGCTAGAGCATTGCTATGCAGTACTGTATGGGTGGAGGTTTCTTGAATCTGCATCGCCTAAGCGCAAAGACAAAAGTTATTAAGACAATTATTCATTAATTACTGTTCGCTGATGATTGCGGTTTATTAGCCCATTACCTCAGGGATTCTCTGATTGCTTTGAATGTGCAGCGAAACTTTCTGGCTTAACGATCAGCCTAAAGAAGACAGAATCATAGTCCAGCCTCAACCGGGAAGTACTGCAACTTCTCCAATTGTGTCCATTGACGATGTACCACTCAAAGTCATTGACAAATGTTGCTTCTGAGGCAGTGTCATTTCATTATAAGCAATAATCACCGATGACATTGTGAAGCCCATTGGTGCAGCCAGCGATATCTTTTGAAAACTTTAACGTCATCTCTGGAATGAACATGGCGTCAGGCTGCAAACAAAAACGAATGTTTACCATGGCATTATCATCACCTCACCTGTCTATGGCAGCAACATGTGGACCACTTATTGATGGTGCATAAAACACTTGGACCAATTCCGCATACAATGTCTACTGCAGATAATGGAAATTATGGGGCAAGATTTAGTTCCACACACTGAGGTCATTGAGTGCTGCAACATCACAGGCAATGAAACTTTTATAGTGAGAGTGGACCTGGGATGATAGGGTTATGTAGTTCATATGTCTGGCCATGGAATACTGAAGGCCATCTTCTATGGAGAATTTTGCAGACTGGAACTTATTTTAGGGGCAGACCAAGAAAACATTATAAAGACATGCTTAAGGCCAATCTCACAATATCAACCTTAACATCTGGGAGCTTATGACAAGCTCTGATGGTGGCAGCTCTGTAACCTTGGACGGATGACTTCTAGAGCTTGCGGAATGCTGCAATCAAGGAGAGACATGCAAGGTGAAAAGCTAAAAGCACTGTACATTCATCTGCAATTTTCTTCACCTGTGGCACTTGCAGACAGAGCTGAGATTCTAAATTGGTCTTGGGTCTTATATTAGGCCCCAAAATATATGACAGCAGTTCATCTGTCAAACTCAATGGGAGACTCCATCATCATCCATGGAAAAATAGGCCATGTTCTATCCTACACATAATATTTTACACAACTGCCATCCCACACAGCCTGCTAATTGTTTTCCATTAATAGTGGATTCTCAGTAAGGTTAAATATGCTTATGAACATAGACACAGAGTGCTAATTATCACTGAAGTTCGCTCCATCCCAGCCTTCTTAGCCAGACTTACTGCGAGACACAACAAGACTTCAAGGACTAAGCCCAAGGAAACTTCAGCCAGAGCTGAGTAAACAGGAATTGCTTATTGGTTTTGCTCAAAGCATATCATTCTTAATAAGCAAAATAATTGTACACATCTTATTCCTGGTGCTTTTTCTGAGTTAATTGTAGGAGTGCAAGCAAGCTGGATGCTGAGCTTGATGTTTTGAACCTGCTTGTTTAGATTATTATGAACCTTGGAAATGAAGAATGTATCTGGGCGGCTCCTCAGTGGTTATTTTTATTTTTAGATGATCATTTTAACTTGACTGCTATTGGCTGTGTATCTCAGCTAGCACCAAAACACAGCCAACACATTCTGCATTTCCAATATTTAGCTAATAGGTTTGCTTTGCTATTGCATACCTGTCAGTTTAAAAAAATGTTATATTTCCAAAGGTGAATTAGGGAACAATCCTAAAAGGTGTGGAGAATTTGCTGGTGTGAAAACAACTCTTTTACAGACTTTGAACAATCCCATATTCTAATTTATGTGTTTCATATCAGACCTGGTACAAAAATTGAAATTGTTCCAATTTTTCAGGGTTCAAAATAGACCCGTACCACTTGAACTTTTTACCAACCTTTCATTTAAATTGTTTTTTTAAATCCATTATATAAATTTATCATTTACCCAAAACCGTGTTTTTGCAGTGAAAAATAGGTATTCAGGAACCAAAATAATTCAGGGGTGATTTTAAAACATTTTTGATTACCCCTGGAATTGGCACTGCTGGGACCACTGCTGGAACAGTGTGTCCAAGTCTGGTAATAACATTTCAAGAAGGATGTTGATAACGGGAGAGGGTTCAGAGAAGAGCCAGAAGAATTATTAAAGAATTGAAAAAAAAACCCAATAGTGATAGACTCATGGAGCTCAAACAGTTTAGCTTATGAAAGAGAAGAGTCAGGAGTAACTTGATCACAGTTAATACATTTGCCAATGGGGGATCGATGGAGCTGCACCCAGGAAGGTGCCACATGACACGTGGAACGTGAATGGCTTTGCTGACCATTAAATCCCATTGATGGATGGACTGGGTGATTCCCCCCTTCTGGAGAGTAACTCTGGGTGGTTGGGATGCAGCTGCACTGGCCCTCAGTGGGCAAAGTGACCCAGCTGGCCACATACAGAACACTGGATTTTCCCATGTGTCCCAGGGCTTCTCAGAAAGAGTTTCCCCTCCCTGCTGGGGGAGGGTCTTGCCTTGGGTCCAAATGCTGTCCTCCATTGACTTCAGTGGTGTTTCACCCCTTTACACCAACTGAATATTTCTTCTCCTTTGTGTAACAGGAGAGTCTCTTCAGCATTAACCTTGCATTTCCTGGGTGCTACACTGACGTCAGACCTTTAACATTATGGGAATGCAGTTGTTTGGGGTTTAATTATTAACAACCGGGCCCTTTATGTCATGTAAAATTACGGCTCTCCTCAAGTATATCTCTGTGCTCTTGGAGATAGCAGCATGCTAATTAGCTTCTCAACTGGTAATCACTACTTGGAGCAGGATAATAAGTCTGTTGTTTGGAGGGCTATAAGGTAGGCGCAAAGAACTAATCTCTTTGACATGTATTTAACTGTAACTGTTTATTTACCACAGAGGAAATGCCAGGGAGGAAACCAGGGAAGATTGTGCGTGAGTTGCGAGACATCTTATTGTATCCAGTGCAAACATTTCCCTGGAAGAAGGTGGTTGTGATTCAGGTTATTTAAGATGGTGAATACTTTTAAAACAACCAGGTAGCTCTGAGCACAGAGACACATTTAAAGGCTTCACATCTGGTCATGAAGGTACTTTGGACATGATTAGTAATCGTGGGGGTGAATCAGCTGCCAGCAGGTATCTTCATGTAGCAAACATTACAGTTCTTTACCTGCTTATTCCCTTCCCTTTCATGGACTGTGAGCAAAAACAAGGTGTCCTGCAGAAATACCCATGGGGAAAAATGCTTGTTGTTTTCCTTATGATGGACGCAAACATTATGGCCTGAGCATCTCCTTAATTATACCCAAGGCTGTTTCATACTTAGTCAGGAAGACAAACACACAATCAGAGACTGAGCCATTTTCAGGAAGATTGTATGGTCCATCTGGATAAGAATAATAGAATTATAGAAGATTAGGATTGGAGGGAACCTCAGGAGGTATCTTGTCCAACTCCCTACTCAAAGCAGGACCAGTTCCCAGCTAAATCATCCCAGCCAGGGCATTGTCAAGCTTGGCCTTAAAAACCGCTAAGGAAGGCCATTCCACCACCTCCCTAGGTAACCCATTCCAGTGCTTCAACACCCTCCGAGTGAAATAGTGTTTCTTAATATCCAACCTAAACCTCCCCCACTGCAACTTGAGACCATTACTCCTTGTTCTGTCATCTGCCACCACTGAGAACAGTCTAGATCCATCCTCTGTAGAACCTCCCTTCATGTAGTTGAAGGCTGCTGTCAAATCCCCCTTCACTCTTTTCTTCGGCAGACTAAACAAGCCCAGTTCTCTCAGCCTCTCCTCATAAGTCATGTTCCTCAGCCATCTAAACCTTTCTGTTGCCCTCTGCTGGACTCTCTTCAACTTGTCCATGTCCCTTCCAGAGTGGGGCCCCCAAAACTGGACACAGTACCCCAGATGTGGCCTCAGTAGTGCTGAATAGATGGGAATAATCACTTCCCTCGATCTGCTGGCAATGCTCCTACTAATACAGCCCAATATGCCATTAGCCTTTTTGGCAACAACAGCACACTGCTGACTCATATCCAGCGTCTCGTCCACTGTAATCCCCAGGGCCTTTTTTTGTAGAAATGCTGCTTAGCCAGTCGGTCCCTCCTTAGTCTTTAGCAGTGTATGGGATTTGTCTGTCCAAAGTGCAGGACTCTGCACTTGTCCTTGTTGAACCTCATCAGATTTCTTTTAGACCAATCCTCCAATTTGTCTAGGTCACTTTGGACCCTATCCCTAGCCTCCAGTATATTTACCTCTCCCCCCAATTTAGTATCATCCACAAACTTCCTGAGAGTGCAGTCTATCCCATCGTCCAGATCATTAATGAAGATGTTGAACAAAACCAGCCCCAGGACTGACCTCTGGGGCACTCCGCTTGATACAACAAAGAGTCCTGTGGCACCTTAAAGACTAACTAAAGTATTGAAGCATAAGCTCTTGTGGGCTAATACCCACTTCGTTGGATGTGTGCAGTGGAAGTGTGAAGAGGCAGATATAAATAAGTAAGCAAGAACCAGGTTAGAGATAACAAGGTTAGTTCAATCAGGCTGAACTTTGTATCCCCTTGATACATTACCCATTGAGCCTGGTGACCTAGCCAGTTTTCTATCCACCTTATATTCCATTCATCCAGCCCATACTTCTTTAATTTGATGGCAAGAATAGTGTGGGAGACTGAATCAAAAGCTTTGCTAAAGTCTAGGAATAACACGTCCACTGCTTTCCCCATATCCACAGAGCCAGTTATCTCATTGTACAAGGCAATCGGGCTGGTCAGGCATGACTTGCCCTTGGTAAATCCATGCTGACTGTTCCTGATCACCTTCCTCTCTGCCAAGTGCTTCAGAATTGATTCCTTGAGGACCTGCTCCATGATTTTTCAGGGAAGGAGGAAGAGGAGCGATAAATGTGTCTAAATGGCTTACCTCCAGTAAAGCAGTAAACACTTATTTTTGGCTAGATTGAAGTGCAATCAGTTCATATTCTGCAGCATTTTCCTTTGTTGAATTAATGTGAAGAATTATGAAAAGTTATTAAGGCAAGAGAAAGCATAGAAGGTATAGAAAGTCTCACCTGGATCTAAACCCTTTTATAACCATGTAGAGAAATGCCGGCCATTCCTGGGTGTTTTGAATGACGTGATGGTGACAGGCAGGCCCTTTTAATGTACTAACCCGAAACAATTCATAACGTTTTAGCATCACACTCCAGTGTGTTGTTAAACCCCCTCCCCAAGCACCTACTTACCATACCTGATGGTGTCATGGTGGTGGAGCGTACATGGATCAAATGCTGGCTGGTGATCACTTTCTCTGCTGCACCCCTGAGTTAGCTGACAGGCTGCTCCAAGAGGTGGCTCTAAAAGAATCAAAGGCTGCTGACCAGTGCCGGCAGATTTGACTATAAGGCTTTGGAGTGAGCTGGGGAATTGGGTTCCAGGCAGCCGATGGAAGCTTCCTCTGTCTTTTTTACCCTCTGCTTATTGTGACCATGACAAGAATATCACACGTGTCATGCTTCCCTCTGGTTTACAGTGACAGATCTAAGGTACATGCAGGCGACTGTGCGCCTCTCTAGTAAAAAGCAAATGAACAGAATCCTACAGGGCGGGGTGAGTCTCTGGAACTTAATTTGAAATAATTGATTGTTGTTCCCACAGTCTTTCAAAATGGCGTGAGCTCTAGTAGTTCAAAGTGCTTTCCCCTGAGCTGGATGCGGCTCGTCTGGAACACCGCGGCTTTGGCCATCTTTCTAGGCATCCCGCCCACTCTGAGCTCCTTGTGTACTACACCTTATAATTTCTTGGGCAAGCAAACTGCTAATTTGGCCTTTGTTCAAGTAGGAAAATGAATGAGTGGGAAGGGGTGTCATGTTTATGGCACTTGCCACCCCTTGATCCCTCTGGAGAAGGATCTTTATTAGCGTTATCATCTGTCGTCGTCAATTCATTTCCATTAGCACCACTACAACAATTGCAGCCTCTCATAGCCACAGCGTTTCCACTTATATTCTGAGCTAATTGATTCCCCTTGTTTATTCTCTCAGTAGCAGGGGACGCTTTGTTCACTGATGAAGGGAAGCGTTCATCTGCACACAGCTCTGTTCTTTGCATGATGTGGTTATTACTTTCTTCCCCCCAATCAATTAGGTGCAGATTCAGAAACATTTGCCCGCTTTGAACAGTACCTTACTCTTTGAAACAACCCCATTGAAATCTATGAGAAACAACCAGCCATACAACGCTGTCCTGTCAATGACTCCCAAGATCTTCTTGTATTAAACTGGCAGGGTAAAATATTTGAAGCTGTGGGAAGGAGCATGGGCTACGGCATGTGCTGGCCGCTGCTTCCCGCGGCCCCCACTGGCCTGAAGCAGTGAACCGCAGCCAATGGGAGCTGCAATCGGCCAAACCTCCGGACGTGGCAAGTAAACAAACCAGCGTGGCCTGCCAGGGGAGGGGGCTTACCCTGGTGGGCCACATGCCAAAAGTTGCCGATCCATGAACTAGATTCTCTGCTGGTTCTTTATGGCATTAAATTCTGACATAGAACTAAAAAAGTCATTTATTTATTGTAATCTAGTGTGATTCTGTTTTCGCCCTCTGATGAAACAGTGTTCTACAAAAGTGTTCAAATGCTTTGAAACTTTAAAACCTTTACGTCAGAGCTCAGAGTTAGAACCTTTAAAAGTTCTGCAATCACTATCGCCATTGCCAACCATTTATTTTCAGTTCAATATATATAGCTTTCAAATGAATACGGGAGGCAAGTATAATACAACATTGCAGTTGTTTTTAAAGGACAGCTCTGCCTGTTACATTCCATTTTAAAATAATACTTAAACATTTGTTATAACATGGTTTTGATTAACACATCAAAGAGAGAAGAAAAGAGGGAAAACTTCCTTTTAAGCCTATGAGTGAACACATTAAATTTCACATTTTCTATAGCAACCTAAACAGTAATATACGCACGAGGCACTCAAACACAATTATAACAATCTAATATTAGAGATCAAAAGTAAGATGAGGCAGATGAAACAAGCATGTAATTTGTTCATTGTTCATTCATCAGATTCAACATGAACATTTTTGTATTCAAGACTAATTCAAGCGAATCCTGTCATGCGAGCGTGGAGCCTTTCTTTTACAGGAGCTTTTAAAATTAAAACAAACAACAGACAAGCAGAGCCCCTTCTAACTAATCACAGATGAAGCACTATGGTTTTATTTCCAACAAAGGAAATTGGTTAAAAGAATTAGAAACGGTATGAAATGTCAAGCTGTGTGTAATAATGAGATGGATTATAAATAATGCCATTAATTCATGTGTCCTCTTAATGCATGTCACTCCAATTAAAGTACAAATCCGGTGTAAAATAAACTGACCTTCTCTTTAGAGTAATGTATACAAAGCCTGATGTTCCTATAGCTGCTAGTCAGACCTCTAAGTGAAGGATAATTATGGGACAGCATTTCTGTTTCCTAGTTTAAAAGCCCCAGAACACATCTCTGAGTTTGTTTTGTTCCTTCCTCCGCCCCATCCATTTTTGCCTGTTATTCAGCGCAGTGCTCGTGTCTGGGTGACATCCTTCGACATATGACGACGTGACCTTTGCAGCGGTGTGTGTGGCGGGGGATCTTTCCTCTTTCTGTGGCTCCCAGAAGGGTCAGGTGGAATTCCAGCCCCTGTGTGCGGATGACTCCATCTCCACTTCTCTGGGGCGCATGGAACCCCAGGGCAGGTGGAGAGGAAACAGGCTCTACCTGTGCAGGGGTAATAACCTTAACCCTCCCAGAAGTATGTGAGCAGTGGGCATCCTGCCACATGTGCCCAGAATCTCCAGGAGGCTTCCACACCAAATGCCTTCCAGCTCTCTGCAGGGGGTGGTGTGGGTCTGAACTGCCCCTTACCACAGGCCAGGCCCCAAAGGGGTACCCAGGCTCCTGAAGTGGAAAGGCTGGATTGGTTGGTTACACTCTTGGTACTTTGTGAATGAGCGATTCAAGTTGGTAGCCCAACAAAGAATACTTATCATTCACAATGGATATAGAAGACACTTGTCCCCACCGGTGAGACTTCCTTTGGACACTTGAGCCCAAATACGGGTAATGGCTACTCCTATGAGTCATCAAAGCATGCAAGGGCATGTGATGAGCTAATGTGACCCTGGACTCCATCTTGTGTCTGTAATTCTCCACAAACTAAGACTGAGAGCATCCCCTCCACCTGGGTGAAGGCATAAAGCCCTCAGAAGCATCTTCATTTTTGCCTCTTTCCTGCTCTGATCTCTGGAATTACACTAAAAGGAGCATCCCAACTAATGGATGGAAGACTTTCCAATCTTTTGGAACTTACCAGAGACATCACAAGCCAGCAGTCTGCTACCAACATGACCAAGAATAGAATCATAGAATATCAAGGTTGGAAGGGACCTCAGGAGGTATCTAGTCCAACCCCCTGCTCAAAGCAGGACCAATCCCAACTAAATCATCCCAGCCAGGGCTTTGTCAAGCCTGACCTTAAAAACCTCTAAGGAAGGTGATTCTACCAGCTCCCTAGGTAACCCATTCCAGTGTTTCCCTCCCCCCCCCCCAGTGAAAAAGTTTTTTCTAATATCCAACCTAAACCTCCCTCACTGCAACTTGAGACCATCACTCCTTGTTCTGTCATCTGGTACCACTGAGAACAGTCTAGAACTAGATCCATCCTCTTTGGAACCCCCTTTCAGGTAGTTGAAAGCAGCTATCAAATCCTCCCTCTTTCTTCTCTTCTGAAGACTAAATAATCCCAGTTCCCTCAGCCTCTCCTCATAAGTCATGCGCTCCAGCCCCCTAATCATTTTTGTTGCCCTCCGCTGGACTTTTTCCAATTTTTCCACATCCTTCTTGTAGTGTGGAGCCCCAAACTGGACACAGTACTCCAGATGAGACCTCACCAATGTCAAACTTTGCAATGATTGTAGGTATATGATTTCTTTGACCATTTTAACTCTCTCCTCTTTCTTTTCCCTTTAAATAAACCTTTAAATATTAGATGTCTAAGGATTGGCAACAGCATGATTATTGGGTAAGAGCTGAATTATATATTAGCCTGGCTATGTGGCTGATCTCTTGGGATGAGTAAGCCCCTTGGTTTGATGTTTTAAATAACCACTCCTCATACAGTCTAGTGTCTGGGTGGCGATACAAGGACTGGGATACCTAGGGAAACTGCATTTTTGACTTCTTATTAGCCAGTGTGGTGAGACAGAAGTTTACTTTTGTTCCTGGCTTGGTAGATTGGACGATAGAACCACCAGCAGTGTGGAGTCAGTCCGCCCTATTTCTCACCGGTCCTGGACCTGGTATTCTCAGCTGTGACCTACTGAGGCACAGGGAGGAGCTGCACTGCTTCACACCAGCTGACGATGGGACTCCAAGAGCGCCACATCCTGCATGCTAGGATATCAGAGGCAGCAGGGTCAGGCACTGCGCCAGAAGGAAGATGCTTGAATGTTCTAGCACCTGCTCCTGCACAGTGCCGAGTGACCCCCTCAGCGCCCGCTCTTCCTACTGGTAATCGGAGGGTGATCACTGTCGCCTGGAAGGTCTCTCCCAGGCAGCTTCTGACACTTGGCAGAGCATGGGCCGGGTGCTGTGTGCACCTGGGAACTCTTCCAGGAAAGCCTGCCCCTGGGGGCTTGCGGCCTGCGTGGTGTGCATGCCCGGCACTGCTGGTGCAGCACTGGAGTTGCAATCCAACAGGCCTGCACCCAGGTCCTGCTGACATCAATCGGAATCCATCTACTGACTTCTGTAAGACCTGTAGCACTCAGCTTGATTAGAAGGAGTCCAGCTAGAGATGAATTCAGCTCTATTGTGGTGTATCCTGTCACTGCTGTGGCTGGCAGGCAACAAACCAGATATTCTAGCTTCTTTGAACCAGGAACAAAATCTCCATCCGCACTGTCTAGACTGAAGTGATACCTTCTTCCTGGGATCATTGTGGTAAGTGCCTGGCATTCCCGCTGGTGGTGTTGCCGGTGAGTAGCGCTGTGTGGAAAAGAAGTAGCAAGTTATCAATATTTTTTTTTCAAATAAGTGAACGCTCAGAGAGGATTGTTTTTTCTGAAATGTGGTGTGGTTTATGGAGAGCACATCCTGCTCTTCCACGTTCAATGCAGTTCAAGATGTCAGTGTTAGAAATCTTTATACAGCTGATGTTGAAACTGAAGCAAACCACTTTATCAGTCCATGGACTGGCCTTTTGTTCTCTGTCAGCACTGCAGGCAGTTTGAATAATGGACTTTTTAACACTCTGATAAACTACATCTCTGTGGTATTGTTGCTTCTGTCAAGGACAGGTTTCCATGGTGTTCCTGTCCGCGCTGTGATTCACAAACACATAGCTCAATTTTATCATCTTCAAAGATAATGTGTAAATTACCCGGTTTGTTGTTAAACGAATTATCAGCAATTAAATTTTCTTCTAAAATAATCTAGTAAAGATGCTTCCTCTTTGATGGGGAAAGTTAAACCAGAAACACGGTGATTAGAACGTAGGGTGATTAAGCAAGAGCAACAGGAACACTTAGCCTCGCCAGGAAGGGCCCTGTATTCAATATATATTATAACTTCGAAATCCTATTAACACATATTGGTCCAAATGCTAGTCCCATTGAAATCAATGGAAATTTTGTCATGAACTTCAATGGCATCTGGATTTGGACAATGGAAAGTAAAATAAACCCCTTAGGCTAAATTAGCTCTTCATAAGAACAGCCATACCGGGTCAGACCAATGGTCCATTTAGCCAAGTATCCTGTCTTCCGACAGTGGCCAATGCCAGGTGCTTCAGGGGGAATGAACAAAATAGGCTATCAAGTGATCCACTCCCCCTGTTGTTCTCGCCCAGCTTCTGGCAGCCAGACCATTGGGATCATCATATTTGACTTCTTGCCTAATCAAGGCCATATGATTTTATTCAGTAAATTGAAGGGTTTCTTGATTCCCCCTTCCTCAAACCCAAGTGGCCTCCTTTCTTTCCCCACCCTGCCTTCATTTCTCTCTCCTTACCCCTTTCTTTGATGTGCTGTATGATCTCCCTTTCCCAGTTCCCTCCCCCCTCCCCTGAAAAGACTCCTGGAGCCAATTTCTGCTTTCATTTTCTCCGGTGGCTCCATTGATTCTAATGCAATCACTCTGGATCTACTCCGGTGGAGCTGAGAGCACCATTATGTCAGATCAGCCGTGCTGCAAACCCACACAGCTATAAAATATTCACAAGAGCTAGACCTTGAGGTGGAGCGGGAGATCTATATCTCCAGCTACCACTAGTACCCCAGGCATAATTCAGCTGTGGTTTATATAGTTAATAGCCCTGAAAACCACATTCAGAAATGAACTCTAATTAGCATGCCCCGTGTTTGAAAATACCTATTTAAAATGCATGCATGTACACCCGTCAGAGCTGTGTATAATGGCATATAATAAATAGGGAGAACTCTTCCCTCAGACGATGTGTTTTCTTTTAGGTCAGCTTAGTGGAGATTCAGTCCTGTAGCTGGAAAGGCTCAAAGGACTGACTAAGATTTTGGCTCTTACATTCTGTGCAATTAATTTTCTGGCACTGAACGCAGCCCAGTCCCTGGTAATGGCTTTCGGTCTCTACTGTTAACACTGTCGCAGGAGGTTTTTGAAACCAACGGGCACTAAATGAATGCTGCGTTAGAGACATTTATGCATTGCTAGTTCTCAGACACTGGGCCCATTGAAATCAAGGGAGTTTTGCTTGAGAGTGGCGAGAAGCATCCACTCCAGAGACAGGCTCTTCTCACTAGTGAGAATGCCAAGCTCAGGCCCTGGACAGGAAAGAGTCTGGTTTGAAACGTATCCCGTTTAGCCAAGTCCAAATGTTCCAAACTCGCATGAGAGCTGGGGCATGGTGCACGCACTTCACACGGTGTAAATGGCTGCCTGAGCCGCAGAACTGTGGTGAACCAGGCCCCCAGGTGTGTCTCACTTTCTGTCCTTCTCTAAAGGTCAATTCTGCCCTTGGCTCTCTGGCCGCCCCTAGGCAGTGGAAGTCACACAGTTCTGCTGGAGGAGGGAAGGAGAAGGCAGGCCGGGGCGGGCCGGGAGGGTGTCTGCAGGAGGTTGGCGCTGGCTCTTGGGACATCAAGCCACGTGGAGCGGTTCTGCACTGGGGCCTGGGGAAAATAATTCCATCTCCTGCTCAGTCAGTCAGGCTGGGTGCTCCTTCGCCCGCACAGGAGACGCGAACAGGCTGTGCAGATTGAAAGGCTGGTCTCAGGAGCGTCTTCCTGGACTTCACTGGAATTCCACCAGGAAGAAATTTGGTTCCTTGTCCATTTCAAGGACAGGATTTAATTTAATAACCGGTAAAGAACATCCTCATCTCCTGAGCCTTTGGGGGATAAATAAACTGCACATTCGGAGTGCGAAGCAGATTTTGCTACCTCCAATGCTTTCATTTTGGGAGTGGTGGAGAGAGGGGACCTACTCTCCCCTGCAGATGATCAACCACTGCAGTAACTCGTAACTGGCTTGAGCTCGTTAACAAGAGCTCAATTGTGTATTTCCATTGGGCGTTTTGACTTCAAATGATGGTTTTTCTCAGTCTATTGAGAAGTGTTGGAGTTCTGCGTGGCTGTGTGGAGAAGAGTTCCCTTAACAGTCTGCCTTGAAGAGCAGGTGAGAGCAGCAGCCATCTTACAGCTCTGTGCGCTGTAAAGAAGAACCACACAACGCCAAGGGGTTTATTGCTGTCCTAGAGCTGGGGCGTTCTTACTGGGGTAAGAATCCAAGTTCCAAAGCTAAGAAAACAAAGAAAAAAGCATAGGAGAAACCTAACGGCCATTGCTGATTATGCAAAATTATTCCCTTTTTCATTTATGCTAAACAACTCTATTGTTTTCTGATGCGGCAATGCTAGATGGATCAAACTAGCTGCAGTGTCTGGGGCACTGTTGTTAGGATATCGCTGTGTTTGGGTGCAGGCTGGGCAGTGGGTAAGGCTCAGAAATAACACCAGGAGAACTGGATTTTATTCCTTCTTCTGACACAGACTTCCCCCCATGACTTGGGTAAGTCACGCCATTGGCATTTGCCTGCAAAGACACTCCACCTGCTGCTGGGGAAAATGGTAGTTACCCACCTCACATTCGTACCCTCGCTGGTGCCCCTGTCTCTCCCCTCCCATTTCCCTGCATGCCCCAGCCAGTGTGAAGTGCTTTGAGAACCTCACATGGAAGGTCTCTAGCACTGTGAACTGCACTTATCCTGAATTCCAGAGCCAGACTCGGACAACCTGCAACAAGATCAGTTACTCTGGTGGTTTGGTAGCCAGGGCAGAAGCCAGTCTACACTGGCCCCTTACAGCGCTGCAACTTTCTCACTCAGGGGTGTGAAAAAACACCCCCTGGAGCACTGCAAGTTTCAGCGCCTGTGTAGACAGGGGACTAGTGCTGGGAGCCACACCCTTGGTGGAGTTGGGTTTTTTAGAGCACTGGGCGAGCTCTCACCTAAGGCCGCACCACGACTACGCAAGCCACGTTAAAGCACTTTAACGTGGCCAGTGTAGATTAGCCCTAAGTTGGATGCTGTCTTGTTCCCACTGTGTCCCAGCCCTCATGGTCTGATGTCGTGTCCACACTGTGGACTCAATTCACAGTTACCCAGTAGCGTCTCTGTAGCTTGCACCATGTGCTGTCAGAAGGGGTCTCAGATCCCCTGCATGGGCCTCCTGGGGAGAGCTGGAGAGACAACAGGCAACCCTGCACCAGGTCTGGGGCGCTGTGGGGTGGGCTGGCAGGGGGCATCAAGGGCAGGATGGAAATGGCTGAAGTTGTCTGATCCCCTCCCAAATCTGTGCTGTTGCCATAGGATTGTCAACAATGGAGCTATTTGTTTGCACCCCTGTCTTGGCCATGAACATACCTAGAAGGGTACAAGTCCTCTTCAATGCTAGGAAGCTGCTTTCAAAGCCTAATCATTGGACATGTCATGTGTCATAATTAGTTTCATGTGAAAGAAATTGAAAAGGGTCTTCGTTCAGTGTCTGATGTCGGTGGCCGGTTGGTTTATAAATGTAATTGTAATTCACAAAGAAGATAATTACCTTTGTACTCATTAATAGCATCATTTTTAGGCTGACCATATTTCCTTTAGACAAAAACGGGACATTGGGATGGCAAAAATGGGACAGGGTGTGGGGGGGGGGGCATGGCCCCACCTGGGCCCCCCAGCGCCGGGCGGGGGGGAGGCAGAGGGAGGTCGGGGGGGATGGATGGAGGAATAAGCAGAACAGGGATGGGGGATGAAGAGGATGGAGGGAGAGAGAGAAGGGGGGATGAGGGATGAAGATGATGGAGGGGACGGAGGGAGAGAAGGCACGAAGGTGAGAAGGGAGAGGATGGATGGATGAGAAAAGAGATGGGGGTAGGGAGCAGGGGGGATGGAGGAGGCAAGGGACAGCGAGAAGGAGGGATGGAGAGAAGGGAGATGGAAGAGGAGGTAGTGGACGGAGGGAGAGAGAGAAGGGAGGAAGGGAGGGATGGAGAAGGGGGATAGAGAGAAGGAAGAGAGGGATGGAGGGATAGAGAGAAGGGAGGAAGGAAGGGATGGAGGGATGGAGAAGGGGATAGAGAGAAGGGATGGAGGGAGCGAGAGGAGGCAGTGGACGGAGGGAGAGAGCAGGGAGGAAGGGAGGGATGGAGAAGGGGGATGGAGAGAAGGGAGGGATGGAGAGATGGAGAAGGGGATAGAGAGAAGGGATGGAGGGAGTGAGAGGAGGCAGCGGATGGAGGGAGAGAGCAGGGAGGAAGGGAGGGATGGAGAAGGGGGATGGAGAGAAGGGAGGGATGGAGAGAAGGAGGGAAGGAGGAATAGAGAGGAGGAGGCGGCAGCGGGCGGCGGGCTGGAGGAGGCGGCAGATCGGAGCTGTCCGGAGCCGCAGCCGGGGGCCGAGTGCGCCGGCGGGGGGGCTGCCGGCCGGGTTTTATGACTCATAATCACATAAATTCAGTTATGTGATTATGAGTCATAAAACGGCCGGCCGGCAGCGGGCTGAAGCTGACGGTGGAGCAGAGCGGTCTGGAGCCGCTGCCGGGGGCCGAGCGCACCGGCGGCGGCGGCGGCGGGGGGGAGGGGCGACGTTTTATGACTCCATGTTTTATGAGTCCTGTTTTATGAGTCCTGCCCCAAAAACGGAACAAAATTGATATTTTGGACAAAAAGACGGGACGGTTGAAAAACATGAAAAAAAGGGACTGTCCCGTTCAAAACGGGACGTATGGTCAGCCTAATCATTTTAAAGGAAATTAGTGACACCTACCCTATCACAAGCCAGTACAGTAAATTCTCTCTCCTACTGTATTTTATTACTAGTTGTAAATTCATTCAAGGCTCTGCTTTGCTTTCAGCATGGCATCCTCCGGTACTTCTTCTGCCCAGGCTAAATTGAGATAAATGTTGCCGGTGCTTGGGTTTTGCTCACAGCATTCATCTTTGCTCATGAAAAGTTAACACAGCCTGTGTTGAAATGAACCTGAGAAATGAGTCCCTCATACTTCAGAGCACGTCACAGGACTGTGGTTAAAAGACAAACAAAGGCCTCCTCCATCCACTCCATGGGTTAATAGGAAGTGAAAAACATAAAGGCACTTGAGGTAGTCAATAATGTTTATCCTGATAAAACAATAAATACATGATAGAGAAGTGACGCTACTTATCATAAGATAGCTGGGTAACACTGTATAGCACATAGCTTGCTTAATCTGAGCTGCCTTTATCTGGAAACAGAACCAAGGTTTTCTTATTGTGATGAATTTGCTCTTTATTTTGCAAATAACATTTCTGTGTCTGTCTGAAACCCAGGGTAATGGCCCAAGTTTGGGTTTTGTCCACTGACACTTGCTGATGTTCTGAAAGGGTTTCGGCCAATATCATTGACCACTGGTTGTTGTGTTATCAGAAGGAGTAAATAACACTTCCATAGTCACAGTTTCCACACCAGTCATGCTTTTATAGACCTCTATCAGAGCCGCCTGTCTTCTTCTCTTTTCCAGTCTTTTTAATCTCTCCTCATACGGGAGCTATTCCATTCCCCTAGCTATTTTTGTTTCTCTTCTCTGTACCTTTTCCATTTCTAATTAGGCTGACCATATTTCCTTTAGACAAAAACGGGACATTGGGATGGCAAAAATGGGACAGGGTGTGTGTGGGGGGGCATGGCCCCACCTGGGCCCCCCAGCGCTGGGCGGGGGGGAGGCAGAGGGAGGTCGGGGGGGATGGATGGAGGAATAAGCAGAACAGGGATGGGGGATGAAGAGGATGGAGGGAGAGAGAGAAGGGGGGATGAGGGATGAAGATGATGGAGGGGACGGAGGGAGAGAAGGCACGAAGGTGAGAAGGGAGAGGATGGATGGATGAGAAAAGAGATGGGGGTAGGGAGCAGGGGGGATGGAGGAGGCAAGGGACAGCGAGAAGGAGGGATGGAGAGAAGGGAGATGGAAGAGGAGGTAGTGGACGGAGGGAGAGAGAGAAGGGAGGAAGGGAGGGATGGAGAAGGGGGATAGAGAGAAGGAAGAGAGGGATGGAGGGATAGAGAGAAGGGAGGAAGGAAGGGATGGAGGGATGGAGAAGGGGATAGAGAGAAGGGATGGAGGGAGCGAGAGGAGGCAGTGGACGGAGGGAGAGAGCAGGGAGGAAGGGAGGGATGGAGAAGGGGGATGGAGAGAAGGGAGGGATGGAGAGAAGGAGGGAAGGAGGAATAGAGAGGAGGAGGCGGCAGCGGGCGGCGGGCTGGAGGAGGCGGCAGATCGGAGCTGTCCGGAGCCGCAGCCGGGGGCCGAGCGCACCGGCGGGGGGGCTGCCGGCCGGGTTTTATGACTCATAATCACATAAATTCAGTTATGTGATTATGAGTCATAAAACGTCCGGCCGGCAGCGGGCTGAAGCTGACGGCGGAGCAGAGCGGTCTGGAGCCGCTGCCGGGGGCCGAGCGCACCGGCGGCGGCGGCGGCGGCGGCGGGGGGAGGGGCGACGTTTTATGACTCCATGTTTTATGAGTCCTGTTTTATGAGTCCTGCCCCAAAAACGGGACAAAATTGATATTTTGGACAAAAAGACGGGACGGTTGAAAAACATGAAAAAAAGGGACTGTCCCGTTCAAAACGGGACGTATGGTCAGCCTATTTCTAATGTATCTTTTTGAGATGGGGTGACCAGAACTGCATGCAGTGTTCAAGATGTGGGTGCACCATGGATTTATAGAGAGGCAATATGATATTTACTGTCTTATTATCTAGCCCTTTCATAATGGTTCCTAACATTTTGTTAGCTTTTTTGACTGCCGCTGAACATTGAGGCCTTGTCTGCCCTGAATGCTCCTTTAGCACCTTGATTGTCCGCTGGCCTCACTGATTGTTCAGCAGGCTTCCTGCTTCTGATGTACTTCAAAAAAATTGCTGTTAGTTTTTGAGTCTTTTGCAAGTTGCTTTTCAAATTCATTTTTGGCCTGCCTAATTATTCTCTTACACTTGGCTTGCCAGAGTTTATGTTCCTTTCTATTTTCCTCAGTAGGATTTGACTTCCAATTTATAAAGGATGCCTTTTCCCCTCTCACTGCTTCTTCTACTTTGTTATTTAGCCATGGGGGTATATTTGATCCTCCAACTATTCTTTTTAATTTGGGGTATATATTTAATTTGCCCCTCTATTGCAGTGTTTCTTTCCATGCAGCCTGCAGGTATTTCATGCTTGTGACTGTTACTTTAACTCGCCTTTCAACTAACTTCCTTATTTTAAGTAGTTCCCCTTTCTGAAATTAAATGCTACTGTGGTGGGCTTCTTTAGTATCCTCCCCCTACTCCCCACTCCCCCTCCTGGCCAGGATGCTAAATTTAGTTACATTATGGTTGCTATTGCTGAACTGTTCAGCTAGATTCCCCTCTTGGACCGGATCCTGTGCTCCACTTAGGTCTAAATCAAGAATTCCCTCTCCCCTTGTGGGTTCCCACACTAACTGCTCCAAGAAGCAGCCATTGGTGGTGCCTAGAAACTTTATCTCTGCATCCTGTCCTGAGGTGACATGTACCCAGTCAATATGGGGGGTAGTGGAAATCCCCCATTATTATTGAGTTTTTTATTTGTATAGCCTCTCTAATCTCCCACGGTCACCATCCCTGTCCCGCTCAAGTGGTTGCTAGTATATCTCTACTGCTATACTCTCATTAGTCAAGCAGCGAATCTCTACCCATGGAGATTCTGTGGTACAGTTTGATTCATTTAAGATTTTTACTATATTTGACTTTCTTTCTTTCGCACATAGTGCCACTTCCCACTAACACCACTGATTCTCTCATTCCTCTACAATTTGCACTCTGAGGTTAGTGTTCCATTGATTGTCATCATTCCACTAAGGTTCAGTGAGGCCTATTATAACCATGTCCTCATTTAATAACTGGCACAAAAAAATCACCCATCTTAGTATTTAGACTTCTAGCATTTGTTTATAAGCACTTATCAAATGTGTCACTTTGTAGTTGTCTGCCTTCATGTGATGTAATTGAATGGAACTCTTTCATTTGACTGTTTCTCTTCAGTTCTTGCTTATACTTTATCAACTGCTATCTTCTCCTCTTTACTAGGTTATAAAGAACCCTGATTAATAGATCCTCCTTTGCTGTCACAGTCCACACCGTGTGCTCCTCTGTAGCTGTCGGCTTTCCCTGGCCTCTAGATTAAAAACTCCTCTAAGACTTTTATAATTTTATATGCCAGCAATCTGGTTTTGTTTTGGTGTAGGTGGAACCCCTCCTTCCTGTACAGGTTCCTCCTTTCCCAAAAAGTTCCCCAGCTCATAATAAACTTAAAATCCTCCTCACTACACCATTGTCTCATCCATTTATCGAGACTGCAATTCTGCCTGTCTAACTGGCCCTGGGCGTGAACCTGAAAGCATTTCAGAGAATGCTGCCATGAAGGTTCTGGAGTTCTCTATTCTCCTGCATGAGGTCTTGAAATGAAGGGGAATGTCGGACCATGTACATCTCACTTGGGTCATTATTTTATTATAACATATCATTACGAGATCACCGTACCTTTATGGACTACCTGTGTTGGCCAATTTATTGCAAACATCTGATATCTAGTCTCTTCCTATGTGTATTTGTGGAAAGAAAGTAATTCCTTTGGATATTTAACCCTGATGGCTCTGTACAATTAGTGAGTAAAATCATTGATTTTCAGATTACATGCTTGAGGGTTGGAATCCATAGAGATGTGTTTCATTTGTGCTTTGCTTAATTTGACCATTTAAAAGGTGCACTCTTTGTCTATAATTACCTTTTCCTTATATGTAGTTGGCTATTTTTTACTCACAATATTTTTCATTTTATTTCTTGCAAGTTTGAAATAATCAGATCTTTGCAGATTTCTTGTATACAGCAAGCTAACAGGCGAGCAATGGAAATCAATTTAAAATCACTGCTCCACCACCACAACGTTATACTTGGTAGTTCTCACAAACTCATCTCAAATGGATTTACCAAAATCCATGGTGTTCTGGGGAATGCAGAGAACTGACTTAGCTGGGAACTAAGGAGCGTGCTATGGTAGCAGGTCAGGTTGATTAGCATTAGAATCCATTAGAAACTAAGTATAGGACAAGTTTAGCAAAACGTCTGGGTGTCCTTAGGTGAACCCAGGCAATGCCACATGCAAGCCTGGGATGATTCACAGATGAGGATTTATAAGTTTGGCCCCCTAATTAAGCAAACCTTGCCCTTTTCTGTCTGAATTAATGCTGGGGTTTGCCTGAGAACCCCTGAAAACAGACCCCTCCAAGTTTCACACGGCGGTAGTGGCGACTATGAGCAGGACGACTAGAACTAGGCACCTGGGTGACGGAGAGCATTAACATCAGGCAGAGAGTGTTTGCAGAAAGGCAGGGTGTGATGGCTAAGAGCCGGAGGCACTAACGGAGCAGGATGGCAAAAGAGAACGAGCCTCCTGCCAGCATGTAGAGTCCAGGGGCAGACTGTGTTTGAGTCTGGCTCAGTTCTCAGCGGCTACGTGAGGGGTGCAGTGACAGAGAGGCAAGAGATGGGAGAGGCGCGGAGGGTGAAGGATGTGAACGGGTGGCTTAGAAAAGGTGGGTTTGGGTGTGTGCCAGGCACTAGATGGGAAAAGTGGGGCTGAGCATGTAAAGAGCCAATGGAATGGGAAGCTGCAGCAGAGAGACCCACTGGCCAGGATTTACTGCATCCCCATTGTGAGACAGAAAGGCCTTGTGGGGGAGAGAAAAGGTGATGATTCC
This sequence comes from Sternotherus odoratus, assembly GCA_032164245.1. NCBI lineage: Eukaryota > Metazoa > Chordata > Testudines > Kinosternidae > Sternotherus > Sternotherus odoratus. The sequence continues at coordinate 84,169,191 of JAVMKO010000009.1, read as the reverse complement.
CAATGAGGTTGCCAGGCACACCTGACAAAGTGAGACATCCAAAGCGAAAGAGGAGAGATGAATGCATTCTTACTAACAGCAGGCGGGGCTCGGGTGGGGGCTGGGGAGTCCGGCTCGGAGCATGGAAGGTTTTGATCTTTGCATCTCACTGGGACATTTCTCCAAATCCTCTCAGAAGCAGAGACAGCTACTCTAGTGAAGGGCTCCTCTTCCCCACGGCTGGGGCTGATTTCTTCGGTGTCCAGTTTTTTCTGCACTGCTGAAAGCTTGATGATTAACACAGCACTGTCATTATCTTGTAATAACCCAGCACACTGCCGTAAGAGCTAAGCTGAGAAGGCCAAGGTCACCTCTGATACTTGCAAAGCCAATTAAGACTTATAGAGCAATAAACTCAGACTTCTTCAAGCCATTTCATTTTATTGAACAGCCCCATTTTTACTTTCAAATCACTTGCACCTGGAAACCCTCCAGGTTTCACAGTACACTGGACTAGGTAAAATGTAATGATTTAGCATTTTGAGTATGAATCGTTGTGGATTGTATTAAGCCAGCACTGTGTTGCAGTGGCGAGTCAGAATGTGTGTGGGAGGCTATTCCCACTGACTTGACAAGTTTGCAAAGTTTCCCATTGGTCTTACTTCCTGGTTTGTGCTGCCGTGCACTTTCAAAAGAAAAGGAATGTTCCCTCTTTGTGTAGCTTGGAGTTTTACTGCAGCACAGACCCCCTGCATCCATCAGAACTCAACAGTTCAGCCAGCGCCTATCCGCATGCACCGACGCGTGACTAATTTTTCCTTCCAAAAATCTCAAACAGGTTGGCAAGCTTTTCCCTGTGGCCAACAAATCTCCGCACTGCCAGAATGCATTTCAGTCACGGCGCTGGTATTCATCCTGACCCCTAAGGAATATAACGGAGCCAGCGGATATTACTGATTCTTTCCTACTGCCATCCCAATGCAATTGTTAGGCACATAGGTGCATTGCTAGAGACTGAGAGTTAGGGAGGATTTGATGTAACAACAAAGCACTTTTTGTAAACAATTAAATGCCCTTTTGCAGCAGCAGAAGATCTAGATGTTTCAGCCTAGTTGAATGAAAGGCTAAAACTCCCAAGTAGGGAAACATAATTCTGGATCAATAAAAGCAAAATCATCTATTCAACTGGGGGGAGGTGGGAATGAGATGACTGAGTGCTGTGGAATAAAAGGAAGAATCCATATGTTCTAGGAGTTCAAACCTTTATTGTATTAATCATTAGCACCATTTGTGATACACAGACTGCATGGGCACGGGAAGCAGTACCTGTGTGGTAAGGCTAGTTGTAGTGGGAGGGTTGAAATTTGTCCTTTTGGGTAAGAAATATGCCCACATATTAGCCGAGCTGCCGTCTTTCTCAGCCCGCAGGCTCCTTCCTCTGCTGCACAGGTTTGCAGGTTTGGGTTTTTTTCTCTCTCTGCCTCACAAAAAAATCCTCTTGGATATTCAGCAATCTTCAGTGTGAATGCCAGCATTTCCAAATGTCAGACTGAGGCTGGCTGACTGCAAGGGGCAGCCAGGGAACGCGCAGGCCAAGACTACAGTGCTCTAGGTGTTCAGGATATCCCTCACCTTTTGGAAATGTCAGAATCTCTCCCCCCCTCCCTCCTCCACATGTCCTTCCTCACGTTCATTGCTCTGTTGTTATCACCCCGGCCCATGTTACATTACCCTGCTGCTCCCCAGGGGCTTGGCCTTACATTTTTCTATGCTGGTCCAGAGAGGCAGAATCATCCTCTTCCTCCCTCACATCACGGGTTTTTCCTGTGTCCTGTCTCCTTATTGTCTTTGTGCAGATGGGAGAATTCGTTTGGTCCCAGGCAGACTCTACCCCCCGGGGACTGTGCCTCGCTCGGCCAGTGCCTCACCTGGGGCAAATTGGTGAGACTTCACTTACCCCTTCACTCATTCAAAAGCCCACAAAAACAACCTTTGCTTTCCATGTAAATGGGGTTTTTTTTAAACTGGGCGTAGCAAATCTCCATCCCAGAGCACTGGGTGTTTCTCCTGGGTAAGAGGCTGTGTCTGAACTCAACACCAAATGGCCGCTGACAGCAGATTCCTCGGCATTTTGAAGTGCAGTTCAGTCATACCAGTGACAAGCTGGAACCGCTCACAACACAGACATCTTGGAGATTGCAGCTTTGTTTGACTGAGGAAAAATGCAAGGGATGAGCTAATGCATTTTTCAAGCCTGTTATTCCCCTGCCATCCCCTACGAGCCAGGGAGGAATTTCTTTAAAGCTGGAATCTTTCTTGTTGGCCCAGGCTCCCATGTCTAGTCAGAAATACTTTTTGAAAGTTACATTTCCTTTGAAAACCCCAGCTTCAGGTAGAGCAATAGAAACATTCAATGACCCTTGAAAAGGCTGCACAAAGCCCAATATGCCAGGCTCACCGACCCACTTCTCTGCCTCAAATTCCCTCCAACCTCCTTGCTTTAGCTTTTCCTCTCCAGATTCTCCTTTCAGCTCTTCATGTTCACATTCATCTCGAGTTTGCTCCAGTCTCTTAGTGCTGTGCCTGTTCCTGGAATTTACTGTTGTTCGTGCTCCTTTTAAATTCTGTTTCAAGACTCACCACTGGGGATGGAGTTTGAGGTTGTGCAAATCTCATGAACTACTTTTTAGGGGCTTGTAAAAACTAGTTTAAAGGCGTGATGATTTCCCTTTTCTCCCTCCGGGTATTTTCCCCACTCCAGAGTGATTACATTTAAACAATATTTATTGTAGCTAGCAGCAAGACAATTGTAGATATTAAGAATAGGCAGCCTGTCTCCCTCCAGAATCTAGGCTCATACAAGTCACTTACTTATACCCATGTCTAATCCATCTCTCTTTTTCATCCAATTTTTTTCTGTCTGCTCCTTTTTCCCCCACATGACTTTTGAATCAAACTTTCACGCCACAATGAATAAGTTCAATACGTTCATGCAACCTGAGTTCACCCCCCCCCCCATCCCATTTATACCAAGGAAGTATTTGTGGGGCAACAGCTGCAAACTTCCGCCCACTCATCTAATACGACAAACTATTGCTGTGGTGTTTAAGCACCTTCAGAAGCTGTTTATTGCTTTTGTCTGCTCTACCAAGAACATTACTCTTTAATAGCTGTATGCCGTGGTGGCGTGAGATGATTAGAATTGCAAGGAAGCTTGTCTTGATGTCATCATCATTTTCATTAGTACGGTGAAGTATGCCAGCTTGTTCTGTGTTCAGATTGATGTGATTACTACTTGGAAACCCGGGCACATTTCACTAACACCTGACATCTGGAGGAGAATTATGGGCAGCAAGGCAGACTTCCAAAGTCATTACTCGGTACCAAAGGAGGGCTAGCCTCATTTGCTTTTACAGCTACTGTAGCCAGCGCTAATGGCCTTCAGAGGTTGCTACTGCTAGTGAAATTCTTGCACCAACACAAATCCCCTGTGTGATATTAAGTGATGGAATATACCTTGCAACAATGAGCGGGCCAGGCAGTGACTGGAATTCATTATGTCCTTCTTTAAAACGAAACCCTACAGACTTCCCAAATAGGCTGAGGATTTCAAGCACTGGTTCCAAAACCCAGCATATTGCAGCTGCAGTGACCCAGATCGAAGTTTTAATACAGCCACCAAGCTACAGCCTGTTTGTGGTTGGGGGGGATGGAGATGCATTGCCTTGAAAGAAGCTTCTGGAGACACCCATCCTAACCTAGGTGTAATGGCCTCACAACCACTGGGGAAAGACCAGCCAGCAGGCCCTATGCTATTCACCCAGCTCTATTAGCTGGTGTGCAAATGGGAAGGGCCAGGACTTAGTCCTCACTCTGCCCCTTTTGGGGATGCTAGTGCTGGGGTCAGTGCTATTATTCATGCAGTCCTGGCCCTCAGGAAACCCCAGGACTGCAATTGCAAATTGGTCCTGTACAAAGAAGCCAGCAGGGGGGAACCCATTGCACCCTCCCCTCTTCTTGAGCAGCCCCCGATCTGAGTCTTCATTATTACACCGTTTGCTCGATGGCATCCGATGATGTTGATAGAAGCAGGTGTGATTCCATCAGCCTGTCCTTCTCGTCAGAGACCCCACTGGGCTGCTGATCAGTGAACAGGGAGTTCTCTTTCATTGCAAGAAAAATTCTTCTGCTCCAGCACTCAGAATCTCCATGAAAGAAATGGACGTGTAGAATGTCGGTAAATTTGTCCTGGATAGACGTGTATTTTCATAGCCGTTATCGCTGGTGCTGAATCTTGTCCTCCAAACAGTCAGCAAGCAGCACACACTTCCAGTGCTAAGAGTGGCCAACAGGAAAATCAGATTTGCACTTCCACCATTAAACTTCTTGTTTCCACAGCTGAAATTTACGCTGGCTGATGATACACAGCAATGCTCCGTAAAACGATGTAGACAAGTATGTCGGCTCACTTCCTCAGCAGGATAATCTACTTTGACACTGCAGAAGCCATGGTATAAATCAAACCAAGCTCCTTTTCCACAGAGAAACATACATGTGTACACGATGCCATCAGCACGACTAAAGAGAGCCTGCAAAACACACCAGCGAGCCACCATTTAATCCCCCCATGTATAAAGTACATGAGACATTAGCACATGGGGCCTTGGATGCCGCGTCTCACTCAGCGTTGCCAACAAAATAACGACAACTCTGAAGAACCACTTGTGAATGAGTTTCCTAGCACAGGGCAGATGACGCATGGGAGACAACATCTTCCATCAGACGTGTAGAGCCAGGGAGGTGCTTGCTGCATCCAGCCAGGCTGTACCATCCCATAGTGCATAGAGACCAGAAAATTATGACCAGGACCAGCGGGAAAGGGCCATGGAACAAGTACAATGTGTTAAGTAGTTGCAAATGGTGGGATGGTCTATGGGGCTGGGGGAGGCATGGTGGCTCAGCGGGGGTTTCAGCGGCCAGCAGCCCCTCTGCATGTGTTCCCCATAACCCATGACACTAGGGGCGTGTGACAGCGCTGGGAGTCAGGGGACAGCTGCTCTACACACACCAGGCATGTTCCCTGGGACACCCACCTCAGTCATGCCCACGAACGCTGCCTAGGCTCCTTGCTGCCATCTGCAGGCAGACACACACAGGGCGAGGCATCGGGGCGTCCACCTCAGTAGAACCATTTTGGAAGCACCACAAGCACAGCGTGACCACAACAGACTTCGACTTGCTTAGTCCTACGGCAAACGCACCAGGAAAAGTCACGTCACGTGGGCAGGTTTATTAGCCAGGCTACACGAGAGAGAGACTCAAACAAAACATGAAGCAGCTGGAACTGGAAACTGAATGTTTCTGCAAAACAAAATCAAAGCCTGTGACTTTCCCTGGTTACTGCCCCTGCTTTTGCTAAGCCAGGCCGACCCAAAGGGAGCGAAGAGCCAGGGCAGGAAAGGTGGGGAGCTACGGCTTTTGGTGGCTGGTCGGTCACAGGTAGACGCTCCGGGCTGGCAGGTCGGCCATGACAGCTTTTGCTCTGGGTCCTGGCTGACCTCGGCAGTCTGGGTTGCCTGGCGGGGGCCCCATCCTACACAAGGCCCTCTCAGGGTGTGTCACCTCAGCTCATCGGTGGGGTGCAGCTGGTCTCTGGATCAGGTGGAAAAGCTGAGGGGGGCGGGGAACAGGCAGAAGACAGCAGTGGATGGGAAGGGACAGCTGAAGGGGAGAAGCACAAAGCAGCATCTCACCTGTATCACCTTGAGGGATGGGGGAGTCTTCTCTGGTCACATGCCCGCCCTGCTTGGCTGGTCTGGACGGCCCGATGCTCAAGAGTCACCAATGAATGACAGAGTCTCTGGAACGAAGCTGAGGGCCAGCAGGTCCATTCTACCCCTGTGGTCCCCCAAATCACTCTTTGTCTAGCACCAAAAAGCAGGGTGGTGTGTGGAATAGAGCGCCCCTTCCCCTGACCCTCGTTATTGCAGTCCCTTCTCGCCTCCCTTGTTTTTATCAGTCAGGACCCTAACCCCCGGGGGCTGCATCATTAGCCCTGGTTGTTCGGGCCAAGCAATCTTTCTCCCTCCCTTTTTCTAGCCCTTCTATCGACGTTCGGTGAACTTTCACTCACTTCCCACAGTTGTGTTCACTGTTAGGGTAAATGTGTAGGCCCTTGGTCGTTATAATGTGGGGACATTCAGGGGAGCACACCGGTTCACCTCACCTCAGGCCTCACAGTGGGTGATTTATACACCAAGGGTCCCTGGGGAGCCCAGGGCTCGCCCCCCCCCCCCATCACCAATAGAAGCCCCACAAGCAGAGCAGCAGTATTGTTGGTCTTAGACCCAGGCCCTCCCCACTCTGCTGCGTCCCGCTACCGAACGACTGGACTCCAGGTAGGACGTAGCCCAGGATTTGCGGTGACCGTCTTATGAATCCCTGTGAATGGCGCGTACGCACGAGCAGGCAGCAATCCTGTGTCTACTGCCCAGGACGGGACCGTGCTGCTCACAGCTCCGCTCTGCAGCTCCAGCAAGCGCATGGTGTGGCCCTAAAGCACCTTCTCTCATCCCCCATCGCAAGGTTGGGCTACGAGGCCTGGCTCCTCGCTGTGGAGCAGTAGAAGTGCTTCCAGACTCGGGGACAGGGTTGGCCCAGGTGGGAAGAGGCAGCATCTCTCAGTTGCCCCTAGCGCGGGAGCTCAGGTGAGAAGCCTGACTGGGCCCTGCAATGCATGTGGGTCAGTGGAGACTTCTGAGCTGCAGCAAATCACCAACACCCACACCCACCTGGCAGTTGGTCTCCAGGGAGGCAGTGCTTGCTGCTGTGAAGAGCTGGCAGGGGAGGGAGCTGTGGGGATTCACCATTCACCATGCAACTGAATTTCACCAGGAACAGCCAGGTACAGTAAAAAAAATAAATGCATGTAATGTTCATAGCATGGACTCGAAACAGTTCTTAAAACAGAATGAGACCTCGCAGCTACAGTGATCTGAGAATATTTTTAGAGATGTGTTTAGACTATTCTGACGGTTTCACCCCAAAAATCATGACACAAATAGTGGCACTGCTAGACCAGCCAATGATTATTTCAAGACTATTAATGGCTTGCTTGGTTATAAAATATTTCAAAGCTAATGTTCTCACACGACTCTTTTGATGAGCCTTATGAAATCGAATCCATGGCTGATTTCCGTATAGCTTGCAGAACATTTGCATAATTTAATGCATGATATAATAACCTGATTATTACAAAATTTCAAAGTATTGTTGTGGCTGTTGGCACTGATTCTAAATGTTTTATTAGTCAGACAGATAAACCCAATGCAATCAAGATCAAATGTGTTTCTTAATAAAACGTGGCTTAGCCAGTTTATGATGTTACCCAACAACATAATACTGCCATCGCAGGGAATATCTCAGATGGAATCAAGGAGGTTGTTTATGCTGTCAATATCTGAGCTGAAGTTGGCCACTGGAGATAAAGTACAAATACATTTTTTCACTGTTAAGAGTTTCCCCATCCCAGGGTAGCTTGTTGCTAGAACTGTAAAAGGCCTGAGAAATCCTGCTAGGGCATGTACCAAAACCACTTAAAGTCAATGAGAGTCTTTTAATGGACTTAAATGCCTTTGAATCAGTCCCGTGATGAGTGTTTTACATACTGTGCAGTGGGTAATAACATGAGAGGCCTTCATGTTGCTAAACCTAAACTGGCTGTTTACTCAGAGAACTATTTACTATTTACAATGCAACTGCAGCTAGCATTCCAGTCATATGCACACAGACTGACTTCCTGGAGCTTCTCCATACTCTTCCCTCCTGCAACCTGTGTCCCTCCCTCTGAGTTCCATGCTGGTTGCTACAAGATGTGTGCTCCTTTTTTCATTACAATCCCAACACTGCTCCAATTATTCTTTGTCACCAATTTTCCTACTGAATTTTGCCCTTGGATACATTGTCAGAAGGTTAGTCCTGAAAAATTGTCATTATTTGACCAGTTTTGTCAAAAAGTGGTGCAAAGAGAAACTATAGAAGCTTTTGGGTGGAATTTTCAAAAGCACTCAATGAAATCAATGGGTGGTTTTACCACTGATGTCAATGGGAACAAAATCAACCCAATGCTAAGCACATTTGACTAATGCACGTGTCATTGCTCACAATTCTCTGTGAGCAGAATTTGACCCGAATTAAATAACCTTTCAAACCACCCTAATAAAAGCATCTGCTGTTGTGGGTGAGCTATGCTGCAGGTGGATCGGTACATTATTAGAACAGATCTATGTTAAAAAGCAGGTGATATAATTTTACATTGGTGAACCACCTTTGTAGATTTCAGATGGGAGAAAGAGTATGGTTGTCAGACCAATGTTTTTACATGACGGAATCATTTCTTCTTCCAGAACTAGATCTCTGTTTCCTTTTCTACCTTTAAGTCCCCATCAGATTTCCCAGGGCCGGTGAGAGATGGATGGCCTATGAGAAACCATCCCATTCTGTGCAGAGACCATCTGGATCTTCCAGTCCCCGGTAAGTTTGGGCAAGGATCTGAAGTTCAGACTGGATGCTGGGATGTGTCTAAGTGGTTTGACAAGCCCATGTTTGGGAGACATGTTCAACATACAACATTCCGTATGTTGTGTTGTGAAGGCTAGTACTATAACGGGGTTCAAACGGGAGCTAGGTAGGTTAATGGAGGATAGGTCCATCAATGGCTATTAGCCAGGCTGGGCAGGAATGTTTGCCAGAAGCTGGAACTGGGTGACAGGGGATGGATCACTGTCTGTGCATTCCCTTTGGGGCACCTCATTGGCCACTGTCAGAGGACAGGGTACTGGGTTTGGTGGATCTTTGGTTTAACCCAGTATAACTGTTCTTATGTTTTTTATCTTGTTTCTGATCCCTTTTTCCTCCATACCAGACTGTTCCCTTAGCCCTATCACACCCAAACACTTCACCTGAGGCTCAGTTACATTTCTCTAGTGTATGGTTTCTCTCTCACCCAAGCAGGGAGACGGCCTCTCTAGCCCTATCTGACAGCGACGCAGATCGAAGGGGCTGCTTTTATGCAACCCATTTTGAAAGACGTCTCTTTATGATCTTCCTGGAGTACAGTATTGATTTTTCAAACCTCTTCCTATGAGCTGCTGTTTCAATGGAGTTTAAAGTCGTCTCTGCTTCTCTGATGTCCCACAGGGTAGCATTGTTTTTCATGTTACAATAGCTTCCCGATAGAGGATGCTAGAGCACACTTATATATAAGTACTCAGAGAACCCGGCCGTGTTGGATGAGAGCCATGTAGGGGAAGGAATAAAGCCTGCACATTGCTCAGTCTCTTCTCCTGCTCAAATGTGGTCTATGGTGTCAGATGTGAGACGAAAGTAGGACTCTTGCAAAAAACAGACAAACTAAAAACAAAGCACAAACAACAATCCTAGCAGCAGACCAGATTTCTGTCCTTGATAGGGTGACCAGATGCCTCGATTTTATAGGGACAGTCCCGATTTTTGGGTCTTTTTCTTATATGGGCTCCTATTACCCCCCCCCCCCCCATTCCCTGTCCCGATTTTTCACATTTGCTCTCTGGTCACCCCAGTCCCTGAGCAGATGGACATGCGAGTGAACATATTTAGCAACTGCATGGTCTCTAGCTCACAATGGAAAAACTATGAAATTACAATGGGGTTGGAAACAGGAAAACAAAATAAAAGAATTGATGTTATTACTTGTAATGGCCAAAGCCTGCCACATGTTCCAATTGCATCTGGCTATGTCAGCAGCAGACTGTAGGGCCCATGTAAAAGCCTAAAAAGTGCCCCAAAAGCAGTTTCATCCCAGAAAAAATGTTGTATTAAAAGGTATCTTTTCAATAAATGTCATTACGGCGCTGGCAAAATCATAGATCAGTTTGCTGCCAGACTGCACAACCTGGCTGGCTCGTGTGATTATCAAATCTTAAAACAGTAACTAATTTGTGATCAATTAGTTCTAGAAACAAAAGATGCAGGAGCGCAAATGAAAATTCACAGGGAGACCACACCAACTATGCCAAGAGCTATAGACATATGAAAAGCTAATAAATAAGTTCAAAGCTAAATGCAGAGCATAACTGGGATACAGAGATGAGTCACCAAGTGGCACAGGGAAAGCATGAAAATATAAGGAAAATTACACCAAAATTTGTGTAAAACACGGAAATACAAAACAGAGGAGATAAACTACAGAGGAAGATCTGTGGGGAAAAACACGACAATGGAAAATGGTCTGCAGATCAGGATATCTGCAATAATTGTGGCAAGAGAAGTCACTATGTCAAAGCTTGCAGACAAGAAAAGCGAAAATGCAGCACTTTGAGACTTGGAGGAGGAACTTTTTGCCTATATATGACATTAATGAGAAGCAAACCAGCAAAAATAAATGGTTTGCAATGTGCAGCCTAACACCCGATGCCAAGCAGCAGCACACAAACTGGAAACTGACTGCCAAACAGGCAGTGAATATACTTGGCTACAAAGACCTGCTCAGCCATATCCAAGAGAAGGAAAGGAAATGAGTCAGTGGGGTTGAAGCTGTGGCAGATTCCAACCACAAGCTCATCTGTCTGCTAGCAGGAGCAAGGGAAGTAAATCTAAAATTAAATAAAACCAGTGACTGCAACATCATACGTGGGGTAACAACCTGACCCCCAACAGAGGAAGAGCAACACAGTGGATGGCCACATATTAAATCAGTTCAGAGACCATTAGGATTTATAAGTTAGCTGACACCATTTCTTCGAAGCCTCAACTGTGTGTGAGCCCCTGAGGTGACTACTGGACAAAGATGCAGTGTGGGCATTGTTCCTTCAATGTGATGCAGCCGTTAGCCCATGTAGCAAGACCCAGCTATCCCAGCCTGAAAAACTATAGCGTTAACAAAGAGGCAACCATATAGTGAGCTGAGGCTTCGGGCATCTTTCCTACAGAAGAGATAGACAATAACTTTCAACATCAAGAGCTCTATCACCAGTGGAACAAACATACATCTAAACTGATGATGAATGTCTGGCAATAGTGTTCACGTGTCAAAATGTTTGACTGGTATATTCAAGGACAGGAAACCACCCGGTTAGAAAGGGACCATAAACCACTAAAGAGCACTTTCAAAAAGCCACTGCTAGTGCCCCCCAAATGCCTTCAGTGTATAGTACTGAAAATGCAGTGCTACAACTTTAGACATAAAATACAAGAAAGAGTCTGAAATGTGCACCGCTGGCTTCTGACCCTGTGAAAATAGAGAAACTGAACAAGAATAAGAAATCCTCAACTTGGCAGCAATACAGAAACCACAGAAGGACATAAAAAGCATCAACCAAGCCAGGAATGTGCTAGTTTTAAGGCATGGGCTTGAGAGTATTTGAGAATAAACCATGCAAACATTACCAGACGTTCACATCCACCATTCTGTCAGCAAGGCCAGACAGCAGCAGAAGTCCCACCGGCCACCCAATAATACAGGAACTATCAAGATGAGGTGAGTGTACAAGATAGCATCATATATATACACTCAGCTCATCTCGATAGTTCCTGTATTATTGGGTGGCCGGTGGGACTTCTGCTGCTGTCTGGCCTTGCTGACAAAATGGTGGGTGTGTATATATATAGTTAGTTAGTTAGTTAGTTAGTTAGTTAGTTAGTTAGTTGAATCATAAAATCCAGATCACTGAGAGCAGAAATTCTGTCAAGAAGACCTCGGAGCCATTCTGGAATAGAAGCCTGTCTCCAGAAAGCTAGAGATGCTGTACTCTGGCAAAACAGGATCAAGGATATCAGAGTCCTGGTAAGCTGGTAATACACATAGGAAATGAAGACTAAACAGCAAAAGGAGACAGTGAAAACACACAGGATCCCCAGAAGACCCTAGGGCAAAATAGGACCAGCTTTTCACGGCAAACTACATCATGAGACTTCTAGGAACTAGCTGACGTGTCAAACACTACCACAATCACCAGCACAGATGAAGCAATGAAGCCTTTCAGCAGCCACGATATCCCAAACTGTGTTGTTTTGGACAACAGACCCCAGTTGACTTGCAGAGAGCTTGGGAAGGTTACCTGGGATTGGGAATTCAGTCAGATCACACCAGCACCATAGCACAGCCAGTCAAAGGGCAAAGCTGAATGGCACTGACAATTTGCTAAGAATCTATATAAAGAAACTGCAAAAAGCAAAGAAAATGTATAGCAAGCCAGCCTTGAAAGGAGAATCCCTCCCCCAGATTTTTAATATGTGATGCATTGATTTTGTACAGATCTGGTTTCTTAATCAAAGTTTTGTGCAGTATCAGGTCAAATGCCTCATGCAAGTCTAAGTCTGTTACCTCAACACAATTACCTTTACCAACTCTTGTAATCTCATCAAAAAAGTTATCAAATTAGTTAGACAAGATCTTTTTTCCATAAACTTATGGTGATTGCCATTAATTATATTATTTTCTTTTAATTCTTTATTAATCAAGTCCCAAATCAGCCATTCCATTTTTTTGTTAATGATCTTCAGTCACAGTGGCAAGATATTTACAAATAACAAATCCAACTGATGGAGGTGTATACCATCAGCCCCAACCGTTCCTCCTCTCAGATAGGCAGCTGCTTAGCGACACAGACGCCAGGCCAAGACCTGCACCGGTGGCCCAATTGGCACCTTTCCCCTCTGCAAAACTCTGAAACACTGACATTTCACAAACACACACTCATCCACTTTCGCCACAGTGCGGTTGTGTTAGGTGAGCAGCTTGCTCTGTAAGCACGCTTGAGGAAGGACACCACCATTATGCAGACGTGGTTCTGAATAACAGAGTCTTTAAAACATGAAAACCCAACTTCCCTGGCATCTCACCTACCAGCACCCTGATTTACATACCTTTAGCTACAGTATCTCACAAGCGATACCCCTCAGATTGCAACTGTTCTGTCAGAAGACCAGAGCGGAAGGTTATGGTCCACCTGTATTATCTGCCTGCTATTTAATCATTTGAGGCTGTTTTGTTAACACCGAAGGAGGTGGGGCCGTAGAGCCCTCTCTGGCTCTGCGTTTGTGGTACTGCTTCTGTAGCTGAGACAATGGGCAACCTTTCAATAATAAAGGATTTATTCTAAAATGGCAAATAAAATGAATCCGCTCAAATCCCCTGACATTGTTTTCTGTGGTATAAATATTTGAGCTGGGAAAAGCAAGTTGGATAAAGTAAAAAGAAACCCAGCTCTTCGTCCCCGAAGCAATCAACGACTCCACCTGGCTTCGGCGACTCAGGTAAAGTTCAACTCATGTCTTTTTTCCCTTGTTGTTTTTGTATTTATTAGTTTTGACCAGGAGTCAGAGGCATCGAAACACTGAGGGAGAGACGCCAGGCTCAGAAATGTGAATCTGAAAACTACTGGCAAGTGACTGAAATCTCAAGGGGGAGAAAGAGCTTTAAAAAAAAAGGTTCCAAACCCAAGCGGTTGAGCCAAACCTCTGAACTGCTGAGAGTTCAGCAGCACCTCGGCCAACTCCGCAGAGGACTCTCCATCACCGATAACGATTGGGCAGACGCTGTGCTGGGCAGGTGGCATGGAGATGAATGAAACGGGTGCGGTCAAGCTGCTGTGTCCAGTTTTGAATAGTATAAATTAAAGGGAAAGAGACAATTCTTTCCTAGGTTTAGCTGCGCTGAAGGCAACAGAGCTGCACCGAGGAGGGATTTGGCCCTGTATGGTCAAGTCATCAGATTCACTGTCCTGTTCCAAGTGATCCTTCTCATTTAGGTTATCTGAGGGGCTGTTCCCATGCTCCCTGCTCAGAACATTTACATTGTGTGGGGTGTTGGAAAGGAGTGTCTACATGTGAGCTTTTCAGTCTCTGGGTGCTGCAGATGGCACCAGAGTGAGCAGGGGCATCCCCTGGCAACACATTTGGCCTGCTTTGTGCCATGGAAACAATGAAACCCAATCTTAGTAGCAGGTTAGTATCTGATCCTCACTCTCATTCCAGCTGTTCATCTTCTGAAGACAAATTTATCAGCACTTGCGAGGCCGGGAACACTCCCCTCCCTCGGGTCTAGTTAATGTAAGTTCCACACTAATTCTCAGCCTCATGAACTGTGGAACAGCTAGTTCCAGTACCAGGTTACTATTAGAGAAGCAATATGAACCTCATTCATAAACAAATATTGTTGTGAAGGATGTGACCAGAATACCGAGCAGCACCTCACAGCCATGAATAATTTACGCTGAACCCACCTCCACCCAACCCCCCCAGTATGCCCCTCTTATATGCATTGACATTTCTTTGTGAATAGTTAAGTGATTGGCTGCTCCAATCTCTCGGGCAAAATCAAACACATACAAAGTGGTGTGCCTTGCCTGGAAGTTTTTACTCAGTGTACATTAGAGCAGACTGTGATGAACGCTGAGAACACAGTACCAGGGCTCTGTGGTCCGTAGATTGTTTTTATTTGTATCAAGGTGAGCCATGAAAGGCGTTGGGGAGGATTTTAGAACTAGGTCTCGGAGCAGCTTTACATTTACCTGAAGTCCTAAGAGTCATCTGAGCTTGAAAAAATGCAAATATCAAAGCCCTAATTATAGCCTTTCATTAGAGAAATAAAGGACTCTTTGATGTAGCACTTCCAGCAAATGTCAAGTGCAAATGGTGTTCCAGAACAGGAAGGGTGTTTGCAACGTGCAGTTTTTGGTAGAAGCGTAACAGTATAAGAGAAGGAGTAAGACAAATAAGGGCTGCTAGGCGCCTAGTACTTGTCAAAGTTCCCCCCGCCCCATGTAGGGCCATTCCAGAATTCTATTTCGGCACTCCTGCTGTTCGGTGGTGGAAGACAGTTGCTTGTGTTATTTCACTAACTGTCAGTATTCCTTGTTTTTCCATAAGGCATTTACCATGTGCTATAGTGTTCTGTAACATCAGTTCAGGATCAGGCCAGCATGGTTAAAGCCGGGTCCTGGGCCCATTGATTAAAACATTATTTTTTGTTTTCATTGTTATTTTTTTGTGTGAAGTTTGTAAAACTTCTCAAACAATAAGCAAAACAACAGCTATGTCATTTGCATGTAGGTTAGATGTGATGAGTGAATTGTCAGATTTATTTCATGACAAAGAATTGAACCTATGTTCCTCCCCTGCCTGAACTCTTAAAAACGTTGCAGTCAGCTCCCAAAAGCAAGGATGTGTGTCACCCAGTTTATAATACTAATTGTATTAATTATGAGGGAGGTGGTGTACTACGGCTACAAGTGATCACTGGAAACTTTGCTTCTGTGTCTGACTTCTCTGTCATCCAATCTTTTAAAATACCATGTACACCAACTGAGCTTCCTACCACATACCTAGCTTGGATCCCGAATGGGAGAAATCACAGCAACTATCTAATCAATATGATGATTTTTTTATTAGAGTCCATTGGACACAAACTTGCAGCAATTCCTGTTGGAATCATGAGCAGCTAGTCCTGTGTTCAGCAAGAGGAAAACTTGCAGCTGGATTCTTTTATTTTTCGTAAGAGGTCAATAGAAATGACTGGGTTTAACAGGAAACGTTCTATGGTGCCATAAGCAAATCAAACCTTTGGTTGGTTTAAAGCAAGAGTAATTCCAAGTTACACTTCGTTGATACCCCTATAAGCAAGAGACAAGCCAGGCCCAGCCTGTCCGAATACTGCGATGATGGCAATGAGAATACAGTGAGTTGTGGACCACAGGACGAACAGTCAATAAGGAGGCACTAGCAGAATGCATTGTGTACACATGCGACAAGCCTGCTCTGATCTTTTACATTCCCATCATGGTTCTGGACCGGTTTTCTCAATTCTATGTTATTTCCAGGCCTCCGCTGCCCTTCGAGCCGTTTTCCTGCTCGTCTCCTTCTTGTCAGCGAGTGTTTCATGGTCAAAGCATTAGACCAGGGGTGAGCAAACTACGGCCTGCCCCTGAGCTCCCGGCTGAGGAGGCTGCCCCTGGCCCCTCCCCTCTGCCCTCCCCCGCAGCCTCTGTGCACCATGCCACTGGCACAATGCTCTGGGCATCAGGGCTGTGAGCTCCTGGGCAGTGCATGGCTGCCTGTCCTGGTGTAGCTGCGCTGCCAGGCACCCGTGCTCCAGGCAGTGCAGTAAGAGGGCAGGGAGTGGGGGGGTTGGATAGAGGGCAGGGGAGTTCGGGTTATAGTCAGGGGTGTGGATAGGGGTCGGGGCAGTCAGGAATGAGAGGAGAGGTTGCATGGGGTAGCGAGGCACAGTCAGGGATAGGGGTTCCGGGGGCGGTCAGGGGACAGGGAGAAGAGGTGGTTGGATGGGGCAGGGATCCTGGGGGGCATCAGGAAGGAGTGGAGTTGGATGGGGCAGTGGGGGGCTAGTTAGGGGCGGTCATGGGGGTCCGTCAGGAAGGATGGGGAAGTTGGATGGGGCAGGCTTCCTGGGGGGGGGGGCTGTCAGGAGGCAAGATGCAGGGGGGGTTGAATGGGGCAGAGGCCGTGCCACACCTGGCTGGTTGTAGAGGCACAGCCTCCCCTAACCATCCCTCCACACAATTTTGGAAACCCAATGCAGCCCTCAGGCCAAAGGGTGTCCGGCCCTGCACTAGACCGTGATGAGAAAAGGAACCAGGCCATGGAGGAGCAGTCCGGGCTCGCGCTTTCCTGTCATTCCTCTGGTCTTAAAAACAACACCGTTGTGTATCAATACGGGGCTAGGCCCAGCGTTCCGGGCAACTGATGAAGCGGGAGGCAAAGGCACCTCAAAGCCACCTTCCTGCACCTCTTCTCCTAGGACTGGATGGGGCCAAACTAGCACCCAGAAAATGACTAACTCACAGCCACTGTCATGGTTCCCTCTGTCGGTTCTGGACAGGCTTTGTCCAGCCCCTGAACATCTGAGAAGAGCAGACAGTGTCAAGAGGGCAATGCCAACCTTACATCACCAGAGGGTTCCTTTACAACAAGGGAATTCCCAATTGCCCCTTCTGGGCAGCTTTACATGCCCCTTGAACCATGGCAGCAGAGCAAAGAGGACTTGGCACAGCCGGGGGTCTAGCCCAAGACCTCTGAACTGCTTTTTCCCCCAATTTTGTGGATGCAATTTAATGCCTGAAAATTTGCACTCACACTCACTTGTGGATGCAGCTGAGAGCATAGGGACATCTACCTTACACTGGCTGCATGATAGCTATTGTCCACCTGCTGGAATTTGTACCTGCAAGGAACTGCCGTTCAGAATTACACCTGTAAAACTGGAGACCACATTCAGACTTTAAGGCCTGTCGCAATGGAGTGTTCTGAAGAATGTAAAAGCAAAGTTCACCATCCGGGGAGGAAAGGCAACACCGTAAGCACTACGCATTAGTAGTATTGATGAGGACGTAAAAGTTTCAGTTGCACATTTGATGAGTATTCAGTCACATGAAGCTGACCAGGAATTACAGTCAGTTACTCTTCATTTCCCGGGATATTCTACGTGTGGAGCCTGGTGGTCTAGTTATAAACTTGGTAATCGCTGAGGATGCAAATATCCATTCCAACATACATGGACATTTGCATTGTTCGAGGCGTAAAGCCACTAGTAACGCAGCCTTTTGTGCTCCCCTGCTTGAAACGTGCCAGGAAGTCGAGATGAACTATGTCCTGGCAGTTGATTTCAGCTTTATTTTCCTTTGACATGTACATAATGGGCAGGGTACATGCCTTTGGTTTTGCCATGGACAGCACTGAGTACAGCGTTTGCACACACAGGATAAAGAACAACATATTCTGCTTTATTTAAAAGATAAGGATGCCAGGTGAAGGCAATACATATAAACCACATCCCTGCTGTGAACCCCTTAGTCCCACTGTTGAGCGGTTACTCACACAAGGAGTCCCCTGGTTACAATAGGACTGCTCATGTGAGAAAAGGATTCATTCTCTGGCCCCAAGTGAGGGGGACAAGTGGACGGGCTGAACATAAAGGCCTCACTCTGGCAAGGTAAAGGGACTTAAAGTGATTTACTTGTAGTGGCGTAAAGGGCTTTAGTGTAAATGAGAATTCAGGCCAAAATTTGAAGGAGTCACTGGTATGAAACCTATTAGGATTTGCTTCATATTATTAAAACAATTTTAGCTGAAAAATATATATCTTTTTGATAACCTAGAGCCTGGTTATTGTGCAACAAAGGTTAGCAGGGAGTTTCATTTTGGGAATAATTCCAAAAGAAACATTATTTTCATTATCTCAGTTGTTATGTGATTAGAAAAGGCAGCTACCATAGTATAGGACTTTCCTTCTGTATTTACTCAATGTTTTATTATTGGAGATTATACTCTAGGAAGCAAAATGGTTCAGAAATCATACTTCTATGTTTGTTCAGCATTCTCCTTGCCCGATAACTGTCATTAACTTTCTGACCGCTGTCATGGTGACAGCCTCCAGCGATGACCAAAAGAAAAGTGAATTCCATTAGTATTCATGAAAACCCGTGTGTATGTTATGTGTACACATTACCTAGTGTGCCAGTCTGTTTCCCAGCAGCCTGTCAGTCATCAGCCCAGCACTTGACCCAAACATACGTGGGGTAAGATTAATTCACTTGACCGAGTGTTCCTCCGTGAGCTGCTTTGAGATCGGCTCTGTGCATCCACAGATGTGGCAGGGTGCACGTCCTTAAAGCAATCTAAGGGTGGATACAAAGGCCTTCATTTTTAGCAGGGCAAAGAAGGGGAACCCCTAGCTCTGAACAGTGATGGGACAAGGACAGGGAATAGGCAAGAAAATCTTTGCCAACATTGGAAACCAACCAAACCAACCCCCACTTCAAATAAAATTGAGGTAAAATGAATCACTGTCCATAGCTGTTACCTGAACCCAGCATCCAGGGCGTGGTTTGAAAAATGCCTAATGTGCCCTCCCAGTTCCATCCTGCTGCATTGCAGGGCAGAGAACGGGAAAGCACAAAGTATGAATAGGGAACAACCCAGAACGCGGAGACACTTGACCGCCTGGGTCACATGGTGCATTATCCTGGCCTCATCTTACATCAGTGGAAAATGGGAGTGGCCACAAATTTCACAAATGGTGGCCTAAAGTGAGGCTGCAAGGTCCATATTTAGGCATCTTAATAAATTTCTGCATTTCAATCCTGCAGAGTTACCTGCAGCTCCCATTGGCTTCAGTGGTGCAGACGGACGTTTGCATCCTGAAGACTCAGACTCATTAGTGATGCTCACACATTTAGCAAGCCGTAGCTCATCATGTCCGTGACTATGACAACTTCCCCGCGCGGCTGTAATCAGTACAGACGTTGCCAGCCCCACCTTTGTATTATCTATGATTCATGTCACTAAAATACACTTTATTCATGATCCCAGCCCTGTTCATTTCAGTGCCAGCCACGGTCACGTTGCAAGCAACAGGGGATGATGTCAGACTTGTCAGAACCCAGTGCCTTCTGACAGGGATCTTTATATATAACCTGACTGAGATTCACTTTACAAAAGTTCAGGATCAAAAAGGTTCTTCTTTGTGCAGAGGAAGAGAGGGAAGTGTAAATGCATCTCAACAAAAGGGATTTTTTTTCTTTGTTGCTACTCCAGGCACCGATCAACTTTCAGATGAACCACTTGCAAACCTGGCTTTAATTGGTCTCACAGTTAGTTAATTACATATTTGTATTTTAATCTCTTCCTAATTAACTGATGAAAAATGGCCAGCAAAATCTGCTCAGGCTTAATGTGAAACTTGTTTTAAAGATGCTTGAATGTAATACATGGAAGAGAAAGGAGAAAAACCAGCTGAAATTTATTATAAGCTAATAAAAGTAACATCAGAAAACTCATTTTGGCAGGTTCTTCCAGGGCCTCCAGTAGTTTTTTA
Organism: Sternotherus odoratus; assembly: GCA_032164245.1. Taxonomy (NCBI): domain Eukaryota; kingdom Metazoa; phylum Chordata; order Testudines; family Kinosternidae; genus Sternotherus; species Sternotherus odoratus. The sequence goes on along the minus strand of JAVMKO010000009.1, from coordinate 84,149,342 downwards.
ATGCATATACAATGCTAAATGAAAACAAATGAAGTGGATTTTCCCATAAATACATTATGTGACTGAGGCACTGGAGCTGGGGTTTTTTGGAGGGTCATTTCAGTCCTCTTTCTCATTGATTTCTTATTCCCAAAGCATCGCCAGCACAGGATTATCATTGTGGCCAATTACAGCAATCTTACAATTCCCCTTGGCAGATGGTTCAATTGTCTAAATGTTCTTACTCTTTTAAAAGGATGTTGTCAGGTTAATTTAGGCCTCAAGTTTTCCAGAAACGATTCTCTGAAGAAAGTCATTGAAAATGGCTATGGCACACTACTGCAAACTTCGCTCAGGCTCCTCAATCTTTTTCTTCCTAGCAGTCACAAGGAAGCAGGTGAGGGCTGTAGGATTCGCACTGCTGAAAACTTCGCTGTAGGATCGTGCCTTTAGTCCTGAACCAAGTAACATTCACTGGAGCAGCTTCCTACTTTCCAATGAGAATCAGTAGATTGGAACCAAGCACTGTCTTTTTGGTACTTATTTGTACTGCACCTCTCACGATGGGGCCTTGGTTCTCAAATGAGGTTCCGAGGAACTGCAATAATAAATCCTCCTCCTCAACTAATCACCAAGTGATGATAAACAAAAGTGAAATGGACGAGTCTGTCTAACTAAACAAACACGTTAATTTTTTTTAATTACCCTATATTTCTTGGCTTTAGACTAGACCTAATCTTCATTACTCCAGAGAAGAATCTATTCCATTTTCTAGTAAGTACTTTCAGCAAGGGATGTGTCTCCCTTTAGTCTTATATTCTTGAGAAGGTGCTGTATGTAGTCAGTTCTTTTCACCTCCGCTCAAAACCCACACAGTGCTTCTAGGCCAGGGTCGGCAACCTTTCAGAAGTGTAACTCCTGTACTCCACCGCCACGAGAGGCAGTAGCAGAGCTGACACGGGAGCGGCAGCGGTCGACTCGCCGTCGTGAGGATGCCCAAGTAAGTCGACCTAACGTACATCGACTTAAGCTACGGTATTCACATAGCTGAAGGTGCGTATCTTAGTTCAACCCCCCTCCCAGTGCAGTCCTGGCCTAAGACACTTTCTGACTCCCCCCTGCAAACACCTGAGAAGTACATTCCTGCCTTCCTGCTTGGACACAGCAACATCCGGAGTTGGATCTTGTTGATGGAATGCTGGTCCATCATCCCTTCATGTGAAACAATTACAAAAGCTATTAGTGCATGAGACTTACTGGGAATAGAACAGCTGTGTCAGAGGAAACGAACAAACCAAGGAAAAGACGTTATTCATTCGTTTTCCTCATGTTCACGGTGGTAGCATTTTGATTCATAGATTTTAAGAGCTGAAGGGGCCATTGTGATCATCTAGTCTGACCTCCTGTATAACAGGCCAGAGAACTTCCCTGAATTAATTCCTGTCTGAACTAGAGCCGAATCTGAAAGACACCCTGTATTGATTTCAAAATTTTCCATTTTGGAGAATCCACCACAGTCTTTGGCAAGTTATTCCAATGGGTTAATTCCCTTCACTGTTTAAAGTTTGCACCTTAGTTCTAGTCTGAACTTCTGTAGCTTCAACTTCTAGCCTTCGGATCCTGGTTTACCTTTGTCTGCTAGACTGAAGAGCCCTCTGCTATTGCCAAATGTCTGATCCCCATGTAGGTACTTATAGTCTGTGATCAAGTTGCCCCTTAACCTTCTCTTTGATAAGCTAAACTGAGCTCTTCGGCTTTGTCTCTGCTGCAAAGAAAACCCCAGTGTGCCAAGTCAAAGTGCCCATGTCAACTGAATCAGGTTCGTGGGGGTTGGAGCTCCAGTCTGAGAGGGAACATCTACACTGCTCGTTTTAGTCCCAGGAACTTGAGTCAATTAACCTGGGCTCTGCCAGGGGTTTTTCTTTGCAGTGCGGACATACCCGTTGAGTCTCTCACTATAAGGCAATAGGGACAGGTTTGCCTACTAGGAATCACAGCTAAGACCAAAACTTTCATTTCACACAAGCCACCAAATATCACTTGCCTTTGCTTAACCAGTATGATGCTTTTAACTGGCTGCCACGGGATCTTTCTTTTATACTGTGGGCCAAAGTCTGTTCCCAGTTATATCCATTCACCATCTGACTCTCCATACCCATTCTGATGTGTCTACCGACTAGAGAGAGAATAATGGAAACAAAATACCAGACTAAAATACCTAATGAACTGCCTAGTTACTGTTTCTTTTATTCTTGCCCTTTGTGATTGCCTTTGCATATTTACTCAGTTCACTAGTAAAAGTATATTTCTGATACTTACCGTACTTGGGATCAATATAAGCCTCCGGGAATCAAGTGATGCTCTCTGATTAATAGGCCATCATGTCTGGTGAGCAAAGATAGATAACTGCAAGATTTGGTTTCAGGGGAATTATTGTTCATATTCCTAAGTAATGAGTCATGGAGCTAAAACAAAACAAAACAAGCTATTTTGGGATGATAGAACAATCTTTTTGATAATGCTGACAAAACCAAACTGCAGGACACTCCTCTTACTCATCTCACTACAGAGGCACAATGTTGGGATAAAAGTTAAGAAATCCTTAGTGAAGAATTAGTGCATCTGATCCCTTACAACCGGCACTGCTCTGCATGCTGGGGATAACTGTTGGCCAAATCATGGCTGCCTGCCTGTGCGCTATATGAAGCCTCTTGGTTTCCCCATGCTAGTAGTCAAGAACCAGCTTTTCATTGACCATTCATAGAGAAGAAGTGAGAAGCAGTGAGGAAAATATAGGGGACTGAAGAATTTCCCAGTTGTCTACCCACAGGGTGAAGGGGAAATTGCTCATATTGGCAAGTTCAGTCCACAGGAAAATGATGGGGAAAGATTTGTAAAACATCTACAGTTGTGAGCAAATAAGTCAAGAACTTCTCAGATGAGTGCATGACGTACTAGATGGGTTTTTCAAAGCAGTCTAAGGGATGTAGACACATTTTATATTATAGTTATCCATGTTATTCTAGCCATAAGCAGTGATAGATCTTAAACATTTCCAGGCAAAACTCTCATAAAATCAGAATGAAATGTCCACAGATTTCACGGTATTTGGACTCAACTCATTAAAAAGATATTTTGGAGCAGTAACCCTAAATTTGAATCTAGAACTATATCTGAGTTGAAAGGTTTGGGCCATCTTTAATTATTAGACAAACATGCACCTGAAAGCTCTTAGCTGTGCAGATGTGTCTAAATCACATAGCCTGGAAAAACGCAACCTAAGTGCATTCAAATTCACCCTATGAAATGACCCCACAGATAAACATATGCAGGCGCAGACATGTCAGGCAATCAACCTATGTGCATTCATATTCCACAATCAGCAATCAGAGCTGGCCTGAACCAAAACCCAGGTTCCAAAACACAGTCAGTCCCAGGTTCAAATCTGAGATGGCAGCTTCAACCTCTATTCTCAAGACCAGCTACAATGAGCAGACAAAGGGAAAGTGATTAGCTGTAATAATGTTGAAAGTTGCAATCAGTATCTCAGGGGGGCAGTGAGATAATTTTGGGGGAAGATGTAATTCCAGGAACGATGAGGTGACAACACTTTCTGTTTAGAACCTGGGAAGGAGTTAGGCTGGGATATTTGTCACAAGTACAAGATGCTTTTGTCAACTGGGAGAGAACTGAGTTTGTAAGACTCCTGGGGGGGGGGGGGAGAGGGGTGCAGGACCCCCATGCCCTCTCTGCAGCTCTGGTCCAACTCAGGCAATGACTCTGGTCTCTGGTCTTTTCCAAAATATCAGTTCTAATACCCATCTTATCCCCGAGGAGATGGAATTTTCTCACTCATGTGATTTATGTTGATTTGAGATATGTTCTCTCAAATGCAATTAAAACTTAAAGCATATTGCTTGGTTTCACCTGCTCCGCTCTTTGTTTCTCTTTATTTCTTCATCCCAGAGGAGCCCATCGCTGTCTTGAAGTACAGTGAAGACAACAGTTCTGTTCAGAGGCTTCATGCTGGTGCTAAGGATAGAGGCTGATGGATTCCAAGTTCAAATTTTAAAGGAGGACTGTGTAACCAGGGCTCCTGAGAATCAATCACTTGGACAATGGGCCATCCCCATTGCTCCCAAGGTTTTTCTCACAGTTCTTTTACCCACATCAATAACAATGTTGAGTACAATGAAAGGCTAATACTTCAGGTACTATTGTATTACATGCAAAGTTCCTCATGAGTACTTCAATTACTGTGCAGAGGCTTTGCAAGGGTTTCAGAAAAGTGTGATTGCACAGTATACGTCCTTTTGGCTGCAATATGTAGGCAGAGTGATGGCCATTGAAAAAGAAAATATTTGCCCACAATTATCACTCAGCGCCTTTTGAAATTCTGCACTTTTATTTTACTTAAAACAGGGAATAGCTGCAATAGCTCCAGGGGTAACTGCTGTTAAATTCTGACTCTTAATGGCAATCACTGAGTCATAGGCTTGCCTTGTGGGTTTAATTTAGATAGATTTTCCCCTCAGTGAATCTAATACTTGGAACTGAAAAGTTAACACTTATAAATGTGCCCTTATTAAAACTGATTTCATAAATATATAAAGAAGAAATTAATGTCAATTGGAGCAGGCTCCAACGTGGTTCTGCTTTGCTTTTGTGCTTTGTTTATCTCTAGAGCATCCAAAAATGGAAGCTGACCAGCCGTGTAAATTAACCCTAATGGGAAATGGTGTTTGCAAGAAGCACTCTGCCACTTTCTTCAAAAGAGGTCATTTCACATCATAAAAACTAGACCCTGATCTTTGACAAAGTGGCTCTTCAGATTTGACTTCATTAGCTGCTTTGCTGATTGCTAGTTGCCCAAGGACACAGGCATACGGGACAGGGTAGTCACACACATTTGTAAATATTCAATCTTAAGATGGCATGTCTGGTCATAACAGTTGTGCCATACTTAGCAAAAAGTTGCTAAATAACCTGAATTGAGCATTTAAAACTGTTATACTTTTCTTGTTTTCTTTCCCAGAAAAGCTCACTGCTTACAATGTCAAAATGTTGCCTTAAGCCACGTGCTGAAAACAAGCCCTTCATAAATGTGATCTTTATTTGCTTATGCAGCCATCTTGAAAAGGTGACCATTTCTCAGCGATTAGAAAATGTAACATGCCAAACTGCTCAAACATTTATTAATGCACCAAACAACTCACCATGGTAATATCTACATATACGGTAAACAAAGCCATCAAGCTAAACAAGTGGGTGTGGGGGAGGGGGAAAAGACTGTGTAATGACAACGACAGGGGATGTAGGGGTGCAGCCTCCACCCCGAGGAAGCCTTCTTGGTTCTTGAAACAGAGATAATAGACTTTGGGAGATACGAGCAAAGGCAGGCAGCCATTTTGGCATTCACTAGGGGACAGTGAGTGAGAAGAGCTCTTTGAGTTCATGAAAAGTGGGTCCTCTTGGCCTGCAAACTTAGGAATTCACTATCGGTGAGAAACCTGATTAGACAAAGATTTAGGCTGTGTACACACCACAGCATATATCTGTATAAGGTATGCCACTCAAGGGTGTGTAGAGTCCTGAGGAGTTTGCTGGCAAGGCAGACAAGCTGGTAACAGAGTGATTCACACTTCTGGTTGACCTGAGCAAGACATCACAAACAGTTGAGTTGGGCAGAACTGTAAGGACATTAGGGACGAAAATCTGCCTCTGGAGAAAAGAAAAGGCTGTTGAAAACCGCTGAGCCCTGAGGATAATAAAACTTCTCTTGAAATGTTAAGCAGTTTACTGTTAGCTTACCCTAAAACTGGTGCAGTTCCTTCACTTCTGACTAATTAAATGTCAGCATAACACTCTTGTAATTATACTTGTAAGTTGACAAAAATGACAGATACATAAAAAATAATCATTGACTTCTACTTATTAACTAAAATGTGCAGCCAATTGTTTCACTACACTCCTGGTTCATTCTTAAAAACGTTCAAGAGACCAAATAATTGAATTTAGCCAAATTTATTCCCTACAGACAAAACAGCACAAAGACAACAAGGAGACATACATGCCCCCGCCTTCCAGGGAGCAATTCTTGTCTCGCAACACGTTCACCTTACACAGAAGATGCGCTTCAAAGATCAGCATTTCAGCTAGTAGTATTTATGGTATGATTTTACAAGTTACAAAAGTCTTTACATATCACTAAAAATCCAACCCAACTATTCGTAACAGTCCCCTGCTGTTTTGTTCTGTTTCTTACCTCTGTTTTAGACAGGGGCGATAGATGCTCCCCAAAGGTGTAGGGGAGAGGCCCCGCTGGTGATCGAACTGTGGCCCCAACTACAGTACATAGAATGGGTGGCTTTTCTTATGACTTTTATTTATTACTATTGATCTAGAGCCATTAAGTAGATCATTTAATGAACTTTGAAAGAAAAATCTTCCAGGGTTTCTAATTGGCAATAGAAATGCAAAAGGCTTAGTATAAATAAGATTTCATAATTCATTATGTACATAAAGACATGCCAGTAGCTGAAAACTTTTATCCAAAGCTAACTGCACAGTCTTGCCATGTGACCTTTTTGTTGTCAGCTTAATTAATGTTTATTTTCACTGCTGGCTCACTGGGTCAGAACATGGCTACAGTATTGCAGTGATAAGTCAGTGGGAACTGAGGCACTCCGTAGCATCTTTCATAATGTAACATACACTTGGGGATGATCAGACTGCTTTTGAAGTCAATGGGTATGTCTCCATTGACATTAGTGGGAGTAGGATTGGGCCCTTGGTAACAATGACCTGATCCTGCAAATCTTTACTCATGGGAGAAAATATTACTTGCACAATTATCCTCAGTACATCCATGAGATTACTTACTTAACTAAGATTTAATTAAGTAACCAAAGGTTGGAAGCTCAGACCTCAGCACTGTGAATTGCACATTCACCTTGTCGGGAGATAATTAGATCTACGTCTTTCTCTTGTCATTGGATTAAATGTAAGGACACATTTGGAGCTCAACTCATGAAGCTGTCTGTTCACGAAAAGCCCAGGGAAGTCAGAAAATAATATTCCTTACTTGTTGGTTCATAAAATCAATTTTAAAAAATCTCCCATTGCTCAGATACCCATGATTAGACCAGGAAAGGATCATTTAGTATTTATGAAAGTAGGCCAGATGTTTAGCAGATTAACATGTTCAGGAGAATTCCTATGACAACAATACAGATTAATTTAAATGAGAACTATCCATGACCTTCTCATAAATAAACTAGGGAAACATAGATTAGATGAACCTGCTGTAAGGTGGGTGCACAACTGATTGGAAAACCGCACTCAGAGAGTAGCTATGAATGGTTCACAGTCAAACTGGAAGGGTATATCTAGTGGGGTCCCACTGGGATCTGTCCTGGGTCCATTTCTGTTCAATATCTTCACAAACAACTTGGATAATGGCATAGAGAATACACTTATCAAGTTTGCAGACGATAGTAAGGCGAGAAGAGTGTCAAGCACTTTGGAGGACAAAATTAGAATGAAAAATGATCTTGACAAACTGAAGAAATGGTGTGAAATAATTAGAATGAAACTCAGTAAGGAAAAATGCCAAGTACTACACACAGGAAGGTAGAACCAATTGCACAAATACAAAATGGGAAATGAGTGCCTGGAAAGGAATAGTGAAGAAAAGGATCTGGGGACCATAGTGGATCACAAACTAAAATAAGTCAAAGTGTAACACTATGGAAAAGAAAGCGAATGTTATTCTAGGATGTATTAGCAGGAATGCTCTAGGCAAGACATGTAAAGTAATTACTGATAAGGCCTCAACTGGAGGACTGTGTCCAGTTCCAGACATCACAGATGTGGACAAACTGGAGAAAGTCCAGAGAAAAGCAACAAAGGTCCGAAAACCTGATCTACAAGGAACGACTGAAAAAACTGAGTTTCAGTCTTGAGAAGAGAAGACTGAAGGGGGACATACGGCTTCAAATACATGAAACGGGCTCTCAAACTTCATTGTACCGTGACCCCCTTCTAACAACAAAAATTACTATACGACCCCTGGAGGGGAGACCAAAGCCTGAGCCTGTCTGAGCCCTGCTGTTCTGATGGGGTGGGGGAGGGGCTTTGGCCCTGGGCAATGGGGCTCAGGCTTCAGCAAGTCTAAGCCAGCCCTGGCAACCCCATTCAAAGGGGGTCCCAACCCACTTGGGGTCCCGACTCCCAGTTTGAGAACTGAAAAGATTGTTAAAATGAGGGTGACACATTGGTCTCTTTTTCCACTAAGGACAGGAGAAGAAGCAATGGGTTTAATAGCAGCAAGGGAGGTTTAGGTTGGACATTAGGAAAAACTTCCTATGCATCAGGGTGATTAAGCACTGGAACAAATTGCCTAGGGAGGTTGTGGAACCGAACCTGTTCTTAAAAACCTGGAAACAAACACCATTCCCCAAAAGGACAGGGATGGCCATCTTTAATTCCATCAAAGGATGGTTAGGTAAAGGATATTTTCCGTCTCCCTGTACCAAATCCCAAACCTTGTTTAACACCATTGAATGCTGGACAGTGACGGGGTGATGGTAACATCTGTGGGCCCTGCAATTCCATCTAAATTAATACCTTAGCCAGTGGGCTGCACAAACAACCATACTGACATGGCGAACTGCAGCTTCCAAGACAAACATCAAACAGAGGAGGAATTCAACCAATGTTTTCCAAAAGCAAAATCCAACAGGTCTCTACTGAGTCCTAGGAAAGGAGGCAATACTGACACGGCACATAGGACATTCACCATTAGCAAAATGCTGGTTCAGCTGGATCCACTGCTCTTCCACCATGACCATGCTTCTTGCTGAGGGGCTGAGTTGTTTTGCCTTTGACAACAGCTACCTGTGAAGAGTGGCTCTCCACTCTTGCTAAGCCGAAAAGTCCTCAATGTGCTATGACGACCACTTGAATGGACTAGCTTTATACATCACGAGAAAACCCCAAACACCAGCAACGGATAGAAAATCCCACTGCCCACTTTGAAAGGGCAGAGATGATTACTGCCAACGTAAAGTAATAGACATGCTGCACTTCACTGTCTTTTACAAAGACGAAGTTCAGCCGCAGGCTGGTTTGCCCAGTGGTACTTGAATGCTGGGTTCAGCCTGTGTACTTATAAGAAAATGCCAAAGTCACACTAGAGAATAGTTTGCTTTTTTGTGTGTATATCTGACCCCCCCCCCCAGCAATGGACGAAAATAATGCCTATTTTGCACATCACTAAATACTAGGTTACGTCTAATTACATTGCATCACTTGATAGAACGTATACCAATGTAGCCAGATTAAATGTGACATAAGTGTCATGTTACATCAAATTTTAAAGAGGCTGTCAGATTTTACCCTGTTCCAAGAGAAGCATAGTCATCAGCATCCTGAGAAGCCTTCAGGTACAGTAACACTGTCCACCAGCTACAATTCATATTTTCCATATACATTTCTAATGTATGAAATACAACTTCTGTTTCTCCCCTTTGCCTCCACTCTCCACAACACACACACACACACACAGTGCTGAGCACTGGTTAGCAGCTTGACAGAACACCGAGTCAGTATTGAATTCATCTACTGAAGAACTTGTAAAACACAAAGAGTCTGACCCCAAAGCCACCGAAATCAATGGGTGTCTGTCTATTGACTTCAGCGGGCTGTGGATCAGGGCCAGTATGTTGAACCCATTCTCAGTTGGAATGAAATGTAGAATAAAGCATGTAATTTCTTTTTACAGAAAAAGGCACAGCACATTTTGTGTAAAAATGGACTATTCTAGACAAGCAATACCTAGACAAAATGTGAAGTGCTGATATTTTGGTTTTTAATATTATTCTTAGTTTTCTCTTTTAATAAAGAAATATTACACAAGGCAACAACAATCCTTATCTTGCCATTTATTGCAGAAGTGACTCTGTCACTTCTGCAATTCCAGACTAACATGGCTACCTCTCTGATTCTTGCCATTTATTGTCTCTCTTAAATACTTGTCTAGTTTTCCTTTAAATGTATATGGCAACTGTACAACAGAGATTTAACAATCCAAAATTAGAAGCTGCCAGTTCCTTTTGCTATATATTGTTTAACTTGTACTTTCTGTTCCACTTGAGCTAATCATTATTTCATCTGATCAAGGAAGGTTATTTACTTAAGTCAATTTAGTCCACTGAACATGGGTGCATCTTATGCCTGAGTTTATTATTTATTCACACATACAGAGAGAGCAAGAGATGTGGAAGGATTAGCTTTTTATCTGTAACTGTCAATAAACATTGATTTCAATGTACACACAAACCAATAACTTTGGAAGGTTTGCGTGGCTAAATACAGCTAGGGTGACCAGATGTCCCGATTTTATCGGGACAGTCCTGATTTTAGGGGTCTTGTCCCACGTCCCGACCTTACCTCGGTCAGGACGCCCTTTGTCTCGATATTTGGGACCGAGGGGAGTTCGGGGAACTCAGGGCGCCGCTCACCACTTCTCTGCCTGGGGCAGCTCCAGCAGGAGCTTGCTAGTTGGCCCCAGGCAGACACAGAGGCGGCGAGGTCTTCATGTTGCAGGGGTGGGGCTTGCAAACAGCCCCTGGCTCCCCCCTCCCCCCCAGGTAGGGGGTCGGAGTTGAGTGAAGGGCTCTGCGCGGCAATCTGCGGCACTGGGGGGTTCGCCCGGCACTGGAGCCAGGCGGGGGCTCTGAGCTGCCGAACCATGGCAGGGGGTGCTGTGCCCGGCCCCGCAGCTGGGGGAGGGGGCATGCGCTGGCAGCGCCGCTGATCTGCAGCAGCAAGGCTGTGTCTGGAGCTGGGGGGGTGCTGTGCCACCGATCAGTGGCGGGGGGGGGGGCTGCACCCAGCCCCGGAACTGAGGGGGTCTCTGAGCCACCAACTGAGGGGGGAAGCGGCCGTGCTGGTGACACGTGGGGGGGGGGCTGCCTGGCCCACTCCTCAACTCTCCCCCCCCCCATGTGTCCCAATATTTTGTTGTGGTGATCTGGTCACCCTAAATACAGCAGATTCTCCTGGAGGGGCAAAGAGGGTAACCCATGAGGGAAAAGCAATTGCCATACAGATAGGGCAGTAAAAAGGACACTGCCAAGTTTACACACACATCCATACACTTTTGCCAGCCTTCCCTCACACAGATAGTTGGCTCTATAATGCAAAATTCTGGATTAGAGTCACACAGCAGGATGCTTTATGTTCACTCTTTATTGTAGCACAAGGATGCACTATTGGTTACGCACTGTTTTGTTTTTAAGCTTTGTGAACATCCTGTTCCTAGCTGGCAGTGGCCGATTGATTCCCTCCTGTGTTCTGAAGGCCCTTATTTAGTTTATTTCCTTGCTTTTCAGCCCAGGCCTGGTGAGGAGTGGGCAGAGCATTGACTAATTGTTGCTATAGAAGCAGTCCTGAAATCCCATATTGGTTTTCGTGAGGCCATCTAAAAAAGTGGTTGGTGGTGGACTGTGGTGTCGTGTAGTGCACTGTATAGCACAGGGAACGCACGGGGCTCGAGTCACCGGGGGAAGTCCTAGGTGTCCTGATACCTCGGGGAATTTACAACGTCAAGTTAGGCTCCCAGGCTGACTGCAAGCTCTGGGGAGAGCCTAAAAAAAGGGATTATCAGGAGCCAGCCATAACACTGACCGGAATGCTGCCCAACTAGCCAATAGGAAATAACAAGAGGGGTGGGACCTAAAACCCCACCCCGAGCTGTGGGGCAGGAGGGAGGTGCCTATCTCTCCTCAGGATCCATAGGTCTGAACCATCCCCTGGAGTTAGGCACCTAAGCCAGCCCAGTCCTTTCACAAGAAAAAAAGGAGGAGGGGGGACTTTATAACCTACAAGCCCATGTGTAACCAATGGTTTTAGCTTATTCTTCATTTATTGAGTGATGTTCTAACGAACATGTCCTATATAATCAGGGTAAATTGTAGGATTATAGAAGTATAAAACTGAGCAGTAGTTAGAAGGGATAATTATGTATTTGGTAGCTAAGTAAAGAGGGCTGCACTCAAGACTATGCGCTGAGGCCTGTAAGATTTTAGCTATTTTAAGCCTTAGAGATAAGACATGCTTGACATAAGTGACCAGAGAATAATCAGATGCCATAACATTATAGGACAAGATGTACCAAAGAGTGAAATTGCGACAAATTTGCCGGAAGATTAATTTTAAACCACAAAAATGCTCAAGAAGCACATTTCTCTCTAACGTGTCTTAACGACAGGACACAGGTTGTGTATCAATGCTAATGAGGATAAAGGGAACTAGACACAACCTATAGAAAATGGGACACCTGAAGTTTCTTGGGAACACCAAACCAATAAGGTAAAAGAGGGCTGGCACTTTCATGGACATGTGCAGAATGTAGGTCTAGCCAAAAGTCACAATATAAAAAAAAGAAGGTGCCCAGATTGGGAAATTGAGCTTCCTACAGGAAAACTACAACAGGAATCATCCCCCTACTGATGAACAATCCATGAGACCCCTATCGGACCTTAACCCAGTCTGGGAGGATGTGAATATGTCTGTACCTATAACTGGATTCATATAACTATATGCTGTGATATTCATAACATTGCTGGCGAATTTCATAATGTTGATAAAAGGTATTAGACCTTGTTCTTGTGACTGTATGTGTTACTTCCCTTGGCCTTCATGTGTTCCTATGCACTCTAGATCTAAAACAGGCAGAGGTAACGCTGTTGAATGTGAGACTATAGCCACCAGAGATGAACCCACAGATGCGGTAATACAACATCACTAATTTTACTTTCAATAAAAATAAAAGGCTACAAGGGGCTAGAGCACTCACCCAGCATGTGGGAGAGAGAAGCTCCAATTCCTCCTCAGAGGAGGGCCATGAACCCAGGTGAAAGAGAGTCACTCCTACCTGAATAGTCACTCAGCCAAGGAGAACGTAAATTCGTTTAAAACTCTTTTCAGTAAATGGGGGCGTCTCCTTTTAGAGACGGTGGCTACATTTTGCCCAACACAACGCAAGTCATCGCTGACTGAGACAGCATTATTTTGTGCAGTTCCCCTCCCCCCTCCCCCAGGATTGCTGGGGGAGAGGGTGCTGAGAGCCACTGAACCAAACTGAACAAACTTCTCTCGCTGTTCACACCTCCAATTCAGCTGCTAGAGGAATACCTCACCCTCCCTGATTAGAGATAACAAGCTGGTTCAGCCTGATTGGACTAACCCTGTTATCTGTAACCTGGTTCTTGCCTACCTATTTATACCTGCCCCTGGACACTTCCACTGCTTGCATCTGACAAAGTGGGTATTAGCCCACGAAAGCTTATGCTTCAATACTTTAGTTAGTCTTTAAGGTGCCACAGGACTGTCACTTCTGAACCAAACTGTAAACTCTGATATGATAATAACCACTGCAAGCCACAGGGGGGTGGCAGCACCCCAAACACCCCTAAGTCCAGCACCTATTGTTTCCCCCACTAAGCTAGGGCTCCCCCTAGTGATAAATGGGTGCTCCAGGGACAGTGACTACTCGGAAAGAACCTGGCAATGTGGCTTCATCACGACCATGTTTCCATGGAGCAGGGCAGCTCTAAGAATCTGCCCAGAGTCCCAGGAACCCCCACCATGAAGGTCCAACATCTCCGGCAACTCTTGCAGGATCTGAACAGGGGGAGGTGAATGAGAAGAAAAGGTTATCAGACCAGTACTGTCTTTGTTTATTTTACACAGTTTATTTATTTGTTTTAGGTCCTGATCCTCCCATCAGATCTTCCAGAGGGCCGCTCGTGCCCAGGCAGAGTCCACTGATGGCAGTGCGATTCCTCGTGAGCCTGAGGGCCCACCCTGTGTAGATCAGGGCCATTATTCGTAGCTAAACAGCTTTAAATGTACAAAAGGTTTGAGCAATGCAGTCACCAACAAGTTAAACGTACAGAAGACTTGGAATATTCCGGGAAGAACACATTCTGTCGATCTGTTCATTAATTTGTTCACTGCGTTTGACTTTTAAAGAATTCTTGTTTATTTATTCCACAGGTATCTTTTGGCTTAACTTTAAATAACTCACTCAGCTAATGCAAGTTTTTTATGCCTCGTTTTGGAAATAGAGAAGGGCCCCGGATTGTTGTAGACTAATGAGCCACTGTCAAAATTTCTGTTGGGAAAGGAAGCCATTTTAGCGTTCTTCCAGCCTAACTAATTTCTTTGACCCAGTTTCTAAAAATAAATTCAGTCCTGTACGCTGGAAATGTCCATGCCAATATATATTGTCCCGCCAATATAGCTCCTGCTGAAAATATAATTTTATCATGAAAATATGCAGAGACCTCAGCTACTTTGATGCACATTAAGTTGCTATATTATTTTTGCTAAGACTATTCTGAAATTCTTGAGCCAGAGCAATTGAACATTTGTTTGAGCCTAGAATGCCTAGAAAATGGCCGGGTACCGAGGGAATTAATTGTACTAAGAAAAAGGTTACATTTGAATAAAAAATAGCTCATTGGGGAAAAACAGGGAGGGAGAGAGGGTTGCAGTTGAGTGCGGAGAAAAAGGTAATTGTTTTTGAAGGAAAGAAGTGGAATGTTATTTGTTACGTGTACAATGAAATATGGCAGCTACAAAATAAAACCAAATAAGCAAGGACCATTACTGCCATAATTTGCTTTTAAAGAAGAGAATTTTAGCACAGGGAAGAGCAATTCTGAACTAAATTTAAGAAGATGGCAAAAAATATACATGGAAAATATACTAACAGCTATCCGCCATGCATGTATAATCACTTGGATCATTTGGCTTTTACCTTGCATCTCATTTCCCTGCCCTTTGTCCATCTTGATCGCAGACCCATTGGGTCAGAGACTGTCTCACTGCGGCCTTGATCCAGCACCATTAGAGTCGATGGGAATTGTACAACGGAGCATGGTATCAAACCTTATGCATTCGTGTTTATCACACAGCACAGCTGTCAGCTGCTGTAACACAGAAACTATTAAGAACTGCGGGAACTTTGCAGCATTTCGGGGTATCCAGGACCTGATTCAGATTCTGACATCAACAGAAAGATGCCTATTGACTTCAGAGGGCTTCGGATTGGGCCCCAGTGATCTCCCCCAGCAATTTGCAGAAAAGGATTATTTTTTCAATGGGACAGAGAACGGGAGACCTCAGCCCTAGAACAATGGCCCAGTGATGCACAGCACCGACTTCCGTGGGAGCTCTGGGTGCTCGTACCCAGCAGGAATGGCCCCCAGAGGCACTAAACAGGTCGGAGACATGCTGACAGCATTAGTGTGAGAGAAGCAGCTGATTTTGGAGGTGCCCGTTGCTGCTATTAGAGCGGAAAGGAAGCGCAATACAGAGCAAGTCTGCGGAGAAGGCCAGGGACACTCATTGTCACCGTCCCAGCTTCGTGTTGGTTTTGAAAGCAGTAACAAACGGCCCCCGTGCAGGCTGCAAACCCGAGTGACAATTAGTGACATTCAGACTCGGTTTGCCTGGGCAGAGCTTGCAGCATGTTAAGCAGCTGCCACAGAGACAGGATTTTTGATAAGAGCTTTTACATCATTTTTTAAAAATGCCCTTACAGTGCAATTGCCCAGCAATGCACACATCGGGCTGCCGGGGCAGGGCCCACGGCTTGCCTTGTGCTCTGGAAAGCACCTGACACGATGCAAAATGAATAAGCAAATGAAAGGTCATGAGGATGATGTAGGGCTAGAGTGTGCATTAGGCACAGCCACCTCCGACCCCTCACCTGGGCAGGTGCTTGGAGCCCATGTGCCTGAAGAGCATCCTCACAGGCACTATTCCTCCGGGGGATCTTCTGCTCCAATGTGAGGGGACACCCTAAAGGGCCCCCTTTTAAAGAGTGCAGCAGACCGTCCCCTCCGGCCCATGGGGGGGGGAGTCCGTTCTGCCTACTCCCAGCCCACTTCCTCCCCAGGGGAGTGACTCCTACACCGGGGAGCAGGAGCTGTGAGCCAGCTCTCCTTGGCAGAATCCCTGAGCAATCCTAACTTGGCTTCGGGCTAGGCACACACTAGCACAGTGTAAATAGCAACGTGCACCTATACCATGGCTCCCAAATTACCCTGATGACCAGAGGGCATTTGACATACAGTGATAGCCAATGGCAGGCAGCAGGGTGCAGCAGCAAACATGCTGGATCCAAATGCAAACAAGATTCTGTACTTGCTCCTGCAGCCGTGGTGAGATCTGGGGCCAGGGGACGCTTTGAGATGATCCCAGCAAGAGCAGGGGGCGCTAAGAGGGGATCTAGGCCGATAGCATCCTTGGCTTCCCTGGTTGCCGGATGATGGCGATCTGGTGTATGAGACGTGTTGAGCAGCTGCAGCGCCCAGGGAATTCTCAAGATCAAGTCTTTAAATTAAGACCTCATCAAGGCTGGGGCGTTTCCTCATTGGTTCAGGGCCAGACTCTGCCACCCTCACTCAGTTGACTGATTTCAGTGGGACTGCTCCGCAGCAAGGCCCTGCTCAGCATGTGTGAAAGGATCCAAATCTGGCTCTAAATAACAAGTAGCTTCATTTGATTGTCTGTCCCGTGCACAGAGCAGCAGTTATAAGATACTGGATTTCAGAAATGCTTCTCTGCTGTGTGACTAAAATGAAATCGGAAACTTTGAAACTTAGTGATACCATCTACTGTATTTTCATTGTTCAGTGGAGTCAGTTCCACCAGTGTGCCAATACCAAAAAAACATATGTTTTCATCAGTGTAATTCAGGACTTGGTACCTTTACATTCTGGTTCTCCAAAAAGAAATATTTAACAACTGTGTCAGATAGGCTGAAAACTGCCAAACCCTTTTGAATGACAGAAGTTAAAACTGGGACACTTTTCAAAGAATCATAGAGAAGAAAACCTAGAAATCTGTCTCTCTGAAATTTTTTGGCCAGCTTTTAATTTAAAACAAAAAGAGCCTTAATAAAAAAAAATTAAAAGCCTGTTCTACACAACAGTAAAGACACTGACTTGTTTCCAGCTAGAAATTTAAAACTAAATCTTTAGTCAATTTACCCTCTTTCCTTCAAGGGACAAACAAAAGTTTCTCCAGTCTTCGCAGCACAGCTGAAAGCTATCACAACTAAGAGGCAAACTCAGTACAAACTTGGTCAACTATTCAATTAATTTCTCTAGTGTTTTTTCCTGAATGCAACCCACTTCTGTGAAGCTACGTTTGTTCCATTATTCTTGGATGAGTTAGTTTACACTAACAGGCAGATTTTCAGCAGAAGTTATGCACATCCAGATTTCTTAACGCTGTCTATGTTAGTGTAGATTTTACTTCCCTTCACAGAAGAGATTTCAATAGAAAAAAAATCTCCCATTAATTTAGCAAAGTAACAGACACCTGAAATCTTCGGCAGAAAGGGGAGTTGAGGGGAGAGGAAGGAAATCGGTAGCTATTCATCCCAATCATTTGATCTAAAAGAAGAACTTCCAATTACTTCATTGAGAATTGGCTCAAAACCCCCATCCTCTGATTTTAGATGGCCAGATTTAGGGGATTCCCAGGCTTTTCTTCAAACCATAGTTGTGCCAGTGTCCTGCCCAAACAGCATCAATGCTCGGAAGGAAGACACGCAGTCCTGGAGACTTAAAATTCCACCTGGCCTACCGGGAATGTCCATCAAACAACACTGAGTTCCCAGAGAAATAGGCCTGCCCTACGGGCTTGGGAAGTTATCTGCCTCAGTGGATGGGGGAATTTGATGGGGACAGTCCCAACAGCTACATAGGGAAACACCTGTTGAGGGACACCAGGTAGCTCCTCCCCCCGCGGAGTCTCTGGCCTCCATTGGCCTGTGCTGAGATGAAGGGTGCTGATTGGCCCGCATTTCCCAGCACCCTCCTGCCACAGTTATCAGATCCCCTCTTGTGTGCTCCTTAAATTGGAGAGCAGTGTTAGAAAGAAACAACCCTGAATTGTAGTATAGAGATCAATGCCTGGGTTCTTTCCTAAAGAACCCTAAATCAACTGTTGCCATTAAGTTAACTGCACAAATAAGGTGTCCAACCTCTCTAAAGCCACTGCAGCTGAATCAGTGGAAAGAAAGAAAAAGGAAAAAGAAAGAAAATGAGTTTGCCATGTGCCAACAAAGCGGATAGTCTCCTGGTAATATCCATAAATAAGGGAATGAAGGTGGAGAGAGGCGGACTGGCTTTCTCCACAGGAACCTCACCCCCACACCAGCCATGCACACGTTCACCACCACCCCACAGGCTTCATTTCGGAAACAGCACTGACAGGCTCCAACTCTCCAGAGGCCAGGGACAAACGGTCCATAGTGAACATATTGGTGCGGCACCATCAGGGCCATTAGCCGGGCTGAATTCGCTCTAGGCTTAGGGTACAAACTCAATCAGTCCCATGCCATTTAACGGTGCCCCGGCCCAGAAGCCTCGAGGCACCTTATAAGAATACACATGAAGCCAAATCACCAGCCGAGCGGAATCTGCCCCCATATTTTTCCAGATCAATCATTTTGCTTTTAGCCTCAATCAAGCAGCAGATTGAAGTACATCGACAACACGGGTGTTGCTATGACAATCTGGACCTGTCTTACAGCAGAGCCCCAGCTGGAACAAACAGGAAACTTCTCCCTCTCCTTGAAAGGGGCAGCTGAAAGCACCCCTCGTGATGTGACGCCATCAGTGCTCTTGGGGAGATGCTCTGCCCAGTCGCTCTGGTGCCGCAGACAGACCAAGGGGAAGACAGACCCCCACCCACCCCGAGTCCTGCACTGACACCAGGCTCTTCTGCATGGTTCCAGGTGCAGGGCTGGCCCCATTCCAGACTCAAGATCCCTTGGATGCAGACTGGGGGTGGGGAAGCTGCAGCATTTCACTCAGGCTGGCCTGCACAGGGGCTCCCTGTGGAGCCGGGCTGAGAGAAACAAGGCAGGACTGGTGGGGAGAAGGATTTGAAAGTCAACACCAGCAGGGCAGTTTCATAAAGGGGGGGGAGAATAATTGAATACAATCAGGTGATTTTTTTATTGTGCAGAACGAATAAGGGATTAGTGTTTGAATGAGCACACCATTATGTCACACACCAGTGTAAAGCGCAGGAAAAGAAAACCATGGCAACTGAAACTCGGTTCCTACTTCCATTTATTGCCATCAAAATACTTGCCAACTGTCAGCCCCCTGAAAAATGCATTTTTCATAAGTACTACATAGAAATTAGCATCAGAAAAAGTAATGTATTTATGAACTGTCAAGATATACTGAGAAATGTGTCTCAGACATGAAGACAACTATATTTATGAGTCCCTCCAACCTCTAGCAAACATCAGCTAACTGGATAAATGTCACTGTAAGTTTGATTCATGGTTTAGTGTCATTTTAAATTTAAGTGGAGCAAATACTATTCTTTATTCCTCTAATGCTGGAAGTGACACAATGAATAAAGGTCACAAGCTCCTGTTTGTGCAGTGTTGCTAATCTTTCCATTTTGAACTTCGCAGAGGGTCAATCTGTCCCATCCCATTTGGGCCAAATCATAAACCTATTAGCCAATGTTAGCGTATAATAAGACTAGGAATTTTCAGTTTGGAAAAGAGACAACTAAGGGGGGGATATGGCAGAGGTCTATAAAATCATGACCGGTGTGGAGAAAGGAAGGAAGGAAGTGTTATTTACTCCAAGAACTTGGGGTCACCAAATTAAATTTTGTTTTCTTTAAAACAAACAAAATGAAGTATTTTTTCACACAACGCACAGTTTGTGCAACCCTTTGCCAGAGGATGTTGTGAAGGCCAGGACTATAACAAGGTTCAAAAAAGAACTAGGTAAATTCCTGGAGGATAGATCCTTCAATGGCTAATAGCCAGGATGTGCAGGGATGGTGTCCCTAGCCTCGGTTTGTCAGAAGCTGAGAATGGGTGACAACAGATGGATCACTTGATGATTCCCCATTCTGTTCATTCCCTCTGGGGCACTGGCACTGAATACTGGCCTAGATGGACCTTTGGTCTGCCCCAGTATGGCCGTTCTTATGTTCTTATAAACAGAGAACTGGAGTGCAACAAACACCACAAACCCTACTGGATTGGAACAGCCCCTTTGACCTAATCACCACCCCCGTATGTCCCCTGCTCATAGTTTTTCCACTTCAATCTTCCTCCAAACAAATTGTGTCTAGAAGTGTTGTCATGCGTGGGCTCTAGTGGCCTTGTTGGAGGTAATGCGGCATGGCCCTGCGGCATTGTGTGCGACATAGCTCTGTCTCAAACTCCTTGTCCTGTCAGCTTCCTGGGGGGCAGTCTGTGGGGCCATGGCTATGCAGCCTGCCAGGAGAAAGGAGCCACTATCCCAGTGCGTAAGGCAGATTCAGAACATGAGTCTCTCACAGCCCGCTGAGTGCCTGCTCACCGAGCCATTGGTCATTCTACCAGGGAGCTTTGAAAGGTTTTGGTTCCATTCCAGCAAGACAGAATTCTTCTTTTCTTGCCAGTCTAGCCGATCATAGTCACAATGCTGCCCGGAGTCATGCCTCTTACGCGCCATCCCTTTTCAGGGCTGGGACGACAGACAGTGTGGTGCTAAATAGGTCAGAAGACAGTTTGTGGCACTTTAGTCCTAGTTATCAGCTACTCAGGATGTTTCAGCAATAAGCCTGGATCAGCCGATAACTCTGGCAATATAAGCTCTAACTGACCATATCCTCTCTCTTAGGATCACAACTTGCTAGTTTGTAAAGAGACAAAAATTAACCAACCACTGCCTACTACACCTCCACACTTTAAACCCTTGGTGCTTACATGGAGATCCAGGAGATGGTCCTTCTAGTATGTATGTGCAACTGGCCTGTGAAAGCCTTGACTTTTGCATGTCCTGACACGTTGCAACCTTATTGATGAATCAATGTCATTGCAATAAATAGAGAGAGAGTAAGAACTCGGAGAACAAAGTCAAATGTGGTTACAAGCAACATTAAATCTGTGAATATTTACGGACGTGTGGCCAATTTTATTTTTTTGTCATGAGTAGATGGACCCCAAGCCATGAAACAGAGAACTGAATCGGCTTTTGGAACCCAGCCACACTTCAGTGTTTGGAGCTGGGGGGTTGTTCTCTCTCTAGCTCATCCATAATATGTTTCTAGAATACGGCGTTGTCGAATATTTCCCAGAACAAAGGCAGCCGGGATTAATAAATGCCATTCCCTTATGCTGAAGCTACTGCTGCTAAGAGTTGTATTTGTTTATTACTCTTTATGGTGTGCAAGTCACTGACAAATGGTTAATCATATGCAGCTTCATGCTTTAGCTGGGAACATTATTTAGTATAGACACAAAATGGCATCTTTATGGCTCCTGATTCGTTGCCCAACCATCTGGGGAGGAATTACCTTTGTTGTGTTATGATTCACCCTATTGCCGGAATGGGGAAGCTTGAAATGATTCCTCCCTATACAGATTGCTGGGCTTTACATGAACTGCTGGGCATCGTTATGGAGAGCTCAGTGAAAGCCTCGGTTCAATGCGCATAAGCAGTCTAAAGAGCAAGTAAAGAAATCACCAGTCTATAGTACGGACATCGTTATAAACACAGCTCTGTACATGGCTGGGACTCACACCTTGAATACCGTCTTCTGCTGTAGAAAGCCACCTCAGGAAGAGAAATGCCAGAAGCAGGAAGAGTCCGGAAAGAGGATATGAACGCGATCACAGACAGGGAGAGATCTGTGTGTGGGGAGAGAGGGGAAAGGCTCTGACTGTTAGGGTTAGAGAAGGAACAAATAAGCGAGAACATGATGTGGTTAGATGTTGGTTGTATGTGTGTTCGTTCAGAGTGCTGCCCCGGCTCTGCGCGGGTAGCACCGATAGCAGCTGTGGTCAGGTGTTCGGCCAGGTGCGTGTTCGTTCAGCGTGCTGTCCCGGCTCTGCGCAGGTAGCGGAGATAGCAGATGTGGTCCAGGGACCCCCGATCCTTACCAGGTGACTGTCATTGCTTGGTGACCGCTCCCCCGATACACCATTCTCCTGGTTGGAAACAGCTTATTGTTTAGAGGGATTGCACATCAATGGGCGAGTGACCCTCTCTCCACAGCCCTGTATCATGAGCTGCTGGAATTTCAGTCCAACATTGAGGTCTTAGAACACAGATGATGAAAAACCCCACATCCAAAATGGAGTCTGCAGCCTGATACAGGTACATATTGGGAGCTCTCCGATATCAAACCGAACTCATAAATTGTACCTACGGAGGCCTCACATGTTCACACAGGGATTAGGAACAAGCTGTTCCCTGGGGACAGGTTATTAAGTACGTATCTAGATGAGTGATTACAGCATCATCCTCTGAAACATTTGGTACTGACCACTGGGAGTAGTGGAATGCAGTCTGATGCAGCAGAGCAATGTCTGGTGTTCCTACTGGTACATCCAGACGATTTATAGAAAACAGGGTTTTTCAGTCATTTGCCAGCACACGATGTAGCAAGTGAACTCTGGGGGCTAGAGAGCAAACATGATTTAACAGAGATTTGCAAAGAGAATAACCTGAAGTATTTTTAATTGGTATCTAGGATGCATTATTTTCATATTAGGGCTGTAACAGAGTTAAGAACAGCACTGACCTTTTAATACCCTGTCCATTTTAAATCTGCAGTAGATTATTTTAGACCAATTATTTATTAGCATTATAAGTAAATGAGTTATTAGCATTCATGGATTCTATAATAGTCAATTTGTTCCTCTGCCAGAGCCTTGAAGTGCCTATTTTACAATTTCTTAGAGATGTAACCATAGGAACTAAGTGGTTGCCAACATAAACCTTTATAATTAATGAGGATAAGCTTTCACCCCGTTGAGTGATATTTAAATGTATACAGAGCAATAAAGTACACCTCAAGGAGTGCGGTATTTTAATTGAAGTTGGAAGCCGACTCACAGTATGCAGCACTTTTAGCATTGGATTAGCTGTGCGTTTTGTGAACGGTGCCCAAAAACTGCCTTTGAATGGAAGGGAGGTCAGGGTGGCAAATTTCTGCCTTGGTCCCCTCCTTTTATACTGTTCAGGCAGAGAAAAGAATTTGGAAAACTCCTGACATTCTGCTGCAGAGGATAGTTTGGTGTGGAAGAGCAAAGCTAGCACCACTGCTCCCCTCCCTGCCTGGGACATGTCAGGTGAAGGGAGGGAAATGTGTGTGGATAATATACCCTGGAAATCCTCACCTGGCCCTGAGGGAACATATCCAACCGGTGCAGTTTAAAGCTGATAGTAATTCATATAAATCAGAAGTTAGGGATTGCAGAAAATTGATAAGGGAAGCCAAGGGGCACAAGGCAAGCTATATGGCCAGCAAAGGTAAGGACAATAAAAAGTTTTTAAAATATATTAGGAACTAAAAAGATTCCTAACAATGGTATTGGTCCATTACTAGATGAAAAGGGTAGAATCATCAACAATAATACAGAACAGATAGAAATATTTACTGAGCACTTCTGTTCTGTATTTGGAGGGGGAAATAACAGATGAAGCAGTCTCATTAGTTAAACAGAAGCTATTAAGTTAGACATTTTAAAATCAGCAGGTCCAGATACCTTGCATCCCTAAGTTTCAAAAGAGCTGGCTGGACCATTAATGTGGATATTCAATTAGGCTTGGAGTTCTGGGGAAGTTCCAGGAGCCTTGATGGAAGCAAATGTGGGGTCAATTTTTAAAAAGAATAAATAAGATGACCAGGGGAGTTATAGGCCTGTCAACCTGACACTGACCCCAGGCGAGGAAACGGAGCGGTTCATATGACACACAGTTAATAAAGAGTTAAAAGAGCTGATGTAATTAATGCAAATCAACTGGGGTTTCTGGAAAATAGATCCTGTCGAGCTAACTAGATTTTTTTTTTAATGAGATTATAAATTTAGTGAAATAAAGTTACAGTAGCTGTGCTGATATAAAATACTTAGATGTCTGTAAGGCGTTTGACATGGTACCACCCAACATTTTGATTAAAAATCTAGGACAATATAAAATTAACATGGCGCACATTAGACAGATTTAAAAACTAGCTAACTGATTGGTCTCAAAATATGGGTGAAATGGGGAATCATCATCAAGGGAGGCGGGTGTTTCCAAAAGGGCAGGTGGTAAATAACAAAGAGGACAGATTCAGAGTGATCAGGATCTCTTGATAAACTGGCCACAAGCAAATATTATGCATTTTAACAAGGCTAAATGTAAATACATACATCTAGGAACAAAGACTTACAGGATGGGGGACTGTACCCTGGGCAGCAGGGACCCTGAACAAGATCTGGAGGTTGTGGTAGATAATCAGCTGAACATAACAGTGTGGCCAAAAGAGCTAATGCCATCCTGGGATGCAGAAACAGGGAATCTCAAGTAGGAATAGAGAGATGGTTTTACCTCTACATTTGGCACTGGTGTGACCACTTCCAGAATCCTGTGTCCAGTCTGGTGCCCACAATTCAAGAGGGATATTGATAAATTGGAGAGGGTTCAGAGAAGAGCTATGAGAATGATTGAAGGAAACATTAGAAACCATACCGGATAGTGACTGAGCTCCTCAAGTCTGTCTATTTATCTTAGCAATGAGAAGATTAAGGGGGCAGACTTGATTACAGTCTGTAAGTAGCTACATGGATAATAATGGGCTCTTCAATCTAGCAGAGAAAGTTATAATACGATCCAATGGCTGGAAGTTGAAGCTAGACAAATTCAGGGTGGAAATGAGGTATAAATTTATAACCATGAGAATAATTAACTCTTGGAACTGCTCATCCAGGGCAGGGGAGAGGGGGTGGATTCTCCATCCCCGACAATGTTTAAATCAAGACTGGATGTTTTTCTAAAAGCTCTGCTCTCGGAATATTCTTGGGGCAGGTTCCATGACCTGGGCTCTACAGAGGTCAGACTGGACGATCCCCCTGGTCCCTAGGGGCCTTGGAGTCTATGGAAGAGCCGCCCCCAGGAGCAGAGCATCAGGGAACCATACCCAGCTCCCAGCCCACAGCAGACAATCAACCGCCGGAAGTCTGTCTACAGGTGTCCTATGTGCTGCCTATGGGGCCTGGGACAAAGCAGGACCACAACCCCTTGTTCTTCAATCTGACACTAGTTCCAATAGCCTCCTGCAAAGGCTGAGCAGACTCCTGAGTGTGCTGCTGCTCTGGGAAGCCTGTGATCTGTCTGAACCAGAGGGGTTTGGGGACAGGAGCCCTGTAGCGATATGCTTGCGCCTGGTCATCCTTGGTCTGCACGTATCACGCCTCAGTTTCAGGACAGTGCACAAGAACTGGGACGGGAGGACCCAGGCGTCCTTCCTGTCCCCATCACAACAGGACAGAGACCTGCTGTAAGTTCCCTTCCATACAGGGCCGGCGACAGGGGGGTACTACGGGTAGAGCTGTACCGGGCCCCGCACTTTAGGGGGACCCCGGTACAGCTCTACCCGTAGTCATCTGGCGCGGCTCTCCCCCGGACGAGTGCGCGTGTCCCCGGCAGGGCAGTGAGCCCGGCCGGCGGCAGCAGCGCAGTCCAGGGGAGAAAGTGCGCGGGGGGGGGAGGAGCAGCAAGGGCGGCTCACGCCGCTCTCGGGCTTGCGCTCCCACTGCCGCCAGCTGTCAGCTGGGGGGGGGGGGGGGAGCGCCGGCTGGGCGGGGGGGGGGCGGCTGGGCTTCCTCCCCCAGCTGCTGTCAGCTGGGGGGGGAGCGCTGGCTGGGCTGGGGGCCCCCCAGCCGCTGTTGGCTGAGCTGGGGGGGCCGGCTGAGCTGGGGGGGGCCCAGCCGCTGTTGGCTGAGCTGGGGGGGCCGGCTGAGCTGGGGGGGGCCCAGCCGCTGTCGGCTGAGCTGGGGGGGGGGGCGGCTGAGCTGGGGGGGGGGGCCCAGCCGCTGTCGGCTGGGCTGGGGGGGCCCGGCTGGGCTGGGGGGGGCCCAAACTATCAGAGTAGGGGGCCCCCAAATTTCTGTCGCTGGCCCTGCTTCCATAGGCCTGTCTCTAACCTCCAGGGGTTGTGGGGTAGACATAGGGAGTTTGCTCCACTCACTGCTGTGGTGCCTCCTTGTGGCTGAGGTGGGGATTAGTTCATCACCAGTGTGACCCTCCTCTCGCGGTTCCTCTGCCCCTTGTCCCGATCTGTCACTCCGCTGCCTCTCCTACGTTCCACGGACCGCAGCGCTTCCTCTTCCCAGCTCGGCCCTCTGGCCAGGTCCCTCCCGCTTCCGAGTAAAAAGTGTCTCTCGAGCCAAACTGCCTCAGGCAGTCTTCAAAGTCCACTGCACAGTCTGTGACACACACACACACACAGGCTGGTAGGGGAGCCCAGGGCCCTACGTTCAGCAGCTAATGTCCCTCCAGGCTCACCCTTGCTGCTGCTGTTTTCCACAGTCTCCTTCCCACTCCTTTCTCTCCATGCTGAGAGCAGCAACCAACCTCCACCCCCTGTGGCAGCCCCTTTCTGCTCTCCTCTCTCTGGCTTTGGACAAGCCCAGCCGAGCTTCGGCTTCAGTTAGGGCTCTCCGTCCAGCCACGCCTCACCCAGATGTAGCCCTTCCTGACCGGTAGCCCCTTCAGAGCCATTTTAGCCCCTTCAGAGGTGAACACTCCCCAATCAGCAGCACAGGTGCCAGGGCCCCCTTTCCAGGAGACGTTAATCCCCCAGCATACAAGGAGGTAGCGGCTTTATCCTCTCTCGCACCTTTTCTCTTTTTTATTGAAATGGTAAGCTCTTCGGGAGGAGGGGCATTCTCTCACTATTTGTATGTGCAGCACCTGGCACGGTGGGGGCCTCAGTTTCACTTCTGTCACACAAATACATAATACTGAACAAGAATATTGGAATAGTTTACATCACTTTGTAAACAACATCCCTCTTTTTAGCAGGTTGCTAATTTTCAGGAGGTTCATAAACTCCTCAGCATCCTCTAGATTTGAGCTGACCCACCTCTAATTCAATCCAGAAATGAAGTCCCTGACAGAGAACATTGTCACACAAGATAATAGGCTCCCACGGCTAGGTGAGTGCTTAGAGAAAGACACTTATTTACATTTTTATTTGGGAGGATTTAATGAAATGCTGTCAGTTCAAGCTTAGCTGCTAATTTAAGTTTTATTTAAAGATGACTTTAAAAGCAATAAAGCCTTTTAAAAAACCCTTTCTGCAACAAAACTGTTTCCATTAATTTTGAAAGCAAATTCCATTGGAAACAGGTTTTTTTAGAACAACATTTCTCTGAAGACCCTGTAACTCGAGCATTGTAGCATATGAGAAGAAGCAAACAAAAGGGATGAGAACTAGACTGTCCTATTTACATTATCCAAACGGAGAAATCCAGGGCAAGGAAACAAAAAGGAGAATACAATTTCTACAACCCTCTCCTGGTTAGTAATCTCAGGTGTTCTTAGCAACACAGGTAAAGAAAGTTACCAATGCGAGGGTAGTTTTGGTTTACCTCTAGTATGCTGATCCGTGGGGGGGACCCATCGAACTCACTGTTGATGCGTTTGTTGGGTCTATTATGCTTTTTAATCTGGCCATTTTCCTGCAGATCCTTTCCCCTTGTAGTTTCATCCACCTCGTCACTGTGTTGTTCTTGGTCATTGTGTTGAACAGGGATCTTTTATTTAACATTGACATTAACCCTTTTGTGAAACAAAATGTAACAGCAGTGAAAGCTGGCTGTGTGTAAACTGCACCCGGCCATGTATTGTGTTGCCCTTTGCCTTCCAACCCTCCAGAACGACAGCAGCTTCCCCACAGTCAGTAACCGGCTGCTAAGAACAACCAGAGGTTCTATTTTTCACCTCTCTAATTATGCCACCTGAAAACATTAACGAATTAAAATGTTTCCAGCTCTGCAGCACTTGCTTTGAAACCTCTAGTGATTTTAAGGTCTCCAAAACTCTGTTCCCTTTAATGACCTGTCAGTCATGATGGGGAGTCTGGGCATTTCTTTACTTGTAAACTATTTCTGATGCATTAACATATGTTCAAACATGTACAAAAGAGTTAGCAATTGTGAGCTAAATGAGACAAACTCCCAGAGGATGTTGTGAAGACCAAACTATAAAAGACTTCAAAAAAAGAACTAGATCCATTAATGGAGGATAATGAAGGATAAGTCCATCAGTGGCTATTAGCCAGGATGGGCCGGAATGGTGTCCCTAGCCTCTGTTTGCCAGAAGCTGGGAATGAGTCACTGAGGATAGATCACTTGATGATTCCCTGCCCTGTTCATTTCCTCTAGGGCAGCTGGCACTGGCCACTGTTGGTAGACAGGATACTGGGCTGGATGGACCTTTGGTCTGACCCAGTACGGCTGGTCTTAAGTTTTTGTAGAATGTGTACTTTGCTCTCCGTTTTGACCATGTGCCCTTACCGCCTCACATTTCTCAAATCTGAGTTGTTTGATCCTTTTACCTGACAATGCTTCTATTGTCCTGAATATTATTATCCTCAGTTTTGTATCATCTGCAAGTTTAACCTGGCTGCCCACTCCTCTTTCAAAGTTCATGTTGTATAATGTGAACAAGAGCCGCCCATTCACGGAAATTGCTGCTGGAAGGATGGCGTCTCTCTGTGGGTACAGAGAAAGAGAAGGAAAAGGATAAATGACCTCTGCCACGTTTATGATAATGTTAAAAATACTAGAAAAATCAATACCAGGAAAGCAGGTTAAAACATATTCTTGGAAATAATAAAGTTGAAGTCAGTCAAGTTCAAACAGGATGGAGATTGTTTTTAAAAATGAGGGTCATTAACCACTGAAATGGTTTACCATGGGATAAGGTGAATGCTCCATAAGTCAGAGTCTTTAAATCAACACTCAATATCTTTGTGCATCCGCCATTTGTTGGGCTGAACACGGGAATGGCTGAGAGAAGTTCTAGGATGGAGCAGCAGTAGGTCACACATCACAATGAACCCTTCTGGCCATAACATCTCTGGAATCGGAACCGTTACCTTTGTTAGATCTTCACTGCCACCATGTTAAAGCTGATTTCCTTAGTGCTCAGGCTGGTTCCCATGCAGTAATTACATTCACTAAGGGCCAACTATAACTATTTCTATGATGTCACTTTCTCTCAAGCCTATTGGAATCAGACGCAGACACAAATAAGATACTTTAGTTTAGCAAAATGTAGAACTATTATTGTTTATCTAATTAAACTTCCGGCTGTTCTGTTTATTGTAATTTGATTTACTGGTGTGTTCTGAATGAATCATAAACACATCTGAAACAAGGAGCTACTCCAACTGTACACAGTGATATAGAAGAGAACAGCTGCTTCCATGCCAACTGGAAAGCAATCTGCAGTTTATTTTAAATAACACATGAATTATTTACGGTTGGGCTCTAGTACAGAGGTACTGACGTAAAGACAGCTCAGAATAGAAAACAAAAGCAAAATCTAAATGTGGCTTAAAAGTCAACAGTTTGGTAACAAGTCGAAAGAAATATTTCCCTTGTTTAGCACAATAAATTAGATTTTTTCCAGCTGGCATGCCTTTCTCTATGCTAAAGTCAAGTGATTGATTAGGACACAACTTCCAGCATCCTCAATATTTCCAGCATCGACTTTGAGCCACAGTTTAGTAAATGGAGGGTTTAATTTAATGAATTAAAGTTCAAAGTTTTTCAACTTACCGAAGTCAGTAATCCCCCAAGCGCTGCCTCAGGCTCAGGCGTGGCTCTGTCATCTTGGCCCAGTTTCCCCTCTCAATGAACTGCACATGCTGCCTTCTCTCTGCCTGAGCACTCCTCCATTGGGGGAAAGTAGCAGTGAGGACTTACCGGTACCAGGCTGGAGCCGGCTCTGGCCCGCAGCAGGGGTGGGGCTGAAGGGTCGAAGCCCTGTACCAGGAAGTGCCCTCCTCCCGCCGGGGTAGCAGTAGCAGCCGGGGGCTCCGGCAGTGGTTTAAAGGGGCCAGAGCTCTGCTGCCGCTAACGCCCCAGGCCCTTTAAACCGCTGCCGGAGCCTCCAGCTGCTGCTGCTGCTACTAGGGCTCCCCTGCCTCTATCGCCCAGCCCTTTAAATAGCCCCCAAAGCCCCAGAGCTGCTACCCCAGGGTCCAGCAGTGGGGCTCTGGCAGCAATCTAAAGTGCCTGGGGCTCCAGCCGCTGCTGGGAGCCGCAGGCTCTTTAAACTGCCTCGTGGGGAAGCCAGGCCGCCCCAGTACGGAGCACCGGCTCTTGCTGGTACACTGTACCAGGGCGTACCGGCTCACCTCTGGCCTGGGGTAATTAACATCAAAGTTGAACACAAAACTCAACAGCTACAAAGTTCAACTCATTTCCCTGCTTTTAGCAAGTCCTGCCCAGCCCTCCCTAGCTGGAATGTTCTTTTCTTCTTCCCTGGAAGCTGCTCTCCTTGGCCCTCAGCCCTCTGCACTCAGACCCAAACCCTGTCTCCAATCAAGGGTCTCCTGCCGGAGGTTCCTGCTCACTGCAGCTCTTCTGCAGTGTCTGCTCCAGCTTCCTCTGCCTGTTTCCTGTTCCTCCCTTGCTCTTTGTAGAGACTAGCTGCCCTCTGTCCACCCCAGCAGGTCTGTCCGCACCCTGCTGGACCCTGCCAGCTGATTCGGGCTTGCAGGGATCAATCCACCCCTGTGACTCTGTCCAAACTGTTTTTCAATAGGAATTGGGTTTCTGGCGGACTAAGTGTCTGCTTCCTGTAGAAAAATGCCATTTTTGTAGAAAAGTTTCTGACCAAAACCTGAACATTTTGGTTATTAGACAAATATTTTCCGGTTTTGGTTTCTTAACAAAAAGTCAAAACCTTCAGCAGAAATGTAGGTCACAAACAAAAAAAAAAGTCATTTTCGTAATAATTTTCTGTGGAAAAAGCATTTTCTGACTAGCTCTACTGCTGGGGGCAGAAAGATATGGCAGGGCAACTCCTCTTTGTTTGGTGGGAGTTGTGCTTGAATACAGACGGCAGAATATGTATGACTCAGTGTTATTGTTTAATACAATTCCAAATAGTCTAAATACTGGAAATTCTGACATCTACCAAGTAGATATTTCAGGCCCGATAGTATTTTAAGAAGTTTTACTTTTCTGCCCAGAGTCAATAGCGGATGACAACTTGGAGCCAAACTGAAACAGGGAACATTCGAAATCAGAGCTGGATCACATGGATTTCCAGCAGCATCTTCAATTACATTTAGGGTAAGGTTTGAGTTGGAGTGTGAGACCAAATTTGAGTCCGATTCAGATTGGAGTATGACAATGTTTAAATCTCTCTGGCAGCTCTCACGAGATTTCAGCCTAAAATAAAAGTTCTGCCAGTGAAATGGTGGAAAATTCCCAAGAGCATCTGCTTCCAGGACACTTTTACGGTCTTAGGCTTGAAATTCTATGGGCATGGTTCACGCAAGATATTGGCTGAATATGAACAAGAACCAGTCAATTAGACCCTGCTAGTTTTGACTCATATCTTAAAAGGAAAACTAGGGAGATAGGAACAGATTCTGGAGTCCAAACCCAAACACCCCTTGCCTTGACATCCCAAAAGATCTGGAGTCACAATTCTAGAACTGCTTTCATCACCACACAGATCTGCCGCTATGAAGAGAAACAGTGCGAAGATCTAGTAGAGTTCTGTGGTCACCACATGTGTTGCAGTGAATGCTGAAGGCACCTGACTTGCCGATAATAGAGAACGGCTTGATTACTGTACTTTAAAAACAAACCCGGACTGATAATTTACAAGTGGAAATCAGTCCGCTCTTCACATCCACTGTCAGGCAGGGCTGCTGAACTGGTATCACACCAGCTGAAAAACATGTTTCTCTAACAGACTGTTAAATAGACAATGCTACCAGAGATGCATCAGGATCACCCAGAATGAGCATGTTGTAACTTTATTTTCCTGACACAGTCCGCCCACAGGTACATCAATGGCACACTAATAGTTTTGCGTGGCCAGCATAACCCATATAGACTTAGTAGCTCTCTTTGCTAAATAAGAGGAATGTTTACAATAGCTTCTGGCTAGAACATTTACCAAGTGAGCTCCTCAATTTGTCTGTCCCTGTCCGTCTCCCTCATTAATCTTTTATGGAAACCAAAGACTAACTCTGTCTCTCTTCTTGTAATCACATTTGAAACATGCTCTCGACTCAGTAATCTGCTTCTGAATATTCCTGTTATTTTCAGTAGCTCTGCTGATGCCCACACTTGGTGCAGTTTGCATGATCATGCAACTCTCAGTTGCCAACATGATTCTTTTTTTTCCTTTGCCTTCGTAGACTCCTCTCCATTGTGAAAAATAATGGGATTAACGGCCGACATATCAGGCCAAATTTAAATCATAAGAGGCTTATTCACCGAAATGCAAAAGTCTGGTGAGCAATTGTGTCAGCGTCATTCAGCACGTCAATAAAATCTGTGCCTCACCAGAAATAAACACTGACAGACAAGCCAGATCCAGAACCCCAGATTTTACACTAAGGGAAGTTCCTTGCATATTTGAGGCTTATTGAGTGAGATCAGCCCTTTCTAACACAGAGGGAATAACACTGGTGCAATACAGGGGTTACTAGTTATAGCATTTTAATACTGTACATTCTGTAACAATTAACTAATAAATAAGAAAACAACTTTCTCAGTGGTATTCACCATTAGAAGTGACTGTTCCAACCAATAATGCTTTATCAGTGTACTGCATGGTCATACAGAAGCCAATACAACAGCCAGACTTCTAGCTCTAAGGTCATTGCTCTGAGAATGAGAATTCATCCTAGAGATTATGCATTCAGTAGAATTGTGCAATACTCAGGATTTAATCGATAGAGGCTCACATTTGTTTCCTCCCTCTCCAGATATTGAATAAAGAATTATCAGGATCAATTCGTATTCAGTAACAATACTAGGGTCTGCCCCCGCTCCCCCACCTCCCCCCATTAACATCCGACCAAGGCAGTATGCAACAAAGAAACCTATGAAACAATACTTCACAGGGGAGTATAGCACTGCATTGTGGCTTTGTTTGATTTCCTTTTTAGATAGGTTTTCATGGCCTATCAACCTAGCTGGGTTTACTTCCAAAGTAAATGGTAGGGCTAAGGAATATTTTTCCTATTAGGCAAGTGCATTTTTATTTATAGTCAAATAGTGGAACACAAATATAAAACAAAGACAGAGCGTGCTTCATTATGTTGTTATGGGTAACAGGACTAAATTCTCTCATGCCCATTGATATGACCATTGTCACGGACCTCTCTGAATCCCTTCACCAGTTCCCCATGTGTGTAATGTACAAACCAGACACCAAGAGGAACAATGTTTGTAGTGTTAGAAAGTGGGTTTGGACAATGTGGAAGACTGTGGGAGCTTAATCACAGTAGCATGAGACTTTGGAAGAAGTTAATTTATGTTATAAACCTAAGGAAAGTAATATTTTAACACCAAGAAACAGCAAATTTTTACTCCTAAAATACAGTCCCTGATTTACTGACAAATAGGCTAGAAAAGCATACACCAGTAAACACCACAAACCCTAAATATGAATGAGAGAGAATTCTAAATGAGGCATTTATTACTTCCAGGAACACAAAGGAAAAAATGAAGCAGCATATCTCCTCTCCTGAAAAGTAATTCTATTTGATTAGGCACATTCATTTTTGTTTGTGCTTGTTTACAACTAGGGGAATTTGCTGGAAAAATATGGTATTGGGGAAGATACAACTGGGTCAAAATATTAATTTCAGCAATCCAAACTGAACCTTTAAAAACAAAACAATTGTAGCTTCTGGAATAAGTGAGAGGATAAAAGTGTGAGAACAAAAATTTACCTTATCTCTGTTTTATTTTACCAAGTACACTATTGTCATATTAATTTGGAGCATGTCCATTTTAGGTTTTAAAAAGTGGGTCAGTGCACCCAGAAAATTCACACCAAACTGCAGTTCCAGAACACACATAGGCCAAATTGTCAAAATATTCTCATCAGCTGAGTAAATTTTTGCTCGGAGCAAAAACAACAGCCTGGAAAACACAAGTGCCCTGCACGCTATCAATTAGCCTTTACATTAGGATAAACTTGTATCAGAGAGAGATTACTTCCATGGTGTATAAAGAAATATTGCTCTGCCTGAACTTCGAGACAGGCGTAGCTTAGAAAAAAATCTCCCCCTCAGAAAGAGAAATATTCTTGGCTGTATAATCAGGATAATTGGCTCACATGAAAAATTCAACAACAAAGATTTGCACTCCCCCACAATGAGACAATCTATATGTTTGAACAGAAGGGACCTGCAGTGAGATTCTTCTGCTTTTTCTGCTCCAGAACTAGGCCCCCTGTTCAGGGCAACACTTCAACTTAACTTCAAAGCACATAAATAAATCCCATTGAAGTCAAATGGGACTTGGCCATGGGTTCCCTTCCCAGCTCTCTCCAATCCCCTTTTGGGGTTAGCACTAATCACTACACTGGCTAGGAGCAATCCTTGCACACAAACGTGCTCAAGGACTACAGCTGTGGTCAACATTTGAGAGTGGGTGAGAAGGGACAGGAGTCAGTCCCATGCTGTGCCAGTTGGTGATGATGAGGTGATGCACACAAGAAGTTGATTGTCCTATAAAACCCAGGAACAAAGCTGCATGTTCTTGTCCACTGGCACCTGATCTAGTAATTAGCTCTGGCCATCCATGCAGCTATTAATCACTGACAGAGCAGGCAAAGAGTTTGCCAAAGCTATCCAGACAAATACTTGCGGGAAAAGTTGGCTTTCCGCAGCTATAGTGTTAAAACACCTACCTGTACCCCATACACCCGTGTGCTCGGTAAGGTTTATGTTTGTCCAAAGAGAAAAATGGATGTTTTGGCTCTAACCATCAGTTTTGGAGGTACCCCCACCAAAACAAGGGGAGTAAACACACTTTTCAGGAGTGCCAGCTGTTTCATTCACTTTCTAGAATGAACAGCACCTCGCTAACTCCTGAGACCATCCGTTGGGTAAGAGCTCCCTGACTGCTTCCAATTCTTCACGTCTGATTCAGGGATCCAGTCTGGTTTTGTCACACCTGTCCCGTTGTACAAAGGAAAGAACGGGTTACTCTCCTTCCAACAGATTTTACAGCTGGGGCAGAGGCCCTGAAGTAATTATGGTGGATTGATAGTTTGATAAATAAACCCAGTAGAATTCCTGCATATTACTAATACGGGTTAAAGAAATTATTCCTTTTTATTTACCTGTTGAGGTAGATATGAGGGAACCTCACGGAGTGGAAGTTGCAGCATTCTGTGACCTCTCTAAGTCAAATTAAAGGCATGTCACATTCTGGTTTGTCTAGTGAGGCAGCCCAGGTGAAATGTCACAGCCAAAAAGCCAGCCTGGGAAATGTCCTTAGTTTAACAGCCAAGCACACCACATGCCTCTAAATAATGCAGGCCTAGCTGTGAAAATGGTGCAATCCATATTGATTGGCTATGTCGTACTGCTGAGCTATAAGCCATTTCAAATTAAAAGAGCTTTAAATAAGGTATGAAGAGTGTGGGAAGTTTCTAAAAGGTGCAATATATTTTCTGCTCCTATTGTCCGTGGTGGCTTTGGGTTTGTAATGTCAGCAAAAGATTTTGAATTTGTCACAAAATTCTAATCTTGCAAACTCTGCCAATGTCACCAGTAAGAAATGAATAGGAAGTAGATCTGGCTGAAATATTTCACCAGCATTTGGGGGGGGGGGGGACGGAAAAGAGGGGGGGTTGCTGAAAAATGCAGATTCAGTTCAACTGAAACATTCTGCAAATGTGTGTCAAATTTGCCAAATTGTTTTGGTTGGGGGGGAAAAAACTATTCTTTTTAATAGATTTTGATTTTTCAATTCAAAACCATTTTGTTTTGAAATTTACTTCAATTTTATTTTAAATAAAGCTCAAAAATGAAATAACATTTTATTTAACCAAAAACGAATTATTTTTTATTTTATTTCTTGGCTCACCAAAAATTTCAAAAGCTTTTCCAAGCCCCCAATTTTTTTTTCCCCGAACAGGTGGAAAACCAGCACCGCTCTGCTAGGAAGCTCGTCACGTGTGGGACAGGTAAACAACACTCATGTGAGTTCATTTTGCCCGGTACTGATACATTGATCTAGACATAGTATTATGTGGCCTCACCTTTCACTTCTGTATGTAACTCATTTTGCAGCCAGTTACCAGCCTGCTGAAATGGAAGGGACTGGTGCCTGGAGAAGGATTTTAGCAGACAACTAGAAATTCCTCTGCAAGTGGACAATGCTGAGAATAAAGCAGGAAGAGAAATGATTAAAACTAAAAAAGTAAACCCTAGACTTTCCTATTGAATACAATAATCTGTCGTAACTGTGCCACCAAATAAATAAAATACAATAACTCGACTGTTGCCCTTCGTCATTTGAATCAGACATCGCTCTGGACTGAAGCCCCGTCTATCTAGATTGTAATCTCTTTTTGGAGAAGAGACATTCTCTTGGCATATGTTTGCACAGCACAGTGCCTGGCACAAAGGGGAATTTGGGGTGGTTAAGTAGGGCTGTGATACAAGTAATTAGGGTTGGTTGGTCTTAAACCTAAACTCTGACTTCAAACATTCCTGGGCTGTTTTTTGGGAGGAAATTGTAACTTCACAGCTCAGTTCTGTGGCTTGGGCCCATCTGGTATTTGAAGGATATGCACATTGTCATCCAGGGCAGGTTTATACTTCTAGAAATATCCAGTTTTGGGTCATTTCTGTAGATATTAATGGAAAGGTTTGGTTACAAATTTTTTGATCCAATCTAGCCCCTGGCTACAGGGTTTTGTGGATTTTTTTAAAGTGGGTTTCTATTGAGCTATTTTCTGGTCTCAGTGTAATTGCCTTCTTGAGAACAGTGTAACAGTAATGGGATGTCTCCTGTGTTCTCTTATATTCTTGTGTGCTCTGACTACACTGGTCCATTAAAATATTAACTATTTTACTTGAATTCACGATTAACACAAGACAAATTGATGCACACGTATGTGTTCAGATGAGTTCCTGTCTGCATCCTGTAAAACTTGTCCGTACTAAATTGCCCTGGCCTCTCTCTTTGTCATTCAGTCTCACGCGCATTCTAAAACAATGTGCATTCCCCTCACTTTTGGGGCGAAGCCAGACTTTGAGGCACCTGCTCCCCTACTTGGTGTAAACATTGCTCGTGCCAATCAGAAACTCACAAACAGGTTTTGGGCCATCTCCTCTAGGACACCTCTGTGATGTCATAGTTGGGCTTATGGGTCTGTCTGCACATGGCCCACAGAGGAGAAAGAAAACTGAATCCTGTATATACTGTCCTGTACGTCGGTAACCAAGCTTGATCACCTCGAGGCCTCTCTCTCTGCTCGCGTGTTTTCAAACAGAGCTTCTACGTTTGCCGGTTGTTATGCGTTGGTTTGTATTTGTAAGTATCAGTTATTACTAGATGCTGCATCTTTGTTTATAAATATTGTTAGTAGGTATTTTAGTCATTGTGTGTTTTAAGTTTCATTAAGTCTATTAGCTAATCAAACACTGCTCCCTTACCCCTTGTAATTATCCCCAATAAAACTTTAAATTGATTAATTCTAATTGTATGTGTGTGTGTCTGCAGTTTGCGTCGTGACCCATACTCTCCTTGCATCCCTTACCATATAGTCTATTGCCACATGCAGCCTGGTAAATAACAGGCCTGCATTTTTTTTTTGCCCCTGCAAGTCCATGGCAAACCACAGTATGAACATCAAGCCTAATTTTTGATGCAAAATGACTTTGGGCACAAAAGATGCACTTCTAAGTGCATGATGCAGTTTCTCTTCGCTTTCTAAGTCCAGTTACTCTGAATCGCATCAATCCCTGCACAACAGTGACCTTTTTCAAAGTGTCATTTGCTTTGTTGGACAGTTCTATTTTCCCTTGTTAACAGGTTCGGAAACAACTGAAAGCAGAGGGCGAATGGGCAGTCACTCGAAGCAAGGACTCTAGTAAATGTCAAGAGTACAATTTGTTATATGTCGACTATCTCATGATGAAGAGTTTAGTAAAAATGGGTATTTTGCCAAATATCTACAGCATTATTCTTACTACAGTTTTAAAACTGAGTTCTTGTGATCCCTCCTTCACAGGTTCTACACTGGTAAATGTAGGGACACACTGGTAGCATTTGCACCAAAGGTTGGGTATGTTACCTATTAGAAAATGGTCTGATTACCAGTTTTTTTAAAACTAGTCCTAAAAATTCAATTTACGTTTATTCCACTCGGTAGCCTTAACGCTCTCAAGTGTTCCAAAGGGATATTTTCCTCTTCATTGAACTTTGTTGGTGTCTCAAATCAGGTGCCCTTGTGACATTTAGCCAGAAATCTGCTACAATGATATTTAAAGACTAGACAAGCAGTATTCAGGTGAAAATCTGCCCTGATTCACTCTGTCTTCTTCACCGGGGCTCTCGGGGTGTACATCAGTGCAGAATTTGACCTTATGGTAAACATCTGACTACAGGCTTGGTCAAGGGTCTTCCCCATCACAATGCATGGACAGTTAGGTCTTCTCCATTCCCCCTGGGGCTCTGCTCCACTGATATTTGGGAAACCAGAAAGGCACCATAAAACGACACTGAACTGGATGGGAGTCAAAGCACAGCAGACAAACTTACGGCTGAACAACCCCCGTCCCTCATAAATATTCACATCAGTGCAGCATTGCCAAGCCAGACTCAAAAAGACAGGGACGTTTCAACACTTCAAATCATACTTCACAAAAATAAACTACTCTGCAAATTGACCTTGTTCCGTCCATGGGCTGGCAGGCCAGCAGGAGAAACCCGGCAATGAATGAAAGGTCTCAGAGGACCCATTATCTTAGGAGGAATCGGATCTCCCTTTCCCCAAGCAGATATGCAGAACGAAAGAGCCTTGCACAACATAGCCACCTAGGTTAGCTGTGAAGGCCTATTCTCCTCTCACTGACACTGGTGTAAACTGTAATCAACTCCATTTAAGTCAAGGGATTGACCCTCAGTGTGAGAGAGAGAAGAATCTGGCCTGAGGTCTTTGTATCATCGCAAGCCTGGAGATAGTCCTTGCTCTCCACTCCTGCAGGGGGAAGCACGTGTCTTTTCTTTTTGTGGGACTGGAAAAGCACACACCCTGTGGTGAGAATCCCTGGTGTTCTCAAGAGCATCATGTCCTTGGTGTTATCAGCAAGCTTGTGATTCACTCGCTCGTTACCATTCAGATCAGGGAAATGCAGTGGCAAAGCACACAGGTCAATCTAAAATGGGATTATTCAGCATGTTTCCTGCCCTATGCCTAATTTCAGCCTTTGTCCCATTTTTATCTGAGTGAACAGTGACACCACCACCAGTCACAAATTTGAAAACAATGCTTCCAGCAGTGACACATTCTGTGAGCTCAGCTTAACTACAACTGATTTTCCTTAAATCCATGCTCCCACAATATTCTTGCCAGCAAGTTAAAGTAGTATGGGCTGGATGAATGGACCATAAGGTGGATAGAAAGCAGGCTGGCTCGTCGGGCTCAACGGGTAGTGATCAATGGCTCCATGTCTAGTTGGCAGCTGGTATCGAGCAGAGTGCCCCAAGGGTCGGTCCTGGGGCCGGTTTTATTCAATATCTTTATCAATGATCTGGAGGATGGTGTGGACTGCACCCTCAGCAAGTTTGCAGATGACGCTAAACTGGGAGGAGTGGTAGATACACTGGAGGGTAGGGATAGGATACAGAGGAACCTAGACAAATTAGAGGACTGGGCCAAAAAAAATTTGATGAGGTTCAACAAGGAGTAGTGCAGAGTCCTGCACTTAGGATGGAAGAATCCCATGTACTGCTACAGACTAGGGACCGAGTGGCTAGGCAGCAGCTCTGCAGAAAAGGACCTAGGGATTACAGTGGATGAGAAGCTGGATATGAGTCAACAGTGTGCCCTTGTTGCCAAGAAGGCTAATGGCATTTTGGGCTGTATAAGTAGGGGCACTGCCAGCCGATTGAGGGACATAATTGTTCCCCGCTATTCG
Organism: Sternotherus odoratus; assembly: GCA_032164245.1. Taxonomy (NCBI): domain Eukaryota; kingdom Metazoa; phylum Chordata; order Testudines; family Kinosternidae; genus Sternotherus; species Sternotherus odoratus. The sequence continues at coordinate 84,109,328 of JAVMKO010000009.1, read as the reverse complement.
ACATTGGTGAGGCCTCATCTGGAGTACTGTGTCCAATTTTGAGGCCCACACTACAAAAAGGATGTGGAAAAATTGGAAAGAGTCCAGTGGAGGGAACAAAAATCCTTAGGGGCCTGGAGCACATGACTTATGAGGAGAGGCTGAGAGAACTGGGATTGTTTAGTCTACAGAAGAGAAGACTGAGGGGAGATTTGATAGCTGCTTTCAACTACCTGAAAGGGGGGTCTAAAGGGAATGATCTAGACCAGGGGTCTCAAACATGCGGCCCGGGGGCCACATGCGGCCCACAAAGCCCTTCCCTGCGGCCCGCCAAGCTTCCTGGCGCCCCCCCCCCCGCTCCCCCCATAGCAGTTTGCAGGACGGGGTGCCCAGAAGTGGAGGCTTCTCTGCTGCCTGGCTGGGCCGCGCGTGTTTCTAGCTCTGGACTTCCTATATTGCTCTTGCTTTGTTTGCCAAACAGCTGTTGGTGGTGCCTAGCGCTTTCCAGGAGGGAATGGGGAGCTGCGTGCTCAGAGGAGGATGTGGGGCAGGGGTGGGACCTCTTGGAAGGGGTGGAGTGGGGGGGCGGAGCCGGGGCAGCAAGGGCGGGGTGTGTGTCAGTGGTGCGGCCCTCCGGCCAGTGCACTAGTCCTCATGCGGCCCTCGTGGTCATTTGAGTTTGAGACCCCTGATCTAGACTGTTCTCAGTGGTAGCAGATGACCGAACAAGGAGTAATGGTCTCAAGTTGCAGTTGGGAAGGTTTAGATTGGATATTACAAAAAACTTTTTCACTAGGAGGGTGGTCAAGCATTGGAATGGGTTACCTAGGGAGGTGGTAGAACCACCTTCCTTAGAGGTTTTTAAGGCCAGGCTTGATAAAGCTCTGGCTGGGATGATTTAGTTGGGGATTGGTCCTGCTTTGAGCAGGGGGTTGGACTAGATGACCTCCAGAGGTCCCTTCCAACCCTAATATTCTATGATTCATGCTGCTATTTTCGCCATATAATTACTTCTGAAAACAAAGTCTCCTGCAAAGATGAAGTCTACTTTCTTGAGGATGCTGATTTTCTTTCATATCTCGGAGTATGACAAAGACCTTTTTCCTTCCATCTCAGCTGCATCATTTGAACCCCCAAATTAGGTCAGCTCAGAGATGGAGCATTTAATCTGTTACAGCTTTTAACACAGTCATTATATTATTAAAGCCTAAAATTAGAAGGTTTTTAAAAATGTCAACCTCATGACATGCACTGTTTGGAGGTAGTTCTAATCGAAAACTGCTAGAGATCCAGGACAGTAAAGAACAAGCCAGAGCGATTTCTTTCGCTTTGGAAAACACTGACATTTTACTGCTACTTATGGTGTGAACTAACTTATTCCAGACATTCTGAAAGCCAGTAAACACACTGAAAATGTAATATAGATGCACTCCAACTTTAATAGGGCAAAGGTGAGGACGACCTTATGTACATCAAGTTAAAATGTGGCTGGATTTATTAGCTTCCACTGTTCATTCATCTCTTTTTAAAGATGATAAATTCACTCATTTAGCATAAAATAACTGGCATGGAAATCATCTTCATTATTATTTGTTTTTGTTACTGTCAGACCTAGGGGGACAGACCATGGATTGTGTTCCCATTGTGGTAGGTTTTGAACAACAAGTCACAAACACCAACACCTGCCCTTCAAACTAGCTTTATGACAGGACCCAACAGTGGCTACAATAGATGAACATGGGAGAGGGGAAGGATGAACAGAAAACAAAACACATTTTGCATAACAAGCAGTAGTTGCATTAAGTCGTGTACTTGTTAATATCATTTGTAAGATGAATAAACCTCAAGCATAAGACTGCCAACCAAAGAGGCTTCTAAGCAAACTTACATTATACCACCCAAAGCAGCACAGATATTTGTAAGTGTCTGACATAAAAGATCTTACCTCCGACACTTACATCCCACTCATGCCCTAGAACCAACAGAGTTACAACACCACTGCAATCAACAATGCAAGATATTGAATTCTAGAAGTAAGGAACTCGGTTTGTAACTCACTGGAGACTCCTAAGCTACCTCGGAACAGTGAGAGGAGATTCTGAAGGGCCTTGTCGTTGCAAGGCTCAGACTGGTATAATTTTTCATGGGCCCCAGGTCTTTTCACTGTGGCCATCACATTCCTAGATTCCATGGCCAGAAAGGACCATTGTGATCATCTAGTCTGACCTCCTGCACTGCACAGGCCAGAAATCTGCCCCAAAACAACTCCTCAAGCAGATCTTAACCAGATCTAGTCCCTTTCCACCATACCACTCACAGATTGAGACTTGATCTTTTCATTGATATGTTGCTTCTAGTGGATCATAGGATTGGAAGGGACCTCAGAAGATCATCTAGCCCAACACTGCTGCTCAAAGCAGGACCAATCCCCCACTAAACCATCCAAAAGATTTTTGCCCCATATCCCTAAATGGCCCCTCAAGGATTTAACTCACAACCCTGGGTTCAGCAGGCCAATGCTCAAACCGCTGAGCTATCCCTGCCCCTACTGTGGGAATCTATCAAACTTCCTACCTCACTGAGCACTACCTTTGGATGACTGCCATCTTCTTAAAATTGAATGCCCATAGAATAGTTTTGGTTGACCTACAGTGTCACTCGGATCCTTCACTTTCCTTCTTGTTCCTTATCCCTAGCAGGGAAACTATAAATTCTTGCTTCATAAGATCACCCTGTTCCTCCTCTTTGATCAGATATGATCATTGAGAAGCTTTTTATTATCCTCAGTAAGAATCTCAGGGGAAGAAGTGGCAATTCCTGAGGAAAACCATTGTCCCAAAGCCAGAACAAGTACTCATGCAGTAGGGTAATGTAGACACTCTTCTAGGCTTCAGCCTCTTCTGCCCTAGATCACTTGCCATTTGGTTTGGCCCAGTCAGTCTGCTCACTCTCCCCATTGCCTTCAGCTTCTTCAAGATTCTGCAGCTTGTGTGAAAATGGGAACAATCCCGATTCAAGTCAACAAGAGTCTTTCCATCCACTTCTGTAGGAGTGGGATCTGGCCTTTAATTCCCAGATTACATTAGCCTGGAAGAGCTCAGCTCAGCTCTCATGCTGATTTTAAAGTGTCTTAACCTTTACAACATTTCAGTCTATCTCTCTCTGTTCACTGCCTTGCTATTTCCCCAAATTCTTGGCAGGCAATAGCCTCTACGTTTGGTTTTGGCTGGGGTACTGAATTTCCTCAGGTGCAGGCAACAACTATTAGCACTTGGTAGTTAGTGTTTTATGCTGTAAATTAGGGGAATTCTTTACCACGCTGAATGAATCCTGCAGAAATTCTTGGCTTTTTTAAGGACTAAATTAAGTCTCTTTGATTGTGCTTTTAATTAGCATCTTATTTGCCTGACATTTCATTTTTATTATTTTAAAGCAGTCTGAGGGGGTTGGCATTAAAAGCCCTATGTAAATGAAAATGGATTGGTTGACAGTCTTCACATTGGATCTTCCATGGTGCTACTGGGAATATTTCCATGACAAAATAATCCTCTGTACACTAATTTGCAAAAATGCCCCGTGACTATACCAGCAAAGTAGAAAATGTGTATTGCAAGAAAGGGAGGAGGGGACATTACCTGCAGATAATATGTGGATGAATAAGTTTGATTTATTACACACACACTCCTATTCACTCACCTGCTTGTGTATATAAATATATATAGATAATAAAATAGGCGGGAAGTTGAATATAGGAAAAACTTATTTAATAAAAACAAGGAGGCCCAATTTCTTGAATTTATTTTATTTTTGTTTTTTGTTGGTTGGTTCTGCTTTGAAAGGCTTCCCTCCCCCCCCCCCCCCCCCATAAGAAATCATTTCAAAAAAGTCACCAGCTCTGGAAGTGGGGAAAAACTAAAAAAAATCATTAATCAACATTAAAAGTAAACAGTTGACAGTAAACAGTTGACAGGTGGTAGTCCCCAAAAGAGTGTCAAAAATTGCCAGTTTTAATAAAAGGCCTTATTGACTAACAACCAAATGAGTCTTCAACCCATATGACAACTAGATGAAAAGTTTAAAGACGCTTTTGCACATAGTACAAAAATAGAGTTAATGATGACATCAAGATCATTAATGTCTTGATCTTTTTTAAGAAACCAGAGTCAACTAAATTCCATTGTTTGTGTCAGAGAGGAACACACAAACACACAAATAACACAAACACATTACCCGTAGCTACAAAAGCAATCAACATAATCCATTCAGCAGGACCCATACTTCAGCTAGGGTAGGAAACCTGGCCCATATTCAATACAAATTATTGGACTGCTGCATTAACTACATTACTTCTTTTTAAATATTTTAACACAGCCTTCTGTGTCATGAAAGAGTCAATCCAAAGAAAAATATACATTTAGTTTTCAGGTTATTGGTAAGGAAAATTCTTTTCAGTAGAGGTGCCAGTGCTAAGCCTTTAATCATCTTTGTAGACTCCTCACTCATACCAGACGTAGATCCCAACATCACCTGCTAATTGCACGAATGACACCCACTCACCTGACTTCATTGTTTAATAATATTCTGGTGGAAAATTACAGTTATTGAAAAACCCCAAACAGCAGGTGCCTCATTCCTAACAAAAGCTACCGGTAAATGTTGTTGAGCAATTAGCTCACAGGGTGCTGTTTGTCAGGAGCATTTCCTGTGTTTTGAGAAAGGATAGATAGGCCATTTATGTGGTATTAAAACCACCTTGGTGTTCCCTGATAATAGAAAATAAATATTTAATAACATAGGGTTTGCAAATATCAATTTCACTGCTGATTATTTGATTAGTTTTCACTTCCATTTCCCATAATCTGATGGAGCCAGAGTGACAAATTCAATTTGCAAACACCAGTCGCTTATAGAAAATGGATATTGCAATTTGCATGTAAATGAAAGGGGAGTAAATAAAAAGTGCTGCATTGGACATGTGAAATTGGCTCTTTGGGCTTTACGTTTCTAAGTACAGCATAAAAAACAACAAAACACAACACCATCCCCACAACTGACGGATACTCAGGTGAACGAAGGCTGTAGTCCTCATCAGATCCAAACAACGTTCCGCTCGGACTCAGGCATGCTGCTTGGTGCACGGTTTTCCTCGGAACCTATAGAATGGTTTTAATCACAGGGGAGTTGTGTGCAGGAAAATAGAGATGCCTTGAGAGGGTCAGCGTCAGGGAAGGGAGGTGAATCAAGTACCAGATGGAAAGGGGGCAGGCCTGTACACCCACAGCAATAAATGGCCATTTAAACCTAGCATTTCCCATGGGTCCTTCACCCATTCTCAGGCTGCTGACGTGGGGAGGGGATTCCCCGATCCAGTGAGCCATTGTCAGGACCCTGGGTAAAGGTGACCAGGGCTAGCGGCAGGAGCTCAATAGGCAGGGACAACCCCCAGAGCCAAAGCTTAGCTAGGGGTGAGGCCGAGGGTCAATACCAGGTATCAGGGCCCGTGGGGGAGTTCCAGGGTTTGAGCAAGAGTCACGGTCCAATTCAAAGCCAAGGTCAATACCCAGAAGTCAGGAACAGGGAATGCAGAATGGTCATGGCAGCTAGCTAATGATCCACATTGCTGCACGGATGTTCACTGGAACACCCCCTGGGTTTATGTAGGGCAGGGAGCCAATTGGGTGCCATGAGGCTGCTGTCTATCAAACCCCTGGAGGTGGGACTTCCTGTGGTCTGTGCCCACAGTAGGTCATGGATTTGGGGCCTACTGGGCCTAACAGGAAGTTTCAAGGGGAAATGTCAGCCCCTGACGGCCTTTGTTTTCAAAGTCTCCAAAGTGAACACTCTGGGTACGGATGAATGTGCATCTGCATACTTAATATATTTACAATCATCACAATTCCATGTGTCAATTGGGTGGCAGCAGTCTCAAAGAGCGAGTTAGGATTCAAACTAGCTATTTATGCTTGTAAATACGGCATTTATGTAAGCAAAGATTAGGCATCCATTCCCTCCCTATCTGCATGAGTGGCCTTGGGCTGTGTATTGTTATCAGAGCTGAGCAAATCATTGATTTTTCAGTTTACAGGCCACAAGGAAACACCCAAACAAAATTCAATTAATTTCTAATTGAAACTGAATTATTTTGATTCTTCTCACCTAAACAAAAAACAAAAAAAAGCAAATACGATTTAAGACCAAAAAATGTCAAAACAAACCATTTTGAACCATCCCAGCACTTTGGGGGGGGGGGGGGGGAAGGGGAGAGAGAATCATTTTTCCCTGCCAAAACTCGTTGTCAAATTAAACTTGTGTTCATGAATACTTTTGACTACCGAAAATTGCTTTTTTCATCCAGCTCTATTTATAAAAACACTGGAAATGAAGAAAAACTCTGTGTGGCTCGAAAACTTGTCTCTCTCTCTCCAACAGAAGTTTGTTGAAGAAAAGATATTCCCTCCTCCACCTTGTGTCTCTACTATCCTGGGGCTGATACAGCTACAACGCCGCTGGGAAAGGGTCAGCCCCAACCCAGAGCTCCAGCTTGCTTTCCTTGCCAAATGCCCAGTAGCCAACCAGTTCCAAACCACCTGCAGCCGCCCCACCCAGCGCACAGGTAACAGCAATTTACAGCAGCCTGGCTCTTTTTGCTGCTTTGACTCTTCTCAGCTGGGCCAGGGGCGTCTTTCCCTGAGAATGACGCATTCCTTCACTGTGCACAGAACACTCCCCGTTTGGGTCCCTCCCGCAGGGTCAACACCTGCTCTTCCCAGCAGTCTGCCACTTAAAATCAGTCCCTATTTTGATTGATAAGTACAAAGCTGTCACCACGGATCCTCTCCTGGTCTCTGGCTATTAACGCACAGCCGCTGTCATCCACCAGGGCAGGGCAAGCTCAGAACATGGAGGAGCAGCAATTTTGTAGACCCTCTTCTTCCCACAGTCCAGCCAACGACTTCCCTTCTTCTCTCAGCATTGCAACACAGAAATCAGAGGCAAAGCTAGCAGAGTTGGCTTTCAAGTCCTAGGTGTTCACAGATCTGTTACAATGTGCTGTGCGCATATCTAGCCCCATGCATCACCTAGCAACAGCCATCGCTCATCAGCGACTACCCCCCTAAGCCTAGTGTGCATAAACCCAGCACGCAGCTTCATGTGAACTACATCTATGCTACACGTGTTATGACCGACCCCCCCAGAGACGCCTCCGTCAGCTGCAGAGTTTGTGACAAATCTGCTAGGAAAGTATGAGATTATCAAGCTGCTTCTGTTGTTTTCTTTAAACAGCTCGGCGGATCACCCTGGAACCCCTCCGTTTTCCTGAAGGAGGAAAGAAGAGAGGGGCTGGAAGGGAAAGTCGCCCACTCAGAACAGATGTGAATGTAAAATCTCCGATGGCCTCTGGGGAATCCGTATCCTGTAACAATGGCAGAACGTAAGAGCAGCACGGCTCTCCAGAGCGTGTAGGACTGGCACGACTTCCACTCTCCTACCACGCAGCCTGCATGCCAAATGGCTGATACTCCCACTGCGCCTTGCCAGGCCAGCCATGTGGCTTGCCACATTGTCCTTCACTGATACACATCGCTTCTGGACTCCTGCTACTGGGCCAGCCAGCTGGCGATTTCTGCATCCTGTGCTCCAGTCATTTTCTGTTCATGCCTGGCTAGCTCTTCCTTACGTGAGTTAATCTGGCAGTGATACTTCCAACGCTGGCCAGCCCTGGCTTGCACTCCCCATTGGCTGGCTGCACTTAGCTACTCCAAATCCTCATGCCATTGCTCTTTGCCTTGCATCTCCCCTCTGCAGGCGGCATCAGCGGCCAGCAACTGAGTCCCCCAAAAGAACAAACATGGGGCGGGGAATAGATGTCAGATTTGGGTTTGGAATACAGCACCCAGCCCGTTCCCAGTCTCCAAATCCAGCCTGGGTGACAGCCTCCAGGAACAGGCTGCCTGCCAGGTGAGAGGCCTATAGGTGTGGGCCAAGAGAGATTGAGCAATGATGTTGGCAACACACCATTTTCCTCCTGTTGCAAAATCTTCCTTGTAGAGTTCTTGCAAGTTAAGGGGGGACCCACCTCACTGGCGAACTCTGCTAGCTAACTCCCTTAGCCTCCCAGCTGCCTTCCTCTCGCCAGCCACACATCTGGCCCTTTGTACACCGTCTCAGACACAGTCACTGCGCTTCTGCCTCCGCCCTTGGCTGTGATTCCAGACCCTCCCGCCAAAAGTGAAAGAACTGACTCGCAACTAATAAACTCAGATTAAAAAAACAGGCCCAGGTAGTGCATGACACTTGTGTTGGTCCTTTGCATGGAGATCAAGGTCATAAGAATATACCAACGGCCAGACTGGGACAGACGAAAGGTCCATCTAGTCCAGTATCCAACAGTGGCCAATGCCAGGTGTCCCGGAGGGAATGAACAGAACGGGGACTCATCAAGTGATCCATCCCCTGTCATCATTCCCAGCTTCCAGCAAAAGCCTCACCCATAATACTAGGTGTTGGTGAGCTACACAGTGCAAACTAGGCTGCATCCGGTAGAGTTGTTAGCAGAACTCTTGCACCTTGCATGAGACTGGTTGGACACGTATTTCCCGTGTGCTCATTTGCTTTGAGATGGAGCTCCTCTCCAGATTACATTATTCCACTAGGCTCCTGATAAGGCTACTTACTCTCAGAGGAATACTCAGAAACTGCTGCTAGAGCTGAAGCAAGCAGCCAGAGAAGCAGATCACACCTGTGTTCCAGCATCTGGACAAATTTCCAGCCTGCCAGGGTGGCACATGCTACTTATCAAAAGCAAAAATAGCAAAGCTTCTGATGGGGCTAATTCAAACTTTCTGCTGCAACAACAAAAAAACAAACAAACAACGAAAGAAAGAAATGGGACCTTCCTTCTGCTTACCTTGATGATTATGTAAATGTTCATATAACAAATGAAAAAGCTACTAAATATTTTAATCAAGTCAGTCATCATATGCAACAGAAGTAATTTTCCCTTTCGGGACCTCATGGGTGTGATGCATACTTGCTGTCTGATGTACCAGTGATTGTCTATTTTGTTTAATAGTTAAAAGCCAGCTTTCACTTTGTGTTTTGGGGAAAAAAAACATTTAAATTTTTAAAAACCTGGAAATGGAAAGAAGTATTTAAAATTCACAAAGAGAAAAAGAAAAGGAGGGGATGGGTGAAAAATGCAATGCAGGAAAATCAAGGGAAAAGCTGAAAAGAATTTTTTTCATAAACATACACTCTTCCCCACCTCTACCTGCACAAGATCCTGGGCTGTACCTTAGAAAGCTGGAACCACTTAAAATGCAGAGATTGTAGATCATGCTGGATTTGACATTCATTTAGCAGTCAGGATGGTTAAGCCCTGGAATAAATTGCCTGGGGACGTTGTAGAATCTCCATCATTGGAGATTTTTAAGAGCAGGTTGGACAAACACCTGTCAAGGATGGTCTAGAGCAGTGGTTGGCTACCTGTGGCCCATCAGGTTAATGCTCTGGCTGGCCATGAGACAGTTTGTTTACATTGACTGTCCACGGTCACGGTTACCCGCAAGCTCCCAGTGGCCACAGTTCGCCGTTCCTAGATAATGGGAGTGGCGGGAAGTGCTGCGGGCCATAGGGACCTGCTGGCCACCGCTTCCCACTCTGGTCTAGAAAATACTTCGTCCTGCCATGAGTGCAGGGGCCCAGACTAGATGACCTCTCGAGGTCCCTTCTAGTCCTATGATTCTATCCCCTTTATGAGGTGTGGTGTTCACTGGTAACTCAACAGCAAAAGAACATGAACCTCAGGCTTAGTGGTTTCCTTATGGCTGGATGTTCTTAAGGTTCCCTGCATGACCCCACCTGCCTCTTCCCTAGTTCTTCTGACCCGAGGATAGCCACTCCCTCTTTTCTCTAATACCTTGGTGGAGATAAGCTGGGTCTTCCCCTGTAGGTGAAATCCTGACCCTAATAAAGTCAACAGCAACATTCCCATCCACTTCAGTGGAGCCAGGAGTGTGCCCAATGGAAGACAGTAGCCTATACTCAGCAGTTTTAGATGCATCTCTGACTTCTGCTAACGGGTGTGTCAATGGATTCTTTAAGGATTCACAGTTCCTATCATCCTGTTGCAGGGAGCCAGAAGATAGTGTAAGTTGTATGTGATTAGGCTCCTTTCTCTATAAGGCCTATTGAATCCACTCAAAACCTAATGAATTCTGTGTTTAATTGAATGTGCTGTACTGTAAGAGCCAACACAGAAAATTAACTGCTTACCTAACAAGAGCACTTCATTTTATTGTAAAGTCATGCATCACATGGTTTTATTTGCCAGGGTGGTTTAAAAAAAAATTTGTTGAAGAATTACAACTGCAGATAGCTTGAAATTAGCTTACACGAGCAGAGGCAATTAGTAATCTTATGTTCATTACCAGACTCATGATTTGCTCCATACTCCTTTTTAAAATTCTCTCTCTCTCAGCTGATTTGAGTGCAGATCAAAAATGCAATAAAGGCTACATAACGAGCACAAAAAAGAACATATAGGTGTGGTGCACTCAGGTATCTCATAGTTAACCTATAATTATACCTTGCTTCAGACTGCCAATCCATCCTGATAAATAGTGTGCATATGTATACACAATGCCTTGCTTTGCACAGGAGAGACAGAATTAAAACATCAGGGTTCTGAGGATGCTTGAATTTAACATGAGCTGAAATTCATGTATACTTTTTTATGATTATTATTTTAGTATTGCAGCACGGCATTAGCTAAATTCAGACATCTCCATTAGCAGTTCCATCTGCGGCTGTATTATCAGAGCCATTTGAAATCAGACTAGAATGAAAATTCAGAATGGCAAACATACCACCAGTCCAATTGGATTTTTACCTTCCAGGCTGTTTTTAAATGGGTTTTGACATTATTGGGTAATAAAGCAGGGGGAAATGTGTGATTGTCACAAGGCTTTGAGACATGTTGTGTCAGGCTATGTAGCCTATAGGCAAAACAAAAAAAATGCATGTTCCAACTTTGAAAAGTGTGGAGAACCCACAAATTAATGGGAGCGGCAGCCATTAGGCCCCTTTGAAAGCCAGGCCAGAAGAAGTTCATGTGAAAAGGGGAGCCGGACTTGGAGTTTTGTCTCTGTAAAGATACATGAACCAGGAGCTATTAAGTGTTTAAATTTTGAAATTTGTTTAAAATGTGACCTAATAATAAAAAACTTGGGACTAGATCCCGCATCTCTTGAAGTCAATGGGGGATTTGCCGTTGATTTCAAGGGCAGCAGGACTGGACTCTGACCTCTTTGACTAAGCAAAAGAGCCCGGACCCACCCTCCTCAGCTGCCTTTTGATTGTCTTCTCTTCCTTCATCTCCAGTCACAGGCTGGAAAGATGTTAACAGGTCACTCCACCTTGAATGGTCCCTTGTAATGCAGGTTAACAGCTTATCTCAACACTCTGCTCCACCTGGCATTGAGTTGTGATGCTCAGAGTACCTTTCCCAGACCCGAAGAAGAGCTGTTCAAAAGCGTGTCTCGCTCATCAACAGACACTGGTCCAATAAAAGGCATTCCCTCCCCCATCTTGTGTCTCTCAGATCCTCAAAGGTCACTCGGTGCCCATCTCTGATTGAAATCAAATTTAGAAATGGAGATGTCTAAACACCTTGGAGGATCTGGGCCCACATGCCACCATTCACCTGACTAGATCACAACATCCTGACGAAGGAGCTTGAGCTGCTCTCTTGCCCGGAGGGGATCTTGTCATTGAGGATGTTTAATGGGTGAGGAGAGGTGTTCTCAAAGGCTTACTGGTGCGGCTTTACTTTTGTGGCTTCTTGTCCTGTTGAAATGCCCTCAGGTTTATTAAATGGGTCCCAAATCCCAAGCCACATACTGGAAACAACCCCACTTGCCTCCTACTAGGCCCAAGTTCATTGAACTCATCGCAGGCCTAAACAGTCAGCAACAGATGACCGTTCGAACAGAAGAGCGTGATAGCAAGTGGTTTCTGCACTAGATAAGGTGTGAGCCAAGGATACCATCTGTCCCCATGTCTTTTCAACATGTGTGCAGAATTTATTGTGAGACAAGCACTGGAAGGTTTTGATAAAGTGGAAGGAGCTGGGGTTTGCATTGGTGGACACCTCTTAACCAACCTGCAACGTTCTAATGACACAACACTCTTTGCCACAACCATCAATGCCACAGAAGGAAGCTGAAGCCTCCATATTTCCTCACAGAGGCATGTAAATAAAAAATCCCAACTTTAATCACCTCCTAAATTTCCTCATTTTCCTTTTACTGGGTTTTCCTTCTCCCCACAACATCTGTCCGAATGTTGGGTTTCTCTCTGAGATTTAGTGGACAATCCAAGTTCCAGGGAAGAGCTTTGTGAGAGCACTGGAGCCAGACAAGTAGGGGTGATGGGCAATGTTTTTAAATAGCCTAGAATCTTTTTTCATGATATCCCCCACTCAGAGCCAGGCTCAAAATAAGGAAGCCACATGAGACATATGGATACAAATGAAGGTTTCCCTAGCAACACAAAGCACTTAAAGTAATCTCATCATAACCCTTGCACACGGATTTCTCCCCACTTTAGCATTTTGCAAGTGGCCTTGCATGGAAACAGATTGAAACAAAAATTTCTCCATGTGGTCACAAATTGGTTAGCATTTTCAATATGATCCTCTGCACACTTTAGCACAGGCCACCTGTATAGGCACCTTCTGAATCTTAAATTCTGTGCCATGTAACAATAGTGCCACTTGCCTCTTATTAGCCACCTGAGGTTATGATGCTAATAATGCAATATAACAGAATATGGCATAAAGAGTGACACTCACCCTAATACACAGGGACCATGAATTCTAAAGGAGTTGGCATGGCAGACTGCATTTAATCAAAATAAATAATGCAATAAATTAAAGGAGCTACAGTATAATGACATTGCTTGAATGTTTTGGCATTATAGCCAGCTAATGTATATACATTTTACTAACACACTACAACCAAGCTATGGCGGAATTTTTAAAATCATAATAAAGGAATATTCATGATGTTATAATATATATTGCTACTCAGCTTAGATCCCAAAGCACTTTTATAACTATGTAAGCACTATGACCCCCATTTTAGAGATGGGAAATCAAGGCATAGTAATATTAAGGGGTTTGCATAAGATCATATAGTGAAACGATAGTATAAGCAGGGAATGGAACAAAATCTTTTGACCCTGTCCCAATGGCTTATTCACTAGACTCTCTCAAGGCACTTGGTTATAATGATTTTTGGCTTCTGAGGCTCCACCATCACAAGCAATTGAAGTCAAGCCTCAAAAATGTGTGTATGGGGTGGGGGAGAGAAGAAACGAATGCAATAGTCTAAAGCTCATTAATGAAGTATACAGGCTAGTGCACGGAAGCAGAGATGGTGTACCTTAGGCCTGGGCTGCACTCGGGGGGGTAGACTTAAGATACGCAACTTCAGCTACACAAATAGGGTTGCTGAAGTCGGTGCATCTTAGAGGGCGACTTACCTGGGCGTCCACACAGCGGTGAGTCGACTGCTGCCACTCCCCCGTCCACTCTGCTTCCACCTCTTGCGGAGATAGAGTTCCAGAGTCGACAGGGAGCATGCTCAGGGATCAATTTATCACGTCTACAGTAGATACGATAAATCGATCCCTGATAGACTGATCACTGCCAGCCAATCCGGCAGATAGTGAAGACGTACCCCAAGAGAATTCAAAATGGATTTCTATTGATTCTTTTTGCAGAAGTTGTTATAGCTCATTGTTCAGTGCAGTTCATATTATCAGATGACAGAACAATTAGCTAACTAAGCGATTTAACCATGATTAAAGATTAAACAATCTGCTGAACAAACACCTACTGAGCCTCAGTTAGGCAGAATTTTAATTCCTTGCGCATACACAGTGTCTTACATACTGTATCTTCTTGTAAACTGGGTAACGGGTATTGGAAAATGCCTCCACTTCATTTCACAAACCTTACATTTAATCTTGGCTTGAGTAGCAAAGTAGGAAATTCCATACGAATTTCACAGGTTTCCTAGACATACAATAGTCTGTACAATTATCTCACATTTTTTGTCATTTAGACATAGATAATTCCTTTCCCACCAGAACAGTCAGAGAAGCTCAAAGCCACGTTTCTATGTTCCCTGCATTTCATCGTTAACAAACGGCAGTGCTCTTTGTGTTGCTCTTCTAGACACACGGCAAAATCCTCCTGTTATGTTTAAAAAAAAAAAGAGCACTCAACAGAATGAGATTAGGGAAGTAGGACTGATGTTGCCAAACTGAGAATGGAGGGAAGATAGGCCCCTTGTGTAACCCACTGATGTGAGCATTACATGTTCCCTTTTGTACCCAAACCATGGAGGATGCAAATATGTTACAGCCCCCAGTTCCAGGGTCTAGCCCAAGCAGTAGAGACTTGGGCTTTCATCTCAGGAAGATACTGATTCAGTCCCCAGTGTGTCCGCCAACACACCTGTACCATTCTAACACAAAGATGCCTCAACTGCTCACTATGAATCTTCCCTATGCCAGTGGAATACCGGGGGGGGGGGGGGGGGGGGGGCAGATGGGAAGCATGGTTATGCCTGTATATTAGTGGCTCCATCCCATCTCCCTCCCATTCCTGGCATAGGGCATGCTGCCTGGAAAAACACATGGTCAATGCACTTTGGTAGCCTTATAATCCCTAGCTACGGGAACAGTCTCGAGGGTGTGGAAAGCCAGATACAAATTAGAGCAGCATAACATTACCGCCCCACTCTGATCCCAGATCCGTAGGGGCTGCGTGTTCCCTCCACTATGAGCAGCACACGTGAGAAAAATGGGTCAGAAAAGTCCCCGCATTTGTAGAATGATACTGATCATGCTTCATAGGAGATACTGAATATGGGAAATGAATTCAAACCACCAGCTACTCTAGCCAGTGGAATACGGGGTGGGGGTCATCAAGACTGTTTTGTGACTATTAAAGGCTTCTGTTTGGTGGGATTAGACTGAAGCCTGTTAGCATTTGTCAATTCATGATGCTTCAATACTGGTCAGCATGGTTTTCTTGACAAGACATACCTGAAGCCAAAGTCATTATTCAGATGTTAACACCCATCTGATGTAGCATTCCTGTATGTGGCCCACTACATTTCTTGGGTGTCCCGTTTTGAAATTTGAATACAAAATACCAATAGTGAATGTTTTGTCATATACCATGGGCTCACTCCTGCTGGCCTTAGAATGTTTTCAAACAGCCACATTCATGAATAATGGATCTAGTTTGAAAACACAGAGAAACAAATAAACCAAAAAAAGCCAAAAGGTCTTAGCTTTGAATTCAGTAAATACTCAGTGGAGTTCTAGATGTGGCCCAGTGGCCTGGTACAGCAAAAAAACAATGACACCAGCTGAGATTTTGAAAACCGCTGAGGAGACATGGCCACCCAATTTCCAATAGAAAATATTAATATTTGTATACTAATGTACAACTTTTTTTTTTCTTTCTGTATAAATGCATCTTACTTCTGTTCCATTCTATGCATCCGATGAAGTGAGCTATAGCCCAGGAAAGCTTATGCTGAAATAAACCGGTTAGTCTCTAAGGTGCTACAAAGTCTTCCTCATTTTATATACAGATACAGACTAACACGGCTGCTAATCTTAACGCTGTCACAATAGAAAATATTGTAGCTCATCTGAAAAAAGCCAAAATAATTTGATTTGCCCAAACAGAATTCTTTTTAATGTTCCCTGTTTTTATATAAACATTCCCAATGGCTATTTTTCATGAATATTCATGATTGATACAGTAGCAATGCAACATGGGAAACTAAACGATAACACTCAGTTTTCATCTTAATTATGTACAACAGTTATTATGCTAATGGAAGATACCTGTGAGGAAAGGTTTTTATTTACCGTTTAAGACAAATCTGGCATGGTTCCTGTGG
Organism: Sternotherus odoratus; assembly: GCA_032164245.1. Classification (NCBI taxonomy): domain Eukaryota; kingdom Metazoa; phylum Chordata; order Testudines; family Kinosternidae; genus Sternotherus; species Sternotherus odoratus. The sequence goes on along the minus strand of JAVMKO010000009.1, from coordinate 84,093,360 downwards.
TTATAATTGTCCATCATGACTGCCTAAAGAAAGACCCCTAAATCCATCATTGTTAGGCACCTAAGTGATCCAGTCTTCAGAGGTGTTGAGTACCTGCAGTTCCCACTGAGTTCAGTTAGGTGCCTAGAGATGGATTTAAGTGCCAACGATAGCTACCCACGTCTGAAAACATACGAATTCTAGATCAATGACATTGCAAAATTCAATCAGTTCAAAGAGCGAGACAACCAGCTGTTTAAGTCCGTGCATCTTAAAGTAAATTGGCATTCGTAAGAACGGGGCTCCTGAACATTTCCTCTGGAGACCATCAGAACCGGTGATTTAACCAAGGCAGAGTTTCAGGATGTTGCCACAACAACTCTGTGGTTCTTTATAGAAGCAGACAACACCAAAAAATGTCCTCACGCCATGGTGTCTTCTGATATATTCTACGTCAAAATAAGCCAGTGTGAGAGTTTGGGTGTTCAAATAAATACAATGGATTAAATCATATGTTGCAATATCACAATGCTTTCCATCAAAAGCACTGAAATGTGCCTTGCAAACTCCAGCTCATATCACCTCACAGCTGCAATGACTCAGGTAAGGTGAATTTCTGGAGGTCCTGCAGAGTTTTGCAGGTCTCTTAATTTTAATGTCTGCGGGATCTGCCAGCTCACCCCGTAGAAGGCTGATGCAGAAGACAACTTGACACTTCTAAGCAAGAAATAGCATGCAAATTCATGAGTATAGAGACTGTGAAGAGACAAAATCTATTTCTGTTACTTTACTGCACGTAGGCTTATAGACAATTAGAGTTGCTCTTTCAATGGACAGCAAGAGGGTGAGACTAGCCATTTGGTTGTAGCAAATGAGGTACGGCATTAAATACAGGGCTTCACAGCAAAGAAATGTCAATATGCCAATAGGTGCTGATGACTTTCCAGATGACTAAACCACAAATTCACATCCAGAAAATGTTACTCTTTTGTGACAACAGTTGACAGACTTTCCAAACAAATCTAGTTTAGCCATCCGTGTCCCGTACACATGCAAGTCATCAGATTGTCAGGGCATGTGAAGTACAGCTGAAGAAATGGCTGTTTCCATCCAGCTGAGGGCAGCGTTACACACGAACACAAGTCAATACACAAGAGTTAGTGGACTAACTTTGGAAACACAATAGGGAATACCCAAATATACACAATAAGCTGAAGTTGTGTTGTGGCTCAGGAGCTGAAAACAGACCTAGTAAAAGGGAGCAATAGTCTAAATCTAATCTATACCCATAAACACGATCGACCCGGTGATTTATCCAGCTTGGTAAGCAGCTTTTGTAATTGGTGTTTGTAATTAAAATTTTAAATATTATTTATTATATGGAGATAAAATCTGTGTGCATTCCTGATTGTGTTACTAGGAAAGTCAAAGAAAATAAAATCTACTAAAAAAGTTATTCCCACATAAAAATCAATGGTAATGTAAGTACCCTAGAGGTTTCAAATAGACTTTAGAAAGGTGGTAGTGCTCCCTTCTCTTTTCCTTACTAGGATTTGACTTCCAATCTTTAAAGGATGCTCTAACCACCTCTTTTGCTCTGCTGTTTAGCACGGCAGCATTCTTTTTGGGGGTGAGGTGGGGAGGGGGGGGGAGTCCTTTTACTGTTTTTATTTGGGATAGCAAAGAGATAGAGTAAGTTCATCAAAAAAGTGTATATTATGATCAATGAGTAGAGTTTTGTACCATTGGTATCAACTAAAAATGGTTACAATAATCTTAGTACATTTTTATGCCAACAGCATGGTAGAGAAAACTATAATGAAAAGCTACAAACAAAGAAAATGTAGGATGGTTATCAGCCCTCTAATAGATTGTGTTACTAAAACTTGAATGATTCAAGAGTGTAAATGTTAAGCACATTACCATTCACTTTTGAGTATAGCTATAGGAATACTGATTTTTTAGAATGATGGATGATTGGACAGATGGATAGATATTCCAGAACTACAAAGGAAAAATGTGATCATAAAAGTAGTTTAGTTCTATAAAAAGCAAAAAACCAGATCTAGCCATGTTGACTTTGAAACATCTTTCCTTGCATCCTTCCTCAAACATGTGGAAGTTTTCCAAAACAAGCAACGTGGCTTTGACAGATTGGACATTTTAAATGTGAGGAGAGAGAAAGAGGGCAAGAGGATTTTTTTTTTTTTAAAGAAACCTAGATTACATTTTTTAAACAAGCTATTTAGGTTGCAAAGCCAAGCCGTAAAACGTTACAAAGATCTGGGCTCACAGTTGCCTTGTCCTTAGGCTGACACCCAGTGCCTTGGAATACAGTCTTTAATTACATAATCACGTACTATTTCCCGCTCAGACTCCTGCTTCACCCAGTGCACAGGATGGGCATCCGGGCGGCTGCATTCAGGCTGTGGAGGCGACCATAAATCTGGCATTTCCTAACTTTCAAGTGCTTGACTTTCCAAAATAGCTAACATTATTTTAACCTAGAAAACCCAGTCTGCACGCAGAGTTACTGAGCCTTGTTAGAATGCTCCTGATCCCATACCCACACCCCACAGACCCCACCTTTGCCAGTACGAACTGAACCCAGAATCTTCTAATTCAACAGCACAAGCCCCTACCCATTGATTCCAATTGGAACTCTTCCAGATGTAAGGGGGAGTCCACTACGTTACACCGAGTGCCGCGCATACACAGAAAGAGATGTGCTTCAGCATGTTGAAGTGTGCCACCACAGACACCCGGGGCGTTACTCCGGATCGACACTGGTGCATGTGAACAGATCATGCCCATATTCTTATCCCAATCTGAATTAGATGCAGAGCCCAGCACAGAGAGTCAGGATATGCACGTTGGTGTTCAAGGTAGGTATCTGTATATGTATAAATAGACAGTATTCGGTGTTTAATTTGTACCAGGGCTGAGCCCCGACACCTTTAGCCTTGGCCGCTCATAGCCCTGGCACACTGGGCTTGCCACATCAGTTATGAAAGTAAAAAGATTGTTTGAGCCCTGGTACCTAATTGCTGAAGCCCCGACACCTCTTCCCATACAAATTAAGCACTGACAGCATTCCCCTCTCAGAAAGCTGAGCGCCAGTTTAGGAATGACAGAAAGGAAGAGTGAAGTGGGTAGCTGGGCTGGGCTTGGAGATAAATAGCGGGGCCTTAATGCCGTGTGTAGGCCAAAGAGTGCAGTGGGGATCGGGGTTTATTTCCATGCTGAGAAAGGCATTAAGATAACAGCCTGTCTGGCAATGCCATTGATTACAAGTTTCAACTCTTGATTACATGACATCTAGGGATTCACCTTATAAGGGAGAATACGGTAACTGCTGAGAATATTTGCCAAGCATCAACGGTGGTGGTGTTTGTTTTAATAATAGCAGTGAGTGTTGTGTAACTATTCTCCAGTCTCCCTTGTTTTATTGCCCCAATCAGCCATGGCACCGCAGCATGTGTTGTGGGGTCTTCAGATCCCAGAATGAGTGAAGTGTGCCATAGACGGGGTGAGAGGTCACACCAGCAGGTGCATGGGAACATTCTTCAACCTGCTGCACAGTTATATATAGCTATGATAAGACAACTGCTGAAAGAAAAGCATCTTCCACAGATCCACAGCTCTGATTGTTCTTATTACGCAGGCAAAATGATGAGCTCTCACATTTGTAAACATAACTGGAAGAGTCAGAGGAACACACAACAGCTATAAATATCTGGTACGCTCATTGCAACGCCTAAACAAAGAGTCACTAGCTTTCAAGTAAGGTAACTTATATATTGTAAAATTAAAACCCTGTGATGCTTCTAGAGAGAAAAAAGCAATAACAAGCAAAAGCAATACTAACAATTCATATCTCTAATGCCTGCAATTCCTCTGGCGCTATCGATTGAAAATAATGAGAGCTTACATTATGCGGGCCATATGCTTTACTAACACATCTCATTCAAAGGCAAATTGATGTACTTCTAAATATTTGGAGGATGTTTATATCTCCATATTTGCATTATTGTGTAGGCCTCCTCATCCTTGGAACCTTAACAGTGCCAATTAAGCTGACAAGGCTGAGTAAACTTGATAGGTAAACATTAACAAAATGTTTGGGCTGATTATACTCACAAAGATGTATTGCTTTACTCAGAGCAGGTTCTCCGGGCCCACCTAAGCACAGCTGAAGTTGACCCAAAGCCTGAATGGTATTGTGATTAATTTGCTAATAAGTCAGCTGCTTATACAACAGGATACCTCATACATAGCCACCTTAGCCCCAAATTCTTTTCTTTTACAGGTCTTTTGCTTTAGCCCCCAGTTCTTCAATTCCACCCATTTATACATGTAGTCCCATTGACATAAGAATGGCCGTACTGGGTCAGACCAAAGGTCCAGCCAGCCCAGTATCCTGTCTACCGAAAGTGGCCAATGCCAGGTGCCCCGGAGTGAGTGAACCTAACAGGTAATGGTCTCTCTCCTGCCATCCATCACGCCCCCTCTGACAGAGGATAGGGACACCATATATTACCCACCCTGGCTAATAGCCATTCATGGACTTAACTGGATCAAGTCATGGAGGGTCTCTGTTAAACCCTGTTCTAGTCCTAGCCTTCCCAGGGCTTTACAAGGTAAGATGGAGACTGAGTCTCCTCTCACCTACACCCATTCTCCATCATGGCTACATCTGGAAAATATGAAATTCATCTCAGCGAGGTGCAAAGTACAACTTCTTCACCCCGTCCCCGCAGCACAGGGACTTAACGCAGACCGGACATGATACAAGAACCCCCAACACAACTGGATAGCAGCATAACCCGTTGGCACATGGCCAGGGAGTCCAGAGCCCACAGCAAAGGGGACGATTGGGCAAAGCTGCATGTGGCCGGGTGTTCTCGATGGAGCTGAAGGCTGGTAGCAGGACATTACACCTCTACGCCACACAGCACCAGCTGTCAACACCATTACAGGTGATGCTCACAGTGCCTGCCACCATCTACACAGCCCTAAACAACCTAGCACTATTGCTGCTCTCTCTGGGTCCATCTGCCACCCCCACGTTCCTCTGAAACATCTGCACCAGCCCCAGCGCTGAGAATTCTCTCTGCTATTCAGATAACCCTGGTGTCTGAGTCACATTTTAAAATCCATACAAAATGTGGCTTGAATTGCTAACAAACAGCAACAATGTAAAACTAAGGCTAAAAATAAATGTTAGCCCTGATCTATTTACCAGTAGGACGTAGTTTGATGGTAACCATGGCTGACAGAGATTTTCCAATCATTTCGTATCTGCGTCTTCTAGAGCACACCTTTCAGTTAAGAGCACAGTGCACCCAGAGTTACAGAGTGAATGTTATCCTGATTTTATTATATGCACCAGTGAACACGAGGTTACATTTACAATGGCAACTGGCTTGACTAACACAAAACGGAGTTAATAACTACTGGATTTTGCTAGGTCACTATAAATGTAACATTTTATAGCATGCTTAATCCGATTATAAAATTCAGCCCAACTGGTAACAATTACAGCTGTGTCTGGATATTATTTTATGTCAAAATCTGTCAAAGAGTTTAAATCTGTAGCTGACTGAATTCACCATAGTATGGAATGGGTTTGCAATCACATACACCTCGGTAGACATATACTGGATTGCTGGAAAACATGTTGAGAAATTATGAAATTTAGTGACTAAAGTAGAGTCATGTAAGAGACTAGCAACCCTCCAAAATACCATAACAGCATGGCCTCTTAGACTCCATCTGAAAAACAACAGTGCAGAGTATGGACAAAGAGGAGATCTACTGGCAATGAAAAGGGTCAGGTAGCCAAACAAGAACAGGGAGTTTGTTGAATCTTGCAGGTGGGGAGGGGGAGGAAGGGGAAGAAACTAGAGAAGAATGAGTTAATGCTAACGGAAGAGGCCAGGAGAAGAAGGGCTTTTATAAACATTCCAAGGAAAAGCAGCACTTTAAGTCCTTTGAGGGAGAGGAGAGGAAATGAGTGACTCAGAAGTGGTTGAGATGCTTGGAGAAGTGGACTTAGGAAATGTTCACCTGGTGCCTGATCAAACTCTCCCTGAAATCAATGGGAATGCTCAATGTCAGTGAGATCTGGTTTGGGCCAACAGGCAGGAGGTACAGATGTTCACTGGGGTGTGAATTAGGAAATGACCTTAATATAACCCCTAACATTTTTGAAGCATTTTTTGGCAACTGAGAGAACCTGGAAACTGAAGAAAAGCCAGTGTAAGGGAGGCATATTTTCAAAGAAGAAATAAAAGATTGAGGCAATACCAGTGTGCCTTTATCATACCTATAGTTAGCAACTGCACTTCTTCCTAGCAATGTTAAGAAGCTACCCTCATTTATAAACTGCACTTTTACCATGTGCCTTTACTCTGCAATCCTTGTGGAAATAAAATTACATTTCCTAGAACCCATCCACATTTTAAAGCTGCGGTGGAAAGTACTTACAGCTAACAGAAGCGGTGGCTCCTGAATGATTATGCTATTTCATTTGTATGCTCTTTACTATTTTATCTGCAGCTCCATTAGGCCATCGTCGCTGGCTGCCATGCATTTATTGTCACAATGAGACGCACAAACAGCATTTGAAAAAAATCAAGAAAATAGAGAGAGATGAAGGAAAAGCAAACTAGGCTGAATATTTTTGTTTTGAAAAACCACTTTGGCTTTCGGCAAAGCTCAAATTCCTGCTTGTGTTCAGGAAAAGAAGAAGCTGTAGTGTGTTGTATGCTAATTTACATACAATTCACCATCAGTTTGGTTGGGAATGCAAGAACAGCTCTTCAGTTGATGTCCATACACACTTCACTGCTGCTATGCACAGAAATAACTGCAATCCACCAAGCCTGGGTTAGGCCCATGGGCTCCCTAGGTAATGCATGGGGCAAGATAGGCACCTCCAATGCAAGCTGCAAAGCCAGCCAGGTAGGTAGAGAGCTGCCTAAGCTAGCCAGTGGAGATGGCAAGGACAGTTCCATCTGGTAAATCCCACCCCTCTTATAGAGACAGCCGCCTGTTTCCGCTAGTGACCCACAGCTGGGAACCCATGGCTGGTGGCAGAGGTGCCAATGGTGTTTCCTGTGAGAATAAGTTAGACCCTGCCTCGCTCTGCACCACAGGGGGTGGGAGGGGAAGAGAGGCAGCTGTCCACCTCCTCCCCTTTAGCCCGGTGGTTAGTGCACACACCTAGGACGTGAGCGACCTCGGTTCAATTCCCCCCTTTGCCTGCAGCCCGTTTAAATCCTTCCACCTCCCGGGTGAAGGGCGTAATGGCTGAGCTGTAGAACAGTGTGATGTGGGGTACTCAGCCCTTCCTGGGGAAGCTGTTCCCCTTTGGATAAACAAAGGAATAGTCAGTCATGGGCGGGGACTGGACCCCGGGTCTCTCGCCTGCTGGGGACCCGATCCAGTAGGTGGTCTCTGAGCACAGTTCCCAGATCAAGCCCTGCTCATGAGTCAGGCAGACAAACCCATCAGCCTGGTTTGTAGGTTGCTCTGGGGTTTAGGCAGAAGATAGACTCCTAGAGGAAGGCAGCGGCCTACATGCCCAGAGGCAAAAACCCCAGAGCTCTAGGGAACTTCACCTGCAAAATCTTAGGTGCTGAGGGAATTTAGAGATCTACAGGATTAGGCAGCAGCAAGACAGGAGTTTTGTGGATGCTGGTAGTGCCTAAAACTGGAATTAAGTGACTTGCCAAAGAACACACAGGAAGTCAGTGGTAGAGCAGGGACCTGAACCCAGCTCCTAGCCTAGTGCTGTAGCCATTGGACCCGCCTTCCTCCCCGCACAGGAGCAGTCAAACTAATTGCATCAGAGCCAGCATCACAGCCACAGCAGGCCCTAGAAGGCGATCTTGTAAATAAGATGGTCACTTCCCCCACTGAGTCGCGGTAACTCCACTGAAATCAATGGAGTTGCAATAGAGTGAAACCTCACAAAACCCATCAGAATCACATCCGAGACCTCTGGGGCCTTGTTTCCTCCAACGTACGGTGCGGAGGGTTGTTACAGCAAGTAACAAATCCACAGTAGTTATCTTGGTATAAAGGGCCCAGTGGAGACAAGGCCCGTGTCGTGTTAACCTTAAAGTAACCAGGCAGGGTCAGCCCACCTGCCTGTGTTTGGTCTTGTGGTAAAATTCACAGGCTTTGTCTCCACAACATTCTTACAGCAGGACAGGTAAAGTGAGTGCGTTATCCCATGGGAAACACACAGCACAACGGTTTCTGTCAGTGAAGACGTAGCCTAGAGTCACTGCCTAGGGTTAGCCTTGAAAGAGCTCAAACCAGAGCACAATACAGAAGCCTGGGGGGCAAAAAAAAAATAATCTCCCCTCCTCCTTTTATCTGTCTCTCCTACATCTTATTAGACTTTGCTGTTCAATTTATTGCCAGAGGCTTCTGCTTCAACATCTGAGCTTCCCAGAGCAAAGCCTGCGCACGTCAGTGTTCCAGGTGATTATCACAGGTTTCTCTTAATGGAATCTTCACAAACTTTCACAGACAAAAGGCCAAGTTGGTTCCAGCAAAGGCAGAGCATGCCTGAAGATGAATTAAGAACTGTGGAGGATGGGAATTGTTCAATCAGTTGTCTGACTAGAAACCAGATGGGAGTCTGCAGTTGCCATACTGGAGAATGTTGGCTATCGCCAAATCCTTTGGAGTCCGTGTCCCAGACTTTGTTCAGAGTCAGTAAATTGCACAGGAGCAAAGACAGGCTGGAGATGCAACCTGAGCAGTGCACTGTAATCACGATCTACAACTGAACCCAGAAATAACGGAGTGCATCGTAATAAAGGCGGAGGAAGACATTATGCAAATGTGCACTTTATTTTCCTTATCAACGTGCCCCTCTGCTAATGAGGCAGTACTACTGTGTCCTGAACAATTTTAAAAAGCAGGCACCACTCTCCGGTGGTATCCGTCAAACACCCCTTTGATTGCAAGCGCTCTGTACTGCTCGGTGGGGTTTTTCTGTTTGTTTAGTTTGGAGAAGGTTCTGCTGGAGAAGGATGCCAGAGTGAGGTCCCCGAAGACAGAGGGATCCCTCTGGTTATGCACAGCAGAAATGCAACATAGGCAGCTGTACGTCCCTACATGCCCCCCAACCCGCCTCTACTCTGCCGTGAAGGGTTGAGGTGCCGGGTTGCATTCTCAGCCACAGCGCAGTAAATCGAATGCAACGCTGCCACCATGGTCTTGTTATTTCAGACCACCACCGGTGTGATGGAGACCAGCCACTGGCCACCTGCCCAGGAATGCAAGCCCCTTCGACCACCAGTCTCTCAGCTGAGCTTGCCCCTCTGAGTACCACATGCTGCTAACGGATGTAGACACTCGGGGCAGTCAACTCTTTCAACAGAGATACCAATTAACCATCAACCTGATTTAGACTCAAACCTGTGACCTTGCAGCAAAAGACTCCCCGTCCCGTTGCCGTTGGCCCGAGTCCTCCAATTGAATGCCACGTTTTCCTTTTCTTCCTTTCAGTCACTGGGTCTTTCCATCTTTGGGGTTGTGCCCTGTGACCCAAAATACTGCGTTCAGTTCTAGGTCATCCTACCCAACCAGACAGCTATTTCTACCCAACTCATTAAACAGGGTCAAATATAAGAGAGACTCACAGCAGTTTATCCTTACGAAGGTAACTATAGTTACCATCATAAAAGTACCTGCTGAAGGGAACTGTCAAGTCAAACTGTTGTTTACTGTGGCACCCTCGATGCGCTAACGCTTCCCAGAAGGGAGGTGGTCAGTGCCCCGAGGAGCGCACAGTAAGGACGGACAGACAGAAGTAGACAGAGGTTAAGAGAAGACGGGAATCAACAAGGATTTTTTTTTTATACACATGACGTAGGTCGGGGTGGGCAAACTACAGCCCGTGGGCCAAATCCAGCCCATCCGGGCTCTGGATCCAGCCCGTGGATTTGCCACCCCATGGTCCTGTGGCCCCTGAGGTAGAGGGGAGCAGAGAGCTCCGCAAGCTACTCTTTCCTGTAGGTACTTCCCGCGAAGCTCCCATTGCCTGGGAACACTGAACTATGGCCAATGGGCGCTTTGGGGGAGGTACCCACAGGCATTCAGAGTCCTCTGCTCCCCCCTCTCCTCCCCTAGCCGCGCTGCCACCCCAGAGCCACTCCAGATAAGTGACACTGGGCCAGAGCCCGAACCCCTCCTGCACCCCGCACCCCAACTCCCTTCCCTGATCCCCCTGCTGCACCCCAGACCCTTCCTGTTCCCCAACCCCCTTCCCTGAGTCCCCCCATCACACCCTGCACCCCAACCTCCTCCCCAAACCCCTTCACACACTCTGCACCACTGCCGAGCCCCCCACACTGCACACCCCAACTCCCTTCCCTGAGCCCCCTCATACACCTCCCGCACCCCAACTCCCTTCCCTGAGCCCCCTCATACACCTCCCGCACCCCAACTCCCTTCCCTGAGCCCCCTCATACACCTCCCGCACCCCAACTCCCTTCCCTGAGCCCCCTCATACACCTCCCGCACCCCAACTCTCTTCCCTGAGCCCCCTCATACACCTCCCACACCCCAACTCCCTTCCCTGAGCCCCCTCATACACCTCCCGCACCCCAACTCCCTTCCCTGAGCCCCCTCATACACCTCCCGCACCCCAACTCCCTTCCCGCAGCCCTCTCATACACCTCCCGCACCCCTCCTGTGCCCCAACCCCTTGCCCTGAGCCCCTTCCCGCTCACCACACCCCTCACTCCCTCCCACACCCCAATCCGCTGCCCCAGCCCTACAGTCATGGCCCTGCAAGCAATTTCCCCACCCTGATGTGGCCCTCGGGCCAAAAAGTTTGCCCATCCCGACGTAGGTTCACTTGCAGCACAGCCAGGCTTTGAGGTCACGTGGACAACGGCATCACCGACTTTAACACTGATGATGTGTTTTGAAACAGCACCAAGGAGCCCTGGCCCCCACTGTACTAGACACTGTGCAAACACTGAACAAACAGACAGTCCCTGGGCCAAGTACTTGCACTCTAAGTGGTGTGAGTCTGATGGCAGGAGAAGATTCTGAACAAAGGAAACAGTAGTCATCCATTCTCGATTCTCCCCCCAGTCTTCATTCATGGAGGAAAAGGAAAGGTCATAGATGAGGGATATCTGGGGTGAGCCTGCCAGCTTCATGGATAAACTTCCCTGTCACTTTCCCCACTGATCTGGATTCATTCAGATCCATTGAAAGTTATCGGTGCTACTTGCTGGGTACAGGAAGGAGCAATAACTCTTTTACCAAGATCAGTGTCTTTATTGCTCTTGATGAAATGGTGTTTCAGTGTGCAAGGGAGAAGCACACAGTCTCCATTTGCTGAGAAACTGGACTCACATCAAACGTATTAAAACTAGATCATCCATTTCCTACTGGTCTCTTTTTTTAAAACGAAGATGACTAGACTGAAGTTCATTCTCAATGACTGACAAGCTCATTAGGATAATAATGTGTGCGATTACAAGATTTAATTGGTTTTAAAGAAAAGGGATGTGCCATTTGTTTGCCAACTGAAGCTTGCAAAAAAATCATCCTTTTGATCACAACAGTCGAGGATCTACGTCCTAAAGGGACTTGCCACCATCAAGCTAATTCTGGTTTGACAACAAACAGCAAAGCTCAAACAGTAGCCAAAGAGTTTTATAATGAAGAATGAAAGCAGGCCCAGGCCCACTGAAGTTCTGTACTGGGGGTTCAATATATACAAATATTAAAACCACATTAAATCTCGTTATCAAGTAACTCAGCTACAGAACAAGAGAATGCTAATATGGCACAGCTGATTCAAAAGACGTTTAAACGTTTGCTTATGTGCATTTTCCATCAGTAGCTTCAGCCTCGAAGGAAATTCAGTAAAAACCGATAACTGGAACGTTTATACAGTGACACATGAGCCTGAAACTACTAAATGCAGAACCAGCTAAGAGTTTACTAGAAGGGACAGATGCTGGTCAGACCTAAATTAGAACATATTGCCAGTGGAGAACTATTTGTTTTCTCCAAAGGACTGCATGAGCCAACAGCCAGAAAGACTGAATATCAGTGTCTTCAAACTCCCTCAAAACATATTCTATGATGTACTGGGAGAAATATAAAGAAACGCTTCAGTTCTTGTACTCTATCATGTGAAGGGGCTGCAAACCTATACACTTCCGCCCTTGTCTCCATATGGTAAGCGAGTCTGGTAAAGGTTTCTCGGCAGTGACGTTTCTTACACACTAACATCAGAACAGAAGTTTGGTGTCTCTATGAAGTCGTTTCCAGCTACTTATAGAAAAAAACTGGAACTTTCTGCTTTTGAAATATTTTATACCTGTTGATTTATCTGCTCAAGGAGAGATTGGTTCTTTAGAATTAGATTTTGCAGACCAGTGTAACAGCAGAGTGGCAGAATTTAAACACTTAATTTCACTTTTGAAAAGCCTCTGTCCCCTTAAGCAGCAGCATCCTTTGGGTTTATCCAGCCCACAGTTTATCATGTCGTTAACACTACATTCAGCCTAAGTTACAGAGATGCCAGCAAGATCTGACCCACCATCTATTTGTGCGTGTCAATAGAACATACACCGTCCAGTAACTGCCCTACTTGAGACATGAAGAAAAGTGCCTGGAAGGGGAAGGGGAAGGGAGGAAGGTAGAGAGACAGAAATGTCCTTGTGTAGAGATCCTTAAACTCTTCCCTGACACTTATCCTGTGTTGATCTTAGCCGGTGTTTGCACCTGCCAGACCACTTCCCCTGCACTCCCCCTGTTCCTAGTGGTGGCTTGATGTCTGTGTGTCTCTTACACTTCCTTGGCTTTAGTATTTGACCACACCTGCTTGTTTCTGTGTGCTCCCATTCAAGTGAAGCTAATTCTACATGGCAATATGCCAGCTCAGGAATCCAATGTGCAAATTCGTAATTATTCATGCATGACTCCGGTATTATTTGCATACAGTAAACAGGTCTTCATCCTGATGAAGTGTCAGATGGTATAATATGCTAATGAAAGAACAGACAAGGGGAACAGATAGCAAGACCAGGGAAGAGAGAGCACAGCACTGGGAATCTATCCCCTTACAAGAGATGAACAGGTGGGGGAGGGTTAGTGAACAAAACATTCATGACCCTGAGTTTAAATGGCACAAACTCAATCAGTGAGTAGGGAATGTAACTTGTCTCCCTGGACAGCACAGCCATCTGCACAGGGAGCTGGAATAGAACTGCCAAAAGCATTTTGCTTGAGTCCTTCCCTTTCTGTCACTCTGAAAACGATCATTGGCCAGTGTGTTTTCACCTACTGAACCTTCTCAGAGACAGTCACCGAGCGTGACTGACCGGGTCGGCACTCCCCCACCCCATGCTGTGCTGGGCGGCAGGTGATAAACGCGAACATCTCAAAAATCTGACACCCAATACAGGGAGGTTGTGATGAATTTCCTACCTCTGGTGGCGTTCACCTAATGCTCTGCACTATGCCAGTTACTTGCATGGAGATGACTTAGTGCTGGCGGAGATAAATGTCTGGCTAGATGGAGCCCTGGGGCCAGAGGAGGAAACCCAAGGTGGGGGCTGTGGACAGATGTCTGAGCTACAACTTTCCCAGTGGGTCTCAGGACGGATTAGGTTGCCCGTGCTGTGGTTTTCACAGGCAATGCAGCAGAATCTCTGGGACATCAAACCCTTAGAGTTTTCCACTGACTTGTGTCCCTACTGCAGGTTTCTCCCTGGGAGGACAGACTGGATCCAGCTAAGGTGCTTCGTTCAGCTCTAACGATTATTGCTCCGTTACTGCAATGGAGCATTCTCCAGCTCAGCTCAGCTCAGCTCCCGAGAGCACGATGCCTCTGCCTTCAGCTCAGCCCACCCAGGAGAGCTTGTGTTCCGTGCAAACAGTGGCCTAAGCGACTGAAAAAGGCATCACCTGGCACACCCAAGAACAGCTCACCAGGGAGGGAGGGAGCAAAGCAGCTGCCATACTTGAGGCGAGGCGTTGCTGGAAATCAGAGTCTGTAAAGACTTAGCAGGACAGTAATATACAGCATCAAATAAAGACACCAGCCAGAAAATGATCCTCACCATATTTCATCCCGCCTTGATCTTTATCCCTTCTTGACATCTTTATTTGCAACATCCCTGCTAAATGACGGAAGCTTAGAAAAATTTCAGGCCTATTTCACACACAATTAAATACTCCTTAATGACTTGGCCTTGGCTGAATGAATCCTGGTTAGGTGGAACCATCGTTAATGTTGTCTCAATTAAGCAGCGATCATTCCATTCACGATCATTCGGTTAAGTGGCCTCACTGCAAGACAGCCCAACGAGGTGGCACCTGACCCAGCCACGTACAGGCGGACCCAGCCATGTACAGGCAGACCCAGCCACGTACAGGCAGACCCAGCCACGTACAGGCAGACCCAGCCACGTACAGGCAGGCTGTTTGGCCGCTCTATGCATCCCCATGACGGAGATTCAGTGTGTCTGTAAACCGCTCTGGGCTTGTCTCCTGGGCTGTGCTGAATCCAGAGCTACCTTAGCACTCAAACCTCCACCAGGATGTAATTGGCACCTAATTGGAAGCTAGGGAGTTGACCCAGGATGTGAATTAATTGAACAGAGAAGCCGCTGGGGGGGGCTAAGGGAGGGAGCAGAAACCCCAGCAGCTGGCCCTCACAGCAGATCTATATAAGCAGAGAGGACGAATGTGCTGGGAGGAGCAGGGTAGAAGGTACAGGACTGATGGCGGCGCCATACCCACCCATGCAAAGTAACAAAGACACCAACAGAAGGCCTGATTGTAATGACCCCCTAGGTCAGTGGTCGCCAACCTTTCGGACCTCAGGGACCACTAAACTCACAATTTTGAATCCCGCGGACCACTAACATGAATTTTTTTAAAAAGGCCCGGGGGAGCGGGGGAGGAGGGGGGTGGCAAGAGCGGGGGGGGGGGGGGTTGTTTAACTTTTAAATGACTTTTGTGTTATGCCTTTTCATATAACCTTGTTTTAGAAACTCTGTATTGAACTTTGGTAATCTGTTATAGCCCCCAAGGTAGTATAATTAAGGTAAAAGAAAAATGTCTCTGCTAGAAGTAGAATAAGATCTCCCCCCCCCCCCACTTTATAATCAAGTGCCCTGTTGAATGAATGAGGTGTGAATGAGGAAGGAGAGACAGATCAAGGACAATCAAACTTGTCAAGTGGGCTAAGAGCAGACATAACCCTCAGGGGTTAGCACCAGACCAGAGAAGAAGCAGCAAAAAGGAGCAATGGACACAGACCCAGATTTGCAGGAGAGGGAAGCTGCTATAAAATAGCAAACTTGGCAAAAATTTTACCTTGCGCCTCTGCCCCCCCCCCCCCCCCCGCCCCCCCATTCCCTTTTCAAAATCGCTTTAGGTCCTTGTTTGGTGGTTTTCTCTTCCTGGCACACAACTCATCTAAATATCACTACTCTTTCATTTATTACAGAAAAAAGTTTTTAAATACCCTGAAAACTATTTAAAATCAATTTGCTAATTTAAAAATAGAGATGATGGTAGCTATTCCCTGCAAAGTGGGAAAGCACCCTGTTCCCCGGCAGGCATGCGGGGCTCCCGCCACTTACCTCCCCCCCCCCCCTCCGGCTTGCCTCCTCTCCCCTCCCAGCTCCGCTCTCGCTCTTCTTCCCCCCCACCCCCTCGCCTCTTCTCTCCTGGCCCCGGCTCCGTCTCCGGCCCCGCTCTTCCCCCCCACCCCTTGCCTCTTCTCTCCTGGCCCCGGCTCCGTCTCCGGCCCCGCTCTTCTCCCCACCCCGCTCGCCTCTTCTCTCCCGGCCCCGTCTCCGTCTCCGGCCCCGCTCTTCTCCCCACCCCCTCGCCTCTTCTCTCCCAGCCCCGGCTCCGTCTCCGGCCCCGCTCTTCCCCCCCACCCCGCTCGCCTCTTCTCTCCTGGCCCCGGCTCCGTCTCCGGCCCCGCTCTTCTCCCCACCCCCTCGCCTCTTCTCTCCCAGCCCCGGCTCCGTCTCCGGCCCCGCTCTTCCCCCCCACCCCTCGCCTCTTCTCTCCCGGCCCCGTCTCCGTCTCCGGCCCCGCTCTTCTCCCCACCCCCTCGCCTCTTCTCTCCCAGCCCCGGCTCCGTCTCCGGCCCCGCTCTTCCCCCCCACCCCTTGCCTCTTCTCTCCCGGCCCCGTCTCCGTCTCCGGCCCCGCTCTTCTCCCCACCCCGCTCGCCTCTTCTCTCCCGGCCCCGGCTCCGTCTCTGGCCCCGCTCTTCTCCCCACCCCGCTCGCCTCTTCTCTCCCGGCCCCGGCTCCGTCTCCGGCCCCCGCTCTTCTCCCCACCCCGCTCGCCTCTTCTCTCCCGGCCCCGGCTCCGTCTCCGGCCCCCGCTCTTCTCCCCACCCCGCTCGCCTCTTCTCTCCCGGCCCCGGCTCCGTCTCCGGCCCCCGCACTTCTCCCAACCCTGCTCGCCTCTTCTCTCCCGGCCCCGGCTCCGTCTCCGGCCCCCGCACTTCTCCCAACCCTGCTCGCCTCTTCTCTCCCGCCCCCGGCTCCGTCTCCGCTCTTCTCCCCCTCCCCGGCTCGCCTCTCTTACTGACCCCGCCCCTCTCCTCCGGCTGCGGCTCCGCGGACCACCCAAATTTTCTCGCGGACCACCAGTGGTCCGCGGACCACTGGTTGGCGACCGCTGCCCTAGGTGACTATAGCAGCAACTGGCCATACCTGGGTGAAATATCCATCTTCTAGACCCCAACACCACAGAGCATGTCATGGCCTAGAACACCTGGGGTGTGCATTTGCATAACAATGGCAATGAGTCAGAGGTATGACCAAGGACTCCAGTGAGCTCTGATTTTACTTGAGTGGAAAACAGAGCTTTTCAGTCAAACCTGAAATCAGTTTTCCGCGACCCAGTCATTCGAAAGGCACTTACCGTGTTTCCCCGAAAATAAGACAGTGTCTTATATTAATTTTTGCTCCCAAAATTACATTACATTATATTACAGCGAGAGGCAAAACTGGAAGTACGTCTTATTTTCGGGGGATGTCTTACTTTCGGGGAAACAGGGTAGTTATCAGAGGTAAAGCATTTTATTAGAGGATTCTTTGGCCTCTCGGGAGGGGCCCAGCACTCTCTAGTATTATCAGTATGTACATTAGTGAGTTTTCTAACATGATGAGATGGGGTATGATGATTTCATTGTGAACAAACATGTTCTAGTCCAGTGGTCGCCAACCTTTCGGACCTCAGGGACCACTAAACTCACAATTTTGAATCCCGCGGACCACTAACATGAATTTTTTTAAAAAGGCCCGGGGGAGCGGGGGAGGAGGGGGGTGGCAAGAGCGGGGGGGGGGGGTTGTTTAACTTTTAAATGACTTTTGTGTTATGCCTTTTCATATAACCTTGTTTTAGAAACTCTGTATTGAACTTTGGTAATCTGTTATAGCCCCCAAGGTAGTATAATTAAGGTAAAAGAAAAATGTCTCTGCTAGAAGTAGAATAAGATCTCCCCCCCCCCCCACTTTATAATCAAGTGCCCTGTTGAATGAATGAGGTGTGAATGAGGAAGGAGAGACAGATCAAGGACAATCAAACTTGTCAAGTGGGCTAAGAGCAGACATAACCCTCAGGGGTTAGCACCAGACCAGAGAAGAAGCAGCAAAAAGGAGCAATGGACACAGACCCAGATTTGCAGGAGAGGGAAGCTGCTATAAAATAGCAAACTTGGCAAAAATTTTACCTTGCGCCTCTGCCCCCCCCCCCCCCCGCCCCCCCATTCCCTTTTCAAAATCGCTTTAGGTCCTTGTTTGGTGGTTTTCTCTTCCTGGCACACAACTCATCTAAATATCACTACTCTTTCATTTATTACAGAAAAAAGTTTTTAAATACCCTGAAAACTATTTAAAATCAATTTGCTAATTTAAAAATAGAGATGATGGTAGCTATTCCCTGCAAAGTGGGAAAGCACCCTGTTCCCCGGCAGGCATGCGGGGCTCCCGCCACTTACCTCCCCCCCCCCCCTCCGGCTTGCCTCCTCTCCCCTCCCAGCTCCGCTCTCGCTCTTCTTCCCCCCCACCCCCTCGCCTCTTCTCTCCTGGCCCCGGCTCCGTCTCCGGCCCCGCTCTTCCCCCCCACCCCTTGCCTCTTCTCTCCTGGCCCCGGCTCCGTCTCCGGCCCCGCTCTTCTCCCCACCCCGCTCGCCTCTTCTCTCCCGGCCCCGTCTCCGTCTCCGGCCCCGCTCTTCTCCCCACCCCCTCGCCTCTTCTCTCCCAGCCCCGGCTCCGTCTCCGGCCCCGCTCTTCCCCCCCACCCCGCTCGCCTCTTCTCTCCTGGCCCCGGCTCCGTCTCCGGCCCCGCTCTTCTCCCCACCCCCTCGCCTCTTCTCTCCCAGCCCCGGCTCCGTCTCCGGCCCCGCTCTTCCCCCCCACCCCTCGCCTCTTCTCTCCCGGCCCCGTCTCCGTCTCCGGCCCCGCTCTTCTCCCCACCCCCTCGCCTCTTCTCTCCCAGCCCCGGCTCCGTCTCCGGCCCCGCTCTTCCCCCCCACCCCTTGCCTCTTCTCTCCCGGCCCCGTCTCCGTCTCCGGCCCCGCTCTTCTCCCCACCCCGCTCGCCTCTTCTCTCCCGGCCCCGGCTCCGTCTCTGGCCCCGCTCTTCTCCCCACCCCGCTCGCCTCTTCTCTCCCGGCCCCGGCTCCGTCTCCGGCCCCCGCTCTTCTCCCCACCCCGCTCGCCTCTTCTCTCCCGGCCCCGGCTCCGTCTCCGGCCCCCGCTCTTCTCCCCACCCCGCTCGCCTCTTCTCTCCCGGCCCCGGCTCCGTCTCCGGCCCCCGCACTTCTCCCAACCCTGCTCGCCTCTTCTCTCCCGGCCCCGGCTCCGTCTCCGGCCCCCGCACTTCTCCCAACCCTGCTCGCCTCTTCTCTCCCGCCCCCGGCTCCGTCTCCGCTCTTCTCCCCCTCCCCGGCTCGCCTCTCTTACTGACCCCGCCCCTCTCCTCCGGCTGCGGCTCCGCGGACCACCCAAATTTTCTCGCGGACCACCAGTGGTCCGCGGACCACTGGTTGGCGACCGCTGTTCTAGTCTATTCAAGCTGCTTCTTCACTCAGCCCTAGGAAAGAGCCAAAGTTCTGCCTCTAGAGGACCCCTGTGCATTACAGGCCTCATTAGTAAGAAATTAATCCAAGAGAGTGAGGGAGCATGTGACTCTGATCACTATGTTGAATTCATTACCACCCTATCAGAGCAATCACTGTGACTCCTCCTGACAGCATAGCATGGAACAGAGATCCTTGTGCAATCAGTTGGATTTAAATTAATTTATTCGGTATGGTGTATTTTTAAATAAGCAGAGAAATGGTTTTCATTTAGAGCTGGTCAAAACTGAAAAGAGAATTCTGAAAAAATTGAAGTTTTCATTGTGTAGGGTTCAAAATGGAACCTTTCATTTTTCAGGTGATGTTTTTTCAATCTATTTTTAGCCCAATGGTTGTAAAAAAAATGTCATTTACTGAAAACTGGGTTTTTGTTAAACAAAGAATTCAGATTACCATTTCAACCAAACTTTCATGAAACATTTCAATAGTGTTCACTACTTTCTGTGAATTATTGGCTTTAAGGGGAGGGGGGTTGTTCAAACTAATTTGACAAGTTTATTATAATTATTTATGGAAAATCAGTAGTGTTTGGTGCTGCAAAAACATATTAGAATATGCACTATTGCACGAATAACTTTATAGTTTAAGATCCTGCAAATAAGCATGCAAAAATTCTCCTTGAAAGGAACGGAAGTGCTCCCTCTAGAAAGCACTACACCTGGTAGTAATGATTTCCTGTAGTGGACCCCACATTAGGTATAGACAGTATCATCTAAATAGACAGTATTTCATACATACATGATGCATAAGGGGCTATCAGAATCTGCATGCAGATGTGTCATTTTTAATATCTGTTCATTAGTTGGTGGGTTCGTTGTTCATTAGGAATCACAAAAGAATTGCCTTTCCATCAAGCTTACTATCAATCGCTATTGAGTGGAAGCCTGTGGTATCAGCTGTGCCTTGCTGTGGGTTTTATTACTCTTCCACTGAACTGATAACAATGTTTATTAACAGAGGGGCAACCTGTGTTGTCGCTAAGTAAAGGTGCGAAAACATTCATTACCTCTAGTGTTTTGCGGAGAGAAGAAAAGAGGGAGGTGGTGGTTTAACAAAACAAAAAACAAAAGCTGTTTATGACATGGCGATCAAGGCTTCAATCTTGCATATATTTTTTTGGTCCATTAATGGACTGCCTGTGAGGAGCCGAGATCTGGAGATAAATCCTTAGGTTGCAGTTACTTGTCAGAGCAGAAGATTTGTGCACATTTGTTTCATGCTGTCCTATGCATAATAAACAGGTTCTTTTATGGTTAGCATCACCTATCAGAAACTTTTATAAGAGCAGTGCCAAAGAGAAAGGGAAGAAACAACAATCAGTGAAAGGAAGGTGTAGGAGCACGTAATGCCACTGGAAAAGATTTAAGCTTGTCAAAATGAATGAACATTTTAAAATGTATAATTTCAAGATAATTACACAGAATGTAGGTGGTTTCAAGAACTACACTAAGTTAAGGAGAAGATGACAATATTCACCTTTCTAGAAGGGAAAGAAGGAGGCTGGCTGTCATTCTGATGAACGACAAACACTAAAAACAAGCTGACACCCTATCTGCCCCCATTGAAGCTTATGATGGTTTTAGCCTTGATTTCAGAGGGAGCAGTAGAAGGCCCCCAGGTTAGTGTTTAATATTCTCAGGACAGTGCTGAAGTGAGTTGTCCCCTCCACGCTCCATTTAATCCAAGTACCTTGGACCAAACACTCCCCCACACCATAAAATGCTCAGCTGTCTTTAAAAGCCCCAGCAGCCCCTGAGGGTAGACACTTCCCCACAATATCTCCATGTGAACCTGGCTGCCACTTCAAGTCACTTCAGAGATGAAGCAAACTCACCCGACAGACACGGCGCAGCTCGCCACCAGGTCATCGGGTAACTCAGCTCATTAGAAAATACAGACAACGAAGCATTAGAAATGTCTGACCCATGGAGAGATGTGAGGAAATGCAGGGAAAGGAAAGTGGTTCAGTATGTCCGTAGCACTAAGGATCACAGCACCGCTGTACTGCTCACGATGGTCTGACAGACAGTCCTGACAAAGGGCACTTAAATCACAGGAGGAATTTAGCAAAGACACACTCGCCACTTGATCCTGTTTCTACTGAACTCAGTAGCTGAGCTTCCGCTGACTAATGAAATCAGGACAGAAACCAGGGGCTTCTTTAAAACCTTCCCGTGTATGCCGTCTTCCTGGATCTAGCCCAGGTAGCTGTCAGGGCCAGAGGCTGATTTTGTCCCATTACATAACTAGTAAACATTTGCAGCATGTTTTTAAAAATCTGTCTTTTAAGTGATAAAGTTCTGGTTTCCTTGGGATTTTTTTGTTAGTTTTTAAATCAGCAAAGAGCAAGGAGCATATTTGGTGTTTCTTATTAAGATCGCGACTATCACCTTCAGCATTATAAAGCACCTAGATACCATAGTGATGATCACTAGAGGAATAAACGGTTTTAAATTTTTAACACATTTAAAGGAAAACAAATAAGGCCCATCAATAGGAAGCTATGCTGAGACTTCTCCCCCTGTACAGTGTAGACACTGCTTTTTCTTTTTTGTCATTCAAAAGATGCTCAAGGAGAGTTCTTCTTTTATCATCAATAGCAAATCTCTATTTAAAGTGCACATCAGGTGTGATATTAAGATTGATTTTTGTGCCTGTGAACTCAGGCTCCATTTTAATGAGCATCTAATGATTTTGGAATCGCCCAGCAAGATGTGTTGGTATGAAATTAGATGTCTAGCAAATCTCCAAAATAAAGAATAAAATAATCAAGAGCTGTGAGAAATATCAAAGATTAAAGACTGTGAAGAAACATGTGCTGCCCGTGGGGCTAGAGGCCTTCTCTCACTTCCAGAAATTATTCTCTTCAATTTTTGGAAATAAAGCATCTTGAATTGTAGGAATCAGCTTTGCTGCAACCCATAGGCTGTTGCCAGGACATCTGCAAGGGCCGGGTGGCACCTGGCCTTTCTTCCTTTATTATCATCTGTATGATGGTAGCACCCACAGGCCCTGATTGCAATCAGGGATCCAGGTGGGGGTGAGGGGGGGGTCGGGGTTCTATGGCCCCCAGTGAGGAACCCGACCTTCAGGTGCTTACTCCCTGAATTCACACCTCCAACAGCAGGGGGATTATTGTCCCCATGTTACAATGGGGGAAGTGAGAGGAAAAGGGACTTGTCCAAGGTCCCATGGGAAGTATGTGGGACACTTAACTTGAAGGATCCTGACTTCTCCAGTGCTGTGCCTGTCCTGGGAGCATGAGTATGTGACCCTCGCCCTTCTTTTGAGCTTAGCTATCAGTGTAATAAACGTGCTGCTTTCTGCCAAACTCCGGTGAGTCATTAGTCCTCCCTAAGCTTACTAGCCGGCCCAATTCCAGGTAACAATCACAGCCTTCAAGAGACCACAGTGGTCAGCATGGAGGATGCAGCCAGAGGCCTCTGAATAGGTCTACTCAACATTTTCATAAATAAACCTGGACACATGGCGCTTCATAACCAGGACAACAGTTGTGTCACACCAACTTTTAATATCTTCCATGGAATTCAAAATGATCTGGAGAAACGGTCTGAAGAAAACAAGATGAAATTCAATAAAGACAAATGCAAAGTACTCCACTGAGGAAGGAACAATCAGTTGCTCACATACAAAATGGGAAATTGCTTTCTAGGCAGGAATATTGCGGAAAGGGATCTGGGGGTCATAGTGGATCACAAGTTAAATATGAGTCAACAGTGCAATACGGTTGCGAAAAAAGTAAATGTCATTCTGGGATGTATTAGCAGGTGTGTTGTAAGCAAGACATGAGAAGTAATTTTTCAGCTCTATGCTACACTGTTTAGGCCTTAACTGGAGTATTGTGTCCAGTTTGGGACACCACATTTCAGGAAAGATGTGGACAAAGAGGAAGTCCAGAGAAAAGCAACCAAAAAAAAAAAATCTAGAAAATGTGATCCATTACGGAAGATTGAAAAAATCGAGTTTTTTAGTTTTTGGAAGAGAAGACAGGGGACATGAGAACAGTTTTCAATTACATAAAATAGTGTTATACGAAGGAGGGGGGAAATTGTCCTCCTCAACCTCTGAGAATAGGACAAGAAGCTATGGGCTTGAATTGCAACAAAGGCAATCTAGGTTGGATGTTAGGAAAAACTTCCTGTCAGGGTGGTTAAGCTCTGGAATAAATTGCCCAGGGAGGTGGCGAAATCTCCATCACTGGGGATTTTTAAGAGCAGGTTGGACAAACACCTGACAAGGATGGTCTAGATAATACTTAGTCCTGCCATGAGTGCAGGGACTGGACTCGATGACTTCGAGGTCCCTTGTAGTCCTATGATTCTATATCGTAGCTAACAGTACAAGTTGCACCTCCTATGGTTTTATCTTTCCTCAATATTCACTTATTCCTTATAATTTCTCCATCAACCATCACAGTGCGTCAGAGAGAGACCCTGGCAGTGTTCTGAATTTCCTCAAGTCTCTAGACAATTCCAGGGGCATTTTATGAAGTGACCAGCATGGTTGTGTTCTACAAATATATTCTGATATATTATCAGTCGCATCATTGGCCTACAGGCTCTACAAGACAGTGGCTCCATACACAGACAACGGGGACTGTCTAGTGCACTGGTCCTCACAACAAAATAGATTTGGAAAAAAATACCCTGATTCCAGCTGACTTCACAGAACACTAAAAAGTCTACAAGGGAGTGCAACCTATTGTAGACAGCTGAAAATCAGTACACCATATTTTCCTTGACTTTTAGAAAAATGACTATAACCTATAGGCAAGCTGGGGGTACCGTGTGGAGCAAAGAAGAGCAGGAATACAATGGACATGACTTCTCACATGACCTGGCCTTTCATACACACAATAGATCAGATACACAAGACAAGCTCTGCATAAATATTTCCTACACAGCAACCCACAGCTTTTAATGATCTATAAGTTTGTTTCTATCGACCGTTCTCATGGAGCAATATCGCACTGAAGGGCCATAATGTCCTTGAAAGCTGACTGTGTATTTTTCCTGGAGGGCTGCTACATAGATTATCACGCAAAAAATTCTTTAGCATTTGCAGACACCTCCGTATTCCAGGAATAGATCAAAATAAGCTTGGAGGATTTTATCTTTCCTTCTATCTACCAAATGCATTCGTTATTATCTGTATTGGGGCAAACCTGCCGCTCCAGGACACCAATGAGCTGTTTGAGTTAAAAGATAAATTAAGTCTCCATTGACCCTTCTAAGCACCAATACAGAGACGTGTCTGTGAAGGAGCGTAATGCTGCATAGGGCTGTACTTGATTAAAAAATACATGCATACACATTGACCTTTGGGGAAAGGAGGTGGCCGAGCTACCCACTTAGAGCCTGGGCTAGCATTATTGTCGGGTAGCCCTCTGGGAGAGGGAACCATTGTGCTCATTACAGCCCCAATCCTGAGCCCCAGACAGCATGTGCCCTTTTGAAGTGTGGACACCAGAACTGAACACTGCATTTCCATACTGGCTTCACTAAGGCCATGTACGAAGGTAATCCCACCACCCTGCTCCGACGTGGTATTCCTCCCATTATAGATGCAAGGATTGCATTCAGCCCCAGCATAGACTCAAACAGTTGGGTGCCATGACCTGCAAGACCTTTCAAGTGACACCACATTGTAGGAAACAGTGTCCCCTCTTGTGTGACCTACAGCTAGATGGAAGACCTCGCATTTGGCTGCATTAGAAACCCCCCAAACCTTGTTCAAAGCAGCTCATCCTACCAAGTAAATCTGTATCAATAAACCTATCCATGCCGTTACTCACAGCTCCATCGGGTTTGTGGTTATCTGCACATTTTACCAGAAATGATTTTATATTTTTTCCATATCATCAGTAAAGCTATTGAACAGCGTTAGACCAAGAACAGATCCCCGTGGACACCACTAAACACTGGAAACACCTCTGTTGTCACCTCTACTGACAATTTCTCATTTTGCAATCTAACAATCAGTTTTTAAGCCAATTAATATGGGTCACACTGTTTTTGTAGAGTTTTTTTTTAATCAGAATGCCACAGACTAAATTAAATACCTTTCAGGAGACTTATGTCAACCCAGTTTTCTTTATCAACCCAATTTCTACAGTCGTGCACCAGGGTTGTGTATTATACCCTTCATTTTTCTTATTGAGTCTGAAGTGTGCAATAAAGGAAAAACATTGAGGCAATAAACAGCCACAAAGGAGTGGCCTAGTGTCTCCTGGCTGAAATGCAGATTTGGCAAGGAATAAAGTGACAGTTAAACAAAAGGAACAACAGAGATCAATTTTTGTGACAAAGTGAGTTCCTGTCCATTCCAAAGGTGTGCATGAGAATGAGAAACAAATAAAGAATAAAAATGTTAGCATGAAGAACCTGCCCTCCTCCAAAACCTTCTCCCAGAGATAGTTGAAGATCAGCTGTAATTTACATTGTAAATTGTTCAGTGTATGATCTGTCTTCCTACTTAAGGTAAATAAAGAAAATAATGCAATTCTCAATCAATGAACAATAGTTATGCAACATCCCTAATTGAGCTGCAGCTTAATGACAAAATCTTGCCCCAAGTGTTAAAAAGCCAAAGACTCCACTCTGCATCTGCATGCGGCATGTTCTCCTGTCCAGTTGCTAACTGAATAGTTTCCATTTGTGTATAAATATGAATGACACCATAATCCTCCTATTGCTATTGTTCAAGGTAATATCTCAGTACTTTGGTGGCAGTGGTATTTTTAAAAGCTGAGAAAAATAAATTGCAACCAAAAAATCATTTTACATTTTTCTCTGTTGTTACTGTCTTGTACGTTTTCTATTTACAAATCCCTAAATTGCCCAGCAACAAATTTTGTAAAATATTTCTTGGTATTTTTGCAGTTCACCATATGTGGATGCTCAATGTTTTCATGATGTGCTTTGGATGTTACAGAAGTCACATGGTATTATTTCTGTTCTCTGGATGTCTTATGTAACCAAACAACTCAATTTTACAAAGAAATACACAATTCCAAAGTCATTTTTAGTAAATAGGCTTAACACGTGTTTGTACAAGTATTCAGGGTAGCAGAGCCTGAACACACAAATGCTAATTGAAAGTGAATTCACAAAGATCCATTAACCCTATCAAGTCAGAGCAGATTTTGAATTCTAACTAACATGCATGGAAAATTTTCTCCCCAATATTCTCTCAACTCCAAGATTTTCATTTTTTGGTAGAGGAAAAATAATTAATTACTACAATAGAATAGTTTTAGCCACTTCATTCACATTTAATCTAACAAACACAAAATCATAGAAAGATACAAGGTAATACCCAGCCTATACTACAGATATAAGGTGCACACACACAGTATATATTAATGTAAAGCCACTTAAAGATACAGAAGACACTATTCAGATTCTGAAAATGACAGACTATGTTAGCACTGACATTAATTTGGAACAAGGTACTTAATTCCCGTTTGGATCATGTTGTGCCCAAGTAAGATATAGGAATATTTGCCATCCATTACCTAATATGACCTCATTAGCTTGATAAATGGCACAGCTATAGGGGGAAAGTCAGTGGACTGACAGCTGATTAAGTATATATGGGTTTTGGAGTTATGAGGAGCCATCTTACTATCATTTTCCCAGTATAAAGAATGACTTGTTCTGCAGTTCTTTTGCTTTGCCATTTAAGCAGCCAGGGAAATGGTGAAAATAGCTGCTATTACACTTACTTTCCTGAGACTTTCAGAATTTCCAGGCTTCTATCACTATCCTTCTGAAACACCAGACATTTTATAGAACTAAGACGACATGGACCGTACAGATTAAGCAGAAATTCTAGGGCATGTCCATCAGGGGTTTAATAGATCTTCACCGAACAAGAGCACGGCATGAAACAGAATTGCGGGATTTGGCCAAGAGTGGTTTTGTTCAGCGCCTATTCCATCATGATCCCAATATTATTCAGTGGGATCCGAAAACTGCAGAGGGGAAAGGCTCTTAGTTCTTTATGAATTATCAATGTGCCAAGATACAATGGGCTGAGTTCCTGCCAGCAAAGAATTGGATTTACTGGGGAGACCGGATTTCTCCATATTTATGTATTTGAGACTTTTGTTTTTGT
Organism: Sternotherus odoratus; assembly: GCA_032164245.1. Classification (NCBI taxonomy): domain Eukaryota; kingdom Metazoa; phylum Chordata; order Testudines; family Kinosternidae; genus Sternotherus; species Sternotherus odoratus. The sequence continues at coordinate 84,066,070 of JAVMKO010000009.1, read as the reverse complement.
GGGGGGTGTTTTTTTTAAACACATTCACAGCCTGGTTAAAGTTGACACAGTGTCCGCACAGAAGTCATTTGTTAACTGTGTAATGGGCTTTTCATTACAGCATAAAACATTAGTCCAACTGTGCTAATGAACAATCTTTATTGAAAATGCCAGGGCAGTGTCAAGAAAGATATGCAAAGAGTTCATGAATTAGGATACAAACATATGAGAGAGGGACTGGAAGAGAAATATAGTCAGCCACCAATTTGGAAAGAGGGTGTTGGTTTATTCAAAAGCGATTTTCTGCTTAGGCTTTACCTGCTGTCTGCTAACCAGCAAGCGGCAAGGGAACCCCATGCTGCTTAACCAAACCCGGGAAATTACTCTGGGTCTCTGTTTTTCTGTAGTGAATTAAGTTTGGTTTATTTAAACTCAGTTGGAGTTGCTACGACCCATGCCAAGCAGAGGGGAAATATGTTCTATTCAATAGAGGGAGCAGGTTTTGGTTGGATATTAGGAAAAACTTTTTCACAAGGAGGGTGGTGAGGCACTGGAATGGGTTCCCTGGGAGGTGGTGGACTCTCCTTCCTTAGAGGTTTTTAAGGTCATGCTTGACAAAGCCCTGGCTGGAATGATTTAGTTTGGGTTGGTCCTGCTTTGAGCAGGGAGTTGGACTAGATACCTCCTGAGATCCCTTCCAACCCTGATATTCTAGGATTCTATGATACAGGTTCCAATACCACCCTCATTATCATAGTCTCAGAGATCCTTCCACTAAGACCCGTCACATGGAGTTGGTTCATTCTCTCTCATCCTCTCTCCACAGGAATTACAAGGGGCAAAATAATTATCCTTCAACCACTGACTGAGCCTAAACCCAGCCCAGATCTTCAGTCAGAGCCACAGACTACTTAGGGGTTAGTGAGTATTCTGGCTTCCATCTGAGCAAAGCACCAGAGAAGCACCAATGATCAAGAATGAGAAGGATGAAGGTGAAAAGAGCAGGTGAGTGTTGTCGGGGTGGATGTAGGAGCTGGGTAGCTGCACAAGAGGAAGAGGAAGAATGCATCTGTCAAGCAAGTGCAAAAGCATCTCACTTTCAAGGGAATGGTCAGGTAGCAGATGGTGGAGGCACTGCTCAGTGTTAGTAGAGCAAGGAAAAGATGGAAGAATCAAGATATCAAACAGTATATGAGGAACCAGCATGAAGGTAATAATGGAAACAGAATGTTATCCACACAGGAGATCATCAGAACACCATGACTGCAGAAAAATGTGCCTTGGAAGATAAAGGGGAAGGGCTAGACCTGTCAAGATCTGGGATAAATCCTACTCGCCTTATTCAAGCAGTCCCATCGACATCAATGGGACAACAGCGGCAAGCAGACCTGGGTCCTTTACATGGCCATAGGGTTAAGCAAGAAAAGAATTGAGATTTATGGGTAACTGAACTGGGAGACTTTGAAGGAATTGCAGAAGAGCTACGATGCCAGTTTAGAAGTAGTAGAGATTGTGCCTTAAATCACAGCATGGGCTTTACATTTAGAGCTTCAGATTAAGAGAGAGCAACTAGGGAGAGGATAAATGGAAAAAATGTAGAGAAAGAGCAGGACTAGAGGAGGTGGAGCATGCCTCGGTCTTTATCTCGCAGTATCCAGGCCCTTTGCCAGCATTCCTGCTGGAGAATTGGATACTTAGTGGAACTGAGAAGCACATGTGACGAGAGTATGGCACAGTAGAGGGTTCCTTACACAACATCTGTAAGGATTAAAATCAGAGTCCCTTAAAACGACGATACTAATGATCATTTTGTTGTTGTACATAAACACAAACAATTCTTGCTAAAACAGCTACAAAAGTCGGATTCACAGGTTACCATGACAATGGAGGAACACATCTCCAAGGGAGGAGAAAAGAAATCTTAATAATAAATAAATAAAATTCTTCTCACATCCGCAGTGCTAGTCTTGTCAGGCTGAGATATGAACTTAGCTGTCTGGAGAAAACTGCAAGCAGCGGGGGGAGGAGATTTTTTCTTTTCTTTTTTGCTTTACACCTTTCTGTTTGTAGTCCTAAGAAAACAGGGAATTTTTCAAGGGGAAAGACCTGCAGGGCTTCGTTTTTCTCGGACATGCGTTCGTTTAGACCAGATTGCTCCACTACTCTCAGAAGTCTCATGGAAACATTTTCTATGTATATAATGAAGTAGTGTTTTATACTAATTCACCTGTGTCTAAATACAGATCTACAGTCACATGCAGGATAAGCAAGCTTATCTTTTCTCCTTGACCCTCTAGCTGGTTTGTGGTGAGCTCTCCAGTGAAAATGTGGTCAGAAGCTATGCACTGACCCCAGTACTGTGGAACCCTGGGCCTAGAAATATTTCCAGCTAGTTAGAGGACTGTTGTTAACCCAGGGTGAGTGAAGCGCATCAAAGGGACAGGATGTGGATGGAAGAGGAGTGTATCTACAAAGACATTGTCTAAGCAGGCTCCTCAGCTTGCTAATAAGGTATGTGGAGTGAAGGAATGCCCTCCCTCCACAAACCAGATGTGTCCAGATCTTTCCCTCCCCCTTATTTTAAATAAGAAAGCAGGCCAGGGATACATTCCCAAAGGAATCCATCATGCCGGTTTGATGTTTTTAATGCATGACATTAAATCAGCAACTAAAGGGAATGTGAACGAACAGACCATAAGCATGCTTGTGTGCTCCTTTGAAATGTCGTTACAGGTTAAGTTAGTCTAGCAATTACACATTGTTGAGGAATCTCTGTCACTCAGACTTCAAGGTCAGAAGGGACCATTATGATCATCTAGTCTGACCTCCTGCACAACACAGGCCACAGAATCTCACCCACCCACTCCTGTAGTAAACACCTAACCCATGTCTGAGCTATTGAAGTCCTCAAATCTTGGTTTAAAGGCTTCAAGATGCAGAGAATCCTCCAGCAAGTGAATCGTGCCCCACGCTACAGAGGAAGGCGGAAAAAAACCCAGGGCCTTTGCCAATCTGCCCTGGAGGAAAATTCCTTCCGACCCCAATTATGGCGATCAGCTGAACCCCGAGTGTCTGGACAAGACTCACCAGCCAGACAGGAAAGAATTCTCTGTAGTAACTCAGATCCCATCCCATCTAACATCTGACTAATCACTTTGAATCAGTTTTGCTGCTTCACTTTTCCTTGTCACTAGCTGTGGACGCTACGAATTTTCCTTCCAACAATTTTCCCTGAAAGATTTCAATCAGGACAATTGATTTTGTTTGGGGCTGGGTTGTTCTGAATAGAAACATTTCAGTTCACCAACCCAAATCAAAATGTTTTATTTCAGGTCAGCGAGGCATTGATCTATGTTCTCCACTGTGCCTCGGAAGAGATGAAGTTTAGGTGCCTCAGGGCCCCATTCTCCTCTACAGGCCAGGCTCCATGTCCCATGATTCACTTTGGTCTCCCTTGTGGTTGAACAGATGTGATGCATCATGGGAGATGGACTCTGTCTGGTATGACACATGTGAACAGAAATGATTATTCATCTGAAAAGTCATAACAGAGAGTATGTATGTTGTTCATTCCATCCATCCACTCACCCACTACTTATTCTCCTGTGTCAAAGTTTCATAAATCCAATCAGGGAGTAGAAACCACCTCATTAGGGGATAAATTGCACATCACAAATAATGAAGTGAGAACAGCCAAGATGAACAATTTACAAATAATCCATAAGCTGAGATCAGTTTCACAAACTATTCCTCCAATATTGATGAGTGCACCTGCAGAAATTACTGGAGAGGGCGTGCGTGTAACACTGACTTGGGGTACCCAGGACTGAGAGTCACTGTTACCCCTCTGCCTCCAGCTAGAGGAAATCTTTCCTGTGGTCACTGAATGCCAGCTCCCTGGGACTGCCAGCCAGTCAGCCACTTAAGCACTATCTGTAGAGCTCTGCCATCCCCCACTCTGCCTTGCGGGTTGACTCGTGGTGTATCCCAGTTCCTGAACCCCTCAGAAGTGTCCCCTTGTAGTACCCAGCCCGTGAGTGGACACAGTAATTACCAGGGGACCTGTCCCCAAAGGAACAGAGCACACACAACTTGACTGGTACAGTACAGCAGAGCACTCATCTATTTATAGCAAAAACAAATGCAAGTTTATTAACAAAGGTTAAGATTTAGGAGAATTGCGAGCAAGGCTACTAGCCACAGGTTACAGCTAAAACAAAAGGCTAGAATGTGCTTCTTAGAGTCTAAATTTAACTTTAAAAGGTAACATCTTTGGGAGCATCGCACCCAAAGCAACTTCCCCAGAATCACTAGACCCAGCGGCCACGATCCAATTTTCACAAATACAAAAATCATCATCCTTTTTACTTCCCCAGTCATGGCTGCTTGCAACATCTTTTGGTGTCTCCTTATATTTCCCAAAACTTATTATTTTGTCCACAAAGACAGGGTGACTCTCTGGTTCATAGAATCATAAAATCATAGAATCATAGAATATCAGGGTTGGAAGGGACCTCTGGAGGTCATCTAGTCCCGGGGTTCTCAAACCGTGGGTCACAACCCCTCAGGGGGTCGCCGGCCGCCTCCCGAGGGGTCGCGAGCTGCTTCTGCCACCGAAAAGCCACCGCTGTGATCGCTTCCGCATTCCGGCGGCTGTTTTCGGCAGACATGCCGAGCGCTCCCAAAAGCGAAGTTAATTTATTCGGCGGCTTTTCGGCAGACATACAAGGATCCGCCGCACAGAGGGAAAAACTAAAAAGGGGTCGCAGTTCTCAATAGTTTGAGAACCCGATCTAGTCCAATCCCCTGCTCAAAGCAGGACCAATTCCCAACTAAGTCTATGGTTCCCTTCCTGGAGGCCTGGGTCCAAGGAATCTTTCCATGTTCTTGTTTGTCTCGTATCCCTCTCATTGACCTACTTTTCCTGTTGACTTTCACATGTAAATAGGGCTTCCATTGTGTTGGCTTTAGGATACATCAGAGCCAGGGATGGGTGAATACATATATCTTCTCAGAGAGAAAGCTTGTCTATGCTGGTGCCTCAGAACTTGATATATTTTCTGTATACACACATTTTACGCACCATCAGACCATGCATTTTACAATGATATTTACGACCAGCCAGACACCAGCTTTCATTCTACATCTTACAAAGCACTAGTTATGGATACCATGAAAATGGTGGGTTAGGTGTAGGAGCTTTGTCAGGCCAGGGAAGTGCTGCTGACAAAGAACAGTGAACCCTTCACCAGTTGGCCGGTGTGACTGTGTGAAAACTGAAAAATGCCAGCGTTCACTCACACGAATTGGCAACGAGTCATTTGATCAGCTGCAATACTTGCATTAAACAATTTTGGCTTTTCTATATGGAACAATAAATTGAATAGCAAGATATTAAATCATGTTTACTTCGGTTTCAAATGTAGCCAAATATTGCAAAGTAAGGTCAAAGTAAATGAACAAAAACCCAATAAAACTGTTTTTCAGTAAGAAAGTGTCAGAAATGGATATGAACGATTTCAATACTATTCAGTCTAGAAGTGCATTCTGCTACTGGTTGTCCAGCCAACAGCATTTCATTTCAATCAAATTATGTGGTTTACACACAGAGTTAGATGACACAGTCTAATGGCTGCAATAAAATCAATCATTCAGTGTCAGCCAATATGTAACTAGCACAGATGATGACACTTACATGTGCAGAACACTGAGTAAATGCCAGTGTTGGAATCACCACCTCAATTTCCAACAGGCATCACTGTTTATGATTGCCTCAATCTTTTTCTCATAAATTTAAGGATTCTACCACCATGCAGAGATATTGTGCCCTAAATCTATCAGAAGACATTACCCAATATAGTTCTTGGCAGTACCATCGAAGCAATGCCAATCAGCCAAAACAGAGCTGTATCAGAGAATAACCTGGATTATGCGCTTTAGTAATTATGCAGAAGAGAGACACACAAGTTTAATACATGCGATTATCCATGACCTAACATTTCTGCACAATTCACAAATTACCTATAGCTCTGTTTCTCTGACAGGCAGTAAATTCATCACAAAGCTGACATATTAAACCAAAGTCTGTGGCTTCCTGAGAAATTACTCCTAGATTTATGATCCTATTAACCCATGACCCTGAAAAGCAACTGATGAGACTTGTTTATCATTCCAGTCTGGTGGCTGAAAACAGCTCGTTTCTTGATCTTGATGAGTCTGTGCAGAAGCAGCATGGCTCTGAGCCGAATCCATAACAAGTGGATCGGAAAAAACATGCTTGCTATGAACGTAGGGTATGATCATCCCTGTTTTACCCAACAGGAAAACTACCTAACAGGGGTAAACGTGGGGTGTTTTTCCCTGTTTGGAGAATTTGCCTTCCCTGGAAGGGGAGAGATTTTTGAAAAGACAAATATTAAAACAGCATTTATGCTTAAAAATGGACCCATTTGTGTTTACAGTTTTTAAAAAAGTGACCATCATAAATAAATAAATAAATAAACCCCAAAAGACACCTCATCTTTAAGAGTCTTGTAATAAATAGAACTGGCATAGCTCTGTACGACATACACACTGTATACAACTGGGTGCTGGCAGCAAGAAGCCACCTGTAGACACAGAGAGGGGGAGGCAGCGGCAACTAGATGGGAAAAACTCAAGAGGTCAGAAGTTCAGCATGAGAGCCGGGTTTTATGCCCCACTCCCCTAGAGAAGGATAATTTATTATCTTATCTCTAGGGCACCATCACCTCAGTATCTAGGTGCCACTTCACTATTGTGAATAACAATATTTTCCTCCAAACAGAAGTCAAACACATCCCTTGGCCCCTGTATCATCCCCTCACCACTGCCCTAGCCTCTAAGAACAGAATGAAAAGCCAGGAAATGCCAAGGACAGAGACCCGCCCTGGACTCTGATCCACTTGCTCTGGACTGGCCAGAAAATGGAGACGCGACACATAGCCCGTTTGCTGCGCTCTCATCTGGCTGATACCCCCCCACCACCACCACTCTCTTACCTGGCACAGCCCATGCAGTCAACCCCTGGTCTAATACAGGGTGTGAGACAGGACACCTCACCAGCCAATTGACTTGCCATATAGATACGCTGGTGGTCTCCTTAGTCTTGTAACCCAGCCTTCTCCTCAGGGGACCCACACTGTTGGCAGGGGTCTGCCCTAGAGTCACGCCCCACGTCTCAGTTCCCACCGTAACAGAGGAAAGAAAACTCAGCGACCAGCAATACAGAGCGGCACCAGCACTATTATCACAGAAGGGTCCTTCAGCCATCCACCCGACTGTTCCACGTCCCCAGACAACTTCAGGCAGCGTGGCTCTCCGGGAGCAGACAATGAGAGGTCTGTCCCCCCTCCCCTCCACTGCTCTGGGCCTCTCCCTTTTAACATACCTCCTCCGAGACCAGCGTGGTTCACAGGTGCAACGGGGCAGAGCTAGTGCAGGGACCATACACCCCACCCCAAGGGGAGATTGTGTGTGCAGGCAGAAGCTCAGAAAGGCTCCAGCTGGTACAGTGCTCTGGGGATAGGAATACGGTGCCCTGGCAGAAGCTCATTCTGAACCAGACTCAGGAGATACCATGCTGCCAAACTGGCGGCAGCCATCAGAAAACATGGCCTGGTTTCTCTCCGTCATTCTCGGGCCAGGTTTACACCACAGACTTCTGCTACCACAGCTGTGTCAGGGCGCTGAGGAGGTGCGATTTGTGGCTGACGCAGCTGAGCCGGCAGATCCTGCCAATGCTAGTCTTTGTTTTGCTCCTGGAGGACAGCTTTATTGGACCAGTACAGAGCGCGGTTCTGCCAGTACAGCTGTGTCCACACTAGGGGTGCTTTGTGGTGGAGTCACTCTTCTCCTCAGAAAGGCCAGAGCTGGTACAGTGCTGTGGATGAATTCCCATGGTTTGTTAATTGAGTCTGCAGTCCGGGGTTGTTGCTGGATCCCCGGATGCTACTGGGATATAATCTAGTTGTACTATCCAGGATGACCTTTCCATCTTTGCCTGGCTTAGAAACTGGAGTCCTTCCTTTTGGGGGCTGCAGCGATCCACATCTTTGTTACTTCAAGACTCAATTCCTGCAACGTGCTGCACAAAAGGATGCAGCACATGTGGCCGATGTCTCCTGCCATGAACACCCAACTACTGGGTTCGAGTCCTAACCCTCCCCCAGCAGGGACTTAGCAGCCCAGTTCACTCTCAGGTGAGTGGCTTGGAATTTCAAGGATTGCTACAAAAGTTTTGCCCAGCAGTTTCCTTCTTGGGGTCCAGATCAGCAGGTAGTGTTCGATGTATCGGGGATCGATTTATCGTGTCTCGTCTAGACATGATAAATCGATCCCTGAACGCGCTCCCCATCAACTCCAGAACTCTAGCTCCGCAAGAGGAGTAAGCGGAGTCGACGGGGGAGCTGCTGCAGTCGACTCGCTGCCATGAGGACGGCCAGGTAAGTCGACCTAAGATACTGGACTTCAGCTACACGGATAGCATAGCTGAACTTGTGTATCTTAGTTCAAACTCCCCACTCCCCAGTGTAGCCTCGTCCCAAATAAACACAAATGCTGCAATAGAAGAGCTTCGACTGTACTCTAAAGTCCAACTCAAGCTGACAAGGTGTTTGTTAATCCACATTCTGAGGTGCTACCTTAGTGCAGTAAGTGCCAAGTACAAGACAGCGAGAACAAGTCTATTCTCCCTCCAGTGAGCCTTTGACTTCACCATGCACAGTGGCGCCTACTTTAGCTGGAACACAGACTGAGGGCTAATATATGGAAACAAAACTCCACACTGGTTTTCATTTGCTCCTTGTCTACAACACTCAGACATTTTTAGAATTATACTAACAGTTTATATCATATGAAGCAGATTCGAGTAATGTTTAATTTAACAAACTCCATCTATTGTTTATCAATGTTTATATGCTAAGGATGAAAATTGTCATTCAAAGTAAGTATTTTAAAATCAAATCTCCATTAAATCTATTAATGATTACTCAGAACGATAGATAATTTAACTGCTATGACTTAATAACTGAAGAATCATTATGAAAATAAAAATGGAATTATTGACTTTGGCCAGTCTCCGGAAGCATACCTATTAAGCCTACAAAATATAAATTAATGACTAATAAAATGGAAAGGAAATGTGTTAGATAAAAACAGGTAAGCGGAGGCCCTTTTGATTTTTCCTTGTAATCAGACAGACCCCTTTGCTTTCCACATTGCACAGTGTTTGGTTCTGAGGTTTCACATGACTGGATCACTCATTGAAAAGCAACCTATAGTTTCTCACAAATGTCTAACTTTATAACTTACATATTTTAATTGCTTGAAAGATACATTGTGAAGGGAGACAAAATGGTGACTCAGTCTTAATCATTTCATAATTAGATGTGGTTTTAACTTCAAAGTAAGGGGAAATATTAGTCTATTATTATTCTCATTCTAAGACATGATTATAAAAACTTCAAAGTGGTTAAAACACAGTCTTGTTTCATACATAATTAGTAATGGAACTGATAGTTTCAAATGTGAATCTAAAACAATAACAAACCAGTTTCTTACCAACTGTTATAGAATGAAACAAGGCAAAAAAAACACAAACCATTAAGGATTAGCTGAAATCAGAAATAACCTTCTTAGCCTTCGCCCAAACACAAACATTTGCAATGATGGAGTCTGTAAGCTTCCTATATTAGTAAATCGAAACAGGAAATAGTTCACACTGACATGCCCTAAACAGTCAGAAGGCCAATGGCATGATCCACAAACATTTAAGAAGAAATGCAAAATAGCAGCATATTCTAACTAGAGATGGCCTCCGACCAACCTTTTTAAAGTTCAGGGCTGATTGGAGCTGGGGTCCGGGTTAGCCCATTAGGGAAGATTGGAAAACCAAGTAAAAGCATGACTCGATCTGGTCCGGACCAGACTCTGGTCCGGACCAGCAGGACTCTGGATCTGATCTTTGGATCCAGTATTCAGATAAAGCCAATTGTGTGTGTTCAGAAAAGAAGTGTTAACCCATCCCCCCTGTTAGTTGTCCCCAATGCATCTCCTTTTCTAATATTAGTCCATAACTCTTCATGTAAAAGCTTTTATGGCCTTTTCATTGATAATAATGGCTGATGAATATGCCATACCATCAACCGGGTCACTGCCTGATGCAAGAATCAATAAAAAATGCTAATAAAGAATATTTTTATTGTTCCCAACTACAGTGCAAAGAACCAACAAATGCACTTTAAAGAGGCACATATTAAATTAAATAAATGCCAGGCAATATAAACAAATTATGTATGCCGGTATTGACTAGTCTGCCCAGCTGAAGGTAATTATCATGCATTATCATGAGAGAGCAGCTCACTTTTAAATACTTGGTTCAATTATTTCTCTGTGGCATTTGATCATAGCCTTCTAGCAAAAAGCTTGGTTTTCAGTTGCACAATCTTATAACAAGTGATTTGATGTCACGATGATAATGAATCGGTACTGAGACTAACCCAGATTTCATTAGTCTGTTCACAGTGAGAAATCCCATATTCCACTGACTTTATATGCTTCTACAGCATAAAATTAAATGAGGTGCTGAGAGCTTTATTGCATTGGGAACAGAGTGCTCAGTATCGGACAGGATCAAGGCTTTACCAGGTTACCATAAGTAAATGCAGAAATTTTACTGCAAAAGGCTATCTGGAAGTTACCATTCTTTCCAGTGGGTTTAACATGTAGTTTGCTACCAAATCCTAAACGACGACTAGAGGAAATGTCTTCATTCGAAAGTGACCATTTGGCATCTTTGACGTATCTAGAGGGACCGTTTGTTAAAAAATGCCACTTCTTTCACGACACACCACCAGCTTTTTCCAGTCATAAACCGTGAAGGAGCATATATTATTCATCAGCCTGATCATTAAAACAGAGCAGCCAATGCAAAGGGTTAGACCAAGACCCCTTCCACCACACACATTAAACTTTGAAGACTTACTCCTTTCCTATTATAAAGCCATGTTCTCCCTTCTTCAGTCTTGGAAGCCTCGTGGTGTTTTCTTCCATGCAATCGTTGCAAACTCTATTCTGGGGTACTCTATCAGCTCCATATGATAGCAGAACATACTAGTAAATTTCTTTCTACATGAGCTCAGTGAAAGACATGGTCTCTTACCTACCCACCATGTGGTTCAGCGATACAGAAGGCATTACGGATTCAGGGAATGAACCACGTTTATTGCGCCACTTGCTAGGAACAATTAATTCTTTGCACTATTGTTTCCTGTAGCACCAAGTATCAAAATAACAAGCTAATCTTTCTGCTCTGGCCATGTTAGGGAGGAGATCACTCCTGCATGACAGATTAGACATAGCCAGGTCATAAATCAGGGCTGATTGCAAAAATCCTTTGCAACACTGAAGACAGTGAGGCTTTTATGTTCAAAGAAACTGCTGTCTTATGTTGATAACATGGATCATCCAGCCCATGTAAAACTTGCAGAGCGCTTGCAGATGTGAGTATTGCCTGTCTTGAAATGATCACTATCTGAGAGCCTATGAAGAGATGGAGACATTAATGACAAATTATCCAAAGTCTTCCATGCATCCAGTGGAGCCTGGTAATGCCTGTGTCCCTCCACCTCACTGAAACTAAAGAAAACATACGCACCTTTCAAATCTCTTTAGAACAGAGACCAGGTAATCACAGAGGTGGCAAAAGACATTTTTTAAGTTTAGATCTAGATCTAAACTTTCCAAATCCTACTGCTTGGAAACAGTGCATTGTGTAACCACTTATTCCGGGCCAGAAGGGTGAGTATTGGCGGAAAAGCATACGCCGCGGAGAAATTCAAAAGCTAAGCCAGCAACATAACCCTTCTTTAAACTGCTCCACAACAGCAATTTACGAGTGCTCAAAATAGGTGACTTATTAATTACTTGCTTAATGACACCAGCCCAGCTCGGCACCCCACTGGGATAATTATTTGTTTCACAGCAGCACCTGGCAATTCCAACCAGTATTTGGGCCGCAGTGTGCTAGGGGCTGTACACGCACATAGAAACAGTCACTTCCCCGAAGAGCTCATCTAAATAGACAAGACAGGGAGAAAAGCAGTTTCATCTCGCCCGCTTCAGATGACGTCTAAAAGGCCTCTGCTATAAAGTTTCCATTAACAAAACCTGCGGCTACTCTTGGTGATGGGTCAAGACGACGGGAGATGAGGAAGAGTCTGTCTCAGTCCCTAATAGGAGAAATAACACAAGAAGAGAACCCTGACAATCCTAAACCTTTTGTGCTACTGGGAAAATGAGAATGTAACACTATAAATGTCTGCGGAGAGCTGGGGCAGGGGGAATTTTTCATTGAAACCTTTGTTTGAGGAAAGTGGCTTTTCAATCATGTTTAAAATTCAGTTTTCAGTGGAAAGGCACAAGGTTTTTCTAAGTCAACTCTAGCTATATGCTAATGTTCATTTATGGAAATCAGTGCCATACACGCCTACACACACACCTGAAAGCTAGCCAGAAGAGACCCGAAGATTGACTAACAGGAAATGAGCAAAAAGTGATCGTCTTATGTGAACCAATAACTAGAGGCGATGATTTTAATAAAATATGAAGACTGGGGGATGTGTGACTGTGAAAACAGAACTAGTTATTTTATAAGCAGCACTAAATGGGAGCATCAATTTAACAAAATCTAAAGATGGGGGAGTATTGATGTCATGCAGTCATGGCGGGAATTCCAGCACAGGGAAGTGCAACTATAGAGCGTAAGGTACCAGGGAGCCATTGTGATAAAACCCTCATTGATGAGACAGTAAGAGTAGCCAGTTTGATCAGTGGGGAGTGGGTTACGTCTTAAGTAAATGTACGCAGAGCTTAAGCCATTCAGGGACAACTGTAGCTGGCATGCTCCTCGTCTGGGACAGAGATTTCCTGCCTGTGTTATGACTTGTGATGCTCCTTTAATGAGACGGTCCAAAGACAGCAGGAGAATGGTCTTGTGGTGCAGTCTCTGGGAGGAACACAGAAGATGCCCCAGGCAGGTCACTTCCTCTCTCTGCTCCCATGACGTAGCAGGAGACTAATGCTTCCTTTCTCCCACCGCTTGTCTTTCCTGTTTCTTTGTGGATTTTAATGCCAGACAGATCCACTAAATCATCGAGTCTGACCTTCTGTAAATGACAGGCCGCTACATTTCACCTAGTTAGCCCTGGATTGAGCCCAGTAATTTGCCTGACTAATGCATACTTTCCAGAAAGGCATCCACTCTGCTGTGAAGAGGTCAGAATTTCCTTGGTCGCTTTCTCCCACACTTTTCTAGAGGCTCTTGTAAAGTTGTCTAGAAGAGCAGAACCCCCAAACTGGGGGAGTGGTAAATATAGAAGAGAACAGGCTGCTGATTCAGCGCTCTCGATTGCTTGGTAAATAGGGCACAAGGAACAATATGCATGTTACTACAAGGGAAACATACGTCTAGGACTGGACAATGTCTGCTATCCTCATGGGAGGGGGGACTCTCTCCTGGGGAGCAGTGACTGAAAAAGATTTGGTGCTAAACATGAGTCCGTAGTGTGATGCTGTGGCCAAAAGAGCTCATGTGATCCTTGGATGCACAAACGGGAGAATCTCAAGTAGGAACAGAGAGATCATTTCGCTGCTGAATCTGACACTGGTGTGACCACTTCCGGAAGAGTGGATCCAGTTCTGGTGCCCACAATTCAACAAGGATGTTGATAAACTGGAGCAGGTTCAGAGAAGAGCCACAAAACCAAGAGATTAGAAAACATGCCTTATAGTTATAGGTTCAAAGAGCTCAGTCTATTTAAAGAGATAGCTAAGGCATGGCTTGATTACAGTCTATAAGTACCTATGCAGAGCATAAAGATTTAATAATGGGCACCTCAGTCAAGTAGAGGCAGGTCTAACAGGATCCACTGGCTGGAAATTGAAGCTTGACAAATTCAGACTGGAAACAAGTTCTACATTTTTAACAGTGAGTAATTAGCAATGGGTGATGAATTCTCCATTACTGACCGTTTTAAAGTCAAGATTTTAAAAGATTTTTCTGTACTAGACAAGAAGTCAATGTTACAAGGGTCCCGTCTGGTTTCAGAATCTATGTTACAGTACCGGAAATCATTCCCTTCCTACCCACCCCTGGACTGAGGGCTACACATTCCCCTGCCTCCTGGCCCAAGACTCAACATCTCCAGAACCCAGTCTTCATAGGGTCAGGGCTGGGTTACTACACTCCGCAGATGAGGTCTGTGCACTCTGCCATTAGCCCACTCCGCTCCCTTTTCTAAGGGCCACTGCACTTACAGAGACGTCCTCTCTGGTGCCAGTCCGTGTTTGGCTGTGTCATGTCACTGCGCTTTGGGACTCATCTACTCTAGAAAATGGAATTTTTAGAGCAAGAGAATAGATTGAGTTAGTCATCCCTCTGGACACGCACCGCTGAGCTAAAGAGCACAGAGCAGAAATGATAAGGCCGGAGGCTAGACACAATACAGTGAAACCATTACTACTGATTTAGTCTGGGGCCAGAGAGTACAGAAAAGGCTTTAGTAAGTCATGCCCTGAAGTCCATGTAGAGAGTTCATGTCGACAATCTGAACATAGCCCAGACTCAAACCTCCTCAGTAGAATCTCACACTGGATTCTTAGAAGCCATTTTTCATCTGATCCCTTAAGTCCCAGCAGTTCAATTCACTGAGACTTATTGGCCTGACAAGCTTTTTACAGATTGGCAAAGTGTTCTGGTTTGGATTTTTGTTCGGCCCCACTCAGGAAGGTGGGAAGGTAAGAGCTTCTGGAGGTAAGAGCTGCCAGGGAGTGATAAGCTCATCTCTAAACGAGCTAGGAATCACGGCTGTCTGCCCACACCAGTGTTTAAAAAAAATATTTTTTTAAAGTAAAAAGTGACTTCCAAACCCCAGAAGCTGATCAGCTGATCTCGGAAATACAAGCAGCTGTTCTTTCTGGAAAAGTATCACTAAAGTCATCACTGATGTGCTGGAGGAGACTCAGGTGAACAGCTGGGTCTTCCCACAGGCCCCGAAGGCGACTGTGCAGCCAGGAAAGAGAATTCTACTGCCAGCTCTTCAGGGCAGGGACCGTACCATGCTCAGTGGAGGCCTGTCTGGATTGGGGCCTCCAAGCAGGATTGTAAATCAGATCAATAGCAGCAGCAGCCACCAAGCCCAGGGATTGCCATGGAGACGTCCATCCCCTATGGTAGCGTGGGGACTCCAGTGGTACTTGCGGGTAAGAGGCTTGTTTGAAATAGCGACTCTCACACTGCCCAAGGGCCCATGCCCAGTGATGAATTTCTATGATTTTTACACATCTGAGGAATCACACTCAGGGACAGGCAGGCTCATGAATGAGACACTCCAGAGCATCGTGTCCTTCTCTGGGTTTGTTTCTATAAAGCACCGAGTCCTGGTTCCTCTACGTTCTGCTCCTGCTCCCATAGGAAAGAAAGTTCCGCTGGATTCCACGGCAGCACGATCTGTGAGAAAGGGGCACCACTGACGTTCCACTCAGCCATGGCAGCTCCGTGCCTGGCTCTCCAAGGCCCAGGCAGCGCCGGTGAACTCTCGTTATGGGGTGAGAGGGGAGGCTGTGAGCTACACCAGCAGAGCACTCACCGTAATTAGCCTCTGATTAAAATTAATGTGGTTTGTTGATGTAACGCTCTCCAATTTATGTTGGAGTCATTATGATTTTTCGCTCCATTTACCTTACAAAATCTATTCAGACAAACTGCATTTATTAAAAGCAGAGATGCTCCGGCACCCACAGTAAATCCTGATTTGTAAAACCAAACTCGAGCCTGGAGAGAGGGACTAATTTATCCCCACCGCAGGCCTCGCGGTGACTTCAGCACATGGCTGTGACGTGCGAGGGGTCGGAGATCCTCCTTGCTAGGATGTGCAAGGATGGCCCCTTTCGCCACAGGGAGAGAATGATTCTGTAAATCATCATCATTCCCTTCCCAACGCATTGCTCTTCTGCCAGATACAATGGGCTGCATCCTTCCTGCGGTGACAGGGGTCGGAACACAGGGCGAGATAGGGCCCTGTTGGACTGACAAGCGGGGCAAGTATTGCACCACCAGTCAGGATCCAAGCCACAGTGCAGGGGGTCTGTGCAGCCAGGTCATGCTAACTGCAGATGGTTAAAGAGTGGGGGGAAATGTGCTTCCATTGCGGCTTGAGGCTCTATCGGGGCTGTTTAGCCTCACAATTGATAGGACAGTTGGACTCCAGAACAAAAGACATGAGGCTTTATAGCTATATCATAGCAATGCAGGTCACACTAATAAGATGATGGCGATTTGTACCCTGCAATTCCATCTAGGTATCCATATAATCACCACGGTTATCGCACAATGAATATCCCAGGATCACCACTGTTTGGCTGAGGGAAACAACTGAACTATTGAGTCATGTCACTCTGACTTAATGTACATCAGCAGTATTCAAATGTGAACACCAGGGGAGAATGGGAATGCTTGAAAATAACTCCGACTTTGGGAAGAAAATCATTTTTGGCGATGGAGCAAGTCAGCAGAGAGAATCAATGCAGACAACTCTCTCCAATTGTTCCAGAGACACATCAGTGGAGACATTTTTTGGTTTGGGATGGTTTTCCTGAAGAGAGCTGGTGGTTTCTTTCTTTCAAATCAGTTTCAGCATAATTGGGTCAGATTCATTCTTCGTGTGATGCCAACTGAATTCAGAGGAATTGCCCAGGAAATAATTTAGTCCCTTATGCTAGTGTATTGTTACTCTGTCAAGTCAACTATGTGCTTTTCCATCTGGTTTTAACAGCTCTATTGTTTGGATTGCTGATGACTGGAGGTAAACAGAATTCATAATGTAGATTCTTAATGCAAACCCACTGGGAACTTTTCCATTGACTTCAGTGGGTCTAGGATCAGGACCATATGCTGGTTTCAAGTGGTAGAAAAGACTAATGCAGAATAAACAACAACAAAGAACCAGTCTATTGCTCCACATTTGCCCGTACATCAACTGCAGAAGTCATTGATGAAACAAAACTGGAAACCGCTGATCTGCAAAACCTCCACTCTTAGGGGAAGCTGGGTAAACATTTTTTTTGTTAAATATATAGCTAATACTTTACTTAAGAGTTTGGAATGTGGTTTTTCGTTTGAGTGGATATGTACACCCACTAAGCAGAAAATTAGAGTGACATTTGAAAGAAATGAAGATTTGTTCCAATTTTTGTCTAAATTATACACAAGGCCTTGCTGTCTTGATGTGGTTCACTTAGAGATCAGTACTCCTGTTGCTGAGTGGGTTGGAGAGTGATTCATGCCTACGCAATCTTCTGTCTGACTGACAAGAAGAAAAGGCGCGGAGATCAATAAGGAAGACATCTGCAGTTTTGTATGTACTGCAATTAACAGAGGAAACTTTTGATGGTGCATCAGATCTATATAAATCAAGACATTTGGAACTAAAGATATTTTTAAATGTGGAATTAAAGCAAAAAATAAAGGTTTTAATTGAAAATTTTAAACCCAGACCAGCTACAGAACACCGGGGAAGTGTTTAATAATTAAGAATATAGTTAGCAGCCTTTCATACTTCATTTGATATATAACACAATATGGTGGTTAATCCATCAAATTAAAACATTGCATATCAAATAGGTTTCATTTCTAACAATTTGTCTTCTCTGCTTACCTTCTGTTGTTTGGCATCTCCAGAATAGTTATTTGATTCTCCCACACACACACTGAAAGCAAATGGCAAATTTGTAGTTGTTTAAAGAAGTTCAGAATAACAATGGATTGAACATAACAAGTGATAGCAAAGAATGAGGTAAAAACTCAATTAAAACCTCCTTCTGCCCTAGAAAACTCCCAGAAGAAATTCCTAAGGTTTTAGTTTGCTTCCTTCTTTATCTCCTGAACAACAGATCTATGAAGTCTTCCATGCCAGCCCTAGAAAGACATTGGAGAAATGAGTGAATTTGCACATAGAGCAGATAAGGATTGCTTCCATCTTATTAGGGCCTTTATTAGGGGCCCAGCTTGCCAGCTGGTAAGCAGTAATTATGGAAAGGAATGGACACGACTCTATAGGAATGAGCTTCGTTCAAATTATTGTCTCAAAAATCTCCTTACAACAAATAGGGCTTTCTTGTCAGTTTGCTGAACACGCTTAACACTCAGTCTCCTGTGATACAACTAGGCCTTTCACAGCAAAGTTGGGGCCAGGCGTAGCCCTGGGACAGGGCCTGAAGAGGTTGGTTTGCTGAGTGCCACTCCAGGGCAGGCTACGACACACATGTCTCTGAGTTAAGACCGTTGGCTGCAACTATTATTAACATGAATTCCTCTGACCCGTGATTACTATGAGCCACCCACAGCCCCCGGGGCTCAAAGCAACAAGATGCTGAACACTGTGACGTGATCCAGCAAAGCACTTAAGCGTATGCTTAATTTTAAGCAGTCCCATAAAACCCAACGGGACTAATTCATGTGCTTAAAGTTAAGCACTTGCTTAAGTGCTTTGCTGGGCCAGGCCAGAGTGGTCAGCATCCTGCAGGATCAAGTCCCACTTCCTTTGTGGGGGAAACTGGACATCCTAAGGGGACTCCCTGACTAGTAAACTCTAACCTGACCTGCCATGGTTCCAGTAACACTTCTCCAGCCCCCTCCCAATCCAGCTGGTTGTCCCAGGCTGGACACTGGGATATGGCCCCTATCCATGAGAACATCAGCTAGTGGTCTGCCTGCCGGCTGCCAGACCCCCAAACAGACCTCTCCCGGTCCCCCCGTCTCCTGGCACTAACAGGGGGGCGGGGGGGCGTCATGCTGCACGGTGACAGCGAGGGGAGCAGGGAGTTGTGACAAAACGCTTGGAGTCAGGATGGGTCCAGACCCCGCCCCCTCCAACCGCAAGAGCGTCCATACCAGGATCCGCGGAGACCTTTCAGGCCTGAACCCCTCTCTGTGACCATCCTGAGCCGAGCCAATCAGGAAACCATCTTATTTTACCCAGGCCCCATAAGGCTGGGTCCTTGTTCAGAGGTGAAGCTTAGGGTTAGGATCTCGTCTCCCTGTGAAGGCAGGGAACTGGGCAGGCTGGAAACACCCCATCCGGAGGGAGGGGGACGTGGTCTCCACCCAAGAAAGGCAGCAGCTGGGAAGCAGGAAGGCCACTAATGCCCTAGGGCAGGGAGAAAGTGTAAACCTGCAGTCACTGTCGTGGCCTTCACATGTTGAGCTAGCAGGACAGCGAGACCCTAAGAAACTGGAAAGTCAGAAACAGTCATTCATTGGGTCCGAGTGGAACTTCCTATTTGTGAATGCTTGAGAGATTTGAAAGCTCATTTCGATCTCACTCTGTCCACAGCCCTTTAATGTTTGCTTCCCTGACCTTTCAAGCCCAGTGGAAATACTCACAGGAAATCCATGGTAAGTAGAAATCTCCATTGTTCACTAAGAGCAAAACTTTCAAATTGCTCAGGATCGTGAAAGTCACACTTTGCAAGGTGTTACGCAGGTCACATGGTACCGTTCCTGATCTCTGAATGGATGTCTCCTTTAACTGGCAAAACACACAGCACAAAACACGCATGTGAAAATGGAGCAGACAGGTAGCAATAGGCACATCCCTGCCCACCACCCGTCTCCATCTCAGGATATTCCAACAGCACAAGCTGCTCCTGCAGGTTTGTGGTTCCATCGGGTGATCCCCTCTGTGGTCCAGCTTCAGGCCTGCCAGAGAAGCAGGAAGCGGAGCTCTTGAAGTGTCCATTGGATAGTGGGGCTGTGTTCTTACCTGAAGGCCCAGCCGCGTGTCGGGGGAAGGTCAGAGGCACGCCACCCCAGCAAGGCTCCAGAAGCACTAACAGCCCCACAGCTCAGGGCCGGCGACAGGGGGGGTACAACGGGTACAGCTGTACCGGGCCCCGGACTTAAGGGGCAGGCCCGGTACGTGGCTGTACCCCCTTGTCGGCGGCTGGGGGGCGGGCCGCGGGCGGCCGGAGACCGACCGAGGGGGGGGCCCCCCGCGGGCGGCGGGAGACCGGCCGGGGGAGGGGGGGGGCCCGCACGATCTGCGTACGGGGCCCCCAAATTCCTGTCGCCAGCCCTGCCACAGCTGGCCAACACCCCCCGGAGCCCTGGGGCGTGAAGTAGGAGAGCAGCAGTGTCACCCTCCAGCAGTGCCCGTGCGACACCTAACAGCCCGTGGGCTGCTCAGGCCGGCACCGGCCTTGGCGTTAGGCATCTCGCTCCGGCAAGAGCTCATCTGGCATAAAGCCCTGGCATGGGGGGGTAGGCTGAGGCAGTAGGTGCCTTGTTCTCCCTCCCTGGCACGCCTAGGCAGGACCACGGCCTAGGCTGGTTCCAGCCCCGGAGCGGAGGGTTCGGGTGCTGAGGGACGTTGTTGTTGATCCCAGGGATTGCAGTACAAAAGAACGAGCTGCTCTGCCATAGAGCGGGAAGGAGTCTGACTCCCCGGGCTGGCAGGAGTGGGGGTGACTGTTTTCAAACTGGGGAGCCGCCAATGCCTGCTTTGCAAAGGTGCTGATCAGCCACAGCCGGGGCACCCAAAATGAGGGGGCGCGTTTGAAAAATGTGGCCCAGGGAAGGGGCCAGGAGAAAAGCGTCTCTCCTATTATCACAGCTCCGGCTCGGAGCCTGGCTGACGTCTGGGGCCCGCTGTCCAGAGGGCCAGAGCACCAGGAGCTCCCAGGGGAGCTGCTCAAGATGCTTTAAAAAAGGCTGATGGGGAGCGCAGGGTCACCTCGTTCTTTCAAATCCTCTCAAGTCAGGCCCCCATGCCCCCCTCCCCCGACGAAGGGGCGTTGGGAAAGGCAGGCCCCGCAGTCTAAGCCAAACAGCACGACTCTGGAGTTCAGAACCAGTCGCATGTGCACAGCCCAGAGCTCGGGACTGAAAGAAAAGGCAGATCAGAGGCAGTTTGCTTCATTACTTCCCAATTACCCCTTGCAAAGTGCTGGTTTCGGGGAGATTCTGCTGTCAATCAAGACAACGGAGAACTCGGAGCCGCTACCGCCGTGTGTCACAAAACCGAACAATCCCAGCGCCTAATTCCAGGAACCAGCCTGGGACTGCAGCCTTGTCATCCGGAGCAGCAGAGAGTGCCCAGCACGGCGGGAACACGAGTCCCTCATTTCAGCCAGCCGTCGAGCTGCTTTCAGCTGCCATCGCTTAAAGCAACGCCACAGCCGCTGAACGGACTTTGTGGACGAGGTTCAGTGAATGGGAAAATGTCGGTGCTTTTCAGCCATTTACCCTACAGGGACCGTTACACGCAGCCACAGGGGACTGGAGAAAACAGCCCAGGGCAAAGGCAGCTCTGCCGGCGCCGTGTGACAGGAGCACGCCTGGGGTCTTTGCAGGAAGGGCGGCACTTTACCACAGGCCCTCTTGGCCCTTTGCATGGGCAGTTCTTCCCCAAGCACCCACTTAAATGTCCCAATAGTAAGTTTCCCTCGATGATGAAGGCTCAGCAAAGAGCCTAGCACAAGGCTGGCTCTGGAGGGAGGACCTGGTGCAGGGCACCCTAGCTAGAACCGGCCCCAGTTATTCACTTGCCGGGAATAAGGGAGACCAAAGGTTCCCGCCCCCCTGCTAGCATAATACATTGGGACATTCTTGTCCCCAGCTGAGGTACTAAAAGCTCTGAAGAGTCAGTGTAGCTCAGAGCCCCCCCATCCCCCGGCACCACTTGGGAGGAAGGGGGGGGACCTTCCAGACGGGCACTATTCTGGGGGAGGCAGGATCCAGCCATACAGACAGACATCAGCCCGTGGGGCGTAGAGGACACGGCAGGTGGGTAGATGCCACCAAGTGCCCACCCAGCCTCTGCCTTACTGCCTCCTTGTGCACACCAGCATCTTCAGAGCAAGAACGACGAAAGACTGCAGAGCTGCCCAGTCTGCTCATCCCAGGACCTTCAGGGGGTGTCTGACTCGAGTCCTCTCAAGGCAGGGGAGCCTGCTACTGCATGGGCTGGGATTGAAACGCTTGCTGCACTTACCGGTCAAAGTGCAGCGAGACGGGCGGCTGCTTCGGGAGCTGCTGCAGAATGGCTCTCCCGGTCTTCTCCTTGTCCTCCCATTCTCCTAGCCACTGAGGGCGTGGGGAGGGCCTGGGAGGTTTGACTTTCTCTACCGAGGAACGGGACAACCTGAACACCTCTTTGTTAAAGTAGGGCTGCTTCCCCCTGCTTGTTAAGGAATACAAGGGTTTTGTTACCTAGCACACCTTTCACCAGCCTCCACGGGAGTTTTGCCTGAGTCAGAGCTGGAGGATTTGAACACTAATTGCATCCGCTTGCTGTGGGATTCATTAGTTAATGGCAAGGACGTACTTATTACATTGTGCATTTTTCATCGTACGTGTTGTCCTTTTATTTCGTTAGCTGTTTGCGTGGTGAGCATGCATGACCTTGGTCTATGAAATAATCGGCTGCAAGAGGCCTTTTCATTGTAATATACAGTCAATGGGGCACCAGAGATTAATAATTTTAACAGGCTTTAGGAGATGCAATTTTTCCTTGAACAAAACACCCGAGTGCCCCCACAGTGCAAGGAGGCCAGATTTTCAAAATTGCCCATCTATGTCCATGCACACCAGTTTCCATGTGCATCCAACATTAGTGCTTATGCCTACATTTGATGTTACACATGTACGGCCCGAGGCAGGTGTGCAAACAGGTTACTCACGTGCTTTGGAAACTACACGTGAAGCTGGGCTCATGCAATAGGGAATGTATTTGTGTACACTGCTAGAAATTTCAGCCTTCTCTGTTTATTTGACCAGAAAATGGACTTTTTCCATTTGTGCTGCAATTTTACTTCCCTTTACGTTTAACTCATCCTACTACATAATAGAATTTACTAAAAGTCATTCTTACTTAGACTTAGCCACATCATATTCTATCTAGAATGTATGATCATACCATGTTTTCCATGAATGATACATCAGTTACTAATACTGTTTAGGACAATTATATTAAATATAGTCACCCACTCAAAATCTGAAAGTGTTATTTATCCTGCTTGGAAAATGCACACTGGATTATGTCTGCATTGTCTGTACCCTAAATTGCAATATTTAAAGAAAATGTGTATGTCCAGCCATTTCTGTTAGTCCATGCTCTTGCTTAAATACTCTGTCTCTGGGAAGGCTGTAAAGTTCTCTAGAAAATCTCTGGAAAATGAATCAAAGGAACTAGAGGATCAGTTCATGGCTCAGGG
Organism: Sternotherus odoratus; assembly: GCA_032164245.1. Taxonomy (NCBI): domain Eukaryota; kingdom Metazoa; phylum Chordata; order Testudines; family Kinosternidae; genus Sternotherus; species Sternotherus odoratus. The sequence continues at coordinate 84,042,802 of JAVMKO010000009.1, read as the reverse complement.
ATTGGAAGGAACAGCCAAAATGGGCTGTTTTATTATTTACTTTGACAATGTAATAGCCAAAAAACTCCAAAACCCCTGGCTCTGAACACTAGTGATAATAATATGCATGTATAAATTACAATGTGCATTGTGTTATGCTCAAACCATGTATCATACTGACAATTATGTCCTTGTTTTCTTTAAAATGCCTCTTGGAACTCCTCAAAGCAGCTCTTACCAAGCCTGGTGCTGGCAGGATTACATGTCAGCTGGATATAACCTAGATACTTCCTAAGCAGTCTAATTACCAGTCAGGGTCCCTTGGCTTCTTAACCTGTGCCTCCCTTATGTCCCCCTAGGGCTGCTGGATGCATGCACCCGAGGAACACGTCGAAATTGCTGGTTAATTTCTCCAAGTCAGACATTTCTTTTTCTTCCAGCTGTGTGTCACTCCAGTAGAATTACTGTAGCCCAGGGAAAGTGAATTTTTGCTTCGCTTTTCCACATGTGAGGCTAATCTGGAAAAGCACGAGTTCGGAAGAGCTGCTGTATTAACTGGGAGCGGCAATTAGGCACTTTTAGACCCCCAAATGCGTCTTTCACAGAGAGGGCTGCTGTGGGAGCCTCTTCGTCCAGGGCGAGCCCTTGCTCGTCTGGTGCTTAAAACAGCTGCACGTCTCATTTTCTCCCCTGCGTTTTCTGGCACATCTTTTTGCAATTCGCTCTGCCATTTTAAAAGGAAAATCAGTGTCCTGGCAGGTGAGAGTTTTTCTAGTGTAGTCATGGGCAGGAGGGAAATTATAAAACAGAGCCCAGGACTCTGCAAGCGTTCTTGTTGTGACTGGGTGTAGGAAGGACCCGATGATTCAGCCACAGCTTTTGGGGTAAGCAGAACCTAACTGCACTACCCATGACTTGAGATGTTTTCTGAAGCAGGGGATGGCTTCCATTTCCAACAATGTGTCTATTAAGGAAAAGCAATACAGATGACCAAGAGAGGCACCAGGTAACCTCTGCTCTTTAGATGGAGCAGCCTCAGGCATCCTCATCCACCCCCTCTGCTAGCAGAAAACAGCTATGGAGGATCCTTGCAGATAGGCCTGTTGGATCTAACACCAGAAGACCCCCTTGCCTTTACAGCAGCGTGGAGGAGAGGTGCAGGGTCCGTTCCTTACCGTCGGGAACTTTTGAATGAAGTTCCCCCATTGTTACCAGCAACTCAACTAGTCCCTGAAGCCAGCTTAATTACATGGTGTTAAATATGCCAGAAGCCACGAAAGCATCATCTACACACTAGCTGGAGGATAGCTAATGGAGACTTATTACTGTTTCAAATGATCAATTTGTTCCAAAACCTCTTCTACTGCCACCTCTGGCTGGAACAGTTCCTCAGATTTGTCACCTAAAAAGAATAGCTAAGGTGTAGGAATCTTGCTCAGATCCTCCGCCATGAAGACCGATGGAAAGAAATCATTTAGCGTCTCCTCAATGACATTGACTGCTCCATTAGCACCTCAATTGTCCCGTGGCCCCACTGACTGCTTGGCAGGTCTCTGGCTTCTGATGTACTTACATTTTTTTGCTGTTTAGTTTGAGTCTTTTGTGAGTTGCTTTCCCAGCTCCCATTCTTATAGTTTAGTCCTTTCTTCTTAAAAATAACATATTAGAGATTTACCAAACTAGTTAAAAGAGAGCCCACCACTGGAAACCTTAAAAGTGTCACTGGGAACTTTATTCACAAACAGCCAACAAAACAAATTCTTTAATTCTTTTCCAGGGCACTACAGCATATTATCTGAAGTAGTTTGTAGGACATGTGAAGACTTACCACCGTAATTGTGTGGAACAGCCTAAGATAGGAGGGGTCACATACTAAAATAGTATTGTCTCTCCTCCCCCCCTACTGCTAAAAACCAAACCAAACCCAACACAGAATCACCAAGGGTGGAATCTGAATATCTGACCTCAACGTTGATTAACTGAGAAATAGGATTTCCATCAGGTTGGGGGTTTCCATAGTACATTACCGCTATCATTTAGATTTTAAACAGGGTGATGGTTGGTAACAGATCAGCTTAAGGTAGCCTAAGAAAAGTTGTTTCCCTGTTTTAACGTATTTGCTACTATCTTGTTGCCTGCCTCAAAGAAGAAAAAACAGTTAGCTTTTTCCGTAACTAGTGTTCTTTTTCAAGCATTGTTTCTATAACTGGCAAACACTTTGTGGTAGCATCTGCCGTCTACCTATCATCCCTACAAAAATCAGAGTTTAAACTTCGGCAGCTACTCGGTACTCCAGTCAGCTGCCAATGCACCGCACTGGTCTAAACTTGGTCAGTTGGCCACCTCCCATGAAACCTGGAGTTTCAATGCAGTGTGACAGACCCTGCCTAGAGCACCATAAATGGGCTTGAATATTGTTTGAATGGCCTGGTAGCAGATCTCCGTGTTAGGGGAATAAAAGCAAAGTCCAATGTAAAACTAACCAGCTGCAACTCAGACGTGTTCCTTGACAAATAGACTGATTTTATACCGTGTAAAATAGTAACTGCTGGCAATCAATGAATGCTGAACAGCGAGAGACACAACCAGCACCTGTGGTAGCTGTTTTGCTAGACACAGCAGCCTCAGTCGCTGTGTGTATCACAAAATCTGCTCTTGCTGTGCTCCATAATGGATGATGATTGCACTCTCGGAGACCTACATCCCCATAGATTTTAGGCTCTGTCCCAGAAGGCGCCGATTACTTAAGTCGTCAGATAGTTGCACCAATATTTAGGTGAGCCACATTCCAGCACCGGAAGGGGAGAAAGGCTGCTGAGCTCAGTGTCAAAATCCACTAGCAGAGCTTCGCAATCACAACAGCAGCTGTGAAATATGCTTACAGGAGGGAAGAGATTCCACTGTCAATACCCGGCTCCGTCGGGCAGAGACTGTCATTTATTACAGCGGTGCAGCTCCTTGCGCAATGGGGCCCAAGCTGGTTGTGGCCTTTAGGTGAAACTGCACTATACATGTTCCATAGTAAAGCTACCTTCCACAATAGGTGAGACAGGGAGCATGAGGACAAAGGCTCAAAGGGCGGGGCCGTGAGCCTGGACAGAACCGTTGAGATCCCACTGAAGGACCGGGAACCTGACCATCATGTCGTGAAAGAACACCGTCTGCCCCTGGCCTGGCAGATGAAAGGCAGAAATGGCCGCCCGATGCACTGATAGAGTGTGCCCCAAGCCCTGGTTCCTCAAATGAAGCAGGTAGTTAAGATCAACTGCACCGAAGAACGTGAAGGGGAGATGCCCTCGCTACAGAAGTCTCCATGTTTCCCCTGACCATGGCCAGGGTTTGCCTGCACCTCCCAGGTCACATGGCAGCATGTACATATGTGGTGCACCACGCCAGGCTCCTGATGTGACCCCTGTGGCAATGGCTGGCGATGGCCTACTCCCAGTCCAGAGACCACCTGGAGAAGGTCATTGCCATTCCCACAAAGGTACCTTGCTGCGATGGTGGACTGACCCCGTTATAGTCTCGTCTGGCAATGCGCATGCCGGTATACTCCTCTTACTGAATACATTAGACTTGTCAAAAGGCAAGTCCTCTGTGGTATTTTGAATCTCCCTGGGGAGCCCTGAGGAATGCAGCCATGACTTACATCTCACGACTATATCTGTGGCAAACTGTCTAGCTGCAAGATCAGCTGTACCCACCGTAGCTTGAAAGAATATTTTGCCTGCTAGTTTGCCTTCCTCAATGAGGGCCTGGAATTGGCCTCTGTCCTCAAGAGAATTTGTCCTTAAAGTACAAAATCCTTGAATACTTCGAGAAATCATGTTTTCCTAACATAGCTTGGTAGTTAGAAGCACAGAACTGAAGACTTGTGCGAGGAAAACACTGTCCTCGCCAGAAGATAAAGTCATTTTAAGCCCTTCGGTCAGCGTAGCCTTGGGATGTTGTAATCTAGACCTTTCAGTGCCTGCTTGCTCCACCAGTTGGGTGCTGAGTTTGAAATAAAGGAACTCTGCTTCTTTGTCAGGTACAAAATAGCATCTCTCAGCCTTTTTTGGGCTGAGGGCACAGGAGGTCAGAGTGTGCCAGACCACCTTGACTGGTTCCATGATGGCCTCATGTAATAAGAGGGCCGCCCTACTTGGAGCAGGAGATTGAAAATATAAAGGAGACAATGCTGGGTGTCCTGGACCTCCTCTAGAGGAATCTATAGATCACTTGCCACTCTCTGTAGAAGCTCGTGATATTGCCTGTGGTCATTAGGTAGGGAAGAAGATGGGGCAGTTGCTTCATCCAGTAAGGAAGATGAAACACTTGTTGGTACCATCGCCAATCTCCTCTCCCGCATGCGCTGAGGGAGTGGGCAGGTGCTGCATGGGAAAGGTATGGTGGGAATGATGGACAAAACCGGGATGTCTACCATTGGGATCCCATGGACTCCAATAGGAAGGGTTGACCAGTTCAGGGGGACCCAAGCCATCAGGTACCATCAGTCTGTTGAGTAGTCTTATCTAGGTGGAGGATGGACCACAGATCTTCAAATTTCTGTCCGGACTCATGTTCCTATGTGGGGCAGGAGGATCATCTGGAGACTGACTCCTCTGAGAAGGCCTGTTCCCATTACACTGGCAAAACTGTTGATATCTGTGAGGGAAAGCTCCAGTCTAAGCACTGAGGGCAGGAGATGCAGTTCTTATACCCTGGGACTCTGAGCATAGTCTTTGTTCATGGGGAGAGACACTGTCCAATAATACATATATTTGTATTTCTTATCACGTGGGAAGCACATTAAGAAAAGCATTAAGGGAAAAAGACCCATCCATGTTTTGTGAAAAATCTTTCCAAGAAGCCCGAGTTTGTTACAGAGTTGCGCTCTGCTGTTCTGTCTGCACAGATGAATTTCCATTTAATTGCTACTGTACGTGGATAGAGATAGTTATAGTTTGCAAGATGACTGTGTCCACATGCCAAGAACCCTGGAGCCCACAGTCAGAGCTTGGAGAGTCATTCCTTGCCCTCTAACATCCTTCGAGTGCTAAATGAGGGGGAGAGAGAAGTGTCTGGAATAACTCATATAAACTACTTGAGTGAAATGTTTAAGGCCTTAGGAGGTAAAGAATGGTAAAGAATGACAATAATTGATAGATAAATTCTGAATTTTGACATTTTCCTATCTCCCATCAAGGAAAGCACCTTTTCTATTCTTTATATAAAGAAGATTCCTGGCTCAAATTTGGCTTGCTCTGTCTGGGGAAGGAGTCAAATTATTTCTATGAGAGATCAGGTAGATGAAATAAACTTGGTTTTATTTGGACTGGTGGTAGGAAGTTAATAGCTCTTCGATCCTTGTTCACACCACTACTTTAGAACTGAGTTACACAAAGATGAAAATGTAAACAGCCTTAGTTGGCAGTGTAATTTAATGCACAAATGCATACTGCATTGACCTTCAGCTTCCTGATGCTATCAGCCGGAGTCTCAGTTGGGGAATAGAAAGTTACATGAGTGTCATTGGCATTAGAATGTTCTTCTCACTGCTGGAGAGGAAGATTGTCCCAAAGGCAGGTGTACGGAGATGGAATTTCAGTTCTCCTGCTTCATTGGTAAATGCTGTTATTCTAAAACATGCAACAACAAGCCACAGCTCTTGAAGGAATTCAAAGATGTTGGCATTTGCTCTCTCAACACTATGTTACTGTAAGCCAAACAGAGACCTTCTGAGTTAAACAAGATACATTTAACAGCTGTAGAAAAATCATTAAATTGCCCCAACCTGCACAACTGCTGACAAAAATCTATACACTGATGAAGGCTACATTAAAAACTGCCCCACCTCTTCACTGTGGCAAGGAAAAAAATAGAAAGAAACCGCCCTGGCTTTAAAAATACTGTATAGAAAGCAAAAAGGAAATAATGCTCAAAAATAAATGATAAACTAAGCAAGCATTGACACATAGCACCGCCTCTGTCAGTTACACTAACCACAATGGGTCTGTAACAGCCATTTGCAGAAACTCACTTGAAAAAAGCAAATCACTTTCAGCAGTATCTGATATATATTCTTCAACGTGGCTCTCGGTAGTTTTAATCACAAAGGGAGCACATGGCTTTGATTGATAACTTGTTAAACAAGGTCGTCTTCAACAAATAAAATTACACAGAACATATAACTGGAAAAGCAGGTGTTGTTTCTGCTTGCAAGTACTTGTCAGACACTTCCGAATATATTCTTGTCAAGGAATTTAATAGCGTTGCATACTGACCTTGAAGTCATCTGCTTTGGTTCTTGTAGCTACAGACTCTATACCAGCACTGAGAGACTTGCTAAAATGTTTTTATTTACAGCAATGATCAGATTTAATTTACAAATATTCTTCACTCAAGACAAACATTAGTAAGGGAAATAAACTCCCCATACCCTTTCTATAGGGTCAACCCTGCAAATGAAGATGTTGATTATTTTTTTACTGCTACCAAGGTGCCCCTTTGCTTTTCCATAAAGTTAAGCTAAACTCTCCCTGTCCTTGGTACAGACTTTTCAGGAACAGGTGGCTTCACCACAGGGGTTGGAAGAGATCTTTTTTTTAATGCTTACTGGGATAATGTTAGTAATGGTTTAAATGCCTAAGGAATCTCTATGGCAGAATAGAGGACCTTAGCAGATACCGAGTTTGTTACACCTGGGATTGGCTTTAAATGCTTTTAAAAGGATTGCCATGTTCAGTGGGATTGGAGCAATGCTTTAGTAAATGAAACGTTACTGCAGTGCTATATCTGGTAAGGCGGCACACGTCTGGATTAAAGAGCAAAAGCTTGTTTTCCTCTGATGTTTTGACACATGATGGATTAACCAAGATGGTAGGATGACCAAACACCACCAGCAGCTGGGACCAGTTTTTGATGGAGCAAACACTCTGTTCAGGTATTGTCCATCTTGGAGATGTTTCATACAAGTGTAAACTACAGGCATTTTGCTGTACCTTTATTAAGGTCTCTACCCTCTCCTTTTCCAGTCACTTCTACCAAAGGTTTTGGTCTTCACTTCAATTTATTGATGGGTTCTGGAGCAGGTTATGTCATAACAAAAGCAATACTCATTAGTCTGTTTTCCAAAAATGACATGTAGTCTTATAAACCAAATGCTTATTTTGTATTCATTTTTGAACATGAACCTGTTTGGGAATCAAGACAGGAGTCCAGAATGACTCAGATTACAAACTGCTTCAATGGTTGGAAGACACACCTCTGGCCTTTGAGTATTGGAGATTACCACAGTTCTTCCAGCTGTCCCCTTAACATCCTTTGTATCCAGCTCAAGATAAGCATCACCTTTACATTCAATTACCATTCTCGCTTTGGTACTGTGACAGCTAGACAATGTTACCATTAACAATTGATGTAAAGGAGTTGGGCATCATCTGTGCTGTGAGCATTTAATGCCATCATAGCCCATAATCTCTCCAGGAAAGCAACCTTGCCAAGAGTGGAGAATTAATATCCTTCTGGAAGTAGCTTTCCATAATTCCTTCTAGCTTCACAAATTGAGGTTTTCTCAGGCTATCATGAAAAGAGATGCAGTCAATGTCAAGTTATTCAACAGCACACCACAAAAGAAAAAACAATTTATCATCTCCATTGAGTCTGAGATTTACTCTTAAATCCTGGTGAACTGATCTGAAATTATTTCATTGTGTGGTGGAATTCTTTAGCCATAAAAATAACATGAAAAAAATTTGAAAGGAGAAGCATTTTATTTAAGGACAAATCTAACCCACTGTCCGATATACAACCAACATTGGTGCAGAAATTCAACACAAGCATGTCTCATTTAAGGATTATAGCTAACAGTTTGTCATTTAAAAGAATGCCTAAAGCTGAAAGAGTGGCCATGGTTCCAGTTACCTGGCTGCTCTCAAACAGGGGAGCTGCTGGACTTCTTCAAACCTTCACAAAGATCTCCAAAGGATCTTTCCACATCAGCATCTTCAGAGAGCAGACCCTAAGGGCTAGGATCCACTTTCAAGAAGTGGATCCTAAGGATTCAGAAACCAAACATACTTGAATCATCCAAAATGAGTTGCTGTTTCTCTTTCTAAGAGGAGGATCTTTTCTAATTGAAAAATAAAGTAAATAGGATACAGGCCTCTGGGTTTTATGCTCCCAGTGGGTCACTAGAGTTGGCATTTAAACCAAAAATAGGTAAAGTGTATGTGAGGGCAATATTTTCTCTTCTGTTTCCTATGAGTGAAACAAAATATTTTATCTATACTCATTTGATCTTCGATAGGTCAAATAATTCCCAAGAGCATTCAATCTCTCATTTCCATACATGATCACCCGTGGTAATAACATAACTAGCCCAAAGTTGGAAAATGTTTTTAGGAAGAACCACTTTGCTTTTAAGTAAAATAAAGTTAAAATATGAAACCTCTGATAAAAGTACATTTGAATAATGAGTGAAGGACACTTCACCAATTAGATTCCAACAGAGAAACACACACACCAGCAGTTAGAAGATTTGGGGTTCAAACCCAATATTGTTATAGTGGAAAAACATGGAAAAGAACGCACATGTTGAGAGTATGCTACTAAGATTTATATTGTAACTGGTAACAGATACCATAATAAAATAAGTTAAATAATGTAAATACCCATCTCCAGATGTCTGCAAAAGCCACCGTGATTGTTAGCAATTAGTACAAATACTTGTGCTTTTTAGGATGGAAAGCCAAAAACAATGAGGATTTTGGGTTTAGATAATCAAAACTGACTAACATTTGTGATTATTTGCCCTGCATTTTAATTTAATTTGATTTAAAACCACAACTTTAAAAAACCCTATTCAGAAGCAAATTACTACGTTGGAACCGATAAAGATGACTGCACAGCACATTTGTACTGAACATTTAAATATTAGCTCACTCAATGCACAATTGTTCGACATTATTTCCACATTTTCAGTCCTTAAAATTACAATAGACAAGTATGGCCAAAATAGTTCCTTGAAAGTAGGTCAAAGAACCCATTCAAGACCATTTGTGCATTGGTTACCTAGCAAATTAATCTACCCACACAGATATACGCAATGTGTATCCCTGGCAACAGTGAGCAGAAGAAGAAAATCCAAGTAACATTAATGAGGTATCTTAGGCTGAATAATTGCAGTTAAAAGTTTTATTGAACAAAAGAAGGTAAAACATGGTAGTCTGAGTTCACTGAGCAAAAAGCAGCTCTCCTGCTGAAGCTGCACTTTGTGCTAAATAACCTTATTAACTGAGACTATACAGAGGACATGTAATATGTAAGTTCTCTCAACAGCAAAGGAGAAAAATTAGATTAAATTTGATCTGTAGGAACAATTTGGTCAAATTTAGTGGCTTGAATTAACATTTCTAGCCCTTATCTACATAACTCAATACAGGCATACAACAGGTCATACAACTGTACTGAATTCCAATTTATTAATAGCTTATGCTCCCTTACAAGCAGAACCTGATTACTGGGTGTGTGAGGGAGGGGGAAGAGACCAAAAAATTAAAAAGCCCAAACATTTTAAGTCTTTTGTTTGACATGTCACTTAACTGAGTCACTGTAAAACCCCTCAATATATGTTATTAAAAAACCTCGGGCCTACACAGGGTCCACCTGCTGCATAATATTAATATTTTTTAAAGTATTTGATTTCTCCTGTCTGCCTAAGAAACTCCATATGCTCTTAAAGCACCCAGCCAGTTGGGCAGGTAAGTAGATATGTCAAAAATACTCTGTGAAAAGAGGGAGGTAGCTCAGGCCTGCTGGCAACCTTTTGTCACAGTTAACATGGGTGCAGGCTGCCTCCCTTTAAAATCTGCAATCAAAGATGAAAGGAAGAAAGACTTCCAAATATGAAGTTTAGTGAATGCAATTACACATTCACTGCAACCCCTTCCCATAAGACTTATTGGGCTTCCTAATGTAAGTTGTAAGGTACCTCACACCCAATACACAACATTAAAAACGTACCTAATTCATATATTTTATAGACAATATCTTGTTTATCACTTGTTAAAGATTTGGCTCTGTTGAGTACATTTTTCCATAATCTTTGTTAACCACTCGATAAACATTCTAGGCCAAACAAACAGCACAAGTAATGTCAAAGTCTTTTCTTTTCCTCCCTCAGTAACTGTACCAATTGCTGTAGGCTAAGCCTAACAGATACTACTGAAGAAAAATTAGACACTCCATGATGCAGTGCAAAGGTATTACCACAACACCGTAAGTCAAAGGATTTTTTTAAGGTGCCGAAAGAGGTGACTCTCTAGAAGGTGACCCTGTGTTATCTTCTGGTGGGAAAACTGTCAGAGTGCAGGCTCGAATACCACCAAGTGATTCTGGGAGGTCAAAGACCTTGTGCCACTCATCCTTTTCCGGGTCATATTTCTGAACTATTTCCACCATACAACGATTATTCCAAGAGTACCCTCCAACAACGTAGATTTTATTTTCGAAGACAGCAACCCCAACATCACTTTGCCCACGTAACATAGCAGCAATTGGAGTCCACTGGTCTAGGGTGGGTGAATAATATTCACAGCTTAGAACATCATCGTAATCACTTGTTCCTCTAAAATGATTTCCGCCAATAACATAAAGCTTGTCCCCAACAGTACACATGCAGTGCAGACCTCTGACTGTTGTCATTGGGGCCTTCTGAGTCCATTTGTCTGTGTCGGGGTCAAAGCACATAAGTTCTTTTTGGAAAGTATCATGGGTAATTCCACCTATAGAAAGAAAAAGAAAAATCAAAGTAATATTGACCCCGGAGTAAATACAAATCATAGCAAAAATTTCAACTAATTTTAGAAGATCCCCAAGGACAATGGCTCTCAGCCTTTCCACACTACTGCACCGCTTCCTGGAGGCTGATTTGTCTTGAAAACCCCAAGTTTCACCTCACTTAAAAACTATGTGTGTAGAAAAATCAGATCTAAAAATACAGAAAGGTCACAACAGTTACTGAAAAATTGCTTCTTTTTTTCATTTTTACCATATAATTATAAAATAAATCAATTGGAATATAAATATTGTACATACATTTCAATGTATAGTATAGAGAGCAGTATAAACAAGTCCCCTTGTCTGTATGAAATTTTAGGTTGTACTGACTTTTCTAGTGCTTTTTACTTAACCTGCTAGGCAAATATCTAGATGACTTGATGTACCCAATAGAAGACCTCTGCATACCCCCAGGGATACACACACTCCTAGTTGAGAACTACAGCCCAAGGATATAGATATGGGAGACCCGAACTATTTGTGTGAAGAACATGCATCTCCACACCATGGCACCTGCATAGGAGGGACACTCCCGGGGTGTGGTCACACCTGGGAATTCTGAGGAATGGCTTTATCAACAAGGTAACAGTCCCAGGTTGTAATTTCTTTTCTGAATAAGGTCCAGGTAGCCATAGATGGTGCTGGGGAAAACGTGCATCTCCTTTGGCTCCATCTATATCCAGTCCATTCCTCATTACAGATCACCTGGTATCTACCTCTGCGCCAACACAGAACTTGGACTATGTGAAGGGGATTCAGCAAGGTCCCGAAGAGGGGAGAGTACTGTTCCTGAGAGGCAGCTCAGCCCTCCCTCTGAACTGGTGAGACAGACGTGTAGAAGTCCCCCCTCTAGTTGTGGATTTGAGAGAGGCAACTTGGCTGACTAATCCTCCATTATTTATATGAATCTTTTTAAAAAGAGAAAATAGCTGCATTTCTTTCCCATTTTACACTTTCTGATTTGGCAAACTTTCCCCCACTTTCATTTATTTCAAGAACTTGAAATGAAAGAACTAGCAACAGTTCTGAGGAAAGTGAGCACACTGTCCCTGTTCATGGTCCCAATCTGACAGACTATTTACAAGTGTAAATTACTATCCCTTTTATCTGCTCTCTGGTGACAGGTAATTGTCCAAGTGTGAGTAAGCTACTTCTGAAGAGTACCTCTGCCAAGAGCGTATCAGAGGTACTCCGGCGTCAGCAGAGGAACCAGCAGTAGTGGCTTTGAACTTACTGTAAACTGGTGATTTAATATCACCTTAAGACATTTCACCCACGTAAGATCATGCCAGCTTCCTAAAAAGATTTCATGCACCAAGATCTTCTTTATACTGTACTTGGAGGGTGGGCGGAGATCAGACTCAGTTTCTCTGATATGCAAAACACTATTTTTAAAATAGCTGATTTAAATAGGACTTTTCCATATTGATGCTTGCTATGGATGACCAGATTTGCTCCTAATTGGACCAAGCTACATAGCTCCAGTATAGGCAGTCCAAGGCTGAGTAAGCGAAGGTCACAGACTAAGAATTAAGGGTAAGGCCAAGAAGCCTCACCTTTTCGGGTCACTAAGTCACCTGAGAGATGATCGACCTGCCAAAATCCCCAATATTGATAATCTTGGAGAGAGGAAGTCACATGAACTACGAAGCCATTACAGCCTTCTCTAGCCTTCACCTGTGCCTGAAGGAGGCCTGCCAGCAACAAGTGCTGTGTCAGCAGAACATCACTGCCTTGCTCCTTGCCTGCAGTTTCAGCTTTTACTCTATCAGATTCTAGGCGACTGAGAGCGGAAGAGTTTGTAAAGCTCTTGCTATTCTAAATAGGATTTTTACTTTTTGTGTTGGTCTTGTTTCTATTAACTGGGAGATATCGCAGCCTGTTTCGCCTTTTTATGTTTAGGGAATGGAAGTGAAAGTGAGGCTGCACTCATGAAGGCCAGACAGGGATGGAGCTGGAAAGAAAGTTTCCCCAGGTATAAGAAGATAGTCTAATGAGCATCTCTGTGAGACAATGTTGTGTCTCTTATGTTTAATAGAACTGAAAGACTTGAGACTGACAATTTCAGGAGAACAAGAGTTGTTAAACGACAGCTTATAAATAATTCCATTATGGTCTGTATTATACCATCTCTGGGGTCGCATCGAAATCCAAAGAGTAAACTCTATAATTGGCTTTGAAGTTGTCCAGACAATAGCTTGGCTTTAGTATTAAGCAGTTATAGGTTTGATCCCTATGTCAAAATTCTTTAGATGGGGATTATAACCATATGGACAGACACCTTCTTAAAATCTGTATAAGGATTGATCATTGTTGGTATTAATTTGAGGATTTAACTGCAATTCAATATTGAGTCTAATGTGTTGATTTACCCTTGATTTGACCATTACAGAGCTTTACTGTTAGTTAAGTTTAATATTAATACTAGATTAAGTTTTGGTGATCTGTTTTCTTAAATTTTATTTTTAAGTCTTTTAATAAAATTAATAAAAAGTCACTTCTTTCAACAAGCAACATGCTCTGAGAACCTTTGAAACCTGCATACTAGCTAGTCAACCTAAAAACCCGATCAGGTCCTCCTAATTGGCCTTTGGTTCTCACACTTTCCTAAGGCCACACTAAGAAAATGGCAGAGCAGACACTAGAACTCAAGTCTCCCAACTCCCAGTATCATACTCTAACCACATTACAAATATGTTCAAGACGGCATTGTTTCTGACAATTATACAACTACTGGTTTAACTGCAGGATATCGCTATAAAACAAGACATTCTTCAGAAGATACACATAAGCCTAAATGATTTGACCTAAATTGTAATGCTTTGATTATCACAGGATATGAAGATTCCTAGACTTCCACAAGAACTATTTTAAAAAGCCCCTAAGATCTCTTTGGAAAGGAAGCAAGCAAAGAAACAAAAAAAAGAGGACTAATGAGCTGCTTAAGTCACCTAATGGCAGCCACCACTATGAGTGCTTGGCAGTCGTCAGACGATAATAACCAGAACAAGAGAACATTCGATTGAGAGACTGTCTGTTTAGGTATTGACATTATTTTCATCACTGAGGTAATAGCACCTATAAGAGTGTCTATATGGGCAGACAGAAAAACTGTGGAGAACACAAAGAACAAGGTGAGAAGCAATAGCAGGGACTGTAAGCTCACTTATAATTTACAGATGTGTAGATAGAAAATACATTAGATGAGGGCAGGAACCTAACAACTTTTGCACTAATGACAAATCCCTGATTTTACACAAAATGCGACAAAAAAATACAGATCCCTTCTGATGAGAAATCCGTCTACTAAAACCACCCTCTCGCCGAGGTTCAATCTATATCTAATAAACCGATGTCCTAGAATATGTGCATTTGAGTTCTTAAAGGAGGGTAAATAGAATTGTTAGAATGATTGTAGAATATATATTGGCTGCAATGCACTCATTTCAACTGCACTCTCTCTATAAAAAGGAAGTGTCCTTCTCTGAGGTGAGTGGAAATTCTCAGCCAAGTGTTATTTAGAACAAGCATGAGGCAAAAATGTGGGCATGGAGCCTCCTATATGCCACTAGCCATGAAAAGCATATGAAATCAGAGTAGGTCAGGAGGGACCATTTATTGATTTGGCATGGAATTCCCCTCAAAAGAAAACAATTAGGTGGGAGATCGGAGAACTTGCTTTCTCAGGATAACTACAGATCCTGATTTAAACAGCATGCATTACATTATCACCTTTCAGAGGCACAGCACCAAAGTTACAGTAACACAGAAGCACTGAAAGAAGTAAAGACACCACTCACATACTATGGTTGACCTTAAGATCCTTCCAACTTTGTCTTAAGTAAATACTTTTATCTCAGTATTTGTAGCATTAGCTAACCTTTCCAATCCTTAGTGAGGTAACTATTTATACAAGGCCAACATGACGAATTCTATACAACAACTATAGGAGTGTTTGTGTTCATAAAAATGCAGCACTGAAGGTTAAGATGTACTAGTGAGCATTGCAAATTAGAGATGTTTAAAATAAGTATCTACCAACAGTGGTATTTTTATCTAAATGGTTCTTTAGAGATTTAGTAAGTGTATGTTATTTGACTAACTTTGTATAAAGCTATGAATCACTGTTTGAAGAACAATTCTTTTAATCTTCATTCACCCGCTGGAGTAAGAAAAAGTATGTAGCCAATATTCCTCATGTGTGGTGGATTTTGTTCATGAACTTATAAGAACGATTTACCTGAAATATACATTAATCCCCCATACACAGTTCCAGCATGACCATAGTGGGGCTCATTCATTTTTGCAACATAGCTCCATTCATTCATTCTTGGATTGTAACATTCCACTGTGGCTGTTAAAAAACAAACAAAAAACAAGTGTGCTTGAATTTAGCATGGTAATTTGATTTTGAGTGCAGTAGTATGAAATACATTCATAAATAGACAATACATCAATGAAAAATTGGTTATTCATATAAGAAAGTTTCAGAGACACATTCAGATATTCATTCATCTGATGAAGTGGGTCTTAGCCCATGAAAGCTCATGATAAAACATCTGTTAGTCTATAAGGTGCTACAAGATTCTGTCACTGTTCAGATATTCAGTGTAGTTAAAGATATCCTTGAATAGCCTATATGTTTTCTGCCCCACAGGTGCAGAAGAAAAAACTATGGCCCAGTTGTTTCCCCTGGTTTGCATTCAATACAGTTGCTGCTTAGCCTGCCACTGTGGTTTGCTTGAAAAAAGTGAAAACAAAATTAGATATACAAGCGAGTCGCATCTAATGCCCATTTAACATGCGCGATTTCAGCTTTACGCGGTCAGCAAAGGGAAAAATAAAAATTTTAAAACTATCTGATTTCACCCGCCATTAAACTCAATGGGTTTCGTCTATATGTGGTTTTCGCTTTACACGCTAACCACGGAACAGAACCTCCGTGTAAGATGTGACTTGCCTGTATCTGCTTTTCTAATCCTGGTGCGTGGTGTAGCAACCTATCATGTTAAAGCTGCTGTTGTCTTGAAAGCAAATCAAACCTCTTAATTTTAAATAACCAGGTCAGGTTAAGAATCAGAGAGGTAGCTGTGTTAGTCTGGAATTGCAGAAGTGACAAAGAGTCCTGTGGCACCTTAAAGACTAACTAAAGTATAAGCTTTCGTGGGCTAACACCCACTTCGTCAGATGCATGCAATACTTTAGTTAGTCTTTAAGGTGCCACAGGACTATCACAGGTCAGGTTAGTAAACGCTGTTTTCAAAGAACTGAATCACATTTCATACACACAGACTACAAATATCTTCAGTTTTATTTGGGATTTGGATCCCAATGAGAGTTGAGCATTTGAGTGCTAAAGGTAGGAACATTTCTCAAGCTGCTTCCAATTAAGCCTACAGCTGTTTGGGGATGTGGTTCAGATCTGGGTCTGGGTTTGTAGCAGGCTAGGGGGTCTGGCTCAAACCAGGCAGGGCACTGAAGTCCCAAGCTGCCAGGGCAAGAAAGCAGGGGCAAAAGTAGTCTTGGCACATCAGTTGGCAACTCTAAGAGGGTTTCTGTGATCCAACCCATCACAGTTGCCAAATTCCAATTCTGGTAACTTCCCGTTGAAGGTTTGAAATGGGTACTAGTATGCATTGTTAAATTACTACGATCATCATCTTACTATCCATGAAAAACAGACATTTCTGCGGTGAAATGTAATACTACACAGTTTTGATAAGCTTAAAATTTTTGAGAAATGGCTGAAAACCCCACAGAAGTATCCTTTTTATTACTGATTGAAAGACTTTTTGAAAAAAATGTAAGGATATATATTTTAATAACTTTGAGCCTTAGAGCCTGCTATGCCTGAAGGGGATTGTAAATTAGTCAGTACAACAGAATTGACTAGAGAGAATTTAACATCTAGAGAAGTAATATTTAAAGCCAATCTCCTTGGAAAGTTTAATTCAAGTTTTCAGAAATTCAGAATCACATACAATAACTAAGAAGTTGAAATCAGTTTGAGTCCAAGGGGGCAAATTCTGTAATCGTTTTCCAATGCACATTTAACCTGCTTTTTCATGAAAAGTTAAGATTTCTATTTGGGGTATAGGGAGAGAGCTCAACTGGATTTCAGATCTTTAGACTGGCAGTTTTTATGAAGGGAAAAATTAAAGTGCAATATGAGTTGGATAGCAATTGATGCGAAGAAAAGCAGAGTATTTCAGTCCCCAAATCAAAATCCTAGGCAACCAGAATATCCAACATTTATATAGAGCTTTTTATGCAAAAGGATTGAAATCACTTTGCCAGCTGTACATGGAAATCACTGCAGCAGTTTAACTTTTGTGTAGAAGAACATTCTGTTTAACAGTAGTTCATTTCCTGTCTTAAACTGAGACTGCAGAGGAAATTTAGGTCAGAATGTTATTGCTTGAGATAGGTTCAGTGCTCTCCGTAAATTCAAAGCCTGGTCTGCACATAAAATTGCACCAGTTTAACAGAAGATGTGATTAGATATGGATTTAGATAAATTGCTGCAACTTTGTGTATTGACAGTGACATGAGCAGTCTTGTGTATATCAAATCTAATCACTGTTTTATATCAACTCAGACCACTGTCTTGGAGTTAGGGAAAGCATGAGACTGATTTTATGACTTTGCTGTTTATACAGAAGACTCTAGGTAGAGATATTAACTTTACATGTGAGATCTTGACATGGCCCTAGGCATGTAAAAAGTACCTGAAAAAAAAAAAGAATTTTTCTCCTAGAGGTCAACTGGAATCACCACACAAAATGGTTCCAATGGATAAATCCTTAATACTCAGGGAAGAGAAAAACTGTTGGCTTCTAGCACAATGCATGAGGAGATGCATGCATGAGATGATCCGCCTCCCAGCAGGTTCTCCACCAGCATGCAAGTCTTATTTGTAAATGTCTCAGTTCCCACAATCCACTATTAAATCAAAGAGCGCTGTGGAAATGATGCGAAGTAGGGTTGTCAGGTGTCCAGTTTTCGACCACAATGCCCAGTCAAAAAGGGACTTTTGGCATCTCTGGTCAGTACCACCAGACCACTAAAAGTCCAGGGGGGCTAAGGCAAGCTCTCTGCCTGCCCTAGCTCTGCGTGGCTCCTGGACACAGCCGGCATGTCCACTTCCTAGGCAGCCCCCGCCCTGAGCACCAACTCCGCAGGTCCCATTGGCCGGGAACCACAGCCAAGGGGAGCTGAGGGGACAGCACTTAAGGTATGGGCAGAGTGCAGAGACCTCTAGCCCCTCTACCTAGGAGCTACACATGCCATCCACTTCCAGGAGCTGCTTGAAGCAGGTGACAGCCGGCTGGAGCTGCATCCCAAATCTCCTTCCGCACTCCAATCACCTGTCCCAGGTCAGAATCCCCTCCCAGAGCCCACACTCCAACCCCTGCCCCGACCCTCAGCCCCTCCTGCACCCAAATTCCCACCCAGAGCCTGCAACCTTTCCCCCCTCCCCATCCTCTGCCCCAGCCCTGAGCTTCCTCCTACACCCCAAACTCCTTGGCCCCAGCCCAGAGCCCCTTCTTGCACACCAAACCCCTCATCCCCAGCCTCACACCACCAGCCAGAGCCCGTACCCCTTCCCACAGCCCTGGGAGTGAACGATGGAGGGAGGGAGGGAGAATGGCGTGAACAGGAGGCGGGGCCTCAGACAATGGGTAGGGCTACGTGTTTAGTTTTCTGCAGTTTGAAAGTTGGTAACCCTAATGCAAAGGAAAAGGACATCTACAAGCTATTTAATCTGTGGTGGCAGAAAGCAAAATATTATACTGCAGGAACATCTATGTATGAGTCTGATTAAAGCTCCTTAAATGTCTGCTAGAACTGAAAATCAAATTTTAAGGTCAGAAGAGACCATCAAGTCTGACCTGTATATCACAGAACATTAAGCTTCACCCAGATGCCCCTATACTGGGCTCAATCCCTTCAGTTAGACCAAAGCATACTAGTTCTTAACTGTTGTGTGCCACAAGCAGAGAACAGGAGAGAGCAAGATGCCACCCATGCAATGTAACAGGCAGAATGGATTATCCTCTAGTCTAGGGTGAACCATTAACATGGGTCCTCCACTGAAGCCCATGTGCTTTGACACTAGCTCGCAGAAGTGAATGATGGTTGATATTCATTAATTATACACTAGATACACTCACAAGACACTAAACTTTTACTCCATGTTGCACCACCAGGCAGATGAAGTGAAAAATTATCAATCACGATAATTTTAGCTAGAAATGCATTTAGATATTAAATCATGAAAGAACCATGTTAAAAATCACAGTTAACATATTAGTACACCAAAAATCAATTCTACTATTCAAAACTTTGCTAAAAATTAAAAGTCTACAACTGTAGCACTATATGCTTCTCAAAAAGGAAGTTTATGATATGACTAGGAAATCCATTGCAGATTATCTGAATTTTGCAGATCTGTAGATGAGTAAAATGGGGGTGGGGAGAAGAGAAAATCAGATGCTGCCTCACAAAACGATCAGTTCATTTTTTCTGATTAGTTTTAATTAAGACAATACTTCACAGTACATTTATAAAATACACTGCAGTACATCCACAAAAGTAATGAAGTTTTAGTAACAGGAGATTTCACTACAAAGCCAGATCTGCTGCCAAGTCTCTGCTGTGAATGGGGATGAGATTTTAAGATTGCAGTTTTTCTTAAAACATCTGTATGTGTACACTTAGTGTGATTTAAGTAAGTGCATAATATAATTTCAATCAGAAATGTGAAGTATAATACTGTATCATTATTGTATTTCTAATACACAGACAAAATTTACATATGGGTATATATCGTCAAATCTGTATTAACTCTGAACACTACTTGCTTTCGGAGACAAAGAGCAATAATCTGACATTTCTGATGGTTTATGCTAAATTAAAAGTGAGGAGCTCTTGCCTATTGTAGTCTGATGATCTTTTTTTCTCCTAGTAAAATGAATTAAAAGTTTTGGAAAAGAGGATTAATAGGAAGGGAGACAACCATGAGAGGCAGAGATTATGGAAAAGAACAAGTAATTTTTAGTAACAAACAAGTAGAGTGTATCAGTACATTTTTAGTCTCACAAATAAGTTATTAGCCTGCCTTTAAGCAACAAACATGGTTAAAGCACTGATAGTCCAAAATCACTATTGCAAATACTGCAAGAAAAAGTCATATTTTGAGATGCAACTGCTCAGGTTTCCTTCAAGTACAAGAGACATTCTTTTTCAAATAAAAATGTGTTAAATTATTTTGGCTTACATGACATACAAGGTTACTAAATCATGATGTGTTTGAAAAGCAACTGTTATATGGAGGCAGAAGTAGAAAAGGTTAATCTATTTGCAAGCAAACATTTCTTCAGACAAATATTTAAAGTTCCTTCTAAAGAAACTTGGCAAAATTCGGTAGATGCTTCCATAAACATTTAAATAAATGGCAGTGAGCATTTTTAAAAATAGTTTGATGCTATTACACATCTAAATCAGTCCGCAAGATGCCACTTCATTCTAAAAGTTAAATTTATTTTGAACTTCCTTCACAAAAGTGTACCTGAAGTTCCCTGACAGTGTCCAAATTAATCTCTATAGATGCTGCTGGAAAATAATTTGAAAACAAAGTTAGGATACTTGTTCTTCCTCCCCTTTTTCACAGAACAGCATAAAATTTTAAGACCTGAAAAGACAAAAATTAATACATTCAAGATAAAATACACTTACCTAGTTCACCCGCTGCATTTCGACCACCAACTGCATACAAATGTCCTTTGAGGGCACTTAGGTGGAAGAAGGTACGCTTTTCATTTAAAGATGCAACTTGCATCCATTTATTATAGCGAGGATCAAATCTGAAGACTGTGTCAACTGCTGTTTTTCCTTTCGTGTCGTAATTGCTCTGTCCACCAACTACATAAAGGAAGTTTCCAATCACAGCAATGCCATGCTGATATCTTGGTGCATCCATGGGAGCTAATGATTTCCATTCATGTGCCTTTTCATCATACATCCGTAATTCTTTGCTGACAACCAGTTGCTGCCTTAAGACTCCCCCCAATGTTACTAAGTGAGTACTGTCTGATCGAATGGCAGTTCTCTCTGACTGCATGACTGGTTGCATGTACGGCATCATTTGGTAATTGCTGGCTTCCAAAAGCAAATTCACACATGTATTGTCAGTTCTCATGAAATCCACGGTTTGTACATAATTAATAAGATCCTGTGGTGTCATCAGTGGAAATCTGATGTTCTTCATTAGTTTTGCAGCATATTCCATTCGAGGCTCCTCATACCGTAGCCAGCGACAAGCAGCCTTGAAGAGTTCAAGCTCAGTGCAGTGCTTAAGGCTATTGCTTGAAAGCACAAAGGCAAGACGTTCAAAGGGGAGTTTCACAAACTCACCAGTACTTAATAATGCGGGGAAGTTCTTCAGGATGAAATTATTAACATATTTATCCACTTCTGTGAGATTGTATGTATTGGCAATCCGCCCAACCTCAACACAGTTTTCCAAAGAAACCTATTAAGTGAGTAGAAAGAGGAATCAAAACACTTTTTCCTAATTTGCTGTTCATTTAGTCACATTAGGATAATACACAATTTAAAGAATACTATGGAACCAACACTATTTGAATCATTTTGCAATGCTCAAGGTGATTTACACATATGAGCAAATAAATATTCAGCAGATGCGTATATTCGTGATTGCAAGAAGAGATTAAATAAGGTATTTGTTGCTTTGAAGGAAGAAACACGACTACTGCAGAACAGATGGCACATTAATTATACGTCAGATTTACCATCACAAAATTATGATACATAGCAATTATAAGGCACTTTATCTTCAAAATGCTCTGCAAACATCCTTATATGTTTGGAATGGGGAAAGTGTAGTAAGAGGAATGTATAGCTTTGTCAGAGTGAATCATTATGTGAGCTGGGGTTTGGCCTCAAATTACTAACACATTCCCATGCACCATCACCCCCCCTCATTGATTGTTTATCACAAAATAAGACATACTATTTTATGACTATTCTCCTCCACACCTAAGCCACCCTCCATAAACAGTACCCACAGTGCATATAATTTTTACTATACAAGATGTTCCCTAAGAAGCATTCACTTGCACATGATGGTAACCCTTTAAAAAGCAATAGCAGGAAAATAAAAGTTAGTATAGTGTTCAGACAGGTTAGTATGCCTCAAAAGCACAGAAATGTCTACAGTTCAAAATATCCTTATTAAAGTTAATAGTAGCAAAACCAGAAAGTGTTTGGAGAAACCGGCGGTGTTTCTTTCAATCCTACACATTTCATACAGACAGCCTTTATTCTGCATTTTTAATTCCTTAGGTATGTTCTTTATAAAAAGATTACTTGGGCACCATAACCATAGATAAATGTTTATTTTACCGTACATACAAAAACTGTTGATGGAAATATTGTTGTCAATCAAAATGTACAAAGAGGCAAAGTAAGAAAATGCTGCTTGAAAAATTATTTGGGTTTGATTCAATGATATTTATTGTGTATATTTTGACGTGTGATGTAGACAATTTCTGTTTTAAGTTATAAAGCTTTAGCTTTTTGAATCTCTGCTGTCATTAAATTGTCTGACCCCCATTGCCTGACTCCTCATAATTTTGTAAAACTGTGAATATTTAAATAGATGAAAATCTAAAAAAAAAAAATCTTTAAAACAAACATTGATATCTGTCAAAATTATCAAAAAATAAAAATTGAATTCTGCCAAGCCTCACCATAACTAATGTATAGAAAACTGTTAGTTGTAAAGATTAGTTTCAATAAGGAGTATGTGGTGTATTGAAAGACTTAGCATACGTCTACATACCCTGTTTCCCCGAAAGTAAGACATCCCCCGAAAATAAGACGTACTTCCAGTTTTGCCTCTCGCTGCAATATAATGTAATGTAATTTTGGGAGCAAAAATTAATATAAGACACTGTCTTATTTTCGGGGAAACACGGTAGCAACTAGACTCCGGTTGGACTATGCCCGCTGATTTACCCTTGCAGGGCTCGGGATACGGAGTCGTTTCACTGCTGTGAAAGTTTCTGGGCTCAGGCTGGAGCCCAAGCTCTAGGACCGGGTGAGGGGAATCTCACTAGATTTGGTTTTTCCGTAAAGTTTCAGCTCTGAGAGTCAGGAGAATGTCATTTTTTTTAAAGTAAGTTTTTAAAATTATGGTAAAGGGAAAAAGCTGATCATCATTGCTTGAGTGTAGCCTAAAGACTCAGAGGCAAGAAACCAAAGAACCCAAACATATTTAATATTTTGGAGCCTGATTGTTGAATGCTTGGGACTAGCAGTACTTCAATGCCCATCAGAACCCCAGAACACTTGGATTTTTTCCAAAGATTTTGTCCAGGGCAACAGCAAATGGTTTCAAGTTAGAAACATAAGCTGCCCATTTGTTTGGGTTCACCACATGGGATCTTATCGATATCATGTTCATGTCATTCATGAGTGTGGCATTGTTCCTTCAACATTTGACCAATTTACAAATCCGCAAACTGTAGTGGTGATGATGTTTTTTCTTCACCAGGAACAGGGCCTAAGAACACAAACTCATTTGAGATAAGCCACTGGAAAGCTCCAAATGATAATTTTCATTCACAGAGGCCTGCAACGCCCTCAAAAAAGCAAGAGGTGAAAGGTTCCATACTCCATTATTAATAGTCTGTAAAACAAGCCCTGTAATTTTTTATTCTTTTTTAAAAAAAAAACATGAACAGGTGACAGGCTGACAGGATTTATACAGCAAAATGCCTATACATCATATACTTGAATTAAACTTGCTTTATAGTTGTTAGGAAAGAAGTACAAAGCTATTTAGATCAAAAGCTAGATAATGAATGAATTAATCATCACCTACAGAGTATTTATGAAACTTGACAAACATTTTTATTTTATTTTTCCTTTAAAGTTTGTCAAGATCAAGCCAATTTCAAAATGTTTTCATCATAGGTTCCATAATTACATAAGTTAGTGGCAACTTGAGAACTATACACACTAAATTAATTTAACACTGGTGTAATTGGAATAGTTTGATTTCTAAACCTGTTTAAAGTTATATAAATAAAAATGAAACAAAACAAATGGGAGAACCATAGTAATAAAGCAGCCAATTCATGGTGTCCTACAACTCAGTTAACTTGTAACTAAGGCAAGAGTTACTTATATATCAAGGTACATGCTAAACACAGGTATCCAATGAGAAAACTTGCATGCAAATAGAAAGATGCAGGATTATTTCCAAAGGAGGGCAGGAGAGACAGAACATGGTGTTATGGCAGACCGCAGTGGTCCAGGAAAAATTTGCTTTAAATAAGGGGTCTCAAACACACGGTCCGCGGAGTTATTTCCTGCAGCCTGCCATAGGTGCCAACTCCACCAGCAGACAAGCTTCCTTCACCCTCTGTCTCCCCCCTCCCCTTTCCCTCCACCAAACCTGCAGCGTCTCCACTCTTCCACCTACCTCCCAGCACGTCCCGCCGCCAAACAGCTCAGGGGAAGAGGTGGAGAAGAGGCAGGGCTGGGGCAGGACTTTGGGGATGGGGGTAAGAAAGCGGGTGGGGAAGGGATGGGAAGAAGGTTTAAGTAATTCTAAAAGTAAATGCATGTTTTGTCGTTTGAGTGAGGTGCATTACTGAGTGTTTGTATTTTATTAAAACCCCTCTTTGCATTACAGTTCTAAAAAAAAGTTAATCATTAATATAGCATGCTATTAAGTCACTTCATTTTTTTTCATTTTTGACTATATTTCTGTATTGTTGTATGGAAAGGTTTTAGTGATGCGGTCCTTGGTCCAATGTATTAGTCCTTACGTGGCCCTCATGATGATTTGAGTTTGAAATCCCTGCTTTGAATTAAATTCTGGGCAAAAGAGGTACAGGGAGGTATCCAGGGAGTTTATGTTGCACTGAAACAGACAGTAGAGTGCATGCCTGTTAAAAATCTATATGTCAAAACTTTCTAAGACACATTTGTTTTTAATCTAGAAAGTTAAATCCTGTTTCTGATCTAATTAATATCCATACTATACTTGCAAACCTTTAGTTGGGAATTTAACAATTCCTGTTTGATTCATCCTTGATCCATTTTGTATGTTGCTACTGTTTGTATGCTACTCTGCTAAACACTATCTGCAGATCTCAAAATAGATCATCTCAAATCTATTCTGCAAAATATTTACTCTTTAAATGTAAATAGTTTTAATGGTTTCATTGATGACTGTCTAAATCTGATCTATTGCAACTTTAGTGGGCATAATCCTTTTAAGCATTATGACCAACTATTTCCTAGGTGAATTGATGGGGTTGTGCCCTGCTCTGTGCTTGTCTTGATTAAAAAATGAATTTATTTGAACAACCTCAACTTTGATTAAAATGTTAAATATTTTCTTGAAAGCTACCTTTCCACTAGCCCAATTAGTAAATTTTTGATTGGTTTTATTGCGCATTGAGACAGCTACAAAGCGACATTATGTCGTATAGACTAATCCTAGTCTGGAAAAAACCCAAACAGCAGGGTGTCTAATAATTGCTCGCACTGAAATATTCAAAAATTGGACAAGATACAATCTTATCCAAATGCTGCTTAGATACAGAGCAATGTACTTCATAGAATTTCATTTACATGATAATTTAAGTTCCTTTTAATTTTTATGGTTTATGTTATAACAGACACGGTAGATGCAGAAGCTGATTCTATTGAATGGAACCAAAGAATAAAAGGGCTTATTAACAGGCAATGGAATATCTCAGCCACTAGTAGTGGCCCCAACAGTGCTCCTATTGAAATGAATGGCAAAGCTTAATGACTTAAAGGAACAGCCTAAGGCAAAATGTAACCTCTCTCTTACAAAAAAGCTTATGAAATATTTGAACAAAGACATTTTATACACAGACAGAGAAAGGATATAATTGGACAAACATTAACAACGCTATCAGAAGGAACTGAGGGAGAGTTCACTCCAAGTAAGCACTCTTTATACTTTGGATGTTTTTGTCTACACAGCAAAACAGTTCAAGTTTATTTACCCAACAAACTAACTCCTAAAAGCTAAAACGTGGCCAGCCTAGGAACCTGTGGCAAGTCCCACCACTGACTGCTGCAGTCAGTGCCAGGGCATACATGTCTTAGGGCTGGTCTCCACTAGGGGGGGGAAATCGACTGTAGATACGCAATTTCAGCTAGGTTAATAATGTAGCTGAAATCGACGTCTCTACAGCCGACTTACCTCCCATCCTCACAGTGGTGGCGGTCGGCGGCGCAGTCCCCCGTCGACTCCAGCTTGCGCCTCTTCACGAGCTGGACTTCCGGAGTCGACGGGGGAGCCGCTGGTGGTCGATTTATCACGTCTTAACGAGACGCAATAAATCGATCACCAAAAGATCGATCCCTGCCGGCTCAAGTGAAGACAAGCCCTTAGTATCCTTGTAGAATTTATTAGGTGCTATTACCGTGCTTCACTAACAATAAACCTGGCCGGGTGCCTTTGTACCTTAACGAATTTTGCAGGCACTGGCCAGTTCGCTTGAGGTCTGCTGTGCCGGCTGTCTGCACAGAGCTGGGGCAGCACACAGAAATAACACACACGCAGATGAACATCTAACCACAGTGGTGACCCACAACTGCTGATCTGGTAAGTAAACGAGCAGTCCTCTATAGGAATCACAATCTAACATGACAGAAAACCACAAGCTATGGAACCCCCTTATTCTCTCCCTGCAAATCCCCACAAAGTTTGGACACTGAAGGTTCTGACCACAGCCATGAGGCAGTAAGAAGGAACTGGAGAGTGACTGGAATTCCCCACTATCACTTTAGCACAGTATTGAGCCCATCCAAAAACAGGAGGAATCCACAGAAAAACTTCACACTGATACTAGAATCTAATCAAACCCATGAGAGATGTGTTCTCCACCTTCAATGAAATCTATAAGAAAGTGGATAAATATTCCTTTCAACTGATCCTATTTAGCATAAACAAAAGCAGCTGTTTCCCTAATAAAGTATGCTGAACAGCCCGATGTAGTTCACAGAACACAGTGAACACACAAACACAGAGCAAGGACCAGATGAGCGCAAAAGCTCATTGGTGTTGCACTGCAAGAACATGCCACCACTCAAACTCAAGTTTCTGTTAGAGAGAAACTCTACAGAAGCCTTGCCAAGAATTAGGCTAAACTTTATTTCTGACATTGATTTAACTGTATATTGAAATCTTATTGCAACTTAAGGTTTATTAACAGCTTCTTTGTTCAAGCATGAGGAGTTGGACAGCATATTCTTAGAGAGGAGATAAATTGGCCGAGGTAAACAGATTATGTTGGATTTGACATGTTTAATTTTTCATTCATCTGCCGATCTCTAATTCTTTAAGCAAGTTGAATTATAAGACATGCCAAGATTGTAAGTGAACCAAAATTGCTTAATTGCCTGCTTTTCTTTAGTATTCTCTTTGCAGAATAAATACTTCATTACTCACAACATTGAGTTTTCTTGCTTGCTTAAGTCGTGGTAAGACTGTGTAATAGAGTTCCACGATTCAACTCGAGAAGCAACTTTTATTCTGATTTTTATTCCTCCAGCTCAGATTTTAGTAATTCAGTGAAGAGTACAAGCTGCTCAACGGCCTACATAACTCTCCTGCTTTACTACAGTTTCTAATAACTTTCTAGAAATGCAAACAAGCAATTCATACTGAGATCAAAAAACGTAAGTGGTTCAAGAAATAATTCCAAAAGCAAAGGAAAGAAGCTAAGTGTTTGGGTTTTTTTGCAAGAAAAAGTTCCTAGTAAGAATAGATTATGCAGTAGCCTGTCCTCCCAGAGGAGACGTCAAATCTCCCTTTCAGAGAAGAGTATTCTTCTTGTTTAACTGTATTTGCAGGAATTATCAGTTGCCTTAATTTATTTGACCAGAACTGGCCAGATTGTTCAAAAAAAGATTGAAACAGATAGAGCAGGCCAGCCAGCCATTCCTGAAGACGAAGCAGGGGAGGATGGGAAGAAATGTGTTGAGAGTTCTGACATGGAATTAACTAACAAATAATAAATTTAAATAAAAAGTCCATGCACAGTTGAGTCAAGGATAGGGAAGTAAGTTCCAGGGGTAAGAATCCCTCACAGAGAACATTTTGCCTCCAGCCTCCTTTCTTATAAGCCAGAAGGATGTCAGCCTGAGGAACCTGCTGATTGTCTGCTGAGATCACTTTCATTGCAAAGAAATGTCAGCTTCAGTCCCTTTGCTTTCAATGGTCTTGTATTTACTAGGAAAAGAGATTTGTTCTTAATGTATTTGGTAACATGGTAAAATCCTAGCACAGACAAGTTACAGTTTTAACACATTAGTTGAGGTAAAGCCCTAGTAGAGAACATAGGTTCTATCCTGACCAGCTGTGTGTTAAGGTACAACTTGTCTTATCCACACTGGGTTTGTACACATGTTAATGTGTAAGCTAACAAGTGTTAAAAAATAACTTTTTCCCTAGTTTAGATATGGGCAATGGATTTTCCAAGACACCTCATTTTTCCACCTGTAGACATTGCCACACTGAAGAAAAGTGTTTAAAACTGTGGTCATTTGTCATGGTCAATTCTAGTATTCTTCCCACTCCTTGGGTTTTAAATGCTACTGTCTGTCTATGTACACTTGGTGCTAAGTACTGCCAGAAAATGTGTGTTTTTCATTTATTGTAAAAATACCACTTATACTCCTAGTGCAGACAAACCTTTTTATGCTTTCAGGTCTCAACTAAGTGATGGGAAAAACCTCCAGAGATTCAGAAGTTGAGTCTCTCCATCTAGTGTGGGTGTATGTGTATACATACATACATACAGTAGACTCTCGATTATCCAGGATGATAGGGAAAAAATAATTCTGGTTAATAAAATTCTGGATAATCACCATCCATAGGAAATATGGGGAGTGGGGGTTGATTCACCAGCCATCCTGCACCAGGGAGAGGAGGTGTTGGTTCACTGGCTGCCCTGCGCTCTGGTAGGGTTTTTTTGTGTGTGCTTGGGGCGGCAGCAAAGCCAGAGCCGGCCCTGCGAGTAATCCACATCCTGGTTAATCCAATCCTGGATAATCAAGAAGTGTGTGTGTGTGTGTGTGTGTGTGTGTGTGTGTGTGTGTGTGTGTGTGTGTGTGTGTGTGTGTGTGTGTGTGTGTGTGTGTGTGTGTGTGTGTGTGTGTGTGTGCACAGTGTATATATAGTATATACAGTAGACTCTCAACTATCTCTCTCTCTCTCCCCATTTTATATACAAAAACTACAAAATGATCCTCTGAGTCAAACTCTCCTCTTTCAGACAAACCTTAGTTAATGAGGATAGAACAGAGAATATTAACTCACTTAATTCTGTCCCTTACAAAATCTATTATTGAGGTCACTAATGAAATACTTAAGTATATATTCAACGTAAAAAAATATATTTTAGTGTACTGCAGAAATATACAATGGTCACCATTAAAATCCTTATAATTACCTTCTCACATAACGAACATTACTGTAGCATCCATTACATACTCTCTGTATTCAGATATAATGCACTTTGTTTAAAGAACATTATTGTAACCTCATCAACTCAAAGATAACACCGTAAAGATTTCAGTGACAGCTACTGTAATTATGTGCTTCTTATCCCCCATAAGAACATGTTATATACAAAACACAAGTATAAAGATATGACAAAATTCACTGTACAATGACTATATTACTATTAATTCACAAAGTAACTTTCTTATAGTATGTTATAAAAAATGAGCGTCAGTGAGAGAAATCCAGTAACCAGCTAATGAATTATGACTATTGATTGCTGGAATATAATTTTCTAGTTCATGCAGTAAAATTAGAAATTGCAACAAGTTCTTACATTTTCTAATGTGCCGTGACATTTAAATCACAAGCTTAGTGTGATTAGAGTTAGGTACAGTAAGAAAGATTCAATGTTATGGTCCCTTTGAAGCTAGAGGAACTTACTGTATGTGAAGCCAGGTTATCCAGTGTCATGCTTAAATCCTTACCTATGGATATTACACAATCACTGTGCTTTTTTAAAAAAGTAAGAACTTGAAACGAATGTCAAATAAAAATACCTTACCCCAGAGATCAGAAACACTTTACAGAAGTCCAAAACAGGTAAAATTTGCAAAAAACTGGCTGCTTCTAAAGTGTCCTGAAGGTTGTCCATGTTAAGAGAAAGTTTTGCAGTGTAAATGAAATCAATAATCTTCTTTAGACCTATTTTGTTCACCCCATGAAGCTTAATGCACATTAAATCTTGTTCCTTCATTCCACCTAAGAAAGAAATTAGATAAATTAAAATGGGTTCTTCAGTTACATTTGAAAGAGTTCACTCTAATAACATACATATTCTAATTTAATTCATTTAAACTTTAATCTATATATATAAAAGTCAAATGGTGTATGTGTGTATGTATGTTCCCTTACTCCTTCCACACCGTTTGAGTTAGAGACTTGAAATTTGGTACAGTTATAGGCTTTAGGGTCCTAATCAGGGCAAGAATCGGAAAATTTTTCAAATCTCACCTCTTACACCCCCTAGGGGTGAAATTCTTTAAAGCCCATTAACATCAGCTGGGCAGCAGGTTAACACCTGCTGTTCTCTGTGACATAGGTATGATGTAATAATACCCCCCTCCAACGGCCCCCGCATTCGCTCAGCTCTCCCCCCTCCCCCGCACTCCAACGACCCCCCCACTCGCTCGGCTCTCTCCCCCCTCCAACGGACCCCGCATTCGCTCAGCTCCCCCCCACCCCCCAATGGACCCGAGCAACGCCGGGTATTTCTGCTAGTTTAAAATAAATGAAAAGATTTAGATTTTTTTATGATAGTAATATGTGGATGAACATATGATCTAGTATGTATGTTAGACATTTATTAGACTGACACCGAAGACATGTTTAAAACAGCTCATAGTCCAAATTTATTACAGAAACAAAAGCATTACCTGTGAACATAGCTTTGAAATAATCGCTAGCTGATGCCATCATAGCTCGGTGAACAGGAAATACTTCATCACCATCGCCTGGTATTAGCGTCACATCGCAAAGTAAACCTTCTATTCGCAGCTGGTCAAAACCCTAAAACAAGATCACAACTTGAACTGAAGCACAAAGTAAAAGTTTGTTTGGATTTCTTTAAGGGAAGTTATTTATTTACTTTAAGATTGTCTACAGTCCTTGACAATTGCTTGAAACTGAAGTCTGAGTAGTGGTTTTCCATGCTATAACCATCATGTGCTCAGACATCAAAGTATAATCAAATCATTCAAAAACTTAAATCAAACAGAACAATTCAATTAGTCTCCATGAGTGACTACAGAGTGCAAAGTTCAGTCTGACTGAATAAGAGTTCTTAATCATAAAACAAAGATAGATTTGTTCAGAAAGGGCAAGTTTTTTGTCCACTTATTCTCTGGATCTAAATGGTTTCAGGTAGGAATTGACATTTGCCCATTTGGATCAGCATCACTTTTCAGAAAAATATAACATGTGCAGGATACATTTATGTTCCATACTATTCCTTCAAAGTATCTGCAACCTGAAAAGTTGAATGATATTGGGACTTAGAGGAAGGGTGTCACTTACCTACAACTTTTGTCAATTTTATTACCAATTTTATCTTTGTAAAACCTCCCAAAAGGCTCATGTTAGACTAGTATTTCTCATGTTTTCTTCTCCAGAGAAGTCTGAGGGCAAACTACAACTACCTGGGTCTCAGATAACAATGGCATCTTAAAAGAAAGGCTTTCCCTCCTATATACAAACCTATTTCAGGAATATTTTAAGATCAATAGAAATAATGGCCTCTTTCACGCATTACATAAACATGGGAAGAACTTAGATCAATTCCATTTAGTCATATAGGTCACCTAACCCATCAATAATGATAAGGTTGAAGAGGATGTAGGGGAGGGAATCGATGCAAATAGCCTTGCAGATAACACTTGAGAGTCTCCGCTCCAAAGTCCAGAAATTTTTTATTATTATTATTATTGTTGTTAAAAAAGGAAACCTGGACTTTAAAGCTGGGATGAATATAAATACAGAGATGAAAACTCCTATGTCCTAAAGAAAGAACACAATGGGAATATAGAAAAGAACCAGAGGAAAGACAAATATGGGCATAGTTAAATTCAGTGTAATCCTTCATAAAATTCTTCAAACATTCAACATCGTGATGGAGCTGTATTCTGAACCTAGCTCAGTAATTCGATAACCCTAGATATGAAGACAACCTTCTGCTTTGAACGAAAATTTACAGTTACAATCATCACCAAAATGACTAATCAGTACCAGTGCAACAAGTCACCCCATGGCTGACCTGTGCCAAAGTACTTGCATAAGAACAGAAGAATGGCCATACTGGATGAGACCAAGGGTCCATCCAGCCCAAAATCCTGTCTACTGACAATGGCCAATGCCAGGTGCCCCAGAGGGAGTGAAGCTAACAGGTAAGGATCAAGTGACCTCTCTCTTGCCATCCATCACCCCCCTTTGACAAACAGAGACTAGGGACCTCATTCCTTGCCTATCCTGGCTAACAGCCATTAATGGACTTAACCTCCAGGAACTTATCCAGGTCTCTTTTAGTCCTAGTGTTCACAACCCCCTCAGGCAAGGAGTTCCACGGGTTGACTGTATGCGGTGTGAAGAACTTCTATTTGTTTTAAACCTGTTGACCATTACTTTCATTTGGTGGCCGCTAGTTCTTATATTAGGGGAACAAGTAAATAACTTTTGCGTATTCATTTTCTCCATACCACTGATTTTATAGACCTTTATCATATCCCCCCATTGGTCTCCTCTTTTCCCAGCTGAAAGTCCTAGCCTCTTCAATCTCTCCTCATACAGGTCCTGTTCCAAACCCCTAATTGGCTTGTGGGGCTTGGGCTGTGGGGCTGTTTAACTTCAGCATAGACATTCCAGCTCAGGCTACAGCCCAAGCTCTGGGACCCTCCCACCTTGCACAGTTCCAGAGTCTGACCTGTCCTAAGATTTGGAGATGAAAGAATACCTAGTAGAGACCATGGGATTAGAAACTGACACACTACTGGTGCTTTCACCCCAAAACTAAAATAAGAAAAAAAGCTCTGCCCTTTTTTTTGTCTAGAAACCCACCCTGATCCACTTAAGCTATATTGGCAGCAAGTCCTAAAATAAAAGTCCTCATTCTTTAGGGAATCCTCAGCCTATACAAGAACACACACAGCACTTCTGCATGAAGTTCTAGTAGCAGATAGCAAAGGCTTGTATGGGTTGTAGGCCTGAATCCACAGGAGATGGAAGAATTCTAGTGATGCCTACACAATTCAAGCAAAAACTACAAACACAAACTACTTTCTGAAGTTTATAACATTTTAAAACTTTCTGAGCTTCCATGAGAGGATTATGTTTTTATCTGCCAGAGGAGAGCAACACCATGTGATAGCATCCCACTGTGCCTTGGTTGCTCCAACAGAAAGAGAGAAATTAGTTCAGGGTGGGCCAGAAGAACATTTTTAGCAGACTACAGAGCTCCCTTCCCCCTCCCCCCCCCACCCCCCCATTTCCCCTCATGGAAATAGATGCAACAGAGAATATACCAGTTCAACAGATACATTTTGTTTAATCCATCTGCACCTTTTAGCATATCTATAAGCTTTACTCCTGACTGATAGAGACTATAGAGAAAAATTGATCAAATTAAAACATGTTCCTCTGATTAAAATTAGTATCTACGTAGGTTTGGTATAGATTACAAACTTGTAATATTCTGAACAAAGAAAAAAATGGCTCAAAGTGTTCCGAAATGTTGTTAGAGAACTATATGAAAATACTGTACTCACATCCTAAAAAGTGAGAGCTACAGGCTTTCTAGTTTTTTGGTGAGTGATGTCACAGCTATTGTAACAACAAGGGGGAAAAAAGGATTTTGAATGGGATGGGTCTTTCATCAACCTTTGTGGGGTAGGGCAGAGGGTGGAGATGAAGGACCATCTCCCAGATAGAGCTAGTGGCAATTCAGGGCACATTTTACCCCTTCTCTAGAAGGTTTCAGAATACCTCTGCTCTCTTAGGGCTTGTCCTCACTGGGATGGGGAATCGACGGCAGATATGCAACTTCAGCTACATGAATCACGTAGCTGAAGTTTGCGTATCTGCCGCCAACTTACCTGCCGTCCCCACGGCGGCGGCAGTCGGCGGCACGCTCCCCCATCGACTCCAGCTTGCGCCTCCCAGCAAGCTGGAGTTCCGGAGTTGACGGGGGAGCCCGGGGCGATCGATTTATCGCGTCTTGATAAATCGATTGCTAGAAGATCGATCCCGCGCTGCGCAAGTGAAGACGAGCCTTTAGTGATAGCATCTGACTCATTCAAACATACACCTATGTCACTGGTAGCTCTCCCATGCAGGAACTGGGAACCCCCAGTCTCATTGACCCCAACTGGTTCTAGGATTCAAAGCCCCCAGTTCCAATGGCTGGAACAACTGTGGTGTAATTCTCTTGTTTGTAGCTATATCTCTGTGCTGCAGAGGTATAAACAGAAATCTGCTGATAATGAGAACATTTTTCAAGTTATACATATTGAGATGTAGTTAACATATTGAGCTATAGATAACAACCAATAAAGCAGATAACTAATCTACTCTCCTTCACGTTTAATAATTTGGGGGATTTTTTAAATAAGGTCTTGGAACATTAATGTGAGGTTATCTTATTGCAAGTACTTATATAGCTCTATAAAGCAATTAGCAAGTTTAAGGGTAAATGTGCTAATTGGTTTACATAAGCAAATAAATATTTGCAATAAAATAATCTTACATTTCAAGGTCTGTTTGCTTTAGATAGAAAGTATAGGGAACTGACAACGTAAGGCCACCACTTTAATTTACTTTAATTAAAATGGAAAAGACACATGAGAAATAACACCTACATACAACAGAATCAGAAAACCACGAGTGAATGTTTAAAGTGCAGTTCTATTTTGAAAAATTATGCTTCAAAAACAGCACTATGGAATTCAAACTTTGTCTCATTTTTTTCCATTTCACAAGTAAAAAGATGTTTTCCCCTGCCTGCTAGGCCCTGCAGCTGAATTCTTTCCATTTTGTACATCATCACTAGCGATAAAGGTTCTGTACTTCATATTAGGTCTCCATTTATATTTATGCACCTTCATTTACACATTTACTTATTTTCTTCAAAGTGATTGCCCAGATTAATAGGTTAAGATATACTAACCAAATCTGACATGGACAGGATGAAACAGAGTCTAATTCCCCTATGGAAGAAAAGTGCTACAATTTTACTTTTGTCACTGAAGTCAACTGATATGATCCTGAATAAACATAGGGGATGGAAGTGTCATGTTTAGTCACTTTTCAGAAAAGAACCATCCACAACATTTTCTTCCTTTTCAATTTGTATACCCACTTCAGTGTAACTTGAGTGTTTATACTTGAGTTTGGAAGAATTAGCTCAAAGCATATATTAGCTTATATATAGTTAGGAGGTTATCGGCAAGGGGGCTGTAAGGTTTTCTTGAACTGTGTGCAACCATGATGCAAACATTAACAAAGCCATTTACTTCCTTCAATGCATCAGGTAACACTGTATATGTAATATATATTATCACTGTAAAAATATCAAACTTGCTTAATTTGATAGCTGTGAATTAAACGAAGGTAATCTTCCCTATCTGAACAAGGCAGATAAAATAAACTGAAGGATATTTCATAGTTGGTCTGTAAGAGACAGGTGGCACGTTTATTAAAGTGAGAGCTGGCATATTGAGTTTCAGAGGATAATGTAACAGTTTTTCTACGTGCAGAAAGTGAAAGCTTCTTAAGGATTTCATATGTACATCACATACTGTGGCTTCTAAACCGTGTAGAAACTACAGATGGCTGCTAAGATTGTTTGTGGGAAATATACAGACTCCAGCACAGTATGTGGATAGATCAAATAAGGGATACATGTTTTAGGGGTACAAGGAGTGGAACTGTTAAGCCTCCTTATGACATCTTTAATGCAGCGTTCACACAGAAAAGGCCAGAAGAGGAAATTCACCTGAAAGTTGCTTGACTGTATTAAAAAGATGAGCTTCTTTGAGACAGCTTTAGCAAGTCTTATTTGATGTTAACAGGGAACAAGTCTATAATTAGAGGGAAGGCCATGTTTTTCAAATTGTTGATGTGATCTGAACATTTAACTTGAAAAAATCTGATTTTCACAGATGTGAGCTCGCAAAGAGAAAATAAAGAACATAAAATCATGCTGCCTATTCAAGAAGGGCATTGTCAACATGACAAACAAATGTTTAATAAGGTCTTTGGGGCACTTTTCCAGGTCTGAGAACTTTCATGGGTGCAGATACAGTACAAAATCTTTAGGTAAGACTGATATAAATATTACAACATACGGTGTTAGATTACCTGTAATACCACAGAACTATGAGTGTTGCTGGTGAAAAATCGCGTGGTCCCTGTCTTTGAAGACTGTAGATGGGCAGACACGCCCATATCGCTGCCACCAAGAGAGACTTTCATGTGAGGATCTTCCTCTTCCACTAGAGATCTAAGAAAATGGGGAAAACAAAAACAAAAAAAAGCAAGCTTAAGCACATCTTTGTTTAAATTAATTGCTCATAAACAAATATTCAACCCAGTGATTTAGGCTCCAAGCCAATGTGAGCTTGTTTTATTGATTACAGTGGGCGCTATATTGTGCCCTTATCGCTCAAATTTACTTGAGGAATGTTGTATGTTCACAGGTTACGCATGTAATATTTCAAGATTTTAAAAATTCATTATTTCATTTTAGATTTTTCATTAAGCAGACCAGCAAGGGTTTTGATATACATGGTCTTAAGGTCAGTCAATTCCGTTTTCTTTTAAAAATAAAAAAAAATTAAAAAAAAATTTAAAAACCAGACTCTTCCCTAAAATATATTTATATTTGCAATTACTTAAGATGCCTTTATTTTCTCATTTTTTAATCTCATCAAACTGATGTGACATTTGGAGGTTATTAGTGCATAATGTGTTCTTAAAGTTTAATAATTTCATTCGTATTGGTTACTGCAGTCTAGCTCTAGGATGAAAGTACTGAAAAGGTGCCAGTTTGTTAACACAAAAGATATCCTTGCACTTGGGTTTTTAATTCCAAATAATTATTGTCCAAATCTAATGGTGGAGCAACTTTGTAAAATGCTAATGTTTTCAATTGCTGCAATGTTGCTGGCTTACTACTTTCATCCTGTGATGTAAAATGCATTTAAACTTTATGGGATGTCTAGATCTTATATTTATGTAAATGCTACTTATTTTATGTCTACTTAAATAATAAAAAGACATGTATATTAGGCTTTGGTGCACTAAGAGACTTTACAAATAATTAGATTTTAATCAACTGTGCTAGGTCTTCAGAAAATTATCAGTATTAAGCAGTTACAACATTCAGTAAATCATAAAATACTGTAAGTTATCAATATGCATGTCGGCAGGGTTCAAAAGAAGACGTTAGCAAATGTGTTATAAACCGAAATATGGAATTCAAGTTATCCATAAGAGAACTGTATTTGAGTAAAGCACTCATAACAGAACCAATCTGATAAAGCTAGTGCACATCTCGTATAGAAATAAAAAGTCTCATCCACATTGTAACATGCAGGTATAAACATTGGCCTCCAAACTAGTTTCAGAAATCACTTTAAAAATCATTGCGAGAAGATAATTCGACCTTGATCTCCAACTTTTCACACTGCACTTTTATTGAGGAAGTCCAATTTAAAATGTGAACTGCCTTTTAACAAATAATATTTTCTCAATATACATATTTAAAGTTTTCTAGTAAAAGCAGTTTCTGAAACCTTAGAATTTTTGTGATGGGGTTAATATATTTTGTACATTCAAACATCTTTTTTTAAAAAAAATGCCAGTTATAACAAAAATTCAAAACAAACCATTTTGATCACTCAACAATGCACATGGGTTTGTCACAGTAAGATTTTATGTACACAGACATAACAGTAACACACAGTAAAAGAACGAGGGTATGCGTCAGAGGTTTGAATTCACACGTAAAAACCTAATACACAAATTTGAACAAGCTGTAATACATGTGAATATATTTTAGCATGCACTATGGTACAGTTTGTTTACAATTACAATAGTTTATTGTTTTAAATCTCATTGGAACGCTTCTTTAAAATACAAAGCAGTATTTGACACTATTTTGTAATCAGAAAGTTACTCTCCATATTTTGCCTTTGGAAAACAACAGTCAAAACAACATTCAACAAGAGGTTAGATACAGCAGTTTCTAGTGCATGCCTGGAATGTTTTTGGTCAGTTTGCTCTGGCTCGGTCTTTTTAAAAAATCTGAATGTACTCGTATCACGTCTTGTGATTGAGATATTTGCTCCTTATGTTTACATGTCATGTGTCCTTTTCAAACAGATTTGTGTTGATGTGGAGGAAATAATTGTGTTGTGAGAGAAAGAATTATTGCAAAGGTCCTTTTAAAGTTACATTGACAGGTTACTTCTCTGAAAGAATACTTAATAAAACTATCAGCTCAGATAACCAACGAAGCAGTAACTTTCAAAAGGCTTTTCTTCAACTCCAAGGAAAACTTGCCACATAATTAATATGCAATAACTAGAAAAACAGACAAACCCACTTATTTTCCAAAATTTTCAGTGGGCCTTTAAGATTTCAGCCATAATATAGGACAATTCCATACAATATTCAGATATACTTCGCATGTACCTTAAAGATTTGAACTGAAGGTGAAGGCCTTGTTTACACTAGACCAGGCAGAAGGAATAAAGGAATTGTAGTCAGGCTACTGGTGAGCATCACCATTTTAACCAGCAGGACACCCAGATCTCTTTTGAGAAGAGGGTAGTTAAAGTGCCAGTGGATCTCTCTGCGCGTTCTTACATCATTGCTACCACAGGTGGAGCTCTAGCACTGGGACATAAGAAAAGAAAATCTTGTCCCAGTAACTTCAACCAAGTGTCAGAGAGGTAGCCATGTTAGTCTGGAATTGCAGAAGTGACAAAGAGTCCTGTGGCACCTTAAAGTAACTAAAAAAGACTTAATTAGTCTTTAAGGTGCCACAGGACTCTGTCACTTCAACCAAGAGGTGCAAAGAACCTTGTCTGGAGTGTTACTGCTTATGGATTTCTTAACAGTTGGAGGAAAGTATGAGCTCTTACTGGTCACAGACTCAGATGCAACAAATAATAGCAAGTTTGTACAGAGTTCTCATTTTACAATAAAATGGGAACTATTATGTATTTACAAGATAAACACCTCAAGGCAACATTTGTAAACTAGAACCATTTAATTGCAACTGGCTATATTTGCACATTTAAAAATGTGTGTGCAGAATGGATTTATAGGTATTATTCTTCACACTATAGTTAAACAAGCACTACAATACCCTTGGTATTTACACTATAAAATTTAGTGACCTATTAGCAGTAACTGAGTAAGCTCTTGGATATCTAGATCTATCT
This sequence comes from Sternotherus odoratus, assembly GCA_032164245.1. Classification (NCBI taxonomy): domain Eukaryota; kingdom Metazoa; phylum Chordata; order Testudines; family Kinosternidae; genus Sternotherus; species Sternotherus odoratus. The sequence continues at coordinate 84,003,421 of JAVMKO010000009.1, read as the reverse complement.
TAAGGAAATAAAAGCAAGCAACCATAAGTTATGATTTTACCATTTGCCAAGGAAGTCAAGTTCATTGTACCAAAATTGTAACACATTCAATGTTTTGCATTTTCACATTAAACATAACAAGACTGCCCTATCTCCCAGACAGCCAAGTTTAAGAAGTGGACACTCAACTTTTATTTAATATCACAATCAATAAGAGAAAAAGAAGATAGGGGACATTCAGTGTCTTTCATGATCTCAAAATGCTTGAGAAGGGGTAAGTTTTCTCTCCATTATTCAGGCAATGAAAGTGATGTTCAGAGGAGTTTAACGAACTTGCCCAAGGTCACATAGCAAGTCAGTGGTAGGAGCTGGAAATATGGCTCTGGTCTCCTGACTCTCGATCTTTTGACACAGCCACTAGAAAATACAGCCTCCCAAAATGATAGTGTTCCAATTTTGTTACTGACATTATGTAAACTACATGTATGCTATTATAGCATTAAAACTCATCTCTGCAAGACAAAGTGAAAATGCAGTACTCCCCACATATTTTCAGGTACCCTATCAATATGCAAGGTAATGGCAAACATACATATCGTGAGGCATGAAATACTTGTGACTAATTTAAAAAAAACGAGCCTGCAAACAGAATTCAGTTCTATTCAAAATTTTATTTAACTTGCACTTTTAGGCCTGAAAACCAAACTTCCATTAAAGTGATTCTTTACTATTCATATCTGGGAACACATGACTAATTCAATCTTATATCTGATTTTTTTTTTAATTTTTTTTTTTAGGTCTTACGATGTATTAACAGGTTTACAAATCGTTGCCATGTAAAGATCAGAAACAAAAACATTATAACAGCTAACTGTTTAAAGAGACATTATAGAACATAGTCAGTGTTCTCTATTTAACAGGTGGTTACCATATTACAGAGTGAACATCTTTACAACAGTAATAAAATCACTAGAAATGATGTGTTGTAAGATAGTGAAATCCCTCTTTACATATATTTAACAGACCAGGCATATCTAATCAACTATTAAAAAAAATAAAAAAAATAAAGAAGGATGGATATACTAGTTATTTGGTTTTGGGGTTGGTTTTTTTTGCAGGTGAATGTACTTTAAGGACCGAACAAAATTCATCCTAATGAATACAAAATAAGTAGAATAGGCACTGTTACCAAAGTCATTTAACTTACATTTATTAATGTGGTTTGACAATCACTATAATTAATTGGGCAATAATGAATGTAAATATATTGATCAGTGCTTTATAATAAGTACAGTATATCACAATTAGGCATACTTGCACAGAAGAAAGTTAATTCATTTTCTAATGAGTTCTATTGTTCTGATCAATAAGTCATTAAGTAAAAATTGCAGCAGAAGCATTTTTAATGAGAATAAAAAATGCTGATAAAGGCAGAGCTACAGCAGTGACAATAATGGCCAATGAGAATTCACAACAAGTTGATATAAACATGGACGTTAACACTACTTTAATCCAAAAAAGTTAGTCTGGGAAAACTCGGTACGGTTTTCTAGAATAGCTTTATGGTCAAATGAATGCTGAGTTAAACATGAAATGAACACAGGAACTGCCCTACCAAATCAGACCAATGGCCTACCTATTTCAGTACCCCCCGCTCCAAGGCTGGTACCATGGCTCTGGGGAAAGGTGCAGGAAGCTATTTAATGGACAACTATAAAATACCTGAAGGGCATAAAACAGCCCTGGGAGAGGGGTGTAGCAAGGGAAAAACAGGGCTGTAGCTACTGCAATCAGGGCTCGGCTGACTCTTATGGGAGGGCAGGAGACAGACACTCTCTCATTTTCTGGAGAGAGGAGGACCTGGCTGCCTGGGAAGCTAAGGAGGGTACCTAAGGTAGCAGTGCTGGGGAAGGGCAAAAGGAGCTGGGGAGCTCCAGCCTAACAGAGACCCAGGATATGGGTCAGGTTAAGGGCCCACGAAAGGAAACTAGGACTGCAGAGAGGCAGCCCAGATCTGGGCAGTCAGCTGGTCCAACCTCCCCCACCCCCGCCCCCTTTGCCAATGATGAGTGGTTGACAGACTGCAGTCAGCCCCAGACAGCAGAGGCTAGATGGTGACTGGTAGTACTCACTGAGGCAAAGTGGGGATAAGGGGTGGGGGTGTCCTCTGGTTGGGGAGACCCAGACAGTGGGTTACTGCCAGGGGCAGGATCCTGATGTAGAGGGGCACTGAGGTTAGGGAGGGACACTGGGGCCAGAGGTAAGGGGGACACCAGTCTACAGAGGGCGCTCCTGGCCGGAGGAGCTAATTCCCATGACACCAGCCCATTGGGGAAGTTTCTTCTTAACAACCAACAGCTAGCGGTGTGATCCAAGTGCTTTACGTGACTGCCAGCTACGTTAATTACACTAACGCTGCACATAACCCATTCTGGAATATTTGCAGTGAAGGTACTTTTGCTATTGTCCTTCATCAATTCCATTATCCAACAGCTCTTACTAATAGAGAACTCTCCGAATGTGTATTTTAAGCTTCCTCCTCCCCAAACTCCTGGAAAATATTCAGGGCCTTGCTCTTACCTCAACCATCCAAGACTGAATATAATCTTTGTTTATATTGTTTTCTAGAAAATGTGTGTAGATATATCATGTATCCCATCATCCTTTCCTGAGTCTTCTCTGTTCTGTACTATATAGCCTTTTACGCCTCATATTTCCCATCATCCAATCCTTGCATTAAGTTTCTTTCCTGCTTGCATTTTCTGTGTCTTTACTAGTATACAGCTGCCTAGCTGACTTTTCTCCTCCATACACCATTGCTTTAAGACTGGAATAGGGAACAAATTGTTTTGAATTGCAAGCTTTGTAGAATAACTGTACATAGGATGACCTTGAACTAAACCAGCTAACTGCAATATCCAAGGTAATATATTTGCATCAACAGCATTTTTACCTCATTTCATGAACAAACTTGATAGGGCTAAATAAATACAGCAAAAGTTTTAGTTACCGCAGGGGTGGGCAAACTACGGCCCACGGAACCGTCCTGCCCAGTCCCCGAGTTCCCAGCCAGGAAGGCTTCCCCTGACCCCTCCCCAGCCAGCCTTCCTCCCTCCCCCAGAGCCACGCAGCAGCACGGGCAGCACTCTGGGGGGCAGGACTGCGCGCTCCTGCCAATCAGAGTGTCTACTCCACGCGGGCCGCACAGATGCCAGACATGCTGCACTAATGAGCATGGTAAGGGGGACGGGGGATGGATAAGGAGCAGGGAGTCCAGGGGGTAGTGGGATGGGGTGGAGGTTCTGGGCAGGCAGTCAGAGGATGGGGGGTGGGGGGTTTGGATAGGGTGTGGGAGTCCCGGGGGTCTGTCAGAGGGTGGGCAGTGGATAGGGTTGGGGTAGTTAGGGGGCAGGGAGCAGGGGTGAGGGTTGGGTAGGGTGTCTCGGGAGAGGGTGGTCAGGAGACAAGGAGCAGGGGGGCTTAAATGGGGGTGAGGTCCCCAGGGGATGTTTGGAGAGGGGGGTCCCTAGAGGTCATTTGAGGGGGGCAGTCAGAGGGTGGAAAGTGGGAGGGGAGTCAAAGGGGGTGGGTCCACGGCTGTTTGGGGAGGCACAGCCTTCCCTATCCGGCCCTCCATACAATTCTGCAAACCTGATGTGGCCCTCGGGCCAAAAAGTCTGCCTACCCGTGAGTTACGGGCATGGAGTACACAGACAAAACACAGGTTGTTCATGAAATGCCTACTAAATGCTAACAATTCTTATTAAATTGTTTCAGGATGTTTCAAAATACCTTCCTTCAGTAACACAGAACAAACTAAAAATATCTCATTGTCTGGCGTCCATGACAACCAAACATCTGGTCTAAAAAAAAACTCAGCTACATATTGCCTGCTGCACAATGTGCTAAACTACTTAATCCTGTGTATTGACTGATCAGAGCATCAGATTTAAGAATGAAAATGCAAATTAACTTCCTATCTCCAGTTTCCTTAAAATCATCACCAGACACTACGCCCTAAATAGCAAAAGATATTCTTTGCTACATTATTCCTAACTGTAAATATATTTGGAAGTGTGCATGGTCAACTACATGTGTCCTTCCACTCCTCCCTCCCCCCGCCCCTTGGAGTACAGCAATGTTGTTCAATAGCTGATCAGTGTTAGGGCTGTGTCTTGCCATCCCTGTGAAAATATGCCCAAATTTGTTCAAAATTATAAAGCCTCTGAAGATCTGTTTGCACATGTTCAGAGACTTGTTAGAATTTGAAAGTGAAATGCTCTGAAGATTTCATCTTTAATGAGAACAGTCCATTCCACACAGCTCTTATGTGTAGGGTCCTAACAAATTATTGGCCATGAAAAACATGTCGCAGACTCACTCTGGTGTCCCTCCATGAAATCCAGTCTTTTGTGTGCTTTTATCCTATATTACAGTATACAGGTTTCACGGGTGAGACCAGCATTTCTCAAATTGTAAGTCCTAACAGAAAAGGGAGTTGCAGGGGTCATAAGGTTATTTTAAAAGGGTTGCGGTATTTTCACTCTTACTTCTGCGCTGCCGCTTTCAGAGCGTGATGGCCAGAGAGTGGTGGCTACTGACTGCGGGCCCAGCTCTGCAGAGAGCAGCACAGAAATAAGGGTGACAATGGTAACAAAGAGTCCTGTGGCACCTTAAAGACTAACTAAAGTATTGAAGAATAAGCTTTCGTGGGCTAATACCCACTTCGTCGGATGCAAGCCGTGACAATAATACTGTGCCATCCTTACTTCTGCGTTGCTGCTGACAGCAGCTCTGTCTTTAGAGCTGGGCTCGTGGCCAGCAGCTGGCACTCTCCAGCTGCCTAGCTCTGAAGGTAGTGCTGGCACCAGCAGCAGGGCAGAAATAAGGGTAGCAGTATCATAACCCCCTCTACAATTACCTTGCAACCCTCCCACAACTCCTTTTTAGGAGAGGACCCCCACAATGACAACATTGTAAAATTTCAGATTTAAATAGCTGAAATCACAAAATGTATTTTTAATATCCTATGACCATGAAATTGACCAAAATGGACAGTGAATTTGAGCAAGGTTTTCCTGGAATTGCAGACTCCATGGCCACTGTGGTGCTGGACACCAGACCTGAGAGCAGGAAGATTGGAGACTGACTAACAAGGGTATTAGAGACTGCCTCATTTGTTACACAATCCTGATTCATTATTTCCAGCTCATCGTCCATCCTATGCCCTGAATTAGGCAGGGCTCTGATGGAAAAGACTATGTGATGATGTAATTAAATAATGCACCATAATGCATGTGCAGAAAGGGGCAAAATTAAGGTTACATAAGCAATTTTAATTTTGGAATTTCTTAATCTGAGCATTTGACTTTGCAACTTTAATATTCCTTTAACAGTTTTTAAAAACAGTATGTATAATATTTGGAACTGAAACTCTGCCTTCCCATCATTAAAAATTCAGTAGGAAGTACTGAGAGGTTTTTCTTGCTGACTATATTTATCACATTGTCAAAACAACAATAAAACAATTATTTCATTTTGCATTGCTCTCACTATGAAACTGGATTTATTCTAATTCCAAAACAGCAAGACAACTATGAGAATGAATAATTTTGTGAATCTATGATTTTAGGTAAATAAATCTAATTTGTTTTAAATGTTTTATAATCTATGCTTCTTTTGACACAAAATACTGAATTGGCCTACATTTTCTCCAGCATAATTTTCTTCCTACCAGAGTACATATTTTCATATTAAAAATATGACATGACATAATACATTAAAAATTTACCAAAGCAACATAGTCCACACAGCATATGGATAACTTTGTATAGCTCAGCAGCTTGTTTCTTAAAATATTATAACCTTATTTTCTTTGTCAAATTATTCTCCAATGAACCATGACTGCAAGTGTTCTGGTCACTGGTAAGTGGCATCTTCTGAAATGACTCTTGTCATGTGCCAGCACCATGGTATTTATCAGCCAGCAAGGAGCTAAATTTCAATTTCATATTAAGATTATCCTATCTCACAGCAGATCTTTACTGTTTTATGATCTACCCAAAACTCTGGTATCTGTGTGTGTAACCAAGCATATGTTTAGCTAATGAAACTATTAACTTAATAAAGAGGCTGATTTAAATATAATGAAGCTTTCATGTATTATTAGAAAATACAGTAATGCTTGTCCTTAGCCTGCCAAAAATGAGTTTTAAATATTAAGTACCTTAATGTCTTCCCATTAAGAATAGATGTTCTAACTTCTTGACTAGCAAATTTAGGAATTTTCTAATAAATTAAATGGCCATGTAAGGGCTGAGTAAGCTGAACAGTGATGGGGAAGCACTGTAATGTGAATATTTTATCATTCTGATATTAGGGCATTTAATAGTTATAATAAGCAACACAGATGAATCTAGTTACATACTGCATGTGCTTCACTTTTTTAAAAATACACACTTCTGCATTGTTCATCTGTGTAATTTAAAGAAGCACTTTAATTGGGCAAAAAAATACTAGATTAAATGCACTAGTTATTGTTGTTCTTGTCCTTCTCCAAAATAGTGAAGTCTTGGCCTTTAATTAATATTACTCAACTACAGTTCTGTAACAACTGTTAGCATTTAAACTACAATTTAAAGTAGTCAGCATTGTAATTTGCCAATGCCTATTTATGATGAAAACTTCTTATCAATTAGTACAGTAAATAAAACTTTTGCTGGTACAAACGTACGAGTGATTTCATCTGAGACGGAGAGAGGGAATGAATTGTGACATGGAAGAGCAATGACAGCAAAACTAACTCATCTCTAAACAGATCAACTGCAATATTTAGCAAACAGGCACTTGAAACTTTCATCTTCTCTTTTAGAACACCCAGGTTCTGACTCACAATATAATAGGGTACTCTATTCTGTGTCCTTCTCTGCTGTGAAATATCCAGAGTCAAGATGCATAAAAGCATCACACTAGCAGAGATCAGTGAAGTGACCTCTGACACTGAACGATAACTAAAGCACACATTTCTACGTGAAATGCTTTTCTGATGAGGTGCCCAGTCACAAGCGATTCATTTGTGGGTGTCACACACACAGGTCTGACTGAAAAATTAAAAGGAAACTAACTTCTATTATCAAATATAGGGGTTTAATAATCCTGACAGCTGCACACAGAAATTCCATTGACTGCAATAGAAGTTGCAAGTTCTAGGGAGGAGTAATCTGGATCCTGCACCACAATAACTCCAACTCAGGAACCAATCCATGCAACAAACCTCGATGCCAACTCTGCCCACATATCTACACCAGCAACACCATCACAGGACCTAACCAGATCAACCATACCATCACTGGCTCATTCACCTGTACATCAACCAATGTCATATATGCCATTATATGCCACCAGTGTCCCTCTGCTATGTACATCGGCCAAACTGGACAGTCCCTACGAAAAAGGATAAATGCACACAAATCAGATATTAGGAATGGCAATATACAAAAACCTGTAGGGGAACACTTCAACCTGCCTGGACACACTATTACAGATTTAAAGGTCACCATTCTGCAGAAAGGGAACTTCAGATCCAGACTGCAAAGAGAGACTGCAGAGCTTCAATTCATTTGCAAATTCGGCACACACACTTTGGGATTGAACCGGGATCTACAATGGTTGGCTCATTACAGGCATTGTTTCTCATCTCTCCATGTCCACAGACCCCATTCAAATGCTAGACGAATAATCCACACTCCCTGATCGGAGATAACAAGCTGGCTCAGCTTAATTGGACTAACCTTTTCACCTCCCACCTGGCTCTTACCTACTTTTCTATAACTGCCTGTTTGTGAACACTTCTACTGCTTGCATCCGACGAAGTGGGTATTAGCCCACGAAAGCTCATGCTTCAAAACTTTATAGTTAGTCTTTAAGGTGCCACAGGACTTTGTTAACTCTGCTATTCCAGACTAACACGGCTACCACCCTGATTTTTATTCAACAAGTTACTGAAGTCCAATTTCTACCTCCTCAATCATTATAGCCTTGCTGTTCTCTTAAGATGGGTCCCAGTGATCAGCAGCATTTTGAATAGTTTTTAAGTTATCTCAAAGTCACAAACAGATGAACTCTATAGCATAACTTCTTTGGCTGGAGTTTTCAAAGCTATCGAAGCGTTAGGGGCAGAAATCCCATCGATTTTTTAAAGAAGATTTGGGTCCCTAACTCCTTTTGAAGATCCCAGTTTTTATTTTTAAACAAGAAATTGCTTGTGGAATGCGCTAGGGTCACAAAAGAGCACTGTATAAAGGTTGTACTTGTCTGGGTGTGCTACTACTGTATCCTTGAGAGTGTAGTTCACATAAAAACCCACACAAATTGAAAAGGATAAAAATAAAATCCAGTTGAGTGTTAAATTAAGTAACAATTTAAACAGACCAATTTTTCTATTCCCAGACTCTACCTCCTGACAGAGGCAAGGGGTATTGCGCTTTGATGTCAGAGCAGAAGCCAAGACGTAACTAGGCAGTACCACTTTCTGCTAACACTACCATGGGGAAAGGGTCTCTGTCTCTCTCTCCTAAGGCTCCAGAAAAGGCTGACATGAAAGATAACAGGGCTGGGGCTCCAAAATCCCTAAACTGAAGGGTGGCCAACCACAAACCATAGAGGGGTGAAGGAGAAGGCAGCACCAGCAGTCGGGCTGCCAACTCTGGTTACCTCTCAAAACCTAGCAAAAGCAAGCAGGGAAGAAGTCTTTCATTCCCAAGTGGCCCAACTCCTCCTCTGCCTACTATCCACCACTGGTATAGCAGTTAGACTAAAATAATTCCTTTTCGTTGTTAGAGATGAGAACCAGAGAACTGTTCCAAGCATTGCTACCACTTCCAGAAAACTCTGAATTCACTGAGTTTTGTCCAGTTAATACAGAGACAGATTTACTAGAAATAGCAAATACGTTGGAGAATCCTTTAAGTGGGTAATAACTGCAGAACTAAAATAAACTTTGTGTGTCCCAACAGTAGGTGTATGCAGACTTTGCTTTTCACACTAAGAAACTCTCAGCTGCACACTCACTTTCATGGTTCCTCTTCTCTTCTCTGACCCCCATTATACTTATGAGAGGAAAAGGGAAGACATCCAATTCTACTAAAATTTTCATAAAAGTGACTCGAACTGAAGTGTAAGCATGCTAAAAACCCCACAACTAATTGTGGAAAAATAAGTGCAGTGCAATCTTTATAATTTAAAAGAACAATTATTTTTAATAGCTTATAAAGAAAGGAAATGAAGTAAGGAACTGTGAAGAGATATACCAAAAAGAAATAATAGTTAAGCATTAGTACCACAGAGAAGGTGGCCTAGTTTATATAGTGGATGCTAAACTGAATACGCCAATAAGGTGATACCAATGGAAACACAGTGTTGAACTACAGCAACAGTCATTAACTGTGTAAAACATACCAGGTAATTATTCCACTCTTGGCACTTCCAAAGAAAAGCAATAAAGGTAAAAAAATTGCTGCCTATAACATTTAATAAAATCTCAAGAAAATTAAATAAAATAAATAAAATAAATAAATGGAGATATACCAATCTCCTAGAACTGGAAAGACCTTGAAGGTCATCGAGTCCAGTCCCCTGCCTACACTAGCAGGATCCGCCTGCCTACACTAGCAGGATTGCCCTAAATGGCCCCCTCAAGGATTGAACTCACAACCCTGGGTTTAGCAGGCCAATGCTCAAACCACTGAGCTATCCCCCCACCCCATATTCCATACGGCGAAAGATACATTTTTAAATTTATGACAAAGCTGCCTCTAAAAAGAATAATTGTATCAATTTTTTAACGCAATTAAAGACAACAAAACAAGCAGAAGTAGGTTTAAGATACAGTGGTGGCATTTTACGTTAAATGTTATGAAACGAACTTTATATGGATCTACTTAAAATGACATTATACTGAAGAGAACTAAAAATATTTGCTTAGTTGGGCATTTGCTGCCCTTTCTCACTGAAAAAATGAAACCCATTGCCCCAGCAAAGAAATGCTAACTGTGCTAGATCCTAGAAATAATTATAGCATCAAATACTGATAGTGCTGACTGATCAGTGCTCTGCTCCCTTCATCTGGTTTCAGGTACAGAAAGAACATTGATTAAACCTGAAATCATTCCTCCTCTCTGTCCCAGCCATCTTGCAGCAAGCACCTCTATACAGAGCTGAACACAGACACCCCTCTGCTGTCACAAATGGGGGTAGGAGAGCAACTGCCAGTGGCAAGCTAGGTTAGGGTGACCAGATGTCCCAATTGTATAGGGACAGTCCCAATATTGGGGGGGGGGGGTTCTTATATAGTCACCTATTCCCCCCCACCCCCATCCTGATTTTTCATACTTGGTATCTGGTGACCCTAAGCTAGCTGAGATGGCAAAAGAAGGTGACAAAGGAGCTACAGAGAATGTCCACACACAGAGAAGACAGCTGGCAAATAGGAATGGAGACAGACAGCCATTCAGAGAAAGCGATTTACCAGGCCATAGAAGACAGAGAGGAATCACTGGGGAGACACGCATATAGCTTTAAAAATGTGTTATCCTCATTTTATTAACATTTTGGCCATATTTTAAGTAGATTCAAATAGAAACTGTTGAGCAATGAAGCAAGCTGCCTTGGGAAGCTGTGGAATCATCACTGAGCTACAGTGAGATACTCAAGGCTACCCATCAATCAGAGATAGTTTAGGAATAATGATATGCTCATAGCATAATTTGAATGATTCAGGTTTGGTGCCTTGTTGCCAGCAGGGTCAGGTTCAGGGCAGATTACCCTAGAAACAGAGGAACAAGTTTCAGGGACTAACCCATTAGCCATTCAGAATTGTGGGAGGGGTTGTTTGTTTCTTTAACGTACCGGGGGGAAAATTGAGTCTACTTAGATCCCCAGTAAGGCCAAGAAAAAGCCCTCGCATAAAAATCTGCGAGCAAGAAGTCATGCACAACATGATTTAGGCAGAAATGGAGAAAATGAGAAAGGATAAAGATACTAAGAGGATCTGATTTTTTTGAAGCTTCAAACAGAGAGGTTTGTGAGCACGGAGGCCACTGAGGAGCAAGATGGTCCCTGCATGACTGCATACAGAACTCCCCCTTGTGTTCTTCAGCATCTGACCCGAGGTAAGCAAACAACAGCCTGCGGGCCACATCCGGCCCATGGGACTGTCCTGCCTGGCTGGGGAGGCTGCCCCCAGCCCCTCCCCTGCCTTCTCTCGTCCCTCTCCCCCAGAGCCAAGCTGCCTCATGGGGAGTGCTCTGGAAGGGGTGGGGCTGCGCACTCCCACAGGGCAGCATGTCTGGCTCCACACGGACTCAGACACACTGCTCTGAGCAGCATGGTAAAGGGGCTGAGGGTTTGGATAAGGGGCAGGTGCTCCAATGGGGCAGTCAGGGGACAGGGAGCAGGGTGGGTTGGATAGAGGGTGGAGTCCCGGGGTGATGGTTAGGGGTCTCTGGAAGGGGTGATCAGGGAGCAAGGGGGGTTGGATGGGGAGTGGAAGTCCCAGGGGTCTGTCAGAGGGTGGGAGAATGGATAGGGGTCGGGGCAGTCATCGGTCAAGGAGCGGGGGGGGGGGGGGGGGTTGGGTGAGGGCAGTTAGGGTGGGGGAGGGTCTCTGAAGGGGGTGGTCATGGCACAAGGGGCGGGGCAGTTGGATGGGTGGAAGTTCTGGGGGGGCAGTCAGGGGGCGGGAAGTGGGGGGGGATTCTGATAGGGGGCGGGGCCAAGCTGTTTGGGGAGGCACAGCCATCCCAACCCAGCCCTCCATACAATTCTGCAACCCCGAAGTGGCCCTGCAGCCAGAAAGTTTGCCCACCTCGATCTGACCACTCTACCCTGTGATCAAAACTAGCACCAGAACAGCTCCCATGGACTCAGCATTAGCAGCAAGAGAGAGAATGTTCAACACAGTGTGTGCTGTACTCCTTCACAGACAATACTACCATCCTGTTTGGGTGGGCGCTCCAAGGCTGAGGCAAAGAAAGGATTTTCTTCTTCCCCCATTTACTCCTCAGGTTTCTCTCCATTTTAAAAGAGCACCAAACCCAGCTAGCAGCCTGAGGACTCAAAAAATGCAAGGTTTGCCTCAAGCATGACTTAGTCCACAGCCCTCACACCCCCTTACAAATACTCAATCAAGGAAGTCTAGCTGAACCTGAAAACTGGTTCTGAGAAGGGTTTTAAGTGAACTGGAACTGAACCCAAACTGAAAATGTCTCAGCCTGATCTACAGTAGAAAATTAGGTTGACATAACTATGTTGCTCAGCAGTGTGACGTTGTAGACAAGTGGTCACACTGGAAACTAACTGAAACTGAAAAAAACAAAAATTGATTAAAAATGACAAGTTCAATAGTTAGGCTCTGAGGAAGGGTGTCTCTCTGCTCCAATCCTGAGGAGAAGAGGGAGAAGAAAGGGACTCTGACTGGCAGTTCTCCTGTCTTATGTCCAGGTAAAGGACTGCCCATTGAAGGGAACTACAACTCCCAGAACACCTCTCTCCGTTAACTCCATTCTGTGTTTAGAGAACAGCAACAGTGTCCAAGATACAACTTTATAGTAAGGACTAGCAAATTCTGATTCTTTAATAGAAATCTTCAGAGAGCTTTACAATAGTCACTCCACATATCAGAATATTCTTGTTTTTATTGATTTCAAGGAAATGCCAGACCCATGCAAAATGGAAAGCAGGACAAGTGTATTTCCTCTTGTAACTTTTAAAGATATACACATATTTTGTACTATCAGTTAACCCCAGAGTCCACTATAGGGCAACAGAAGACTTAATAGGAGAAAACACACACATGCCACATCACCAGCTGAAAACTAACACTGAATTGCTCTTGGGGATTAGCATGGATTCTACTTCTCTACATGGTAAATTGTGGTCATTATTACACAGCAATTTTTGACTCCATCAAACAAAAAGGGTGACTCACAATAACTATTATTTTGTACACCATTTGATGGCAAAGTATTTGTAGAATAGCTTATTTCTCCAAACATTAGCCACTCAGCTATCAGTGTCGTAGTAAAAATGTATTCTTTTAATTATAAAACCAAATAATTGTACAACAAAAAAATTAGAAGGCACAATTTAGAAATTGGATATTTTGCATTTTAGTAATTTTTAATATTTTTTTTCAGAGACATACTGAAGACTTATTTATTCAGTTAGCAGTGTGTTCATTTTCATAGAAATTTTTCCAGTAACAAATCAAGATATAGGTCTCATTTAAAAAAAAAAATCTGCTGAAAGCATTTATTTAATGCAAAAATACATTCTTTGATATAGGCACTGTAGGACTTTACTCTCATATTGCACATGTGTAAATATCCATAAATGTTACTAGGAGACCTGCATATGTTGGGAGAGGAGAATATAAAGTCAAGTTTCTACTGTTCAGATCTGAGAGAAGAATTTCTCCATTTCATGTAAGTTATGCAGAACCCAAGAAACATTCAGCAAACCAGACCACTTAGTTAGCAAACACTGATTCAGTACATCTCCTCTTACAGCCCCGAAAGTAGTGTCTTGTATAACCAAACTAGCAATGAATTGTTACTACCCTTCATCCAGAATGGTATGTCCATATGGAAACACTGGTTTTTAGACATCCTTTACTTTCATGTAAATATTTTTATTGTTTCTCTCAATGCAGGTCTACAACAAATGCACTTTTTGCAAGGCATATAATGGTCTAACTTCGCCTATCCTTTTCTAGGATACCTCTACTGGTAGCAACTAATAATTGAAATACAAATGTACATTCTTGCCAATGAGATTACTTGTTTCAATAGCTCGAACCCTCACATTTTAGAACAGGAATCTATAATATCAGCTTTGGTGCTAAAACAGGAAGATTAAAGGGATGGCAGTGAAAGGTAGTTTTTGAAAACGCAGACACAGATTTCCTGTACATTTATAATTTGTGTATTTATGAAGAAAAGCTGCAAGATACTTAAAAAATATTTTTCATAGGCCAACACCCAGTTCTCATCTTAAACACCATAACTAGGATATGACAAATGATCTCTCACCAAACCAGGTAAAAAGCTGAAACTATTTTGGACCAATTCAAAACAAAGCTCATAGGTTTCACTCATCTCTTCACCCAAGGGAATTTTGCCCTATTCTCTACAGTTTTAAACAGTTACCTCTTGCTCTTCCAGTATCATCTACAAGTTGTTACATAAATCATTGCACTGTGCTTTAACTAGTAGGGCAAGAAGCTTCCGTTAAGGTCAGTTACCACTAATCAGCAAGTGGGGGGGGGGGGGAGGGTTTGCAAAAGTGGTGCTCTCTCCTTCCCACTACCAAGGAAATGTAACCTCACCTCTGAAACTGTCTGAGGGCCAATTAGAACACCAGTCTCCCTGAAAAGCCCAGAGTTCTATAGTCTACACCAGGGGTAGGCACCTTATGGCACACGTGCCGAAGGTGGCAGACTAGCTGATTTTCCGTGGCACTCACGCTTCCCGGGTCCTGACCACTGGTCCTAGGGGTTCTGCATTTTAATTTAATTTTAAATGAAGCTTCTTAAGCATTTTAAAACCCTTATTTACTTTATATACAACAATAGTTTAGTTATATATTAAAGACTTATAGAAAGACTTTCTAAAAACATTAAAATGTATTACTAGCACGCAAAACCTTAAATTAGAGTGAATAAATGAAGACTTAGCACAACACTTCTGAAAGGTTGCTGACCCCTGGTTTACAATGGTATCAGCTCATCAACTCAAGCTGAAACAAAGAGCTTGTATACAGATCTCTTCCAGCAGAGGGCTTTCGTTCAAATTGATCTCTACACAATACTTCTGTAGCCTTTCAACTAGTAGCAAAGTTTAAATAAGAAAATCTTGCGTAAACTGAGTTAGTTTACAGAAGAGTTTACAGGTCCATTCTGGGAAGCAATAAATACTTAACAATGATATTTTCTACTTAACATGGTAACTTTCATCAAAGAAGCTTTGATGTCCACATAGTAGACTCAGTATTCAGCTACAAGATGGGTAAGCTGTAGTAAATCCATTTTACATATGGGGAAACCGAGGCAGTGTGCCTTGCCCATACCACCACAAATAAGTAGATAGGCCAAGAATAAAACCCTAGGTATCCGGACACCTACTCTTGTTTTTGAATGACTATCTAGTGGTTAGAACAGCAAATAAGATTCAATATTTAAAGTCAAGGTTAACTATTCTAGAACAACTAAAATATGAGGAATTGCACCTCACTAAGTAGAGAAATTTTTAAAAAGTTACTAGTATAGCCAGTATATGTATGAAGTTAGTATAAACTAGTATTATTTCACTATGTAGATGTCAGAATTAACCTTAATTCCAGTCATTGGTTTTCTAGTACTAGAAACGGGTGCAAATATTCCAGATTCTCCAAAGTATTAAGAAATTGTAGCAACACAATAAAATAGTCAGTTCTTCGGTCATTTGTGGTTTGTTTTATTAAACACACACACAAATACTTCATGTAGAAGAAGAAATGCATGTATGGAGATGAAAACCAATATGCTACATTACACACTTAACAAATCTATTGTAATCTTTGCAATGGAAGTAGTGAGTATCTTATCTATTTTGCTCTTAAAACTAGCACAGAAGGCTACGTTTAGAATTTAATATATGTTGCCTAATCAAGCTGGATCCATTTTGTAATTCTTCTAATTTAATATGCGTGTATAATGTATGTATAATTTCAGTATGATAGTCCAGCTCATGCCAGGATTGTATCAATGAAGAAACAGGTCTGCTGAGACACTAATCAGTGCCAACTGTAGCAGTAATTTTTTTTTAATTAAAGCAGCTGTTCATGTATTTCACATGCTGCAGATGTACCTAACATAAGATAGTTAATATGTGATCACTGAAATGCTCCACATACATTGAATACGTCAATATAAGTCAATAACACATCCAAATCAAATATGCTGGAGCACATGGAAAACAAAGGCAACAATTTAGAGAGGATGCATAAAATAAAATACATCTCTCAGGATGTCTATAGACAGACAAGAATGGAATGGAACTCTTTTAAATCTTAACTTTATTAAATCCTGCGATTTTAAAAATTCACAAAAATGTCTATCAGACAATATCTAGTCATTCTTTTCCCCAAATAGGTTCAAAGGCCTCAAACTCTTCTCTGACATACTACTATTTTTATATTTGACCTTGTCTTATATTTTATTACATAAGTTCATATCCCCCATTTAGTAGAAATACCTTGATACTTTTTGGTAGCTGACAACTTGCTTAGCTAAGAAAATGATCTGAATTGCATTTGCGAAAACTAAACTTAAGTCAAGGGCATAGATATTGTAGATTGGATCTGAGAATTTTAGCTTCTTAAACAATATAGTTTTTTCACAACAAAAATAGGGACTATGCATATGAGGTGCCTTATCTTGCTTTAGTCTTACTGACGAATTACTGAGCCCTCAACAGAAAAATATTTATGGAACCCGTACGCATCTACATGTCACACTGTGTTCTCATAAGAGATAAAGCAAAGCCTAGGTAAAACAAGGTTGAGTAATGACATCTATTTTACACATGTAAAAGTCACAAAGCATTAATAATGTAGCTCTTATATTAAGGAATACTACTAAAAGTAATTTTTGATTCCATTAATTTTCTGCATAGTGTTTGCTGCGTGCAATATCAAATGTACTTAAGTGGTTTGTTTTTAATAATCTTCCTGATTTAAAGAAAAATGCCATAATAGCACTTAAGAGGAAAAACTGTGTACTCAAACAAGATTTAGCTTTATTTCACATTGCTAAAGCAAAACAAGCCCCCCATATACACTAATACAAAACTTACAATAATCAGAAGCTGAAGCATAAGATTTGCCAAGATAAATTCAGGCATATACATTTTATGTATCTTAAAATACATGCACATTTATCTGAACCTACTGTGAGTGAACAAACTGCATAAAGAAATGCATTCACAGTTTACATGCAAGTATTACACAAAATAAAGTGTTTTGACACATGCTTTTATTTCAAGTATTTTTTTTTAAAATGTGAGATGTTAAATTCTTGAGTACAACCGTAAAGGATAAAAGCAAGACTTGAGTCAAGATGTACCATCCCAAAATTAAAATACAATACACACAAAAGTATACAACAATATAGCAGGTGATACTATATTCAATGTCTAAGTAACAGAGAGCTATTTATTTTTAGAATATACGCCACAAATAAAAGCCTCCCTAGATGCTTAGACTTATTGATCTGAGATCTGTATGACCAATCAATGATAACTTGAACTTTTCAAATGAAAAGTTAAAAATATTTGTAAATATGATGAAATCTGCACAATTTCTCTGCATTTCAACAAAGGAAAGACTTGACAACACCTACCATGAAAACAATAAGAAGGTAACATTTGAGATTGTATGTATAGAAAGAAAAAAGAAGGTAAAATTCTGAGTGCCAATGTTATATATTTAACAACAGGGTATTTTGCCACATGGTAGTCTCATGAAAGAAATCCCACCTTATTTATCCTCATTTCTCTCACTTACATGTATGCTGGAGAAAGTGGCGATGACCTGGATGTTTTAAGCACAGGAACTGGGAATTTCCAGATAGCAGGAGAGCTCGTTTTCCATTTCAATGGCATGTTGTCACCACGGTACTACAATAACAGTAAACAGCGTTTCCATAACAGACTACCAACTAGGACTTCCATTCCACACACTACTGACACAGCAGTGGCTGCTGCTAAGAACAAGCAAGCGATTCTGCCAATGCCCTTAAACCGATGCTTCCAATCTGTAAAATAGGGCTGTGAGGTATCTCCTTTTAAATCCTGCTGTCCCCTAAAGCAATATGATGATTCTATCATTCTAACTCAACAATAGTGCCACCTCGTTAGGGAAGCGTTGACTGCAGTATATGTTTTAAAAAAACCACTGCACTGTGCAAACCAGCACAATGCAGCTTTATTTAATTAAACCAGCTAAGATTTTTTTTAAAGCTATTGTAATGCTATTGTTCTACCTTAACAGGGACACTGCAGTACTGTGCTTGCAGCACTGTGCTTCATTCTGTTCCTATTAACCTGATTTCTGACCAATGGTAGCAGGAAAAAAAATGGGTTTCATATGAAAATGAAACAACATACCTACTCAGAATACACTTGTCATCCTCTGAACATTCTTCTTTTGAGCTGCAACAATACAAATGGGATATGAATCTCAGCATAGCCTTAGGCCACGGCTAATAGAGATCAGTGACTAAATTCAGCAGCCTGTTTTCCTCTTGTGCAAGCTCTGGCCAGACAATACAAAAATGCCATTATAGAAAAAGCCCATTGCAAAAATGCCAGTCCTTCTAATCCATTGTTGGGGGAGCAAAATGTAAGAATAAGTATAAATTGCTGCAGATTTCTGCATGCTCTTCTAAAAGCTTCTGGTTCAGGTTGCTCTCATTTTTCTATTCCTATTTCCAAGAAGGATGAGCAAAATCTCATGCATTTTACAACATGCTGTGGGAACACGAATATCACTCTGTCTTCTGCAGTAGAGAAGCACAGAATAGCATGCTGTTAATAGCAGCCTTTGTAGGGATGCTATCAACAGTCTAATTCATTGCCCCCCTCCCCGATTCCACCCTCCCCCCAACAGATCACAAATTGCCTGAAATACTGACGAAGCTGCCGGTCACGCAGGTGTCCATCAGGGACCACTCTGCAGCTCTGTGGTCTGTTTGGTGCCCTCCAGGGGCTGATGACTGACAGGGATGCTTAAAAGGTGAGCAGCTAAAAACAGACATTTAGGCACTGTATGAAAAATTATTTTGCATAAGGAGTTTATATAACTAGAAAAAGCACAAAAATAAAATCTTATTTCACTGAAATCATTGTTTAATATTTGTTTTAAAGATACTACCAAATAACATCTTATTTAAACCAATGTTAGTGTATTGGCAGGGTAAGCTAAACCAATATGTTTAGAATACTGAGTCTCTTTTACATGGGGCATCATGCTATTATGCCAAGCTAGCTATTATGGTTATCAGCATAGCTTCATTGTGTCCCAGCACAGTAATAGCCTCTTCAAAAAAGGTAGAAGCAGAGCTAGTGTTTACATTTATCACTAGTATTCCTGACAGATTTTTCTGTAAATTTCTTTCTATCTAGATCTATAGATATAGATATATTCTAGCTGGTCTGAAAGCGCTACTGTAAAGGGACTGTGAACACATCCATTATAAATCTTTATTTTCAAATTTATAACTACTCTAAGAATCTGTTCTAAGCTAAAACTTAGCACAGCATGTCTTTACAAGTTTCCCCCAAAATGGCACTGGGCAGTTTAAAGTTACAGTAGCATAAACTAAAGCAGTTTGGGGAGTTCCTTTCATTATTCTAACTCAAAAACAGTTTGCATTTACTCGGAAAGCAACTAGGGGCTAATCTCTCAGTATTTTGAAAAAAAAAATTGCACTGGCAACAGTTTGAAACTGGCAAAATCCAGATGTACTTGCTGAATATGGAAGAATTACATTTATGTTCTGCAATCCTATAGAAAAAACTGAAGTCTTGCAAACTGCAAAGATCCATTTTTAGCTGATGGGAGTCTGTCAAAATAAGACATGAGTAACAGGCCCTTTTTAAGACTATACAGTAGAGTCGACTGTTGATTATCCGGGATGTAGGGAAAAAATTAATCCTGGTTAATAAAATCCCGGATAATCACCATCCATAGGGAAATGGGGGGGGGGGGGAGGGGGAGTTAAAATTTTGGGGGTTTTGTGTCAGATTTTTGACATCCTGGTTAATCCACACTTACCAGTAATGCACTGAAAAGACTGATTTGCATACCTATAACTAGACAGATTCGAGCTTGCCCTACCCGAATCCATGTTTTAGCATTCTTTTAAATTACAAAAAAAAAGTAATTGGATATTTGCTAACACATAACCACATGGGAGAAACTAGACTTAAAACTGTATAGCAAGAATAATATAAATTAATGTATACAGCCTTAAAGCACACCACCACAGTATTAAGCTCCACTTTATGCTTAATATATACTATGGATTTCCTGTCTGAATGTAGAAATGTTTGGCTGTTCCTGCAATATCTAAAAACAAGGGGACTAAAGAGTTTCTGTTTATGGATTAACAGAAGATACTAAAAGCCAATAAACAGACTAATTAAAAAAAACAACAATGGCCTCAAGATGTCATGTGTCACACTGGCTCAGCAGGTATAAACGTACACATACGCAATTCAGCCATTCCCTTGTACCCAAACTAATATTTGCAGTTACAGTGGCTGTGATGAAACCAACCTATTGCCAAAGAGCAAGAATTCATTAGTCACTGATCAGCTCTGACCCTCGAAGGTAAGCCAATGAACAGAACCACCTAAGAAGTTGATTAACTATACTGGAGTTTTTTATTTCTTTAATTTGGAAGTATCTTAGACTAATCCATTATTGTACATTAAAAGGCAATATGATTATAATAGTGCTGATTAGTAGTAGTTTTATAATAAAGTGCCATTAGCATTTTTAAAAAGATACCAATTTCATCCTCTATTTGAACTCATCTTCTCCTAATGTTCACCACTGTTGGTGTTGCTGTTCTAGTCAAACAAGTGTGTTAATGCCCTACTCTTGTGTGCCCTATCTAGTGTTTGAGACAGTAAGAGCTGGTCTACAGAATGCGATTATTTCAGAATTAGCCGAGTTAAATCGAATTAAAACTGATTCCGTCCACACGACCAACACGGTTCTGTCAATTTAAAGAGCTCTTAGAGCCAGTTTCTGTAATCCACCTCAGCAAGGGGAGTAGCACTAAAATCGACATCACAGTTCTGGATTAGAGGTACTGGGGACACAATTAGACATTATTGGCTATCCCAGAATGCTCCATTGTGACCGCTCTGGACAACACTTTCAACTCATATGCACTAGCCCTGTGGAAGCTTGCAACGCCTGACAGATTTTTCACACGACACTTGTGTGTCCCTGTGACAGCTGCTCTCATTTTGGTGTCTTTTCACTTCAGGGCAGGGGGCAGCAACTCACGAAGTTTCATGAAAGTGGCCCTACGCATGCGAAAGTTTCACAGACACTGGGAATCATCCCATACCTGCAACACTATGCGGTCCCACCAGTCTGCGCTTGTTTCGCGAGCACAGAATCAGCGTTCCATGGCATGATCCTGGCCCAACGTCACCAGGATGTCCCAATCGCCACATGCCTTTCTTCTGGAATGTCTGTATCCATGCCCTCATCACTATCGTGATCGCAAAGTCATCGCTTCCTTAGCCAGTTTTGCAGGTTCTGCACATACTGCTGGACAATGCAAGAAGTATTTACAATGGTCACAACTGCAGCGGTGAGCTGAGCAGGCTCCATGCTTGCCATGATATGGTGCCTGCACGGGTAATCCAGGAAAAAAGGTGCAAAATGAAGAAGAGCAGGAGAGCAGAGTGGCAGCGGAAGCAGTGGAGTACGTGTGACGCCTACTGCACGATTTGTAAGCCAGCAGAGCAGAGTTGCAGCAGAAGCGGTGGTGTATGGGTGACAATAGCTTTCAATCCTATAGCACGTGGGACAGCAGAGTTCTGCATACCTACTGCACCGTCTGCTACAGGAAAAATGGCACAAAACCACTGTCTGACATACCTTGTACATAGGGAGGGGCGACTGACGAGATGAGTCCAGGAAAACCAGCGAGAATTTTACTGCCCCGTCATGCACTGGGAGCTAAACCCAGAATTCCAATGGGCGGCAAAGACTGCGGGAACTATGAGATAGTTACCCACAGTGCACCGCTCTGAGAATTGATGCTAGCCTTGGCACTGTGAACGCACTCCACCGACTTAGCACGTTTAGTGGGGACACAATTGAATATATAAAATATGTTCTGAAAAATCAACTTCTATAAATTTGATACAATTTAGTAGATGTACCCTAAGAGTTTACCAATGCATTAGCTAGAAATAGGCATAGTGTAAGTATGCAATTTGAAAACTTCCCAACACTTCTCCCAACCACTTTCAACATGACCTCAAATTCTGCAATTCTAGTCCTGGGCCTCATTTGACTACAGGGCACTATCAGTGTCTAATTTTATGCTGGTTGTGTGATGTATGCCTACTATTATAATAATCTAGAGACTTGGATAACAATAAAAGATTAAACATTTTAAAACATGAAAATAAAGACCTATAGTATTGAGCTACTCCTCAAGGCGGGAGAAGGGGAGGAGAGTCCATCTCTAATAAGTGCCACATATGCAACAAAAATCAAATGAGAACAGGGTAACAGTCAGTGCTACAATTATTTGTGAGAACCCAACTTCAAAATTACAGTAAATGCTGTTTTATCCAGCACGTCGAGGGAATGGGGGGTGCCGGTAAGTGAAAAATGCCAGTTAACTAAGAGAGAGGGAGTACGGGCCACAACCAGTGCCGTGCCAACCATACTATAAACTGGAATTTCAATGAAGATCAAAAATGCCAGTTTATAGAGCTTTCCGGTTGGTGTAGTACCGGATAAAACAGTTTTTACTGTACTTGTTTTTCTATTTTTTCCACCCAATTTCTTTATTCTAGAGAAAACTGTACACTTCAAAACCCATTTTAAACCTGTTTCAATACCAGAGTCAAAAGGGAAAAAAAAACAAAAAAACACTTTGCTTTAAACTAAATTTAGAAACCCAACTTCAAATTTTAAAAAATTGGTATTGTGTGCTTTAGCGCTATTAAAATGCTGAGCTGACATGAACTATCATGAAAAGCTATTTTAATCAACAAAAAATGAAGTAGAACTACTAAAGCTCAAAAGGCATTTCCATCAAAGACATGAAATTCAAATGTGATCTTCACTTCACAACCAGAATTTTAAACTCAGGTCTCAAGACACAAGCCTAGACACTGAAAGAGACCAACCAACGTTACATAACACTTTTAGTCAGGATCCCTGAAAGCTTTACAAAATGTTAGCATACCATTTTCCTTACCCATCTCCCTGCCCCACTCACAGACTTTCCCGCAGGCCTTTTCCTTTTCCTTCCTAAAATCCATCTAACCGTGCTTTTTTTTATTATTATTATTTTTTTTTTATTATTTTAAGAACTGGCCCAACTACCCTGGCAATATTTTATTATATTACAGTCAGCTGATAAACATGATTTTTAAGGCTATGCAGGTGAAAGAGTTAATATTGTTCAATTCTAAGTAAGGCAAATTAACTCCTGTTGCTTTGCCTGGGTATTAAAGCATGAACTTGAGTCCTATTGAAGCCAATGGAAATATGTCCATTTTCACTGCAATGACCCCAATAAAATGCAAAATACACATTTAAAATATTGTGGAAAGAGTGGGCATGTGAACAAGGAAGTTGTCCTCTTAAAATGTCAGCATATCAACAAGCCTCTGCTCTGCATTAGGAACTAAATCTCATTTAGCAGGGTGTTTTTGTTTTAAAAACTCAATAAGAGAAGAAATAAAAAGTAAAACAAGCTGTAGTTCATTACTGAATATAAGCAAGGCTATTTTGATTGTATTTTGAACTGAAAAGATCACAAGTTATCCAGAAAACATTTACAAAATAAATAAATAATTCCTCAAAGACACAGAATGTAGGTGCCAATATATTATTAAAGCAGTAATGCTTCTAGAGATCACTATGACATTTCTGTTCACTTCCTGAAGAGTGTAAGTCTACAAAAGTTACTTTGAAAGATGATTAATACTTTCAGAGATGCTTGGTTGCCCTAAATAAAAACAAAAACATGAGAAACAATTGAGAGTGGAGAAGAGTAGGCTGTGAGTGGGGAGAGTAATACAAAAGTGATTTGTAGCCTGCTCTTAGTGCTGTCAAAACGCTATTATGAGACAAGCTTCAGTGTTTATAGCAGTGTAAGCAGAGCTACTCCTAAAAAAGGGAAAAACAAATCCTTCAATATTAAAAGTGAAGCAGTAGTCAGATTTCCTTCCATTCAGGGTATGCATCACATGTTTAAACATGAAATACTGCAGATTTCACCCACACTTTCAACAGTTTTCCCACAAACTAGAAACTTGCTGAAGAATTTGCTGCAGTAACAGTTTAATATGCACTATGCACGGCTGGGGCGAAATCGGTCCCAGGATTAGAGAGACAATGTGGGTAAAGTAATATTTTTCATTAGATTGTCTCCCCCTCACCAACAGAAGTTGGTCTAATAAAAGGTATTATCTCACCCACCTTGTCTGTCTAGAATGCACCATGTGAGAGAAAACTTTGCAGCCACTTAGATACAGTGGATTCCCTTTATCTGACAAGGAGATTTAACTTCAAGGAATAAAAAGTCATTCTCCTCCACCCCCAACACAAACACACACCCTACTGGAAAATATTTATTTGCAGATTTTCCTCATCTGGTTTTCAGACTAGCAAAACACATGACATTCAACTAACTGAAGTGAGATAACAGTTGGTTCTCTGGAAATAAACCAAGTTGCAGCATTACCAGTTAAGTGTTATGTGGATTACATGAGTTTTGGGTTTTTTTAAACAATCTTTCCATTGTAATGGCATGTTAATAAGGCAAACATTTTACACTTTGATAGCTCCAGGAATTACTGAATACACTGCAGGGAGCAACACCTTGATTGTAAAAATTCTTTTAATACAAGACAGTCAGAGATATAACCTTTTAAAAACAAGCAAAATAATTTTTCCAAGTCATGTAACCAGACACTAGAAATGGTAAAAAAAAAATGGCACTGCATGTTTGTTATTCTAGAAGACATTTGGTAGAATTATTTGAACAAGTGTTTTGAATGTATTAATTCATTAATTCAGGTTATAAATATGAACAATGATCAGAAATGTTTTTTGTAAATGTTCCCCCAACAAGAATTTCCAGTTGAGAGAGAATTTTACTGAACTCTTAAAGTCTGCCTTATTTTCTTAAATCTCTTGCTATTACTTGAGTTTTGTTTTGACATAGCATTCAAAAGCAACACAATCTGATTTTGGACTCTCCATTTTCACGTCTAATTTTAAATCAGGTTAAAAGAACTTTTTTCCCCACAATTATGACTGAGATTTTAAGGAAAGTTTATAGCAAGCTTTAACAAACTTCAAACTTAACATACCTCTCTAAAATGAGGAGCCAGTGGTCATGGTATGTGGAGGAGAAAGGTTCAGGAGGCCCAATTTAGGTTGCTCGGTCAGAGATTGAAGTCCAGGACCCTCCATGGCACACTCGCTAAAATGCTTCCAGTTCCACACTCAGGACCAGTTAGGCAGAACTGTAGAGTCTCAATGAATGGATGAGACAATGGTACAGGGAAGATAGTTTTAGGTTTATTATGAACTGGGGAATCTTTTGGGAAAGAAGGAGCTTAGAAAGCAGCAGTGTCCAACATATTCACCACTGGCCAGGTGTGGTGAATAGACTAATGAATTGTGGCTAATGCATGAGCAATGCATTGGTCTGAATCCACCTTTTCCTGCAGTAAATTTGATAAAATCCAAGTAAAATCTGGAGGCTGAGTTAAGATGCGTGGGCAGTAAATTTCTATTGGACACCGCTGTTATAAAGGAAGAATGGGCTCCACCTAAACCAAAACAGAATCAGATTGCTGGCTTGTACAATTAAAAAGGCTGTAGAAGAGTTTATACCTAACGGCTGGGGGAAGTCCAATAGAGATAGAAAACATGGTTCAGAGACATCCCTTAGGGAAGGATCTATTAACAGGGATTTTCTATATCCTAGTTAGGAAGAGAAGATAGAAGAAAGGTAGGAGCTGAATAGAAACAGTCCCATTCAATTACATCACATAATGGCAGACAGCTAAAAAGCAAGTGATTGTATGCAAATGCTAGAAGTCTAAATACTAAGATGGTTGAACTTGAGTGCCTGGTATTAAATGAGGATACTGATATAAGAGGCATCACAGAAACTTGATGGACTGACTATAATCAATGGGCCACAGTAATAACAGGATGCAAAATATATAGGAATGATAGAGTAGGTCATTCTGGTAGTGAAGTGGCACTAGCTCTGAAAGAAAGCATAAAGTCAAATATAGTAAAAATCTTAAATGAATTAAACTGTACCATAGAATCTCAATGGATAGTAATTCTATGCTTGAATAATAAGAATATAGCAATAGGGATATACTACCAACCACCTGACCAGGATGGTGTTCGTGAAATGCACCAAAAGATTAGAGAGGATATAAAAATAGAAGATTCAGTAATAGTGGGGGATTTCAACTATCCTTATATTGATTAGTTATGTGTCACCTCAGGATGGAATGCAAAGATAAAGTTTCTAGACACCATTAATGACTTTTTTGGAGCAGCCAGTCCTGGAACTCACAAGGGGAGAAGCAATTTTTGATTTAGTCCTAAGTGAAGCATAGGATCTGATCCAAGAGGTGAATCTAGCTGAACAGCTTGGTAATAGGGAGCATAGTAAAATTAATTGTAACATCCCTTGGGGTGGGAGGA
Organism: Sternotherus odoratus; assembly: GCA_032164245.1. NCBI lineage: Eukaryota > Metazoa > Chordata > Testudines > Kinosternidae > Sternotherus > Sternotherus odoratus. Next base: position 83,976,898 of record JAVMKO010000009.1, on the reverse strand, counting down.
AGGAATACTAAAGAGCCCACTAGAAGCATTTATCTTCAGAAATGGGAACTACACAAAAATGAGAAAGCTAGTTAAATGGATATTAAAAGGCACAGTCTCAAAAGGGAAATGCCTGCAAACTGCAGGGAAACTTTTAAAAACATGATAGAGGCTTAAATTAAATGTATATCCCAAAATAAAAAACATAATAAGAGGACTAAAAAAGTGCCACTATTGCTAAACAAAGTAAAAGAAGCGCTTAGATGCAAAAAAGGCATCCTCTAAAAATTGGAAGTTAAATCCTACTGTGAAAAACTGAAAGCAGCATAAACTCTGGCAACTCAAGTATAATTATGAATGCCAAAAAAGAACTTTAAGAACAGCTAGAAAGAGGCAAAGAGAGAGAGAGAGAGAGAGAGAGAGAGAGAGAGAGAGAGAGAGAGAGAGAGAGAGAGAGAGAGAGAGAGAGAGAGAGAGAGAGAAACTAACAGCAAAAAAAAAATAAAAAAAAAATTGTAAGTACATCAGAAGCAGGAAGCCTGACAAGCAGTGGGGCCACTGGACTCTCAAGGTGTTAAAAAGAGCACCCAAGGAATAGCAGGCCATTGTGGAAACGCTACATGAATTATTTGCAGTGAAGACTGATGCAGAGGATGTGATGGAGATTCTCACACCTGAGCCATTCTTTGACTGAGGTATCAATAGAGGCAGCTTTGGAACAAACTTATAAGTTATACAGTAGTAAGTCCCCAGGACCAGATGATATTCACCCAAGAGTTCTGAAGGAACTTGTATATGAAACTGAAGAACTACTAACTGGTATATAACCTAAGATTTAAATCACCCTCTGTACCAGATGATTGGAGAATAGCTAATGCAACACCAGCTTTTAAAAAAGGCTCCAGAGGCAATCCTGGCAACAGAAAAGGTACAGAGAAGGCCAACAATAATGATTAAGGAAATGGAACATATATGGAAAACATTAAAAAAAAAGACTGGAACTTTTCAGTTTTAAAAAGATGACTAAAGGGGGATATGAAAGACATTATAAAATCATGTAACACAAAAAACAGGGTTTACCCAGTGAAATAAATAGGTAGCAGGTTTAAACAAACAAATGGAAGTACTTCTTCATCCAATGCACAGCCAACCTGTGGAACTCATTGCCGGGGATGTTGTGAAGGACAAAACTATAATGGGGCTCAAAAAGGAATTAGATAATTTCATGGAAGATGGATCCATCGGTGGCTATTAGGCACAGCAAAGATACAACCCCATACTTTGGGTATCGCTAAGCCTCTGACGGTCAGAAACTGGGAATGGGTAACAGGGATGGATCACTCAATGACTGCCTGTTCTATTCATTCCCTCAGAAGCACCTGGCATTAGCCACTGTCAAAAGACAGTATATTGGGTTAGAGGAGTATTGGTTTGACGGAGTATGACTATTTTATCTATTTATATCACAGGTACAAACAAAATTCAGTTTTACTTGGTCACAATGCTTCTTACAGAAGAGCAGTAGATAAAATAATTTCTTCATAAGTCACTTGCTTTTACTTTTTAGTAAAAAAAACCAAGCACATTCCCCCTTCACCCTTTTTCAGTCTCAGTTCAGCAACTGTGCTGGTGAACTGCAGCTCAATAAGAAATGCTCTTGCTATCAATTAGCATTAAAAGTGTTTAGAGCACTATGCTCATTTTCCAAAGCAACAACAGTTTTGAGCGCTCACCACACATGCAAGGCAACCAGATTGACAGTGCTGTAAGTAACTGGTCCAAAGCAAGTTTGTTTTATTAGATCAGTCTGTGAACTACAGAAGATTTATATTAAAGTTTATAACAACTACAGAGAAGTTTTGTCTATTGCCAAACAGTTCTATTGACTGAAGCTCACCTAAATACATTCACTCCCTATCCAGAATGATTCCAAAATATTAAACAGTTTAATAATGAAGAGGGAGACAGAGGTGAGTGTTGGTCAGTTAGAAATGAGATAGTGTACTGCATCTACACTACAATTTAACTACACTGTTAAGTTTTCATTTCCTTTTTCTGGATCTTTTTCATATTTACCTTATTTTTTAAAATGGAAGTCAAATTATAATTGATAAATTTTCCTCTAATTTTATTTGCTTTTGGCCAATCTGAAATGGAAATTTGATATAAATTAGAGCAGCCAGGTCAACAGAAGAATCTACACCAGGGCTTAGCTTGGAATAGCTACATTGCTCGGGGGTGTGGATTTTTCACCCCAACCTATGTTTTAAATGCAGACCAGACCTAACACCTGAATTTAGCTAGTCAAGGTCATCCTAGGGAAAATATGCATTAACTAACCACAACCTAATCTCAATCTCTTCTAATTAGACAATGCCAGAGCGGCTGCAGCCAATGTGATAACATCACGGGCTATCTAATTTAGGGTATTGATAGTAACCTAACACCACACAGCACTTTCTGCGACTTTCCAAAGATGATTGAAGAAGCCGCTTCTGCCTGGATTATAGCAGTCCATTCTATGACTGACAAATATTTGAGACACACACAATGTGGATGAGGTAATATCTTTTATAAACTTTTGAGCTCATCTCTCCCATCAACAGAAGTTAGTCCAATAAAAGCTATTACTTCACCCACCTTGTGTCTCTAATATTCTGGGACCAACACAGCTACAATTACACTGCAGATATCTAACAGGCAGACTGCTTCAAAACAGGGCTGTAGCCAATCCATAGTTGCATCTAAGTGCCCAACAGATTTTGCAGTTGAGAAGGATTAAGAGGTCTATAAGGATGTTCATTAAACTATTAGAGGGCCAATTTTAGGCATAAATTATTAGGAAACCAGATCAGATCCACAGATTTGGTCATCCATTTATGAATGGATAGGCAGCTCTTAATGTCTGACAAAGATGGGCTGAGAGGAACTGTGCTGAGTCCCCAGAAAAGCCTGGTAATCAACACGTTTAATAGGACAAACCCAGTCCTCAAACAATACTTTCCAGGGAGCCCCGGTTCAAAGGCACGGCCCCCCTCTACCTGATATAGTAACTTCACCTACTCCCCATCACTACCAAAACTGAAGAAGTAGTCTGAGCTGTCTGGAGAGAAGGAGAAGGAAAAACATTATACATGTGTGAAAGTGAGATGTAAGTGAATGAAACTCCAAATATAATCTCAGATTGCTCCTTCACTCCGACTCCTTCGTCTGTGTTTTGATCTCTGAAAAACCTGAGGGCATGCCTGCATGCGTGCACATTCCCCTCAATTCTGTGGTTTCTAGAAAGTAGGAGCATTTTGTTCTCCCACCCAAGCGCTTCTTCCTTGCTATGAAGACACTAATGGAATATCTTTCTATTCTGCTTCCCCCTCCTCAGTGAACAGCTCCAGTGATAACCTCTACATTGCTCATAATGTTCCCAAGCTGCAGCAAAGTGGAGCTAACCTAATTTTAATCTGTTTCACCACTCCCATATTCCCAGGAGTGACACTGAAAACTGACAAAATAGTTAGATTCCACAAGCTCATGGGGAAGCCGCAGACAGCACCAGAGGCACTAGAACAGTCTGTAGATTTAAGAAGATATATACTCTCCATATCTGGAAGATCTTTTCAACCTTCTGTGCAACAATTTTTTTTTTAATAAACGAAAGCTTAGTTTCTGCAGCAGTTGATGGCACTCATCCAAAGGTGCCTGTTCACCACAGGAAGGTTGATTTCACAAACCCTGTTGTAACTCTTACTATCAGTACCCATTATGGACATTTTACCAAAAATTACAGAAAACCAATGAACATATCCATGCTAAACAGAGTTAGGACATTCTTGCACATATTTGTCGTTAAAGAGATTTTTTTTGAACAAAGTATATTATTTCATACATTTTAAGTGTCTAATTCCGAAAAAAAAATACTTTAACAGTGCAACTGGTGGTTTTGCTAAATTAATGTTTCATGTGTACAAAACTAGCCAAGAATCAGGGTGGTAGCCGTGTTAGTCTGGAATAGCAGAGTTAACAAAGTCCTGTGGCACCTTAAAGACTAACTATAAAGTTTTGAAGCATGAGCTTTCGTGGGCTAATACCCACTTCGTCGGATGCAGGCAGTAGAAGTGTTCACATACAGGCAGTTATAGAAAAGTAGGTAAGAGCCAGGGGGGAGGTGAAAAGGTTAGTCCAATTAAGCTGAGCCAGCTTGTTATCTCCGATCAGGGAGTGTGGATTATTCGTCTAGCATTTGAATGGGGTGTGTGGACATGGAGAGATGAGAAACAATGTCTGTAATGAGCCAACCATTGTAGATCCCGGTTCAATCCCAAAGTGTGTGAGCTGAATTTGCAAATGAATTGAAGCTCTGCAGTCTCTCTTTGCAGTCTGGATCGGAAGTTCCCTTTCTGCAGAATGGTGACCTTTAAATCTGTAATAGTGTGTCCAGGCAGGTTGAAGTGTTCCCCTACAGGTTTTTGTATATTGCCATTCCTAATATCTGATTTGTGTGCATTTATCCTTTTTCGTAGGGACTGTCCAGTTTGGCCGATGTACATAGCAGAGGGACACTGGTGGCATATAATGGCATATATGACATTGGTTGATGTACAGGTGAATGAGCCAGTGATGGTATGGTTGATCTGGTTAGGTCCTGTGATGGTGTTGCTGGTGTAGATATGTGGGCAGAGTTGGCATCGAGGTTTGTTGCATGGATTGGTTCCTGAGTTGGAGTTATTGTGGTGCAGTGTGCTGTTGCTGTTGAGAATTTGTTTAAGGTTGGCAGGTTGTCTGTGTGTCCTGGCACACAGACAACCTGCCAACCTTAAACAAATTCTCAACAGCAACAGCACACTGCACCACAATAACTCCAACTCAGGAACCAATCCATGCAACAAACCTCGATGCCAACTCTGCCCACATATCTACACCAGCAACACCATCACAGGACCTAACCAGATCAACCATACCATCACTGGCTCATTCACCTGTACATCAACCAATGTCATATATGCCATTATATGCCACCAGTGTCCCTCTGCTATGTACATCGGCCAAACTGGACAGTCCCTACGAAAAAGGATAAATGCACACAAATCAGATATTAGGAATGGCAATATACAAAAACCTGTAGGGGAACACTTCAACCTGCCTGGACACACTATTACAGATTTAAAGGTCACCATTCTGCAGAAAGGGAACTTCCGATCCAGACTGCAAAGAGAGACTGCAGAGCTTCAATTCATTTGCAAATTCAGCTCACACACTTTGGGATTGAACCGGGATCTACAATGGTTGGCTCATTACAGACATTGTTTCTCATCTCTCCATGTCCACACACCCCATTCAAATGCTAGACGAATAATCCACACTCCCTGATCGGAGATAACAAGCTGGCTCAGCTTAATTGGACTAACCTTTTCACCTCCCCCCTGGCTCTTACCTACTTTTCTATAACTGCCTGTATGTGAACACTTCTACTGCCTGCATCCGACGAAGTGGGTATTAGCCCACGAAAGCTCATGCTTCAAAACTTTATAGTTAGTCTTTAAGGTGCCACAGGACTTTGTTAACAAAACTAGCCAAATTACTCTCACTAAAAAGAAAATCTAGCAAATTTCACAGTATATTTGTTGTACATATGAAAAAGCTATGTCTTCAGAACCGATGGCTCAGTTTATCCTGAAACATGTAATTACCTGAACTCATATTCCACATCGGAGCTATTTATTACCAAATGTCAAAAACTATCCTGAACAAAAAAAGAAATTTAATTCAGTAATTATGAAAGACAAAAAATTAAGAGTTGTGATGTTTTCTGAAAAGCTTCAAAAATCAAACTAAAGACAAGGAAGATGCATATTTAAAGATGATGTATGGTAAGAATGTATTCATTAACTCATTTCCAAAAATAAATTTTAAATGGCAGTTTTGATGTATGCACTTAGTACTCCTGCCTTCTTTATTTAGCAAAAATGACGTTAACTAACTAAATGGTAATTTAGCTAGAGATCAGATGTCAAAGGAAAGAATTGCTGCTAATGAACAAAAATTTGGGTAGCATTAGTGAGGATATAGTGAAAAATAAAGTGATATACCTAAACAGAACTTGGATACTTAATATCTCTGGACTCCACTCAGTGTTATGGATTTCAATAGTAATTCCACAGTTGAGTGAATTGAGATTAGAGTGGGGATTTAGCACCTTAGTATATGGGAAAATTGTGCACCAATCAGCATGAAAAATAAAGCACTGAATCTAATCTAAAAACCTAATTTTTCAGAAGAGTTTAACGTAAAACAGTATTATGACAAAAAATTACATGTTGCTGCAAAAGTAGATGTGTAAAGCCCAAAAAACTGTGTAAAGAACATTTTGTAGTTCGCACTAGTTATCTAAGGATGGCTTATCTTCAGTGGAAAGTTTGCTCTGAAATAAAGACTGGGATGTAAGCACTAGCTAGTTGGCACTTAACCTAAACAGGTTAGTCAAATTTAGATGGTCTCTGAAAACACCTATGTAGTGAGTGAACCCCTGTACCCCTGAAATTCACTGGGTCATTTTCCTATCTTTCAAAGCCTTGAGGCCAAACCTATGCTTATTTTGCCAAGAAAACACAAAGGTGTAAGTATAAAGTTACAAACAAACACAAGTTTGTACAATGAAAAGTACAAATAGCAGATGGTGAGTGCACTCCTAGGAACACTTACTGCCCATTAGGGATTATTTCATCTCACTTAATAGAAACTTCCACACACATTTACTTTCCATATGCTATAACCTATGTAATCTATACTAGTTATTAAATTTACAAAGTATTCTTGTTATTTAAAATACTTGTATATAAAATTTAGAAACTATGAAATATTGATGCTAGAGATCTTAGCTCTACTATTTGGCAGAAAATATTAGCATACATTTCAGAAAGCCAAAATAAGTTCTCTCTTAAAAATGAAAATCATTTTCATTGTATGAATATTAATCTTCTCCATATATAGTCTATATCTTCTTTCTAAAATTTAGGGTACAGCTATGTCTAAAAATCCAGATTGAATGAAATTTGAAGTTACAATGTTCAAACTTATATATTCAGAAATGTACTACTGTTGTAAAATGTATTTCCTTATTACTAGTAATTTTTACTTGCATACCACCTTCCATGTGAAGAACTAGAAGCACCTGAACTCACGTGTAATGCAGGCAAGTATTTTGGTCTCATTTTATGGACTGAAAAATAGGAAGTGTTTAAATGACTTGCTCAAGGTAAGAGGGGAAGTATGTAGAAGAATCTAGGTCTCCCAATTCCCTATGCTTGTGACAAGAATGCCCGTCTTTCCATCTTATGATTCAAACAGAAATGTAAATAAGTTATAAAAATAAATCTGTGTACTATTGTGGAGTAATCACATTTCAGAAGTGAGCAGAACATATGTACTTTTATAATCTGTCTCAAATATCGAGGCTAAAGTGGTACGACTTCCTTCAGATCTAAATTTTAAATATTTGAATACGATTAGGTGTCTAAACACTTAAATGCTAGTATCCGTTGCATTTTCTGCCCTGTAACTCTTGTTCACTCTTTAAAAAGAGAGTTTACAAAAATCAGTTATGCCACCCTCTGGTGACTATGTGAACTAACCAGCATGTGTAACAGAAGTTAGTTCCATAAAAATTACCTCACTCACCTCGTCTCAGCATATCTAACACAAGTCCTCATGTCAATGGGGAAACTACAATATAAAGTCAGATCAGATTGTAAAGTACACGATTAATATAACCAAATTAGTTTTTTCTTTTGTAGATCTGAACAAGTTCATCAACTATATTTCAGTGAAGTTTATAAATTTTCCTGCTCCATGCCAGGTACAGGTAGGCATCATATGACCATTGTCGTTCATGATTAGGGAGCAAACATTTCCGCATACAGGACAAACTGTAGTCAGCAGAAATGCTCTGCTTTAAGTCCTGTTTAGAAAGTGTTACAATAATCAAGCCTTGTGACACAAATCATCTATTGCCATTGTAAAGTCACTGCATTGTGAATGTACAGCTATGTGTTCGTAATGATTTGATAATTGCTTTTTTGCAGGTTAGCAAAGGGTCTACTATTCATTAGAGATTGCCATGCTAAATTTCAGGCTTCCAAGCTTAGGCAATGAATGACTCAGTAGAGACAAGCTTAAATTCAGATATAGTCAGCACTTCCATGAGTCTAGGTTCTGGGATCACTTGAAGGCTAAAGCCTTTGAAGCCTTCCAGTCCATCTTCACATGGCGTTCACAGGAAGCATGAAAGGATGGCAGAAGTGCTAGTCAGTGTTCTGTCCAGGATCAGGTTGCTGGTGACATAGGCGCTGACTCCGTGCTTCCCGCCCCATGCCATGAATCAGCTGATTGGCGGGAAAGCCTGGGAGGGAGGGAGAAGCGGAGCAGCAGCGCCGCACTCGGGGGAGGAGGCGGAGCAGAGAGCAGTTCCCCTGTGCATCCTCCCCCCTGCCCCACTCCCTGGTTACCTACTGCTGGCGGCTGGCCTCCCCGCACCCCACAGCTCACCTCCTCCCCTGAGCACACTGCCGTTCCACTTCTCCCATCCTTTGTGGCTTGTCGCAGGAAAGCCTGAGAAGGAGGGAGGTGTAGGGGAAATGCGGGATGCCCGGGGGTGGAAGCAGCAGCAGGACTGGGGATTTGGGGAAGGGGCGGGGAACGGGGGCGGAGTTGGTGGGGAATGGGTGGAGCTGGTGCGGGCCCGGGGGCAGCTGAGCACCCGCAGGCACTGGCTAAAGCCAGCGCCTATGGCTGGTGAAGACATCCATGAAATGTTACAGCTGAGCCAGACATACTCTATTCCAAGCTACAGGATATAGCAGTCTCACTTCTCTGTGAGGCCAGTTACACCCACAACATTTGTTAAGCAGCCTTTGTTAACATATGTTTGACACTGTACATTGAAAACAAATACACAGTCCCTACCCCTTAGTGATACAGAATAAAAGAATTTTTGCACGGAGACATTGTAAGCACTGGTAATATAAGCCTCCACCCTATGGCCTCTAAAGATTTAGATATAGATTTAATACAAAATTACTGTGAATATACATCAATGGTAGGCAAAGAAACAAACTTCAGAAGCTCTTCAGGAATGCATTTAGAAATACCTGCCTAATGTAAATATTCCAAAGGGATTTTACCATGTATAGGAATATATGATTTAGGTTAGGGTGTGTTCAGGGTAAATGTGCTGTCACTCTGCTATGGAAAGAAGGTAGCCCCACCCTCTGAGAAAGTGAGAGGCCATGGCCTCACCATCAGAAGGAGAGAAACTGACAGCTGGAGGAGAAGGGGCAGTGGGGAGGGGCAGTTTCAGGGCAGAGGCAGGCAGAGGGGAACCTGAGAGAGAATGACAGAGAAAAGAGAGTCTATAAACTATAAGAGAAGGCAGACAGAGGAACAGAGGGAAACCAGGACAGAGAGAAACACAGTAAGTAGAGAGATTGAATAGGACAAACATGCAGAAGAGGGTTCCTTCAGTCTAAAATTGGTTGGTCACATCAATCCACATTTGATGCTGTGTTCCTGAGAAGCAGAGAGACAAAAAAGCATCCTTTAAAAAGTGGAAGTTAAATCTTAGTGAGGAAAAGAGAAAGGAGCATAAATTCTAGCAAATGAAATGTAAAAATATAATTAGGAAGGCCAAAAAAGAATTTGAAGAACAGCTAGCCAAAGACTCAAAAAGTAATAGTAAAAAAAATAAGTACATCAGAAGCAGGAACCCTGCTAACCAACCAGTGGAGCCACTGGGTACCTGTATCGCTCTGTTAATCTGCTTCCTCACTTCCCCAGGTGGGTACTGTAGTTTTAAGAATGCTTGATAAAAATCTTCTTGGTGTTTGTCTCTGTCTAAGGGATTGGAGCAAATTCGGTTGTATCTTAGGGCTTGGCTGTAGTCAATCGACCATGTGAAGTGTCCTGGATGGAAGCTGGAGGCATGTAAGTAAGCGTAATGGTCAGTAGGTTGACGGTATAGGGTGATGTTTATGTGACCACCACTAATTTGCACTGTAGTGTCCAAGAAGTGGATCTCTCATGTGGACTGGTCGAGGCTAAGGTTGATGGCAGGGTGGAAATTATTGAAATCCAGATGGAATTCTTCAAGGGCCTCCTTCCCATGGGTCCAGATGAAGATGATGTCATTAATGTAGCGTAAGTAGAGGAAAGATGCTAGGGGATGAGAGCTGAGGCGGCGTTGTTCTAAGTCAGCCATAAAAATGTTGGCATATTGTGCGGCCATGCAAATACCCATAACAGTGGACACTCGCAAGGCCCCACAGTATGCCAACATTACCCTTATTTAATCAATCTGGTAGGTATGGTCTCAGGAATCTGTCTGCAAGATGAGTGAAAAGAAAATGAATTCCTAAACTAGATAAATACAATAGGCTACTGGACTATACTGGTTTAAACATAAGCATTATTAGAGAAACAGTTAACATTACATCAGCATTTCTACAATCAAGATATGTGGGTTTCACGACACAAGAGGAAATACAAAGAATATAATGAGTGGAGGCAAAGCTCAGAGAGAAAGATATGTTTATATTTCTAATTCAGTTAGATTATCAGGACCGTTATGCACAGAAAACAACTGCTGGCAAAAAGTTGGATCCTAGAATGACCTTTTTTACATTTATGAACAGTGGCAGTAACTGATTCCAGCAGAAAAATCTAATTCGCCGAGGAAAAAGAATTCTTCAAAGCCTCACTTAAAAGTGAGCTGAAACAAACTGCTAAAATAATTGTTTAGCTATCATAAGTAATTAATGCATTGTTCAAGGACCACAACCACCAGATCAGATACCTTAACCAAACGTAACCAGGAGCTGCAAAACCTGGAATTTAGCTACTCTACTTTGGTTTCTTCTACATGAGACTACACCACCACGCCAAGCTGCACAAAAACGTATCAAATAGTCTTTTAGGTCAAAATGATGTACAATAGGGATGGCCAAACATACTGACCCTCTGAGCCGCATATGACAATCTGCAGACAATCAAGAGCTGGAGCATGCCTGCCAAGGCTCAGGGCTTCAGCCCTATGGGAAGTGGGGTCTCTGGGGTTAAGTCCCATTGGAGGCGCCTGACGGGGCTCGGGGTTTCAGTCCTGCTCCTACTGAAGCCCTGAGCCCTGGCAGGTGCGCCCCATGGGCAGAAGCCACAAGACCTCCCCTCCTCACTGGCAGAAGCCTGGACCCCACCACACTGCTGCAAAGAGGAGGTCCCGATCCTCAGTCCGGTAGGGGGAGAATGTGGGGGGACTCCACGAGCTGCGCTTTAACAGTACAAGAGCTACATGGTTTGGCCACCCCAATATATAATCTAAAATAGGAAGAACACAAAACCCAAACAGCTTGAACGTCCACGGACAGGAGTAGGTTTCAAAGTGCATTTGCCATTTTAAATCTGAAAAAAAAAAATTATGTTCACAGGTACATGTTTGGTTCTTTTAACAGCACTAAATCAAAGTGGCTCAATAAACTCCCCATCACAAAGTTCTCCATCCTATTATATTCTACCCGATAGTTTTCCTAGACTGATCGAAAGGATGAGGTTTTTGCATTTTCCCATCCAGCATGAATATCATTACCCCTAAGCCATCCACAACAGATGGAGGGCTAGTCTAGCTTTAAATGAAACCAGTATAGGTGATGGCATGTTCATATAACCGAACAGGAGAACCTCCCTAGTCCACACTTGGGAACACACCTGCACTGAAGAGAATTTTCAGTAGACTAACAGTTGTGCTACTGTACCAAGGCAAATCCAGCAAATGACATCAGAGCAAGTACCCAAACTTACTAATGGGACGAGTTCTTATTAATGCCCTGCAGCAGGACTGGGACTTATTGCTAACCAGTTGTACTGGTCCTATCAGATGAAACCAAGATATGAATGAACTGGAGCTATGAAGGTAAAGAGGAACCCAGCCAGAAAATGGAGCTTTGTAAAACCAGCTCAACTCCTCTCTACTTCACTTCCCACGTTGTCTACTTCACTCCATTCATTCACAATTTAAGGAGGACACTGACAAGCTTTAAACAGGGTTGCTATTCTGCCATCTTTGTCCAAAAGGGGTGCTGAGGGACCTGTCAGTCTGTTTCTATATTAACCTCTAGGAGGTTATCTTTGAGATGAAAGTTAAATCAAGAGAGGCAAGGAAAACATGAGGTTTAATATGCTTGTATCATATGCACTTCCTTTTCAAACCTCCTGCTAATAGGCCTCAGGCTGCCATAGCCATCCTGAAGGAGGGCAATGAAATAGTAGGCCTTGGGAATGTGGAAACAGTGGTCCAAAGGGATGCAGATGGAAGCTAAAAAAATTTTTTAAATGAGATATGACACTGTAGAGAAATTGATAGTATACTCACGGAGGTGTTTGAGGACCAGTCTCACCAAGCCAGGGATAAAAATACATAAAAGATTGGAACCAAAACAATTAGAATAGTATATTTTATAAAATAACGCCTGAAGATGCGCTTTGGTGGAAACATTATGTTCAAAAAGAAATTACCGTATTTTTCGCCCTATAAGACGCACTTTTTCTTCCCCAAAACGGGGGGGAGGGGGGAACCGGGGGAGGGGGGAACTTTTTCTTCCCCAAAGCGGCGGGGAGGGGGGAACCGTATTTTTTAATTTTTTAATTACCGTATTTTTTAATTACCGTATTTTTTAATTACCGTATTTTTCGCCCTATAAGACGCACTTTTTCTTCCCCAAAGCGGCGGGGAGGGGGGAACCGGGGCGCCGCCGGCAGCCCGCCCGCGGCGGGGAGGGGGGAACCGGGGCGCCCCCGGCAGCCCGCCCGCGGCGGGGAGGGGGGAACCGGGGCGCCCCCGGCAGCCCGCCCGCGGCGGGGAGGGGGGAACCGGGGCGCTTTTTGTGTGTGGTGGGGTTTTTTTGGTTTGTTTTTTTTTTTCCCCCCGGCTTTTTTACTTTAAAAGTTGGGGGCGTCTTATACGCCGGAGCGTCCAATATGACGAAAAATACGGTAGGTTTTTAACTGCAGAGCATTATTATTTTTAACAGCCACAATGCAGGCTGTCCAGGGTAAAACATCCCTGCAAAGATATCTACACTAATTACAAATATAAAAATATGTAAACCTTTCCTCTATAGTCTGCACTGTAGCTCACTACAAATCAAAGTTAATCTGACAGACACTATATTGGCAAAGCCTATAGTCCATTTGCACAATGAAGGAGCATTTTTTTTTTTTTTTTTAACTTTAGAAACACACTGTCCCACATTTTCAGCATAAATTCATATATTTTAGATTCTGTAGTCTCTGTCACTCTGAACAGTGTCGTACTATGTATTCAAGTGAACTATAAACCGAACCCTAGACATCTTCTAGATGTCTAAAAACAATGGATTCAATATTCTTGGAACAATACAGGCATACAGGAAGAAAAATATTCCTCAATGTATTCCATATGGTGCAAGTATTATTTTTTTTAAAGGAGCAACTTAAATGGAAATCCTTCATTAGAGAAACTCTGTAATTTAAATAACACCACATAGAAAGTTATCTTGCTTTTGAAAAGTAGTTAATTGGATTCTAGTCAGGAATGCGGAAAACACAGATCCATTTACAGAAGAGGGTATTCCAAATGGTTCAGACTCAATTTAACTGTTCCTTTCTCAACTTCAATCAAACTATAAGTCATGGTTAAAAGCTAGCACCAAAAGACTATTTTGGGGGCATAATAAACCTGAGTACAAATGCTTATTTATCAACAGTTGTATTCTCAAAGAGGTTACAGGAAGATTTAAGATAGCATATTCCTTTTTACACTGTGTCAAATAGATACAGCATGTATTTCAGAAGAGCTCATTTAGATAAACAACTGCTGGCTAAAGGAGCATTCTAACTGCAGGTCATAAAATGTGGATAACGCCTAAATGCATTGCAGATTAAGCTGCCCATTAGAACTATTCTTTTTTGGCATAATAGGAGGCATCTTAAAGGCAGGCACAAAGATTGTAAGTGTGTGGTATTTTTCTGATCTTATATTCTAGCAGAACTAATCCAGCCTATATTCAAAAATAAGGTTTAAGAGAAACTGGTTATTGAACAAATTGAGTGTTGGGAGATGAGGGTTCAGGGATTTATGTGGATAACACAAAGATGTATTTGCTCTTCCTGTGAAAAAAAGTTCAACTTAAACTTCAGATCCCAAGAAGTTTTTTTCAGTCAAAAACCTTTGTACAAAATGTCTAAATGTTAACTGCTATCATGCAAAAAAAAAAAAAAAAAAGACTAAAATATAAATTAAAGTTGATCACTACTATATTGATTATGATTATACTGAATTATGGAATATTTCATGCATGTTTGACAAAACAGTGGGATAGGAGAACAAAAGGAAAATGTAAGGACAAACTGCATGTGATTAGATTACAATACCATTGCTGGGCCAAACCCGTTAGAGCAATTTCCAAGTTCAATTCTGTGCAGTCATATTTCTGTTTTAAAAACAGAAATTGTGGGTCTAATATGTAAATGTGAGTAACACTGACCAAAACAATATGGCCCCTCAAATAGAAGGATCTTTCCAAATGGCCAAAATTATCATTTGAGAAATTAGGATGTGCATTAATCTTTATTGAAAAAACTGAATTTTTGTAGCGATTAAGACGAGGAGAAATATCATTTAGGATGACCTCCTGTATATCATGCATCTGAAGAAGTGGGTTTTTTACCCACAAAAGCTTATGCCCAAATTAATCTGTTAGTCATTAAGATGCCACCGGACTCCTCGTTGTTGTTGTGGATACTTCAGGGCTACCCCTCTGATACTTGTATATCACAGGCCATTAGATTCCACCCAGATTCCCCTATATTAAGCCCGAAAACTTTAGTAGACCAAAACATTCAGTCCTAAACCAAGCTAAAGCAGAAAACAGTGCCACCAATGCCCAAGGCCTGTACAATGGCAAAGAAATAATCCTAGCAGGCAAACCATACTCATGATACAGAGGAAAGGGAAAAGCCTGTAAGATCTCTGCCAATCAGACCTATGGGGAACTCCTTCCCAACCCCAAATCTGATGTCCCATCCCTAGACTTCGAGAACGTAAACATGACACAGCAAGTAGGTATCTAGAAAGGACTCTATAAACCAGACAGAACTAGTCCACCCCATCTGGTGTCCCATCTCCAGCTATAGCCAAGCTTCAGCGGTAGGAAAAAAGTCCAGAATACATCCAGTCAACTAGGGAGGACCTCTTGACACACAGACCACAGAATTTTCCCCAGGAAGTGAATTAAAGCATATATTTCGGAAAACTATCTAATCTCGTCTTAAACATTCCAAGCAACAGTGAGTCCAGCAACTCCTGGTTAAGCTGTTTCAATGTTTAACCACACTGATTGCTAGAAAGTTGCATCTGATTTCGAAGCTTAATTTATGTAACTTCAACTTCCAGTTATTGGATCTTCTTCTGCCTTTGTCAGTAAGGTTGGAACCCCTCCAATGCTAACACCACATCACTATCAGATCTTTTTTCCATATGGAAGTATCTAGACACAGTAGTTAAATCACCTCTCCATCTTCAATAAAATGAATAAGTAGGCTTGGCAAATTTCAATTTTTTAAAAATAATTTTGCCAAATATTGATGTTTATGTTTAAGCATTTTTCCATTTTATCTATTTAAATTTTCACACTTGCCAAAAATTACAGGAGAGGGTCAGACAATTATGACAGTACATGTTGAGATTCAAAAAAGTTAGTTTTACAATCCAAAACAAAAATTGTATATTTTGACATGTGATGCTGACAAAGTAAGTAATCTAAAACTACTATGTTCTCAAGCCACATTTCTTACCTTGCCCATGTGTAAATCATCCAGGAAAATATTTTTGCCATTGCATGGTGAAAATGACATCAATTTGAACTATAAAAATCTAATCCTTCCAAGTCTATGAATAAATTAATCTCATTATTATCTCACATAATAAAGATTTGTTTTCCAGCCCTGGGAATCACTTATGTTGTCCTCCTTTGAACTCCCCCCAGTATTTCCACATTCTTCTTGAAGCATGGAGACCAAAAGTGGGCTTTTAGGGCTTGTCTTCACTACGCTGGGGAGGGATTGATCTTTTGGCGATCGATTTATAGTGTCTTGTCAAGACCCGATAAATCCATCGCCAGCGGCGCCCCCGTCGACTCCGGAACTCCAGCTTGCCAAAAGGCACAAGCTGGAGCCGACAGGGGAGTGCGCCGGCGACCGGCGCCGCCGTGAGGATGGCAGGTAAGTCGGCTATAGATACGCTGATTTCAGCTATGTTATTAACGTAGTTGAAATTGCGTATCTACAGCCGATCCTCTCCCCCCCCCACCCCCAGTGAAGACCAGCCCTTAGTAGCAGTCTTACCAATCCTGTATACAGAGGCAAGATCACTTCCCTACTTCTGCTACTTGATATTCCCCTTTTTATACATCCAAGGATCACATCAGCCCTTTTTGCCACAGAACTGTACAGACAGTTCATGTTGAGATGGCCATTTACGATGACTGCTAAAATCCTTCTTAATCACTGTTTTTCAAGACAGTCTCCCAATTCTGTAGGCCTAAACTGTGTTCTTGGTTCCCAGATATATTCTCTTGGTTTTGGCTGTATTTAAAAAACACATTTTGTTGGACTGAGATCTAACCAAGTGATTCAGGTAACTTTAACAGTAGCCTGCCCTCATTATTTACTACCCCACCAATCTCTGTCATCTGCAAACTTCACCAGCACAGAGTTCATTTCACCACCAAGATCATGGATACAAATTTTAAATAGTGTTGGATCAAGAACTGAGGACACTGCTCAAAATAACCCTAGTCATTGTTACCGCCCCATTAACAACTATATTTTGAGATCAGTGAGACAGTTTTTAATCCATCCAATCTGTGCCTGAATTCCTTATCATGCAAGTTAGCTAATCAAAATGGCACATAGCACCAAGTTAAATACCTGCAGAAACCTAAGTACAGTATATTAAAATCAACAGTTATCTATATCAACCAGATCTGCAATTTTGTCAGAAAAGATTAACAAGTTTGTTTCACAAAATCTACCTTCCATGAACTTGCACTGACTCATATTACATATATTTTTAGCCTCTAATTCTCTGTTGAGTCCTGGATTAACCACTCGATAGCTTGATGCTGATCATGGGCAAAGCAAACAGGTCTATAGCTCTCTGCGTCATCTTTTTTAATTATTGGAACTCTGCTGGCAGACTGCCAATCCTTCCAAATTTCCTCAAGATTTGTTACACACCAAACACTAGGGATTCAGAGAGCTCCTTACCTAGTTTCTTTAGACTCTTGGGTATCTGTTATCCAGGCCTGTTCATTTTAAAAGATTTAATTTTAGCAGATGCTACCTCACTTCCTCCCTTGTTACAGATGGTAACCTTTTTATTACACCCACTATATAATCTCCTTTGGTCCAACAGAACACACACTTATTGAACTCTTTTTTCCCTAGAATCATAGAGGTAGCCGTGTGTGTCGCTTTTGCAAACCCAGACTAAGAGTCCTGTGGCACCTTAAAGACTAACAAAAGTATTGAAGCATAAGCTTTCGTGGGCTAATACCCACTTCGCCAGATGCACGCAATGCATGCATGCATCCGATGAAGTGGGTACTAGCATACGAAAGCTTATGCTCCAATACTTTTGTTAGTCTTTAAGGTGCCACAGGACTCTGTCATTTTTTTTCCCTTGATACTCTTTACCTGATCTGGCATTTTTCTTGTTCCTATTTAAAAATGCCTTATCTTTAACTCTATTAGCCATTGATATTTCATTGATTTATTTGACTTTCTTTATCAGTCACCTTTTTATAAATGATAACTTGTATTTATTGTCATTTATTCCCCCTTTGTTCCCAACTTTTCTTTTTAATGTTTTATCACCATTTCCAAACCTCACTTTAAAGGAGACATATAGCTTCTTGCCCAGCACAATTTATTTGTGTGTGTGCATATAACTGTGGCTTTTGGGGTATCTGGTATCCTTGAACAACTTCCAGTTTCGTTAACACATCTCACTTTAAATTTGTTCCCGATCAGTTGTGCAAATCACTGCTTTAAGACTTTGAAGTTCCAAATATATACATCATTGATGCCATATTTTTCCCCCCACACATTAAACATAACCAGATGATCACTGCTAACTAGAAAATTGTTAATTTTTAGGTCAGCAATAATCTCCTCTTTGTCCATCAGAATGAAGTTCCACACCAAGTTATTATGTTGGTGCAACACTTTCTGTGTTAAAATATCCTCTCGTTTTTAGAAACTCTAAAGAATTTTTATTACTGGATATGTGAGAGGTCTGACAAACACCTCTCACCCATAACAGCTTTTCTGCCTACACATAATGGAACAGTTTAAGGAACAGTCTGTCCTATTCTCTAGTGGGATTTCATAGTCTATAATCCATGTTCACCAGTCATCTGTCTTTAATTTTATCAGTTAGAACTTTACTTGAAAAGCATCTGAAGAGCTGTGATTCTGAACTACTACTTTAACAGGTAACTGTGTCTGATGTAGAGTACAACCACGCTCCACATTTTAAGACCGGAAGCGTGTCTGCAGCTTCTCACAGCAGCACAGTGTGAAAGGGAGCCCAGGCTGCTGAGTCAGAGGGCTCAGTGGTACCCCGATTCCAGGCATCAGCCCAAGGGGAACCTGTAACAAAGACATGACCTCTTTTACAGGTTTTTGGCTGAAGGAATTTATTCTTTCAATTTAAAGAAGTTTTGCCCCCTAATTTGGGATATAAAGAGAAGGTATCGGAAATCAGATCACGATATTGACATTTTTTACTTTACTTTTTGAGTTTACTTCAGTTTGAACAAATGAGCGGTATATAGTCTTATTAAGAAGTATGAGAAAAGAGGCACAATAGTTAGTGATAGAAGTTTTCTTTTCAGACAGGTAGTGAAATACCAGTAACAGGAAAAACACATCTATATATCTATAAATACATATATATACACACACACATGCACGTGCGCGCACATACACACACACACACACGCACAGACACACACTAAAGAACAGTTACTCACCTCTCGTAACGTTTGTTCTTCGAGATGTGTTGCTCATGTCCATTCCCACAAGTGTGTGCGCACCGCGCATGCACGGCTCCGGAAAGTTTTCCCCAGCGGTACCCGTAGGGTCGGCAGGGGCGACCCCTGGAGTGGCGCCCTTATGGCAATGTATATATGCCCCTGCCGACCCTCCCCCCGCTCAGTTCCTTCTTGCCGGTACTCCGACAGAGGGGAGGCGGGTGGGATTCGGAATGGACATGAGCAACACATCTCGAAGAACAAATGTTACGAGAGGTGAGTAACTGTTCTTTCTTCTTCGAGTGCTTGCTCATGTCCATTCCCACAAGTGACTTACGAGCAGTTATCTCGGAGGTGGGAGAGGAGTAGTCTTAGTCCCTGCTGCCAGGATCGCTTGTCCCATAGCAGCGTCCTCCGAAGTCTGCTGCACGATGGCGTAGTGCAAGGAGAAGGTGTGGACCGAAGACCATGTCGCAGCTCTGCATATGTCGCCAATTGGAATGTGCGCCAGGAACGCTGTGGATGTGGCCTGGGCCCTGGTTGAGTGAGCTGTTAGTGGCGGAGGAGAAACGTTCGAGAGGTTATATCACAGTTTGATGCACGAGGTGATCCATCCCGACAGGCGTTGAGAAGAAATCGGCAACCCCTTCATTCGTTCCGCCACTGAAATAAAAAGTTGTGGAGATTTACGAAAAACTTTTGTACTTTCTATGTAAAAAGCTAAGGCCCTTCTCACATCTAAAGAATGTAGCATTCTCTCTTTGCTAGAAGCATGGGGTTTCGGAAAAAACACAGGGAGAAAAATGTCCTGGTTCAAATGAAAAGCGGACACCACTTTAGGAAGGAAGGCCGGATGAGGCCGTAGCTGAACCTTATCTTTATGGAAGACGGTGTACGGTGGCTCCGAGGTGAGCGCCCTGAGCTCAGAGACCCGTCGGGCAGAGGTAATGGCCACAAGAAAGGCCGTCTTCCAAGAAAGATAAGAGAGTGGGCAGGTGGCTAGGGGTTCAAAGGGGGGCTTCATGAGGGCTGCCAACACCAGGTTCAGGTCCCACTGAGAAACCGGCGGTCGCACCGAGGGGTACAACCTTTCCAACCCCCTGAGGAAACGCCCCACGAGTGGGTTGCTAAACACAGAGGATCCCCCCACTTCTGTATGAAAGGCTGATATAGCCGCTAGGTGTACCCGAACCGTAGAGATGGCTAGACCCTGTCTCTTAAGGTCCAGAAGGTAATCCAGGATAAGTGGTATGGGAGCTAGAGTGGGGTTTACACCTCTGCCCTGAGCCCATAGGGAAAAACGTTTCCATTTGGCCATGTAAGTAGTACGAGTCGACAGCTTCCTGCTACCCAGCAGGACCTCTCTGACATAATTGGAGCACTGGAGCTCCAAGGGGTTCAACCACGGATATTCCATGCCGTGAGGTGGAGCGATTGGAGGTTGGGGTGAAGCAGCCGCCCGTGGTCTTGGGACACCAGTGTCGGGAGGAGAGGGAGGGTTATAGGACTAGACACAGAGAGAGACAGCAACAGAGTGTACCAATGCTGGCGGGGCCACGCTGGTGCTATTAGAATCATGGACGCCCTGTCCAGGCGGGCCTTGAGCAACACTCTGTGGATGAGTGGGAATGGGGGAAATGCATAGAGAAGACCCTCCCTCCAAGGGATCTGAAAGGCGTCTGCCTCTGACCCCGGGCTGAGGTTCATGAGGGAGCAAAACCTCTGGCATTTCCTGTTGGCCCTCGTGGCGAACAGGTCTAGGAGGGGAAATCCCCACCGCAGGAAGATTGAATGTGCAACCTCCCCCCTGAGCGACCATTCGTGGCCCCGAAACGAGCGACTGAGGGCGTCCGCTAGGACATTCTGGACCCCTGGGAGATCGGTGGCTATGAGATGGATATTGTGTGTGATACAAAAATCCCACAGGGCCAGGGCTTCCCTGCATAGGGGAGAAGAGCGAGCACAACCCTGTTTGTTTATATAGAACATTGTCGCCGTGTTGTCCGTCTGGACCAGCACACACTTGCCTTGTAACCTGTCCCGAAATACCTGGCACGTGAGACGAACCGCTCTCAGCTCCCGGACATTGATGTGGAGGGACAGCTCGCTGTGAGACCATTGTCCTTGAGTCCTGGAGTCTCCGAGATGAGCCCCCCAGCCGAGGGCGGAGGCATCTGTCCCCAATGTCACTGTAGGCTGGGGTTTGTGAAAAGCGACCCCCGCATTGAAAGAGCTGGGTTGAAGCCACCAATGTAGCGAACTCAGCGTGTGGTGTGGGAGGGTGACAACAAGGTCCAGTGGGTCTTTGCCCTGCTTGTACACTGTCGACAGCCAAGCTTGGAGTGGCCATAGTCGGAGCCTGGCGTATGGCACCACGTACGTACAGGCTGCCATATGGCCCAAGAGGACCATGCAGTTTCTGGCCGTGGTGGTTGAATACTGTAGGACGGAGTGAACCAAGTTCGTTATGGTGTCGGCCCGAACTGTAGGCAGGAATGCCATGGCTTGTTGAGAATCCAGCACTGCCCCTATAAACTCGATTCTCTGAGTGGGGTCTAGGGTCGACTTTGGCTCGTTCAATATGAGGCCTAACCTGAGGAATGTTGTCCTGACTAGAGCTACGTGCTGGATTGCCAGCTCCCTTGAGTTTGCTCTGATGAGCCAATCGTCCAGGTATGGGTAAACGTGTACCTGTCTCCGTCTCAGGTATGCGGCTACTACCGACATGCACTTTGTAAACACCCTTGGGGCAGTCGATAGGCCGAACGGAAGCACAGTAAACTGGTAATGTCGATCCCCTAACACGAACCTCAGGAACCTCCTGTGACTGGGGATTATCGATATGTGGAAATAGGCGTCCTTTAAGTCGAGGGAGGCGAACCAGTCTCCGTGATCCATGGAAGGAATAATGGTTGCTAGGGAGAGCATGCGAAACTTCAGCTTCTTTATGTAGGAGTTGAGGCCCCGCAGGTCTAGGATAGGTCGAAGGCCGCCTTTGGCCTTCGGGATAAGGAAATAACGGGAATAGTAGCCCTTGCCCCGAAATTCTTGAGGAACCTCCTCTATGGCACCCAAAGTCAGAAGGGTCTGAACCTCCTGAACTAGGAGTTGCTCGTGAGATGGGTCCCTGAAGAGGGACGGGGAAGATGGGTGGGTAGGTGGAAGGGAGGAGAATTGGATAGAGTATCCCACCTTCACCAGGCTGAGAACCCATTTGTCTGAGGTAATTTGGGACCACGCCTGATGAAAGTGAGACAAGCGGTGCAGGAAGGGACGGGAAGATGAAAGACTGGACACTGGATCGTCGCCCCCGTGCGCACCTTCAAAAGTTTGGTCTAGTGCTAGGGGGTTGTCTGGGTCCTTGGTTCTGCTGGCCATTGTGGGATGATGAACGGGGCCTTCCTCTGTTGTTGCCCCTTCCCCCCCTTCTGTTTAGGTCTCTCCTGGGAGCTGGCTGGTAGGGTCGAGGCTGCTGGACTTGGAGGCCTGAAAGGGCGCCTAACCGTTTGCGGGGTATGAAGGCCTAGGGACCGAAGCATGGCCCTAGAGTCCTTCATAGAATGTAGCTTCTTGTCCGTATCCTCCGCAAACAGTCCCTGCCTATCAAAGGGCAGGTCTTGGATGGATGCTTGAACCGGGGGAGGGATGTCTGAACCTCCTGAACTAGGAGTTGCTCGTGAGATGGGTCCCTGAAGCCATGCCCCTCTCCTCATCACTATCGCCGTGGCCATTGATCAAGAGGCAGAGTCTGCGGAATCTAGGGCAGCTTGTAATGCCGCTCTAGAGATCACCTTGCCCTCTTCAACTATAGCTGTGAACTCCGGCGACGAGTCCTTAGGGATCTTGTCCTGAAACTTGTTGAGGGCAGTCCATGAGTTAAAGGCATAGCGGCCTAGCGCTGCCTGCTGATTTGCTATTTTGAGTTGGAGGGAGGCCGACGAGTAGAGCTTCCTACCATACAGGTCTAATTTCTTCGCTTCCTGGGACTTAGGTGTGGGCCCTGTGTGTCCCTGTCTCTCCCTATGATTAACGGCATCCGCCACCAGGGAGCCCGGTGGTGGATGGGTGAACATGTGCTCATACCCGGCTCTTGGTGTAAAATAACAGCGTTCAATTCCCTTTGCCGTTGGAGGGATCGAGGCGGGAGTCTGCCACAGGGTGGTGGACATTGAATTAATTTTCTTAATGAAGGGCAGCACGATCCTCTTGGGCCCATCTGGAGAGAGGATGTCCACCGTCGGGTCTTCCTCCTCCTCTACTTCCTCCGCAGGGAGGTTTAGGTTCTGGGCCACTCTCCTTAGGAGGTCTTGATGACCCTTGACATCCATTGGTGGCAGTCCTGATGTCGAGGAGCCTGCCACCGCCTCGTCAGGTGAGGAAGAGGACGATGTGGCGAAGGGGGGCTCCTCTTGAATAGGGTCTCCCGTAGTTGGATCGGTTGGCGAGGCAGTGGAGGAATGGTGGGGAATGGAACCCTGGTACCGTCCCAATCCCGACGGGCCCGGTACCGGTTCCTCTCCTGCCACCTCTGGCGGAGGTCTCGATATAGTGGCCGAAACCGGGCCTCGCGGTACCGACGGTAGTGACATCGTCACAGAAGGTGGCCCCTGCGTCTGCTGTAAGGCCCACGGGGGCCAGAAGGACCACTGCACCGGACCTGGGTTTTGTTGGGACCACGGTGCCGAGTGGTGGGAGGAGCGTCGGTGCCGTGAACGGTGCCGATCTGACCCATGTGAGCGGTGGCTCCGGCTTCACGACGAGAAGGTACCCCGGTGCGGTGGCTTCGAGTCTAGCGGGACGACGCGTCAGATTCAGATGCTGAGCTGGGCCATGGCGGTGCCTCGCCCTCCGGTGCCATGATGTATCTCTGATACATAGTAGGCTTGTCAGGGCAGATTACCAGTGCCGGCGGAGGTAGCTGGGCGCTTTCTCCTAAAGCCCGCATTAGCGGTGCCGAGGGCATCTGGGCGTCCGGTGCCGTTGGTGCCGAGGTGAAGGGTGCTCCCGGTATCGGTGCCGTCGGCATTGGGGGAATTATAGGTGTGACCGACCCAGACGGTGCCGGTGCCACAGGCGGTGCCGGGGCCGTCGCTGGCGCCGGATCCAAGAGAGGCGGGACCGTGAAAGGCGGTGCCGTACCGTCTTCGCCCGCGGACTCGATCAAGTCCCGGGCAGCCTCGAAGGTCTCCGGGGTCGACGGCGCCGGGAAGTCCGGGAGGGGCCCGTGCAGCGCTGCACCATCCCCCGATGCGTGCGCGCGCACCGGGCCAGACGCTGGCGGCACCCTACGGGGCTCATCTACGTGACCCTGGGTGTACCGCGTCTTCGCCTTGGCCTTACGAGCCGGCGATCTGCCCCTCTGCTTCTTAGGCGGCACCGGCGATTGGGAGCGGTGCCATCTGGGGTTCTCGGTGCGTCGTGGGGACCGGTGCCGGTGCGAATTCTCTTTCCTGGGTACCGCCGGGTCCCGCACCGAGGCCGGAGCGCTTCGAGCTGACTTGGATGGGAGATCTCCCTGAGGCTGTAGGGCAGACTCCATCAGAATGAGCTTCAAACGATGATCTCTCTTTCTTTGTCCTTGGTTTGAAGCTCTTGCAAATTGAGCAGCGCTCGGACTGATGGCTCTCTCCGAGGCACTTCAAGCACTTTGTGTGGGGATCACTGTTGGGCATAGGCCTCCCACAGTGCTCACAGCTTTTGAAGCCCGGCGCGCCAGGCATGCCCCGGAGCGAGGACCAAGATAGAACACAACTACTCTAATCTAAAACTGTTAACACTTAACACTAAGAAGAACTATAAACGGATTTACACTAACAATAGGAACTAGGCTTGGGATACCGCGACTAGATAAAGGGGATTCCAGCTAACCGTCATGGGCGGGAAGAAGGAACTGAGCGGGGGGAGGGTCGGCAGGGGCATATATACATTGCCATAAGGGCGCCACTCCAGGGGTCGCCCCTGTCGACCCTACGGGTACCGCTGGGGAAAACTTTCCGGAGCCATGCATGCGCGGTGCGCACACACTTGTGGGAATGGACATGAGCAAGCACTCGAAGAAGAAGCTATCGTTCACCTGGCTATTATGTAATAAATGCCTTTGTTCTAGTTGGGTACCTTACAAAAAATTTTAAGCATTTCTGATCATGGATTATACCAGTTATAAGCTACAAATCTTGGCAGACCACATTTAGAAATCATTTAGATATACATGCATATGATATATTGCCTTTTAATGATGCTTCAAAGTAAAGCTTTCCCATATACCTAACAGATTTCATCCTTCTCCCCTCCAAGGGAAGGCAGATGATATGAGGATCCCTGTAGTAGCTCCCAGAACCAGAGCTAGCTTAAATACTGCTTATCCCACTTTTTGAGGACTGCCAGTTGCAGTTTATTAGAATAATCCCTGCATATTGATATTTCTAAGACAGAGAATTTTGTTTGTATATAAACAGAGTGCATCTATAGTTCCTATAAGCATACTAAATTCCCCCTGCATGGTGAATTGTCTCAACTACTTCTTCAAGTCTAGGAAAAATTAAAGGAAACATTTATGCTGATACACAAAGACGATGAACATTTAGAAACAACTAAAAAAACCTCCTCACAGGTATGTCTGTAGGAAATTGAGAACATAGCTTAATTACAGTTCAGTATGTGAGGTAAATGAAGCACTAATATAGGAAGGAGAATGCAATCTAAATATAATCAGTATCTGAAAACACCATGAGTTTTGTTTTTAGAAAAAGTAGAATGAGTTATGATAAAAAAAAAAAAAGTCTAAAGTTGTAGTTGTATGGTTGGTACATCCACTCTTGAGTTAAATATCCCTCTAGTGCACAGACCTGCACTTCCCGATTTAGTCTGTGGTTTCTCTAGAGCAGTGGTAGGCAATCTTTTTGGCCCAAGGGCCACACTGAGGTTCAAAATTGTGCCCCCTATCCCACACCCACCCATTTGCCACCCCTGGACTGCCCCCTCTAAACTCCTGACCAATCCAACCTCCCCTTCCTTGTCCCTTGATCGCCCTCTCCAGAGGACCCCCCCTGAACTCTAACTGCTCCCCCAGGACTCCATCCTCCACCACCTAAGCCCCCCCTACCCCCAACTTGCTTACCTGCTGAGCAGGGTGCAGGGCCCCGCAGCTTGCCGCGCTCGGCCCGGCACCCTGGGCCGGGAAGTGGCCCCGCCCCCCAGCCCAACCTCGCAGGCCAGATAAAAATGGCCAGCAGGCTGTAGTTTGCCCACCCCTGCTCTAGAGTACAAATATCAGGATTAAGTGACAGAACAAAGCAAGCCAAAGTGTCACTTACCAACATCTATCTGATTATTTCCAATACTGGAATGCGATGAAGCCACTATTACAATTTGAACAATCTATTCATGTCCTTTCTTAAATGTATGTTTCATACCCTGCTAATTGAACACTGACGTGAGTATTTTGCACCCTATTTATAATGTGCTGATAAATTAGTAACACTTAAGTCTGAAATTTCTTCTTCAGCTACCAGAAGCTTCATATTAAGATTAATTAAAGGTATACTCTCAACCTAGCTTCATAATGACACTCAGTGGAAGATTTCTCTCTACACTGCATCCAACTACAAAAGTATATTGACATTTCTAATCAATGGGGAGAGCTGATCAAAACACAGCATACATTTTAAGGAATCAGCTGAAGCAGTATCAAAACCGTTAGCAATTATCTTGAAGAACTCATGGAGAATGAATAAGATTTCAGGGGACTGAAGAACGGTAAACATCGTACCTATCTTTAAAAACAGGAGCAAAGCAAACTTGGAAAATTACAGACCAGTCAGTCAAAAGTGGAAAGATACTGGAGCAGATTATTAAACAATCAAGCTGTAAGCCCATGGAAGATAATAGGGTTATAAGGAATAGCCA
Source organism: Sternotherus odoratus (assembly GCA_032164245.1). Taxonomy (NCBI): domain Eukaryota; kingdom Metazoa; phylum Chordata; order Testudines; family Kinosternidae; genus Sternotherus; species Sternotherus odoratus. The sequence continues at coordinate 83,949,902 of JAVMKO010000009.1, read as the reverse complement.
ACAGGGTTACTGGTCTTATGGATGGGGGAAACAGTAGACACGAGATATCTTAGTAAGGTTTTTGACAGTCCTGCAAATTAGGCAAATGAGGTCTAGACGAAATACTATAAGGTGGGCACACAACTGATTAAAAGACCATACTCAATGAGTGGTTATCAAACTGGGAGGGGTATATGTCTGTCCTTGGTTCATTACAATTCAATATTTTCTCTAATGACTTGGATAATGGAGTGGAGAGTATGCTTATAAAATCTGTGAAGGACATCATGCTGGGAGGTGTTGCAAGCATTTTGGAGGACAGGATTAGTATTCAAAATTACCTTGGCAAATTGGAGAATTTGTCTAAAATCAACAAGATGAAATTCTATAAAGCCAAGTGCAAAGTACTTCACTTAGGAAGGAAAAGTCAAAATCACAACTAAAAAATGGGGAATAACTGGGGTAGGAGGGAGTAGTGCCAAAAAGGATCTGAGGGTTATAGATCACAAGTTGAATGTGAGTCAACAATTTAATGCAGGTTTGAAAAAGGCTAAGACATGCTGTCCCGCTCTACTCAGCACCAATGAGGTCTCAAGCAGAAGCACTATGTCCAGTCCCAGATGCCACACTTTAGGAAAGATGTGGACAAACTGGACAGAGTCCAAAGAAGAGCAACAAAAATGATGAAAGGTTTAGAGAACCTGAGCTATAAGGAAAGGTTTAAAAAACCTGGGTATGTTTAGTCTTGAGAGAAGACAACTATGGTAGAATCTGCTAAGTCTTTTAATATGTTAAGAGCTGTTATAAAGAGGATAATGAAATTGTTCTCCACGTCTACTGAAGTTAGGAGGACTAATGTGCTTAATCTGTATCAAGGGAGATGTAATAAGAAAATTTTCCATAATATTTAACCTACAAGTATAGCTGTTCTGAAACAGACTTCCAAAGCAGGTTGTGAAATCCCCATCACCGGAGGTATTAAGAACAGATTGGACAAACTTTTCAGGAATGGTCTAGGTTTACTTGGTTCTGCTTCAATGCAGGGGGATGTTCTTGATGACCTCTCAAAGTCCCTTCCAGGCCTACGTTTCTATGATTTTATATAAGGGACTCTAGAACCATTCCAATTATATAAAACATGATTGATCCCACACGGAGTTAATGATAAGAGTTCAAAACAGAAAGAAAAGGATGAAATGCACCTACTAAAACAATCCGGAGTTTATCATCTTCCAATATATAAAGAGAAGTCCTACCCTGAATCTGTTTCTCTAGAAAGGTTGAGTAACAGTTAACTGCATCAATAATAGAAAGCTGAAGTTAAAAAAAATAATAATCAAAGAAAACAGAGCAGCTGAATTCAGAATTTTGTTTTAAACACACCAGAATTCCTCCTAAGCCAGATCAGCAATCAAGTGTCTTTAGCATATTCTGATTGTGTTCCTGACAAAGAGCAAGAGCAGATCCAGAAAACCAGTATACTTAACTAGATAGACTAGGGAGGGATCTCAAATTGTTTCCTTGCCTTTTACTTACAGAACTGCAAGCTTTTCATTTTTGAAAAATCATGTGCTCTATTTCTGAAGAACAAATAAACTAATCAAGTGAGAGGCATATTATGTGGTGTGTGTTTTATTTCCCAAAACATTTGCTTTTGTTTTGGGGGGATTTTTGTGTTCCGCTTTGTTTTTCAGATTTCTTCAAGGTTTTCCAGAAAGAAAAAAGGAATAGGTTTTCAAGGTTAAGAAAAATCGCAGCCACCCGGACAATAAGCACGGAAGGTGCTGCCTGATTTTAGCTACTTATATAAAACATACCTGTCATGAAGCACTGCTGACATCTCCCCTCTGAGCACAGAATGATCCATGCCGTCAAGGTTAGTAACTCCCCTGTTGACCAAATGAGATAAAATATAACATGTAATTTTTAAAAAGAGCAGCTACCCTGAAGTGTATTTAACATGAGGGAATTAAAAATACAGTCACTGTTGAAGATTCATGAAGCCTATCTATTGTTTTGTTATGAAAAAAAGTGGCTTTTGTTTTAAATGGAAAAAAAGCACAACAGAATGAACAATAGGTCCATTATATAATTAATTTATTGCAGCACAACAAAGTGAACCATTGCTTATTGCCATCATACTGTCTCCCTTTTCTATTTTTCAATATATTTTTGAAATTGTGTCTCTTTTAGAAACTATTTTCAGTACCTTGAAGAAAAAACAATTTTCTGTATCTCAAAACAGCTATAAATTACTATTCATGAACTAAAATGTCTCAAGTAAACCAGTATAAATGTCTAAACAACAATACAGAAATAGCAGAAGTAACAGAGTCCTGTGGCACCTTAAAGACTAACTAAAGTATTGAAGCATAAGCTTTTGTAGGCTTGCATCCGACGAAGTGGGTATTAGCCCATGAAAGCTTCTGCTTCAATACTTTAGTTAGTCTTTAAGGTGTCAGAGGACTCTGTTACTTCTGCTATTCCAGACTAACACAGCTACCTCTGAATACAGAAATAAATCGCCAATCCAGAGTAGAGATTATCATCCCTCTAATGCAGGGGTGGGGAACCTCCGGCCCCCGGGCCTTATACGGCCCGCCAAAGCATTTTATCCGGCCCGCGGCCGCCGGCGGCTCCACGCTGGGGCCGGGAAGCGCCACGTGGGCCGCTGCCGCCATTTGTACAGCCCGAGTTGAAGCCCAAGTTGTGGTACCCAGCTAGATAGATACAGCTAATTTGGATAGGTCTACACACCAGGACTGCTATGCAGGCATACCCTCAGGGCTGTACGGAAAATTTCAACTAGCACTCAAGAGATTGCTACTTCCATTCAAAAGAAGGCCAACAATACACCAACGTTCTTTTGTCACCATAAAGCAGGGGTCTCAAACATGCGGCCCGGGGGCCACATGCGGCCCGCAAAGCCCTTCCCTGCGGCCCGCCAAGCTTCCTGGCGCCCCCCCTCCCCTCCGGTCCCACCATAGCAGTTTGCAGGACGGAGGGGCCAGAAGTGGAGGCTTCTCTGCTGCCTGGCTGGGCCGCGCGTGTTTCTAGCTCTGGACTTCCTATATTGCTCTTGCTTTGTTTGCCAAACAGCTGTTGGTGGTGCCTAGCGCTTTCCAGGAGGGAATGGGGAGCTGCGTGCTCAGAGGAGGAGGTGGGGCAGGGGTGGGACCTCTTGGAAGGGGTGGAGTGGGGGTGGAGCCGGGGCAGCGAGGGCAGGGTGTGTGTCAGTGGTGCGGCCCTCGGGCCAGTGCACTAGTCCTCATAGAAGGGGTGGAGTGGGGGCAGAGCCGGGGCAGCGAGGGCAGGGTGTGTGTCAGTGGTGCGGCCCTCGGGCCAGTGCACTAGTCCTCATGGAAGGGGTGGAGTGGGGGCAGAGCCGGGGCAGCGAGGGTGTGTGTGTATGTGTCAGTGGTGCGGCCCTCGGGCCAGTGCACTAGTCCTCATGCGGCCCTCATGGTCATTTGAGTTTGAGACCCCTGCCATAAAGTATTCAAAAGGAACTGAATATTTTCTCCATCATCCTTACATATTAGCAGTTAGCCTCAAAGATCAGTGTCTTAGCTACTATGAGGTAAATCAGAGGTAACTTATGTCAACCCTGTATCTAATTCTCAACTCTAAAGGTATTATTGAGTTTTGGCAAATGCCAAATTCTTCGTGTGTCACTGAAAAATAACTGACTTTCACATAAGCCTTTTTTTAGTCACATCCTCTCTTGAGGAAGGAGGAGGGGGAGAGCAGTGACCAGGAAGGAGAGGGCAGAGCCTTGAGGAAAGGAGAGGCAAAGCAGGGATGGAGTGTTGAGAGGAGAGATAAGGGGGTATTCCAGTACTCGGAAATTAGAAAATTGGCAACCCTAACATCTCCAAAAGCCATCTCTCTTTCACTTCCACACAGCTAAATTTTATCTATTTCAGTTGACTACTGAAAACTCCTTTCTGGTCTGGACAAATGCCACATTACTGTTCTGCCCTTAAATTAATTTAAACACTGGTGCAAACATCTTCCTGGATTGTCATCTCATGTACAATAGCCCTCATTCTGCATATCCTCCATTGGCACCTCCTCTTCCCCCACATGAAGAATGAACTATTTGTATTCTGTATTTAGCGCCTTAGGGCTTAGCTCTGCCCCATTTCTTACATGGCAAAGAGTCATCTATGCCCTCTTCTGCCACATCAGTGATGTCAGCCTTTATTTTCCATTAGTCAAACTGTCCATCAAGCATTGTCATGCTTTCACCCATACAAGCCCTTATATATGGAAGGAGCCCTTTTAAAAAAAATAAAAATTGATAAATGCACATTATTATTCTTCACATCTCACCTTAACTCACCTAGGTTGTGGTGCCTGCTTACAAGACACTTACTAGCAGATTGGCAGCTGGTGTGCAGTTATCACTGCTTATTATGGTTATAATGGCCTCCTCCCCCAGCTCCACCTGTTCTCTCATCTTATACGTGGTTTGTAAACTCCTTGAGGAAGAAAAGGTCTTTTCATTTTGTTTGCACAGTGCCCATGAGAATAGGATCATGAACTCCAGCTGAAATCTCCGAACACTACTGTAATAACTGAACACTGGGGCTCTCTGCAGGTTGAAGAATATTAAACTAAATTGGTGTACACTTTTCATATTTAAGGCCTAGAGGTTTTTTTTAAATGAAAGCTTTGATTCTGCAGAATCTGAAGATTCAAGATTCCCACTTGCCCAGAGCTAGTAGATTTTTCAAGCTGCTACAGCCTGCCTTTAAAAAAATAGATGAACTCAAAGTCTCTAATTACAACGGTCATTTCATTAGTAACCGTGATTTAAAAACTAGAAATACAGTAAAGCCAAAGTACTTTTACCAAAGAGATTGTTTTTAACTTCTCGTTCTTGTATCAGAACCAGGAGAGCCATGTTAACGTATCACAGGCAAGAATCACAAACATGGGCAAATGGTAACTATTAATGCAGCACTTTATATTTCCAAAACCCTGTACAAATAATTGAGAACATGACAAGAGCTATAAGTTGATGGCTGAGCACTCGAACAGCATGATAGTACTGTAGTACATAAAGATTTAGACCCTTTTCTCTTACAGAGGGTATTATGTTCTGAAGTCAAATGTAAATTCTACATTATGATACTTAGTGTGTCAGGTCAGATATCAATGACTACTATGTAGAGACACAAGCAGCAAACATTTTCAGAACAATTTTACCAGCAGCTATAATCTTTGAACTATCATCTTTTTCACTACCACTTTCTTTTTCACTAAGAGGAATGAGTAAAATTAAGATACAGTAAAACCTCCATTTAACGGACTAATTCGGGCGAGGGGGTGTCCGTTAAATCAAAAAGTCCGTTATTTAATAATAATAAAAAAATGAGCTGTTGGAGCAGCAGCCCGCCCGCTGCCGAGACCCGGGCACTGGCTGCCGGGAGCAGTCAGCCCGCCCGCCCAGGCACTGGGTGCTGGGAGCCGGGCGGCAGCCGGCAACCAGCCCACCAGAAATGGATCAGGAATGCATCAGACTTGCTCAGAAATTTTGTCCGTTGCATCCGAAGTCCGTTAAATCGAGGTCCGTTAAATCGAGGGTTTACTGTATACCATTTTTAAAAACCGTTTTCTCAGGATTTCTCTACTCAAGATTCAAAACACTGAAGAGTGCTTCCATCTGTACTGCGATAAGCCAAGATCTACAATTTATGGAAGTGCCTGGTGTTCACTGAAAATCATCAACAGACCTCACAGTCCACACTAAAGTGCATTCAGGTTCAGCATTTATTACATGTACAGTCAATTCAGATTTCCTATAATGCTTAACAGATATTCCAAGTGATATTTAAGGAAATAAACACCTACAATTTTGTTTTACTCTCTAGAATAGTTCCTTGAACTGAACTATGTTATACAAAAACTTTTTTTAAGATGGTACATATAATTTTAAATAAAGTTATACATAAGCCATTACACTAAAAGCTAGCTTTACAGCGAGACATTTTTGTTAAAGCAAATTTAAAATTTAAGCATCCGATTCATTAAGTAGTTCAAAGATGAATTACTAATACTGAGGACGAGAGTTGGCACTGAAAACAAAGGTCTGTTATTCACATTGCTATCTTTTATAACCCTTGTTGCCTGCCCTTCCTCTCATTGTATGCCTTGAAATCATCCAGTAAAGTATCATGAACATTCCATAATTCAAAAATCTTTATTTCATGGTAGACGTAGCAGTCGGATATTTAACAAAATAAGACATGTTACATATAACAAAATAAGCCTCAAAAACTGTTTAATAAATAAAATATAATATACTCTGTGCTGTCATGGAATACTAAAAGCTTGAAATTGCTCGACAAATCCAGCTGCTATGCAGTATTTGCATTTGGTCTAACACAACACGCTCCTGGGCTGCAGAGCTAAAAATTGGATTATTTCATTGTCTAAGTACGTAGGCGTCTGTACCCTCAAGGATCTTGGCTTTCAAGTCAATCCATGTCTGAGAATCAGAATGCATAACTTGAACTCTACAACAGCCACAGTCTGGCAACAAAACACATCACACAGACCAAGTAACTCTGCTCCTCTGGACAATTTTTAAAGGAAGATTTATGCAAAATAGAAATTTAAAATGAAAACTGCATGCTTATTCACACAACTAAGTACTGAGCTGTAGACCGACTCCATACAAAAAGTATAAAGGAACTTTTGTTTCAGACAACTATTTAACTCAAATAAATCAATAAGCTTCAGGCATATAATCAGAGCCAGGGGAAATACTCTGATACTGATTTTATCTACTTTTTTAAAATACCTCATTGCTTGCAAAGAAATCAGGTACTTATGTACTGAATGAAGTTTAAACTAAATTTTATTACATAAATTGCTTTCTGAATATACTAGTGTTTTTAACTTGCAGTGCAGAAAACTAGCAATCACAAAACATCCATCTATCCCCCTGTCCCTCATTCCCAGCTTCTGGAAAACAGAGACTAGGGACACCACCCCTGCCCATCTTGCAATTTATCTATTTCTTTTTTGAACCCTGTTATAGTCTTGACTTTCAGAACATCCTATGGCAAGGACTTCCAGAGGTTCACTGTTGTGTGAAGAAATACTTCCTATTGTTCATTTTAAACCTGCTGCCTATTAATTTTATTTGGTGACCCCCTAGTTCTTGTGTTATGAGAAGGAAATAATGCTTATTTACTTTCTCCACACCAGTCTTGATTTTATAGACTTCTATCATATCCCCCATAAGTCATCTCTTTTCCAACCTGAAAAATCCCTGTCTTATTACCGTATATACTCGAGTATAGGTCGACCCGAATATAAGCCGATGCACCTAATTTTACCACAAAAAGCTGGAAAAGTTATTGACTCGAGTATAAGCCTAGGGTGGGAAATGCAGCAGCTACCGGTAAATTTCAAAAATAAAAATAGATACCGTATCTATCAGGATTTTCACTCACTCCAAATGAAAATACATTTTAAACTTCTTTTAGTAGTTTTCACAAGGTACATCCGGTAAATCACCCACAAAATGTAAGTGAGTGCATCTGATAGTTGGAGACCCTTGAAGCTTCTATAATAAAACTATACTGATTAAAGACTGTTGTATTGATTGCAATCATTATTGGCTCAACCTGCCTAAAGGAGAGTAAATATGCATTACGCCCCGGTTCCTCCCCTCCCCGCCGGAAAAAAAAAAAAAAAAAAAAAAAAAAAGCGCCTCGCTCTCCCGTCCCCGCCGCGCTTATACTCGGTTTATACTCTAGTATATACGGTAATCTCTCCTCATATGGCAGCCGTTCCATACCCCTAATCATTTTTGTTGCTCTTTTCTGAACATTTTCCAATTTTCTGTCTTACTATCTATCCCTTTCTCTAATATTTCCAACATTCTGTTCACTTTTTTTGACTGCTGCTGCACATTGAATGGATGTTTTTTAGAGAACTATCCACAATGACTCCAAGATCTCACTCTTGAATGGCAACAGCTAATTTAGACCCCATCATTTTATACGTATAGTTAGGAATTATGTTTTCCAATATGCATTACTTTGCATTTATCAATATTGAATTTCATCTGCCAATGTAGTACCCAGTGACCCAGTTTTGAGAGATCCTTTTGTAGCTCTTCACAGTCAGCTTTGGACTTAACTATCTTGAGTAGTTTTGTATATCTGCAAACTTTGCAGCTTCACTGTTTACCCCTTTTTCCAGATTATTTAAGGATTTATGAATGTGTTGAACAGCACTAGTCCCAGTACACATCTTTGGGGGGCCCCAATATTTACCTCTCTCCATCCTGAAAACAGACCATTTATTCCTACCCTTTGATTCCTATCTTTTAACCAATAACTGATCCGCGGGAGGACCCTTATCCTATGACTGCTGAAGAGCCTGTTGAGATAAAAGCCTGTCAAAGACTTTCTGAAAGACAAAGTACTTGTCTTGACCCCCTCACTAGGTAACCAAACTGCCATTTTTTCATGTACTGTTATTTATATCTATATATAATCTATATCTCTTCCTACTGTATTATCCACTCCATGCATTTGATGAAGTGGGTGTTAGAGACTAACACATTTATTTGGGCATAAGCTTTTGTGGGCTAAGGTGCCACTAGTAATACTCATTGTTTTTATTTTAGGTAGCGAGAGTTATCTTGGTGTTAGCTGGTCACTTCACTTTGTTGAATGTATCTGACAATGTGTTTTAACAACTTATGATAAACAAACTGTTCCACCCTGTATTAGCTGTGACATTTGGAGTACATTTCCTAGATCTTTAAAGAGCTCTGTATAAATGAGAAATCTTACTCTCTCATCAATAGAAGCTGGTCCAATAAAAGATTCTCACCCACTTTGTCTAATATCCTGGGATCAACACAGCTACACCACCTCTTTAAAACATCCTGAGAGCATAGTCTGGGACCCTTCTAAATAGCCTTAAATCTTTGAAGAGCAGAGGCAGGAGCTTGAATTTTGAAAACTTCTCTCTCCACGGTTGTTTAACTCTGGTGAGTCAGGACAGAACAAACCAGAGTGTGTGCTTGTCCATGTCCTCTGGCAACCAACAGTTTGACTTTGAGAGATTCCTCATCCACTGAGTGATTACTCTAGACAAAGTACAAATCTGACTGCCCTTAACTTCCCAGCTAAATTGAGTCACCTAAGAGATGGAGTATCCCTAATTCACTATTTTGGAGGAAAGACTGGGAGGACAAGTTTTAGAGACTCCACTGCATGAACATGAATAGCCCACTACCTTGAACCAGGGATCTGAACACTACTGGAGTAATGTTTTGAAACTCAGATGTGAGAAACCAGATAAGCCAGCAGTGGATACCCTCCTGTGTTGAAAAGCACCATCTTGAGCGCAGGGGAACCAAAGGCAGGCCCGAAGAGACAGAAGGATGCAACAGAACTGGTTGAAAGAGGCCTTTTTAGGTTGTTCCTCTGCTGGGGGGAGAACAGGTAGGATGTCAAAAAGCTCTCTGCTAGGAAGAGGTCATGAAGCTACAGCGGCCTTTTTCTGCTAAGCTAGACTCCAGGGTAGAAGCGCTCCCTCACTGAAAAGGAGACGCTCAAGGGAGAGCACAGCTCCTTTATCTCTATTTCATTTGAAAGCCATCAACAGAATCTTTGCCTGGCTATCCGCACGAATGGCTCTGCTGATCAGGATGCAGCTCCTGGTTTTTCTGAACTGATGCTGGGCAGAGAAGTAAGATGCAGTCGCCTAGTTTCTGGCCCCTACTAAATTCTATGGTCTGCCAATTATGGCAAGTCCACATGGACCTGGGCCAGGAAGAATAGGTCCAAGAACACCATGCAAATCAAATCAACCCAACTGATTGGTGCTGAAGTCTCCTGGATCAACAAAAGCAGTGCTTCCTTCTCCTAATTCATAAGGAATCTAGGTGCCAATTAGGGCACTGGAACAAAGAAAAACTATCAGTCAGCCTTCCTGAAGTGGCAAGCAGAACCTGAAAGGAACCAACAGGAAGATGACTGGAAGTCAATACTTTATTGATTCCTTCTTGACTAAAAGGAAAGGGAGCAACACCAATCATTTACACTGGCTGAAATCAATCCCTAAATTCGGAAGTCAAGATTTAATCTAATACTACTAGGAATGAAATCTGTTTTTTCTATTAGTTACAAAACAGTAACCAGAACAATGTTATCCATGAAATTGTGCAGGTAGCTCCAAGATGGAGAGGCACAAAATATACTGCTTAAGTCTGTTTTTATCTTAAGTCTGGATTCTAGAGGAAAGGCAGAACCAGTATGGGAATTCAAAATCACATGACATGGGATCCAAACTAATTAAAAACTGGTTAAGTAATCACTATACAAGTTTAGAATAATTATAAACTAAAGAGAATTTTTTATAAAAGTAAAATTCTGAGTGTGAAGTTCAGGTTCCTATAACTGCACTTAGTAAAAAAGGAAGGAAATGAGGTGATAGGGGCTAACATGGCCTCACAATACTTCAGCTCCAGATGCTTAGTGCCATGAAGGGGCACTCAAGCTGTCTCAACAGGCACTGCTTTTCTAGACTTTTCCCAGAACTCAAGAGCATTTTCCCACCCCACAGCGGGGGTTGGGAAGAGATTAACTCATGTTCCAAGTGGAAATATTCAGAAGCCACCTTAATATGTTTATACTATATGAAAGTAAAATTAAGCAACATGATAGTACTGCTGCTGGGGGGAGGGGGGGGGACCACTTCTACTACCACGTCCTAGAGTAATGTGACAATACAGTTTTAAGTTGTTACTCTCGGCTACAGTAATATTACCAAAACGTACCAAAGAACTGGAGCTAGATTTAGGAATACTGTAGTTTCTTTTGCCTTAGAAGTGAAAAGACTGTGGTAGTTTTTCCTCACCTTCCTGTGCTGAACTGTGGTGTAGTGTATCTCCAGCCATACTACTGTGCTGCTGCATTTCAGGGGGTGGGTGAAAAGCTGGTTTTCAAAATGAATGCTGTTGTCAGTAGCTACCAGAGTGGTGCTCTGCTCTTGTTCAATGAGGATACCAGTCATGCCAGTCAGCTGCGGGCGTATTCCCTCTGGGCTCCCCTGGCTCTGTGCAGATAGCTGACACAGCAGACCCCCAAGAGAACGCCCAAAGACCACAGACTCCGATAAGGTACGAAGGAACCAGGCCAGGTTTGTTGTCAAATGAAACAGTCTCTAGCTTGCTGGATTAGATATCAACAGGTCTGCTAGTACATATGTGCCCCCCAGACAATGGTCACAGCTCAGTCAGTGGCGGGAGTTCCACTGCCCCCTCATCTGGACAAAAATGTGCACTCCGGGACGGATTATACAGTGCAGGACAGATTACTCATCCCTACTGACATACTGAGGTGCAGCCCCTTGACTCATTAGGGTGTTCTCTCCCCCCTTTGAACATATTGGTTCAAACAAACAAATCTATCCATCAGGCTGTCCTTTTGACCCTGTTTTGGGATGCACCTGGCTGTCCCTTGCCATCTCTGTGAAGTGTTCCCGTATCGGGATGTCCAGGTGTCATCTTGGCACAAGTCCCTTTTATTACTATGTTATTAACACGTGCTTTCTAGCAGCCCTTTGCTTGCCAACTTGTATAATTAGGGCCTGCCTCTGGCTCACTTCCCAACTTTGTTTAGCAATGCCTGGAAGTACTTTGGTTCAGGCTTCAGGCCTCATGCTAGGCCTCTGATACAAGAGTTCATGTTTCAGGGCCTCATCTTACTACAAATGCTATTATAGAATTTTACTATACCAGCTTTGTGTGGTACAAGTCAGAGTCCTCAACCAGAATTAGCAAGATTTAATTCATAAATTGACATGGACCTATTAACAACAATGAAGAAAGCTCATCCTTAGGTGGCTAATTAAACCCTTCTACCATGGAGCGCTGCCACTGAAGATGATTTGAAGGGACTCTTAAAAGTATCCCATTCTGTGGATGATCTTTGGCAGGATTAACAAGCTTCATGGGTTATATATTATTCATATCTATAAAGCAAATTATGTTGCATGGTTAACACTAAAGTTTACCAGTGGATCGGTCACCATAGAAAGGTTACTGCAACCAGTACAGAGAATCTATTCTTTAGTTCTACAGCTTTAAGTCACCATCCAAACTTCACCTTAAATTGTTTGTAACACCTTCAAGATTAACCAGTTTATTTCAGCATAAACTTTTGTGGGCTATAGCTCACTTCATCAGAAGCATCCGATGAAGTGAGCTATGGTCCACGAAAGTTTATGCTGAAATAAACTGGTTAGTCTCTAAGGTGCTACAAAGTCTTCCTCGTTTTATTTACGGATACAGACTAACACGGCTGCTAATCTTAAACCTTAAATTGTTAGTTTTTCAAGGGATGCACCCCAAATTCAGTTTTTTTCTCAGCTTAATGGGGACTTGAAGCACAATCCATTGTCATAAATGGGAAGCATATTTAGTGCAACATGGAATAAGAAAAATTCACATTCAATTTCTGTTCCTACACAGTAAAGTTTTGTTTATAAACAGTTACTCACAAAGTGTCTCTCCACATCATCCCTGAAAAGCAAAATTATCTCCTGTGCTGTTCATGCACCTGCAGTTGAACACACACAAAAAAAGTGGAGCAGAAAGTCAGACTGACATCAAGAAATAGAGCTTAGATTCTCATATCCCAAAGATTTTAGCAAACCAAGATAAGATCTGTCCAAATCATTTATACTCAACTGATTCTCTCCTTCCTTGTTCCACCAACTGTTCCCACTGACACTTAGGGATAAAACAATAAAAGAGAAATCGAAAAATGCATTTCTATATGCAAATATTAGGTTACTATTGCTGGAGTGCTGGAACAATTTGTACAAGGGGGTGCTGAGAGTCACTGAACCAAATTGTAACCCTGTACGTGACAGAAACCACTTCAAGCCAGAGAGTGCTGCCGCACCCCCAGTTCAAACACCTATGACTACTGATCTGCGTTAGGAATGAGGATGAACTATGAAAACTAATCAAGTGAGCAGGGAAACTACAGGCCCTAGATTTTTCAAATTAATCTCAAGGTTTAACCTAGCTGTGGCTGATCCTGCCTATCTATCCCATGAACAGTTTACTAAAACAGAAGCTGTGACTATTTAGGAGTGAAGGGGAGAATCCAGCCTAAATTACCAGTGTGTGATAAAATATGCACAATTTTAAAAAAATGCCTCAATTTTTATGAGCCATATTTTTTAAATATACCACAATCATTTATCAAATATTTACAGTATCGACCCCTCATTCTTCATTCGCAAAGGTTTAATTTTAAAATACCTTTACAATAATTAGAGATTGATTCTAGTGTTCAACCATAACTGTTTAAATTTACAGATTTTGCTAAAGGGCACACTCCTGAAATTTTACTTATTAAAGGACACTATTTTCATTTGCAATTAACACAGAATTGTAACTTATACACTGCAAAGAATGTAATATCGTTGAATTACTCTTATTTTTCATTCTGAACTTATTTACTTTCCTATTATGTTACAAAGAAAAATTGCAACAAAAAATAGCTACTGTATGGATTTTATATTGATTACTTTTATGAAAGGTGGTACACTGAGCTTTATAGTTCTAACATACTTTTTGAACAGGTTTCTCTCTTGTTTGCATTTATAGGTGTTAAATGAGTTGTATTATTCATGTGCAGGAAGTGGAAAATAATTTCACATAAAAGGTTTATAAAGTGGTACACTGGTTTAAATACATCACAAAGCTTATAGGTCAGTTCTACAAAAAAGAAAATAAATTTAGGAATTTCTGCAAATTCCTCAGGCACTCAGCCTAAGTTAACAAATAAAGCTCTCTATACCAATGTCACCATGCAAATAAGGGCCTATACCAGGGGTGGCCAGCCTGAGCCTGAGAAGGAGCCAGAATTTACCAGTGTACATTGACTAAGAGCCACATTAATAACTCAGCAACCCCCTATCATCTCCCCGCCCTGCTCCCAGCACCTCCCACCCACTGGTAGCCATGCCAATCAGCACCTCCACCTTCCTCCCAATCAGCTGTTTTGTGGCATACAGGAGGCTCTGGGAGAGAGGGGGGAGGAGCAAGGGCACAGAAGGCTCAGGGGAGGGGATAGAAAGGGGTGCAGTTGAGGCAGGGCCTGTGGCAGAGCCAGGAGTTGAGCAGTGAGCACCCGTCAGCACATTGGAAAGGTGGAGCCTGTAGCTCCAGCCCCGGAGTTGGTGCCTACGCAAGAAGCTGCATATTAACTTCTGAAGAGCCACATGTGGCTCCAGAGCCACAGGTGGGCCAGCCCTGGCCTGTACCAATTAAAAAAAACCCCACACGTAGAAAAACTTTAAAGGGCACCCTTCTATTCATTAGAAGGTATGATAAATGCTAGTCTAGAATCTTACCTAAAATGGGAACTGTCAAATCACATTCATCAAAAGAGATTCACATGAATAAAGTGAAAGCATTTCTTATTAATTCATAGTGTTCTAAGCAACACCTAAAACATGACATTACCAAAAGTGGCCCCATATAAAAGAAATCCTTTAACAATCTTTAACTTGCCTACTGTCACTTCAGTTGCCGCTACTCGTAGAACAAAACTGTTCTCTGCTTCTTCTGTTACCGCTGCACCTCAGGACATCCTAATGGTTCAATTGAAATTCAGGTTTTCCTATGTCAAAGAGAAGAAGTCCACTAAATAAACAAATTAAAAAACACAGGACAAAATGTTGCTGCCAAAGATCACATTCTATCAGTCTTCACCACTACAACAAAGTCATGACAGTAGACTCTCAATTATCCAGGATTGGATTAACCAGGATGTGGATTAACCAGAATGTCAAAAAAAAAAAAAAAAAGTGCAACTCGGAGGGCCGGCTCTGGTTTTGCTGCCGCCCTAAGCACACATACAAAAAACCCCTACCAGGGCACAGGGCAGCCAGTGAACCAACACCCCCACCCCCCCCCCCCCGGGCACAGGATGGCTGGTGAATCAACCCCCACTCCCCATATTTCCTATGGATGGTGATTATCCAGGATTTTATTAACCAGAATTATTTTTTTCCCTATCATCCTGGATAATCGAGAGTCTACTGTAATTCATCTCCAAAAGCAAGACACCCAACAGAATGCCGTTCTTCCCATTACAATCATTAAACAAACCTGGGTGTGAAGTCCTGTCTGTATAAAGGACAAGAAAGGCTAATTACCGTAATTAGAATGGAGTTTGTTGCTAGATGGCTTTATTCATCCTAATACAGACCCCTAGTTGTTGCAGTAGCATTTTTGGGCCTACACAGAGCCGTTTCCAAATACATCCGGCAGCACAAAAGCCCTAGATTCAACTTTGTAATCCGTGGTTGAACAAGATAGTGAACTCTCCTAAACCTGAACATTTAAGGCTCCCCAAGAGTAGCTGCCTGACAAGGCATTATGGAGAGAAACAGAGGTTGGCTTAGTTTTGGATCAAGGTACAAATGGAGATCCCTATGACCGGAATGCTAAGAATTAGAGCTCTGCAAATCTGCCGATCATGTTTGCAGATCAGATTTGGATACAAAATTTGTATCCAAGCAGGGCTCTACTAAAAATCAATAGTTATAAGCTATTTGTGAAGGATTGAATGGCAAAACAAGTAAGACAAAACAGTCCCAAGTAACTGAAAACTCAGAAGAAAAGAATCTTGAATGCTTATGGATCACTCTCTTAACAGATCAATACCCCATCTTTTATTTTATCGTCTATAGCAGACACCAAATAAATCACACTAGGAAACAGTATGACTGGCTTCTTACGCATCTATGATGTGTAGGCAAAAAAAGCTGTCAAGAATCAGAGAGGTAGCCGTGTTAGCCTGGAATTGCAGAAGTGACGGAGTCCCGTGGCACCTTAAAGACTAACTAAAGTATTGAAGCAGCAGCTTTCGTGGGCTAATACCCACTTCGTCGGATTCCACTGCATGCATCCGACGAAGTGGGTATTTATTAGTCCACGAAAGCTTATGCTTCAATAGTTTAGTTAGTCTTTAAGGTGCCACAGGACTCTGTCACTTCTGCAAAAAAAAGCTGTATGATTATATGGGATTTAAAATTGAGCGACATATGCTGGAGGTCTCATGCTGCTAATACTAAAACAGCCTTAGAATTTCTAAATTATAGATGACAATTTCATAACTCAAGAAGTACTGCATCCAGCATAGGGCAATTCTATATTGGACCTTATTTCCAGATAGAAAGGAACTGAGCGCACTAAACATTAATGGTCGCTTACATACAAGTGATCATGACTTGATTATACTTATAATGTGCAAACAGAACAGTCCAGACCGGTGATATATACATACATGGAGAAGAGCCAAATTCACAAAGCTGAAAACAATTATGAGCCAAATTAGCTGGAAGGAAATCAGAAAAATGCAAATGAGTAATCAATAATACTGAAGAGGCAGGTTAGATTATGTGAAAAAGCCACGCCCCTGTTAGAAGTAGCTATACCAACCAAACCCGTAGTGCAGATAACTCTAGGTCAACAGAAGACTTCTTCCATCAACCTAGAGCTACCACCTCTCAGGGAGGTGGATTATCTACACCAACAGGAGAACCCCGCCCACCAACATAGGTAGTGCCTGCTCTGAGCATCACAGGTGCACTGCTGTATCGTTTTAAGCGTTTATATACCCCAAGGCTCAGGACAAGGAACAGCTGAGTATTATGCTCTAAAAATGTGTTTTTGTTCACCACTACACAAGAAAAAAGGGACAGCACTTGCAATTAATGACTTCTCTGAAAGGTGATTTGGTTAACAGTAGTCCAACAGTTACTGTAACTGTCAAGAAAGGAAACCCAATAGTAATCAAAAACAAGTTTCAATATGCAATCTTAAATAACGGCAATGGCCAGAGTCTATCAATGCAATTCCACCTGAAGAAAAATGGATCATATGGGATATGCTCACTAGAATGGAGGATTACAAAGAGCAGTAAGGTGTATGTTCCAGATTCCAGAGTTCAACTGCTCATTTAAACTGCATGAATATTTTCCTCAAGGCAGCACTTCTGAACAAGTCCCTAGCTTTGATTAATCCATGCTCAAGGACCATGGATCCAGTTTTCTAAAGAACAGAGAAACTACATTCAGCCATTTGAATGCTATCTTCCATTATAGTGTACCAATTTATATTTTGCCTTGAATCTACAGTTACATTCCCCATATAATTATAAAAGAGGTGAAAATTAGATTTATATCGATACTATCAAAAAAATATTTCAGTGTAAGAACTGGACCTATGTGACACCACAAGATAACCTAGATGCTTTTTGCCTAAACATAGGGTAGGTCTTCACTACCTGCCGGATCGGCGGCTAGCGATCTCTCTTTCAGCGATCGATTTCTCGCGTCTCATTAAGACAAGAGAAATCGATCGCCCGGAGCACCCCCGTCGACTCCTGTAACTCCAGCTTGACACAAGGCGCAAGCTGGAGTCGACGAGGGAGCACACCACCGACTGCCGCCGCCATGAGGACGGCAGGTAAGTGGGCTGAATATACGCTGGCTTCAGCTACGTTGCGTATCTTCAGTCGATCCCCCTCCCCGCCCCAGTTAAGACCAGCCCACAGAAACAACACAGCCCATATTTCTCTGACATGAAAGTGATCTAAGATTACTAAACTAGTTAGTCTCTAAGATGCGACAAGTATTCCTTGTATCCTTTTTTTGGATCACTACCCTATCAAAATCAACCCAGTTAGAGCTTTTTCAGTGTGGCACTTACCAGAATAATGAAAATTACAACTCATTGAAGAGAAGACTGAAGATGTTCCTAGAACATTCAGCAACATTCTGTTGTAATCCTACACTCCAAAAGCATAAAGGAGAGGTAAAAGTTGGTTTGTCCAGCATCTCAAGTATATTAAGCCAGCACTGAAATGGATAACTGAAGTGGTTAAGTAACACTAGGTTGTGCTTCTGGAAATAGTAGTAAAGTTACCTTCCTTGAAAAAAGGAACAAGACTGCTTAAGTAAACATTTCACCTAGCCTACTCCGTGCAAAAGCAAACTTCTTAAAATAGTTTGCTAGAGATTAAGTTACTTTACAAAGTATTATTCCACATGCCTTGAAAAAGAAACTGGAGGCTCTTTGTTAAATGGATTAAAGTTTCCTGTTTTTACTGTACCTTATGAAAAAAATCTAAATTTTACTAAATTACTTCACTTCTAAGAGAGATGCTTTTCAGTGAATCACACTAAATCTGTATGTGTGTGTATGTACCTGTATATACATATGAGAGAGACTTAGGCATTTTTAATACCCCCACCACATATGTACGTAGGCACAAGTTACCGAAACAGTACAAGAACTAGAGAGGTAGCCGTGTTAGTCTGGAATAGCAGAGGTAACAAAGAGTCCTGTGGCACCTTAAAGACGAACTATAAAGTTTTGAAGCATAAGCTTTCGTGGGCTAATACCCACTTTGTCGGACATCCGACGAAGTGGGTATTAGCCCACGAAAGCTTATGCTTCAAAACTTTATAGTTCGTCTTTAAGGTGCCACAGGACTCTTTGTTACCAGTACTAGAACTATTTTTCTTCCTGTTACTCCAACAGTGGACCTCCACCACTAATCAGGCAGCCATTAGATCCATGAATTAGCATTTTCCACACTGATACTATTACTAATATAGCTTCTAAAGTAACTAGCTTTCATTACAATTTGCACACTCTGACCATGATTAGCAATGGGGTGCTTTCACTTTTGGCTAGCCAATTTAAGACACTAAAGGATCTGATTTTCAGAAAGCAGGTGCTCAGCACCTTCTTAAAAAATCAGGCACCTTTAACAGTTTCAAATTTTAACTCAAGTATTTAAGAATCCATGAGAAACCAAAGTAATGTTTCCCAGTTAACAGTATGACTTTAGAGTAGTAAGATTTTGCAACAAGATGATTAATTTTCAAAAGCAGTTAAATGATTTTGGAGTACAAAATCCCATTGACTTTCAGCAGGATTTGTGCTCCTAAATCACTATGGTACTTCGGACAATTGCATTCAAATTCATCACTCAACTGCTGTAAATGGGGCAAGTCTTTTAGGAATAGTATTTAAGCCCTGAAGGAGAAATTATTTAAACATCATGTATCAGTTTTGTAACACTGCAGAAAGTGTTTATTAAATCATTCTAACATCTGTGTACTAATGCAAATTTCCAATGCCCATCTTTTTTCCAACTGAATATTTCCTGGAATACAAAAAATGCTATTCTAGCTTCTATCCCCATGAATGTCGACATTTAGTGTCAATAACTCAAAATTCCATTCTTATTTTCCCCCCACATTCAGTCCATCACTAGGTTCACATGCAGTAGCTCATACATCATAAAAAGAAAAATCATTTCTCTTGAGATATCTGCTTCCAGTGCCAGTGAAACTAAAACACAAGTGTTAATTTAAATATAAATTAAGGGATTGGAGGTCTAAGACGATAGAAGAAGAATCTTACTCCCAACATCTGTATATATAGGAAAATTATGTACAAAGCACAGTGTGCATACCTATTGTAGAAATACCTATTTCATTGAGATATTTTCTTACATATTTTACACATACTGTAAAACCCCAAAGTTGAGACTATCACAGCACCAATACTCAAAGCCCCTTTATAAAAGTTAGTTTCATAAGTTAGTTCCACTTAGTTCCATACGTCTATCAAGATCACAATATGCCTCCAAAAGTGCTAGTCCTACTGGATTCGATAAACCAGAAAAAAATGGTCATCTATAAAATGTCAATACATTCCAGAAGAGAACACCACCATGCTCATGCTCGCTGAATTAAACACCTGGATAATCACATTTTTCATTTCTTCATCTAAAAATGCTCATTAGCTCCTTCATGTAAATTTCTTATGAGAACTAGGGAGGATTCCAAAAATTGCTTTAGCAGCCAATAAAGTAACTTTGCACAATGCATTAGATGTCTTGAGTATTACTAATTTAATTGCCAACATGCTTGTTAAGGTAGTAACTTTCATCATCATCCATCAGTGCTATGTAAAAAAATAACAGTACACCTACATTAATGTGACTAGCCAACAAATTGAGTAGTTAAAAATGCATCATCAACTATTTCATTATGCCTTCATTACTCTTTCTAAAATAAACGCATGTGACTGTAACTTCACACCTGTCTTGCTACACTTATTCCAGCATCCAGGACCACCACTGTGATATGGAGCTCTGCTTCATCAGTCCCAGAAGTCCAGGTTAATTTTGACATAGAACAAAACTCAGGGAGGAAAAAAAAAAATACCACCACATAGGCTTGTAAGATATTATTCACTATAGATCGGGGGTGAGCAAACGTTTTGGCCCGAGGACCACATCGGGGTTCAAAATTGTGCGGAGGGCCAGGTGGGGATTTAAATCATGGCAGCTTGGCTTGGTGATCTGTGAAAGTTTCATATTACTCGATCCCCTCCACCTCCAATTATTCAGAAAATCCCACCCATTTTTCCCCCGTTCTTGTCAAGCCAATTTGCAGCTGGTCAAATGGAGAAGCATTCCCCAAACTTTAACTTCTTATTCTTCTATCAGATTATCAAGTCCTAGCCTTGGGGTGCAATCTTTAAATTGTATACACTCGTAGAATTGGCTTTAGTGTCAGTTCATTTTTCACACCAAGAATACTGAAAGAACAAAACACTGTTAATTTTGACTCTTCACTTGTTTTCCCAAAAAGACTAAGTAACTTTAAAGTTCCGACTTTCCCCATAAAGCCCAAAACTGAACAATTTCAGCTCATGCAATTCCAATCCAGTCTCCCCTACAAGCCTCTGCTTTTCATCAAAGATTTCACAACTATGGCATACACCAATAATTGCCGCATAATTCACAAAGAACTTAAAACAAAAGCCACAAGAAATCATATGACTGTACTGTTTCATTAGTATCTACAATAAAGCACTGCTGTTTCCGTGAAAGGAAATAAAATGCTCTGTTTCCTACAGCTGAGTTTAAACTAAACTACAGCTGAGCTTATAGCAAAAAAGCCCAAGCTGTAAGAACGTAACTCAATTGCTACACTCCCTCCAGAGACCTCATGCACATGATCTGCTTTCTTAAAAGGCATTAGCTTCTCTAAATGGGTAGAGAGGCTGCAGATGTGCTGAGGTCACAACCTATCATGCTGACTAACATTATCTCATGGTTTCCTTGTACTTCCCCAATCTGTATTCATCTATTGTCTCGGGTCTTATACATTGATTGCAAGTTCTTTGGGGTAGAACTGCCTTTCTTCTGTTCATAGAGTGCCTAACACAATGGGGCCTTGGTCCATGACTAGGGCTCTAGGAACTAAGATACTACAAATAATAACCATAGGGTAGGCTATTCAACACCTTGAAATGGGCATGGAAAGCCTTATTTGAGATGTTATTCCACCTTGTTTTCAGCAGATATAGGAAAATCAATTTGGCCCATAGCACAGATCTAAATTTTTGGTCCATCTTGCACACTTTTCCCATTGAAATTCAAATGTGACCTTCCCCCCGCCTCAAACACACTCCCGTTTAGTAACAGGGCAGTTACTTCCTCTCTATGATTCCCCAATAAACCCATCTATGAAAAGCTCCTTGAAGGCCAGTGGAGTCCTTTTGTCACTGCCAAGATCAAGTCACACACACTGGAGTAAATAATCTCAAAATAGATGAAATCTGAATTCAGTACCAAGTCCAACCTCAGGAAGGTATTTTAAGCTATGTCTTCACTGCAAGAAATAGGTGTGGTTTTACATCTATGTACCTCAACATAACGTCTTAGGGTACAGATAGTTTTTACCTAGTTGTAGCTAGTCATCGTCAAATCTACATACCCCACTTGACATGCACCTCAAATAACTACATATAGGTAAAAGCTATTGTGCCTTCTCTCCACAGAGATATTATATCAAAATAGCTATCTTGATAAGTGTAAACTAGGGCTGTCAATTAATCAGTTAACCCATAAGATTAACTTTAAAAATTAACTGTGATTTTAAAAAATGGCAATAAATCACTGTTAAACATTAGAATACTAACAAATTTGTTTAACATTTTTCTACATTTTCAGATATACTGATTTCTATTACAACATAGAATAAAGTGTACAGTGCTCAATTTACATTACAAATATTTTCACTGCAAAAATGATAAAACAGTATTTTTCAATTCACCTCATACAAGTACTGTAGTGCCATCTCTTTATTGTGAAAGTGTAACTTACAAATGTAGAATTTTTTTTTGCTACATAACTGCACTAAAAAAAATGCAAAACTTTAGTGCCTACAAGTCCACTCAGTTCTACTTCTTGTTCAGCCAACTGCTAAGACAAACAAGTTTGTTAACATTTATGGGAGATACTGCTGACCACTACTTATTTCAGGTGACACTGTAAAGTGAGAACAGGCATTCACATGGCACTTAAGCAGCCAGCATTGCAAGGTATTTACATGCCAGATATGCTTAAATATTCCTATGCCCCTTCATGCTTTGACCACCATTCCAGAGGAAATGCTTCCATGCTAATGATGCTCTCATTAAAAAAATAATGCATTAATTACATTTATAACCGAACTCCTTGGGGGAGAACTGTATGTCTCCAGCTCTGTTTTACCCACATTCTGCCATATATTTCATGTTATAGCACTCTCGGATGATGATCCGGCATGTTTGTTTTAAGAATACTTTCACAGCAGACTTGACAAAATGCAAAGAAGGTACCACCGTGAGATTTTAATGATCGAAACAGCACTTCAACCCAAGGTTTAAGCATATGAAATGCCTTTCAAAATCCGAGAGGGATAGGGTGTGGAGAATGTTTTCAGAGATCTTAAAAGAGCAACACTCCAATGCATAAACTACAGAACCTTCATCACCAAAAAAGAAAGCTTTCTCTTGGTGGCATCTGACTCAGATGATGAAAATGAACATGCATCAATCTACTCTGCTTTGGATCATCTTCTGGAATGGTGGCTGAAGCATGAAGGGACATCTGAATCTTTAGCACATCCAACATGTAAATAATTTGTGATGACGGCTACAACAGTGCCATGCGAATACCTGTTCTCACTTTAAAGTGACATTGTAAACAAGACATGGGCAGCACTATCTCCTTTGAATTGTAACCAAATTTGTTTGTCTGAGCAATTGGCTGTCTAAGAAATAGGACTGAGTGGACTTGTAGATTCTAACGTTCTACATTGTTTTATTTTTTGTACACAATTCTACATTTGTAAGTTTAATTTCCGTTATAAAGAGACTGGACTACAGTATCTGTATGAGGTGAATTGAAACATACTATTTTTTATAGTGAAAATATTTGTAATAAAAAATAAATATAAAGGGAGCATTGTACACTTTGTATTGTGATATAATTGAAACCAATACCATCCAAAATATTAAAATAAATAGTATTCTATTATTTAACAGTGGGAATACTTGCACAATGTATTTAATTGGTTGACAGCCCTAGTGTAAAAACCTTTTTTCAGTGAAGACATAACCCACGAAAGGAGACAGAAGCAGCATACTTAGCAGACACACTCAAATCTTCAGAGATTTATTCATACTCCATCTTTCAGATGTAGTAATCCTTTGTCACAAATTCTAGAAGAAAATAAGACGAGGAATACAGACTAACACGGCTGCTAATCTTAAACCTAGAATAAAGAAAGTCACGATAAAAACATCTGCAACCAGTCTTCCACCAGTGCCGCATAGTGAGATTTTTTTTAAAAAAATTCTCAAAAGAGATGCCATCTTGAGGTAGAAAAGAACTCACCCACCCCCATCTGTTCAATCCTTGGTCCTTCTGCTGAGGCTCATGAGTATGTCAAACGTAGCAATGATAGATTGTTAAGTGGACACCTATTCAGTGAAACCTAGACTGAGGGAGCCCACCTGAGTCAATTCCCCATGAAATATTGAAGAACCATATAAAATGATGTAATATTACTACAGACACACATTGATACATAAAATTTAATACCATCACCTCTTTTATACAGCTAGTTCTTAAAAACTTCTGGCATATCTGGGACTTTCAGCTCAGCTAGTAGAGGCTCATGCTTTTAGTACCAGAGAGGACGTCCTGGGTTTGACCTCCACTGCCCAATACCTCCTAGGAGTGTTGTGTTACATGTAGGGCAGGTCTACACTAGAAGCACTACAGTGGTGGCATAGGGCATCTTGAGAAGCAGACACAGCGCTATCCAGACCAGCACTTAGGTCGGTGGTTTATTCAGACCCCTGAGTGAAATAAGTTATACTGACTCAGGTGACTTAGAAGGGTATACAAGTGCTCAGAAAGATAAAGCAGAGAACCTTAGATTTTGCAAATGGGATACCATCAACTTAAATTACTTTTGTGCCTTTTTTAACCTGCTATTGTAACAAGCAACATCTCTAGTTACTACTATTTAAAGAGATTAAGGGGAAATTACTTTACTTTGTACATGCAACAGCATTCCCTGTACAGCCAATGTCATTGCTGCAACAATGAGGTCAGATCCCCTCTGTAGGAATGGATGTCTCCAGTGGCTTCTCTTTGCAACCACTTTCTAAGGGCACAGGGTTTGAGGGTACAGGATTTCAACTTCAGGATTGGGGCCTTAGTCACTAGTATTTTCCTTTTTGATTACAGAGTTGTAGGGGAAACCTTTTTAAATAAGGAAATGTAAAAACAAAACTGGCTGGAACTGAAGGAAAAACTACAGTGAGCTTATTGGAAAGTGTTTTCAACCTGAGTGTTTTGGATGCACAGCAGCATGCTAATGTGCACGAGAGATCCACTGCAGTTTTCTGAATTTTGCATATTAGGGAATAAAAAAAACACTTTTTTTTGTAAAAGACACTTACTTTGAAATGTGTGGATTAGTCTTAATTATCACCCAAACTTAATGTGTGAAAACATTGTTAGTATATTTTTGTAATATAAAATAGGATTGCAGAACTGGCTTTGCTATGAAATCTGTTGAGAAATGGGGAGAGTTCCTCAAGGTTTCTGATGAGGATTACCAAATGTATAGAGTAGCGAAGTAAGAATTACTGAGGCTTCTCTGTAAAACCTGTATAATATTTAGACATAGATCACACCACTAGATTATTTGAAGCACAATACTTCTGATGCTGAGTGCAGCAGCTCAGAAAGCTGGTATCAATATCTTGTTAGCACTCAGAATACTTACTCTAAACAAAATCCTTCTCTACCATGCAAACAAGGTGAATGACATGCCTGTGTGCGTCTCTGAAGTTGTGCAAAGGACCTGTGCTAAGAGTTGGGAGGGTTTCACAAGTTAGCATTGCACACTGTGCAGAAGACATCAACACCCTGAATAGTGCCCAGGGAGGAACAGAGCGGGGCCTAACTGCGGAGCGGCGAGGGAGACCAACCAAGTCAATTACTGTCACAGACACCTCTACTTCCCCCCGCTTACTCGGCACCGGGTCCCTGACCCGCTCCCGGGACCAGAGCGCAGCACGGGGCGGCGGGGGGGGTCCCTGTGCCCATGAGGTGCCTGTTTGGCGGGGGAAGGAAGCAGCAGGGCACCCCTCCCAAGAGGGGAAGGGAAGAGGGACCCAGCGTCCTGAGCAGAGGGAGGCGGGATCGACACAGTGACCCCCCCGCATTGCCCCCGCAATCACCCCCCGCGCGCAGTGCCCCCCATTCCCTCCGCAGTCACCCCCCGGGCAGCGACCCCCCCATGTCCCTCCGCGGTCACCCCCCCGGGCGGAATGCCCCCCCCGCGCAGCGACCCCCCCCCCCATGCCCTCCGCAGTCACCCCCCCCCGCGCGCGCGGGGTCAAACTGACCCTCAGCCATCCCCCGTAACCCCGCGCGCACGTAGCGACCCCCTTCGCGCGCGCGCGGTGACCCCCACACCCGCTCACCGGGGGCAGGGCGCGCGACGCCCCCTCACCCCAACCCTGGCGAGGGGCGGCCGCTCCCCCCCGCCTCACCCGCTGGACGCCGAAGCCCCGGCGCTGCCCCCACCGGAGAGAAGCAGGCGCCGGTCGGCTAGGTCCCGGCCTCAGGCGGCGGCTCGGCCCCGGAGCCCGCGGCCCGCCCGCTCCGGAGCTTTTCAAAAGTCCCGAGTCCGGACTGGGAGGCTCCCCCCCCCCCCCCGCCCTTCCCGGACTCGCTCGCCCCGCCCCCCGCCGGCGGCACGCCGCCAAGATGGCGGCCCCGCGCACCAGTGCGCCTGCGCGCGGGGCCGGGATGAAGTTCAGGGCAAGGCAGTTGCGAGGGGATTGTGGGGGAGGGGGAGTGACGGGCGCGAGCCTGAGTCAGGGGTCTGGGGAGGGTGAACCTGGGACAGGGGCCTGGGGTTCTGGAAGGGGGGGGGGTGAGCTTGAGACAGGGTCCTGGGACTTGGGGCAATTCCCCACCTATTTTGCCAAGTCTAAATCTCCAAGAGCCACCTCTGTCTCCTCCTGGCCGGCCCTTGGGAACCCGTGGGCGGTGAGATGGTGGACGCAGCGCTGTGACCAGATGTCCTGTTTTTATAGGGACAGTCCTGATTTGGGGTCTTTTTCTTACATAGGTTCCTATTACCCCCCCCCCCCCCCACCCCATCCTGATTTTTCACACTTGCTGTCTGGTCACCCTAGTGGGGTCACACCTGTGCCTGCCCCCTTTCCGGTCATGCTGGTAACACCATCTCGGTCTCCTCATCATGGGACTCCCAAGACGTGGGGCTATTGGGGGGTATCTGCTCCCCCCGAGAGTTGGTACCGCTGGTCCCCAGCTCATCCACAGACTCCATGGGATGACTCACACAGGCCTTGGTAGACTAGGGAAATCTGTGCTTGTGTCACTGTATTGAGGTAGAGGTAACAAAGTCCTGTGGCACCTTAAAGACTAACTATAAAGTTTTGAAGCATGAGCTTTCGTGGGCTAATACCCACTTCGTCGGATGCAGGCAGTGGAAGTGTTCACAAACAGGCAGTATCACTCTGGGCCTTAGAGTTCACCTTGTAATGGGACAGTAATACTGTCACCCTGCCTGGGAGTCACTTGCTTTCTCACATGATGGCTGTATAAGGAGGAAGAGGGACCTGGGGTCATGCATGTGGCCTAACTGCACCCTGGATTTTCATCTGACCCACCGTCTGCATCAGCAGATGAGATTGTTGCAGCACCTAGTGTCCAAAAGAGTCAGGAAATGAAATTGCTTCGTGACACACAAGGGCCTGATATGATGCACATGCTACAAGGATTACCACAACCTTAACCCATAGCAACCCTCCTTAGGCTTCTTCTTCTATCACTCATGTTACTTCTAACTGTAAGTCTCGATCCTGCAGCAAGTTCTCTGTGGGCGTGTGGCAGGCTATATAGTGCAAGCTAGTCAGTGCAAACATTTGTGTTTTACTGTCCTGTAAAGTAGTATGCATACCTGTGATGCTTTACAAGAAAGCATGTGTTTTATACAATACCCACTATGATGAGGCTAGGATCCTCAAAAAGGCTCTTCTGCAATATACAAACCAGTACATTACAAGATGTGATATTTTCAGCTTTTCCTTGAGACTTCTAGGTGCTTTTCACCCATTCCCGTAAAATGATGTCCTCCCCTCCCTTTTATAATAAAAAAATAGTGCGAGAAAGGAAAGCTGGACAAAGAGGAAGGTATTTGCTATGGGAGTGCTTGCTGTAAAGGAGGAGTGCTGGCGGGGTCATGCGAGCAGCAATGAGGAAAAGGCAATATGCTCCTTGTTCGCAAGAGTTAATGCTGCTTATTGGAGGCTCTTCATTCTCCAAAGTACTATGTGGTCTAACATCACCCTCACTTCCACTGCTTGCATCCGACGAAGTGGGTATTAGCCCACGAAAGCTTATGCTTCAATACTTTAGTTAGTCTTTAAGGTGCCACAGGACTCTGTTACCTCTGCTATTCCAGACTAACACGGCTACCTCTCTGATTCATCACCCTCACTGTGCATACAGTCCACTGTTTCCCTGCATGTCATGTTCTCCTTTTGTGTTGCATACTAACTTGTGCACAAGACAGAATGGCAGAGAAAGCAAATGGGTAATAGTCACATCAGATGAGGTATTTGGCAGATATTACATTTCATTTTGTTTGAGCCTGTTATATTCTGTACAGATTTGAATGGTTTTACAGTCAGAGCCTAAAATAGGAAATATAATAGCCAAACGAAAATAAATTGTTTCCCTTTGCATTTTAAATTGATTGGAAATGTTATTTTTATGTTCAGAGTTACCATATAACTTTTCCACTGAGGACCAGATATGAAGTAGGCTGTCTTATGTTGACCTAACTGTGTAGTGTAGACTAAGGGTTTGTCCTCAGTGGGGGGGGAGGGGGGAAATCGACGGCAGATACGCAACTTCAGCTACGTGATTCATGTAGCTGAAGTTTGCGTATCTGCCGCCGACTTACCGCTCATCCCCACGGCGGCAGCAGGTGGCGGCGCGCTCCCCCGTCAACTCCAACTTGTGCCTCCCAGCAAGCTGGAGTTCCGGAGTCGACGGGGGAGTCGCGGGCGATCGATTTATCGTGTCTTAATGAGACGCAATAAATCAATCGCCAGAAGATCGATCCCTGCTGGCTCTAGTGAAGACGAGCCCTAGGGCTTAGTCCCAGGATGAGAGAAATAAGGTGGGTGAGATAATATCTTTTATTGGAGCAGCTTCTGTACCTGCATCACATGTTCAAAAGATGACCCTGGGAGCTTAGATTCATAACTCTGCTGGACACTAAAAAAATATTGGATTTAATAGGCACTGGTTTTATGGCCCATTACAACTTGTAATACAGCCTGCTACCTACTAACCCTCCATTGTCCAGTGACTGCAGAGGGGTCAACTGCCCACTTAAAATAAAGTGGTGCCCAACAATATGTCTGAAACAGTTATGCTCAAATTTCTGCCCCTTTATAATTAGCTTGGACAGTCTAGTTTCCTTTTCCAGACCTAAAGAAGAGCTCTGTGAAGCTGAAGAGCTTGTCCCTTCTACCAATAGAAGTTGGTCCAATAAAACATATCTCAACCACTACGTTTTTTTCATAAATATATTGGACATGATTCTTTTTATTCTTTATGGCTGAGTCTGTAATCACTGCATACAATATTCCTCCACTCTTTTACCTGACTGTAGAGCCTTTAACAATGAAGTACAGCTTTTTAATATCACCCCACCTTCCCAATACTCTCCCTGTGCCCCTCATAATATGTTCTGTCATCTTAAGTGGTTCTCAAACTGTGGGTTAGGACCTCAAAGTGGGTCACAACCCCATTTTAATGGGGTCACCAGGGCCATTATTAGACTTGCTGGGACCAGGAGTGGATGCCTAAATGCACCCCAGGGCAGTGGGGTTCAAGCTCCAGCCCCCTTTCCCATGTAGTAATTTTGTTGTCAGAAGGGGCAGGGAGAGGGCGGGGAGTCCACTGAAGTTTGAGAACTGCTCTACATGCTTCATAAAGATCCTTTCTTTCCTGGGATCTCTCCTGCATTCCCATATCAAGGGATCAGCTGTCTCTTTAACAATACATGTGTTGTTAACCCATCTTTGCATCTATTCAGTAAATATAATTAATATTCAAACACAGTGACCAGTTAAGTCTAAATATGAGCACCTCACTGATCCTTTCATAACTTTGGAGCCATGCATTATCCTCTATTTTGTGGCATACTTAATAGAATCTTCCTCTTTTCTCCTTACTCCACAATTCCTGACATTCTTTTTTAAAGTTTTTTTAACTAAACTTTAAAATTCCTGCTTACCCAAAGGAACCTTTATATCAATTCCTCCATTTTTAAAGCATTTTTTCTTTCTTTATCCACCACTTTACTGCCAGGTATCCCAGCATGTGGTGGAATCCATGATAGTACTATATTCATACCCTAATATACTCTCTTGTCAGAAACAATATTTTATTTATTAGATTACTCCTGCTTTCTGAGGTACCCCTTTTAATTGCCACTATACCTGATTATTAATCTGAAAAGATAACAGCTGAAGTAGGCTGTATGTCCCTTATCTAGTTTAAGGCTAACATTTCCCCCACCAATTAAGCTGTCGTAATGGCTACAAAATTAGATATTTTGTTAGATGTCTTAACTCCAATCTCAGTGATGCAAAAGACTGAGCATTCATTCTACCTGCTTTTCCACCTTTAGACTCATCTGTGTATTTTCAGCAAAGGAGACTATTTACCATACGGACATGGTTCTTTGTGGCCCTGTAGCATTTGTAGTCCTTTGCAGCAATCCTAAGTGAATACAGAGTGAGCACAAAACACATCCAAATCAGAATGGTAATGGATTACACACTATACACTGGTATTATTGACTATGCAAAGGGCTGTAAAGAGAACCAGGTCCATTCAATGATGTTACCAATATAACATTATTTACTATTTAAGTACTTAGTCAAGAAAACAAAATTAAAACAAAGCTACCACCCCAGCCCCCAAGCAATACATGATGTAAACTGAGCCTGGTTTAATTTAACAGATTTAAGTCATAAACTACAACATTACTTGTTACAAAACTCAACAAAAAGCTTTGTTAAGTGAGAAACTACACCTTATTAAAGCCCAGATACTTATAATTATGTTTAGGGTTCATTTAGAAGAACACTACAAGTTAAAGCGACAAAGAGTCTTGTGGCTTCTTATAGACTAACAGATTTTAGGGATCATGAGCTTTCATAGGCTAAGACCCACTTCATCTGATCTTAGCCCACGAAAGCTCATGATTGCTAAATTCCATTAGTCTATAAGATGCTACAAGACTCTGTCACTTTTGCAGATCCAGACTAACACGGCTACCCCTCTGATACTAGATTGGAAGTTAAATTGCTGATTTTACAAGCACTTACTCATGCTACAGTCAGTGGGAGAGCTCACATGTTTAAAGTTAAGCATATGCATAAGTGCCTACAAGATCAGGGCCTTAATGCTCTCTGTTCTGTGTTGAATAGATGGACACATTCATGGCATAGTAACAACCGAACTAAAAGAAGACAGTTGTAAAGGAAGAAATCAGCAACTTATTTGTCAACAGGTAAAAGCAAAAAAAAAAAATATTTTCTGATAAAAGGTCACTAATTTTAAGTATTTCTGATCCTAGAAACACTTTCTCCTCCCCCATCACCCACCTACAACAAATTTCAGTTATAACTCAGTTGATTGCATCCATCCATGCACATACTCCTTATGCTGTATTAGCAATGTTACTGACCAATAGAGCATCAATTTGTATCCAAACTTAGACTTTCCCAAAAGAAGATATCATCAAGATGAAAAATCTTTTTATGTGATACTTTGAGTCAACTTTTCTGCTTCATCCCCCCTTCTGATTTTCTCCCTGTGTCTTTTTTGCACTTTGACCAAAAAAAAAAAAAATTATTCAAATGGCAGACAGCATGGCAATGCTTCCAACAAATGTCAATGCAAAAGGCTAACTACTGTACTCAGTTTCAAATATGCTTCCTACTACAATAGCTCTTTTAACATCAGTCCCATCAATGGCTCTTTTACTAAAATGTCCATACAGCAAGATTCAGAATGAACAGAGCTTTGGTTTGATGGCAATTAAAGTTCTGGCTGTTTTGTGACTCATTAACTAATCACATTCTCATTCACAGAGCACAAGTTCAAATGATCGGCTAAAATAATAGGTTAATTGCTGTCTTCAGAGGAAGACCTTATTGTTCTAGTTGACCAGTTGCTATAATACCTTCTGTAAAAAATTACTTGCACGGGTAGAAAACTATTTTCATCTCACTAAACTCTGTGTTCAATTGGCTAGACAGTGCTGCATTGCACGCTTATATGCCTTTCTTCCCCTGTGACAAATGATATTCCTTCTTCACATGTCACTGTTGGTAAGCTTTGAAAATGTGGAATATAATTTTTTTAATTCTGTTGCTCAAATACCTATAAAGGCTTTTTCCTATTGAATCACAAAATAGGTATTATCAGCATGATGCTGGCTAGGCACTTGCTCTGGGGAGCAGGGAGCACAAGGTGCATTCTTACTCCTCGGCATATCCATAATACCAGTCGCAGTGCGAGGGAGAATCTTCCATAGGGCCACAGTTGCCCTTTCTTGGCAGGTGGGTAGAAATGGGCAAGAAGAAGGTAGAGCCTCTCCCCCAGTACAGATGAGCTAGAGTGGCGAGGGAAGGAATCTGTGTCAGATATAGGGCTGTGGAGATAATTTCCCCTTGGTGTAAGCGGACACCAGGAATGCTCAGTGAGGCAGAATCTGGTTCTGCACTGCACTTTATTCATGGCTTTTAGCCAAGCCACAATCTAGCTTAGTGGTCCCCAAATTATGGGGTGTGCCCCCTAGAGTGTCATGGAGAAACATTCGGGGGTGGGGGGGTGGCAGTGCCTGAGCCAGTCCCCAAAGCGGGCAGGGAGGGAGCACTTTCCAACCCTGCTCCCAGCCACACTTCTTTCCACCCCCCAGTCCAGCTCCTGTCCCAGCACCATTCTTCCCCTTATCCAACTCCCATTCCATCCAAAGCTTCCTCCAGCCCCAGCCCAGTTCTGCCCTCCTTCCCTCTCCACCCCCAGGCCAGTTCCTCCTCCAGCCCCAGTTCCAACCACAGCTCCACCTTCAGCCCAAATTCTTCTGCTGAGCCAACTGTGTTGTGACGGGGGAGGGGCGTAACAGGAATAGTTTGGGCACCACTGATAGCTCTTTGTGGCCGTTTCTTTCTATAGAGAAGGAGGTGATGCATAACCTCTTGTTTTCCCTTGTGCACTAAGAGCATATTTATTGGTATTGGTAAATCATCTATCACCATAGTATCTAAGCAGGATACAAATATTGCTACCTATGACTTTTAAAATCATAAAACACCTATTAAAAACCCGACCCTGCTTGCCTTATTCTAGCATTCCCATTGATTTCTATGTCCTTGCTCATGTGAATGAGGCAAGTGGAATTTGACCCAAGATATGGCAAGTTTGATTCAATACCATCCATTCATGCTTGAGTAGAAGAGCTTTTTGTCACTTTCCCAGTGTCATCAGCACAATACAGAAGAGTAGCTTCATATTCCTGTTCTTCAGAAAGTTAGCTGATAAGTGTGCCTTCTACTGACAATCAATAGTTCTTATATCCAAGCAATCTGTCTTTTGGTTTACTCACAATTAAGTTTCAAGCTGAATATAAAATAATTATTGATCACTGCCAGGAAATACATTACCAAATCCAGCTGCAAACAAGAATAGATCGATGGCTCCAAGTGAACCAAATATAGTAAATGTCAATGCTTTGGGAGTTTTCCATCAATCAGTTCTGGCTGATCCAATAGTGAAGAAGCTTAATATGCCCCATAGTGCTCATAAACCTGATACTGGGGACAATAAGAGAATATTCATGATGTGTGTGCTCTGGGCAAAGCTTTAGCAGGAAGTATGGAGCTCCACACGTCCTGCAGGATACTAAGCAGTGCTTCATCATGATCACCCTAAGAGCAACATAGCACATATTAAACTCACAGATTCGCACCAATTACAGAGAATAAGTTGATCCCATACCAAGATCTCCAGTTCAGCTTATGATTCGCCCCACATCTTATTCAGAATCACTGATTTCCAGGGTAGCATCCCGTTGAGGGAGGAGGGATAGCTCAGCGGTTTGAGCATTGGCCTGCTGAACGCCAGGGTTGTGAATTCAATCCATGAGGGGGCCATTTAGGGATATAGGGCAAAAATGGGATTGTTCCTACTTTGAACAAGGGGTTGGACTAGATGGTCTCCTTAGGTCCCTTCCAGCTCTGAGATTCTATCCTGTAAGCACAGCCCACATTCTCTGCTTTTAGATATTTACATTTAACAATTTGCTTGTACCCAGCTTAGCAAATGATCCAGATTGTTGTGTATGAGTCACCTGCCCTCTTCACTGTGTTCCACTCCTCCAGATTTTGTGTCCTCTGCAAATTTTATCAGTGATGATTTTATGTTTTTTTCCAGGTTGCTAATAAAAATATTAAACATCATAGGGCCAAAAACCGATCACTGCAGGACGCCCGTAGAAATACGCCCCTTCAATGATGATTCCCTGTTCCAACCCACAAAGGAGAGGGGATATTCTAGAGTCCTAACCCAGGAATTCGTTCAAGAAATAACTATATTTGAGTCACTAAGTAACAGTAATTACAAACAATTGAACTGAATTGAATATCCTTAGGGACAGGATTAGATATACAAACAAACCCATAACTTTTAGAAGAAGGGTTTTTTAAAAAAAATGAGGAAGCCAGTCAAAAATTCCTGAAGTTACAGTAAGATAAATAAAATCCTTAGACTCAGCATATTCTGAACTGAAGCAACCATAAAAAAATCATCAAAAAGACACCCCCCTAAACAAGTGTTTTGTTGAATGTTCTCTCTCACAACACCCTATGTGCTTGTTCTCTTCTGTCACCTAATTTTTTTAACTAAAATGATTTTAAAAATCATCCTTGTACCAGCCGATGCAAGGAAATGCTTTCTCCCCTGCCTCCGCCCAGGAATATTTTAGTTAGGGGGATGGCAGGTCATTCAAGCAATGCATCAGATTTTCACATACTGTAACAAAGACAGTAACACAAACCAATAAGACATATCAATTTACATTACATGTTTGAATATAAAATTTCTGTGAGCTAGCCTGTGCAATCTGAATAGCACCTTTACCCACAAGCCTTTCCACTGAAGTCAGGAGGGATGCTGCTCAGCGTGAGTAAAGCCATCACAATCTGGCCCAATACATGGATATATAGTAGTGGAGATTAATTGTCAAATGGGAGATACTCTTAAGTGACAAGTCTATCACGCCATCACTGAACACCCTCCCTAGCAAACTGGTGAGCATTGCAGTGTATCTATATGTTAGGTTTAGGGGACAAGGCTGATGGCATTGTATCCCTAAGGATTTCACTACAGCAGTGCCCCGTACACATCAGTGTGTGTAAAATTATTAAGATGTTATTCCTGGGGATACCACTTTGTTGGCTAGTATCTGAAGGAATGGCCAGGTGCAAGGAATGGCCATGTCTAAGCTTGCCTCTAAAAAGCCTTGCTTGTCTCATTTCTAGATATGAATTTACACTTGAATTTTA
The DNA here is from genome assembly GCA_032164245.1 of Sternotherus odoratus. NCBI lineage: Eukaryota > Metazoa > Chordata > Testudines > Kinosternidae > Sternotherus > Sternotherus odoratus. The sequence continues at coordinate 83,914,798 of JAVMKO010000009.1, read as the reverse complement.
AGATTCACAATGCTATGAGCTTTGGCTGAAATTCCCAGCTCTCTGTGACACTCCTATCAAAGAGACAGAATGAATTAGCACAAAGTGAGGATTGTAAAGCATTGGCCATCGCTATTGGCACAGTAATTGTAAGTGATATGCAACACATTAAACACCGAGGTGGAACAGGTCAATCACTTTAGAAGCTCATTACTTAGTACTGATTGCAGCTGCAGTGCCCTGGTGTCTTTTTAAAATATTGCTTTTTAAATAGTGAGATGTTTGGCACAGTGAAATCCTGTTGATACTGCACATGAAATGCAGAAATACATTACATTTGCAATTAGAGGTAAAAGGGGTAGTATGCCAGAACCTAGTAGATTGCTCTTCAGTTTGTGGGGACCACTGCAGTTTTCAAATACAGAGCAAATATTTCTAAAATCCTTTTGAGAACTGATGGAGAACTGCCATGTTTACTATGCAGTGTTGCCAGCTGTTGACATTTTATCACGTGTCATAATATATGGTGTTTTTCTTAAAGTCCCAACTCCTGGAATCACGTGATTGTGAAAATCTCTGCTTTCATTAAAAAACAAAAAAACAAAGATCAGTTACTAGCCGTCAGGATTGCAGAGAAAAGTTTGAAAATGTGAAACCTAAAGACTCAAAAACTAGAAGGCAAATAAAAAGTCCCACATTTTTTTTAATCTCATGATATTCAAGCCAATCTCATGATTTGGGAGTGGCAGGTCTGACTCATGATTTTTGGATGTTTAGGATTGGTAATATTGTGTATTACTCAATTCAGATGCAATTGCTGTAACTCAGAGGTAGGCAAATTACAGCCCATGGGCCACATTCGTTGCTCTAGACTGCGAGGTGGTGTGGCTGATTCCAGCTGGGCAGCATGGTTGCCAGTCCTGCTGCTCTGAGAGGCATGGTAAGGGGGTGGTGAGCAGGGGGAAGGGGGTTGGATGGGGCGGAAGTTCTGGGGGGAGCGGTGAGGGGACGGAGCGGGGGGGGGTGTTGGATACGCCTGGGGGCCTGTCAGAGCGTGGGGGTGTGGATAGGGGTCAGGGCAGTCCGGGGACAGGGAGTGGATTCCCAGGAGGGCGGTTAGGGGTAGGGTGGTCCCGGGAGGGAGCAGGCAGGTGACATGGAGCAGAGGAGGTTGGATGGGTCAGGGGCTCTGAAGGGGTCAGTCAGGGAGTGGGAAGTGGGAGGGGGTCAGATAGGGGGCAGGGCCAGGCTGTTTTGGGAGGCACAGCCTTCCCTACCCGGCCCTCCATACAGTTTTGCAATTCCGATGTGGCCCTGGGGCCAAAAAGTTTGCCCACCCCTGCTGTAACCATAAATTAAGCTAGTAAAATCTATAGGGGTGAGCAAGCTGTGGTTTTGGGTGTTGATTTTTACACCATATAATGATCCTGCTGGCAACAGAATTGTTAGACTTGGCTGCAGCTGGTCAAACGTTTATCTCTCATTATCAGTTTTTGTTGTCGTTTTCACACCCCGCTGTGTTCTATGAATGCAAAGGATTGCCGCGCCTGTTTCAACCCACCACACTTGGTGGTTCACAGCTCATGTTTAAAATAATCAATTGTCCTTATTGGAGGGAGAAAAATAATTGGGAAATTTCCAATGTTTTTTTCATCAAGAAGCCTGGGGTTTAAAAACACAAATTTCTGACTCCGCAAAAATGTTTCATTGATGTCCCACATTATTGGCAAGGAGGCCTGAAAAGATAAATTACTCCTGCTGCAGCACTGCAGCTCCCACTCTTTCTGGGGTTGTTGTTGACTTTCAGAATTCTAGGCAGGTGTGGTGGATGCCATTTTCTCCTTATTATGCAGCTCCTGCGGGATGGGGGGTGAGGGGGAAGGAATTGCACTTTAACCTAGCAAATCTGAATTGTAATTGCATTTTAGCCTGCAGCAAGGTGGAAAGACATTAAAATCAGATGTTGGTATCTCGTTTATTTTATGTGCTGCTGTCCCTAACTAATTTTAGCTGAAATAACTGAATAGCTTTATACCAAATGGACTGCTCTGTCTCTTTAGTTTGTCTCTTTAGAAACTAGCAAGTGTATATATTTATCTATTGGGTTTACGCAGCTCTAAATATAGTTACAGTTTTGTTTTCAGATCATCAGTGAATATTCTCCCGAAGACATAAAATGTTTTGGTGGCATTTTGACTCCAAATACTATGATTTTCTCTACCTGCAAGTAGTAGGGCCCATTGCTGCATTCTGATACATTTGAATAGGCCAGTCACATACACTTAGACGAGGTTACAATGCCTCTGATCTCAATCTATTCCCCCAATACTGATCCTGCCAGAGTGCTTTCGTTTTCTATTCAACTGACATTTTAATATGATTTATTCTTGGGGCTAATAAGGAAGGAACATAGCCCTCCTTAACAGACCAGCAGAACACTAGAAAAGAGTCCTTAGCAACTTCCCCCTGTTAGAATACTCCAGCAGATGCAATCCACAGCCAGTCCTAGAGCACCAGGTTAATTGTGAGACACTCACAGATAAAGCTGCCCTACAGAGATGAAATATCTATTTAACAGTGAGGCCCTGTCTCTCCCCTTTCTCCCTGAGATCCAGAGTGCTATCCCCCAAGATCCTCCAGTCCCAAGGTGGGAATGTGCTTGGGGAAAAGGTAGAGAAGCCTCACCAGGCCACATGGCTGCACAATGCCAGTCCCCACTGGTCTTGGGGCACTTAGTCAGAAAAGATATTCCATCCCATGACTCCCATAGAGCCCTTGTCGCTACTTCACTCCCACTCATACCCATCCTGGTGCTCCTAGCTGCAGTGAAGGGTTAGGGGAGTCAGACTAGAACCAGTTCAAAGGTGCAGGGCCCATCTGGTTGGCTCCAGTAGTACAGCCAACCCCAAGTGTTCAAAAAATCATGAGTCAGGCCCCCAAAACTTATGAAATTGGCTTTAAAATACTGAGATTTCTTTTAAATAACAAAATTGGGGTTCTTATATATGCCTCCTGGTTTCTGAGCCTCTAGAAGTCACTATTAATGCTCTTCTCTGCAACCAGGAGGGCCAGAAGTTTACCTTTTCAAAAATAAAAGTTGAGTTCACATGACTCCAGGAGAAACCACTAGATATCATGAGAGTCGGCAGCACTGTTCTAGCCTTCTGCAGATCCCCTTGGACTGGGCACTGATCTTGGAGGATTTGCCCCACATAACACCATCCTCATTGAGGTTTCTTCCCTGGGGCCTCCTCCTGGCATTCAGGTGGGTGTGTCTTCAGAGTAAAGGAAGGATGAGGGGACCGTGCATGGAGTACTATCTTCCCACATTTCATTGCCCCCCCCCCAGAAAGAAATAAAGACCCCTGTCCACCTCACCCAGTTGAAAGGCTGCTGCCCTGTCATAAGAACATAAGAAAGGCCGTAGTGGGTCAGACCAAAGATCCATCCAGCCCAGTATCCTGTCTACCGACAGTGGCCAATGCCAGGTGCCCCAGAAGGAGTGAACCTAACATATAATAATCAAGTGATCTCTCTCCTGCCATCCATCACCACCCTCTGACAAACAGAAGCTAGGGACACCATTCCTTATTAATGAACTTAACCTTCATGAATTTATCCAGTTCTCTTTTAAACCCTGTTATAGTTCTAGCCTTCACAACCTCCTCAGGCAAGGAGTTCCACAGGTTGACTGTGCGCTGTGTGAAGAACTTCCTTATATTTGTTTTAAACCTGCTGCCCATTATTTTCATTTGGTGCCCCCTAGTTCTTATATTATGGGAACAATAACTTTTACTTATTCACTTTCTCCATGCCTTTTATATACCACTCTCATATCCCCCCTTAGTCTCCTCTTTTCCAAGCTGAAAAGTCCTGTCATTATTATTTATGATAGTAACATATAAGAACCCCAGCCAGGGATCAGGGCCTCACTGTGCTAGATGCTGTACAGACATGTAATAAAGAAAGTAGTGTTTCCCCCCCCCCCCCCCCAGAGAACTCATAGTCTAGGTGTCAATCAGACAGGATACCACAGGTGGGCAGAATAAGGATGAGAGGTTGTTTGGGAGGACAGAGTAACCAAAAGACAAACAGAATTTTCTCCAAGGTATTAAATCTTAGACCAGTTTCTAGAAGCAAGTCCAGTGGTGCGAAAGCTAAATAATGCTGGCTATATCACAACATATGATGAGCCTGGGCCTCCTTACTACACTGGGAATCAATCAGTGCTTAAAGACAAACCGGTGGCAGCTGTAAATATATTTGATCTGTACATGCATTTGGCTGCTCAGTTCATCATCTTTCCAGTTTCTAATGTATTTCCTTCTAGGAACTATAAAGATAGAAGTTAAATGTAAGAGAGAGACAAACATTCTAGAAATGATTAGCCATATTCCCCATTCCCAATACTTTTTGTTACCTAGATGCTCCAGAGATTAAGTGAGGCCAGGACGCACCATTGCCTATGCTTCTCTAGACACCTGTCAGTATACAACAGGAGGAAAGTGTATAGAAAATTTCTGCATTGCACCACATTCAGCTGGCTAACTGTGAAGCCAGTGGTTTGTGGAGACTTCTGCCTCTTTCAGAGCTACAATTTAACCGGACTCAAAATGTTATCGCCCTCTAATAAGACCTGGGAGATGGAGCATTAGTTTATGCATGATTTCATGTTCACTTCAAGCTCTTTTGTTCTCGGTTAATATCTGTATAAAGTCAGAATGAGAGAAGGGGTGGATGGGGAGGGAGGCAGAAAAGACTCTCAATTTGAACTCAAGGAAAGTATATAACAGTCTTAGCCACATAGAAATACACATGACGTGGTAAATATGAATGTCTGATCCTTTTCCACCAATGTCCTGGGTTTGATAGATAATGGAATATACAAACCTGAGAAATCAATTCACTTTTAAATAGTTTCTGTCCATTTAGTTTTAAAGGGGACAGGGAAATACTCACTGCCAGGAGGGAGGAGACTGGGAGCTCTCAAACACCTAGGGAAGGAGAGGGAAAGGCGTGTGTGTGGAAAAGAGGTAGGAGGAACAGGGTAGCAAGCGATGGCATCTCCCCAAACCCTATGAGAAAGGGAGAGAAGGGGGTGGGGAACAGGGCCGGCCCACAATATTTTGGCACCAGAGGGTCTCAAATGATGTCCCCATTTGGGCCAAAACTTTGAAAGGTCTCTTGTGCCCTCCTTCCTCCAGTCCTGCACTCCCCCATCTCTGTGAATCTAGAGCAGAGAGAATACAGATGCACCAGCAGCAGACACAATTTTCTACACCAGAAGTAGGCAACCTATGTCATGCATGCCAAAGGCGGCATACAAGCTGATTTTCAGTGGCACTCACACTGCCCGGGTACTGGCCACCAATCTGGGGGGCTCTGCATTTTAATTTAATTTTAAATGAAGCTTCTTAAACATTTAAAAACCCTTATTTACTTTATATACAACAATACTTCAGTTCTATATTATAGACATAGAAAGAGACCTTCTAAAAATGTTAAAATGTATCACTGGCACGCAAAACCTTAAATTAGAGTGAATAAATGAAGACTCGGCACACCACTTCTGAACAATTGCCGACCCCTGGTCTATACTCTGGATCCTAGTGGCGCCCCCTCCCCCAGTCTGGCACCTGAGGTGGCCACCTCAGTTCGCCTCATGGTAAAGCCAGCGCTGGTAGGGAAAGTGGATAGAAAAGGGAGACTGAAGTCCTGGCCACATTGAAAATTTCAGCCAGAGCGAGCAAAGAAGAGCACAGGCTGTGTGGGACGGAGTGATAGAGTAAAAGGAAAGGAAGTGGACAGAGCAGAGAAGGGATGGGAGGACAGGCAGAGACAATAGGGGAGACAGGAAACAAAATAACAGGGAGAGCAGAGACAACAGGCTAGGAAGGGGAGGATTAAAGGTCAGAGCCTGGCCAGGCTGTGGTCGCTGGACCCCTCTGGGGCTTAAGTAGAAGCAGTTTCCACTGTCATAGACACCCTCCCTCCCCCAAGTGTCCTTCAACCCTAGAGATCCCATTTATTTGAATAAGCCACTCTTGCAGTTCAAGAAGTGCTCAGTTTTTTTGCTATTACAGAAGTGATACACATGGACATTTTCCCAATCATAGAATATCAGGGTTGGAAGGGACCCTAAGGAGATCATCTAGTCCAACCACCTGCTCAAAGCAGGGCAATGATCAAACCACTTATGTATCCCTCCCCACTGCCTATGGCACCTGAGAATCCCAGGCAGCCACCCATCCAAGTACTAGCCAGGCCCAGAATGGTTTAGCTTCCGAGACTCCATGGGATCGGGGACATTTGGTCCAGTATGGCGTAGGCTACTTCTACATAATCAGTTCATCTCACTTGTCCCATCTTCCCTCAGATAATAATATTTCATTACTAATTTAATCTTCATGGAATATATGAACTGGTAAAATTTCATAGCCCAGCTTCTTGAAGTGCCCTTGTTTTAGAATATAAATATACATATTTAAATAAAAACTGTTTTAGAAGTTAGTGACCACTTCTCAGAAGTTATACCAGCTAGCTAACAAGTGAGTCCATTGTGACCCAGAAATCTTGGCCCCATAGGGATGAGAAGAGATTTAAACCATGCTTTCACTTAAGGCCAGTTATATAGGAAAAAATTACGCCACCTCTCGCTATGGCATTTCCCCCTCTATTACAAAGGCCCCTCTTCCTCCCATTCTCCAGTGCCGGCTGTATTCATGAGGAATGCTGTGAATGACCCAACATCGGATTAGAATTCAGAAGCGATCTTGACAGCCCAGCTGCCCTGTGCACAGAGACGACTTCATTGCTTGGGGAGGCTGGGAACAGGAGGTCTCCAAAAGTGCGATAGAAAAATTTCTAAAGAGAATAAAAGGCACAAAATCATTCTGTTCATAGACCCCTAAACTCTTTCTCTTGCGTGGAGATCAATGGCTATGTCTGTCTGTATACACTGGGATTCTGATGTGAACTGACAGATTCCCTCCTCTTGCTGGTCTCCAGCGCCTCAGTCAGTGATATGCAGCTGATTTTAAATTGACTAGAGACTGTTTTCTGTGCATAAAAGAGCCTAAACGAAAGAGGAGAGACATACTGAACTTAATAATCATTTTTAAAATGCTATCATAACTTACATTAAATATAAATGGTTAACAAATGTACATGGCTCAGGGCCTGCACGTCAGTCAAACCACGTTAGAGTGATGGCATTTTTATTAATTGACTAGCAAAAATACCCGGCGTTGCTCGGGTCCGTCAGAGGGGGGGAGGGGGGGAGAGAGCTGAGCGAGTGCGGGGTCTGTTGGAAGGGGGGAGGGGGGAGAGAGCTGAGCAAGTGGGGGGGCTGTTGGAGTGGGGGTAGGGGGTGAGATTTAAAAAAATTTCAATTCTTACCTGAGGGGGGAGAGAGCTGAGCGAGTGGGGGAGACATTGGAGTGGGGGGGAGGGGGTTGAGAACTGAGCGAGTGCGGGGGCCATTGGAGGGGGGGAGGGGGGTGAGATTTTAAAATTTTTTGATTATTACCTGAGGGGGGAGAGAGCTGAGCGATTGGGGGGGGGGCGTTGGAGGAGGGGAGGGGGGAGAGAGCTGAGCGAGTGGGGGGTCCGTTGGAGGGGGGTATTATTGCATCATAACTATGTCACAGGGAACAGCAGCTGCCCAGCTGATGTTAATGGGCTTTAAAGAATTTCACCCCAGGGGGCGTCAGAGGTGAGATTTGAAAAATTTTCAATTCTTACCCTGATTAAGACCCTAAAGCCTATAACTGTACCAAATTTCAAGTCTCTAGCTCAAACGGTGTGGAAGGAGTAAGGGAACGTACATACACGCACACACGCACACACCATTTGACTTTTATATATATAGATATGCCCTGTAACATATCTCTGTAAAGGTTATGATCTACTGGATATATTTTTCTTATTTATATACGTGTCATTTTTGTACTCAAAGTTATGAATATTGGCTGTGTACTTGGTTAATTTTAAGTAGCCTCAGTGAAGCAGTTGGTCAGTTGCCTGAGAAAAGACTATTCTCAGTAAGTGCCCAATCAAGAAACACTTAAGCTAACAATGAAGTTTCCCAAGAGTGTGGCCTGGCTGGTAAGGAACTCAGTCATGCATGAACATGTGACTTGCCCATGTGACTCCAAAACTCCATTTTGTAGCTGGATTCTACACATGGGGAGGGAGAGGTGTCCACCCACAAGAGAAAATCTATTAAAATCCCTGGGAGACCCCTCCATTTTGTCTTCAGCTAGCTTAAGAGATAGCCTCTCCACCCGCAAAGGATACCTGAAAAAAAAAAGAACAAAGGACAGTAACCACGGGGAGGTGGGTGATTGCTGGACCCAGGCCTGTAGAAGGAAGCTCACTGGTGAGGTTTTTTTATCTGTATTCAGTTTTTATCACTGTATTAGAGGTAGATTTGCATGTTTTATTTTGTTTTGTTTTATTTGGTAATTCACTTTGTTCTATTACTACTTGGAACCACTTAAATCCTACTTTCTGTATTTAATAAAATCACTTTTTACTTACTAATTAACCTGGAGTACATATTAGTACCTAGTAGGGTGACCAGATGTCCCGATTTTGTAGGCACAATCCTGATTTTGGGGGCTTTTTCTTATATAGGCTCGTATTACCTTCCCCCCCCCCCCCCCCACTGTCTGGTCACCCCAGTACCTGGGCTGGGGGAGAGGGGCGAACAACTGTGCATATCTCTCAATCAGTGTTATAGAGGGTGAACAATCTATGAGTTTACCCTGTATATACTTTATACAGGGTAAAACAGATTTATTTAGGGTTTGGATCCCATTGGGAGTTGAGCATCTGAGTGCTAAAGGCAGGAACATTTCTTAAGCTGCTTCCAGGTGAGCCTACAGCTGTTAGGGGACGTGGTTCAGACCTGGGTCTGGGTTTGCAGCAGGCTAGCGAGTCTGACTCAAACCAGGCTGGACTCCCGAGTCTTAAGCTGGCAAGGGCAAAGAAGCAGGGGCAGAAGTAGTCTTGGCACATCAGTTGGCAGCCCCAAGAAGGTTTCTGTGATCCAACCCGTCACACCCTCACTGAATAGAAGCCATAAAATGGACCAGTTCTATTCCTGGCTCTGCTACTGACCTGCTGCATGGCCTTGGGAAAATCACTTCGCCTCTCTGTGACTCTTTCCCCTCCCATCTATTGTCTCTCGTGGCCTTTTAGACTGTAAGCTCTGTATGGCAAGGCCTGAATTGTTTATACAGTTTATACAGCGCCGAGCCTGAAAACTCCTGCATTTGGTTGGGTTCTCTAGGTGCAACTTAATACAAACAATAATAATAACATGGAAGTGCAGTGGCCTCTGGGAAATTTTTGGGAAAAAATAGTATTTGGGGGGGAAAGTAGTATCCAGGCAGACAACTGGCATCCAGTCCACTGCTGCACCTGGGGAGAGTGTTGCCAAGGTCACAGTAGGAAAGCCCTTTCCTCTGGGTAGGTCAGAATGGCTTGATGGATATTGGTTTGGTAAAAATGGCTGAAGCTGTACCATAGTATTTGGAAATTATTCATGTAATTTGTTGTACTTGCCAGCAGATCCATAATGCAGCATTAGCAAGGTGGCTGAAGAATAATGCATTACTCGTATTAGACAGACACTGACCTTGGTTTAAGAGAAACTATGATCAATAGAAGCGATAATTTAAGTGAGTTCCAGGTGGCAGTGGCTTCTTTAGTCTACTGTGGTGGGATATTTGTTTGTCTGCAAGCTGACCTTTCACTAGTGTTTGAGCCTCACCTTGGTAAAGTCACTCTCCTGTCCACTAACACAGGAAAACACCCACACTCTTCATGTGTGAAGACACTAAGCATTCCAGGGCTTTTCCTGTATTCATACATCTTCTGTATGGACAGCATGGTCTTTATGGCCTTAAGATTCTACAACCGTATCATTGCCCCTTAGTTGTGTTGTTTTAGGGAAATCTGCTGGTCCCCTCTTAGACCATGTGCAAAGTACAAAGGTAGCTGCTGCTTTTAAAATCCTTTCCTGATTTCTTTCCCCAGACTTGAAGAATTCTGTGTAGTTTGAAAGCTTGTACCATCTACCAACAGAAGTTGGTCCAATAAAAGATGTTGCCTTATCTCTCTCATATCCTGGGACCAACACAGCTACAACAACACTGCAAGCAACTTTAAATGCTCGAAAGCCAGCCGTTACCCTTGCTATGTGAGGTCTCGGTCGTGCTGACAAGAATCCTGTCATAATCACTGTTGCTAGGCAACAATGATACCTCAAGCAAAGAAATGTGGTAGATCAAGATTCCTGCAAATCTCTGTGTTTTTTCAGTCTTCTGGAGTTTGTTAGTGGAGTTTGTAGTGGTATTATCCACTTTTGTTTAGCCCAGGAAAGCATTTACATCTAAAGGTGGTAGGTACAGAAGGGCAGAGGTAAGGAAGACCCAAAAAGAGCTGTTTTCTTGCAATTCCATGAATTCCTTTATTGGGAAATAATGAAAACAAGAGACAGAGTGAAAAACGAGGCAGAGACTGGGTCCAGTGATAGGAGAGAAAATGTAAAGGGTAAATCAAGGAAATCCCCTAGAGGAACTGCACACTTTTCAGGGGCTGCAGGGAGCCTGATACTTTGTGACAATTTCTGGAGGCTATCCAGCAACCTCATAAACTAACACAGGCCCAAAAGGTCAAAACCGTACTTTCAAATGTAGGGCAATAAAGCGTGCCGAGAGAGAGGAACACGCAGAGGAAATGCAGCTGCATTCAATGTCTGACATAAAGTCATACATTACACGCTTTTGCCCAGCGCTGCCCAGGGACCACTTCCTATCACACTGACCTCATATGATGTGAGATACTCACAGAATGACTCAGCGGAGATAAGCTTCACATGGATGGGTCTGTGAACTTGTAAATTTTGCTGTAGTGTGGGTGGCCACTTGTCAGTCGAGAGGTTTTCGTCTTTGACAGCTGAGGCATCCATCGCCACTTCTATAGCAGCTGTAACCCCTTTAAAGAAAAAAACAAGTATTACACTTTTTTACCAGAATGCTGCAAAAACACTAATGGCTTCCAGGACTAACCCTGCAGCATTTGGATCTAGAGCTATAGGGTCTTGTTGTGTTTGGGATAAATGCTCTAAGTATTATCTATATATATAAAAGTCAAATGGTGTATGTATGCGTGTATGTATGTATGTATGTGCGCTTACTCCTTCCACACCGTTTGAGCTAGAGACTTGAAATTTAGTATAGTTAGAGGTCTTAGGGTCCTAATCAGGGTAAGAGTCAAAAAATTTTGAAATCTCACCTCTGATGCCCCCCAGGGGTGAAATTCTTTAAAGGCCAATCACATCAGCTGGGCAGCTGCTGTTCTCTGTGACATAGTTATGATGTCATAATACCCCCTCCAACGGACCCTGCATTTGCTCAGCTCTCTGCCCCCTCCCCACCTCCAACGGACCCGAGTTGGGTTTGGTCGGAGGGTAAGTGAGGTAGGGGTGTCGGGTTTGGTCGGGGGGTGAGGTGGGGGTGCCGGGTTTGGTCGGGGGGTAAGTGAGCCGGGGGTGTTGGGTTTGGTCTGGGGGGGGTGGGAAGGTGTCGGGGTGGGTGAGGGGTGAGGTGTGGGTGTTGGGGTTGGTCAGGGGGTGTTCGGTTTGGTGGGGGGTAATGGGGTGTTGGGTTTGTTTGGGAGGGTGAGGAGGGGGGTTGGGGTTGGTCGAGGGGTAAGTGAGGTATGGGTGTCGGGTTTGTTTGTGGTGGTAGGTAGGGGTGTCGGGTTTGGTTGGGGGGGAAGTGAGGTGGGTGTGTCAGGTTTGGTCTACGGGGGGTGAGGTGTGGGTGTTGGTCAGGGGGTGTTGGTAGGGGGGTGACGTGGGGGTGTTGGGTTTGGGTGGGGGGGTGAAAATGTGAGTCGGGGTTGGTCGAGGGGTAAGTGAGGTGGGGGTGTCGGGTTTGGTCGGGGGGGGTGAGGTGGGGGTGTCAGGTTTGCTCTCTGCCCCCTCCCCCCTCCAACGGACCCCGCACTCGCTCAGCTCTCTGCCCCCTCCCCACCTCGATGGACCCGAGCAATGCCGGGTATTTTCGCTAGTTTTTAATAAAACAGAGATAAAACACATAGTTCAAAATATGTCCAAAGAAGAGCCAAGAAAGTAGAAGAGGCAGCCACTGGGGAAATAAGCTCGGAGAGGAAAACTAGTGGTAAAGTGACCACAATATACCAGCGCAATGTTTCCACTCTGAGTGATTTATGGGGTCCCAGTTGAAATTTCTGCTGGAGAAGGGCTCTTGCTGCTCCTTCCAGCTCAGCGTTACTCAGAGGCAAGCAGCTAAACCAATCTAGCACAAACAAAGGCCCCAATCCTGCAGGCAGCCTCTCGCACCTATGCAGAGCCCCCGTGAAGTCAATGAGACTTGATGTGGACGTAAGGTTCTACCAGCCTGGAAGGAACAGCACAACCTGGGCGGGTCGATGAACAGGAGCAGGCAGAGAAGATCCCCTCTTCTCCTGCACTAATGTTGTCATTCTGCACCACTATGGCAAGCTGCATGCCTGTGACTCATGCACCATCAACCAATGCGTAGGCTGCCCAGGTCCCTGGCCACAGGGACTCTGCCTGACATTGCAACTCTTTAGTCCTACTTGTGTTTAGGAAAGAAAGCTGCTAATCTGATTGGGGGGGAGGGGGGAGACACCAGGTTAGGGGACTCTACTCCTGAGCCTCATAAAATGCAGATCAGAATGGGCACAACCAGCCAGGTACGGCAGAGCTCGAGGAGCAGAGGTCAGGAATAGAGCTGGATGAAATATTTTGGTTGAAACGTTTTTTTGCGTACGTCAAAAACTCAAGCTGAGGTTGACTGAAACATTCTGTGAATTTGCGTCAAAGTGGCTGCGTTGTCTGAGTCACAACAAACCCTGAAGAAATCAGAACATTTCAACATTCTCACAGCAAAACGTTTTGATTTTGCAGTGTGCCATGGCTTGTCATTTGGAAAATTCCTTCAATTTTATTTTTTAAAAATGTAACATTTTGAAAAGCTCATACTTGAAACAAAATGTTTCAGGGAGAACCAAATGCTTCATTTGATCCTAAATTAATTTTTGTTTTTTCGGAACGGCCAGAGAACCAGAAATCGGTTGTTCACACAGCACTAGCCAGGAGGCTGTGCCGTTAACCCGCCATCTCTCTGGAGTCTAGTGAAAATAAAAACTGCTGACTGCGGTTCTGCGGCACAGCTGAGCCTTGTAGCTCTCGGCAGAGCTACGAACACGTTGTGATTGGTTGCAGGACTGCTTCTGTCCACTCCATTCCTCTTTAAAAAAAAAAAAAAAGTAGCTGCTTCCAAAAAATGAAAATGCAAGTGGAATGACACCCCACTTCTCCAAGTGCACACACCGGGCTGCTCCTTTGTACTGCCTGGAGAGAGGGACAACTGAACATGAGTGCCTTCGTGTGCACTAACAGGGCTCATCTTTATCAGTACCGCCGTGGGAGCCAGGCTACGGCAGAAAGAGTAAACAGAATCTTTAGAGCCACAAAACTACGCTGGGCAGAAAGTTCAGACTCCTTCTGTGGCAGGTTCCAATTGTTTGTAAGTACCCCAAGGAAACAGCACATAAAAATGGCCTATTTCTGTTCTACCTTTGGCTTTAGAATGGAACACATTTGAACATCTACATATAGCAGCAGACTATAAGTGTATTTATAGGCTTGAAGGGACCTCTTATCAGCTTTGCCTATTATTTCAGTGGTTTCTGCTCACTTGGTGTGAAATTATTGACTCCGCTGTAGAAGAGGCAAAGCTATTGTTATGCTCTCAGCCATGGTTATTTATACCCTGTGGTGCTAAGCACTGTTTCCTCCACCAATAGCAGAAAATGTGTCTCTCAAACAATGTGACATTGGGGGAGAAAGCCTACCTTCATTTGGGGCCTCGGGGCTGGTCTCCAGTGCTCCACATAAACTACCACTGAAATAGCTGAATTGCTTTTCATTCACAGCCTTGGTTGCAACAGTGCAAATCTGTGTGTGGATGCTCTCGTCTTAGGTGGGTTTATTTAAGCAAACTCAAAACAGGATACTGGCAGCGGCAGGGCCCACACCCAGGGGTCCTGATCAATTTGAGGGCTCTGAAGGAGTTCTGGAACCTGGGTAGAAATGGTGGGGCCACAGGCACTGGAATTGTACCCTAAGGCCCCGCCCGCTGCTCCTTTCCTCCTCCTCTTTCCCATCATGGCCATGCCAGGAAATCTTCTGGCCAGCCTCACCACAAGCTCTCCGTGGCCAGCACCAGCCATTTGGGGCTCACTAGCAGATGGAGTACGGCAGGTATTCTGCATCTCTCCAACACCCCTCTAGTAGGACTTTGTGCCACCAATGTCCCTGCTCTGTCAGCGCAGCCGACGTCTAAATCTGGCTCACTGTGTCTTTGCAGGTCGGTCAGCTTCTTTCCATGCACTTCTTGTGTTCTCTTGTATTGATATGTACTCGGGGAAAGGGCCTCTCTAAAAGGCGGGACTGCAGTGAAGTAAGGGTGTGACGAAGTGGGAGTACTGTGTGTGTGTGCCTCAGTTTCCCCTATGCATTTTTGGAGCGTCTATGTGGAGGGAAAGGAATGTGTAGCTGATGCAAAGCAAAGCCAAGGTGAAGCTGTAACCTGACCCCAAGTGGGGGAGGGAGGTCAGCTGAACCTGTTGGAGGGAGGTCAGGTGATACCTGAAGCCCGGGAAACCAGACAAGGGACAAAGGAGAGCAGGGAGGGGCTAGAGGGGGTTGAGTCAGTCTGGGTCTAGCTGGGAAGGGGGAGAGAAGCCAACCCGCTCTCTAGCCCCAAGATGGATCCAGTGGAGGGCTCACGCTCTCTCGCTGCATGGTCTGTGTTAGACCAGATGGAAGTCATTGAATAAACCTGGGGAAGAAGCAGAAGCCCAGAATCTGGGCCTCATTCTCCTAGCACCCCAGAAGGACCTGCCTGACTGGATGGGCCCAGTTGAGACTGAGAAGCTGTGAGTTGGATGGTGTTTCTGACATCTCAAATAAACCGTCTATTCTGCTGGCTGGCTGAGAGTCACGTTTGACTGTGGATTTGGGGTGTAGAACCCATGGGCTCCCCCAGGACACCGCCCAGGCGGGCTTGCTGGGGGAAGCACACGGAGGGGCAGAAGGTGCTGAATGCTCCGAGGTCAGACCCAGGAAGGTGGAAGTGGGTACCCCTGATGCTCTTGGCCTGGGAAACAGGCTGTGTACGGAGAAGGGGCCCTCCACCCGGAGTCCGGTCTGGCTTCCTAGGGAGTGGTTCCAGACCATCGCCCAGGTGCTCTGTGACAAAGGGTAGCCATGCAAGGAAAGAGGAAGTCTTGGTTACCTAGGGGACCATTATTAGATTGTTGTCATGTACAAATGCAATAACACAAGCAAAACACGCCTTTCTGTTTCCATGCACCCTTAATACCTTCCGACACTTTTTCCTAAAGAGTTTTTTGCAAGATAGTTTTGCAGGTCTCTAGATGTATAAATCACTGTGGCCAAATTCAGACTAGATGTAGTGAAAGTAGCACATACAAAAGTCAGCACAAATGAGTGCAAGTAGCTCTTGGTTACATGCCAAGGCCGGGGAAGGGTGGGCTCATAGCAGCAACCACCAGGCAATATAAGATACTAGCGAAAATACCCGGCACTGCTCGGGTCCATCGGAGGGAGGAGGGGGCAGAGAGCAAACCTGACACCCCCACCTCACCCCCCCGACCAAACCCGACACCCCCACCTCACTTACCCCTCGACCAACCCCGACTCACATTTTCACCCCCCCACCCAAACCCAACACCCCCACGTCACCCCCCTACCAACACCCCCTGACCAACACCCACACCTCACCCCCCGTAGACCAAACCTGACACACCCACCTCACTTCCCCCCCAACCAAACCCGACACCCCTACCTACCACCACAAACAAACCCGACACCCACACCTCACTTACCCCTCGACCAACCCCAAACCCCTCCTCACCCCCCCAAACAAACCCAACACCCCATTACCCCCCCACCAAACCGAACACCCCCTGACCAACCCCAACACCCACACCTCACCCCTCACCCACCCCAACACCTTCCCACCCCCCCCCCCCAGACCAAACCCAACACCCCCGGCTCACTTACCCCCCGACCAAACCCGACACCCCCACCTCACCCCCCGACCAAACCCGACACCCCTACCTCACTTACCCTCCAACCAAACCCAACTCGGGTCCGTTGGAGGTGGGGAGGGGGCAGAGAGCTGAGCGAGTGCGGGGTCCGTTG
This sequence comes from Sternotherus odoratus, assembly GCA_032164245.1. Taxonomy (NCBI): domain Eukaryota; kingdom Metazoa; phylum Chordata; order Testudines; family Kinosternidae; genus Sternotherus; species Sternotherus odoratus. The sequence goes on along the minus strand of JAVMKO010000009.1, from coordinate 83,898,525 downwards.
GAGGGGGGAGGGGGCAGAGAGCTGAGCGAATGCAGGGTCCGTTGGAGGGGGTATTATGACATCATAACTATGTCACAGAGAACAGCAGCTGCCCAGCTGATGTGATTGGCCTTTAAAGAATTTCACCCCTGGGGGGCGTCAGAGGTGAGATTTCCAAATGTTTTGACTCTTACCCTGATTAGGACCCTAAGACCTCTAACTGTACCAAATTTCAAGTCTCTAGCTCAAACGGTGTGGAAGGAGTAAGCGCACATACATACAAACATACACGCATACATACACCATTTGACTTTTATATATATAGATAAGCTAGGTAGACACGCTGGATTTTACGCCTTCATATACATCCTCCTGTTGGCTGCAACCTTTCTTCTGCCCATTTTGCAGGTGGGTTATACCTAGTTTCACTGATGTGTTTGCCACTAGGTAAGTCACCTCCGAATGTGGCCGGACCAATTTATAAAATAATGGTGCTAGGTTCTAATAGCATAGGGCACGTCAAAACTGCACCCAGCAAAGAAGCTGCGTGAAAAGTGAAGAATAAATAAGTTCAGGAATAATGAAACAGCTGCTTAGACACCTTTGAAAAGTGCCTTGAGATTCTTGGTTGAAAAATGTGGTGTATTACTCTTAGGGTGGCCACCGGACATTCTGGGCCTTGCGGGGACGACGTGACCCTGACCCTACCAGCGAGACCGTGCACAGGAGGCATGAGGTCACACTGCACAGAGGACACCATTTCTAGCCCTACTAGCTGAAAATATGAACCCTAAAGGCCCAGTAAAACCCAGAAGCAAACAGAAAGAAGTACAGCTCTCCCGCCTGAAAAGACCGTTGTTGCTGGTGGTGGTTTAGACGTGGAACCTGTCCCCTTGGAGTCAAAGTCCCCCCAGTACAAGGCCTTTGGGCTCTCCCACTCTGGTCTGAGAGAGGAAGAAAGCCCTCTGCAGCTCTTCTGTATGGAGGTTAAATTTTCTCAGTGGGAACTGAGGCTTGGATCAAGAGCTGAGAGCGGTATTTTCTCATTCAGTGTTAATACAATGAATAACTAAATCCTCAAATGCTTGTGATTGACCCTATTCAAATCAGCCTACCCCCTCAGCAATTTTTATAACCGCAGGTGATTGCCACAGGCCAGGAAAAAGAAAAGTTTGTCCCTCACTCCTCTGACTGACTAACTTCCTGGGGTTCCCATTTCTTATAATTCTGAATATGAATTCAGCTTCTGCAGCCAGTTGTTAGAAGGTCAATGAAATCATACTCTGCTTAGGAAAGAAAACCCTAAGTTCTGAAATGAATTCAGATTCTCTGCCCTTAAAGAAAGGTTATAAAATACCAAAATTTGCACATTCTCAAGTGAATCACTCTAATTATATGCTAAGGAAGGAGGAAATTATATTGCATAGGACATGGCTGGGAAGGAGCCAGATTAGATAAACTGATCTGAGGCACTGATTCTGCACTGAACTCTGTGGGGGTATTGCCTGTGTGCCATTCATTGTAGGATCGGGGCCTTTATTTATAACCAGATTTACTCAAGAAAGAACAATAAAGAAATTCCGAACTGGGTTTATCGGGAACACTGCATAAATCACTTAGACACAATCAGCCAAAGTCTGGCCTGTTTTATCCCGGTGTTGCCTTTTTGACATCAAACGAAGTTCTCTGAGACAAGTGCTGTCCATCTTTTTATTTGTAGCCTGTAAAGCATTTAGCACAAAGTTTCCCTGACCGAGGTAATATGTGGCCCAGCACAGGCGGCTCCCCAAGCAATATCATGACTTATTCTCCCTTGCTGGGAAAAGGGTGAGGGTTTGTTCAGACAGGGTGGTGGCAAATCTTGGCGCCAACCCTACAGAGCTTGGGACATCCACAATGGGTGCCTGCTCTCCAGATATTTTCCTGTGCTTTCTGCCTCCCCAACATCCAAATATCAAGGCATTCCTGTCAGAGGACTAGAGTGCTCAGGAGTGAGACCAGGGAAATAGCAACAGGGGCTGAGATTGGGCAGACACAGGTACCAAACATTCTAACAGAATGTAAGGTGCGTGAAATCATTCTTCATTCAAGCAGGGGATCTGTAGTAGTACTACAAGAGAAGGGAAGGTAGGAAAGAGCCCAGGGAAATAGCTACAGGGTCTGAGATTGGGCAGACCATGGCCGTTGGACAGGGGGTCCCAAAGCTGGAACCTAGAGTACAGGGTGGGCATGGGTTCCCCTTCCAGCTGCTGGGGAAGTGGCATGGTCTGGGCTGTAGAGCTGAAGACTGCCTGGGACAGTTAGTCCTGAGAGACTTTGATACTCAAAAGGAGTAAATTATAGTGACTTGGCTGGAGGGCCAAGCCACGAAGAGGGAGCCCCCTAAATCACAAAGAGGGAGCACCCTGAGTCCAGAGAGAGAGAGAGAGAGAGAGAGACCACAGAATAAACAACCAAAGGATGGGGCATCAGACCCATTGAGAGCTAATCTCCAGATGAGCTGCAAGGAGACACCCCAGCGGAGACCCCTGGGACAATCAGCTTTGAACCAGGACTCCAAAGAATATTCAAGAAGATGGGATTTTTGACATGATCCTGCAGCAAAAAGCCAGAGTAAGCAATGAATCACTAGAACACCGCCATCGAATTGCCCTTCTGGATCTTGTCAATACCACATTTCTAGCCAGGGAAGTGCAGACATTTATTGTGAAGGGACGTCTCCGCTGCCTCTCCACAGCATAGTTCTGTGCCTATGTCTGAATATTCCATTTTCACCATCACTGCAGAAAGCATTCTCGGGCAGGTCTCTGCTCAATAGGGGTGGGGCTTGTGTCCCCAAAATACAAATATATAGCTGGAGAAACTGGAACTGGCTTAGAAGGAAGGATTTTTAAAGGCTCCGTTCATTCCTTAATATACCAGAGAGCTTTCAGCATGCAAATGACTGTCGTTTCTTCGGGAAGTGCTGTGCATTAGGCAATAGTGCCCAGTATGAAGCTAGCTCCTACAGAGAGAGATGCATGTTATTGGACTGTATCTGGGCCCACCTGGAGGTAGAACCAAATTACCAGAGTACTTGATGGTATGAGATGCTGTAACGGCATTCTCAGAAACACACTCGGATGCACATAAGTACCTGGAATGAGTGGCTGCAATGCCATCCCCTGCAGATGAATGTTCTGAAGCGTCTCGGAAAGAGGAAATAGTCATGAATGAACCAAGCCTGGGAGGGTGGGTGAACCACTCGCATTTTATAATAATAGAGGGCTGAATCGCAACTAACAAACACGGACCAAAACCTTCCAGACAGAACACATGCACCAAACGTTCCAACAGAAGGGAAGGTGCGTGAAATCATTCTTGATCCCAGCAAGGGAGCTAGTGAAAATGGGCATAAATCTATTGACTTCAATGGAGCTCTATCACTTTACACCAGCTGACGGTCTGGTCCAGCGTACAGGACTCAAGACACCCTAAGTAGAGGAAAGAAAGAACCAATTTTTGGCCTCACTGTGTCAGGACTAAGGCCTCAGCTGCACCTGCACAGGACTCCTGATGCTCTAACAAGCCAGCTAGGTTGCCTGATGTCAGGCTGAGGAATCTAGCAGGCCACTTCCTAGGCTCAGCAGCAGCAGCTCCTCACAGGCTGCTCGATGCTCATGCCCATGGACTCTGCCTGCCTGTACTGTCTCTCTAAGCCTTGTCCCTGCTTTGCTCCTCCGCAGCTCCAGCCTTTGTCATAGGCCAGGATCTCGTTGTGCTAGATGCTGCAGAACCACAGAAGAAAAGGACAAGTTTTGCCGCAAGAGTTTACGATCTCATATAACACAAGAGATAGAGACAGAGGAGGAACAACATTACCAAATTCTCAGTGATAAAACAAATGGAAGGTGCAAAAACTACTTATTTTTACAACTTTTTCTGTTTTACCCGTGGTGGGTTTTTTAATCAGCCTTCCATGATGACGAATGAAATGCAGTCAGGTGCAACGGTTCTCAACCTTTCCAGATGACTGTACCCCTTTCAGGAGACTGATTTGTCTTGCACACACCCGAGTTTCACCTCACTTAAAAAACTACTTGCTTACAAAATCACACAAACATGCCAAACTGTCCCAGTGCACTATTACTGAAAATTGCTCACTTTCTCATTTTTACAGTTTAACTATAAAATAAATTAATTGAAATATAAATATTGTACCTACATTTCTGTGTATAATATACAGAGCAGCATAAACAAGTCATTGTCTGACATCTTTGTTTGTAGTGACTTCACTGGTACTTTTTATGTAGCCTGTGGTAAAACTAGGCAGATATGAGTTGATGTATCCTGGGAGACCACTGCATACCCCCAGGGATATGCGTTCCCCTGACTGAGAACCTCTGATCTAGTGGTTTGAACATTGGGCTGTGAATCTGATGAAGAGACGTCTATTCCTAGCGCTACCTCTAGCCGGCTGGGTGATTTGGGCTTAAGATTCCCATTCACAAAACTATTAACCACCAATCTTGCAAAGATTTGTGTACATACTTAGCTCTATTCACTGGGAGTGGAAGTATTGACTCATAATGTATAGAAGGAAGCCTGTGAATATATGATTGCAGGATCTGGAGCTGTTGTAGTAACCACATCTCATAGTACAGTAACCCCATATAGGTCACAGCCAGGTAAGACTAGATTTCAGTTATACAGTGCTCTGAGAAACACAAATGAAAAACATTATAGGAGTGCAAATAACAATGTCATATAAAAATCTGACCCCTTCTTTAACCTAATCTGACAACATTTTCAATCCTGAATAGGATTCACTGAGCAAGCTGTTGTGCTTTCGCATTTGGAATTTTTTCGCTAGGCCTCCTGTGTACCAGCCTGTGGAGATAAGATACGTTTAAAGGAAGAGCTGCTCGCCGGGGAGCAGTAGCACATCCTTCAAGATAAAGACGATTCCTCCACCGTCAGAACAACAGTTCTCAATTTACCAGGCAGAGTGTTTTTTCAAAATAACGTTGATCTTTATTTGCTGTTGTATCATGAAAGGTACAATGCAAGAGTGAGCAAAATAGCCCCGAAATCTTTATCACATTTACTGTCTGTAATTCTGGCGAGAGACTGCAATGTCCTCCTGAGCTTTGAGTAACTGAGCGTGAACAGCGATAAAGGCGCTGATCCTCACGTTGCTGACGAGAGCTGGTCAGGAAATTTCCACTAAAAGTTTGTCTCAGAAAAAAATGTGATGTCTACGACATTGGAGTTTTCCAGTGGAAAATTTCAATTGTGCTGAAATTATTCAATTTCCCAGCAGGAAATAAAATATTTTGTGTCAGGTTTGGTCTTTCTGACTCAGCGCTTTAAAAAAAAAATGGAACCAAATCAGAACATTTCATTTTGTGGTCTCCTCTGTATGTGAACTGCATGGGAGTGCCATGACTCTGCAGATCCTGGGCAACGTACTCTAGCCAGGGCATCTGATCCATAGCGAAAAAGGGGCATAAAATGCACAAAAGACATCTCCCAGGAGGCATTGCAGCAATGCAGACAGAGGCAGTTCAACGCTGAACTGACCTAACAAAATCTTTTCCCATTTCCAAACTCAACATTTTCCCAAATTTCTATTCATCAAAAATGAAAATGATGTTTTGACATTTTGCCCTGATTCGGGCTGAACCATAGGAATGCTGATGCTCGAGCAGCTCTGCTGCTGACCAAAGAACACAAGTGAACATGGTCCTGAACCAAAGTCTTGGCAAGCACAAAGCTTTTCAGTGCCCCTGTAAGAACTAAAGGCTGGCTGTTATAAGGAGCTACGCAGACTAACTGAGCATCCTGGAAAGGGACAACAGGATGAGTGAACCTGTGAGTGTAAGGCGTTGAGACATGACTGAGCCCCTCTCTTCCTGCATTATGTGTCTCATTTAGACTTAGTTATCATCCAGGTGCATACAATCTCTCTTTGTGGACTGCAACTTGTCTAGTTACCAAACTAGAACCAATCCCCACCCAGTATGATGGGTTGTGTACTTCTCCTTCCTGCTTCTCTTTCCTTTCGATCCCTTTGCAATTATTTCAAACAAGACAGTAAAGCCATTCTGCAGAACCAAACTGTCTTTTCTTTATTTCAGGGCAATTTTCCGTTTCTTGGTGCTTTGGTTTATCAGTGGAAATAGGCCACAAAAGCCATATTAGCATTTTCCCCATCATGTTCCTTTTGCAAGCCAGGATCTTTTGTGTTATCGGTATACGTGCAGCAGCAAGAACTTGAATCAGATCTGTAATGCCCTTTGATTATAAACATTGCATTGGAATTGGGTTGCCTGCACTAAGCTCAATATTATGTCATATTTGCTTTATCTAAATGTCTGTTGGGATGTAAATTCAGACACTTTTCGGCCTCGGCGTTGTTCAGATTATAAGGACTCAAAGCAGATTTCCCCGTTTCACATTCATGACTAGGTTTATGTCGGTATAAATCAGTATAAAATATGGGAGGAGTCCGAGGGTGAGCCAGTATAGTTGCTCTTTAGATCTAATAAAACAATCATTATTGGCTGAATAGGAAATCAGAGGGAAGTGGTTTAGATTACAGTGGGTTTAAAATGCCAATAGGCTTAGGGCCAGAGCATCCTTCAGAATTGTACACATAGTATTTCCTAAAGCATCGCTCTTCCTGGCACCTGTCTAAATTAAAGAACACAGAGGAATCCAGTATGGTTTCGATCCGTGTTCGGGTTTATCCCTGATTCACTGCTCATCTGGAATTTTATTCAATGCTAATTTTGGTCCCAATACAGAACTAGATTTCTGTGCCACCAGTTGTGGGGAGACAGTGTGATGTAATGGATAGTGCACTGAAACGGGGCTCAGGAAACCTGCAGTCTCTTCCTGGATGCCTAGTGTGTGTCTTTAGGGAAGTCACATCCCCTCCTTGTGCCTCATTTCCTTCTCTTTTGTAAAGTGCTTTGACGAAAAGAGCTATGGGTTATTTATTATTCTTACCTGTATAATGGCCTGTTCATGGAACATCTAGCAATAGAGAGTAGTTTGATTCAAATCCGAGTTGAATTAGATTGCAAATGTGCTTGGCAAGAAGAGTGTGTGACTTTAACCGGTGCTCCTCCTAACCGCTGTCCTTGCCTTTGTCATGTCTGGACTCAGTCACTGCAGTGTTTTCTGGATGGGGCTACTCCAGAAATCCCAAAACAAATACTCACCAGCAACCGCACACCACACAACAAAAACACTAACCCAGGTACCTATCCTTGTAACAAAGCCAGAGGCCAACTCTGCCCTCATATCCATTCAACTGACACCATTATAAGACTGGTTCAAGAATAGCAGCCGTGTTAGTCTGTATCCGTAAAGAAAGTGAGGAATACTTGTAGCACCTTGGAGACTAGTTTATTTCAGCATAAGCTTTTGTGGGCTATAGCGCACTCCCTCCTCCGCCCGCTGCTGCTGTGCCGGTTATAAGACCTAATCACATCAGCCACACCATCAGAGGCTCATTCACCTGCACATCGACCAATGTGATATATGCCATTATGTGCCAGCAATGCCCCTCTGCTATGTACATTGGCCAAACCGGCCAGTCTCTACTCAAAAGAATAAATGGACACATATCTGACATCAGGAATCATAACATTCAAAAACCAGAAGGAGAACACTTCAATCTTCCTGGCTATTCCATTAAAGACTTGATGGTGTCAGTTTTGAAACAGAAAAACTTCCAAAACAGACTCTAATGAGAAACTGAGGAATTGGAATTAATTTTCAAATTGGACACAGTAAACCAAGGGCTAAACAGAACTTGCAAATGGTTCTCTCATTACACTAATTGATTGTTTTTCCCTAGTTAATTTACCTTCAATAGCTGTTATCTCCTGCCAGACACAGAAATCCATTTCAAAGGGTATTTTTTTTCTCCTGCTGATAATGGCCCATCCAAATTAAACAGCCTCTTAGAATTGCTATGCTAATGTACACCTTTTTTTTTCTTTCTGTGTGTATAAATGCATCTTACTTTTGTTCCATTCTAGGCATCCGATGAAATGGGCTCTAGCCCACCAAAGCTTATGCTGAAATAAACTGGTTAGTGTTTAAGGTGCTACAAAGTCTTCCTCATCTCATTTCCAGAAACCCAGTTGGTGCAGAATGCAAAAGTCTGTTAACCAGGGCTTCTCACCCGGAGCGTGCCTCACTTGTGCTCCAGTTCATGCCTGTTGACACGGACAGCCGTTAATGGTTTGGGTCCAGTGTATCTCAGACCTGCCTCTCTCCTTGTTTTCCATCCCAGCCTCTGAGTTCAGCGGAGACACAGACCTGAGAGTGCCCGCCTGGGACTGGGGTCGGGGTGTCCTTGGTAGAGCACCCTCACCTCTGACACTCTCTGTCCTGGGTGGAGAGAGCCGGAGGATCCTGCCCTTTAGTTACCCAGGCTTTTTCCAGGGGATGTTTCCTGGGCGCCAGGGAGGAGACATTTCTCTGTGTGTTTGGACTGGTCTGTCCTGATGCCCAGTGGATTGTGGTTAGCTGCAGATATCTGCAGAGCTTGGCTGATGACTCCTTATGAATGGAAAATAATTTCAGCTCTGATTCCAGCAGAAATGCTGCACTTTACAGCAGGGCTGACTCTGTCCCTGAACGTCATTACGAGGAACCAGGCCCAGCTGTCCGAGTCACCTCCTGGAACAGTCCCTCCCCTCTGACATCCTGTGTGGTTCCATTGCACTCGATTGTCCAGCACACTTGTGTGCTATATAAATCATTCCGGTGATGATAAGTCCTGGCTATATTCTGGGCTCAGACGAGGCAAAGCTTGGTGTGAATGAAATACATCTGTTTGCTCTTTTTTAGTGATGAACTCAGTGCTCACGAAGGCGAGCTATTTATAGTGCTAGCTGGAGGCAGGCAGAGCACAAGCTGGCTAAGTGTAAACTGCTCTATACTGTGCTGTCAGTGCAACCAGACACGCTCTCCAACACCTCTTCTCTTCCAGTTCCGCAGGGACCTTTTGGGAGGCAGGACGGCCGCTTCCAAGGGCTTGCTTTGGGAATGCAGATAGAATGACCCAAACCTGTCCCTTGTGGAGCTCCACTGATTTCAGCCCGGTTCCCTCTGGGCAAAATGTGACCTGGTGTCAGAAGGGAAATATAGGATGATGTCAGCAGTAAATTCATTGTCTCATGTTATCCACATGGGCTAGGTATTCTAGTGCAGGACTCTCCCCTGCCCTGCACCTTGTATAGCCATTCCCGCCTGGGTAAAGGCAGTGTGAAAGGCCAGGCAGTCAGAACTCACCACTGACTCACGGCACTTTGCAACCCCTCTGCGCAAGTATCAATGACTGTGAGGTGCAGGAGAGAACTGGGCTCTCAGCTGCCGCCGTCTCCCCACAGCTTGGCATTTGCTTCATCTGCGGAAAAAATTTCCCACTGTCAGAACAGTCGGACAATGGAACAGGTGCCTCGGGGGTTGTGGAAGCTCCTTCACTGGAGGTTTTCAAAGGAGGCCGGAGCCCCTGTCTTGGATGGTTTAGACCTGGGGTTTCAAACAGGAGTTAACTCCTGCGGAGTTATTTGCTGCGGCCCGCCAAGCTCCCCGCACACCCCCAGAGTTATTTCCTGAGGCCATCAAGCGCCCCTCACCCGCTGCCCCTCTTCCCCCCAGCGCACCTTTGATACCTCCAGGCACTTTCTGCCACCAAACAGCTGTTTGGCAGTGCTTAGCACTTTCCAGGAGGGAGGGGGAGGAGCGGGGAGACACACGCTCAGGGGAAGAGGCGGGGCTGGGGTGAGGATTTGGGGGAGGGGTTGGAATAGGGGCAGGGAGGGGGCGGAGTTGTGGTGAAGACTTTGGGGAAGGGATTGGAATGGGGGTGAGGAAGAGGTGGGGCAGGGCCTCATGGAAGGGAGGGAGTGGGGGTGGGGCTGGGGGCAGAGGGCTGGGGTTTTATATGTAAAGGTGTCAGCAGGGCCAGCTCCAGGCACCAGCATAGCAAGTACGTGCCTGGGGCGGCACTCTGTAAGGGGCGACATTCCAGTCGTCAATAGAAATGCATCAGGTACAGTAAGATTGGACAGGTTGGCCAAGGTAAACAGTTGGGAGATTCGGACCAGTCTCTTGGCACGTCTTGTATCTCAGGGAGCTCGTTCATACCTGTCTAATTTGAATTCAGACTTCGCACATTAAGGATGTGGGAGCTCACGCTGCTTCTTCTGGGTTTTTTGAACAGTGGATGCTCACATCTTAGGTGTTTAGTCCTGGCTGGCTGGCCCGGGCATACAGTGCACTCTTCCTCTGAGAGAGCTATTTATGAAAATTAATTAGTGTCGCTTGTTTCTGACTAGAAGTAGCTGAATCGTTGATGACATGATGCCCGAGAGAAGAAAAAGAAATTGTCCCTTTGGGGTTTTTTTAGGGAACTGGCGGCAGCGTCTTGTGCTAGATATTTAAGTTTGACTCCAAACATTTGGACCTCAAACAGCCTGGCGATCAGCCCAAAACTGGGGCTAACCAGCAGCATCTCTTCCAATTACTCTGAGCACACAAGACAATTTCAGCTTTGCTTATTGTAATGTGGCCTTTAGTCTGGTCATTTGTCTCCTGCTTTAAAGGGCAATTGCTGACATTTGGGCTTTGGTGGATTTAGCAGTTGCTTCTGAGCGTAAAGGTTCTGTCTGCGTAAATAAAGTTTCATTGGAGGTGTTGTTTGTGACTTGACGCTCCCCTCCCCAGAATGTTACCGTTTGCCTGTACTCAGGGAACTCAGTTTCATTTCTGAACAGTGCTGAAAATAGCAGGTAGTTGGCCTTAGGCCTGAGCCCTCATAAACCAGCCTCCTGAAACACGATGTACCCATGAGGGGGCGGTGCTGACTTTTGTGAAGCTACTGAACTTTTCTGTTTGACGAGACTGACGTCACTGCTCCAAGACTAAGTTCAGCAGCCAAACACTGGGCTTTTTAAATGCAACCTGCTATCAGGGAATGTGTTCTCTTCACTCCTTGGACTGACTGCTTTGAGATCTAAGTCAGATGAGCAGAGATACTCAGACCTTCAGTGTCCCAGGAGCCAAATTAGCGATCGACATCCCCCAAAAGAGCATCAGCTGTGTGACTTCATTGTTTCATTGGATCTAGTACTATCTAGTCATATTGAAACAGCATATTTCGTCTATATATATTATTCTCACAGCAAAATGACTGATCCAGTGCTGTTATTTTATCCACTACCATAGAGTAAAAACATCCAGTTTGGTTAATAACTTGGATGGGTTAATAATGAAACCACACTGTTTTAATAGCATGTGCTGCAAAGGAGACATGTTAAAGGCCTGTGAGCCCCGATCTGTGAGTATCACTGGCCTAGAGAGCTGGGTGTTCCGGCAGTGGGCTCAGAAAACGGCAAGGCCGTATTTGTGGGCTTGGTAGAATTATTAGACCTCTGTTCTCTTACTGTAAAAACAAATGAGGGCCTAGGATGTGCTAGGGAGGATGGACAGGTTGCCTTTAGCTTATGGCCCTGTGCAGGGTCCATGCACAGCTACAGGCCTGACACTTCTAGAGCACGGGGGACTGGCTTAGTCTACTGCAAACAATGACCCTAGACTCCCCACAGACATAGGCACTGACTCCGTGGGTGTTCCGGGGCTGGAGCACCCATGGGGAAAAATTGGTGGGTGCTCTGCACCCACTGGCAGTTCCCCGCTCCCACGCAGCTCACCTCCGCTCTGCCTCTGCCTGATTCCCTGAGCACACCGCCACTGCTCTGCTTCTCTCCCCTGGCTTGCCACGAAACAGCTGTTTCACGCAGTAAGCCTGGGAGGGTGGGGGAGGAGGCAGGGCTGGAGCAGGGATTTGGGAAGGGTGTAATAGGGGCAGAGATCAGGCAGGGACTTTGGGGCAGGGATGGAGCTGGGGCGGCCAGGGTTCAAGCACCCACTGGTGCCGAAAAAAGATAGTGCCTGTAGTTCTCTGTGTGTATATTGGTGTGTATATTGTGATACAGCATGGCCAGCAGGAGAATGTTAGAGGGAAGCAAGTTTGCTAGAAGTGGTTCGAGCACCTGGAGCCAATTAAGGCACCTGAAGCCAATTAAAGCCAGTCACATGATAAAACCCCCCTGCTTCAATCAGACAGTTTTGAGGGAGTTTGGAAGGAGTTTTGGAGGAGTTGGAGTGGTGAGCAGTTTTGGAGGAGTTGGAGCGGTGAGCAGTTTGGGAGGCGTTGAAGCGGAGAGCAGTTTGGGAGGCGTTGGAGCGGTGAGCACTTTGGAGGAGTTGGAGCGGTGAGCACTTTGGAGGACTTGGAGCGGAGAGCACTTTGGAGGAGTTGGAGCGGTGAGCACTTTGGAGGACTTGGAGCGGAGAGCACTTTGGAGGAGTTGGTGCGGAAAGCAGTTTGGAAGAAAGTAGAGCAGAGTTTGGAGAAGTGCTGCGGTGAGCTAAGAAAGACCCAGACCCTAGGTAAAGGAACACCTGGCTTGTGCAGAGAGAGGGCAGGAAGCCCCCACAAGCTGAAGGGTAGGAGAGGGAAGTCCAGTGGCTTACCGCTATCCTCAGGGCCCCTGGGCTGGGACCCGGAGTAGAGGGCAGGCATGGGTTCCTCCCTCTCCACTTCTCCTCTCTAGGATACTAGTGGGACAGTTAATACCCTGTTATGGGGCAAGAAATAGGCTCCCTGAACACCCCCCCCCCAAGAAGAGAAAGCGCGGGACCCATCAATATAGTGCTGGAAATTTGCCACAGTATATATATATCTTCCTATGGTATGTTCCACTCCATGCATCTGATGAAGTGGGTTTTAACCCATGAAAGCTTATGCCCAAATAAACTGGTTAGTCTCTAAGGTGCCACAAGGACTCCTCATTGTTTTTGCGGAAACAGACTAACACAACTACCTCTCTGAGGCACCTCCATCAGTCACCTGCAACAGCGCTACTCGGTGAAGGCTGCCATGACAACAATAAAACTGTCACATCCTTTGGGAAAAACACTGACAAAAGCATGGCTGAGCCACACTCTTCATTGGTTATTGACGGGCGTGGAGGAGAGGACAAAATTCCAGGCTCCATCCCAAGGCAATCCAGTCACAGCAGGACACAGCCTGGTCTCTCTTACCTGGGGAGGTGCTCTACCCTGTATTCTGGGGAACGTTAGGTCTATTTTCTTTACAGTAAATACCACTCGTATAATTTGCAGTAATACACTTTGCCAGCCTGTTACTGCAGGAGAACCTACACCCTTCCACCTTTCCAAAGTTACCTTTTCTTCTGCCTGGGGAAATGGGTAATGCAATGGGTGCCATGCCTAGAGAAATCTCTAAGGAGAGTCACACACCAGTGTATGTCCCCCTGAATGTACGCTGTCCTATATCCTTTAGCCCATTGGTGAAATTTACATTTTATACATTGTCTTCTTTGACTTGCATGGTGACAGGTTTCAGTCGTAGTCCTGTTAGTCTGTATCCTCAAAAAGTATGAGGAGTCCTTGTGGCAGGTTCGAGACTAACCAATTTATTGCGGCATAAGTTTTCGTGGGCGAGAACCCACTTCATCAGATGTATAAAGTGGAAAATACAGTAGGAAGAATTTATATATATACACGGAGAACATGAAAAGGTGGAGGAGGTCTTAATGAGTCGCGATAAATCTATCGATCCCTGCCGGCTCAAGTGAAGACAAGCCCAGGGACAGTTGATTATACTGTGGACCCTTTACATAGATATGTAAATACACAAAAACACTAACGTTATCTCCCCACGTCTTCTGTGGGTTACTTATTTTGTACGATGTTTAACCCTTTCTAGCCATGTGTCACACCAAGGTATTCAGGATAAGAGTTAAACTTTTAGGAATGACTCTGTTTAAAATGGATTCTGTATGGAAACATGGGCAATTTAGCTTTCAGTCTTTCTCAAATTTTGGCGCAAACTAGTCTGATGGGATTTTTAAACTGGAGATTTAAAAATTAAATAAACCATAATTCAAAACTTCAGGTTGTCTGTGGCAAACCTGAGCTCTGTTTATTGCTAAATTATTGGATCTATTATTGCAATTGGTCCCAAGAGGCTCACTGTAGAAACTCATCAGGAGGAACTCCACTGGGGTCGCATTTATTAAGAGGCAATCAAGGATACATGGGTTCCTGCTGGATATTACAAGGCAATGATGAGCATGCAAACAGGTCTTCAGGCACAAAGCGCAGGACACATTCTACTCATGTCAGTAGGCAAAGTCGAGACCACTTTCCTGGGCTTCAAATTACTTCTTTTAGTCTGCAGTTCATGGAAGAAACTTCATATTGTTTTTCCTTTCACAATGGTTTCTGAGATCTGACTGAAATGATGTGATAATGCTGCCCCAATCCACTTTGGGTAAATAACAGGGGCCCAATATTTCAATCCCTTACTCATCCAAGTAGTGCTTACACACGCAAGTCACACTATCAACTTGATGGAATCACTTGCACTTGTAAGGGCTGCCGTGACGCACCATAGGTGTGTCATTTTCTATTCCTGTGCTGAAAGATACCCGAGCCTTCATGAGGTATTTACAATGGGCCCGGTTCTGCTGTCCTTCCTCGGAAAAGATTTCCATGGTCTTCAGTGGGACTTTTGCTTGAGTAAGCAGTATTGCAGCTGAATGCTTTAAAAGGGGGATGTGTGGTTAGTTATTCTGCTCCTCCAAACTCATTTGTAAGAGCAGCAATCACATCACAGTCCTTGGTTTGCCATTTGTGTAGGAGATGACACCGTCCGTACCTGTGCAAACAATATTCCATTGCTATTTCTGAATATTCATTAGCGACTTTCCAGAGCTATCAGACCACCCCCATGTCTAGGTGATGCCTTCTAAGAAAACCCACGTTAATGTGCATCGACTATGCTTTTTCCGTGAATGGTGTATTTTTTAAGTTTCAACCTTGGTTTCCAGATTATTTTTCTTGTGCCCTAGGATTCACAAAAGATGTAGGCTTTGAAATGCTGCTCTAGGAAATCTCCTTCAGGTTACTGTCTTGCACTGTTATAGATCATAAGGTTTGCACAGTATTCGGAAAACCAGCACTTTACAGTTACAGTTTGCTTTTCTGCCCAGCATTACTAACGTAACCCAAGAAAACCCCGGTGCCCTTTGTAGTTTTTCTTGCTGTCACTGTTTCCTTTTTTAAACCTGTGTGTGATTATAAGCATGAGGCCAGAGCGCCACCGTCTGGTGCTGTATTGAAAAGCAAACTCTGAATAGTTTTCCATTGATCCCTTTTATCCACATGCAAGTTAGAGCAGCTTCCCTCTCAGAAACTGACCCCCTTCCTTCCTTGCGGCTGTGTTCCTCTTTTCTTTCTTTGTAGCCCTTCACCCTTTGGAAAGTAGCCAGTGTCTTCAGGTGGAGCACCTGGGAACCGGCTAATTTGCAGGTTATTGTGGGGTGGCGGAGAGGCACTCTCTTGGGAAGGAGGGAGACTTTGTGGTCCTGGAGGCAGGCGAGGTTAAACTCTTGCTTGCAGTGACACTATCCTGTCCTTTGTCCTTACTTCCAGTTTCAGTGTGAGCCTGAGGGCCTGCCGACCTGTGGTCAATAATAATTCTGTTTCTCTCTTCACCAGTGGGGAATGTTTGTCCTGGGGTCCTAGTCAAACTGCAACTCGCTCATTTGCATTTCCCTTCCGTAGCGGGGTGACCACCCGCTCCCAGCCCTAAAGGCTTAGAACAGCCCAGAAAGGGGTTGTGGCTGGGAGCTTGCTTGCTCCCAGCCTGATTGGGAGAGCAAGCTCAGCTGGGTGGCCACGCCCCAAACACGCTAGCGGGCCTGTATAAAAAGGCTGAGAGGCAGGGGCCTGAGGGACAGAGTCTCCTCCAACTGTAGAGGCAGACAGGCCTGGCTGCTGTGAGCTTGACAGGGTACCTAGAGGGAAGCAGGGCTGGGGCAAGGCAGGAGGAGCTGAGGAAGCTCTAGCCTAGAACCCCCCAGGCTGCAGGGCCTAGGGGAAGGCCCAACAAAGGGGTACTGGGGTTGCCGGGGGGCAGCCCATGGCTATAGAGGCAGCAGGCCAAACCCCCCTTGCCTGTGATGAGTGGCAATTATACTGCAGTCTGCCTCAGTGAAAGGAGCAAATGGTGACTGGCAGTTGCCTAGACTGAGGCAAGGTGGGGATAGAGCATGGGGAGGGGGGTTCCCCACAGAGGGGAGACCCTGAGGCAGTACTACAGGCGTGCAGCACCCTCGGTAAGAGGGCACCAGGGTCTGGGAGGGATATGGGGCCAGAGCAGCAAGCGGGACATTGGCCTGCAGAGGGTGCTCTGGATGCTGCTGAGCTAAATCCCGGATGGACCAGCAGGAGGTGCCGCAGGGGTGAGTCGCCGCCCTGCTACACCTTCCTAACGTTCCCCTGGAGATGTCAGCAGGGTGTGGGCTTCTCCACTGTTTCTGTTTGCTGGTAAACAAGCAGCACTCCCCCCACCCCCTCACCCCCGGGGAGGATGCATTGTTCTGGTCTCTTGGTCCCGATCCAGCCCCCATTCATGTGACTTCAGCTGGATAAGGCCCACGGTTTACACATCATTTTGGTAGGACCGAGGCTAAGCAAGGGGGGATGGTTCAGTGGAGAGACAGGTCAGAGCACGTCCCCCTTGTTGGGCTGGAATCCCCCTGCACGGATTCTGGTATAACCCAATCAACTGCTGCTTGTCTCTGGCTGCTTCACCAGTCAAACTAGCTGCAGGTGGGGAACTCAAATACAGCCTCTGCAGCCCAGCTCCTACGGCAGCAGGTTAGGGCAGCAACCGGGGGCTCCGGCAATATTTCGTTCTGCCCTTTTTGCTGGGGGTGCGCGTCTGTCATAGCCTGGGGTGCTGTTGGGTCCCCACTTGCTGTTAGATGATCCCACAGCATGACAGCAGCGCTGCCCAGGACAGGCCTTCAAGGGCATTGCAGTTTTTCCAAGAGTGTGGGGGCAGAGCCCCCCGTGAGGTCCCCTCCTGCCCCGCCTCTTCCCCCTGAGGCCCACTGGAGCAGAGCCAGGAGCCTGCCCAGGGTGGTGTGGGGCCAAAAGCAGCTTCCTGCCTGTGTCTCTGCCCCTCTACCCCTGGCTCCCTGCTGGCAGGACCAGGGGGTGGGACTTTGGGGGGTAGAGGAGGGAAAGGGGTCAGGGTCTGCCCCAGCAAAAAGTGGATGGGCCAGGCCTGTCCACTTTCAAAGAGTGTGAGAGCCCTAGTTCCCCACCCTCCCGCTTTGGCCACCTTTGTCTTCACTATCTTTGGGTGAGAGAGCAGCTATGCCTTGCAGCTGTGATCCTTGGTTCTGTGATCTTGCCTCTGGCTCCTCTGGGCTTGATTACTGCGAAGGACCTTGTGTGGGGCTGCTCTTCCAGAAAATCTGCCAACCCACGCAGGCGCAGCGAGCAGCCCAATGGTTATACCGGGGTCTCAAACTCAACTTGCCTTAGAGCCAGGGCCAGTCCTCAGACCCTCTCCACGGACCAGTCATGTCACTGAAGATGGTGTTCAGAAAAGAAAACGTTTCTGTTGTACTTTTTATTTTGAATTTCTTAGAAATAAAAAAACCATCAGACAATTTGATACACGTCTCCGCCTGCCCGAGGTTTTAGTGTTTGCTGGACACCTGGAGTGGCAACGCTTCCGTTCCATCAGTTTGGTGGTGTTTGGCCTCAGTGACTGAGCAGCTGAAACCTTCAGGATTGCAGCAAGGTGTGCACCAGAGAGTTGTGTTCGGGATTTGGACTTGTTTATAGTCATTGTGGGGAAAAAGCAATGCTCCCTCCATGGCTGACTCTGCTCAGCCACTAGTGATGGTATCGCTATCCCTCTCCCCCAGCCAATAGGAGCTGCGGGGGCGGCGCCTATAGCAGACAGCATGGGTCTCTCCTCCCCGGGCAGGCGGCAGAGAGCCCGCAGGCAGGACTTTGAGACCCCTGCTTTTTGTTCAGTTGCCACAGTATTTCTGTAAACAGCAAAGTAACATTAATGACTTGCAAGCAACAGTAGTATGGGATTTCCTGACAACTGCTGTACACAATATAATGTAGTTTCTTAAAACTTACTCACCTCATGGGTGAGGTAGGGTGAGGACCACTATGATTGTTATTACCAACACTATTGCAACTTCTGGGCAGACCTGAAGAGTGCAGAGAAAACAAAACCTGTTTAAAGGAGAGCTGGTCAAAATCTTTTTTAAATGTTTGGCAACAAAAATGCTTTTTTCAAAGCAAAAGATTTTCAGAAATGTTTTCCTTTCTAAATCTTCTGAAAAGCCTAAAATTTTTGAAATCCATAAAATATTTTAAATTGAAAAGCTGGAGAATGTCTGTGCAATATGGGGGGGGGGGAGGGAAAAGAGGTTCTTTTTACTTTTTTTCCATAGCCAATACTTACTATTTTCTAACTAGCTCTGGTTAAAAGGAAGAATCTGCAGAACAAGTGCAGAACTGCTTGGAACAGTTCCTGTTTTCTTTGTTGTCCTTTTTAAGTATTAGCTGAAGAAAGGAAGGGGAATTTCATTATGTCCTGAATGTGGCTAAGAGAACAAGAAAAAAAGCAAAGGCAATTTGAAAACTTCCCGGTTGGCTCTTACATTGTATCAAACTGTCGATAAGAGCTCTTAACAGGCCACATCCCTAAGCAGACCTCCCGTGGTAATACAGCTCAACATTTCCATTGTGAGAGCAGGTGGAAGGAGGAGCAGTCAGCTGGTATGTTTCTGATAATATATATTAGTGCTGCAGGCGGTCAGCTGATTCTGAGGATCAGAACGTTCTCTGCTAGTGACTAGGTGAGGCTGGCCTGGTTGATTTAATGTAGACAAAGAATCCTGGTCCAAGATAGGGGGACTTTACAATTGCTGGTGCTGAAGCAGAAAAATAGATGCACTTAATATCTTTGTGGACTGAAGGTTTCAAACAAAGACAAAACTCTGTTTTTGAAGCAGGACCAGGAAGGCAGCTGGTGAGGTGGGGCATCCATGACCTGTCCTCACAGCCAGCCTATACCATCCCCCTGTTAAAAACTCATGGAAAGAGTACAACGGATAGGGCCAGAAACAATGCTACAGGCTCACAGCTCCATTGTATCACGGTTAAATATGTTAATTGTGTGATCATCACCCTGAAATGGTGCAACTACTGTAATTTGTGTATCTTCTCCCCTCCTGCCATGCATGCTGAGTGACTTCATTGTCTATCACATTCAACTTTCCTATTATTTGTATTACTGCATAACGCCAGGCAAGGCAGGAGCCTTGCTGTCCTGGACAAACACGGTCTCTGCCCCAAAGAGCTCCCAGGCTAAGCTGACAAGACAGTGTCCAAGTTCACACATGTCAGGGGCAGAGTCAAGGGGAGAACGTAGACTCCTGATGGCCAGAATACCGCGCTGTCCACTAGACCATGCTGCCTCCCCATAGCTATTGTGAGATGAGTCAGTCGCACAAACCAGCCATGAGTTCATCCCCAGAGGATGATGCAGTCCCTCTTAAGAGGGTGTTTCCCCAGAGTCGATAAATGAGCAACGTCAGGGGCCTCCTTCTAGTGGCAGGACAGACACAACCTTAGTGACACGCGCCTTTTCCTTCTCTTCTCCCACAGGTGTTTTTTTCCCTCAGGGCAGCGCCAGCATTGAGGGACACCGGTGTATTTACCCACGTGTTGAAGCAACTCTAGCTTTCCTCCCAAACAACCACTGTAGTGCTTCTCTTCTCCCTGCGTGAAGAGGACTTTGGATTGTTGCAGTCCATGGGGTTGGCTTGGATCCCTTGTCTGTGCTAAATTAATGTTTACTGAAACCCTGATTCTGGATCGCCTGTGTCACACCTGGGGAGTGAACCCAGCAGCTCCCTGACACAGAATACGAGCTACTAAAACACCCAGGGCCAGATTTGTAAAGGACTTCCAGGGGGAGTCTTCCAGCTGGGAGCTGTAGCAGTGTCAGCTCCTCTGGGCATCCCGTAGCAAGAGGGATGTGTACCACACCCTAAGCAATGGTTCATGAACCATGGTACTCTGCACAGGAACAGGTGTCCACACGGGCAGATCCCAGGACAACACTGGGAACTATTCCTTCTCTTACCTCCAAAGCTACGTCTAAAATCACTTACAACATTTCCATTGTTTCTTGGCTTCAGCCTTTACACGTTTGGGCTGTTGCTGTCTCTAGTCACAGTCATGCACCCAGACAGACTACACAGGCTGTAATTCTGGCTTTGCTGCTACTGTAGAACATGCAAGCTGTGCTTTCCTGGCCCATGACGAAAGCAGAAACCCTTAATTTAATTCCACTGTTGAATGCTTCATCTAGGACTGTGACATTTAAATTAGTTAATAATACACCATTGAGTTAACATTTAGCTGTACATGGCTAAAATTAAACCAGTAGGCGGACGCATGGCATAGGAGTAACTATCAAGATCTGATTTAAACCCAGGAAAATCTGCACATTCACAATTAACTCATTCTGTTGTGCCTTAGCATTAGAGTGTGTGACCTACAGAGCTGTGTTCTGCCCACACATCTCTTCAGAGCGTACTTCACTGTCTTTCTCTTGCTCAATGACTGTTTAACCATTTGCCCAATGTGAAGTGACCAGTGGCCCAGAGAGCCTGAGAACTACTCACATGGGAGGGGGTAACCCTACATCCAGTCCTCCTGCTCCAACCACTCTTTTCATTATTTATCCAGAGTGCAGCAGCTTGACATCAGACTGTCATAGCTCGGGGACCAAGCTGTACAAACAGGTAGTTAATTAGAGTGACTTACATTCTTTTTTGCTCTTGATGTCACCTTGAAAATGAAGCTAATCTGTTCTATATAGGTTTGTGTACCCTACATAGAATGTAGTGAGGGGGAACGGTCTCCCTCCGAGAATGATGGGGAGGGACGGCCATGAACTCCCTAACACACACACTCCTACAAAGCTTACTGTCCAAGACAACAGACAACAGAGTCATGGTGCTCTGCATGACCTGGAGGCGCATTCGCTACACACCAGTGCAGTGGCTTCTGTGGGTCATACGGATGAAGAGCAAAGCTGCAAAGGGGGGTGGTTTCCGTGATAGGCTTTGTTTAGAAAAAAAAAAAGAAAGACTAGAGGGTGGATGCTTGTCGCACCTCAATGGGGTCTAAATTAGCTGTTCTCACTCAAGAAAGAGATCTTGGAGTCATTGTGGATAGATCTCTAAAAACATCCCCTCAATGTGCAGCGGCCGTCAAAATAGTGAATAGAATGTTGGGAATCATTAAGAAAGAGATGGATAATAAGACAGGAAATATGTTGCCTCTATATAAATCCATGGTATGCCGATATCTTGAATACTGTGTGCAGATGTGGTCTCCCATCTCAAAAGAGATATATTGGAATTGGAAAAGGGCAGTACAAATGAATAGGGATATGGAACGGCTTCCATGTGAGGAGAGATTAATAAGACTGGGACTTTTCATCCTGGAAAAGAGACATCTAAGAGGGGATATGATAGAGGACTATAAAATCATGACCGGTATGGAGAAAGTGTATAAGGAAGCTTTATTTACTCCTTCTTATACCGAGAGCTAGGTTCCACCAAATCAAATGAATAGGCAGGTTTAAAACAAACAAAAGGAAGTATGTTTTCATACAACGCATAGTTAACTGGTGGAACTCCTTGCCAGAGGATGTTGTGAAGGCCAAGAAGATAACAGGATTCAAAAAAGAACTAGATAAATTAATGGAGGATGGGTCTGTCAATGGCTATTAGTCAGGCTGGGCAGGGATGGTGTCCCTAGCCTCTGTTTGCCAGAAGCTGGGAATTGGTGACCGGGGCTGGATCACTTGACGACTCCCTGATCTGTTCATTCCATCTGAAGCACCTGGCATCAGTCACTGTTGGAAGACAGGATACTGGGCAAGATGGACCTTTGATCTGGCCCAGTATGGCTGTTCTTATGGGTCTGAACACAGCCCAAACATTGTGTCATCTGAAGCAAAGTGGCATGGTGAAGTCCTCTCATTCTTGTTGGCCTACCAGATCTTTCTTCATCACAGGAACAGCTATATTTTTCTCCAAGTAAAATGCTGCATTGAAATCATCTTCTCCAGAAGATTTAGTCATCTGTCTAGTTGTTCTGAAGAAGGAGTCTGAAGTATGAAGTGACACTGGACCATCAGTGGTACACAATACCTCACTGAAAAGCTTTTTGTCTAAACTTCCAACCGTAACTCAAGAAAGCCTGGTTCCCTTCTCTACCCACCTTTAGGAGGAGGCAATTCCCAGACAAACATCTACAACGTCCTTGAACATTTTTGTGACAATTGGGAACCAGGACATTTTCTTAATGCGGATCATTATAGTATTATAACATATAAAGTTACAATAATTTCAAAATACTTCATGGGATCAATCATAGTGTTCAACTGACTTTCATGAGAATTTTTTGAACAAAGGCATTTTGGTTTGGGTGGGGGTTCAGTAGGGACAATGTGGACAAAATCAATTTGCTTAAATCATTTTTATTAATCTTTAATATTCTTTCTCAAGCCTGAGACTGTTTTACAAAAAATGTTAGAAAATATTTCCTTATTTTATAAAAAAAAAATTGAATTTCTTAATGAATTTTGGATTATTTTATAGCTTTGTAAACCTGCCAACATTGTCTATATCACAAATTTCTGATGCATAAACAGTGACCTCATTTACAACTTAGTGTGAAGAACTTCAGTTTTGCTTAATGAAAACAGACAAGGAACAACAAAAGCAGTTTCCAGGAGAGACCATAATGTGTGATGCTGTTGTAAAATAATGTATCAATTCTGCTTCATAAAATGGCAGCTGATTCCTAGATATTTAAAGAAGTAGGACACAGAAAATAAAATCATAACCATTATATAGTCACACAGACACCTGGACTGTTCCAGACAAAGATAAAAAATGGCACATCTGACAACAGAATATTTGCATTTACAAAAATTGAGACATAGCTCATCTGCACGTGCAAAAGTTGGCAGCAGGCCAGTAATAATGAATAAAGAAATAGTCTTTGCATCAAATCTGTGCAATTAAAATGTTTTTATTTGTAAGACTAAGATGACAAAGTAGCGGGAAAACTCTTTAAGCATAAGTATTTCTGCACTCTGAGTTTTGGGAGGACAGCTGAAGAGGCAGATGGGTAGCTCCACTGAAAGTTCTCTCTGCTGTTTGTTTTTCTGCCCAGCAGAAAGCGAGTAGCAATGCAATTTGGAGCCTTACATCAGTATGTGCATCAGATGCTAGTCTAATGCTTAGTGCAGTTCCTTGCCAAAAAAACCAAGCATATTTCCCTCCCAACAACGCACTTTGGTTCACAGGCATAGGCACCAACTTTAGCCAGTGCCGGCGGGTGTTTGTGCCCTCCCGTCCCCAGCCCCGCCCCCATTAGGTTACACCCAGGGATCCCCAGAACTCAGCAGCACTCCCCTCATTCATCCTTTTACCTGGCCACACTCCTTGAGCTTGTGCGGGAGTGGGCAGGCAGTAGAGCCACTACTAGGGGGACCAGACAGCAAGTGTGAAAAAATCAGGATGGGGGCGGGGGGATAATAGGAGCCTAGATAAGAAAAAGACCCGAAAGTCGGGACTGTCCCTATAAAATCAGGACCTCTGGTCACCCTAGCCACTACTGTGATTCTGTCCCACTGGGGGCAGGTAACCCGTTAAGCCGGAGCGAGGTGAAGCAAACAGATAGTAGGGAAGAAACGAAGCCAGTGTTCAGTGGCTTTTTTTTAATAGCCAGAAAAAAAAAAAGTTCCCTTAGAAGGCTTTTGCCAGTTCTCTGCTGACAGAGACAGCAGGTACAGTCCATCCAGATGTGAGCCTTGCCCCCGGGGCATCCCTTGGATAGGTTTCAGCATGTCCACAGAAAGGCAGTATAGACAGATTGTCTGATTTCCTTAGACCAAAATGTCATAACCGCCTCAGCTGGGAACTCTTACTGACTGGACAGGAAAGCCAGGGCCGTACATTTAGTCAAGTCTTGTGCACTCTGCACTTACCACAAGGAACTCATTTCCCTTTTCTCCGTGCTCTGCCTTTGGCTTGCAGCTCCCCTGTCACACGGCCACATGAGAGCTGACTGATCTGGAACATTTTTAAGGTTACTGGCATTACCAAGGACATTTCAATCTTATTAACCATGGCCTGTTAAATTTTTTCTGCAGTGACAGTTGCTTTGAGCACACAGGTGTTCTGCTTCTTTGGGCCAAATTCAGCGATGGCTTAGGTGAGTGCCACTTCTGTACCCTGTGGCCATCTTCTGCAGCCTGGTTTCTGAGATAGGACCAGTATAGCTGTGGTCATAGTCTCGTGCTAGATTGGGGCTGCTTTGTAGTTAATCCAGCCTCACCCAGACAATCTGATTCTCAGTTACAGATACCATTATTCTCCTTATCTACTGCCACAGCTGTGTACAATTTGCTTGGGTTGGGGGGAAAATGCTGAATAATTTGTAATATCAACCACAAACTGTACACTATATCTCTGGAAACTGTATTCCTGCTACCAGAGCTGTCCCAGAGGGGACCACTCTGGGTCCCACGCTTGGGGGACCGGCACGGTTGGTCCCGGAAGTGATGGGTCAGTCCTAGAAGTGATGGATTCGTCACTTCTGCCCTGGGGCCTCCAGAGACAGCCCTGTTTGCTACAGCCAAACTGTGCTGTTCTGGTTGGCTGGGAACAGGAAAGTTAACAATATTCACCTTTTAAAACAAACTTAAAACACCTGACCACACCCTGAAGAAATATGAGTCAGATTAAAACCACGGAAAACACTCTTCTGTTTTGCTCCTATGAACTTGGTAGAAACATAGCATTGTGGCTGCCAAATCTTGTGCACACCTTCCTTTCTAGCCTCTTCCGATCAACAAATAGATTTGCTGATGCTTAATGACATCTCTAAGAAATCTTTCATAATATACAACCTTCTACTTGTCCAACCTGTCTGACAAATTACTGCCACGATATTGATGGGTCCTGCACTTTCTCTTTTTGTGGGGGGAGGCGGGGCTCAGAGAGCCTATTTCTTGCCCCTGAACAGAGTATTAACTGTCCCACTGGTATCCTAGAGGGGAGAAGTGGAGAGGGAGGGACTCGGGCCCACCCTCTACTCCGGGTCCCAGCCCAGGGGCCCTGAGGATAGCAGTAAACCACTTGGATTAGCTACTCCTTCCCCTGGGCTACTTCCCTCTCCTACCCTTCAGCTTGTGGGGGCTTCCTGCCCTCTCTCTGCACAAGCCAGGTGTTCCTTTACTTAGGGTCTGGGTCTTTCTTAGCTCACTGCAGCACTTCTCCAAACTCTCTCCACTCCAATGCCTCTAGACTGCTTCCAAACTCCCTCCCCTGCCTGCCTGAAGCAGGGTTTTTTAATTAAGGCCTTAATTGACAGCAGGTGCTCCAATTAACCTGCTGCCTGCTTCCCTAGTTTACAGGGAGCCACGCCCTAATGAACCTTGAGTTAATATATCTCCCCTCAAGCACTCTGCCACAGCTTCCTGACCCTCCTCTATCACACCTGATAATGGAAATGTAGATTACTGATTGTTAGTGCTGTGGTAAAAATCCTACTGACTTCCTATAGTGTCTAACAATTGCCATGAATCTTCTCAGGTATACACAGAATGAGAGTTTTCAGAATGTGAGGGCAAACATCATGACATGTAGGAAACTGGGCTTGATTCTGATCTTAATTCTTAATCAAAGCAAGAGTAAATGGAGTTATATTTGAGTAAAATCCAGACTTGGGCTCTTGGTGATCTTTAAGATGATAATGTTATCTATATCATTTCCTCTGGGCAACAATATACTCAGCCTTACAATTTCTGTCACCTATTGGCAAAATACTGAATTCAAGATGCTGTTTATGTTTTTTCAACTTCTGTAGAGGTCTGTTTTTCTAATTAAGATTACATCATTAGCTTTAATAATTTATAGACCACTCTATTATCTTTAATGGAATCTGTGTGTCATGCTGACTGCCAGACTCGGAACATGAGCTAGGGCAGGGGTCTCAAACTCAAATGACCATGAGGGCCGCATGAGGACTAGTGCACTGGCCCGAGGGCCGCACCACTGACACACACACACACCCTCGCTGCCCCGGCTGTGCCCCCACTCTACCCCTTCCATGAGGACTAGTGCACTGGCCTGAGGGCCGCACCACTGACACACACCCCGCCCTCGCTGCCCCGGCTCCGCCCCCCACTCCACCCCTTCCAAGAGGTCCCACCCCTGCCCCACCTCCTCCTCTGATCACGCAGCTCCCCATTCCCTCCTGGAAAGCGCTAGGCACCACCAACAGCTGTTTGGCAAACAAAGCAAGAGCAATCTAGGAAGTCCAGAGCTAGAAACACACGCGGCCCAGCCAGGCAGCAGAGAAGCCTCTGCTTCTGGCCCCTCCCTCCCGCAAACTGCTATGGGGGGACCGGGGGGGGGGGGAGGGGGGGCGCCAGGAAGCTTGGCGGGCCGCAGGGAAGGGCTTTGCGGGCCGCATGTGGCCCCCGGGCCGCATGTTTGAGACCCCTGAGCTAGGGTGACCAGATGTCCCCATTTTATAGAAACAGTCCTGATTTTGGGGTCTTTTTCTTATATAGGCTCCTATTACCCCCCACCCCATCCCGATTTTTCACATTTGCTGTCTGGTCACCCTAACATGAGCTATGTATTAAACATTGACTCATTAGTCAGCAATTTGCTGCATGTGATATTTTGCCCTATTGTTTCCTACATAAACGTGCAAGGTGCCAACCAGGTCTCACCTCTACCTATTTATTAGAAGTATAAAAACTGCATAAGGATGTACAAAGTGCCCTCCTTCCTCATCTTCCCCCCCAACCCCACAACCTTTGTCTTCTGGCTGGCTGCTACTCGTCACCATTACTGGCTTTTTGTGAGTGATGTCACCCTGTAGTCACTGGCATGTCTAGAGAGAATGGGGACCTACTAGGTGTGTCTTTTGGCTCAAATGCTAGAGGTGTATGTTTTTGGAGCTGAAGGCCCAGATCTTCCTCTGAATGTATGCTGTGAGCAGGCCATGTAGCCTCTTGTGTAGACTGGCCTAAACCCACATGCTATGTAGAGCACTCCACTTTCATACTCTGGATTTCAAATTCTATCTTGTTCTGAGTCATGTTTTGTTTCTGAAAACTGATGGCCCGTGCTTTTCCCAAACAATCTTCCCTACCGAGTGATGGCTTACAGTCAAGTTTTAACTCTATTCTTGAGCCCCTGAGGCTCATTAGAAGAAATTTGTCTCTTCCTATGTGTTACCAAAGAGATTTCCATAGAGATTATTGTGAATGTGTTGTCAGCTCTCTGCCATATAAATGCATTTATACAGTACCTAGAACAGGGGTCTGCACCTTTCAGAAATGGTGGGCCGAGTCTTCATTTATTCACTCTAATTTAAGGTTTCGCGTGCCAGTGATAGAGTTTAACGTTTTTAGGTCTCTTTCTATAAGTCTATAATATAGAACTAAACTACCATTGTATGTAAAGTAAATAAAATGTTTAAAAAGCTTAATTTAAAATTAAAGTAAAATTATATTAAGATGCAGAGCTCCCCAGATTGGTGGCCAAGACCTGGGCAGTGTGAGTGCCACTGAAAATCAGCTCACATGCCATAGGTTGCCTACCCCTGACCTAGAAAATAGGATAGGGGGAAAATAGTGATTTTCCCCCTATCCTACAAAACAGCAGTCAGAGGTCTCACAGCAAGTTGTGCTGACCAGGCAAGGTGACACAGATCAAGGCTTTTAAACAGTTGTTACAAGACAATCTTTTTGACAACATTGGCTACTGTGACTGCATTCCCAGCTGAGGTCACTCAGTTAGGGTGAACTGCAAAGAACGGGGCAGACAATCCCCATATTCCAATACTTAGATTTACCAAGCCAGCCTAAAACAGCTTTTTTATTACCTTCCTGGCTACTCCGAAGTCCAAATACAGTTCCCTTAACGTGATCCAGCCTCAGGGCTTCGCCTAGACACCGAAGTCAGGTATGATGAGGATTATATTAATCATATAAAAACAAAGGATTGGACACATTACAGGCAGGTTGAGATCTTGCCCAAATACACGCTTACAGCCAATTCTTATTAATAGAACTAAAATTTATTAAAAGAAAAGAGAGAGAATTAGTTAAAATATCAGTATACATACAGAGATGAGCACAACCTTGAAATTCAGATTCATAGCAGAGATGGTGAGCTTTATAGTTGCAGAGTTCTTTTACAATGTAGTCCATAGGTTATCATTCAATGTCATATTATATTCAGGGTGTTACATCTTAGGACTGGGATCTCAGTCTTGTGACTCAAACTTCCCCAATGAAGCTTAAGCAGATCTGAGATGACAAGATCAGGACCCAAGAACCTTTTATACAGTGTTCTAGCATCCATTGAATCATACAGTCCTGGGTAAACAAAGAAACAAGTGGCTGAGTCATTACAGCTCCATTTATTAATTACATGATCCTCTTCAGTTCTCATTTCAACCCTTTCTACCCTCCTTTCCCACAGCCCACCTAGTTCCACCCTCATCCTGCACAACCAACCACATTTATGGGTTATTGAGCCATGTGCTTTAATAATCAGTCTAGGGTGGGTGGGGATTTCCTGCACTCTCCTCTACATTTTTCTGTACATGATCTCGCATTGGTGTTCCCCGGTCAGGGAGGGGCCGCAGCCCATTGTAAGTGGGAGTTGCCAGATGTTTTTCTACCAATGGGTAATCTGTGGTAACGATCACTCTGAATTTGGACAGCACTGCCATCTGTACCTCACTGGTGCATTAGCT
Organism: Sternotherus odoratus; assembly: GCA_032164245.1. Taxonomy (NCBI): domain Eukaryota; kingdom Metazoa; phylum Chordata; order Testudines; family Kinosternidae; genus Sternotherus; species Sternotherus odoratus. Next base: position 83,869,749 of record JAVMKO010000009.1, on the reverse strand, counting down.
CTGTGCCGCTTGTTCAGGAGGGAGGTGGGAGGCTGTGCGGCTGTGGTTGGTGAAAGGGAGGCAGAGGGTGGCTGAGAAGGGGAATGGATGCGTAGAGTGCTGACTGACTTCACTGCTTATTTTCCTTTTTGGGGATGTTGTATTTAACTTGAGTCATGCGAATTTAGCTGAGGCAGGGCTGCAGCTAGCAGCTTGACAGGCCCGTAATAACTGTGCAGACTAGAGAGTGCCCTGTCAGCCCAGGAACAAAGTGAAGTAAACCACTGCCGCCCTTCTGAAGTCTTATTCCCCACCACTTAGGGTGCAAGGTGCTTTAGGGCAAGGACCCTTCTCTCCCCTAGGTGTCTGCACAGCACTGAGTACAGTGGAGCCCTGCTCCTCCCAGCCCAACAGATAAGCACCAGCCTCTGGAAGCACCCCGTGCTGTGCCAGAGGCCCTGAAGCCTCTTGCTTGGCAGTGCTGACAGCTTCTCTCGCCTAGATGTTGGTACAACACCCACCACCGCCCCTAGTGCATGTACAGTGCTCAGCGCTGCGCCTAGGTGTCTGTACAGCACCCAGCACCGAGTCCAGGTGTTTGTACAGCACCTAGTGCATGTACAGCACCTAGCACCGAGTCCAGGTGTTTGTACAGCACCTAGTGCATGTACAGCACCCAGCACCGAGTCCAAGTGTTTGTACAGCGCCTAGTGCATGTACAGCACCCAGCACCGAGTCCAGGTGTTTGTACAGCACCTAGTGCATGTACAGCACCCAGCACCGAGTCCAAGTGTTTGTACAGCGCCTAGTGCATGTAGAGCACCTAGCACCGAGTCCAGGTGTTTGTACAGCGCCTAGTGCATGTACAGCACCTAGCACCGAGTCCAGGTGTTTGTACAGCGCCTAGTGCATGTACAGCACCCAGCACCGAGTCCAAGTGTTTGTACAGCGCCTAGTGCATGTACAGCACCCAGCACCGAGTCCAGGTGTTTGTACAGCGCCTAGTGCATGTACAGCACCCAGCACCGAGTCCAGGTGTTTGTACAGCACCTAGCACCGAGTCCAGGTGTTTGTATAGCGCCTAGTGCATGTACAGCACCCAGCACCGAGTCCAGGTGTTTGTACAGCGCCTAGTGCATGTACAGCACCCAGCACCGAGTCCAGGTGTTTGTACAGCGCCTAGTGCATGTACAGCACCCAGCACCGAGTCCAGGTGTTTGTACAGCGCCTAGTGCATGTACAGCACCCAGCACCGAGTCCAGGTGTTTGTACAGCGCCTAGTGCATGTACAGCACCCAGCACCGAGTCCAGGTGTTTGTACAGCGCCTAGTGCATGTACAGCACCCAGCACCGAGTCCAGGTGTTTGTACAGCGCCTAGTGCATGTACAGCACCCAGCACCGAGTCCAGGTGTTTGTACAGCGCCTAGTGCATGTACAGCACCCAGCACCGAGTCCAAGTGTTTGTACAGCGCCTAGTGCATGTACAGCACCTAGCACCGAGTCCAGGTGTTTGTACAGCGCCTAGTGCATGTACAGCACCTAGCACCGAGTCCAGGTGTTTGTACAGCGCCTAGTGCATGTACAGCACCCAGCACCGAGTCCAGGTGTTTGTACAGCGCCTAGTGCATGTACAGCACCCAGCACCGAGTCCAGGTGTTTGTACAGCGCCTAGTGCATGTACAGCACCTAGCACCGAGTCCAAGTGTTTGTACAGCGCCTAGTGCATGTACAGCACCTAGCACCGAGTCCAGGTGTTTGTACAGTGCCTAGTGCATGTACAGCACCTAGCACCGAGTCCAAGTGTTTGTACAGCGCCTAGTGCATGTACAGCACCCAGCACCGAGTCCAGGTGTTTGTACAGCGCCTAGTGCATGTACAGCACCTAGCACCGAGTTCGTTTGTACAGCGCCTAGTGCATGTACAGCACCTAGCACCGAGTTCGTTTGTACAGCGCCTAGTGCATGTACAGCACCCAGCACCGAGTCCAGGTGTTCGTGCAGCGCCCAGGTACGTGGACAGCGCCGAGCACCGCACTGCCCGAGCAGGGGTCTCTCGGTGCCGCTCCAACCCCGACGAGCAGCGGCTCCGGCCCTGCAGAAGGGCAAAGCGAGGCCCGAGGCGGGAGCCCCGAACCCGGCCCCGTCTCTGCGGGAGCTCGCGCGACGCCGCGACCGACGCGCAGCAGCCCCGCCCCCGCCGGCAGTGGGCGGAGCCTCGCAGCGCCCGCCCCGCCCCGCCGCTCCGCTCGCGAGACTTGTGCGGCCCCCGCTGCCGCCGCCAGCCCCCCGCCGCCGCTTCGTCCGCTGCCTGCCGGGGCCGCGGCCCGCCCCGCCCCGCCGGCCCATGGCGTCCGACAGCGACACCGAGGAGTTCTACGACGCGCCCGAGGACGTGCCCCCGGGGGGCGCCTCCCCCGCGCCGTGAGTACCCCCCCCGCGCCGGTCCCCTCCCCCCGCGCCGGTCCCCCCCCTCAGCCCTCCCCCCGCTCCGGTCCCCTCCCTCAGCCCCCCTCCTCCCGCTCCGGTCCCCTCCCCAGCCCCCCCCCCCGCTCCGGTCCCCTCCCTCAGCCCCCCTCCTCCCGCTCCGGTCCCCTCCTCAGCCCCCCCGCGCCGTGAGTGCCGCCCCCCCCCGCTCCGGTCCCCCTCCTCAGCCCCCCCCTCCCGCTCCGGTCCCCCCCCCCCGCGCCGGTCCCCCTCCCCAGCCCCCCCCCCGCTCCGGTCCCCCTCCCCAGCCCCCCCGCGCCGTGAGTACCGGCCCCTCCCCCCTCTACAGCCCCCTCCTCAGCCCCCCCGCGCCGTGAGTACCGTCCTCATTCCCCGGGCTTCTTCCCCTCAGCCCCGCCCTCCCGTCCCCTTCTGCTGCCCCCCCCCCCCCCGCGCCTTTCATGCCCCATTTCCGAAGTGGGGTGCGCCTGGGGCTCCGCCGGGTTCCCTCCCCCCTCGCGAGCCCCGGGGGGGGGGGGCGGTGCATTCAGAGGGGAGGATGCTCTCTGCGGAAGTTGCGCTTCCCTTCGCCCCGCCCCGTCCCCTCCCCAGGCAGGAGGCCTGGTCAGGGCTGGTAATGCCAGGGGGGGCAGTCACCTAGCTAACGAGCACTGACTGCTGCGGGGGGGGGGGGGCTAGGAATCCTTTCTGTGGGGTAGGAGAGAGTCCCAAGCCTTCAACCTGTGGGTGGGTAGGCCCACTGGTGATTGGAGGGATATGTGGTGATCAGGGGAGGGCATTAGGGTCTTAGATAATTATCTGACCTTACAAACTTTTAAACATTTATTTTCCTAATTGAGGCTACTTCCAAACTCTTCTGTCACACCCTTGAAGAATTATTCGTGTTTGCTTGGGTAATTCAGATGTATGCAGTAGTAAAAAACATAAATGCAATAGAAATGGCTTCCTACAAAATAAAAAACGTGATGAAATTAGCTATTAAAAAAATATCCCTGCAATGTTTGCCAGTCAAACCTTGCAGCATCGTGCCAGTACATGAGATCATTAGAATGGCACTGATCGGTTTGTGTTCATTGTCCATACTGAGCGAGAATCTGTATGTGTTAAGCAAATGGGATATATTTATAAACCTCATGGAAGTGTTAACCATGTAAGAATAACACCAGTACTGTTTTTTAAATGCTTGATCTTTAGCTTCATAGTGTTCAATTTAAGGCCTTCTTATGAACTGAGATGCAGAGAGTGAAAATAGTTTTATGTTTCTAAACGTGCAGCTCATACCTAGGAAATAGAGTTCTTGAGGCAATCTACAGATTTTGTAGACCGGCTTCACTATCATGTTTTATGCTTTTATGTTACTTTACTTTTATGTTGAACTTGAAGTTTAAGAATGCCTGTACAACTAACAAGACACACAAGATTCTGCAATTTAGATGATGTCATCTTTCATTCTAGAATATTTGTGCTATGTCCTTTAGTTACTTTTTTCCATAGGATATACTCTTGCTAATGCTATTTCAATGCCTGTTGTCTAGAATTAGAGATGGCTTCATTATTAGTGTTTGTTCAAACCATTACTGTTTAGTAAAGCCAGATTGTCTGCAGTTATAACCTATGCTTGTTTGTATTGCAGGGTTTTTTAAAATTGCTACAGCTGCACACTGTTTGAAAAACTTAGGTCTCATATGTTTGCTGTGCTTCAGAAACACTTCTCTATTACTGAAAACTACCGTAATTATAGGTTTTGGCAGAACAAAAATGCTGAAAGTTTTCATTTTTATCTTGAATATAAAAGCTCTTTAATTGGCTGCACTTGATTACACAATTGTTGAGTAGAAAAATAACACACAGATGACAAATGGAAAATCAAAAACTCTAACCTTAGTCTTAGAATCCATTACGTATTTTTACATGTATATTGAGATTTGTCTTTTATAAAATCATGCTTGTGTGCCCTGGCCAAGTAATGCAGTGCCTTATACAAGGACAGAAATATTTTTATTACACCCAGTAGAAGTTGGTGGTAGATATTACTTTATATATAATCTAGGAACCACAGTGAACCATAGAAGTAAGGCAAAATCAATTATGTAAAAAATGAGGCTTTTTTATGAAGTTAGTTTTACCCTATGTGAACTACAATGTATACCACTGATGTATAACACTTCTTTCTTTAAATTATAATGCTGTTCAGGCATTATAAAATATCTTATTGATTGAAAAAAAAACAATTCTATTTAACGTAACATCATAAAATGACCATCTGGAAATTGTGTATTATGTGCAGCAAAAGTAGTTGTGGCTTTAAGTAAGCTTTTTTTTTTTATAGTTACCTGTCATAGACATCTTTTTCTTTAACAGTATATTTTAAATAGTTATTCGCTCGATCAGTTCTGTTTTGCACACAGTCTAAACCAAAAGCCTTGCTCCCTTTGACCTTGCAGTGGAAGACTATATTTAACTTGTTGAAAAAGCCGCAAGATATGGGATCCATTCCATTTTTAAAACTTTGTTAGGGTTTTAGTTTTAACAATCTATATATCAATAAGCAGACAGCTTCTCAAGCAAAGCAGTAGCTACTGAGTCCACTCTGTCTGCATCCCTACCCCATGCACTTTTGTCAAAGTTAGTGCATTCTGCCCTATCCGCTTTTTACATGCACTCTATCTTGGGCTATCTTCAAGTCACAAAGTTGTATATTAGGTTTACTAAGACCTGATATGTGATTTTTGTAATGTCATTCACCATGGTCATGCATAGGCTGGATGTATAATTTAGTGGCCACCTTCAGGAAACCCCTATAGACTAACTGGGAGACCTAGAGAATTACTGATCTTACCCCATCTTGTACCTGACCCAGCTAATTTAGTAACCAGTTGCTATATGCTTTCCATTTAGAGCTGGTTGGAAAATTTTGGGTAAAATGAGTTTTCATTGGAAAATGCTGATTTGTCAGAACTATCAGTTTTGGGCAGGTTTCTTTGGCCCAAATTGGATTCAAGAGAGACTGACCAATGTATAGTCCAGAATAGGCCAATGTGGTAGATCCGGGTTCAAGTCCTCGTCTCCAATTTTTTGCAAAAAAACTTTGCAATATTTTGGATTCATCCCAATGCAGAAATATAAATTATTGAAATGTAAAAACAGTTTCGCACCCAGCTCTAATTCCATCAGGTATGAAACATGCAAAATAGTAAAATTAAGCAGAAATATGATTTCTTACAATTTCTATGGTTTGGCATTAACATTTGTAATTAATACTTGGACTCAGAAGTACAAAACAGGAGCTAATTTATGTGGTGTAATACTCCAGATACATGGTTTTTCGTTAGTAGCAGGAAATAAGAGGCATAGTCTAATAAATAGAACATGTGACTGGATTCTAATCCTCTTACTCAGTGGCCCCTGGTTTGAGAACCCCTGCTCTTATTGATATGGAAACCTGTGGCCTTGGACAAGTCACAGCACATTTCTCTTTCGCTGTCTGAAAAGCAGGGATTATACTGCCTGCCCACATCACAGGAGTGTTGAGAAGACGGTTTTAAATAATTAAGCTTGAAAGTGCTAAGTAGTATTACGAGCAAAACCAAGTATCTTTTGTTAACTAGCTGTATTTTCAAATAATATTCCCGCTGTGTTCAGCAGCCAAAATGTCTGCCATTATGTTTGACCCTCTCTGGGAACAAAATAATTTAGAATTAATTTGAACATCTTTTGAAATTGGGCACCTGGCTCATGCAGCATTTTTTGTTGCTACCTATACAATTCACATGCTATACCTGCCTCTGGACACTTCCACTGCTTGCATCCGACGAAGTGGGTATTAGCCCACGAAAGCTTATGCTTCAAAACTTTATAGTTAGTCTTTAAGGTGCCACGGGACTTTGTTACCTCTGCTATTCCAGACTAACACGGCTACCTCTCTGATTCATGCTTCTCTATGTGGATAAACATTTTTTCTTTTAGGTAGTGTTCTGCTGTCCCTGTTGCTCTTGGAGGTTTCTGTGCATGTGGGAGTTGAGATCCACCAAAAGAAATATGCCCTGGGAGAGTAAGAACTGATTGGAGGCTCTTCCCATGCAGGGTGTGTCTCTGCTCAGCATGATGAGTCCTGTGACAGTCTCTGAAGACTGGTACTTCAGACTATTTTTCTGCTTATTGTTGCTAAAAACTTTTTTCATGACTTAGTTCATTTCATCCGTGGAAAGAACTTTAACACACTTACACAAAACATAGTCTTCACCACATTACAGATCTAAATGTGTATATCATTCAGCATGATGTGTGTATGTATTTAACAACTTTAATGTGTCAAGCCTGAATTTTTAAAGAAATTACCTTTATTAGTACAGAAAGTTGTATTAGTGACAAACAGCATAAAGTTGGGCTTGATGTAAACAACATAAGTAGGCAAGTAAACAACAAATGAAATTCATTGCTGAGTCTGATCTAAATACGAATGTGAATTTAACAATTTAACAAAAACGGGTTTGATGGAAGCAGACACTTCATCTGTGTCTATACAGATGACAGTGTTTTTAATGCCACTGACTTGCCCACTGAGACAGCTATATTTAAATCATGTTGTAAAGCTGTACATAACTTTGATTTGATTGCTTTTCCGGTGGACCGTATCTCTTGTTTTTTTAGTCTTCTTAGCAAATAGCACATCAACATTAGATAAATTTACCCCACATGTCATCAATAACATGTCATATCAAGTTGACATATTAACCTTGTTTTATATGACCTAATGTACTTAGTCAATTTATGAATGCTTTTATTTATATCTTGCTTACATGACTAGGTTTTAAAAATTGTTTAAAAACCCTTGTAATGTAACAGACCTATCTATATAAATGTTATATACAAGAGAGAGAATGTCTATATATTCTTTCATGTTCTACTTTTTAATAACATCTTGGTAGGATTCAGAATATAAGGGCAGTATCCTCATATCGGAGGAAAGGGCTTTAACCTCCCACCCCAAAATAGTCCATTTAGACATTGCAAAACATTCATGAGCACCTATATCATTGCAGGGACAGACTTTTTTTCTCAGTTTCTCTGTGTTCTGTTTCTGCCAAGAGTAGGAATACATTTGAAGGGGGTTGGAGTTGTCCTTGGGGAGCATGACTTGGTCTGATTAACTGCATATTCATTCATGCATGTTCATTCAAACCCCAGGCTCAAAGTTAGGATGGTGTTCCAGTGCTTCTGTGGGGAGAGCCATCAGTATATGCAGGATTTATTTTTTAAAAAAACTTAGTGTTTATGGTTACAGGGATCTGTTCTGATCATGAACCAGAGTCATGCTGTCTTGCTGAGACAGCAGACACAAGGTTAAGCAGTAGCTCAGATATGTAGACTACACCACTTATATCAGTTGAATATTGTCTCTGAAGTTTAATGATGGTTTAAATGTCATTGATAACAATTTCACTTCTGAACATGTCAGCAAAATAAGACTGACTTTAGAAGTGGAAAAAATGTATAAGGCACCTACTTCCTTCCCTGAGGCCTGAATAAGATTTTCCCAATGTGTATATTCTCAGAGCTTTTTCCAGACTAATTAGAAATGGCTCAAGCAATGTGGTTTCCATAATATAGCTAAGGAGACTGATCTTTAGAAGTTTTCCTAAGCCTAATTCTTTTTTTCTTAAATTAATACTCTTATTCTTAGTTTAACCCCAGTGCTCAAGGTGAAAGGATTTAAAGAGGGGTAAAAGCTACCTATGGATGGGGTGTTATAAATTGGGCAGTGCTTTTCAGTTTGACACCTGTGTGGACCATACATCTCACTACACAGATGACAGGTCTTGTTGCTGGGGGCTTGCAGTGTAATCTCCCTGCAAAAATTTGGTTTGGTCAGTTTGCCGTAATAGTCACAGGTTAGTTTTTTCCACTGTTGAGGGTTTCCCCATGTGTAAGTGTCTAGCTAAAACTCGGAGCTGATGGAAGGAATATGTGTAAATCAATAAACTTAATGTTTGATTGTTTCATATAACCACCCTTTTCCCTCAGTTCACTGGGCCTTGCGGAGCAGTGCCTTTAGCCCACCCAGCTCCCCTACTCGAATTGCACTTTGATATTAATTTCTGTCATTACCAATGAAACTTAGTCTAGTGACTGGTGTTTGAAAACCCCTAAGTTTTGATGGTGTGGAGAAAAAACACCCCAAGTCCTACTTGTGATTAAATTGTGTTGCTAAGTTAGATATCTTTACATCTAATAAAGATGAGTTCAAGCAATTTATTTTTCACTTGTGAGCTTGCTTACTTAGGTATTCATTTTGTTTTTGAGCTCTAAATCTTAGTGTAACGGAAGGGCTATTGTATTGCATAGAATGCCTCGTAGCTTTTTAAAAAAATGGTCTGGACTAAGGTATAAACAATAGCTTTGAGGAATAGTACAAAGTTGCTGTTTTATTTAAAATATCTGATGAGTTATTTTAGCACTGTTTAAGCAGCTGTCAAGCTTCTTACTGCAGTACTACATAGGAGTAGTTTGTATTTTGGAGAATGGAAAACTTGTTTTTCCACGTCTGGCAGCACTGTTGGGAAGGCTGGGTATAAACACCCCATGCTGCTGCTCTTACTGACAGGCCAACTTTTCTGCAGATGTCTTCTCTTACGACTTGGGAGGAGCAGCTAACATTCCACAAAAGCCAGTAATTGGGAGGTATGACTGTGAAGCACAAAGCCAGCACTTCAGGGAAAGCAAAAATACAAGAGGAGTCTTCGTATTCAAGGCCATCATTACACTGTGAATTCTTCGAAATAGTGACTTGATTTGGTATTTTTATCTGTTGCATAGTGATGTTCATAGTAACAGCATAAACGATTTTAACAGGAATCACAATTAGCAATGAGGATTTTGTATGACTACACTATTGTGCTTAGTCAGTTGAATCTGACTTATGGGCTGCAGACACTGGTGACAATGTTACTTGAAAACCCTACTCGTCACTCAAAAAATAATATTGCGACTTGTGTTCTTAAAATCTTGTGACTGTCATTCTGTTTAACACAAATTCAAGAAAAACCTTTTTATTGCAGCCAAATATTAAGCGATGCCCTTGAAGAATTGTCCACTTCACTATCACTAAGACCCTGTGTGCATAGGAATGTCTTTCACAAATTTCCCACCACTGCTGATAGCAACGTTGGGGAACGTAGCTGCTGCTTTTTTTAAGCACCGTGTTGGCTCGCACTCAACTGGGGTCACCTCAAACCTCATTTCTTGCTTTGCATGCAGCCATGAATATCTTAAAACAATGTCCACTGTGATTTATGTGGTGGAGTACAGGAACCTAATAGACTTGGCTTGATAATTGCAGACTCAGGAAGCCCAACCACTCTAGCAAATAATGGGTTAAAATGGATGTAACAGTTCTAATTCTCTGGGTGAGAAATCCATTGAGATGAGTTTGAAAGTGTCTGGTCAGTAAATGAAGTGCAATTTTTTGATTCTATACTCTTCTCTGACAAACACCAGTTTTGCCTTCCAACACTGCTGTGAGATGTATTATCTCCATTTTACAGACAAGGAGACTGAAGCATAGAGTAAGTGACCTGCCCAAAGTTGCTCCCACCTCTCCTGCTGTGTTCTGCATGCTTTTCAGGCCTTGTCACTCCCTTTGTCACCTCATCCCACTCTCGCTGTTGTGTTTCTTGACATGCTGTCCCTCATGTCTGGAATGGCATCTGCAAGTGAATCAGAATTTGTAATTCGCCCACTATATAATTACTCAAATTTTTTCTTTTAACCATTGTGTCTCCTTTCCCTTCCCCCTCCCTTTTGTCATCTTGTTGTGACCTAATTTCTACGGTAAAATTGAACTTTTTAAAGGAGACTTGGGCTCCCAACTCCCATTGCAAATCAGTAGGAGTAGGATGCATGGGGCCCCTTTTGACAATCACAGTCTCAACTCTTTCGGGAAGCATCTTGCAAAATTATAGTGCCATGTAAATGTTTAATATGGATAAAAATCCATACAAGTAATTGCGTAGGATGCAATTTATCCTAAGGATTAAGGGCTGATCTTGTCCTTCCACATTGGGGACTTCAGTCAGATTAAATATTCTAAACCAGATGTTTAGGGAGCTAAAGCATTCCCTCTAGCTGAGCCTATATGCTTCATTGCCAAAGTATATCTTCTTTCATTTTATTTGTAACTATGCTTCTATGACTAGACATATGGAGAAAGTCATTCTCTCAGATAAATGGATCTTGGACCATGACAGCCTTAATTAGTTTTCTGTACATCACTGAGGAAAATAACTAAGGCATTGTTATGGACTGATCAATGAGAGCATCTACTCAGTGTGCAGCTAGGGTCAAAATGTATCCTAGATGATAGGCTGTATTAACAGAGAATAAAACTGAAAATATTGTAATGACCCTATATAAACAGATGAAATGCCGCTATCTGGACTACTGTGTTTCAGTTTGGTTGCCCCATATCAAAAAGGGTATAGTGATAGAAGGGGTTCCAAGAATGGCAATGGAGATTAATAGAGACACGAAGATTTTCAGGAGAGGAAAGTGATTCAGGCTCTTCAGAGAAGAGGCAAGTGAGATGGTAGAGATAATGAATTGTATAGATAGGGTAACTAAATGCCAATGAGTGACTTTATCTCATACCACAAGAAAAAGGCACCACCCAATGAAATAGTAGCAGACTTAATACCAGGGGTGGGCAAACTACAGTCCTTGGACCACATCTGGCCCCATAGCTCCTGGCTGAGGAGGCTAGCCCTGGCTCCTCCCCTGCTACTCCCCCTCCCTCGGAGCCACGCGGGCAGCGTTCTTGGGGGCAGGTCTGCCAGACACAAGCAGGGTGGTAAGAGGGTTGGGTGGTTAGATAAGGGACACAGAGTCCCAGGGGACAGGGTGCATGGGGCAGTTGGATGTGGGTGTAGGTTCTGGGGGGGTCATTGGGTAGGGGTGGGAGTCCTGTGGGTCTTTTGGGGCAGGGGTGTAGATAGCGGCTGGGGCAGGGGTGTAGATAGGGGTTGGGGCAGTCGGGTCACAGCAGGGAGGATTGGGTAAGAGGTGGGGTTCTGCGGGGGGCAGTTAGGGTGGGATGTCTCAGGAGGGGGCGGTCGGGACAAGGAGCGGGGGGGGGGTTGGATGGGTTAGAAGTTCTGAGGGGGCAGTCAGGGCAGGAAGTGGGAGGGGTCAGATAGGGAGCGGGGCCAGGCCATTTGGGGAGGCACAGCCTTCCCTACCTGGCCCTCCATACAATTTTGCAACCCTGATGTGTCCCTTGGGCCAAAAAGTTTGCCCACCTTGCTTAATACTGATACGGGGATACTTCTTGTGAACTATACCCAGGAAACTTAGAACTTCTTTTTATAGGCGATTGGGGCGAAGCATAGTAGGATTAGACTTCCATGGACTATAAAACACCCTCTGTTACATTAACTAGGTAGGGTAAATATTTGAGGGTTTCAGCGCTCATGCTTTTAGGAAATTAAGCCAACTGCTAGTTTTCTGGGGTTACTATCCAGCTATCCCAAGGCTATTATATTGTTGGAGTTTTAAACTTTGAAGCATCTCGTTCTGGCCCTTAGAGACTAGGTAAAACACCGATGTGGCATATAATTCCTTTATTTTTCGTATACTTATTTTAACCAACATCTAAAACTGTATTCAGTGTCTAGGTAGCCAGTGCAGTGTATGGTGCATTAATTATATCCTTGTAATGGCTCGCCCCCCCTGAGAGAAGCTGCTTTGTTCTCTATCAACTGACGTTTCCAAATGATTTTCAAGGGTAGCCCAAGTAGAGTGCGTAGGAGTGATGTATCCATGTGATTACAAAGGTGTAGATTACTGCAGTAAGATCTGCAGATAGGAATAATTGCAGCCTCGACCAGCCGTAGGTCATAGGAAGGAGGAAAACATTACATGACATTGGTGTCGCATGGAAATCAAAGAGCAGCAGTGGATATGACGACTGGACTGGACTGACCGAGGTCAAACATACCTCCTGTACAAGATGATCTTGTGGTTTCAGTTCAATTCTCTGTTTCCCTCTTCATGTCAGCCTCATCTTCCACTTACCTAGGCTGATCCTAAGGCAGTTTGCTCCCCTCTTGTTCCTTCATTCCAGGAAAGCAAGGAGATTAGTTAAAGGATTTAACAAAAGATCTCAGTGTCATTCATAGACTCAAAAAATATACGCTCAGAAGGGATCATCATGATCATCTAATCCGACCACCTGCACATTGCAAGACACAGAACTTCATCCACTCACTCCTGTAATATTTCCCCTATATAATATAATCCCCTAATCTCTGCCTGAGTTTCTGACATCCTCTAATCATGGTTTAAAGACTTCAAGTTACAGAGAATCTCCCATTTACACTACTTTAAACCTGCAAGTGACCCATACTCCATGCCGCAAGGAAGGGGGAAAAACCCTTAGGGTCTCGGCCAATCTGACCTGGGAGAATATTCCTTCCTGACCCCAAATATGACACTTAGACCCTAGCATGTGGGCAAGACCTACCAGCCAGACATCTGTAATAACTCAGAGCCCTTTCCATCTAGTTGCCCATCACCAACCATTGAAGAGATTTGCTACTAGCCCTTATAGATCGGCTACACCGCCATTGTAGGCAGTCTCATCAAACCATCACCTCCATAAACTTCTCAAACTCAGTCTTGAAGCTAGTTAAGTATTTTGCCCTCACTGCTCCCCTTGGAAGGTTGTTCCAAAACTTCACTCTGATGGTTAGAAACCTTTGCCTAATTTCAAGACTAAGCTTGTTGATGGCCAGTTTATATCCCTTTGTACTTGTCCCCATATTGGAACTTCACTAAAATTGCTTTTCTCCCTTCCTGGTATTTATGCCTCTTATGTATTTATAGAGAGCAATCATCACCCTCAGCCTTCGTTTGGTTAGGCTGAAAAAGCCAACCTCTTTGAGTCTCCTCTCATAAAATAGATTTTCCATTCCTCAGAGCATCCTGGTAGCCCTTCTCTGCATCTGTTTCAGTTCAAATTCATCTTTCTTAAACATGGGAGACGAGAACTGCACACAGTATTCCAGTTGAGGTTTCACCAGTGCCTTGTATAATGGCACTAACACTTCCCAGTCTACTGGAAATATGCATCCTAGGACGCCTTTTTCACAGCTGCATCACCTTGCTAGCTCATAGTCATCCTGTGATCAACCAGAACACCCACTTCTTTCTCCTCTTCCTTTCGCTTCCACCTGATATGCCCCTCCAGCTAAGAGGAAAAAATCTTCATTAGTCCCTAAATGCGTGACTTTGCACTATTACATTTCATCCCATTTCTATTACTCCAGTTTACAAGGTCATCCAGATCTTTTTGGATGATGTTCCGGTCGTCCTCTGTATTAGCAGCACCTCCCAGCTTTGTGTCATTTGCAGATTTTATTAGCACACTCTCACTTTTTGTGCCAAGGTCAATAATCAGAATATTTAATCATATTGGTCCCAAGACAAGTCCATGAGGAACTGCACTAGTAACCTCCCTCCAGCCTGACAGTTCATCTTTCAATATAATCCACGGTAGCCTCCCCTTTAACCAATTCCTTATCCACGTTTCAATTCTCATTAATCCCCATCTTCTCCAATATAACTAATAATTTCCCACATGGAATTATCTCAAATGCCTTCCTGAAATCCAGGTAGATTAGATCAACTTGATTTCTTAGACAAAGGAAACGCAGTAATAGTCTCAAAGAAGATGATGCATCATTGACAATGCAGGCCTATATGTCTCCTGTTTTCACTTGCACTGAATTTGGCAAGAAGCAGTTCAGTGGTGAAGACATTAATCTTCATGAAGTCGCCACTCTTGCTTGACAGTCTAACTAGCTTGGAGCTGTTCAGTAAGGGGAGGAGGAGGCCTTTTATAGCCTGGTTGGTTTTAGGATGAATAAGAAGATTGAATGAATGTTAGAGCAAGTTCTGCAGGAGGCTGCTGGTATTTTCAGTTTTAGCTATTCTAATCTGGTATGTTTGTGGCTGTCCCACTGGCTCTTTCTTTGCCTGTTAAACCCCTTTTGTTCTGGTGTAGTGAGGATGACTGATATAATAACTTAAACAAGCTACGCTCTAAACATTTCATCTGCATTTAACTGAAAATCAGTTTTGTTGGAAAGGATTTTTATGAAATCTGTTATGGGGATGATCCTCTAACTGCTAAATATCAGATAATGGGATTATAGAGCTGATACATTTCCTGGATGAATATCAGATTATATTCAACAATACTTTCATAACTAATAACAGTATCTAGTGTCCTCATTTGCCTTAAGCTTTTGTTTAGTACATGACATTTCATTGTTAATATAGTATAAAGAGACTTCCAAATTGAATTTTTCATGATGGCTCAAACTTCTATAATTGATTAATATTTATACTAAATAATTTCATGTCTTCTATACATTTCTTTATGAAACTGCGGCTGTTCAGATACAGTATTTGTAAAATCAGTGCTGCTGAAATAGACCTGATAAATAATTTTAGGGGTCTGGGAAAGAAAAGGAAACCATCGTAGAACAATATTAACAAAAACTCTTATTAGTAAATGTGCCTACTAGCGAGGTTTTTTGTGATGTACTTGTACTGAATTATTAAGGCATAAAAATGTGAACCACTCATACTTTGGAGGGACACGTAGTGACATTTATGAATAATGGAAATGAAGTACACACAAGCCTAATGAACAGGGTTTTTTATTCTTAGTGCACCACAGATTGATGTCAGAGAATCATGCCACCATGACCAAGAATAATTATGGCAGATAATGTGAATGCCTTATGTTGAATAGATGCCACAGCAACTAAAAACTTTTGTTTAATGTGACTTTTATTCAACAGCCTAATCAAATTCTTGTGTTGTTATACCTTTTGATACCTTTGCCATTCTTACTGTATTCTCTTTGTAGGCATTCTGTACACATCAGCAATACATCATAAATGGAAAATAGGAAAACAAACAAGTTCCATTTAATTGAGAAACTGCAGTTAATAATTTTGAATCTAAAAAATCTACCCACGGAAGGTGGGAAGAAGAATTAAATTGGTTTACTATTCTACTTACTTCAGATACCTAGTGAAGGAATGTGAGGGGGTGTTTCCCTGGTGTGTTTCCTTGCTTAGAAATAATCAATGTTAGCACTGGTAGTTACCTCTTTTATACAACTTTATGTTTAGTATTACTTTGTAACAGGTAGGGTGTCTGAAATATCTTTGAAATAAACCAGTGAATTTGCTATTGGCGTCAACCTGAAGTATTGTTAAACCAGTGACCTGAAGATGAATGGCTCACTTTTTTTACCCAATCCTTGAGGCATCTAGAGCTTTTCTCTAATTAGGTTTGTTAGAAGTTGCACTTCAGAATGGATGCTAATGTAGTTCTCTGGCTCTGAATGTAAACTTCTGAAGGCCAAGTGTCCAGGCTGCTTTCTCGTTCTTGTGGCAGATGTGAAGGTGTTCTTATCTTAGCCTGTGCTAGTTGGAACTCTTGATGGCAGCCTTTACGGAGAGGCTGAAGATTGAATGGGCGTGCCAGACATGACATACTCAGGGCTAAGGCACTTGACCGCGCTCTCTTGGAGTTTGCACTATTCCTTTCAACCAGGGCTTCAGTTTTCAGTGGTGTATCTCTTGCGTCTTTCATTAGCAATAACTCTATTAAAATCCTCTGATTAAAGATATCAATGGCTGCATAAATGGGATAGCATAGGTTTTATAGAAGGGATGGTGGGCAGGATAATCTTATTAGGTTCTTATAAATTGCTTTTGGCCGGGGGTTTCAAAGAAGATTTAGGAAGTTATTTTCCCAGTTCCTGTCAAATTTCAGTGGCAATTGAGCATTTAATTCTCTTCAGCTTCTCTGAAAAGTCTTCACGGTAGGTGTTGAGGAACCTGTGGTACAATCAATTACTTGTCTTCATGTAGAAGATGTAGACATAATATTTTTAAACTGAAAATTCAAAATAAACCACCAGTTTAGAGAAGACCTTTGTCACTGATTTTTGTATAGTGAAACTTTCATTAAATAATCAAGGGAATGATCCATTTTTGGAACTTTGGGTTTCTTTTGTATACTTTCATCTAAATCTTGTTTCCTTTTTTCTAGCAGGTCACCGACAAAAGTTGGGTCCCGTATATTAAAGGTGGGTGTCTCTTTATATAATCTTAAATGTTTATAATTTGACAAATGCTTATGTAACATGCCTGACCTTAAGTTTATAATATTGGGTCACAATGATGTGTAGCTGCATGCCTAGGCTGAAAGGGGCAAACTAAAGATGAAGCTTTTTCCCAAATCACTTTCCTTGTTGTGGGTTTCTTGACTTTTTAAGCTTCCACATTTTTAAAGTTTAAACTTTTTTTTGTTTCCCTTGGTTTAAAGAAAAGAAACATGGACCTATGTGCTTTGACCAAAGAGCTAATAAATGGTATCCTTAAATTTGCAGAGTTTATAATTACTCAAACAGTATGTAGAGGAACTGAACTCCTCTCTTTTGTGTTATATTCAGATACAAGAGTATGTCTGAGTGTTTTGGTCACCTTGATTATGTTGACTTATTTCAAATTGTTGACCAAAATTTCTATTTATGTTTTGGTGACAGAAGGCAATGAAGTGTTTATACTTCAAAATCTACCACTTCTGGTTACATGAAAGCAAAACTCTAAATTTAGCTTATCGAGGCAGCATCACCACTTCCCACGCAGGTAATTAGTATGCTGCTTCTGTGCACAATGACAGTGCAGCTGAACCTCTGCCGTTTATTAAGTAGGTCAGGAATTGGTATATATAGAGATACAATTCATTATATGTGTTGGGAGAAGGACCAAAGGTGATGCTGTGCAATAATCTTTTATGTGGAGTAAAGCAGGGTTGGCATTTTCAGTCCTAGAAGTGCTGGGTAATCAGTAGTGAAAATAGCAATATTTTGATTGACCAACAGAAAATAAGTCATAACACTGTCTCACAGATAACAGCATACCTTTATTCTTTCCACTGTAGTGTGATTTAGGAGGAGAGATTTAGAAAAGTCAGTGACTTAATTCTGTCATTACGCTTATAGGTGTGTCTCCTGGTATCCTGCTTTAATTTCAGCGTCTCCTTGACAATATGGTATTAAATGTCTAAACTTTTCAGTAAATGTAGTTCCATTTAATTGTGACAGAAAGTAGTATGTGGACATGGATTGAGTTGGATTCCATGTATCACTGGCTAAACTTTGAGTGAAAATATTTGGTTATATGCAGTGGCTGGGCACTACTGTTTGTTGCTTATGAGGTCTTCACCAGGTTAATTTTCATTTTTCATTAAAGAGAACATCTTCCTAAATCATGTCACCTTCAAAAATCAGCCTTGTATAAAAACACACTATCCGCTTCACTGCTTGGTACCATTATCAGTTCATTAAACTTGTGACTAACTGTACAGTTGAAGGAATTTGGGATCTTTCACAAGTCCAAAGTCTACTGTGTTAATGTCAACAAAAGTGGAAATTAATATAGCAAGCTTGCTGAGGCACGGACAACAGTGGGATGTATTTGTGTCAGAATGTGTTTGCTTCTTGTCACCATGCCTTTGAAGAATAGCCTAAATTAAAATGTCGTAGGAGTTTACTATATGATGTCTCCTCACTAAGAGTAATTAGAAAAAGTACATTTAAAATATACAAGTATTTCTGTTATGGGGAAAGTGCCTTTATACTCTCCTGTTGAGTAATTTTACTCATTAATTAGTTCTCTGATAGAATAACTGCAGGTGCTTCTCTGCTATATACTAATGTATATTTCTGGGCCAACACTTTAAAAAAATGTGTGCCTAAAATTTGGCTTTCAAAGGACAGCTGACTTCCACTGAAATCACTGGTAACTGCATGGTGTTCTGCTTGGTTAAAAATCAGGCTGCTGATTTAAGTGCCTGAATATGGATTTGGGTGCTGGAAATCAGGATCCTGCTTTTCAAGAACTTGCCCTTATTTTCTAACTTTCCAATTCAAATAGTTAGGGAGTGTATTATAGACAATTCTCCCTGTTCCTTCTCAGGCCATAAACATGTTGACTTCTGATTTTTAACTGAGATTAGTTAAGGGGTTTAATTGTAGACTGAACTGGATCCCAATCAACAGTTGTAATATCAGACCAAATTTTAATTTTTTGACAAATTAAAAACTTTATCTGGCATGTTGCGGGGTGGGTGCCAGTTAGTCAAAAACTCCAGTTAACTAAGAGTTATACTTACCAATGGATTACCAATTTTCAAAGAATTATAATACAATAAAATGAATACATTCCTATTCTCGCCCTTTACAAGACATGTACAAATATCTATTTTCTCTTTTAATGTCAACACAACTCTTACGTTTCTCTCCTTTGCTTTTCACTGATATTTTGGATGCTACTGTGGTGGTGTGGCGTTATTTTATGATAAACACAGGCCATACATCAAGTAATAAACCCACCCATCATAATGGTGGATACAAATAGCCAAGAAGAGCCGAATGCTTTTCTAACGTGAGTGTAGTCCGACTGCTCTCGGAAATACTTGGGTCCCAAATAGATTTGGCATTGATTCTGTTTAGATTCAGCATTGGTCTTGGTTACTAGACTGAAGATTTGTGTTGGGAGGTATCAGAAATGCCAATCTCTAGAACTTTCTGGTGGCGAAGTGCCAGATAGTACAGCTTTTTACTGTACTAGGTTACTAAAAAATCTAGAAAAGATAGACCAAATCTGCTTGCAAATTCATAGTAGAATGGTTGTCATTTAAAATTTCTATCCAGGTACAATAGTCTGCAAAATAAAGGGGCCTAGCCTCTGTCAAGAAACAAATATTCAGTTTCTGTAAAATGTCAAGTGCATGTACATATTACTAGATATGAAATGTCCGAAATCTTCTAGCTATGAATTGCAGATTAAAACTGGTAACAGTTTGAAGGCTTAATGAAATAAGTGGTCTGGATGGGGATGGGAAGGAGCACTATTAACTCAGAGCAAATCAGGGAGCAGTGATTTTCATGTATCATTAGACCAGAGGTGTAGAATAACGTTGGCTGTATCTGAGTTCAGAGAATCAAGTTGTTCATTTTACATTGCTCCTGCATTGGTTTTACCTCTTTGCAGGGTAATCATTAAATTAATGGCTTGTCAGATGACTCTCTCAGCCAGTCATGTGCCAGGATTTGGCTCTTCTGTGTAAAAATAGCTACTACTGGCCTTTGCTGTGGGTTTGGGCTCCAAGTGCCACTCTTCTCCACATCATCGTAAGCCGTATAGTATGTGAACTGCAGAGTATCTAAAAGCTTATGGGTCAGCATATAATCAATATTCTGTCAGCTGAAATGAAAATTAGCTTTTTTTTGTCCCCTTAGCAGTGCTGAAGAGGAGAGAGTGAATTCCTAATCAGTAAGTTGCAATAGCAGATGTGCAAGGAACACTTCCACTGATTAGTAACATCAGTTTTCCAGTGTAACTTTTTTTCTATTCCTGAAAAATGCTCATTTTTGCTCCCTGGATTAAGCTTGGAGAAATGGTGGTGGTTTCCTGAAAAATATTGCACAGAATGCCATACCAGTACAGCCAGTAACTATTTAGAAAAGCTGTTCAAGAAGTAATGAGTATAACTATAACTCATAACATATTTCAATTAAAGAAATACTTTCTTTTGGACATCTTTTTTTGTCATTGTATGAAAAGTCCACACTTTTAACATGCAATTGTAGGTTTTTAATCAATCTCTAAAATGTTTAGAATTAAGTTTAGTTACTTGACCTAAATAAATGGCTAGAATAAATATTTTAGAATTGGGTTCCAAACATTTGCTTTAGGTTTTAGTGTATTTAATACACTTAATATAAAACTTCATTGGGTCCATTACATTGTGTTCCTGGAACTGCTCCTATGTAAACTTGTTAAAATTTATGCTTCATTGTACTTCTTCACCCCCAGTCACACTTAGATAAGAAAGTGCGCTTAAGGTTGCATTGTATGTTTAGGATTTGCTCATAAAGTTAAAATATAATCAGTGGAAGTACTATTCAGATGAACGGTGCAAGATGCAGACTGCCCTGGATGTGAAAGTATTTTCTAACCACAACATTTCTTATTTTTGTAACAAGCAAATATCCCATAAGGATCACCCTTAATGACTTTCACTTTAGGGTGGAGCAGTTTTCTGGCTCCGGAATGGTAAACAATTGCTTAAGTATTTTCTTGTTTGTGTTCATTAAACCTCATAATGACATGGGTTTACTATACTGTAATACAGTTTCATTAGATTCCAAAAGCATCAGAGTGAATATACTTTTGTATTTAGTTGTGTTAACTAGTATTGCTCTGCCAGGTATTAAGCAGTTATAGTTAGGACAGAATACAAGGTTGTGAATTTTCAAGAGCTCAAAGACTTGTTTCCAATTGCCAAATGTGACTGTCCTTATTTAACCTGGAAGCTACTAATCACATTACGCTTGCTGTTGTGGGTGATGGTAGGATTAGCAGTATTTTCACATTTTAAAAACCAAGCACCTAAAGATCACTTGTACTGAGCTAGTTTTGCATAATCAAGAGAAACTTTATGTAAACAGTCTTCATTTATATCAGAATGTTTGCCCCCTTGGGATATTTTGCTGCTTTGCCACTTAATTTATATTTTTGCTAAATTACTTCTCTTAGTGAGGAATTTCTTATTTCTTTCCTTACTTATTATTGATGGTTGTTTTTACAGGAAATAGACAGCAATATACACAGAGTTGCAAATGAGTCCCTGATACAGGAAGTAAAACAAGATGACTCCAAAGAGGTTGGTTAAACATCTGTTTTGCAGTATATAAAATGTCTAAACTTAGATTTAAAATTTTCTTAGCTGAATTAAATTTAATATTTCTAGCAATATATTGAAATTGGAATCACTTAAGAGTTTTAAATTTACCTTCATACAAAATCTTTAGAAATAGTTATTGTAAGCAGACGAAATGCTGTTCAGTTGCGGAGGGAGGGAATCGAGCTAAATATGTTCAAAATAAAAATTCAGGATTTGTGCCCACTAAATAATTTGGCTAGTTTATAGTATAATGAATAGGGGAGTGCAGGGGATGACAGATGTCCAAAGAGAATCAGATTTGATTTTTCTGTGTTTTGTTACCTTATCTTTTAAAAAATTTAAACTACAGTCTGCATTTTCTGAAGTCACTTGCCCCCATTACCACTCAAGTGGGTGTATTCTGTATTCAGCTTCTAGCTTCCATAATTTTGTTTAAAAAATGCTGGAGGGTAATATTGGTCTTGTCTTTGTTTTCATTATAAAAGCAAGATAATTTTTCCATAGAAGCTGAGACCTATCCTATGCTGTGGCATGCATTGCCTGACAAGGGTGCTCTAAGAACTCTGCCTTCCTATCTTTGTATGTCTTGGCAAACATCTGTTTTGGGTTTTTTTAGATTATTGACAGTATTATAGAAGAAAGCCAAAAGGTCCAACAGCCAGAAGATGATCCTTTGGCTTCCCAAGAAAAAGAACTAACTGATCAAACTTCAGATACAAATACTTGGATTCCTGGAACAGATATCCTTAGTAATATTCCTGAACTACTAGCTACAGAATCAGCATTTCAAGAAGATACTCAAGAGCCTGTGACTCAGAGTACATGTGAGGAGTCAGAATTGGAATCCAGAGAGGTTTTTTTGCCTTCTGACCATACCGTTGACCATCAAGGTGAAACCACTAATAAACTAGCAGAAATAATAAATGCAACTGAAGAGCTTAAAATCTCTGAAACTTACTCAGCAAAAGAAACATCTAAAAATGAGGAAATAACAGAAGTGAAGCAGACAGATATTTTAGAACAGATGACTTCAGATTTCTTACCTACCGAAGATCTTACAACAGAAGAAATGCCCCCAGCCAAACCCCCAAGGCAACTTAGTGTAGAACCTGATATAGTTGCGAGCACTAAGAGATCTCTTCCGGCACGCCCACCGCCTCCAACAAATGTTCCTCCTCCTAGACCACCACCACCTGCACGGCCTGCTCCACCACCACGGAAGAAAAAGAGTGAATTGGAGTTTGATGTGCAAAAATTATCTGGTTTAGAAGGCAAGTATATGCTTTGCCCTAAGGTATTCTGTCCAGATTAGTGCACCAGCTTTCTGTCAATAGACAGTTTCCATTTTTCTGCTTTTCAGAAGTTATTCAGCCTCTTGATTTTCTTTTGGCTAGCTATCCTTCAATTAGAGATGCAGTCAACTGAACAATCGCATGGGATTTTCTGATATCTATGTGAATTAGGAGTCCAAGGCCTTTAGAAAGACAACCGGATTTGAGCTGTTAACTCGCATATTGTGTTTTTAAACTCTTACTCCATACGTCAGGCATGGTCTAGATAATACTTTGTCCTGCCATGAATGCAGAGGTCTGGATTAAATGACCTCTCGATGTCCCTTCCAGTCCTGGGAGTCTATGTTTAAAGAAGCTATGGTGGTGTTTCACCAGGGCTGGAGGGGACATCCAGAGGTCATTTAATTCAGACCTCTGCACTCATGGCAGGACAAAGTATTATCTAGAGTAGACCATGCATTGCCCTGACTTAGGTGCTGGTACTGCTTAGTAGAAATAGTTATCTAACGAAGTCTTATACGAGGAACAGAACAATGATAGTGTATTCAGCAGCTTGGTATATACGGCAGGCTTCCCAGAGTTGGGCAGATTGCAGCTGAAGCATGTATAATTTAATTCTCCATGTTAATAAATAGACCAAAGTAAACAAAAACAAGTTCTGCCCAGGCCCTTGGGGGGGAAAAAGCCAGTAACATCTAGGGCATATAATAGCAAATGTACCTTTTTCGAATCTGCAGTTGCTTTATAGTTTGTAGAGAGAATTTAACAGCTGTTGGTCTCTTTGCTTTAAATACAGTGTCAGACTGCATGGCCAAAGATTCTCAGCCTTCTTTGGATCTGGCAAGCGCAACCAGTGGGGATAAAATAGTTACTGCACAGGTTAGTGCACTATTATATTATTCTGCATTGTGGCTATCTAGAGTCATGTTCATGTATCAGGGCCTCATTGTGGTTGGTACTACATATGTGTATGCACAGACAAAATGAAGAGTCTCCTTATCTCTATAATTACATATATTAATGTATATAGCATACAAATGAAGTAAAATCTTTGGATGCTCTTAATAAAGTACAGTCTTTAGAAATCATACTGAATGGGTACATTTAAATAGGCACTTTCACATCTTAACAAACTTGGAGAAATCAAAGGTGCACACATGTAACTAATACTGTATAAAATACAATGCAGCAAAAGGAGAATGAAAATAGTGACGGCATGTTTTTAATTTACAGTCCTTTAATGCAGATAAAGCCTTCCACACGTGCTGTCTCCTAGAGCTAACTACAAGTAGCAGCACACTTAAATGCATTCTCTTCCTTCTCCAGGTTCTCTCTAACCCCACCTACCTGTATCCCAACTAGTCCTGGGGAGAGTCCATGACAATAGAAAATACATTTACTTTGTCAGTATTTTTAGTACAGAGGTCGGCAACCATTCAGAAGTGGTGTGCCAAGTCTTCATTTATTCACTCTACTTTAAGGTTTCGCGTGCCAGTAATACAGTTTAACGTTTTTAGAAGGTCTCTTTCTATAAGTCTATGATATAGAACTAAACTATTGTTGTATGTAAAGTAAATAAGGTTTTAAAAATGCTTAAGAAGCTTCATTTAAAATTAAATTGAAATGCAGAGACTCCCATACCGGTGGCCAGGACCCAGGCAGTGCGAGTCCCACTGAAAATCAGCTTGTGTGCCGCATTTGGCACGTGTGCCATAGGTTGCCGACCCGCGTTTTAGTACATCTCTTGCCAATGGAGGTTTTTTGTCTGAATAATGTTTTTCTATCTCCCAATCCACCTTTTGTTTGATTGTGCAGTAGATTTTTGATAAACTTGATGCATCTGAAATTATTGTGGCCAAATTCACCTCAGGGTTAACTTCATTATAGCCAGTGAAGTTACCCAGGGATTTGTTTGACCCTGAACTTTCACCGCAGTATGTAGCAAGAGAAAATGAGAACTGGAAAGTCACTTAAATATAAGCACAATCCCCCTTGGTTGGGATAAAGACAAGGGAAGCTATTAGATCTTGGGGCCCAATCCTTCATAAGTGCTCAGAAATCAGTAGGAGCTGCAGGTGCTCAGCACTTGCAAATATCAGGCTTATATGTTTAAAGTCTTGTGTATTTGGGAGTCCATCTGCGTAGCTGTTCGTTCAGAATACTTTATTTATAAACATTAAATGTACATTTTTTTTGATTGGGAAATGGTTAAAATCTCTATTTTTCTGGAAATCGATTGCAATGTAATTGCCAATTTGTACTTCTGAAATTATAGTGAAATTAATGTACTTAAAGAAGTAAATGCATCTATTAATGTGTATATCTATGCATACATACAACTGCAGGAAAATGGAAAAGCAGCTGATGGACAAATAATACCAAATGAATTGCTTGGACCACAAAGACCCAGATCTAACTCTGGACGAGAACTCACAGATGAGGTATTACTTCTTTCTTGTGTATGCTTTTTTTTGTAGTCTGAGAGATGGGTTAGCCCTGCTCGTACACTGTTGAACCATGATATACTGAGGTGGGGAAGAGGAAGACGCAGTGGGGAATGGTGTAGAGCAACACTATTTTTCTTCAAAAGTTAGGTGTTCAAGTGAATCAAGGACTGTGAATGCTCAAAGTGTTTAAATGTCTTTGTATTGAGAGTTCCAGAATTTCAAGTGTGTTTGGCTGCACATTTTGTTAGAAGGTAGAGTATTTTCTGTCATACTTATGACTAAGGGTATGTTTATGTCACAGAAGTCACGCAATCCATGACTTCCGGAGATCTCCGTGAAATTTTGTGCTTCAGCCCCTGGGGCTGCGTAACAGGAGTTGGCAGCCAGCTGGGTCCCGGCAGGGTTCCAGCGACAGCAAAAGCCTCCTCAGGGTCCCCCTTCAGGTTTCCATCCACAGGCAAGAGCCTCCTCGGGGGGGCCCTTTTCAGGGTTCCAGTGACTCAAGGGAACAGCCTCCCGGGGGGATGGATGGGGAAGAGAACCCTGCAGTTCTCCATGAGCTGCAACAGCAGAAGTCAGACCCGTCATAGCTTCCATGAACTTTTGTTTATTGCCCGTAACAAAATCTTATCCTTGCTTATGACTTGTATTCTTGCCCATTCAGGCATTTTATAGGATTCCCTCGCCTCATAAATAGGCACTAGTTGTCTTGTTGGAATAACACCGTTGGCTTTGTGTTTTCTTTTTGTTTTTCCCTTATGTATCTCTTGCTTCATTCCATACCTTAAATTTGTACTAGCTATTTCAGCAACATTTTAAATTCCGTTCATAAGAGTATAAGAATGGCCATATTGGGTCTGACCAGTGGTCCATCTAGCCCAGTATCCTATTTTCCGACAGTGGCCGGTGCCAGATGCTTCAGAAGGAATGAATAGAGTAGGGAAATATACTGAAAGATCCATCCTGTTGTCCAGTCCCAGTTTCTGATAATCCACGGTTTAGGGACACCCAGATCATGGGGTGGCATCCTTGACCATTCTAGCTAATAGTGATAGGTGGACCTGTCTTTAAAATTATTCTTTCTTGGATTGCTTTCCCCCTCTCCGTTCTCAAACTAAGTACCATCATGAATGGGAATTCCAGCAAGTTTAACTTGTCATGCATCTAAAAAGAATGGAGGAAAACCTTTCTTCAGATCAAATGAATATCTTCCTAGTATGATTAGGAAAAAGATGGCTTATTAATAAAATAAAAAATGAATGGTGGCATGAATAAGCCAACCAAGGACTTAATCATTGCTATCATTGGATGGCAGACCAGGTCTAGGACATCAGTAGGTTAAACTGTCTTTCAAAAGCTGTCCTAGTCAGGGCAAAACAAGGACTCAACTGTTATAGGCCACAGTGCCCCCTGGTCAATAGAGGTAGGCGATAGGCAGATAAGACGGTCCTCCCTCTTCCATATGAACATAAATCTAAAGTAAAGTTTGAAGGGAAAGAATTCAGCATTTTGGAATCTGCATTTTATCCAAGATGCTCCCTTATCCATTTTTTTAATTGTATAGTGGTAGTTAGCTCTTAGAGGGCAGTATTCATTTACCAAATATCGATTCAGAAATTGAAGATAGTTGAGTTTGCATGTTGTAAAACAAGACAAGTTAGGTCTGTGTCACGTAGAATGCTTCCCTTCACGCATCTAAAATGTGTAACTCTACTGGTATAATCCAAGTAGTTGGGTCCTTTTTAAAAATGCTGTCATCGGCATTCTACATGTCTAAATCAAGACCATTTGTGAAAAAATGGTTCCTGTATTGTAGTATTGGAAGGCATAAAGTGTACTGCAGAATTTCCCATTAAAAACAAATATAAAATATTCCAATATATAAGGTGTCCTTTTTTCTTTAGAATCCTCTAAAATCATTGTTTTAAGTCTCAGACTTAAAGGAAGCCTCATGAATGTCAGATTCTTCATATTTTCTTTACTGCAGGAAATTCTAGCGAGTGTAATGATAAAGAACCTTGATACAGGTGAAGAAATACCATTGAGCTTGGCAGAAGAAAAATTGCCAACAGGCATTAATCCCCTGACATTACATATCATGAGGAGAACTAAGGAATATGTCAGGTATGAGTGAAAATGGCTTCTAGCTGTTCATCTCTGATAGCTTGTGATATACTGCTGTGGTCCCTTGCTCTAATCCTGCTGTTTTGTTTCTGTACCCATTATTTTGTTTAAAGCCTTTTTTAACGGAAGCAAGGAAGTATGTTTCAACCCATCCATCTATTTGTGATGTGTATAATTTGAATGTTGTTACATAGATCTCTCTGAGATTAGCTTATTTAATTAGAGGGTGTCTCTTGAAATACTATATTTTTAGGATAACTGACTATTGGACAATAAAACTGACTGGATCTGCAAGTGTTCAGCATCTTTGAAAATCAGCCCTAACTCCAAACCAAATAGCAGCAAATATGCGTAATGTGGCCACTTCTGACCTGAACTGAATGCATTTTATTATATCACAATAATAGTTATAATAAATTTATGGGAAAATAAATATTGAGATCATTCTTGCTTTGAAATTCTATGGCCACCATTACAGTTGGGTATTTTACAGTCTCCATCCTATTTAAGCAGGTTTATAATTCCTCTTAAGTTCTTGAATAAGTTCTTAGATTGTTGTCAATTGACCTTATGGTAGACTATTGCAGATACTTCATGCTGATCATTAAGTCATATTTAAATGCAGAGATCTCTAATCCCTTAGCATAAATCTCAGATGGGAATTGGAACATTTGTATTGTTTATAAATACGTCTAGCATTGAACAATATAGTGAAACAAAAAAAGTTGTTATACTTACAGATAATTTGATAGCCAATTAATATATTGTCTGCTTGAGACATTCTTTCTCATCTGTGTTTTGAAGAGCCTGGCCTTTCAGAATATTTGAATGTACATAAGGTGATAGATAACCTGTAGCTTGAGTTGGTCTCTCTGGAGAGATGCGTATGCAGTTTGTCTTAATCAAGGTACCTAATGCATTGTATCTGCTGACTAAAACTATTGCTTGCTGATTGTGATGCTGAACATTATTGGAGGATGTGTAACTTACTACTGGACTCCTAAATCAAGAGCTATCAAGACGTGATATAAGTAGGAATGTAAAGATATGGTTTAATGCTTAATAGAATGATGCTAGCACATTAATTGGTGTTAAGAGCTTTTTATGGTAGCTTGCATATAACATTGTATATTTCACAGCAATGATGCGGCACAATCTGACGATGAAGACAAAATGCAGACACAGCAAACTGATTCTGATGGAGGAAGGTTAAAACAAAAGACGTAAGACT
Source organism: Sternotherus odoratus (assembly GCA_032164245.1). Taxonomy (NCBI): domain Eukaryota; kingdom Metazoa; phylum Chordata; order Testudines; family Kinosternidae; genus Sternotherus; species Sternotherus odoratus. Next base: position 83,841,400 of record JAVMKO010000009.1, on the reverse strand, counting down.
TTAGGTCTCTTGTTTCAATACGTTTTATATAAACTACCACTATCTTTAGAAGTACAAATGTTTTGTTTTTATGTAATGATCTGCTCTCTGGTCACAACTTGTCCCCCCTTTTCATGTTTAAGAATGACTTCAGAACATGGGTCTGAAATCAGTTATGCCCAATACTACTAAATATTAAATATAGGCAGCTATATATTACCCTAATTAAATTGCTGATTTTTATTAGCAAAAAAAGCTGAATAAAGAGGTTTAAAACAAAAAGAAGGAAGTACTATTTCACACAACACACAGACAACCTCTGTTAATCCTTGCCAGGGGATGTTGTGAAGGTCAAAAGTATATAACTGGGTTCAAAAAATAATTAGGCAAGTTCATGGAGGGATAGGTCCATCGGTGGCCGTCAGCCAAGATGGTCAGGGATGCAACCCCATGCTCGGGGTGTCCCAGCTTCTGGCGGTCAAGAGCTTAGGGACTGGACAATAGAGGATGGATCGCTAGACAGTTGCCCTGTTCTGTTCATTCCCTCTGAAGCATCGGGCCCAGCCACTGTTGGAAGACAGGGTACTGGGCTAGATGGGCCATTAATCTGACTTAGTAAGGCCATTCTTTATATTAAGATGTAAAAATACAAATAGAAATAAACACTTTGGATTTTAAATAAAGTTTTGGGTCACAAATTGCAAATACTACATCTGATTGGCAGGGCTGGCTCCATGCACCAGCCTAGTAAGCCTAGTGCCTGGGGTGGCAAATGGGAGGGAGTGGCATTCTGGGCTCTGTTTTTGGCGGCACGCCTGCAGCAGCTCTGCCAGGGAAGAGCGGCGGAGCTGCTTGAGGTGGCAAAAACAGTAGCGTCGGCCCTGCTGACTGGTTTTCTTTGCATGACACGGGTGGTGAAAAAATATTCTTGCTTTTTAAGGACTCAGCTGAAAAAGTTCCTGGGCAAATCAGTAAAGAGGGCAAAACATCTTGCTGAAGAATATGGTGAACGTGCTGTAAATAAAGTTAAAAGTGTTCGAGATGAAGGTCAGTGAAATGGGATCGTTATCTGATAGAGCCCAGTCTTGTATATCTCTTGGGACAAACGCCAGCTGTATAAGGGAATCTGGGTTCTTCCATTCAGGGGAAAATTAAAAATGAATATGCTCCCACCAAATAGCTTCAACATAATGCGGGTTCTCGAGACTGAGGTCTGTCTTGCCGTTCTCCATATGCCATGACAGCCATGGCTTTGTTTGCTTCCCTTGTGTTGTTACTGTTGCTCACACAGTACAAACAGCAGGAAAAGCTGTGGGAAGGGTGGAAGGAGCTGAATAACCATTTTAAGTATAGCATAAAAACTAGTCTATAGATATGCAGGAAATATGGGGGATTAAGACATTTGATTGATGTATCTACTTAATCAAAACAAAGAATTATGCTTGGTGGTTCTAGTGCTGGTCCCCATGTGTATTCCACACCAGGTGTGCACGCACCCAAGATGAGAGATTTGTAGCAGGGAATGCTCCTTGATCTGCACATGCACAGTTGGTTTTCCTTAAAGATGATAAAAACGACTGTAAACAAAGGCCTTGCATGTTGTCCCTGCCTCAGATTTGGATTCGCTTAACATCATTTCACTTAACATTGTAGTTATGTTCTTGAAATATGCTACTTTAAGTGGGGCGTTACTGTATTCTGATCCGGGGGTCTTCAGCAGTGTATGGAGATTAGTGTTCTTCCTTTCACATTAGATTTAGACACACTAATGCAGTAATAGCCTTTGTCCAGTTTGTAAGATGTCAGAACTCATTACTAAAATAATCACAATTCATTCAAAACCAAAATCATCATCTTTTCCAAGAAAAATGATTGAGAAATGCCCACTGTTGGGATCAATGCTATCTAATGTGCACTGCTGTGTTCTGCTCAGTGTTCCATACTGACCAGGATGATCCCTCTTCAAGCGATGATGAAGGAATGCCCTATACAAGGCCAGTTAAATTCAAAGCAGCACATGGCTTCAAGGGACCTTACGACTTTGAACAAATAAAAGTAGTTCAGGATCTCAGTGGTGAACACATGGTAAGTTTATCTGTTTGGTGTCAAATTCCACGTTGGTGTAAATGACCACACTCCGCAAGTATTCTCTTCAGTGTGAAATCCAAGTGTATCTTCAGATTATGAAATAATAAAGTAGGGAGACAGAGCCATTAAGGCTCATTTCTTCTGTCTTCTCTGTGGGTGAGATTCTGTGAGTGAATTTGTCTGGACTCATTCCTGATCCCCCAAGGAGCTATTTGCAGGATGTAGCCCTGTATATGCAGCAGTTAATGCAGTGCCATTCCTCCAGTTAGAAGAGGTATTATGCTGCTTTCTCAGACTCTTGATTTGAGTGTTGTTGTGGAAACTGGGAGCCGTGGGGGCAGGGCCTGGGGTTGAGCAGTGGAAAGTTGGCATCTGTAGCTCCAGCCCCGGAGTCGGTGCCTATACAAGGAGCCGCATATTAACTTCTGAAGAGCCACATGTGGCTCTGGAGCCACAGGTTGCCCACCCCTGATCTAAAGGTTCCAGACCTGCTGATGAACCAGGTGGATGTCAATAAGGTGCCACACGATGGAATTGTTTTCTTAGTTTACTTTTTAAAAAACCTAGAAAAATGGCATGCAAACTGTTACAAGAACATTGAGACTGCCAAGTCAATCCTCAGAAGTTAGAAAATGTCAGAATTCAGGTTGCCTCCCCACCCTTAATTCAGCCCCCTTGTGCACCTGCATTATGACACGGTCACTAATTATGTGACACATACTATTTTTCCCCTGTAGGACCCCTGCTCAAGTAGTGCACAGGATGGAACTGCTCTGGAGATGAGTCAGGGTTGTGTAGTGAACGTAGCTGTTGTTTCTAAGAACTTTGCTTCGTTTCTTAGAGATGTCTCGCACGCGGCAGGGGACTACAGAAAGAGAAAGGAGGGTCTCATAAGGCAGTTGAATGGTGCCCTGGAGAACTGGATTCTATCCCTGCCTCCGCCACAGAGTTCCTGTGGGGTGCAAGTCAAGTCACTTAAACTAGGCTTTTCACAGAGGGTCACTAATTGTGTAACTTTCATTTTCTGAGTACCTGACCTGAGGCCTGCAGGTCTGATTCACCAACGTGCTGAGCACCCAGCTGCCACTGAAGCCAATAGGAGCTGTGCTTTGAACATATCAAGTGCTGCATAACACTAAATACTCTGGAAAAATCAAGTGGTCGTTATCTCTAATTGGGCACCCAGAATTAGTGGATACTTCTGACCTTAATCTCTCTGTGCCTCGGTAAAAAGTGTATAATAATAACCTCTCATTTCCCACGGGTATAACATAATTGTGCTAATGTTTGTGAAGCACTCCGATAGTGTGGTGATGCCATAGACAAGCTGGTGAGAAGTTGTTAATTCTGTCATCCTCGTGGGGTTTGAATAGTGTGCAGTAAATAAGGCATGGGGCCACATATTTAATGATAGGGAGAAATAAAAATGGAATAGCTGCACTTCAAGTGAACACTGTCCATCCTGTGCATTGACTGAAGCAGGGGTCCGGTGTAAAAAGTATTATGCGATGATGTAATTAAAGTCTGTATCACAATGTCTAATCTCAGGGGAACAAATTTAGATTGCACAGACAACCTTAAATCTGCTGTTTCGTAACTTTTGGGTGCTTAATTTCACAGTCTTAATAAAATGTTAATTTATCATGGAGGTGTATGTATATACCAGTTAATATGGTAGTTAATGGTTCTAGTATGGAAAAAGGTACTTGCATTGTTTTATTGTGAACTCTTATTTTTGACAGGGTGCTGTTTGGACAATGAAATTTTCTCACTGTGGCCGATTACTGGCATCAGCTGGACAGGACAATGTAGTGAGAATCTGGGTTTTAAAGAATGCTTTTGACTATTTCAATAACATGCGACTGAAATACAATACAGAAGGTACCTCTCCATATTTCACTGGTACTTTAAGGACATCAGAAATTCTAGAACTATCTAGAGTTTTTTCTTGTATTTTTTTAAAAAGGTCTACTTAAATAGTTTCTAACTTTCTGGGTTTTAATCTGTGTCCTAGGTCGTGTCTCTCCCTCCCCATCTCAAGAGAGCCTGAATTCTTCCAAGTCTGATACTGATGCAGGGGTATGTGTACCAGACTGCTTAAAGAACTCCTACACTATGTGTTCCCTGTTTCTGTAATGCTATAGATTTGCACTGCCTTAATTCAAAAAGCATGCCCTAGCTCTGGAGGAGTTCAAACGCTGAAGCCTCAATTCTTAAGTCTAATTCCACTTTATCTTCTGAGGGAGTTTTCCCTCAATAAGAATGCAGGCTTGGATCCTATGTGATATGACTCAAACATTTAGTCACTCAGTCAAAAACTAAGATCTGATTGAAGATGTTTAGTTAATGTGTGCATGTGATACAGGCAAAAAATAAAACGGAGCAAAACTAGATAACTTGTTACAGTCTGCACATCTTCATTTTGATATATTATTAATTAGAGCTAATCCCTCAGTGGATCTTTGAGCTGAATGCTGGAAGTAATTAAATACAGAACTGGAAATATTCTCACCTGGCAGTTTTTCCACAACTTTATTTAAAAAAGAATCTGACACTGTATCCTTAATTCTCACTAAGGCTAAGATCTAGTCATGGGCATTTTTAGTAATAGTCATGGACAGGTGATGAGCAATAAACAAAAACTCACTGCCCACGACCTGTCCAAGTATTGTACTGTAAATACCCAAGATTAAATCTTAGGTGCTTTGGGGGCCCCCGCTACTGCTTGCGATGGGGGTGGGGAGGAAGGAGGTGTAGCCCGAGCAGCAGGCCCCAGGGCTGCTCCAGCAGCAGCCAGTGCGGCTGACTCCAGGCCCCACCCCAGCTTCAGGCAGCCCTGGGGTCAGTGTACAGTCTACTGTAGAGGTCACGGAATCTGTGACTGACTTGCACCCTTCATTCTCATGGATTGATGGGGGGGGATGTGTGAGAGAAAGGGAACAAAAAACACAAGGGAAGTTTTTTAAGAATGATGTGTGTTTGTAATAGATGTGTACAAACACATTTTCATTTATTTATACAGTTACATAAACTGAATACTGCTTAACCAATAAATGAAGAATTGAGCTGGCTTAAATATGCAGTATTTAGACAATGTTACTTTTAATTTATTCAAATCATTTAAGTACAGTAATAAGCATTAATGTCCTGTGATTTACATTTGAGTTTTTACCAAAGTTAATAACTCAGTATACCACAGTAACATTAGTTCATGCTCAGTTTCACAGTTTGTCTGTAACTGCACTGAGTGTTTAAAATGTTATCTGGAAATGTATGCTAGTTTAAAAAAAGGAATGTCATCCTTGGGTAAATCGATACCATCATCAGTGCTCATGTGGATGTTAGTTCTGAGACCTAGCTTTTAATCAAAGGTCCTATGCAGAAGCCAACAATTTTCCTTTCATTTTACATTTGTTTGTTGCTGAAAAGCTCAAGTATCACTGCAGTTTCTACATACCCATTCCCAGTAAGCACTAGGAACCGTTGTGTGTTTTTTTATTTAGAATTTTTTCTCTTAATTGGGCAGTGAAAAAGTAAGTCAGTGAAATGTTAATAAAACAGTGTCTAAAACCCAGGTTATGCATCGTAAAATAGTGTTTGATTAATGGAATTGCTTATCTGCCTTCTCCCATGGGTGTAATGAAAAGCACTGCAGTGTTTGACACTTTAGAATAACTGAAAATTCAAGATGTGTGGTAGAACTTTGTGCTTTTAGAACAATGTAGTTGTAAACTCAGTACACTGCTTATAGCACTATAATTTATTTGGAATGTTCAAATAACTGACATGAATCACTTACTTTTCTAATACTTGGTATTTACGTTTTATATCTGCGCTGAGATATCTGGGGCACATGCAGTAACAATCTGTTCTGTTACTGTGGGTTTTTTCTGTTGCATTGATTTTGATGTATTTTTATCTGATAGGTTTGCAGTGGAGCTGATGAAGACCCTGATGATAAAAATGCACCATTTCGGCAGCGGCCATTTTGTAAATACAAAGGTCATACAGCTGATCTCCTTGATCTCTCATGGTCTAAAGTAAGACAGCTTTTGTGCAGACTATACAGAACTTTCCCATTTCCCCCAATGTTTTGCTGTGTTCCTTTTCTCGCACTTGCCATTGGACATATTGCCATTTATATCTAACCAATGAAACAACTGATTATTAGTCCATGGATATAGGCACAGACCATCTGTGAATTGGCTGATAAATGTACAAAACGCTTTGTAGTTGGTTTCTTCTGGTCTCTCGTAGAGTATCCAGCATAGGAATATTCTCTCTCATTCTAGCTTTGCTGCAGTTTTTAGGGATCCAGATTCTGAGCTGGTGTAAATTGGCAGAGTGTTATTGGATTCAGTGAAGCTGGGCTGGGTTACTCTAGATGAGGATCTGATCACAGAATATTCAGTACCTTCCGATTAGTCATCTCTGATTTCTAGCTGTGTTGTTTGTATTGTATTTAAAATGTGATCTTAGCTGCTGTTCTGTGAAGTGTAGTTTATTGCACCCTTTTAATGATTATATTATGGTTCAGTTTGTTTTGGCAGGAAGCGGAGTCCATTTGTGGCTTTACATCTTTCATATGGTTACATAATGTCCTGCCCCTATTGGCTCCAGATAGAGCAATAGCAACATTTTCAGATAATCAATCACCCCTCTTTTTAAAAGAAGAAGAAAATTTGGAAACTATTTCAAATCTTTTTGACTATTCACTGAAGAACTTAGGCTACACAGAGAGGAGGCAGAAATGATGATTACTATTTTTCAGAGGGTGACTGGCACTGATTGAATGAGACTGGTTGAATAAAACTAATAAAAGCAAGTTTTAAATTCTTACAGCTAATTGTGAAACCCTACTGACTTGTGTTGATGAGCTCTTACTCACCACAGGGCTACTCGTGTGTAAGGGCTCACCAGCATAAGTAAAGGTGTTCCAGTGCAGTTGTTGTTGTTAAATGTGGAAACTGGGGAAACTTTTTATTGGATTTTCTGGAAGTAAACTTAGATTATAAAGATTCAGAAATCAAGATTTTAAATTTACCATTATCAAATCAAGCACCTTAATTTCTGGAGGTCATTACATTTCTTACTCAGTTAAGGGTCTGTATTAAAATCAAAGTAGTGTACATTCAGTACCTGATACAGAACACACCTCAGGGATCTTCTCAAGATACGCAAACAAGGGAACCCAGACAGACCTGTCACATCTGGCCCCAGCACTCTTAGTGAAGGAATATCGAGACTTGTAGAAACTATCCTCAAACCACTCACTATCCGAAGGGCCAGCTTCCTCCAGGACAAAACTGACTTCCTCCAAAAACTCTGCAAATTAACAATTTCCCTCAGAATATATTTACAAGATAATGAACAGCCCTCAGATATTCACCCAAAACATATCACCAAATTCATCCATTTCATCCTCACCCATAAACCATTTTATATTCAACAACAAACACTTTATTCAAACCATAGCAAGAGTCGTGGTTACTAGGATGACATCCCAGTATATCAACCTCTTCATGGCCCACCATGGAGAATTTCTAGACAGATGCACCACGAAACAGGTAATATACCTGAGACACATTTTCATCCTCTGGACAGATGACTTGAGCGCCCTCATAAATTTCCGCCATCACTACCCATCCATGAAACTTTCTAGAACACACCCACACTAGTATCAGTTTCATGGATGCCACAATCCGCTTCAACAGTAGAACCCTCAGACAACCATATACAGAGAACCCATGGATTACCACGCCTACCTTCACCGATCCAGTAACCACCCCAAACAAACCCAGACATCTGTTATTTACTGCCAGGCACTCAGATACCACAGGTTAGTCTTCCAGGAGAAAGTCTGGAATATGTACTAGAACACATTTAAAACTGCCTTCACCAAACAAGGACTCTACCAGAGAGGAATAGAGCATCACGGAACAAGCCACCCAAATGCCCCGAGAAGACCTACTTCAGTACAGAAATAAACCCCACTCCAACCACACACCCCTAGTTTTCCCCACCACTCCATGCCAGAACCAATCTCGGAGGTGGGGGGGGTGTATCAAACAGTAACACCCTCCATTTGATGGATACCTCATCCAGAAAGAAATCTTTCCTGAATCCCATCTTCTGGCTTTTAAACAAGCTCCATAATTACAAGCAAGCTCCCCACAGACCAGGACACCAACTCAAGGGCACCAGACCCTGCCACAACAACAGATACAAAACTGTAGACGCATCTCCACTTCTCTGATGATCAAAACCCCTCACAGCTCACCTTTCAAGATTCATGGGTCCTACACATGCCTGTCACAACATGTGATGTACTTCATCCCGTGCACTAACTGCCCCAGTAACACGTGTGTGGGTGAAATCGCTACACACTCGAATGAGCTGACACTGAAAAATAAGACAAAAATACCATATTATCTGTGGGTGAGCTCTTTTCATAAAGTGATCGTTCTATATCTGACTTCTCCGGCCTCACCCTCAAAGGTAACTTGCTCAACCCCTGAAGATTACACTGGGAGCTTCAATTCAAAGCTTTGCTAGATACTAAAAATCATGGACCTCAATAGAGAGACTGGATTTCTGGCTTATTACAACAATCTATAACCTAATTAACTACCCCCCAGCTTTTTTTCCTTTCCCCCTTTATGATTGGAGAGATGTTAACTACCCACTTCACCTTGAATGAGTCCATTGAAATATGTGTTAACTACTTATGCTAAACAATCTGTTCCACCTTCTGCATTTCCCATGCTGGGAGATCTCTGTGTCAGCTCGAGAGCTTGTCTCCTACCAACAGAAGTTAGTCCAGTAAAAAATTATTCCTTTGCTGACTTTGTCCTTCACAGGGTGCACAAGAACTAAAAGATTAAACAAAACTTTCAGCTGAAAAAAAGGCTGTAAGCGATATGTATTCAGTACTGAAATAACTCTGAATTTGAGATGGGAGGGGAATTTCCACTGATCTATTCTGTGGTTTCTAGTTCCTGCATTGTTGCTATTTTTGTCGTCCGTACATTCTACTGTTCTTGTGCAAATTGTATAGTCCTTGAAGCCACTGCTGTATGTCTGCAGTTAAAATGAGAAAATTACCCTACCTTCAGTTTTTTATATCACATTTTAAAACTCTCTGCTGAAATAAATAACAGAGCAACCTCTTGGGAATGCAGACATCTGGCCAAAGGAGGCCAGGCAGTAGTCTCTCTGCCCTGACCCTGGAGTTTTTCTTGTACCATGCTTTTTTTTTACAAATACTTTTTAAGATGTAATTGTTAAAACCATTTCATTGTCACTTTTTCATTGATATTTTTTCCTATTTTAAATAAATTCTACCTAAGTTTCTTTTGTGCCTTACCTAAATCAGTGCACAATCAATAAGTATCCTGGGTGAAAATGACATTTTTATGGAAGATTGCATGTTAAGCATGATAGGAGGAAACAACTGAATGGTCTGTGGGAGCTTGTAAATAACTTCACTTGGTATCATTTTAGTCTTGAAGTGTAAAATTTACAAAGGATGAAACCTTGTATGCATGCTCTCAGTAATCTTGTTTGTTTAAAAAAATAATCTTAAAACCTACAGGCTGCATCTTCCAAATGCTGTGAAAATTATTCTGTTTAAGAGCTGAAAATATTATAAAGAAGGAATATTATTTTTCTTCCATTTCTGTGAAAAGGAAAAGTTTGTTGCTGAAGAGTTAATTTGCTCTTGTTGATTATTCCTCTTTTGCAACAGCAACTTTGAAGTTCGTTTCTGTGGAGGTTATTTTGATGCCATAAATGGGAATGGTTCTTGGCTTTAAGATGGGGAATAATCAAGAATAGATGAACGCTAAGGTTTTCAACCAAAATTTTCCACTAATAACTTAATACTGAGTTTCTACTGGAGCTCTGTTACCTGGAAATCTGTTACAATCTGAGCAGGAAATATCATATACCCAACTACATTGTGCTGTGTGCCAATATGTTTGATCAGCCTCTGAATTATTTCATGCAATTTCTTCCACAGAACTACTTCTTGCTTTCTTCTTCAATGGATAAAACAGTCAGATTATGGCACATATCCAGAAGAGAGTGTCTCTGCTGTTTCCAGCATATAGACTTTGTTACTGCGATAGCATTCCATCCAAGAGTAAGTAGCTGTATACTCTTTCTTATAAATAGAGGGGAATATTATTGAAAGGGGGTTAGGCACCTCCCATTTAACTGCCAAACTTAAAAATTGAGTCTCTGTCAAAGTTCGGGTTCATGAGTGCTCTTGGTGCCTCTTGAAAATATTCCCCATGTCCTTAAAATTCTCTCCTGAACACTAGTTATTGGTAGACCCTAGTCCCAGTTGACTGGCTGACATGATATAGACCGTGAATTGTTCTGGTATGCTCTGTCCGCTAGTATTGCATTAGCTAACTTGAGTGTAAAATAAATCATGTTTCAAAATAACATTTCCTAATGTTAACAACTGAGCAGGAACACATTGCAGCACTCTCTGGAAGATTGTCCAACCATCCAGAAAAACATCCGTCCTTTGCAGAGTATATCAGAGAGTAAAAAACTCTAAAGAACACATTGCACCTCTCATAGGGACTCTGAACAGTTAGACCATCTTTGGATAGCAGACATTGATAATATTGCTAAATTAAAAAAAACAAAACAAAAAAAAAACTAGAGGTAGTGCATTGTACACTAAATGATATTTCAAATAGTGTCTGGGTCTTAATTTTACTAATTGATTTGTCTGTAAATTCCTGTTTGGGACGAATGGTGGGGCCGGGGATGGCATTTCAGTGTGTATTTCAGTGCATACACATCCTTTACTCCACAGCTTATGGTATCTGCCCTTTTAGGACGATAGGTACTTTTTAAGTGGCTCATTGGATGGGAAACTACGACTTTGGAACATTCCTGACAAAAAGGTGGCATTATGGAATGAAGTGGATGGGCAGACAAAATTGATCACAGCAGCAAACTTCTGTCAGAATGGCAAATACGCTGTGATTGGCACATATGATGGCCGATGTATTTTCTATGATACAGAGGTAAAAATACCTGTTTTGTATACTGAGTTGTTAATTACAGCCACGGCTTCCATTTATTGATAGGACAGTTTGACTTCTAATTTACATTTATATTAGGTAAACAACTTAGTTTAAAGCCTTTTTTTTACCGTTCATTTACAGAAATAGAAGCTTTCTAAACAGTTACTATTTTTCAAGTTCTAGACAGACTACTTTATGCTGCCTGCAGTTTTATCTAATACATTCCAGTCATTAAGAATCAATGTCATTTCTCTCTAGCACTTGAAGTACCATACGCAGATACATGTGCGTTCTACCAGAGGACGGAACAGAGTTGGAAGAAAAATTACTGGCATTGAGCCTTTGCCTGGAGAAAATAAGGTACTGTAATATAGTCCAAACATTCTTTCACATGCATGTTTAGCAAGGTGTTAGTCTCAGCTACTCTGTTCTTCCCAGGGCCTAAGCTAAGAGTTATTTTTCAAAGGTTCTGGATACACACTGCCACCTCTGACTTTTGAATAACCGTTCCTGGCCACTAAGGTGATATAAACGTTTGCTAAGATGTAGTTCAGTTGATAATATGGTACCACAATCACAGCAGAGAGACAAACGCCATATTTAATATTAATATTGGAAATATTGTAACAATCTAAAATACTGAAATTGGCTGCTGATGGTTACCCCAGGAAGTACTTATATTTTACCTTTGGTATGTTGTTGTTTCCTATTAATTGTTTATTTTTGGAAATTTTGCTGAATTTCCATGTGGTTTCATACGATTTACCTAGAAAAGTTGTTAAACATAACTCAGAAGCTGCTATTTTAAGGAATAAGTTAGCTTTGGTGTTTCCATAGTGGGTCCCCTTGTTCATCTTAAGGGAGAAAAGATGGTGACTCGAAGAAGTATACTACAGCATACTGAACTTAAAACGAGAGCGTTCTCTGCTGCCACTAACATCTGCTCTGTCAAGGCTCTGATATTCTGCTAGATGAACTCCTGGCTCTGGCTTAACTGTTTATCACCTGCTGCTCTGTTGCTTCCTTGACTGTACTCTAGATGTATACCAATGCTGTAAGCAGCACCAGCCCATCACAAGGGAGTGCAGAAACCTTGGAAGTCTTTGGATCCGGATTGGGCAATGTTATGCGCTGATTAATCAGAAGGGGTTTTTTTGGGGTGATGAACTGTGCATGAGCTTCCAAAAGAGCAGGGGGTGGAACCTTATCACCTCGAGGAAATCGGTGAAATTCCTCTGCCCATTATGTTAAGTAACCTGCTCATGTGAGATGTGTTTCTAGCCTTGATTTTCTTTTCTCCTTCAACTGGGAAATATCTTCCCCCAGTAGTTGAAGGATATGATGTGTAACACCTACTTGAATTGAACTTTACACATTTAAATGAATACCAAAATGAGGGAACCCAATAAGCATATGATGATAGCAATAAATCATGCCAAGGATTGTCCCAATTTTCATGCTTGAATAGTTGACCACTTCTGTGTCACAATGCACCCAAGGAGTCCGGTGGTACTTACTTTTGCAGCATCCCACTGTGGCTTATTCCTACAGTGCAGATCCTATTCTATTTCCATCATGATATGAAGGTGCTAGTGAGTTGAAATTTCTTCTGTCCTCTCTTGCATAGTTGCTTTCCCATGTACCTTTTCTGATGTTCCCTGTTTAAATGTGCACTTAAACCCCGATCTTGAAAAGTGTGACAATAGAGGTGCAAAAAAACAAACACGTCATCGAGCAAAAAACCCAAAATATTAAATTACTTATGTTGTCAATAATGGCTCAGTCTTATTGGGGTTACTGCTGTTCTTCCAGCTGTGTTGCATGAATGATATACCTGTGCACTTCTAAGGGACTGTAATCACCAAATACCTATCCCTTTATCCTTATCATTGTAGAATAACTAACATTTCCAAAATCCCCCTTACTGAGCAATGTGCTTTGGGCCTCGGTACCTATTAAATCTGTGTGAAGGTGTACTTGCCAACTTTTAGTGTCCTGTGAAATAATGAGTTTATCAACATGCACCTTCACTTATTTACGGGTTAGTCCCAGTTATTCAGATATCCTAGAGATTACCTTTGAATAATATGAATAGAAGAAGTGTTTCTACATTTATGATTTTATATGAGGACATGTCTGAATTTAAAAACCAGGGTTTGATTAATTGGAGTTTATATGTACATCACATGAAAGGGACGAGAAAAAAATAAATTTGAATACTACTAAACTGCCAATAAATCTGACATCTCTCCTTCAGTAAGGCGGGAGCCTGATTTTCTGAAATCCGGAGTCAATGCAAGTAGCTATATATACTGCTCTTATGAAAAATAATAAAGGAAAAGTTTTTTTAAAACATTTTCCTTAAATTCTCTAGACCTATTTATTGATAATTTGGTGTCATTCTGTCCCACGTTTTCTTGACCGTCAAAGCCTGAATGATTTGTTCAAGAACTCTTGTTGATAAAAGTAAAGGTTTCCAATCAGATAGCAGAAACAATCCCATTTAACTTGAGCGATACCTCACAGATATCAAATGGCAGGCAGTAGAATATTCTACTGAGTTACCTATTGATGCCACTCAGCAAGAAACCAGATTAAACGGATACCTCTCCCCGCTGTGTCTTGCAGGCTTCCAGATCTGGGCTTGTTACTTGGATGCTCTATAAGCGTGAGACAGAGGAACTAGATGCGCACCCAGTCCCCACCTAAAGTACACATGGCTTGTTGAGAGCTCATGTCATTCAAGGGCCCCTTTTTAACTGCTACATGGCATAATGAGAGGAAACTCATAGGCCAGATGTACCTGCTCAGTTGGTTAATACAGAGTGCTGAATCGCCTCCAATATTCCCCTCCCACTGCCTCCTTTCTCAATCACTATGGACAGCGGCACCATTCTGCCTGTCACTCGGGCCCATAACCTGGCTGCCCTCTTTGACTCAGTTCTCTCTGGGTCCTCACATCAAGGCTGTGTCTAAGTCTTGCAAATTCTTCCTGCATGATACCTCTAAGGTACAGCCTTTCCTGTCCCTCTGCTTAGCTAAAGCACTTGCCAGCCTCTCATCTTGATAACTGCGGCCACCTTCTCTCTGACCTTGACAAATGCAATTTTGCCCTGTTCATAACTATTCAAAATGCTGTTTAAAGACTGTTTTCCTAGCCCATTGCTTTGGCCACATTGCTCCTATCTTTAAATAGCTTCTCTGGCTCCCCCGTCACTTGCTGATGAAACATAAGTTACTTGTCTCATACTTCTCTCTCATTCACTGGAGGTGAGAGTCAACAGCTCCATAGTCAGCCAAGGATGCCAGCCCCCATCTCCTAAATTTTCAATCCGGCACCTTTGTGCTCACGCCCATTTTGGCTGTCACTTTGGGAAGAGTCATTTCTGTAACTATTCCTCTTACTCCTATAAATGTCACCCGAGCTACCTCCATTAACCTCCTACAGATCCCTCCTTTGACGTGATCCAACAAAAAACTTGACAATGATTATACCACTGGTATGCTGACTGCTTCCTAGTCTGCTGACCAATATTGTCTCACTGTTTCCTCGTATTCCCAGATCTCTCTCTCTCCATCTGTTGTCTCTTGTTTGATATGTCAGTTGTAAGCTCCTTGGCGCAGGGATTGTCTTTCTGTTCTGTGTTTGTACATCACCTGGGACTCCTAGGTGATCTAGTAATACAAATAATGTATTTGGCTCGGTTCTTAACGAACATGGGTGGAGATGTCCTGTATGTGCCGTTTGACATAAGACCAAAAATATGGGAATGTCATTGTACCATCGTCATTGTACCAGTTCTTCTGGAATGAGTGTAGGTGACAAGAAGGAAAGTAAGTGTCAATCTGTTTAAGTACCTGGGAATCTGCTGCTGTGGTTTGAATCAGCGATGATGATCTTTTGTGTATGTTCCGTTGTTTGTACTAAAGGTTTGTGCTTAATAGAATTTACCTTTTTCTGTTCATTTTAAATTGGAAATCTGTTTCTAAATATTTGCAACGTTTTTATTTCACTTCTAGATATTAGTGACATCCAATGACTCCAGAATCAGACTGTATGACCTAAGAGATTTGTCCTTGTCCATGAAATACAAAGGTTATGTCAACAGCAGCAGTCAGATCAAAGCCAGTTTCAGGTAAGAAGTGAAGATATGTAGAATGTGTTATAGCAATACACTTTGTGAGCTCCTAGAAATCCATTAAGGGTAATGTACAGGATTGTCTTGTTGGAGGATATCTCTGTGTAACCTAATACAAAATGGAGCAGCTTGAATGCCAGTTTGCTAGAAATCCCAAGTGAGTTGTAGGGGAGGGGAGAACCCAAACCCACTCTGTAGGCGGGAGTGGCAGAGCGGCTCAGGGATAGAGAGCTCATCTCCTTCCCCTACCTGCACCATTATTCCCAATTCTTGAGTCATGCCCCATAATTGTTTCCACTGCCGGCATGCCACAGGCTCCAGAGGCCTCTCTCAAGCTAGAAGAGCCGTAGGGCTGGAATAAGCACTGCACTTGGTTGCAGTGGTGAGGAGAAAGAGGTGCTCTGAAGTGTTCGTTCCTTGGTGCTTCCTGCCCCATCTATTGTAGGGAAGCAAAAGGCTCTTGACCGCTGATTTTGGTGCCCTCATCAGCAAGTTGCTTGCATTTCTCAGGTGGGGGAAATTCCCCTTTTCTTCCCCCGCGTCGTATTGCATTGGTGAGGGGAGGAGTATTTGGCCCAATAAGCAAAATATACTCTCCTGACTAAGCTCCTGTGAGCTTCTGACTCTGCACAGGCATGCCAGTGTCCATTTCCTGTTAAAAAAAATACTGGGGAGCTTGAAAGCCATAGGTGGGTATAACCATGTCACTCGGGGAGGGGGGGAAGATTTTTCACACCCCCAAGCGATGTCCTTCCATCAATTTAAGTTTGTAGGGTAGACCTGGCATTAGACTCTGGGTTTCTTGTGTTAAGTGGCCGTTGTGCTGCCACTGAAGCAAAGGAGTTACTTTGATTGAAATTTGTTTTCCCACCGTTGATTATATTCGTTCCTTACTGTTTTAGTGTCCAAATCCTCTTCTGGATTCACGTCTAATAACTTGTTAAAGTCCAGCTGCTGATGTATTTCTTATGATTTGACTGGTAACTAGCTCTCTATATGGTAATGGAATAATTTCCAATTTCTGTTCTTTAAATTTTAAACAGCAGGTGTATGTTTTTCTGCAATTTCATATCCTTTTAAGGAAAGCAATGCAGTGTGCTGAGTGAAAGAGCCAAGGATTAAGGTAATAAGTCTTTCTCTTTTGTATCTTCAGCCATGATTTTACTTACATTGTAAGTGGCTCAGAAGATAAATACGTTTACATCTGGAGCACCTACCATGACTTAAGCAAATTTACTTCAGTAAGGAGAGATCGTAATGACTTCTGGGAAGGCATTAAAGGTAAGTTACTTGATTTTTTTAAAAACAAATATTTTTTATCTAAGCATGTACAGTTTTAGGGATTGAATGTTTTTAATGTCTTTTGGCACTTACTTTTGCCAGAAGCAATTAAAAACTGTAAAGAAAGTTACACTTTTCATTTGAAGAGCTAAAGAGACCCTTCTGAATATTTAACTAAGTACAACTGAATAAGTGATGTGATAAGAGATGGATTTAAAATTTTCAAATGATCCATAAGTCAATCCAGCTTCAGTCAGGGTCTGGACTTAGGTTTCTAGATGCACTATAATAATTCATGCAGGTTATCAGCATTGAAGAATGTGTTGCTTGGTGTCTAATTTATTTAAAATTCTAGAGGTTTCTATTGTATGGAAATAGCAAGCTGACTCTGAAAACAAAATGAATTGCTTAAACTTTAAGCTTTGTAACTTGCCTCCCCTTAAAATAAGAAAACATGCATTAATATAAAGAAAAAAGTGCAACAAAACACCCAACTCCCTTCCCCCCCCCTTCCCCCCCCAATGTCTGGGGGGGGGGGGGGAGTTAAAGTAAGAGGAGTTTCTTGTATGTATTTTATTCTGTCTGGGCAATCATTCATATTGTGCATCTTAATTAATGGGATGGAGGCCTATAGAGACATTTTATTTCCTCAGATGTTTAAGATAGCAACAACACTCCCTGCTTAGCCCCAGAATTGCCAGAAAATGGAAGTGATGACTTAGTTCAGCTTAGGTGAAGCTACTTTGGCACTCTGAAATTTTGGGATTTTTGCACTGAAGTTACGCGTGTTTTAGAAATTTGATGTTTCTTGAAATGAATAAATCTTAATGTATTTTTCCTCTTTCTCTAGCACACAATGCCGTTGTCACATCAGCAATTTTTGCCCCAAACCCCAGTTTGATGGTCTCATTGGAAACATCTGAAAAACAAGAAGCTGAAAGTAAGGGCGATGATCCTGAAGCATCAGACACTATACCTTCTGGTAGGTTACTGATGTCCACCTGTATTTGGTACCAGCTGAAAAGATCAGAGGCAAGATTTGATCCATAGTGTATAAATGACTTGTCAGAATGTTCTTGAGGAAAACGGTAGTTCATCCGTTGTTATGGGTATTTTTTTGATGAGGTGCTGTAATAGATATAAAAATACCCAACTATTACTCTGTAGAAATTGTTTAGAAATGTGCAAATGAGAGGAATCCCAAGTTTCTCATTAGGAACATATCACTGACATCCAGTCTCCATTTGGAAGATGCATTTTTTTCCATTCAGACTGAGGACAATGGGGCCCCATTGTGGTAGGTGGCTGTTACAAACCCATAATAAAAAGATCATCCCTCACCAAAAAATAGCTTATGATCTTGGCAAATAAAAAGAGGCAACTGCTGACTATAACAAATGGGGAATACGGAGAGGACAAGATATGTTGTAACCTGGTCTTCAATTGAAAATTTATCTTTCATTGTATTTGGTAGCTTTGTTTTAATAAGCAGTTTTCTTTTAAAATCAACTCAGTTCTTTCTTTTCCCTTAAGGTGCTTTGAAGACCGATCACGCAGAAGTGCTTTTATCGGCTGACTTTACCGGAGCTATCAAAGTCTTCATTAACAAAAAGAAAAATGTATCTTAATTATTTGTAGCGGATAGCATTAAAATGTGGTACCCTGGCAGTAAAATTCCGCAGATGACATGGACAGAAGCAAAGAATCTAATGTAATAGCATCCTGGGCTGATTGAGTTTTAAATCATTATTTTAAAGCTATTCAGTATCAAACATCTGGGGAAGCAGTCTCAACCTATTAACACCTGGGCTTGTAGAATAGAAAGGAATGTGTAATAATAACCTTGCCAAACAAATGGGCTCTACGTTTTCTAAATACCATTGTTTTGCTACATAATTGTGAACATGCACAGATTTCTGCATGAAAATGTTAATATATTCACAGGTGTGTGTGCCTTTTTGGTTACATGCACTAAATTGAACATATATCAAGAGTTAATTTATTTAGTGGTGCTTATGACCACTTGATGGGGGAGGGGAAAATAAATTTTAAAAAATGCTGTGGTCTAGCTTGAAAAGAAAATGCAATCTCTTTGCACAAAGTTCCATTTCTAAGAAAGGTGATCTATTTTGAATTTGTGGTAGTTATGGTTCAGAATATCTTAAGTTATGCAAGTTTCTGATGGGTCAGCAATCATGTGTTAAACGTTTTTATAAATTGTCAACTTTCAGGACGTGAAAATTTTTGTTGTCTTTTAATTGTGGATTTAGATTCCTTTATATATATATATAATATATATATTTTGCACACTGGAGCACAATATTTCTATGTAAAGAATTCTCTCATTCCTTAATCACAAGCACCATGCTATGCTCACCTAAAAAAAAATTAAGCTGCATTAGAAACAATTCTTATATTTTACAACAATGTAAAATAAACTGTTTACATTTTTTTTAAGCATTGTAGTTTAAAAATGTTTTAAGTTGTCTTTTTGTTCGTTTAGAGCTACTGAATTTGAAAGTCTTTGTAAATATTCATATAATGTACCAATGAAATAACGTTCTGGGCAACATGACCCATGAAATGTTATTGATGGTTAAAACTGTTTCAGAGAACAAAGATGTATCATTAAAATTGGTCACAAATACTTGGCAAATATCATTCCTTTTCAGATATTTGGTATGTTTGCCTCTTTGCCTTAATACAGTTTCCACCTGTTTTTTCCTCAGATCAAAATCTTTTTGTATGCACTTGTTAACTTGTCCACTCCACTCTCCTTTACTTTTTTTTCCCCTCATCTGATTTTAAATGGTAATTTCCATTTTCTTCCTGATGGAAGCAGTAGAGGACTGGAAATGGGTATTAGATGGAGACTGTTAAGAGTTATTGCATGATCCTATATACACACTTCCCTTCTGAGAAACTCATGAAGTCTTGATATTTGTAGTAGAATGGAGAAAGAAATGGGAAAGCCATAAAGAAAACGAAACCACATACTTTAATTGCTCTGATTTCTTATTTCTACTTTGCCACTACTGCTGCTATGATAAGTATAATCACAGTTTGAGTGAAGTTAATATTGGAGGCAGCCTCTTAAGCTAGAAAGCTGATAGTTGAAAAGGACTATAGTAAAGAAATCACTGCTTCTGACATCCCTGTTTAGTAAATGCTAATATGGGAGACATACTGTGGAAAATCCAGTTTGCCTTCAAGATGCTATCACTTGGGATAAGCATGACTTATTACTTTGAAAATAAGTACATAAGAGCATAAGAATGGTCGTACTGGGTCAGACCAAAGGTCCGTCCAGCCCAGTATCCTGTCTACCGACAGTGGCCAATGCCAGGTGCCCAGGAGTGAGTGAACCTAACAGATATAGATCAAGTGATCTCTCTCCTGCCGTCCATCACCCCATCACTTTTCCACTACCAGTTTCAGATTTGACGAATCTGCTTTTCTTGACAAGTGTTTCATCAGAAAATTCCCAACCAGCTCCATTTAACAGCTCACAACTGAAACATAGTTGCTAATTTTATTTTCAACATCTACTTACTTCATTTGCTATAATTTGTAAATAATCACATGCTGCAAACTTAGGGGAAATAGTTGATTTTTCTGTCTCCCATCATCCAGCAACTGGAGGTGAATAATACCTCAGCATCTTGGCTTCTCCTTGCAAATATATATTGTATCTAATCACTGACCTTTGTACATGTCATCCCACTGAATGATATCTAGCAACAAGGACCTAATTCTTTTTAAGTTACTTATTCTCATGCATGAGAACCAAAGTTGTTCTACACAAACCATCTCAAACCTAATCCTTTGTCTCCTGGCTCTCCTTAAACATCTGGAGGAAGGATTTTAATGTGATTGGATTGTAGCTAAAACATATCCACTTTGGAATTTGATTAATCAAATATTTGTTTTTCTCCTTAGCTGCTGAAGACCCCGTTACTTAAATTTGATGTGCTCCATGACACTCTAAAGTATTCAATACTCCTTCATAAATATTACTGATTACAGCTATCTTATTATCCAGCTCCTTTTACAGTATTTGGCAATAAGCAAAATACTCCCTCAAACACACTATATCTGATTTCTCTGACACCTCTGTTGTCTTTCAGGTTCCACCATCACTCCCAACAAGTGTAGCATCAGAGAAAAGAATTCAGGTTGTGCGAGCAGTGTTAAAAGGGTCACCTGGAGAGGGATTTGGGTTTTCACAACCTTTGAAATAGGAAGCACTTGCATTTTGCTCTGGCTAATTTAGGACCTGCCTATTCTAATGGAGAAAGCTACAGTCGGGAACATTCAGCACAAGAGTGCCTCTTCAGCAGCAGAATGTATCTGTAGCCAGGCAATTCCTGGAGAGGAAACTGCTGCCCCCATCCACTCACTCCCCCGATGTTCACCGGTGGATGAGAACATGCTGCTCTTGTGCTTTAATCAGAGAGAGTGAGTTTGAGGGGGTGGGTGAATATCAGGCTCTTTCTTTTCTTTAAATAAATAGTTTATACTCTCAGCGTAGCTGGGAATGGTATTTACACTATTATTTGTTACGTTCGCCCCAGGACTCCATGATGCTTGGCATTGTACAACCACAGAACAGAGACAGTCCCTGTCCCCAAAGAACTTGCAATCTAAGACACATGGGGAGTACAAGGAAACAAGGAGACCCTGTAACTAGGCAGCTCTTTACCCAAAGAAACACATAGAAGAAAATAACTAAATCAATGGAGATAAAAACTTGTCCTGAACTCCGCAAGCAGCTGAGAAACTAAAATCCAGCCACAGTGGTTGCATGTGTTTCAGGTGTGTCTAGTTTGTCCAGTCACTGCCCTTTTCCTGATCAAACGCAGGATGGTTCCCCAATTTGGGTTGCTGTATGAGTGACGAATAGTAGGATTTCTCCTTCCATGATGCCACGTCTTTTAAACACAAGCCCAGTCTGATCTCTTAAGTGCCACGAAACATGTCTTTGCCTCAGGTGCCCCGATTCTGCCCTTTCCCTGTCAATTTAAAGATGTTAACAGGACAGGCTTACAATATCTTCCCTGGCCATGTCCCTGCACTGAATACAATCCAAGAACGCTACAGCCCCTTCTGACTGAACACAATGCCCTTCGCCTGTATCCAGGGATGTTGTCTGCAAGCCTGGACTGTCTTTTGTTGACAGCCATGGGTCTTCACACATTGTCATGGTTTATTTGCATCCTAGTAATATTCGCAATGCACTGAGCACTGTTCCTACCCACCTGCCAACTAAGTTCCTGTTTACAATCTAAGCAGCAATGTATTAAAAATACAAGGAAAGACACTAAATTAGATACAATGATTAGAGGCACCAAAGACCTTTATATGTGACTTGATTTATTGTGTCTTGCAGGAGGAAAGCAGACTGCCTATATGTTTCTAGGACACCTATTTAAATGATATGCACAGGTGAGGTTCAGAGCCAGACATAAGTTACTAGTGAATATTCTACTCCACTTTTGTTTGAAATGTGTATATTTTTATGAATATTGATTAGTTGTACAAGGAATAGAGGGGATCAGTACATAATTTATTTAAAGAAACGTCATGAAACTTGAGTAATATTTGACCATCTAGCATTATTGCTGATAGTTGCCAAATAATTTAAATATTCAAGTTTCATGACATTTTTCTAATGAATTATGCACTGATTGGGTTTATAGAAAAACATAAAAAGAATACTTCAAGAGATGCTGTGCCTAGATAATCTGCATGGATAAACTGTAGATTTTATACAGATGGTAACCAGCAACGGTCTGTGCAGACACTTACTGGAGGAAACAAAGCTTGTTTCCAGTAGATGGCACTACAAGCTTAGACTATAATAAAGATGCCAACCACCATTCTCACACTGAAGGCACGGGCAAGGGTTAGGTAGTTTGCTAGGTAGAGAAGGAACAAAGAGCTTTATATTTGTTATACACAACTTGGGGCTTCTGAATGGTCTTGAGCTAGGGTGACCAGATGTCCTGGTTTTATAGGGACAGTCCCAATTTTGGGGGTCTTTTTCTTATATAGACTCCGATTACCCCACCTCCCACTCCTGTCCCTGTTTTTTACACTTGCTGTCTGCTCCCCCTAGTCTTGACTTGCATCCCTGCTACTATTGACAGTTTCAGGCCCTACGTACGTCACTGAAAAGTAACTTTCCCTTGCTTTGTGCTAGGCGCGGTAATCATCGTACTGAGGAGGAATTCATGATCTCCAGACAGCTGCTGTACAAATCAATGTGCTGGTTTGTCAGTTGGGTAGTTTCAGTGATTTTCAGGGATAGAGCAGTGAGCGGAGTTTAACTTTTTACGGATTCCCCATATTTCTGAGCCAGGTTTAACCCCTCTAGGCTCTAAATACTGAGAATCTTTGGAATCTAGATATATGCCCTTAGAGAAGCAAAGTGAGTTAGAGGCCGTCTGCCTAAATACTTGACACTCCTTTATCCCTGCCCATGAATAGTCCCGCATTGATCTACAGCCATTGATTAGCACTTTTATTGGTTGTTGGCATGGCAGTAGTGCCTAGCAGCCCAGCCACGGATCAGGACATCCTTGGGCTAGGCGCTGTACAAACACAGAACAAAGTCGGTCCCTGCCCCAAGGCATGAATTTATCCGCAATGCCCCCATGAGGGAAAGAAGTGCTAACTAAAGCACAGAGAGGGGAAGTGTGGCCAGGCCAGGTACAGACTCAGGAGTCCTGGGGTCCAGCTTTGTGCTGGGGCCATCCATCCATTCCTCCTGGTATTTGTTAAGCGGGAGCACTAAGGGGTGGGTAGGACACAGGGCCTGTTTGCTTCCCAGCTGGGAGAGGCTGGGAGGCCTCTGGTGCAGCTCTTTCCTGTCTCCTGTAGGTGACTGAGGGGCCCATATAGCGCCAGGTTGCATCTGCTGCCCTCCTGTCATTTGTCCACAATGATAGTCTTCCATTAAGCTTGTACTTCTTATCCCTTCGCATCCTTCTGAGGGGACCGTTCCCTCCGGAACACGTTGCATTAAGACCTCACACACGGGAGAATGCACCTGTCACTTCATCTCCAAAGCACAGCCCTGCTGTTCCTGTAGCTTCAACGACTATTTGATGAGAATGTGCAGCTGAGTTGACGCTCAACAATTGACCTCAGGCCTAACTCGTAACTTGGCTAGAGCCTTGGCACCACACCTTAGAGGAGCGAGGAATGCTGTGGTGCTGAGTTCATTCCCTGTCCGGTGAGGTGCTCCTTCTTTTCCTTTTTGCAAACAAAGTCGCGCTGGGTCCCCATGCTTCAGACTCTAAAGGGATACGGTGCCTTGAGCTTTGCTGTGACAGGTAACCTCTACGCAACAAGGTACAAATGCCTGGGAATAAGAGCGTGAGCCCAGTTGACACCCTACTGAACACAGGAGCTGGCTTCCTCCTTTCCCCCGTGGGTGCGCAGCAGCCACTCAGGCCCTGCCCCACTCCATCCCTTCCCCAAAGGCCCCATCCCCACCCTGTCTCTTCCCGCCCAGTTCCACCCCCCAGAGTGTGTCCTGTGTCCACTCCTTGCCTCGCCCCCCCCCTCCACTCCACACCTCAGAACAGCTGATTGCAGTGGGCAGGAGGTGCTGGGGGGAGGGGAAAGCTGGCTGCTGGGGGGTGCTAAGCACCTGCTAATTTTTTTCAGGGGTGCGGCAGGGCTGGAGCACCCAAGGGAGTCAGTGCCTAAGCTGCTGGAAACATTTCAGCGCCTATGCTACTGTCATGGGCTCACCATTGTTGCCTCAGTAATTTGTACATTTGAGGATGTTAGAAAAGGCCATTTCTCCTTCGAGACGTGTGTCCCTGGGGGTGCACCACTGCAGGGGCCAGGACCTCCTGGCGCTGTCAGTCAGAGAGTTTTGGTAGCAATGTCCGTCAAGGCCACGTGTGCTCAGTCGTCTTGTGGTGCTGTTGGCACCTTGACCAGCATGCGCACGACTCGACCCCCTCAGTTCCTTCTCAACCATCCTTGCCTGAGATGGAGCTCCGGAGCTGTGTCGAAAGACAGCCTAGGACACATCATTTGAAATGGGTAGAATTACTGCGTGAGAGTTGGGTTTTCATGGGTTACTAGTTTAGATATTTCACATCTTTTTGTTCTCTTTAAAAAAACCCACAACTTTTCGTTTATTTTGTTTTAAAAATGACCTTGGCTAGGGACATTAAAAACATGCCTGGTTCACCAGGTTTCACAAGATGTTCCTTGTGCTAGGACTCCATGCCGATTTCTCACGGCCACTCGGTTTGCATCCATTGCTTAGGTGAGTTGCATAGATCACAAATGTGCACTCACTGCAGCAACCCCTAAGCGAATGCCAGACGGGATAGAGATCTCTGCCTGGAACTTATTGTCCTGGAGAAATCCCTTCAGTCAACTTCAGAACCCTTTAACCAGGGACTCTGGGTACAGACTCTTTGGAAACAAGGACTCACTCCTCCAAGGAAACAAGGAGAAGAGACACATTGCCCCAGCAGAGAGAACTGTTGAAAAGAAAACGCTCTCCTGCAAGGTCGGTATCCCTGGTGCTGACCATGCCAAGAGTGAATACCTCTGATGCACCAGGAACCGCCTGCACCGGGGCCTCTGAAGGGAAAGTTAGGGAGTCGAGAGGCAAACGCAAGCCAAACTCCTCCTGGACAGTGCTGGTGAAGAGGACGGCACCACAGCCGATCTCCCCACCACCTGTGCCTCCACCAGCATCAGCCCCGATGGAGAGACCCACATCAGCATCCCCGGCATCGCCCAAGGCACCACATAACCAATCAGCACCAATCACAGGTACTGCACAAGGGGAGTGACCCTCTCTTCTGCAAATGCTGGAAGGCCATCGACTAACCTCCCTGTTTGTCTAAAGCTCGGGGGGCCACAGATCTGAGAACCAGCAGAGGGGCCTGCGTTTCTTCGCTCATCTTCCCTTCCAGAGACGTCCGCCACAGAAAGTCAAAAGCAATATTTCCTATGAAATGGTACTTCCTGCCCATGTAACAAACGGCTTACAAGCCAAAGAGCAAGGGCGGGCATGCTTTAAAAGTGCCTGATGATGTTTAAAATTATTTCAACCCTAACAGCTGCACTTTTGAACCCTACAGATAGTCGAAATAATTCCTTTGAACCTATATGGTTGGTAATATGAATGTGGGAACGGAGAAAGTCCACTTCAGTGACAACATTGCAGAAAGCAGGTGAGCTCTTGGAGTGCAATTAGAGGGAAAACTATCCCGTTCAGTTTTGATACTTCTCATCTACTTAACTGTATATTCATTCTACCACTTACCACAGGCCCCCATGCACAATAAAGGAAATACAACAAAAATAGAAATGTTAAAATCACCCAGCTTGGTAAAATAAAGACAGTTTTTAAAGACCCACCACCTGACAACACAAGCTCAACCTTCCTCCCAGGCTCTCTCCCGCCCTTACAATGACAACCCCTAACCCGCTATACAAACAGGGGTCAAGGGTAAGAAACACATCAGTGCAGGGAGCTCCTGAGGAGAGGTCCTTTCCCCTCCTTTTTTCTTTTTTGTGGTCCATGTTCTTGGAGCAGAGTGTGGCGGGGCAGTCCAGGGCGTGGCGGGGGGGGCAGTCCAGGGCGTGGGGGGGGGCAGGCCAGAGTGTGGCGGGGCAGTCTAGGGCGTGGCGGGGCAGTCCAGTGTGTGTGTGGGGCAGTCCAGGGCGTGGTGGGGCAGTCCAGGGTGTGGGAGGGGCTGTCCGGGGGGGGGCAGGCTGGGGTGTGGGGGGCTGTCCAGGGTGTGGCGGGGTGTGGCGGGGCAGTCCGGGGTGTGGGGGGGGCGGTGTGTGGGGGGGGCAGTCCGGGGTGTGTGTGGGGGGCAGTCCGGGGTGTGGGGGGGGCTGTCCGGGGTGTGGCGGGGGGGCAGTCTGGGGTGTGGCGGGGGGGCAGTCCGGGGTGTCCAGGGGGAGCAGGTGTCCCGATTTCATAGGGCCGGTCCTGATTTTAGGGACTTTTTCTTGAGCTCCCCTCCCCCCATCCCCATGTTTGACACTTGCTGCCCCTAATTCTCCTGGCCGGGAGGAAGGCCCGACCCCACCCCCCTGCCGCGGCTGAACCCCGGAGACTGCCGGGGGAATAGCGGTTCTGGGCCCAGTTGGGGCGGGGGGGGGGGGGCGGTGAAACCTTCGAGCCCCGCCGAGCTCTCCCGACCCGCCTTGTCTCCGAGCCCCGGGGGGACCGGGGGGCATCGGCGCGAGCCGGGAGCCCATCCCCGTGGCGGCGGGTCCCCGCCCCCCTTCTCCCCAGAGCGGCCCCCGGCCCCGCTCCGCCGGGCTCGCCGCCCGCGGGGGGGGGGACGGAGCGAGCCGGGGGATGCTCGGGCTGAAAAAGGCGGCGCCGGGGCGGGGCAGGGACCAGCCGGGGGGGGTCGGCGCCGCCCCCGCCCCCCCCGTGACCCCGCCCCGCCGGGAGGAGGGAGGCGCCGGGGCGAGCGGCCGGCGAGCCGGGCACCATGGCCGAGGTGCGGAAATTCACCAAGCGGCTCAGCAAGCCGGGCACGGCGGCCGGGCTCCGGCAGAGCGTCTCGGAGGCGGTGCGCGGCGCGGGGCTGCTGGTGAGCGCGGGGCGCGCGGGCCGGGGCCGCCCTGGGGGGCCGGGGGCGCCTGGCCCTGCCGCCCGGGCACCGCCCCGGCCGCTCCCCGGGACCCCCGGGCGGCTCCCCGCGGCGGGCAAGGGCCGCGCCCCGCTTCCTGCGGCGGGGCCGCCTCCCTCCCCCGATCCGCTCGGCGAGCCCCGGGCGGGGGGAAGGAGGCGCGGGGGGGTTCGTGGCAATGGGGCTGCGGGGGAGACGTGGGCAGAGCCCGGCCAGTGCCCCCCCCCCGGCATGCAGAGCTGGGTACCAAGCTGGGGGGGCAAAGGGGGCTCCCCGGAGAGGCCGGGGCCAGGCCAGTGACCAGTGTCCAGTGACCAGTGTCCAGTGACCAGTGTTTCTTTACCGCGTCCCCCGGCCGGGGCCAGGCCAGTGACCAGTGTTTCTCTACCGCGTCCCCGGGCCGGGGTTCAGGCCAGTGACCAGTGTTTCTCTACCGCGTCCCCGGGCCGGGGCCAGGCCAGTGACCAGTGTTTCTCTACCGCGTCCCCGGGCCGGGGCCAGGCCAGTGACCAGTGTTTCTTTACCGCGTCCCCGGGCCGGGGCCAGGGCCAGGCCAGTGACCAGTGTTTTTTTACCGCGTCCCCAGACCGGGGCCAGGCCAGTGACCAGTGTTTCTCTACCGCGTCCCCGGGCCGGGGCCAGGCCAGTGACCAGTGTTTTTTTACCGCGTCCCCCGGCCCGGGGCCAGGCCAGTGACCAGTGTTTCTCTACCGCGTCCCCGGGCCGGGGCCAGGCCAGTGACCAGTGTTTCTTTACCGCGTCCCCCGGCCGGGGCCAGGCCAGTGACCAGTGTTTCTTTACCGCGTCCCCGGGCCGGGGCCAGGCCAGTGACCAGTGTTTCTTTACCGCGTCCCCGGGCCGGGGCCAGGCCAGTGACCAGTGTTTCTTTACCACGTCCCCGGGCCGGGGCCAGGCCAGTGACCAGTGTTTCTTTACCGCGTCCCCCGGCCGGGGCCAGGCCAGTGACCAGTGTTTCTCTACCGCGTCCCCGGGCCGGGGCCAGGCCAGTGACCAGTGTTTCTCTACCGCGTCCCCGGGCCGGGGCCAGGCCAGTGACCAGTGTTTCTCTACCGCGTCCCCGGCCCGGGGCTCAGGCCAGTGACCAGTGTTTCTCTACCGCGTCCCCCGGCCGGGGGCAGGCCAGTGACCAGTGTTTCTTTACCGCGTCCCCAGACCGGGGCCAGGCCAGTGACCAGTGTTTCTTTACCGCGTCCCCCGGCCGGGGCCAGGCCAGTGACCAGTGTTTCTCTACCGCGTCCCCGGGGCCCAGGCCAGTGACCAGTGTTTCTTTACCGCGTCCCCCGGCCGGGGCCAGGCCAGTGACCAGTGTTTCTCTACCGCGTCCCCGGACCGGGGCCAGGCCAGTGACCAGTGTTTCTTTACCGCGTCCCCTGGGCCGGGGCCAGGCCAGTGACCAGTGTTTCTTTACCGCGTCCCCCGGCCGGGGCCAGGCCAGTGACCAGTGTTTCTCTACCGCGTCCCCGGACCGGGGCCAGGCCAGTGACCAGTGTTTCTTTACCGCGTCCCCGGACCGGGGCCAGGCCAGTGACCAGTGTTTCTTTACCGCGTCCCCCGGCCGGGGCCAGGCCAGTGACCAGTGTTTCTTTACCGCGTCCCCCGGCCGGGGCCAGGCCAGTGACCAGTGTTTCTTTACCGCGTCCCCCGGCCGGGGCCAGGCCAGTGACCAGTGTTTCTTTACCGTGTCTCCCGGCCGGGGGCAGGCCAGTGACCAGTGTTTCTTTACCGTGTCACCGGGCCCAGGCCAGTGACCAGTGTTTCTTTACCGTGTCTCCCGGCCGGGGCCAGGCCAGTGACCAGTGTTTCTTTACCGTGTCTCCCGGCCGGGGGCAGGCCAGTGACCAGTGTTTCTTTACCGCGTCCCCCGGCCGGGGCCAGGCCAGTGACCAATGTTTCTTTACCGCGTCCCCGGACCGGGGCCAGGCCAGTGACCAGTGTTTCTCTACCGCGTCCCCGGACCGGGGCCAGGCCAGTGACCAGTGTTTCTTTACCGCGTCCCCGGGCCGGGGCCAGGCCAGTGACCAGTGTTTCTTTACCGCGTCCCCGGGCCGGGGTTCAGGCCAGTGACCAGTGTTTCTTTACCGCGTCCCCGGGCCGGGGCCAGGCCAGTGACCAGTGTTTCTTTACCGCGTCCCCGGGCCGGGGCCAGGCCAGTGACCAGTGTTTCTTTACCGCGTCCCCGGGCCGGGGTTCAGGCCAGTGACCAGTGTTTCTTTACCGCGTCCCCAGACCGGGGCCAGGCCAGTGACCAGTGTTTCTTTACCGCGTCCCCGGGCCGGGGTTCAGGCCAGTGACCAGTGTTTCTTTACCGCGTCCCCCGGGCCGGGGCCAGGCCAGTGACCAGTGTTTCTTTACCGCGTCCCCGGGCCGGGGCTCAGGCCAGTGACCAGTGTTTCTTTACCGCGTCCCCGGGCCGGGGTTCAGGCCAGTGACCAGTGTTTCTTTACCGCGTCCCCCGGCCGGGGCCAGGCCAGTGACCAGTGTTTCTCTACCGCGTCCCCGGGCCGGGGCCAGGCCAGTGACCAGTGTTTCTTTACCACGTCCCCGGGCCGGGGCTCAGGCCAGTGACCAGCAGAGACAGATGCCCGGGTGTATGCGGGGAGTCCCAGAGGTCTCTGTAGTCACGGGAGATCAAGTCTCCAGTGGCGCCGCCTGCCCCTTTTAAGTTTTAGAAAATAATTAGAAGAATTTTGTGCCCTTCTTAGACAGCCTGTGCTCTAGATCTGGGGAGCAGGAGGCCCCTGCCAGCCCTGTACTCTGGATAGTGCTAGTGTATTCACTTTTCAGTTCACTATTGTATTCACGAATCAGGGTGGTAGCCGTGTTAGTCTGGAATAGCAGAGTTAACAAAGTCCTGTGGCACCTTAAAGACTAACTATAAAGTTTTGAAGCATGAGCTTTCGTGGGCTAATACCCACTTCGTCTACTGCCTGCATCCGACGAAGTGGGTATTAGCCCACGAAAGCTCATGCTTCAAAACTTTATAGTTAGTCTTTAAGGTGCCACAGGACTTTGTTAACTATTGTATTCACGTGGCATGTCACCGGGATCCATCACCTAATTTGGTCCTCTGGGTGGATCATTAGCTTCCCCAGCCAGGCCGGCTACTGCCAGGGAGCGTGTGGTGAACTCTGTACCCTACTGAGTATCTAGGCTAGGCACTGAACATTAACTGCAGGGCTGTGGGGGATCCAGCATTTGACATTAGGATCAGATCCAAGCTTCTCTGGGCCTTAATTTGACCTGCTGCCCTGTTCATCTTTGAATGACATTAGGAGACGACCTTGAACTTGACAGTGTGTTAGTCGCTCCTACACACAGCAATACAAGTACAGTTTGTGCAGGCACTTCTCAGTGCAGATTGTTTCTGCAACTCCGAACCCGACAGACATCTGGGGAATAAAGGAAGAATTCCAGACAAATCTTTTAAAAACAAAGTGGCCAAGAATCAGATCTCCTAATGTAACGATATCTTCACTGACTCCAAGAATTTAAGACCAGAAGGAAGCATTCTAATAATCTAGCCTAGCTTCCTGCCGAACGCGGGCCAGAGAATTTCAGCATCATGTGTAATCTGGGTTTCTTAGGAGGCTCCCATTTGTTTTGCTCACTGGTTTTCAGGAACAATTCAGACATACAAACACTTTATTAAAGCGGATGGGACTTTTCTCATTAAAACGGTGATGATCTCTATGGATAGTCTGCTCGGTACCCAGCCGCCTGGTGAGGACACGGTCCCTGCACTCGGAGACTTACAAGCGGACAATGGATGAGATGGGAAAAAACCCAAGTGACTGAGCCAGTAATGATGTTCAGCATCCATCTGGCGTGTTCTTTGTTTCCTCTCCCCTCCCCCCCCCACTCACTCACATACACGTCCCCCGGCTCACCTCTCTCTTTCTTTCACACACACGTGCCCCAGAGCCCATTAGTGCATCTTCGGAATTGTTTGAGTGTTCACAGCCAGGTGCGGGGGGAGCAGGCTCTTCGGTTCCACGGGGCTTGAACCTGCTGCCTGTGCAGAGAGCCCCGCTCCGCGTCCCGCTCCCCACGCAAAGATCCGCGTCCCGCTCCCTATGCCATCAGCCATCCAGGGCGGTGCAGTTATAAGGCAGGAAGTGAGAGTTAAGCTGCATTCAATACTCCACGCAGCACAGGACAGCTGAAGGGACACCTCTTGGATCAATCAATGGATCATTGGTCTGACCCAGTAATGGCCCACTATGGCCGTTCTGACGTACCGAGCTTTTAGCAGCAGGGAAACGGTCTTGTTTGATTGCGGAATAACACTGCTCAAAAGATGACGTAACTCCAGCTTTACAGGGACTGCTGAGGACTATACCCCTGCGTAGGCTAATCTGTGTGTGTGTGTCGTGTTCGGCAGTGTGTTGGTTAAATTGCACCCGGAGTGTTCCTGCATCCTTGGATTTTAAGGCAGTATTGTTTCCATTTTCTCTTTTCCAGTGAAGCCTGGCTCGTAGGGGGAGAGTCTGAATGAGTGTTGTGTGTGAACCAGGGGGGAAATCCAGCCGTAGGGAAGTCAGTGGGTGTTGTGTTATTGCCTTCGGTAGGGTTGGGATTTCACTCCGGGCCCGTGAAAGGGAGAAGTGAAGTTTTGCACTAGTAATACCAGCTGCCCCCGAGCTCTGCTCTAGCGGGGTATGGTCTTGAGTTCAGGATTCCTGCTCCTCCAGTCCTGGCTCTCACCAGCGCGAGGCGGTAGCCGTTCAGGATTGGGCGAGGCAGGTGGGAGATTTTGCCCTTTTGACTACACCGTAGTCTAGTCTAAGTTGTTCCTGCTGGTGCTGTGAAAGTTGTAATCCCGACTCGCGGAACACAGCCTGGGACATTCAGAGTCGCGGTGGCCAGGACAGGATGGAGCAGAACTCTCAGCCCCGCCATTTCGCCTCCTCTATGCCTTAGCCAGCATGTGGACGCTGCATCTCCCCTTCCATGACTCTGGCTTCTCGGTGTCTCGCAGAGGAGAACAGCCCTTGGGAGAGTGAGAAAAGGAGCCGGGGGCAAGCGGGAATCCTTCCGAACGAAACCCAAAGAGCCCTTTGGGCAGTGAAGACACAGGGGGGCCCTGATTCTTCCTGCAGGCTTGAGGTCTTCCCCAGGGCAGTAGGGTGAGATTGTATCTGTTACAGCCGTTAACGTTCCCTGTGTTTGCCTGGCCGTAAACACGCGGCCGGAGTCTTGGCGGGATAACTTATCAACAATGTCCCTCTTTTCCTGCTCTTGCTGTGTTTATTCAGTGCTCGGGCTGTGGTAGAAATGGCATGTCATGGCAGTGTGCCGCTTCGGGTGCTCAGTTCAAACCCCTCTTAACCAGATGGTTGGTCTGGAAATAAATCGTGGGGGACCAAAAAGTCAAAAAAACCTTCTCAACTGAAGCTTCCTACTCAGGCTGTAAAGCGAGAGCACCGTGCGGTGAGGCGAAGGGAGGAATTGCAGGATCCAAGCCTGAGCACAGTGAAAAGGGACAAGGATTGTTCTGGCTGAGCTTATCTGTCCTACACATCATAGGTGCTAGTAGCATAGTATCTAGGGTCTCTCAGGATGTAACTTACCCTTAATGGGGGAGTCCCCCAGCCAACAGGGAAGGAGAGACCCGCATGGCCCAGCCCTGCTCGGTGCTGTGAAGGAGAGGACACGAGAAAACCCGCAGCCAGCGGGGGGCACACAGGGTAGAATTTGGGTACTTTTGCTGTAGGAGTTATAGAGCAGTGCAGGGAGACATGGACCAGGCTTGCCAAGCAATGTCTGCAGACAGGTTCTTGCTGATGGTGGCAGTGGCCTCTGTGTGCATCTCCTCCCAACTTGGCTTCACCACGGGAATATTGCAGGCCATTGCAAAGAGCCTCCCGCTTAGTTTAATAATGTAAAAATCCCCTATTGGAACAGGATCCAAAATGCAGCATCCGGTGACACAGGCAGCAGAGTGACAGAGCTGTGTCCTAGGAAAGCAAATCAGCTACCCCCGGGGTAATGGATTTCTCTTTGTGAAAGGGAGACCAGCGGGATTTCAGCACCATACCCCAAAGTTCCTGCATCTCATTCGTGTTCACAAGGGGAATGTCTTCTAAAGGAGCAGAGCTTCTGCCGTTACAGGGATGGGGAGTAGCTGGCTGCTCCGGAGGCATGTTTAGTGTCTTCCAAGGGTGCTGCCCCATGTGGTGAGGGAGAAGTAAAGTACATGGAAGTGTTTGGATCAGGAGAGTAGGAGTGTGGGCAAATATAGACAAACTGTTTCCCTGACAGTGTTACTCCTCCTCTTCCTTACACCGTTCTGTCATGGAATGAATTGAGGACACAGGATGTTCCCTTAAAGGTTTATCAAATAAATGGGTCCTGGGTGTGATACAGTATGGTGGCTGAAAACCAGCAGCTGCACCAACACGTTCAGAAACCTCAGCCAGCCTCATCATCAGTCTCCGGTGCAGCGCATTACCTGAGCACACCTGGGTGATCTTGCACACGCGTGTCTGCCCACACCCGCGTTTGTGAAAATCTCTGCTGGCAGAGGGCTGGGTGGGCTTTTGCCATATAAAATCATGCATC
Source organism: Sternotherus odoratus (assembly GCA_032164245.1). NCBI lineage: Eukaryota > Metazoa > Chordata > Testudines > Kinosternidae > Sternotherus > Sternotherus odoratus. Next base: position 83,807,650 of record JAVMKO010000009.1, on the reverse strand, counting down.
TCCTCTCTCCGGTGTTATGTAGATACCTGAGATGTGCTCCCTGACACCTAGCTATTAGAGAACTGGCAGAAAGCCAAAGGAAGGTCATTTTCGGGGCTCGGTTTGTACATGTGGCTTCAGTTTCCAACAGAAACAACGTAGGAGACAAAACTGGTCCCTAACGATGGTGTTAGAGAGGCTTTAACTAGAGGCAAAAAACATTTGATTTGTTCTTTCAGTGTAATCTGTATGATTGGCGGCGGGATTTACACTCGTTCTACGATACAGGAGCGAGCCACCCTGCGTAAAGCCTTGTAATAAACTAACCCCACTGCGAACTTAGACAGTGCAGGCGGCGTCTGAGGCTGGTCCAGACAGACGAGCGAGCGTGGATTGACTGTCTGGGCAGTCACGACATAGGTAGAACATTGACAGCGGGCAGGTGCATTACTGACAAAGGGGAAAATCGTGGGCCTATTGAAATCAAGAGAAGTTTCGCCAGCCACGTCCGCGTGGCTAGGATGTCACCCACCTCCCCACATCAGAATAATGGGGGAAGGGATTGATTTTGCCACCTTTCCTCACTCTGGGTAACGCCTTGCTCCCGGGCGGGTCCCACTGACTTCCCCGGGGTCACTCGCAGGCTCAGGCCACTCACTGACCCGGCTCAGGGACGCACAGAAAGTTAATCACACGCTGTCCTGGCTCAGGACCACCACACGAGCCTCCCAATTGGCAGAATCCCTGGCTGCTGCCACCAGCTTCCCGGCCCCCCTGCTCCCCTCCGGGGCCGTGCCCCCTCCCAGCTCTCCCCCATGTGTGGGATTGAGACCCCCTCTGCTACAGTGAGAGGTGCCAGGCCACCTAGGCCGGCAGTAGGCCGCGAGGGACCCGGTGAATGGGCCCTTGGTGGTGGTTTGGGAAGCTGGGGCCGGTTCTCCAAAGGTGCTAAATCTTCTCCCTCACTAGCACGCTTTTCAACTTGCCCCCAGACAGGAAACCTCTCCGCCCCGGGAGCCGAGATCCCGCCCCAGCGAGCCCGGATGTGAGAGAGGTGTACCTGGGCTGGGAGCATGGGCCTTCTCTCTGCTCCCTTCCCACCCAGGCACATCCGTGTCCCCTCATGTCTGGTCACCCAGGATAGAACTGAACATTGCTGCGGGCGGGGTGAGTGACGGTGTGGGAAGGCGATACAACACCGCCCCAGGCAGTGGACTGCACACCGGTGATCTGCTGCAGACGGGCTAAACAGACTCTTACTGTTAGTCAAAGGAAGAGGCTAAAGGGCCGACTCTTCCCCTCGGTTCTGGCCAATGCTGGGGGCTGTACCGTGCACTGATGAGAAACGGGCTCAGGCTGCCTCATTCCCTTCTGGATGGGAGGCACCTAATAGCCAGGGAGGTATTTGGATCTGGGGTGTTGGTCCAGCCCATTAATGAAAGTGGGGCCGTGGGTAGAATCCCCCCCCCCCCCCCCAAGATGGAGGTTGTTCAGCCCTCGCCTGCTCTGTTCTGATATAAACCGTGGTCGCTTTTCCAGTGTTTCCTTTAAAGCCTAACACGCTGCTTTGTTATCTAGCCGGGTTGTGAAATTAACTCTTCGTTAGGATTATTCTTGGCAAAATGGTGAGAATCTTTTAAAATCTCCGTGGCTGGGAAGGGCGATCCCAGCCCGATAAACCATCTGGACAGCGACCAGCTCTCAAGTGCAAGTGATTTCAAATCCCCGGGTTAATCCGTCTCCTTGTTCCCGTTCTCTGCAGAGCACTGGAGCAAACGCACACGCCTTCCCGCTGCCTTCTCAGAAATGCTGGCCGCTCTCTGCTTCCCTACAGCCGCCTCCCTCTCTGTCCGCTCTGGCTTCGTTCTCCCATGGCCTTAAAAATACCAATCCGTGCTCTCTCCTCCCGGCCTTGCTCAGCTCAGGCTGGTCCACACAACACTCCCCTGTCTCCGGCTGTTTCTCTCCTGGTGTCTCGTCAGTTCTTTCCTGCCCCTTTCTCACCCTGATCTGCTCCTCGCCTGAAGCCAGGGGAAATCGCTTTGTCTCTGGCCCTGTTCATTTCTTGCTGCTCTAGCGAGGAGTCAGTATCAGAGCTCGGGGGAGCAGCCACAGAGGGGAAAATATTCTCTCTCTTCCAGGGCAGCTGTTGCACCGAGCAGCACCTCTGGCACCTCTCCCTCATGCCCCTTCTGGCACCAGCCCCAGGCCACGCAGTCGGGTCCTGCCCATAAACCCTGGTGCTCTGCCCCTGAACAAAGGGAACAAAAGCAAAGCCCAAGCGAGAGCAAATCTTTGACATGCTGTGGCCAGAACCCCCAGCGGGAGCAAACAGCTGCTGGGTCCCAGGGGATTTCCAGCATTCAGGTCCTCTCAACACAGCGCCTGAGCCCTTGGGGTGGGGGGCAAAGACGCTGGTTGGCTTTCCTGGGAATTGGACAAGACCCCACCCCCGGTTAGGGGAGGAGCCTCCGCTGCTTTATTCAGAAGGGCTGAATTTAAGGAGGTGCCTGTGAAGGGATGGTTTAAAATGGACGTGACTTACTAGTGACCAGTTTGGGTCCAATTCTCCACTTCCTGTTACCCCAGGCAAAGCGGGTGCAATTTACTGCTCCCTTTGCCTGCACCCGGGCCGGTCAGGAGAATCTGGCTCTTTGTTCACCGTCAGGAAGTGCTGCGACATGCACAGCTACTCCTGTAGCTTGGGACAGATTGAATAGAAGCAAAACCAGCCCGGGGTTAAGGCCATTTGCTCTCCAGCTGCAAACATGATTTTCTTAGCTCAGCCAGGGCAGCCGGGGACTCCAGCCCGTCTGAGTGGAACTGACTGGCTGAGTTTCCACAAAGGCTCGTCTCTCCTTTTGCTCTGAGCTCTGTCACTTTGTCAGGGGATTGCAAAAGGGGTGTAGACCAAGCTGGACCCTGATCTAATAGTAACATTAGATCTTTTAAATTATGTGCCTTCAGGAGCCAAAGTAGCTAATGATTTTCCAGCCCATTAAAACAAATTCCATTGGTGATTTAAGCGCCTGATCTGTTGCTGGTAGGGGAGCCCAGGCCTGCTCACTGCTCCAGGTTTCAGCCCCGGGACCCTGTCAGCAGTCTCAATACTCGCTGCTCTTTCCTTGGGCTTCCTCCTCCTTACCTGTTCATGCCCAGAGGTGAAAGCCGGGTCACTCCCTGCAGCCTCTTTCTGCCCTCAGCTTCCAGGCTTTATACAAGTCCACCTGCTCCTGCCCAGCCGGACTCCATCTTCAGTGAGTGCTTATTGGTCAGGCCTGAGTCTGCCCCATGGCCAGTCAATAAGGTTCATGACCCTTTCTGAGGCACTTTACCTCCATGGGAGCTGGTGTGGGGTGAACACCCCACCACAGGGCCCGACCCAGCTCCTATTAACAATAGTGGGTAATTGAGGCATGGGTAGTCGTCTCCAGATCAGTTCCCTACACAACCCTGCCTCGTTTACTGCCAATCCTGTGCACCTCCCCCTGCACTGCAGTGCATTTGCCCGAAGGGTGAACGACCCCCCACTCAGTCGTTTTCTGACTCCGAGTGCTTCATTTGGCAGCTTGAACGTTTTTGGTGTTTGTCCGGACTGGGACTTCGTGGATGCTTTTCGCAATCCAGCCCCTGAAGCGTTGTTCACACGTGCCTGCAGTAGGAACAGAAAAGAAAGGAACATTGTTGTAACTAGTATTCAGTCTGCACCTGAATTAATTTAGCCTGCAGACCAGGCTGGGCAGGCCAAGAAGTAGCTGGCATGAGCCGCTTCCTGAAGCTGGGTAAATTGCTCTACCTTCTGGGAGATCTTACTTTTGTGCTGCTGTTTCATGGATGTTAAGCATGTTGTTAAGGCAACCCGGGTGGGTGTGTTTCCTGGCTTCCGCCGCTGTCTTGTGTATAACTTTGGGAAGTCACTTAACCACGCGATGGTTCAGTTTGCAGAGCTGCCAGGTAGATCTCTGTTCTTCCTCCTGCCCCCCAAAGGTGGTCAGCTACTTTGGAGAGCTTCCTGCTCTTTGTTTGGCCAAGCGTCTGAACAACTCCTCGACGGAGAAATGGTTTTTTTCTGTCATTGATCGTTTGACGATGGTGGAGCCCCGGTGCTTTGGAGCTGGCTGCTGAATGTAAATTCCAAACCATATCAACAAATGATGAAGCATCATCAATGTTTGTAAAGCTCTTTGGGATCCTGGGATGGAAGAGCTCCCCTGAGTGCAAAGTAGCAGTAGCCGTATTGATGATGATTTTCCCCCATTCAGCATGCGTCTGTGTACAAAAATAGATTGAAAAATCAGCCCTGGTGGAGATCCATGTGTCCAATGGAAACACCTCATCATCTGCCAGTTTCTAATCCTGGCCCCACTATTTCCAGAGGAGAAAATCAAAACAGTGTTTTGTTTCCATTCCTCTTCACTGGAAATAGCTTTAACTCCACTCACGTCAGTGGAGCTGCACAGAGCTTCACCAGCTCAGGATCTGCCTCTCTGGCTTTGACATATACAAGCCGTGTTCGGGTTCGTTTAGGGCCAGGTTCTGCCCTGGGATAGGTACGACTGAGTTCCGTGGGAGCCAGACATTGTGTCCTAGAGTGGAGGACACCCTAGCGATGGTGCCTAATGGCCATTATTATGTGTGATGCTGCAGCGTCTGTGTGGGACCAGGGGTGCAGCATGCACACACACACGGCTAGGCGTGAGAGAACAAGCGAGTGCAGAAATCATGAGCTGAACCTCATCAGATTTCTTTTGTCCCAATCCTCTAATTTGTAAAGGTCCCACTATATCCTATCCCTCCCCTCCAGCATAGCTACCACTCCCTCCTTCCTAAAAATATCACACAGCTTCAACACTTAAGAGCTGTTACAACTTTCTGTGCATGAGCGTTGGGCTCAAACGATGGCTGTGATCTTCCCCAGGAGTAATAGTGTACGGATTTCAAGTGGCTACTTGGGATTGGTCTCAGCTAGTGTCTGGCCACTGCTGCCAATTTCAGGAAGCAGTATTTTAAAACTTTAATCTGTATGAGGAGAGATGACCTAAACGGGGACTTTTCAGCTTGGAAAAGAGACGACTAAGGGGGGATATGATAGAGGTCTATAAAATCATGAGTGGTGTAGAGAAAGTAAATAAGGAAGTGTTGTTTATTCCTTCTCATAACAAGAACTAGGGTCACCAAATGAAATGAATAGGTGGCTGGTTTAAAACAAACAAAAGGAAGTATTTCACACAACACACAGTCAACCTGTGGAACTCCATGCCAGATGATGTTGTGAAGGCCAAGGCTATAACAGGGTTTAAGAAAGAACTAGATACGTTCATGGAGGACAGGTCCAGCAGTGGCTATTAGCCAGGATGGGCAGGGATGGTGTCCCTAGTCTCTGTTTGCCAGAAGCTGGGAATGGGCGACGGGATGGATCACTTGATGATTTCCTGCTCTGTTTGTTCCCTGTGGGACACCTGGTATTGGCCACTGTGGAAGACAGGATACCGGCTAGTTGGCCTCAGTGTGGCTGTTGTTATGGGGCAAAAGTTGGATCTAAAATGTGGCTCAACCCAAACTAACAAGCCAGGAAAAATCATTTCCCCCTGTGCAGTGGCACAGGGCTTGTGTTACGAGACAGAGGACGTGCAGGCAGCCTGTGGTCACAAGCAGTGGGTGATTCAAAGTGACATACTGTGGCTCTAAAACGGGGGGGGGGGGGAGGGCTTTGCCATCCACAGCCTCCCCTGGTGCACGGCGAATGCCCAGCAAGCCATCCGGTTTGGTCTACTCTGCATCCCTGGAACCATGCCAGGCTCTGGGGGTGGGGAGTCGGGAGAGATCAATGGATGCAACCCCGAGTCCTGCGAGGTGCAGCAGGGATCTCTGGCACTCTGAGCAGACTCACTGCAGGAAAGACGTGCTTGTAAAAAACGACTCCCAGAAGAGACTGCGGCGGGGCCTTAGCTCCAAGGCCCCGCGCCTTAGAATCTGCGGTGCCAGTTTCCTGTGTGCGTCGTAAAGACTTCTCCCAGTCGGCACTGACCCAGACTCGTCCTCACCCCGCTCCACGCGGACTCCAGCAAGCCCCCGCTGTGCAATTCTGTACCACTAGAGAGGTCAGCCCTGTGGGAAGAGAAATGGAAAAGATCCAGTTTCTAGAAGCCTCTCTGGGGTGTGGCTCTGAGCAGGGCGATGCTGCCTGGTACTTTGTGGGCTGCTTTTCAGTGTGAGTCGGCCAGGGAGTTCCTCACAGCCCTGCTCTGGACGTATGCTCGGGGGTTGCTGGTGTAAAACTTCCTCTGTGGAACGAATGCAACCTCTGGACGTATGCTGGGGGCCACATCCTGACTGGCATGTGCCGCTATGCACGTGCTGGAGGAGAGGCAGCCGGACGGGTCAGGCTGGGCTGAAAATGCCCCGACCCCCCCCCCCCCACCTCTGAACTTGTAAAAGGTGCTTTAGGAGCGGCTCCGTGGAGAGGATTTCCAAGTGGACCCCGGTATCAGAGGCATGATCTGCTAGTCCGCCTGTGCCTGTTCTGGTCTGGACCCCGTGTCCTGCACAGACAGCTTACGCTGGCAGGAATCACCTGGTGGGGGGGTGCTGGTATCACGGCAGGGCGGGACACGGGGGCCCAGTTACAGCTGCTTTCGCACCAGCAATGACCCCGCTGGGGAGGCTGCAGACGCCAGAATCTAAGCCTGTATTTTCACATGGAAACGGAGAGTCATTGTCATTGCGCCAATTCTCTGAAACTGCCCCCTCCCCCCGTCCCAAAGCCGGGACTTTCCATCCCCCTGGAGGCTCCGAGCCGCTGCTCGCGCTGTCCAGCAGGAACCCTTGGAGGAGAACAGGAAAGCTGTTGTGTTTACTCTGCTTCTCGTTCCAATCCAGGCCTGAGCAGAGTAACAGAACCGCATGCAAGCCTGGGGTGAGGTGGCTGCGTTAGCCAGCTGGTGTCCCGCCCGGCGTGCCCCTGGGAAGTCCCAGCTTAGCCCTCTACTCCCTGTAGGGTCTGCAGCGGCGAGGCAGGCGGGGTAGGGTCACAGGTGTGATGTGCAGGCAGTAGGGTGCAGGGACCAGGCACTGGTATACAAGAAGGCCGTGAGTGGTGACACTCTGGGGTGGGAGAAATGGGCTGGGGGGATCTGCTACTTGAGCCCCAGCCAGGGGGAGTTTTTGTGTTCAAAGCCTTGGGAGAAGTCCTGCAGATGGCGAAGAGGTGCCCAGATCAGACACCACAGTGATGGGCATGATGTAAGATCTGGAACAGAGGGGAATGTTTGCCATGTTACTGGGCCCCGCCCCAGGGAGGACTTGGTTTGTCCGACGAAGTGGGTATTAGCCCACGAAAGCTTCTGCTCCAATACTTTAGTTAGTCTTTAAGGTGCCACAGGACTCTTTGTTACCTCTGCTATTCCAGACTAACCCGGTACCTCTCTGATTCTTGGTTTGTATGGTGCTTGGTGGGGAGAGCCCCTGCATGGTGACAAAGGAGAGACACACCTTCCCTCACTCTAGGCAGCAGAAAGTCTGGTTCCCAGTCTGGTCCATGTGGATGGGCTGCCAGGTGGCTGCTGTGAACACGAAATTAACACGTGCCTGTGTTCCAAGCTGCCTGCGGTCCCTTGCGCTTCCCTTCCCAGCCCCTCTGTAGACCACTCTGCCCAGGACACGCCATCCCTGTAAGGACCCTGGGCAAGGCCCTGGGACGCTGTGTATAAATACGAGCCCCTAGCTCTGCTCCACCTTGTCCCGATTGGGGGAGCCTGTGCTCTGGGCCTCTCTGCAGATTTAGGGGCAGATGGGACAGGAGCAAAAAGCAGGGTGCACCCACATTTTATAGCTGGCCACAGGGGTCATTGCTTGTGAGCCCCCGCTCTGTACAGCTGTGGGGTTGCTTCTTTCACGTCCTTAGGATCCTTTGGTGTCAATAAACGTTGTTAAAGGACACTGGGACAAGGTGGGGGAGGTGATCTCTTTTATTGGACCAGTTTCTTCTTCAGATCCGGGTAAGAAACTCCCAGCATCACAGCAGAATTCAGGGTGGACCAGTGTTGAGCATAAGGAGTTAGCATATATTGTAAGGGACCATCCAAGGTACAGTGAGTGGCCCATTAACACCTCTGCAGTCAGAGGACAAAAGGAGGGGCTTAGTGGGTTACAGATTGTTGTAATCTGCCAAAAATGCAGCACCTCTGTTCAGTCTGTGATTTCTGCGTCTAGCAGAGTAACCAAGTTAAGCTCCCAGGCTCGTCTTTTGAAAGTGTTGGGCATTTGGGGGTTTTCGTTTGGGGATGAGGCCTGAGAGGTCAGCTGTAGAGCGATCACTTTGTGAAAATTGTGCGCACCCACAGGTGATAAACTGTTTGTGACTTATAATTTTCCTGTGCTTCAGGGGGTCCATGAAAACATCTGGAGCGTATAAAAGGATGGAGTTATGCCTGTTTCAAGTGGATCACTATGTCTGAATCCCAGTTTCCTCTTCTAGAACATATAATCTCTTTGTAGGAAGAATGGCGCTGAACTCCATGCATTGCATAGTGAATGGGTGTTGCCAACTCGCACGAGGGTTGATGGTTTTCTTCAAGCCCCAGGTCCTGGAGTCAGGAATCAGATAAGAATCTCAATTTGGTGGCGGTGGTTCTGGTGTTTTGCTAATGAAAGTTTTAGCTCTAATGGCTGCAGTGAAAAGTTTGAAAATGTGACTAGGCGACCCAAAGATGGCTCAGGAAGCAGAAGGCAAAGAAAAAGAACCCAAAACTTAGTAGTTTTGGAAAAGAAAAGAAAAGAAAAATAACAACCTCATGATTTTTAATCCAATCCCATGAAGTTTGGGGAACCTGACTCGTTATTTCTAAGTGTTTGGTGTTGGAGATACTTTTCTTCCGTTATGGTTATTTACTGGTAAAAATTCCTCCCTTTTCCGTAGTGTACTTGTTTAGAGGTAGATTTCCTCGGATCTCGATTCAATTAAACTTTCTTTCCCAAACAAATTGCATGAACAAAAGCTGAGCTGTGATGTCTGTGGTTTTTATATGCTTAGGTATCCTCTCGGAAGTTGTTCCCCTTCTGAAATTAGAGGTTGCAAGTTTCAAAACCAGTGTGAGTGTATTAACATGCGCACGCCTGTTCTTTCTTGAGCATCACTGACTGGCCCGCTGCGGTTAGTCGGTCCAAAACGTTTAATTATATGTCGTTATTTTTATTTATACATATATATGTAAATGCACCCTTTTCAATCAGTTCCTCAGCTTAACTTCTGCTTCATCTTTTCTATATTTTTTTATCTATTTATTTATAGTTGGTCCATTGGGATCTATTTTAATATTTAGTTTGCGCTGGGTTTTATGAGCTGCTCCCTAGAAATGATTTCATACATAAATCAATGCATTACAGAGTGACAATGGAGAAAATAGAAGGTCGATGTACTGTAAAGAGCTGACTGATTGAGTTTTTTGTGAGCAACAGTTGCATAGACTGTTGCATATTTGTAGATTTGTATGTGATCTGTGTTATTTCCCCTCTTTTGTCCAGTGCTCTTCACAGCTGTCACTCTGACTGTTCAGATTATTGGTCTCTCTGTTCAGGATGCCGTCTCTTTTGCAATGAATGGGTGTGTTTAGTTCAGTCTCATTTCCGATACGTCTCCATCAAGTCACAGTGAGAAAACGTGACATCTCGTGTTCACGGACTCACCCACAAACAGAAGGTTTTAGTGCAAGGTTTGGAGAAGAAGCTGTAGTAAAGTCTGACTTCAGTAGAGGAAGGATCCTCATCTGCTGAAAAATAATGTCAGTGTTAATGGGTTGTATGACGGAGTCAGGCCAGAAGGGTATAGGAGAGTGCTGGAAGGCAGGTATATCAGCCTCAGGATGTGCAGGTCTCTGTTCCCTGGATAGCCAAACAAAGGCTACTCCAGGCCAATCAAGACATCTGGGGCCAATTAAGAAGGTTCTAGAAAGCAGCAAAAACAGCTAGCCTGATTGGGACACCTGAAGCCAATCAGGGGCTGGCTGAAACCACTTAAAAACCCTCCCATTTAGTCACGTGGGTGTGGGTGGCAGGAGTTTGGGAGGCGTTGGAGCAGAGAGCAGTTTGGGAGACGTTGGAGCAGAGAGCAGTTTGGAGGCATTGGAGCAGAGAGCAGTTTGGAGGCGTTGGAGCAGAGAGCAGTTTGGGAGGCGTTGGAGCAGAGAGCAGTTTGGGAGGCGTTGGAGCAGAGAGCAGTTTGGGAGACGTTGGAGCAGAGAGCAGTTTGGAGGCATTGGAGCAGAGAGCAGTTTGGGAGGCGTCGGAGCAGAGAGCAGTTTGGAGGCGTTGGAGCAGAGAGCAGTTTGGAGGCATTGGAGTGGAGGGAGTTTGGAAGGAGGCCCTGTGGTAAGGGTGAAGAGAAGTTGGAAGAAGCGGGGGACTGCTGTGGGGAAGTAGCCCAGGGAATTGTATGGTGTTTGGTGCCTAAAAGGTCAGCCATCTTATCTGATACTATTAGGGTCCCTGGGCTGGAGCCCGGAGTAGAGGGTGGGCCCGGGCTCCCCCCTTTTCTACCTCCCCTAACTAATCACAGTGAGCCTCTGAGGCTAGCACAAACCACCTGGAAGTGTAGTACCCACAGGGAGAAGGCCAAAGCTTTGCCACAGTTGGCATTTGTGCATCAAGAAGTGAAAGTCTAATCTAGTCTCGTTCCTCCGCTGGGGCTGTGGGTTAGAGAATGACCAACTTCCGTTCTGGAGCAGAAATATGAGTTGACGGTTACTGATGAGTCTTTCACATGCCGTCTGCACAGACTGCGGGAATTGATTAATGGCAAAGTAAAAACAGCTTTTTGGTCTGTGTGTTACTACTGCAAGTGGGTGATGGACAAATTACTCTTCTGGGTTTGTTTGTTTTTAAACATGAGGCACCCTGACATGACTGATGATAAAAAATCATTTGTTATATTTGTTCCCTCAATGTACTATTTTGAAAACCCTCAGATCTTTGTGAAACAATCTTTTCTGCAAATTATGAAGAGTGCTGCGAAGCCTCCCCCGCCCCCCACTCCCCAGTTGTTTTCTGGGGCTGCTAAGTTCTCCAACACCCCTCCCCCCGCCTCTTTTTTATTGCAGAAATATGGTAACCCTCCCCCTCCCCCACTCCCGGCGTGCTGCTTCCCGCTGCTCTTTAGGGTTACCATTCGCCCGGATTCTCCCGGACATGTCCGGCATTTGGGGATAAAAATAGCGTCCGGACGGAAATTGCAAATGTCTAAAAATGTCCGGGATTTCCCCCGGTGCACAGTGCGGTGCTGGGTTCTGCAGACAGCCTTTCTCCCCCTCTGTCCCCCAGCTTCAGGCAGCGCGTCCTCTCTCCCCCCTCCTCCTCCTCCCTCCGCTGCATTCTCAGAGCTGCTGGCCGGCTCTCCCCAGCACGAGGCTCCGCAGCTGGGGAGCATGTTGCGCTGAACGGGGAGCCCCACACTGTTTTGAGCTGCACGGTGAGGGGGTGGGGGCTAGAGAAGGGGCAGAGAATTTCTGGAGGGGGCAGTCAAGGGACAGGTAGTGGGGGGAGTTAGATGGATTGGGGGTTCTGGGGGGCAGTCAGGGAGCAGGGAGGCTTAGGTAGGGGGTGAGGTTCGGGGGCAGTTAGGGTGGGGGGGTCTCAGTAGGGGGCAATCGGGACAAGGAGTTGTGGGGGGAGTTTGGGATTCTGAGGGGGGCGGGAATTGGGAGGGAGTGGGCGGGGCTAGGGCACCTCCCCCTCCCCCCCGTCCTCTTTTTTGATTAGCGAAATATGGCAATCCTACCTCTTCCTACCCCCAGGCAGTTCTCTGGTGGCTTAGCGGTTTCCGGGAGGGCGGGGCTAGGTGTGCTCAGAGGCAGGGCAAGGGCTGGACCTCATGGAAGGGGTGGAGTGGGGCGGGGCCAGGGGCAGTGAGGGGGTGTGTCAATGATACGGCCCTCGGGCCAGTGCACTAGTCCTCATGCGGCCCTCGTGGTCATTTGACCCCAAGGCCCTCTCCATCCTCCCTGCCTGGCTGGGCATTGCAGAGTCTGCTGGTTAAGGAATCGCACTTCTCACCGCTTTGGAAAAAAGGAATGTAAAGCACCCTTGGCTCTTGGCACCGAAAGGCCCAGCCTGGCAAACCCTTGTGAGTATTTTGCATTTGTGCCGGTGGCTGGACTAGCTGCTTGAGAGCTCAGAGCCGTAGGTCTGTGAAATTTCCCTGCATACAGCTGAAGGTCTCTTCCTGAAAGGTGCTGGTTTCCTCAGCTCTCCCTGAGCCCTCCGTGCAGGCTGGAGCCCTGGGGAGACCCCTGCCATCAGGTGCTATAAATAAGAGGGGGTGAGTCACATCAGCTGCTTTGTTGAATGTCATTAAAATCAGAAAAGGCCCCTGAGAGCAGAAGAGCTGAGGAAATGCTGGGTTATTTTTAGGAGCTTGATAACAGCAATCACTAGTGCTGGGCAGGTATAAAAGCCTCTCCTAAGAAGGGTTTGGGTTCATTTTTAGACTTTGAAGTCTTTGTAATTCGGTTGACACCAGTTCCTTTAAAGAGGCCCATGCTGGGATGTGCTCTAGAATCTCGCGTTGCTAACTGGCAGTCAGCCACTTGACAGGGAGAATTCGGCTATTGTCAAAGGAGGAGGGGGGGGGGGAGGTCAAAATAGTTTGGCAATCCGGGCTCATTACCAGGATTTTTTCCCCTTTTGACTCCAAGTTAATCCCTGCAGCCCTGTTACCCTGTGGTATAAAAGACTCTTAAGGTGGGATGAATTCCAGTCTTCCAGAGCCGTAGAAAGGCGTCTTGGTGTGAAGGAGGATGCAGGCTCAAGACTTTAGTTCAGTGTTAGATTGACTGATTTACCTTAATTGGCACTGCAGCAAATGTTGTTGCATGTTCAGAGCATATAAGGGCTGGTTTGTTCAGGAAGCAGCTTGGCTCAGAGAAAGTCAGACTCTATTTTTGTGCATGCAGGATATAAAGCTGCAAGCCAGGAAAGTGACTTAGGATGTTTCAGCCCATCACTAGCAAGTATTTGGCACATTGTCACAGTGCATTCGGTTAGACTGCAATAAGAGAGCTGTCCGGGGACGCTAACCAGTGACTACATTCAGGGCCACTTCCTGCTGTTAGTGCTCAGTGCCGTCTGCAGGCTCCAGCCATAAGTATCAAACGTGATGAATCAAATGGAAAACCTCCTGAGGGTATTGCAGCCGTTGAAAATGAAACTAACTTTAAACCAATGTGAAAAGAACTAAGTTGATTTCAATTGTCTACAGTGGGGGGAAAATGCAAAAAAGTAAATAAGGAGCAATAAACAATGAGATTCACGTTGGATAATTAAAATTCTTTCATTTTAATAATCAGACGTGCTAGGAATAGGTAAACTCGTTAACTTATGTCATGTGTTGTAAACAAAAACAGCGGCCCATTCACAAACTGAAAAAAGGGCAAAAGGCAATATAAAACAGTATTAGATGGCCTGGTTTTATATACATAATGAAGCATGTTTTACAGTGTAAAGTCTTAAAAGTTAGTGCCACTTGAGATAAGTTGGTACTACTTGCCCTAGGCTGCTGAATTTGTTGGGTATTCTTTTGGACCGCAGCCCTAAAAGAACAAATTGAAGGATCCGTTTTCATCTGATTGGATACATGGACCTTCCAGTAATGTGAATTGGAGTTATTTGCAGATGTTAAAAGGAAATATCATCTCCTTATATTCAAGATGATGAGATGTTATTGATAGAAGTTAGTTAAACATGAGTCAAGAAAAATGGAAATAATACCAATTTTATCCTTAAATAGCATGATCAGAGGCATGTAATTTGTGAACACAGAGAGAAAAGTTAAAGAAAAGAAGTTTTCTAATGTTTCTGTTTTTATAAAGGGAATGGTGTACTAATTTTCTAGTGCCACTGCTGGCAAAATAGTTTTCCAAAGCACATTTCTTTGTTGGCGAATGTGCAAATCATATTGAGTGTATTTCACTTTTAATCATATGACACCACTTCCTTTTTTGTGCTTAAGCGGTAGGGCCTCAGCCCCTTCTTACACAAAAAGGCATTTCCGCCTCTTTGGTTCCAGTTTTGGGGAAGTATCATTTGTTTGGTAACAGATCAGATGTACGTACTGAAACAAAACCATACTTGTTGTCAGACACTACCAGTGTGGTGCTCTGTTCTTGTTCAATGATGATACCAGTCGGTTGTGTGCATGTTCCCTCTGTGTGCTTCCCCAGCTCTGCGCAGATCGCCGGCACAGCAGACCCCGGGAGAACCCCCAAAGACCACAGATCTAGTAAGATACGAAGGCACCCGGGCCAGGTTTATTGTCAAACGAAGCCCAGTGATAGTGTCCCGTAGACTCTACAAGACATGCAACGAATTTGTGCCCCTGACAATGGACTGACTCAGTCAGTGGCGGGGGTTCCACTGCCCCCTCAGCCAGACAAAGATGTGGACTCCGAGACCTATTTTTATGCAGGCAGGACAGATCATCCGTACTGAAGTGCAGCCCCTTGACTCATTAGGGTGCTGCCTCTCCCCTTTGAACATATTGGTTCAAACAAATAGATCTATCCATCAGGCTGTCCTTTTGACCCTGTCTTTGGGATGCACCTGACTGTTCCTTGTTGTCTCTGTGAAGTGTTCCCGTATCGGGATGTCCAGGGGTCATCTTGGCACAAGTTCCTCTTATTACTATTTATGTTATTAACACGTGCTTTCTAGCAGCCCTTTCCTTAATTCTGTAATTAGGGCCTACCTCTGGCTCACAGCCCAGCTTTGTTTAGCAGTGCCTGGAAGTACTTTGGTTCAGGCTTCAGGCCTCATTCTAGGCCTCTGATACAAGAGTTCATGTTTCAGGGCCTCATCTTACTTCATTACTCTAAGGCATAAAGCCAAATTCCTCCATAGTGTCAGCAGGTGCAACTCCATGAGATGCCAGAGAAGAAAATACTCAGGGGTCGCAGGGCAGAAATGAAAATGGGATCTCAGAAACCATGGAGATGGGTGCAGAACCAAAAGAGACACCCATCTAGGCAGCCTCTCCTTCCACCGTAGAGGGAGGCCAGAAACAACCGTTGAGCTGGTCAGGGGAGGAGAATGAGGGAATTCTGGCCCAAATTCATCAGTCCTTAATTGGACAAAATTCCCCTTGACCTCAATAGGAGTTTTGCTTGAGTAAAGATGGCAGAAGTTGGCCTTTTGTTACTAACATGGGGACAAAACCCCACATAGACCCGAGGGCAGCGTTTGGAATAAAAACACCTTGGCAAGGATAAAATAATAATTTGGTTTTTTTCTTCAGCAACAGCAATAATCTGAAGAAGAAAAAGAAAGGAATGACCTTAGATGGTCGGCAGTAAGTTGAAAAGCTGGAGGAATTCAGTATGTACGTGACTATACTGCCATGTGATGGAATGTGCAGCTGTTATCAAGTAGGGGATGGCAGATCTGTATGGGAAAAGGTGGAACAGTCATTGCTAGGGAGATGCGTGTCAATGGTTTATAAAGGGCTTGATTGTGCTCTCTCGCCATTTTTACCCTGTGTGATCCCATGATTTCAGTGGAGTTACTCCTGACTTGCCATAGCCCACGTCTTCACCTAAACCTTAGCGACATTGCTCAGAGCTGTGAAAAATTCACACCCTGATAATTAAGCCAATCTAAGACCTGGTATAGACACTGCTTGGTCGATGGAAGAATTATTCTGTTGACCTAGCTACTCCTTCTCGAGGGGATGGGTTACCTACGTCGAGTGAAAAACCCCTTCCGGCGCTGGTGCACAGTGGCCACACTGTGGCACTACTGTAGCGGGATGTTCGCTAGGCTATAGAGGGAGACCAGTAATAAAGTTCAAGGAGACCAATGAGGCTTAAAACAAAACGTGTTTATTCGGCCGAGGTGGCAGTCGCCCAAAAGCGTGAAGAAACTGCCACATCAACCACGCCTAACTTACAGTTTTTATAGTCTTGGTTAACTACGCAGTTTGTATATGTGTTACATGATTGGCTATCCTATATTGCTAGGCAGATTTAGACTACTCACGTGGAGTAGGCACGTGGTAGGAACAGCGTGATTGGACAGAATTCGCGCCCTTTTTGCAGGGTCATTGCTCGTGCACAGAACGTGCAATAGCAGCATATTACTTTAATGAGGTAGTGATTGTATAAATGTGCAAAAACCAATTCTATCACTCATGATTATTCAAAAACTTTTTCCATAACCTTATTAAAATAAACATTAACATTAAACAATTTATAATAACTATCTATTATTTTCCTTAATGGAGATTTTATATTTTGATCTTTACATATCTGCATCAACATTTATCATCATTTGCTTTCTACAACCCTCTCACTACAATGGTGCAGTTGTCACGGTGTAGCTGTGCGGCTGTAGGTCTGTTACGTAGACAAGCCCGAAAGGTGGATATTTTTTAAGTGCTGTAGGAAACTGTTAAGATCTCATTGTTACTTGTCACATTAAAAAATAATCCCAAGTGACTTCCCGACTGTATTCTAAGTGAGAGCAAAATCAGGCCCAGAGATTTTACAATTGCTCTTGCCAAAAACTCCCGCCTTACCGTGTGTCTGGAGGTGTGATTTATTGCTAGGCGTTTGGCTTTCAAGTGTTGAAAGGGATTATTGTGTTGATCTTCCTTTCCATCCTGCTCGATTCCTAGTTCGAGCTGGGAACAGCTGGTTTGCTTTCCTCTTGCCAAGTGGCAGGCTTCCAGAGGTCGGTAAATCTTGTCAGCTCGCATCATATAACAAGCCCCAAACAGAGCAGGCTCAAGCAACACCGAGTGTCGGAGTGTCATTCCAGCAGGGCTGTTTTAAACTAGTGCAGATGAACTCGTGGTAAATACCGCGCCTTGCAGCAGCTTGAAAGCCATGGCAGTGATCATGTCCCGGCAGCTTGTTTCCACGCTAAAGGGAGAGAGGGCGTGTGGAGCAGGGCAGCTAGTGCTTAAAGCTGTCCGGATGAGTCGGTTGTTTCCGTAGGCTGTTGTGTGACTATGGGCATGTCACTGAACCTCTGGTTCACCCTGTAGGATGTGCGCAGTAATGTTCACCTACATGGCACTGTAAGGCTGCTGTGATGAGTAATTCATTGGTACCGGGCTTTGAAATCCTCAGGGGAACATCGCTATGGAAGTCACTGATGTGATTTGTAAAGGGCTCCCGGCGTAAGCTGGACTCGGTAGCAGCCAAGCTCTGGGGCAGAAGTGGAAGCGATGACTCGTCTTGGGGAAGTGAATCTCAGTTCTGGGGAGGGTGCCTCACGGATGACAGTTGCACATTTTTTTCACTCTCTGTTTTGTTCTGGTTTTATTTCCCTTCAGGAAAAAACCAAAGTGGTCGAACCCCTGGACTACGAGAATGTGGTCCAGCAAAGGAAAGCCCAGATCTACAGCGACCCTCTCCGTGATCTGCTCATGTTTCCGATGGAGGACGTGTCTGTGAGTTTGTGCTGGCTCCTTCTCACACACAAGGCCAAACCCGCCCTTCCGCTAACCCACTCTCACGCTGGGGAACCCGCTTCGATTTCAGTGTCCGCGTCTACACTGATTTCAAAGGCGTTACAGCCAGGTCAAACGGATCAGGCCCAGCGTGTTTATTATTTTCACTGACAATTCATAAGGGCCCAATTACCCATGGACTCTCCTGTTCTATCCCCCCTCCCCACAGATCTCGGTGATCGGGCGCCAGCAGAGGACTGTCCAGTCCACGGTGCCGGAGGATGCTCAGCGGAAGGCTCAGAGTCTCTTTGTCAAAGAGGTAGAGTGCAGCGTCGCGGTGCCTGGTCTAGCCGGGGAAACGCTCTGCAGCTAATGGCAGATAAGCTGCCATGTTGCTTTGCTCTGTGACACAAGGGAGCTGTAACTTCAGGCCTGGAGGGGCAGCTCTTGTTGTCTAGCTGGCAGATGCGGTTGATGAGCCATCTGCTCCCCCCCGGCTGTGTGGGGTGCACCCTCAGGGCCTTAAATGGGAAGGGGGAAGGCAGAGCCGTCCCTGCGTCTGCCTGTGGTGCCTGCGAGCCGCTGGAGAGGTTCCCGTGTGTGCGTCGGCAGGAGCGAGACGGGGGGAAGGGAGACGCCCGAGAGCAGCTGCTTTGGGCAGCACCAGCTGGAAAATGACCCCTGGATGGTTCTTTACCCAGTGGCGACTCCCTGGGCAGCTGCGGGTGGGGACAGGTGGGGAGTTCGGCTCCCGCACGGCCAGAGTGGGGGGAAAGAGAAACCCCGGTTGAGGTGCCATTGGTGGAGGACTGTTCTGCTGGCTCTCCAAGCAAGAGAGCTGAAGCCGGAGGGCCAGAGATCCTGAGCTTCCCGATGACTCCAGGCAAGAGCTAGAGGCAAACCTGGGACACAAACAGGGTGGAGGAGCCCCCCAGCTAGAGGGACTGGGCTGAAGCATAGTGAGATGACTGCACCGGTAGTGCCCTGGCCTGCCACAGGAGGGCAGCCCATGGAGGGCTTGTTATGTGGTGGAGAATGTGTGCATTGGAAGGGGAAACTGAGGCAGGGGGCCTCTTACAGAGTCACCCTGTGGCAAGGAGGGGCCATCCCATCACATGTGTATCTACGGCTGAAAGGAATTCTGTGGTGTTTAGGTTCCCCAGTCCAGGATAAACGAAACAACTCCACAAAGTCTTTGTCCAGCCTATTGTGTATGTTTGTTACCTTAATGCAGCCTCAGCATCTCACCAGTAGCCCTTAATTCTTAAGAGCTATGCATGTTTTTGCTTAGCGTGCCATGATTTCTAAGAACATGCATCATTCTCCTGACAGTGCATTAAAACGTACCACTCGGACTGGCATGTGGTGAACTATAAATATGAAGAATACTCAGGTGACTTCCGGATGTTGCCGTGGTAAGTGTCTCTCTCTTCTGGGATACTAGGAACTCTTAATAACCTTGCTAGACTGTGGTTTGATCAGGTTTTCTAAGTTTCAGCTTAGAAAAGAGAAGACTATAGGGGAGATGATAGCGGTCTATAAAATCGTGACTGGTGTGGAGAAAGTGAACAGGGAAGTGTAATTTACCTCTTCACCTATCACAAGAGCCAGGGGTCACCCACTGAAGTTACTAGGCAGCAGGTTTAAAACAAACAAAATGAAGTACTTCTTCACATGATGTCAAGAATCAGAGAGGTAGCCGTGTTAGTCTGGAATAGCAGAGGTAACAAAGTCCTGTGGCACCTTAAAGACTAACTATAAAGTTTTGAAGCATAAGCTTTCGTGGGCTAATACCCACTTCACGAAAGCTTATGCTTCAAAACTTTATAGTTAGTCTTTAAGGTGCCACAGGACTTTGTTACTTCTTCACATGATGCACAGTTAACCTATGGAACTCATTGCCAAAGGATGTTGTGAAGGACGAAAGGAACTATATGATTTCATGGAGGACAGGTCCATCAATGGCTATTGGCCATGAGGGTCAGGGACGCAAACCCACGCTCTGGGTGTCCCTAGTCTCTGACTGCCAGAAACTGGGACTGGACATCATTATGGATCACTCCATAATTGCCCTGTTCTCTTCATTTCCTCTGAAGCACCTGGCATTGGTTACTGTCGGAAGACAGGATACTGGACTGGATGGACCATTGGTCTGACCCAGTCTGGCCGTTCTTATGAAATAGTGTTATTGATCCAACAATCCACTAATATTTTCTGTTCCCTGATGTTTTCCCCACCCCTGTATCTTCTCATGAGATTTGCTTGCCCTTTATTTAGGGTTTGCAAGCCAGAGCTCTCTGTCACTCAGCCTGTATCAAGGAACCGCGGGAGACTTTACAGGGGTTCGTTCACATTGTATCTGTCAATGTGCAAACATCCTCCTTCCATCAGCCGTTATGACCGGGAGAGCCTAAATTCAGGGCATGTGGCAGAATAAGTAGCTTCAGTGCAATCTGCTCCTCCCGAATCAGGAATCCAGCTGTCTCTGAATGCTGACATTCACAGCATGCTGCACAACATGTTCCCTGCTCAAGTCAGTCCTGCTTGTGCCTAGCATGGTGGGGAGATCCCGGTCCTGTGGGAATGAGAATATCGCTGTCAACACTGGCAATGCTGAAGAGAGCTTTGTGCATTAAAATGCCAGCCCTGCACGTTATGCCAGCCAAAGACTAATCTCGTTTCATGCCTCCATCGTCAGACAAGCACATGCGGATCTGCTTGATGGGTGGTTATGTGCGGGGTGGGGCCAGTTTTGTCCCCCTCCCTTCTCAAACCATTTCAGACATAGCTCTCGTGGTATGCTGACAGCCTCTCCTTGCTAATTGGCTCCTCGGGGGAGGCTAGCTATAAGAGCTGGGGGACAGCTTTCCCTGCGCTGTGAGTGGGTTTGAGTTTGGAAAGTTTTGCTGTCCTGAACTGAAACGAAAAGTCAAAATCTGGAAATTTTTGTGAACCAAAAAAACTGGAAAAAATAATTGGCTCAGGGTGATCAGAATGTTTTAGTTCTGGGATTGTGAACATTTTGTTTCGATTTCAACCTTTTTCCTTTTAACCCTTTGCAGTCTAATTGCTTGAAGTTTGAAACGGAGTCATTCTAAACCGGAAAACTGGAATTTTTCATTTTGAAAATGTCCAAAAGGGATGGCTTGACAATTTCAACACCTTTCCCCAAACGCCTTTCTGGTCAGGGGGTTTGTCAGAAAGGGCCTTGTCTTGCAAACAGTTTTGGTTGCCACAAATCGGCATTTTTCCCTGAAAAAATGTTATGTCAAAAAGTTCCCGACCAGCTCGACGTACAGAGGCCTGCTCCGTGCAGGTGGCGTGAAAGCCATGCACGAGAGGATGCCGTGGGTGCTTGAATTACATTCAGTTTGCACATGCTCTTGCTGTCTGATCTTTGTTGGGTTTTGCAAAATAAATGACTCAGTCCTGCTCACGCGAACCAGCAATAACTGCACTGAAGTTGGCGAAGTTACACTACTGCAGAGGTGGGCAAACTACAGCCCGCGGGCCACATCCGGGACTGTCCCTTCTGGCCTCCCGACCGGGAAGGCTGCCCCCGGCTCCTCCCCCATCTCCCCCTCCCCCAGAGTCATGCCGCTGCACACGTAGCGCTCTGGGGGGTGGGGCTGCGCGCTCCTGCAGGGCAGCGTTTGGCTCCCCATGGAGCCAAACACGCTGCTAGGAGCCTCATGGAAAAGGGGGCAAGGCTGGGGGGTTGGATAAGGGGCAGGTGCTCCCAGGGGGCAGTCAGGGGACAGGCATCAGGGTGGGTTGGATAGGGGGTGGGGTTCCGGGGTGGTGGTTACGGCGAGGGGGGTCTCTGGAGAGGGCAGTCAGGGAGCAGGGGGGATTGGATGGGGCGTGGGAGTCCTAGGAGTCTGTCAGGGGGTGGGGGATGTGGATAGGAGTTGGGGCAGTCAGGGGACACGGAGCAAGGGGAGGGTCTCTGGAGGGGGTGGTCAGGGGACAAGAATGGGGGGTTGGATGGGTTGGAGATTCTGAGGGGGGCAGCCTGGGGGGGGAGTGTGAGGGGGCAGGATAGGGGGCGGGACCAGGCTGTTTGGGGAGGCACAGCCTCCCCTACCCAGGCCTCCGTACAATTTTGAATCCTGATGTGGCCCTTGGGCCAAAACGTTTGCCAACCCCTGCACTAGTGTAACAAAAACCGAAGGAAGAAGCCACCCACCTCCAGCCCCTGTGGATAAAACACAGTTTGCCTTGCTCACAAGAAGTGCCAGTGGCGTAAATGGGACTACACAGTGAGTAAGGCAAGCAGGATTTGGCTGTATAAAGGCTACGGGCATTCTGTAGGTAGAGCAAGATCAGAAGTCCGATTTCGGTAATGTTTGGTCAGAAAATCAGGCTCCAGACTGATCTGGAGGCTTTTTAAATGTAAAGATCTCTTTGGTGGTCAATTAAGGCACCAGTTTCTATAGATTTTGCTTGTTCAGTGTGAAGCCCAGCTTTGGTGCATGTGAAGAAGAGCAGTAAAGGCAGCATTGGGGGAGGTTCATGTCCAAGCTTTGACTGAGACCTCTGCACGTTTATATCATATTCTTCCAGAGAAGCAACATGGTCCATAGATTTCAAGGCCCGAAGGGAACATTGTGATGATCTAGTCTGGCTTTCTGTGTAGCACAGGCCAGAGAATTTCTCTCTGGGATTTCTCCAAGCCCAGTAACTTCTGCTTGAGCTAAGGCCTATCTTTTAGGCAGCCACCCGCTCTTGACACGTCATGGCGACACACACAAGTGTATGGCCTCCCATTGTCCTACCCCCTCCCTACTCATCCACATCCATTTTTTGCAAATAATATCTGTTGTTGAGCCTTCTCCTTCCATTGCCTGCATGTACGTTCCCAGCAGCGACAAGAGAAACAGTCCCCGTTCTTTACTACTGTCCTGAATTCTTCCCTTTCGTGTGGCTGTCTCTTACATACTGTGTTATATTTTCAGCAAATCCTTTAGACCGGAGAAGATTCCAAACCACATATTTGAGATTGATGAAGATGTTGAGAAGGATGAGGTAAGGGGAAAATAAATGTCTCCTAGCGCTGTGCGTTGCAGCTGGAACGATTCACACCAGGCAAAGCGCCAGTCTGGCATGCTCTTGCTGGGAAATCACACACTGACAGCTCATTCTCTTCTCTGAGCGGTTGGGATAAGGCTGCAGACAATTATCCATCCGCAGGTGTTACAAGATAATCTCTCAGAGCCGAGAAGCTTACGAATTAGTCGGCATGTGCCTCCTTTCAGTTCACCGGGATGTTTTCCCTGTTTGCTTTCGTTGGCTCTCCATCTGGTATCGTGCAACAGTACGAAATGGTGAGGCCAAAAACATTACTAAGCAATTCTTTGTGTGAAGGTTTTAATGAAATCAACCTTGATCGGAAGTGAACAGGTAGGTTAAAGTAATCTTGCAAAACGGTGTTGCTGCTCATTTAAAGGCCCAGGGTCTGACTCGCTTCTGCCTTGCGATGGGGGTTGTTAATAAGTTTTAGTCTAAAATTGTTGGACCCTGTAGCTGAAATGTATTTCAATTTGATGTGGCTATGAGGCACTGCAGCTGGTTAATTTATTAAAGGAAAAAGGCAGCTTGTGTTTTCCCAAGGCTGAAGATTTGAAAGCGATGTTTCGGATGCATTTTAACGACTATTGTGCATGTCCCGGATGTGCCTTCTAGAGGCAGACTGGAATGGCTTTTTATAATGGAGAATTGATTGCTGGGCCCAACCTTGAATTTCCTGGTTGTTTTGTTGGCTTGTGTCATAGCCTTAACATTAGCTGTGTGTCGTTCTTTCCTTTAATAGCATCTCACTCTGTCTAGATGCGGTTTTGTGCAGTAAGTTACACTACGTGCTTTCCCAGAAGAAAAAGGGCAAAAATAAATCCTCCAAATATAATAGAATTGTTTTCTTTTAAGCAGTTCCCTAAACAAAATACTCCAAGGAAAAGACTAAAGTCATTTGAGGGAGTGTGTCCATTCTCCATCTTAGCTGAACTGTACTTCCTCATCGTGGCTTGTGTCTGACCAAATGTGGACTGTGCCCTTTGGCCTGGCCTACACTAGGGGGCAGGTTGACTTAAGATACGCAACTTCAGCTACACAAATGGCGTAGCTGAAGTCGGCATATCTTAGGGTGACTTACCTGGGCGTCCACACGGCAGCGAGTCGACCGCTGCCGCTCCCCCGTCACTCCACTTCTGCTCGGGAATCGATTTATCATGTCTACAGTAGACTCGATAAATCGATCCCCGATAGATCGATCACTGCCCGTCGATCTGCCGGGTAGTGAAGACGTACCCTTTGTCATTTTCCAATAGAGCGTTTGCATCGGGATTAGGTAAAAGAACTTCAGTGAAAAGCAGTGTGTTCATGGAAAAGGGTGAAGTGTCAGCAAGGAGAATTCAGGCTTTTAGTCACAGACATAAAGCACTGTGAATATTTCCATTGTCCCTGTAGAGTCTTGAATTGTGAGACCTGGAGTGCTGCTCTCTAGGGGGCCAGGAGCCCTAGGTTCTATCCCCTGCTATGCTACTGACTGTCTCTGAGACTCTTAGTAAGTTGCTTCCCTGCCTGTGAAATGGGGGTAGTGATGTGTGGCCTGGCGTAGAGCACTGTGAGATCTATGGGTGGAAAAACGCCGAGTATGGCAAGCTGGGCAGATGCTAAGGCCTTATACTGAAGAGTTTTACCAGTATACGTGGTTTGGGAGGGGTTGTGATTTTTGTTTTTTTAAACCGCAGTATTCTACCAGTCAATGCCCTTGAGTAGATGCTGTTATACCAGCATAAGGGGGACCCGTACCGGTATGGATATTCCCCTTTCAGTACAGGAGCAGTAATGCCAGATCAATATAACTACAGTCAGGTTGGGGGGTAATACCACTCAAATGATTAATTCGGGGAAACTTCCTAGTGCAAATGAGCCTTAAAGTTCCCCTCGGCTCCCATGGGACACAGTGGGATTAGGATCAGGACCTGCTTAGCACTGACATCACCTCTTTCTAATCTCCTGTTTTGTTCCAGGACTCCTCCTCGTTGTGCTCTCAGAAGGGTGGCATCATCAAGCAAGGCTGGCTGCACAAAGCAAATGTCAATAGTACAATCACTGTTACCATGAAGGTGAGCTGAATTCCACGGGCTGTCATGCCAGAGCAGTGGGGGGTGGGTGGGTGGGTTCTCGCTTCCGTGTAGCCAAGTGTCTCAGTTCAGATCCCAGCTTCCAAGTCTGGCTGCTGGGTTTTGGTTTGGGCCCCTCTGTAACTGTCTCACAGAGCCCCCCTCTGGTCGAGCCCCTTTCTACCGTGCAATCTTCTCTGGACCCGAACAAGCAGAGCATAGGACTAGTCACTTTGAATCACGAAGGGCAGGCTAAGCAGAGGTATGTTAAAGCAAACCCATGATCGACTTCTGAATCAGCGCCCGAGGCCCAGAAGACAAGGACAACCAAATCAAGCAAACCAGATGCACATGGCCAAACGTTTGGATTTTAATGAACAAGTATCTGCTGAAAGCAGGGATGGTGTCTCTGAGTTGGTACGGGAGGACTGACCTGCTGTGCAGAAGCTATGTCTTTATCGGATATTGTGCAGTACTCCACAGCTCCGACTTCGCTACAGAAGCTCAAACCGGTTCCGTACTTGATTTTGCTCAGCCAATGATCTATTTGTTGTTTCAGCAAACAGCTGCTTTGTTACTTGATAAGACACTGATCTGGTGCTCACACTCGGTGGGTATCCAGATGACAGCGGCAGCAAAACTCAGGAGAAAAAACGTTTCGTTCCTTTGCTCCCCTTGGGATACTAAAAGCTCTCTGAAGTATGCCATGATTTTGAGTTTCTCCGTCTGATGCCTTGATTGAGCAAGGTTTAGAAGCACAAGTTTGATCTCCAGCATCGTACGGGCCAAAGGACTGGTTATTTCTGCACTAAGCCCAGAACTTCTGTTTGCGCTACAGCACATCCATATTCAACCTGTGAAGTGAGGCATGTGGTCAAGGACGTTTCTGCCCTGGGGGCGTCTCCGGCCTGATTTTCAGAGGTGTTGAGCAGCTACAATTCCATTGACTTAGCTGGAGTTGTGGGGGGTGCAAAACTTCTACCAACCAGGCTCATGTGATCTGTAGGGTGACTCAGTAATCAAGGGACCCCAAATGAGTTCCCGTTGGTGCAAATGCTGGTTCTGATCCCTACTCTTCTCCAGTGCCTGTTGCTAGAGTTCTGAGAAACCACCTTGAAGGTCTGAAGCCATCCACGCTGGCAGATTGAAGCATCATTAGGAGATTTGTGATGATCTGCGTTCCGAGTGCTTTCATTACAGTGATGTGCTAGGCAACGAATGGTGCTGGGTGTTGCTAAGCATGTACAGAATGTTTTTCATGGTGAGCCAGCTTATGAGCAAAGCGTAATGAGGCTTACAGTTGACTGCGTTTGCTTCAGAATAACCTTTCTCCTTGCCGTGCACTTTCTTGCAGACGCATTCTCCAGCGTGACTCTGATTAGCATGGATTCTGGTGCACACCAATCCAGTTTAACCCTGTCAATCACTATATCAGAACCCCCTTTTTTTTCCTGGACCTCCTCAAAGTGGTTTGAGCTTTGGCCTGCTAAACCCGGGGTTGTGACTTCAATCCTTGAGGGGGCCATTTAGCGATATGGGGCAAAAATCTGTGGAATGATTTAATTGGGGATTGGTCCTGCTTTGAGCAGAGGGTTGGACTAGATGATCTCCTGAGGTCCCTTCCAACCCTGATAGTCTATGATTCAATGATTCAATTCTCTCGCTAGCCCCTTGCAATTGTCTAGCAGCATTTTGCTGTTGTTCTTTTTGCTTCATCTGAAGTGTTCACAACTCCCCCTGCCAAAGGTGGGATTCTGAGCTGGCTGTACTGGTGGTCTGATCTGATCTGACATTTGCTCTGTTCCTAGGTTCCTGCGATTCATTCCAAAAGCGGTACAGCATTCTGACAATTCTTTGTAACAGCAGGGCCTGCAAAGGAAAAATCCATATAAATAATGCAGCATATTTGTGTATGCTGTTTGCTTCTGCACTTTCCATTGGAAGGATGTTAAATGTTTCAAAAGTTTTGCATGAAATCAAACGTCCCATGAGAGATGTATTCTCCTGTCTTCTGAACATTAGTTAAATACACGTCTGTTTAATGTAAGGCTTTCTGTAGCACCGAGCACTGAAGTATCTAAGGCCCCCATTCAGCAAATTGCTTAATTTTGAGCTCTGGCTTACGCCCACACATGCTAAGTGCTTTGCTGAATCGGGGCCAAAGTGCTTACACTATCCTCTAAACTTCAAATTCATCAGCAGCAAGTCCTCGGAGCTCACATACTTGTCTAAACAGCGACTCGGTGTTACATTTTGATGGATTAGATTTAATTCATTCTTCCTATTCTGTGCAATAAGTGAATGGCCTGATCAAATACGTGATGGATTCACTATTCACGGAGGCATGAAATTACTGGTAGAACCTGATCTGTGTTGTTCGAATGCTGCATTGATCCACATTTGTTCCAGGCACTCATTGCAATGAGAATATATTCAGTCTCAAAACGGGAGTGCAGAGTGGTGTTTCTCTTCTCCCTGTCCTGACCTCCTGTGCCCTACCTTCATGCTCCTTTTAATCATGATCGCTAGCTAGAAGGAAATACATTTCTGATTCATAGCAAACCTGAGAACATCTGAGGCCACTTTTCCAACTGCTGAAATTGCAAAATGTTCCCAGGCATTATGTGCCAGTATCTACTGCTGAACAGTCTCCTGGAAAGGTGGGCTGTGTGACTACTACCTAGGGCAGGAGTATATTCGTCTCTTCTTTGTTGTGTCTCTGTAGCTCCCACTCTATAGTAGTCGATTACAAACATCCTGGCCTTAATTTGGCGTCCAGTACGGTAGGAGCAAGAGGTTGCAGATGCAGCTAATTGTGCGTGTGGTCTTATGCTGAGGTCTTTATCATGAAGGGTTCTGGGAGAGGAACAAATCCCCCAGTGCTTGCTCAGCTGAATGGCCCAGACCCTAATGTAGCCAGTTGGCTTTTTTCTGAGCTGAAGGGGACAGGAGCCAACGGAGGGGAGGGTGAAGACTCTGCATTGGGGGGAAGGGAGGCCCAGCCTGGAATCACGCACACCCGCCCTTCCCTAAATATATTCATCTAGCGCTTGCTCCTGCAACTTGCTGAGCACTTTGATCCTGATCCAGCAAAACACTTAAGCAGACGAGTAACCCCCCTGATCTCAATGGGGCTGTGGACAGACTCAAGTGCTCTGCTGGATCAGCTTTGCTCAGCACCTTGCAGAAGTGACGCCTCCCCAGAGTGACCCCTGCCCCAGGCTGCAGAGGAAGGGAAAACCCCCCAGGGTCTCTGCCCATTTGACCTGGGGGGAAATTCCTCAGATTGCCAGCGCAAGAGAGACTTCTTTAGTTGGGGAATCCAACCCTGCAAAGAAGTTTTGAATTACCCCATGGAGCGAACAGTCTGGGGCACGTCTTCAACGGCAGGAAGTTCTCGGGGACTAATCTGGAATGAGGTGTGTGAGACGCGGGAGTTTTGAGGGGTTGTATTTCAGCCTTGGCTTTGAGCGTGCTGACCTGTGAAACGTGCTGTCCGTCCTTTCCTCCTTCCAAAGCCTGGGCACGAGAACATCATTAGGATTAATAATAACCCGCTAAATGTGTAGCACCAAGAGCTCCTCTGGTTTCCCTAGCGGGGTATTGTACGGTGACTGAGAAGCCAAATGCTGAAAACGTTGGCCCCGCTGGCTGAGGGACCCTTGTATGAGAACGGCATTCTGCTCTTGCAGGTATTCAAGAGACGGTATTTTTACCTCACACAACTGCCGGATGGTTCCTATATTCTCAATTCCTACAAAGACGAGAAAATTTCAAAAGAATCCAAAGGCTGCATCTTCTTGGATGCCTGTATTGACGTTGTTCAGGTAGGTTGACAAGGGGTGAGTGCTACCTGCTTTCGTCCCTGTACCTGTGCTTCATCAGCCTCATTCGCGCGCTCTGCCTGTTCCATCTGCCTACCCACCAGCCTGACCAGCAATGCCATCGCTGCGGCTAGCAGGTGGTGGGCAGAGCCTAGGGTTCACTGCCACCGTGCCTTCCGCCTGTTACCCAGCCGGCTGTGTCATCCACGCCGAGATTGGGTGAGTTCTTTTTCTTTATAACTATACAGTGTCCACCACCAAGGGGCACTGTCCCCTGGCGGGGACCTCTAGGCTACAGGTGTTCGAAGTACATGCAAGGTTGAGGCCAATAACTGTTCTGTGCATCAGATGTTCATCCCAGTGTTAACTTCATCTGCCTTCCTCTCTCTCTGTCTGCACCCACTAGTCATCTCTTGTCTTAAATTAGATTCGGATCCTGTACACACACAATTCAATGGGACTACTCACACAGAGAGAGTAACTTACCCAAGCGAGGGGTGACAAGAACAGGGCCTTAAATTGTAAGCCTTCCCAGGCAGGGAGAGTCTCTTACTATGTATTTGAATGCTGTGGTTTGCTGGAGGACTGTTATAACAAAAATAAGAAGAGAATGCAAATGAGCTGTGTTTGCTTCCCGTAGCTCTTGTTAAAGATAGGGTGACCAGACAGCAAGTGTGAAAAATCGGGACAGGGGATGGGAGGTAATAGGAGCCTATATAAGAAAAAGACCCAAAAGTCACGACTCACCCTAGTTAAAGAGGAGGATGAGGAGTGGTGAATAGCAAAGGGTGTTAGTGGAAAATGTCCCCAAATTGCAACATCATGGTGTCTTCTGTGGAAAACTGTTGGGAAAGCCCATCAGCATTAGTTGCATGCACTAGCAGTAGTGTATGGAAAGACACAGCTTCTGAAGACGGAGAAACTTTTTATTCCTGACCTTGTGCTGTCTCTTGTGTAGCAATCACGGGGCTCACCGTTTTCATGTGGGTTGGGGTAACTCTCGGGTGAATAGAGCAGACTCCATGAAGGTTCCCAAGCGAGTTTCCGCAGATTTCTTTGTAGTCGTCATGACTCTGGGAGGTGTAGACTGCAGTTTACATGTTGCATCCTGGGATGTGCCTAGACTTCTCACGGGAATATGCTACTATTTGACAAGCAGCGGTTGGAAAAGTGAGCTACCATGAAAGCATGTTAGTTTGGTTTTTGGTTAATGCTTCTTGCTATAGTGCCGGGCAGAAGTTCTACTTGGTGGGTTGGATGAGTCTTTAAAATCAAGCTCCTTGTTGGGCTGCAAAGGTTCCATGGCACCTTTTTATAAGTGAAGGAATTTGCTCTTGTGACTTTGGCTCAGGTTTACCGTTGCACCTTGGCTGCTTGCTACCTTCCACCCCAGAGCTAGCTGCATGTATGTATGGCTGTGCAGTGTATGTATGCAGTTAGGGATTCCCCTTGGGAATGCCCCAGAATGAAAGGTGCTATGGAGGTAAGGCATTTATAACATTGTTATTTTTGCATAGTATTCATCAGGGAGAAGCTTCCTAACAGTTCTGCACTGAGCTCTAAGGTGAAGGCAGCATGAGTGAGGTGTAATGTGAAGCCTGCTCTCTTGTTTGTTTGCTGCAGTGCCCCAAAATGCGCCGCTATGCATTTGAACTCAAGATGCTCGATAAGTACAGCCACTATCTGGCAGCCGAGAGTGAACAGGAAATGGAGGAGTGGCTGGGAACGTTGAGAAAGATTATTCAGATCAACACGGAGAGTTTGGTGCAAGAGAGGAAAGACACAGTGGAGTCTGCACAAGGTCAGTTTTGAAATCACTAGGTGTCTCTTTTCCACCGTCCCGGCGCTGAGCGGCATCGTTAGGCAGCGAGTGCTGGTGTTTACATTCTTTCCCGCAGTAAAAATAAGCATCGTAGCAAGTAAATGCTGACGCTGAGATTTGGCTAGTAACACACAAACTATAGTGGGCAGAAGAAAAGTGGATTTGAAACTTGACTCTCCTGCTGAATGGGAAACCCAGGGCAGCGTCTCAGGAGCCCCAATTAATTGTCCCTGTGCTATTGTAAGTGAGCGGCTCAGGAGCGGAGCCCAGGGGCCTGGTGGGATGAGACGGCACCATCGCTGTCCTTTGGAACATCTGCTTTTCATGACTTGACAGATGATGACTCGAGCAGCCAAGGGAAATCGGAAAACATCCTGGAGAGCTTGGAGAGAAGCATGCATCCTGAGCTGATGAAGGTATTGTGTCCACGCTGATCGTTTCCTCCACTCCCACCACTCACTCGCAGCTGCCGCTGGCACCGGGACTTCCCGCTCGAGGCTGTGGAGTGACGGGGATTAAGGTCCCTGCAGCAGAGGTTCCTTGGCTGTGCTCTGGGGAGAGCTGGCGCCAGCTTCACCCCTGGTGTACAGATCCCATCGGGGGCCTCAAAGCTGGAGCTGCTGAGGCCACCGCATAAAGAGCTGCTGTATTCTCATCCAGACTCAGGCACACTGCCGGCGGGACCCTGACCCAGCACTGCCACTGCTGCTGCCCAGAGCCAGCTGCTGGGGCAGGAAGAGGAGAGGAGAGGAGGGGGCTGATGCCTAGAGAGGGCGTGGGGGGCGGGGGCAGCATTGCCGGCCATGTCCCTGTCTTTGGGAGTAGCAGGGAAGAAGGAGGCTGGAACAGGAACCTGGAAGGAGCTGCAGACAGGAGGAAGGCAGGGCCACCATCTGAGAATGTGTGTTGAGCTGCTGTTCTTGTTCCTTTTGGGGAGCTATTCCTGGGAGGAGCTGCAGGAGGCTGTACCAGCGCTGGTTCCTACAGAACCACCTGTGTGCCCAGCCCCATGGCACAGAGCTTGGGGGCGGGAGGCCTCCAAAAGACGGGAGGGAGCGAGTAGGAGTGCAGGAGGAGATGAGGGGTACGTGCATCCCAGAGCAGCGCTGGGCGAGAGCCTTCCGAGTCAGGGTGAGGAGTCTGAAACCCAGCGGGGACCGGGCAGGCCTCAGGGAGCAGGGTCAGAGCATGAGATGAGAGGTGGGCAGGCTGCAGCAGTTCTGGGGAGAGGTAAGAAGCCCGTGCAGATAAGAGTTCTGTGGGCAGGGTTGGGGCAGTTTTCGGAGGGAGAGGCCTTGGAGGGAGACGTGGCTGGATTTGGAGAAGAGAGGAGGACAGGGAGGGGAAGAGTCAGACAGCCCCGAGGTTGTAGACATGAGTGACTCAGGGGGTGAGAATGTTGCCCACGGCGATGGCGGAAGGGAGGCAGGGAAGTGATTTGGGGAGCAAGCCGAGAAGTTCAGGTTTGGACGCGTCAAACAGCCCAGGAGACGTGGCCTGAGCGTGGATGTGGGGGGTGGGACAGTGGAAGGGGGGAGGTACTGACCTGCATCAGCAAGGGAGAAGGTGCCACCCAAGCCACAAAATAGGATAACTTAGCCGGGGGAGAGGGTGTCGAGCAAGGGACAGTGAATACACCTGGGGATGGGGTGGGAGAAGAGGTCACCAAATCTACCCCAGGGACGTGCAGTG
Organism: Sternotherus odoratus; assembly: GCA_032164245.1. Lineage (NCBI taxonomy): Eukaryota > Metazoa > Chordata > Testudines > Kinosternidae > Sternotherus > Sternotherus odoratus. The sequence goes on along the minus strand of JAVMKO010000009.1, from coordinate 83,775,772 downwards.
CAGACAGGGACAGGAGAGCTTGGCCTCCAAACTAGTGCCATGATATTGCCAGCTTGACTCCCGTTTGGCAGGGCGGGGATGGCGTGTCCCTCTCTCTCTGCGCGGTGTAGGCGAGGGGCAGGTATCTGGTAGCCAGCCGGCTGTGTCACTCCGAGTGACCCCGTCACATGGCCAGGCCCCAGGACCCCAATTCCTCATTTCCTGGGGCGGCATCTCTCCAGTCATCAGTCAGCTCTGAACAATGTCCGTTTCTTTGTTTTCATTACATTTTGCGTCCGTCCCTCCCAAAGCCAAACACTTGCTTCTCTTTTGGCCGGGTCTCCTCAGTAATGTCGTGCTTTCCTTGTCCTAGTATGGAAGAGAAACTGAACAGCTGAATAAACTAAGCAGAAATGATGGACGACAAAACCTCTTTTCCTTTGACCCGGAAGTGCAGGTAATAGAGTCTTTCAGGGTTCAGCCATTCTGAAAAGTCCATTCAGTGTCGCCTGCTTCCTTCCTTCCTTGGGTGGCTGTGATCACCTCCGGCACCCATGGGACTGGTAGGAAGACGGTAAAATGACTGGTAGTCACGTCACCTCTACAGATCAGGCCGATGAGATAAGCGGCAAGCCCATGCCTCTGCCGAGTCCTTGTGAGATATGCCAGCCGCACAGGTTCTGGGTTTTGGAGATGCCAGAGCTCAGAACATCTCTCAGGTCGAGGAAGTCTTCGTGGCTGCTGGCGCACGGAAGCTCCCCAACCACAGAGGCTGTTCCCTGTTCAGACTCCTGTATGACAGCTCCAGAATGCCGAATTTGGTCTTTCCCCCCTGCTCCTTTCCAGGGACTTAGTCTGATTCCAGGATAGCCCTTAATTTGACCATGTAGACAACTGACCCTTCTTTAAGTAGGCTGTTTTTATAGGCAACACACCCGGGTGTCTCTGAATTTGGTAACACACCCGGGTGTCTCTGAATTTGGTAACACACCCGGGTGTCTCTGAATTTGTTCTTTACCAACTTTCAAGTTTTGGCCTTGGGAAAGTGGCAAGAATTAATCTCTGTTCACACGGCTAGGAAAGAGTTCATCAAAATGTCGACACAAGCACAGCGATCGTGTGCCTTGAGCACAGAACCTGTGGAATACGAAGGGCCGACTTTACCCACTGCTCAGTCACGGGAATAGAGAGGGAGAGGCTGGCGAGCACCAGCAGAGCTGTCGTGTGGGATGATGGGGGCCGAGGTTCTCCCCAGGAGGGCAGAAGGAAGGTTCAGAACACACACTAGCGGTTCGTCTCAGTTCCTGATTCCAGTGGTGGGGATCTGAAGGCACCTGTGACATTTAAAGGGAATAAGCTGCTGCTGTTAACACCACTTTAGAAAACGGTTCCGTTTCTTTCCTCGTTTCTGATTTTCTCGAGCTTTACATCATTATGATCTGTTAGAGCCCGGGAGGGTGGCAATTCTGATTTAAGGGGGAAAATGCAGAGTCGTTCTTGTACCAAAGCAAACGTTCCTCTCGGGCCTTCTTTAGGATGATTGCTCCAGGGTCTCTACATCCTTTGTGGCAGCCAGGAGGTTTGTGTTTCAAAAAGGGGCTGTTGGTGATGCTAGTCGTGTGATTCAGACGGGGAACATCCTTGAAAAGTACAGTACAAAACGTCTTTATTGGCTGGGCGGTCACTGAACTCACGGTGCCCTTTTCCTGGGCACAAAGAAGCCCATTGATTTGGGTTCAGAGCAGACCCCGGGGGTTCTGCGGCTTGGTACGTCTGCGGCCGCGGACACAAGTTCAGTTTTGTGGCGCGTGTTTCCACGCTTGTCAGGCTGATGTTGAAGCGATTATGTGATCGGAGCCATGGGTCCGAGAGAGGGCGGGGTCTTCTGTCTGCTCAAAAGAGAATCAGAAATGGTTTTCTAACATGGGTTAATAATTGCAGCCTAGAGTTGCTTGGATTACTCAGAAGGGGGAAATATCCCTCACAGAGCTATACCCCAGGTCTCCTCAGTACCAGGGGGAAGATGAGAGTGTACAGCAGCCCTTCAACACACTGTTGCTTTGATGTTCTGGATGCAGTCCTATGTCCTTGGCACACAGCAGGATGGGTCTGCTGAAGGGAGGGAGTTGTTATCCAGATAAGGGTCGTGCCTAAAGGTCGCCTTGTCTGTTTCTTCCCGTTCTACACTGTCTGTGAAATGTCGCAAACCAGTCACTGGACCAGTTGGGCCTTCCGGGCTGTGGAGGAGGTGACTGGGTTCAAGATGGTTTGAGTTTTATTACAGCAACTCTAAATCAATTGCCCGTCCCGACTGTTTATACCCAGAGTGGTCATTGCTGCCCATCAAAAACCTCTTCCGGTTTGTGAGCTGTTGCTGGTTCTGGCAGTGCTGTCTATGAACCACGTGATCAATCTCTTCAGCCAATAGAATCCCGCAACGTGGTAGAAACTCTTCAAGCATTCCTGTTGCACAGACGCTGTTTTCACCTCCACGCTGCCTGTGATCGGACATTTGGGTGGATCCTGGCAGTTACAACTAAAAGGCAGAGAGCAGAACTGAAATCTTATGGTGATTTAGTTCTCTGTCCGGTACAAACCAGACTGCTGAAAATCAGTACAATGTTATGAATTCCAGTCCTCAATGCATGTGCAAAACAGGCACCAAATGGGCTCTCGGTTTATGATGTGCTGCACTTTCTATGCCATTTTTTTAATCATGGTAAATACCATTAGCTATAATGGAATCCCTTAACATGTCTGTGAAGTTCCTGTTTTAAAGCATGTGTATCGTTTGTTTTCTAGAGGCTGGACTTCTCTGGAATGGAGCCGGACGTAAAGCCCTTTGAGGAAAAGTGCAGCAGGCGTTTTTTGGTGAACTGTCACGATTTAACCTTCAACCTCCAGGCTCGCGTCTGCGACCGGTCCGAGGGCTCCCCCACAAACGTACGCATTGTCCTTGGAAAGTTCAGTTTCTTTTGATGGAGCTGTGCTCAGACCTAGACCGTTGCCATCCTGTTTCTTCTGATCAGCAATAGACTCCAACCGGGGGTGGAGCTGGGAAAAGAAAGTAGGCCCCAGTTCTGCTCTTAGTGGCCTGTGGACCAACACAGGGGGTCGACTGGCACAGAGCCCATTGCAGGCTTTGGGCCTGAGTTTGCATCCGTCACTGTGACAGCGTTTCACCAATATGACAGAGAGGGACGAAGGCATTGCTAGCAGAGTCATCAGTCCTGATGCAAGCAGGGCCAGTGGGGACTTTGATGTTAGCCTGCAGAATCAGGCCTGGAGGGAGCAGATATGTATGTCCCTGGTCTGTTCAGTGCTGGATCCGGCACGCTGCAGTCTTACCTTCACGCAGTGGCTTTGTCCTCGACAATCTTTCTGAACCAAAACCATATGGAATTGTTGCTACTTGTCAAGGCCTGGAGCTACAAAGCCCAGAGTGAGGTCTGATGTAGTCACTCCATGGTGGAACTCACTTCAGACAGTTCCCGGGCAAGGGGAGAACAGCTAGTGCAAGGTGGTTAGTTTACGCTGGATGCTGTCTCTGGGTGACCCTGCCTGACGCCACCAAGACGTATGTAGAATCTCTCACTAGAACACAGCTGAAGTCAGGCAACTCTGAACTGAGTTTTTCGGGACTTTGTGAGATGTGAAGTAACATGCTAAAAACACACCTTCTTAGGCTGTGTCTACACTGCAGACCTTCCCGCAGCACAGCCGTTCCGCTGTCTGGTCTCCTGTGTAACTGCTCTATGCTGATGGGAGAGAGCTCTATGACGGCATAATCCAACCTCCCGCTGTGAGCAGCGGTAACTGTCAGCAGGAGAGCGTCTCTCGCCAGCCTAGGGCTGCCTGTACCAGCACGTCTCTCGGTGAAACTTGTGTTCTTTTCACACCTCTGGCCGACAAAAAGGCTGGGGTAGATGTAGCCTTGTACTCAACTTACAGCCTTTCTACAGCTCTTACAGACGGATCAGCGTTTTCATCTCTTCCTGACATTCGTGTTCCACCATTTGTATCACTAACCCACCACTCTTCTTTCTGTATGTTATGGCCGTGATTTTTAAATGTCACTACTCAGCTTTCCTAGATACAAATGCAGGAAGATCCAGCAAAGCTGTGGTCTTAGAGTGCTTTTTTGGGTAGTTAGAAGCAAGTAAACTATTGGTTACTTATATAATTCTTTCACAGTGAAATTCACCCCAGCGTCGATGGCCCCCACAGGTGGTGCACAGTCCTTGTGGAAGGGTGAATTTCATTGGAAGAGTTGAACTGAAACTTAAAGAACCAGAGGCCACCCTTGTGCATCTGGCAATGAATTTCAAGTACACCTAGACGTTAGAACCTGTACCATGCTTTTTAACAAGAACATTCGTTCAAATTCCCAGGTCGAGCCGTTTTTCATCAGCCTGGCGTTATTTGACATAAAAAACAACTGCAAGATTTCGGCTGACTTCCATGTAGACTTGAATCCTCCCTCGGTTCGTGAGATGTTGCTGGATAGCCCCACCCAAGCGGCGGGTGACAGTCACCCCAAGGGGACTTCGACTAATGAGCACCTCATTCACGGAATTGCTGAATCTCACCTGCGCTACATAAAGCAGGTGAAGAACTGGCTTCCTGTTTCCTTTCCGTGTTGTCACGCAACGTGCAAGGAAAAAGCTTTGATGTTCTTGCAGCTCTTCAGAAAAGTTACAGCACGTGATTGATTATGCGAAGTGCTGTAGCATCTAGGAGCCCCAGTCACCGACCAGGGTCTCACTGTGCTGTTCAGACATGGCACAAAAAATTGGTCCGTGCTCTGTAGAGCACAATCCCGGTTAGCCAGTCCCCGTTCTCCCATGACCCTCTGTTACCTGAAGGATCGCTGATCAAACATGCAAGCAACAGTAGTTGACATTTTCCCTGATTTTTATCAACATTTTGAAATTCAAAAAATGTCGCCAACTCTGCCTGAAACGTAGCCCCCTGGGATTCGCAGAGGAGCCGGTCAAAGTGCCTGGAAGCCGGGCATCTCCCTCCTGGGGGCACCTTTGACTCTCCCAGTCCATAGTTCAAGCATACGCTGTAGTTTTTCTTTGAGTGGGAAGGAGGTTTCGTTATCCAATCCCCTCTACCCAGCTCTTCATTCCGCTGGGAACCCAAGTGGTTCTGACTTTTACCACGCTGGGGGCTCAGAGGAAGAGCCAATGAGCCATTTAACCCTCCAAGTCCCACAGCTAGCACCAATTCTGAGAAGTACTGAGTGGCTGCACCGTCCCAGTAGCCTCTCTCAGGCTTTGGCCTGGCTCGGACCATGGAAACCTGCAGGTAGCCCCAGAGCCACGTCAGGAACAGACACGTGCCTTGAATCCGCGTAGCGCCAAAGCGGGGAAGCTACCAGGCTCCATTCTGATGGGAGCCGGAGGAAAGCGTGGCCGTGGGAGGAGTAATTGCCTCTGACTCTCTGCTGTTCCTTCATTTCAGGGAGTTTTCTCTGTGGCAACCCCCCACGTGGAGATCTTCCTTGTCGCCCGCGTGGAGAAGGTGTTGCAAGGCAGCATTACACACTGTGCGGACCCGTACATCAAGAACTCCGACCCGGGGAAGGTACCGGATAAGGTTCGGGGGGGGGGAGGTCTCCCAAAGGACACTGCAGGCCACTCCTCTGATAACCTGGAGCTGGCTCGTCTCCCTTGGCTTGTGATACTCTGAGAAGCATGATTGTTATGGGATTGTTATGTCTTGTTCTTTCTGGCAAACCTTGGGCTTTTCCTGTGCAGTTGAGGTGACCGCTGCTCTCGGCATTTCCGGCCTTGCTCTGGCGTCACGGCTGCTGTCAGCTCAGCTCTCATAACGGAGCTCGGTCGTTTGGAAGCATGGGGGAGATTTCTATGAGATCATTATTTCCCCAGCACATTAGACCGGTGCGGGGGCACAAGAGAGATTCAGCCCTGCTCCCAACCCCAGGTTGCCTTTGCGTTTGCTCCTGCAGGTGGGATGAGCTAATTTTAAATGAAAATGGTTCCTGCCCCACAGTTTGCGGGGTTCAGAACCAGACAGAACATGTCCCACCCCATAGCCAGGCTCACTCTGCACACAGCTCCACCTCCGTCTCCTCCTCTGCTTGGCTGCACAGGGAGCGTGCTGGCTGGTGTGTCCAAATAACAGCAGGATCCGGAGGCCCTCTAGTGGGAGCTGCCATGAATTGTGTGTACCCCAGCTGGGACCTGAGCCCACCCAGAATTCAATGAAGAGAATCCCATTGACTTCGGGGATGGGGAGGGGGGAGGGAGACCCAGGGTTGGTAAAGGCTCTGTACCCCCCTTGCATACAGTACAGGTTAGCGCAGGATCGCGGAGGTCAAATTTGGAAACTCCCTAGCGATGCCCTTCTAGCTCTGTCAGGTTAACAAGTTATCGAGGAAAGAAGCTAACTGGTAACACAACTGGACCCTAAAAGGCATGCTGACCCCATACAGCAGTGAAATAGACCTGGTGTGAAGTCACAATGGCCGTGGGCTTAGTGCTTGGTGTCAGCTTAGATGCTCTGCCTTGCGGCCTGGCTGTGTGTTGCTGGAAGGCGGAGAGCTTTCCTTCCCCACAGCCGTAGCATTGGAATTCTTGTCCTATGAAGCTGCGACCCCACCTTGTTGATCCTTTCTCTTGTTTTTCCAGACTGCCCAGAAGGTGCATAAGTTGGCTAAGCAGGTGTGTAGTCGGCTTGGGCAGTACAGGATGCCCTTTGCTTGGGCTGCCAGGTCAGTCGCCCTGAAATCCTCACGTGTCCTTCTCACGTTGTCGTTGTCTGTTGTTTGTAAATCAGGTCAAGTGGTGATGGGTTAAGGGCCAAATACCTCAAGTCAGGGAGGCTGCACAAGCATAATAGAGGGCAGAATTTGGCTCCGTGGATTGTTTTTCTGAGGCTGCAATTGGATTGGCTGGAGTTCTAGATCTAGAGCGAGATTATAAAATAAACGAGTTCTGGGGAGGGCTATAAATAGAGCTGGTCGAAATGTGGAACTTCCGTTGGTGGGAAATGTCGACATTTTGAAATTTGATTTTGTTCCATATGGGAACAAAAACATTTGAAATTTCCCGGGAAAATGGAATTCCTATAAAATTTCTGTTTGGGAAAATTTTCATTTTGGAATTCTGAAATTCCATTTTGAATTTTATTTTTTTTCAGTTTTTTATTTATTATTTTTACATTCTTTCATAACAGGATAGTAATAGTAGGGTTCACTGTTCACTGGAATGCACACAGGAGATGCTTTGATCGGGAAAAGAAAATGTTCCAATCTCTGCGATGTAGTGTCTGCCTTAATGATTTTGAAATAAAATAGAATATTCAGCTCCTAGATTAGGTCAGATTGTGCACCATTACTGCTAACATGTTAAGAAATAATGTGAAAATATATTTTTAAAAATGAAAAACAAAGTCAAATAAAATCTGAAACAAAACTTCAGCCAAAATGAAAATTTCAGAACAAAAAATCGGGCATTTTCCCTCCCAGAGGAATTTTCATCAACAGCATCACAGTTGTTGAGATGTCTAGAGGTCAACAGCAACGGCCTTTTTCACCAAAACCATGTGGGTGAAAAATTTCCAACCAGTTGTAGCTGTTGTTGGGGTCAGGAGGGAACTTCCTTGGGGCAGATTATCACGTAACTGCTAGTGCCAAGGTTTTGCACTTCCTGTGAAACAGCTAATACAGGACACTGTCAGCCTCAGGACAGGAAGGTCCACGGGTCTGATCCTGTCTGGTAGCCCCGGTAGCGTGTCAAAGAAAGGACTGAAGGGACTGCATGTGTGTCCTCTCAGCTTCAGTGACTCTGCCCAGGAGACCAGGGCTGCAGGACTGAACTTTTCATGAGTGGGTTTTTGGGGCCGAGGTTAACTCGAGAAATGCCACCTAGCTGCAGCTCCTTCCTTTGTCTCCACTTAATTAATGTTCTCTTGGATGACTGAAGACCATGATCCAATTCCCTTACTATTCTTATCTGGAAGGTAAACATATACCAAGCCAAGCTGACCCTAAGTGCAGCTCCCTTGAAGACACTGATGTAAATGTATCCCACTGTCTCCTAGTCCTAGCACTAGGTTGCTGTTTGATCCTAAAGCAAGATGGTGATGACTCTTGAATGTCAGCATGGACTGTGGCTTGGTAGATACATGTGGGTTCCTCAGCAGTGTTTTCATATTGCAAGGACATGCTGAAGAGCTCCCATAGGATGCTGTTCATTCCTGTGCGGAGAGCCAGCACAAACCCTGTGCACCCTCTGTGTGCTGGTTTGAGTATTTGTGATGCGTAGCCCTTGTGTGTGTGTTGCCTGCACAGGAATGAATCACCCTTTGAGCTGGTCCCCAGGCCCACTGAAGTCAATGAAAAGATTCCCCCGACACCGATGGGCTTTGGGTCAGTTCCTACTCCATACCCTGTTAACAGCAGGGCAGGGCACAGCACTTGGGAGCTGCCGAAGCTGAGTGTGTCACGGACGGGCATGTGTAGCCACGCAGCTCCCTGGCGCTAATGCTCGGGAAATGTGTCCACTTTTGTCTTTTGCAGGCCAGTTTTCAAAGACTCTCAAGGTACTCTGGATCTCGACGGGAAATTCTCTCCCCTCTATAAACAAGACAGTGGCAAACTCTCTAGCGAGGATCTGCTGAAGCTGCTAGCAGAGTTTAGGAAGTGAGTGTAAGGAACTGGTGTAATGGCTGAGTGGGCATTAAAATAGTATGTGAGAACGCGAGAGTGTTTCTAAACCACCCAAAGAGATCAAATATTTGGGGCTAATTTGTTCCTGCTTGAATTTTCAAGACCGGTGAGTTTGTTCTTTCTTTCTGATACAGGCCAGAAAAGACGAAACTCCAGGTTATCCCAGGCCACTTAAATATCACCATCGACTGCATCCCTCTGGAATTCTCAAGTAAGAAACAAATCTGAAAGCAAATATTAACTGTGCTAACCGTCCTGGTAACAGTTATAGTGCGTCTCTATAATATGGATGAGGAAGAGCTAGAATTTACAGCTTTAGAAAATGAGCCACTAACTTAGTGAAACTGATATTTTAAAATAGTGTAGAGCGGCTGGAGCGTAACAGCCAAGGTTGCTCTTAAGGAACACGTCTGTGCACTTTTGTTTTCAAGCTCTGGCTGCATTAGTCTAATGATCCATCGAAGGGGTTGCTGTCATGTGATCGGCAGGAGAAGTTGGCCCAGTAGCTTGGAACAGAGCGGAGCCACATTCTGCCCTGGGGCAGACACCCAGGGCTCTATGACTGCAGGGTGGGTGCTGGATGTGATGGCAAAGGCAGAATGTCAGATGGGAAATGGCAGGGTGCATTGCTGACTTTCCCGTGTTTGTCAGACACCTGCTTATCTCCGTTTATCTTTCCTCTTTAGATTGTGTTACTGCCTCTTATGTCCCTATAAAGCCTTTTGAAAAGGGCCATGAGACCATCACCGTGGAGGTGGAGGAATTTGTCCCAGAAGTGGCAAAATACCGCTATCCCTTCACTATTTACAAAAATCATCTCTATGTGTACCCCTTGCACTTAAAATATGACAGCCAGAAAACGTTTGCAAAGGTGAGTCACGCGGAACATGGGCCATACAGACGCTCATCGTGTCTCCAATCTAAAACTTGTCGCTTACACTCCCATTCTCCTTCATTCCAGGCAAGAAATATCGTGGTCTGCATGGAATTCAAGGACTCAGATGATGATGATGCCCAAGCTTTGAAGGTTGGTTCATAATCCGTTTTTGAAACCATAAACCAATGTATCTAGAATTGCACACTTTGTTAGGTTAATATGATGTAGTACTGAGTGTCTCTATAAGAACACAAGAACAGCCACACTGGCTCAGCACAAAGGTCCAACTAGCCCAGTATCCTGTCTTCTGATAGCAGCCAATGCCAGGTGCCCCAGAGGGAATGAACAGAACAGGTAATCACCAAGTGATCCATCCCCTGTCGCCCATTCCCAGCTTCAGGCAAACAGAAGCTAGGGACACCGTCCCTGCCCATCCTGGCTAATAGCCATTGATGGACCTATCCTCCAGTCAAATGGTCTCTCCAACTGGAGAAGAGAATCTAGAAAAACTTCAGTGTTTTCTGTTTCCAATGCATTTCATTATTCTGGTTGGCAAATTTGAGTGACAGCTGCATTTGATCCAACACGCTACTTGCCTTCATTCCAGTGTATCTATGGCAAACCTGGAGGACCCCTCCTGACAACAAATGCTTATGCTGTCGTGTTGCATCATAACCAAAGTCCAGAATTCTACGATGAGGTAAAAATTCGACTCTAGAACAGCTGTGGGACGTAATAGCCTGTCATGGTTTACCAAAGCCATAGAGAACATCAACACCTCTTTCTGTATAGCTGGATATGGAATAGGAGGGTGAGGGGGGGATAAGTATTGGCCCATTTGCTCCATGATTTTCAGTTTTTAATGTCAGTTTGTTTTCTGGTCTCTTGCTTTCCTAGTATGTGGTGTTATTCCTGGAAGGTTATGGTCACAATGTACAAGTAATACACAGCTGTGAGGAAATCGTTACACAGTCGAGTTCAAAGATATGCAGAAATATCTGCAACACAATGTGTGATTCTGAAAAAGAAAATAGAACTTCAGTAAATAAGAGATCTTACAATATAACTTGACAATTATAAATCCAGTATTGTCTGTCATGGTATCGTTTTAGATTAAAATTGAGCTTCCAATTCATCTCCATCAAAAGCATCACCTGCTTTTCACCTTCTATCATGTCAGCTGCGAAATTAACACCAAGGCATCAATGAAAAAACAGGACTGCATTGAAACTCCAGGTATGTTTGCTGCTTAAATTACAGCCCTTAAAATCTAAGGCTCGGCTATGGGAATAAATGTAAAGAGCTGAATAAAAAGAAGACACTGTTTGTGATTTAAGGTACTAGTCTGTTTTAACCTTATGAACAAATGAATCATGTATCCCCTGCTACAGGAAGCAACACAATGGGTTAGTGTCTACTAACATACAAACTACTGTCGCTATCCTGCAAACTCCTCTGCATATTCTTACCTTTACTTGCATAAGAAGCCCCTTGCAATGGGACTACCCATGGGAGTAAAGTGACAGGTTGATGCAGGGTCAGGGTGTATGAGTAACTTTCCACATTGAAGTCCTATTGAATTGAGCATCTGTGCCTGTAATCCTCCCTCAAGCGATGCTCACTGGGGGAAGTTCACCCCTGTGCATTAAGCCAGCCCAAAAGCTATTTGCCATGCAGCCCCGCTGAGGGTACCCTGTGAATTTCAGCTGTTGGCTCTGCAGAAGGAATTTTGACAGAGTAAGGCGAGTGGAGGCCAGTTCCCGGTTGCTGGGTTAACTTCCCTGGGCGGGTGAGTTGTGACCACGGCTCGGAGCCTCACGAGAAGCTGCTGAACACGCAGGCCTGCGGGTGTGTTAACTTCTGCTCATTCGCTGTTTCCACAGTGGGGTTTGCCTGGCTCCCTTTGCTGAAGGATGGTCGAATTATCACCTTTGAGCGGCATTTACCCGTTTCGGCCAATCTTCCGCCTGGCTACCTGAGCCCTGGGGACATGGAGTCGCGCAGGGTAGGAAGAGCTTTTAAAATGCACTTAAACTTAGAGAGAGGAGAGGAAAGCTTCGTGTGTTACCGTGTCAAGCCTTGGGTTTGCATTTGCCCCACAGATCATCTTAGCTACGCCTGTCCATCCAGAAAGCCCTGCCCCCCCTTCTCCCATCCTCAGCACCATTGTGAGGCTGTAAAAGACCTTGAATGCACCATGGTGTTACTGCCTGGGCATTAGACAAGTACAGGCTTTATAGGGGACTCCAGGTGCTATGTCCGCATCTCTGTCTGGGCCTTCAGTCCATGCTCAGCATGCGAGTCCCAGTGCATCTCCCCTGCTGGAGTGTGGAGCGGGAAGTTGTGTGTGGTCAGAGGCCTGGCTAGTGGGCACGTGTATGAATTGGATTCAGTGGCTGACGAAGTGCCGCACACCACGTTCCCTGCTGCAGGCTGGGAACAGAACAGCTGCGGGGTGCACTCTGGGTCGAAGAAGGACTCCGCTCTCCTGTGCCATGCAAAACCCTTTTCGTCAGACGTTGTGCAGACACTGAGCATTTAAATACAGGGCTGAATAAAGATCCAGCTGCATAAAGCCTCAGTCTCCTCTGCAAATGTCTGCAGCCAAGTAGCTGAATATTTTCTGTTTGCAGCAGCCGAGCGTTGATGTGAAATGGGTAGATGGAGCAAAGCCACTGCTGAAGATCAAACTCCACTTGGAGTCAACCATTTACACCCAGGTAAGCGGGCGGTCTCATTCCTCGCCAGGAGCACAGTGGTAGCAAGACCTTGTAACGCTGAGCTTGGAGGGAGTGGTGTAAAGAAATGATCTGAACTACTCTGTTGCTGCTGGGTTTAGGCGTATTAGGAAAGGGATCAGAGCTCGGCAGAATAAAACTGAGCGAGCCTATGGAATAGCAGGTTGCGGCTTGTTTCCTCTACTCCCCCTCTTCTGGATTGGGAGCATAACGAGCAGTCAGAGCTGTGAGCGAGCCCTGAGCCGTGCCTGGTGTCACGACGACCTGCAGGCACTACGGAAGCCTGAGTCGCTGAGCTGGCTGGAAAATGGGTTTTTCCTGTTGGCAATTTTGACTTTTCATCCCCCAAAGAAATGTTTTTGGGCTTTGACAATAGAGTCGCACTTCGCCCCAGACAGCACTCTCCGCAACACCCCTCACTGACTCACAAGCCCCGTTTCTCGTAGAAAAACGGTTTAAATGGAAAATGTTCACCCAACCCTCCTGAGCAGCTCAAACTGCTGGTGACAGATTTCATACCCCCAGTGCCCGACACTAGGGGGACGATAGCACCAGGGCTATGCCAGCATAACCCAATAGTGTAGACGCAGACCACAACCTTGGGAAGGGTTTTCCATTGGTGTAGAACTCCACCTCCCCCCCGAGTGACAGCAACATTCCTCTCTCTTTCAGGACTTGCACCTGCACAAATTCTTCCAGTACTGCCAGCAGGTCCAGGCAGGAGCTAAAGAGGTTCCAGGAGAGCTTGTTAAATATCTAAAGGTGAACAGTGTCTTTCCCTGACCCTTTTTACTGCCCATCAGTGAATACCCACGTGGCTTTTTGAGTCACTCAGTCTCAACTAAGGATTCCATGTGGAGTATGCAAATAGGGCTTTAAATGCTAGTGTGGGACAGTAATAAGTTATTGATCTCAGTAATGCTTTCTAGTGTGTGCATCTGTGCCTCTGGATACCTATGAGTCAGCAGCCCCATAGCCTAGGAAGTAAACGGCTTATCCCTGGAGTTAAAGGTCAGATATATGTAAGCTCATCAATATTAGTCCCTAGTTTCTATAACATATGATGCAATGATTCTGCACTATTGCGCCTTAGAGTACGGGCAGTGTGTGTAGCTTTGGTAGCACTGAGTGTTGGGTGTATTGCAGACCCCTTGTCTTTCCCTTTGCTTTTCTGTACGTACGTGCCCCTTCCTGTTTTAAAATTACCGTAAATATCAAGACACTGAAGAGAGACTGGTTTCAGAGTCGTAGTTAATCTGTATACACAAAAAGGACAAGGAGTACTTGTGGCACCTTAAAGACTAACCCATTTATATGGGCATAAGTTCTTAAAGAGAACCCATTCACTGTGTTACGAGCCACTCCAGTCTTTCCCTGATTTCATGGAAGCCCCGCCCCTTTTCTGATGTCATTTCCTGCTCTGCCCTATCTCTCCATACTGCAGACGCCTTGAGGCAGGAACCCATGAGCTGTAACGTGCCATGTTTCTGGTGGTGCAGGACAGATCATTGCTTTTGCTCGGTTGTCTGGCACACACTGCAGCAGGGTCTGGTTTTAGGCTTTTGAGGGAACGGCAGAGCCCCTGTGAGAAAGGACCCTCCTCTCTACACTCATGAGGGTCCGGCTCCCACCTATGTTAGGAAGAGTTTTCCATTGACAGCATTGGAAATTGGGTCAGACCCTCAAAAACTAGAACAAGGACGGTCACTGTCCTTGTGAGATCCTGAACAGCGCCTGTTAAAACATAACGCCCTTCTTCGTGGAATCCTAGAGGATCAGGGTTGGAAGGGACCTCAGGAGGTATCTAGTCCAACCCCCTGCTCAAAGCCGGACCAATCCCCCACTAATGTTAATGTTCCCAGTGTTCTGCTCTTTCAGAAGTGTGCTCTCCTCTCCGCTTATGTGATTTGCTCAGAAATTCTTGCTGCTGTTTTCACTTTTGTTCAGATTTTTATCAGGGTGTGAACAAAGTGGCATTTGTGCAGCTTTCGAGTGCCCTCTAGTGGTAAAGGTCCAAATAGTGCACATTCATACCAGCAGTTCCCATAAATGAGGGAGTAATTCTCTCGACTGGCAGATGTCACAGGCACATAAGTCACAGAATGTCTCCTGATATCGTAGGTGGGTTTGCTACATCGAACTTATCTGGCATCAATAATTTCCCAGAGGTGTAATGATATTTTATATGACAGCTATACTCTCCTGCTGCTGTAGGTACTGAAGATGCCCTGGGACTAGCATAATCTCTTATTTTCAGCAATGTATAACTTGTGTGCAGCCAGAAACTTGGCCTATGTGGCCAATAGCTCAGTATTGAATTTTAATGTTAAAGGAACCCCAGTTCAGCCCACTGAAATCTGAAGGTGGGTTGTACGGCCAGGCCCAAATTTTTATAAACAGTAACTTCTGAACAGGACAAAAACTTTCTGTTCACCATTTCCAATAGCTTTATGATAAGAACTTGTCTTCAAGTGTGATTCTATAGCAAAGAGGTAGATGATTGAGCGTTCAAAATCATTGGATTTATCTAAATATTGTTTTAAGGAATAAAAATAACCACACCTTTAATAATAATGGTGAGCACTTAAACAGTAATCTCCATGTTCAAAACACTTCACAAACATAATCTAATGAAGCCTCAGCCCCTTGAGATAGGCAAGTAGCGATTGTTAGTTCTCTTTCACAGATGGGGAAACTGAGGCAGAGATGTTGTGTCACATTCCCAAGGCGGTAGAGGGAGTCCATGTTAGAGTCAGGGCTTAGCACCTCTGAAAATGAGGCCACTTTTATTTAGGTCCCTAAATACGGACTTGGGCCTGGGGAATGGCTGTGTGACATCCGTGAGTTAATAGTTAAACTCACAGGGTCAAACTTACAAAAGCTCCCAAGTCCCATATTCAAAAGTGGCCCTGGACCCTTGGGAGCCTATGTATCACTGCACGTCAGTGGGAGTTAGGCACCCAAGTGCCTGAGTTGCTTTTGAAAGGTTTCCCCTAATCAGAAAGCGAAAGTTGGAATCCAAACTTCAGCTTTAACCTTTGGGATCCAGGGAGCCCTTAGGAGCGAGCACGTGACTTCTCGTAAAGTTAGCCGAGTGGCGCTCACTGTCAGGGCTTATTTGAGAGGAGGCATTTATGAGCCTGAGAATGATTTACATTCGCTGGCGTGAGGGCTGGCTGGGTAATTTCAACCTCTCCCCTCCTTTCTTTCCAACTGGGAATCCCTCGCCTTTATTAATGCCTGCACTGGTGCAAAACTTTCTGTGCAAAGTAAACACAGGGCAACATCTGTAACATAGGCTAAAAGCCATGTGTTTTGAACCTTTGTTCTAGTGTTTGCATGCCATGGAGAGCCAAGTGATGATACAGTTTCTACCGGTAATTCTTACGCAACTGTTCAGAGTCCTCACAACTGTGAGCCAGGAGGACGAAGTAGCTGTCAACTGCACCATGTAAGAGTCTGCTAACCAGTGCTGCTTTCTTCCGGGATGCATGTAAAGCTTCTAATTCAGCTTTTTTCAAAGGAATTCTGACATTCCACCACCGAACAAAGAAAAAACCTAGCATTCCCCCAACTGATCCTTCTCTTCAAGGTCTTACTGACCTCCATAAAAAGAGTTGGAAGTCAGCTTGCTTTAGCAAAATATCTTGCCTTTATTTAAAAGCATTTGGAGATGAAATCAGAGATCAGGGGAATTTGATTCTCCCTCTTTTGTTATTTTAATTCTTGGCTCTTCCTGAACTGTGCTGGGTAGGATTTGTTCTTGTGAGTGGTCATGTTAGGGGCAGGAGTAAATGTTACTCAGTATGAGTAAAGATTGCAGAGTCTGATCCTAATAGTCTTGAGGATCCTGACGTTGTCTGAGTGAAACTGGAGTCGCCTGTCTACTCTGAACTGTCACTTCCCACCAGATCCTAGAGCCTGAATGAGAATTGGTTTGTCATCTAGTATTATTAAAGATCACTTTTATAGCACTGCCTGTGACGGGCGGGGACGTGGGTGCTCACGCCTAGAGGTCTGAGTAGGAGTCAGGAGCCAGAGCTGAGGACGAGAGCCAGAGTCAAAGACTGGATGCCAGAGTCCGAGCTGAGGGTCAGAGCCGGAGCTGGAGCCAGAACAGGGTCAGGAGCCCGGAGCTGGTCAGGAAAGCAGGAACGAGGCAGGGAAGCAGGGCTCAGGAGTCTGGCAAGACTAGAGGGCAGGTCTAATGTAGCAGCCAGCCAGGCGCTCACTGATTGCACAGCCAACTTCCTGAGCCTCTTTCTGGCTTAAATAGTACAGCTTGGCCAATCAGCGGGCCAGGTGCTCCTTCGATCAGGACTCCTGTGGGCGGTGCCTCTGGTGGAGCTAGGATTCCATTGGCTGCCACCCACTCCCCCCGTAAGGCTCTGGGTGTGGGCTCCGGGCTGGAGCAGAGGGCTGGGCTGTAGTAGGGGTGCAGGGGGAAGACTCTGGGAGGGAGTTGGGGTGTGGGAGGCAGGCTCTGGGCTGGGGCAGGGGATTGGGGTGCAGTAGGGGGTGCAGGCGACAGGCTCTGGGAGGGAGTCGGGGTGCAGGCTCTGGGCTGGGGCAGGGGGTTGGGGTGCAGGAGGAGCGCAGAGGTTGCCCTTGGGGAGGGAGTCGGGGTGCAGGCTCTGGGCTGGGGCAGGGGGTTGGGGTGCAGGAGGGGGGCAATGCTTACCTCGGGCAGCTCCCGGAAGCGATCCAAACCCCGCACTGGTAGCAGCTCCTAGGCAGGGGGCCGGAGGAGTCTCCACACGCTGCTGCCCGCAGGCACCGCCCCTGTAGCTCCCATTGGCCGCAGCTCGGGGCGGGGGCAGCACGTGGATACAGGGGCCATAGGGACATGCCGGCTGCTTCTGGAAGTGGAGCAGGCGGGCAGGAAGCCACCTTAGCCCTGTTGCACTGCTAGTGGTGAGTGCCAGGGGCCCTTTTAAATTTCCTGGGGTGGCAGGCAGGGCCGGGTCCAGGAGATGCTCCGGGGGAGGCGCACGGGGGCAGCAGGCAGGGCCGGGGCCGTGGGGACGCTCCGAGGGAGGGGTGCAGGGGCAGCAGATGAAGCCGGGGCAGAGACCTGGCTCCGAGCTTTGGTGGAGCCGGTTCCCTGTGCTCTCATATTGGCGCAGCACAGGCATCAGGGGCCCATAGGACTCGCCGGCCCTGTGCAGAAGAGTCGTTCAGGAGGAAAGGGTCCGGAGAGGTTCCTGGAGAGTAGAGACGTGGGGCGTTCCTGCCAGAAGGATTTGGAAGGGGAAGACGCAGTGCAAGGAGGAATGTGGGTGGGTGTTTCTCAACTGGCCCCTTCCAGCGGCTCTGCTGGGTTGATTTAGATTTAGACACCCCAGCGTCAATGGGAAGGGTCCACATTGTCTCCAATCCCCAGTGACAACTGGAACGGGCTTGCGTTGGAATTTGAAAAGTCCCCTGCAGCCTGTGCCAGGCCAGCCCTGTTGCTCCGGGCGAGGGAGTGAAAACCAGAGGGCAGCTGGCGGGGCTGCAGGTCTCCCTTGTCCCAGCTGAGAGATGTAGAGAGGAAACCCCCGGCCTGGTGGTAAAGAGTAAAGTTCTTTTTAAAACACCTTTTGCTCCTGGTAACCTAAGACCCAGTCAAAATGCAGGTAAATAAAGTGGCGTGTTAACGTCTCTGGGGCCTAGTTCCCTTGTCACCAGTCGGAGAGGAGCATCCGGCCCATCGATTCGAACCAAACACGCAGGCTTGCACACATTGGGAGTAGAGAGCCGGGTGGCCTCTGTCCTGCCCTAGCCCCCTCTCTCTCAGCCCCACTGAAGTTTGAGGGCATTCGGTTGGGCTAATGTCTCTGTCCTCCACTGCCAAAGGGCTCACGCGCAGGAAGTGTGTCCGATCACACCAGCCGCAGGGACTCGGGCTGCTAGGCTACTGTTACGGGAGGATGGAGCCCGAATGCTCTCCGTTCGCGAGCTGGATGAGTTAACCCCTGCACGGCACTGAGTGCTCTGTAGTGAGCAGAACCCCCTGGTTTGTTTTTGTAGGGTTCTTCTCCACATCGTGTCCAAGTGCCACGAGGAAGGACTAGATCATTACTTGCGGTCCTTCATAAAGGTCAGTCAGGACGATGCTCTGGTCTGGTAAGTTCCTCACCGTGAGAAAGCACCTGGCTGGCCTGACGATGCCCCTGTTCCTTTGTAGTACTGCTTCCGGGCAGAGAAACCCAGCACCTCGCAGGCGAAGACAACCCACGAAATCCTGGCGGTCGCCATGGCCACAGTGCTGAAGCAGTCGGCAGATTTTCTAGCCATCAATAAGCTGCTCAAGGTAAAGGGGTGGTTGGCCAGTTACTGTCAACTGCCGGAGAAGGAAAGGGGGAAGGACAGGGGCTCCGTGTTACAAAGCCACTTCTGTCCACTCAAACCCATTCACAGGCTCAGAGCCTCACTGTGCCCGGGTGAGCCTTTCTTCATCTGTTCCCAGACCCCCTCCCAGCAGACCCTGATCCCTGCTCTCCCTCAGGGGACACCGCCGTGACTGTGATTCCTAGCAGGATGCACCTCGAGGATTCTTCCCTGTGTAACTGTATTCACTCTGTTGACTACAATCTCGCTCCTTTCCAGACTCTGCTCTGGGGGAGTGTTCCTTACTGTGCTGATTTTGCATTCCGCTGGAGACAGATAGCATTTCTGCCTCCCGCAGCCTAGGAACGCGTCCCTTTCTGTCCCCTCCCTCTGGTTCTTTGGCCCCAGTAATGCGCTGCTTTACCCACTTTCCAGCCTCTGTGACCACTGGCCCCTCCTATGTGCCTTTGCATAACGACATAGCCCCCGATCCTGCAAATGGATCTTCTCCAGGCAGACCCTTGCACCCCCAAGGAGACCTGCCGATTTCAGGGGGACTCTCCAAGTATCAGGGTTGACCTGCACGGATCCGAGTGCAAGAGAGGGGGCAGTAGTTGCAAGCATATTGAAGCTGTAATCTACTTACGCCTCATGCTTTACATCTGTGTTTTGGATTCAGTTTAAAAGGCTTATTTAAGACGTGCCTGAAGGGATGCTCTGGATTTCAGCTCTCATCCGTATTACTCCTCCAGTCATTACAGTCCTGCGTGTTCGGCTTCAGACCAATGCGCTCAATCTTGCTGGGAGGTGGAGCTGATCTCCATTTCTTTGTTCTAGTGCTCCTGGTTTTTCTTCGAAGCACTGGCAAAGTCAATGGCAATGTACCTGTTGGAGGAAAACAAAATCAAGGTGAGTGTGGCTGCCCAGGACCCGTACAAGAGAGAGGTGTCACAACGCAATATTCATTCAGGCAGCTATTCTGCAAGCTTGATCTTCAAAAAAAATGTGTAAACCTCTCTAAACAAACCAAAAAAACCCAGCCAGATATTTTTTCTCTTCTCTCTCCCCTCTTGCCCTCCATTGTAACATTGTCACTGTAAACATTTTTGGTCTTTTTCGTATGGTCAGTGTGGCACAGACCTCCTGTACTTGAGCCGTTCCATTAGTTGGTAGCAGGAGTAGGTTGTTCTCTAGTGTCCCAGCCATTTGAGGGGCACATGATGCACCCTTTTCTGGTGTGTAACTAAACATTTCTTTATGTGAATGCTTAAAGGAGCTTGCACCTTGACTCCCACCTCTCAGACCTGATCGTCCGCGGCGGTATGTGTTTGATTTCAGCTTCCCAGAGCCCAGCGGTTTCCTGACTCCTACCACCATGTTTTACATTCACTGCTTCTTGCCATAATTCCCCACGTGACTATTCGCTACAGTGAAATCCCCGAGGAGTCAAGGAATGTCAACTTCAGCTTGGCCAACTTCCTGAAGGTCAGTCGTTTCCTGCTCTCTCCCAGGCTTAATAAATACAAGACCGCTAGCACTGAACAGGCCGTGAATTCACAAAGCCGGGCAGACATGGCTTTTCTGCGTCATCTTTGCATGTCCAGTGACTCACGCTCTCTCTGTCATGGTTAGCTTTCGTAGTAGGTAAGAAGCAGTGAGGAGTCTCCACTTTTAATATGGGTCCTGCCTTCATTCCTAGCAGCTGTGCCAAAGCTGATTAAAAGGCGCGTGCACACAATTCATATTTCTCCTGTCCCCTCGAGGCTGAACTGAGATCATCCAGTACATTCAGAAATTTTTTTGTATAGCTCACAAGGGGCTCGAGTAGCCCTGCCTATAGACTTGGCTTGACTCTTGGCAGGACTCAGTGAATTGACTCTCGGGTCTAGAGAAGATTTAGCATGGTGACATTCCTTTCTAATGATTGCTGACATGCTTCACTGTGCTTTCTGCAGCGCTGCTTGACGTTTATGGACAGAGGGTTTATTTTTAACTTGATAAATGACTACGTTTCTGGATTCGGCCGCAAAGACCCTAAGGTGAGCGTTGGATGTATTGAAACAGCATGTTGGGGAGGGGCGGGGGTTATTTGTCAGCATCAAACAGAGCTTTGCAGGAATTATTTTGCACTGTAACTGGCTGCCACATGGACACAATTGCTGCGATATCCACTAGGTGTAGTGGCATCCCCGTGTGCTCCAGAAGTGCTAGTACCATTCTAAATTTTAAAACTACCTGAGAGAATTGGAGGAACCAAACTCAAGAGATCTAGGGAGTATCAGGCCCAGGGTGGCAAGAGAGGGGCTGGGAGACAAAGCGGGTAGCAGAGGGCAGGAGGTCACTGTGGCTTATCCTGACTGAAGAGAAGAGACAAAGGACATAAACCAGCCCAAATCAGTTACTATGGAGACCAGGCTGGTATCCTGCAAACCCCATTCCTGTGCGAACTCCACAAGCGGTGAACAAGAAGTACATTGAATGGCAACTAGCAATGAGCTGGTCAAACTAAAATCTTCCGTCTTTTATCCAGATACTGGTTGAATTCAAGTTTGAATTTCTGCAAACAATTTGCAATCATGAGCATTACATTCCTTTAAATTTACCGATGACCTTTGCCAAACCAAAACTTCAGAGAGTTCAAGGTACGTCCTTTTCATATTGAATTGGTTAGAGAGCCCTAATTTATCAGCCTTGATGGCTTCCCTCGGTGGCATTTGGTGTTAATTTTATGTAATGCCCCTCGGCGAGCCCCATTTTAATTTTAATGCTTCCGTGTTACTGAACCCACGTAACTACAGACAAACTCTTGGCCAAAGCTTTCTGTATTTCCTACGTTTAAATAAACACGTAGAGCTGCCCTAGAGAAATTCTCTCTGGTTTCTGGACAGGGTTCAGTAACTACGTGGTATGTGGTGTATCTCGCTGCCCTTTCCCACAACCTCCGAACCCTGTCCCCAAAGAGGATGGCTATTCCCATGGGTGGGGCAGTAGCCGGGGACACGGGAGATCTGGTTTAATTCCCTGCTGTGCTGCTGACTCAATGGGTGACTGGGTCCCTCTGTGCCTCGAGGTACGTCTACACTAGGGGGGGAAACCCATGGTGGCAAGTCTCCGAGCCCAGGTCTACAGACTCAGGCTCCTGGGGCTAGCACTATGCACTTAAAAATAGCAGTGCAAACATTCCTGCTCAGGCTCTGAGTCCTGCCCCCGTTGCTATTCTTAGCACTGTCGTTTGAGCCCCGCAAGCCCAAGTCTGCAGGCTGAGACTTGCTGTCATAGGATTTTCTGCAGCGTTGAGGTCTCCTCAGTTGCCCATCTGAGGAGATAACAGCACTGTCCTACCTCCCAGGGAGCTCCCCGGCCCACTGTGTTCAGTTGGAGCGCTTGGGGACAGATCAGCATCTTCCTGTCTGTTTTCTCACGTTACTTACTCCTCTGAGCTGCCTGGCCCAGACTAATCTCCGTCACACTCGCGAAAAGCTGGCCCTTTGTCTGTCTGGCCTGCTGTAACAGCATGCACTGCTGGACGTGGCTGGGAAAGAGGAGATGTTACACACTGGGATGTCCACTGACTGTGTGCGGTTAACACAATAGGACAGGGATGCTCTGGCCGGGTTAACATACATCTCTGTACTTGCAGCATTCAGACTGAAAAACGAAAAGCCACTGAGCTCCCGCCCTGTAGTTCACCGCTACCCGTGTCTGCCGTTTAAGTCCTTTTCCTTCCTTTTAAAAAAAAGTGCCTATGTTAATGAGCGTGAATCGGTTCACCAGGGTCACCAGGATCTGGCTGACGTGAGAAAGTGGCCCTGCCCCCTCTTCAAAGGTGCACACGATAAAAGTGGCATTGACACGTGTCCGTTCTGCCTGCCCTTGCAGAGGAGCAAGGCGTGTCCGTGGAGAAGTGGGCAGGTCTGTAGGTGCAGTTCCTAGCGTATGGAGTTGTCTGAATCATGGGAAGACCCCTTCACGCCACCCCTTTAGTGCAGTGTTCACGCTAGAGAAGGACTACTTCGCACAGGGCTGGGAACGGGGGACATGATGTGAGCGGACACATCGCCAGCAGACCATGCCTGCTTCACGCCGCACCCCGTTATCTCTGAGGCATCTCAGAGCAGTTTGTGGCTTTCCAGGGGTAACGAGAAGTCAGTTTTCACATCCCCTCCTTCCCCCTGTAGGTTTCCTGAAATACATCTGTGTTTCATCAGCAGCTAAAGTTTGGCACTGCTGTTGTAAACAGAAGTAATACTGGCCAGTTTTTGCAGGTCACTGTCAGCCAGCTAAACAATAGATCCGTAGAAACAGAAGTTAGTGTGTGAAGAAGTGGGGTTTTTACCCACAGAAGCTTATGCCCAAATAAATCTGTTCATCTTTAAGGTGCCACCGGACTCCTCGTTGTTAATAACACCATCAAGACTTTTCCCCTGCCCAAGGCCAAGGGCGGGATGACTTTATACGGTTCGGTTTTGCTGTATTTTTATTTGTTCCTTTTCTTTTTACATATTAATTAGATTTTTTTTCATTTGCTGTGGAACGGTTCACTTCAGTAGGTAGGTTCAAGTGGGATTATTAAATCATCTAACGTCAAATTAAATACACAGCTTCGAATCAACTAGCGTGCTTGCAACCAGCTAACTGAAATAACCATGAGGCGTAAAAGATGTAGACTTTTACTAAAACAACTAACAATCACTGCTAGATAGCGTCTCCAGCTTGCTTTCTCTTTTCTCCTAATCAAGAATTCACAGTTCAATTAACGTTGTATTGGATGATATAGATCAGCACAATTTAAAATATCTATTGTTTCTGTAATCAGCACGACACAGCTGTTGGAAAACGTAGTCTGGGATTTTCAAAGCGGTCTAGACACCTCAGGCCTAACCAGGTGTATCAGGGGAGCCTTCCACACTTGTGGGAGTTTCCAAAAAAGCATCTGAGCCAAGAACAGAGCTGTCTGTCCGCTCTGGGGAAGAGCCGCACAGCTTGTGTCGCGTCCAGGAGCCTGGGAGCCTGTGGGATATTCCAACTCGCTGTGTGACAGCATTAGGGGAGAGCACAAGATCTGGCCAGGGTCCATCCTAAGCAGTGAAGTGTGGAGCCGCATTGCTCCTTGGTGGCCATGCTGCAGAGGCCGTGTGTCAGGAATAGCAAAAGATGTCTGCTGGTGGAGGGGGCGGAGGTGAAGCCATTGCATTAGAAGCCCTGCCCGGTTAGCTCCCCAGGCCCTCAGGTGTTCTAAACCAGCAGCAGGGCAGGGATGGGCAGTGTACCTCATGTGCCTCCCGTAGGGTTTGGCTCTTTCTGCAGCTTGATCTGGTCCTGTAGTTGCAAGAAGCTGTCTCCTGTGTATTGGGACTCTGGCGTATTAGACCCTGTCCTTTGCTGTCTGACCAGGGCTGAAGGAGACAGTACTGCCACAAGCCGCTGCGCCAAGTGGCCTATTGAAATTAGGCATCACTGCCATGATGTCTCTCGTTCCACCACCCATTTGCCATCACTGCAGAGTGCCGCACTCAGTCCGGGGCGTGAGCCTCTTGCTTGCTTATTAGTTCGCAGTAGCATAAACAGCCCCAGAAAGATGTTGCATCATTATTATAACCCCTCAAGGGGTCTAATCCCAGAGTGCTAAGTGTCGGTGGGTCTTAGCAAATCTCTTCCATCTCTGTGCTCTGTGATTCTAAGACTTCAGTAAAACTCTGCTGAACTGCGCCCTAGAGAGGTACATTTAACAAGGCTCTCTGAGGACCATTCAGTCCAGCCCGGCCAAAACATTGTCACGAAAGAGAGAAGCAAATATCAATGTTTAGCCTAAACAGGAGGAGCTAGTGGGTGCTTGTGTCCTTTAATGTGATTGAAGTCGGCGGGCAAAATCCATGGTCAGTTCTGTCTCTGAATGTTCCAGGGCTGTCCGTAGTCACTGAATCACACCGACATGAGAACGCTTCCGGAGGGGGCGGTATCTGTATTACGAATGTATCATGATTGTGTTTTCTTTCTCTAAAACAAAATATTGTGAGCCCTGTTGAGTGTTTTTCTGTTCTGTTGCAGATGTAAATCTCGAATGCAATTTAACCGATGAGTATTGCAGGCATCACTTCTTGGTGGGGATGCTACTGAGGGAAACCGCTCTCGCACTACAGGACAATTACGATATCCGATTTACAGCCATCACTGTGTTAAAGAATCTGTTAATAAAGCATGCATTTGATAACAGATACCAGCACAAGGTAAGGCAGGACTTGATTGACGATTCAGTGTGTCTTTGGGTTCGATGCAAAGATGCACAACAAACTTTTGGTTCGGGACAGTTCATTAGTATTTTATTACTTTTTAAAGACCCGTTCTGAATAATTGACAGGAGCTTTGTGCTGTGGGGAAAGTTCGAGCTGGAAATACCTTAATCTTCAGTTAGTTATTCCCATTTGGGTTTAGCCATATTGATCATTAAGGTGATAAGGCCCTGATCCAACAAGGTACGTAAGCATGTGATTAGCCATGGGCTACCGGAAGTTAAACATGTGCTTTTCTGGACTAGGACTTAAATTAATATCCTTGTATTAATATGCAGTAATCTGGAGAGAGAACCAGTCTCTATTACTCTAAGGTGTTTTTCTTAGCGTTATTCCCGCACTATGGCAGGGTTCGCTTAGACTGGACACAACCAGTGATACGGCTGGGTATACTCCAACCGATGCGTCGTTCCATCTGTCGTTGGAGGCATTTTATACCTACTGCCAGGTGTTAAGCTTACAGCACCTGGTATTCCCAGGAGGTCTCCCATCCAAGTACTAGCCAGGCCCGACCCTGCTTAGCTTCCGAGATCAGATGAGATCGGGCGTGTTCAGGGTGGTTTAGCCGTATTCTATTATTCTAAGGTAACTTGATGTTTTTCTAACTAGTCGATCTCACCCTAAGGTCAAAGGATGTGGGTGAGGTTTGCTTTGAAATGCCCACATTGTGTTTATGGTGCCTCTCTTACTCCAGCAGTTCTGTAGTAAAACATTTTTAAATGTTGGAACTGTTCCGCTTCCCCATGTCATCCCGCCAGTGATTTCCGCGCTGCGGGATTCCTGCCAGCATAACTCCTCTCTCTTGTGGGGAGAATTAGGCAGCTGTCATATGGTATCAGGTTTGTTTTGCTTCTCTCTGATCTCTGTTGACTTCTGTAGCTTAGAAACTCTTAGCGGCAGTGCTCAGTGGTTGGCAAACCATGTTGTAATAATCATTGAGCTCAAGGAAAAACCTCCTATCACTTCTCAGTGTAAGATAAGGGAACAAAAGCCACAACCCGTTAATTCAGTGGAATTTACTGGGTACTCGGTGCTCTTGCAAATCAGGCCTCTCTTATTTAGGAGAAGGATGATCCAGTGCTTAGGGTGCAGCCGGGAGACTCAGGAGAGTCAGGTTCAATTGCTTCTTCTGCCACATACTTCCTGTGTGATGTTGGGCATGTCACTTAGCCTTGCTGTTCCCCATCTATCAAAGAGGGATATTAATATTTCTTGCCTCACAGGTGCGAATAAACATATTAAAGATAGTGACGGAGTAGTAGCTAACGCTTTCTAGGCTATAGCAATCAGCAGGGAGCATCATGGAGAAGCTGAGAGGCTGAACTGTGTCACCCACCTTTGGGGCTATTGCTGGTTATCTTAACTGTTGGTATCACTGCTTGTCTTTCAGAACCAGCAGGCGAAAATAGCCCAGCTCTATCTGCCACTGGTTGTGCTGCTCTTAGAGAATATCCAGCGTGTGGCTGGCCAGGACACCCTATACTCCTGCACGGCCATGTCTAATTCGGTGAGTAACCCGACATGCTCCGGGGATCAGCAGTTCTCTTCCTCGGGATTCCTCGCTCAAATAGAGCGGCCACCCTCCAAGTGCCCCTGTTTCCCCTCTTCCTGGGCACCAAAGATCCACCTCACCCTGCCCTAGTCTCAGGGCTGACCAAGGCTCCCCCATTCTCCACCAAACATGACAGAACAGGGATTCTCCCTAGCTTAAGCACTCGCTGCCGGACCCCGTCTCTTTGAAGTAGGTTTGTTTGTCCGAACAGAGGCACACTTCACACAAAAACAGTTCCTTGGCTCGCCCGTGTTTCACGGCCTCCCCTCCCGGGGTCTGGGTAATCCTGCTCTTTCAGCCTCACAGCCAGTTCTCTGCTCTCGGCTACCTTTGCTTCCCTTCTGGAACACCGGCCCCACGGCTACCTTCTTGGGCACCTGGCCTCTTGTTCCAGGAACCCACCACCAGAGTTAGCTCCACTGCTTTGTGGTGCCTCTCCCGCAGCACAACCTCCGGCAGGCCTTTCTAGTGCCAGGGGTTGGCCTGCCTCCTTGAATTGGCTCTGTTGGACTCACCTGTTCTGACACAAATGCACCGCAGGGACCAACCCTCTCCCCTCCCCCCCCCCCCCCGGTCCCATTAGCTCCATCACCCTACTGGCAGTTTTTAGTATGTACTGTCGGGAGCCTGCTCAGTTTTGCTTTATAGACACATAGCTGTGTTCTCTTTTCCATAGCCCGGTTTGATCTCGCTTGTTTCATTCATTTCACGTTCCTTTTCTGCTCTGATATAAATCTCTCTACACTGCTAGGTGAGATTGCTTTGCTCTTTCATTTACAGTTTGTAACACATTCTTTTGAGATCTGCCCTATGGAAGTGTCGCCGTTTGAGGAAAGCGGGTTGTCGTAATGTGTTAACGTAAAACCGAGTCCTGCACTCGCACAGACGTGGATTTACAATGGGAGTTGCGTATTCCTATCTGAGTTTGGCCCCGGGATGAGTGCAACCTTGCAAATTGTCCCTGCCCACTTATTCAGGGCAAATAATTTTTTTAGACCGGCAAGTAAAATATCTAATTTGTAGAGCTGGTCAATGTTTCAACAGAAATCTTGGGGAGAAAAAAATTGACCAAACGTTTGTAAAAATGCTTTACTATTCTTTGAACAACTCTGCTAGGGTATTAATCCTCATCCTGGTCTACGTGGGTGAGGAGATTTTTCTTTTCTTTCTAGTCACACTAGATATTTTTCATCCCGGGTTTGCAGCGCTGGTCTAGTTGGTAGTCACTGTTACGTTTTGACCCGCTTTTCTGTCACACACAACTCCTGTTGTTTTGCAGGCATCCAGAGATGAGTTTTTGTGTAATTTCACATCCCCGTCAAACAGATCGAGTCTGATTGTGGAGAAGGATTCAGGTAAATGAGTTATTTAAAGTGTAATTCAAGTATCACTAGCACAAACTAAAAGCAGCTGGTAGAACCAAACAGCACTTTCCTTGTATTGTTCAAAAGGCGGAGCAAGAGAAGGAAAGAGACAGGAGAACAATAAACCAAATGTGGGCTTCCCTCTTAGTCTTCAATGGGCCAGAGATTTAAGTGACTAAAAATGGCAGAATTCTGCTCCATTCCTTGCTCAGCACAATACCCACCCTTTAGAACATATGAATATAAGAACTGCCCTACTGGGCCAGATCAGTATCCTGTCTTCTGACAGTGGCCAATGGCAGATGCCCCAAAGGGAATGAACAGACAGGTTATCATCAAGCGATCCATGCCCTGTCACCCAATCCCACCTTCTGGCAAACAGAGGCTAGAGACGTCATTCCTGCCCATCCTGGCTAAAAGCCATTGATGGACCTATCTTCCATGAATCTATCTAGCTCCCTTATAGTAGTGACCTTTACAACACCCTTTGGCAAGGAGTTCCAGACGTTGACAGTGCATTGCGTGAAAAAATACTTTCTTGTGTTTGTTTTAATCCTGCTACCTGTTAATTTCATTTGGTGGCCCCTTGTTCTTGTATTATGAGGAGTAAATAACACTTCCTTATTTACTTTCTCTATACCACTTTTGATTTTATAGACCTCTGTCATGTCCCCCCTTAGTCTCCTCTTTTCCAAGCTGAAAAGTCCCAGTCTTATTAATCTTTCCTCATACGGAAGCCATTCTACACCCCTAATCATTTTTGTTGCCCTTTTCTGAACCTTTTCCAGTTCCAATATATCTTTTCTGAGATGGGGCGACCACATCTGCATGCAGTATTCAAGGTGTGGGCGTACCATGGATTTATATAGAGGCAATATCATATTTTCTGTTCCTTTCTTAATGATTCTCAACATTCTGTTCGCTTTTTTGACTGCCGCTGCACATTGAGTGGATGAAGTTGCTCACTATCCACAGTGACTCCCAGATCTCTTTCTTGAGTGGTAACAGCTAATTCAGACCCCGGCATTTTATATGCATAGTTAGGATCATGTTTTCCAATGTGCATTACTTGGCATTTATCAACACTGAATTTCATCTGCCATTTTGTTGCCTTGTCACCACCCAGTTTTGTGAGGTCCTTTTGTATCTCATCACAGTCTGCCTGAGACTTAACTATCTTGAGTTGTTTTGTATCATCTGCAAATTTTGCCACCTCACTGCTTACCCCTTTTTCCAGATCGTTTATGAATATGTTGAATAGGATTGAGCCCAGTACAGACCTGGGGGACATCTACTTCTCTCCATTCTGAAAACTGACCATTTCTTCCTACCCTTTGTTTCCTGTCTTTTAACCAGTTACCAATCCATAAGAGAACCTTCACTCTTATCTAGGCTGACCATATTTCCTTTAGACAAAAACGGGACATTGGGATGGCAAAAACGGGACAGGGTGTGGGGGGGGGGGCATGGCCCCACCTGGGCCCCCCAGCGCCGGGCGGGGGGGAAGTAGAGGGGGGTCGGGGGGATGGATGGAGGAATAAGCAGAACAGGGATGGGGGATGAAGAGGATGGAGGGAGAGAGAGAAGGGGGGATGAGGGATGAAGAGGATGGAGGGGACGGAGGGAGAGAAGGCACGAAGGTGAGAAGGGAGAGGATGGATGGATGAGAGAAGAGATGGGGGTAGAGAGCAGGGGGGATGGAGGAGGCAAGGGACAGCGAGAAGGAGGGATGGAGAGAAGGGAGATGGAAGAGGAGGCAGTGGACAGAGGGAGAGAGAGCAGGGAGGAAGGGAGGGATGGAGAAGGGGGATGGAGAGAAGGAAGAGAGGGATGGAGGGATAGAGAGAAGGGAGGAAGGGAGGGATGGAGAAGGGGGATGGAGAGAAGGGAGGGATGGAGAGAAGGAGGGAAGGAGGAATAGAGAGGAGGAGGCGGCAGCGGGCGGCGGGCTGGAGGAGGCGTCAGATCGGAGCTGTCAGGAGCCGCAGCCGGGGGCCGAGCGAGCCGGTGGCGGTGGCGGGGGGGAGGGGACGTTTTATGACTCCATGTTTTATGAGTCCTGCCCCAAAAACGGGACAAAATTGATATTTTGGACAAAAAGATGGGACGGTTAAAAAACATTTAAAAAACGGGACTGTCCCGTTCAAAACGGGACGTATGGTCAGCCTACTCTTATCCCGTGGCTGCTTATTTTGCTTAAGAGCCTTTGGTGAGGGCCCTTGTCAAAGGCTTTCTGAACATCTAAATACACTGTATCCACAGGGTCTCCTCTGTCCACATGCTTGTTGACCGCCCTCCCAAGAATTCTAGTAGATTGGTGAGGCATGATTTCCCTTTACAAAAACCATGTTGACAATTTCCCAACAAATTATGTTCATTTATGTGTCTGACAATTTTGTTCTTCGCGATAGTTTCAACCAATTTGCCCGGTACTGAAGTCAGGCTAACTGGCCTGTAGTTGCCAGGGACACCTCTGGAGCCCTTTTTAAAAATTGGTGACACATTAGCTCTCCTCCAGTCATTTGGCACAGAAGCTGATTTAAATGATAGGTTACAGATGATAGTTAGTAGTCCTGCAATTTCACATGTGAGTTCCTTCAGAACTCTTGGGTGATACCATCAGATCCTGGAGACCTATTATTGTTTAGTTGATCAATTTGTTCCAAAACCTTCTCTAATGACACCTCAATTGGGGACAGTGCCTCAGATCTGTCACCCAAAAAGACTGGCTCAGGTTTGGGAATCTCCCTCCCATATTCACCAGTGAAGACCGATGCCAAGAATTCACTTAGTTTCTCCACAATGGCCTTATTGTCTTTGAGTGCTCCTTTAGCATCTCGATCACCCAGGGGCCCCACTGGTTGGTTAGCAGGCTTCCTGCTTCTGATGTATTTAAAAAAATATTGCTGTTACTTTTGGAGTCTTTGGCTAGCTGTTCTTCAAATTCTTTTTTCGTATTTCTCTAATTATATTTTTACACTTCATTTGCCAGAGTTTATGCTCTTTTCTATTTTCCTCATTAGGATTTATCTTCCACTTTTTAAAGGATGCCTTTTTGCCTCTCCCTGCTTCTTTTACTTTTGTGGTTTAACCGCAGTGGCTCTTTTTTGGTTCTCTTACTATGGTTTTTAATTTGGGGTCTCCATTTTAGTTGAGTCTCTATTATGTGTCTTTAAAAAGTTTCCACACAGCTTGCAGGGATTTCACTTCTGGTGCTGTACCTTTTAATTTCTGTTTCACTAACCTCATTTTTGTGTAGTTCCCCGTCCTGAAATTAAATTCTACTGTGTTGGGCCGCTGTGGAGTTTTCCCCGCCACAAGGATGTTAAATTTAATTATATTATGGTCACTATTACCAAGTGGTCAGCTGTATATCTTGGACCTGATCCTGTGCTCCACTTGGGACTAAATCAAGAATTTCCTCTCCTCTTTGGGTTCTAGGACTCCAAGAAGCAGTCATTTAAGATGAGGGACTTTGTGTCCTTAAGGTTCCCAAGGGCTAGATTCGGCCATCCTTCAACTGAGTAGCTCTATTGACATCAGTAGGACTGCTCATAGTAGCCAGGGTCTGTCTACACTGTGGTCGGAGGTGTGAGGGCAGCTCATAGACACATACCCACCCTAAATTCAGTCTAGTTAGCACAGCTTAAAGAAGCGTCATGCTCTTCTCAGCTGTTCTGGCTAGATTAGAATTAGTGTAGGTCTACCTCTCGGGACTGTGTAGACATACTCACAGTGGCCTAAGCATCAGTCTAGGAACCAATGAGATTATTCCAAGGGCTGATTATTGCTAGATGGACACTTTTCTGAAATGTTTATAAAGGACGTTGTTCATGCGGGAAGCCACGAGAAGTATTAAAAGAGCCGATTTCCCTCAATATGCTCAGGAGATAGGTGGCCTGCCAAGCCCTGCAGTTCTCCTTCCCCGGGTAAATTCAGTGGAAGCGGAGAAAGGGCTGACAGAACTGATTCACTGTTAATATTCAACAGTTATCAAATCAATTGTCAAAAGGCAAAGTCTGACCCCTTACTCACACTGAAATCAATGGGACTGCCTGTGGAATAATGGTTACTGAGTAAGTGGAACAGAATCTGAGCCAGAACATAGAATCATAGAATAGTCGGGCGGAAGAGACCTCATGAGGTTTCTCTTATTGCACTACTATTCTGTTAAACAACCTCTTCCAGTTTTGTACGCCTTTGTCTAAACTCTGCACGACCCTGTCAGTTCTTTCTGGATTAGTCGTTGCTTCAGCAGTACTCATACACTTGCCATTTGTTCTCTGGAAGTCATGTATCCATCTCTTCATGAAACCCCTTCCCAGTGGTGTGTAGTCGCTAATTGTGCCTTTGTGGGTTTGTTCTTTTTCTTTAGGCTATGGTACAGCACTTCTGAACGGCCACAGTATTAAAAGAGAGGACTCGAAAGGATCTCTGAATTCAGAAGGGGCAACGGGTTCTCCTGATCAGTACAACACCGGGGACAATGTAATGCATGTGGGATGGCAGAAAGCAATAGCACATTCGGGCTGGTCAAAAACAAATGAACACCATGTTGCTCATTCTTTTGCAAACCAGTTTTAAAGCAAACAGACAATGATACTGGTGTTTTATAGAGGATGTCAGACTAGACGAGCTAATTGTACCTTAATCTATTGATCTAAAATACTGTGAATGATTTATAAAAGGTCAAAGTCAGAATTCAGAGGGAATGTTTCTACTCCCTGTGTGCACATAGGCTGTGACTGCTACACACCTGCACACACATCCCCACTCACTTCCACGGGTCACTGCACCTTTGACCAAGGCCTGGTGAGTTGTGTGTGTGGACTGAAAGCAGAGCACCATGGTATTTGCCTGCCAATGATCGTTGCTTTCAGGGGAGAAGACGCAGAGAGGACATAGCTGTAGGAAAAGCAGCTCCGTTTAACTTTGCAGGAAATAACACTGGTCAAATGACCCAGGGAAGAATGTATCAGAGGGGGAGCCGTGTTACTCTGGATCTGCAAAAGCGACAAAGCGTCCTGTGGCACCGTATAGACGATCATAAGCGTATGCTCTAATACATCTGCTAGTCTATAAGGTGCCACGGGACTCTTTGTCGCTTTTCCCGGGAAGAATCTGGCCCCCGATTTTAAGAATGCAAGTTCTCTGCCTGAGCCCAAATTGCATGAACGGAGACTGGGGATTTGCCCCAGCTTTCCTGGGAGCAGCAGGCATTTGCTAACTGTGGCAGACTTGGAATTGCTATGTGCTCTTTTAAAAACGTGGGCCTCTGGAGCTAAAAGGCAACAGGAGTGAGCCACCGGTTCTGCCTGTGCGCACTCGGAAGGGCGTCTGCAGAGCTCCTCGGTAGGAGAGCCCTGAAGGCCCAGTTCTGCCAAGTACTTGAGCACTGAACCATTCCTATTCAGCCAAGCGTTAATCGTGCATAAGTCCCATTGGAAAGACCATCCAACTCTGCTCTGCAGCCAGTAGTGTTGGCTTTAGCACAATTCTTATCAAGGGACTTTCGTTAGCCAGGAGTTCTCTTCCAAGAGGTAGAAGGTTTTTTTTCCAGAGTACCCAAAAAACAGTTCTCTGTTAAGAGACGTGATGTACCAGAGTTGAGTTTTACAGCAACAGAGGTGCCCGTCTTTAGAGCTGCGTGGTATGATATGTGCATTGTTCTCGGGTGCCAACTGGGCACCTCCTGTTTTCCAGCATTGCGTGGCGTGTGGCTTTAATTGGTACAATTTGGCGCATACAAACAGCGTGATGCTCATTCTGTCTTGTGCAGTGACTCGTGCCCCTAGACTGTTCCAGAATAAATCAGAAACTAAAAACGTCCGTCCATTCAGCATGACCCTAGGGCCCCGCTAAAAAAAACAAACCAAAAAAACCCAGCATAACAAACTTGTGTGGGCTTCCGCCAGACCTGGCCGGCCCAGGGAGCCGAGAGGGTGTGTGCGGTTCCATTCTGCACTCGCTCCATGGCAGGAACCGTTCATTTGGCCTTTCTCTTAGTCAGCCGAGATCCCGGCATGTGTCAGCTCCTGTCTGTTCTCACAGGGACTTGGGTGACATGGGAACATCCCGCCCCTTCCATGCAGTTTGCAACCACCAGCATATTTCACCTAAGCAGCCTCAGCTACCTTCAAAGCAGGGCCCCGGCGCTTTCTGCTTCGGGATGGTTTTCTAACACCTATCTTTGTGGTGGTTAGAGCCGGAGAAGTTCCACGAGGAGTAACGTGTCCCATCACAGTAGACTGGACCAGTACGAGATCAGGAGTCTCCTAATGTGCTACCTCTACGTCATTAAAATGGTCTCGGAAGGTCAGTGACGATCTCCGCTCCGTGTGCTCAGGGAGATGGGTCTGGTGCCTATCACAGCCCCTGTATGGCCGTGGTGTGTAGCAGCCGCAAAGGCGAGGGAAGCTCCCCCAGGACAGGAGCAATGCAGGGCCACCGGGAGCAGTCCTACACTTCCTCGCCTGGCAGGCCCCAGTGTGGGGGGCCAGAGGGGGCATCCCCAGTGTGGCAGAGATCCTGGGGATTCTGCAGTGCTGCCTGCAGACAGCCCTAAAGAGGACACTGGGAGTTAGATGCCCTCTTTGCCCCCCACCCCAGACTGTGCCACTCAGACACCAGCACGGGCCCAGGGGCTGGTAAAGCACGGTGGTCTCCGTACCGTATGTGCAGCAGGGCGTGTTGGGGCGTCACAGAAGTGGGGGTGTCCGTTGTACACCCTCTGTTTTCATTGGCTGGCCCTCGTGTTACCAGAAATGTGAACTCATTTCTGGGGGGAGGGCTGCACCTCCTCTTACCAAGCCCAGCCGTCTCCCACAGCCCGCTGGGGCTGCTGAGGCCTAGGACTAGAATCAAGGGCTACGAACCCTGGCCCTTCCCACACCGCAGAGTTGCAGGGGGAGAGGAAGGATCCCAGCTGGAGCCTGGTTAGGTAGAGGAGCTGCCATGACAGGAAAGAGGACGAGCCTGCGGGTACCATGTCCATCACTGGGGAGACAGTCAGATCCCGGACTTGCTCCGCTCTGTCAGTGGGGAAGGGGAGCACCTGACCCTGACTGCTGGAGGAGGGTAGCCCAGCGGCTGTTCCCTTCCAAGGCTCAAAACACGTTCACTGCAGCTCCCTGCCCTATCGCATTGGACGAGCAGTCTTGGGCAAAGGCCTCCCGGGAGGTAAAGAATCACATGGCCAGTACGAAAAGACACATATTTGTGTGGCTGCAAAGAGGGATTTCCACAGGCTACTGGTCACAGGCTGATTTAGACCCCCCTGTGACGGTCTGAAATGTTAAACATTCTTAGCGGGTTTGTTTCATTTTCAGATACACTTCTCACCTATTGGAACAAAATATCCCCCCATGAGCTGATAAACATCCTCGTACTTCTGGAGTAAGTATCAGGAGATTGTATCTGTGCTTCGAATTGCATGTGATGCGTTTGTTATATAACATAGGTAGGTGAAATGAACCCATCCCTCTATACATGGTACATGATGCTGCGTTTCACACAAGATGCATCTTACCAGGAGATAGAAAAGTCATTTGATATAATAATGCTTCACGGGGGGGATGATCTAGGGTCAGCTATTGCAGACTGTAGGGTAACAGGGAGCCCCAGAGGAGCAGTGTTAAATACAGGAGGCCAGGCTGGCAAGCTGACTGGGATCGGCGCTGGTTCTGTGCAAGGCGCATTCTGCTGCATAACAGCAGAGAAGGTGATCACATCAAAGGCCCTGGAAATACCAACACAGTCTCACTTGCAATTGTGTCTGGCGGTGCCGATGGGTGAGTAGATAGGAGGGGGTGAGGGCCTCCATGCTGAGTGAAAATACAGACACCCGAACCCACGCACGCAGACAAGTGAAACAGCCCCGTATCCTTCCTGACATTTACAGTGTTTTTCTTTCTAGAGTCTGTTTATTCCACTTCAGATACTCAGGGAAGAGAAATATAGCCAGGTATTGTACTCTTTTTGCTAGCGGTTTCTTCCCCCATGCCACCTGCCTCGTGGTGGCTACATGAGAATGAAGAGGGGAGCACTCATGTCCGGTGCGGGGAGAGGGAGCTATAGGGGAGCCCTGTTCACCCCAACCAGGGAGAGGAAGTGGGGGGGCCCCCTGCTTTTAGCGGAGAAGGGAAGCTACACTTCCCTCAGTGGTCTCCCTTTTCCTCCGGCTCAGCAGAGGGCACTGTCAGCTCTCACTGGTAGAGCTCAACTTCTCAGCCGTGTCTGACCCGCCAGCCCTTCCCTGAGATTTATTTGTGTCGATTTCTGCCACACGTTTGGGAATCCAAGTGGTGGTTCTCGGTTCACAGGTCTGGCTCGGGACCTGATTCTCAGTCCCAGCATTGCTGATTATTCTAGAGGTTGAGGGACAGAGCCTCCGTCGGGGCCCCGCGCTCCATCGATCTGGTAGGGACAGGCTGTCCCTGTGGGGTTTTGTTGCCTGCCCCAGGTACCACGTTACGCCCTGCTTGGTCTCGGCACGAGCTTGACAAGCAGATTGGACCCGGGGCTGCCCGCTTCACACTCCAGTGGTAGTGGTGCCAGCCCAGTGCCACCGGCCCATCCCAGTCTGCATCTTGGGGTCTCCTTTCAGGGTTCACGACGCCTGGTTGTCAAAGCACTTTGGAGTGGACAGGAAATCCCAGACGATGCCTGCCCTTCGCAGCAGAGCTGGCCTGATGCAGGCCCGACTGCAGCACCTGAGCAGCTTGGAAAGTTCGTTTACACTCAATCACAGTAGGTACCGAGACGGGGGGCGGTAACCTCCTTTCATCGGACTAGACGATCGCCTCTTGCCACTTGCAACGTCACTTCCCTTTTGTCGCCCCTGGCTGCTCCGCTTTGCAGCTTTCCCCTGATCCCCTCTCAGGGGCTTCATGCCAAAGGGGTATTAACAATCACCCCTGTTTGGTCTGTAGATGGAATTTTCCTCTTCCGACCTCGCTTCCACTCCCTGGGTGCCGGTAGGAACAGCTGGTGCTCTGGAGTTAGTGAGTGAGCAGAGCAGACAGGAGTGGTGCGTCCCACATGGCGTTCGCCCCCTGCAGATCCCCAGCACAAGGCCAATGCCAACGGGGCTTAAATGGGATTTAAGTGGGGTATAGGCCTTGTATTGGCCCTTCTTCACCTGGGTGAACTTCATCCCTCCCCCATGAGAGCCTGTCCCGCTTCTGTGCCAGGAATCCAGCTTAGCGGGGCAGCTGATGGGTGGGCGAGGTCATGCTGTGTCTGATTTGGGGGCCGAGGGAGGTGGCAAGGGGCCCCTGACAAGCTTCCCTCCGTGGGGTGATGGCCCCTGACAAGCTTCCCTCCTTGCCTGCTGCGGATAAGGAGAGTACCCGCTGCATTTAGGTCTCAGGAGGGCTGGAGTTAGACCCCTGTGTGTGCCCGAGTGCCACGTTTGCACGTTGTTCTGGAAGGTTCCCTCACTCTCCTTTACTTCCTGCTCCCAGATGCCGGCACCTCAGAAGCAGACATTGTTCACCAGGCCTTGCTGGAAGGCAATACGGCCACAGAAGTGTCCCTGACTGTCCTGGACACCATTTCGTTTTTCACCCAGTGTTTCAAGGTGAACATTGAAATCAGCATTGTCCTTTGGTGACCCCCAAAACAGTGTCAGTTTGCAAACCCTGTGTTAGACTGAACGCTCTCCCACCTTAATGTGCTTTTCCTTTGTGCTCATGATCATAAAGATGTGCCACATGGAAGTACAGTGCAAATAAAGAAAACTCGAGCTGAGTCTTAGGCATTTATACTTTTATTGACCGAGTTAGTTCAATAAAATAAGTAAATGGATCCGACTAGTAGGCATGTTTAGGAATTCAAACAAATAGTAAAAACCAAGAACTCACGCACAGTATTGCCCGTGCTTTGTGTAGTTGGTCAAATATTT
This sequence comes from Sternotherus odoratus, assembly GCA_032164245.1. Lineage (NCBI taxonomy): Eukaryota > Metazoa > Chordata > Testudines > Kinosternidae > Sternotherus > Sternotherus odoratus. Next base: position 83,738,055 of record JAVMKO010000009.1, on the reverse strand, counting down.
CTCTGGGGCCAGATCCCAACCCATGTAAAAAGTGCTACTCAGCTGTGCCCCGGTGTCTGTGATATGAGCTTGTTTTCCAAGAGCTGTGGTGAGAGACCTAACAGATAAGCGGTTCAGCTTTTGAAGTTACTTCTGCAAATGTGGTAATATCGTTTGACTTTTTATCTAGTGTAGAAAATAAAATCTCTGACCAAATAATAGAGCTTTGAGGGGGGGACTTCTCATTTTTCTACCATCATTTGTCTGGACTTGTTTACCCAAGTCGCTGAAGAACTGTTTGGCTGGTTTAAGAAATGTCCTGTTCTGTTATGCAGGGGTGTCCTAATCACTTAGAGTTCTTCTTCGAGCGCGTGCTCATGTCGATTCCATTCTAGGTGTGCACACACCCATGTGCAAAGCCATCGGAGATTTTTGCCGTAGCGATGTCTGTAGGTTCGGCTGGGTCACCCTCTTGAGTGCTGTACTCGTGCGTTGGTATATTAGGCGCCGCTGATCCCACCCTCTCAATTCCTTCTTACCACTCGTGGTGGTTAGTCGGAATGCCTTGCTACTCGCAGTGGCCTGTGTCCAGCTGATCTTGCTGGGTAGCAGAAAGCCATCCACCACAGTGGCCTACCTGCCCAAGTGGAAAAGATTCACATGCTGGACCTTGGACCAAGGTACCCGGGCCAAGCAGGCCTCACTGCAGACGAACCTGGATTATCTTCTGCACCCCAAGCTCCAGAGTTGTCCCTGTCTTCAATCAAAGTCCACTTGGCCACTCATCCATCCACCCCTCTACATCTCATTACCCAGCAAGCTCGGGAGGATCCTGACTTTGGCAGCTGCAAGACTGTGAACTCTGAGCCCACTTCCGTAGATACCGCTTGTGAGTCACGCAGAATGGAACCGACGTGAGCAAGCCCTCGGAGAGTTAAAAACGGTTCCCTAACGTCTGTAACTGTTGTTCTTCGAGCTGCATTGCTCGTGTCCAGTCCATGACCCGCCCTCCTGCCCCTCTGTTGGAGTTGCCGGCAAGAAGAAACTGAGAGGGTGTAGGGCTGGAAGCACCTGATATACCGCGGCATGAGTGCATATAGGCACAATGGCCGACTCTATATGGATGCCGCTGAGGCAAAAATCTCTGTTGGCCGCGCACATGGGCACTCGAACACCTAGAATGGAAAGGACATGAGCCACACATCTCGAAGAGGAAAGGTAGATAACTGGGTTTTTTTGAGGCCCACACGCTGGGTATTTCTGCAGAATTAATTCTTTCCTTGCTTTCCAGAACCAGCTCTTAAACAACGACGGCCATAATCCACTCATGAAAAAGGTTTTTGATATTCATCTCGCCTTTCTCAAAAACGGGCAGTCCGAAGTGGCTCTGAAGCACGTCTTCGCTTCCCTGAGAGCTTTCATTAGCAAGGTAGGTGCAGAGGTGACGTGTGAGGCAGTCCTGTGCCCTCAAACGTTAAATGGTGTGTCCCGTCCCTATTGACAGTCACGAGATATCTCTGGGTAGGTGGGACAGCTTTAAAGGGTCTGGTTAGAATTCTTACAGGTGGGGGAGGCCCCACCGCCACCTTCACTGCCGGCCTGAGTTGCTTGGAGGAGGCTTTAAAAAAGAGATTCTTAGGTAATGGAACAGCAAGGCCGGATGAAGTCACTTTGAACAGCGGTCAGCAATGTACTGACACTCATCGGGCCTGGGTAAAATAACAGGGGGACATCACTAGGAGCTAAAGACGCTGTCCTGACTGTGATTGAATGTGACTCAGAAGTAACTCATTGACCTCCATGCTGTTCCCTGGGCCTGTAAGACATCAGTATCAGTCCCACCAAAATGTTGCTCTTCCTTGAAGCATTTGGGCCAACAGGCAGCATTCAAACGAGTTAGCCGCCGGGGTGGGACTAGAACTCAGGACCCGCTGCATCTACGGGAGGTAGCATCATGCTCACTTTCTCCGGCAGCTTTGTCAACATTCCGATCGTTGCTTTTTGCACAAAAGCAGCCCAAGGTTGTGTTTGAACACAGCAACTTCCTCCCTTCCCAGCCAATTGTTATGCAGTTCAAACAAACAGGCTAATCTACCCCGGCTCTGCTGGATCTCCTTCCGAGGTGCCAGGACCCCAGACTCTTGGAGACTTTGTCCCACTGCTAAGGCCTTATGCCCAGGGGTGCCAAAGCAAAGTGAAAACTATGGTGGGCCAAGTTCCCTGCTGGTGACCACGAGGTCAACTCGTTGACGTCAGTGGAATCTTGACCATTTCCAGCCGCACTGAAATTGATATATTTTCAGAGACTTGCAAAATTAGTTGAGTGAAGTTTTCTCATTTCCCCTGCAATAGGTTGCTTCTGTAAAATGAGACATAGACCCAGGAGATAGTATCTGCCAGGAAGTGTTTTCTCTGCCATCTGTAACTGCATGGGTTCCAAGCATCCTTGTCCTACCTACGTTAGACTTTAAAGGTCATTTCTAACGGCAGAGTGACGCTAGAGTGGCCAGGGCAATTGTCTCTCAAAGACAGGTACAAGGTTGGATTTTCTGTTTGCAAACTTGTTATGGGATCTGAAAGTCCCAGCATGTTGATTTTGGTTTGCACACCATCACCAGTAACTTTGTTCCCGCTATGGTGTATTCTGGTTGTAGTTCTGCTGCAACCTGGATGCATATGTTACCTCCTACTTTAACTCACCTCCTTTAGCGCAGAGAGAATGGTACTGAAGCAGAAAGGAGCCTCCTGTCATGGCGGGTTTCTAATGTAGTAGTTAGGAAACAAATCTTTTTAATTTCACCTAGACCAGATACATTTTATTGCTTGTTGTCCCAAAAGTCTTCCCTTCTATACAAAACTCAAATTGGCAACATGACAGGGAAGAGACACAGAACAGAACTGGCGCAAGAAAACTGAACTCAGTGTGTTTAGTTGTTTAAAAAAAAAAAGAGGAAGAAAAAGCTCTGTTTTCTTCCTTAGCAGAAACTCGATACAAATCAGTTATTCCTAATTGTTTATACTCTCGGTTGCTGCCAGTCCCTGTGTTGCTGAGGAGAATGCTGACCTAAAACATACATCTCGTATTTGGGAGTGGCCCCAGAACGACGGATTATGAAGGAAACATGTATTTTAAGGGGCTAATTCACTTGATCTACATCAGGCTTGATTCTCTCCTATGTCCAAGTGCAGCTGAGAGGGGGGACGAGGGGAGCAGCTTGCAAATCCCTCCTCCTTGTCCACTGGCCTTGCTGGAACTTAAAGCTGCAGGGAAGCAGCTTTAACTTTTGTCACTGGCAAAAGTCCCTGAGAACTTCCTGCCAGTGGGGGTCAGGAGAAGCAGAGCTCCGCTCCACTGTGCCCACGCTGTTTCTCTCACCCCTCAGGCCTGGCACTCTTCCTCCCTCTCCTTATGCCAGGTGGGGGTAGCTGGCACAGGAAGCTTTCCCCACAGCACAGGGGAAATTCTCTGGCCACTTTAAGGCCACCTTGGGCTACTTGTCTATTCAGGCCCAGCATGGAGACACTTTCTCCGTGGATGTTGCTCAGATGTCCCTTGGGACCACTCTCTTTGTGGTCCCTCTGTGGGGCATCAGGGATGCTGTGTGCTGAGGGGCCCTGGGCAAAGCTGAGCTGGGGGGCCGTGGGCATTTCTTCAGCACTTCCATACCCAAGGATCTGACCCTCTGCCGACAGGCACTCAGAACTCACTGGGGCGGCACCTCTGAAATCTAGGACAATTTCCTCCTACTGAGGATCTGCCTCATAGATGGGAACAGCCAAGTTACCCCCTTTTTTGTGGGGGGAATGGTTTCTCTTTGTATGGCCGAGAGCTGCCTTCCCACAGCTGACACGTGGAAGGAGTGACTGACAAGTATTATAGACCAGGAAAAGACTGTGAACTTTCTGTGTCAGCCAAAGACTACACATTCCTGCAGGTCCCAGGTTGTGTGTGGAAGAACACCATGCCTGTGGGCCAGAACCACTTCCTAAGATAAATACATCCCCCGCTGATCCTCTCATCCCACTCTTGACTAAACTTGATCCTAGGGGAGCTGCCAAGTAGAAATGCTTGAACTGGTTGATCTCCTGCCTTTCCTAGTGGCAGAGAGCAACTTAAACAGCGGTTACTCTTTATTGGTTTCTTGCGTACACACTTTGCTAGCTCTCTACCATTACACTGGTGTGTTTTTTTTCTCTTCTTCCCAATTTTTTTCCTTACGATGTTGATTTTGTCCGAAGACAATGAGTATCAGGCTTATCTGCTCTCTTGCTCACTATAAGCTGCTGTAGTTATTATTTGTATTACCAGCTCAGCGCAAGAGACCTGCCCCTCTGCATAGGAGATCAGAGCTCCCCCACCACTGGTTCACTCTGGCTGTAGAGTAGGAGGTCGGTAATCTTTCGGCTGTTGACTCTTCTCTGACAAATAATGGATGCTGCAGCCACCATCACTGGTGGTGCTGATATTACCATTTACTCAATCAAATTAAAAAAACAAATCAAACAGCCTCTTGTACGTTGCTCAGAAACCAGGTGGCAGCAGAAAGCCGAGCTCCACAGGGGCATCCCCACAGTTCATTTCCTTATGGATCTTTTTAAAATGTCTGCCCAGGATTCTGGCCCCTGAATACGACCTTTAACGGAGCTCATAAGTCCCCATCCCCTCAGCAAACTACTCCCCTGGGTTCCACCCACACGCCCCTGGGCATCCCCCCTCCTCTGCCAGGAAGAGCAAGAGAAGAGACGAGTCCGTGGCATTCCCCTGAATCGGGGGCGAGGGGGACTGGGCATTCGGCCCGTGATGCTTCACTGAAGAGGCCGAGGCCTGAGGTGGTGGGTCAGACGATGAAAACTCTCATGCCGATGGCAGCGCAGGGTGCGTCTACGTCCGAGCCGGGAGGGTGCGACCCAGCGCGGGTAGATAGACGACCTAACGCGGTAAAAGTAGCACCGGGGCTGGAGTGGGACGAGTGGAGGCCCGGGCTACCCACCCGAGTACAGCCCCGCCGGAGCCTGGGGAAGTGGACTCCGTTAGCCCAGGCTGCTGCAGCCGCTCTGGGAATTACGCTGCCCGGCTGCTGCGTAGACGCACCCTCCCTGGGCGAAACCCCTGACGCTTTGTCACTGAGTACGGCAGCTCCGTGATGTCTGGGGAAATATGGCTACGCTGCAGCGAAAACCGCCCAGCCCTGAGTCTCGGGGCCCGGGCCAGGGGGCTACGAATTGCAGACGTTTGGACTAAGGCTGGAGCCCAGGGTCTGGGAGCTTCCCCGCTCACGGGGTCTCTTGGCCGCCTGAACAGCTACACGGCACGTTTTATCCCTGCAGCCTGAGCCCACGTCAGCTGACCCAGGCAGGCCAGTTTTTGATTGCTGAGCCATGTGTGTGCTCCAGGCCCGCAGACAAACCCTGCTCACCCTTCAGTGACTGTCTAGCCCTCTCCATTTCCACCAGGAAGGTCCATGTGCCACTCCCAAGCTCGCCTCCTCTCTGAAGCTGCCCTGCCACAGTTTCCTTGTGGCACGCTGGGAGGTACCATGTATCCTCCTCCCACCATCCTCCTTCCAGGTCATTTCCCTGCCCCGACCCCTGGTCACTTCATCAGGCTCAGTGAGTTCTGGGAAGAAGCAGATAGCAACTCCAGTCAGCCAGCAGAGACAGCTTCAGCCACAATTCACTCTTATTTAGAGATTTGTTTGGATTACAAATTTCCTAGCTGCTGCTGTTCCTCTCCTGCTGCTTCGCCTCATTCTCAGGGTAGGAAATATCTGAGGAGATAATGCTTCCTCCTCAGGATAACAGTCTGTGTTTGTTTTAACCTTCATCCTTCCCTGGCCTAGTGCTTCCTTTGTCTGTTAGCTCTGTTTGGGGGGATCTGAGGGCGATTTCAAGCTCTCTCGGACAGGATGTGTCTCATTTGTGTGCCTTCCGAGTTCCACACAAAGCTGGGGTGTTCTATAAACACTCAGCAATTAAAAATAAGACCCTGAAATTCATTCCCATCAGTATTTATAGGAGCCAAACACCAATCTAGGCCTGTTTGCATTCAGACGTGAAGACAAAGCATGGCCGTGTGTGTGTGTGTGTGTGTGTGTGTGTGTGTGTGTATGTGTGTGTGTTTTTAACATTAGCACACTTCTTGTTCAGTTTCCCTCAGCGTTTTTCAAAGGAAGGGTGACCATGTGTGCAGCCTTGTGCTATGAGGTCCTGAAGTGCTGCACCTCGAAGCTAGCCTCCACCAGGAACGAGGCATCGGCCCTCCTGTATCTTTTGATGAGGAACAACTTTGAGTTCACTAAAAGGAAAACCTTCCTGAGAACACATCTGCAGGTCAGTGAAAGATGAATGGCTGCGCTGCGGCGCACCTCAGTGCTTCATCTCCAGGGCTCCGTCCTGCAAAGACAGAGAATGTGTCCAGTGTGATTCTGATCTTCAGCAGGACAGATTCAAATATTAACACTGTCATCAGCAGGTCTCAAAGCACTTTACAAAGAGGGCCCGTGTCATCCCCCCAACCCCCACTTTATAGCTGGGGAAACTGAGGCACCAAGCGGGTCAGTGACTTACCCGTGGTCGCTCAACAGGCAGGGTTAGGAATAGAACCCAGAACTCCCGGGTATGATGGGGATCCATCAACCTCAGCCCATCCTATTCATCACGGAGTCTGAGAAGGAGTCTGACATTTTTAAAGTAGGCTAGATCTTGCCGTCCTTAACTGGTCAGAAATCCCATTGATTCCAGTGATTTCCCTGGGAGTTTGGTCTAAGTTGTGATTTCAGAATTTAGCCCAGGGTCCTTATGGATGAAAAACGTTTGCTGTTAAAGAGTCAGAGATTATTGATGTTCAGAGTATCCTTTGCTAAGAGATGGGTGAAGAGAATGGGGGTGATTGTCCATGGCCAGGTGGGAAAAGTCCTGCCTGTTGGGTTGGGGGAGGAATTCTTCCAGGGGGTTGTTTCCGACTTTCATTGTATTGTTAAAAACAGCCAGAGTAGCAGATGGGCTACACGCTGTTATAAATCACAAAATCACATAACTACAACCTGGCATCGAATGACTCCTGCCCCCGGATTTGTAGTTTGGTTGTTCTAGTCCTAAAAAGGTGAGGTTCTGACAGCAGAACTGTGTCCTGTGGTTTAATAACATCAGATCTGGAGGAGTAAACACGGAAATGAGATGGGTTATAATTAAGGCTACGATTTCATCATGGGTGATTATAATAAAAGTCATGGACAGGTCAAGGGCAAGAAACAAAGAATCACGGGCCATGAGCTGTCCATTCCTGATACTACGAATACCCCTGACTGAATCTTGGAGGGGGGGAGCCCTGAGGAGCCTAAGGCACCAGCGGTGGGGAGGCAGCCCTGGGGGGACCCACAACACCAGTTTGCTGGGGGGGCCTGCTGCCATTCAGGCTGCCACCAGGGCCACTGCTCCCCAGGGCCACCCACATTGCCTGCTGCTCAGGCAGTCCCTGGGGCCAGCTGCCCAGCGCAGCAGCCCAGTGCGGCTGGTCCTAGGCCATGCCAGCAGCGGCTGGCCGCCGGGCCACCCGATCGGCTGGCTGCCGAGCCAAATCAGCAGTGGCCAGTGTGGCTGTCCCCAGGGCAGCCCTGGTGTCAGCCACACTGGCCGCTGCAGAAGTCACTGTGGTCGCAGACACGGAGCCCTGGTTACGATTATTTCTATTCATTCTGACTCTCAAACATCTTATTATACAACTGTGACAACAAAGCACCTGGATGAGAACCCGTCCCTTTCCCAACAGATCATCATTGCCGTGAGCCAGTTAATAGCAGATGTGGCACTCAATGGAGGATCGAGGTTCCAGGAGTCGCTATTCATTATTAATAACTTTGCAAACAGTGACAGGCCTATGAAGGTAAATTTGATTAATTAAAACAAATAATAAGTTTGCACTTCCACCGCCAAGTGCATGGTCTTGGAAATGTACACAGAGAAGATAGTTAAAGATCGACTGTTATGTATTTATACTATTTACTCCTGTAACCATCTGCCGAACTGCCTGTGTTGAGTGAGATCAAACCAGCTGTTTGGCGCAGCAATTTGAGGTCTCTCTCAATGACTATGACAGCTGTGTCAGGCTAACTGTCATGTTGATTGCGGCTGGGAGGGAGGGAGAACTGCAGTGGAGGTTCCAGCTTTGTATAGCCTCACTTTCTGGTCATCCGAAGAGCTTTCCAAGAATTTCCAGCAAAGGGAGGGAGGAGAGGCCCAGATGTTTCTCATGTATTAAAACTAACCACTCAAAAATAAAAACTTGAGACAGTCGCTCTCTGTAAAAGCTGCAATGATCATCATTTTATTTTTGCTTTGCAGTCTCCCTTTTTGGGAAAGCAAGTCTATCTGCTTCAGTAAATAGCAATATACAGTGCTTGCAATCTGGTCCCATTTTACAATATGCCAGTTTAGGAAAGGGGAAACCCTGGGAAATGTTTTATAAGACCATAATTTTCATATTATTTAAAGATGGGAGGAGGAGAACTTAAGTAGAGTTATGATAGAATGAAACTGGTCATTGGAATTGGTAGGTAATGGGCAAAGATCTGTAGTTCTGTTCTGCACAGGAATGTTTATATGCATTTGAAGTTCACTGAGCGACGCTTAGTTTGCTGGCTGCATTTTATACATTTGGACCTTTAAGTAATACACTTTTCAGGGAAGAAAGTATGTCTGTTTATTTCTAGTTTTTACTTAGCATTTTTTTAGTACTGTGCACACTTTTAGTACAGTATGCATAAAAATGAGAAACCACACTAGAGAGCAAACGAGTGAGGCAGGTGTTGACTCAAGTGAAAAATACTTCAGGAACTAATGAGGGCCCAATTCTGTAGCCTGTACTCATGTTGAGTAGCACCTGCTCACCCACATGCCAATCTAGTAGGGTACGAAAGCATAAATTGTCCCACTGAAGTCCATTTGGCTACTGTTTATATGAGCAACTCAAGTAAGAGTTGCAAAATTTGACCCTGAACAATAGGATTTGCAGACCCAAGGGGAAATGCATTGATTGCATAGCAAAATGATACAGTAGAAGATTAATGTATCAAAAGTCCAGTCAGCATCATCTCCTTACCTTCAATGTGAAAATTGCTACATGCAGTGTACATAGTAGTTCAATCTATTGCACCCTGAGTAAGTTGAAGGGTTGACATCTGTCTTTCTGTGACAAAACCTCGAACATCTTTATTTCTATGTTTGCTTCTAATTAGATTTGTTTTGTGCCAGGCAACTGCTTTCCCCTCAGAAGTCAAAGATTTGACCAAGAGAATCCGTACCGTGCTTATGGCTACTGCTCAAATGAAAGAACATGAAAAGGACCCTGAAATGCTGATCGATTTACAGTACAGCTTAGCCAAGTCCTATGCTAGTACCCCAGAGCTCAGGAAAACATGGCTGGACAGCATGGCAAAGATCCATGTCAAAAATGGAGATTTTTCAGAGGTAATCTGCCAAATTCCATTGAAAACAAGTGATGTGGAGAGGCAGAAATTCCAACTGACATTGTGACTGCTCCTGTTTTGTTGAATGGTGTCCCTAGACCAGGGGTTCTCAAAGTATTGAGAACCACGACCCCTTTTTAGTTTCTCTCTCGGCGCGGTGGACCCTTGTATGTCCGCCGAAAAGCCGCCGAATAAATTAACTTCGCATTCAGCGGCTATTTTCAGCGGACATGCCGAGCGCTTTCGGTAGCGCTCGGCATGTCCGCCAAAAATAGCCGCCGGATGCGGAAGTGATTGCGGCGGTGGCTTTTCAGCGGCACAAGCAGCTCGCGACCCCTCGGGAGGCGGCCAGCGACCCCCCGAGGGGTCGCGACCCACGGTTTGAGAACCCCTGCCCTAGACTCTGTTTGTCAGAGGGTGGTGGTGGATGGCAGGAGAGAGATCACTTGATCATTACCTGTTGGGTTCATTCCCTCTGGGACACCTGGCATTGGCCACTGTCGATAGATACTGAGCTGGACGGACCTTTGGTCTGACTCAGTACGGCTGTTCTTATGCTCATATGTTCTTATTTTGCAGGCTGCCATGTGTTATGTCCATGTAGCAGCCCTTGTTGCAGAGTTTCTTCACAGAAAAAGTAAGTTTACTATTGGGGTGGGGAACGCTGCAGCCTTTTTCTGTGCCCATCTTTGAGTTTACAGGTCATCAACATGTTTTCAAGATCAAATTCACTTGATCTGATAAAGGATTGTTTTCAGGTTATACTGGGTTCTTCAAAAATAGTGAACTATACCAGTGGTCCTCAAACTATTGTAGTGTTGACCCCTTTCACATAGCAAGCCTCTGAGTGCGACCTCCCCCACTTTTAAATTAAAAGCACTTGTTTATACACTTAATACCATTATAAATGCTGGAGGCAAAGTGAGGTTTGGGGTGGAGGCTGACAGCTCGCGCCTCCTCCTCCCATGTAATAACCTCACGATCCCCTGAGCGGTCCCGACCCCCAGTTGGAGAACCCCTGAACTACTAAAGGGAAAACTATGGTATAGGAATGTACCCACGTAAATGCCAGTCTGATTCTTCAGACACAGGATGGAAATGTCCTAATCAGTGTAAAAACAGACTCCCCACTATTTTGATCACGCTCCAAGTGGCATTGCCCAGAGTTCAAAGTAGCGAGTTCCTTCGCAGCGGGCGGACAGGCTGAGTGCCGTGAAAGCGGAATTGTTCTACGCCCTGTACAACTAGATAAAGAGCCAGTGGTGACAGGGGACATTGTGGCTTAATGCAGAACAGGAAGTGGCGGGCAGACTGGTTGGTTTTAAAATATCACCATTTTGCATGTAAAAACAAAGTTTTCCTTTCGAATAACTCCCTACTCTGACGGTTAATATACTGCCTGTCCATCTGCCAGCTCCCTCGGAGCTTTTAATCTAAAGGGCGCCATTGAAACTGTAGCTTGAACATCTCTGACTGCAGTTGGGCTGCAAAAACTAGGAAGAAGGGAGCAGAGACCAGGAAGCCCTGGTTTCACAAAGGTGATTCATGGCTCCTTATTGGCAGACTGGGGGCCGAAGTCCCACAGAAGTATATATTTTGTGTTCGTCGAAAACATTTCTGGTTCCATGTGCAAAACGTAGATGATTGTTGTAAATCTGGATACTCTCCATTCACGTGAGTGGGGAGAAAGGGAGACGAAAGCCAGCAGAAAAAGGAGAACGGTTCCAAAGGATGCACGAGTCGGCATTGCTACTGAACTGCATTGCTCACCCATCACAGGTGCAGGGAAGTGACACTTTTGCCAGGCCCGAGGAAGTATCCTCAATGTCAGAATCCATGGCACTAGAAACAGGCAGCCCAGCGCATGCGTTCCCCGTCACTCAGCATACACACCCAGGTGACTCAGCTGCTAAATGAGACACACATTCCTTGCTTTGTGGTAGAGAAAGCCAAGGCTATTGGTGGAGGAGGGTTATTCTGGGAAGTAGGGCCCTTACCAGATGGAAGAGGCTGGCCAGGTTCTGGGAGGTGTCCATCTGAAGGAGCAGGCCAGCTGGCCCTGCCATCAGACCGATCCAGGCTGTTGGATAAAGCCCCGGTCTCAGGAGACGTGCAGGCTGACAGTTAGTTGAACACTGTGGCTGACTCAAGGGGCAATATGTGTCCATGCCTCAGTGATTAGTTAATACTCCCCCAAATTCCTTGCAGCTGCAGAGGGGTCAGTTGGAGGCCACACACTCTAACATGTTGATTCATCTATTTGGGTTCTATTCCGCCTGTTGAGGTCCAAAGGCAGCCCAGCCTTGAGACCTTTCTTGTCCCTTTTCCTTTGCAATCGACTCTTTCGCTGAAGGGCATTTGGACATTATTATTTTTACTGCAGCAGCACCTAGCGACCCCAACTGAGATCTGAGCTCTGCTGTGCCCGGTGCTGTACGTGCCCAGACAGTCCAGACCCAAACCATCTAACAGTCCAAAGTGACAATACAGACAAAGGTTGGGAAGGGAGAGTGAGGTTCAGAGAGGGGAATGGACTTGCCCAAGGCCAGTCAGTCAGTCAGTGGCAGAACTGGGACTAGAACCCAGGTCTCCTGACATGCATATAAGTGCCCTGTTTGCTAGCCCACACTACCTCCCATGCTGAGACATGATGGTGTGTATTAACGATGCTAAAACATAAGCCACCGTATAACAGATAACATGAAAGGAAGTTTAGCTTGTCATGCACGAATGCGCCAAGTACAATGGGAATCTGCATTACAAAGCTTAGCGTGGGTAAGCATAGCACAGTATTCCATCCGCCACATTAGACCGTTTGATAATATTTTAATTCTAACTTATTTTTCTTTTTGCCTTCCACAGAATTGTTCCCTAATGGATGCTCAGCCTTCCGGAAGATTACGCCCAACATTGATGAAGAGGGAGCAATGAAAGAAGACGCTGGAATGATGGATGTTCACTACAGCGAGGTGGGATTCCAAAGCCCAGAACCTTAGATTGAATACGAATCATTCTTTAAGAGTGTGTCCCCCACCCTTGTGCCGCTGAACCGTTCTGACGTCTTTCACGGTACCTCTCCCTAAGATTACTTAGCTCTGAACAGCCTCCATTTTGTGCTTCATACAGGAAGTCCTAGTGGAGCTGTTGGAACAATGTGTAGACGGCCTGTGGAAGGCAGAACGTTACGAAACGATTTCAGAGGTTTCCAAACTGATCATTCCGATCTATGAAAAGCGCCGTGAGTTTGAGGTAGCTATTTGGAGCTTGGCTTTGTGTTAATGAGAATTCCCCAGGCTGCTAGTAAAGAAATTCTTAGTTGTTGAGTGATGAGTAGATGTGATGGGTTGTATCATTTCTTTGTCTACTCTGTATGATTGATGAATATTAAACAAAGTAAGTTAAGGGAAGAATCTGGAGGCTAATAGTTCCCATGAGATGCTGCAGACACAGAGATCTCTTAAATAGGGACCCAGCTCAGCAACGATGATAGCTACCATCCACACCACACATGCCCAAAGAAGCCCCTGTTTCTGGGAGCCTTTCCACTTGGGAAGGCTTCGACGCTTTGAGGATTTTTAAAACCTGAATGAGACCCTTCCTTTGACCTGGGGGTAACTGACACTAATTGGAACCCAGAACTTCAACCGCCCCAAGGCAACCATTTCCTCCTGTTCCCAGATGGATACTTGTTCCTCCCCTGCGCCTTGACTTTCCTTCCAAGAGGCAATGCAGCCCAATGTGTCCAAACCCACTTCAGCAGGACACCAGCCAGGAGAAATGAGTTGTGCCCTATACAATCACCTAATGCTCTGCTGCAGACTCCTGCCTGCAGACCATGGAATTGAGTCACTAAAAGCAGATAAGAAACCCGACATTAACACTCTACCTCCAGCATGTATTGACTTGCTTAATGCACAGAGCTTGCATCTCTTCGTGGTTCACAGCCCAAAGTACCTGCAGACACATTCCAAAATCCGTCTCATTTCTGGCTGCTAACCAGGCAGAAGGAAGGTGAGCTATGCTCCAGCATGGACTTGTGTATGTGACTCTCCCTCTGAACAGGTGCCAGGCACAATCCGATCCGCATGGAAGGCATTCTTGAGGCTAGGTTTCCATTCTGCCAGGTGATTTTCTGTACCCCGTGGGCCACACACATGCTGTCCTTGGATGATCCCATTGGCCTCACTGAGAGCTGTTTGGCCTCACTGTCTCACAGGGTTCGAAATAGACCCATTTTCTGCTTTTCCTGGAAGATTTCCCAATGTTTTGTCACCATTTTCGTATCAGAATTTACTGAAATCTTGTTAGGAATAGTTCTCCAGCATTTTTGTTTACTGGAATCCTCATCTGTGGTAGACAAAGATGTTGCATATTCTTTCAATAGATATTCTGATTTGAAACATAAAAATTAAAATGTCAGCAAAACTTTCAGGAAAAACAGAACGTTTCAAAGATGTCAGCAGGTTTTCCCAAAAAGCTTTGCTTTCAGAAAAGGTCGGTTTTCAGTGGAAAAACGTGGAGTGTGAAATATTTCAAGCAGCCCTGCTCTCGAAGGCTCAGTCCTGCAGCATGCTGCTCTCGTGTGCTAAAGGTTAACGTGAGTGGGACTACTCCTGTGCTTAACATTAAGCATGTGCTTAAGTCTGGTGTTTTCAAAGGAGCTTTTGTGCTCGGCTGAATCAGGGCCAGAATGCTCAGCACTTCGCAGGGTCAGCTCCCACTTCCTGCTCACATAATTGTACTTGAATAATGTTGAAACGCACCCGGCTTTTTCTGCTTTCCAGAAACTTACTCAGTTGTACAGAACGCTTCATGGCGCTTACACTAAAATACTGGAGGTGATGCACACGAGAAAAAGACTTCTAGGAACCTTTTTCCGGGTGGCCTTTTATGGACAAGTAAGTACATACAGCAGCCTGGCAACTAATCTGTGCCAAGCACCCTGTCTTTGCTCAGCCGTCCCATTCAGGAAGCATTCTCATTGCATTGACCACTAGCTTCTTTAAGATGGTTCTGTATTTTGTTCCCTTGTGCTCTTTTATATCGTAAACTCTTCAGTACAGGGCTTCGGTGCTTTGTTAATGTGTTATTAAAGCTTTATGACACTGAATGGGTTCTCAAAAGCAGCTGACTGATTTAGGATACAAGTCCCATTAATTTTTAATGAGATTTTTCCTCTTCTGTGACTTAGAAGCTTTTGAAAATCCTACCCTGTATGAATATGACTGGAATGAGTTAACAAATAAAGTATAAAAACACTTCAAGTGTCCATAGCAACCGTGGATATTTCCCTCTGCAGAAAATCATTCAGAATATTACCACTAGTGTGGTCAGGAGGAAGATCTGCTTAAAAACTGGTGGTACAAGATGACCCAGTGTTCTTCTGGGTTCGACATACTCCGGCAGTGGCTGTCTGCGGTGCACGTTGTCTGATGTCCCTCTCACTTTGGACTTCTCTAAAACCAAGGACAGAATCCCTTTTCATAAAATGTACAAGGAGCAACAACTGGCTTTAATTTTCTATACGCTGGGATCATTCTAACTAGATTTACAGAAATGTGTCTAAATGATATTCAGCCTGTGTTCCCGGTACAGGTTCCAGATTTTCACTTGAAAAGTTTCACCAACTTTTTAGCTATTACTACACAGAGATCGTTTTAACATATAAACCTGTCTTATCTGAGACATTTTTAAAAAAATATTTTAAAATGAGCTCTTTAAAATAAAATGTTTAATGTCACGAAATCTCTCCATTCACCACCTGTGTCTTTCTGATTAATGCTAGACTTTCTTTGAAGAAGAGGATGGCAAGGAATACATTTACAAGGAACCCAAGCTGACAGGCCTGTCGGAGATCAACCTGAGGCTTCTTAAACTTTATGGAGAAAAATTTGGTGCAGAGAATGTAAAAATTATCCAGG
This sequence comes from Sternotherus odoratus, assembly GCA_032164245.1. Classification (NCBI taxonomy): domain Eukaryota; kingdom Metazoa; phylum Chordata; order Testudines; family Kinosternidae; genus Sternotherus; species Sternotherus odoratus. The sequence continues at coordinate 83,722,691 of JAVMKO010000009.1, read as the reverse complement.
ATTCAAATAAGGTGGAGTTAAACGGCATGGGGTAACACTGAGTCTAGACAGCCTGCTAACAAAATGCTTGGAAGAGTGAGCTCTAGGCTGTAGAGTAGAGGGGCTTAAAGGAATGGAGAATCCATTCTACCATCCCTATCCTTTGAACTCGCAGAAGGGAAGGAGACCAGAGCTACATGGTTCTCCTCACTCCTGTAGAACCCCCTCCATTAAACATCACACGGTCAGGGCCCTGGGAGGTTTGGAGGAGGCAGGTCTCCAGCCAGAAGGAGATGGATCTGGAGGGCTTCCAGCTGGCAGTGAATGAAGTATTAACTCATGCTTTGCACCCTCTCCAGACTGAGCCATGCAGCCAAAGGCAGAGAACAGGGAGCAGCATAGAGGGGCTGATGCCCATATGGTTGGGGACAGGTTTGGCTGTGGGTCCTCAGGACTTGCCAGCCAGGCATGAGATGTCCCTTGTCCCTTTTGCAAACTCCTCCCCTTTCCTAGGGTGATGCCTTGGGATTTCCCTGGAACATGTTCCATTCATGGAGTTCCTCCCGTCCAGTGGGTCCTGACATGCCCATTCTGCTGCGATCGCACTGAGCGTAAAGCTGACAGTGTTGTGAACACAGTAGCTATTTGCAGTAGCTTTGAAGTGTCTGTCACCATCCCAGGGTGTGACTGTGGTTAACGGGCTGGTCCTCACTGGGGGGGGGGGGAATCGACGGCAGATATGCAACTTCAACTACGTGAATCACGTAGCTGAAGTTTACGTACCTGCCGCCGACTTACCACTTGTCCCCACGTCGGCGGCAGGCGGCGGCGCGCTCCCCCGTCGACTCCAGCTTGCGCCTCCCGGCGAGCTGGTGTTCCGGAGTCAACGGGGGAGCTCCGGGCGATCGATTTATCGCGTCTTAGCGAGACACGATAAATCGATCACCAGAAGATCGATCTCCGGCAGCGCTCATGAAGACCAGCCCTTTATAGTGCTACGGGAGCTGGGGAGGGCTGTTACTGTGTGAAGGCGCTGACCATTCATTGCATAAGCAACCTGACGCTGTCTGGCAGGGGTCCAAAGGAATTCCGGTGGGTGAAATTCACCCGAGGCAGCAGGGCCAGTCCAAGGCCTGTGTGCCACTTAAGCCCTTGAAATAGCATGTAAATGGAACTAAAGTGATGTACAGGATTCGTACTGGTCCTCTGCAGGGGGTGAATTACACCCAGGATGGATAAATACGTGAATATCTAAACTGGTCGTTCATGTAGTCTGTGCCTGTTTCCTCTTCTAGTAACTTAGGGCTTGTCTCCACTTGAGCTGGCAGGGATCGATCTTTTGGTGATCGATTTATCGCATCTCGTTAAGATGAGGATGGGAGGTAAGTCGACTCCGGAAGTCCAGCTCCTGAAGAGGCGCAAGCTGGAGTCGACGGGGGATTAACGTAGCTGAAATTTATTAACGTATTATTAACGTCTTTATTAACGTAGCTGAAATTGCGTATCTACAGTCCATTTCCCCCCCTAGTGGAGACCAGCCCTAACTCTCTTCTGTCATAGGTCAATGTCAAAGATCTCGATCCCAAATATGCGCATATTCAAGTGACTTATGTGAAGCCCTACTTTGAAGACAAAGAGCTCTCTGAAAGAAAGACGGAGTTTGAAAGAAATCACAACATTAGCAGATTTGTGTTTGAATCTCCTTATACCTTATCTGGGAAAAAACACGGCTCTGTGGAAGAGCAGTGTAAAAGGCGGACCGTTCTCACTAGTGAGTATGACCTTGCATCAGTAGTACATCCAGATCCCCCTGGCACCCCCGCAGTGAGCCACCCGCACCCAGATTGCCCATACAGAACCCTCTCACCCCACACTAAGCCCCTCCACACTTGGCTGAGCCTGATGTCCACACCTGGTGCACCTGGCACAGAGGGGTGGGGTCCCGGGGTGTATCTGGGGCAGGCCCAGCCCTGGCACTGTGTCAGGATTGGCTGTAGCCTCACCACCAAGTCCCTGTCCTGGAGTCCCTGTCCCACCTCTGTGCAACCAGTGGTCTGTGCTCCCCAGTGCCATGCTGGAGCCTCCACATTTATCGATTGGCAACATTTGCAGAATTTTAAAATATTTTTTACATTTTTCATATTCTGTGCAGAATTTTTAGTTTTTTATTAGACATGGAGTGAGCCTCCATATTGTTTTAGATCTAATTTCTTCAACCTCACCCCCTTCCTGCCCCTCTTGTTTGTGATCGTGTCGTGCCTAAACCCTATGGATGAAATCCTGACTCCTCTGGAAACTCAGTGGCAAAACTGCTGCTGTCTTCAGCTGAGGCAGGATTTCACCTTTGCTTGTGAGATCCTCAGGATAGGACCAGCCGATAGCTGTTCTGTGAGCCTTTGGGAAGGGGGCTACTGAGAAGATTTTCAGACTGTCCATTCTGTTTGATATATTTAATAGCGTCAAACTCGTTTCCATACGTGAAGAAGAGAATTCCGGTAAATAACGAACAACAGGTTAATCTCAAGCCCATTGATGTTGCTACTGATGAGATAAAAGACAAGACAGCAGAACTGCAAAAACTCTGCTCCTCCAATGAGGTGGACATGATTCAGCTGCAGCTCAAGTTGCAGGGTTGTGTTTCCGTACAGGTAAGGCCCCTCATTAGCACAACATCTTGGAATCATTACTCTGTTGGCAGAACAGTGTATTTACTTTCCAGAAATCATTAACTAGCTCATTGGATCGCTGCTGGTCAGATCCTGCCAACAATACTGACCCTAGTCCTTACCACTGTTAAGTCAATGGGACTACTCATGGGAGTAAACACGATGCCCAGTTGTGTTTGCAGAATCAGACCCATTATTTGTTTGTGACAGGTGTTGGGTATATTGAACAGCTCTGAAAGACGCACCTGGAAATGACAGACCCAAACAGCTTAATGAATCCTGAGTGTCCCCAGTCTGAGACGTGGTCACTCCCCAAAAAGGAAATGAAGGAATGCCAATTGTAGTGTAAAGATCATAAATAGAAAAGTAAAGTCTAGCACAACCCTTAAAGCAAACCACTGTAGCTGATAAACTCACATCCTGCATTCTTTTTAGTGTATTTAGATTGCTGAAACTTCAAACCTGCATGTACTATTTTCTAATACAGAGAGCTTTGTTGGTGCTTTTCTTCTCTGAAAGTGATTTTTTATAAAGTAAGAAGCAATTAAGATTATGGCTAGAGTGTGTAATCCAAATGTGAGATTGTAAGTGTGAAATAACAGCAAAATAATGGGATGAGATGCTGCATGCAATGAATATTCACTCTAATATGAACGTAGTGCAAGGTCAGTCATTTTTAGTTGGCAGCGTGTATGTTTCTCCATGTCAGTATAACAAAACAGATAATATTTCCTCAGAGATCTGTATGAAATGCAAGACAGCCAGGCCCTCTTTCATGCACATGATATGGGACTGGTGGTGATAAATAAAACATGGGAAAAACATCCTGAAAGAAATAAAACAAATATTAGCAATAGAATTTGAACAGGACTGAAAGGTTTATATTAGGAGCTGGCCTCTTAAAGAGATTCAAACCAGGAGTATATCTAATATAATGTCTTTAAACAATTTCTGGGGGAAAAGGGAAATGTTAATAACATCATAATATGTAGCCAATATTCAACATGTTGCTTAATATTGTTAATTCTGTATTAAGATATATTTATCAAGACAGTATCATCCTAATGTCTTATTGTAAATGACTCCGAATATTAGTCAATCATTTTTTTTACATCCCAAAAAGTGAAGCCTAACATTTTGAACTACAGGTGCCTTTTGTTCTATTACATAAACAATACTATCACATTGTTCTCCCATGGCCATATAGAAATGCACATCCAGTGACATGAAAGAAACGTTTTAACCTTGGGAAATAACCTAAAAGCTGCAGCATAAATGAGTTCTCACATTTTGGGTTTTAGGTTAATGCTGGTCCGCTGGCCTATGCAAGAGCGTTCCTGAATGACAATCAGTCCAGCAAATATCCCGCGAAGAAGGTGAATGAGTTAAAAGAAATGTTCAGGTAGGTTACTAAGGAACTGAATGAGCCTGCTGGCCATAATGGCCTATCTGGTTTTTCTTATATTTGTAATGATCAGAGTTAAGATTTGAAATACTAAGTCAAAGATTTGGTGCTGTCCTTCCGATTATGGAAGGAGACTTGTTTCCACTTTCCTGGTCCAAAAGTATCCCGAACATCTTGGCTCCTCCTAAACCTGAGACCACTGCCCGTCACGCTGACCCATACTGTCTCGTTTTTTATACTCCCCCATCATCGGTCTATCTGTAGCCAGTCATTTCTCTCTCGTCTTTGAGGGGAAGCTCTTTGGGGCAGGGACTATCTCTTCATTCTGGGTTTGTACCGCACCGAGCACAATGGAATCCTGGTTCATGACTAGCGCACTCGGTGCTACAATACATAACATAAAATAATAGTGATAATAATAATGAATAAATAAATACACTAGCCATTGCTGCACCCTAAAGCTATCTCTCTTTTTAAAACTGGAGCTTTAATGAACTACAAGATGCCCGGTCTCAACACCGAGACAAAACGGTTTTTTTAAAAGTGGGAAATGTCTAGCTAAAAACCAAAGACCTGGAGGGGGGGGGTGTTAATTTTTTTAAAATATGCTTCATTTCCTGAGCTTTTAAGAGAGACTTTCCTGGAGGGACTATCAAACTAGAAAGAACTTTAAACTATTTAAATACATCCATTTACCGTCCAGGTGGTTCCATTACTCTCGCTTCCATTGCTACTTTTTGCAAAGATCTTTGATTTCAAACAAAAGCTATTTTTGCATCTGTCTATCAGTCTACCTAGCTACCAATCTATCCTGTCATTCTCTCTGTGGTCTTAAAATTGTGCCCAGCACTGTGCCTCCCCAGAGATAACTAAATATACGAAATAGCTAACTTCCCATCCTCCATTCAGTTGGGGCCATTGTAGGATTTTCCCCACATTCGTCCTTCCTTCTCTCCTCCTTCCTACTCGTCTGCTTTCGGTATCTAGAATTCCTCTTGGAGCAATGAGGCACACCCAGCCAGCTTGCCTGCTGCTGCTACCCCCTTTGTTGGATGCAGCTGCCTCCCACCCCACATAGCTGGCCAGTGCACAGGGGGAACAGACTGTGGACGCTTCTTTCCTGTCGCCTTTGGGGCACTGGGGTGACCAGACAGCAAATGTGAAAAATCGGGACAGGGGGTGGGAGGGAAATAGGAGCCTGTATAAGAAAAAGACCCAAAAATCGGGACTGTCCCTATAGAATCGGGACATCTGATCACCCTACTGGGCACCCCAGGGAAGTAGTGAGGGAGCAGTCCCTTCAACTCTGCCGGACACTTATGCTTGCCATGAACAAAAGAGGAAAGACATCTTGTACCCTCAGTCCTGCTGCGCAATCTTGCGGTCCTCCCCTTTCATAACCGCCTTTGAAGGTCAGACACACACGGTTATTTCATCACAGCCTCAGACAGGGGAGAAGTGGTCGTGTGAAAGAGAGAACTTCGTCCAAGAGTAACAGTAACAGCTGGGACTAGAATACAAACATCCGTTTTGCTCAGTGCTTCCCAAGAGAGAACCTGGGGGTTGCTTTTTGGATTCGATGTTGCCTTGTGCTTGCCCATTGGGTGGATTTGTAAACAAAGTCACATGTATCTGGGGTTTTTTTGCTCCAAGTTGCAAATCTCAATGAGAAACAGTAATGCCCAGTGTCTATTTCTTTCATCCCCAGGAAGTTTATACAGGCCTGTGGCCTTGCTCTGGAACTCAATGAGCAGCTCATTAAGGAGGACCAAGTAGAGTACCATGAAGGACTAAAATCAAACTTCAGAGACATGGTGAAAGAGCTTTCCGAAATCATCCACGAACAGGCATGTATTCAAGAGACTCCAAACACTGGGCTGGAATATTCTGCATAGCCCAGGAGCACAATGTAGTGAAAGCACATTCCAGGGGCAGTGTAGTGATAGGAAGGTAAGAGAGGTGTCCTCTGACTCGAAAAATTCTACACAGTCATTTCAGTGGAGGGACTCACTCCCACTTTTTCCCTCCTTCCCCCAGTGGCCAGCTCCAGTTCCTCTAGTTGGTGGGAGTTTTGATAATACAATGTCTTCAGAAGTGGGTCGAGCGAGGTATCATTTGTAAGCCCTTCCTTCCGCGCACACAGTGGTACCACACATGGCAAGCCTAGAACAATGATATAGCTACTCCCTGGGGAAAACGTTGGAAAATCAATGTTTTTTTAATTCTGCACTAACACAGGAATGCATTGCTTACATAACGATGAACATTGATCTCTGGCAATCCTAGGGACATTGTCCTTGACATGGAGGACTGAAAATATTTATTCACCAAAGTCCTCCCCATCTAGGGCATCACTGCTAGACCCGTTGTCACGCTGATCCTTGTCCATATCACACTTGGACTTCTCTGTACAAGGAAGGCTGCTGGCTAAACATTTGCATGGTGGTGAGCATCTGGTCTTTGCACATTTGATTAGCTGAAGGATTGATGGGGGAGTGCATGGTATGTCACACGACTAGCGTGACCAGTCCATCCTCCAACACCTCTTCATGGTGATAGGGAATGGTAGTTTTAGATATGTGTGATCATCCCAGAGCCATTCCACTGCTTGATCATTTGCACTCTAGATGGCACCCCTTCTCAGTGGCAGTTTTCCTTTGTCTGCCTGCCTCTTGGAAAACGCCTACCGATGTAACTTGGCAAGTGTCGTAATGTTGGCCTTCAAATGGCAAACTTGGCATGTAAACACCCCCCCCCCCCCGTGTACTTATGACCTCATCAGTGACTGTCTCAGCTCTTCCAAGCGCATCCAGAGCCAGGAGAGAGTCTTTGGAGACTGAAACAAAAGCCTTCCAGTAAGATAATTTGGTCTTTCCAGCCAACCTCCAGCAATGTCACACTCTGAAAGGACGTGGAGACCTGGAAGAGTGGCGGCTTTTAACGGTTCGAGTGATAGGAACATGTCTCTGAGGAATACGCTGCAATTCTAGCAGCAGGCACAAAATCAGAATCCTCTGCAAGTCTTGGGTAGCAGCTCAGTGACACACCACCGTGCAGTCCAGATGAGTGAGGGGCTGTCTCACCGGTGCCCTGTAACCTTAGGTGCCTTGCAGTGTCTTACTGCTTTAGCTCCCACCTGGGCTGCTCACAAACAGCCTCCAGCATGCCAGGCACCTTGTGCGTCTGTGTGTCACTGCAAACCTCCATCCACACTTGGGTTACTTCTGCAGGGTGACCCCAACATATTCCCAATCACAGATTTCCCCTCTAAAATGTATGTCCTGTGCCGCCCAGCCCTCTCCTGAACAGTTCAAAAGCTTTAAGTCCATTATTCCTTGAAGGGAATCATATACACTAGCTTGTTTTCTTAAGTAGTTACCCAGACACTTTAAGATAAACATGCTGGATTAGGTATAACAGTACAAGTTTATTAAATATAAAGCGAGAGATTTTAAGTGAGTACGAGGAATGAGGCATAAAAGTCAAAATGATTACTAGAAAAATAAAGATAACACTTTCTAGGGCCTAGCTTAACAAACTATATTAGATTTAAAACAAAATTGATCACCACTTTATGCTTCCAAGACTGTTACTGACTAAACTCCTCCGGTCAGGGTCCCATCCCCTGAGTCCAACGGCTGCTTCTGTTGTCTTCTCAGGCTCAAAGAGTGAAATAGACGGGGCGAGAGAGGAACAGATCTCTTGGGGTGTTTGCCCCTCCTTTTATAATTTCAGACCCCACCTTGAAAAACATTCCCAGCTGAGAACCAGGAGATGGAGGTCTGATGGAGGAAGGAGACCTCCAGCTGTTTTTTTGCTAAGATGCAGATCTCTTTGTCCGTGTCCCTTGTCATGCCAAAGAATAGACACTTGATAAGTGATGTCCCATCAGCTCTATTAACATCTGGCTGGGGCATCATCTTGCCCTTTGTTTTAGAGAAACTGACTTAGCCCCTCCTCCGACTTATCTGGGAAACACCCTTCAGTCATGATGTCAGCTTATGTTCATAACTTTTCACATAATGTTGCCACATGCATTTTTCCATGATATTACTGATCAGCAAGTTCTGAGTTTTCCAATGATACCTCTCAAGACATGCTTTGTACAAAGATTATTACAACAGCGTGTAGGGTGTGAGTATGGGGTGCATGCCGTCACAATTGCACAGAGAGCACTAGAACATCTGAGACTTGTGCAAAAATTTGGAGTTCACTTGCACCTCTCTTTGTGGCATTGATGGGCATGCAAGATAATTCTAGCATCAGCCTCTTCGTGAGAGCTACAAAGAAACTTCACTGAACCATGCATGGCAGCCGCTTCATAATGGCATGTCTCACATGTTGAAACTGTGCATAATGAATGCCTTGGGCTAACCACAGAAGAAGCAGGTGTTTTTCTCTAAACACATGTAGTATAAGGCAAGTCTTTCCACAGTTGGCACTTGTCCCATCAATTTTCCTGTTGCTTGATGTACTTTCTCTCCAACCTTGCCATATTCAGTTTGTGTGCATTTCTTATAGCATGTAAGGTGCCACAAGCATTATGTGTATCCAGATACTCAGTGGTGGTATCCTCCAAAGATTTGGCTACTAGCTTGTAGCTCTTTGTTTCCCCATTGATACCTAAGAATGACCAAGACCAAAGTAAAGACAAGAATTTTCTAATAAATTACTTTGGGATTGTATGTAATGTATGTTATGTGCATTGTTGTATAACTACAGGCATGCTGTTTGCAGATGGATTGTGACTTCTTAATCAGGGCGTCATTACAACTCTTGGCAAAATAACCAAACCCATATTACTACTGAACTGCTTAGTTTTTGCCAGTGATGGCAAAGCAACTAATTTGCCAGTGATGGCAAATGGCAAATTGATGCACTCCTTCCATTTACAGTAATCTGTAACATTAAAAAAACCATTCAGGTGTCATGTTCTGAGCAGTAACTGATAACACAGTACCATCAGTCAAGGGCCACAGTGTAACTTTGTGAGGGCTGCATGTTTCCCACCACACTTGTGGTAAAGTATAATTATGAAAACATTGATTTTTTTAAAAACATTTTGTCAAATCTACAGCTCCATAATTATTCTAGTTTGGGCATGTTTGGTACCATTGTTTTGGTGGCAGGAAGGGGAATGATATCCAACTTGACCCATTTCTGAGGACATGGTAGTACCAAAATTCCCACCAACCAGAGGAGTTCAAGCTGGAAGCGGGAAGTGAGCAAGGCCACATTAACCAATAGGTTAATAAGGCCATAGCCTGAGGTCCTTCTATTTTTAGGCCCTATTGGTCAGGCAGGGGGCATAGCCAGGGCCGGGTGAGGGGGAGTGAGCTTGCAAAGAAAAGACAAAGCAGTAGATGGAACAGAACCCCAGACTGGCAGCGGGCTGACGGGACCAGCGGCCAGGGCCCCAGACTGGCAGCGGGCTGACGGGACCGGCGGCCAGGCCCCCAGACTGGCCGCGGGCTGACGGGACCGGCGGCCAGGGCCCCAGACTGGCCGCGGGCTGACGGGACCGGCGGCCAGGGCCCCAGACTGGCCGCGGGCTGACGGGACCGGCGGCCAGGGCCCCAGACTGGCCGCGGGCTGACGGGACCGGCGGCCAGGGCCCCAGACTGGCCGCGGGCTGACGGGACCGGCGGCCAGGGCCCCAGACTGGCCGCGGGCTGACGGGACCGGCGGCCAGGGCCCCAGACTGGCCGCGGGCTGACGGGACCGGCGGCCAGGGCCCCAGACTGGCCGCGGGCTGACGGGACCGGCGGCCAGGGCCCCAGACTGGCAGCGGGCTGAGCGGCTCAGCTGCTGCCAGTCTCGGGTTTTGTCCACCAGCTCCTGCCAGCCGGGGTCCCGGCCGCTGGCCCCGCTCAGCCTGCTGCCAGCCTGGGGATCCGTTCATCCAGGCCAGCAGTGGGCTGAGCGGGGCCAGCGGCCGGGACCCTGGCTGGCAGAGAGCCACTAAAAATCGGCTCGCGTGCCACCTTTGGCACTTGCGCTGCAGGTTGCTGACCCCGCCTTAGCACTGAAGGGAAAAAAATAAGCAAGGTCTGCAAGGAAACATGCAAATGAAACAGGAATCTATTCTACACCAGCCTTAAACACCAGGGCTGATGTAACAAGGGGGTCACTACAGCAGCCTTGGTTGGACTGGTCTTTTGAAAGATCCTTCATGTTCTTTTAAAATGCTGGTTTTAAATGAAGTCTTTTTGTTCAGGGGGGCAGAGAACACAACAGGGAATGGCTCTGTTTTGTCAGCTCCTAGTCATTTGAAAGCTGAAAGCTGTAAGATTCAGTTTGTTTAAAGTTTGTACAGTGATTTTAAAGAGCTAACATAATACAAAAGTGCAACCATCTAAAGGTCCGTGTCCCTTCTAGCTGTTCCCTTTTTCTTACGGAAAGCTTAAAACAAACAAATGCAAATCATGGGGGCTGGTGCACATAGAACTCATGCTTAGAAAACCTCAAGTCAGAACTGCTGATCACATGTGCTGGAACAGATAGTATTTAGCCCTGCCATGAGTGCAGAGGACCCGACTAGAAGACCCCTCGAGGTTCTATTCTAGGATTCTAATTGTGGCAGAGCTTGGGGACAGAATGGCCTGATGTGGTGAATCACTGGAGATTAACTACACAAACTGGGTATCATCCCACAAATAATATTTGGGCTCAGTGTGAAAACAGTATTTTGTTGTCCTCAGCCAGTGCAACACTGGGAGGCAGCTTTCAAAGCAAGACCGCCTAAAATACAATGTCGCCCAATGTAATTTTCCCACTATTCCTTCCTCTACTTCACTGGATTTTACTCCCGAGTGCTGTTCTTTTACATAATAAAAGCTGGCTGCCTCCCAGGCTGCAGACAGAGGGAGATAGGCTATGTGGTGTAGAGTCCATTGCTTGGGGGAAACGCCTACAAGGCTCTGCACTGTGTCAGGGAAGAGCTGAGGGAAGAAGCACAAGGTTGAAAGAGGTGAGCAGGAAGGAGAATGTTGCAGTGTTCACCCTCGTACAGGCGAGTGCTCCACTACCTAGGAGGAAGGAGGCCCAGGAGAACAGAGTAGCATCCACTGTGCTCTCTCTTACTCAGAAGTAGCTGTTTGAAGAATTGAGTGTGGTGGGAGTAGACTAAACTTGTTCATTTTACGTCAATAAATAATAGGTAAATGTATGTAGAGAAATGTTTGATGACTTCATAATTCATACTTAGGCCCCTCATAACCTTAATCCGGCCCTGGGGGTAGCAAGTCCTCCCTGTCATGCAACAGAGGGTGACACGTTTGAAATTATGATCCTGTACACTTTTACCAATCAAATGACACCTCCCTTACCTTCCTATCATTAAGCTGCCCAGTGAATTACACATGCTCCCAGTCGGCTACCCAAACATGGCTATATTGTGTGTCAAGGACTTAAACTGGATTTTTCCTTTGTGCTTGAAAACAGGCTCAAGTGTGTATGAAAAGCCAGGCCTCGGAATAAGGAAGTGTGGGTGATTCAGTAGATGGAACTCTAACCTCTGAGTTTGTATTGGGCCCGTGTCTCTTGGTGGAGTTGCAGTATATTTTGCTTTAGGGTGTGGTCTTTGCCAGTGTAGATAACTAGGATCCTAGGCATGAACTCTGGCAGCTTTTGCAAGAGTACAGTAATAAGTCTTGGCATGCTAGCAACTTGATTAGTTACGTCTTGCCTTGATAAATTCCTTCCCTCATTTTTCTGATGTTTTCTGCTTCCTGGCCCAAACAGCATGTAAAACCCAGGAGGAAATGAAGTGGGTATGTGGGTGTTATACCATTCGATATACATGCACTGTAATCATACTTAGGGAATCTTCTGGGAGAAAGGTGTTGTACAGATGTAATCTATGATCAATAATAGCATAGTGTTATCAGATGCAGAAAAATAACTTGTACCCATCCATTAAGATGGTATGAAATCAGAGGCCTGTTGGCTCTTCAAAGTGATCTCTTCACTTCTGGGATCATATCTTTAATTTATAAGAGAAAGTTAATATAACAAAGCAACAGCACCAGGTATCTAAAATGAACAGTTGTGTTTGTACTATGTGTTTCCAAGTGTTGGCAACTTCTGATTGAACAAGATGTTCTCAGAATTTCCTAGTCCTGTTATGCACAATAATTTCATTTCCCATAGGTAAGAATATTACATACAGTATAATTTTATATGAACATGTGAAATCAAACTTATTTTACATTAAAATAGCTAAGGGGGAGGGTCTGCACACAATATATAATTATTTTTGTTTGATTAAACAGTTCCCTTCATTTCTATTACAACTGAACCACTTTATATACATCATTGGGTCTCTTGAAAACTATTTCATCAAATTCAGTGATGACATAAACAGTCGTGTACATTGATAGGAAAATGTATGTAATTGGCAAAGTATAACTTGCATCAATTTGGCATTTGCAAACCAAATGCAATTTATAATAGTTTGGTGTCTGTGGAAGCCAAATAGAATGTTAACATAATGGGATGTCATGTTGGTTCAAGTCAGTGGGAGTTTCCCTCTCCTCTGCTGGGCCTAAATTAGGGCCAGCCTACAACATTTTGGCACCTGAGGTGGGGAGCTCAAATGATGCCCCCATACCCTTCACTTGGGCCAAAACTTTGAAAGGTCTCAATTCTGCCTTCTTCCTGTTCTCCTCCTCTCAGGGTACTGCTCTGCTCCCTACTCCAATAAGGGAGAACTAATAACTTAAAATGCCTTGTTCAAAAATTGTAAGTAACACTTAACTTTCAAACGCCTGAACAGCAAATGTAACTTTTCTTGTCTGCATAGTAAACACTGGCATTTTTATCTGTTTGAATAATCCAAGTGGTGCTTTCCAGGCCTTCTTGGTTGCAAAGATTTGAACTGCTTCCTGGCGGTCCACAGTCCGGGCCAGTTCATGTTCTATTGAGATGGTTGCAAGGCAGACCAGCCTCTCCTGTGTCATTGTGGAGCGTAGATGTGTTTTTATGAACTTCAGCTTGGAGAAGCTGCGTTCTCCACTGGCAACTGCTACGGGAAGTGTTAGAAGTGTGCGCAGAGCAACAAAAGCATTTGGAAAGAGGGTGGTCATCTTATTAGTGCACATCTATTCCAGAGCAGCCTTTGGAGTTGATCCTGCTGAAATATATCTTGAAATGGCTTTCAGTTCATCCCCTAAATCACTCGCATCAATATCACGCATGTTATCATATGTCAACACTGTCTCTGGTGTCCTGCACTGCTGGTGTAGGTCTTCTTCAGGTATAGTGAGGAGTTGTGGAATATCATACAACATCCCAAATATACTTTTGTGTTCCTTGAGCTGCATAAAATGTTTTTCAGCTGACTGTATTGCACAATCTAGCACCTGGCTAAAGAATTCAATTTTGAATTGTCAAAATCATAATGTTTTATTCGGTGACTCTTGTATTTTTGAATGGGTGGGAAAATAGCTTCAGTGTGAAGTTCCTCTGCCAACTTCTGTGCACTCTTCAGAACGTTTTGAAATCCCTCATCTGACCGGTGGGACTGTACGTATGACTTTGCTTTGCCCAGTTGTTCCATTGCTCCAGATATGTCACGGTCAACACCTTGAAGTCTCTTGCTTACAACATTTATTTCAAACAGTATGTCATGCCACAACACAAAGCCACACAGAAATTTGAAGTTCTGTATGTTTCTGGTGATTCCATTTCCCTCTGCCACTGTTTTCCCACGAACAGTTCCTGTCATAGCATTATCCGCCATAATGGCAACTACGGCATCTATCTTCCCAATTTGGTATTTGATAGGCTTTATTGCCTCCACTTGACTTTCCTGTCATGTGGCACTCAGTGGTTTCAGTGTCAGAGAGGATGTTTCCAGATGTTGCTTCAAAATTTTCCATTGATGAGTTGATACAAAGAAAAACACATAAATGTTTTGAATTACATTAAAAAATTCAGCAGCCTCACTAGAAGCTGATATTGCATCGCTGACCACCAAGTTCAATGAATGAGAATTGCATGGGATACAAAAACCTCGAGGGTTTAACTCTCGGATCTGTGTCTGCATCCTCTGTTCTTCCCTCTCATCTTGACACCATTATCGTAGCCCTGACCTCTCTTGTCAGCTATCACAATTCCCGTATCTTCCAGCTTTTTTAGAAGCACATTTGTCATACCAGCTCCTGTAGTAGTATCAATGTCAATGCATTCTAGAAAATGTTGTCTGACAGTCACCGTTGCAGGGACATTTTCACTAGGTTCTATTGTTCCAAAACGCACCATTAAAGTCATTTGTTCCGTATGGCTGATGTCAGGTGTGCAGTCCATAATAGAGTAATATCTTGCTGACTTCAGATCTGCCACAATCTTGTGTTTGACTTTTGTTGCCAGTATGATCTCATTTTGAATTGTTTTTCCAAGGTAGTGTTGTGTGTACATTTCTTGGGTGGTGACTCTTCTTAGATTCTCCTGGAGTACAGCATCAAACTCAACCATCAGCTCCACAATTTTAATGAAGTTTCCATTGTTTGGCACATACAGCTGATCAGAAGGGCCGCGCAGTGCTTGGTTTTGGGTAGGAAGCATTCTCACAATGGCAATGAGCTTTTCAGAACATTTTGCCAGTAAACAGACTCTGATGCAAACTTCTCATGATGCTGATCACCTATGGTGGCCTTTAACCTTAGTCTCATTTCAAGCTCTTTACACCTATGGAATTCTCTCTGGTGATTTGCTGCCTTCTCATGGCATGCCAGATTTCTAGCCAGATGTTTCCAGTCCTTTGTTCCTGTAGAACCCAATGTGGCTGGAATATTAGACTGGAAGAGTTTGGAATAAAAACCGTACTGTATACAGCATTCTGGGTTCCTGAGTCCATAAGCCATGGACTCTCCACTTGTCACCATTGGAGATTTCATGCCTGTAATATGTTGGATGGAAACTTTTATTTTCATTGTCTTTGGGGAACATGAAGTTTTTCACTTGCTGTGGCCCATGCAGTACAAGGAAGTCCCTCAGGCTACTGCTCAATTGGGTCCACAGTCTTGGATCATCTAAACTTAAGGAACTAAACTCAGTAGTAGCTGTTACTTGCACCTCCACCGCACTCTTCTCTGATCTACACTTTTCTTCAGGCATGTGTATGGTTACGTCCATTTGAGATGGAGATATCGATGCTGCAGTAGCTGCCAGGTCACCTACACTCTGACTAACAGGCATCTCCTCACCACTCACATCTTCACTGGGGCCAGAAGGCTCACTGTGAACATGTGTGTCTCTGTATCTCAGGAGAGCTACCTCCTGCTTAGATAGAAAAGATTCCTTTGCTTGCTTTTTCTGAATGCTGCCCCAGAGGGGTGTTTTCATCTTTCACTCATGACGGCTGTTCTGTGCCACCTATAGTGGCTCTCAACACTCAGTTGAAGGGGCCAAATAAGCAGGCTGGTAGCAGGGCCTGAGTGACGGAAGATATCAACGTCTAAAGGGCCTACCTGGTTCCTACTACTTCAGTTGACTGCCTGTTCTCCTCAAGTGGGTTCAGGGAAGGAGCAGGAAACCAGAAGCTCCCTGAGAAGCTGGTGTTAATCAGTCCAGGCTCCCGGGGGTGCTAGAAAAGTACATAAGAGGCTCCGCCTCTCTCTCTCACTGCAGCTCCTGCTGCTTTGTTATTCCTTCTCACCTTTTCTCCTGCCTGCCTGTTCTGTCTCTTGTGCTCTCCTTCCTCCAGCCCAGCACTCCCCCATCTCTGTGCATCTAGAGCAGAGAGAAGACATAGGCTCCCGCAGCAGAAACACTTTTCTACACTCTGGGTCCTGAGGCGGCCGCCTCAATTCACCTCATGGTAAAGCCAGCCCTGGGCCAAATTTGGCCCTGGGAGTGTTGGGGAGAAGGAAGGAATTGGGGGGGGGGGGTCTGCTTTATCTTACATCTTCTAGTTAGTTGCTTTTTCTGCCAACTGTCCCCTGCTGTGCTTTATCCATGTTTTATAACCCTGTTTACTTCACTGCTGAATTTTGCCCAGAAACATTCACAGGAGTTTCACTTGCTTACTCCAGTTTTTTTTGCAAGTAAACCTGACCAAGCTATTTAATTTACATGCAGCTTCCGGAATTTGAGGTTTTTTAAATTGTGCAGTATTCAAATTAAAAACAAATCAGCCAGTACCACACCTTAACATCACAACAGGTAGTGGGGCTCTTAGAACAGAGAAGCATTGTTAATATACTCCCGATTATCTGAACACATTTAAAAATCCACCCTCCTGTTCTCTTTGGTGAATGGGGCAACATATTAATGCATTATCTGCTGTTTTCAGGTTAAGTGCTAGCTAAGAATACTAGTTTTCATTAATGAAGGTTTCACATTTTTCATTGTATAGAATGAATAGCCCAAGACTTCATCTATATAAAATTGATCTTCATGTTCATCTTACTTATTACAGGAGATAATGGTTGGCTTTGAATCTTTTGTACATTTAATAGCAACAAACCGTCTTTATCAATTTTTACCATAATGAAACACTTCTGCAAAGCTCCTCAGTTAAACACAGAGAAGGAAACTGGGTTAGTTTAGAGGCCCAATTTAATTTTTTTTAAAAGTTGGTTGCTATAGGTTTTTTAAAAATCAGCCAACAAACAAATATTGTATCCTATTTTGATATGGGAGGGAGAAGGGCAACCCAATAGATGCCTCCCTGAGGCCCACTTTCAGGTCATTTAGGATAGTGAAGGGAAGGGAAGCTGCAAGAGAGAGAGATAGGGGAAGAGAAGGGTAGCTGGAGAACTGCAATTAGAGGACACGGGAAGCCACAGAGAGAAGCACAGTGCTGGATGGCCCAAAATGGGCCAGATTCTGAGCTCACTTCCATCAGTGTAAATCCAGAGTAATTCCTTTGGCTTACTAGTGCCCCACAGCATGTACACTAAGCCCCCAGTTACCCACCACAGGAGGAACTCTTTGAAATCAAGGTATAGCAGATAGGGAGTCTGTTGTAATTCCCTTTGTGCCCTGACTTTTTTTGGCAATAAATGCCAGATTGGTGACACATACATTTATGAATTAGTGTTAATTTTGCCAAAGTGTGTTTTTTTTGGGGGGCGGGAGGAAGAGGAGGGAGTTTTATTTTTTCGGTTTGAAATACTTTTCATTCAGAATCTTCCTTTATTATATTTTAAAAATTCAGACAATTGCTCATAATCTAAACAGAACATTTTATGTAGAGTCACACAAGTCGTATTCAACTCTCAACAAATTTTTACTTTTGAATTCTCCAAAAATTTTCATTTTCAATCTAACCCAAAACAATGTTTTGAGTTTTTTCAAAATTTGCCAGGAAACTAGAAAATCCTTATTACCCCAGCTCTACAGCCATGCTGTCTAATACCAAACCCAGTTTCATCATTTCTGTGCCTGCAACTATGCTATATTCACCACCCTACACTGACGTCCATTGTCAGAAAAGAGTCAGTTTGCATCTGTAGGGAAGGCTCAGAACTCTTACCTATTTAAATGGGATCTGAGCACCTAGATTTTTTCTACCATCAGGTAGCACAAGCAAGTGGGTTCCTATCTGTATTTGCATTTAATGCTCATCCTGACAGTTGCATCACAAAATTTAGGTTTGAGAAGTTGCAAGGCTACTGAAATCAGACTGATAAATACCACTTTCTGGAGCTGTGGGTCTGTTTCATTTTGTACCTTTTTAAGTAAATGCTGCGGTATAATGAAGTTTCTTTTCTAGGACAAATGTTTAGGTCATCAAATCATACTATTCAATACAGATTTTGGTTGAACCACATCTTTTACAATCAGCTTTCTGTTCTTTGGTAATCAACTCCTGATTGCCACTAAAGTAACATTTGTTCTGAGCTATTGTTAAAATATACAGGTATAGCCATAAGGAATTCTTAGAGTTTTGCCTGTTTTTAAGCTGAACAGTCTCTTTTCCTGAAATCTGCCTAACATATATGTATCATGCTGTAGGTACTGAATAACCTTTCTTTCTCATTTCTTTGTTATGCTGCCTTTGCAACCCAGCTTTGAAGACAAAATTGGGTAATGCTATGCCACTTTTGTGTTGTGTATCTTTTAAAATAGTGCTGTCATGAGTGAATAATGAGTTGAAACTTGACTTAATTGCTACCTTGTTTGTGTTTAGATGTACCAAGAAGATACTATGCATTCCCCCTGGATGCACGACTCCTTACATGTTTTTTGCGCAATCAGTGGAACATCTGGTGACGGAGGTTATGGCTCGCTTAGATCCACTGCCGAAATATGAAGAGATTTACAAGTAAAAGTGACACTTTACAGATATTTCTCAGGAATACTTGGAGCTGTGCAAAGGATGTTAAAATCCAAATGAGGGACTCATATACCTTCAGTATTTTTTCCCCAAAAATTAACATGCTTTCAAACAGGGTTCTCACTTATTTTGCTAAGCAACATTGAAAGTGCCCGGAGAATTGCACCACTGTGCTTGTTTTGTACTTTTTTTAGTTAAATATATACAGTACACTGAAAGGCATTTATTGAAGTATGTATTGAATTGCTTAAACATGAGTTGAAATTGTAATGGTAGTCTGTAAAGTTGTAAAATGGAATATAATAAAGTGTAAGACTGCTTTGTAAGTAGAAAGTGGAGTGCAGTGTATAGAAATTACCCCAGTGAAATATTTGCTGCTATAGTCCCAGTCTCTCGTGGGCATGGGGTATGCAGGTTGGTGTGGAAGTCAACCTGCCCTCAGAGCACTCAGTCAGCAAGAGCGGTGGTGCCAGTCATGGTGGGAAACGTTTTCACTGCCCCATCCTGCAGCAGTCAAGCCTAAAATATACTTTTAAAAGGCTGAGTGATGCAGTGGTACAGCACTTCCTAGAAGCTGGCACCTAGGGAAACAGCCCTGCTCGCCCATCCTAGAACCATCCTGCTCATGAGATCCTGCCCTGCTAGAAAGCCATTTAGGCTGTATATGCTACCTCTGCGCCAAAAGGCATTACTATACAATAGCTAGGCTTACTTAGTTTGAATCCTGCATATATCACAATTAACACCTAATGCAGACACCACATAGTCCACAAATAGACACTCTGTCAGGTGAAGTGAAAGGAATCCTTGTTGAGCCTCTGGGAGAATTACCTCAGCTGGTTTTTGCTCTCTTACACTGTCTGATTGAGGATCTCTGATAATATAATCTTTTGTTTATATAACTCTTCCTCTTTATCATTCATGGGCTGGAAGCTGAATAAACCTTGAGAGATCATGTGTGATGGAGTCATTACATTTTATGTATGAGATAAATAAATAAATAGAGACCTTCTTAAAGTGGGTCTGAGAGTCTAAAGTGCTTTAGCACCTTTCAGAAAATTCTAATGTTGTGCAAGATCTATTTGAAAGAAAGAAAGAAGTTTCACTGGAAACTTCTCAGACTGAAATAACTTTTATTAACTAGACTTCTTACATCTGATGACAAACCTCAGTGTTCATTTCCCCTATGCTGGATGGACCTCCTAGAGGTGTATCCCTCAAAACGATTTTTCAGATAAATATTGCTTTTTCTGGAAGATGGTTGAGGGACATTTAAATACAGAGGGATTTAGTCTTTAGTGAATTTCACATGCCCTCATACAGCATCTGTGTCTCTTTCATGTCAATGGGACTTATTCATCTGTGGGAAGAGGAAAATGGACCCTCAAAGCACTCAATAATTCCTTCATGCATTGTCTTCCATCCAGCAAAAAATGTAATGTCTTTATTTTCAAATCACTCCTACTGTTAATACACTTCTGTGTGTCCAAGTGTCTGTAGAGCTTTTAATTTGGACATTAATAAAAGCAGATGCATAACAAAATGCATACAAATATATACAAGGGACTCTAGCTAGGTTTTTGACACGAGCCAGGTGTCTGAGCACATTCAACCCTATGAAATGCTAAACCTCTCATCTCTATAATAAAAGTGGTCATTGATGAGCAAATCGTCCACACGCTATGTATGGTAGCTGTCCTTCATGGGGGGCTAGGTCCTATTCTTACCATAACTGGCTCAGGTGGCAGATTAGTAAATAAAGGTTACTAAACTCAGTTAGAAAGGAATACTCCAAGTGGTGACAGGAAGCTCCTGTGGGGAGGAGCTCCCAGGAGAAACTGAGCCTAGCGGTTGAGCTCTCTGAGGTGCTCCTAGAGAGGAGAGCGTCCTATATGGAGAACTGCGGTCAGCCAGCTTCCAAGGAGAGCTGATCTCAGCCAGGACTCTCCTTGACAGTGGCCAGAAGCCTGGCCTGGAAAGGATCACCTACTGTCCCTGGAGACGAGTCACTGTGGATGGACCTCCGACTTCAGAGAAGGATCTTACTCCAGTGAGGTAAGAGGCCTTACACCAAGTTCAGAGACTGGAACCGAGAGACCCCAGAGGGAAGTGCCTGGGTAGAGAGCACACTGGGCTCAGGTGTGAGGATGGGTAGACCAGGAATGACCTAGTCTGCTGGCTGAGCTGTGAAATGAAAGTTTTGTTCATGCCCTCTGTTGGATTTTCTGTTAACAAATGAGACCCTCCACAAGGAGGTGCTCTTTAGCACCTGATGGTCTGTTTTGGCCTCGTTGATACCCTGGGTGAGGGGGAAATCAGCTACTGGCTCATCTGCAACCCCATGTCTGCCTGCAAGGGGGCAGGTAGCCTGGAATGATGACAGTGGAAAATGGCAAAAATAAATAGTGTGTCTTGGGAAGGAGATCGAGACTTCCATTACTTTTAGTAGTAAGCAAAATATAGATACTTCTGTTTTGCAAACAGATTGTGTTTCTGCTTGTACGTACTTGTGTTCCAGCCAGGATCCAAATTTAGTTTCACAGAAAGAGGAAGAGAGATTAGTACATTTAGTTATAGTCATTACCATCTTGGTCATCAGCTTTCTTTGAAGAATGTTTAATGACAGATAGTGGGCGCATTCCAAATTAGGCTTTGAAAAGATAAATGTGTTTATCAGTGACCGCAATAAATGGCCTTATCTGTCCATTAAAAGCAACCAGCAGTACTGAAAACATGTTCTGGGTACACAGGGATAGAGAGCAATGTAGCGAAAAAGTTTCCCAGTTATATGCACTGATGCAATCTCAAATGCCATAGCCACACTAGTAGTTATTGCTGATGGTGTTCCTGGTGATGACAATGTGATTGTTCCTGCTCGCTTTATACTCCCCAGTGTTCCCAGCTGACATTCCGGAGAGAGTGTTCAACAATATATATTATGCCAGCAACACACACGTGTGCAGGAACAAGAAGTTAATTCTGCAAACACACACTCAACTGTTTACAAGCAAACTAAATACTTTGTGCCCACCTCCATATTTTGCAGACACAACATGCACTTAGGGTCAGAGTGAGCAGGGCGTAGAATGCTGTCAATGGGCATTGAGGGCACTCAGCTTTTCACAATATCAGGAGCCGTTTTGATGTTTTGTGTCATGAGCCAGAAAAATAAGGAAAAGGAGATATAGGAAGATAATGCATTTGTCAGCACTTCTGTTTGAGAGTGTAGCTATATGCCTGCATGGAACAGAATTATTATGTTGATGAAACAAATACCAACATATTTCCCTCTGAAACATACCATTGGCTTCTACCTATCTCTAAGGATAGTTTAGAATCTATTGCTTTCAAGCCAACTAACTTCAGAATTACACTTTTCAACAAGAGCTATTTGATCTGGATTCAAGCAATCTAAGATTTCTTCTCATACATTGCTCCGTTTCCTAAATTTCCAATCGAAGTGTAAGAGAGATGTTTATTGGACATGTAGGCAGATGGAAAAGGGTGAACAAGAGGACATTTATACTCTGAAGTTTGCCTTGTTCTAGAAGCCTCTTGAACAGGGTTTCTCAAACTGGGGGTTGCGACCCCCCCGGGGGGTCGCTGAGCGCTCCCCGGAGGGTCACGAGCCCCTGCTGCCGCAGAAAAGCCGTCAAATAGATTATTTCCGCATTCGACAGCTTTTCGGTGGCCATACTGAGTGCTCTCGGAAGCGCTCGGCATGTCCGCCGAAAATAGACGCCGAATGCGGAAGTATTCAATTCAGCGGCTTTTCGGCAGACATGCAAGGGTTGCGCCGTGCCGCCGGAGAAGCAAAAAGGGTCGCGGTTTCAAGAAGTTTGAGAACCGCTGCTCTTGAGTGTAAATAGCACAGTTTCGGATATACAATAAGGCCTTGCTTAATGTTGTAGTTATGTTCCTGAAAAGCGAACTGATGTTAAAATAATCTAATTTACCCATAAGAATTAATGTAAATGGGGGAGGAGAGTTAGGTTCCAAGGAAATTTTTTTCACCAGACAAAAGAGTATAAAATACATATAGAGTATAACTTTTAAACAAATAATACTGTACACAGCAATGATTGTGAAGCTTGGTTGAGATGGTGGAGTCAGAGGGTGGGATATTTACCAGGGAATGCCTTACTACTAAATGATGAACTAGCATTTGGCTGAGCCCTCAAGGGTTAACACATTATTAATGTAGCCTCACGCTCTACAAGGCAGCACAAATGGAGCTCTTTGCAGTCTGCTTGGGACTTAACGATCTTGAGTAGTTTTCTATCAACTGCAAATTTTGCCACCTCACTGTTTATCCATTTTTCCAGATCAGTTATTAATAAGTTGAATAGGACTGGTCCCAGTACGGACCCCTGGGGGACACCACTATTTACCTCTCTCCATTCTGAAAACTGACCATTTATTTCCACCCTTTGTTTCCTATCTTTTAACCGGTTATGGCACCACTGAAATGCAGTCACCTCAGAGGTGGAAGGTGATAATTATCTGGCCAAAAAAAACACCACCCCAACAAAGGCTCAAGAGAGAAGAGGAAAATGTTGGTGATGGAAAAGGAGTAGATAGTATCCATACACAGTAAACTGCATGATATTCAGTTTGTCCGCTTTGGAAGGCTAACCTATTGAGTCAAGCATGCTGGGTTTGAAATTTGTGGCCCTGGATGTATATCTCCTTTAGCACCTGCTGCTACTTACTCCTTGATAAAAGTCCTCTTGCCATCAGAGTTTCCAGTTCAGTAATATATTGTGTAACTCCCAGTTAATCTCAGCAGGCTCAGAAACAAATTATTAAACAATCAAGAGGGTAACAGGGTATGAGGACTAGCCCACATAGCTTTGTGAAGAACAAATCATGCCAAACCAACCTAATTACGGTATCTTCTTTGATAGGGCTACTGGCCCAGTGGCTGAAGAAGGGAGCAGGAACAATATATCTTGATTTAAAAAGGAGTGTAAATTCCAACCAGCGTCACGGGAGACTGATTAAACTGACTCATCCACAGCTTGATATAACTACATTATTAAAAGTGTTGTGTAAAATAAACTGTGGCTGTTTAATCAGAAAGACATGCATCAGTTCCAGGAAGAAAACTACCTCAGCAGAAGCCAGCTCAGCACAGTCTTCAAGTATGTAAAGGGGACGGGGATCAATTTATTCTCCAGGTTCACTGAAGGCTGGACAAAAAAGTACTGGGTTTAATCTGCAGAGGGAAGATTTAGGTTAGATACTAGGAGAAACTTTCTAACAATAAGGGTAGTACAACACTGGAATAGGCTTCCAAGAGAGGTTGTGGAGGTTTTTAAGTACAGGTTGAACAAACACCTATCAGTGCTGGTCTAGGTTTACCTGGTCCTGCCTCAGCACCAGGGGCTGGACCAGATGACCTTGTGAGATTCCCTTCTCGCCCTACATGTCTATGATTCTATGACCTTGGTTTTCTGTGTGATGAGGGAATCGTGTATCCTGTTCAGCTAAGTGTGAACTAATGTGGTGGTGACACCTAGTAATGTACAAAAGCTACTGCCAGAGAATTCTAACATCAAGCTTTCCAACATGAACATTACCTGTTCCTGGTTCCTCCTCCTTGGAATCCATAACCCAGCACAGGAACTGGGAGTAAACTCACACCTCCAGTGACCCAGAGAGGGAACATTTCACTAAGGCTCACTAAAAGGGTTATAGAAAGAGGACAGGAAAAACTAGTGCTACACTCTGCACTACAGTGAA
This sequence comes from Sternotherus odoratus, assembly GCA_032164245.1. Lineage (NCBI taxonomy): Eukaryota > Metazoa > Chordata > Testudines > Kinosternidae > Sternotherus > Sternotherus odoratus. The sequence goes on along the minus strand of JAVMKO010000009.1, from coordinate 83,698,612 downwards.
TCTTTTACTTTCTGAGCCTGATTCTGCTCTTGTGTATACCAATATAGAACGAAAGTATCGTTTTTTAAAATTAATAGCAACACCACTGTAAAACTTGTGAGAGCAGAATTAGGTCAAATGCAAAGCTGTATATAACTCCCATAACCCCAGATTATTATGCCAACCCCTGCTCCCAAATGTCTAGGTACTCCAATGAATGATAAATATTACTAAGTCATTTATGGGGGGGGGGTGCAGTTGACACTAATTCAGACAGCTCCAAAGGAACATGCATGCCATACAGTGTTACTAGAACTACACTCACCAGGGAATCTCCTGAGTAAACCAGGCTGTTGCCCCGATTAAGTGGAAATATGATATAGTTGCCCTAGAAATGAGATGATGACAGCAAACTGACCTCCCTCCTCTCCTGGAGAAGATTCAGTATGGTAGTGATCCAATTTTTTGCTGCATCTTGCAATTATTGATTGTGAGCCCAAAAGTCTGTTCTCTTGAATATATTTACCCTGACTGCCCACTTCAGGTATCTAAAATGAAGTGGCTCGATGCTGATCTCAGCCAGTTCAGGGTAAATCTGAAATGTATGTCGTTATCCTGGCATTACAATTGGTGTACCTCAGATCAGAATGAAATCCCACTCTTACTGGATACTTGCAAGCTTGTAACAGCTGGTAAAAGTTAGACATGACTTTTTTTGTGCTGTGGCTGGGGAAATGGATCCAGCTCCTAAGGGGTTAAGATAGGAAGCCTCATATTGAGAGGGCTTGCTGAGTATGGACAGCATTCAGCCACTAGAGCAAGCTTCTGGCAATGCTTCTGCTGGCAGTAACTGGTGGAATTATTGTATGCAAGGAATTATGACCCTAATTTAACCATAAATTAATTTACTAAAGTCAAAAGCCAAATGCCATTTATCCAATCATTCTAAACATGTCTACAACGCCTAAATAATAAGCAATTTCCTACAGCCAAACCGCAACAAAACATTTATAACTATTTGATCAAGATGCGTACAACTGGCCTAAAGCCAGGGGTGTTTAGACCCACAGCAACTGGCTCCAACTTGGTCAGACATGTATTAACAATTAGCTAGTGGTGTTACTCCCTGTTGCTAACTTATCTAAAAACCAGGTTTGGGTGCTGCTTAGGGTCATTGCTGGTTCAAATGCACCATTCTTTCTTATTATTAACTACCCCTGTTAACTGGAGCCTCTACTTCCGTCTGCCTTATCAGGTACCTTTCAGGTCCAGTTTTTCCAATTAAGCCATATTCTTTCAAGGCCTTCCCACAAGGGCTAACAAACCGTAATTTTACATAACCTACAAAAATTTGTATTTTTTCTGTTTAAACTAATTTAACCTTTATGTCCTACAGTAACCCTTTCTTTCACCCCTCACTCAGGTGGCCCATTGCCTCTTCTGGGCCCTCCAGCTGCTGTGGAACATTCATCAGCTGGGTCACGCTGCGGGACTCTAGGTGACAGTGCTGCACCCAATTAATTCCCAGTGAACCGCCAGCCCTCAACAGTCCATCACACAGCTCCCCAGATGCCATTCCTTGGTATAAAGCACCCCAAGTTCTGTTTAACCAGTGGGGGAGGTGGAGCCAGAGACTATTGCCCTTTGTCTCCTTTCTTTCCCCAACTGTCTAGTCTCCTGCTGCCCACGAACAGAGAAGGGAATAATAATAATAATAATAACTGGCTCCACAGAGATATCTCCAAGTCTTGCAAGATTCCTATGTAAGCAATCTCTTCAGGGAGGAAACTATAATTGTTTATATGGTTTATGGTCATGGACATGAACAAGCCACCAGCTATTTGTAGTAAATAATATCTATCAAGTGTTGCTACAAAAAAAATTGCAATGGTACTGACTTTCCATCTGGAAACCATATATATACTGTCTAGGTTCTAAAAGGCTATACTGTATAGGAAAGATGCTGTCTAAGCCCTCCCCGAGTCCCCATCCTACAAAGACACATGCTTAAAGGCTCAGGACCTAAACTAGTAATTAATATTAACTCTTCCCATGTCTGGTTCCTATTGTGTTCTTTCTCTTATATGTCACGTATTATAGCAACCAAAACAGAAATTCAGCTGCTTTCTACCAGAATACATCGTAAGTTGTAAAATTGGTATATTTTAACATAGAGGTTTGCTCAGACTAGCTTTTTTGGCAGTTTTACATTTTATAAGATTGGACACACCCTAAACTGTATTCTTAATTGTCATTTAATTAAATTGTGCAATCTATTCTGCATGAATTACAACTTCGTAACAGGGCAGTCTGTACCTTTAGGGCAGGGGTGGGGAACCTTTTTTCTGTCAAGGGCCATTTGGACATTTATGATGTCATTCGCGGGCCGCTCCCCCCCCCCAGGAAGCCCAGGCTGGCAACGGGAGCTGAGACCCCAGCTGGCAAGGGGCCAGCGGGGGAAAACCCAAAGCAGTGGCGGGCGGAGTGCTTAGCCCTGCACTGCTTTGGGGTTTCCCCCGCTGGCCCCTTGCCAGCCGGGGTCCTGCCGCCTGCCCCAGTCAGCTCCCGCTATCGGCCTGGGTGTAGGGGGTGATGTTCCTTTACCCCCGCATAGCCTCCCCCCATCTAACTGCCTTTCCTCCCCCACCCCTGCCTGGCCCGGCCCATCCCACCGAACCTAACCTCCTCCCCCCTCCCACTCCCAACCCAGCCTCCTGCTCCCCATGCCTGACCCGCCCAGCCTCCCCCCCACCAAAGCCTCGCCTACCCCATCCAGCCTAGTCTCCTGCCCCCCTCCCCGCCCGCCCAGCCTGGCCTCGCCCCCCAGCCCAACCTCCCCCCCACATCCCCTTGACCGTCAGCTCCCCGCGGCTCCTCCTTTCGCTGCCTGGCTAATGGTGGCCGCGCGGCGCCAGCGGCTCCCCCAGGCGCTTCCCGGCCCCTACCTTCAGCGCGGAGCCGCCCCTGCCCACCGGCCCGAGCGCGGAGCCGCCCCTGCCCACCGGCCCGAGCGCGGAGCTGCCCCTGCCTGGCGGCCCGCATGCGTCCCTGGCCGGCGGCTCCCCCAGGCGCTTCCCGGCCCCTATCTTCAGCGCGGAGCTGCGCGGGCCAGACGGAATGATTTAGCAGGCCGTATAAGGCCCGCGGGCCAGAGGTTCCCCGCCCCTGCTTTAGGGTATGTCTGCACTGTGTGTAGACACCCATAGTTGGCCCATGCCTGCTGATTTAAGGAGCTGCTTAATTGAGGTGTAGAAATTCCCAACCCCTTCTCACAAGGTCCTAGAGCCCAGACCTGAGTGTCTACACCACAATTAAACATCCCCTGAGCCCCAAGAGCTTGAGTCGGCTGGCATGGGCCAGCCACCAGTTTTAAATTACAGGGACCTCTCAGCTAACCCTATTCTGGACAAAGCCCGCAAGCAAGTACCGAGAATCAGCCAACTCAGCTGTACAGAATCTAGTGATTGGGACTGATTTCCAGCTGAAGGATACAAAGGAGAGCCCCAGCTCCCTAAGACAGTTTATAGGATGATTGCTTGTGGCTGCAGTAGCAGAAGGTCTGCAGAAGAGAAGACTGAGGGGGGACTTGATAGCTGCTTTCAACTACCTGAAAGGGGGTTCCAAAGAGGATGGATCTAGACTGTTCTCAGTGATACCAGGTGGCAGGCAAGGAGTAATGGTCTCACATTGCAGTGGGAGAGGTTTAGGTTGTATATTAGGAAAAACTTTTTGGCTAGGAGGGGGGTGAAGCACTGGAATGGATTCCCTAGGGAATCTCCTTCCTTAGAGGTTTTTAAAGTCAGGTTTGACAAAGCCCTGGCTGGGATGATTTAGTTGGGGTTGCTCCTGCTTGACCAGGAAGTTGGACTAGATACCTCCTGAGGTCCCTTCCAACCCTATATTCTATGATTCTAAGGCTGGAGAAGGTAAGATAAAACAGCCATGAAACAATTAGGCAGGGTGAAGATCAGACTCCTGATCTTCTAAAGGACTAGGACTGTTGCTTTCTGTTTGTTTGTGTGATGAGGAATAAATTGAGCTCTGAGAAATGGGCTATAAAATGAACTGTGTAGGGCTGATTGCTTGTTTGTCCCAGGCTAGTGATTGGGTCTACTGGCCTAAACGTCAAAAAAGCACAGGAGTACGGCCATAGTGAGTAATTCAGTGCAAGAAAGTGTGGCTCACAACTTGAAAGCCACAACCAAAAAAACTAGGCAATGCATTGCTTAAGTCAGAGATTTGACCTATGAATCTATACTTTTGAATCCACTGGAGTTCTGCTGTTGAACTGCATGCCAACAGAATAAGACCCACAGGCTATAGTTTTGCAAGCTATTTCCTTGAGTAAAGAGAACAAGACTGAGTCTCTAGAAAGGTGATCAATGGGTAAAATGTTTGACATTCTAGATTTGGCTCATATAAAATTGTTCAATTTGCCTCATGGACTGTTTGGTTTTGTTTAAGGAAAACAAGATGGCCCAATTTTGTTACCTTTATTCACCCTGATGAGTACTTTGCTATGCATGTTAAAAATAAAACTTTTTCAGTGGGACTATTCATGCAGTAAGGCAATACTCAGCATGAGTGAGGCTGGTGGAATTTGGTCTTCAGTAACATTGTTATTGTCTTACTGAAACCCAAACTATTACTTTCATGAGGGTATTTACAGATGCTCCCCGGGTTACGGAAGACCCGACTCAATGCAAATTTGCACTTATGGAAAAAGTTCCATAAAATGAAAATAGGCTTTTTGTGTGTGTAATGGTCAGAGATGAGATACCATTCCTGACTTGCGCAAAATTCGATTTACGCAAGGTGTTCTGGAACGCTTGTGTAAATTGGGGAGCGTCTGTAATCAAATTAAAATATTTTTATACTTTGAATTCTTCTTTTCAGGATTTATGCTGCCTTTGATGTGCCTGGCAGTTCTACTGGGATGTACACATGTACAATGAGAAGAAACATTAAAGGTGGGGCTGGTACTACCACCTTTTAAGTCTACTCAGCACTTACCCTTATAAAAGCCTTGTTTGGTTTGCTTATAGCTTTGCCAAAATTGTATGCAGGTTCCTATGGAAAATAGAGTATGTGATCACTTAATTAAAGATTTATCAAAATGTATATATAAAAGGGAGCTGAATTAAGCCTGCACAGGCAATCTTACTTTAACATTTCCTCACTTCTGGGTGCTTGACTTTGCAACCTTAATAGTATTTAAGTAGGGTGGTGGTTTTTTCTCCGGGTAATACACATTCTATCTTACAAACTGCAAGAACGGGCTGAATTTATAATTAATCATATGGTGACTGTACAATTAAATGAAATACAGCAATTTACCTTGGTCTGAAACACCTGTTGGGCTTTTTGGCCCTTGGGGAAGGAGAACCTATAGAATATATGGAGCCATATTCGTTGCTCATGTAGCTCTACTGAGGACAATACAGTAACATGGGCTGAATTAAAGTCAGTGTGTCTGGGAAGAGAGATAACAAGAGGAAAGAGAAGAAAAGAGAAAATGAGTCAAAACTGAGGGAGAGGAAAAGAAAAACAGTCTGCCAGGAATAGTGTTTCATGGTAGTACCATGAAAACACCTCTGAATCCAGCAGAGCTTATAAATGTGTCCAAGACTGTCAGTGTTGAGAAAGAATAAGGTTGGGAAGGGAAGAAAGGGGATCACTTATTCCAGGAATTGAAACCACAAGAGGCAGGACAAGCATCAACACCCAGGAGACCCAGGAATCTGAAGTCTCAGATTAGAAAGTAATGAATGCGGGAAGGGACATGACTTCCATCCAATACGTGGGAAAGCTGGAAAGCATGGTATGTTGTTGGAGCAGAGAGGAATGCAACATGCTGGGAGCTGGGTTAAGAAATTAAATGCAACAAAGATCTGAGAGGCAGGGCAGAGAGTCAAGGACTGGAGTAATCTGTGACGCTGGTGCTGTTCCGAGAGAGAGTGAGTGGATGGAAAAAGAAAGCAGAAGTGAGAAACTATACAGTGTGTAGTGCTTAGTAAGGGTGGAGATTGGGAGGATGCCCTATAGTATAGGATCAAGCCCTTGTGCTGTAGTTCCAGAAGCTCTGCGCTAGCAGGCAGTACCCTGTCAGAAACCTAGCAGTCAAAGCCTGACCCGTGTTCCAGTGTGTGTAAATTAAGTTAGTGTTTTTATTTTGCTTGTCTTAGATACCATTTTACAGAGGTTGGGAGGTTCCCTAGATCTGCTTCTTTTCTTGTCCCACAACAATTTTTTTTAAAAAAAAAAAAACCAAACAGAGGAAAAATGCACTATTAAAACAGGATATTCCACACCCTAAATATAGGGTCAGCTTCCCTTTTCCCAAAATGGCTACAAACTCTAATGAACACTTGCAAAACTCTTCAGCTGGGGAGTTGAGTAAGTCAGACTACAGAATGTTAGTTTTACAGGTTTAGGAACAAGGAGAATTTTAGCTAATTCACTTTCAGGGTCACCAGCACTTTAAAATTCTTACCTAAAGTTCTCTATGGGCTAGACTTTTATCACTATTTGTATTGTGGTAGCACCTAGCACATTGGGTGGCTAGTTTCTGTACAAACAGCACAAAAAATGGTTCTTGTCCCACAGAGTTTACAAGCTCGTTTAGTTCTAATCTCATGCATGTTCAAGGTGTAAATCAGGAATAACGCTATTGAAGTCAGTGGAATTATACTGAGGCAATACTAGTGTAAAGTAGGACCGTGGCTACTTCTAAAATTTAGATTGACCCTAGCTACATGACTCAGGGCTGTGAAAAATGTTGTGTGCTGAGCAGCACAGTTAGGGTGACCCAAGCCCCAGGGTAGACATTCCTAGGTCCACAGAAGGATTCTTCTGTTGACCTAGCTACTGCCTCTGGCGAGATGGATTACCTACAGTGATAGACAAACCCTTGCCATCAATATAAGAAGCACCTGCACTATGGCAGCACAGCTGTGGGACTGTAGCTGTGTTGCTGTAGTGGTTGTGCCTATCCTAAGAGTAGAATCAGGCCCTCTTATTGGAAGGGGCTTTTGAAGTCTAGACTCTTAAAATGTCATGCCTCGAGGGCTGCAATTAGGCCAGCCTAACACCGGGTGTAGATGTGGCTAGGTCAATGGAATTCTTTCTGTCATCCTAGAAAATGTTGCTGTCAGAAGCATCTATAAGTGGTTCTCAAACTTTTTGTATTGGTGACCCCTTTTGGACACCGGGCCTCTAAGCGCGACCCGCCCTTAGGGGTCGGGCTGGGGGGGGGCTGCTGGCAGCCCTTTGGGGTAGTGGCCAGGCTGGGGGGGGGCGTGCCCACAGCCTGCCATGGCAGGGGCCAGGCTGGGGGTGGGGGATTCCAGCAGCTCCCTGGGGCAGTGGGTGGGGGGTTCCAGCAGCCCCACGGGGCAGGTGCTGACTGGAGATGGGGCGCATGGAGCCGGCCAGGGCTGGGATGGGGGTGCCGTGAACCCGCCGCAACCGGCCTGAGCTTGCAAGGACGCCAGGCGCCTGCCGTGACCGGGCTCGGCTCACGGGGGTGCCTGGAGCCGGCCGGGGGGGGTGGGGGTGCAGGGAGCCTGCTGCGATCGGGACCGAACTCGCGGAGGCGCCTGGAGCCCGCGCAACTGGGGCTTGTCTCGCGGAGGCGCCTGTAGCCAGCTGGGGTGGCATCTGGAGCCCGCTGTGACTGGGGCTCGGCTTGCGGAGGCGCCTGGAGCTGGCCGGGGGGGGGGGGGAGGGCACCAGGAGCCCTCCGTGACTGGGACTGAGCTCACGGGGGCACCGGGAGCCTGTTGCGATGGGGCTCGGCTCGCGGGGGTGCCTGGAGCCGGCCGGGGGGGTGCGGGTAGCCCGCCGCGACCGGGACTGAGCTTGCGTGGGCGCTGGATGCCAGCAGCCCACATCAGGGGTCGGGGCTGGCTGCAGGGGCTCGCGACCCCCGCAAAACAGGGTCACGACCCCCACTTTAAGAACCAATGATACATAATGGTGCTGTAGCTGTTCTGCTGTAGCAACTGTAGCATAGCTGAACTCCGAAGCACAGGGTAGGTTAGAAGGGACAGAGGGAAGTTAGAAAGTCTGCCGAACATCTTATCTAGACAGGAACTCTCAGGAAAGTTAATGTGATGAATCAACTACAGGTATGAAGTCCTACGGTAAAAGAATTAGAGAGGTAGCCATGTTAGTCTGGAATTGCAGAAGTGACAGAGAGTCCTGTGGCACCTTAAAGACTAACTAAAGTATTTAAGCAGAAGTTTTCGTGGGCTAATACCCACTTTGCCGGCCGACGAAGTGGGTATTAGCCCACGAAAGCTTCTGCTTCAGTACTTTAGTTAGTCTTTAAGGTGCCACAGGACTCTTTGTCACTTTGGTAAAAGGATTGACTAGTTTATTCCTGAATGAGATTACTCATATGGTTTAACATGCTTTAATTTATGTGGATTGACTTCACAGCCTTAGCTGATTCTCATTACGTTTCCTGAGTGTACCTGTGCAGACATGACCTAAGAGTTTGTAGTAGTGGGTCAGGATGAGGAAAAATGTTTGTAGTAGGAGGTGAGTAGTAAGATGGGTTATCAGCTTATGAGTAAGAGGCAGGGTGGGAAACACATGAATTTGCCGTAGTGGATGGACAAGACAAATTCTAGGGTCGGGGAGGGTCTGAGGGCTAGTAGAGGATTTCTCGCAGTGGGAGAGTGCCCATGAGGGGCTATCAGATATGTAGGAGAGGAGACTAGTATTGAGGGTAAGGAGTGTGCTGGGGATGCTCTGGGAGGTGTAGGGGGAGCTTTATGCTCCCTGCTGGGGGGCAATGTGTTCATCTCTCAAGTCCGGAGTACAGCAGGAGGGGTTGGGTATAAGGTATCCACCGGGGTGGGAGGGAAATAGGGGGACCAGATGTCCCCATTTTATAAGGCCAGTCCTGCCTGCGGGGTCTTTTTCTGCTAGAGGCTCCTATGACCCCCACCTCTTCGCAGTGGCTAGGGGGGAAGCAGGGGAAGCCACATGAACAACGAAGGCCGCTGTTTTATTTGAAGACCTTTGCGGGAAACACCGTTTCCCTGCGCGGCGGGCTCCGCTTTCTCCCCGCGGTTCACGGCTAGAGCCCGCCGGCCAACAGGGCCATTGTCCTCGGCACCGATGTAAACCCCTCGACGCCGCTTCACAGATGGGGGGGACCCGGCGGCGGCGGCTGGGGAGGCGGGTGAGCGAACCGCTGAGGCGGGGGGGCCTGGAGCGGCGGCCCGGCGGGGAGCCGGGGTGGCCGGGCGGGGGCGCTCGGCGGGCTGAGGTAACCGGGCCGCTCCCCCCGCCCCCCGGCGGAGGAGGCGGCTCCCTTCCCGGCTCGGGTTACCTGGGCGGGCCGCCAGGCGCCTCTTCCCGTCTGGCCCGTCCCCGCAGCGCCGGGAAGCGGCGGCGGCGCTGCCGGACGCGGACATGGGCGCTGCGGTCCCCGCCGGAGCCCGGCTCGCCCTCGCCCTGACGCTCTGCCTCGCGGCCGGGGAGCCCCACGGGCGGCCAGCAGGTGCGGAGCCGGGCGCCAAACGCGGGGGAGCCGGGCGGGCGGGCTGGGGGCCGGACTCGGGCTGCCCCCGCCGGCTGGAGGGGCGGCCCGGCGAGGCTCCCTTGGCTCCGGCGGGGCTGGGGGGAGCTGGCCGCCCCCGGGATCCCGGCCCCGACCTAGCGGGGTCCCCTCGGGTCCCTCCGCGCTGCGGGGCGCGGGTCGATGATCCCCGGTGAGCAGGACCGGGGCCGTCGTTCTCCGCCTTGTCTGATCGACACACCCCGGCCAGCCCTTCCTCACCCCTCCGCCCGCCCGCGACCAGCGCCGGGGGACTCCGGCCCCGCGGCCGCCACGACCGCCGGGATCCCTGGGCACAGGCGGGCTGTTGGCGGGATGAGTCACGGTCTCTCCCCAGGTGTGATCGCCAGGTTGCACCTTCGGCTCAGGTACCGCCCAGAGACCGTGCGCGCTGGGAAAGCCTGTGCCGGCCAGACCGGGAGTCCAGACCCACCGCTTCCTAGAGTTCAAATTGAAGATCGCGATTTTCCTTCCTTTCCATTTGAAAAGAACCCTCCCTCTCTGATTCCTCCCTCTCTGATTCCTCCCTCTCTGGTGGCTTTAAACTGCATCTCAAATTCCTTGAAATCAAAACACTTTCTAAACATTTCATACTCTTGGAAGTAGCACCAAAGTTTACTGAAATGGAAAGAATTAAAGAAAAAAAACTTTCCTCAATTGTGCATTTGAAAACTGTATATTCAGCCCCGGGGTTCCTTAGGTTGTTCATTTGATACTATTTTCTGTATAGTCAGTTTCCCATTGCTTTTTCTGAAGCATGGGGGCTCACACAGTAACAGGGGAAAACAAGTTTATCATTTTAGTTTTTTCAAATAAATAGGAAAATACATCTGTAAACCCACAAAATCAGCAAAGAAAGCGAGGAATACTTATAGCACCTTAGAGACTAGCTAGTTTATTTCAGCATAAGCTTTTGTGGGCTATAGCTCACTTCATGAGAACAAGTCTCTGAATCTACCTCCAATTGGGTGGTTTTTTTTTAAAGTGTCTAGAATTTCATGTTGACTGTCCTTTTAACTAAAGAAATTCAGTGGAAAAACGTGAATATAGTGTGACTGAAAATGTAAATGAAAATCTACATTTTAAAGGATTCCCTGTTTACATAGGATGAGTGTAAATACTGATTCAAAAGGCCACATGCTTCAATGTACAGTATGTAGAGATTATATACGATCCCAGTGATGTTCCCTGTGTTAATAAGAATAAGAAAAAAATTCGGATGGAAAAGCAATCTGACAAGTGTGTGTGTGTGTGGGGGGGGAAGTAAGGGATAAAATTCAGTAGTAAATTCCATCATATAATTTTAATTTGAAATAACTCAGTTCTTATCTTCTGTGTGGGATGTTAGCCTTATACATAGATTATGTTACACTAACTCATCCAACTTCTGCAAATTGCTTGTAAGTAGGGATCTGTATGCCAAGGTGGAACCCAGCTGAAGTTATTAAAGCCTCAGATGTTAGATAAGGATAATTTTGGTGGAGTGGAGAGGGAAGGGAAGCAGAGGTTCAATGTTTAATCAAGTTGTATTTTGTATAAATGGTGGTATTTCTGATATTGGGGAGTATTGGAAACAAGAGTACATCAGTGAATTAGCTCCTGCTACAGTAAATCTTCTTGGAGGTCTTACTGATTATGTATATATCTTAAGCAAAAATTTAATACTTCTCTTTTGAGGTTTTTGAAATGAAAAAATCTTGGTCTTTGAATTGAGCCATTGATTTTCTTTTCCTATTATTATAAACCTTTTTCAGCTCAAAGGGGTGCATTTTAATTGTCACTAAATCACTGTGCACACCTGTGGAAGAGTGGAAATAATGATTAATTTTTTTAATGTAATGTATTGTTCTCCTTAAGAGAATGTTGGAATCCCCTCACGATTATTGATAAGTACTATCTTTGTTGTACTTCTTCTTTCACTTTCATAATTACTCTTGGTTACCAGCTAATCTAATATTATCTGTCAAACTTTCTAAAGCTATAGTAATTTATTTAAATTAGATATCTTAATTTTTATCATACAAATAACATGGCGTTCGGTAGCACCTTAAAGTCTAATAGATTTATTTGGGCATAAGCTTCCGTGGGTTAAAAAACATTTCTTCAGATGCTTTTCAGAAGTGGGACTTTTAGCCACGAATGCTTATACCCAAATAAATCTGTTAGTCTTTAAGTTGCTACCGAACTTCTTGTTGTTTTTGTGGATACAGACTTAACATGGCTACCCCCCAATACTTAATTTTATCACGTATATCACTTCCACTGTTTGCATCCAACAAAGTGGGTATCAGCCCACGAAAGCTTATGCTTCAATACTTTAGTTAGTCTTTAAGGTGCCACGGGACTCCTTGTCACTTATTTAATTCATGATTTACCAAACTAATATTAAAATAGAAAATTGGGTACCACCTCTAAGTATTTGGGTGCCAACTATATGTATTTTATAGTATGTATTAATATTGAATCAGGTTGGTTATTTTCTACTTGATTATTAACACTTTAGTGTGGAGTGAAGGAAAATCACATTAAATCATTTAGCAACTTGATAAAGAAAAATTTATGAATAGAAACACAGTTTTACAGAGATTGTGATTACTTTTACTTTGTATTATGGTATTTAGCCAGAGAGAGCTATAGGAAAGAGAGGCTATGAAAAAGACCTGGAGATCCCAGGCATGTATTTATATGTATTTTATCATTTAGATCCTTTCAGATCTAGCTGATCTGCGTATCAAACTGAGGATGGAAATTGGGATTAATGCAAGTATTTTGCATCAGAATTTAACTGTGCTTTACATGGAATAGGTCCAAATTCATGAAAGCTGAAAAGATTGTGGTAATTGCTGTTCAAACCACTGTCTGGCTGATATTTTATTAATAAAAGAACTGAGAGGGACTTGAATAATCACTGAAGGTGTATTCTATCCATGCTTTTTACATCTTAGCCATTTTTTCCCCCAGAGGCTCACATAAAAGCATAAGACCTGAAGATTACTTTTGAAGTTCATGAGGTTAAATTTGTGATGCTAATAAGACTTATTCAAGGTTTATATCTTGCAAACACGATTTCAGCTTCATGCAGTGTGAAATAGTTGTGTGTGAACTTAAAATATGTAAAATTAAGCTTTTCTAAAAGGAAAGCTGTAGAATTTTTAAAAGGAGTGTCTATTAGCTTGGAATTATTTAAAGACACCTTGGGGTGCTCCCCAAAAAACATTGTATGCCTCCTGTGCTGGTTGCAGTTAATTAGGGGCTTAATTCTGCAAATACTTTAAGATGTGATACTACTGTGGAAAGTCATATTGAAAGACTTAACTGGAACTACTAGTTGATTTAGTGAAATCACACTCCGTAGTGAATATTTTCAGAGTAAGACCCCAACGGGGCATGTCTGCTATGTTCTTGTGGCATCCCCCATAAGCAGTGCAAAGGGAAAAGGAAGCAAACAAAATGTGAAACAGGCTCACGTTGTAAGCAACAATCAACCTGAAAACCATTTTTCAATGGGGCCCCTTTCAGGGCCAGCACTGCAAACCCTAGCTCTAGGGTCGGTTCTCGAGATGCTGTATTTCAATATTGAGGGGATATCAACAGCAAAGTTACAAACTCCACCTACATACAAACCTTGAAGCACATGTAATCTTGCTTCAAGAGAGGCACTCTACCACTGATGTGCGAGTTTCAGTTCCAGGCTACATTGTCATGGCTCATCGCCATTACAGTCAGTACGGGTGACATCTTATGTTAGAGAAGAACTGTCCTCTGTCACAGTATTGACATCTGATGCAAATGCCATCACAGGCAATCAAGGTGAATAATCTACAAGCAGCTTTCACAGTAGGAAATGGTCTACAAGTTCTTCACACAACATCACTTTTTCATCCAGACAACTGCCTCCCATGGTCAAACGGCCGAAAGTACTTGAAGCTTTTCTGAAATCTCTGCATCTGCTGTCTTTGACCACCACAAGTGTGCATATATTAACAACAAACAGTTTACAGAAGGCTGGGTGGAATTTTCAGAAAGCTTGGTGGGAGGTCTTTCCAGCAGAAGCAAACTGGCTGAAATTGGATAAGTGTATATATGTGGCAGCTATCTGTCTTGCTGACATAGTTTTAACCACTGATGTAGAGTTATCTATCTTTAGATAGGTTTTTTTCCTCAAAAAGCATTTTATCACAAAAGATTTAAATAAAAACTGATTTTTTTAAAATAAAAATCATTGATTTTTATCTACCTTGGTGATAAGAATGTCATTAAAAAAACAACTTATTTCCAAGATCACTGCTTCTATATTTTATGCTCAGGTAAGGGAGAAAATCCCTGGAGATATTCTTTTTTAGGAGGGAGTTCTCAAGAGTATATTTTTCTGAAAGGGGTTTGTGGGTTGTTAAGGTTTGGAACCACTGTCCTGAGGAGGAGGAGTGTGCTACTCGCCTCTGCCAGCAATAAATAACTGCTTATCTGACCATGGTCCTGCTTACTGTGCACTTGAGTTAAAGATCAGGTTAATCCATGGAAGGGAAAGTTTTGAATCCCCTCTTACTTAGGTATATGTAAAGTACAAGCCACAATCTACCCCAAAGGTTGTAGTGTAAAAGACTAATTTTTTTGAAATTAAAAAACTGAATTATGTCTAAAATAAATAGGTATCTGTTAATACACACAACTTTGTTCTGAAGCAGTGAAGGTTGCCACAAATTCACAAAAGCCCCCAAATAAAAATTTAAGCCTGCTAGGACATATTCTCTGCTCCTCCATATACAAACACACATCTTGTTAACAAAACTACTATATGCTGCACACTGCAGCCTTAGCTCTGTCTTCCCTTCTATCTTTGTATGCATAGCACTTTCCCAGATTACTTTGTCCCATACTAGTAATTGTGGATGTTTGGTGTAGTAGTTGGTTATGTTGGGAGACAATGACTTGGAAAAGGGTTGTTTGTAGAAGAGCATGTAGGCTAGCATCTCGAAGAGGTAGACTGAAGGCAGCTGTGCCTGGGCTGCGGTATACAATAGCTGTAGATGAAGGAGTAGAGGGTACCGGTATGTACTATTAGGTAGCGTAGGGGGAAGGGGTCGTCAAAATATGAAAGTTTCCAGCTGAAATCTTGATTTTTCATTTTATGGCGAGAGAGGGTGAGTTCTTTTTCAAGAAAACTGTCAGCTTTTGGTGGAATTTTTCATTTAATTAAAATGAAATTTCTGTTGAAATAGTCTTGATGGAATTTTTTTCCCCAGTGCTGATTAAATTACTTAAATGAAGTATTTATTTAAAACTTTTTCCTTTGCTTTTATAGGAAGAAAAGTTCTCCCACCTCCATCCAACCTCCATTATTCATTTGGCCAGCTCTGTAAACTGAAATGGACATGGAATCCCCCAGAGGGCATAAGCAGTGACTGTGATCTAGAATATTTCAGTGACATTTTGGTTAATGGCATCCCACAAGACAACGGAGTAAGTTTTTTCCCTCCAGCTCTTTGAATTCCACAATATGCCAGTAAATGTTTATCCTTACAATGAAAGGAAATAACATTAACTTATAATTAAGGAAATAACATTAATGTATTTATTCTTAACAATGAAAGGATATAAAATACACTTATAATGGATGTACATACTTGGGGGTCATTTGCGGGGCTGTGCGAATAACTAATTTCGGTTTGATGGCCAAACAAGGGGGTAAAAATCATCTTGAGTTGACCATAAACAAATAAACCCAAGAAATTGACAAAACAATTTAAAAAAAATTATTGATGGATTTTTACCTTTTTTTTTTAATAAAATGGAAGTAAATTTTGAAATGAAAAGTTTAATTTGAAAATGTTACTTTTTTATTATTCGAAACAACATATTAACTTTTTGGAGTTTTTCACAAATTATTTGGTGAAATCAACAAAATTAAAAAATATTTTGGTTGACCCACGTATGTACTTTTTGGCGTGTGCGTGTGTGTGTCGGGGGGGGGGGAAATAGAGGGGTGTGGGTCTGAAAAAATCTCATCTACTGCAGTTACGATGTTATGCCAGGTTGTAGAATAATCAAAGCTCAAAAGCAGCAACCAGCCTGGTTCTTGAGCAGGGTACTTAGTAATAATTCACAAACAGCATAATAGAAAAGGCTTGTGCCTCCATTAAATTAAGTATTCTTCTTCGAGTGATTGCTCATATCCATTCCAGTTAGGTTAGGCACGTGCTGCGGGCACAGTTGTCGGAAGATTTTTCCCCCAGCAACAGGCTGGGTCGAGCAGGGAGCCCCCTGGAGTGGCGCCTCTATGGCGCTGCATAAGTACCCCTGCGACCCAGCCAGACCCTCAGTTCCTTCTTACCGCCCGTGCTGGTTGTTGGAACTTTGGAGCTCTGCTGTTAGCGATCTCCATTTCTCCTTTTCTCCTAGCATTGTAGTGTAAATGAGTTGTTAGTTTGTTCTTTGTAGTTGATAGTTGTAGTTAGTAGAGTCGTTAAGAGCAGGGAGGTCTCACTGACAGCGAAAGGGATGGAGAGGAGGTACTTCGTTCCTTCGTTCCACCCTCCTCCTTCCTCCCTAGTGGTGGACTCCATAAACAATAAGGAGCGCCACGGGCAGCAGGCCCCAGCCCCCAAGGCAAAGGAGGCCAAAAAGCTGGACCTTTTGGGGAGGAAGGTGAACTCGGCGGGTGGGCTGCAGCTCAGGGTGGCCAACCAGCAGGCCCTCCTGAGCAGACATTTTTACGATACTGTGGACTCTCTGGCTAAGTTCGAGGGTACTGTTCCTCCGGAGGCCAAGCAGGAGTTTAAGGCCTTTGTCCAACAGGGCAAGGACATGGCCAGAATCTCCCTGCTGGCGGCCCTAGACTCAGCCGACTCCGCGGCCAGAACGGTCGCATCGGGGGTCACCCTAAGGCGCAGTGCGTGGCTGCAATCCTCGAACCTGCCATCTGGGATGCAGCAAACTAGACAGGACCTTCCCTTTGAAGGCGTGGGACTCTTCTCAGAGACCACAGACGCGCGCCTGCAGACCTTTAAGGACAAGAGGGTGACCCTCAAAACTGAGGATGCACACTCCAATGACCCAGAGACAGCCCTTCCAACCCCCAAGGAGGCGTTTTTATCCTCCTCCTCGCTCGTCCCAGGACTCCTTCCAACGGAGGGGGCGTGGCAATTGCCGTCGCTCCGCGCCACGGCAGGGGGGCAAACAGCAGCCCCCTAAAACATCTCGGGGCCTAAGCCCAACTTTTCAAGGTGCGCCCGGGGGCAGAGCACCAGTCGCACACCTGGACCCTCCCTTCCGCGATCGTCTGTCCCACTTCCTCCGTGCCTGGGCAGACATTACATCGGACCAGTGGGTCCTCCGCACGGCGGAGCTGGGATACTCAGTTTCCTCGTGGCAGGGGAACATTACCAATTTGCTGTCCTGCCCTTCGGCCTGTCCACCACACCCAGGGTCTTTACCAAGTGCATGGCGGTGGTAGCGGCGTTCTTGCGCCGCCGCGGGGTTCATCTCTACCCGTACCTGGACGACTGGCTGATACGGGGCATCTCCAGGGACCAGGTGCGCGCGCATGTGCAGCAGGTCATCAGCACATTCGACCGCTTGGGGATCCTCCTCAATGAGGGGAAATCCACCCTGGAACTGACTCAGAGGATCGAGTTCCTAGGGGCCCTCCTGGACTCTACTGTACCAAGGGCATCCCTCCCACAGCCTCGCTTCCTGGCCATCCAGTCAGCGATCCACAGCTTCCGATCCTTCCCTATGACAACGGCTCGGGTGTTCCTCAGCCTATTGGGTCACTTGGTGGCTTGCACGCAGGTCACCCAGTACGCCAGATTGCGGCTACGCCCGCTTCAGACATGGCTGGCGTCGGTCTACAGGCCGAACGTGGACAGCATCAACGCCCTTCTTACCATTCCAAGAGCCACCCTCAATGCTCTGGCCTGGTGGGAAAATCAGGACATTGTCTGCCAGGGGGTTCCCTTCCTTCCGCCCAGCCCCTCTATGTCCCTAGTGACGGACGCTTCGTCCCTGAGTTAGGGAGCCCACCTCGGAGAGCTCAGAACTCAGGGCCGCTGGTCGGAGGCCGATCTCCGCCTCCACATCAACGTCAGGGAGCTGAGAGCCGTTCGACCAGCGTACCACGCCTTCCGGAGCACGCTAGCAGGTCACTGTGTAGCGGTGCTAACAGACAACACCACAGCCCAGTTTTACATCAACAAACAGGGCTCAGCACGCTCGAACTTCCTTTGCCAGGAAGCGGTTCTCCTTTGGGAGTTTTGTATAGCCCACTCCATTCACCCGGTGGCCTCTTTCCTCCCGGGAGCTCAGAACACGCTAGCGGACCACCTCAGCAGATCATTCCTGTTGCACGAGTGGTCCATTCGGCCAGACGTCATCCGGCCGATCTTCCTACAGTGGGGGTTTCCCCTCATCGACCTCTTTGCCACTCGGCAGAACAGGAAGTGCCTCCGGTCCTGCTCCTTCCGTGGCAGCTCCCGGGGCTCCCTATCAGATGCTTTTCTCCTTCCCTGGATGGGCCACCTGCTCTACGCGTTCCCTCCATTCCCGCTCCTGCACAAGGTGATCCTCAAGATCCAACGGGATAAGGCGCGTATGATCCTCGTAGCCCTGGCCTGGCCCAGGCAATGCTGGTAGGCGTCCCTCCTCCAGCTGTCCAGGGCCCCTCCCATCAGCCTCCCATTGTGGCCCGACCTGATCTCTCAGGATCACGGTCGCCTACTCCACCCGGACCTGCAGTCCCTCCACCTTACAGCGTGGCTACTGCATGGCTAAGGGGCCCGGAACTCTTGTGTTCTGCCGCGGTGCAAGGTGTTCTTCTGGGAAGCAGAAAACCATCAACCAGAAGCACCTATACCGCAAAGTGGACTCACGTCTCTGCTTGGTGTATGCAGCACAACACCATCCCCAGGGAAGCTTCCATCCCAGTCATCCTGGACTATCTGCTGGACCTTAAACAACAAGGTCTTCCCACCTCTACCATTAGGGTCCACCTGGCAGCCATCTCGTCATTCCACCCTGGCCCGGCAGACCACTCTGTCTTCTCAGACCCTACGGTCTATCGTTTTCTTAAAGGGCTAGACAAACTTTACCCGCAGGTTAAGCACCCCGTCCCGCCCTGGGACTTGAACCTTGTGCTTTCCCGCCTTACCATGCCCCCCCTTTGAGCCCCTCGCCACGTGCTCCTTGCTATACCTTTCCTGGAAGGTAGCCTTCCTCGTAGCTATCACCTCTGCACGCAGTGTGTCCGAGATCAGGGCGCTGACCTGTTTTTTATAAGGACAAGGTGCAGCTACGCCCCCATCCAGCCTTCCTTCCTAAGGTGGTCTCTCCCTTCCATGTTAACCAGGACATTTTCCTGCCGGTCTTCTACCCGAAGCCCCACACCTCTGGAAGGGAACAGCAATTGCACACGCTCGATGTCAGAAGGGCTCTCGCTTTTTATTTAGACCGCACCAAGCCCTTTCGTAAAACAACACAGCTCTTTGTTGCGGTGGCGGATCGGATGAAGGGCCAACCGGTCTCCGCCCAAAGACTCTCCTCCTGGATTACCTCGTGCATTCGCACCTGTTACGAACTCGCGGGCAGGCCCGCCGAGCAGATAACAGCACACTCCACGAGAGCGCAGGCGTCCCCTGTGGCCTTCCGGGAGAGAGTTCTGATCATGGACATCTGCAGGGCGGCCACCTGGTCCTCCGTCCACACCTTCGCCACCCACTACGCCATAGTCCAGCAGGCCAGGGGCGATGCGGCGTTTGGGTCAGCGGTCCTACGCTCAGCAATGGGTCAATCCGACCCCACCTCCTAGGTATTGCTTGTAGTCACCTAACTGGAATGCATGTGAGCAATCACTCGAAGAAGAAAACGAGGTTACTTGCCTGTAACTGTTGTTCTTCGAGATGTGTTGCTCACATCCATTCCAAACCCGCCCTCCTTCCCCACTGTCGGATTAGCCGGCAAGAAGGAACTGAGGGGGGGCTGGGTCGCAGGGGTACTTATGCAGCGCCATAGAGGCACCACTCCAGGGGTCTCCCTGCTCGACCCAGCCTGTTGCTGGGGGAAAAATCTTCCGACAACTGTGCCCGTGGCGCGTGCCTAACCTAACTGGAATGGATGTGAGCAACACATCTCGAAGAACAACAGTTACAGGCAAGTAACCTCGTTTTCTTTTGAAAGGTACTTTAACCAATACATACCAAACTGTCTTCATCTTCAAGCTACACAAAACTGAGTTTTCTGAAAGGTCCTGTCCCCTGACTTTGAACCCCTCAAAGAAGAGAGACATCTGTGGTCATCTTAGTTTAGATAGTCCTATACACCAGACCCTTGCTAGAATGTGGGATTTGGAATCCGTGCCCAGTACCACATTATAGTGGGGACTGCATTAAAAGGAACTAAATTTGGGATCCATGAACTAAAATTGGGATCCATGGCCACAACTGCGTTATGTCCGAATTCACTTTATATAGACACACATTCTAGGGAGGGTACTTCCAAATTATAACAAACTTTACTTTTTTCCTGAACTGTCCCCAAGTCACTGTCTTGGATGCAGTCAAACCTGATGTGATGCAAGTCCTCCAGACCCTGAGAGGATGCCTCATGGAGACACTATTGCTGAACACTATTGTGATTACTGAACACTATTGTAGCCATATGGCCTGATGTTTACAGCACGGTCCCAGCTGTGGCTGCTGTATTCTTCCTGCTAAATCCAGGATATCCTGGTCTTTTTAAGGGAAAGTAGTTCATAAGTTTGTTTTGTGGCTGCAGCTTTTGCATTCTGATCTGCTGTATTTGGAATGTTAATAGCTGTTTGACTCCCTACCTGTTCAATGATTGTTTGCTTATGTACTTTTTTTTTTCTGTTGTTACTTTGACATGGGCTTCAAATGCTTTTTCTTCTCTTCATGTTTTATGTGACTATGGAGTGGTGAAAAGTGCTGGATTAACATTCCTCTATTTTGAAGTCCTGTGTTTAGACAGAGGTAATGTAAACTTCATGACTTTGCCTTATCAGATCTGGAAGACTGCCCGTAGAGAGAAAAGTCTCCTCCATACTCCATTCTGGATCTCTGTAGGTTGCCAGTCAGTCCATGTCCCCGGGGAATTAGATTTAGACTGACACTCATCCTGAGTGGTATATTTGAGTATGTCTGCTGAGAGATCATCACTTTTTGTTTTTGCTGAATGGCTGTTCATTGCTTTTTGTTTGGATTTTTAAGCATCCTCGTTGTTCCTTGAGTTCTAGAACTGGCTGTGAGTCTTTTGATTTGTTCTAATCTGTTTTTACATTAACTTTGGGTTCCTTGTACTTTGTGTGTTAATGTTTAAATGCCTAAATAGGGTATTCTTTTCCTTTAAATTTAGTTATGGTCTAAGAAGCTTTTTCGTGAGGAAGATGTATCCTTGAATGAGGAGGTTCATTTCAGAGTGAGAAGTGAATGCAAATCTGATAATACAAGTGAACCAAGCAACTGGGTGGAGATTTCTACTCCCCCAAAAGGTACCCACTCTAAAACCTAACCTTGAGCATGTTACCTTCTTTATATCTGACTAAGTACACATCATTGTGCTTTCTGGGATGGAGTACAAGAAAGCTGAATCTTAAGAAAAATAAAACTCTGTTCAAATCTTAAATTAACTGGAAGTGTCTGTATCTTTGCACATCCCGATACACTTTAAAAGGTCTCACCTGCCAGGACATTTAGTTCAGGATTGTTTGTTGTTTATATTATTAGCTCTTGTAGGAGAAACAGAAAATCCTGACACCAATCCTGGCAGGTGAGTAAGATAGCAAATCAGAGGGACAAGGTGGGTGAGGGAATAGCTTTTGTCTGGTTTACACAAGCTTTATTTGAAAGCTTGTCTCTCTTACCAAAAGAAGTGGTCCCAATAAACTATATTCCCTCACCTCCTCGTCTTGCTAATATCCTGGGACTAACACAGGTACAACAATACTGCATACAACTGGGAAATAATTGTCATATGTTTGGTTCTTAAAGTGTGCACCTCTGTAATGGTGAAACCTACCCTGTGTGCCCTGCTAACAAATTTGATTCTTAAACTTTTCATCTCTGAATTTCTTTTAAAAAATGAGGAGAATATAAGTGATTGAGCCAGGGGAGAATGGCTAAGGGAAACACATTTTATGAGGAGTGTCAGGGATGAGACAGGTGTATAGAGGACTGATAAGCAATAGGCCACAGGGCAGAGTCTAGTCGCTTGGGAGTAGAGAAAGCTACAGGGAGAAGTGGTCAGGAAAGCAAGTGACAGTAAAGGAAGCAAAAAAAGCAGGTCAACTGGAAAGAAAAGTAAAGTTACAGTGAGACACTGAGACCTGGAAGCTTTCATTGATTAAAGGGATTCAGTGTCCTAGGAATACCGTGTATCCTTTGATCTAAGGACTGTTCTGATGCACCACAGAGGTGGACCATTAGGAATGAGTGGGCTAAACAGAGTCTCTTGTTTTCAAAAAGCTATCTGCATAGGCATCCGTCACCTTAGTAGCTAAGCACAATTTTAATTTTCCTGTAATAAACCTTCAAGTAGTTGCTTCCGCAGAAGAAACAAGTTTAGGAGCAGAAGTGAGTTTCCAGGCTTGGCACCAGTTGAAGGCTGGGCTCTTTATGGAAGTAACAAATATGTGTGGTTCCTAAGGATTATTGTGGTGTTACCTGATATGTTTATTTCTTCTCTAAGATGTAATCAGTTAATGCAGTAGTGGATGGGAGGAAATGAAGAAATTAAATTTAAAAAAAGAAACTTCAGACTATCCAATTTTGCCACTTTTTGTGTGACATGAAATTAAATATGAAGAACCTGATTCTATAGCTGCTCTACCCACCATGGGCTATCCTGTTGCCATCCCAACTCATGGTGGCTATGTAATCATTTGTTTTTGCCATCTGTCACTTGTTTCCTAGTGTTTTGAATACAGTAGAGGTATCTTAGAGGTACAGTAGTCATGACTGAAACTTGACTCTGACTCACGTTTGCCCCTGAATACTATTTTAGAGCCAGTTATTTCCATATTCAAAGGACATGAAAATAACTGTGATATCCCAGTAACCATGGGTAAGCATTGATGGTTTCTAATGGCAGCAGCTATAATGCAGTTCATGGCTTTGCAACACTATGCCTTTAACTGTCAAGGATTTTAACTACAGTCATTCTAAAGAACCTAGGTTTTATTGGAATACTACTTTCTGTTTCACATCTCTTTCTGTATGTAAAATTATTGTTCGTACTAGTTCAGATTAAACGAATGCAAGAGTTCAGGCTTTTCTGGGTCACGTGTGTCGAGAAGGAGCCATGCACAGGTTCAGGCATTGCCGTGCTCTACAAGTGAGTGACTTTCACTTGCTGCCTAATGAAGGCATTCATGGTAGCCCGAGAAACCCCCACATTGCCTTTTACTGGAAGGTGAACAATGCCAACTGCTAAGGTATTCACTAATCAAAGGGAGGGTGCTCTGATAGTTGGGA
Source organism: Sternotherus odoratus (assembly GCA_032164245.1). Taxonomy (NCBI): domain Eukaryota; kingdom Metazoa; phylum Chordata; order Testudines; family Kinosternidae; genus Sternotherus; species Sternotherus odoratus. The sequence goes on along the minus strand of JAVMKO010000009.1, from coordinate 83,675,581 downwards.
AAGAAAGGCACTTAAACTGGTAGGAAAAATCTTTCTAAAAAGTCTTTAAACTTGGGTTACAGGTGCTGCAGGCACTGCTGCTGTTGGCATAAATTGTACTTGGTACAACTTGGAGTACATGGTCTGCACATGGCTTCCTGGACAGAATGCAAGTGCTAGTACCAGCTACACTCTGTACTACTGGTTTGTATTGATTGATATTTTTTCCTGATTTAAAAGTACTCTGTATACCTCTGACTTTTTTTTTTTTTTTTTTTTTTTTATTGCCCATTGCCTTGAAGGATCCCAATGGTCTAATACAGAGACTATAACTGTGAGTCCCATCTAGCATGATGCCTCTTTGGGAGCTGATTTGCTTGTATGAAGCATTTGACCTGCCCCAGAAACTCATTTTTAAAAATCTATATGTTGGTTCTATCTTCTGTCTTTAAGAAACTGATTTATTCCTGGAAGTTATGGAGTAGGATTCCACTTTAACATCTTCAGCAAACTTGCCAACTGTCTTCCATAAATAGTCTTCTGTTACAAGACAACAGGGTTGTGAAGAGAGGAAGACTTTGGCACGGATATTTATATACACTAACCAGTGCGCACTCTCCGATATTGATATCTTTCCTGAAAGTTTAGACTGCAGTAACTTCTGCAGAGATGTAAAGAGAGAGTTTTGAATTTCTAGGGGACTTTGCACCTTCTTGGGGTAGCACTTTGCACCCCTCTCCCGCAATCCTTTCCTGCACAACCCATGTTGGTGTAGTGGATGAATGTGAATATAAGGCCTCTCAGCTGCTTAGGTTGTTGTCATTAGCTGGCAACAAATTCCCACCAGTCCAGAGAGGTGATTAGCTGGAATAGAGTCCAACTGGAAGGAAGGAATTCCATATTAATATATCTTTGTATTCCTAATTTTCCTGAAAATTCCGGGGTGGTTGAAAGGGGTAGGCACTCAACAGGGAGGTGGATAGTGGGGGAGGAGGGATGGAGTGGGGGAGGCTGAAGGTGCATAGGAGAGAGACACTGCAACAGCTTCCCCACCTCCTACGCATGGGGGCAGGCAGTACAGAAACGTCACTCCTGTTGTGGTGCCAGAGGCAGTGAGAGTTTTTTCTTCACTGCTGTGGGGCACAGGAAGGAAGGCATCTATAGCAGCAGTATCCCAGCTCATGTGGAAGAGCCAGGAGGTCCCTGCTGTGATTGCTTCCAGAGGGTAAGGTGGGAAAACAAGGAGGAGGAAGGTGTGTGGGTGGCAGCAATTCTCTTGGGCAGGTGGGTAATTAGTAGAGTGGGTTTTGTGGGAGGGACTCTTGACTGGATTAGGCAAACACCCAAACTGTGGGGCCCGTCCTCTTAAGGGCGTGTGGAGGAACATTTGGGGGAGCACAGCAGGGCCCCGGACAGCCCCCATCAGGGTGCCTAGGGGAGCGGCACCCAACTCTGCCCAGCCCCAACCCTGTCCTTGGCCCCCAGATCTGCCACACTCCCAGCCTCTGACCACAGTCTCTGCTTATGACCACAGCTCCGGGGAACATGTGCAGATTACATTCGGAGTAAGGGGGTTGCGACTGAAAAAGCTTGGGGACCTCTGCTCTATAACGGCTAGTAAATTACAGGATTTGGACTAGCTACTTCCCATCATAGAGTGGACTAACTTCCCTTTCTGGGGTGGGGGAATGTCAAAAGGAATTAATCAGAGGTTGAATTCTTTTTCCCTGGGGATTTTTGCCCTCCTGGAACAAACTATTTTGAACAATTTTTTAAAAAAACTTAGGCTAGAGGTAGCAGAGTTGTCTGTAATGCTTTGAGTTAAAGGGCCCAAGACTTGCTTCTGTTTTGCTACAGCTTTGTACGGAGAAATCACTGTGTTTCGTGCTTTGGCATTCCTTGAAGTGTGAGTGAAATGATACTGTGTTTATTTAATCTAATCCCGTCTCTTATTGCTGTAACCCAACCTTCGTGCAATGCCCATTTTAACAATCTTGTAAAGCTGGTTTAAAAGCAAATGTGACCATCATTGCCCTGGTGTCTGAAATTAAACATAGTATGTTTACATTTTATTCTTGTAGGTATGAAGGCCTGGGAAATCAGCAGCAGTGCCAGAATTTTATCTATGGAGATAACTTCGGATGTAATTTCAGTCTTTCCATCCCAAATTCCACAGATCCGTATCCAACTATCAGTATTTTGATCAGAGACAACTCGGAGGAAATTAGGCCGGTCTGTGTAAACAGAAATCCAACAACAATCAGTAGGTTTAAAAAGTAGATTATGTACTTAATGCAGAGTGTTAGGTTTAAGTATCAGTCAAAGAAAAGGGATGGAATTTGTTTTGATCATGTACTGTTCAGTGCAAAAAGAGACAGCTTGTTTAACCTGACAAGAATACACCCAGAACACATATCTGTATGTATTCTAGCAAGAACATTATGTAACGTTCATAAATTGTGCATGAACACACAAGATTCTCTTGTAATAGGCTGATCATCTTATCAAGATTAAATTGTATCAGTGATACCTCTGGATGAAACTCAGCACTAAACCTCTTGACAATCGCCAATTCCTTGTGTGTTACTCATCCTAAATGTCTCAGGTCTTCTGGGAGTTGGGGATAGGAGGGTGAATCTGGATAGCATTGGTGGAGCCATTTAAATCCATTCTCTTCCATCTTGAATCCAAAGTTTTGGATTCCCCCTGGGTATGAGTCACCGGCATGTAGTGAGAACAGCAGATGCATCCGATCAGCTATCAGCTTGCAATTGAAACTCACTGCAGGTACCAGATTTTTGCAGTAATAGTGGGAGATGTTGGGGTATTTTTGCCCTTGTGTGTGTTATCATTCACCTAAACTACACAACCCCTTGTCCTTAACGATCCTTTCAACCTTCTTGCCAGTCTGTGGCATTTGAAAATTGTCAGGGACCTAGGGATTTGTACACAACTTCCTGTGAATTTTATTGTAAAGTAGCCAATTATTTTTGACAAATGAAGGGCACTCTTTGGTGCCTCTTAGACCACACTCTGTCATGTTGGAACATTGCGGCTAATCAGAGCTCTTTGTAGTGTGATGACTAGCTTCTGAGAAGCTCTATCACGTTGCAAGGCAAATGAGTTCATCCAGCATGTTGCTTCTTGGCAGAATAGTCTCATTAGTTTGACTTCCTGGTGTGAGAAATTACACTGTATTTAGAAATACCAAGGACTTGCCATTACCGAGTAGTGGTTTAACTTGCACAATTTTTGAACATGCCATCTCACAGTCATGTTCAAATTTCCTAATAATGAAAGCATCATTTTAGTGGTTGATTTGTCATTACATGTTAGCAAATGCTTCCGTGTAAATGGAACCTCTGTGCTGTGCTCCAGACAATATGACTAGTGCAGAACAATACAGTCATTGCATCTTATCTGCTCTTACTTTTCATGAGATTTGATTTGGGAATTCATCAGAGGTGGTGTTGATCCTGATACAGGGTGACCAGACAGCAAGTGTGAAAAATCGGGGCAAGGTTAGGGGTAATAGGTGCCTACATAAAACAAAGCCTGAAATACTTGACTCTCCCTATAAAATTGGGACATCTGTCACCCTATCCTGATATTGAATCTGTCAAGCTCTTCCCTCACTTTTCAATATCCTAATTGCTGTGTGTGCATTATGCCTTGTACTGCTATATCGAGTGACTCTTTGTAACTGCTATGTACTTTAATCATATTATAAATGGCAAAATAAACTTAGTACAAAAATTTGGATTTTTTTTTCTATTTCAGTAAAACCTGGACCTCCAAGGATTGTAACAGTATCGATAGTCAAAGATGAAATACATATAGAATGGCAAAAACCAGGCACCTTTCCACCAAACTGTTTAGTTTACCACGTAGAACTTAAAGACAGCAAATCGGACTCCGTTCAGCCACGTGATGTAACTTCTTTTTCATTAATTATTTACAATGGAATGGAAATTTGTCATATGTGGGGGTTTTTAATATCTTCAAACTGTTAATATCAACTCAAGTGTTGCCATCAAAGAACTATAATTGTATGTGGAGCAGAAATGTGTAGGTTTATTAACTTAATTGAAACTGTATATGTGGACATAACTGGTTTTCCTCTCATGGAATGGAGTTCAGTAATATGACCGTGCATTGAAACTACAGCCAGTTTTCTGAGTCTCTCACCTTAGCTACCCATTTACAGTAGCAAAGTCTTGGTATACAGTAGACTCTCGATTATCCAGGATGATAGGGAAAAATTAATCCTGGTTAATAAAATCCTGGATAATCACCATCCATAGGAAATATGGGGAGGGGGATTCGTTCACCAGCCACCGTGCGCTGGAGGGAGGAAATGTTGGTTTACTGGCTACCCTGTGCCCTGGTGGGGTTGTTCTTTTTGTGTGCTTGCAACGGCAACAAAGCCAGAGCCGACCCTGTGAGTTACGCAGAATTTTTTGACATCCTGGTTAATCCACATCCTGGTTAACCCAATCCTGGATAACCGAGAGTCTACTGTGTACATAATGTACTCTGCAAAACTTCTGAACACGGTAATAGCTCTTCAGATACATACAGCATAACTACATTATCCTACGGCCTGTCTCCCAGTCAGATCCTCATATTCGTGTGCTTTGGTTTCATGACTTTATTATCGCAAAGAAAATAAACATGCTGATTTGTAGTTCTGTGCATGTAGCAAGCAAGGGGGGAAGAGGGAAATAATCACACACTGAAATCCACCCAACTGCACTTCTATCAGTGTGTGGATGTGTACTTGCTTGTGCATGCCTATATCTGAATAACCGAACTAGGTGTGCCATTAAATCAGTAAGGAAAACAGCTTAGTATGCTATGTACTAGTTTCGATGCTTTATAACTTGGCAAAGCAAGAGTCCTTTCCTGAGGACTGTGTACACAATAAGTTACAAACAAAACTGAGTGGTCCCCACACCAAAAAAGGCACTAGATGATTTTGTTCCGTCCTCCCTTTATTTCTCCCACAGGAGAAATGAGAGAAATAGATGCGGTTCTCAAACTTCATCGTACCACAATCCGCTTCTGACAACAAAAATTGCTACACGATTCCAGAATGGGGACTGAAGCCTGAGCCCAGAGGGGGAGGGGGCAAAGCCCGAGTCTCATTGCCCCAGGAAGGGGGGCCAAAACTTCAGCCCAAGGGCTTCAGCCCCAGACAGTTGGCCTGTAACCACCTGAGCTTCGCTGCCCAGGGTGCAGGTCAAAGGCTGAGCCCTCAGCTTCGTTCCCGGGCAGTGGGGCTCAGGCTTCAGCCCAGGGGGGGTTGGGGGGGAGGGATAGCTCAGTAGTTTGAGCATTGGCCTGCTAAACCCAGGGTTGTGAGTTCAATCCTTGAGGGGGCCATTTAGGGATCTGGGGCAAAAAATCTGTAAGGGGACAGTACTCGATCCTGCTAGTGTAGGCAGGGGACTGGACTCGATGACCTCCAAGGTCTTTCCAGTTCTAGGAGATTGGTATATCTCCATTTATTTATTTTATTTTATTTATTTTATGTCTAATACCAGCCCTGGCGACCCCATTAAAATGGGGGTTGCAACCACTCTTTGAGAACCGCTGAATAGGACAAATGCCCAAACTGCATTTTATCAAACTTCCTTGGAGAAATTGGCCCTTCTTTTACTTCTCACGGAGATAGGGGCAGACTCTGGTGTAGGGAAAGCTTGGGCAGTGATTCTGCCCTCCTGATGGAGGGAGGGGAAGGCAGTAGAGCTCATGCAGGTATTTGGGGGAGCTTGTAGACCTCCCCTCCAGGCCATTCCGCCTCCGTTTAACCTCTGATGCTAAGTGTTGTAGCAGGAACCCTGAGCCGCAGCTAAAGGCGAATACATGTTGTGAAAATCTAAATTCCTTATCTTTTACCCTTTTATTTTATGGCGTTCAAAAATACAAAAGGCAAATGTTGCTTTAGTCAAAACATTCAGTCTGATTATGTTGAAGTTACACAGTGAAACCAAGTTTGTAAATGTCAGGAATCCTGTTATAAGAAAAGAGTAAATATCTTTAATTTCTTTATTTTAAGATTAAAGGGTTCACCAACGCTTGGTTTCCCAGTGTTCATCCTAACACTGTATACATCATCAAAGTGAGAGCTAGGCTTGAAGGAGCATGTTACAACAGCGGTCACTGGAGTGACTGGAGTGAGGAGAGGAGCATTGGTAAGAACAATCTTTCTTTGAATGGATCTGAATTTTTTTCTAACTTCAACTTCCAGCCATTAGACCTCTCATTCTTTTGTCTGCTATGAAAGGGCCCCGGAAGTGTCAGATTCTTTCTTCCTGTGTAGGTACTTACAGCTATGACCGAGTTCCCTTTTAACCCTCTCTTTGAAGATAGTAAGCTTTACTACGTGAATTTTCATAGCTGTTGCTGTTGTATTTCATCTGTCACATTTTGAAAAGTTAGTGGTCACTTTCATTGCTTACGAAAGCATTTGTGAATTTGTAAGCTGAATATTCTTAAGTCTGTCATGTAGCCAGAAAAGAAGCCTTACATTAAACGTTGTTTTCATTATTCCTGAAGCACTTGGCTCTCTAAATTCTTTGGGATTTTTTTGTTTTGTTTTCCAGGTGAAAACACAGCCTTCACATTCCATGTTCCTTTAATACTCATTATTCCATTAATAGTAGCAGGAGCTACTATAGTTCTACTACTGTTCCTGAAAAGGTAAATATCTATACTCCTTTTATATTAAAATCTGTTACCGACTTATCTTTTAGTTACATTGCAGTCCGTCTCTGCTTTAGTTTACCTTTCCTGTGTAGGATGTATGTTTTTGACAGGTGGTTATCTTTCCTTTTATACCTCGGTGTATAAAATTAATATGGAGGTGCCAATCCAAGCTTTAGAGTTGAGTTTGAGTTGAGGTTTTTTATGAAAAAAATATGTTCTGGTTGCACTAACGCTGTGTAGTTTATCTACCTAAGAAAAAGGCAGTTCCTCTCACCCAGGGGTAGGGTGACCAGACATCCCGATTTTTAGGCATTTGTCCTGCGTCCGGACCATACTTTTGGTCAGGACGCCCTTTTCTCCTGATTTCGGGACCTTCAGAAGAGCCCGGCGCCGGAGGAGAGCTGCTGCCAGCGGGCAGAGGGAGGCGGGGTGGCAGAGAGCCCTCTTCCCTCCCTCCCCTCTGACAGAGACAGAGTCAGGAGAAGGTGGACTGAGTCCGGCAGCTGGAGAGCGCTCTGCTGCCCGGGACATGCTGCGGGGCGGGGGCCCAGCATGCATTCAGCTCCAGAGCAGAGAGCCCCCCCTTGCAACCTGGCTCCAGCAGCTGCCCCCGCGCCTCCCCCATGGGTCCCCCAGCATCCCCTTGCCGCCCCCTCAGACCTTCTGCGGCTGGGGGCAATCAGAAGCCTCCCTTCTCTTCCCTGCAGCAACTGCTGCTGTAAGGTCCTAGTGCCCGCCATCTTCCACTGTCAGTGATAGGGGTGACCTGAGTTTGCTGCTGGGGGAGCAGGAAAGGGGGGCCCTGCCCCAGATCTTGCTGCTGCTGGCAGGGAAAGGGCTGGGGGGAGTCCTCCTCTCTGGCCCCAGTCCCAGAGCAGCCTGTCTGCACCCGTCCCAAACTCATCCCCAGCCCTGCCCCACCGCAAAGCCCACACCCCAGCCAGAGCTTACCCCCCCACCGCACCCCAACCCTCTACTCAGGCCCTGAACCACTCCAGCACCCCAAACACCTCATCTCCAGCCCCAGCCAGAGTCCCCTCCACACTCCAACCCTCTGTCCTATGCTACATTACATTATCCAATATTCATTTAAAAAATGTATAATAAGCAATGCTCTGGGAAAAGGGGAGGGGGTGCAAGGTAAAATTTTTGCCTAAGGCGCAAAATATCCTTGCACACACACCCCCATTGCTCCTCCCTCCCTCTCCCCCCTACCCCCTGCTCACCCAATGTGTCCTGATATTTTGCTCTTGCGATCTGGTCACCCTCAGGGGTTGCATATGCATTAGGCGCATGCTTGCAGCTCCCATTGACTTCCGTGGGAGTTGATCAGAGATATCCAAAGACAAAATTGGGCCTGTATGTACAACTCCTTTTCCATTTGTTGTTGGGAATGAAAGTGAGAAATAGAGGTGGAGGGAAGGCGGCATGGTCTGGGAGGACAAAAGATGGCCAGCGAAGACACAGTCTGGCTGACTTTCACCATAACATCCTAAATGCAACTTTGAAATGCTCTTTCTTTGGTTAATAAATTGTTTTCATCTAACACTATTATTTCTCTGTTCTAAAGGCTCAGGATCCTAATTTATCCACAAATTCCTGACCCTAGAAAAATTATTAAACGCATGTTTGGAGAGCAAATTGAGGACTCCCAGGTTAGTATCTGCCTGTTGGCTGTCAAGTGATCTCAGAATTAGAAGTCATCTCTACAGTCCCACCTCCTATATTAGTACTTTGCCTTTTAAATTTTAAAAGAATTTTAAAAAGATTTTACACTATACATAGGCCAAGTATTTAAGACAATGAGAATTATACAAAACCAAGTACAGTACAGTCTAAAACCGCGTTTTATGTATTCAGTTAAGCTTTTCTTAAGCAGTGTAAACTTTTTCTGCCTCACTAGTTTACTAAATGCCTTTATGCTATTGAACAAAGCTTGTGCTTTCCCTTCCAGTTCCATGAAATGGTTCTCTTTGCAACCCAATTCATCTGCTTTTCAGAGGCGTTCCAACCTCTGTCTTGAGTTTCCCAACAGACACCACAATGAATTGGTGGATGGGGTTAATTACGTCCTACTGTGAAGCCACAGGCCCTTTGCACCTTTGCGATTGTTCTGGTTATGCTACATTTAATTGTGTTTACATCCCCTTTTCTCGCTGGGCCAATCCAGACACAGCAGTTGGAGAGAGCACATTGAACCTTTCTGCTGAGGCCATTCCCAGTTTATAGTGCAGCTGTTGGCTTACCACAGTGCATTGTCTCTGTCGTCTTCATCTGGAAAATATACTGTCCCTGACCGCTTTAGAGAGGACTAAAGAACGATTAAGGGTGTCTGCCCGGAGCCTGGGCTGAACAGCTTCCCCTGAGAGAAGTACTGGTGGGCTCTGGCTCCCAAGGCTTTCCAATGACTACAGAAAAGAGGATCCAGTAGAGGAGAGAGCTGCTTCCGCTTTCAGCCTCTCAAGTGGGAGGGAGTTTGGGCAGCGTGAACCCAAGAAGCCCCACTCCCCATATTGAGGTGCAGGCTAGATACTCCCAGTGTGGAAGGGTAGGGAGGTCCCATGTCTACGCCAGCTCTCCCTGACTGCAGCATCCAATGATCACTGAGGCCCTTCTAAGGGTGGTTCTAGTTCCACCAGGGTTAGAACTGCAGTGTTCCTCCTGTCACTATTCTCCTGCCGCCACCTTCCCTATCTGATCCCAGTAGCAGCCGCCTCCCACCTGAATGAGCTCAGTGTCCCAGGGCCGGCGACAGAAATTTGGGGGCCCCCTACTCTGATCGTTTGGGGGCCCCCCACAGCCCAGCTGGCACTTCCGCCCCCCACCCCCCACCCAGCCCAGCCGGCGATCCCCCCCCCCCCAGCTGACAGCGGCTAGCGGCAGTGCGGGGTCCTGCGGTGCGCGCCGCCCTCCCCCCCCCCCCCCCCCCCGTGCGCACTTTCTCCACCGGACTGCGCCGCTGCCTCCTTCCGGGGACACGCGCTCGTCCGGGGGAGAGCTGCACCGCCTCCCCGCCACTTCCACACTCTCCAGGCGTGGTGACAAGGGGGGATGACTACGGGTACTGCTGGGGCCCGGTACAGCTCTACCCGTAGTACCCCCGTCGCCGGCCTTGCAGTGTCCATGGGGAACACACACCCCACGTGCAGCTTGGCAGCGTTGTGGGACCCAGTCCTGACGTCTGGAACGTCCCGCTCGCATGCCTGCCCCTCTCAGAGAAGCTGCTGCGGCAGGGGGAGCTCTCCTGAGACTGGCCAAACCTTGGCACCAACCGAGGCCCCGTCAATTTCCTAGGAGGAGCAGCTGTGCACCCGCATACCTCTCCATAAGACATGCTCTTGGGCTGCCTCTGCTTCCCCCTCTGAACTGTACACTACCTACCCTGTAAAACTGACTGTTACCGCCACTAAAAGAGAGCCCGAGCCCTGAGGACACTGAAGATCTTCTGTAAGATAATGTATTGTATTCTCTTTCAGAGCTGTGCGAGGGATGACTTTTTAAATGTCTATAAGCCACCTATGGAAGAGGAAATCCACTATTTAGTTTGTGTAGAGAATCCAGAAAGCCCCACATCTGAAAACGAGGCCCGGGAAAGACCTGCTTTACAAGTGAAAGCCTTGTGAGGAAGACTTCGTTGTTGCTCTTTGTTTACCTCAGAGGATGTCTGAATATTGACAGTGGCTGGTCCGCAAGGCAAACACCCACATTCCATTCAGCAAACCCCTGCTGAAAACTCGCCTCTCTAGTGACACTCGGAAGATAAAATGCTGATCGTTGCCATCTTCCATCTGCTAAAAACATTACCCAGAGCCACCACGATATGCACGTCCATAAACCCTGGGACTGGCCCCACGACAGTGCCCCTCGTACCTAAGTCCAGCTCTTCTGACTACGTGCCTTTCTTACTTCTGCTCACACCTCACATTTGGACTGCAGACGGCTTGCAGCAGGAACTGGTTCTTCTGTGAAGCACCTTGCTCTGTTTGGTGAGAAGTAAAACAATAAACAACTTGTTTACAGCTTATCACTGCTGAAACAGAGGAATTGCCAGGAGATGGGATGGACCATTTAATCTGTCAGCCTGTCCCGGACAGCGGCCGATTCCATACACTTCAGAGGAAGGTGCAATAAATCGTCAAGGGGATTTATGGAATAACTACCTGTCTATAAAGGAAGCTTTTCCTAACGCCCCCAGTTACTGGCTACCAAAACCAGAGAGGAGGATTTGTGTCCTTTCTTTATAATATATGTATATACACAAGTCTCCTAGCATAACAGTGGATGTTGTCACTAGCCACACAAGTGTTTAATCCTTTTTGAATTCTGCAAAGCTCTTGGCCTCGAATATCCTTTTGACAGTGAGTTTCATCAGTTAATTATGCTTTGTTTAAAAACCATGGCAGTCTCTCACTTTAAATGCAAAGCCTTTCAGCTGCTGCTGCTGGGACTGGTTCTCTCCGTGCACCCTGCATAACCTCCAGACTGGGGAGAAAGGGAAAGCCTGCTTCTTGGGAGTAAGCCTCGCTCTTCCCCCAGTTTACATTGTGATGCTATTTTGTTCTTGGTTTTCTCCTCTGAGAACTTGAAGCTTTTTGAAAGGAGGAGGGGCTGACTTTATTTCAACCTGTCTCTGCTGATGGTATTTATCTTTAGTGATTGTGCATCACAGACTTTAAGGTCAGACGGGACCATCGTGATCAGTACAGGAACTCCTCACTTACAGTCGTCCCAGTGAACGTTGTTATGCTGCTGATCGATTAGGGAACATGCTTGTTTAAAGTTGTGCTATGCTCCCGTCTAACGTTCTTTGGCAGCTGCCTGCTTTGTTCACTGCTTGCGGGAAGAGCAGCCGGTTGCACATAGCTGGTGGGTGGCTGGAACCAGGATGGACCGGCAGCCCCTCATCAACTAGGCCCTTCTCTCTCAGAAGCTGGAGAGAGACTGTTCAGCTCCTGCTTCACAGCCCTTTTATAAGGGCCAGCTGAGCCCCAATTGGGCCTGGCCCCAGCTGTGGCTGCCTTCCTAATCAGCCGAGGCTTTTCTCTCAGCCCCAGCCCTTTACAAGGGCTGGGTTTTAACCTGTTCAGGGCTGGAGTGTGTAACCACCCTGCTGCACCATCTTCCATAGAGCAGGGGGGACATAGGAGGAAGGAAGCTGGCAGCAGCTGGTCTCTGCAAGCTGATCTAATTAACAAGGCAGTGTACTTAAGAGTGGGCATACTTAAAGGGGAATCTCTCTCACACACAGGGTGTGTCTCTCTGTTTGCCCTCCCTCCTTTCCTGTTCCTTGTAGAGTGTGAGAGTTAACCCTTGAGGGCTCAGCCACTTGCTAGTTCATTTAGCAGTAAGGCATTCCCTGGGAAATATCCCACCCTCTGACTCCTCCACCTCAACCAAGCTTCACAATCATCACTGTGTACCAGTATTAAATTGAAATTGTTTGTTTAAAACTTATACTCTGTGTGTGTGTGTGTGTGTCTGTGTCTGTGTGTGTGTGTTGAGCTAAGAAAGCATTATCTAAATAGTCTTAGGTTCCAGGGAAATTTTTTTTACCCTACATAACTCCCTCATTTACATTAATTCTTATGGGGAAATTGGATTCACTTAACATTGTTTCGCTTAAAGTCGCATTTTTCAGGAACAGAACTACAATGTGAAGTGAGGAGTTCCTATAGTTGATTGTTCATAATATTCTCCTTAGCTGTGTTTGAGGTTGTTTTCACCAGGCTTTCCTGCTGTAAATTCTAAGCATAACCTATTGTGTGCTTTTATGCTTCAAGCAGGGTTACTCTCTGGCCATCATTATGCCTCTTAAAGATGGGGAGGAAAAACTGCAGAAAAAAAATCATATCTGCTGGCCTTGCATGGTGGATTAGGGATTTTCTCTCTCCTCTAAATCCCCTTGGCAGTCTCTGCTACCAAGTGCAGTCCAGTTAGCTGATAAGAGACCCAGCTCTAAGCAAATTGGAATAGGCCACCTCAGAAGTTTCTTTGGAAGCCATTCAGACTGGAAGGGACCTCGTGGGTCAGTAAATCCATCCCCCGCGAGCCCAGGCAACCCTATCATCATTCTCTTCATACATGTATCGAACCTCAAAACGAGGATGCAATCTCAGGGATTTTAATAACAGGTATAGCAAAACGCTCTGCCTCTGAAAAACTCTAACATCAGCTAATAGGTTGCTCCAAAGGGAGAAGAGTTTTAAAGAATATCCTGTCTGTTAAATTCTCTTTCCAAACTTCACCTCCTTTCACACACACGTTCATTGTACATATTCTAAAGGTATTCCATTTACTTCTCAGATCTTACCATAGTTAAAATGATCTACCTCAACTGGAATGGTATTAGCTCTGGTATCACTGTGTGACCAGGAACGTAAGACGACAGTAAAAGGGAGGGCAATCAATAGCTTTTCTGTAAAGGTTGGATTTCTTTCTTACCAGTCAAGGAAGAAAATTATTGGCACTTTGCCACAAGTTCTTTTGAGTTAACTTTGCAGTGTTTCTGGCAAAACTGAAGCTTATTAAAGAGAAAAATTGTTTGGTTTTGTGTGTTTTTTAAGTAGTAGGGTAGTTCTAGGCCAAAAGGAACCTTTTTTTAATTAAGAGAGAAATGTAGGTCCTGATGAGGATGTTGTGAATAACTTTTTGTTTCCTGACTGAATAGAGAAGACGCTTCCCGGTAAATGAATTTATTGCGTCTATTAAGTTACATACCACAATGCAATGTGAGCACACTTGAATTGCTGTTTTTTTTTCTTTTTGTCCATATGCCATTTTTAGTAGACTTCTTGACAAGGTTAGGATTTATTTTTCAGCTTTTGTAATGATGTGAATCTTCTAACGTTTGTTTTCTTTTATTACAGTTACTTGATTGTAATTTTGTTAAAAGGATGAATAAAAATATATTTGAATAACTTGCCTTTCAATTTAATTGAATAGCTTCTTTGTATTTTAATGAGAGAATAAATCGAGAGACTGAAAAGTGGGAGCTGTTTAGTTTAGAGAGAAGATAAGTAAAAGGGAATATGCTGGAGGAATACAGAATAGGGAATGGTACACAGAAGGCAAAGCGGCCATTCCTGTTTACTATTCTGGTATAAACATGCTAATTCCATGCCGTAAACTAAGAGAATGCAGAAGGTAGCATTTTTCACTTGGGTGTTCAGGCAAAAAGAGGGGGTGTACATAGAGCTTTAGCTTTCATCTTGTGTATTCCCATTAAAATAGTCTGTAACTACGTCAGCATGTCCTACTCACTAATGCAATGGAATATCATACAGAGTCTTCAAACTTAAATGTGTGTAGCACTATTGAGAAGACCAAGAAGGGTTTAAGATGTTATTCTAAATCAGATTTCTTTTAATTACTGCAATTACTGCAATTTGGATCTCATGTTTTGTTAACAGGAACTTATTAAAGTCTGGTCGTGTTTCTTATTTAGGAAAAAAAAAAGAGGAAGTAGGGGTGAGAGGGAGAGAAAACAATGAAAAGTAGGAAAATGCAGCTTCTGTCTGATTCTTGCAGTTCAATAACGAGAAAACCACAGGTGCATGATTCACAGCTGGGACCTGGCAAATTTCTATCAGAAAATCAGGCTGCTTAGAGATTGACAAACAAACTGGTCACAGCAAAATGGTGCAAGGTTAGATTTGTCCTTACTGGCCAAGTTCAAGTCTTCTCAGATAACAGAGCATAGCAGACTCAGACAAGAGGGTGATGATAGGAACATTAGCATCACTGTTTGGAATTCAGCCACCTTTTTGTAAACCAGCAAAGGAAATGTTTCTGAAAGCTAGGAGTGACTTAAACCAAGGAATAGAAAGGAAGACAGTAGTTTAAATGCCGTTGTTGCAACTTCTGTGATAACAAAAGTGACAAACGGTGGGTATTGCACGCTGGAAAGAAATCGGCACATAAAAGGAACATCCTTTATAATAAGGATAATTTAGAGATGAAATAGATATCAACCTTTGTTACCTCTAGAGCTCTGTGCACATCTGGCAACAGAATCCTGTACTGCCTGAAATGTCTTAATCTGACCCTCCCGAAGGAATTTGGCCATGTAAATGCTACTGCCTGTCACTTTGCCACTGATTTGAAATGAAATGAGTCACTTCTTGACACTAGCACTAGGTGGCAGCGCAGTTTTCATTCACATTGCCTTTTCCAAATTGGCTTAATCCACTTTGGAAGTGCATTAAAATAAACCCAAAAAAGAAATTCTTGCCCTGGATTAAGAGGGTCCATACACAGTGTTACTCCGGAATAGCTATCCTACTGTAGATTCACACCCTATTTTACACCAGACACTAACCATGTCTTACTTTAGTTAGTCTTTAAGGTGCCACAGGATTCTTTGTCACTTCTGCAATTCCAGACTAACACAGCTATCTCTCTGATTTTTTACACCAGAGGAACTTTCATGTCAGACATTACCCCAGAATCAAGGGGAGTTGAGAAGCACAGCGCTGTTAGTCAGAGCTTACTCATAACTAAGGAGATGACCAGATCATGGAAGTCACAGATTCCATGACTTTACTGGAGCTCTGTGACTACTTTGGCTTCGACTGTCAGTGGCTTTAGCTGGGGCTGTATGCCCAGGGCTGGGGCCATGCACGCCGCTGCAGCCGGAGTCGGGGCTGTTCCTCCCCCTCACCTCCCCACATCCACCCCATGGCAGCAGGGCGTAGGCTCTCATTCACCCCCACACACCTTGTTTTTAGTAACTCTCACAGACCGGTCACTACTCCCATGAATTTTTGTTATTTTTTGACGGTTACTAAAAATAACCGTGACAAAATCTTAAACCTTCCTCATCATTGGTTTTCCACGTGCTTTTATTCCATAGAAGAACTTCTCTCTCTCATTCATTTTGCAGGGGTTTTTTTTCCTTTAAAGAAACAGTAGTAGGAAATGGAGACCCTACACTATATCACTTATGCTCTAGATTTCAAAAGGTTCCATTCACCTTGGCTTGCATCCAAAATCTTGATGGTTGGTTGATTTGGGTTTTTTAATTACCCTGACCTGAGTAGCACAGGTTTTTAATAACTTATTTACAAATTCTTTGCAGTGGTGTGAGCTCAACCATCTCAGGGATGTGCTAGAGAACCACAGGCCTGTGGCTACACCACCGGACTGGAAGCCAGGAGACCAGACTGCCGGGGGCTTCCTATGTCACCTGGGCAAGTCACTTAATCTGAAGTCAACGAGAGCTTCAGGGGCTCGGTACCTGGAGAAACGTTATTTCGGAATCTGACTTTAAGCCCCCCCATCTCTAACCTGTTAGTGGGCCAGTGCTGTAGTGACCGTTGGGGATGTGGGGGGACTATGTAATCGAAGTACTGGTCTGTAACCCTGTGTGAGACCTGCTTAGAGAAGCAAATTTACTATATCGTTACAATGGGTTATTACTTGCCCTGTCTGAATGTACTGATCTAGCATAATAGGGAACTGGAGGAAAAACAAGCAGGAAGAATGCACCAGTACACACCTGAAAGACAACGGGGAAAGCTACATCCTACATCCCACCTCTGATGAAGTGACACACCCTGTTTTGCCGAGGTTGGGAGCCGAGAGATGCAAAGGCACCACACAGCTGAAAAGCCCCTGTCAGGAAATTAAGAGGACTGTTCTGAGGAACAGGCTGTGTGAAGAGGTTGGGCCTACAAGGTGAGCTCTACACAGATAGGCCTCGGTAGGGGCTGGTTTATTGTTTTAGGTCTGTTTTCTCTGAATGTGTTGTGCTATTAAATACACTTGGCTTTGAGGAGGCTGTCTGGTCACTAGACACCACTATCACGCCTCCTGGGGGGACAAGAGCTGCAGGTATTGCACATCAGGTAGACCTGCTGAGGTAATCATGGTAAGTCACAGGAGACTCCGTCCAGGCCCTGATCTGAGAGTGGCTGTGGCATGATTTCAGCCCCAGTGAGGCCTGAGACCTGAGAGGGGATTGGCCTCAGAGACAGAGCCTGGTAACTGACCGGTGACCACAAATAAGTCGCTGCAGAACCAGGCATCATTTTCATTTGGTTGCTAAGCCAAGATTTTTGTCTCCTCTGTCTTCAGTCCAAATTACTCTACCAAATATGGTAACGGGCCAGCATGAGCTTATGCTTAGGAAGAAGAATACATGGAGCGAGGTAAGACAGGGCACTGTGTACATATACACCAGATAGGACTGGAGCGTTATTTATCACTGTTTAGAGTTCTCTCAAGGAGGTTTTAAAGGCCTTGTCTGAAGAGTTAGCACTTTACAGGATGCTGTAAACGTGTGGCAAAAGTAAACATCATAATTTAAAAGATGCTTCTGGCTACGTGATACTTAAAAGTGCACATGGCAAACAAAAGGACGTATTTTTTCAAACAACGCAGTCAACCTGTGGAACTCTTTGCCACAGGATGTTGTGAAGGCCAAAACTATAACAGGGTTCAAAAAGGAATTAGATAAGTTCATGGAGGATAGGTTCCTCAATGGCTATTAGCCAGGATGGGCAGGATTGGGGTCCCTAGTCTCTGTTTGCCAGATGCTGGGAATGGGCAATGGGATGGATCACTTGATGATTCCCTGTTCTGATCATTCCCTTGGGGGCAACAGGCACCGGCAGAAGACAAGATACTGGGCTAGATGGACCTTTGGTCTGTCCCAGTATGGCAGCCAGAGGTGAAAGTAAGCTGATCCAGTCCAATGTACCGGTAAGAGCTGGTACCCAGCCGACTGCACCTGCAGGGCTGCTGTTGAGGAGCAACTTCCCTGGGCCGGCAATTTAAAAGGGGCTGGGGCTCCCGGCAGCTGCCCTTTAAATTGCCACCAGAGCCGCCTGGGGCCCCCAGCCGCCTCTACCATGGGGCTCCGGCAGCAATTTAAAGGGCCCGGGGCTCTCGACCACCGCTACTTCGCCAGCAGCCGGAGACCCAGGCCCTTTAAATCACTGTGGAGTCCTGGGGTAGCACCGGCGGTGGCAGCCAGGAGCCTGGGGCCCTTTAAATCACCGCCCACCACTGAAGGGCTGGCTGCGGGTGTCTGGCCCCAGCCCCACCCCTTCTGATTGAGCTGCCCCCCACACTTTGCTCAGGACCAGCCGCCCTGCGTACCAGTAAGTCCCTTACTTTACTTTCACCCTTACGGTGGCTCTTATGTTCTTATGTCCTCTCTGTTCAAGAATGTGAATGAAAATGGGAAGCATCTACTGAGATCAGTTCATGGCGCGTAAGGGACCAGCACTGAGCTCAGGTTTTCAGATTAATGTCCGTGACCAGTGTTTGGATATTGTTAAACACCACAGACATGTCCCAAGTTAATAACAGCGGGTATATAAAATCCATTAAAACCTAACATGAAGGGCACAGCAAAACAGGGGTAGGGAAGGTAACGCTGCGTGTAACATCATCTTAACCCCCAAACACTTTTCCCTGCCCCAGAACTAAGCATTTTCAGTGCAGCTAACTTACCATAATAGAGCCTTCTGAACAGGTCTGGGGGTGTCTGGGATTTTGGCACTAGAGTGAATGGTGTCTCCGTAGAGCAGTGGTTCTCAACTGATGGTCCATGGACCACCGGTGGTCCATGGTGACTTTTTCGGTGGTCCACACAAATATTGTCCAAAGTCAGATAGTGTGAGCAGGCGCTACCGTTAGGCTGTGTTATGCCGTGTTCACAAGCACGCAGCGTGTCATCCATAGCATCATCTAGAACGCGACTGCGTCATGTTGCTAGTAACTTCCGTCAAAGGCGCTGAGAGTCAGTGTAGCTCCCGCCATTGTGCTGAGTGGTTGTCATGTCAATCGTTCTGTGCTAAATGTGCTGGTTTAGTTTGTTTATAATTTCTGTTGTAAAATAAGTTTTCACACAATTTTCAACTTTATATTTGTTAGTTTATTACACACTTTTTATTTCGTTTGTGGCTTTTTCGTATGGGGATTTTAATGCAGGGGGTAAAACACAAACTTTTATATTTACATCTGTTTAATTTATCAGGGTGGCATCAAAGTAATTTTGTTTTTGACAGTACTAAGTTAAACGGTCTACTCCCAAAATAAATAATACTTGAGAGCTGGTATCGCAGGTTAATAAAATATTGTCTGTTAAAAAATAACCCTAAAATAGTTTTTGCTCAACCAAATACAAGAGATAGAAACTAACCGCCATAGTTTATTTTTTCGTAGCCCATGTAATGTGTGCAGTGCGAGTTAGATATTATATTGTAGTTCCAATTTTTGCCACCAGACAACTTATTTGGGGACATCTATATGAGTGACTTATAATTATTATACCTGTCCCAAAATAAATCATCCATTTGAAAAATCAAAATTTCATTGTAACCCCACGGATCTGAGATAATGACAATGACAGGAAGGAATGTCAAGAAGAAGTATTCAAAGGACTACATCAAATTCGGCTTCGCTTGTCAAGAAAAAGAAGACGTGGACTTGCCACAATGTGTTATTTATTTCAGAGTCTCGGGGAATGACTCAATGAAGCCGCCTAAACTGAAACTCCATCGCGAAAAGTGTCATCCACACTTGTTGCAAAAGGAGGAAGATTATTTTGAGCAGCAGTTATCAGGTCTGAAACGACAGCGCCTCAATTCAACAGGTACATTCTACAAAAATACAAGCTTCCTATATTGTTGCATACAAAGTTGCACAGGCCAAAAAGCCTCCTACCATTGTAGAGCAACTTGTGCTCCCCTGTGCAAAAGAGATGGTGGCTAGTTCTTGGTGAGGAAGCAGCAAGGAAGTTGAATGATATACCTGTCTCTAACAACACAATCTCGAGATGGATAAATGAGAAATCACAGAACATGAATGAACAAGTTGTGGATGAAATAAAGAAGTCTCCATTGTTTGCCATGCAATTGGGTGAATCGACCAATGTCGCATTGTGCTCTCAGCTATTGATGTTCGCACGATATACGGTTGAGGGAGACTTCAAAGATGAGTTTCTTTTTTGTAAGACTCTTGATACCACCACAAAGGCTCAGGATGTGATGGAAATTGTTAATTTATTTGAAGTGCATGGTCTGGATTGGACAAATCTGATGGTGCACCTGCGATGCTGGGCTCAAGATCAGGCTTCCAAATGTTGGAGAACCAGTGCACTCCAAAGGTCACCAGAGTTCATTGCTTCATTCATAGGGAAGCTTTGGTGTCAGAAACATTGCCTGATCAACTCAACGCCGTTTTCAAAGGCTTGGTGAAAGTGGTGAATTACATCAAATCATCGGCTCTGAACACCAGGCTGTTCAAAAGATTTTGCCAGGACATGGGTTCTGACTTTGATGTGTTGCTGTTCTACACTTCTGTACGGCGGTTGTCAGCAGGGAACGTACTCAACAGAGTTTTCCAATGGAGGGAGGAGTTGGATTTGTTTCTCCAGGCTCAAGGGAAAGAGGAATTCCAAAATGTGCTGATGCACTCAAAGTTAAAATTTGCGTATCTTGTCGATATTTTTGGAATCTTGAATAAACTGACTCTTCAGCTGCAAGGGGAAGGTGCAAATCTGTTCTCTCACCAAAGCATCATCAAGGCTTTTCCTGACAAATTGGAACTCTGGATTGTAAGAGTCAAAGGCAATAATTTGGTTCAATTTCCATATGTGGATGCCGTGCTTGGGAAAACAGAAGCCATTTGGACACACATTTGATTGGCCTGGTGGTCCGTGGATTGAAATGAGTCGAGAACCACTGCCCTAGAGAGTAGCTCAGAGGGGACTTCTGTGATCCTGAGTGAGTTAGGCAATAAACCTCACTTCCTCGTGAGCAGACCCTGCCTGGAGCCTGCAAATGCTTTAAAACTCACTCGAAAGGAGAAGGGTTTATAGAAATGAACTCTCTCCCTTATGTGTTCTGCTAGCAGCTTGGACACAGCAATGTCCAAAGATGCAGGCCCCAGGCATGGGGGACTGGGATATCCGGAGAGCACTAGGAGAACAGAGCAGAAGAGGACTGGGGGCAGAGGAGAATCGTGTGCTGGGGAGCAGGGTAAAGGAGAAAAGTGATGGGAGGGAGATGGAAAGTAGCCACCATAACGGAAACTCCTATTTGTCTCCTGCTGGGGCCTTTGCTATGCCCACCTGAGTTACATGCCTGTGTTTTGTCTTGACGATGACACCGTCTCTTGTAAGAGGACGGGTGTGAGGGAGCCATTTGGTTGCTGGCTCTGGCTGTCTAGCATTTACTGCCTTGGCCCTTGTGCTCACTGGGAAGTGGGGTGTTGCCTTGGGATGTTGTCAGCTTGGTGGGAGAAAGAGAATTTCATGTTCCCTCAGGACTGACTCCTCTTCTGGTGTAAACGGGCGCCACACCATTGACTGCAGTGGAGTCCTGCTAACTCACCCCAGTGGAGAATTGGGCCCTGAATTTTCATATTTTCACAGCTAACGCGGCAAAGTTCTCTCCAGGAATGCTGGGTTTCTGTCTCCGCCATCCTTCACCAGCTTTGCTTGGCTGGCCTGATTAATGGGAGCTGTGAAGTTGGCAAGCTAATTGGTGAGTTGCTTGTCCCACATCTCTGCTCTCGACTGGGATTTTTTTTCTGTTCACAGAAAGGAAGTATGTACCTGAAAGGACCGAACAGACAGTGAATGTTTTAGTCTGTGCTCCATTCTCCCCCAAGGATAAGCTACTGCCCACAGCTGGTCGGTAAACATGGCTGGGGATGTATTGGGGATGTCCAGAAATTCTCCCTGGGTTAGTCTCAGACCAGCTCCTTGTATCATTTCAGCTGCAGCTGCCCTAGCAATGGCTGAAGTATTAGTGTAAGTCTGACATCTGTGTTTGGGCCACCTTGGCACTGAGCGGTGAGCGTTTCTGAAAAGACACAGCCCAGACCAGGCCACTGTAAACAATCCAATCGTAGGGTGAAAGAGAAACAGAACAGGCCAGCTCCCCACTGACACCTGAACTTAATTTAAAAATGAGAGAGAATTACTCTGCTCCATGCAACCCAGGAAACATGGGTGCAGTGACACAGAGAGGAGCTGCAGAGAATTGTAGATGGATCTTAAAGTACCTCTCAAAGAATGTGTTGTGATTTCACCGGCTGCAGGTGAGGAATATTTCTCTAAGACCCTGTCTACAGCAGGTTGTTGGATAAGTTTCCCACGGTTGCTAGCCCCAGTTACACTTGTGGGTGATAGTGTCTTTCTGGTTAACACCTTCAATCATGCCAAACCCCAGCATTCAGAAATCATGAGATGTTTAAAAGAAGTCACCGTTCGATTCTTTTTCTTTGCCTTCAGGTGCACTCAGGCCATGTTTCCATGTTTCTCCACGGCCAGGTGGGCTAAAAACTCCGCCCCCCCCCCAAGGAAAACGAAGATTCTCAAGTCATCACCCACCTTCGGGAACTGGAGCTTTCAGAAAAACAACTACTACTGCAAGCTATACAATAAAACACAAGAGTTGGCAACACTGCGGCACTGCACTGAGACCGGCTCTGTATGAGAGATCAAGCTGGTGGCTGTTGGAACCTGGTCTATCCATTGCAGCTAACACGGGGGGATGTGCACTGCTGTGAGCTTGGGATCCTTTTGTTTGCGTCTCTTCAGCTCAGGGATCAGATAAAAAAATCAATTGGAAATTGAAATGAGGACAAGTTGCGACATGGCTCTAAGAAGCCTGATGCACAGCAAGATTCTGGGCAGCTGCTCGAGGGACATGGAAGGGATCAGGTGTTACAAAGTAATGGGGAAAAATAATTTGCATTCGCCTGACCTCTGGAGGCAGCAGGAGGACGCTGCTGTGGGACTTGGAGGTCTTGAATCCCTGCATATTGTCTGAAGTGTACACATTTTTGGATCATGCAAGGAGATTTTTTTAAGCTATAGGGCAACTATTTGTGTGTGTTTTGACTCTTATAAGCACAAGCAGCAGTTCTAGAGGTTCTGGGACCATTAACGATCGTATTAGAGGCTGTGTTAATAGCTTTGGAAGCCATGTTTGCAGTGTAATTAAATTGTATACTGATCACCACCTTGCCTTGATTCATGCAGGTAATTACCAGGGTACTTAGCTGGTCAGAACAAGCTGCTGCAGCCAGAAGCAATTAATGGATTTGCAGAGTAATAGCCGCCCATGTCTAAAGGAGACACTAGGGGACAGGACTCTCCCACCAAACAAGGGCTCTGGTTTATTGCACGGGGATGTTATCTCCCTTGTGAAGCCGTTCATCTCCAGTGCGTGGGGAGAGTAACTTGCATGATGCTTTGAGATCCCACTGTTTTCATGTCCAGTAAACACATCGCCTCTAGCTCCGTCGGCCTCCGGCTCTGCATGCCTGGCCGGGTGAAGAGGCCTTTGAACGAGCTGTGGTATTTGGCCTTCAGACCTATGGATGGGCTCAGGTACCCAGCAGCTCTTTCTTATACTAGGGGGTCGCACCCCTCGTGGCTTCTGCTGGCCAAGCTCATTGCACACACCACGGAGCCCTCTATCCCCCCCACAAGCTCCTGGGCTGCCCCCCTCGCAGCCCCTCTATCTCAGGGACTCCCTGCAACTCCTCCCAATCTCCCCCTGCCACGGGCTCCGCCTGCCCCATTCCCACCTTCCCAGGGTTACACAATCTCCCCCCGCCTCATTCTCTTCCCTCTCCTTAGGGTCCCTTCTTCCCCCATGCAAGGGGTTTCATGCGTCCCTTCCTCTCTGACCCATCCTCGCATGACAGGAGCTCTGCCCCCCCCCCCCCCCTTCGCTCTTCCCCCATGCTAAGGGTTCTGCATCCCTCCTATATCAGGGTATCCCAGGTCCCCCTGCCAGGGGTTCCATGTGTCCCCCATTAGTATTTAGCTGGGAGACGAGTCATTCAGCATGTCTGCATGCTCCGCTCCTCTGGGAGAATGGGCAGAGTTGAGACAGGCCTTAGTGAGAGCCAGCAGCCAGTTGTTGGGTCTGTCCATGCTGTGCTAACCTGCTGGCTCCATGTATCTTCCCTTCCCAACTTTCAGTTTTTGGATTCCCCCCAAATCAATAGGCCCCGAACATTGCCTTTTGCAGTGACGCTGGACGTGCTTTCCCCTGCCCTGGAGAAGAGCTCCGTGCAGCTCGAAAGACCGTCTGTCTCCCCGGCAGACATTGGTCCAGTATAAGATCTTCCCTCCCCAACCGTGTCTCTTGACCATTCCCCGACGTGGGTGTGGATCAGATGCAGCATTGCAAAGTTATTGCATTACAGACAGAAACGCCACCACGGTGAGTGGCCGGCCCTGCCAAGCTCGGGCAGGTGTCAGGGAGGAGCTGTCGGGCTTTTGTCCCCTCACAAACGGATATGGGGAAGATGGTCCTGCCTCCCCAGTTCCTGACAGGAGCTAGCGATGGGATGATCCTGCTCAGAACTGTCCAGGCATTGTTGCCTTCCCCAGATGTCTTACTCATGTGACCAGCTGTGTCCTGTACCTCTTCCCTCCTGTGCAGCATGTCCTCTTGTGTTTATTATTTCTTCCAGGGGCCTCAGCGGGGCACTGGGAGACAGCCAGCGAGTTTAGGGTCAGAGGGTATGGTTAGACTGGCGCTTTGCACCGCCAAAACCCTCCTTTAGCGCTATAATTTTCCTACCGAACACACTTCAAAGGGAGATTTAGCGCAATGACTCCCCTTTTACAGCGCAAGTGTTAAACCACCTTTTCGAGAGGGATAAGCCTTTTTGCGCTAACGTTGTAGCGCAAGGGTGGGAATGTGAACACCCATCGGATCTCTTGCATGCCTCCAAGCCATGGAAAGCTATCAGCAACCCATTGAGGGCCATCAGCTAGCCATTAAGGACAATCAACTTGCCATGTAAGGCAAATGACGTGAGGTTTTGTTTTTATAAAGGCGGAAGTAGCTTTGCAGTTTCTCTCTAACAATTAACACAGCAAATAACCAGTGAAAATGCTTGCAGACGGAGCTGTGTGTCTGAAATAGACAGCCTGTCAGTTTTCGCTAATGAAAAGTAACTGACAGACAGATCTCATCTCCCTGTGAACAACTTCCCAGTTCCCCCTCGCCCCCCTCCTTTGCAAAACACGTTGCACCCAGCTGAATGCTGGGATACCTGCCCTATCCCGCAACTACTACTGCCGGCAGAAGCACCACAAATGTAGCCATTATTTTGCGCTACAAAGTTTCCATTTGTACAGTCTCTAGCGCGATACCAATAGCGCTACATTGGGAAGCGCTACAAATAAACACGCTACAATCTTCAGTCTAGCCATACCCTAAGCATCCCAGACAGAGGGCAAGGAGAGAAGCCGAGACACAAAGAGAGGAAGTGACTTGCTGGAAGTCCCATAGCAGGTCAGTGGCAGAGGTGGGAACAGCTCCCGAGTCTGTCCCGAGTTGCCTGATTCTATTGCCCTGATTGCAGGGATCTGCCTTTCATTGTGGTGGGAGGGCTGTTAAAAGCAATGCCAGAGGCTTTGCTGGCTACTAGACCCTGAAGTACCCAACGCAGGTGCAGCATGTTTGGTAGGCACCTCTAGAAGGGAAATCTCCCAAGAACTTTCATCTGAATTATTCCAGTTACTGTTCATCCCTCGGCACATCTCCATGGATTTCCACCCCGCTACTGCCGCCACCCAGTCGTTCCTCATTTCCTACGCAGGGCTGACGCTCCAGCACCAGCCCACTTTGACGATTTGATTGAATGGAAAACATAGTTTCCAAGAGGAGACTAAGGGGGGATATGATAGAGGTATATAAAATTATGAGTGGTGTGGAGGAAGTAAATAAGGAAAAGTTATTTACTTGTTCCCAAAATAGAAGAACTAGGGGCCACTCAATGAAATTGGCGTGCAGCAGGTTTAAAACAAATAAAAGGAAGTTCTTCTTCACACAGCGCACAGTCAACCTGTGGAACTCCTTACCTGAGGAGGCTGTGAAGGCTAGGACTATAACAGGGTTTAAAAGAGAGCTGGATAAATTCATGGAGGCTAAATCCATAAATGGCTATTAGCCGGGATGGGTAATGAATGGTGTCCCTAGCCTCTGTCTGTCAGAGGGGGGTGATGGATGGCAGGAGAGAGATCGCTCGATCATACCTGTTAGGTTCACTCACTCCGGGGCACCTGGCATTGGCCACTGTCGGTAGACAGGATGCTGGGCTAGATGGACCTTTGGTCTGACCCAGTATGGCCGTTCTTATGTTCTTATGTTCTTATATTTAAATCTGATGGCCAATGTGAGAAGTGAAATTCGACTGGGCGCTGAACTTTAACCAGCTGCCCTCTGAGGGAGGATGTGGTGGGTAAATGTGGACAGAAGCACATTTAGAACAGAACTTTGGGTGTCAATGCAGGAATGCAAGAGCCTACTGACCACTTGTAAGCCCCATTCAGCAAAGAGCAGCTGCATTTCATTACTAACCCTTCCATGCGCAAACCGCACTTCCTGCAAGCCGAACCTGTTGGTTTATGTTGTCTTTTGTTCAGTGCAAGCTCTGATGTCAGTATCCAGAAATCCTGCCAAACCTGCCTATCATGCAAACAGAGGGAAGCCAATCTGCCCTGACAGTTTCTTTCTTTCCCTTTGTCCACTTCAAACATTAGCAGAAAGGCAATTGAGTGTTGAGTTCCCTACTAGCCTTTCAACTCATTAGATAACTTTGTTATACTGGAAAACAAAGCTGAGAGAAAGTAAGTAGCAAGGTGGTTAAAAATCAGGTGCTTATACAATAGCTCCCTTGCTATAGCAGCATGAGACAAGGTGGGCGAGGTAATATTTTTTTATTGTAGGATTAGTATCTGTTAAACTAACTAGGGCAAATGTCTCAATTCACCAACTACTTCAATCTCTTTTGAAGAATCCTGTCTTCTAATTATTTCACTCCATTACTTCTAATGGTGCAGATAGACACTTGGAAGAATTCTATAGTTCACACTTCATCTCTCTTGCTTCCTTCGTGCTACCAAACTAGAGAGAAGTAAGTCAGGGATTCCCAAACATTTTGCCTGCATGATGCCAATTTGGAACTTACTGGTTGCTATGACCCCAGATTGCAATAAAGTGTGATGGGTTGCCCGCTTTTAAGGTGCCGCCTGATGTACTGGGGTACCACTGAGCCCACCTGCTCTGCCAGCCTGAGCCACCTTTACTCTGTCTTGCTAAACCAGATTCTTAAGTCTCCTCTAGCTCACACCTAGGTGCAGACAGATACAGACACTGAGATCAGCTTGGGGAAGACTTGTCCCAGCACTCCCACACCTCCCTCGGAGTGTGGACTGAAAGGTATATTGTCTCGCTCTGTAGAGAAAGATCTGCACAGCGCAAGCTCATAAAAATCAATATGAAGAGCGAGATGCACAACTTCTTGCCCCCCACTCCCAGTTAGAAATTGCACAAACTGGATTTAATAATAAACAAAACAAATTTATTAACTATCAAAGGCAGATTCTAAGTGATTCTAAGGGATAGCAAACAGAACAAAGCAGATTACTGCGCAAATAAAACAAAACATGCATAAGATCTTAAAGAAACTGGTTTCAATCAATAATTTCTCACCCTAAATGTTGGTTTAGGTAAGCTGCAGAGTTTTTGTAGCTTACAGTTCCAGTTATTTCTTCTTACAGACTGGACCCACCCCTACCTTTCCCCTCATGTACTTTCAGCAGTCTTTCTTCTTGGTGGGTGTAGCGGGGTGGTTACCCACTCCGACACTGAAGGGGTTAAAGCAGCCCAGCAGAGGGCTGCAACAGAGAAAGCAGCTGAGGGCATAGCAGCCACATCTGTGGGTGAGTCACTTAGGGCCCAACTGGCCCTTATAAAAGGCTGCAGCCAGGAGCTCAGGCAGTCTCTCTCCAGTCTTAGAGGGAGCAGGGCCTGGCTGCCTGCGTGACAGGGTACTGAGGGTGGAGCAGTGCTGGGGAAGGGGCAGGCTGAGCTGGGGCGCTCAGGCCTGGCAACCTCCCAGGCTCAAGGCCTGATATCAAGGCCTCAAAAGGTCCTGGGGGTTAGGCAATGGCAGCTGGTTCAAACCCCCTTGCCTGTGATGACTGGATTTTACACTGCAGTCTGCCCCAGGGAGTGGGGGCTTGGTGATGACTGGCAGTAGCCCAGACTGAGGCAAGGTGGGGATTAGAGGGTTGGGGGTTCCCCAGGATGGAGAGACCCACAGACAGAGTGAGGGGGAACTGCCAGGGGGCAGCACCCCAGGTAAAAGGGCACCGGGGTCCAGGAAGGGACACGGGACCAGTGGACAGCGGGACCCAGCCTGCAGAGGATGCTTTGCATTGGAAAGAGCTATGTCCCTGGACAACCAGCAGGAAGCCCCACAGGGGTGAGTCGTCACAATGGGCAATGGAGGAGAGGACAGATTAACCCCTCCCCAGCCTTAAAAAGGATTTACCTAAGGTGGGTAACCTTTGTTTGAGCCCCATCCCCCGACAGAGGAAAAGTACCACCTGATTTTGCATCGGGTGACAGGACCACCTGACCTGGTAGTGTCAATGCACCATCCCAGGAAACTCCTCGGGAAGGTTAGTATCTTCAGAGTTCTACCGCCTTCTTAAATGGCTCATTCAGGATGATTGGCTACTGGCTGGTGGGCGTTTCCCCAAGTACACACCATTGTAATTGTTATATAGTCAATATTTCTAACTTCAGATACAGAAAAGATACAGGCACACAACTTAGATCATCATATTCAGTAAATCATAACCTTTCCAATGGTATCTTACATGAGCCATCTTGTATAAAGTCTATCTTAGTCATGCCACATTCATAACACAACCATATTTCTATAAAGAATAGGGGGAGTAATGTTATACAAAGCAACATAGCGACCAAGGATTTTACACATCAAGTACATTATTTAATGCTCTCTGATATGACCCAGGGGCTTGTGAGTTGTGACACAGCATCTCAGAGTTTGGCAGTGTGGTAGAAATTGCACATCTCATCTCCAATGTGACATCGAGAGTAGATCAACACTGAGAGCTGATGGACACAAGTGTGCGATATCGAGCTTCACACAAATACAACTCACAAACGGCACCATCAGTTCCAAGGTGTGGGTTGAGAAGTGCAGGATATTCATTTTTGACAGAGACCCAGAACTCCTGGAGAGAAAGCTGGGCATATGTTCTTCATGAGAAACAATCGCAGGACATTGCAATGAGCTGTTCAATCAGCGGCTAGCATCAGGCTTGCACAGAAAGGGGTCAGCCAATCATGACCACAAGGGGGAAAAGGATCCAGACTGTTCCTCCAGCCAGCTGAGATGCTCAGCCGTCACCTGTGTGGGAGGCTGAATAATGTCATTGTCAGAGGAAATTACAGAACTCTGGGAAGGATTCACAGTTCGTCTTCAATTGATTATTCTTCCAGAAAACAATTTCCTCATGACTTCTGTGATTCAATCACTCAGCTGAAGGCGCGGGTGTCATTTCCTTGCAGACCTGAATTCAATTCATTCAGTTTCCCAGCTATGCCTGTGGCAGGGGCAAGAAAGCACCTCCTCCTTTGGTCACATTGAAAACCAATGAATTCACTCTTTTTGCTGTCCATTTCATAGCTCTTTTCTCAGTTCAAAACACCCTCCCAGTGCTTTGGCTCTCAAACAGCCAATGAGCTGCAGTGTGGAACAGCAACATGGACCCCATTTCTTCATGCGGTTTTGCAAACAGACCTGAGTGGAGAGGCTGATTCATGATGTAGTTCACAACAGATGAGACCTGCTTCAAAACGTCGCCTTGCTCTAGCCTCAGAGCTCAGTTGTTTTCTGGGACTCATGCAGTGAGTCCACACAGCAGACCGAGCAACTTCCTTTACCAAGACACACAGACCTGCTTTGCGGCCTGCCATGGACGGAGCTCAATCTGTGCAAAAGCCCACCAGGCAATCACACGGGATATTTTTGTCTTGCATGTAGCACATCGAACATTCCTTGTGCCGTCTCGTGTCCGGGAAGAGGGAGAGAATTGCCTCCTCTCGTATATTTCACAAGCCAAGAAATGTGCATCACAACCCTCGGCGCTCACATCAACTTCACGAGCAACAGCAGTGGTGGTTTTTCAGAGGCTCCAGCAGTGTGTTTTCCTGATCTGCTGCTCTCCCTTCAATGCTTCGCTGTGTTTTTGGAGAGTGGCATGGCTCTGAGCTTGTTCGCCTCGTTTCCCCCACACATTATGTTCATCATATTGATTCCAGCTGGCAAAAAAACAAAGTCTTTCCAATTGTGTAGGCTGCTTGGTCTGTGGGATGTGGTAACTCGCCTCAGATGATACCTTTTGAGCATGCTCACAGACAGTCATGGCTCTTGTCAATTGCAATGGTTGATGCAAAAGTTCTTTCCAGTGCTGGGGAAATAACCGTTGTTTTCCTCTGTGTCCTTGAGAAGGGTTTCCAAGTGTCCTTTCAGTTTATTAGGCTTCATGCTTTTGCTAGATAACACTGTGTGATAGAGCTGGTATTTTGGCCTTTCTTCGCTCTTGACCAAAATGCCAGTGAAGACATAGTCAAAGTCGTATTTGTGAGCATGTTTCTTGGATTCTTGCATTACTAGACTCACTGCTGGAGGTTGAACCAGACATCGTGCACAAACATGGGTCCATTGTGCTCTTATCACAACCCGAAAGAGGAATTCAGTGTTAAGCAAATGAGGCCAGGACGCAGGAAGGCCCCTGTGTGGTGAAGCTAGGGTGGCTTGGAGACACTGACTTTCAATGAGTCTTTATCCCTGTAGCCAACCAGATACTCAGGGTGCAATAAAGGTGCTACGGCCCTGCCTCAAGGAGCTTACAAGCCTGCAGATTCCCATCTCAGAAAGGGCCGGCACAGGCTCCTACCAGCTCCAGCAGAGAGGAAGCTCTATTGACAACGCTGCTGCCCACATAAGAGGATCTTCTGCATTCGATCCCTCGGCTGGACGCTTGCACAGCAGGATGGTGCAAATTGCCAAACTGGCGTCCACATGGCCACCTCCGCACAACCGACCTGTCTGTCCAGACAGCCGACCTGCCTGTCTCCACAAATACCGCACCGGGAGGCTGCTGCTGTTTTGATCCACCAAAGCCTCTGCAGATGGCGGCTTCTCCACTTTCCTTCTTAACCCCCCAGAAATGCCTGTCTGATGCCATCAAAAGCGTTTAATCTCCCCGCCCACCCACCAACTCAAAATCAAAAGGCCCAGTTTAAATAAAATGATATAAAGGGTGGACGGGAATCAGTCATGCCTGATGTTACATAAGTTCAGCCTTGCACTATCTGAAGCAACCACACTATATTAAATTTCTTTCTTTACCTAGAATATATATTTTTTGCAAGAACATCCAGACTGGCGATGTTAATTTCATCATCTGTGTTACGAAACAGGCTCCTAGTGCCCAGCGGACAGTCCAGCTGCAGGGAGGGACCGGTGCACCCTGATGACTGACATCGGGACTGGATCCAGCGAGAGTTTGAGAAAATGAAATGTAACCGGTGGAGATGAACGGGAAGCCCATCTCCTCAGAGATTTGTGTGTGTTCTCCTGGGAACCATAAACCTCATCCTGCTGCGCCACTGCAATGTGTGAAACAGCCACAGGACTTCCTGGCCCCAGAGCTCAGAAACAAGCTTTCCCCACTTCCCTTTTGTGAAAGTTTGACTCTGCTCCACTAATCCGGCTTCTCCTTTGTCTCTTGCCCCACCTCCCCCCCGGACGCCCATTAATATCTGAGTCAGCCTAGCAAAAACGTCGCCCTGTGGCAGCCTCTTGTAACAGACAGGAAGAGCTGCCTCTGGAGTGTGCTCTTGACACATCTCTTGGGTTTTCTTTCTCACTCTCCAGTAAGTTATTTTGCTGCTATTCCCCGTTTACACTCTGAGAGAGAGCGAGAGGGAACCAATGGCCCATATATTCAGCAGCTCATTATCAGTGAATTGTGCTAGGCGTCTCCTATACCTCCTCTTCCTCCGCCCCCACTTCTCCCCAGTGCTCATGTTTGCCATGTAGCTTCATCTTTGCAATGGCAGTTTCCTGGACTGAGTGTACTGAGCTCAACACTTGCCTGCATAGGAGAGGGCTTGTCTAGATTTCATCCTCATTATTACATATATTTTAATTATAACTCTGTCAGTCGTTTCTGGAAATAAAGACATCCAAGCACTCATCCAAACAAAGGTTACATCAAACTTTGCATATTTTATTGATAGTCTTCTAGTGCACAGGCCATATAGTCGTCGTCCTGGCATTTATAGTCTCCATTATCTGTTTTCTGACCTTGATCCATGTCTCACTTCCTCGTCAGAGCTAGGGAATCAAATGTGTGGAGCAGCTGGACCTGCTAGAGGAGAGCTCCCAAAGCAAAGGCAGAAGAGAAGCATGTTAATGGGGCAATCACCTGCTCTGTAGCATACTGCTTCATTCACCGAAAATACTCCATGGATACAGTGCTGTACTGACATCCAGAAAGATTCCCGGCCCTTCTGCTGTGGCCACTAGACGTATTCTGTTTTCCTTATCAATAACGTTATAAATCTGAAATAACATTAAATAAATATTATCAAGCTTAAAGCCCTGTCTCTATATTTTCCTCTGTCACTGGTGAATTTAGGAAATCTTTTGCGTTCATAAGAGAGACCACATGCCTTCCGTTTGAGCCCAACCATTTTGATACTCCTTTTTACTTCTGGCTCATCAATGATCCTGATGCAGGGTGGGTGAATCCTTGCTCATATGTGGAGCCCTTGTCAAGCCAGTGGGTTACTGGGCACATGCAAGGGTCTGGCCACATGGCTTCGATTGCAGAATAGAGGCTTATGGGAGCGCATCCTCCCTTTGCACCCCACTTCTGTCTTACTGGCTGCTTCTTTGCTAACAGTCTGATTAGGTTTGAGTTCTCTGGGTCTTTGTGGAGGCAATGAAGTCCTTGAGTTGTAATACTTACTCGCTCAAGTGGAGACTAATATCCTATATGGGGTACTAACCCTGTTGTCTCTTATTATGAAATACTCTCACTACTTCTGGATTGTCCTCTTCCCTCTATTTTGCTGTTAAATTTGCAAATATGTCTGTCTGCTCCTCTCTTCTCATTTTCCTGTGGTTCACTTGATCCCGCCCTGTTCCTCTCCAGCTCCTTTCTGTCCCTCATGAAGTCTTGAGGGTCTCCTGTTCTACATCCATCATGCTTTGAGACCCTGTATCAAGGTCAGCATCTGTACATCTCCTGCTCTCCTCTCCACCTTCCGGCCTACGGAATAAGAGAGAGAAATTAAACACAAGACTACCACAAACCAGAGGTGTCCAGTCATTTTTCTGTGAGATTTGCTCTGTTTTTCTTTTGCTCAAGTTTCATGTTAATATCAAGGAAACTTAATTTGTTCTTTGGTAAAGGAAGCAGCCTCCTTTGGAACCTCTGAAGAATGAATGCTTTGCTCTTGACTACCGCCTCTGTTCCCTGTGCCAAGAATGTATCAATTTCCTTCTTGACATCACCTGTGAATTTAGGCTGGGCTTTAAAAGCCAAGCCGCATTCTTCCCACCAGGAGCACCAAAATGAGTAAGGAAAGTCAAACAGGACAAAATAAGCGCTCAGCGATACCGGAGTGGTTCCAATGGGTGTAACTGATCAGAACTCAATAAACAAATTTTGCTGTTGAGCAATATGGAAGGGAATCCAGCTCCCTGTCTCTTAGCTGTGTTGGCTCTCTAGGGAAAGGGGAATAAAAAGCAAGAAATGCTCTTGTCATCAAACTAGAAAGAGAGCTGTATTCATAGGTGACTGAATGCACAAAAAGATCGGACTGGTGGAGTAAGAAGGTGCCCATTTTTAATTAATCATATTTTTCAGAGTGGAAGCACATTCTAACCAATCTATCTGCTTGTTTCCTTCTCTCATCTTAAGTGGGTGATAGCCATCACCAATTCAATGTGAAAGAGTACTCTTTTGTCTTTCCCATTGATAGTATGAAAGAATTACATTTCTGGTAGGCTAGTCATCTCCCTGTGGTCTGTATGCATTGTTTAAGGGACAGCAATCTTCTTCCAAGTGGAGTATAATTTTATTTCTATTTGTTGGCCAAAGTTTTAGTTTCTGAGCATCCTTTGCCCCATTCCCACCCCCACCCCTGTTCAGTGACTGCTTTGTCAGCCTGTTTTCAACAGGTACTGATAGCTGTGATTTGCCAGGCAGCCCTTGGAGTTCTGCCCGTACTTTTTGTGAGCACTGTTGCCATGATACCAAACGTAGAGCAGATGTTTATTTCAACAGAGATGTCTCTAATTCCTTTTCAACGTTTTTCTCAGGCTGCCATCGTGTGTGAATGCTGCTTTCTAGGAGCCAGGTACAGCCCAAGAGGCAGGCACTGTCACTACAGCTGATTCAGAAGAAAATGGGAGTGGGAGAGACCAGGGGAATGCAAAGAGAGAAAACTGACTGTGCTGGAAGTTCTTTAGCCCAAACATGTGGTAGGGGTGGTGAGAGGCTGGGGACTCCCAGCCTAAAATGTTGTTTTAAAGACTAGCCGTATTTTAATGGCTAATGAAAAGTAATACCCTCCCTCTTCCCTAGCTCCTCGTTTTGACGTCCTTTACATCCCCCTCTCCCACTTTTCCTCCATTAGCACATGTAACTCTTCCCTGGACTCTTGGACTCTCCTATACCTCAACTGCTGCAGTTGCAACCAGATAAATTGAAGCTGGAGTGGACCAGAAATGCATTAGTGTTTGGAGGTACATGCTCCCCTTTCTCCTCCCCTTCTTGGGGTAGTGTCACCAGTCTGGGACTGACAAGAAATGTTGCTCATAGCTGGATGAGTTTTCTCCTTCCTTCCTTTCTTTCACCTTTCCTAATTTTTTCCTCTCTGCTTGTTTCTCTTTTTCCATACTTCATCTCTCCTTTGACGCCTGTTGTCCCTCGTTAACCTTTCTTTCCCAAGTTGTTCCTCTCTGGCTTCTTTTTTTGCAGGTGTGGATTGGCATTCCCATTCTGTGGCCTGAAGATGATCTGTTCACAAAAAGTACCAGAACATCAATTGCGCTCCTCCCAGATGTCTGCTTGGGATGGTATGTTGGACAAATCCCACTTGGAAATTCACTTGGGTACTAGTGTGACATACTCCGGGAGTGGAGGCTTTTTAACATAGGAATGCTCTTTAGAGCCAGCTTCCTGTTGTTGCTCCTATATATAGAAACATGTTTAATTCTATAAATACAGTATGTGTTTTATTAAAAAAATGAGACATGGCTATGCTGAAATAAAACCCTGACTGGGCTGGAGGAGTTCTAGAACAGGAATAGAGATGCTAAATGTCTTCCTTCACCCTTCTATGGTTGTGTTCACACAATTTTTGTATTCCAAGGGAGAGCATTGGTAGAATTTCAGTTGCTCTTCTAAAAGAGAAATGAGACTAGGGGAAGGGGCTCTTAAAAGCATAAGTAACTGTGCTAGCAGAGATGTGAAGCCATGAAAACTTTTATTGGAGAAAGCTCTCTAACCAACTAACTTCCAGTGGTGCAGAGAGTACAGGATTGGGCCTCAATTAACTACGACTTCCAATGCCCCTGCGAAGTACGGTAGGTAGATATCCTCTTCATTTTACATATGAGGATATGGTGCCAAGAGAAGTTAAGTGATTTCCAAGGGCCATATGGCTAGTCGGGGGGTAGAGCCAAGAATAGAAATATGGAGTCTTGGCTTCTAGTGCAAAATAGCTTGTGTGTATAACCACTGCAGAGGGAAACCATTGGCCAAAAAAAAAAAAAAGATGACTTTTCTGGCACAATAAAAAGGGCCTTGGGAATTGTGCAAACATTTTTATTCTATTGTACTTCATTCAGATGTTTGGACTGGATATATCTTTAGTGCAGGGTAGCACAGATGGTCTGGTACACAACATGCACAGTACAAGTGCATCTAGCTATATTAATGAAACATTTTGGAGAACTCCAGTTAGTGTGGAGTAATCCTAGTTGTGTACTAGCTTCTGTAGGTTAAAGTTAGATCCTGGGCATTCTGTGCAATTTGTTTTTAACAGGAATAATGATTTGAAGAAAGAAGTCACTTCACATCTATAACCAGCCTTTTGAAACCAGCCAGCACTGATTAAACTTTTGTCAATCTGTTCTATTCAGAGTGGGTGTGAGTATTTCATTGTTCAAATCACACTCAGCTAGAGCACTCTCTCCATACCAAAGCAGTGAAGAAAATGAGACCTAGATATTAATACTGTGCTCTCAGCAAGATTATCTAGTTGCTGACCTTTTCAGAATGAATTTAATCTACAGATGACTGACTTATTTAAACCAGATTCTGTATTAAAATACATAACTCACTGCGTGAAGGTGAACACTATTCCTTGAACTTCTGATCAAGTAGTTCACTTTGTTCCTAACTCTTAGTCACTGTACTGACTCACCACTGTTTTTCCCAATCCACCCTCCTTATATCTAATATAGAACACCTGAATAAAGTCAACTCACAGTGTTTTGTTCCTACTAAAAACGATTATAGTGTGTGTCAAAGAAAAACTCTCAGGAAAAAGAGAATTAAAGCCAAGTTCCTTAGGGCCAAGGACATCGAAATAGCTTTTTTCTTACAGAAATTCATCTGCTCCCTCCTATAAGGGTTTCCTTGGTCTTTTTATATTGTGTCCTGTATGTGAGGTGCCTGTTTTTGAGACGCTCATATGGAGAAGCAACAGGGACTTATCAGGCTTTTCATATGGTGGCATCAGCAATAGGCCACCTGAGCCTTCTTAATCAGTAAAAGCATTAGTACTAGTTAATTACAGGGCGGTAAATAATTCTCTAACAACTTTCTTGGTTCTTCTGGTAAGATTCCTTCACTTCACAGGCTGGCTTGATAGTTCAGTCCTTATACAACCGTTTTGTCAGAATTCCCTCTTGGGTTTTTCTTTCAGGCTCCAGCCACCATGTCCTGAAGTCTTCTAACTGAATATGATGTCGCTGACTGCCTTCCACATTCTACTAGAACCACATTCTACTTCCACATTTTAACCTAGAACCCGGCATCCCTGTCATTGCAGCAATGATTCACAAATCTGTCAGGTATGTGACCAAATAGAAATATTGTGGAAAATATACTTATCATTCATACCCAACTTACCCTGCTTCTCCTTGCATTCCATTCAAGAAGTTGGTTACAAAAGATTTCATATTATATTCAGGAATAGATATGGGAAGAAGTTGGAAATCCTTGTTTATGAGATTTTGGGTTGACCGCTACAGAATCTGAAATCCACATTGTCTGGAAGTTTCAGTAGTTCTTTCCCAATGAATCTACAGGTAGTACTGTGGTATGCTCTATCTTGTAATAAGACAGGCTGAATACCTGTTTTCAGACTCTGGGTACCACATACCAGCTAGCAACATTTAGTGAGCTTCTGTGCTAGTAACTTATTTTTTGTTAACCTCGACGGATTTTCAGCTTGACATGTGAAGAGAGCACCACTGTAGGACTCATCGACTGCAATGACGAATGGGCAACAGGAAATGCAAAGGCTGCAGCTTTCAGGGCGTTATAAGTGGCAAAATCTCCAGATGGTGCATCATTATGAACATACTTTGCTACTTGAGCTTTCCCTTAATAGAAAACCAGTCAGCTCCTATAATGGAGTCTGTCTCTTTGTTTCAGATTTTTATCCAGAATGTACCCTTTGTATAAAGACTTGTCATACTTTAGTTCTTTCAGTATTCAGTATCCACGTTCGAAACTCTCCTTGTCCATATTCCTCAGCTCCTAGTGAAAGGTTGCATAGTTTCACGTTCTTGGGGCTGAGCACTACATAGCTAATGCATTGCTACTCTCATGTGAAAGACAAATGGGGTGGAGATGGCAGAGGGAGGGTGGGTAGCAAGTTCAAAATGACATGAGAGCTTCAGTTTTTCCCCATATGGTGCCAAATGAAAAGGAACACCCTTTCCCTTGTTTTTTATCATCTGCACAGTTGCTGGTACAGTGTCATGTAGCAAAGAGCATGTAACTGTTTTAGTGTTACAATAAGCTTCTATCTTCATGCATCAAATACTGTAGTGATATTTACTTTGCATACAGCTGGAGAAAAAGTTTTTTCCCTAGATCTTTAGTTACGAGTGGAGGGAGAACCAAAGGACTCAATATATGGGCACTAAACAGATAAAGGGTAATTTTAGTATTATCATAGAATCAAAGCATAGGACGTAGGGGTGGCTTTCAGAAGGGAATGTGTGAGTAAAACCAAAGCATGCTGGAACTACTAACATCTAGGGCTCCGAGGAACAACACGGAGGACAACTACTGCAGAAAAATTAGCAATGAACATCAGACTTAGAAGAGGAACAGAAGGGAGGCTGTGCAGTAATGAATTAGCAGATTGAAAAAATGTCAACCTCTACCACAAACATTGGGATTTTTCCCAAGTCATGATGAGTTGTGACTGGACCACTGAAATATAAAAATAGAGACAAGGTTAAGTATTAATGAGCAGAATGAATCTGCACTATTCAGAAATCTGATAAATGGACATCTTTAAATGTTATTGAAATGCTGTATACTGCAGTTAAGGTTGGGCCAGGCCCTTTATTAACAAAATCTCCCACTTTTTCAAAGGTTTCATTATTCAGTCAAAACAATTCCTGAATCTTGGCATACAGTACAAGCTCCCAGAAACTACCTACCTTAAGTAATCTACCCATGAGATTGGACTCATTACAGGTTCCCCAGTAACTAACATGCATTTCATAACTTTTACTAAAACAGCTTTTAAAAATACATATTTTTAAACTGGTGGGTAGGGAATTAAATATTTTAACGTTAACATTTTAACAAACCAACAAGCTAGAAAGTTCCAATTTAAGCCACAAATCTTATCCTTAACTAACATCACTGTGGGGTTGTGTCTGATTTTTAAACCACAGTCAGTTAAGGATGGAACTCCATCCTTAATGTTGAATTTCTTGGCTTTAGATGGCTTTAGCCCAACCTGAACTTAAACAGAGATATTTTGTATTCAGTGCCATATTGGATGTAGCAGGCAGTTCTTCATGTTGAAAAAGGGGGAGCCATGTAAAAAACTTCTTTTAAATGAATCCTGTCTAAGGGAATATCCTTTAAATAACTATTTTGGGATAGGTCTGATGTGTGTAGCTGTCCAACCTAGTTCCTACACCCTTGGGTTCGATGAAGTAAACCATTTCTTGGCCTTGGGAATATGCCAACCCTGTGAACTCACAGAACCCCTATCAATTTTCAGGGACCTCCCCTGTAAGTGGGGCTTTAAGTGCATGTAGTTTTCACAGGTGATCGGAGGAAGTTTACTGCCTTTGGAAAGGATTTCCCATGAGTGGGATGGGCCTGCCTTCATGTAGGCTGGGTGGTGTACATGGGTGAAAAGGCTGTCATCTCAATGCAAATATTGCCTAAATGGGTGTAATCCTGACCCCAATTAAGTCAATGGCTATATTCCCATTGATTTCAGTTGATTGATTTAACCCTCTGTTTTAATTTAACCCTCTGTTTCTACAGTTGCATAGGGGCTTTCTATAACGATGATGGGCCAAGAGTGATCAGATGTCCCGATTTTAGAGGGACAGTCCTGAATTTTGGCTCTTTTTCTTATATAGGCTCTTATTACCCCCCACCCCATCCCGCTTTTTCACATTTTCTGTCTGGTCACCATAAATGGACCCAATTTTAATATTTGAGGAGGAGAGAGAGTTCTATCCAAGGGGAAGGGCCTAGTGTACTGGAGACAGTTAATTTTGCAAAGAAGCAACTATATACTCCAAATGTTTTTATCCTACACAGTCCCAAAATATAAAAACAGAACATTTGATCCACAGCTAAAAAGGAAAAGTATGGCCTAATTCAAAACAATCTCAATTACCTTCTATATCACACATTTGGATTATGGAAGCGTCAGGCAACAGAGTAAATTTTCAACTGATACATTGCACGAGACGGTACTGTTTTGGATAAAAAGGCATTTTAGACCTATTGTGGAGGTATTATAGTAGGTTTCACCTATAACTATACATGACCACAGGGTGCTAAGTACAGAGAAAAGTCACCTGAAGTACTATTTTTCCTTCCCTTCAGACACAAAGCAGAATAACCCTTCATAGGAGGGAGCTAAAGTAGGGTCAGAAGGTTCTGTGGCAGCTGAGAGAAATAATTGGAGCTGGACAATTGAAAAATCAGCCTCAAGAGGGGGAATTTATTGATAAGAAAGAAGAAACTCAGGAGTTGGTTCATATCTTAGGCTTATGGGATGGGATAACTATAAAAAGAAAATAAAGTTGCGATGTCTGGGTGTTTGCCAATGGGGACAAAGTGAAGTTCATTCAAGTGTTAAGCTCTAAAAGAAAAATGAAAGTTGGTGTTTCAGTTATGTGGGAGGCAGTCGGTCAAGCAGGGAAACTGAGTCACAACAAGGAGAGCACAGAGAGGACTTGCTAACTCTGCATGCTCCTGAGGGGAAGATATGGAAGAACTGTGGACTACTGGATGAACAAATCAAAACATAAGCCTGAGATTGGTAAATGTTAGCAGGATGTCAAGTTAAAGATCGACCTAGTTAAGTTAAACACAGTGAAGCCTGTACAAAAGGCCACAATTACTAGGCAGAGGTAACAGAGTCCTGTGGCACCTTAAAGACTAACTAAAGTATTGAAGCATAAGCTTATGCTTCAATACTTTAGTTAGTCTTTAAGGTGCCACAGGACTCTTTGTTCCCTCTGTTATTCCAAACTAACACGGCTACCTCTCGGATCGATTACTAGGCAATGTCCCAGCTTGAGAGGCAGCCTCAGAGGATCTCTGCCTGCCCTGGATCTCCTCCATCTTCATGAAGAGACCAAAGGCCATGGACCAGCTGGACAGGGCAGGTCTTTGAGGGGTGGGGGAGGAGAAGTGTCCTGGTCGTTGACAAATAGCACCCCTAGGGCCTCACAGGTGGGTCACCGTCTCATCTCTGGGCCCAGGGCCGGGGGCACCTGAGCACGGTCCAGGTGAAGGGATTGGCCCTGGATGGGACCAGGCTGGGAGCTCTGCAAGTCCCAGGCTGGATCCCCCAGGGCCAGGCCATGCTGGGGGGCAGGTCTCCTCTCCCCAGGGCAGCATGGGGGGTGCGGGCACCCTGCCCCCCGCCCACAGAGACCTCCCCCCCCCGGCTCCGCCCCAGCCGCGGCTCCCCGCCCCGTGGGCGGCCCCGAAGGCGGGTGACGCGGGGCCGGGTCCCGGCGGCTCCACCCCGCGCGGCCGGAGCCGAGGAGACGGAAGGACGGAGCCGCCGCAGCACAACAGCTTCCCCGAGCCCAACATGGCGCTGGCCGCCGCGGCGCCCTGAGCCCAGCCCCGGCCTCGCCGCCCCGCGCCCGCCCGCTCGGAGCCGGACCTTCCCGCCCCACCCCGCCGGGGCCATGGGCAGCGCGGGCCGCAGCCTCCGGCCAGGCCGCGCCTAGAGCCCCGCCGCCGGGCATGGGAGAGCGGCGCTAGGCGCCCGCAGCGACCCGCCTCAGGTGAGCCGGGGCCCGGCCGGCGGAGGGCGGCCCGGGTGCGGGGAGCGGGGCCCGGCCCGATCTAACCAGCCTCCCCCCGCCTTTGTCCCCGCAGGCCCCGCCGCAGCCAGCCCCTCCCGGCCGGAGCCGGAGCCCGAGCCAGCCGCGGGCGGCGCCCGGCCGCCATGGCCCACTCGCCGGTGGCCGTGCAGGTGCCCGGCATGCAGGTGAGCGGGGCGGGCCCGAGCGGGAAATGGAGGCCGGGGCGCGGGGCCTTCTCCCTTCCCCGGAAGCGGCGCCGCCGGGCCGGTGTGGCGGGGGAGGGGGGCCGCTGGCAGCTCGCTGCGGGCGTAGGCTGCGGCCTGCCTGGGTCTGGCCCGCCCGGCCCGGCGTGACAAGGCCGGGAGGGGGGGGGATGATGCGGCCCGGCCCGGGAAGTCCTTGGGCAGGACCTTGGCCGGGGCGGCGGGCGGCTCTTCGGTGCCCCAGAGCCGCGGGTCTGGCAAGGGGGGCGAGGAGGGGCTTCGCCTCCGCCGCCGCAGCGCTGAAGGGGACCTGGCTTTGTTCAGAGGCAGCCGCCGCCTTTTCCTCCCGCTGCACCCACATTAAAAACCAAACGAACTTCATCCCCGGGGCCGTGGAAATGAGCCCTCAGCCCCCTTGGCAAGTGCCCGTAGGACGGGGCTTCCCAAGCGCCTGGCGGGCTGCTGCCCAGGAGACCTTCTCGTTAATGGAAAGAGGGGGAGAGGGGAGCCCTGCCTTTCTCCAGGCCGGCAGCCAGACTGCGGGGAGGAGTTGTCCTGCTGGAAGCTTTCACTGGGCAAGACTGGGAACCCCACTTCAAATGGGCTCCCCGATGTTTGTTCCTGCAGCGCGTACTAGAGTGTTTGACGATTCATTTTTTCCACAACTAACAGCCCTGTACCTGCGTGCATCTGACGAAGTGGGTATTAGCCCACAAAAGCTTCTGCTTCAATACTTTGGTTCGTCTTTAAGGTGCCACCGGACTCTTTGTCGCTTCTGTACCCAACTGACATTTTTCCTCTTTCTAATCTCATAAAACAGATTTTAGGGTGGGCTTTTCAAATGCGTCTAAAGGAGTTAGGCACCAAATGCCTAGTTCTATGGGATTTGTGCATCAAACTCCTTAAGCCTGGTTTATGCTAGGAAATTAGCTTGTTAAAACAACCTCTCTTAGGCTCTCTGTCAACCTAGCTACTGTCTGTCAGGGAGGTGGAGTACCCACCCTGAAAGGAGAACCCCTCCTGTTGGTGTAGATAGTATCTTCACTGCAGTGCTAGCGCAGCACAGCTGGTTTATGTATAGACATATCCTTATTTTCCTTTGGAAATCCGAGCCCTATAAGTTTCCCAAATGAGTGTGATGATGCATAATATTGATGCTACGGTGTTTTCAAGACTATAAGCCATTTAAGTCCCCTACTGAGATGTCCTATTATTGGTATGTCTCAGTTTTTGTAAAAAAAACAACAACTGTTTTTGTAAAAGAAATACAAGTATTTTTATTTATCTTAATAATTGTCTAACGTTTCTAGTAACATCGGTTTCTTTTTTTCCCCCCTTCTATCTAGTTTAAATGTAGCTTTTTTCTTTCTTTTTTTTTTAAACTGGTTGAGTGGTGTGTGAAAAGTAAGAGAATTCTTCTGAGATAGTGTATGTCCATAAACTCTGGAAGGCTTTATGCTAGAATCTTAGACGGCACAGTTACAACAGACAACACCAAACTGTAAAAGATGAAAAATGCAATTACTGTTTTCAGTTTTTCCCTTAATTCTGCAGTCATGCCTGTGAAATCAAGGAAGAAATTAATACAGTAGCTTTTAGGATGTATGTTGGATAATTCTATGTAGAGTAATGGGGATTTTAAAACTGCTAGTAACAATATCTTGAGTATGATTAGATGCAGCTTGTAAGTATTTATGGAATGTTTACCCAAACACTAAAATCGTATGTTTTCCAAAAATGGTGAAGGCTAATGAACTTTCAGCAATGTAGACCAGGCTAGTGATAACATTTGTAAAGATAAAGGTAATACCATTTCTTCTAAAGATCTGCACAATTTTGTACTATTCCACTATCTGTTGAATTTCTCCTTTCAAAAAAATTGCTTCACCAACTTTCTGATGGTGCAAACATGAAACCATACTTTTGCCATACCAATGTAACTTGCTAATACACTTAATCTCCATATTATATCAATATTATTGATGATACTTTTTTAAAAATTAGAAGTGAGGAAGAAATCTTAGTTTGAGCCTTTTCTTTCCGTTATGTCCCATGGTGTGACTTCTCTTCAGAGAATTTTCTTGTATTGCTTTGATGATCATTTTGGACACTTTCTGTCTAAAAATTCTATAATCTGGTTGCCTATTTCCTTATCTTAAAAGATGTTTAATGTATTGATGATCTACCTTCTTGGGCTGTGGTATAGTTCAGCAAGGATCCTGACATTATTTAAAGCACCATTTTCTGATATTAAACTTTATATAATAGAAAATTTCTTTCACTGCTGTGTTTTTAGTTTAACCCAGACCCCTTAATATACAC
This sequence comes from Sternotherus odoratus, assembly GCA_032164245.1. Lineage (NCBI taxonomy): Eukaryota > Metazoa > Chordata > Testudines > Kinosternidae > Sternotherus > Sternotherus odoratus. The sequence goes on along the minus strand of JAVMKO010000009.1, from coordinate 83,631,929 downwards.
ATATAGACTTAAACCACATTTTCCTTAAGTGTTCATAAGTACATCTGAATAGAATTGATGTTTTCTCCTTGGGACTATTTTTTTATGAAGACAAATATATGAAACATAAGCTTTTCTAGAATATAAAAGAGTTGATCTTAGTGTAAAATTATTCTGCATGATATTCCCCTTTGCACATTTTACTGTCCTGTGACTTGTTAAATAAACTATGAAAGAAGGCATTAAATTGGGTGGGCAAAATAAAATGTCTGGAGGGCCGGGTGTGGCCCCTGGACCATAATCAGGCCCTTCAGCTCCCTCTGGGAAGCGGTGTCTGGGGCTTTCCCCTCTCCAGCGCTCCAGGCGGGGAGCGAAGTTGTGGTATTGCCCCACTCCACACGGCTCCTGGAAACAGCAGCATGTCCCCCTCTTGCTCCAATGCGTAGTGGCAGCCCCTGCACGCCTCCCCCACCCTAAGTCCCACAGCTTCTGTTAGCCATGAACCATAGCCATGGGAGCTGCAGGGTTGGCATCTGTGGACAGAGCAGTACGCAGAGCCACCTGGCCGCAACTCTGCATAGGAGCCGGACCGGGGACATACCTCTGTTTCTGGAAGCTGCTTGACGTAAGTGCCACCTAGAGGCTGTCCTCCTGACCCCCTTCCCCTGCCCCAGCCCTGATCCCCCTCCCATCCTCCAAACCCTTTGGTCCAAGCCTGGAGACCATCCTTCCCTCCGCCCCCCCGGCCGCAAGCCTGCATCCCCAGCCAAAGCCTTCCCACACCCCAACACCCAATTTCATGAGCATTCATGGCCTGCAATACACTTTCCATACCAAGATGTGGCCCTCAGGCCAAAAAGTTTGTCCACCCCTGCATTAAATGATTAGGAGATACGAATGGTTTTCATCCATTTTAAAAAAAATTGAATTAGTAGTATTTAATGAAGGTCACATGAGTAATTATTAAAGCATTACCTGCTTCTGGTCAGTGTTAAAATAAATGCATGAGGTTTGATCCAAGTTTGGTGGAACAGGATCCAAAAGTTATGTTAAAATTAGCACTGTGGGAAAGTTTGTCTGTAATCTCAAACCATCATCTACCATGTAATGTTGGAAGGATTTTTTGTTTTTGTTGTAGTGTAGGAGTTGGAAACAGAATTTATGGTAGGGAATGTGCTGTAGCTATAACATTTTCAGCTGTATTATAATGATACTTTCCCCTTTCTGTCCATTATTTAATTATGCATAAAAGCAAAATAACATTCCATGAATAAAAACAATGTGATAATCTATTATTGCTTCTATGCTAATTCCCAGACATAAAATTTGTTAACGTAGTGTTGAGGTTGCACTGAGATTTCTTCTGCTCTTATTAGGAAAAAGTCCTTAAAATGTTTTGATTTTTTTTTTAAACAATGTTGGAAACTATGGAAAGTCCACACAAAGGTCGTTAAAGTAATTCTAACTCTGCCCTTATATTTCTGCCCTGACAGCAATAGGAGATACTCTGAGACAATCTTATTAATTACACACGTTTATCTCATGAGTAACTATGAAAACACGTAGAGTGAGTGCCTAGACTCCAATATTTTGTACAGCTTATACTCAGTTCATTAAAAAACGTGTAATCAGGAACTGCTAAGTACAAATAGCCTGCTAAATACATTCTCTTCTGTAGGTTTCATATATACAGACACAGAGCTTTGTTAGGTTATCTCTGTATTCAGATTTCTAAGCCAAACTCATAAAATTATAACACACAGATTAGAAGAGTAAACACTAGCATGGTGATGAAGCACCGAGCTTAGTGTTGGAAATGTGTGTGTATCACACTAATGCTTGGAGGTTCCGATTTTTAACATTCTACCTGCAGATTATATAAATGTATGTTCTACGAATTTAAGATTAGAACAGACAAGTGAGAGACTAATGGAGCTAAAGGAGCACAGTTAAGGTTGTCATTGATCTGAGCCATGGTTTTCCATGGCTTCCAGTGTGTATCTGGAATTTGTTTTGTAATGTAACCCTAACTTTAAATTTCCATGCTCTGTTTTTTTTAGTGGAAGAAAGAGTTTAAAATAGCTTCCTACTGCTAGAATAATGTAGTGTCTCTGAAATCCTATTCCACAGGGGCCCCTGAAGTAAAGGGCTTCTAGGTTTAGATTGTGGGAGCTCTTTTGCCCAACAGTTTGGGGTGGGTGGGTGAGATGAGGGTATTGCTGTAGTTGGAAGAGGGATGTTGTGGTGGGCTGTTTAGCAGGAGGGCTCATCTCCCACTGCATTTCTTCAATTTAGCTGGCCAGACATGTATTTGGAAGGGCCACATCAAATACAGATGAGCGAAGGCTTTAATATCCCTGCTATACCTTTTATTTCAGAAGGGTGCAGCCTGAGATGAGTCTTTGTTACTGGGCAGCCCTTAATATTTTACTATGAAAATCATTTGAAGTCTCTTTCCAGTTTTGATTATTTTCTAAGTGTGTAGATGGATAATCAAATAGCAGCTTGAGAGTGGACAGTTAGATACTTAAGAATTAACAGGAAAATTGCCTTTAAAGTTCCTGATGAATCATTTGTGCTTTCCAAAGGCAGTCCTTAAACTTGGTATGGAAAAAACATTTTTTCCTGGTCTTTGTGGCTCCCCCTTTCTCTACCAATGGAAAATCACTTGCGAAATAACATCTTTTAGTTAGAGGAGTCATGGCTGGTGAACTTTTCCTTTCCTGCTTCTGATTTGTGTATTATGTGAATTCATCTAATATTTAGCACTGGTGGAAATATCTTTGGATATTCTGTCTATTGGGTACAAGTAGTAGGGGGATTATGTGGAGGTGAGGATATTGTTTGAATTATTTATGCCTGAATTTGAGGTCTCCTCCAGTACACTTCTCCCACTGAAACAGAGGTGACTATTTGGCTGATTGGCATTCTTATACCGTGTAGCATTAGATAATGCTTAATTATCTACCTCCCTATTTAATCTTTAGTGGAAAACGCATTAAAGAGGTATCTTTTAATTTTAGTAATTTACGGTGTTTTCACTACTTGACATATGGGTATGTTACATATAAAAGTAAACACCAATAAAGCAAAAAAATTGAGGTAAGACCAGAGATGTCTTAGAGTAGACCAGGGGCTCACAAACCTTTACCTACTGTAGAATCACATCTTAATAGACTGTCTTGTGGGCCGCTTCTCCTAATCTCAATCAGGCAGACAATGTCGGTGATCATACATCCTCATTTGGCAAGTACAGCAATTGTCTGTGTGCAAAAGCAGTATTAGGAAAATAGTCTCCTTCATTCTTTCTACCACCTGGTTCCAGTCTTTCTTTCCTTGCATATGCCTGTTGTCTGGTCTTGCCACCTGACGCATGCTGCCTGGTTTCTTATGCCATAAACATTCCTCTTTTTGGTGGCTCCTTTGGCATTTTTTGGTAGTTCTCTTCAGCTTGTGTAGTAGCAACCTCTGGTGAAGGCAGCAAGGGTGGCTTCCCCTTGTTTCCATACATCTTGTTTTCCTGGCATACCTGTTTTTTTGCAATGAAGAGCCTAACTTCCCATAGAACAGTGCTTCTCAATTTTTTTCCGTCGTGCCCCCCCTAGGGGGAAGAAAACATTTCGCGCCCCCCCGCTCCTCTCCGCCCCTCGCCGGCGCCGCCCCTGCCGGGCGCCAGCCTATATCTAGGGCGCAGCGGCCCGGCGCGCCCGGCCAGGATGGCAGGCGGGAGGCGGGGGCGCCTCACCCGGGGGATGCGCGCCCGGCCGGCCGGTGACTGAGCGCGGCTCTGCACCGGGCTGTGCGCTGCGCGGGGCCCGCGGGCGGGCTGGCGGGGCGATGCTGCCGTGGCGGCGGAGCCGCGGCAGCCCAGCAAGCCGCAGGGCTATGGGGCGAGGCTGCGCCGCGCCGCGCTCGGCTCGCTGGCCCGCGCCTGCCCCGAGCGCGCGCTGCCCCGCGTGGGCAGCATGTTCCGCTCCAAGCGGCGCATGGCGCGAGCCCCCCTTTACGGAGCCTCGCGCCCCCCCTGGGGGGCGCGCCCCACTATTTGAGAAACGCTGCCATAGAAGCAGAGAGAAGCAGCCAGCTCCATGTGACCTGTCAACTACTACATTGTGGTCCACTGTTTGAGGACTACTGGATTAATCAAAAGCTTGGCTGAAAAGATGAGCTTTGCTCTCTCCTTTGAAAGTTAACAAACTGTCTCAGCCGGACTACCAGGTCAAAGTATCCTGTGACTGGGCACTGGGGATCTTTAAATGGGAACACACTTTTTCCAAACCTTGAGTGTCTGCAAGGGGCTGCTCAGAAAAGATTCAGTTGGTCTCCGGATGGATACAGGAGGAGGAGGAGATGAATGGTGCCTATGTTTTGCAAACTATAACAGAGTTAAAATTAAACACCTTGAACCCAGAAGTGGATGGGAAGCCAATCCATAGCATAAAGAATGGATGATAAGAGACTCTCAGTTTAGTAAGGAGGAAATGGGGAATACTATAACACCTTGAGTTGATGCACCTGCAAAATTAGGTCCCTTATTAGGCTTCGACACTGTATGTTTGGAAATGTCAAACTCTTTCTCAGTCGCTCTAAAGCATCTTGTAGTGTCCTTATACATTGTTATGGGAATATTATCATTGTACATATGACTTACTACTGAGTGTGAGCAGTGTTGGATATGAAGTATTTACCTGGTAAATGTTTAAAGGAAGGCATTACACAAATGTAAAACTCTGGGGAAGGATCCAGTCAAATATCTGTTTGTTTAGTCCTGTGCTCAGAAATTAATTGCATTCAGATGGTTCCACAGTGATCTTGAAGCAGCTTTAAACTGTTACTGCTTCTGCATATACTGAGTGCTGTAGAAATCAGAAATTTGTCCAGTGAAAACTGATAGGACAGGAGTCAGCAACCTTTCAGAATTGGTGTGCCGAGTCTTCATTTATTCACTCTAATTTAAGGTTTCACGTAACAGTAATACATTTTAATGTTTTTAGAAGGTCTCTTTCTATAAGTTTAAGCTATAACTAAACTATTGTATCTAAAGTAAATAAGGATTTAAAAAAAATAAATTAAAATGCAGAGCCTCCCCAACCCCACAGACCAGTGGCCAGGACCCGGGCAGTGTGAGTGCCACTGAAAATTAGCTTGCATGCTGCCTTTGGCATGCATGCCATAGGTTGCCTACCCCTGCTTTAGGACATCAGGTTTCTAAACTGTGACTTTGGTGACTTGTTTTCTGTGCACTGTGATTTTTGGGCCATAGAAAAAATGCATAGCTAGACATTAGGAAGCTACTCAGTACTATGGAGGGCTGTGGAGAATTTGGCTCTTAAAGTGGTTCTGCTCTGAAAAGCAATTTGTGGGATTCCATCTTCAGTCTTTCAGCAGTTTATGTATCAGATGCACTTGGTGTGCAAGTAATTTTTTTTTCTAATTGCTAGCCCTGCAAACTGAACTTGAGTTCTAATAGCCAAGCTGGGTTCCTTCCATCTTATGCATCACCAATAATATAAACGTTCTGTGAGACAGATTAGGCTTCAATAACACCTGTGATGGCTTATTGTCTTCAAATTATGCTGTCACTTTGCACTGGGAGTCACTATTTGCCTACTCTGGAGTTGTACAAGTGTAGTTGATTGGAATTTCACCGACAGTGCTGTTTATTATGCATGAGATGGGATAGAATCCAGAGCACCCTCACCTATGTTTTTCTTCAGATTTAACAGGAGTAAAAAGCTGTGAAAACTCACTTTTGGCAGCAGATCTTCCCCTGAATTCAGATTGGGGATCAGGTCTGTTGAGTAAGATGGTGGTGTTTGTATAGTCATTTTTCAGAATGCCAGCTACACTAATGGCTCTTGATTGAGTTGGCTCAAAATATACATTTTGAAAAATGTAAACTGATAGGAATGTTTTCATTGCAGTTAAAAATATAATGTTAAAGGCCTTTTTAACAAAACATTCCCAAAACATTGCATCTACACTAGATGAGAACTTGGAAGTGAAACCGAATAGTTATTCATCTTATTCACCAAATAAAAGAAATGCAAAAATTATGCAGCATAAATAGTAGAAACTAAATTGGGATTTATAGTAAATTATTTCAGTGTCTCTTTATATAATAGAGGTAACCACATCTCTAATCTTGGACTCTTGAGGCTGTCTGCAATGAAATATAAATAGTTCTTGTGGATTTGTAAAAGTAAGGCAATCTAACTAAGTTAGTCTGGTAAAGCAAAGATTTTAAACCTAGGTGTCATGTTCTTCCTGTCTAGAACACTAGTTCTTGTGGGTCTGTCTGGGCAGTTACAAATTTCCATCCAGAACAAGTTCTAGACTCTAGAGTAATAAGTTGTGTGAATCAAAAGAACATTTGACTTGACATGTGCATGGTAAATCAAAGAATCTATATAAAAATGTTTTCTATTCATGGCATTGTAGTGAAAAAAGGAAGTTTTCTAACTGAAAAACTAGGGTATTATGTAGCTCTCCTCTTTATTTTGTTAGATCTGTGTGCATCAGTTCTACGGAAGGGGTTATATTAAATATTTATGTACCATTTGGTCAGTACTTTGGCAGTCGTGGATCTTTACACCTTTTATGTCTCATTCTGACTGGTAAAGACAGTACGGGCTTTCAGGTCATATAGACCCTGATTTAGGAAAATTTTACTATTTTGGAAGACTTCTCAAGAATAAATATTTTCTCGAATTGGGGTCCTATTTAAAGATATGATATAGCCTTGCATATTATACTCCTGGGGCAATTCTGTGCCAAAACAATAAAAATTCTGCATTCAGTATTTTAAAATTCTGCAAATTTAATTGTCAACATAACACTATATAATCATGCCAGTTTCAATTATTTTGGTAACTTATTTCAAACTACCCGTCGGCAAGTATGTCTAACAGTACAGACATACACAAGAATCCCCCCAGAAGTAGAAAGTTAAAGAAACTCCTACAACCCAGTTACTGTTTCTCTGCCCCCCCTGCTTACTCCCCCACCCAGCCATGGCTTCCCCCCAGCCCAGACACTCACTCTCTTCCCTCAACCCCCCCAGAGGCCAGCTACAGGGACCCCCAGCTCAGACACTCACCTCTACCTCTCACAGCCCAGGGATCCAGAGGGAGAAACAGCCTGATGCTGGGTTCCTGGACTTACATGGGGTTTCCTGCATGCTGCCACTGCTTCCTTCAGGAGGTGCTGGAAACTGCAGCTGCTGGGAACATTCCAGTTCCCTCCCCCTGGTCTTGGGCTGGGGGGAAGCCATGGCTGGGTGGGGGAGTAAGCAGGGGGGGCAGAGAAACAGTAACTGGGTTGTAGGAGTTTCTTTAACTTCTGGGGGGATTCTTGTGTATGTCTGTACTGTTAGACATACTTGCCGACGGGTAGTCTTCTGTTTGTGAGCTGGGCTTTGCTGCGTCCAGTGCCTCCTAGTGGTGGCCAAGATCTCTGCACTGCATTTCTGTGGAGCGGAAAAAGGAAATCCTGCACACACAATGTTAATTTCTGCAAAATTCTGCGTTGCATAGTGGTGCAGAATTTCCCCAGGAGGAGTATTAGTTGTAGATTCTGAATAGGAAATAAATTTTCAGTTAGATTCATTAGGTTCCAATTGCTTACTCAAAATATGAATGGCTACGGAATGCCAGAAAACATTAATTTATTCCCATATGTTTAAAATGTCACTTTATTGTGTTAACTGAAGCTAGTTTTCATGCAAGGTCTTGCTTTGACAGCCTCGAGACTGGAAATTTAGTGCATGAAACAGATGCCCTGCAAGCGTTGCTTCAATCTTAACAGAAAGCAACCCTCTCTAGGAGGGAAGCGCAGTCCCTAATCTCATTCAATCCTCGGCACCTCCTATGCTTCCAATAGGGTGTTGAAAGAAAAATAGATGCACATTTTGTGTGTGTTAAGCATTATTCATTAGGTGAAGGTGAAACAGTTATGTCTTTCTGTAGCTCTTCAGTCTTTACAACTGACAGAATAAGTTACCGTATGTCATTTAGTTGGTCTGTCTAGGTTCCTCAGTACTGATTGGGGATCAGAGCTTGATTGTGCTACACACTGTAGAGACATTGTCAGAGATTGTCTGCCTTGTCAGTTTAGATTATAAACTCTGAAGCAAGGATTAAGGCCATGTCTACACTTACAAGCTTGTGGTGGGTGCTGGATGAGACCCACCCCGATCTGCCAACCCCCCATTCATCTGGACCCTCCATACCCAGCCCTCCCCAGTCCCACCCCAGCCAGTGATGGGGTCTCCCCCATCTGCAAAACCCTGGACATCTGGACCCCCCCGCCCACCCCCACTGCATCCAGACCTGCACCCTGACCACTCCCTTAAACCCCAACACTGATGAGCCCCAGTTCCTATGCACATGGACCACCCCATGAGTTCCGTGCACCTTAATCCTCACCCCACTGAGCCCTAGCCAGTTGCACCCAGATCCCCCTCTGCATGAGTTACCGAAGTCCTCAAATCATGGTTTAAAGACTTCAAGTTACAGAGAATCCACCATTTACATTAGTTTAAACCTACAAGTGACCCATGTTCCAGGCTGCGAAGAAAGGTGAAAGACCCCCAGAGTCTTTGCCAAATTGGCTGGGGGAAAAGTCCTTCCCAACCCCAAATATTCTGTTTTGTTTGTCCGCTTAGACACTAAAACGTTTGGGCAGGGAATGGATTTTATAGATATAGCAAGATGGACACCATTCAAAAGAGGTGCTTTGATGAGATGTTTCTCTTTCAAGCCTAAGACATGCCTTCTGTTGGGACGTCTGCAGGCACGTGGCTGTACGGAGAGGAGCCTTGGAACGTTTTAGAGAGACTTGTCTACAAATCCTTTCAGGTGCAGGCCTGGAGTCCAAACCACTTGGTTTCACTGAGTCATACATTGGCTCTGGGCTCACTGGAAACTGGTCCTTTTGGATGAATGTGGCTTCAGTTCAGAGTTTACAGCACAACATGTAACCAGGCGAGGCTCAGGTCCCATAAGAGAAGTGGTGCAGAGATCTAATTCCACTTGGCCTGAAAAATGGCGATCTCTCTGGTACCATTGATTGTCTTAATAAAGTTTTCCATGATCTGTTTAAAGAAAAAAAAATAAAGCTTACGTACAGTGCTATAAGATGGGCACCTTAAGTCATCTGTCAGAACAGACTGAAAAAATGAGAGCTAACACAAGATTATAATTTAAACAACAAGTAGTAATCCGCTAAATACATGCATTAAAAGCTAATCTAGAAAGCCAATGAAGCAAAGAACTCAGACCTCCACTGGCAGGCAGTTGGAAGGAAGTAATAACACTTGGAGCAGCAGCTTCTTACATAATACCTTACCAACTGTTTAGTTCTGCAAGGGAGCATGCATGCCGTTCTAGTCGTATCTTTCCAGAAGATTCTGCCTGTGTTGCACAAAAGCTCCATAACTCTGGATTTATACTGAAGAAACTCTGAAAAACACCCCATTACTACTCGGGTATCTTTTTGACAAATATTAAATTCCATCTTTAACAGAATTAAATCAAATTAATGAAGTGGTACTCTATTGTACTTCATTTTAAATATATTTGAAGAGCATACTGAGCATACAATCAGTTTTACAATCCATCTTTTTTATATTCAGAGAGGTGAGGTTGAAATATTTAAATTCAGTATAGAGCCCTGAAAATAATGAAAGCTGGGGAATCATATCTCACTATTGCTTAGATAATTTAGAGGTATCTATCCAAATATAACCAGTGTTTGAGCAGCAAAAGACCTAACCAGAAAGAAACATTGCACCATGTGCCACAAGTTGCCGACTGCAAAGATAAATTAGAAGTCATTGAGATGGAAGCAAAGATTATTTTTTAAATGTACACAATCCTGCCTATAATGCACACGTACTCAAATTATCCAGTAAAATTAAAAAGGTATACAAACTTATTTGCTTGTTCTGAAAATGTTACTAGTTAGCAATACTTTTAGTTTTTTTCCTCATATAGAGAAGTTACCCAAAAAGGACATCTGTAAAGATTTTTTACTACTGTGACATCTGCTGCAAGGAAAGATCTCACTAGATCCCCTGCAATGTTGGACTTCAAACAGAATTGAGATACTGGCACAGAGTAGCTACTGCTGTTCTCTGAACTCCTGCGTTTGGCATATTGAAAAATGTCAGCAGTTGAGAGATCCAAGAAGCATTCATATCTAAATGAATATTGAACTACTCTTTTTAAGGAAATGGCAGAAGTTATGTAATTAAGTGGAAGAGCAACAGAATTACTTGGTTTCATCCCAAAACCGTAGTAATAGGTGCGTCACAATATTGCTTGTTTAATGTTAAAACTGAATGAAAGACTTTCCCAATGTATTATTGAGCTACACTTATTACATGGTACCCCCCCCCCCCAAAAAAAGCAAAAACAAACCAATATTGAAAAAATTGCGCACTATAATCAGTAAAGCACAACAAAGTTAGACACATTTGCCATGGGTTCAAAAAACAGCCAGTGTCCATCATTTTATAGGGGTGTGTGTGTGTGTTTATGTATATGTGTATATGTATATATACATACACTCCTGAGCAAAATCTGTGCCAAGAGCGTAAAAATTCTGCGCCAAAAAATAAAAATTCTGCTCCCAATATTTTAAAATTCTGCAAATTTTATTTTTAATAAATGTGGAGGCTCCAGCATGGCAATGGGGAGCACGTGGCTTTAAGCCGTGTTCATCGTCTACCCAGTCAATGCCCATTCGTGACCATCACGATAGTGCTGTTTGAAGTGTCTGGGGGAATCGCACAGAAAAGACAAGTCCAAGACCTGCAAAAACGTTTGCCCTCGAACTCAAAAGGAGTGGGATCTGTGCTGCACTTGGTCCTGCCTTGGAGCCCTCCTAGTTGGACTCCACGTAATACTTTGGCGTTAGCGCGCAGTGCACCGCTGGCAGCAGAATCTCCCCAGCATCATTCGCCCTTGCAGGTGCCCAAGAAGCGGCTGAAGCCCAATTCCCGTTGGCACCTCAGAGCAAGGTCGCTTCCGGCAAATGACCTGTGTTGGGCCATGCGCCCGCCTGGAGCTACATGGGGATACTGCTCAGGTTGGACCCCTAGCCCAGCCAGGGATCTGACATCCAGGAGCAGCAGGGGATCCCAGTCCTTTGTAGGGCCACCTGTGCCCGGGGTGGCCCCGGGAGCCAAGGACCAAGTTGGCCAGCTGTCACCACGGACGCCAAGCCAGGCGATGGACCCGATTAAGGCCCTCTAAAGGCAAGCGCTCTCTAAAGCAACGGAGGGTCCCTGGACCGCAGGCATCCATCCCCGCAGCGCAGTCTCTGTCTTTGGTTAGAAGACCCAGGTCCCTAACACCAAGATCACCACCTATGAGGCATGGGACGCCTGAGTCACAAAGCTGATCCCCGTACCCATGGTACTGCCGGGCTTCCGCCAGAGATGGGAAGGCGGAGCCAGGTCATCTGCCCTTTGCATCCCTCTTGGAGCCGCGCATCTCCCCAGGGCCAGGAACGCTTTGGTGGATTGCCTCAGCAGGGCCATCTCATCTCGCCACAAGTGAGCTCTCCATCTGAAAGTGGTCAGCATCATCTTTCACAGGTGGAGTACCCCCGAATGGACCTTTTTGCATCCAGGCACAACAGGAAATAACTTGCCCCTCAGGGTCTCTGAGTTAGGGCACTTACTTTGGAACAGTCCTTTACAAGGACATGGTCCAACTGCATCCACGACGCTTTTCTGCTCCTGTGGTTGGGGGCTCTAATGCATGCCTTTCCCCCAGTTCCGTTGATTCACATGAAGATCAAGTCAGACATGGGGAAGGTGATCCTCACAGAGACCACTTCCTGCCCAAGGTGGTCTCCCGGTTTCATATGAGCCAGGACATTTATCTGCTCGTCCTTTTTCCAAAGCCACATAATGCGGAGGAGGAGCGTCAGTGGCTTTCTGTAGATATCCGAGGGGTGCCATCCTTCTACATTGAACGGACTGAGCCATTCCGCAAATCTATGCAGCTGTTCGTCACAGTGGCCAACAGAATTCAAGGTCCTCCTGTGTCTGTTCAAAGACTTTCTTCTTGGATCACCACCTGCATCCACTGCCGCTACAACCAGGCAAAGGTGCTGCCTTTGGCAGTTGTCACCGCCTGCTCAACTAGACTAGAGCACAAGCCTCACTGGCAGCTTTCCTAGCCCAAGTGCCTATCCACAACATCTATAGGGCATTCTCCCTGGTCATCAATCCACATGTTTTCATCCCATTACACGCTTACCCAGGAGGCCTGGGACAGTGCTGGCTTTGATAGAGCAGTATGGCAAGCCACCAGACTGAACTCCAAGCCCACCTCCAAGGCTACTGCTTGAGTCACCTAGAATGGAATCGACACGAGAAAGCACTCAGAGAAGAAAAAATGGTTCCCTAACTTCTGTAATTGTTCTTCAAGATGAGTTGCTCATGTCCATTCCTTTACCCGCTTCCTGCCTCTCTGTCGGAGTTGGCAGCAAGAAGGAACTGAGAGGGCATAGGGTCAGCGGCGCCTGTTTTACGAGTGCATGATGAGGCACTCAAGGAGGCAGTGCAGCCGACCCTGCGGATACTGCGAAGGGCTGCTCACACCTAGAATGGAGTGGACGTGAGCAGCACATCCCAAAGAACAGTTACAGGGGGTAGGTAACTGTTTGTTTTTTTCAGGGGACATGGATCAGCATTCACGTTGTACTCCTCATCAGTGCCTGGCCTGTGCTGGGGGAAGCTAATTATCCAACCAGCTGACCAAATTCTGTGATGAATCCTGGTCATGTGCCACCTGAGGCACATTGCACATACGCCAAGAAGATGGGCTTTTTGATACTGAGGATCAGTAAAGAGAGTTGTGCTTATACTCCTATAGTCTCACAGTCCAGGTTGTGAACTACTAAACTACAAAGCTGATTTTGTTTTAATTGGATTCTCTGGCATGCACTACATTTGATGTAAGGAAGAAAATCTGTATATAATAATGTTAAGTCTTTTCATAGAAAAAGAATGATAAAATGTCCTCTAAAATGACGTCTGCCTATAGAGATACTTTTGTTCCTGTAGTAATAGCCATTTTACTGCTGAAACCTAAGCCTCTTAAGTATTCAGAAAATATTGCATAAATGTCATGACTGTGTAGTTTTTGCTTGTTGACAGGGCTTCACTACAGTCTCTTCGATTTGAAGGGTGTGGCAAAAGTAAAAGAAACAGTCTTGTGAACCGATAAGCACGGTCTGCCAGCTGAAAGGAAATATGTTGCTGTTAAAAGTAAAAGGCAGACTTACTGTTCCATGCATCGTTTTTCTTTTTATCTGCCTTTGCTAGTAGAAGTGGCTTCTGTAATCTCTCCGTAGAGTGGGATTTTGAAAGTAGTGATAAAATGGAGTGAATAATGCAAATGCCCTCCAATAATGAGCAATTACAGACAACAGTTCTCTCATCTGCAGACTTTTGTTTGGTTATATAGTGTTCAAATAGTTCATCGAGTTAGGTTACCTAACTGTTTAAACATCCTTTTATTCTACAACATTCACGCAATTAGATGAATTTTATTTTGGAAGAGAACAATTTGCTGAATGCTGTAAGAAACTGAGAACAAGGTTTAAAGGCTGGTGAGGAACCGGTCATTGGATTTAGACTAGGCTAAGGTCTGAAATAATTAAAGGAAGTTAACTTTTAGCTGTACAATGTTACTAAATAAATCCATTCCAAATCATGATAAAGATCCAGTGGTATCACTTGCATATTTTTCATTCCACTGGTGCAACTACCAGTCAGTACTTATCTTATGATATGAATGTTCAAGGTCCACGATATGAGGTCAGCAGCATCTGAGCAGTAGAGGAGACGTCATAGGTCTAGATTAATAAACAAATATAATGAATAGATATCTTCCTTTTTTTTTTACATTGGTGTCAAATTATATTTGTTAAAAGTCAAAGCATTAAGAATATGCCCCTTGTGTCAAAATGCTTGTCCTTGCCACTCACTACTTTCTACCTAGTGCACACTGTACAAGCAAAAGCAGTTGAGCAAGAGACATTTGTATGTATGTGTGTTGGAGGGTGGGGTGGGTTCTTGCTTGTTTCTCAAGAAATGTTTTGGTGGGTGGGTTTTTTTTTTTTTTTTGAGGTAGGCCGATCCTTCTGCCTTTCGGTTTTGGCCACTTTCTGCTGCTCCCCAAATCTCTCCTTCCTCTGTTGCCAAGATGAAAAAATAATTGGGGCCCAGAGTGATTGGGGGCTGGAAACAGAAACACCCCTTTCATGAACCCAGTTTGCAGCCAGTAATAGTGTGTATCTACTCTAGAAAGGTCAGAAAAGTTTCATCTTCCCTTGAAGTTCCCAGAGTGGCCTTAAGTGTGCTGCTTATTTTAAGAAAGCGGTGGCAGGGTGTCATCCATGGAGTTTTGAAACAGTGGAGTTCTTCTGTGACTACCGTTGTCTCAGTGAAGACTGAGTTCTTCAGTATGCAGAGCCCCTTTATGGCCAGAAGTGACAGTAAAGCAGGGCCTCACTGCACAGGAGCCCAGAGGGATCCAAAGGCCAGAGCACATAGCTCTGGGTATGTGGAACTCAGAGCTGGTTGCCTAACAGTGATCTGTGTGTCTCTGCAGCAGAAACGTGGCATGAAGCCAGAGAACACGGCTAGGCCACCGTTGTGGTGGAAAGCGTATAATTATTTTAAAATCATCCACCTTTGGAAGAAGATGACGTGCGCCTACAAGACCACAGGTTATGTTTGCCCTTAGATGGGTACAGTGTTTAACACTACCTTTTAAAAAGGATAGGAAATTACATACAAAAAAACCCCACATTAAATGAATGTCATTAGGTTGCAAAGTCAAGCACTTGCCAGAGTTACTGTTCATGCAACCTTAGTTCTGCTCCCTGGTGCATCAGTGTTGTATATTAAACAAGGTCTTGTGGCCCTTGGAAAGCATTAAAACAATGGTCCTGGGGAAACATATACTTAGAGTATATCATAATGCATATAGAATCAAAAGGAATTGTGGGAGTCCTGTGTGGTGTCCTTAGCAAGGAGGATGGCTGGTGGGTCTGGAACCTAGCTGGGGAATGGTGGGAGGAAGGGCAGCTTGACACACCTTCCTGCTCTCTTTCACTGCCTCCAACTTGCTGTCTTAGGACCAGTGTTCTACGTACTGTGTACCTAATGGGTGGTTCTCTCCCTGTGCTTACAGATTGCAATTTGAGTACTTTCTCTGGAGCACTTCAAACAGACAACAGTAAAGCCCTTGTGTTTTCTTCAGCGAGGCTTTGTCCTCGTCTTTTCTGCTGCTCCTTAGTAGAACAACTTAATATTGTGAAGGGTCAGTTTAATTTATAACAGAAGGATGCTAGTTACTTGCAACCAGAATATCTACTCATCCTTGTTAATGGTCACTTAATAGCCTGAAATGTGACTTTAATGTCAAATATGCAGTTTTCACCCTGGTTCTAAGAGTTCAGCTGGGTTCTTTACTGGTCATGATGGAGGTGAGGAATCTTAGACTGATCCCTGTATAATCCATCGCCTTCAAATTATGCATTCAGTGACATCTGTGCAATCCGATCGCACAATGTGTTTGCACAGCTGTAATAAATTGTAACTATTTTTTTTTAAAGGAATAGAATCTGTGTCTCTTAGGTGTGTTACTGTGCAGTGCAAAGAGAAGTCAAAAGGTAGTAAAAACACCTTAGTGCAGGGGTCTCAAACATGCGGCCCGGGGGCCGCATGTGGCCCGCGAAGCCCTTCCCTGCGGCCCGCCAGGCTTCCTGTTCCCCCCCATAGCAGTTTGCGGGAGGGAGGGTCCAGAAGCAGAGGCTTCTCTGCTGCCTGGCTGGGCCACGCGTGTTTCTAGCTCTGGACTTCCTATATTGCTCTTGCTTTGTTTGCCAAACAGCTGTTGGTGGTGCCTAGCGCTTTCCAGGAGGGAATGGGGAGCTGCGTGCTCAGAGGAGGAGGTGGGGCAGGGGTGGAACCTCTTGGAAGGGGTGGAGTGGGGGCAGAGCCGGGGCAGCAAGGGCGGGGTGTGTGTCAGTGGTGCGGCCCTCGAGCCAGTGCACTAGTCCTCATGCGGCCCTCATGGTCATTTGAGTTTGAGACCCCTGCCTTAGTGTCTAAAAAAGGTCTGACTAATTATATATGCAAGCAACAGATCTTCTGAGTAAGGTTTAGTGCAATTCTACTGTGAAGAATGGTTCTATCAGTTTTTTTCTATCTATACTCAACCTGATTCTCTCTTAGACCTGAAAACTGCTGGCTGTTTTCATTTAGAATCGGGAAAATCCTTTACATGACTGTTGTTCATTTTAATAATGGGCTCATCATATATATATATATATATATATATACACACACTTTTATTCAGAGGGTGGATATGCTCAATTGCTCAGGAGTTGCAGGTATTTTCAGGGTCACCTAGGTGCTTAAAATGGACTGTAGTGATTTGGTGAATCTATCTTTAGTTCATGCTCATGGGCATAACTTCAGTGCAGGTAGTTACTCTTTGAGACTGTTTAATTTCTGTTTTACAATACTTAAAAAGTGCTTTAGATATGAGGTGTGCAGGATATTTTAAACAATAATAAATTAAACCTACCAATGACCCTATAACATGGGCATTCTCTGACTTTAGACAAGTAATGGAGGCCCAAAACACTGGGCATGTCTACACAGGGATAAAAAAAACAGGGTTACTTACCTGTAACTGTTGTTCTTCGAGATGTGTTGCTCACATCCATTCCACTATAGGTCAGGCACGCGCTGCGGGCCTGGTTGCCGGGCAGATTTTTCCCCTAGCTGCAGACTGGGCGAGCAGGGAGCCCCCTGGAGTGGCGCCACTGAGGCACTCTATAAGTACCCCTGCGACACAGTCTGGCCCCCAGTTCCTTCTTTGCCGGCTAACCCGACAGTGGGGAAGGAGGGCGGGTCTGGAATGGATGTGAGCAACACATCTCGAAGAACAACAGTTACAGGTAAGTAACCCTGTTTTCTTCTTCGAGTGATTGCTCACATGCATTCCACTATAGGTGACTACAAGCAATACCTAGGAGGTGGGGTCGGGTGGACCCATTGCTGATTGTAAGACCGCTGACCCAAACGCCGCATCGTCCCTGGTTTGCTGGACTATGGCGTAGTGGGCGGCGAAGGTGTGGACGGAGGACCAGGTAGCCGCCCTGCAAATGTCCGTGATAGGGACTCCCTCCCGGAAGGCCGCAGAGGACGCCTGCGCTCTCGTGGAATGTGCTGTTACTCTCTCAAGCGGTTTGCCCGCGAGTTCATAACAGGTGTGAATGCACGAGGTGATCCAGGAGGAGAGCCTTTGGGCGGAAACTGGTTGGCCCTTCATTCTTTCTGCAACCGCCACGAAGAGTTGCGTTGTTTTCCTGAATTGCTTTGTTCTGTCTAAATAAAAAGCAAGAGCCCTCCTAACGTCCAACGTGTGTAATTGTTGTTCCCTTCCAGAGGTGTGTGGCCTAGGATAAAAGACTGGGAGGCAAATGTCTTGGTTCACATGGAAGGGGGAGACCACCTTAGGCAGGAAGGCCGGGTGGGGACGTAGCTGCACCTTGTCATTGTGGAAGATAGTGTAGGGCGGCTCGGAGGTCAGTGCACGGATCTCTGAAACTCTACGAGCCGAGGTGATCGCTACTAGGAATGCCACCTTCCAGGAAAGGTGGAGTAAGGAACACGTGGCGAGGGGCTCGAACGGGGGCATCATAAGGCGTGAGAGCACCAGGTTGAGGTCCCAGGGTGGAATGGGACACTTGACGTTCGGGTACAGTTTATCCAGGCCCCTGAGGAAACGGTATACCACAGGATCTGAAAAGACTGAGTGGTTCGCCTGGCCCGGATGAAAAGCTGATATAGCAGCGAGGTGGACGCGTATAGTAGAAGTAGAAAGGCCCTGGTTTCTAAGGCCTAAGAGGTAGTCCAATATGCGCGGGATAGCCGCCTCACTTGGGACTACGTCATGTTGTCTGCACCATGCAGAAAAGCGGGTCCACTTGGCTGTATAGGTACTTCTGGTGGATGGTTTTCTACTTCCCAGAAGGACATTCTGTACCTCCGTTGAGCATAAGAGCTCAGGACCTCTCAGCCATGGAGTAGCCACGCTGTGAGGTGGAGGGACTGCAAGTCCGGGTGCAGGAGGCGACCGTGATCCTGCGAGATCAGGTCGGGCCACAGCGGGAGGCTGATGGGAGGGGCCCTGGACAGCCGGAGGAGGGACGCATACCAGCATTGCCTGGGCCAGGCCGGGGCTATGAGGATGACGTGCGCCCTGTCCCGTCTGATCTTCAGGATCACCTTGTGGAGAAGCGGGATCGGAGGGAACGCGTAGAGCAGGTGCCCCGTCCAGGGTAGGAGGAAGGCATCTGTCAGGGATCCCCGGGAGCCGCCTCGAAAGGAGCAGAACTGGAGGCACTTCCTGTTCTGCCTGGAGGCGAAGAGGTCGATGTGGGGAAATCCCCACCTCAGGAAGATCGGTCGGATGACATCCGGCCGAAGGGACCACTCGTGGGACATGAATGACCTGCTGAGGTGGTCCGCCAGCGTGTTCTGAATCCCGGGGAGGAAAGAGGCCACCGGGTGAACGTCGTGGGCTATACAAAACTCCCATAGGAGAATCGCCTCTTGACACAGGGGACTGGACCGGGCCCCGCCCTGCTTGTTTATGTAGTATTGGGCAGTGGTGTTGTCCGTCAACACTGCCACACAGTGACCCTGTAGCGTGTCCCGGAACGCTTGGCACGCAAGTCTGACGGCCCTCAGCTCCCGGACATTGATATGGAGGCAGAGGTCTGACTCCGACCAGCGGCCTTGTGTCCTGAGAGCCCCTAGGTGAGCTCCCCAACCCATCGACGAGGCGTCCGTCACTAGGGACATGGACGGGCTGGGGGGGAGGAAGGGGACCCCTCGGCACGCATTGCTCTGGTCTTCCCACCAAGTCAGAGCGGATAGGGTGGCTTTGGGGATAGAAAGGAGGGTGTCCAAACTGTCCCTTCTTGGCCAGTAGGCCACTGCGAGCCACGATTGCAGTGGGCGTAGTCGCAGTCTGGCGTGCTGTATCACGTAGGTGCACGATGCCATGTGGCCTAACAGGCTGAGGAAGACTCTGGCCGTGGACATTGGACAGCTGCGAAGCTGTCTGATGGCCGACTGGATGGCGAGAAACCGGGGCTGGGGCAGGGATGCCCTTGCCACCCTGGAGTCTAGTAGGGCCCCAATGAACTCTATGCTCTGGGTGGGCTCCAGGGTGGACTTCTCCTCGTTGAGGAGGATTCCCAGGCGGTCGAAGGTGTTGATGACCAGACGCACGTGCTCTGACACTTGGTCCCTGGAGGTTCCCCGGATCAGCCAGTCGTCTAGGTACGGGTATACCTGTACCCCGCGGCGCCGCAGGAACGCCGCCACTACTGCCATGCACTTCGTGAAGACCCTGGGCGCGGTGGACAGGCCGAAGGGCAGGACTGCAAATTGATAATGTTCTTCCGCTATTAGAAAGCGGAGGTAGCGCCTGTGAGAAGGTTTGATGCTCACGTGGAAGTAGGCATCCTTCATGTCGAGGGCAGCGAACCAATCTCCCGGATCCAGAGAGGGAATAATAGTGCCCAAGGTGACCATGCGGAGCTTGAACTTGATCATGTAGGTGTTGAGTTCGCGCAGGTCCAGGATGGGCCGGAGGCCCCCTTTCGCCTTGGGGATTAGGAAGTAGCGGGAGTAGAACCCCCTTCCCCTGAACTCCTGTGGTACAGGTTCGATGGCTCCCAGTGCGAGGAGCGACCTGACCTCCTGTACAAGCAGTTGCTCGTGAGATGGGTCCCTGAAGAGGGACGAGGGAGGTGGGTGGGTTGGAGGAGTGGAGGAGAGTTGGAGGGAGTATCCCACCTCCACCGTGCGGAGGACCCACTGGTCTGATGTGATGTCCGACCATGCACGGTGGAAGTGAGACAAACGGTCTCCGAAGGGAGGATCCAGGACTGTAGTTATTAAGCTGCCCCCGGGCGCACCATCAAAAGTTGGACCTAGGCCCCTGGGAAGGCTTAGGTCCCCGCTGTTTCCCGCCCTGCCTAGGCCCCTGACGCTTGCGGAAGGGGCGGCTTCTCCTGCTGGAGGAGTCCTGTGGCTGGCGGGCGGGTGGGAAGAACTTGCGGCGCGGCGGGATGAAGGGGCGCCTCTGCGGCCCCGCGGTGTGCATGCCGAGGCCCTTGAGGGTCACCCCTCTGTCATTGAGGGCCTGGAGCCGCGCGTCTGTGTCCTCCGAAAAGAGGGCCTGTCCCTCAAACGGGAGGTCCTGGATTTTGTATTGCATCGCCGGGGCAAGGCTGGATGAGCAGAGCCATGCTGCCCGGCGAAGGGCTATGCCCGAGGCCATAGTCCTGGCCGCTGAGTCTGCTGAGTCCAGGGCCGCTTGCAGGGTGTGCCTTGAGATATCCCTGCTCTGAGTTAGAAGGGCCCTAAACTCTTGTCTGCTCTCTTGGGGGAGAGCGGTCTCGAATTTGTTGAGGGCCTCCACTGTATCAAAGTGGTGCCTACTCATTAGGGCCTGATGGTTAGCCACCCTGAGTTGGAGGCCCCCGGAGGAGTAGACCTTCCTGCCAAAGTGGTCCAGCCTCTTGGCTTCTTTGGCCTTAGGTACCTGGGCCTCCTGTCCATTGCGCTCTTTATTGTTCACCGACTCCACCACCAGGGAGGAGGGCGTAGGGTGAACATACAAGTACTCATAGCCCGTGGCCGGGACAAAGTAGCGCTTCTCTACCCCCCGGGCGGTGGGGGGGATGGAGGCGGGGGTCTTCCAGACCGACGTGGTGTGCGCTTTAATCGTATTAATGAATGGCACAGCCACACGTGCCGGGGTGCCCTTTGTTAGCATGGTGGTGACCGGGTCATCCACCATCTGGATCTCCTCAAGGGGCAGGTTCATATTTTTCGCAACTGCCTGGAGGAGGTGCTGGTAATTAGAGAGTTCCAGGGCGGGCGGGCTGTTGGAAGAGGTGCCCGCCACCGCCTCTACCCCCACGGGGGAGGCGTAAGGACCTGGCTCTCGGGGGCTGTGTATTGCCGACGGCTGGCTGGCCAAGGATGGCCCTGGTAGGTCCTGCCGAGCAGCCCTCGCACATACTGGGAACCCTGGCTCGGACTGGGTTTCCCCCGGCTGGTCATGCTCCCATGCCACCCATTCTGGCCAGGCCGGGTTTAGGGTGGCTGGGGCTGGTCCCATTACTGGAGGGGACGCTGAGGCAGAGGAGTGCCATGGAGCCGCTGTAGTGGCCGACTGGAGGGCCTTAGGCGGAGAGTCATGCTGGGTTTGTGTGCCAGCCGACTCTCTACGCCTCCGGCGCCGAGGGCTTCTCGACCGGTGCCGGGAGAAGTGACTGCCCCCTGAAGATCGGCTACTGCTGGACCCACTTCTGCGGGATCCACGGTGCCGCGATGACGACCGGTGCCGGGCTGATCGCCGGTGCCGCGATGAGGTCCGGTGCCGGGGCGAGCGGCGGTGCCGCCTAGATGTGGAGCGCCGATGTCTGCGGTGCCGCGACGACGAACGGTGCCGAGGAGATCGGTGCCGTGTTGATCGTGACCGGTGCCGCGACGACGAGCGGTGCCGGGAAGATGAGCGGCTCGGCGATCGGCGTCCAGAGCGGCCCCTGTGGCAGCTGACGGACCGGTGCCGGGAGTGCGACCGGTGCCGGGAGTACGACCGGCGTCTGTCCGTGCGGGAGTGCCGGGACTCCGACCGGCGCCAGGACTCAGACCGGCGGCCGGAGCGCGATCTGCGCGATCGGCCATGAGGAGACCCGGAGCATGGTCTCAACTCATTGCGGCGCCGAGACTGCGACCGGTGCCGGGAAGCTGACCGGTACCGGGAGTTAGATCGGCGCCGCGAGATCGATCGGCGTCCGTGCCCAGCCGGGCTTCGAGCCGCGATCTCCGTCACGGTCATGGGCGGCTTGCCCCTAGACCGGACAGGTTGCTGAGGGGTATCCTCCGCAAGCAACCTCCTCGCAGCAGCGAACGCCTCCGGCGTGGAGGGAAGCTGCTGCGGAATCGGCACCCTGAGTGGCGAGACCACTGGCACCGGACTCGACGGGGCCTCCTGCGGCGCCGGAGTCGTCGGTGCGGGTGCAGGCGGCTGTGCCTCTGGTCGGCTCCCCGGCGGCGACCGTGGGCGCGTGAGCGGTGCCGGAGGCTGCACGCGGTCCGGTGCCGATGCTGGGCGCGGTTCCGATTCCTTTCTGCGCTTAGCGCTGGGGGAGCGCGACCGGTGCCGAGGCTTTGCTTTGGCCGGCTTGGGTGCGGGGCCAGGTGCCGCACTCGAGTCCGGAGTGAGGGCCGCCTCTAACAGGATCTGCCGCAGGCGGGATTCTCTGTCCTTGCGGGTCCTGGGTTTGAAGGCCCTGCAGATTTTGCAGGAGTCTGCCAAGTGCGCTTCCCCGAGGCACTTAAGGCACTTGGAGTGTGGGTCCCCCGCAGGCATGGGCTTCCCACACTCCGCACATGGCTTGAATCCCGGAGCCTTGGATGACATGGCTCCGGTGGCAGGGAAATCCCCTGCACCTAACTATTTACACTATAAACTACTTAACAACTACTTAACACAACGATTAGTGAGAACAATAGGAATAACAGCTAGGAGATAAGGAGGACGCTCAAGAGCAGTACTCCTGTTCCGACTACCAGCGCGAGCGGTGAAGAAGGAACTGGGGGCCAGACTGTGTCGCAGGGGTACTTATAGAGTGCCTCAGTGGCGCCACTCCAGGGGGCTCCCTGCTCGCCCAGTCTGCAGCTAGGGGAAAAATCTGCCCTGCAACCAGGCCCGCAGCGCGTGCCTGACCTATAGTGGAATGCATGTGAGCAATCACTCGAAGAAGAACCTAAAGATAAAATGTCTAAACCTCAATTTTTAGCCCTGCAGTCTGAGCCCAAGTCAGCTGACCCAGGCTAGCTGCATCCATGCTGAAGGGCCATTATTTAGCCACAGACCGTCCTACTGATGCTTTCTATAAGATACAGATAATAGATTACTACCACATCACTAAATATTCAGCGATGACTGTCAGTAATGAGAGAGATCAGATTGCCTTTTGTTTCTAGTTATTGGTTTTTATCAGTGGGTTGCTGTATCTGGAACTATTAGGCAGCCACAGAGAAATAAAATTGACTCAAGACTCCTGAAACAGTCTTTCCCACCTTTGTATGGTGGGAGGGGAGATTGTGGGACTTAAGCTGGAAGATCTCAAACAAGCACCAGCAAGTCCATACTTCACTGCCACAGCCCACAGGAACTTGGATTTCCTCTCTACTTCGCTTATAGCACATTATCAAGTCTGCACATGAACAGTCTTGGAAGGGGAAGGGTGGTTGTGCTGGAAAGTCCTAAAAGTTTACAAAATCCAAAGAACTAATCAATGCTCTGTATGCCTAAATTTGATTAATACCAGTGGAAGAGCAAGAAACATTTATTCTAGCTGAGGGGTAGTCTTGCCCAAAGAACAGATGGACAGAGAAGTAAATCTCAGAAAAAATGCATCCCCTACCTAGTTTCTGTGAACAATACTAACATAGTGCAGGAGCTTAAAGAGAAGCTTCTCATGAAGATAAGAGCTCCCAAGCTCTGCCGAAGATCTCTTCAGTCTTATCCTTAGGCCAGCTGTACATTTCAAACTTTGTTTTGCCCATATAGGCATACGGAACCCTCGTGTAAGACACGACATGCCTGTATAGCTATCTTGGTCAGGTTGTAATGAGGTCTGATTTCGAGACACAACTGTACTGGCAGAAACCCTAGCGTACACCTGGCTTACTGGCAAAACTACACTTTTGCAAACTTATTTTGGGGGTGAGGGTGAGGAAGGCTGAAATACACTGTGTTTTTTGTCAGCATCGTTTTGCTAGTGTAGCCTGTCCACACGAGAATCACTTTGCTGGCAAAGTGTTTTGGTATATCGAAACTGACAAAGCCTTTCAAGCGTAGACCTGGTCTTGGTGGAAAGTGTCCCTATGGATTTTAATTTACTTCTGCCCTGATCAGTGGCAATGAACGGCCAACATAGATCTAAGCACATAGATCAAACTATTTGGCAGTTTCTGACCCCTTCCAGTGAGTTAGGTTCTTAGGTAAATGTATGAAAGATGCACATTCATGCTCATCTTACTCCAAATGTGATGAGAAATAGAACAAGGCATGTAACATGAGCCAGATTCCATAGCATCCCGATACTGGGGAAGATTTGACAACGAGATTGAGTGTGGGAAAATTACCTGGATTTTTAGCCTTTTAGAACCAGAACTTCATGATTATCCACTTGCCTCTTAAGGAGGAACAATTCGGACAGCTGGGATTATCACACAATCATATTTCTTTGCAAGTTAGACAATGCATTTCAATAAACGGTTGGATTTTTTTTCATGATAGGAGGAATGCTGCTTTTTAAAAAGAAAACCAGAACCTATAATCTGTATCTCCAGGGTTTTAGAGAAGTGGAAACTAGAGAATTATATATATATATATTGTTTTCTTAGACATTATCTCCTCTTCTGTCTTCAACAATAGCACATACATGTTCTATTTATATTGGCATGGACTGAAACTGTGGTAAGTGTCTTGTGCTTTATGTGTTGGTCCCAGTAGTACTAGTAGCTAATTTTCTGACACACATTGCTTATGGAAAATCCATTCTTGGTAATTGACTTTTGGTATTTAGAACTATCTTGTGAAAGGCTAATTATATTTTGATTATAGAACTGTATTCCAAATATATTAAATTTATAATCTAGTATGAATACATTTAATTCTAGACTGAAATTTAGAAGGAATATCTCCAGTGCTCTGAGTATACATTAAATCTTGTATTTCAGTAGCTGTCGGAGCTTGAAAGGACATGTAATCATCTGAATTTTAGAATGTTTTTGAAAGTATCCACTTATATAGGATTAATGAGGTTAAAACTGGGGAAAACGATCTCCCAGATCCTTTGCATTTGTTTCTTGATAAGTATATTAGTGTCATTAACTTTTGACCAGGAGAACAGCTAGTTGTTTACTGACAACTGTTTATGTTGCTTGGAGAGAGGCTTAAGAGCTTGAATTCCTCTGGAGCTTGTCATGAAGGTGACAGTGTGCATGTCCATACATCTGGAACATTGTGTAATAGCAGGAATTGTTAGGCGTGGAAAGAAAGTTTGGAGAAGTAAATAGAAAAGAGTGCAGCTTGGAGACACATTTACTTACATCATGAGGCATTTGACTTTTTCCAGAAATGTACCCCAAAGCTAGAAGCTGATTTTTCTATTCGATTGAGGGGTGGTTTTTTACTTTTAACAAGTTGATCGGGAAAGGTTGCTAGCTTCATCTAGCTACAGTATGGTTCACGGGTCCATTTCAAGTAGTCTTGTTCGTAGATGGAGATGCCTCCCTTCTTTGAACTCTTGTGCACCTCGTGACGATAGTCTATATTAATTCATTTGGACTGCCTCCTTTGAGAGATTTGTTGTTGTGAGTGGTCTTCCACACCATACTTCTGTGTACCGTCAGTGAAGGGAAACTTAATAAGCAATTGTTTTCTGAAGTTTAGTATACTGGAATTGCAATAATTGAATGAAGCAGAATACTGTGCTTCCAAGCGTTGAAGCCCAGTTCTGTGCTGTCTCCAGCTGTTGCCTTGTCTGATCTCATGAGCAAAGCAGGGTTCAGTCTGGCCAGTTCTAGACTGATGGGAGTTCCCCCTCCTCCACCCACAAAAGGAAGCAAAACCAAGGTACTTCAGAAAAGGGTGTTGGTAATTCACTAGATCATAATCTCGGAGGCCAAACAGATTCTCTAGCATGATTGATGCTAGGCAGGTCTCTTTTGTGAGACATAAAGTAGAAGTCTTGACCACTTGTGGTACAAGTAAGGGTTTCAGCTGGCTCTGAGGAAGAACAGTGTTTCTTGTATGTAAGCCACACACTATTAATGGTCTAATAGAACGATAATAATAATAATCTTCTCTCCTAAGCCGTCTCTCATGGGTCACCATAATATGCAAGAATCAGAGAGGTAGCCATGTTAGTCTGGAATAGCAGAGGTAACAAAGTCCTGTGGCACCTTAAAGACTAACTATAAAGTTTTGAAGCATAAGCTTTCGTGGGCTAATACCCACTTCGTCAGATGCAAGCATTTGTTACCATAATATGCAAGTGATCTGATTCTAAAATGCCTGGGAAAGCAGCTGGCGTGCCACTGGAAAGAAATCTCCTGCTGAGTCTGACTGGTTCTGAGAGGGAAAGTTCTACGCCATGGCTGTACTGGAGGGGAGGAAGGACTTCATGTCAGCTGTAGCAAAGGCAAAAGTGTGGATCAGCTAAACCAGCGGTTCTCAAACTGGTTGAGACCGCGACCCCTTTTTGTGATCCGGCGGCGCGGCGCGACCCCTCCGCCGAAAAGCCGCCGAATTACAAAAAAAAACAAAACAAAACACCCCACCAAAAAAAGAAAAAAACGCGTGTGCGCCCCCCCCCCCCCGGTCCCTGCCGCATGCGCCCCGGTCCCCCATCTCCGCCACGGGCGGGCTGCCGGGAGCGCCCCGGTCCCCCGTCCCCGCTGCGGGCCGGCCGTGCCCCAGCCCCAATCACCGCAAGTTGCGGCGGCAGGAGCTCGCAACCCCCCGGGGAGTGTTCGGTGACCCCCAGTTTGAGAAACCCTGAGCTAAACTGTTCCACATGGTCGCTAGCCTTGTTACTCCAGGTTCTCTCTGCTTGGTAACAGTGAAGTATTTGATATTAGTGGAAGTATATGGGTTGCTTCACATGTAAGAATACTTTGCCCCCGAGTGAATTGTCTGCCTTTGTGGGTAGCAGAACCCTATTGAGGGAGGGGAAAAACAGGAGGTGATGCTTGCTGCAATCCTGGAAAGTGCCTGGTGAGCTTCAGAAAGCTGGACCCGTATCTCTTTGGGCTGAGGCTGACCCTGATGTTGAAGGGGATTTTTGTTCTCGCTCTCTGAGGGCAATGAGTAACTATTGCTCAAGAGGATGATGATCATCCTCTATTCAAGAAACCATCTCTAGATGTTAACATCTCTTCAGTTTCTTTCTCTCTTGAATCTCCTTTTGGGGGGGAAGGTTATCAAGGGTTTGTAGTGAGGCAGCTTTAGTTGTACAAGTCTCGGGTTTGTGACCCATTCAGTCTGGTGTTAAACTTGTCTGTGATATAGAGCTTCTTGGTATTGGGTGATCAAGCTCCTGTGTTGATTCTCTCATGCTCTCTGTATGTCAGGTCGCTGAGATAGTAGACAGATTCTACTGCATTGCCTTCAATGTCCAGGTGACACCCAGCTCTGTCTCCATTTGATCAGATTCTGCAGTTGAATGCCTTAGGGGGAGGCCCTGATCCTGCATTGTGGTCTGAGGGGGTGCACTAGTCACTAATGGGTATCGCTCATCAACTTCCCTAGCGTGGACACAGCTCTAGTTCTTGGGCCAATGGGAATCCAATGATTTTTTTTAAAATGTGTATATAATTGTGCACCAGAGTTCTGTTTTGAATTCTGTGTTCTCATAAGGCAGCCCAGACTGGTTGATGTCTCCTTCCAGCTGGTGGAGTTAGGAAAATGTTTTTTGCTGCTGTAAAGGACTTGCCGTCTG
This sequence comes from Sternotherus odoratus, assembly GCA_032164245.1. Taxonomy (NCBI): domain Eukaryota; kingdom Metazoa; phylum Chordata; order Testudines; family Kinosternidae; genus Sternotherus; species Sternotherus odoratus. The sequence continues at coordinate 83,604,305 of JAVMKO010000009.1, read as the reverse complement.
TCTGTCTCTCTCTCTCATGGGCGAAATAAAACTTCTGATAACTGCTCTGAGGCCTAGGCTATTTCCTTTCTCTTTCAGATTCTAAAATTGGTTGCGCCAACTCTCTTCTTCCACAATATCTAAAGCATGGGTGTCCAACCTTTTGGCTTTCCTGGGCCACATTGGAAGAAGACGAGTTGTCTTGGGCCACATGAGTTGTCTTGGGCCACGCGTTATGCCTAGTACACACAAATTCTTTGTCACAAATCATTTTACGCAACATTAGAGTCCTCTCGCTCTTTATTTTATTAGTCAATTTTATCAGTTTTTTGGTTTTTTTGGTTGAACTGTTTGCAATTATAATGCGAATTACGAATAATACTCCGTTATTTGTGGACGTAATCTCATAACGTTGTAAGTTTACGATTTTGTGTTGGGCCGCATTCATAACCGTTCTGGGCCGCATGCGGCCCGCAGGCCGCAGGTTGGACAAGCCTGATCTAAAGTATTTACATTATAGACCGTCTCTGGCAGGGAATTAATCTTTCAGTTTCCAGAGTACAAGACAAGTGAGTGTCACTATTTTGTGACCAAATGAGGCTTTCCCAGAAATCTAAAGACTTCAGATAGTCCTGTGCAAAACACACATCTTTTGTATCGTAGACATAGCCACTGGACAGTAATAGACACATGAATGACACCTTAATTATAAAATAGAGAACATATGGATTGTGATAGTCAAGTGAAATAAGACTGCCTGCTTGCCTTGGATGCAGAAGTCCAAAGTTAAAATTATCCACAGACTAAATATACAAGTTTTCCTATTCTGTCTTGCCACTGTCTCTCATCCTTGGCCTTGCATGTCCGCTTCCAGGCATGAGTAGGCGATTCATTCTTCATGACCACCTAATCCTTGGAATCTGAGGCAGCTTTTACTCATTGGCACCTGTTTGCTGGGTCCTGGGCGGACACCCCAGCTTTGTTTCATGGAAGGTATCCAATCCATTAGACTCAAAGCTGCATGTGTACACAGCTAAACCCCTTATGATAGGGACTGTGACACTTGCCATACAGTGAAATGCCTTCACCGGGAGCCATCTGCCTCCTGGCTGGGTGACCGGTGGCTTGGGGGTTCCTCCCACTACTGTTCCTGCCTCCTGCTAAGCAGGTGACGGAGGCTCCCAGTTCCTGCTGTTTGCATACTTCTTTCTGAGGCTCGCCCTTTGTGGTGGTGGTGCTGCTGCTGCAATTTGGAAAACAGGTGGAGAGAGATAACGGAAGGAGAAATTCTTTTGATGGATTGGGTGGGAGGCTATAGCAAAAAAACCCACCAAAATAAAACACCTGGGAAGCTGTGTTCTTGTTCCAGTTGCTTAGTTAAACATGTACCTCATTTCTCATGTCACCAGACTCCATTTGTAGGATGTTGGGGAGACAGGGGTACTCCACACTAGTTCACTTGAAGCGGGGGTCTACAAAAAATACCTGGTAATCCTTGTATTAAACCTGTCAATCAGCTAGAATACCACCACTTGTTCCTGACTGTCACCATATTTATTTGAAAGTACAAAAAAGAGAAATTTTAATCAAGTATTTTTTAAAAGAAATATAGACCTAGTTATTATGGTTCACCCAAGTGTTTTACCATCACAACAAGAACAAAAGAATTATGTCCAACAGGGGGAGACCAAGAGCAGTTCCCATCAGAACAGGGACACTGGTTGATTGCTGTTCAGCAGCAATGAGGTGGCACAGGACTTCCCTGACATGTCAAAATAAACACTCAACCCATGTTATTCCACCAAATATTCCTTTACTCAAAAGCCTGGACTTCCCCCTCCCTCACAATATTTTACTTGGATTAAGATTATAACAAAAATAATGTTCAAACAACTTTCATTGTGACTCATAGGAAGCCCTGAAGGTACAGTAAACCCTCGATTTTACGGACCCCGATTTAACGGACTTCGGATGCAACGGACAAAATTTCCGATGCATCCGAAATCCGTTTTGGGGGCTGCCGGCTCCTGCCCCAGGGAGCCGGCTGGGTTGACAGCTCCCGCCCGGCTCCCCGCAGCGGGGACCCCTGCGGGAGCTGTCAAACCCCCCCCCCCCACCGGCTCCCCGCAACGGGGAGCCGGGCAGGGGGGGGGGGCGTTTGAGAGCCCCCGCTCGGCTCCCCGCAGCGGGAAGCCGGGCGGGGGGTTTGACAGCTCCCGCCGGGCTTCCCGCTGGGGGGAGCTGGGCGGGAGCTGTCAACCCCCCCGCCCGGCTCCCCGGAACGGGGAGCCGGGCGGGGGGGGGGGGTTTGAGAGCCTCCGCTCGGCTCCCCGCAACGGGGAGCCGTGCGGGGGGGGGCGTTTGAGAGCCCCCGCTCGGCTCCCCGCAGCGGGAAGCCGGGCGGGGGGGGGGGTTTGAGAGCTCCCGCCCGGCTCCCCGCTGGGGGGAGCCGAGCGGGAGCTGTCAAACCCCCCCGCCCGGCTCCCCGCAACGGGAAGCTGGGCGGGGGGTTTGAAAGCTCCCGCCGGGCTTCCCGCTGGGGGGAGCCGGGCGGGAGCTGTCAACCCCCCCGCCCGGCTCCCCGCAACGGGGAGCCGGGCGTGGGGGGCGTTTGAGAGCCCCCGCTCGGCTCCCCGCAGCAGGAAGCCGGGCGGGGGGGGGGTTTGAGAGCTCCCGCCCGGCTCCCCGCTGGGGGGAGCCGAGCGGGAGCTGTCAAACCCCCCCGCCCGGCTCCCCGCTGGGGGGAGCCGGGCGGGGGGGCGTTTGAGAGCCCCCGCTCGGCTCCCCGCAGCGGGAAGCCGGGCGGGGGGGGGGGTTTGAGAGCCTCCGCTCGGCTCCCCGCAGCGGGAAGCCGGGCGGGGGGTTTGACAGATCCCGCTCGGCTCACCCCCACCTGGAAGCCAGGCGGGAGCTGTCAACCCCCCGCCCGGCTCCCCGCAGCGGGGAGCCGGGAGGGGGTGGGGTGGGCTGACTAATTAAATAACGGACTAATTCGGGCGGGGGGGTGTCCGTTGTCACCCGAAAGTCCGTTATTTAATGATTTTAAAAAATTATTAAATAACGGACTTTCGGTTTTAACGGATACCCCCCCGCCCGAATTAATCCGTTATATCGAGGTTTCACTGTAGTCCTTGAAATAGAGTTCCTGAAATGTCCTTTCAAGCATTTCCCTACATTGGCAACGCTGATAATACTGACTTACACTTTGTGGCAACCTAGTAACGGGTCCCATGCAGAGTTTTAGAAATGTGGCACTTCTTAGTCACATTAAAGCAGCTGAAATCTTTGAGACACCTCCATGAGCGCCCATATTTCTAACAGAAATACGTATGTAGACAAACCCCCATCAACAACCCAGTTTAAGAGGCAGACTACAGGACTTCATACTCCATGTAGCAACAGATGAGTGATTGGGATTTTACAGGCAAATATAGTGATGATGTCCTGGCCCTGTGGAACTTGCTGCCTAAACTTAGACACAAAGGACAGAAAACCAGAGAAGAATAAGAGGGTGGAAAAGATACTGATCTACAAAATGAGGCTGCAGCTTGTCAGAGTGGGAGGTAAAATCTGCTGCTTGCAAATTGTTGGGTTTTTTAATCTAATTAGAGCTAAACTCTTTTTTGGTGAGATCAGAATTTATATCTAAAAGGAAATGCATTTTTACATGCTCCAGTTTTCGCTCTCTGTAAATTTTAGATTCACTTGTATTTTGAGTCCTGGATTAGTGTTGACAGGCTTTGAAGAAGTGAGTTTTTCAGGAAGGATGTGAATCAGAGGAGGATGGTGATTTGATGCAGAAATGAAGGGAGATTGTACCAAGCAAAAGGGGTAAGAAGTGGCGAGCATGGAAGAAAACTACGGCATCAGCTCGATGGGAATCTTGTCCAGAGTATTCTACCCATTAACACCTTAGTCCTTGGTCTCCGGTTTAGTGTTTCTTCTTCAACAGAGGAGGATGACCTTATTAACACCCAGGGAGGTTTTGAATTGAAGTACATTGGGCCTCCTTTCTCCTTTTCATAGTCTCCATATTATAGTGATCTGATCACTGTATGAAAAATTGGACTGTGGAAATCACTGCCGTAGCAAGGTTAAAATAAGGTTTGAACATGTATAGGGATTAGTATCCCTTCCAAAAAATTTGTCATTAAACCTCATGCTTTCAGGCTTTCCTAGTAGTTGGAGATTGTTTCTGTCCACACTGCCACTGGGGATGAGCCTCCCAACACAGGAAGACAGACTTGTGTTAGAGACTTGAAATTTGGTACAGTTCTAGGCTTTAGGGTCCTAATCAGGGTAAGAATCGAAAATTTTTCAAATCTCACCTCTTGACGCCCCCTAGGGGTGAAATTCTTTAAAGCCCATTCACATCAGCTGGGCAGCAGGTTAACACCTGCTGTTCTCTGTGACATAGTTATGATGTAATCCCCCCCTCCAACGGACCCCGCACTCACTCAGCTCTCTGCCCCCGCCCCCCCTCCAACGGCCCCAGCACTCGCTCAGCTCTCTCCCCCCTCAGGTAAGAATCGAAAATTTTTAAAATCTCACCCCCCTCTCCCCACTCCAACGGCCCCCCCACTCGCTCAGCTCTCTCCCCCCCCCCTCCAATGGACCCCGCACTCACTCAGCTCTCTCCCCCCTTTCCCCCTCCAACGGACCTGAGCAACGCCGGGTATTTGTGCTAGTAAATGATAAAAACAGGCTTTGGGTGTGATCCACTGGGGCAATTTCTGTGCTCACCAAAGAGAGACTCTTTGCCTCATGACCTCATCTAAATGCTTTCTGTAAGACTGTCACACCTATGCATAGGAGCACCGGAATTGTCTCCAGCATGTGGGAGGCAACAGACAGTGCAGTTGTTGGTCACCACAGCACTGTCTCTTGAAGCCCAGCTGTAGTTTTGCATGGCTGGCTAGGAGAAAAGTCTCAAGTCACTTTTCCACAAGTACCCAATACTTCAGGTTTGGTTAGCTGACAAGAAAACATGACTGCCCCATGTTCTGACATAATGAAATGTTGTTGGGACTATCTGAAGATATCCTCCTTAATCTGTTGTGGGTGATTGTACTGGTTTTATACTTTGCGGGGTTTTAGTTTGTTTTTAACTTGGTTGTATGTTTAGTTTTGTCTCAAGTGCAATATAAAATGTCACTCTTAGTTCTCAGTCTTTAAACTGGGTGTATCTCAAATACGAGTATACATTGTAACACTGTGGTCTACCTCCTGTGAAATCTAGGTGTGATCATTCAAAGTAGCACTAGCCTCGCCTGCTGCTGCTTGCTGTTTGAGACTGGAGATAATGATTTTGGTTGCTGGTTACCTTTGAAGCTAGTAGAGAATAGTCTGATTAGGCTGAAAACATATACACTTGGCTTCAGAGTAGGAGCTGTATTAGTCTGTATCCGCAAAAGACCAGGAGTACTTGTAGCACCTTAGAGACTAACCAATTTATTGAAGCATAAGCTTTTGTAGGCTCCAGCCCACTTCATCGGATGCATCGATGCCATGCATCCTACCTGCATCGATGCCATGCATTCTACCTGCATCAGATGTGCTTTGCTCCATATATTGGCATGATCTTGTTTAAGTTAATTGAGTTGTAGACGGTCCCAGATATTGATGATTGCACTTCTACCTGCCCTGGACTTCTAGACTTTCCCTAGCCCGTTACATGACTATACAGTTGGAAATTCACATAGTGCCAACACTTCCTTTCACTTTAGGGGATGTTTTGTGGGGAAACTCAGAGATGAATTTTCCTGCCTGGCTGGCTCCTTCCTCTCTGTTACTTATAGGAGCAGAGGATCAGGTCCTTAATTTTACTGCACAAAATATACTGTAACTAATAGGTGAACAGAAGTTAAGTTTAACTTTCTGAAAACAATGTATAGCAATGTATTAATGCATGGCATTAACACATAATTTTACTAATACTAGCTGGGGGGAAATGTGAATGATCTGCTTTTTGGGGAATGAGGAGGGCTAGTCTTTGACAATAGGTAAAACAACTTGTTTACAATCTTTTCCTTCTTTTTTTATAGAACTATAGAGCAGACCCAGAAGAACTGTTCACAAAATTAGAACGCATTGGAAAAGGCTCATTTGGTGAAGTCTTTAAAGGAATTGATAATCGAACGCAGCAAGTGGTTGCTATAAAAATCATAGACCTTGAGGAAGCAGAAGATGAAATAGAGGACATACAGCAAGAGATAACTGTCTTAAGTCAGTGCGATAGTCCTTATGTAACAAAATACTATGGATCATATTTAAAGGTAATGTATACCAATGCTCCAAGCTCACTGGAAAAGTCTTATCCTGTCTTTTAACTGTTCTGAAAGCAGCAACTTCAAGAAAATTGAAAGTTAAAGGAGCACTGTCCTGTCAACTTGAATTTTTTTGGAAAAAAAGTCTAATGAGTTTTCTGACCGTGGATAGAGCACCATATCAGTATCATGCTGTGGGACTTTTTTCAGTGCTTTTATTCAGGTTTTCTGATCCTGCTGCCAGTGTTTTTTGAAGGGTCTTTTGGAATGTCCCAGAGCCAGGATGTAAGAAACAAAAATGTGCTGGGGTTGCCCCCTCCCAACAATTTTGGGTTGTCTACAGGTGTCTTCCTTTTCATTGACCTTGGCAGGCAGCACCACAACATTGAAACCTGTGGTCCTCCCCACTCTTTCTGTATCTCCCAGTGAGTGATGCTCCTGCCTGTTCCCCCACCACACCTCACCTCCCGTATACTTGTGTCTCTGCATGGCTGCTCTTGCTGCAGGAGGTGGCTTTGAGACCGAAGATCTCTACTGCCTCACTCAGGCCAGGATCTCTGCTCCTATGAGGGGAGCTGGACAGAGAATCTCTCCTGCTCCTACTGTTGCACGTGGCCTCTGGTATTCTTTGCCCCATATATAAATCTCTCATTCCGTGGCCCTCTAGGGGCTCTCGGATGTTTCTTCTCTCCCCAAGCCAGTTGGTCTGGTGCTCGGGAAGAAAAGATACCTTCATAGGCAAAATTTTGATGGCTACAGAAGCTCTGCTGTTACAGGTAAATACTAATCAAGGTTTTAGGAAGAGTGTGTACGTGAGCAGTGTGTGGGTGCTGTTTTCAGCTAGTGCATGAGACAGGAAGTGACCATTAGCAGAACTGCCTATACACAAAGTGCTGTCAAATACACAAAATAAACAAACTAGAGGAAAGTTAGGGAAATCTCTCTTCTGCTTACTTTTCAGTCTTAGTGACCTATAATAGGTACAAAAATTTTAGACAGAAATGTGATTTTGTTTGCTTGTTTTTATGTTACCAAGGTCCTTTTTGAGACTGAAGCCATTGGTAGCATTCTAAAGGAGTGCTGTTTTTAGTAAAACCGGCAGGTTAGCTTAGATTCTATCTTTAGGGCATTCCTGAAATTCAGATTGTTCCAAAGACAGTAACTGGTTTCTTCAAGGTGTTGCATTGTTGCATGGGTTCTGTCTCTCTAAGAGCGTTGATGTAGGAGTAGGTTATTTGGAGAACTAGCTCTTATATAGTGTTCAGGTTTTTTTTTCTTCTAGTTTAAATTGCCAAAACATCCTCATCTAATTTATCTACTAAATGCCTATGGCTTTTAAAAATTGCGTACGCCAAGGAGCTGATGCTCGTTTTGGCCCAATGATAAAGCCATGGAGGCTCTGTTGTTCCCTTGGCTGTTCCCTATTCCATGGGCTGGCTTCTCCCATCAGAAGTGGAGAGACAATGTCAGTGATGGCTGTCTTCAGCTGCCTTGTTCTTCTTTGTTCTTAAAGAGTGTAATTACTGGTGAATGGCAATAAGGCTCCAAGGGGGGAGCTGAGCTTGCCTACTCATGCTCTGTTGTCTTCGCAGCAGCAGGTTCTTCCCCAACTGACTGTGAATCCATCTGGGAAAGCCCCCATTATTTTATGGTACTGCTGTAGCAATCTGCCCCCAATTCCTTATTTCCCCATGTTTAATTACGTGTCATCCAGCTGTAAATCTGTCCAGCTTAAGTTTTCTGAGTTTCAGGCACCCAGAAGGCCAGATGTTTGCCCTGAAGAACAAATAGATAAAGATAAATGTGTTGATGAAAATCCTCTACTTTTGAGTCCTTTGTCAGATTTCCCCATGGTGCATAGTTTTCACAAACTCTAAATATGGAAATAATTTACTTTAAAAAGAGAGTTAATTTTGTAAGCTATGAGTGTACAAAGAGTTTGGAGAGAGCAAGCTTTTTGTACTAATGCATTTTTTTTTAAAGTAGGTATTAGGAAAAAAACATACCCCAGATCTGGGAAAGCGAAGTATGATACTTGTACATTCACAAGTTGTTTTTTGTTTGTTTGTTTGTTTGTTTTTTTGTTTTTTAAATGTAGACACACCCATCACTGTTGAAGTAGCATTGGAGGGTTAACTCAGACTTGTCCTAGGCATTGTTACTCAAGTCTTTCATACTTTAACATCTTCCTCTTTTCACACAGTAGTGTCAAAGGGGAAGATGGGGGGTGGGTGGGGGTGGGATCTTCCCTCCATGCTCTAGCAGTTGTAAACTTTCGGCTGGAATTAGCTTAATATTTTTATTCCAAAAATTCCTGGCAAATACAGAACTACTATTGCGACAATATTTTCCTTTCCAGCATGAGTGCCTTCAGTTTTCCATTAATATAGTGACTCAGTAAATTCAGAAGTCTTTAAAGATTAATCCTACCCTTATAGCTACTTTTCAGACTTCCTAAATTCTCTTCAGGAAAAAATAAACTTCTCTATGTTGTCTGGAGGGTTTTTTATAGGTTGGTAACAGAGTCCTGTGGCACCTTAAAGACTAACTTTAGTTAGTCTTTAAGGTGCCACAGGACTCTTTGTTACCTCTGCTATTCCAGGCTAACATGGCTATCTCTCTGATTCTTTTTATAGGTTGGTTACTGTCTAGCTCCTTCTTGAGAAATTCCTTTAAGAATGGGGTCAACAAAGATTTTCCTCATCCAGCTTGACTAGCATGATCAGTGGCTTCAAGGGCTGACTGCTCCCTACAGTTAGATGAGTCAATACATCCACAGATGAGAGAGAGAGAGAGAGACAGTTACCTTAAAGGAACTCCGCAATACAGTTTTTGTTAAAAATTAACACATTGCAGAAGAAAAACTCTGATAGGACCCCTAAATGATGTTTCGGTTTAGGGGGAAAAAAATTAAGGGTTTTGTTACTCCCCACTACTAATTACTGGGGTCTTTTCAGCAGGAGAAAGAAAGTTACTGACTACCCAAGGAAGCAGTGGTATAAAGTGAGCACGGTGTTGCTACATGGAGTAAATGTTTCTTTGCTACTTCTTCGTTTTAGTAATTTTAGTTGTTAGAAGGAAATGGGACTTTCAGACTGATATCTTTTTAAATGACTTTGTATCTGCCACAGATCATTGTCTTCTTCCAACTATGGAAATTGTGCCAGCAAAACCTTAGTGAGATTGTGCTTTTCTGATGCTGTAGATAGTTATGCTGGGAAATTGAGACCTAGTAAAATGCTTGCGGTTTATGAACTAAAAGGATTTTTTGTGTTAAGGTCTAAACAAAACTTGAAGCAATGTAAATATGTTTTAACACCTCTTGTTGCATCCAAGGGTGCACCGGCTCCTTGGAAGCCAATGAGGCAAGGATTTCACCCACAGGGTTGAAATGATGTTATCATAAGAGTCTGCATGGATGAAAAATGTATTCATTCTGTATTTAGAGATCAGCAGAAATAATCCTAGAAACCGGAATTTTATTTTGGATCTTAAGCTTTAGCACTATATTTGTGTTCTTACTAAACTAAAAGGTCGAATTCCCCTTACCCCCAAGCTTGCTGTTTTCTTCTAAATCCAGAAAAAAATATTAAATTGACCATTATTCGAGTTCCCTAATAAAAAAGAATAATGGCATAGTGTATCTAGGCTCTGACTGATGATGGGTCTGAATATGTGGGTGTCCAGTAGAACCGTAAAGGGTAGGGTCTTTCTAGACAATCCACCTTTCTTCAAGTCATCATGCCTATAAAATAGATGGTAATCTAAAGAGGTTTCTATTTTTAAATGTGTTTTTCCTTCCTACAGGTGAAAAAATCCTGACATTAGAATTCCTTTGAATGTTGGGGTTTGTCTATATTAAAAAGCTTGCACCAATGAAACTGAAGTGTTTTTAAAACGTCTGTGAACACTCCTAATGTAGATGCATTTAAACTGTCTTAATTCACACTTCAACTGGTTCAGCTTAGTTCAATAATATAGACCAGGTCTTGGCCCTAAATGCTCACTGTCATTTCCATTCCTGTAGAAAAAGGGGAATTGAGTCTGGGCAATTTGGGATTAACGGCGAGAGAACTAACTGCAGATGAGTTCCATTTTTCTCAGAGGACACAGAATTTTGTCTCTGTTCTGCAACCTTGTGTGATTGCTTTATAATAAACCCATATGATATAAATTACTTTTTAAAAAGCACATCAATTTGGCATGCTGATAAATACAGAATCAGTTATTCCTTGAAACACAGCGTATGTGGACTGCTAATTGAGTTTATGAAGAAAAACATAACATGAACAAATTGTGAATTTATAAAGATATGTGCTAACTGTTGGGGATTTTTTTTAAATCCTTGTCACCTCTCATCCTCTATGTACTTAGATTTTAAGCTTTTCGAAACAGGCATCTTTTCTTCACTGGATCCTTTACAGTGTGGGGTTTTTTTTGCAGTTTGGGGGGCAGAACCAGACCTGTGACTGGCAGGAAGGGAGTGGCCCAGCCTCTGACTGCACTGCTGGTTTTATCTTGTTAGCTGCAATTAGGTTTTTCCAGACACTTCCTGCTGCAGAGCAGAAACTGAAACAAAAACGCATGTCTTTATTCATACTACTTGACTCACTGTATTTAAAACTTTTGCTGCACTATGTGTAGACTCTTTCAATAAGCTCGTCTTATACTGAGTTAACTGACTGCACAGCTTGCATATCTAACTTTAAGTATGGAGTACTTCTTGTCTTGTTTTTAAACTTGTCTAACTATTAGATATTTTAGTCTTTAAAACTAGGAGTACAAGATCTGCATCCTTAGTGACTCTTGAGGTGAAATTGAATCCAATTTCCAGACATTGTGACAAAAGGACAGACCTTTAAACAGCCCAACATTTTGAAGTCGAAATAGTTGTCTTCATCTGAATGGTTACTCATTAATTTTCCTTGAAACATGGAGAAAAACTTCTAGTTGCTATTGAATTAACCATAGCAATTTGAAATCCTGGCTGTTTTCATTAAACTTTTAGTAGTGCCGTCATTGTCCTTTGAAAGTTTGAACTAGTCTCTAACTATTATGAGCGAGATCATTAGTCTGTCCCTAATGTATCTAGGATGACTTAAGATCATTTACTCAAAAACTGCGTTGTAATGAAGAAGCAGAACACAAGTTGTGCACTTTCATAACAACTTTCTGATCCATGAATGCTTTATTGTGCAGCCTCCCAGCTGTATTAACAAAGTTTTTACATATATTAAGTTTTAAATTTGTAATATAATTTTAGCCCTTTATATGATGGTGTAGAATAGATTGCAGGGGTTGGATTTTTCTGATAACCAGTACTTTACCCTGGTGGCTGCAAATCTAAGTTTTCATTGTATTATAAAAAAGAGAGATTCAAGCACTTCTGATTGTAGAGAACACCTTCCAAAGAGACAATGCAAAGCAATGCAGCGAGGGCTGCCTGATAAGAAGACAGCTGAAAAATACAGTTGAGAGGTGTCAGTCATCTCAGTGTGGCTTTGACGTTTGAATGATCAGGCTTCAGGAAAAATTATAAATGATCACTTCTAATCAAAGCCTGCAAGAAAAAGGGATAGTAGTCCAATAAGAGCTACAAGTCTGCATGTAGCATCATCTTAGCAATACAAACAGACAAAGCTTGGGAGAGAACCTCCGCTTATTTTCAGTTTGACCCCTGTAGATATAAATCTTGTCTGGAGCTAGCTGATTGTAAAATATTTGCTTGATGGTGTTTCTCCTCCTCACCAACCCTCATGTTTGAAGCTAGAAATCAAATGTTTGATTCTGTAGTTCCTATCATGGCCAACATTTATTCATTTTTATTTGAGTCTAAGACTAGATCTAAGCAGTTAGTACTGGTTTAATGTGTAGTAGTAGTATTTACACTTGTAGTAGCACCCAGAGACTCCAGTCACAACTGAGACCTCATTATACTAGGTGCTGTACAAGAACAGACAAACACCTGCCTCTTGCCCCACAGCATATGCATATTCATGCTCTTTCTATATTTATATATTTTGTTGGCCTAAAATAGCTGGAAAGAAGGATTCTCGCATGCCTGGGTGACAATTAGGCATGCTCAGTGATACCGTATAGTAGCGATTTCTTTGAGACAGTATTTTAAAAACACAGCACTTATTCATTTTCGCTATTCAGTCTTTTTAAATAACAGTAAAATCCATCCAAACATATCTGTGAGACCACAGTGTTTTGCCTGAAATTTGAGTTCATTACAAGTTTTTCCCAGCTTACAAAGTTGGGCTTTATGAATAGTGCTAAAATTAGCGAGCCCTTCCCTGCTGATCTCATAATATTGGAATAGACTCGTAACATAAATGCTGGTTGTTTTTTTTTATAATTCAGTATGTCTTAACAAAATGTACCCTTTCAGTAACTGGACATGGTGCATTCAAAAACTGCACCTTTATTTGCTTGTTGGGTTTCCTGTAGATTTTTATCAATATTCAGGAAATGGAGTAAGGGAAAAGCCAACAGAGCACAGAAAGGCTTTTGAAAGTAATGATATCATAAGCTGGAACTGTATAGGATTAGTGCTAGTAAATGAATTGCTTGAGATCTACACAGCATGCTCTAATATTGTAAATTGACTTTTTTGTTGTTGTTTTCTTACTAACGGTATGGTTTTTAATCAGAATGTAGTGGGTATCTTTCTTCACCCATCCCAATATTTATAAGAATTACAGCCGATAGGATTTGCTCATGTCTTAACACTGGAGCTTTTTTCATGGAAGTGTAGGGAAAAAATGGAATAAAATGTGTTGGCAGTCGTGTATTAGTAGATCTGACATCAGATTCTTGCTCTTCATATGAACCAACCATCTTCTGAAACTAGAGACTATGGGGTACCTCAGCATCCACAAATGATTAACTTATGAACTTCTGATTTCCTGTACTTGCAACTTCAGAGTGATTACTCAATATTGAAGGGTCTGGTACTATAATACATGGTAATCTCAACAGATTTATTGCCAAGAATTTCTAGGCTATCACCTAAATTTATGAACTAGGAGTTGAGGATGAAATAGGCCTTCAACTGGTGCTAGTGAGGTCTGCTCGGTTGCTGAGAAGCAAGTTCTCAAGAATGCACAAATGAAAGGTGTATCTTAATATTATTATATTTGACCTCTGACTGGACTCTTACCTTGAACTGTATGTAAATAACAATTATTTGCCTTGGTCTAAGGTCCAGGATTAGTCTTCTTCTGTACCACATTGTGTAGAACTGCTTTGCATTACAGCAGTAGGGCCACTTACACAGTACCAGAATGACTTTACTGTGAGAATGTCTCAGATGTGCTACCTCAGAGACTAACACATTTATTTCAGCATAAGCTTTCATAGGCAATAGTCCACTTCATCACATGCTATATCCTACGAAAGCTTATGATGAAATAAATTTGTTAGTCTCAGAAGTACTTGTGGCACCTTAGTTCTTTTTACGGATACAGACTAACACGGGTCTTACTCTGAAACCTGTCGGATATGCTAGGCCCGTCTTCAAAGAGTTTAGGTACATTATTTAGCTACTGGTGTTCTGTCTGGTTGAAGGCTCTTTTCTACATCAGAGTGCACGTGAGCCGTACAGCAGTAGCCAAGCAGGGCCGGCGACGGGGGTACTATGGATAGAACTGTACCGGGCCCCGGACTTAAGGGGGGCCCCCTTAAGTCCGGGGCCGGTACACAGCTGTACCCGTAGTCGTCCCCCCTTGTCGCCGGGCCTGGTGCGGGCTCTCGCGCTCCTGCGGCTGGTCACAGCAGCGGCGTCTCCATCGCCAGCCGCAGGGTCTCGCGTGGGTCCGGGGGGGAAAGGGCGCACGGGGGGAGGGAGAAGGGAGAGCAGCAAGGGCGCTCGCGCCGCTCCCGGGCTCTCGCTCTCTCGGGCCGCGGCTCGCGCTCCTGCAGGACCCCGCCGGGCACGAGAGCGCAGCGAAGGGCGAGCGTCAGCAGCGAGCGCCCAGGCGGTGGCAATGCTCGGAGGCTCTCACTGCCCCCAGCCGCTGTCAGCTGGGGGGGAGGAAGCGCCGGTTGGTATGTGGTAGCTGGCGGGGACGAGGCCAGGCTGGGCGGATGGGGAGGGGAGGAGGTTAGGCTGGGGGAGGAGATTTGGTTGGGTGGCCCGGGTCAGGCAGGGCGGGAAGGAGAATGGGGGGAGGGGGCTGGGGGGCCCCCAAACGATCAGAGTGGGGGGGGGGGCCCAAACGATCAGAGTGGGGGGGGGGCCCAAACGATCAGAGTGGGGGGGGGGGCCCAAACGATCAGAGTGGGGGGGGGGCCCCAAACGATTAGAGTGGGGGGGGGGCCCCAAACGATTAGAGTGGGGGGGGGGGCCCCCAAACGATCAGAGTGGGGGGGGGGGGCCCCAAACGATCAGAGTGGGGGGGGGGGCCCCCAAACGATCAGAGTGGGGGGGGGGCCCCCAAACGATCAGAGTGGGGGGGGGCCCCCAAACGATCAGAGTGGGGGGGCCTGTAGCCAAGTAATGCACAAGAAAATTGTTTCTGGTGAGCCTATTTCAAATAGCACCAATAATTTAGCTGCTGAGGACTAAGCTCATTTGTTGCCAAACGTGACCATTTATGTTGGAGCACAGAAGACTTAATTGTCTGATTTGCTTTATAGATGACTGGATACATGTGAAGCAGCAGTTAAGTCCTGTGGCCTACTGGTATACCTGCATCTGGCATAGGCGTGGGCAAACATTTTGGCCGAAGGGCCACATCAGGGTTGCAGAATTGTATGGAGGGCCGGGTAGGGAAGGCTGTGCCTCCCCAAACAGCCTGGCCCCGCCCCCATCTGACCCCCACACACACTTCCCGCCCCCTGACTGCCCCTCTCAGAACTCCCAACCCATCCAACCCCCCTGCTCCTTATCCCCTGACTGCCCCCTCCTGAGACTCCCTCCCCAACCCTAACTGCCCCCCCCCAGGACCTCACCCCCCACTCAACCCTCCCTGCTTCCTGTCCCCTGCTGACTGGTCTCCTGGGACCCTCTGCTCCTTATCCAACCCCCCTCCCCTGCTTACCCCATGCTGCTCAGGGCAGCATGTCTGGCAACTGCGCAGCCCGTTGGAACTAGACATGCTGGCCCACAGGAGTGCACAGCACCATCGGAGCCAACCATGCCGCTGCAGCGCTGCCCAGGAGCAGCGGGCCAGAGCGCTGCCCGGGCAGCACGCTGAGCTTGTGGGGGAAGGGGGACAGCAGGGGAGGGGACGGGCTAGTCTCCCTAGCCGGGAGCTCAGAGGTTGGGCAGGACAGGCCCGGCCCACGGGCCATAGTTTGCCCACCCCTGATCTGGCAGCTGCTTCTTGTTGCTGTTCACAAGTATCGCCAAAGGCATGCTCAGTCTCTCAACTTCTATGGAAGGGGTTTTTGAGTCATGCAGAATATAGCACTCAAATGGGATTTTTAGTATAGTGTACCGACTGTGTACAAAACCCCACCCTGTTTGAATCTGATCTGAATGACAGGAACCATGTCAGAGTCACAAAAATACTCAACCTTTGTAATTCCTTACAATTCAGTGTGTGACTTTTCAATAAATTTCATTCAAGTGTGTGCTGAAAAAAAAGTGGTCCTTTTATTGTCATGTTACTCATTTTTAGTGCAAAAACCTAGAACTGAAAAGAAATAGATATTTTAGCTTACTTCTGGTGGTGCTGAAAATATTTTAAAAAGTATTTTCCTGTTTGTTAAACCACATTGCTTCAGCTAATAGCACTGTAGATATAAAAAAAGAAAAGTTACTGTTGTGCTCTAGAAATAGAAATAAAATAAATTGTCTTTGGTAGCCTGAGCATTCTTGGAGGAAATACTACTGCTTGTTTGTCTCTTGCCAAAGATAATGAAGAATAACTTTATAGTTAATTTGCAAATTGGACACTATCAACCAAGGGTTAGACAGGGACTGAGTGGCTGTCTCATTACACTAATTGAATGCATTTCCCTGTTAAGTTCCCTTCAAAGATTCTTACCACTTGTGAGACAGAAATCCACTACAAAAGGTTTTTTCCTCCTGCTGATAATGGCCCATCCAAATTAAACAGCCTCTTAGAATTGGTATGGTAATGTACAACTTTTTTTTTTGCTTTCTGTCTATATAAATACATCTTACTTCTGTTTCATTCTATGCATCCAATGAAGTGGGCTATAGCCCACGAAAGCTTATGCTGAAATAAACTGGTTAGTCTTTAAGGTGCCACAAGTGTTCTTTGTCTTATTTATAGTTACTGGACTTTTGCATTTGGGGAGAGGTCTGTTATTTAGGTTCGCTGTGTTAATAGTACCTTGAAATAAGTGATAGTGTTTTCCAGTGCAGTAAAACTAATTCTTTACAACGTTCAAACCATTTTATGTGGCTAGTCTCTCACCATATTTCTTTATTTATAGGGCACAAAGTTATGGATAATAATGGAATACTTGGGTGGAGGATCAGCTTTAGATCTTGTAAGTATTATAATTTAGTCCAGCTTGTTGACTTCTTAAAGTAGCACTTAAACTATTTTTCTTATTAAGCAGAGGAACATCATAATATTTGAAGTGTGTGGTCCCTGTTGGAAAAAATGTCATCTCAATTCCAGAGTAGTGTTCTAGTGAAGAAAAATGTGTCTTTAACTAAAGATTATTTAGATGTTGACTGTTCATGCTCATCTTTGGGTTCATGTCCTCTCTTGTTCTTTACGCCAGCAGTCAGCTTTTATGTTTATTGTGCATTTGTATATCTTATGATGTTTGGACTCTGAAGGTAGTTAATGTTGTTTTAGTCCTGCGGTATGACATTCCTAAAAGTGTGAGTATGTGCACTGGTTATGCTAAACGACTTTTCCTACTCAACGAGTTTGCATTAAGGTTTGTTATTTCACTGCCTAATGCTGAGAAATGGTGTAAAGTTTCCTAACTTAACACATCTTTTTTTTTTTTTAATTGGTTTTATTAGGAAAATTTTTATCCTTGCTTTTTTTTAAAGCCGAATATTTATTTCACTTCAGTACATAAAATGTTTCTTTTGGAGTGGGTCTTGGGAATGTTGTGTGCACACACAGTGCAGTTAATATTAAATGGTAAAACTGAGTTGTTTTCTATTTTGAACAGTTTAAATTTAAACATACAAAGTGCCTTTTTCTTAAGACAGATGTAACATTCATGAAAGAAGCAGCTTAGGAGGTGCTAGAAGAGCACTATCCTCTGTGTGTCAATGTGTGGTTTCCCCCCATAGAGCCGTACCTCAGCTGCAAACTTGAGAAGACCTACCCTTTCCTGTAAGACGATAGAGCCACAGTGCTTCTGCTTCTTAGGTTCTGGAATGTGAGGACCAATTCTGTAGTCCCACAGATCATTTTTTTTCAGATGTTCATTACAAAGCGGGCGTGTGCTTTTTTACACTTTTTTTTTTTACTCAACCAATAGAACAAAAAACATAGTGAAAGTGTCAGTGAACAATTGTCAGGAGCTCTGGAACTACGCTCTTTATTCACTTAAAAAAAAAAAAAGACACTTTTAGCCATTGTGGTGGTTTGAGAAATCTTTCCAGTGTGAGCCTGGTGTAAATGGATGCATTGTTTGTGGAATCTGCAGAAATCATGAGACAGCCCTCACTTTCCCAACTGGCAAAATCTCCACTGACTCTCTACAGTCTGTTCTACAATATGGTGATATAAAAAAAATCTGCAACAAATTTAAAAACATTGGGACAATGAAATTAGTGGAACTGAATATCAAATTAAATAATGAAAAGCGTGTACCATTTGTATTAATTTTTCATGTTTAAGTGAATTATAAAAGGTAAAACCTCAGTTTCTTTGATGGGGATGGGGAATTTTTAGTTTGTAAGTGCTGCAGAAACCAGGAATTTCTGCAGTTAACTCCAGTTTTCAATGTTGTACATGGCTGGCTGTGAAGAGTGTTGTATACTGTGTACCCTTTTACCATTGAAACATTCTTTAAGTTATATAGCAGTATTACTGTGAGCATTACTAAAACTGCTGGTATCCACTCCTGCGGTAGCTGTGTCCCAGTATTTATTTATTTATTTATTCATTCATTCATTCATTCATTCATTCATTCATTCATTCATTCATTCATTCATTCATTCATTCATTCATTCATTCATTCATTCATTCATTCATTCATTCATTCTCTCTCTCTCTCTCTCTCTCTCTCTCTCTCTCTCTCTCTCTCTCTCTCTCTCTCTCTCTCTCTCTCTCTCTCTCTCTCTCTCTCTCTCTCTCTCTCTCTCTCTCTCTCTCTCTCTCTCTCTCTCCACTGAATCTTTTCATTTTGTTGATTCTGTTAAAGAAACTTTTTATAGCAAAACATACTGTAACTACAGTTTAATAAATGACAAGGCAGGGGTTAAGGATAAGATCAGGAGTATTGTTTTAATTTTTATGTTTCCTTCTAAAGTTACGGGCTGGTCCATTTGATGAATTCCAGATTGCTACTATGCTAAAGGAAATCTTGAAAGGTCTGGACTACCTACACTCAGAGAAGAAAATTCACAGGGATATAAAAGGTGAATAAAACTTTAAATATTAACTTTAAATAGTAACATAATGTCTTTTAAAGTAATAACAGCAGTGTGATAATTACATTTTACTTCACCTCTTTTCCTTTCCCTCCAGCTGCCAATGTCTTGTTGTCTGAGCAAGGAGATGTTAAACTTGCCGATTTTGGAGTTGCTGGGCAGCTGACGGATACACAAATTAAGAGGAATACCTTTGTAGGCACACCATTTTGGATGGCCCCTGAAGTTATACAGCAGTCGGCTTATGACTCAAAAGTAAGTATTACTATAGAAATTGTTCTCTTATAACTACAGCTTCAGAAGAAAGTAGCTTGATGTTTGCTTTTTGGCTAGATCAGTCTTGGTAAAGTACACTTTAAGCTAGAGAGAGTTTTGAATTGTATGTAAATTACAAATAGTTTATCATTTTATATTTTACTATAGAACTGTAATAGTCACATGACTGACTTTTTAATTGTATTTCCTCACACCATAATGACAAGTGGGTGTTTGTGTAAACACTTAATTCACATTTGTTGGAGTTTGCGTGATAGACCTACGATGATATGGAAAGTTTGCCAGTGAATAACTCACATAAAATGGGCAGAGAAAGCACGTGGAAGCCTCTGGGTAAACTCTGTATACTGTGCAAATAAAGACAGCAGAGTCCTACCTCTGCAGAAGTGTGAGAGCTCTAGTAGGGCTCGTGTAAAGCCACCAAGTGAGTTGGAAATTGTCATTTTAGATTAATTTCTTTGGCGCAAATCCCCCTGGGATACTGTCAAGGTGCCAGATGTTTTTGTTTCCATTCTGTGCTCTATTATTGCTAGTGCAATCAGAAGGGAAACTTTCAAAGATTAACAAATGATTAGTGGGAACCTGCCTTTCAAAAGGAGCAGAGTGAAAAAGGGTGACAGACTTCACTGCTTCATTAGCTTCTAAAAGTATTGAAGTCTTTGTACTGTCTAGATCAGGGGTGGGGAACCTTCTTTCTGACAAGGGCCATTTGGATATTTATAATGTCATTCGCGGGCCGCCCGCTCCCCCCCCCCCCCCCCCCGAAGCCCAGGCTGGCAACGGGAGCTGAGACCCCAGCTGGCAAGGGGCCAGTGGGGGAAACCCCAAAGCAGTGGCAGGCCCGACAGAATCATAAGGCCCGCGGGCCAGAGGTTCCCCACCCCTGGTCTAGATGACTTAGTAGAGTTTTTTTGTCTCTCTTATCTGTGGTTCTGTGGCCTATATCTCTGTGCCTGTGACATTCTGGGAAGTAACATGTAAGCATGTAAGCAGAAACCTAAAGTATTTTAATAAACATTTTTGAATGTAAAGGGTTTTAAAGGGTCTCCTTGGAAAAAAAGGTTGAAAACCATTGTCCTTTTGCAGATCCCTAAAAAAAAGTCAGTGGAGGTGCGGACCTCTTTGGAAATCTTAGACATAGTCTGTGGACCCCTGAGGGTCACTGTTCTATGGTAATGAGAACCTTTTGTGAACCCCCAGAAATAATCTGCTGACTCCCAGGGATCTGTGGGCCATAGATTGAAAACCACTGCCTTAGGACATATAGGATGCCAAGGTTTTGATATAGTGACCACATATGAAAAAGTAACTTTTATCACAATAGGGAAGTTGCTGTGAACTGTGTTGATGTAGTCAAGATCCCACTGGCTTTCATGTAGCTGTTGGCAGAAGGTTCCATAGCTCTGGACAGCAGCCCCTCCGCTGCTTATTAACACAGTAGAAGTTTAATTCTCACATGTCAGCAGTTGGTCTGAGGAGTGACAACGGGTGCTGGAAATGAGTTTGGATGATAACAGAACCAAGAGGAGTAGTAAGAATACCCCTACCTCTGCTGACAGTGACCATGGGCAGGGGGGGGGGGGGGAGAGGAAGTGCACTCAGCCAGTGGGGTCTATTTTGAGTGATGGTGTCCATGGATGGAGGTAGAGAAGTATCCTTTGGTAAAGCCCATGATGATACTGATAGTGCTGATAATCCCTGCTGTGTTGAAACACTGGCTTTTAAAAAAAATACGAAGAGTGAGAAATCGAAAAACCTCTGAAATATTGACATTTATATATGGAGTTGTAACTTCTCTACTGAATATGTGCACAGTTGCACTACTCTTGCGTTTGTCAATTTGCTTTCTTGGATGGTCACACACTGTACATACACAAGTAGAAAAAATAGCTGAGCCTGTTTAAAAGCTAATGTCCCGTCCCCCCCCCCCATAGCATGTTGGTGTTGTCTTTATTTTTATTTCCCCCCAGACCTCCTTTCCATATCTCCCATGATTCCACATCCTCTTTGTCTCACTCTTTGCACAAGTCATTTATGGCCTCGGCTTTCTGGAATAATCTTCCATACATCCTCTTTTTTTAGTTTCTTCGAGTGTGATTGTTTTCGTGAAAGACACTTTATAGCTTTGCAAGTGACAGTGATTGTAACTAACTCATCTTTTTTTAAAAGGCTCTGTTGCCTTAGAAATAACATGTTGACTTTTGTATTTGACACTGGAATACTAGAGGATTCCCTATTTATCAAGTTATCAGAATATCTCTTTTATATTGGAGGCTTAATAAGTAAAACATGCTAAATATTTTTGATCAGTGCAGGAGCCATTTGTAACTTTAAAGTTTTCTCATGGTGGTGGTTCTTCTCCTTCGTTGTTATTTGCACAGTACAGTAAACCCTCGGTTTAACGGACCCCGATTTAACGGACTTCGGATGCAACGGACAAAATTTCCGATGCATCCGAAATCCGTTATTCGGGGGCTGCCGGCTCCCACCCCGGCGAGCCGGGCGGGAGCTGTCAAACTCCTCCCCCCCCCCCCCCGCCCGGCTCCCTGCAACGGGGAGCCGGGTGGGGGGGTTGACAGCTCCCGCCCAGCTCCCCGCTGTGATCAGTAAAACCTCTATATAACGGACTAATTCGGGTGAGGGGGGTGTCCGTTAAAGCCAAAAGTCCTGTTGTTTAATGATTTTAAAAAATTATTAAATAACGGACTTTCGGCTTTAACGGACACCCCCTCGCCCGAATTAGTCCGTTAAATCGAGGTTTCACTGTAGATTGCCAAGTGTGAAAACTAATATTGTATCATAAGGGGAAAATATTGGAAATGGGGAAAGACGATTAATTCTGAACAAACACATTTAAATACCAAGGTATTTACATGCCTGACATCTGACTTACTGTGGCTACTAGTATTGTAAGATTTGTAACCATTACCTGGTACTTTTTCCTTTAGTTCTACTCTAAAGAGACTCTTCCAATAATTACACATCTCAAATTTTTGAGAAGTGTGGTGTTTGTATTGTCCTACGTAATTTCTGAAATAATAAGTCAGGAAAGAATAACTAATGAAGATTCATTGGTGGGTTACTTATTTTCTCCCACATTGGGTTATGAATGACCTCTGAGCCTCTTATTTTGGTCAGCGGGTGGGCAGGCAGAGTTGGTGAGGAAAGATTAAATACTAGTTGTCTTCAAAAACTAACTTTAAGAATACAGAGTTGTCCTTCTTAAAACCAAACAGTTTTTAAATGAAAGGTTTTCAGAAATACTGTTTCTCTCCAAAAGCACGTACAGAATGCATCTAAGGGTATGTCTCTGGTGATCAAACATATGTCACTTTCACTGTGGAAGGGAGCGTGATACTGGGTAACGTCTTTCAAAAGCACCTAAATCGACTTAAACTCCTGAGACAATTAGGATTTTTTGGAAACTATACCACTTTCAGCATAAATTTCCTGACTCTTGTGTTTTTTATATTCATCACCTTTATGCTATGTTAACTGTGTATAAAATGTGTACAGTAAGCATGTTTAGAAAGATATTTAATTATTGTGCTGTGAGCTCTTACAGAACTCCTTCTTTTTTGTTGGCTGTACTATAGAATTCAAATAATCTGTGATGCCTCAGTCTTCGGCTTTGTATTCAGTGAGAATAAAACTCTTTATTTCATTCCCCCAGGCTGACATTTGGTCTTTGGGAATCACTGCTATTGAACTAGCCAAAGGAGAGCCACCCAACTCTGACATGCATCCGATGAGAGTTCTGTTTCTTATTCCAAAAAACAATCCTCCAACTCTATTAGGAGAATTTAGCAAACCTTTTAAAGAATTTATTGATGCATGTCTGAATAAGGACCCAACATTTGTGAGTATATTTCTCATCTGTGTCTGTCTTAATGCTTGCAAAGCTCTTTGACTGTGAAATATACTATATAGGTGGTGGGTGGAATGTGAGTGTCTGTGACTTTGTATACTTCTCTGTTGCAAGAGGGAGTGGAGTACCTTGTTGCTATTTAGACCTTACTCCTCCTCCCCATCTAAAGGTGTCGAGAGGACTAAAGAGAAGTGATGATGGGCTCCAGAGACAGCTTCCAAAAGCAAAGAAAGAAATAGTATAATGCAGTATCTCTAGAGAAGAGGAAGCATGGGCCAACGTTAAATGATACCCCAGCGAGACTTCCACTAAAATATATTTATTCCGGTTACAAACCTCATTGAATCGGAGAAGAATTATCAGTCAGCTTTGTCTAGGTGTTTATCTAATACAGAAATCACTTAGTTATCAGTTCTGTAGCTGCTGTATGGGGTAATTATATTCTTAGAGGATTATAAATGCAGGTTGTATTGGCTTCTTAAAAGCTCCTGTTACTAGATGGATGTTCGATCCTGGGCTGGGCCAAGGAGGAGATGTTTTTAAATAGCATTTAAAATCGCAACAACTTTTTGTAGGATAAACATAAATATCTTTGTTTTTATAGCGCCCAACTGCAAAGGAACTCCTGAAACACAAATTCATTCTAAAAAATGCCAAGAAGACTTCTTATCTGACAGAACTTATTGACAGGTTTAAGAGATGGAAGGCAGAAGGGCACAGTAGTGATGAATCGGATTCCGATGGTTCTGATTCGTAAGTGTGTTTTAGTATGGCTTTTCGGAACATTACTAATGCAGTGCTGTTTCATTTGTGTTTTGAGTTCTAACTCACTGCTCTTGTTCTGCTATGCTATAAGTATTTTCTAGCTCATGCATTAGCAGCAGCCTTGCATGGAATTCTGTTCTCAAACTAGAGCCTATATAATGTGATTTGCTTGTATACTAACCTTCCGATCTCTGTGGACTTCAATTCCAGTTCTGCTTCTGTGACAAGCATGTCCTGTCTTAGTCTTGCCCCTAGTGTACACATTGCCCTTGCTACCTAAGTACCAAACAGTTCAGTACAACTAGCAGTTTCTGCTCAGGAGAGCCCCCTGGGTGGAATTGGTAGATGATGTGGCCAGGATTGCGGTGTGTCTGGAAACCTGCCCAGCCCTCACCTGTCCAATGTCTGTAAGCACAGAAAATCATTGTCTCATGTAACTGGAACCACATTTATTGGGCCATGTAAGACCGTGTCCTTGCACCAAAGAGCTTGCAGTTTGAGTTGTGACACGAGAGGGAAAAACACATTAGGGGGGGATGAGTTAGAACTATAAGATCTTGTTAAGTTCACTTAATTTATTTAACAGTACAGGTTCGATAGATGTGAATTTTTAAGGCAGATGAAATTAACCATGCAGTTTCATAGACTCAAAGACATTAAGGTCAGAAGGGACCATTATAATCATCTAGTCTGACCTCCTGCACAACGCAGGCCACAATCTCACCCACAGATTTCTGCCCCAGATCCCTAAATGACCCCCTCAAGGATTGAAATCACAGCCTTGGGTTTAGCAGGCCAGTGCTCGAGCCACCTCAGCTATCCGTCCCCCCATGCTCGTTAAGTTTGTGGTTTTGACCACTACCATTGTAGAAGGTATCCTTGTGATTTTCTTTAGGGAGTCCAGCAACAAGGAGAATAATTCTCATCCGGAGTGGAGTTTTACTACAGTTCGAAAGAAGCCAGATGCAAAGAAACTGCAGAATGGAACAGTATGTACAATCTGAAGAGCTTTTTATTCTTCCCGCTGATTTGGAAGCTGTTGTAAGGAATGTGATCTTTAGTAACCGGTAGTCAGTTGACTTTTGTCTTCAATCGTTACTTTTATTTTTCGTAAAGTAGCACAAATACATCTGCCAGTAAAACCCCAAAACTAAATAATGGTGAAGTCCAGGGTTCAAGGCAGTTTAGTCGTAGAGATAATACTGAGAGTTCATAGCACAATGTCTGTCTATAGGTATCTTAATTCTATGTATTTCTTTAAAATTAATCTGACATAGAAATGAACCATAATATAAAGTGGCATTGCCTCAGAAATGTCATCAAGCATTTATTTCTCAGCCATACTAGATTTGTTGAGGTAAAGGATATGTCTCTTTGATGTGTTGCAAAGGTTCTGTTAAATATCAAGTCTTTTAAAATGATGATGCAAGCATAAATAGGATTGCTTTTATATATACACTAGCGAAAATGCCCGGCGTTGCTCGGGTCAGTCCGAGGTGGGGACAGCTGAGCGAGTGCAGGGTCCGTTGGATGGGGGCAGAGAGCAAACCAGACACCCCCACCTCACCCCCCGACCAAACCCGACACCCCCACCTCACTTACCCCTCGACCAACCCCGACTCACATTTTCACCCCCCCACCCAAACCCAACACCCCCACGTCTCCCCCCTACCAACCCCAACACCCCCTGACCAACACCCACACCTCACCCCCCGTAGACCAAACCTGACACACCCACTTCACTTCCCCCCCCCAACCAAACCCGACACCCCTACCTACCACCACAAACAAACCCGACACCCACACCTCACTTACCCCTTGACCAACCCTGACCCCCCTCCTTGCCCCCCCACCAAACCCAACACCCCTGACCAACCCCAACCCCCACACCTCACCCCTCACCCACCCAGACACCTTCCCACCCCCCCAAACCCGACACCCCCGGCTCACTTACCCCCCCGACCAAACCCGACACCCCCACCTCACCCCCCGACCAAACCCGACACCCCTACCTCACTTACCCTCCAACCAAACCCGACTCGGGTCCGTCGGAGGTGGGCAAGGGGCACAGAGCTGAGGGATTCCGGGGTTCTGTCGGAGGGGGGAGGGGGCAGAGAGCTGAGGGATTCCGGGGTTCCATCGGAGGGGGGAGGGGGCACAGAGCTGAGCGAGTGCGGTGTCTGTTGGAGGGGGTATTATGACATCATAACAACATAGCTGCCCAGCTGATGTGATTGGCCTTTAAAGAATTTCACCCCTGGGGGGCGTCAGAGGTGAGATTTGAAAAATTTTCGACTCTTACGGTCATTAGGACCCCAAGACCCCTAACTGTACCAAATTTCAAGTCTCTAGCTCAAACGGTGCGGAAGGAGTAAGCTTACGTGCATACATACATACATAATACATACACGATTTGACTTTTATATATATAGATATATATATTAAATATATATATATGTTTTCTAACTTTTAGGATCAAGACCTTGTGAAAACCCTGAGTTGTTTAAGTATGATAATTACACCTGTGTTTGCTGAGGTAAGTTGCTAATTCAAAGATCTCTTTGAAATTTGAACAAGCATTTGATAAATCTTTAAGGTACATCTGTGTTGGTCTTTCACTTAGCTTAAACAGCAGGACATAAATAATGCTAGCAGGAAGAAAGCAATTGAAGAACTTGAGAAGAGCATCACTATGGCAGAATCTACATGTCCAGGGATCACAGATAAGATGGTGAAGAAACTTATGGAGAAATTTCAGAAGTAAGCTGTTTTTTGGAGGCACAGAGAGGGGCGCGGGCGTTAAAAATATATATAACTATGCAAACTCTGTTAAAAATGTTACTAGGGTTGCAAAGTTCTGCTCTCAGTTTAGGAAATGCCAGTGTTACAGTTACCCAGGCAATCTTAATTCTGCCCCATTGTGCATCCATCCTATGTACTGGATGAGGCTAGTGAGCTGTGGAAATAATCTTATGCCATCATGTAGTTAGACATATGCACGTGTATAAGAGGGGACCTGACTTGATTTGCCTTCCACTTCCCCAAGCCCTCTGCCCCATGAGCTGGAGGAACTTCTGCCCCATATGGTGCCCCCTGAGAGAGGAATTGGCCTTGATGCTGTTTGCTGGGTGTAGAGGCTAGCTGGGGAGACCCCTGCCAGTTTGGTTCACTCCCCTAATCAGCCTATTGTAGCTGGTTGCAATTCAGAGGCAACATCTCTCTTTATCTGTAGAATGTTTCTGATCAGTTGTTGTTTGGTCAAGCTGTATAAAATCTTCCTGGAGGATGCAGGTGACGGACAAGAACTGGTGATTCTCAGCAGTTTTTATCTTGGCAAAACATGCAAAATTTTAAGAAAAGACACAGCTGTAGCCGGAGGGCTTTGTCTCCATTGATTTCTGTGTAACCCAATACAGTAAAAGGCCTTGTCTATGCTACCGGCTGGATCAACGTGTAGAGGTTGATCTATTGGAGATCGATTTATCGCTTCTCATCAGGACACGATAAATCGATCCCCAGAGACACTCCCGTCGGCTCCGGAACACCAGCTCGCCAAAAGGCGCAAGGCAGAGTCGACGGGGGAGCCCACTGTCGACTGCTGCTGCCGTGACGACGGCAGGTAAATCGACCTAAGATGCGTTGACTTCAGCTATGGTATTCACATAGCTGAAGTTGCATATCTTAGGTCAACCTTCCCCGGTAGTGTAGAGCAGGCCTAAGACAATAACATTTATGTGTTGAAACATTATTGCTATTTTAACAGACAAAGTAATCAAACACATTTATGGTCACTTATAATACATTGTTTGAGGTGGAATCAAAGACACTGGGTCTAGTGTGTTTTCTTATCCATTTTCATATAATTTGTTAGACATATGGCATTCTATATAATCCCTAGACTGCAGTACAAATGTACTGGTCTCTTCATCTGCCATCTTTACATGCTGAGCACCTCTCTATGCAAGTAGTCTCATTGAGATCAGCAGTGAAAGTCTTCTCAGCATGAACAGAAGTGGCCAAGTAAAGGGAGAATCTATCTGAGAACTTCATTTCCTTCTAGAAAACGTTTTAGTTATCGTATTTACAAGTAACACTTCCGGTTACTGTCAGTGGTTAAAAGCTAACATTTTTGAGATAAAATTAATGCACTTGTTCAGTAGCTTTATACACTGAAGTGTGATTAATTCATCTGGTGTGTACCAAGTTGGAATAAAGTGAATACTTTGTGTATTTTTATTGATAGGTTTTCTGTTAATGACTCATCCTAAGAAACTTCCCATAAGTGACTGCTGTTTCATACGGACCCAGTGAAACCCACCAAATCTACTTCAAGCTTGGCAGTGCTTAGCTCATGAGCTCCTTGTGCCTTTTGGATCTTTGCAACATATTGATGATGAGAAGGACGATGATGATGATCAAGGATTTGGAAGAACCTACTTAACTATTTTGTGATGGTGTACATGGTTTTATATTTTCAGGAAATTATTTTGTAAAGACAACTTTTAATATTGTAGTTTCATCTGTTTAATCAGATAAATGTAGAGGTGCAGTTTTGCTTTTAGATGTGGCCATTACTTTAGTTAATAGGAAGTGCAAGTACAGTATGTTTTGATGCTTTTTGTTACTGTACATTGATGGGAACGTACAGGTCTTTTGTATTCATAAGTTAAACTTTTGTAAATCACTAACAAGCTTCGGAAATAGCTTTTTTTCACAAGCATATTCAACACATGTAATGCAGTGGGTAGGATGTTGCTGTAGCACCTGCTTTGATCACTATAGTTTTATCATACCCTGAAACTAAACCTGCAACAATATCTATTATACTTCTAAATTGGTACAGTATTTTAGGCAGCTCTATGATTATACATATTTGAGAGCAATATGTCAGTAGTTTGCAGGTGATATGTAGCAGCAGGTATATCCTGATGTACAGTAGATGTATTACCTTTTAGAACAGATTTAGAATTAGTAATTAAATCTTATTCATCATGGTAGGAAATTTAAAGCAATACAGATGCGGGGTGGGGGGAGGGGGCTTTGGCAATAATGGACAGAAATTGAAGTCCAATTTAATTTAAATTTCTTTCTTCTGAGTAGAAAAACGGCGCATTGTATGCTTGGGTGGGAGGTAGCCAGAGAGAAGTCGGGTGTCGTGATAAATACCTCACAAGCAGGTATCCGTATAACACCAGCGTTTTGTGTGGTGGTGGTGTTTTCCTGTAAAATATTTATACACTTCTGTTCTTAAAGTACATTAAATGCAGTACGTCAACATCATTTGTTTATAATTTTCTGAAAGTGTATTTTAAATATGTATTTACCAGTTAATATGCAAATAATTGAGTTATAGATATTCTTTCACAAAAAGGTAGTACTGTGCAGTACAGAATGATTTTTTTTTTCCTGAAGTAGGTAAGACTATAAAATTGCTTTCAGTTATATATTTATGGTACTGCTAGGTGGGTAATATCTTTTTTTCTTTTCAACCCAGTATGTATATTATGCTGAAGTTTTGAACTGGGATTGTATTTCAGTACTTAGCTGTGGAACTGTTGGTGTAAATTTATTTTTGATAAAGGCTGGATTTGTTTATTTTATGGTTCCTGCACATTTTGTTTTTGCACAAAAGTCATTTTAAAGAAATCTGAAATCTATCTGCCAAATATTGAAAAAGTAACGGTGTGCAAACAAATACTGCATTTTTAGTCAAAAGTTGCCATTACATCGTTTTTATATAAAGGACACTCGTGAGAGATGGTGGTTAGACATGCCAAGGACAATTATTTTCAATGGTGCCTACACTGTAAAAATTACTTTTAACTCCTTGTTTTAATTTTAAAGAAATGTTTCTGTTTAAAACTTTTCATCTGCTATATAACTGAAACTCAATTAGAATTTATATCTGAGAAAAAAGTCTGGAAATAGTTTTGAAAACAATAATGTTATGGATTAAATAAATATTTTTATAAGTGTAAAAGCAGCAAAAGTTGTATATACAGTTGATCTGAGGCTTTACAAAATAACTGCATCACAGATACAAATTGTAGTGCTCCTATAGCTTACGTAGTTGTTAGTCCTGTAAATCTGTTTATAGATGTAGCTTATTTCAATGTTTTGGGGTTTAAAATGGTTTAAAAATAAATATTTAAGTTCTGTAAACTTTCATGACCCTGCTTTGTTGTGCATTTTATTTTGGATTTAGTTAAATGTGAAAATTATTGTTTTATGGTTTCCAAGTTTTAAATGTTTCTATTTAAACAAAAATGCTCCTTGCAAAAAGAGTTGCCTGTTAATTTTTTTCCCGTGCTGTCCTTGTCCAAAGAACACCTGTCAGAATTTAGACAGCGAGGAATGCTAGACATGTGGATCAACTCCAGTATTCAGTTTGATGTCATTATTGCAGTATAATGTCGATACATGTGCATGCAGATTTATATAGATAGTACCATTGACAGAGTTGTAGACACTTCAGAATGTCAAAACTTCACTGTGAACTCCTATTTTAGATTCAAGGTACAGAAAACATAGTGCCACAGTTAACTTTGATTTTGTACTTGTCTTATCTCATCACCAGAAATCTCACTAAACTACTATAAACTCATTTTTCAGAACTCAAAACCTGGTATTTTTAATTCCATTGTCCCTTCCCCTCGAGATGTTCTTTTATTTGGGCTGTAGGGGGTGCTACTTAGAGGTGATCCTTTCTGAATGTAGTAATTGAAGGCTATATCCTCATCTTGATGCCTGGGGCTTTATTGTACATAACTCTCAATGAGGCCTGTTCTGAGTGGATAGAGCTGTGGGCTCAGTATCAGGAAAGTCGCAGTTCTGTTCCTGGTGTTACCCACTCCATTCTGCTGTGTGACCTCAGACAAGTCATTGAACTACTGTCTCCATTTCCTTGTCAAATGGGTATACCACTTACCTACCTCGGGGATGTTGTGCAGCTAAATTCATTGATGGCTGTGAAGAGCCTTGGTCTTCTATAGTGCTGTCCATTGGAAGAACTGCAAGTTGCATTTCAAATGGGATTTGCTCTGCTGAAGTCCTATGCATCACGATGAGAGTAAATTATACTTTTTAGTATACAGGGTTCATTAGGGAACCATACTCTGGCTTGTGTATTTTCCACCTTGTGTTGAGAATTGACATTTTAGTCACTTATGGAAATAGAATTGCATTAAAAAAAAGAAACTTATTCTATTAGTCATACTTGGATATCGGAGTCCTTGGTCAATGTAATCATCCCTAAAGCCTCTTAATTCAGTTTCTCTCAGATTCTGCCAAGATTTTGTTCAGTGTACAGGTAGTAATCATGAAAATCTGTTCTTACAGTCAAGTGACTGCTTAGTGATTAGAAAACTTAGATTCTTAATGTGTTTGCACAAAGTTTAGCAGTTGTTTACGGTCTGGCTTTATCACACTGTTTTATGACTTAACATTGCTTTTTTTTTTTTCCTTTTTGCAAAGCCTTAGTGATCTGTATGTTGGTTTGCTAATTTCATGCTCTTCTGATGCATGAAATTAAGCTTCAAATGTTACCTGCATTCTAAACAATTTGTGATGATCACCAAAACCAAAAATCCCTTAAATGTTTAAAATTTGTATCTTGCACCTTTGTTGGCCATTAGCTGGGCCTGTAAACCAAGGGGCTACTGTATCTCAGTCGTTAATCTTGGAAATTAGACAAAAATACTTCCTGCCTTTCTGATATGTCACTAATTAAACTCCATTTTCTCAGAGACAGTATGTCTCTACCTGTTACATTTTGTTCTCTTGCCCGCGATCGTGCCAAATAAATTATTTTCTTAATCATCTTTTGCTAGTTCTACCTTGAGTGCAGAGGACTGGACTGGACAACCTCTCGAGGTCCTATCCAGTCCTACGATTCTATGTTTTAATGATGTGGTCAGTTTAGTACGTCCCTTCTACAGCTCGTCTTAATGTAACTCAATTAAAAGAGGCCGAGAAGTCACCAGCCTTGAGGCGTCCTCTTTGTCATGGATGGATGGTGCAAGTCATCTGCAGGGCAGAGTCGACCAAAAGCGTGCAGATATTGGGCGGTAAGCATGGAGGCTGTGGGGAACAGAACCAAGCCAACTTTCTCTCATTCTCCCTCAGAACTGTCAAGGATAGTGACAGGATCGCTCCATTTCCTGGGATAGTCAGGGTGTCACCGTCTGAAGCGAACGCTGCTCTCAAACACCCACATGAATAATGCCAGCCATCATTAATATTTTAGGGTATATTAATGGCATGCTGAAGCTGTTCCATCCCTTTTGGTTTGCCTGGAGTTTCCTGAATCTCCTTTTGGTTAGCAAGGATATGAGGCCCCAGTGTCTGCAGGTAGCAGGATGTTTTTTCTAATGCCGCTTTCAGTCATTCCATGGTGTAATACCAATGAGCGATGGTTTACATACCCCCATGGGTAATGAGTGGAGGAAAGGTAATTTAGGCAGAGGATGAGGTATGATTAAAAAAACTAACTTCATTTGGGAGCAATATCCCTGTTTTCTCTCATTTCCCGGGAGTGATTTGCTTCCAGTGGGAACCTTCTGCTTGTTCTGTGCAGAACACAAGAGTCACAATGGGAGCTCCGTACCCCAGTGCAGTGAAGGGAAAATCTGAAATTAGACCCTTTGAATTTCCTGATCTTGGTCCAATTAATCCAGAGACCCCTCTTCTTTCCCTCTTGTTTCTCAGGATTGTCTTGTGTTCTCCTGTCAGTTGTTTCTGCTATTGCTGTCAGCCTCTAGTCTCCCTCCTTGGAGGTGGATGGGAAATGGTTTCAGTGTGCGCACTTGGTCCAGGTCTTCTGTCTAAAACTATTCTATGGATAAAACTGGCCTAGGGAATCCCTTCTGTTCCTTCCTCTGAACCTCTGCCAATGTTTCCCACATACCTGGGCTAGAAGAGATTTCAGGTTTGCCGACCCATGTTCCGATGCCTCTAGTTTGGCCCTTAAGACGACACCTCTCTGAGATCAGCTGGTATGTTGTTGGTTTTTTTAAATCCTGCTTCTCCCTCTGAGCCTGAGTGGCTGGAACCTTTTCAGCTATACACAGAACTGCAGGCATGCCATGTGTTCTGTAGAGTGGATCGTGTCAGAATTCTGTATGACCACAAATTCTATTTTAGAATAGAAGAAGGAAATGTGGATAAGGCCTGTGTCAGCGAGAGGAGGAAGTTCGTACAGTGCTGTGTGTACCTTGTGTTAATCTGTCGAGTTGTGTAATCTATCCTGTGCTGAAACTGGATGCAAAAGACAAGTGCCTAGATCCTTATCCCTATCTTAGAGCATCAGGTAGTGCTTTCTCTCATACAAGAATGGTGCATTGTGGGAACGGCATGGGAAGGAGGACAGATATGTGGAGTTGTGCTATGCTCCAGGGGTCCCAGGCTGGCTGAGCAGCTCTAGAGGCCTATTACTGCCAGCACAAGTTGGAGCAGTCCTGCATCTGATCTAAATTTGTGTTTCTGGGGTATGGGTTTGGGGGGGAAAGTGGAAAATGTAACCTATGCACCTAAGAACATGGCCCTGTAGCAGGAAGAGAGCCTGAGACATAAGCCCTTGTCAGAGGCCTGGGATGAGGCAGGACCTGCTCACAGAATCTTGGCAAGAACAGGGCTGATATTGCAGAGACACACATTCTAAGTAGTACTAGGCACAGAGGGCTCACGTAAACACATCCCCATATCAAGTGATACCAGAACATCCCGCTATCAAGGATGGTACAAAAACATTCCCCAAGGAGAACAGGAACACACAGACCCCTCTTAAAAGATAAGGTCGGGATAATTACATAGTAAAAATGTTTTGCTCAAACCAGCCTCTACACAGTGATAACTAGGCATGGCACGGGCAGTGATTAACTGTCAGAGACAGTATTGACGTGTTCAGATCGGGGTATAAAGACGTATCTCAGAGGCAGGATCTTTGTCCAGTGGAGGGGGGAATGGAAAGTCGTGCCATTCACTGAGCTGCATCCAGCATCACGTACATACATGTCTTAGTGGCCTCAGTCTGCCAGGCGCTGTTACCGTGCCTTGACCATTAACCTGCCGCCTTCGTACCTTAACAGATCTTGAGGTTATTGAGCAGTTTGCTTTGGGCCTGCAGTGCTGACTGTTTGCACAGAGCTGGGGCAGCCCACAGGGGAAATGCATGTAGCCAAACACCTAAGTACAGGCCCTAGAACTGGAAAAGCAGTTATCCATGCCTTTAAGCCACCCTTGTTCTGAACCCACAGTGAGAAGCGCTTCCATTTGGCAGTATAGGTTCCCCTCGTGGAAGGTTTTCTGCTACCCAGGAGGACTTCCCTGACTGAATCTGAGCACTGAAGCTCTGCTGGTTTTAACCACGGATATACCACGCCGTGAGGTGGAGGGACTGTAGGTTGGGATGTAGCATCCTCCCGTGGTCTTGGGAGATCAGTGTTGGCGACAGGGGAAGTGTTATCGGTGTCGCCACACAGAGAGACAACAGGGTCGAGTACCAGTGCTGCCGAGGCCAGGCTGGCGCTACCAGTATAAGCGACGCTTTGTCCTGACGGGCCTTCGCCAGTACCTTGTGAACAAGGGGAAACGGGGGAAATGCATAAAGCAGGCCCCCCGTCCACAGAATGTGAAATGCGTCCCCCTCGGACCCCGGGCTGAGGTTGAGGAGGGAGCAAAACCTGTGGCACTTCCTGTTGGTCCTTGTGGCGAACAGGTCGAGATGGGGAAACCCCCACCTTTGGAAAATCGAGTGGGCCACATCGGGTCTGAGGGACCACTCGTGGCCCCGGAAGGAGCGGCTCAGGGAGTCCGCCAGCACATTCTGCTCTCCTGGAAGGTAAGCCGCTGTGAGGGAGATCCCCCTGGGGATGCAGAAATCCCAAAGGGCGAGGGCTTCCTTGCACAGGGGAGAGGAGCGAGCACCACCCTGTTTGTTTATATAGAACATCGCGGCCGTATTGTCTGTTAGGACCGTGATGTTCTTGCCCTTCAGATCCAACTGAAAAGTCTGGCATGCCAGGCGAACTGCTCTGAGCTCTCGTACGTTTATGTGGAGAGACAACTCTTCTTGAGACCAGAGGCCCTGTGTCGTGTTCTTTTCTAGATGCGCCCCCCAGCGTCGCGGACGGTTGGGGTTTGTGAAAGGGCACCCCACCGTTCAGAGATGTGGGTTGGAGCCACCAGAGAAGTGATTGTCTTACCTTTACTGGAAGAGTCACGACCAGGTCGAGGGGGTCCCTGCGTTGGTTGTACACCTTCGCGAACCAGGCTTGCAGAGGGCGTAGCCGTAGCCTCGCGAACGGCACCACGTAGGTGCATGCCGCCATGTGGCCCATTAGGACCATGCAGTTTCTTGCCGTGGTCATGGGGCCCCGAAGTAGCGGGGAAATAATGTCCGCTAAAGCCTTGGCTCGAGATGGAGGTAGGAAGGCTCGTGCACATCGAGAGTCCAGTATTACGCCAATAAACTCTATCCTCTGCGTAGGAATGAGAGTTGACTTCGGTATATTGAGGATAAGGCCCAGCTTTAGGAAGATGGCCTTGATGAACGTGATTTGTCTTAGGAGTAGGTGCCTCGACTTTGCTCTGATGAGCCAATCGTCCAGGTAAGGGTAAACATGGATGCCGTTCCGTCTGAGGAACGCTGCGACTACCGCCATGCATTTCGTGAATACCCTTGGTGCTGACGAAAGGCCGAACGGAAGAACCGTGAATTGGTAATGTCGGGAACCTATCACGAACCTCAGGAATCGTCTGTGTCTCGGGATAATGGAGATGTGAAAGTAAGCGTCCTTTAAGTCGAGGGCGGCGAACCAGTCCCCTTGATCCATAGCAGGAATTATGACGGCTAAGGAGAGCATGCGAAACTTCAACTTCTTTATGTAGGAGTTGAGGCCTCGCAAGTCCAGGATGGGGCGGAGCCCTCCTTTGGCCTTCGGGATAAGGAAATAACGGGAATAGTAACCCTTGCCCCGAAATTCTTGAGGAACCTCCTCTATGGCACCCAAAGACAAGAGGGTATGGACCTCCTGATCTAGGAGTTGCTCGTGAGATGGGTCCCTGAAGAGGGACGGGCACGGGGGGTGGGTGGGAGGGAGAACAGAGAACTGGATAGAATATCCCACTTCTACCAGGCTGAGAACCCACTTGTCCGAGGTGATAGAGGACCATGCCTGGTAGAAATGGGATAGACGGTTCACAAACGGGAGGGAAGCTATGGGTTCGGAGGCTGGCTCGGCGTCCCCGGGCGCAGCTTCAAAAGTTCGGCCTGGGGCCAGGAGGGTGGTTATTCCCTGGCCCTTGAGGCTGGTGAGGGGAGGGGCGTTGCCGACCTCTACTATTACCTCTCCCGCCCCTTCGGGGTTGGTCCCTCCTATAAGGTGGTGCCTGATAGGGTCTGGCTGGCGGGGGCGGGGGAGCCCTAAAGGGTCTTCTTTGGCCCTGTGGTGTATGTAGCCCAAGGGAGCGGAGCATGGCCCTGGAGTCCTTCATGGACTGTAATTTCTTGTCCGTATCGATAGCAAATAACCCCTGCCTATCGAATGGCAAGTCCTGTATAGTTGCCTGCACAGGCGGGGGAATACCCGAAACGTGTAACCAGGCCCCCCTGCGCATAGCTACTGCCGTGCCCAATTGGCGTGAGGCCGAGTCCGCTGCGTCTAATGCGGCCTGTAGGGCAGCTCTGGAAACCACCCTGCCCTCTTGCACTATGGCCTTGAACTCGTGGGCCGATTCCTGGGGTAAGGTGCCCTCAAATTTGGTCATCGCAGACCAGGTGTTATAGGCGTACCGGCCCAGGGCGGCCTGCTGATTCGCAATGCGGAGCTGTAGAGCCGCCGACGAGTATACCTTCCTACCCCAGAGGTCCAATTTCTTTGAGTCGTGTGACTTTGGGGTAGGTCCTGTCTGGCCCTGACGCTCCCTGTGGTTCACTGCATCCGCGACCATGGAGCCAGGCGGTGGGTGCGTGAACAGGTACTCGTACCCCTCCCGTGGTGCGAAGTACCGGCGCTCCACTCCTTTAGCCGTAGGTGGAAGCGATGAGGGGGTCTGCCAGAGGGAGTCCATGGTGGACCTGACCTTGCGCATGAAGGGTAGCGCTATCTGAGGTGGTGAGTCGGATGAGAGGATGTCTACATTAGGATCCTCCTCGTCCCCTTTGACTTCCTCAGGCTGGAGGTTGAGGTTTTGCGCCACCCTTCTCAGCAGGTCCTGATGACCCCTAATGTCCATGGGTGGCAGGTTGTAAGAGGAGCCCGCCACTGCGTCGTCCGGGGACGATGAAGAGGAGCCAGGTTGGGGGTTCTCCATCTGAACATCCTCCCCTTGAATCTCCCTGATTGCAGACTGAGTGTCCGATGTACCAGGCAGAGGGTCAGCCACATGTTCCTCCGATTGAGGCCTAGTGACGGTGGCAGACACCGGACCTCTCGGCACCGAAGGCCAGGAGGCTACTGATGGAGGTCCCTGGGCCTGATGGTAGGTAAACGGGGTCCAAAACGGCCATTGGGGAGGGCCTTGCTCTACCACCACGGATGGCTGCCGGTGCCGTCGATGGGAGGAGTGACGGTGCCGTGAATGGTGGTGCCGGGAACTATGGCTATGGCGGGACCTGGACCGTGACGAAGAAGCATCCGACTCTGATGAATAGTCGGACTGCGACCAGGGCGGTGCGGTGCCCTCTGGCGCTATGCCCCGTGAGTACATTTCAGGCTTCCCGGGAAACCTCGGTGCCTGTGGTGCGGTGGGAGCCGGTGCGGGTATCAGCGGCGCCATCGAGGTTGCCGGTGCCGCTAGAGCCGAGCTTGCCGGTACCGAAGTCACCGGTGCCGGCGGAATGACCTGAGCGACGGTGCGGGTGACCGGTGCCGGGATGGCAAACTGCGGTGCCGTGTCGACCGCGGTGCCCATAAGGTCCACCGCCGCGTCGAACGCCTCTGGGGTCGAGGGCGGTTCCAACTCCGGCACCTCGATTTCCCGAGAGGGCACTATCTCCGGGGAGATGGTGATAGGCTCC
Source organism: Sternotherus odoratus (assembly GCA_032164245.1). NCBI lineage: Eukaryota > Metazoa > Chordata > Testudines > Kinosternidae > Sternotherus > Sternotherus odoratus. The sequence continues at coordinate 83,566,587 of JAVMKO010000009.1, read as the reverse complement.
GGTGCCGCTATCGGTGCGCGCTCTGAACGGGGCCGTCTCACGTGCCCCGGAGCTGCTGGCACCACCGAGGGATCACCCGTGCCCTTGCGCACCGGGGAGCGCCCTCTAGATTTTTTGGAAGGGACCGGCGACTGAGACCGGTGCCTTCTGGATAAGGAGGAGGATCCGTGCCGTGGCGACCGGTGCCGAGGAGTCTTCAGGCCCTTCGGGGTCGCGGTGCCGCGCACCGACGCCGGTGCGCTGCTGGAGGCGGACGGCTCCGTTGGTGGCTGGAGTGCCGACTCCATGAGGATTAACTTTAAACGAAAGTCCCTCTCCTTTTTAGTGCGCGGCTTAAAGCTCTTGCAGCTCGAGCACTTCTCGGTCTGATGGCCCTCTCCCAGGCACTTGAGGCAACGGGAGTGAGGGTCACTAATCGGCATGGGCTTGCCGCAAACTTTACAGGTCTTGAACCCTGACGCCCCAGGCATAACCCGGCGTCAGAGATCTAACAACTACTTAACTACTATCTAACACTAAAGAATTCGAACAATAAGAACAATTAACCTAAATACCTAACTACTAGAGAACAAGATACCGCTCTGTGACAGAGGAGTAAGCTGTTCCAGCTACCGCCAAGGACGGAAAGAAGGAACTGAGCGGGGGGAGGGTCGGCAGGGGCATATATGCATGGCCATATCGGCGCCACTCCAGGGGTCGCCCCTGCCGACCCTACGGGTACCGCTGGGGAAAAGCTTTCCGGAGACCGGGCATGCGCGGAACGCACACACATATGGGAATGGACATGAGCAACACATCTCGAAGAACCAACGTTACGAGTAAGTAACTGTTCTATCTCGTGAAGGGCTAGATGCTGGAGTGGGTATGACACAGACCTGGCATCCATACACCACAATGCTGCTGTTAGTGGATCAGTGCCTGCCGCGGTCTCCAAAGTGGGGTGCGCGCTCAAGACCAGCTGCTGGGGGCCGGGGCGGGCAGTGCCTCCTTTCCCATCCCTGCATCATGGCTCCTATTCATGCACTCTTGGCCCTTCCCTGGGCTCTATATGGGAGGCACACACAGGACCTGCGGCTGGTTGCCAGACATCAGGCGGGCGCGACGCCAGGCTCACAGTTCTGCCTCGTGGGCAGCCTGAGTCCCATGGGGGGGCGGGGGGGGGATCAGTACTAATGGCGTAGAATGGTGTCACTTCTTCCATCCCACCCTAGCAGCGTAACTGGCCCTAGTGGGTCAGGCCAAAGGTCCATTATCCCATTTTGTGATGGGCCAGTGCCAGAGGCTTCAAAGGCAAGTAGCGAGTGATCCACCCCGGTATCCAGGCTCAGCTTCTGGCAGTGAAGGGTTTAGGGACACCCAGAGCTTGGGGTTCCATCCTTGGCTAATAGCCACTGCTGGACTCATCCTCCAGGACCGTGGTAACTCTCTCACGGGATTTGCCTTCATAACATCCTGTGGCAAAATGGGGGCCAGGCGTGCTGTGTGTTGTGGGAAGAAATACTTCCACCTTTGCTGAGTTAAAGCAGCTGCCTATGAGTGTCACGGGGTGGGTGACCCCCCTTGGCCTGTGTGTTACGTAAAGGGGCAAATAACACTTCCTTAGCCACCCGGTTCCGGATGTTCTAGACCTCTGTCCTTCCCCTTCAGCAAAGCAGGCCCAGCCCTTTTAATCTCCTCTCAGGGGGAAGTTGGCCACACAACAATTGTAGCTGCTGCCATTTTCTCTACCGTTTCCATTTCTAATATAGCAGATGGGGGTGACCAGACCTGTACGCGGCATTCAAGGTAGACGCTGCTGCTTCCAGGAGCCGTGTGGAGTGGGGCAATACTCCAACTCCACTCCCTGCCTCGAGCGCCGGAGGGGGGAAAGCCCCAGACACCGCTTCCCAGAGAGCGCAGCCGGGCCTGATTACAATGGCAGGAGCCAGGGGTCTGGGGGGGGGGGGGCATAGTTTTTCCAACCCTGCTCAAGGGCACCCTAGCACCAGCAGATGTTTTTAGTGGGGGGTAGGGGTGGGGATGAGCGAGGGGTACACTTCTTTTGGGACGCTTTAAAACACTGCGTGAGGGGGGCAGAGCATTGACCAGGGACTGGGGGCATTGTGCGTGGTGGGGGGGGAGGGAGGGGGTCCTTCCCTGAGTGGCTAAACATCATGCTCTGTTTGCGTGTCTCTCCCAGGTATGAGTGGCCCATTGCCTGCGCCTTTGTTGTGGGTGAATCACAGGCACGGCTCCGCAACCTTAACACCCTGCTCACAAAGCCTCGTACCCGTGTGTGTTGCTAGTGTGTGGGGTTGTGATGCTGCCTCTCACGGCCCCATTAGCCTGGCCCCGGGCTGCCCGGTTAGGGGTGGCACAGTCATGAGTGGAGGGCAGCTAGTACCCGAGGGCTACAGCTGAGCGGGGCCCAGGGCAAAACCCTTGGACTGGGTGGCTGTATCAGACGTGAGCTTAGACCCCGGCGGCTGACTGAGGCGAAGCGGCTGGTTACGTGTGAGGCCGCCATTTGGGCAGGAGCCCAGGCTTCAGGCCCCTACAAGGTGGGAGCCCAGCATGTCGTCTGCGGTGCAAGCCAGAACGTCTCCACCCCGCTTAACTGAAGCCCTGGCAGTGTGAGTCAGCTGGCACGGGCCAGCGGGGTGTCGGGTGAGACCGCACCAGCCGGGCGGCTCCCCTCAGGCCCCTTAATAGTCCAGTTGGTAGCACAGCAGGGCTGGCTCTTGGGACGCAGCCAGCACGTCCCGCCGGCGCCTCAGTGCAGGGATGGCCATTGGGGGGGGGGGGTGCTCCTTGCATTACCCCAGCCCCTTGGAGCCACAGGCAAACAAGCACGGGAGGGAGGGAGGAGGCGTGTGGGGGGGGGGGGATGGAGCAGGGCCTCAGGGAAGCGGGGGAGCAGTGGTGTTTGCTTTTCTGCAATAAAACAGTTGGCCCCTAACTGGCCAGCCCAAGGTGTCGCCCGTCAGGGCCCAGGGCAGGGACAACCAGTGGGCAACTGGGTGGGGTGGAGTGAGTGAGTGAGAGAGAGTGGGGTGTGTGTGGATGTGAGTGTGTGTGTGTGTGTGTGCGCGTCCCCCACAGCTCCTTAACCTGCTTGACGGGGAAGGCAGCAGCTCAGAGTTCTCCTTCCACCCAGGAGTGGGCCGGTTGGGATGGGTGGGGTGGTGAGGCAACTGTCTGCCTCAGGCAGCCCCCCCCCCCTTTGCCCCCCCCCACTGTGCCCCATGGGGGGAGGAGGGGAGGTCCCCCGGCAGTATGACCGGCACCAGCCATTTCACTAGGGTGTTCCACCACCTTGGGGGCATGTTGTGTGTTTACCGTGTCTGCCATGCACCGAGTTTGACTGTCTCAGCCCACCCAGCCCCTAGCGCACTTTAGCCTGGATTGGCCAATATACAACGCAACGCTTCTCAGTGCAGCCCCTGGCCTGCGTCATTGCACACCCCAGGGTGCGCCCCCCCCCCCCCCGCACGCAGGGGAGGGGCCCGGGCTCCCCACCGCAGCTGGGCTATCTGGGCGGCTCTTGCAAGTGAGGGTGTGAGCTTGGGGGAAAGGGGCAGAGCAGGGGCCCGGGGCAGGGAGGGATGTGGGAGGCCCAAAAGGTCTTTGTAGCCAGGACCCCAATAAATTTTCATCTGTCGCTACCTGTGAGTCAAAATACTCAGCACCTGAGGCTTTGAAGGAGGTGCGCTGTGGGGGTTACCCTCAGGGAGACGCCACCCCCATGGGGGTGTGTGGGGGGGGGTGTCTCTTTAGAAATCCAACCAGGAGTTTTGCTTCTTCAGCAGTAAGGCAGCTGATTGGCAGGGCCGGGGTCAGCAAATGGCAGGAGACAGGAACTGGCGGGGCTGCTCTGCGGAGTGGGGGCAGGATTGTGATTGTGGGGGTCCCATGATCTCCAGGATTCACCCTCCCCTGCTGTGTATCCAGTGGGTGACCCTTGGCAGAAGAATGAGGAGGAAGCTAAACGCCTGGGGACTGAAATACCACCGCGCCTAACGCAAGGGGGGGAGGGGTTCATTTGTTTTATTGTCCAGCTTCTAAAACAACAGAACGAAGACGCTTGAAACACACAGCGTGGGCAGCATCCGGATAACTCCCCTTGTCTTGACTGGTCACTTGATGGGTGCGTCTTTCCCCACCAGGCGCGTGCCCAACCCACCCCTCCCATCCCATAGCTCAATACCCTGGTTTGCTGGCTCCTTGCCAGGCACGTGTGTGACCCCCAGAGCTCCCCCACAGGCTCTCTCCAGCCTTCCCTCTCAGCCACGGCCTACAGGACCCCGCCGGAATCTCACCGCAGCCGGGGAGTGCTCTGGTGGCGGCTCTTACAAAGGTTTAGCTGGGTTTGAGGGAAAATTAAGATTTTTAAAAACTAAAATACTGGGTTAAAAATAGGGCTGTCCACTTCCCTAGCCCCAGGGTTGGTAAATACAAGAGCTAGTCCAAAAACATCAATATTTGAAATTTTTCAATCCCACCCAAAAGGCAACATTTTGTGCAGTAATATGTTCCCTTTGTTTGGCCTTCTCTCGTAACCGCCGTGTCTTACTTTGCAGTGAGACCGACCATTCGGGTGTGCCCCTAGGAGCCAGTCCATCTGCACAGCACTTGCCCCGTACAGCTAAGTCCAAGTGAGCACCTGGTTTGTGCGTGGGCTGGTGCGTTCACGACTGCCGGAAGGAGAGGGGCCAGTTCAGCCCCAACCTGCAGTGCTCTCGTATTCCCCAGCAGTGATTCCACCTCATCGTCCGTTCACACCGTCTCTACAGCTAATGGTACGCACACAACACTAACCCGTCACGGTGCCTAGCAAGGAGGAGGGAGCAGCATCACCCAAAAATGACCTTCCTGTTCTTCAAGCTGGCATTGGGACTCTCTGCGCCCTCACGTTACGTGAAATAACTGGACGTGCCCATTGAAGTCCTTGCCCCTGCACTGCTCGTCGCAAACGACACCTCTTCATCCTCCTCCTCCAGCTGGAGGCTGCCCGAGGACAGACGCACCCGGGCCAGGGGCGACTTTCCTACCCGGCCATACGGAGAGTAGTAATCGGCGTTCAGGAGGTCGGAGTCGGAGTCGCTGGACTCGGTCCCGCTGCTGACGCCGTGTTCGGCCGGGCGCGGAGCTGTGGCGGGATTGTAAACTCCTTGCTGGGCGAGCACGGACCGTAAGATACTCGCTTTCCTACTGCTCAGAGCAGGGCAAGGGCCCAGCGGCCTGAATTCCGAGCCATATGGGAAATGGATGGTCTTCATATCGGACTGGCTCCAGGACCTTTTGGGAAGCTGCTCTTGAATGCTGTAGTCAAAAGCCCCGGCCAGGGCTCTGCTCTCCTCTGCCGGGTGCCTGCTAACACAGCAAGTCCTGGGCAGGGGCTCGGGCCGCAGCCCCTTCATCCGGGCCGGGGCCGGACCTCTCTTGGGAGGGTTCATTGCCATGGGGCAAGAGCCACTCAGCCCTCTCCCTGCTTCCTCGGCGGCGGCTGGCTTGTGGCGTGGCACCGGGGGAGGCCTGTCCACGTAGAAGAACACCTGGGGAGACGTCGTCTCCAGCGGCTGGCGGGCGGCGGGGACGTACGGGACGTCGGTGTAGCTCAGCTGCCTGGAGGCGACCTCCTGCATGTTGCCAACTGAGGTGCTTTTACTGTTTCCGGCAAGCCTGCGGCTGGGCTGGAAGGAGGTCAGCGGGCTGCGCTGCCCGAAGGCGTCGGCCGGCTCCCACTCCAGTTCCGGCTCGGCGTAGGCCATCGGGAAGGCCGAGCTGCTTTTGGAATGGGGCAGGAGCCTGGGGTCAGCTTCGGGCTTGGAGCGCTCCAGCTCCGCCGCGAACGTCACCTCCAGGGAGGAATTCCGCCGCCGGCTGTCCAGCATGGGATCCGAGGCGTGGACCCCGTTTGTGTTCCAGTAACAGGCCCTGGAGCCGTACGCCAGGCGCAGGTCTTCCACCTACGGAGACAGCAGGGCCTGTGAGGGGAGGGGAAAGGGCTGGCGGGAGGGGAGGTCTCGCGCCTTTCGTCTCTTCGTTTGTATTGCTTTCTAACCATTGCAGCCCCAAAAGCAAGCAGAGTAATAAATCCTGCCCCGCGCCCCCTTCCCACCAGCCGCAGGCCAAGAAACAGAGGGAAGCCAGGCAGTGCGTCGGCCGAGCTCTCCGCAGTGAGTCAAGGCCGGTTCCACACAGCGAAGGCCGGGTGGTTTTTTCCCACACACCCCGCTTAAGGCGCCCTGGGGCACTTGTCAGCAGTGGGTGGGACTTTCACACGCACCCACCTGGCCAGAGTCTATTGTCTGCACAGGCCAGGGCCCAGTGAAAGTCCAGCGGGAGCCGTGCGGTTACAGTCAGATCTTTGCAGGGTGTGGCCGGGATGGCTGGCCAGGCAGTGAGGCGAAGTCTCCCTGGCTAGACTACCTGGGTGGTACCACTTCCCTTCCCCTGTTCTAGCCCCTCTGAGCCACTAGGGGAGCCCTTTGCTGGGGTGGGATGCGGGGATCAATTACATGCTGTTATCCCCTGGGCGGGGGGGAAACAGAGGGGAAGGTGGGTCCCAGCGCGGAGGGAACCAAGACTCCCGAGTGTGTCCTACACACAAACACACTCGCCCCATTACAACGCAGCACGATCCACTGTGCAAAGGGCAGACAACGTACCCAGCGCTCTCCCCCCCCCCCCCCCACTGTGCGGCGTTGTACTCAAGTGCTGGCCCCACTCTGGGGTTCGCTCCTTCGCCGTTCAGACACCAGCTCACAGGGCACTCGCCGCGCTCCCCTGGACGCTGCTGGGCCGTGCCCCCACAATACCCGGGGAATGGCCCATCAGCGGCTTTCTCTCCAGGACAGCGAAGGCTGCGGTGGAACGATTAACCAGTGGGGGCCAGTGGCTTTTCCCATCAGCAACGCTGCGTTTCTCCCAGGAGAGCCGGGTACCTGTTTGGACACGTCGGTGAGGAGGTCCGGGGACGAACGGCACTGCCTTTCGTGGTACCGAGCCGTGTAGTGCTTCCTGCAAATCCAAGAGGCACGCGTCAGCTTCCCTTCGCAAACAGCCCGCGAAATGCTACAGAGCCCTTTCCGCCCCCACGGATACCTCTCAAACGGCGCGCTCTTCCCCTTCCCCTTCCGCCCGTGCTCCAGCAGCTGCCGCTGGGTTCTGCCGCTGGCAAGGACAGAAAACTCTCGTGAGAAACCGGTTGTAACGGTGCTGCCTGTACAGCGTGTGACTGTAACCGCTGCTGCAGCTCACGCCTTGCACTACAGCCTGCACAGAGGAGCTAGGGGCTCAGGCCAGCCTGGCTCTACTCTGCTGCTTCCCCAACAGGTGGGGTGTGGGTAGAGGGGGCAAGGCAAGGAGGAAGCTAGACAAGACCTGCGACTCAGCAGAGACCCTCAGGGATAGAAGCCCTGGGGCACGGCTCAGTCCAGCTGACTCTGGCTCCAAATCGCTGTGTAGACGTTTGGCTCAGGCTGGAGCCGGAGCTCAGGGAGCCTTCGCCCTCGTTGGGGCCCAGAGTATCTGCAAAGCAATCATTCAGCTCCAGAGCCCAACCCGCCACGGCACGGCAGCTGCCACCAGGGTTTTTAATCCCTGTGTAGACAGCCTTTGTCCCAGGGCTACCTGCTCATCGGGCTGTGCCTAAAGAGAGCGCCATGTTTGCTTACCCCACAGCTAACGCGGTCGATGAGCCATTCACTTACTCCATGGGCTTCACGGAGCTAGCGCGAGTCATTTACCTATAGCGGAAACTTGACCCTTTGCTGCACAGAAGGGCTTTGGGTTTGGATTTTGGTTCTTCGGAGAGTCTGAAAAAGGCATGGTACTCCACACACGTCTTCCAAAACGCTTTGCACGTGTCTCTGCTGACCATGGTAAACTCTAAGGTGTCCTTGCACAAAGCCTGGATGAGAACCGGACATTTGAGAGACAGGGGGGTCAACTGCTCCCCCCCCCCGCCCCTCACCCCTCCTGCAAAGTCAATGTCCACTAGCTGTGAAAACACGAGCACTTTTTCACGCAGGGAGACGCGCATCTTTGTGCAGCGAGTGATGCAGGACTGGCCTGTGAACCCTGCGAGCCAGGCCTCTCAATGGACTTAGACCTGGACCGTGGGCGTGGGTCTCCCTGGGGACGGGGCGAGCGGCCCTGTTCTGATGTATACAGGCTGCTAGCCTGTGTTACACATGCTGCTACCCGACCCCAGGCTGATGGCTGGAAATACACTGGGACCCCGAAGGTGTTATCCACGTTCACATCGTGGAGACCGAACCGCTCTGTGCGCCTTGGCGTTCACACACGTTTCACCAGCACGAGAAGCAACTTCTCAGGCCAAATAAGAGAGAGGTGCAGAGGTGAAGCGAGAGACCACACACCCCAACGCTGACACAGCCCCTGCTTTGGGGGGACCAGCCAACCTTGGCAAAGCCCTTCTACCCCTTCCTACCTTGATACCACCAGGTGGTTTGGCCGCTGGCGGGAACATGGTACTTACAGAGATATTGGCATGTAGCTTGATTAGAAAATGTTTCCTCTTAAAACTCAGTTTCCGAATTTTGGCCCAGTTGAACGTGTTGATCTTGGTGTTCCCCTGCAATGACAACGCAGTTGAGCACGATCGGTCCCGGTCAAATCTTTACCAGCAGGGCCTCGGGCTGGCGAAATGCGCTCGACGTCTATTGACGCCAATACGTGTAGAAGACGCTCCAAGGGTTTGGCACTTTACGATCCCACCAAGTTACCAACATCCATTTCCCCTGACGCCAAGGGGATGGCGTCAGACGAGCGGAGTTGGGCCCAGCCAGGAAGGATAAGACTACAGGGCCTGATCCTGTGTTAATTGCAAAGCTCCAAGGTCCTGAGCCAAAGCCCCCTGTAAAACCTGCCATTAATTTCAATGGGCTCTGGCTTAGAGCCCCAGTTGATTTCAGTGGTGCAGGATCAGGACCTTAATGAGGCGGGGTGGGGGATCCTCTGTCGTTTGGGCAAAGCGCAGTCGTTAGGTTAATGTCTGACTAATGTACATAGCGGGGATGTACCTGCACTGCTCTAGCATGTTCTCTGGGCAGCAAGAACATCTCACACAACTGGGTTATTGCCACATTTATGACACCAGGCGCTGTGTTCGTACATCGAAAAATACTGGGATTTAGAGAGACAGAGACAGAGACAGAGACAGACAGAGACAGAGACAGACAGAGACAGACAGAGACAGAGACAGAGACAGAGACAGAGAGAGAGAGAGAGAGAGAGAGAGTGTCTAGCTCACTGAATAAACAGCCAGGCATAGCATCACTCGCCTTAGAATACCACACACTCCTTAGAATGTGCTACACATGCTGCTAGTTATTAACAATGGGCCAGTAACTGTGATTTTCTTCCACCACAAGTGGCTTCGCAGGTTAGAATTAGTCTAGGCGCGGCTGCAGGCAACACAGAGGTAGGTATTTCCTCTGTTCATATGTCATGATTATAGCACTAGGTCATTGCATAGCCATTAGCCGGCTATTTTTGCTTGAAGATTATATGGGAGCTGCCATGGAACGTGAACATCTTCCTTCTCAAACACGTTAGTTTACAAGGAGTAAACAACAATAATTCTCCAAAGGACACCTCCCACATGAGCGGGAAGCCGTGTAGGGTGTGATTTGTCACTCCTCAGTACTGGCTACAGTTCAGTGACATACCCACCGTGGATCAGTGGAGAGGGAAAAGTTTCAAAGTGCTTTGTTTTGACATTTTCAAAATGAAAATTTCCACTTGTTTGGTACAAAACAATTTTTTATCTAGAAATTCAAGCTACTTTGGCTGAAAGGGGTTAAATAAAAAAAAAAAGATTAAAATTGAAACAAAACATTTGTATTGACCGGAAACAGAAAAAATAGATTTTGGTTTTGTTTGTGACTATTTCTGAGAAACAATTTCCAACTCTCAGAAGTGTTGGTCCTAGGACAGGAACACCATCTTCCCCCAGCTCAGCTTAGTGATGAAGCTAGTGAAGTGCTTGGTTTTCAGACAGGGGCTACAACCAAAAAAATGTTTCCTTCCCTTATCTGCTAACAACAGCTCCTATCTACAGAGCGTGTCCCATGCTGAGGGTGATTTCTCGGTGCAGGAGGATGGCACATAGACGCTGGTACAACTAAAAGGCCTTTAATGAGAATGGAAGGAAAAGCTTTCCCGGATGGGCCCCATTGCATTGAACGGTAGGAATTTAAAAGGGAAGTGTTGTTACCCGTAAAACCAGCACTCCCATGTGCGTGACAGCCAGGTTGATCTGCGTCCCTTCCCCATCGCTGGCGGGGTGGGGTCTAATCCCATACATCTCTAACCTCCTGGCTATGTCCAACAGGTGAACGTCTGACTCAGCTGGCGTCTTCCCACTAGGGACGAAAGAGGGTTAATAAGTCTAATGACATTAGAACAAATAGCCCCCGCTAAAGTCCTCTGCCAGTACCCCCCATACGGTATAAACCAGTCTCTGTTACAGGCATTTAATATCCGTCCTGTCAAAGCAGCAGATACGTTATGAGCTGGGTAGGGCACAAGTGCGGATGAAATGCTCACAAGTGCTTCTGGTGGTAATGCATGATCTTCTCCTCAAAACATTCCTGGTTGGGTAAATACTGGTGACTCGCCAGGTGCTTCTGATCTGTTTCTTCGTGAAAGTCCCCCAGCTCGGCTGTATGGAAAGAACCCAAGAGCACAGTTAGCGCTGCCCATTGAGACGATGACAGGCAGACTGAGCAGTTACTCCAAGAGCAGTGACTTTGCGGATCCCTCCTGGGATCTACACATGGTGCACGGCCCAGACAGAGCTCACCAGCTCTTCCTAAATGTGACGTTTGTGCTGTCCCCTCAGGGAGGCCCTGGGCCTGTCTCACTGACGTCACTGAGCGGTTTGCTGTCAGCGTCGACGGGCGCAGGCCCGAAGAACCAGTGACACGGTTCTGACCACGAGGTTCTTCCTGCCTCTAGGGCTTTGATGGCCCTGGAAGGGGCCCAGCACTTTATATGGGGCACTCAGCCCCCATAGCGGATGGGGGCCTAGCTAAGCCAGACCAAAGGCCTCATCCTTCCAACCTCACTTGTGACAGTAAGGATTGCGCACGTGACAAAGGGTCAAGAGGTCAGGCTCTATGTCAGAGGTGGACAAACTATGGCCCGTGGGCCAAATCCAGCCCGGGACTGTCCTGCCCAGCCAGTGAGCTGCCCCCGGCCCCTCCCCTGCTATTCCCTCTCCTCCCACGGACGCAAGCATGCCACGCCGCCGGCGGTCCGGCCCACTGCTCCCGGGCAGCGCTGCAGCGGCATAGCTGGCTCTGGCGGGGCCTGAGCTCCTTCTGCTCTGAATGGCATGGTAAGGGGGTCAGGCTGGTGGCCAGGGAAGTGGGGGGGGGGGTTGGATAAGGGGCAGGGAGTCCTGGGGGCAGTCAGGGGACAGGGAGCAGAGGGCAGTTGGATGGGGCGGAGATTCTGGGTGGGGGTTGTCATGGGATGGGGAATGGGGGGGGGAATTGGATAGGCGTGGGAGTCCTGGAAGTCTGTCAGGAGGTGGGGGGGTGGATAGGGGTTGGGGCAGTCAGGGGACAGGAAGCGGGGTTGGGTGGGGGTGGGTCTTGGGTGGGCAGTTAGGGTAGGGGGTCTTGGGAGGGGGTGGTCAGGGGACAAGGAGCAGTGGGGTTGGATGGGTCAGGAGTTCTGAAGGAGGCAGTTGGGGCAGGAAGTGGGTTGGGGGTTGAATAGGGGGCAGGGCCAGGCTGTTTGGGGAGGCACAACCTTCCCTACCCGCCCCCCCCATACAATTTTGTAACCCCAATGTGGTCCTCAGGCCAAAATGTTTGCCCACCCCTGCGCTATGTGAAGCTTTCGCTCAACCTTCGCATTTTGGGCCATGTGTGGTGGCCCCTTGCCCTGTGGCTGGGAGGCCATGCAGTCTCCACGCGGTGACTCTTGCGGAGAGCTGAAGGCCAAGGGAACAAGCCCTCCCTGGCTGGACCATGGTGCCGGTCGCCCCAGGGACACTGCCCACCCTGGGCCATCTTGCTAGCCAAAGACTGTTTCCGCTGTGGCAACGCCCTCCCTGCTGTTCTGAGATGGTCATCTGCTTCTCATTCAGACGCTCGGGGAACACGGCCGGCAACGGCTGCACACTGAGCATTGAACCGTCTTTGCAGATACAAGTTAACGCGACTCATTTCCCTCCCGTTCAGCACTTCAGCCTCCTCCACAAGCGCGCGGGCTGCCTTTGTGCACCTGCTCAAGGCCTCTTGCTTCAGTGCTTTGCTGAACGGGCACCTTTGGTCTCACTCCCATCACAACCAGGGAAAGTTTCCTAGGGACGTGAGTGGAGGCTGGTTCACCCCCGACCCAGGGCCGGCGACAGGGGGGTACAGCTGTACCGGGCCCCGGTCGCCGGCCGGGGTGGGGCGCCGCGGGCGGTGGGAGACTGGGGGGGGGGGGGCGCGGGCGGCGGGAGACTGGGGGGGCCCCTGCGGGCGGCGGGAGACGGGGGGGGGCCCGCACGATCTGCGTATGGGGCCCCCAAATTCCTGTCGCCGGACCTGCCCCGACCTGCAACCCTCTCTCCTCAGAGCGGTCCTGCATGGCCGCCCCTAGGCCTGCTCTCCTGCGGCCAGGCCAGCCCTGAAGCATGAAGCATTTCACCCAAACCCCAGATGATGGGATATAATCATGAGTCTCCTGCAGTCCGGTTCTGTTGCCACACCCAGCTCTGGGCAAGGACCGGGCACACAGACAGTGTTTGTCAGACACCCCCTGCTTTGCCCCGACAGCCAGAGCAGAGCGCGGGGGTGGGGGGGCTTTGTGAGTAAGCTAAGCCGTGGTTTGGAAGTGACTAGTTAGAAGCCGGCGTTTGGAACAATGCAACAATACACCGGTTTTCAGGCGAAGAGGGCCAATTGTGATCACCTAGGCTGACCTCCTGCATAACACAGGCCAGAGCATGTCGCCCTGGGCTTCCCTTGCGGTCGAAGAACGGATCTAGAGCGCGCTCTTCTGTCCTTACACTGCAAGAGGTGTGACACCAGCAAAGCGGCGCTGTTCTCACTGCAGGGGAGCCTCCCGCCGGCCAGGTCCCTCTTGATCTGAAGGGTAAAGAGATACCTGCGAAGGAAGAGAGAAGAGTTTCCTGACAGAGCGTAAAGGGTCCCACTCCCAGCTCAGACTTGCTATTAAGAACCACAGCGAGCCCACCTCCTGCAGTGGGCATGTTGCTAGACAGGGGACCACTCGGGAATCAGGGTGCGCACCGGGGAAAAGCCCAACCCTGCAAGGAGCTGAGATCCTGCTCAAGGGGCAGTGCCAGGGTCAGAGCGGAGGTTTATAAATCCGCAGATGGAAGGCCGTACACGCGGCCCGGATCCAGGTACATCATGTTCACTGGGGCCTCCCTCGCCCAGTTACAGACATTTTTGAGGCTCCATTTCCCCGGCCTCTTGTCTGCCTGCCCCAGAGCCCGGGGAGGTCGATGGGAGTGTTTCCACAGAGACTGATGGGCTCTGGCTCAGACCCCGGGAGCGCTCAGTGTCCCAGGAGAGGGGCAGGTGCAAGGCTGGTGAGTTCCTTTTCGCTCCTGGAGCAAGGAGAAGGGACAGGCGGGTACACATGGGGCTCCGAACCACGCTGGTTCACAACCCCGTCTGAATGCAGGGCTGTCCAGCTGGGCTCTGCTAGAGAACAGGGTCGATGCGGGGTGCTAGGTAGATAGAGCGACCATGAGAGAATCCCCAAGAAATGACTATTAGGGAGAAGAAAAGAGAAAGGGAGTTTCACTCCTTGTGTCTCTCTGCTGAGTTCAGGACTTAGCCATTAACAGCTTCAGGGTTATGGATCAATGAAAGTGGCTTTGGTGTCTTCGCTGTAAAATCCTTGGCCTGTGCAAACAGCGGGGCCCTCCCAGCAGAGCAAGCAAACAAATAAAACCCAAGCCCACAAAAAAGAGACCCGAGAGAGGAATAAACACCTGCTGTAAGATAAAAAACCACTGGCTGGAGCCAGTGAGGTTGATAACAAAGAGCAGGAGGACAGAAGTAGACGGCTAAGCAAAAGGGGATTAGTTTAGGGGATTTATGCATGAGAATGTTTTACCAAAGGGGTCATGCTAGAAAGGTCCGCAGATGGGCAAACTGAGTCTGTGCAAAGTTACAGAACCGAGGAGCCCAAGCGCCTGGCGAGGACACATGGGAAGAACGCAGCAGAGACCAGCGATTTGAAAAAGTCCCCCTGTCCCAGGAAAGATAACGTCATCACTTGCTGTCCCTGCCCTATGGGGTTTTGCATGGTGAGGTGATCGCGGCACTGCCTTAAAACGCCCAGACTAAAGGCTGAAAGGAACTGTTCCAGTCTCAGTTGAAGTGGATCTGTTTACCCCCAACCGTTCTTCCATTACCACCGTGGATGGGGACTTCTTCAAATCAGAGAACTCTGTTGCTAGCATAGCTGCGAAACCAATGCCAGCAGGGCCTGAGGAGGGAGTCACTTGCCTCCTAGGCTGTGCCAGAGATAAAGACATGAGCGAAGTTTTCCAGAGGGAAGAGAAGAAGTTAAAGGAGATGATGGGAAAGGGGTTGGGAGGGACTTGCCTTCGGAGCCGGGCTGGGAGCTGCAGCCGTCCAATGCAGGTAGGAGGCTAGCACCTCCCCCGCCCACAGTAACTGGACTTTGGGTGTCCAGTCAGTAGATCTGACCGGACACCATCATGTCCCCTTTTCAACTGGACTGTCTGGGTTAAAACTGGCCACCCTACAGTCCAGTCCCCTGCTACCGCAGAAAACCCTACCATGTAACCCCATTCATAAACTTATCACAGTCCATCGCAGACCAAGATGGTCAGCCAGTATCCTGGTGTGACTTCGATTTTAAACTCAAATCATTTTACACATTGCAAAGAAGCTTTGTAGACGCTGATGGTTTTAGCAGCGGGGTCAGGAACAATAGAGGCGTTCAACATCCTGTGCGTGGGATTGTGAGATGAGGTGTGTCGCTTGTGTGTTTATCAGAGAAATAATACTGGCATTTGAGTGGTAATCTGTAGGTTTCAGAGTGAATGCAGCACTTCAAACTATGTGGCAGTTCACACCTCTCAGAGCTATTGTCTTAGGTTGGCTATAAAATCTGCATGAAGCCGCTGCATTGGTTTTACACTTGGCTCATGTCTAACGTTTTCTCCAAAACATAAATTGCTTTTTAAATAAAAGCTTATATTCAAGAGCACAATTTTGCACTAAAAGGTGGATTTACAGATGACAAGGAACCTCAATCAATATCTAGCAAATCAAAATCTGCACTGGATGGCTATGGTCAATGGACAACTAAAGATGATGGATTAGGCAGAATATTTTTTTTTTCTAAACAGGGCAGAGAAAGAAATAGTTGCAACATATAAAGTTGCACTGGTAGTCAAAATGACTATTGCTAGGGGGCTTCTTTTGGCCGCAGACACTGAATGGTTTAGACAATGAAGACTGCATTACAGAGCCTCTAGTAGCGATTAAAAATGTAGACAATGGGGAAAAAAATAGTACCGTACCTTGTCAGCTCTTCTCTCAGGTGTCCAGGGTCCACTGGGAAAAATTTCACCATAAATTTGAAAAGAACCTCCTTAGGATCTTAAAACACAACATCCTCATAAGTTTTATTTCAAATGTCTGGTGAGCACATTTACAAATCTCTTCACACGCCCTGCACCCACACGCACGGGGGAGTAAACCGCGGTGATTCCGCCCTGCCAAGGGGGGGAACCTCCGGGACTTGATCCTGCCGGGGGCTGAGCCGGGGCTTCAATCCAGCCACTTACTAAAGCAGAGGCTCAACTTGAACCACTTAAATAGGACAACCCCGACCATTCAAATTAAACATGTGCTTGATTGGGGACGGGGTGCCCAGCACCTGGCCGGATTGAGCCACGGCAGAGCAAGTGCAATTCCCATTGGGCACAGTTAGTTCAAGAGGCCCGGAGTGCCTGAAGTTAAAACAATCGTGTTTAGCAGGGGTCTAGCCTGAATCAACCCATCCCCTGGAGGGTGGGACAATACCGCACAGCGACGACAGCCCCTACGCAGAAGACACTGGCATGCAATGAAACCCCAGAGAAACAGAAAATGTAACCAGCCCCTTCTGCAGGCCCCACAGGCGGCGGAAGGAAGAACCGGTCCCTCCAAAGGCAAATTCTGCTCTCGCGCTGCGGGATCAACTCAGATCAATGTAATTGCAGGGCTGTTCTGGGCAGGGAGGGGCTGCTGGCAGGCAGGTCATTGGGAAAATCCTGTGGTGCACCCTAATCCCAGCCCCCAAATCTGCCCACAGCTCCGCCCAGGCAAATCCCGCAGGCGTCTGGGGGGGTTTACCAAAGGACAGACGTACGGCCTGGGCAGCGTTTTAAAGCACTTCATGTCTCGGCCACACGTGGGCTAGAAGGGAAACCCAGATGGAAGGACGTAGCCTACAACAGGGCACCGGTAAACGGCCAGACTTGGGCGGAGTTGATCCCGGGGCCCCGGGTGCCTTTCTGTGGAGTAATGGACACAAAGCCGTGGAGACTGAGGCTGTGGCTACACCACAGAGCTTGCAGCAGCGCAACGAGTGTGGATGCTCTACACCGATCGGAGAGGATAGAGGTTCCTGTCGACTCCATTACGCCAGCGCCCGCGAGTGGCGGTAGCTGTGGCAGCCGGAGAAGCGCTCCCGGGGACACAGCACTGTCCGCACTAGTGCTTAGGTTGGTGTAACTCACATTGCTCAGGGGGGGGTTAATATATTCACACACACACACCAGCCACATAACGTGGACCAACCTCAGCTGTAGTGTGTACACAGCCTTCGATGCGGAGCCAGGAGGCTGACAGCTGGGTCGAGGGGACTCCGGGAACTACATACAAATGTTCTGGTGTCTCTGAAACTGCATTAAGGACAGAGTGACCTGTTTCTCTCGCAGCCTGGGGGGCGACATTTGACTAGAAGATGACAGGAATCGCCTTGAAGCAGGGAAATGCTGAGACATTCACAGGCACAATGATTTGGAAGCAGCCTCTGTCATGGCAGAGCTGGTGGGGAGGGGTCATGGCGGGGGCACCACCATCATGAGGACAGTTGTGTTTCAGCCCATTCTGACTGGCACGCAGGACGGCACGCAACAGAAGTGCCAGGCCCAGAAGTGCCGGGTCTGTGAACTGCCAGGCCCGGAGGGGCCGGGGACTCTGAACTGCCGGGCCCGGAGGGGCCGGGGGCTCTGAACTGCCAGTCCTGAACTGCCGGGCCCGGAGAGGCCGGGGACTCTGAACTGCCGGGCCCGGAGGGGCCGGGGACTCTGAACTGCCGGGCCCGGAGAGGCCGGGGACTCTGAACTGCCGGGCCCGGAGGGGCCGGGGACTCTGAACTGCCGGGCCCGGAGAGGCCGGGGACTCTGAACTGCCGGGCCCGGAGAGGCTGGGGGCTCTGAACTGCCGGGCCTGAACTGCCGGGCCCGGAGAGGCCGGGGACTCTGAACTGCCGGGCCAGGAGAGGCCGGGGACTCTGAACTGCCGGGCCCGGAGAGGCCGGGGACTCTGAACTGCCGGGCCCGGAGAGGCCGGGGACTCTGAACTGCCGGGCCCGGAGAGGCCGGGGACTCTGAACTGCCGGGCCCGGAGAGGCCGGGGACTCTGAACTGCCGGGCCCGGAGGGGCCGGGGCTCTGAACTGCCAGGCCTGAACTGCCGGGCCCGGAGGGGCTGGGGGCTCTGAACTGCCAGGCCTAGAGGGGCCGGGACTCAGCCTTGGCACAAATTAAGGACTGGCCTACATCCGGTGCTAGCCTATGCATAGGAGTGAATTTTGCCTGTTATAGCCCCTGTGCTTGTTTAAGGGTTGCAGAGGCCAACCTATAGCTATACTGTGAGCCAGGGAGCCTCAGCCTGCGGCTCGTGTCCCCCAAGTGGGTCTTCACTGTTTCTCCTGCGGCTCTTTTGCAGCACATGATATTAGAACACTGGGGGATTTCATGATTAACCAGCCTGGTAGTAACCCACCAGGAGGCTTTAACTCTGTTATTAACCAAGTACGTTATCAACTTGCACAAACTTATTAACCTGTTTGCTCTGAGAATAACATATACACTAAATCTCTGTACAATATGCACAGTAAATATTCCCCGGCATGCTGTGTATATATGAATAGTGCTATAGGCAACGCAACAATGAATTCACGTCACTGGGCTCTTTGGGGTAATGTCGCTCACTAATTTGGCTCCAGAATCACCACGGTCTGAGTATCGCTGCTCTATGCGCACCTAGCTACACTCCAGACAGAAGAGTAACACCCGGCCGAACACTGATCAGGCATGTGAGCTGCCGGGATCTTGCCGCCTGAGTTTTGTTACAGACAGGACAACATTACCATTGCTCTGCTGACAGACAGCGATCCAGAGCATCACACTTGGAGCCCAGCTCCTACGGCTGCTACACCTTCGTAGGGTGTAAAATGGAACATTAAGACTTTGCAAACAGCCCCACCCAACCCCACAGCACAAGGGGAACCCAAGCAATTGCCAGAACCTGAAAGCCCATGTCCCAAAGCCCGAGCCAGCTCACGAACAGGCCAGTGAGACTTCTGGTACTAGAGATTGTCTGCAGTGGCTAGCACACGGTTAGTCCTTGGATACTTACTTTTCATCTGCTTTGTTATGGGTTTTAGAAGCTCCAGCCAAACCTGCAATAACAGCAATGAAGAAGTTGGTGCAGACACAGCATGACGTGCTGGGTTTGTATAAATAAAAACAAAGCAACGTGTTAGGGGAGAAAGTGGAAAAGATACCGGCCTGCTGACGCTAAGAAAAAGATAAGGACATGCCAGTAACAGGGGAAGGAAGAAGAATAAACCCAGATGGGGCCATCTTAGAATCCTAGAATATCGGGGCTGGAAGGGAGCTCAGGAGTATCTAGTCCAACCCCCTGCTCAAATCAGGACCACCCCCAACTAAATCATCCCAGCCAGGGCTTTGTCAGGCCTGACCTTAAAAATCTCTAAGGAAGGAGATTCCACCATCTTCCTAGATAAACCATTCCAATGCTTCACCACCCTTCGTGTGAAAAAGTTTTTCCTAATATCCAACCTAGACCTCCCCCACTGCAATTTGAGACCATTACTCTGCTCCTTAGGGGAAGAATTCGGAGCAGGACACTCAAGAATTTTGACAGTTTCCACCTTTACTTCTGCTTTTGCGCAATTCTGGAGGTGGGCAGATGGGGGACGGGAGTCCACTCCGCCCAGGGAGCTTCTTGAAGGTCAACAGAAAGTTATTCTAAGAAACCAGGGCGGCGAACGTGCCGTCCGTGAGCTACGTGTTCCCCGCGGTTCTCAGTGCAGCTGCTTCTGCCTCTCGGCCTGAGAGAGACCCCCGGAAGGTCTGTGAGGATCCGCATGCGGCTCTGTGCCGCAGCAGCCTGACCACAATGGAGAGCTGCATCGCGACCCCCACACCTTCACCCCGTCACGCCGCAGGGCTGCTGCGGCCTACAAACGAGGGGCAGGTCTCGAGCTTCACACCAGGCCCTGGTGGGACCCCCCACTCAGATGGGCAGAAGTTTCCACTCTTCCCGGTTACAATTTAACAGCCCTATTTGGCCCTCTTCACAGCGAGGCCGGATGGTCTGTGGACAGGGAACAAGGAGACTCCATTCCTGGCTCTGTGTGCACTGATCTGCTGCGTGGCCCCCGGCAAGTTACCACCCCCCCCCCCTCATGCCCCAGCTCCCCGCTCTCCCTGTTGCTGAGTCGGTGGTTCGGCTGGAAGGCCCGGTCTTCACAAGTGCCTTGCTCCCACTAAAACCAGTTGGGGGGTGCCGCGCCTACGTCCTTTGGAGGATCGGGGCCTGGGCAATGGGGCGCTGTGGCCATCTCTCAGCGTGAGGGTTCAGAGCCTCAGCCAGCCGGCTCCCCTCCAGCCCGGGCCTCCAGGAGCTGCTGTAGGGTTGCCAACTTCCCAATCACACAAAACTGAACATCCTGCCCCACCCCCTGCTAACTCCATTCCCCCTCCCTCAGTGGCTCACTCCCCCCACCTTCGTGTTTGGCGGAACATATTTGTGAAAGGTAACAAGGGAAGCTCAGGGCTGCTGAATGCTGCCTCTGCCGATGGCTGTTTCCTTCGGAGGGAACTGGGCCGTATCGAAGAAGGTCACTTACGGGGTTTCCGGCCTGGCTTTGGAACTCCAGTCCGAAGTACTCCTTCTCCGCCAGGTGCAGGTGGCTGCAACTCAGGTTGAACAGCCCTTTGCCAGAGGACTTTTGCTAGCAAACAAAAAGCTCGTTAGAAGTGGCGCAGTGGGCAATGTCCGGAGCAAGAGATTAACTGATGTCAATAAGAAACTCCAGGAATGAATCCTTGAGGCTACTTATGGGCCCCTGGCTAAGCTGTCTTGCCTGCAAAGTAGGCGGTAAAATTTTGGGATGACACAAATAATAATTCAATACAAATTAAAAATACAATAAAACAAACATATATATCCTATATACCGATGTCTCGGAATTATTATATTCTTCTGCATGCCTTACAAAGACACACACACACACACACACACACACACACACACACACACACACACACAGAGTCAGGCTCCTTTAAGATGTCTCCAGTTGTGCACCTAAAAATGGGCACAAGCAAAGGTTCATGAGACATTTTTGGAATCGTGGGGCCATAGTCTTCCATGTATAAAGCTTTTCAAAATATTCTATTCCACTCCACACTGGTGCCGTGCACGACACAGGTTGTGCCAGCCGGCCCAAAAGAGATCCACAAAACCTTAATTCTACCCCCAGCGCGTCACGTAGCTGACACATGCCATGTAGTGAACAGGAGGAATATTTCAGAGAGGTTTGAAAAATGGCAATGGGCTATTTTTTTAAACTTGAAAATGTTTCTTTTTCACCTAAGCCGGCAGCATGATGCGGAGACAAAAGAAAAGTGAGCTGCCTCTGGAAGTCACTACGAAATGCAGCACGTGTCATTCTCTTAGACCTCGGAATTCAAATGCTTCGTGAAGAATAAAATGAGAAAAGTTTTTCACAACTCTCGGGAATCGGATGCACGAAAAAAAATCTGAACAAACTAAGAGTTTATTTTGCTGCCTTTTACCAAACGCTATTGCGGGAGATGGAGCGGTTCAGCCCATGCAGCGATGTTTCCTGAAGACAAACGCACTACGCTCAGAACCACCATATGGAAATACCATGTGAAATGAGGGTTGCCATGGCAAAAGCATTTAATTCACCAGCGGGCTGGAAGCGAACATCAAACCTGTGTAACTTGTTGGTGCACATGGATCTGCTGCCTGGGAGCTGGCAAATGAATAGGGCTGGTAAATGGATAGGGTGCCCTGCTGAAAAGCTGGTGACGTTCCTTTAACGTCTTGGGAAGGATGGGAAAGAAGAAGGAAAAATGCTGCCTGTGGTGAAAAAAGGAAGCTGAAAACTGGACTGGTCAAAATATGAGCCCCCGTGGTGCTCACTCCTCTAAAACCAGAGCGACGCAAGGACCGCCCATCTGACCTCAGATTTGCAGACTGCCTGCAGGATTGTGAATAGTTTTACTAA
The DNA here is from genome assembly GCA_032164245.1 of Sternotherus odoratus. NCBI lineage: Eukaryota > Metazoa > Chordata > Testudines > Kinosternidae > Sternotherus > Sternotherus odoratus. Next base: position 83,545,009 of record JAVMKO010000009.1, on the reverse strand, counting down.
TGTATTGCAGACCTATAGTGCCATGCACTCAAGGATGTCAGGGCATGTAAGAAATTTTCATTAATCTGCATAACTCTTTGATGTTCGAGACCAGCTATCATTTGGATCTGGTGAACTGAAACCCAGCAAGCTTAAGTGGGTTGCCTCAGTTTCCCCAATGATCGATTGGCACAGCTGACAATTGAACCCAGTGTCCTAGTGCCCAGTCCTGAGCACTAGCAGCCCACATTTCCCTTCAGGATCTGAAGGAGAGCTCTGTGTAGCTCACCAGCTTGTCTCGTTCACCAGTAGAAGTTTGTCCAGTGAAAGATATTACCTCACTCTCCTGGACTCTTACCAAATACTAACCATTCAGAAATGAAAAGGTGTTGGTAGGAAAGCAAGTTCAAAGCAGGACAATAATTAGCCTCAACTTTCAAGTTACTATCCTGAGATAAAACACTTGTGCAGGAAATAGCAGTGGCGGGATTGCAGCGTTCCTTCCCACAGGGGAGGGGAGGTGACGTGAAAACTGCAACTTGTTCAAAGCAATATGTCCATGCTGCATGCTAATAGCAACCCTTCGTAGCTCACGCGGGGTGGAAATTGCCAGCCCCATGTGCTGAGCCTGCTGCAAAGTGACACCATAATAACAGCGTTCTTGCTCCAGCACGCCTCATTTGCCTCAAAATGACTAGATCACAAGGATAATTAAAACAATTATCAGTGTTTAGCTCCATGCTAGAATTGTCAAGCATCAGAGCCTGGGATGGGCAGCTGGAAGAGAGAAGCGCTCGCTGTTTTCTCGCGGGCCCATTGCTCCCTTTCAGGCTTTGGGTCACGCCATGGCATCACGGACACCGGAAGAGTGCGCCTCGCGGCTTTCTTGGAGGAGAGGAACTTTTGTCCCCCGATCTCCTGCCTCTGCTCTACAAGCTTGTTCACCCTTCGTCCTCTCTCTTCTCCCACTCCGCCCGTCACGCCTTTCCTCTAACAGCCTCTGCCCTTGCTCAGGACCGTCCTTTGAGGAGTCTTCTTGGTAACCAGGCCCTACACTGAACCAAAAGACGTTACGGGCCCCGACTGCGGGCCGGGCTCAGGGACAATGGGCCATGGCCCCAGCTAGCGTGACGGACAGCAGCTCCCTTGCCACTGGTGGAGTTATCCCAGTAGACACCAGCTGGGGACAAAATCCCAACATTTCCAAAGTGGTGTTGCCTCGTCGCCCAGTTTTGTGCGATCCCTTTGTAGCTCTTCGCCGTCTCCTCAGGACTTCATTCTAGTCAGTAATTTTGTATCATCTGCAAACTTTGCCACCTCGCTGTTTACCCGTTTTTCCAGACCAATTATGACGATGTTGAACAGCACTGGTCCCAGTACAGACCCCTGGGGGACACCCCTATTTACCTCTCTCCATTCTGAAAATGGACCATTTATTCCTACCCTTTGTTCCCTACTGCTCCATGTGAAGACCTTTCCTCTTATCCAGTGGCAGCTTACTGTGCTAAAGAGCCCAAAGGTCTGCAAATCCAAATACTCTGGATCCCCCTTGTCCACATGCACCTGATCTACTCACAGATGCAGGGCAGTCGGCTCTATTAAATCCCTTTCAGCAAATTCCTGCCTTGATTCCTGATAAAGGACAGGAGGATGCTGTCAAATCTGTGCCCTTTTCTGGCTCTGCCTGGCAATTAGGTTTGCTGGTTTTCAGACCAATCTTGCCCTGTAGCAAATTGTACTTGCAAAGAAGCAAGCTCTGCAAACGTTCCGCCTTTGTGCGGAGTAGAAAGCAACAAAGCCGTTTTCTCGCCACTTCTGCCCTGCTCTCGGAGAGTCTGGAAATGCTGCGGGAGTCCACTCATCCTGCTTTGTGCAAACTACTTCCAGCCTCGGAATAACGTCCTGAATGGCATTACATAAGGGACGGCGTGCTGGAGAGCTCATTCAGACACTCGGGGGAAGGAAGGATGTTGCTGTATTGTTAACAGCTTTGCAATATCCCACGCAGTGCAAGAAGCCAAATTCCATCTGTCCCACCCTTGGGCATTGGGGCGAGAAGGACGGGAGTTCCCATGCCACTGTCTAGGAAGCAATGCCAGAGTTCAAGGAGGTTACTAACCCTGTGGGCAGCGCCGCAGGGTCCAGAGTGTAGGTCCAGGCTGTGGGCTGAGCCCTTCCACTCAGCTAGCCCTGGCAGGGCTCTGCTAGGGACAATGCAAAGCCATGCTGGGTCTGAGCATGCTCTTCTGCTGGCACCCTGCAAGCTCATCTCTCTCCCCCGCCACTTGGGAGCCATGGGTCTCAGCTCCCACTGGGTCTCAGCTCCCACGAGGCTCGCCGAATGGATCAAGACAGCAGTGCCGTGCTCACAGGCTTAGCAATCTTCCCTAAGGAAGATTTTATCCGTGCAGGGACACCGATCACCATTAAGGAGCATCACGTAGGATAGGTGCCACATTCGTTACGGTCTCAGAGGATCCCAAACTGGGAGGTATTGTGAGCTTCAGGCAGGGCAGAGAACTGGTGCAGAGGGGCTGAGAGAGATGAGAGACCAGAGAACACCAGCCTCATCACACCCCACGGAAAGTGGTGTGTCTAGGGAGCAACAAGGGAAAGCTGATCCCTGGAACGTGGTGCTGCCAGCACAGACCGACAGCCTGGGACGGCCAAACCAACCAACCACTGCACAAAGGGACAGGCTGGACACAACAAAACAGACCCGTATCCAGCACCGGGGCAGCAAAGTGACAGCCCCTTCTTTGCATGGCCCTGGGGAAACTGCCCCGGCACCGGCAGGGGTCAGTTCTGGGCATCTCAACAAGGAGGGGTTCCCAGAGCACCCCAAATGCCTGAGGAGCCGGCGGGACTGTCAGGTGAGGAGAGGGAAGAATTAATATTCAGAACAGCGGAGGAGGGGGCGAGCTCTTTGCAAGCCCGTGAGGAATACGGGCTCCAGGACGGGACAGCAGGAACTGTGGGCGACGCAACCGGGGGAGAACTATGCGCCGTGGGATGAAACGAAGTGGAATGGTTGGACATTTCTGAACGTGAAGTCCTCTCCCCAGGGAACGGTGGGCGGCTCATCTTTGGGAAGAGCTCTGGGCTTGCCCCTGGGGAAATGAATAGGGTCAGGTCTCCTTCATTGCCAGTCTCTGTGGGCTCTGGGCTCTGCTGTCAGCTGGGAAGAGAAGAAGCCAGGCCCGGGGCAGGGAGCATGCGGGAAGAGAGCAAGGAGGGAGCGTGCAGAAAGGAAGCAGGTGTTGGACCGAGGCCGCAGCCAGCAGATGCAGACTGTTCCCTTTACACAGGCAGCAAAACGCCGCAGCAGAAAGCAGGGGAGGCTTGCGCTGGCGGGAGCATCACTAACTCCCCTGCTGCGGCAGAGACTAGGGGGGCTCACGGTGCGGGGAAGCCAGCGGCCTCGCAGCTTCCCTGGAGTTAGCAGGGGACAGGATGCCAGTGGGTCTGCAAAGGGGCACCTGCTCTGAGGTCACAGACCCCCAGCCTCGCTGCCTTGCTTGGGGCGGGGGAGAGGGAAGAGCCAGCCACAGTCAGGACCTCTTCACCTCCAGGGGATTCTGCGGCTAGAAGGAAACCAAGGAGTCCTGCAAGAATGCTGGTAGGAGGTAAAGCACCGTATATCCCCTGGTTTGCAGATTCAGACACTACTTCCTTCACCTCTGACGAAGGACAAACCTGGCTGCTAACCCTGACTCTGTCGCACGTGCTCCTCCGAAATGAGATAACGCAGCCCCAGAACAGTTTTGAAGTTTCTCCTGAGCCTGAAGTAAATGTTAGCTGCTGGGGGCGGGGGCTTGCTAGTAGCAGAAACACTTGCCCTAGCTGTCTAAGGTCTCATTTTTCCAGAAAGAGACACAATTCTCCACCAGCTGGCAGCCTTGTGCAGCTATTTACTCTGGTGCAAAATGGGTGTAGAGAACATCAGATCTGACCTGTCCAGTCCCACCAGTGGTATTTATGTCCATGTGGGAACAGTGCAAATGATCACCCATGGTACCAGCCAGGGAAACCCGGCCCTTGTACTTGGTCTCTTTTGTATTTCTTCCTCCTGTCACACTAAAGCACTCTACATTTGAGAGAGCTTTCCAACGTCAGAAAGGGTTTCGGAAGAGTCACGTTTGAGTTGCTAGCCTAGAGCAGGCTTTTTATTCAGGAGAACTCACTAATTCAACTCCTCATTGAGTGTAACCATCGAGCAGCAAATGCAGCAAATGCCCCAAAGGGGTTTCCAATACTGTTCCATGTTAAGAAAAAAAAGGAAATGACTAGTCGTTGCTCTAATGGGGGCTATTTGCTGCAATAACATGGCATGCAGGGCGATAGTGCTATAAATGTCTTGTGCAAATAAGAACACAGAGATGGACAAACTGCAGCAATATCGTATTAGCAGCATTGATTGAACTCTCACCCTACACCACCGATCTCATCGGGATAAAAATCAGCATGTTTAAAAACACCCCATTTGCAAGTTGACTCCAGACCCACACTACATGAATGTAACTAAATAAAAATCTTCCTCCTTATTCAGAGTACAGAATTACTGTATTCAGAAATGCAATCGCAAAAGAAACTAAACTACAACTGATGCTGAATACAGGTTCTCTCAGGCTAGGTTATCAAATATTTCCTAGGAAATGTATTATAATTTGAATAAAATAACTTTATATAAAACAACATGGTCCCTGGGGAGAGATAACTAAGTACTGAAATAGATCTGGTTACATGTTATTTGAATGTGACCTTAGTATACTCATCTACATTCTCAAATCACTCCTAAGAAGAGATCTAGATTTGCAGCTAGCTACACACCAAGAAGAAATGTAGAAATTAAAGGCTAATATTTTAGTGCAGATTTTACAGCTTAGTATTCCAGGTGAATATTTATTAATTGTGAATAGTTAATAACTATCGTTTTTTCCAGGTACTGTTATACAGTAAAATAAGAGTCACTGATTTTCTTTGCTTCTGATCTCCACAGTGTAATTCCATTCTTTTTTCTCATCAGCCTCGTCTCCATGAAGACAAGCATACAGATATTTCCCCCCATGGGTAGTTTGGTTAAATACGTTACGTTTGTCCTGGACCCAGACTTTTCTTCCTGGCCGATGCAGACAAACGAAGACGGACTGTCACACTTGCCAAAAATACCCCCCATCCTGGCTGATTTCAAACTGACGATACCAGCTGAGTCAAACCCAGCTCCCCCACTTTTTCAAAACGGGATGCAAATGACAGAGGGCTGCTCGCACGCCTTAGCACAGAAACATACAAGGAGGACAAGGCTACACGCTCCTCTTTCCAGAGCTGAAAACCAGACGCTATCACCGACCGGCTGAGGCTATGCAATCCTTTGGTGCAGCCATGACTTCAGTAATCAGAACAAAACAATAATATGAGAGCCACTTACATCCACCACAAAGATCTTCTGGGAGTCATCCAAGAACTGGACTTTCAGATGCAGCATCCTGGAGCACACAGCTGAGCTGCCAGCAAGTGCAGGAGTCTTGGGAATCTGCCTGTGTGCCAGCCAGGGTACCCGCACTCCACTGTCACACACAATTTCACTCGCAGCTGGATGGAGAAGGCTGCAGCCACTGTTACACAGATGCAGACTTCTCTTTGGAGGGAGGTCTGGAAGCAAAGGAATGCAATGCCTAGGAAGAAACAGAAATACAGTAAGCAGAGATCCTGACAGCCACCTCTTCTAAATAGCAACCCGTAATTGCTTTTTGTAAATGAACCTTAAATTATAATTGAGACCATCCAAGAGACTGGTTTCAATGGAGCCACTCCAGATTTAAACTGATACAACCAAGAGGGGGTCTGGCAAGAGCAGAGATTTTTTCATTAGTTGTTTGATAGACGCAATGGCTAAAATCTTCCAAATTTCACGTAGTGAAGTCAGACGGAGAAGATCTGTCCTGCTGGGTTTAGTTGTCTGATGGTAAGAAAGAGCTTCATTCTTTTCATCAGGTTCAATTCTTAAACTGTTAACAACCAGCCTAAAAAACTAGCCCTGTAGGCTGTATGGATATGAACTCAGACTCATTCTTGCTGTGTCTGTGAACAAAGCAGCAGGCTAAGACAATATCTTCTGACCGGATCTGTATGAAGCTGCCAGACAGGAGACTCGCTCTCACTGGGGCCTTTAGAAACGCTCACAATGGAATAAAAACCCACAAAACATCCTTGCTCTGGGGGTTTGTGTCTAAGTCGTACCTTACGCCATGTTTGCTTTAAGATGAGTTGAGGATCACAGTTCTGTGAGGCAACCGGGTTCTAGGAGTCAGGACCTCTCCTCCCAAATAACAGGCGGCTGCTTCGACTAACAGGCTCAGCTGTGAAACGGTTAATATTTACATCTCAGGCCGCAGAGCTGACTCCCCCAGACACTTGCCAGCATGTCCCTTCCCTCCAGGGCATGTTCCCCATTTATACCCAGACGCCCTAGGGAGCCGCATCGCACTTGCTTGCATCTGTAACCCTAAGATTTCTTTGGCTTTAAAGCAACAGTGGCACAGGCTCACTAGATGATGCTACCGAGCAAGTAAGTGGCCATGATCCGAGAGGTCTGGGCATGATTACAGGGGATCCTGGCTCTCACGGCCATTCGGGACAAGTCCCATAACAAATATTCCCCAGAATGCACCTTGCTGACTCACTGATCACGTGGATGTGGGGTCAGTTGTGAAGGCCGCTTGTCTTTCAACCTGCGGAGGAATGAGCCTCCGCCAAACGGGAGAGGGCTGGCACCCGAAGGAAACCAGTCCCGCCCGTCACCTTGCTAGCACCATAATTGCCATAAGGCCCTGTGAGTTACCATGGGGAAACCCTCATGGTCCGGTCAGCGATTGGAGGGACCCCAAGGCATGCCAGGAGGAGAGAGCATTGGACTGGGACTGAGGAGACCTGGCTCTGCCACTGACGCGCAAGTTAACCTTGGGCAAGTCATCTCACCTCTTTGGACCTGTCTCCCCTGCCCCCTTTTGTCATTTAGTCTGAAAGCTGCTGAAATCCAGAGCTGTCTCTCGTGATGTGTATCTGGCGCCCCCAGCCTCAGCTGGGACCTTGCAGAGCTACGGTCATAGAAATAAACAGATAAAACGAGCGACACTGACGAGGGGAAAGAGCCCGTCAGTAAGAACTGGGTATTACATTCTCAGGATTGCTCTTGAGCCCTTTGTAAAGTGCCTAATTCCCATACCTTGCTCTGGAAATAACAGCAGCAGTAGTTCATCATAACAAACCTACCAAGATGTTTTCTGGGTTTTTCCCCTTCCTCTGTAGAATCTGACATAAGCCACTGTCGGGTACCAGGGCCATTGGTTCTGTTCCGGTGAGTCGGTGGCAGGGTCCGACGCCAGGATTCCCGCCTCCTCGCTCCAGCCGGCAGGAGGGAACAAAGCAATTCACTGAGAGAAGTGAGACTAAAGTGGGATTCTTCTCAGCCCCCTCTGTGAGGGCTCCGAGCAGGGGGCCTTCTCTGCGTCCCTCCCTTCTCCTTGGGGTCAGCGCTCAGCCTGTCTCAGGGTCCTCGGTAACTGCCATTCCAGGCCAGACCTGGCTCTCTGGGGCCACCCCGCTGGCCTCCTCCCCACCAGCGTCCATGCTTGACCTGGTGCTTTCATGAGAAGTTCATTGAACTCTGAGTAGTGCCCAGTCTGCCTGCATCACCTTCAGCCTGCTCCGGCTTGCCACGCACACTGCAGACCCCCAGGGATTGACAAGCAGACCTGGCTGCTGCAGCACCTGTAGACATCTGCCGAGCTACACCCACAATAGGTGTACCAGACACCTCCCCGCCCTGACCAGCGGACATGGCCTCTACCCCCCGAGCTCTACCCCTGAACTCCGCCCCTCCCACACCTGCCCTGAGCTTCCCTCTGCTTTCCCCACATCCAGCGCTGAGCTCCCTCAGGCTGCCTCGCTCCCTGGCCCCACACCCTGCCCCGAGCTCTTATCCAGCGAGGCTGAAGAGCACCATCCCCACCAGGGGCCAGCCGTTCTGGGAGCCCTAGACCCTGCCCTCCTCCTGTCTCCCCACTGCCCCAGGAAGTGGGGAAGAACCAGATCCAGTCTTCACAACCTCCCGGGAGCTGGGGTTCCCGGCGCACCCTGCTCTGCTTCTCGCCAGGGGCTGGGTGCAAAGGCGGGGGGGGGGGCAGGCCAGTGCCCAGGTCACAGCACCTCTCAAATTTGGCCCATCTGCCCCTTTACCACGATGGAGGAGCAGCCAGGCCAAATTTCCAGCTCCAGTCAGGGAGGCCCTGCACCCCGCTGCTAACTCCTCCGCCCCTCGTGCTATCTCCAAAGGGGATTTCTGTTTGGGGGTTGGACTCGTCGTTTTTTATCCTCCCAGAAGCAGAGACAGGAGCAGCAGGGCATCTGGCCGGCACCCCGGGCCTCTGCTGAATAGCTGCGTCACCCAGGTTAGTTGACTGCGGAGTCTCCTGAACATCCGCCTGCCAGAGTTGGCAAATGTACGACTCAGTTCAGCCGTCCTCCCCGCCCCAGAGCTGTTCCCTCTACACGCCGGTCGATGGGTCTTTGGGTTGGCAAAACTACCCAGCTCCTGAGCCCCTCACTCCCAGATCCGAAAGGAGGCGTCCCTGAGACGGGAGTTTGACCTGGCAATATTATAACCCCGCCTCCCTCCGCTCCTTAGCAGCACATCCACGTGCCAAAGTTTGGCACAAATGTACTTTGCTGGTGCTTCTTGGTGGTCGTGCGAATAGTGCGCACCCCTTCTGACGCTATAATAAACAGCTGCCGGGACGTCTGGCCTTTGTATGCCTGCTGAGTGTGGAGCTGGGTGAGATGTTTTGTAACTATTGTCTTAACTCATTTTGTAGGGGGAAGAAGCACTTCAGACCCTCAGCACTGTGAATCCACCTGAAATCAGCACTTCCGGTTTCCTTTTCCATCCAAGTCCCAAAGGCCAGAGCCCTACAACTGAAACTGGAAGCAAAGGGCAGGTTTTGCTTGTTGTTGGGACAAAGCTCATAAGCTCAGCTGGATCCAAAGCCCATTCTCCCTGGTAGCAGACTCAAGAGATTAGCTATGGGTCTGATTTATACACTGCGCTACATCTGCCAAAGACAGATCTTTCCAGCCGTGTGCTCTTTCCTTCCTGAAAAAGTTCTCCAGTGATTCTAGCCACTCACCCTGCCCCTATGCTCCACAACGGATCCCTGGCTGTTGAGAACACAGGGACAGGGGGATGGACCAGAGACCATGGTTGTGTTCATGGGTCTGCCTCTAACTCACAGCTTGAGCAAGTCACTTACCTTCTCTGTGCCTCAGTTTCTCCACCTGTAGAGTCTTATGCACGTTCAGGTCTCTCTCTGTATGAAGAGGGCTGTACAGAAGGTCTGTGTATTGTTTTCAGTGAGACCTCACCTGCTTCTTTGTGTACAGATTGTAAACATATTTTTCATGCAAGGTGGACAAAAATCGCTGGCTTTTTTTTGGTTTGGAGGGGGGAAAGATTTTTTTATTGTTATTTAAATTATAGTAAATTTCTCTTTAAAAATAAAACTGTTAAAATATCTGAATTTAATACAAAATACACCGAGATCCAAACTTCTTATCCCTTACAAAATTAAAAAAATAAGTACCGTATGTTGTATCCATGAGTTAAATGTTGCTTTTCTATATAGAGGAACAAGAGAGGGAACATATCTAACTCTGGAGGTCAATCTTTATAAATCATGTACCATATCAAGGGCTTGATCCTGTGGGGAAGCCAGGGGATGCACAATTAGGAGTGAGAAACTGGCAAAGTTATACAGGCACTGGGACCTGCCTCTGACCCCAGGAGACACCAGCCTGTCTCTCCTTAGGATCATCCCATGAGCTCACCGGGGTGGTCTCATACCCCTGTTTTAAAGCTTCTCCCTACCTGAGCTCTGTGCAGCCTCTAGCGTTGATTTCAACACCTGACAACTGGAGAAAACCTGCCATGGCCGCAGGTCAGAAAGAGACCCCATCTGGGAACATTTTCAAGAACTTCCTGTACTGCTGGGTGAAAAAGGAACTGGTGCCAAATGGAAACAGCGTGCCTAGGAGATGGAAGGCCTGGCTATCGGAATGAAACAGCACTATGGAAATGCTCCTCAGATGGCAGTGACGTCAAAGATAATGACGTGAACATGTCTGAACCACCTGGATCAACTGGTTGGTAAACTTATTTTTGCACCAATCTTATGGGCTGCCTGCCACGTCCTTAGTGTGCTAGTAAATGATCATTTAGATTAGGGTCAGAATTTTTGGTTTTGTTGGATTACTTATGAATTTCAAAGTCTTAGCGTTCAAAATATTACTGGCAGGTTAGTTTGTTGTGGGAGTATTTACAGTTACTGCTGGACTACTGGAATGATTTTTTATTGCTCAATACAATCGAACATCCTGCTAAAAGACGTCCTGCTTAAAAGTAAAATTGTATCAGGCATTCATGAATTTTAACATTTAAAAATTTAATTTTCAAGCTCTTTCATATGTTGCTAGAAATAAGGGTTTAAATAGATTTTGATCGTCCATGGGAATTATTTTCCCTGTAGAACTGGGTTTAGAATAAATTATATCATTTGAGCAGTGGTACAAACGGCTGCGGAAGGAGGAATCTTTCATTTACAATCCCATTTTTTAAAGCAGCTCAGAGTAATGCTCAGTAAGGGAGAGTTCCTTGTTTTTATGATTTTGTTTCAGTGCCCAGCGTAGACATAAGAGGTTGTGAACGTCCGCCATCTGCAACAGTCAGCAGTGCTGCCACTAAACATATCAGACAGTAAATTACCTGTATCCAAAAAAAGAAATAAAACAAAACTTTCTTCATCATCCAATCAAACCATGGCTGAGTTCCTAAGCGGGACCAGTCAATTCATCTTGTTCAAGTTCAATCATTATGACCAAGCTACTGTCCACCCTGCAGAGCAGACGTTGCTGCAAAGTTATACAGGGTATAACAGAACTGGGTACAGGGCATAAGAAGGAGAATAAGCAGTGTGCAAGAAACACTGCTGGGAAATTCATTAATCTGAGTTCTGAAGGGTGGAGCAATGTACACAATGATCCAGCAAGAAGTGCCGGTGTGACAGCAGAAGGTGGGGTGTCTGTCTTACAGAAACAACTGACACATCCGGCAGTGCCCATACAGCAGCGTACTTAAAAGTAGCAGTAAAAGCTGTAGCAAAAGGTGAGCAAAAATTCAAGCATCAGGTGCGTAACTTTGCCATAGACAATGCTGCAAATGTAGCAAAGATGAGAAGAAATCTACAAGATGACAATGAAAGGAACTTAAAACTTGTAGCATATGGGTCTAGTGCTCATTTGATGCATCTTTTAGCCGAAGACTCAAGTACAACTCCAGGAATAAAAAACAATGTGCTGAAATTGCAAAATACTTTCATGACAACCACTCTGCTTCAGCCTCACTGACGAGAGGAGGCGGAGTCAGACGAATTCTCCCTCGGGATGTACAGCAGAATTCAGTGGTCGGCTGTTCTGAGCTGTGTTCAGAACTGGCCTATTGTGAAGAAAATTGTGGCCAAATAAATGGCGCTACCGCAGCCAAAGCAGTCAACACCGGACTAGAGAGCAATGTAGAAGATATGCCGAATACACCAAAACCTGCTTCCAGAGCCTTGGACAAGCCGCGGGAAGATTGCTGCTGTGTTGCTGATGCTGCTGAAATTTGGGAAGAATTTCAAGGGACCGTGACAAAAGAACTACCCAACGCCACAGTTAAGTTGCAGGTAGGAAAGAGGCGGCTGGATCAAGCAGAGTACCAGGGCAGATGCCTCGCTGCTGAAGAAGATGCTGCTATGACCTGGGCATCTAATAATCACCAGCCATTCATGCCAACCATAGCAGCTCTCAGGGCGGGAGGTGACCGTTGGAGCAGTATGTTTGCTGCTGATGTTTTAAAGCAAGTCACACCACTGAACCTGGGGGAAGTCACTAGCTAAGCACCCAGAACCAGAGGCCGTTGAAGTGCGGAACCAGCTTTGGACAGCAGTGGCCTGTTCTGCAGGCACAGAAGGAATATTAACTTTATTTGGACTCATTCATTCAAAGTCGATAAATCGATTGGGAGTTGAAATAGAAGAAAACTTGTCTCTCTTCCAGTCTGTGAATAAAAATGAAGAGGGATGGGATGAGATCTCCTCCTTCTAAAAGTCTGAAGGGCAGCCTAAGTAATTTAGGAGGCGGCTGTTTCATTTTTCAAGAGACCCAGGTGAATAGGAACTTCAGATTTCATAATTAGACGTATTTGAACATTTTCCCAGGCTGACCTGAAATACTCAGTTTAATTCACAGACTATAGCAAATCCCTGTTTACTAAATTCCTTAGCTATAAATGTGAAACGTTTTGATAAGAGAAGTTTATGTATCCAAAACATTTAGGATTGCTTTGTTCAATAAAAATAAATTGTATCCGCTGTTTTGTGCTCAATTAAATTCCATTTACCATCCCAATGCCATTTGATACAAATCGTGAGCAAAAAGTTAATTATCTAGTAAATAAGCAATATATCATTCACTATTTTCTAACATCCTATAATGTACATTTAATAAGAATCTGAATATATTGAGTTCTATATTTGCTTAAGGAAATATATATAGTTATAGTCTACCTTTGTTTTTCCAGTGAAAAGCAACCTTGCTGTCCAAAACGCTGAGAGTCGGGTACAGAACACAAGAAACATTCCAAGAAAACACACCTGGAAAAACCACTAGAAGGAAATGAAACTCTTGCTTTAAAAAGGCGCCATCTTGTGGAAGTTGTGCTCAGCAATCAGTAAGGGGCTAGTTTAGTTTGTAGGTCTGAGCACTGCAAGATACAGTTATAAATACAATCTCACCTGCATCGAGTAATATTGTCTGCTTTGATCTACTTATCAGAAATTGATTGTGCACATTGACTAAGAAAGGCCAGGATTAACATTAGGTATTAAACTGAGCACAGAATAAATGCCATTTGCTGTGAACAAACTCAAAGGTCATAGAATCAGGGAGGTAGCCGTGTTAGTCTGGAATAGCAGAGGTAACAAAGAGTCCTGTGGCACCTTAAAGACTAACTAAAGTTTTGAAGCATAAGCTTTCGTGGGCTAATACCCACTTTGTCGGATGCAAGCCGAAGTGGGTATTAGCCCACGAAAGCTCATGCTTCAAAACTTTATAGTTAGTCTTTAAGGTGCCACAGGACTCTTTGTTACCTCAAAGGTCATAGGAATTGCTTCCAAGGTCCTAAATAAGAGCAAGGGCTCCTGCTATTATCCTAACGGCTATCCCACCAATGGTGTGCCCCGTACTGATGCACCTACCAAAGGGAAGAGCTGAAGCAGGGTACGTCACTCAAACAGACCAGTTGAGGTATCAAGCAAAACAAGAAAATAGTCCTTAACCCTGTCTGGTCAAAGGAGCTTTGATGCCCCCAAACATGTGGGTTTCTCCTGGCACCCAGCCACTTTCAGCCATGGAGATGTGATTGGAAACAATCTGTTCTGCATCACCAGTGACACCTTTCTTGTAGGAGCGCCCTTTGTTTCGTTCCGAGTATTTACCGCTCTTGGTATCAGTCCTGAATTTGCACCTCCCTGAGCTAGAAATAAAACCTGACAAATCGTAAACCTGCCTGTAGTCTGGATAACTCCACAATGCGACTCAGAGACAATATGGCCATGAAGGCTTGCCAGCCTGGTGGGAAGTGGCCGGAAGATGTAGGACTGATTTCTTCTCCAGCGCCCACTGTGAATGAGGCATGGAAACATCCACTATTTTGTCCCAAGGCAAAAGAAAGCCAGGCCACTTGTTAGAAACATACACAGATTTCAAAGCACACCCGGCATGGTGCCCAGAATTCGTTATCAGCATCACAGAGATCCAGTTTACAGGTCAGGCGATATCTCTTGTCTAGCCATGCAGTGCCAGCAACAGTTGCCTGCACTATAATCAGCAGTGACCATTTAATGAAAGGGGATGGAGGAAGCGACGGGGAAACCTTTTCTGAACATCAGCATTATGGATCCTACAGCCCAAGGCTGATTCTGAGGAAGCCCCCACATTGAGTCTGTCGTGCATGGTGGATGGACGGACCTCCAGAGGGAAGGAGGGATTCCTCGGGAGCGGCCTTGCACATTTTCATGACACATGTGGCTTCCCCCTTGGCTCAGGGCAAACAGCTCTGGTTGAGTGAGCCCCGAGGAAATCCCGCTGCTTTGTATACCTGTGGTATGGTGGCTCACACCCCTCAGTGTTTTGCTAAGAAGGAGCCAAAAAGGTCTGTCATATTTCAGGCCATCTGTCACTCTGTCAAGTCTCAAAGGAAACCTAAGGCCGGGGAAAGTTATTCTTCCTGGGGCGAAGGGCTGGAGCAAGACACCAGATCGACATCCTGCTCCATATGAAAACTGGTCTCTGTGTGAGGTAGGAAACCCAGCACAGTCCTCACATTAGTACTTATACAGGGTAATCAAAGTCTCATATGCTTAACGAGGGAGCCCTGCACTTTCCCCCTCTTCTGGCAGAGGGGGCAGAAGACACGAATGACTGGGAACGTTTGAGGGGATACGCTCCAAAATTTTATTCAGGCTCTTGGATGCAGCAACTCCTCTTCTCTGTTGATATTATACTGACGGGAGATATAGAAAAATCCATGTGCCATTTTAGATGGTCACTGCTCTTAACAAGTATTTTAATTAACTTGTATTCTCCCCTGTCCCCAAGAGGCAACAGTAAATAGCAACAATTGTCTGAACATGAATATTATTGTGTGTTTCTGCAGCACTTCGTCAGATACTCTCGTTTCTTCTCTGCCATTACCCCAGTACCATCGCTAGCTTTCGTCTTCATGAGGGAATGTGAAGTGAAGTCCTGCGCCGGAAGGGAACGCTGAAGGACACCATAGGAGGTGAAAGAACTCTCTCCTTGGCTTCATGCCAAAGTGACTCTGTTTTCAAGTAAAAAGATCCTTTTTTTCCTCCTCTTCCCCTTATCGGCAACCTAACATAAGAAACTCAGGATGGACGTGGTCTGGCCACTGCATCCTCAACCCCAGTAAAGATTTGACCAGCTCAGTGCGGCCATCAGCTGAACCGACAGCTGTAACTGCAGGCAGAATTTTGCCTTGGAGATGGAACTTGGTAAGCAAACCTGTGCAGGCCAGACTAGTGTGCACTTCCCTCTCCCACCGCTGCCTGGGCAGGGCTGTGCTAACGAATTCAGAAATAAGGCGGTATTAACTTACTGTTGTGCAGTGTATCAGAATAGGATAGGAACTCCTATTGCGAGCCCTCTAAGGGCACTCATTCTACTTCCTCTCCATTTCAGAGGCTGCCAGAAACCAGCCAGAGCAGCAGTGTGTATGTAGCGAGGCCTGGCTGATTGGGTTGTACTTGGTATACACATTTATACAGAGCTGGCTGTGGCCTGGTGGTTTTTTTACATTATTTTGTGGCGCGAAGAGCAAGAGACCCACCCTTTTGTCACTACAGCAGGCCAATGAAAAGGAGTCTGTAAGATCCCATTGCTTTTTATACACTCTTCTCTGATCACACCCGTTTTGAGATGCTGCTAATGAGTTTCCTCCCCAGAGTTTTAAGGGCTAGCTCTCATTCCTTGCTCCCTTCATGAACACCCGAGCCGTCCACTTCTTGCTTGATTGCTTACTTTGGCTCTCAAATGCAAAGAGAACGTTACAGGAACATGGAATGCAGTCAAGACGTGAATCAGCAGCAATTCCAAAGTAACAGACACATGAAAAAAAAAAAAACTTGTCAAGTCCTGTTTCAGCAGAGATAAAGCCCTTGCTAACCTATCATTTCTATCCCAACTCCCCTTTACATTTCATACATTTGTCTTCTTACATTGAACTCTCCCTCATCAGAAATAAGTCCCGGGCCTTCAGTATTTATCAAAATAGCAAAGGAAGTCGTGTAGATTCCCCTCGTTTAACCAACAAATAGCTTTCCAAGGTGCACATCTCTACCCGGTTCCCTCACACTTAGCACACCACTCTCCAGGCCTCACGGAACGGTTATAGTTCTTCCGGGGCTGGTTTTAATAACCTCTTCTGGATTTGCCGAGGGGCGCTGCATTCGGGATAGGCACAAAGGCCTAATCCTGCGTGGGGAGCTCTTGGTGCTATAGCATTCCCCTCCCTTCAGTCAGGCTCTGCTTCAGCACAGGGAGTGAATTTCACTCTCGGGCCTTTGGCACAGCAATAGCCGAGTCTCCTACTACAGGAGACTCCTGCAGTTACACTGGGAGCCACTCTTCCGCTTGTGCTGAATAAGAAGTCTACAGTGGCAATTTTGGCTTTTGGGCAGTGGTAATATGACCATAAATCAATCAATAAAAGCCATCAACATTTTAAAACATTTTATCCCATCTGGATGAGAGAACCTATACACAGACTTTGTTTAACTAGAGCTTTAAAGTTTAGCTACCTTAAAAACTAGTAGGGAAGCACTAAAGGGAAGAGAACAGCACACTTGCTTTAAGCACAGCTGTCACTAAGGGCTTGGTTACACTTACAGCTTTATAGCAGTTTTGGTTATACCTGCCTTCAGATACAGCTCCAGGGATAGCGCTCCAGTGTGTCCACACTGACAGCCACAACCACACTGGAGTGGCCACATTTGCAGCGGCATGAGAGTGGTGCATTATGGGCAGCTATCCCAGCATTCAGCTGGGTGCAACGTGCTTTTCAAACGAGGAGTGTGAGGGGGAGCGTGTTGTGTGTATGCGGAGGGAGAGAACGAGTGGATTTTTGGCATGCTGAGAGTGTGTCAGCAAACTGTCTTTAGATGCAAAGCCTACTAAACCTTCTGCTTTCCGCTCACTCACAAGGTATAAACATTGCATTGTTGATTTGGGAGTTAAAGATAAGCTCTGAAAACGTACTTCCACATTCCTCCAGGCAAATTCAAAACAAAGGGAAAGGAGGCTTAATTGCCTTAAATGGCTTAGAGGCGTTTCCAGAGATCACTCAAAGCACTGTATTGTTACTACTCGTTTACACAGGAGCTAAAGCAAATCCACTTGCAGATATTTACACAGACAACAGGGTGTGAGAGCCATAAAAAGCAAGTTAGATTTTTAACCTGATAAGACATACCCGGTTAGGTCCACTAAACAAAGCACCAGGAAAGAGTAACGCTGTGTAAGGCTCCTTATCTAAGGGAGGTCTGCTTAAGGTGTACACCTGGTACACCACCAGAAGCTTGCTTTAATTTAATGCTTGTTATTCCGGAAGCTTGAATTGCTTTTAATTCATAAGTGAATTTAATCTCACACCATCTCTTCCAAGGGAGGAGGAGGAGGATGGTGTAATACCCATGTACAGGATTTCTGCCCTTCAGTGGCCCGTGAAGTGATTTTCCCCCACCCCATCATAGTAAATCAGGGAATAGAGTCCACAGCTCCTGCCACCCAGTCCTATGTCAGCCAAAATAGTCTTCCTCGCTAGGAATACATAGTGCTTTACATCTTCAGTCACTTACAGGAAAGCTACTTGGGCCTCTATAGGGTGCTGGTGTACCCCCAGTTTGCAGATAGGGAGACAAAGCCACTTGCCTTAGGCCACCCATCAGTCAGTAATATAGACAGACTATACCGAGGTGCTGGAGCAGTCTCTATAATTAATACACTTTCAAACCACTAAAAGAATACATTTTGAAGTATGAGAATAACAGTTATGCATTAATCCAGCCCTGCAGAACAGCCAGTTGTAAAATCAAACAGTGAGCCCAGTTTGGTAATACAGATATCTATTTTATTAAAAAAGTTACAAACAGGTGGACCGTAGGGTTGTCTTACAAAATGACAAGAATGAAATCTATCGGAAAACCTTTTTACAAAGCATTATAGGTAATTGTTCAATTTTTGCACTTGTTATTCCAGATTTCACCTATCACTGATAAAGATACAGTACATTAGATATAGGATGTTAGGTTACATTTTATTTGTAGAGCCCTACTGCAGTGATTTGAACAACTCCTAAACAGATGCCATAGTAGAGACAATACATATATTGCATTTATTATTAGCTTCTTATTCTAATAAGCAACTTCACATGCAATCTATTGAGGAAGTCTAAAATAACTTTTGGTCCCTTTTTTCAAAGTGTGCTGAAGAAACCATCTTTATCTCATTTTCCAATCCTTATCTCCTTATCACTTTAAGCTAGTTCAAGTCATGTTTTTTTGCTGAGGTCAATGAAATGAATACTTTTGTTTGATAAACTACCTATAGGAAAGAACCACCAACTGATATCAACCCAACTTTTTCCCCCATAGACAATGGAAAACTAAGATCTTAACGATTTATGTTTATTTCCTATTACTTGGTATATCTACTAAAAGACCAACAATCACCACTTAAATCTACTTTGAATACAGGGTTTGGTTTAATTCTGGTATTAAAGTGCAAACCTAAATATTAGCCTTGGCCTGTTTATAAAAGTTTGTACAAACAGGAAAATGTGTTTTAAGTAGCCACACAGCAAATTTAGGATCTCCAAGCAGAAACCTTAGAGAATTTATTCTCCTTGAAATTAAAATTCAACACTAAGAACATAGGCAATAAAATCTTAATTTCTGCTAAATGCTGTAAGTCTTAAGATCCTGTGTTCTATTAACCCAATAAACCATGTGAATGTAGAGATACTATACTGGCCACTTCATTTGCAGTTTTGTTTGAATGCCATCATCCACAATACATGTAGTGATTTTTAAATTGCTTCACCTCGCATATCCATCACTGCTTTCACTGCAGCTTTCCTTATCAAAGTTATTTAGCTATTACAGGGAAAATGTATAGTTATATTTATTAGAAGCATGTTCAAATGACTAAAGCTGGGCTCCTAAAACCTAGAACTTTGGTGCAGTAATTAAGCTGCAGTTATTAAACTTCTGCAAAACATTTTAAACCACCACTAGAAAAAGCTCTCATGTATGCAATAATTGTTAATAAAACTGAACGAAGATTTCATCTGCTCTTTATACACTTTCATTCTGCTTTAATACCTGTGTTATTGTTAAAATTTTCAAGTATTCAGACAAAATGTTGATCAGGTAAACAACGTGGAAGGCAATGGCTGTTTAAAGCACACTTGCAGTTAGTATCACTGAAACTTGGTGCTTTTCCCCTTGCTACACCAACTTTGTCTCTAACCCTAACTTATTTATGGGGGGGGAAAACAACTAAAAAGCTATTTGTGACAGTGCAAGAAACGTTAACAAATATTGCTTTAAAATATTATTCAGAAAGACAATTAGGAATTATAAAATGTAAGATCATTTTATTTGCATTAGATTTACAAGTGCAGAGGTCCACTAGATGTCACTTAATACGCTGGGCAAACGTGAGCTAATTCTGGTTAGGCATACAAGCCAGTTTGGAGGATACATTATCCCTTTTCAAAGGCATACTGAAGCAGATCAGAAACTAGCCAATTTAGAAACTTAACAGAATGGAAAAACATACTACTGCATTTCAACACTGCCATTACCATTAATAAAAAGGCTGAAAACCCACAATATTGTGAAGTAAGAACACATTAGCTGGATGCTTGATAGCCCATTTCAAATAATCCCTATTGTTATGTCAGGCCAATTACAAATACACTGCCACAAACTCCATATGACTGAGAAAAGGGATATCACATCCATACAATGTAAGAGGTGATTTCAGTATCTTTTCATGACACTGTTACACGTAAACATAAAAGTCTCAAAATATTGACCAACTACATTGTAGGAGAAAACCTTGCAAATAGAATTAAGCACTGATGCGAGGTAATATACAGAAGTAACCATTTGTTTAAGGCTCAATTTATTCTCCATTAAATCTTTTTTAAAAGGCATTGAGTAGGTAATACTGAGTTTAAGTATTTAATAAATACAAGTTCAGAAATTGATTAAAGAAATCAATTAAAATATTAAAAATGAATTCTTGCATATTAGCCATTAATATGAACTTAGAAAGCTAGAAAAGGAAGATAAAGAAGAGATTTTAACTTATGGTAAACATGCTAAGCATTCCTGTTTAAGGTCTGTGGATCTTGAAGGCCACTGACCTTATCCACCTAGATGTATGGCAATGTGCTGTAATAGAGACAGGTTTACCAAGGCTCAGCTCTGCAACCTGGGCTGAAAGAGTTCTCCAAAGCAGCATCTGTGCAAGTTTCCTCTGAGTTTTATCTGCAATTTAGACCAAAAAAAGGAGTGAATAAAAGCCATATTCGGTTGTTTAAATCAAGTTAGCTTTAGTTAACATGTTAACCAAAAGCTGGTGGAAATTATCTAACATTTTGATCAAAAGGACCAATTTTTCCACAGAAGCTTTGGTGAAAAGAGTTCCTATTTTTTCAAATGAGCTCTATTGATAATGAAAGTCAGGTAGCAAGCATTACCTATGTTACTATACTGTGCACTTCTGTAGCACCTTATGAAGCACTAAAGGAATAGCTGAAGAATTTGAATTATTCTCTACATTGGTGACATGTGCAGGATTCAACCCAAAACATGTCAAAACAATATGAAGTAGTTGTGTTCTAGATAAACACCTGCTCTTGGCAAAATTCTGTGCCACAGCACACATGCAAAATTCATGTCTGGCGCAGGATTTTTTTCGCCCCCACAGAAAACACATTTTAACCAAGAAGCGTTGCAGTTCCACCTTTTGCCCACCAGATGTTGCTGTGGCACCAGAACGGTTGGCTGACCAGCCGTAACAGCTAGCAGCCAACTCTGTTCATCACAGCAGCTGCTGTATGAAGCCAGGTTAGGAGGCAGAGTGGGGCACACAGGGCTGTTGGGATGGTGGTCAGAGACCGGGGTTCAGAAGGGGTAGTGGTGGAGGGGGGACAGACTGAGGCATGGGCTAGGAGCTAGTGGAGTGACAGCGTTGAGCCAGGGCCTGAATGGGAAGGGTGTTTCAGGGAATTTTCAACACGGACAAATGTTTCCTGTTTTGAATGCTGTTTCTCTAGAGGGTGTCATGACCTTTCAAGTTTCCTCTTTATCAATTCAATTGACAGTTGTAAGCAAAGAAAACACATCAGAGAGCACATCTCATTGAGTTCTACAATGGCTAAGTGACACTAGACAGCTAGGAGCTCTGCCCAAAGCTTTCACAGCTCAGGCTGCAAGAAAACTTAAGTGACCAACATCCAGAGTTAAGTGGTCTTTAGGAGTTAAGTGTTTAGCCTCTCAGCGAGGACAAAAAGTGGAAGCTTGATTTATACCAGACAAGCTCTATACACCCAGACCCTGTCTTCATTAGAGAAGTTTTCAAGATGTTTCCCTGCTGTTGCTAACCATGACGCCGCTCTATTACTTTTGGTAATCCAGAGAACCCTACTGATAAAAAGGCTGGCAGCAGCCAGCTGACTGCTACTAGGGAGTCTGTTAAACCTGCTTTGAGCAGGAGTAGAAGACACATTAAGAATGCCAATAACAGAGTATTTACAATGGGGTTCCTGATGCTGGCAGTGCTGAACTGGTGATGGTCAGAGTGGCACATTGTTAGAAAGTGGCCCTAGTGCAGAAAGGGCTCCGGAGTGAATAATCAGCCCTGAGATAGTACTTAAAGGTGCCAGTCAGGGATTTGGACAGGAATTTAATGAGCAAGTATAACCAGTGATATTTTCTAAGATCTGCATGGAAAAGGCAGGATGGGTGAGCCTGACAGTTTTACAAAGCTGCGTAGGCCAGAGGACTAACTTTTCTAGAGTAGAACAAAAGTGTACACTTGAAATTGAAACTCCAATGAGATGTTTTCCCCTCACACCTAGATATGCACATCACTCCTATTAGCATCCCGTTATCCAGGCATGAGGAGGGGCAGATGACTGATCAAGAGTTACCGCTGAGATCACTCACCATAAAGTACTATGCAAATTCAGAATACATCAGGTTTATGCAGATAACATTCAGTATCTTTGGTACTGGAATACATTTGTTACATATTTGGAGCAAGTTTCAGAGAAAAGATGGACTGTCAGATTGAGGAATCAAAAGAGCAAGAGCTATAAACTGATAAATTAAGCGACAACACATCAAAACTAGATATGCATCTAAAAGAAGGAGATACTGGATCACAAGAACCAGGAGACAAGGGCCAGGTGGTGGGAGCCAGGGACGTAGAAAGGATCCAAGAGTTTGAGATCATGGAGCCTAGAAGAGCAGTGAATGGAGATGAGAGGTGAGGGGGAAGAAGGCCCCAGAGCAAAGGGAGGATTGGATGGGACATGAAGGGTCTATGGATATTAAAGAGACAATGAGGAGAACTTTGCTTTTCCAGAACTGGAGAGATTGCTTGTGTGGGGTAATTATCACTGGCCCCCTTGCAAGGAATACCAATAGCTTTTTGAGAAATGTAATTGTAAACTGAGGCAAGATCAAGAGGAGAGGTGGTTCAGATTGAGAAAAGCATGGGAACTCCTGCAATAGAAAATATAATGGCATCATTTAAGTCAATGGTACAGCTCCACCCTTCAATACGGTGTTTAGTTCTGGTCGCCCTACCTCAGAAGAGAGAGATGACAGAATTTAGAAGGGATTTGGAAATGGAGGATGCAAAGAATTAAGAAGCACAGAAAGGCTTCCATATGAGAAGAGAGATTGAACATTGGGAATGTTAAGAGATAAGAAATGGAGCAAGATTAGCTAGTGGAATTCATTGCCCCTAGGTACTGAGGCCAAGAACTTAGTAGGATTCAAAGAAAGACATTTATACAGCAAAGACTGTGGATGTTCTCATTAGCTATGGTTTTGTGTGTTTTTTTAAACAAGAGATCCTGATGTTTTAGGACACAAGACAACGACTGATTGATGAGATTAGGAAGATTCTCTAAGCATCCACCATGAAGCTTCATGAACAATCCCCTGAAGCATCTGTGCTGGTCAAATGGGCTGTTGGCATGTTCTGGTGTGGCAAGTCAGAAGTGCATGTAGCCTTCAACATGCAAGGTAAAGCCAATAAGATCATATTGGCCACTATAACTGAGGGTTCATTGCCTGGAACTCATATAGCAAGTAGTCACAAATCTAGCTGAACCATCTGGTTTTGTTTGACTCAAAGTGAGACTAACCCAGCAGCATTTTCAGTCAAAATCAAAGGAAGCAGTCTGGAGTTTCTCTTTTCATTGCAGTTCTGCTTTATCAGTCCAGTGCTCAGGGTACTAACCTGGCACCCGGGTTCAATTTTCTGCTCCACCAGACTTCCCATGTAACTGTGAGCAAGTCTCTCTTTGCCTCAGTTCCTCATCTGTGAAACGGGGACAGTGAAGCTTCCCCACTTCACAGGAGTGTTAAGAGGACAGAAGTACATTAAAGATCGTGATACTAAGTAGTATCACGCAGCCATATAGGCATTTAAGACAGACATGACATTTCACACTCACAATGTGCTTTATACATGTCATGGATATTAATAGAGAGTTCTCTCTGCCCATACTCTAGATGTTGAGGTGGTAAGTCAACCCACAACTTCAAGTACAATATTATCCTAGTCTTCCTCACTGGTCATTCTCCTACAAAAGAGACTCTTTGGCTAAGACAACTTTCATAAGGATTATGTCCTCACCCCTTTCCCACAAGGCTGCCAAGTAACACTGTCATGAGGAAAGCAGAGGTACTCCTTCCAATACTGTTACCTAACTCTATATATACAGGCAGCAGTGCTAGAGAGGGTGGATGTGAGCTGTGGTGATTGAAGGACAACCATAGTCTTGCAAGAGAGCTTTTACCCTGCAGAGGGGGAAATGGGAGGAAGGGGGTGGGGAGAAGCAGAAACGTAAAGGCCCTATTGAACTCACTGCACTCTTCCAACCATACCTGTGCACAGAGTCACTGGGGGGAGGGAGGAGTTTCAAGCACCTCTGCTCCCACAGACCAGCAGAGGTCTGAAAGAGAACAGAGCTCTGCCTGGATTCCAAATAGACACTCCTGCAGATTGGAATCTCTCCCCTGGGGATCTGAGAACGTGCACTGATAGACTGAAGAGTGCACAATCCCAGTGACGACAAATCCACTGTGATGTTCTGAATGCTGAAATGCAGCCACTTCTGAGGTGGCAGCCAGCCAGCAAGGAGAAACCCCTCCACACAATTCCATCTTTTCAGTTTTGTTCAGTTAGAACGCAAGACTCCCACACATAGTCTTAAACTTAAAATACGGTCATTGCTTTCAACTACAATTCAACTGTTTGTAAATATAAAAATTACAAACCAATACAACCACCTGACTTCAGAGCCATTTCTTTGGAAACCAACATTATTGCTACATCTCCCCATTCTTTACTGGAAAGGATATTTGTGCAAAGAGAGGTGTGTTGGAGTGACCGGTACATGGAGTTGACCAAATTCATGCATTCTGAATGTCCCTCTAACCAGACTAAAGTAACCTCACCATTTCTTTTTCAGGTCTTGACATATCCATCATCTATAGCCAGCTGCTACTTTCACAGGACAACTCAGCAACCATCAGCAGTGAAGCCAGCTTATAGAAGTCAACAATAAAATGGAAATAACTGGCACTCCCATAAGCCAATGCTTAAGCAGGAAGTCTTGGCAGCTAGGACAGACGCATCACTGAAGTGGAAAGCTGAATTGGACGGCTAGGATGGATATTGTGGAGTTTTGTTAAGAGAGTGAGAGTTCATATACTGAATGCCTCATCCGTCTGGTTAGTTGAAGTCTTCCTGACTAGCTGCAATTCATTTGGATAATTATATTTGCAGGTGACTGTTGAGAGATCATTTGAACTAATGAAGTCAGAATCCCACTGCAATCATCACAATAGTTTACTAGGGATAAAAATGTCACCAATATAGTATTGGTAGTCCTCATCCAGTGAAAAGGTGCACTCCTTTTATGTTGTAAGTGCCTAACTAGTATGAATACACAGGATATTTCAGACAGAGGCAGACACCCCTGGTTAAGCATACTGATGTAACATACAGAGGTTATGTCACATAAAGGTGCCTATTTTTAATACATTAAGTACTCGTGTGCTGTTGGGGCCATACACTTTCTCTCAGTAGAGGCTGCAAGACATTTAAAGGTTAGACCGCCTAAATTTAGAGTTCTTCTGGTAGCTTAATCTGCTCATTTAAACGCAATAGTTAACCACCTCAACTAAATATGAGCGTTCAACCCACCTGCTCTGTATGGCCATGATTGAGGTTTTTCTTTCATTCTTCTCACTGGACGATGCAAGTTGTACAACACTGATCTTGTTTTTCAGGCAGGGACGCATAGTTCATTTGCCTGACGATTTCGGCAAACAGTTCATCCACCATGGTTTTACTCTTGGCCGACGTTTCCATGAATGGGCAGCCCCACTCCTGGGCCAACGCTCTGCCTTCTGCAGATAAGACCTCCCTCTCAGATTCCAAATCCACTTTATTCCCCACTAGGATCAGAGGAACTTTTTCGTATCTCTTCACTCGGACAATCTGGTCTCTCATAGGCTTGATATCCTGATTAAACAATCCAACAGGTTAATACACTTTGAAGTACTAATCATATTTTAAAATAGTAAACACAAAAGATTGCTGTAAAAGTGAACACTGGTCCCAGGAAATAGATCACTGTAAAAACAAATGTTTCAACAAGCCTATAGATCTGATGTGTACCTGAAAATAAACGTAATAGCTTATGAGAAATTCCTAAATGGATACCTTGGATTTAGACTAGGGAGTGTCTAAAATTCAGAAATGTATCCTCCATCTGTGATGCTCATTCTTCAGGGCACATGACACTTCCTGTTTGTTTAAAAAGTGCTTTGCTGCAATATAAAATGACCTTTCCTTTTTCAGAAAACCTTTTGGGTAGGATTAGAGCTGGCCAGGAACTGACAAAAGAGTTTTGCATTGGAAAATGCTGATTTGTCCAAACCAGAACTTCTTGAGAAGGTTTCTTAGGTCCAAGAAGGAATTTCCAGCCACACCGAGAATAGCCTGGTGGTTATGGTAATCACTGTCCCAGGTGAACTCCCTAGCATGGGTGTAATTGTCTGTGCAAAGTTTCAAAAGGTCTCAGTTTCATTCTGATGAAGAACCAGAAAAGTTGAAACATCAAACATTTTAATGGCCTGGATGACCTGTTTTCTTGCCCAGCTCTAGTTAAGATAAAGGCAGATTTTGTATAAGGTTTGAACTGAATTTTCTGGCCCTCAGCAGAATTTGCTACAAAAAGAGAAGTTCGTCTTTGAACTCATGACAGAAACTGAAGTCTACATTACGCATCTGCGTTATGTGATCACTTAAACAGATGGGAAACTTGTGGCCAGCCTACTGCCTGTGAAAGTTAATTAATTTTTTAACTCACTATCTTCTCCCAAGTGGGTCTTAGCCCACGAAAGCTCATGATTCCTAAAATTTGTTAGTCTATAAGGTGTGACAAGACTCTGTCGCTTTTGCAGATCCAGATTAACACGGCTACCCCTCTATTATCTTCTTCCACACAGTAGTAGCATGCTTAAAAGTGTTCACTGTGAACACACTTGGTTATGCCTAAATGACAAATTTGGATACAATATAAGACATGTTTTAGTATTTTATGAAACCCAATAATCCTAAAATCTTCCCACGGGTGAAAAAGGAAGAGATGTCTATATACCATACTCTTGAAAGTTTAGATCCACTTCCTCCACCACATCAGATTTAAGATTTTAATTTGTTACACTAAATAAAGGTTTACAATTTCTTGCAGGGGTCTAAGAGACAAGCAATTACCGGTAAGTGCTTGAAGCTGCCACTGGCAATGGAACTTCACAGGGAGATTTACATCCACACTGTTTTGATTAAATGTTGTAAAGTAGAAAAAAAACAAGCAACGATATTCATCCAGTCTGAATATTTTTCTTAACTATATGCCTCAATTCTTGAGGGAAAACCTCCCAATTCTTAGATGAGCACTGACCATAGGCAGGCGAGAAACATCCCAGCCTGAGGATTGCAGTTCCTTTGCAAGGAAAGTAAATCTCTAACTTGGATACAATTTATCTAGGTGGGTACCCTCATCTAAGATAATGTTCAGCCTTCAACATTCTGCCTTAGTGGAGGTGTGAAAGGTTTTGCCAAGCAGCTGGACTACACCCAGCACAAGCAACCTAACTGAAGCCAACAAACAAGTTCCAAATCTCTGTTGCCAAGTTCAGTCATTTCCCACAGATACAAGCTGCTTATTACCAGAGGCAGTTTAGGCCAGTTACAGGCCCTTGTGGGATTTTTTTGCTTCTTGACAGTTTTTGCAACGCTAGTTTGCGGGTTGAATTTCATTTTCACATGTAACCTGTCTTTCTCATGAACACGCCACCCACACAGTGTGAGCATCAAGCTTACACTTGGCAGCAGCTTGTTATATATAGAGAGAAAATATCAGGATTTATTAGCAAGATTTACAAGTTATAAGGTAGCAAGTTCAGTTCAGAAAACAGGCAGCCTACCCACCCTTATGAGATTAACTAGCAAAATACAGCTTTTAAAATAGCAGCGTTTAAAAGGAGACAACAGGTCAAATCTAACCCCAAATTTGGGATTTACAATTTTTTTTAGAGATGACTTAAAACAAGTGTTTTATTTACCAGGGTCCAATTGCACTAGTGTTGTAGCATCCTGCTAGTGCTGGGTAGTTTTGTTGTCTATACTGACAGCAAAAAGGTGCCTCCCCCTTACCCTGCTTTTGATATTGATAATACAAAGTTGGGAATGGGAGACGGGACGAATCACTTGATGACCTCTCTGGGCACCTGGCACTAGCCACTGTCGGTGGACAGGATGCTGGGCAGGGTGGACCTTTGGTCTGAGCCAGGAGTTTTGCTAACCATAAAAAAATGTGACTAACCCTGACCACATCCCTTTAAAACTAACCTCGAGATCCTAGTTTGGGTGTGGACCATGGCACTTGACTAGGGCACCCCCAGGGCAGGCCTGGGCGATTCTTGGGCCGGGTATTGGGGCGAGGGGCTCTGGGCCGGGTATTGGGGCGAGGGACCGGGTATTGGGGCGGGGGGCGCTGGGCCGGGCATTGGGGCGGGGGGCGCTGGGCCGGGCATTGGGGCGGGGGGCGCTGGGCCGGGCACTGGGGCGGGGGGCGCTGGGCCGGGCACTGGGGCGGGGGGCGCTGGGCCGGGCACTGGGGCGGGGGGCGCTGGGCCGGGCACTGGGGCGGGGGGCGCTGGGCCGGGCACTGGGGCGGGGGGCGCTGGGCCGGGCACTGGGGCGGGGGGCGCTGGGCCGGGCACTGGGGCGGGGGGCGCTGGGCCGGGCACTGGGGCGGGGGGCGCTGGGCCGGGCACTGGGGCGGGGGGCGCTGGGCCGGGCACTGGGGCGGGGGGCGCTGGGCCGGGTATTGGGGCGGGGGGCGCTGGGCCGGGTATTGGGGCGGGGGGCGCTGGGCCGGGTATTGGGGCGGGGGGCGCTGGGCCGGGTATTGGGGCGAGGGGCGCTGGGCCGGGTATTGGGGCGAGGGGCGCTGGGCCGGGTATTGGGGCGAGGGGCGCTGGGCCGGGTATTGGGGCGGGGGGCTCTGGGCCGGGTATTGGGGCGAGGGGCGTTGGGCCGGGTATTGGGGCGAGGGGCGTTGGGCCGGGTATTGGGGCGAGGGGCGTTGGCCGGGTATTGGGGCGGGGGGCGTTGGGCCGGGTATTGGGGCGAGGGGCGCTGGGCCGGGTATTGGGGCGAGGGGCGCTGGGCCGGGTAT
This sequence comes from Sternotherus odoratus, assembly GCA_032164245.1. Classification (NCBI taxonomy): domain Eukaryota; kingdom Metazoa; phylum Chordata; order Testudines; family Kinosternidae; genus Sternotherus; species Sternotherus odoratus. The sequence goes on along the minus strand of JAVMKO010000009.1, from coordinate 83,516,295 downwards.
TGGGGCGAGGGGCGCTGGGCCGGGTATTGGGGCGAGGGGCTCTGGGCCGGGTATTGGGGCGAGGGGCGTTGGCCGGGTATTGGGGCGAGGGGCGTTGGCCGGGGGTTACCTGGAAGCTCTGCTGGTTGACCAGGCTGTAGACCAGGATGAAGCCCTGCCCGTTCTTGATGTACAGGTCCCGCATGGAGGCGAACTGCTCGGTGCCGGCGGTGTCCAGGATCTCCAGCACCGAGGGCGAGGAGTCCACCTCGATCTCCTTGCGGTAGAAGTCCTCGATGGTGGGGTCGTACTTCTCGATGAAGGTGCCGGTGACGAACTGCACGGTCAGGGCGGACTTGCCCACGCCGCCGCTGCCCAGCACCACCACCTTGTACTCCCTCATGGGGCCGGCGGGCCGGGCCGGGCTCCCGGCGGGGTCACTGGGCGGGCGGGGCGCGCCGCGCCCGCATCGCCCCGCGCCCAGGGCCCGCGCGGCTGCTGCTGCTGCTACCCCGGCCCGGAGGCCTCAGGCGGCGGCTGGGCCCGGCGGAGGGGGGGGGGGAGGGGGATCGTTGGCGGCTGGCACGGCCCGCGCACCCCGCCCGGCCTCACTCCATGGCCCGGCCTAGGGCCGCCCGGAAGGGTTACGGCGCGGCACCGGCGGGCGGGCGGCGCGAGCGGGAGCCGCCCCCTTCGACTTCCGCAAAGGGGAGCCCCGGCGCCGCGGTTCCGGGGGGAGGGACCCTGAACGCTGTGACACCGCCCCTCCCCCCCCGCCTGAGGGGGAACCTGAACGCTGTGACACCGCCCCTCCCCCCCCACCCAGCCTGAGGGGGAACCTGAACACTGTGACACCGCCCCTCCCCCCCCACCCAGCCTGAGGGGGAACCTGAACGCTGTGACACCGCCCCTCCCCCCACCCCGCCTGAGGGGGAACCTGAACGCCGTGACACCGCCCCTCCCCCCACCCAGCCTGAGGGGGATCCTGAACGCTGTGACACCGCCCCTCCCCCCCTCCCAGCCTGAGGGGGAACCTGAACGCTGTGACACCGCCCCTCCCTCCACCCCGCCTGAGGGGGAACCTGAACGCTGTGACACCGCCCCTCCCCCCACCCCGCCTGAGGGGGAACCTGAACGCTGTGACACCGCCCCTCCCCGCACCCCGCCTGAGGGGGAACCTGAACGCTGTGACACCGCCCCTCCCCCCTCCCAGCCTGAGGGGGAACCTGAACGCTGTGACACCGCCCCTCCCCCCACCCCGCCTGAGGGGGAACCTGGACGCTGTGACACCGCCCCTCCCCCCACCCGAGGGGGAACCTGAACGCTGTGACACCGCCCCTCCCCGCACCCCGCCTGAGGGGGAACCTGAACGCTGTGACACCGCCCCTCCCCGCACCCCGCCTGAGGGGGAACCTGAACGCTGTGACACCGCCCCTCCCCCCACCCCGCCTGAGGGGGAACCTGAACGCTGTGACACCGCCCCTCCCCCCACCCCGCCTGAGGGGGAACCTGAACGCTGTGACACCGCCCCTCCCCCCTCCCAGCCTGAGGGGGAACCTGAACGCTGTGACACCGCCCCTCCCCCCACCCCGCCTGAGGGGGAACCTGGACGCTGTGACACCGCCCCTCCCCCCACCCAAGGGGGAACCTGAATACCATGACACTGCCCCTCCTCCACTCCGCCCGAGGGGACCCTGACACACACATCCCGTCCTCACTAGTATGAGACCGGGCCCAGCCTGGGAGGGACCCCAAACACTAGGCAGGACCCTGCAATGCAGCAAGAGACTATTGCCAACACTAAGAACCCCGCCTTAGGGTGAAGTAACCCAGGGGTGCAGATTAGTCATCCCCTCTTCCTTCCTCTGCCAGTGGCGGGGGGCTCAGCGCCACCCCTTTCGCCCGGGGTCAGGCCTGGTGCTTCCACATCACTGTTGGAAGCTCGGGCTTGGGCCCTAACAACCGGGAGCCCAGCCCAGAATGAATTCTGGTGATGTGAGGGTTGAAGAAAGCAAATAATGATAAATGTTGATGCAGATATGTAAAGATCAAAATATAAGATCTCCATTAGGGAAAATGATAGATAGTTATAGTTATTGTTTAATGTTAATGTGTATTTTAAAAAAGGTTATGAAAATGTTTTGAATCAATCATGTAACAATTGGTTTTTGCACATTTATACAGTCACTACCTCATCAAAAGTAATATGCTGCTATTGCATGTTCTGTGCACAAGCAATGCAACAATCCTGCAAAAAGGGCGCGAAATTCTGTCCAATCACGCTGTTCCTACCACGTGCCTGCCCCACGTGCGTAGTCTAAATCTGCCTAGCAATATGGGATAGCCAATCATGTAACACATAAAGAAACTGCGTAGTTAACCAAGACTATAAAACTGTAAGTTGGGTGTGGTTGGTGTGGCAGTTTCTTCACGCTTTTGGGCGGCTGCCACCTCGGCCGAATAAACACGTTTTGTTTTGAGTCTCATTGGTCTCCTTGAACTTATTACTGGTCTCCCTCAATAGCCTAGCGAACATCCCGCTACATCTTCTGGGGGCTCGTCCGGGATGTCGAGGGACGATCAGGAGCAGGTTCAGGGATAAGTCCATTGGGGACTTGCAGGGGTGAGTCTGCTTCGGGGGCCGGCTCAGAAGCGGTGCATCGAGAGGGGCCCCGTTTTTGACCGGTGGCCGCTCGTGGGCCAGTTCACCGTTCAGATTGCCTTTTTGCGCCAACGGAGAGGCTTTGAAAACAACCGTGGGGAAAGGGAGGGAAACGCCAGCCAGTCTCCGGAGAGGCAAGTATAAGAGGGTCTCTGGGAGGGATTTTCTCGTTGGAGTGACTGATTGTGTGTGTGACTGAGTGAATGGCCATTACGGTTCCTGTTGTCAGCCATTGGAACGTCCGGTGACACAGGCTAGTGGCGATTGAGAGTAAACCTCAACCCTCCCACCAACCGACTCCCCCATCCTCTATAGTCGGTTGGGAACCCGTCTTCCCTATTGTGTCTGTTTTATCTGTTCTATCTGGGTGGAGAGGTAAATAGGAAAAGTAAAGACAGCTGTAAAGTCAGGCTAGTGAGGGTGCCCCAAGACCTAGTTTGCAAAATGGGAGGAAGCGGATCCAAGGAAGACCGCAAAACACCTCTAACTTGCATGTTAGAGCATTTTGGAGAATTCAAAAAGCGCATTCCCACCGGCAGCCGCAAGGCCGGATTGTTAAAGAAATTTTGTGAAAAAGACTGGCCGGCATTTCCAATTCAGCCCACGTGGCCAGCCATAGGGACTTTGGACATGGATATTATTAGAGATGTCCTCAATTTCACAGGACACCAACACCCCGATCAGATCACCCCGAACTTATTACTGGTCTCCCTCAATAGCCTAGCGAACATCCCGCTACAGTGATATTTGGTGTTTCTCGTCAAGCCTGGCTCCTGGAGTGGAAATCTAGCCTACACTGAAATACTGTTTCGAAAGCAGGACTCTCCAGCCTCCTAAAAACTCACGTACCAAAATTCAGATAAAAATAGTCTGCCCTGTCTGTCTTCTTTTAAAATCTCATTCAAACCAAACTCTTGGTGGAGCCGGGAAGGGAGAGACTCAGGCTTGTTGGACAAAACTCAGATTTTCCAGTTCATGAGAAATTTTGATATTGCACCAAGTATCAGGAGGTAGCCATGTTAGTCTGTATCCACAAGAACAACAAGGAGTCCGGAGGCACCTAGCAGATTTATTTGGGCATAAGCTTTCATGGATAAAAACCCACTTCAGAAGAAGTGGGTTCTTCAGATGCATTTGAAGAAGTGGGTTTTTTACCCACGAAAGCTTATGCCCAGATAAATCTGTTACTCTTTAAGGTACCATCAGACTCCTCCTTGTTTTTGATACTGCAACATTTCTTGAAAAGCAGAAATCCTGAAAACAATTCATCTTGCAAAGACCAAGTTGGTGTTTCCACTATGAAATATACTCCCCAGAACCCACCACCCTTGACTGAAATGGACATTTTTTGTCAATTTCATGAGCAGCCATGAAATCCCAAGACTACCACTTTCAATCTGCCCCTGGAACTCCCCGGATCTATGGAACAGGAGTAGCCCTGGGGCTGGGGAGGGGATCCTAAGGTTTCCAGATTCCTGGGCCAGCTGGCCCCCAGGGCTGCCTGCTTGGCAGGGGCAGATTAATTGCTCCTGGGGCCCTAAGCACAGCCAAGTAATGGGCCCCCGCTTTCAACTCTCACCCCCATTCACAACCCAGCTTTTACTCCCAATGTGACAAAGCTGCTACCCAAACACAGTTCAGTTGAGAGGGACAAGAACAAGGCTCACAATAATTTAAATTTAATATGGGTTGAAAACTTGAAAGTGGACACTTGATAAAAACTTCTTAAAATGTATTTATTCATTTATAAAAATTATGATTTATTCATTCATTTATTTTTATTTACGAACTTCCTCCTTGATTTTTGGAGAGCAAAATCTTTAATTATATCTTAAATGTCAGTTCTCTGACTAAATCTGCCTCTATACTTAAAAGAGCCAAATCATCCAGCCTGTCTTGGACCATCCTTGTTCTATTAGGGTTTTTAATACCCTTTAACCTTGAAAATGAGCGCTCTGCTGTACAATTTGTGACCATTAAAGTCAAAAAGATACAAAAACCAATGTCTACATTTGGAAATACTGACACAATTTTGTCATCTACAATTACTTGATAAAGTTCAGCAGGAGAAAATGTACTTTTGCTAGTGTTAATAAACTTGTGACGCACATAAGAATGAAACTGCTGAAGCTCAGTAGAAAGGTTAGTGTCCAAATCCTCTGAGTAGGCCTCAACTAGCTTTTGGGAACACTGAGTGTATCTTTCTTTTACAGCAGATGAAATGATGTTATTTGGGACATCACTTAAGAAAGAAAATTTGTCTGCAGTATCAACATATATTTCTCCCCTTCTCATTTGGGTTTCTAACTGATCAATGATTCCGTTATAGGTGGCAATGCGGAATTTTTCTCTAGGGGTCAGCTCTACTTCTGGTGCATTTCCATCATTGGGTAGCGTCTTTCTCATCTTGCTTAGCCCGCAGTTTTTCAGCTAAGGACATGTATAAATCTGCCCAGGTCTTTAAGACCACAGCCACTTTGTGCAGCGCTTGACTTGTTCTGTAAAATTCTTGCAAATTGTCATCCCACAGGATGAGCATAAAAACAAACTCTAGCTCTAGCATCTTGTTTGCAATGTTGTCTGCTTCCCGTCTACTGGCTCCCTTCTGCGACTGGTCATCAGCTACACATTCTAAAGCTTCCAAAAACTTGTCCAACAAAGCTGCAAACCGCTGCCACTTATTCAAGCAAATATTGTGCTTATGTACTGTGATCAATGACGTCGCTCTAGATTACACGTGTTGTCGCAAGTAACGGCGGCAAAGAAAAAAAAGTGAAATATATGCAACAATGGAGGAAATGTGTTTTATTCGCATTGTTGGATTTTTTAAATTATTGTTTGGATACCGCGAGGCTTTTATCGATGCGAAGGAAGTCTGGGGAAAAAAGTGTAATTGACGCAACATTGGGGGATTTTTTTTAAATCGCAATGTCGCATTTAAATAAAAAAATTGATGAGCTTTATCTAGCCAGGCACAAGGGGCCCTGAGGCCCTGGACTCGGGCCCAAGACGTTAATTGAGACTTTTTTTAATTTAAGCCCATGCAAACTTGTAATTTTGTGACCATTTTTGGTTGTTGCTTGGGGCCCCTTTTCTCTTGGGGTCCTAAGCACGTGCTTTTATTGCTTATAGGTTAATCCACCACCACTGCTTGGACACTGGGCAGCCCAGGAGTCTGGAGACCTGGCAGGAGTCACGGTGGAACTGCTCTGAAGCTGCAGAACCAGTCCCAGGACCTCCAACCTTCCAGCTCTGTAGCAGTCTGGAAGCCATGAGCTCTCCGGCTCAAATCAGGGTTTTCAAGGCTCCCTGCTAGAGGGCCGAGAGCCTAGACTTTGAGAGCTCTGGGCCAAGGTGGGGTTCTCCGGGCTTCTAGCTGTGGATCAGGGAGCCGAGCACTGACTCGCGCCAGCAGGTCTCCCAGGGCTTTCCAGCTCCCGACAGTGCTACCCTGGAGCTGCAGATCCTTCAAACTCAGGGTCACTGGGCAGTCCACATGGCATGGCTGACTGGAAAGCCAGAGTCCCCAGCAACCTGGCAGGGGAACTGAACTATTGGAAACCTGCCTCTGATTCAACAAAAGTTTGTTGAGCTGGACTCGCTTTCGCAAGATGTTTTAGGTTTTATTTTCGCACCAGCTCTATTTTTTGAGTGCTTGGGTTTGGCAATATTACCAAGTCCTCCCTCACCTGGTAGAGGTGAACTCCCAACAGCGCAACACTGACATCTCCTTGCACCCCTTAGGAGGACCCCATACACTGCGAGACCGACAACTCCCCTAGCCAGGAGAGGGGTGGGACCCAAACCCCTCCATCTGCTCTCCTGGCAGTTTAGTTCAGTGAAGGTGTGATTACGTGGCAAACCATGGGCATGATGCCAAAGCCTGGGAAGGGCTGAGCCCTCATGTCCTGCCTCACTTTTTCCAGTCAACATTACACACACCTCCCTATTGCTAGTGCATATCCTTCCTGGCTCCTTCTCCCTCATGCCGTAGATAGGACTGGGCCCGTTCCCATTTTTCTTCAGAGTTTGGGCAAAAGCAGAACACAAATAGAATTCACATTCAGTTATTGTTACTGGCAAACCTGCCCTGACAGTCTCCAGCATTACTGGAGTTGCCATAGATCCCGGCTGAACACACCTTCCTAGCCGCACAAGGGACCACATATTATTGGCCAGCAAGGACTAAACACCAGAGCTTGTATAAGGTCACAGTGCTGCACCACTCGTGAAAACTCTCCACACCGCTGCAGAACATAACAAATGACCAGAGGCTGCAGCGGCGTGGTCAGAAAAATGGGATTTTCTTCTCTCTGTAGAATTTTTTGCTGTGAAAAAAACAAACTAATGAAAACTTTTGGTAAAAATAGTTTGACTTCCTGAAGAAATTTTCTATATATATACATAATGTTTAATTTTGTTTCAATCTCAAATGCCATTTTATTTTCGTCTTTTTTTACTGAAATTTTTTTTATTGTTGAATTATGTGTTTCCTCTCCAATTTTTTTGTCTTTTTTACTTTCCCCCTTTTTAACTGAAAAAAGTAGCAAAGTAAAAAAGTGGAAGGAAGTGGAGAAAAAACATCCTTCAAAACTTTTTATTCTTAAAAGAAAATAAGTGTTATTAACTCTGTCACACTTTTTACTGTTTAAATATTTTAAAAGAGTGAAAAAATAATTTTCCTTTCACATTCTTACTGGTTTCCATCTGGAAATTTTTTCTGTGAAAATTTCATTTTCATTAGAAACGTTTTCACCAGCTCTCTGATGCCATCCTCACACAAGCAAAATTTACCACAGCGCAGTGGGTTAGAAATGAGGCGTTGCTTTTTTTCCTGTTTATAACTTTGTTAGTTTGGGTTTAACATACTAAATCAGAGCTATCTCAGGAACTGGCAGAGACAAGCTACCATTTTCGAATAGGACTGTAAGACTAACGTTCCTTTGGTATATACTGTAATTTAGTGTTTATACAGGCTGCCAGGTAAAGTTTGGGATTCCAAATACTTCCTGAGGAGATGAGATTAGACGCCCTCTGATTCTAATTCAACTCCCAGATAAAGCCAATGGAAAGACTCCTATTGACGTCAGTGGAAATTGGATCAGGCCTTCTCTAAAGATATAACATTCTTTGGCATATTAAAGGTCATGTACATGTATCTCTGTGGAAACCGGATTGTTTGTAGATGGCTGCAGCCTCTCACAATCACAGGTTTTCACAGCAATTTTTATGCAGCATGACTGGAACATTTGTACACCCATATATTTATGTGAACCAGCTACACCATGAATACTCCCATTAAAGTAAGCAGATCTATGAATTTACACTTGCATTGGCTTTGACCTTAGGTCGGGAACCATTAAACCACCACGTTGCAAAGAAGGATAAGGCTGAAGGGAAGCAATCCCTAGTGACTAGTTAGGAAGGGATGTAATGGTGATAGCATGGTTAAAAATGGTTTGGTCATGTCTGCACAGGCAATATGCAGTCAGGGAACTATTCATTACAAGACAATCTACATACTGAGTTTGCATTGATTAGAACATGTTTGCTGACAGTTGAGTTAGTGTGAATAGGTTCTTAGCATTGTGCTGAGACTTGTCTAGATTTTTTGCTTCTATTATTGTTTGTATGAAAAGTCTTTCAGAATCGATACAAATAGCATTAAAAATAAACTGGTGATGTATGGCTCTACGAAAGCCTTTTGTTTGATTACTTGAATTTTGTTACCTTTCTTTCTCTCCTGAATCTTCACCCCTGCTCCTGATTTACAGTAGCTATCTTGTTGGACATGAACTCAAGAGACACTAGGTGTCAGTAAAGGATAAAAAAAAAAAAGCAACTGAAACCTGAAAATCTGTAGAAATGTCCTTCCACAAGACTGCAAATTACAGTATTAGCTATTGTGTGGCAATCCGTGGGAATGCCCAGACAGAGCACTTCTGTACATGGTGTCATGAAAATACAATTGTACGCTTCCATCCTCCCGAAGGAATTGTCTGGAAAATCACAAATAGCTGCCACTTCCACTTTTAACCAAAACTCTGTGCCCTTGTAACACCTTCAAATGTTGTCTTGGGCGGAAGGTTTCTGGCATTCAGAGAAGAATCCTTCTCCTACATCAACACATGAAAGCTCTGCTTGGCCAAGTGAGCCTTCCACCCTATGGAACATGTAGGTTCTATCCCTTTCCTCTGCCCTTTGCCTGTCTTGTCTAGTTGACTGCAAGCTCTCTGGGGCAGAGACTGTCTATTACTCTGTGTTTGTACAGCAACTAACACAATGGGCCCTGTTCTTGGTTAGCTCCTATGCAGAACAGGGGAGTGGTCTCCTGTCAATTAAAAAACAGCAATTAAACTGTCCTGATGATGGCCCTGCTCTATGGTCACAGTGTGTAAGTAATTGTATTTTTGTCCATATATTTTATTCTTTACGCTAAGGGAATAAGGACATTATATGGACCAAACTCAGTCAGACTTCTAGTTGGTGGAACCAATCTGCTGTCCTGCGCAGGGCCGGTGACAGAAATTTGGGGGCCCCCTACTCTGATAGTTTGGGGGGGCCCCCAGCCCAGCCAGCCCCCCCCCAGCCCAGCCGACAGCGGCTGGGGGCCCCCCCCGGCCAGCCGGCGCTCCCCCCCCAGCTGACAGCGGCTGGGGGAGGAAGCCCAGCCGGCCAGCCGGCCCCCTCCCCCCCCCGGCCGGTGCTCCCCCCCAGCTGACAGCTGGCCGCAGCGGGAGCGAGAGCCCGGGAGCGGCGTGAGCCGCCCTTGCTGCTCCCCCCTCCTCCCCGCCCTTTCTCCCCCCGGACTGCGCCGCTGCCGCCGGCCGGGCTCACTGCTCCTGCCGGGGACACGCGTGCTCGTCCGGAGGAGAGCCGCGCCGGATGACTACAGGTAGAGCTGTACGGGGCCCCCCCTAAAGTGCGGGGCCCGGTACAGTTCTACCCGTAGTACCCCCCTGTCGCCGGCCCTGGTCCTGCGCAGCATGTAAATTATACCAAGATAGAGTCACCCCCATTTATTAAAAATGAGACCCACTTACATATCACCTCTGCATTTGTTCCACTGAGTATATTGCCAGAGTGAGTACAAACTGAATATCCGGAAAAGTAGCCAGCTAGGAGACAGAAGAAGGTGTTAGTTAAAACGGGCCACCTCCTACTTCAGCCTTATTATAATTTACAAAATACCTAAAATGTCTTATGCACTTTAACATAGTAAATCAAAGGCACAATCCCGTACAGAGGAGCTTTGAGTGTAATTTTAGTCATGATGCAACGTGCAAGAGTAACACAACATAGGGAGGAGAAAAGGTGAAAGGGAGGACAAGGGTTACGGTAATAAGATCACACAGTCACTTAGGTTCATTATGTACACAGCTCCATGGTACACTGCTCCGTAATGGGGTTTCTGAGGGATGCAGGGGCTAGTAAGGGAGAGAACTTGGGGCAAAGAGCATGTTGATGGGGAGGAGGGTGTCAAAGGTAGAACCAAACAAAAGGGAAACATAAATCAAGCGTGAAGTCAAAGTAAGTTTGGCTTTACAAAGTCAGCCCAGAGCCATGGCTCACAGAGCAGGATCAGGGCTCCAGACCCTCAGACACCTTCCTCTAGGTACTTGTAAATATTGGTTTAAAAAGTTAACAATTACAATCATTGTTTAACTGGTTAACTGAGGACGCTCTGGCTGGCCTGGCCTGGCAGGAGCTGAGGTCCCTCCGAGCATCTGGCATGGGGCGACTGGGTCCACTCTGGTGCGACCAGGGCTGGGGTCTTGCCAGCCCGGCCGGGGTTCCTCTGGCTCACTGGCCCGACATGGCTGGGGTCCCTCAAGCCAGCACAGAGTCTCTGGGGTTAATGGTTAAGGTCAGTTAATGATAAGCCTAATGCTTACCAGTTAACCAGAAAAAATTTACATCCCTAGGTACTTTGGTGTGTAAATTACATCAGCTTAGACTCCCTCAGGCCTCCTTCCCAACCTGCCCCTTGGCCCATTTTACAACCGCTGTGTTTCCCTCCAAAAGCCTCTGAGATATTATCAGATTGTATACCCTATGCAGTGTTAATTTCCTGCAGCAGTGCTCTACAAATACATGTGAATCACTTTGTAGAATATGCTGTCCCTACGGAATACGTGATGGTGTGGGGTGATGTAAAAGACTTACCAGCCCCGTGGGGTGTGGAATGGCTACGTTACTAATGACTAGCGAAGATGAGTGAGCTTTGCAAGTCTCCCACATGAATGCTGCTAAAACTCTGATGTCCCCTTGCACCTTCAGGAATTGTGTAAATGCCACATGCAGCAGCTCACAAGTCAAGGGGCACTTTTCAGTTCTCACAGCTGTCACCCCCAATCCCCAGCTGAGAGAGTCTGGAATGACTCCAGAGCTTTGGGCCCTGCCCTTTGGTTTGCTGGCCTGCAGCCTCCTCCAGCATTCCGCACATTTTCTGATTCTTTAGTCAAAACAAACCTCCTCAGTTAACATCTGTTCTGAGCGTGATTCCCTCCAGGGCTGCTCTGTGCTGTGGATGGACGCAGTTGCTCTCTGCGATCCATGCAGACAGCAGTAAGATTAGGTAGGTTCATAGGAACTTAAGCGAAGAGGTTGCTCCAGCTGGTGCTTGGCTCGCAGAGGGGTTTTCAGGGCACTAGGAAGATGCATCCCCTGAGCAGGGCCCAGACATATATACAGTCCCTCCAAGCTACAATGGACAGCCCCACTGGAGTGTCAGGTACCCTAAGAGATGGCACAGCTATGCTCTTCCCCCTCCATCCCAGCCTGCAGCGATGGCCTGCTATGGTGGGGTACAAGGACGTATATTGCATGCTCCAAAGGATGGTGTAATAACAAGATCTCCCAGAACCTCCCTAGGGCAGGGGGGCCGAGTGAACCTGTTCCTAACCACCATACTCTGGGCCCCGCTTTCACCTGCTGCCTCTCTTAGCCTGCCCACACTGTAATCATTGGCTGGCTGATTCATCAGATTCATTTTCACTCGACATGCTACAAGGCCAGTGTGGAGCTCTGGCACCTCTAGGCTTGGCATTCACAGCCCCGGAACCTCTGGGCTTGGTGCATCACCCTGAATGTAAAACGATTGCTTGAGCCCCGGCACCTTGTTCATTACAAATTAAGCACTGCACAAGCCATAAAACAGACGCACTTCTACCGCCATGTCTACGGCAATCTGCTGAATGATAATGGGTAGGCAGGTGCCCAGTAGGGACGTCCTGGTTTATCTTAACCTACTCGAAGCCACTAGCAGTGCATGGAGCTGGCCTGTGCTCGCTTTCTTTATGGATAGAGACTAACATGGCTGCTATTCTTGAACCGGTCTTAGAACTGTTTCTCTGCTCTCTCCTCCATTCCTTCTAGCTGTTTGCTAAAGTCACTTGTGCCCTCAGGTAGATTGGAAGCTCTAGGGGGTAGGGACTAATTTTTCCTTTGTATCTGTACAGCACCTACAACAACAGAGCAGGGATCTGACTGGGGCTCTCCAGGTGTTACTGGAACACACAATCCTAATGGCAGAACATTTTGTGTCTGTTCTTCCATGTTCTGTAAAGATTTACATGGAGGAAGGAGAAATCTCTCTGCCTGCATCTTCCATCTCTAGAGCAATTCCACTTCCTCTTTCATGGTAGGGGAAAATGTTGTGTCCAAAGTATAAAGCTTTTCCTTTGTGAGGATACAGATGCTCCCCGACTTACGCAAGTGTTCCATTCTGGAATGCCATGCATAAGTCGGAAACGTATCTCTGACCACTCTAGTCCTTACTTTAAAGGCACCTTTCTCATACCTTTCCTCTTTCCCAGACACTACTGGTGCCATCAACACCAGTGGTTTTCAATCAGGAGTATGGGTATCCCTGGGGGTATTCAGGAGTCTTCCAGAGGATACATCAACTCATCTAGATATCTGTCCAAGTTTTACCTCAGGCTACATAAAAGGCACTAGCGAATCAGTACGAACTAATATTTAATACAATGACTTGTTTATGCTGCTCTCTATACTATACACTGAAATGTAGGTACAATATTTATATTCAATTGATTTATTTTATAATTATATGGTAAAAATGAGAAAGTCGGCCATTGTTCAGTACTAGTGTGTTGTGTGTGGCGACATTTTGGTGTTTTTATGTCTGATTTGTAAGCAGTTTTTTTTAAGTGAGGTGGAACTTGGGGGTAGGCAAAACAAATCAGCCTCCTGAAAGGGCTACAGTAGTCTGGAAAGGTTGAGAGCCACCGGTCTACACTGTAGATGCGTTAATGTCAGGAACATTATAGTATGTGCAGTTTTCAGTCAGGAATGGAGCCAGTTAATATGTTATGATGCCTCTTGGGAGGGTCAAAAATCTCCCTGAATCTGAGGCCAGAGGAAAAGAATTTCTAGACAAGTGTCTTGGCAGGGCTGTGAGTAATGTCCCGACAGCCAGAGACCCTCCCCGATGGCACTTGTAAAACCCAGCTTTCTGTGACATGAGAACCCAGCAATCGCATTAAGAACCACTAGCAGCTCTCTTGGCACAGAGCAGGACAGTGGAGAGCAGTATGCGGTCAGATGTTCTAGAAACAGACGCCTGTCCACTTGGAAAGCATGCATAGAAATGTTAGAATCCCCCCAGTGCCCATGAACATGTGTCAGTCGTACAAAGGGCCCTAGCAATAAACCTCAGAGGCTGGCTTGTTTTCCTGGTTCTCTGTGGGGTATGGAAAGGGTTAAAGAGCATAGTCAAGGAAGACTCTTTGGCGGAGTTATTCTGAGGTGCACACAGGGAGAACATCACTGTGGCCACTGAATTTGTCTGCTCTAACTGGATATAGTTGCAGAGTAGTTTAAATTCTCAACTTCAAAACGGAGATACTATGTTACCAGAGCTTTCATGGGCTATAGCCCACTTCATTGGATGCATAGAATGGAACAGAAGAAAGATGCATTTACACACAGACAGAAAGAAAGGGGGGGGGGGGAAGAGAAAGGTTGTATATTAGCATTAAAACCTCGCTCTTGGACTCGAAGATTCCCATGCGATTGCGTAAAGAATTGTTTGACTCTACCGTTCTCCCAGCAATGACATACGGTTCAGAGTGTTGGAGCACCACACAGGCCGACGAAGACAAAGTAGCAGTCACGCAAAGAGCCATGGAACGCAGAATGTGCGGAATTTCCCTTTGAGACCACATTCCAAACGCAGTCATTCGACAACGAAGTGGAGTTAAGGATGTGATTCAGTCAATCTATGAAAATAAGCGCAGGTGGGCTGGTCACGTAGCGCGACTCCAGGACAACAGATGGACCGTACGGTTAACAGAATGGATTCCGCGAGGACAATCACGCCAATGTGGTCGCCCTCGACAACATTGGGAGGATCCTACGGTCAAGATGTTCGGGCAGAGATGGCATCGACTTGCGCAAGATAGGCAAAGGTGGAGCGGTATCGATTTGCGTTCATGGCGGAATCAAGACGCCGTGCAACAAGGACAAGTCGGATCCAAGTAATCCAAGTAATATTAGCATACCAATTCTATAATGTTAATTTGGATGGGCCATTATCAGTAGGAGAAAAATATACCTTTTGAAATGGATCTGTGTCAGGCAGGAGATAACACCTATTGAAGGTAAATTAACAAGGGAAATGTAATTAATTAGTGTAATGAGAGAACCATTCACAAGTTCTGTTAAGCCCTTGGTTTATTGTATTATCTCCTGCCTGACAGAGATCCATTTCAAAAGGTATTTTTTCCTCCTGCTGATAATGGCCCATCTAAATTAAACAGCCTCTTAGCATTGGTATACTAATGTACAACTTTTCTTTCTCTTTCTTTCTTTCTTTCTGTGTGTATAAATGCATCTTACTTCTGTTCCATTCTATGCATCCGATGAAATGGGCTATAGCCCACGAAAGCTTATGCTGAAATAAACTGGTTAGTCTCTAAGATGCTACAAAGTCTTCCTCATTTTATTTATGGATACAGACTAACAGGGCTGCTAATCTTAAACCTATTTTACCAGAGAGCAATTAAAAGTAATGGAGGTCACCAGCAGACTTAATGGAGGCCTCCCTGCTTGTCAGGACTGGAGGTGGCTCCGTGGTAATTGGCAATTGGTCTTTAATATTTTGTTCTGCAGTTTATGAGCTCACTGGACTTCATTTTATGGATAAAAGCGACTGATCGCAACCCCAACTGTTACTCCTCCCTTCGCGGCGAGCTGCTTGTTCTGTCTTGCCTAATGGCGGCTTGGATGCTTCGTAGTTCCAAAGAATTTCCGAATTTGAACACCCAGGGAAGGATCAAGCCAAGGGTGGATAAAATCAAGTCTTGTTTGAAAGGGGACCTTGATCCTCCTGCTCCCCCGCCCCTCCCGACCACATCCAGGTGCTTTCAAATCTGGGTTCCTGTTAGGGTGACCAGATCACCACAACAAAATATCGGGACACATGGGGGGGGGGGGGGGTTTGAGGAGGGTGCCAGGCAGCCCCCCCCCCACGTGTCACCAGCACGGCCGCTCCCCGCCCCCCTCAGTTGGTGGCTCAGAGACCCCCTTCTGGTCTGGGTGCAGCCCCCCCCCCGCCACTGATCGGTGGCACAGCCCCCCCCCCCCCAGCTCCAGACACAGCCTTCCTGCTGCAGATCAGCGGTGAGCGGCGCCCTGAGTTCCCCGAACTTCCCTTGGTCCCAAATATCGGGACAAAGGGCGTCCCGACCGAGGTAAGGTCGGGACGCGGGACAAGACCCCTAAAATCGGGACTGTCCCGATAAAATCAGGACATCTGGTCACCCTAGTTCCCCTGGACATATTAAAACCTGTCGGGGGAAAGGATTAATACGTCTCATGTCACCCACAGCGAGAGGCAACTCCCAAATGGAGGCTGCTATTGGTGACTTGCTTGTGAGCTACAGCAAATTCCCAGTGCCTGCTAAACTCCACCCTTTACCCCCTGCTGCTACCCCATTATCCCTGCCCGCCTTCAGGGGGCACCTGGCATGCTTCATTTGAATTCTGAGCTCTTACTGATGTCAGCAATTTCCTACCGGCCCGAGTGTCGACAGCGAGACAGCGGACAGGGCTCGCCCAGCCAGCGCCACCTCCAGAGCTTCCTCCGGCTCTAGACGGAGGTGAAATCCTCTCCGTGTTCCCCCTCCACCCCACGTCTCAGTATCCCCCCCTCTGGCCCGGGAGCCTGCCCATACCCTGAGCCTCAGCTAGGGATGTATTCACCCCCTGCCTCCATGGACCTCTCAGCCTGGAAGCAAGGGACCAAGGGCCAGACGGTATCCTCCTACAGAGAGGATCGGAGAGAGGCAAGGAGGGGCTAGCAGTCTGCTGGGCAGAGGGTGTGGAGACGGCAGAGACCCTCTGAAATCCTGGAGATGTAGCAGCCTGGCTAGGCGTTGGCTCTCGAAGGCAGCACGCCATGGAGGCTGCTCCCACCAAGGGGCTTCGGCGGCGTCCCCTGATGGGAGGGTGATGCAGTGGGGACAGCATATGTCCCTTCCCGGCGCTCAAAGGAGACCCAGGTGCTCACAGAGGCAGCAGGTATGACGGGGCCTGAACCCAGCTGCCCCCTACACTCAGCACCCTCCAGCAGGCCCAGGCCTGTGTTGTTGTCATGGTGATTTTCCAGGCACAGGTTGCGTAAAACTCGTCCTCGGCCCAGCGCACTTGGGGAACGGAGACAGCAGTGGCCAGAGCACGCACTGGACTGCCAGCCGCCAGAGCTTGGGTGGCCCTTCAGACGACCCCGGAGTCTCCCGGCTGGTGTCAGCATCCAGCGTGGGAACCCTGCTCTAACACTAGGGACAGGACCATGGCACAGGATGGAATGAACTTCATCCACACAGGGTTAGAGAGACCTTCGGAAACCCCCCGGTGAAGCCAGCTCCAATCTCTGGCTCCACCCCCTGGTCCTGATCCTATGGCCCAGGAGATGGTCATTGGTCTTGCCCTAAAAGATTGTGAAGACGTAACGAATTATGCCTCTTATTCCAAGAGCGATGGGGCCAGATCCGCAGCTGGGCTAATCCAAGACAGCTCCGGAAAGCTGGCCAAGGGATCCAGATACAATCCACTGGGGTTAGCTACCGTTGCTCCCATCTGATGCTGTTTCCCGACAGTGAATCTCACTCACCTGCGGGGAGACACCCCCGTTTCCGATCCATTTTCGACAGCATCATCCTCTTCCAAGGAAAGGTCTGGCTGGGTATGTTTCCATGAGCGCTACAGCTGCACACAGACATCTTTGCCATCTGTGCCATCCTCAAAACCCGGGATCCCAACAGCTCAAATCCTGGGATGTTCTCCAGGTGCAAACTTTGCTTGTGCCCATTTTTCACTCTCTTCCAGCTCTGAATGCCACATTTCTGCCGTATACTGCAGTAAAACCGAAAGGTCCATTGACAAGCAGTGTCTGGGGGCTGCAGAAACACATTTGAGGACGTGGGTCAATGGGAGTTTTGCAACTGAGGTCAATTGCGCCAGGATTTTGTCTCTCACCTTGAAGAGCTTACAGTCTAACACAGCCGCCTTTTCCTCTAGGCCTTGCTTTCCTCTCCGGCTTGTCTTCCCTTTCCGCAACATTTTATTCTCTGCTGAATTTTCTCTTTCCCTTTTAAAATTCTCCCACTCTCTTCATTTTTTTTTCTTACTTGGCTGCATAGTTCTGACATCATTTGAAGCCCTGTGTATTCAGTTTTCATGTCTTGAACCACCAGTATGTTCTGATCATTTAAACATGAGTTCTTTGCATATTATTCCTGCTTGACACAAATTTGTGCATGCTCCCTAGAAAGAAAATGATCCTTCATTATACGGTACTTTGTGGTAAGCGAGCTATGGACATTTTGCAATGAATAAAGGCAGCAACTCACATCGTAATAATAGATGGATAAAAGGCAAGAAACAGCTTTTCTTTGAGATGGATTCTGGTATTAATTTATATATTGGGGGCCAATATGTACTCCAACTTACTCCAGATTCACACTGGTTATCTCCACTGAAGCTACCAGAGTGACACCACTGTAACCGAGATCAGAATTTGCCCCCGGATGTCTTTTTGCATACAATGAATGTACACAATGATGGCTGGGCCCGGATTTGTGAAATTCAAACCCAGATCCAGACCCTTGGAATGGGTAAAATCCAAATCTCTGATCCAAATAGGCAGGGGGGATTTCAGGGTGCTGGCAGGGCAGATCTCACTCTGAATTCCATGGCCTGATCTCATCGCTAGCTGAGTCTGAACAGTGCAGTGAGACGTCACGCCAAGCTGTGTGCGGTAGAAAGCCTTGGGTAGTGCCCCTACAGTCAATCCAGCACCTGGCGTGGGGTAGCTGACTAGCCCTAGAAGTGAGTATCAGAGGGGTAGCCGCGTTAGTCTGGATCTGCAAAAGTGACAGAGTCTTGTAGAGCCTATAAGGTGCTACAAGACTCTGTCACTCTAGCCCTAGAGTATTACTCCTAAATTTAATTTTAAAAAATCCTAACCCTTCAATACGTGTTTTTATTTGAAAGCAACTTCTCTCTCTTCACTGGAATACGAGCGCTCCCAGCAGAGATGACAGTGCGAGCTGCCAAGGAGGAAGTGGTCAGAAACTTCTCGTTTCCCCGCATGTTTTACCGTATGTTGTTCTAATTTCTAACCATCTCTTCCTCTTTCAGGTTTTCTTCCCCTCCTGCCCATGCCCGTAAATCTTCCACTTGCAGGGATGGGCTGATGGGCACGTTAAACGCTCCCTCCGCAAACGCTCCACTGGGAGCTCTGGGACAAGCCTGGTTTGTTGAGGCGTTTAAATGAATCTTGAATGTGACATGGGCAGAGGCCACCAACTGCGGCAGACGGGGCAGCATTTTGCTGTGGCTACTTTTTTCCTTCTCTAGCGGCCCCACCCTCACCCTGGGCCTCTTTACTCAACTCGCCATTTTAGTTTAAGTCCTGAGCTGGGAGCCCTCCGCAGCTCCACTTCACTTCAGAGCAACCCAGCTTCCTCCTGAGAACAGCTCAGCTCCGCAGGGGGGAAACGGTGGTTTCTCTGCGACATGCTGCTTCAGGAAGAGCGTAGGACGCCCACTCGCGGAGACACCTCTTGCAGGGTTGAGCAAAGGGCCTGCTCTCCACACCGGCTAATCCGGTCCTGTTGGGAGCCAAGCCAGGTGTCCTGCTGCTCTCCCCCTCTGGGAGGTGGGTTGGCCTTGCCCAGGGGAGTTGCCTCCTCCTGTCTCTGGCGGCAGTTCCCTCCTCAGGGGCTGGGTAGAAGGGGAAGCTGGTTGGTAACATCCTCGGCTGGGCCCAGCTGCCCCAGTGCCGCTGAGGAGTTTCTGTAGCACTCTCACCATGAGCCTCTGAGACACTCCCGCATGTGAGACTGAACGGCTGTGCGGTTCCAGAGGCCAGTCGGGTGCCACACCGAGAAGCCCGGGTCCAATCCCCTTTCCTCCTGGTTTCCTCCTTGGGTCTCGTCTTCCTTCTCCCGCTCTGTCCCTCCTGCCCCCCGTTTTCTGGCCAGCCTCTCTCATGCCACTTCTCCCCTTTCTCCTACCGTCTCCCTCCTCTGTCCTCCTCCCCCACGTCCTTGGGTCTATTGCCGGCAGAGGCTCTGAGCACATGGTGGCCCCGAATGTGTGAACATTTAAGCACACGAGGAGTTCGGCTGAAGCCAATGAGCTTAGTCACTTACTACAAGCCAGGAAGGTTGCTGGATTGGAGCCTATGATCGCAGTTGTGCTAACCACCACCCCATCGTTTACAGCAGAGTTTCTAGTACATTTTCCCTGGTCAGTGTGGACAAAAATGGATTCCCAAGTACCATGAAAGCTAAAGAGTAGTGAGCGATTTTATCCTGTTACAGGGATCGCCAGATCGCACTGTTACACCCGACTTACAAAGTCCTTTTGCATAGCAGGTGAGCACTGTTCGGGCGTGGCAGAAAGGCTTGTATTGTTAGTCCATCTCCCTTGCAGGAACTGTGGCTAGCAGCAATGGACTTTGCTCTCTGCTCTCTGAATAGTTGCTTCTTGAGGCAGAGTTGCTCCCTGGCAGCAGGGATTTGGTTTTGGGGCTGAGCTTCCCAAAAGCAAGGACATCACCTTCTCCTGGCCCCAAACTGCTGCCCGACCTCTCCCCCGCACACACTGCCTCTCTGGCCCCACTCCCCCATTTCTTCCTCCTCTTCCCCAGATGGCACTTGCAGGTCACTGCACCGAGCAGGATCTGTGCTTTTCCTTTGACACCCACTCAGAGATAGGCCAAGGACAGAGAAGAGGAACCCTGCTTCCCAGAACCAGGTCAGTGTGGTGAGTCAGCGAAGGATTTCTGCCCACGAGACGCAGAAGGACAAAGCAGTTCTCCCATGGCGCTCAGTGGAAGCATTCGCAGTGGCCCTATGAACCACGGTTTACATGCCCTGAAGCCTTTGCACGGGATGCAGCAGAGAACATCACCAGTGTGGATCCAGGCTGTGCCTATAACCCTGGCTTGACTGTCACGTGGCTGCACTCCCTCACTCCAGGGGCGGAACTGGAGGCCAAATTCTACAGCCAGAACATGTGATACAAAAACTTCCATCTCCTTCACTTCTCCTGTGCGAGTCTTTATTGAGAACAAGAGAACTCCGCTTCCAAGGAGAACGCCACACGCTGGGGGAAGCCTGATCCCCCATCTCCATTCCTCCCATGCAGTGAGGGGCCCGGCTCTGATCTCATTCAGTCTAATGGGAAATTTGGTCACAGTCTTTAGTGGAATGGGGGGGAGCAGGGTCTAGACCTGGTTCTAACACCGCGCTACCTAAACAGTTACGAGACAAAAGGAAAACAGAGGCCTGGACTATGCAAAAGTGAGGCCGGGGCGTGTCCCATTCCGTACGTCCCCCTGACTACAGCGCACACAGAGCTCGATTCATTTGCACCTCGGCACTGGTGCGCTGCATGGCCGGGCAGGGAGCCCCAAGGTTTCCCTATCTGCCGAGCTGTCCATCAGTTGTGGCTCTAGGAAACACAGGGACGAGGATCTGAGGCTGAATAGCATCACAAGGGGCTATTATTGAACAGAAAACAATCCATTAAAATCCCCATGCCCTGGTGATTTTCCAAGAGCTCAGCCCCTGCTGCAGCCCCTCCGTGCCGTGCCAGATTCCCCAGAGGGGTGCGGAGAGCTTTGGAGATCCAGGCCCTGTGCTAGCATTGCTGGGATACAGGGCAGTCGCCACCCCATTACACTGGGGACACGAAGGCGGAAAGGCTGCGGCCAAGAGCCCAGGGAGTCCATGATAACTGACCCAGTCCGACTCGGCCCTTTCCTTCCGACGGCTCCCCGGGGCGATGAGCGTAGGTTGTGTGCAGCACACAGCGCTCACTGCAAGGCAGCCAGCAAGGTTTCGAGGGGGGTGTGGGGGTGAGTGACAAATAACGTCTCCATTTTAAGCCATTACGCCCAGCCCTCATTGGTGCTTTGGGTACTGAGGGCAACCAATGTGCGTGATGAATGGAGCCAGACCTCGGCTAATGGCCACCTTAGGAGTAATAAACTCTCTCCTCAGCCTGCAGGACTGGGGGAATAAATCCTTACCCGGAGCCTGGCTGGAGCCTCCGCACCTGTGCGAACGCTGAAGGATTCTGGCCTTTTTCGGCTGTTTTCTCAGACGCATGGGCCAATTCCATTTATGACAGAGAAGGTCCCTCATTGGGACAGCCCTTGCTCAGAGGGGGAGGGAGAGAAGCTGATGCTGTGAGTCTCTCTCTCTGGTTCCCCGGTTCTGACTCAGGGCCTGCAGCTCTGCCCAAGGAAAGGACCCTTTGGCAGCGGGTCCTTATGATTCATGATCTCTGCTGGTGAGCCAGCGACATGTTTATTGCCAGCGAAATGCTCCTGCTGCCAGCACGGTAACCACAAGGCGTGCACCAGGGAGTGTTCGGGAGCCGTTCCCCTGTGCTCGACGCCGAGCGGACAGCCAGCTTCTTGTGACCGCTCTGCCCACCGCGCCAGATCCCAGACAGACGCCAACTGCTAGCTAGGCAGCCCTCCCCCGAGCTCCTTCGGCCAATGCTGCAGAGAGGGGAGGCCGGGGGGCTGCAGTGCTTTAAATCGTCTCTCGCCCCTTGGCACAGGCGACGTCTTCAGAATTCCCAGCAGGAGAGGGTGGAAAGGGGGGTTAGGAGCACAAGCTGGGTTTGTCTGGGATCTCGGGGGGTCCCGGCCTTTGGATCTCAGCTCCCCCCAAAGCGCCTCTCTCGTCCCTGCAGGGTGAGGGCAAAGGGAGCATGTGCTTTACCAGGACCAAATGCCGGCCTGGTGCAAGAGGGTGAATGGCCTTTATTGTCCATGGAGATGCTGCCACTAGCAGCCGGTCTGTACTTGGCACATAACGTCTCACATCACAGCTGTCAACAGCCAGAGGCTGGGAGCCAGTGGACCTGTCCCCAGGGGAATTCCCCCCACAAGGCGTCTCCTTGCATTGCCTGCAGCTGGCTGGCCTCGCTGTACACACCCTGTGCCCCATGGCACCCCGGCCCGGCGGGGACGTTCCTGCAGCCAGCAGCCACAGTGACTGGTAGTTATTTGTATTACCGCAGGAGCCCCCAGCATGGCCCAGGGCCCCACTGCGCTAGGTGCTGCATAAACGCAGTCCCTGCCCCAACGAGCCAAATGGTCCCAAAGGAGCATGAGGAACCAGGCACAAGTCAGGGCAGGCGGGAGGCTGCTCTACCCTACACAAGAGGCCGAAGCAGCCCCTGGCCGCCCCAAGAAGAGGGAGGCCCACAGCATCTCGGCACGTAAAGCCGCAGCGAAAGCGAGGTGCCCTCCTCCTGCAAAGCAGGGGCAGGAACCCTGCGGTGTAGGACTAGGGCTGGCTGGTGGTAGGGTGTCCTACTCCACAGCCCAGGGACTTCCCCACCAGGGCTAGACCTGCCCTGCCCCTGGCCCGGCGCACAGCTTCCTGGCCTGCGATGACAAATGCTTTTAAAAGATTTTGACTGTCTGAAGTGAGATCTGCCTCCCCTCTTCCGGCCAAGCTCGGATACCGCACCCGGCTGAATGCGGCACTCACGGGAAAGCGTCGAGGATTTCTTGTCATTGCGCTAAGCTGGCCATGAGGGGGGAGCCTGGGAAGAGCCCGTCCGTCCCCCAAGAAGTCTAGAAACACAAAGGGCCAAACTCTCCTCACTCCTGCACTGGTGGAAATCTGGAGTAAAGCCCCTGACTTCTCTGGTGTGTAAAGTGAGAACAGAATGGCCCTCCCTAGGAAGGGCGCCCCCCCTCCGCGTTCGGGGAGCTAGACAGAACACCTCATCGCCACAGAGATGGCTTGGCCAGGGGTTAGCTTGTCACACACTTAATCCTGCATTTCTGACCCACCCATAACCATCAAGTGACTCAACCGCTAGTTTAGGGTGAGCAAGAAATGCCGTTCCGGGCCCAGAGAGAGGTTTTCCTGGCTCCATTTGCAGCAGGTTTCTTGTCATTTCCTCTGGGCCGAACCTTTCCTTAAGGATTAATGGAGAACGTGAGATGAGTCATTTCCTCGCCCGCCCTACTCACTGCAATGGAAGGAGACCAGCGAGTCCTGCCGCTGTGAGCTCGGCGCTAGGCGATGCTAATCCTCGGGTCTCAGCTCTGTGTCAATGAACAGCAGAGCTAAAAACAGGGACTAGCAAGTGATAGCGCACTGAATTATTGACGTCCACTTTACCAAGGACACTGGGGCAGCACGGTGCTTTTCCCTCTTTCCCATTCCAACCCATGCAGTCAGAATCACAGAGCAGCGGCTTTGTGTTACAACAGAGCCAGGCGTTGGTCGGTACCAGGATGGGCAGGTGAAGCCATGGAACACGCTGTGGGAATTCATCTACGTATCTGGCAGCCCGCTCAGGGGAACGGGAGGCGGGGGGGTTGCCATCCTGAAGCCCCACTTTCCCCTCCCGGGGCTTTTCACAGCAGAGACCCGGGGAGGAGCTGAGACCCAGGGTCAGTCCCGGCACGCACAGGGCTAGAGAATTGCGGCTGACTCTGGGGATCAGCCAGGGACAATTAGGGGGTTTGCCGATTCCTAAGACTCAGGGCAGATTTAAAAACTGGCCCCTAGCGATCTCTGAGGCTCTTGACAAATGTACACGTCAATACAAACTACGGGCAAACGGTCAACACTGTAACCACAACTAAACCGCACCCCTTACCAGGGGTTAAACAGAACCCAGGCTAACTGCACACAGCAACGTGCCGGCCTAGGACAGGTAGCAAAGGAGACCTCAGCCGGGGAATCCAAGGAGGCAGAACATTTGACCAGGCCATGGAGGTTTAACGTCCCTAGTTTTGTTAGAAGACCATGTCCTACAGCAGCAGGGCAATCCTAGGACTCAAGTCCGAGCCCAGCGTGGTTGGTTAGAGTTGCCACGATCACAGCTTACAGGGGGGCGACCAGTAGAGCCTTGTGCCCCTCTCTAAACAGCCGGTGGCATCTCCATCCACCGGCAGGCAGCCGTCACTCAGCCCGTGGAGAGGGGCTGGACTCCCTTGGCACTTAGCAAGGACGACTCCAGCAGGAGATTGCTTCAGGCGGAGGTCACTGAATTCATCTCCGAGGAGACGTGAGAGGAACACTCTAAATTAATTCTGAACTTAAAAAGGAAACTAGATTATTCCTCCCTGTCCTCTGTGGGCCGACCCTGTCAGGATATTAGAACAAACATATTACAGGGTTGAGCCGGGGGGGGGAGGAGGGGACGACTCTCTTTCTATTGACTGGCTAGACCCCAGATGCAATGCTCATTATTGTCCAGACAGTGGATGCAGAATTTATACTAATTCCCAGGGGAAAAGAAACCATTTTCTGGGAAAGAGCGTGGCGGGGAGCGTTGGCTCCAAACACGTCCAGGTTACTGAGCGGCAGGTTGCTGCACTTTTCCCTTCTCCCTTTTAAGTAAAGGCCTCTTTAGCACAGCCCTTCAGCAATTGGTTACGTTCAGCAGGCTCCTCACAGGACAGGGGGTTGAGATTGATTCACCAAATACAATTAGAGGAAGTCGTAAATCATCACCACTCATGGAGGTTTTCAGAAGAGCTCTTCAACCACTGATCATTTCAGCATCCGTCTAAAGTCCACCTGATCCTACCTGTCCATTCTGACACTCTAACAGGGTGGGGCCCTCGCTGTGTTCTGTGTTATTACGGTGTCTAGCACACTGGGATCCCGGGCCAGGCCTGGGGGTCCCACAGTGCTACAGTCATACAAATAATAAATAATAATAGTAACTTCGCCAGCGCTGCGGTGGTCGACTCAGGTAGCCAGGGATGGGGGTGCCACCGGGCATGATCTCGATACCCTCTATTCAACTTTGCAGTGTTTGCGGGAGAAGGTGGCACTCAATTGTCCAGCAAAGAATCAGGCTGGTTGCCTCAGCCAGAGCCGGAAGGATCAGCTGCACGGATGGGCGGATCGTTTCAGGATGCTTCTCAATTGTCCATCCCCTGCAGCCCCAATTCCCCTTGAAGAGGGGCAGAAGTTGTGGGAGAGTCGCCCGCCTTCAGCCAAGAGGAGAAGTGGCTCACAGGTCATAAGCTGAAGTCTGGGAAGGCCCCAGGGGTTTGTAACATCTGCCTTGGGTTGCTGAAGACAGGGGAGAGGATTGTTGGGCTGTGGCTGCATAGGACTATCTGCTGCACTGATATCATCCCCGATGACTGGGGAAAGGGTGTTAGAGCAACTCTGGAGGTAACACGCTATTGTCAGTCCCAGGGAAAGTCTTCATTCCTGTGTTAAGGACACTGTAGCACCGGGGTCCTCGGTGTGGCTTTCGACCTGCTCATTCCACTGTTGACCAGATCTTTACCTGGAGGAAGCTCTTTGAAAAGATGACTGAATTTAGTAAGCCAAGGGCAGCTCTTTTGATAGGCTTTGACGGACCTTTGATTCAGTGCCTGGCGTAAGTGTGTGGGGTCTGGTGAGGGGACCCGGCGGTCCTGGGAAGATAGCGCCGTGGATAGTCGAGCTCTGTAATGGAAGGGAAAGCTGGGTTCACATCACTGGCGGATACGGAGCACGGTCTCCTGTCTCCACGGGAGTTCAGCGAGGCTGCGTCCCGTCCCTGGTCCTGCCAGCACTGATTGGCTGCAGATCGGGTCCAGGAGGCAGCTGTCAGCGGCGTTGTGCTGAGCATCCCTCGCTTTGGGATCCCGACTACACCAGCAACGTCGGCTTGTTGGCTCAGTTTGGTGAATCACTGCAGCCAATGGCCAATCCGCTTTGCCTCCTGGGCAGGGGTGAAAGTAAATTCACTTTCTTACCGGTACGGGGGCTGGGCTGGGGCCAGCGCTGACCCCTGGAAGGGGTGTGGCCTCGGATGGAAGGGGCGGGGCCAGAGGGGTCAGAGCCAGCCCCAGCCCAGCCCCCGTACCGGTAAGGGGCCTCCTTCCCCCCCGCCCCGCCTCTAGGGGCCATTTAAAGGGCCTGGGGCGGTAGCGGGCTCTTTAAATAGCTCTCGGAGCCCCGCCGCTGCTTCCTTAAAGTTCCGGCAACAGGGGTCCCGTCCCCACGGAGCCCTGGGGAGGCTGCGGCGGGGCCCCAAGAGCTATTTAAAGAGCCCGTTGCGCCGCTACCGCCTGGGCCCTTTAAACTGCTGCGGGAGCCCGGGGGAGGCTGCGGCAGGGCTCCGGCGGCAGTTTAAAGGGCCAGGGGCTCCAGCCGCTGCTGGGAGCCCCAGAACCTTTAAATTGCGCCTGGGGAAGCCGATCCGCTCCAGTGTGGCACACCGGCTGTTGCCCATACGCTGTACCGGGGCATACTGGCTTACTTTTACCTCTGCTCCTGGGCCACTCACGTCTTCTGCTCCTAGGCCCCTTCTCCTGCCCCCTGCTTAGCTTCTCCTCCATAGCAGGACTCTTCCCTCAGGCCTCCTTTCCCCAGGACTCTAGAAGTTTACATGCAAAGTCTTCCTATTCCCACTTATAAGCCCATCTCAGATCTTTGCCCACATACAACACAATTCTCATAACTTCACATGCATTAATGAGACACATCTATGGGTAGAGCAATGACTTCCAGCAGATCATAACCTTCCCCTGATCCTTTACAAGGCATGCTCTATATGTTGGATCACGATGAGATGAAAATGAGGACTCGGAGGGGTTACAGGACGCTCCTCCAAGATACAGAATGTCACAGCATGTCCCACCCCTTCCGGGGTAATAGAAAGTCCAGCAATAAGAAATGTCCGATCCCGCCTGCTGATCCACACACCCTTTCAGGATGCTCGGTCGTCCTTATTCCCTTCTCAAGGCTTCATGCCACCTTACCCCTGGCTGGTCAGGGAGCCCAGGCCTGTCTTATACACGGGGCAGTCAAGGTTCAATCTGCCAGACTCTTTGTATTCACTGAGGTGGAATATTTGGGCATAACCCAATCGTGGCCCTACATTAAACAATGTTAAACAAGGTCTGGGATTTGATATACCGAGACCTCAGCCTGCTTAATACCATGGCAAACACTCGATAAAATTCCAGCCAAGATTAGAAATGTATTGACTGAAACACACAAAAAGAAAAGAATCAAAAACCGATAAAGAGTCTTAGAAGTGAAATTGATTGTTCATGTAAAATAAACGTAAAAGCGACCAAACCTTAAAACTGTCCGGAGTCCGTGAATATTGGTTCGAGTCTCTTATTCAGTGGGACAGTCCTTCCTGGTGGGGGAGAAAGGGTTAGTTCTGTTCAGTTCTGAATTGGGACCGGTACTCACTTTCTTGCCTTAGACAGCGCCGGGAGAGCAGAGGGAGGATAGTAAAGGTGGGGGAAATACGGTTTTGCTGATGTTCACAGGATACATGGATCGATGCTTTGGGCTGGCGGACTGGCCACTACAGCTGTTCCTCTGGATCCCAGCTCTCCTCCCTAGTCAGGGACATCTCCAGTTGGTCTGGTCAGGTCCCTCTCTTTCACTTCTCTGGCAGGACAGAGGTGGCTGGGTTGTCTCATCTCCCTGGGCTGGTGCCTTACGGTACAGCTGATTTCAGGATCAAGTGGAAAGCTGAGAGAAAGAAAGAGAGAGGATGGGAGGAAGGTTTGGGGCCAAAAGGAGTGCAGGGGCGGGGGAAGGCAGAGCAGGATCTCCCGGGTCAAGTTGGAGGCCTCGCTGATCCAGAGATGATGGTCAAGCATCTTCCCTCGAGGTTTGACAACAATTCTCCCACAGCAGCCATGGCGATGGTCCAAGTTCTTGTGCTCTCCCCAAAAGGCTCCTTTTAAGGACCCCAAAGGCAGCAGTGGGCAAAATAACCGTCCTCCTGTTCTCTCACTGGTTTTTCCATCGATTAGGCCTGATTTCCAACACACCAACGTTAGTGCCTTGATTTTCGATTCTCTGCACCTGAGGGTTGCCAACTTTCTACTCACACAAAACTGAACCCCCTTACCCCGCTCCCATCTGAGGCCCTGCTCATGCCCCACCCCTTCTCTGAGGCCCCGCCCCCACCCACTCCATTTTCCCCTCCCTCTGTTGCTCACTCTCCCCAACCTCACTCACCCACTCATTTTCACTGGGGGTGCGGGCTCCAGAGTGGGCCTGAAATGAGGAATTCAGAGTGGGGGGCTGGGCACCATGGGCCTGGTGAAATTAACCACAGGGCCAGATCCGTCCTGTGGGCAGTAGGTTCCCCACCCCCGCCCTAGGTCCCAGAGGGGAGACGAGCATGGCACCGCCAACTGGGCAATCAACAGCCAGAGTGGTTCCCTTTTTGACTGGCTGTTGTGGTCAGAAACCAGACACCTGCTCCCCCTCCTGTACCTCTTGTTTACCCGTCAATTGTAGCACAGCCCTGGAGTGGTAATTTAAACATTAATTTTTGTTTAAATTAATTCAGCCTGTTTCCACTTCACACCTTGACTTACCTGGCTTTATGTAGCGGATCATCGTGACAATTGTGACAATTCAGTGAGCTTTCTGAGAGCTCTAATTACCTGCACTGTGGAGCAAAGCAGGAAGACCCGTGCAAAATCCAGCTACAGCCTCTGAAAGGGCAAACAAAGCGTCAATGAAATGCACAGAGCCCACCCCCTCGTCCCGTCCTTCTAATGAGTAATTGGTACTGATGGGACCTCAGGCCTGGATCCCCCCATTCCAATTCAGGGCACTGTATAAAGCAACTGACCAGGTGGGAGGGAACGGAGCACGTGTGTGTCCCATGCCACGTCCCTCCGACATTTCCAGCTGGGAAAAGCTGAAACAGAAACGAAAAGCAGGTCAAGACCATGCCTGGCAGCAACACTGCCACTGGGTCTCCACCGTTTCCATGTTCACAGCGCTGGCAGTGTCCTGAGACCAACAGGACTGCGGCATTCCTCGGGGTCCTGATCCCTGACAGACAAGACTCTGCACTGGGCACTGCCAAGCCAACCTGACCCGGCGCACGAGAACGTCCAACAGCCAGCCAGATGGGCTGCGAGGGGAATTCAACTAGAACGTCTCAAACGAAGGGCTTGCCTCCTGGGAGCGTTATTCTGGAATAAGAGCGGCCACACGGAGAATTAATCGGAAAGCATTAATATGCTTTACATCCCCACCCGTCCTCATTCCAGATTCAGTTCTGGTTGTAGACAAGCCCTAACTGCTAGCATAAAGCCTTAACATGAACAGCTTATTTTCAAAGGACTTTTTCCTGCTTCGACATTTCCTATTAGATCTCTCCCTCTGTTTAAAGCAGAGGTTAAGCTGGCTGCTTTCTTTGGAGAAGAGTTTTCTAAATCCACAGCTCCTTGGGGCTTATCCAAACATTTCTTCCTCCTTTCTCCATCTCCTCATAAGAAATAGATCAAAGTGATCTATTTATTCAGCACTAAGGCGGGATTGGATAAAACACGGTCTGCTTTCGGGACCACAGAGGCCCATTCAAATGTGGAGCAAGCCTTGAAAAATGGATTTTTCCCAGAGCTTCCCACTGGAGCTCTGGCAGCGTAAAAGCTAAATGGAGATTTTATTAAGCTGGGCTGGAACATACAGCCGGGCTCCCGTGTATATTTCCAAGTGGCACGTGCCCCGAATGCACGTTCCCATGTATTCTTTTACAGTCTGTACTGTAGTTTCATCTGCAAAGCACCTTCCCCGCTTTGGGCAGACGGTTGTAATGTTCCCACCCTCAGAGCAGCCAGGACATTTTGGCTGGCTGGCAAAGCTCATTCCTAGCTCTCCCATTTTCTCCTCTTGCTGTCAGAACTGTTCCCGAGCCCAGCTCCCCTTGAAGTCACTGGAAAGTCTTCTATAGATGGGAGGGTTGATGGGGCATTGGGCTGTCTGGTGTGTAGTGGAGGGAAGATGTCAGCTCGGAGTCCTGGCCTACAGTTTAAGATGGTTGTGACATGGTCTGGCTGTGGGCTAGTTGAGGGGACACTAGGGGCGCCCTCGGGCGGACGACCGTAAGCTGTGGTCTCTTGGTTTTATCCCGTTACCCCTGCAGACGGGCTGCCCTGACCCGAGTCCCCGCTCCGGCACCCTGCTGGGCACATCCCTGAACTTGGCATTCAGATCCAGCTTGGACTGGCTCTAAGGCCTTCCTGGTCTGAGGAGCCTTTTGCCAGCAGAGCCTGCCTTGAGCATCCCCCTCGCCCGCTTCAGCCCTGGTCCCTTCCGCTCCAGGAGCCACACCCCAGCCGCTGCAGGCAGGGCGCACTCGGCCTCATAGTGCCACAGAGACCAGCCCACGGAGGGGACACTGCTGCATAGCTCTCCCTCCACCAGCATGGACAGGCGCCAGCAGCCTCCCAGCACCCCACTGTCTCCCCTGTCCTCAGACTCTGGGGTCCCCGCCCGAAGGGAGCAGCACAGCAAACCACTCTGGGCCTGGCCTGAGAGGCAGATTTTGTGTTGATTTCCAGCCAGGCTCCCTAGTACAGACACCCCCGCTCGCTGGGCAGCTGCCATCCGTCCAAATCCACTCCTGCAACGGCCCCCGCGCAGGGGTCACCCTCGCCACTCCCAGACTGCAGAGCACGAAGCCTGAGGGGACTCCGGCCCTCCCAGGCATCAGCACTTGCTGCTCGAAAGGTCACTCCAGCACAGAGCTTATTTAAGAACAGATCTATACGCTCACCTTTCACTCTGACGAGCGACCGTCAGCTCACACCTACCGAATCCACTGGCCTCGTCCCAGCGCAGGGACGCGGGGTTAGGAACCTCACAAAAGGCTCTTCCGTCGCACTCGCCCTGCAACTGGACCCATGGAAGAGCTGCCCTGTTTCTACGGTCAGAAAAGCACCAGAGCCCTGACGTTTGGAAATAAACGACGTGTTTTCTTTTGCAATCAGATCGGGCGAGAGTCATTCAGAGCAAAAGTGGGAAGTAGCTTGATGCTCAGAGGGACTCAGGTAACTTGCTAGGAGCAGTCAGCTCGGAATGGGCTTCTATTCAAAAAAATGTCAAATGTTTCTGTACTTGGGTTGTTCCCCCCAGTAACTGGCTCATAGTAAAGATGAAACAGGAACTAAAATGTTTTCCTCCATTTGCATCAGCTTTCCCTTCACTGTGGGGTGCTCCCACCGAGTGCGGAGGGCTTACAACCCGACAGCGAGAGGAAAGCTCACTACTGTGGTTAGACTGGGACTGAAGAAACCTGTGCTCACTTCCCAGCTCCTCCCCAGACTTCATGGGGCAGGTCACGCCGTCTCTCCATGCCTCAATCCCCCATATATCAATGGAGGAAAGGTTATTATCCCTTCTCCCACCCTTGGTCTGATGTGGTAGCCTGTAGGATCTGCAGGGCAGGGATTCTCTTACCATGTGCAGCCCCATGCGCCCTGGGACTCCAGCCATGTAACGACTGGAAAAAACAGTTGCCTTTCAGAGAGAAAATCTCCATCTTACGGTGCTGACCCTCGACTGTCCCCCCAGCCCCTGACTGCAAAGGGAGAGTTCTGTGCGTACAAGGCATGCCTATCCGACCCTACAATAAATGGCAAGGGACGTTCCCCACCATATTCCTTCCCTGGGCTCAGAATAGGCCTGCAGGGGAGCAGACTCCAAAATGCTTCTAGTTCCACGCGCAGGCAGGGTCCCAATGGCTGGGTGAGACGCCCGGGTTTTCAGAGGAGAGATTTAGGTGTATTAGGAATTAGGGAACCTTTGGAGAAAAAAGGAGCCTACAGAGAAAGGCTGGGCCCCACCTAAACCAAATTGGCGCCAGATTTCTGGCTTGTAAAATTAAAGAGACTGGAGAGGAGTCTGGGGAAAAGCTGATGGGGTGGAGAGCACATGGTCCTGACAGAGACATCCCAGCGGGGAGAAGCCAGTAATGGGGATACGCTATATCCTAGTAAAAAGGGGAAGAAAGAAGTGGATAAAGTACAGGTAGGAACTGAAGAGGAACAGCTGAATGAGAAAGAGTCCCGATCAATTAGAAAGCACACTACAAAATACTGACAAATGTTATAAGTGCCTGTATATAAAATGTAGAAAGTCTAAATACTAAGGTGAACTTAGCTGCTGGCTGTCAGGACACTGATGTACGAAGCAGAAGCTTGGTGGAATGATGGGAATCAACAGGACACAGTTATACTAGGGTACACAATATGCAGGAATGACAGCATAGCTCGTGCCGGCGGGGGAGTGGCACTACATATGAGAAGCCATAGAGTCTCAGAGTTAAAATCTTAAATGAATCAAACAGTCCCATAGAGTCTCTGTGGGTAGAAATTCCCTGTTTGAATAATGAGAGTATAGCAGGAGAGATATACCTCTGACCACCTGACCAGGATGGTGACTGTGATGGTGATACGCTTTGGGAGCTTACAGAGATGACAAAACCCAGTAATAAGGGGGGATTTCAATTATCCCCATGTTGACTGGTACATGTCACTGCACGATGGGATGGAGAGATAAAGTTTCTAGACACCATTATTGACTGCTTCTTGGAGCAGCAAGTCCTGGAACCTATGAGGGGAGAGGGAATTCTTGATTTAGTCCCAAGAGGTGCACATGATCTGGTCCAAAATGTGGATATAACTGAACCACTTGGTAATAATGCCCATAACATAATTAAATTTAACATCCTTGGAGGGGGGAAAATGCCAAAGAAGCCAATAACTGTAGCATTTAACTTCAAAAGGGGAACTACACAAAAATGAGGAAGCTAGTTAAATGGAAATGAAAAGTAACAGTCACGAAAGTGAAATGCCTGCAAGCTGCATGGAAACTTAAAAAACCCACCAGAATAGCGCCTTACACTAAATGTACACCTCCCATCCCTCCCCCCCAAAAGAAAAAACAACAACAGTAAGAGGACCAAAATATGCCATCATGGCTAAACAACGGGGTAAATGAGGTAGTTTTAGGCAAAAATGCATCCTTTAAAAATTGGAGGTCAAATCCTACTGAAGAAATAGAAAGGAACATAAACTCTGGCAAGTCGAGTATAATTAGGCAGGCCACGAAAGACTTTCAAGATCAACTAACAAAAGACTCAAATACTATGAGCAATTTTGTGTGAAGTACATCAGCAGCAGGAAGCCAGCTGAAAAACCAGTGGACGATAGAGGGGCTAAAGGAGCCCTCAGAGAAGACAAAGCAAAATGAATTCTTTGGATCAGTCTTCGCTGCAGAGGATATAAGCAGGGGTGAAAATAACTTAAAGGACTTACCAGTACTCCGGAGTCATGAGCAGGGGGAGGGGCCTCTGCCGGAAGAGGCGGGGCCTCCACCAGAAGAGGCTGGGCCCTTTAAATCACCACCTGAGCTGCCTCCGCCACCCTCTGGCAGCAGGACTCTGGTGGCAATTTAAAGGGTCCTGGGCTCTGGCTGCTGCCAGGAGCCCCAGGCCCTTTAAATCTCCAGCCTGGGGAAGCCGGGCAAGGCCAGCACTGTCATGGGATTTGAATTGCTACTGTATTTGCTTTTTGTCTGTTATTTGGAGCAGCAGGTTCAAGGCCCACTCTGGTTCTTCTCTTCTCTGGCTTTGATCCCTCTCGGTGGTTTCCAATTCATTTGATAATTCAAACATGTTGTTTGTGGATTTGGGATTCCACAATGGCTCTTTTACAAAAACCGGCAGCAGCGAATTGTGAAAATCAAGTGCTGGCTGCGTTCAGCTCAGGGTTACTGAACTTCTGGATCGATTTGCCCAGATTCACTCACGTTGTATTTAAGATTAATATTCAAAGGATCTGTCCTCGTCAGAGGTCTCATTGGAGGCTGGGCCTGTCCTGATTATCATGGCCAACCTGGCACCACTGATGATGACTCTTCCAGCAGTGCAGGCAAAAGGGAAGTGCCAGTTAGATATGAGAGAGGTGGACACCATTTACACCTTCTCGCAGTGTGAAGTTCTTTCCTATTCTCTGCTCCAGCTGAGAACTTTCCTACATAACGTCCCAGCACAGAGACACAAGCCGTCACCATTCCTAAAACCAAGGAAGAACCCTCAGGCTTGGTGTCTCGTGCCAGAACCACGTTGTGTGTGTATGTGGTGGTGGGGATTGGAAATTAACATGGAACGCTCTTCCGTGACACTGTTGCTACCAGTGCAGACCACGGAGTTCTCAGTTCAGGTCTGTATGAAACAACACATCCAAAAGAAGAGGGCTGAAGAATCCAGCTCTCCAGACCAATTTATGGGAAAACTGTCACAACTCTCGGTGTTCTGTGTCCAAAAGTTGTGTCTGTCAATCCCAGGCTATGCAGGAGGTAACTCCTGCCCTGGCAGAATAGGATCCCCTTTTCTAGGAAGCTAACACATGTGGCAGCAACCTGGTGTGAGGGCACAGAGAAGGAGAGCTCAGTGGTTTGAGCATTGGCCTGCTAAATCCAGGGTTGTGAGTTCAATCTTTGAGGGGGCCATTTAGGGATATGGGGCAAAAATCTGTTAGATGATTTAACTGGGGATTAGTCCAACCCACTGCTCAAAGCAGGACCAGATGACCTCCTGAGGTCCCTTCCAGCCCTGATACAGTAGACTCTTGATTATCCAGGATGATAGGAAAATTTTTTATCCCGGATAATCACCATTCAGAGGAAATATGGTGGCTGGCTCACCAGCCACCCTGCGCCGGAGGGAGGGGGTGTTGGTTCACTGGCTGCCCTGGTGGGTTTTTTTGTGTCTCCCTGTGGGGCGGCAACAAAGCCAGAGCCAGCCGTGCGAGTTACGTGTATTTTTTTTTTACATCCTGGTTAATCCACAACCTGGTTAACCCAATCCTGGATAATTGAGAGTCTACTGTCTTCTAGTGTTAAACTGTTTCCTTGAATCAAATCTGGGTCAGCACCTCTCCTGCATCAAAGTTATCATCATCCAGATGAGTTCAAGGAGCCTGTATGAAGTGAGTGGTGGGCTCAAGCCGGTTATTGACAGGTTCAGGTTACCAAAGCCACCACAACTGTTAGCACTGTCATGCATTTTTTGTTGGCATTCAAGCCTCTGCCAAGGGCTAAATGGGTGTGGACACTTACCAACTCACTCACTCACAAACCCTGTCTACATTACAAAAACTTATCAATAGCAACTATGCGATGAGTCAGTGAGCTAACGGCTGAGGCTGGCCAAGACTCCAGCTTAATACCTCTACACGAGGCACATGCTTCAGCAGCTTGGCAGATAGGGAGAGGAATTCAGAATTCAGTGCGGTCATGATCTCCTAAGGTCCCTTCCAGCTCTGAGATTCCATGATTCCTGAACCATACCAGATCATGGGCCATGGTGGCTGAGTTACTGCTACACTGTGCCATTCATTTGATATCTAGCACGCATGTTAAGGAAAAAATTAATACACACATTTTTGTGCTACAAAAGGTGCAGACATTTGAATCACATTCAATTTATTCTTCATGGTTATCTTCAAATGCATAGTACTGATCTCCCCAATTACATTAAAAATAGGGTCAGCAAGAAATTAAGAAAAAATACAAAACATAACACGCCGTGTCTCAGAAGGTCTAAGGCACAAGAGAAACCAGCAGGCAGTGTCTGCAAAGTTTACTTTTATTTTTCTAAAATACAAATTTCTTTCTTGTGTTAGTAACTTCAATATGATAAGCCTAATGCAGCCCAAAAAACGGCTGCACTAGCTACAGTATTCAAAATACTGAAGGTATTTTCTGGAAAGAAATTTATTCTGTTGTTCTACGCATTAGGTATAACATTGAATCAAATTTCATTCATTGTAATTTTTACATCAGAACCTTTAAAGACTGGGGCTAAAATTGGAACTTGAAACGTCTTTAAATTGAACGCCTATTAACGTGTAGATATGGGTCCATAAAAAACGTAACCAAGAATTTTATACACTTTATTAAAAGATCAAAAAATAAACAATAACAATATAGAAGTAACATACTAAAATGAGCAGCATTATGCACATTACTAAAGCACATACAAGCACTACAGCAATATAATGTGGCAAAAAGAAAAATAAATTCAAAGCGTACACCTTGTTGATAGCAGTTGAGGGAATGAACTAGATTTTGTTCTGGAACTGAAATATCACAGCACTCTATTTGTTGGGATTTGCTGATGATATTTTAATTTGTTACAATTCCACAGGGCTAAGAGTGTGTCTTTTTTTATCTAAAACTATTTCATTAAATTAAATTGACATCTGTCTAATGATTCCCTTACTTTAAGTTTTACCAGAAGTATCTAGGAAAAGAAGACGTGCTTCCATATCTACTTTACACAGGACAAGAATATTAATGTTCTATTTCAGTTAAACATTGGAAATTTAGGAGAACGTCCTCTTCCTGATTTTAGTGATTGCCTAAAATACAATTCTCTATTATTATTTTTTAACAGGTGATCTAGTGTCAAGTGACATAACAATGGATGGTTTTTTAAAGGATTTTAAATAATAATAAAATCTAATTTGAAAAAAAATCCCACAAGCCTATCTAAGAATGGTTACGTCATCCCCTCATCTGCTAGGATACAAAAGCCATGGCAACAAAATCATTTGGCTTCCACCACTATCAAATAGCATTTGTGTACAGTAATAAAGAACTGGAACCTTGTAATTCTGTGTCAGGTAATTCCCTCTGTTGTGTGTTTGGATAAAAACTTAGTATTATTTAATAGTTGTGTTATTTTTGCATGTTTAAATATCTCTTTCGAGAGGCATG
The DNA here is from genome assembly GCA_032164245.1 of Sternotherus odoratus. Taxonomy (NCBI): domain Eukaryota; kingdom Metazoa; phylum Chordata; order Testudines; family Kinosternidae; genus Sternotherus; species Sternotherus odoratus. The sequence goes on along the minus strand of JAVMKO010000009.1, from coordinate 83,479,572 downwards.
TGCAGTTTTTATTTTGAGGATAGAGAATATGACTGGAAAGGTCACTAGCAAAGATTTTAGCTGTAATGTTGTGATTAAAGGTTCTTCTTTTACCCTAGTGAAAAGAAGTTTGACTGGCTGTGATTCATTTCACATAGTGCAAAGTATTTTTGTTTAATTATCCTACCAAGGAGAATGAGCTGAATTACAAAAATGACTTACAACAAAGGAGTGTTCTCACTGGCCAGCAGGCAGGTATTGTTACCCAATAATGCGCTGGGGCCAACTAACTAATTACAGATGCCAAAAACCCTAGACTTTTAAGGGGCTCATGAAAGAGCCAACAGCTCCAGAATGTTTTCCCTCATTTATTTCACTTTGAAAGACAAGATGAATTCAACCTTTAGTTACACTCCTGCTACCCTACTGAGGTCAGTCTAAGGCCCTGATTCTCCAGGATACCCGGACAACTCACCTACTTCAAAAATTTGGCACACCCTTAAGTACCCTGCCGAACTGGGGCCTGACTGATGGCAGAAGCTGGCCCTGGGACCATCCGACAGCCTTGATGAATTTACAGCGGTCCGACATTCCTCAGCCAGATCCAAACCCCAGTTCTTGGAACTCCCCGTAAGGAATGAAGGCTCAGGTGCTAAACTTGACGGCTGGGGGCAAAATATCAGAAATATCAGCCACTTCTACTACACAATGCTGATCTGGGACCCTTGACCCAATGTGAAGGCCTAACCCAGCCTGTTCCCAGACCCCCAGGATTTTCTGTTCCACGATGCTATTGGTTTGAGTTGACTTTTGGTGACTGTACAATGCAGGTCTAATTAAATATCAATGTCTTCCCTGCCCCCTTTTTCCTCTCAAGGTGAAAAGATCAGCTCGCAGGGTCAGGCTGGACCTCTCTGAGGCTGGACCTCTCTGAGGCTCAGGCAGGGTTCTGGGCTCTGCAGCCTCTTCAAACATCTTTAGAATGAAACCAACAAAACCAAACCAGGGAAAGAATCCCAGACTTTCCCCTGCCCTCTACTCGGGCGAGATGGTATTTTAAACTATGAATCTTCCCCCTGCATCCATAGTATTTTAACCTGTGATTTTAGCAAATGAGGCCGTTGGAATAAGGCATGGAAGGGCAAGCAGCCAGGCATCCAAATACACTTCTAGGTGAGGAGTGGTGTATGGCTCTGATGGGAGTTCCTAACAGGTGCGGGCTGTTATATGTTACGCTCAGAACACCGTTCTACAATCCTTGCACAGTCTATGCTCTCCGGGAAACCAATGGGAACTCTGGTGCATAGAGGATGCAGATTAGAAATATCGGCTAGGCAATAAGATTTCTGTCCCTACCGGTGAGTAAAAACCCCTCCCAACCGCGCCTTCTGCCCCCGGCAGCCTTTTACCCTCGGCAGCTGTGGATGAACAATTTACGTGTTGAATTTCTGACTAGCTGTGATGCTCTTCTGTAAGCCGTGGCTAAGGTAGATGGCAAAAGGAGAGGGAGCTCCCCAGCTCTAGGGGCTGTTGACACTGGGTCACATCACTGTCCCATTTGCTGGTGACAGGATTCAGGCGGAGGAAGAACGGGGGGCGGAGGGGGGGAAGACGGGCTCATTTCCCCCAGCAGGCCTGGAGCAAGGCAAACGAAATGTGCACAGAGCAGGGCACGTCTCTGGGATTCCCCTCCCCTGGCTTCTAGACAGTCCATCATGTACACTCCACCAGGATGGAGAAAGGGCACCAACGTAAAAGCAAAGTGCATGGCGCGTTTGGGTGGATTCCTCCCCAGAACGGCTGTATGCAGCTGACAGAATTTGAGGCCATTTGAAGAGTCTACAAGAGAGGATTTTTTTAACCTCAGATCTGGGTGTTCTTTATTCACCTTTCCTTGCAGACGGGAAAGTGAGAAGATGCAGGTAGGGCGTGTCCCTGTCCCTGGAGTGGGGTGGAACCTGCCTGGGGATGGGGAATCTGCTCATTCTTCAAGGAGGAGAGGGCGCTGAGGAAGGAGTAGAGTTCCTCCAGGCAAAGGAGCAGAGGGGAAGCGGAGTTCCCTTTTCCCTCCTCTATGTTACCACATGTAACAAGCTAATGCCGCTGTGGTGATCAGCATTCACTTTCCAACCGCACAGATGGAACCTCCACCCCTGAGAAATCCACTGGGTGTAACAGGACATTGCCAAGGATCAACGGCTTTTGCTCTAACAAAACGCTGTATCCCGAGACAACCGGAAACAACCCAAGTTCCACCACTTGTTTGTTGCTCACTTTCAAACTTGGTAAGCTCTTCAACCGTCTCTCCCAGCTTTCACATTCCGCGCGGATAAAATCCACAATGAATGGCTATCGTTCCATTTCCTATTGATATTTACAACACTTGTTGGAACGATACGAATCTATCATAGATAAAAACAGTATGGGCTAGAAGAAGATTAGGGTCTAGCAGAAATGCATGTGACATTCAGATCCTAACATGATTCATAGTGAGCACAACTTCTTATAAAAACCATGATCTAATGTGTTTTAAAATATAGGGCTGATATAAAAGCAATTAAAATCTTTGCTAATGACCTTACTAATTAATTAAGTACTGTTTCCCATTTTCTGTGCTGCAGGTTGAAGCTGACCTGTTATCAGTCTGCTGTATAGTAAGCTATGGCAAACTACAAAGCTTTTACAACAGCAAAGCAACATCATGCTTTCAGATAAGTTTTATAGCAAAAAACTCCTCCTTTTCAAAGCCTTAGTAATACCTATCTCTTTTACAAACTTTTCCTGTATTATTACAGACTTTTTATATTCAAAATAAGTTCCAAGGATTTCTTTCGTGGACTATGTACATAAGTGCAAAAAAGGTGTGTCTCACACATTCGTACACTAACTGAATCAGTTTAACTGCAGCATATTTGTATCTTCAACACTGTTACGGGGTCATTCCACAATATTTTTCTTATGTACAGGTTTTGCTAATATAAATTAGTATTAAAATATTCATTTAGCCCTGATTTTAACATAATCGTGTGAGTATTTAATTTCAGGAAAAATAATAATTGCAGTAAGACTACTGTACTTAAACTGGTTAATTATGAATTCACACAATGATGATCAAAATGAAATGAAATAAAGACCAGTTAATGTATTGTAAATGCAGGGTGTTACATTTTAAAACCTAAAATACTGTGGAATAACCCTAGCCACACAACAATTTCTACAAGCTATAAAACCTGACTCTAAATCCATGTGTTGTAAACTTCTTGACTGAAAATGTGACGTAAAGACACAAATTCAGCTTTCACATGGGACTTTGGGATTTTAAAAATATTCAATCATATCTTTATCTGACAGTATCGAACTGTACCTTTAACAAGCTCATACTGTTACACATCACTTTTAATTTACATGTGAAAATTTCACAAATAATGTATACAAAGGTAGCCATGTTGTAGTTTTGTTGCCATAGCAACAACAACTTAATATAATTAGTTAACAATGAATCTATCATTGTAGGAGTTACATACAAAGTTAATTTTGTTCTTAAACTGTAAACTATACAAACTAGTTATGGACTATATTCTATACCTTATCATGCTTCAGTATTGGTTTAGAATATAACTAAATGGGTTGAATACATGTATTAAAAATCTTAAACTTCCTCTAATTCTCCTTCAAAATTAAATTCATTCATTACTAAAGATATCAAAAAGCAATAATGAAAACCTTAAAAACTAACTGTAAATAAATGAAAATATGTGACATGAATTAATGTGTTGACGCCTAGTAGCAATGTGTTGTAGCTATATTTACATTTTGATTAGGCTATCAACTATTTTTTTTTAAGTTATTACAGTCATTAACATACAGTATATATTCTAAGGCCTTCAACAGGCACATGGTAAAATCAGGTCGATACCACACTAAATCCATTCAACAGGAATGGGAAATTAGATTTTCCTCATAAATTTCACCTTTTTCAATTTTCATGTGTGTGAAATGTACAAGGGGTAAAAAATGAGGACTCCAGTTTCTCAATCATTCTGTGTACTAGCATGTTCTATAGCCTATACTACTGCATTATGAAGGAATATGTAAGTTTATGAATACATTTGATCAGATACATGCATCTCCTTATCTGGTCAGATGTATCTACAATAGTCACATATTCAGATAAGTCCTTGTGTTTATTGTTTGTGCAGCTAGAGTATAACACAGTCATTTTCATTGGACTCTAACTTGTGTTTTGTAGCTGACTGTATGTTGAGAGAACACCTCACAGGAACGGAGAGTGTTCCATAAGCCACCCAGGGAGCGCAAAGGTTTCGTTTTGCAGAGTGCAGCCAGACAGCACCATCCATTTGTGAACACTCTGAGTGCAGTACGAGATGACACAGCAGAGAGAAAAGTGCTTCAGAGTGCTCAGGAATGGAACAGAGCGGATGTGGCCAGAGAGGTAACCATTTCTCTAACATGGTGATGCAAAAATACAAAAAAGACAAAAATTATCCACTAGAAATTTCAAAATAAAAAACATGGTTGATTGCAAAAATCAGATTCCAATCATTAAAAACACTGAAGTTAACAAAAATAATTTTAATAGTTTTATGAATCTACTTTATTTTAAATCCCTCTTTTGTCTGCTTATGTTACAGTTTAGTAGCAGTATTTTTTTATTGAAACTACTAACAACCTTTTTATGAAAATGATCATTCTCAGCTTTCATTTTCCCTCTGCATGACCCGTTTTATCCAAGTTTCAGCATTTCTTGCATATTGTTTGCATAAGGCTGAGAGAAATGGACAAAGAGAAATAACTTTGGATAAATAAAAAATATAGGTTCATGGAAAGTAAAAATGTCACTAAAATTATACTGATTTAAACAAACTTACATACATCTCTTGTCAAATAAAGGATGAAATCCATGCTTTTATGACAATTGTTTAGAGTCACGAACTAGCGCGGTGACTTTGTAATAGAATGCATCTATTTAGGAAATTTATAGTCTGGCGACTGGTTTTCTTTTTTGAACAAAGAAAATTCGAGCAAATCATTGCACAACTAGTTTAAATAGTGCTACCTCAAAATGGCATTTTTGCCGAGATTGTTTTGAATTTGGTGAAGTTTTAGTGCTTCAAGCTTTTCTTTCCTTAAACTCACTTAAAAGTGAACTCTAAATCTGCCAGCAATATAAAAACTGTTGTGGCACCTAATCTATCTACCCTGAACATCCCTCATTGGACCTCTTTACTAAAAAATAATCCTTAATTTTTTTTCAGTGCTTTAAATGTGACATGAAAACAGCTGTATTCTAGCTTTACATTCTATGCACATCTATGCCAGATGTTTAAGTAGTTAAATAAAATAGGAGGTTACATCAAAGTGTCAAGATATACAAAAATCCATTTAGCACTGAAAACGTTCCAACCTCCTTTAACTCAAAGCCATACAAGCTTGAACGCGTCCTTTCTGGCTTACGAAGATCAGGTCTGTTCTTTGTTGAGGCACTGGCACAGGTTGTGCAAAACCCATTTTGATACACATAATTTCAAACAGGAAGTACTCAAATCCACTTTTTCCACTAACAATGTTATGATTTTGGGAAACAGAAACTCAGTGGTTAAAAGAACAGGTATACCATAGTCAGTCGATATCACTGTATGTTTTGAAAGCTGACAGCTGGGGAATGTGTAAGGAACAAGTATAATGAAGATAATAGATTACTGTATTTTGTTCCATAGGGCCTGGTCCAAAGCTCACTGAAGTCAAGAGGAAGATTCCCCTTGGTTCCGGCCCTATGTGAACTGACTATGGACTCTACGTGGGTTCTTGTTTCTGAAGGAACTGAAGCTAGATCATAAAGTGACGCTCCAGCTGTGTCTTGCAGGCACCCGTAACTTGCACCTGTTATTGGTAATGTTAGCAAACATCTGTAAGTGCTCAGGTGAAAGGGCCAGGTGACGGAATACGGACATTTACTACACAACGTGAGGAATCAAAACGGAGATCAAAATGTCTGTCTGAAATCAGACAAGACAACGACCACTCAGCCAGTGGGAGTCCAGGGCTACACTCGTACTTGGGGTTGTAAGGCCTGATCCTCAGAGATGCTGGCGGCTTTCAACTCCACTGACCTCCCTAGGCACTGAGTGCTCAGTTCCCTTGCAGGAGGCCCTCCGCACATCAGAACAAGCGGCCCAGACTGCCACGTTATCCTGGCACACAACGGAGGACATTGTGCCCTCTCTCGGAAGGGGCGGGGGAGCAGGGGAAGGCTCTGGCCTCTAACGTTGGAAGTTACAAAGTGAACCTATGAATTTTATCTTGACTGCTGTTGTCACAGCTGTAATATCGCTGCCCCTCTGCTTTCCTCACTGATCCCCAGACTCCATTGTGTTTATAAGCAGCTCAGCCTTTGGGCATACAGGGTTAGCTCTTCGGGAACTGGGTTCATGCCTTTTACAGCAGAGGGGTAGGGATATTCTTGTGCTGCTTCAGCAGCAGCTCTCCAGTCCATACAGAAAAGCTGGCCACTCACAGATGGAAAAGGCCAGCCAGGTTGTTTGGAACACCCCCTCTGCCAGTGCAGGACTTTTTAGAGGGGACACGTTCTCAGCCCACATTGATCTTGGTTTACAGTGCCAAACTACGTCACTTGGGAGGCTATTCCACGCTCTAACTGATCTCGCTTTCCGGTGTTTTCTCCTGATATTCTGTCCAAAGTCTCCTACTGCTCCCTTGCATGTCCTTGAACAATTACTTGCTGTTGATGCCCTTCAGTTATTCAGAGACTCGTAGGCCAAATAAACCTCTGGCATAACTCCACTGATGTCCGTGGATTTATGCTTGTGACGAGCCAAGCCAAGATTCGTTTTCTGGTGAACGTATTCAGCAGCTTGGCAGAGTGGCAGTGTGTGCTGTGCGGGGCATGGTGTGTGTGTGGGGAGGGGGGGGGGGGGGGGGAGTTGGTCATCCTGCAATTTAGGGCTTGTCTTCACTACGCTGGGGAGAGGTCGATCTTCTGGCGATCGATTTATAATGTCCTGTCAAGACACGATAAATCGATCACCAGCAGCTTCCCCGTCGACTCCGGAAATCCAGCTTGCCAAGAGGCACAAGCTGGAGTCGACGGGGGAGCGCGCCACCGCCCGCCGCCGCCGTGAGGACGGCAGGTAAGTCGGCTGTGGATATGCCGTTTTCAGCTACGTTATTAACATAGCTGAAATTGTGTATCTACAGCCGATCTCCCCCCCTAGTGAAGACCAGCCCCATCTCAGTTATACGAAGGACTACGATACTGGCAACAGTGAGGTCACTCTTGATTAAACAAACGATGCCAAAATGCATCCACTGAGCCAAGGAATTAAATCTCTGAAAACCATCTAGGCCTGGTAAACTCAAGGGTTGTTTGTCTTTGTTGCTTATTCTTTATTTGCATTAACGCGCCAAAGCTTTTGGGACATGTCTCTGACTTAAAGGTGAAGTAAATTACGGGGTAGGCTGATGAAATGTCAAGGAATGCCCCCACAAAATTTCCCAGTGAATTCTGCAGCTTACTTAGTGGCAAGAAGGGAAACTGGGTAGCACTGTCTTCTGTAGGCAGAGTTGAAGGGGTTTTGGTCCTAATTTTAAATCAAAATGATCCATTCCCGGTCTATATCTCTGTGTTTCAAGGGGACTACAGCTATGTTTCCCGGATGGATGGGGGGGGGGGGGGGGAAGGGAAGGGAGACTCTTTTACCCCTCTGAATCGGTCTCATTGCTTACTCATCTGTTTTGTGGGAGGGGGTTTTAACGGCACCACTTGAATAGCAAGAAAAACAGTGTGCTATTTGGAGCTAAGAATGGCACTGTACTGGACAGCAAAACTGGAGAAATTCCTCGTTTTCTGATGCTTTTGAATGAATCTCCCTCTCAGCTGATATCTAACTTTTTACTAAGTATGTTTTTTGTTTATTATGTAGCAAAATTTTCCTTTTCAGGAAGCCAGACTCAATTCGCTTTGTAAAACCTCTGAACTGGGCTAACATGACAGCTGTCCCTTCGTAACACTTGTAAGACAAAATCCGAGACTCTACTTGAAGGCAAATTCTAGATCTTAAAAGGAGCCATTTAAAACAAGCAATGTAAGCTGCTGAAAACAACCAAACTATAGAAAAGGACAGAACATTCGTGTGTCGTGTTTTTCAAGCACATGATTCCTGTTTCCCACTGTAACATTTTTAGTAAAAAAAAAAACAAAAAAAAACCCAACCAAAACCCCAAATCAAAAATAGCCCCCAAACCCAGAAAACTACAGTATATGAAAACTTAAGACATAACAATAATGAAAAAAATGGTATTGAGTATACTTGATAATGATGTACACTTTAAAACAAATCAATAGACTATGATGTAAACAAAACAGTAAGATAACACTTTAAAAACAAGACAAACATTTATCCATCGATAGTATACAGTAAACCAACAGTCCACTGTGCAGATGCACTTATGATGGTAGTCATAAAATGATTAAGTGTGTTAAAGTAATGTGTTATAAAAGTCTATTATAATTGTCTACTTGTATATCTCATATAACAGAGTGCTGTTTGTTAATTGTTTCTATAGTGCTTTTTTTTTTTTTTTTTTTTTTTTTTTGACATTCCCATTGATCAGTTTTTGGTTAACATGTAGGCTGCGACAGGCTTACTGTAGAGGTGGTCGAAGAAGAAATGAGGGAGGAGGGAATATATACAGAAAGGCCATGTGCAGCTTCCCACCGAGAAGTCCTGGAACTCCGTAATTTTACTCTTCAGAATTTCAACATAGTCTGCTGGAAGAGGGGAAAAAATAACCAGTGAGAAACGGGAAATTAAAATCATGCTCATCTTGTTTTTGCATTTTCTAATGGGATCTGTAGACACCATTACCGTGGCACACAAGAACTTTCTGTCTGGGATGCAGTGTCTTACTCACTTCATTTTCTGACGTAGGGTGAAATTGCTAACACACTTGGTAGCCTTCTTAATCTGTACTTAGTGCTTTCTGTCCTCCGAGCACATGGCAAAGGTTGACATACTAATCTACAGAATACCCCTAGGAAGGCGGGGGAGTATTAGTCTGATTTCAGAGATGAGGAAGTGGGAGCAGAGAACAATAGCCTGGCTTGCACAAGTACTGAGCACCCTGGACTTCCCATCGACTTTAATGGGAATGGGGGAGACTCAGCACCCCCTGAAAATCAGGCTACAAGTGACATAACCCATGCCATAGACCAGAGCAGAACTCAGGGGTCCTGCATTCAGACCACACCTGGCTGGTAGCTGAGTCCCTGTATGTGCTTCCGGAATTCCCACCCCTAAAGTCAGGGACACAACAGTTAATGATACAGCCGGGTTAGCCAACTCTGACAATGTCTTTGCCTCTGGGTGGGGAGGCCTCTGGGAGTCCTTCAGGTGTCTGGAGAACTGAGCTACCTTCCAATCTGCTGCTATGTTGTTTACCCTCCTTCCATGGAGATGTGACCCCACATAGGGCACAGCTTGGAAATGCTGATTTAGACCCTGACTCACCAGGTGCCTCCCTTCAAGCGCTTTGCTGGCTCGGGGCCTGTCTACCAACTCCCAGGGTGGCACCCCAGAGACAGAAAGAAGAGTTCATAGGGAAGACCTTTATTCTGGGGACACACTTGAGGAAACAATCCTTGTTCACCGACCTCCAGGGCAGGCTGCAAAGCCCATTTGCTTTCCCCAGCTCCAAGGCGACTGCAATAGCAAGTACGTAAATGCTTTGCTGCATAGGGAGGGAATAAGAATGGGCATAAGTGCTTTCCAGGAGCGAGGCCTGTGTCTGGGCATAAGTGTGGGAAGGTGAGGGCCAGCTCTAGCTTTTTTGCCACCCCAAGCACAAAGAGTGCATCAGCCCCTCCCCCCCCCCCCCCAAAAAAGGGGCGGCCCGGAATGTGCCGCCCCAAGAATGGCTGGAATGCCGCCCCTTAAAACGTGCCACCCCAAGCATGTGATTCTTCTGCTGGTGCCGGCCCCGGGTAAGGTCTCTAACTCTTTGTCCACAAGGGCTTTCAACATGAGAAACTTCATAGTTTCAGAAGCTGCTTTTGAAATGACGAACTTAAATGTTTCAAGTAGGAGACTTCCCATCTCCTGGGAATGTCACAGACTTGGTCACTGTTTGAACAGCAAGTACCTGCACCCCCTATCATGAAAAAACTTGAACCATATGGTTTTCCCTCACCTCTTAGGAAATGGTTCTCAATTACTGATGGTATAAGTCTAAGAATTCCAAAAAATGAGACAAAAGGAAAAAAGCTTCAAAGTACTCCAAAGAGATCAAGAATGAGGTCAGGTTTTCTCTTTCAAGCCAATAAACTGCTGTTGGGCAGAACACACTACTTTGCATGTGTTAGAGAAATGATTTAACGCGTAAGGTGTCAAGTCAGCCTGGTGTTTCTGAAAAACGATGCACAACATAAAGCAGAAAATTGTCACTAACGAGGCTATCTCGGCATTCAGGCAGACACTGGCGGAGATATGCAGACATGATTAACACTCTCTCCACATACAGTATAGTTTACTGAACTCAGTAGAAATCAAGGTCATCACCAGCCTGACCAGTTCAAGTCAATTATTTCAGATATAATTACACAACTGTATTTCCCTTTCATTTTTGTCCTGGGGAAAAGTCGGATCACATATTTATGCAAATAAAATGGCTTCCATCATCACATTCACAGAACCCCCTTTTCTTTCCTTTAGTCTCTCAGTGGTAAAAACGCAGTGAAATCCCTATGTAAATAGCCTATCCATGCAAATAACAAGACACTGAAAATAACACTGATCCCACTGTAAATTTATACCAAACAAAGGCAGCATACTCTACTATTCTCACTCAGAGAGCAATAGCAGACTATGAATGCACCACGCTTTGCAAGGTTGTGGAAGAAATATATCATCTGCAGCCTTCCAACCAATTATCATAGCAAACAAGAATCTGAGGGAAGAGCACAAGGTGCCAGAAGTTCTCTGCTGATGGGAATCCATACAACAACAAGCTACACTGATGGACACCAGCTATCTGGTCTTACTTGCTCAAGCTGAGTAGATCTGCTACTAACTGCAAACCATAGCTTACACTTTTTAACTGACTCTTGCTATCAAAATATTATTTAGAATAAGAGTGAGTTACACTGTGGAACTTGCTAAGTAGTTTGGAACTGTCCAGTACATGAAACGGTCATATCAGGAGGGGATTGGTACATTTTAAAACACAAAAAACATTGTTTATCATAAGCCCTGAATTCAGGTGTGGAATTCCTGTTGACTGCAAGTTCTGCATGCAGAACGGGAGGAGGAGGGTTAAGTGGCACTTTTCAAGGATTCAATACCTTTATAAACAAACCCAACTGTAAATATTAACAGTTAAAAGAAACTTACTGTTCTATCAGGAACTTCTACATCTGTGAAACAAACATGCTGCTACTCAGTTCATCTACTGATAACTGGGATATCTACAGTAAAAAAGATTTCACGTTAACACATTTTCTTGAGATCATTTTATCCATTCATTCTTCAGCATTCATTTAAGACTAATCAATACATGTAAGCACTGCTGAAGCAGTATCTTAGAGAACATGAATTGATCCCAGTATTTATCCGTTTTACCAGGCATAAATAACTACCTAGTTACATCATTATTAATGCCCAGTGGAGTACCCGGTGATTGAACTTGGGAGTCCAACTCCATAGACTGTAAGACAGCAAAATGCCTTGTAAACTGCAGTTTTGGAAGGTTTAGGTATCACTTACAAAGAGCACACACAGCCATATACTAACACTGCATAGGAATTAGCGTTTTCCTTTTTGTGGCTGTATCATTATTAGGAGATCTAAAACTAGCAAAAAACAGAGAAACAAAATAGTTATACCCAGTGAAGACAGGCAAGCATTTGCAGCAGGCCAATTCTGAGCTCAGTCCTTATTCAGGGAAAACCCCAGGGCAGCCCATAGGGCTTTGTGTCTGAGTGAAGCCTGGTGAAGACCTACAGGCTTTGCCCTCTGTAGTTACTGTGGTATCATAGCTGTAGCAGTGCCCTGTAGAATAAAGTGATACCAGCTTTTCCTTTGAGTGGCTCTGATCCGGAGTAGGAGGAGGATGAACCAAATAAAATTGCAAACATTATAACTGAAAAAAACCGTACTGCTCCAAACTCTACCCTGGCCTCATCGGGAGAGGTTGTGGTTTACTGAATGTAAGGAAGCCTTCCTAAGATTTTGTGTCTTGTGTTCAGGACTGGTGCAGAAGCAGCCATCTCGATTGAATACCCTCAGAGCAATGTTTTGCAGATAATGACGGCTCGGCAAACATGCATGAAATCCTCTATATTAATAGCACTGGCAAAACAGTACATACTATACATACAAGGTCAATACTGTAGGGATGGGTGACTTGCTTCTGCTTTAACACACTTGAACCTTCCCCATGTTGTTATTTTAGAACCCAAACTTGGTTTGTTTGTTTTCTGACTTCCACTCCCGAGCCAGGACAGGACATGCCAAAATACCCCAGGAGAGCATGGCTAGTGCAGTATTTCTGCTCAGGAGAGAAATCAGGAGCGCTGTCAATCTTATGAGAAAGTCTCTTTTCTCTGTGAGTTTTACAGCCCAGTTTTGCACGACTCCCGAGCTCTGTAGAATGTGGAGACGCTTCCGGATGCTTCTCCAACCTACAAGTGAACTCTGGCTCTTCCAAGGCTCGCCCATCCTTGGGGTATTGCCAGAGAACCACCCAGACCAATGAACCAGGGCCCCCTCACCAATCCCCAAAGTATACACGCTGCCTGTCGAAGGGCCTGATCCTGTGCAGGGCAGAGCGCCTTGTGGGAGGTTCCACATGCCCTCTGCCCCTCAAGGGCAAAGAGGGGCTCAGTACCTCGCAGAAGGTGCTCAGCGCCTCCTCGGATCGGGCCCTCCGAGTCATCTAGTTCTGAACATGTGAAAGAAAGCTATTTAAAGGGCCAAACCTGATTGGCTGTAGCTGTTGCAGCGAAGGGGACGCTGGTGGCAGGTGTTGTTGCTGCAGACACAGTGGTGGGCGTAGCACCGTGCATCATGGGCACTTTCAGTAGGGAACCATGGAAGCGACATACGGGAGGGTGGAGCATTTATGTAACCATGGCAACATGTGGTGGATTTGGGGGCGTGGCAGGTATCACAGCAACAAGCCATGTGACATCATCATGAAGGATACACCGGGGCGCAGCATGCAATCACAGTGCAAAGCAAGACAGCGTTGGGAAAAAAATAAACAAGAGAAAAGGGGAAAAGCCAATTACAATTATAATTAAGGAAAAAACTAAAACATTCTCAACACTTAGTACATTTATAAGCAGAACATGATGTATTAGACTCCAAGGCCAAATTTCCAAAGGAGGATGGGACGGGGTGTGCTAACAAAACACTTATGTCACTGCTTGCATGTGGGTGGCCAGACACGCCGCGAAGGCAAGTTTCTTTTCTGGGGGCATTTTGGCGAGTGCACCCGTTCCAGCCGGCTTTGAAAGTTTGCCCCCAATTACGAATTAAAAGTACATGGTGCACTTCATAGCAAGTTTTCCGACAAGACATTGTCGTCATGGCACATATTACAGCTATGATCCCACTGGGTAACATGGCTAGCAGCTGCAACATCCTTTTAAAGGTGCTCTCCCCTCTCTACAACAGGGCCTTCCCCTGGGGACAGAACAGAGCTGATAGCACTGTGAGTGAGGGACTGGCCACCTGAGCACTGTACGTACAGATTTACCAGGTTTTCTTTCTGTACAATTCTAGAGGATTTGGCAAAATTCCCTCTTAGGGTGAGGAGGGAAAAATAATTCCAAATGTTTACAATCCAGCTCAACAGAAACAGCCCCTGAAATTCCGTACAGTGATTCTAGAAAGAACCATGACACAGTAGAGATCTGTAATCTTTCTTTCAGACTCAGAAAGCTTTGCTTTTACATCAGGCAGCAGTTAGAGGAAGCACTGCCAACACATGCAGACTGCATTCCAATGGACAGCACTTTATCGAGGGAGGGAGACGGCTGGAGGGAGGGAGACGGCTGCTTCCTGAGGAACTCGTGGGGACTTTACGAGCTAGGACTGCTCAGGCAAACGTGTGTGACAAAGAGAAGAGCATGAAATTCTGCTCAACCCTTGCTATTCCTGTCAGAGCCCCATTAGCATCAGTGGGAGTTAGACAAGCACCCAATGGGGAGGAGAGACCCATTCCAACTGGCCCTAGGTTGGCCTGGGGATATTCAGGTGAGTTTAGCATACATTCAGCAAAGGGGATTCCTGTTCAGAGCTTGCCAGCAGGCATTGATAACGGTCTGCAACAGTCTGCCCTGACCCCAGCCGCTCTGCTGTGGATTGCTAGCCGCCAGCAGCCCTGCTTCCCCAGTTACCACGGTTGTGTAATGTGATTTTCTGTCAGACCCTAAAAGCGCCACAGGCTCCCTGCACAGCTCTGGGGAAGGGCTTTAGATCACTCCTCTGCCCTGGCTGCAGTTATATAAACAAATGGTGTGGTTTGGGGTGGGTGCTCCAGCCAGTGACTGGGGGGATGGGGAGGAGAGAGGATGGGGAACTTGGTGATGGAAGGAGAGAGGATAGGGAACCGGGAGGGCCCCTCGCTCGGCGACTGGACATGTGCGTTAGGGTACGGGGAGGGCACACTGAAGCTGGGCCTTTGATCATTCCCTGTAGCCTGCTGACTGGAGAGCTGTGAACCAAGGTACACACCCTCTTTTAGGGCAATGTCCCGTATGCTTTCTTCCCCAGCTGTCTGTCGGGGACCCTGTTAGCAAGCTCCCAACTTCACTCCCCCGAGCAAGGGCGAGTTACAGGGCCTGATACCGCTCTCAGCGCAGCCCGAGTGGGCGGTAAGTGCATTGAAGTCAGTGGAATCACCCGGCTAGAACAGTCCCCAGAGAGCGGAGAACCAGGCCCAGCGCCCAGGAGATGGGCACTCCACCAGGCCTTCGTGCTCGGAAGCAGTCCAGCCGGGTGCGGGTCTGCCTTCTCCCTGCACCGCTCTCGCCTCAGCCTGCAGGACACGAAGCAGCAGAGCCCATCACATCCATGGGTGCCCAACTCTTCTGGAAGCTAGTCAGTGCTGGAACCAGTGCCTGGCTCCACAGGCTGGCGACCTGCAGGCATGTGGGCTCTGAAAGTCAGGGCCACCAGAGTGCTGTGGGTACTGGGTAGGAAAGCAATAGCTCTAAACTCATTTCTGATAATAGACTTTCAGATCCCACCCTGCCCCCGCCCAACCTGTGCTCCTTGGAGACTCTGCATTCGTTTTAGACGGCTCCACTCCTCAATGGGATAGTCTGAGAGCACTGGCCTGTTACTGGCCTAGCTCCATCCCAGAGCGAAGGCCGAAAGTCCATCCTTAACCTACCCTGCTATGTCCAGCTACTGCAGATGGGAGGGTGAGTGAGGAGACTCCTTGTACCGTTTGCACAACAGTATCTGATTCTTAATAGGAACCAGCCACAATTACACTGAGTAGATGGGTCACCACATCCTGAGCCAGAACTCTTTGGTTCCAGCATTGAGAGCAGTTCCTCCTTAGCATTTCCTTCTCAGGTGGGGCTCAGTCACAGTGTCAGTGGTACCTTGACATGGGTCTGGGGACCTGCACAGCACATGGGCAATTTCCTTAGCAGCATATTTTAGAGGCTGCTCTTCAGCTGGTGCAAACCAGCACAGCTCTGCTGACGTACAGAGCCATGCACATTTACGGCAGCTGAAGGGCTGGGTCGAAACACATCTCTGATTAGAACAATAGTCTTTCCAAAAATATCAGTGTTACGAGAGATTAAACATTCTCAGAGACGGGACTCAAATCCAACCTACAGTGTGCTGGATGCCACAAGAATCACCCCATAGCCATTCCCTTTCCCTGCATGGCCAAATTCAGGCCACAAAGATGCATAAAGCAGACCCTTTTGTTAGTCATATGAATTACTGCATTGCACAGAAATGAAAGGGATACAACCATCTGAGCCATCAAGACGCCTGGACAGTCAATCACACCACTCAGCCACCCACGTTCTCACGGGCCCACAGTGACTCGCTGTCTCTTTCAGGTTAGGGAAAGTTGAGAAGTTTGTGTAGAGAAACCTACCAACGCTTGCAGTGGGTGTCATGCACAGTACTGACCCTGCACACCATGCAGTGAAGCGTGGAAAGATGAACAAAAGGGATATTTCATTAGTGAAGCGTTAGTGTTAGAAAGAACTTTAATTCAAAGCAGGTGTTCTCTTTGCAGCATTCAGTATTAAAGCACATGCAAAAACAGATTCTGCATATTGATACATAGATATTTTAAACTCAGTTTTAAGATCACAGCAAACCAAAATCATTCTTGGATTCTTGGGTAGAGAATGTATTTCCCCCGTCCTTCTCGGAATGAAGTGAGGAGTTGCACAATGAGAGTTGGGGTCAGTCTGGATTATTTAATATCAAGCATGTCAGTTTCTTTGTGTGTGGGGGGAGGGGGAAATGGATATTTTAACACAATTAACACATCACTTTGCAAATATACAAACTGATCATGTTAAAGGCAATAGGGTTTCACTTGCAAGAACTGCACCTTCTGAAGTCTTTGTCTGGTACAAAATGGGCAAGCCAGCAGGATAGGCAAAGAGGTTACTCTGCAAGCAGGTGTTGTTGGTTTAAAGTCTCAATATTAAGCTGAAAGAGGCAGTTTGTCTGGTCTTGACACAGCCATGGCAGTGGTGCTATTCCAGACATACGCCGTGACTTCCCTCATGCAGTGCCCCAAATGATCAGTAGTGCACCTGATCACTGTGTAACTGACACAGGAAAATCTTATCGAAGCAAACATTTCACCTGGCCTCATGCTGTCACAGTTTGCCTGGCTGTCACCCTCCAACCTAGAGACTGGTTGTGTCTAAATGGAGCTGACGCATAAAAGCAAAGACCAAAGTGCAGGGCTGCAGTGAAGATGGATGTTGAGATGATGGGGTGAGAGGCTGCAGCCCTATGGAAAACCAACCTATTGCTCAGCCGTGTGGGGTGGGAATATTTTGACGGCTAAGGTGGACTCCTCAGTTCCTTGGCACATCAAAGAAATCTACATTTACTGGACTTGCTTTAAAAAACCCCAAACACGCTTGTTCTCTGGTTGAAGATTTGGTTTGGTCAGACCAATGCTAGTCTCCAGATACTAGCAGGTGCCAGCAAATAGCCTTACTGTGCACCAGGCCCATGTGTGACGCCATTGTCATTAATGGGAGTTGAGCCTGCATGGGTCAAAGGCATGAGATGGCCATAAGAGTTTGAAGCAAAAGCTATTGTTATTGTGCTAACACCACTAACGCCTTGGTGTGTAGATTTTGGAGCCAGGCTGAGTGATGGGGCCTGTTAAGAAATTCTCAGTGCTGTCTGATAAGAGGCACCTCAGGAATCAGACAAAAGATATCCCCAGCAGAAGGAACATGTCCGTTGGCATCTAAAGGAGTTGCTGTGAGATCTGCTGGACGCTGCAAGTAGTACTTTGCCGAGTACGATTAGTGATGCGTTCTACTTGCTCTCTGTCTGTCAACATGAAAAGCCACTAAACTGGAAGAACGAGTCTTATCCATTCCTGAAATCTGATTATTTTGTATTTAACATGTGAATATTCCATCTTCTCTTTGCCAAAAGTTGTCAGCCTCTTTCCTTTATTAGCCAAAAACCAACACATGCATGAAAAAGGGTTTAGATTTCAGGAATCCAGGTTTGATCGTCTAGCAGAAACTTCTTGTGGAAGGCAGACCTGGTCTCCCATTGCTCTCTCTCACTGAGCCATCTCTGGCTTGAGGAGTTTTACCACCATCTCCACCTGGGACAGGGCAGGCCCGTGATGGGTTAATTTAAAAGGTGCGGTCAGAGGGCTGTTTTTGTGTATTTCTGTAAATATCATTGGGCAGGTGAATGGGGCAAGGTTAAAAAAAAAACTAGACTCAAATTCTACGATGCTTTGGCAAGGAAAATAATATTAACATTGAGAATGTTCCCAAATCAGCCATGAATAATAACTTAACTGGCTAACTGGCAGTCTTATACCCCCTTACCCCAGTCGCTATCTTTATTTATATATGAATAACTGAACTGCATCTTTCAGTTTTATCTGGAGACTTCAAAGGCAGAATAAAAGCTTGGGTGGGAATTTAACTGCTTTTTAAAAGCTTTGGCCAAAAAATTGGTAAGAGGGAAATGTATGCCTTTAAGAAAAGATTTATTTAATTTACTTGTATTAAAATGAGCCATTTCCTCTTCAAACACTGGGGCAGCTGGAACGTTTAGAGTCACTGAGCTGTAATCACAAAGACTGGATGGATTGGATAGATACCTGCAGTTTTAAAAGGGACATGCTATTTTTCTAGAGAGGGATACAAAATACGTTCAAGTGACCTCAGAGTGCTACCCAAGAGTCCAGGAAACAGTTTGGGATTCACCAAGTGAACAATAAAGAAGAGCAACAAGAAGTATGAATTAGAGAAACACGTGGCCATTCGTCCTCGTTTGATTACAAAAAGAATGACCAAGAAGGTACCTTTAAAAGTACAAAGCTTTGAATTGTAGTAGTGAAGGAAAGAGTCAAACAACAAACTAACATTCGGTGGCTTCTGTAAAAGAAACACCGCTGTTCTGTATACATTTTGCTAAGGGTCTATTACAAATCCACTCATTAACTCAATCTCTAGAACGCGTCTTGTATCAGGAAAAAACTACGGGAGAACTTACCTGTAGGGATAAATGTAGGCTGCTGCAACTGCATGTTAGCTAGAGCCTGTTGGTAGTGGAAAACGCTTGGGTTAAAGACTGTGGTGGCACCATTGTTTTTTTCAAGTGCTGGCCTCTTTGGTAAAGGTTGAAGTGCACCAGGCGGCAGGGCCTGTGGACGAGGGAGTCGTTAAAGACAAGTAGCAAAAAAAGGGGAAACAAAATTAGACAAAGCATGCAATCAATATTATGGGGCCTGGCCTGCAAGTCTCCTGCAACTGTATCAACTTAGCAAGACAAGAAACAGAAGAGCAGCTAATCACGGTAAAGTAGTAGGTATACACAGGTTGACTACGTAAGCAGTTAGTAAAGACAAGAAGAGAGGGCCCCAAATTAAAAGTGCTGGGAATGCTAAGGAAGCTTTCCAATCGGACTGATTTATGCGCACAGAAAAAAAGGAGAAAGAATTTGGGCAGGACACAACAAAAAGCAGTTGCAGGCAACAAGTGTTTTAAAACTGTTAACTAAGAGAAACATAGCGGATAGCAATTTAAAATAAGAAGATTAGCATAAGCAACAGTGCAACAGAAAAAATGAGCTTGCTCTGCTAATGTTTGTTTAAATATCTGCCTGTGTGTGCATAGTTACATTTAGATTGTATTAGGGTGGCAAAGTGGTAGTAGCTGCCAGTTTTATGCCATGCCTGGGTTTCTACTTGTTACTAGAGATGATGAACAATACTTAATATTGGGCCTGATTCTCCTTTCACTTACAACAGCTTTCCACCTCTAGTAATGACCTTGACTTCAGCAGAGTTACTTCTGATTTACATTAGAGTGACACTAGAATCAGCCCTATGTTTTTATGTTCTTTAGAATATTTCCTGCTGTCAGTTTATAGGGAACACGTCAAGTAACAAGGCTGGGGTTTGTCTTCCTAAGCAACAAATCTTCTCCATTTGCTCTATCACATTACAGCACCTCCACTCAGTCAAACCTGTTTCATGATCAGACTTGGGAGAAAGCTTTAACCTAGCTCAGGAGCTTTTCTTGGTAAGTTACTCAACAACACAATTGTAAGCCAAGTTCTTAGGAAACAAGGACCGCTGCTAATGATTTACAGCTTTTCATTGTACCAAGGGAGAGAATTTCATTTCCCCTCCCCCCCCCCCCACATTGGGATAGGAAAGGCTGCTTGTCAGTTACCCCTACAATCCTTCTGCATGTAAGTTTCCTTTGACTTCATTGAGAATTCAGGCAAGTGGAAGCCATTCAGGATCAGGTAGTTTCTGCCTGGCTGATGGAATGTAGCAAAGCGATGGCTCATAAATAGGACTGTTTCAATCACCCCTATTTCTTCAAATAAATGCAAGTCAAGGTTCCAAAGCACAAAGAGCTTTAGCTAACAGAGGGTTATAAGGCTACACATAGAGCACTTGTTAGAAACGACAGGAGGAAAGCAGCTTATAAATGGCATGAATGGAAATATACAGTAGACTCTATCCATTAAAACTTCCAACAGTTTGTTGCTGTACAGAAACAGGTTTCACTTAAGTTTTAAACTGCTATAGGAGACTGCGCATCTGAGAAATGTCATACCGGTTACCTCCAGGCAAAATGTGACTTCTTTATGACCATGTTTCCAGGGCTATTTTTGTTTGGGTTTTTGTCTGAATGCAATCAATTTACCAGAAGCAATTCTATTTGCAAAAACTGCTCTCAGATAAGCACACCTCTCCCATTGAAGCCTGCATGCACCTGAGGGCAGAATTTTGGCAAGGAGTATCTCTCTATTAGACTTAGCTGGTCAGTTTTAGATACAGCACATGTAAGTGGGTTAAGGTTTTCAAATGTGGGTACTGAAAGGTAAGCACTTAAATCCACATTTAGAGACCTATCAAAGAGGCCTCATTTATAGAGATGCAGAGCCCAAAAATGTCGTATTTCACTGATAATGATAGGATAAAGAGTTTTTCTCCCTGAAGATTATATATACATGGCCATCCGACATAATAGCACATGTATGTAGATGTACGTATGTGCTGTTCCTCCATTCCTGAGCCCAGTCCCTCCGCTGCTGTAAATAGAAGTAGCTTCATGTACTTGAAAGAAACTGAGTCATGCCAACTGAAGATTGGTCCATGTAGGCTCATAGATGAATCATGCCCCAAAGGGAAACCACCTTTTCCAGATATTTCCCCAACCCCCCAGACAGGAGGTCAGTAATGACAGTGAAGCGGCTTGCTGTGTGCCAGGCAGAGAGCCTTAGACTCATACTCTATTGAACAACAAGGGCACATGTTGTATCACATTGGAACTGCCCAGAGCTCAGATGGTAGAGGTGGCATCTGGGTTCCCATCTCTGCTTCCATTTCAGAGCTGTCAGCCAGGCGATGGCCTTTGAGCTGTTCAGTCCCCTGACGGCTCTCCCAGGGTGGCTGTCAATTTGTTGGGAAGAGGCCCTGAAGACACTTCCCTGATGAGCCTGAGTGCCATAGATGCTACCAGGCAGGGCAGAGATTGGGGAACGGTAGAGGATTTGGGTGGGAAACATCCTCCTGTCAGGATGTGTGTTGCTTCTCCAGGCAGTTTACAAAGCTCCTGTGTTCTGTGCTGTTGAAGCCACTGGCCCATGATTTGGCCCGAACCAGAGGGATCCTTTTACCTGCCACTGGAATGCAGCCACCTCTGGGGTGAAACGCTATTTTAACAGCACACAGCAACGCACTAGAGTCACACAGATTTGTTTATGGACAGAAGTAAAGCGCGATACTGTATCCAATTAAAAAGGCAGGGTGTGTGGGGACAGGCAGAGCTGGACTCTGGCCAGGACACTGGGGCAAAGAAGACTAAGTCTTCTGAGAAATGGGATGAGATCTTTAATGGCCTCCAACAGTCAGGGCCTGGGGACAGCGTCACTTCCAGTGGCACATTTCCCATGGCATGATGCACTGACTCCCGAGGGAACAGCCCGACCTGCTGAATCAGCCAAGGTGCTCCTTGCAGAACCCACACTGGGCAGCAGGGGGCTCACGTGCAGCCTGCGGACAGGGAGCGGGACCTTGCTCAGGCCGGGATATCCATTCGTGATTTGTGCTCTGTGACTGGTCACCTAAACGAGGTGGGGTAGTTTTTGCTCCCAGGCCTGTTTGGCGCCGACCTGCATTTGCATGCTAGTCATCCCTCCCTCCACGCGTGGATATGGGCATGGCAAAGAGTCATTCTCAAAGCAGTGTGAAAAGAAACCTTCCTGACTGACGGGGTGAGTGTCAGGGGATAAAAGTGGGATGCTGCCCACCTGGCTGAATCGAAACGTGATTCAGAACTGGCCATTGTGTTGGTTAATAATTTTCCCTCTGACTTACGTTGTTCATGCAGGCGGTTTACTGGCCACTCAAAGTCTTACTTGGACAGTAATCTCCGAGGGGCAGGAATTGTCTTTTTGTTCTGTTTCCACAATGGCTCCTGGCCATGACTGGAGTCCCTCATGATACGGTAACACAAATAATAAATAATCATTTCAAAGGGACTGAGCAGGGCAATCCATAAATATTAGAAGCATCCTGAGCCCTCTCTCTGCCAGATGATTTGGATGCACTATCCTAGGAAACTATTTATTTTGGTGCAGGATTCAACACCAAATGTTCCAAAATCCAGGCTTCTTCGGAGGACAGCAGTGGGGCTGCAGGCAGCAAGTACTCAGCTATTCTAGGGCAGGAAGACTATTAAAGTTATTTAAGCATTTTGGGTTGGAGGCCAGATCTGTAAAGATATTTAGGTGCCTGGAGATGGAGACAGATGCTGCGTGGAATTCTCAAAAGTGCCTAGAGCCCAGATTCACAAAGGCACCTTTATCTGCATCTTTAGGAACCCAAAGACCTTTAAAAATCTGACCCTAGATCCTCCAGTCCTGTGGTTTTCTACCTGTGTAAGATTTCCAATGGTAACACACTTCCATTCAAAAGGTTTTAGGGGTCCGCAAATGAACAAAAAGGTTGAAGACCACTGCTCTAGTCTGTCCACATTCTGCTTCTGAGAATGGAAAGGGGAGAGTCAACGTGAGTTCTTTTCCGCCTGCCATGTCTCCAGTATTGGAAGTGGTGGATCGTGGGAAGACATGACTTCCACTGAGAGCCACCCTGCAGGCTTTGTGCTAGCGGACTGGCACAAATCAGCTACAGCAAGAGCCAGCAATAGGCCTTTGTTGTTTCTTTTTTATGCGATCTAACTCCTATGGCAGTGAATGGAAGCTGGTGGCCTAACAAGATTTCCTAGGTAGCTATTGTATGTGTTATTCATGGTTCTGATAGGGAATTCTATTGCCCATTTAAACAAAAATATGAAGTCTTAAGGGGTCCTTGCCCTAAAAATTACACCTCTGTTGAGAAACATTCCCCCAATAGAGGGTTTAAACAAATATGTTAATTTCCCAACCTCTAGATTAGCTGCTCAACCAACAATCAGAACCAACTCCCATGGAAATCTGTGGGAATCTTCCCAGGGAAGTCAATGGGCTTTGGAGCAGTCCTAAAAATGTGTCCCTTTAAGGATTTTAATTACTAGCAAAAAATAGCAGTGACCGATGAGTTTCCCGTTTCCTTCAATGGTAAACATTTCCATTCCTCCCCGAGGGTGGGGGGGAGGGTTCATTTCCTAGACTGGTCACTGGTCACTGCCGGCTGAGCTTTGGGGAAGAAGTGAGTAAAACAGTATCTCAAAGGGGGTGGATGGAAATCCCAAATTTTTGGAAAATCTCAACAGCACTGAATAGATAACAAAAAATCACTAATAAAAATTAACATCCTGCCGTACAGCCCATATACAGCAAAAAAAACCTCAGTCTGAAACAACTGGCAATGCTTAAATAAACCCTCACTGTTGGGGTGTCTAATGATAAGGCTGCTGGACACAGGATAAGAGTGGCTTGAATGGTGTCTCTGTATTTAGGCTTGGAAGGATTGGGTTTTTAATCGGTAACTGTTGGTAAGCGGAGACTTCACCATACACACACACACACACACACACACACACACACACACACACACACACACACACACGGATGAAAAAAATATTTCCATGGAATTTGCAGATGAGCAAAGTAGGAAAAATTCTGCTTGAGAATGTATCAGGGTATGATTTAAGGTTATTGACTTGTAATTGTGATGTGCGATGTTGGCAATTTGTGTTCGAGCAGTTTTAAAACTTTGTTGAATCTCAATGTCCGCAGTCATTAAATAATTATTGTCTGATCTTCCTATTGTCTGCCAAAATGCCTCCCCACCCATAATTTCCTGCAACTGCGAAAATTTAAATCAATTTAAAAAAACCTTAAAACCCATAATTTTGTGTAACTGTCCAAATTTAAATCGATAAACATTGAAAAAAATCAGAGAGGTAGCCGTGTTTGTTACCTCTGCTATTCCAGACTAAGAGTCCTGTGGCACCTTAAAGACTAACTAAAGAGTTAGTCTTTAAGGTGCCACAGGACACACTGTTACCATTGAAAAAAATGTTTAAAATAATATCACTATTATCCCTCAAAATGACCGAATTCTGCCAAGTCTCTCTCTATTGTACCCCCAGGGTTTTCTGACACATTCAGTGCCTTTCAGAAGGGAGGTGTGAAAGACTCCTACTCAGCCCCAGGTTTTACAATGCCACAGGTGCTCGTGTTTGAAAACAGGCTGATTAAAAACAGTGTGATAATTAAATGGCTCCAGAAATGCATCTGGGTTTCTTGAAGAAAAGCTCAGAGGGTGAATAGTTTCCAAAGGCCTAAACAGAGAAATGCACCGTTTTGGCACGGACTGTCATGTCTGAAAGAACGTGGTGACATTTCGCTCAGGATGGGCAGTCTCCTCATGGCGCAACACAAAGTAACCAATGAAAAGGTATTCATGCAGTCTAAGATGGTCACATGCAAAGCAAGAAGGTGAAAGGTCCAAGTACCAGGTCAAAGGTTGCCTCGAGGGGTCGCTTCAGTGATCTGACAGCTGGCTGAGTCTTAATTAGCAGGCAGCGAGCACATGATGGCAATGGGCCAAAGGGGGGATTCAAGCACAACAACAAAAAACAGCAAGCAAAGGTGCGTCAAAAGGAGAGCAACATTGTGGACAGGTGAAGAGAAAAAAAAAATGAATGCATTATACAATATATTAAAAAGACTAGGCATGCACAACGTGGAGGGTTCGCTACAGTTAATCGGACTACTGACTAGTCAGCTTTTCTCTCACGGCAATCTTTAAGGTCAAAGCAATCACCTCACAGATCACAGAAAGCATTTGACCTAAACTAATTTAACTGCGACTCGTGATATCTCAGCCTATGGTGACTTCAGAATTAGCTGGTGGAGCTGGAAGTTTTTAACCATGTTTTTCATGCTTTATTCAATGTTATGGCGTGGCATGCTGGACTTTGGGCGTCAATCTGCAGTGATACCGCACACGTGAGTCAGTAGGGACTGCTCGTGGCAAGCTCAGGAAGGGTGCTCCGGCACATGCTTAAGTGCTTTTCTGAATTGGGGCCCAGCAGCCTGATCTGAATCCCACTGACTTCGGTGGAGTTGGATCGGGCATTAAGTCAGTCAAGTCACTTGTGCATTAAGTGCCCACAGGATGGGCCCTTCAGAAAGATCTTCCTGAGCTTTTAGGAGACGAATGGATCCACAATGAATTTGACAGGGGCTTGTTCAGATGCTTTGCATCATCTGTGATTCCTGACCATTCTTTTCTTTTTAAAATTATCCTCCGCACCAGATATAAGAAATGCATCAAACCTCCAAAAGTGAATGAATAATGGAAACTGGTTTGGTGGTAAGTGTGTTGCAACAAGCAATCAAAACATATTTTAAAGGTACTAGTTAATGGCATACAAATAGGGTTAATTACTTTTATGATAGGAGCTGGCAGCATGAATAAAACATGCATTGGCTTTAATTTAGAAGACGTGTCCCAGGTAACTAGTAAAAACACGTGAGTTTACATTTCCCTGTCAAAAGATCTGAGTGAAATAGAGCTGTTCTTTCAACAAAAATAATCATGACGAATTGCTGCTCCTCTCCCTTTTTACAAATAAACTGTTTAGGGCAGATAAACACTGCAATATAAATTGGTTCCTCGTATACATCCTTCCATGGATTCTACTAGAGAGCAGCTCTTTTATTTATATAACTCAGGGCACAAACATAACATTGCTTCGTGCCTGAAGGATAATTGCTTCCAGTTTTTGCATTATGTTTCATCATGAATGGAAAGTACCCTCTCTTGATATCTGCGGGGAAAGTTGCTCCATAAAAGCCAATTAGTCTTAATTCATTAGCATTTCTAAATTAGCAAAAAAAGTAAGAACCATTTTCAATATTAATTAGCCATACAAGAATGTACAATAGCAATAACGCCTCCCCCAGACTCACTACCTCACCTCTTGCTACCTTTTGAAATGTTCTTATGGGACCATACCCTCAGTTGTGTAAATGGATGCATCTGCACTGAAGGGAGCAGAGCTGCATCCTTTCACACCCTGGCCCATGAGTATTAAAAGCTCCCTTGGCTTGTTTTTAGACCTTTATCACTCTGCTGCTTTGGGAAGTAAAGACTTCAATTAAAATGCACTCCAGGCTTGATTCTGTCTGGTGCTGGAGACTTTCTTCCAGCTACAGAGCATCTTCATCTCCCTTCGACTAGAGGGAATCATCGCCTCACAGCTTAGTAACAGCACGAGGCTGCTTAATTTTCTAGAATCAGCAGGTGAAATCCTGGCTCCACTATAGTCAACAGTTTTGCCATTGGCTTGATTGAATGGGGCAGGTATATTACCCATTCAGTTTGTAATCAAATTTGCTTTGCACACTATTCAGACTAAAATGGTAGCCAAGGCTTGCACAGGGAAAAGTTTGCGTTCATTGTCCGTGAAGTAGCATTAATGTTTGATGCATTTCACTCCATAATGTCCTGTCGGAAGACCATGTGCTTTGCCATCCGGTCCCCAAACAATGTGATACGATGTATCATGCTACACCGATTACAATGAAGGGATGGAGAGATGGACACACACTCGGCTCACCACTTAGACTTTTCCAAATACTTAGCACCACTTTTCTATGTCCTGCATATATAAAATCTTTTCATAATGGCTCTATGGTTTAATACAGTAGGTGATGTCCTTACCATTGCAGTTGCAGCTGTCTGGTTCACCTGGTGTTGAGCTGCCTTGATTTTGGCTTGCAGGTGTGCAGGGGGATGAAAGTACTTGCATTTCTCCCTAGAGCATCGGCCTTTGATGTAATCCATGCAAACTGTAACAGTGTTTTCATTTGTGTCTATCATTGCAATATCTATGGGGTGAGCATAACGGCAATCGTTCTCACCACGTGTGCAATTTCCACGCTGAAACTCTCGGCAAACCTTAAAAGAAAGTCACATAGTTGAGCAAGACATTGAGTTAACCTTCTCTCAGCATGCTCAGCCAGGGATGGCAGTCGAGCAGGCTGCATTACACTCGGTGGTTCTGATGCTACACACTTTAATCCCGTCGGGTTGCACTTGACAGTGCTATTCCCCATCAGTCTGGGTGCAGAATCATGATCTGGGCTATCTACAGTATTAACAATGGTAACAGGAAGTGTGGAACAGGCCAAGGGCAGAATTTAAACTTCTCAGGGTAAATCTTGGTCCCACTGAAGTCAATGGGAGTTTTGGCATTAACATACAGGGGCCAGTATTTTGCCCCTACCTTTAAGCTACATTATATTTGAATATTTCTGCCATTTTTGCCTTATTGAGATCTGAATTTAATAATATTCAGCAGAAAAGCTCTCTCTCAAGCAATACATGTAATGTACAAAGAGTAAGCTACTAACATTTGCGACAAGTCCCGCCTATGAATGTGCTGATCATTTTTCCCAATAAAACTTTGATTCACCAGTTACATGACAATGAGTTGGATGACAATGCGTTAAAACCCAATAACGAGCCCTGAAGCACGGATGGAATCCCCATCTTTGTGAAGGACAAGCTGCTCCTTATATATTATGAATAACAAAATTTCAAAGGCACAGAGCCACATTTCAGTAAAGTGGATTTTCAAGGTTTCCTTGATCTGGGGAATTTAGAAAAACCGCTTACTGATATATTGGGTCAAAATTCAGAGGTGCTGATGCTACTGGTGTCAGTTACATGCTTAGAGATGGGTCAGAAGGGCTGTAGCAGGAAAAGCAATCCCCCCGCAGGGTGTAAATGTGGAAGACAAAGAAGGGTGGTGGCTGAAGGAGCTGAGTGACATTTTTTACATTGACACCCTGAGAGATAATTTACACCAACGTTTGTGGCTCCCTTGCAATTTGGGCAATGGGCCCTTAATTCCTAAAACATACGTTCTGTCTAAACTCTACCCTTCTTTAGGTTTTCAATATACATACAGTATTAACACTCCCCAGGGTGCCCCCTAAATAAACACTGACTACTCCGAGGGGGGTTGTCTTATTGGAAAAGATGCCTTTATGCTCAAATGTTTATTCAACATTATACTTAAACTCCACGACCACCAACCACCCCCCACCAAGAAGTGTCACACTAAGTCTGAAGGGAAACAAAATGAACACTGTGATCTCAGCATAGGGCCTGATCCAAGTTCCCTGGAACTCAGTGAGAGTCTTTGCTCGACTTCAACAAGAACTGGATTGGGCCCACCTTGAAAAGAGGCTGTCACCTCCTGTCCACACCTAACCTAACTCATCACTACGGAAAGTTCTGCCTTAGGCGAGGTCACCCATTCACACCTAAGCCTGGCAAGTGGATCACTCCCAGAAAGCAATTCCATCGAATTGTGACCTCACAGAAACAGATCAAGGAGGAGATTGAGCTCCCACGCTTCCAGTCACTTTGGCTCGGGGTCACAATGAGCAACCAGTTGCAGGGTGTAGAAGCACCAACAACTTAAAAACTTCTTAACACAGAGTGAGGGTCTCAAAACAATGTGCCTTGCAAAGAAAGTGGATCAGAGTCTGCCCTGACTGACACCTGTGCACTGAAGGCCCCAATGCTGTTCTGGATTTTCACTTCTGCAACGGGGAGCAACATTTGGCCTAATGTGTCCCTTAAATCCCCTTCCAGAATACTGTGTTTTACAGTCCACATACCTCCAGTTTATCCGTACGCATCAGTTTCTGAGCAACAGAGCCTCCTGGTACTGTAACGGTAGGATTCCCGGAAACCAAGACAGGCGTATTTGGTAAAAGTTCTGCAGGAACCAAGCCCATCCCAGGAGAAACATGACTTAGGTAGGGACTAAAAGCCATGGTGGGACTAGTTGCAAGTGATGGAGTCACAGGAAACGTAGTCTGCATGTATGAAAAGAAAAGAAATATGTTACCACAATGCTCGGTCATGGATTATGGCAGTAAAAGTCTAGCTTGTAACACAGCGTGGTTAGCAACGTCCAAATGCTTTGCTTTTAGTCTATTAATTTACTGTCATTTACTTGTGATCCATTTGTTTCTGTTGACTCACACGTACGTGACGCATTCTAAACAAAAGTCGACTTCATTTGTAAGAACAAAGAGTATCGATGACCTTTACGTTTAACGACACAATTAAGAATGCAGGCCAGCAATCAGAGCAGGCGCAAATTAACCAGTCATCTCACTCCCAACCAGTTTTTCCCAAATGAATTTTTCCTTTACCTGACTCCTCGATGGGCCCATTCCTATAACATCCTAAGCATCCTGCAAGGTTGGGATCCGTATCTTTACCAACATCTATGCTCCTCACACAGAAGCTATTATTAGCACACACATCTAGCATCGAGGGGCTGGTCTTCACTGAGGGGAGATCGGCTGTAGATACGCAATTTCAGCTACGTAGTTGAAATCGGCATGTCTACAGCCAACTTACCTTCTGTCCTCACAACGGCGGCGGCACACTCCCCCGTCGACTCCAGCTTGCGCCTTTTGGTGAGCTGGAGTTCCGGAGTCGACGGGGGTGCCGCTGGCGATCGATTTATCGTGTCATATATCGATCACCAAAAGATTGATCACGGACCAGCGTAGTGAAGACAAGCCCGAAATGACCAAAGAACACCCAGGTGACTTGTCAGGTGGTACTCTTCTCTCTGATCCAGAACTAAACCAGTACCCTGGTATGGCATTAGGTGGTAGTGGGATACTAGAGGTGTCATGTTCTTAATAACACATAAAACAAAGCTCTTGAGTCTGGACCACAGCTGATCATTAAAGATCACATGGCAGTTTGGTAAGAGCAGCAAAGTTGTCCAAGAGTTATCCAAGTGTCCTGGCCAGTTTCCGTCTTGGCAACTCCCCCAGCAATGTCAGTTGGATAAGAGGATATTCACTCTCTCTTTTGGCCCAGATCTAGCATAGCACTTAAGTGGGTGCTTAACCTTAATCATGTGAACAGTCCCACTGAATTCAATGGGAATTTTGATGTGTTTAACATTAAGCAAGGGGCTGGGGATTGGACTAGAATAGATGATCTCTTGAGCTCCTGCCCAGCCCTCCACTTCTATAATTCTATATGCTTAAGTGCTTTGTCAGATCAGGGCCCAAAATGATTGCTGTGTATTGGGAAACTACTGCAATGTTTCAGGAATGGTGAGGAGATGTGTGTGTGTAGTCAGTGTGTGCGCCTTTCTACTTTGTAATGTGCTTTGGGAAGGAAGACACTACCCTGCTGAACACAAGACTATCCACCACTGCTGTCTTAGCAGTCAAAGCTTCTACTGGAGAACGTCAAAGTCACAGCAGTGATGGAATTTAAGGCCAGAAGGGAACACCTGATCACCTGGTCTGCACTCCTATACCACTGGTGCCACCCAGCACCCCCACACTAAACCCCATAACTGACACTAGATCCAGCTAGGGCAGCCTTCAGCTTTCCCTTGCTGACAATGAATCTCCACTTCAGCTGCAGTTCAGCCCCTCTGAAGCTGCAGTAGGAACCCGTGAATTAGTGCTGCCTCAAAACATTGGTCAGGCCCACTCTCACTCCTGATCTGTGAAAATGCCAGCGGACACAGAAAGAAGCTGCATGCACGCCGGGCCCGATGCAAAGCCTGTAGAAGGCAATGGGAATCCTTCTATAGAGTTCAATAGGCTTTGGTCAGGCCCAGAGTGAGGTGAGCATGGGGGGCTCGTAATCATCATCGTTATCCTCCACAACATCAGTTGCCTTCGCTGTAACATTTTGGTTATAACAAAACCCTATTTACACACTCGCAAATCTCCAGTTCTACTGCACGCAGCGAGACTCACTGCTCAGCAATGAAAACAAGCCTACTGCAAGAAAATCACAAGCGTGTGCACAGACACACGAGCGCGCACAAACACATGGCCATGTGCACAGACATGTGCGTGCACAGACATGTACACACAAATATATACACATTAGCGCACACAGACACCCCCCCCCCAGGTTAACGTTTGATTTTTTTATACCCAAAATTCTCTTTTGATTGTGCCAATTTCGGAAAAGCTACCTGGGTATATTTTGTTTCTTGCCAGTTCTCTTTGCTAGCACTTTCACTTGCTAGCAAACACCTCGAGTGTTGTGAATCGGAATACATTATCTACTCTCCTTTGCCCAAGGTAACGTCAACCAAAGTACACCCCACATTCCTCACCTAACAGCTATCTAGAATGACTCCACTTTTGCAGCGTTGTGATGACAGCCAGCATCTGCCTTGTTTCTAGAACCAGGGTAGGGCTAGGTGGGCAAGGCCATTTCCCAAATCCATCCCTGCTGTGTGTGTCAGAATGAGCCGAGACAGGCACGCCAGAGCTAAAAAATTCTCTCTCTAAATGACAAATCCAGTTTTCCTCCTTTGGGTCCACACCATGTTGGAGCCTGATCCAAGACTCACCAAAGTGGATGGGAGATTTTCAATATTACATCTGAGCAATTTCAGCACACAGCCCTTTAATAGACCACTCTGCGGCTCCCAGCCACACTGTATCTTCTGTTAGAAAAACTCTTGGAGGGTCCTGAAATATGTGGCTCCCCAAAACCGCGTGGCAGGTCAGTGGAAGGCAGCAGCGCGCAGACAGGTTTTATTGTTTAGAAGCGCTAGTAATTACAGGGGTGTCTGTTGGCGTTTCCATTGCTAATCCTTTTTTACAGGTGCTTATAACAGGGTGAGTTCTAACAGCATCAGGCTGGAACTTGACGCAGCCCTTGTTTTACGGCCACACTCATCCACTGTGGTCCAAACTTTCCCACCCACGTGTGCTTAGGTGTGCGTACGATCAGTGCTGACCTACTTTTCACCAGCTGCTCACGACCCATGGGAGTCAAATGGCCATCCTGGCCCGGAGGGAGCCTGGCGGAGAAACTCCTATGTCACCCCGGCAGGGTAAACCCTTCAGAGGGGCCTTTAAGCCAAGTTTACAGCTGACTATGGCTGCTCTGAACCTCAGCTGAGCCAAGGGTGTGCCCCACAGAGGCTACAGCTCAGAGATGAAGGAAGGAAGGATGTTCCTCCTGGCTGCTACTGCTGCTTCCAGATGGAGCAGGGCATGGAAAGCCAGCAGGCCTGGAGCCCTGGGCAGGGGTTCATGGTTCAGGAGGGGAGGCAGTGGGGACTGGAACACATGGCAGTAGCTGGAAGGAATATATCTGAGTGGTGTGAAATATTCCCAATGAAACACCAAACCACCCTCTCCACAAAGGCCTTTGGGTTTTTTTGGCAACTGGAAGATGGGCCCAGTTCCCTGAAAAACCCACTCCTACCCGCACATCCTTCATTCCTACCAGGCCCCTTCTCTAGGGGGAAGCAGCCAATTTCCAAACAAATAAGGGGTCATTCTGAGCATAGGGGGCTCTGAGATGGTGAAGATTACATCTTCACAGCATGAAAAACAGCCGTCTCTTGGAACCGCATGGAAAAGCAAAACAGAGGGGCCAAAATGTCTAGAATAAGGCTGTGGGAAACATCCAGGCAAAATGATTCAGACACACCATCCCCAGATTTGCCCAACTCATGTTCTCTCTCTCGCTCTCTCACGCATAGGGCCAGATTCTCGGCTCCATTATGGCCCCTTTGCACTGCTCCGATGGCAAATTTGCAGCTGGCTTACACGGCTACCCATGGATTCCCCCAAAGTACTCAGCATTCCCAGGGGGGTGGAGCTGATCTAGCAATCTTTCCATCACGTGTCTGCTGTCCCCCAGTTCATTTGCCAGTGTTTTCCAGGCCTAGGGGAACTCAAAGGTAGTATCACAGTACCTCTGCCCAACCCTCATCTTCCTGGTCCGGGGCAGAGCAGAGCTTGTCTGGATTGAAGAAATACATGCACATACATGAGTACACACACACACGGGTATGTGTGATGGGACAGGAGAGTCTTTTAATTGCTGCAGGTGACACGCACATTGGTTTACCCAATTCTCAGGAGGGCATCAGCCGCGTAGTCCTCGACGTTACATAACAATGGCTTCCGACTGTATAAAATCCACACTCCAGTGCTCCCCACCCTACCCTCGGGCTCAGATTAAAACTCATCAGCTTCCCATTCATTTTCCCTTGGACGGCTGCAAGTCCCCACTCCTGCCCTGCCACGGGCAGCCAGCTACTGCTCATGAAAACGAGCAATTGATGTCATGAGCCCTGGCCGTGTACACTGCAGCCCAGCATCATGCAAGCCTCCAGCAGACTGCCCAACGAGCCTCCGTCTTGACTGACAGTACAAATCCCTCCTTCCACGGGACTGTTACACAGAAACGCCTGGCGCAGCGGTTGATATCCCAGGTCATTTCATTGGTGACCAATGTGGAAGCAGACCATTGCCAATGAGAAGCGTGGTTAATGCCCTGTAACAATGGCCCGGGGAGAGTCTGGATTAGTGTGTTTTACAGGTGAAGAAGATGGCTTTCCTAATTGCCTGGCTCCTGCATCATTACCAGTAACAAAGACTGTGCAGGCCAAGTTCCGTCCTCCTGGAATCTGTGCGAGCTCCCCGTGCCAGATTCCTGCCCGAGGTAAAGGCAACAAACTCCTCGTACACAGTCAATCCCTGATCAGCACCACAAACGTAACTGGGCTGAAGTGTCTCTCCTTGAGACCCTCAACGAGGGCTTAGTCCTGGTCCCCTCACTCAGGCGATTAATCACTAATCCTATGTCCGAGCTCTTATCTAGTGCTGTTCATCAGTCAATTGCAAAGCGCTTCACAAAGCAGGCAAACTCTGCTTTGTGCGGGGAACGGGACGAAGGACGTCTCTACTGGTGCTGGCAATGGTTTAGGGGCAGTGTAGCGGTGTGCTGCATCCTCTCCTGCCCCTTCAGGGTATGGCTTGGGAGCTTCTGGGAACTCGTAGCCCTGAGACCCCCGGGGAGCTAAAGTTTCAGTGTAATACACCCAAGGACAGAGCTCTGGGACTCTCCCCAACATCAACGGGAGCTGCTCAGCACAGCTCCCTAACAGCAGGCTGCAAATGCTTTCCTCCTCTAGAGTGTTTTAAAGCCGAGGAGAAGTCCCAGCTGTCTATGTCCCCTCTAAGCTGCACGTCCCCATAGAAGGCTATAAAGGGCCACGCAGGCAGGGAGAGGCCCCTCACCCCCACCCCCGGCGCCGCCCCGGCGGGGAGAGGCCCCCCACCCCCGGCGCCGCCCCGGCGGGGAGAGGCCCCCCACCCCCGGCGCCGCCCCGGCGGGGAGAGGCTCCCCACCCCCGGCGCCGCCCCGGCGGGGAGAGGCTCCTCACCCCCGGCGCCGCCCCGCCGGGGAGAGGCCCCTCACCCCCAGCCCCGGCGCCGCCCCGGCGGGGAGAGGCCCCTCGCCCCTCACCCCGGCGCCGCCCCGGCGGGGAGAGGCCCCTCGCCCCTCACCCCGGCGCCGCCCCGGCGGGGAGAGGCCCCTCGCCCCTCACCCCGGCGCCGCCCCGGCGGGGAGAGGCCCCTCGCCCCTCACCCCGGCGCCGCCCCGGGGGGGAGAGGCCCCTCGCCCCTCACCCCGGCGCCGCCCCGGCGGGGAGAGGCCCCTCGCCCCTCACCCCGGCGCCGCCCCGGCGGGGAGAGGCCCCTCACCCCCAGCCCCGGAGCCGCCCCGGCGGGGAGAGAGATTCTCTCCTAGCTGCAGGCTGCTGTGGCAGGAGAAGGCTGGGTGGAGTCCTCACTCCCCACCACAGCCCTGGGGCAGCCTGCACCCCAAACCCTTCATCCCCAGCACCACCCCAGAACCTGCCCCCCCTCACCCCCTCATCCTCTGCCATAGCCCTGAGCCCCTCCGACACTCTGAACTCCTTGACCCCACCCACCACACATCACCTCCATATTGGTGCATATAACAAAATTCATTCCACACAAGGACGTAAAAAAGGAGAGGGAACACTGTCGACTGTCTCTATGAACGGTGTCCACTGCGTGAGTGGGCATGTGCCTGGGCTTTCAGCACGCACTGTCTGTGCGGACTGTACGCTCTTCTGGGCAGGAACTCACAGGCTCTGGATCAGAAAACCCACCTAGCACCTGCTGGGCGCTATATAAATAAGGCTGCTAGTACTACTAATTAACATCCCAGCCACCTTCACCTGGAAGACACTGGAGCAGTGAGGCATAGGAAACTGAGAGGACCCTTTCTTGTTGGGGAGGAGAGTGTGAGTGTGTGTGTGTGTGTGTGTGAGTGTGAGTGTGAGTGTGAGAGAGAGAGAGAGAGAGAGAGAGAGAGAGAGAGAGAGAGAGAGAGAGAGAGTGAGTGTGTATTTATGAGTGTGTGTGTGTGTGAATGTGCATGCACGCACGTGTGTGTGGCAGACAGACAGGAGAGTTTCATCTCTGCACAAGACCGGGTATGTTCGAAAGCAAAAGAGCTTTAGATCTGTTTTCTCTTACCACTCCCACAAGTCCTGCAGTGCCAGGGGCAGTGCCCCTCTTAGACATTTGTGTTTTTAAATGTAGCCCACATGGGCATTACCAGAAGCCCTGAACCTTAGGGAAATTGGTTACAATCTGGTGTCAGGAAGCTACAAACTGACAGCAGCTACCAATCTGGGTTCATCAATAAATAAACGTGTTGACAGCGAAGTAAAGAACGGCTGATGGGAAGGAGGTTCTCGATGGGGAGGCGGACGCAGCACCCTGTTTCTTTGGGAGCCGTTCAGCGAGGCGTACCGCAAATAGATTGAGTGGGGAGAGCAGCTTAAATTAGCAGCTAACCTCACTAGATGGAATGAAGGAGACAATCTAAATGTCCTCGTTCGCTGACTGAAAACAAGATGTGAGCTGCACATCAAAACCTCTCCATCTCGGGAGGGTGGCAAAAGAAAAGCGTTAAAAGAGGCTCTGGAAGGAGCACGGCTGAATGACAGCCACACGTGCAACTAGCTTGGGAAATGGGAACATGAAATGGCAAGCAAACCTGGCCGGCTGACTCACGGGGGGTGGGTTAGCTAACCTGAGGGGCAGTGAGAAGGGACCCAGGGCGTCTTGCTGGGATCAGAGTAGTGGGCCAGTGTGGATGCCAGGGGAGGAATAAGCAGTGCAGGAAGTGAGAGGGTGCCAGTGTGGAAAAGCAGCACAAATGCATTCTCAAAGAGAACGCCTCAATGGTCCAGCCAGCCAAGGGCGCTGCCTGCTCCGTTCAGAGCGGCGGGTCTGTGGGCTGCTCAGTGTCAAGCGTTCCTTTGTGGACTCTGGAGCGCAGCTTTTCCTGAGGCGTGAAACACGGTGGAGAAACGAGCCCAGTGGCAGGGCAAAGCAGCGTGGGAGCAGGAGTCTGAATCAGGCAATATCTGAGTGTCTGTTCCTCACACTGCATTTGACCCGGGACTTTGGTCTGGGCCTCGCAAAGGGTTAACTCCCCTAACAGATTTGGAGCTGTGCTGAATTTCCCTAATAGAAAACCTGTGAAGGCTGGTGCATAACACGGTGGGTGTGAAGGGGAGGCGCTGCTTTGAGAATCAGCACTAAAACCAGTCCCATCGAAGACAGAAATGCGTGTTACTGATCTGAGCAAAGATCCTGGAAGTATCAATGCAGAAGCAGCGTTAGGTAGAAGAATGAGACAGTTCTCTGCTAAGCAGGTACATATGGGTAGCTCAGGTGGCAGAGTAACAGCATTGGGCAGTCCCCAGCTGAAAACTGCCTGGGGAAAAGGTTCTGCAGTAGTGCGACCAAAACCGAGGAGATTGAAAAGCAGGATGTGAAAATGTTACAAATGACTGCTGAGGGCACGTCCTCATGATGTGGGACTCAGTGCAGATAAGTTCGGGATCTTTAGCATGGAGGCGAAGCACATCGAGATGAAAGCAACTGGCCTGAGAGTCCTTGTGCCTGATGAAAACAGATGCTCTTTTAACGGAAGAGAAACCGTTGGCTCAAAGACGATTTTGTTTACTGGCATCAGTGATGCAAAGCAAGGGTGTAAAACCTCACACCGCCTGCTGATCTTCAGCGCTCACACAGAAGGACACTCGATCTATTAGTGTTAATTTGTATCACGGTTTGGCTGAGACGCCTCAATTGTGAGGAAGGAGGAGTCAGTGTTTTGGGAACTGGCCTGAGATCTGGGTTCAAATCTCTGCCCTTCCACAGACCATCCACGTGACCTTGGGCGAGCATCTCCATGTGGAGCTGGAAGTGTAGTTACCAGCTCGCTAGCCACGACTGAGCTGGTCTGCCAGAAACAGCCACGCAGGTGCTGAGGAACAAGCAGTGGGATGATCCCACCCAAGACTGTAGGAACTTAGCCCATCCCGCTGCCCTCCGCGTGGGGACACTGGTGTTTTCAGCACGTCGGCTCGGTCAAAGCTAGACTGCCTAGCCAAGCTGGGAACACCACATCCAGCTCTGCGAGTAGCTGTACCCTCAGCCCATCTGGTACTCGGTTCCCCCTCTGTAAGCAGGAGGAACAGCGCTGCCTGTGTCGAGGGTGTGGAGGGGGAGGATAAATGTATCAAAGTTCGGATACTACAGTGATGGGCGTCATACAAGTGACTGAGGTAGGGTGTGCGAGATATTGTCAATACACCTGGAAAGAGAGTCTCACCCTGACAGAGCTTATCCTCTAAATGGATGAAGGGCTCAAAGGAAAATAAAGTCCCTGAGAGAGATGAATGGACTTGCCCAAGGCCACAGGGCTGCTCAGTGGCAGAGCTGGGATGGGAATTGAAGACAGGTGTCTTGACAGTTCCCGTCCCCAACCTGCTGGCACCTCCATGTTGATAGTTAGGGGGGCCTGACATCTTTGTCCCAACAGATTATTTTGAGTGTTGGGCAGACTCTCGTCTAGCAAGCTGGGTGGCGACTGAAGCCAGCTTTAACTCTGCTTGACTTGCGGAAGGAAACTGCAGCGGGTTGAGGATCTGGCTCTAAAATGCAGCACTTCTTGTGGAGATTCGCTTGCCTAACAGAGCAGACGAGCACTCCCAGAAAGGAGCGTGGGAGAAGTCCGTTAACACTATTCACTGGAACTTCCATCTTCCTGCTCGGTTTGGAAGAGTAAGGCGCAGCGGTGCTCCTCCTTCAATGAGACATGCAGCTCAGTTTATAATGAATCAATGGCAGCAAGAGAGATGTAAAACTAGGTCCCAAACTGCTTCCAAACTGTTCAAACTATGAAGACGGCTTGCTTCAGATGTGCTGTTCCACAGCCTCGTTGAAGGTTTGGTTTGGGCTTCCGAAACTTGCCTTCAGTACTATATACCATATCAAGACAATCAAGAGTTAGATTTTAACTACTGTAGAGTTTTATTTGGCCCCCATCCGATCTCCTTGGGGGGGGGAGGGGGGGAGAACCAAAGGCAGCTATAAATACACCATGCTGGGGGAACACTCTGTTTCATGCCATAACTTGAACTGCTGTAACAAAGAGCTCTGTCTGGAGCACTTTGTAAAACTGTTAAAAAAGCCAAACATCCCCTTGCTTCTCAGCCACACGGCAGATACTAAACAGCAATGTGATCCAGAGACCTCAGAGCCGGCCATTTCCACTTGAAACTTGCAATCCCCAACTCACACTGGCAAACCACATCAGGCCTGCTCTCGGGAGAGACTCCATTAAAAGGGCACTGCGCGGGTCCATGCTCATTGGCTCAATACACAGAGAACATCAAGACTGGGGGGGGGGAGGAGCTGGTACTGAATGCAAGCCTAGGACAGGACGCAGAGTTTCAGGAACCCTGGTTAAAACCTGCCGTCTTGGGTGCTGTTTTTACAAAGCTGTTTTTCAGGATGGCACTTTAAGACATCTAGGGGGGGCGGTTACTGGTCACCTTCATTCGTATGCCTGGTGTAGAGCAGCAACTACAATTTCACTTGAAGTTGATTGAGCCAAATGGCTACACATCAGGAGCAGCAGAATTTATGGCAGTAAATGCCTCCTTCATATTTATAAATTGGCAGTAGGTAGTGATAGGTTTGATGGTCCATCCCGGGGAACCCCACACACCAGGGCGTCTTTGATTTTCCATTTGTGCATTAGATATCCAGATCTACCATGGCTGGTTCGAATTTGGTCAGAGTTGACCAAGATGACCATGGAAGGTCAAATCCAGGAATCTTCTATGTGGATCGGGCACAAGGTGCTTATTTTTTTAAGTCTTGTTCAGCCCTATCTGCTTTCCAAGCCTCCTCCTGACCACAGCCTGATAACATATTAGTTTAGCCTTATACACCCAGAAAGGCCTGCGGGACTTAAGACATTGCGGGGGGTGTTGTCAAGGTCTTGGTAAATAGGAAGTCATCTGTTTTCCTGGATTTGCTGAGGTTTGTGGAATATTGCAGCAGCTCGGTGCATCAGCGGGCGGGGTCGTGATGTTACACAGGACAGGTAGTCGTGGTGTTGGAGTCGACTTAAGGGTGCCTGTGATGCAACACATCACTGTATTCAGCTGGGTATCCACAAGTCACGTGTGGCTGCATCTGCTCCATACCGGTGCACAGGAATCAGCTACTGAACCACTACTGCAGATTTCAGCAACACTGATGCACCCCAGGGTTGTACTTGCTAGTTTCTGGATGATGTTGGCTCTCATTTTTATCTTTGCAGCTACCTTTGCAAGATGATCCAGGAAGGAGTGTAACTGTGCTGCACTTTCAGTGTATTTTTGGCACTCTTATTATCCAGATGAAATGTGCTTACTGTTGGTTTTCCAGGGTTTGGTTTGAGCCCCCATTTCTGGAAATAGTGCTCCATATTTTGGAGGTCCTCAGTTAATGCTTTCTCAACGTCATGGAGGTGTTAGGCTTGGATTGTCATGGCAAGATTATCTGCACATGCTAGTGCTATTTACATACACTGCACAAAATCCAGGCTCTGGCGAACATCCCAGACATGACATTTGTCAGCTTGCCGCTCACGTGGGATTTCGAATATAATCCTGCCTGCTTTGAAGCATTTAGTTTGTGTCCAGCAGGTGGACTCGCCCTTCTTCTGACAGGAAAAATGATCCAAGTTTGCTCTATTGCCGATGTTTTTGGGAACGCCAGGGCCAAGGAAAGGGTCCTCTTCTCCTGCTTGTCCTGACGTTGGTGTAAATCAAGTGCAGTAGCTGGAATCAGCATGAAAACTGAATTTAGCTTTGTGAGTGGAGTGAAGGAAAGAAGGAAGGGGGCAGTTTTCATTGCAGGCCTTCTGGGAAGCAGTGAACAAACATAACATTTTCCCAAGTATAGTTCAATAGGTGAGCAGGCTTCTCGCCAGTCACGGCTACTTCTGAAACAAAGCATCTTTTGGACATCAGGGAACAAATTCAGGCTTGGTGTAACTTTACTGAAATCAATGGCTTTACACTAGGGATGAATTTGGTCCACAAGTTTTATAATGGGAAGATGCGAATTTTCCAAAGAGGAAATCCCAAAGCTATTTTGAGTAGCTAAGATGATAACATCTTATCACTGGGAACTCCCCATGGAGGAAAACCCCAGCTTGGCACACACTGCTCTGAATAAAGTGCTAGGAACAAACCAGGAACATTTTCAGGGAATTCAGGAGTTCCTTCGATGGACACCTGACTCTTCTGTTAGCACGTCCCAAGGAATGGCCATCTTTTGGTGTGAGCACTGCCTTGTCAATAGGGAGCACGCTCAGAGGCTGCTTCTCCTTCAAACTAACCTTCCTGAGGCAAGGACTCAGGAGATCTGGGTTCAATCCCACCCTCCTGTAGGACTTGGGGCAAATCATTCCTTCTCTTTGTGCCTCAGTTACTCCGCCGTGAAATGAGGATAACCATGAAAATACTTCCCTATGCTGCAGGGTGTGGTGAGGAGAAGTTCATTAAAGCCTGCCCTCAAGTTACACATGCGCCTCTAAGGGCAGAATTTGGCTGTGTTTAATAAACAATGTTAATAAAGCTGTACAGTGTCACCAAAGCATCAGGCAACCATACAGAGAGGGGAACAATAGTCAAGTTCCCCATCTGAAACATGATCTCACCAAGTAAAGATGTTTGGAAAAAGGCTTTAACAAAAGCGACAAAGAGTCTTGTAGCACCTTATACTAACAGACTTTAGGGATCATGAACTTTCGTGATGAAGTGGGTCTTAGCCCACGGATGTTCATGATCCCTAAAATCTGTTAGTCTATAAGGTGCTACAAGTTAGTTAGTTAGAGAATGGCCCAGGATAGAGGACTCTGGAGATCTGCGGTTGGCGGCCCATACCCCGATTGGGGTGCTACAAGACTCTGTCACTTTTGCAGATCCAGACTAACATGGCTACCCCTCTGATGCTTTAACAAAAGTTATCCTTCAGCCGGGGAGAAAACGCCATCCACGTCACAGTGAGGAGACACGTCTGCTTTAGTCGCTACACAAATCCCAGGGCTCGCAACGCTGGTCACAAAGCCACAGGGCCTGGTCTTGAACTAAAAGTTCATTCTGCACTGAGGCACCCGCGTTCCCAGCCAAAGCCATGGCGGTCATCTGGTCTGACCTTCTGCATAACACAGGCAGACGAGCTCCTTGCTGCATCATGCCTGTCACTTCTGGCTGCGCTAGAGCCGGGCTTTCACTCCTTCCTAGCAGCTGTTCCCATGATTAATCACCTTCACTGTTGAAAATCTGCACCTCGTTTATTTCGATTTCTAATGGTGTCAATATCAAAGAGGCACCTCTGACATCAACCCGCCGCTTAAAGGACCCTAACCAGCGCCCCGCTCTGACGTATCTGGCTAATGCCAGGGCAGGTAGTGGCTGGACAACTCAGCCCCCAGGGAGACGCTTCCCATCCCTTTCCCCTCAGCTCTCTGGAGAAAAGCAAATCTCCCTTCAATCCGCTGGATATGGAGAGCGTTTACAATGGACTCGCATTTAATAAGCAAGGGCTGGATTGGGCCATTTGAGCACTACCCATTGTGGGGGCTACTAAAGCAAATATTTTGATTCCTGGACATAAACCCAAATAGCTCTACTTCTTAGCCTGTAAGCCAGTTGGGGCAGGGGCTAGCTTTGGTTATACTTGCACACCACCTACCACAATGGAGCCTGGAACTCTGAAGAGGGTCTCTAGGAAGTACTGCAATAAAATAACAACCAAAACAATAACAACAGATGCCAGCGCAGTACAGGGCCTCTCTGGTTCCTCCCCTTATACCCGGTCTCTGCCATCCAGAGACGAACTGGCCTCGGTACATTCTGGATCTCCAAAGTTGAGCTACTGGAAAGGGGGGTCATTCCAGATACAGCATGTGAAATTGACCAACTGAACAATGGTCTGCGTGCATCCTCTGCTGTGTCCCTTCCACCTTCCTCTGTGGTGCAAACTGCAAGCTTGCAAACTCCAAACGGATGTTCAACTTATTCTGTCTGAGTGACAAAGAAAGGCGGTTCTAAGAGCAGAGGAGTGCTAGACCTGAGAAACAAGCAGCAGGAAGACTGGATGCATTTGGTCTTGTCCCTCTGGTTGCCCACTAACATTTCTAGTGCTCATGGCCCCTAGAGTTTCACAGATTGGGGGACTCAGAAAAGGAGGATAAGTGACTTGCCAAAAGTTACACAGTGTAGGAGCCAGGACAGGTATGTTGGAGCCCCTAGAGCCCTGTGCTGTACTCAGACAACTAGACCAGGCCGTTCTCCAAGTTATGCCAATGTACAGAGAGGAGACTCAACGCCAGAATCCTCACAAATCTTCTATTGGCCCTGCTCTTTTATTGACACTAGACCATGCCATCAGACATATGAATTTCCCCACAGAATGAACCAGCACGACTCAGTACTAAGGGACCTGCCTCCCCACATCTATTTCTTTGGGCCCTTATCCCTGCATGGATTCTCATGAAAATCAATGTGGTGCCACCCGGGCACATGGGGTCACCTGTACATGTCTGACAGCAGGATCGGGGCCATCACACACAAATATTAAAGCAATCTGCACAAAGAGGAAAGCAAGTAATTTCTGTCACTTACAATTGGCTGTAGTTGAGCGCCCGGTAGCATGAACTGCATCTGCTGTGCAAACATGGCTGCTGCTGTCTTTTGCTGGATCAGATTGTTGCGTCCATTTATTTCGAGCTGCGTTTTTAAGTGCGGGGGAGGGTGAAGATATTTGCAGTTCTCTCGAGTACACCGGCCCTAAAAAATAATGAAGCAGTATTTCAGTGAACGTAACACTCAGAGTGCTGGGAGAAAATCAATTATTGATGTGTTTGGAGAACTGTAACAAAACTACCAGCTAAGTGGGGCATTCTGCTAGGCTATTTTGCCTCTTTTTAAAAACCATCTGTCATATTTTTATATTATTGTATCAGTTCTATGAAAACAAACAAACAATTCTACAATTGCTGCACCATTATAGGGATCGTATCAAATTAAACTTCAGTCTAAAATATAGGTTTGCTAAACACACCAAGAGCATTCTTCACAACCTAATACAAAAAGAAATATTTTCATGAAATAACAATAAAAGTAACAGCATCAACAATAACCATTTTCTAATTTTTCTGTGGGTCTGCGAACCCAAACACCAGAGTACTGGGCTGCTATCTAACAATGGAAAGTGAAACCCACTAGTAAAAGAAGCGAAACTGACCCCACTGGTCCTTGTAGAGATTTGAGTGAAATGGAAAAGTTAAACACACACCTACGGTGAAAAATACATTTCTTTTCAAAATTCTGTTACAATCATTTCAGAGTAGTTGGTACCGTAGGGAATGGCAGAAAACAGCCATGGTTCCTTTTAAACTATTTCCTTTTATTAAAAACAATAATACAATTGGCTTGCCATTAACTGCCTGGTTTTTCTTTTCACACAAGCACAGGGAAAGGAAATGAGCAGTGCAAGTTTAGTGTTCCCAAGTCATGTAATAGCGATTGAGATGATCACGTCTGCTTCCAAAAGACACACAACCAACAGCCTGAGCACACTGCACTCCCTACCTCTTTTCCGGTGCATACAGAAAATGAGCAACACATTTTGGTGACAGTGAAAAAAAGTTCTTCCAAAAATATAAAAAGAACTCCTCTAAAATATCTATTTATTCGTTCCCTCTGGTGCTACTGTTTCTTTTTTTCTGAAAAAACAGACAGCGTATTGTCACTTCTGGGGCAAAGCCTGCCTTTTTGGTTTTGTGTTTGTACAGCACCTGGTGCAATGGGGTCATGGCAAATAATAGTAGTAGTGATGTCAAATAATTACAACAGTAGCAATCTTCAGCATTATTCATAAAAGAACAATTGGCTAGAACAGGCATTCTGGGATTCAGAGGTCCACCTTAGAAGCCCATGTTTGAAGCAGAATTCTTAGCTTTAAGAAAAACTACAGGGCTACTCATCCAAGTCACGGGGTCAAGCTCCAAATGACTGTGAACCATCAGTCACACAATGAGATCCACACACGCAGACCCAGGTGGACACACCGTCCAGCCTTGCTGATCCCATTGCAGCACTGGGACAGTGCCTGATTTAGGGCTGGCTTTTCACTCCGCTAACCCCAGGGGCTATGTTTAGAGTCTTTTAAAACTTAACTTGGCCAGTCGACTGGTGCACAGCAAGGTCTGCCAGCCTAGTTTTCCCTGTTTAGTAC
This sequence comes from Sternotherus odoratus, assembly GCA_032164245.1. Classification (NCBI taxonomy): domain Eukaryota; kingdom Metazoa; phylum Chordata; order Testudines; family Kinosternidae; genus Sternotherus; species Sternotherus odoratus. Next base: position 83,434,861 of record JAVMKO010000009.1, on the reverse strand, counting down.
TCACATCAAATAGCCAATAGGTTAGGCTCAGAGAAGTGTCTTCCCCTTAACACGGTACACATTTACCATTCCAACAGAGCAAGGTTAAAAACTCAGGATGACCCAGGACCCCAAATCCGGGCTCTTTTAGAACATAATGGCCCAGATCTCTAGGGAAACCCAAGCCCATCTGTGGAGAGGCGAGGACAAAGAAAGCTTAGAGCCACATGTGGGGCTAAGAGCTGCCGTACATGACAAATCAGCAGGAACAGCTTCCCCGGGGTCGTTCCATAGGACAAGGGTCACTGGTGTGCAGTGTTTTGGCAACACCCCTTGCACGCCCCTACGTTGGGGGAATGCGTAGAGGCGGCCTGTGCTGGCTTTCTACCAGCTGGGAATTCCCTATCCCAGGTGGTAGCTGTGGGGACTCCACCATGTGCAATGAACTCGCCCTGTGTGCTAGAATTCAAGGCCTTACAGAGCATTTTACTCCACCAGGAAAAGGAAGGAGGAGACGACAGAGAATCGGTATTTCATTTGAAAACTCATTGGCTTTGTTTCCCCGGCAAAATGGATTCTAGTTGTAGCGACACCTTCTGCTCCCTGTAAAAAGAGAGACGTTGGGAACACAGACTCATAAATATTGAATCAGCTGACTGGGAAGCCTACAAAGCATTTGTGAGCTCTGACAAACCCAAAACATGCATTTAAAAAAACCCAGCACAAATCTGGGGCCTGCTTGAGAGACCAGCACTGCTCTGATCTAGAAGATCATCGAACGGGGCCCAGAGCCAACAAATCTTCCTCGCACCACGGCAGGCTCACAGCAGTGCCACGGCCTTGGAGGTGGCTCCCTGTCTGGAGTCTGGTCAGTTCTGGCACCCCAGCAGAAATACCCCTTCTCGTTCACTGCAGGTAACAATCCGAGTCTTCGGCATGTTGCGGAGGGACTTATCACGGCTCCTGCAGCATGGGACAGGTACATCCACAGCAGCAGCCCGGGGTTAACGCTCTCCTTCTTTCCTCCCCTGAGAACTCCAATCTGGAGGTCGTTTAGGGAGCGAGGTGGAAAAAGGGACCCGGTGGATCCTAGATATAGTTCTACTGCTCCGCTTAAGAAATACAGGCTGGGAGACAGCCGCTCCCCCCCGGATCCCTGAGCGAGCAGGCAGGAGAGGAGGCACCTCCACAGAGGCGGGGGGGGGGGGAGGGGGCAGGATTTGGACTATACCTTGGAAGCTGTTGCAAGGGGGCAGAAGCGCATAGGTCTTTTCTTATCTGCTTTGAGATGAGGGAAGGATTATACCATGGGTCTTGGTTCCATGGTATTATTTTGAGCTGGCTATTAAATGCAAGGCACTATGGGTCCAATTCCCCCTCCTCTGTAAAGACCAGTGGGATGGGAACACTACTCCAAAGCCTCAGAGACGTCTCTGGCGGAGTGAAAGCCTGTGCTCCCCTCCTCCTGGGGAGCGGCTTGCTGCCTTTCTAGAGCAGAGGGAAAGCGAGGTCCCTGGCCTGGGTTAATTCCTACTGCAGGAAGGACATGACTCTCTCCCCGGGAGCCTGGTGCAGTCGTCAAGGATACCAGTGCAGCGAATGAAAAATGGCACCATCCCCATTTGGCAGCCGTGGGGACTAGTGCCCATGGCTGCCCAAGCAGGGCAATAAAGAATTGGGCTCAGGGCCTGAATAGTCTCTGCTAGTTTGTCCTGCTGATCGCTCAGACCTTCCAGTTCCCCTTGCCCATACATGAATAGAAAAGCAGGAGCACAGCCCAGAGCCGGGTAGCTCCTCTAGACACAGCACTGGAGTCAGGTTCCCAAGCCAAACTGCTTCTCCTTGTATACCTCCCCAACACGCTCTCCCTAGAGACCTCTGTAGCCCTCAGCACCAGAGAATCAGAGCGCCTCTGGTGGGCAGAATCCCTCTAGCTCTAAGCCACACCTTCCTCACCCCGTGGGACCAGCCACCCACACATCATCAGCCCCAATGTGACTGCAATTTCTCCCTGAGCTACGGTGAGTGCTCCGCAGCGATGGTTCAGGATCCGGACACAACTGCACGTAGTTACAAGGCAGCCGTTCCATTAGAAGCTAATATTTTCAAGGGTTTATAAATCAGCCTTCAAAATTCCTTCCAGCTGAAACTTGGCATGCACGCCTTTGGACTGGGAAAACATTAATTTCTACCAAGTTTGGAATAAATCTGCGTGGATGTTTTTATATTACAGGAATGGAGGGCAAAAAAAGAGCTACTGGTTCTGTAAACAATATTTATGGCCATATTTTATCAATTGAAAATGGCTCTGTTATTTAAATGGAAATTTTGAAGATTATTGATTCATCACGGAGACCAACCCTGGCTCGGTCGGAAGCGTCTGTGAAAGCAGGCGCTATTCACACAGAACAGGAGATGCCCATAAATGTTCAGTTTTCTGTTCCCACAACTTATCCAGCAGGCCCTGATCCTGCAATTGGATCTGTGTGAGTAGAAACATGTGCCCATGCAGATCTTGCTTGGTTTCACTAGGTGATCAAGGGTCCATCCCTGCAGATTTGACTGCAGGATTGGGGCCTCCAAGCGAGCTTGAAAAGAGTCCAACATGACTGACAGTCTAATTCAAAACTGCTCCCGCATATGAGCTCCAAACGGGACTTGTCTCAATTCCCTCATCAGAATCACGTCATCGTAAGAGATCAACACGCCCAGCGAGACAGATTTCAAAAGCTCAGTGACATCATGGCGGGTTACGTATCAGACACTGGGTACCCTGGAAAGTGACACCAGATTTTAGAGACCAGTGGTCTTACCTAACACAACCAAACCTCTGTTCACATTTTTTAATGTCCCTAATTATTAGATATTTTCCCTGAAAATACTTTTCAGGATGCGCTTAAGCTCTGCAGAAACGTATCATGCATGGTTAGAAACTGTCTACAATCCTGCATTTCCATGCTTTCCATGCTCTGTAGAGCACACAGTGATAATCCACAAATAAACAAACACTTTTCTGGTCAACCTCAGTCCTGCTGGAAGGCAGTGAAACTACCTGTGGCCCTTTATTATCAAAGCATTCCATGAACACGACCCAAATAATCCCCACAACTCCCCAGTTAGGTGAATGTCATTATCCCCATTTTGTAGTGGGGGAAACTGAGGCATCAAGGCGGGGTTCATTTCTGGCACCCAGTGACCCAATGACCAAGCTGGCTTTATGCCTCTCTGCCAGCACAAATCAGAGAAGCTGGTTCAGCTGGTGCCTGCAATTCCCTTAGTATAGGGTAGCACAGAGCTGGCTTGATAATTCCACACCTCGTGGCACCAGCACAGAAGACTTGGGGGGTGAGACATAGGGGTGAGGCAGGAGCACCTCTGCAGCACGGCTATTGGACAAATCAGCATAACTCAGAGCAGCCCTGGGGTTGCTCTAGCTTACAGCCTGGTCCCTGGCTGGCTTGGGAACCCAGGGAGTCACAAAGGTGGCATACAGCCAGCTTTCCCCCAGCGGGCCCATATCTCCCACCACCAGGCTAGCACTCGACTGGCCTGGCTCAGAAGGCAGCAGCACAAGGAATAGGCAGCATGTCAGGATATGCTATTTTGAGGGCAGCCCAGAGAAGTTTACTGAAAAGCATTCAGAGCTGACTGTCCCTTGGCAAAAAGGAAATCACACCATCCCCAGGGCTCGATTCCCCCCCCCCCCCCGCAGCATGCTGGGAAATCAGCTGCTGTGCTTGGTGCATTGATCCTGGCGTCTCATGCTGCCCCTGAGTGGCAGCTCCATCCACGGCCATTTCATTCCAATGGTTTGTTTCCTGCCATTCCTAGCCACGCCGGTATTAATTCTAGCGGATCACGCGCCCTCCTTCCCTGTCCCAGAGCAGCACCCGAGCCAGGACACCGCCAGCCAGCCACAAGCTGGCCTTAAAAACAAGCAAAACGCAACAAGCTTTTCCAGCTCCTCACAAAATGGAGGCAGCCTCTGGAGACAGGTATCTGCCAGCCCTGGCTAGCGGCTCAGGCTGCAGAAGGTGAGGGAGCAGCAAGCAGCTGGCACTCCCCAAGGTGGTTCAAGTGGATATTAAAACCAAATCATTAAAAAGCATTTGCAAAAGCGATCTTCTCTTCCTTCTTCCTGCACCGCCTCCCCTGTCCAGTCGGCTCTTGCCTTGCACCTGGTTTTGCGCTGCCAGCTGAAGTTGTGCTCTGGTGGCACAGGTTGGCATCTGATGCTGGCTACTATGGACGCTGGACAGAGAATCCTGCGCTCTGGATAATACAGCCACTTGTTTCTTGGGTAGGACTGAAAGGGGGATCTTTACCTTCAATGGAAAACCCGCACAACGCATGCCTGTTTGCAACTTCAGAGGTGGCACCCCATCGTTCGCATCCCAGCTTGGAAGCATGCAAATCCAAACAGACCGGGCATCTGTGCCAGACGACAGGTTTGTCAGCAGAACAAGCAAAAACATCCTGCAGGAATTCTCTTCCCTGTGGCTACAAAGAAGAGGCCAAGGGTCCCATCCTTCAGCAACTCGAACATTTGCACCAACACTCCATGCAGTTTGTCTCCGTTCCAATTGCTTTCATTCTGCAGGTGTGTGGTTTTCAGGTTTTAATAAGCACATCGCATGGATGGCTCAGCTATCACTCCTTGCTCACGCAAGAGTCTACACACTTGCTATTTGTATTGCAGCATTGCTGAGAGGCCCCATGTGCTAATGATGGTCCCTTCCCCAAAGGCCTTACACTTGGTTCATGACAAGATCCAAGAGGCGAAGGAGAGAAACAAGGAAGGGGAGTTTCTATGTTCTGCATGTAACTGCGTGCCCAAACCAGCTTGCCTGCAGGACAGCGTTTCCCTGCATGAAGCAGTTGTTGTTCCAATGGATTTCCATAGAGAACAAAGTCACACGCCTAGGAAAGCTGCAGAAATACTGGTGCTGATTCACCACTGCCATTAACCGCAGAGCCAGCAGCGTCCTTACACAATTACAGTCTGAGTCTGTGAGTGCTACAGTCTCTTTATGCACACTGAGCATTACAATGGGGATAGTCAAACCACAGCCATCTCCCTCACTGCTACATGACACCTCCACCTTTTGCAACTGACATCACAAAGAGTGTGAAAAATCAGGACCGGGGAGGGGGGTAATAGGCGCCTATATAAGACAAAGTCCCAAATATCGGGACTGTCCCTATAAAATTGGGACGTCTGGTCACCTAATCACACACCATGCAATGTTATACTGAAAACAAAATAGAATTTAGTGGCAGATTAATCTTTAATGTGCATGATGCACCATAGATATGTATTCATTTTGCCAAGCTCCCACACCTTCCAGTACAAAGACAGAGACTGTGTAACTCTAACCTGCAGTCTGATGAAATGCTCCTTATGCTAATACCTTTGAATCCGTGAACAGTACACGGTAAAACCTTGCGTTTCCCCTCAAACATCATCACCAATCCACACGGTCAGATAATCTTTAGATTTTATGTGGCTCTCATCACCACAGTACTGAGCAGCTCACTCTTTGCTGTGTTTATCCTCACAATACTTCTGTGAGGCAGGGCAATGTTGTTATCCCCTCTGTACAGATGAGAAACTGAGGCATGGCGAGGCTAAGTGACTCGCCAAAGGTCAGACGGGGCTGTGAGATGGAGTCGACTTGGATACAATACATTCCCTTCATACAGACCACTGAATGACGTTAGAACATGAATCTTTGCTGTACTGCAGACAGTGTCTGACAAGGGAACATGTATGTATGGTATTTTCTATTGCTAGAGGGTGACTTAGGTTACAGTGAGGAATATCAAAGGGGATGAACAGGTATTTGGAGAATTCAAAGTACTGTATATGGTGTAAAATGCTACAGAGGTCATTTAGCAAATATTGGGCAAAGATGACTCAGAGACCGAGTGATGTGAATCCTAAGTGGGACTGAGTATGGATGCTATGCAAAAAGGCTGCCCGTGAAAATATAGCTTGCTAAAAATAACAGGCCTGCTTATACTTAAAGTGGCAAGTCATCAAAAGCACATACCAGATGGATTTTGCAATAACTGGGTGAACGGCAGTTTGAAGCTTTTACTTCTTCAAACTTCCCATCTCCTGCATCCAAAGCAACTTTTCTATGAAGTTAAGAGGACAGATTAGAAGGAAACTTACAAACACTACAAGTGGATTTTCAAAAGCCCTCAGTGTTGGCCTAACTCTGCTCTGGCGGAAGCCAATTGGCAGACTCTGATGCAATGGAAACAGAGTTTAGACCAATGAACGCCCAGCTCTTCTGAAATTCACAGCCCTATGTTGCTTAAAACAGTGTTCCCAAAAAGATAACAAAATGTGTAATTGAATATTTCCGACAGCTAGCTGTGAATTTAGTTCAGTTAAAAAGAAGTCCTACTGATTCTGTCTGGCTGTCCTACTTTGAGCAGGGGATTGGACTAAATGACCACCTGAAGTCTCTTCCAACCCTAATAGTCTATGATTCTAAGATTTTCTTACTCAATTGCACCTTTAATTTTTAGTTGTGCTCTTTCAGATTCAGACGCAAGGTGCTGAGGGTGTTTAGATCAGTTGTGCTAGGCCCTTCATTTACTGACAAAAAGAGCATCAGATAAAGTTTTCACACACACCCTGCAGAAAGAGAAATGTAGTGTCATTTCCTGCGTTCAGCTGGAAGGGGCATCTTCTGCAGAGCAGCTGTATGAAACTGCTCAGTGCAGCCATGCAGAACTTCAATGGCAAAACCTGACTATATAGAACATATGCACACGGAAATTCAGCCCACATTCGTCTAAAGGGTTTTGGACCCTGGGGACTGAACTTCCACTGACTTCACCAGGTGCTGGGCTTTGAGCAAGTCTGGATTTCACATTGAGTAAAGCGAGTGAACTTTGCCCTGGTGCATGGGTTAAGATGGAAGCAGGTGACATTCAGCAATTCTGACAGCGTTTTACTTTGAGTTCTTTCGTATTGGAAGCACACACCCTGCCCCCAGCTGAGCTTTGCCGCAATGTGTGTCAGGCAGCGAGAAAACCCACAAACAAAATGAAGAAAAATCTTTGCACCAAATGCTGTGAACTGCTGCATTTTGCAGAGTTCCATTACTCAGACTGGTTTTCCTCCACATGCAGCTATGAGGCAGAGTTCTAGGTGTCTGACAGAGGTTAATGATGAAGCAATGGAAGGGATTTTAGTTCAAGTGTATTCCACCTTCAGTTCTCCCCAGACCTTGGAAAATCAGATCAGGGAAATAAAATCATCTCGGTGTAGTGATGCTATTTACCATGTTCAATAAGTTAGAATACAAAAGGAAAGTGACTCAAAAACAAAACTCCTTGGCTCTGGCATATTCTTTAGCTTCCCTTTCTCACCCTAGTGTCTTCCGAACTTGGATATTTGTGCTTCAAAGAGATCTGAAAGGAGCAGCGGAAATAAAATGCATGTGTAATTTTTCCAAATGTATCTGAACACAGGACTAAAGCTGGCAACAACCAGTTGAGAGACTATTTAAATACCATCAAAGAGCCCAAGACACCTAAAACGGTCCATCCATTCTCAGTCTTTCCACTGTTCAGACCTATGTATTACATAGTAAATCTGCATGATTTATATAACTGAGCCCTTAAGAATAATGAGATTATAACTAATTTGCTGTATGACCTTACATCTTTAATTCACTGGCGAGACTAATGGAATTCCACGTTGTAGACTATGAGACAGGTCCCTGCCATCAGTTTATGATTTAAAACAAAAGCGGAATACGAGGAAAGATGGAAACTGATTCTTGTCCGCCACTGCGCTTTATTACACAGACTGGATTTGGCACTGTACTGTACAGTGATTGTTATTTTTTATAGAGAGTCCAATGCTGCAGCCATTACTCAAGGGGCTAGTCCCACTCACTTCACCACCGTCACTGCACATTTACAGTGGTGGAACTGAAAGGAGGTTGGCCCTCTGATGTCAATGAGACTGTGGGACCAGGGACATATGTATGTAAACGTCATTTCCCTTTTCTATCCAACAGTACAAAAAAGAAACAGAGAAAAGTCGTTGCACAGCTAAACAATGTCCCAAGAAAACTGCCTCTTTTCTGACCACAAGGAGCGTCGAGTCAGACATTAGACACTTAGAACTAGGGCCTCTCAGGTGAGTGTTCTGGGTGGACAAAGCCTTTTGCATCTGCTGTTCTTTTTGTACAGTATGTGAAAGTGTAAAAACCCTACTAACTAAATCAGATAGTTTCTCAGGACACAGATGCACTCTGCTGGGATGTAAACAGGATTACCGACGACTTCTTTAAAAAGTCTTTAGCCTTCAGGATACGTCAAAATATTTGTCATGTCTGTGAGACAAGGCCTGTGGTGAAACTCACTGCAGCGGAAAGAAGGTGCCACTGCTTCTAATGCTACCCTCTGGTTTGAAAGCGAGTGATGTATTTATGCCACCATCCTTTTCCAGTACCCCCCCCCCCTTTTTTTTTTTTACTTCAAAACAACGAACTCTTCAGACTAGTTCTGTTCAGTGCAGCACAGACCGCTTATTGCCATCTGGCATAGGCATACACAGACTAACATCTCCCATACCCAATGTTTTCTGTACCCAAAGGTCATGTGCATTTACCGTATGCTAGCAGTAATGCAAACTCTAAATAGCCACAAGGAAAAGAGAAAATTCCTGACTCTTTATTGCTTTGCAATCAGGAAAGTTGAGAGTTTCTTGAAATGAAGTTTACTTCTGCACACAATTTTCCCTTGAAACTCTCCAGGAACTCACAATTAGGTATTTAGCTGTCCCCCTGAGTAGCCCCGACCAATATTGAGAATTTTCTCCCATGTTCTTTATTATGCTGGAGAGTTCTTACAAATTCAGTAGTTATTTGCTAGTGGAAAAGCCCCACGGTTCATTTGTTACATTTTTACGACTGACAACTCTTTCCAGCTCTATTCAGGGCCAACCCTCCCTTTAGAGCGTTGGTACAGTCTGTTATATTCAGTGAAAAACATGGATTGATTTTAACCTATTTAGGTTATGCAATATGTTTGCTCACTCCAGCCAATGCATAGCATTCATCTGACCCTGGAAATATATTTGGACAGCAATGGATATTTGGAGGGTGGGGGAGAAGGTGAACTTTAGAGCCAAAGACCTGAAAAACATGTTTGTTATTAGAAAGATTACTTCCATTCCTTTGCAATGAGCAGCAAGACTATTTCCAATTAAAGAGAGGAATAAAAAGTTGACCAAAATCTTTTTTAAAATGACCACGTTTACATTCTGCTCATGTGGGGTTTTGTGGTACATGTCAATATTTAAAATAGATCTGAACTGAGGGTACAATGTATACACAGGAACTGATATGAATAAACTATACTACAAGCTTGGAGCTCTTTTACTGATCATTCCTTCTTTCTCTAAAGCACTACCCAATTACACTCCTAGCTTCTGGGATGCTGAAAACACAGTAAAAATATCTTTCATTAATACTAAATCACACATTGTTTTTCTCAAAGCAAATATCTTTATCGAACATTCCTTACTGCAACATTTCTGGAGTTACTGATCAATAATAATTACGCAAGGAAGTACAGTATTAGCATCCTGGTAAGAGGGTAAAGGTAAGGCATGTTCAGCCTTATGGGCACCAAAATGTACCTAGAGGAGGACAGGAAGCATATGAAATTTTCTAGTGCTAACATTCCCAAGGCTGAGTGTTCTGTGGGTGGATATTAGCAATCTTCCCAGAGAAGGACAGAGATTAGTGTTACCTGGATAAAGGAAACACTAGCATTTAAATGGATTTTCTTTCTGTAATAATAATGAAATTATGAACATATACCATTCTCTGGAGTAGTGTTGAACTAGCTTGTCTACATAAAAGCTTCAGATATCTTCCATCCACCTTTGGTCTCCTTCAGTATCCTCCCTCTAAATTGCTATTCCCCAGGCTGGGCTCTTGAAAATACCAAATATAGTTTCTCTTGTCCCTTAAACCACTTTTTCATTGCAAATCCCATAATCCAATTCCACAACTTTCACTGGCTGACTGAATCTCTGTCAAGGTCAGATGGGAAGTTGATGCTTCTAACCACCTTCCACTGCCTAGTGTCTCTGCTGAATATTACAGCTGAAGCAGGCAACTACTGTAGAGCGAACCGCACAAAGTACATTAAAGCCCAGGAGAATAGATGTTAAAACATGCCGTTCATGAATACAAATAGAGCGCACGTACAGCAGAAGGCTGTCTCGCTCCTTGGGCTCAGACTTGCTCTGCGGAAGCCTGTATGAGCCGAATGCATGGCTAGTGTAACTCCACTGATTTTAATAGTATTACACCAGAGAGGGACTTGACCCTAGCAGTTTTGCCACAACAGATCAGGGTCTCAGGCTCTCTGCTCTCATCTGTCTGGCCCGTTCCAGTGAATTTTTGCTCTTCGGGACGATGCTCTGTGAAAATGATGGTCGCACTGCACAACTGCTCCCCCCGTATACAGGTGCATTTCTGTTAGCCCCACACCAATGGGAACAACATTAAGGATCTATCTTAGGCTGACAAAGGTGCAGAACCCACCACTCTGGTACAGGCAAAAAAAGCCCATGGAGACAAAGAAATACAACAGCAATCAGCTTCGATGGAGCAACCTCCGCCCTCTCTGAGACTCAGGGAGGGTCCCACAAAATGAAGGGGAACCCAATGATCAGCAGGATGACAACATCCCACCTTGCTGGGCATGGCCAGCTATGCAGAGGGAATCTCCCAGCATGCTACCTCCAATCCCCCAAATCCTGATACCTGGCACATGGCCAGGGTGCCAACTCTGCAGTAATGCCTGGCCAGCTCACCGCTGGGGTCTGTAACCCACTTGAAGGTGCTCAGAGAGGTCGCAACTACTGCACTTCAAACTCCCTTAGGAGCATACAGCTTTATCTGCATGCAGTAGCATCCCTGGGCCAGCTGGGAGGAGCAGCACTCAACAGCATGCAGGCCCCAAGCCTCCCCTTGTTGTGCATGGTCTCTCACTCACATGCAGCTGCCATGGCTATATGGAAGGGGGGGTGGGGGAGCTCTCCCCTGTACACAGCCCAGGAGGGTTGACAGCATGCAGAGCAGCTGCATGAGAGCACACAGACCCATCGTTCAGCATCCAACTCTTAGCACCGCCGCACCACGGCCCCATCCTGGAAAGGGATTGAGGGGTTCTCTCCGTCCCACCCACACCACCTAGAGATCTGCGAGCTGCCCCCAAAAGCACTCTCAAGTCTCGCCAGTTCGGTACGAGCACATTCCCTAATTCAGGTCCTGCACTGGGTGGCCCCTGCACCACTGCTCAGCCTGACCTCCACTCAGAACATCAAACCTCCTTTCAAAGTCCATATCCTCCCTCCTCTCATCAAAGCTGTGACCGTCTCCTTAGCGCCGCATTGATCCCCGTGTGGTCACAATGTAGCCTCCACAGACGGTTTCGACACCACACTGAGCCATGGGAGGATCATGTGCGATTGATGCTACTGCAGCTAAATAATGGGAACACAGGAAACGTGAATGGAGACTGGTCACTCACGCCAGGCAGAAAGGACACATCTTTCACTAGAACTGGCTGAAAAATACTGTGTGAAAACCCTGAAAAAAAATTGCTTCACTGAAAAATTCCATGAAAATTTGAGTTTTTTCACAAAACAAAAGCTGAAAAAATCCCGGGGGTTCTGGTTTTTTAAAACCAAAAATGTTAATTTTCAGTGTTTCCCTCCCCTTCTATCCTGACAGAAAAGGAACAGGGAAATGCAAAACCCATAATTTAAAAGAAATAATCAATAAAATGCTAAATTTCAATAAAAACAAAAAAAAATCTGAAAATTTCAGTTGAAACCCAATTTTTCATTAAAAACTGTATTGATGACAAATGTTTGACTATATCTGGGGAAAGCAATGTTTATGTGTCTATAGTTTTATTAAACTCCAAAGGAAAACTAAACTGCTATTTTAAAAAAAAGAAGTTGTGTTTTATTTAGACTTTGGCAAAAAAACAACCCACCATCTGAGAATTAGCCCAATTTTTGTTTGTGTTATTGCTTAGCTCAGAAATCAACAGCTTAATGGACATAAACAGTTTCTTATTTAAGGGGAAAAAAACAAAAAAACAAAAAACAATTCCATCTGGGTTGACAACTTACATGGAGAATTTTCAGTCTGAATAAATAATGATTTGCATTTCCAGTACAACGTGTGCTTCATCCTTACATACCAAAGGAATTCGGTAAGGTGCATAAACATCAGCCAGTTTTATAGAAGGGAAAACCGAGGCACTGTCAGGGAAAATGAGGTGACCAAGATCACACTGACTTTGGAGTATTATGCTCACCATATAAAAATGGAGAAGTTAGATAACCACAGAAAAAGACTCCTGCTGGAAGGTTGCAACGTGATAATTTTATTTCTTAGAATTCAGAACGACACAAGAAACGGCCCTACTGAGTCAGAACAAAGGTCTATCTAGCCCAGTAGCCTGTCTACTGACAGTGGCCAATGCCAGGTGCCCCAGAGGGAATGAACAAAGCAAGTAATCATCAAGTGATCCATTCCTTGTCGCTCATTCCCACCTTCTGGCAAACAGAGGCTAGGGACACCAGCCATCCTGGCTAATAGCCATTGATGACCTATCCTCCATGAATTTATCTAGTTCTTTTTTGAATTGTGTTATGGTCTTGGCCTTCACAACATCATCTGGCAGGGAGTTCCACAGGCTCTCTGTTGTGTGAAGACATATTTCCTTTTATTTATTTTAAACCTGCTGCCTTTTAATTTCATTTGACGGCCCCTCGTTCTTGTATTATGAGGAGTAAATAATACGTCCTTATTTACTTTCTCCACCCTAGTCATGATGGCGGGGAAAAAAGCAATCCAATATAGTTTTCATTTCGGTTGTAATAAACAACACTTCCTTATCTACTTTCTCCACACCAGTCATGATTTTATAGACCTCAATCACATCTCCCCTTAGCGGTCTCTTTTCCAAGCTGAAAAGTCCCCATTTTATTAATCTCTCCCCATAAGGAAGCTGTTCCATACCCCTAATGATTTCTGTTGCCCTTTTCCGAACCTTTTCCAATTCCAATATTCAGTCGGACCCCGCAATACCGCGACGATTGGGATCCAAAAATACCCGATCGCGGTAAACGCGGGATCGCGGTATTGTGGGGTCGTGCAACATCAAAGTGCCGCGCACTGCCACCATCAGGAGCCCCGCACGCCCCGCATTATAAGCGGATTTGCACTATAGCGGGGCGCGGTATTGCGGGGTCCCACTGTATCTTCTTTGAGATCTGCACACAGTATTCAAGATGTGGGCGGACGAACAGAGAAGAACCCCAAACCAGAGAGAGACAAAGCAGGCTGCTCCCTTAAACTGAGAGTAACAACTCTCTACCTTACTCTAGCCTGGCATGCTGCAAAATGACCGTTGCTATGCCAATTCATGCACTTCTCTACAGAGCCCCAGACTGCAAGCACGATCAGGAAAACTTGAGAATTTAAAGTGAGATCACAATTTTACAACAGTTTCAATCCACCATAAGGAACCGAACCCAGGTCTCAGCTCTAGAGTCCTAGCTCAGTCCACTAAACCACATCTGTTCTCGGTTGAGATATGGTGCCCTCAGAATCCGAGTTCATGACCACCTTTCCTCTATCTCAGTGGTTCTCAAACTTTCCTACTGGTCACCCCTTTCACACAGCAAGCCTCTGAGTGGGACACACACACCCCTTATAAATATAAAGAAATGGCTTTAATTTAACACTATTACACATGCTGGATGTGAAGTGAGGTTTGGGGGTGGATGCTGATGGCTCCCAACCCCCAGGGAATAACCTCATGACCCCCTGAGGAGCCTTGTACCCCAGTTTGAGAACCCCTGCAATTCAGACCTTCCATGGCCTCTAATGCACTGATGTCCATTATATAGCACTCACTCTGCTCTGCCGACTCATTCCTTGGTTCCTCTCAATCCCTCCGTCCCTCTCACACCACACAGTCCATTCTTCTAGCCTTCAAACATATTTTGCTCGAGCACCCGGTTGCTCCACCACTGAATGCTTCTGAGGAGAATCCTGGGACGCCACTAATTTCCATGTGTTCTCCCTCCTCCTCCAGCTCCACCATGCCCCTCAGCAAACAGCACGGTCCCTCCTGCCTCAGTGACTCCCAGGGCCACAGTCCCAGATGCTGCTTTTCTGCCTTTGACTCGGACAGGCCCAAACTGGACGGACTACTAAAGCAGACGCTTGTTTTAACCAGCCTCATTCGGCTTCTGCCCAGGTTTGGTTTTCAAAGCAACCTCTCAGTTTGACACTATCAGACTTGATGGTTCCTCACACCACAGACATTAACTAGACCACGCCCCCGGCACCCCCTGGGACAAGATGCCCTACGAGCTGGCTGCCATTTCAGCTCTCAGAACCGGTGTGCAGTCTGGGCCCTGCGGCGACAGAGCAGAGGAAAGGAAAAAAATCCACACAAACAAGGGCCCGATGCTAATTCAGGCCCTAGTCCCCTTTTCATGTAAACTGCCCCCCTCCCCCCAGACAAGATAAGCCAGGCTCCCCTGGCCTTGCTACTACTCAGACAATGTACACGGCAGGGATGACTTGTGCTTTAACAATCTCTCCACTGTACTGGGCACAAACACAGTTTCCATCAGCATCAGGTATCTGTCTATTTCCAGATGAACATACTTCCTGTGGCCAATGCAAACACAACCCTACTTATGCCTGAGTCTCCTCCGGTCCTCACAGCCTGGGCTACCAGGACAAAAAGGCAGAGGAGATTTGCCAGCTCACACCCCCGCCAAATCTTTGGCATGGGCCCTCATTTGTCCCCAGCATCTGTAGGACTGCAGGGGCAGAGATATTTCCCCAGTTACATGTACTCTCCCCCATAGCGTTTGCATAGACCTGCCCAGTGGAAGGCTGTGCTAGCCCCTCCCTACTCCATCTCCCTGTGCTTCCCTTTCCAGCTCCTTCACCTGCAGGACTCTGCATCTCACTGCAACAGGGGGATAGCCCAGGGCTACTGCTGCCGCTCGACCCTGCATTTAGCAGTCCCGGCCGGCACTGGAAGAAACCTGGGGGCTACCCAGGTTTTCTATGATTACTTCTGCTGAAATGAAATACGAGATCTGACACGGGCGAGAGGCACCTTCCGGTACACACCATTCAGGCCGGCTGCCCCCCAGATAAAACAGCACCAGACCATGAAAGTGCATCCTTCTGGGAGCTGGATTAGACTAACCCACAAAGTGGGACACTGAGCCGCTGCGCCTTTTAGCTGCCTGCGAAATCTGACTGTTCGCTGGAGGAACAGGGTATGGTGGATGATGAAATGCGAGGGCTTTAATCTTTTCCCTCTAGCACTAACACCGTTCAGAGACTATTTTCCATGAGGGTAGCTACTACTCTCCCCAGTTTCCCCAAAACCCTCTTACGATGGGCTGTGGTCGAAATGCCGCACAGTAACGGAACACAGCCCGCGTTTCTCTGGCTGCAGGGCGAGAAGGGTCTCAGTATCTGCTTATGGGGAATGCATTCCTGTCCCAACCTTACTTGATGCTCAGGGACTAGTGAGAGAACGGGAACAGCCTACGGCAGGCAAGGCCCGGAAGGTGAGAGGATGGCGGGGCTTGCTGAGAATGGGGCTGCTAGCACCCCAGCCTGTTCTATCTACCCACTTCAATGAGCAGGCTCTGCAAAAGTCACTTCATCACTCCCACACGAGGCAGGAAGAGGAGGGAGAAGATATGGACTGGGCCAAGCCCGCATACTTCTGCCGGCGTGCCAGGGAATGTACGCTTCTCCGGGCACAGCCTGGTGCAGTTTGCTCCCTCCCTAGGGCAGCAGGCAAGCTGGGATGGCGACTGAGAGTCTCTGAGTCACAATGCCCCTCCCAGGCTCTCTCCACGGCAGTGCAACAACATGCTTCCCCTCGTCCTGGGTTTCTGTGAAGCACCGACTGAGCCCAGAGAAAAGGCTGGCCCTGTGTGACGACTGAGCCGCAGCCACTTACTGCACTGTGGCTACCCCATAAAGCACAATGAACTCTGAGTGGAGGACAGCACTGCCTTTCAGGTTTACATGGAACTGGCTGCAGTCTAGACCAGGACTGAGGAAAGCACCCCAAGCCAAGAATGCACGGAAATGCCATTGAACACGAGGCTCGGGCCACGCTTGAACCCTACGGACCTATGGCCTTATTACTGCTAGCTCAGGGAGACGGCGTCCGAGTGAAGAGGGATTCTGAACTGCAGCCTTACTTCACGCGAGCGGCACTGAGGGGAAAATCCCGAGTCACTCGGAGCAGATATTCCACCGGGGCTCGCTTTTAGAGGGCGTGTGATTTTACGAGCTGCCGCATGATCGTTTGGGCAGTGTGTGTACGTTAGTGTCCAATGATTTAAGTCGCACGGGGTTCTTTGTAAAAAGAAATCCCCTCGCTCTTTAAATAGTGTCTGGCCTCAGAGAGCAGCTGCCTGGCCGGTCTCTGTTCCACTCGGAAGTGAACGGGAGGCCGGGCAGTGTAAATAATTGCAGCGGTTCATCCCGTGGAACAGTACACGTCAGAGCATCCAGCGCACGGACTACACTGGCTTCCATGAGAACTTGCTCCAACCCTCCAATGGCTTCCGGAAATAACCAAACATACAGGGCAACCTCCCCGCCCCCAAGTCTCTGCTCCTGCAAAACCTCTCGCAAGTTTTGACGCAGGGGGACCCACTGACCACCTGATCCGGCACTGTTGAGTTTAAAGGAAGTTTTGCCACTGGCTCAAGGACAACAGGATCTGATCACACGTGAGCACAATCATGGACATGCTTAAGTGCCTGTGAGGTCCGGGGCTTTGATGCAAAAGTGCTGCTCCAATTCATTTTCACACACAACATTCAGTTTAAAACACGAAGGACAGTAGCTGTAACCCAGCAGTGCACGTGATGGGCCGTCACTGCCCTCAGGCCCACTGGCTGTGCAAAGGCAGCTTGGGCCACAGTGTACAATAGCCACACGAAGTTCTTCTCAAACGAGAGTCACTCGCTTTATTGAGGCCAAGGAAAAACCCAGCCCACTGTTCTAAAACGGAGTCCGATGAAATCCAGATGGTAACAAATCATTTGTCTTAGCACAAGTTGTGGGGTGGCTGAAAGGCCTGTATTAGGGATGTCTAATGACTGCTTGATAGGCTCAGGCTAACCTAGAGACCGAGGAATATGGAGCATCTATGGTGATATACTGAACAAAGTCCTCCAATCTAATAAACATTCAGACATTCTGTGGAAATCATGACTTCAGAAGCTGAAGGGTTAATTCCAGGCACCTACAGATTAAATCTGTCCCCAAACCTTGCATGTAACAAAAGCTGGAAGGTTTCCTTTGTAGAGGGGTCAACTTTCTCATAGCAGTCTGTGCCAGAACCCCTGACCTAACCTCCGCTCAGGGATGCACTGGTGTATATCTGAGTAACTCTCTTGAGGTCAGTGGTGTTCGGGGTGCACACTGCCCCAGCTAAGAATCGAATCCGTTCCCGTAAATCGAATAGGAGTGCTACAGCTGTGATGCTACCTGTCTCGGAGCAAGTGTGTAATTTGCTCAGGGTTTTTTTGTACCCCTCAGAGTCCATATCTAGATTTGGGACCCTCTGGGGGAATAAGAGCAACCTGGAAAAACGGGCAGACGAAAACCCCTCACGCACAGGCATAGGAACCTGTTGGTTCATTACGGCTGCAGCCTACAGCTTTCTAACAGCTCACATGAACCAACTGATTAAACCTGCCGTCTGCACCTCTGCTCAACACCCTGGCTTCCTCGCCCTGCTCTCAGCATTCACTGGGAGCTGCTCACCATACGCCAAGTCAGCCAAGTGATAAAGAGGGCTGGTTATTCTGCTGTGGAGGGGAGTGGAAGAATCCAAGGATTCACAGTCCAGTGGAGAACAGCCTTCCAAACAGCACTTGGAATGAGCTTGAAAATACTACTTTCTAAATTCCTTTCCTTTGATAAACCTGCAGACACCTGACCCCTCCTAGCTCTTGTTATTGGCAATTCTGCAAAACAGGGGCTAGCTCAGGCATGGACAAACTTTTTGGCCCAACGGCCACATCGGGGTTGCAAAATTGAGGGCCGTGTAGGGAAGGCTGAGCCCCCTTGCAAGCCTCCCGGGACTCCCATGGCTATCCAACCCTCCCCCCCTTTCCCTGTCCCCTGACCGCCCACCCAGAACCTCCACCCCCGGGTCGCCCTGCCCCGTATCCAACCACCCAGCCCCCTTACCACGCAGCTCAGAGCAGTGTGTCTGGCTCCGTGCAGCCCGCTAGAGGTAGATGCAGTGCCCTGCCAGAGCGCACTGCCCCGCCGGAGCCAGCCACAGCGCTGAAGTGCTGCCCAGGAGCAGCAGGCCAGAGCACTGCCTGCAGGGCGCGCTGAGGCTGTGGGGGAGGGGGACAGCAGGGGAGGGGTGAGCCTCCCCGGCCGGGAGCTCAGGGGCTGGGCAGGATGGGCCCGTGGGCCGGATGTGGCCTGCAGGATGTAGTTTGCCCACCCCGGGGTAGCTAGAGACTGCAGAATTCTCTAAACAGGTCAGGAAGAGATCTTCCATTGCCTAGATCAGGTCTGTGCAGGATGAAAGCCAGCTTGTCCTGTTACCATTTATTTGTATCTGCACAGACATGATCTGGCTAGCAACAGATTTTTCTGTCAGCCCACATGACCTTTCCCAAGGACATGTGCAGCATCTATAGCCATATAGCAGGAGTAGCTGCCATGTCATTAGCAAGTCTGGAATGCAGCATGACTGCTGTGTATGTCTGTGAACTCGGTGCAGTAAAGGGTGAGCTTCCTTGCCATAGCCGACAGATTTACTTCTGCTAGCGGAAATCTCTATGCAAACCTTTGTCCCTGCTCCTCTGATAAAGAAATGGGGTAAAAGATTCCCCCTAAGACTGTTTCCCTAAGAGGAGAACTCCTGCCAGGACTGCTTCCTGAAAGGAGGCTTGACCCGCTTGCTCTGATTGGCCCAAATACACATCAAACTCTCCAACTCACTTTCAACAGCTTTCCAGTCCTAATGTGCAGAAAGGACTTCCCGGGCTTCGTACCTTACAATGGACTATTCCACAAAAAATATTTTCTTTCATATGACACCAGCCAGTTCCCGCCCCCGTCTCAATACACAAGTTAAGAACTTGGGGAGACACAAGCACAGAGAAGTGAAGTGAGCTCCCAGGTCAGAGCCGCACACAGGAACTAGGCAATATTATATTGTGCTCCTTGCAGATTACTCGCTCCAAATTACTGACAGGCTGCAAAAGCGTCTCTGTGCCTCCAACGAGACAGACGGGGGAGAGATTTCACTGTTATATCAAACGCTTTCAGGGTGCTCTAGAGGTGCAGATCAGCAATCCACAGCTGGGACTGGACTGAAGGTGGAAATTAACACAGGATTCCATTCCCTGTGCTGCACATTTCCACATGACTGAACTCAGCCTCTGAGCTGGACACGCTGGCTGCAGGGGAGCATTTCCCCTTTTCCTCAAAGCCATACTCGCTTGGGCAGAGGAATCCCTGTAAAGCAAGCCCGGAGAATCCCCACCTTTTTGATATTCGGATGCTCCATGCTTTGCACCTGCATGCTGAGACGAGCACACTGAGACACTCCCCAGATGCCTTGGTTGTCCAGCTAAAAGCTATTCCCCTCATTTGTCACAGTCTCTTTTAGTCTCACCAAGAATAACTTAAGGATCTGTTTAGGTCCATCGGCCACCCACGCGGAGCAGCCTGCCTCCCTGACTCACCGGGTCTGGGTCTCTCACCACACCCCTTGGACCTGACAAGCCCCGCTGGCTCAGTGGGCAGCAATGGGTCTAGGGCACAGAGCCAGAACATTGGGGGGCTTCCAGCCGTGTTGCTTCCTCCTCTCCCTAGTTCGCTGGGAAGCAGTGGCGTGGAAAACTGAGGAAAAGGGATGTGAGAACCAGTAAACCTGTGGGGAAGAGAGAGATTGGCTACATGTAAGAGTGGAAGGGAATCCGGCTGAAGGGGGGGTGGGGGCGCTTTGGATGGGAAGTCAGGACTCAGCAGGGTCCCTGCAGAGGGAAGGACATCTGCCCCACCAGACCCGCAATACTGTATGAAAATAAACACCCCCAAGTGCAAAGAAATGGGATTCTCAGCATCAGAATTCAACCGCTGTACAGAACCGTTCTGCGGCTGACCTAGACTAAACCCAGCCCTACCGCATCTAAAGCCAGAAGACGACCCCATTAAGCGGTCACATCCCATGCATTCCATTCCCAATGTCCCGGGCTCCTCAAGTACCTGTAGGAGATCGACTTCCACCTCCCCCTGCCTGATTCACTCGGGAACACCCCAACCTGGTATCTGCAGCACCTTGAGGCAGGGATTGCGGTGTCCAGGCCTGTGTTGTGGCATCACTGAATGACTCAAGGAGGAAGGGAACTGACTGGGCAGAAGAACTCTTTGATTTACTCACCAGCATCTTGGCAATGGGCAGCAACAGAAGGAAACACAGGAGACTGTGAGAGGTTAGTAACGTCTGATTACATGCTGGGTTTTGTTTTTAAACTTTGCTTGAGTGTGGCAGCGGCTCTTCAAAGGACTAATCTCCGTGTGAGTGTTCTCAGCCTCAACCATGCCCCCGTGGATAATGTGTACTTAGAAAACCACAATCCAATCATGCCTACGCTTTCAGGCAGATTGCCCACAACTTCAAGTGCCCTCCCCTGCCCTCGGTGCCCCCTTTCCCAGCTACAGTACAGACAGACACCCCACCAGGCGGAGCAGAAGGGGGCAGACTGCAGCATCTCAGAACACCAGCCTGGTTTTCTAGATGTGCCCTGGAGAACCAACACGCACAGCTGCATGGAAGTCGGGCTGCACCCTTATTATTCCTTTGATGCTCCCATGATAAAGATCTGCAACAGGCCAAAGCCAAGGCAGATAGGAAGTTAATCCGTGGGAGAGACCTTCTTTCAGAACGAGGTGGCAAGGCCATTCGCAGTTGTCATTTGCCCTTTCAGAACCAAGGCAATGAATGGAAGGAGCTCCCTTCGTCTCTCCTCTACCAGGGCCACGTTCCCAGGGATGGCAAAGCAACACCCACGGGGCCCCATTCTCTTCTCTCCAGCTGCATGTGGGTGCCCCCCAATGCCACAGACGCTGGGAGCAGCCAACAAGCTCTCTCAAGCTGTGCCAACTCCCTCCATCTGCTGGTGAGGCTCCCGTGACTAGGCCGGGCGAGCCAGGGGGTGGAGTCGGGGACTGGAGAATTCCATCTGTGCCCGGGCCTGGCGTGATGAGCGATGGAGCTCTGAAGAGCTCTGGGTTGCATGGGGGTGCTATGCAGCCTCGTTTGGCAAAGGCTGCCATTGCTCTTACCCACAGCCTCTCTTAGTACCTCCTAGCTTTCTCCTTTGGGGTTCTGCCATCTCCTGCTCTCTGACCTGCCTTTACCATGCCTCACCTCAGCCCCATTCTCCCCCACCACTTCCTTCACATCACCACAGAAACACTGTAAACACGAGCTCCCTCTGGGGCTGCTCCGTTCCCACGCTGACCGAGGACAAGCTGCCTCACGGGACTGTTAATTTCTCTTTCAGAGGAGCATGGCTTTCTGAAGCACGGCCACAGCACACGGGGAAGTGGGGTGAAGAGCTGGAGAGGAAGGGGGGACAGAGGGAGATGATCCGCTGTGTCTCAAATAGGAATTAATTCGGGGCAGTCCTAGGACCTGTCATACACAGGAGGTCAGACCAGACAATCACAGCGCTCCCTCCTCGCCTTAGACTCTACGAAGACAAACGCTGTACACACACGTCAGGCTCTGTAACATGATTTTCAAAGGCTCTCGCACTGATGTGGGCATCAGCTCAATTCTGCGTGACTGATTTCAATAGCACTACACCGATTTCCACCAACTGAGGAGCTAGCCCAAAGTGTGGGTGCCCGGGATCCAAGGCCCTGGTAGGCTGGACTGGTGTCTCTCTCTCCTGTACAATCATTTTATGACACGTAAAAACATCTTGTTTGAAACATCTGCATTCTGCTATTGCGAAAAAATCCTTCTTCCCTGCAGGGTAGGCTGTCACCTTGCAAACAAGGTCCAAACACACGCTGACCTCCTCTTTCACGGACGGTGACCTTATTAGTACTAATCATGTTTCTAATAATATCTGGCATTGTAAGCACACCATCTGCTGTAACATTGCTGTACATCTTTAAAAAAGGCAAATGCGTTTGGTTTAGGCATTTTTCCTTTCCAACACAGTGTTTCCTTCCAGGGACAAACGTCTCACAATTACTTTATACTAAATCTTTCCCAAAAGTTGCAAACTCTGGATTGAATCCAGCTATACTGAACTGCACTGGAACAAGGTGAAAGCGTCGACAAACCAGCAAAAGCAAAAATTCAGAGCTAGAGCTGAAAATTCATCCAGCTGGAATCCCATCATTAACTCTTCTGATTGTGGGAACATGTTGAATAAAATAGTAACAAGGGGACAACTTGGGGGCGTCAGAGTAGACAGACATCTCGGGATTGCACTGAGCCAGGAGAACCTTGGTAGCAACACCTCAAGTTTCTTCCTTTGTTATGCACTTTTATTTGATGGAGAAGAGTACATTATATATATTTTATACTTTGTATCATAGCAAACAGAGGTAAGCTGAGGTAAAGAGTCCTGTGGCACCTTAACTTACTTACTTATGCCCGTCACCCCAGTCGGGGTATGGGCCGCAGATTAACTAAAGTATTGAAGCATAAGCTTTCGTGGGCTAATACCCACTTCGTCAGATGCAAGCAGTGGAAGAGGTAAGCTGAACACTTATTTACTTCTGGGGAGAGATTGCCCACCTGTCCCAGAATGGAGATAGAGGATTTCATGTCCTTTAAAAATAAATCCTTTTCAAGAACGTAGTAGCCATTGCTGAAGTCTATCCACGCAGCAAGAGTTCTCTCAGAGCCAGTTTGAACATCCTTACTCGCAGTGACTTCAACAGGACTATCCATGGTCCCCATTGCTATGGTTTCTGAGCACTCACAGTCTTTAAGTAGCTTGTCTTTTGCTATTTTATGGACAATAATAAACAACTTTTAATATGCGGTAGGTTAAGCTTTGTCCACGTAAGGCAACTTTCAGCAAAGCACCTCAATGCATTTATTTAACAGCCACACAACAGTACTTATAGGGTAAGATTTTCAACAAGAGCTCAGCTACTCTAGCCACTTATTTAGCTGCCTAAGACGCTGGGTGATGATTTCTTTTGAAAACCTGGCCTGCGCTGATTACATTTAGTGATAAGCTTCCACGCCCCTCAATGACCTAGGTCTGAATCACTATACTGTACTCTCTTTTGAAGTGGAAAAGCCAGAGTGTTATAGTCAGCAATGGGACCATGTCAACCTGGCACCATCTTGCTGCAAAGATCTGCTCTGTGGGTTATTCAGAGTCGCAGCCATTAACTTGTCTGACTAAGTGCTTTTACCGCTTTCCACTCCTGCTAGCACCCAACGTAGCTATGAGACCAGGAGCTGGGCTCTCTGCTAGCACGGCATCACCAACACACCAGGGATGTCAGGCACCACCCCTGCAAGCTGATCCACACAGTGACAACCTGGGCCTGCGTAGAGCCCCTCCCCCCACACAGACAGGATCTGTCTGTGGGGAACAGCTTGCAGGGCTGGGGCCTGCATTCAGACCGCACAACACTGACACCAATGTGAGAGCTGGAAAAACAGAGCTTCTGAATCCAGCGCTGTTTGTAACATCTGTAATCCAGCAGAACACCTCGGCGCACTGAGCATTACACAGCATTCGGCAAACTGCAGCTCCAGACAGGCTGCACCTCCGTGAACCCACAAACCTCAACCAGACACTTACGGTACGTTTGCACTCGTCGGGTCCCAGAGCCCAGGGCCAGCTCAAGCCCGAACATCTACTCGGCAATTAATCAGCCCCTTAGCCCGAGTCAGCTAGCACAGGCCAGCGGCAAGATTTAACTACAGTACAGAGACAGGCTCAGAAACTGCTCCCTGCTCTTTCACATCTAACCATGGAGTTCCCTGATGCATCCCAGTATCTAACACACCAAGTCAGCTTGTGGCAACGTAATTTACAGGAGCATAGAAAACCAAACAGATGTCCAGTACGTGCAGAACCACAGGCAGGGCGGTTACGGCACTGCAGATAAGATTACATTAAAAATCGACTGTCTCTTTAAACCAGGGATGGGGAACCTCCGGCCCCCGGGCCGTACATGGCCCACCAAGTCATTTGGTCCGGCCTGCAGGCGGGTCACCAAAATCTCCGCCGTAGAGATGGCCGGACCATCGTGGCGGTGGGAGTAGGGCCGGCGACAGGCCGTAGTCCCCCTTGTCGCCGGGCCTGTGGGCAGAGCGGCGTGGCGGGAGCGGTGAGGCAGCGGCAGCGGCTGAGGGGAAGGCGGCGGCGCCTCCCCCCTCGCAGCAGGCCGGGCGCAGCGGCGGCTGAGGGGAAGGCGGCGGCGCCTCCCCCCTCGCATCAGGCCGGGCGCGGGGCGCCAGCGGGCTGCGGTGGAGGGAGGGCCATGGCCTGCGTGCCGCAAGTGAGCGGGCGCGGACAGAAGACGCGCCGCAGCCGCCGGCCAGGTACACGCGCGGCTCCGCATTGAGCGAAGGGGCCGGGAAGTGCCTGGGGGAGCCGCCGGTGAAGGGGGGGGGAGGGGTTAGGTTTGGTGGCATGGGCCGGGCCAGGCAGGGGTGGGGGAGCAGTTAGATTGGGGGGGGGGGGCTGGGCGGGGGTAAAGATTACCCCCTACACCCAGGCTGACAGCGGGAGCTGACTGGGGCAGGAGGCAGGACCCCCCGGTTGGCAAGGGGTCAGCGGGGGAAACCCTGAAGCAGTGCAGGGCTAAGCACTCCGCCTGCCACTGCTTTGGGGTTTCCCCGCTGGCCCCTTGCCAGCCGGGATCTCAGCTCCTGTTGCCAGCCTGGGCTTCCTGGGGGGTGTGGGGGCGCGGAGGAGAGAGCAGCCCGCAAATGACATTATAAATATCCAAATGGCCCTTGGCAGAAAAAAGGTTCCCCACCCCTGCTTTAAACAGTACTTTCACGTTAGCACCTGGAGACTTCCAACATACCTTACATCACAGAAGAGCCTTTACACAGGCCAACCAGGTGGAAATATGCGAGCTGCTGTTGAATAGTGTAGGTCTGTGATTCTGAGAGAGGATGCCCGGGTGGTAGCAGAGAGGAGAGCTACATTGATCTTTTAGACCCTGCTGTATGTAGTATCTTTCTGCTTAGTGAGGCCCCCAGTGCTTACAAGTCACCCTCCACAATAGAAATCGTAATTTGGAGCAACTCCTTTAGTGATGGTGCAGTGTTCTCTCTAGTGCTACTGACAGAATCCATGGATTGGGCATGGTCTAGCGCAGTGTTTCCCAAAGTGTGGTACATGTACCCCTGGTGGTACGCGAAAGGGTTTCAAGGGGTACGCGGCAGAATTTTTTATTTTACTTTATCATAGGTTTTTTTTAGCAGCAGAAAACAATACACTCAAATGTAATGTATGAGAATGGTGTACACTTGTACAGTAGAAATATACACAGGTTTACATTGTAACTAATATGATAATTCATTAAGATCTAATAGCACAGAAGCATAGTAAACCACGCATGCGCACGGCTCGGGCAACACACTTGGCTTTGTGGCATGCACAAAGTTTCAACTGTATGTAATATAATTTTGCATTTATTTCTAATTAACATTTAAACGAGAATGAAACGAATTAGGAGTGTGTTATAAAAATGTGGCTCCCCCGCCCCCAAATTATCTTTGCCGGAGAAGGGATACGCCGGTAAGACAAATGTCTCAAAAGGGGTACGCAAATGTAAGTTTGGGAAACACTAGTCTAGTGAGAAGCACGTATTGCCATGTTAAGGGATTTGGACCAGACTGGAAGCCAGAGTGCACTACCCTCTTATCAGCGGTTACCTTATCAAAGAGCCCTGTGAACTCCAACTTGCATCATGTCACAAACTGAGTTCAGAGTACTTGGAAGCCTAACTGCACACACACACGCACACACTCAGCTGTGTCTGTGCAATGGCCACCGTCTCGGCTGACACACTGGGATTGAACTAAGGACCGCCAGGGCTAAAAGCAGGAGCTGCTTCAGCCCGAGCTAGAGCTCCCTCGCTGGGGCTGTCCCAGACTTGTATCCTCTGCAGGCCAACAAGGAAGGGGCCCTGCAAAACAGTCACCAATGGGTTGCACCTGCAAAACAAGTGCCTGCATTTGCACATGCACAGCAGGTAACTGCATCCAATTTTTTTCACCCGCCATTGGCAGGCATGAACGTCGTCAGTGCAGCTTAAGTGCCCATATTTGAATGAAATGAGCAGGAGTGTTGGCGTCTGCAAGGAAAATGACAGCGCTGAGCTGAGTGGTGAGTGGTGACAGGAAGAGGGACACTACCATGGGAATTGGGGAAGGACTGTGTACGGAGTGCAATTCCTCTCCTCCTTGCTGTCACTGCCCTGGCCCCTGTGCCAACAAGTTACCCTGCTTGAAGCCTGAGGAGTGCCTCTGAAGTCCGTTCATACATGCTTAACGTTAGGCATCTGCTTCAGTACTTTGCTGAGCTGGGGCCCAGCTGTGAGGCTCTGTGCTACGTGGGAGATGGGCCACTGTATTCTGGGCCACGCTGCAGCCTGCCTGGGAAAGGTCTCCACGTGTCCCAGTTCAAGCAGCGTGCAGATAATCCGAAGGGTTCAGAGTCTTACCCCACGAGAACTTTCTCTCCTGCTTTTTTAGGCAAACGAAAACAGGAGTCAGCACTTCACCACCATCTACCCAACCAGAACACCAAGGTTACCCTTGGCTCAGGTTAATGCCGAAAATGCTGCTTGCTCTGCTCCTGTAGGACACGGCTTAGCTCCAGCTCAGAAATGGGATGACCACATCCGAGGGGTAGGCTCTGTCCTGCCACAGCGTGCTGGCTGGGAGAGGAGATGCTGGCACGGCAGCAGCTGGAAAAGCCCTTCCTGATGCTGCTTTGACACTACCACTGAGCCTCAGCAGTGTGGTGAGGGAAGCCAATCCTGCCATTTTCCCAGGTGTTGAAATGAACATACGCACAGTCCGGTGGGCCCGGAACAAGGAGAATCTGTAATAGATCGGGGGGGGGCTGTGGAGAAGGAAGACAGTTCTACAGCTCCAAACACATCAGCACTGGGAATCTGATGCCCTCAGTACATTTGAACTGGGTTAATTAAACCATTAGTTTAACATGACGAAAGTTCGCATAGCTCTGCACGCTGCCACACCTTGCCAGAGCGGGTTCTGGGGCCGAAAGCTCCACCTTCTGAGCTAAATTAAGCCCTAAAGCCAAACGATTCTTTGGGAGGGATCCTCCCTGGCTGGGAATCGACACCCAAGTCTCTTTTACGGGCAAATCTAAACCTGACCCAACAGTCCCTCTGACTGCGCCCTTGTGCCGTGCACAGAACGAGGCCAATCCTGCTCTCCCAAAGTCTGCTGGGCTGCAAGGTCTGGGAGCAAAGCTGCCCATCTTGAGGAAGAAGATGGCCCAAGCTGAGGTGACCCAATAAAAACAAAGGTTACGGCTGGTTTAAGCTCTACAGCCCCTGTACTAGCGGCACCACACGGCACTGACATTCACAGGCCCGAGTTAAAACCCACTCATCTCCCCATAGGAGTTAAATCCCAACCTAATTCAAACCTTGTTGTTCCAGACACTCCATATGGGCAGGCAGTGGGCAGTTGTGGATAGGTAAGAAAACAGCACTTGGTGACTCCGCTGTGGAGCAGTGCTCCAGAGCAGAGCAAATTCCTGTCAGGGCACTTGGTTCCTTTACACAGGAGCCGCAGAGGTTTGCTTGAGGGCACATGCTCCCACGCACCTGTCAGGTAAGAACTAGCCTTACTTAGGCACAGGGAAACATGCAGCTGGTGAAATGCTTCCCCGGAAAATATCACCAGGGAAGAACAAGTGAAAAATGATCAAAAACGTGACCTTCGCTGGTTTGAGAGTTATTAGTTTAGATGTCCACCTCACTCAAACTCGACCAACTCTAAAATGCAGCTTGCTGCTCTTGATCTACACCAGTGTTTCCCAAACTGTGTTCTGCAGAACACTGGTGTTTCTCACGCTGTGAATAGGTGTTCTGTGAACAAACCATAATTTTAAAAAAGGGTCTTTAAATTTTTTTTATTTTAAATTTGCATATTTGAAGCATAGTTTACAACTCTTTTTGAATGACTACAATTTACCATAAAACTCTTTTCCTGGTTATTGATAGATCTCATATTGAATATCACGGCATAAAGAGAATTTTGACTCTTGCACTTGATTTTTATGCTTTATATGCGCTTTCCAGTTAGAAAGTGTTAGTTCAAGTTATTTTAAATTTGTATTTTTGCTTTGTTTTATAAAATAAAATATATTTGAGCATAAATAGCACTATTTTTTATTTGAAAACCAAACGACTACAAAATAATATTATAAGTGTTCCGTAAATATATATAGATTAAAAAGTGTTCCGTGGTCAAAAAAGTTTGGGAAACGCTGATCTACACAAATCAAAGTAAAAAGCAGAGGTGCTGAATTTCCAAAAGGGATCGTTACAAAGCACATCAAGTGACCAGAAGAAAAATACCTAAGGACACTTCCTGTGCCTAAGAACACTTCCTTAGAGGTTTTTAAGGTCAGACCTGAGGAAGTCCTGGCTGGGATGATTTAGTTGAGGATTGGTCCTGCTTTGAGCAGGGGGTTGGACTAGATCCCTCCTGAGGTCCCTTCCAACCCTGATATTCTATGATTCTGATATTCTATGATTCTATGCACAATCAGTGCCTAAGTATGATCCATTAACTGCTAAATGGGCCAACATGCCAACTATACCATACCCATGTATCAGACAAGTGGCTTAAGGAAGTCATCCCTGTTGAGCTGAGTAAATAATATACACTTTAATTCTTTTAGTGTCATGAAAAAGGCTAGGCCGATAACTGAGGAGGCTGATCTCACAGAACGGTAGGGAGAGCACAAGCCTCCTTGAACTGCTCCGGCAACTGACCTTCACTCTGGCTAGAGAGGGTCCAAAGAGAGCTCCTCCTCCCATCTCTCTCTCCTAAGAACACCCATAGAGATGTGTGCATCTATCTAGCCACTGGGAGTTGTGCGGAGACCACAGGCCAATGTACAGCCATCCGTCATCGCGCAGAGGTCCCCACACAGAAGATCTGCATCTCTCCACACAGCCAGGGAACGTGCGCGTGGAAAGGCAAACCCCAGAGAAGTGACGTGGGGCATCTGTGAGGTTGTGCAAAAGGGAAGTGCCAAATCAGGCCCAATAGCCAGTCTTGTGGCTGGCACAGACCTGTACTGCCCCGGGGGGAGACTGACCCATGGAGGCACAGCTGTTCCCCAGAGGATAGATCCTGGAACAGCCTGTTCCTAGTCGGTGCCACTTGTGACCTCGTCTCCTCAGGGCTCCTCGGACGTGGACAATGCTGTAATGAGGGGACAAGTGGGAAGGGCAGAGCTGAACCATGCAAAACCGCATGGTGGCGTGGCTGCAAGGGAGGAGGCTCAGCAGGGGAGGGGCCGGGGGCTAGCCTCCCCGGATGGGAGCTCAGGGGCCGGGCAGGACGGTTCTGCGGGCCATACTTTGCCCACCTCTGGTGTAACACATTGTATCCTGGTCAGAGTCACAGCATAGATCTGTATGGGGCAAGAGGGTGCCGTGGGGAGGGTCCAGTCTGGCTAATCGCTCACGGGATCAATCTCTGAGACTCAGTGAGCTGCAGTACTAGGGATCCCTAGGGCTCTTGGTTGGTTCCATTGGAGAGGCCCTCCCAGGCCTGGGGAAGAGTTACCGATGGGACAGCCTCATCAGCATCATTTT
This sequence comes from Sternotherus odoratus, assembly GCA_032164245.1. Taxonomy (NCBI): domain Eukaryota; kingdom Metazoa; phylum Chordata; order Testudines; family Kinosternidae; genus Sternotherus; species Sternotherus odoratus. Next base: position 83,404,898 of record JAVMKO010000009.1, on the reverse strand, counting down.
AACTCCTCGCCAGCACGGCCTCCAGGCCACCCCTCCACACGGTGCTGTGCCTACAAGGCACAATCAGCCTGTGTTAGGCTCAGAGAGGCTAACTAAAGAGTTTAGCCTTTTACTGGACTTTGCTGTTGCTCCCGCGAAAAGCAAGACGGCCCTGAAACAAGCCATGTGGGCCCTGTCCCAGCCCAGCCGCGACAACAGGAAAGCTGGGTCAGATTTAACAACGCTGGCCCCAGACTCCGTCCTGGGAGGCACTTTGCACACAGATGGGCAGCCAGCCACCTTGCGATTCCCAGCGTCACGGCGGCAGGGGCACAACACTCCTCAATTTCTCTAAATGCATCAACAACGTGGAGAATCCTGGAGACCCCGGAGACAGGGAGGAGGTGTCTGCAATGCAGAACACAATTCAAAAGAAACCCTGCACACTGTGCATGCATAGGAACTCTCTGCCTATCGCCTCATGAGATACTATGCCCTTGCTTCTGCCAGGCACCACAAACCACCTGTCTGGGAACATGCAACTCATCAAGCTAAGGTAAAACATTCTCAGCTGTGAAAAGAGCCACCAGAGACAATGAACTTGGTCTTCTCTAAAGCAACCCGAAAAACTCATCTGCTTGCTAGAGCTGCCCACCACCAGCAAAGATAAAGAATTACTAACACTTGCAGATAAATAAATTAAGTGAAAAATCCTGGAGTTGCAAAGAGCCGAATTCTATGGACAACCCTAAATAAACTTACGTTATTTTGTGTTCACTGCTGCAGTGTTACAGTGAGGCATGCATTATGCAGATTAGAAACATAGGCTATATACTCTACTCCGTGCATGTCATACAAGAGTAACTTCTCCCGCCACAGTAAACTGTATGTACACAACACTCTACTTATTAAGTCCTACAATAGAGTATCAGTGCTAAAATAAGCATGCCATCTACAGTATCTTCCTAGATTGCAGTCTCATCTCCTCCACTGCACCTATGGAAGGTGAGTCTGCTGCTATTTGCAAAGGATAAATACCTGTATCTGTGATACTTCCACTGCATGCATCCGACCAAGTGGGTATTAGCCCACAAAAGCTTATCCTTCAATACTTTTGTTAATCTTTAAAGTGCCACAGGACTCTTTGTCACTTCTGCAAATCCAGACTAACACAGCGGATTCTATTTTGGAATTGTTTGTCTGGTTTACTTGCCTACACGCGAGTTAATTCAGAATGAGACAGGGCACGACTTTAAATTGAATGAACTATTCCTGATTACTCCATGTGAGGACACACTTATCCCAAAAATAAGAGTGTCTTATTTCAAAATACATTTTTCCACTGAAATAAACTAATCTGGAATAAAGCACTCTTATTCTGGGATAAGTACGTCCACACATGGAGTTAATTAGAAAGAGCTATGCTGGAATAACTCCCTATGCGGACAAACCCTTAGTCATGCTCTCGTTGGCTAAACTCTCTGAGATATGGTCTAAAATTCATTTCCCAGCCTTCTCTTTAAAAAATTAAAGAAAATGGCCATATACTGAGCTCAGTGCTGATTATAGGCTCTGAAATTTTAACACATATCCAACCCAATTCTGGTTGCACAGCAGTGTAAATCAGGGTAAATCTGAAGTCCGAATAGAAGGGGTTCAAGTTTAGTATCAAGCCCATAAGGAACAACCTTGTGTCTCCTAATCTCATAAATAGATTGAATACATTTGGATAATCAAGGTTTCAGACTGCCTGGGGAGATTTTCTATGTAACTATCAGATTGTCAAGTGACACCACCCAATTGTTGAAAACAGTTTGGATAACTGAGTTTTGAATAATCAAGGCTTTTTCTGTATCACATCCGTTACCAACACATAATTACACATGTGAATGTTTCAACAAGCTGGTTTAGTGCTGACTAGCTTAAAAACAACAACAGACAGTAGTAGTTTCATAAGGCCACAGTTTCAAATCTGACCCCCCCACAAATCCAAAACTGGACATCTGAGATTTTTGGCTTGCTACATTTTGGCATCCAAAACGTTTGGATTTCTTTCTCCACTAGTACACCAAGTAAGCAAACCTGAGATTGCAAATGTTGTTTTCAAACATTAATCCATATTTTGGACATTCAAATAACAAATGTAAATCAAAGCCTCTTTGAAATGTTGGTCCATATTATATGCACATTTAATTATCTATGAAAGTTCCTTTGCCCAGTCATGTTACATATCAATTTTTGTTTCCAGTAACTGAACGATGTCTTTCTTAACCTCTTTTAAAGATGTACAGAAGCAGCCAAGAACTCAGACTAACAATCTGCTGTCAAGGCATTTAAAAAACCAGAAAGGCTCACAGTGGTATGGGTTATATGCTTGAATAGTTGAGGGAAGTTAACAGATGAGCACTTATTAGAGAACTGCTATAAAGCCCCAGTATTTCTGGGCAAGCTGGCAAAAGCAACTGATCAAGAATGGCCCCCTCAAAATGCTCCTGGTTTAAATGGAGTTGTAATGTCAAACCTGAGCAAGGAACACGATGAGTCTCACACTTATTTGATAACTTTTAATTAATTTAAATGGCCTTTTTGCAGATTAACTCCCTTTCCTCAATATTATTACTGTTTTGTTTCCCTGGAAATGAAAACTACTGTCATTTGATGAATGGCTGTAAATCCTATCTAGTTTACAGTGGCATAAGTACCCTGCTATCCTTTGCTAAAATTTTATTTTCTGTTTCATAGCTACTTAACTAATACTTCTCCATGAAACATAACAGATATCAGTATGCCTCATAAACCAGCAATACACTGGGAGGACATTTTTTAACTCCAGTAAAAGATAAAGAGTTGTCCCAACACTGTACCAAATCAGAGCCTCGAGTCTTTTCTGCGAGGGTTCCTGTCAGTTTTGCTTACCCAGGGAAAGCACTGGGAATTTGTTCTCCAAAGGTATCAGTAAGTGGGGTATGATGTACACAGCTGAATTCAAATAATCCTGCTCTCCTTACCAAACCTGAAGGAGGAAGCACAGTGTGTGTGTGCATGTGGGGGTGGCCTGGTGTACAAGCCAAACTTCTGCTTCAAACAACACCTTTTCTTCTTTTATAATCAACTTGCCAGAGAAAGATTTCCTTCTCTTCCCCTCAGTTTCCCTCTCAAATAGCTTGAGTTCCAGAATGGGCGAGATTCAGTCCTGCACTTGGGACCAATTTAGGAACCAAATTTTTGCAACTCTTTGAGAATCCAAACAGGTTGCACTGTGATATATAATGCAGCCACCCCAGACTCTTGTAAATAAAACCTTCATATCCCACCCAATATGTATCCCATATTTCTTGGAAAGAAAATCCACCAAGAGAGATGCAGAGACACATGCACACAGACATGTGGAACAGAGAACTTGGCGTCTCCTTTGACAACCAAGGCTATATCTGCAACCATATCTGTTTTTATTGTTCAACAGGCACGTAATAATTAAAGAATACTGAGCTATAAAAATGTTAAGAACACAGTATGTGACCTGGTCAGTGAGGTGAGTGCACACTGGGTTACCAGACATCCCTGTATTAATATTCGGCTCTAGTGTAATAAGGGGTTGTGGGGAAAAAAAGCTGGGAAACAATACTCTGGATCCAGATAAGCAACCACAAAACAAACCCTGGGGGGCAACTGAAAGGCAACGGGGGAACCTATTAGCTTTGAGCATCCTATATCTTGTCTCTAACGAACAGATTCAGCTCTTCTGCAATGCTGGGAACAGAGAGATCAAGAGAGATCAAGAGAACATTAAACAGTTCAAAAGCTGGGGGGATTGTGGGCGGGGCTGCCAGGGGGACAGTGTGGTTCTGCGAAGAGCTGGACCCTTCCCAAGAATGGGAAGCCCTAGGCAAAGGCCAACAAGGGTCTAGATGGTTTGGTGCTTTAAGATCCATTTTCTCTGAAATGCTTTTGTTCTAAATAAACACTGTTCTTTGGTCGCGGGGAGGGAGCAGCATGTACGCACTGTCAAGAACTCAGGCCTGCTGAGGTGCCAACTGCGAAGGGGAGAAGCGCTTGATTTCTGAAGAGACCAGGAGGGTCAGAGTCCTGCACCTGTGATATCAGTTACCTCGGCCTTCACCATACCTCACCTCACCCCTCTCATCTAGTCACCTGCTAAACCGTTTCTTAACTCTTCACTCTGAGCGTTCCAGGGCAAGAACCGTCTTTGTTTGGCTTATTTCTACGGCCTCCTCACACAATGGGGTCCAGATCCCTGGGAGCCCAGCGTTGCCAAAGCTCACAGGGTCATCACGTGCCTCAGGAGAGTTGGTGTATTTCTTAAAAATAAGTTTCCAGCCCTCACAGCTGTTGAGAAACGCTTGGAAACCTGACCCGAAAGGCTCAAAACCCAGAGGGCAAGTCAAACGGACCCCACACTGATTACTGATTTAAAAGCCTCCTGATTTCAAAGAAGATCGCACAATTTTTAGGGCTGGTGGACGATTCTGGAATTTGTGGGGTTCGCGGCACTTGGGTCCAACATTGCTACTCCTCTCCTGCAGTTTACTCTCTGTGGGATGAAGAAAGCTGGCCCACTGAGATGCAACGGATCCAATCAAAGAAGTCTAGGGAAACCTTTCCAATCACACTCTGTTCTCCTGCCATTTAAACGGTCTGTACAGAATATGTCTTCTATATTGAAGACCAGGCTGTAATGTGTGTGTAAGTGTATTCATTACCTAATTACACATAACAAAAAGGATGAAATACATGCAGAGAACTTAAGCTAGTAGCTGACCATTATCAACAACAACACTGATATCTCTTTTCCTTTCCAAACTGGATGTTCCCTGACTCCTCCTGCCTCCCCCCATGGTTAATTGCAGCCATATGCTATTGCCAATGGGTGGGATTTGAACCTGAGCCAAGCAGTGCACATGGGGATCTGCACATTTCATTGCTTGAGTCCAGCTCTGCAGAGAACTGCCTAGGGCAGAAGCCTGGGTGCTCCTCAGGAGCTCCTTACTGAGCTGTAACCCACAAAGAGAGTGAAGCATTGTGTACTGCCCGTCACTTGAATTAGTCCTGCCTGCAAGGCAATTTATGGGTGTTAAGTAACAGAGCCAGGCTGAGTGGTCAGGCCGTTTGTGGAGCGCTCCAAACTAAAACCTACTTCTGCAGCTCTCTCACATGGTCCTGTAAGTGATATATTGGACTATCACACCAAATATTTACTGTACTCCTTTTAGCTTACAAGTGAATGTTATACAATTGAAAGTAAACATACTAATCTCTTTATCCAAAATATTTGTCCAACCACTGGCTGCTGTTCAAAAGATTCAAGGGCACAAGGAACATTAACTTTTTTCTTTGCTGATAAAAAATGTATTTCAGTCTATCATTGTTAGCAGGTGAGTAATGTAAATGAACACTTGATCAGCGTTATACAACGAAGGAATCATCTGATGAACTTGGATTAACAAGAACAAAGCTAAATGCAACCTAGATGTCTGAACTTCCTATCAACATGGAACAAACGGGAAAATGCTAAGAAGGTAAAAACTGTAATAATAAGGGTTAGACCATGTCTAATGGGACCCGGACATTGTCTTCATTAACAAATACATATATTCACCAGTTCACTTAACTATTCTGCCCAAAATTTAAAATAAACCCAAGGCTTTTCAAGAAAAACTCCAAGTTCAATGGGAAATTTTTAAGGTCACAACATTACCAGATTCTTTCTAGCAATTCAGACAATAAAAACTTATCCTACTTTAGCACTACAAGCAAAGCTCGGATTTTTCAAAAGTCAGTAGTGATTTTGATTGTCTCAGTTTTATCCAAACCCAACTTCAGACACTTTTCAGAAAGCGCCCTCTGAACAATCAGACACCTTTAAGATGTTATGGAGGGGTCGGGCTATTGATGAAGGGAAGGGTATAACGAATTTGCCTACAGTGGTATGTGGCCCCTCCATGACTGCTGTAAGCAAGCATCTTCAATGACCTGAGATGGGACACTAGAAGGGGAGGGCTTTGAGTTCCTACAGAGAATTCTTTCCCAGGTGCCTGACTGTTGGATCTTACCCACATGTTCAGTGTCCAAGAGACTGCTTTATTTGGGGGCAGGAAGAATTTTTCTCCCAGGTCAGATGGGCAGGGTTTTCACCTTCCTCTGCAGCATGAGGCATGGGTCACTTGCTGGTTTGAACTAGAGTAAATGGTGGATTCTCTGTAACTTGCAGTCTTTAAATCATGACTAGAGGACTTCAGTAACTCAGCCAGAGGTTATGGGCCTATTACAGGAGTAGGTGGGTGAGGTTCTGTGGCCTGCGGTGGGCTGGAGGTCAGACTAGATGATCCTGGTGGTCCCTTATATGTCTCAGATTAGGCACCTCGGACTTCATGCACTCATGATCGCTAGTCACTTTTGAAAAATCTTGTCTTAGGCTTTCAGTGGGTGAATTAGGACAATTTTTAAGAACATAAAAACGATCAGACTGGGACAGACCAAAGGTCCATCCAGCCCAGTATCCTGTCTACTGACAGTGGCCAATGCCAGGTGTCCCAGAGGGAATGAACCCAACAGGTAATGATCAAGTGATCTCTCTCCTGCCACCCATCACCACCCTCTGGCAAACAAAGGCTAGGGACATCATTCCTTACCCATCCAAGCTAACAGTTATTAATGAACTTAACCTCCATGAATTTATCCAGTTCTCTTTTAAACCCTGTTATAATCCTAGCCTTCAAAACCTCCTCAGGCAAGGAGTTCCACAGGTTAACTGTGCTATGTGAAGAAAAACTTCCTTGTATTTGTTTTAAACCTGCTGCCCATTAATTTCATTTGGTGGCTCCTAGGTCTTATATTAAGGGAACAAGTAAATAACTTTCCCATATTCACTTTCTCCACACCACTCATGATTTTATATACCTCTATCATATCTCCCAACAGTCTCCTCTTTCCTAAGGTGAAAAGTCCTAGTCTCTTTAATCTCTCTTTTCTGTTTTTGCTGGAAAGAATCTGGTAATTTTGTAATTTAAAAATGTTTCCCAATTAACTTTAACTGGGACAAGGAATAAAGCAGCATTTACTTCCTGTGACATTGAACTCACAGGAATGATCACTAGCAAAAGACTTAGCTCATTAACTCACATATGATTTGTACACTGTGCATCTTTTCACATCACTTGATATCTCCTCCAATCCCCAACTTTCTCTAGGCACCACTCTCCAAATATTTTGGCTGCCTGTAACGTATTTGGTGCAGTGTAGCTGCACTCCAATTCTGGCAAATACAGCTGAGGCTGATCAGTTACTGAAAATGGTGTCTTTAAAAGCACGTTTCAGAGACCTGTTCTGAATTCAAACCCGGCATGCTCTGGACACAAGTGAAAAGTTTTGATGTTCTAGGATGCTCGGTTTTGGATCTCTGCTTTTCTCATTTCACTTTCATTTACAGTCTGTAATCTGTTCTCCATTTCAGGCACAGCCATGAGTTACAATCTCAAAACGCTCTACATAATGTGCTGTCTCTCTCTCTGATGTTCAATATTCTCTACATTTGTACCAGATGTCAAAACTGAATACAGAACATAACTGTGGCAGAGTTAAAGTTTTCCCTGTCTCTACCAACACTGCTGGTACATTTCACAGGAAACTTCCTGATACTTCCAGTGTCTGAATCAGGCTGAATGAAACAACTGTGGGGTGCTAAGTATTAGTAAAGATAGATTTTAGGGGCTGTATTCTACATATACAACATCCTCCCTGCAGAAAAATGCTTGTTATACTCATTTCTCATATTCCACTCACTTGAAATGATTCAGGAAGAAGAGGATAGCAAAGTGAGATTAAGCAATGTATGTGTTAGACAGTCCTCACCTTTAGGGAGTCAAAGCAGGCAATAACTCGACCATTTTCCACATGGCAACTCCGTGACGGATGGGCAAACTTGCACTCTGCATCAGATCGAGAACAAGTACCTCTCTGAAATTCTCGACATACTTCTAAAGTCAGCCATTTTGTATCACGAACCAGGGAAACGTTTACAGCCATATTAAAAACAAAAATTAAAACGCAAGCGATCACACCCTTCTTTAGGACAATATTACTGCTGATTTTTTTAAAAAAGGGTAAAAAAGTGAATTCAAGTTAAATGTGAAGAAATGACTAACTTGTTGCTTTGGTAAAATTTCTATTCGTCAGCACTTAGGTTTTCATTTAAGTCAAATTGTGTTTGTTTCAACAAGAATTAAACATAAAGCCAATCATAAAATAGAAATCTTATCAGAATAACTGAAAATCAAATGAGAGGCCAGCTCCTAAAAGTGCAATTGTAGAAGTTAAAATATAAGTGTTATATTTTGTGCCACTGCCAAAGTTACTTGAAAATAACTGGCAGACTTTCAAAAGAATTCTGTGCTCTCCAGTTAATGGTTTCAATTATTCTTGCAAAAAGCATACGCAGCTGGCAGCACTTCTGTTTGCGGAATGGTCTCGGTCCTTGGGCAGAAAACTTTTTTTTTTCCTTTTATTTCTTCGTTCTAAAAATGATAATTTGCAAGCATTAAAAGGAGCGAAAGGATGTTATCACTCAAAAATATTTGCTACATACTCGGGAAGGGAAAAAATGGCTGAGTGAACAGAGGGTAAAAAGGAAAAAAAGGGGGGGACGGACGATGAGTTGTCGTTAGGGTGTGAACTGCAAGCAACGTCAAATTAAAAAAACCAGGGGGGGCGGAAGGGGAGGGGGAGAGAGAGGCAGCCTTAGACAGAAATCCAAGCAGCAGTGGCTTCAGGAAAGGCACTTTTCAGCAACCTGTGGGAAAAAGAAAAATAGAATCAGCTAAAACAATGCAATCTCCCCCTTGCCGAACTCTAGCTTTAAGAAACAACTGTGTTCATTTTAACAGGAAATCTGCAGCTACTGACAGTGCGGCATAGTGCAGTCAGCCATTGTAGATAAAAAGGGCATTTCCCACATGAAGCTGCGCATGGTAAGAGGAAGCAACCAATTAGATTTACTGTTGCAGCAGAACGTCTGGGCAGCCACCCAATAAAAGAGATTGTTTCATATTGATCTATTCTGGCAGACATTCATTTTTGTGCCCACTGCACAGAAAATGCCTTAGTCTTACATGACGGCCTCTGGTGCATTCGTGATACGTCTCCGCGTTTCAAATTTAAGTAGCTTACCATAGGATTCACTTCATGGGCTGCTCCCTAGATGAGGTTTGGGTTACATACCTGCTCCTGAAATCCAGAGGATAAGAATCACTAAGAAAGCTAACCTACTGTAAAAGCACCAACTGCTTATTTCTCCCCCTTTAAAGAGAACGGCTGGTGGCTGTGTGCCACAGTCAGAAAGCAGCTAGACAGAGAAACGGTAACATACGAAACCAGGGTGGAGTACAGTCGCTGGAGAATGGCGTTCAGACAAAGAAGACTTAAATTGTTGTTCTGTTTTTTAAATATATTAAAAATCTTCCGCCCACCCCCTTCCCTTATCGGAAGCTTTCTGGCAGGAAGAGCAGATATTGCTTTCATTGTGTACAAAGCAGCAAAGCAGAAGGCACTGCCACAGTGCAGCCCTCATACGTACACAGCTCTGCGTCGGTAAGGTGTTTTGTTTAACCCAGTGTTAACTGGGGAATACATTTCAGCGCTTGACGGTAGGGTTGCATGGAAACGAGAGACCAATTCGCACTCGTGTGTCTATAAATCTGGGCCTGACAAAATCAAAAGCAAAACCGATGTGGAAACTTGAGCCACATGCACAGAGCAGAAAAAAAATTAACTCATTGTTAACAACTGTGTTTTACTGCAAAGCTAAAGGCGATTTCAATTATCATAGTTATTCAGTTTCCAGCATCTTCTGTATGTTGGACAATAAATGGTTGTCCATAACTTTCTACCACTGATTTTTGTGGGGAGGGGCCGGGGAAGAGTGTTAAGTCATCCCTGGAGTTTCCCACATGTATATTAGAGGCAGCTAATAGAGCCAGACAGGATTACATTGCTTAAAGGTTTCTGAGATCCATCTCTTTTTTGCAAAACAGAAGGGCCCAATCCTGCAAACATATACATGTGTATAAATTTACTCACATGAGCAAAAGTATGCACATGCATAAGTGTATGCAGGACCGGGACCTCACATTGCAAGAAATGGAAATTTTAAGTCTTCCTATATTATAGATAGGTTATCAGAACTACATTTGTTAGCAATTTATACATTTTAACATCACTGAAAATACACTCCAGATGTTTGGAGAAATCGTCATTACCTTTTTGTTTTTTACACTAAAATTCTGCAAACTAAATTCCAAATATGTGCTGAACCAATTGAAGTCACAGATCTGCAAGCGAGAGTCATGCAAAAGCACATGGACTCTTACGCACAGACTTGCATCAGTGGAACAGTCTATAGTGCCAGAAAGACGACTCATTTTCGGGTGTCAGGCGGAGAACAGAGATAGTGAATGCCAAATTTACCAGACATGATTTAACCTCTGAAGGGGGGAGGAGGGGAGAGAGAGAGCAGAACTGGCCCAGTGTCATCTAGGTTTAGTCAGGAACAGGGCGACTGCTGCTAAACTGATCCTAATTTGGTAGGCAGGGCAATTTTGTGTTTGAATCTGGTTCACTTATGTCCAGCCTCTCAATCCTCCTTTACCGGGCACATATAAGAAGGTATGTAGATACATCCACAGGCAGCTTGGAACGAGCTGGGCGCAGCTCCTAAAACGAGCTAGCACAGGTGGAGAATGGGTGGGGATTAGGTGGAGTGCTCTTAGGAATGACTCCTAGCAGACTGAAATACAACTTTCTAGTGAACAGGGTCTTATTCCAAAGCTTTAGACTCCAGTGGAAAGGAGCCTGAATGCCCAAACCCATTATATACCATTAGTGCGAACATGTATCAATTAACTATCACCTGCCAGTTACAGGGCTCCTCTCATCCTGAAGAGTCTCAAAGTATGTGACAAACTACGTGCTCTCCCTTTCTCGCTCATCTAGATCTGATATAGAATATTGGAGGCAGTTGGCATTTTTCCATTATAATTTTGTTGGGTTTCGATCAAGAATATTCTATGAAATAATATTTAAAATGTTTGTTTTCCCCTCCCCCCAATCAGTTCCGGTACAGAATTACGTGTATATTTTATATTTTTATATATATAAGAGAGAGATATTCTTTCTTACACATACACAATCCAGCAGTACAAAGCCCCCAGAGACTCTGTGCTGGGGCATCACTGTTACTGATTCAGTGAAGCACATGCTTAACTTTAAGTATGCAAATAGTCCCGTTGAAGTAAAACATGCTTTGCTGAACCAAGGCCTAAATCACCCACACTACTTCCTAGGTTTATCTTGGACGAGAGGCCTCCAAATACAGAACATTCCCAACCCAGCTTACGCTTGCATGATTTTACAAGATCACAGTCCAAAGATGTACGAGTTACAATTCCCTACAAGAGTTAACAAAGTCCTGTGGCACCTTAAAGACTAACTATAATAATTCCCTACAAGTAATCACAGACATAAACTTGCCAGTTCTGTCAATGGGTGGCTTGTTGCAGATTTCTCCTCCCAGGACTAAAGAGATCCCTGTCCATTTTAGCCATATGGCCATGGGGAAAATTTAAACCCTGTGTTCTAACATCACGCTGAGGATTTTATACTGGTGCCATGACACTCAAATAAAACCAAAGGGGAAAGAAAAGTTCAATAAGACCAACTGCTGACAGTATAAAAGTACAGCCCTTTCCCCATAATTCAATTCTCAGCAACATACATTTTGCTTATAATAGTTTCCACATTTTTCCAGTTCTGGGGATTACCACGGTTTTGGTACTGACTGTTCATTCTCCCGTCTATTTCAAATAAGAGGAACAAAACTGCCCCCACCTCCGCAGTTCAGTAGAACGAAGTTATAAAGGTGGGTCACATATTTTTTTTATTAATGATATGCTTATGGAGCTTCCTTCTGAACTGGTCTGGAGCTGCTGCGAAAGATGCCAGGTCTGTCTGGCAGAACCTATATCCCAGGCTACCAGACAGAACAATTGAGCCCTGACTTCAACAGAATGTCAGCAGAAAGGAGCAGCAGCGAAGGTCAAGCAGCAAAGTGACCGACTGCTTTCCTCCTTCAGCAACCTAGAACCACAGCACGTCATGCCTGGCCCAGCAAGGGATCACGACTGGATGTACAGGAGGTTATGGGCTTGCTGTGTAAATCAAAGGCCCCAATTTCACTGAAGTCAGTGGGACCAGATCAGTCCAATGAGTGTTGGCATGTTAACCAAGCCTTTGGCAGAATTAGTACGCATTGGCCATTTGAGGTAATGTGCGGAAGGAGAGCAGAGCAGAAACATACTTGCTCCATGGTTGAATTCCTGCTATGTTCCCTGTCAGTGATCCACACACATACTTCTGACTCATGTGCATGTTTTCTGACAGCACAGTGCACACAGACAGGGTTGATTTAACCAGCTCTTATGTTTCAATGATACTATTACAAGGGTGGTTCTGCTCTGAAAAATGACTCAGTAAAACAGCCTGGTGGGGTTCCTTATTGATTGTATCTCAGTGATTTCCAGGTCACATTTGCTCAGTTTACACATAAAAAGCCCTTGTATCCTAAGTGCGGGCCCTACAAACCAGGACCATTGTGATTTCCCCTCAGCGGAAAAACACCCCCTGGGGGAAAGAAAACACATTAAAGCTTTATGAAATGAAACTCAACACACACACACACACACACACACCACACACACACACACACACACAGTGATCCACTGTGCAAGCATATTTAATCCCCAATCTTGTCCAAAATGAATGAATGGCTTTAAGTGAGACACCAGAACATAATAACCGAGTCCCAATTCTACTTTAGATAGCAATAGTCTTATCAACTTAGTGGGTTTTCTTTCCATTAAAGTTTGGATCAAAGGAATCTGAATGGGTTAACACCACTCTTGATGGATTCGAAGCCGGGTGGAGAGGGGAGCAATGCTTTTAAAAATTGACAAAATTCCCAGTTCAGCTGTCCCGTCTTTTGTTGATTCCAGTAAATGGTCACATTGTTGAATCACTGATGTTGTTACTGAAGTCCAGCTTCCAGCAGAGCTTTTGTATAGCTGTTCTTTTAAAAATGTTAAATCCAAATAAATAAGCAGCACTCCCCATTTCCCTCTTGGCTTCTAGACACTTTGGAAATAATACAGTAAACCCTCGATTTAACGGACCTCGATTTAACGGACTTCGGATGCAACGGACAAAATTTCTGAGCAAGTCTGATGCATCCGAAATCCATTTTTCACGGGCTGGCTGCCGGCTCCCGGCTGCCGCCCGGGTCCAGGCAGCGGGCGGGCTGGCTGCCGGCTCCCGGCTGCCGCCCGGGTCCAGGCAGCGGGCGGGCTGGCTGCCGGCTCCCGGCTCCCGGCTGCTGCCCAGGTCACAACAGCAGGCGGGCTGGCTACCAGTTCCCAGCTCCCGCCCGAGTCCCGCCAGCGGGCTGGCTGACGGTTCCCGGCTGCCGCCCGGGTCCCAGCAGCCGGGACCGGGGCGGGCTGGCTGACGGTTCCCGGCTGCTGCCCGGGTCCCAGCAGCCAGGACCGGGGCGGGCTGGCTGACGGCTCCCAGCTGCCGCCCCGGTCCCAGCAGCCGGGACCGAGGCGGGCTGGCTGACGGCTCCCGGCTGCCGCCTGGGTCCCAGCAGCCGGGACCCTGGCGGGCTGGCTGACTGCTCCCCTGGCGGGCTGGCTGACTGCTCCCGGCTGCCGCTCGGGTCCTGGCAGCGGGCAGGCTGCGGAGCTGCCGCCCCGACCCTGTGGCGGGCGGGCTGCTGCTCCGACAGCTCGTTTTTTTAAATTAAATAACGGACTTTTTGATTTAACGGACACCCCCTCGCCCGAATTAGTCCGTTAAATGGAGGTTTTACTATATTTGATCATTTTCTACATACAGAAACTAGAACCTCGTTGCTCTCGGGGCCCTTCCGTTTTAATGTTTTAGAAAAATTACACTTTTCATTCATGGGTTGAAATTAGAGCGTAACATTTTCAGTACCAAAAACTTTCCAAAAATCTAATGTTCATGTGAACGGTTCATGGGAACAGGCACTTTGAAAATGGAGGAAAACAACACACAAACGCCCTGGATAGTTATTTTCTCATGAGTGGGGGAACCTAACACCACCCCGCCACCAAATCAAAATCCTCTGGAGTTTACATATCCCCCCCCCTCCCCCCCAACAACTTCAATCTGGGTCCTTCCTTTCTCACACCCCCTCATCAGGAGCCAAAGCAGTGCAGGTAAAATTCTACCTTCCTCTGCACACCCGAACATCCCTAGGAACCCTCAATGGGAACAGAAGCCAGGGTCTGACCTGGAGAGTCGTTACTGAAATTATTGACAGTGATGGATGAGAAGGAGAGAATCCAGATTTACACAGATTCCAGAGTGAGATGGTAGTTTGGACATTTGTAGGGGGAAATCCTCCTTTTTATTTGTAAACTGACATATTTGATATGGGGTCCCTGAGGGATTGGCAGACCATGTCTAAGAGGTCCATGAAAGACCTAGACTGAAAACTGACTGAATAGAAATCAACTATACATGCAGACTATAGATTTCCAAAGAGGTCCTCACCACCATTGAAAATTTTATAGTGGTCTGAAAATTAAAAAAGGTTGAGAGCTACAGGCTAGAGGAGGTAGCTTCTAGCCCTACATAGCTAGGAGTCTTTAAAGCCCCATTCTGGGGCAGAGCCTGAAGCAGTATCAATGGACACCAGTGAAAACCCTCATGAAAAAGGAAGGGAAATCCGTGGCCTTTAATTGTGAAGGACTGATTCGACATAGCAATAATAAAACATATGCTCAAATTTTTTACTGAATTGGGACCCAGGCTCCCTACAGTTCTCGTGTATACAAAATTCTCAGTCTCTAGTGGGGTTGCAATACCAACTATTAACACGCAGGAGCACTGCCCCAGCAATGAGCAGCATTTGCTCCTGTGCTTAGTATAGAATAATGCCGAGGGTTGGCTTTTTAATAGTGCCTACTCTTTGTCCATGTACAGCAGGGGCTGCAAGATCCCATCCCAAGGAGGTCAATTTATTTTCCACCGCCTTCCAGAGATTTTTTTTTTCTTTTAAATCAGAAAATCTATTTGGACCCAAGCCTTTATTCTGTTAAAGCAAACACTTTAAGGGCTTGATAGACACTTGGAATATTTCCTTTGCGAACATTCTGTACCTGGACACTTTCTCCCTCAGGGAACAGTTTACTTAACTTAAGGTAGACCTTAGCAGCTAGAAAGAAATAAAAACCTCTTTTGTTCTTCAGCTCAGCTACCCATAAAAAGGAACAGATTTGCAATTTCTCTTCCCTGGACATACTTAGAAAGTGTTCATTCAAGGTCTAATCACAGATGTTGGGGCTATGAATCACCATGTGCCAGAGAATCAAATCTAGTCCCCAGCTTTCAGCATGCTAAAAACAGGCCAAGTAAGAGAAATAAAACACTGCGGCAAAAAAAAGCCTCATTAGTGGGCTATAGGAGTATTGACACATGCTCACCTAAACAGTGTGTGCCACATGGGCATTTGGATGTGCAAACTCCACATTTGAGCGTGCAAATAGCTACTAATGCATGGGATGCCTGTTTTGCATGCATACTTGTGCCTCCAATTTAGGTAGCCACATTCAAAAACATGGGTCACCTGGGCATGAGGTTTTTGTACATAGAGAAAACTTTCCCCATGTTGCTGTCCTCAAAGCAAAAGGACAACGCTCCATATTGCATCGTGCATTTCAGAAACTACTGAATAAAGGCTTGGCTAAAGCTCCACATATATGCAGCACTCTTGCATCCAACCCAGGGCCTGGGAACGCCACAGTGGCTATCCGCTGAAGCCCTGGAGAAGATGAAGACGCACGGCATGGCTCACATATCACTCACCCATGTGCCCTCCTACGGATTATAGTGGTGCTGACATGATCAAAGTCCTCATCCTCCTCAGCAGGAAAGGTGGCAGCTGCACAATCTAATGATGGGGGGGGGAGGGAGGAGATTCCAAAACAAACGGAGAAAATACCCCGGGGGAATTTTATTTCCCCCTTACAGAAAATGCAAATATTCTGGATCCGTTTCCAACCTGCAATAAACTGCCACAGTGACATGACAGCACAGGATGCAGCCCACAAAAGCTATCCTGAATTGTCATGTTGCTGTGGGTGTTTACTGCGGAGTATATCTATAAAAACAAGAGCACAGAATTCGCTGGAGTAATGGATCCACTAGTGAGTCCTACACAGAGGATGTAACTGCAGCTCTTTAGACAACTGTTGGACAGAATTTCTAGTTTGTTAAATAGGTTTATTACAAGAAAGAAAACAGACCAATGTTTGCATTCTTTCCCCTTTCGGGTTTCCCGTAGCCAACTGCTATGACAGGCCCTCAAAAGGCGCAGGATTCTGAGGGCTTCCTTGACACCCGACCCAATGCTCCAGTCCCCTCCTCACATGAGGCGCCGTCACCCCCAGTGGGATTATTCACTCAGATCAGGGCTATTCACTGGAGGACAGATTTGCTGATCAGGCAGCTAAACGGTCCCACAATCGCTCCCAAGAAGGTGGAAGGAACCCAGATTTGTAGGATCCCCCTTATGAGTGCTCACACCCTTTGTGTAGTAGGTGTGCTCCACAAAGTCTGGGCTTCCTGGGAGAGCAGCAGGCGCAAGGGCCAGTGTGGGTACCCATGTGCAGGATTCTCCACCTCTGCCTTGTGCAAGCAGCTGTCAAAGACCCCTCACCACACCTGTTTCTTGGGGGGGGGGAGGGGAAGGGGAGCTGACCGCCATACCCCAGTATGTTGCATCCCATTCCATTGCACCATTCCCCTGGGCAGTGTGTCTCATGCCCACAACTCAGATTGTTTAAATAAACTCACACAGGGGATGGGAACGACCAACACCCACCAACGCCCACACCCCTGTAATCCCAGGAAATAGGATCAAGTGGATGTACCCCACATAATCTATCCGATTATCCCTGCTAGTGCTTGAGCATAGCGAGAAACCCTCTCAGTCCTTGCTCACATAGTGTGTGTTTCTGGGGAATTCCTTTAACATGCTTCTATGGCAGCAAAAGGGATTTCAGAGAAAGATCAGGCATAATGATTTCCAGCGGAGACTACTGAAACAGGCAAAGGGGAGGACTGAGATCTCTTCACAGCTGATCCTGCAGAAGGGATCAGAGCTTTAAGCTATTGAGAGGAGGAGGAGATTTGATGACAAACAAAGATTTCAAAGGTCCCTAAAACTGCCTTGACTTTGTCCTGATATTGTGCCTCTTCCCAGCACCACAGACGCTCCTGCATCCAAGCTGCACCGCATCCAAAATGAGAAGGGGGTCAGGGTGAGAGGGAAGCACCATTCCCCGGAGCAGCATCTCTCCTCAGAGCTGTGGGATTGCCCTGCAGATTTTGACATTCAATGACGCATTGAAATTCCTCTCCTGAGGCTGCCGCTGGAAGCATGCTGCAGAGTACCACCGGGAGCTGTGTTCAGCCCCTGCTCTCACGAGTCGGTGGGGTTGGCTCTCCTCCCTTGCCTGATGGAATGGTTTGACAGAAACACAGCCTGTTCAAGCTGGGCGTGAAGCTAGCTGGCCCCAGTGTGGGCTTTCCCCAGCTAGGAACAGCATGTACCTTTATAAAGGTGTGGTGTTCAGGAAACTAACCTTTCCATAACAACAGCTGAGCCAAATTGATCCCTGCTCTAAATGTATTTGCCTTCAGACAGCATGCTACTGGAAGATGTCTGGCACCTTAACTGCCCACAGGACTGTGCCTCATGGTTAGAGGAGGAGGCCAGGAGCCAGGAATCCTGGATTCTCCTCCTGGCTTTTCTCTTACCCATCTCTAAAATGGGTTTGCGAGTACTTACATGCCTGTCCTAGGTGCTGAGAGGCCTAACTAAATGTATATTTTTGATGTGCTTTGGATTCTTGCGTGAAAGGCACTTTTCTAACTGAAATGTTTTCTATTATCATACTGAGGGCTCTCTCGCTGTCTTCTCCTTCCTCACTCCCCAGTTGCTGTCCCTGACCATTCTACACTTCAGAGGTGTGTAATTTTTTTTATTTGGGGGGGGGTGGAATCTGGGCAGGGGAGAAGGCGGCTGATTATTTGTAAATTGGCTGCAGTTTGGAATGTTGGAAGCAGGCCTGGGGGAGAGGGATTGTGGGCAGTCTGCAGGTGAAGCAATCAAAGGGCCATGACAGATGTAATTTATGAGACAGCTCAGCTACCGTATTTTTCGCCATATAAGACGCTCCGGCATATAAGACGCACCTAATTTTAAAGGAGGAAAATCTAGAAAAAAAAAGATTCTGAACCAAATACTGTAGTAAAATATTTTATATCAACTGTATAAAGTTAACAGCAGTTTAAGAACAATTTTATGTCAACCATGTAACATATTAAGAACTATCTTTACTCTCATTAACAGTCAGTAAAGTCAGTAAACAGTGAAAGTAACAAAAATAAGGCTGTAATGTTATTATTCGAACCCCAAGAATTCCTCTTGCACTGGGGGGCACAAAGGGTTGGGGGGGCAGAGCGCAAGGAAGTCACAGAGTGGGGCGAAGGGGGATGACACAGAGAATCGGATGAGGGGGAAGGGAGAGTCCGGGTGGAGTGGAGGGGGTTGGCAGAGAGGATCGGTGAGGGGAACAGGAGAGCCTGGGGGGTGGGAAGAGGATTGGGGTGGGAAGGAGAGTCGGGGGGGGGGGGGGAAGAGCACCCCAAGAGCGGTGCAGAGGGTCTGGTGGGAGGAGGAAAGAGTCCCAGGGGAAGGCACAGATGCACAGAGGATTGGGTATGGGGGAGGGGACAGTGCCCTAGGGGAGTCACAGAGGATCAGGTTGGGAGGACAGGGGAGGGGTGAGGCACAGATGGTCAAGTGGAGGGGGAAGCCCCAAGAAGGGGCACGGAGGGTTGGGTGGAGGGGAGGACACAGAGGGTCTGTTGGGGAGGAGCGACAGAGTCCTGGGGGGAACACAGAGCCCCGCAGGGTCCCGGCTCCCGGGACCCTGCAGGGAGGGTGACTGCTGCTGGGGGCCAGGCGGCAGCCCGCGCCCGGCTCGATCCGCGGCGGCTGCCGCGCGCGGGCTCAGAGCCCCGCAGGGTCCCGGCTCCCGGGACCCTGCAGGGAGGGTGACTGCTGCCGGGGGCCAGGCGGCAGCCCGCCCCCGGCTCGATCCGCGGTTAAATCAAGGTTTCACTGTATATTCGCCGTATAAGACGCACCAACTTCCCCCCCCCCCCCGTTTTGGGGAAGAAAAAGTGCGTCTTATACGGCGAAAAATACAGTATATATCACCTGGATACTGTTACCATGTATGTGGGGTATACACATTCACAACCCTAAAAATTAATTAGCTGGGAGGCTGAAAAATGCTAATATTCTGATAACCCAGGCTACTCAGTATTTTGCTACTTAAAATATTATAAAAGCTATTCATTTATATGAAGAGGGAAAGAATCAATAAAATATAAAATAAATTGTCTTAAATTCTGCTAAGTGTGAAGGCCAAATTATTTACTAAATGTGTACTAGAGAACATATATACACACAGTACAAATTCAGTAGTGGAAACTTGGCTTCTTACAATTGCCTGCAATGTAGATGTATGTTTTTCCCAGAGGAAGTCCCATGCTCTTGTTTTGATTTCAGTGAGAATAGGGGTTCAGTATAAAAGTGTGCTGGGAAACTCACAAATCTCAGCAACAGAGTACAATAATTGGGGGAAACTTCACTGAATTTTACTTTTAGAATAAGAATGCTATTTAAAAGTGGGATCCTGAAGAAGTAAAGGGGATAGGCACATTTTAGCATGTGCAACTGTATTTGAAAGTTTGGTCCTGTAAGTTTATTTTCAGCAACAATGAACTTCTG
Organism: Sternotherus odoratus; assembly: GCA_032164245.1. NCBI lineage: Eukaryota > Metazoa > Chordata > Testudines > Kinosternidae > Sternotherus > Sternotherus odoratus. Next base: position 83,384,962 of record JAVMKO010000009.1, on the reverse strand, counting down.
AGTGAAATCAGCAGCTAAAGAGTCAAAGGTCCAACACAAAGAACAGTAAAGTGGTACCTGGGGAAAGACTAAATGTAACAACATCCACAGGATTACACTAGAAGTTGAGTGGCTATTAGCCAAAAGATCAAAAGGGGGACATGGGAGAGGGGGAGTTGAAGTCACCAAAGTGTCTTATATTATTTAAACAAAAATGAAGTATCTGACACACCATAACGGAGTAAATTAAAATATTATGAAAGAGAGTGTTACACACACTTCAAATGAAACGGAAGGGATTTCACTCACTAGGGAGTGATAGATGCATTGTGTTCCAGCATGACAGGGATTGACACCTTGTCTTTCTCTCGGTCAGCGGCACTGTTGGAGCAGCATATTTCGCCACCACTGCACTGCCAGTTGGTAAGAGAGCTGCTGGGGCAGAGAGGGGTATGGCAGCGTGGGGTTGGCTGCCACCGGGAGCAGAAGTTTCGTGGAATGCCTGCATGAGCATTTGGGAGCATGGCCTGGAAAAAGCAGAGTGTGATGGCAGGGCATTCCTCAAGGAGAAGCGGCAGGTGACGGCGGAAGAGAGATGACAAGAAGCAGTGCTTGGTGTGGTGGAGGTTGGGAGGCTGGATCCAGGATGCACGATCCTTTTGATTCAATGCTGGCAGCTGGAGCACTGCTTGGGGAGTGTGCTGGTTACAGTGGCAACCGTAAGGGCCATTTCATCCCAACATCTGCAACCTTTTCATTAAACACTGACTGATTAAAAGAAAAATCTCATGAGCCCTCTGTCAGGTAGATAAATTATTAATATACAAGCCTGACCAGTGGATAAGCAGGTAGAGAGATGTTAAATGCAAAGGTAGGAATATTCACACAGTTCCTGCTGCTAATCGGTGGACAATGCTCTCTCCCTTCCTAATCCAATACCGCCCTACATGTTTAGTAGCTTTCAGAGATTGGGGATGTCTCTGCTTTTGAGAATTAATGGGAATTCCATTTCCAATAGTATAGGCAACTGTCAAGAGTAAGGGTTGCAAAAATAAGGAAAGCAAACTGGACAAGGGACTACACCTGGATTCCTTTGACTTCCATGGGTCTTAAAGATGGGCTTAAGTACATTACTCAGACAGGGCCTTAGGAAGGAACTGCCAGTGATGTGGGAGTGAACAGTTTAAGTCTAAATAAAGACTGTCTGTCAAACTGCAGTGAGACTGACCCCCCCCCCCCCCAACCGAGAGGGCAAGAAACAATTGATCAGAATGAGATTGGGAGGATGTGGAAAGAAAAAGAACAGAACAAAGGAAAATCTACAGAGAAAGCAGAGGGAAGCAAAATGAGAAGGGGAAGGATGATGGTTAGGAAGAGATTTCTTCCCTCCCTAAGAGCAAGCAAGCTATGATCTACTCCTCAGCACCAGCAGATCTGATTGGCACTGAAGTGAAAGAGACAACAGCTTAAAGCTGTTCCTGGAGGCAGATCTCAGCGGGAGGTAAACTGTCGCAGCTCTATTAATTCACCCCAATTTGAGGATCTGCCCCATGGACTAAAATGCTACTCAACCTGAGAAGAGAGGCAGGATCTGTCCCTAAGATGAGAAAACAAACCCAACCCCACAGCCATATTAAGGATAAGTAAGGAACACCATGAAGAGCAGGAAGCAAGTTGTTCCATGCACTACATTCAGGAAGAACAGCCCTGGCACCTGAGACAGTGTGCCTTTAGCTAGCCTAGCGCACACTGCTAGCTTGACCCCGGAACATGCACTGTGGCAGTAACATGGCCGTTATAGCAGGAGGGACAGTACGGAAGCGACCCAGAGCATGTATCTGCTAAAGATGGGCTAGCAAGGAACTTCCCTTTATGTTCGGCAGAGTCCTCAGGCATGGAGAGGGGGGTGGGACACCTTTAGTGAGAAAATCGGAGGCAGTAAAGATGGCCTCCTGCCCAGTGAGCAGCCTGGAGGTTAGGAGATTGTTAATACAGGGGTGGGGCCGGAGGTTCAGATTAGGGAATTTTAGAGAACAGAAGCAACTGAACAAGGAGCAGCGAGCGCCGCCTCTGTTTTCCTCATTATTTCGTCCCTAGATGTGGTAAAGGATTGCGCAAGGCTATCTGCACACGCTCACACAGGCTGGGGATGGGTAGGCATCATCCCATCCCTCTTGACGGATATCTGCTCAGGAGTTAACACGGTTTATTGCCAAGTCCCCCCCGACAGCATGTAAAATAAATTGTGGGGGGGTCCAGGGCAGAGCAGGCTGAAATTCGGAATGGGTGGGAGGTCTCTGGGAAAGGAAAGATCTAAATCAGAGAGGTCTGGCTGAAGCAGGGCAGGAGTCACTCTTTGACATAAGGGATTATAGAAGGTCATGGTCCAACAGCACCCAGGGAAAGAATTCCCACCTTTGGGACAGGATGGAGATACACCAGAGGCAAACAGCAGAAATGAACAGGGACAAATATCAAACATTCAAGAAACAGAGAGGGTGAGTCACCTGGGGATGAATAGGGGACCCAGATTTTCACTTTATAATCATAGAATATTAGGGTGGAGAGGGACCTCTGGAGGTCATCTAGTCCAACCCCCTGCTTAAAGCAGGACCAATCCCCAACTAAATCATTCCAGCCAGGGGTTTGTCAAGCCTGACCTTAAAAACCTCTAAGGAAAGTGATTCCACCATCTCCCTAGGTAACCCATTCCAATGCTTCACCTCCTAGTGAAAGTTTTTCCTAATATCCAATCTAAACCTTCCCAACTGCAACTTGAGACCATTACTCCTTGTTCTGTCATCTGCTACTACTGAGAATTGTCTAGATTAATCCTCTTTAGAACCCCCTTTCAGGTAGTTGAAAGCAGCTATCAAATCTCCCCTCAGTCTTCTCTTCTGAAGACTAAACAATCCCAGTTCTCTCAGCCTCTCCTAATAAGTCATGCGCTCCCTAATCATTTTTGTTGCCCTTCTCTGGACTCTTTCCAATTTTTCCACATCCTTCTTGTAGTGTGGGCCCCAAAACTGAACACAGTACTCCAGAGGAGGCCTCACCAATGTCGAATAGAGGGGAACAATCACGTCCCTCGATCTGCTGGCAATGCATTAGCCTTCTTGGCAACAAGGGCACACTGTTGACTCATATCCAGCTCCTCATCCACTGTTACCCCTAAGTCCTTTTCTGCAGAACTGCTGCCTACCCATTCGGTCCCTAGTCTGTAGCAGTGCATGGGATTCTTCCGTCCTAAGGACTCTGCACTTGTCCTTGTTGAACCTCATCAAATTTCTTTTGTCCCAGTCCTCTAATTTGTCTAGATCTCTCTGTACCCTATCCCTACCCTCCAGTGTATCTATCACTCCTCCCAGTTTAGTGTCATCTGCAAACTTACTTTCTGTTTATACTACAATTTTTGCCTGCACACACCATTGGGAAAGAGGGCATCTCTACAGCAATGACATGCACAAAAGTGACAAAAAGTCCTCCTTGAAACAGCCTCATTCATTGTTTGCATCTTACATTCGCTCCCTGTACATAACCCCCATTGGAAAAGCTGCTTACTGAGAAGCTGCTGTGCATGACCAAGTGGGGCCTGAAGAACAGGAACAGGATCAGGAAATGATACCCATTCTATTTACATCTGGACAAGATGTGAATTGGGTTGAAAGTCCTTTCCAAGGTAAAACACCCCTAGTGTTTTATGGGTCTAAATAAAAGGCAGAGTTTGGCTGTTAGGACAATCTCTGAGCCCACATCCCCACAGAATTGTGATGGAACTCTAGACACATGGCAGAGTATTGTTCATGGTTTAGTTCCCAAGTAATGTCCTTTTGGGGAAGATTTTGCATGCAATAAGGCTAAAGTCTTCACACTTCAAAGTTTGGCAATTGTCTTTTTCTTTGAAAGAGATGGGGACAGGAGCAGTTGTCTTTCAGCCCATTTCCAATCCTTACTATTAATCCAGAGTGACATATTTCCTGTTTAAACCTTATGCCCAAGAGAAAGTCTCACAATTAAAAAATTAATAATGACCTTGCACACAAGAGCTAGAGTTTAACTAGTCCATTTTCAGGCTTTATTACCGAGGAAGCTTTCCTATGGGTTATGAACACGAAGGCACTTTTACGAAGATCAGACGACATCTGCGTAGCTACACCACTGTGGACATTTTAAGGACTTCATTCAAAGATGGCAAAGGTTTGCTACATCAGATACATGGCAGACGCTCCCTACTAAACAGTTTTGTTTTTGAAGGGACAGCCTAGTTTTAGGGCTCACACAAATGTGATTTATAATTAGGCAGTAATGATCAAGAGCTACACAGAGCATTTCTTAGGGATTAATGTCCAACTGGGATGAGTTACAGTAAGGACCATTAACCCAACTAAAACTGAATCCTCAGCAAACACCGCACACTGAGGTTGCTGTTACTATTATAAACTGCACTGCAGAGATATTGCTAAACATACAATTTCAGTGTTTCAGGAGCCATATGATAACATCAGCATCACAGGCCATCAAGTCCCATGCGCAGGACATTATTAAGAAATTAATACATGGAACACTGGCTACTGGGCGGATTTAGTCTATTCATTTTGTAAGCCTTGTGGTATCATGCATCTCTTTCTTATTTCCCTCAGCTCATCACCTGCAAAGAAACTCCTGACACCCTAACTGCTCTACGAAGCAAAAGGCGCACTCCATATTGTGTGTGTGCAGTTTGCTATGGAATGCTTTGCACTGCGCTGTGTGCTTTTAAGGCCTGATCCCACACCCAGGGATCTCAGTTGACTTCAGTGGATGTTAGGCTGGGCCCGTACACTGTAAGCTCTTCATGGTAGGGACCCCCAGCTGCCCAGCACTGTGGCAGGATGGTAGGTCCCTACTTCCGCGTGGATTCTGAACACGATGGGTGAAATCCTGGCCCTGCTCTTCCACTATGTCAGTGGGCCAGAATTTCACCCCAAGTTCCATGCGCCTCTATAGAACGAAGGTGCAGAAAGCTGTGGGGTGAGGAGAGAGCAGTTCTGCATTCTTCTAGATCTATATTAAAGGCAGGCTGGACTTCGCTTAAGCAGCTGATAATGAGGTGGAACCATGAAGCTGAAAGGGATATAAACCACTGAAATGCTTGGGTGACTGACTATATTTGATATTATGCCAATGGGCGTTCTGAGTTAAATGTTTACCTTGCTCTTTAATTGCCATTCTGTATGTTAAGAATTGTATTGACTATGTGTCTTTACTTTTGTTGACTAATTGGATGCCACTGAACCAGGGAGGTGGTTTGTAATGCATAGTTTTAACCCCCTTGGTGCGTATTTTGTGGGGATGCAGGCCATGCTTCTGAAACGGTCGGGTGGATTTTAATGCATATCCCCCTCCTTGCCCCAAGAGACAGGATTACAAACAAGAGGCACTGCAACACTCAGGGCATCTCTGGTATAATATAAATGAATGCACCTGGATGGGTTCTACAGGTGGGAGCCTACAGGGCAGGCGGGCCTATCATGTCTGGTTCTATTCGAGGGTTTACTCCCACTCCATGCAGCTGTTCAACAGTAAAGCACCAAGATTATGAAGCTTTCTTCCAGTTTTGGAGACAGGGTGCCTGTCATTCTCCTCTTACTGTACTAAGAATTGCTTACATGAGCTGGTCCTTTCCTCATTACTATCACAGTGCTCTTGGGAGTAAGGGGGTCGTGTTGGGGACTTGGGGTTCTTTGTTTTTGCATCACACTCTGCATGCCATTTCCTTAATGCTCGATTTAATACTGCACGCACCAGAGGGGATAGAAATCCGAGTACTGTTCAAAAGTCCGTACGTTTCACCCCAGCTCCAGAACTGACCTACGACCTGCTTTTCCATTGCCCGTTTTAATACCGTTTGGCATTTTGCATGCGTTGACGATGTTTTCTATCCACAGCGTTACCACATCCTGTCCTCTCCTGACAGCTAGCCTTGTCCGCTAGCCCTTACTCAGGCAAAACTCACAAGCAAGTTGTGCCCCAAAGAAACCACAGGAACCTAAGGGGCTGAGCCTGGAGGCTGCCGAGAGGAAGGTGAAAAGGCAAAGCATTGGGCCTCAGTGTTTGCTCAGTGCCAAGAGATGTGTACAGTGCTCATCAATGCAAAAGTCTCAGCAAGGGCAGAGAGGTTAACACTGCAAGTGCTACAGCAGCACAGCTGTGGTGTTGAGGGTATGCCACTCTAATGTAGACATGTGCTACACAACAGAAGGAGTTTTTCTGTCACTGTAATAAACCCACCCCCTCTAAAAGCAGTACCTAGGGCAACGGAAGAATTCTTCCAGCTGCCTAGAGGGTGCCCAGCCAGGGGCAAAAGTTGGCTTAACTATGTCCTGGGGGAAGGGGGGCAGCAGTGAATTTTTCACACCCCTGAGGGACAGAGCTAGGTCAACATAGGTTATAGGTGTAGCCAGGTCCAACATTGGTGAGCTGAAAGGAGGTGAAGGTGATATGGGGCAGGCAGGGCGTAGGGGCTTACAAGTGAATGTAGTGCGCCCTATCCTGTCCCTTCCTGGGCCCTGCTGACTTCGACTGGAGAGGGCATGGTGCTGATGGGGGTTACAGCCATTTTGGGGACGTTCAGTGATGCGCAAGGGCTCTAACATGTGCTTTGGAGCTGCACCTAGAGGAACCCGAGAGCAGGACAGCCATGAGAACCGGTCAGTCACACACACACAGGGGTCTAAGAAAACAACTTCCCACCTGCTGGATGCCTCATGACATGTTCAGCATGATGTTCTCATCGGCCTACGTGCCTGCTCCTCTCGTCTCACTTCCCCTCACTGGACAGGAAGTCCCAGAGCCCAATGCTACGCTCTTCAGTCCCATAAAGTTTCTTATACCACACTCAGCACCTTTGGATCAGAGCGCCTTCCACCAGTGCATTAAGCCACGTGACTCACATCTGTGATGCATCTGTTCTCCCGCCCACTCCGCGGGGGAGAGGTGAAGGATGGGGAAGTGTCTGGCTTGATTTTGGTTTTATATGTTTGCTAGAGGAGGCAATTCAAAGAAATGCACCTTGCTCAGGGAGGAGAAAGTGGAGAAGTTTGTGATGATCCTGAAGGACTCTTCTCACAGCTCTCCAGCCCCGCAGGATTCAGCCCTACATGTTAACTCACCCTGGAGCAGCCTTTGCTTGGCAGGCCACTGCTACAGATTCTGTAACAAGAGTGAAAGCCTGCAAATCTGATTCGCCCAGCTAGTCCCACTGACCTCAATGAGTCATCTGTATAAGGGCTGCAAAATCAGAGCCTCGGACAGTAACTCTTGGAATATCAGCTGCCTCAGTAGTGAAGTTAGTACATTTTTGCCAGAGATATGGGCCCTGTTTTCCTGTCAGCTCTCCTCCTTGTTACCTCTAGCTCCCTGGAGAACAGCCCTCCTGTTATCTGATTAAAACCAATGCACAGAGAGGCCTGATTATAAAGGACACAGGTCACGTTACCATTGTACTCAAAAAATCACAAGCAGGGACTCAGCTGACGCACTAGAAAAGTTCAGCTCAAGCCTAGGGTGGAGGACAGTACAAAACCCTGAACCCCCTACCTTGTGAATGGGGGACACAGAGACATTGAAACATCTAAAGATCAGTGGCTTGTTCCTTGTGCCGTTCCCCATGCATGTGTATGTTTTATATTGTAACGACAGTTGGAACAAGATCAGCATCCCTGATGCTGAAGAGAAACGTATTTGTTTCTGAACAAATCCTCCAGTATATTAAGCACAATTCATTCTTATGCAAAGACCGCCCTGTACTGCTGCCAAGGTCAGAGAGACCTTGCTTTATCTGCAGCATAAGGGGAAGTTGCATAAGTTTTAAGTTGTACACAATTTTTTTTCCTTGCATTTTCTAGGTTTTGATTTTCCTCGCCACTAACGCCCATGCATCTTGTTGTCAGGAGCCAGATTATTTTATCGTCCCTGGGCTGTCGATAGTGTCAGAGCTGTATCTTGAGGCAAGGCCAAAAAGTCCAGTGAACATTTTTCTTACAGTGTGTTGAATAGGAGGATAGCGAGGACAACATTAAAAATGACAGAACAATTTGCAAAGAAAGTGTTCTGGACAGGCCCTGCTAATGGCATCAACCATAGGGCTGGACTTCCATGTATCCTTAGCCTATTCATGCACATGCAACTTCGCCCTAAACTCTGCAGAGATAGGGTAGAGTCTAATAGGTGTGTGTGCAGATGATATTTGGTGCATGTAATTGTATACATCGAAACTATAATGCCCGTAAATACAGGTGTTGGAAGTCAGCTGTTCTTTTTGAGGTGTAACCCTGCAGTCATAGCCTGGTTAATGGAATAATGGCTACATTCCTGCCTCCAGAGACAGTGATGCTGCTAGGGCAATATAATCTACCCCCAACCTAATCCAGCAGTTGACACGGGCCAGGAAATTACAACTCCAGCTCCAGTGGAGACATAGCTAGAGCTACTTGGACTGTAAACTCTTAGGGGCAAGGATTCTTTTACTGTGTGTATGTGCAGCCCCTAACCCAATGGGGCCCTGATCTCAACTGGAACCCATAAATAGTAATGTAATCAAAATCATCATTGAAGTGGAAAATAAAAATGTATTATTTTAGTTGCCTGTACCCAGACCATATTGGAGCCCTATAGGAAGATCAGGCATAGAGCTAAAGAGATGCTGCTAATACAGTATCCAAGCATCTATGGATTTGGGGCTTTCTATGTGGCTCTGAAGAAGGTTAGCATCATTTACCAGCAAAACTGGTCTCACTGAATTTATTGTCTTTGTTAGGATGAAACCGACTATATGGCAGAGTGGGGGTAATTAACTACATTTTACTTTTGGGGTCCTAAATGTAAACGCTGGCTCTTGTCACATCTGAAAACGAGTTTAGGGACTAAAATGAGAATTGTGATCATTGTTCTCACAAAATCACCAGTCTCTCGATGGAGAGGCCCAGAACACTTTTATGCTATTGTTATTTTTCAAGTATAAAAATTATGAATGGCTTGGTGTGAACAGCCATTGCAACCATCAGTGTTATTGAATTGGAGAGAATTCTTGAACTTAAAGAACACTGTCACACAGCTCTCTCAATCAAACAGATCTCATCCCATCAATGCCTTTAATCAGACAAATTCTCCACTTAGGTCTTAGTGGCATATACTTGATGACACAGGGTTGTGCAGATTAAATATATTACATAAATAGAAGCAGTCTCTGGCAGGATTTAAAATTAGATTGTCATACTCAATAGATGAAATGGGCTACATCCAGTTCTGGTGTAACTCCAATTACTGCACTGGAGAAACAAAAGAGATGAGTTTGGACCAATGAAGACAAAGGTAGTTTTTCCCACTTATGCCAGGGTTGAAATTTGCCCAACAGAGAAAACTGGGCAATGATTCCCCTCCCCCATCCTCGTATTTAGCTGAATGTTTTTGTTTTCACAGACACTTTTCATTTTTCTGATTTCCAGTTTTTTGACAAATCCTGCCAAATTTGGAAGAAAACTGACTTTTTTTTTTTGCAAAAATTCTCATTGGATCAATAAAATGTTTTCTGTTAAAAAATGCTTTGATGGAAAATTTTCAGTTTTATTGCCTAATCTGTGTAGAAATAAAATATAATCATCACATTTACATAGCATTTCCATTCACACATTGGAAAGCACTTTACAAAGGTGGGCAAGTATGGTTCCGGACAATACAATGGGCTTCCTGGGGCAGCAGAGTGCTTCTTTAAAAGGTATGACAATTTGGGCAAGTCATTTCATCTCTCTGTGCCTCAGTTTCCCCATGTGCTGAATGGGAATAATGAGACTGACCTCCTTAGTAAAGCCCTTTTGAAATTGGCTGGAAGGCTCTGGGTAAGAAAAGAGTGTTGCAGTAATGTTGTCTTCATACCTTTACTTTTTGGCCTGAAGCTTTAACTACAAGAAGTAGGGGACACACCCCCAGGAGTGTCATGGTTTACTTTTTGATTCTTCTGGTACTGATGAAACACATTCTTTAACAGTGATCAGCAGCCAACATGGCACAAGCCAGGCAGCAAAGGGAAACATGGGGTGAAGCAAACAGAAGAACATTTTCTGAGGCATTTAATCCTTAGCGGTCCAGGCCGCTAGTGTGCACACAGGGAAAGGCCTTTAACAGAACTGATGGCTTGTGTGTTTTCATGCCTAACCAGGATTTACAGAAAGCCAGAGCTTTATTTGGAAACGGTCCCGTTAGAGGTTGAAGGCCCAGACTGAACTCAAATACTTTTGTCCAAAAAGCCAGGCACTTCGGGAGCGTAGGGAACAGCCTTCGTACCAGGAGAGCCGCACTGAGAGCCGCACAGGGGAACAACAGAAAAAGCTAGTAGAGGCTGCAGGTGCCTGGGAGGCCCAGTGAAGGACTGGGGGGCGGGGGGAAATGGTGATGAAGGTTGTGAGAGCTCCAAATTCACAAGTGAAGGCAGAGATCTCCAATCCAGTACCAAACTGTAAACGCCAGGGCCAGGCGCACGCCCCTGGCAGTTCCCTTTATCTCCTCTTTACTTCATGCAGCTATGCTCCACCCGTTTTCCCTTCCAATCATGCCTGACTTACAGATGTCAGCCTCATTTCAGCTAAGTCAACGGAACTGTCCCATCTAGGGTGCTGTTACAGAAAATTCTTACTTACACTTTTGGCTGGATTCCACAGTCTACTTCTCGGTCTAGACCTGACCCCGTTCTTTTACTGCGAGCTTAATCCTCAGGTGCTTAAGGGCAGAGAGAACACACAAGGACTCCAGCGCAGGCTTGTCTAAGCTCACTCTCTCCTTCAGCTGCCAGAGTTCCCAGGCTCTCTTTTGATCATATTGTACAAACACCACTGTTTGTTGACTAAGGGCTCTCTTAGAACCTCCCCCTCTTTATATATATATTCTCTGTAGCATCTGGAGAGAGAAAAAGCAAACAAGAATTTTCACTTGGGAGCCTGTGAGGTAAACTCCTGCCACAAAGCACAGGTAATGGTGAACAGTCCCAGGAGTTTCCCATTCGCAGCCCTGGCACCACGCTGAAAACATGTCTCAAGTTCATCCATCTAACTTCACCAAGAGGTTATTCATTCTGCAACGAGGAGCCAGGATGTCAGTGAAATACCTGACCTACATACAAAGGACTGTATGACTAGCTACCGCGGTAACTCCTTAAGAGGCCTCATCATCATGCATCTGCATTACTACTACATCCTTTCCTCTGGCCTTTCCCAGTGCAATATTCATTCAGAACATTGCTGCAAAGATTCCTCTCCCCATCGTCACTTTCACCTGGTCTTTCCTCTCTTTGCATCTCTCCCTTGGTTCCCTCTTCTCTATCACAAGCACACACTGCTTGTCTTCACTCCCAAGGCCCTCCACAGGCTATCCCTAGCCACCTATCAAATCTCTTTCAGGATCGTGACATCAGCACCCACCTTCAGCACCCTCCTTACGTTTTCAAACAAGCACTTCACTGCCCCTAACATGAAGAACTCCTCCCTGCAAACATCAGCAATGCTACTTCATTATCCTACAAATCCTTCCTTGAAACTTGCTTTTGCTGTAATGCTTTAACAGCAGCAGGGAGGATAAACCATTGCCCAGCACACTGGCCAATATTGTTCAATGTTTCCTTGTAGTCCTCTGGCTGCCTGTATCCACCTGTTGTCTTGTGTCTTATACTTAGATTGTAAACTCCTTGGGGCAGGAACTTTCTGTTCTATGTTTGAACAGGGCCTCACAGAATGGGAATTGGCCCATGACTGGGATTCCTAGGCACTCTGATAATATAAATAATGAAGCAGTGGAATTAAATACCTCATTTGTTCATCAATATCTAATCAGTGAGACGACACTGGCTCTGGTTCTGAGAAGACAGGATAGCTGCAAAACTTATTATATTAAGAAGCCAGGTATTTCTCCAACTAGTTTTTCAGTAATGACGTATGTGGCTATGGGGGGGGACATAGTCTCTACAAATTGCAGAACTGGGTAAACTGTATATAGGAGTCCCCCGTGATGAACTTTTTAAGAATCTGTTGGACAGTCACATTTTTTAGATCAACTCTTTCTTAAAATATGCATAACCTTTAAAAAGAAAGGGGGGGGGGGGGGCAGATCCAACACCCATTGAAGCTAATAGGAGTCTTCAATGCACTTTGGGTCAGGCCCTCCATGTGTTCAGTCAATCAATCTGTTAGGCAGGCTTGTGCTTGGTGTTTTACAAGGTTAAGAGGCCAGAGCCTCAACTGGTGTAAATCAACATACAGTGAAACCTCGATATAACGGACTAATTCGGGCGGGGGGGTGTCCGTTAAAACCGAAAGTCCGTTATTTAATAATTTTTTTAAATAATTAAATAACGGACTTTCGGGTGACAACGGACACCCCCCCGCCCGAATTAGTCCGTTATATGGAGCCAGCCGTGAGTCAGCCCACCCCACCCCCTCCCCCCGCCCGGCTCCCCGCTGCGGGGAGCCGGGCGGGGGGGTTGACAGCTCCCGCCTGGCTTCCCGCTGCGGGGAGCCGGGCGGGAGCTCTCAAACCCCCCCCCATCCGTCTCCCCGCTGCGAGGAGCCGGGCGGGGGGGTTGACAGCTCCCGCCCGGCTCCCCCCAGCGGGAAGCCCGGCGGGAGCTGTCAAACCCCCCGCCCGGCTTCCCGCTGCGTGGAGCCGAGCGGTGGCTCTCAAACGCCCCCTTCCCGCTCCCCGTTGCGGGGAGCTGGGCGGGGAGGGTGTTTGACAGCTCCCGCAGGGGTCCCCGCTGCGGGGAGCCGGGCGGGAGCTGTCAACCCAGCCCCCAAAACGGATTTCGGATGCATCGGAAATTTTGTCCGTTGCATCCGAAGTCCGTTAAATCGGGGTCCGTTAAATCGAGGGTTTACTGTAGTTCCACCAAGTCAACAGGGCCCTGCCTATTCAGACTGGCTGAGGAGCTGATCCAACTTAAAAGTACTTCTGGTACCATTTTAATCAGGAAAATAGTGTTATATAACAACACATCTTCTGTGGTACAATGTTACAATGTGGCATTAATAAAGACACAAAGTTTAAGATGCAAGAGTACCATTGGCTTGATATTGGTCAGGGATCCTATTAAGAAACAATTTTTCTATGGAAACGCAGACACAGTGTCTAAGTCAAATTAAACAGGTTGTAAAGAACACCAGAAAAGTTAATTCCTTCAGGTAAAATAATAAAAGCTATTACTTTTTGTGAATGAGGGCCTCCGGCAGCTATGTTTCCCTCATAAGGATTATCAAAACCATGGGTTAACATAGTGTCCTTTATTATACGCCACACGTGCAACAACGCCACACACCATGGAGCTCAGTTACTATTAAAGGTGAAGCTGTTATTTGTAATCAAGTTTCTTTGGCTGTCTAGGTTATAAACTCCGACACTGGGAGGTGGGGAGAATGTTTTATTCCATAAAGAGAATGTCCTGAACACATGATCACAGCCTGCCCTCTACCTAACCCTGACTAACATGCAGTGTTACACCCCCCTCACTTCTGCAAGGCTGTGATTAGCAGATTCGGGTCATGATCAAGCAGATTTCATGTTTTAATTCTCTCTTGTGTTATCAGCTCTCTTTGTGAGAGCCTGGATCTTCTGCATACATCTAAATAAAAACTATACCACAAACAATTACTGTCAAGAATTACGGGTCCTTTACTGAAGAAAATAAGCTGCATTATAGTGACAATGCCCCCAGCTGAAGGTGTCCGATGTTGCCCCCAAAAACGTCCATCCGCTCCACACATTAGAGCTGCACATACATGTGAGAATCCTCATCTCTGCTCTCTCAAGAAGCAAGAATTCCAAGGTCAATCCTGGCCCGTTTCCCAGAAAACCACCAGCAACCCTCCTGTTATGACTGTACCGGACGGAGCTGTTTGAACCTTATTTCCCAGCTGGTATTTCTGCAAGAAATCTGCTCTGTGTCAGCGAACACATTAGATGCCAGTAATCCTTATCCCAGCTCTTCACTCACTAGATTCAATAGACTTGCTCTCTAAAATCACCCACCTGAGATTCCATTTGGAGAAATCCAAGAAAAATCACAATTTTATATGGGCTTAAAATGCTAATATGTCCTGATGTCAAACTGCAGGCCTGATCCACCGCTTCAATGATTGGTTTGCTTAGAAAGGACTGATTCCTTATGAAGCTAACTAAGGATACATTAAACTATTATTTATTTACGGTAGCACCACTTATTTGCCAGATGCTTTCTAAAAATATAAGGACAGAGTGTGCTCTGGAGAGCTCACAATCTAAAAGACAGAGGTCAGGAAAGGGAAACAACATCGACTCATATTATTACAGTTCCACATTTAACAGGAAAAATCTCTCATTTAAGAGTTTATACTTTAAAAATAGATATCCTTGTCAACAGTATGGAACTGCTAGTAACACTTGTATTAACATTTAATGTACCTTTACTATTTAGAATATTAAATGTGTGAATTCCATTCCAGTTTCAATTTTATTTATCGTCAGTTTCATTATCTAAGTCTCAGATGCTATCACAATGACACCCTGTTTATCAGAAACACTGCAGGGAACTTTTTTCTTGGCACTCTGGAATGTTTTAATTTCAACTGTTTCCACTTGAGTTTCAATCCAGGTTCTCTCTTTTCTTTCAGGAGCATTTGCCACAACTTTTTAAAAACAAGTACTCATCAGAATGTGTATCCATCAAGCTGGAAAGGAGGCGGTGCCACCAACATCTCTTTACTCACTGCAGGACAAACTGAAAGCCCCTGGCACAGAGTGAAAGCCAGTCCCAGGTTTTATATACATCACTCGAGAAGTGTGGTCATTCTGTAACACACATATTCGTCAAACAGCAGCTTGACTGAGACCACAAACTTATTTCACTTGTGACTGAAAGCAGATTGTAAATCCAGGTCCCTAGTGGTGAAAGTCGAGAACCTAATTAACTCCCTACTTCACATTACCCCCCTGGGAATTACTCATGTGAAAGCTGACATCAGTAAACTGCAGTGAACACGGAGTGTAGTGAGAGCAGCAAAGTCATGCCCAGAAAGAGATTTTCTTTTTAAAAGAAAAAATAGTTTGAATGTTTCATCATAGGAAGGTCCCAAATCGAAGCTGTAACCCCACCCACCAGCCAGCATTCTACTGCAGACTGAGCAGCCCAGCGTGCTTAAATGAAGAACATCAGGAACACAGATAACCAACCACAGGTATTTGCAGATGAAAAAAAAAAATCACAAATATTCCCACTAACCCTTCCCACGCTCGTTTCCATCTACAAAGAACCTGAGCTGGGACAGCTGTTATACTGTGTGACTGCACTGCACACAAACCTGCAAACCACTGCATACCAAATTAGGGTCTCAATCCTGCCGTGCATGTATCTGGTTGGACTTTTGTCCCAGTGCAGAGCCCTAAAGAAATCAAAGAGGATCCACATAGCCAGAGCTGTCTGCTCGCATGCTTCACGTTGAGGGATCGACAAAGCAAGGACAAGTAAACAAATACAAGCGTATAGCACAGGCCTGTGTGGATGATTATTTGTGATCTTGCCACAGAGGAGCTACTTCAGATTAGACGGACTGCAGTAATTCAGGATCAGTCCCACAACTACTCACCTCAGCGCCTGGAAAAATCATGGAGCAGGTCCTCAAGGAATCAATCCTGAAGCACTTACAGGAGAGGAAAGTGATTAGGAACAGTCAGCATGGATTCACCAAGGGCAAATCATGCCCGACTAACCTAATTGCCTTCTGCGATGAGATAACTGGCTCTGTGGATGAGGGGAAAGCAGCAGATGTGTTGTTCCTTGACTTTAGCAAAGCTTTTGATACGGTCTCCCACAATGTTCTTGCCATCAAGTTAAGAAGTATGGGCTGGATGAATGGACCATAAGGTGGATAGAAAGCTGGCTGGATCGTCGGGCTCAACGGGTAGTGATCAATGGCTCCATGTCTAGTTGGCAGCCGGTATCAAGCGGAGTGCCCCAAGGGTCAGTTTCATTCAATATCTTTATCAATGATCTGGAGGATGGCATAGACTGCACCCTCAGCAAGTTTGCAGAGGACACTAAACTGGGAGGAGTGGTAGATACACTGGAGTGTAGGGACAGGATACAGAGGGACCTAAACAAATTAGAGGACTGGGCCAAAAGAAATTTGATGAGGTTCAACAAGGACAAGTGTAGAGTCCTGCACTTAGGACAGAAGAATCCCATGCACTGCTACAGACTAGGGACCGAATGGCTAGGAAGCAGTTCTGCAGAAAAGTACCTAGGGGTTACAGTAGATGAGAAGCTGGATATGAGTCAACAGTGGGCCCTTGTTGCCAAGAAGGCTAATGGCATTTTGCACTGTATAAGTAGGGGCACTGCCAGCCGATTGAGGGACATAATTGTTCCCCGCTATTCGACAATGGTGAGGCCTCATCTGGAGTACTGTGTCCAATTTTGCGGCCCACACTACAAGAAGGATGTGGAAAAAATTGGAAAGAGTCCAGAGAAGAGCAAGGATTAGGGGCCTGGAGCACATGACTTATGAGGAGAGGCTGAGAGAACTGGGATAGTTTAGTTTTCAGAAGAGAAGACTGAGGGGAGATTTGATAGCTGCTTTCAACTACCTGAAAGGGGGTTCTAAAGAGGATGGATCTAGACCGTTCTCAGTGGTAGCAGATGACAGAACAAGGAGTAATGGTCTCAAGTTGCAGATGGGAAGGTTTAGATTGGATATTAGGAAAAACTTTTTCACTAGGAGGGTGGTGAAGCACTGGAATGGGTTACCTAGGGAGATGGTGGAATCACCTTCCTTAGAGGTTTTTAAGGTCAGGCTTGATAAAGCCCTGGCTGGGATGATTTAGTTGGGGATTGGTCCTGCTTTAAGCAGGGGGCTGGACTAGATGACCTCCAGAGGTCCCTTCCAACCCTACTATTCTATGATTCTATACTAAGCTGTCCTTTGCATCTGTTTCAAATGTACATTAATTGCCGATAAAAAGGTATTTGACCTTCTTGCAGCTCCACTTTACAGCTACATTAAGCATTTTGCTTATTAATCAATAAGTTATTAGACTAGTGGCATTGTTTCATGATTTCTAATTTAAAAAAAAAAAAAAAAAACTTGCCAGGAATGGAACCACTGTCAATAACAGCATGATCCTGCCCTGCACAGAGCAGTCCTGAGCACCCTTAAATCTTGCTGAAGTCAGTGGAAACAGAGAGCACTCAGCACTCCAGAGGGGAAATCGAGATTGATCCTCCTTCTCAATTGTCCCCCTTTTTCAGAGGCATGAATTCTAGCCCTAGTCACACCATTCAGCACAAATGTGGTCCCCCCTCACTCTTACTGTTGGAAATCATTTACATCTCATACAAAGGAAACTGCAGTCATCCACAGTCACTTTGGGGGGGGGGGGAGACTACCCAGCAAATTAGGTTTCCTGTATTATTAATTTGCACATCCCCCTCATTTTGGGGTATTTATCACCTGGCCTTCGGCAGGTGGCAGGCCATGAACTGAGCCCTCAGTTAGATGCTGTTTGTAATTCCAGTGGTTTCTGTATTTTACAATGGCACTGAGCCCTGTCCATCTGAGGTAGGAAGTCAGGATACAGTCAATTACAAATCCCGTTGCTGGGCTGAGTTTACAAATCCCAATGTCTCCTTAGCAGCAAACACTGGCTGCTTTTAAGTTGAAATATGAATATGGCACTGTACAGCAAGCAAATAAGTCAATTATTAGACCTACCAAAGACCGTCCTGTGCCTCTAATTAGATTTCAGGGTCCTTTTACAGCCGTATCTTTCCACCACATATATGGCACAAAACTTAACAGAATCCTCATTCTAAGCATCACATTTGAGTCCAAAGTACTGCACACAGTGTCTGTGGTACTGATACCACCTCCTGCAGAACCACAAATCCCTACTCACATGACATGAATAGGACTAGCCTCATGAGACAGGCCTACATGTGTCAGTCAGAGTTTGCAGCTATCGCACCTAGATTATCAGGCAGGGGCACATGGACTCCAAAGGGCAAATGTTAAATGACGCATGGCAGCTTTGTATTCAATTCTCTGCTCTGTGGCGTGGAGGCTCATGGTTAGCTTGCTGGAACTCCTGTCTCCCTCCTACAACTAGCAGGTACAAAAAAGCTGCAGAACCAGCATGCTTGGAAAAGTCTTGCATCATTGCTACGCCGCACACAAGTGAAAGTTCCTCTCCTCCCTCTAGGAGAAAGGGGGAAAAGCCTGCCTTTGAACAGCCTCATTTACATGAGTTAGAATGTTGCGTACCCATAGTTCCACGTGCTGGGTTAGGCTGCGTTAGTTGCAATTTGTCTGTGTTCTGATTGTATAAATGATAATACATTGTGATTGTGATTGTACTCACAAAAGGGCCCAGAAATTATACTAGCTATGCCCTGGGTCACCCTGACTGTACAGGGAGCAGATGCTGGCTTGGGCATGGGAATCAAGCGCAACATGGGCAGGGTGGCAGGGCCTGTCTGAGAGACCGGGTGTAGGGCTCAACAGGAATTTTTCAATGAATGTATTTTCATCACAACTTCCAATTTGTCAAAATCAAAAAACTGTTAATGGGAGAGGGTCAATTTTTCAGGTCCAAATACTTTTTGGTTTGAAATTTATGTTAACTTATAAGGATCATTTTTACATAAAAACATCAGAAACAAACCAGAAGTTCAAACTGAACCAACCTGAATGTTTTTCAGATTTTCATTCATGAAAGTTTGGGAGATTTCAACTTTTCACCCCAGTTCAGGATGGGGGAAAAAATTCAAAATCTCAAAAATTCTCATAGGATGGGAAATCTGTTTTGTGCCCAGCCTTAAGGGGGTGCTCTGCTGCTGGGAGTGGGCTCTCTATTAAGGGCCGTCTACCCCCACCAGGAGATTCTGAAAGGGAGTGGATGAGGCTGGAAGAACAATGGTGTGGAGCTAACTTCACAAGATCCAACCAGACCAGCAGAGGCAGAGCTGGCCCAGGTAGCTGCACAAAGCAACTGGATCTGGTAGCACAGACTTCGGACTGTATTGGACAGGTGGAGGAAAGCCAACCAATGCCTCCTTGCCTGCCACAGACTGCCTGGACCTGGACGTGGGCTTTTAGGTGGGATGGGGATGTTGTGTGACAAAGTTCTGGACCTCAACTAATCCGACAATTAATATCTGGAACTGTGAAATGGCACTGACTGGCAAGCCCAGTTTGGTTTGTAGTTGTATCAGGAAAGGGAAGAACCTTGAATTTAGGAACAGACAAGGTTAAAAAAATGAGAAAATATTTTGATGAACTATTTTATGAGAAGAATATTTTGCAGCTAAAATTCAAAATTTCTACATATTGTGTTTAAATTTAAAAATCTGACAATTCTGACCAGAACCCCCAAAGCCCTTGGGTTTACTGTAGATAGGTCACCCAGATGAGAAGTTGGGAGTTTAACAAAGGCACAACCATCTCTTTGGAAGGTTTATGTTTCATGATCAGTGTGACATGAAAAAATTCAAGTCACTTTAAATTTTAGGCCTATCATTCTTGACAGTGCCTCTTCAAAAAAGTCCTCCAAACCAATTATTATTCAGTCAGGTCCTGAATCATATGATCATAGAATATTAGGGTTGGAAGGGACCTCTGGAGGTCATCTAGTCCAACCCCCAAGAGAGTTCTCGATCTGGTTAGTGTTTATATCCCAGGAAGATCTTCAAGGGAGCTAGGGTACTGCACAATTTTGGGTTTAACATATTTTTACAGAGAGAGAATTTAAAAAGAGCTAGCATGTGATGTTCTCCATCTGCCTGGGGAGGTTTCCCTGTCGACAAATCTTGGAAATTTTCTCTCTCAGCATTCCAAGCTTTATTGCTACTTTAATGACCAATCCATCAACGGATCAGAAAAACAGCCATGGGAGCTTTACTTGGTGACACTGCATAGTTTGGTCCATTATTACATATTTTCTGCACTTTGATAGCACCATCCACACTTCACACATATTAATGAATGAAGTCCCATGAACCAAGAAAGTATGATCCCCTGGGGCTTGTGCACCACCTCTCAAGGAGTCCAAAGCAAAGCCAGGAATGGAAAGGAGACCTCCAGAGTCCCTTTTCCATCCTGTGGCTACAGCTCAGCCTTCCTCTAGTGTGATTTAAAAGGCTTTTAAATAAAAATATTCAGCTTTCTGCTGTTTAAAAATGCTAGTGCAACCCTGGTCCTCTAAAAGCACAAATAAAGGCTTCACCGTCCAAATTAAAGTCAGCGGCTGCATTACAGAGTCTCTGAAATGTAAGAAACATGTTGTACTTGGTGTCAGATTTATTGCTGCCTTGCAGAATAAAGCCAAACATCTTTATATGGAAAAACACTGCTGCTTTTGACCCAAACAGATTGGGAACAGGAAGTAAAAACAAATTACCCAGCTGTGGCCTCAATGAATTATGAGCCAGAGCAGAGAAACCAGCATTTCCTGTCATTGCTTGTCACAGTTCATGACTGCCCCGACTGTTTTGCACGCTGTTTTCTTAGAGCCTGATCCTGCTCCCACTGACGCTGATAGGAATTTGATACTGATGTCCATAAGAGCAGGACTGGATGTTTAATAAATAAAAATCACAGGAGAGAAACAGGCAAACAAACTGTGAGGCTAAATTCTTCTGAAAGAATGGTGCAAATTTCACAGGGCCAGATTCCCGGTGGGTGCAGACTGAGAACTCCACGAGCTTCCATGCTGCTACACTGATTTACAGCAGCTGAGGATCCAGCCATTGACTCAGTATGAGTATATTTGAGAACAGAGCTGGGCTTTTTGCAACAGTACCCGCCCTACCAACTCCAACCATTTAAAATCATGAGTTAGGCCTCAACTAGTCATGAAGCTGGCTTAAAAACCATGAGTTATTTTTTAAATAAACTTTGGGTCTTTTTTTTTGCCGGTTGGTTTTGAGTTTTAAGTTACGCTGATTACATTTTCAAGCTTTTCTCTGCAATCACAGGGGCTAGAAACTTTTTTTCTTTTAAGCAAAAGCTGGATTTCTCACTCAATCATTTGACTCCAGAATCTGGGGCTTACAGAAAAAGACCAAAATATCACAAGACTTGCAATAAAAGTCAGGAGTGTTGGCAACATTGCGAGTGACCCTTTTGCAAAAGACCCTTATTGAATGCCAGATATACTGGCTTCATATGTTCGCTAGAACAAACGTTGGAACTGGGGCATACATTGCAACTAAAGCTGCAATTTACGCAAACCGCACACACCAAACTAAAGCCTTTTAATTCAACATTGTAATTAAAATCCTGCTTTCGTGCAGGCTTACACTACTACTTTATTAGCTCAAGCAGATATAACCTACAAGATTTTAAAAGGTTAAACACCAGGTAGTAAAATGTTTAACAACATAGAACCAGATTTTCTGAAGTTTAAAAAAAAAATTAACAAGCCAGATTCTGGTTTTGTAATGCCAACAGAGTTGTACCAAATTTATAGAGAGCGAAGAATCTTACCTTACACTCCTAATCCTTTTCTGGGTGTCTCACTAGCTTGCATAAAGCCATCCAGAACGTGCATGAGGACGTAGGAATATATATTCTGCACAATAAAATATCTGACTTTCATAAGGGCATGTGCTTTATACAGTAATTAAAGCACCCCGAGTAGCACACACGAATGTTCTCCTCACACATGGCAATTTAAACTCCTACCTCATAGTCTTCTAAATCTATCACCTTCTCTTTCCTACAAGCTGCTTTGGCGGAGGAGCTGCATTGTGAGAAAGGAAACCTTTGCACTCATGTTATCCTCGCATGAAATTCCCTCTGTTCCCCCAAGAAGCTTCCAGATCTGAAATCCAAGTTTATTGCGCCGAGGAAAGAACAATAAATGAGAGGCAGAAAAGGCAGTCAAGTCAGTCAGAAGTGCCGCCAAAATCCTAGCTCTTGCTCAAAAAGGCCCTCCCTTAGGAAGGCTGCCAATCAAACCTGGATCACGAGGCTGTTTTCAGAGAGTGAATAGAGTTCTTATTGACACAGCTTATGTCTGCAGCATGCAGACCTCTGCAAGGCTTTCAAGAACAGATCGGATTACACAGGCACATTCTCCCTGATTTTATGCGTTCAGAAGCCCTTAGACATAAAATACTATCCCCTAAAGACTACAGTTTTTCCGTTGCATATCACTGTATGCGCTCTCTGAAAAGCACACAGTCAGATTCTGCTCCCCTTGCCCAGGCTGAGGTGAGACATCCCATTTAAATCAATGGCGCTAATCACAGGGTACTACTCAAGGTGAGAGAAGAAGAATCAGTCCTGTGATATGTCCTTCACATCAAGCTGAGGCAAGAAAATATTTGCAGACACTAGTTCTAACCTGGGAATACATCTCCTCTTCTGAGTGTAAAAGCACAGCCCTTTCATAGAATCTTTATGGGAGTTTACCCAGAAATATAGGAGCGCAGGTACCTTTTAAAAAACCAACTACCCCACTGCCGCAATGGATCTGATGCAAATTAGATACTAATTCAGGAAAGAACCTTGAGCAAGTGCTCCAAGTCCCACTGAAGCAAGGGACCTGAGCGTGTGGTTAAGTTTAAGTCCCTGATTCAGGGGCTATGTTGGCAAGACAGCTAAGAGACTGGGGTGTGCCTTGGCTAGTGGTCTACAGCATGTTTATTAAAAAGAGAAAGAAAATATGCATCAGGTGTTTACCTACCTGCCAGGTAAGAGAGAATAATTACCAAAGCATTATAGAATTTTCTCAAATCAAAAGGGATTTGAACTCTGGAGCGTCTACATGACTAAAGGCAAAAACACATTCTCCAATAAACAGGATACCCACCCCCTTTTAGGCTTATTTTCTTGTTCAGGCAGATGTTTAGAGCATGTTTTCAAATTTTCTAATATTTTGCTAGAATACATTTTGTGATTAAGGGGGCTGAAGGTTGGCGATGGCACGCTGGACATCAGATCAGTGTGATGTTGTAGTTCTCCTCTGGTCTGTCTGGATTTGGTTTTCAGAGTGCAGTAATAGAGCCTCTGTTCATACCTATACCTTTGTAAATGCAAATAAATGCAAATCCTTCCTCTGAGCACTCAACTGCCATTTCAATGGCTAGTGCAGGGTTCCTAACACTCCATTGGGTTTTCACATGCGGCTACGAGTGTGGTTCTGATCAGAAAAGTGATCGTGTGAAGAGAGCATCTGCTCTATGTGTGTGACTGTCACACAAGTGCTTGCCTCACTGCTAAAGCTAAGTTTTACAACTGCTAGAGCTAGAGGAGCTATAGAGGAGTGAAGTGGATTCTTATTCTGCCTCAGGCATCACAATCCATGTTGTCAGCCAAATTTTGACAGCGGAATCATTACTACTGGTGACAAAAGGGGGGGGGGGGGAAAAGAGCTTGATTTTCAGATCCCCATATGAGTTTGACTGGTGCCTAGAAAATCATCCTGTGGCTTGTAAACGACGAAAAAGTGATCAGAGAAATAAAGAAACTGGAACCTCACAATGCCATTTTGTGATGGTAACCCACCTCACTGCTTTCTAAAGCAGTGCTCAGTGGAAGGGAGAGGGGATGGAAGCAGGGACCCACCTGGTGGCTCTGTAGTCACTGCCCTTGACTGGTATTCATACTCCAGGAAGCACAGAGGGGAGGAACAGATAAATACCTAGCAGCATCTTCCTTGACTTTCAGATCTGTTAGGGTCCTGCTTAAAACATTTGGAGGGGCTTTGAAGCCAATAGCAGAATGTAATAGATGTGCACCCTACAATAATTAAAACAGGCAGAAGTACTCTGTTGCTTAAGTAGCTCTGAAGCTATTCATCCTTTATTGGGCCATCACAAATTTAAAATGGCTTCATTTAAAAAGAGAGCGCGCGCAGGGGAAATGACCACTTGAAAAATGGCTAGTGCCATAATAGCTTTGCAAAGCCTTTTCAAATTGCATGTGTGTAATATAATGCAATGGTTCCTACGACAGAGCAATGTAATCATACAGCAAACACAAGCCAACATGCTAGACCACATGGACTTTTACCCAACAGACAGGAAGCTGAAGGTGTGACACCTATGAGTGTGGATGCCTGCGACTCCAGGTTTCCTGAAGCTTAGACTACTAAACAAGCTCCATTTGTCCATAGGTTTCTTTCTTGGCAAACTAATTCCCATCCCAATGGACAAGGAGACAAGTTTGGATACAGCATCCTGCAGTCTTTATGCTCCTCAAACGAGCAAGCATTGCAGGAGCAGGTCCCTATGTGATGACTGCAGAATCGGGCCCAAAGCCTTCTCCTGAGAGCTTGCATGAGCAGGATTTGAGCCCTCATTTGTAACCAAGCCATCAGCTCTGGACTGAACTGTGCTATTTAAAGAACCATCTAAACTTCACAATGGGAGAACATGTACTACCTTAAATAGGTATGATACCAACAGAGAGTATTCAAAGAACGGAAAACCCCACCTCTTTAACCTCAGGGAAGCTGCTGCATGGAAACTTAACTGTATCGCCTCTACCACTGCATAATCCCAGCAGAATAAGACATGATTTATAAAGGCTGCTCCAACTCTGACACTTGATAGCTTTAACACAGCATAGACTATTCCCTCATTCTAATTACAGGATCACATGACATGTCCAACAAGTGCTGTAATTTAATCTCGTTGCAAAGTTTCTGATCCCATCATGCTCTATTCACGTCCAACTCTCTGTGTATCGATAGGAAAAACCCATAAAGAATGACTAAGAACAATTCAGTACCAGACACCAAAAAGTATTTTCTTGTAGTCAAAAATAATTTCCTATAACCATGTTGTCAAACCAATTTAACTGACCGGTCTTTGGCAAATCTATGAGTCATGACTTTTGGCCATTCAAATACTAGTCAACACAAAATACACACCAGTATTATTACTTCTACCCGTCACGTATAAGGTGCTGCACGTTTACTCAATGCTTTGCACATGCAGGCCTTGAACCTGCATTGAATTTTGTGGGGTATCCTTGTATGAGAAAGGATTACTCCCATGAGTAAGGGTTGCAGGATCAGGTCCATGAATTGAGACAGGTTCACTATCTCAGCACCAGAGGATGCTCAATACAGCAGCTCATATTTTGCCATTAAATGCTTTAAACACGAAACTACATCACACCTAATGTTGCTGCAAAGAGAAATGTGCCCTTCCCTGTAAAATAACTCTACATCCAGAACCTATTTAACGTTAACAGGACTTTTACATTTTCTTCTAACATCTATTTTGGGGATATTCTTCCTTCGGCGTACGCTCTGTAAAGCCATAGATCCTCAGTGATTCAGCAAAGAGGAGGAACCCTGGCGGAAGGCACACCTACTGACAACTGTCAGACCAGCAGGGCGAAAATGTGAAAATGGGAGAAGTTGTAATCTCTATCATGGCCGCGTGCTTTCTGAAATGCGTATCCCTGGCCTTCCAGAGTGGGAGGTTCTACCTGCAGACAGGGGGAAACTCTGCTCTAGATACTCCCTTAAATTAACTCTGCCTAAAAGCAAACAATACAAACAACACACAGCAGAGACAACTTCAACTTTGCCGGGCTAGGGCTCTTTGTTTCTAGGCAGACTACAGTGCAGTCAGTGGCCAGAATGAACAAATGCGCATGTCTTAATTGGAGTCCAAAAAAAATCTTCCCTGGCCCTCTCTGATTACTGTAGTAACCTAGGAGTCCATCAAAGAGTTTGCACTGTTTTTACAGAAATAAAAGGGTGCATAAATATGGCACTAAATGCCATTTTCCCTTGCCTCCAGATTTTACAGGAGAAGACACTGTCTAGAGTACTTTCAGCAGCTGCGCTCACTGTTTTTTTTTTTTAAAAATCAGAAAATGCAAAATAAAATACCGTTACTGAATTATTTCAGGTTTAACACAGTAATAAAGAGCCTAGGCAGATTTTTTCAAGCTGCACCGAAGCAATGGACAAGGCACGGCGTAATCCATAACAAACATCCTGCTCCAATATGCCTTTCAACAGAGACGACGCACTGAATATTAAGCACGAAAGATGTCTCCTTTTTATAGTAGTAGTGTTTTCCCAATCAAAACTTTATCAGTTGTTTAAAGGCTGGTCTATCCGCCCAGGCATCAGCCAAGGTAGGATCCTGGGAAGCGAACAACGCCAGTGTCAACTTTCACACACACACACAAGGGTGACCAGAGGTCCCGATTTTAGGGTATTTTTCAGATATAGGCTTCAATTACCCCACACCCCATCCCGACTTTTCACACTTGCTGTCTGGTCCCCCTCGTGTAACACGCACAGGGCAGGGTGCCAGATGTCCCGATTTGGGGGTATTTTTCATAGATAGGCTCGTATTACCCCAACCCGATTTGTGACACTTGCTGTCTGGTCCCCCTCGTGTAACACACACACAGGGGTAGAGCGGGATCTCTCACCGTTGGCAATGGCACAGGGCCCCCTCTCACAAGCAACAAGCTCCCACCCAGCCCCAGAAGGTCACAGCCCGCTCGGGGCTCTTCCAGCGAGCGGCTCCCCCGCCCGGGCACAGCCTCCCCCGGGTAGGTCCGCGCCCCGGCGCGGCGGGCAGGGCTCCCCCGGGAACGCCGCTTGCTCTGGACCCAGTGGAGCCGGGCCGGGCTCCGCGGAGCCGGGCAGGGCCCGGCCGCTCCGCTCGGCGGCTCCGCTCCAGCCCCGCCTTACCTGGCGCGTCGCCGCCGATGGCAAGACCCGGGCGCGGAGGGGCCGGCGCGGGGGCGCAGCATGCCAGGGGGCCGGGGCAGAAGCCGAAGCGGCGCGAAGCGGACCCGGGCCGGGCGGAGCTCCTAGCAGGGGCGCAGGCTGGATGCCGCCATCTTACAGCCAGGCAGGGCTTCCCCGACTCGCCGCCGCAGCGAGCGCCCCGCGCCAGCCCGCCCCACGCGCCGTGCGAGCAGCTCTGGGGTGGGGCGCGTCGCGCCGGAGCCCAACGCCGCGCGGCCGGGGCGGGGCGAGTCGCTCAGCCCCGGGCCCCTTCGCTGCCCCCAACCCCCCAGCCCGGGCTCCAGCCCCCCCGCCCCGTCCCTTTACCTAGCAGCGCAGCGAGTCCCCGCGGCCGCCGCTCGCCTCCCATGGGCCGCGCCGCGTCGTGCCGGCTGCGGCCCAGCCCGGCTGCTGCCATGGCAACCGCGCGCACGCCGCCCGGCCCGGCCCCGCGCAGCCCGCCGGAGTCAACAAACCCATTAACCGCCCCCGCCGCCCCGCCGCCCCTCAGCCGCGCGCGCGTGGGGCGCCGACAGGGGACCCGGGGGGGGGGGGGGGTCGGAGCCACTGAACCAGACTGTAAACCCCGGGGATGAGGGAAACCCCCCTGACCTCCAGCGCCTGAGCCCGGGGGACCCCCCCCCAATCCACCCTGACGGCGACCTGCGGGTCTAAAAGCAGCGACGCGCCCCCAATGAACCTGCCCCGGGTATTGCAGATAAGGGGCCAGCGCCCCCTTTGAACTAGGGCTCCCGCGTACCCCTAGAAAAGGGACCCAGGAGCTAAGCCCGCGATAGGGGGGCGCTTCCTTAACTAGGGGGACCAGACAGCACAGGTGAAAAATCGGGGGGGGGGGGGATAGGAGCCTATATAAGAAAAAGACCCAAAAGTCAGGACTGTCCCTAGAACATCAGGACATCTGCAGCTTGCATGAGGCTAGTGTTCGCTTTTGTCTAGTCTGGGAACATCGCAAGAGCAGGAAAGCTTATGCTGAAATAAACTAGTTAGTCTCTAAGGTGCTACAAGTATTCCTCGCTTTCTTTAGGGATACAGACTAACACAACTGCTATTCTTGAACCTGTCCACTAGCAGGGTTTCTTTTAAATGTTACATTGTCTTTTTAAGATGCCTCAAGAACTTCTCTTAGCCCACTCAGGTTATCACATAAAGCCACTCTACTCTTCCAATGCAGTATTTTCCCAAAGAATATTAGTGTATGTTAAAAAAGTTCATTTCAGCTGTAAACAATGGTGCAAATGTTGTAGTCATCATTTGATTGGAATGGTGTATAATACAGACCGAGGGACTGTCTTGCCCAAATTGCACATGCAGCTCCCAAGAGACAACCCCCACCATTCCCTTTTCCCTCTGCAGTACGTTTCTCCTCCATGTTGTGCCATATTAATATTTGTAAAGTAATGAAATGCAGCCATTCCATGGGTTCAACACCGCCGTGTTTGTTTCAATTCCTATTTTGCTACAAAAATCGCATTGTAGATAACACCAGGTATGAAACAGATGAGAGAGCAAATCATAAATCCATACTACAGGTGCTGCATACTGGAAATGAGAAGCTAATTTCCTAGTCCAGATATCTAGGATTCCCCAGTGTGGTCCCAGAACACCAGTAAGGGCCTGACCTTGTTAGATGTTAGGAAGTCCCAACTCTTATTGAGACCCTCAAGACCAGGCCCTAAGTCCCATGTTTTCAAATTAAGCCATTTATAAGCTGTGTCTTGTTAAGACAACCCCTGAGGTGACCAGCGAATACTGACCTCTGGATCACTGAGTGGACTGGGCTTTTTAAAATAACATTTTATAAAAAAGCAAAATTAGAGACTGACCATGGGAACAATTTACCGAGGGTCGTGGTGGATTCTCCATCTCTTTATACAAGTTTAAAACTTAGAAGATTGGATGTTTTTCGAAAAGATCTGCTCTAAGAATTATTGCAGGGAAGTTCTATAGCCTGTGTGGTACAAGATCAGACTAGATGATCTCACTGGTTCCTCCTGGCCTTGAAACCTAAGCATTTATGGAAGAAAACATTGCATTTCGACTAGCAACAAATGAAAACGGTTGAAAGCTTAAACAGTGGAAACAGGGTGTGTGACCAACACAAACTGGCTCTTTGCTAATGGACGCCACTATAATAAAGCACTGTTTTTCATTTTAAAATATTCTAACTAGCCATATCTATGCATTTTAGCACCCAGGGTGACCAAGCATATTTTCACCCTTTGCTGTGGTTTTTTCAGCATTTCTCCACCCCACTTTTCCACCTCTATGAGTTTGCACCCTGGGCAGCTGCCCCTCTCGCCCCACACTGGTTACAGCCTTACTAATAGAGAGAGGGGCATGGTCTGAACAGTGAACTGTGAACTCTTGATATCTAATCCCTGCTCTGACAATGACTCTCTCTGTGACCAAGGGCATGGCATTTAGCTTCTGTCCCGCTATTTCTCCCACGCTGATGCATTGTTGGAATCAACTAGTTAATCTGTGAAAAGTCATATCAGGAGGGAAAGGATTATATATGGCTAATAAAACTGTAATGATTCCACTGTTACACATTAAGCATTTATTAATGTGTGAGATACAGAATATAATGGAAAATTCCCATTGATTTCAAGAGCAAAGTGTTAGTCCTGAAGAAGGAAGCCTGGCCTTGAGGCTAGGGCACTGGACTTGCCCTGAGACACCCCTTTATTAGGAAGAGACAGGCAACAGTAATGGCAGGTTTGATTATTAGAAATATAGATAATTGAGCTAATGGTGACGGAGAACTGCTGAGCAACTTGCCTGTTGAGTGCAAAGACTGTGGACATCTCGAGACTATATGCAGTGCCTAGGAGGATTATTTGATAATTGCCCTGTTCTGTTCATTCCCTCTGAAGCCTCTGGCACCAGCAAGTGTCAGAAGAGAGGATACTGGGCTAGTTGGACCATAGATCTGACCCAGTACGGCTGTTCTTATGAATGAGTCTCAAGAGATCTGGATTCTGCCACTGACTCACTGCATGACCCAAGGCAAGTCTCTTAGGGGGACGTTTTCTCAAGTAATCAGTGATCTTGGGGAACCAATCAGAGATAAAATGGGAAACAAAAATGGAGACAGCTTAAACCACTGGACACTTTTGGAAATGTTAGCCCTAGTCTCTCATTGCCTCAGTGTTCCCATCCGTCAAATGGGGAGCGTCATTCTTACCCGCTTCACAGGGAGCCAGGAGGGTAAATCCACTAATGTATGCAAGGGACTGAGAGACATAGGAAAGAACTAGAGCATTGTAACATAAATACATGTTAATGCCCGATAGGGCAGCACCTAACTGCCTTGCCCCACACAGAAGGTAAAGTGAGAATTATGATGAGACGGTTACTCTAGTAGTGCAGTTCAGAATAGCCAGACACGCAGACTGGAAACTTAAAATCCTCCTGTACCAACACAGCATCACCCAGGCCCTGCTAGCAGAGTATCTCACCTTCTTCCAGGCAGCGTCTGTACATTAGCAAATGGTGGGCTGATAGGTTTCAGTATGCAAGGTAGTGCATGTCGGATGTTCTACCCCGAGGCAAAAAGGAGAAGGGAGTCGGGAAATTAAAGTGCGTCTGTGCTGATGGGCCTGCACACAGGAGCCGATTCCAAGCGATTACAGCCAGATTTGAATTACACACCACAGTGTTCCTGGCAGGGCTACAGTAACCCCACAAGCAGTGGGGGCGGGGGTTGCACAACGTCAGGCTCCAGGTCTTGGAGTCATCTCAGGGGGGAGGAACTCATTCTCAGGCTGAGGAGAGCCCAGCTTTGATGCATGGAGCACCCAGCATTCCTCCTTTCATTCATCTCATTGTCCTTTAGGAGACGCATCCCCCCCCCCCCCCTTGAAACCTACATGTGCATCTGCCTCCCAGAAATCTGGTGCTAGCCTGCTTTGATTAGTGTAAAGTGTTGCCACCAGAAATGCCGAATCATCAGACTGGGGTTATAAAACCACAGAAATGAGTCCCACATCAGGCAGGAGTTGGAGCAAGGGACGGCGCATTAGGACTCTTGGGTTTCAGGCCTGTCCCTGACACTGTGTGTGACCTCAGGCAAACCACAACCCCTCTGTGCCTTCATTTACCTGCTTGTTAAGCAGGATTCAATAATAGGGACTCCAATCCCATGTTCTTTGCACACCCAAAGCAGCCTTTGAAGTCGGTGTGGTACAGCGGAGATCACACAATCCCACCTACCGTGTTTCCCCGAAAATAAGACAGTGTCTTATATTAATTTTTGCTCCCAAAATTACATTACATTATATTACAGCGAGAGGCAAATCTGGAAGTACGTCTTATTTTCGGGGGATGTCTTACTTTCGGGGAAACAGGGTAGCACTGAACCACACACACAGGGATTAACTCCTGCCCTGCACCTTATCTCACCAGTTACACTTGTGCAAAATAGAACTGGTAGCAGTGTCCCAAATTTTCCTAGATACATAGAGATTAAGGCCAGAAGGGAATCCTCTATTCTGACCTCCCATACATCACAGGCCATTACATTTCACCCACTGCTCCCCTGCTTTGAGCCCAATGACTTGTGTTTCATGAAGTCAGGCTTTTCAGATTGCAAATGCTAAATTGGGAACATTTCTAGCCAAGAGTCACATGTTATACCCCCGCTTCGGCACTGGGGTGACTGGAACCAGCTCACTATTCCAAACCCCCCTCCGTGCCTGGCTTGTGCAGGAGATGAGTCTGTTACAGCCCCTCACTCCGGCTGCACATGCTCACACATTCAGGACCGGAGGAGGTCCCCAGCATGGATCTGCCAAGAGAGTGCTGTCACAGACACGACTAAAACAGTCGCCGGGAAATGATGACTCAGGCCCAAAGTTGGCGCTACTCAAAATTGTGTCCAATCTCCTCTGAACTTCTCTAGACTGTGCTGATCCATGAGCTCTCACCTGCAGCTCCAAAAGTACACTGGATCCACAAAACCACCCCAGCCATAGAGCAACCAAACGGAACCAATGCTGCCCTCTCCTGCTGATCCCTTCAGGGTCACTGGCTGGGTGCCCAACTTATGGGGACAATAACCCACAACCACTGTCTAGGGCTAGGGGTGTTGGGAGACTGCAGTTAATTAATGTTTGTGATGCCCTCTGTGAACTGCAGATAAAAGGACCTTCACAGCAGCAAACTATGATTATCCTCCCTCTACAGCCCATTATTTTCCCGGCCTCCCTCATTTTGACTCTCACCACGTCCTATATTTGGACCTTGGCAGGCTGACAGGGAGGCAGCTTTCCATGCCTAGTTTTATAGCTGCTGCACAGCCGCAGGTTGCCGAATTCTTCCGCAGCCTAGGAGCCGTTCCCAGCGTCACTTGCAGCATCAATTTATTAGGAGACACAGAGCGAGAGTTATGCAGAATATCAGCTCAGTTTAGCAGGTCGTTGATTCGCCTTGTGTTATTAGTGAAAAGCCACCATCCTCAGCTGGGGTAAAGGGGCGTAGCTCTACTGCCACCCTTGGCACCGCTAAAACCCGGCAGTAGCACTGCACAGCAGAAGGGGTGCTGGTGCCTCAAAGTGTGTGTGTGGGGGGGGATTTACCAGCCTCAAACAAGCGGCTGCATATGAGGGATTGGGCGGACACCACAAAATCTCTGGCTACGAATATGCAGTGTCCTAAACCCACCTGTGCAGGGGATGCACGTAGATTGACTCCTCTCTTTGCCTGGGGTCTGGCAGTGCCAGAGGGTTCCCCACTGCTCTGTGGTCTGGCCCTGGGTCGAGGGTTTGGACGGTGACTCTCCCAACCCTTTATGGCCAGAAGGGACTGGTAAATAATCTAGTCTGACCTCCTGCATATCACAGGCCACTAACATTACTCTGCCACACTCACAACCAGAATTAGACCAAAGTATTGCTACCCCGAGAAGGCAAAACTGTTGTGTGCCGCAGGCAGAGAACTGGCGGGATCCAATGTTTTTCCTTGGCTAACTACCCACACTGTTACATATGTATTTCCAGTTTGAATGAGTCTCCCCAGTTGGCCTATCACCCCCATCAAGCTTTGGGGTCTCCCTTCACATGGCAGCCAAACACACTGGGTCCGTCTTTTCAGAGGCTGACCTGTTGGCTTGATCCCAACAAATCCTTTCACCAGAACAGCGGCCAGATTGGGTCCCAGCAGTCTCCACCTACCCCAGTATCCTGTTTTCCAACAATGGCCGATGCCACATATGTCAAACTGGGGCACTGAATCCCCATATGGTGGAAAGCCAGCAATGGTCACCAACTGTATCACCCCAATGGAGCATCAGGACTAGCACCCACAAAACCTGGGCCCAAAAGCACAGAGCTCTTCCTCTTGCACTGCCTCTAACTTCTCTTCTGCAAGACAACTGGTAGTGCTGCAGCGGTAACATGCGATATGGTAGGATGTAATACATAATGCTACATAGACTAATATGATGTTATTACATAATAAACCTACATGCGACATCTGCACAGATCTGCTAACCCTCCCACCAGGGGCAGTACGGACAGAACCAAAGCTGTACAGCTCAAAAAGCATAGGCCTCTGGGAGTTGAACGGACAGCAGTAGTAAGGCTTTTATCCTCTCTATGGGCAGCCGCATCTTCACGCACATGGTACAGCCAGAGCCGCTAGCTCCTCGACTGGGTACTGCTACTAATCGCTTGAAGAGGTGGTATGTATGCCAGGGGACACACAATGGCATTAGGAACATACATACATCCCCTCCCTCACCAAACCATTCCTTTGGTAGCATCTATCACACTCAGGTGCTAAGGGACTTGGGTGTTAATGCTTAGCCTTGCTATTAAAGGTTGTGTGGTTAATTCCCCAGGCACAGACACTCTGCGATAGATAGATAGATAGATAGATAGATAGATAGATAGATAGATAGATAGATAGATAGATAGATAGATAGATAGATAGATAAAGAAAGACAATAAACACTACCCAGAGTATCTCCCCCACACCCTTCTCATACATAAAATGTTCCTAGGTTCCATTCTGCCCAATCAACCATCTCTCACCTGGGATTGTTTTCTTCAGAACTGTTTTAGCAGCACTTCTCTGGTCTTAACCTCAGGCAAGTGGTAAGGCCTGGCTCCTCATTTCTATCCACACTGTACAGCAGTCATCTTCAAATATAAGAAGTCCAATATTAACCATGACAGAGTCTTTGACTGCACTCTGGCATTTGCATAATTGACCAGGAATACTGCAAGTAACTCAGTGGAGTCAAACCCTGCAGCATGGTAAATGGTGCTTTTTCAATGGTCGCCATTGGATATTAATGGTCAATATTGTAGCCAAAGATATGAGCACTAGCTTCTGTGCACAGCTTTAATCCATACACATAATTTCGACAACATATTTAAGATAAATTATTTACCAATCAGGATCATTTTCACAACTTCCACTGAACAAGAACTTAGAAAGAGTTAAAAATCATCTCTTTTTGGCAGATGAATGGCAGCAAACATCACCTTTTAATAGCCACACATTACACCGTGCCCCCAAATTCACTC
Organism: Sternotherus odoratus; assembly: GCA_032164245.1. Taxonomy (NCBI): domain Eukaryota; kingdom Metazoa; phylum Chordata; order Testudines; family Kinosternidae; genus Sternotherus; species Sternotherus odoratus. The sequence continues at coordinate 83,350,670 of JAVMKO010000009.1, read as the reverse complement.
ACTGCCTGTTCCTTTGGGGAGCTCTGGAACTGGTTTCTCAGCTTGCTTATTCTGTCAAAGAATTGCTGCAGCCCAGGGTTACTAAAAAGGGGGGTGGGGGAGACACAATACCGTGTCTTGGTGACATTGACAGCTCTGATGGTGTGGGCTGCACAACGACATTGTGATTTTTTATTAATATCTCTGCAGTGCAGAGATCAGCCAAAAAAAGAGAGGAGGAGGAATATCTGAGGGTGGCATAAATCCTGCCTATGGCCCTAGAGAAGAATGCAACATTCAAGGTAAAAACACTGTAGGGAAATGAAACCTCAACAATGCTCCACATATGCAAAGAAACCAGAGAATGAAGGAGCTCTCCAGATGTTGGCTCCATGTTGTAGGTGCTGTTCTGAGGGACACGGACAGAGACCTGGGTTGAGCTGTTGTAAAGCCAGGTTTATAGTGTGGAGGCTCGAGCCCGGGCTTGGAAACACTGCGTCCACAAGGGTGTGTCCCACAATCCCCGCCCCAGGATTAATGTGCAGTGTGGACTGAGCCCCCGAACTGCACTGGCACTAGTACAGGGAGATTTCCCCGGCAAGGCAGCAGCTGTAGAGAATGGCAGAGGTAACAAAGAGTCCTGTGGCACCTTAAAGACTAACTATAAAGTTTTGAAGCATAAGCTTTCGTGGGCTAATACCCACTTCGTCGGATGCAAGCCGAAGTGGGTATTAGCCCACGAAAGCTTATGCTTCAAAACTTTATAGTTAGTCTTTAAGGTGCCACAGGACTTTGTTACCTCTGCTATTCCAGACTAACACGGCTACCTCACGGATTCTTGACATCAGGCTGTAGAGAATGAGATCATTCCCAGCTCCTGCCTGGCTGAATGGCCCCGGCCAGCATCAGCTCATCACCCCGGTGTGGTGGATCAAAATTCCAGCTTCACGTGGCTGGAAACCAGCGTGGGACAGACGTGGTGAGGAACAGCTGTCCTGTTCCCAGCGCCAGGCATCAGCCCTTTGTTCCTTATTAAAGAGATTGGGGGGGGGGGCAGTTATTGTTTGTTTTAGGGGCTTTTCTTTGCTTTAATATTATTAACTAATTGATGAGCCATCGACTCTCACCACACCTCACGTCTTTTACAGTTTATCCCAGGTATCTGCAGAACAAATGCTCACACCCACAGGTAGGGTAGTGGCTGGAAGTTCTCTGGCAATTATTGAGTGTATTATCATGTCTAAAGAACGAACCCCACCCAAGACAAGCAAGTACCAGCAAAGTCAGATGACTCATTAGATCCAGGCGCTAGCCTTTCAGAGTCAGAAGCCAGAGTTCAGATCAGATTCGGGCCATAAAGGAGAGGATGGTGGTGATCAGACCAAAGTCCCCTGTGGACATTTACCTCACCTCTGAAAAGCCCGGCATATAAGTGCTAACTCAGCTGCGGGGAGGCTCCGTGAGGAATACGAGGTGTGTGGCAATGCTTGGTTGAGGTGTAATCACCAGAGCTATGTAGTGAATGAACCAGCATGTTCACACAGCGTCTGCCTCCAGCGAGTGCTAATAACCTGCCTTGAATTCACAAGCAGTACAGCCACCAGAACCACCAGTATCTTGGCATGCGGCCTACCACGTGAGCCGTAACGGAAGCCCTTGTTCTTGGCTATATACTCGATATAGCCCCCTGGAATAGCACGCGTGGGAAACATCAGTGGATTGGAGGAGTCTCTTAAACAGTTCGCCATTTACCACAAAAATGCCTGGGAAAGGAGTGATCAGACTCTGCGCGTTTCAGTCAGGCAAGTAGGTCAAGTTAGAACGCTGAGGTCAGCCCTGTTCAATGTGGTATCAAAGGGTCGCACATGAAGAGTTCCCCACTGGATATTCTTCTAGGGCTCCGAACCCCACGGGCGGATGGGCCACGCAAGTCTCTCTTCAGAGCGAAGCGCTGTGTTACAGCCCTGGGTTCAAATGGCGCCTGCTCACTCAGCGGATCTGCGCCGCGTGTGACTTCTGAGAACTGGACTGAAAACAGACTGTCTTTACGGCTTTAGCTCTGTCAGCTTGCGGAGCCAACCTGGCTAGGAGAGAGCAGGCTGGAGTCTTTTACTGCTCGTGCATCAACAGAATTGCTAAATACAAGCAAGGCTACCCCTGCAACCCACTGTCTGCAAATTACATCCCCTTTATTTCTGTGCAACACCCATGGGAGACAGACTGACTCTCTCTCTCTCTCTCTCTCTCTCTCTCTCTCTCTCTCTCTCACACACACACACACACACACACACACACACACACACACACACACACACCGCTCTTTCCAACAGATTGTTTGGCTCTGTAGCAGGGCTAACTTGAGTAAAAAGCAGTAAAAATGTGTGTGTGTCACTAGAGGCAACAGAGGGGATTGAACACACATTGGGAGCAGGTCTGCTGAGTAGCATGGAGCTGCTTTTAACTTGGACACAATTCAGAGCACGCTCACACTTCAAGGCCATGGTTTCTGAAGACCTTTTTTCCATACATGCACCGTTTAGTTTTGTGATCAATCCTGGGTGGCATTTACATACAAGAAGAGACGCTGGCTCCCTAAAATTCAGACTTTCCTAGTACAGAACTGGCTGGGTTTGTCTTTTCCTGCTTTTTTCAAAAGCTACACATCCAATACCTCTGCTGTAATACAAAGTGGCAAAGCAGAAAACAATGCCGTCTGTTTGTGTATTATACACTGGGAGAACAGCTGCTCCTCCTAAGCTAAAGAGGAAACGTTGGTACGAGAGCCATAAAATGAGTTAATACTTTCAGTCATTCCATCGTACCACCTCACTGCCAGTTCTATAGGTCAACTTCAAAGTATGAGCGTGTTCTGCCTAAACTAAAGGAGTAACTCCTTTGCTTGCCTGGCTCCCAATTCCCTCCTCCATCGTTGAGTAATGGGGCACAACCAAGGGAGATACATCAGATTGCATCAGCACCGTTGCTACAGAGATCACTCTCTTTATCTTCAGGCTTATCCGTTCTGCGAGGTGTGCAGGGTGTTCCAAAGGTTGCTGTCTGCAGGATCACACACCCTCTTCCTGTTGTGAGGCACAGAGATGGATCAACTGTTAGCCCAACAGGAAACTTGTTTACATGTTTACAATGGAAGGAATCATCAGTGAGAGGGCGGGCGAGGAGAGAAGGCATTCCAAAGGCAAAGTTTCCCAGAAGGACCATTCCTAAAAACAATATAGCTCAGACGTTCATCCTACCAAACTCAACAGGGCACTCTGTTCACCCAGCCAAGCTTTGTATTAGCCTGTGTGTCACTAGATACCCTGGAAATCCTTCCAGATAGGTTAGCTAGTGGCAGTCTGAGTGCTTCTCTCTCATGGAGGGTTGCTGGGTTTCATTCTCCCCAGTGGAACCTCTGACGGGGATTGCGTTCTCAGAGCACAGGCACCTATGGACCCTACACAGCGGGAGGCTCGGAAGCAGAAGGAGAGACATACAATAAATGGAAGACTTTTTGCTGACTGGGAGGGAGGGTTCTTTGCTTTGTTTCTGAATTAACAGTGTCTGATGGGAGAAAAGTTTGGTCCTATTTTCTGCTTTATCACAGCAACAATTTTTGACAAGACAGCTGCTTGGATGTTCTTTTAATTTGGAGGGAAATATTTTTGCCCTAGTAGAAACAATGTTTCCTTACATACAAAAAGCCACCCTTAAATGAGTTGCAATATATAGCTCAAAGGCCTAACAAAGACACCGTTGTACTTCTGCACAATTAAGCAAACAAGCGACTAGTGTTATTATACAAGCCTTACTTGCGCCACCTTGTAGCTGACATGAACACAAACTGTGTGGCATATTCTCAAACCTTTACTCTGAGCAGTACCTTACTGAATGGAACAACCTCCCTGAAATAAGTAGCGTTACCCATAGAGTACCCAGTGTGAGCAATCAGGGTCCTATGAACTCCTATATTGCATCAGAGCATGATATCTCTCAATGCTTTTGTAACTCTAAATGGCTCAAGGCATCCTAGCTGCTTGGGAATTATATTAAACTTCTGTGATATCAGATCAAAAGGAGATAACAGAATGTATATATCAACACAGGACAGGTACTGGAGTTTGGAGCAAAACATCAGTCTACTTAAGAGCAAATATGTAAGAAAATACTTGTAGTTAGAGCTGGTCTGGAACTGGGGTTTCTATTCCCCGAGAAAGCTGAAATTAAAAATGGTCTGAATCAGACCATAAAGCTGAAATTTTGAAATTTCCCTTGGAATGAAAATTAAAAAAAAAATCCAATTTGGAGCCGTTGAAACATTTCATTTTGGTGATGTTGATTCATTTTGTTAGGCTACTATACTAAAATATTAAATATAATATATGGACTGTACATAATTGTGCACCTAAAATACATGTTAAATTAATATTAATATAAAGCCCAAATGAAATAATCAAAAATGATAAAGTATAAATGAAACATTTCAACATTATTGAAATGAAACAAAGACATTGTCCCATCAATTTTTTTGACAGAATTGTCACATTCCCAGGAAATGTTTCAATTTTGACAAAATGGCATTTTCTGATGGAAAACTGGCCCATTGAAAATGTTTTGACCAGCTGTTTGGGATATTTATATTCCTATACCTACCAACATTTTGTTGGAAAGAAACTCAGAAAATAACCTTTATAGATTTTTAAGTAGCTCCCCCTAGTGCACACAAACAGAAATGTTAACACACACACTGAATTTTATGGAATCTGCACAATCTACCATCTACCATCCCTCAGGCACTTCAAATATGCTTCCAAAGAAAATGTTTGCACCATTAGAAATTCAGTTGGTTCAGTTGGTTCCCACAGAAAAAATAGTCATTGACCCTGAATGACTCACTGACTCCACATTTTGCACAGGCACAAAAAATGTGATCTAAATTCCAGTGCTTTTCACCCAAAATTAAAAGGTCAGAGAGAATATCTGGTAATTTCAGCTCTGGCCTATTTTCTCCTATTGCTTTTTCATTTATAACAAAAACTTCCATGGGGACTGCTCTACCTATTAGAATAATAAGGTTATTTTCTGAGTCTAATCTAAGAAAATAAATTAAAAAGTCTAAACCTTTCATTAGATCTCAGAGAAGATAATTTCTCGGTCAAGGAGAGTTGAGACATTTAGGAATACGTGTCAGGCAAACAGCATTTCTTAATTATGCATATTCATACACTCATATGCATGGCAGACAGCTTCCCCAATCAGTCTAATAATAAGTCACATGCAAACAAATGTCTTAAGTAAATATTACTTTTATTGATATAAGTAGTAATACAGTAAAGGATCTCACATCTGCAAGTATCCATGGAGCAAAACAATAGAAATGCTCTTAAAATTCAGACGAAGAGAGACTGCATTATTTCATCCAATTTCAGCATTGAATTGGTGCTAATGTAAACAAAGATTCCCCTCATCATCCTGAGTGCCAACCACAAAACCCCAACCTACACCCCTGCCATCCCTCACGCCCCTCACCCCCCACAATTAGGAACATTTTAAATATTTTTGGTTTTTTGTGTGTGGCATTTTTAATTTTTGCACTTGATCGGAGGCCAAGAGAGTGATTACTTCAGAAACATCCAATCCATTATGGTCTCAAGTAAAGACATTTCAAGTAACAACTTACAGCTTTCACTGCATACCAGTTTTTAATTATCAGAGTGCTATCCACAAAGTGGGCAAGATTGTGATCCTATTTACACCTATGCAGGTCTCTAGTGATGCTACTGAAATGGTGTAACTCTGAGCACAAATCGTCATCATCAGGGCAAATCCCAGAGACATGGCCTCCTTGCAAACTGGGTACCACCCAGGTGGGCCTCTGGCAAAGCGATTAAAGTGGTGTGGTTGTATATTCAGTTGATGTCCATCATGGGCAATCTTGTGCCACCAAAGCTTCTGACACCCAAGTGATCACCAGCTGTGTAATGGCATTCTTTGGTGCATATGCTTCCGCATTCATTGGTCTTCCGTTCTAATAATATGCCCATTCCAAGAAAACTGCTGAAACCAAACCAGCGCTGCGGGAGGCCGTTGACGGGGTCAGCTTCAAATATCCTAATTTCTGATCATAATGGAACTCCCAGATGGTAATAGGAGGGACTTCGTTTTACCTAGATTAATAACGAGGCCCAGGTGTGCTGCTCCTTGACCTACCAGTTCAGGGATCACCAAAGCGAGCCAACAAGACAAAGTCATCAGCGTGGTCAAGATCTCAGAGCGGAACGGCGCACACCTCAATGCCGCCAACAGCTACCTCCTCAAGCTTATCCATCAGCCAATCAGAGCCAATACTGAACAATGATGTGAGCGGAACGCAGCCTCGCTGAACTCCCGTGGAGATAGGAAACCGTGCTGTGTATCTGCCAGTGACTGGAACGCCCCTTTCCGTTCCAGTGTAGAGTTCTTCTATTAATGCCACTATCTTTCCTGGGATGCTGACTTGCCTCCTCAGATCCCAAACACTTGCTGGATGCACTGAATCAAAGGCCTGACAGGAACTGATAAAGAGTGCCGCTGCTCACGACTTATGAAATCCAGTCATCTCCTCAGAGCGCTGCCTGAAGGGGAAGATCTGGTCGACAATGGAGCACCCAGAACAGAAGTCGCCTTGCGTATCCCAAACTTTGCCACCAAGTGCATCCTTGATTCATGACTTTCCCTAAGACTGACAACAGCATAATAGTGGCTACATTTGACCTTATCGCCATTTTTGAGCAGAGGCAGAACACCCCCTTCTTCCAGTCACTGGGGAGGATGTTAATGCACCGAGTAGTACCACAGGTGCACATAACAATATGCTCCCCTGTCTTCAGCAACTCAGAGTGATGTTACAAACCCCGGGTGTCTTCCATGATGTCAGCTTATGGACTATGATCCAGATCTCTCCTTGGTTGAAGGCAGGTGGCTCGACTGGAATTTCTTGCTTCTGAAGAGGGGCTGCAGGGGACGGACAACTGAGGAGTCTCTTGAAATGGTTTCTCCATTGATACAGCTAATCCTGCAAGCTCTGGCCGACACAGCCAGCCTGATTCGTTGCTGGACAATCAGGTGCCACCTTGCCCCACCAAAATGGGAAAGTTGAATGCAGGGTGCAGCGATTGTGCCTGGTGGCACCCATCAGAGCTGACGGGGATGCTCGGAAGTCGAACCCATTCAGCCTTTGCACCACAGTGGCTTGTGCTGCTTCAGACGGGTCTTTGGAGATTCAGATTGTAGCCTTGCTTTGTTCTTAGCGTCACTTGCTGTGAGCGTCTCCTCACTGATCCGTGGTTAACATTGCAAGGACTGAGGCCCCAGCACTGCTCTGAGAACAAACTAGTTAATATTCCTAACTCCCCTGGGAGGCAGGGAAGTGTTATTACCCCATTTTTAGAGTTGGGGAAAGTGAGGTGAAGAGGAAATGTGACTTGCCCAAGGGCAAAGAGAAGGTCAGTGTCAGAGCTGGAATTAGACGGTTGAGATCCTGGCTCCCATATCTGTGTTCAGGCCACTAGAACATCATTAGTCTCTCCCATAATGAAACAAATGACCATTTCATACACATACTTACAACTTTCTTTATGGCTAATCCCATGGTCTGGTGGGAATGTATCGGAGTTCACAGCCTAAGCTCTAGGAACAGAAAGCAGACGACTCAGCCCATTGGAGGGGGGATGTATCCAGTGTCGCTGACAGAGGCAGTGCCTTTTCCTCCCTGACCAGATGAATAAATTAGCATAATTGAGGGCATAGGAGATTGGGGGGGACCATTTGGGTAGAGAGGCAAGGGTGAGAGCTCACAAACAGGATACATGGCAGAGAGGAATGAATGCTACTTGGAATTTGAAGGAAATTTAAATTTAAATTTCCTCTGAGGAAAGATTAATCAGCTGGGCATGTTTAGTCTTGAGAAAAGCAGACTTCGACTGAACCATGCATTCATTAAGGGCTGATTTAAAGAGGTCTGATCATGTCACTGAAGGGGCTCTGTCTGCAGCAAGGGAAATTTAGGAAAAACTTTCTAACGATAAGGGTAGCTTAGCTCTGGGACTGGCTTCCAAGGGAGGTTGTGGAATCCCCCGTCACTGGAGGGTTTTAAGGTCGGACGGGGAGAGGCGGGGCTGGACTAGATGATCTCTCAAGCACTATGATACCATGATAATCTATGCTAAATATTGGGCTCTTCTCAAAATAACAAGATTAGCCCAGAACAAGAATAGACGCAGCCTTAATCCACCCTCCTCAGACAGGCAACGGAAACCCAGAATAATCAGTTCCCTGGAGAACTCCCCATATGTGACTGGACAGCAAAAGCGTTCCAGCCCCTGGCCAGCTGGTTCGAGTACAGCTCAGCATACGGCAGACCGCTCTAAATAAACCCAGGGAGATGCGGGGAAAATCCAGTTGCAAACTTTTGACTTGGGCAGGCTTTGGCTCAGGCCTCTGGGGCCCGTCCTGCACAGGCCCAGTGACACGCTCCCCACACCAGCCTCTCATTGGATGTCTGCAGTTTGGCACCCACACTCGACGGCGGCAGTGTTTAGAGGCCAATCCGGGTGCACATCCGGTAAGTAGCTGATTACATTCTGCCCGTGGGCCTGTAATTGATCCCAAGGCTAATATACACGCAGTGAAAAATGCAGCGCAGAACCGCTAGGAATCCAGTTTGTTAGAGGAGCCCACCAAGAAAACCAGCCTGGCATCTCCCCTCCCCCACCAGTTGTTCCTTCCTCCCTCTTCCCTGGACCCAGCCCATCTGACTCCAAACCCCTGCAAACCGGGTCGCTAAAATGGAGGTCGGGGCTTTGGTTGGACCCAGGTAATGCTGGTCTCAGGTTACCAGACGGGTGGCACAGCCCCTCACAGACCCCTCAGACTGTACACACAACGCTGCTAGTCTTCCCCAAAGAGAGGAAAGATGGAGACAAACCTACTGGAATTTGGCTCTGTGGTTCCAGGGAGTCAGAACAAAGGGTGTCATTCTGCAAACCGTTACGTGCCGTGCTAGCCCTATTGGAGGCAATGGGTCATGTGAGTAAAGGCTTGGGTTTGCAATACAGGGCCCCTGACAAGGACCCTGGGAATGCGCAGCATGGGACGGTGCACAGTTCCAGTTTCGAGATGGGGCTCTGAGCCCTGGGAAAGCTTGGGAAGAACCAAGTGTAATCATCCCACTTCAGAAAGTCTCCACATTAAATCCTGCCCCGGAGCCCCAGGGAAAGGAGGGGAACTCTGCAAGCAGCCCAGCAGGTTTTGGGGGGCAGATTCTGGATCTCCGCTTCTGCTGTTTAATTAAGAGTCGTTCGCGTCTCACAGCCTAGTCTGGACGGGAGGATGGTGCTTCAAGAGCACTTCCATCTGAAGCGATTAAATTGGGGCAGAAAGAGCCCCCTGGCACTCCTATAGTAGCTGTCCTACCTGGATCTCCAAGGGCTTCCTAAGCTCAGAGTCCAGCTGGGAATTGGCCTGGCAGGGGATTCTGGCTCCATTCACCATCCGGGGTGTAAAGGGGGACACAGAGGGGTTCACCGAATGGCCAGGGTGTCACTGGCAGAACCCAGGTGTCCTGATGCCCTAGTGCCGCACTGGGACTAGTGGTGTTTTTGTAAAACCTGTCTCCTCCCAAGCCCTGGCCCCCCGCCCGAGGTCCCCTCCTCGCCCCAGAGGCCCGTTTCACTGCCACAGACTGACACTTACACAGCGGGGTTGTGTGGGTCAAGCCCCCTCTCTCTCGTGCAGGGAGGGCCGCCATCCGCTCTCCATGCTGTGGCGCCCACCAGGACAGAGGCTGGTGCGGAGGGGGGGCTGCACCCTCAGGCAGGCGCTGCTCAGAAACCCCACGGATGGGATTGGTTTCTATTTCCGCCGCGGGGTTCAACGTTTCACAGCTGACTGGTCGCGGGCGAGCCAGGCTCCCGCCGAGCACATCAAAATCTCACTGAAAAGCAAAACAAAAGCGATGGGTGACGCGGAGATCCCTTTGCTGAGCGCATGCTGCTTAATGAGCAGCACCGGGATTGACTCCGGGATGCTTCCCTGAGCGCGCGCGAACATCACGAGGACGTGGGTATTTAACAGCCGGCGCCGGGGCCAGGCAGTGGCACCGCTTACAGCAGCAATACTCAGACCTCAGGGATTCAGGAGCCAAATCAGCAATCAGCATTACCCAAAAGAGCCACTGTCATGTGAATTCATTGTTTCATTTACTATCTAGTCATACGGAAACAGTGACAGGAGAAATTGTGTGTGTGTGTGTGTGCGCGCGCAAGCGTGTCCACACAAACATTATTCTCACAGCAAAGTCACTGCCCAAGAACTATTATTTTATCAACTACAATTGGTTAACAACACACTAAAAGCATCCGGATTGGTTAATAACTTTGATTGGTTAATTATTAACTCACACCGTGTTTTAATAGCATGTGCTGCAAAGTGACACAGGAGAGACACGAAAGAGCCACTCGGGGCTCACGTGCATCCGTCTAAGTATCACTGGCTTAGAGGAAGGCTTGGAGAGGACAATAGCCTGGATGCAGGAGGCCTCAGTTCAAATCCCGTATGAGCCATGTCCATCTGCACGTCAGTCCCTGCTCTGGGGTATAACAGCACTTCCCTCCCTCACAAGGATGCATTAAGGACTCTGGGCCACTCAGGCACTATGGTCATGGAGGCCAGGTAGTATCTCTTCTGAGGAGAGTACGGACACTCGGTCTATCGGAGTATTCTGCACAGTCAGTGGTAAAGTTAGTGTTCACAGAGACATTAGAACATGTGTGGAGTGCGCTTCTTCCTAGTGCCCTACAGAAGGCAAATCTCTCCCTTCCCTCTGTTACCAGCCGGGGACCTTCTCCCGGTGATGTGCTTGTGAAGCGTTAGGAAAGGACACACTTCTCTGTGAGTCTCGACGGGAGCTCTCCCATGGGGGAGTGCAGTGTGGGATTCCAAGTCCCGTGGGCAATGATGAAAATACCAGCCTTACCCAAGGGTGCCAGTGCTCCTAGGTGGGAAACGCACATCGAAGCAATGCCCCATTCCAGCCTCCTGGGTAACCAAAGCTGCAGCAAACCCCAGGAGGACTAACGAGCGGGGGGGGGGGGGGGGTTCCCTTGCTTTAGGGACATTCAGTATCTTTGCCACAAGGAACACAGAGAGGCACTCAGAGAAAGCCCGTTTGTGCCCAAAGCCCTGGACACCTTGTCTACAGTGAGTTGAGCTTTCCAGGAAGATTCCCTTCCTGGGGTCAAGGTCACCGAGACCTTGCCTGGCAAGACGAGTCTCTGGATTGGTTTCCCTCATTAGATTTGGTGTACGTACATGTGAGTGTTCAGGTAGTGCACTACCAGGCCTGAAATGGGCGAGCATGGCACTCAGCGTGCCAAGGGAACACGCCATCTCCTTGCACCGGTCAGAGGCAAAGCTCTTTCTGTTTCTATCCCCCCAGCTAGAGGGCAGCCGAAGACATCACAGTGGGGCTGGATTTGTAGTGATGGGCCAGGTAGCAGCCTGACACCTGGGTAGCATTCAGTTAGGTGCGCCCAGATGCCCGGCTGAACTGAGACCTATGCCAGGGCACTTTGGGGAACATGCCGCTGCAGCTGGGCTGGTCAGTGAATGGAAGTGACTGACCTGAAGTTCTGTAGTGGGCCCTGATCCTGACTGCGGACTCGGGGGGGACAGGGCAGGATAAAGACTGGACAGTCCTGGTGTCCCCCTAGGAGAAATTCCAGTTCAAATGTTCAGCAGGCTCATCCTAGCTCCATTCGGAATCGAGGTTTTGGGGCAGAGGCAAGGGCTTATTGGGCCCCTGTTCTTCCAGCACAGACCGGGTGAACCGGGCCAAGGGCAGAGCCCAGCTGAAGGAACCTACTGGAACTGTCACGGCAAACTGCAAACTGGTCTGAATTCCACTTTACAGCATGTGCCAGGTAAAGGGACGCACGAGACTAGCAAGCCAGGGGTTAAAACTCCGAGTCAAGCATCCAGGGGCCCTGCAGCTGCCAGAAATTCGACTTCTAAGCATTCCTTTCCTGGCCTGGAGATCCCGGAGCCCTCTCTCCCCAGAGGGGTGATCGACACACACCGGGGCGGGGGATGAGGGCAACCGTGTGTTGCTGCTGCCCATGCCGTGCTGGCGTCCCCGCAGGGACAGGTTCTCCAGGCCGTCGGCATTCAGCACCCACTTCCAATGCGGGCCGGGAACACTGTGCAGGTCGCTCCCCTGAATGCCCGAGTGAAACCCGCCGGGCTGCACGTGCCACGAGCCGAGCTGGCCGCGAGGTGGGACATTTAGAAACCATCACAACAGGTTCCCAAAATGTCTTGGTGATAACGGGCCCTGGCTCCTCTGCTCTGAGGCCCCCAGACTCCCCCATCAGCCCGTAGGCTTCCTGCAAGGCTCACAGGGACCTGGAGCCATGACCGAGCCAAGAGAATTGAAGCTTGGGAGCTGGGGGTCTCTGGGTTTCCAGACTCTAGCTCCCAGGCTCCATGGCAGGGACTCTGGAGGCTCTGGGTCTCCAGCAGCCCACCAAGCGAGAGAGGAACCCTGTTGTGTTTCAGGTTTCAACCAACCAGCATTTTCCAACAAAAAACCTTTTTGTCAGATAATTCTCAACCAGCTCGAGTTGGGAGCCCGCCTCTGCTCCCAACACACGCAGGATACGGGTGACTTACAGCCCCTGGCTTTACACAATACACACTCCTGCGTCTAGCTCCGGGGTGCCCTGTTCACTCCCCAGCCTCTTGGCCAAGATGGCAGCTGTTTTATGAGCCCTTGACATCTACAGGAATCCAGGCCATCTCAAAGGAAAATGCTAAAAAGTGGCTAATTGTCCGTCCTACTCTCCACAAAGTGGCCCCATTACCCCACTCAGCAGAGCGATCAGTACTTGGCTGGGCCTGGGGCAATGAATCAAGTAGACAAAATCCTGACGTGGCTAAAAAGGGGAGTCTGGAAATGGCCCAGGGACTGGTGAGTTCCTCTCGTTAGCAATTTTTAGTTCTGAAACCCTGCACAGCCAAGCTGCAGACTCAAGTTTTAGACTGTGTAAAAAACTCATTTTAAGAGATTCTTAAAAGCAGTTGGAAAACCAGACCCGTCAGAAACCTTCTTCTCCCCCCCCACCCCGTCTAGTCAGCTGAACATATAGAATACCCATCACCACCCCCATCCTGAAGATTGTGCAGCCAGAGAATGGGAGGAAGGCAGTCCTGTCATCCCCATTTAGTGGGGGATTGGTCCTTCTTTGAGCAGGGAGTTGGACTAGATACCTCCTGAGATCCCTTCCAACCCTGATCTTCTAGGACTCTATGCAGATGAGTCACACAGGGAGACTGCGATAGAGCCAAAAACGGAAGATCTGCTGAGTCCCAGCCCAGGGCATTAACCACAAGGCCAGCCTTTCCCTTCCCAAACACTCATGCGTGGAGTTCCCTCCTTATCTTTCCAAAGGCCCAGCAGAATCCTCCTTGGGGAACGTGCAGGTCACGTACTCTCCTGCCACGGGGCTACCGCCACTCATTGCAGCCACCGCTTTGTCTTCAGGCCCCCAGAGTGTGGAATACCCGAGCGCACACTTTCCTCTCCAGGGCCTGGCTTATAGCAGCGACGTGTGCAAAAGAGCTTTAATGAGCACGATGGTGAAAATGCCAGAAGTTGCCAGAGCCTGGTGTACACTAAGGGTGTGTCTAGACTGCTGTCCTGGGGAGGGATGATAGCTGGAGCGGACATACCTGAGCTCGTTTTAATCTCCCAAAGCAAGGGAGGATTCGTCTGATCAGTTAGGAACAGCAGCACCCTTTGCATCAAAAATCTCACATGGCAAATGAGTTCCACAGGTCAATTTTCTATGGTCTCCCCTTTAGCCGCTTGAATCTTGTTGCCATTCAGTTTCATTGAGCATCCCCATTTGCTCTTTTATTACGAGAGAGGCTAAGGTGGAGCAGCTGCTTTCCCTTCTCGATGCCATTTATTTCGTTCTATCCCGTGCAGCACCGTGGCGGATCAGGCCCTAAGAGATGTCGGTTCGCCACATTTCCAGCTAAGACCCAATAACACTCAAAGCTGCAGCATTTTAAATGCAGCTCATTTCAAGGGCCATCCCACAGTCCAGCCCCCACTTAGCCACATTCCACCCAAACTCGGAGCTCCTCACCTTGATGGTTGGAAATGATTTGCCTCAGAAATAACGAACCAGGAGACGGAGGCTCCGACGGGGCCATTTACACTATCGAGATGAATCCAACAGCTGTTTCCATTTGCAGCATGAATAGTGTGCCCCTAATGTGGGTCTTTGTCCGACACGGCTAGCTGAGCGGCTCAGAGGATCCCCTGGTTTAGGACGGGTATTAATAACGAACCACACTGGCAAGCACTGAAATGTCTATTTCTTTTTTCACGGATCTTAAGGCCATAACGGGCCATTGAATCATCTCCTCTGACCTCTAGATCACCAGGCATTACACTTCACCCTGTTACCGCTGGGCTGAGCCCAGACACTTGTGGTTGCTAAAGTACGTCTTCCAGACTGGCACCCAGCTTTCACGTGAAGACATCAAGAGAGGGCGAACCCACCCAACGCCTTGGACAGTGGTTCCACCAGTTAATCATCCTCACTGTTAAAAAAACTGCGCATGGACCACTAAGAGAACACGCCTCATTATCTCGGATCATCCACTTCCCTGGCAGCAGGCTCCAGCTGCTTGTTCCGCTGACAGTAATGGTGCAGTAATTTGAGACCCATGGCACTCAGTCTGCAAATGTCCTGGCTGAGTGTACAGACACAGTGATCTGATCGATCCGCAAGGACAAGGGACTCCTTGGGCCGCAGCAGCGAGGTGTCAAGATAAGTCACCTCTCGATGGTCTTTTCAAAGCCGAGTTGTGGCTTTGGTACACAAGGGACAGCAAGTCAGCACAGTCCAACGGACTTGCCAGAGGGCTGGCATTCAGGACAAGGCCAGTGGATTTAGCAAAGGCCTGGAAACGGGGACTTCTGAGTGCTAAGCCCAGCTCTGTCACTGACTCATTGGATGGCATTGGGCATCTTCCATAATCAGTTCTCTAGGTGTTAGCTTTACAGCCAGTGAAACGGAGTTAATCTGTCTCACTCCGGGAACTGAAGGGGCTTATGAGGATTATTGAAGATCACAGAGTGCTTCCAATGTATGAAGTCCTGCGTGAGTGCTGAGTATTAGCCCAATTTGGGGCTAATCGGAGAGTCAAGGGTTTCAGCCTGGACTGATCCCTTCTAAAATATGCCCCATCGTTTGCACACAAGAAATGCTGCAAAGCAGCAAAACAAGCTGAGGACGACGCCCAGGCCCTGCTATGGAATGGGGAGCAGAGAGGGCAATTCAGACAAATACAAAGGGCCCCAGAGCGGGCTCTGCCTTAAAAAGCCATGAAAGGAATTTTCGGATCAATGTGATGTTTGACAGAGAGCCAGCGTGGCTCCCTCCAGACAGGCGGCAGCATTTGGAAAGGGCCTTGAAGAGAATTAACATTCTGCAGGCAGCACTTTGCACGCACGGAGGCCAATGCAGCATTTGCTCAACGAGGTCGTGAGACAATGCATTGCAACAGCGAAACCGAGAGTCAGACGCAGCCTGTTTCGGAGCATGAATCAGCAGCAGCCCACGAGAGCACTGGCCTGGTTCTGGCCACGTTCCCGCAATGAAGTGCTACTGGATCAGCCCCCCACCCTCTGACAATGTACGTCCAGTCCCCACCACGCGCTCACCCCACCCCCCCCACCCCCCGCGGGAGGAAAGCAGGGCTGCAATAGCATTGCGTATTCTGAACATGTTTGGAACAAAGCAAGGCAAGCCGCTGTCCTTAATGATAATGTGTGTGCTAGTCGTGACTGACCTTCAGAACACGGGAGGAGAACTGCCCCACGGTTAGGAAAAGAGCGGCTCCATGCTCGTAGCAATGAATGCTCCTCACCGAGCAGGGGTAGCATTTAACTTCTTCTGATCAGAAGTCATTGAAGTTACAGAGACTGGTTTAGTACCGAATGGGGCCCAGAGAGGCAGAAGTTTCATTGTGTTAGTTACTATTTGTAAAGGATTCTAGCAGAGTTCAGAAGCAGCCCAGGGCATGGCTCGTAGTGGCTCGGGACTGGAATGGGAGTCAGAAGAGCAAGACTATCTCCCTCGCTCTGCCACCAAATGACACTGTGACTTGGTCATTTCACCCCTCTGTGCCCCTTATTAGCTATAAGTGCAGTGACTCTAGATGGGAAGCACAACCTTACAGCAAAGTATTCTGATGACTGCTGAAACTCAGGTCTGACCAATAAGGAGAAGGGTGGGGTGTCTTTTGACATCACAGCATATGACTGCAGTTCTCTTCTCACCCTCTGTAGTTTCCTACACAAGGAGGGGAGGTGGAGAGTTAACTACGTGACAGATGAGCCCAGGGACAGAGACAAGCACAGGAGTCTGGT
Organism: Sternotherus odoratus; assembly: GCA_032164245.1. NCBI lineage: Eukaryota > Metazoa > Chordata > Testudines > Kinosternidae > Sternotherus > Sternotherus odoratus. Next base: position 83,334,211 of record JAVMKO010000009.1, on the reverse strand, counting down.
TTTTAAGGAAATAAAAGGGTTGCAGATTTCAGACTGACAGCTGATCAGAGGAATCGTAATGTCTGTGCTTCGGAACAAGGCTTTAACAGGAAAAAAGACAGAGGAATGTTAATCACCCATCTGCCGCTTAGGAGACACAGGGAAACAAACCAATATTTCACATTATCGCCTGGGATGCCTTTGAGGCTGAGAGACCTTCACACGTCACTTGATGTGCTGAATCGTTTGTCACTGTTTCAGGAAGCAGTCACCTCCCAGAAGTGCTCTTCTCTGCTTAAAATCGCTCCTGTCCTCACATAAACTGCACTAGCTGACTACTAAAAAGCACAGGAGATCAGCCCTTCATCATCAAGATTCAGACTCATTCGGCACCATCCCTAACAACCAGGGCTGGCGACAGAAATTTGGGGGCCCCCTACTCTGATAGTTTTGGGCCCCCCCAGCCCAGCCGGGTCCCCCCCCCCCCGCCCAGCCGACAGCGGATGGGGGCCCCCCAAGCCCAGCCGGCGCTCCCCCCCCAGCCCAGCCCGCGCTCCCCCCCCCGCCAGCTGACAGCTGGTGGCAGCGGGAGCGAGAGCGTGAGCCGCCCTTCCCCCCCCCCCCCCCCCCCGGACAGCGCTGCTGCCGCCGGCCGGGCTCACTGCTCCTGGCGGGGCCAGGCTCGCTTGTCCGGGGGAGAGCCGCGCCGCCTCCCCGCCCCTTCCCCGCTCTCCAGGCCCGGCAACAAGGGGGGACGACAACGGGTACAGCTGTGTACCGGGGCCCCCCTAAAGTCGGGGGGCCCGGTACAGCTGTACCCATAGTACCCCCCTGTCGCCGGCCCTGCTAACAACAGAAGCTCCTTCTGTCTGTTCACTTGACCTTGCAGGCCCTTGCCTAAGGGAATGTGGATAGACTCTGTGCGGCAGGATTTCCTTGGTCTGCTAGGCTTTCCATGTGATGACTTTGTTCTCTCCCCACTCCTTATCCTAGTGTTGTACAAATTTACTCTAAGAAGCAGTTTTCAGTTTGTAAAAGTCTTGGTCAAAATATCAACAGGGATTCCCCAAAAATCTCACTTTCATATTGTACTGTGTAGAAATTCAGCTTGTGAGTTTGCTGGAATACTAGATAAAGGTGAGACGTCTTTAGTTAACAATAGAAAGGTCTGATACATGCCATCATGGTCAAGAAAGATTGCATGGTTTCCACTTAAAGGGATACTGTTAAGTCACACTTGGCCTTAAATTCAGGCTGTCAAACAAGCTGAGAAAGTAGAAAGCTTTCCATAACATGTTCTCAAAATAGTGCTAATGAAAAACATTTTTAGCTCTGAAAGACAAGTCAACTTTCCCTGGGCCTGTTTGCAACTCAGACACTGGAGGAGGCAGAGGCATTGCTGGAACTCACATCCCTCCTCCCCCCCCCCCCCCGAGAGAGCATGATGGGGGTGCGGCCAGAATTTTGCTAAGGAGGGGATCCAAGTTCCTTAACCAACTATCCAAATTGGAATGGCGTTGTGACCTGGTGCACAGGAAGGAGCTCTGTCATTACATCCCCCAGCTCTGGTCAAGCGTAATGAGGGGCCTTCCCCCCTCATTGTGCCATGTGATGGGGTTGGGACTCACCACCGCTGCGCCTCCCGCTGGTTAGTCCTCTGCGGAGCGCCCTCTGCCGGTGGTGTCCCATCCATCGTCTGCTCCCCTGTTGGTATCCGGGCCCGCGTTGCTCCCTGCTCAGCGATGTCTACTTCAGGTCACTTCCCTCCGGCAGTGCCCCCTAGTCCGTCCTCACCCCCTTCTGGGGGGAGGGGAGGGCTTTTAATGACGGTCTTTTTGCTTGCTCCTGCCGCAGTGGCTAACCGCAACCCAAAGTCTAGCCCCTCACATCTGGGGCACTTTGCAGTCTGACACGTCCACTCAACTGTCAGGTGCAATGCAAGGCGGAAGGGGGGCACCCAGGCCTGCCTGCTACTCTGGGTCCTGGTCCAAGGACCCTCCAGTGGCAGCCTCCCTGCCCTCCTTCTGACCCCTTGCTCATCTATCCTCCCTGGGCCATTTCCCCTCTGGGCCCTCACACCCTCTAGGCCCTTCCAGTCAGGGTGCACAGCCTGGCAGGTATTGGGCCAAAGCTCCCCCAAGCCCGCCCAGTACTGCGCTGTGCTGTCCAGGGTGCTGGTTTCCTTACCTGAGGAGACAGACCTTCTCCCTTGAAGGTGTGAGAGAGACCGCCCTGCTCTTCTACTGGGCTGCCTTTATATCTGGCTGAGCCTGGCCCTGATTCGCCACCTGTTGCTCAGCCTCGATTGGCTCTCTCACAGGCCCTCCCTGATTGGCTTCCAGTCCACGTAGCCGCTCTGGTCTGTTCTAACCCAAACCCACATGGGGGGTGGGATAGCCGTCCCAGCACATGCCCCTGGAACGTGACCACCATTTATAACAGGTGCACAGATCAGGTGTGTGGTTAGACCAATGGCCGCTATGGGGTGTCCAGAGCAGGGATGGGACCTATTAAGCTTCTTATCCAGTTAAATAAATAAATGAAATCTTTCTCCTCCCCTCAGCAGTCATAAGAATTACATGATGGCCTCACGGCATGAACAAACCCTGCTTTCATCTACCAGATAAGCCATGCTGGGCAAATAGAACTCACAAGGGGCAGCCATCTTCTTTTCCCCTAGTTGACATCAAGGCTGAATAAAGTCCCACCAGCCCCCTAGTGTTACAGCAGAAGTGAATATCCAGTTTCAAAGAGGGTGAGCCTTCCTTTCTAAGCGGGTTATAATTTATGCATTGAATTAACGAGCCCCTGCCGAGTCAAGGGCCTGGCACCACCAATCCAACACGGCAGTAGCAGAGGACCTCAGCAGTGGTACCAAAACGTGAGGAGAAGGTAAGCAGACGAGTTAATGGAGGTTTACATCTACTGCAGGGCAAGAGGGAGCGACTCCCTCCGCAGTCAGTGACAGTGGGTTTGAGGGACGTGATCAATCTGCCAATTCTTTCCAATACAATTTTTGCTTCAGGAATTGCCTCAGCCATCAGAAGCCAGGTATGTTAACGTTTAACTGTTGCCCAGGAAACCTAGGCATGTAGGTGACTTGTAACTTTCATCAATGAAAGCTCATCTTTGATAGGATCTGTGGGTAGTGGGCAGCTCTCTAAACTCAAAGATTTTGACTGAATAAATGGAAACCAACTCTCGATCCTGAATAAGCTATATTTGTGCAGTCAAGGGAACTGGGTTAGCAAAGGGAAGGGAGTTATTACCACAGTGGGCAGCTTTTTGAATTTTTTTGCATCTACTTCATTCAATAATTGTCTTCTCCAATTTCTTGAAACAGTGAAAATTTTAATCAATAAAAATTGGAGAAAAAAATGCTTAAAACACGTCGTTCCATGCAACCGTGAACACTTAAATTTATAAAAATGTAAAAAATGCCTAAAAAGGAAGATTGACATTATCCATCAAAACTATACAAAACAAAAATCAAATTCTGCCCATCCTGACTCTAAAGGGAAGGCGGGCTACCGTCCCAGTGAGCAACCTGTCTGCTTCTTTCTGACCCATACCCCAATCGAGGTTAGGGTGACCAGATGTCCTATTTTTATAGGGACAGTCCTGATGTTGGGGGCTTTTTCTATTGCCACCCTCACCTCCTGTCCCGATTTTTCACACTTGCTATCTGGTCATCCTAATCGAGGTAGATGATGCTGGAAGAGCTGAGGACAGCAAGTAATTACGATGTCAGGAGTAGAATGTGTGTTTGCAACGACTCAGGGGTCATCTCTGCCTTGGGAAAGCCAGGTGTGGATCACAGAGGGTCTGATGTAATGCCCAACAGGCAGCGTCTCCTCTTACTGGAGCACCACACCTGTTGTGTGGTGAGCACTGCGAGACACGCTCCCTTGGTGTGGCAAGCTATCCATCAGGCTGGTGTGTGAAGCAGAGATCTAATCTGCCTTGCTCCCTGCAAGCCAAACAATCCAGGGATGCCAGCAGTAAAAAAAACCAAACAAAAAAAAACCCCAGCTAGACCTTTCCAGTGTTGTCAGCTGGAGCTGGAGAGTTTGCATGGACTCTGAAATCAGCCCAGCAGTTCTGGGATTTGAAGTTAGCGCTGCAAACTTTGCAGGGAAAGGAGCAGGTCTGGGGTCGGAAAGGAGCCGCTGGCACGAGGAACGTCGGGGTAACCCGTTGAGCACCCCACCCCACTCTGAGGCAGAAGCTCTGGCCAACGAAAGGGCAGCTGTGTCATTTCCAATGGAATGTTTCCACGGACACAGAGTGGCAGCCCACAGTAGGTGCTGTTAAAGAACCACTTGCCATGTGGCAGCTCTGCACCTGACCTTAGTGTGATGTTGCAGGGTGCCGTCTCCTTAGGGGGAATGCCAGATTGCACTCACAATGCACGTAGATGGCTAATATCGAGATGTTTTTAAATGGTGCCCCCCTGTAGCCTGAGTTTTGCAGCACCTCCCATAACAAATGAAAGGCCTGTAGGTCAAACAGGACCGTGACTAAGAGCAGCAAAGTTTCAATACAGTGAACCAAAGTGCTCCAGAGACACCGGACCTTGTAGCTCCCAGGAAAAACAATTGCTCCAAATAGGGTAAAAACCAATGACCAGGAGGCTGCCACGGGACTCTCGGTTTTGGGGAGAGCAGAGAGAAATAACAAAAGCCTGGTACTTAGCCCAGAAGTTAGGAGTGATCGTTACATGGTTAGTGGCTGAGTGTAGAAAGCTAGTATAACCCCAGTCAGAGAACATAAGCGTGGGCAAAGGACCAAGTCCCCTAGTGGCGCCAGGCACAGAGGGGGATGTATGCCACCCATTGCATTGTGGGTGAGCATAGGACACCTTGTAGACCATGTAATTGATTAGGCTGAATGTTCAGTGTGGAAATTTGGACCAAGAAGAGGCTGCTGAGATGGCCATGCTAGGCAGAGACCAAAAGTCAGCAGTGTCTGCTGCCAAGAAGGCTAACGGCATATTGGGCTGCATTAAAAGGAGTGTTGTCAGCAGATTGAGTGATTATTCCCCTCCATTCAGCACTGGTGAGGCCATATCTGGAGTATTGCATCCAGTTTTGGACAAACCCCCTCCCCCACAGAAGGGATGTGGACAAATTGGAAGAGTCCAGCAGAGGGCAATGAAAACAATGAGGGGGCTGGGGCACATAACTTATGAGGAGAGTCTGAGGGAACTGGGGTTCTTTAGTCTGCAGAAGAGAAGACTGAGGGGGGATTTGATAGCAGCCTTCAACAACCTGAAGGGGGGTTCTACAGAGGATGGATCTAGACTGTTCTCAGTGGTGGCAGATGACAGAACAAGGAGTAATGATCTCAAGTTGTGGTGGGGGAGGTCTAGGTTGGATATTAGGAAACACTATTTCACTAGGATGATGGCGAAGCACTGGATGGGTTACCTAAAGAGATTTTTAGGCCCGGCTTGACAAGGCCCTGGCTGGGATGATTTAGTTGGGGTTGGTCCTGCTTTGAGCCGGGGGTTGGACTAGATACCTCCAGAGGTCCCTTCCAACCCTGATATTCTAATATTCTATGATTCTCTGAAAGGATTGTGGGTAATAGGGCAATAACACAGGGAGTCTCACCACACCCCCTGCATGCATAAGACTCTGGTCTCTGGAACAGAACAGAGGATCAGACAGGAATGAGGGCCAGGGACACACAACCAACCTCACGTGCTGCTTTCAGCAACGCCTCTTCTCGGCGTCAAACAGCCGCTTTGCCGCACCATGCCTGAGTGCACCAGCACTGCCGTCCATGATCACCAGCCAAGGCGCAGACCCTGCACCGGGAGTGGGTAGAAGGAGGGGTTGCCCAAGGCAGAGCCACAACGAAGTCTGTAATAGTCTGTGCTTGGAGTATGTCAACCTGGCCTCTCCATCCCTCCTGAAACACCATCAGCCGAGGTGGGAGGCCAATGTTCCCCTAAGGAACCAGGGCTTGTGACTCTTCCCAGACGAGGTGGTTACTGATGGGAGGGCCATGCTGACAATGCAGGTGTGGCAGGAGGCCAGGCAGTGAGAGTGTGGATGAGTCATCTCTGGACAAGCAGATGGGAGATGTGATCAAAGGTGGGAACCAGAGAGTATAGCTGTCGCTCTCAGACCGCCCCGGGGAGGGGAGGGGGGAAGGGAAGAGAGATTTCGGCCTCTCTGCGTGAAACGGGCGGCACTGGACTGCTCTCCTGGCCACACCAGATGGTCTCCAGAAAAGACAATACAGATGGCATTTGGGGATGGCTACTTCCCCCATCCACAGATGCCTGCGAGTCCCCCCATAATATAAATGCCTACTATGAGTATGAGAGCCCAGCACCGAGAGGTTAATGTGGGACCACCTAGGGAGATCTGAACCAAAATCACTGCTCCCTCCAGGACGCTGGGTTTCCCAGCAACCTCCAAAGCCAGATCTTTGAAAAGAAGTGGAGTCAGAGCTGCAGATTTACGGATGAGCGGGGACGTGGTGGGGTCTTTGCGGTGCTGGTCATCATTTGGCGTGTAGTAAGTTAGACAAAGTCACAGCGGTATTGTTGCTGAATCCAGCAGGAACTGGATTGGATCCTTTGTTTGCTGCTACTGAAGGCTCCTGGATAAATCGATCATTGCGAAGCGGAGCGGGTTAGGGGAATGCTCTACTGAGCCGCCATGCTGTCCAAAACAGAGACGCAAGACAGACTTGGCCTTACACTGGCCTTACAAATTGCTGGTATGTTGAAACTTGGCAGGAAAGGTTTCAGAGCAGGGGGATTTTCCCCTGTAAATTCGTTGCTCTGATTTCAGATGTGCCCACAGAGTAGGGCATTGGTGGATAATTAACAGAGTCTCGGCTTTCTTGGGTGGACTAAACCTTTCTGACGAAGAGCTGTGTGAGACACGGGGCGGGAGGGCGGGTCTCCCTGCAGATAGCACTCACTCACAGGGGTGCCCAGCAGGACTACTGGGGTACAGGTCATAGCCAGGTCAGTCACAAGCGTCACAGAGCTGCGGGTTCCTCCTGACAGAACCGCGTTTTAGCAGATCCGTTCATGTTACTTCTCCCCAAAGACATGCCGGGGCTGGACTGCGCCAAGCCCTGTCCAGCGGGGGCGGGCGGAGAGGCCTCAAGGGACCTTCTCCTTTGCCCATACAGAAGACGGGCAGAGTCCCAGTGCCTGTGTTTGCAGCACATAAGGAGGTGGGGAGCCCAGTGCCATGGGGCAGAGGAGGTGAGGGCGGGAGAATGGCCATGCTCTTCCTCACACCCTGCCACCCCAGCAGACAAATACACCCAGGCTTTTCTACAGCACTGGTGGCCATAGTGCGTGAGCATCTCACAAACAATGGTTTCATCCTCATGGTGCCCCCGCGAGGGGAGGACATGGGACCGTCCCTAGTTCACACACAGACAAACCCGGGCACAGAGAGATTCACTGACTGCTGCAGCGTCACCCGAGGAGTCTGGCAGAGCTGTGACCTGAGCCCCGATCACCACAAGACCCTCCTCCTCCTCCCCAGGAAACAGGGGGCTTTACTGTCTGCAGACGTCAGCGGCTGCTGGTGACCCCCTCCACTGCCAGCTAAATCAGGCCATCCTGCCTTTGGCAGCTCTCCTGCAGCTCTCCAATCCTGGAGCATAAAGTCACTTACACGTTCTCTGTGTGAACAATTCTGTTGTTATAAAAAACCCTTTCCAAACACCTACCTCTGATCTCCCCAGGGGGAACAGCCTGGTTTTAAAGCACGATCAAAGTTTGATTTGCCAGTTGTCTCCCTTTCATCCCGATGTATTTAGAAACCAAAGAACCTGCCGTTTGAAGAGCGGGAAGACAGGTTAGCCAAAGGGGGACAAGACTTGAACACAGCTCTGAGGCTGAAGGAACAAGGCCAGCTGTTCAGGAAGGAATTAGCACTCTGTTTATCTAGGAGGTGAATGGCAGGCGAGCGTTGGTTTAGACACAGGAGGGATTAAACAGCACTCTGAGAAGATTCCCATCAGCCATAAACAGAGCTGCATACCCAGCCCTCTGCGCTCTGTGTACTGCAGGAATGAAACGGAGTGCAGGGCTGTGACGAGGAACACACCCCGGGGTCTAAACACAGCTTGGCCCCTCTGTGTGAGCGTGACTGGAACCAATCGAAACATACAAGGGGTCAGGCATGACCGGGTCTGTGGTGGTTTGGACAGAGGCATGCTAAGGGACCTCACCCTTAGCTGGAGAGGTAGCGCCCGATTGCTGTTAGATCTACAAGACCAGGGTTCTACTCCCAGCTCTCTGGGTATGAGAGAGAGATTTATGTCACTGAGTCTGCTGTATTACAGCTTCCGTTTCCTATAAGAGCCAGGGTTACTGTCCATAAGAAGTAACAAAGAGTCCTGTGGCACCTTAAAGACTAACTAAAGTTTTGAAGCATAAGCTTTCGTGCGCTAATACCCACTTCGTCGGATGCAAGCAGTGAAAGTGTCCAGGGGCAGGTATAGATAAGTAGGCAAGAACCAGGTAGGAGGTAACAAGGTTAGTCCAATCAGCCTGAACCAGCTTGTTATCTCTGTGACGAAGTGGGAGTACTGTGTGTGTGTGTGCCTCAGTTTCCCCTATGCATTTCTTGAGCGTCTATGTGGAGGGAAAGGAATGTGTAGCTGATGCAAAGCAAAGCCACTGCAGGTGTTAATAGGTGAAGCTGTAACCAAGTGGGGGAGGGAGGTCAGCTGAACCTGTTGGAGGGAGGTCAGGTGATACCTGAAGCCCGGGAAACCAGACAAAGGAAAGGACAGAGGGACTGGAGGTGGGGGAGTGGTCAGTCTGGGTCTAGCTGGGAAGGGGGAGAGAAGCCATTTTCGCTCTCTTGCCCCAAGATGGATCCAGCGGAGGGCTCACGCTCGCTCGCTGCATGGTCTGTGTTAGACCAGATGGAAGTCATCGAATAAACCTGGGGAAGAAGCAGGAGCCCAGAATCTGGGTTTCATTCTCCTAGCACCCCAGAAGGACCTGCCTGACTGGATGGGCCCTGTTGAGACTGAGAAGCTGTGAGTTGGATGGTGTTCCTGACATCTCAAATAAACCGTCTATTCTGCTGGCTGGCTGAGAGTCACATTTGACTGTGGATTTGGGGTGCAGAACCCATGGGCTCCCTCAGGACCCCGCCCAGGCGGGCTTGCTGGGGGAAGCACACGGAGGGGCAGAAGGTGCTGAATGCTCCGAGGTCAGACCCAGGAAGGTGGAAGTGGGTACCCCTGAAGCTCCTGGCCTGGGAAACAGGCTGTGTACGGAGAAGGGGCCCTCCACCCGGAGTCCGGTCTGGCTTCCTAGGGAGCGGTTCCAGACCATCGCCCGGGCGCTCCGTGACAATCTCAAATCAGGGAGGGTGAGGTATTCCTCTAGCAGTTGAATTGGAGGTGTGAACTCGGAAAGAGGAGAAGCTGTTTTTGTACAAAAGCTTACTAATTACAAAAGCCAAGCTTGCTAATTACAAAAGCTTGCTAATTACAAAAGCCAAGCTTGCTAATTACAAAAGCTTGCTAATTACAAAAACAGCTTCTCCTCTCTCCGAGTTCACACCTCCAATTCAATTGCTAGAGGAATACCTCACCCTCCCTGATTTCAGATAACAAGCTGGTTCAAGCTGATTGGACTAACCTTGTTACCTCCTACCTGGTTCTTGCCTACGTATCTATACCTGCCCCTGGACACTTCCACTGCTTGCATCCGACGAAGTGGGTATTAGCCCACGAAAGCTTCTGCTTCAATACTTTAGTTAGTCTTTAAGGTGCCACAGGACTCTTTGTTACCTCTGCTATTCCAGACTAACACGGCTACCTCTCTGATTCTGTCCATAAGAAGGATTCATTTTTCTATTGGCTTTAAAGATGCTCTCCTGTAAGAACTCCAAGGGAGGGGCTGGGGGTGCATAACCACCAAGCAAGAACATTTCCCTTCCCCCCCTGTGGCCAGAATCTCACACCCCACTAGTGACATGACAGTTACCTACTTGAACAGGCTTTGCTCCATTGGAGAAGGAGGGATGAATGTCTGTGATGTGACCGAACACCCACAGCCAGCATTCATAATGGCTAATTAACAAGAGTGATGGCTCCATGGGAAATGTAAAGCTCTAATTAATTACTGCCAATCTCATACCGGTTCCCAGAGCATTCAATTCTCTGCAAGCAGATCTGGGGGCCTGGGGAAGAGAGAAAGCAGCAGAAGTGATCCCAAGCACTGTGAAGCTGGGGGTTCTTCAGGAAAGGAGAGGCAGCGGCAGTGTTACCCACCCAGCCCTGGGGGCGTATTAATAGCAATTGCACACGTGATACAATAAAGATGGAAACAGGTTCGAAACACAACATATAAAGCAGGGAAATGAGCTGTATACGTACAAAAAAAGGGTCCTTACGGTTTAGGCAGGCGCCACACAGAAGCTTCAGCATTAGCAGTGTGGGGTCTGGAAAGTCCTCGACCACAGCAAGGACTGGTCCAGATTCCCAGGTGTGGCCACTTGCTGCCCACCGCCACACCCCAACCCTGAGCTTGTCCTGGAGCTAGCACATCTGTCGACCGGGGTGAGGATTTCCCAGCCTGGCTGTTCCTGTTTTGGAAGGTAGAACACCATGGTATGAAGTAGCGCTGTGCAAACGGCTGTTTGACTTGTGGGAAAGTTCACAAAGTCGAGATAAAAATTGTTTGGGGTCTGATTGAGAATGAACACTTCCAGTTTTCAGCAAATTAAAAAGTGGAAAAAACCCTGTTTCTGTTTGAACTGTTTTTTTTTTTTTGTTCGAGCAGTTTGATTCGGTTTTGAAGTTTTAAAAAATAAAATTCAAGGCTATTTCTAAACAAAAAGGTGTCTGGGACTGAAACATTGAAACGCTTTGTTCCGAAAATTGGCACGCCGTCTACGTACGCAAGGCGTGGTCTGGCCCACGGAACAATTCCATCCAGACCCCCCCCAAACACGGATGGACCGCAGTGTGCCCTCGCATGCACTGTACGTGGAAGCCCATGCCGCATGGAGGATGCCATTTTGGGCTACCCCTAAGGCATGCCAGTGTAGAATTGCATGCCTGGCCACAAACGTCTCGATACACCAATGGAAAATGTTGAGCTCTCCATTTTTCTCTCTCTTCTCCCCCACCCCCACCGCACCCTTAAATGAACAATTTGGCAAAACCAACACAAATTTGTGATACGTTTTGGTGTCAGTGCATTTTTGGCCAAAAAAGTTTCAGTCCATTTTTTTTTGGAAACTCCAGAGGGATGGTGAAAACTTTGGCTGCAGAGGTTCTGTCCGGTGCGGTAAGGGGTTTGTTTCCACATGAGGGTAGCTATTAAAGTCCAAGTGGAAGCAGTGAGAGTGTGTGGCTGGAATAGGTGTTTTTTACAGTATATCCTCATGCACTTTAGCTGGACACTGTGTCCGGGGAGGGTACTTCATTACCCACAATACAGGTTTTAATGGATCTATCTATATATATAAAAGTCAAATGGTGTGTGTGTGTGTGTGTGTATGTATGTATGTTCCCTTACTACTTCCACACCGTTTCAGCTAGGTACTTGAAATTTGGTACAGTTATAGGCTTTAGGGTCCTAATCAGGGTAAGAATTGAAATTTTTTCAAATCTCACCTCTTACACCCCCTAGGGGTGAAATTCGTTAAAGCCCACTAACATCAACTACACAGCTCACATAACATCATCTGGGCAGCAGGTTAACACATGCTGTTGTCTGTGACATAGTTATGATGTAATAATACAGATAACCAGAGAGCTTAGTGTTGTGTAGTGCAAACCTAATTAAATACACTGTTTTTTTCTTAAAAAGAACCCTATTCGTTATGCTGCATAAAAAGCGAAACTGTATCGGAGAAACCACATCTAAATGCAAGAGAATGAAATTAATTAGACAATGAGACTTCTGAACAAAATTTGTAGTAATAAAAAACATTGTAGTCTTTTTACATCCCAGTTTCCAATTACAAAAACCCCGAGCAATGCTGGGTATTTCTGCTAGTATATTGTAGGAGATCCGATTGTCGCCCACTCCAAAAACAGGCAGGAGGGTCCTTTGTGGCTTCACCAGTGTCCTTTTATTCAAGTGCAACCCCCCACCACCTATTTACAGCAATACACAAGTTAGCTCTGGTTTAGCTCAGCCCCAGCCCTCAGCTGTGTTGGCCTCAGGAATGGTTAGCTCTAACAGGCACCTAGCCTCAGCTCTACCTTCCTCCCAGCTCTACTTCCTTCCCTGCACCTTCTCTCTCTGTCTCCTTCTCTCTCCTCCTCCACACTGGGCTTCCTCCCTGCCAGGCTTTTATATCCCCTGGGGAGGCTACCAGGTGCAACCCATTTGGCCCTAATTAGCCCAGGGCTGCACTCTGCTAGGTAATCAGCTTCCCTAGCTTAGGGAAGCTGCTAGCAGAGGCTTTTTTCCCTTAAAGGGGAAGCAGGGCTGGCTCAGCAGCTCCTGGCCAGCACCCTGCCACAGTATATATAAAAGTCAAATGGTGTATGCGTGTGTGCGTGGTGTATGCTGCCTTACTCCTTCCACACCGTTTGAGCTAGAGACTTGAAATTTGGTACAGTTCTAGGCTTTAGGGTCCTAATCAGGGTAAGAATTGAAAATTTTTCAAATCTCACCTCTTACGCCCCCTAGGGGTGAAATTCTTTACAGCCCATTAAAACCTGCTGTTCTCTGTGACATAGTTATGATGTAATAATACCCCCCCTCCAACGGACCCCGCACTCACTCAGCTCGCTCCCCCCTCCCATGGACCCAAGCAACGCTGAGACGTCTGAACAAAATTTGTATTAATAAAAAACATGGTAGTCTTTTTACATCCCAGTTTCCAATTACAAATACCCCGAGCAACGCCGGGTATTTTTGCTAGTATTTTATAAAAAGGGCCAGAGCTCCACGAAAGCAGACATTTAACAGCAACAATAAACAAGAGAACAAAGCCTGGGAAAGATGATCCAGATGTACCCTTGAGAGGTGGGTAACTGGACTCTGAAGTCAATGGGACTATGCCAATGTAACAGAGAGCAGACTCTGGCTCACTGGGTTTATAATACGTTTAATCCTAGGGTGGCATACAGCAGGGCTGCTACGCACCGAAACCTTCACCTACCAGGGAGAAGAGCTTTTAACGTCTTCTAAAGTGCCTCATGTTTGCAATAGCAGATGCTTTAGCTTCTAATATGGGAGCTGAAAGCCCCTTATCTCAGCCCCAGCTGAAGCGAGGCCGGCATATGAGAAATGCCTGTGTGCTCAGAAGCCCCGTTATCATCACTCCGAGCAGTTCCTATTAGTTGATTGCTTTTATCCACCTCCTCTAACATCCACAGTGATGCACTTAGGCTATAGCTATACTACACCCTATGCCAGCAAAATGCATGTTGCTCAGAGGTGTGAATATTCCACTCCCATAAGCCCACGTGCGCACAGCGTTTCTCCCGGCAACGTAGCTGCTGCCACTTGCGGAAGGGATTTTTTTATGCCGACGGGAGAGCTCTCGCTCCCTTTGGCAGCCCTGCCTGCTGCTGAGTAGGTACGAAGGGCCATCCAGTGGTCAGGGTGCCAGTCTGGGATTTAGCAGACCAGGGCTGAATTCCTTACTTTGCTATCGATTCCTTGTGTGACCTTGGGCCTGTCAGCTAGCCTCTCTGTGACTCAGTTTCCCACCTATACTGAACAGCCCTGCCCTGCATCCCAGGCGTGTTGTGAGGATAAATGCAGGAAGGATGTGAGGTGGTCTGGCTCTAAGGGTCAGGGGAATAAGAGCCAAGCTGCCCTCCCTAAACTCCCAAGCAAAAGGCTTCTCAGCTTCAAAGTTGGTGCGAATGGGGGTGCAGCCAGCAGCAAACACTGCAGGGAAACGGGAGGTCATTTGGGGAAGGAATCTTACAATACACAGCAGAGGCAAAGAGTTTTCATGATCATAAATAACATTTATTTATTTATTCTCATGTTTCATCGGTACAAACATCTGGTCTGAAAGACTTCAAGTTACCTTTGCTGGAAACATCAGGGCCAGGAGTAGGGGAAAATCAGAGGCACTGTAAAGGAAATGTAATGAATACATATTGCACACTTAATATTCAGTAATGAATGAGAACATCAGGGTGCAGCAAATTTCCTAAAGGTCTTCAAGGCCGCCATGTCCCTTTGGAAGTTGGGGGAGTAGCTGATAAAAGTCACCAAGCTACTGGCTTGGTTACACTGCCAGTTTGGGCACAGTGGTAAAAGGCACCATCCCCTCCCCCCACTTCCCAATGATAGAAGGGCTCTGTCAGATGGAGTTCATCACCTCTGTGACTTGACATGAGGCCTGCTCCAGAGCCCACCGAGTCTTCTATGGACTTCAAGAGCCTTGAATCAGCCCCCAGTGTGGAGGGAGGCGAGGGTGAGGTTTTAGCATCATCCGTGCTAGATAAATAGCCAGACATTCCCTCTGCTTCTCCCGGGTCAGACCGGGAGCTGAGTCTCCCAGGAACTTTCCAAGAGAACATCAGAGAATGCCTGGGACACGGCCTTCAGATACGGGAATATCAGGACATGGGAACAGATATTTTTGGCATTTCATCCAACCGATATCCATGAGTCATATACAGTAGACTCTCGATTATCCAGGATGATAGGGGAAAAAATAATTCTGGTTAATAAAATCCCGATAATCACCATCCATAGGAAATATGAGGAGGGGGGGTTGGTTCACCAGCCACACTGTGCCGGGGGGGGGAGGAGGTGTTGATTCACTGGCAGCCCTGTGCCCGGGTGGGCTTTTTTGTGTATGTGCTTGGGGCGGCAACAAAGCCAGAGCTGGCCCTGAAAATTGCACGTATTTTTTTTGACATCCTGGTTAATCCAATCCTGGATAATCGAGAGTCTACTGTACTGATATACCACCCCACTGGCACCCCCCCAGGCTAAGCATGGTGGGCATGTGCTGAAGGAGCAAAGCTTTCGCTTATTACACTTGGCATGACTGGCATCTAGTGGTTGTAATGTGCAATTACAATATCTCCAGGATCTTTTTCCTACTGAGATTTGAAATCAGACTAGCAGATTTCATTGCCTGTGTGTGTTTTGATATTATTTCCCGGTCTGCTGTGCATGGCTGGATAATCAAGTGACAGGATTTAACCATCCGAATCTGCATATCATCAGGGTACAGAATGCATCCTTCCGTCTCTCAGGATTCGAGTCTGCAGATTGCTTGTTTTAAAAGATCCTTCTGGGGGTTGGCTATGTTGTTAGGATAGTGCTCTGAAGAGCCCAGCGCTCAGTATGCAGGATGTGTTCCTCATCTAGGGTGACCAGACACCAAGTGTGAAAAATCGGGACAGGGTGTGGGGGGTAATAGGAGCCAATATAAGAAAAAGACCCAAAAATCGGGACTGTCCCTATAAAATCGGGACATCTGGTCACCGTCTCTGAAGTTCTATCCAGTACTTCATTTGTAATGAAAGGGGTGCTGGGGCTCAAGCAATTTTTTTACTTTCATAACTGGCATTAGTTCAAAAGCCACTGCACATACTGGACTACCAGGGCGCAGGGCTCAAGTCGACTTGAAAAGCAGTCTAGGGACAGCTTTTAGTGAGGGTTGCAGTCACAGTCACTGGTTCATTTCATACTGTGCCTAGTTCCTGTTGATCGGCAGGAGAGTCTATATCACATACCATGAGCTTTCTTCTCCAGTGTGCTAACCATCGAGGGTAATTAAAATTTACCTACCATCCCCTCCTGGTTCTCCCGTGTCAGGAGACCTCTCTACATCATTACAAAGTAACATACGACCAACTGAGTGGAGAAACACATCCCGACATACCGCACCAGTTCTTTCACAGCACTTCCTTTCACACCAACTCATTCTTCACCTTCCTCCCTCACATCCCCAGGTGCCCTGGTGCTGTTATTCTGTGAAAGGTGGACGCGATGTCTTGAGAGAGACTCCATCTTGCAGAGATGTGTGAGAGTAGCTTTTTTGCTGAGACTAATCCATGGACATGAGCTACAGGATGAAGGCCTAAACCTGGACACCGCATAACGCACGTCTAATGCTACCAATGCCCTGAACACGCCAATTACAACCAGTTGCCGCTCCGAAATAGAAGTTACATAGTCGTTTAGACTTAGAGGAAAACCACCATGGCAATTCCATGGGATAGGCAGGATTAAAAGTGCAGGATCCAAACCACCAAGCATCTACAAAGAAAATGCAAATCTCTGGAAGTTAGTCTCTAGGCAGCCAGAGGGTGAGGACTGTAATACTCCAGGCTAAACTGGGAGGCTCACCACACTTTCAGAGAGCAAGGGGATCAAAGCTGTACACATGTGAGCGCTTGAGCACTGTAAGCTGGGCTAACGGCTTTTCATTTGCAGCATGGCTTTGTAATAAGAGGCTGTTTAATCAAATTAATTTCACTTGGCTCCTAGGTTAACAGTGAATTCCAGTAAAAAACAAACAAATCCTGTCCGGTTTAAGAAATTAACATATCGTTCAGGAATATTAACGTGTGCTGCATATTAATCAGACTGGCCTGTTGGTCACGGACCAGGTGCCTACATTGTTCAGGCCCCCTTGGGAAGCCCCAGCCTGTAAGTGTGTAGCCAGGCTGTATTTAATCATGTAAAAACTCTCCAGTTCAATGAATAACACCTTTTAAATACCCTCCCTGACTGACGTTTGGTCCAGAGCGTACAAAATATTTCCGGCAAAGGAACAGCCAATTGCAAAGCCTGGGGCACTGCTAACTAAACCTAGGTTTAGTACAAAGAGTTGGTGTCATTGCTATATCAAACCCTGCGCATTAAGTTTGAAGTGGAGAGAGCCCTCTATTGCATTCCAGGGGCTTCTTCCGACAAAATTTTTCTTGGCCGACAAAATTATGAGGATGGGTCCATTTTTTTCCAGACTGAGAAATCTGAGAAGATTGCTGAACTTTTTAGTGCAGTTTTTTCCCGGTGCATTAGGAGTTTTGTGCCAGATGTTACAGGAGCATGGTTGTCAGTCCTCCCCTCCAGGATTATCCAGGAATTAATCTTTAATTCAAAATTATGTCATGGGATGAAATCTCCAGGGATACGTCCAAACAAAACCGGCAATCCTATACTGGAATGATATACTATATTAAAGAGATATATTGTGTGTGTGTGTGTGTGTGTGTGTGTACGCTACCTATTGGCACTGGGTCAGTAAAGCTGTTATTACGCACTGAGAACAGCTCCCAAGTCTGGCTCTTAGTCTGGAATCCCGGGGTTGTGTCACAGCACAGTGACTGAACTGCCCTTACAACGGTCAGCGGCAGCCATTTTGAGGTCTCTCTGTCCTGCAGGGGATGGAGGGCAGCGGCCGTTCCACAGGACGCCAAGATAGTCAGCAGGCCTGTTAGCTGCCAGTTGAACGCCGATGGGTTTTTTTGCACTGCCAGCCCCCGGAAGTGTTGTGTGTCTAGGGGTGGGATTTGGAGGCACAGACAGTTGGACCCACAGAGGGGCAGGAGCAGACATTCCGGTGTGGGGGTTTTCAAGGAGACGAGTGAGAGGAGGGTTCCAAGCACGGGCAGCGGGTATAATAGGCCGACACGCCGCCAGACCCCTGGGCCGTGGTGGCCCTGCCTCTTCCCTTCCCTGTTCCAGCCCTTTGCCACCATCCCCACGCCTGCCACAGCTGCTGCCTGGGGAGTCCTTCCCCCTCTCTGGAGGTCCTTGCCTCTTGCCACATCCCGACCCCCCTCTGCCCCTTCTCTCCACCATGAGGCCACCCCGTCTGGTGTCCCTCCTCTCCTCCACCCCCTCTCCCATGAGGCCACCCCACCTGCTGTGTCCCTCCTCTCCTCCACCACCCCCGTCCCTGCGGGGGAGTGGGGCAGGGAGAGGGATCAGGGGCAGAGCTGGGGTGGAAGAGGTAGGGCAGGGAGCTAGCCTCCCTTCGGGGAAGCTTCACCTGCTGCCCATGGTGCCAGGCATAAAGGCTTGGTGGATTGAAGGGAATCATGCGCCAGGGCTAGATTGTCCAGGGTCGTTAAGGTGATGGCATGAAAGTTAAATACAATGGAGGGGAACGATCCTGGTTAGGGAGTAGATGGTGCAGGCTGGCTCTCACCGACTCCATCTCTGCCCTTGTGTCACACGGCAGGAGTCGGCTGTGGTGGGGCGGAGCGCTGGTGGCAGGAAGGTGGAGACTAGGGCCAGGCCCCAGGGAAGTGGCCACACTCCCCTGTGTGTATGTGGCCTACAGAGGATACGGGTTTGTCCCAGCTCTGTTGGAGAGCTTGGCCCTATAGCTCAAGCTGTAGAGACTCGTGCTTTCAGATCTGCGAATCCTTGGTTCTGGCCCTGTTTACATCCCAGGAGAAGTAAAACTAAATGTCCTTGGTTAAGGAGCTAACTGCGTATCGAAGTGGACTATGGAAGGGAACTGTAATAGAAGGTTCTCCCCCAGGGAGGTAGCAAAGGACCTGGCCCTTCTGATGAATAACTGCAAAATCAGAACATAATGAGAAGACAAGGAGTTTTAATAACAGGTGGAGCAATGTTTGCTCTCACCCCTGCAGTGGAACAGCACAAGGAATATTCATAATGACAGATTTCAGAACAACTGCTTTATTGTTGAGATATATATATATATATATAGATATATATATATATATATAGATATATATATATATATATAGATATATATATATATATATAGATATATATATATATATATAGATATATAGATATATATAGATATATAGATATATATAGATATATATATATAGATATATATATATCTATATATATAGATATATATATATATATAGATATATATATATATATACACACACACATCACATTCTAAGGACTATCTCCAGCCCTATTTAAAAGCTTTGTAATAAAAACGATTGTCTCTGAGGATCTATAGGGAAATAGAACCTAGATGGTCCTATTGGAAGGTGGATGCACAACTGGCTGGAAAATTGTGGCCTCTCCATCTTTGGAGGTTTTTAATGAACAGGTTAGACAAACACCTGTCAGGGATGGTCTAGATCATACTTACTCCTGCCTCAGTGCCGGGGATTGGATTTATTAAGGCCCCTTCCAGTCCAGCATTTCTATGCTATTCAGTAAAATATAGCTCTCATAGGAGCTGACCATTTTCTTCTCCTGACCTTGTGAGAGCCATAAATGCTAAGGAGATACTATTAGCTCCTTAGGTTATTGCAGGATACAAGGAGACACCTATACACGATTCAGACCTTGCTGAGCTGGGAGTGCAGTCAGGATTCCAACCGGCTGGACATGAATAAATCTTCCGTAAATCTTCCATGATCACACTCCTCCCAGGCCTCTCCTCTGCCATTTGGGCCAGGCCCCTTCATAGCTGTGATGCAGAACTCTAAATCAACACACTGCCTCCTGGAGTTCCCAGGGCCTGCCAACATGACAACGTCACACAGAGCTGGGCACACCTTTATGGAAGAGCTCCAAGCCGGGTTGCACTGCAGGCCACATTGCTGTTTTCCATGCCCTTGCAGAAAAGCAAATTTGGGAGGATGGGGGGGAGGGGGTGCATTGAAATCATCCAAGGCAAACTGGAGGGCTTGGCATTTTTTGCAGTAGGTCTCCTGAGAAACATACCAGCCATTGCTTTTACAGAGCCCCACTAGCAGGACTCCGCAGTGCCGGAGACAGAAACATTCTGTGGGCGCGCACAGCACAGCAGCAATACTTCTGAAAGGAGCAATCGTCTCTGCCTGCCCCAGTCCCGCGAGGCTCCCAGCTCAGGTCGTCAGTGTGACCGACAGGTGTGGTGATGGAGAGGGCTCTGATCTGCCCTAGTCTGAGAATGGCTGTTCTGGAGGGGTGGAGTCGCCCTTGGAATGCCACACGACTATGCCTTGAAGCAGTTGTCCGGTTCGTCACTCTGCTGCCATGATTCACCTGAATCACCTCTCACTGTTTTGATGAGCTGTGGTCCCCCCTCCCCCCACGGAGTGGTACAAAATCACACACAAACCATTTATAGATTTAATACATTATGGCTATTGCAGATGATTGCAGTACTGATCACCAACTGAACTCACAGTTTTGATGTGACTGAACATTCGGCTCTCATCCTGTCTTTGCTTTGCATAGTTTGCGTCAGCAGTTTGGTTTTGGTTTTCAAATACAAAGAGCTATATCATTAATACCTCACCTGTCTGACATAACATGTTCATGGCTTTCTAGACATTGCCACCCAACTTCTGAGTACAGACGGAGTACTCTGGTGAATAGATCCCCTTGCAATTTAGAAGCCAAATTATATTAAGGGGCTCAAATTGGTCACTCGTTCTCTAGAGATAATAAAACAGGACAATATTAGCATCATAGGAGTACAGCTGAAGACCATCAAGAAATAGACTAAATGAAATTAATGAAATTAGCCACTTCCATGATGAGGCTGCAGGAACAGGCAGATTGCCTTAGGAAATCCTGATTCAATTTCATACTTACTAATTCAGATGTTTTGCTTCTCAGTAATTAGGGTTTATTATTATTATTACTTATCTACCATGTATTGGTTTAAACTGATGGGCTAAACTGATCCCTGGTGTAAACCAGTTATCAGTGTAAACTCCACTTTGAGGATGCTAAAACTGTGCTTCACACGAAAGTAGGTGAGTAGCAGTAGAGATTTAGTACAGGAGGCCAGAGCTCACCTGGCAAATATTACCCCTCCATAGCCTGGGAAATTCTTCACATCCAGCCTCCCCCTCTGGTGTGGGCACCGGCAGCGGGAACGAGATGTTCCTGTATTGTAACCTGAGCTTCCCAGCCTTGCTGGGAGTTAGGCTGTTAGTATTCTGCAGGGACGCTGCAAATATAAGAGCCTCATTTCTGTACCTGTGCGTATAACTGGAGTTCTTCCAGGAGAAGCTACGGCTGGCTGCAAGGGTCCCGAACCTGTGCCGAGGAAAAGACGACAAAGGCATGTAAAATATCAAACAAAGAAGAAGAAATCTGCCAGGAAGCTGGGCCACAACCTGCCATTGGACACCAGTGCAGGAGACAGAACAAGCCACCACCCCCCATTGAGAAAGACACAGTGAGGAGACACCCCCTGCCCCTTTTCTCTTATAAAGCTGAAGGAAAGCTGCATGATGAGCATCTGAAACTGCAGTGGCCATTTTTGTCAAGGGCAAAAGAAAAAAAAGTAAACAAGCAATGTGTTGGTGGCCATCTTGGATGAGGGCAACAGTGCATAGACTCAACAGACTGGCGGCACTGAAGTGGAAAACAGGCCATAAAATCTATTAACAAAGGAACATGGCGCTAAGAGAGAAAAAGCACCAATAAGATCCAGAAAAGTTTGAAAGAAAAACTGAAGCCCCAATGGCTAATCTTGTCTCTAAAGATCAGCCAGAAGCAGAAAAAGGGGGAGTCTGGTATTTCTCTTTTGCAGCTCACTCTTGCCTTTCACTCTACATGACCTCACACATAACTCGAGGGCAGGATTGTCAATGCTTTACAATGGTGGGTCAGGATCATTAGCTCCATTGTAGGGAAACTGAGGCACAGAGAGCTGAAATGACTTGCCCAGCAGGCCAGTGGCTGAGGTGGGAATAGGAGCTTGATCTCCTGAGTCCCAATCTAGTGCTCTACCCTTTGGTGCAAGGAGCCAATAGAAGGAAGGGTATTTGCGGTTCAGTTCTCTCCCTATCCCTCCACATCAGCACCAGCATGCAGACTGGGAGGCCGTGCCTAAAGATGGGGAGAGGCTGCTTTCATCTCCGCCAAGAAGTATCAGATGTCTAAGGAATGGCTGGTCCTCAGGGGATGCCCATGTGACCTTCCAAAGCAACCCTGGCTGTTGCCTTCTGTGCTACCTTGGTCAGTGCTGATGGTGAGTCAGATGGGGATGTGACGAATCCGTACGCAGCCCCAGATGTGGATGAAACCAGAGCTAGCTTTAAACTAACATGGGGCTGGAGGACACTTTGCTGCAATGATCAACAGCCTGGGTCTATAAACGAGGGTTAATTTTCCATCAGCATGCAGGATTTCCTCAATTGTTTTATGTTTCCACCAAAATATAAAAGGAGGGCGATTGTCAGTTTGCCTGATCCCTCCCTCACTAATGTGATTAATCAGAGCACTGATAGCATTGGCATTTATCAGCTCCTAGGCACATTTCTGATCAGTGATTTTTGTATAAGTATTTGGATTTTAAAGAAGTAATTACATAGTAAAGAAAATGGATTAGTTCAATATTATTTAATAATAGCACATAGGAATCAAATATGTATGATGCTGTATTAAAAAGTATCAACAGAATAAATGGGCTGTGAAGCTCATTAACGGAAATTAATTGAGCAGTTAATCTTCGACATCCCTTACATATCAATGTGTTAATCGTTTTAATATGCACTCTGGTAAATATAAAATAGTAGCTGAAAACACAACACCCTGTAAAAAGGCTGTTCACATTTCATGGTTCTGAAATTTTCCAACTTCATTTTTAGTTAAATTCAAAGTCTCACGGGATTGCAAACAAATCCTTGTGTTTATAGGAAGCCAGTTTGATGTAACCCAAGCATCGTAAAGCTTTCAAAGCCAGATTAATAAAGAAAGGAATTTGGGAGTTTTCCTATAAACTTTTCTTTTGAAAAATAGTCCCATGATATTGACTAGTCGTGCACTGTTGAACATCCAGTTTTTAATCTACTGATATAGTATAATTTAGCTGTTTACATGTCAATCATAGTCAAGAGGTTCTGCTCTACTTGGACCTCTGGAAGCCCACACAAAAAATTTTGGGGGCAGATTTTCATGATTGCACATCTCCCATTTAAGCATCTAAGTGAAACCGACTGTTCTTCAGAAGTGCTCCGCACCGACTGAAATTTGTATTGGATTTGGGTGTTAATTTGCTTCTCAGCGTCGCTCATTCTGTTACATCTCAGTCTGTAAATTCTCAGATTGCTGCATTGACTGGTCCTTGGGCTGAGGGCCTCCTTGTCTGTCACCTTCCGTTTTGCTTGTATCCAAATCTGGTGGAAACTTAAAACCTCTCATTAGTTTTCAGAAGATTTTTCCTGTTACATCTTGACATGTGTCCATTCTTCTTGGTGCCGTCAGATGATCTGAGGGCCATGTGCTCTGGGTTGAAGACTGAAGTGCCTCTATCCACACACACCACCTCCTTCTCCCTCTGAGCTAGAAGATGTTTTGTTCAACTGTCAAAACATTTCTCTTTGGTGGTTTTTAAAAAAATAAAAAGCATGCCTGGTTTTGTGCCACACTTCATTGTTGGGTTGCTTTTTAGTATGGCACGGAAGCGTTTTTCGCAACTGGTATATATGAACAGGCCCATTGGTGCTATTCACCATGCAAACAGGCCTCTATGTAAAGTCAAAGCAGTCAGAACATGGCTCCAAGGGCCATCAGGTCTGCCTGATTTTCTTCCCCTCTGCATTAGTCTGGACTCCAAGTCCCCGTTCGTTGCCTTTACACTGAATTGGAAAGAAAGCGGACGCTCCCCAAAGGAATTTGTGGTAGGCCAAGGGCCATACCCTGCTGATTTACACAGCATGCTGGCTTCAAGGAGGCTGCACTGGGCATATATGTCAGAGCAGAACTGGACACTTAGATGCATTTGCAGAGCTGGGCTGAAGGGTTTTGGAGAGACCTGGGGGCAGTAGTTTCTGGCTGGCAGCCGGGTTGTGGATTTCTTGGTTTTTGTAAGCACCCCACGAGACTCTTTGATAAGCATGTATTAGGACTGGGAAAAAGCCTCCAACCCAAATAGAAATAAGTAGTTTTGCTGGTCAGTCTTGGACCATGTCCCTATTTTCCTCTGCTTGTCACATGGCCCAAAAAAATCTGACTGATCCTGTGTGTGTCCAACGACATGGTTCAAAATCTCACTGACTATAGGTGGTATTGTGGGCTGAGTTTGGAATATATTTCAAGAAGGTCATAACTTTAATATCACGTGCTTGACTCTTACTGTCGATGTCAGTGGTTCTCAAAGTTTTGTACTGGTGACCCCTTTCACACAGCAAGCCTCTGAGTGCTCCCCCCTTATAAATTAAAAAACTTATATATTTAACAGCATTATAAATGCTGGATGCAAAGCGGCGTTTGGGGCGGAGGCTGACAGCTCGTAATCCTCCATGTAATAACCTTGCAACCCCCTGAGAGGTCCCGACTCCCAGTTTGAGAACCCCTGGGCTACTTCATTCTTGTCAAAATTGTCATTGATTCTTAACTGCACAAGTCCCAAAAAGTGTTTCCAGATCAAGAAATAATGAACTAAGAGCAAAGACTTAATTAAATTTTATTTATTGGTTCTATTGTTAAATTACACAATCAAAGTCAGTGGATCAGTTTGTAAATCTACACAATAAGACAGCAGTCTACAGTGGAAATCAGTGGAATTTATATGTTTATGACAAAACCTTATATCCTTATATTCATACGTCCCCTATATACAATAAACAGTATACACAAAGAAAATGCAACTAGTTTTTGTAAACCATGCACACCACAGCATAAAACCAAAATGCATCTTCTGCAACAGCCCCTCTGACTGGCTTAGGTTAAGTCCTGTTGACAGCAATGCCTTTCAGTTTTAAGAGTGGACTATTTTCCCCCATAGAAACCAAAATACAGTTGAGACACCATATTGGCAAATGGACTTCTCGTTAGAAAGAATGCACTGCACATGAACTTATTTCATTTCCCACATTGCTAAGATAATTCATTTGATTCTTTTCCAGTTTTCCCAGTCAGCATCACCACCAGAATGTCTGAGAGTAACAAGACCTTTAGACAACTTAGGCTCGGAGCCATAGATCTGCATTTGAAAGCCTTCTAATTTTTATGCCTCCTGCCCCATTTGTGCATTTAACATTACACATGAAAGGATATAATGGAAATGAGCATTGTAAGCATCATACGTATTGGAACAAGGAAAGCCATGTTCAGATAGCTTCCCTCACTCACCAATAACAAGGGGGTCTGTCAAGTTAACACAAGCCTACACAAAATATAACAAGCACATAAATTGAAACTGCCAGTTAGTATAATGCTTGAGAGCATGGTGGGCTACATATAAAATTTCTAAACTTGCCTAATTTATAGCTGGAATCTTTACAGTTGTTTTGCATAGAGATTTGTACGATCAAATCACATTTCTTGTCCTTACCCATTACTCAGGTTATCACCCTGTTACTTTCACATTAAATGATCTAAGTGCTATTGCCAGAAAAAGGCATCCTCAAAATCTGCTCCGGATGAGACTGGATGACTGGAGTACGTTCCAAATGATCTCTAAATCCGAGTCTCGGTAATGCTCTTTCTTGGGTTAGGTACTCATCCCATTTTACTGCACAACCTTCTTTTACTGTATAACTATGGCTATATACTCATATTTGTTGCAATCTCATATAATTGTCTACAATCTGTCAGCACTAAAAAGGGCTCTAAAGCATTAGAAAAGAGTCTGATTTTTACATTCTGCAGTAAAGATTTACCAAAAGTAAATCACAATTCAAGTGTAAATCTACTTCACCTCCAATTGGTCATGAATAATCAAAGCAATTATTTGAAAAATGTTGCCAGGATAAGAGACGAGGGTGGAGGGCTTTTGCTGTTGTTTTTTAAAGACAGACACTATACAAACATTCACAAGATAATTTCTTAGAAAGACTCTCCTGTCTTAAATCACCAAATATTCAGCATTTGGTAAATGCAACATGTATTCCAATGTATAAGAAAAACTGTTAAAACTGGATACTGTTGTAAGAGTATAATTTTGAGGACTTTATGAAACATGAAGATGTGACATAACTTTTCCAGAATGGTTAAAATTATACTGCCCTGAAAAATTCTGAAAATAGTGTCCATAACATTGACTTTCAGTTCAGAAAAGTGTAGTGTTGCTTTTTTAACGTGAGA
The DNA here is from genome assembly GCA_032164245.1 of Sternotherus odoratus. Classification (NCBI taxonomy): domain Eukaryota; kingdom Metazoa; phylum Chordata; order Testudines; family Kinosternidae; genus Sternotherus; species Sternotherus odoratus. The sequence goes on along the minus strand of JAVMKO010000009.1, from coordinate 83,308,299 downwards.
CAGACCAAGCTTAAAACTCTTAGTAGTAGGTAGAAAAAGTTTAAAATATTAAATATTTATATAGCTAGACAAATTACTTCTATTTTTTAAAAAGCCAATATTATACACAAAATGAGTCAATTTTTTCCTCTAAACGTTTATTGTTCGTTTCACTGTCTTGTAATTTGGTAAATATGGCAAGCAGTTGGGGGCCTTAGAAATATTAATTAAAATACAAAAATTCAAAGAGGAAAGATTTGCAGGGACGCTTTATTGTGTGCCTGTGTTAAACGCTCATTACTAGCAAATCAATTTGCTTCTGAGGCAGGTTTAACAGTGCAGCGCGTCACATTTCCAACACCCCATTTCGGCCTCAGAACTAATTAAAGGAATTTTTTTTTCAATGTCCAAGCAACAATTTCTGGAGAGCCGACCTGGCTTTTGTGTTTCATAAATAATCCAACGAACCTAAAAAGGACAATTTAATTACACAGTAAGGTTAAGTTTTCCACATACAGTACAACATTGAATGCAAAGGCAACTGCAAAGGCAACATTTTAACCTCTCTTGCTTCAACTATTTAAGAAGCGTAATTTGTTTGTACTAACATGGTCGTCTAGGAGTTGTATGGTTTTCGTTTATGGTATTCAACTAGTCTAACTTAAAAGATTTCAGTCCCTATTATCGCCACTGTTCAACATTCCCGATGTAATCAGTAGTTGAATTATCGTCACTCGGTTCTTTATTGTGGGCTTGTTTTGCCTTCAGGATCTTCCGTTGCTCTTGGCGCTTCCGTCTGGCTTCTTGGTGTTCTTTCTGTCGCATGTACTGATACCTTTGCAAAAAAAGGTCTTTTGCATAATCATACAACTCCATGTCTAAAAAATTGAGGGTCTCGATGTGTTTTTGAGTCTGCTCGTCTATTTCCACACTGGAGGCCCTTGTGCTATTATACTGTGTGAATGGTGCGATGAAGTTCATGTTAAAAGTTTTTTCAAACAGATACTGAGTCTTCCTTTGAAACTCCGTAAGGCCGAAGAAAGCCATACGTTTCAGGTTCTCTTTTGCACTGTCTAGAAGAACCTTGTTTCTTTGCTCCTCTGGCATGACAGACAAGTTGTAACATCCAACCAAGCTCAGGTCAGACAGCATGCGGACCTGCCGATTATTGGCTAGATTGTATGGACAATCCATAAATTCCTTAAGGGAACAGCCTGACCAGTCGTCCCCTGTGTAACAACTGGGTAACTCTTCTGTAGTTGGAGATCTTCCATCACACACGTGCAAGGAAGCCTTCCACGTTGCTCCTCTCTGGACATGCCTCCATTCACTCAAATATCGGGACACAGGGTCGCGCAGGATTGTAATATAGTAAAAGTTCCTGGGAAGGGAAGAAAAGAAAAGGCAAAGTGTGTTTAACCAGGTAGCTCTCTGGCATATATAGCTTTAGCAGTCACAATCTATAGATGTTTGGATAGTTAGCTTTAGAAACTCTAGTGAAAAGTGTTTTGCAATATAATGTACCTAAATCCCTCATGGGAATATAACAGCTATAGGGCAGATCTTCTCTGCACCTAATCTTCCTGTTTAATGTGAGATTTGCAATTATAGGCAAAATATAAACTGAAAATGTACTTTATTTTGACTTTACTAACAATGCGTGATAGCCCGGAAACAAATTTCCTTTTCATTGTCCACTGACACATACAAAAATGTGCCTTCTCCCTGATCTGGAGGGACGCCCTTTACTACGGCTGTGTCTACACTGGGGAACGCTACAGGAAAAAATTGCCACTGGTGGGAGCCCTAGTGTAGACAATACTGGTGACTCTTGAGTTTTCCATCACCATGTCAATTCAACCTGCTTCAGGGGGGCAGCTCCATGTGCTGTACTCCAGGAAAGGGTGGAGCAGCAGGTGTTCTTCCCTTATGCACAGAGCTGCAGGGGCCAGTCTCGGGCATGCCTCCCAGAGCTCTCAGCTGCTCCTAATGCCGACCAGACTTAACATAGTTTATATTTGGCATTGGTGAGCTGATAGCACCAAGTAAGAACTGGTCAGACCCTCAGCCCAAATCATCATCGGTCAGTCCTGGAGTCCTAATCTCTGAAAGGCCTCATGCTGCTGGTGCTGAATCCCTTCCTGGGAGTCTGTCATTTTCAATGGGGCTTGTGCTGCCTTCCGATCGCCCATCCTCAGGGGAGGAGGGGAGCAATGCGTTCTTGGGCCTGGATTCTCTGATGTGAGGAAACTCTGGTAATTGTGAAGTTTGATGCCAGGACCCAGCCAGGACCCGAGAGGGGACGGGCGAACGAAAGGGGGACTCCAGCATGGTCAGAAAAGCATCCAAAAAGGCTTTGGGGCTCGTCTAAGCCCAATGTCCAAACCTTCTGAGAGGTGATGGGTCAGGCCCTCCACTGACCAATCCCCATTATGGAATCTCACTGATTAACTGGACCACCTGGGGTCCCCTGCAGAATCTGGCCCCATGCATTTTACCAGCGAAGTGCAATATTCAGTGCAGCGTTTGCACAAGCGAAAGTGTGTTTGGGATCATTACAAACCTGCAGCTTGGGGAGAATGTTAATTTAAGTTTTAGTTTTTAGTAATTTACTTCTTTCTTTAACGACGAGTGCCCTCACTCTCATTTGTTCTGGCCGAATGCTGGTCATTCATTCAACTCAAGTAACTATATATCTGGGACTAATGCACCACATTCAATTCAAATAAATGTGTTCCTTGTACAACACTGACATCTTCTGGTACAATGCAGGGAAATTGTAGCCATGTTGATCCCAGGAAATTAGAGAGACAAGGGGAGTGGAGTGAGGTATTCACTTTTATTGGACCTACTTCTGTTGGTGAGAGAGACAAGCTTTCAAACCACACAGAGCGAAAGAAGAACCCGGTGTAGCTCGAAGGCACGTCTCTCTCACTAACAGAAATTGGTCCAATAAAAGATATAACCTCACCCACCTTGTCTCTCCAATCTTCTGATATTATAAGTTATAGTCCACAAGATGCTGCTTTGGACTGTGTTTCCCAACAAAACCCGAGAGCCCAATAGTATGAATCTTTCATTAAAGGATTAGGACCCGAAGGAGAAACCACCTGGTTCCTTTCCTCAGTCAAGACAAGCAGGTGTGTTCTCACCTGCCCTTAATCTAACTGAAGTGAAATGAGCCCACAATCGGGACTTCAATAGATGACTCATTGCACAATCCCAGCTTTGTCTGATACCAGTGCACAAAAAGCAAACAGGAAAGATAAGTAAACAACAGGAAATTAAATGATGCATTACAATATGATTTTATAGCAAAAGGATTTCCGGCTGGAGCGCTGGTTTCTGTCTCGAGCAACATCATCATGAATATGCATAGGAAAAAAATTGTGCATAAGAAGCAAAGCTCCTGCTTAAACATATATTTTGTTAAGTACTAAAAAGAAGGGAGTAAATAGCCCGAAAGAGCAGTTTTATGTGCTGTGCTGTAACAGCAGCAGCAGCAAAGTGCTACCGGCTGAATTTACAGGAGACTTTATCTACAGTGCACTTTAAAAGAGAGTGGGAAGAGGGATTTTTCTTGTTCACTTATGATGGATGTGTCATTGCCCTTATGGAAGTGCACTGAGCTGGATTTAAGCTGTGAAGCTTCAGGGACAAGCTATGCGCAGTGTAAACATATGTACTGAGATGTCAGCGATAGCAGCAGAGGAGGAACAGCTGTGCTTTATAATAGAGACCAAAGGGGAACAGCAGGACAGGTGGCATAGTGACCCCTGTATCCAGAGCCCTGCTAGCACTAAGACCAGGCCCGTTTTCATAGAACAACCCGGTGTGCACTGCACAGCACACCTGAGGGGCTCGTAAAGACTCCAGCAGCAAGACCTGAATCAACCTGGGTGGCAGCCCAGGTAAATAATCTTCTTGGGCTTAATGGTTGGTGCCCTTCCCATCAAACATTTCTTCTGTTTTGTGCCTTTTGCTTTTCCTTTGGGTAAACCAGAGCGACAAACGCGCAAAGGAAGAAGGGCAACACTATCATACAAGCCTGTACGTACTGAATAATTCCCAGGGAGTCTGGTTTGCAGCACTTCACCCAGGGGCATGTCCACAAGAGTTCCCCAGCAGCAGGAATGCTTGTTGGAAAGGGCATTTCCAATGGGTCTCGGGGTGAACTGGGTAAAAGGTAACACTGCCTAGTGGTCTTCAGACTACGCTTTTTCTAGTACCACATCAATGAGGGATTAGGGAGCTGGCCCAATGGCACTGTGGTTAGTGCAATCTCTGGCATGGCCATGGGGATAAGTAATCCACGTCTTACTCTGCAGTCATCCTCTCTGGCTGAGTTAGGGGTGGGAGTGATGGCTCCAGAGGGAGTCATCTAGCCTGAAGGATGATCAAGACCAGGGGTAGGCAACCTATGGCACGTATGCTGAAAGCAGCACGTGAGCTGATTTTCAGTGGCACTCACACTGCCCGGGTCCTGGCCACCGCTCTGGGGGGCTCTGCATTTTATTTTAATTTTAAATGAAGCTTCTTAAACATTTTAAAATCCTTATTTACTTTACATACAACAATAGTTTAGTTCTATATTATAGACTTATAAAAAGAGACCTTCTAAAAACATTAAACTGTATTAGTGGCACGCAAAACCTTAAATTCGAGTGAATAAATGGAGACTCAGCACACCACTTCTGAAAGGTTGCCGACCCCTGAGTTAGGCATAACACAGCGGGTTATGAGTGTGGGCAACTCTCAATGGTGGATTCTACTATTAAATCGGAGAACCCCAAAGTTATAAAAATGCTAATACCATGTATATACACCCACGTACACCTAGACACATACCACACACAATATGACATTTACTGAAAAGTGTTTGTTTATATATCGACAATATAACAGCTAAGCTGTCAAAAGTCGGCATTATTGTATTAGGAAAAAAAATACAAGAAGGGACCAGCTGACTTGCCAAAGACAATATTGTTCCAATCTTGAAGACAGGAGATCCTGATGAGCTGCATAGTTAGAGGTATAAGCTTATCGGCAGTACCAGGAAAAATCAGGTCAACAAATAAACTGACAACAAATGAAGGCCAGTTCAGAGGTGGTAGTAGGCAGCGTCAGACAAGGGTGAAGTTGACTTGATCGGATATTCACACTCTGACAGTTGAGGGGGGAAAAAAGTCAGAATGGGGATTAAAGACATTGGCTGTTTTCATTGGCTTCACAAAGACATTTGGTTTGGCAGGAACCTTTATGGAAAGTAGAAAAGCATGTGGTGTTCCAGACAAGATAACCGCAATAACTCCTGCAGTGCCATACAAATTAGTGGAAAATGTAGCAACTGGTTCAAGTCAAAATTCAGGGACATGGAATCACCACTTTTTATCATGTTCTTAAACCGGACATTAAGAATGTTAGACTAGTTGGAGGCCATGACATCGGATGACCTAGTGTTCAGCATGAAGAAGGGCTCTGTAGTTCGAAAGCTTGTCTCCTTCACAAACAGAAGTTGGTCCAATAAAAGATATTACCTCACCTATCTTTTCTCCCTAATATCCTGGGACCAACAGACTATAACACCACCGTAAACAACAGATTTTATAGTAAAAATACATGGGCATTTCAGCTTTATTTACGTACTAAGTCCATATTCTAAACTCAAGTAATATATAGTGTAAAGAAAATGCTATGGATTGCAAATTAAAACACACTGCACTAAACAATGTTTTTCACTTTCAGCAGTTTATGCCCATTATCCGCCCCAGCCACAGAAGCTTCTGCACATTCTTTTCTAGGGTTTGGTACATGGGAGTCAGTAACGGCAGCTGGGCGACATTTCCAGGGTGATCTGTTTAAGGAAATGAAGGAGTTACCTATGTAAACAGGCTTTAATGTCATGGAATTCTGTTCCTTAACACTTGAATAAACAGGAGCAACCGCTCCATATCTCTCCAATCCCTGCCTCACTACAGATGTTCATTTTTCCCATCACCACAACAGTACTATAATGTTGTCATCTTTCCTACTATTATCCTTGCCGCTATCAGTATGTGGGATATTAATTTGCTCCCTAGATTCTAACTTGATAAACAGCAGCTAAACCCTTATTTCGCAGTGTTTCCTTCAGAAGAAAAACCACTAGGTGTCATTGTTTTACAGACAATTGTCTGTGGCTTGATCGACAAGAGTCCAACAGAGTAAAAGCACATTAGAAGCCCAGAGAAAAAGCACGAACCATGATATTCTCTTCTCATTTAAAATATACATTTAAAAAGAGGGATACAAATAAAATAAAAATTTACAGAAACAAAAAAATCAGCAAATAAAGCAAAAGACCATGGGGAGAGAAAAACAGCATCAGATTTCTGAAGCCATGCGGGAGGAAGATTTTGGCATTATGCAATTAGTACCACTGTTCTTCGGCAGGCTTTCACCTGTTTAAAGTATAGTAAGTTCCAGAAGCTTCAGTCACAACATCACCTGTCAAATAGTTAATACTTTCAGAACATAACCAAGTCCTTGCAACAGCGGAAGGTTTTGCTAATTTTTGGTGTCAGGGGAAAACAGTTTTGCTATTTTTTGGTGTCACTGAGTATAGTAAAATGCTTGCATCCGACGAAGTGGGTATTAGCCCACGAAAGCTTATGCTTCAAAACTTTATAGTTAGTCTTTAAGGTGCCACAGGACTTTGTTACCTCAGCAAGAATGAAGTTATGTTTATTTTAAGCCCCTTTTCCCAATGATTATCTATATGAATTTTCACTGTTGCTGGAAATTATGGGGGGAGCCAGCTGACAGTGGGGGATGGGTGGCGTCAAACTAATTATTTAATGACAGTAGATGTCAAGATTCAAAACATGAATTGTCAATATCACATGTCAAAATATACAAAGTAAATATCCTTAAATCAAACTCTAATAAGTTCTCAAGCAGCATTTTTCTTTCTTTCTTTCTTTGTAAATTTCTGTTATCACTGATGGAAATGTCTTTAAGCTATTTGTGTGGATATAGTATTAATATTTACTGACATTTATTAATAAAAACCTATCCCTTCCAAGCCTACTAATGATGCACAGTCATACTTATAAACTCTATAGGGTTGGCCAAAAAACGATATTTTTTTAAATAGTGGGAAAATTTCAAACTCGAAGTTGCTTCCATTTTGTGGGCTTTGAAAATGGTTGTGAATTATATTTTATCAGAACCATTTTGATAACAAAAAAATTGATAACATTTACAATTAAAAATGTTACTAATTTTCTTTTGTTTAGTTTTTCTGTAAAATTAAGTCAACAGATTTTTGGTTGTTTTTTTTTTGCTAGCAGTACCTTCTTATCGCATGAAAATGCCTTGTTTGAGGAACAACAGATGTACTTAATGTTAGCTAATAACATTATTGTACGTCAAAAAGGGTAAATAAAAAAAGTATAAACATTAAATTAATTATGGGGAAATGTCCAAACATAAGGATTGAAACGTGGAACCCTGTGGTGTTTAGAGTTTTAGTGAATATCTGCAGAGTCAGATAGTTGAATAGTGTAGAGCGCGCGCCAATTCAGCATCAACTGCCCTGCTCATCACACTATTTCAAGGTTAAGCCAGTTCATTTTCTTGAGCCAGTGAATTGTTCGCACACGACATCTGACCATAGATGGACCCACCACAGATTTGGAGGCTGACTTCAGATCAACTTGTATTCGTCTGGATGTTATTCAGACTGCTGGAGTCTGCGGCCCTGGGGTGGAAATCACACGATAAATGAACGCCTGTGCAATGTTAGTTTTTCAGGACACGGTCTGTCTTGTTTCACATTTGTGCAGCGCACATAAAGCAGCCCTGATACTCGCTACCACAATACAAAGAAATACACACAGTCATAAATAGCTCTGTACTGGCTGGAAAGACGGCACAAACAACCTCTCTTGGCATTTGGATGTTTCCACTGATGGACGGAGCCAGGAAGCACAGCTAGCTTGTTAAGATGAACAGTAAAAGTTTTATTGAAAATGTTAGGAGTTCACCTTTCGTTTCGGGTGAAAGTTCTAAGCCAGCTCTTCTGCCCTCTCCACCTTCCCCGTATCTCTATTGCCCTCGCGACTTGCAATCACCTGGCCACGATGAGCCAGGTCTCCCTGGCTCTGCACAGGATTATTAGGATCTTCTCAAAGATTTCTGAAGCCGACGGATAAGCTGCCGGCCACACCTCAGGAATCTGTGTGCTCAGTCTGAGAGGAGCTAGTGGAAACAGTGATCGCAGCAGGTATATTGATACCAGCCTTCGATAGCAGCGAGAGCGCGGCAGGCCGAAGACCCATTGCTGCCGTTAAACCAAAAAGTTTTGCCGGAGTCCTGGAAAAAGATAAGGAAAAATAAAGCCCCATTGACCACATAGTGCTCTCAGCTACGTGGCTGGAAACATGGTGTCAGAGCCACCCCTGTGTGAGAGCTTCATTCTGTGTTTGCTGAGACACATCAGCTTTATTTACTTTACTGTTGGGACCAGCCCGGGGATGTCCAAGGAGATATTTCGGGTTTACACCAAGATGTCTGAGAAGAGAAATGTGGCTCTGAATCTGTGCAGGGTTGTGAGTCACTTGGGTCCCCACACAGCACTTCAGGGCCTTGCAGACATTGGTTTAAATGGGAAAGCCACCTCAAAGCTCTTCGAAAAAGAGACTGCGATGGCAGCCTGAGCCTACCAGGGCCCACAGACCTGCCACGATTCCCCGTCCACATTCCTATTCTGGTCCAGCACCAGCCGATCCAAGTGTTCTCTCCTGGGTGGACAATCCTGCTTTACATCCCCTCTCTCACTGGCTGGGGCAATCAGATGTAATTTGTGTGTGTCGGGGGGGGGGGGGGGGGGACATTGCTGCCTGAGTGGGGGCTGGTAGAGGGTGGCCAGGGTGCGCTTTGCAGGTGCACAGAGGGCCACGGTCATCGGTCGGTCGCTCAGACAAGGCAGGACGGGGCGACTGCATTGTGTCACGTAAAACCTTAGGCCATCCCTCCTGCCTCACAGGGCAGCAGCTGTGTGCTTGTGCTCTCTCCTGGCAGAAGACAATGGGACGGACCCACAGCTAGAGTAAACTGGTCCAGCAGCATCGAAGTCAATGGAGCGACACTGATTTGCCCCAGCTCGGGATCTGGTCCATTCCCTGTAATAACTGGGGAAGGAGGAGTCCCAGAGTCACGGCGGGGGATTCAGAGAGAGGTGCATCGGCTGCTGTTGGCCCCTAAGAGGGGTGGAGCATTCTGCAGCCCCTGCTGTGAAGGAGTGGTCCGGGGGGCAGAAAAATCGATCTTTCTCACAGTCTCCACGTGGAGCTTGGCCACTGCTTACTGTCTGCCACAGAGATAAATTTGGAGAAACTCAAGGAAAAAAGGGATGTCTGAGACACAGGACAAGGGCCCTCTGCGGATTAACGGCGAGGATTTTTTCAGGAAAGAACCTCGTGACTTTATGCGGCATGGACCTGAAGACTTGACGTCTCTCTCACAGTGACGGGGCCTACTCAAGTCAAGCCACTGTGGCGAACGTAGGCTAAGCGGCAGGAGGAAGCTGACTCTGCTACACGGATGCCGTATCCATGCCGTGGATAAACAGATACCTGCTATCTCCAGGACTGTCGAACTTGCCTGGGGCTTTAAATGACAAAGATTTTTGAAACTCAGGTTGGAGGCAAAACCCAGGATGTGGGTACACAGAGTCCAGTGACGCTCTCTGTTAATGAAAAGGAGACACGGTGCGCAGTCCCCCTCTACGCTAGCAAAGCATTCGCCATCTGTGTTTCAGCGCGATCACACTCTGAGCCCCAGGCGTATATTACTAATAATATTTGAATGAGTTGGACCAGGCTCGGCCAGACAACTCCTCCTACACCCTTCCTGGTGTCAGCGGCTTTGAACCAATGCAGAGGAAGGAGAGGACTCATGCCTGCATGTGAGGACAGACAGCGTAAGCCACGAGCTGACCTCTGTCCTAGAAGGAGACAGAAAAATGATAGAGCAAAGGCAGTGCTGGCTGTCGGTGCAGTGGCCAACCTTTGGCAGTAAAAAGATTGCTGCTTGAATAATGATTATCTCACAGGAAAAAGCCCCACTATCTCCTGGGCACAGTCTTTTAAAAAACAAAGAAAACCTCCAAAGGATACATTTGTCTACGAGATTTGTTGAGATTAAACCAATCGGCTGCATTCTGAAAGAAGAGTCTATGGTTACAAATTCCATCTACATCCCCCTGCTCCTTCTCGGTCCAGAGAGATGGGATCGAGGTGGAGCAAGCCAGGGATGGCTCAGAATCTTCTTAATTTACAGTTTGAAAAAAATCTGTATTTTTGCTAAACCTTTTAAATAAATACACAAATCGGCATGGAAGGGGTTTGCAGACCTGAAAGAGTGTGTGTCCGCGTGTGGAATAAACCTCCAAGAGATTATGTTCCTAGCTAAGGCTAATGAGCGCTGTCTCTTGACAAGCAGATGGGACTCAAAGCACTGCACAGAAAATGACACGTTTCTACTCACTATACTCTCCAGGGCCCTGACTCAGGAGCCCATCCCGCTTAGCGAAGTACGGTCTTAACCCCTTGTTCGCTGCTGTGGGACTTCACCATGGGTGTAAGTAGCTCTGGTGAACTGGGACTGAGCAGCTGGTTACCTTGCTTAAGGGAATCCATCCGAATTCCACAGAGGGAAGACACTGCTCATCTGTGGCACTGTTGCCTGATGTTGTGACATATGACTGAGTATTAACATCTGGATGCTGGTTATGGTCTGGCCAGGTTGAGTGCTCCTGACATGCCAACAGCTTCTCTTCCATTGGAAGAAAGAGATCTTCTGTGAGACTCATCATGGGAGGACAGTTGGGCAAATTCAGCTCCAGGGTAAGCAGGAACAACCCTGTTGGCTTTAACGGAGCTGCAGAGCTGGATTTAGCCCTATCTTTCTAGGAAGGGCTCTAAACAAAGCCCCATGCAGAAACCACTGGCTGGGCTTTGCAGAATACGCTAATGAAGTCCACACGATTACACCACCGCTGAATTTGGCTCTGTGCATTTAAGCCTCATCAGGTCAAAAATCCTGTTGGTGCCAGCGCAGAAAAGTATTGATCCCTGACAAAGGATTGGGGGCTGCCGGGCTGCTTAATAGCTCTCTGAGGTAAAGAAAGACTAGAGGTCATCCGGTGTCAGCTGCCAGCCGATAAAGGATGCAAGGCCTTTCAGCTTGGAAACCTGAGCCTGGCTTGATGGAGCTAGGAGAAGTTCGGAGACTGAGGCTGAGAGCTAAGCATCCCCTAACCCACATCCCAGTCTGTATCAGTGAGTGGGGAACTAGCCACATTTCCCTGTGCAGGGTGACCAGATGAACCAATTTTATAGGGACAGTCCCAATTTTTCAGTCTTTTTCTTATATAGGCTCCTAGTACCCCCCATCCCCTGTCCTGTTTTTTCACACTTGCGATCTGGTCACTCTATGCCCGTGGGTTATTGGAAAAGAGGCTAAAGCACCTAAAATGGCAATGACAGTATGGTGGGCCACAGGCATGTCCTCCAGCCTTTTCCTTTTCATTGGACTGAAGGGGGATGGAAAAAGCTGCCTCAGAGGATGGAAAAAAAGAGCGAGGCAGCACGTGGAGAAGAGGAAGCGAGTCACGCAATGTCATGCAGAATATCAAGATGGCTCGGAGGGACGAGTATCTTATTTTCAGGGACTGCCCGAGTCAGTCTTGTCTGACCCACATGGAACTTCTATGCCTAGGCAGAGAGTGGGAGAGGAGCAGCTATACAGCTCAGGAGTATTAGCAGTTCTTATTTTCATTAAGTTAGTGCCCAGAGCTCAGGACCAAGGCCCAACTGTGTTGGGTGCATCACGAATCTAGAAGACAACATGGTCCTTGTCCTGAAGAGTTGGACCAATTAAAAGTCGTTCACGTGGCAGCTGAGGCCTCCTGGAGCACATGCTTATTTTTCTTGGCGTGCGCGGTAGTAGGAGGAGCGGGGCTGTACTGGTGGGAAAAGGTGATTTATTAGAAACTCCTGAGGAAGATGTTCTCAGGCACAGGGGACCATGCACCAGAGGGAGAGAGCTCTTTATGTAACTAAAAGGATCCTTTCAGGAATGGGGAATTCAGCTAGAATTGTCCAGTGGTCCAATTAGAATGGGGAAAATCAGCAGCCATTGCATAAACAGCTTAAGAAACTTCTCTGCGGTGTTACCACCAGGAACCGTGTAGGGATGGTATTAATCTCGGGGCTCTCAAACGTTTTTAATGATGACCCCTTTCACACAGCAAGCCTCTGAGTGCGACCCTCATAAATTAAAAACCTGTTTTTATATATTTAACACCATTATAAATGCTGAGGCAAAGCAGGATTTGAGGTGGAAGTTGACAGCTTGTGACCCCCCCATGCAATAACCTCACAACCCCCTGAGGGGTCCCGCCCCCCCAGTTTGAGAACCCCTGCTCTAGCCTGATGCAGGAATTTGATATTTAAATGTACTTGGATCAAGATTCTAATGGTGGCAAGTCTCATTAGCATTGGTGGGTTTTGTATAATAAACAGCAGCCTTTTCAAATAGCAGTTCAGATGAGGGTCTGGCTATGTAGATGTTTCCTGTCTTGGGAGCTTTTCCGCCAGCAATTCAGACTGCAGGCTTCACAATGTGTTAATTGGCCAATCTCTAAGAGTGAGTTACAGCCACAGAGACTAAAGAAGTTTTAAAATATTCTTGCTCCTTGAAGGGCAGGTGGTGAAGCAGAGAAGCACTGATTGACAGAAAGACAGAACTACAGACCCTTCCCAACACAGCTGGGCAACAAAATCCCCAGAAGGGACCCAGAATTCCTGAGACATGAGGCTGAAATTAAAGGGGTGCTTTGGAGATCTAGGGATGGGAACTAGAGAGAGCCAGGAATCTAAGATTTAGCAGAGGGAGAAAAATCAGATGGTTGATGACTTGGCATCAGAAATGCTACCCTAGATAGGGCATAATTGGCCAAAATCTAGTATTGCAAGGATCATGCGTCTCGTAAAATGTTTTCTCCCCATCCCCTGACAGCTCATGCATCTGAATGAACATACTTATGGTTCAGTTACAACAGTAACACAATAATAATCAACTGAACTGATAGTCTTAGGATAGTAAGTTTTTGCTTTGCATAGCTCTAAATGACAAGTACGCCAAGTGACCAAATCACCATGAAGACAGCCTTGTTTATAAGCAGCACTGAATCCGGTTCAGTGTTGTGTTTACCATACATAATTACTTCAATACTAAACCAACAGCTTTTTTTGCTTCTAGATGTCTACACTCTCCATCTGCCCTAAAACCCAGTTGGGTGTATTTAGTGAAGGATTTCCTCTTTGCCCAGTTTATAGTAAAGTTGTGAAGAAAATGAAAAGATCAGGAATGTGGACATAGCTACTGTAATAGCAAAAATTCTAACTAAGAAAATTACCTACTCTGTTACTGGCTTTCCGAACCTGTGCTAGGAAATATCAAGATAGGACATTGCAACTAAAAGCTCAGATTAAAAACTATGCCTGATCCTCAGTTCCCAAGAATGTAAACCCAATGTAAACAAGCAATTGAGACCAACAATAGTGTATGTTTCCCACATCAATCATTCTTACCACATGCCAATGAGATGTAAAACTCAATTATATCACACAAGCAGTCTACAGTGTTTCACTCCCAGTAGGTGAGGTTAATTCCCATAGACAGTGACCCACAGAGAATTTGATTGGTTAATGCTATAAATTATTCCTCAAAGAGAAACACCCTGATGCCTTACTGTAAAATGAAGGCCCCAGTTTGGATATTACCAAAAGTGGGAAGTAACATTCATTTAAAAAATAAGTTCACAAAAACGTTATCCCCCAGAGAGATAATTAAAAGGACTGAGCATGGGATTCTTAAATTTGAATCCCTTCAGATTCATTTGCATTTCATAACTAATCTGCCTCAGGTTCACACCTTCAAAAATGGGACTACTACTTGTTTATAGGGCTATGCAGGACAGTTTGCAGGATCTGGGCCTAAGGCGTTAGCTAGGTGGTTTACACTGTACTGGGAATAAGAGTCCATATTACCACATGTCCCTCAAACATGTTACCGTTATTGTAAGGCCCTGTGTATTCATTATCCAGATGGCATTTCAAATAAGCAGATAAATATCATTCTTAAAGGCTGTACTTGCAACATCTGGCCGGTCTCACTGTCCTGCTGGAGACAGAGGCGGGGAGGATGCTGTTCTAATGACATGTATGGCAGATCACACCCTCAGCTCTAGAGCTGAGGGATAGGGTCTCCTGTGAGAACCGACTATTATGGAGACTCCATCGCCCGCCCTGAGGGGTCTGACGCAGCGGGGAGGAGAGCGTCCTAAGGCTGCCAGAGAGAGGTATCCCCACAGAGCTCCTGACAACCGCTCCCTGCAGCGTTAGACGAGTGGTATTTTAATTGCTGAATAGTGCACAACCAGCAAAGTATGACTGGTTTACAGGAATGGCAGCCTGGTCCTGATCTCGTTTATAAATCAGGTACCAGTGGTGTAATGGGGACCAGGAACATGCCCAAATACTGTCAAAATAACCTCCTGCCCTGCCCTCATCACAAATATCAATTCCTCACAGTATCTTTTCACACTGGCTTTTTTACAGATGCTGAAAACAGGGAGGAAATCCTGGTTTAAAAGTTCCTCAAAGCAGCCCTGGGGTTTATTTAATACAGAAATGATCCAGTAACACACTTTCAGAAAGCAGCACGTCACCCCCCCCAAATCTAAAGTAAAACATGGTTATCCGCAAATTAGAGGATACCATAATTGTAGAATTTAAATTAAATTCAGCTGCGGGAGCCATTTCACCCCTCCAATCAAAATTAGGCTGAGCTGGGTGTCCGATTGTGGGAAAGTTATTGTAGAAGCAGCTCTTAAAAATTCAGTTGAAGCCCATTTCTGTTCTGTTTCTGCAGCTCAGAATTAATACACTCCCGTCTGACACCACCCTTTGTTACTCTGCTCAGTGGAATTCACGGTGTCAGTGACACTGCTCACCTTGCCTACTACTTGCAAGGTCAAGCATAAAGATTCTCAGAAAAAGATGAAATATTGGTATTTTCTGTAGGGTTCTGTAAAACTGTGCAGCACCTACACTATATTTCTTTACGTCTACTCCAAGTCGGGCACAGGAGATTCATAGCTAAACTGCAGTTCGGAATGAGGCTCCATTGAGAAAGGAGAGAAGTACATTTCAGAGCTGCAAATGAAAGACTTTAGCAAATGTAAATTCAAACTTCTTTCAAGTAATCACTAGTTTTTTCTTCTATTAATGCCAATGAATCACATTGTTACTGGAGACCACAAATGCTACTAGGAGAGGGGGCAGCATGCTACCATCTGACAGTGGCAGTGAGGGGCAGGATACATATTCAACTGTCTAAGAGACCATAAAAAGGAGTGAGATATTTTTGCAAAAGCAGCCATTACAGTAGCTCAGCATCTGCAGTCAAATTGCTGGACAGGAAACATTTGCAAGAACTGATTGAGTGACAGCCGCAGCATTTCTTTTTTCATTGGTGATAAAAATACAACCTTCCATTTGGGCATCTGCAAATTCAGTGCTGAACCCAATTCCAAAGAGCCTGATTCGGACATCTTGGGGAAGGATGGTAGGTTTCTGGTTCCAAACGGAGGAATGATACTCCTCCATCCTCCACAGTACAAGACAACCTTATTTCATTATACATTTAGCTCTAAGAGTCACATGCAATCAGACCAGAGAATTAAACCCCCAGCAATAAAAGAAGCAGGCAGATGAACCTATATAGAACAGAATATTATACTTCCTTCTTGACATAAAAGAACTGTAGCTAAGTGACCCGATGCCCTTATTTTATAGGGACAGTCCCAGTATTCAAAGCTTTCTCTTATACAAGCACCTATTATTCCCCTAGTGAGTCCCAATTTTTCACACTTGCTGTCTGGTCCCCCTAACTGTTTGTGCTGAGAACACAGGGCTTTCTCTCAGTGAGGGACCACTGAGCTTTTCAAAATCTTTCTTCGGTAGAGAAGAAATTTTCCAATTGTGAGTATCCCCATACAAAGAATTCAGGGGCAAATTGTGCCTTTAGTTACACCTGAACAACGCCCATAGTCACTAGTTGACTGGTCTGGGAGTAAATGAGGGTGAAATATGGCTTTTGGAAATTAAGGCCCAAGCCTTGCAAGATATCGATGATTTTGTATTACTGTAGTGCCAACAAGTGGACACACTCGCTACTCCACTGCGCTAGGCACTGTACAAACATACAATAAGAGAGAATTCCTACCCCCAGAGTTCAGTTTAAGAATACCCTAAAATTCCACTGACTTCAGTGGAATGCATGCAGCATCTCTCGGGATTAGTTCCAAAATCTGGAGAATATCTACCCTCTAAATAACAGTCCCTTTTACAGAGTTATTGAAAAGCACATTGCGTCTCCTAAACCAGAAAGGAAAATGTCGTTAGGCTCTAGCAAACGAGCCAGGTAACAGCCATGGACCTTGCTATAAATCATAGGTTAATTGCCCCCATCTAAATGCAGTTGCAGGAATTGTTTTCAACTTGTACCGCATACCTGGGTGGCATGTAAGATGTAGGTTTCCAAAGCCTACGCTCCATCAAGAGTGGTTTACAGTGATGGAACTGTGGCAGTTTTTCATCTTCCAGAGTCCACTCACCCTTCCCAGAATCCTAATGCCTCATTGATTCATAATCCAGTACATAAAGATTTCGTTTCTCCTGCACATGGTGATATATTATGGAGGCAATCTGGTTTGCCACTGAAAAGTTTGCTTAGTAGAAAAATTTGGAGTTTTGACATTCAGGAAATTACAGTAATCTGCAAAACACAACTGCTATGCCAAGATCAACGTTTACATTCTACCTATGGAGCCAGAATAACTATGTGAAAATAGATACTATTCTCTACAAACTGCAGATTCTTTTTGTAAAAAAGACCCCAAAACACACATATTAAGTTTTAAAAAAATCTTCATTGTAGTCCTGTGTATTTTAGCTCGGTCTCAAATGTTTCATGCAAAGCTTGTTATTGTGTAGTTGCTAGAGGAAAATACACTAATAATGTAATACAATCAGTGGTCAGGGTGGATAAAAATCAATGATTTTTAAAAATAAAAAAAATGGATTTTTTTTGATAAAATGCTTTTTGAGGAAATAACTTATCTAAAAATAGTTTTAATTAAGATACATTATAGCTCAAAGATATCTCATCATGGAATAGGGATTATAAATTCAAATTCTATAGTATGAGACAATATATTCATTGAACGTTGAAGAAAAGTTTTGTAAATGAGTTCCAATAGTTCATGGATTAGTGACCCAATTTTATGTGGTTCCACAAGCTTCTGTATAAATTATTTAGGTTAATCTTTCTATCTACCCAATGGGACTCAGTGCTCAGTCTAGAAGGTACCGTCAGGCATGCTTACTTTTACAGTTCTCAAAAGAGAGAGAACTGGATTTGTGTCTGCAGAGGCAACATGCTTGTTAACAGGAAAAAAAAATGTTTTAAAATAAATAAATAATAGAGGAGAGAAATATCAGGTCTCAGCTCTATTGTCCCTCTGCAAATTTGTGTACACAAAATCAATCCCTTACCTCTCTCTAAAAGAGCAAAGTTTCAAAAAGTTCAGTGAACAGAAGATTGTTGGGAGCGGACTAGATCTGGACAAGGAGAAGAAGCCTGGAGATAAATGTGAGAAGCGAGGGACATATGCTTGTTTTGTTAAAATATGTTTGCTGTTGAAGAAAAAAAGTCCAGAATATATAACGTTGTTTTAGTTAAATAAAACAATTTAGATCTCTGTCTGGTGATGTTTTAATCCTAATACAGCTGGCAAGAAAATCCTCCAAAGATTAATGATTAACCTGCTGAATTGGAGATAGTTCACCTCCCAGTGACTTCATAAATATCTGCTTCAAATCCACCCCGTCAATGGTCGAACTAATTTGCTGGTTTGCCCCTTAGTTTTCAAGTGGAAGGCCCGTGGTTGGAATGTAACAGCATGCTCGGTGCCATTAAAATGGAATAAAGCAATATTAGATTGGGCCTTCCTTTTGGCACCTGTATATTTCTTATCAAGTTTAGGTTTTCTTCAGGCCGATGAACAGTTAACTAGCTAACAGGATAGTACAAGGTAACTACACTAGAATCAAACCAAACACAATGATTATTATAGCCACATATTGCTCAACTGGAATGCACAATATAAATATAATATTGAAAGTTTCTAGGTTTTTTGAAAGCTATCTAGTGCAGCATAAATTTTGTTGATATTAATTTCTTTTCAAATCATTTGCATAGAGTACTCCATCTTCCCACACCAACTCACTCAGGAGGCAATAACATTCATCCTTTCAGCTGTCAAAAAAAGAGACACAAATTGATCAAACTGATTTAAAGAAGGTTTTGAAAAGGCAGGTCAAATATGTGTTGCTGCTATACATGAACAGAGACAATGTATCTTTTGCATAACGTAGTTACTGCACATGTGCAAATCTACAAGAATCTGTTTACCAGACTTCTAAAATGTTGTCATTGGAAAAAAACAATTACAAGTATCTTGGCAATAGTAATTAATGCATTAAAGCTAATACAGTCTCAGCCCGATGCTGAAAAATGGACTAAGCTATGGACAAAAGCCTGCTGCAATTTTAAGTGGAGCGCCCATTGATTTCATTTAACACAGCAAGATTACATAATGAAGAAGTCTGTATCAATTGAAAGAGCCAAGTTTAGTCCTTTCCCACCAAGGCTCTTTGGTGATATCGAATAATGGAAGGATATTTTCATTGAACTGAATTGGAAATGGAACATATATTAGGTAAGGAAACTTAATCAGGGCAATAAAATTAAAATGGGGCACTTAAAACTATACGGATTAAGTCACTTGCAAATATTTTTGTAATCATCACTCAGGGTTGTGGTGCTAATGATTTAAACTCACTTCTCCCCTCCAGGGAACAGAGTTGGAATTTTATCACAGACAATTAGAATATTTAAAATGCCATCCTGTATTTTTTTAAGCATTCCTGCTATCAATACTAAGGCCCTGATCCTGTAATGAGATGCACATGCTGAATATTTCAATAGGAACAGGAATCTGCTGTCCTTGCATGCTTCTCATTACAAAACAGGATCTAAGTCTTAAAGCTGTCCAAAACACATTTCACTTGCTGGTAATTTTGAAGAATCCCAGCTTTTTCCTCCAAACCATCATCTTTCATCTCGACTGGGTATTGATTGTTATTGCACAGCAATACATTGGGAAACTGTGAGCTTTAAACACCTCCTACTAACCCAGGATTTTAGAAATTTCAACTACCACCCACTTAACATAATTGGATTTAATTTGCATAGAATGATAAACTGAGTTTCTAATAAAACCTCCTCTGTAGATTTGCTGTGTAAAGTTGAAATAGAAGCTCGCACATGTTAAAGTAAGTAAAGTAAGCCTTTGCAACCCATCCAAGAGCAAGGACACACCCAGATTTCTTCTCTACTGTGCTTTCATCTCATTCATTTAGCAAAGGCATGCCATTTTTTCTAGCTGAATTTGATCCATTTACCATTATGCAGCAGGCTCATAAACAGAGAGGAAAATAAAGCTTTCATCTTGCATAAAAATAAGAGTAAACAAGGGGAGGGAGGAATCTGCTTGTAAGAAGATCCCTTATTCAGCCAAAGTCCATTGTGCATGGGAAGTATAGATTCTAAAGTAAACAGGCATGCATCTGACGAAGTGGGTATTTGCTCACAAAAGCTTATGCTTCAATACTTTAGTTAGTCTTTAAGGTGCAAACAGGACTCTGTCGCTTCTGCAGACCCAGACTAACACGGCTACCCCTCTGACGATGACGCACTGAATGGATATGGATTTTAGATTGCTCCTGTATCAGTAACTGATCCTTAGCGTTAAGGGTCAAATAATGATTTAGGTCACAGGTGAAAGTGAGTTCAGCTGTTCCATCCTTTAAACAGCACACAACTAACAAGAAGTCAGCACTACCAAGAGTCTCCACTGCAGATGCTCATGGGTGGCAAAGTGCAGGAAGACGAAGACCCCAGTTCATCCCTGCACCAGCCGCAGGGATGGTGACTTGCATCTCCCCGGTTGAGGTGAAGGCACCTGCTGTAAATAATTTAATCAACATAAGTGACTGCATGCATCCGAGGATGGGTATTAGCCAATGAAAGCTGATGCTTCAATACTCTTGTTAGTCTTTACAGTGCCTGTCAAGGGTCTATTCCCCCACTCTGAACTCTAGGGTAAAGATGTGGGGACCCCGCATGAAAGAAGAAATAATCCCCCAAGCTTATTTTACCAGCTTAGGTTAAATCTTTTCCCCCAAAACCCAAACTTCTCCAGTTGGGGCTTGGAAAACGCTGCCACCACCAATTTGAGCCCCCAAAACCATGGGGTAGGGTAAATTGGAACCCTGATAGTAACACCCCCCGAATCCCCCCCCTTTTCCTGGGAGAGATTCGAGAACAAAGACCACAAACCCTCACTTGCTGTGAGACGTGCCTGATCCAAGCCAGGATCACCCAATGGGAACAAACAGTCAAATTCTTAAAAGAAAGATTTTAATAAAAGGAAAGGAAGAAGTACAGATCCCTGGTACAGAAATCAATAGAGAATAAAACTCCTGGCATCACACAAGCCTCATTGAACCCCACCCTTGGAATTTCTCCACTGCTAAATCGAACAGCAAAGTAAACCGTGGACCAATTAACAAGTGATACAGACAAGTAACAAAACACTTACTGCTAGGCTTAATTTCGTTAGAAGATTATAGAATTGTAGAATAGAAACATAGGTGTGATTCCTCCCCATGACAGATTCAGAGCAGCCCAGGAAAAATAAGGAAAAAAGCCTTATGGCATACTTATGGCAGTGCTACAGGGGTCTTAGTTGCTTCTGCAAATCCAGACTAACACGGCTACCTCTCTGATTCTTAATCAACATCGTTTAAATGTTCAGCCCGTGTTCTCCGACTGAATTTTCATTGTGTTGCCTCCGTTAATGTAACATTTCTAATTCAATTCAATGGCAGCTATTGCAGTGGGGCAGAACTGCCCACCCCGACACATCCCCCTCCACCTTTCATGTTGAGTGGAAGAGGCTTAGAACTAGCACAGAAGACAGAACCCCCACAAGGCCCCTCCATGCGGGGGCTGGTCCCTAACTGTAATTCCCCTGTAAGGCTGCACTAGGTTGAGATCCATCAAGGTAGCTCAGTCTACTCCATATAGCCCAGTGAGCCCAGGTATCCAGGGGTCAAGACAGGCCCCATCCCTGCCCGCAGACAGCTCCATCCACACTGTTGTCAATCCATATTCTCCATCCACACTGTTGTCATTTTACACAACTCCTTTTGATTGCAGCTGGCCCTTGCCCAGCCCATCTCTTGAACCCTAGTCTGGGACACTGTCATCCTTGCCCAGCACCAATGGGGTGTAAATGCAACGGGTTGGCAGCACTGTGCTGTCTTCTGCACTGGACCATTCTCCAGTTCCCGGTTCGGGGGGGCTGGAAGGCATCATGTACAGCACACGGCAGCCGAGCTGAGGTGACACTGGCTCCAGCCTGTCTGCCTTCCCTCACGCTACGACGAGATGCCGTGACACGACTGCAGAGGCAGGTGAGGGCACTCGGTCTTTGTGCTGTATTTGCACCATGGTGGCTCGTGTACGCATTATTGGCTGGCGCTGCGCTGGCAACGGTCTGATGTGCCAGTGAGCCAGCTGCTCCCCTGAGGCCTGAGAAACTCGCTGAAGTCAATGAGAGTCTTTCCACTGACTTTGCTGAGCTTTGGAGCAGGCCCCATCTGCAGCTCTGTGCCCCTACAGGATTCCTCTTTGTCTTGGGGACCCAGATCCTGAGGACTCTGCCTTCATCTACCACTGTTGGCCGAGTTATGTTGGGAAGCTGGGCCAGTCATGTATTTGGCTCCAGTTGCTGCGGCTGGTCCTTTGGTGTCATGAGCACTACAAGCCACTCTACTATTTATTACACTTAATAGTTTGTAAAGTTAAGAATCCAAAGCTGTGATGGTCTTTAAATACTTTGAACCACAAGGCCAGTTTAGTGGTTTAACTTCTATGATTTAGAAACAGATAAGACCTGAGATCATGCTAAATTTAAACAAATAAAAATGCTTTACACTCATCCAGCACCATCTAAGGACTCCTCACTCTTGTGGGGCAGACAGTAAATCGCCCGTTTTACTGATGGGAAAACTGGGGTACACGGAAGGTCAAGTCCAACATTTTCCAAAAACTCACAGGAATTCTGAGACATGCACGGTCTGATTTTCAGAGGTACTGACATCCCACACGTCCAATTGAAGTCTCTATTTTAGTTTGACTTCAAACTAAAGCCCACTTCTGATCATCTGGGCCTAAGCGACCAGCCCAGTTAGCCCGAGCCAGTCAGGAAGAGAATCCGGTTTACCTGTCTGTGCTGCACTTTAACCCGGAGAACACAGAGTCACTGCACTGGTTTCCACCGTGTGACCTTGCAATAGAAAATTCCAAATTCTGTATTTAATCTGTCAATAGACAGAATATAAATAACAGAGATTAAACAACATGCCTACCTTCATGCTTTGTTATCAATCTACTGTGGATGTATGGAAAATGACTGTCTATTTTACCGGCTATCTGTTCACATAATTTAAGACTGTTTCCTCCATGTTGCTCATAGAGGATGATCACACATGTAGATTTGCCTCTAGTGGAGTTCAGGGACTACAAGATCAGAGATCCAGTTTATGTGGGTGTTGGATTAGCAGCACTATTTAGTCTGAGATCTCTCGGGAAGAGTTTCTATTTCAAAGGGGAACAGCTTTGCAGAGGAAAAACCTTTCCATGGTATATGGGGAACTTAAAAATGAGCTGATTGCAACTATCAATTCTGAACCTAACCTACAACCAGTAAAGCAGAACCACACACCTCCTGGGGAGTGGGGTACACGTCTCCTAGCAATTCTAACCATCTGCAAAATTAAGGACACATGGACAAGAAACAACAAAATCTAAAAAGGCATAATTTCAGTATTGGTGCTTTGTTCAATTCTTAAGGGTCTATTCTCTCCATGCTACACGCACATACCTCCTACTGATGCTAATGAAAAACAGACAGGCATATCTAACGAAGCATAGACCCCTTCTGTTAAAGGGCTTTCTTTACATTTCCTATAATGGCTGGGATGAACACCAATGAACTGAAAACATGCATGGGTTAGTGCAATGGAATTTACAGCTTCTTCCAGAAGAAATCAGAGTTGCTATTTAAAAAAATAATTGGAAAGAATTTGTAAACACTCTGCTTGGATGAAGCAGCAAGAAATGCTTCAACATAACAATGCGCTTATCTGTGACCATCTTTTAAATGATTTAAAGTGCCCTACAAAGGGAGACATGTGCTATCCTTGCATGGAGTATTCTAGCTAAACACGTGTGTGACATTTTAATCATCAAGTACAAATGTTACTGCAAGCAAGTAGTGAAACAGATGGTGTCCTGAATTTTACAGGGTAGCCAGCATTTTCTAGATAAAATTTACAGTTTACTCATCAGTGCGCTTTAAATCTTGCTTTGTACTGTAGTCTTCCAAACCCTCTTTCAACCGCAGCAACCAAAGAGACTTGGACAGCAGCCTTGGACATCCAAATAAAATCCACTCAAGAGTAAATCCTTTCCCTACAAGAGAAGGCATTGTCCATTTTGGCAATGAAATGAAATTCATCCACTCTCTCTACATTATAATGTCACAAAGAGTGGGCGAACATGGCTTCCTAGGAAAAAGGACTAAGACAAGAAAGTTGGCAAAGGTGGCTCCTGTCTTACTTAGACAAGAGATGATGTGATGTCACCTGGTGCTTTCATCCCAGTGAAAGGCTTCATTAGTGCATTTGTTTATTGCACTGTTTTCCTCAAGGGGTCCTCGTGTACTGGTTGCAATGCTGAGAGCTCCTTCATTTTCCCTTGCCATAACCCCTCTAGTTCCCACCCTGGGAGCCCTCTCTCCATTTGGAGAGCGCTGGCCCCGTTGGGGCCCATCAAGACAGCTCCTCTGTTCACTGGGAGATCCCCAAGGATCAATGCTAGGCACTTTTCCATTCCTCCGGAGGCTTAATGTTCTGCCACTCTGCCAGAAATAATTCCAGCAGCAAGCAGCTAACCTTTTTTACATTTCGCTCTCTCCTTAGCCGTGGCAAAATAACATAGAAACCAAAAAGTAAGAGACAACATAATTACAGGTATTGCTGAATCCTCCTTAGTACACACTCTGGAGGCGGAGAGAAACACTGAGCTGTTGTAATAACTTCTGCTCACATGGGAAAGAAACACAAGAGAAACTGTAAGAAAGGATCTATTCTGAGCAAGAGGAGAGGAAGCCCTGTTGCTGGAACGCCTCTGTTGAGAAAACAGGGCTGGTTTATTTTAGTCACAAGAACCAGCAGATGTGTGCGATGACCTTCCTTTTGAATTGTTACATGTACCTCTCTGCAGTCAGGAATTCTCCTGCATGATATTGTTAGAAAGACAGAAAATCCATGGGATTCTGCAGCTGAAAACTATCTCTGATGGTGACAACTGACTCTTGCTTAATGTTTAATATTTCAGATGGTGGAAGGAGAGTAGGTGTTCCCTGTGCTTTTAGAAAGAAACAAAAATATGGTCACTGCCCTAAGGCATTTACAGGCTAATTTAGATGGCTAAAGGATGGCCAGCAATGGGAGTGAGCTCAAAACTACATGAAAAAGTCTACTTGGATCGTTGGAGAGTTAAGAAAACAAAGAGGATGTCTTCTATGCTGTCACCCTAAGTTTCATCTCATGAGGCTATTTCCCTTTCAGGCCAAGAAATAATCACTGGGCTATGGGAAAATTTCATCTTTGTAAGCTTTCGCGATACACTTCTTCATTCGTCTTCACTACCGTAAGTGTAAACGCAAAGGAGAACCACAGCCTAGGCTTGTGGTGTCATTTCTGTAATTACTCGGAGGAAACATTTCCTGGGAACGTGTCCCAGTGCATAATGCACTGAGCATTTCCTCTCACTGCTCTTAGCAGATGATGAGACCACCTTCCCTCAGTGTCAGCACTAGGCATACTGCCAGCTGCAGCTCCTGAAAACGTGTATGTTTTTCATTCATGCCATATGAAATGCCCCATTTCCTACAATGCAGCCTGGACAACAACAGCTTAGCGTAGAGAATAGAGTTTACTCTAACTGTTGAGCTAATGAACCTAGGAAAAGCCATGACCATGCCAGGCCTACACATTTACCCAGTTAAAAAAATAATGTGAATTCAAATATTTTTTACCAACTTTACAGGAGGTCTGTGAAGCTTGATTGTCTTGATGGATGGTTACAAAAGCCCTTGGAGACCTTTGGGTGCTAGGTACCAAAGAAGGTGAAATACTATTATTGAAAGATCTTCCCTCACAAATTACCTTCTTGTGGACAGCTATCTGGAATAGGAAAGCACTTGTATAAACGTAGAGCAGAGAAAGCAGATGTGATGTGAAATACCACAGAGGTCAAAACAGCATCATCTGGGTCACTTGAACTTCAATTTTGGGACGTAAGTTTCCATCACATATTTGTCCTGTAAGACCCGTGCTAGGCAGTGGACTTGCAAATGGTGCGTCTAATCCTGAGGCTGTGCAACGAGCACATATTTTGTAAGAAAGTAAACCACTGAGGCTGTTGTAATGCAACTGTCCTCTGCCTTCTCCTACTCTTCTGGCCTGCTCTATGGATGGGATTTTAATTCCGGGGCCAAGACTGTTCCTTCCACTTAGAGTGAACAATCAGAGGGGATCTAGCTTGGGCACTAGACCCCCTGGCCATACAACTCCTCCAGGCCTCTCTGCCCTTGGAGTTCTACTGGGAAATAGGGGAAGGAGTTAAACCTGTTTAATGCAGCAGTTCTCTGGCAGAATCCACTTCTGTTGCTGCTACTACGCAGCTGCAAGGGGATTCAATCAACATCAGCATGGCTTCTGCTGGAGCCATGTTACCATGGACACAGGACTAGCAGAGCAGGGTGGCTAATGCTTTGATGGGTCAGGGTGTCCCTCCTGGCTGATTCTCTAAAAGGGCTGATCCAAAGGGTACCAAAATCAACAGGAAACTAGTGACTGCAATGCTCTTTGGATCGGGCCTGAATCTGCAGGATTTGACGGCTTAACCCATGCCTGCTCCAGTCCTTCAAACTACTCCCATGAGAGGGGGTGAATGTTTTGAGAAACATGAGGTGACCTTCAGAGTTTTTGGATCCCTCTGGCCTCTGCTTTCGGATTTCCTTGGAGTGATCTGGCTGTAAAGAGATTATTCTTCCTACTTTCAGGGTTCGACTTTAATTTGAAGTTTGAGAGGGACGCCCAGACAGTGCAGATATTAATTCCATGCAATCACAGCTGGGTGGTTTGGAGAATACCGCCACAGAGACTAATAGCTAGCTTTGTTCTTTACATCTTACACACAATCCTGCTTAGTATAAAGCAATAATGAAAATGCACAGATCTCTGTACTGCAGTGTCTTAGTTCAGAAGCACTCAGACCAACACAGACTTGTAATTAAAACATACTGTCATATCAGAAAAAGTATATCATAGGTTGGCGAATATAGTACTGACATTCACTATAGGTTTATGAATATGCTGAGCATGTGACAACAGTAAATAAAGGCCACTCATGTACATATTCTTGGAGGACAGATATGGTAAACCTGTCTATATTTCAGAAAGTGTTGAGTGAGAATGTAATGAAGGGGTGTTACACAATGCATTTGAAAAGGTGATGGAAGGGAGCCGAGATTCCCAAAATCAAACCTCTCCTTGGAATGTGGGCTGCATTCCACAGCTTCACACAAGTTTCCCAAGTTACAGCACAACTTGTGATGCTTGCATATGCAGGACAGAAGAATTTTTTTCTATGACGCCGATAACTGAAGAGAATCGCTAGCTAGCACTGCTTCTGAATAGTGTATCTTTCAGTTTGTAGTGACCACTACTCCGCCATTCTAACACAATGCATGGGTGCACCAAACGATGCCTGGCTATAAACACAGTGGTTCAGATTTTCCTCTCAGTTACACAGGGCTTGTATTGAACCTATAAAACTAACAACATTCTCTTTAAGGTGCCACAGGACTCTTTGTTACCTCTGCTATTCCAGACTAACACGGCTACCTCTCTGATTCTATTCTATTCCTAGTTTTCCGTACCTGGCTAATCTAAGGGAATGTAACTTCTTCCCAAATTGCATGAAATCCAATAACTGCAGGGTAACAGCGTCTTTTCCCATAGAGCAGATTAAGAAAATGTGTTCTATAGTATTAGCTAAACAAATCATTAGTGCAAAATTACACTGGGCTTTATATATGAAGTTGAAATAGCGTATGGGGCAACATCCTCTATTGTACAGCAAGAGGCTGCCCTAGTACAAAACCAAATAAAACATGCTAATTTCTTTCCCTAATGTATATAGTCTTCTAATGAATAGTTCAGTAAAGGGATGCTGCAATGCGGTAGTAGGCTAAGAAGTGGTGCTAGTAAAACAGAAAATGTCTCTAATGCCAAAGATCAGGCAAAGCAACAGTATCCCCATGTACATCTAAATAAGTTTCCCGTTAAGACAGCAGCAACTAGCAGACCTCAGATCTGAACATGCTGACACTTCAAATTGCATTGTTTTCAGCACAAGGGCACTTCCATCAGACATTTAAATGCATCCTATGGTCAGAAGGAAGCGTATATTCCATCTTCACGTGAAAGGGGACACTGGGATGGGTCAATACCTGGAATACATTGCCCAAACTGGCTGCTGGCTCTCTCTCTCTTGCTATTTATATTTCTACAGAGTAGAAGATTATACAATCTCAATTACTGAACACCTCAGAGTGTGTATGTGCAGACGCACAAACACACACTCACGCTTATTTTCTAAACAAGACCGTTATTAAAACCCTTTACACGTATAATACACTGATTACAGAAGCAGATACTCCTCAAGTTATCCATAACTGGAGTAAAGCTTAGGATGCACTTGTGCTAGTCAAAGCCCAAATTCTACAGAAAATACATTCCATCAAGCCCCTGATACTGCCAGAAAAATATTAGCTATAGATCAATTCCTGGCCCACTGATACTGTGTGGCCAGATGTGCCTCCTGCCCATTGAGTGGGATCGCATTCTCCAGGTACAGGGCAAGGATTCCCAGGAGGCTTTGTTCATGCCCAGAACCTCAGAACACCATAGAGGGTGGAGTCCCTGGTCGCTCAGTAATTGAGGGTATGTCTACACTGCAGGACTCAAGTCTCCCGGCCTGGATAGGCAGACTCGTGCCAGTTTGCTCAAATGAGCTCACTAAGAAGAGCTGTGTAGAAGTCATTGGTTAGTGACTTGGGCTAGCTGCCTGAGTCCAAACCTGTCCCGCCCTTCCTCTACCCCGCCCCCTGGGTCCGAGCTCAGGCAGACAGTCCAAGCGGCCATCCATGCCACCTCATCCACATTACTATTTTTAGCACAGCTGCTGTAGAAGAGCTAGTTCAAGGCTACCCACGCGGGCTGGGAGGAATGCTCCTCACTGCAGTGTAGACACACCCATAGGAACTTACTGGCTAATTGGCTTTAAAATTCTTGAAGAAATCTGTCGTCCCACACAGCAGTGGGGCCCAGAGCGTTGCAGCCACCACGATCCCAGTTCAACCCCCCCAGGTCTCCCATCTGCCACGCCTCACATCACACACATGTTGGGCAGGGAACACCGTTATGGACTGGCCTTTGTCCTGCCCTGCTTCCATTGGCCAGGGTGGCTGCTCGGTGTAACAGAGATCTGATTCCCATGAGCACCTAACCCTTTGAACTGCTGCAGAGCTCCCAGTGCGCGGGAGGCATGGAGCCCATCCACAGCCCCCTAGAGAGGAGCCAGAGGCTAGCGGTTTCCTTAGTCCTACCAAGGCTTTGGCTTTAAGAACCTTTACATCTGGTCTGCAATCCAAATGTGGGGCTGGCTTTGAATCCCTTGCATAGCACTTGGCCGAGTTCCACAAATCTGCCATCTCTTCTCTCTCATATATGATCAGTAGGCCACATTCCATTTCCATTTTTTCCAAAAATTTGAGTCACAGCTAATGCCCCATTTATCCCAACTGATGTCTAAGGCACCATGGAAATCTTCTGTTCATATGTAACACTGAATCCATATAAACCGCTTTATCAGCGGGTTAAAAAGGAGACTTCCCCACAAAACTGCCTCGTACTGTTCACAGATACTTTAAGCCTGTGACTCAACGTTCAAGAGTTATCTTAAAGACACTATTTAGATAGCTATCGGGCACTGCATGTGCCGATCCCACTTCCTTGGAATTTACATCGTAGAATTTTTAGCATGCATTTTAAAGATTAATAATTTAAAACAAGTTGTAACCTTGGTAAGATTTAGCCTTATGTTTTCATCCTCCTCCTAACTATCCAACATTCCACTTTATAGGGGAACCTGAAATGGTATGCGTGAGAAATAGATCTCTATATATCTGCAACCAGTATATCTTTCATTTATGGAATTGAATACAAGCTCATATTCGGAGTGCAGCATTTACAGTCTAATTTTGAATACATAAAATATAGTCCCATTACAAATTCATCTTTCATTGCAAAGCTTTGTTCTTGTAGCAACGTAACATATTGCCAGATTAGAGTCCTTAGTACAGCTAAACCGTTTTCCATCTCCTCCATTCCCCAAACACGACCCAGACAGACAGGTCAGGCTATCAACGTTGTGCTTACCACAGTAATATTGCAACATGTCCCATTATAGGTTATGTCTGCAGAGACTGTGAGCTGAGGCCTGGCTGCCGGCACCTCCTAATGGAATTACATAATTTGGAGGCATGTCATCTAAATCTGAACAAATTGGATTCTCTTGTCATGCACTATTGAATCAAACGGAAAAGAATTTTCAGTGCTGTTATCTATGGCAAACCAAAGAGAGCAAATGCAGCATCACTAATATTTTAATAATGCCATGTGTATAAAAAATGTGTCACATAAAACATGGCAAAAGCATGGGGGATATGAAGGTTAGCTAATCAAAACAGTATTGCAAGCACAACACTATGTTAACAGTTGAGGGTTTTATATGCAATAGCATCAGGAAATTCAAAGTTATGATTTCACTCACCTTCCACACACAGCACGTAGAAATTTGCATGGTGTTAACATCAATACACTATAGCCAAATTCAATAGCATGTAATAGGGCAGAACTCTCAATAATTTGGTCACGTGTCACATTTACAAATATAGGAACACAGGAGGAACCATCAATTGGAAGTAGTGAAGGAACTGAACCTGGGAACCAGAGCTCTGAGTTCCCTGCCTTGTGCACAGGAATAGGAAAAAGTGACGACATTCATGACGCTGCCAGAATCACAAACCAATCGGGGGGATATTTATGTGCTCTCGGGTGTGAATAAGGTTAACTCTGGTTGCAAAAGCAGAGGCTTTTTGAAAAAAAATAAAAATCTCTCTGAATAAAACATGATGTATGAGGCTTTCATGTACATGATTCAATTCTTGTTAAAAAAAAATACAAACAAAACACTGGCACCTTTGACTGTGCAGCTATTACATCTAATAACTGCAGGCCCCCAAGAAAAACACCTATGGATTTGCATCCTTGGGACACCAGAACTCCTACAGCAAAGGGTGCCTCCTACTGTCCAGGCGCTCCTTAGCACATGTGTGTCCCTGGTCGGTGTACGAAGAGGGTTCACAGGAAATCAGACTTTCAGATGAAGGCATGTGTGTTTGAGACACTTGTCACAGAACAAAAACCAAGAGGGCCTGATTCTCTTCTCACAGCACGTTTACACTAGCTTCATTCTACCCAGCTCAGTGTGGTTACTCCTGATTTACACCTGGAGAGGGGAGCTGGAGAGACACGGGAGTAGAACCAGGCTCAGGGTGTTTACTGCACTCCACATATGTATGTGTTTGCACATATCTCCACCCCTGTATCTCCTGTACTGCCTGTATCTCCACCCCTCTGTGCACCGATAAACATTATCTCATACTACAAATAAACAAAAATCTCATACTGCACATCCTCTAAGGGTTATAACTTCGGTATTTTAAAAGAGAAAAAGTCTCCATAAGGGCCTAAGGCGCTTCACTTCCATGTGTCCATCACGCTCTGGCAAATGCGTGGTTTGACTGGGAGCTCTGCCTGAATAAAGACAGAGCCACGTGAAGGGTATGGCTGCAGCAAGTCTGAAGTTTTTCAAAAGGAGCCTGTCATAAGTGTAAAGTGCTGGAGAGGGTTAATGTTACCTGAGAACAAGTGTCGTAAGAGCTTCCCTGCCATGAGAGAGGGAGGCAGGGGTTTTAGAGTTAGTTTTCAGTTTGGGCTTGCCATGCAACATGGGCAAGGGTCCGGGAGCTCATCTCTAGCTGTGGAGATGACTCAACTTTCCTTCTTATATTCCTACTTAGCTAATTGTGAGTAATATTTTGATTTTGCATAAAGTCTGTACCTATTGGGGTGTCTCTGTCCATTTCAGATGAGAAGTTAGAGAATTCTAAATTGTAAGCTGTACTGTGCCTATGTTCTATGCTCTTTTCTTTATTAAATCTTTATAAAACGTTTGGTTTACTTCCCTTAAGGTTTCCTTTGCTTCCAGGCTGGGAAGAGAGGAGGGAGGGGGAGGTAGGTAAACGGATCAGCTCGGGGTATAAGCTGAGGAACGGCGTCTGTCTCTCTCTCTTCAACGAGAAGAGAGGAGGGGGGAGGTGACACAGCCTCCAGGTGTCTGACTCTGGCTCTCAGGGAGGGGGACAGAGTTAGGGTTTTGGGGAGTCTGAGTACCCCAATCCAGGGCCTTGGATATCTACTCAGATGGTGGCAGCCGTGGTTCTCCAAGTTCCCAACTGGTAAAAGGGGGGAGTCTTGGGGTGTAGAGAATTAACTTGGCTGGAAAGCAGCTTAGAGTTATTCGGTCTGGCATAAAAGAGTCCCTTTCTCTGTACTCAAGAGCATAGAGACTGGGGTACCCACTCTAACAGCCATTTAGTTGTGAGTGCAGAGAGATTTCCTCAGCGTTCGCACTTGACATTCTGCCGTCTTGCTTTGCTCCTCTCCACTCCACTGACATTCCTCCCCCCAAGATCTTCAGTTAGCTTTCCCTGGCTAAGTACAGGGTCCACCTTTCCTGCTCTTCAGCTGCTCAGCTTCCTTCCACCCAATCTAACATTCCCTCCTCGTCTCTTACTTGCTTCCTTCCCACACTCACTATTTATTATTTGTAATACGGTAGCTCCTAGATGTGCCCGTTGAAGTAACAGTCCCATTGTGCCAGGCAATGTACATACACACTGTAACAGACAGCCCCTTCCCTGAGAACTTACAGTAAACACATGACGGAGACAAAAGATGGGGGGACAGGAAGTACAATTATTCCCATTTTACAGATGGGGAACAAAGGCACAGACAGATTAAATAATTGTCCCAAAATCACACATGGAATCTGCAGCAGAATTAAATATCGAACCCAGGGCTCCTGAGTCTTAGTCCAATACATTAACTACCATACCTTCCTTCCTCTCTGGTTATATGTTTGTATTTTACCTGCATGCTGTTCATTTAGACTGTCTGCTCTTCCAGGCAGGGATCTATGTCCTTCTGGGGACTGATACAGAAAAAACAAACTATCTGATCAAGATCAGCTTGCTTACACTCTGGTTTCTCAGGAATGGCCCAACAAAATTTTATTGAACTTAGATAAACATTTCACCTTTGTGCTGAGAACAGAGAAAGTTCATTCCCAAAAATTATTGTGACGTTATAAGGCCTGCAAAGAGGGGCTCACCCACAAGTAGAATTGTAATATGATTCGCATGATGGCGTAAACTAATCATGAAAATCATGTTACACAATTATGTCGATAAATTGTATTTCAACTTCAAAGGTGACCAGGTGTTTTTCCCTTCTTCACACCTCAAGTACACCACTACACATATGCACTATATGTGCCAACTACCTATTTGTATAGAGAACAAAGAAGAAATACTGTCAAATTACTAAATTGTCTCACAACCTGGAAGTGCATACAACACACAGGCAAACGAAATGCTGGTTAGTTACTAGTCTCGATCCGTAGACCAGTATTGAGAGCAGTCTGGCAGATATTCCCAATGCACCACCAAGAACTGAATATTATCATGTGATTTCACATACAGTCAGACAACACCAAAACAGGATCCAGTTCTGCACAGCGTTACAACCACAAACTGCCTTAAATGGAAGTCTGGATAGTCATTATTATTCATTCAGTTGTGAGGCTTTGCAAAGTCAATTCCAAAGCTTGTAGCGCCTAAACATTTATGGGTCAAATTCTCCACTGATGTAAATCAGTGTAGACCATTGATGTGAAGATACCTATTAAGAGTATCACCCGAAACTAAGAAATTGGCAAAGGAGAAGTAGCTTATCTCCATAAGTAAGCCACTCTCCAGCAGGCTTGTTTACAAATACCATTACTGCACACTGATGCCGAGTGAAGCAGTGATTAAAGATTGGTATATTAATCAGCTGCTGTGACTTTCTTATTAGATATTCAGTTCAGGAACTATCTACAAGAACACTGATATTCTGCCACGGGACTCTTGATCGTCTGTGCACTAAAAACCTGGAGTAGCCCTTGTAAAATTAAAGACAGAGCTGCCCAAGGTGGCAATTGCTGTGACAAAGGGATCTGGAAAGACCAACTCTTAAGCATTTCCCTTCCCACAAAAGAGAGGACTCTGCCAAACAGTGAGACGGGACAAGACAGCTGAAAATGCAGCCACTTTGTTTTAGAATATATTACATTAATCTCCTCTGACTGCATAGTTTCTATGTAAAATTTTTAAAAAATTAAAAAGTTTAGTACCACCAAATATCCTGGTATTTCACGTGAAATCTGTGGTCTTTTGATGATTTATATCTCCTGTTTCCAAAGCCTGCTGAGTGGTGCTAATGCCAATTGATCTTTTAAAGCCTTTGAGAGAGATTATCCGGTGGCTTAAATATTTTCCATACATAATATTAACACTGGGAGGCCAGGCATGCTGATATTGCTCCTGCAGAAGCACAACAGTTTGTTGGTACATATATTTAAAATCCACCCCACACCATAACTCCACAATATATATTAAATCTTTGGAGCAGTCACTCATCAAATCAATAATATCACAGCTGAATTAAGCAACTTAATGTAAAGGTGTGGGGAGAGGGTGTAATTGATTGGAGTTTTCCTGATTGCTTCATTCTATTTCCTTTATCAAACTATTTTGTCATTATCTTCAACCTGAGCAGTTTTGCCATGAAATTACCTTGCGCCCATCTGCAGAGACCAAGTTCTCCTACTTGAGAACGTGGGATTTTTTAAATTGTTTTTCATTAACCTAAAGATTCTTTAAAGTGAATTCAACAATGAACCTCAGGTCAGTCCAAACCGGATACTACACAGACCACATCTCTCAGTGGTACGGAGCAGGCAGTAAATCGTGAGCCGACAGCCCAGCACTAGTGGTCTCCGCCTAGTTGTTAACCCAAGTCCATCCTGTGGATCAGACTCTGATGTCAGAACACAAGTGGTGCTGCTGTGATATCACTGAGTGACATCACCGATGCTACGGGATGAAATTATGTCACAGCCCGATGGCCACCAAGGACCTCTGGTGCTAAGAGCACAGATATCTCTATAGCTTCAGCTAGAGAGCCCAGGCTCCCTCGCTGGGGGCTGTAACAGACTCGTGTTCTCTGGGGATCAGGCACCAAGGGGGATCTGTAACACACACTCACCATGGGTCACAAACTGCACGATTCCAACCAGACATTAAAAAGAGCCTACTTCAGAAGGTTAACAGTGGATTACTGGGTGCGCAGTTTTTATCTTCACAAGTGAAGCAAAATTATTACAATATAGACAACGAACAATTTTCCTTTGAATCTACAACATCATAACTTCATTGGTAAAGCACTATTCCAGTTTCCTTTGATATCTCCGCGGACAACTGGGGAGTGTGAGAGGAGAGGAAGAAATCAGCTAACTTTCAAATCCTCTCTCTCTCTCTCTAAACTACATTTCATTCTAGCCTATGTACAGCACTGAGCACAATATACCATGTAACCTACCAAGAACTGATAGTGTAGCGGGACGTTCGCTAGGCTATAGAGGGAGACCAGTAATAAAGTTCAAGGAGACCAATGAGGCTCAAAACAAAACGTGTTTATTCGGCTGAGGTGGCAGCCGCCCAAAAGCGTGAAGAAACTGCCACACCAACCACGCTTAACTTACAGTTTTATAGTCTTGGTTAACTACGCAGTTTCTTTATGTGTTACATGATTGGCTAGCCCATATTGCTAGGCAGATTTAGACTACGCACGTGGAGCAGGCACGTGGTAGGAACAGCGTGATTGGACAGAATTTCGCGCCCTTTTTGCAGGATTGTTGCATTGCTTGTGCACAGA
This sequence comes from Sternotherus odoratus, assembly GCA_032164245.1. Classification (NCBI taxonomy): domain Eukaryota; kingdom Metazoa; phylum Chordata; order Testudines; family Kinosternidae; genus Sternotherus; species Sternotherus odoratus. The sequence goes on along the minus strand of JAVMKO010000009.1, from coordinate 83,272,717 downwards.
ACATGCAATAGCAACATATTGCTTTTGATGAGGTAGTGATTGCACAAATGTGCAAAACCAATTGTTACATGATTGATTCAAAACATCTTCATAACCTTATCAAAATAAACATTATCATTAAACAATAACTATAACTATCTATTATTTTCCTTAATGGAGATCTTATGTTTTGATCTTTACATATCTGCATCAACATTTATCATTATTTGCTTTCTTCAACCCTCACATTCCCTCCTTTTTCTTGTTGCTAGTTATTGCAAACTAGCAACACTCTAAACATTATTTTCACCAGTTGTTGGTAATCTTGAAATATTAACATTATTCTTTTGGATCATAACAGATTACAGGATCTAAACTACTTTTCAGACATACAAAATATATATAACATAACAAGATAAGATTAAACAGAAGAACTTATTATAAACAAAAATATTAAAAATAGTATACTTCACACATATTGAACAAACCCACCTCTGCCCCTTTTCCTGAGAAACATTACAGTAACATTTTGGGGCAGCAGGTGAATAGGATTTTCTAAGGAATACATTATAACAAATGTTCATACAGTAGTGCAGGTTTTCAGAGTGGTGCTTGGTCACCTGACTCACAAGAGGTAGGTTGAACATCTTGCTGACTAGGTGGCTGGGCTGGTTTGCGGAAGACGATTTGCAGAGGGTTGGAGCTTTTTACGGAAACCTGCCAGTTGGGTGGAGGCGATGTGTGATCAGACTTGACACGGGTATAATGGATCCATGGCTTAACACCGGCTAATTTAACAGCAGTGGGAGTGGTAAGGAGAACAGTATAGGGGCCCTTCCATTTAGGTCCCAAGGGGTTAGTTTTCCAGTCCTTGAGCCATACAGAATCTCCTGGGGAGAAAGGGTGTAGAGCAGTGACAGGGAAAGGAAACTTGAGCTCACTAACGTAGGTGGATAATTGAGCTAACACTTTGCTTAGGAGCTGAACTTCTCTGATAAGATCTTGTTTTCCCAGAAGGTAAGTATCCCCTTTCAAGTGGCGGACCCCTAGCGGTGGTCGGCCAAACACTAGCTCATAGGGTGAGAGCTTTAAGGATCGTGTGGGAGTGCATCAAACTCTGAGCAGTACCATGGGCAAGGCTACAGTCCATGATAGGTCGGTCTCCTGACAAATTTTACCTAGGGCATCTTTTAAAGTCCTATTCATTCTTTCAACCTTTCCTGACGCCTGTGGATGGTATGCACAATGGAGTTTCCAGGTGATGCCTAGGAGTACTGACAAAGAGCGGATGACCCTGTGAACGAAAGCGGGACCATTGTCACTTCCAATGTGTAATGGGAGTCCAAATCGGGGGATTACATCTCGGAGCAGGGCCTTAGTAACTTGCTCAGCTTTTTCATTAGTGGTAGGCCATGCCTCAACCCAGCCGGAATATGTGCAAACCGCTACAAGCAGGTACTTGAATTTCCCAGACTTTGGCATTTCAGTGAAGTCCACAACTAGTGATTCCATTGGACTATATCCTATATGCTGGACTCCAGGTGGTCGAAGAGGTCCTACACGAGGATTATGTTTTGCACAGGTTTGACAACGTAGGGCAGCACGTCTGGTGAGTGAATGTAGACCATTTATGTACAGTTCACGGTCTAGGAGTTCAGTTAGACTAGTGCTACCTAAATGGGTCTGTTGATGTAATTCCTGGATCAATTCCCAAGCTACCACTGCGGGCAGGAAGATTTTATTATTTGGCAAGACATATAAACCTGATCGCTTTACTCCTTTTTCCTGTTCAGCCCAAAGTTGTTCTTGTGCAGTGTAGTGTACTTCAGCAGGAATCATTTCAGCCACATTGAGGTGCTGGATATGAATAACTGGAGATTGCTGACGCGCTGCATTCCTTGCTTCTTCATCCGCCTGTCGGTTTCCTTTTGCGACAGGATCCTCACCATGTTGGTGTCCTTTGCAGTGCATTACAGCAACTTGCTTGGGCATCCAAACAGCATTTAGAAGGGCCAGAATTTCATCTGCATGCTTTATTTTCTGTCCGTTTGAAGTCAGAAGTCCTCTTTCCCTGTATATGGCACCATGGGCATGGAGTGTTAGGAAGGCATATTTTGAGTCAGTGTAAACATTGACCTTTTGCCCTGTTGCTAGTTCAAGTGCTCGACGGAGGGCGACCAGTTCAGCCTTCTGGACGGAGGTGCCAGGAGGAAGTGCCTTTGCTTCACAGACAGTGCCTTGATCGTTGACTATGGCATACCCTGCCAAACGTTGACCCTGATCAATAAAACTACTACCATCGGTGAAAAGGACAGAGTCAGGTGTGGCTAAAGGTGTATCCAGTAAGTCAGGTCGGCTAGAGTAAACTTCTTCCATGACCTGAAGGCAATCATGTTTTTCAGTGGGATCTTCTTCTACTGGCAATATAGTTGCAGGATTAAGGGTGGAACAGACAGAGATGGTAACAGAAGGATTGTCTACTAATATACTTTCATACTTAAGGAGTTTGGTGTTTGTCATCCAATGATGGCCCCTGTGTTCCATTAGGGTGACCACAGCATGTGGGCACTTTAAGGAGATTGGTTGTCCTAGGGTGAGTTTACTTGCCTCTTCAGCAAGAAGGGCAGCTGCAGCTACGGCACGTAGGCAGGGTGGCCATCCTTGTATTACAGTGTCTAGTTGCTTAGAGAAGTATGCTACTGGTCGCGGCCAGCTACCGATGGTCTGGGTTAAGACACCAACTGCAATACCTTTTCTCTCTCCTACATACAGTGTGAAAGGTTTTTCCAAATCAGGGAGGCCTAACGCAGGGGCTGTCATCAGGGCAGACTTGATATCTTCAAACCCTTTTTGTTGTGTTTCTGTCCAAATAAAAGGATCTACAGCCCCTCCTTTTGTGGCCTCATGAAGAGGTTTAGCTAGTGTAGCATAGTTTGGGATCCAGAGACGGCAGAAGCCAGCAGCTCCTAAAAACTCGCGCACTTGGCGTCTGTTTGTAGGGGTAGGAATGGCACAGACTGCCTCTTTTCTCTCAATGTCCAGCATGCGGATTCCTTTTGTGAGCTTAAATCCCAGATATTTTACTTCCTGTTGTACTAGCTGAGCCTTTTTCTTAGAAACCTTGTAACCTTTGAGATAGAGATGTTTTAAGAGATTGGCAGTAGCCTCTGTGCATTCAGTGTAGGTACGAGCAGCTACTAGAAGGTCGTCAGCATATTGAAGGATGTTCCAGCGGTTACCTCCTTGTGTGAGAGGCACCAAGTCTTGGGCTAGGGCTTGTCCGAATAAGGAGGGTGAGTTACAGAATCCCTGTGGGAGGCGTGCCCATGTCATATGAGTCTTTTGACCAGTATCAGGATGTTCCCATTGAAAAGCGAAAATAGGCTGACTGATGGGTGCAATCCGGAGACAGAAGAAGGCGTCTTTAAGATCTAGCACTGAGAACCATTTGGCATTAGCTGGTACCAAACTGAGAAGAGTGTAGGGATTTGGTACTACTGGGTGCAATGGGATCACTCTTTTATTCACGGCCCGTAAGTCATGTACAGGTCGGAAGCTTTTATCAGGCTTCTCCACAGGTAGCAAGGGAGTATTCCAGGCTGACTGGCATTTGACGATAATACCAGTGTCTGATAATTTTTGTAAGTGTTCATGTATGCCAATTACTGCTTTTCGAGGTAGAGGATATTGGGGAATGGAGACAGGAGTTGCCATGGGTTTTAGATCAATGATTATGGGAGGGATGTCAACTGCCAGTCCAGGTGGATTATCTTCTGCCCATACACCTGGGATATTGAAAGCTTGCCAGTCTTGTCTATTTTCCATGGAGGTGTAAAGTCGCCATTCTTCTTCTACAGGGAGTGCTAACATAAGGCTTTGAGTTGGGGATGGTTTTTCTCCTAATTGCATTTTCATGTTTCCATCACTATCAAAGGTGAGAGTGGCTCTGAGTTTTGACAGCATATCTCTCCCAAGGAGGGGAATGGGACATTCAGGTATATAGAGAAGTTTATGGGTAACAACGTGGCTTCCTAATTTACATGCTCTCTCTTATAAATAGGGACAGGGTTTCATTTGTCCTGTTGCTCCAACGATAGTGGTTTGTTGTTGGCTCTCAGGGGCTACTTTAGTGTTAACCACAGACCTGGTAGCTCCTGTATCAATTAGAAAGTCTATGAACTGGCCTCCCACATTCATACAGACCATCGGTTCCCCGGGGCCAGTTGTAAATACTTCTGTCGGGATCCGAGGAACCGGTCTGGCCTAATCTTGATTTCTTTCCCAATCCTCTATCACTGCCATACCAAAGGTATCTCCATCAAGTGCTTGAGCAGTTGCTGCTTTGGACCAGACAGGTGCCCCATACTCCTTTCTATTTCCCCTATTGTGTGACCCTCCTCTTCCTTTCTCACTTTCTGAGGTATTTTCACTTTCTTTGTTAGGACACTCATTCTTCCAGTGTCCAACCTGGAAGCAATGGGCACACTGGGTGAATCCTAGTCGACCTCTGCCTCGCCCTCTTCCTCCACTGCGCTGGGCATTTCCTCTTCCTTTTCCATTGTAATTATCCTGGAAGGCTGCGGCAACCAACTGGGCTCTCTTTCTCACCTTTTCTTCCGCTTTCCTTTCCTCTTCACCTTCTCGGGCAGCATATACTCGAGCAGCTACTTCAAGAATGCGCCCCATATTCATGTGGACTAATCCCTGATCCTTCTGAAGCTTACGCCTGATGTCTGGTGCACATTGACTGATAAAACTATTCTTCAAAGCTTGGGATCCTGGACTGTCTTCTGATTCATTGTCCATATCATATGGGGACCATTTACGATATCCTTCTCTCAATCTCTCTAGGAATGCTCCAGGTGTTTCTTCTCTATCTTGGAGCAAATCATGAATTTTTCGGAGGTTTACAACTCTAGGTGGCCCCCTTTTGAGAGCCCTAACAAGTAACCGATGGTATAAATCAAGGGCAGTTTTGCTATCTGGTGTGTTAGGGTCCCATCCTGGATCTCTAATTGTGGGAAATGTACTGTCCATAAAATCTAGGAGGCCATTAGGGTCTCTTGTTCCATATTCTATACGGGCTTCCTCCCTCCCTCGGCTTAGAACTAGGGTTCGCTCTTCTGGGCTAAGCAACATTTGGAGAAGTTGGCTGATGTCCATCCAAGAAGGATAGTGAGTTCCAATAATTCCCTCTACTAAGGTGGCAATAGCTGTGGGATCGTTTGTCCACGGTGCCTTTGAAGCTTTCCAATTAAGGAGATCGCTACTAGTGAAGGGAACATGCTGATACACTCCCTGGACCCGGTACTGTCCTGTGGGGTTGTCTGGGGGAGGAGGAATTAATTGATTAACTACCCGGAGAGGGAACTGTCGCACCGGAGAGGTATCGCGGTCCCTACTCCGGAGGGCATAGGAATGCTCCTTTGTAATGTTTCTTTTCTCATCCCGATTAGAATTATGATCCTCGGGTTTTCTCTCAGGGGTTAGGAGTTGTTGAAGTTTTGCCACACTTTCTTCAAGTTGCTGTAAGCCTGATTGACCGGAGTCAGTTGGTGAATTTGAGACGGACATGCCTGCTACGCTTGGCGGCGGGACTGTTGGTGCTTGCGGTATAGGCATAGGCTCGAGCGGGGCGGCCGGGACTACGGGTAACGGCATGTAAGGGGGTGGGGCTTGTGGCTCATCGTCTGGGAGGCTTGGATAGATAGGTTTCAATTCCTCCTGGGTTCCCCTGAGCCCCCTTTGTGAACGTGTGCGAAGGACTAGGCATTTGGTATATCTTTGTAACCAAGATGGATTCTCCTCCACTATATCAAACCATGCAGATATATAAGGGTACTGATCGGGGTGTTGGTGTCCCGCGAAATTGAGGACATCTCTAATAATATCCGTGTCCAAAGTCCCTATGGCTGGCCACGTGGGCTGAATTGGAAATGCCGGCCAGTCTTTTTCACAAAATTTCTTTAACAATCCGGCCTTACGGCTGCCGGTGGGAATGCGCTTTTTGAATTCTCCAAAATGCTCTAACATGCAAGTTAGAGGTGTTTTGCGGTCTTCCTTGGATCCGCTTCCTCCCATTTTGCAAACTAGGTCTTGGGGCACCCTCACTAGCCTGACTTTACAGCTGTCTTTACTTTTCTTATTTACCTCTCCACCCAGATAGAACAGATAAAACAGACACAATAGGGAAGACGGGTTCCCAACCGACTATAGAGGATGGGGGAGTCGGTTGGTGGGAGGGTTGAGGTTTACTCTCAATCGCCACTAGCCTGAGTCACCGGACGTTCCAACGGCTGACAACAGGAACCGTAATGGCCATTCACTCAGTCACACACAATCAGTCACTCCAACGAAAAGATCCCTCCCAGAGACCCTCTTATACTTGCCTCTCCGGAGACTGGCTGGAGTTTCCCTCCCTTTCCCCACGGTTGTTTTCAAAGCCTCTCCGTTGGTGCAAAAAGGCAATCTGAACGGTGAACCGGCCCACGAGCAGCCACCGGTCAAAACGGGGCCCCTCTCGATGCACCGCTTCTGTGCCGGTCCCCGAAGCAGACTCACCCCTGCAAGTCCCCAATGGACTTATCCCTGAACCTGCTCCTGATCGTCCCTCGACATCCCGGACGAGCCCCCAGAAGATGTAGCGGGACGTTCGCTAGGCTATAGAGGGAGACCAGTAATAAAGTTCAAGGAGACCAATGAGGCTCAAAACAAAACGTGTTTATTCGGCCAAGGTGGCAGCCGCCCAAAAGCGTGAAGAAACTGCCACACCAACCATGCTTAACTTACAGTTTTATAGTCTTGGTTAACTACGCAGTTTCTTTATGTGTTACATGATTGGCTAGCCCATATTGCTAGGCAGATTTAGACTACGCACGTGGAGCAGGCACGTGGTAGGAACAGCGTGATTGGACAGAATTTCGCGCCCTTTTTGCAGGATTGTTGCATTGCTTGTGCACAGAACATGCAATAGCAACATATTGCTTTTGATGAGGTAGTGATTGCACAAATGTGCAAAACCAATTGTTACATGATTGATTCAAAACATCTTCATAACCTTATCAAAATAAACATTATCATTAAACAATAACTATAACTATCTATTATTTTCCTTAATGGAGATCTTATGTTTTGATCTTTACATATCTGCATCAACATTTATCATTATTTGCTTTCTTCAACCCTCACAATAGCACCTGAGTAATGAATCTGAAGTCAGCAGATTAGCAGCTCTCAGTTCCTGCTATGGAATTTAACACTATACAATAGATTTGTTCAGTTACAATATTTAATCCCTCACAGATTGTATTGTTTTCCAGTCACTACTAACAAATGGATTGGAGTTGGATCCACTGCTCACCAGAACAAAGCACTGTTCCCCAGGAACCACATTTTAACACTTCCTCTGGGACAGCCCTGTATTACACAGGATTCTTCAAAAGTTTTACCCCGGAATGAAAGGAGAAATGATAAACGCCCACTCTCCTCTTATGTCTACTGAGCATTAACTAATTAATAATTCATGTAAAAGAAATAACACAAATTAATAAGATAGAGAAGGGATCTGAGATAGGCTAATACATTATTTTTGATTAATAGGAAACCTCTCTATTGGTGCTGGTTGGGGAATGATTTTTAATTCTCTGCAAGCAAAATTTTAACGAAATAAAACTTCAAGCAAAGGTCTGCTATGACATTTTCCAAGTTTTTGTTAAATAACAAAACCAAAAATATTTCAGTTTCCAATTTTTTCCCCATGGAAATTGAAAATTTGACAAAAAACAAACAGATTTTTTTGGGGGGAGGGCTAAAACTTTCATTGATTGAAAATCTATTTTCTGTCCAAAACATTTCGATAGAATGTTTTTTGACCAGCTCTGTTGTGAATCTATAATGCGAGAAACTTCAGAATGCTGGAAAGAACAGCTGGTAAATTTAAACAGGTAGCCCTCGTGGAATTTCCGAGGGAGCAAACTAAATCAATGTTATGAAATATGATTTTCAAATATGAACCACCTGGAACTATCGGACTGCAAAATCCAATCCTATTGTAAGAGTAAGAAACTGCAGTAACTTAGTCAACAGTGCTCAGAAAACTGCTGTCAAATGGGGCCTCAGCCGCACCAACTCTCTCTTTACAATGTGGGGTAGTGATCGATCTATTGGCGATCAATTTATCGTGTCTCGTCAAGACGTGATAAATCGATCGCCAAAGGCAGTCCTGTCGACTCCGGAACTCCAGCTCGCCAAAAGGTGCAAGCTGGAGTCGATGGGGGAGCCCACTGCTGCCGGTTCCACCCTGAGGACGGCAGGTAAGTTGGCCTAAGATGTGCCGACTTCAGCTATATTATTCACGTAGCTGAAGTTGCGTATCTTAGGTCAACCCCTTCCCCTAATGTAGACCAAGCGTAAGATCGGATCTTCGCCTGATGGAACGCAGTGCAGAACAGCGCCACCGCTCCGTGAAATGGGGAGCTGAAACTGTGAAGAGAGCACATGGAGAGGAAGGTCCCATCCATGCTTTTAATTGTTTGTTCCAAACGGGCAAAATCCTCATGCCAAAGGCAAAGAGCATCAGGCAGATATCCAGGAGAGAAGGGGAGGAGGAAATTCTTCTGAGGGTACAAACAGAAGTGACCTCTTCATTTACCCCATCTGATGGAGGACCAGAGGAGCCAGGCAAAGGCGATATTCTGTAGAAACACATTCTCTCTAGCAGACATCGACTACCTCCCCACCCCCCATTACCACTGCCTGCTCAGCCCCCAAGCTTACTTCCTCTTGCTCATCCTACTGCGGCCATGCAGGCGGTGCTTGGATTTGCCGCTCAATCACCACTCTGCAAGATGCAATAATTCGCAGTGTCTCTCTCTGTTTTTAGCACAACGCAGGGCCGGCGACAGAAATTTGGGGGCCCCCTACTCTAATAGTTTGGGCCCCCCCCCCAGCCCAGCCGGGGCCCCCCAGCCCAGCCGACATCGGCTGGGGGCCCCCCAGCACAGCACAGCCGACAGCGGCTGGGGGCCCCCCCAGCCCAGCCGCCCCCCCCAACCCAGCTGACAGTGGCTGGGGAGCCCCCAGCCCAGCCGGCCCCCCGCAGCCCAGCCGGCGCTCCCCCCCCAGCTGACAGCGGCTCGGGGCCCCCCAGCCCAGCCGGCCACCCCCCAGCCCAGCCGGCCACCCCCCCCCCCAGCTGACAGCGGCTGGGGGGCCCCCAGCCCAGCCGGCGCTCCCCCCCAGCTGACAGCGGCTGGGGGCGCCCCAGCCCAGCCGGCCACCTCCCCCCCCCCCCCCAGCTGGCAGCAGCGAGAGCCGAGAGCCGGGGAGCAGCGAAAGCCTCCCTTGCTACTCCCCCCCTCCCTCCTCCGGGCTGAGCCGCTGCCGCTGCCGCTGGCCCGGCTCTCTGCTCCGGCCGGGGACAGGCGCTCGTCCGGGGGAGAGCCGCGCCGGATGACTATGGGTAGAGCTGTACCGGGCCCCCCTAAAGTCGGGGGGCCCGGTACAGCTCTACCCGTAGTACCCCCCCTGTCGCCGGCCCTGGCACAACGGGGCCCCCTTTGGGCACTATGTTGCCCATGGCTTCTCCACCGGAAGAGGGAGTGTCTGCTCAGTCCTGCAGTCAGCCTTCAGCTCTTTTCTCCCTCTCCCCAAAAACGGCTGGTGAGACGCTTTCTCTTATAGGCTCCGGTCCCCTTTGTCAGGCGAGACACCCGATCAGCTGCACCAGGTGATGTTGCGTAGTTGCCTCCACCCCGGAGTTCTGACTTGAAAAACTATTTTGCTCTGTACGGTAGTCAATTCCTTGCCCAAGTGGGCTTCCATGTGAATAAAAGGACCATTAAGGGTAAACGACCTTCCACTGTTAGCCGTGCATCAACACCCCTGGGAATTTCAGTCCAACGTGGTGGTAAAAAGACAACAGTGAAGGCAGAAAAGCTTCCACATTCGCAAGGGACTTTGCAGTCTGCCACACTCAAAGGAATATCAAACAATTCGCAAGCTGTGCATACACAGATTCCCCAAATCATCATTCACATTTTAAAATGCAATTTAACTTCACTTAACTACACATTTAACATATGGGTAGGCCTTTACCACATGGCAAGATTTCAGCAGGGCTAAGGGGAGAGAAGTATGGGATGGTTTAATTTTTCTGGAGTGGGCTTTAGCTTTCCAAAGTGATGACTAGGTACACCAATTCAAAACACAATCTAGCGCCAGACCATGTACCAGCGGAAAGGATAACATTTGCTGAATGTGATCTGAACTACTACTACTGTAATTTGAATGCATATCTGTGGGGGGAAATAACCCTACCATTTTAAGGAAGAAATATAAATCAAAGGTATGACAGTAAACAAGTAATTTGTGAAGTCGTACTGTCTACTCAGTACAAACAAGAAATTCATCAAATAATAAGATGCTACTTTAGAAGAAAACTAGCACAATTATTTCATAATTATGGCCTCTAATCTTCGAGGGCAAGAAACCTTCCTACCTCCAGAGAATCATAATCAAGACTCATCAAAGTTCTGTAAAGCAGATCAATATGTGCTCTTGGCAGGATGAGTTAATTAATGCAGGAGCGCTCTTCTGCATGCCTCTGTCGTCAGTCTACATGTGTTAAGTATAGTTCTTTCAAAATGCTCAATAAAAGTGTCTCGCATCGCTGCAGTAAAAGTGAGTCAGAAAGGTTGCAGTGTTTTTACCTATATTATATTGGGAGGGGCGGGTGGTGTAAAACCTCCGCTTTGTAACCGGAATGGAGTTCTGTGGGCTTAAAACCGGGCGAGTGCAATGAAATCTACTCTAATCTGGATTCTTATCTCTGCCAAATAAAGTACTTGAGGGAGGAGAATGGCTCAGTGGATCAAGAAGTGCTAGGCAGCTAATTTTCTGGTTTATATACCAACACATGTGGAGAAAACACAGTGATCTATTTTTCAGTGCTGCTGTAAGATACCAGTAAGACCCTGATAACATCTGGTGAGTTAATATGCCTAAGTATTCAACAACAGATATGGTTCATAAGTGCTTTTCTTTATAAAATAAACGATTCAGCCTATCCTTGCCTCAGTATAACCAGGGTATCCTAGATTCTGTGGAGACAGGTTCAAATCCAGGCATTCATGACACAAGGTTTCACTCTTCCAAGATAGATCAACTGGAGTTCCATGCAATTTACTGTGTGTGTCTGTCTTTTTCAAATGGGACTTTCAAAAACTATGTCAGCGCAGGCAGGACCTCCATTTTTAAAGATCCCATGGCACCTTGGTAAGAATAGGAGCTTGTACAACAGGGAGGATTATGGTCAAGAACATGAGAGCAGCCAGAGGCGTGTGGGTGAGTGTAATCTCTCTCTCTCTCTCTCACTTACTTACTCACAAAGTGCTTTGGGATGAAAGACTCAGTACAATGGTATATTCTTATTATATCTGCTTTTTCAAAATGGAGCAGATAAACAGATTCAAACCATTCTGGATACTTTCCCCTTCCTCTTAAATTCTCTTTCCAGTTAGTCACTTGACACGAAGCTCAAATAGAAACTTGCTCTGCATTCTAAATTTGGGCCCCATGGTAAAAAACGGCTGACTTTTTAAATTGCAAAAGCCACTCCGACGATGCATGGTATTACCCAGCAGAGTGGATAACAGCAATGTTCCGACAGGACAGGTCTGTAAAACAGTTTTTGCTTGTATGTTCCAGTGTTTAAATTCACCAGGCAATTTCCCCTGGAATCTCTCTCTCTCTCCCTCTCCAAAGCTCTCACTCAATATTTTTTGAGTCAATGCAACAATATTTAATCATAAACGCTGGCGGATGACACAGGGACAAAGCGTGAGAAGCACCATTGCTCCACTGAATCATAGCAGGAATCACGACTATTTATAGAACGCTGTATACGTGTACATTGTGTGCACAAGGAGCATCCACTAAGACCAGGTCCTTAGAAAAGTTCCCAATCCATCTCAAATGAAGGCTATAATAGAGCATAAAGGCAACAGGACTGGATGTGCCGTTCTGAAGATCAACGCAGGAAGATTAAAGAGAAAAAGGAGTGGGTTTCGCGAAGGAATTTGGTGGAGAGGACGAGTAGCTGGGCACCTGGGAACATGATGATTGCTCCAAGCATGAGAAAAGGCAGGACACCCCACAGAAATGTAGCAGGGTAGAAGAGGACATGAGCAACAGAATGGGGGTGTGGGGGGACTACAGGACAACATGAATGCAAAAATACAAGTTTGTAGAGAAGCACTAGGAGCCTGAGCTCGAAAGGCAAGGAAAGACACAGGTAGTGGGCAGGAGAAAGAGGATTAATATTATAGAATAGCTACTAGGTCTTTGGTTCTCAGGAAATTCAGGTGCTAGAATTTGGATTTGGAAAGTAGCTTTTTCCTCGTGAGTGTCTAGGCCTCAACAGTGCCACTATTTTACTATGTGGATGGAGACAGAATTCATGCTCTTAACTTCCCTGTGGGCTAAATGGTATTACATTCTATGTCTGGAGTCATCCGAAAGGGCTCGGGAATGTGCTCTGCAATTGATCAGCTCTGGTTCCATTAGCGGGTTTTACAGTAATGGGAAAGTATCAGGGAGATACTCAGGAAGACGCATGCAGATGCCACTGTTCACAAAGCCAAATCCCTGAACAGACTCTCATTACAATGCAACGCTATTTCCAGCGGGACCAGACTCAAACGCGCACGGCACGGGTGACTGTTCTAGCTCTTTGGTGGGGTGAATTCAAAAACATCCCGCTCTGTAAAATTCATGTTCAGGGAAGGGCTTCTTGGGAAACTGTCTTGCCTTTCATACGCAACCAGCCTTTTTGTTTAAACAGTGAACGCTTTAGGGAGCAGGGAGACGCGGGCTCTTCTCATGCTGCTTTTTTTCCTGGTTTCTACATTTTGTATCCTACTCTTCTAGCTTTTCATAGAATCATAGAACTGGAAGGGACCTCGAGAGGCATCTAGTCCAGCCCCCTGGCTTGTTCAAGAGGAAGTATACAAAGCCGCACAGACCACTGAGAAAACATGGCAAACCCATCAGTTTTGTCCTTCTGTAAGCAGGTTGATAATGTACGAGACAGAAGGGCACTTCCTGCTCCTTTCCGCCGAGGGACAGAGATGTCACCATTATGCTATTTAACATCCTCTAAGGACCTGGTTTCAAACACTGCTTTGGCAGCCCTGGGTATCAGTTCAGAATCTCCAGTTACTTGACCTACAAGAACCCTGGATGTGTGGAAAGGCCTTGAGATTGGCTATAAACACACCTGGTTCGGAGGCATAAACTTTGCTGCAAGATAAGTCCCTGTAGAAACGGGCAGATAATGAGAGTGGCTACATTCAGTGGGAACTGCTGTCCGCCTGATTAGGCACTGACAGCTAGGGAAGCAGAGAGCACCTGTCCACACAGCAAGAATGATGATGTCGAAAAACTAACCCTGCAGACCATTGGCTGCTGTTTGCTGGCCTGGACAGACATCGGCACACTCTAGTGCACTCAGAGCAGTCTGGAATCCGAGCAGTGCAGAAGGAGATTCCCTCCTAGGAATTCTGCAGAGTCCCATTAGCAGCCTTACATTTACATGGGACAGATTGTGCTGCGAGTTCATTGCTTACGGCTGATGGCAGAACAGACGGCTTTGTGCACTCCATAGCTTCTCAGTCCCCAAAGAGCAAAATACAAGAGGAAAGCTGCCCATCAGGCGTTACATGTTCTTAAGTGCCATTAGGGTTATGATCCAGAACAGATGAAATACTCCAAACTGGTCTGTGTACATGGGGGCACCCACAGAGGCATATTCAAGGCTCAGGAATAACATTTTCATAGGACTTTAGAGCACAGGTGACTGTCCAACCTTCGAGAGACACTGCGAAGCCGATCCTATCGGTCTCCTTTCTCCTGTTGCTGAGGATGCAGTGGGCTGAGGGACTGTGAATGGCTATATTCATGGGCTATATTCATGGACAGTCTGTTGTATTTGTGTTCTTCTGTGTATTTTAAGCTATGATATAGAGTAGACGACCGGACCAGGGATGGGCCCGTGTAGCTATATTTTATAAATACACAGAAATAAAAATAAAGGTTAACTTTCCCTAATGCGCACTTGGTTTTGTTTCAACTATAAAGAATTCCAGCACGGAGTGTCATATAAGCACTATCTTGGGTGAGGTTTGATTTCTTGGCCCAGAGGAGAGGATGCAGGTTTTTCCTACTTTCCAGTAATTCATGCATTAAGAAGAACGTTAGCTGAAAGGCAAGTGCAGGAGGAGGGTAGGTTGGATTGGCTGATGGATGGACGATATAAGATTGGCTGAATCTCACTGATTTCAGCTGAGAGAACTGACAGGGCTTTGTACACAAACTGTTTTCTGGTCTGTAGTTTGCTTTACTCATCCCAAAAAACCTGTCTGGCAAAGGATCCATTTCCTGGTGCATTCCTATCAGGAACTAAAATATTAAAACAGCCAGATGTATATACAGCAGTTACCTGTGCTTTGTGAACGTGCAAGCTGAACAGCACAGATAGTACATGCAAGAGAATCCAAGTCTGCCAGCTCTGGTATTAGCAGGTGAGCCAAAAGGTAGCTAGCTTCCTGCCAAGAGAGGAGGAGCTGTGCTCAGCTGGAAGGATAGGATGGAAACCACTCTGTATACAGGTTACATGAGGTGCAGTATGTTATGAAGCCAACCTAGTGGGGACAGACTTTTCAACCACAGTTTAATGCTCAGTTCACAGCTAGCAGAACATCTTCTGGTTAAGAACTGAGGCAGACAGACAGGGCTGCTTGGATTCTGAGAGAGCGCAGGTTCTTTTATCTTGTATAAAAGGAGGTGCCTTCCTCTTAGTTTGATCAAGTCCATTGCTATCACTTAAGAGCTGCTGATCTGGTTACCACCAGGGGCATCACAGCTTGGAGAGAGCACACAAAAGTGAGCACTAACAGAATCAATAAAACCACGGGGACAACACAATTCCCAGTCGTGTGTGTGCTCATCTTGGATGATTATGTACTGCCTCTGGTTGTTCTGCCCTCTCATCTCATTGCAAGCTGGATTATACCTGGCCCTTGAGTGAAGGGATGGGGAACTGGAGAGGAAACTTCTGGAAGGAAACGTGCTCCACCATAGCTGTCCAGGTGCACTGGGAGAAGCAGGTTGCACCATCCAAGAGGGAAAGATGAAGAGCTGATGTGATGTTTGTGTCCCTCTGCGTGCAAGGGAGCTGGGTGTGTGTGACTGAGTCTCTCACCCTTGGGATGAGGTGATTTCACATCCAGGGCCACATGCAACTGGCACAGACTGGCCCTCGGAATTTTAGCTCCTCCTTTAAAAACGGTCACTTTAATAACATATAGCCTGTGACCAAATCATGCAGTAACACTTGCCTACAGCAATGAGAAGAGGTGACTTGATCAAGTACCCACATGGGGCAAAATTTTTTGACAGTGGAGGGTTCTGTAATTTAGCAGACAAAGGCATAATGAGGTCCAATGGATGGAAGCTGTCTGGGCAGATTCAAACTAGAAATAAGGTGCAAACTTTTAAAATTGAAGGGAATGAACCACTGGAAATCCCCCCCGGGGAGGTGGCAGACTCTCCATCACTTTGAAGTCTTTAAACCAAGAGCATGTGCCTTTCGAAGAGATCTGCGGTAGCTTCACCAGCAGCTATGGTCTTCATGGAGGAATTCCTGGTGAGGGTTGACGGCTATGTTACGCAGGAGGTCAGACTATATCCCCCAATGGGCCTTCTGGGGCTTCAAATCAACCCATCAATCAAAACTGATCAAAATCCAAGGGCACAGACTGTACGTCAGGCTCCTGGTAATGACCCGCTCCAATGAACAAGCCGCTGAATTCAGTGGAAAGTTCTGCGGCGTATCCCCACGTTCAAACATGATCTTTTTCAAGTGAGCAATCAGGAGTAGGGGATGCTGTAGATGAGAAAAACTACAGTGGCAGTGTGAAGCAACACTTGTCTTGGGGTTGTGGAGAGAGCGCTGAGGGCCCTGAGTTAGTCTTAGGGATCTGGAAGGGGAGATAGCCCCTCCAAAATAAACCTATCTTGCATGGGATGAACCCCTAGAGGCAGCTGCTAGGAGGCGGATATGTGCCCAGTCCTATTCTCATCCTGCCTAGAATTAGGCTGACCAGACAGCAAGTGTGGAAAATCGGGGCAGGGGGTGGAAGGTAATAGGAGCCTATATACGAAAAAGCCCCCAAAATTGGGACTGACCCTGTAAAATTGGGACATCTGGTCACCCTACCTAGAATTAAAAGGGGTCTTAGTTTAGTCTTAGTTCCTTTATGGCTAACACTTGCAAACTCGCATTCTGATCAAGTAATCAAATTTAAGAACAGACTCTGGTTGCTAGCCCCAGAGCCAGGAGTGGTCAGAGGCTTCACAAAGCTGTATCTGCAGAATGGAGAAACTGTACTTTTGATTAAGATGCAAGTTCATCGGGCTCAGAGAAAACGGTCTTGTTATGCAAAAAGAAGAACCAATTTTTCATTTATAATCACTTTAAAGAAAATATTTCTCACCAGATAGACATTTCTCTCAGCACCTGACTTTTCCCTGGATTAAGTGCCTCTATCACGATGCCAAAGACGGGCTCAGAGAATGGGAAATGCTGCAGACATTCATCTTGCGCAAGTCTCATCTTTCCTGTGGATTTGGCAATTACTGCAAACAACATAGGATGAACTCAATAGCAGGTGAGTGAAAAATTGGATCTGACAGCACTAATTGAGCCTCAAGTCCCATTTACTGAAAATGATCTGGCATAATTAAAAATTCACAACTGGAGACTAGTTGTGGTGAACACGATACATTATGGGTTCTCTGAAATACTCGACTCTCTGAACTCTAGACCTGTAGCCAAAACAGCTACTGCTGTATTGATGGAGTAATTCCAGAAGAACAGCAATCGAAGAAACCAACAGAAACTTCAAAAAAAAATAATAATGAAAAATGAGAGTTAATAATGACTAGAAACAAAGGGCTTTTTAGAAGGGGTCAGACTAGTCCAGGATCTTGTTTCTGGTACAGTCCATTATATCACATTTCACAGGAAGACTGATAAAACCATAACAGTCTGGTTTATGCAGCGTTGTACACATGAGAAACCAAATCCTTTCTGACACTTGTGATCAGGCTCTGGTCCCAGGCTGGAGACAGAAATTGGACTGTTTTTACCACAATTTTAACTTGCTTAGCTACAACTGAAATGGCCATAAAATAGTCCAGTCTGTTAAAAGCCAAAGCACCATCTCTATTTTGCATTTGGCTTCTTTCTGAATTCTTAGGGTGATCTCATACCTTTAGAGTGGTAGTTTCTCAAGTTGCTTATTAAAGTCTCCCTCAGAGACTGCAGTCCACTGCAAAGGCAACACTCCAATTCTTCCTAGAGATTTACAGGATTCTCTCCAGCTTCCTTTATGGTAACTTTACCTTCTCCATGACCTTTATTTTGCCTATCCTCACCCATGGTAGCCCGGGTACCTTTCAGTCAGTACACAGTTTCATGTAGTATATGTGGTTTAAGTGGATGTTATTTGCCCGTGCACCTGACTCCTCGGTGTTTGTGTTCTCTCCCACTGACGAGAGGGGGATGGGATTTTCACTTCCCACAGAAAGGTTTCGTTCCTGAATTCCCCCTTTCTTCACCACTCTCCTGGTAGGTTCTGTTTCAAACGCTCAGAGGCATAAAAATCCATGACGCTTTAAATATGGGGGAAGATCCGCAGCTGGCGCAGCTCCTGGGGAATCAGTGGGGATACGTGGATTTACACCCACCACAGATCTGGCCCACAGTGGCTTTTCCTCTCTTTCTGCTTCCTTTTTCCTTGTGGTTTTAAAATCTCTTACAAAGCTCATTGCTGCTGCTTTACTCTGAGGGAAATCGCTCTAATACGACACTAAACATCTTCGTTCAGGGATTGTGGCTGCACAGTGCAGCGCCCACACTCCTATCCTAAACTCGCTCCTTTGGGTTATCCTAAAACCGTGTCAAGAGGCCAGGCCTTTCTTGTAGATGCCACAAGATCTGCTCATAAATATGGCTGCTTATAAGGCCTCTCCACACTGCTGCTATTCAGTGGGTTCAGCACTTATTCTCTTAACCAGGGATTTCAATAGCACAAAGCATGTGTGTATATTCTGGGATATATTTTTCCCCACTGTAAGGCAATTTAGGATCCAGTTTAGGAATCCATCTGTTTGCAAGCTTAATTTAACCAAAGTTAACTCAGAGTAGTTCACCGGCAAATGTTTTTGTTGCTGTTTTATCATCCCCAACCTTGAGATTTCTTCATTAAATGAAACATTTTAATAAACACACTCTGATGGGGAGGACGTGGGAAGCTGACTGTGCCTTCAGCTTGAGGCGTGCTCACTGGGGAATAAAAACCTTGATAAACAAGGGAAACAAAGCACATTGTGTTCCGTACACAAACATACTAATCACTGTTAAATTATAGGCCCCAGATCATTTCGAGTGGCATACAACTTTCCATTTATAAGTGTTTTTAATAACTGTGCTCATCAAACAGGAGAGATTTAACGGAGCTGGAGACGGAAGGCATTAATCTAACACTCCATCAAAGCACCTCGTCCCTGACAAGTAGAATGCTTACAGGAGCAAAAGGATAATTATTTAATCATTAGCCATTTTGAAGGCCAATAGATCTGCTGTGGTAAGATTATTTTTTATCTCGACTGCTACATGGAACCCAGCTCCTATCCCTCAAGACCGGGAAGGATGTGCCATGCCGCTCAGTCGTTGGTTCTATTACATTTTGTTTCTTTATGTCCTCTGGTAACAGAAAACATTCGCGACACCAATCCTTGCTCACAAACTGAACGAGGAGAGACGCAGTTCAGCCATTTGCATCACAGAAACAGCCAGCATTGTCTTCTCAGCCACTGCACAGAAAATCCTTACTGATGCAACGGCTACGTCTGACCTGCCTTCTCATAACCCTCAAGACTGAAGCGCTAACGGCACTCACAAATATTCCCCCTGTGGAACGTAGTGCACCTAGGAGGTGACAACAAAGGCAGTCAGGGCCTGGATGTAATCTAGGGATGGAAAACATAGGGACAGTTTGACAGGTCAGCCGGGGCTCCCATTGTGGTGCCCACCTTAGTATCCAGGGCTGAGACGGGCATTTCTACACCTAAATGCAGTCTGCTTGGATCCCAGCAAGGCACCGCGCCAGACAGCTTGGCCTTACAGACAAGCTGCTCCTAGAGCCACCCTCGGCTCCCCGGGGGAAAGCAAGCCCCCTCCTGGGCAGGATCTGTGGTGCAGTGGAGACCACACGAGCCGGGTTTCATGGGGAGGAGGACTACTCCAGGTCTGTGCTCCGCAAGCCCTCTGGTGGAGGGAAGGAGGCCAGAGAGCCCATTGCTGGCTCCCTCCCCATGGTGGATGGCGGGAGGGAGGGGGACAGGGACTTTACAGGGACACTGCACTGTGTGTCCTTGCTGGGGGAGAAAGGAGGGTTCCTGCCGCAGAACCCAGCACAGCCACTCGCCCCGGGAGCTGGTCTAATGTCTCATTTACCCACAAGAAACTCCAACCGACTTCAACTCAGCCCACAGGGCTGCGGGTCAGCGGGTCTCTCTGCACTTGTCTACCCAGCGAGGCAGTGCCTGGCGAGCCGGGGGAGCGAGTGTGCAGCGCGCGGGCCTGCGGGTCACCGACTGGCCACACTAAGAGCCATGGAGACAAGTGTGCAGGCAGTGGATTTCCACGCTGAAGGAGTGATCGGTTAGTGACAAGCTCTTCATCCCTGCAGACCGAACCCTGGAGGGGTCCCATGAGACTGTGAACATCCCCCCCCCACCACACACACATATCCCTCTTTCTATTTCCTTTGTGTTATTCTCTGCCAGTGTTAATCTGTCCCCGCACAGCCACTAAACCTCACCAAGAACTGCAGCAGAACTATGACCACCACACCACAACGTAAGCCATCGGGAATGGAAAGCAGGGTAATAGAACAAGGCAGCTAACACACACCAAACGCACAGAAGCCCCTTCAACATGCCTGGCCCAACAAAGCACATTTATTCAGATAACAAATAACTTCTAAGAGACGTGAGCTCAGATTCTCAACGTCCAAGTAAAGAGCCACAAAGGCTGCCAAAGCGCCCTGTACGTAAACCCTAGTGGTATCATGGGTATGGGACAGAACAAAGCCAATAGGAGTGAAGTTGATGGAAGTTCAAGAGCAGGACTGGGCCTTAATGTAGACATTAACACCTTGATTTGGCAAAACATTTTGGCACATGCTTAACTTTAAGCACATACTTGAGGTTAAACACCAGCTTCAGTGCTTTGCTAAATAGGGATGGACTTAAGCACGTGCCTAAATTTATGTGCATTGCTAAGTGCTTTAAAGAACCAGGGATCTCAACTGAGCAGCATCAGACATCTGTCTTCAGCAGTACTTTCTGGTGCTTAGCATGTGTTCTCACACAATTACCCATCTAAGGGCCACCTGCAAAGAGGCATTAAGAAGGAGCCCAAGAAAGCAGCAGCCCTAAACTTTCCAACTTTTAGGATGCAAAATTCCCAGACATTCTCTCCTTCTTTTCTATTGTTGTAATAGAATATTATTATAATAGAATTATTATTCTTTTATCTTGTTGCTTAGGAAGAACAACACTCATCGCATTGGCTTAGGGAAAAATAACACTCATCGCATTGGCTTAGGGTCTGTTACATGGTTCCTGCAATCATCACAAATCTCCACTTCAGTTACCAAAAACCCACAAGAAGTTTATTGCCTTAGATACTTCCCCCATGTACATTATCCAGTCAACTCTACAAAGAAAGCAAAACAGGCAGACCTGTTCTGATGCTATTCTAGACAACATCAGATGTGTCTATAGTATAGTTATCTGGATAAGAATACAGCTAATTTTCTAAACGCTATTACTGACTATTCCACTGGATTCATTTTCTTGGTATACATGTCTTTAAAATGTCTGGTCTCCTGTCCTGGATTGCTATTACTGCGTTCATGCTGTCCTGTGTGCTGTCAGTGGCTGCAGACGGAAGAAAATTCTCACAGGATCCCATACAACCTGTCCTCCTAAATTAATGGCAAGGATGCTTCTAAGTTAGCCCAGGAAGCATCTTGTTTCAAACAAATCCATATTTATAGGCTCCCCGTGTATTTTGCAGTGCAGGTTTATTTATTACAACAAAGGCTGATAAAACAGGAAAATATATTTCTGCACCTATACTAGATGCAGTGAATATAACAGAATTTGCATAACTTTGAAGCATAATCTCCCAGAGCAACAACTAATCTGCGAGTGATTACCCTTCTGCTTGCTTTTTGCACTGTATGCTAAAATGGGATGGATGTTATTGCTCTTCTAGATTTTCTTAATTACAAAGCCATATTCCAGCCAAAACAATAAGAAGTTTAGTTAGCCATGTATTTAGGAAAACACTTGCTTTTTATTTAACCTAATAGGGTTATTCCGACTTGTAAAAACCAGACCTCTCCCAAGTTGCTACTTCCCAATACATTTTATAGCCTTGAAAAGACACTTCTGAGATTCTTCCCAATCAAATGACTGACTTTCTATTTAATAAACACTCAAAAACAGTTCAGATCTGGCGAGCTGCCACTTCATGAGCCAATGGAATAACAAGCTATTTTTAAGCCCTCTTAGAGGGTCTAATTGGTGCATTGAGTTGGAGAAGTAAAGAGGAGAAAGCAAAAGCAAAAAAAAACCCTATCAAACTATATTTGCTCTGGATAAGACAAGTAAAGACTTCATTACTAGATAGTGGAGACCCAGTCTTACAGTCAGGTATCACATTTCAATAATTATGCATCCGAGCTCTTAAAAGTTCCATGGTTATTTGGAAAAGAATATACTTTTTTTTTTTTTTAAATTGGAAAACAGTGGAATTACCCTCCCGATAATTAGGTGAAAAGTGCGTGACCCAGAAGATCCTACATGGTATTGCAATCCAGTACGTCTAGAGTTCTGACAGCGACTAGCCAGTTGAGTAACCACTGTGGCTGTGAGTTCTCCCCTTCTATAAAATGGGGATAATAATTATCCAGTTACATCACAGGGATGCGGTGAGGCTTAGTTTGTACAGAACTTTGAAAAAAGTGCTAAGTAAGATCTGGCCAATTGGTGTCAGTGTCCCTTAAAGAATCTGCAGCATATAAGGTCAGCTCACAAGTTGCTCACAAAATGATTGTACTATGCAAATAATTGGGACACCTGTCTAGGTCTCTCCCTCCACTCCCTTTTTATTGTAAAAAAACAACTGGGAAAATTCTTCTTGCCAAAGCAAAAACATTAAGTGAATAAACCCATCAACATTTTAATACTGCAAAACTTACACCAGGGATCAACAGCTCAGATGCTTCCAATGAGGCTCATAGTTGGAACAGAGTTTGGAGGTCAATTGCCGTTTTTTCTAATTGGGTTCAATTTTTTCTAATTGGGTTCATCTATTAGAATGTCTTTAGGATGGCAGCCCAGCTCCACAGATTTCAATGGAGCTACAACAATTTCCATCAGCTCTCTAGTTCTATAGACACCATCCAAATTCTATCAGTTTCTATTAATTTATTTCCTTTCCTATCTTCTACCATTGTACTTGGCCTTTAGAGCACACGAGCCTTCCGTCTTAAAATATCCATCCAGCCACAATTTAGTAATAGCTGATCACTTTCATAAGATGGAAGAACACTTCTTTCAAGATGGGATAGGCATAGGAGTGACATCAATCTGGACAGTGCTTTGAAAGAAGCTTGTATGTGCAAGAATGCTGTAGGTACACAGTAATACAGTCTCCTAACAGCAACTCAAGATTCCCCCCCCTTTTGAGGATAGCTCAGTGGTTTGAGCATTGGTCTGCTAAACCCAGGGTTGAGAGTTCAATCCTTGAGGAGGCCATTTGGGAATATGGGGTAAAGATAGGGATCGGTCCTGCTTTTGAGCAGGGGGTTGGACTAGATGATCTTCTGAGGTCCCTTCCAACCCTGATATTTATTCTATGATTCTAAGATAGAACATTAACCTTGGGCTTTGTTTTGTTTGTTTAAATCCAAGTCACTACATAGATAGACTGACCTAAGCAACATGGATGAGTCAATGCAACAGTTACAGGACTTTCTAAATGAGGAGAAGTTGTGTTGTAAGGAGCAAAGGAGGAGAGTAATCAGCACCGGGAACCTAAATACCTGTGTTGCTCACACTACTCTCCTTGATGGAAAGATATAATTAGTGCTAATAACTGGAATTACTATTGAGTTGCAATATGTCTACTGAATATTATATTAATAGTGAGGCTCGTACTCGTTTTGTACACGCTTGCTTGTATCTGAAATTTAACCACCAAGCTTCGGTGAGCTTTACCAATTTTATTTATTTGTATCTTAACAGATGAAATTGAATTCTGCCATTGATTTGATGACTTGAAAGTCTGACTTCCACAAAGTACATCATAACTGTGCAAACCATGGCCATGTCCAAAAAAGATGCTTTTTGTTTGATGCCCTGGCTTTAGCAATGCCTACTGTTTAGACCAGAGACACAGGGGTATTTATTTGGAAAAGGCCAGTCTGCTTAAGTGGAGTGTGTGTTTTGGAGAGTGGAGTTTATGTAGGTCCATCTGCTATTTCAGATGTTTGAAATACTGCTGTTATCTCTACCAGCATAGGAGCTGTTTACACATGGGAATCTAATGAGTGCCCTAGCAGGATAAACAATGGAAATGGGATGAATATTCAGACATCACGAAGTCCATTTTTTACTGACAGATCATTGGGCAAAGGACAGCCAATGGATTGAGGTGCCTAATAAATCAATACTTATCAGAGTGAATTTCATCAAAAATGACACCTCCTTATGATAACGGGGTAATTGGAAGAGTCATTCAAGGTCACCAAGCCTAACGATAGATTCGGCATATAGCAAGATAACCTTAATCATATTTAGGCAGTTAAAGGTTGTAAATCAAACAGCATTACCATGGAGATGCAATACCAACATGATTACATAAGAAAAAAATTTAAATTTAAACTTTTTGCCCAAGAAGCTGTGTGTCAACATTCTACAGCCTTTTTCTCTCTACATTAAGTTGCCAACTTTCCCATACAGGCTTAAAAGGACCGCTAATCAATATAAAATACATTATTAAGCATCACGCTTCCCCAAAACTGCCTGCTCTCTCGTGTGTGTCGGCTCATTTTTGAAGGGCAAATAATAATAAGAGCTGTTCCCGATTCCCATTCAGAATATGAAATGAAAATTTAGTACCACCATTCAACTCAGTTTAAATGTCTGAGTTGCTTCTTTGTATTACAGTCACCTCTGAGGGCTCCAACTGAGATCCAAGGCCCACTGTGCGAGGCACCAGACAAACACATAAGGGGATCGTCCCTGCTCCAAAGAGTTTCCAAAGTTAATAGGCAACAGACGAAGGGTGGAAGGGGAGCCAGAGGCACAGAGGAGGTGAACTGACTTGCCGAAGGTCACACAGCAAATCAGTGGTAGAGCCAGGAATATGAACTCAAGTCTCCTGATTCCTAAGCCAGTGCTGTAGCCTTGAGCCCATGCGGTCTCTCTGAAATATAGCAGAATTTACAGTGATATCATAAGTTATCAACGCCAGATCAAAGATGCATTTTGATACTTCAGTAACTAAAAATAAACTTCATTTCAGCTAGGTGTGCAACCCCCACAAAAACCCTTTATGACAAGGCCAGGGGAAGAGAAAAGAAAATGAATTCATGCCACAGCAAGGAACATATTCTGGCATTTAACCAAGCCTAATCACAACATGCAAACAAGAGGGCTGCTTTGCAATATAAAATCTTAGGAGGGATTATTAGCATTACAAATTATAATGAGCACAGGTAATATCAAAGAATATTCACCTGGTATGAATAAATACTCACAATAGGACACTGTCAGCACCGAGTGCAGAAACTCAGAACTTTCATGCCAGATGATCCCAGGAGGCCACTGAAGTATTCACATCATCCTGGCGCTACAAGGGAAGTATTTTAGGCTGTGCTAGAACAAGGTTTTTGTTTGACAGGCAGCTGGGATGACAGCTATAGACTGCTATTAATGGAAATAGTAGTCTTTAGTAACCCCATGTTAGCCATATTTAGAGAGGGAGCAAGAATGGCCGAAACACTGCCTTTGTGAGTAGGATGTATATTACATACAAACAAAAAACAGTGCTATCATTACAAAGCAGTGTGCCAAATGAACACCTGAAGAGTCTGCAGCTGGAACATCTGGAACGCCTGCAGACGGCAGGAGAAGCCACGCAAGTGTGAGCGCACCGATTTTGGAGCGCACCTCAACTGTGTGCAGCTCAGCCGAAAACACCGACAGAGCAGAGCACTGAGAGGAATTCTATAAAGAACAAGGAAACAGGGTCCCTAACAATTTCATCCCAAGGAACAGGGTTAGGTAAAGGACCCTCCCAGCTTACACTGCCGAAGCTGCCAGAGCTATCTATTGGTGAGAGAGAGATTACATGACAATGTGTTTTGCTATAAAGAGACACAAACAATTTTAACTCTGCCCTGTAGTGATGCCAAGAGGGGAACAAGGGAAAAAACACTTCTGTCTTTAGAAATCCGTTTCATCCAACCTAAACCACAAACACTGAAATGTTATAATCATCACGATTGTTTATTCCATGAGCTTATTACAAGGCAGAGTTAAGGTTGTTGGGTCCCTTGACTGTGCATTTCTATACTTTTAAACTTAAAACTAGTACAAACATTTTTAAGTAACTTTGAATGTCCTTAGTTTGTAATGCTTGGTTTTTGGATAAACTATAGCATTCTTGTAATTATTTTTTTTTATAACTCTTAAATGTTACTGATATATACATTCAACTTAACTCTAGATTCATATCGTTCAGGACCTTCCATTTAATTTTTTTTAAAATATGCAAATTAGCTGGAGAGAGTGTGATGATTGCTTGAGTAACCTCTGATGTCACAATGGGCACACTTGAGAGTGACCTCAGCCATTGACCTGACTGTGTCTATTAGTTTATGATCATAACAATTAGATACCACAAAACGACGAAGATTAATTCCAACCAAGTTTATTCAGATGGAGCCTCTGGAGTCAACATGACAGGAAGTTTTGTGACAAACACAGGATTGTGACTCTGGAGAGGGGGTCAATCCCTGGCTCTGTCATGGACTTCCTGTGTTACTGGGGTCAGGTCACTGAATCGGTCTCAGTTCACCCCCCCTTCTAAAGAGCTTTGTAGACGGGTATATAGAGCATCTGGGCACTGTAACAGCAGCAGACACCGTTAAGTGACTATATGGCTGGTCCAGAGCCACCGAGACTCTCCAACGGTGGCTTGTTTCAGTACACGTCATTAAGCAGAGAAGAGGGGTGGCCGGAAGCTGCAGTGACCCTGGGGTAACTCTGGAGATGCACAGAGATGTCTCAGTTTTCTTCCAGGAGACAATCATTTATGCTGCCCTACAGGGTTCGGGACAATTCAGTTTTCAGAAGTACGTTACCAACCCCACCAGGCCATGCTCAGCTTCCCTGAGCAGTGCGACGTCTCTGGGGGCGTACACCCCTGTAACCAAAGCCCTGTCCCCCTTCCCTGCAAGTAGCCCCACTGACTCCTCCCATCCAGGATCCAAAGCCAGGTAAGCCCACACACAGATGAAAGGGGGGGGGCGTCCCTTGCCAGAGAATGGTCCCATTCACCACCTAGCCCACAAAGAAGGTACAAACTCCCTTTTGCATTGCCAAAAGCATTCTCAGCACCATGCACCCCAGGAGGGATAACGGCATTTCTGACCTCCTGTTCCCCCAGACTTCCCTGGCGTTTGTCTTCGAGGAGAAGCATTGCCAGGCCAGCCTGTAGCCCTTTCCTTGGGGGAAAGGCCTGGGTGAAGAGATAGCCTTGTCGAGGGGCACCATCTGGGCACCTCAGAGGCTCCTCTGTCGGGTTTCGAAAGGTGCACACACAGCTGACAATGCCATGCGCGGAATCAGTTTAAAATAAAGTGAGGGGTGGGGAGCGTACCAAGGAAACGTCTTCATTTGCAAACGCTCTTGCCCACAGCCTTTCTGGAAGACTCTGTAATTGAAACACAGGTCCTGATAACGAACACAGCCCCAGCTCTGGGGTTACCTGCCATCTCCTGCCTCTGGCTGCACAGGCAGCAGGCGCATATATTCCAAGCTATTTGTAACAGCGAGCAAGATACACAAGCCTACTGCAGCTTTGCATGATCAGCTGCCCCAGTAGGGCTGAATCAGCTTCATACTCTGCCTGTATCACGGGCGAGCGCCCTCCCTCATCTCTGCGGTGATCTCTTTCTCACTGTGCTGAGCAGCAAATATGGCCCTAAAGATGAGTCCACAAAGGCCTCCTGACACTTGCCTTGGCTCACAAATTCAAAGCGGAATTCCTGCCACTCTAACGCTAGTTCACACAATCCAATCTCCTGCGGTTAGCTGAGCAAGACTGAATGAACTCTTTGGGGGTTACTTAGAACGCGGCTTAGCAAACGAAACGGATTAAGCCAGGCTCAGCAGTGGCCCAGCCGTAACGCATCACTGGAGAGAGATCTCCGGGACAGCATGCAGAGCACAAGCTGTAAGGGGGAAGGACGAGAGGACCACTAGTCAAATGGACAGCGGAGAGTCTGTGATCAGACCCATAATAAATAGCACAGGACAAACATATACAACATTACATCCGCTCCCTCCCACCACCCCCCAAAGGAGTTTGCCAAGTCAAGCAGTCAGCAATCAGCAAATGCAAGATGGAGTGCAACCAGAGATTTAACTCTGGTGCGGCGCTCTATGGATTTAAACCACACATTCATTTGTTCTGCACTGCTGGTACTTTGGGGCTGTGCATTGAGGTTTCTCCAAGTACAGACAAAATTCACTCTACAGCCTCTGGTTGCCAACCCTACAATTACTTCAGTTTTTCATAATGCACCAACCTCTGTTCGCAAGAGCAAAAGGCACAGCCGCCTCCAAGACAGAAGCAGCAGTCCCTTGGCATTAGCCTGGCAGGCTTTCAGGAGTAACAAAATCACTACAATAGGCAGACTGGATATCCAAGTGCTTCAGAAGCCACCTAGCCAACCAACAACATCCCAAATGCCTCAGAGCTCTAAATAAACAAACAGAGACACACAAAATTCAGACCTAACAAAGGGTTAGGGAGCAAAATATGCCAGCAGCGGAACGTCCAGGTACAGCGTGACATAGGGAGCTACCACTTCCCCATGAGACGCCTGAGCGGGTTGAGTCATGCTCTGAGCATGCTGCCGCTTCTCACCGACTTGGTGTGAACCGCATCAAAAGGGTTTGTCAGAAGTTTTTTGTCGGCTGTTTTACTCTGAATTCTGTTTTTTTTTTCCTTTGTATTTTTAATTAAAACCAAAACCAGCCGCTCTAAATTGCAATGTAATGAATGTTTTATAAACTGCAGCTCTTTGATTGTCAATCTGTGTTGTGACAAGCATCAAACAAGCATATTGCATGGGTATTCCCATGATATCCTGCCACAGTTGTAGCAGACACAGAGTCGTTCGAGCATGAAATTATTTTAATAGGCTCTAAATGCACAGGTGTTAATTTAAAAACAATGGGGCAGATAGACTGCAGGTGTATTTGTTAAAATGGTTGGTTTCTAATTTCCCCCTCCATTTCAGAAATTCTCTTAATCCAGCTCAAAAGGATAGAAATCAGTAGACAATGACTTGAAAGCTTTGAATTTCACAGTGCTGAAGTCTATTTCTGTACCCTTTTCAAAAGACACTCACCTTTCCCACTGTAAGTAAGCAAGGGTTCTGTCTGCATAAGAACATTTCTCAGCAGAGGATGCAGGTAACAATCATGCACAATAAAATCAATGTGAATGATTCCTCTGAGTTTTTAAAATCCCCATTTATTTATTGCTACTTGAAATTTCCAGTGTTTGGATCCTTCGCTAGTATTCCTTAAGTTACCCCCAAATCCTACAAAATCAAAGCGTCACCTGACATCTAGACAGGGCTTAAAGCTAACCCGATGCCTTTGGCATCTGCAGACTGATAAGGTTAAAGAATTAATGGATTTTTGGGAAGGGGGGCATTACGGGAGAGCCCTGCTGAGATGAGACACAGGCTTATGAGGCTCATTATGAGCATACTGCAGGAGTGACCTTCAGCATGCAGCAAAGGAAAGCAGGATTTACTGTTCATGTCAACAGTGTAATGAAACAACTCAGGGGAAGGCCGACCTCATCCGCAACTTTCAGCCATTTAGAGAACTCGCCAAGCAAAGCCAACGAGACGGAGATGCAGAGAAGACTAAAAGAAAACCGTAGGCCTTTTTATTCTGAACTCCCACATGACTTATGAAGTCATAAATAAAGCAGCCAAACATTTTGTTGAATAAAAGTTACCACAGGAAATAATTCTCAGAGTGTCACATTCAGCTTTCTGGTGGTGTCTACACATTTGAAAAATGTTCCCAGACGAGACAAACCAACAGAGAAAAAGTCCTTCGAGGCCCGGCTGGAGGAATACACTTTTAATTCAGTTAAACATGATCAAAAGGACAAACATCACGCAAGTCCACCAGAACCATCTGGGGTGCCCAGAAATATCACCTGTCGGCTGGCTTGGGTTTTGAAAATGAGGCAAGCGGTGGCTAACATGGGCGTTCTTATAGGCTGGAGTTTTCAATGTGACCGAAGGGAGTTTGGCACCCATATGACACTGAAGGACAGTGGGAGAGGTGTGTTTGAATAAGGGAAGTGAAAATCCATTCTAAAAGTCCAAGATCAACCACCATGCAGGACCTGATTCTGATCTCTCACCAGGTTTTACTGCAGCATGACTAATGATACTATGCTTGATTTACCCAAGGGTAAGGGCTTAACTTCTTGGAAAATCCCCAAATAGGTAGTCTCCAGAATAATTATTTGAGATAAAATCCATGTGGACATGCTTATTCTGGAGTAAGGGAGCCTTTTTCTGATTCAGCGTATCCACTTTGGAAGTGGAGAAACACCAAAACGGCAATCCTCTCTCCTTCCAGCCAACGTCGGCACACTACATCACACACTATGGAAAAGCAGGGTCGACAGACAGACAAAGAAAAGCTGGCTATGCTCTGCGGGGGCACGATATTAGGTCCTTCTTCCAGACAACCTTTTAGCTGGCACATTGACTTGACTGCTCCCCGTCTGCCTGCTCATGTGTTTAATATGCACCTAGCATACTGGAGAAGTTAGGGGAAATTCTTCCAGATGGTCTTCCCAGAGCATTTCGGTAACACCATTTAAGGGACAGATACAATATACTCTTAACAAAAGCTATATTGATTAGATGCATCCTAAAGGTTAGACTCGTGCAGTTGTAGGCTTTATAGTTAAGGTCAGGAAGGCTGACAAGAAGGAAAAGAACGAGTCAGACATCTCATCTCATTCTCCACAGATCTATGGTCATATTTTCCCTTCCTTTTTTCTCTCCAGTTTTTTTATTCATCTTGATTATATCTAGCTTAGATACTTACATAGTGTCAATTTCCATAGGATCTGAGCACCTTGCTATTTTTAATTTGTCTTCACAGCACTCTGGTGAGATACTAAGCACCATTACACACAATTTACAGATGAAGAACAGACCCAGCCTGGGTGACTTGTGTAAAGTCACGCTGGGAGTCTGCCGCAAAGTAGGACATTAAACCCAGCTCTCCTGAAACCCAGCTCAGCACTCTAACCGCGGGACCATCCTTCCGGGGACTCATCTATGCAGATTGTCCCACATGCATGAAAGCAGCAGCATTACATTCACCTCAAATTTACAGAATGCATGTTATTGATTTGTCTGGATTTTTGCACACTAAGTGTAAAATTCCTCCCCTCCAAAGCTCTGGGCAGCTCTAGCGATCTTCTAAAAATACACAAAGCAAACAGGCCTGTTAATTCTCTCCGCTCAAACCAAATAACCCCGTGACAAAAATAATTGGCTCCCTCTCTCCTGTAGTTCCCAGACTCCCACGCCACCAGCCCTACCCAGTCACATCTCCAGACTGGCCAGGGAACGAAAGTGGTCTTGAAGCATGCTCTCAAGACTGACTAGCTCAGGCTGCTATGGACTTGGGGTGTGTGTACCTGAGAACACGGACCTATATAAACTTGATAAATGTTCGTTTTAAATGGGTTTCAGCTGTATAGGCTTTTAAATAACGTCTCTCTATCAAGATGAAGATTCCAGAAAATGAGCTGTTTGACTACAGCCTCATCCCAAAATAGAGAGGTTCCAGTAAACTGCCTTGTTTGCGAGAAGAATGACACCGCTGGTCATAAACTGTTCCAATTTATTTTTAATTTTGCTGATGGACAAATATTGAGTGAATGGTGGTTGTAAAGAACCCTGGCCATCAGCTATTTTATAGGATTTGTATGCTGAACTTTCCCTAAGCCGATGCGACACTGTGCTCAAGATCTCTTTGTCTTGATAAGGGCATGCTAGCTCCTTTTGCGGGGTCTCATGTATCCATAACTGATTTTTTTGGCGGGTGGGGTGGGGGAAGAATAGAGATAGGAAGTCACAATATCAGTTTCTGTGGTACAGAAAACACTGGATATTTTTTAAATTTCTGATTTAAGAGGGACTTTTTCAAGTTGGTGCTCAGTGACCTAATTCAAATCCAACTGGAGCAAGGTCAGTTTCACACCTGATAGTCACACACCATGAAGATCATGGTGAACCCCTTTCGGGTGAACAATTCACCTGAGGGAAGACTGACCTTCCAGGGCCTCCAAGACCCATCATCTTGGGGAGAGGAAGTCACTAGTATTTGACCAGTCTCTCACTAAAAGAGGACCAGAGATGAGAAATGCTCTGTCATCAGAATAACATGGTCTGCAGTTCCAGATGAATCCAGGAGATGGTAAGAATCTCTATAAGGTTTGATCATTTTTGATGAATTAACTCCAATCCAATATTGAGACTAACTTGTTGATTTAATATTGTAGTTGTATTGCTTTAGTTTATTCATAGGTTAATTTTTAATCAACAGTAGCTTAGCGTTGGTGATGTGTTTTCTTGATTATTTTTTTTAAATGTTTTAATAATTTTTTTAACATGATACTAAGTCATCCTGAGAAAGATTTGGGGGCCATGGTGGATAATTCACTGAACAGGAGCTTCTAGTGTGACACTCTCGCCAAAAGAGCTAATGCAATCCTGGGATGCAGAAACAGGAAAATCTGTTATTTTACCTCTGCATTTGGTGACTGTGAAACCACTGAATCCAGTTTTGGGGTCCACTATTCAAGAAGAATGTTTCTGAATTGAAGAGGATTTAGAGAAGACCCTTGAGAATGATTGAAGGAATAAAAAAACATGCCTCATAGTGATAGACGTAAAGAGCTCAACCAACAGGTAGACCGTGCAGGTCACAGAGCGCAAGGGTAACATGCTCAGACAAATGGCACTTACACCAAATAAAAGATGGAACACTGTGTCCGCTACAGCTTCCATCTAGCTTAAGGACCTGATGGGTCAAGTCACTAAAGATAGCAAAACCTTGCAGTCTCAAAATGAAATACCCGCCGACTCAGGATTTTACCTAAGTAAGGTTCAAGGCAGGACTGCAGGAGTTGGTCCCTCACCTGTTGGTTGCTAGGAATTCATCAGAGCAAAGCAGTATGGATGGGCTATGCCTCGTTAAGACTCTATACAGGGATCCTCATTTTGAGGATTGACCTTGTCCCAGGTCAAGAGCTAACCACGTGATGTCTCACACACAGGCCTGGCTGCGTGTGGTGGAGGAGGAAACTATAGATCTGTCAAGTGGAAGGAAACATTGGGTTCACTCAGTTTGAACAAGATGCTAATCTTGAAAGGAGAGGTGAGGTTTTCTATCAGGTATTTGCAGGTGCATTTGCTAGGTCTCATCGGGAGTAGAGTGATATTTCCAGATGGGGAGGTCTGCCTGCTAGTGGCATGCATGTTGAGTCGATGCAGTCTGTATGATTAATGCTTGTTTATTCATATGCAGGTTGTGTTGGGTAAACTAAGCTGTGAGTATTTAGTGTTTCATGATAGTATGGTTCTGTGTTAATGGGAAGCAGCGACAGCAGGAGGCTGGGGTGGTATGTTAGAGCTTTGGTCCCGATCTTTGATTCCTTGCCAAAGCAGCAGGGTTGTAAAACGACGACAGAATAATGACCGAAGAAGTGTTCTTTCATTAGACAGACAAACTGGTCCGGCTCTGGAGCAGTTTTAACACTTCTCCTGGCTATTTTTCCTTTTGCATAATGAGAATCTGCCCCTGAAATAGCAAATAGTTTGCTACATAGAAAACTCTTTAAGCTGCTCATGATAATTATTCAACCAATAGGTTTCCTAGCCAACAAAGAAAGACACCGAGCCTTACAAGCAACGGGAAAGTTTCTCTTCAGTACTATTATGGAAATAAAGGCTTACAGAGCATATAAATCAGTCTAAAAATATGCAGAGCATATTTTTGTTTACCTAGGCTTTTACATTGGTACATGCATGTAAAATACTGTATTCAGAAACGATCCATAAATTCTTTCTTAAATCTGATACACTGGCATGTTGGAGAGTATTCACAACTGGTCATAGTTTCTACCAGATAACATTTTGTTTCCCAAAGTCGACTTACCATGGTGTCTTCATGGTGCTGAGTCGGCTGATGCCACTCCCTCACTGACTCCGCCTACACCTCACGCGGCGGCAGAGTACCTGGTCGATGGAAGAGCACTTGGGGATCGATTTATCGTGTCTAGATTAGATGCAATAAATCAACCCCCGAAAGATCGATCGCTATCCAAATTACTGAATTATACCATAAAACAACAAGGATACTGCATCACAGAACTTACATATATTAATAAACAGACCTTGCTACATTACTGCCTCAGTTCCCAAATCTTTGCTGTGAAATAGGAAGAGGCTGCCAGTGATTTTGTGAGAATTACGGTTAAGGGGGCGTGATCAGTGAAACATGAATCGGGTCAGGTTCTACAAGGAACTTGACAAAGCTTGAACAAAGTCTGTCCAGGATTCCTACAATTAAATTCTTCCAATGCTCTTTCTTTCAAAGTAAGTAAAACAAGGGGAGATGAATTCTTTGGCATGTCTGGCGAGTACATGCTCCAGTGCAGAAGTAAATGCAATCTGAATTACTCTCATAGCTTCAGACAGGTCATGTCAAGCCAGAATTAATGTAGTGCTGACCCAATTTTACCACAGCTTACATAATAAAGCAGTAAATAACATTGCAAGTGCATGAAAGCCGTACAATTGGACATTGTAGTAAGAATCAGTGGTAATACCCAAAGAAGGTGCTTATCAGTAAACATATATAGACAGAGAAAAAAGTACAGCAATAGAGGAATTCTTTAATAATATTTGACAAATACAGCAGCAATGTTACTTGTTCTGTGTCTCACTTCATCCCAGTTAGAGGAGTTCATTCCGTATTTCTGCTGAGGGACTGGCTTCAAAATTGCTTTTACTGATAAAATTCATACGATTGAGTGGAATGCAAAAGCGACAGCATTGAGACCCTGCCTTTTGAAACCTTTATGAAGTTATTTTGTACGTATTGTGAAGACAATGAAATGCAAACATGCACCTTCAAAACAGAGGAAAATTGACTAGCAGAGCCACCAACCAGCCTTGCCCAAGTCAAGCAGAATTTCGTAAGACTGGATAACAGCATGCATGTCATATAGGCATAGTTGGCAAGGGCAGTAATTGGCTAGCAGATCCTCAGCTGCTGTACTTGTTCATGGCTCTATTGACTTCCAGGGAAGCCAAGTGAAGTGAATGGAACTATGAGAGTTTACATTACCTATGGATGTGCCCCTCCTCCGCCCTATTTTTTAAACTGAGGATGACATGGTAAGGCACCACTTTAAGAACATAAGAAAGGCTGTACTGGGTCAGACCAACGGTCCATCTAGCCCAATATCCTGTCTACCGACAGTGGCCAATGCCAGGTTCCCCGGAGTGAGTGAACCTAATAGGCAATGATCAAGTGATCTCTCCCCTGTGTGGCAGGGCGGGCCTGAGCCAGCCATGCTACCCCTTTAAGGGAAAAAAGCCTCTAGAAGCCTTCCCTGACGGGGAAGGTTAATTAGCCACCTGGGTGTAGCCCTGAGCTGCAGAGGGCTTAATGGGTCGCACCTGGCAGCCTCCTCAGGGGATAAAAGCCTGCCAGGGTGGAAGCCCAGGGTAGTGGGGGTGTGGTAGAGAGAGAAGCAGATAGAGAGAGGTGCAGAGACAAAGAGCGAGGAAGTAGAGCTGAGGCTGGGAGCCTACCAGAGCTGACTGCTTCCTAAGGCCAGCCAGGCTGAGGGCTGGGCCTCACCTACATTGTATAGAACTGTATATTGGTGGTGGGGTTTGCACTGTGAATAAAGGACACTGTTGGAAGCCACAAGAGAGTCTCCTGCCTGTTGCGACGTGGGGGAAGAACGGATCTCTTACACCTGCCATCCATCACCCCCCTCTGACAAACAGAAGCTAGGGACACTATTCCTTACCCATCCTGGCTAATAGCCATTAATTGACTTAACGTCCATGAATTTATCCAGTTCTCTTTTAAACCCTGTTATAGTTCTAGCCTTCACAGTCTCCTCAGGCAAGGAGTTCCACAGGTTGACTGTGCGCTGTGTGAAGAACTTCCTTTTATTTGTTGTAAATCTGCTGCCCACTAATTTCATTGGGTGGCCCCTAGTTCTTATATTATGGGAACAAGTAAATAACTTTTCCTTATTCACTTTTTCCTTACCACTCATAATTTTATGTACCTCTATCATATACCCCCTTAGTCTCCTCTTTTCCAAGCTAAAAAGTCCTAGCCTCTTTAATCTCTCCTCATATGGGACCCGTTCCAAACCCCTAATCATTTTAGTTGCCCTTCTCTGAACTTTTTCTAATGCCAATACAGTATATTCTTTTTGAGATGAGGAGATCACATTTGTACATAGTATTCAAGATGTGGGCGCACCATGGATTTGTATAAAGGCAATAAGATATTCTCCGTCTTATTCTCTATCCCTTTTTAAATGATTTCTAACATCCTGTTTGCTTTTTTGACTGCCGCTGCACACTGCATGGACATCTTTAGAGAACTATCCACGATGACTCCAAGATCTTTTTCCTGATTAGCTGTAGCTAAATTAGCCCCCATCATATTGTATTTATAGTTGGGGTTATTTTTTCCAATGTGCATTACTTTACATTTATCCACATTGAATTTCATTTGCCATTTTGTTGCCCAATCACTTAGTTTTGTGAGATCTTTTTGAAGTTCTTCACAGTCTGCTTGGGTCTTAACTATTTTGAGCAGTTTAGTATCATCTGCAAACTTTGACACCTCACTGTTTACCCCTTCCTCCAAATCATTTATGAATAAGTTGAATAGGATTGGTCCTAGGATTGACCCTTGGGGAACACCTCTAGTTACCCCTCTCCATTCAGAAAATTTACCATTTATTCCTCCTCTTTGTTCCCTGTCCTTTAATCAGTTCTCAATCCATGAAAGGATCTTCCCTCTTATCCCATGGCAACTTAATTTACATAAGAGCCTTTGGTGAGGGACCTTGTCACAGGCTTTCTGGAAATCTAAGTACACTTTGAGGTTACATTTATCCCTTTGGAGATGAGGCAAAAACAAGTCTTGGGGGAAAAAACATGGAAAGATCCCTAGTCCTTAAATATATGGACAGGGGCATGGCATATCCATTTTTATTTTTGGACCAAAAAGTCAAGATGTCCCTTTAATAAAAAGAGCCAAAACCAAGTCACACAGAAGGCAATGGTGTTATCCATTAGTCTTCTGCTCATGAAGCCAGCAAACGACGACCAGACACATGTTCTCTATCTGGAACCCTGCAGTTGTTAGTAATGCTACCCACAGTACTATGTATATAATCTAAGTGAAATCACGAAGGTGAATAGCTTCTCCACATCAAGTGCCGCTAATTTGGTATATGCCTTCTCTTAACTTTACATCCGCATAATAGTGTTAGCATCTTCTCTTCAGCTTAAAGATTTTTAATCATGCAAATTCCCTTCTGTTATTGAGGCAGGTTGATTTTTTTCTAGCTCAAGTGTTAAATTACCCTCCTATAGATCAGCTTGATATCTAGAATGTAGGATTTTTTTTTTAAAAAAAAGTAAATTGAAAGTTACTGAAATAAAATGTTATGGATAATATATGGCTATTTTAATTATTTCTGTCCAACTCCTCTCTATCCATCTCCTATCTATAGTTATGATTTCTTGGGCTTCAGATAACAAATTTCCTCAGAATTAAGTAACATTGATTTAAATCTAGTTCAACAGGAAATTGCCTAAGGAAGTAGAATAGAAGATGTAAAAGTCAAGAAAATTATAACAGCGTTACTTCGGCTAGAAACACTAGAGATAAAATCTCCTTATATCCAGATCTATGTTATGATATACACAGATATCCTCACACACGGCCAAATTCTCAGGGGCCTCTTCCTCTGATTTTCATAACAAACCTGAAAACGTTTTAATCTGTACGTGCATAACCCACCCCAAAACAGCTGAGCTCTGCAAGATGCAATTTTATAGATCTGCAATGAAAGCTGGTCTCCCATAAAGGCATTTTAAATTCTGTTGATGTACATATTACAGTATAAAAAACACGGACAAAGAATGTTCTTTAGGTTGCAAAGTCAAGCACTCTAAAGTTAGGCAATGTCACTTGCCCTCTCTCCGTCCCATTGACATTTCCTGCGCAGGGAATCAGGCACGGATTCTGTGGAGAAAGATAATATGTGATCATATTATTAAAGACCATCATAATCCATGCACACCAGAGGGCTGAATTCAGGTTGCACAGGCAAACATAAACGTGGTGTTTCCTAACTGCTGGGGACTTGACGTTACAACCAAAATAAAGTGCTTTTGGCACAGCCGTTCTGTAAGTAAATCCCCTGGGATTCCTTTATAAAGAAAAAAAGGTAAACACAATTGCTATCGTGGAGAATTGTAACCACCCCCATCGCGTCTTAGCGGTGTTTGGACCCTAAACCTTCAGCAATGCAGTACAGAAAGCTGCTACCTGAGCTATAGCTCTACATTAGCTGGCAGCAAAAGAAGGATGTTACACCAGAGACGGGGGGAAGGGAGAGTAGTGGTCATGGAATGGGTCGCTGATACCATGTGCTGGATCCTGGGGGTAGGCTGTGGGGACTCCACCCTTCCCTAGCTCTCAGGCATTCTCAGTGTGGCACACGCTGCTGCAGCTGCCCTGGGAGCCCAGCTCCTTAGAGGGTTCATGGTCAGTGATTTTGAAAAGCCTGTCAACATTTTCCAGAGGAACGCGATCAAGAGAAGGAACATTGTGGTTTTTAAGAGGTTAGACTAGAGCTCTGCTAAAGCTGGACAGATTTCATGGGGACAAACAAATCCATGTCTCTAGGCCCAGTGCTTTGCCATGACCAAATATTATAGGCCTCCTACAATAAATGAGACATTAGAGGACCACAAAGATGATCCCAAGAGTCCTCTGTAATGGAAATTAACCACCGAAATAAAGGGGAGGCTACCGTGCTCTTCCTAAAGTCTGGCACAGGAATACCACACAGATGTACACACAGATGCAAAATGGCCTGATGTGGTTTAAATCACTCAGGGGTGGTGAATTACACTGGTCACCCGAAATGAGTGTCAATGAAACCTGCGTGTGCCAAAACCCATCTTGCATTCTTTATATCGATCACATACCTGACAGAAGAACTGTGAGAAATGTTCTACAGAGCTTTTAAAACTAATTGGTGCCATTTTTTCCTTATCTTTCCGTCTGTTAAGGCAACGGCACAGGCCTTAGAAGGAAAAGGGAAACTAAGTTATACAGTCTAGACATCACTCAAAATCACCTAAAATAGTTTTTCTGTGTATGCTGAAGTGATAGTTTTAAGGACTGATTCGCTGAGATGTTTGAGGGCCCCATGGCCAGGCCAGCTACCTCCAATCTCTCAGATGATATAAAGCTTCCACTATTGGCCAGGAAGTTTCTGATACAGTCGACTCTTGATTATCCAGGATTGGATTAACCAGGATGTCAAAAAAAATATGCACAACTCGCAGGGCGGGTTCTGGCTTTGTTGCCGCCCCAAGCACACACAAAAAACCCCCACCAGGGCACAGGGCAGCCAGTGAACCAACACCCCCTCCCTCCGGCGCAGGGTGGCTGGTGAACCAACCCCCTCCCCATATTTCCTATGGATGGTGATTATCTAGGATTTTATTAACCAGGATTATTTTTTTCCCTATCATCCTGGATAATCGAGAGTCTACTGTATACTGAAACTTGTTCATGGTGCAGGCTTCATTCCTCATCCTGAGCACTGAACCAGTCTATTCTTCCTGGGGGTTGGGGGAACAGGGCTGTGAGCATATAGAAGAGAAATGTCACATTTTGGGAAGAACAAATAAAATATTTCTCTGAAAGTTGCTTTTAAAAATGGCAGCTATATGAAAGCATTTTTGGGTTTGGAAGTTAGGAGTGATTCCCTGTAAATGGATTAGTGATCATAAAAATATGGAGGTTAGCTTCTTAGATAGGTGTGGTTTGACTTTGCTGTTTCACAATTGCATATGTTTTGGGCTGTGTAAATTCTCTAAAGATGTTTAAACACTTATGAGATCTTTTAATTTGCCAACATTCCTGTATGGCATACTTTGGATTACTAATTATGCAGCAGCCTTATTTCTGTTGAGTCGCCCCTTCTGGCAGAGGTAGTCCCAACAGATTTCAGAATCTGGCCCTATATTGTTTAATGCAGCCTAACATACCATCAACCCACAATCTGCTCTCAAATATTCATTTACTACTCCAATTGCGGTCAGTAGGAGCTGCATGAATCCATCAGAGGACAATGTAATCAAGACCATTTGTGCAACATGGGTGAAGTAAGATTAGGTGTTTCAAAATATTTCCATCAAAATGCATCACAAAAAGTGTCTGCTTACCGTGGAAAATTTTTGACTTTTTGTCAAAAAACGAAACACTTGAAAAAACTAGAATAGTTCAGTCAAAAACAAAACCAAGAAGTTGATTTGGAAATAGTGCTGCGGTATCTCAGGGGGGTTGTGGTTCGGGTGCCTCTTGTCCTTCCCCTCCTCTATGAGCCTGGCTCCTCAGATGGATTAAATCTCCCAAAATGCACTGCAGTGGCTCAGTAGGCTTGGAGACCATGGTGCATCATAGGAACGTAGTCTGGCCAGGGATCCCGGTCCATGCAGAAAGGGGACACGAGGCTCCCAAACTACAACTCCCATGAGGCACTGCAGCAGCATTTCTAAATCAACTTTTAAAAATTTGAAACCAACATGTTTCAGTTGAAGATTTTTCACCAAAAAGTCAAACATTTCAGTGGAAAAAAATGCAGTTTCCAACCAGCTCTAATTAAGATCACTATGGGAACGTTTGCGTGCACACTTCCTCACTTTGTGGTGTTTAAAACTGCATCCTCAACATTACATTAAGCAATACTTGTATCATTCACTATTACACTACATTCCATATCTTCTCTCCAATGAGCTTTGCCTTTGAAGGAGCCGGACTTACAAGAACAAAGATTCTTTCACCCTTCCCCACATGAACATATGTTACCTGTCCTTCCCTTTATGCTGTCAGGCTCAATCAACGGGCCAGAGATGATGCAAAGTGGTCTGTGAAATGGCAGAACTAAGCAATTGCGTGCTTCTTGTCTTTTCCTTTCAGAAGCAATTAAGCTAATATTCTCATGATTTCTTTGTTAAAAGAACACAGTCAACTGGGTTAGGTCCCACAGCTCTCCCATCAAGCGCAGGGCTCCACATTTGCGTGTCTTGGCATCTAGGCCTTTCTGAATGATGTTTCAAGTTGGATAGGGCCACAGGCCTCAGGGTGCTGACTGAGCACTGAACAGCTGCTAGATAGGTTACTGGAGAGATTCCACACTCACTCCATTAAGCCAGCCACAATAAGGGCTCAAATCTTTTAGTGTCTCCATAAAGGCAGATCAGGCCATCTCCCAACAAGCTACACGTTTAAAATCCCTTCTGTGTTAAGGTTCCATTAAAAATATCAGTGAGAAGCAATTATAATTGTTTAGCTTTTTTCTCCAATGGAAGGGGAAATATATTAAACACACACAAATACTACAGAGCTTGGTCAAGAAACTGACCTTTGTCTTGAATGGATATTTTAACAAAGCCCAAATCAAGCAGTCCTTCCCCTGACTACTGGGAGTGTTTTACCTATGTGAGGAGCTCAGGGTTCAGCCGCTGGAGATTAACACATACAATGTAAATATCACAGGAATTTTTCTGACCCTATATACAGAGACAATACAAAAAGAAGACCTTAAAAATCACATCACATGGGGTTGAAATTGAATAGTGTCCTCCTCTACAATAGTTATACTGGTGCAAAGAGTAGCACTGATGTGTCTATTTGCCAGCCACAACAAAAACCTCGCCG
The DNA here is from genome assembly GCA_032164245.1 of Sternotherus odoratus. Taxonomy (NCBI): domain Eukaryota; kingdom Metazoa; phylum Chordata; order Testudines; family Kinosternidae; genus Sternotherus; species Sternotherus odoratus. Next base: position 83,231,176 of record JAVMKO010000009.1, on the reverse strand, counting down.
ATTAATTACCCCAATGCATGACTGATTAAGATGCTGATTGGCATCAGAATTAGCTTTACCTTCCGCAGTTCATTGCCAACTGAACGCATCTCAAGAAATAGATGATGGACCCATTTACACTGCTTCACACTTCATGCCTCTAGTAAGCATTATTTATAGCCTCGCATTCACCCTGTAATAAATGTGGATTGGATTAAAAACCCCTTAACAGTTCATATTTTATTAGCGGTGCAAGAGCAGTGTTGAAGACACTCATAAAAATAAGTAAATTATGTAGATGCAGCTCTGCAAGCTCACGCCTTTAAATAAGATCAATAAATATTAAAATCACCTGGCTCTGAATTTATGTTGTGTTGGGTACTTCCTGCAAGTTTTCAATTATTTTGATTCTGTGCATTCAGGCCTCAGAAAGCACTTAAGCATGTGCTTAAAGCCAACCAAATTTCTATGGCATGAGCTTAAATTCTTTCCTGAACAAAGACGTTTTCCTCAAGTAAGTATCTTTGGGATTCTTTGTGTTGTTAACTGAACCAAGAACTGACTTGCTGGAAAAATACGGACACAAGTGGGATTCTCATCACTGTACAATAGCTCTAAAAGACTGCAGGACGCTAATCAAGACAAACGTTTTGAGGGTTGGGCCTTGTCTGGAGTCAACTTGTAGTCAGTCAACCATAGTTCCAGACTGCCTTAAAAACTGCACTTGTATTAGCTGATATTGTGTTGTATTTCCTTGCATACATGAATACCAATTGTAATCACATGGGGGAACAGACCAATTCCCGAGTATAACAGTCCCTTGTCTCCCCAAGGTTATCAGATCTTGTAACTTAACTAGCAGGAGTATGTGGTTTTGAAGGTGAAGGTCCAGAATTTGAATCTAGATAGTCCATGGGTGAAATCAGGTAGTGGCCATGTTTGTAAGTCATATGTATGTTACAGCTCCTGTCTGCACAGCCAGTGTACGAGCAGTTAAAACTGAGTTGGCTCCATTTAAACAAACAGATATTATTCTGTCTCAATGGGGCATTTTTGTTATTCTTCTGCAAGTGCACTGTGGTGTTCCAATCAAAGACCTTTTTTGCTTACAATATATATGACAACGACACAGATTAGTTGCTATGGCTATGCTGATGTTACAACACACTTATGTCAGACATTTATTCAGCTGCGTCCACACTGGGAGACCTCTCTGCTGAACACAAAAGCTTAGAAACACTGCAGCTTCTCCAAGGTGACGCAGATAAGAGACATGAATACAGTGCTAGAAAAATATACCTGCTGCAGTGTTATGTTTTGATGGCTTCTAAATCAATATCACACTTGAAAACTGAAGCCACGAATTATGATGTTACAATTTAATCTGATTCTTTCTCAATTAAATTATTTTTTTAAACATCAAGGTCTCCCCTATTCTCTCATATATTATATCGTATTACATTATGTCTAGCCTTAAGGCCCAGAATATAAAACATCTGATTCTGGCTACGGCGTTCCACAAAATGGTGATTTCCTATCTTGCTCTCACTTCCTGGTGATTGGGAAAAGTCAACCCCCCCCCAGTAAAATGAGAGTTCTTTGCATCTTCTTGTTTGTTTGAAACCCATGCTTTGCTCTGGCTCTAGGAGGTTGTCACTAGATGGTCTGATATATTTTTAATACATTCCAGTATACACAGTGATATATAAACACACACACATACTGGACAGAAATATATTCAATTTACTGTACGTATATATAGGCATGTTAGTCTGCTAGTTACAACTAAAATAATACAGTCAATAACTTAAGACACTGACTTCTATAACTGAATCTATACTTTTTAACAAGCCATCTGCAGGAAAGAAGTAAGTTGTCTTTGTTCAGATCAGTTTCTGTCTGCATCCTGTAAACACTTGCCCATCCCGGTATTGCCCTGGCCTCTTCTTTTGTCATTCAGTTTCGCATGCATTCTATAACACTGTGCGTTTTCTCACCTTTTGGGGGAGAAACCAGACTTTGAGTCACCTGCTTTTGCCCTGGCCTCGTCTTTTGACATTCAGTTTCGCGTGCATTCTATAACAATGTGCATTTCCTCCCCCTTTTGGGGGCGAAGCCAGACTTTGAGGCACCTGCTCCCCTACTTGGTGTAAACTTTGCTTGTGCCAATCAGAAGCGAACACAAACAGGTTTTGGGCCCCATCCCCTATGACACTTTTGTGATGTCATAGTTGGTACTTATGTTTCTGCCTGCCATGTGCAGACAGAGAGAGGAAAACGAATCCCGTGTATCCGTGTATCCTGTGTACCCCACGTAACTGAGCCTGATCAACTCGAAGCCTCTCTCTCAGCTCACGTGTTTTCAAATAGAGCTTATACGTTTACCGGTCGTGTTATGCGTTGGTTTGTATTTGTAAGTATCAATTATTACTAAATGCTGCATCTTTGTTTGTAAATATTGTTAGCAGGTATTTTAGTCATTGTGTGTTTTAAGTTTCATTGTCTATTAGCTAATCAAAAACTGCTCCCTTACCCCTTGTAATTATCCCCAGTAAAACTTTAAATGGATTAATTTTTACTTGTGTGTCTGTGCATCTGCAGCTCACGTCCTGACCCACACTCCCCTTGCGTCTCTTACCTATATAGTTTATTGCCACGTGCAACCTGGTAAATAACAGGCCTGCAATTTTTCCTCGCCCCTGCGAGTCCGTGGCAATCCACAGTCTTCAGATTTTGATTCATATCTTAATGTATCACAGAAAGTGGAGGGAAAAGATGGAGGAAATAAAGTAATGGTCACATTTTACGTGGCTTGAAACCATTCACATGCTCTTGGCATTAGCTGGATACCAGTGGCACTGCATCAGTATCATGAGCAGGCATCTCTAGAATAAAAAACTCAACATACATGCAACATGGCTGGATTAATGATGCAGTACAAAGCATAACTTGTCTCAGAGCTATTTATTAGACTACTTTAGATCACTCTAATGCTGCTAAATCCTTTGAAGACACTGTATAGGGTAGCAGTGAAGACCCTTAATTGATGTGACCTTAAGTGAGCCAGTCCATAACTGAAGAGGTCCTAGAACCCCTTAAACATACCGCTATTTCAGGATGAACTAAGAGAGGTGGATTTGAAAGGCAATTGGAGAAGCTTCCATTCAACTGCTCCTTTTCAGCATTCCCATACAGGCACAAATGCAAACATATTGGAACCAACCACACATTTTCACAAATCTGAATGCTACCTAATCCAAGTTGAATTAGTTTTGCATCCTCAACCAGGAGTATATAATTAAGTTCGAGGTTTGGAAATAGCGCTTCACAATACGGGACATAGTTTTTCCAAGTTTCTGTCTAAGCTAGAAAACATATCACAAGTGATACATGGCACACAACAAATATAATCTGCTTACAACTCACTGCTGGACCTGACGATACTACTGGCTATAGGGGAGAAAAAAGGAGACAATTGCTCTGAGAATTAATGTTCCTCCAGTCTATAGAGAAACAAATGAGTTTCTGGTGCTGAACAATTAGTATTGCTGTTAATTATGCGTGTGGGTTAGAAATAACACCAGCCATTTGGGACAGCTTCCATTTCGATTGTTTGCTTCCTGCTTTGGAGAACAAAAATATATTCAGACAGCTAAATAAATCCTTCAATATGCTGATGGAACTTCTTGTTCATGACAGTTATGCAAATTGCTAATTACGAGGCAGAGATAATCATAATCTTGCACATTTATGCAACCACATGTATAACAGGGATAGTCAAAGTAATAGTTACCTTATTGGTTTAGCTACATTTTTTAGAATTACGACGTTGTGGTATTTCACGGCATGGTATTGCAGCCTGACGCAGGGGCATTATAGCTCAGGAAAAGCCATGTGAAGTGTTTCAGACATTCCAAAATACATCTCCAAAGGGATTTAAAGACTGAAAAGACCATAATTCTAGGAATAAACAGCCACTTCAGGCACCTCTTCCTTCTGAGGGAAAGAATTACATGTGCCAAAATAGTTCCACCACTTATAGACTGCTCATTTAAAACAAATACAAACCCCTCCTGCCCCTCATTTTTGTATACCACACACCATCAGAGGTGTGTGAAGTGATCACAGCTCCCTGTTGAGGCTGGACAGAACTGGCTTGTACTGGTTTAACTAACTGTACGGTCTGAAGTGGATTTAGGGAAACGAGTGCAACAATTGCGCACGTTTATGTCAGTTTAAACCAGGCTATCGTTGGTTTGGCTTGTGTTGGTAAATGTGCAGGCAAAACCAGTTCTAAGCCAACATGAGAGAGCACACACAAAAGCTGATCTGGTTTAACTGGACTGATTAAAGTTAAACTGGTGCAACTTATGTGTAGACAAGCCCTCACTATTTTCATTTTGCAGGTGGGGGAAACTCTGGCACAGAAGGGAGGTGACTGGCCCCAGGTCATCCACTGGGTCAGTGGCAGAGCACTACATCTCCCCATTCCCAGTCGAGTTTCCTACGCACTGGGCCTTGGACACTCGAGTTAGAAGTTCGCTGCTGGCAGGTATGTCTGAGGCTAGGAAATAGGACAGTGGTTCAGACTGACAGGGTGCGGTCCCAGACAATCCATTCTCCTTAAGGTGACTGTAACCCCAAGGAGATGACATAGATTCCTGGGTCTCTGTCTGCTGGCAGCTCAGGGAGAGGCACTGTCCCTGGTAGAGAGAGGGAGCCAGGCAGACTCAGATTCAGCCCAACAACCAGTAGGGAATGAGAGGCCCTCCCAGGGAGTGGAGAAAAGGAGAGAAGCCATTTTGAGTCCATCTGGAGCCAGCCAGGGAAAGGGCAGGACTGGCCGTGTGGAGAACTGGAGAGTCCCAAGCCTGCATGCAGGGTTTTTACAAAAATGGGCATTTGTCTCATTCACTCTTGCCCGAAGGTTCCTCCGCAATGCCGTAGGGCAAGAGCAAACAGGACAAATGCCCAGTTTTGCCAAAAAAGTCAGGACTTCCAGGACAAAGCTTAAAAGGGGATCTTTTATTGAGATCAAAAAAAGCTCTGAAATGCCCCCAAACCAGCAGCTCCTGGTCCTTAAGAGCACTGGGGACTTGGGATTGAAGGACTGAAGTCCAGGGGACGGCACTTCAGGAAAAGCAAAGGAGGGAAAGGAAAAACAAAGGTATCTCCCCACTAGAGAGAACAATTACCGGAATCCTGCCAATTTAAAATGCAGAAAGCAAAGACAAATTTAACAGCTAACAGCCTGGCTCCGCTGGGAGACGTGAAATGAACTGGATTGCTCAGCCCAAACTACCCCTTCCTCCCCATTTCCGAAGAATTTCCTCTCGCCATCGGCTGAGAGGAGGCCACATTCTGACCCTTAGCAGAAACTGCCCACAGCACCAAAAGCAGGTTCCTCAGGGTTAGCGAACATTTATTTTGATGTAGGGAGACATCTCTGCTTTCTAGAAAACACAAACGATAAAAAAAGGTCCCATTATCTTTTTAAATTACTGCATTCCTCAGCGGAGATGCAGGGATTCCTTCCCTCCTCATCCTTCATTAGCCGCAAAGTAATACAGCGGCCAGACTGGTGGGTAATGGAAGCTCTCACACCATGTACAAATTTAGACCACTCTAAGGACAGACGACACAGTGTCATTGCTATAACACTACAGCCAGAACCATGTCCCGCATCTTTGGCGCCAGCCCGGTACTTGAATCACATTTCTTACCCCATTTATTGTGCTGGCTTATACTGTATTCCGTGTGATTTTAATAAAAAGCCCCAGTTTTCAAGACCTCCCATTGATTTTTTATGGTGGCAGAGATTAGGAGAGGTTTACTGCTAAAATCAGAGCTGCCTAAAAGACAAAAGGAAGGCTGGGGACGTGTGTTTTGCTGAAATCTCAGTACAATTTTAGTTCATTTGTTCTGGACCAATGCACGCTTGCCTTACTATTTTTGTCCTGTTTCCAAAGCCTATTATTACAGCTCAGTAAAAGCAGCATTGCGTGATCACGTCTATCTAAGGCTCTGAGTTCTGAAGCTTCCACCAACTTCTAATGAGCCAGCCCCATGCAAGGAATATTTACCCTGGGAGCAGGGCCTAATTTCACACTGAGGCTGGATAGCCTCAAACCCTGCAAGGAAATCTCTCTGAGGAAGTCCTGCTCTTGCCCTAATTAGCTACCATTTCAGCATGCTACCGTGAGAGAGATTCGGTGGAAGGGACCCAAATGGGCACTGTGATTCTCCGTACCCAGGCTGAGAGGGACAGCTCTGAATGGGCTCTCAACTGGAAATGATGGATGCTGCTCACTCGCACTGTAATTAAATCTCCTTTCACAAAGAAGCACAACAATCTGTGTTCTGACCAAAAAACACTGCCGCATCCCGAATTGAATGGACCTGGGAGGAATTGCCAAGGAATTTTTCAGTCTGTCAGCGAGATATTAAAACACAAAGAGAGAGAGACACAGCTGGACTGAGACCTGGCTGCTTCTGCAAGGCAAGTGCCTGGAACTCAAAGCATACACAGAGAAACAAGGAAGAAAACAGCCTTCACCATACAGGATTGCTTGTGCCCTACTCTACTCTTTGGGCTTTTATGTAAAGAGAATCATAGAATTGCTGCTACTGTACATGAGTAGCTCTCTAAGCATCCTCTGCTATCTGCTAGTAATAAGCCCGGGACTACGATGCATGTATAACATGCCCCAAAGTGACAGGGAAGTCCTGCAAGTGGTTGTGACTGATCTGACAGCAGCCAACTGCTTTAGGGTACAGCTACGCTGCAACAAACCAAAGACAAAACCCTGCAGCAGCAAGTATGAGAGCCCTGATTCGGGCTCATGCCATGGAGCTAAAAATAGCACCGTAGATGTTCCTTCTCAGGCTGGGCTCGGAGATCTGAATGTCTACACAGCAATTAAACAATCCGTTAGCCCGCGAGCCCCATGAGACGGAGTCAGCTGGCACCAGCCAACTGCAGGTGTCTAATTGCAGTGTAAGCACGTCCCAATCCAACAAGGTACAGAAGGATCTTTAAGTAACAGTCCTACTCCCTCCGACTGGATTCTCAGACCTTGCTAAATTACGACTAGAGCTGGTCAAAAAAATTCTATTCAGACGATTTTTCAATGGGTTTGCAACTACACAATTTCTCACTAGATGCATTTTCTTTCCACCATAAACCTAAATATTTCAATTTGGATATCCTGCCACAGCGTCTCATGGGAGTTGCAGTCCAGTTTCTTCATGTTACTCCCTCTTTTCTTTCCACCTCGCTGCCTGAAAGGACTGCATCTCCCATGATGCACCACAGCCAGGGACTCTGATGATGTAGCACCTCTCCTCTCCATGAACCAATACCATGCTGCATTATGGGAAATGTAGTCTGAAAGGGAGCCTGGCCTACAGAAGAGAATGGGAGCACCAGGCACCCAAATAACACCCAGGAGACACTGCGGAAATAGTTTCAAATGGAAGTTTTTTCAGCTTGGGGCCCAGGAAAAAAATGGAAATTTCCTGTGGGGAAAAACAAATTCTTATTCTGTGTATCCATATTTATAAAATGGGAACAAGAAATCCTCCCTCTGAGAGGCTAGCGATGAATGATCAGTTCATGTAAATAGAGTACCACGCTATCAAATACCAACTTTCACCAGAACATACAATGAGTCCAGTGTCCTGAATTCTGGCAAGCACTCACCGTGTAAGCTGCTGGGCTCCACTTGTCCCGAAGCTGGAAACTGGTGATGGTCTGAAGATCCTACTGTAATGCTGACAGGCTAGGTGCCTAGCCTACAGGCATTAGCTAAAAACTTATGGCCTCATAGCTGGAGACCAGACCAGTTCACTTATGTATTAGTGTTCCTCAAAATAGATATTAGTTTTATAAGAATGTATGTAGTGTTTAGACTCTACACAACGTTTGTGAGTTGCTGCCTGCATTCATCTTATTTGTCAGTGTCTGCATGCCAGGCATAAGGAAATATGTACGTTTTGCTTTACAACTTCGAAAACGTTTGCTCTAAACTTGTGAACTCAGATGGGAAGAATGTTTTCCCCTGCCTGCCCAGAAGAACTATCAAAATCAGCTGGGCCATCCAGGAACATTGCAATACAAAGGATTGGCGAATGGCCCTTTCGCACCTTGGAAGTGCTATGTGCAAGGAAGTTCATCCTATGGAGGCCAAACGATGGAAATTAAACAAAGACACAAGAACATTTTTCATCTCTTCACTTGTTGAACTCTCAACAGGGCCACAGACACTCAGCTGAAGCCAAATATCCCCAGCGGTTACCCCTGGGTCCACCTTCAAAGACATTTTGAATGGGCAGATTACTACAAATCTACAACTCATTTGTGTGTATACATTGGCTTGCTTTAACTCATTCCTTTTTCCTAGATGATAAACCTTGCAATAGTTTATTACAGGATTAGTTACAAGCTTCGTCTTTGACATGAGAACTAGGACTGGTCTCTTGGGACTGGAAGCAACCTGAGTATTCTGTGATTTTTGGTGTAAGTGACTGTTTATCACTAAATCCAGTTTGCCTGGGTGGCAAGATAGACTGGAGAGTCTAAGGGTACCATGACTTCATGGTCAGACTGTTTCAGTGATCCAGGAGTTCACATTTGTTACTGGCTTGGTGAAATCTAATTATAGAACATACCACCAGCTTGGGGTGTCTGCCCTGTTTTTGACAGTCTGCCCTGGGGTAGGCAGTAACGGTGGTGAGCCACTCCAGACAGTGTGACACACACTAACCCTCTTCTCTTTATATAAAGTCTCCAGTTTAAGTTTGAAGAAACCCCTCCCTTACCCCAGGCATGCACAGATAGTGGTGGGGCTGAAGTGGGCAGGAAGGGCAAGAACTGTGTCGCAGAGCTACCCAAAAATGCCAAGTCTGATGAGCGTGAACATGCTTCCAGAGTTACATAATTCTTCTACCTAAGAAGGCAACTGCATATGTGCATTAAAACTGTGATTCTCTCAAGCCCAAACATTCAGAAATTACCCATCAGTTCCCACCACCCCAATCACGAGATTTTCGATATTGGGTTAGTTTTATTTGATTTCTGAGCTTAGCATGTTTAGAGTTACGTTTCCACACCTTTCCACACAACAAGTTAGCAACTTTGTTTTAAAATGAAATCTGCGATCCTCGAGTAATAACTAGATTCCTGCAGCAGGAGCACCAAGACAAACTCTCCATTTCTGAGACTCACGATAAAATGCTGAGAGTTAGCAACACTTACTAGGTTCCTAAATGTATCATGCTTAGAATTTAACTGCTTAGCACCGGAAAGCTCTGAAGTTGGATTGTAAACTACGCTATTTGTTTTAATTCCATGGGACTGGCCTCTCACTCCAAACCAATCCAACCAAATACATCATAACCTCGAAATACCAATACCAGAGTTACGGACTGACCAGTCAAAAGGACACCATGTGAAACATAAGAACATAAGAACATAAGAACGGCCATACTGGGTCAGACCAAAGGTCCATCTAGCCCAGCATCCTGTCTACCGACAGTGGCCAATGCCAGGTGCCCCGGAGTGAGTGAACCTAACAGGTATGATCGAGCGATCTCTCTCCTGCCATCCATCACCCCCCTCTGACAGACAGAGGCTAGGGACACCATTCATTACCCATACCGGCTAATAGCCATTTATGGACTTAGCCTCCATGAATTTATCCAGCTCTCTTTTAAACCCTGTTATAGTCCTAGCTTTCACAGCCTCCTCAGGTAAGGAGTTCCACAGGTTGACTGTGCGCTGTGTGAAGAAGAACTTCCTTTTATTTGTTTTAAACCTGCTGCACGCCAATTTCATTGAATGGCCCCTAGTTCTTCTATTTTGGGAACAAGTAAATAACTTTTCCTTATTCACTTCCTCCACTCCACTCATAATTTTACCAGAAGTAACCAATCAGGCAGCGGCAGAGACACCCCCAAAGAGCAAGTACTTGTATTGCATCTTAAAGATAGGCCCTTCTGGGCTGCCTGTCCACCCCATCCCCGCCCCCCACTCATGGGGCAGCCACTTACAGCAAGATGCTGAGGCTGCCAGCCCAAGACAGCTGGAGAGCGGCTCTGGGGTCTGCATAGCTTCACCCCTCACCCCGTTGTTTTTACACACACACACCCTTTTCTCCCGCCAGGAGGGGGACACACTGTTTTCTCACACACACCATTCCCTGCCCAGAGGGGGACAAGCTTGCAAACTCATGCAGGGGCTGAGAAGGGAGATGAGCTGCTGCTGAATCCAGGCCTGGAGTGTCAGCAGCGGCCAGATCGGGAGCCCAAACTGCGCTTTGTTCAGAGTTACAGACAGTCTCCGTTCCCAAGGTGGCTGTAACTCTAAGGTTCTCTGGTATATCGGGGATTGATCAACTCTAGCCTTCTCCCATGGGAGATCCATTTTTCCAAAGACACAGGTGAAGCACTGTTGGCAAGAATTCACTTACCTTCAAGTTGATATTTCCAGAAAATTATGGAATCATGATAAAAAATTGAAGACACCAGAAGTCCAACAATTGAGGCACGGCCGGTCATCACAAGTGAGCAAAGGGAGAGAAACAAATAGGATACTGATTAGCAAAATGAATACAATTTTTGAAACAACTTTATTACTCTTAGCTCCATTACTCTGAGGGCTAATATTTTTCATTCTAATTTCTTCAACGTATATAGGTTTCACTTTAAAATGAAGATATTGATTTACAATTTTTTTTCATAAGACCGGGCCTCATCTTGCAGGCATAACTCAGGCAAAATTACCATTCACGTAAACAGAAACGTGAACAAGTCCAGGGGTGTTTTGTCTGCTGGATCAGGTCCAATGGCTGAGAATAATTCCAAGAAAGAACCATTAAAACTACAACTGTAATTTATACCCTCTAGCCAGCAGGACTCCCAATTCAGAGTTTGCTTTGCTTTTAATAAGATTTCTGTCTTATGCTAGAAGGTGCATTTCAAATTCATTCTTTTTCCTTGTGGAAATCAAAACAAAGCCATAAGAACTTCATTTCAGCACCGGTCTGTTTGTTGCCCATATAACTTTATGTGATCAAGCTTCACATAACTGTAATAAAAAGAACCTGTAAAGCATTGTTTTATAATACTTGAGTACACATTTAAACAGCTGAGGAGTTTCTCTAACGGAATGGAGCACAGTGTTTTCCCATCTATTCCTAGAGGCTGAAAATCTGAGACAGCTTTCACAGCCCCTTTGTGATTCACATTGGTCCCCAGAGGTGAGTTGGGAGCTCTCAGGGCAGTTAATATAAGCATTACCTAGCCAACAGATCAGGAGCTATTGTTCTTGGAGTAATAAGAGGGAATCTTCCTTTGCAATGAATCCTAGATAACGGCTCTTATGGTTTTTCAAATGTCTGCCTGGAATTTGGGGGTTTTATATGGTGGGTTGTTTTTCAATTCCCAACTTTTATTCCTCTTTATCTTTCAAACACTAAATACATTGCAGTGAAATTAACTTATATAGAGAAAAGAATATCACCCCCATAAATACACAGGCAGTTCCTTATAGTGTTTCCATCCTCAGGATTTTATTGCACGTCTGAAGATATATGGCATTTTTCTTAAAACCACTGCTTGCAAAATCATGTGATTACATCAGACTCTGGGCTGTCATGACAAAAGTAGTAAATTTTTAGCCCTCATAATTACGGAGAAATGCTTGCACCTCAAGGCTCAAAGTCAAAACCCAAAAGGTAAATAAAAAGCATCCCAAATTTGGATCTGATTGAACAAAGCACTTAAACACATGCTTAACTTTAAGAAATCAGTGGAACTAATTGTGAGCTTAAAGATCACTACATGCTTTGGCACATTGCTGAATTAATGAAAGAAACCTTTACTTAGCCAATCTAATTATTATTTTTTGTATACATATACACACTGCTGTGCTTTATTCTTAAACTAGTAGAGCCTCTTATTAACACTTTGGGAGATGGGCCAGGGTTCACGTCACACTCCCCATCAGTAGCCAGCCTGGGCCAAGGAAGCAAATGATCTACTCACCCGAGGCATGTTACACATATGCTAAGAAGAACTGTAACCTTAAAAGAACAATATTGGTAACAGTCCCTAACTTGGCCAAGGAGAATAATTAGAAGGATTTCACTTGTAAAAAGAATCCAATGGTCTGCCATGCAGAAAAACAGCAAATGGCTAAGTAATGTTTTAATGAACACATGCATCCTCATTTGTTAGCAAGACCAAACAGTAGGTGAATGCTTTGGGATCTCATTAATAAACATAGCTCATTTCTTTTTGTATGTGTTGAACGTTACATTCCTCAAAACTGACAGGCTTTTGATGACTGCTCACTGGTTTTTCATCTCCAGAGAGTCATTTCAAGTGGACAACTGACAATAGAAAAATCAATGACATACTTAAAAAAAAAAAAAAGCATATGAACCAGCAAGGCAGGGACAGAACCGTCTGCTGGAAACAAAGAGCTGTGATGGTGAGGGTACTGCCCAGGTAAAGAGCACTTTTCCCCCACCCTCAGTCCCCACCCTGTTGGGAAGACTACTCTTAAAATGGAAAGAAAAAGACCTGCAATTCGCTGAGTGAAAGAGGCTATATGCTGTAAGAAAAATAATGAAACTGACATCACATAAAACTAAAGGAGGGGAGGAAAAAGACTGAAAAAATGATATCGCTAAAGCATCCTAAACCAGGTCTGTGTCAATAAGTGAAGTACACTGAACCTCTGCTACAGCCTATGTATATTTATTCTGGAAGCTGCAATCATAACTAGGACAGAAGAGATACGTAAAGGACCATTAACAAAACTAAACCATTTACAGTTCTTACTTTCTAGTGGCTCTTAAATTATAAACACGCATTTGCTAAAGCTCATTTCTCATGTGTTTCCCTGAGCAAATGTTGTTTTTACAGCTTAATTTCAGTGATAAACATCAGTGGTTTTGATATTCCTTCCATTTACATCAGGAATGGATGTATATTCACCCAGAAATATATTCAAACAAATGCACCAATCACATTTTTAAACTCAGTGGATTTTTTTGATGAGAACTGCTGAACAATATTCGGTAAATGTTTAGAGCACTTTGCTTTCTGTATTTATAGGTTCAGTCATTTTATCCCCTGATTAGCTCAAGAAAATCTGGTCATTTCAATACTATATTGGCGCCCTCTAGCGCTGTTCTAGTTAAGAGTCTATCAGCATTTGCATTACAGACACCGATAGTCATGGTTGTACATACCTTGGTTATAAAAAAAAATCATTCTTACATGAAGCTTTGCGAAGATTAGAAAGCCTCATCTTATGAGCTTTTAATTTTATTTCTTTCTTTACAAAAATATTCATCTGGCCATTTCTGAGGTACAAAACTTTAGATAATCTGCAATCTAAAAAAGAAATGTCACAAGTGATGAATCTGTGATTTCCCCTATCACATTTGGTATTTAAAACACCCGAACCAGAACTTGCACTTCTATAAACTGGGAGGGGGCACTTTTCAAATTGGTTTTATTATGCACTAAGCACTATGCCTTTTGAGGTTTGTTATAGGGTACACAGATGATCCACACATACACACTGTAATAATGTCTAGGAAAGATGGATTGTATAAGAATATTACATAGGGCTAAATCCTCCCTTAATACCATCAGGAACTCTCCAAAGAAAAACATGAAAAACTAAAATATTTGAATCCTGTAAGAACCAGGAAAGTTTAAAAGACAGGATCAATTTAAATAAATCACATTTCTGTTTGATTTTAAAAAAAAACCTCAAAAAATCCCGTGATAATACCCAAGATAACTATAACGCAGAGAGATGAGGTTTTTCTCTTCACCCTGAATTTTTACAGTTAATTTTGACAGCACTTTGTGTTCAGTCATTTTCACTCTTTCCCATTCCTCTGTGGTGTGGATCTTTCACACGGGAAGAAAGGAGAAAACAAAGAAAAGCTGACACCAGAGAAATTAACAGGAAGCCTCAGGGAATGTGTGATATCCAAAACTACTTTTTAAAAACAGACCAGATTTCAAGCTATGTTTCTTTGTCTACCACCCGTTTTGAGAAATGGGAAAAGTCTCACGCAAGGAAACAGTGGAGAGAGTGGACGGAGATATAAACCTTCCCTTTGATTTGCATTTTGCAACATTCCAGAAGGCTTTTTTCATCAACCCCATTCATGTTATTCTCATGCCTAGCATTTTGTGTTAATAACCCCATGTTGTTTTTGTAAGGAAGAAAAGGTTCAGTCCCTACTCACAGTTTTGCAAAGGGCTACCGCCAGCTCACATCTATATTTTTTTATGCTGATACTTTTGGTAGCAGGTGGCGAACTGCCAATGCTGGATATGACTGCTTCTCTGAAATGTTCATGTTGCGGGTGGGGGAGGGGAGAGGACACCATGTGTTTTTAACCATAAGAGGAGAAAATGTGGATGCTCTGGCCATGACAGTACATAAGAATAGACTATTACATCTAACTCTACTTTCCCTCCCTTTTAAAAATCCGGCTTTATTCACGCTGCCAAATCCAGCCTGAGATTATTTGCACAATTAAATCCAAGATTAGAAGAATCTTCAAGGTTTGACCGAAACCATTCACAGTCAACATTCTGCTATCACCCCTTTCCAGAATGGAGAAGAACCTGAGAATCACTACAGGACATACTTTGTGGCATTAATATTGACCGACTCAGATATGGTTTTTATCTTCTTTGTTAAAATATGCCAGACACACCTTTCCATTCCCAAGGGAAAAGTGGTTGTCAGGTGTTTTGGTCAGTGATGACTTGAAGATAAGCACAAAGCTCATTCAGATGCATTTACCGGACTACAGATTCAAAATGCCCAGAGCTTTAAGGAGGAAATTTTTCAGGAAGCTGGATTTACCAAGGGCATGTCAACTAGTACTTCGAAGTTGTACAAATAGTCCGTATGCATTATTGTTTCTAGTAGCGCTTGGGAAGCCAAAGACTCACATTTTAGCTTGTGGCTTCTATAAGAAGTCACAACTAGAATGTTGCTGCTATTAACATGACTGATCAGCTTTTATTGCCCTGTTTGCGTACATGAGGTAAAGTACATTTTAAATCTTCATCTTTACCCCCGACTTAGGCCAAACCCCACTGAAGTCAATGACCTCAGTGAGCACTGAATGAGGCCCTAGTTGCATGCCCAGCACTGGAATACTGAAGACATGCCAGCGATCGGTCCCCTGTGCTTGGCTTGGCAACTTACTTTATCTCCCCGCTCTGGCATCGAGGCCTAAGGGGAAGGAAGTAACGGCCTGACTCCCACCTCCTCCTCCTCACTCACAGTACAAATACCATGGGGCATCAAATCTCTAGGACGAGTATAAAACATTATGCAAATCTTCCCTTTCACGGGTTTAAACTAGTAAATTTACTTCTAAACACTAGGGAAATCCCCCTACACACAATAGCTTTCAAATTCTGGGAAAGCCTATAAGGGTTGGCTTGCTTGGCTTGAAGCACTGAACTACAGAAACCGTCCTCTTCAGTCTAGCTCACAACCTGGGACTTGTGGTATGGGCTTTGTATGGAGAATGAGAGCCAACGTCGCCTCTGGCTTTGTTTCCCGATCATCAGCTCAAAAATGCGGGGTCGGAGAAATAGAAACGTCATTCACCAGTGTGCAGTGATTTCAGAGCTGGCTTACAATCCAAGTGAGAAAAAGTTATCGACACAATGCGGCAGTGACTGCTGTTGAACTAAGATACTACAAAAGCACTCCGTGCATTTACATCTGAAAGAGGAGCTTTAAAGCGGACTTGGAAGGTTGAGAAGAATAACACTGATTCCCTGCCGCTGAGGGGTAAGTATCAACTGGTATTAAAAGTGCCAGTCACCAAAAACAAACAACCAAAGAGAGAAACCCAGCAATTATTTTATCGTTCCAGTGTCCTCCTCCAGAAGTTTGCAACTTGGAGTCAGAAACAGATGGATATGTTAATATATGCCAAGCACAACTCCTAAAGCTCTAGACTGTTGCTATGTAGAGAGAAAGAAGCCAGCAACAAAGAGTGCGGCTCCGCAAAGCTGACAGATGTTTTCTGCCAGTGCCATTGCAAGACACACAGACAGAAAGCACTGACATGCAGAACAATGAGTCCAACTGGCAAGGGGAGCTAAGTGGAGCTCCACTGACCTTGAGACTCTGCATTTGATACTTCAGATCCATTAAAGCAATGACTGCAACTTGGCCCTTGGCACTTCCGGCCTTTCCTTCTGCACCTGTGTACACACGTAGCTTTTTGATGCCTAGAAGCCAGGCGGCTCTGATGGATGTTGAAGGGAAATCGGGGCAAGTGCAGAAGAGAGACAGACAGGTAACCTACATTACAGAGCTGTTCTAACCAGAGTTGACACAACACACACCATCCTGATGCAATCCTATTCTGGATCAAAGTCTCAATGACCAAACTCTGATTTTGGATGCTTGTTTGGCAGAGCAGCGCCAGGAGCAGGGGCACAGGATGGAAGTTAGCCACCTCTGAAGGGATGGAGCATCTGCCTTTCAAGGCCATGACAACTGATCTCCCAATGGAGCAGGATGGGAACTGAGGGCTGGGTTCAGTTGTGGCTGGCTAGAAGGAAATACTTAGCGGAACTATAACGGGCAAGGGGTCTGTAAATGCAGACGGGTATGTGCGTAGGGAAGGTCTCGGGGTTTAACGCTGCTTTCGCAATTCCAAACCACGCTGGGGTTTGTGGAAAGGCATTACATTGCTTCCCCCGCACGAGCCAGAAGTTGGCACTCTTTCTCCTCCCCCAGAACGAAAGCATTTTTCTCTGTAGTAAAGACGTTAGCAGAGACATGTTTATACCACGTATTACACACACGCCCACTTAATGGACCGCTAATGGCAAGTGTCCTTGTATCAGTATGTAGCTAATGGAACATGTACTTTTATTAATTGTTCTTCGGGCAGCCTTGTTTCTGTTGTCTCCAATGTCTAGTCTACTGTACTTCTGTTTTATACTGCGCCCAGTACTGGGGTATCTAATGGCTATGTTAGTGAATGGTCTGCCTCAATGTACAAGCCCTCACTCGAGTCAATAAACGATGTACCAGGAAATATACTGGGGGACATCTTTTCCCTTTGCCACAGCAAGTGATCAGGCAGCGCACATTAGTGATGTCAAAGCCTGCATCGAGATAGCAGGAGGATTTTTTCTCCCCTCAGGAACCTGCTTTAGTGTCTCTCTTTGGGAAGAAGTCATCCTGGAAATGCCAACTGCAAACCTATTTTGTTCCCATTGCAGTTTTCATTAAAGATGTTAAGAATGTCCTGTACATATTCAAAGTTACCAAAAAAAAAAAAAAAAAAAAAAACCCAACCCAAACCCATACATGTAAAACAACCGAATAAAAAAAGCAAAACAATTTAACTTGGCAGCTATTTGCCCTCAAGCCTCTGGATAAAACAATGCAACTGCAGGATCAAACAGGACACTTTTTTTGTCTTTAAAGTGCAAGGAATCAATTAATTTAAATGAATTCCCTTGTGGTGCAAGAAAGCCCAGCATGCGAAGCAGCAAAGTCAAAAGTAATTCCTCGGCAGCCTGCCATTTTATAAGTGCACATTCACAGACTCGATGTTTATCCCACTTCTGCTTTGTAAAGACTTCGACAAAAGGAGACAGGCTGGAAATCCTGTCAGCTTAATCACTGCACGGGCATATCAAACTGCTCTGTGAGCAGCGGGGTACGTGGTTCAAAGGAGGGGAATAATTGCAACTCCTAGTTCTTCCTACCCAAAGGGGCAACTGCTCGCCAGGGCTACCGGAGTTGTACACAACAGCATCAGTCCCACTCAGGATTTGTGCTTCCCATTTGAAACACCTGCTGGGAAGACACTGAACTGCATTTCCTGGCTCCAGTGACCCGACACAGGTCAGGATTCCAAAGGGTTAATAACCCACCAGACCGCAGGGGTCATGTGGTCACCAATTTCAGGGGCTACTGTTGCACCATCTGTGAATACTTTGGTCATTTATTTTCCAATCCAAATCTAATATTGGAAACCCAGTAAGGAGTCTGCTGTTTTGCAAAGGTCAGTTCTACGAAATACATAAGCAAAAACCACACCAAAGGGCCAGAACTTTATTAGAATAAATTCCATCCACAGGAAGGACTTCACTTTTAATTAAACTGTTTTAAGGTTATAAATTGTTTTCTGGCCCTTATACATAATTAAATATAGAAGTTCTCCAAGCTTAATGTCAGTTTAAATTCCAGTCCACAAAAAAGTAATTTTTTTGCATGTTCAATGAACAAACCATTTCTTGTAGGTTTCAAAGAACCAGGCTCATACATCATGTATAAAGGTTGCCTTTATCAAAGCAAACAAGGTCAAGGAAAGCAGACCAAAGACTACTGTATAATGGAAAGAGAGAGAGAAAGAAAGGAAGAAGTCCAACTTTTGAGTTTCCTTCACTTAAAATCCACAAGTCCCTGAATTCCCAAAACCTCCTATTAAAGGGTTGAGTTATAAACACAATCACAAACACTCCCAGATTTATTTGAGTCAGTTCATGCTGTGGAAAGCGGCCTAACAAAGTTAATACGTCATATGCACATTTGATGGGGCAATTCGTCTAAAGATTTGGAATTACAATCCCAAGAGGTCATTTAAAGTGACATTGATTGAGACCCAGAGGCCAGGAGAGGCCACTAAAACAGCTGCAAAATAAACACCCCTCTTCCTAATTTATTTGTGTCATAACTATAAGTGATTTCCAAACTGCAGCTTATTAAAATCACCAACGTGTAACTTGTGACAAATTCAGACCGTGGAACTGCACAGCGAGGAGTACAGATGCTCCCCGACTTACACAAGCATTCTGTTACGCCTTGCGTTGCGTAACTCAAAATTTGCACACGTTGGAAATGTATCTCTGACCATTATGCACAAAAAAAAACCCCAACCCCACCTCCTATTTCTAGCTCATGGAACTTTTACCGTAAACTCAGATTTGCATATGTCAGGTTTACGTCACTCGAGGAGCATCTGTAATGCCTTCCTCCCTTTCTCATCTACTCCCCCAACTCATCTTACCTCACCTCTCTCTGAGGATCTCTGTCCTCTGAAGGCTTCTCCACCAGCAGATGGCGCCACGATTGAGCATACTACCATGTCTGTCAATGGCATGTCCATTACGTAGACAGCAGCTTGGCAGGACAGACACAGTTCGCTTATTATTATGTTGTGTATAAAACAAGCGGGAACCCTCTTGACCAGTCACAACATTTTCCCGCTGTTTGACGACTGACAGTTCTCCAACACTCTTCAAGGGATAACAGGACCATGTGGACTTCCACAGGCAATTACTAGCACAGGTCACTGAACTGGTTAGTAAAACATAAGCACCAAATAACCAAACATAAGTGCAAATAATTCCTCTCTCATGAACCTTAAAAAGCTCTCGTTTACATAAGGTCATTAGATGATTCTGTGAGGTCATGAATCTCAGAATCATAGGACTGGAAGGGACCTCGAGAGGTCATCTAGTCTAGTCCCCTGCATTTATAGCAGGACTAAATATTATCTCGACCATCTCTGACAGGTGTTTGTTTGACCAGCTCTTAAAGATCTCAAGTGGTGGAGATTCCACAACCTCCGTAGGCAATTTATTCCAGTGCTTAACCACCCTGACAATTAGGAAGTTTTTCCTAATATTCAACCCTAAACCATCCTTGCTGCAATTTAAGCCCCATTGCTTCTTGGCCTATCCTCAGAGATAAGAACAACAATTTTTCTCCCTCCTCCTTGTAACAACCTTTTATGAACTTGAAAACTTATGTCCCCTCCCCATCTTCTCTTTTCCAGACTAAACTAACCTAATTTTTTCAATCTTTCCTCATAGGTCATGAAGACTTGGCACCTATGGGATCTGTATAGAGGAGTCAGGAAAGGCCAGTAGGATAGACTCAGACTCCATAAAAGCATTCCCTCTCTTGGTGGAATATCTCCTAACATAGGTCAACCCTTAGGAATGGGGAATAGGAATTTAGACAAATTTAGGTGGAGGAAAAGGCCAGGATTTGATTAGCTTTTGGGGAGGTACACCCCAGGAAGTTCACATAAGTGTATTCAACTCCCAACTTCTGGAAGTTCATTCAAATGTTTTCATCCATCAGAAGTGACAGCTACTTCCTTCCGCATTAGATGTACTGCTCTACTCTGAAGAGTTACTCTGCAAAAACAGTCTCAAGAAGGTATTGGTTTATAGCCTCAGAGTAGGGTGACCAGATGTCCCGATTTTATAGGGACAGTCCCGATTTTTGGGTCTTTTTTTAATATAGGCTCCTATTACCCCCCCAACCCTGCCCCAATTTTTCACATTTGCTGTCTGATCACCCTACCTCAGAGTGACTTCCTCTGGAACTTGCTTGGTTTACAAGTAATGAGATTTTATTCATTTTAGCCAGACAGCTCTGAAACATAGTCTAGTTTCCATTTATTTATTTATTTATCATCATCCCGAATAATAAAGACTCTACAGGCTAAATGCTGTATTGTGTTACACTTGTGCTAATTGAAACTCAAGATATTGTCCTCACTGGAGTTACAGAGGCCTGAGTAAATGCCTAAATTGAAGACATTAGGGCAGACTTGAAACTGGACATTAGTTAAGAATTCTGTTGATTTGCAAGCCAGCAAAAATCCATTTCACTCTCCATAGCTCTGAGGCTTCTGCATGGCTGGCAGTAATAAAAGTAGTAAAGTCATACTAGTTTTTACTTAAGAAAACAAACACGATCATGAATGTACCTGGGAAGCAGATCACCTGTGAAAGGTGTAGGTGTCATTTCTACATGGGCATTCTCCAGATTAGAGCCACATTTTAACTGAACGCTTCTGATTAGTCACCCAACAAGTTCTCGACTAGTGAGCCTGCCTAGAATGCCATCTTTGGATGCTCAAGATGCTCTCTCTACCCAGTCCAGCTGCATCTCTCAGCTCAACTCTTCCTCTTCTGCCGAGTCTCTCACTGTGCAATTGCTAACAGTTTGAGAAACAAAAGCAATCTGAGAAATACTACACTAGTTTGCATCTTGCCAAGTAGTTAGTGCAATTGGGAATGAAAGATTGCAGCATTTTCTCATTACTAGCACCTTCCCATGCACAATCGCAAGAGAGATTGATTTTTCCCCTTAACATAACACCGTATGTGTAATTCTCCTCCCCTAGCCCGCCCGCCCTTTGATACTGAAATTTTTTTAGCCAACACGCTATGCCCTGAAAAGTCAGTATGATTGCCTGAACAGCAGGGGACTATGCAAGGCAAGAACAACTAACTTCTGTCATACTCAACATGCTTCTTTGAATTTCACCGTTTGCATTTTGAAGCACTAAAAGGAAATCCCATTGCTGAAGGCAAGTTAAGAGCCATCAATATCTCTCTTCTTGGGAAGCCTTGAGAAAAACTGAGAAGAGAGGAACTCTTCAATTTGACTGCTGCAAACACTTTCTGGATGTGCACATATCTGTAGTTTTTCCCTTTCCCTTCTTGCCTTTCAGAATAAACTGGATACATTAATATGAGAGAGAGAGAGAGAGAGAGAGAGAGAGAGCGCTCACGGTACATGCAAGAAAGGAGTTTTAAACAAATTCATACTCATATGAATTCCAGTAACAGGAAATCTCTTAGTTTGGACCAAAACAGGGAGCTGTACATGCATTTGCGGAAAGTGAACCTTTTACCCTAGCTGCACACTAAAGCAGAGACCTTAAGGCCTAATGGGACCATTAGATCATGTGTCTTACTTTCTGTCTATCACAGGCCATTACATTTTATCCCATTACCACTGTCTTGAGCCCAGTAATTTAAATTTGGCAAAAGCCAAATCTCCAAAAAACCAGCCAGTCTGGATTTGGGGACATCAAGAGATGCAGAATCCTCCATTCCCCATGGTGGTTTGTTCGAAGGTGTTTAATGACCTTAACTATGAACAATCTGGGACTTTGTCTGGGTTAGGTGTCTAGCCTGTGAGTCCTGTATTGCCTTTCTAAGCTAAATTAAAAGGAGTACTGAGTATTTTCTCCCTGTGAGAGTCCCTGCTTTCCAGGATACAATCCCCCTTTCTGTAGGTCTGGCCTGCGTTCCTTGTGCCTAGATGTAGAACTTCGCACCTTTGCACTTTGTTAGAATAGGTCCAGGGTGCCAAGTGATTCAGATCTCACTGTAGAACGGGTCTGTCCCCACCATTATTCACTTTTCTGGCACTGTTATCGACGGTGGGATTACATTGTTATGCTAGGAGTTCAGTGAGACTTCACTGAAGCTGTTGAGTGAGACAGCTGCTTTTCATTCAGGCTGTGTAAGGGAATAGTTAAAATGCCCCTTTGTTTGGTGACAGCTGAAACAATGGAAAACCACCCCTCAAGAACATGAGCAGGCGTGGACAGTGGCTGGGCCATGCAGTCCTAGGGGCTCCTCAGGGCTACTGGTTATATTCCTGTTCTTTTTCCTCCTAATTTTTCATCAGTTGATTCCTGTGTCAACTTTTCCGTGATTCTGCCGAGGACAGATGCATGATTAACTGGCCTATGGTTACCAGGATGTTCCACATGCCCTTTGGCATATCTGCACATCATCAGTTCTCTTCTAGTCTTCTGGAACTGCTCTAGTATTCCACGATTCAGAGGACCATGGCTCTCCTCGGCCAACCCTCTTAGGATTCTCAGGTGTAAGGTATCTGGGCGTGGTTTACATTTTGTTTTATCCTGAAGAGAAGTTGTGTAGCATCCCTCACATTGAAGCACAAAGCTACTCTCTACAGTCATTTTCTGCGTGGCTGACAGACCATACAAATGTAGCTCCTCTCAGAGAAAATGAGTCCGAATAGCTTATGATAAACATTTGTCATTTGCCTGTGAAGCTCCATAAAGGTACATAATGGGGTGGAAATACATGAAAACAATACGGTAGGCTCAGCCAATTAAGGAAACAGAATAACGTGACTGAGCCCAGCAAGTCAACCCAAGAGAAATTTGAAATGTAAAAATGTGCCACATTTTTACATGCCAATGCCAAAAACACACAAAAAAGTTGTGTCATAAATTGTATCAAATGCCTCCATACTTCCTGACACTGTTTCCATTTCATTAAATGTTTTGAAGGCTTGAAAAAACAGGGACATTTTGATTTTTAAAAAAACCTCTTTGCTGCAAATATAGCTTCCAGATTTAATACATAACTGTGATAAATACATCTGTAAGCACAAAAGAGTGACCATACTGGATGGTCCAGCTAGCCTGGTATCCTCTCTTCCGACAGCAGCCGGTGTCAGATGCTTCAGAGGGAATGGACGGAAGAGGGTAATTATTGAGTTATCCATCTCCTGTCTTCCAGTCCCAGCTTCTGTCAGTTGAAAGTTTAGGGACACCCAGAGAGTGGATTTGCATGCCTGACCATCTTGTCTAATAGCCATTGATGGACCTATCCTCTATGAACTTATCTAATGCTTGTTTGAACCCGGCCTTCACAACATCCCATGAAAATGAGTTCCACAGGCTGATACTGGGCTGTGCATTGAAGAATTACTTCCTTGTGTCTTCTTAATCTCTCCTCCTATGGAAGCTGTTCCAAATCCCTTCTCTGTGCTTTTTCCAATTCTAATGCATCTTTTTCGAGATGGGGCATCCAGAAATGCACACCGTATTCAAAGTGCAGGAGTTCCATGGATTTACATAGTGCCATTATGATATTTTCTAATTTGCTATCTATCCCTTACCTAATGCCAGCCCTCTGTGTACCCAGCAAAACTCTAAGTTGCAGTAGACAATGCAGGGACTCCAGATGCTTTGTTGGGAACCACAATGAATACAGAGAAGGGCAGTTGTGAACATTTTGGAGATTAGCCTCAAACAGGTTACGGAGTCCTGTGGCACCTTAAAGACTAACCAAAGTCTTTAGTTAGTCTTTAAGGTGCCACAGGACTCAGTTACCTCTGCTATTCCAGACTAACACGGCTACCTCTCTGATTCTCAAACAGGTTGAAATTCAAGGTACAACTCCTGGGATGCAGAATGCTGTACAATAACACACCTTTATAGACAGAAAAATCAAATTGACCCAAAAGAAGCTTTCACAGTGAGTGTTTTTCCAATTGTCTGCACCATCAACTATTTGTCATGTTACCAATTATATTCTATTGACTTAATACCCAGTAGCTTGTGTTGACGAGTGCAATATTTTTTTGTGCTGAGGTGGTTATATGTGCTGACTGGTCACTAGGAAAACAGTCCCCAACTACAACAGCTCTGAAAAAAATGCTTTACATGCACAAAGACTTCCAGCTGTCGGCACGCTAACATGGAGGTGATCAGGGAATCGGCATGAAATGTTTGAGTCACATTTTCGTAAAGCTTCTCTTTACTGATGAATTTGAGAATCTATCTTCTCAGCAAGTGGTGTGGCTTGCCATTACCTGATCATCTGGGGGTTGGGAAGTAGAGAAAGGAACAAGCTAACTGACAGCCACATGGGAAACGCTGTATTTCGATATCAATAGTTAATCTACTGTGTCACATTTCTTAGAGAACTAAATGAAATGCAGTAACTGCTGTGCAATTGGAGCTGGGGAGCAAAATGATTTTGCAGAGCAAATAACTATCTCATATTGGCTGTTTTATGCCCTATTGAACAGCCAGCAGTTTATGAAAACAAAGTTTCATAAATATAGTTCCAGACTTCCCACTAGACAGTCCCATCACTCGCAATAACAGGGAAAAAAATCATCAGGTTGACTAAACTTGTCTCGAATCCTTTCAGGGGGCGTAACTCACACTCCATCCCTTAGCTGTGTTGTACTGCAACTATGTGAATGTGATTGATTGAAAGAAAGTAAGGTCCATACCAAACCGAAAGGGGTTCAGAGAAGAGGGACAAGAAAGACTGAAGAGGTGAACCCCATACCGCAGAATCAAGCCCTGAGTGAGATGTGAATGGAACGTGCTCTGTAGAGGGCAGGTTGCTTTGTTCCCCTTCATGCCTGATGACCCATTGGACAGCACTGCCAGCAGCCTTCGGGCAGCCCAGAGAGAAGGAACAAGTGCTAACCTAGGCCTGGGCCACATGCGTCCCGCACGGGCTCATTGTGCGGCCTGCGGGAGGTAAGTAGGGGCGGGGCAAGCCAAGCGGTGGGGTGGGGGAAAGCAGATGGGGGTGGGGCTTTTCGGCCCGCAGCTGGGTTTTTTTGCAGTAATATGGCCCTCGCTGCTTTCCGAGTTGTGCAGGCCTGTATGCACGGAGACTGGCTGATGGGCAAAGAAGAGGGAAGCAGGTATTCCAAAAGGGAGGATTCTCTCTCCTTGTTTGAGACAAGGTGGTGTATAATATCATAAGCCTGGAAAGGTCAATATGCAGTCAAATACTGAGGAGGGGTTGGGAATATCTTTTACTGCACAGACATCTCATTTGTGATTTTTTTTTAAAGGCAGAAAAATCCTCCTCCTAGCTAGTGGAGGCTGGATCGATATAATTTGTTATTAACAAGTACAGACAGAAGTTTGCACTGGAGTTACATTTGATCCATAGCACTACACAGAAGGGTGGTTGTTTTCCAAGGAAGACTTCAAAGGAATCACACAAACCGAACAAAACAGAGACAGAAATTATGTATTGGGCCACCTATTCCATTTCCCTTGGGCCAGTTCAGAATCGCTCCCTACAGAACAATACAGAATTAATTGTCCAGTCTGATTCTCAGAGACAAGCAATGGAGCTGCCATCGGCGCTCGTGGAAAAAACGGATTCATTTCAGCCCCCATCTTGCAGTGAGCTCGGGGCAGGTGAATTCCTGTGCCCATGCGGAGGTCATTGCAAAGTCCGGGCCTAAGTCATCAATATCAGCGAAGGAAGTTCTATGATCTGTTATCTGCACCGAGCAAAGTACACTGTTTCATACACTGTTTTAACTCAGCTCCGGACAGTCTTATCACTAACACACATCTAGGTTTGTTGTAAATAGGAGAAGAGTATTTGAACTGTTAACTGAGACTTTCATTCCCACTAGCAAGGATCAAGATTTTACCCAGAGCTTTGACACCAGCCTCTCTCTTTGTACGTGCGTCTGCATTTCCTTGTTCTCCTGACAATGACCAAGGCATAGCACTCCACACCAAGCTGTAGGTATCACACTCCTCTCACGCAGAACATGTGACCTCCCTCCATGACTCACCTCATGTGGGGCGTGGGAGTAAGTTTGACTTTACTCATGATAGCAGGGTTCTTGCCTGGCAGCACACAGTATCACTATTAGAAAAGCTATTTTTAACGTGCCAATCTCTTTCTTGACGTTAAATCCCAGTGAATCAGAGTAAATTAGCTTCTGTTCCATCTGAGTCAGGGCCAAATGCTTATTAACCAAGCAAATATCCCTCCCCCCACTCCGCTTCCCATAACCACTTTACAGCTCAACACAAAAACAAACAATACATAATTTAAACAGATATTCTAGGGCATTTCAGGGGATTAAAAAACCTTTTAATTGGATCTCTATGAAAAAGTGATGTAAGAAAGATCAGAATTTAGTAAGCAATTATTCTGAACGGGTTTATACACATTTTAAATAAATTCTGGTCAAAAATGAAATTTGGGATAAAGAACCGTTTTAATGGAATCGTGTATTAACATTCTGAACAGAGTTTTATGGTGATGGAAAGCTTCACTGAAACATCATTGGGATCTGAAGGTAAATATAGATCCCTGAGTGACCTTGGCGCTTAAAGAGAAAAATATTTGCAGCTATGAAAACAATTCCTAGCAACAGAGGCCCACCAGACGTAAAATATCTAGGAAGAGGATGGATGGTCAGTTGAAAGGACTATGATTTTTAGCTAACTAACCAAATTCTATAGCTCTTTGGGCTATAAGAGAGAACCGAGGTCCCTCTGACTGCAAGAATTAAGAAGAGCATTGGTAATGCCTTAAATTTCATTTTCAGATGTTTCTCTCCTTGCTACTGCAGATCCCTGATGGAGTTCCATTGGTGCTCACTGCTATCTCAATCTATCGTTAATGTCATGGAAACTGCCATAATTTGACTTGGGAACAAAGTGAGTGTATTAAGGTTTCAGTCAACATCCATTGAGGTCAATGAAAGGACACTTCAAGGGCATTAAATAAGGTTCTTATAGCTGTTGTGAAGCATCATCCCTAAAAAATACGCCTGTCCAATTCCATACCCTTGAATTCCTTGATTTATTAAATTTGATTGGCTGCAGAGACAGATGGGTTAACAACATGAAGCTCATGGATCAAAGGTGGGAACTGTTTCCAAAGAAAAAAAGAAATCTCCCTTTGATAGAGGATTTTCAAGCTTGTCTATCCTGGCAAAAAAAGTCTTTGTTCAAGATTTTCTCATCTGCTTAACGTTTTTAAGGCGTCAACCCAAAGCAGGGATGGTTTATGTACTGCAGAGGCAACGTTAGCAGTTGAGGAGTTAGCTGAATCATTTTTGCAGCCAAGTTAATAGAGCCAACACTTAGCCACTCAGAAATTCAGTATGAACAGATTGGGCAAGTAGCTTTTGGGGGCGTACTCAATTCTTATTCCATTTCACTCCCCAAAATCCACACTGACATCAACAAATGTTGGTTTGAGTAAGGATGGAGTAAAGTGGAATAACAATTGAGGCTGGGCCTAAGGATTTGGCTGTAGATTATCCTAGGCCGCGAGTTGTCTAGGGCAGGGAGAGATATTGTTACTTCCTTGTAGAATACAAAGTGCAACACGATCCTGATCTCTGTTTGGGGTCCTGGAGGGCTACCAACAAGTAACTACCACTACCACCAAAAGATGAGTCGAGTCTAAACTAACGGCCAGGCTTGACTTCTGGCTTACTCGTGCCCTTCCAGTCGCTCTACCCAACTCAGAACATGCACTTGCAAGTTTCTAAAAGCCTTTGCTTTCTCTTCCTGGTAAGATCAAGTGAATCTCTACGCTACTGCAGAACTCCCAACTCCCCGTGACAGTGCAGTGACACAACCTAAATGAAGCTACTGATTAAGACAAATAGCGTTCAAGATGACTGGTGCAACAGCAGCCGCCACCAGCCAACGGAGCCTCCTGAACAAACCCAGACTGTTTTGTTTTATGTCAGGTTTTATGACAAGCCAGGTTCTTCACCTACAGAATGCAGCTTGCTTGGTTTTTGGTTTGGTTTTTTTAATGTAACCGAAGGCGAGAGAAGAGAAGAATGGGGACTTTGTCAGTAAATTGACTTTGTCGGCCTGACCCTTTGATGTTATTGTGGCATTTTTAGGATGCGATAAAGATCGGTGCTAAATTATGCAGCATCACTTGAAAAGCCCAGCCCCACCGCTTCTTGAAAATTCAATTTTCAAGTTAAATTTGGGTTTGATTCTCTCTCTCAGGCAGGGCTTTAATGAATAAAGCTTTCTCCTACGAAGGCGCTTGCCTTCTCCAGAATCCTGCTGTGTTTGTCGATGGAATGGATAGTACTGATGCCAGGATGACCTGTTCCCTCTAAGCACCGTTTCATCACTGAATGTCACTGTATTTATTCCGTATCTATTGTCAGAGCTCGAGTTTAGTCGGGCTGGGCGGAATGCACACGACGCTGTCCTTTATTCTGGTATTTTGCACTGCAGGGAGAAAACCGTGTGCCTCTCTTTGAAGACATGCCTCCTATGGAACGAATGCTAATTTGCTTAAATTGTACTGCAGGAAGAAAGCAAGGACAGGAAAAAGTTCATAAGCCAACAACATGAAGGCTCAGCAAACCTCAACTATCAGGAATGGAATCAGATCCATCTCCGTGCCAGAAGAACGACTATAAAATGAACTAGCCAAGTCTCTTCAGTAATGCACTTCCTTCTGCAATGTGCAGGTACATTACTTATTAAGAAGCATAATATTTGATTGCTAAACAACTTTTATCATGGAAAGAGAGCGTGCACCATCAATAGCAGCATTAAGGGGAAAAATGCCCATCAGCATCAGCTTATCACTACAAAGCCGCAATTAAAAGCTGTCAATCAAGAAAAAGTAACTCAGAATCCTAACACCACTAAAACCCATATTGCATTGCCTTTGAAGGGCTCTAGTTTGTTCGGGTTTATTTTTTAGTTTAGGTTTGGGGGGGGGGGTTTGGTCCACTCAGATTCACTGGTTTTCAAGTTACTTGTAAGCATTTTCACCATCTCCAGAACTTAGCAAATTTCAACCTCACCTGAGCATAGCATCAAAAGGACTACAGATAAACAAAACCAACATCCCATCCCTGCCCCTCCCTTCACACTTCAACGCGACTCTCAAAAGTTACAAGAATTACCGTATTTTTCGCCCTATAGGACGCTCCGGCGTATAAGACGCCCCCGAGTTTTTAAATAAAAAAGCCGGGTAAAAAAAAAAAAAAAAAGCGCCTCGCTCTCCCGTCCCCGCCGCGCGGGCGGGCTGCTGGGAGCGCGCCGCTCTCCCGTCCCCGCCGCGTGGGCGGGCGCTCCCAGGGGCCCCGGGGCCCGAGCTGCTCTCGTTCCCCGCCGGCCCCGAACACATGCGGGTGGGCTCGGGGGGGAAGTGCCGCCCCGCCCGCCGGGCCACCTGCAGCCGCCCCAGCTCCAGCTGCCCGGTGAGTGTTTCATATATTTGGCGTATAAGACGCCCCCCCTAATTTTGAGATTATTTTTGGGGGTTAAAAGGGCATCTTATATGCCGAAAAATACGGTACATACAGCCATCAAGTGCTCAAGAGTAAAAGACAATGACACAGTCCTTCCTATATTGTAAATAATAATAATAGATGGAGATATGCCTAGCTCATAGAACTGGAAGGACCTTGGAAGGTCGGCAAGTCCAGTCCCCTGCCTACATTAATTAATGGAACCAGAACAGCTGTAACTATTAAAGGGACAAGAGCTTCAATGTATCATCAGGACACAAGATCTTAACCTGCTGGAGTGTTTCATACTCTGGCTTGCCCTTGTTGCTCTCCTTCCTCGCCCTATACCTTGGTAAAATCCAAATCAGCGTAGGCTTGACATCCTCTGCAGTCACCAGTGAAAAATGGAATTTTTAAGGGCAAATGCAGACTCCAAATGTATGCACGCAGGCATCTGTGTGTGCAAAAAATGTGCACACACAAACAAAACTTTTGCATGCAGACTGGGTAGGGATGGAACTGCTCAATTTGCACTGGCAAATGCATGTTCTCATATCTAGGTGTGCAAGCCTGAAAGCATAAATGTGGCAGCTGGTGCCATGTGCTCTGTAAGATATTGGCCCTAATACAGGTTAACGTGTTTCTAGTTCTTTGGGGGCTGTCTTTTGCTAGCACCTGTTAGCCGTGACATCAAACATCAGTTAAACGCTACATGTATGCATTAGGCCTCTGGGTTAGGAGATGCAAACAACGGTGATTAGCCATGGGATGGCTGTGCTAACTATTAATAAACATGTATTACAATGGCGTTGGAGCCCACAATCAGGGCACTGTTGTGCTGGCCGCATACAGAAGTAGACAGATACAAATACCTCATCTAGGGCGGAGACTATGTGAACTCGTTCATCCAATTCACGCCCTCTTTACTAACTGGTCTGCAGTAGCGCTTACAGCCCCAATCAGAGATTAGAGCCCCACTGTGCTAGCCACAGCACATGCACCCACAAGGATACCTGGCCCCTACCCCCAAAAACTTACACCGTAGGTATCCATCTCCTGACACAGACACCAGAGACAAGGGGCTTATGGTCAAGGGCGAAAGCCGTGGCTGGGATGTGCGTGTTAGGCACACTCAAATATTACATTCTAAAGTTTGCCGTGAACATTGTCCGGATCCCCTTCCATTCAGAGGCCGAAAGAGGACACAGACTGACGGGAACGCCACCGTACAGGTTTGTGTGAACCCTTGACCCAATCTCAACCACCGCACTACAGAGCTAATAGAACTACTCCAGCAACAATCAAAGGCTAATCAGCTGCGTGCGGGGACTCCTATCAGCCAGTTCCGTTTCAGTTACTGGGCCTCGCAACTACGGATGCAACCAAAATGGATCATAAAATGTAATTAATAAAAATATTAGAGGATAAGGCAAAAGGGCACAGACCTGTCTATTAAGTATTTCTGAAGCTCCAATTACTAGAGTAGGGAGGAAGGAAAACGTCATCTTAGCCAGGTTTCTGTTCAAAATAAAAACCCAGGGAAAAGCAAGAAACACTATCAAAGCTTTAACACGGACAGCTCTGGGATCACTAAGAATGTGGAAGAAACAGATCCTAAGAAATCAGAGTAATTAGAGGGCAGGGGACTAGTATAAAAGCAGCCCAGAGAAAACAGACCACAGCTCAAGGAAAGACTGATAACACAACCCACAGGGGCAATGTGTGGAATTGTTAAAACAAATTTATGGGCCAGATCATAGGAGCTACACCAGGTTCACGCCAGCTGAAGTCAGCAGAGTTAGGCTAAGGATCTGTCCCAAAAGAACCAACAACAGAAAGGGAAAAACACTGATGGCAAGAGAGTAAATTGAACCTCACTACAATGGACCAATTTCTACTCTTAGCTGCCCTGCTCTGAAATCAGTGGGGTTGTACTGGCATGACGACTTAGGACAGAATTTGACCCACTAATTATGAACCTTTGTTGCATGACCCCTTGAGCTTTAGGCCACACACACCTCTAACCAAGGACAATCACCCTTAAATACCTTTACATTTACAAATACAAGAACATAAGAGCGGCCATTTGGGTGAGACCAAAGATCCATCTAGCCCAGTATCTTGACTTCTGACCGTGGGCACTGCCAGGTGCCCCAGAGGGGATGAACAGAACAGGGAATCATCAAGTGATCCATCCCCTGTCGCTCATTCCCAGCTTCTGGCAAATACAGGCTAGGGACACCATCCCTGCCCATCCTGGCTAATAGTCATTAATTGACTTATCCTCCATGAATTTATCTAGCTCTTTTTTGAACCCTGTTATAGTCTTGGCCTTCACAACATCTTCTGGCAAGGAGTTCCACAGATTGACTGTACATTGTGGGAAGAAATATTTCCTTTTGTTTGTTTAGGTAAGAATTCCCATACGTTGAGCTGAACACTCAGTACCTCCCTCAAATCCGTTGCTTTGACTTGCACTTGCAGCATAATACCTGGAAAGGGAAAAATACCTTAATTAACTGCTACCACAGACAGGGGAAATTTAATTACCCAGTGGGCACCAGCCTCAGAATCAAAGCCAATGCTCAAAACACCTGGTTGCCCCTTTATCTGTTCTTTAAAAGTATGTAAGTCAAGAGAGAAGGTGACCCATTGAGACGAAGCATAAACAGGCTCAGCAAAGACTCGCTCTTGGGCAAGGGAGCTCTGGTAGCACACACATGCACCATTTCGCCGAGTGTTTTATTCGGAAGAGTCAGTCGCTAGTCTTCGGACACCACCACAGCAAGTCTATGCAGCCCAGTAACCCACTAAGTCAACAAGAACCTTTCCATTGGAATCCATGAGTAGGCAGAGGCCCAAAACGTGTTCGACCATTCAAGAGGCCTAACTAGCTTGGCACTTTACAAAACTACACCCCACGTTTGTGCACCTGGCAACATTTTCAGGTGCATCATTTGAGTGACTGTTTGCGTACGCAATACCGGTGTGGAATGCAGGACCACTTGCTTTAGCATGCAAAACAACACTGATAGTTTTCAAGGGGAAATTTCTACAAGAGCTGTGTGAAGACTTTTAGTCTTCTGAATTTGATATTGTATCAGTCACTCCTTTTTTAATGACTGTAATATAGTTGCAGCAAAATGTCTAGTTATCAAAATTACCAGGCATAATATAATACTTGAGTGTTTATATTGTTCTAACAATATTTTCTTAAGCAAGAAAATATTCTATATCTACTCTGGCTTTTCCAAATTACCACAGCTAACAAAGGTCTAGTATTATTTTTCTATTTCTTGTCCGCAACTCAGCTGCAATTATTTGAAGATCAGCCTGCCATTCAAGCAGAGTTTTAGGGCTTCTCTACACTTACCAGGGGTTCAACCTATGGCGATCGATACAACCATAGTTGATTTAGCGAGTCTAGCGAAGACCCGCTAAATCGACCGCAGATCATCTCCTGTTGACTCCCGTACTCCACCTGATCAAGAAGTGCAAGGGGAATTGACAGGAGAGCGTCTCCCATCGCATAGTGTGGACCCCACGGTAAGTAGATCTAAGTACGTCGACTTCAGCCACGTTATTCATGTAGCTGAAGTTGTGTAACTTAGATCGATCTCCCCCGTAGTGTAGACGAGGCCTTACTTATGACGAAGTGCGTCTCAGTGCTGCAGTACTGTGCAAGAAGCCGAGTCTGAGCTAAATCCTTCACGCCAGTGTGTACGGGGATCCCTTGGGACAGCGGCTCTGGCATTACTGAGACTGTCCAGCAGATTTAGAGCTGTACACTTTGGGGGAGGCTTAGGGTCTGGGGTGCACTTGCAAGGTAAAGTAAGGGCTGGCCGAGCCCAGAGGAGAGGGCTGGGGTGACCGACAGGCTGAAGGTGTCAGGGAGTCGGCTCCAACGTCAGCACATGCAAGTCTCCCTCCCGCTGGAGGAACAAGATGACGGAGTCCTGGGCATCACACACACCAGTTCTGGGCAGGTTTGTACTCGGCACAGCTACGCCATGTCTCCACGGGCTGTCCACGCTACCGCGGATACACGTGCGTATGCGGGCTGGGGAATCACAGGGCTAGCTCGTACCGCAGTCTCTCACATCAGGCTTTGCAGGGGTGTTTTTGCCCTACAGGTTCCAGCAGCACTACACCGAGGAGCAGGGGAGAATGGATGGTTTTGATTAAAGCCAGCTGAGTTTCAGTGCGGTGCTTGGAAAAG
Organism: Sternotherus odoratus; assembly: GCA_032164245.1. NCBI lineage: Eukaryota > Metazoa > Chordata > Testudines > Kinosternidae > Sternotherus > Sternotherus odoratus. Next base: position 83,197,307 of record JAVMKO010000009.1, on the reverse strand, counting down.
TGGATGCACAGCTGCTATGGTTAATGCACACTGGAGCTAAGCTCATCAAACTGCAGGCTCTGGTGATTGGGGCGAGTGGGGGAGAATAGGCAGCTGATATTTCAGTTTTACAAATAGAAAAATTGATTCTGGACGCAGGAAGCCAAACAGATGATCTTAAAAAACAACCAAACCAAGACACACAGAGATTGATTCCTGCACGGATCATAAGCTCAGTCATCCCAGCAATCACAAGAAGAGAGATGTGAGAAGCGTTTTCCAGAAAAGATCAGTTTATAAAAGCCACCCATTTCGATTCCGTCTCCTCCAGCACTCTCACAAGAATCATCAGCTATGGTTTCACGGTTATTTTTTCCATTTCCCATTCAGCACAAAGCAAGAACCACCACTGAGATCAAAATGTTATTGCAACAGATCTCAAAACCGATTCTTCTCCCTGTGTCCTGCTGACTTCTGAAGGAACCCACGGAGCCATTATCAGTGCTGGTTCCCATCAATGAGCCTTTCATGTGTTAACGCCTGGTATTGAACACATTTATTTATAGCAACTGTACTGTGCCATTCATTTAAACACATCAGCATTTGTGAATAAAAGATAAGGTGGACTTTGAAGCATCAGCCTTAGAACATACGAGCCAGAAATGTGATACAAAGCTTACTAAGTTAGTGTAATCAGTTACTGTCCCCATAGCCCCCTAGGACTTGACCTACATCCATAGAAAACCTTTAGAAACCCTCTTCTCTCAAACAATCCTATCAGCAGAGAAATGAATTCCATGTTTCTTGGCTTCAACGCGTTCACCTTTAAAGGAACAACAACTGGAAACTGCTTTTAAATAACTGTTTTACTTAACTGGATTTCAGGTACTACCCCTGTCCTTGAATTCTCCTGCCAATGATTTGGGAGTTTACTGCCAAGTTTTCCCTTTATGGATATTAATAATAGCGCCTCTGTCTGCTGAAAATTCCACACAAAAGAAAGGAGGACCAAAGAAGTCACGATACAGAAGAAACACAAAATGGAAACCATAAACCAACAGAAAAAGAGAGAAAGTATTCTCCAATTTCTTTCCATCACAGTAATCTTACACGTTACTGCAACAATAGTATGTTAAAAGAATCTAGACATAAGGGCTGACAACATCCTGTTCACAGGATAAACCTATCGCTAAAGCTGGTCTTGAGCCTCTGGTCTTTTGAGTATGCTGCTAACTAATCTGAACCCTTATGTGCAAATGCAAATCCACACAGATTTTTTACACAGGATGAAATTAAAAGGAAGCTCCATTGAACATACCTGGGGATTATTCCCATATTGGAAAGCCCTCTGTAGCAATACCACGAGATTCATTTGTATGTTCTCATCTCAAAGAAAAATGTTAACGTGTAAGATTAATAACAACCCATTGATAAGAGAACATACAAGGCAGTCAACTTTTAAACCACCTGCACATAACTGTTAGCCAATCAACCTGAATTTCAAACAGTTACCAACTGAAAATTCTTCTATTCTGATGTCATGCTGGTTTTCCACTTAGTAGAATTCCATTGATTTGGGGTTAATTTGCATTCAAAAATTTCCAGGGAGAGCAGAATCAGGCCCCATCAGCAGGGCTGACAACTCTTAAGAAAAATACAAAATATCATAGAAAGTTCCAGTTCCTGGAGTCATGAGAATATGTGACCAAGTTTTCATTTAAAAAAGAAGTTTCAAACCATCCTGAGTGCAAAGAAAAGCTTGAAAATGTAACCCAGGTGCACCTTAAACGTTCAAAAACTAGGAGACAAAAGGAATCTTTTTTTAAAAAACCCTCATGATTTTTTATGTCAATTTCATGGTTTTGGAGGACCTGACTTAGGATTTTTCAATGTTTGGCTGTGGCAATGTGCATAGGTTTATTATTCATATCTGTTACTGGTGCAATTTCATCCTGAGTCTCAAATAATTAAAACTAAATTTTCATGAACAGCCCAAAGGTTCAACTAAATGAAGCCCAACCTATCAAATAAACAAACAAACAAACAAAACACTACCATAAAATCCACGTGATTACTATGGGCATGGTTCTGCAACCCTTCCTCACAATGAATAGAGCTGAAAACCATGGAACTTTAGGGGCATACTCTCCAGGATAGATAATGCTAAGAATAGGAACACGCATTGCAGAGTTTGCTAACAGCATATGATACTGTATTATGCTGCACAAAAGCATTCTAGGTGCATGTTTTTTTGGACAAATTTTGAATTGCTACAACCCAAAGGGTAGAGAAGTTTACTCCATAACAAAGTCAGCTTAGATTGTTACCTCTCCCTCTCCATTCAATTTCCTGAGGGAGCTCAGCAATGCAATCAGTGAAACAACAATAAATATCAAAAGCAATGGAGGTGTGATCTCTAGAGAGAATAGAGATGCCGACCTTACACTCTTCCACCAAGGATCACAGGATCAGTGTAAGAGTCACTAACATTATATATAGGGAAGGCACACTTTATTGGAATAAATCTCTGAACATAAAATCAGCGTAATAGAAACATACATAACTGTTAGATTTGATCAAGTACATCTGAGATTTATTCTGCAGCAAAACCTAAGGGCTCCCTGCTGTCTGCCTTGGTTATGTGGAGAGGCGTGGTGGGTCCGGGAAGTATGTGGGTTTTTTTCCCCTCTATAACCCTTAAAAGGATCATCTTTATTTCCAGACACCAATATCTAGTTATAGCCGGACAGCCTGCCCCACTTAACAGAAATCCTCCATTGAGCTGGTTAATTACAAGAAGGAATAGCCTCATTTTTTGCAGCCCATGATAAGTGATAAACAGTTATGCTGCAAGACAGACGTCCCTCACCGGGAGCAATCTTTTATCTCCAGCTTCCTCTCTAGCCACAGATGCTCCAGGTGAATTCTTTCATTTGCCCAATGAGTCGTTTGCCCAACGGCTTAGTCTGAGCTAAGCCAGGCTTTTTCCCACCTGCTCCTTAAATAAATGCAGCCTCCACACAGCATCTCACCCACAAATGAATGAAACCGTCTTCAGGCGTTAATCTAGTTTACTCAGAAATGCACATCCTGTCTTTTTTTAAAATGCCAGTTGGCATCCTTAGACAGTCGCACACCAGCACAACAGTCAATATCGTTTACCAACGGGGGGGGGGGAGGGGGAATCCAAGGCTTTTGAGTGTATTGTAATGAAGCAGCGCCCTGCTCTGATCGCGTTGCTCCGCACAGTGGAAACACAGATGCTGCAGTTTGCCATTTCCTGCGTTTTACGTAACTCCCTGAGAAAACCAGAACGTATCTCCATTGCGCTGGGGATCCAGGCAAAAGCCCGTATCGCCCCAGGACTCTCAGCTGTACCTTTACTACTGTATTGCCATTGCGCTGGGCACTACACAGACATCGCGAGAGTGAGTCCCGGGTAACGAGTGGGAGGGGAAACAAAGGCCCTCGGACCTGAAATGACTCACCCACATCCAGCCAGCGGGACAAGGAGAAGCTGGAAGCAGAACCCAGCCCCCCTGACTCCCAGTCTTGGGCCCCATCCTGCCTCCTGTTAGCAAACTACAGGTGATGTGTCAGATTCACCTCCCAGGGTCCAGCCAGCCCCTCAGGAGCCCAGACCCCGTTTTAAACAACCCCCTGGAGGAATCCTGGAGATAGGATTAATAACACCCATCCTTTACCCAGAGTGAACCCCACTTCCTCAGCAAGGCCCAACGTGCCCGGTGGGAAAGGAGCAGAGCCTGGCCTGAGAACTACAGCCCAGAACTAACATGCACACCAGAGAGGGGCTCTGCCAAGGTGTGAGGAGCAAGGAAAAAACCTCGGTGCAGCCATCAGAACTGCCTCTGCTTGCCAGCCGGGCTCTGCAGAGCAACCCGACATGGCTTAGCCCGAAGGGCTTCCAGCACCATTAGCAAGGATGCCCTGGGAAAGAAAGGCTCTGGTAAAGGCACCGGAGAGGGGTTTGGGATCCGGGTTCTGTCCCCAGCTCTGCCGCAGCCTCGGTGAATAACCGTGGGCAAGACATTTAATCTCCCAGTGCCACGGTTCGCTCGGGGAATAATGGCCCCTCTCCCTGACAGGGGTGTTTGGAAGAGAAATACGTAAACTCTCGGGAGGAGCTCACCTGGCGCGCGGTGCAACGTCCCTACACAGCTAGAACCTGACTGCTGCAAACTTCTCGACTATTCTCCGCAGCCACCCAGTCTTTTAACCAATAACTGACTGTTCCCGGAAAAGGACAGAGCTGGGAAAACAGGACGCTGCTGGTGCCAGTTAAACGGAAGCATTTAGTGGACAAAACAGTGTCTTACAGAGACAGCACGGGATCTTAAAAGACAGAAAAATGGCAGCTTAAAGCAGGTGACGCACGGTCAAAGAACCGGGCAGTAAAGTCAGTCGAGGCCCACAGCCGGGCACACAACCCAGCCTGCAGCGGAGCCCTGGCATTAAACACGCTGCAGCGACAGCCACGCAGCCTTGCATGGGACCGTTGTTTCTTCAGGACACGGTGGGGGACTACAAAGGATCCCCGGTGCACCTGAGAACGACGACAAGGCTTTCTTTTGCCACTGACCCGGCTCCTCCTTCGCACAGACCGTACACACGGGACGTGCTCAGTAGGAATGAAAACAACAAGCACTAGTGATCTCGGCCGGTGCGGAGGGGCTAGCATGTTATCTTAGGTGAACAAACCATTCCCCTGAGCAACACACGTTGCACCAACCTAAGTACCGGCGTGGACAGCGGTCAGCGGGAGAGCTTCCCCCACCAACACCGCTCGTCAGGGGTGGATTAAGTTGATGGGAGCTTAGAGCGGCTACACTAGAGAGCTTACAGCCGTGCGGCTGCATTGGTGCCGCTGTGGGCTCTCTAGGGTAGTTAGAGCCCGAGTCTATGCAAAATTTCAGCCATGAAAAATGTTCAAAATCCCTTACGGGAATCTCTTCCCTGCAGTTAACTCAGATGATCGGCACCAGGTGAGCCTCGCCCAGGTGCGAGCGGGCACACCGTGAAGCCCTGCCAGTTACCGTGTCCTCCTGGGCACCGCGCTCACCATGTGTGATGCTAACACTTCCAGTCTTGCATCCCATGGTTCTCTGCGCTGCAGGAAGCAGAGCTGCTGCCTAATTCTTTCCCAGGGAACTGTGGGAGAGCTTGTCTGGTCTAGGTACAGGGGAATTGTTGAAAGGCACAGACGGGCTATCATCCCTCCGGGACTCATCACCCCTCAGTGTGTCCTCCCTGCCAAGCGGCTGAGTTGCTCCGTTACCAGCTCTGACCACCACACCCCCACGGCCGAGCCGCTCACGCTGAGTGGTTTGTGTGCATGGCTGGGGGAGGGGGGTCAAGGAAGAGACTGAGCAAACCCTACAGAGAAGACACACGACTCCTTTCTCTTTGCAGAGTCCGACACACTCGGCCAGCGGCACGACGTCCCCTGAACACTCGGCCAGCTCTCCCTCCGCAGCCCACGGGAACGTTGCCTCGGGCTCGCCAGCGGAAGGGGACATGAGCAGGATGTTGCCAACGGTCCCTCCTGACATCTACCTACATCGGCCACATTGAAGTCCCCAGCCTCTGGGCAAGGAGAGTCCATAACTGCAGCTGAATTTGGCCTCGCCCTCTAAACTTGGCTTCAGACTGACAGAACTTCACTGCATTGGCGCCTTCGCAGCCAGGCTGATAAAATCGTCAGGGGTACAGCGGGGTTAAGTGGGGGGAGGGGCCAGTTGCCCCTTTTCACTTGTTATGGGTGCCTGGGTAACAGCTGGTGAGTCAAACGCACCAGGCCACACCCAGCGGCCTATTAGTGGGTAGGAGAGGCGTGGCACCCCCCACCCCTTTCTGTGATATCTGGCCACTGCCTTTCAGGCAGAATCAGGGCCGGCGACAGAAATTTGGGGGCCCCCTACTCTGATCGTTTGGGGGCCCCCCCAGCCCAGCTGGCACTCCCCCCCCCCCAGCTGACAGCGGCTGGCGGCAGCACGAGCCCGGGAGCGGCGTGAGCCGCCCTTGCTGCTCCCCCCCCCCCCCCCCCGCGCACTTTCTCCCCGGAACTGCGCCGCTGCCGCCGGCCGGGCTCACCACTCCTGCCGGGGACGCGCACTCGTCCGGGGGAGAGCTGCGCCGCCTCCCCGCCCCTTCCCCGCTCTCCAGGCCCGGCGACAAGGGGGGACGACAACGGGTACTGCTGTGTACCGGGGCCCCCCTAAAGTCTGGGGCCCGGTACAGCTGTACCCGTAGTACCCCCCTGTCGCCGGCCCTGGGCAGAATGGGCATGAATTTCCTACGCGCTCATTTTTAACCAGACGGGCTCCGCTGTCAGGATAACCCCCCCGCCACGTCCAGCACATTCTCTGGCCATTTTCACCTTTGTGATAAAACGTGGAAAACTTTCTCCCATTCCGGGTCAGTTCTCACTTTGTTGGGATGGCTCCTACTCCCGACTCTGGCTGGTCCCTGTGAGGACGAGGGAGGTTTTGGATGGAGTTGCTAGGATATAAATCCTGATCCTTCCTCCTCGCATCGTTCTGGAAGGTGGAGAACAGAACTGCTGTATTAACAGAAGGCGCAGGCATTGCAGGAGCTGTCTGGTGCATCTTTACACGAGGGATCTTATGTTGATGGACATCACTGCGGGGGGTGATCAAAGCTAAACCAGTTATGGGCTGAAGTCCGTTTGCATAAGTCTGCTTCACTTTGCCGTCCCTTGAGAACTTCAGCCCTTCCCATTCCTAACCTGCCATCGGAGTGGAAGTGTTCTGCTAATTAAACAATCTATTTTAAAGTTCCCCTGCTGCTGTGACACCTCTCTCTCCCGTCTGCTCTCGCTGAGTGAAGACAGCGCTATTAAGGGACAGAGCAGCCTGCCACAGCTAATAGCTTTGGGAGCATGCCCGCAGCAGCACCTGGGAGCGCGATCCTCACCCCCAGTCTGGAGATTATATTACACTTCAACTTGTCATCCATCAAAACCCAGCGCGTGATCTCACCCGGAGCTGGAGGAGAATCAACAGCTTTTTAGTTCACTCACACAGGCTGCATTTTGCCCGTTGCTGGGTGTTCTATGCAGATTCTGCAGCAGCTAAGGACACCTAGGTTTTAACCAGACACCACTTTCAAAAGACACTACGTCTCCTCCTGCACTCCCAGGGGAAAAGTCACCCCCAGGCAAAGAGCCTGGATTCAAGTAGGGCTTCAATGGTGCACAGGGCCTGGATAAGAAAGGTCAGGCCTGACTCTGCACACCGAGATTGGCTGGAGCCATTGCTTGTCCAAAGCAAGATTCCCATCAGCTGCTAGGGCCTTTCGGAGGATATCGGAGCAGCGCCCCCGTTCCCAAGGGGGACCTTAGCACATGAACACGTGCCCTCTCCTTCGACAGGTGAGGAGGGGAGATGGGATCAGGCCACCCCATGAGGGAGGGGAGTGGAGGAGCAGCACTTCTTGGCATGAAGTGTGCGCTAGTAAACTATCAATGCACACCCCGCCGTGGCTAATTGCTGCATTAGGCATCTGAGCAAACAATGCTAATCACCACAATAAACAATTACAATTAATGTTGCGCTGACGAGCAAAGCACCATATTACAGGCAGCAACAGAGCAACTATCTACAGGCCCTGACCCCCAGAGTAGGTCATGAGCAGGGCTTGAACTTGAGACCTTCAGCACAAGCCTCAGGCAAGCTAGCTGTACTAGTAGCAGGCCCGTTAGCGAGGAGCAATAGTAGGTTCTTATCCATGAAGGTTCACCGGTCCCTTGAAAGGGGCAGTGACACACCCAGTGCCAGCAGGTTACATTTCCACTTTTGGCAGGTATTTTCTAGCCTGCTTCGTACCCAAATGGGGAGGAAATTGTTGCTGGCTGGTTTTTTACTTTTAAATCGTGTCTCCTGCCTCCAGTGCTCTCTCCTCTCAACTCTTACAAGAAGACATTTTACACTGACAGTGGCCTGATACCAGAGTTAGACCTGCCACAAGCTGGGGAACAAATTCCAGGATAGCCTGGTTTAGTAGACAGGAGACAGAACCAGAATCTGGACACCTGGCTCTCAGATCTGCCACTGACTTTCTGTGTGATCTTGGGAAAGTCTCTTAAACACTCCGTGACTCAGTTTCCCCATCTGTGAAATGGCCATGGGGCATGTCTTTATACATTGCTTGGGGGTGCTCACCTGAAAAACACCACATACCCGCAATTAGCGTTCTGGGTACATCGATCAGTTCTCAAGATCCTTGTCCGTCTGCACTCAGACTGTGGCATCATGGGACTATATCGCCTCCCGTGGAACAGGGAATGCTCTGCCAGACAGCCCCGCACCAACCCAGCGGCAAGGGCAAAAGCAGACATGGAGTTTGCCCTCCATAACATCCTTGGTCAATAGGATCCCCTTTAGCTCCCTGGGCCTGCAGCTCAATAGGTTGAGGGGCAAAATTCCACAGATGGGGTAACAGGCCAGGCCGTGTTTGCACAAGACTGAAGAGGAGGGACGATATACACCATCCACAGACGCCTCCTCCCCATGGCCCACCTCAGCTCTGGGCCCTCCCTTGGCCCACCGTGGTCTCTGTAGAGTCCGGAGCAACAGAGAGAGTACTAGGAAAGAGGCTGAGGGAGGGGGTCACCTAAGTGTGGAGGGTCCCGTTGGTGATGGGCTCTAGGGAGGTTGATCTGACCCATTATCACCACCAGACCGACCACAATCGGTCACCTCTCCCCTTCACCACAGGTCTCTCTCAGGAGCCTCTTGCCAGGCTGACAGACAGATATTCCCAAAGCACCTCTCATGCAAAGAGGCTTTACAAACTAGACACTAGAGCCAGCAAAATGCAGCTAGCTAGGTGGAAAAAGATGTTGCACCACCCTTTGGGGGGTGAAGGAGGGAAAACCTGGCCCAGGAGACCAGATCAACATGTACAATTGTCATGGATTCCCAACATTCACACCAAAGGTTGGGACTGGAGGGGCATTAGACCCAATGCCTCTACACAGGAAAGATGAAAGCAAAGTACAAGCCAGAAATCATTTATACCTACACACATTTTGTGTGCCATTCGCAACAAAAAAAGGGATGCTATTCAAAATAAAAACGAGACGTCACATGCACACGCTATATATGAACAATGTGAACACACACACACCCCTCCTACCAGCTGCTAGCCTTTTACTTCTGCAACAAGCAGCATGAAATTTAAGAGAAGCGAGTCATGAAACTGCGAAGTGATGGTCCTGCACAGAGATATTCATCTGGTTCTTGAGGAAACGATGCTAGACAGCTTACTACAGACTGATCGGGGCAAGACGGCTCAATAAGGGAGCACCTGGAAGATACTTCAGTGTTAATTAAACAGGAGCAATGGCACCGGAACTTGAACGGCGCGTGAGCCCTTGCGGACGTCATAAGGAAGGGTGCTTGGGGAGCATGGGACCGGGACACGGTAAAGCAAGTCGTGGAAAAGCGTAAGAAAGGGTTGGATTCAAGCTGACTGACATGGAGGCTTCTCTGTGGGATTGTCTCATTAACGGAACAAAGAACAAGCCCTGTATGTTAACAAGCCATTCTCCCCTGCTCATCTATTAAGAGATACAGTTACCCAGACGCCGGATCCTAGCTTCCAGCCAATTCTGGTCACTACGAGGGAAGGCATGGACACATTTATTCATTAGGTTATTTGCTAATCCATGTCTTAACCTCTCCCCATGCAAATCAGCACAGTTAGCTGGGGGGTTATTAAACCTCCCGGACAGAGGGGTCCTGTGATGGGGTGTACAAGCCCCAAACAAGACAGGAAAGGGGGCCCAATCACTCCCCAACACACAGCTGAAGCGGGTGTCAGCCTTCAAGGGAGAGCAGCCCTTGAGCTTGCATTGCAGGAGAGAAGGTGGATTGGACCTATCAGAGCCCCTGTGAGGGCAGAACTGACCTTTCTTCACGTTGGTTTTGGAGTTTGGGCACCCCAGAAGGGTGGAACTGTTAGGCAACCTCACCAGAGGGCTACCCAGGTGTTGGACAGAATAGGTGAAGGTCCAGAGGGAAACCGAGGCAGAGTCATTATGGCACCAATTCACACCAAGAGGGGGTGAATGCCCACAGGTCAACTGAGCATTTGGTTTAAGTGCATTTCATATGATGGAACTCAGGCAGGCGGACGGGGGCCGGGTCTGAAGCTTTCTTCTGCTGGAGCCAAGAAGGAATGACTGAGCAAGAGAGAGCACTGCCCAACGCCCAGAGTGATTCCAAATCACGTCTGCTCACGGATTCATCACGGGCTACGTGGCACTTCCAGTTAATTGGTTTCTAACATTAGTAATTACCTGTCCTGTAAGCATTTGACATCAGGTGGACAAGGTTTAATTTTACACACACACACACACACACACACACACACACACACAGCTAAACTTCCAATATTAACATGAAGGACATTTAAAAAAATAAAAGATGCACCTTTCATTTCATGGCACAACACTCGCATTCTCTAGCTAGGCTACAACGGGGGCTTTTTCTATCACCTGGTGTTCAATTAGCATCAATAAAAACAAGAAACTCAGGTTGGTGCTTAAGTAAGTCCCCGTGGCACAATGTAGGTGGTTTTATAAGAAAACTAATCTGTTGGGATTCTGATCTCATTAATCCGCTTCCCCACCCATCCTGGGCACGTCCACACTGCAGCCTCCTACAGAGCCATCTGACGACCCAACTGGACTTTCACAGGCTCCGTAACTTCTATTTACTCTCACTTCACACGCCCCAAACAGCCCCCTTTGTGGTATGTTTTGAGAGAGACAATGTCGCAGTTTTGTTAAATCTGACTAATGTCCTTACTCCTCCATGGACCGATCTGGTGTTTGCTCTCCCCGCTGATTGTGCTGCAAAGGATCGAATGGAAGAAATAAAAAGAAAGAAGGTGAAAAATTGGGTTTTAACACCCAGAATGGAACAAACAAACAAACAAAAAGATAAACAGATGCTGATGGACGAGTCTACATGAGGACGTTTTATAGCCTTTTCCAGACACCCAGGGAGCTTCCCCAAACCGATACTCCCAGGGCCTTGGATGACAGTGATACAAATGCTCTACACTAGAGCCTACATCCGTGCTAAAAACGGAGAGCTGTTTTCCGAGCATAGTTAAGGCCAATGAGCGAAAGGAGAACGGGCATCATTGTGGTAGTAAGAAAGCTTGTCTTTAAAGAGCAGCCACTAGAGGGCAACATTGCTCACCTTTGAGAAGATCCCGATTTCATCCAGCCCAGAGTGGTGGACATGCCCTGGTGCAGCCGTTCTCAAACTGTGGGTCAGGACCCCAAAATGCAGCCCCTTCCTCAGCCCAGAGCTGCTGGGGCAGCGCGGCTGGAGCAGCCCGGACCCAGGCGCCTACCTGGAGCCCCAACCCCAGAGCAGCTGTGGCGGGGAGAGGCACCTCCCCCCAACCCAAGTTCTGCTGCTGCTGGGGGGGGGGGGGGGGGGGAGTCCTCTCTCCTCACCATTGCCCCAGAGCCCCCTCCTGCGCCCCAACCCCCACATCTCTGCCCCCACCCCAGAGCCTGCACCCCCAGGCTGAGCCCTCACCCGCCTGCACCCAACCCGCTGCCCCAGCCCTGAGCCCCCTCCCACACTCTCGACCCCTTGGCCCCAAGCCCCCGAAACATGGATTTTGTTCTGGGCCCGATATGAAGGTGATGGGTTGCACCTCACCTCCATATTGGTGACATCACCTTCGTTCCGCACATGGGTGGGAAAAATTAGCGGGAACACTGGTCACGGCTCCTTTTGAGTGGGGTCTCCGGGGCTGGCTTAGAGTTGCTGGGGCCCGGGGCCGAAGTCCGAGCCAGGGCTGACTTCAACGCCCGAGGGCTCAGATTGCAGGCCCCCTGCCTGGGGGTGAAGCCCTTGAGCTTCAGCTTTGGCCCCATAGCAGTGGGACTCAGGCCCCCCTCCTGTGAAGTAATTTTTGGGGTCAGTAGGGGGTCGCAGTGCAAGGAAGTCCGAGAGCCCTGCTGTGGTACATCACACTAGAACAGGTGACACTTATTTGTTGTGCTAATCAGGAGGGAATTAGACCCGGCCTTCCCGGGGAATGTAGGCCCCCAGGAACACACAGCACAAGGGCCTGTTCAGGACAGCTGTGTCTGAGGGGTGATCAGGCAGGTAAACAAAACAAGGCCACTAGAAGCTCAGCACAGCCAGCCACACAAGCGGCTGCATCAGAAGAGATCGGATGATCGACACCACGCGTCACTAAGGGCGAGATTGTCAAAGGGACTGACAGACAGATGCCTGACTCTCATTGATTTCACACAGACTAGACAGGAGGCCTTGGCGTAAGTTGTATCTTTTTGTGAGCCATCTTTGCACACCTACCTCACGGGGCTGTTCTGAGCCTTAGTTAATGAATGAAAGGTGTGTCAAGTGCTTTGAGATCCCCAGATGGGAGGCACAGAGCATACACACACTGGCTGGCACGAACTAGAAGAAAACAATAGAGGTGATCAGAATGCAATTATGCAGTGGTCTGTGAAGGCAAGATCCCAGCATGCAAAACAATTTAGCCTTAAAAAACCTGAGACCAAAAGGCTGAAATCATTAACTTACCGACAGACAGGGAAGGCTCAGAAGCATGAGGCGGGAAAAGCATGGATGAAAACGACACCCAAAGCCAATGCATTCGGCACATTACAAGATGGAGCACAGTCATCAGCTAGAAAACGAGCCTCATGACGTGACGGAGTAAATATTACTGCTGCTTTGCAAAACGACACACCAGGTGGACACCAAACATCACCAGAGCCTCTCCGTGCCAACACCAGAAACCAGGAATGTTGGAATCATCCACTTGAGGACCAGGTTTCTTATCAAGTGCCAGCTGGCACGTTGCACTGGTTCACAAAGCCTTTAACTCAGCAGGATCTAGGCAGCTCTGTAGATTCCACCCCCCACCCCCACCTCCCGAATTCAATGAGACTGACACAATTCAATTCAATTCAACGGACACAAAAACGAGGCAAAGGGTAGAACTGTGAAAAGACACTGGAGACTTGGGAGACCAAGTGGCCTTTTCAAACAGGATTTGGGAGCATACGTCACCTGGGCACTTTTGAAAACGTTGCTCTACATGAGAAGGATCATTATTATTTATTAGTTGCATACCATTGCACCCAGGAGCCCATCATGGTGTAGCACCCTACAGTGCTAGGCACTGTACAAACACAGTCCCCGCCCTGGGGACTTACCCCATGTTATTTCACTACTGCAGATCTCTTCCTTGAGCTACCGACCCAATCCTCTCGCTACCAGCTGTGGAGAGGGATGAATGTACTCCGTGGCCCATGTCTCACTCAGTGGGAAGGAGACTTTAAGCCCCTCTGTGGAGACAGGGAACAGAGCGATGCCCCTGCCAGCTCCCAAGGACTTCAAAGGTTGCTCATTCCCTCCCCTAAATGGCTCTACTTCAGTGGCTGAGGTTATGCAAGAGTCCAATTAACACACGTGTTCACACAAACACACGAAATCAGTGTGTGTTGAAATATTACTGAAGACAAATCCTAATCATGACACTCATTTTTGGAGGACAGCTGTGAAAGTGACCTTCACAGCAAGCGTATTCTGCCCACTGTCTCGCAAAAAGCGAAAAATTTACACACTTTCAATTATGTTTCAAATTTTTTAAGAAAATTACATGTGAAGGGAGCACTCACCAAAAATTATGGGAAGTATAAAGCCCCAGGGACAAATGTAGAAATGAAGGATAAGCAAAGAGCAAATGGGGAAAAAAATGTTTATTTTTAGCCAGCCCAATTCTGCTGGGTTCATTCTAGAGGTCAAAGAATCAAAGGACTGGAAGGGATCCCGAGAGGTCATCTAGCCCAGTTCCCTGCATTCATGGAAGGACTAAGTATTATCACCTTTCTAGACCATTCCTGACAGGTGTTTGTCTAACCTGCTCTTAAAAATCTCCAATCAGGTCATGGCCTTGTAGCTAAATCCTTGCAGTCAAGGCAATTTTTAAAACAATTTTTAAAATGCTCATATTTTGGCGCTCTTAAAAGAAACTGTGTGTGACCTTTTGCCTCTGAGAGCAGGACGTTTCTGGTTATGCAATTCGGCCTCAATCTGCTGCCAAGGTCTTGACCAGTGGCACGGAGGTGACAGAAGCAGGAAGAACTGCTGAAGCGTGAAATTGGTTTAAAATGGGGAAGGGAAGATCCGCTGTTGTTTTCCCCCTCCCCCCCCCCCCCAAGATCAAATCACATCTGAAAATACTGACAGCAGGTCTGTAAAGCGCCACTGAAAACTGATCTGTACCATTGTTTCTCATTCCCTTAATTTCCTGTTCAGAAGCAGGCACCGTAGCACGGGATAGCATTACCTGCAAGCCTTTCACTGAACCAGTGTCCCTGGCCAGCTTGACAATCCTCCTTGCAATGCACGGGACGATAACCTGATATCTTCCACCTGCAGCACTGAAGAATGAAATGCCAAGATCTATGCTTCAGAGACACTTTGCGGGGCTGCTGTACGCAGGGTCCCATTCAAATGAGGAAGGGAAGAATAGCGGCCTATCAACCACTGCATATTTCTGTCGGCACTGAACTGTAAGCAGCAGCGCCATCTCGCTCATTCCAACCGCAGCTGAATAACTTTGTAGGTCAACAAAGCCGCAGAGAGGAGGAGGATGCCCAGTCAACCCCTTTCTGGGCTGGGCTCTGGCGGGAAGAACACCTGGGATGATGGTAGGAGATGGAAAGTTAGCATAATTCCAGCTGCTTACATGCAGCAGTGTAACAGACTCGGGGTATGTCTGAACGGGCAGGTTTCTGTGCCCCAAGTTATACCACCTTTATTAAACCGCTGGTGCGTGTCCACACTGAGCAGCTCTTGTATCAACACAGAGAGCAGTGCATTGTGGATAGCGATCCCACTGTGCAACTGGCCTCAGGGTGTTTTGGGAAGGGTTTGCAATGCCTCATGGGGCAGGCACTGTGTCACATGATGAAGGCTTCCCAATAGAGCTGGTTCTACCGTCTTTGCTGCCCCAAGCAGCCCAAGAAGGACGATCGTTGAGTTGCTGTAGCCGTGCCGCTGAAGAAGGAAGAGAGGCTTTTGGCAGCACGGCCGCGGCAGCTCAGCTGAAAACGGAGGAGTCTAGAGCAGGGGTTCACAAACTGGGTTCAGGACCCTTAAGGGGGTCACGAGGTTATTACATGGGGGGGTTGCGAGCTGTCAGCCTCCACTCTAAACCCCGCTTTGCATCCACCATTTATAATGTTTTTAGATATATTTAAAAGTGTTTTTAATTTATAAGGGGGGGGGCACACTGAGAGGCTTGCTATTTGAAAGGGTCACCAGTTCAAAAGTTTGAGAACCACTGGTCAAGAGCTCGGCAGGCATGCTGCTGAAGAGGGAAGAGCAGGTTTCAGCGGCACTTCTGCGGCAGCTCCGCGGAAGACTTGGTCCTGCTTTGAGCAGGGGGTTAGACTAGATACCCCGAGGCCCCTTCCAACCCTGATATCCTATGATTATTAACACACATACAATAAACTCCTGAACGCAATATAGAAAAGTCTCTACTCTCATCCAGGACTTTAAGCAAGTCTCACCTCTTTGCAGTGGTCTTTGTTTATAAATAGTTCAAACTCATAAATAACTTAAAGCCAGATGATGTTTGGTGCGATTCAGTTACAGCTGCAGCATTTAATGTATTATTACCACTCTTTAGCTTGTCTCAACTAAGTACTGCCTCGCAATCAGATAACATGCGTTCTCCTGGGAATAAAAACCTTGTATGTAATAAGAACAAACTGGGTTTTACTTAAAATAGAAGAGTTTAACTTAAAAGCTTTAGTGCACATTCTCCCGCTGCATGCAGAGTTACTGTGTAAATAAGAAATAACCTAGATCTTAGCTTGGCATGGTCAGAAAGAGATGTTCAGACTACATTTCTGATGGGCGTGCTTTATAGACGACCCAGGAAGGTCCACCCTTATCTGGATTAACCCTGTCCAATACTGTGACCAGTTGCTAGAACACAATATAGAAAAAACAAGCCAGCAGCAAATAACCCTTCCATTGAATTATTTTTAATTACACCATTATGCAGTAATTAAGAGGCCCCGCTCCAGTGAAGATTTCTAATAGTCTAATTATCTTTGCAATCTATAATGCCAGGTTAAATGCTTCACAACAGGGGCTACCACAAGGAACCAATCTGCATCTTTAGGCACCTAAATACATTTGAAAATTAGGCCCCATGGCCTTCAAGTTTTTGTATTTAGTAGATTTCTCATCCTCTCTCCCAGTTGGTTTTTATTCATCAATTGAAAGAAGAAAGCTTTGAATGAACTAGTCCAAATGAAGAAAATATTGTCTCTGTACCAGTTAGCTAAGCTGACTGGTACAGAGACAATTAGTTACCTGTTATCTGTACCAGTTAGCTAAGCTGACTGGTACAGAGACAAACTGCAATTTAAATAAAAAATATCCAATATTTTATTATTCATCAATTTTTATCTACTCTGGATAGAAATAGCCCCTTGAGTCTGAATCTTCTGGCTTCTGACATTTTGAGCTAGGCCCTCGTTATTTTTAAACTCACAGGTGAATCGATGCTCATGTGCGTATTTAAAGGTGAAACCTCAGAAAAGCTGCGTCAGGACAAAAAAATATATATAAGAAACCCGTAATTGCAAATTCATCAAATGTTGCCCCTGCTAAAAATCCCACTATTGTACTTTCTGTTCAGTTGGAAAGACAATGCTATTGTTCGGAAGAAGGCCCTAATTAGGATTCCTGTGCTAGTTTCAGAGTTCCTCTTCAAAATACTACTCCTAGCAAATGCTGAATCCATTGGTTTTACAGAACTAAACTGGGTTCTGCTTATATTTCTTTTTCACTCCAGTATATTCTGCTGCTCCGTCTTTTTCTTAATAAGGACTTAGTTTAAAATGAAAGAACTGTTGCCAAGAACGCGTTCCTGTCACGTTACAATGTGATGGCACTTTTACTATTTCTCCCACTGGGACGTTTATTTGCAAAGAATGTAACCATATTATATTTGCACATAATGAAAATTATTGGTTTTCACTGATTCTTTGTCTGCAGGGGCTTAGCTACAGTAAGACAACCTGCCTATTTAATGCCTTTCAAAATAGTTCTATTCATTGCATTATCACCACGGAGGTTTGGACAGTATCCAACGGCGTCTTAAGTTTAGCTGCAGAACTGGCTCTCAAATTAATTTTCTCGTTATTTTAAAATAACTGATTGCACCAGGCCTAAGATGGAGCATCCAAGCATTTGCTTGTCACATTAAGAGCTCACATGGAGGGGAACAATGCAAAAGCCCATTACACACCCGCGACATCCCTCCCTCTCTCCCCCATCCCCAGCCAGTCCTGAGCCCCATGGCTCCCAAGCTGGGACAGGAAGGAAGGGAATCCGGGGGGTGCTGTCCCTTTGTATGGCCTGCTTGCGTAGTGGTGTCTAACCAGCAACAACTTCCCCTACATTCCATCCCCAAGGGAGGACCAGATCCAGACGTCTGGGAGGCTGTCCGGACACACAGGCAGACTTCAGCAGGCGGTAGGAGGGACTGGGACTGCCCCAAGAATTCCAGGGCAGTTCTGCAAGCAGAAACCCAAGGACTATCCAATCCCCTGTGTGGGAAGCATGAGGCCTTCTCTGGCTTTCTTCCCAGTCACAAATTATCTTTCTTTACCAGCCCCACCTTGTGGGATCTCACTAGAACGGCCAGTCCATGAACTCCTAGCACCCATTCACACTTTGCAGACCTCAGTCATCTCCCTCCCCCCTCCCCGAGCTCAAAGATCCCTTCTGTATCCGCCCAGCAAAAGGCAAGAGCGGCTGCACAGGATTGGGACGGTTCCGCCAGCGGGATCTGCCCAAGCGCAGCACAGATGCCGGGTACAGCTGGAATGTGAGGTCTGGGAAACCTGGCTGGTATGGGTTTCCCATCTAAAGCTACACCGTACAACACCTGGTAGTGTAACAATGGGGGCGACGATGGTTAATCCTGCTGTATACACCTGGCACATCAGCCTTTGTGCTTACTCCTGTGTTTTCCAGGGCTCCCAAGGAAGATACCGGTACTGCTCCCACGGACATTCCTGGAAGCTGTGCTCAGTCTTCACACCCAGTGGAACAGTGACAGCCTAATCCCACAAGGATAATCACCGTCCTCCTTAGGCAACCTTCCAGAACACTTGGAAAATGTGGAGCAGGATAGAAAACGGAGGGGAAATGCCACCGAAGTCTTCAGGGTGAATTTGGGAAGACAGAAAACAAATCGTCCTGGTATTGACCAGACGAGAAAACATCAGCCCATCTACACCCTGTTGCTTCCCTTTTGAGTCAAAACACATTCCATCCGCTGCGCAAGGAAAGTCCCGAACACCCCTCCTCCAGCTCCTGGTGTTTGGAGAAGTAGCTAGAGAGGGTCAGGCTGCTGCCTGCAGGATTCTGACACAGTGATTTACTGCTGGGCAGCCCCAATGAACTGAAATCCACTTCCCCGTGGCTGAGAGGTCATTGTAGTCACGTGACGAATTGGAATAGTAGTAAAAGCTTCCAGGAAACCCACACCTTCTAGCTGTCACAATACGATACCAAATCACGCTGTCAGATTTCCGGGGCAATATTCTCTTGCTGAGATATTTTCCATCCTACTGTGTCAAGTCAAATAACCCCCAGCTAGCACACGACAAATTGTGATCCGAGTTTAGGCTTTGTTAAGACCTCCCTTATTAAACAGCCCTGTAGAATTTAACAGGGATGAAACCAATGGGACTCTACAGAAGTTGTTCAACTTTTGTGGGTCCCTACTGGAAGAATATCCTGTGTATGGAATTTTAAAACCCACCTATAAAATGTAATAGAGAATCATTTCCCTGCTATAGAACTCTGTACGTTAGTAAAAAGATACTCCAGAGAGGTTATTATACTACATTAAATCCTATAGGATTTTCTATAAGCGGTATATTGGATTGAAAATAAGGTATATTTTCTAGGACTTATCTGCAGGGAACATAGCTGAAGTAGTGATCTCTGTATTAATTAGGCAGTAAGTACTATTCTTATTAAAGATGTCTTATGACTCTTTAATGAAGTGAAATTAGTTAAGAAGTTTCAAAGACATCTACTTTACTGTGCCTTGTACATGACCCTGACAAACATCCAGTCTTGGTAATTCACATCATGATCAAGTTCTTCATCCACTGTTTAGGATTTTCCTCATTGTCCAATTAAATAAAGCACCTTGTGCCTACAGTACCTTGGCACTTTGGTATCAGCTCACCGAAGCAATTTCTCTACTTCAAAGTAACAGAGGCTTTGGGAAATTGAGTGCATTTCTTTGCACACAGCAAAATATGGCATACAAATATTGCTTTCCTCGAAACTGTATAGAAACAGATTTTGTTTGGCTGGATGATTTAGAACCAGAGCTTATAACGTATTTATTTATCTTTTACACAGATCATCCTCTGGAAGTCAAATTGAATCTTAGAGCACTGCAATATGATTTGCGGCCATAAATAGCCCTCTCCTTATAATAATTAGAGAATGGATTCAATTTATTACTTTCATCTTATAGCAATTACAACTGTTTACTAGTTACAAGCACATTCTTTAGGAAGCCATGAGTCGCATTTCATGCTAATCACTGTGGCTTTGGTATTCTCTTCTGAAAATAAAGGGATCAGTTCATAAACCCTTAAACAGAAATGATAAAGAAGAAGAGAAAAATCAAATGAACAGGCACATCAGATGAAGATAAAAATGAAGATCTTCCACATGCTAAATGCTTTTACAAAGCACAATTGTAAAAATCTGCCCCTAGGACTAATGTCACACTGCTAATAAGAATTTTCCAGGCCCTTCTTGGAAGCTACTTAAAAGAAACAAAGTAGCCGGGTGGCATTTCGTGGATGGGCTGGTGTGCAAAATATTGCATCTTTAAATAGCAATTCTGTATGACGTGGACGGACGTGACTGTCGGGTTTCGGAGCATTAGGATTGGCGTTTAGCAGAGATCTGCCTCCCGGGGGAGGTTTGGTCCCTGGTTTTAGGAGGGGAAGGATTCTGGGTACATAGAGAAATGGGATTTCAACCAATGAATTCCTTATGAATCTACTCTACTCTCTCTCAAACTACAAAATGAGATTGTCCCACGTTTGTACAGCAGCTAACACAATGGGGTCCTGGTCTTCTAGCTGGGGCTACTAGCGCTACTCCAATACCAATAATAAATGATACACATTTCTTTTGTTTCTGACATTCACTCCCTGTTAAACCATTTATAGTGGTCCAGGTGCCTGCAACCTCACCTTCCATCCTCACTCCCTCTTCCTTGATGAGAATTGCCTGCCTCCTACATAGTGTTGTAGGAGCTGCAGTGATCTGTATGCTATGTATACCTGTATGCTCAAAAAGTCTGTTACATTCTCCCCCCACACACACACACTCACTTGTTTCCTCTCCTCTTTGAATACCTGTGAAGTGCCTTTTCCCCACCCCTCCCTCCTGGAGACCAATGGGCTGTTTAAACATCTAGAAGACAGAAGAGCTCCAAAGGTAGACAAGGTGTCTGGGACTCTAATTGGGCAGTGATCATACATCCAAAGCATTGCCTGAGGGGGCGTGACCAATCAAATGCAGCCGGGTCATCGAGCTGGTCCTTAAAAGGGGAAGGTGCCATGTGCTCTCTCTCTCTCAAGCTTGTACCTCCCAAGGCGGCCCTTCGCCCGGACCACTCCTGAGTTGCATTCCATCTGCTTTGGGAAGATTTACCCTCAACACACCATCCATTGCTGCACTGTGGGACGCTTACCCTGAAAGATCCTGACATCTCCAGTGCTGTACCTGTCCTGGGAGCATGAGTATGTGAGTGTGACCTGACCCTCCTTCCTCCTGCCCCCCCCCCCCACCCTCTTTGGAACTTAGAGATCAATGTAATAAATGTGCTGCTTTCTGCCAAACTCTGGTGGGTCATTAATCCTCCCTAAGCTTAGTAGCTGGCCCAATTTTGGGTAACACATAGTACCAGAAATGGACTATAGAGTAGGACACCTTCTCAATCTAGAGAGTTTGTAGCCTATTAAGCCCCTTATGTCAGACAAGGCACAGGACAGAGGCCTTCAGAGATAATTGGGGATTAGAATGGAGAGGAAGAATTCCTGGAAACTATAAGTCCCAAAGAGACATGGGGTTAGTCATATCTAACGACCCGATATTTGTAGGTGCAAATAAGCATTTATATACCGTATTTTTCGTCCCATAGGACGCTCCGGCGTATAAGACGCCCCCGCGTTTTCGGACCAAAAAAAAAAAAAAAGCGCCGCTTTTTTCGCGCCGCTCTCCCGTCCCCGCCGCGCGGGCGGGCTGCTGGGAGCGCGCCGTTTTTTTTTTTTTTTTTTTTTTTGTCCGGCCGATATTCGGCGTATAAGACGCCCCCCCTAATATTGAAAGTATTTTGGGGGGTTAAAAAGGCGTCTTATACGCCGAAAAATACGGTACCATCCATTGGTATTTATATCACCGCGAACTGCAATTACAAGAACACAGGTACAGTTATCTGCAGGTGCAAGGAGTCACCAGTCTATTTCTACCGCCCATCTTTAAAATGAGTGGGAGCCAAATTCCAGCTTCATTCGATGTTCTGCGCTAAATTAAAATCAATATTCCTTTGAGCAATGGCTCGTTGTTCCATAGTGGGGATAGAACCTGTGAATTTATTTAACTGATCCATATATTTAAACTACCTGAAGCCCTTTGTGAAAAAGCCTCGCAAAAATCTTTGATAAAAGCCACATCCCTGAAGGCTGACCTGCTTTCG
This sequence comes from Sternotherus odoratus, assembly GCA_032164245.1. Lineage (NCBI taxonomy): Eukaryota > Metazoa > Chordata > Testudines > Kinosternidae > Sternotherus > Sternotherus odoratus. The sequence continues at coordinate 83,175,449 of JAVMKO010000009.1, read as the reverse complement.
TGCCTGCGCTGCCATCCATCTTTGCTAAACGTCCTTTTTTTTCCCCCTCTCCAGTCACTAAGGTTACAGCAAAACCTGCACTGCTCGTAGCATGAAAAATAGGACAACTTCCCTCACTACGGAGAACAGTCTCAGATGGGCTGCAGGCTGACTAATGTTTTAACACAATAAATGTGCAGCTCCCCTGGAAAGCGCCGTTCTGCTCTGGACCCCATGCAAGGCAACACGCCCCAGGCAGCAGAGGCTAAGCGAATATGCCAACACTAGTTCAATTATAATCCATGAGAGGGCAGGTGGTCGTGCCGCTCCTCTCTAATGACGTGAAGCTCTACCCACTTCTGGGGCTACTCTGCTTAAACTTACAAATATGGGAGTTTTGCCTGAGTAAGGATGCCACCCCCATCAGGCCATTCATTCGCACCATTCTACAAACAGTAAAATCCTAAAGCAAGGACTAAGGCGGCCATTGGATTGCATTTCCTCCACATACTGAAAAACAGGGAACACCACACAGGATATCTACCGGAAGGAGGTGTAGAGATTCAGTGAATTGCTCATGAAGGTCATGGAGTGACTAGATGCCTTCTGCTGATGGATTCTGCCAAAATTAGCTCCTTTGAGCCTAGGGATTTTTATTCGGGGAAAGGTTTGAACAAAGCAGCACCCATTGCTTGATCACTTCTGCTGCAGGCCCCATAAAACACATGCAGATTTTATTCCCATCACCATCGGCGTTTTAAGAATGACAAATACTTCTGGTGACTAGCAACACAAACCAGCAGCCAAAAACCGTCAGTAGTTATTAATCAATCTTTAAAAAATCCTTTCATTCTAACCCTTAATAAAAAAAGCAGGTAGACACAATGCTGTGTAAACTGTAATGGTCAAAATGAGTTCTCATAGAATAACTAAGAAAGAGCCCTGCAGAGCTGTGCATCCATCCCTCTCTGAAAATGCTCTGCCGCAAAGACATCGAAACCTTCTGTGTGGACTGTTCTAAATGGCTTGTATCTCTCCTCCATGTTTCTCAGGACAGAAATCAACTATTTGGAACATTCCAAATTCAAGTTGCTTAAATCCCAAATGAAAGAACTCTCTCAGTAATCAACTACAGATCAGATACTATTTCTACAAGTGAATGCAATTTAAAAAAAAAGTTTAATAAGTCTAAATAAATAAATAAAAACATTGTACACCAGGAAGTCATGAAGTTCAGAGTAGATAACCTTGCAGTTAGCTTCCTACACAGAGTAATGAAACTCCAGAGTATTGGAAATTCATGCTGCTGTGGAGAAAAATAAATTGGGCAGAGACAGGGAGAACTCTCCCTTAGTACAAATGAACATAAACAAGATGCAAGAATGCAAAGCCAGCATGTACGGCTAGCAATAATTTTCAGTGATTACAGACTAAAATGAAATGTAAAACAACATCCCAGAGTGTCAAATTAGTGAAAAAGTCATGAACATAAAAAAGCACATAAAAATGATTAAAATCAAAAGCAGATCCATCTTTTTATTCAAATGAGCATGCGGTTTTTAGACACACACACACAGGTAATAGAAATAAGGAAAAGTTTGATAATGTTGGGATAATTGGGTCTACACATTTACCTTAACTGTGAGTTCAACTGTAAAAAGTGAGTAACTTCAGAAGACGTTACAATAACCGATAACAACCGTTGTTGGGGAAAGGTGCAAAAAGGAGACAGAACGATGCCATTAGTCCAAAGAAAAATGCCTCATGACATAACTCAAGGACTCTGTTAAGATCTTGCCTGGTAAACAAGAAAACAAAGGAATGAGGCGATGGGGCTATTCCACCCCTTTGCCTTTTCTGGGTCCTTAAAGACAGAGGCTTTGGGGAGAAAAATTGGCTACTGGATGGAGCTTCCCAATCCTGGCTGCCACCTGCAACTCCTTTTCTCTTTTCCCCACAAAGGACAGTCACTGCCATCCCTGAGGCCATCTAAAAGATAGAAGAAAACCCCTTGTATAACTTTCTCAACGCTGTCTCCAGCCAAAGGGAACAGGAACAAGGGAGGCGGTTACAATGAAAGCCATACTTCCCTCGCACTTCCAGTGCAGTCACTGAGAGATCTGTTTCTCTCTCTTTAATAGCAGGTTACAGATTTTTAATGGAGTGCTTGCCATGGTACTAGACGGGCCGGGGGCTGTTTACCAACCCCAAACCTTGTTTAACACTGATTAATATTGGACAATGACTCTTTGGGCCCATATATTCCACTGAAATTAATACAACAATTCTCACTAGGAAAACCCTCATCACACCAACGCAAAGAACTGACCCCAGCTGACAATCAGATGGACTTACCATAGGGCACATCTTCGCTGCGTCAGAGTCAGCTAGTCACCGCTGCCTTAGAAAGTATTATTCACACAGCAGCCAAAACCGAGGTAGACATTACAAAGGTGATTATTATTAAGGCAGGAAGCGCTGAGAGAGTGTGGGCGGTTGGTGCATTTTAACTATTGTAAAAATGCATATTACCACCACGATAAGAAATCCTAGAGTGTTGGCGGGAGAGCGGCTAACTGGGAAAGCTTTGGGGCTAATGCCTCCACTTAGCCAAATTCCAATTTTCAGGCACAGACTATAATCTCATCTCTTGCAAGCCTGTTCCCGCTGAAATTCACAGCTGTTATGCCATTGACTTCAGTGGGAGCTGGACCGAGGTAGAAAGGAGGATTTAACAATCTGGGTAGATGTTCTCAAGAGATGCGCGGGGAGGGGGAGGGGAGCAACATACAGTATGTTAAATACGCACGTTCTCCAAATTTGCAAATAACCCCAGTAAAATCCTTGGTGACTAAAAGTTACCTGTGAATTCACCTACGAGCTGGGAGCAGTGTCTGAATGTGTCACGCTCCTCCCCTACAGCAGCGCTTCGCCATTTGCAGATGACATTGGAGGAGCTAAGGGATGCAAGGTTGTTTTATCGTGTGCGTCTCTTAGAGAGCTTCCTATAACTAAGAGCTACCATCTGACTAGGGAAGCTTACAATCCTTTATCTGGAGTCTCAGAAAACAGTTGCTGCAGACAGTTTCAATGCAAAGGGGAATGAAGTGTTGATCGGGGGCCTTGGAGAGGTTTGATGTCAGTGAGATAATAGGGCACATTTGTTATAGGAGGTAAAAGAAAAATAGGGCAAAAACCAGAAACCTATTTTAGCGACGGTTTTCTGAGTTTTCAGGTTTTTTAGTGAAGCGTTCAAAACAGACCCCTTTTTCTTTTTTTCCCTCCAAAAACCTTCCACTAATTTTCTCCCGATTTTTTATAAATAGAAATAGGAAGTGTTGCTGAAAATATTCCCTTGATTCATAATGAAAGCACTTGATCCCTCATATAAAACACTTAGCATTTAAATAGCTACATTATATACAGGAGTCCAGGAGCCAGCACAGACTGTCCTATAAGTCTGTTACGTTGGGCAGCTCGAGGGAGGAGGGAATGTTCTGGTTTTCCATGCAGAGATTCCTGCGAGGCATGTTTCTCTGTAACCTGAACCAATACTACAAAGAGGTTTCCATAACAGTGTGCTGTCCAAGGAGAACAAGACGGTGCATCAAGTGAGAGATCCCCACGCGGGCTCCAAAGACATTAGCCCATCCGAGAGAAGGACATGACAGAGCTGGAAGGCAAGGGGGATGGGGTGCAGGGCTGAAGAGTTTGGAGAGCTAGTATCATACACAGCTCCGGATTTTAGACCATGCTAGCAAATCAGTGGTCTGGGACTCCTCCTTCTCGCCCTCAAATGTACGACTTGGTCTGTCGATATTTTGAGATCTGCAGAGAAAAACTGAAAGCAGGATTAAGCTCTTGATTTTGCACCCAACTGATGTAGAATTAAGATTAGTGGCTTTTTGACTTTGTAGTTAAATTGCCAGGTAACCCTGAGACCTTGGGGATTAAGCCACTCCAGGAACTGAAGTATCTACTTGAGAACCTCCGGCTAAATGAAAAATCTATCTGGGAGGCGCTGGTAGAGAGATGAACAGCCTCTCTGTTTTCTGTGGGAACATTCAGGTAAGGTGAAGAGAAGGCCACTTATTTTTAAAAGAATAGATTACACTAAGTGAAATTCATGAGTCCAAATGGAGGGGAACAGAGTCCGAGAGAGAGAACATAAAAATAACTCACCCCAAATACAAACAGTGGCTGCTGTGCCCTTAAATTGCAGCAGACATCAGGCAGAACTCTCAACAGAGCAGAAGCCCATTGCCACATTCAGAGGGTGCCCCTGGAATACAGGGTGGCATTACGACTAAGTCACAGGCTGGATTTGGTCACACACACACCACACACACACACACACCACACACACCCACCTCTCAACCTGGAGAAGGTTCTCTGTGGGGCCTGAAAGCTTGTCCTTCCAACTCTGTCTGCACGTCTATTCAAGGGACACCTTCAGAGGACCTAATCACATCAGCCACACCATCAGGGGCTCATTCACCTGCACATCTACCAATGTGATATATGCCATCATGTGCCAGCAATGCCCCTCTGCCATGTACATTGGCCAAACCGGACAGTCTCTACTCAAAAGAATAAATGGACACAAATCTGACATTAAGAATTGTAACATTCAAAAATCAGTTGGAGAACACTTCAGTCTCCCTGGACACTCAATAACAGATTTTAAAGTGGCAAATCAACCAAAAAAACCCTTCAAAAACAGACTTCAATGAGAAACTGCAGAACTGGAATTAATTTTCAAACTGGACACCATCAAATTAGGCATAAATAAAGATGGGGGGGCTGTTGGATGGGGCGGAGATTCAGGGGGAGGACAGTCAGGAGAGGGGGAGTGGGGTCCCAGGGGGAGCTTAGGGGCGGGGGTGTGGATACGAGTTGGGGCGGTCAGGGGACAAGAGGGGGGTTGGATGGGTCAGGAATTCTGAGGGGGCAGTTGGGAGCCGGAAGTGGGAGGGGGTTGGATAGGGGGCAGGGCCAGGCTGTTTGGGGAGGCACAGCCTTCCCTACCTGGCCCTCCATACTGTTTCACAAATCCGATGTGGCCCTCAGGCAAAAAAGTTTGCCCACGCCTGACTTAGATAATCCCAGAGGAGGTGTTTGTCCAACCTGATTTAAACATATCATCAGTACTTCAGCTAGGGATGGGTTTTTAAGGTTACGACTGAATTTTTTTTGAAAATTAACAGAAGAGTAAGAAATTTTCCAGGTAATTCATTTCCCCCCCTTTGTCCCCAAGCAGAGAATGGAGACAGATACACATACTCAGTTTGCATACGCTCATGTTACTCTGGACAACCTCCCAGTTTAGTTGCTTGCAGCCTAGAGTTATGTTATACGTAGAAATACGTTTAGTAAATGTTTTGCAGTGAGAGCGAGAGGTTTCTAAAGAGGGTTTTACATGACGACTTGGATTTTGTCACTTCCCTCTCTGTAGAGAGACTAACTCAAGCTAGAGCCCATGTAATTGACAGACTTCAAGTTCTTCAGACCAAGGACTGTACAACACCATGGTATTCATACATCATGTAGTACCATGGAGTTCTGATCTTGGCTGGGATGTCTAGACACTATTGTAACAACACAGACTACGCTATTTTGAAGCACTTGCTATGTATTATTTTCAAAATTCTCATATAAAATATACACATGGATTTCTTTGAGGTGGCATTTTGCCCTTATATTGCTTAGTAATTCTAAACCCTTCACAATTTATTCTTATTTCCCTTGTCGCTACAAGAGGAGGCTTGCCTGAGTCTCCATGAAATTCCCCACCCACAACAATTACAAGCAAAATGCTTCATGGGCCGAAAGGTGGAATCCTACAGAAGCTTTTATAGCTACTTGGTAGGTTCTGTATTTTTTAAATTAAGCTTCAGCTTGATGCTAGAAACATCTTTATTTTAAGAACCAATTTCATGCATTCCTCTTCTCCAACAATTAGGCTCTGCTAATCTCTAGAAAGGAGAAAAAAATAAAAAGGTATTTTGCGTTGTAAAATCCATTCACTACTCCAGAAAGAAGCATCAACAAGTAGATAGTAAAATTCTCCAGCTAATTAGACTGAAGTAACTGTTGTTCTTTTAGAATCAAAATCTACACTTGAGCTTCTTTCACGTAACAACTCTCTGCATGCTGATTCTTTCAAGCTGAAGTTTAAATTTCCCATTAGAATGATGAAAATGGGAAGTGACATTTTGAGCACACAAATCAAGTGGCTGATTTCAGTGGAAGGGCAAGAAACCAGGAGATGTGTACATACCGACCTTCTAAATTAATTGGGATCCATCACCACACTCAGCTAACACAACCTGCTAAAAGAAATGCAGGTGTGACCAATTAACATTTCCCCCGTTCCCTCAGAGTGTTGATAATGTTGCTACTTCCAGTATAAGCCAAACAGACAGTGAGTGTACTGTCAACCCATCCACACTACTCTGAATTGATGGGTCGCTCAATTAGATATGCCCCTGAATAGTGGAGAGAATTCTATAGGATATTCCGTTGGCCAAAAGGAGACAGCACAATTTTCTGCATTCCTATTTCAGATTTACTTTCATTGCATTCTATACAAAATGTATCCCTGTGATATATATAAACTGATATAAAGAAACTGCACAGGGAACAACCAAGGTAATAGAAAATAGGGCTAAACTCAGGAATAATTCCATCACCTAGATAGCTACAAGAGACATGCAAACAGCCAGTTCATCTGTACTGAATACTTACGCCTCTTTTATGGGATGCGGTGCTTGAAAAGAGGTCTCTCAATCAAAACTGCAGCTTACGACTGCTTTAAAGAGGAGCCAATATATTCAAAGCCGCATATTCCACATTGATTGAAGTGGGTGCAGAATTTTATTTAATTTAAAAATTTACACACTCAGTGAAAGACTTGTTTTTAAAAACAAATTTAAACTTAGACCATGTGCTTGTTTAATTCAGGGAATTCCACAGTGACCACTTCATTCATCAGAGGAACATTTATTATGACGTTCAAAATAATTTTAATTATGCATTTTCTTAAAGACACACTTTTGCAACAAAATATTTCCATGGAAAGCATTGTATGTTGCCCATGAAAATCAGTATTGACATCTATACATTTACAACAAATGCCCTGCCAGATGAAAGCAACATAGGTGTTGCATGAAAGCAATCATTTAAGCTTTCAGAAATAAAACGAAGCAGTGGCACATCTGACAAGAGACATGCCTTGAACCTGATGGAGTATAATGGGGATGACGCCTATTTCACTGACCAGCAATGGACACAGAAGAAAGTGCCTCCTCAGATATAAATTCAATTGATGTATTCAATCTGCATTAGAAGTAAGGTACTTTAACCGGCAAGCAATTCAGGATACTAAACAGTTCTTGACATCTCTCGGTTGTTGATCTGCTGAGTCGCCAGTAGATGCTAGTTAATACTGGAATTTCAACAAAACATTGTGATGCACCCTATCCTGTAGCTTAGCAACTGTTTTTATTTCTTAAGGCTTTTCGGGGGGGGGGGGGGGACGACAAGCGGGCCCAGCTTTGTGGAAGTGACTGTCATGTTGTGTTTCTTTCCACTCCACTGATGGGAGGGCTAATGACAATAATTATGACCAGGGAGGACTCTCTATGAAATGCCACAGGCACAAACATTGAAAATCAGCAGGTGGCAACTCCTCCCTCCCCATTCTCAAGTCACTTTTCAAATTCCCTGTCCTTGAAGAGAGAGAAAATCTCACGATGACTAGAAGACGTTCAAAGTAGACCAGATACATTATTTATTATCAGAAGCTTAGAAAAAGATGCTCAGAGACTTGTTTCTCCCTGTAGACCTCCAAAAATTCTTTGTCCAAATCAAAATTCTTCCTGTTTAACCACTGTTGCCTTCTTCAGAAGGCAAGAAAAAACTCCCCCACAAAAGCAAATAGCTTATCCAGGCCACGGAAGTCTTTACTTACTGGGTATGCTGGGAAGAGACACATTCAGCAGTGAGCTAAAAACACCCCATGTCACGTCCAAAGAGATACATATTATTACCAGAATACTTCACCTGAACAGCCTTAATAAAACATGATTGGATAGTAACTAAGCTGTAAAATCCATTAAAAAATCTGCTTTACAAGAAATATTTACCTATGAATCAGCAGTTGGGTTAATTCATTATTCAGTGGGCTTGTTATTTACAGTGTATTACAGCTTTGTAAATTATTTATATGTGCTTGTCTCTGTCTGCACAAGATTTTCCCTTAAGAGAAGAAAAATGTTTATCATCTCCCACACAGGGAGGTTGTTTCAGTCAAAAGTAGGATGTTAGAGCATCTGATGTTACTCACAGGCTTTCTTCCTCATCTGTGTCCTGTTGTGTCTTAACACTCAGCTACAAATTCAAAAACCTACCTGGTATGACAGAGCAATCTCACACGAATCCAGCCATGCATCTAAAAAGCTTCTACTTGGAAACCACAGCCACATTTTATACTTCAAGACAGTGACATCTTTTTCCACACACCTTACACGAGTCTCGATTTAGACAACACCAAGCAAGAGATTAAATAAAGGCCACTGCTACAGGAGAACCAGACGACCAGGGTGAGTAACACCTGAACGGGAGCCCAAGTAAAACTACAGTTGTAACATGGTGCTTCCTAGTTGCTAGGTGTGAATCAGGTTTTAAAACTGGCTGGTGACACTGTACTTCCAAAACCAGCAAACCAAAAACAGATGGAGCAGCTCTGCATCGACTCAGAGGCCAATGAGAACTCAGCGGGAATCTTCCCATTGACTTCAACAGGCTTTCGTACAGGCCTCGGAGTGGCCATTAGACGGATTCTGTCTACACTTGAGGTGAAAAGTCTGTGGTCCGTACGGGAGAGAAGCCTAGAAAATGCACACCAAAGATATCTCGGGCAAAACACCAATGCTGTTGAAGTCAGGGGGAGTTTTGCCATTGACTTTAATGGAGCCAGGATTTCATCCCTTAGGTTAGGCATGTGGTTTTAACTCCTTGTACAGTGTATCAGCCAGCAAAGGAAAGATCTGAAGGCTAGAGATCTTCACCTCTTGCGTGGCAGTCTAGATAGCTACGGTTGGAAGTTACTACTGTGAAGTGGCTGCTTGGGGGTGAGCGGGTTGATACAAAACAAAGAGGTGATGAATGCCTTTCACTATGAATTACGTAGTCTGATAACACTAAAGCAGGGAGGACTGAGATACAGGGAGACCATGAGTTAAGCTTGTCCGGCTCCTGTACATATACCAACCATACCTGCTCTGTGGAGCTGTCAAACCATCACTACGTTCAGATAAAACATTAAGTTACAGGGGGGGGGGGGAATCCCTAAACTTGCATTTATCTTGATTAAAGATTAAAAATGTTTCTGGGTAGAGGCAATGTTCAATCACCTTAATGGTATAACTAAAGTTTGAAGATTCTTGAGTAAAAATGTTCATGTATTTCCTATTGTATCAGGGACCAGACAAACCCAAAGAAATAAAGATTGTGGCTTTTATGAGCAGAATTTCTCTCTTTGGGTTTTAAAGCCTATTGGTTTACTTGGTTTTTTGTAAATTCAGTCATGACAAAGATTTAAAATACATACTGTTTTGATGGTGCTAAAGCTTTTCGCTTCACAAGTGACTTCCAAAGATAACGGGGAAGCTGGTAGTGAAGAGGTGATGCCTTATTCCTCAGTTCATCTGAATTGGAATTTACTAGAAAAAGTTCCAATGGCCCCAATCCTGCTATTGGATCCAAGCGGGCAGCTCATTCAATGGGACTCCACATGGAGACGAGGGTCCGCAGGCGCTCATGCAATTGCAGGATTTGTAACAATAATAGTTCCTGTCAGAATTCAGCCATAGATATTTCTTTACTTTTAAGGTTAATCTTAGATTGATCTTGAAGTACTTTTCTAATCTTCACTAGTCATTTAAAATTCTAGGATGGTCACAATTTTTTGGCAGTAAGACTCAGGATTTAAGTTCCATGGAAGGAACAAACCTCTCTCTTCTGCAGGCCTTCTCGAGGTCAAGACTTGAAAATTTACCCTCTTTCTTTTACCATCATTATAACTTTTCTACCATATGGGTCTGGACAGCAGTATTTTATTATTGAACAGTGAAGCTTAAGGTAATGAGTAAAGGGATGCTTTAAAAAGTCTGATCCAAATTAAATTGTTCTCCAGATTTCCTTGACCACATATTGCTCTGCTAGAGTCACGAGCATCAGCCTGTAATTTTCTCTGTTTATTATTTAAGGCACTAGGGATGACATTCTGCTCCCACTGAAGTCAGTGCTATCGATTTCAGTAGAGTCAAGGTTTCACCCTGTGCCTTCTGCATTAGAAAACATCCACAGAGCTACAGAAACATAAATTAAGTCTGAGACCCAACTCGAGAGCTGAGCAGACTAGCTGCCACTCTGCCAGCCCCTGGCAACAATCCGGACAGCAAATTTCTCTGTGGTGCCCTCGGGGACAATAATTCAACCACTGTGGTAAGGAGAGATCTCAGCTAAAGATGTCACCCTGTCAGCACCTTGCACTGGTTAAGTGCAACAGGATCCAGGTCAAGCCCTTTAAGTGTGACAGACAATGCGCTCTTTACTTCTGAGGGGGATGAGGGAGCATCACCACACAGATTTCTTGAGTGTGAAATGTGCGATGTAAACCCAAACCCTGTTCTAAACTATACCCAGAATATAAACGAAGGAAGTGTCGTGGTCTAAGGTGGCAAACTACCCTCACTAGCACGCACTGGGCCTGTCTACAGGCACATATCAAGCATAGGTGCAGAAACTTAAACACCTGAACAGATGGGGGCCTGGTAGTCAGTTGCTGAGCCCCCACACGTCCCCCTGAAGTCAGTAACTTCTCAGGCAACATGCGAGGGCATTCCTTCCTACCTATCTGCATGTGTGGGATCCCTTATGTTTCTCACCAGAGATTTGACCATTGCACGTTAGCATCACAAAGTCAAAGACTCCCAGCAAATTACCCTGACTGATGACAGCCCATTATTGGGAGAGAGACTCTAGCAGGGAATTCTAATCCAGTGAGCTAACTTACCAGCCCAGAGGGATCCATGCCACACCAGAGTCCGTGGCAGGGCCTTGCATCAGGGCACAATTTAGTCACTCAAGAGAAAACTTAGGCAGCAAAATATCGAAATAAAAATCGTCCTCTGCCCAGCATGGATTGCTTGTTCCCAGTGGCTTGTATAACCTCACTCTATGAGTCAGAGCCTTGAGACTAAGCAGAAACCTTTCTACTGTTCCCTGCAACATTCTCCTCCCCAGGCCAGCTGTCTGGAAGTCACCGGCTATTTGGGTTCTTTTCCTAACTCTAGGGCCTGCTGCAGCCCACTTGTTCCCTGCTGTTCTGTAGGTCAGCAGAGTTCTTGCAGGTCTTTAGAAGGATTACGTGCTCCTTGGGCTATCAGGTGAGTCCTACGCCACAGCTGATTTGCTGCAGGTGAAGCTGGGCCCATCTCCCCTTAAAAGGGGCAAATCGCCCTGGAAAAGGAATCCTCTCTCACACACGCACACCTTCCTCTGTTATATCACCAGGAAATCAAAGATTTCAAATATTCGCAAGACCTACAATATTTCTGCACTGCTCCTGCAGGTCACAATTAGTACGACCAAGCAAGTTTCCCCACCATCAGTTATACTGGCACACAAAGAAGTGCGCAGAACAAAAACCAGGGTAGGCTTGTACACCGAAACAATGGAGGCACGGAGGCGGCGGGAAGTGGTTTCTAAATGCAACAAAATTGGCTTATTTTTAAGGAGTGGAAAGTGCTGTAAAATTGATAATGGATTTGCATGAATTCTTACCAGGAAACAAACCTGCATGTGTGCCAATTGTCAGCCCAGTAAGGTGTAAATGAAGGTATACCAAGCACTTCAATAGTCTCAGCTACAGCGGCACAATGCTGCCACGGCTAGAAGTCACACACTGGGGATTACTTTTCATTAAGGAATGCCATAGCCTGGTACATAGCACCTGTAGTAGTAGGTCCTAGAGCTGGGCAGAGCTCATCGTAGCCTGGCCGATAACATTACCGGTATTATTTTATCACTACATTATAGAACAGTGGCCAACTAGAAGTGAAACTTTGAAGAACTAGATTAGGGACTTGGCAAAAGTTCTCTTAGGAGCCTTAAAGGTCCAGGGTAAAATCCTCTCACCCACATTCAGCACAGGGCCAGGGCAGGGTACAGGCATGGGAGCCTTCCCGCCTTTAACGTGTACCCCCAGATGGGCAGGATTCAAGCTTAGGGCTCCTTTTAGGGCTGAAGCTACGAAGTCCCTAACACGGCACTGGCAGGCCTCTGGCACTCATGCTGACATCCCGCCTTCTGTGCTAGGAAGTGGGAGGGGGCGCCACGAGGTACCCAGGTTTCTTTCACAACTCTACATGTGCATTCGCTGCAGGCCCCTCACACCGAGCCACCAGGATGGCTCAAGAAGCCTCGGGGCACGATCTGGCCTGGCGCTGGTGTGCAAGTAACAGTAGCACTGAATTAGATTCCTGAAAGTAAGAAGCTAGATAATGTGCAAAAGACTTAACAGAAGGAGTGACTGAAGGGTTACTGTGATGGGGCAGAGAGGCTCACCCCAGCAGAGAAGTCATAAAGGAGAGTCTCTGGATCCTGCAATCCCTCACCCCTTATACCTGCAGCCAATACAAAGCCTGGTGGGGAAATCCAAGGAGAGAGCTTGGCTCAGCTGCGGGCTGGCCAGCCATCTTGGAGTTTTCCTCACAGAGTTGCAGTGGGAACAGCACAAGTCTGAGCAGCCACCGGGGAGGAGCAGTCAGACCCCAGAATCGAGTGACACACAAGAAAGAGACTGGGAGATAAGACCAAAGGGAAGGACAGGGGCGCCCCACTGGAAGACCGGCGGACAGCCCATTATTGAGTTGGGTTTGCTTTTTGTTTCACAACTTTTGGGAGCTGAGACCCTCAGTCCAAGCAGCTAGCCAAGAGCGCTTCATAACTCCCCTCGGGCATGCCCACACTGAGCTGTCCATGGTCCTGCTGCTCTTTATTCCAGCCAGTAACCCCATCCTCTCCCTTCAAGATCCAGGCAGCTACTGCCTGATGCTCTGTTCTGCATCTCCTTTTATATGGCCCTACTGGGCCCTGATTGGCCACCCTGCAGCCACTCTAGGCTGCTTGGAGGACTTCTCTACTGCTCCTCTCTGGGATGGGTTGTAGCAGGACCCTGAGGAGCCTCTGGGCCTAGTCCACCCTGTCACTGGGTACCTGAGCGATCCACCAGAGGGTGCTGCAGTTACCAATAGGAGGCTGGGTCAAAACTCAGATGATGACTTTGAGGAGCTGCCTGTGCACAATACTTTGGCATTTAGTTATCACTCCCTTTACTTATCGGAGCACTTTCAGAAGGAACCTAGATCCCTTTTGTTTCTTTCCTCTCTTTGTAAAATCTAAACTGAAGCAAAGAAACCAATTACCTCCTGTGTCCGACTAATTACTAATCTTTAGAGAACTTCAGAGATATTTTGGTGTTTAAGTTCCTTGTCAGTTTCGGTTTAGCATAGACAACATCAATTGTTCAAATGTCCTTGGAGGAAACCTGGCCTCCCAGCTATGTATGTCAACTGCGGGTTTCTGCAGTGAAGACGACTCAGGAAGCAAATGGAGCATTAAGCTAACTCTTCCCCTTGCAATCTCTTCCATATTAATTTAAAATTATGTGAAAACTCTAATGAAATATTGAATTAAAATGTAATTGCTGGGCTTGGGCGAGGTTGTGGCACTAAGGCACTTGTGATATTGCTCTACTGATATTGTAGTTGTGTTTATTGCCAGTGAAGCAATGTAAGCACAGCGGCTGACAGCCAATAGTAAGCAGAGCCCTATCCTACAAACTTCTGATCATCTGACATGCGCTGAACCTTGCAGAATTGGGCCCTTCAGACAAGCTGCAGTGCAGTCATAGCTTAAAACAGACTATGGGGAACTCACAACATGAGGGGTGTTCCTACCTCGCTTCTAAAACAGCACACACAGTGATCACAGCCAAACTTCCCTTCTTGGGATTTGTACTGATTATTACCTTCAACAACAAAAACTTCAACCTACATTTTCTTCCAGCTTTCCCCTGCAGGACCCCTCTCTCCTCCTGGCCCCTTGGCCCTTCCACCTCAGACACTCAAATACTTTTATACTTCTGGTCTAGACTTAAGTCTCACCTAGTCTGGCTGCCAGAGGGAGTCTCTGTGCAAGAAAACTAGCGCCTGGCCTTAGGGTTAGCAGAAGAGTCGCTTGGAAACCAACATCCTAACAACAGTTCCAAGAACCTATTTATTTCTTCTGAGGATGAAAGGGAAGGAACCCACCTTTGCATGTTCCAGATAGAAAGATAAGGGCTCACTGTAGTAAATCCACCCCTCCTCCCAGGACAGCGGCAGCTAGGCTGATAGAAGAATTTTTCCACTGACCTAGGGCAGTGTCTGCACCGGCTTAACAACTTCTCTCCAGGCAGGGGATTTTTCACACCCCTGAGCAATGTAGCTGGTAGACCTAAGTTTATATTTTAGACCAGCCCTAGTGGACAGTTATAGGAAGATACTTTAGAAACCCGTGGGCCTTTGTGACTATGTTTTAAACAGCAACAAATAAGCTTCTGAGACCTCCAGTTAATGGCACCTGCTCCCACAATCACCTACTCAATGCTATCCAGCTCTGTCCGGGAACATTGCTTGCTGCAGGTTCAGCCACTAGCAAAGTTGGGAGCCCTAGCGCAGGGCTTACGTGACACAGGGAATAATTCCTTTTCTCTAACAAGCTATTATGGACTCACTCTTACGGATGATAACTTGAGAGGGCGTTTAGCAACTGAGAAAGACAGAGGCTGGCCCTTTCTTTTATGAAATATGCACATTGGCCAGGGTGGACAAAAATCTACTATTTCAAACAATGAACTTTTAAAATGTAAATGACACTTGTCTTTTTAAAAATCAATCTACTTAAAATTAAATGTGAAATGATGACAACCTGAAGGCCTCAACGGGCTAACATCTCAAAATCATTTAAATCACGTTCTCCCAACAGGTGATCATTCATAAATCACCCATTAAATCAGATCGTATTAAGCAGTAATGGGGCTGACAACGTTTAAAAGAAAGTCAAAGCACTGAACTGGTGGATGTCATTGGTTAAGCACCTGCAGCCAGAGTAACTGAAGTGCCAAACCGTCTTTTGACAGCAGCAGCCCCTGCTACAGGTGTGGAGAATATTTTCGCCATCCAGTTCAGTCCTATGACTAGTTCACTCCAAGCTGAAATAAGCAGGAAAGCTCGTTTTCCTCTCCCAATCTGCAAATATAAACTAGGTGTGTGAATGAGATCTACAGGTTCACGTCCTTCAGAAACGGTCACCTCGATTCACTACCCACGGAATGAATAAATCTGTCACTTAAATGCAAAACACGGGTTGATAAACTTATTTTTCTTCTGTATCCAGCACATTTACGGTAGTTTTATTTAACGAATAACACACTGAAATATTATTTTTGTGCATTTTAACTCAATTCCAGTTTGTATCCAAATAGAGCTTGACACAAATCAAAGTAAAACATGAATCATCTAATAAATAAGAAATGCATCATTCAACATTTTCCAGGAGAAACATAAAAGTTAGGACTCTGAATATATATACATTAAGCTATAGAACTGCTTAAATGCATATGGATATAATGTACCCTTCTGGTTAGCCAAACTAAATACCAGTTTCATGTAAAGACTCTATTTAGTTGCAAACCAACATGGGTTAATGGCTACCAATCAATGAGAAAACATTTCTTTACAAAAATGACTAAAAAGTGCAAATGCAAAATAAGATTAAAACTGGTTATTTAAATCGAGGTTTCCTGCTAGCTGACTTAAATCGTGACCAAAACAGGTGATTCTAAATGAGTCCATCCTCCAATGTGCACAAGCGTTCAAAATGTGCACGTTCACAATTTCGGAGGTGGAAAAAGCAGAATAGCAAGGGAGGTGCACACCTACAGTCACTGACAATCAAAACCCCACCTGATTTGGGGAACTGCCCTAAAGCTTTTCATTGCTGAGGCCCAATAAAATCCTGTCTCTGTCTCGAATTTAAGCCATGGACTTAAAGGCAGGTAGGTGCCTTTTGCCGCAGCGAACCAGTGTATTTAGCTGCACTTTGCACCTGCTGCCAGCAGGGGATCAATAGCATCAGCAGGCACTCCCAGCTGAGCCAGAGTCGTTAACGCCTCTGCTCGCTTATGTGAATTCCTTTACACCAAGCAAGACAAACAACTCATGCAAAAACGTCAAACTTGTAACATGCTTAATGGCCTGCCCATCTAAACAGCAAAACTCCCCCCTCCTTTCACTGGAACTCAAAGCAGCTCACAGTATCCCCACATCCCATCCGCCAGCCTCTTCCTCAAATGCCCATTTAAAAAGAGTCTATGCAGCACCAGGCCTTCCGGACACAAACGATGGCTCCAGCAGAGCAGAGCACGGGAGCGAGTCACCGAGACGAGGAAATCACCCCCCTCAGAAGACAACCTGCCCGAGCCCCCTCTCATTGAAACCAGGACTCCCCCATCAAAGCCCCCTCCACGACCTCAGCCGCACTGTGACCCTGGGAGCCACTCAGCCAAGTCCCACATCAGCTAGCTCAACCCCAGCGCCGGGAACACCACAGGGTACAGGAACAGAGAGCTCCTTTCCACTGGAAAAGCAGGGACAACGTTCTGCTAGTCTGATGTGGAGACGGCCTGGGCCGGTGACAGATTTACACACACAAATCCCACATGGCTCCTCGAATCAGACTGAATATACCCCCAGGAGCACGCTTCAAATAAAGGCCTGCTCCACACTTAAACGTGGAGTCTCTTTAATGACGCCAGCCTAGTTCAAGTGGCCACCTCCCTAGCGTAGCTGCAGCTATCCGGATGTATCTTACACCGGTACAGCTTATTCCCGTCCGGCAGCGCAAAATAAACTATGCTGGAATAAAGCACCTCACCGCAGCATCTACCCAAGGGCTTTTAAAATCCCACCTCTGACTGGCACACGCTAGGCCAGGCCTGAGATTACAAACAATGGTCGCTAGCTGCTGGCCTGTCACTGCTCAGGATTGCCGCCGTGCCTTAAAGTAGGGATGTCAATATCGTTTTAAAAGTTAACCAGTTAAACGATTACAAGTGTATCATTGTTAACCGATTAAAGGGAGAGGGGCTGGGACTAGGGTCACCCAGTGGGCGTGGGGCTGGGGTCTCTCCAGCCGGCCAGCGCAGGGCTGGGGTCAGCAGGCTGGCACGGGGCTGGGGCTGCTCCGTCCCCAGAGCTGGGGCTTAATGGTTAAGGTGGGTTAACCGGAAAGGCGAATGCTTACTGGTTAATCATTTAATATTTCACATCCCTACCTTCAAGGCAGCCTCACGTCTCGCTAGAAACTGCCGAAAGCCTGTGTATGCTTCTCCAGCATGCACAAGAGAGTTGGCGGCAGTTTCCTCTTTAGCAGGTTTACCAGCATCCAGGAACCCTGCTGCTTCCACTACATCCCCGCAGGAAGAAAACGAAACGATTCTGGCAAGGACGGGAGGTGTCAGACAAACCATGTGTTCCACTCTGCAGGAACGGACAGCGGAGGACGCTGGGCAGCTTGCCACCATTGTCCCGACAGGGCTTCCATTCAGAGGTTTTCGCAGGGCGTCTCTTCACCACCACAGCGACTCGCTTCACAAGTGTCCTATTGTTCGGCTAGGAATCTCCATGTCAAATGGTAAGAGGGAGAGTCACAGATCATCTCTGTTCTAGGCAGGAAATAAACTCAGAATCCAGAGGCACAAACTTGGTCATACTGCACATATACACGCTCACCGTTAAACAGACACTTTGACAGGTTCTGTTCGTGACCTCTGCTCCTTCTAGTGGCACTGGATGCTACTGGCTCTTTCCGGTGCAGGACATGAGGAGGTCGGCTTAGGGACATTCCAATGTTGATGATTTCCCAGCCTGCTGACAGCGGAGTCCCACATGGGAAGTGGGGTGGAGAAATGCCCAGGCCTGCTCTAGAAGTGGGCCTCACCCTCCTGGAGTGAAATTACCTTGCTTTCTTGTCTGCGTATTTCTACCTGCCTCTGGAGATTTCCACAACATCCATCTGATGAAGTGGGTCTTAGCCACGAAAGCTCATGATCCCTACGATCTGTTAGTCTATAAGGTGCTACAAGACTCCGTCGCTCTAGGAGATTGGGACACTCATGCAAACACCCTCCGAGTCCCTGCACGGATGCTCCTCCCCCTTTCTCCTTGAACAGAGACTGTGGGGAGTCCTGTACTCCCAGGGTGTGTGTTAGCCCGAGAGGAGCAAAGGGGCAGGAGCAAGATGTAAGGCCTTGTGGTGGGTGATTATAGAGAAATGGCTTTGGGGGAGGATGGGGGCATGCTGTACTCTTCTTCATTCACCCAGATTAGCAAAGAATGGTCACTTTGACAGGCTGCTGCCCACTCCCCAGCCAACAGTCCATTGTCAGCTGAGACAGGCCTTTCGGCCACAGCAAGGAAACGACAAGGACTCAGCTACTGTATATGGCATTCAAAGGGTGGAATTACCTCTCTCCTGTGGGTGGCGTCTAAGTTCCTGCATTTTAGTGCCTATTTTCCACATACCATCCCTGTACCGGTTTCAGCCTAGACCACACAGGTCTGGCACAGCTTTGGAGAAGGCATGGAGCAGGGCCAGGGTTCGGTCCAAGAGTCTTTGAAAATCATATTCACGGCCCAGGGAAACTGGAGTTCTACAAAATCGTTTAAGATTGGGGAGCCGTTAGCCCACACGGAAAAGGAACAATCTTCACAACAACACAGGTTTTGCCCCCACCCAGTTCTAACAGGAGACTGGATACATTGGAACAAAGATGCAGCAGGTTACCATGTTCATTTTCCTATGCACAGAGGTGAAGCTAAACCTATGAACCGGACATGACTCTGAAATTCAGGCTGACTTGTTGAATGGGAATTCTCAAATTCTTGATGGAGCTTGTACAGCGTGGGAAAAGGGAAGGGCTGAGGTAATGAGGAAACTTGAGTTCATTTCTACAGGTGTGGTATGATCAAGAATTCAATCAGGTCTCTCACATCCCCAGGGCCTGACACCTATGAAATTAGCTTGGGCAGACTCCTAATCAAGTAGATTTGGGAGTGAAAGCAGGTGAAGATGAGGTCTGTTGGGCTGGGTGGTGCAGATTGCTTCCAAAGAGGTAGCAGCTCATTCAGAGAAAACACAGCACAGAAGTACCTTTTGGAAAGGTTGTGTTTGGTGCTGAAAGGCAAAGAATACAGCTGGGGAACAAGATAGTAGAAATGCAGCAAACGGAATTAAACTTTAATACTTTCCAAAGAGCTGCCAAAACCAATCAAGGATATTGAAGCAAAAAAATAAATTCAAAAATATTTCTCAGTGTAATAATGTACCTCAAGGAACAGTGGGCCACATTATTTTCCTTCTATCGGGTATCTCCTGTGTGAAAGAGACAAGCCAGCTTCCCTGCCTGTTCACTGGGGCCATTACAGAGGGTCCCACCCATCTTCAAGGGTACAATGCAGCTCCGTGTACCCAAGCCGTGATTTGTGAAGCATGCTGCAATCTCCAAGCTGGTGCTTACGGACCAAATTAAGGATCTGCTTGAGCTGGCCGCTACTTAGTCGAATGGGCTTGTCAGTGCCAGAAAACGGAGGAGAGGAAAATTAGAGGAATCAACATCCTTCTTGGGCCTGCAGTTCTAGCAGCCCAAGAAAAAAGCAAAAATCTTTATAGCAATGGAGCTTTATTTGAAAAGGTATAAATTAGTATAGTGGATTTTATTGTACAATTATTCTCCTTGAGAGAGACTCCAACAAAACAGCATCTCTAGATAAATAGTTATGGTACTATTGATTATTAGTCAGCGTGAAGAAGGGTACATTTTGAATGGAAGGGATTTTATTGCACTCTTTTACCAATACACAAGGGTTCAGAAGATGGACTTCAATAAGCAAATCACCAAACTGTCTGTTTATAATAAGAGATCTCATATCTATTGTTCTAGTACAGGAGGTTTCAACCTGTGGTCTGCGGACCACTGGCATCCACAGACTGTCTCTAAGATTTCCAAAGGGGTACACGCCTCCATTCAAACTGTTTTAGGGGTCTGCAAATGAAAACAGCTGTTCTAATAGGTTATTCAGTAACACTACTGACTTAGATGGACCTCCGAGCTTTGTAGAGGTCGAAAACGTTCCAGACTTTCGGAAGACATATGTTAGATTGCTGGCACTGGCAGGGTTTTTTGTTTAGCTTGTTACAAATCATTTACTCATGAATGGCACGTCTACCTTTTCCTACTGCACTGAACACTCTCCAGTGAAGAGCATGGAACCACTAATGCTGCACTCAAGTTTACAACACCCGCTACACTCAAAAGCGGGACCACTCTTCTAGAAACCAGCTTACGAGCATAATATTCACCAGGTCTCTGGAGGGCTGGTTCAATCCTCATTTCAGCTAGGCATCTGCATTGAGCTCACCAGTCTGGTATTGTCTTCAAATTTCAGATTAAAATTCACACCAAAATTGCTTCACACTGTAACTGCACATATTATATACCAATGAACTGTTTTGATAAGTTAGCACACAGCACTGTGCGTATGGCTCTCCCACATCTAAACAGGGCTTTCATGCAGAGTTAACATGACAATCACTCAGCTCCCGCACCTAAAACACTTACCAAATGCCACTCTTATCTAATAAAACGTGCCCATAACAATACCTATTAATTGATCGGAGTCCTGTGCAGCGTAGTTTTCAGCTAACTTGTCAGTGTTCTAACAGGAAGCTGATACCCAAGGTAAGCAATAAAGTGATGCATCTCTTCATAAAGAACTCTCCCCACCTGTCAACAGATGCTTAAAGCGACATGATGAATATGAAAACACTCACCTTGCGCATTAGTGTACAGCAAGGCAGCTGCTGCTCACCTTTCCACCCCACCCCAAAAACAGCATTTATGCCTAAATAGATCTGATGGTGAATAAGTATGAACCCCTTAAATATACAAGTTTCTACATAAATACACCCACTCTGACGCCTCAATGCTTCAGATGAGAAATAAACAGTTCAATTGAAAGTCTTGAGATTCTCCAAGCATGTGTTAGTTTAATAGGAGTGTGTATGTCTGTGTATATGTCTCTCTCACACACACACCATGGCAGAATGCAAATCACAGTGAGGAGCACAGGTATCTTCTTCTCAATTATGGGATTAATGTAACTCCCAGAGCCATTTTGTATCATACAGATGAAATTATATTGCATTGCTTCAGGAGATAAAATTCATCCTTATAAGAAAGCTTCATAACTTATGAATGAAGCTGTAAAAGGTATGGAAGTTTTCAATTGAGGAATAAGGATAAGTAATTCTTTACGGGAGGACACACAGTTTGTTGGTAGTTAGGTATTCGTGTGAGACTAACAGCAGAAGTTACAGCTTTTGAACTTTTGGAAATGCTGAGGTTGTTGAAATTTGTAATTCATTTGAATGCACTCTAACTTTAGTTCTTGATTACGGGATAGATCTGCATAAATCCACAGCTCGGTCTGTCTGAGCCAACTGGTTTTACTGTTATCCAGAGTATTCTGAGCTGAATTTACTACTTTGGGTGCTTTTTCCCTTTAATTCTGTTTTTTTCTCTCCTGAATTAATTAAATAGAACAGCACCAAGAGAAATCCTATTGCTCAGTGTACACAGCACCTTCATAGTACATTCCCCTTCTCCACCGGCCGAAGCATTTAGAAAAGCTGTTGGTTACAGTGTAAAAGAAAATTGAAATAAATGAGTGCACTCTAAGATTTTATATCTAATATAAAGATGACCCTTTCCATTGTTGGTTTGGAAGAGCTGGATGCT
Source organism: Sternotherus odoratus (assembly GCA_032164245.1). NCBI lineage: Eukaryota > Metazoa > Chordata > Testudines > Kinosternidae > Sternotherus > Sternotherus odoratus. Next base: position 83,153,500 of record JAVMKO010000009.1, on the reverse strand, counting down.
GTAATGGATCCCAGAGCAGCCGGGATTTCCATGCTCAAAGGAAGGGATACACCAAACACTCTCCTACACAAGGGGCGAATCCAGACCCCACTCTTGCACACCTGCGTTGCCCAATAAGAAGAGTTCAGTCTTTTACACGGACATAGAAGAAGGTGGAGCAAAGGGGAGTTGAGAGGGAGAGGACTCCCACCAGGACTCCCATCTTGGAATAACTAGCAGATATTTCTGCAACACAAGCAAATAGCTTGGTGCAGTATTAAGACAACACAGCTGGACATGTCTGAATGTACAAATGCCACTTAACCAAAGTGGTCAAGTTCAATTAGAGATCTATTTTCCAAATGATCACTGAAATAATAAACCTCTTCTCTAACAACAACAAAAAAGAGCCAGGTCTCTTTCAGAACCAAAAAAACCCCACTGGTGAAGAAAGGGAACGCAGCCTTCTTTAAAGTTTGGAAAGGAGATCTCCAGTAACGTTACATAAATGTTCAACGGGCAATCGGATCCTGAAGAGAGAACATGCAATAAGTATTGCAGTTTATTAATTACTGCGTGGGAATTGGGGTGGGAAATCATTGCAGAGACACGTTGAAAATAAACGAGTTTTGTTTGCAGAGATGTTACATGATCAGTAAGAAGCATCTCAGCCATTTTGTGCAAGCCGTTTTCCTGACTTTTGATGCTCCGCTGCCATTCTGCCTCGCTGTATCCTTGTCAGTCAGTGGCTAACCTTGTCAGGGGGAAGAAAAGGCTGGAAAGTGACAGGTTTGACAACCTGTCGGATGCCTGGTGCTCTACTCTGCTCCTGATCTGATTGCTATCAAACACTAAACTGCTGTTCCTCCACAGAGGAGCGCAACTTGATGCTTACAAACCTCAGCCAGGAAAGATAGCAAATCGGTTTAGTTGCCAAGATACTTGCCCCGTCCCTTGCATGTGTGTGCTAGATTTCCTTGTTTATGATCAGCTATTTGAATCAGTGTTACAGAGGGGAAAACTCCTCTAAAAGCTCCACATTTATTATTTAAATTGGGGATTATTTTTCAAGAAAGTGGAAATTGGAGCTAGAACTGTCAGATGTGGAAGGATGGAAGAGGGAGGGGAAAAATCCCATTGACAGCTCAGATCCTGTTGCTTATTTCACAGGAAATTTCTTCTCTTTGTCAGACCACGTAACCTAGATGTTCACTATTCCAGATCTCAGTACTGGGTTCCAAATATCACTCAGTCTAGTCACAAGCTCGGCCTGTTCTCTTTGGAAGCATGTTGGAACAATATAACCCAGCCAGAACTAGCTGCACTATGCAAGCAAGACAACAGTTACCTTTGGAACTTCCAGCAGGTGATGGAGTATTTTTATTTCTCACTCTTCCATATGCAAGAGTGTAAAAGACTTGAAAATCCTGCCTTGTAGGCCTTTCAATTCCATCACCCATTGCTAGAGTTAAAAGCATGAAGAGTTAGGAGAAAAGCCCTCGTCATCAAAGCTATTAGCTGGCAACATGATGAATTCAGAATTTCCAAAAAAGGCAATTTGGCAGATAGATGCGAAGGAGAGGCTCTTCCTCAAAGAAGCTTGATTTTCCCATTTAGCAGGACTTTCTCGTGTTAAGTTATCTTCCAAATTCCCTTTGCCCAGTGAGTTTAAACCAGATTCTGCACTGGTTTAAAATAAAGAACTTCTCCACTGCCAAAGCAATACCGTCAGCTGGAAAGTGAAGATGTTGCTTATTAGCTGGGGTGACCAGTTATTTCAGTTTTGATTTCTAAGAGACAAGCCGTCTTACCCAAGGGCAACATAACAAGAAAACTCCCTGGGACTAACGAAATGTGCATTTCTCATCCTGCTTTCCGTCAAAGGAGAACTGCAAGCATGCAGCAAGAAAGGAGACTCGTGGTGAGCCACACGAGCAAAGAGAAGCAGCTCCTGGTCCCACTTCCGTTGTGCCCTTAAGCACATGCTGAAAAGGTAAGTGTGACGTGCCGAAATCACTGAGGTCAACATGCTAGTGCTTTGCTGAAGTGGGGCACCAACTACCAACCTGCATTCCTAGGGCCCTCAAAACTCCTACCTAAAATCTACATTGTATGTGCAAGGAACGCATGTTCAGGCTCACAACACTTCTAGCATTTGGGAGCGAAGACACCACTGGGAACTCTGTTTTAGCAAACAAGTGGTGGAAGTGATTTTGAAATATTTGGGTTTGAACTGTGAAGATTCAAATGAACTCAATCTAATTTAATATTTAGGACCCTAGGATCTGACAACACTTCTTAACAGGTAGAGAGAGTACTACCTCATCAGGCCTGTTTGCAATTGGACCGTTATGATAAACAATTGTTTGCAGAACCAGATTCTTAACGTTTCTTTTCACCAAAAGCTTTGCGCTTCACTTTCAATTTACAGTCCTATCTGGACGCATGAGAGATCGCTAGAAATAGAAGCATTTGGCTAACTGGAAGAAAGAAAAGTGACTGTATTTAAGACCAAAAAAAATTTACAAAGTTTAGGATTAGGGAAAGAGTTAGGTAAGAAACTGCAAAGCAATGAACGTTTAAAAAATAGATGGCTTACATCTCTACTATCCCCAAAAGGTTTTCTGTCCTGTGGGTTTTTTTCTTTTTCTTTTTTTCTTTTTTCTTTTTTTTTTTTGGTAATTGGTAGTTTAGTTGAGTTCTTAATATGCTATCATTTTCTCTTTTTAATCTCCAAAGAGAGGGTTATTTTTAAGCAAATCAAAAGCCTTCTAAACCCGATTTCTCTTTTCTGAACAATGTGGAAATATATTCCTTTTAGAATGCTCCACGCTTGAAAAGGTGACTGTGGCCTTTCAAAATACCACACACGGTGCATTCTGTAGAACATTAATGACTTTGAGAATGCACTGATACTTTGTAGTACATCTTAACCTTTTAAAAATTGGGCCTTCATTGTTTTACCTTAATAAGCAGTTTGTTCACCTTATGTCATTTATGTCTTGCAAAGGCCAACCTGGTTGCAAATATATATTAGATGTAAAACTGCTTGTCTTGCATGGTGTACTTTAGGGAACATAATTGTGTAGTAATTACAAAATACAACGTGCTGACTGCCCACCCTCTAAGCCCACCTAACCTACCATTATGACAGGCTTCTAAAAAATACCCTCTGAGCAACTGACTTACTCTCAAGCCTATTTATCAAGGCTTCCTTCAAACTTATTTGTTTAAAAAAAAAAAGTCCGACTCATGCTTAGTTTTTATCCACTGTACAGAAGCTCACCAGCCAGCACAAGCAGCTGCCTGGTTCTTGGGAAAAATCAATAAGAAATCAACTATGATTAATGCTGTTTGACAATTTTTTACATTAATCACGTTTCCATGCTCTCAAGAACGTGAAGTGGAAAATCTATACTCATAAAAGTGTAACTGGGAACATTCTTTCTACTTACACAGAGATGCAGGGGCCTGGGCCTTACAGAATTATAATTCAAAACCACCAATTATTATTTTTTAATGTACAAAATAGCTTCTGTTTAGTCAGAGGAAAATGGAAAGGAAGCAAATAGCTCCTGGGTGCTCTCTCCCACCTTAAGCAATTCTTTGTTGTTGGATAAATGATCACTTTGGCCTCTCTGGTGATCCCCAAACTCTCGCATTTCGAGTCATAGTAATGAATTAATAAAAACACACAATGCAAGTTAAAATATGATCACAGCAGAGAATGAAATCGCTCTCCTCCAGGGATCACACAAGCAGCAAAGGTTTCTTCATTAGCTTTTACAGTCAATGTCCCTCCTGGAAACCAAGCCCTTCGCCGCTTGAGAAAAAACATCCACCAACAGCAATAAAAAGGTCTTTGCAAAGTCATGAGACTAATACTTCAGAGGCACGTTTTCCTCCACAGCCAGAGAAAAATGGAGGCTAACGTTGCTCTGTGCAGCAAACATTGGAACAGAAGTGCCGCCGAATAGAACGCTTCCACTTTCGGCGCATTTCGGCAGACATGGTGTGCGCTTCACAGTGTTCACCGAAAGCCGCCAAAACCGGAAATATTCACTTCGGCGGCTTTTCGGAGGACTCTCTGAAGCGCACAGCATGTCTGCCGAAATGCCACCCAAAGTGGGTGCGATCTATTCTGCGGCACTTCAGCAGCACAGGGAACTCGCGACCCCCCGGGAATCGGCCCACAACCCCCAGTTTGAGAACCGCTGATCTAGCCCAATATCCTGTCTTTAGACAGTGGCCAATGCCAGGTAACCCAGAGGGAATGAACAGAACGGGTAATCATCAAGTGATCCATCCCGTCGCTCATCCCCAGCTGCTTGCAAACAGAGGCCAGGGACACCATCTCTGCCCATCCTGGCTAATAACCATTAAAAACAGATAAAAGGGTTTACGATAATAAAAACAGTCTGTCTTGCCCTGACATTCTGTAAATTTACACCTATGCCAAAATTAGCTAATGGCACCAAGAAGTGGGCTAAGTGCTTCACATAGAAGAACGAAGATGACTTCTGTGCCCTAGAGCAACAGTTCTCAACCAGGGCTCTGGGAGCCCTTTCAAGGGGGCCACGGGGCCCCACAGCTGAAGCCCCGATCCCCGGCACCCCGCTCAGAGTTGAAGCCGGGAGGTTCCATGGAGCGGGCAGCAGCAGTGTTCCTTCCTCTCTGCGGGTGCCCCAGGTTGAAGCTGCTCCTCATCTCCCAGCCCTCCTTTGCTCCCTCAGAGGCATCCGGTAAGAGCCCTCCGGGTGGGGAGACCCCCCTCTGGGAACAGGGACCGCAGGGAAGTCCTTCCAGCTCAACTTTTTGAACTAAGTTCCCCCCCCCTCCCCCCTTTGAGTTATTGTTTTTGGTTGCAGACAGGTGGGTGGCCTGCTGAGGTATGTCAGGGGATGGAGGTGGCACTCTCTCTCTCTCTCTCTCTCTCTCTCTCTCCCTCTGGACCCTGCCATGCGGAGGTGGCTCGAGCCCCGCTGGGTCCTGCCTGCCCTAAACAGAAGTCAAACTACACCTATTTCCACGGCCCCTGCCTCGAGCCCCCCCCACCGGGCCCCGGAGTTTTTAGAAGTGTCTTGCAATCAAAGTGTCAAAATTGAATGTGGGTGGCATAAAACAGATGAATTCATCCATGCCCTGGGATTTCGGAGCGAATGGATTCAAATCATGACAACCATCTTCCCAGTTTTCTCCACATTAACATTTGACTCCCAAGACTGTTCAAAGAGGTGGAAACAAAAAGCGACTGATACACATTTGAGTTAATTTAAGATCACCTCTGAATGTAGGGTTTACTTTTCAAGTTTCTAACAAACAAGTTACCATGCACAAAAGAAATTGAATGTACAGGTCCTTACACTCCTTACTTAGGTAAAATTCACCACCACAACAAATAGGGATACATAAGTTTGGAGGTGCACAGCTATGTTCTTGTTTAAAAAAAATCCATGTAGCAAAGCAACCAAACTATAAAGAATTTCACAGTACCAGGAAAAAGCAATTTACTTGTTACTGCTTCAATTTGTTAAATCATTTAGCTTCATATATCAACTCTAACTCTAAACTCTCACAACAAATTCCCCCTCCATCCTGCCCATAATTCATCATTCTGCAAGCTACGATTCTTATACGGGATTCAGGTATTGTTTCTACACAAAGCATTGGAAACCGATGGCAGAAAAGTAAGTGTAAAAGAGATCTTCACGTGCCGGGAGTATTTATCCTCCACAATATCACATAAGAACATAAGACACAACAAGAACTCCTCCAACTACTCCCCTTACAGAGGCTTCCAACTCGAACTATCGATTTATGATGCTGTCTGGAACGAACCTGCAGTGACAGGCATTACCTTCAGCAATGGTAATCTAAGGTCGGAAGTTTCACCATCCCTTCGCTATAGGTCAGTTCCAAGCGGTATCACCAAGTCTATATTTTTTGATTTGGGAACCTTTGTTACAGAACGAGTTGGAGCATTTCTTCGCTGGGGTCCCACCCCCTCCCACCATTTCAATTTGGGTGGGCCAGGTCCTGATACAATTGTCCCTCCCTTCTCCCCACCAGCCCTTACCCAAGACCGCTCTTTGCTTGAATCTAAAACCTGGCTATACCTTTACAGATACTCCCTCATACTCTGCATGCACAGATGAGCCTGTCCTGTTTGGTAAGATCTATTGCTTAATTAATGAATTCATTGCAGGCAATTAAGGTGTGTTTGCAAGGAGATAATATGTATTTTTTTCACATGAAAGCACCAGTTTCTTTCTAGCAAAACTATATGCAAGCCATAATTAAGTGGCTGTTTGGTATAACATGGTATATTCCTGCAGCAATTACGGGTTTTATTGCTATATATTCCTGCACTTCACACACACAAAAACTATTTTTGTGATCATAAATTCCTTTGCTACCAGATTGCTCTGTGTGCAACAAGATAAACATCGAGCATGTAAATACCTTATATTATTTGGAATACAGTAGCAACCATTTGCAATACATAGAAACTAAAGGTCCCAACCCAGACTGAGGTCCCATTGTGTATTATTCCAGCTCCTATCCATGTACTCCTCTGGCTCCCATGACTGCAGCATCCAAGTACTTCACAATTATGAATCCATTTTACCTCCAAGCAGAGTTGGGAAGCAGGGCAGCTACAGCCCCATTTGACAGATGGGGAAACTAAGGCTCAGGGAAGATAAAGGGACTTGCTCGCAGTTACACAGGAAGTCCACAGAAGAGTCAGAAACTGAGCCCGGGTTTGCCCGGTATCAATCCAGTGCCCTTACCACTAGATTAACCTGCCTAAGAAGCCCACCAGATCTAATCTACCTGCCCACCTGAAATCAGAACCATCCACTGCAACAGGAACTGGCTATGTAGGAGGATTTAGTTATGGATTCAATCCTCCACAGCCATTTTGAGTTGGCTCTTCTGACATCACTAACAGAAGTTCCTACACCCTTCGTCGGCCAAGAGTAAACAACCAGCAACAGCCTGAGAGGCTTTACTCAGATCTGAGTGGCTAAAATTATACTTCAGCTTCAAGGAACTACTCCTGAATGTACCTCAACAAAGCACCTCCCTGGGCCTTCGAGGAAGAGATAAGAGAAGGTTTTAGGGAGTGTCTCATGCCTTAGGCACAGTACTGAACAAATTCCCAGAGGGCACTTGGCTAAGCTCCCTCTTTACAATCATTGAGTCCACTCTTCAACTGGAAGCTCTTAACCCTTTTTCCAAGCACCAGGCCATTTCATTTGCACCACCTCCAAGACTCATACGTCAAAAACGGGATTTACTGGATTAAAAAGGAGATGCATTCTGTTTTCCAATTCAGAAAATAAATACAATAGTCGTTTATTATTCATGCACGGTTGGGGTGTGATGTAAGACTAGCACCAATCATAGTAAAAGTCCCAACATTATTTCACAAAGAAATCAGAATGGCATGTTTTAGCTGTACTTTATCCAGTGCTTAATTTAACAAAAAACCAAGAACATTTGGACTAACGAAGCACTTTGCATGGAAAGGTGTCAATGTGTTTTGTAGGATCTCTCTTGTAGATGTATACAAGTAATGCATAGAGAGGTGAACGGACTTACTGGGTCAAACAGTAAGTGAGTGGCAGAGACGAAAAAATGATCTGTCTGATGGGAACCATGTGAGACCTCCAGGGCTCCTGAATAAATTAGCTAGATCTATTTTAAAAGATCTCCCGAGAACACACACTTTCATCTTATTCAGTGCTTAAAATATAAAACTAAAAATAACCCGCATAATTGTCACTGTAGCTACAGTTAGAACAACTCCGCTCTCTTATATTTTTAGGACATCCCCTTAACTAGCAATAATTTGCATCACGCTGAGTAAAATGTTGCTCTTTACTAACAAGGCAGATATAAATTGTCTTTCCTACTCTACCCCCATTTATATGATTTAACTTTCCTAACTAAGAGGTTAGAATGCTCATTTAGCCATTAATAAATGAATATAACAAGTACAGGATATTGTTGTAGAACACAGTAATTAGAGCAAGCTGTGCCAGAAATGGAAATTAAGTTTAAACTTTTAAAAGCGCTGCTCTGACCCGCTGTCAAAAGCACACCGTTATGTTCATGTGCCTAAAATAGGACTGGAAAATCATCTCTTGACATTTCTGATTATGAGTAATAAACCCATCATGTGATTGGCAAAGGAAATTATACCCTTTTTATGATTTAAACCTTTGTAATCTAGAACGAACACGAGCGTTCAAGCTGTGGAAGAGTAAGTGAATGTTGCATACATTTTTAAATTTTATTAAAGCTAATGTTAAAAAATTATGTAGTCCACGGGTTAAGAAAAGTGTCTCTCTACATCTGGGTGTAGTGCTTTCGTTGTCCACAAATACAAAGTTGGTTTTTAAAGTCATAAAATACATATAGAGCATAATCAGCAATAACCCACATTTAGGAGAATAAATTTAAGAATACAGTTTAGATATTAGCGTCTAAGTATTTGGGTACATCACTCATGAAATGTGTTACAGAGAGTTGGTTAAGGAAAGCAAAATGAGTGAAGATTGTCCCTCAGTAATAGAGAATTTAGGGTAGGTTGTCCATTTAGAAAATACAGTCCATCAGAAAAGTGTATCTGTTACTTTCCCGACTGCGCTCTTCATCGGCACTCCAGCTCATCCTCCCGGTACTGCCGATATCCGGGGAAGTGTTCTATGTGGATGTCCCTCAACCACCTAGTGGTGTCTGACACCAAGAGTTGCTGCATCAGGCAACTGTAGCGTTGACCGATTCCACATTCTCTCAGCACTCACTCTTACTAGGGTCCCATGTGCCCAGGACTAACTACAGCTTTTTACATCCAAAACACATAGGAATGTACATTGAACTGGAAAGTCCGGTCGTAAAGGGGACCTTACAGTATCTGGTCAGATCTACTGACCGGACACCCAGAGTCCAGTTACCGTGGGTGGGAAAGGCACCAGGTCATCACATATGCCAGCCAGGACAGCTGCAACTCCCAGCCCCAACTCTGAAAATGAGTCGCTCCCGACTTGGGTGGGAGAGGGAAGAGCAGCGAGCGGTGGGGGGAGGGGTCCAGGGGAAGAGGAAGAGCCTCGGGGGGACGAGGTGGGAGGGAGGTTCCAGGACTCCTGCTGGAGTGTCCAGTTTTTAAATATTACCAAGTAGAAAACCCCACATGGCTGGGCGGACTTCTATTCAAATGCTGCTTTGGACTGTACACCATGTGCAACTTAACTATCATTTAAACATTTTTTAAAAAGTGAATTGGTCTCTAATTAGCAAACAGTTTGTGAGCAACTGCCCTTAAATTGTTAACAGCTGAAATGACGATAACGATTCTGTTTGCAGCTATAATGGCTTCTCATTAGAGCATCTAGTTAAATATTTTCCCAAGCTATCTGGGGAAAAAACCCACAAACACTTATTTATTTATTACTAATTGTAGAAGGAGAATGCCAAAGAAACAACAAGGAAGTGGTGGCTTTTTCCACTTGAAGTATTTGCTACCGTTAGCCACACACCAGGCTGCCTCACACTTCTCCTGACACAGCAGAATTTATCACCATTAATCTACCCAATCAACAGGAAACGACTCAGTGGGACTCCGACCTCAGTGAACATACTGTCTTACGAGTGTGCTGCCACTGAATTAGAAAAGCCTAAACCTCTTACATTTCGTTAGCTGACAATTCTTTTTAAGTCTTCTCCCCATCATGCCCCTCCCCAGCTCCTCTGTAGCACAAAACAATGATTTAATAACCTCCCACAAATAAGGTAGCAGCAACAGATATGCTCCCCTGAACATAAGCAGCACAAAGCATGCCAGACAAGTGAAGGGGAATTTTTCTTTCATTTCCTCTGTAATGAAAGCTTGCGTGTGCATATAAATGTCCACAAAGACATACCATGACCTCTGCTGGCTTCCCCAGCTGCACCTGAGTCTGACCTTGTAACACGTTGGCTAATCCAGACCCAAGTCTCTCGACTACAGGCTGCTCATCATACCAAGCTTCCACCCATCTGGTTATTTTGCACGGTGTACAAATGGGTAGTATGCAGAACATATGCAAATGGGTAGAGCCCACTTTAACTCAGTGTCACCAAATCAAACTTCAATGAAGAGACAAAGCTGGTTTGCTCAGACCATTGGCCGGGAAAGAACGACACAGGCTGTGACCGTACCAGGAAGTGCCCATCACTGAAGTATGTTTCTAAGAATGATGTCCTATGTCGGGATGCTGACAATCCCCGCTTCCCAATGGGGCAGAGCTCCTGTTTGCAACCCTGCAAGCCAATGGGTCACAGACTTGTTTTTCTAGACCGAAAAAGTATCTGAATCTCACCCATCTCAGCTTTGGCCAGGTTTACTTTCTGGGTTTTTTAGGTTGGTGTTTTGTTTCAGTACAAGAAGAAGAGAGGAAGGAATGTTTCTGTGGCAAGTTACTGGGTTTTGGTTTGGGGGTTTTTAGGTGATGGTTGCCTGAAGTGGTTTGTGGGTTTAAAATGTGAAAGTCAGTCCCACAGGAGATGGATTAATGGGCAGAGTGCCGGGGAGGCAGTTAATGTTGTCTGATCATTTACCACATGGCTCTTCAATTAAAGCGACCGATATCAAAGTATATACATTATCAGAGTATATACAGAGAGAGTTTGTAAATCAAGCATTCAGAGTGTTCTTTTTACAAAGTAACACATTTGGAATTACAACAAACTAAATGTGGAAGGTAGGATTTAGAAAGAACACAAGAATAAAATTCACTAGTGTTCTAGAGGAAGCCATACTTGATACAGTCTGTTTTACTTATTTAAATTCTTTCCTTTCTTCTTTAAAAAAAAGGCAATTTAACTGTAATCCAGTGTGCCCTACACTAACTATGGTCAGTAGCTCTGATACACTAAAACTCTGGATGGGCAACACACACTCTCACTTGAGTAATTTCAAATTGTAAAATCAAGTCCTTGAGGTGAATCAATGATGTTCCTTGTTATCCCAAGAGGACTTTGCTTGTCCACACGATGCAGTTATTAAAGTCTATTTTTATGAACAAATAATCTCCCAAAAGCTATAGGTATTGACATGGTAGAACGTCACCAGTCCTTACTTTCTTAAAAACACTGTTGTGCACTTGAACATCCAAAATGTAGCATAATCCCTACAAAGAGAACTGACTCCTTTGCAATTTGATTTGTGACCAGTTCAGTTTTTTAAATTAAATTCATACTTTATGTAAATGGGTGCGCAACTCTGCAAGAAAACTGTTCTTATTTACACCAGGTCTGAATTTACCCCTATCGTTTACACTTCAGAACATTTAGGCCCCGATTCTCCTTTCATTCAAACCGACTTTACGCTAGTTTGTAGTTTATTTGGAGTTAATCCTGACTTACACAAGCCTCACGATCTTGAATAATCTAGATCATAACCCTTCAAACTCAGAGCCCCATTACTTTAGATTCAAGCTTCCAATTAAAGCTGCTTTAATTCCCACAAATTGTCAAGATTTCAGGGTAATCTGATTCCAAAGCATTGTTCACTCGGAGGGTTAAAATGGCTGGCTAGGAACCAAAATGAAACAAAGTTTAGCAGCAAATCAGTTCTAAAAAGCCAAAAGTAGAGGGCCTGCTGATGCCAGAAAAGGCACCAAAGGAGACTTGCTCTCACAGCTTGTTTTGTCCCTAAAAATAGCACAATTCTTAGTTACCACTTTACCAAAATATACCCTGGAAGCAGCAGGCCTAAAGAGGCAGATTTCCTTACACTGAAATACAATTAGGTTAGAGATAGTGAACAGAGTCCTTATGCCCATACAGAGCAGCTTGCAAGATCAGGACCTGAGTCCCTGCTCTAAACTAGAAAAAAAGCACCACGTTTTAATAAATTGAGAGGTCACACTTCAAACTCGGCTCGCTGTAGACAGTATGCATGAGTGACCTCGCCATGCAAGGCGCCCTCCGGCTGAGTTGACCTCTATTTCCTACAGGGCTTACACTGGGCCAGTCACTAGAGTAGGTCGACACAGAGGTAGTTTCATTTTTTCCTGTGAGAAATAAACATTTCACCACCTTGCAAGTACCAGAGCAGGAATTAGAATAGCTCAGTTTTTGTCTGTGTCCTTATGGAGGCTGGCTGGCTAGTGTCTCTGAAGAGTCAAGAGACGGGGGGTCTATTTCAGGCCGAAAGATTTCCAGTGTGACCTGCAAAATATTCATGCCCGTGACACACATGAGAAAGTAGAAGGTTTTTAAAAAAAAATTGGGAAAGCAAATATGTCACTACTCGTGAACTCCAGCAACTGGGAACAGACAGCATGGCACGACTCTGGTACAGCTCCTATTAATGATGATTCTGACTCTCGGAGCTACCCAATCCAGAAGCTAAGACAGCAAGAGGCTTCTGGATTTCTGCAGCAAGTGTATTATTATAAGTGTACCATGAATTTTGTGTAGCCCTCGTCTAGGGTGAGGCAAGAGCAAAGGAAGGAGGACAGGTGTATTTATTGCTACTGCCTGTCAATCCAGTTGAAAAGATCCTTACTGATCAATTCCAGACAGTGGAGCCAGCCGGTAGGAATCAGTGTCTTCTCTATGTGGCTTTAACCCAGTCAAACCAGCATTAGAACCACTGCTTACGAACAAAAAAACCTCCCCAAGCCCACTCAACCAAACAGGCGCAGTCCAAGAACAAAAAACGTAAGAAACAAAGAGCTATAGGGAAAGTAATTATGTAGAAGAGATGACGTCATTGCAACGTCTATGAAGAAGCAATTAGCAACTTGACTGGCATGAAGCATATTAGCACCTAGATAGCAGCTGATCAAACTATCAAAGTCCACCAGAAAAGGATCACACCCTGAATGTTGCATGATTAGACACTCAGGCCATGGTTACACTTACAGGATTATAGCGCTTTTGGTTATAGCTGTCCCCATATACAGCAATAGGTATAGCGCTATAGCGTGTCCTAGCGTGGCCACATTTGTGGCACTTGCAGCGGCACAGGGAGTGGTGCATTATGGGCAGCTATCCCAGCATTCAGCTGGGTGCAACGTGCTTTTCAAATGAGGGGGATGAGGGGAAACGTGTTGTGTGTATGCGAAGGGAGAGAACTTTGTGCTGAGAGTCTGTCAGTGAGTGTCCTTTGAAATTCAGAGCCTGCTAGTTTTCTGGGTCACACAGCTCCCTCCATAAACATTTGCAGTGCTTATCTGCTGAGTTAAGAGAGAAACTCTGAAAACGTCCCACATTCCTCCAGCCGAGTTCAAAACAAACAAAGGGAGAAACGTCAATTGCCTTAAATGGCTCAGGGCGTCTCCAGAGATCACTTAAAATGCTTGAAGTGTTAATACCCATTCACACCGGAGATAATAAGGAACACAATAGCTGTTAATCCTCGGGGAGTGGAGGATTACCAAGACCAGTATAACTGTGGGTTTATAGCACAATATGTGTCTTGCCAGTGTGGATGGGTAGGGAGTTATAGCGCTCCTGGAGGCTTTATACATTATTCCTTCAGGCAACCCAGCACATGAATTCTCCTGTTCTCTCATTAGAAATGCAAATGCATTAAAGACCATGAAGCATTCTAGTTCAACACACGGCATGTCTGTTTAACAGCAAAGTGAAGAGCTGTCCAGAGAAATAGCACTTGTTCAAGGTATTCTGCCAGGCAGGGCGTGATAATGCCGATGGTGAAGCTCACCACTACCATATGCAGCGTGCAGATTTTGTAAGAATGTACGTGCATTTATACTGCAACAGGACACAAAGAACTGAGGGGGAACCAGGACACAAGGATACCTGGGTCCTGGTAACATTCCGAATCACTCACGTTTTGCTCTTTCATTATGAAATCACCAGAATCCCTTAATATTAGTATCAGTGCCTTCACCTACAAAGATCCCAGAGTGCTTTGCAAACTCACCGAACTAGACACCTATTTCAGTCCCTCTTCTCAAGAAGCCCCTCAACTATATTTGCCCCGGTCCCCTTTACTTCCAAATATAGGATACAAGAGGCAGGAATTGAGGTAAAAAAATTTTTTTAAGAGAAAACCCACCCCCGACCCCAAGTCTGCTGCTCTGAACATCTCCTGTGCCATCTGGTTGATCCCAAATGACAGGGCAAGCGCCTATTGAAATGCCTACGTATGTTTACATTACTGCCCCTCACTGGCTTGCAAAATGTATCTACTTGGTCACGTAGTACCGGGCCAGCACGATTGTACCTGGTTGCATCCCCCTGGCTACTCAACATTTGAGCCCCTCGCACCCAGTTCCCCACTCACTGCATCTCACCCCATCCCCCCACACTGCATCACTATCCCGTCCTAGCTGTTCTGCTCCCCATACCTACCTCTCCCAGCACTCCTTCCAGCGCTCTCCCACCCATGCTCTTCTCCACTTCCCAGAGCCAACACCCCCGTGTCCCTCCCCCCACAGCCCTGCACCCCATTCACCTCCATATACTGCTGCACTCCCATTATGTCTCTATACACTCCTTTGCCTCCCACATCCTCCTGCACCTGAAGCCTTCTACCTCCCCCTCATCCCCATCCACCCCATATACCCCCCACACCTCCTCTCTCCTTCACTGCCCCCTCTGATCCCTACCAGCTCTCATCCTTGGCCTCTTTCCCTCCCCATCCTCTTTCCTCCACCCCATCGTCTTTTCTCCTCCAGCCCACCCTCCTCCCTTCCCTGCTGGGTGATGTAGGTTGCCCCTGGAAAAGTGTATGAAAAGTTCAAGAATAACAGCCGTGTTAGTCTGTATCCATAAAGAAAGCGAGGAATACTTGTAGCACCTTAAGAGACTAACTAGTTATGAAAAGTGTGTGCATTCATGCATTGTATGCGTGCAAAAGACTGGGCGTGTATTGCCACATGTGCATACCTGAATAAATAAAATCTGCAGCCTAACTCTGACTTTTATTCCTTTTGCTGGCTTGCTCCCAAAAAAATTGATGATATAAAATGTGTGTGTATTCATTTCAGAACAAGCTTTTAAAAGAGAAGGGAACTCTTAAAGAAATGCATTTTTTCTTAAAAAGTGAATGTTGTTGACTAGTAATTGCAGAAGAGCCAATGTATTATACCTTTCTCCCCACCTTGTCTAGCTACACTGTAAACTCTCTGTTGCAGACTCTCTCTTTTCATGTGTACGTCCAGCCCCTACTAGAACCTTGATCTTAGCTGGGGTCTCTAGGCACTAAACAACCATTGTAATATGAAATCATGAGGAACTCTATGTAGTGCATGCTAGATGTGCACATGTGAATACAGGTGTGTATCAGCAGGTAGGTGCGGGAGTCCGTTTCTACAGATTTATTTCTATAGGTACCTGGACAGGTGTGCATTTCTGTGGTGGTGCTCGATGGATTTCTATTTGGGCTTCAGGAAGTGGGCCTTTAATGGCTCCATTGCAGCTCTGATAAGATGTGGTCCTAAACCCACACACAAAATTACAACAACTTTAGTGAACAAAAAACACGGAGCTGGTTACAAAACATGGAAAAAGGGGAGGGAAAGAATCATGAAAACCTTTGTGAAATTTCATTTTTTTTAAATTACCCTTCTTGACTATTTTGCTGCCAGCCCTAGAGTCCCATAACAAATAAAACGTGACCTTAGGATAATACAGCTGTCAAAACAATAAATAGACCTATTTGGACCTTGCAGTGAAAATAAGTAAGTGAGCAAGGGTGGGGGAGAACAAGTGACGGAGGGAGGGGGGATGGAGTGAGCAGTGGGCAGGGCCTTGGGGAGGGGTGGGGCCTCCAAGAAGAGGCGGGGCAGTGGGCGGGGCAAGAGTATTTGGTTTTCTGGAATTAGAAAGTTGGCAACCCTAACCCCCACCCACAGAGGATAGGGAATCTTGGTAATATCCCGCTAAATACCTACCCTAAGAAGGTCCAGCTACACCATAAGAAGCACCAATCTAGCGTAAAATTCTCTGCACTGATTGAGGCCAGCCACCTTATAACCACATTATAATTTCTCCGTTGCCAGTGTGGGTGGGAAAAAAACATTTTAGAATCAGGTTACAGCTCGCAGTCTGCTCCCCCAGACCATTATAAAGCATTTTATCTGATACAACAGTGTGAACCTTTGTTCCCTGTTAGCAGCTAGTCCGCATAGATATTGCCTCCCAGCGAGCGGGAGCTTTATCCGAAGCAGTAGAGGTGTATTCTTTTAGACAGTGATGTCTCAGGTACAGCCCCCACTGACGACTTTCCCTCTCTGATGGGAGGGTTCTTGGGTAGGTTAGATTAGCCCATCTACTAAACTCCTCTCCTTCCTGAGCGAGCTACATTTAAAAACCAAGTCACCAAACAGCACGGCCCTTCCTGAGGCTGGCTAGTTCACACACATCACCTCTGAACAATCTTCTCAAGGCTTCTTATCAGAGGAATAAATCCCGACCTTCTAAGCCTTCTTCTCAAGCTGATCCAGCACTTCCTCCCCCTTCCCCAGGGGCCTTCCCCAGCCGGTCTCTAAGCCGCCTTTGCCTGTCTCCCTCTCAGCTGGGACTGGGAGTCACACGGTCAGTCTTACCCACTCTCAACCTTTTGGCCCTTCACTGGAGCGGCATCTCTAGCAACTGCTACTCTCTTCAGGTTCCTCTTTACCCAGCTTCCTTTCCCAGCATTCCTTACCAGCCCGATTTAACGAGCAATGATACAGCCTGATTACCACATGGCTGAGTCCCCTTCATATTTCACAGCAGCATTTCCACTGCAAAAATCACCATGTTTCAAGTTATTTTATGCTGTATCATTTGAACCTTTGACAACTTTGCTTAGTTACAGCAGAAATTCACCCATTGTTGTTCTTACATTTCAGAACGGACGTTCCATTTGTGTTTGTGAATGGTTAGTGTAACTGGGTTCCCATACACGAAGAACAGGCAGTTAGTTTTATGTACAAGAATGACTAGTAAGATTTGGCGGCTTTGTGTGTGTGGCTTTCAGCTATCCGTGTGCTACATCGATCAACTGATCTGCTCCAAGAGATTTTAAAGAGACAGACTGTCACGGAGCGCCCGGGCGATGGTCTGGAACCGCTCCCTAGGAAGCTAAACCGGACTCTGGGTGAAGGGCCCCTTCTCCGTACACAGCCTGTTTCCCAGGCCAGGAGCTTCAGGGGTCCCCACTTCCACCTTCCTGGGTCTGACCTTGGAGCATTCAGCATCTTCTGCCCCTTCGTGTGCTTCCCCCAGCAAGCTCGCCTGGGCGGGGTCCTGAGGGAGCCCATGGATTCTGCACCCCAAATCCACAGTCAAACGTGACTCTCAGCCAGCCAGTAAAACAGGTTTATTCAATGACTTCTAATCACAGACCATACAGCGAGCGTGAGCCCTCAGCTGGATCCATCTTGGGGCCAGAGAGCGAGATTGCTGCTCTCCCCTCTCCTGCCTGGCTCCAGCTAAAAACCAGACTGACCCAAACCCCCTCTAGCCCCTCCATGCTCTCCTTTGTCTGGTTCCCGGGCTAGGAGGCATCACCTGACCTTTCTCCAACAGGTTCAGCTGACCTCCCTCCCCCACTTGGGGTCAGGTTACAGTTTCACCTTGGCTTTGCTTTGTATCAGCTACACATTCCTTTCCCTCCACATAGACGCCCAAGAAATGCATAGGGGAAACTGAGGCACACACACACAGTACTCCCACTTCGTCACACAGACACATTCACAATACTTTACTGCATTTAATTCCTTGGAAATGAGTTATTTTTTAAAAAAAACTGCACTTGAAGTACCCCTTAATTATATGTGGTCTGATAAAAACCTGTAGTTCTAACTTACTGATGTTAATGAGAGAAATGTAGAATGCACAATAATTATCTCTGACCTTATGTGCAGTGAGATAAAAATGAGCAGGTTACTTTAAGATTGCCTGGGAGAGTGTTCTTAACACTAATTTGAATATAGTTTGATGGTGCACGATTAAATCTCAGATTTTGTAATTAGGAAGGCTTTACTGGAACAAGATAATGTTATAAAGTTAACAGCAGGAATTTTTATAAAATGTCTCTTGGAAAAATCAAGCTTAAAAAAGCCCTCATTATGAAAACACTGTTTTCATATCCCTCCACAAACCTTTATAATTTACTTTTGACTCAGTAACTCACTAAAATTAACAAGATGAAATTATTGTTTTGACAGGTTCCAACACTGATGAACAGATTTTCAAATCACGAATCCAGCCTCACCTCATTTTGCCCCCTACAGCTGACAGTTGAGAAGTGAATCATTCATTCCTTCTGGCTGTTTTATATTTTATCAAATGCTACAGGGAACAACTATCTTCAATTTCCCTTAGTAATTTCATAAAGTGCCAAACTTAATATTCTTTTATGCTTTAGTAAAATTAAGTTCTGTAGGAAAGTAAACATCTATCTAGCAAAATTCCAGCATTTTTGGCCTCCTGTTAACTTCAGACCAACCTATCCATAACCAAACAAAGCAGACCCGTTGTACACAATTCTGTCACTGTGAACGCATACCAATTATAGCATTGGATCAGCACCTCACAATTCCTAGTCAGGGCACAAGGTTTTCTTCTGCAAAAACTAACTTACTATTATGGGTAGGGTTAAACCATACTGGAACTGGTGGGTTTAACTGCTACGCTTCACTTGGGATAAATGTAAGAAACAGTTAAGCTCCCTTATAGAACCAGGTAGCTGAAACAATAGCAGCATCCAACCAAAACATAGGCACATAGCACCTCGCAAAACAAAAGCACATGCAAGACATTTGTGGGAAGAGGAGGATCTCTGGGTACTGTTTGGTGAAGGTTTGTGTGTCTGTGAAAAACAGACAGGCAGAGAGAGAAGGCAGCAAGGAAGCACCAGATAGAGCCACAGCAGCACCAACAGTGTGACCCTGAGAAAAAACTTAAGAGGGAGCTTTTGGGCGGAGTACTGGCTAGAAAGCAGCTTGGAGCTGTGAGCAAAGAAACCGTCTCTGGCTGGTTGATTCCTGCTGTGTTCAGGGAAACAGGGCTGTGTACATTCATTGTGAATACACAGGACTGCATCAAAAATTCCCAGTTCCATCATCAATTTCTTCTCCTAACTTAAAACCACTTTCAGGACCTCAAATTTTGGCTAACCACTTGGGTCAAAAAGGAGCAACAATGCAATTTGCACAGAATCTTTCTATACAAAAGCCTTGGTGAGCATTCTCTGTGTTGGTAAGTTTATTATGGCACAACAGAAATCTGGGGAAAATGCAAACACAGGGGAAAAGTCTGCTGTCAAATACCACTGGTCAAGTCGAGAGTAACTCCACAGAAGTCAATGGAGTCTGTCTTTAAGCAAAGAATGAATTGGACTCATA
This sequence comes from Sternotherus odoratus, assembly GCA_032164245.1. Taxonomy (NCBI): domain Eukaryota; kingdom Metazoa; phylum Chordata; order Testudines; family Kinosternidae; genus Sternotherus; species Sternotherus odoratus. The sequence continues at coordinate 83,134,160 of JAVMKO010000009.1, read as the reverse complement.
TGTGATAGAATCATAGAATCGTAGGACTGGAAGAGACCTCGAGGGGTCATCTAGTCCAGTCCCCTGCACTAAGTATTAACATGGACATGTGTAAAGATCTAAAAAGGGAGGGGGGTTGTGGCTGAATATTATATTAAATGTAAACACAAAACTAACTCCTTCCTAGAGTTCCTGTATTGTAAAACACCCAGGAGAAAACCCTGGCCCTATTCATGTCAACAAGAGTTTTGCCACATCAATGGGGCCAGAATTTTACTCTTGCACTTTACTTCAGCTGGTTCTAAACCACAGGAACATTTTTCAAGGTTAGATCATGAGAACCCAGAGTGATGGAATAACTAGAGATGGACTGTTCTCCCCTCTGTACACACACACACACACATTACGACTCCCACATTAATACAAGTTGCATACAGATATTGGGGAGGGAAACAGACCACTCATGTTCAGCTCTTGGTACCATATTTCTTCTAAAAATCCAAACAACACAGTCTAGCTAGCTGTGTGATATGAAATGTGACTCAGTGGAATTATGCGATTGCCTGCAGTAAGACACTATTATAATAAATCCCTATAAATAAATAAATAATGAGCTAGCTCAAAGGGGATGTGGGTAACCTGTCTAGACAATCGTGGAGTTGACATAATCTGCACTGGAACATCTGCTAGATTTTAAAATAACTTTCATCACTTTTTTGTTTTGTTTTTTGGAAGAGGCGTAACTGTGTTATGTTGAGTTTGGAAGCCAGTTTTTGGATGCTGCTGATTCACAACAATCCACTCTAGCTAGTCACATCTACCTCTATAACAAAGCGGAACTTGAGACAAACCAACTAGAAAAGGAGACAGGAATTCAAGTCTAGGTCTAGCAAATGAAGAGTAAGACTGACAGGGGAAGAAATACCTTCCAGGACAGTACAAATATAATGTGGAAAGCATGAAGGTTTAGATAAATCACTTAACCCCACTAACTCAGTTTCTCCATGCACAACTAGTAGATAACACTTAGCTCTCTCCTGGGGATATTGGAAGGTGTAACTCATGAAGTGACTGTAAGGAACTCGGCAATGTTGTTATAAGGCACTTCAACAGCCGTAGGCAGCAGGCACAGAGTATTATTTACTATTAAGGTATAATAGGCTCTGCCCTTGTCAGCTGTATTCAGGAAATGAAAAGCAAATAATTAAACTGTAAAGAGGAAGCTACAGATCCAGCCAGATCAGCACCAGGAATCCCAGTGGCCTAAGATGTAAGAAGTCCCCTGAGAAGGGCAAGGAAATAAACACCTGCATATAATGACCTCCAGCTGGGGAAAGGTAACCCAAGCCAATGCCACTGAAGTTCACACGCGGAATGCAGGGTCTGTATTGTAATGTACAAACAGCAACTCCACATGAGCTTCTAGCATGAACTGAACTGTATATAAGAATTCACCCAGAATTTCAAATACGGTAAAGATACGGAGCCTCCCCACTTTACAGGATCATATACATGACAATTTACCCTGGAACAATGAAACAAGATCCTCCTTTCACAAAGACGGCACACACATTCCCATTTTCCTTTCCCAGAATTTTCACAAAGTGACAGGAACACACTAGCCAGCCACAACTTCCTCTGCGGATGCAGAAGGAACAGATTCACTGAGACACAAGCAAGCAAGCGTCTCAACCCCTGGGCTTGCCACATCCCGTCCAATCAAGATCCCTCCATGTCAGATCAGGGTCTTCGCTAGTCAATAAGATTCCAGGTCCCAAAGAAACTGCAGCATCCCACTCCTCCCAGTGCCCGGAGACCTTTTGTAGTGGAAATATACCAGAAGATATTGTTCCCAGGAGTCAGGAGTGGCGTGTACAGTTCCCCTTTTCATGCCTAGATTTTTGTTCAAGTAGGCCTTTGGCTTACCTTTGCCTTGGCAAATTTCTTTGTTTAAACACCTGCTTGCTCAAATAGCATTGAAAAAGTCTTTAGCTAATTATGGTAAACAGCTGTTTCTCGTAAATCTGACGTTAAAAAAAAATTATAAACATCAATAAAAGTTGGGTACCTAAAATCAAAACAGGCGTTAATTAATAAGCTTGTTGACTGCAAATTTGCATGTAGCCCCTAAGTGGGTTTTATGTATAAGCCCCAAACTTTGATTCGGGGAAACTTCAACGCAGACCTGAGACCGGTACAGCGAGTTGGCCTGGGGTCCCTCCGTCGTCGCCTGCCTGGAGTTCCCAACGACTGTGAAAAAAAGGTGTAAAATCACACTCTTGCTCAGTAGAGCTGGCTTGTTTGTATCCTTTATTTGCCTGCTATGTAATAAATAGTCTGAACTCTTCCTCACTTGTGCGCTAATTGTCTCTGTATCCTACAAGCCTTAATCAATTGGCAATACACCTTTTTAGGTGCCTAGTTTAATGCTATTTTTGTGCCACTTCCGATTGCAATCTTATATTTCTTCAAAGTATTTGTAAGTGCTTCCAGAGCAGAGGAGACACCCGGGAGCTAGTGTAACCTCACTCCCTTCCTAGAGTTTGGTTTTAGTGGTCAACAACCATCAAACCGGAGTATTTACAGAGCAATGATTTTTTAAATTGCATCTTTTAAAAACTTATCTCAGATTATTTTTATTTTGTTATTTAAATTATAGGAATTTTTTTCTTTTAAACAATAAAGCTATTTAAAATGAAATCTGAAGTTAATACAAAATATGCCAAGGCCTAAATTTATTATAGTTTTTTAAAACATTTAAATAAAAAGAAATATACTAAATCCAGGAGCCTCTATCAAAACTGAGTTAAAGACATTTTCTTTTATAGAAAAGCAATCAAGGAGAAAATATGTAACTTTTAAGGTCAAACTTTAAAAAACAGACCACAACAAGTCACGTACTGTGTTAAGGGCTTGTTTTGTTTAATAAAAATAAGTTATATTTGCTGTTCTGTTCATTGAATCAAATTCCAGTTATCCTAACACAGCTTGACAGAAATCACAAACAAAACATTATTTAATAAATAAGCAATATATCATTCACCATTTTCTAACATACTAAAATCATACAATTAAAACAAATGTGAAAATATTAACCTATATAAATGCTTAAATAAATACATATAGTTATAGTGCATCATCCTAGGTAACAAACAAAATGCACCAAAACTAGCATAAAGGCTCTATTTAGCTGTAAATCACCAATGGCACAACGAATGAGAATGCACCTTTCTTTAGAAAGTAACAGAAGTACAAATAGAAAAGTTGATTAAAATTGATATTTTAAATTGAGATGTTTCCACTTGGTGATTTAAATCATGATTTAAACCAGTCCACCCTGCATCAAACTTAAAAGCCACAGCCTAAACTTTCTTCCCAAACTGGGTTGTTCCAAAGTCTTTCCCAACATGACCTTTCTGCCCTAGGTCTTAGCTCTTTCTGCTGGGAAATAATTCTTTTATTATAAGCCTTTATATCCTGTGTGTATATAATGAGATCCTCCTCCAGTCTGACCCCACCATTATTACATCGTTCAGGGCTCCACCAGCTGACATCTTTATAACTCCATATGCTAGAGTCTGCCACTCTGGTCACAATATTCTTACCGTTAAATGCTTTTAGTGTGTTACTGCACTGGAGAAAGGTTTGTTAGAAGAGTAGGCAGGAAACCTAGCCTTGACCAGCGCTAAGTCATGGCTGTCAAGACTGAGTTATGTTAATCCTTCGTCCCTACTACCGTTATGAAAACTGCCTGTGAGACACACGCCAGCATCGGAAAGTCAGTATCACTGCACAGTTCCCAGAGGGTCTAACACTGACCTGGATGCATCTGTTTAAAGAATGGAATTCCCCCTGTCATAAGGCAGCAGCATGGCAATGTGTAGTAGCTACAAGAAGGGAGAGAGAACTATAGCACTGTATTGCCAGCTCTCCCCAAGCTCATTGAAACACCTTTGACAAACCACTTTGCCTCTTAGTGCCTCACTTTACCCATCTGTAAAAAGGGGGATAGTAATAAATACTCCACAGGGATGCAGTAATAACTTATTGGCATTTATAACAGTCTGCAAAGTTTGGAGAAGAGACAATTGAAGTGCAAAGTATTATTACTAAATTATAACATGAAGGTTTTCCCTGTCTGAGGCCCCTGCTGTAATTCCAGACCATGGTTTGGGAGGCCTCTTGATGAGGGCACAACCGTATATCTAGTATGCTTACATGGGATTTTCACTTGCTTAATATCACAGGGTTTCTGACAAATTCTTTTACACTCAGCTGCTCAAAGCACCCAGCAACTACTGGAACTAGCAATAGAACTATATGCTCCCTAAAAACAAACTGCCTTCTACAACACTGCAATGAGCATGTCTCCCGACTGAATGAATACCAAGCCGACAGCGCTGATGTTGCAACCCCATGCTCTTTTCTGAAGGATCCTCCCCAGTTTGTGTCTTTATATGGATAACTGTGTAGATGCTACATAGATGCGGGGGCTCTGTTGCCATTTGCTCCAGGATAAGGACAGATGGTAAAGCGGTGGCCAAGGACTGGCTTTATCAGTGTAGTGCTGTCTCTGCAGTTATAAGCAGCTTGTTAGCTGAATGTCCAGTTTCAGCTGCCTCTGTAGCAGAGCAGGGAATGCAATGAGGATGCAGAGATAACGGGTACATTGGACCAGGGTGAAGGGAAAGAAACAAACATTCTTCACATCAGCATCCAGCCAAATCTTTCCTCTTCAACTTGGCTCTCTTCTCCCACAGTTCTGTAATTGGGTTCTAGGAGAAAACCCCCTGAAACAAAGCCAAGGTCAACTGGAAGGGATTATCATAAAGAGCACCAGCAGATGGTCATCCATCCCCTATGGTAACAGCATTATCAGTCGTTTTGATTGCATCATGAAATGTGTCCCTTGGTCTCATCTCTGCGCTAGGCTATGTAAATTAAGGAGCTCCATAACAAGAGATGGGTGGTCAGAAGTTTTTCCTAATGGTCCATTACTTTGAATAGGCTCTTCACAGCGGGGACGGATCCAGACTAATGGGTTGAGACACACAGCTTCCCCAAACAATGGATTTCAGTGAGAGAAAAGGCCACTCAGCATATCTCAGAAGGCCCTACGCAGCCGCAGAACTGTACCTGTAATGAACGGGGGCAAAGTACTTAACTGGCTCATTCATTGGGACCACTCAGGTCCAATTGGGGAACCTCTGAATTAAAAAAAGCTGCTTAACTAATGAATTGCGAGAATACAAGCAGCAACCTTTTAATATGACTCTGAAATCAAATCTGATCCCTCAAAAACTGTAAGAAGTGTTCGCTTGACAGATGTGCGTAATCGGGCACATCTCCGAAGGCTGGAATGGTTTTTTTTAAAATAAGCAGCTCAGCTCTCGAAAGCAATATGATTTTATTGTATGTCCTGTAGTTACCACACTGCACTACAGGACGCGGTGGAGACCCTGACGTAGCCTCTCAACACTGAAAGGAAAACCAGCAAATCACTAATGAGAACACTGAAAACAATATGTGGAAACCCAATTTTAAAGATGAAGAGTGTCATAAAATGGACTTCGATAAACTTCAGCAAGGGCTGGAGAGCACTGGCAGATGCTTGCCCTCTCGACAGCTTGCTCAGCAGAACCAGTACAAATCGGGAATTGCTAGTTACATGCATTTAAGCAGGACACCGAGACATTTAATTGGAAGGCTGGACACATCGCCTTGACCTCTTATCCCCATCACATAATTCTAATGAGCACTGTGCTCCCATCTTTAACTGCATGAAGAGCAGCTGACACTGTAGGGGGGAAAAAAACAAACAAAAAACAGTGCATATAATTAAAGCTAAACTGATCCCATTCTGGTTCAGTACAATCGGAAACATAACCCTTATTTCTTCCCCCAGAGGAGCAGTTCATGTTGGGATAAGCTTTGTTTGGTTAAGCATTGTAGGACAAGATCTGCCATTCTTCGCGCCAGGTACCAGTGAGAGTTCTGCCTGAGCAACGCCTGCAATGTTTGGTTCTCATCTTAATTTACAGGGGAGTGGTTTTAGCATCTGCTGCACAGATCAAAAAGGGTGTTTGGTTTGGTTTTCAGTACATTGCCTCCCTTCTCCATACTCACTTCATTGCTTCTCATTGGTTCGAATTTGCTTACACACAAGGACTAAGATTTCCAGAGGTGATCAGTGAATCTGAGAACAACTTGAGACCCCTCCAAGGGGCTTCATTCTCTGAGGGTAGGTGCTCAGTGCCCCCCTTTAAAAGATACCCCACTCAACCTGAGGGACCCCAAAACCCTCCTTTAGGAAGTGCCCAGAAGTTCCCCAATGCACTGTACAATATAAAGAAAAAGACTCAGGACTTTTAAGGTCAGAAGGGACAATTATGATCATCTAGTCTGACCTCCTGCACAACGCAGGCCACAATCTCACCCACAGATTTCTGCTCCAGATCCCTAAATGGCCCCCTCAAGGACTGAACTCACAACCTTGGGTTTAGCAGGCCAATGTTCAAATCACTGAGCTATCTTCCTCCCTCCCCAAAGGCATGACCTCTGCCCCATGGATTTCATTGTGACCAACGAGCGGCAGGCAGCTGAGAGAGAGGTGATGGGAGGAGGAGGAAATAGGATTACACCAACAGGTTCAACCTGTGAAAATGTAGCCAACCGCTCAGACAGCTGAACACCCTGGAATCTCTCTCTCCAAAGACACAGTGCACCAATGGCAAACCTCCTTTCCCCGAGTAGAGGTGTGAAAACCCTGCACCAGCCACCAAACACTTGCCCATCCACCCCTACGGCCAGTCTGTGGGGCACTCTTCTCTGCCAGCAGAGGTCTCTGGAGCCGGGTGTCAACAACAGCACTGCCTCTAAAAGAGAAATGAACTATGGACCCTCCCTATTCATTCTGGGAGTTTTTAAAACTCCCCGGTGCTTTATAATAGATTTATGAGGCTTCCCTGGTCTCTCTCTTTGGTGCATCATGCTGATGTTGTTCCCTGTTTGGGCACTTCTAGAAACGGCTCACCTGTGGTCTGCAATACTTGCAGTCAGGCACAGAGCTCAGCCTAGGACTTCATTACACATTGAAGACACAGACAAAGGAGCCATTTGGAGAAGGCAGAGCCATATGGTGACGCTTGGGGCTATCCTAAGACTTCACAGCTTGTCAACATTGGTAGTTAAAAGGCATGTAAATAGCATTCGTGGTTCAGATACATCTATCTCCTCAAAAACTCTTACAATTCTTACTTACTGTGCCTGACAACACCAGACGTCCCTCTAAATCCAGGTTATCTTGACCATTTAAAAATAGCAGCACACTTAGCCATCATATATTACAAGTATATGACCAAGTAACTTTATAAATTAAAAAGGATGAATAGGTCAGATGACTAGGGTGTTATAGACAAGTTTTTACATGGTTAATATTTCTATGCAGCTGGCTAGAAGAAGAAGAGATCTGACCTGAATTAAGCTAAAAATTCTTGGGGAATTTGCACAGCTTGTCAGTAAACTCACGTTTTGAGCGGGCTGCAGATACTTTGAAGTCTGCACAAATCTCGAATTTCGGGATCTCTTTTTGATCGCATTAGGAATAGGAATCCTGTAGCCACCGATGAAGGAGTAAGTCTGAGCAACTCCAATAAATTATCTTTGGAAAAACACGCTATTAAATGATTCCAGTTACAAGACTGGCAGTGAAGCATATCAAGATGCCTTGGGGTAATCTCTAGCACCAATCACTGGAATAACAAATAAACCTGAATGACACAGAAGACGGAGACGCTTGTTGGTTGCTTAACTGTGAGACTCGCCTACTAATTCCATACTTTGATCTCAGGCTGTTAAAAACAGAATTGCAATGGGCTTAAATTCTAGTCACTTGAACCTCAAGCAGATGCATTCCTTTGACAGTCCCTACTCTTGTTTAATGTGTTTTTGAGTACATGGTGCAGCTATTCCATGCCACACACACTCCAGCGAGAACAGAATTGGTGTCGCAAACTCACTCTCAAAAACAACAAAGGTTAAGGGAACACACATGCTCCTCTCTCCAGATCTCACAAACCCACCGCCGTTCTGTTTGCCGTTCTGTTTAATGAATGAAAGACAGGGGGGCAGATGTCACTCAATTCAGAGATCCAAGGTACCCAATCACATCCCAGCAGAGGAGAGACGGAAGCAGGCTTGGGGTTTGTTATTTAAACCAGTCCACGGCAGCTTGGATCTCAGTGGCAGGTCGGAGCCGAAAGAACCCGTACAACATCATTATGCAAAAATGGCTGACCCTCGAGCAGAGAAGATGCTGAATGAACCTGGAACCCACTAGTAACACCACCTGGGGGGAGGAAGTTTACACACACACCGGAGGTTTTTTGCACTTGCTCAAAGCTCCATTGACCACGGGGCCAAGGGAGGCAAAGCCCAACTGCTGTGAAGAGGAGGTCCTGTACTCAACCACTACGTGTCGCTCCAATTATGTGGCTATAAACACCACTGAAATCTGACCCAGCAACCCTCCCCAGAAGAAGAGGTGGCCAGCCCACACGGTGCTGTAACCTGGCCTGAGTGAATAAGGGAGAGGAGAGGCTGCCCAATCCAGGGAGACCCCGAGGTCCATGCAGTGGACAGGGAGGGGAGACAGGGACTGAAATTCTCCCTCCTTCCCCAAGAAAGAAAGAGAGAAAGAGAGAAAGAAAAAGAAAGAAAGAAAGAATCGGAATTGATATCACTACTAGCCACCACAAAGATTTGCTCCCCAGAAACTGACAAACACGCCCAAATAGCTTCTGTATCTCATGGCCCAAATCACTGAATGGCAAAGCATCTCCTCTTCTGAGAGAGGTTTGAGCATCACTTGCACAAAGTATGATCAGATTTCAGAATAAGCGATTGTGAAATTCGACACAGTTGCTCCACAGTAATTGTGAATAACCCATAAATCACCACGTATAATGGAATCCTTCCGAACATTTATAGCTCCGGGTTCTAATACAATCTAATCTGGAAAACATCTAAGTGATTATTCACAAAAATTAGGGAAGCACTTAAGTGTCCTGCTAAAAACAGGAGTCCTGCGATAGTCTATTTAACCGCAGTGACTTCTGTAATATGACGTCTAGTGTAATAACCGTTTTGTTCCAGTACTGTAATTTGCTATTTTGGCAAATGGGATTGGAGTGGATCTAAGCAGCATTTTGAACCTTCATTTAACCTCCTTCCTTTCTTAAATCCTTCATTTCAAAATGCTGAATCTTTGGATGATGTACAGCCAATACACAAGAGAAGAAAAATCAATGTCATAGGGTTGGATTACAGCATGCACAGTATTCCTCCCGACTTTTAAAAAATCAACCCTGTACTTGGTTGTGAAGAGCACGGTGTCACTTGAGAAAGACGGGGAAGTTAGCATTCAGAAGGAACAAAATGCAAAAACTCTTCATAAAATTAAAAAGGAAAAAGAAGAGAGCCAATGCTACAAGCAAATCATGTGAAAGGCAGCAGAGAGATTACAATAGATGCTGCCAATTCCTTATGTTCTCCTGGATAATTTAAATGGTGGGTTACACGGAGAGTAAATTGAAGTCTTCCTTTAAAAAAAAAAATTGCCTACAGAATGCAAAGTGGTTGCCCTGCCATCAAGTACAACTGCAATTGAGTTCTCCACAAGCATTCCACAATGCAGATCTTTAGACTGTTTACCTATGTCCTTGGAACCTCCAGAGGAAGAGGAGTTTACATACAAAAAGCAAAAGGCATTTTTTCCATAAGAATACAGCAGGTAGCAAAGACTAGGAATGTTAAGAAGCAGCAGCACAATGGGGTCCTTACCATACACATCACGCACTCACCACTGCAGTGATACTTCCGAGCAGTAATAACACGGTCTTCAAGCACACAGACCAGGCTGCTTCCCCAAACTCTCCCTGGCCTGAGATTTCTACACCAGAGAGGGTACTATAGGGAGACCGTGACTTTGTGGAGGGTGGGACTTGGGAACTGCGTGGAACAGGCACCGTTCTCACTCCTTCTGGCTGCTGGGGTGGGGACACGGCAAGGGAACAGGGAATATGGCTGGAGGTGCCGGCACTTCCACAAGCCCCAGCTGCTGTAATGGCCCCTGGGGTCTAATTGACAGCTTAGAGCAGCCTTCGGTGCACTCTAATTTATGCCTGGGCTAGGATCAGGGAATTAAAACCACCTCCGCGCCATATGCTTTTGAGTTGCATTGTCATCCCAGGCCACAACCAAGAGTCAGAGCCAAGAAATTGAACCATCTAGCCCAGCACACCCCCGTCCAACCGTTCCCGCATTAAAATGAAGTTTAACCCAGACACACAGCGAATAGGCTCTTTGATCTCAGCTTCTACATGAACATCAAATTTTATTATAATAGAATGTTTACGCATACGAGGCAAAAAGCGAATATTCCTCACTCCCATATTCACAACCACACTGTACCAACTCCCCCGAGCCTATATCATCAGATCTCAGGGCCACGAACACCTGGGTTGCTGCCTTGGACAACTGAGGGGGTTATTCACATCTTATAAATCCTAACCTGATCACACTCTCAAGTCCTGCAACAGAGCACAAAAAAGTATTTCTCAGATGACAATAGATAACAATTCCTACAGCCATAAAGCCTGCAGCTGCTGACTCTGAATTATATCCCAGATATACAGTTTTCCTCTCCAGGGTTAATTAAGTCAGTTCTCCACTAACAAAAAATAATTAACCCATTTTACAATAAGCAATAGTGTACAAACCTCACTAGGTAAGCCATCTGCAGATGCTTGTGTGACCAATGGTTTCCACCCATCCTGTATTTGGAGGGACTTCCCCTCTTTGATGCCTAATGCACCAGAACTTACAGCAAATAAGGCACTATTGAAAAGCACCTGATCAAATAAAAAGTCTGTTTTCAGCAATAATCATGCCAGAGATCACAAGCTGGGATAGGAAAGTGTTATTTTGCACACGGAGTAAAATCTTTTGGAACGCAGGCCTTAAAAGTCAGCTTTGACTTTTAATTTTTTCCTACATGTGTCTTCATTTACCTTGAGATTTCTGCTGTACCCTTAGCATCACTGTCACCACTCATTCAAATAATATACACTACTTTGTGAACAAACCGCCTCAACTGTATGCATCTCCAGCTTGCATTGTTAGTCCCAACAATGTCATGCAAAAGGACCCCTTTGGAGGCCAGATTCTGATCTCGGTTATTGTCTTCAGCAGAGTTACATCTGTGTAATGGAGACCGGGACCTAACCTATGACGATAGCACATCCCATAGGAATACATCGATTCAATAAAGCACCAACCACTATCTTTCACTTCCCGCCCCTCACAAATCCTAAGCAAAGAGGCTTTGTGCAGGAAGTTTACTCATCCCAGGGGATTATGGCTTCAGATCTGGGATGGGCAAACTTTTTGGTCCAAGGGCCACATCTGGGTATGGAAATTGTATGGCGGGCCATGAATGCTCACAAAATTGGGGGCTGGGGTGTGGGGGGGTTGAGGGGTGTGGGAGGAGGTGTAGGCTCCGGGGTGGGCCCAGAAATGAAGAGTTCAGGGTGCAGGAGGGGACTCTGGGCTTGGAGTGCAGTGGGGGGGGCATGGTGAGGGCTCTGGCTGGGGGGGACGGGCTCTGGGGTGGGGCTGAGGATGGGGGGTTGGGGTGCAGGAGGGTGGTGGGAGTGCAGGGGCAGTATTTGGGGTGGAGCAGCATGCAGAACCCCCTGGCTGCCCCTATGCGTAGGAGCCGGAGGATGGGGCATGCTACTGCTTCTAGGAGCTGCACGGAGCAGGGCAAGCCCCAGACCCCGCTCCCCGGCAGGAGCTTAAGGGCCGGATTAAAACGTCTGGAGGGCCGGATGCGGCCCCCGGGCTGTAGTTTGCCCACCCCTGCTTCAGATGATAGATTAGAAAGAGGAGGAGAAAACTGAGTTTAAAGACAATATTTTCATGAAAATATCCTTAGTATCACAATAGAACGAAGATGGAAAAGGCAGAGCAATTTATATCCAAGTTAGGAGGAAAATGGCCTCTAAATAGGACGCTTTTGCACAGAGTTACTTAATTTTTAACAGTTAATGCTTTAATTTTCAGCATCTCCAAGTCAGCACTACCTGATGAACTAAAGGAGTCAGCTTAGAAGCCAGGAACTCACCAGACGGCAATCCTATCACATCTTCCAGCAAGGCTGCTGGGCTACAATCTGCTTACACATTTTACAAAGAACCGGCTCTTTCTGTAATCCTCAGTCTTAGAAATTGTATCTCCCTTCGAGCCTGGCTTTTCTCAGCCCCGTTTGTTTCCTTTTCAGCTGTGCAGAATATGCATTCGTTGACACAAGATTTGGATTCAAATCCAAGTTCAGATCCCAAAGGCCGGGGATGTTCAGATCAGTGATGAGGAGAGAACAGCTCCTGTGAGCCAGGGGTGAGTGTGTGTGACAGGACCCCCTGTGCCTGAGCCACAGAGGACAGTAGTTTGATCCAGCCGCTTTGCTCTTTAGCTCTAGCAGCTCAAGCTGCTGGCTCTGGAGGTCCCTGGCCAACGTAGTGGAGATCACACGTGTGCATTGGGTTTGTGGAAGCTGCTTTTCAAACCTGCTGGAACTTTGAAGGGGAATCTCAGCTTTGAAGTGAGTTTCTAGCCCTTTTCCACATTCTTCCTGCCTGCCAGCCACGCTGCAGCTGCAAGAAACAGGGGGGGTCCAGAGAAAGTGAGCCAAGAGATGAAAAGACTGATGATCTGGGGTACAGGAATGGAGAAAGAGGCGGCACATGGAACGGAGGAATTTGGGGTCAGCTCTTCATCCCGGGAATGTCGCACAGCTTGACAAAGGGGGAGGTAAATTTGACAGAGCCCCCTCCCCCATCACAATTGTGGCAGCACATCACCGGATCAGACCCCTCTCACAACAGAACTGAGACACACACGTCCACTGTGACCAGCACTGAGGACTTCAGACAGATCTGTTCTTTTTTGAAGCCACAAGTATCAAAACCACGCAAGGAGCATGACTCTTCAGCTAGGGGCGACATCTTCCGACGGAACAGAGCTCGGAAGCAGGACCCTGCAAAGCCACACTCAACTCTAAGGGGGTGCTTGGGAGGCAACGGTGCCCGTTCTATACCAAAGGTAAACTCAAATTGCTAGCTGCATTTCACTGCAATATCAAAGCGGCTGCTTACCTGATCTGAAACAAAGCAAACAGGACATTTTTGCTTTGAGTGAGAGAGAGAGAGAGAGAGAGAGAGAGGCAGGAGGGTTGGTCTGAACTTACAAGACAGTGTGCTGACACTCTCAGCACCCCCAAAACCCACTCTCTGCCTCCCCCCGCATACACACAACACACTCCGTCACACTCCACCCCACTCAAGTGTTGCAGCCACTTGAACGCTGGGATAGCTGCCCATAATGCACTGCTCCCAATGCCGCTGCAAGTGCCGCAAATGTGGCCACACCAGTGCGCTTGCAACAGTGTGGACAGACTGCGGCGCTTTCCCTAGTGCACTCTCCACAGGCTGGTTTAACCCAAAGCGCCCTACAGCTGAAAGTGTAGCCAAAGTCTCAGTCCAAAATCAGCCCCAAGCTGTGTTCCAAGGGGGGATGAGAGACAGTCAGTATCCTCGTCGGTCGGAGAGGCAACATCCAGAGTCGGAGATTTTAAAGGGATGGACCACCATGGTCATCTAGTCTGACCTCCTGCATAATGCAGGCCAGAAAACCTCACTCGGCCATTCCTGGATCAAGCCCATAACTTCTACCTGAGCTTTGGCATATCCAGAGAGAGATGCAGTCTTGCTTTAAACACTGCAAGAATCCACCCCATTCCTTGTTAAGAAATTTCCCTCTTGCAAAAAACAGCCTCTCTGACTTCCGACTGATTTTCAGCACTGTGGAGCGCCAATGCCTTCTGCAAACCCACACAGGCAGGAAACACAGCAAGGACGCAGAGGCCCCAGGACTGGAGACAGTGACTGCTCTACCCACAGTTAAGAACGGGATGCGCGCTGGCCATCTGCTCTCAGGTAGACTGCGACTATATCGGAATTCCAAAGGAAGTCCAAATTAACAGGCTAAGAGTGATTCTCAGAGGATATAAAGAATATCTGGTTTTTAAAAAATTCACTGATAGGAGATATTTGACCCTGGACTGTTGGACTGAGGCGGCATTTGTCTTAATTTTCAGCTTCTAATAAAGCGTTAGTCACATGAGGTAAAGAATTTATTTTTCCCTAACGATTTGAGTTTGTTTCACTGCTAAACTGCACTCTACAAAAACTAGGTTGCTGATTCAAGTTACATGTTAATCCTCCACCTCTCACCTCCAGGGGCTCAAACCTAGATAGATTTTTTAAAAACCTCTATAAGGCCCCCTCTGCAGCAAAAGTTAACTGAAAATCCTGCGTCCAAAGCCAATGTTTATGTGTAGCCATAAGGATGTACACAAAACTATATTATTTCAGACCCACAAAGAACACAAAGGAAACAACAAAAACCAATCTCCAAAGTCCAACCCGCTTCTTAGAGAGTATTCACACAACAAAGGGTCACACAAATACAGGGAAAACCACAGCGGGTATTGTGCTTTTAGATAAAGGACCTGATCCTCAATACCCCAGAGAGAGCAGGCAAAGCCCTATAAAGTCCTATAAGATTAAGCAACTCCTGCAACTCCCACTGACCCCAGGAGTTAAGGGATGCTTGGCACCCCATAACATTTTATAAAATCAGGCCCACAGCCCCAATTCAACAGGCTCTCTCTATTCAGAGAAGCACTGACGCGTGTACTAAGAATATTTTGCTGCGTTGGGGCCATAGTGCATATGCTTTCCAAGACACACAGACGGGGCATCTTAAACCTAAAACACTCAACCCTACAATCCTTAACTCGGGTAAAAACATTGCCGGGGCTTTAGTGGACATTTTGCCTAAGTCCAGCCTGCACAGAATCAGACCCGTAGTAGATATGACTGAGAACGGGTCAGAAGAAAGCATCTCTCAGCCCTGAGGCAGGGAAGGAAACCAGCCAATGATTCAGGGGGCTCTTTTTTCCCCATCAAGTTGACTCCCCGGTTTAAATATAATCCTAGTTTGATTTCAGAGAAAGAAAAGATTCCCCAAATAAATGCTCCTGGTGATACACACGGGGGTAGCAAGGTGTGAGCCCTACACGGCCAGGCTTTCGGCAGAAGGGAACAGCTTTAGAAAAGAGGAGCTTTACATAGTCTGGAAGACAATATACCAAACCACACCCTTCACTAAACCCTTGGCATGCTAGTGACTGACGGGAGTGTAGACGGGCACAGAATCCAGCCTCACATAACTACAGCCCAACAGCTGCTGAGCAAATTGACATGAATCCATCGGATGGGGTTTTTGAAAACGCCATCCTCGCTTCAGAGGGTACCCACAGATATATTCCTCTTCACCTCTCCTTCCTCAGGGTTCTTCATTCTCTCTTGTAGCGTCAGCTACATCTACATGACATAACAGTTCACAAAATCCACTGAAGCCACCGCATGCTGCATTCCAGGGCTGACCAATGTTTAAGCGGTAAGTGTTGGTTTGGCAGGGCGAGCTTGCTACTTAATTTCTTCCATTACCCTCATGTCCATCCCATCGGGAGCACTGCCACAATCGGAGCACAGAGATCCAGAGGGGATGCTTACACCTGAATGACAATCGTCTCGCTAGCAATCATTCAGGCGCCCAGCTCGGTGTTCACACAAATAAGCTGTCCAAACAGATAAAAGGGTAATTTAGTGCAGGCTTTTAAAAGCTGTATCTGTACCAAAACACAGGTACCATACACTTAGCCAGGCTTGGAGACAGATGGTTACTCGTATACTTTTGTCCCAGCATGCAACAAAAAGCACAATAATCTAATCATTAGGCAATGTTCATGGGGCTCCAGAAAACATTTTCTGGTGGTTGGATTTTTGCAAAAATGTAATTTCTTCTTGCACATAGCAGCAGATTGAATGTCTCACAAAGCAATGGATGAGAAGACTCTACAAAACTATATTCCCCAGTTAAAATTCATCACTGGCTAAACCTCTGTTCTTCATCTGACCTACATGACCACCAGCAAACTACAATCTCTTAAATCCAGCAGGTATTACACACTAGCTGAACTTCACTGCTACCCTATAAATCTAACTCAGGCTGGGAGCTACAAGCATGTATGCATTGCTAGGACTGTTAATATTCTATGCAGAACTTCTGGTAATACCTCCAAAAAATCTATTAACACAAAACGTTGTGCAAGGCCATTAACATTTCATGGTAAGCAAATCTCGGAAGGAAAAAATAAAGGTAACCAGAGCTACCACTTTCTTTTGTTTGATGAACACGCAGGCTTTCTTCCACCACCCTTTCGCCCACTTTAAAAAGGGCATTTATAGTACTGGAGGCTGCACTAGATTGAAGGAAAGAGGGTCAGATGTACTCAGTGTAAGGAGCCATTTGTAACCGCTAACGTACCTGTTCCAGAATCAGCATCCGTTTTAAACAGCAGCCCTCACATACATTACAGATTCACCTTTCATTCACTAAAAGACGTACAAGCTAGGCCTGAGAGTTCAATCGTCATGGGAACGGGAGGCTGTACAGTCTAGTGGACAGACCAGGGGACGGGAACACAGGAGATCTGGTTTCAGTTCCCAGCAGGCCAGTGCCAGAGCTGGGTGACATTAGCCACATCCTGTCCCTCTCTGTGCCTCAATTTTCCCATCTTCTAAATGGGGATAATGATACCAACTGCCTTTGTATAGCACTTTGAGATCTCTGTGTGAAAAGCACTATAACAGTTGGTCTTATTAGCCCAGGGGAAACTACTGGAAGAAGCTAGTTATCTCTGCTCTGCTAGGTGCCTTTTCAGAGCCCAAATCTCTCCCCTTTGAACAGATGTGGCTGTAAATCAATCACTCTCAACAGATAAAGCAAGTGCACTGGGCAGCCATCTCAATTTTGCATTTTGTGGACGTGACATCTGGTGTCACCAGACACATGAAGTCTCTTTACTACGATCTGATCAAACCAACAGACTTTCTGTTAGAAGCGTAAGCGGGTTCTAGTATTTATGTTTGTTTTTTCATTGGCTTCTCATGCCTAAGGAAGTCATTTATGACATCAACTTCATCTGGTCTTTTCATAATTCCTGGAAGGTGGAAACACATTGTGTTATTTCCCCAATGTAAGTGGCTGTGAAGCAAAAAAAAAATCCCATAAGAGATGTTATTTCTTACTGGACTCATTTTTTTATCCCCAGTTCTCTCTGCTACAAAACCTGCCAGCATAAAATGCTCACTCTAAATACTGGTACAGTATACTGGGACACACAAACACAACATACCGCATGTCAGCGCTACAGCTGTCTGCCAGTACAAAGCACTTGTCAGGAAGAAAGCAGCTTTTTCTGCTTTTAAATGAAATATTGACCTAAACAAATTTATACACAAACACGTACTGAGTCTCCAGGAGATTTACTATTTAGTGCCGTAGCATCTCCAGTCCCCGCAGAGATTAGCTTCTCGTTGTTCAAGGCACCCTGCAAACAAACACAAGGAGAGATCTTTCCCACCCCAAACAGTATACAAACTAAATAGACAACACTCTGAACAGACCAGACAGACAATTGTCGGGAGGCGACACAAACTTACTCGAGGTCACGTAACAGGTCAGTGGAAGAGCGGACTCCCTATACGGTGCTATACCCACTACACCACCCCGTCTGCCCTACGCCGCGCAGAACCAGAGGGGGAGAGACCAGCGTTCCCGCGTGAAGAACCGAACAGCTGTGCCCTTAATTCAGTTGTCCTTGAACAATGTGAAAAAAACCAGTCTCTTTAGTTACATCATGGAAACATTTGTGCAAACTCTAATAGCCTAATTACTAGTCAAAACTACCTTTGTATTACAGAGCATTAAATGCCACATTCTGCATTTCACTGATTTAACATTCGCTGAAACTACTTCTGTTTCAGTGTCTGTGAAACGTCCAACAAAGCTAAAGAATCAACCGTGGTTCAACTCAAGAACCCCTAGTGAAAGGAACAGCAGGCTATAGCTTCCTGATTTTAGGGTGTTAAAGCAGAAGAATCAACCGTGGTTCAACTCAAGAACCCCTAGTGAAAGGAACAGCAGGCTATAGCTTCCTGATTTTAGGGTGTTAAAGCTGAAAGTGTTTCTCTCTAAAGCATTTCGCCATTAATAATGTTAGGTTTTTTGCATCTCCCCATAGCCACTGCAGGACAAATATGTACTGCGGAGTTTCACACTTCTTTGCAGGTATGTTCACTGGGTATGTCTACACCCCAGGTGGGAATATGCTTCCCAGCTCAAATACACAGGTTCGCACCAGCTCTGCTTGAGCTAGCACGCGAAAATAGTAATGTAGCTGCGGGTAACAAAAGCCACAACTTGGGCTAGCCACCTGACAAACCTGCCTGGGCCCCTAGGTACATTCTTGGGCAGCTGGCCCTGGCTACACCATTATTTTTAGCACACTTGCTCAAGCAGGTCTGTCTACTCGTACTGGAGAGCACACCCCCAGCTCTAGCGTGGACAAACCACTCTTCTTCTCGTACGCTAGGCAGACTGACCCAGCACCAGGGCAGGGGAACACACATCTTTCCTGGGAGCGTGCAAACCACAAAACCGATGTCAGGATCAGGGCCTTAGTTACTTAGTGTCTCTTGCAATGGAGCCCACAACAAGTGAACGGTTGCCCTCTGGGTACTAATGCCATGGAGAGGTGGAATGTTATTTCATGCTGATTGCCAATGAAATACAAAAAGCATTCTGAATAACGTATTTGTTCACACCACATGAAGCGATCAGCCCTGGAATGGGCCAAGATTACTTCAGGGAATAGCTTTTCCCAGAAGACTTTTCAAATAGATGACAAAAAAGGAAGATATTAAGAATGCACATATTAAGCTTCCCCATCCAAAACTCAGCTTCAGCTGCAGCATTTAAAAAACCCTGAAGTTTAGGTTTCTACAGAGTTAAACTTCCCTCAGACTGTTGCCAAAATTATTTTTTCATGTTCAATTCCACAACAAAAGAGGTGATGTGAAAAATACACATTTGTAAGCTCATTGGCTCTGATCAGAAAACACACTTTTTTCAGTAGCATTTGATGCCAATAATCTCTGTCCCTAATACAAGGGACAGTCTAGGAAGTTGAAACAATGCTATAGTATTTCACCTCCAATCTTTGGATATGTAGACCACAGATCTCATTCAACAAACAGCATTGTATCCACTGTGTCTTTAAAGAGGAATCCCATAGCTGTTTAATCTCGATGGGAAGCCTGACAATATTTTATTCACCTCTTACCAAATGGAAAAAAATCAAGAACTGCTCCTTCAGGCTCCTCAGACTTCCAAGAGCATCACATTATGGGAAATTAAGAGCACTGCTACCAAGATCTCATGAAAGACATCTCTTACATAGATAGCACTTTTACTGAGACAAGCAAGAGTGTTTAATGCTGCAATAGTCTCTCTCTGTTAGCTGCATAGATTTAGTTCATATCACATCAAAAGTAGGATGAGCTGCTGGAAATTAAAAACAAGTATGATTTGAGTTTCATCTTAATGAATCTTCTGACGTATAGGTCTTGAAGCACCTTGCTAATGATTTTTCGGGGCACTTTGGAATAAATGGAGATTTCACTCAAAGCTGTATACATGTAAAACAGATATTTTAAATGAATTCCATCTTTAAAGCCTAAATTCTATGAAGAATGGATTAGAAAAAACACTAGACATTGTCTAAGTGGTATTAACTCAAGCAACACTGTTTCATAATATATCCAAAGATATAGGGAGAGAGAGCACACAAGAAAACTAACATTTTGAGTTAAGATTTACCAGTTATCTTCTAACCAATAAACCGCAAACAAAAAATATTAATGTTCAACATAGGGGGTTTTATTGGGAAAGACATGTAGAAGGAATTATGTATATGACTTTTGCTCCAGAATTATAAACGTACATACAAAAAAAATATTGCTTTGGCTTCATAGTCTCACATTAGTGAGTGCAATTATCTTTCATTAATTTTACAGAGTGTTCATAGTGGAAATTAAATCATTTCTTCATGTCTACTTAAGAAGAACTTTACTAGGTTAATCATTCATAAATACCAGAGTCTGCTACATATTACTCATCACAAATATGATTCATTTCAATAATGCCTGAATAATTTGGTGCTGCCCTATTACTCTCAGAACACACTGTACAATTGCCAGCATCAGCAAATCAATCTAAAAAATAATCAGTGCGTCATGTCTGCTCCCTAAAGATTCTTCCCCTACAGTGGAAAGATCAGAACAACAAACAGCTCACTTCTTATATGACAAAGACAAAGCATTGGGCCCAGCACACCTCTCCTATTGCTTTATCTTTGCCATACCCTGAAATCCCTATATCTGATAGAAATAAGTCTAGGTGTTTTTGAAATCTCATGTATTCGTGACTTCGATGGGCAGGCAGCTCACAATCACATTTTATAATTACAGAGTCAAATCCTTACTCAGGTAGGAATACCATGGGAATTCCACCCCCATACACTGGAAACAGGCCCACAGTAGCTTAAGGCAGAGGCCTGGGGGGGGAGGGGGGGAGTTTGGGTCTCACGCAGATATGAGAGTCTTATATCTGACTCCATTTCCTCAAATGGCAATTCTTATTGCCATTTTATGATCTTGCTTTCAAGTATTAAAAAACAACGTACAAGGATAATTCCAAGCAAGGCAAAACAGCTTCACGGACTAACAGTAATCTCTATTTAACTAAACAAAGCAAAGACAACAACAGTTTTGTTGTTAAGTGGCTTGATAAGAAACTAGACAGATTTCTGCATTGTATCTTCCAAGCCATGTCAGAAAGAATTCCAGCCATAGAATACAGTAACTGTGTGACAGACCAGACATTACAGAAAAAAAGAAATGCAACTGAGGCTTTAATCAGAGTGTTTCTTCAGCTGAAAGGGTGTTCTCACACTTACTTTAGCAGCAGATTTTTGTTCTTATTCATTAGTCATATTAAGAAAGATTCCAGCAGCACCAATAACCTTCAGAGAAGTTAAACCGGGTTATAGCTATTTTACTCAGTAAATAATTTTACTTTATAAAATTTCTCAGAGATTTTGATTTCTTTTTCTTAAACAACCTCATCTCATTCCGTGAAATTCTTTGACAATACCTAGAAAAATCATTTAAAAAGTAAACATGACAAAAAAATCCTTCAAATACAACTAAAGCCCAAGTTAAACTCTCTCCATAAAACTTTCCTAGTTTAGACAAGTTATAGGATACTTAAACAAATACAACACAAACCACAAGACACCTGTATATTAAATTGCACTGTATTATACAGGTATAACCAATTTAGTTGTATCCACAGTGCTGGAAGAAAGGTTCCATTCTTCAACCCTGCACTTTACTGAAAACAGGACTCCAAATACAAGTTCTTTGGCAGTATTCAGTGGCCTTTTGAACCTCGCTCAAGGTAGCCTTGTTCTACCATTAAAAACCCGAGTAATTTCAGAAAGATCCATTCCCCGATTCGATTTCCTGCTGTAGGTTATTATTCCACTTTTGCGTACAGCTGCAATGATCTATAGGAGTTAATTTGAGCGGATTCTGTGCTGAAGTACTGTCTTTATTATTACAGTTGCTGGAGAAAGTAAATTAATGCAGGGGATTGCACACAGAGGCCTAATCCATTTGATGTAAATCAATGCCCTGCACATCTAAATTGCTCTGCTTTCCTTCAGAAAAGTACATTGAAGTGATTCATTAGGCACTGAACTGTTCACAAGAAACAGGCCAATTCTCTTAGGTATCCCAGTGCATCTCCGCTAGTCAAATTTAAAAAGCAATCAAATCTACTAATAAGTCCTCCCCCCCACCCCACATTTACATCAGTGGAGAACATGATTCTTAACAATTCAGATTACATAAATGAGGGACAAATTAATCTTAGTTAATATATGTCAGAATTGACGCTTGAGTTGCGAAATTTAAAACTGCCCATTTTTTATCATAAAAATGTTTCTCTCTGTGCTGCTCGAGTTCAAAGTACATTTCATAAAGCATAACAGAGGTTGCCAAGTTCAGAACGATGGCAAATTCTAAATATGAATCTGATGCAGAGTCTGACTGTATTCTGATCTTGTTTAAACTATCACTTATAACTGCACTTTAATATTTAACCCCCGGCAAAGCACACAATGGTGTCTAAAACACAAAATAAAGGGATTTAGTGCAACAATATTTTGAAGTAGCGTCTATGCTTCCACTCTGCTCTTGACTGAGGACCAGCAGAAATAAGATACAATTTTTTTTAAATCCATTTAAGAATCCCCCTTTAAAAGTACACATTTAATTTGCAAAACCAGCAACAGTATATCAGATATTTGACCAGCCCAAGAATCTGAAATTACAAACCAGAGTTAGAGTTAAAGTTTATAATAAGACCAGGGAGGTTAGCTCTCAGGACCCTACAGTGGGATTAAGTTAACACTAATGAACAACCAGATAATTTGTGTTTAAGAAAATTATCTCCATCAGAAGGCTGGTTATGACATGCCGTATCAGCTCCATGGTCTCACAAGTTCAGCCAGGTCAGGCCTGGTCTGTAATTGGATGGAGATCACCAAGGAAACCTAGATGTTGCAAGAAACAGTATTAGCCTTTCATTCATTACCCTCCCAGTGCCCCACCTGGAGCAGTTAGCATCACAATGAGACACCAAACCAAAAACCACCTGCTCATGAAGACATCCCAGTAACGGAATGGGTACTCTTCGTTGTGAGATGCTGGCAGCATCTCTTCAACTATTTTGTTGTATTCATTATAATGCAAATAAATATAAAGTAGGTTTCTGAGAGTTTCCCGTGGTGCTCGTCTCAAGGACAGGCATGTCACGCCTGATGATCTGGCCAAATTCCCATTTACAGCAGGATATTACATCTGCTTGCTTAAAAATTACTCTGCTGTTTCAACTGGAGAACATACTGTTAGCTTCCCCTCCTAAAAACAGTTTATCGTTGCTAAAAGAACAGCTGATATTTCCGAGCCCAGAAACAGCTACACTTAGGGATGACTGGGAGATCCAATATAGTAACATTCTATTACTGTGGAGTCCTTCTGGCTGAAAGATACTATATAAAATAAATACATTTACTTTAAAGTTGTTCTTGTCTTCTCCATTTTTGTTTCCCTTCTGTGTGACACTTCCCATCCCCGTCTCCCCCATTCTTTCTCCTTTCAGCCTATTGTTTTCTATAGTCAGAGAACACATAAGATACAAAGGAAAGACCGAGACTAAAATCACATTCAGGCCAGGGTCTCAAAAGTAACCTGACACCTATTGTCCAGAGGACGAACCCGGCTAGCCAGGGGCGGTGACAAGACAATGGTGAGCAAACCCCAGAGAAAACGCCCCTGCAGGAGAAACAATCCGTGGCATGCTAGTAAGCCGGGTGCACGGATTCCAACAATGGTTCTTTCCCTGGCCCTGCAGTGCCTAAAGCGGTCTGAAAAAAGTACCCGCGAAGGGTCGATCCTAGTCTGGATCTTTGGTAAGACGGGGCCTAATACGAATCCTACGCAAACTTGCTCGATTTTTAGAAATACTTTTTGCCATGACTGTGACCCCCAACCACCATTTAAAGTAGTAAGCCCTGCTTAAAGGCACCATCGTTGGTAATAATTCCTGCTGTAAGGCATTTGGCACCTCCATTTCTACCTGTCCCCCAAACACACAGCCTCAATACCACTGTTTCGGAGAAAGTGGCTCATCTCTGACCCCCTACTTCTCCTCCGGCTTTCTGGGAGGGGGCTTACACTGCCCACCCTTCCGTCCTGCCAGGGGAAGAGACTCAAAGCTTATCACGGATACTGTTGGCCATAGAGTCCTGTAGGTGGTCAGCTCTCATGGCAATGAACAAAATATAAATGCGGAGATAAATGTAACCACCGAGTCCCCCAAAAGCTCAGTGGATTTGCTAGAGGCGACTGTTTTACAGCTCTCTCCACTACAGCTGGACTCCTAGAAAGAGCATTCATCTTTCTATGCAAAAGTGACGTGAATTTTCTGCAGTACAATTGGTCCCAAGCACATTTCCAAGGATGGCAGGATAGAGTGGCAGACACATAACAGGACTGTTAGAAATACTCAAACATGCAATCCCCCAGGTCTGTATTTTGATCCAAGTCTGGCTAGCAAATGTAGCTTCTGATGGCAACCTTTGTTCTGGAGTAGCTCCTTCATTCCAGGCGCTGCCAACAGTCCAAGCTGCAAGGACTATGGGATCACCACAGAAACCCCCCCAAAAAATGTACAGAACTTAGGAGTGAGAGGCCTTTCTAGACAGCATATGGGTTGATCTAATCATTATCGAAAACAATCATACTTCTAACTTAAAATATACACTTGTAACCTTGAGAAGAGATTGTTCTATCTCATTGGTTCTCAAAGTGGGGGTCGGGACCCCTCTGGGGGTCACGAGCCCCTCCTGCCAGCAGCCGGCCCCAAACAATGCCGCTGCCACGGGCTGCTGGCATCCAGCCCCTGCTGCTGCAGGCAGCCTGTGCCCCTGCCGCGGTGGGCTGCCGGTGCCCCTATAAGGCCGGTCCCTGTCGCAGCTCCTGCCGTGGCGAGCTGCTGGTGGCCCTGAGAGCCCAGTCCGGGCCCTGGCTCCTGCTGCGGCAGGCTGCCGGCACTGCCACGTGCCCGACCCGGCCCCGGCCCTGCTGAGGTGGGCTTCCGGCACCCCCGTGAGCCCGGCCCCTGCCGCGGCGGGCTGCCGGTGCTTCCGTGGGGCTGCTGGAACCCGCCCCTCACAGGCCTTGGGGGGCTGCTGGAACCCCCCCCATCCCAGCCCCTGCCGCAGTGGGCTGCAGGCACACCTCCCCCTGCCTGACCCCTGGGGTGGGTCGCGCTTAGAGGCCCGGTGTGGAAAAGGGGTCACCACTACAAAAAGTTTGAGAACCACTGTTCTATCGCTAATGTAATTTCATATTCAATAATGGGGAAAGCTTCCCCCCTCTACCCTCCCCCCAAAAAGGATTTGATTGGTTGTAAAGCAAACAAAACATCATCAGAACCCCTCATGGCTTCCACCCAATGTCGTAGAAATAAGGTGCTAGCATCAGAGACTTTCTGAAATCCTGCACCTGTTAAAACTGGTGAGCCTGTTTCCAGTCCAAGAGGTTTCCAATTGATAAACAGTGTAACATTTCTTCCCATATAAAATTTCTTGATTTCAGGTAGAATATGGCAAAATTATTTCTCCTTCCCCCTTTTCAGTAGAGGTTCTGGAAGCTAAAGCAACTGGTCTTTCCGTTCCTTCCCATCTGGTATTTTACGTGAGATTGCCGATATCAGAAGCAATGCATTGCACAGCCCAACTTTGCAGGTATCAGTTTCTGGATCTGCTCAAATGCCCTGTTACATTATTCAGTCTAAACACAAGCGCTTTGTTTTTAACAACTGTGCCACTGGATTTATTACTGTAGACAAGCTAGGTAGCTACTTTCCATAATAATTAGCCATGGCTGCAAAGGATCTCCATGTTGTGTCTCACGCGCCGTTACTTTGGCCCCCGCTTCAGTTCTCTGTGCCAAAGGCTTTGAGACTTCCCCGATCAATGGAGTGACCCCAGTCAGTCAGGCACCTCCAGGAAACGGTACCTTTCTCCCTTTTCACCACGAATGCCAGGCCGCTCGAACAATCCCAACAACAGATGGCACCACTCACGAACTGAGGTATCTGAATCTCAGCGAAGAGGGCCCCGCCGACCCGGCCTGCCCCACCCCGCCGAGCTCTGAGCGGAGACCTGCAGCCACCATCTCCGCTCCCGGCCATGTCCAGACAGCAGTGTAGCCTATAGCAACGGGCTACGGTCCCAGTGCTGTGGGCTGGGAGTGGGGGTCCCGGTGCTTCCCCCAGCCGCCTGCCCCTGGGGAGCAGCCGCGGGGTGCGGGCTGCAGCCGGGATGCTGGGGCTTTCCATGGGGAATGTGGGCACGGGGAGCCTGCTGGGCTACACGGTACGTTCCCCCCCACACACACACTCCCCGCACGCTCTCCAGGCTGCACTCTGCCCTAGCACCCGGAGCCTGGGCTTGGCACATCCCAGCGCTTTCTTCCCTGGCTGCAGCCCCACACACCTGGCTCTACCTTCTGAGAGACATGCCCACAGAGCACTCTAAGCCCCATCCTCTTCACCACCACAGGAGAGGTGCCCTACTGGGCAGGGGTCCTCTCCCTGGGCCCTTCCGTTGGAAAACTCCACTTGCACCCCTGCCAGATGCAGCTCTGGAGAAAGGAACAGCAGCCCCTGCTCCCCCCTAACCTCCCAGCACCGCTGCACCTGCGTCTGCAGCAGCTCCACCTCCCGGGAGCAGGAGGGAGCTGGGGGAAACCCATGTTCCTCCCCCATTCAGCCCAGCCACTGCAGGTCTATGGGGGAAGCTGTTAGACACAGGAGCTTCAGCCCCTAGTTCCTCCCCTGCCCCGAGAACGTGCCAGTTGGGGGAAGAGTGCTTGGAAAGAAGGGTCCTCAGCATCCTGAGCCCCACCCCACCCCCGTTCAGAAAACAGCTTCTTAACTCAGGGCTTGGCGTGCCACGGCCAAGCCTGCTTCTTCCAAAAAAAAAACAGAGGCCAGGCCGACATATCCCCGCTCTGCGCCTTCAAGTCATGAGGGGTGAGCAAGGCATTCCCCCTTCCACCCGACCTCACCAGGCCAGCTTGTAACCCGCGTGCTGGGAATACGTCTCCCGCCAGCTCCAGTCAGCCCGCAGCGTTGTGTTTAGACAGGGAGGTGGGGGAAGCCCCGATGCATTAAAAGAGCCTTATGCTGCCTCCCTCCCCACTGCAGAATTTCTGTGGTAAGGCACAAAGGTTTGGCCAGGGCAGCTACTGTAGAATACAGTGGTTCTTCCATGAGCCAGCAAGGGGGTTTGGTGAGAGCAAGAGACCGGCCAGGAGTTCGGTGAGTGGCCGTAGCAACGTGCGAGCCGGGAGAAGGATTGGTACCGTGACAGGGGGCAGGGAAAGGGACTCAGGCAGGAAAAGGGCAAAAGGCTGGTCGGGGAAAATCCCCTCCTTGGAGCGATGGTTTGGGGCGCTTTCAGACAGCCTCTGTTCGAAGGGGGCAGGGTCAATCCGGTGGAATAGAAGCAGGAGAACTGGAGCTGCAGCAGTGATGGGCCCAGCAGGAGAGAGGGGTTTCCAGTGGGGGAAGCGAAGCAGGGCTGGAGATGCCGCCAGCAGAGGAAGCAGCCCCCGAGGAGGGTGGCGGCCAAAAATAAGGTTACAGGGCTTTGCCCGCAGACGGGCTTTGCACGATACCGAACTGCTGCCACAGAGCTGCGGGGCTTGTGCCCTCAAACCATTTCACGCTGCGTTTCTGTGGTGACACAGCCTGTTAAATGCTCAGCCGTTTCCCTCCCCCCTCTTCTGACTCCAGGCAGAGATACATAGCCTTCTGTTTTCCCTTCAGGACTAATTCCGTTATCAAGGAAATAATTTCCAAGATGATCCACATAAGCTCTAAAGCTCTCTTCGTTTTCATTCAAATGAAAGTTCTCGGGTACACTACAGCCATTTTAATAGGCCTGTCTGGAACTTACTGTTTTCTTTCTTAGGGATCCAATTAACTAGGATTCCTCCAGGAACTAATCAGACATCTTGTAGCTGATCTAAGTGGATCAGACCTTTGCTGCTAAGTATTTGCTGCTGTGTCTTAGATAATCACATCTGGATTTTGGATCTTAACAAAATGTTCAACTTTTGAACACGGAAAAAGGCTGCCAAATCTAATCAGCTGAGAAACAAGCATACTTTTAGCAGTTTCTCAGCACAGAGCCCTCTTCTGATAAACTGAATACAGATGCAGTCTAGAATATTAGTTGAAACAATGAGCTGTTATGTGCGCATTCCCAAGCATTTCTAGGATATAAGAATGCAACCAGATGTACACATGTGCAATACTATTAAAGTAAAAAATCTCAGACCTTTTGTAAGTGTGTATCAGTCTTGTTAGCTATATATACATACCATGTAGCTGAGCACTGATTTGGAGTGCTGATTCCAGTTTAGCTCATGTGTTTACACGGAGATTATTCACCATTACTACAGCAGTGCATTGGGCAAAGAACCTCGCAATACAGCCCTATTTAAATTCAGAATGGCGCTATTCTGTCCAACAAGTTTTTATATTTATGTCTGATGTTAGTGCTCAGAATCTTGGCAGAGGCTGGCTAATCACTCATCAGCTGGTCATTGCTATCTCTCTCTTTGCTATAGCACCAAATAAATTAATACAAGATACTAAAATGGAGGGTTTGAAGGGACTACTGTTTATTTAAAAGATCTCTCATGTTCCTATATTTTTAACCTTTAGAAGTTACAGTCCAATTAACTGCTTATCAAGACATTATTTGAAAGAATAACTGTAGCTATTAAGCAGGCTGGGGTAATGATTTTTTTTAAATTATATAGCAACATAATTTAAAAGCTTTGTAGAGAGCAGGCCTCTACTAACTGTAGTAGTAAAGGAGGTTTGGGGGAATTCTGCCCCTCATCCCCACCACTCAGCTTTGGCCTACTGGCTTGTGATCAATCACCACTCCAAAGTCACAGGTGATGCTGATGTTCTGTACAATTCTGCTGGATGGAGAATCCATTGTTCTGTTTGAACTATCTAGTTGTACACACATTCACAAGCCAGCTCACGTTCCTGTTTGGAATGGGAGGGTGTTCAGTAATTCAGCAGGAAAAACACAGGTGAGCCCAACCAAACCCCATATGTAAACACCCACCCTATGCCTTATGGGCAGGTGAGGGGATTAATATCCAAGCTCAGATCCAGATTATTAGTTTGCAGCTGAGCCCTGGATCCATAAAGGGCAGAACCAAAACCCTGTAATACAGGGATCAGCAACCTTGGCATGCAGCCCCCGAGGGTAAGCACCCTTCCCGCAGACCCCTTTGGACCGGAGCAGCGAACCATGGCCAGTGGAAGCAGCGATCGGACCAACCTGCGGACTTGGCAGGTAAAAAAACCGGCCGGGCCCACCAAGGGTGCTTACCCTGGGGGGGGGGCCGCGTGCCAAGTTTGCCATTCCCTGCTGTAATATGTGAGGAGCCTTTGTCTTTGGGGGCAGAGGTGAGTGAAGGGCAAGGAATCCCTGTCTCAATTAGAATTTCGCAGACTGGGCCCATCTCAATTAGAAGCTATTCAACAAAACTGGAGTGACCCCTTGTTGTGTATTTCCATGGATGTTTCCCCCAAGAAGCAACACAGATTTACAAAATAGGTAAAACAAATTCCATAAACAGATGGCTTGGAAGATTCATGCAGCTAACACAGTAGTAGATCCAGAGGAAGAGGAATTAATTCTTAATGTTAATGAGATTGAATGAAATTTAAAAGCAGTAGGATTCCTATTCTTTGTTTTCCCTAACAGCTAAAAGTCTTTTTAAAAGCCTCACCTTGGATACAGGAAGATAATGATGCTAATCATTTTTCGACTAGATGGCAGTGTAGCATCACCCCAGGTAAAACAAATTCTAAAAAGAAACTGCATTCTATTTCAAATGAATTTGTGCTTAGACTTGACTGTTCAGATAATGTGAAATATAACTGTGCCCCCTGTTGCAAGGGCACCAGATATTAGTTTAATAGTGATATAAGACTTTAATTTTCTGAGACATTAGAAGCCAAGATACCAAAGGGAAAAGAATCCATACCCTGCTCTTACACACCATCCCATATTCCAAGCCATATCACAGCATGTTCCAAGCTACAAATGTACAAGGTCTTTAATATGTTACAACTGACCACCTGTCATGAAATCAACAGATCTTTCACGGTATCTGAAATGGGCTGTCATTGTTTAGGAAGGCGATAACCCCATTTAAATATCAAAACTGCAATAGCTCAAGTTCGCAACTCCGGGACAAGGGACGTGGATGAAGAAAACGTTAGAAGGAACCAAAATTCTGACTGTAAATCCAAATCCAAAATAAACAGAGTTGGAGCTGGAAGACAACCCAAACAACAGCAAGTACTGTAACACATTCCGTGATTAAAGTAACCTTGCCTTGCACAGCACCGTGCTTGTTTATGCTGAACTCAAGGCAGATAACAAGGCTGCACTCACAAACATGTTGAAAATAGCATTATTTATGGTCTAGCTAGAGGCAGTGGCACCTTTATAAGAAGGCAGCTCAGTACACTAGGTCGATCTGCAATAAAGAGCAGCATAAGAGCATCGGACTCGTTTTAGACATGCTGAGCATCCATAGTTCCACTTCTAGTGGATGGGAGCAGAGGGGCTCAGGACCTGTGGGGGAAGCAACCAGGTCCCATTTTTACATTAACAACAATGAGATTCTAATGCTCAGAATCAGTAACTCTTCGCCTGCCCATCACGCAGATCTTTCTAAATGCCACCGCAAAATCTGCCTGTGGGATATAATTTAAAGCATGAAACTCCCGGCAGAGTGATCCAGCCGGTTTTTATTCTAGTCAGCAATTTACAGCAAGCTAAACTTGCTGCAGAATTCCCCCAGCACGGCAGTTTTAAACTGGCCTACCGGGGAGCTCCACCGTATGATTTTATCCCACCCAAGCTCTCCTGCAGTTATAGGGTTGGGGGGCGTTTTGTGCTATTGTGTTTGGTTGTGGCTCGGTGCTGACCTGTGTACTTGGTACTAGATATCTGGATGCATGAACACGTCAAAGCACTCTAGCGAGGTTATCAGCTAGAATACATTCCTGATTGTCGCACCCTGCAACAATGACCAATCTTGGAGACCAACAACTGTGTTTAGCATCGCAATGGCGGGGGCTCAAACTGGAAGCTATTCCCAGGGCTGCCCAAAATCTTGCACAGACAAAGCAAACGAGGCTTTAAAAAACAGGAGGAGTCAGCCGCACTCTTCCCGGGCTCCCTGCAACGTGGGTCAGGCTGCAAGAATAGTGGCATTTAAACAGCAGACAAGTGGCCCTCTCTTTGTGCTAAGTAGCTGTTGTACTGCAGCAGGAGTACAATGCCCGGGACAGAAAAGCCTGGGGATGGAGGGACTGAGAGCGGGTCTCTGTGCACACAGCCACTGGGGGGAAGACGGGAAATACGGGAATCCGGGGCACCAATCCATGCAGCGGCGGGGGAGCTGGAGCCTCACCGCCCCTGGATCTGTACGGTCCGGGGGGTTACTTGGCAGCCTCCGGGGCACTGCTGAAAACCAGGCGGCCTCGCAGCCCCTGTCCAGGGCGTTTCACCCGGCGGAGCTCACCTGGAGGGTCTGCGCTTGGCTTCGCGCTTGCTGTCCACCACGGCCGGGACGCAGTTGGTGAGCTCGGTCCAGTCGGCGTGCAGCCCGCAGCTCCAGCCGGTGGAGAAGCGGGAGAAGAGCCAGGTCTCCCGCTTGCCCGGCCGGTGGCAGGTGCATTTCTTCTGGCCGGCCCGGCACTCGCAGGGCTGCTCCAGCTGGATGTTGCGCACCAGGTGCCGGCCGAAGGTGGTGCCGCCCGTCTTCTGGATGTGCAGGAAGACGATCAGGTCGTCGCCCTTGATGTTGAAATCCACCCGCCGCAGCAGGTCGCGGGCGGAGAAGTTGAAGCGGGGCCGGAAGCGGGCCGGGGTCTCGTCCTCCGCCCGGTAGGGGTCCGGGCGCGGCGGGCTGAAAGGGCGCAGCCGGAGCAGCCGGCACTCGGGGCCCGGGCACACGTACTGCAGCGCCAGCAGGGCGAAGAGGAAGAGCAGCACCAGGGCCAGCAGCAGCCGGCTGGAGCGCTCCTCCATGGCGAGCGCGGGGCGCCGCTCACTGCCCGCGCCCGCGGCACCCCGGGGCGCCCTGCGCCCGCCGCTCCGCCCCGCCCGCCGCCGCCTCCATCCGCCCGGCTCCCCGCCTGCCTTCCCGGCAGCCTCAGCAGCGCGGCGCCCTCCTCCCCCCCCTGCGCCCGGGGAGACGGGGACCCTCCCCCCGCCGCCGCACCCTGGACCCTCCCTCCCCGCCGCCGCCTCCTCCCGCCCCTGCGCCCGGGGATCCGGGGACCCTCCCTCCGCCGCCGCCCCTGCACCCCTGGGACCCTCCCCCCGCGCCCGGGAGCTGCGGAGCCTGGGCAGCGGGACCCCTCTCCCGGCCCCGACCGGCCTCCCTCCGGCTGCCCGGCCGGCCCTGCAGTCCCTCCCCCTCCCACCGCGCGTGCCGCGGCTCCTCCCGCTCCGGCTCCGCCCCCCGCCCCGGCCGGGGCTGGGTTCCGAGCCCCGCTCCTGCAGCGCGGCCCCCGGGGCGGGCGCCCTTCGGCCGGGGCGCGAGCCAGCCCGGGACGGGGAGGGCTGCAAGCCGGGCCTTCTCCTGGCCCCCGGCAGCCCCGGGGCCCTGGAGGGGAGGCGGCTGGGCTGGGCAAGGGAACGGACTGCCCCAGAGAGACCCTTTTCCCTCCCCCACGCCTCTTCTCGGGGCCTCTGCCCATCCCTAGCCACCCCCCAGCGGGACAACTACCTCCCCCCCCACACTTTTCTGTTACCCATCTGGCCTCTTCCCTGCCCGCTGCCCTGCTAAGGGGGGTCTACAGGGCACATCAACCTGAATCAGCCCAAAGTCCAACCCCACCCCCCAAAAATAATTAGTCTGACTGGAGCAGGACCCCCTCTGGAGTCAGGCCCACAGCCCTGGTAGGGGGGGGGGGCTCACAGCCCAACTGTGGGGCGCCACTGCTCTGCCACACTCCCATGGGGCTGTGCTCTCCAGCCCTGCCAGACCACCTGGTTTAAAAATGTTTGCTCCGCATTAATCATAGAATCTCAGGGCTGGAAGGGACCTCGGGCGGTATCTAGTCCAACCTCCTGCTCCAAGCAGGACCAACCCCAACTAAATCATCCTCCATGACCCTTTATTGCTACGGGACCTGTTCATGGGCAAGCAACAAGCACAAGCAGTGTTAACCCGTGTGCTGTAAGAGGACACCCTGAAGCAAGCACGCAGCTGGGTGGCCAGAGAAACGCAGCCGGATTCCGCTTTCACAAGCCATGGCCACAAGGGCTAGGTGGGGTCCCCTCAACCAGCAGTGGGGACAGTGACTCCATTTATAAGAGTGTCAGCCGCTGGCATGGTCCTGAAAGTAAAGTCCTGATCTCCAGCCCAACCTGGCATCACGCCCCCTGCCAGTGCATCCTACTATAAGTGTCCATGAATCCTGTCCCTGTGGTTAACCGGGGCCTGCATAGCAAAGGAGTAGTGCCCTTTGTGGTTGATGGAGTCATACCCTCTTTGCGGTGAGCAAGGTGTCGGCACAGAAGTCCCACCAGTGGCCCCAACGCAGTTGGGAAACCCAGCAGTGATTTCAGGGGCATTTGTAATGCCATCTTTGGGTACATCATGGTCCTGATCACCTCACAGACCTCTGCCATAATTGATTTGCCAACTCCAAACTGGTTAGCTATTCTGGGATAGCCAGCTTCCAGATGGGAGTAGCTACCTGCTTCTGGATGCGAGTGGTAGGGTGACCAGATGTCCTGATTTTATAGGGACAGTCCCGATATTTGGGACTTTTTCTTATATAGACGCTTATTACCCCCAACCCCAGTCCCAATTTTTCACACTTGCTCTCTGGTCACCCTAGCGAGTGGCCTCCCTCCTGTGGGTGTGGTAGCACTGGAGGGTAGGGACAATCTGATCACAGAGCTCCAGGAATGTTCCATTCCTCATGAGAAATGTCTGTCATCCCAGGTCCACATGCCAAGTCTGTGCTTGTAGCCCTGCTCCAGAAGTGCAGAACAGCCTGGGTCAGAGCTGGCAGTTCAGTATTCCCCTCCAAGAGGGGCCTTTAGCAGTTTGAAAATGACTGAAATGTCCACCAGCATCTCACAGATGAGAGAAGTTCTCTCACCAGAGCAGGATCCGTGCTGGCTCTGGCAGCTGGGAAGGTATGGACACAAAATGGCTCAGTGGGTGTGGCTCCCTTCCAGTCAACTCCCACGGGAGGACACCCTCTGAAGTTCTGACTGGGGTCTGCAGAGTTCAAAATGGATGTGCCAACATGGTTGTGAAGCATGGGTGTTCATTGCAACATGAGTGTGCAAACACAGGCTTAGATGTTCACGTTCTTGGCTTTCCACTACCTCTTCTGTCCTCACATCCCCAGGAAAAACACCCAGGACTCCAACTACCTCTCCCTGAGAGAAACTCTCTCTTCTCCTTATGAGAGAGAATCTCCTGCTGCCCGTTCTTCTGCTGTCCCTTCCCCTTCTTCTCCTGCTGCTATACCCATTGCTCCACAAATACAGACTCTTATCCCTCATGCCCTGCCTACACCAGCTGCTCCAGCCAAAATCATCTCCTGACTGCTTCTCTGCCTCCCCAAAGATGCCATCCAACCTCTTTCGTGTGGCAGAGGGCCACTTTACCCGTTCCTTATAATACCCCTGAGATATCCCGTCACCAGCATGCTGGGACAACCAAAGAAGAGATTGACCCTGGGGGATCCAAGGCCAGGTTTTAATTAAGCAGTCCTCAGCGCATGCTGGGGCATGCTGTGAGGTAGCTCTGCAATGCTGATATAAGGAATGGAGCACCTACCTGTGTACCTCACAACGGTGTCTCGATGTTTTGAATCGGTGAGCCTTCCCATAAGCAGAGATTCCCTAATTCAAAGCCTGATTTACTTTCACTACAGCATCCACTATTTCACCTCAGTCATATCCTTTCTCTAAACAGAAGAGTCTCAATCTTTGTAGTCTTTACGCACCCCTAATCCTCCTTGGTTCCTATCTCTGAATTCTCATCTCTTTCTCTACATTATCCTTTTTGCAATAGGATGCCCAGGACTGACTACTCTATTCAAGGTGGGGGAATTGCCATACCAATTTAACTAGGACCATTGTTTTATATAATGGCATTAGAATGTTCACTATTACTGTCCATTCTGTTCATCTCACGTGCTAGCACTTCGTTTCCTTTTTTGAATGATCAGAGGTTTTCACTGAATTGTGCACAATAACATCGTTTGTTTCCCCTCCCCCAAGAGGTTCCAGTTAATTTAGAACCCAGTAATGTGTGTTTTGTCTTTCAGCATGTTTTGGAAGCACTGTGTACAATTAAAGTGTGCTATAAATAAAAATAATAATAATAGGGACTCTGTGGACTTATCACTGATTAAAATCTTTTGTATATTTATATGCAAATTATGTTCAGCCCTCAGGCTCTTGGCGTGGTGCCAATGAGGCTTACATGATGGTATGGTTGTGTTCCACTGCTCGGAGGGCATGCAGTGGTCACAAGGAGAGAAAAAAAAAATCACCATTTACCATGCTATCTGCAGAATCATTTATCCCGAGAGTAGGAAGGCCCAGGATCAAGTCTAATGCCTTGGCAAACCAAATACTGATTTTTTGTCTCTCAGGAGTGACTGCTGTAGTCACACTTAATTACCAGGGAAACTGGGCCTCATAAGTGACCTCTGACAGAACTTTCAACTTAGGCCTGCGCTTGGAAGGTTTTTTGTTTCCCACAGAATTGTTTGTTTGTTTGTTTGTTTTGTTTTAACCTGAGAATCATTAGGACCTCATCGATTCTGGCTGCCTTTGGTTTTGCCTGCCTCTTCTTTGCTCTCACGACTTAATGGAAGGGACAGAGGTGATGACTCTCAAACAGAGGTTTCTTCCCTCACTCATTCAAGGTAAATAGGTGATAAAAACAAATAGCCAATAGCCTCCAGGTTTAAACCACCTGACAAACTCCCCGTTCCCCCTGAGTTTTCACTCTCTTGGTGCTTGTGATGTCTTAATTTCACTAGCTGGCTAATCACCCTAGAGTTGAATTTCTAATATAAACAAGGAGGGAAAACAACTTCAAAAAAATCTACCAGACCTTCGCCCCTATAAAGAAGGTGGGGGAAAGGGCACAAATCCTTTATCTGCTGTTCACCTCTAAGTAATTTCATTATTTACATGCACCATTCTGCAAAGATGTCTGTTTTTTTATCCTTGAGTGCCCTACTCCATCTTTCCTGACTTTCCAGTTGTCTCTAATATGTTGAAAACAGTTACACTCACAAGAATAGGCAATTTTGTCACAAAGATTCTAGGCATGACTCTATTGAGTTAATTTGTTTCTGTTTATCTCTCTCTCTCCAAAATGAACGAATCGCACCATGCAATGAAAACTCTGTGTTCAGAAAGCTTTAAAATTATGAAGACGTTGCTGCGCTTTATATTCATCACTCTCACGCAGGAGTCTATACAAAAAAACCCAAAACCATTTGCTCTCCAGCTTTATTTATTTGGCTTTATGAAATAACAAAGATGTGTTCTGGGTTAGAACTGATCCTGAATGCTAATATGGGAGAATTAAAAGGCGGGAATAATGTAGGCCTAATGTCTGTAGTAAATTAATATATACTATAAAAGACATGATGCATACTGGGTTGATGTTCCCAACAGAGCCATTATTTTGGAATGGGCTAAACAAACAATGATCATCCTTTCACTCATGACAGATAGTCTCCATTTCGCTGCCTTCTCACCCAGGGTGAAGAGATGTCTTAAGAAAGGCGCTGCTTCCCAGGCAACAACCAGGGGAGACCCAAGGCTCATTTAGGCGTCAGCCCTCAGAGAGGGGAGGCATAAAGGGAGAGTGAATGGGGAGATGGATGTTAGGAGGGGAACTGTGGAAAGGAGACAGCAGTAGGAAGATTGACAGGAGATAAGTTGTGCAAATTCTTGAAGGCCGGGGCCAGGATTTTATTACTTCTGCAACTAACTACTTCTCAACACAGCATCTTTCCTCCTGAAGATTCACAATTCTTTATCAAGTGTTCAGAAAAAATCCCCTCCCACACACTGAATTGCAACTGCTTCTGG
This sequence comes from Sternotherus odoratus, assembly GCA_032164245.1. Classification (NCBI taxonomy): domain Eukaryota; kingdom Metazoa; phylum Chordata; order Testudines; family Kinosternidae; genus Sternotherus; species Sternotherus odoratus. The sequence continues at coordinate 83,097,253 of JAVMKO010000009.1, read as the reverse complement.
GGTGGGAGGTGGCAACCGTTTGACAGCACACAACAAATCCCATTGAAAGTACAGGTTGAATTTGAGATAGGGAGACTGTCCTTACACGCAGCCGAGTTCACCCCAAATCTTAAAAAAAATAATGTAATGGCTGCAAGTGGTCAGGACATTGGTTTTGGGGTAGTGCGGTGGGGTTTCTGTTCATGTCTTAGGTGCTTCAATAACACCAATAATAAACACACTGATTTGATGTCACAGCTAACAGCTGGCACCTTGATACCCCATGATTCGGAATAGCTTAATTGTGGGCATTACATTGGATGGCAAATTAGTAGGCGAGAATCTCGCTCCTAGGACTTGTTCACACTTTCCTACAAAAAACCCATGGAAGGGAGAGGAAAGGTTCCCCCAAGTGCCCGTGCAGAATTTTGCCCCAGATTGTGCCATCCTGGGGCTGGGTTTGCCCTGCTATCATGATATTGAAATCACAAATGTCAATAGGCAAAGGCCTGGATCAGTAGGATGAGGAATAAAACTAATTAGATTATTCAGGTACTTGTCATAGCCGAGAGCAGCTAGTCAAGGGAATGATGTAAGTTAGCCATCGCCTGGACACCAGAGACCTTACACCTACAAACTCACCCTGCTATATGGGATATCTACGCTGCAAAAAAACCCACAGCAGTGAGTTTTAGAGTCCAGGTTTCCAGACTCAGGCTCGCTCTATGGCACTAAAAATAGTCATATACACAGAGGCGATGGTGGGGACGGGGGGCACATGCCCTCCTCTTCCCCCTCCATCCCCATTTGCTGCTTGGCTTATTATCAATCCATGCAAGCATGCTCAGTAAAACTGTTGAAGCCAGCCTCCCTCACTTCCCCCTTGCCCACTATCTGCAGGCATGGGGGCGTCTCTGCATGTACCCGTTCTGGCTTGGTCTGGAGCTTGGTCTCCACAGCCTGGGGAAGGGGGTGGCTACATGGCTAATTTTAGCACCTTAGCAATGCATGAGCCCCACTGACTTAAGTCTAGAGACCCGGGCAGGCTCTGAGACTTATTGTCGTGGAGGGGTGGCCATGTATGGAGACACATGCTATGTCTGTCTACTTCTTTTTATTATGGCACTGCTGATGCACAGTCCCAAGACCAACCAGAGATTGTATTCAATTGAGGATGGTCTCTTGGTGGTCTTAAGAATGGTTTCCCAAAGAGGAACACTGGTCAAGTCTTTTCATGACCACAGACAGCTTGACTGCCTTAGGAAGTACAACACCAAAAATCTGTGACCTGGAAGGAGTCATCATGAGACGGCCATTGGGGTACTGCTGAGGTCTCAGTAATCCATTCCGGTGTGAATCTACAGCCGAATAACCCTCCCAGACACATTGCAGAAATGAAACAAAAAACGGATTTGATTTCTGGCATAGGATTCATTGGGCACTGGAGTCGGTCAGTGATACCTGCACCATAACACACTGCATCAATAATCATCCATCAACAGGCCTTTCATCAGAACAAACATTTGGTCGCTCTGATGTACTTTGAGCCAGCCGAATGCCAGGCTCATTTCAAGTGATCTGATATTAGCTATAGTTCCATTTCACGCATAGATCTCCAAACTGGGCAAGGTTTGATAGGAGGGCCTGATGAGGAGCGGGCATTTGGATGTTTACCAAGCTTCGGGACAACTGTCAAATACCGAATAAATGATCCTCTCTCATCACTAGCCATTCTCATACCCGCAAGAAATTGGCTGAGAAACTGCTGAAACACCACATTCCCTTTTGCTGAGGACAGCCTAAGACAACTCCGGGAAACAGAATCCATGTGGATGAAAGGGGCTTTTCAAGTGTGTGTTTGATTCACTGGGAAAAGTGGGAAGTGAGGACTGTTTCAACTGCTTCCTCAGCCGTTCACTTGCCTGAGAGTAATTACAATGATGTGTACATTAATCCCCTCTGTTGTGAGGGCCAAAGAGACAGTGGGCACTGAAAGGGATTATCAAGGGAAGTGCATGAAGCCCCATCTTTGGAAGTAGTGCTGAGCAGATTAGTAGGAATTGTGTGGTGCATGGGTGTCAGCTACATGATCTGCATGGCATTTCCATGCCTGGTGTAGCGGGGCGCCGCGGCTCCCGGCCGATCGCGCCCGAGGCGGCACCCGGCCGGGGCCGGAGGAAGCCGCGTGGACGCCGCGGGAGCCCCGCCCCCGGAAGATCGGGAGCCGGAGAGGGGGAACGCGACTCCCGGCGGACCGCGAGCCACGCGGTCTGTGGCCAGCGCCCGGGGACGCCGCAGCAGCGCCGGGTCAGCCCCGCCCCCGAGGGTCAGGGGGCGGACCCGGAACTAGAAAAGGACGGCCGCCGGGCTCAGTCCGGCGGCCGACACCGGTGGAGGAAGCCGCTCCAGGAGTGGCCCCACACCGGAACCTGCCCCCTCAGCAGCCTCCCCATTATTGGGAGAGACCGCCGAGCTTGCCCCTCGGCTATTACCCGGAGGAGCCCCTCGACCCTCAACTGGAAGACCGGCTGAGGACTCAGACCGCCGGCTACCCCGAAGAGAGACAGGAGCTACTCCCGGAACCCCCGTGGGACGCACCGCCGACCTCGCCTCCTGAGCTCGACCCGGCAGAAGGACCGCCGTCCCCGACACCGTCGACAGCCTACTACCCGGAGGAACCACCAGCAGAGCACACCAGCGACCCCGAGAGTCTGCCCGACCTGCCGCCCGACAGCGACCCGGACGAGCCGATGACCCTCGGCTCCGGGGAGGACCCCGCGACAGCCCAGGTACCTGGGGAAGGGGGGATCGGAGGTAGCCCGGGGGAGGAGCCGATGTCAGTGTGTTTCGGCCGGGATCCCCACTGACCGCCGCGAAGCTCCTGCTGCCAGGACCCCGGCGAGCCCCGGGACCCGGGACCCGTGACTAGCCCAACCAAGGGCCCGAGCCCCGAACTGAGGGACTCGAGACTGGCCCAACCAAGGGCCCGGGACCCGGGACCCGTGACTAGCCCAACCAAGGGCCCGAGCCCCGAACTGAGGGACTCGAGACTGGCCCAACCAAGGGCCCGAGCCCCGAACTGAGGGACTCGAGACTGGCCCAACCAAGGGCCCGAGCCCCGAACTGAGGGACTCGAGACTGGCCCAACCAAGGGCCCGAGCCCCGACCGAGGGACTCGTGACTGGCCCAGCCCAGGGCCCGAGACCCGGGCGACTGTAACTCCTCCCGCCCTCGGGCAGCGGAGGTTACTACGCGCGACCCAGCTAATTCCCCTCAGGGCCGCGAACACCGCACCCAAGCAAGGAATCCCCGCCAGACCGGCGGAAGGGGGCCGCGCCCCGCCGACGCGACCCCTACACCTAGTATCAATTCATAGGTGGGTGTTTTTCTATTATGGAGTATCATTTACTCGCTGTCCTGCCGAATCTTTCTCCCTTCCTCTTATGCTCTCTATGTACTCCCGTGTTCCCTGCACTGCTTTAAAGGTTTGAGCTAGGAGTCACACACAACCCTCCAGTTTCTTGTTACCTGCTGTATAATGTGAGCTCTCCTCCATCTGACCTACTTTGAAATAAAACTGCAGTATTAGCAAAGTTACAGCAGAGACGAGCCTACCTTACGTAACTTAGAACAGTGTTCAGCAGTAATTTCTCATTAGAGAAGCAAGCTATAAAACATCCATAAAAGTATCCGTTGCTTCCATTTAAGTTGCATCTTTCCAAAGCCACGGGGAAAACAATTTGATGAGGGCATGAGTTAAGCAACAAGGAGCCAGCATAAAATTACCAGTACTGTATGTTATTCAATCCTTGTGTCTTGTCTGGAGTCAGACTAGTAGGACTGGGTCTCCGAAGCACTTGCGAGAAGCCTTCTCTCCACATAGAAATGGCACCCATTTAATTAAATGTGTTTCCAAGGCCTGGGCTACACCAAAAAGTTAGGTTAGCCCAGATACATCATTCAGGAGTATGAAAAATCCACACCCCTGAGTGGCGTAATTAAGCGTACATAGCACTAGGTAAGAGCCGTCCCTTAGGTAGGGCGAATGGAACGACCGCTCCAGGCCCTACACTTTGTGTGGCCCGGCAGGCTGGTGCGGTCGGTCCTGGAAGACATAGGCACGGGAACTAGGAGTGCAGGAGGGCTGATTTGTCCCTGGCCCCAAGCCCCATTGGGGAGGCCCTGTGCGAGGCTGAGGGGAGAATTCTTGCATCGACCTAGCTACTGCAGCTCAGGAAGGTGGATTACCTGAAGGATGTTACTGTCATATTTCGAGTGCAGACAAGTTCTAAATTGATTTAGTTAAATCCGTGAAACCCCCTTTTAGTGGATGCTCATATCAACTGAAGTCGCTAATATTGATTTAGCTTAATTTGATGTGATCTATGTGGCCAGACAGTGCCCAGGACATTGTATAAACAGGTGTTTATTGAAATTGTCACCTGACCCTGGGAGCACCGATTCAGAGTCCGTCTCACAGGATTGCTCGGGGGGAGCAAGGACTTCTTGCATGAGTAAGGATTGCAGGACCAGGCTCTACATTTGCACAAAGCGGTTCCAGCAGTTACCTGCTCTGGCTAAAAATAAATGGTAGCAAAGAAATATATATATATATACCAGACTATTCAAGCAAAGGGAGCTTAGCGGTTAGATTCCTGCCCAGAAGCTCAGCAGTGTGGAATAGGTGGTTCAAATGATAGCCAAATCTTCACCCAGCAATCTGGTTGTCTAATGAAACGCATGCACAGTTTTGTTTCACAGCAACATTTCCCCAGAGCTGATTTTCCAGAGATAACAAAAGTAACTCCGTATGCGACAGAGGCAAAACGAAACGATCTTTCCCTCTTTAGGAAGCACCTGGGTCTACTACAAGATGCTATGATGTCTGCAGCAAGATTTCATCTGTAACAAAACCAAAAAAGCAATACCGGCTTTTCACTCTTCAGACGTCATCATTAAACACATCGAAGGCATTTCCAAAACTAGCTTCCTTTACAGCGTGCTCACACACGCTTCTGCAGGAAAGCCAAATATTCATTATAGACTCCGAAATAAGAATATAAAATAATTCAATCAATAGGTAAATTCCAGCTCCTGCTCCCACTGAAGTAAACTGCAACACTCCCATTGGGCTGTGTATTAATAAAGAACAGAATGACCAGAGGAGCAATTTCTTGCTGTTTCCTAGGAACATTTAGGATGCATGTTATTGTTTAAACCTTCAGCAGCAAGTAAAAGAAAAAGAGGGCAGGGCGAGTTTGCCTCTTCTGATCTTAAATTCCATCAGATCAGGTCAAATGTCCTGGGGCAACATTTTAACAGGTCTGTTCGTGTGGCAGCAGGACTGCATTTGCATTATCAAAGCACCACCCTGCTCTTTGAATCCACTCCTTTCTGTTGGATGCATTTGCTGTCAATCCCCTAGGTGAGACAGTTAATTTTAATCTACAAGAAAGGTTGTAGAAATTTATGGTTTGCCATTTTCCTGTAGCCGGGTTCGTCCCAGGATAATGAGATCGAGTTTTTTTGGTCTCCATGGGTATGGAGGATGACTTAGTTGGGGATTGGTCCTGCTTTGAGCAGGGGGTTGGACTAGATACCTCCTGACGTCCCTTCCAACCCTGATATTCTATGATTCTATGTCTACACTGCAGAAAAAGACCCACAGGGCTCACCATTCCCCTAAACTGTTCCAATGGTTAGTTACACGTTCAATTAAAATTGTGAAATATGTCATTCTGGTTGAAAATGAGAGACTTCTTTTTGTGTATGGGAAATCTGACCTGGAACATGTGGAGTATATCGTCGTGTTCGGTTATGAGCTAAAGAAGCCAAGAAATCTCTTGTACATCTTTTCAGGAAAGGAGCGGAGAGATCTGGACCATTTGCACAACACAGAAATTTTACAATGCAAAACTCTAGACATTTGCTTGGGAGATCCTTAATACAGTGAGTAATAAAAGGAGGTTTTATGAACGAAGGGCACATGGGAGACTCTCTTTTATAGGAGAGGACTCGGTCAGTTCGGTAATCCCAAGGGGGGAAAAGGTTAGGAGGGAATTAAATTTAATGTTTTCCTTTTTGTAAGGTCAAAGCAATTCCACACAATCGCAAAGCAGCATAAGACAAATGCTCTTGCTCGTCTGGCGGTCCAATAAGCCCGAACACCACTCATCCAGAGACCGGAAGGTAAAAATGATATTCTGGCTAGAAATTTAGCTTAATGAGCAAAATTCAGCCAATGGAACAGGGTGCAGATGAAAGTGACAGATGGGATCATTTGCAGCTTGTTTCTTTGCATAGCAGGAAATATTTTTGACAAGTTAAGTTATTTTTCTTCTGTGTGTTACATTCTACTGCCTAGTGTCACACATTCACATCTCCCACCCCCTGGGCTGATCTTCAGAGCGTCAATGGGGAGACACCAGCTGAATCTGGCTCCCTGGGTCTAACAGCTGCTGGGGACTGCGGGTGGGCTAACTGGCTGACACTCAGCTCAGATAAGGCTGAAAGATGCTTATAGGATGGGGAAACAATCAGAAGAAATGGCAGAGCTTATAACATGGGCCTGAATCAGCAAATTTCTTAAGCACGTCTAACTTCAAGTGTGTGATTAGTCCTCTAGGGAGTCAATGGAAAAGTTACCATTGATTTCAAAGGGTGCAACTCTTTTAGCAGTCAGAAATAAGGACGGAATTGTGCCCTGTGCATTCAGTTGGCGCTCTGTAGCTCACTAACAAGTGCTCTGCTCCCCTTGCCGTGTATAGGTCTGAAAGGGGAGACCCTCTATGCTAGGGGATGGCGAGGGGTTGGCTCTGGGGCTGGAGTGGGCTTTTCTGGGGGTTTTGCAAGAGCTTTTGATATTTGATTACTGTTTAAGTGTTGTAACCGTGTCACAAGTTGGTGGCTCTGGTGCCATTGTTTAAATTGCACTAGCTCAGGGGTTCTCAAACTTTTTTTGCTGGGGCCCCCTTTGACAATATTTCAGGCTGTGATAACCCCCCCTAAAAACTGAAAACTAGCCCCCGCTCCTACCATGCCACAATTACTTCTGCGCTGCTGGTGGCGGTGGTGTCGCTCCTTCAGAGCTGAGTGCCCAGCCAGCAGCCGCTGCTCCCATTACCATCTGGTGATCCCCTTTTGGGTTGGAACCACCCGTTTGAGAAGCCTTGGAGGTGCTAGAAGCCACGCCTGAGATCACAGCCCCATTGTGCACTCCTACATAGCGGAGACAGTCCCTGCCTCACAATTTACGGTCTCACTAGATACCTTACTGACCCCTTTCAGGCACTGTTGCAGCATCTTTTCCCGCTGTGAAACTGAAGCATGGATGGATGTGCCCTAGTGTCTGTTAGTTACAGCCCTACACGGCTACACAGGCTGCAGCTGGCAATGGGAACAGTTTCAAGCTGCTGCTGCTGGAGGTGGTCAGTCACTTTTCCCCAGGAGGGCTGGGCCCCACGTCCTTTTAGAAATGCAGCAGGATGATTCTAAAAGGAACCAAACTTCTCTCCATGTGCTGGAGACCTACCGTCCTTGAGACAGGGTATCCCCGGGCTGCTCTCCTCTCTTCTGAATCAGATCAGATTCTCAGAGGTATCTGCATTCAGACAGCGTCGTAGTAGGGCGAAGGCTCTCATTGGGGTGGCCTTCTCCTGCTGTTGGACAGAGAGGACGTGTCCTTGTAGACAGTATTAGACCGACAAGAAACCCCTGATGCAGTTAATCACTGGATACTGGTGACCAAGGTATGGTCCTTAGTGTTCCGTGATCAACCTCATATCTTAAAGTCCAGCTGTTGGGGGTGGATTGGGGGGTGGAGTGTAGGGTGTGTGGGGCAGGAGGGGGGTGTTTAAAATGCCCATGATCAGGCCTCAAAAGTACAGTAAGGCATTAACAGAGTCGGTTGGAAGAATTTGTAGAAATGTATTGATTTGTTAACGGATATTGTTCAGACACCAACATCTGCAAAATTTGACCACTGTTAAATTAAAATGTGTCGCCCTATCTCTCCAGATTCCTAAATGTTGTTCTACAAATGTCATTTCTTGGTAGCAGGTCTGCTGAATTGCTGTGCTCAGAGGTGCTATAATAAACTCCTTAGCTCGTAGGCCCGCATTCTTAACATGTTGTTTATCTTTATTAGGCCCAGTAAAATAAGCATGATTAGAGTCTTGTGTAATAAAATAATGGCTCTCTACACCACCATCTAGGTAATGTTTGTATAGTAATGTAACCCATGTACAACATCTCCCCACATCTCATTCAACAGGAGTCAAAACCAATGACCTTCCACCTTCTAATTTCTGTGGAGCTCAATTAAATCAAGACTGGACGTTGCCAGTGAGGTCCTTCTGCTCCAGGATTGGGGCTCTGACCCTAGAAATAATAATGATATGCTCTAGTTCAACATACATGTGAGTGTGCTATTGCAGGTATCCCGGGGTGAGATTTGTTGGCCTCTGCGACACAGGAGGTCAGACTAGATGAGCATAATGGTCCCTTCTGGCTTGTGATCTATAACTACAGGAAGGGCAACAGAAAAACAAGAGGAACAAAAGTCACCTTTGGAGCATGCTTCTTTCTTCTTAAACAGGTTGAAACTCGTAACAATGGTAGTTGCCTCTAAATCCACTACACAGAAAACGAGGACACAACAGTTACACAGCTTAGGAAACATGACACGTGCCATGTAAACGCACAAAAGTACATACCTTTAGAGGGAAGGCATCCAGTCCAGGCTTTGGCCCTGGTCCTACAAACACTTATTCCTGTGCAGAACTTGACTTACATGACTATTTCCATTAAGCACAGACTTTATTTGCCTGGGGAAAGTTCCACATGTTTGCAAGGCTGGGTCCTTCTTCTGAAAGTTGCCCATCTAACAGCTCCTGGGGTTGTGTAACTCCTTGCAGCACTAGTGAAGTCAATAGAGCGACACCAATTTACAGTAGCCGTTGATCTCCCACCTTTTGGCAAAATGGTCAAATTCATCCCCAGCATAAACTCCAATGATTTCCTTTGGGTTACATCACGTAGAGGTCTGGCCCAGTTGCACTAGTTAAGGTGGAGTAGAAACCTTTATTCTAAATGTTTGGCCATTAAGTTTTTTGAGCAGACGTTAGCCACAGTGCTATTAAAAATCCTGGATAATATCATTTTTACCAAAGGAATCCTCTTTAAAAAAATCACTCCCCAGATACATTCCAAAGTGCAGGATTTTCACATACACCACATTTTACTATGACAATCAGTTTCTTTTTAGCCTTTGCCACATAGTGTAACTACCCCACCGGTCTAACTACCAACACTACAGAGGGCCAGGAACGCCTCCTTTTTGTGCATTTAAATCCGACCAGCACTTTTCAGCTCTGTTTTTTCTATGCAGAGCAAGGGTCCACCAGCTTCCTTCAGGTTCCTAGATTATGGAGCAATTCTGACTCCCAGCCTCCGTGACTGGACTGTGAGCTGGCAAGTTCACTTGGGGCAAAGGCAAAGGAAATCTCTAGGGGTGCAAAATAGCTCCCCAAACCCTACCCTGCTCTCACTATGTGGGTTTTGGCTGGCGGAACCATGTAATTATGGTCCCACCCACACTCTTCCCCACCCTGGCTGGCCTGCCAAAAACCCCGCCTCAGGCCAGGACAGAGAAATTCTGTGGCGTGTCGCTCTGCGGGTGTGGTTCTGCCACCCTGCCTTCCCTCCTCCCACAGACCGGCTCTGCTACCCTCGGGGACAGCTGAACAGTGGGCATGCCCAGTCCTGCACACTCACGTCACTCCGGTGAACCGTTCCGTTGCACTGAACGGGAACAGTCGCAAGAGCAAAGTCACCGAAGCGTGCAGCTGGCTCGCAAGATCATCCCGCAGAGCTTGATTCAGCAAAGTATTTAAACACATGTCCCCCGTATGCACGAGTAGCTGAGCAATTCAGCAAAACCCTTAAACAGCTGCTTATTCGTAAGCAGGTGCTTAAATTTATTCCATTCTGCAAAGCAGTTAAGCAGGCGCTTAAGACTTCTTGATGTCAGGGGGACTTAAGGATGTGTTTCAATGCTTTGCTGAATCAGGGCTGATATTTGACAGGTTCTAGGAGTCACTGTGGAAATACCAAATAATACAAATCTATCTATCTATTTTTCTGGCTGAAGAAATCAATGATAATTTATAAATCCAACTAATTAACCATTTCATTTGATTAATTAAAACCATTTCATTTGGCAGATATATGAGTCTATTGGGGTTTTTATGGAAGAGTGCACTGTGAAGTGGCTTCACTGATAGATTCCTTTGTCCTATGTTTTTAAGAATGGTGTAGACAGACCTTCCAGGGGCACATATAATACGATGAAATAAATAAAATAATTATCGTTAATCACAAAACACTCGACTTTCAGTAGCAATCGTGTGGTTCCCTTGTGGCCCTTGCTCCTTCAGATTCTAATATTTTTAATCTAGTAAATTTGTGGTCAACATGTGATACATGCAAAGGGTAGATCCACCCCTTTCCTATGCTAGTACAAATCTACTACCGTGAAAGAGCTACAAAAGAACTAAATACTGTACATACATCTTTGAAAAACAGCAAGTACAAATCCTATCTTTGGATTGACTGATAACATCTTCTTAGCCATGTGTTATTGCATAATTAATTACTCATGGTACATAATTAAGTTCTGCAGAATCTTTGATAGAGTAGGCTGGTATTACTCTGGCATACATTTTAAAGAGATTACTGTTAATTAATTTAACTTGCATACACAACATTCAGCTAAACCTTCTATTGTGCTATCTGCTGTCACTTCAGACAGGCAAGACTTTCAAACTGCCATCTAACTAGAAACAAATTAAAGCTATCTACCGAGAAATAAAATAATTTAAAAAATAGATTTTTAAAAAACTTTCCATGAACCGCATTATGAAGCTGCAGTATATCAAATGTTTAAATAGGAAGAGTTATCTGCTAGTTCCAATATTTAAATGGGGTTTTTTGTTACACCTTTTCTAACTATACCGTACTGATTCTACTTCAAAGTTGGCTGCTACTCTCAACTTATTTTGCTGTCTCTTTCCTCCAGGTGTGTTTAGCATGGTCATATTCTTTGGTCCCTGAGGCCCTAAACAGGTCAGGGGATTTCTAATGAGCTATAATAGACCCGAGATGTACAGTACCTTCCTTCTTAACTTGTGTACATTTGGATTTTAAACATTAGCTTTAATTAATCTTTTAAATCTGCTCCCTGAGGTCTTACTCCCAGATCCATTTGTTTGACTCCAGCTGGGACTGACAGGCATTGCCATACAGTATCTGCTCACAGGTGAGTTGGTGATCGCAGGACTCTGTCACTTCTGCAGATCCAGACTAACACAACTACCTCTCTGATTCTTGGCGATCGCAGGGCAATTCCTGAAGGTTAGCAGATAAGTCTCTGAACAACAAAAGCGATCATCACAACAGACACATTTGAAATCTGCTTTCTGGCTACTCCAGCAAAATCTCCCAGGACTCAGAGGCCTGGAAGTCTAGTGGTTAGAGCAAGGGACTGGGAACCCAGAGTTCTGAATTCTGTTTATATCTGTCCCACTGGTTGACCTTGGGTAAGTCATCTTGCCTCCGTTTCCCAATCTGTAAAATGCTTTGTAAAGCACAGACCATTGCGAAATGTTTGGAGGTGCCTGGAGGAGAGGCGTGGCTGCAGAAAGACAACACATTACTTACTCAAGTGGACGTGCGTCCCGATCTGACCTAAGGGCTCTTCACTAAGGGCCAGGTTCTCCTGTCCATGTGCACCACTTGGGCCATGTATTCTGGCTGGACGTGGCCAGCAGAGAATGCTCTCTGTCTAAAGCAGCCTCCTCCGGGATGATGCTGGTGGAGAGGGCATGCTACCCATCCCCAGCCTGGCATCAGGAGAAGGAGGGAGGTGTCAGAGTATTCCAGGGACAGAGTGGGGGTGTGGTGGAGCACAGCTGTGCTATCCCTATTTATCAATGACACAAGGTCAGTTAAGGACCTTGCCGAGTTAATTTACACAGGGGCACAGTGGTACATGACATCAGCTCTCTGACAGCCCTGTCCCTAGCCTGCACTGGGAAGAGCTCTGATGCAAGGGGACAGTCACCCTGACAGAACGATTTTGGGGAGCGCACAAGGCAGTTACCCAGAGCATATTGGTTTTGTAGATAATGAACTTCTCTCAGCCTATCAACCTGGAACTGTTCAAAAGCACTAAATTCCCTTAAAGCTTAAATAAAACATTAAATCACAATTTATCTACTTATTTGGCTAAGATGTCTGCACCTCAGAACATGAATCACTCAGCACATTTACAAGTCTGCTGACAGACTCCCCTCCGAAAATGGGATCTTCGCATGCACAATAAGCACGTACAGTCTCCCTGAATGCTTCTCCTGCACAGAGCAGAATGGAGGGGAAAAGCTACCAAAGTAACCCTGTCTCCTTCACCTTACAGGGCAGGTGATTTTCCAAGGTCCATTAATGGGAGCTATGTACCTGTCCTCTGTGCCTTTGAAAATCTCTTCCTCCAGCAATTTGGGCCAGTGAATGGCTTCCCGTGAGTTTGAACAGCAGCATCTCTGGAACTGGAACCAGGCTGGGATCTTTGACTGCTGCCACAAAACAAAGCATCATTTCAGTAATGGGCTGCACTCCACAGTTTGCCAAGCAGAACTGGCTGGAATTTTTTTTGTGGAGAAATAATTTGAATGAGCAACAACTGTTTGTCAAAAAGGAGCCTCTTCACAGAAAAAAAAATATTTTCCACAAAATTTGCCAGTTTTTTTCATTAAAAATCAAAAACAAAGCGCCCCTGGAAATCAACGACTGAAAGCTTTTCGGTAAAACTCTGGGTTTTTTACAAACAAAAAAAATCAATATTTGGAAAAAAATTAACACAAAATAGTTTATAAAAAAATCTGAAAAATGCATGCAGGAAACTGACAAAAAAATAAAAATTGTGTTTTTGATAATTTCTCACAAAAAATAGGCATTTTTTCAAGTTCACTTTGCAGGTTAAATTGAACTTAACCTACCTGGATACACCAATAGGAGAACTCCCTCATGCCAAGGACTTTCTGCCCAAGTTCACCATCAGAGGAGAGCTGGGACAGGGACATGGCACAGCTGAGCAGTGCTAGATCTGATTCCCCACTCACGTGAACTCCCTTGTGCAGCTGGCACCAGTGACAGAAGTTAGAGAGTTGCTCAGTTTTCAGCCAGGGCCAAGTAGCTGGGGATCAGGGAGACACAACCATCCCTGTGCCGTTGCCACTGCCCACTGCTAGTAGGGAATTACAACCAATAATAATATATTCTACTGCAGACAGCCTGGCCAGCAGGTGCTGGAGGACTGGCTAAAACAACACGTCTGATGTGTTGTGATTGACGCACTCTGTGTGAGGGCTGATGACCGATCGATCAAGGGGAATAATCTATTCTTTGAAGTGCATGTAGAATTCCTACCGGTGCTAACAGGGCCGGGTTATGTATTTATCATGTCTTTAGATTGAGACAAATACAAAGACTTTATCTTTTATTTTTAAATCCATTTTTACAAGTGTCCAGATCTTGTTAAAGAGAAGGAAATCAAAAGCTCTGTGATCCCAGGTGGCTGGCTCCAGGTATCCAAAGGTGTGCCGTAAAACCAAACCCTTTCCTGGCTATTATGACTTTGATCCTCAGCTGATGTAAATAATCTTAGCTCGACTGAAAACAGGAGAACTGTGTGGTTTTGTACCAGCGGTGGACCTATGTTATTAATTGTCAGTTTAGGCAAGTGTTTGTTATTATGTAAGCAACACAGCTGATGTGCATGGTACTGTACATACAGGTCAAAGACAAGGACCCTGCCCCAAAGATCTCAGTCTACTTCATACAAAAAATACCACTTGAGATAACACAATCACATAAGCGATAAGGTCATAACAATTATATCTGTGTCTTCAGGGGTAAGAACACTGGAGGGCGGGGTGTCCTTCAGTGGAGTTGAGGAGATGCTTATGTGAGAGGCATACATAACTTTGCTATGCCTTGTCCCCAGTTAGCACTGCCCACATCTGTGGCTGAGGGGTGGTCCTGCGGTGGAGGAAGGATTGCAGCCCTCAACAGCCTCGACTTCTCTCTAAGCAGCCGTTCTGCTATCATGGGCACATGGAGATATGCTACCAAAAGCCAAGCAAGAATCAAGAAGCTGACATACCAGAGGGATGATCTGGGTCACTAATCTGCTTCTCAGATATTTGTTGGAGGGTGGCAAAAAAGTCAAATATAAAAAATCCTTCCATAGCCCCAAAACAAACACCACTTACTAAACTCAGCTTCACAGCCCAGACTTCATTTTCAGAACAGTCAATTGCTTTGCACAAGGTGAGTCCCAGCAGCCCTCTCTCTGCTTAATTTGCACGCTCGTTTGTTCGGGATTCAGTCCCCGCCATGCCACGTATAGAATACTGGCGTTTTCCAGGCGGCCAGCCAAATGAATGCTTAGGCAGACATTTACGCAGACAGAGAGCTAAATCTAGCGTGCGTTACATTTTGTACAAGAGGGGCTGGTTGTGGGGTCGTGGTTTGTGTTTGGACAAGGATTCTGTGCTACCCTATCACTCATGCACTGACTGCTTAACTCTGATTGTTACCAATGTCTCTGTGTGTACGCAGGGCAGTGAGTGGGCCCAGGTGCCGGATGGTAGAACCTACAATTTCCTATTGGCATTGTCTGTGTGAGAGTTCTATTTCTATTAACACTTTTCATACACCCGATAATGCTGGTTCCTATTATTATTAATACTGTAGTCCCGAGGGTTGCCAGTTTGGTTGGACGTATTCCTGGAGGTTTCATCACATGACAATTTGTAATGAACGATTCATCTTCCGTTTCTGGAGCCACGGCAGGACAATCTTGGAAGGTTGGCAACCCTGCACCAGTATTCTATAGGTGGCACTCGGGGACTGAATCCTGAACAAACGAGTGTGCAAATTAAACAGATGGGGGAGAGGCTCCCTTTGTGCAGAGCTCTTCCCTGATGAACCCTTACACTTTCCTAGATTTTAACAAGTTACATTTGCTTGGGAAGCATTTCAAAGGAGTTGGACTCGCACCTGAATCACCTGACCAGTCGTAGCCCAAGGGAAATCAAGCATCTGTCACCTGCTTCGGAGTCAGACAGGCAGGGAACAGCCAAAAGGGAGACATGCAAATAATACATTTGCAGTTCTTTTTATTTCCCTTCAGTGTTTCAGCCTCTGGGACACACAAGCCTTATTGTCAAGCTTTTCTTTACAACTGGGAGAGCTACAAAGTGACTTTTTCACATGAAAGCTGAGAATCTAATCGAATCCCCTGCTTCCAGGAGCTGGGGCTTTAAGAAAAACTCCCGTGAGAGTTGTTAATGCTGCTCCCAGGAAGAAAGGCAAAATCCATAGTAAAGGGGAAAGCAGCCTGCTAAAGCTCAGGGCATGTCTGGAGTCAGGGCTTCGGTTCCGTTCCATCTCTCGCTCTCGCGGAGGTGGCTAGAGTTGTTCATTTACAAAATCCTCCTCCTGCACATCTTGCTCTCTGACAACAGCTCTGAGGCGGCCGAGTTAAACAGAGAGAAAATAGAAACCAAGACGTTATGATTTATGCAGTTCACTTTGTTGCCTGACATCTGTAGCTTGGATAGGAATGAAAGCCACCATATTATCTGTGACTCTGCAGATGTTTAACATTCGGAGGCATCCAAACTATTTGTGAAAGTGTTTGCAGAGCCAAGCCTCCTTTCGAGTGTATTCTCGGTCCTTCCTTCGCTGCCTGAATCAGTCAGACGCATGCAGAGTCAGACATTCCTACAAAATATTTGGAGGGAGCGTCAAACAATCCTGCAATCAGATGTCGGCTCTCAGTTGGATTGTGATCAGGGTGGTAGCCATCAGAAGCGGGTTATTAAAATAATGGTCCTGATGAACCATCTAAAATTAATGCAGATAAAATGTATTACGCGGAGCCATTTGCTTTTAAGTGCAACACCTTCTGTATTCTTTGCCACTGACGCGATATGCAGCATAAAATAGCACAAATAAATACAGATGTAGAGAACATTAGATACACTTTGTATGAGCAAATTATGCACATTTACATTTCATTCTAGTTAGATCAAAATTAGCTGTTTCTCCTCCATTATCTCAGTGGATACACTAAATGCCAGTGATTTATGAAAGAAACCAGAGCAAGGGCCATTAGAATTGATTAACCTAAGAGACTGGTGGCCTACTTACAAGTATCTAAATATGATTATAATTGTGAGGTAAGTCATTTCATGTTCTGCAGGACTTCTCATTCATCCTGTAGCAATGCGTAAAAAAACAAGACGAGGACGAAGGTTTGATCCTGTGCAGGGTGCTGAGTGCCTTCAGCTCCCATTGAGGTCGATGAGCATTGAGGCTGCTCAGCGCCTTGCAGAATCAAACCCCGTTTCCCATCACTAGACTATCAGCTGGACTAAGTTGCACTTCATGGCCAACCCCCTGTGTCCAAACAGCCCCGAATGCTGGACTATTTCAGATGTGGCTCCACTTACACTCCTCAGGATCAAGCCCTAAAACCTTAAATAAATGTATTGAATGGGATGCACAAGGTCCAGAAAAGAATATGCTTCAAATTGCTTCCAAGTCACCTGAACTGCCAATAAATGTTAAGCCCTAATTCATTTTCTTAATTATTCAACAGCGTCCATCCTGATTATAGAGGGTGAATATGCCAGCAATATCTAAATGGTATCCCCCAGCGTGTTACTGGCTAATAGCTATTGCTGAGTCACTATCTGTTTCACCAATTATCCTGGTATCCTTTGCTGCCAGCAATATCTTCCCACTTCATTCACACACAACTCAGCTTTGTGGACAGAGGCAGCACAGCTAACCTCTCATAATTCCCCTCACTAACTCTCTGTGGAACTACATTGCAAATGAATAACTTAAGTGTGATTAAATAGGGTGAAATGCAGTTGTGAATAATTTAAACTTTATACAAATTCTAAAGCTACACAGCAAATTGAAAAATCTTGACTCACACCTCTACAATACAATATCTATGAAAAGGAATGCCTCCCATTAAAGATACTGGGTTAAATTTAGACCAGTTGAAACTCCATGGGTTTCAAACTCGGGGGATGATTTTGGCCCACTGAGTTTATAGCCGGGACCACTGGGATGGGAATCAGTTAATGAACACAGTGACTGACCAATGATATGGAAAACATAATAAAAGCATTGCAAACTAAAATGCTTTTTATAAAAGCAGAAAGTCCTGTGGCAAAATCTTTGTTCCTCTGAAATCAGTGGCAGCTTTAGCCATTGGCTTCTGCGGGGCTGGAATTTCATCCCTGTAATGCAGTGTTTCCCAAAGTGTGGTACATGTACCCCTGGTGGTACATGAAAGGGTTTCAAGGGGTATGCAGCAGGATTTTTTTTATTTTACTTTATCATATGGGGTTTACTTTATTATATGGGGGTTTTTTTTAGCAGCAGAAGAATGGTGTACACTTGTACAGTAGAAATACACACAGGTTTACATTGCAACTAATATGGTAACTCATTCAGTAACATCTACTATACATACATCTAATGTAACTATTATTTCTATTAAAATTTGTTTCAACTGTATGTAATATAATTTTGTATTTATTTCTAATAAACACTTAATCCAGAATGAAATGAATTAGGAGTATGTTATCAAAATGTAACTACCACTCCTCCCCCAAAAAATGATCTTAGCCGGAGAAGGGGTTCACCGGTAAGACAAATGTTTCAAAAGGGGTACGCAAATGTTGTGAATTTGGGAAACACTGTTCTAATGGCGTAAAGTAATTCACACCAGCTCTTTGCTCTCACTGTTCCGTTCTGAGAGCCAAACCTCAAACTACCAGCTAAGGATCTGATCAGACCCTCTTACCCTCCTTCGAAATGCACCGCCACCCCCGGATCAATGGGAGTTTTGCATGGGGAAGGAGGCATTGTTCTCAGTGCAGCTTAACACCTTGCTCCTTCTGGTCACAAGCATAGGCCCAGATCCTATATCAAAGCCTCCTGTTGACTCGTCCATAACCCCTGGCTCATCTCCACAGGGCCCCTTGCCTCCTCTCAAACAGGCAGTGGTGTTTTCTCTGACAGTTGCCTGGAGATGACTGGCAGATTGCTGGGTTTTATGCATGTTTTAGCTGCAGCCTTTTCCATATTCATATAACTGTCAGAGGTACTGTGGGTTCTCGGTTACTCCCACTTTGAAACAGGCGCGGACTCAGAGAGCAAATAGGACTAAGATATTTTCATGGTCCCTGTAAAAATAGTATCCAGTATTGTGCCTGGTGCCACTGAGGAATGCTTAAGAAGAAAACAACAAGACTGATTAAACCCTGTACTTCCTGCTACTGAACTTTTTTTTTTTTTAAACCTCCTCCCAAAATAGGATTTAGGGCTGTAGGGGCATTGCCAGCAGATCAAGGGACATGATCGTTCCCCTCTATTCAACATTGGTGCGGCTGTGTCAGTTTTGGGCCCCACACTACAAGAAGGATGTGGATAAATTGGAAAGAGTCCAGCAAATGGCAACAAAAATGATTTGGGGCCTGAAGCACATGACTTATGAGGAGAGGCTGAGAGAACTGGGATTGTTTAGTTTTCAGAAGAGAAGAATGAGGGGGATTTGATAGCTACTTTCAACTACCTGAAAGGGGGTTCTAAAGAGGATGGAAACTACCCGCCAGCCATTTTTATCCAGCCCACGAGCTTGGACTGGTGGAGTGGTGCCAGTGGCCCCATGCTCCTGTCCCGGGGTGCTGGGCCCCACACCCAACTGAGCATGGTAAGCAAGTTGGGGGGGGGGGCTTAGGTGGTGGGGTCCGGGGGTGGTGGTTAGGGTGGATGGGTCTCAGGAGGGGGCAGTCAGGGAACAAAGAGCAGGGGGACTAGAGAGGGGATGGGGTCCTGGGAGGGCAGTAAGAGTGGGGGGGTCTCTGGAGGGGGCGATCGGGGGCAAGGAATGGGGGGGTTGGATGGGTCGGAGGTTCTGAGGGGTCAGGAAGTGGGTAGCAGTCAGATGGGGGTGGGGCCAGGCTGTTTGGGGAGGCACAGCCTTCCCTACTCGGCCCTCCACACAATTTTGAATCCAAGTGTGGCCCTCAGGCCAAAAAGTTTGCCCATCCCTGATCTAGTCTGTTCTCAGTGGTAGCAGATGACAGAACAAGGAGTAATGGTCTCAAGTTGAAGAGGGGGAGGTCTAGGTTGGATATTGGGAAAAACATTTTCCCTAGGAGGGTGGTGAAGCACTGGAATGGGTTACCCAGGGGGATGGTGGAATCTCCTTCCTTAGAGGTTTTCAAGGTCAGGCTTCAAAGCCTTTCAGAAGCTGGAAGATGTGGGATCAAGCTCCTGCTCTGCCATGGACATTGTGTGACCTTGGGCAAGTCATGTAGTCTCTGTGCCTCAGTTTCCCCGCTGTACAATGGAGATATTCGCCCTGCCTTCCCCCACAGGGGTGATGTGAAAGTCTGTCAGGCACTATGGTGACTGGGGCCATATAGGTACCAAAGTGCATTAGGTGACAATAGCATATGACTTGGGTACCCAAGCACCACACTATGAATAATAGAAGCAAACAGTTTACAAACAACCCCTAAGCTGAAATGCTCTACAATTGTATTTATTATTGAACAAACGTGTAGCAATCAATGACTCAGCACACTGGCTAAGTTGTTCAATGAATACGCTGCACAGCTCGGATTGTATATAATTCACCTCAGGGGCACAGGGGGATTCAAATGGCAGGGGTTATGTCAGCTTCGAAATCCAATCAGTGCATTCCCATTTACTGCTCTTCTGCTTCAGGTGGTTTTCTTTGGAGTTTCTTCCTTCTCTGGTCATTTGCCCTCTGGAGAGTTTTGTGTGGCACCTAGCAGAGTGCCTCCCTGATCGCTTCTGTAATGGAAGAGGATGTGGGTCCTCAGCGGACTGGCATTTATGGATGGCTTGTACCAGGGTGACCCCACTCCAGGAGAACTTATGGGCGCTGGAGTCCAGCTAGCACAACCCAGAACTGGCCAGATGTGCAAAACCACATTCAAATGTTTCCAAGCAGTGAATTATTTCTTACAATACATTCTAACTGCTAATACTGGACCTCTTCCACTATCTTCCCTCTCCGAGAATTTTAATCTTCCTCATTAGCCTTTACAAATAATAGCACTGCCCCAAATAATAAATATTTTTTGGCCAGGTCTAGCCCCCAGAGCTATTATAGTCTAACACGATATCCTGAGGCCTTGTCTGCCTGTATTTCCAGACTGTATTCAAGTCCTCTTATGTCATTGAGATAAGCAGTCATGAGAGATGTGTTTTCCACCGTGATGTCCCCATTCATCATTTCTTCCTCACTGCTCAGCCTGATTACATTTAATTCAAGTAGCGAGACGTCTGGCTGGGCCCACTGAGCATATAAGGTTAAGAAAGCAATGCAAATGAAGCATCGGCTTCCTAGAGAAACGGCTACAGAACACAAAATAACACCATTCCTTATCAGCACCAGGACTGCGCGCTCACCTCCTCGTTTCCAAAGAAAACTTAGAGCACAAATGAGCCATTCATCAAGATCAGCGGGTACAATTCCTCTTTACACACATGTGAGCAACAGACGCCTCCTTCCCGTTCAGCAAGGAAAAGCTTTGAGCATCAATCTCATCTGATATTAATGCAGGGCTTAATTACAAAGATAGATCGGGGAGAAAAACTGATCCCATCATAAGCCCTTTCCAGCAATGCGCGACTCGGAGAGAAGCGGCTTTGTTTTTACACGGTTCTTTTATGTCGCGGGCCGGGTGCCTTGGCTGCCCCAGGATCCAGCAGCAGGAATATCAACAAACGAGTCTTTGTGCCACCAGCCATTGAGCAAAGCTGTGCTGGAGAGCAGATTTCAAACCTAGACCAAGGCTGCAGTGTGCCGTTCGTTACACCTTGTCAGTCTCTGTCTGCAGAATGCACAGCAGCAGGGTGAGGGGAGGTGGACACAGGGGCACGGCCCTAGATCCCGGAGGCATTCGGGGGCAGAACACTGCCTGGAGTTTGCGGGGGGGGGGGAGGGGAGGGGCTTTACGCCTCTCTTTGGAGATGTCGCTCTTCCTCCTGTGCCAGCTGCACTGTGTCAGCCGCTGCATGGCCATAGCCTCAGGCCCCCACACCTGGGATGCCCCAAGCTGTACCCGCAGGCAGCTCAAGGATTGGGATGGTGGGTTCCCCTGGGGAAGACCCCAAGGTGAGGAGACTCTCATTGTGACTCTCCCTCTCCTATACAAAGCAGGGTGTGGAGGGGACGGTCCCCACCCCTGCACTGAACTGTGCGGCGCTGCTGTGGGCAGGGGTGCAAAGTCCCCTGCACACCGAACTCCCCTCGCACAGCGGAGCCACAGGGAGACTAGATACTCGATCTAAAGCTCACCAGATACTCTTCCAAGACGGGCCCTGAGGAACGTGGGCGCCCTGTTCTCATTAAGGTGGCTTTGAGAAAAAAACTCAACCCATGCTCTTATTTCTCCCTCTGTATGCTTTAAATTCAGGCCAGGCTAATTCTAGACAGAGGGTTTGATTCAATAACCCTTGAACTCAATGGGAGTCTTTTCACTGACTTCAATGAGAGTCGGATCAGCTTGTACGTAGACGTACAAAACACCGCGCTCCTAGAACCTGAACTTTGCTCCCTCACTTAGGGCTTGGCTATGCTCGAACTTGCTGGCTCAGGGGTGTGAAAAAATCACCCCCCTCTGCGCAGCAAGTCTGAGCGTTTTAAAGCGTGAGTGTGGACAGGCTCCAGTGCTTGGCGCTAATCCCCTCCTGGAGGTGGATTATTAGGAGCGCTGGGAGAGCTTCGAAATTTCAAGTGTAGCCAAGCGCCCTTAGGCTTTGTCTACATTGGCACTTCCTTGGCAAAACATTTGTCGTTCGGGGCGTTAAAAAAACACAAACACCCCGAACAGCAGAAGTTTTACCGACGAGACGCGTCGGTGTGAACAGCGCTTTGTGGGCGGGAGCTCCCTCCTTCCCACAAACACCGGCTCCACTGAACCTTTCAGTGGCATGTCTGTAGCGGCCGAGCCATGTCACTAAAAGCCTGGTAGTGCAAGCATAGCTTTAGAGGCCGCTGAGGTAATTGTAAACCTGGCAGGTGGGCTTGCACAATCTAGCTACCAGGGGCTTGGGCAAGGTTGTGAGTCCAATCAATAGATGACGGTGTTCCTGTTGCAGGTGGGACCTGTAATTTAGATCTATTCGGCTATTGCAAAAAAAACCCCAACGTGTTAAGTTGTCAAGGCAATAGGGCTCATACTATAATATTCCTATAATCGAGATACTCATGCGGGATGGATGAGCTACACAGACTGTAGATCAGAAGGTTTTTACAACGCTGGCTCTATCCCAGAGCAATAAACACTGGGATGATGTTTCATACACACTGTCCTGGTAGAGCACTTGGATTCAGCTTGGGGAAAATTGACCTGTGCAGAATGTCTAGGCACTATGTATATGTTATTGCACAGTGGTCAGGCTTTTCCAACAGTTCCCACACTGTGCTACCTGAGATCCCGGAGTTAGTTCCTTTTCTAAGTCTAATCTCAAAGCACTGTCAAAATGTACGTACACATGGCCACAGAAGAATCACTTCTTATGCCCCTGAGATGCAGCTATCCCTGGGAAGGCACATAAAAGCTGATTAACAGCATACCACTACACTGCATAACAGTCTAGGACAGGAAGTGAAGCAGAATACGTTGCCCATTTGAAACTAAAAGGTAGGCAGAATGTAATTGTAATGATCCAAATTGGAATTGTGCCAGGACATCAGGGCTAATGGCCGTGCCCTTGGAGAAAGTGCCAGGGGATTTTTAATGATCATAAGTGGCCAGGACCTTGGTTTTACGTCTCATTGGGAAGGTAATAAAATAGTTTCCCATTTATTTTTGGTCCCAAGGGATACCTGGGCCGATCGTACGTGTCAAAGGGCACAACACCGTCAAAATGTAGACTCCTTTGTTAGAGATACGGCAGAGAGCTCAGACAACTGGAAGCAATGTTACAATGAAAACAGGGAGAAGCGTCTGATTTTATGAGACTTCTTTTAATATTTCAGCTTTTTCTGAAGCTGCTGTGACTTCTGTGACATTGCTCAAAGGAAGGTGAGTCTTTTTTCATAGGAGGAACTCCTGCTGTAAAATATCTGTGGAGGGAATGAGTTTTTAAAGCTATCCCTGAGATAATTGGCAAGGACGAGTCATTCTCCCGTGAAGGTCACAGAGGGGTTACAAGCGGGGCTTCATTTTAAAAATAAATAATGAGAAATTAATAGATCATACAGTCTCAGTCCCAAGGCAGATGATCATGATAAACTGGAAATGGCCATGCAGAGGCTTGCTTTAAGCTACTGACAGAGGGAAGAGACACGCAGCAGACGCAAGGGGCTTCGACAAGTGCAAACAGAACACTTGCACTGAACACGACTACAGTGATAGCCATTAAAAAGTCAGTAGGATCTGAGACACCAGTGGCTACCTTATACTTAGCAAAGGAAGTGACTTCAGAATCTTTACTTCCTTTGCTAAGTATAGGGAAATCGCTGTGGCCATTTTTGGTAGCCACTGAGTCTTGAAATGTTAGCCTCTCTACGTGTTTATAATGACTTAATTCTTTTTCAAGGGTGACTTCCTTCATATTTCAACACATTGTAAGCTCTGCATCGTTTCTTACTTCAGCCAGCCAGCAAGACATTCTAGAGGAAGAGCAATCATGCCTTATAACACCTTAGAGAAGTTTTCGGACAAGAACAAGAACTGACAAGGTCCGTTTTGTAGGGCCATTAAGTGCATATTGGCCGGCGTACGGATGGCAGGCGCTGCTGGAATTGACGAAGCTCTGACTGGGATATTGATGAGAAAAGTGTCATTTTCCATAAAAGCTGTTTGGGTTGCCAAATGTAGATGGCCCTACGGATCGATGTTGGAATCAGATTAATTCATTTGTATGATCAGTTACCCAGAGGAAGGAAGGCACAGACGAGTGATGCTATTTGCTGATGGGACAAACAAATGCAGGGGATTGTCAACACAGAGTGTGATAGTATTCGACATGACCTTAGATAGATGAGGAATGTGGGGATGGTAGGAGTGTATGCAATTTAGAGAAGAGAAACATGAAATAATGAAGGTGAGGCAGAGCATAAAACCAGAGGCCCCAATCCCAGTGGTCACAGACAATAAAACACAGAGATTAGTCATGGGTTGAATGCAGACCTTGAACATAGCATCAACAGCAGGCTAATCTGGGAGACAGGAAGATCCATCAGCTGACAGTGAAGAAAGGGTTAGAGTTCCATATAGGGAGCCAGCGAATATTGTGTGGCCCTAGGCACCCTATCCCAAAAAGGTCAGGATGGAAATGATGACGGCAGAAGAGAGGTGAAGGATAGAGGTGGGAGGTGTCCTCTGGAACAGAGATCACGTCGAATACGGTAGGAGGCTAGAAAATGGTCTACCCAGGATAAACCGTTTTAAGAACTTAGGTAAATGATTGAAGGGAAAAATATTGCGAGGCCCATCTGTTAACTCAGAAGAGAACAGATGTAGGTGGGTTTCTTTCCCTTCCTTCCATCCACACAATTCCGGGCTTCAATCTTAAATCGATTGGGAACCGGTTTGAACCAGAAGTAGAGGACCCAGTGTTAGCACTGGTTTAATTGAACTGGAGCGAGTGTGTGTGTAGACAAGACCTAAGAAAGTTCTTCTACTGGGGATTCCCCCTCATGTAGGGTACGTAGGTTTCCCAGGAAGTTTGGGAATGGTTCTCTGAGGCACGTTCTGTTCTCATTTGCATTTCTGCTGGTTTCACCAGGAGCCATCTGCAGAGCCCTGAGGTAGGGTTGGCCTCCAGATCCCTGGGGAACTGAAGGAAGAGTCATGGCCAGGACTGCAGCGGTAGAACACAGCACCATTCAGAGGTGTGAAGGGGGCTCTGAAAAATGTGACAATTTCTAAAGATGAAAGCAGTGGGGGGAAGGGCGGAGGGGGGGGGGGGAAATGTGTCTGATTAAAACCATATCAAGGTTGGCCTCCAATCCTGGGGCCAAAAGGAGGTTGAATATGCTGTGAGAACATAAATGTCCACACGGAGGGGGAAAGTCTCTTGTGCTTTCTGATTTGTAAACTTTGTCAGGGCTTTAGATTCTCTCCGAGTAGAAAGAAGAAACAAGACAGATGCAGAGATAATTATTATCCTGGCAAAGAAGCTGTTCATGTATCCAGAAGGAGAGTTATTGCTACACAGCTGTCTTCAGGATAGAGTGAAAGCATTTTTTCCATGTTACAGCTGAAATGGCAATTAATTTTCTTGATAAGCTTAAACTAACCTTTATTTTAAAGAGCAAGATCACTTGCACAAAGGATCTTCTAACCTGGCATTTACCAAGTAGAACAGGATATCCATTCTGGAAGCAATTACAGGTATTGCTCTGAATCCTTTTACTATGTCACTTTATTTATTTATTTATTTTAAGAGCTGGAAGGTATAATGCCCCCTATCGTAAAGGGTGGCTAATCGTTTCCATTATAAAGGCACATTTTCAGCTGCTCCGATCTTTCTCAAAGTTTGACCCTGCATGGCTGAAATTTAGTACAATTTTTCTAAGTCACAGAGAAATTTTCTGCTGAAAATTTCATTGCAAATAGTTGGACCATTTTTAAGCACAGAAAACGGGAAAATGCAGGTTTTCTCCTAAGCAACTTTTGTTACAATCGTTTTTTGAGCTGCTCCAGCCCCTCAGGGAAAGGCAATGAAAACTTTATATTTTATGTGCTTTACTTTGTGACCTTAACGTTCTTTTAAAGTTGGGTGTTTTTTTAATAGAAAGGTTCTCCTAGATTTAATTCGCATTTCTAAAGTACTTAGAAGAGGAAAACTGCTACATAAGTGCTAAGTACCATTATGCTAAATGATCTCTTTATCTTAATGGAAAATTATTTGGGACATTTTAAATAATGCATTCTGCCTTCTTAATCAACAAAGTCTTCGTAATGGTATACATACAGTGATTGCAAAGAATGCTGGAACGTTTTATTTTAAATTATACACATGAATCCAGCAAAGATTTGACGAGATAGATCCTGGGAACAGTGTCTATATGGGAATGTTTGTGATTTTCTCATGAAGCATTTTATCCCGCACCTAGTGTATATGTTTGATTATTTCAGAAATAAAATTAGACCTCAATATAAGGATACCAGTGGGAGTGCTGTGGGATCAACAATTCATCCTGACAGTAAATAAAGACAGATTCATAGGTTACAAGGCCACAAAGAGACCGCTGTGATAATCTAGTCTGATCTTCTGTACCGTATAACCCAGACCATGGAGCGTCCCTGAATTATCTTCCTCTTTGAACTAGAGGAGATCGCTTCAAAAAAACCCCATCAAACCTTGATTTAAAAATAACCAGTGATGGAGAATCCACCACAACCCTTGGTAAATTGTTCCAGTGATTAAGTACCCTCACTATGGGAACAGCCTCTTTGATCCTAATTAATGTCTTTAACCGCTTCCTGCTCTAAAAGTGACCATTGTCAGCATTAGGAACATGACTTTTTAGCTTTATTCTCCCCAAAAGAACTAGCTGGTGTGAGGTGGAGATCTGGCCCATGTGTTTCCACCTATCCAGATACATACATGTCCCATATCATCAGGGTCTCCATTACTTCTGCATTCAGGCAAAGTGCAGGGAAAAGGATGCTACCAAGGCAGACAGGCAATATTTGATCTTCACCAGGCAGAGGTGTAAAGGCTCACACGAAGGGCAAGATGGTGGAGAACCAACATTCAGGAAAAGCAAAAATATCAAAAGAGTGTGAGCAAGTTTGAGGCAAATTCCGTTACCAATTCAGTCGACTGTTTCAGGAAAATCATTTACCGAATTCTCCCAGCTCTAAATGTAACGTGCATTCGGTACAATTGCTGCTGCTGAAACGACATGGACGTTTCTAATGCATTTTTCAGTGGCAAAAAGAAGCCAAACAAAATGTGAAGGCTCAGATCCTCAACAGATATAAATCAGCCTAGACCCATTGAAGCCAATGGACCTAAGGCAATTTACACCACCTGAAAGATCTGGTCTTGAAGACAGTATTCATTTTAAAGTATTCCTGCCTACATCTCACATGCAGCACACAGAGCAGCATGATAAAATACAGCTAATCCTGCCTAATTGTTTTGCAGGATGACCTGTCAAAATATAATTAGATTGTTCATGTGTTGTTGTTATGGTGAAGCTCTGTGATCCTTGAATGTCAAGCCATCAAGGAACTAACCTAACCCTTGGGATAACACTGTGTAAAACATCTTGGGTTATTTATTATGGGCAATGCTATTTACGTGTGCAACCCTTCTGCCCATCAGAGTTGGCAGAAACAAGGGCCGGGTTTAGTATCTAGGGGTTCCATTTTAATAACGTAATGCAAAACCGGCTCAAGCCCCGACCCAGTGCCCTGGGTCAACCACATACCACCCCTCTGGACGCAAACTCTAAAAGGCAAAAGTTCCCCTCTTGCAAGCACGGAGTCTGAGTGTAGCAAAAGCCTTTTAATAACAGAGAGAAATAATGCGGCATTATGAAGGGGAAACACCACAAATAGGATTCAGAACACGAACCATGAGCAAAAAGACCCACTCCAAGCAAATTGGGCAGTGCCCTTTCCCTTTTGGTTCTTGAGTCCAGCAACCCAAAAGTCACCCAAAAGTCCCAAAATTCCAACAACCCCAAAGTCCAGCAACCCAAAAATCTCTGTCCCTGGTCAGTGCAGCCCCAAAATCCAAACGTTCATCTGCAGAGGTTTACCCCCCAGCCTGGGTGGAAATGGGGGGGGAGGTAAAGGGGCACCTTACGTGTTCTGACGGCCGACTGCCCCACCTCTCCATGGGGTTCTGCTGCAGCCTTCATCGTAAGCCTCTCCTCTCCGCCAGCTGCTCCTTCCCAGTAACCATCCTGCGAGCCACTCCTCTCTGCTAGCCGCTCACCAATATATCTTTAAGCCCCCCCTAGTACTTAACACAGCACTCAGTGATTTCAGCTCATAGTAGGGGAGCCTCAGTGTTGGTACACCATTGGCCCAAAAAGAATTCAGCTCTGCAGTCTGCAACCAGACTCCTAATAGAATCAAAATTAGCTCTGATATTTCACAGTGGAGAGAGAAGATGGTACAATTGGGGGCCAGAAGGGGCCCATAGCACCAGGTACAAATACCTGTCCCCAAGCTCTCTCAATTCACTGGATTTTGGATCCCATGTCCCTTGCCTAGTGAGTGCTACTTGGTTGATGGCGAGTCCCTCCATCATAAAAGGCCAAATACAGTTCCACTGTCCTTCATTCACATAATCAGGATAACAACACTTTATTCTTCCTGACCTAATAACAGAGAAATTGGGGATCCCACAGCAGCCAAAGTGACCATGCTGTTGGCTCATGCTAAGCGGGGTGGGTGTGCCTATGCAAACGAGATCAGCCCCTGAAGTACTTTTCCACAACTTGCCACAACTCACCACCAGATGTCAGGGTAGACCTCCTCCTGACTCTGCTTACACATGCCTATAGTGCAAAAACCTATGCACAGAAGCCATCCATGATGGGGAAGCAAACAGAAACACCCACAAAAAAGCCAAACCACAACACTGAAAAATCTGATCTGATAATAGAGTCTCCATAAAAACCAGTAGCAGAAAGGGTAGCATTAGAGACACCTTCTTGGTCAAAGCGTTTTGCCGTGGTCATTTATTTTAATATTTGATCCTCTGAAATGGTTCCAGCAGTTCCAGCTTGATAGCTTATGGCTTCAGACCTCTAAAGAACATGTAAAGCTAACACAGAGGGGCCATATGAGATAGCTGAGCAGAGGGAATTAGATTACAACACTATTTGAGAAGGTGCAGAAGGTGACCTAGGGGAAAACAAAGTGCTTTATGTAAATCATGCTTCTGCTTTTGGTCCACAAAAGCAGAAGCATGGGCTGAGGATAAGGCAATAAAGCAAAACAAATTTCATGCAAATGGATGTTTTAACAGACAAAGCATCAGTAAGTAAATTCATTTATTCATGTCTGAATATCGGTGACATCAAAATATACAACAGTCAAATCAGAAGGTGAAATACAACTCATGCTATCAAGCATGCCCCAGGATTTGAAGCAGGACATGCAGATGGCGCCTAAATACATGTACAGGAAGTAAGCACTGAAACTACAGTCGACTAGATCTGCTATATTGCAAACCACACAGCCAGTGCAGAGTCACCAAAGGGGTGAACACAAAACCTTCCTGGGTACAAAGCCAAACACACTTGCCTTTAAACTTCATGGAGATATGTGCCATCACCCGTTACCTTGAATAGAACCTGGATTAAATTTACCTGCTGTCCTTTCCTGGGTTCCATTAGCCTGTGGTCACCCCTAGTGTGTGTGGCCATATGATAGCAGTGACTAGAGTATTTGAAAATCTGGCTTTCCCGTAGCCATTGACTCGTAGATTTTTAAGGCTAAAAGGGAGCACCGTGATCACTTAGTCTGACCTACTGCATAACACTTGCCATGGGACTTTCTTGAATTAATTCCTGCTTCATGCTCAATAGCTGGGCTTGGACCAGAAAAATATCAAATCTTTTTGCCTCAGCGTCACCCCAGGATCTTTGTGTTTATCTGATTATCTACTGGAACCCCCAAGTCTTTTTCAGAGTCACTGCTCCCCAGTCTTCCATCCTGTAAGTATGGCCTGGATTCTTTGTTCCTAGATCTATGACCTCACATCTGGCCAAGAAGCAGTCCCTGTGGGACCCCGTTAGAAACACACCTGTTTCAATTACATTTTGAGACCCCCTCCGGCCATTTTGAGACCATAGCTGGTTTTTAATCCATTTAATGGATGTGCCACAGGTCTCCATCTGCCAGTAGCCCACCAGAGTAAATAAAGCAGCTTCTGACCTTTATAATCTTCCAGCCCTTCTGTCGGGTGAGCTCCAGATCAGCCTCCTTGGGTGACCAGAGACCTCTACCAGGTGACTTTGTTGTTAAGTGGCCTCTCCCCCAATACGCCAATTCTCCTGGCTGGGAGCCAATCTATGGATTATAGGGATTCCATTTCAGTGGGAGAGAATTTAACTGAATGTCCCTCTTTGGTTATGTCTTTGACACCAGCCTTTAGAATTTCAGTCCAACATGGAGGCAAACAGGCAACAGAGACACCTAAGGGGTTGCACATTCAAAATGGACTTTGCAGCTCGGTAAAGATACTCACACAGAGTTCATCATCTTATTCAGAATTCAGAAATTGTCCAGCCAGACTCCCCAAAGCAGCACCATGTTATTTTGCCTTGCTCTGGTTTTCTGAATTCACGTCATGCCGTACCAAATCAAACGCCTTACCACAGTGTAAGTATATACCTTGACCCTATGACCTTTGTCAACCAAACTTGCAATCTCACCAGAAAAGTATATTAAGTTAGTTTGACATGATCTCATTTCCATAAGTCCGCTTTGATAGGCATTAATTATATTCCCCTCCTTTAATTATTTTATTTCCATAGCAGTTGTTTCATTATTTAATGCCCTCCTGACTACCCTAACCAATCTTTCCCCAGAGATTGATTCCCTCTCTACTGAGATGGAAGCCATCCAAACTATACACCTCCCTCTTCCTACCGAGGGTACACAAATATTACACAAAACCCAAACCCTCTACCCAACAACACTTACCTCCCCAATCATTCACTTCCAGAATCTTCTGTCTTCCTTCACTTGGAGGACAGGAAGGACCTCTGGGGAGATCCCTTGGGCACGCCTCTCCTTCAGCCCCTGTCCAAGTTCTCTGAAGTCAGCTATAATCTGTGAATACCACAGGAAGCAATGTCATTAGTGCAGACATTACCAGCCCCAGGGAAGCCTCTTTCACCCTTTCAGACGCCTACACAATCTTGCAGCCACCGCTTGTATCTTGGCTCCAGAGATAGCGCATCATCCAGTTGCTCACTTGTCCCATTGCCAAATGTTCCTTCTAGGTTTTTTTTTAGAAGACCCCCAAATATTTTATTACTCATCTATTATTTCTAGGGGGCCCAGGGCTGTAATTACTGAACATTAATCAGATAATTAGAGTCAGCAAATGATTCTGCTAACAACAAATCTGTCTCCAGTCATCAGAATGATGATAATGTCCCTCACAATGACATTATAATGAAACTAGATGTCTCCCTACACAACATGATGTTCTGGAAATTTCCAAAAACATTGAGGATAGCTTATTTTCTATAATACCCAGAAAGAAAGTAAAGAAAGTGAGGAATACTTGTAGCACCTTAGCGACTAACCAGTTTATTTCAGCATAAGCTTGTCACACTTTTAACAGGGTAGGTAATAAACCATTAGAACAGCTTGTCTGTGGGCTTGTGGTGAATTTGCGATCATGTGGCATCTTTACATCAAGACCAGATATCAGTCAAGAGCTATGCTTTAGTTCAGCCACAAGTAATTTGGCTCGATGCAGGATTCATTGGGTTATGTCTGAATTACACATGAGATCAGACTAAATGGCCATCATGGTGCTATCTGAACTTAAAGTCCAGGAACTTATGAACCTTGTCCTGGTTTGGAGTAGTGTTTCCAGCTGATTTACTTCAAATTACATTCATGAGGTATACCAGCAGGTGAACAACTTGGCGTAGTCCACGTACCCTCATTAGCATATGTTCTCAGAGGATTTGTGGTTCCTTTAATCAACGTGATGCATGAGACTGGAAGCTGCCCTCTCAAATTCAGAGCTCCTCTTCCCCACGGAACTGACCTGCCTCCTGTATCTGACTAGGTCCTTCACACTGGGTACGGCTATTTTAGTGGGTCAATCATCCTCAACCCAGGTTCTTACTTACAGCAACCCTCCTGGGATCTAGCAGAATGGCACAATCGATAATCACTTTATCTAGCAGAATGGCACAATCGACACGTGTCGATAATCATTTGCTTCATCCTTCAGCATTCGCAGCTTGCAGATAAGGGGTAGGGGGTCGTTCCCAACTTCTCAAATGGCAGTGGGGAGAAAAACACAATCATAATGGTCTGACCCGCGCATAACATTGGACCTGAGGGAGGCGAGAGTGAGTGTGATGATTTGGAGTGAGATGAACAGTAGCTGATGTTAGGTCTTGCCCTTTAAACACAGAGCAGCGGCAATCCAAATTGCAGCCACATTTTTCACTGGCGTTTTATTGATATTCATAGCAGCATCATTTGAAGATGTAAAAGAGACAGGCAATCAATTAGTATTGATACAGGTCCTCGTTTTATTCCCAGGCTCATACAAAGTCAAGTGACCATCTCTCTCGTAATGCCCTGCAGTGTTCAGGTCAAGAGAACCGGACCTGACCTGATCAGCAGTCCTCCTTGGGAAAGCACAGAAATAGGAACAGCTGAAAGACCCTGGATAATCATTTGCTCATATAAGCCGTGGAAGAGGGAAATCTGGCCAGACACTAGACTGCATTGACATAGGACCAAGTAGACAAAAATCCCCACCAAAAATTCAAAACCATGCAATAAAGAGACATTGCCAGCTCAGATTTGGTCCCTGTTTATAATAATCCTCTCTCTCACTTTTATCTGCCTCACCTATTTCGCATGGAAGTTCTTTAACGCAGGACCTGGCCTTTACCATGTGTATATACAGCATGCAGGCCAAAGGGGCCCTGATCGCTTTTGGGTTTCTAGGCACTCAGTTTCTGACTCGTTGGCTTGTCATCAATTTTATTTCCTGGGTCTCCTGCTCTGGCATAATGTTAACGTTTGGGTAGGAAACCGACAGCAGAATTTTATAAAAATGATTTTTTTTTCCCCGTTGAGGTGGAAACTTTTTGGTTGGTGCTTACCCACGATTGTTTAATCATTTGTTCCACTACCTTTCCAGGTATCAAAGTTAGGCTAATGGGTCGATAATTCTCACCACTCTTTGTTCCCCCTCGGTGGTTGCCCTTTTCCAGTTGTTTTGGGACCTCACCCATTCTCCACGAGTTCTCCAAGCTAATCCCCAACGGTTCCAAGCCCTGGTCTACACAACACACTTATGTCGGTCTAATTATGTCACTCACAAGTGTGGAAAATCCCCTGAGTGATGTAGTTATACCAGCCTAACCCCCAGTGTAGACAATGTTATGTTGACTGGAGGGCTTTTCCGTCGATATAGCTACTGCGTCTCAGGGAGGTGGGGTTCCTACGCCAGTGGCTAGGAGTTGTGATGCAGGAGGGGGTGCAGGCTCTGGGAAGGAGTTTGGGTGCGGGAGAGGGCTCAGGGCTGGGGCAGGGAGTTTGGGGGTGGGAGGAGGTGCAGCATGTGGGCTCTGGGCGGTACATAACTCAGGTGGCTCCTGGAAGTGGCCAACTCCTAGGCACAGGGGCAACCAGGTGGCTCTGCGTGCTGCCCCTGCCTGCAGGTGCCATCCCCGCAGCTCCCATTGGCCACAGTTCCTGGCCAATAGGAGCCGTGGAGTTTGCACTCAGGGTGGGGGCAGCTCACAGAGCCCCCATGGCCGCCCCTGTGCCAGGGGTCAGAAGGACATGCTGGCCACTTCTGGGAGCCACGTAGGCAGCCTGCCTGCCCTGCTGCAGGCGGCCAACGGGACTTCTACTTGCCCTTCAACTCCATTCCACAACTTCCCTAGGCAGTTTGTTCCATCGTCCCACTGTTCTTGCAGTGAGGAAGTTTTTCCTGAGGGACAGGAACAGTGAAGAGTGGAGAGCTCAAGGTCGTCACTGCTCAGTAGCTCCCCCTGAAGTCGGTGCAGCACTATCTTCCTTCACTGCTCCGGTTCCCCACGCCGTCAGGATTCAAGCCAGCTTGGCTAGGCTGCTGAGTCAGGGCTTTTCCTGCATGGACGTGCACTAACAACGACCTCGGCAGGTTTGCTTTTCAAAATGCAGCAATTCGCTAGGGCCAACCTTTTCCACCCTGATTTGCGGTGCCTCCGCTGAGCTGGGCCCTACCCTGAGCATCTGAAACCCCAAGTGACGTGGGAAGCGCCTTTTAAAACCTGGCACGACTTGGTGTCTGAAGCTGGGCCCCCCACAAGGGACGCCCCAGAAAGAGAAGTTGTTGGCAAGTCTCTGATGGGACAGTGAGGAACAGCAAGACAGAGGGTGGAAGCCCCTGACCGGCCTTGGGCAGTTCTCCCATTGGAGCTCTGCAACATCTGGCCAGCTGTGGGCTGCTAAGTTAATTAGCACTTTGCAGTGTGGACTGTTTGGAACCGTGGTGCAAGCAGTGCCTCAACACCCCAGCTCCTTGGAGAGTTACTAGCCCGAGTAAGTGCTGAGTAATTCTGCATGTGCCCACTGGGCCTGTCAATCTGTCTCCATGTGACTAGGCAGAGAGGGCGATCATGGATCTCGGACAGCGGGCAGGGTAACCATGCGTTTCTTTTCTCAGAGCTTCACGAGGAAGCGGGAGAGCCGTAATTCAAGGGCCTCCCCGAGAGTTTTTCAAATTCTTCACTACGGGAGAGAAGATCTGGAAAGACGCTTTCCCCGTTGCAGCACCCAAAAGCGGTTTCCAGTCTGTATTTCAATGTAACGTTTTGCACGGACACAAAGAACCATGTGAACACAATGAAGAGAGGCTTAAAAACCTAAAGATGGCCTGGGCACAGTATTTCAAAAGTGCGCCGGTGCCGTGAATCAGGAGATGGATTCACCCACCAGTCTCCGTGCAGTAACGAAAGCTACTCAGTAGCCTCAGAGGTCATGTCTCCGGGCAAGGCAACAGGAACTCATCCCTAGGGAGACATTCTTGAACCTATTAAGGTGATGTGAGAGTCCAGTGGAGATTGGCAAGAGACTTGAGTGGCATGCGCCCTACGAGCCCCGTAAAATACCTCACCGCAGCCACCTGCTTGCTGTTGACCTTCCCGAGAGATTTCATTTTCACTCTGGAAGTTTCCTTGGCTAAAAATAAAACCATTTTGGATGATTTGAGCCCTCGTGCAAGGCACAGAGCTGTTATATCGGGGGAGGGAGACTTGGGCCACAAGCCGGCCCAGGCTTAGTCTTGTCTACACTTACAGCACTGAAACTGTGCCGCTGTAGCACTTAGCGAAGACATTACCTAGGCCAACGGGAGAGCTTCTCCCATCGGTGTAGCTACTCCCGCCCTGGTAGGCGGGTCCCTGTCGACAGGAGAAGCTCTCCCCCCCCCCATGTTGACACAGCGCTGTCTACACCAAGGCTTAGGTCCGTATAACTAAGTAGTGTAGACCGAGCCTTAGACTTGTGCTTAACTACACTTCTGAGTAGTTCCATGGAATTCAATGTCAAGTTAAAAGTACATGTAAGCATGCAGGATCAGGGACGTCCCACCCCACCCCCCCACCACCTTTGGGCCAGTTAAAAGTCGTTGTCCTGGAGATCCATTCACTCCTACACAGTCAAGGCGGCAATCCGTTTTCAAGTGCTGTGTTTCAAAGCTTCAGGACTGCCTGGCTGCTCCCTTGTATCCATAGCACCCTCTGCTGCTCTCTCTCAAAATAACAGAATCCTATTTCTCCCTCTCCTTCTCATTTTCTCTCTTTCAAGACGGGCTTCCACCTACCAAAGGCTCTTTCCGCCTTGCTACCTTTCCCAAAGGGCTGGAAGTAAAAAAAAAGAGAAAATGCATCACATTTCTTGTCAGCTAAAATGAGAGTATTGCTGCGTGAGGAGGGGAGTTGTTTTAGAAGCAGGGGTTCTTCTCTAACTCTATGGTTGTATCTAGCTTGAATTTTCACCTCCTCTCAAGATAAACGAGAACAGGGAGAGTCAATTCGCAGACATCAGTGTTATTCCTTCTCGATGTGCTCCTATCAGAAAAGTAGGTACCAAAAACATGGTGATAACCAGTGTGTGTTAGTGATGTATTAATTGGCGGCAGCAGAAAAGAGAAGGCAATTTACAGGTATTTATAGCTCACGAAAGCGTATGCTGAAATAAACTAGTTCGTCTCTAAGGTGCTACAAGTATTCCTCGCTTTCTTTAGGTATTTCTCTCTTCACTGTCATATGTAATGGGAAAGCCTAAGGGCTTGTCTACACTGCCCCACAATCTGCACTCCAGGGGTGTGAATAGGAGCCCACCCCAGAGTGCTACGCTGCAACTCCCCTGTGTGGCCATCACAGGTGCGATCGAGAACGTTCCCAGTTCTTGGTAACACAGTCCTTTTCCAACCGGGCTACATTAATGCGAACCAGGAACTTTTCAGTTCATGCCCGCAGCATCCACGCAGGGAAGTTTTAGTGCAACACAGCTGTTCACACCTGCATAATTCAAACGACTAATGCTGTCAAGCCCCGGGAGGCCTGCACCGCTCTGCTATCACCTAATAGTAGCCTCTACTAAGACTATGACATAGCAGAGCAGCGCCGGCCTAGCATTCTGCGGGTCCTGAGCTGATCCAAGACACTAGAGCAAAAGCCAGATATGCAAACTGATGTCTAGAGAAAAGCTAAGCACCCCTTCTTCTGGGTTGGCCATGGGGTCCTTCCGCCAACCTGGCAAAGCCACCATCTTCAGATCACCAGCATTTCCATTTGAAACTCTGGGAAGGGCCACACAGCGACACCAGCCCTAGATGTGGAACTTAATTGCTTAGATGTTAGTGTCTGTTTAGTGACTGGTTCCAGACACACCATAGTAAG
The DNA here is from genome assembly GCA_032164245.1 of Sternotherus odoratus. Lineage (NCBI taxonomy): Eukaryota > Metazoa > Chordata > Testudines > Kinosternidae > Sternotherus > Sternotherus odoratus. The sequence continues at coordinate 83,060,505 of JAVMKO010000009.1, read as the reverse complement.
GGCGTCTCTTCAGCAGTAGATAGGGAAGCTGACTTTTATTTTAGCGTCTTCGGAAAACATGTATTGCAGCATTGCACTGGGAAATGCTATTTTGAACAGCAACTGATTTCCTCATGTAACCTGTGACAACAACATACCCATTGGAGTGCCCAGTTGGAGACCTCTGTAATACAGCATGGGAACTCCCTGCAGTGGGGCAAAATAAAGACAGAGACATAGGACCAGGTTTTAACTTGGAGTGCTAGTCTTAATTCTCAACCTTTCCATGGTTTTGGGATGCTTTCAATCAACATCTTAGTGAGCGGGACATAACATTTTGTGGCTTTCTATATCCTTATGCTAAATACTGTTAAGTTGTCATTGGAAACATGGTAGTTACAGTCCTGTCAGTGTTTCAATTATAAACCCCCTTTGCTGGGATTTAATACACAGTTCATGCTTTCAGCCAAGATTTTTTTTCCCTTTAAAATTTCATTAACGTCTGTTGATTGAGTGAAAACCAGTGACACTTTCTGTGGCTTCAGATGTTAATTTTTCTATAGAGCGAGTATGGAAGTATGTTGCAGGCAATTAGTCTTTAATGGGGACTAGTCATCACTGACCTTTAATATTTCAAAAAGAAACAGGAATCCTCTCTCTCCAAACTAACATTTCACAGATTCCTTAGGGGTAGAGGCAATAATTCCCCACTATAACAATGTCTGAAATAGGCAAATTAATGGCAACACATTCTATTCTTAGATCCTCCATCTCTTAATCTCCAGGATACTGCTCTGCTCACATGCATGTGATTCCCAGCAAACAACATGGGAACTACACATTACATGCCCTGAAACTGTAAACACATATGTGCTTAACTTTTCACATGGTGAGTAGCACACTGAGTTCAACGGGCTTTGGATCAGGCCCGTGGAAGAGCTGATTATCGGAGCGGAGATTCAGCAGATTTTCCTCCCCTATCAATGTAATGGCTGCGTTACGGGTTAGCAAAATACATCGTTAGACCATCTTAAATCACCAGAGAGTTGCAAGGCAAGTGTTGTGGTGGTTTACCACTAATGAGCCCTTTAAGAGGCTGGAAGAAGAGATAAATGAGAGGAATATTCTCTTTTAACAACTGCAGCAAGCTCTCCAGGAGAGATCCAAACTCTGTCAAATAACCTCTTACATGATCTTCCACTCACTGCACATCCCCACTGAAGAGTCTGCCTGCCTTTGCTCCTTAGTACTGACTGGAGTTTGTCTGCCAGCTTCCGCCTGGTGGGACAGAATTCCCGAAGACGGCCGCGTTGCCGAGCATGCTGGTCCGCTGTGCTCTCGCAAAGATGCAGTTGGTCAAAATCACTAAGATGGAAACAGTTGTGTTTGCAAGAAGCTCTGTGAAATGTTGATAACCTAGCGTCCCTCACATTCTGACTGCCTTTTTGCAGCCTTTTCTACCGCAACCTGAACGCCGCCCATACTCCTGGCTGGAGCGAAGAACAGCTATCACGCTGGATCCTATCACAAAGGCCAGTCCAGGAACTGGCCAGCAGGAGGTGGTAGTGTAGCAAACGGTTTCATGTAGCACCTTCTTCACACTCCAACTTCCATCTACAAACTATTGTGCTGGGCCCAGCGTAGCTAACTTGATTTATACACAAACTGCTGGTGTAGAGTAGACGATACCTGATATTATTCCCCAATTCAGATCTCCTCTGTCACAATCCTGCAATCTCACTGCCCAGCTGGCCCCTTAGAGCCTGGCCTCTGTGTCTCTTTCCAAACCCAGCTCTCCAGGTGGGTTTTCAATGTCCCCACAACTTTTTTTTTTCAAATCAGCGTCCTCTCCTTTACTCACAGCGTCTCTTTCTGGATTTTAATGATACAAACAGCAGTCCTGCAGAAGCAATCATCTCCCTTACCTGAAGTGAAATTGATTCACTTAACATTATAGGTTTTCCATCAGTGAACATTCAATTCACAATTTCAGCGTGTTTTGTCTTGCTTTGCCATAATGGTGGATAGAGACTGCCAGAGACCTTTACAGGATAACAGAGAACTCATTAATATAATAATAGTATCTTAAGAATTCATTATAATGTATATGGGCAGCACTATTTATGGACTTCTTTTCCTTTCCAAGTTTCCTTTATATTTTAGTCCTTAATCTTCTGACAGTGTGCTTCATTCTCCTAATACAATCCTGTAGTCTGGTACCAGAGTCACCGATAAATTAAAGAGCCAAATGATTTGGTGTAACCATGCCTGCATGTGCCAAAAAAACTCTTGACTGGGACGAGTGTATTTAAGCTATAAAGTATATGGAGACAAAGATCAAATTAGGTGCCCTTTACGATGCCATTATGCACTTGTGTGCATGTAGCTACTTGATGACTCACTGGAAAGGCTCCTCCTGATGGCTGTCTCGGGAATTAGCTTTCCAGCATACGTAGTGTCTCTTACTGGCCGGTGTCTTGCCTGCTTGTCCCCCATGTCCCTCCTGGACCCTGGTGCCCCAGCTCTACCCCACCACACTGTGGGTCTCCCCTCCCAGAGGAACCCCCAACCCTCTATCCCCACCTTGCCTCAGTGGCTACTGCCAGTCCTCATCTAGCCCCACTCTAGGGTGACCAGCTGGGAAGAGTGAAATATCAGGACACACTCCGTGAGCGGGGGAGGGGGGGGGGGCACCAGCAGGGGGCGGGGCATGAGCGGGGGGGCGGGGCACCACAGGCAAAGGTGCAGAGCCCTGATCGGAGCCATGAGAGGGGGCACACAGCCCTAGGAAGCTGAAAAAAGTCTGTAGAAAGCATGGGGTCAGGGGCACAGGGCTCCGGCTCCAACCCCCGGCCAAAGCTGCAGGACAGACATTGGGCGCAGGATCCTGGTTGCAAAGTCAGACCCAGCCTGCTCTGGGTAGAATCAGCATGTGCAGAGCAGGTGCCTCCTTTCCTTGGCTCTGCCATGAGCAAGGTGGTCTGCACACACTCTGCTGGGGAGGAGGATGCAACCTCTGGCACTTACCTATGCCCAGAGACTTCCCCCCAATACATGCACAGTGTGTTGTTCACACTACCCCTCCTACGCTCCCCCGCCTGTAGATAAATCTCTGCATTATGCATTTTTGTTTAACTTTTATATGACTTTTGTATTATGCCTTTTCATATAATCTTGTTTTAGAAACTCTGTATTGAACTTTGGTAATATGTTATAGCCCCTAAGGTAGTATAATTAAGGTAAAAGAAAAATGTCTCTGCTAGGAGTAGAATAAGATCTTCCCCTCCACTTTATAATCATATAGTGATTACCTGCAAGCAACGGGGGGCTTGCAAGTAATCACTGCTGCATCATGCAACAAGGCTCCCCTCCCCCAAACGCCAGAGGGACCTGTCACCTGCCAGGGGCCAAGGGAGTCCCAGGCTGGGGGTGCTTACCTGGGGTGGCTGTCCTGTCCTGGGGAGTATCTGGCAAGCAGGCAGGTTCATTCGTCTGCTCCTCTCCTGTAGCTGCTCCTGGGATCCAGTGAGGTGGGGGGATGCCTGGGGCTGGGGCCAGCCAGGAAGTATCCAGCAGGGTGGCTGGCTGGATCCAGGTTTGGGAGGTGGGGCTGGGGGGGGTCTCTTCCCCCACCCTCTTCTGCTGGCGCCTGCACCATGCATGCCCCACAGGCAGCAGGAAGGTGAGAGACCTGTCCTCCTGGCCATCATCACCTCTTGGGGTGTGGGGCCAATTATGGACTCAGCAGGGGGGGAGGGGCGCAGGAGCAGGCCACGGTAGATGGAGGCTCTCTGTTTCGGTGTGGGGGGGGAGTGGGCTCCCCCCTCCTTACAGGCAGCAAGCAGCATGCTTCTGAGGCAGGCAGGGGGGCAGAGACAGAGCTCTCCTGACCTGGGCTGGCCATTGCTTGCTGCTGCCAGCCCACCTCCTGCTACCCCCCTGAAATGCTGTGCTGTCTCCCCTCACCCCCCCCCCTTCCTGCGGGCCGGCCGGGCGCTGCCTGATTGTGTGGGAGGGTCCTCCCCAGTCTCTGTCAGCCGGAGAGGTGGGGGGGAAAGGACAGGAGCAGGCTGCGATCTGTCTCGGGGCAGGAAGTTAGCTGCAGCACTCTCCCGATCCGAAACTTTAGAGATGAGCCCTGCCTGGGCAGGGCTCACGCAGGCAGCACATGGCTGCCTGGAGCAGTGGGCGGGGCCATGTTGCCTTCATGAGCCCTGCGCGCCAGGGATCATCTGCAAAAATCGGGACAAGACGAGTCACGACGGGAGTCTGATCGGGACTCGGGACAGACACACAAAAATCGGGACTGTCCCGATAAAATCGGGACATCTGGTCACCCTACCCCACTCACAGGGGCTGACTGCAGTCACTCATCATTGGCAAGGGGTTAGGACCAGCTGCCTCTGCCTATCCCTGGGCTGTATCTCTGCAGTCCCTCTGTAGCAGGGGTTGGCGACCTTTCAGAAGTGTTGTGCCGAGCCTTTATTTCTTCACTCTAATTTAAGGGTTCACGGGCCAGTGATACATTTTAATGTTTTTAGAAGGTCTCTTTCTCCAAGTCTATAATATAGAACTAAACTCTTGTTGTATGTAAAGTAAATAAGGTTTTTAAAATGTTTAAGAAGCTTCATTTAAAATTAAATTAAAATGCAGAGCCCCCCAGACCGGTGGGGGGACCTGGGCAGTGTGAGTGCCACTGAAAATCAGCTCGCGTGCCGCCTTCGGCACCCATGCCATAGGTTGCCTACTCCTGCTCTGCAGCCTTCCCCAAGGCCTGCAGCCTGGGAGTTTACCAGGAGCCCCCCCAGCTCCCTTTCCCTATTCCCCAGCACTGCTCCAGTTCAGGTACCTTGCTCCCAGACAGCCTTTCCCACGCCAGGGCTAGAGTGAGACTCCTCCAGCTTCTGGACCCTCAGCCCTCTTATCACTGAGCTGGCTACAGCTGTGGCTGCTTCCCCAGTCAGCCTCGCTTGGCTGCTTTTAACCCCTATTGTCTAGGAGTGGGGCAGCCACCCCTCTACAGTGCATCAGTTCCATGCTATACAAAAATAGCTTCTGATAGTGCCCTCTTCACTAGTGTCTGAACCCCTCCCAGGCATGTCTCAAGCAATGGGACTGACCTCTGCCACACGTGGTTTGTTCTCTCTCTGGTCCTAGCCCCATGTCTGTAGCCCTGGACTCTAAGACTTGCTTTCCCAGGATCCTGCTGCTGCATGGATGTACCCCGAGAAAGCTCTGGCTCTGCGCATAGAAGCTTTACCCAGATGGCTCCACTGTGCTCGAGGAGAGCGGTCGTCAACCCTAGTCCTCATCCTGGAGCTTTAGACTCCGAGTGCCTTGAACACAAGGTCTGAAACCTAGACCGTGACTGTCTATTCGATGGGAAGCCAGCATAGAGAGTGCAGAGCACGCGAGATGTGCTCTCAGTGGCGGAGGGGCGTGTGCTGCACTTCAGCCTTGTGGAAGGTTGGCACCGCACCTGAGCTTGGATATGGCTTTAGAAGTGAAATGTAGCTAGCAACAGTCACCAGACCAGGGGCTATTTATCAGCTAATGAAGTTTGTTGCATTTTTCTCTAAGATGGTGAAAACGTAGCTGCCACCGTATTACTAAATCATAACCTGACTGTACTTTTAAAAGTATTGTAGTTAGTTCCTCAACTAATTATACGATTAAATTATTCTAGAAAATAAACACTTGGAAGTTTCAAGGAAGAGAAACTCATGAATACTAAAAACTCCCAACGTTAGCATGATTGATTATATAAACAAACGCTGTATTTATTGAAGAAGTGTTATGAAAAAAATATCGCTTTCATCAAGTTTTAAGAGAACAGTTGTAGAGCAGTGGGGGGGAAATGTAATTAAGTACACCCTGAAACATTTTACTGATTGAATCCATGACCCTAGCACTCGTAAGGTCATCAAATGATAGATTAGCGCTGCATAGAATATCACGAATGGCGTTTCTGCCAGGAAGCTCATTATATGAGATGTCAGGTCATGTAAATCACAGGAAACAAATACACCCATCCATCAGAAAAATGCAGAGAGTCATTAAAGGCAGCAGAGTAGAGTTGAATTATTTTGCAAAATTTATTTCAACTATTAAAACACAAAGGGATGACACAAAATTGTCCTTTAAACAAACAAACTAAAAGCATATAGACAGGGAGGTTTTGTTTATAAATGTTTCATATCTGCAAGCCGCTATAGCCGTAAACTCAACCTGCGGAGTCGAAAGAAAGGAATAAAAAATGGCAATGATCCAATATTTGGGTCTTACAATATTTTTCTTTTATTCGGGAGAGAGCTATTCTTCTTACATCTGAATAATCAATGTGAGATAAGTCAAAATAGAGTGTAATTACTTCATGCGAGTCATTTGTTATGGTCCTGTATGCGCAGACAGAACAGAAATTACTACTGCTACTTGACAAGCAATTTTTTCTTAAGAGCTGCACCAAGTGGTTTGGCAGAAATATGAGCATGCTCAAGGCGGGGCTAACCACCAGCCAGGATAGAAAAAACAAAACAAAACGTAGCACAATTACAAGCTGCCAAATATTTGGATAGAAAGAAAGATGGCATCCGTTTACCCATGTATCATCGAAGTAAACTGGTCTCCATTCATGGGTACTTTCCTTTGCTTAGGAAATGTTGCAGTGTAAGAATATTGTGATGCCCTCTCATTTGCTTATCACTTGCTTCTTTGGGGCCCAGTTCATCCCTGTTACGAGTTTTAATAGGGTTTAGCTATTGTGGAGAAGTAGCTTTCCCCACTACATGCCCTCCTCATACAGTGGTTGACTGCTTACAACCCAGATAATGATGACAACATTGAAAAGCACTGGAAATTACAAACAGGCCGAATTTCTCCATGTTGAATGTAAATAAAAAGATCTAATTTACTTTGTAAATATTCAGCTGGAAAATGCTTAAAGGACATTGTTTTATACCAATAATGTAAACATCAATGGCAGATTGAAAGGAGGTTTTTAGACCTTTCAGACTAGATTTCTGTATTAACTAGTTAATTAATATCATTAAAGAGAAAAGCAAGAGATAACGGTTGAGTTTTCAAAGGTATTTAGGGAATTTGGACACCACTTCACTGAAATGAATGGAACTATGTGTCTAAATCCCCTAGACAGCATTGGAAAATCACAACCAATACTTAGGACTAATATAGACTGATTGGCTGAGCAGTCACGAGAGATATTCTAATGATTGTAGTTGCTTTATTCCATCATTTGCTACTGAAACTCTCACTAAATCTCACTTTAGAAGCACCACATGAAAGGGCAGGAAATGAAAATGTAAAATAGGCCAAACTGTGCTTTGTGAATGATGATTGCAGTGGTTGATGGAAGTTGTTTGTGTAACTGAAAGAAGAAATTAGGCCTGACAATGGAAAAGAATAAGGCAGCTTCACTGAATCTTTCACCTGCTGAAAAAATATTGACACTGTGCCATTAACGTGAGTGTGACAGGTACAAAGTGGATATTTCTTCTATAGTCTGTTCGTTGCTGGTGAAATTTGTATGCACCCAACTTTGCTGGGGGAGGAAGCTCTGAAACCCTTGCCAATGTCAATTTCAGAGTGTTCCCTGCTGACAACATGAAATGCCTAGTCCCGCTGCAAGTGGCTAAAGGAAGCGCTAGTCCAGCACCAGAAAAACAATCAACACAATTTCAGCACCAGAGAAGTGAAAGCTCTCCCCACCAGGAGGGGGAAATCATTGCCAACAGTATCTTGGCTCCCCTGGCAGCCTGGCAGAGCAGCTCTTCAGCTAGGGGTAAAATCCTTTCCTGACACCCGTATTTTCCAGTCAGAGATGTGACGGGGGCATTCCCACAAACACACGGCCAACGTGACTAGTACCGCAGGGTCACGGAAGAACTGTAATCAAAATAATCATTTCCTGACTCTCTCTGGCTCACATGCCTACGACAGTGCTGAGAATGGAACGCGAGGACAGGACAGTCGGAACGGTCGAGGGGGAAATCAATACCATCAGCTGCTGTGCCTTTTGCCACAGGAAAGGCCCTCAACGTCACGAAAGATGAAAACAAACCTAATGCGGTCAGTGCTGCAGGTTGAGGCTGTGAACACTGGAGAGGAAAGATGGCCTGGAGCGAGCATTTCCAGACTCAGCGCAAGGGTGTGGAGGCTGGGACACAGGGTGGATATTTCAACTGGCTGACCTACAGCTGGCGTGGTTTGGAGCACTATCACTGCCCCCAGAGCTGTACTGAGGATTGAAATCACTGCATAGGCTTACGCGAGGAACCAGGGGCTACGGTCTCACTCTTAGAAGTAGGCCCTTGTGAAGTCCTTCCTGGAGAGCTCTCAACATGGAATAGCCTCCCCAGTGTACAGGGGGACAGCAGCTAGTTGAGCTGGCTGGGAATTTAAATTCCAAGACCTTGGAGGTGCAGGGCTTAGATCCCGCAGTGCTATGTGGTCTCCTGATTGTGAATGCTGGCTCGGGTAATATTTGATTCTAGAGATGCTCCCATGGCTACATTTGTGTCTGGAAAGCCCTAGTGGCTGGTGCCCTACATATGGGAGGTGGGTTGGCTAACTGCATCACGTCCTCCAAACTTCAACTGGATCCAGCTGCCAAGTTCCCAGCCACGTGAACCCCGGGAATGCTGACGGAGAGCGTAGCGGGGATGGCGAGGCACTGAAGGAAGCTGGTGGTCCTTTCCCTCCCCCTTTGGGAACACAGAATGGGGATGTATTTCTCCCACCTCACCCCTCTCAGCAAACACTCTCTGTCCCACTCTCACCCCTTGGCTGTATTGTCTGACCTGCACCGACACGTCTCCTGGTTTGCATGGCCTGTAATTGTTTCTGTGCTAATTGGGGCAGCGGTGAGCATGACGGGAGATATACAGTCATTGCTCAGGGGCACATTACTAGCACTGCTCTGTTTCCCAGAGTCCCGTTAGGCGTGAATTATTAATATTGTTTATTATAACAGGAGGTCCTATTAAAATTGGCTGGAAAGAAGGCCTGCATTCCTAACATGGCTTATTAATAGCAAGAAATTAGCCCGTCTCTTTCGGAGAGCTGGAGGAGAACCTGTGAGCAGGTATGCTTTCGGCAGGCACCCCTGGGAGAACAGCTGAATTTGCCTAAGTGCAATATAGCGACTGTGGTTTGTTAAAACTGGAGAGAGTCTGTTTTGGTTTAATGGAAGCCATGCAGGAGACCCTAACTTAGCAACGTTCCCAGCTATGATTTATTGGCAGCACTTACCCTCACACTAGCGTTTTCAACCCCTTTCCCTCTCTTCTCTGCTAAATGTCATTTTCGGATTTACTGCCACATTGGTTTATTGAGGGAAAAACCTGAATAACTCTGTCCTCGGCGGTATTTACTCCTATTTAACTATCGTGTTTCTCCATCCATTGTCGAGATTTACAATGGAACTAGCTTCTGTCCCTCGTCGTCATTTCATCAAACGACGGGGCAATCATTTTTAACGCCAGCAAGCGGACAAGAAAATGAGGAAAGTAGATAATGCCAACATGTTCGTCTGCCTTCCAATGCCTCGGGGAAGGGGGCACGGGAAGGAAGAAGCTGAAGGCATACTAAATAAAACAATTTCCCACGGTGTTCCTTTTTAGTATTGACATTTCCTCTAGGCTTCCTCATGGACCTCTGTGCCCCTTTGCCTGACAGCCTTACATGTTGAACCAACCTGCACTGAGCAGATACACCATCCTTTCAGAAGCTTCCTGTAGTGCCTGCCATGATCCAAGGGCTAGGTTCACAAGCTAATTGTTTATCTAATTTTAATTGCTAATGGCTGCCTGTGGTGTTGCTGCTCCCTGTGCTAAAGTTATCTGTCAAATCGCAATGTTATTGAAAAGAATTGCTCCAGGAAGTCTAAAGTAACTGCAGTAGAAGGGAATTGGGGGTTGCCAGCAATCGAGGAAGGATTTGTGTCAGATGCATGATGGGGTTGGGGTGCTTTTTAATACGCATGCTTTCAAAACCATCAGTTCTTCCCTGACAAATGGCACATTGATTAGTAGATTAGTGCAACAGTCTGAAGACCTACACGTACTCTCATGACTGTGTCACCTGACATGTGCAAAGCTGGAGACATTGCTAAAGAAAGTCCTGTCTATACCTCCACCGATGCTGGAGATGGAAATAATTGGAACTGGCCAAGCTATTGCAGCTTCGTACTGAGGATCAGGGCCGGCGACAGGGGGGTACTACGGATAGAGCTGTACCGGGCCCCGGACTTAAGGGGGGCCCCCTTAAGTCCGGGGACCGGTACACAGCTGTACCCGTAGTCGTCCCACCTGGGCACCGCATCTCCCTGGCCGCTCTTTCCTGGGCTGTGTCCACGTGTCAGTGGCCGGCTGCCTCCCGAGGCCTTCAGCCGGCGGCTCGTCCCGCGCCCCAGGAGCCGCCCCGAGGCACCCCCGGCTGCAGCGCTTCCCCCGCCCACCTGCAGCAAGAGCCGGGCCAGCCCTTGGCGGCGGGGGGGGGGGGAGCCCCTCGGCACCACAGGATGCCGGCTCCATCGCCTCCCCCGCCCCAGCGGCTGCAGAGGACTGGCCGGGCACGCCGCTCCGCGGGGGCGGGGGCCAGCGAGGCGTGGGTGCGGGAGGGAAGGAGGTTTGGTGGGGGGGAGGCTGAGCTGGGCAGGTCAGGCATGGGGGGAAGGAGAATAGGCTGGGCCCCCAACGATCAGAGTAGGGGCCCCCAAAATTTCTGTCGCCGGCCCTGTTGAGGATACAAGACAAAGACTCGCATGATGAAGTTTAGCTAACATCAGAGAGCACATAAAGGCAAGAAGTGGCTAGCAGGGACAAACCTGTGCCTTTTTAAATCCAGGAAATAAAATAACTTGTGAGTGAAGTTGGGTGGGGAGGTGGTGGATTATTTTGAAGGCGATTTGGAAAGCAGGCGGTCCGTATTGTTGCTTCAGTTAGAAGAGTCATTGCATTAACTCACTGCATTGTTCCTGATTTACCCCAGTGTTACCAAAAGTCTGAATCTGCCCACAGAAACAATTCTTATTATTTGAAATCATTAACAAAAAAATACAGATCAAGTTTAAACTTCACAAATAAATTTCAAGTCCCAAGTAGTTGCAATGCCATAAATGCCTCCTTTACTTATCTGCCAAGGCCCAAGTTTGGGGATTTTAGGGATCTCCTGCAGCCACTACTGACCTCACTAACTACAGCACCCCAGATGCAGATTCCTCCAACCTTTTCGGTGGCCGTGATGTCAGACTGCCGCAGGCAAATCAAAGATGCCTGAACTCTGCTCCTAGTGGGTCACAGGCCTAGCTACTGATTTCAATTTCTTCTTGAGCAAGTGGGTCTCATGAGATCAATTGACAGAGCGACCAGTGATGTACTTGGGGAGCATTCTCAGTGAACAAATCAGGAAGATTTCCCTGCTGCCTAAGGTTGCCAACTTTCCAACTGCAGAAACACCCCTGCCCCACCTCCTGCTGTGCCCCTTCTCTGCCCCCGCTCACTCCATCCTGTCTCCCTCCGTCGCTGGGCACTTCCGGGAGCCGGATGGAGCCTGACTTAGCCCCGCTGCGCTGACAACCAGACTTTTAACGGTCTGGTCAGGGGTTCTGACTGCAGATGCGAGGGTCCCTTTTCAATGAGACATTCCGGTTGAAAACCAGACACCTGACAACCCTACTGCTGCCTCCGATGAAGTTCACCCCCCCACACTCGTGACGCACATTTCCTCTTCACTGGATTAGGACTAAGAGCAAACACTCTCATTCAATGGAAAGATACCCCAGTGTCTTATCCCTCCTATCTGAAAGAACATGCCCAACTGAGAACAAGAGAGATTCTCCAATGAATGATATTCTGAAATTTTGTTCTGGAAAAATGTAAAAGAAATTTGGTTTTGACAAGTAAGGCAAAAATAATTTCATTTCAGTAAGGTCAGCAAGTAGCATTTCAACATTATCAATCAATTTATAGTAAATAATATAAAAGTCAATGTTATAACATATTAGAACATGTCAAGTTATGTCATGTGACATGTCATAATACAGTAGTCAACATGTTTCAACTTTTAATATATTATAATTCCTATACAATATATAACTTATTTTATTTTATATTTTATATTGTTTTCAATTTTATTTTGTTTACGATTTTAATTTTCAATTATATTCAAACATTTAATACCTTTTAATGAGCGAAATAATATAATTATTGGCGATTGGTAATTGGTATTTGAATTGGTAATAGGCTCCTACTGCAATAGGTAGAATATAAAAAAGAAAAAAGAAATATAAAAAATATAAAACCAAATAAAATCTGAAGTTAAATATATAAATGTATAAAATTTAAACCCCCCACATCTGGATAGCTGGCTAGGGAGTCAGGCCGTGGGGAGCCAGTCAGCTGACCATGCCGCCATAGAGCCAGCCAATTGGGGAACAGGCAGGCAGCTTTCAATGGAGCGTGTAACAGTGGCAAATGAAAACCCCTCCTCTCCTGCATAAAACGTGGAGGGGAAGAGAAGGAACATTTCATCAGAATGGCTGTGCAGCACATCCAAGGCTGATGGACTGCACTAGAGTGACCTGTTTCGAATTATAATTGATTTTCATGTTGTTAATCCTTTCGGATGGCTGCATGGTTGTTTTATTTTATTGCTAGGTTGCTTGTAAACTCTTCAATAAAGCTGCAGCCTTCTCAGCCACATACTCAATTGAGCCCTGAATTACTGTTTTGGGGTTGGACGTGGTGCGGGAGGGGCCTCGCCAGGCTGGGAAGCCAGGTGACGGAATACTGCCCAAATCTTTTCTAGTAAATCAGATTTAATACTTTTACGCTATTACAAGCTCCATTGAAAACAGTGCAGAAACTCTTAGTAAATATGTCCCCTAGGTGCCTTATATCTGTATTTATTCCGTCTTTGGAAATTCATTCTTTTTCCCAGTTCAGTTTTTGCTTCTGGGTTAGTTTTTATCCAACATGATTTAATTTCATGCCCGAGATTGGGCTTAAAACTTGCACCATGATATCTAAATAAGTTCATTAAATGCTGTAAGTTTCTCTGGTTACAACTATAAATTCATCAGCATGGAAATAATGACATCTTAAACCTATTAAATTTAAAATATCTTTACGCTCAACCCCGGAGCTCAAATATGTCAGCCAATAATAATCAAATGCCACCCAAACACTGAAAATTTCCAGGGAAGAGAAAATGAGCTGGTTTGAGTATGCCTGGAAGGTAAATCAGACTGTCAAAATCCTGTCATTCATGGGGAAAAATTTACATAACTCACATTAGATACATCAGATCAACTGGAAACTGAGAGAGTTTAAATGTTAGAGGGAAAGAATTCTACTGGAAGATCACCTTTGTGGGAGACAAAAACCTAGGCATCTGATGCTGAATGCATGCAGAACTCCCTGAGCCACGGGGCTCTGATCACCTCTGGTCAATGACTGAATGTGGTGGCTAGATGGGAAAGGGCATGGATTGGACTTTCCTTCACTCCCACGGTCTTCGCCAGCAGCATTCTCTTGATTCTCCTCTCCTCTGTCTGAAATACCCCTCAGCCTTGCTTCCCTGCAACCAAGAGACCAACTAGCAGGGAAGACAGTGACACGAAGATCCAACATTACCGGAGAGTTTGAGACAGCTGATAACATTCAGTATCAGAAGCTACATCAAAACAACCATGGAAGGCTTGGAGTTAAATGGGTAAAAGCAAGAGAAATAATTGGGAGCATTACTACCATGCAATCCTCAGCTCACTGGTTCCGAGGTATCTGAATGACAGGGGGCCTCACAGAAAGGAGGGCCTCAATTGGTCATAGATGCTCCATTGGCCTCCATAACAAGACACCTGTTGAGACGGCTTCTTGTTCCCAGGAATACCATGCCCTGTGCGTTGACCCCGCAATGCTTGTGTGACACCCTGACACCCCAATATTCACCACTGTCCTGTAATTAGAATACGCCCTATCCGAAGTATGCCTGGTGAGGTGTCATTCTAAAAGTCTCAATCTTATTGGATCGTGTGTGCCAGTGTCGTGTGTGAAGTGATGACGTTTGGCTATGTATATGTTGTTGAAACATGTCCTGAGGTTGAACACACCCACACGCAGCCTTTCAGTTGACAGTAAAACAACCAAACAATGAGGGCCGTCCCTACCTATTCTAGGGCCCTGCACAGCCCCCTTGCGGGGGGAGGGGGGCCCTAGGACTCCACGGGAGGGGGAAGGGCTGGCTTGGAGAGCAGGGGGGAACCACACCCCGGCATTCACTGGCAGCACAACTGGGGCCAGGTCGCTGCACTGCCCATCGATGAGCACCAGCCCTGTTGCAATCCTCAGAGGAGTGGGGGTGGGGCTGAGGTGGAGCAGGGCAGGGGCTTTGGGGAAGGGATGGGGTGGGGGGCAGGGCTGGGGCAGAGCAGGGTCGGAAGAGGCAGGGCAGGGGGCATGGGGAAGAGGCGGGGCAGGGGCTGGAGCAGTACGCAGCTTGCAGGGCACCAGGAAATTTGGTGTGATGCTCGGGGACACACTAACCAGCCTGTCCCCCGTAAGTCGGAATGAAGGAGAGGGCTTTTCTGGAGCTCTCTACTCTTCTCAGCTAGGGGGGAATTTTCAAGCTCCATGCCGAGGATCAGAAGCCGCACCGTCAACCCCTCCCACAATCAGAGGATGGGGAAAGGCCCATCCCCAGCTCCCTCCTCTGGAGCAGGCTCGCCGGTCTCCGGAAACAATCCGCTTCCTCAGCGGCCTGCTTCTCCAGCTGTGAGTGGCTGACAAGCCCGCAGATACTGGGGGCTTGGTCAAGTCCCCACGCAGGCAGCAATCCCTCAACCTGCAGATCTGCACTACGTTGAAGTGGAAGCGCTGCCTCACGCTGAGTCCCTGCCTTCCTAGGCCCATAGCCCTTCACCAAAGCAGCTGTTTAAAAGGCAATTGCTTTGAATACCCGGCCCTGGCGGATACCCTCCGTCACTGTACACCCAATCAGGGCCCTTTAATCCTGCTATACTTGACACAACAGACCTAGCACGTTACTCTGTATGGGGGGAGCTTTAATCTGTAGATTTACTCAATAGTCTGTAACAGCTTCATAGAATGGACCAGAGTGACTTCAAGCAGTTACGGCCCAACGTGACAGAGGCAGTTAGTAGTTTTTTCCTTCTTCTAGCTACAGCACGCACCAGAGTGTTCTACACCGTGTCCGTGTAATAAAGCAGGCTACAAAAATCCTGAACATGGGCAACCTTTGCTTTATAAAATGTCGATTTATCAACAGATAGTTAATTGATGCTCCAAATCCTTTGGCCGCGACTGTGCACATCCTAGGGCTTGCTTACACCTGAATACGGATCCAGAATAAGGGAGGATGTGACTTCAAAACAAGCCACCCTTATTCTGGAATAAGAGTGTCCTCACCTGAAGTGAAGTAGGGCTAGGTAATCAGAATAGCTACTCCAGAATAATGCCCCTGCAGAGAAGCCCAGAGTCTGACAACGACATTGCATAAATCAAAAAGAGTAATCTCCCAGCCCTAGCTTTACTTTAATGGGTCTGCTTGTGCCCTCGAATGTATGCACGGGCTTAAGTTGTTTGCTGGACTGGGGCCCAATTTGTCCTTGAACTTTCAGTTGCAAAAGCATATTCCTCACTCCCAGCTATTTGTCAAATGTTAAGTAGCTTTGTGGTGCACTCTCAAGCTACCTGAAGGCTGTTTATCCCCGAGTGAGCTGGATTTTAATGGTGGGTAAAGCAAATCCAGTATTGCCTCTCGTCACTTCCTTCAAGTTCCATTTAGGTTATCATCTTTACTTTTAATTGATACGTTTTCACCAGCTGCTATACAAAAGCTAGTGTCCGGCATGACTGGAGAAAAAGAAAGTGTGTGTATCCCCCCTGGCCCCACACAAATATTTGTTAGGGTGAAACTGAGCATGCAAAGCTATCTACCAGTGAACTGAGTTCTGGATATGAACTCCCCAGTTTGACCCCATCTCTAACCAAAACTCTAGCAACATGGCTCCCACCCTTAAATATAGATTACAGAGCACACAGATTTGAGGTCAGCACTTCATGAATTTAAGACTGGTCCCTCCCCTGAGTTGCTTACAGTCAAAATAAGCAATTTACCAGCAAAAGCCTAGTAGAACAGTTTGCAACACAAGATGTGTTTTAACACTTGCCTACATAACCAAATTTTGACCTGAAGCCTCATCTTAATTATACTTATGAAATATCCCTTGGAACAAGATGCAATATTGTTGGATGAGCAAACATAAGGGGTGAAATCCTGGTCCCACTGAAATCAACGGCAAAATTTCCATCGACTTCCAAGGGGCAGACGTTCATCTAAGAATTGAATCTGACCATTAAATGGTTGCCAGCATATTATGATTCAGTAGGTGCACTGACAATACTTGAATACTTGAATACACTGTCCTATGCCCAACCCTTCTTGTTTCCATACAGGTGTGAGTGGTAATGTGTAAATGTTACGTTTTGTAATCAGGAGCAGTAACAAGACATTGTCTGAAAAAACATATGGGACATTGGGTAAAGAAAAGTTCATCTTTTGTTGGCTATGTGTTGTCAGTCTGGAAGATCTAGTGAAATACTAACTTTTAAACATGCATAAACACTGACGGACAAAATCCCGTAATTCAGACACTCTGCTACAGGAATTCCAGTGCTGCAGAGAAATATAAGCTAATCAGAATGCTGATCATTTTCATGGCACCTGGGAAAGCGAACCATTTTAAAAGATATTTTTGATTTTAATTATTTTATAGAGATGTTTAGAATTTGAAAGACATTTCCTACCAGGTGAAAACAGCTTTACTTCTGAATGTAAGTGCTCAACATTGATTCGATTTAATTCTGAGCCTAGGCAATTAGTTATAATCACTTGACAATACCCCTTTAATGTTTAACCACCAACACACAAAATACTGTACTCCAGCTGACCTGCTAACGTTTGCTTCTTGTTTACAGGAGCCCAAAAGCTTGGAGTGAAGGATTTCCATGAGAGTTCACTCCTCTGTGATTTAATTACACGTAAAGAACTAATTCCATTATAACTCCACTGCAAATTTTAGTTGCTGGCACATTCCACCCTATGCAGCTCTCCGGTACCAATAACACACATGCTCTCTCCTTCTCCCTTAGTGTCATATTTTAGTGGAAATTTTCCAGTTGAAGGGTTCTATAAAGTCTTCCTGCTGAATTTCTGGCGCACTGAGCACCAGCGCTTGTTCCTACTTTGAAATTAATTGCAAACATGAAACAAATCATGCTGTTAAAACATACATTAAAAACAAATTATGCTCTCGCACTAGGTAATATACGACTCGGGCAGGCAATTGATAAACTCTGAGATCTTACAAATAATTGGAGGGAGAAAAAGCTGAGAAGCTCGCTCTCTCTCTGAGGAAGCATTTATCATCTGCTTCTTCCCATTCTCGGTCCTAGAAGCTGTGTTTGCACCAGGGGATTCATCGATTCGGAAACCAGAAAGGACCTGTACTCATCTACTCCACCCTCCTGTACCACATAAGCCACAGACCTCCCCGCAGATAACTCCTAGAGCGTCTCTGTTAGCAAAACAAATGGAACCTATTCCAGCGAGGCTGTTGGGATTTCAGCTTTTGTCTCCACACTATTGTTCTGCACTCTCTGTGCCTACCCTGCAGGTCCCAGTTGAGACCCCAGAAGCAGCAGCTACTGGGAGATTTCACAAATCTGCTGGGAGGTCCAGGGGGATTGTGAGGGAAGAGGTCAAACTCCCATGATTCCTTATGGGAACTGCCTTGAGTCCCGGATGCTGGGACCATTCCTGAGGTACCACTGGACAAAACAGATGCCTAGATGAACTCTCTGCTCTTCCTCCTTGATTTCAGTGGCATTAAGTTGACAGAGAATATGGCCCTTAACTATCTTTTACTATTTATTTTTATTTATTTTTTCATATTTTCTTTTGGTTTTTTTACCCTGTACTATTCAGATTTCACCGGGGAGACCAATGTTTCTCAAATTGGTGGTCCTGATCCAAAAGGGAGTTGTGGGGGATGGGAGGGGAGTGTCGCAAGGTTATTTGGGAGGAGTTGCAGTATTGCCAATCTTATTTCAGCACCCCACCAGCAACAGTGCAGAAGTAAGGGTGGCAATACCATACCATGCAACCCTTGCTTCTGCGCTGCTTCCTTCAGAGCTGAGCGGCTGGAGAGTGGCCGCTGCTGACCGATGCCCTAGCTCTGCAGACAGCGGCGCAGACTTAAGGGTAGCAATACCGTGATCCCCCCTACAATAACCTTGCAACCCCTCCCACAACTTCTTCTTGGGTCAGGACCCCTACAATTACTGAAATTTCAGATTTAAATAGCCCCAAATCATGAAATTTATTATTTTTAAATCCTATGACCATGAAAGTGACAAAAAAGGACCATGAATTTGGTAGGGCCCTAAACATTTAGAGTGAGAATTTGCTGCTCATATCCAGTCTCTTTAGTATATCAAGCTCACATTGCGTTTTTGTTTATTTGCTAGGTAATCTGCTTTGATCAGTTTGCTATCCCTGATCCCTTAAAATCATTCTTTTGTAGTTAATAAACTTGTTTTTGTTTTGTCTAAAACCAGTGTGTGGAAATCATAACTGGGGGGCAGAAAGCTGTTGCAGCTCTTCCTCCACATCGAAGGGGGTGGGGGGTGAATTTCATGCACTTACGCTGTACAATTCTCTATGCAGTGCACGACGGTATAATTTGTGTTTACCTTCCAGGGGGTTGGTGCCTCAGTGGCTGGGAAGTTCCTTAGTTGAAGTCTTCCCACACAGAGCTGATCACAGCATCTGTATGTTTCGGCAGCGGGATGTGTCCCTACGTGTGTGTGCTGGAGGGGGCTTGATCACAGCAGTACGGAGTAAAGGGAGCCCAGGCTGGTGGCTCAAGCAGACTCAGTGGCATCACAGATGCAGGTAGCACTGTGTGGGGAACCCGTCACACTCATCATCATCATCTTACCGTGAGCTGTCCTTTTGCTGGGCATGAGATTTAATCTCACTCTTAAAATGTTCCCTTTCCAACATCCCTGATGGCAGGATTCTAGGAGAAAATATTGGCAGTTCTAGTAAAATCATTCATGCTCAGGGACCTTAATCACCCAAAATGAGTTACCGGTTAAAATAGCCTGGCCCAGATATGAATGTCAGACATAGCCAGGGGGCTGTTATTTTGCCCCACTCCACAGGGATGAGTGGGTACATGAAATATAGTTCCCAACCCTCTTTTTTTTTTAAACCCATAGCTTTTCTGAACCACCCTTTTAGGATTTATAGTGTTAATAGGGGATTATTCCTCTTACTTCTACTTCTTGTTCAAATGTAAATAAATTAATTTTCTGGTCATAATTTCAGTACCTCTGGGACATTAGCAGGATGGAAGTAAAAATAGAGCATCATTACAGTGTCAGGTAATGCAGATAAGTGTGACTAATAACCGGAGTGTCATTGATTTAATAATCTAATAACGTCTCTGCACACTCAGCGCTCAGACTCACCGATTGCAGATAAAGATTTAAACCCGGCTGAAGCAGCGGATTAGAATCAGCACCTCAGCTGTAGGGATCACTGTCAGATCAGAATGGATGATAAGCAACCAATGGCTGGTGTCCAAAAAGCAAGGGAAGGCGCTGTCGGGCCTCTGCAGTTTGTGCTGCAAAGGGAGGAAAGTTTTCCGTTCCCGTGGGTGACAGCACAAGGCGGTCACGGCTCCCCAGCAGACTGGCCGCTCAGGTTCAACCGGACGCGGTCTTTGACTAGCACGTGTTCAGGAGAATGCTCACGAGGGTGGGCTCTTCAGCAGCTGGATTCACTGCAAGGGGAATGAGTTTTAAGGTGGGTGCAGTTTGTGGCAAATGGCCAATGTGATTGTGGTGGGTCCCACACTTTTCCTGAGTGTGGTGGGCCAGGGCGCTGCCCTGTTCTCAAGTGCTCTGGAGGGGGAGAGAAAGGGAGCGAGGAAGGGACCTAGGTTCACCCCCTGCTCTGGTCAGAGTCAGCTTCACAGGCCTCTTACCCTCCCCCGTCCCCCCCAGCAGGATTTCTCTGTGCTGGGGGAGTCCCTCTGCCCTGCTTGGGCCTGGTCTCCCGTCCCTGGGTATTCTAACCCTCTGATCAACACCAGTGCACCTCCAAACTACAGTCAGCTCTCCTTCCTTCCAGCCTCCTGTCTGACTGGAGCAGGGGTTTTATTAGGTCTGAGGTGGGGCCTTAACTGGCTCCCATTACCCTGCAGTGACCTCTCCTTAATATACAGGGAATACGGCTCCCATCATTCTGGGGCTGGGTCACGAGCTAGGGCCGCCGCTGAGGCACCGCCCCTACAAGTTCGACCATTGGGATGGGTTTGCGGCTGCACGGCTGTGGGGCTGTCCTCGCTGTCCTCCAGTGTGATGCAGCTGGTGGCTGAATAGGGGGGAGGGATAGATCAGTGGTTTGAGCATTGGCCTGTTAACCCAGGCTTGTGAGTTCAATCCTTGAGGGGGCCATTTAGGGATACAGGGTGAAAATCTGTTGGATAATTTAATTGGGGATTGGTCCTGCTTTGAGCAGGGGGTTGGACTAGATGATCTCCTGAGGTCCCTTCCAACCCTGCTATTCTATGACTGGATGGACCCGTTGCTGCCGCACTGTTCGCTGTATGTCCTCAGAGACCCAGCGCTCTACAAATTCACCCACAAGACCCCTTTTTTGGATGGCCAGAAGATCCCCCAGAAGAGGAGGATTTCCACCATGGGCAGGAACCTGCCTGTGCTGTCAGCTCCTACGTAGAACCAGCCCCAGGGTAGAGACCCTAGTGGAGCTGTGGGATTGGAAACCAGCCTCCTCTCTCCAGGCTGGAGCAGACCTGAATGTTTTCCGTTGATCTGCTTGACACTTTCACTCCATCGTCAGGGGACTTCTCCCCTCAACACGCAGCCGAGGAGGAGTCTGCGGGTGTGTGTACCCTCGACAACCACCCAGGTACCCACTTACCCAGTCGTGTCAGCAGTGCGATTAACGAATGATTTACTGCCTCGTATCGGTTGCACTGGCTTAATTGCAAAGTCCCCATTAAACCCAACAAGTAAAATCTAAAAGAGAAATATCTCCCATGTGATCTTTGTTATGGGGCAAGGGGTGACTTTAACGAGAGCAGGTCAATAGAATTCAGACCGAAGTGTGTTGCTTTCATTTGTATTTAATGGGAATCGCTGGCTTTAGTGAATTTTGATGAATTTCCCTCATTAAAAATAATTTATTATAACACGTTAAAAAAAACAAACACTCTTCTGCTGACCTCGGCCCCGCTGTATCAAGTTTTAAAACCAAGCAACAGGGGTCCGGCTCCAAAGCCCATCAGGTCAGTAGGAGGCTTCCTATTCCCTCCACTGGGCTTTGCTCAGGCCCCAGATCCTTTAAGCTTTACTCCAAGTAAACTAATTTATTAGGAGAGAAGCTTCCTTGGCAGCATTTGAGCTCCACGGAGGAGGCTGCTGGGAAGGGATTTTCTGTGAAGCCTCCTTGGCTTTTGAGCACACTCTCCCCTTGACTAGACAGAGCCCAGATTTGATCTTCCCCTGTTCACACTGACCGGCCCGTCTTTTCCCCAGTCCCTAAGGACTTAGGGAGGCCTGGTCTGCAGGACATAGCGTGGAAGCCAACGGGTATTGCTTTGTTATCTGACAGTCAATGAATATCACTGCAGTTGTGAGGGTCTAATAAAGGAGCTGTTGGTTTATCGTTTTTCTTTCACTTGTTAACTGTTGTCTGGTGTGGTGGGGTTTTATGTTATTAGCTTTGTATTACTTACGGTCAGCATTTTGTAAGTTTTCAGTGTTGTAAAGAGACATCTGAAACAGAAAGCAATAAGTAAACAGGCGTGTACCAAATGTGTACAAAAAATAATAAGAAAATACATTTTCCACAGTGTATTTGTGTTGTAGTTGCCTCAGAATCACAGCAAGATACTACTGGAAATGTTTCCAGTTTAGATGTTCACTTCTGTTGGGTGTTTTAACCCCAAACTCTGGATTCTTCGGTTTCTGAAGGAAATTAGGGGTTGGGAAAATGTTTTAATATGTTGGTTAACACACATTAAAACCTTCCTGTGACAAGGCAAGAGTTAACCCTTGGGTGGAGCCCAAGGCTTACTTCCATCAGCCAACGTATTCAAACTGCAACTTGCCTGTCTACACCAGAGGGCTGCTCTATTGGGTCCAGTGGAGTTATGACAACTCAAACAGGCTTAGGACCTGCTCCCCTGGTTTTTAGCTGCTAGTCACTGCTTCAGAGAAACCCAAAGGAGTCCAACCCCTATTGACTTCCAATAGGACATGGGCACCAAGGATGGGCTCTTCAAAATTTAGGGACACAATCCCAGTGACTTTCAGGGCAATGTGTGCTCCTAACGGCATTTAGGAGCTTTTGAAAATACCAACCATTGCTTCCTTAGGTGCCTCTGAATATCCCAGACTACATCGGTCAGTCTTTTGTCTCTGCCTCCTTATCTGAGATATCACATGACCTCTCTCTGGCGTGATGAGGACTACTCTGAATGAATGTGTTTAAGAGGCAGTGGGATGATCAGAGTGTACATGCCCTTCACTCCCCAGGGTTGCACCCCCTCTAGCTGGGCAGAGGTTCTTACTGGCTAGAACCTGCCGCCCGGTGAGCCAAAGCACCTGCAAAGCATCCCTTCCCTCTGGCAGGCTAGCACCTGCACATGAAATGACAAATTGATACAGTTCTGTAGCTGCTCTATTTCCTCCCCGGACAGGATATGAAATCCGTGCAGGGAAAGGTCTGTTAATGAGACGTGACATCAAGTTTATTATCATTCAGCTCAAACAGTGAATATTGATCTTTTAATCCCATTGCCCAGCTGGCCTCTCCAGACTTGGGTGCTTTTAGCTCTCTGCTCTTCCGGGGTCCACAACTATGGGGCAGCCCCTAAGTGAACTGCCCCGGAGCTGGGGTTCCAATCCCTTTCAAGGAGAATTTCAAAATGTTTGGTTTTCCTTCTGAATTGGAATGAAACCAAAATTTAAAATGCCACCGTTTTCCAAAAGCAGAATTACTTTTCTCTGCCCAGGTGTATGACTGTCTATAATACATACTACTCATGGCTAGAACATGATTATTCCAGCTATTAAACACTCATGAACCATTTATAAATGGAATCTTTATATAAAGCATAATGTGTCATATAAAGCTTCCAGGAATATTCACTGCCAGTGAGATCTTTTGCTAGTGCCTGACTACTCTGATCTCTCTTTATGCAAAGCAATGTCCCAGGGCAGAATGGACTCTGACAGATGGTATTAAATGAAAGAAAGAAAGGAATAAAACAAGAAATGCAAGGAGTTACCCAACATTAGCAGCAGTTAAAGCATCAGGAAGCTTCACTTTAGGTGATTTAGCAGCACTCTCACCCAAACTGCTCATTCGACAAAACACCATTATGAAAATAGATGTTGTCAGAAGCTGTTACTTCTGACAACATCTATTTTCATAAGCTGTTAATACAGAAAACATTCCTTTCTGTTACTGAACACCATATCTTGTAAGTGTATTTTGTATTGAGGATGATTTCCATTTTTCTATTTGGCTTGACCGAGTTTTCAAAGTAAAAAGGTACAATCGTGAGAAGTAGATGTTGCGTGTGCGTCTGTGTGCTCACGTACTTAGCGCTGTTACTGTAGTTTCATTTATTTTATGTGCACACACCCCATAAGTAGTGAGGATCATAAAGAAGAAATGGTCCTTGACTGTTAGATTAAACGGGGAGTCACCTACTAGATTGACTTTGCGCATGTGCGAGCTGCTGTAGGTAATGTCATTTTTAAGTTTCAGTTTCCATTACTGGAACCTATGGAACTAGCTAAAGAGAAAACTGTATAGCATATTGTCTTCCACTGTGAATACCTCCATTGAAAATATACTCCTACAAATTAACATTTTCTCAACAAGGAAAGTACAGTTGATCATTAACTTCATGATAAAATCAGCAGAATCATTCAAATGCTCTGGGAACATTACTGGCTATAACAACAAACAAAGCAATGAAACATGGAATTACTAAACCAGCAAAATCATTACGAATTAATAATATACAGCATAACAACCCGATGCGGAAATTCTGTCACTATGTAGCCCATTGATTGCACTGATGTTATCAGCAGGTTGCACTGAGGTTATTTCCAAGGGCTCTGACCCTAATCTGCCACAAGAGAAGAAAAGATTAAAAAAAAACCTCTTTCTTCCATAGGCATCCTCTGCCAATAAAGTAACACCAGTCCCTACTGACCAGCGTTCTGATTGGTCTACCTGATTATTTTGTGGTAACTTTGAACATTCTACATTAAACTGGTTTCTAAACTTTGTAAAACAAACAATCCCCCAAACCGTATCATCTTTGAAGTTAAATATGAAATTATAGAAAGTAAATAGATTCTAAGTTGATTAATAAATCAACATCTCAGTGCATACATCCTCGACTCTCTACACTGGCTAAGCAACCCAAACATCCTCAATATCATAGGAACTATGGTACGGTCAATTGGCTAAATAACTTTAATTAACCAACAAGAATGTTCCCCTGTTCATACCCTATCCTTCTCTCAAGGCATCACAGACTCCAGAATCATAGCAAGAAAGTCTGCCTGCTTTCCGGTTTTATTTTGAAATTCAGGTCATGTTGTGCCTTCAGATACGTAGTTTATTTAGTATATTGTCTAACCATTTTCAAGCTAAGATGATTGCTTTCCTGACCCATCATTACTATGTTTAACGGGTGCTTGGCATCAAATTTGCAATCCCTTAACATTTTCTGTAAACTGGAGAGTCTTAAAATCTGCTAGCCTATTTTTTGCAAAGAATTACTGCTCTGCATTACCTCCCTTCAGAGCCATGACTCCATTTTTGACTTGCTATAAATTGCTAAGTTTTATTAATCAAAATAGCATTGAAAGCTAAATAAGAAATTGCACCTGTGTCACAGGCAACAAGGCTGATAGAATATTAATGCAGCGTGTATGAAACCAGGGCTTCCTGCTGATTCATACTTCTCCAGCGCTTATGAACAGGACCTGATCATTTCCCCTGTCTCAGAAACAGTCAACAGCTAATGAAGACAAAGCACAGGAGAAATGCATGCAAAGGGACCCAAAGACTCCTCCCTGTTCTGGTTACAGAGCTACATGCCGTGTGTGTTGAACAGGGCTCATGGAAGGAGTGAAGCCAAACTGCTGGAAGCTTTAATCTTGGTCTAAAGTTCAATAAAGGAAACAATACACAAAAGCAAACTAAAGCAGCACACATATATTAGACAGGATATTGGTGCACAGTTCCATGGGCCAATGTCTTATTCCAGTTGAAGTGTAACCCCCAGAGTTAGAAAAGCCAGGTTTGGCCAGCCTCATTTACGTGACTTATAATGCCGCTTCCCCTTAGTTCCACATGCTGGGTTATGTTGCTGTACTTGGAATTTGCCTGTGTTCTGGTTGTATAACTGATCACTGGTTGTGACTGCACTCAAAGGAAGTGCATAGGCATCATGCAAGACAAGAGGGTCTCCCTGAGTTCACAGGCAGTTTGGAATGGGATTCAAGTTTAACAAGAGAAGGCAGAGGACAGGGCAGAACTAACCTGGCAGAAGAACCAAGCAGACCCAAGTGGAAGACCTGGAACGATAGAACTGGATCAGGTAGCTTCGCATTGGAACGGGATCTGGTGGCGTGGATGTCTCTGGGCTGGTGAAGAAGCACCACTGGGTGCCCTTGACTACCACCAGCATCTTGCCAGCAGAACATATTGAACCATGGTTTGGGTTCATACCAGTAGAACTGTGTTCCTGTCTATCCTGGAAGAAGTCAGGAGAAGGGGGAAGAGGTTACTGGACATCAAAAAGTAAAAAGCTTTTCCAGATAGATTGGATTGCTAGGTAGCTAAAGGAGGAGGGGAAAGCCTGCATGTTAATCTTCGTATGAAGGAGACAGAAGGGTTAAAAAAAAAAGAAAAAAAAAAGACCAACCCATGGAAATATATCTACGAGGCAGCAGTAGCTGGCTTTTCTGCCTGCTCACTAGTGTGCCACTTGTTTAGATGGCTTTTGGAACCGTGTCTGGTGGGGACCGAGCACAGATGTGGCAGCTTGGCCGAGTCTGAAGGAGCACTCCGGTTGAAACCAACGGAGGAAAAGTTGTTCCTAGGAACCTGGCTCTCTGAATGGGGCCTCTCGGCATCACTGGAATAGCGACCAAAGTCATCTTTTGACTTTACCCCCAGGAACTACAAAGATCAACAGTGCAACAAAGGCATAGAATAGTCATGCAGACCAATGTTGAACTGATTTCAATCACATGGCAGTTCTAGGGTTTAAGGAATCCTAGACCTATTCATTCCAGCAACCTATGAGGACGTAATTTCTGCTAGGCATTTTAAATCAGCCAGATCAATTACATCATAATTAGCTCTAATTAACACCCCTGAAGTTCCCATTCAACTCTTTCTCTGCAGCATGGTTTCACTCAAAAGGGGCAAAAATGTTTCCCTTCTTGCAAAACATCCAAGTAAAAGCCACTTCCTCTGTGATCCTTAGGACTAATCACTTCACAAGAGAGCAAAATGTATAGGCACTAGTGGAATCTGAATTCTAGAAAGTCCAATATGATCTGAGTGCCCACTGATCATTATAATTGGTGATCTGCAGAACACAAAATGCTCCATCATGCTGAATGTTTAACATTTGTTAACTGCTTGAAGTCATAAATGATCTCTTACAAAAATATATCTATGAAATTCTATAATGTACAATTCCATTTCAGTAATTGGAATCAATGATGTATTGCAGAGAGAACCTTTACATTTGCCTGTTAATACTAATATTCGGTAGGTTCAATATCTAGCATAGCTGTTTAACACAGTCACAGTTCGAGGAAGAAGATATTAAAGCAATAGCTACAGACTAGAAAAGAAAAGAAAAAAGCATGTTAGATGTTAAGCCGAGAATATTGACATGCCATTCCTACTTCCGGTAGCCAAAGCAAGTATATATCATCTGCACATTGGGATAATGCTGGTGTGAGTATACGCAGATGAGACACATTAGCTTAGGGATGGAAAGGAAGTCTTTCTAAAGTCAGGCTGCAAATCCTCTCTGGTAGACAGACAGACTCAAGCACCATTTGCTCTTCCAAATTGTGAGATGTCTCAAAGCGCTTTTCAAATAAGTAATTACATTGAGAAAGGCAACCTACAAGCAGGCATTACAACCTCTTGGTAAGTGTGAGCAACACTATTGTTAGTGCCCCCACCCCATGTGGTGATCAAAGTCATGACAGTGGTGGGGGGTGGCAGCCTAGAGAACATATTTGCTACCCTGAAATAACATCATTATCCCCTGATAGTTCCTGTGTTTCAAATGGTTTGGAAGCCTCAGTGCGGAGATCTGTTTCTAGATGAATATACATTTGGGTATGATAATCATGGGCTAAATTCACCCTAGTGTCCCTCCATCGACTTCACTGGACTCCATCGGGGGGTGAATTTGGCCCTGTCCATTTTTGCTAAATTTGGACAATCAGAAATGCATAAATTTGTTACCATTCATCAAAGAGAGCTTGAGGCCTCATTCGGCCATAAAGCCTTGCCAGACGTCAGGAGGACAGTTAATTAGAAATGAAACTGGATGTCAAATTTCCAAAGGGTTTGGAGGTAAACAACAGATGGTGATCTGTGAAAATGCTGAATGGTGGAAATAAGGAACCTTCTTACCATAAAAGGCATATGATCTGGATGCTGCTGTTGCCAATTTTCTGTCCACCCAGGGACAGAGGCCTTTATTGTGCTACTGCTGATCTTAACGGCAATAAGGAGGAGAAATCTAATAGAATGGGGCTGTCTCAGGGATAGATCTCAAAATGGGAAATCCTAATTGAATAGGGGGGGTTCTGCCGAGGTCCCACAGGGACAGGTTTTCAGCCCAAGGTTGTTCAATATTTTCATCAAAAATCTGTAAGGAAACATAAAATCGGGGCTGATAGCGTTTGCAGCTGACCCAAAGGTTTTTGGAGAGATCAGGAACGATAGCACGTCACTTCTTCAGAACAAACTGGGCACAATCAAACATGCATTTTAATACAGCCAAATGCAAGGTCAAATGCATGGCTAAGAACAAAGAATGTAGGATGGGGCACTGTATCCTGCAATGAGGGACCTGGAAAAGAACTTAGCAGCCAAGCGGGGTTCTTACCTTTCCATGCATCGCCACCCGTAGAAAAGGGGTTTGTACGTCAAATTGTGCCTTCAGAGCCATCTGGGCAAACCTGCCCCCATTAGCGTCAATGGGGTTACACAGGTGTAAGTCACTGGCTGCATAATTCGAAATTAGTGAGCAATTGTTACAATGCAGAAGTAGGGATAGGAGCCAGCTCTACTCCTGTTCGGTGCCTTGGTCCTGCAGTGGAGCCCCACTGAAATCAGTCCGAGGCTGTGGGGCAGAAACACCCACCCCACACAGATCCCATGGTAGGGTCATGGCCTGGGTATTAATTAACATCAGATTAAATATGCACTGGGGGACACCTGTTGGATAAGGAGGAACCATTTCTCAAGTCACTTTTCAGAGCTGAACATCATCTTTAAATTATGCTCACTAACGTCATCCTGGTAATTCAGCTTATGATGGCCTGACCTCAGAACTCTCAGCTGCTTGCTTTGGGTAGGTCTCTAAATGTTTGGAGCTTTGTCTGAATCCTCTCTGGGTTTCCCTAGATCTGTAATGCTGTCTGGTATTTAGTTGAGAAATACAAATAGCTTCTCCCCTTATAGTTTGTTATTTCTGTTTTCTCACACAGCCCAATTTAGGAACTGCCGTGGAGAGACACATTTTTAGGTTAATTTTTAAATGTAAGGAAGTTTGGGGTTGGGTTGGGCTTTTGAGTGCAGTTTAAGCAACATCCAGTGAGTATCCCATCCAAAGCCCAGACACAGTAGTGCATTACGAGTGAAATTACAGCCTGCTAATGTGTGACACTTCTCACCGGCAGCCCTATCTCTATCATAGAGCATGCTGGTACAGAAGAATTGATTTATTGTAAGTTGATGGTAGTGTCATTGGTGCTTTATCAATCCTGGCTTGGAACATCTTTAGCAATGAGGTTTTGAATTGATGATAGATTGGATCTTTTCTTATTTGTAGTTTGAGAATAGCTCTCTGGTATTTATATGGAGAAAAATATTGATATGCCACTCGATACATACACTGTCACTTGGCCAGAATACACAGAAAAACAGATAAAACACTGCATCCAGAACCATCACAAACTGCATTATTTAATAACCATGTATTCAGTGAAATATCATTTTAGTAAGTCGTGTCTGCAAACCAGATTGAATTATTGATACATCAGGACAACAAGATTTTTAGAGGGATTGTTCTGGAGCGGATTTCTCCCTTCTCAACTCATACCTCCGGTCTTCCGCCACAATACTTTTAGGGACAAGAATAGATACATCACTATTTTGACACTAGCAAATGCGGTGGCTGCAGATACTTGGTGAAATAAATTGGGAATGGTGGTCTAAGTACTTGAACTGACATCATTGGAGGAATCGGAGCTGTCTTTCAGCTGACACGCTATTGCTATCACCGCACAATGAGTTTGGCTCCCTTCAGCTTTAATGACTCCAGCCTTGTCATGTCTGGAAGCTGGGAACATGGAGCTGACAGTGTCTGTACATTATAGCCCAGGTGAGGCAGAATTAATTAGCTAAAACTCAGTCTTACAGTCCTAGGCAATCTCATACATCCTAACCTAGTCAGCATCCCGGCTATGTTTCCTGTCTGGCACTTCCCCTGCTTTCTAAATGTTTGTCTTAATAAATGCGTCAAAGTTCTTTGCAATGTCAACTGGGTAGAGAGCCTTCTTGAGCAAAATGAGCCAGAAGCCAGAGAGGTCTTGACCCGCACTCGGACTTGATGAAAGGAGGACGAAAACGGCTCATATTAAAAAACGAAAACACCTTTGGAGTTTGAAAAGTCATGGCTAAGACTTAATTTAAAAGAGGAACTGAATAAATAGGTAGCCTATTAATGTCATTGTCTAGAATCACTAAGATAGTGGCACTTGCAGCCAGTACATTTAAACATTTGCATAGGGGTGAACTTGAAGGAAACCATTATAGTGCAATTAAGACAGAACAGGGCCAAAAATGAAGTTCTCCAAAAGCTACTGATGCATAGACAGGTCTGATATTATTACTATAGATCACCATCACCATTCCTGTGATCTTTGCTACTAAAAAGCTCAAGTCTAAAGTAAACCAACAAAAGGCAAGTCACATTCCTTATATTTCACTAGAGCAATGAGAGATAGCAGTGAAAGCTCAACTCTCTATATCTATAGATATAGATATAGTTGAGCTTTCACACACACACACTGGTCTGACAATCTGACATCAAAGGCTTTCAGAGCAGGTCTCTCTCTAATCTCTGGTCTTGTCATGAAGTTGTTGCCCATAGGTGATCCTGTGGCAACAGTTTTATACAACAGTATTGGTTTCTCTTTTTCCTTTAGTTAAAAATAGTTTGCTGAATTTTAGGCAAAAGTACTGTGCTAAAGGATGGTACCAGATGACAGAACAAGGAGTAATGGTCTCAAGTTGAATTGGGGAAGGTTTAGGTTGGATATTAGAAAAAAAAAATTCACTAGGAGGGTGGTGAAGCACTGGAATGGGTTACCTAGAGTGTTGGTGGGGGCTCCTTCCTTAGAGGTTTTTAAGATCAGGCTTGACAAAGCCCTGGCTGGGATGATTTAGTTGGGGATTGGTCCTGCTTTGAGCAGAGGGTTGGACTAGATACCTCCTGAGGTCCCTTCCAACCCTTATAGTCTATAATTCTATGGGATGGCAAATACAATCACTAAATTATACACAGGTCAACATGCTATGTTGTTTATATGGCAAGTTAGCTAATGGAACACAGATTCTTGCCCAGAGAGACGTGAGGTTTTTTTTGAGATACAGCACTACCTAAGCCTCAAAATTGGACCTCCCATAATGCTATGTTGTGTTTCTACACCAATGCACAACTATCTATTTACATGTAAATTAAGGCTGCTTGACAATTAAAATATCAACTACGCACAGATACAACATCAAAATCCCTGGCCTACTCCTCATATCCAACTGGGGAGGCCATATGGGCAGTATTTTATGGATATATAAATCATGTACACTAAGGAATCCTGATGTGGAGAAAGCATCCGTTTAAAGGGTACAGCCAATATTGCTGCACATTTATGGAGAGTAGTATGGTATTCATAACCTACAAATGCTGCCAGTGCTCGCGGGCTAAGGCTGTGACCAGCTATGGAGAAAGCAGCTTGTTTCCGGCTGTTTGGAATGGATACTAGTAAGGCACCATGGTTTAGGAACGTGGATTATTTGCCCAGTTCTGTCAGAGAAGAAGTCAGGATTACCTATTGCTTAGCAAATGTTTTGACAGAGAAAACATGCAACCCTTAGTGGAGATTCCTATTTCGGGTGCTCAATATAGATAGGACAGGAAGAGCTGAGAGCACAACAAAGCGGGTTTGGAAAAGCAATCAGCCGCAGTGGGAAAGGCCAAGTAACCCTCAGTGATGTCA
Organism: Sternotherus odoratus; assembly: GCA_032164245.1. NCBI lineage: Eukaryota > Metazoa > Chordata > Testudines > Kinosternidae > Sternotherus > Sternotherus odoratus. Next base: position 83,028,820 of record JAVMKO010000009.1, on the reverse strand, counting down.
ATCTGGGTTCACGCAGTCTTGTGCAGAATACTCACTGCGGGGAGCCCATGGGATTTTCAATCATCCCAATGTGAGGTTGGCACACAAGTCCTATCATAAATGTGTCTCAAGTCACTTCGGAGGTTCTGCAAATCCCACCCAGACAATAGAATTATAGGCCCCCAAAGCATTCTCTCTCTGGCAGTTTAGAAAACGGACACTTGCTTTTTGATTTAGTATATTCTCGTGCGATCATCTATTTACCCTCTTTTGAGGAATTTTCCTAAAAAGATAGACTAGGGATAACATTTCAGAAACATCTCCGTCCTATTTTCAAATGTGACTTAGGAGTCTATGGCCCACTGACTTTCAATGAGACTTAGGAGCCTCTTGCCTACATCAAACGTATGTAGGTGCCATTTCCGTGGCAGGTAGGCGCCTAACAAACTTTGAGGATTTGGGACCTAAGTCACTATTACAATAGGGACTTTAGTGCTTCTGAAAATGTTACCCCAGAGCATGTTAATGTAGTTACGTTGGTGTGCGTATTCATATGGTTTGGGATTTTTTTGGCAACCTTGTCTTAAAAATATTATTCTAGCAACATTTTAAAGAGTAAATAACATAACAAGAAAATCGCTACTTTGCCAGAGCATCCAGTTGTTTGATCATGAGTGGGGAATGCTAGCATGGGGGATAGGTGCTACACAACACAACAGATGGGGCTGGTGGGTCTCCGGGGTGACTGGATTGCCCATTAAAGAGGCACACAGTTCACAATGTGGCAATCAGGAGTCCCTGGAGAATTAAGCATTGTGCCCATGTGTAATGTGTCAGTTATTTGCCAGAGGCGGAAACGTCATAAGAAGTGAATGAGTTTTCCTCTATTCAGTGACATGGCTAATGACTCTCGCAGGATTATGGGTAACAAACCTTTGAAACGGGAGGCTGAGTTGCTCACTGCATTATACAACTGAATTTCATGGTATATTAGTGACAGTGATGGATAATACAGCGTGATGGGAAATGGCTAACTTCAGACAGAAGCTAACATGATGCAGTACAATTTCTCAGAATTCCAGACTTTTGCGAGAGTCACCCATAACCCGCTCATTACTTTTCGGCAAAGAACAATTCTTCTGGGGGCAGGGAGAGTGCAGGACAGCTGGCCATACATTTGAATAGCAGATCTGCCATCTGAAATGTTCATGTTTCCATGGCTCATTACCCAATTGTATCTCCCTAAGAAGCAGGTGATTTTTTACTGTCCAACCAGTTTGTTCCTGCTGATATTTAGCTCTCTCTCTCTCTATATATATATATATATCTGCTGTTAGCTACTGTCTTGTAGCTATTTTTTTCTTTCTTGTTTTATTAATATGCTTGATATAGTCTACACACACACATGCTAACCAAACACCACTGCATGGAGCGTAACTAAGAAGAATGAACGTATTTACAAAAATTTCTTTCTAGGCCATTGTAATCAGTGTAAAACATCTCACATAATACATCAGATTTACCAGTGTGATTTCAGACACACCACTACAGATTGTAGCAAACCTCCCAGCCATATGTGGATGCTCCCTCTCTCGCTCTCTCTTATTGTTCCAATTAAACAGTGTAGCTGAATGGTCAAACTCCCATCACTCGACACCAGACTGGAGCACGTGTCTGCCTTTTTACAAGGCCAGCATGAACCAATCTGGTAATTTCAGTCCCTTCATGACTGGATTCGTCTCGGCCTTTGGATGGCTGTGTAAGGGCAGTGCCTAGCAGAAGTTTATAGCTTGACATCAGCATCACAGTGTGAGAGACAACAGGTTGGGGGTCTCGGGGGTCCCACCATCCAGGTTGCACTTTGGGGACCCCATCACACGAGTGTCCCAAAGCACTTTCTGTGACATGTCATTTGTAAAGTAAGCAGCAGATTCTTAGAGCGGAGACCCAGTTAATGCACCGAACTGGGATTGGATGGCAATTATGAAGTATCAACGGAAGGCACTATCTCCTTTCGGCATTAAATTCAAGCCCTGACCTTTTCCAACCTAATGACTAATTCAACCTTTCCATAATAATGTGTGTGATATTTGGAGAGCAGAACGTATGCGTCATTTTAATTAATTGAGCAGAAATAGATTTGCAGAAGAAAGATGAATGAACCAATCAGCAATCACCTTTTTATCTATCTGATGTCATAATAAGTAGTTTATTCTCCTAGACCCTTGACTTCTCTTGAAGTCATAACTTTGCTGGTCTTTTTGAGAACAGAAGCTCATCTGGTTGTATTCTTCAGGCTCTTTGCTTTATCTTCTGCTTTCATTTTTAGGAGAGAGTCTTATCCCTTCTCATTGCTCCTCTCTTTGAAGGCCTGATCCAAAGCCCATTAAAATCTATGGGAGATTTTCCACTGCCATCAATGGACTTTAGGTCAGACCCTTGGTCTACAGAATCTTTTCTGCTTTTGTTTACTGCAGGAACAGCAAGGATTCTTGCGTCGTATTGTCTGTCTGTGAATGGCAGTATTCAGACATGTCCTGACATTGGCAGCTGCAAACTGTTACCAACTACTAAATGCTTAAACAAGATCACAATTTGTTCCAGAATGAGAAAATGACCCTATGAAGCGAATTACGCTGTGCAAAATAAATGTAAAATACGGTGTAGATGCACAAATGATTATTTCATTATCTGGCCAATGTACGAGCGACAGATACAAATTGTTCCAATCATACAGTGATGGGAGAATAATGAACAATGGGTTCTTGAATGAGCACAGGAAGAAAATAATGAATTGCAGTTAAAATGAAATCAGGAGTCAATGGACTGGATCACAGACTGTCCTTTGGACACAGGAATTCTGTATTAGTTGAACACTGTCATTTGGAGAAAATGTCCTTTAAAAGAAAGGGAACTAACTGGGTCAGAGAGACAGGCAGACTTAAGAAGAGTACGGCCAACTGGCTTGCTTTTAATAAATTAGCACTGTAACACACTTTTACTTTTGTTCTTCTAAAATCCCCCAAATGGTCCAGTATAAATTTGCAACTTAAACTCTGCCAAGTCAGCAAGAACATCTGCCCTTTGCCTTGTCTCTCTCAAACTTGTTTTTCTCACGCTATTCAATTTAAAAAAATGGAAACAGAAATTTGGATGCATCACCTCTGATTATATCTTTTATCTTCCCTGAACAGGCAAATTTAAAATAGCAGTCTAGGCACCACAGAAATAGCAATATGCATGGGGGTCCTTAGTTGCCTTTTTTTAAAGCCTTATTTCTGTGGTAGCTGGATTCTCTCCTCCTTTGGTTTTTCCATAGAGAAATAGTCTAGATTTCTAGCCCTATTCTCAAAGAATTGAAGGATATTTATGTCACATTTGCTGAGTGAAATCCACCAGAACTTTGTAGTTGGGGACTGGTATGTGGATGGATGGTGTTTGCTTAGTTCAGCATTGAAGCCTCTATTTCAAACGATGTCTGCCCAATAGTACAGAATTCCACCTTTTCATGCTGATTATTTACACATTAATGATTCAGTCTCCTTCAGAAGTAAGCACATGGAAACTAGCTGCTTTCACTGAGGGGGGTGCAAGAGTGATCTTAACAAAGCTGGTTCAATTGATAGTCTGATTTCGCCACTTCTGTTGCTCACTGTCAGGGCATTGGCACGATACCAGGCAGGCAACAAAGCAAGAGAGAACTTCTAGAGTTTCAGAGTGGTAGCCGCGTTAGTCTGCATCCGCAAAAAGAATGAGGAGTTCTTGTGGCACCTTAGAGACTAACACATTTATTTGGGCATAAGCTTTCATGGGTTTATACCCACTTCATCAGATGCATAGTGGAACATACAGTGGGAAGATGATAGATAGATAGATAGATAGATAGATAGATAGATAGATAGATAGATAGATAGATACGTACGCAGAGAACATGAAAAGACGGAGGTTGTCATATCAACTCTAAGAGACTAATCAATTAAGGTGAGCTATTCTCAGGAGAAAAAAAAACTTTTGTAGTGATAATCAGGATGGCCCATTTCAAATAGTTGACAAGAAGGTATGAGTAACAGTAGGGGAAAATTTAGCATGGGGAAATAGATTTCAGTTTGTATAATGATCCAGCCACTCCCAGTCTTTATTCAAACCTAATTTAATGATATCCAGTTTGAAAATTAATTCCAGTTCAGCAGTTTCTCATTGGAGTCTGTTTTTGAAGTTTTTTTGTTGAAGAATTGCCACTTTTAGGTCTGTTACTGAGTGACCAGAGAGATCGAAGTGTTCTCCTATTGGTTTTTGAATGTTATGATTCAAGATGTCAGATTTGTGTCCATTTATTCTTTTGCCTAGAGGCTGTCCAGTTTGGTCAATGTACGTGGCAGAGGGGCATTGCTGGCACATAATGGCATATGTCACATTGGTAGATGTGCAGGTGAATGTGCCCCTGATGGCATGGCTGATGTGATTAGGTCATATGATGGTGTCACTTGAATAGATATGTGGACAGGCTTTGTTGCAAGGACAGATTCCTGGATTAGTGTTTTTGTTGTGTGCTGTGTGGTTGCTGGTGAGTATTTGCTTCTAGAGTGCTACACGCCAGGATGAAGAACATCTATTTCAGTGCGCAGAGTCCCGGTGAATAAAAAAGTCATTTTTCATTATCATTTGCTCAGTAGCCTTGAAGTATTGACCGGGGCTCTTTAAAATAAACAAACAGAAGTGTGGAATACAGTGATCCTGAACTCCATCAATAGCCATGGATTGATGGAGGAGAAGTGAAACACAGGAGAGGATGGAAATTTTCTTGCCCTGCAAACCACAGTAAATGTTTCCTGGAGAAAAAGTAAATGAAAAAGAAGGCGTCTCTGCTATAGAGTATATTGAAGGCCTGCCTGTTTCTGCCTAATACATACATTCTCCATTCAGAGTATCTCTTTCTTCCAAGGTCAATGTTACCTTAAGCTGCTTTCCATGTAAATGTCAGAGAAAATCAATATGCCACTATGGTGGCCTGTCAGGAGCAGATTCACACAACAAAAAGCTGCAGCTCCTACTGTATTTTGCGGCCTTCAAGTGAAAATAATGATAGTCTGCATAATCGAATGGCAAATCCACTCACAGGTCCTGACTGCCAGCTGCTCATGATGCTAGAAACAGGAATATTGATGCTAGAAACAGGAATAATTATAAGAACTCCTTCAGCCACTTACTGGTGAAATTCCTCCAGCAGAAGGGTGGGATGCACACAAAGATTCTGAAGTCACAGACAGGCCCACGGCAATAAAATCGGTAAATGATAATGTATGCCAAGAACCATCCATATTGGAAGGGTAAAATACAGTCCCAGACTGGGAAACTCCTGAACATCCAGAGACAGCAGACAGAGTTAAAAGGATAGACTACCACTATAGCTACACTATAGCTCAAGTCAACACAAGTCATGTCACTCGGGGATGTGAATTAGCCAGTCCCGCAAGCAACGAGGCTTATGCCAGTCTAAGCACTGGTGTGCATTATGTCGGTAGGAGAGTTCTCCTGCTAACACAACTACTGCTGTCCCTGAGAACTGGAGTAATTAAACACATGGGAAAGCTCTCTGCAATCAAGAGAGGCTATACTAGAGAACTGTTACAGAGGCACTGTAAGCTTTCTAGTGTATCTATAGTCTGGCTCTAGGAGACAAGGGGGAAAACTTTCCCCAGTTACCCATACAACTAAACCTCTCTCCCTCTTATGGAAAAGTCTTACAGAAGGTAACAGAGCTCAATAAACCTTTTTACAGAATGTTTAACAAAGAGAAGTTGCTAACAGGACTGGAATAATCTGTCTAGTTATCCAGAGTTGAACACTTCTAAAGAAAGGATCCCATTCTCTACTAATTCTAGTGGGTTTAGTTACTCAAGACGTCAATTGGCTTCATCCTCACCTTCCCTAGGACTTCTTCATAAAGGATATTGAGCAAATGCCCTGTAGTTCAGTGCTTCATCCCCTTACTGCCCCAAGTTCATCCATTTAGTGAAACCCAATGGTGTTACATCAGGGAGGAATTTGGTCCAATGTGTTTATTTTTCACTGGCCTTTAATCAGGTTTCCTCGTTCTTTCAGATCATAGGTCTTCTACCTTGGGGGATAACACACAGCCTTCATCATTCCATCAAAGCTGTATCAGGAGGTCGTTCAAATAATAGGAAACTCATTCCAAAGGCCAGTGCTAATGCATATCCATTCACTGCCTTTATTCTGAAAGCCAAACTGAAAATGTTTTAGTGGTTGCCATTGACAACTCTATAGTTGCCACAATACAGCAATTGTGATACTATGGGATGAAAGCCTATAGGCTGGTACCTTGGTGACGGCAGGTTCCTGGGACTGTAAACATGGAGATTTGGAGTGGCGTTTTCCTTCTCCCACCAGTTATTCCTCCTGTCCTTGCCAGTCACTTTCATAACAATAGATGGCAGAGGGGGTTAGACTTCAGAAGACACATCAGTCAGCATGACTAATCCTGAAGGGCAAAAAAGCATTCGTTATTATTTTACAACCTCACAGAAGCTTACAACCTCACAGAAGTGACAGAGTGTCCTATGGCACCTTAAAGACTAAAGTATTGAAGTATCAGCTTTTGTGGGCTAATACCCACTTCGTCGGATGCAATTCCAGACTAACACGGCTACCTCTCTGATTCTTAACCTCACAGAGTCAGCACTAATATTTTTGATGGGAATACAAAATCCGTGAGGTAACTTTGGGTAGTCAGTGTGATTTGGGATAAGGCCCTAAGCCAAACACCATTGAGTAACTGGGTATACTGTCCTGTTGTCCAGAGCTCTGATCAAACCAGGGCTCACTCACACTCCACTTGTCTGCTGTTCCCTTCAGCTGTGCATGCAGAGATCCTTTACATGACAGGGCAGAGTAGATGGATTTGCCTTCCTGGCAATTCAGAACAATGGAAATTTCATGCCATAATGCAAAGTACTGCAGAGCAAAGGCAAAGTGAATTACAGCAAATATGGAGAAAAGCTTAAATTGAAGCTTCTGTATTCCAGGTCTGCTAGATTCAGGAAACCAGGGTCCACCTGCCACCTGCTTGGGGCTAAACCCCAAATCTATCTGCCTCGTTTCCCCCTCTCTGGAGGTGCTGCCCTCCGGATAGGTTAGTTGACATAGGGACTGGTTCCCATCACTCTGGGTACCACCTACGTGACTAGACCCTCCAATAAGAGCTGAATTGCGTCATTCTGCTGCCGCCGCATACTGCCAGGAGCAAAACTATGGCACGGACACAGACATGCCCATCTCATGCATGCCAGAGAATTCAGCACAGCTCCAGCCCAACCTCGGCGATAATGAAGGACATAAATTTTTATCTCTCGCCGTTAAATTGTTGATTCTATTCCATAAAAATTAAAATTCAATCTCCCAGCCTGCGACGGGAGAGGCCTCGTGCCAGGAATTCTGGGAACGTTTGCGTGACGGATAGAGAAGTGTCACCTTCCCACCTCGGTGACTGGCTCATCTAGCCCAGGATGCTGTCTCCAGAGGAAGGCGATATAAACCTCCAAAGCCTCTAGTTAGTTGTCCAGTCTTGTGCCTGAGGGAACATTTCTTACTGAGCCTTATAGCTGATCAGATCCCAGCCCCGCTGTACTGATGCTTACCAAATTGTGGCCCCTGGTGGACTTCTTTGGTGTGCAGAGAGCCAACAGGTCTCACAGTGTTCACTTGCCTCCTTGTTTCCAGTTATTACATCCTCTTAGGGACAGCTACAGACACGTCAGTTGCTTTCCTAATAGTAAGCAACTGCTGCAAGACAAGGTTATGCTATTGTGGGGAAGGGGAAATGGACGACATGATTGTGAATGACAGCCAGGTGGCCCACGTAAGCACCTCTTTCTTGAGATGTGACCCCATGCTATGAAAGAGTTTGAAACCTCCTGCTCGATGTTACCTAGCAAAGTCCAGCGGAGGCAAAGCACGTCCGAGAGAATGGATTGCAGCTTTTCTGAACAGACAACGGGAGCTCCATGCATTTCCCTTTGCTAACATGCCAGTGCACGTTACTGAAATTCACTGCAGAACCAGGCATCACTGCAGGGGGAGAGTTAGGGACTTGGGGGGTTCATTTTGTTTTTATTTAAAAGACCCTGCTCTTGACTCCTCTTGCATTGCTACACACATGATCAATGCTCATGCTATGCCTGGCCTTACTAAAATCCAACCACAGTTTTTGTCTCTATTGCCAATACTCAGCAATAGATTCTACAGATTGGAGACAAATTGTATTTCCTTTCATTTGTTCCGAGCACACTACACTGTCATTTCGTATTTATTTTAACTATCTGAGCCAGAAGCATCTGAATGATTTTCAATAAACCCTTCATATGTTTGTACACCTAGCAATAATGTCAACACAAACACACAGTGCAGACTTTGTGGCTTACAAAGTAACAAGCTTTGCAATATCATGTCATGGGACCCTCGGTAGTTTCAAAATATGAAATTCCATTTTTGATTTATGTTATACATGGGATTTCAACCACCATATTGCAAATTCACTGTTGTTGTAAAGTGGGGGAAGCTTCATAGAAGACCTGGGAATTGCTCCTGCTTACATCAGTAATAACTTTGTCCCCAATACTTAAAAATTTATGAACAGATTGTATTCAAACCTGGATTGTTGCATAGACCTCATGGGAGACTTAGGCCAGGGTCTATACTACTCACTGGATCGGCAGGTAGCAATCAATCTTTCGGGGATCGATTTATCGCATCTAGTCTAGACACGATAAATCAATCCCCGAGTGCTCTCCTGTCGACTGCGGAACTCCACCACTGCAAGCGCAGGCAGAGTTGATGGGGGAGCAGCAGTAAGGGATTCAGCACCATGAAGACTCTGTGGTAAGTCGACCTAAATATGACTATTCATGTAGCCGAAGTTACGTATCTTAGGTCGATCCCCACCTCCTACCACCGTGTAGACCAGGCCTTAAAAAGCAAACCAAACCTACAAATACTCTGCACTACATTTAAAGCTGTATAAGAAATTCCAGTTTGACTAACATTTATTATTTGGCAATTATTAATGAACAAGAGGGTAAAGTTTGGGACAAGCTTTCAGCATTAGGCATTTCCTGACTTTTGAACATCTGATTTCTCTTCCTTAATACGACATTAATTTTTTTTGGCATGGAATATTTATGATGCACAATTAATAGTTTTCCTCCTTCATTTGCAATCAACTAGCATTAAAAAAATATCCACAATATTCAACGGGAAGTCCACCAGGGAGCTGTGACTGAAGGTATTGATACTGCCATTTTTAATGGGAAAGGAAATCTGTGATTCCAAAACAGCAAAACCAAAAATAAAGGCAACATAGGAACTGTGATAGTAATAAAATAGCATCATTCAGATTAAAAGCATTAGAAGGTAACTCCAGTTGCAAAACTTCAAGTGCTATCACTGTGAATTATAAAGCACTTCTCTAATTTGGAACATGGGATGTAGTCAACAAAATGGGACATAACATCACAGGACATCCATTTCTCCATGTGCCCTCTCTTCGCAATCCTCCACGCTCTCTTTTTGATTTTTAGCTCCTGCATCTCGTTGTCTGGGCCCCTATCCCTCCTGCTTCTGGGTGAAAGCCCCCACCCCCCCTGCTTCCCACTGCCAGCAGTGCACCGGCCCACTTCTCCCCAAGACACACGGCAGAACAGAGTGGAACCCCAGCCAGGAGAGGAAGCTCCAGTCTGGCCTAGACTGCCAGAGAGAGCTCACGAGGGAGAGGAGTCACGCTGTATTCTCTGAGTTGTGCTCCTGATAGACATGCCGGGCCACAATCACAGGGGACAACTTTTGTGCCCTGGCTTAGACACACCCAAGGATCCACTTGGGCAACTCCTGATGGAATAAAAAGGGAGTTCTGGGTGGAAAAGCATCTTGTCCAAAGCCATGAGGACACCTGAGTGGGCTGACCATTAAAATGGATAAATATTGACCTTGAATCTGAGTGATACTCCCAAACTACTCACGTTTATTTACGCCTGTAGGAGCAAGAAATCAGCTGAAGCATGGGCATGCATTATGGTATATATCTTTATATTTATTTGTTAGGCATGAGTGACTTGGCCGTGTGCTTTCAATGCAATTAGAAGACATGCATACTCCACCCTTCACAATCCTGCTGTGTCTTACTGCAGCAGTGAACTTTGTGTGCGTGTACTGCCTGAGTGATTGTATTACTGGAGGCACTACGGTCTATCCAGAACTAAGAATTATCTTATTTTAATATGATTGGATATTTTGTACCCATTTTAGTTGGTTTCCCAGATTCCACTGATGTATTTTTATTTGTATCATTCACTGTCCCTATTAATATTTGTCCATTATTTTCTCTCTCTCTCTACACCCAACCACACACACTTAGCATCGAGTATAAACAATGGACCAAATTTTGCTCTCAGTGATACCAGTACAACTCCACTCCAGGGAATCTGATTGCACAGTGTAACAAAAAACATCCATGTACATGTGCACACGCGGTACTTTGGCAGTAGTTCAAATAATATCACTAGGTGACATTTCTATATCACCTGGGAACCCAAGACCAGCTCCTCAGCTGGTTTGAACTGGTGTCATCCTATTGATGTCAGCACAGCTATTCCAGATTACACCAGCTAGGATCCGGCACTAATTCCTGAATCTTCATCACTGCTAGTATCACGGTCCCTATTTTACAGATAGGAGAGTGAAGATAAGACCTCGGGAGGCGTATCTCCAAATCTCCTGCTCTAACCACTGAACAGGCTGTTTAAAGCACAGCTTCAAGATTAGGCGATTGCAAATTTTAGTTTCCCAAAGCAGGTGGCTAACTTCTGATTTCTCCCATTGAAGACAACTGGGTCATATAGTCGAATACATATACACAAATACACTGACGTATTTAACATTAGACATGTGCTTCACTATTTTGCTGAATCTAGCCCTTAATCTGTCCTAGTTTACCGTCCGATAAAGTCACATTTCTCTTTATCGACCGATTTTAGAGTAGCAGCCACGTTAGTCTGTATCAGTAAAAAGAACAGGAGTACTTGTGGCACCTTAGAGGCTAACACATTTATTACAGAATAAGCTTTAATAATTTTGATGCAATAAATGTGTTAGTCTCTAAGGTGCCACAAGTACTTCTGTTTTATTTCTCTTTATCATCACCAAGGATGTAGAAGTTACAGATTTAGGTGCCCCCCCCCCTTTGCAATTCTAAGTTCTGCAACAAAACAAGAAGGAGCCCTTCTGAACAGCCAAGTCTCATAGACTTTTAAGATCAGAAGGGACCATTATGATCATCTAGTCTGACCTCCTGCACAACGCAGGCCACAATCTCTCCCACAGATTTCTGTCCCAGATCCCTAAATGGGCCCCTCAAGGACTGAACTCACAATGCTGTGAACTCAAGGATTGAACTCACAACCCTCTTAAAAAAAACAACCCGCAAACAATTGTTTGGACTGACCTGAAAGTACAATTTATAGCAGAACACCTACCAGATAGGAAAGCAGAAGAAATTTAAGTAAGCGCTTATCTGTGCTTTGCCAAATGTTTGATTTCCAAGTCCAGCAAATCTAAATTTACCTGCCATTTTGGAGCCCAAGTCAGTAATGATTACATCTTTTTAGGTGGGGGCTATTATATTTCTTCCTAAATGTAATTAATAGAGGGGGAAAAGACTGCTATGAAACAGCTCGGCCTCTCCTCTATATGTTCCTAAATGCTCAGTAAATTAGAACAGGGGTCTCCAAACTTTTTGAGATGAGGACCATATTAGATTTTTGAAGGGGCTTCGTGGGCCACTGCCACACACCCCCCCCTTTGCTCCTCCAGCCACACCGCGGGGGGCACTCACCCCTCCACACCTGGGGCTGCCAGCAGCAGCTCATGAGGGGGGGGGGGAGCAGCAGCAGCTTCTCCATGTGCCTGCTCAGCTGGGGGGCCAGACAAATCGATGCCACAGGCCGGATCCAGCCCCTGGGCCGTAGTTTGGAGACCCCTGAATTAGAAAAACACTTGCAGTCTGGGTATTCAGTTGATTTCAAAAGGGTTATTCCAGGCCACGTCCGTTCTGCAACTCTCTAACATTTCAGTCAGTCCATATATGCCTAATCCTAGAATTCGCCAGGTGTCTCGATATTTTCCCCGCGTGTCTGCCGGTCCCATACACACAGCAAATGTCGTTTCAAAGCCCATAGCTGTTTTACAGGATGTCACACTGAAGACAAATAGTAGCCAGCGTTCAACTGAATCCAGATGCAAGGCTATGATAAACTACAAGAGAAAACTTACGTCTAAATCTGAGCATGAAAAGAAGCAATAAAAGGCAAATAGCTTCCTTTTTAATAGAGTGTTTCTGCTCAAACCCAGGAACAGCGGCTGTGAATATAGCTACTCTGGGACTTAGTACAGAAATAACCTGTATGAAAGCAAAGAGATTCCAGAATCCAACCTAGGAGGAGCCTGGTATTTCAGTAAATAAAAACAAAACATCTCACATTTCAGTGGAAAGCAGCTGAGCCGCAGCAGGGGGAAGCCATGCGATCGCATCTCCCTCAGGTATTACGAGCGCCTACCAAAGAATGGCCTTGTGTAAAGGTTCTGAATTAGGCCTCCTGAGACCCAGGCTCAGTGCTTGGCTCGACCACAGATGCTTTAGCAGAGCTTGGGCAAATCACACACCGACTCAGTCCCCATCTGTAAAATGGGGATAATAAGTCCTTTGTCCATCCTGTCTATTTAAACTGGAGGGTCTTTGAGGCAGGGCCTATCTCTTGCTATGGACTATTACAAAGCCCTAGCACAACAGGATCCTGGTCTTGGCCAGGCCCACAACTTCTTTAGTGTAATCAAAACAGTGAATAACACCACAGCATGAAGAGCGGAACCTAAAGCAGACACTAGCCAAGCCCTGGGTGTTGGAATCCATTGCAACACCTCCAGGTAACTAGAAGACACAAATATGTGCACTGGAGCTATCCAGTCCAAGGAGAAAACGGTGCTTTAAATCATCTAGAGTTCTGACAGTCCCTTTTAATGGCACAGAGAGACCATGGTACATAATTCTGCTCGTACAGCTGAACACATCTTATGCATTCCACAGAGCTTCTCTAGTGCATAATTTAACCTCTCCGAGACTATCATATTCCGAAGGGAGCTAAAAATAAATAAATATCAAAGTTTAAGTAATTACTGTGGTGGCAATGAAGGGTCTTAGAGCTGAAAACATGCTCGCTCGGTGTGACCTTTATAAAAGCCATCACAAGAAATAGCAGACTAGGGATAATTTGAAACGCCCGTCCTCATTTTGCCTGTTTATAGATCTTATTTAATATAGAAGAAGTGCCCTTGCGGAATCATAATGATGTGTGTATGATTTACATACATGAGACGAGACACAGCATGAAGAATGGGAGGCAGGTAGGGAAATGAATGAATATTGATTCAATGACAAGTGATTAAGATTAGTTGGTAAGTGCAGACCTTGCATTTATCTTTCACGACTTGCCCCCGAAGAGCAAGGTTAACAGATACAATCTCTGAGAGGGTGATGAGGCAGAGCAGAAGCCTGGGCCTTAGACATTGTAGCACCTCTAAATGTCGATCTGCCACTCCACCAAGGAAATTCTTGAGTGGAGAAAAACCACAGAGAAGATCTTCACTTTTTAGGGACTTCCCCTGTTCTGAGACCCGCCCCCATGGAAAGGGAGAGCCATATCAAGGAAGAGGTCTATAGGAAAGGCAGTAGAATTTTGGCTGCTTTACCTTGTCTTGGAAATTTCCAAAAGGCACCGTGCTAAGGAGTGGGTCTCATATTTTCTTCTTCATGCTCTGGCTGTGAGCTGAATGCAAACAAGGACATTACTTAGTTTCACTCCCTGGCAACTTTTTTTTAGCACCTGCTGAAATCATCCAAAGACCTAGCTCGGGGGTGGGAGGATGGCTATTGTGATGGTGGGTATGACACAAACAAGAACAATTAACTTATTACATCATGCTATTCATCCAAGGATCTTAAAGCACTTTATAAAGGAGGGAATGTGTCATCTCTTTTACTGAGAACCTCTGCATGCCGGAGTTCCCTTGAGCGACCTGTCCGTGTCTAAAACCCTGCGGATTCCCAGCCCCCTGTTCAAAGCACAAGACATAGTTCTAGTCTTGGCGGTGGACGGCTAAAAATTACTGCAGTGGAAAGTGGGAAGCCCCACACAGGACGGGACACTGTGTTCTTAAGCGTGATTAAATGACAGCTTGTAAAATATCCTAGCATAGGCATGGGCATCTTCAGAAAAGCAGTGAAGTTTGCAATTAGAACCCTCTCCAGTAGCTAACCTCTTCACTCCAAGGGGCCCACTACAATTTTTGTGTGACCTTCAGTTGAAATCTTTTCTTTAGGTGGCTCTTGCACTGGTTGCCGAAAACACATTCTGCTGCACTTGGTCAAAAGTCCCTTGAATATCATCTTTATTGTCTACTGTTTGCCTTCCCTTTAAAAAAAAAAGTTGCCTCAAGAGTCTCCTAATCATTAACATTTATGTCACCTTGTCCAAATATTTTAAAATATTCTAAATATGAGGATCTTGGCTGCCTGCCTAGGATCATGAATTTTAGGATAAAAGTTTAGGATAAATGACACTTCCAATTATAATTTCTCCCTGAAGAGGTCATCTCCAATTCAGCTCAATAATACAGCAGGGTAGTTACCTCAAGCGTGAAGTCCTGGAATTTCACAAAAGGTTAAAAATGTGCACAGTTGCTAATTAAAGCCAACATCCTCTATGTCTGACCTAGATCTTTTTTGGATTTCAGGAGATTTTTTTTCCCCACAAGAGTTGCCTTGGACCATTTAAAACAAAAAGGGAAAGGAAATAAAGATGAATAAAATCATCAGAACCACATGGTACCAGAGTCCTTTCTGGTAAAGCTTTGTTTATGGACAGCACATGCTCCAGGGTTGCCATGGGAACTGGGAAGTAACTTTAGAATGTCACCAAATTAGTTGATTTGCCCCCCTCACTTATCACATAAATCTATAGCACACTGATCAGTTTAAGCTAAAACGGTGGTAGAATGTGGTGTAGCTGCATCATTCAGATGAGCTGCACCCACAAGAAAGACAGTCCGAGATTTTCATGGCTCTATTAAAATAACCTGCATGACCCTGAGTTCTCCCTACCCCCTTAAAGTTTCAGTAGGTAAACCAGCCGGTTTGCAGCTCTTACGACCCAGGCACGGGAACTTTGTTTTGATGCTTAACTTCAGGTTGACATTATTAAGTAAACACTTATTCAAGGAACGTTTAAGTTTATGATAATTTTTACTTGACTGCCACTCAGTGGCTATTGAGAGCAATAGCCTGGAGTAATTCACTCGCTGCCTATCAGTCAAAAGCAAGCGGATATTTCAAGGCCACTTAGAGCTGTGTGGGGATTTTGATAAATGTTTTCGCACAATTATTTTAAGAAAATGCATCACCTGAGGATTGTGAAATTCCATCTCGTGTTTGTTTAGAAGTTTAGAAGTCTGCGAGTCTGGCAGGTAGGATGGTCTTGTGATTTGAGGCGCCGGAGGGTGTCCCAGAAGATCTGGGTTCAGTTTCCAACTCTGCTACAGAATTCCTGTGTGGCCTGGGGTGCAAGTCACTTCACCTCTCTGTGTCTCAGTTTCCCCATCTGTAAAATGAAGATAATAAATTACTCCCTTCCAAACGTATGGCCAAGATAAACTCCATTCATGGGTGAAAGACACTGAGGTACTCAGGATATGATTGACAACCATTATTTAAGCACCTGTGTAGATGCATAAGGAACTCTACTGACCCTGTGTAATCCCAGTTCATTCTGGTGTTTATTTCTTCAGAGTAACTCACTTGGGAAAAAGCCTTGTAATCTTCAAACCCATTGACCAAGGTAACTCACATTGCTAGAGTGCCTTTAGATCAGAACAAGGCCCACATTTTTTGCAATTGCAAATAAATAAGTCGCTTTCACCTGCCACTGGGATAGAACGTGACAAAATTGTTTAAGCCAGGAAGTGGAATTGGTACCTTAGCTACTTGAAACTGCAGGGAGAGCAAAGGCAGGCAGAATATAAATTCCCAGATGGGAATCTTGCCAGGACACTAGATCAAATAGACTTAACTGGGCATGGAGGAGAAGCCAACTGTTGACTCTTTAAGGAACATAAAAAGTCAAGGCTAGGGCTGCTTGAAAATTTTCCATCAAAACTGGTTTGGACATTTGGGAAATAAGGGAAAATTGGGTTTTCACAGCACAATTTGTGTTTCGCAAAGTGTCTGCTTTCGGTGGAAAACTTCTATTTTTTGTTGAAAAACGAAACTCCAAAACCAAAACATTATAATTTGCATAACCTAATGGGTGACTCAAGGCATTGTAGTTATGCCACTATTCCCCTTTATGGACCAACGCCTCAGCTGGGCTCGGTTTCCCATGATGCACTTCAGCCAAACTCCTCTTACCCTTTCCCTATTTTAACACTATCTGAGAGATGCCAGAGATTAACAGTAGCCTCTGAAAGACTGTATAGCCAGAAAGAGAGGGGGGGGAAGTGTTAACATGAAGGTTTAGTGGAGTCTTTGAATTTTCAATGTTTCTTCTTTTTAACGTATGTTTGATAAATGTCAAGACAATTTTTTTCTTTAGTGGGGTGAAATAAACAAAGCTAAATCCCTGTAACCACACCCTAAACCAAAATTAACCTTCACATTGACGCAATAGTATAAAAAAGTAACTCTAATCCTCACAAAGGTCCTCATTTTTTTCCTCTCATCCTAACTCCTCCTCCCCCCAAAGCAGAGAGGCCTTTAACATATTGCAAAGCCACCCTCTCAAAGAGCAGACTGCCATCTAATAACGTTTGCTGATTTTCTTGCACACTAACCCTTTGACATCTGAAAACAATCACAGCTCAAGGGGATTCCCAAACTTGTACTGGGAATCTTGGAGTTAATTTTCTTTTTGCTTTAATATTTGAGGACTAGGTGCCCCAGGCCTACATTTGTGGTCAAGAGCATGAATTCATTCATAAAGCAGGTACTGCTGATTGCTGTTGCTAGACAAATGATCTTCGCTTCAAGTGGTTCAAAATGGCAGCCCTGTTAAGATTAAAAAATGCAGATGCATTCAAAACCTGTGTGAGGCTGAGTTTTATCCAGGCAGCCGGTGGAATCTGAAGCCGATTGTCTTGACTACAGGAAGGAGGGCAGCACTCTGACGCAGTGAACTCAGAAACATGCCCAAGGAAGCAATTCCTTACCCTGTGGTTTTCTAGACATGAATTTTAATGGTACTTCAGATTAGCTCGGCGGCTGAGCTTGCTTTGCATGGGAACAGCTCTACCTGCTCCAAGTATTAAGATGCAATGTTTACTTTTCGTATGTCTGCACTTTAAGCTGTGCTACAAGAACCCTGCTATTCAAAGCAGAACCTGACTATGAATTTAGATTCCATTTCAGTCCCTTTAGCATCACTTGTCTCCTTTAGGAAACATTTTGCAGGTGATTGGAACCTTTTGCCAAGTCTGTAGGTTTTTAAAGGCTTGAAGTGTTTATTCTAAAGCACTCCTGGGTGGAGGAGGTCTCAACATTACCTAGCCCTGGGCTTAAAGCAATGGGGAGTTAAGTGTATGGAGCAGCTACTGGTGCCAAGATGCCTCCCCTCCCCCCCGCAAGGCCCTTCCTCCCACATCTCTTGCATATTGGCAGCCTCCCACTTACCAACTCCTCCCCCTCCCTCCAACGCTTCCCAGGCGCCCTGAACAGCTGATTCGTGGCATTCAAGCTCCAGGAGGGTAGGAGAAGAGTGGTGACAGGACAGGGGTGCAGCGGGGCGGGGTTTGGGGGAAGGGGTGTGGCATGGTCTGGAATGGAGCTGGGGGAGGGGTCAAGCACCCCCAGCAAGATGAGACATCAGCGCCTATAGTCCCAGTGGTGCCCCAAATTTTTGGGTGCCCTATGCCAATGCAGGGGAGGTAGCAACTGATTGCTTATCGACAGAAAGCAACAATGATAATGTGAAATAAACTCAAATACCTCAGATTAAATAAAGGCACTCACACATGCCCTTCATCTGTGCTAAAGTGATTAAACCGGTTTTCTTTGATGGAGACATTACTAGATTCAAACTAAACATTGGCTCAAGGCACCACAGGTGATGTGGGATTTTTTTGACCGAAGGATATAAATAAATAAAGATATACCAATCTCCTAGAACTGGAAAAACCTTGAAGGTCATCGAGTCCAGTCCCCTGCCTACACTAGCAGGATTGAGTACTGTCCCCTGACAGATTTTTTGCTCCAGATCCCTAAATGGCCCCCTCAAGGATTGAACTCACAACCCTGGGTTTAGCAGGCCAATGCTCAAACCACTGAGCTATCCCTCCTTATGCCTTACTCTGCCTGGTGATACTGTTGCCTGTTTTGGTAGGCTCTGGGGACTGCTGGGGTGTGTGGTTTGTGAGGAGAAAGAATAGGGGGAATCCCTGCAAATACATGTCAAGTCCAAATTAGACAGGCCAAAAGGGCACATTTTAGATGGATGATTGTCAAGCGGTCAGGGTGTAGGCAGGCCTGTCAGGAGATGTTTGGGGCCCGAGCACATCATGGACCCTGCCATTTCACTTTATTTACACCGACGTTACAGACATTTTGGGGGTGGGGAAGGGGAACCATTGCTGCCCTTCCTTCCCCTCTCCCTCCCACATCTCATCGGTTCTGCGGGACTCAACAGAAGAACAAATCTTTACATTTTTTAAAAAACTATTTTCAGGGAAAAGGGAGGACTCCACAAAAAGCCATGTTAAAATAGTGTAGCATGAGCCCAGTTTTGCTGGGGCAAGTAATTTTTTTGACAGGTGAATAAAATATCATTCGTTTTTCCACTGTCATCAGTCGTCAAAGTGAAGGCTGGGTGAGTAAACGGTCGTGACAGTCTTAGCTCCTGGGTTTCTAAAGAAGCATTGAGGACTCAGCCATGTGGCTTCCATTGCAGCTGAATGTGTTGACGGCAGGCAGCTAAAACCTCTCCCGTGTCTAACTTTGTCCCAAAGCACTGGAAGTCAACAATAGCCTAGAAATACGGAATTAACGTTGTCCCCCTGCATTAGCACTGATAATTGTGCCCAGGTATCTCAGCAGTCCACATGCAATACAGTATGTATTGTGTTGCCTGCCTTTCTAGCACGCGGAGGCAAAAGTTAAGGAGAGGGACTGACAAATCGGAATCTGTGTGCTTTTGTCTAAAGGTCACACTCCCAAAGCTTCTCTCCCATTTGCGTGAGCTGATTTACTTCAAAAAAATAATCTTCACAACAAAGAAAAATGAACCGAAATCCGTGGCTGCCGCTGAGGTGACAGTGAACTTTCAAAGCTCTTGTGATCTCAATAGAAGAAAAGGAAACACGCCATTGAAAACGCCATTGATATTGTACCAGATCATTGACTAAATAGACCATAACAGCTCTCATTTCAACGGGGACAGAGAAGCGTCTTAACCCTTTCACTACTGAATGAGAGTACGACCTGTGTGACACTTCAAAGGAAACACGCCAGCTAGCATGGTTTTCATGTCCTTTTTTCTGTCTTCACCAGCTGCCCTGAGCCTATCTGCCGCCTTCTCCGCTCTGAAATCAGAACGGTCTGAAACAGCAAATCCCCAATCATGGAAAGAAAATTCAGGGTTCGATTGATGTATTGTGCTCACATACACAAGCAATACACCCTGAACATCATCCTCCTGCTTCGAAAGGTAGAGCCCTGCTGGTATCGCAGTGTAACTGCAGAGTTCAACACTCACCGCTCCATGTTCAAACCTCTCCCAGGGAGAATCAGTAACCCACCCTCCTGTGCGCTTCATACTCCTGGGGGGAAGATGGCCCCACTGTTTGGAAGATGCTGGCTCTGTGTGTCCCTGCGAACATGTGATGTCAGGCTCCGGTAGGGGAAAGGTCCAATCCCCTGGGCCTGTGTCATTAACACAACTGCGGCCCCCTGGTTCGAAGCCTCAAGATCCAGCCAGAAAGTGGCTGGGCCGGGTGGTTCCACCCCGGTCACCCGAGGAGCCTGCTCGAGAGGCCACCATGGCCCCAGCCAATCCAAGTTTGTACCACACCAGGCAACAGCGATGCAGGACGGTGGCAGCGATTCAGGACGGTGGCAGCTGTCATTGCTCCTTATGTTCTGGGGTTTAGGAGCTTTCTGGGGCCTTTGCCTCTCTTGGGAGGCTGGGAAATCTAGTCGTAGGGGAGTGGGGTCTATGGGTTAGAGCAGGGGGAGGGAGGATAGTGGCACACAGCACTCAGGGTGGGGGCAGCCCCATCCCCAGGTGGCACGGGGCTGGATGGGGGCAGCAACCCCAGCTGCAGGCAGCACAGGACATGGAGCTGGGGACCAGCCACAGGTGACTCTGGAAGCCCTGTGGGGTGGGGGGAGCAGTTCAGGTGAGCCCCTGTCGGTCCCATTAAGAAGCACGGTCACCCATCCCGGAGGGGGCCAGCCAAGCCCACCACACTGCCCCAGCCTGGCCTGGTGTCTCCACCAGTCCCAAGCAGCGTGACTCGGGGGGGGGGGGGGGGGAGAGACAGGGCCCCCACAGATGTGGGAAGCAGAGACCACACAGAGTCAGAGCTGCACTGTGGTCTGGCCAGGAAGATGGGGGGGAGCCAGCAGGTGGGGTGGAGAGAAGCCGGGAGCTGGGGCTGGGGCAGAGAGGGGGGTGAGGAGCTAGCAGGCAGCCTGTGGGCCAAGAGAGGCGAGCGGGGGGAAGTGGCCAGGGGGCAGAGAGGAGCCAGCAGGCTGGTGGGGCCTCGGGGCACAGCCCAAGCGGGTCAGGCAGTGCTGGGCCCCTTCAGAGCCTGGACCTGGTGTCATTGTAAACCCAGTACTGAAATTAAGAAACCCCGGAGCCAGTCCCCAGCTAAACACAGAAGGCACCGGCTCTTTGGCACAAGAGAGGACGTTTTCTCCCTGTGAGGAGTCTGCACTGTACACTGTTCTAGGGCATGTTTTTCAAGTCCCTGTTTAAGAATTTTCTTTTCAAAAACAATTGAGGAACCAAATCAGCTTCAGTGACCTTCACTCAACTGTCCCAGACGTTGCTAGACAACTTCAAATTAGGAGATGATGGCAGAGGGAAAAAATATATTTTGTAGGGCTATCAATTAATCTCAGTTAACTCACGTGATTAACTCAAAATTATTAATTGCTATTAAAAAATTAATCGCAATTGATCAGTTTTAATCACACTGTTAAGTAGAATACCTATTGACATTTATTAAATATTTTTAGATATTTTACTACATTTTCAAACATTTTGATTTCAATTACAACAGTTTTACATTGTTTAATTTTTCAATGCAGTTATTTTTTGTTTAATTTTGTTTTGTTTAATTTTGTTTTGTTTTGTTTTGTTTAATTTTGTTATTTCTGTTTAATTACAACAGAATATAAAGTGTACAGAGCTCATTTTATATTATTTTTATTACAAATTTTGTTCAATTTTGTTTAATTTTGTTTTGTTTTGTTTAATTACAACAGAATATAAAGTGTACAGAGCTCATTTTATATTATTTTTATTACAAATTTTGCACTAAAATGATAATCAAAAGAAATAGAATTTTTCAATTTTCAATTTTTCAATTTGCCTCATGCAAGTACTATAGTGCAATCTCTTTATGGTGAAAGTGTAATTTACAGATTTTCTTTGTTAAGTAACATGTCCCCCTGGAATGGTGGCCGAAACATGATGGGACATATGAATGCTTAGCACATTCAGCATGTAATATCTTGTGACGCCAGCTACAACAGTGCTGTGCAAATTCCTGTTCTCACTTTCAGGTGACATTGTAAACAAGAAGCATTATCGGCTGCAAATGTAAACAGACTTGTTTGTCTGAGCGATTGGCTGACCAAGAAGTAGGACTGAGTAGACTTGTAGTCTCAAGTTTTACATTGTTTAATTTTTCAATGCAGTTATTTTTTGTACATAATGCTACATTTGTAAGTTCAACTTTCATGGTAAAGAGATTGAACTGCAGTTCTTGTATTAGGTGAATTGAAAAATACTACAGTATTTCTTTTGTTTTTTACAATGCAAATATTTGTAATCAAAAATAAATATAAAGTGAGCACTGTACATTCTGTATTCTGTGTGGTAATTGAAATCAATATATTTGAAACAAGTAGAAAACATTCAAAAATATTTAAATAAATTATATTCTATTATTGTTTAACAGCACGATTAATCGCTTGATAGCCCTAATATTTTGTTTCATGGAAGATAGAAAACAGCCTGCCAAGGAGCCATAGGCGAGTCCCTAGATTGCCCAGGAGAGGGCGCTATGAGACTGGAGCAGTTTATAACCCCCCCCTCAGCTCCCCAAAAAGGTTCAGCCCATCTCACCAACTGCAGACATCAGGAAGATGATTCTTCAGGTGAGCGGTTGGGTCTGGGTCTTGCTGCTCCCGCGGCAGTGAAACGGCTTTCACCACCTGGAGTGAATGGGCAGAACATAAACATCAGTTTGTTTTGCTGTTGTATTACCGGTAAGGGGTCCCCAGCTAAAACACTGATTAGAACATTGTGCTTCCTGACTTTCCTTATTTGCCATTGCCAGAGGGTGTATTTTTATTTTAATACCATTGCGTTTGGACCACAATGATGTTACTTCTCCCACGGCTCCAAAGGAACCTATAAATAATGGCTGGCTCCCCTGGGCCAACAGGAAGGCAATTGATTCTCACAATTGCTCCAAGATTGATCCCTCTCCTATTTCATGTAGGGCTACGTGAGGGTCTAGTGTAACCAGAAATAAAAATTACACTTATCAGGGCTTTAATGGCAATTTCCTTCCCATGTGTTTCTCAAGACTCTCCCTCATTTTAGCTTGCCTACAATGAATTGTGACATGATTCCAAAGATCTATTCTCATGACCCAATGTTACTCTATGGTAATATATGTATCTTTTTTGGCTGCAAAATCTTCCTAGGAGACTGAAAATTGTCCTCCTCTGTGGTACAAACTATGCTGGGAAGCAGCCTGCAAAACAAAGAGGAATAATCTGGGGTAAATCATTTAAACCCATTTGTGTTGAAGTTGACATTTGCCTAGATGCTGTCTCAGATCACATTACATGCAACAGGCCACGTTAATCTGGATTTCATTCAGGGCTTGGGGTTGAGGGATTGAGAGAAAAACTCCCCCAGTTGCTTTGCTTTCACGTCTTTATAAATGCATTGTGTCAGATTGGGAGGGGAAGGGA
This sequence comes from Sternotherus odoratus, assembly GCA_032164245.1. Taxonomy (NCBI): domain Eukaryota; kingdom Metazoa; phylum Chordata; order Testudines; family Kinosternidae; genus Sternotherus; species Sternotherus odoratus. The sequence continues at coordinate 83,005,515 of JAVMKO010000009.1, read as the reverse complement.
CTAACCACAACCAGGTGAGGCATGGAGACATGTGCTTCTCGCCTGCGCTCTGATCTCAGAAGAGCGGAGCGGCTTGGATTCCATTCAAACCCAGCAGAAGCCAAAAGTAATCATAGCCAGCCTGGGAGAAGACAGGAAGGAAGCATATCTGGTGCCCAAATTGCAGGGGAGGTGCATTCCAGGGAAGTGACATGGGAGTGATCCAAGGGACCAATCAATTGGACCTAGAATCGCAGAAACAGAAATGCTTCTGCTACACTCCTCCCGTGACGACTGCTGCAGCGGATCCAGGCCATGCAGAATGCTTTTTATGTGTACCCAGCCAAAGGCTGCCAATGACAGAGGGACTCTCTCTAACTATTGCTTCCCTGCTCTGCTTCCACCTCAGCCTATAAACAATCTTTACACTTAAGAGGTGAGCTTTACACCCAGCCTTTACTGCCTCCCCCCCACCCCCCGGCCTTTTCCTTCCTCCTTTCCTCCTCTTCCCTCACTCCGTTCTTTTCGTTTAGGAAAGGCGAGGGGGGGGGGTCTCTTCTGCAGGTCAGTCAGCCGCAGATATTTGCCAACAGAAACAGCAGGGTACACAGCACCCTGTCCCCAGCTGTCTAGGGAACTAGCGTTCTGAGCTGACTAGGACAACAGACAATATCCCACTCAAACCGTGCGAAACAAGGAGTCTGTCTCTGTCACTCTCTGTCTTATTCCGGCCTTGAATTTCTGTGGTCACTGTATTGCACTTATTTGGCTACACAGGTGCCCCATTCACAGCTGTGCACAAGGGACCGCCACATGACGCAGGTGCTCTCTCCTAGTTTTATGCCTGTTGTAAAACAAGCTCCCCAACTGGAAAAACACAATTATGGATTGTGCTGAAAAACCGGAGGGTTTGCCTGTCCTCAGAAAGCGTTCTGGCTACACCGCAGCCTGCGCTTGTGAACTTCAGGCTGTGCTTTCTGCTTGGAAGCCTCAGATGTGATGCCAGTGTTGCTCTTTACAGAGAAAGTGAGAACAACAGTGCATTGTCTGATAGCATTGGGGTTTTGTCTGAGTACAACTGTATAAAGGAATCAGCTGTGTTACATGGGTGTGTCTCCTCTGACTTCAGAGAAGCCTAAGGCACAGGGTCACCTTGAAAGCCATTACAACAAAGGATTAGGAAAGCAGTTGGGTGGGGAGGTTTGGGGGAGGAGGTCTGCTCCTACCTGGTCCTTGGAAGCACCTGTGAAGATTAAAAATGATCCCCAAGATGGGTCTCTCCTGTTCCGCTCGCCTTCTTCACACGAAATCTCTGTGGCACACTCATGGTTTAATGAAAGCCATTTCACAGGCATTGAAATTAAACATATAGTCAGAGTTCCCCCAGCAACAGTGGAACCCAAATGGCTATCATGGGCCAGAATACATCAGTGACGCCCAGTAACAACCCACGGGTGACCGGACAAGCACATCTGCTCGTCACCAGTTTCAGTGCAGGCCAGGTGGGTGGTAAATCATCTTTTATACAATAACTGTTCGATGGCCTAAAATGAGTGGGTGGGGGTAGGTCCAGTCCCTCACGTCCACCTCCAGGGAGGCCCAGGGCTGAATAATTAATACAGGGCATTAGACACCCCCATACACACACACACTTCCTTGCCGGGACTGAGGCACATGAGAGAGCTGATGTGGGCAAGCTTATGGAATAACCCTTCATGTGGGTTATCTGTGGGGACAGACCCCAGGACTGCTGGATTTAAAGGCATGAATCTCTATTGCTTGGACTAGAGGGCCGCTCCACCAGCCGGGTGGTAGAGGCAGTCCAGAGATCTTTGACAAAGGCCCAGGATGGTACCCAAGCTGGTTTCATCTACCCCAACGCTGTACTGGTTCTTTGGAGTGAGAACTTCAGTCTCCAGAGCTGAAAATCCAGCACATTTCCCAAGAACACTATTCAGCTACAAGGCTTTGAATACATGATAGAGTCAAAGCACCCACAGACAAATTGCCAGCTCAGAATAGCTAAAATGGAGAGACTATCATAAATCAAAACAACATCTCCTTTATAAATTGATATGGCATCTTAGCCAAATAAGACACACACCTTTTATCTACCTAGCTAAAGCAATACATTCTGTGTTTACTATATATTTCACAGATCTTAAAAGGTATCCATTTGGCTTTTAAATAATGTTACCTGTGACACATCACATGAGAGGAATACCCAAGGAGTTCTCTTCCTTTCAATAAAACAGAATTTTCTCCATGCTACAATCTGAATACTATGTAAACCTTAGATGTGATGGGCTATAGCTAGGGGTAGTCAATAGGCAGACCGTGGACTGACACACACTTTTGATCAGACCCTAAAATCTTATTTATTGTGATTATTGTGATTCTATTTTTAGAAAAATTATTTTCTCCGGAGTTTGGACCTTGACCAAAAAAATTTGGACCTTGACAAAAAATAATTAATTGACTACCTGGGTGACAGTGAGTAGCATACTGCTATGGCCGGATCCACTAGATGGCGCAGTTACACATAGTTCTTTATCTTAGCTTGCAAGCACTACAGTCTCTGAAGAAGTGCTGTATTGTTGTTAGTTTTGTAATGCGGATTCTTTGGCGGGAGCTGTGACAAACAGCAAGAGACTGCTTTCTGCCCATCTCTCTCCACTTGGAGTCCATTCTTGGAGCAGAGTTGTTCCCGAGAACCTGGTATTAGGGTTTTTTTTTGTTTTGTTTTGTTTTTGACTGGCATCCCTGAAAGAGGGAATGCCCTGTGTGCTGTTTGCGACTCTCTCTGTCCAAGGACGTGTTTTATTTACACAATATACAAGTTGCCTTGTATATTGTATACAAGATATCCTAAGTCTTTGTCCGCTACTGTGGAAATCCAACCTCCAAGACCCCAATATGTGCTATTGCTCAGTAGGACAGGGACAGTACGTTGCCTAAAGACATTCAGTTCATTTATTATGAAGACATATCAGCATTCTGATCGGCAAGTTTAGATATTGTTCTGCATCTGTTAACAAACCTAAACTGGCAGTAGGTTTGTGCAATGGAGATATACATGTAACAAACTAAAATGGCTGTATGGAGTAACAGTAATACTTTGTATGTCTGTAGCACCATCTCAACACACTGAATTAATTCTCCGGGCTTGTCCACACTTAAAACACTACAGTGGCACAGCTGCACCACTATAGCGCTTCAGCATAGATGCTACCTACACCAAAGGGAAGGATCCCTCTGTCACTGTAAGTAATCCACCTTCCCCCAGAGGTGGTAGCCAATCCAATGGAAAAATTCTGCCATTGACCTGCCATTGTCTACATTAGGGCCTGGTCTACACTGGGGAGGAGGGGCAGAATCAATCTAAGTTACACAACTTCAGCAATGTGCATAATGTAGCGGAAGTTGACGTATGTAGATCTACTTACTGGTGTGTCTTCACTGTGGTAACTCAACAGCTGATGCTCTCCCATCGACTCCACCTGTGTCCCTCACCCTGGACGCGATAAATCAACCCCCGCTGGATCGATTGCTGCCCGTTGATCCAGCAGGTAATGTAGACAAGCCCTAGGATAGCTTTACTATGCTGCTCAAAGGGGCGGGGGAAGGGAAGGCGGGGGGAAGTGGATTTTTCACACTTTTGACTGATGTATTTAAACCGAACTAATTTTCTAGTGTGAACCAAGCCTTGGAAACTTCCAGTATGGAAGGGAAGAAATGGTCCCTCTTTCATAAAAGGGAAAAGAAAAGGTAAATAACTTGACCAACGTTGCACCAGAGTCTGTGGTAGAATTGAGAATAGAAGCCAGTTCCCATGACACTCAGTCTCATGCATTATTTACAAGATCAGCCTTCCCCTCAGGTCTGGATCCTATATTTCTACAAGTATTTTGTGTGAGACTCCCAGATTATATATATTTAATATAGGAGTCTTACAGAATTATTTATATATATGCCCCCACACCAGATAATTATTTCTTATAAGAATTTAAACAAAATCAGCAACATATGGTACCTTTTTATTCTGGTCACCTTCAACTTGAGGAACTCACACTAGTAAAGCCAGCCTTATGAGAGTTTTTACTTTGGTTTTACTTGTTTAATTTTATATTTGGCATAGCAATAATAATGGAATGTAGGTTTGTACCTCAGTGGCAGTCCTACTGCTTCTAGAACAAAGATTTCTGCTTCAATATTTTTCTGTCCCCTGATACTGTCTGCTGCTGACATACTCAGATACACCTTAAAATTAGTACTGAAATTAAAACCCTCCCTTGGAAGCCATTCTTTTCTGTTGAGATTAGAAGCTCTTTGAGGCTCACTATTTCTTTGTACAGCCCCTCGCACAATAGGGCTCCAATCATTGTTGGTTATCTTTAGGCACTGCCCTAGGACAGAAACAAAATAAGAATGATGAACAACAACAACAGAGGGGCGGACATTTTTGTGGCTCATTGACTTACAGTTACCAAAATATTTTACAATAAAAATGAGCGAGTTTGATTTCTTGTGTGCGCAAAACTAATAAAGGCAAGTTTGGCCTGATTCTTGAAAGCTCAAGAAAAGGTTCCCAATCAGCTTTAACTACACACAGCTGTTTTTCAAGCAATCAAGATAGATTAGAGCATGCAACGCTTTGAGCCTAAAGCAGGAAAATATCTTAAGAATGCCAGTAAATGCTTATCTCTTTGAACGGGTAAATTGTTCATTAAAATCAATGAGAGGTGATTGATTCCTACTTGAGGGAAAAGTTTCAAATCAAACGGATTTCTGGCTGGGTAAAAATTAGTCTCCAGTCTCACAAGTGGTCTTGAGAAGAGAGAGGAATTCAAAATGTTCAGCTTCCAAGATAAACCAAAGTCTTTTAAGTGGAAAACAGAATGCATGGGAAGTATTAAGAACTGCCTAAGTAATCTCCCTTTCTGTGTTTTGTAAAACAGAACAAGGAGTTACCATCATAGATTGGTCTGGGCAAGGAAACAAAGCTTACATGGCATAAACTATGTTTACATCTTTGGAGTTCCATTGTCGCAATAAACAATTGCTCACTTTTGAGCGGACGCTGTCAGTGTTTCAAGTTCAAGTCTGAGTTTACATCCGATTCTTAAAATTTCCCTATGCAAAATTCTGATCTCATGTGCCAATATCCATTTAGGTTCATAAAAAAGGCATGCAACACATTCAGAAGAAAAATTACACCTGTCAAATAGTATACCTCTGAAATGCCTGTGCAATTTCACTTTTCACCTAGTAAATATCCAATCATTTTCCAGCATAGTCCTTTCCAGTATTCAAATCTGTTTCCATTAATACTAGAAGTTAGGAGGGCTTGGGAGAAAAGGAAGGAATTGATTAAAAGCAGATGGTGCTCATTATCTTGCTAATCACAATCCTGTAGCGCGCGTGTGTGTGTGTGTGTGTGTGTGTGTGTGTGTGTGTGTGTGTGTGTGTGTGTGTGTTTTTAAGAAAAGGCAACATCAAGCAAAAGTCCCACCAGGGCTTTTCAAATAAAACTTTCAATAATAATTGTTCCAACTGCTGACTCCCCTCTCATGAGGGAATCAACTTGTTTCACATCACAGTTCAGCTGTGCTGGGAAAATGTCTTCATGGTCCAGGCGTCAGGCTCACACTTGGAGCTGGGACTGCAAAGCTGTTGTGGCGTGCTTGAGAAAGAGGCCGAAAGGGCCAATGGCAGGATAATTACTGCCTTTTCCCCACCCCCAGGCCTCTCTGACATTTCATGTGGGAGTCTGGTTAATATTATTGCACCCTAAGTGCATTTCCAATGGGAAATCAAAAAGGGACACTTTAATAGTCCAAGCTGTGCCTAGCCGGGAAGTAAGAGGACACGTCAAGATCAAGCCCCCTGGTCGCAGTTGACTTTGAATTCCTTTCTAGGTAGGACAGACACTATTGGGCTCTGAGCCTGCTCTCATTAGGGTCAATAGGAGTTTTGCCATTAATTGTCTTTGGAGAAGGAGAAGCACGGTTACATTTCAGGCCTTGACACTATTTTGGATGATCAACCCCTTATTTTCAGGGAGTTCTCACTCAACTTTATTCCACAGTGGGCTTGGCATTGTGCAGGGCACCAAAACTATTTGCAAATTCAGATCAAACTCAGCTCAGAGTTTCAGCCCCGTTCCCAAAGAAATAACATTGTTTTGACATTTCCAAGCATTTTGTTTTGAATCATTGATTCAAATCAACAGTCAAAGCATTTCATTCAACTCCACCCCAGCCCTGGGGGTTGTGTTTTCATTTTAGGAAGAAAAATAAAACCCTTCAATTTTAGTTTGAAACAATTTTTATCCCCACTGATTTTTTGATTAAGCCACCAAATCCAATGATGAATTATCTACTCAACTACTTGCCACATGAAGAGGCAGAGCAAGAGAAGATGGCTTATAAAAAGAAATTGATTAGGCCATTTTTAAATGTCAGAGGTGAAAATGCCTTTTTCATTTATGATGTTGGAGGCTCGGTGGCTCTCTCTAATTTACAAAATCCAAAAATCTTTGGTAAAATCCAAGACGTTTCATTGGTGCTGCTGTGCTCTACAGCTGCATTTCAGTGCTGGAGGAAGTGATTGCTACCATTTTATAGGTCTCAGTCCTGCAATCAGATCTATGCAGGTGGACTTGTACCACTTCAGGATAAAGGCCACCGTGTGCAGAATTAATTTAGACAATACTTCAGAGCTATTTGAATAAATAGGGCCCATAAAAATGTCAATTGTCATTAAAATGGATTTTAAATGAGTCAAATGTGGATACTTTTTCTGTTAAATGATATAGGAAAAGGTTTTACGGAATGGGGTCAACATTTTCTGCAAGTAGGCTCAGTTCAACACAAGCCGAAAAAAACCCCAAACCATCGATAGAGTCCCCAATTATTCACCAGCACTACACTGTGGTTGGGGTCAGGGTTTTAAGCAGCTATTTATGAGATAAATGTTTTGACAACAGTGACTCAAGACTAGAAGAGTCATTGTTAACAGTCTTTCTGTGTCCATTTACATGGCACTCAAATAGCTCAGAAGCAATTCAGGTCCAAAATACGCCTTCACGCCAGAGCAAGAAGAACACTCTAAAGAGATCGAGCAGTCCTCTAAATTGACTCCTTTCAGTCAGACCGCTCTCTAGCATGGGTCCCCCTTGATTTCCATTTGGAGTCATATTGCAGGATTGGGGGGACCTAAGCGAGAATGCTCTTGGTTTTGGCGTGAGGTTATGAGTGAGTGTAATGGAAGCGGAGGAGGAAAGGAAAACGTGTCTGTACCTTGTCTATAGAAGGGGATTTTAGGAAAAAATTCCTACTGATTCAGCTGTACGTGTGAATAGCGCAGTCCATGGGCTATACCACACATTCCAGAGGGCTGTGGAACACCTCAATTCTATTTTAAAATGCTGTTTTCTTTGGGGGAACTGAACGGAGTATGCAACTGGTAATGGACTCGGAGCCAGCCCAAGTCAGTAATGATGGAACATTGGTACCATTGAGGTTGGTCCTCACCCATCACCACAGTTGGCACTGATTTTATCCATAGCTTTCAGGATCCCAGCCACAGGCAGAAAGAAAAGCTGAAACAAACCAGGAGAGAAATGATGAGAAGGATGTTGAGAAGAAAATATGCTCTGACTATGTAGATGTGTCATGGACCAGCTGCATAAATGGTAATGAAGAAGCCCTCCAGAGACACCAGTTGACTAGCTCTGTTTTCCTGGGTGTTGCCATGCCAACAGAGGGAGACAAATTAGTTGGACTTCATGGTATGAACACATTCATCTGACTCCAGAGAGCTAACAGACAGGAGGGGCAAGGCCTACACTATACTGGCATTAGAAAAGGTTCAGAGAAGGGCAACTAAAATGATTAGGGGTTTGGAATGGGTCCCATATGAGGAGGGATTAAAGAGGCTAGGACTTTTCAGCTTGGAAAAAAGGCGACTAAGGGGGGATATGATAGAGGTACATAAAATCATGAGTGGTGTGGAGAAAGTGAATAAGGAAAAGTTATGTACTTGTTCCCATAATACAAGAACTAGGGCCACCAAATGAAATTAATGGGTAGCAAGTTTAAAACAAATAAAAGAAAGTTGTTCTTCACACACCACACAGTCAACCTGTGGAACTCCTTGCCTGAGGAGGTTGTGAAGGCTAGGACTATAATAGGGTTTAAAAGAGAACTAGATAAATCCATGGAGGTTAAGTCCATTAATGGCTATTAGCTAGGATGGGTAAGGAATGGTGTCCCTAGACTCTGTTTGTCAGAGGGGGGTGATGGACGGCAGGAGAGAGATCACTGGAGCATTACCTGTTAGCTTCACTCCCTCTGAGCACCTGGCATTGGACACTGTTGGTAGACAGGATACGGGGCTGGGTGGACCTTTGGTCTGATCCAGTACGACCAGGCTTAAGTTCACCAGTAGGTACTGAAGAGGCTGGTTGCAGCATGGGCCTTCTCTAAGGTCATGGATTTCCTCTCCCATTGACCTGAAAGAAAGCGGAGGCAACAGACTCTGGCATCCATGCAACTGTCCGTATCTCGGAGGTGTGTGGGCTTTTGTATTTGCAAGCACCAACTTTGTCAGCAGCAGCCAGAGTTCTGAGGCAAAGTAGCACCAGGTTTTTGGCCCAGAAAACAAGCCAGTACTAGTTGCTCTCTGGCATGACTACTCCAGAGGGAGCTTTATTGTGTTGAGAGCTACTATCTCCAAGAGCCCCCAGCAGGATCTCAACCCCTCTCCATCACAATTAGATTGTCCCTCATGTATTGTTGTAAGTTATGCCTGCTCCTTCTGCGGCGGCACTTCCAACTGTAGGCCAGTCTCTGGATTTCAGTTCCTAACCCTTTAGTTTTGGGGAAGAGGAAAAACAAAAGGTCAATAATATTCAGCACTGATATTTCTTTTAAAGATTCTAAAAAGGGGAGAGAGAACATGGTTGTGTGCGTGTTAATTATGGTGAAGATGGATAAATGACAGTTTGGAGTCATTTCAGGCTGTGAAAGATGTAATTAAATGAAGAGACCCCACCCTGTGCTCAGAGAATAAAGCATTCCTTCCACGGCATGCAATTGTGGTGGATACCCAATGCTGAGCTCACAAAGGGATTCAGCCATCATTTTTTCTAGTCAACAGCCCCTCAAAGAATCTGGCCTCCACCACCTAAAGCTCTCAGCCAAAAGCCTCTTCGCTACTTTTCGCTAAAAATACATCACAAGACATTTTCCATTTTAGTTACAAAGTCAACATCTCGGGCAGCTATGGAAGAGCATCATGAAACACGTCCAAAGAAACAGCACTGCAATACATTTACATTAATCCACAGCCCTGTGCCGTAACTCACTATTCAGTCGTACTGTGATTAGGCAAAGCCAACTGGTCAGTTACCGTTTGATGCTTTGGAGAGGAGTTGCAAACAGGTTAGCCTCCAGATGAGTTGAGAGAGAAAGACCCTTCCCTGGAAAACTTGAGCATGTAAATTCCAGGGGAGGTTGAGTTCTCCCTGGACAGAAATGTCTTAGGCTGGGATGTTCAAAGGAATTAGGTACTCAAATAATGAAATGTAGTGGGAGATGGGTGCCTAATTCACTTAGTTTCCTTTGAAAATGGAAGCCTTTATTTATTTTTTAACAGCAGAAATGGCATTTTTCTTTCTCCTTCACATCACTCACACGGTTAGATTCTCATTAAATCTTTTAAAAATGAGACCAAACATGGAAACGTTCAGCCAAAAAAAAGACAACTTTTCATAGGAAAAAGCTTCTTCTCTCAGATGGGTGTGGGGGTTTATAAAGAGGCAGGACTCTAGCTGTTAACAATAGGTTGGTGATATTTATTACAGCTATTATATGCACAGTTCTAACGTCTACATTATGAGAAACAAGCCGTCATGCAAGAATTAATATTTGCTCATCAGTTACAACTTAGCCATAGAAATTTAGCTGGAGATTGCTTCTTAGGCTGGGATGAAAAGAGCAACCAAAACAACTAATTAAAAATAATAAGGGAAAATAAGTTTAACTTTATTTCTTTTTTTTTCCTTTCTTTCTTTTTTTGTGTGCCTCAAATCATTTTGGGTGTGGTGGTCTTTTTCTGGCTGAATCTCTGGGTGAGCTCAACTTTGGGCGTCTACCACTAAAGCATTCTGCAGAATATAAACTATTCTTTGTCACTGAGAGGGGGTGTATTTTATACACACACACCCATAAAATGTAGGGGTGGACCAGTCACTGCTCTCCAACCCTCCTGAACTTGGGGGGAATCAGATAATTAGAAACTGGGGTCAAACCACCAGATGAGGTTTTCCACATCAAAATGTCTTAGAGACGTTTCCACGTCAGTTTGTATTAGTGATATGCCAAAATGGGAAATGTTCCTTATGGAAAAGGAATTTAATAAAGATGAAATAATAGCATTCTATAGAAATTACTCTAAAACCAATAGAATTCAATAGAAAATAAGATATTTTCAGCAGAGCTTTTTTTAAAAAACTGTCCTTAAGAAATCAGTAGCAAGGACCTAATTCTCTATTACATTCTAAGGGAAGGTTACAATAAAGAAAAACAATAGAAACCTTATTATTTATATTCAGTTCTATAGGGCTTGTCTCTTATATCGCTATATTTGCAATTTTCATCCCAAACATCCCCTTCTCCAACCCCCCACATCACAACGTGGGGATTCAGCTATAATTTAACCGTTCAAGATACATTAAAGAGATTTCACACATACAGATGTAAGCTCTCAAGCACATACTAAAAATATGTGTGTGTATTAAATATGTTCTGGAAGCCCTATTCACAATTCCCTAGTTAAGGCTGAGATTAATTTTGCACTTAAAGCAGGGATTCAACTCCTTTGTTGTATGTGAAAAATACAGTATATATCTTCCTCATTACTACCACGCTTACTTCCTGAGGACTGAATACAGTTCCTGAAAATTTATGAGCCGTTCAGGTAGTTTATGAATTAATATTGATTTTTTTTAAAAGAAAAGAATCTTTTAAGAAGTTTACCATCCAGTGTCAGACTATTTTTTTGACCCAAATGTTATCAGGAATAGAAGAGCATAAACCCTTCAAACTTCCTATAGAGTTACAGCCCTCTGAAATCTTGTTCATAGGCTACATTTGCGGAAGTTTCTCTTTTTTGGGAGTCTCTCGTTCTTCTCCCAATCCTCTCCCCCCATCATTCTTCACAATAGAAAGTTTATTCTTGAACCTCTGCTGAAGGAAAATTCCAGAGAGCAGCAGTTCTCAAACTGGGGTCTGAGAGGGTACTCCAAGGGGTCCATGAATCATGTCCAGGGCCGCTGGCCCCACTGCTCCACTCTTCCCCTTCCTTCCCTACATGGAACAGCTGTGGTGGAGTCCTGGGGGAAGGGGTGGAATGGGGCAGGGACTAAGGCTGAGCAGTGATTGAGCACCCCCAGGGAAAATTAAAAGCTGGCTTGGGGGGTTCATGCAAATTTTAAAACCAAAATAGGAGTCCTTGGCTTGCTAAAGTTTGAGAACTGCTACCATAAGAACTGCCCTCCTTCAAAATGGCTGCCATAGTCCATCCCAACACTATAAGACCAAAAAAAAAATAATCTAATGCATCTTGAAAAATCACTTTAACTTGGGACCACAAACACCAGAATGCTTTACTCATAATCTTGATTATCACACAGTGTCACCACAGGGCAGAACTAATGTTGTTTGGACGCCCTATGCATTTCCAGATCTTAACAAGTTTAGATTTACAATATTCCGGTACATGTTTTTCCCCTATATTACTAACATGGACACAACTCAATTTTAATCTGGGGAAAAAACTATGTCTACACCTATCTATCTACAAAACATCAAGGCAAATGTGTTTTTCTATAGTTTCAAAGAAGCTCTCCATACTCTCCGTTTAGAGGCTCTTCGTAACTAATGATTCATGTAAGATGAGGCTATAAAAAATACATTTGCTCTTTTCCGTTTCCACACAGCCATGAGCAATTCAGCCCCGAGATAACCCTAGAGCTCGTGTATTGCACAGACATGCAAGTCTCCACCTCTGGCTATGAAACTCGGCTCTGAGTGCTGAATAAATATTAATCCTTGTATGATTGCAGTTGCCTTTTGTCTGTCACCATAGCTAAGATATGCTATCCATTACATTTCATAAATGTCACACAATGTGTTTGCCAAAGTACTTGCATCAAGACCTGGAAAACTGAAAATTGAACATGTGGATAAATTTAGATTGTTCAAAGGCATTATATGCTGATGCTGCATTACGACACAGGCGGCATTGTAAAGTAATCAGAATTGCCTGTACCGCATTTACAAATGGCTTAGCAGAGCTTAAAAATGTGTAATTAAAGTGCATTTCCGAATTTATAATCTCAGTGCACACTATTGGTGAATGATTCAAATGCTGATCAGTAGCTTGTGGGTGAATCAAGACACCCTACAGTAGGCCTGCTCTACTCTAAAGGCAAATGCTCATCTTCGGCCTAGCATTACTCCCATTGGAGTCAGGAGTAAAACTCCCATTGATTTCAACTGGAACAGATCTGGGCCAACACCATGTGTTTGAAATTCCCACCCTGGCTGGCTAGGTGTAACTGCTATTGACAGTACCAATGAAGGAATTGCATTGGGAATGCAAGGATTCCAGATAGGGTGAATCAGGTTATTTCTGAAGTTCATGGAAAGACTCAAACTGAGCTCAGTAGGTTTTGGATCAGGCCCTTATGGAGGGGTTTTAATCTGTTTCTCCAAACAAGATAGTCAACCTTGAGCCTCGGAGTTTCTGGAGAGACACGAATGAGAAGCACAAGGGGAAAGGCAAATGACCAATATTGACAGCCTTGACAACGACTGATTTTTGAAACCAATCTGCTCAGATAGCAGCCAAATATGAAACAAGTGGCTTAATTCCTAGAGAAAAAAAACCGCACTGTGTTTACCCATCACGTAATAATGGTTGGAATGCTCAGTTACAATAATAATATTGACAATGTCCTTTGAATTTTGTACAGATGAATCACTGTACTGGAGAGCTAACACCTTTTGATATGTCCTCCCTGCACCCCCCAGTCATCACTTATTCCCACTGTATTATATGTAGTTACACACATATATACCCTTCTTAATTCATCCCATTAAGGAGGGTGTTACAGACGACACTTATTTTCATGGCCTTAAAGATAGCTACTACAGCATTTGATGACTTGGTTTTTTGCAGGGAATATAATTGGCTAGTGATCACATGAATCTAAGGAGATTTTGTCCCTCAGTAGCATGCTGTAAAAATGCACATTTCCTGTCCTCATCATAGCCCGGACTTCAGATGTTCTGGTTCCCTGAATGTGTCAAATTTCCCAGACCTGGAGTAACCCTAAAGGAGTCAATTGTACTTTAGTTCTGAATCCGAGGTCAAACCTTGATACATTAATTGGCCGCTTTTCTTGTCAGTGTTCTATGAAAGCAGATTTTTCAGTGCCTGAGACAATGGATGAATTAGTTTTTGAGTACTAGGAAAAAAATATATCTCCACATCACAGCTATTCATCAAAGTGCTAAAACAAGGAAGAACCCTGCATCTAACTCTAACCACAATAGCTTAGTAGTCTGAGCATTAGGCTTGTCATCTCTCTCAGCTCCCACCCTTAGTAAAAGAGAGCGCTACGATATTTTATCACAACAAAGACCCTAATGGCACTCATGTAAATTGCAATGTTAATCTGGGGTTAGCATAGGGTGACCAGAGAAGTGTGGGAAGTAATAGGAGCCTACATAAGACAAAGCCCCAAATTTCAGGACTGTCCCTATAAAACTGGGACATCTGGTCACCCTAGGTTAGCAAGGGCTGAAACCCTGGCAATTGAAGGTTTAGGGACACCCAGAGCATGCGGTTGCATCCCCAACAGTTTTGAGTAATGGCCTTTGTTGGACCTATCCTCTATAGACTTCTCGAATTCTTTTTTGAAACCAGTGATAGTTTTGCTCTTCATATTGACTGGCAGCAAGCTCCACGGGTTAATGGCGTGTTCTCTGAAGAAGTACTGCCTTTTGTTTCTTTTGAACCTACTGCCTATTACTTTCATAGGGTGATCCCTAGTTCATGTGTTATGTGAAGGGATAAATAACACTTCCTTATTCTGGGTTTTATCATCATTATCTATCACAGCCTCCCCACCCACCACCACCGCGTCTTTTCTTAGCTGATCGTTCCCAGTTATTTTAATCTCTCCACCGATGGAAGCTATTCCATACACCTAATCATTTTTGTTGCCCTTCTCTGCACTTTTCCCAACTCTAATAGATCTTTATTAAGAGGGGGTGACCAGAACTGCACACTATATTCAATGTGTGGGCATACCGAGGATTTAGAGAGTGGTGGTATATTTTTGTCTTATCTATCCTTTTCCTAATGGTCCCCAACATCGTTAGGTTGTTTGACTGCCACTGCACATACATTGCATGTTTTTAGGTAACAGGAGTCCTGAGGTTAATCTTACTCTTCCATCCCACCCACCCCCCCCGTAGTAATGTATTAGTTCTTCTATCAAAGCATGGCTTAGCTGTATTATATTGTTGCCCTTTCTTCTGACACTGCCCAGGGCCTTGCAGATCGGCTCCCTAGAGGAGGAGAAATCAGTGATGCAGAGTCTGGGTATAGTGTAAGTGTAATTTATTTATTTACACGTGCACAAGTCCTGGAACAAAGGTAGCCAAACAGCATGTCCGGCAATCACCACTTCTGGGAATCTCAGACCAGCACCAATACTCAGTTTCCAAGCAAACATTCTGCTTCATAAATTGAATCTAATCACAGACAAAGGCAGAGAACAAATTTTCCTGTTGGTTGCATAGCTCCCTCTCCAGAAACCCTGCAGAACAAAATTAACACATCATGTCTTCCCAAGACTGAACACTTGCTCACACATTAAGAAAAAGACACTGCAACAGCTCAACCTGGTGACAACTACTACAATTCTTTTTAACAGACTATTGGAAGTTCCCAAGTTTATGAGGATTGCACCAGTATGGGCCATAGCTATGGATTTATATACATTTGCCCATGAATGTACATGCCTTTCTCTGATCTATGTAAATTATAGAATAGAGTAAATGCTTCCAAAGTAAAAGAAACATATCCCAAAAGCCAAAAATGGATGGGGCAGGGATGTTTTTCATAGACCTTGCATGAGTGTAAAAGCAATCATAACCTTCTCCAGAATAAAATTGTGCATATTGCATATGCCTCTTGCTGAACATATGCTCTCAGTATCGGGGGTACTGGCATAGCCTACATGCTGTTATTTGTCTAGAACAATATCCAAACCATAAGCAATGTGGGTAAAACTGGAAATATGTGAAATACGGTGACCGCAAAATACGGATCATTTGTTGCTCCACTTCATCTAGTAGAAATGAATGCATACCGCCCATGAGAGACGATATCTTTCTCTGCCCCTGACAACACGTGAACAGCAACTGGGAGAGAAAGCAATGGAGTGTCATGTCATATGAGTCTCAGCATGATTCATGGAGGGAGGAAAGAAATCTGTGCCAGATATGCTGGTCAGTACAAGATGCTAACAACAAGCCATGCAAGTTTATCGTATGGCTGTCTTCACATGAAACATCTGTTTCAAACTTCCCCTTAGTTTTCCTCAAAAAGTAATTACTGAACATCTAAGCAAACTGTGCCATCTAGCTTATTTTTATACCCTTGCAGTTTGCCTTTGCACATCTTCTCCTTTGTGCTGTTGGAAGGTTTTTCACAAGCTAGGCCAGTGACCAACAATTCCTCACCCCCATTAGTTACTTTCCTCCGGAGAGCAGTTACTTACAGTGAAACTTTTTTCACTAGAGGCTAAGGGGCCTAATCCAAAGCCCAGTGAAACAGAATAGTTCATGGGACTCCTCCCATTAATGTCAGTGAACTTAAATTACATCAGCTAGGGTCAACTGGCCACAATTAACTGTGGGGCTATTTCTAATGAAGGCTGACACCAGTATGTGTTTGTTTTTAATGACACGTGAACCATGCCCCAAATTTGATTGTGTGAATAAGGCAAGCAGGTCATGCTGACCTCTTTGGAGTAAAGGGAGCAGGATTTAAGGCATCATCCATCAGACAGCATCATTCAGCTGCTGGTCTTAGCTTGTGTAGCCAGTACCAGCACACCAGACTCATGACTGTATATTCCTGGCTTTTTAATTTGTGCCTGTCACAAATCACAATCTTATTATTCTAGCATGGAAGAAGTTTATTCAGTAATAAAACTGCAGTTTGTTTCATTACTTCTCACGAATGCAATCCAGGAAAAATGGAAGCCAAGATACATTTTTTACCAGAGTATCTTGGAATGTTTGGAGGCTGGGAGATGCTAGGCGGTAATACAATATGAAAAACACTGCTACTATTGATAACCAGTGGACTTTTTAGCAGTCACAAGAGGTTGCTCCCCAAATCAGACTTACAGTCCGGCCTGAAAAAGGAAGATTGAAGAAAATCTATTTGATTCAGATTTGAACCTAACATCCAGAATCCATCATTAAAACAACATAAAAGTTTGTCCTTCTCAAAACAAGCAAATCTTTGCAATGGAATGTCTAGCATTAGCTGCTGGCCAGCTGGAAAATCATGTGCTCCATTAGATTGCGCAGTTTTGAACGAAGTTTCATTCTTGAGAGGAATTTTCTAAGCAGTGGTAGAAATTACAGCACAGGTCAGATTGAAGCTTCCTGGTTTTTCCAAAAATGGGCACGGAGATCTCAAGTGCGGACTTCTTGCTTAGGGTCCGTGTCAAGTGCCGAAATTCATGGACCCACACATCTGTATTTATGCTTCTAACTAACCAAGCTCTATACCTGACAGATGTTTGGGTTTCTAATAAACACCCAAACATTTAGCTGTTATTCAGCCTCTTGGATCTCTGAAATTGGGCTGACGCTCAGGAGAACAGGGCCTCATGGGGAATGTCACCTGGGGGTAGCGATCGATGTAATCGGGGATCGATTTAGCATGTCTAGATGCGATAAATCGATCCCTGAGCGCTCTCCCGTTAACTCCCGTACTCCACCACCATGAAAGGCGCAGGCAGAGTTGACGGGAAGCAGCTGCAGTTGACTCAGTACCATCATGGGCTGGATTTCACTACCCGCCGAATTGGCAGGTAGCGATCGATCTGTTAGCGATCGATTTCTCGCATCTGGTGAAGATGCGAGAAATCGATCGCCCGCAGCGCCCCCGTCGATTCCGGAACTCCAGCTCGCCGAGAGGCGCAAGCTGGAGTCAATGGGGGAGCACGCCGCCGACTGCCGCCACCGTAAGGACGGCAGGTAAATCGGCTGGAGATATGCAAACTTCAGCTACATGATTCACGTAGCTGAAGTTGCGTCTCTCCAGTCAATCCTTCCCAGTAGTGAAGACCAGCCCGAAGACACAGCGGTAAGTTGATCCAAGTACTTCGACTTCAGCTACGCTATTCATGTAGCTGAAGTTGCGTATCTTAGATTGATTCCCCTCCCCCCCCCCCGGCCCCAGTGTAGACCAGGGCCAAGACATACATGGGCACTATGAGAAAGTAGATGTTGGTATAAATCTCCCTCATGGAGTGCAGCAGGGGAGGGAGAGAAGAGGAGAAAGAGGAAATGGTTTGGCCTGGGGCTCAAACCTTGCCTGTACCAGGGACTGCTTGTGTGACCAGGGGCAGCTCTACGGTGTTCCCGCCGATTCAGCAGCGTTTCTGCAGGAGGTCCACTGTTCCCTCGGCTTCGGTGTACCCACCGCCGAATCCACGGGACCAGCGGACCACCCGCAGATACGCCACGGAAGGCCGCCTGACTGCCACCCTGACAGCAACCGGCAGGCCACCCACTGCGGCTTGCTACCCCAGGCACACGCTTGCTGTGCTGGTGACTGGAGCCGCCCCTGTGTGTGACTTTGACTGAGGCACCTCCTCTCTGTGCCTCAGGTCCCATCTCTTCAAATGGGATAATAAATACTCTGCCTCCCCCCACCCTTTGTCTGGCTTGTCTCTGCAGGTGTAAGCTCTTCAGGGCACGAACTGGTTGTTGCTACGTGTTTGTACTTATTTGTAACGATTACTTAATTTATTTATCTAGTCTATAGAAATAGCAGCTTGGGAATTCACGCCCATCTGTGCTCTGCCAGCAAACCTGCCGCATTGAAAACTGTGGTGCTTGCTGTGTTTAGTACATCATAGGTCTTCGAAGTCGCTCCAGGAAAAGGAGGTTTTTAAAAACCCCAGACACACTGTCAGAGATGGAGTATTCAGCATTTAAGACTTTGGACCTGAGCAATTATCCTTTTTTCATGCTTGTCAAAGGTTATTCAGGAAGATATTCCAAAAGAGCATGTCAGAGTTTAAAGGCTCCAGTATTCAGCCTGTCACAAAGCAGCTGTTTCTGCTTCTAGCTCCCGCTTTGGATCAAGCCTTTTGAGAGAGCAGTTTTCAGCTTCTGTTCAAGGTCTGATCTGAGACAATAGTGTTTTCTCTGTAAGTAAGTTGGCAATGCCACCTAGTGCACAACTGGGGAAACAGCAGATTATTAAATGAGGGACAAGCCCGTAAGAAATCAAATCTGGAACCCTGGGTGTTCACAGCCCCATTGAGGGGGGGGGGGGGTTTGTGAACAAACCAACCACCCTGCATAAAGTCCTACACCGAACACATGTTCAAGACTTCGCCTCAGATTCCTGCAGAATTGTTAATTTTCACTAGAAATAATGTTCCTAGCTCTTCTGCCAGAAGAAATATCTTCCTAGGTGTGACCCAATTCCAAGTCTGCAGCTGAAGCAAATAAGAGTTTTGAAAGGTGCCATGTAAAACATTGACCCTAGCTTGGTCACTGCTGATCAGCTTGAGAATTTGGTGAATAAACATGTTGCATGAAGAGACGATGCTAGATTTATTTGAAAGGACACCCCCCTTCTATTAAATGTGCAATAAATGTTACATAGATTGGGATGTTTTTTCATCTCAACAGAGGACTTTTTCCACATCCAGCCCACCTCTAACTCTACTTTGAGACAGTACATCCTGGCTTATCAGGAAGATCCTGGATTTCTTGGGAGGAAGGGGAATGCCTTGCTTTCCCAAACTAATCTTCTGAAATGTAGGCCTTTCTTAAGGTTCAATTTAATTGGCTAGGAGCCTTCCTCTGCTCTGAAGTCCTTGGCATCAGTCCCTGTAGTGTGACTAGAGTGGGTAAAATTTTTCCCTTCTAAATATTTTTCCAACAGAATTTATTTTTTCAACAAAATGGAAATTTTCACCCCAAAAAAGGCTTTTTTTTTCCCTGGAAAAGTCCTTACAAAACTAAAATTTGGGGAAAAAATAATTACTGACTTTATCTTTTACCAAAACCTCAGCTTTTAGTAAGTGTGGGTTTTGCAGTCCAACTATTTCAATACTAATTTAAATTTAAACTGACACTTTGATTTAAATATATTGATAAAAATATTACAATTTAGTTTTGTTTTGCAAAAAACCCGAGCCAGTTCATTTTGCCCTCTGCAAGGTGGACTCAGCTTTGAAATATTTTGATGTCATTTTCTGACCTGATTTAAAAATATATATATTTTGCTGATTGTTTTCAAATGACATCATAATAAAAAAATAAATATTGACACAAACTATGTTCAGTTCTCCAGTATGGCTGAAATGGTTACCAGCACTTTTTAGATATTTCATAACTATAAGAAGCTGATGCAACAATTAATGTATCTAGACGTTAGTCCCACTTTCCTATAGAAACGGTTTTAATGCATGGGTCTGAATCTGAACTGTGTTACACCTTTGCCTACTGTGAGTTTGCTGAAATCAACAGGTGTAAGAGTGGGAGTATTAGGACTGAAATCTGGGTGTGGTCATTATAGCACGATTTATTAATTTGGGGCTGGAACAGAGGAGAGTTTACTTCGGCTACCCATGTGCTCATTAAGGGTTAAATTCACCCCAGCACGAAGGAATCACACAAGGGCCTCATTTAATCCATGCACTGAAGCTGCATGGAACAGGTCATGGTAAAGGCTCAATTCAGCTGTCATTGAAATCAGTGGGAGTCATTCCATTTACTTTAATTGGAGTTGGATCAGGCTCTAAGTAGGAACAGGATGAACCGAAGCTGGCAGGATCAGGCCCTAAGCTAACAGCTCCTGATGTGGCATAGTGTTTTAGAATATTTAAACAACTAATACTGTTCCAGGGCCTGTACTTTAAAACAAATTAAAACTAATAATTTTAATAGACATTAATTCACACTAATGGAATCACTGCTTCAAAAGCGAAAGTTAATAAGCCCAGATGGAGCACTACATAGTCTGTACATTAAAAGATCCAAATACACTAAAATATTGACCACATTCCTTTGAAATTAATCATATTTCCTTTGGATTACTCACTGATCTTGGCTGAGCAGTACTTGACATCTGGTGCAGTTAAACCGCAACCTGGATGGCCAAAGTCTGCCACTAATTTTGAAAGAAGAAAACCAATTTAAACTGATGTGTTCTCATAAAAACACTCAGACGTGCTATGCAAATATTGCCTGGCTTGGAAGAGGACAAGAATGAAACTACTGCTGCAAATTAGGAGGCTTAACTAGAACACTGGCCTCACTCAACGGATGAGTGCACCATCAAGGTTACTTTTTAACAAGAGAGCAACTGTTATTTGCTTGGGGAGTTGTTTGCTTGGGGAGCGATTTACGAGAGGTTTTTGCTATTCTTGTCTACACTCACAACAAGAGTACTGCTTTTTACTCTCATTATGGAGATCCCAAGATACATTGGTCTTAACTGCATTCACTCAACACTGTGTCTACATGAGACCAAGTCTGCAGGAAAAAGCCTACTCATGCTCTCCCCTGCATCACTGCCTCCTCATTGACGTCAGTGGTGTTACCCAATAGCCTGTGTCTTTAGTGGGATTTCTCAGGCTTGCAAGACTGCTTCCAAAGTCTCCGGACTTCCTTTACTGCAGCAGCAAAAGTGACATTAAACAGACTAAAGGGGAAGAGAGTCCACAGGAGGTGAAAAGCAGAGCCTTAACCTGGCCTGGATTCAGTTAGAGCAGGGGGTTGAGTCAGTCCGTTTGGTTTGTCAGGACTTTGATAATAGATGGAAATTTACTTAGTGTTAATATTTCCCCCCCCCAAAAAAAGGAAACCGAGGAAGGGAAAGGAAAAGGAAGAGAACAGGTGAGTCAAGAGGGCATCTAACTGAAGCCAAGTTGAGCCAGCCAGGGTAGCTGAAGATAGTGCTTGGCCCAAAGAGTTCTGCTGATGTTCTGAAGTCTGACTTTTGCAGCATGTTTTACAGACTCCAAGATCTCTAACCCGAGATAAAAGAACAAGGACCGGCAGAAATATTCAGATGAGCACATCAATGAGACAGAGAAGAATGATGGTCTTTGAATGACTAGACCTCGTTAGCGAGCAGGAGATTCCCTATCATCGTCTATTTGCTCTAGGCCCCGAAGAATCAAGCCCCCTCACTCTCGGTCACCCCTGGGAGAATAAAAGCTTTTGACAAAATCAGCAAGAAAGGAAAAAGTTAACAAGGCCCGTGTGCAGGTTTTCAGGCTTACTCAGGCAGAATGCCCACGGAACACAACTCTAGCCATGCAAATCGGTTCGTTGGCTAATGGATAATGAAAGATGCATCATCTTAGGAGCACTGGAAATTAGTTCCACCATATCATTTTTAATTCGTTCTTTAGACAGCTGGGTTTGAAGGTACTTAAATCTTCAAAGTGTTTAAGGCAAGAAGGGACCATTACAGTCATCAGTCTTACTTCCTGCATAACACAGGCCATAGATTCTCAGTCAGAGATTCCTGTGCCAGACCAGAGCATAGATTTTTAGCTTCTATTGCTTCATGTTTGCTAATGATTTAAAGGGCAGGAAATAAACAGCATTCAAAATTGGTTCACAGAGTTAATCCCAGTGGTGACAATGGGTGAATATTTGTTGTGACAGGTTGCCTCAAACCCACTTCCGTTCCCTGCGTACTCATCTGACGCAGCCGGAAACATTTCATGGACACCCATGTGCAGCCCCTCCGTTCGTTCTTAAAACCCAAGTGTGATTCAATGGCTCTCCCACTTTGGAATGTGATGGTCAGACCTGTTCAGAATGGGCACGTCTCAGTAACGTGCTTTTGAGAAACATGCCAAGAGAAAACACCCTTGAAACAAAAGCTTAGCCGAGAAAGGATTGATTAGAACATTTGTGCTATTTACAAGGTCAGCACCCAGTAGAGGAAACATGAAGTAAAATGGAGGATGCATACATGGGGCATTACCGTAAAACTCACTAGCAGATTGGTAACGCTAGAAGCAAGCCTGCTGCTGCAATGGAAAATAAATGGAGCTCAGCAAAATTTGCCTACATCCATTGACAGAACGGGGAGGCTTTGGTCCTTTACAGCCATGTGCCTCCAACACAGCAGGCATAAGTAGGCTAGAGAGAACCGCCTATGCTGACTTTGTTCTCCGCTTCCTTGCGTCGCTCTCAACTTTCTCTCACGCTGGGAAGTCGGGAGATACCAGCCAGGATTTCAGTTTTGGTTGGTTTAAAATGACATTGTCTTTGGATTCAGGCCATGGGTGGAGTGCAGCAAGGGAGGATGGTCACACAGTGAGATTAAAGACTTTGCACAATGAACAGGAGTTGAACAGTCTCTGCGTTTTCTCCCTTCCTGGTCCTTTTTTCTTGGCTTGTTTACATCAACCCTCAACATACTGTATGAAAACTACAGCATCCCTTGGTCCATATAACCTACTGAGCCTTTCAGAAAGTTGACCCAAGAGCAAAAGTATTTGGCTGAACAGAATATCACTTTTTTTTTTATGGATGGACTGCAGGTCGGTCCGCTGGACTCTGGGCTCCTGATCACTTCACAGGTTGTTCAGCCGCATCAGGTTTCTGCGGCAAAGCATTTATGGGCTCCGAAAAGGGATCAAGACAGCCTGTCTCAGCAGAGGAGTTACTCACACCAAATAAACACCTGCATATTCATTTCAAGGTACCTTTCCACTGAATGGACTGAGAAGGTAGTGGCAGTAGAGAAAGGCACTTCCTCTCAGCACCCCTTTTTCACTTCCAACAGGTCTTTCCCGTGTGTGTAGACAGAAAGCTCTTCCAGGCAGTAACGGTCTCTTATTAGGGGCTGGTCTTCACTACCCGCCGGCTCGGTGGGTAGCGATCAATGTTAGCGATCGATTTCTCGTGTCTGGTGAAGACGCAAGAAGTGGATCGCTCGCGGCGCCCCCATCGACTTCGGAACTCCAGCTTGCTGGGAGGCGCAAGCTGGAGTCGACGGGGGAGCGCGCCGCTGACCGCCGCCGCCGTGAGGACAGCAGGTAAGTTGGCTGGAGATACGCAAACTTCAGCTATGTGATTCATGTAGCTGAAGTTGCGTATCAGCCATCGATCCCCCCGGTAGTGAAGACCAGCCCTGGGTGTTTGCACAGTGCTTCACTAAACCTCCGGGTTTGTTTCTAGTTTCACGAGAGCCGCGGTATCCCCACCTCCTCCTACATTCTGGCCTCAGTTGCATCCTTCTTTGGCCTTTGGAGCTCATCAGCTGGTTGCTCACAGTCTTCAAGGGGGACTTCCGGCAAGGACTTTTATGCTCCATCCCATCTCTTCAGAGAATGGGGAGCAGGGAAACAGGGCAGTGGCCAGACCTCTTTTCCTTTAAATGGCTCATGCTCCACTTTTGCATCGGTAAATATAAAAAGGAGTCTTGATTGATTTAAGTCTTTCCCGTGGTTTAAGGACAGGTGACCAAACATTAAAGCATGCCCATAGTTACAATCACCTCCGCAAGTTACACATCCTTCAGCCATCTATGCCAGAGAAATGTTAAATATGCTGCATTGAAATTGCCGCTTGGAAACAGAACTGTTCCCTGAATAACTGTGATGCAGAGGGTCACCAAAATCAAAAGAAGACACGGCATGAAAATTATTGCTACCATTGCCTTAGATCATCTCAAAATCATTTACAAATCATATATAAGGACCACTTCAAGCCACTGAAGTGCAGCCACTGCTGGGGTAGGACGTGGCAGAGGTTCAACAGAGCAGGGCAACACTAACCCAACAGCTAGGGCAGGAAGGGAAAAATACCACACTACTGAAACAGAGTGGGGAGAATTCCTTGTGTTTGGGCAGGACTTGGGGAAATGGGTACAGCCAAAGTTGCCCAAATTTTGATGGGGAGGAGGCGAATGGACATTTTTGCAAAATTCCTTGTTGTTCATGGAGCCTTACTTACCAAGAACACTGTGGCTCATGAATAACCACAAGTCTTTCACCCCCTTGACAGCTGATGGGAAGAACAGAATTGTGTGTCTCTCTCTCCTTTTCCTAGGGTGGCTGAGATCCAGAGGACTGAACCCAGGAATCTGCAGGTTCTGAATCCTAATCCTCTTTCTGGGTGACTGTTTCTGTATCCTTGGGAAAGCAAATCACATCTCACGCACTGCAATAGTCGGGTGCTGATTAGGGCATAAGAATCTGCCCAGAACGAGGGAGGGATAAGAACCCAGACAGAATAGAATTCTTAGTGACTCATCCAGGACTTTGATTCCTTTTCAGAGGGTGGTTTTAGAGTGCACCTGGATCTCACCAATGTTAGCACACATTGCAAGACTCACCTTTTTGACACACATTTCCTCCTAGAAATCTCTCAGAGGCACCCAGGGCAGAGAAGATCACCAGGGATAGATCCTCTTGTCTGCTGTTAGACCATGGAACGAGCACAGTATATACAATTACATGCAGACAGACAAGCAGTCAGAACATCTGTTGCTTCACACCCAAAAGTCAGATTGGGCATGTCCCATAGTAATACTTGGGCTATCCGCTAGGACAGCTTAATGTGATCCTGCCATGTACAAGATACGACACCATAAAACAAACTGTAACTGGATACAAGTGATTTTTCCCCACCCGTGGAGGTGGATATGTGAATGCTCAGATTCTATACAACATGAATTTCCAAAGGCAGCTGCACAAGCTGTTTGCTCTGTAAGTATGTGGGACAAAAAAGCACATAGAAAGTGGTGTTTAAGTGGCTAACAGGTAGCCTTAAAATAATGGGAAAATGTAGTTTTATTAGTAGGACCCTATCAAATTCATGGTCAATTTGGGTCAACTTCAGCCATCGGATTTTAAAAACTGTAAATTTCCGTTTCAGATACATAAATCTGAAATGTCACGGTGTTGTAGCAGTGTGGGCCCCCACCCATAAGGGGATTAAGCGGGGGGGAGGGGAGGGGGTTTGCAAGGCTATTGTAGGGGCCTTGTGTTATTCCACCCTCAGCCAGCTCTGACGGTAGCGACGCCACCAGCAGCAACACAGAAATGAGGATGGCATGGTATGGGGCGGGGGGTGGGGGGAGATTTCTGTGGTCATTCCACCCACCCCCACCCAAGACCCCTGTGGTGCTGGGCCCGGAGTCGGGGAGGGGCAGGGCTGGGTGCGCCCTGGCTGAGGGGTCCTGCCGTACATTGGGCTCCACCCCTGGTGAGAGATGGGACTTCCTCTTCCCCTGCAGGGGCCGCTCCCAGCGCGGCGTCAGACCCACCTCTAGAAACCTCCCCCAGCTGCAGGAAGCTGTGGGGCTCTGGCTGGGAGCCCAGCTCTGAAAGCAGTGCCATTGCCAGCAGCAGTGCAAAGATAAGGGTGTCATAGTACGGTGTTCCCACCTTTACTTCTGCCCTGCTGCTGGCGGTGGCGTTGCCTTCAGTGCTGGGCGCCCGACCAGCGGCTGCCACTCTCCTGCCAGGCAAAAGTACACAGAAGACCAGATTTCATGGGGAAATCAAATTTCATGGCCCGCGGGCTCCATTTATTAGGCTTCAGGGCTGCAGCTACCAACCGCAGGACATGCCACTGCAGTCACCTTTAAATCATTAAATCTTTACCTCCCATACAGACAGTATCTCACTCCAGGATAGCATAAGGCTTTGTCTACACTGGCAACTGACATACCTCTTTCAGAGGTGTTGAACACACACACACACACACACACACCCCAAAAGTTTGCCGACAAGAGCCAGCATGAACAGCGTGTTGTGGGCAGGAGTGCTCTCCTGCCGACAACACAAACGCCGCTCGTTGGGCGTGGAAGTTTGTCAGCAGGAGCTCTCTCCTGGTGACAAACAGCAGCTACGCTACACCCGCTAGCAACACAGCCGTCTCAATACAGCCTGTGTCATAAAAGTCGCGGAGTGTAGACAGCCTAATAAAAGCTAAAGATGACAAATTCCCATCGGTAATGAAACCGCCTGCTCTTCGCAGTCCCGTAAGGACAGGGCTCTCTACAGCACTTGGACTCAAATTACGGCGGCTAGGGCTCTCGGTAATAGTGTGCCACTGTAGCAGACCAGAACTCTATGACCATTTCCTTTAGATAGAAAAACTGAGGATGTTCCTGAACCCTGAATATGAATAATACAACCAGGACAATAGCCCCCATCTTATTAATTTGGACAACGTTTAGTTTATTTACATTGCCAAAACGCTGAATTTTCCATGTGCCAGAGATTTTTTTTAAAATCGACAACGCATGACATAGAAGTGGTCAAGCAGAAAGCCGACAGCTTTTGTAGCTGGGCGGTGGACATGTGAACAGTTTGGGACGCGTTATAAATATCCAACTAATTGCAAGGGTTTTTTGCACCTTGTTCTGAAAACATCTAGTAGTGGCCACTGTCCGGATATATGAGTCAATTAATCACTCGTCTCATCCGGTATGGGAATTCCCATGTTCCTGCTAAAACAATCATTTCAGAAAATGCTGACATTAAATATGGTATCTTCAGGTTTCAGAGTTGACCACCTATCAGACAACTAGGGGCAGTTCACACACCTCAGAGGTACTGTTTGATATCGTCTGCAAACTTGGAAGGGCACACACTGTATTCGTTTGCACTCAAGTTTACAATTTTCAGGTTTCCTTGGCAACCATGAACACTAGACTTTTTAGTTTTTAAAAGAGAGCTTTAATGCTGGAGCACCAGAAGAGGGGTAAATTGCAATAAACCTTGTGGCCACTTTATCAAAGAACAGAGGGGACTCAGTTAGTAGCTTTTGTTGTTTGTCACTAAATGACTGACTGTTCATCACAATCCAAAATGATAACCTGATTGCTCTCAAACTAGCCAGTGATTTTGTCTTTTTCCATATTACTTTGACAAATGTAAAGAGGGAAGCTGCCCTAAAAAGCCAGGAGAAACACCGAGGATTGTGAATGGATGTTTCATTCCAAAGGAGTTGGGGAGGGGCAGGGCTGGGTGCACCCTGGCTGAGGGGTCCTGCCATCACACAGTATCACTTTTCCATTTCTCAAAAATCTTACGGCCAGAAGGGGCTATTACGATCATCTAGTCTAACCTCCTGCATAACACGTCATAGAACCTCACCCGTCAATTTCAGCAACAAGCCCATAATTTCTGTTTGAGCTAAAGCAGACCTTTTAGAGAACTATATAATCTTGATTCAAACACTTCAGGTGACTGAGACTCTACCACATATCTAGGTAAGTTGTTCCAATGGTTAACATTTGAAGTTGTTTATTGTGGAGGAGAGAATTTATTTTTAAAAGCTCACGTTATGTTGTAAAAGCCCTAATGTTTACATAAAAATAATTGGGGCAAATGGAAAACGAGTGTCTTCAGTTGCTAGCTGTCTCAATTTGTATATCTACACATTAAGAGGCCTTCTGAATTTGCACCTAGGGCTGTAAACCGATTCTACACACAACACAAAATCAAAGCAGAAACAACTTTCTATCGTTCTACGTTTACGTTTACTCTGGTTTCTGTGGCTTCAGATGACAATTTGTCCTTTCATATAGTGGAGGTTTGTTATTTTAACAAAATCAGTCACTAGACAAGTTTAAAACTCATTTCAATTCTTTGCATTGTTCGCTTGTACAAAACTAATGAATAATAATTCGTAAGCAATTAGTTGTAAAATGATAAATATCATTTCAGAAACATTTTTTCTGTGTTAGGTACATAGTGGACAGACTGTTCAAAAGCAGGAGAATTTACAAGTAACTTTCTTACATATGAACACTTGTATGCCAAAAACTGAGATCTTGGAAAAGTCAGCTGTTCTGAATACAAGAGCTTTTGTTCCATCTCATTCTCTGAAAGAATTTAATTTTTTTTCTTAGTTTAATTTTCTGATCTGCCAGCTGGGTATAAGCCAGAAGGGTTATCCAGTCAGACCTTTCTGTGATAGATTTACAATGGTAGTGAATCTAAGGTTTGTTTATTTCAGAAATAAAATTAAAATGGATACGACCGTTTAAATAATTAAAGGGCAACAGAAAAAATGCCATGAAACCAAAACAGATCAGTAAAAGTCATGGAAACCATCAGCAATATTTAATTCAGAAATTCTCTTTGTTCGGGAACTTAGCTGAAAGAAAACAGCTGGCCTTCGTTCAATGCTCTAAATTAAAAACAATCTAACAAGGTCTATGGGGATAACTCTTTTAGCTACATATTGGAGACCAGATTCATTTCTACCAAGTAAATGTAATAGCATTCAAAGCTAGAAAGGAAATTCCTCAGAACTGAGGTAGTTTCTAAGTATCAGCACATTTTCCAATTTCTCACAAGGCAACTTAGCTATTTACAATCCATTTTTTCCCACACAAATTTATAACCTTTTCAATTTTATGCTTCTGTGATTTGTTTTCTAAAGAAAAAAATATAGCCAGAATATGCATATTCTACTAACATCATGTTTTAATAAATAACTGGCTACTTTAGTAAAATTAAGCCTCCAGGATTGTTCATATCAGCCAAGAATATTTGATCTTTATAGTATTGCAGAAATTTGGTGTGAAAATAAAGTTGAATAAAATGCAGACCCTGAGCTAACAAGTAGTTAATGTTTCAATATAAAAATAGAAAATTATCCTTGCAACACAAGGCTGGAATATAACAAAACCCTCTCTCTATAGATTGTTCTCATGGTTAGAAGCATCCAGCCAGATTCTAATGGCTGTCCAAAAGCAGGAAGAGATTTGCAGAATAATTTTTAGTCTTTCTGCAGACTTTTAGTAACTCTTTTAAAGTGATTTCATTTCTTTTAAAAATATATATTTCTTTTATTTATGAGTTGTCACTTACCACAAAACCGTTCCAGCTGGGAACGTGGAAAAGGCGGGACTTCCTGCACAGCCAACACTATGGTCACTTGGTGCCTTGGCCAGCAAAACTGTGTGGTCTCTACCAATCCTCTGAAGTGACTGCATGGGACTCCCCTATCAGGTGGAATCTGTCAGGCCTACCCATCCAAGCCCATTCCTAAACTCAGGTCTGTCGGATGCAATGTGCTGCTGCCATGCTACTTGGCCAGTCTTAACTCTTGACTTTCTGATCGGAGGGAAACGAACTCTTATATAAAAGCACCTTATATAAAAAAGATCCTAAACATCAACAACATTCAACTAAGCAAATTTGCAGACAGAACACATGTTGACATTGGCATCAGCAACAACATGAGTTGCATCCGACTGAACGCTACCTACTGAAGAGTGGGGGCAGGGGAGCATGTGTAGATATAGAATTGGGGCACAGGGTTTATGGCTAATTGCCAGGGTCTTGGGGAATAACTGACAGCTCTTCTTAGCTTATGTGAAACTAGAATTCTCTGTAGTCCCTTCCAATTTAACCAAACATCCTGTAAAGGAAGTAGAACCTGCTCCTGGTATTAATGCTTTATGCAAATAGGGCTAGACCAATTATGCCTTCACACTCTGTTCTACTGAATGAAGACAAATTACCTCCACTTCTCTCCAGATAAGGCAACTAACATAACATGAATAAATGGGAAGTTAATTACATGAAACATATCTTTTGCTTGTTGGGTTATTATTTTCCCCCCGTAACATAACATGATAAATAAAACTTGCTTCTGTACAGATATTTCATATTTCAGAAACACATACTTGTTACATGCCGAGATAGGACCCTGTTTTTCTTGTAAGAAACATGGTAAAAAAAAATTTTTTTTAAAGGCAAATGATAACACCACAAATGCATAGCTAACTACAGGTCGGTATATACACTTTGTTAGCCACCGTTAACATGGATTCTTGGTGAACAGCACAGACTAACAGTCCATGTCAGCGTTATTTCCAGAACAGCAAGTGAAAAAAAAAAAAAAAACAACACCAATACTTTAAACCCAGTGGCCACATAGTAAAAACTGTACACTGTCGTCCGTCCATTAACTTAAAAAGCAAAGTCACTAGATGGTATAAAAGTGAAAACAGGCGCCTTTTAGTTCTGATAATAAAGTCTTTTCCCCCTAAGTTGCACAATTATCTCCATTGTCTTTGCATGGCCAAGAATAAGATGCTAAAGAACAAAGCTGCTTGTGGCAGACCAATACTGGCAGCAGCAGAAGTGTTCGTGTTTTTATCCATCTTGTTAGTTTTTTCAGCCGTTTCGGTTACATTGAACTCGAACTCGGGAGAACATTGCTGAAACTCACAGCCACTTCCGCTTCCTTCCCCGCTGCTTCCTTCACCTATGAGAAACAAATAGATTTTGCTTGTATTCCTTTCAAAGGCCCTGAACCAAAACACCAAACCCAAAGAGCAAAAAACCCAAGTCCAATGACTCCTTTCCCCATGTGTTTAATTGTAGGCACTTGCTTGAAGTAAAATGCTTCAGGGTCCATGGAATTTAAGCATGGGACTCCAGCCATTGAAACTTAAACAAACCCCAAAAGTTAAGCCTATGCTATCCAGGAGAGGGATGAATTCTAAGTACTAGGAAAGTTCAGATTCAAACAGTATTATGTAGGCTTCATTTTCTGCCCCCCTACACTTATATTCTCAGTAGTGCATCTGAACTTTGATCAGCTCCCAGTTAACACACACACTTACTTATATCAAGGAAGTCAACATCATTTCCATTGTAAGCATTCTTCATTTTATTGGTCATCACCCGAAGGGCCATAATTTGCTGACGAATCACCATATCTGGTTTTGTAATGTCAACTTCTACCTCAGGATTATTCACCTGATTGGCTAAACCATTTCCGGTCACGGCGAAGACATACCTAAAAAGGAAAACTTTCTATTAGAAAGATGCACATTGTGTTATACCGTGTTTTAAGATGTTCTGACTTGCACCCTTTGACAGAAAAGGATTTTCCATCATTTTGGGCAATGATCCTTCAGCTTTATGGCTATATAACACGTCAGTAAAGTGTAGTTTGAGCTCAGCGTCAGTCTGGATCAAAGGCAACACTGTTACTCTACATTTGCGCTGGGGTAACTGAGCTTAGAATTTGCCTGCATTGAGTGTTACTTCTCAGGATATGAAAGCTAAGGCTTCAGTTTCCTCAATAAACAAAAGGATGAATTAGTGATGTATAGGGGAGATTGACAGAGATGTAGTGACTGAGAATATCCAATTTGCTCAACTCTAGCAGAAAGAGGATGCATGTAATCAGATTTGTAAGATCAGATGTCGTGAAACAACATTGCTTATTTGTTTCAAAGGGTGAAATTGAAGAAGAATTTAGATCAGTCTTTCCCAAGCACTGGGGTGGCCGGAATCATTCTGACAACTGGCTAGAGCAAGGGTGGGTAACATTTTTGGCATGAAGGCCACATTTGGCTATGGAAATTATATGTAATGCTCACGAAATTGGGGGTTGGGATGCAGGAAGGGGTGAGGGCTCCAGCTGGGAGTATGGGCTCTGGGGTGGGGCCAGAAATGAGGAGTTCAGGTTGCGGGAGGTGGCTCCAGGCTGGGGCAGGAGGTTGGAGTGTGGGGGAAGGAGGGTGGGAGATGAGGGATTTGGAGTGCAAGAGGGTGGTCCGGGCTGGGACTGAGGAGTTTGGAGGGCAGGAGGAGGATCAGGGCTGGAGCAGGGGGTTGGGGTGCAGGAAGGGAAGGGGGGTGCAGTCTCTGGGCAGTGCTTACCTCAAGCAGCCCCCAGAAGCAGAAGCATGTCCCCCCCTGACTCCTACACGGAGGCACGGCCAGGCAGCTCTGCACACTGCCCTGTCCACAGGCGCCACCCCTTCGGCTCCAATTGGCCACGGTTCCTGGCCAATGGGAGCTGCGGGGGCAGCATGCGGAGCCCCTTGGCTGCCTCTATGCATAGGAGCTGCGGGGGACGGGGGACATGCCATTGTTTCTGGGAACCACACGGAGAGGGGCAAGCTTCAGATCCCACGCCCCATCTGGAGCTCAAGGGCTGGATTAAAAAGTCTGGAGGGGCAGATGTGGCCCCCAGGCCGTAGTCTGTCCACCCCTGAATTAGAAAGTTTCCCTGGGGAGTAGAAAATCGATGTCATCAAATGCCTGAGATAAGCTACCAGCAGAGGCAGATACTGATGACCCAAAATGCAGGGAAAGTAGAGTTTGAGAGGGGCCATGAAATGTAAATTAGGCATAAAGGGCCTACTCCTGCTTTCATAGGAGTCTATCGCAAAACTCCCATTGGTTGGGGGAAAAACCAAAACGAACCCTGATAACCATTCTGCAAAAATCTCCAAGCGGTTTTCATTTCACAGGGTCCAAAATTGGCTCACGCGCCACAAAACTTTCAGCAACTTTTTCTTGTTTTTTTTTTTTAAATTAAATGTTCTTCTTTTGCTTGAGGTTTCATTAAACAAAAAGCTTTGATACAGGAGTTAAAGAAAAAGTCAATTAAGTTTTGGGGGAAAACACAAAACATTTCTACCACACTGATAATTTCCCCAAAAAGTTCTCTTAAAAAAAAAAAAAAGAGAGGCCACTTTAAAAAAAAAAAAAAGTGAAAAATTTCATTTTGTTCTTCTGCTAACCTCAGGTGTGTAAGGTCAGACCTAAAACACTGTCAACACCATCCAAATTCACTTGTCTCTCTCTCTTTCCCTCTGATTTCTGTTCCAACATTAACCCTCATGTAGGTTCCCAACCCTAGAGGAGACACGTCACTTAAGAAAAATATACTGGGCATCATCGCAGGTTTCTGGCAGGTTTGATTCTCAGCGGCAAGCCCACCCTGGCCTACCTGCCAGAAGTGCTCCATGATTCTTAGAACAGACCCTACACCCCCGAACCTGTATGAACAGCAGGAATGTAGAGGTCACCCAGTTCTGTGAGTAGGGCATTACCCTAGGACTTGAGACACCTGGGTTCATTGGCACCTCTGCCACAGGCTGAGAGAGATCTCGGGCAAGTCACTTAGGTACTAATATTTTGTAACACAACTAGGGTGGCTTAACTCATATTGACTTTCAGCGGAACTAAGTTGCTACGGCAATTTTGAAAACATTCCCCTAAGAAACTCTGCCGCAGTTACCAGCTATAAAATGGCGCCACTCTACCTCACAGGAAGTTGTGAAGATAAATACATTCAAGAGTGTGAGGCGCTCCAATACTATGGCGACAGACACCATTTAAGGCCTTGAGCTAAATAAATAGCCAACCCACAACCAGATGGGCTCTGAAGGTCTGAATTACAAGGTCAGACACGAAGGAAGTTTGCTCAGTTAAGCTTATCCAGACCTGCTCTTGGCACTTCCATTCCAACACTCATCCTCCATGACACGCCCGGCAGCCATCTTCTCGTCATTACAAATGTTGCCAGGGAGAGATGACCAAAACTTTTTGGCTTGCTTCAGTTTTTCCTTCACATCGGTCACCTATTTTAAAAAGGGAACACAATCTAGAACATCAGTGTGAACCAAATTTATTTCTCAAAAAGTAAAGCTGAAAATGGATTTGTATCACAAGAAGACGTGTGTGGGTCAGGTCTCGGGCTGGTGCAAATCAATGGAGTTTCATCAGAATCAATAGCCTCTGGGCGGGGTTTAAATGCAAAATTAAAAACAGATTTTCAAACACTACATTATTCATATGTGAAACCACTAATAAAGGCACTTGCCTAGAATACAAGTGTGGAGCTAGTTCATGTCTAGAGTTGTAAGTAGACTACACCCTTTAAATAGTGTATAAGAACGTTGCAAGTTTCAACTACTTTTAAAAAGACTATCAAGTTATGGACTGGCAAAGATACAGACTGGGAAGTATGAACGCACCCCCTCTCCTCCCCACCCTCAGTTTACTTGAACCTCTCACCAACACAACCTGCCTTTTAAACTTGCCAAAGCTAGCCGTGAGGGTGACAAAGCACAATATGTTTATTATGAACGGCCCTTCTTCTGGATCAGTGAAAGGTCAGTAGGCACTCACCAGTCTATCCAAACTCGTGCCAGCAGCTGTGGTTGGCCGTTCCTCTGGGTTGTAGGGTCTAAAGCGAGTATTGAAGCCACTTTCAGAGACTGAGCGAGAGGCCCGGCCCTGCGTCAGCGTTTTTGGCTGTCCACATCCTTGGAAAGCCTAGGCGATTTGATGAAGTAGCTTTAGAGGACAGGATTTCACACCAGATATTTACCACCCCTCAGTATTCCTCTCCAAACACCGTTCACCAAATAGTCCTCCCCCACACATAGAGGATAAACCTGCATAATTAGCATGAATTGCAGCTAAGGCTTGGTCTAGGCTAGTTAGGTCAACGTAAGGCAGCTTCCGTTGACCTAACTCTGGAAACGTCTATGCTAAAATGTAGCTCCCCCCAATAAAACTCACCCACTGCACCGACTTAACTTCACCTCCATGAGGGGTGTGGAGCAGAGAGCGACAAAGTTAGGCCAAGGCAGTGCCAGTGTAGACACTGCGCTGCTCACATCGACTGTTGCTGCCTTTCCTAAGTTGTCCCATAATGCCCCATGCTGGGGAGGCCGCGCACCGCCAAAAGATGGAGCATAGTGTGGACACGCGAAAGCAATTTAATGACTGCAGTGGCAGTACGTCAACGTAATTTAGGTCGACTTAATTTTGTAGTGTAGACTTGCCCCAAAGACAGTTATTTTAATAGGAGTAGACAAATGCAAATACTGGAGAAATAAAAACCGAATTTTCTTTTAAAAGCGCTGACGATATACCTTTTGAGACACTTGCAAGCTGTTCTCCTGCATGTTCATGATGGCCTCCGAAATCTTCACATCGATTGGTTCCATGACTGACTCGATGTTAAAAGGACCCTCCAGCCTCTCCGCCACCATCAACATAGAATCTAAGACAGAAAAAGAGAAGTTAAGTGTTTTAACGGAGGGACTTCAAATATGGCACACAAGTGCACAGAGGAGACTAGGTTTACTCTGCTTTAAACCATACTCCAAAGTGAAGGAAAATCTCACACGTTTCTCAGGTATTAACACTCTTAATAAACTAACCAACTAGCTAGCTAACACAGCTGCTATTCTTAAACTCTTAATAAAGCAACCATTAGTTGCATGTTGAAACGTCAAACAAACGTTTTGCTCTAGGTCATGAAATCTTTTATGAACAGGTATCACTTGACCCAATTTGTCAGCTGCTGTCAATGATTAGAGACCCATCCTGTCTGAAAAAGTGGAAGGCCTCATCTAGGACAACAGGCCACGCCACATAAGTGCAAAAATTAGCCATTGAAATTCCACTACTGCATGGTAGGCACCTTTTTTTCAAAAGATGCTCTACTTCCTGGTTTTAGTTAGTCCGGCTAGGAAAGGGATTGAGGTGGAACCTTGTTGGACCAGTTACAATAAACCGGTATACAGCCAAAACTATATTGAATGAGGGAGAATAAACATCACAATTTCCTTCAATTCAATCAGCAAATAGCCATTAGAACTAATCTTTACTTATAGAGAGGATATTACATGTACTTTTATTTTAAACAGGGCTCCATTGTATCTTCTTAAAACATCTCCACAATTAAATTAAAATATAACAATAAAAAGTACAAACCACAATTAAGCTACTTGTACATGTAAAAAATATGGCTAAACCACCCTGAACACGCCTGATCCCATCTGATCTCGGAAGCTAAGCAGGGTCGGGCCTGGCTAGTACTTGGATGGGAGATCTCCTGGGAATACCAGGTGCTGTAGGCTTAACATGGGCTTGGGCTAGCAACTCCACCCCGTAAGGGAACCAATTGCTACTGAAACACCAACACCAGTTGGTGGCCCATACCCCGGCTGGGGGGTGATGGGCAAAGACAGAGAGAGAGAGAGAGAGAGAGAGAGAGAGAGACAGACAGACAGACAGACAGACAGACAGACAGACAGACAGACAGACAGACATGTAAAAACACCAGTGTACCATATGCAGCAGCATACTGATCAGATAAATCCACTTATTAAAAATGCAAATATTTAGAAGTATTTTCTGTGGGCTGGCTGACTGATCAGGTGTTCGCTAGCACACCTAAAAGATTATCAAAAAAAGATTAGAATACTTCAGAGTGCATAATTAATTTAGACCACAATTAATTTTGATAATCATGGCATCATTGAGTATATGTTAAGCCATAATGTCAATAATTAAGAACCACAATCTGATGAAAGCTACAATCTATAGGAACTGCACCAGCGCAAACAGAAGCAGCATTAATGATAGAGCTGCTGCAACTGTGTGGCTGGAATTTAGCCATCAGGGACTGCAAACAGGTCTCCACTAAATGCATATACATATAGCAATAACAAATGAAATAAAGAGTCTTAGACTGTATTGTGATGGCCTCCAATAAAGTGATGCTTCAAATCTCTGAGTAATGACTGCAAGCATGAATATACCATTGTGCTAGGGGAGAGAAAAATGCTTTTGATGTGCTAGCAAATAGAGACTTTTGTAAACAAGTGGAGCACAACTTAAATGTGTTCATCATTGTCAAAGCTTTTGGGGGTTCACACACATAAAGAACATCCCATCATAGTTTGGAGGAAGCCGCTCATTTCAAATAAAAATATTATGAATAGACAGATAATAAACACCCAAAATGTATAGTTTTTAACAAGAAAATCTTCCATTTTGTAACTACTTAATACCCCAAGTGGCCAGGAAAGGCCCCAGATCAATAAAGTGTTTGTGAAAGACTGAAAGGAAACATAAACCCTAATTCTTCTGGCTGTTTGGCGTCTTTGTAAACTTTGAGCTGGGCAGGCCATACACAAGAGCATGGGAATGTAGAGCGAATTGGGGTCTTTGTTACTCATGGTGCCATGGCGTTACATGTATCACAGCTAAGGAATGCAGTCTCTGCTTTGACGGCTGATATAGAAAATGCATTCGGCCTCCAGCAGAGCTGCCAAAGCTGGCTATAAAAGATAAGGAAAGTAATAATTGGCCTTGGAGAATATATTCAACTGTAGCTCTTCAGCAACAGTGATGGCTGCTGACAAGAAGCACTAAATGAAAATAAAAACTTTCATTAAAAAAAGAACAAGAAAAAATGTGCATCTAGACCCCAGTTTTTATTTGGGGGATATCCGACTGGCTCCTACCTCCTGCCAGGAATTGGCTGGTGTACCCGCCAGCAATCATAACGAAGAGTAAAGTCTCTCTGGCAGCCACATTTGACATTAATAAGGTTGGCTATGATTCAAGCTAATGTTAGCACTGCTACACTATGTGATGGGGAACAAGTTGCACCTAAGCAGAATTTATAGTTTTATCGCAACAGGCCTCCTGAAAAAATCTCCCCCCCCCCCAAAAAAAAGTTTCAGGTTCAAAAGAAGTGATATTTGTATACACGACTGCAAGGTAGTTCAGAGAGTCTGATCTGTCTCACAAAAGTTTGGCATAATGCAAAATTTATTCCAGCTCTATTCATTTGTTACGAACACACCGAGCATGACAAAGAGTTTTGGGGAGACAGAAGTGGGTTTGAAAAATATATAGTTTCATCCCCCCCAAGAGCATTTCCCTCTGCATACATTTGTCCTCGCGTCTGGCATTGAGACGCTCCTCAGGAACAAAGCAACTCGATCTCACTAAGGAAAGCAATTCTTGTGCATTGTGCCACCAATAATCAGAAACTCACATCTTCGGCTTCAGTGTCTAACTTGGAGAACAAAAAGGCAGTTTTCAGACTTAACCCCAAGATTTGATTTAAGGGCAGGGAAACCTTGACCATTCATTAACAGCGATCATTTAAAAAAAGGAAAAATTCCTTTCACACAAAATAGCAGAGAGATGTAGATGGAGACTGAATTCTACAATCTTAGAGTAGATTAAACCCCTGTGAAAAAAATCATGAAAAGGTACTGGAGATTAACATTCATTCATATGGGGTTTTTCCAATAGCTCATTTGAAACAAAGTATGCCCTGTATAACTGTGTCAAGAACTGGAGAAATTATTTATAGTTAATTAGGAGTGGGGATGACCATTAAATCATTATTGAACATGTTACAACTTTTGCATGGTGCTTTATAGAGATGAGAGAAAAATTCTCTGCCTTGAAGAGTTTACAAATCTCAGGCCCCGATCCTGCAGAGATTTACACACGTGATACACTTAAGTCACGTCATCTCCTCATGCACTTGAGCTGAGGCATGTGGAAACTTTTTTAGACACTTCTACAGGAAGCACATCTTAATGTTTTCAATTCCTAAAATTCCAGGCAAAAATAAGCAAACAATGTAAAAAAACACACACACTGTTGCCAGCAAATATATATTTGCAAGTGTAGCACTGAATACCTAAGTAATGAGTGGGCCAGTGACATTCTGGGGAGAAAACATTTAGAGAATTATGTTTCATGTTCTCCTGGGAAACATTTACTTATTTTGCCTTGTTTAATAATCTTAATTTTTGTACGCAATTACTGAACATCAGTAGATGGCTCACTGGCTTTCCCCAACTTTCATTTTCAGTTGCATAGAACCTGCAGCAATTAGCTGCTTATTCTTTTGTCTGCTTTCTAGCATTATGCCTTCCCTTTCATGGGATTCCTCTTTTCTACTTGGACTATACCTTTGCAAGTCTTCCACTCTAAGCCATTTCAGCTACTACTGGGGCTGAAATACTTAATATTCACACGTGTGAGCACATGTGAAAGTCAGTCTTCTAGGGGATCTCTTGAAAGCCTAATTTAGCACTGCACTTTCAAACAGTGTTAAAGTGGCAATTAGCTCCCTCCATGGAATCCGCAGGCAAAATTTTCATCTGAAAATATTGTACACATGCATTGTTAATGTAGACAAGGAGTGTGTGTGTGTATATCAAACTCTATCTTAAAATATGGTAATTATCAACAATTCCTTTTTTAACACTTGCAATTTAGAGAGTGGAAATTTACTAGCCAAATACAGTAATACCACATTGTAAATGCACCACTGTCTTGTCAATGGCACTTTTGCACCATTTGTGTGGCTCAGCACACATTGCACAAAGAGAGAGGGCTGCTTAAGAACACTCCTTTTACAGACAACAAGACTCTTAAAACATTTTCTTCATCTTATTCTTAACTGTTATCACTTAACTGTTATCACTCACTTACCTAAAAACATGCCAGGCAACTCACAAAAAGAGAATTTTGGTTTCACTACTAGCAAAGGTCAATAAACAAGAGGGAGGAGAAAGGAACAGGAGGGACTGGGTAACAGTAATAACTTTGCACAGTTACCAAGTAAGGCAACGTGCGCATTTTAAGAGGTAGCATTTTAAGAGGTAGCAGACCTCTGTCACAGAGGATCCCCATTACTTCAGTGGAGAATTCTCTGAGGCCATTAGACGCTTGACTTTCACTTTCCTGGGGCATGTCTACATTACCCACAGGATCAGTAACCAGGGATCGATTTATCGCATCTTCTGTAGACACGATAAATTGATCCCCAAGGGCGCTCCCATAGCTATTCGCATAGCTGAAGTTGCGTGTCTCAGGTCGACCTCCCCACAGTGTAGACCAGACCTTAGACACAGTGTTGGGTTCAGGCTACCCACCTACAAAGCAAATAGAAGACTGTGTAGAAATGTGCTGAATTGTGATGGTCCAGAGATGAAGTGCTAGCCAGATGAAATTTGTGTACCATATGTGCACCCTCTTTTTACCTTCCATTATTAAAATGGTGGCCTATTTCAGTAACCTTCAAGTGACATAAAAGGCACAATAAAACACAGTTTTGCTTTAATGAGGTTACTTGTAAGCTGTAAGTCAATTTTATTCTGAAAATCATATGAACTAGAGAATGGTTTTGATACAGACACAGGGAGGGGCCTTGAGGTAAAAGATCCAAGTTGGCACCCACCAGAGCCACTGAAAGAAACAAAGATTTCTGCACTTAGATTAAAAGCAAGGAGCATCTTTGGCACCACACACAAATGCAGTGCAAATGGGAACACCCCATGCCAGACACGCACTGTTATAAACCACATTGTCTCACCTATAAAGTTATTCCACTCTGTGTCCAGGTCCCCTTGATTGGCTAAGCAGCCTCTCATGACATTAAAGCAGTAGTTGTAACATGGCCTCACAGTAACTAGGCCTCGACAATATGGACAGTACATCATCTTCAGCAGCGCTCGCTCACCCTGAGGTGTTGGGTTTACCTTTTAAAAAGAAAACAGAGAAGGAGAAGAAAATTACACGTCAGTCACAAAAAGGGGGGGGGGGAGGGAGGATCTACAACAGCGCAGGAAAGAACACCGATGAAGAGGAGAAGAAATAGCAGTTCAGCTGTTCGGTAGTTCTACCTGGAACATAGCATGATGGTAGACAATATATTTATTATCTCTCTCTCACACACAAAAACACATGCACCCTTACCCACCATGCTGGGTGTGCATGGCTCTTTACAGGACAAGACAGTGACGGGTCGCTTCCCTGTCTACCTTACTCTAAACTGGATATCACATCTAAACATGTTATTGAGGTTGCAAAGACAAGAACTCAAAAGTCAGGAAATGCCAGAGGTATGGTTGCTCAGGCAACCTTAATTCCTCCCCGTGTGCCACTCTCCGGTGCGCTGAAGGAGGCAGGAGTTCTGCAGTGGGAAAGAAAGCATGTGATCATGTAAATAAGGACTATCATAATGACTATGCACATACCTACCTTCAGCTACAAACTGCAAACAGTGCAACTTCTGCTTAAAATAACATCAGAGCTTCTTAAAAGTGTATAGAAAAAAGGAGGTTGCAGGAGTCTTTCAAAAACGGAAAGTATTAGGCAACCTAAGTATGGCGGTCCTATAATTAAGGCTCCGTGTTTTTCACAGAGGTCATGGATTCCGTGGTTTTCCATGAGCAGCTCAGGCAGCCCCTGGGTCAGTCACACTGGCTGCTGGAGGAGTCGTCTCGGGCCCCCTCACCTCCCAGCAGGAGTTTGGGGGTGGGGGGTGGATCGGGGGTGGATCAGGGCTTGGGGCTGCCGTTTACCTGGAAGAGGGGGCTCTCCCCTCTCACAGCTCCCCTAGCTCCACAGGCTGCCTCTGCCGGCAGCCAGGCACCGCCTCCGCAGCTCCCATTGGCTTGGGGCGGAGTGGAGGCAGCACATGGAACTAGGGCCACTGCTTCCCAGGAGCTGGGTAAGGAGCCTGCCCCAGCTCCAACCCTTAACCCCAGCACCTGTGCCCCTCCCCCTCCAAGCCACAACTCCCCCCCTCCCCCGCCCTCCCCCCCCCCCTCCGTCTCTGCGGCACTCCCCTCCCCAGCAGCTTCAACACCCCACCCACCCGGACACCTGCGATAATCCCTGAGTCCTAACCCCGTTTTTAGTCAGGGGTATTGTTTAGTAAAAGTCATGGACAGGTCATGGGCCCGTGACTCTGTTTACTGCCTATGACCTTTACTAAAAACACCTGTGACTAAAATGTAGCCTTACCTATAATCAACCAGCCAGGAACACCATTAACACAGGCACACAGCTAATGCTGCTCATTTCTACTCTTCCTTGAGGACCACTGGGCAGGGCCCTCTCTGGTAGCCTGGCCCTTTTACCTCAAATTCCAACCCTAGAACACAACAGTTCTACGACAGAAACCTCGGGTTAGTTTAGATCTAGTACCCATCTACGTTAAATAAGAGAACTACTCTCTCCTGGAGCCGTTCCCATTGAGGTTTGCTGCTACAAGTTTTTCAATAGCATACGGTAGAAATAAGAAGGGATGAATCTTCAAAATGACTCATTCCAGATTTTTCATTGACGTTCATCCAAACGGAGCTCTCTGAAGTAGGGGATGGTAATCCCAGATATCCTTTACAGTTCTGTTTTCAACAATGACTCATGATCATTCACACTTTACTCACTCCTCTTTGGCAAAGTTTCAGATCATTACATAACACGATTTTCACATATAAAGCAAGTCTTAAAAACTGTGATCAAGAGGTACATTACCATGATGCATGAATTCCAATGGAGTTGCATGGTTAAGTGCTACACACCAAACTGAGAATCTCTCTCTAGGAATAAATAAGCACTGATTAACCAGGTGAATTACGTCTAGTATCAGAGGGGTAGCCGTGTTAGTCTGGATCTGCAAAAGCGACAAAGAGTCTTGTAGCACCTTACAGACTAACAGATCTTAGGGATCATGACCACAACATTCATCTGATGATGTGGGTCTTAGCCCATGAAAGCTCATGATCCCTAAGATCTGTCTATAAGGTGCTACAAGACTCTGTCGCTTTTGCAGGTGAATTATGTAGATGGAAAAATGAAGCAAGATCAGATTAATACATTTGCACTAAAAGATCCTTCACTGCCTGTACAAATAACACTGAATATTATCCAGGAAAAGATTGGATGATTATTTTTTTGCCCAGGAGTGAACATTGCATACACTGGAAGAGGAATGTGGTGGTTAGAAGTGGCATAAACAGTATAGGTTACTGGAGGGGAAGGGGGGAGGAAGGGGAGCTAAGAAAACAGAACAGAGAAGAAACTTGTATAGCTGTTTATTTAATGGCACCATTGGAAGTGACCAGTCTAAAGCTCTATGCCTGAAATAGATACTACAGCATGGAGGAATAGGAAAATTTATCTGTGTCCTACCTGAAATTTTTCCTTTTTGGAGTAATGAGGGGCACAGATTGATGACACTGGATCTGGATTTCTGTTCTATGAAGCATTGGATGCAGACCAGCGACAGTCAATCAGCAAGAGGAGAGTTCTGGCTCCATGTCTGATAATAGCCGAGGAAATCTCTAAACACTCCATATCGATAAGGAAAAGCCTTAAGACTATACAGAGCAAATCTCTTGCTGAGCAAGGAATTTGATGAACCACCAAACTGTCAGTGCCAACTAATAATCCCACAGTGTTTCCCAATTAGCAGCCATTCGGGGTAGGTTGGGTCTGTGAATCTCATGACTCCAAGAAAAAAAAATTTCAGGTAAGGCACAGATAAATTTTCCTATTCTTATTCTGAAGGTCTACAGGGCCGTGACATTGGGATTTATGTAGCAGTGTTTGCTGTGGGGAGGAAAGGGGGAACCATGCAGAGTTGCAGACCGATACAAAGGGGGTTATCCTTTCCTAGCAGTTACTTGGATCTACAGTAAGGAGCACCCCTCTACAGAAAGCAGAAGCAAATGACTGGACGTCCAACTTGGAGAATTCGGAGAACGTTTGAACAGACGACCAGGTGGCTGCTTTACACATTTACTCGTAAGAAGCATACGATCTTTCTACCTATGAAGTTGCCACATCTTACAGCATGCCCCTCACTTTGGAAAATGGAGTTACACTTTCTGACTTCTCTGCGGTGGAGGTGCAATAGGTTTGCACCTCCAAAATGGAAAGCATTGAAGCTTTCTTTCCCTGTGACACTGGAATAGAAAACACGAACGCATTCGCCTTTCTGAACCGAGCAGCGCAGTGAATATTCTTTTCAGAGCTCTGTGGATGTCCACATCCTATATGGGGAGTGACAGAACTGGGCAGAATGATGGAATGACAATTTCCAAGTCATTTCCTGTGCTCTATGAAGCCTGGGATTAATCTCTCCTCTGAACACGGTGTCTGTTCTGAGTAGCCACTTTATCTTTAAGAAAGGTGCAATATTGATCGAAATTCCAGGAAAAGCAGATTCAAGTCGGACACTGCATGTGCTGACAACTGCTATCGAAAAGGCCATTTTAATGTTTAGAAAGTAATGAAACACCTTCAGCGGTGGTTCAGATGGAGAGCCGGTAATGGCATTGGGGACCAGGTTAAGATCCCAGGGAAGAACTCTGTGTAGAGATGCCGCCGGCAAAAAAAACCACTGGGCATCACTACAAGAGGAAACACACTACTTTCCCGCCGCATTAAGGATGCTGGACACAGCAGCAACTTGACCTTTACGTGTCTGAATTGCCAGCCTGAGTCTATCTTGAACAAATTTGAGAATCCACGGTACTGATGTAGACATAGGATCTCTATGATACCAATGGCATTTGAATATACTCTTAGTAGATTTATTTCTGGAAGCTAAAAGCCTGGATAATCCCCTTTCTGAACACTCTCTTTGGATTAAGACGCTCCATTCCAGAGCAGGGCTCAGATGGACTGGATTCAGATACACGATTCTTAATGGTTTTCATGTAAAAAGGAGAAGGCTGAGTTGATGCTGGTCAGGACTTGGATGTTTGTAGGCCTTGTATGTGATAAACACCTCCACTGGTTAGAAACGCTGCATCCCTGACCACCTGGAAAAGTAGCCAAATTTATCTTTGGCAATGATAAATGTGGCACAGTGAGGATCCTTCTGGCCTTATAAAATGGAGGCTGGAGTAGAAAGAAGGAAAAGGTGCGCTGCGAGGCTTCTTCCATACCGAGGCTGCTGTCCCTCTCCTCACTCCATAGCCATCTGCTGTGCAGGAGAGAGGAGGTAGGTGGGCTCAATGTGGTAATGGGAACCTACAAGACAGGTGAGCAATAACTTGAATATTCATAGAATCTTAGAATATCAGGGTTGGAAGGAACCTCAGGAGGTCATCTAATCCAACCCTCTGCTCAAAGCAGGACCAA
Organism: Sternotherus odoratus; assembly: GCA_032164245.1. Lineage (NCBI taxonomy): Eukaryota > Metazoa > Chordata > Testudines > Kinosternidae > Sternotherus > Sternotherus odoratus. The sequence goes on along the minus strand of JAVMKO010000009.1, from coordinate 82,960,670 downwards.
TCCCCAACTAAATCATCCAACAGATTTTTTGCACCTCATTCCCTAAATGGCCCTCTCAAGAACTGAACTCACAACCCTGGGTTTGGTAGGCCAATGCTCAAACCACTAAGCTATTCTCCTCCCCTTCCCTCTCTTTAGGACATGGTGATCAACAGTAAGAGCCCGATAAGTTGCTAGTCTTTTCAGCCTGGTGGAAAATGTCTATTCCACTGCTTACACCTTCCCAGGGTGAATGAGGAGGGATATACATTATCCTTGTGCATGCATATATGGCTAGTCTAGGGCATTTGTAGTCCTCATAACCCATAAGCATAGTTTACAATACTCTGAACACTCTTGCCTGAAAGAGTGTATTTTTATGGGTAGGTATTTTAGTATATTTTACTATCTGAGTCTCTGAGCACTGACCTCCCTCCCCCAAGGGGGAAGTATGTCCTTTGTGGGATAAGACTGGGAGGAGGTGGTGTATGCATCCCTACAGGGATCTGCACAGGTCTACAGCCATGTCTTCCACGCTGCAATCCAGGCAAGTAAGCAGAACGAAGCACCGATGATCATCCCCCAGGCCGCACTCCATGAAGCAGAGGAACCAAGCCCTGAGGGTTACCCGCACTCCAGAGACGCACGTGTCTCGAGCTAAACAGATTTTATCCTTCGTGCTTCTGAAGAATCTCCTGAATCAGACTCTTCAGAAGACGAAGGCAAGAGTCTGTCAAAGAGCATGACACAACATTGTCAGGTGTTGGATGTGCAACACAAACAGGGTTTTTCAGATGCCCCTTCTGCACTTATGGATGACTGGTGGCTCCAGGGAGAATGACTTGCATGCAGTCTCCACCCAGAAGACTTCCTCCCTCCACCCTTGCAAAACTCTGAGGAAGGCCGAGATTTCACAAGGTATTTGGGGGGTTCCGCACTCAGCGGTGCAATGCCTAACTGATTCAGGAGTCAAAGTCATTTTCAAAAAGGATTTAGGCACTTCAAAGTCAAAATCCCATTGACTGCCAGTAGGATTTTGGCTTCCAGGTGCCTAAATCCCTTCTGAAAATAAGATTTAGACATTGTAATGCAAATGCAGAAACTCCAAATACCTTATAAAATCTGGGCCTTAGTCTAATTTGGCAGAGGAGAATGTGAAGAGAGGTTGGCAGAAAAACCAATCTGGTTTTGATGCTTCAAAATATCTAGACAAAGATTTAGCATGAGAAGACTATATTCCACAAGAAAGCGGTCTCTTAGGCAAGCAGCAGTGCCTCAAAGGTGAGTCAGTCTATACACTGAAAAGTGCTAGAGCAACAGGGAAGAACCAGAGCAGATGATTTATGGTAGGAAAACTAAGAACAGACAACAGTAAAGGTGTCATCTGCTAGCCAGATGGTTTCTACTTCCATAAAAAAAAAAAAAAAAAAGTTATTCTGAGGAGAAGTCAGCTTCCCAAACCCAGTGATGGGGAATTTAAACATCACCAAGTTCAGTTTTTTGTTTGGCAAAAAATTCCTTGTTTCGTTCCATTCAGGGGTAAGCACCAGTGCTCTCTACCTGCCTGTCAAAGATCGGTCACTAGATATCATTAAGCCTCAAACCACCTACAAACATCTTTGCTTCAAGACTTTATTTCATCTGTTTCATTACCCATGGCTGAGAGTTCTTGCACTTCCCAATTCACCACTCGAGCGCCACATGGCTGCGATATGAATTTGACTGCTGTGTTCACACATACTTCACTTCATCTCATTTTCTCTTGATGTTTCATGTGTTTGGTATTTGGTGGATTTCTGCACACAGCTTTCCACTTTTAAGCAGAAGACGCAGTAGGATAGAAGTCAACACACTTGTGTATCTTTCCTTCCATATCTTCGCAAAACTGTAGGCCTGACTAATATAGAACGGAGAAGAGTGGTTTAACTTGTGAAAACCAACACAAGAACAGCGCTATATTTAAACTTCAACCCATAGTGATCTCTATGGAAGTCCTGACTAAACGATTACTTACCTTTTCATAATAATTGTTCTTCAAGATGTGTTGCTCATGTCCATCCCAATCAGGTCTAGGCATCCTCTGGAGTCGTACCTTCATGGCGCCCAATATAGCACCATGCTAACCCCCCCACCCCTTCAGTTCCTTCTTGCTGGCTACTCCAACAGAAGGGTAGGAGGTGGGTATTGGAATGGACATGAACACCACATCTACAAAAAGGTGAGTAACCGTTTTTTCTCCGAGTGATTTTTCATGTCTATTCCATTCAGGTGACTCACAAGCCAAAGTTCAGGAGCTGGGCTCGGAGTCATCTACCGACTGGAGCACAGCTCGTCCAAAGGCCACATCACCTCTAGCCTGTTGTGTGATTGCATAGTGCGTCATAAATGTGTGTATCGAGGACCACGTTGCCGCTTGGCAGATCTCCTATGTCCAAAGCACTTGCAAGCAAGAGCGAACCATGTTCCATCTAGCCGTCACTGGTGGTAAGAAGGAACTGAACACAGGAAGGGGGAGATCGGCAGGGCGCTATAATGGGTGCCATGAAGGTGCAACTCTATGGGACACCCAAGCCAATCCTACAGACGCGCACACACCTGATAGGAATGAACATGAACAAGCACTCAAAGAATAAGATATTACAGAACTATCAGATGCAAGATTGTTTTTAGAGTTGCCACTCACCGCCGGTGGGTGTGGGTAGGAGGTAGAATCTGCCTACCCAAATTCTGGCATTTTACACTTTCAAAAGGTAACAAAGAAATAAGTATGGATAATTTTTAAGAGACCGTTAGGATGGAGATTTAAAATAATTACACTTCATTGCCACCACAACAACAAATGCTTAACTGCTGGGTATTGCTGCAAAGAAAAGCTTATCAAACCGCTGACAAAAGGCCAGTCCCAAGTCCACCCTATGGATCTGTCAGTGGGATGTGCCAAATGCTGTCGTGGCAATTCTTCACAAGCTTTTAATGCTCACTCTGCAATGCCAGGTGCAAGGCCCTAAAACACTATTGTATGCAACAGTAAACCCAGATATTCTGGGCTGAGTCTGTGTTTATCTTGGAAAGAAACTCCAGTTCATTCAAACTCTGCTCCAGAGTGACCCTCAAAACCAAATAATCCCCTTTGTAATCAAACGGAGTCCCAAAGAAAGCTTTCTGCGCGGAAAAGAAGAGGATTTCCTTTAGTTGATCTCCGCTCAGGTGCTACGTTGTGCTGCATACACTTTGTAAAAGCTGGCAATAGGAGTCAACTCACTCCAGGGCCTCTCTTTTATCCTGTGAAATTTATTTAGTCTATGGTGTTTCATGCCATAACCGCCACCCATCGCACTGTGGTTTCAGCATGTAAATTACAATTTGTCCGTGTCGCTACACTTTATCAAACATGAGGATTTAAAGTTAACAGCTGTATCTTGTCACCAATCTTAGCATTGGTCACAAGCTTGCTTCTTGCAAACTGATTCTCACACATACTCTTGACAAGTAAACAATTCTTCAACTACTCAAAAACATTGACAATTCTCTGTATCAGCACTAGAGTGGATAAATTCATGTTTGTTTAGGGGGCGGTGTTTAAACAGATTGTCTTTTTAAGACCGTTTTAAAAAGTTTTTTTTAATTTATACAATCCTGGTTTCTTTTTTTCTACTCTATAGTCTTAAATTACTAAAGCAGGTACTTTGTATTTCCTTCTTTAATTTATTGCCTAATTATTAGTAGTGAAATTTCTGATTTTACATGGAGATTTCTTCTGCTAAGAGGCTTCACATTAAAATGCTCACCTAGGCTGGAAAGAGACCAGCACGAACACCTTTATTGTGAGAAAACCACAACTCAAACACAAAGCTGATAGGCAAAAAGCCCATGCTATATTTGCAACCAACACCACCACCTGATAGATTACGCTTCCCACAAGGCAAGAAAGCTTAAATTCTTCAATCAGGCTACACTACTCCAACACGACTTACAGTCTGAAGTCTTTGGGACTTGTGACCCTAAATCACTTCAATACTTTTGAAAAATCTTGCCATTAGATGACTAAATATGGGGTTAGCAACCTAACTTTATGACCTATGTATTTGTAAAAGAGTCCCAAACTGTATCACCTTGCATTCTTAACACTGAAAGAATTTTCTTTTGTACTGACCTCACTTTTATACTGACATTTGTCACAAGATAGATACAGTTTTAGTCCTCATGTTGCAAACACCTATACACATGTGACACTTCAAAACAAGTAATCCCACTAGAGTCAACCATGTATGTCACTTTACTCACATAATCTGATTAAGTGTTTGCAGGATCAAGACCCTATTTTTCAATATTTTGTTTTTTACCGATAGCAGTTTCATAAAATTCATAAGACACTCTAGCCATCTAGCATTCTAAAAAACCAAACCACATTTATAATTCAGTTCATTATAAATTCTAATCTAAATATTTAATTGCACACATTTTCATATTGGCTTTAGACAACTTCAGTCTGACTTAAGTCAACAATTTAAATCACTCCACTCTGTTAGTCACGCTTAGCACCTTGCTCAGCAAGTAGTCACAATTCATCTACTTGCAGAGTAAGATACTATTCAACAGAGAATAAGAGTGGAAGAATCTGACCCCATCCAAATCCGCAAGAAAGTTAAAATGGACAGTGTAATCCAAAGCAGGTTTTTAACAAATCATCTTATGTTATTAATACCTCATTTTATAAAAATAATAAGATGTTAAAAACCTTTCCACAATAATGCGGATTGTTTTCTTTTTCGATTTCATTTACACCTGTGCAGGGAGAATACATTTATCAGTTTAATCTTCAGTTGATTCTCACAGAGCTGCCATTCTGAGGGCAGATACTGCGGGAGAATATTTAAAATCAACCGTTTTAAAATACACTTAATGAAAACATTTCACTTAATCTTCAGAGTCCCTCAACCAGCTCTTTTACAAAAACTAAATCTGGCCTCCCATTAAATTACAAACTACTCCGAGAAAAGGGTTGGGAAAGTGAAACACCTTTCTCTACAAAATGAATAGCTGTTTTGTTTTTTTAAAAAAAATCATGAAATTAAGTTATACAAACTCCAAACCCATTTTGTCTAAAGTAGAATCAAACAGACATTACTTATGCAAGCAGGAAAAAATAAGATGTTCTTCATTTTGTAGACAGGAATGTGGTTTCACTTTTAAAAGTTTTCCTCATCCCAGTGTGTAGCGTATAGTGCCCCCGTCCTGTCAAACGTCAGTCCCAGAGTTAAATACATTACGAAAGAGAACATTGAGATATGTTTCCATTTTAAAAAAAGACCAACAAATTCCTGTAAAAGTATTTTGGAATTAAACCTTTCTTTGCAATATTTAAGTAAACACCACTGTCCCGTAATTACAAAGAAAACTGACTTCACTGCAGGATTCAGCCCCTGGGGAAGTTTAAGGAATTACTTTGCAGCTCCTCCTCATTTTTGGCCTGTGGTGAGGTTGCGTGTAGGTTGTTTTTTTCAGGTTACACTCACCAAAATGTAAATGACAGTTCAATACTGCACATCAGGCTCAATTCCCTACCTATAGCTTTCTATTTTCTATGCAGGTAGATGTCAAATTGACAGAGAGAAACAGCAGAACTCCTGAGACTCAACACATATTTTGTTCTACCCACTTAGTTTAGTATTATTTCGTCCTCTGTAAAGCAGCATGCTATCTTAGCAGACAGTTAGCTTGATATACCATCATCGTCTTAGGCTGCCTCACATCAAACTATAAAGTCAAGCCAAGATATTTTTTGTTTAATGGTAATCATGTGATGTGAGCAAGTGAGGCTACAAAATTTGATAGTGTGCATCCCTTCCTCTCCCCCACTTTAATTTCTGGCAACTACTGATGGAACCCGAGAATCCTTGTGAAAGCAGATCAGAGCTCATAACTCAGATTCAGAATATGAAGCAGATGCCATTTCAGCAAATGCTTGTGACCGGCTAGAAAAGGGGATCTATCCACAGAGATGAAGTTATTCCATTAATGCTTTTGCTAACCTATAAGGAAAGCCAACGCCTACTTCTTGCACCACTAAAATAGAATGTCACTGTGCTGGATGATGTTTTCTTCAACAACCACAAAGCAGCCTTTTAAATAAATACTCCCTCACTTCTAATTACAGTGACTAGACGATATTCCCTTTTAATTTCATCACGAGCAATTAGCGCTTCAGAACAGAAGCTTTAGAGACAAAGCTTACCATTTGCCTCCCCTTTTGCCCATTGGAGAGACAAACCCCGGTCTCCAAAATAGCCTCAGTACAAACAGAAAAGCGCAAAGCAAAGCAAGCCACGTACACGCAGACTCACGTGTAGACTATTAAATCCGCGATGACTACTGCTACAACATACTTTGAAAGTCATGCCTCGCATGGTCCCTCAGATGGTCAACAGGGCTGGTACAAGAGGCACAGATGCGACCACATTCTTGGCAGGACCAGTCAGGGTCGTCTTTGATGTGGAGTCCTGCTTGGTATTGCTTTCTACATTGGTGTTTGCCCTTGGCACACAAGATACAATGCCTCGTGGCGGCTGCCCTCCATTTCGCTCTGTTGCTGGCGCCTTGCTCTATGGATGACATGGCAATGCCCTTGTGTTGAGACTCTGCCCTTCACAACAGCGGCAGATTTCTTCCAGTCCTTTCAGCTGGGTTTTCTGGAGCTCAGTCGTCCATGAAGTATCAGCTTTTGCTAGCCTCTTCTCAAAGCAGCCACGTTACAAGGCCAGACCATTTAATTTCAATTGTGATTTAAAGAACATTTGCTCAGAGATCTCAATGTCCAGTATATGGTTCTGTCAGGTCATCTGTCAAACTCATCTGGGGAGAAAAAGCTCTAGACATACTCCCTATAATCCACAGCAGAATCCCAACCAAAGTTACTGGGAGGTCTGACAAAGGAAGATACGACCATTCAGTAACTGAGCTCCAGCTGGCAAATATGATTACCTTTCATAGAATCATAGAATATTAGGGTTGGAAGGGAGCTCTGGAGGTCATCTAATCCAACCCCCGGCTCAAAGCAGGACCAAACCCCAACTAAATCATCCAAGCCAGGGTTTTGTCAAGCCTGACCTTAAAAACCTCTAAGGAAGGTGATTCTACCACCTCCCTAGGTAACCCATTCCAATGCTTCACCACCCTCCTAGTGAAAAAGTTTTTCCTAATATCCTAATATCCTTTAGCAGCACTTATTTCTGCCTTTTCCCATCCTCCTTTCATGTGCCAATATCAGGTCGACCTTCAGTTGTCCAGAGGGAGAGGGGGAAAGTACAACCAGCAAAATGGCTCTTTGGACCCATATTCATTCCAAACCCTGTATCTGGGGAGGTCAAAGGAGCAGCTGTCTCTCCAAGTGTAGCACTACACCTCCTGGTTAACGGATACCTCATTGGAGTCGATGCAGTTTGTGAAGGAGGAATTTGGAGAAAGAATCCAGCAGATTTAAAATTTTTATTAAAGCTAATGTTCAACATGAAAACATACACAGATTGAGAGGTAAGGTACTGGAGTTATGGGCTGGAGTTATGGGCGATTGTAGGTAGTAGGTACAGGTTTTACAAGGCTCATGCATATCACATATCCAGCATAGATCCAGATTGGGGTGTGGGAGTTTTTTTAAAGCGTCAGTCTATAGGTGTGTTCGGGTACGTCACCCATGGGGTGTAGTGAAAGTCCGAGTCAGTGGTGGTGCAGGCAATAAGTACATGGGTGGGGTGCGTCCATCTGTTTGTCAGGGAAGGGGGGGGGGGTTGTTTCCCTGGTCATCGGTCTCGGCTACTCGACCTGGTACTGGCGATGTCCCGTGACGTGTTCCATGTATATGTCTCTGGACCACCTAATGGTATCGGACACCATATCTACAATGCAAACAGCTAGCACTTTAACAACTATTTTAGATAGGTGTTTTAAAGAAAACCTTCTCCATGCTCCCCCTACACACTTCATTAAAGTTATTGTTGCAAGTTACAAAGCCATTCCACGAACAAAGCATTGTGGGAGTTTCTTCTTCACTTGAAATTTCCTTGTATATGTTAGCTGATGTCACAAGGTAGGCATGTCATTTAAAGAAACACTGCACCCATTCCATACCTCTCATCTGGACTGCAATTTCGGATATAAAATATTGACCTAAAGTTCTCCATCTACAAATTCAATCTGCTAGGTTTTTAAAATAAAAGTGACAGGATTTCCGAAGGGCTAAATAAGCCTGTTTCAAGCAACACAATTGCTTTTATCGACATATAACTCTTGCTGCTCCAAGAGCATGGACATGTGCAGCCGAAATCTTATAGGAGCACGTATTCCTTTATCATAATTCACCATGAGCACTGGAAAGGTCGAATACCATGGTGGCAGGCAAATACTGAAAAACTGATACAGCAATGAAAATTTTCAGAGGGCTGCAGTAGCCCCTCTCAAAATAATATAGTTTACTGCATGTGAACGTTCATATAAAAGACATTAATGTACAACATTTGATCAGCTGTTTCTCGTGTAAAACAAATACTGAAAAGCCAAAATAGTAAATATCTAAATTGCTTCTGTGATTACCAAGTAAGGAGAAAAACATTTCTTCTTTATATTGTACCCCTGGGAAAAAAATCAAACTATAAATCACAAACCTGCCTTGGGATACCATGTCTTTATTGAAGCAACTTCCTAACTCATTTTGAATTCATTGTTAAAAAAATAATAATGGAGATGATGATAAGTTTATCAGACAGTTTGGATGAAACCTATGCCAGGGTATCACTCAAGTCTCTTTTAAAAGGAATGACGACACATCCAACAGATCAGTTCTTTAAACTCTTCAGTTTTATTTTGTTTAAAGTTTATATTATATTACTGAACTACACAGAGTTGTCGTTTCCCTGTTTGTGAGACAATAGAGGAACTTTAAAACCTCACACCGCAGCTCCACAGGGAATTCAGCTCTTCAGGACGCTGCAAATGATGATTTTGGTACCAGCAGCTCATTCAGCTTTGTCCTCGGGTCTCTAATACCCCCTCATTTCTGACTCTCAGGCTCTAAAACCATTTTCTGTTTTTCAATCTGTGGGTTAAACTGACCCTGCATTGTGCCGGCATGAATTCAAACCACCGCCGCTGAATTCTTTCTGGCTAACAATCTGTTCATTTGCACAGTGCATGTAACCACTTGGTGAAGTGTTAAAATTCCTCAGTGCACTTTGCTCTTGACGGCAACGTTGCACAAGCAAACTGGCAAATAAGCAAAGTATCACGAACCATGCTAAGAAGAGTGGCATAATAGAAAGATGTTTAGTACAACAGTGTGTGTGTGTGTGTGTGTGTGTGTGTGTGTGTGTGTGTGTGTGTGTGTGTGTATACGTACACCATATGTTATTAATTAAGGGAACATTTCTGAAGTTTACGAATTGAAAATATCAAGTTCTAGTCCTCCTCAGTCACCCACTGCTCTGGCTTATATTCCCCCCACCCGGCTTAAATAAAAAAAAACCCTCATGGTTAGGGCAGGAAATGTCAGTGTTTGGCAACAATTTAACCCTGTTGATTTCAATGCTTGTCAAGGGCTCAATAATAGCCAAGTAATTTCATGATGGCCAGATTTTCCTCCCTCAGCTGCTAAGGGGGATTGAGGAGAGAGAGGAACATTCCAGTCTTCAGGAGATGATCAAAAGATCAGAAGCCTAATTTAAAAATTGTTAATAGCCAAACTGGTAAAATTTAACCGCAGAGTAAACCAGCTGCCTAAGCCTAGAAATGGCTTTTTTCCCTCAGCTAATATTCTTTCTTGCTATTGTTCAGAGCCTATTTAGGGAATTTTGTACTTTGGGCCCAAAGGATGAAATCCTCAGCAGCAACGCCCTATGGCTAGAGGAAGTAAGTATCAGCTGTATTTCCTACATATGGTTTGGAGATTATTTTATAGTTTCTCTCTTTAAATTGCATGTTACAAAGAGGAATGAAACATGCTCCTGTGAATATGGACATAGGCACTATCATAGCTATATTAGAACAGCAGCACTGTGTGACTTTTCAATGCATTCAGTTCAGGAAAAGAGTTTTCACTAATTTCCTTCATCTGTAGCATTTTAGCTTCAAAAATTAATGTATTTGGCCCCTTCCAATGTTACCTCTTTTGTTTCCCCCAACCCAAGACAACCACATTCCAAATTAATGTTTCTTCCTTAGAAAAGATGTGAAAATATAGAGTATTTAAAAAAGTAATCCAGTCCACACTACAGTAAAGGTCTCTTTGCTCTCTCTAACAGCACTATGTGGAAGCGAACACAGCTGGACTTCACAACCACATTCTCTCTCTCATCTGGAGAATCCTCAGCTAAGCATTTTTCCAAGTTATTGGTTACACAAAAAGAGCATAAAGACAGTATTAATTTTCACTACTCTGACCATTTTTGTTCAGCAAAAACAGGAGAGATTTAACCCTTAGGTATCAAGTTAATTCACATTATGAACAAATGCCCCATCTTCTCGAGTTAGTAAAACACTAGGCAAACAACAAGTTAATGGAGCAATTATATAGAGCTCAGTAGTGTTGAATTAATCTATAAATAACATGGAAAACAAAACAAAAAACCTACCACATGTTGTGAAAACATTTCACAAAAATATTTTATTTCATGGAGTTTTCTACCACATATTGCAGAAACAAGTTATATTTCTGCTGGAAAAAAGACCTAAATGTTATAGAAAGGTATTACACCTTGAATCACTACAACTAACTATACAACTCTGGAATTCAACAGTAAGGCATTCATCAGCATGGACTGCTATCACTGGTTAAGAAAGAAAATATGCTGTACAATTTACAATGGGAAATTCTAAAACGTAACCCAACGGTGATTCTCTGGAGAGCAGTATTTTTGCAGCTGAATATTTTCTTGCTTAACCTTGTAAACTCGAGCAATTAATATTAGAATTCAGTGCAATTCTATACTCAAGGAGCTTCAAAGGCAAAAATTCATGATGCCACCTTGAGTTCATGAGTTTGATTCACAACAGATGCAGGAACTGTAGCTGTGGTTACACAGTGTTGAGTCACAAGACATTCCGATCAATTCTGATCGGATGGAATATAAAAAGGTAAACATCTCTCACTCAGACACATTTACGGTTGATCAAGTCAGGGTGTGATCCTGAACTCCTTACCCAGATATACCACACTGGAATAGACCTCCCACTGGAATTAACCTAAGTATACAATGCCAATAGTCTTCACTAGACAATACAGAAATTGCTCTCTATCATTTCCCACATACCTAAATAAAATTCACAGTGAATTTAGTGACACTGAAAGATGCAAGAATAAAAGCAACAAACTTAAGCCCTCAGCCAACAAAGCACACTCAGAAGACTTGCGAGCTTCCCCTGTGCTACCTGGTCAACATCCTTTACCCTTGACCTGGAACAGAAAAAGACCCCATTCAGTCCTTGGACTTTCCATTTGAAATTATGGGAGGCCTTGAATAGTACTTATTTCAAATAAATGAATGCATGTAATTTATCATCAACTGAGAAGTGTCTACATACTGTCGAGTTACATACAGCAAAGTATCCCCTCCATGAAAGAAAAGATACATCTCATATGGAAAATTATATAGAGTATTAACCTTGTTGTTAAAAAAAAAAAAAAAAAAGACACCTTCAAGATATCCAAATAAGTAAAACTGCTTGTAATTTATTTATAAGCTCCCTCAAACTTGGAAAACAACATGTTCCCTTACTTAACATTCCCCGCCCCCCCCCCCCCCCCCATCTATCGCTTTCTCTCTCTTTCTCTGACACAAGTTTATCAAAGGGTGGAGATATTTAAGGAAGTTGTGGTGGTTTGGTTTTTGCTTAAGAAAAATGCATATGGAAGCAAATTTTAGGGTTGTTGTATCTTAATATTGTCCTTGTAAGTAAAAGCAATTTGAATGATTACTTCCCTTACCCAGTATGTTTTGTGTTGCCTCCAATATTAAATTTGCACTTTTAAGAAAGTGTACAGGATATTTCAAGAGGCTTTTAAAAATGTCTCTCACTTATAGTGTGATTCAACCTCGTCTACCTTGCTTTGTATCTTAACTAGCTTTCAGTCTGATTTAGCAGGCACTTTGTAATCAGGTAGAGGGGAACAGAATTCTCCTGTGTGATTAAGTGTTGATATTAGATTTTTCCAGTCTCCAGGAAATAAAATTTACATTTAACTTGAAATCACGGGTATTTATTATTATACACAATCACCTTACGAGGTTCCTCTAACAAGTCACATTCAATAAAAAAGCATCTTTAACCAAACCAAGTGTTTTCTGTAAGGCGATGGAAGTAATCATTGAACTGTTTTAGTCATTAAATGTTTGAAAGTAATCCACAAGTCTAATTTAAAAGTTCTTATACAAGATAAGAGACTCAAACAGATTTGTTGAAGAATTCCTTCGGAGCTTGTACTCGAGGAGTTCAAAGTAACATAGATATGGTTTGCATGGCATCTACCACAGTGGGGCCCTGGCCCATCACTGGGATTCCTAGGTGCTCTCACAATATAACTAGCTAGCAATGAAAGCCCGACTTTCACACATGGCAACGTCACACATGGAAAAATGCTTAAAATGACTGAAATCTTAAATGCTGAACTGGAACAGACAGCAAAACCCAGTGACAACTGAACCAGAAGTTAATCTAAACAAAAAAGAGTTCTCAGCCATGCTGATAGGTGTTGCCATCACTTCATAGGGATTCAACAGACATTTTAGGCTGCAGAGTAATGCAAGGAGTGGCATTTCGGAAATCTTATTATACAAATAACTTTGTTTCAAGCAGCTATTTTAATTGCCACTTGTGTCTGTTAAATGGAAACTAAGTCAGGGGTTCAGAGGGAATACAAGACGCTAACTGAACATCATCAGTTATTTGGATTCACCAGGCAACGGACCCTCTACTGCCATGCAGCCAATATCCCGAGACTATGAAACCATTCAGCTCGGAAACATTCAACCTCTACCTTTCATTTTCAGACACGTAGGACCTGAGCCAGCAAAGTATTTAAGCATGGGCTTAACTTCAAGTTCATGCCTAAGTGCTTTGCCAAACTGGGGCCATTGTGAGCCATCTCACTAATACCTGCCAACCAGGCTCCACCTGGTAGAAGAGTAAGTATCAAACTTAGCTCACCGCAGACACTTTGGTAACGACATCTCTTGCCACGGCCAAGCCTTGTGCAAAAGTGCGAGCAGCCACAAATGCGCGCGTCACTTGTAGTTTTAGTTTCCGCGGTACATCTCCAAATGGCTTCAACTGCTCTGTGTACTTGCTCACACATTCGAGGTATTCGTCTGTGAAATGATACTGTGGGTTCACTAATCGAAACATACGCTCCAGGAGACGTGCCCAGAAATCGTTGAGCATCTCTTCCAGGTTTACGTTTCCACCCACGTAGTAGCGTTTCAGCTCTATGAAGAGATCCTTAAAAACTTCAGAGTTCTGCATGTATAAACGACCATATGTCCGCAAAAACATGTCATTCAAGGATTTCTCAGCATTTTCAAGAAGTTCTTTGAAGAATTCTGGAAAAAAAGATAAATGAAAACGTATAGTCAACAATTTCAGTTTAATCATTTTCACAGTTATACAAGCCTTTCAAATATTTCCTTCCATAATTCAACAACAGTAACACAAATGAAATTGAAAGCTAAGAGCTTTCACTGGAACATAACTTAAGTGCTGAAAGTTCTCCTTCAGAGATGTTCTTATTTTTCATAATTTTTTGCTCCTATCTGATAAATGAAAAGAACAGATCCTAAGACATGGATGACTGAAATCCCTTTCTATGCAGAACTGAATAGCAAGAGAAAAAGCCAGCAAACCGGAAAGAGACTGCAGTTTCCTTTTAAAAAATTGTTTGGAAACATGGATTATCATGAAGCGGATACATATACACACACTGAAAATGGATGTCCATAATAATTGCTTCTTACATTTCAGTTTTGCTAACCCCAAATGTTTAAAAAAATAAAAATAAATCACAAGTCAGGCTGGAAAAATGAAGAGATTCTTTAAGTACGGTTTTCTTAAACTAAATGCATTTGGGACTCTTTCATTGCCTGCTGATTCTGAGGTGGTAAGCTCTTTAAGGGTTGGATTCTGATTGTGGCTTTTACATGATACCGTATGTAAAGGATATACTCTCTGCGCTTACAAAGAGTGCCAGGGGATTTTTACCCGCAGCGAATGGATGGGACCTTTTGTTTCTCATCCACAAGCCAGCCTCTCCAGCAGTGCAGCATCACTAGGCAGTGTCTCCATTGGCTCAAAAGAGAGTGCATCATCTCCTGAATCCCCATAATCACTTCCTGGGGGTTCGGCACAGGGCTCACATCCAAGTCCTGTTCAGGCCTGATGCTGCGTAGCATGCCTGTACTGCTGAACCCGTTATCTGAACTTTGGAGGGCCTCAATTCTCATCTTTTTTTATACCACGCTCTGCACCGTGGTATCAGAGAACCTGTAATTTGCTGTACGCCTTAGAGTGTGTGTTCTCTTCCCAATTCTCACTTGGGTTGAGTGGAGAGGTGCCCCTTACCCTCAGCAACACTAACCTCAGAATGCAAGTAGAAGCCTTCATTTCAATTAAAATTAAGAGTTACATAAGAATAGATGCTGCTATATAATTTGTATATATGGCCTGTGGGCTAATTACAACATTAGCTATTGCGACCAATCAAAAGCAAATCTGTTCCTGCCTAAGTGGCGAGACAGTTCGAAGAAAAGGAAAACGCGGTGTTTATTAAGTATGATCAAAGAAGGACATCGCTGCAAATTGTTTGCCTCCACGATCTGAACAGGGATAAGTGGAGGTGGAAAGTGAGGGGTGAAAAAATCTATTTGCTTTTGTCCATTATGGGACAATATTGCATTTTGTCTGTGATAATTTGCTAGGGGTCAAAAACCTACTTTTCCTTTCTTTACTACCAGGACTGAGTATAATGAAGACTCAGTGATATTTTACTCACCTGCCAAAAATAATTTTACTCACCACATGCAAATGGGCAAAGGGGTTTGAAAAGTTGATGAAGAAAACCTCAAATCTCTATTAAAAATAGTGAAATATGGGACACGGGTTTGAATCCTAACTTCAGGAGGGACTCTGGATGCCGTAAACTCAAACAGTATCGACACCTTTGGAACTCTGGGGTGTGGTTCAACCAGTTTCCCTTAATACTCTATGTAAAAAGCACAAGGAAACTTATTCTTTAACACACACCATGGATATTTGTAATACTGACCTATGCTTTTTGGTGACTCACATTCAATAAATAATTTTTAATAAAACACGCCTCTGCGTTTTAATCCCCAAAGGAGCCGTGTTTAGAGCCAGAAGTTGTTAGAAGGAGAAAAAAATCTTTGGCCTGGTTTGAATTTAAACACTGTTAAAATGTATCAAGTATGTTGAAGTTCAAATTTTAGTCTTCAAAGTGCTCCAGTACAAACAAAGACTAACACACAGAGAACATTTTCTGGGAAAACTGAAACATTCTTTGAGTTCCTTATTAGCAAAGTCATGGGGCTTGGTGGTTGACATAGCTGTATATAATGTAGCCTCTTAGGAGTACAAGAGAAATGATCCAGTGAAGAGGAGATTGATTTCAAAAACCCGACATGTCTCCTGTCCAATATCAGCAGGACTCTCTACTTTAGTTCCCATGACTGGCATTTCCTGTCTAGGAAGATTTTTCAGCTGAGTTTATACCATGGAGATTAGCTTGGTGGTGTATATTAATTTCTAATTCACTTAATCATTCTGAAAGCTTACTTCCTCCTTTCCTTCAGATTTTTTCAGAGCCTTTAAAATCACCAGATAGGTTGTATATTCAAATGCGCTTGAACTGGGCACATAGTTAACATTTATCAAGAAATACTTCAGAAAGGATTTGATTCTGAAATGACACTTCTGTTAGAAACCATTAAATGTTTCCAACTGTCAATCAAATGAGCATGTAGAGAATTGTTCTGAGCCAGAAAAAAAAAAAACAACCATCTTAAGTGATGAATTCATACCAACTTGGCCTACTTATTATTCTCCTGCTCAAAACTTATTTTATTTCTCACACTCCAAATTGATATCAGGTTTCTTTAGAATTTTTTTCAAGTCTTGTTTTATCAGGGCATATGGCAGTTCAGCTCCCTAGAAACATGCAATGATTTCCACTTGGGGGAGAATCTGTGAGATTTTGTTTCCAGCTATATCCATTAAAATGAGAAATGTAATCACAGTTAGCAGCAAATGTCTGCATGTTTGCAACCTTCCAAACAGTAACTTTCCCTTGGCCAAAGGAAATGAGAGCATCCCAATGCTAAAAGTAGTACATTTTCAAATGCCAACCAGTCCCGTTGCTCAAAGACTGTCTGAGTCTCTAACTGTACAGATAACACAGAGGTACCAAGGTCTATAGGTAGCACAAGACCATGGCCAGGTCACTTCACCTCCCTAAAAAGTCCTCCATCCAGATCATCATCTTGGGATATACTCAGTGACCTTAAAACAAGATGACAGCTCTGGAAAAAAAATGGCCTTGAGAGACCTATTGAATTTTCAACAGATACTTGGGATGCTAAGTTGCTCGTGTACAGTTAATGGACTCCCTCACAATTAAAAGGCATTAACAAGAAAAAAGATCAAAGCAACAGATGTCGTATATTAAGATATGTGAATCCCTGATTAAGTGGCTAGTCCTGCAAAACAAAGGGCTCTGCAGCCAAAAATAATAAATCCCAGGCATGCTGTAGTATCTGATTACATATATATTTAGAGTGCTGGTTGCACATTAGAAATTTGGGCAGCATAAACTGGTTTAAAGGCATTGGGGCTCATACAAGCAGCTTTGATGACGCTGGACTAGTTAGATATTAATCCTGCCTCTTGTAGAAACAAGCTATTCACCGATTAACGAACTACAACATAACCTAGAGTTAACCTTGCAACCTTGAGAAAAGAAATGGCAGGTTCCTTTCTTCAATCTTGACTGTTTGCTCGGGAAAATAAATTACCACCTTTCGTTTGGGTTAGAAATTGACTTGTTCTCAAACAAAACCTACATACAAAGGATTACTTTCTCATTTTACAGCATTGTAAACGCATGTTTTACAGCTGTGGTGCAAGCAATCTGTACTCATTAAATTATCACATTGACAGACTTCCTGTGAAACGCTGTCAAATGCAAACATTTTTCATGAACAAATCATTCTTTGCTGCTCTCTCAGAAGATCTGCTATTCAGTGAGATATCAGGCTCTCTTTACCCCCGCCCTCCTCCCCCCAAGGATTTCTTATTTAAATTTACAAAAAAAAAAAAAAAAAAAAAGTTTATCCCTTGCTATAAATTGGCAAAAATGGAGAGTACAATATTGGTGGGAATTTTAAAGTGAAGCGGAAATGTCCCATTTTCTACCAATGCTAATTGCTACAAGGGGAGAGGAAAGGCAGAATTTTACCTTGCAGACTCTTCTATTGCCCTGACAGTCTTGTTAAGGAATAAGCCCACATCCTAGCTCTGCAATCCAGGAGCTACTTTGCCACCTCCCTGTGCTCTGAAGTATGTGCAATGCTTTGAGAGACGTCTGCCTTTAACTCTGTTTTCAGGTAAGGGAGTTACCTCTTCCAACCGGCTTTTCATTCTTTATCCACTTCCCTACACGTCCACTTCTGCTCCCTCAAGTGCTGTTGTGTGCACAGCTTGGGCATAGATCTGCTTTGCAATGGGGTCTTAGCTACCGGACTAGCTCCACCAGTGCAAACTTCTAATGTAGATGCACAGCATTAGTGTGTGTCAGACACTGACGAGGCCCAGGCCCAATTCATGCTATCCCCCCGCGCTGGCCTGGGCAGCACCTGCGCTAGCAGTGGGGTCTCTAGTTCCCAAGTCCGTCTGCTGTGGCTTCATTATCAAGAAGGTAATAGCTTTTTAATTATACGCTGGGCAGGGGTGGAAATAAACATTTTGCAATTTGTGCCTCACCTGTCAAAAAGGTCACCAGCTGCCACTATTGCAAGCCTACTAAAATATGAACTAACAGCAGTCCCGGTTCACTATACATGTATTTCATATGCAGGATACCCATGGATTTACTGTCTGCTGTAACCAACAGGAAAGCATATGATTGTACTGTCAATGGAGTTTAACTACAACACACCTTCAATAAAAGTGGTGCCTTTCAGGCTATTAAAATACTCACCTATAGATTTATTTCAGGCTAAATTCTTCTAGTTGCACAATTTACTTAAATCAACTTGGCTGTTGCCTCCGGATGCAAATGCTGCTTTAAAAATTAAATAAGATAAGATGGCACAGTGAAGCGAAGGGGTATTTGGTTTGATGGAACTGAAGCATCGCAGCCAATCAGGCACGGATATGATGCTACCAGAACCATTGTCTGACATACTGCAGCCATGCTGGAGTAGCCCAGCAAGGATTTGTTTGTGATGGGCAAGACCCCAAAAGACTGTCTTTAAAAAAATAATCCTTTTGCTTTTAAGTAAACCTTTAGAAAAGACAGACATCAACCCTGGATAACTAGAGAAATGGTGACACCTCAAAAGTCAATAGACAAAGTTTAGAAAGAGAACGGATTTACAGATTGTTTAGAACTGTGACTTCTGTTTGTTTTTGTTAGCGTCTATTTAAATTTCTGTGACTAATTTCAGTGACTAACATTTGGGGAAAGTTCTCCGAGGCATCCTGAAACAGCAGGGGAGACCAGACTTGACATTTCGGAAGTAAAAAATAAATTATGTTTTGAAACCAGTCTTTCACATCTCTCTTTATACACTACAGGCAGAACAGGAAAACGTATCCATTTACTTGAAAATGTCTGTCTTTCTCCAACGAATAAGGTCCACAGATCCATTACAACAGGTATCGCAGCCCACTTACAGCAAGGGGGCAGAACCAGACCCGGCAGAAGGAAATGCCCCCTCCCCTGAAGTTCCCTCCAAATGAGAACTTTCACAGCCAGGCTAATTCAAATCTACTTTCCTGAATTACAGATTGAGTTAAATATACGTGAGTTGGAGGGCATGGAGAAAACAATATCTCCCACTGTTAGCGCATGGTAAATTCCACCAAAGGACAGAAATAAACTCAACTCCTTTGATGTGGTCAATTTCCACCTCTATTTTTGGATGAAACCATTTGTCTCCAGGGTGGGCAGTATCTGTGGATCTCATTTCTGAAAGAAAGGAAGTTTTCAGGTAAGCAATGATAAATGTGCTACTTCCTGCGAAGATTCACACAGCCATTCCAACGGGATGGGGTTTTCATTGTGATGTGCCTCCAGGGTGAGAAATAGGATTATCCTTTAAATATTACTTCCATCTTCCTCTGGGCACTAAGACATACAGAAGACTTCTGCCATGAAAGAAAGTGGCTAAAACTGGGTGACAAGTGTGCAGAATCTGGTGAACTGAAGGCCATTGATCAGATCCTCGATACAGGGGATAAGCCTTCTCTGCCCTGCGCTCGTCAGTCGAAAGAAGGAATATTTCTTGAATTTATGTTGGGAATGAATGGCTGGGACAGATGTGTGGATGACCCGGCTGAATTAAAGGACCATACTGTTCTCCCAATTTCAATTAGAAACTCATCCGGTAGAGTGTAGCCATTGGGCAGCCTACTTCAATGGGTAGGAAGCATAACACTCCCACCTCCGGCACAGGCGTTATCTGGTACCGCTCTCAGGAGCAGAATGAGATTCCAAAATCATGACCCATGACCTTGCAGGGTTGGAATAAGGTTGATGCCCAAGGAAGCATTTAATACCAATGTTTATACAAACTTGCCTTTTCTTGAATATGCTAAGAACAGCACACTACAGAGACTTGACCTTTGTGCTTGGAGACTCCTATACATGCCTTACAACGCATCGGGGGAAACTCAAGGTTGTGTTTTTCACCAGTTTAACAGGATATGTTCTATTGGTCGACCTGTCTTTTGGGATCCACGGAAGCAACAATGACTTCGCCCTACGTATCAAGGAGTACACTGGGCCCCTCGGCTTCTGGCCCATTGCCCTCTCCAATCAGCCAGGAACGCCTTAGCTTGATGCAACACTGGTGTTCTTTATTTACAGTTGTTTTCCCAACACCACTTTCCACCTATGTACAGGTTTCGCAGCCAACTTTGCCAAGTGCAGGCCTGGCCAGCAACAGATCACAAGGCTCCCACCTCCCTCTATGCCTGGACTTTTCAGACTAAACCTTCATCTGAAGACCACTTTCCATGCCAGAAGTGTAGCAATGTGAAGTCACATAATGTTCTGTGGTCCTGTGAAAGAGCTGCTGATAGATAAAATGTAAACGTTCAGGACCAAACTTTTGCTATGAATATTTAGTGGCTGTCAGTGCCAGCTACTGCTAACTTTTAAACATCCTTTCCTTTCCGAGGGTCTTTTAAAGCCAACTGCTGAATCCAAGTACTAAAAACACAAGCAGTCGAGTTCTTCGTGACTTCCTCATGCGAGCAATCCCACTGACTTCAAGGGGACTAACTCAGGCAGGTACGGATTTGCAGGATTGAACCAAAGGAAAGATAAATAGTTCTCAGAAGGGCTCACTCAAATGGACTGGCATATGACACAACAGTAGAAGAAAAAGAGAAGACATGACATCCTTCCAGTGAGAGAATTTAAATGGGACAAATCTAGTTCCCCCCAAAAGGATTTTCTTCTTCCTAAAAAGCCCATTTATAGCCTAGAAACTTAAGCATGCAATACAGATACAATCTTTTTTCCCCCAATGCTCCAATCATCAGGAATAAATGTGTTATGGAAACCATCTTATTTAAGTTACAGGAGCCTACCTCTGCGTGGCAGATAGTAGTACTTGCGTTTGAACCACACTTTCCAGTCAAGGATTTCAGAACACTTTAAAATCCATTAGGAATTCGGTTTCACCACACCTGAGGAAGGTCTTACCCTCATTTTATGCAGGGGAAACTGTGGCACCAAAAGTCAAGTGTCTTGCCCAAGATCACAGAGGGACTGAAGTATCTGTGGAGAAGGTGTGAGCAAGTTCATTCCCTGGATGTGTGCTTTGTTCAACTTGTTTACTTACTCAACTTCTTTGTTACTCCAAAGAAGGACAAAAAGCCAACACACTGCACTTTTAGATCTGTAAAGACCTCTGAGCACGTTTAGTTTTATATACACCAGATACTAAAGATTGTGTAGTTTAGGGCCATGTTTTCCATGGGCCTTCTTTGCATGTTCAAGTTAACTGTGTAAAGAAATACAAGCAAGACATATAATTAATCAATGCACATTAAAAAATAAGGCTTGGGCATGCAAAGTGGATATACTCCATTTTTATGGGCATAATTAATGAACACATTAGACGATTGAGAACCCAGTCCTTAGGGTGTATTTTTAACATGCTGTCCCAAGTGCCATGAATTAAGGATCTAATATCTCTACATCCTTCATTTTCTGGCTTTTATGGGTGACTATACTTTCTACTGTGTATGGAATAGCATTGTCACATACTTTTTAAAATACACAGACAACCTGTGCTCCCATTTTGTGTGTGCACGCACGCTCGTGTCTACGCGGGTGTGTGTCTGTCTGTCTCACTCTCTCAGATGCAGCATGAATTTTCAAATGCACTCTCTTAGCCTAACGCTGCTCCCACGGAAGTCACCCTTATGTTCTATTTCACTGCTATGGGGTTTTTATATTTTTTAACCACACAATGTCTTTGTGCTGTTCTCAAAGGTGCATTTGGGGGTTGGGCTCCACCCTGCAGCTGGTTCTACAGTATGAAATAACGACGCAGAGTTTGAGCCAGACAGATAAAAGGAATTTGGAGAAAAGACACAAACACTCCACAGCTCTGGTTTCATCTCTAAAGCAAACAATCCAGAGCTATGCCACAGTCTAACCACCACCCTCCTCCCCCAAAAAGTGCCTCATTACTTCTAATATGCGTTCACTTCCTTTATTGCATCTGCCACATTTGTAATTTCCATCAGGGAAAAAACAAACTGTATTTTAATATGACCTTTTGCCAAACGTGTTGAGAATGTGCTGAATAAATAGTGTTAACACATTTATTGAATATGAAGTTGGGAAGGGAGGGCAAGGCAGAGGGCTGTTTCTCTGTCCTGTTTTCAAACATGTGTTAGCACTTACCGACATGGGAAGAGCTCTTTCACATAGCTCGAAGAAATGTAGGCTTAAATCATACCAGTATCACAGCAACAGCCCTCGCTGATGGGTGAACCTCAAAGAGCAGGGAGGCAGCGTTTAGAAAAGCAACCAGAAGTTTGCTTAATTGTTGAAAGGTCTCAGGGCAACGAAAATTGTGCTAGAAACCGCCTAAGGAAAGTGCCCTCAGGAGATTTCTGGCACTTCCTGTTTCTGGTGGGTCCAGTGTTGGGGTACATCTGCCTCCAGCTGAAACCCTAGCAAGCACAGAAGAGCTGAAGACAACGACAATGACAAGGGTCGAGCAAGACCCAGCTCGTTAAAGGTTTAGTGGAAAGGGAGGAGAAAGCACAGAGCCAAGCTACGTCCTGATCTGAGGAGCAATTGTGCCGCAGTTGCTAGGAGGAGAATACAAAGGAATTAAACACTGGGCCTTAAATTGGGCCTCGCTTCTCCCATCCACGTTGTCATTACATCTTTCAGAATCTTTCCATGCAACATCTCTGGACAGGGCCTTTCCTACCCAGTCACACAACTAACACTCACCTGGGTTCTCATCTTGCATCTCCATCACTCCACCTCCAGACGTGACAAATGCCATCCTACCACCTTCTCAGCTATTCAGAATGGTGCTGCAAAGATCCTTCTTCTGGCCCATCATTTGATCTCACCACCCCTCTCTTAGCCTTCCTCTACTGGCTCTCTATCACATCAAACATAAGCTCCATAGTTGCACTTTCGCCGCCCTTCACAGCCGATCCCTCATTCTACCAATCATCTCTCATTCACTATTGGGACGAGGACTCCGGCCTCCAATTGGCCTGGGAGGCCAGCTTCCATCACCCACTTGTTACATTTTCAGACAAGCCCCTTGGTACCTTTCTCCCTGGATGCCCCACACTTGGCAGGAACTCCCCGTACACATCCACAATGCGAACTCATTACTCACCTTCAAATCCCTACTCCAAATTGTCCTTTGCTAGGATTCCTACAAAAAAATCAGACTACGGTTAGGCAGGTGGCATGCAGACACCGTGTTGCCAGTCATGCTGACCAATATGGTTTCCTTACACTCCCTCGCCGTCAGCCTAGCCATCTTGCTGCCTCTTGTGCTATACTTTGTTAGCAATTTGGGCCGGGACCTTGTTTAGTTGTGTTTACTCAGCGCCTAGCATAGTAGCTTCCTGGTCCCTGCCTGGGGCTTCTAGGAGTTAATAAGGGATCGATTATTAAGCTCTCCATGGGATTCCACAATGGCATTTGTTCAACCAACATACAGGGATGCCGCGTCCAGAAGACCGTATAGGCAACAAACTTGTGTGCATAAATATTACCAAATTATAGCCTAGTTTCTTCTGAGAAAAAGGAGAGGGAGGGGGAAAAAGGAAAGTTAATTTTAAACAGACAAACAATGACTCATTGACTGGCTTGTATCAATCAGTAACTAAAGAACCTCACATTTCCCAGTGTGTGTAAAACTGCAGCCCACGTTTCAAACAATAAAAATAGGAAAAAGCTATGTGATGTGAAGAGCAGGTAATTCTATTACTTGGAGGAAAATAAATACAGCGTGAGATTATTCAAAGCCATACGCAGAAGTTAGCTGTGGCTAAATCCCCAGCACGATTATGAAATTCACAACCATATTTTTCTCCCTGTGGATGGGACATTCATTTTCGCCCTTGGAGACTATGTTGTGTAGCACTGTCTCAGTCCCTAACACCACAGACCAAGGGTCCCCTTCGCTCTCAAAGAACTCGCTCACCGCAGGAAATGATTTGGTGCCAAACAAATTCAGAAAAGACCAACATGCCCCTCGAGCACAAATGTTTTGGTTCTTTTTAAATAACTTCAGATGGGGAGAAAATAGTAAGAAATGTACTGAGAACAATCACTTTGGACACAGGTCCAAACAAGTCCTAAAGACAATTCCATGGTAGCAGACGGCTGCCTAGGTTAATGAAAATCTGAGGGATCTAGGCCTAAATAGAAAGGAGGTCTACATGTGTCCAAGGTTGGAAGAGAAACAAGCCATATACTTCATTTTCTAATGCTGTAGTATTAGTACACTCACGTATCCTTTTTATTCCCTTAGACACGCAACTGTGGCAAAAGTGGTAAAAGTACCATTCTCCTCAGGGAAACAGTTATCGTGAAGATCTGCAGTAGCTTGATGGACTACTGCATCAGGACTAATGACTCATTTTTTCTCTACCTTTGGGATTTACTATTCTCTAGTTCCCAAGACTTGCTATAGAGCAAGGAGTCCACTCAGACTTATTTATGAGAGGCCTGTGAAGCAACTTTTCTTGCCCTATCTCCTCTTATATAAGAACAGTTTCTCATACAATGATGCCCAGGGACAGCTATAGGATTTCTAGGAGCTGACTGTTTTGGAAACCTTCTTAATTGGCACTAGTTACAAAGCCAGTTGAGAAACACTGGGAGACTGGAACTAAAGCTAGCATACTGCTTGTTTAGCAGATCCAGCACCTCTTGCTCGTGCCATTAGACTCGGACACTTATGGGGCTCACACATGCAAGTATGGATTTGCATGATTCAGCCTTGGATCTCTGATACTGCAGCCAGAGCTGTCAATCAAAGTTCAATTGTCTGATACGACATTCATGTCCCAAAAGGAGAATTACTTTGGCAAGGAAGAGAGGCCTGATTGGTATGCACACTCTCTGGTTACTCCTAGCAAGGGAGACTGGAACATAGTTGGAATAGTGGCAAAGGAATCTACCCCATTTTACTTTAGTGGACAGAGAGTTAATAATTAGGAGCTTCAGTCCCCAAAAGGATTTTTTTCTTCTCAGTTCAGATTCTGCTCACAGAAGAGGCTCTATAAACTCTGGCTGATGATTAATGGGTTGTAGTTCTCCAGCCTGAAAGCAGGAACCTAACAGTTCGCTCCCGAAACTCTCCATTTTGCAGAGATTTTCTCACAGAAAATTTGCAATTTAAGAATCTCTGACAGTAGAGGCATATGCTCCCCCTTCCTTTAGTTCACCGTGTCCAGTTTACTCAGGAGAACTACACTGGAACCATGGCCTGAATGGTCAATGGTGCATCATCAGACAGCCCATTTGGCTTGTGTTTCTTTATCTTTCCCTGTTCTTCCAGGAGTAGTTGAGGGTGAGGAATAACCCTCACCATTCTCTGGCCTAACAGGGAGTGCACAACCAACATGGCCTACTCCTTCTATCTCCCAGCGAATAACTAACTATGCCTTGTATTAATACCCATAATAATTAATTACCCCCCTCCCCAGCTGAAATAACTGTGCACCACCACAGAAACTCCCCTCTTTTGCAGAAATCCTCAACCCACTCCTCTCATATTGAAACTCTGCCCTTGGGAGTGAGGTTTCCTCCCCTATGGCCAGTTCGGTTACCAGAGAACACAGTCTGCAATTTTTCCAGGGTGGCTTCATGACAGAAAAATATGTTTCCAAGTCACTAAATAGCTTGAATGACCTTTAGCAAGAAGAAAAGAAATAATCCTCCACAAAATAAATCTAGCTAGCTAAATGACTGTTAGATTGCTGGATTCCCGGCTCCCAGCTGGTGCTCTTCCCACCAAGTCTTCCAACTTGAAAGGGGCATGAGGCACCTGAGAATTCTCAGCTGCGAGCCAAGATCTCTGCTTGCATTTTAGAGTTAGAGTTACAGTGACCACTGGGAGGAGTCCATTTGCTTGGTTTCAGCCCCCAAAGGGTTTAGTTTTATTCTTTTCATATTTGTTTTATCTTAAATGTTAACGGAAAACTTGGGTGGGGACGTACGGAAGGAGAGTGTCTCGACATTTAATAGCTTTCCAGATGCCGGCTTGTACTGGGTAGTTTTATAACCCTGGTCTATACTGGGGAGGAGTTGGGATCGACTTAACATATGCAACTTCAGCTACACTAATTTAACTGCACTAAAAACACTTGTAAGGGAGATCAGTAGCTGCCCATTGAACTCACTGCATCGTTAGTATTATTGACTTGTATTGTTGCAATACCCAGATGCCCCAGAGCCTCATTGTGCTCACCTAGGTCCCTGCCCTGAGCATCTTACAAATGACAAATATTCCAAGAAATCTTTCAGTCGGGTCAGTTCAGAACTGGAATAGGCTTCCAAGGGAGACTGTGGAATTCCCATCATTGGAGGTTTTTAAGAACCAGGGGTCGGCAACCTTTCAGAAGTGGTGTGCCGAGTCTTCATTTCATCACTCTTATTTAAGGTTTCGCGTGCCAGTGATACATCTGAACGTTTTTAGAAGGTCTCTCTCTAAGTCTATAATATAGAACTACACTATGGTTGTATGTAAAGTAAATAAGGTTTTTTTTAACTGTTTAAGAAGCTTCATTTAAAAATAAATTAAAATGCAGAACCCCCCAGAGCGGTGGCCAGGACCTGTGAGTGCCACTGAAAATAAGCTTGCATGCTGCCTCTGGCACAGGTGCCATAAGCTGCCTACCCCTGGATTGGACAAACAATTGGCAGGGATGGTCAAGTTTACTTAGTCTGGCAGGGGACTGGACTAAGATGACCTCTTAAGGTCCGTTCAGCTCTACATTCCTCTCATTCTGTAATTCTAAGAGACATATTGACCTCTCTTTATAACGTATGTTCTGGGAGCATTTCATGACATTTTATTATTTAGTGACACCACACTTGGTAGGACAGAGGGAAATTACATAATTCTGCTGTTTGAACCATCATGCAACAAAATCCGCACAGTTTCTGCCATAGGCAGACACGATTTTTAAAGGCTTGTCTCCCCTCCAAGAAATGTATGTAGAAAAATAAGCCTCACCTAAGGAGCAACGGAACAGCAGAGGAAGAATAATCTACATGAGGCCATCATCCCGTATAAGCATCTCCCCTCCCATCCTTGTTCTCACAAAAGATTGGACCATTTTTGCTCCAGTCCTGCCTTCCTCCCCCTCATATATTTATCTTTGAGAAGAGACCAAAGCATGGAAAATTTCAGCCTCAAAGATGGAAACTTATGAAAGCTGTAAGCAACTGAAAACAAGGTTAGATGCTTATGCAACCTCAAATCACAGCCATTGCTGTTTGCTGCTGCAATGATTCATAGACTACAAGGCCAGAAGGGATCACTAAATCATCTAGTCTGACTTCCAGCAGAACAGAATCTCACCCAATAATTTCTGCATCAAGCTGGCAAAGCTTGTCTGAGCTGCAGCATCTATTTTAGCAAGACATCCAGTCTTGACTATATAGACTTCCAGAGATAGGGAATCCATCGCCTCACGATATTAAGTTGTTCCGGTGGTTAATTATCACCACTTTTCAAAATATGTACCTTATTTCTAAGTTTTATTACGTGCAGTGGTGCGGTTACAGTGATTTCTATTACAAAAGAAAAGGCTGGGGGGGAACACAGACAGTCACGCGGTCATGTTATACGAGCATGTTTAAATAGCAGATAAAGACATTCAGTTACAAGATCTCCACGCTCTTCGCCCCCCGGGAAAATTCAGACCACAGACAGCTAGATCCGAATCTATAATGTAGATTACAAGGAGGAGAAGTTATTTCTGGTTGGTCATTTAGAGACCCTAGACATCAGAAGTTTGTTTTGTTTTCCTAACCAAGAAAGACACAGAAAGTTTATGAACCCTGACATGCGTCACTTTGGTGCCAGATCAATGCAATTCCGATGATCAGACTGTCATTCCAACCACGTATTGTGTCGGGAGGGGCAGCTTAACAGAAAAATTCCAACAGCCACCAAGATTTCATCCGCCATCTCAGGGACTCTGCTGCTTCTTGCTACTTACATTTCATTACAGCAACTGTTACAGAGGTCAAAAACACAGCACTGCTTTACATTTGTTGGTCTCGCTCGTCTCAAACTTGAATGTCAAGGCTAACAGATTAGCACCTCGACCCACAACGGTTTTTCCAAAGACCCGAACAAATTTGAGTCAAGGATACAGACAGCCGTTCAAAAAAAAAAAAAAGAGAAAGCTGCTGCTTGCTACTACGAGCCCTTGGCATGGCTGACTGGAAATGCTTGTTCCACAGATGTGACCTGGGATCTAGTCTTATGGGAATTTAGGTTCTTTACAGTAACCCACTTGCCTCCTCGGTCAACAGAACTGCTGTTAACCGGATGACTTTACATTAGGCACAGGAAAATGCAAGGTTTGTTTTCTGTCAACCTTATTTTAGTTGAACTCTAGCAATTTCTATGAGGCAGCCTAAAGGAATTCCTATATAAAATAAGGGCAAAGACCACCAAACTTCAGCAAAGGAGAGCCTGCTTTTCGAATCTTACCCTTCACAGACAGGGCATATCTCTGGGCTAGGATTTTTTCATTTTGGACTCTGGACCAATTACATCAAATCTGAGGACACGGGAATTCCAACCAAGTTTGAATTACAAGAAACAATCAATTATCTTTTTCAAATGGACTTTATTGGTTTTACTTATTTAGACCAACATATTTTTAAAAGGGCACCCAAAGTTAAGCATTATAAGGTCATAATTCAGTGGCTGCTAGCTGCTCAGCAAATTTTTTTAAAAAAATCAAGCCATTCAGTTAGGCCAGAGGTGAGCAAACCTTTTGGTCCGAGGGCCACATCGGGGTTGCAAAATTGAATGGAGGGCCGGGTAGGGAAGGCTGTGCCTCCCCAAACAGCCTGACTCCGCCCCCATCTGACCCCCCTCAGAAGCATCAACCCATCCAACCCCACCTGCTCCTTGTCCCCGACCGCTCCCTCCAGACTCTCTGCCCCAACCACCCCCACCTGACCCTACCCACTATCTAAGCCCCCCTGCTCCTTGTCCCCTGACTACCCCCTCCCAAGATTCCCCGCCCTATCTGCCCCCCCAGGCCCACACCCAACCCCCCTGCTTCCTATCCCTTGACTTTCCCTTCTCCTCCCCTATCCACTCCCCACCCCGATAGACCCCCCAGGACTCCCTGACCCTTATCCAACTCCCCAGCCCCAGCTCCCTTACCACGCTGCTTAGAGTAGCGTGTCTGGGAGCCCGGCCACAGCCAGACACGCTGCCCCGCAGGAGCACGCAGCCCCCCTCCTCCCCCCGCCCCCGAGCACTGCCCATGTGACGCCCTGAGGCTGTGGGGCAGGGGGGACAACAGGGATGGGGCTGGGCACAGCCTTCCTGGCTGGGAGCTCAGGGACGGGCAGGACAGTCCGGTGGGCTGTAGTTTGCCCACCCCTGAGTTAGGCCCTTAAGTATGGACCTAGGGGCTCATCTTTAGTTAGGCAGGTTTGAAAGACTTGGCCTTAGATTTCACCACAATTTCCTATAATTTACTGTGCAGCAAATGTTTCTTTATCCATCACTGAAAGGGTTAAGGGTGAATCATCTCCTACAACCGTTCTTCCCCTGCTTCCTTATCAACTCAAGTTCACATAGTTAAGAAGGATGATTCTTCTTCTTAGCCCCTTAATTATCCTGAAGGTTAAAGACTCTTGTTCAGGCACGTTCTCTTGTACTAAAGTTCATTCTTTGAAGATTCCAACTATATTAATTTTTTCCAAAGAGCACTGCAGCACCTCACACCATAAAAACAGGCAGACACATCCTGACAATAGATGTGCCCGCACCGGGTTACATGATATATTGTATATGCACATATGTTTACAGCTACAACACTGTTTTACGAAGTTTCATCAGCCATCTGAGGTGAAGCCGATGCTATTCCTCTGGTCCCCGCTCATCTATGGACTGGATTCCGTTTCATGTCTGGTCCTGTATTTAATAACTCTGCAAGTCTAGACACTTTGCTTGTGTGTTTATATCTCCTCCTCTGTACAGCGAGAGGTAGAAAGAGAAGACAGTGAAAACCTCAAATGAGGTTATAGGAGGTAAATGTTTAGCTGGAGCCTGTTTGCACAATTTTACTTCGACTTTCTGACCATTTTAAGACCCCTTAACTTTTCTAAATCATCCAAGTTCTGGTGTATTTTGAAAGCCAAGTGCTCCTGCCTCTTTAATGAAGTGCACACAGTAACTCCCTGTTAGGTTTAATAAGTAGAGATATGGAAGTGAAATTAAAAAAACTGTACCCATTCCAAGCAGACATACAAGATATTCACAGACGATAAAGCTCTTCTATTACAAAAGGGGTCCAGTAGATTAACCGGCATGGCAGCTCTTGAAAGAGCAGCAAATTCCACACATCTGAGGCTCTTTGGACCTCTTTTGTGGATTGTTTGATTGACTGAAGACAAGGGAATGTCGACGTACCCAGAAATTCTATTGGTGCGCCTTGGTGAAGTGGGACTGGGACAGGTGTACACTGATTTCTTGGGTGCACAAGAGTTTTCTGGCTCTGGGTGGTAATTCCTCCATTTGACACACTATACCTGAAGTGTTGTCTTTCTTTTGTTTCCTAGGACTTTTACCTGCCCCTACGTAGATCAGTCTAAAGAGAGACTACACCGCATTTCATAAAAGTGACACGTTCCCATCCAGGAACACTTATTAATGAGAGCTGCCATTTACTGTCAATTTGGCAGCAATTTCAGTTCTTCCCCTGCTTCCATATTGACTCAAGTTCACATAGTTAACGTGGGTGATTATTTTTCTTAGATCCTTAATTATCCTGAAGGTTAAAATATCAGTGGGCATAAAATAAGGACCCAATTCATTTCATTTGTGACCCACCTCATAATTGAACCTAGGTCTCCATATGAAGGAGTACTGTATTTTACTCACTGCTCTGCTTAGCCCTGATGACTAAGTTTAATGAATACAAATCCTTTTAGCTCTTAGCACACTGGTAAGTGTCAGCATCCATGTAGATCAATGCTGAGAGACATGCATATTGTGATTATACATTTTGCAGACACAGAAACAAAACTAACTGTGGTCTACATTTATAGCACATTGGATTTTCTAAAAATGAATCAGAAAGCGAGATATCTTGCTATGGGAAACTAACAGCCACAATCAGCAAATATTTCTATTACACTGGATTGCAAAACAAGCAATGTTCTAACCTCACCACCACCAGTCATGAGTCATGATCTTCCCAAGCCAATAGTGAAAGACATATGCAGTCTACTTGCACTGTAAAGGGACGTGGAGATTATTTTAAGTTTTAACAGTATGAGAGCAAATTCCAAACTCCAGTACTTACCATCAAACTTTTTGTAACGGGAACTAAATGTTGTC
Source organism: Sternotherus odoratus (assembly GCA_032164245.1). NCBI lineage: Eukaryota > Metazoa > Chordata > Testudines > Kinosternidae > Sternotherus > Sternotherus odoratus. The sequence continues at coordinate 82,929,309 of JAVMKO010000009.1, read as the reverse complement.
TGTAGGTGATTGCTAAGTTCCACTACAGCATTTCTGAAGTCGTGTTTACTCTGCTGACTGTACTTCTCTTCCATTTCTTGAGAACAACATGTGTAACCTTGTGGACATACTTTCAAATGGTCACCTGAAAAATTAAGAGTAAATAATATAAAGTTAGATAAGAAATATTATATGAGAGAGAGAGAGAGAGAGAGAGAGAGAGAGAGAGAGAGAGAGAGAGAGAGAGAGAGAGAGAGAGAGAGAGAGAGAATATGAATGTAACAGGCTATAATCTGTGCACACATACACCCCAAATCTAGACTCCTCATTCTGGAAATACCACTTAAAACTAAAGGGATTTTGAATCAATTAAGCATGCAGGATCAGGTCCTTATCCATAAAAACATGTTTTGGAGAAACTCAGCAGTAAGGATCCTAATTTTGTCTATTACTGCATATGCTACAAAGCCTGCCCCTCCATTTGTATTTATTTGGCACAGTTAACCAGCAGAAATTAATTTTAGACAGTAATTTACACCAAAATGGCCTCTCTATATAGAAAGACACCTCCCTTCCCCATAAACACAGATTTCTTGGTATGCACTTCAATTGCTACTTTTAGTTCATTCAGTTAAAAAAAAAAAACATTCATGGATGTAGTACTGATCACCAATGTCTTTTTTTGTATATTGGAACCCCATGAAGAGATTTAGGTCTTGGAATTAAGACTGCCCGGGGTTTTAAAATACGGAGTAGTCTAATTACATGCTTTGGCCAACCCATTAAGTTTCCCACCCCTGAGATTTCAAGAGTTTGCTAGCATCACCATAGGTAAGGTCATGACAACCCCGTGACAGAAGCCATAGCTAGAAGTTTGCTCAGTCTTCAGAGTCATATTGCAACCTGTATCTCTCAACCTCATTCTACAATTTAAATTGCGTTTTTCTTGTTTCATTTTGTTTCTTCGGAACTAGTTCTATAATAAAAGGCAATTGATACCTCCCTCTCTCCAACAACAGTTTCTAAAGCCTATTGCAACCTTTGATATTCACCCCGGTCACCGGCTCACGTGTTTTTCCAGTAATTTAAAGAGCCAGCTAACACTTTTTTCAATTATTACAGCACAAGATACTTAATACTTAAAACATTATTGCTTGCAGTAGGGAAGCCATTTAAAAGGTCCTCAGAACTTCAGGGACGGACTAAGATATCCAGATGTTTTCCCACATGATCAGCAAGTTGAGTGCTTCAAATGTCAACTAACAGCCAAATGTTGTTCTCAGTTAATTTCAGTCAAGTGACTCCAGATTTTCAAGTGTATCTGAGCACAGAATTTGGCCCTGCATAATTAGCAGTTAAAGATGACATCCTGACACTGTGTAAGATTTTATACTATTTTAGTAGTTTTAGTAAATTGCTTCTTTTCTGTAGTTTCATGGACCAAGAAACCAGCTTCATATTGTGCTCTATCACTCCAACTTACACAAATGGAAAGTGGGCTGACATAAGGTCATGCACCATGTAACATAATGTGGTTGAAGCAAGCTGAGATGTGGCATCCAGGAATACTGAAGTGTGGGAATCTCTATCAAGGGTTGTAGAGGTGATCAGATCAACCCATCATCATGGGAAATTCAGACTTGTAAATACATGAAGTCGCCTTCTGTCTTCATTTCGGAGTTCTGTAACCCCGCTGTGTGGAGTGCTGCAGGCATGAACTACAGGACTCCTACTTCGTTTTAACATAGTTCACAGCCCTTTGTTGGACAGTGCTATTCTCTCCCCACTAGTCCAAACGCCAGGGCAGTGTAGACATAGCCTTTAGGGCAGCAGTTCTCAAAACTTACCTGAACTGCGACCCTTGTAAGTCCGCCGAAAAGCCGCCGAATGAATTATTTCCACATTCGGCGGCTATTTTTGGCGGACATGGCGAGTGCTCCCGAAATAGTTCAGCATGTCCACCGAAAAGCCACTGAATGTGGAAGTAATTCATTTGGCGGCTTTTAAGCGGTGCCAGGAGCTCGCGACCCCTCTAGGAGCGCTCGGTGACCCCCAGTTTGAGAAACCTTGCTTTAGGGTTAGTCTCCCCTGATTTTTAGCTTACGGCATCAGATGGAAAAGAAAAGACAACAACTTTCTAGCATTAGACTGCAAGTGGGAACACGGCACAGGCTGACAGCAACCTTAAGTCAAGAATCATTAGAGAGCTTCATAAAGTTGTGTTAATCATGGCTGCCATGTTTGCACGATTGTCTGACTACGTGGCCTCTAAAATGGGCCTTGGATTTAGCATGGTTTTCTCTGTGGTCATAACCATTTACAGCAGGGAAAACAGCTCACCGGTTAAAGCGTTAAAAAATAAATTATGTATGCTCAACACAGAACGGAGCTGGCACATCCATTGCAGACACAAACTCTTCTCCATTTTATGTTCCTTTTGCCAGCGTCTGATAATTTTTATATGTAATTTATCTAACTGTGGGCAATTTGGGTCATCTTTCCTGCCTGCTTAAGTGTGTTAACGTCTCCCTTTCAGACCGTTATAAAATGCCTTTTAAAATAAATATCCTTCGGAATCTCTTTTCCTAAATCTATTTTTCTTTTGCACTGCAGGGTTTTTGTTTGTTTGTTTTCTTTGGCATTATAGGAGTCCTTGGCCAACAGATAATTCTGCAGCAAATGATCTATTGCCCAATACTGCCTACCAAGCTTGAATTATGGAAAGCCGGGGTCTTGTTCGTACAGGAAGCTATGTGGCTAAGAGTCAGTTTTCGGGAAACAAACTTCACCAGCCTTATTCAGGAATCCTTCCTCTACTTGTTTCAATATACAACTTTCACTGGTTTGACAAGGTCAAGGGTACCTTCCATGTACACATGCCATTAAAAAGAGAAATAAATGCTGAATACTGAACTGCAATGAAAGGAGAGTATGAGCGAACAGTCTTTATTTACTTGCTCCCCCATTTGCAGCTCTCTCGCTCTCTCAACATGTCCGTCACTTTTCAAAAATGGTGGTTAGGCATATGTGGAATTTTCAGACTTCCACCCAGTTCTTCCCGCCATGCCCCTTCATAAGTTAGGAACATACTTAATTCCAAACAAGATACAAGTTGCTGATGCATTTCACAATTGGACCTGTCTTGAAACGTGCTGGTAGAGCTATATACCGTAAACAAATATCATCTTAAGCATTGCACTGTATTGGGGTTTTAAACTCCGACTATCCATACAATATATTGGCATGAAAAACATTTAACAGGTTAAAATAGCAATAGAGTTATGGAACAGAACAAACATAACACTAAAAGATGTGACTGGGAACTTCTAAATATATCTAATACATAAAGAACAAAGTAATTCTAGGGGTTGTTTGTTTTGCAACAGATGCTGCTGTTATGGCATTTAGAGCTAGTTAAAAAAATTGTGAGAACTTCTGCAATATAAATGTTTCATTTCAGAGTGTTCAAAATGATCCCATTTTTCATTTATTTTAATTTTTTATTATTTAAAAACAATTCAGAAGCAGTACTGAAAAAGTCCATCAACATTGTCCTTACTGAATTATGGTAAACAAAAAATATTAATACATTTCCAAGATATTTTAACTTTAATGGGGGGGAGGGGAGAAGCACCAATTTTTTCATGAATTTTCATTTTAAAAAAGCCATTTTACAAGTAAACTGATAAATGTCGATCAGTTCTAATATTCAATGAAGCAGTTTTGGATATTTATGAAATTACAAGTATTATAATGCTACTTTTTAAAATATCCTTTTCCATTATCTTACTCTATTTTGCATTTCAGAATTTTATCAGCAATGCTATTTTTTTCAGCACCGGGTATAATACAATTGCAAATGGTGTCACAACAGCACCTGTGCAAACAAACAACTTCTTTGTTATAGTTCATACAGATTTGCTTTATTACTTGGTTCATCATTACCAAATCATGTTCCCAACCTAAACTCAGACAGTCAAAAATGACCGATCAGCAATCTAATTATGGAAGATATTTCTCAGCCATGTCAGCACTATTCAATCTTGGCTTATGACCAGATATCAGGTCTGTCTGGAGCCTGGGAGATCCCAAAATTAAGTGTTAATGCAGGGGAGGATACAGCGCCTCTTACTCCATGGTATAGAATTTTGGGATTGGGTGCTGTTTTTCCAAATATTAGTATTCTGTCAAAGGGGAAGTGAGAATCATTAAAGATTTTGAGCCATTGTTGTAATGTTGAAGGTATCTCCATGTTCCAAATTCAAGTCCATTTTCACATTCTTGCTTGCTGCTGCCCTAACAAGAGCATCCAAATCTAAAGCATTTGGGGGAATTTTATTCAGACGCATTTTGGGTAAATCAGTCATTAACGCATGGGGCATACCTTACTATTGGAAACAAAGGGTTACAAATACAGTTTCTGTTAGGCATTCACCCATGATGTATGTTCACGCAAATTAATTTCTGGGGAAAGAAACCAAGAGAGGTGGAGATAAAGTCCACATATACAAAACATGGGAATATTATATGGTTTTCCTGGAAGTCCATAAAATGTCTAGTAATACTTCTCTCAGTAATCAGGGCTTTAAAAAGCCACATTTATAGCTACTAAACAACTCTTTTGTAGTTCGACACTGAAAACAATATATTTTTTTGGAAAACAAAAGGTGTCACATGGAACTATATTACAATTGTTGTTGAATGCGATGTAATTCAAATACGAAGCTCGGAAAAGCTATAGGCAGAAATAATACATAATGTGGACTGGTCAGAGCTACATACAGGAGATTTAAATACTGATCAGATGAGAGATCACTTGTGATGGAAATTAAAACAGTTACATCATGAAAGCAAAATTAATGAACCATGGCAGCTTTTTGATGCATCTATGTCAAGAAAAAAAATTGACAAATTATGTACATTGCCTGTTTAGACCCAAATTAATAAAGATGAGAAGTGATTTCACACACTATGGCTGAAACACATTCTGCAGTAATCCTTTCTAACTTAAACACTTAGCAAACAAGACCTAGGTAAGAGAACACTTCATGTTTTATGCAGTTTTAAGTTAAACCTCTTTGCGCTTTTTATTATTTTATTTTTACTATCCTAGAATACTTTCCTTTTAGTTCTTTTAGTTCTTTTAGTACTTTTAGTTCTGCAGTGGCTTCCATTCAAATTAAACGTACCAAGCAATAAAACAAAATGCATTAAAATAACCACTTTGGTTAACTGTATTGCAAAATCAATTTAAGAAAAAAAAGTTACAACACATTTGCACTATAGCTACTGTCACATGGACTTTATATATTTTCCATATGGAATTGCTTGCATTCTACATATCTGTCTATATGATGGACTGGAATGGCTAACAAAGTCTTGCTTGGGGGCTAATTAACAACATCTCTCTTCAAAACATGTATTTTTATATTACTGAAGTTAAAAACGTCAAGTGCCAGAGTTTAGAATATTGCCTATTCTTACAGCCAAGAGAAAGCTCAGAAAATGAAAGTCAAACTTAGGCTTTAAAGTACTACATTCAGGTAATGCCATAATGGTGCCACAAACAACAGAGATTTTTGCAGTGTGTTGGAAAACTAGTTCCTTCAATTTAATCAACTTGCTACTGAAACCCCAAAAAGGACCCAGTTATCCTAAAAATAGCTCCCTTTGCCAAAATCTGGATTGACTGGCTAGCCAGCAATCCAAACTATTCTGCCTTTGCTTTCCAGGCCAGTTTTTGCTCCCGATCAGTGGGATGGTTGCTTTGGCACACGCAACAGACCATACTTTTCAGCAAAAGAAGCCATAAAGCTGCAAGGCAGCCTAAGTTTTCGGGTCTGGTTAATTAGGCTCTTCAACTGGACACAATTCCCATTTGAAACAGCTGTTCCACAGTAACAGGTTAGTTGAGTGCCCAGGAGACAATATTGTTTCAGGACAGGAAAACCGGATGGGGCCCCTCTGTATGGCACGAAACGCAGTCAGGGCTCTGTGCAGATGATCTCAGCTGCCAGGATCAGGCTTCCTACCCGCCTCAGTGCAGTTACAATGGCCACTAACCAGCAGGGACGCTCCTCTGCTGGGGATGTTGGCAGAGACTCTGTGAGCGGGGACTGGAAGCCTACACCCCAGGAGTGCCGACCCTGGCCCTTCAACACAGCTCCAGGGCACACAGCCCTGTCCACTTGCCCTGCCAGACAGAGCCTGCACAGGGAAAGCAGACCGGGCCAGGCTCAAGGGCTGGAAGCAGCACAGTGCCCTGTCCAGCAGGAGGCCAGTACTCAAGGGTGCATCTTTCCTCTCCCGCCCTTGACCCTTCAGCGCCTACTCAGGGCCGGCCTTAGGGAAAATGGCTCCCTGCACAAACTTGTATTTTGGCTCCGGCTGCTTCCACAGGCTCCTTCCATCGCCCCCGGGCTCTGCTGCCTCCCTAGGCATCCCCGCCATCACTTCCAGGCCCTACGTTGTAATGAAAGAGGTACCTGGCTCCAGGTATACACATACCAGGCCACCCCCTTCTGTACTGCTGCTGCTGGCGGCGCGGTCTTCAGAGCTGGGCGGCCAGCACCTCGGGCTCCCAGCCAGCAGCCGCTGCTCTCCAGCCATCCCAGAATGCAAATTTAAGCACTGCCTCCCCCAAGCCCCCGCCACTGTCTCAAGCTCCCTTCTGTGTCCTCACCCCCCTGGCCTGACCTGCTCCTTCCCTCTTGACCACGGCGCCCTAGGTCGTCACCCCCACGGGTCCACCCATAAGGCCAGCCCTGCATCCTCTTGTCCTAGGTTACCATTCGTCCGGAGAGGAATTTGCAAATGTCTAAAAATGTCCAGGATTCTTTCCCCACCCCCGATGCACAGTGGGGTGCTGGGTTCTGCAGACAGCCTCTCTCCCCCTCTGTCCCAGCAGCTTCAGGCAGCGCGTCCTCTCTCCCCCCTCCTCCTCCTCCCTCCGCTGCATTCTCAGAGCTGCTGGCCGGCTCCCCAGCACGAGGCTCCGCAGCTGGGGAGCATGGCCACATTGTGTGCTGAACGGGGAGCCCCACACTGTTTTGAGCTGCACGGTAAGGGGGAGGGGGGGGGCTAGAGAAGGGGCAGAGAATTTCTGGAGGGGGCAGTCAAGGGACAGGTAGTGGGGGGAGTTAGATGGATTGGGGGTTCTGGGGGGTAGTCAGGGAGCAGGGAGGCTTAGGTAGGGGGTGAGGTTCTGGGAGGTCAGTTGGGGTGGGGGGTAGTTTGGGATTCTGAGGGGGGCAGAAAGTGGGAGGGAGTGGGCAGAGCTAGGGCACCTCCCCCCCTCCCCGGTCCTCTTTTTTGATTGGCGAAATATGGTAACCCTATCTTGTCCTGCCTGACCGAGCCTGCACTAGCATGAATCTTTCCTCTGCCAACCCCAGGCGGAGAGCGGAGGTACCCCACGGATACCCGTACCCTCGTTTGAAAACAACTGCTCCCCACGCGTCCGCTTGTATCACTGTTAAAGAGTTTTATCACTTCCTCTAAAATCAACTATCAAAAGAACCCAGAACTGTCACGCTGGACTGTAATCCAATTTCACACTAAACTTGTGTTCTAAAATTATCACCAAATATTAGGCTTCAACTCATCATAGATAACTGACATATTACAAGCTGAACATGGCAAAACACATTAGAAAAACAATATCCTCCCCTCCTCCCGCCCCCCGCCCCTGGAATGAGAGGAATCAAGAAAACCTGGGATCCTATAATACTTGCTTGGACACTGATCAGCTGAGAGACTTTGGACATATCACTAAGTCAGACATTTTAGTGTCCCCTGAATTTTATTGATGACAATTTTGGGGGACCAACCTTGAAGGATTTTGGATCTTTGAAGGGTCAAGCATCTTCCCTGGATTTGGAACCATGTCTGATTTGAACTACAACCTCACTACCAGGGTAATTTACCTAGTGAAACTTACCTGAAGCAGCAACTTCCTCCCCTTGTCCTGAGTGGCCACATTTCAGACTGACCCCAAAGCGTCCAATACGAGCTGTTCCTCTTTTAAAGGGCCACCTTTACCAAGCTACTGATTTCCACCCAGTGAATGAACATTTCTTGAACACAGATACTCCTTTCTCCCATTCTTTATAAAAATATATATGGTATTTAGTTTTTAATAGTACATATAAATCCAAACACAAAGGTGCCAAAAGCTACACCTCAGCAGATATCTAAGCTGCTCATCCTTCGCTTTTCTGCTCTGTAAGACCCCAAGGCAACAAATTATTTATGCATGTGCGGAACCTTAAGCTATTGGCTTTAATGGAACTCATTTCCATGGTTAAAATTAGGCCTCTGTTTAAAAACCTTCCGGAATCCGGGCTCAGTTCTCTGCTCTCCCTATGACTGTGTTCTTGTTCTGTGATTTGCACATGCCAGCTGGCTTAGTGAGTACATGCAAACAGTCAGCTTGCAAAGCTAAAACAGATCTGTTATTAGATTGGATTCAGAAAAGAGATACAATCCCCCGCTTCTCTCAGGATCTCAGCAGAAGTAATTCCCAAGCAGTCCACACATGCTGAGATCTAATTACGTTTGCATGATATGCTAATAAGCTCACTGACAGAAGGGCCTCACAAGCTTAAGAGGACAAATCAGATTGTCCCCCTCTTTGGGAGACAAATTAGCCACCTAACAAAGAAACACACTGCTCTGATTATCTTCCTAGCCCCTTCTTGTTCTTCCTCTCTGTGAGCATCCCCTTTGTGCCCTCCCTTACCCCCACTCGTTCTCGGAGCTGTACTCCATGCTCTCCTTTAAAAGAAGAGTCACCCTTTTGTGCATCAAATGGTCACCACGTCACCAAATTCCCCATTTGCACCCAGGGTCACCGGCGCTCCCCTACTAGTAACTTCTGCCACACTGCAGGTCCTGTGCGGAGGTGTACTGCTAACAGACTTGCTGGGATTTCAGTCCCACACCAACCTGCTTTCTTCCCTCTGTTCAGAACACGTTGTGGCCGCCAGAGAATGGCCAAATACAACTTGCATATAAGTGGCGGCTCACCGCTATTTCTTCCGTACCTGATCTCTTCCAAAGCAACATTGTGACGGAGACACTACACAAGCCCGTTCAACTGAGAGCGATGCTGAATACACAGCAAATGGTCTCCAGTGCACAACATGATACACCAGAGGTAGGCAACACATGTGCCAAAGGTGGCATGCAAGCTGATTTTCAGTGGCACTCACACTGCCTGGGTCCCGGCCACCAGTCTGGGGGGCTCTGAATTTTAATTTAATTTAAATTTAATTTTAAATTAAGCTTCTTAAACATTTTATTTCCTTTACATACAATAGTTTAGTTCTATATTATAGACTTATAGGAAGAGACCTTCTAAAAACATTAAAATGTATTACTGGCACTCAAAACCTTAAATTAGAGTGAATAACTTAAGAGCCGGCACACCACTTCTGAAAGGTTGCCAACTCCGGTGATACACCCAGCTCACAGCCAGATCATCAGAGCTGATTCATAGCAGCAGAGGAATGTCAGTTCACACCAGCTGATGGCCTAGACCTTCAATTCCAGGGTTATAGGATTTTATTGTGGGCTCCCTAATTCCTCTCTTCCCCTTTTCCTAGCTAATCAGTAGTTTTTAAGACAAAATGCATTCCATGCAATTAGTTCAGGGAGTTTATCATTAGGGCTGTTAATCACATCATTGATTTATTGGAGAAGTTTCCCCTCCTTTTGTTTAAAAAATAAAGTGCAGCTTATAAAGTGTCCCATTGAATTAGCATCGTTCCGTGTATTCGTTTGCTTTATTAATGTGCAAGCTGCTGGTTTGTACCATTTTTATTTTGGTTATTAATCAATACTTTTCATTTCTTTTTTGCCAATTACCCAGACAGCACATGACCATTCCGCAGACACACTAAAGCCAGTAATATTGAAATGACTTTCTGCAGACACGCCAGTTAAAACCTATCCTTTGATGCCACAACCAAAGGCCTTTCACCCTTACTTAACAATGGTGAACTATTTTCAGTCATGCTTTACTGCAACTGTTAACGCAGCTGCTAATTTACCTTACAGTCCTGGAGAACTGCAGTGTATACAATGCTCCAATGACATATCTCCCTTCAACACAACAAGCAATCCTAATTATTTCCAGTGTGTACCTATAGCTACTAAAAATACCCTACACAACCACGGTCTGTCTGGCTTTTATTTTTCCATTTTGCTTTGTTGACAGCTTTGGGTCCAGGAATTTACTGCCAGGAGGGTTAGAGAACAAGAGAGATTTATACCCATGTGGATGTTAAGCCAAATGCACATTAAGAACCTAAATTCTGTTCTGGAAAGAGCAATTTACGATGAAGAGAAAATCCTTCCTGTCCACTCATTGGAGGCCAAATTCCCATTGCAAAGTTAATTTTACAGCCCCTTAGCCCTGCCAATGCACATACATGTGAGTGACTGTATCCATGCCAGCAGTCCTCACTGAAGTCAATGCTTACCACCTGAGCAGGGTCAAGTTATGTCTACAGATCAGGCCCTTGGTCAGAGACAAACCAGCAGGGAATTTACCCTCGTCTGCAGTCCAGCTCTCAAACAGTCAAGGAAACTTTGACGCCTGCATCACCTCAGCTTTCATTAGCATCGACAATTAATACCGGACTGGCTTCTCCTGCCACTTGCATTCTCTGCTACAAATGTCCCATAGCAGCAACTATTCTAAAGCGGAATATATGAACTACAGTTCTCAGTCTCACTTTGAGACTTACGGTGAAAGCTGCTCCAGGCAACCCGCATAAGGCACAATGCGCAGGTTAAGCCCCAGCTAAGCTAGGAATGGGAACTGGCGGCTAGCTCATGTAACAATGACCTTTTAAAAAGACCCCAGAGGTGATCCTGGCAATTGCAGGCCAGCAAACCTAACTTCAGTGCCAGACAAATTGGTTGAAACTATAGTAAAGAACAGAATTATCAGACAGAGGAACATAATTTGTTTGGGGGAAAGTAAACACGTCTTTTGTAAAGGGAACTTCTGCGTCACCAATCTACTGGAATTCTTTGAGGGGGTCAACAAGCCTGTGGACCAGGGGGATACAGGGAATACTGTGCACTTGGAGTTTCAGAAAGCCTTTGACAAAGTCCCTCATCAAGGCTCTTAAGTCAACATAGGCAATCATGGGTTAAGAGGGAAGTTCCTCTCATGGATCAGTAACTGGTTAAAAGATACAAAACAAAACGGTAGGAATAAATGGTCGGTTTTCAGAATAGAGAGCAGTAACGGGTGGGGTCCCCCAAAAGATCTGTTCTGGGCCCAGTGCTTTTCAACATATTCATAATGATCAGGAAAAAGGGGTAAGTATCAATGTGGAAAACGTGCAGATGAAACAAAGTTACTCAAGATCGTTAAGTCCAAAGCTGTCTGTAAAGAGTCACAAAACGGATCCCACAAAACTGGGCAACAAAATTGCAGATGAAATTCAACGCTGATAAATGCAAAATAATGCACATTGGAAAACACCATCCTAATTAGACATATAAAATGATAAGGTCCAAATTAGCTGTCACCACTCAAGGAAAGATCTTGGAGCCATCATGGATAGTGTTTCTGAAAACATCTGCTCAATGTGCAGCAGTCAAAAAAAAAAATCTAACCATGTTAGGAACCATTAGGAAAGGGACAGAAAATATCCTAATGCCCCTATATAAATTCATGGTACACTCACACCTTGAATACTGCATGCAGCTCTGATCACCTCATCTCAAAGATGATACATTAGAATTGGGAAACTTATACAGAAGGGCAACAAAAATTATCAGGGTAGGGACTGGTTCCATCTGGGGAGAGATTAAAAATGTCCAGGACTGTTCAGATTAGAAAAGAGACAGCTAAGGGGGGATATGACAGAGGTCCGTATAATCATGAACACTGTGTAGAAAGCAAATAAAGAAGTGTTCTTTACCCCTTCACATAACAGAAGAACCAGGGGTCACCTGACAAAATGAACAGGCAGTAGGGTTTTAACCTAACATAAGGAAGTATTTCTTTACACAACAAGTAACCTGTGTTGCCAGGGGATATTGTGATGGCCAAAAGTGTAAGTGATTGCAAAAAAGTATTCGATAAGTTCGGGAGAAAATAGTTCCATCAATGGCTATTCGCTCAAATGGTCAAGGGCGCAACCTCCATGATCTTTATGTCCCTAAATTTCTGGCTGGAACTGGAGACTGAGGATGGATCATTCAATAAACTGCCTTGTTCTGTTCATTCCCAGGCATCTGGCACTGGCCACCATTAGGAGCTAAATGAACTACCAGGCTGACCCAGTATGGCCTAAACTTACACCGATTAGCACTATTAATGCCTGCGTTGGGGGAAACTCAAATTAAAGAAATTACGCCCACCCCCTGCACTTTCAGCTGGAAACAACAATCTCCGCTACCTTCCTTCACTTTCAGGGGCTGGGGGTGGGTATTATCCTGCTGCCCACCACTGAAGTCTCTGGCCACCTTCTCGGTAAAATGGCAATATCGAAGAGTCTAGTGAATTTCATGCAGTCTCTGGCCATCCTCACTTTTTGGGGCCAAACTTCTGGGGCCATTTTGTTTGCTACAGGATTTGTTAATTTATTTTTCTACATCTAAGATGTCATGCAAGTATTCCACCAAAAAGCAACAGGCAGAGACCAAGGGTCCCATTAAAGTCAATGGTAAATTTCCCATTGACTTCAGTGGGACAAGGATTTCACCCAAGCAAGGAAAGATTTTGGAAAATTCCAACTGTGAAGCCAGGAAAGGGAGAATCCAAATGGTTTTGCAGTCAGAGATTAGGATAAGTGCGTTTTTTGGTCTGTTCTTACAAATCCAAACTATCCACCTATCACTACCAGACTGACCACTATATTCCACCAACCCCCTGAGACGTTCTTAGAAGTAAAATTGCTGCTGAATGAAATCTGCCACTGACTTAGAGAGCCTTCCCCAGAAGAGGTACAAAGTGAAATAAGGCCTAGAATATCGAGGTTAATTTGGATTCCATTCCCGACACAACCAAGTTACCGCTGGGTAGGAAAAACACAAGTGTTTAGGTTAACACATTACTAATGACTGTGAAAGGTGGAAAAAATACTGAAAGCTGGTACTTAAAGGTCTGTTTAAAGCAAAGCTAAATGAGAATTCAAGTAAAACTGTCACTGCAATCCAACACATTTAACCAAAGCGCTTGGACTGAGAAAATTACAAGCTAGTAAGTACTACGCTGGCTTTGCAGAACTCACCATCTATCATGGTCAAAATGAGTTAGCTTCCCATTTCCCTGTGAGAATAGCTATGACTGGCTATTTGGTTTGACAGTTTGAAATCAAAGACCCAATATGCCATGCATTTTATTCTTCAACTCAGTAAGAACTTAAATCTCAAAAGAGTGTTACAGAGTACTCGTAAAAAGAGAAACCTATTTACAAAAGCCATAGGTGACTTCAGATTCAAGTTTATGTATTTATTATCTAATCTCCTGCATTTTATTTTTATACTTATTGTTCTGTTCCACATATGAAACTATAAATGAAAATTTAAGAAGGGATATAGACAGCTCATCAACTTTTGCAAGTTTTTAAAAGATTATGCATAGTTAAAAGCTACATTCCTGGGTAAGAGACTATCCGTTTTGTATTTTTCAGTACAACAATCATTTCCTTTGCAACAGGGGGGGAAATACTGTAAGATCTTACACCCTTGATAAATATGTTACAATAAGGTGCTCTTTCATTTCAAGACAGATGATATTGACTCAGTTAGTGGAACACCAAATGTAAACAAGAGATGAGATTAAAGTAGTTCATTCCTGATAACTTCAAAAGAGAGAACCAGGACACAAAGACCTGAACATATAAACAGAACAACAGAAGAGTGAATTCTAGGTGATTAGAACTTTGAACATTGTCCATCTGTTATGGTAGCGGTGATACTAAAACAATGTTCTTCATTGTGTAACTAAAAGTGTCTTCCTTATGCCAGTTATGGCTAGAGCAGAATATTGTTACCTGCCACTGAAAACTACGAAGTAAAATCTGCAGTGTCAAGTGAAAACGTACAGAATGAAGGTTCTGTCCCTATCACTGCTGAATTTGAAAAAGATATCAAAGAGCTTTCATAATGTACCTATGAATACAAATCTAACCTAGGATGTGTTATGGAATGGATAATTCACATTAAAAACAATGTATGTTGGATGGAGACAGATAGAGCTCACAACAAAAGTTACATACACAGGATTATTTTGGGAGGCAGGAGTGGTTCCGTTGTTCTCCCATGAGCCACTCGCTGGTAGAAGTTTAGTGTGAAAATCGAAGACAAACTGTTGGGTCAGTAAATCTAGCAATATGTGAAAAAATGTCTCCAAAATGCCCAAGAGCATATATAATGGCTTGTCCACACATGGAGCTATTAGAGAAGCACTATCCCAGAAGAGCTGTTCCTGAGTAACTCCATATACGGAAAAACAACAAGGAGTCCTTATGGCGCCTTAGAGATGAACACAAGGTGCCACAAGGACTCCTCGTGGTTTTTGCCCGCCACATGGGCCACAGCTGTGAGATAATTGGTCCGCAAGTGGCCCGCGGGCTGCAGGTTGATCAGAGTGACCAGACAGCAAGTATGAAAAATTGGGACCGGGGGGGGAGCACCTATATATGACAAAGCTCCAAATACCTGGACTGTCCCTATAAAATCGGGACAGCTGGTCACCTTAGAGTTGAGAACCATGGGAGTGACAGATACACACTATCTCGAGTAGAATTAGGGTGCTGAAAATGGTACCTTTGTGGCTAGCCGGAGCCATTGCCTTTCCATCACAGCCACATGCTATTTTTAGCACCATTTCTAGTGGAGCTAGAGCCTGTGCATCTACCACCATCCCAGCGGCTGTGTAAACACACTCAGTTCATCTGACCTACTCCTCTTTCCTCAAGCAGTTCAGCTCTTGACCCAACGCCCTGACATTCCAGGAAGAGGACAACAGTGACCATAAAGGAGCAAAGGAAGAAGGCAGGACTGAACAGAGGAACATATAAGCAGGGCCAAACCTGCAAAGGGTTAGAGGGACAGATAACACCAGGGTGGAACTTGGGAGAAATATGGAGCAGTAGAAGCGGGCAGCGGACATCAAGTAGAGCAACACAGTCCTAGAATCCTGTGTTTCATTCTTAAAAATCATCCCCTAGTTGTGCTGCACCCTATGAGCTCAGGCTAAGGGGTCAAGATAGATCTCAATATTCACATGTTGGTCAGTTTAGGAAAACACACTTGGTTCCCCCAAATAATTTTTGATGCATAGCTACCTGTTTTTCTATTAGAGGCCTGCGTTTCTCCTGAAACACTTCTCCCATTCAACACCCGTCGAGTCCACTGAATTCACTGGCCTGTGTCAGCTTTCAGTCTTCTATTGACTAAACTAAACTAAACACTGCTGCAGTGAAGAGAACGTCAAAGATTCACGGCCATTGCCAAAATCTGATTCCAACCTACCACAGTCTCGGAGATCTGCTTCATGCTCATAGAATCCATATAGATTTCATACAGATGTTTGCATGGATACAAGTTTGTTTTTGCAGTCACTGCTTTTATAAAGGCACTCTTTCTGGCGAATATTTTTCTAGTTGAGGTCTACACAGCTCCACTAATTTCAAGCACTCAGAATGGAGGAAAACGGATTGAAGAATTGAAAAACACATACAAATCAAGCGTCACCATATGCTACTCTGTCTACTTTCTGGATGTACAGCATGGAAGTCAAGTTAAGCTGGAATTTTTCTATTTGTAAAAGCGAAGCTG
This sequence comes from Sternotherus odoratus, assembly GCA_032164245.1. Classification (NCBI taxonomy): domain Eukaryota; kingdom Metazoa; phylum Chordata; order Testudines; family Kinosternidae; genus Sternotherus; species Sternotherus odoratus. The sequence continues at coordinate 82,913,520 of JAVMKO010000009.1, read as the reverse complement.
GCAGAAGCTACTTTGCTTAATGAAGCAAACATTTATTTGTGTTAAACCCACAAAAAAATGATGGCATTTAAACTGGGAGTGATGACCCAAACAAGTACAAAAAAATCCCAAAGATGTTTTGAATTCCTTAACTAGGAAACAAAGCACACAATTTAGCCACCATTTCCTGTTTTCAACTTAAAATAATAATAATAAAGAAACTGGACCTTATACAAGAACCAAATCTAATCTGTAAACTGGAATGCAAAAGAAATGGAAGAGACTAAGGGCTTGTCTTCACTAAAGCTGGGAGGGATTGATCTTTTGGCAATCGATTTATCGCATCTCATCAAGACAGGATAAATCGATTGCCAGCAGCGCCCCCGTCGACTCCGGAACACCAGCTTGCCAAAAGGCGCAAGCCGGAGTCGACGGGGGAGCGTGCCGCCACCACCGTGAGGATGGCAGGTAAATCAGCTGTAGATACGTCGAATTCAGCCGAATTCTCCCCCCCCCCCCAGTGAAGACCAGCCCTAATTAACTTTCACAGAGATTAATTCTCTATTTCATAAACCAATAGATGGCAAGCAAAGAGTATGCTGAAAAACTAAGGAAGTTTATTCACTGAAAAAAAATACATGTAAAGAGCTATACTAAAAGTACACAGAAACCAGGACATTTAAAAGGTGAATATTAATTCACCCATGCTGAACCTACATTTTTAGTAGGCTTAAAATGGACTTGTAAATACAGACACATACAGGCGGTGAAAGGCATCCAAGTTAGCACTACTGAGAATCTTTACTTCTTCCTTGACTTCAGGTTTAATTCCTTGATATCCATATTAGATTAAAACAAGATTTTTACATTTAATTTCAGCATGGGGTTTTATATTTATTTATTTGGGGGGGGGGGGGAGAGAAAGGTCTCAGAGAGAAAGGTAGATTGCCTGTGCTTAACATTAACGTGGTCCCAAGGAACAAGCTCCCAGGTATTCCTTCCCCGACCGTTTTCATTTTGGAATGGAGACCATGCAAACAGAGGTGCTAGCATGACACTGTATGGAAGCACTTTAACAAATCCTCAGCATCCAAGAGTTTGCTGTCAATTACCTGGGCTGAGCCTTTCCATCTTTGAACAGATTTGTGAGTCCGGCTCCATGGGGAGCAGATCATCACAATTAGCAGCATGGCCCTACATAACGACCTTTAAGTCGAGAAAACGCAGAGCATAGACCTATGCTGACTTCTCCTGATACAGCAGCCGTGGCACTTATCCTGCCCTCCTCAGTGGGCACACGGATCAACTCTCAGCACATTCAGGAGTGAGTGTTCAATTCAACTTCCCCTAAATAAGGCAAAACATACTTTCCACTCTGTCCACTGTTCTGCACCTCCTGGGCTGTTAATTCAGGAAACATTTAGAGCTTTAGAACAGTGCACCTTTCCATAGTGCACTGCTTCTCCCCAACACGCCAACCCATACAACTCTGAGTGTCTGTGATCCAACTACACTTCATCACCAAGATCAATGCACTCCTAGAGCGTGTAGGGTTTATGTGTTTTGTTTTATAAAACAAATTGCCAATCTGACAAACTGGGGAGATGAAATAATTCTGATCGGCGCAAACTGTTCATTTAGGTTTGCTTAATAAGGAAAAGATGCTCCACCATATTTAAGAGCACATTTGCATATTATGCAAATGCCAGAGCTTCAACCTTAACAAAAATCCAACGATAATCTAAACAATTCAATCATCCGTCAACTAATACCCCACTCCCCCTCGAACCCTGCTTCTCCACACTCCTACCCCCTCTCCAAGGGCTCCAGATAAACAAGACAGACCTTGTAGCACATCACGTGAAACACAGATGGTGACAGGATTTGGGCTACTTTGGTGAAATCTAGAGGCCAGGAAAGAATTGATTCACTTCTCCCACAAATAGCCACACATTAGTCAGCAACACCTTCTAATCTCCAGTACTGAAAATAGCAGACAGATCTCCAATGAATCCCATTGACTGCTAGAGGCTCAATGAACAAAGTAACAAGGGGAGTTTCTACAACATAACCAGGCCTGCAACCGGACTGATAAGGGTCAAGGAGAACTGAGGCAGCAAGAAATGCTCTAACTACAACCATGGCAACCCCTTTCCACCTCCAAAAAAAACAAAACAAAAAAAAAGAGATTAGAAACCAACTATTAAGTGGCCAGGTTGTCAATTTAAGGAGGTGATTTCTTGAGCAAAGGATACATGCAAACTTCCATCAGGACCCCATAGCATCTAACCCACTCCAACAGACACAATGACCATCTCCACCTATAACAGACTAGCACTTCCCCATTGGACTCCACCAGCCAGAAAGAACATGAGCCATTGTCAATGTATTGGTTGTCATCCAAAGATTCCCTAGCACCACAGGCCAGAACTGGAGTACAGAAGACACTGCCTTTGTCCCCAGGATATTTCTCCACTTCCACAGCTGCAGATAACGTAGCCCCAGCTACTGATGCCTTTAACTGGACACAATCATATCGCTTTCTTTTTTTTATTTGAGCCCTGATTTGGAAAAAGATAGATTTCTACTCTGAGTTCAGATAGTCATTCGCAAAACTCTGAGCTGCTCCCAGCCCGTTTTTGAAAAAAGTGTCTTGCCTCTCTGCACTAAGGAAATGCAATGAAGATCCACATTCCTTCAATTCCGTTCACTTATTGTCCCTCCATTCCAAAGAGGGCAAGTCTTGAAAGACAAGGTGGGTGAGGAAATCTCTTCTATTTGACCCAACTTCTGTGGGCGAAAGCGCTTTCGATCTTACACAGAACTCTTCTCCAGGTCAGGGGAAGAAGACTTCTGTGTAAGCTCAAAGGTTTGTCTCTGTCCCCAACAGAAGTTGGTCCAACAGAAGATATTACTTCACCCACAGTCTCTCTCTACTATCCTGGAACCAACATGACTACAACGCTGCAAACAAGCCACAAAAAAGCCCTCAAATAGAACAGTAAATTGGATTGTGGTACCTTAGCAGGTCTTACTCTGTTCTCACTACCTGTATAACTGGAACTTACAGTCTTGGGGTGTCACGCAAAGTGACTTAAACAAAAAGAATTCCATTTATCTTCATGCTTTGTTTTACAGTCATTTCCAGAATCTCATTTTATTCACTAACATAATGAATCATTGCCTTCAACGGCATCTTGTACACTCATTTCAAAGGTATAGTTTCATTCATCCTTCTCCAGCTGACCATATTCTGCATGTTTCCTGCAGACTTGTCTATAGCAAGCTTTACGCAATAAACCCTAAATGTTTACAAATGACTAGTGATTGTAGGAACCTCAGGTTTGCCCAATTAAGGCTCTTTACAAAGGGACCCTGTTTTCAGCAAGTGATTGGTCAGCCCTTTCTGGAAGCATTTGGAAGGATGTCATAGCTCAAATCTTTGGGTTACTGGGGCAACAAAACACAAGGCTATTTACTGATTTTTGCGCAGCTGATCACCTCTTCCGCATTAGCGAAACATGCCATATGAGCGTTGCAAGTCCACAGAAGTCAATTTAGACTAAGGATGAGATTTTCAAAAGGAGCAAAGGGCAGTGAGGCACCTACTAATTCTAAGACACTGACTTAGAGAGGCGCTTTGTTTTCCCACCCTGATTTGGGAAGTGGGCCTCAGATGGATTAGTCTAATTCATTCCTAAACCAATTTCTAGTTTATTTTATTTACCTTTAAAAAAATTTTGGATTAAAAAGAACAGCTCACCTACAGTGCACACTCAATCTGATTCAGAATCTTCATCGTTTCAATAAAATTTGCTGCCCAATGGAGATTTTGCTTTAAAAGTTTCAAATTTGTAGATAAAATAACTCTTTTTAAAGTATGGCTATTTGGCGATGAAATGCTACATTCCACATAACACAAATCAGTCCGAAACTACATTATCCAATGTGAAAAGACTTAAATACTGTAGTCGCCCTTTTACAAAGTGGAATAATTCCATACATATCCACATCCTGACATTTCTCCTCAAATCAGGGCAAACAATTAGCCTTAATCCTTGTTAGTGCTGTATGTTTCCTTTAAATCCTGTTACCACATTCCTTCATGCAATCAACTGCCTTTTAAAAAACCAGTATCGGTTAAGTCTGCCTCTTCCAAGAAAAGTCATGACCTCCCTTTGCCCCCAGGCTCCTGACCTCTAGTTCCTGTCTGTGCTGTATCATTCTGTAAAGTTACAACTCTCACAAACTAATCTATTTCAGCTGATTATTAATTCATCCGAAAGTCCGACGTGAACTCAAAGTCTGTCCCAAGGCACGAGAAAAACAAACCAGTATTACCCTTGACTGCTTTGGGAAATTTTGTCCAGAGCACAGGAATGTTTCAAATTGAACTACCTGAATATTTATCATGTTTGCGCTACTCCAGAAAACCTTCTTTAAAAAATCTGAGTTGAACTGATGCGTTCATTTATTTTGGAAGTTTACCCAAGTCTCTGGTTGGAGATAAACAATCCCTTTTGAAGGCAATATGAACATTCAAATTGGGATGCTTGAGCAGCTGGAAACTCCCACAGGTCTTTGATGTCAATAACTTGCTAGATAATATCAGCACCATTCACAGTATGCACTGTTTATTCCAGAATGGGAGAGGAAAACCCTTGAGGAATTTATGTTTTCCCTTAAGAGATGTTCTTGCAACATGTGTATGTTACACAAAACATTCGGATTAGAATTTCCAGAATACACAATCAACATGTTAAAACCCAAATAAATTAGAGGAAGACAGACAGCTGCTAGCTATAGGTGAAACTCTGGCCCCATTAAAATCCAGGCAGGTTTTGGCATAGATTCTAAAGGCTCAGTATTTCACCCAATCTTGGGGGGAAATTGATGTTTTATTGGGAGGGGAGAAATTCCATGTAAAATCATCTCTCAGTTGCCAATATCTTCAAGACATTCTCAGACCTCAATATAAAAAAAGATTTTGTGGTTAGCACCTGTACTCAATGGAGCCAAAAAATACCCATTGACGTATTTCAAGTCTATTTCCAACAGAGGCCATGGAAGAAACATTTCAACAGCAGCAAAACTCAATAGCTCTCTTGGAGCACTCTATTCCTGTTAAAATTCAGCAAAACCAGCAACATCACTTAGTGCGTAGTCTTTCAGAGACCAGTACATGGAACTGGAGAATGCAAATCCATCCTTGCAGAGCCTCCCTTACCACATTCGAGTTAGAGGGATGGGGTGAAGGGGGACCTGACAAACAGAAATCAAATACCCGTACAATAATTCTTTTGGTTACCGATTATCTAGAATGGTCTCAAAAACAAGCAATTAACACGTTACCAAAACTGGGAAACACCAAACAACATGGTTCTGTTGGTTTTTGGTATCCTAGTTTAAATAAACAAAACTGAGCTAATCAATCTGAAAATCTAATTCGTGTTTGGGGATTTGTCACTGTTGCGGCTTTTCTGTTTGCTTTTAATTTTCTAGCCCCATCCTCACTTTGTCACCTCTAAATCTAAGATGCTACATTTAACGAGAAGAAAATTATTTAACGATGAATGAGTTTCACACTATTAGCAGATTAAATTTTAAAGACGGCCTGTAGTAAACACAAGTCAAATACCTTTCCCAACGTTCAACCACTTACGTTAAGTATGGCTATGTCTACACTGGCAATTAAATGACAAAACTTTTGTCTTTTAGAGGTGTTACACACACACACACACAAGTTTTGCCGGAGACAAGCACAGTGCAAACAGTGTTTTGTCAGCAGGAGTGCTCTCCTGCCAATAACACAAACTTCACTTGTTGTGGGTGGATGATTTTGTCGGCAAGAGAGCCAAACAGCAGCTACACTGCGCGACTTTTAGCAGCACAGCTGTAGCACCACAGGCATAATCACTAAAAGCTGTGTAGTGTAGACAAACAAGCCTACAGTCCTAGGCTATCTACATTCCAATGTGACAATAACTGGTTTTGTCCACAGCAGAAATAGTCATCTTAGTCTTCAGTGCAGATTAGATGCTAATTTGTGGGCAGAGTGCTTGATTTCTTGACCAAATACTGCACTGGCTAACCCGCACTCAACTCAGTGGGGTTGCACCTAATTTAAGTAAGTTCAGAATCCATCACTATCGGTCTTCAGAAAGGGAATTATTTGTCAATTTCACAGGACACCAGGATCCAAGCAAGCAAAGTTTACCAGATGTTTTATCACCTCAACTTGAACTACTATTTATTTTATAGGAACCCTATTTTTACAAAAAGGTTATCACATCCCAGCGATTACAAGAGCTTCATTTATATGCTCAAGAGTCCCTATAAAACCTCGCTTTCAGGGCTTATTGGATCTAAATGTTTTTCAACTTAGAGAAACAACTTGCAGATGTAAGTAATTTTCCCTGTAAACCTCTGACTGACCACTCGCCTGGTAAACTCATTTTGGAACTGCATTTGGAACCAAGTTCCTCAAACTCACTGACCAAAAGACATTCTTTTAAGAATAGTTCATGGGGGGGGGGGGGGGGGGAGAAGAGACCTGCAGCAAAAAGGAAGTTTCAATTACTTTGCGAAGTGAAGCAGAACAATTAAGATCCAAGCAAACTTTATTAGCTATGACATGCATGCTGATGCTTTGTTTCCTGTGTGCAAAAACCTTTTCTAGGATTTCCCCGCCCCCACCAACTACATATTTCCCCTTTGCACAAAACACTGTACTCCACTTGCTTTTAGTAAAGAAGTCTATAAGCATCAACAAATTTACACAAACACACCTTACATTTTGTCTTTTATACAAGAATGAGGAATAATTTAATTTACATTCAGTTACCGCTTGTCGTTTTACTACCATCCACATATAACGTTGTTAGTGTGCACTAATTCCACTATTGCCTATGAGAAAAAAAATTAAACCACGAGCTGCCTTCACAGCTTGTGATGGAGAAAGTTTCTCATAAGTGCAGCAGTCCTACATATGTACATTATTTTTTAATCAACAGCAAGTCAAAAACTGCCAGCAACATACATATACGAAGTGCCAAATTTTCAGAAGTGTTCAGCACGCACAACTGGGGGACAGATTTTCAAAAAGGTGGGCTGCCACTGGGCACCTACAAAGAAGTGACCTAATTTTCAAAAGTGCTCACCACTCTCCAGTTCCCACTGAAAAAAATCTTTCCCTACAAGCCTTGCCTCATTGCAACGTAGTGACCTCCAAAGAATCCAACGAGACAACTCCAGAACAGAGAGTTAATCTACAAGTACGCTGAGTACTTGTTTTCTTATAAAACAAATTACAGTCTAAATAAGAGTTCTGTCCTAATGCAGGGGAAAGTAAGAAATAGACACAGAATTACAAGGAAGTGGATAACTTTCTACAAGACATTTTTGAAGCAACAAGATAAACAACCTGAGAAAAATGTAGCAATCAGTCTCTCTTCCATATCTGTAACTCCCCAGTTGTTCCACCAATGTAACAGGCTAAATTTAGGTCAATAGATGCGCCATTTCAACCTTGAGATTGGCAAAAGGCCTCCCAAAAGGAAACAAGTTCCTTCATTTTAGATGTGGCGTCTGTGGCCAGGGTGATAATGCGATGTTTTCTGTTGCAGACTAGAGGCAACGTTCTCAAAAGTACCTAACTGGTGGTGTATTAATTTAGATGGAATAAATAGGCCAACAGTGGTAATGTCACCCAGTCAATGTCCAACAATGAACAGTGTTAAACAGACCTGGGATTTGGCATACAGAGGCTCAGCCTGCTTAGTATTATGGCAAAGACACTGTTAATCCTTTTATTAAAGGGGGGGGGAGGAAAACCAGTTAAAGCATTAACATATTAAATGAGAATTTCACTTTAACCACATCCCTTGTTGGCTGGAGAATGTTTTTAGAAGGAAAATACCCATCTGACAGTCTCTGAGAGGGTACCAAAGAGGATCGTTTTTCTTTGTGGTAAAAGAGTTAAGAAGTTAGTTGAAATGGGCTGGAGCTGCTGATCCCACTTCATCTTGGACAGCATTTGGAATTCAGCTGGAGCGAATAGGCACCCAGATGCCATCGCCAACTCTTTCTCTATGCCCATTCGGTCAGGACAGCTCCCAAGATTAGGAAAAAGAAGGCCAGAAACCGCAGAAGATGGGGACCTAAGATTGTGACACTCACTCCAGTAGCCTTCATCTGTTCTTCCATATTTCTCTCCCCCCCCCCCCCCGCCCAAATGTCAAGCCACTAATGTTTGCTCCTAGAATTTGGCAAACCTCAGACAGTGGGAAGTCACTAGCAAGACAGTGAATGTCCAAATCTACTCGCAAGAGGATATTAGTGGTTTCTGTGATCAAGCAGCAGCCCCATTAGATACACCAGTTATGCTATGTTGGGAGGACCCATGCCCCAAATTAATTCAGTGACAGAACTATCTGCTAGGAAGTCTCCCATATACTGTTAATAACTTCAGAAGGCAACAGAAGATCATATGAAGTTTTCTTCCTGTCCATCTAGGACTGATGGAATAAATCGGCAAACTGACCTTTTGACTTCCTAGCTTTCCTGAAAAACAATCTAAACCACCAACAGAATTCTTTAGACGACTTCCCTCAATGTCTAACCTCAGAACCACAACTACATTGCCCCTTTGCAAACTCAGTTTGCCACAACCATTGGGAGAAATGAGATGGGGGAGCCAATAAGCAATCTGTGCTCTGTAATGTTCTGAAGAAACACATATGCCTCTTTTTCAAATCATAACACCACTCTTTAAAATTGCTTTCCAATTTCAAAGCTAAGAACTCATGCAAATCATTACTGCAAGATGGGGGTTGAGGCGAGTGGGGGGAAGATTGTTTTCCTTTTGCAAAAAACAGCACCAAAAAAATGTTGAAATGCGCAAGATTTAAATCTAACCAGGGTCGTCATAAAGTTGCCCCAAAGCCACTGTTTATAAATAAAGAAATGCAACTTTATACACAAAGCTTGTAGGTTAATGGTTGCTAATTTTTCTGGAGGAAAGTGTTCTTTTAAGTTTAACTTTCTGAGACGGTTAGTGTAAATATGACAAACCCTTGAGAAGGCACATGTCTGAACTTGAAATTTCAGACAGGGAAAGGCAAATAAGCAATGGAATAAGAGACATGGGAAACAAGAGACCAAAAATTAAGCTGCTATATTCCCAGGACCTTTGAAACAATGGCCTGAAATTGGGACATTAGGCATAACTAGGGGTGGGAGGAAAGGAATTGCCAGCTTCACCCTCGGTCACAACAAACAAAACTGTACCCAGTCAGAGTAACGAATCACAGCACAACTTCTTCATTCCCACCAGTACCTGTGAGACCTCTTGCAAACTACCAAGTTTTGCAAGTTATTGAGTAAGGGAACAACCAAAGAACCACTGAGAAGGCATCACAAACTGCAGTCTGATTCTTAAGTGCAGTTTAGTGCTTTATAGAGTAGACTTGCAATGAGCATCTCTTATAAGAATTATTTATTAACATTGCAACCAGGCACAGAGACCCCAGCTGAAGTCAGGGCCTCAGGGTAGAGTACCCTGGACAAACACAGAGCAAGATACAATCCCTGACTGTCTGAACAGATGAGACAAAGGAAGAATTTCCCCATTGTACTGATGGGGACCGAAGGCACAGAGATATTAAGGTCCTGTTCCAGCAAAGCACTTAAAAGCATGTGCTTGACTCTAAGGCTGTGACTATGGCTATTGTACCTCGGATGAGTTTCATTCATTAAGAGCCATTTGAGTGTCCTGTATGCCACCACGTCAAGATGTACAGAGCACCCAGAACAGCAGTAGCTTGGAGAGTCCGAAGTCACACACTGTCGTCTTTATTCTCCTCTCACTTCTTAAAAGGGGCCTTCAAGTTCCGGCTGGCAGCAAATTAACCAAGCAAGTCTCGAGGGAGCAGTCACCTCTGCCCACTGCCAATTTCTTTTGAGGCTCACACTGTGCTGCTCAATGAGCTGGCTCCTTCCCAAGTGTCCAGCATGGAACCAGACAGCAGATGTCTCCACAAATAGGCCTCTGCTGTTTTGTGTCGTCTTTTTCTTGCTGTTAGCGTCTGCCCCAATGACCTCCAGGTTCCTCACAGTTTTTTTTTAAAAGGGAAGTTAGCATCCAAGACCCCACACTTGGACTGTTAGAATTTGCGGTAGAGGTCCCCCGCTGCATAACTTCCCTACCAAGGCCAGCACTCAGAACTGACTAAAAGGCAGGTCTCGCTGTAATTCCAAGCCCTGCCTTGGGCCCAGATCTATAGGAGGCAGCTCAGGAGATGGTAGATTCCTCCTACATTCTCTGACCAGGATCAAGGCGCGCGCGCGCACACACACACACACACACACACACACAAAAGGCCTACCCCTAAATTAGGGAGTTTAAACATAAGTGTGAAACATTCTAGCTTTGTTGCACCACCTAAAACCATTTTAATAGGGCAATTTAGTCAAAGGATTGCAAGCCCCGGCGTGGACACTCTGGTCTTAAACTTCATTTAGTAAGGAACGGACTATGGCACTTGTAGTTACATGCGCGGCAGTTCTGTGAAGTACTCCAGCACACTGTCCTCACCCATACTAGGCAAGACACACCCAACTTCAGGTCACACGCAACACCACCAGGCCCAGCTGCCAACTTTCACGCGGTAAATAAGCACCCTGACTTTCCCAATACACCAAACATCAAGCTAATCCCATTTCAAAACAAGCCAAACCCTAAGAACCACACCACTCTATGTGACTAGATCCCCCTGACCTGCAGTCCAGAACTGTGGTGAGCCCGCTATGCACCCTGACTCTCTCTCCCCCTTGCCACGGCTTCCCCCCCCCCCAACCCTACCCCTGCTTGCCAGGAGCCAATCAAATTAAAAAGCAGCAACAAGCTACAAGCCAAAAACTAGCCAAACAAGCAACTCAAGCCAATTAAACCAAACACAAGCCCAATTTCTGCGGTTTTTTCACAGGTTTGGCATATCTGCCACCAAGTTTCCTCAGCATACCAGCACACACACTGTGCCATAGCTGAGTCTCAACAACCTACTGGGGGAACGGGAATATTTGCAGGTTGTATTGCTTTTTCCTTTCTAGAGAATTACAATGTTCTGTTAAGACCTTTTCCGCATAAGTAATAGCCTGGCGTTTACAAGTGCAGCTATAGTTAATGTTTTTTTTACCTGGGAAATGTGCTCAAATTCCTGCCAGTTACTCCCAGCAGGCATTGCTTCTCTAACTGCCAAGGCATCAGTTATATAAGCAATCCAACTTTACACAAGTAGTTTACTGTACTTACCAGGATAATGTAACCTATGTCAGAAAAACCAACTTTCCTTTGGGACAGGCCTCTAATATTCTCTGGACGTAATCTAAAAGGATTACAGGATTTCTAGTCAAACATAAGACAGTGTTGGGAAGAGAAATTAGGGAAGAGAAAAAAAGAAAGTTGACTCCGTAAAATATTGCTAAATTAACCTTTCTGCTGGATCCAAGCAATCTCTGCCTTACACTCAGTAGCTCTATCAGGCATTCTACTAATACACTTTCTCCCGCTCCAGGCTGGAGCTGTCTGTCAGCTTAGCCTATGCCACGAATATTCTTTGTCATATTAGCACACAAATTTATGGCAGAGAAAAATCTTTACAAAAGTTAAGTTGTCATTTCTCAGCCCCAAAATTGGTTTCAATATGTTTTCCCCAAGGGCAGGCCCCACAGTGCTGAAGCAAAGCATTCAGTTGTGTATTGACAGTTCTTCCCTTCACAAACTAAAACTGACCAGCCCTACAGAGTGGAAGGGTGGTTTAAGAGTGAGTCGAAGGTTCAGCCCTCACCCCAAAGCTGGTAGGCACTGGTGTTCTTCAGAATCAGAAATGGAAATCATTTTTGCAGCACCCCACTCATCTGATTTGGGAGTGCCACCGACAGGCCAAACAAAAAAAACAGATCAGGCAAATAGGGAGGAGAGGAATATTGAAAATCAGCCCGATTGCATCTGCTGCAGGTATAGAGAAGGAGGTCGCATTTTCCCCACCATCCCCCCAGCCCCTTGGTATATAAACATAAAATACATTAAAAGCAGATCTGCTGGAAGGTAGCAACAGGGCAGCTCAGTGGGCGTGCACACACTTTCTGATCAGTCACTATTCAACGTGGGGATGATTATCACAAACATCTTTTGGCCCACATAGGAACGGCTGTCGGATGCTACAGAAACGTCAACCAAATCTTCAGCGAATGGAGAAGAATGGTTGGCGCCTTATGCTCCACCAGGAGCGAAGAGGAGAAGAAGAAGGAGGAACGGCTGTACGGGATCTCTTTAAGAGTCTTCTCATCTCTTCCCCCCCCCCCCCCCCCAAACATGCGTCAAAGCACACCTACCGGACGAAAAGCCTAAGGTTTGTTTATCAGTCCAAGGTGGCTTTACGGAGTTCACACGCTAAGTGGACCGTGCAACAAACCCCAAGCCTCACAGGGCCAGTGCAGTCCCAGAACAGTATGAAAACTTCTCTTGACTAGGAGGAACAGAAAGTCAAAGATTACAGCTGCCTTTCAACCATAGAAGAGCAACACACCCTGTAGTCCTGGCCCAAGTCTCACTACTCAAGTCACTGCACTTTTCCACTGAAATCACATCGCCCGGCTGGCCACCTGAGCACTCCATCTTCTTGGCAACCTCGGAAAGAGTCAGTTTGGGAGAGCCAAACCCAAGAAGGTAGCTTTCAGAAAGCAAGCCCAGAGATGGAGCAGAATTCAGGATAGCTTCCTACACAGCTGCAAACTCATACTTTGGCCTTGTCCACAAGTAAAATGGTGCCTCTTTAAGTCAAGCAGAAAATGCTTTATAATGGTAAGTGGTATAGCTAACTACACCAAGGTGTTAACTAGCACCACTATGTCAGATTAAAAATACATATATCACACCACTAATCAGCAGGGTTATACTGGCAAAACTCAAAGTGTAGACCAGGCCTTTGTGACCCCCTCTTCCAAAGAACACTAAATGTCCAGTACAAAGGTTAACAGCCTTTGCTGCACTGCTGTTTGAGAGGAGTCACAGGGATGTTTTCTGCATGCAGATGTGGTTGTCCCATCTAAAAAAAAAGATGTATTGGAATTGGAAAAGGTTCAGAAAAGGGCAACACAAATTATGAGGGGTATGAAACAGCTTCTGTATGAGGAGAGATTAATAAAACTGGGACTGTTCAGTCTGGAAAAGAGACAGCGAAGGAGGGATTTGACAGAGGTCTATAAAATCATGACTGGTGTGGAGAAAGTAAACAAGGAAGTGTTATTTACTCCTTCTCATAACACAATAATTACGGGTCACCAAATAGAATATATTGGTAGCAAATTTAAAAACCAAACAATAGGAAGTATTTTTTCATACAACGCACTGCCAACCTGTGGAACTCCTTGCCAGAGGATGTTGTGAAGGACAAGACTATAACGGTTCAACAAAGTTCAGATAAGTTCAGTTGCTATTAGCCAGGATGGACAGGGCTGGTGTCCCTATCCTGTTTGCCTGAAGCTGGAAATGGGTGACGGGATGGATCACTTGGTGATTACATGTTCTGTTCATTCTCTCTGGGGTACCTGGCATTGGCCACTGTCGGTGAACCTTTGGTCTAACCCAGTATGGCTGTTCTTATACTCTGGAATACACACAGCAAACCTAGTAAGTAAGATGGGCATTTCTTGGTACTGGCTGTAAACAACTAGCCTGGCCTGAGAAGAGGCCAGTCCGACCAACAGACTTCCCTCCTCGCTGCTATCTTCCTACCCTAAGCCCTTCTCAGGTCAGGTCTCAAGGATCTAGTCCTTGCATTAGCTGTGCTAGTCTTTTGTAAGTAGAGGGCTGGCATCCTCAGATCCCCGCTTTGGTTTTCATGGAGACTTGCTGTTTTTATTTGGTTTTCAGATAACCCGCCAAAAAAAAAAGGTTTTTTAACTAAAAAAGAAAAAGAGAGAAGGCAGCACCCCTCCCCCCCCCCCCTTCCAGGGAATGATGTGCACTTTGTCTTGTCTCATGTGAATCATTACATCTACACATTACTAGACACCCACCGCTGGCCCAGTGCCAGTCGACCCAGGCTTGCTGTGCAGACGTCTAGGCTTGGGCTGGTCTCCGGGCTCTAGGCCCCTGTGAGGTGGGAGGATACACAACAATGAAGCAGCCCCACCCCTAAGCCCCAAGAGCCCGAGTCAAATGGACCAGGCCAGGTGGGGGGGGAGGGAGAGGGGGTTCTTTGCTGTGTAGACAGACCCAAAGAGATGCGAAGAGAGCGGAAGCAATGCAATGGATGGTCGCACCCATGATAAAGCCTGTTTACGTGCACTGCAGGAACAGTATTAGTTTATTACAAATCACACCTTTGCCACTAATTAGCTTAATCTCGCCCTAGCCCGGAGTCACACGGGGACCTATTGATCTGCCACAAGGAGCAGAGCCAAACACCTACAGCCAGTTTGTATTACAGAAAATCCATTTGGTTTGGGATTTTTTGGGTCTCACGTTAGAGGAAACGCAGTAAGAATGAGCTCATCTCTACATCCTTCAGGACACACATGCTCAAAGCTCAGTTACGCAAAAGGTCTATGCACTCCCAGGCCCCCCATCGCACCAGGACAGAGCTCAATGGGGCTCCATGCTGGCCCAACAGTAAAACGCTTCAGACAGGGTCACAACTTCCTATACAGCGCCTAGCGCAACAGGGGCCGACATGGGTACTGCTGTAATACAAGGTAATCGCAAACAATGCTGAAAGGCCCAGACAAACAGGACATCCAGAGGAGGAAGTCACTGATCATCTGCTGTTTGTTTATTTGTTTGTTTTTTTTGGGGGGGGGTTGTTTTTTAAAACTGCGAGTTGAACCTCACCCCAGTTCTGCCCCCAAAACACAAGCCCTTCTCCTCTTCCTACCATCCGTGACCTGCTCAACATACAGTCTGTCCCAGGATCAGCCCTGAATTTCAATGTCCAAGGTCTTGATACTCAGGTGGAGTTGGAAACTCAAGAAGGAAGCAAAAAATGTGGGGGGGGGGGGGGGAGAATGTGCCCTTTTCCCAGGCCACTACGAAGGAGAGGCTGCCTACAAGGTCAATTGCTGGTAGCACCTAGCAATAGGCAGAAGGACCACCCAGCATGCTAGTATCTGTGCTCCTACACAGTAGTGCTTCTGTAATGTTGCCAGTGCTACCCTTCCAACAACCGCCAAGGAGGGTGACACTAATCAGTTTCATGGTGCTGGTGGAGTCTCCCTACGGCCGCAGCTCATTGAACACTGGGTGGGAGGAGATCTGCAGGATTCACCAGCATGAATGACTGAGTGCGACCACCATACTTTCCACTTCAAAACAGGTTTCCATTTAGAGAAAGAGATAAAAAAGGTTTACACACAATATGGTCTCTCCAGATCACTTTGCTCTCCCTGCAATGCCTCTACCCACGTAGCACTTGGGAAAACACCCATTACCCATGCAGAAAAGCAAGCTCCTCATGAGCATGAGAGCCCTACTGGGGCAGCGCTGGGTCTATCCCTGGTAAATGTTGGTCGTTAACAGGAGCATGTTTACTTACATGAAGCAGAGAGTAGGACAGTTCGGTTGCACGGTTCCAGGGAAATAGTTATACACCTATTAAAATCAATTTCTTCCACCTATTAAGTAACGCCAATGCCAGGTTTCAGCCCAGTGAGTTGTTATAGCCGAGTTATAAACCCTGGACAACAGAGGCTTATAATGGAAATTCAACTGCAGTGGCATTACCGATCATTGCAACAACTTTTCCTTCTTTTGTCTGCGTGAATAAAGTTGTTCTTGCTATTTGCTGTTGCAGTCAAAAGCCTGAAACAATTACTTCTTCTGAATTATCTTAAGGTGCTGCTGGAGCAGGGGTGAGCGAACTACGGCCCACAGACCACATCCGGCCCGCGCGGGCTAATTCCGTCCAGCCCCCCAAGCTCCCAGCTGGGGGGGCCAGGTCCTCCCGCCGCCGCTGTTTCCCCAGACACTGCCACCGCAGCGTCAGCGCACCGCGCAAACAGTGTTCTGGGGGTGGGCGGATCAGCACGGCAGCGTGTCTGGCTCCGGGCCAGACATGCTGTTCTGAGTGGCGTGGTAAGGGGGTCGGGAGGATTGTAGAAGAGCCAGAGGGTCTTGGGGGACAGTCAGGGGATGGGGAAGGGGTTGGATAGGGCATGAGAGTCGGATAGGGTGTGGGAGTCTTAGGGGGCAGAGGTGTGGCTAGGGGTCTGGTGAGTCAGGGGCCAGGGCGGTGATTAGGGGCAAAGGGGGGTCTCTGGAGGGGGCAGTCAGAAGACAAGGAGCAGGTGGGCTTAAATGGGAGTGGGGTCTTGGGGGGGTGGTTAGGGGCAGGTCTCTGGAGGGAGTAATCAGGGGACAAGGAATGGGGGGCGGGATTGGATGGGTCAGAGGTTCTGGGGGGCAGTCAGGGGGTGGAAAGTGGGAGGGGGTTGGATGGGGGTGGGGCGAGGCTGTTTGGAAAGGCACAAACTTCCCTACCAGGCCCTCCATCCAATTTTGAACCCCAATGTGGCCCTTGGGCAAAAAAGTTTGCCCACCCCTGTACTAGAGCAAACCAAACAATTGGGGGGTAGGGAGGGGAGAGAGCTCTCAATTTCATTTCATATGAATCCAAATGCTGACCACTCGTACATCTGGGGAAGGCTAAAACATGAATTATCAATGCACTACTCCCAACAGTTTCATTTCTATCAGTTTCTCCATTCCTCTAACCAGCAGTGGGAAGAGTAGGATTTCTTGGCCTTGACACTTTATGACAAGAAGCGTGCATACCATATATTTGCATTAAGAATAAAAAAAGTCTTGAAGCACAGATAAGAACGGACCCTCGCCCTTCAGGTAAGCAAACAATTTAAGCTCTTGTTCCTACTACTAGTACATAATGGGAGACCCTGGGTTGTTCCATGTGGTTTTCACACCTCAATATTTTCCAACACACACAGAATCATCCAACTCCTAAACAGACACAATACTTCAAAAAAAAAAAAAAGTGACATTCTCCTCATTCTGTTATGAAGCATAATAACCAAAATAACCCCCAGCACAAGACAACACATTCACTAACACAGCTATTTATGGTCTCATTAAGAGACGAGAAAAGAGACTGGAACCTCTCTAGCGCCTCACGTTCTGGATTAATACATAGCAAAATCTGCATGTCCAGTAACAGTTACTTAATGAGAATTTTGGAAATTCACTGAAAGCTACAGAGTTCACACTTGAACATTGTCAGCTTGAGGGTAAGTTATACTTTGGTCTGGTAGATCCAAATCAAGCTATTTCCTTTGATTCATTGATCCAGATCATTTATCTATTTAACTTTAAAAAGAAGGATCCTCATGTTTCATCTGTGCTTCTATATGTGAACTGCTCACACTCAGAACAGAATCTCAATTTTGAAAAAAGTACAGGAGAGCTTAATGTGTATTTTCTGTGATTAAACTGTTGTGCCTCCGACAGTGTTGCTCCAATTATTCAAAAGAAATCCAGTTGTTTCCAGGTACCACTAAAGGGAGGGGAAGAAAAAAAAACAGGCATATGTCAAAATGTAACTGCAGTCGATAAACCATTCTGCTCAGAAGGGGGGGGGGGGGGGGAGGAACCCATGAATGTGAATCAAATCCCCAAGGAAGTTGATTTCATACCTTAAAACTCCTATTTTAAACTGCTCAGTAGCCTCCCTAACCACCAGTCCAAAGGCAACAAGCAGCAAAATTTACAGTGTGACCGTACACCCAGACATCTGGAGTAAAGACCTGCTCTTTAAAATGAAAACCCTTAAAATGGTTCTGGAAGGGACACACAGGCCAAACCACTGTCTGAAGCAGAACAGCTTAATCACAGAAAACACACATTAAACTCTGCAGTACATGCCTATTAACAGTATTTGCAGACAGCACAAAGGGTTAACGCTTGCTGCAGGCATGTATAGCAAGCTAACGAAGGGCCTATATAAAAAGAATCAGAATGAGGAATTTTGTCAGTTTTGCCCCTGATAAATCTGCATTCTAGTCTGTCAGCTCTCTTGTTATCCGCAGAGCTGCTGAAGTGTCTCTGGCTGTAACTAAGCATGACTCCTACTTTGGGTAATGGAAATAAAGTATGTGTACTGAGCCTATTCAGCGTTCCTGCGCTCAAACTCTAAAACCACAGTCGAAAAATATCCCAGGGTAGCACAAGGGAGCTTATACAATACAAGGGAGAAGCCAGCTCAATGTATTTCACTCAGGTAGTTAACGGTTCATGGTAAAGTACAGGAAAGGAGAACTTGGAGCACTCAACAAAAGCCGTTTTTAGTGTCTATACACAATAATGTCTCAAATTCACAGGTCCAATTTACTTGACAGCTCCTCCCCAGCACCCATTTTGAAGTGATATTATAAAATTAAACAAAGCTATCATTCACAGAAAACTGCCTCAAGTGCAAATTATAGTGTTGTTAAGTTTATCTGGCAATACCTGGCGTTTAAGTGCTGTATAATTATTCCCAAATCTTTCAGGAAAGAATGTGAATATTTTAAAGCTATAATTCACTATCAAGGAGGAAATCTCATTTAGCCTTTGGTGCATATTTTGCTCTTCAGAAATTAACCTTTACTCGCCAGAACTATTTTTTTTTCCAGTTTCCTGTTAGGTTTTCATTCTTGCTAAAAAGCTATAAAGACAAGGAATTAATGATCATACTCATGTCTAAATTGCTTTGAACATTGGACACTCAGTTTCCAATCACACAAGAGAGGCTGAGCTGCTTACATACAGCATTATAGGAACGGATACTGCACTAGACAAGACGTAAAGTATAAAAGCAGTCCTGCCTCACTCAGGTATTATTGACAGCTCTCCTGGTAGCTACCTGGAGTTCCAGACCTCTGAAAAATCTGGCTATTCTTGCAATCCAGGATGTGTGTGTGATGACATCTGCTTTATAATGGAAAAGGAGCCTTTAAAGTAGTAGAGGAATAAGTTCAACTAATTTTATTACAAGATCACTGCAGGTACCCATTCAGTTGAACTCTGTGACAAAAGTATTAGGAAACAGCCTGCAGGCCTGGGGCCTGCATCAGGAGAGAATACTCTCCTTGTTTGGCAGACTCACGTCCTATGAAGGGTTCTCACCACCCACCCCGTGAAGAATTTCACAAATCACTCCTAATATTCACCAATACGCTTGTTTTCGGCTTAGGTTATGAGCGACCAAAGAGACAATTTTTGCTCTCCATTACCCTGTTTATACGCAGTCACTGGATTGGAGTGACCCCGGGTGCCCAGCTCAGTGGGGAGGCTCACAATTTCCCCTGAGGCAACAAAGCAGATTTGGGGCCAAAGATTCTATAGAATTGTTAAATTCTCCTTCCCCGCCAGTGGATTTTTGCCATCCCTTAAGTTGGCAGTTCCTTTCTTTACTGATCAGTGTTCTCTGGAATGGGCAGATGGCCATTCGCAGCAGAACAAGATACCACACTAATACTCCATAGGATCCCTGTGCTTCTCAGTTTTCAACTCTGCATTCAACCCTGTCATTATTAGATTGTTCGGAACCAAATGGGATTCTGCTTAAAGCAATCAACCCAGGGAGAAAAATTGAACATGCATGTGAGACCCCAAACTTGCACTGTGCTCTGTAGAAGCGGAGGCTTGAGACCTGGGTTAGTAACTTTTTATTAAACACTAGCATAAGTGCCCGGCGTTGCTCGGGTCAGTCGGAGGTGGGGAGGGGGCAGACAGTTGACACCCCCTGACCAACCCCGACACCTTCCCACCCCCCCGACCAACCCCAAGACCCCCCGGCTCACTTACCCCCCGACCAAACCCGACAACCCCACCTGACCCCCCAAAACAAACCCAACACCCCCACCTCACCCCCCGACCAAACCCGACACCCCCACCTCACCCCCTGAGCAAACCCGACACCCCCACCTCACCCCCCGACCGAACAGTGTATTTAATAATCTGTGTGCTACACAGTGCACCGTGAGCCGGGGGGGGGGGGGTGTCGGGTTTGGTCGGGGGGTCAGGTGGGGGTGTTGGGTTTGCTTGGGGGGGTCAGGTGGGGTTGTCGGGTTTGGTCGGGGGGTAAGTGAGCCGGGGGGTGTAGGGTTTGGTCTGGGGGGGTGGGAAGGTGTTGGGGTGGGTGAGGGGTGAATGTTGCGGTTGGTCAGGGGGTGTTGCGGTTGGTGGGGGGTTGAGGTGGGGGTGTCAGGTTTGCTTGGGGGGGATGAGGTAGGGGTGTCGGGTTCGGTCGGGGGTAAGTGAGCCGGGGGGGTGTCGGGTTTGGTCTGGGGGGGTGGGAAGGTGTCGTGGTGGGTGAGGGGTGAGGTGTGGGTGTTGGGGTTGGTCAGGGGGTGTTGTGGTTGGTGGGGGGTGAGGTGGGGGTGTCGGGTTTGCTTGGGGGGGTGAGGTGGGGGTGTCAGGTTCGGTCGGGGGGTAAGTGAGCCAGGGGGTGTCGGGTTTGGTCTGGGGGGGTGGGAAGGTGTTGGGGTGGGTGAGGGGTGAGGGGTGGGTGTTGGGGTTGGTCAGGGGGTGTTGCGGTTGGGGGGGGGGTGAGGTGGCGGTGTCGGGTTTGGTCGGGGGGTAAGTGAGCCGGGGGTGTGTGTCGGGTTTGGTCTGGGCACCCACCCCAACACCTTCCCCCCCCCCAGACCAAACCCAACACCCACACCACACCCCTCACCCCCCCGACACCTTCCCACCCCCCCCAGACCAACCCCGACACCCCCCCGGCTCACTTACCCCCCGACCAAACCCGACACCCCCACCTCACCCCCCCAAGCAAACCCAACACCCCCACCTCACCCCCCCACCAACCGCAACACCCCCTGACCAACCCCAACACCCCCACCTCACCCCCCGACCGAACCCGACACCCCCACCTCACTTACCGTCCCACCAAACCCAACTCAGATCCGTCGCAGGGGGGAAGGGGGCCCAGAGCCGAGAGATTCCGGGGACCTTCGCAGGTGGGGGGGGGCACAGAGCTGATGGAGTCCGGGGTTGAGGTGGGAGGGGCAGAGAACTGAGGGCTCTCCGGGGTTCCGTTGGGAGGGGGGAGGGGCAGAGAACGGAGGGATCTCCGGGGTTCCGTTGGGAGGGGGGAGGGGCAGAGAACTGAGGGATCTCCGGGGTTCCGTTGGGAGGGGGGAGGGGCAGAGAACTGAGGGATCTCCGGGGTTCCGTTGGAGGAGGGAGGGGTGAGCTGAGCGAGTGAGGTGTCTGTTGGAGGGGGGTATTATGACATCATCACCACCTAACCGCCCAGCCGATGTGATTGGCCCTGAAAGACTTTCACCCCTGGGGGGCGTCAGAGGTGAGATCCGAAATTTTTTTCGACCCTTACCAGCATCTAGACCCCAAGACCCCTCACTGTACCAAATTTCAAGTCTCTGGCTCAAATGGTGCGGGAGGAGTTCGCAGTCATACGTACATACATACATACATACACACATACATACACCACTTGACTTTTATATATATAGATAGATTAGCAGAACTGTGGACAGTAAGTTTCTTACACAAGTAAGAAGAGAGAATGCAGCAGACACAAGAGATAAGACAAGAAAATAGAGTTGAAGCAACAGATGAGGTACATTATAGATACTCAACGTGTTCAAAAGAAAAAAAAAAAAAACAGTTTCTCCCAGTTGGCCCATCTTTCCTTTAATAGGTGAGCTGTTAATCTACCCTAGGCAGCAAGTTGTTTCAAATATATTTATAAAATAATTTGATGCCAAAGGGAGGAAGATGCATGCTGCTGTGATTCAGGCAAGCAGTAATTTAAAAACTGACATTTAAGTGCTTGCAGTATTTGCATCTGCTTTTCCAACAACATACGTTATGTTAGCTGCCACCACCACACCACAAGTGATTCATCCCACCCCAAGGCATGGTCCAGAGCACCTTGGTAAGACTCCCACTCATTGATACTCCTTTACTGGCATTTTGAAAATCTTGCAAAAGAAAGAAATCAAGATTTTTAACTCCAGGTTTTTTTCCCCCAACCCTCTGCAACTCTGCACTCCTCTTAGCTTCACATCGTAATGGCCTTTTATGATTTAAACCAGTAGGTAGGGGAGGAAAGCCAGTGTTTAAAGGGTTTTCACTTACCATCATTTTGTTGCTGTTCTTAGCCTCTAAACATTAGTTATGAAGAAACCGATCACTCCAGATACTGCAACGTAAGTGAGTTATTACATAAAATAATAAATGAGCTATTTTAGGTTTTTGCCCTATCCCTGTCTAAACTAAGCACTATTATTGTTTACACTTACTGGCTGCAGGTTACCAAACGTAACCTGTAGCATAATAACTCCACCATTCAAAATTCTTCAGATACAGCAAGCACACAAGTATTATTTCAAGGCCAAGCGGTAAAAACTAATCCAGCAGTCTTGATGTACGTTAACTGTCAAAGATTAGTGTTTCTGGAATTGTGGCTCTCGGAGATAATGTTACCAGACTATCTTCCTACATGCTGATGAAATTTGTCAGTGGATTTACTCTTGACTGACAGGAGCTAAAACCGGAGTTTATTATAAAGGGATTAGAACGGCACTGAAAAATTACACAAATGGGATTTAACACTAAACTCCATATAACTCACTATTATTCTCTGCAATTATACCCAAGTCTTGAAGACGTTTAAAGCAGTACTTCCATACCTTTCCAGACAACTCTACCCCTTTCAGGAGTCTAAAGCCCATGCCCTGCCAGCCAGGGCTGAAGTGTATAATTTAGCTTCATGGGATACCCTCTTGCCACACCCTAATGCTGGCCCTGCTCTTGCAACTCCCCTACACCCATACCACGACTCCCAGGTTGAGAAACACTGATTTAGAGGAGTTGACATCCCCTGAAAAACCTCTGCATACCCGCAGGGGTTCACATACCACTGGTCGGGAACCACTGGCTTAAAACAATATCAAACTCATTTCCTCTCACCCAGTTAAAAGTTTTGATCTTTTAGCCAGGGGTTTTGGGGAGTTAGGGCAGGAGGTTAAAACTCAAAAGCACTTACCAATTGCCTGACCAGCAGGCAAAAAGTAACGTCCCTTCACTTGAGACACCAAGTTTCAGAGCAGAGAGAGGAGATGGGAGTATGCAGAACTGAAGCAACAAATGATTGCACTAAGGGAACGTGATCTCATTAAGAGAGCTATTGTAAGTAAACCACAATTGTTATCTAAATAGAACTGAATCATTACTGGAAACGCTGCTGGTGCATTTCTTTTTCCACTGGACAAAAGAGAAGAAAAAAGCAGGCTCTTAAGGTGGCAACGGTTTTATATCGGAATCACACACTCTAATCAATGGGGAGTTCGGAAGAAGGAAAAATAAATAAATAAAAATCAATGGCAAACAGCACTTACACCTCACCTGTATGCTGGTTTCTGCCCGTTTCATGTACCAGGAGTTTCTTCTCTCTTCCCTTCCTAACACAGATCCCCTCAGTGTTGGCTCCCAACTATAGTTTAACACGTGTTAGTCGGTTGAGATGAACCTGAAGTGGGGTGGTGCTCAGTGTTCACGCTCAACTAACCCTACAATTTGCCCTGTCTACAGTTGGATTTTAAAACCTAACTGCTATTACGTTTTTAAAGCATCCCTTTCACCCTAGTGTGGAGAGGTCCTTGGCTGCTCCAGCCCTGCCTCATTCAATCATTACCTTCTTTGAGGCAAACGGCTATGAAACAAGTAACACATTAAGGACAGCCACCTCCCACAAAATAAACCCCAAGGGGGAAAACCTTTAGAGATCTGAAATGGTGGCTCCAATTACCCAAACCCCTGGATTAGGTTGCTTTTCTTTGCTCATTAGCTGCTTTTATCCTTATTCCTACCTTCCACACACAAACACACTCCTCTCGTCTACTGTCCCACCTTTGTGGCAGTCTACATTCAGGCCAAGAAGAGCTCCAGGAAACCCACCCATCAGGGCATGTGGACTTTATGAAGTTCACAAAAACACGCTTAAGTCTAAAACAAAACACCACACACTGAAATCCAAGGAAGAGACTAGGCCAGTCTGAGGTGCATGGTCAAGCCACTGAGGAGATGGTAAACTTAAAAACAAAGACTGAAGATCTATGTTAAACTCACTATAGCTCCCAACATCTCCTCTGACAGGCCTCAAATCTGCCAGAACAAATCTACTCAGGCTGCGATCTTAAGGGACTATAGTCTGATCATGATGTGTAGTCTCCTCCTCAGAACAGGCCAGATAGTTTCACCCAACAATTCCTGCATCAAGGCCAATAACTCAGGACTGAACTAAAGCATTTCCAGCGGACCGGTGTGGTTTAGGTGAGGCTCAAGGTTGGATTTTTAAGGGGAAGCTTGCATCCACATGAGAACTGTTCAGAGACTAGCATCTCCACATTAGTTGTATCTTGCTCTACAGATCCTCAATGCAACCATCATGATCCCCCACCAAGAAAGGGCCCTATGAGGGAACACAGAGTACTTTATTTCTCTCAGTCAGGATGATGAATGGCAAAGGATGATTGGGTGTGTGCCCCACACAGGCCCTGATGGGGTTAATGTGGCTCTGAGAGACCAATTGTGGTACCCGGCTGCACCTGGGGAGAGAGAGTCAGGATTAACTGACCATGAAGCCCAGTTGGGCAACAGCAGGCTGGTTATGATAGAGAGAAGGTGTGAGACGGAATATCCCTTTTTTTTGGACCAACTTCTTATGGCGAAAGAGACAAGCTTGTGAGCTACACAGAGTTCTTCTTCAGGTGACCTCTGAGCACTGGGTACCTTGAAAGCTCGCCTCACCCACCTTGTCTCGTTAATATCCTGGGACCAACACGGCTGCAGCATCACTGCAAATGACCTATTATACCACGAGGAAGTTGGTAGCAGAAGAGGGACACGGGGAAGGAACCAACAGTCACTTTCTGGGAACAGAGAGGTCATGAGGAGGAAATCCAGGACAGCGGAGAGGGTAGTTAGTGTAAGTAGTTTCCTAGCCCTGAAAGAAGAGTCACAACCCAGAGAAGCTATGGGGAAGAAATTCTGAGAAAGGCTGGGGAGGAAGAAACCCAGAGGAGGACTGTGGAGACATCGGCTGCTGGTTACAGGATCCCTGGGCTAGCACCCACCTGTAGAGGGAAGGTCCCAGGTTTCCCTATTAAGCACTGGGAAAGTGGCATAAAGCCCCTTAACCAAAGGGAACAAGGACATGCCAAGGGGGTGCCTAGATCATGCATCCCAGAATTGATGCTGAAGACCTGTTGTAAGGGCATTAGGCTGGTATCGGTCTAACTTTGTTACCCCAGTGCTGGAGAACATAAATACTGCAGCCTGGCCGGAGGGCCGCGTTATGAACGAGACCTGGCCACAAGAAGACACTCCCACAGCGAGTGAACCCCTTTACACAGAGTTTTTTCTGCTCTCCCAGTCCCTCCCCTGCAATGAGCTTCCCATAGCGGTCTTGCACAGCGACAATTCCCCGTAAAGATGGCCTGAGTTTGTAGATTGGCTCAAAACAAATTAAGCGTTCTTGTAGTTTAGGCTTAACCTCAGACAGACCGTTTTTGGAAGGGGTGGGGGAGGAAGGAGGGAGCGCAAATCTCTGCAATAGCCAATATATATACTGTGCACACACCCACACTAAGACAAAAGGCACTGTTGTTGTGACCACTTTACTGTACTTTCTAATGTGTGTTTGCACAGCTTATGAAGAATTATTTTGTAACAAGTTCACAACTGCTCCAGTCTCCCTGGGTGAATAACTTCTCACCTTCTTTGTTGTATTGGAATGGCCGAAGACAACACAAAGTGTTGAAGAGTTTACATTTATAACTGCAGGAAGGGAAACAGCTGTATCTTTAATTTATCAAATGGCCAACTTTATAGCCAAATTTAGCTCTTTTTAACAATGCTCATTTTGAGTGCATCTACTTACTCTTTAATCTTCTATGGATAAAGCCTCCTTTCAAACAAAAGTATTCCTAGTAAAAAGACTATTTCTGGCCAATTGGTTATAAAGACATTCAAACAAGATTCTTATGTTTTTAGGACGACTAGTAACTTCATTCCAGCCAGTAAAACCCCGACGAAATCTGTATGTTCCAAGAATGCTGAATTGAACCAGGTTCAACCATTAAACAAAAAAAAAAGCCCACAAAAGACATTAGAAGTGAAACATTCCTATTGAAATCCATGTATTCTTTTAAAATGCCATTATCAGAACCTGCAGCATCAGCTGAGCATGATTTGCAACCTCCCAGTGGGACCTGGAACATGGAATTTTCTATACCAATTTGTCAAAACCACCACGTGAAGATTCCAGCTTATTCGTTTGTAAAGTTAGATTCTTTGGCTAGAAAATCCCTTAAACTCCTAGAGTATGTGGAGCTGAGGGGATTGCTACTTTTTTAGGAGAACATTAAATCCATTCCATTTAAACACCTACACGCTAAAGACAAATAATTGCCATTTGAAACTACCGGAAGTAGAGTGGTGCCTTTAGCTGTCTTCGGACCTTTGTTTTAGATGCCTTTTTATTTTTGGCTCCATAAAAAAATCCTGTCGTCTAATCCCCCTTCTAAAGCACTGCCATCAATCCAAGTTCTCACCTATGCTCAGCTGTATGTACACCGTGTTCAATAGCGGCTATTCCCGTACATTTCCAGAAGGGAAGAAGCTTGAATACTTGCTACAGTGAGCTCTCCCATGTGCAATAACCCGCAGGAAAAGTATCTGGGGGTGCCAGTTACATGGAGGAGAAGCAGCACTACTCTTCTCTACTGTACATATTTAATTGGCACTCCACTCCCTCTGTTCTTGTTCTTTTACTAGTGGAGCAATAACCCACCCTGGGACATGCCTACCTTCAGAAGTGCTCCAGTGTATGTCAGGTCATTAAGGTGTATACAGTGGGACACCACTAATTCCCCTACACAGAAACATGCAGACATCATGTTTTGGAGGATTAAAGAAAGCCAGATGTGCCCCTGTTCCTACAGAAGCAGACACACAGACATTACAGAACTATGCAAAGACAATACTGGCAGGGCACAAAGGTGCTTTGATGGGAGAAATCAGCATAGTGGAACAAGCGGACATTTGATTTCCCCTCCATTCAAAATAATTGGTGAAGCCTTTATGGACCAAATTTTCATGAGTAGGCACATCAATTTTTGAGGGCACAGACACACCAGGAAGAGTCTGATTTTTATACAGTGTGGCTCAGGGCTTTCTGCAAAATCGGGTCCCTTTCAGGTGTTTCAAGTTGGGCACTCAAAAATCATTCGTCACTTTGGAAAATTTAGGTCAACGTTTCTGGAAGAGCATTACAAACCATAAGGAGTTAAATACAGTACTTACTATATTCACTAACCCAACCGCGACCTTTAGGAGAAAACAGCTATTGGTTACTGTGGTTCTTTAGAAATTCAATTACCAAAGCCAATTTCCTATGAATATACGAAAAACCAGCAGCATTAAAATGAAGACACAGTGTTGACAGTGTGGAAGTCTCACAAACTTTTCACTTTCTGAACACTTCAGGGTATTCCCTATGAAAAGAATCCTTAGTCCCACAAACTGCTAGGAAATATTTTACACATTTTATCATCGCTTGCAACCATCTGCATTTGCTTAAAAAACAGACAATTCTCATTTTCTAAACGGGACAACACGAAGAGAAATACTTCCTCAAAATGTCTCATTCTGGAGCAACTTCTTTTGACTGAACACATTCCGTTATCTAAAGTGATAAAGTGCACATTCAAGTCAGTCAAAGTCAACTACTGTGAACACAAATGCGATTTATTCTTTCTGGTTTACAAATTCAACAACAGATAACATTCTATTAAAAGGTACACTTGTCAAGGTTGAAGGCACATATTTTGTGCACCTAAAAAAAAAAAAGCCACAGTATTTCATTTCCTACAACCTTCTTGAGTCCAGAAAAATCTGTTTCACTTTGAAAAGTTAGCCATCAAACTATTGTTTTTATAGTACAAATCAGCATTGGGGAACCCTAAAACAATATGACACACACGCTCACAATATATATTTAAAGAAATGCAAGCATGCTGCCGTCTCCACAATCAGACAGTACTCGGACAGTGCGTTCCTTCTCACTTCTTTTAAACGGAGAGATGGAGAAATCCTTTGAGGGCATCTGGTCCATTTCCCAGCCAATGCAGGATTGTTTCCTAACTTACTCTCCTAGTCTGCTTTTTCCAGTCTAGCTTTAAGATTCTTGGGCACAGGGATTTTCATATTTCTCTTGGGGGATTCCAATTACATAGATCTCACTGTGAAGCCTCATTATTTAGCCTAATTTCACCCCTCCCTCCTTGTTATACTCCATCCTGCTTGGGGCCTTTTGTGAATAGCGCTTCTGCTGCCACGCAGGCACAAAACCCCCCTCCCACCCAGCAAAATACAGACATACACGCGCCCATTACAGTGAACCACACTTTGTCGTCTCCCAGGTAATAGGCTGAATGCCACAAGGGGACCTGGCAAAGTACAATGGGTATTTTAGGGATTTGGGTAAGAAATAAAAACAACAGAGGGGAGTTACCTACATAATCCCAAGAGAAAAGCACAAAGAATGTGAAAAATGTTGAGAGTTTATTACCCCTACTGACTAACATTAATAAAATCATCAAAGTCCTCATAAACAGTTCTCTACCCAACTGTACCTAGTTGAGTTCTTTTCTCTGCACCCTAGGAAGCGGGGCCTATTAACACAGCAGTCATCCCTTCTTCCCAAGGGAATGTCATTGCTTGTGAAAGGTGCTCGGTTAAACGTTAGACAGAAAAGTTATGTATTAAAATCACAGAAGCTGTTAGCGGTTACGGTTCAGGGCCACTGTGATCATCTAGATGGACTTCCTGCTTCACACAAGTCAGAACATCCTCCTGAGATTCCTGCCTCTAACCCACCAACTTGCACCTGAACTAGAGTCTCTCTTCTAGAAAGCCATCCAAGCTCTATCTGAAGATGTCAAGTGATGGAGAATGTAACGCATCCCTCCATAATCCGTTCCAATGGTCAGTTACCTGACTGTGCAAAAGATGTACTTGGCACTGTATTGGGAACAGGCTTCCTCTGCTCTCAAGGAATGAGAAGGCGTAAGTACCCCCACCTCCCTTCAAACCTTGGCTTCTCTACCCATCCTACTGCTGACCAAAGTATCAACTGTAAAGGCTGTTTTTTTCCCTCCATGTAAGCTCCAGTGTGATATGGAAACCAACAACTCACTTCATATGAAATGGGCTCCAGATAATTTACCAACACCTGCTAGCCACAAGTGGAAATGCACTTCCACCCAGAGCTTTATTAGGGCAACGCCAGGCGCACCCCCAAGTTGCTGGGAAGGGGAAAGGCCCTGGGATTCTGGCCAGACTGTGCCTTTGGGCTCTCCTAGGGCAGTGGTCTCCACAGCGGGGTGCGTGCACCCCAGTGGGTGTGCAAGACAATCCATTGGGGGGGGGGGTGCTAAAAGGGCATTCATGTCTATAATTTATACATAAATAAATATGTATATTGGGGGTGCGTACGCAAAACTTTTTACTGATAGGGGTACGCGATCAAAAAAGTTTGGAGACTACTGTGCTATGGGACACTTTCTTTTGTACTGGCCTCTTGTTCAGATGTCACTGATAATCTGGAAGGCCCTTCCCCCATCTATAGTGGCAGGAAGGAAGGTGAACCTCTCACCTGCCCTTCTGAACCCTAAAATCTGCTGGATGCCGTGTCTGGTCCAGTAGAGGGAAATGGCTCTCTACAACTCTAACACCAGCCTTCTGGCTCCTGTGTGGGAAAGAGGTCTCTGCTATTCTTCCATCCGCCCCCCCAGCCTTTTTTGGGGAGAAAGAGAGGGTGCTTCTCCCAAGGATATCTCCAGCATTGCCATCGGCTGCTGCTCATGCAAATGACATTCTTGTGTTGACTTCATTTCCCTCTTCAGTTATAAAGGATAAGCCACCAAAATGCAATGCGATTTCACGTGCAGCCACCGCGGGTCTGGAATTAGAAGCTAAAGCACCACTTCTGTTCCTCCACCTCCGAAGAAGCACCCCTTCCTTCCACTGGGGCACCCAAGCTGAATCCCAAGCTTCTGCAGTAATATCCCTGGTGAATATCCAGTCCTGGCCTTGTCCTAGTTCACTTTTAGTGGAGGATAAAAAAGGCTCTTGACATATGAAAGCCACAGAAAGTCTCCCTGAAATTACAATATTAAAAAACAATGTTTGTGTAGATGAGGCCTCATGCACGCTGTCATTCAGTCCTAACCGACGCTACATATCTAAGGACACATCTGATCACTTCAGGCAATTGTAACAATAGATAATGATTTGACTATAAATTGCATGAAATGGAATAACTGCTTATTCTGGCACAAGGAACAGTACTTTCTACAAAGCGCCTGCCAAGGAAAACGATACTCCCACTCCGACCGGACCATCGCAAGCAGTCCCTGTGAACCACATGCTTAACACTGCAGTTTGCAAAGGCACACACTGCTGCCGCCTAACAAAAAACACTGCTCCAAAAACTTGAAGAGGAGAAAGTACCGTTCAATGTGAACAACAGTCAGAGAAGTTAGTCATGTTACATTGATGACTTCCTAAAATTAAAAAGGTGACAAGGGCAGAAAAGTTTTACATCTTATTAACAGAGGGCAGGGGGAAGAGAACATTTTTTTAAAAAAAAATAAGAAGTAAATTTCCATCACAGCCATGGAGGTGCGTCTTGGGACAAGCCTGATCCCCAACCACAAGCAGTAACTTACTCTGGGAGCAAGACGACTCTCTCCTTACTCTAAAGCGATGCCATACTAACCACTTTAAAATGACAATGGCATCCTCTAGAACCACACAGATTCAACACTGAACTTAGAGATTTGCAACGTGCGGTGGGAACAGAACCGTAACCAAGTACCCTTTCCTCCAGAAACAAAGAAAAATATATCATCATTTGGTCAAATGTAAAAAGCAGCGCCGTTGTATTTCAACAGCATCTTTATGAGCCATGTAGAGGAAAGGTGGCATCCCTGCCAGAGACGTAATCATCATCACAGGAGAGAGACAAACTGCAACCAGAGGCAAGGAAATCCTCCTCGTGGATTCACAGACCAAGACTCTGAACCCATCCAAGGGGCATGTTACGAGAGCTCTAGCCCTGAGAAACTTCAGGCCACGGCGTCACATTTTCAGAAATGGATCCTTGTCGGATTACACCCCCAACAAAATACAAGCCAGAATTGATTTGCACAGTGTACACCTAGATCTAACATCACCATGAGCCTCAGAACATGCATCCGTCCACCATTCTTATTTCTCACATTACACAATGAACCATCTTTAGCAGTTTCTCTGTGAACCAGAAAATACAGTGGTGGCCATTATAAAAAGGCAAAGCTAAAGATAGGTATGGGAATTTTAGGTCTGGCTTGGTTATTTTTAACATATGAAAGGTACATATTATAAACACATGGCCACAGGCAGAGTACAGGACTGCATTCGCTCTCTGGGCACCCTAGCCATTCCCAATATACTCCAGCTGCACTCTTGCAATGTGTGTCATCAGTAGAGCCAGGAGTGAATCACAGTTCGTGTTCTCTCAGAGCCACCTATTATTTTATAGGTAAAGAACAAGTTTCCCTTTGATACTGAGACTACCAGTTTCTGAGAGTCCGAATCCCACAATTACTGGGATGCACTGTTCCCTCCAAGCTGTGCGCATGCACAAAGATCCTAAACCCAGCACACAGGGCGAAACACCACGCACACAAAAAACTGCACAGAAGAAATTTTTTGCGCACATAACCTGTCAAAAATTAGAACACTGCTGGGATGCCCCGTAACAGAATAGATACAGTAGACTCTCGATTATCCAGGATGATGGGGAAAAATAGAATTCTGGTTAATAAAATCCTGGATAATCACCATCTATAGGAAATATGGGGAGTGGGGGTTGGTTCACCAGCCACGCTGTGCCGGGGAGAGGGGGTGTTGGTTCAGTGGCTGCCCTGCACCCTGGTGGGGGTTTTTTGTGTGTGCGCTTGGGGCGGCAACGAAGCCACAGCTGGCCCTGGGTGTATTTTTTTTGACATCCTGGTTAATCCACATCCTGGTTAATCGAGAGTCTACTGTACATTACATATTAATCCTACCATAAGCTTCAAGACAGCGACAACACCATTTGGGTTATAGGTGAGATCTGGAATAGGATGTTAAAAATCTCATTGATACAATTCCTTAGAGCAAAGCCATCTGCAGAGGGAATTATGGAATGCCTACATACATATTTTTAAGTCAAATTTTGTTACAGCTGAAGGAGATAATTAACATAAAAAGTAAAGTTCCATATATTCTACTCTGCAAGTACACGTATCAGACAGCTTTTCCCGAGCATTAAGCAAATATGAATTGGTCAGCAGCACAACTGTTATAAGTATTACTTCATGTTACCTGTTGAAAGGAAATTACCATTTACATTAGCAGGAAAGATTACACTGTTCATAGATAATAACCTACCACTTATGGATACTGTACTTAGGTTCTAACCTTGGTCTAAACCAATTTTAGATGTAACTCCTCGGTGACTATGAACAGGCAATTGCCAGTGAATATTAATATTGTGTAATATAAAATGCTGCAGATAAAAAAAACTTCCCGGTAGAATTTGACTGTTTTAGTTAGAAGACGAGGAGAAAAATAACGGTTACACATACCCAGTTCTTCCATGGAACATAAATACAGTGAGAATATATCAATATATACATATGACCCACTATTAAGTTAGAGAATCACTTTATATGTATTTCTATTAAGAATGTGAGTTTCATGGGCTTTATTAGACAGAATTATATTAATTTAATAACTGCTAACAGTTCATCCTTCATTTTAACAATTGTGAAAGTGCAAATTAGGCGCTCAGCCAGATGAGCTGAGAACAATATCAAACCACCAAAATAAACCTACACAAGCTTCCTTCATAATCCAATCTCGGTTTCATTCCTCCAAGGCACCCATCTACCTAAGGCAGCAAAGGGCATCCCATCAGGATCATCTGATTGTGGGCCGGGAGACATTTTGCTGGTGTTGACAATCCACAGGCACGGCCCCCCGCAGCTCCCAGTGGCCGTGGTTCGCCGTTCCCGGCCAACGGGAGCTGCGGGACGCAGCAGCCAACTCATCCCTACTGCCTGCATCGCTTCCCACAGCTCCCTTTGGCCAGGAACGACGAACCTTGGCCACTGGGAGCTGTGGGAGGCAGTGACTGCGGACGGCCAACACCAGCAAACATCTCATGGCCTGCGATCAGGTCACCCTGATGGGCCATGCAGGTTGCCCACCACTGACCTAAGGCATCCTGAAACCGGGTGCAGAATTCACTCCATCAGAAACTCAACACAGCAGCTCTTTAAGGCCTCAGTCCTGCAGCTGACTCAGTCCCTGAACCCCCGGGGCTGTGCACCCACATCGTTGGGTTGTTTTGGGGTGTCATGTTTTTAAGATTCAGGGTCTAAGAGTTTTCTGGTTTAAGTTCCCACCGTTTTGATTGTAGAGCTGGCACGACAAAAAAAACCCACACGCGCACACGGCCACAACTTTCAGGAAATGTTTCAGAAACTTTGTCTGTGCTACTACAACAAGAAGTTTGCAAGTGACCGAAGAATCAAACCAAATCTAATTGTCAAACTGCTAAAAATAACTAACTCATTTCAATAATAAAAATTCAGCATGGCAATAAGCTGCCCTATTTCTGTGCTTTGTATACCAGTACCCCCGCATCACAGCCCCAAAATGTTGCCCCCCGAAGCACACCCTTTTAAATAAATCCCTTCCTCCACACACATGTTTTAGTGACTTGTTAAATTCTGGCAGACAACACTCTTAGCAGTTTTCATAAATGCCCCAAAGGGATACAGGTTAAAAGATTTATATACAAAAATTACTGCGTTGCTGAAACTTGCTTCTTGCCATGTAGCCAAGATTTTGCATATGGCATTTTCAATTCCCTTTCTTACTAGTCTTATTAGTGGACGAAAATATGCACCTTGTACATTCTAAAGCAAGCAGAATATCAGGGGCTTGCCAAAGTGACTTACTCTTAAAGAGTTACAAAAAACTATAACAACTTGCCCCCATCTGAAAATGTAACAAGTACAGTAGTATCTAAGAATTAGAGAGGTAGCCGTGTTAGTCTGGACGAAGAGTCCTGTGGCACCTTAAAGACTAACTAAAGTATTGATGCATAAGCTTTCGTGGGCTAATATTATTGCAACCTCTATTTTTATCCCCTGTGTTCACATGAGAGCGCTGCGTCACATTCACTATTTTCCATATAATTATCACCTGGGCCCAATCCTATATCAGATCCACGCTGACAGATCCTTAACCAGCATGGAGACCCACTGAAGAGGATAGTGGATGGAGCTCTAAGGGGTCATATAAAGATATGTTTATTTGGCTCTGATTGCACGATTGTGGCCTCAGTTTCCCCTGTTTGTGTGGGACATTGAAACAGCAAGAAGGAAGAGAGAATGGGGGGGGGGGGTGTTTAAAATACAAAGATTAGGCAGGTGAGATGTAGTATCTAAAACTAGTTTTCACTTTAAAATTAACTGGATTTTAACGTGTACTGTCCCTTTAAGGCACTAAAATATTCACAATTCATTTAAAAAAAATAAGATTCTTGGTTGCCTCCTCTAAATATGTTTAGCATTAAGATGGCATCTATGGTTTAAATTTCCAGGACCTGTCGCTTTGTGAATAAGGCCGGATGCTGTGATTTCACTTATCCCTGGGGAGACAGGGACAGAACCTAATTAACACTTTTGATGAGTAAGTTGAACAAGACGGCCCTCTTTTTGTTAAATAATCTCTTGTGACTATCACATTTCTCTGACGTCTTATTTCAAAAGCACAGGGTCAAGCTGACAGCCCTGTTAGGACCCGAAATGGAAGTCCGGTCAGCATGATGTACCCCTGACACCCTCGAAAGCACATCAAATCACCTTAATTATGATACAGAAATGAAGACGAGGTCAAATCCTCAAGCTACAGTGACTTCTGGACAGCCGGCGCAAACCTAGTGTTACACTGATCCAAGTGCTGATCTTAAATCAACACAACCTTATTTTGAGCAAACCATTTTAAAAAGCACAGGGGAAGGGGGTGGTAGCAGAATGTTTTAACTTAAAGTATTAGGGTGTTTCTCATTAAAGCATTTCTCGAAGAAGTAAAGAGACCCATGAGTTGATTCCAACAGCTGTATGCTAAATGCATCTCACAATGCTGACAACATAAAAGTACAACTGACTGAAATCATTTGAGTTTGTGTCAGCGAAGAGGATAATGGATGCATATTTGGAGGGCACAGCAATGGTAAAGATTACCCCTGCTTCTATATTAGCAGTCTAAAGGTATTTACTCGGGTCTGTCTGTGTTGTGACAGTGTCCTAGACTGAAATCAATGCCTCTAACACTCCACATTTTTGAGCCATTCAGTCATGCATTTTTGTTATTGTTGAAAGTAGTGCGAAATTGCAGCCCATGAGCTGGAGTCTTTGGTGGTCTCCCAAGGATTCCAGCTAAAAAAGCACTTCCTTTGTTCCTCGGGAGACTGCAGTCCAGTAGGTCATTCAAAAGGGGAAATAAAAGCAGCATCCCTGGGAGGGAGATGAAGGATGAAACAAAAAGAATAAAATGTTTTGGGTGTGAGCACATTAACTACCATTTCCTACTGCTGGCTACTAATAACACTCCTGTCCTTAGACGGGCATGTATTTGTGGACCAATGTGCAAAACTGTTCCTCAGGATGCCATTTTGCAAAAAGGACAGTTTGACTTCATATGCTGGCACTGAACTTAGTCTATACAGTGGAGAGAGCCATTTCTTGCATACAATTTGTTTTAAGGACTCCTGCGTAGACAAAACACAGATACATTCACCACCAGCAGTTGAGCAACAATGCAGGTTTTTCTCCTGAAGAGGAGCCAAGGATTCAAAATCCACCCTGTTGGCATCATGCAACTTGAACAGGATCGCCTCTTCGAAGCGTAAGAATGAGACACAAACTTAAAGACAACAGTGTTCATAAATGCATCAGGGGTCAAAATGCATTCACGGGTTTCCAGGGTGAATCTTGGCTAACTCCACTTTTGCTGGGGGAGGGGCTGAAAACGGCTTTCAAGATTAAGTAAATAAATTGTTGCATCAGCAGCACCTATGTGAGTTTGCTAAAAGACAGACAGTTTAAGGGCACACGGTGCCGAATGGGTTTTGTACAAATCATTTGGTAACTGCAAAGACAGAGCAAAGTGACATAGTGTGGAAACCAGGACTGGATCAGCCACACTGTAAAAAGTCCTCTTGCTGTCTAATAAAGAGCTGCTCTCTTTGCTAGTCCAAGTCACCACAGAACTTCATGAACTAGAGGAAACGGTGACGACTAAGTAAAAATGGTGGAGAGTAGCAGTCTGTGGGCACAAAATCCCATTCCATTCTTTACTGTCTGAAACCACTCCAGGGACTCTGAAATCACTGAATTCTTCATTGCTTTTCTCTCCTCCTGCCTCGCCAAGGTTAACCTAGGAAAGGTTCTTACTAACCGGGTAGTTCCCCCAAACTCCTGAAATGTTTCTTAAACCTGTTGCTCTGACAGAACCAAAATTGAGGATTTTCCGGAGCACTTCAGAGCCAAGACCCCAAACCCAGTATGGAGTGGACATGGTTTCCTGGCATCAGTTATTACAGATTTCATCCTCACAGCTTCCTTTAAATCATGTAGGAAGGTGGGGGGGGGGGGAGGGGATTTGGGAATTCTTCACAAAATATCCTTGAGCGAAAAAAGTCTCCCTAAATCCCCTCCAGCAAAGGGCTCTCTCCAAACACCTCAAGTGCAAAAACGTGAGCAGGACTAGCCCTGCCGCATTTGCATGACCATCTCCAAACAAAGCTGAAGATTTCCTGCAATCCGTCTTTTCAAACGCCCGTAATTGCATGTGCAATTAACCCGAAGGTCAGGAGAAAAATCTTTCAAAATACCTTCCTCAATTCTGGCCACATTCTTCCAGCTTTTTCCACCGGCTGGACTCCGCTTTCAACTCCCCCAGAGTGGATTTCCAACCACACATTTCGGAGCGACAAAGTAACTCGCCACCGCCGAGTGTTTCCTGCCTGCACCGAGCCGGGGCTTGGGGACAAAACACACCCCGCCGCTTCGGAACAGGGGGAACTTCCAGGGGAGCCGGGACCCCGCACGTTCCCAAGTAACTTTCTTCGAGCGCGGCTCTCCCGGGGCGAGGGGGGGTCTGCCCGGGAGCCTCCCCCCGCCGCTCGGCGGCAGAGGAATCCCAAGCGGAGAGGAGCCCAGCCCGGGCTGACAAAGGGAAGGAGCCCGAAGTCACCACGGGAACGCCGGCCGGCCCCCCGCCCCGGGCTGCCTGCGGGTGTCCCCCCCCCCTCATGCGCACCGCTGCAATCCCCCTGCAAACGCTGGATTCCCCCCCCCCGCAACCCCCCTGCAAACCCTGCGTCCCCCCCCATGCAAACCCCCTGCAAACCCTGCGTCCCCCCCCATGCAAACCCTGCATCCTCCCCCCGCGCCCCATGCAACCTCCCCTGCAAACCTCGGATCCCCCCGCCACCCCCTGCATCCTCCCCCCGTAACCTCCCCTGCAAACCTCGGATCCCCCCGCCACCCCCTGCATCCCCCCGCGCCCCCTGCAACCCCCCCCCCCCGCAAACCCCGGATCCCCCTGCAACCCCCCCCAACCCCCTCTGCAAACCCTGCTCCCCCCCCGCGCCCCCTGCAACCCCCCCCCCCGCAAACCCCGGATACCCCTGCAACTCCCCCCCCCCCCGCAAACCCCGGATCCCCTCCGCGCCCCATGCAACCCCCTCTGCAAACCCCGGATACCCCTGCGCCCCCTGCACACACCCCCCCCCGCAACTCACCGTTGATCTCGTGGCTGGGTGCATCGCCCTGCCCGAAGCCCCTGGCCACGTAGAGCCGCCGGACTTCGGAGCAGTTTCTGGACTTGAGCTCGGCGGCCAGCAGCGGGAGGCTGCAGGCGGCCAGGGCGCACAGGAGCGGGGGCAGCAGGCAGGCGCTCCGCCGGGGCATGGTGGAGCCGGGGGCCGGCCCGGGAGCGAGGGGCGAGCGGGGCGGCTGCAGCAGCGGGGCGCGCTCCGGGCCCGGCGCTCGCTGGCTTCACTGAGCGGCCCGGCGTGCGGCGGCGCGGGGCGAAGTTGGGGCCGGACGGGAGGTGGGGGGAGGAGAGGGGAGGGACCGGCCCCCAGGAAAATCAGGAGCCGGGATCGCCCGCCTGGCAGGGCGGAGCCGGAGCCGGAGCCGGAGCCGGAGCCGGCCCAGAGCGGGTCCCCTCCCACCGCCTGGGGAAGGCAGCTCCCTACCTGGCCCGGCTCCCGGGGGGAGGAGTCTGCCCGCGGCGTGACTCCGGAGTAGCCGGCACGGCTCTGCACGGGGCGCGGCCCGAGTTCCGAGAACCCCAGACCCAAAGCGAAACCCCGTCCTGCTGGAGGAGGGGCGGACCCCCTGGATCCGGCCCGGGACACCGGGCCTGAGCTTCCCCCCCCAGCTCTGGATCTGGATCTGGGCAAAGTGGAGCTAGCCCAGCCCCCTTGGATCCAAAGTCCCTCCAGTCCCTAGGGGCAGGTTCAGGCCCAGCTGGGAACTCCCAGCTCCGGCTCTAACAAACCCCCCAATGTAAAGCGAAGTTGCAAGGTTTGAGGTTGAAAATGCTGGTTTTCTACCTCCACCCAGAAATTGGCTCAGCGCTACTTGAAGGCTAGACCAGGAGCATTGCCAGGCTGATGAAACTCCGCACCCCCAGCTGCAGGCCTGCACTGTGAAAATGTTGCTCGGGACTAATCAAAACTGACTTGATTTGTCCCGACCCTCCTCTGGGAGGTGGAACTGGTCTCTGAACACTGTGCCCCCCCTGCTTTGATAGGCCATGGCTCCACTCGTCACCACGGGCAGTTTATATCTATTTGGTGCCTGCGTTTATTGAGGAAAATAAATGTAAAACGCTTCATACCACTGCAAAGATCACGTGATCTATAAGGGTCCCCACCTTAACAAAGCATTTACATGCTGGTGTTGTTCAGAGGATAAACACTCCGGTTACAGCAAAGGCTTAACTAGTCTATTAATGAAGAGAATTCCTCAAAGGACCAGAAAAAAATACCCAATTCCCTGACAATAATACCCAGCATCATAGAACGTTTTGCACTCCTCTGGTGAAACATAAAATACGTGCAAAGCTTTTTCACCAACATGATATTTATGACGGTGCCCTTGTTACAGACAATGGTGTACAAGGCCATAGGCCGGTGTTGGGGGCAGTTCTCATCTCTGCCAGGGTCTTCCTGCCTGATCTTGGGCAAGTCACTTAGTCTTTGAACTCCTCAGTGCCTCTTCTGTAAAATGGAAGTAAGGCTCCTCCTATCCATAGCAGCCGCTTCAGGGCAGTGCCTGTTGCTTACTACAAGTCTGTACCATGCCTAGCACATCCAGGCTTTGCTCATTGAACCTATCGACCCAGGCTCGAAGGCTCATTTCCGTAGGCTGTATAAATAGACCCTTAGCACTACCATAATGCATAATAATAGATTGCCGTAAGGCAAGTAACACCTTCCTTCCCCCCAAGGTACAGTTGGAAACTGTGTATTTCAGTGTGACCAGGATGAGTTTCCTGCCCCATTAAGATGCAAAGGCTTGCGGGTGTAATTTTTTAAACAAGCGTAGTTTTTGGTACATCCATAACAGTACGACTTTAACTCACATACATCACGGATTTCCTTTTTACCGCCCCACCCCCCATCCCTACTTTTCTAACATCTTTTTACACTGGAAACTGTGCACAGGCTGATAAACCACAGCCAAAAAAAAAAGTTCTCTTTTATTAAGTGAAATGTAATACCCGTGAAAGGTTAAGAGACCGTCAGAATTGGAAGATGAAGCCCTCTATTCATTTCCCTGCCTTGGGCCACTCGTACAGTAAAGGCATTGCCATTTTGCCCTACCCATGACCCACTATGGGAACAAGATACTTGTTCAGCTCCAAGCTTTTCATGCGCAAAGAGTGCACGTCCCACAACCCTATGTGGGGCACTTTGTGTAACGGGGCCTATTGTAAACGAGGAATGAAAGCAAAAGCGGCAGAAAGCCATTCTACCCTCACCCGCTTCTCCGGGGCTAACAGGAGAAAGGAGACCACTTCTTTGGCCATCCCACGGCATGGTGCTCTGTTTGGAAGGGACAAAGTAAGCTGAGCAGCCCTCACCCTGCTGCACATTTGACATAGTAAAGAACAAAGCT
Organism: Sternotherus odoratus; assembly: GCA_032164245.1. Taxonomy (NCBI): domain Eukaryota; kingdom Metazoa; phylum Chordata; order Testudines; family Kinosternidae; genus Sternotherus; species Sternotherus odoratus. The sequence continues at coordinate 82,873,158 of JAVMKO010000009.1, read as the reverse complement.
TCTTCAGCTGGCTAGCATGTGATAATGGCCTGAGGAAATTCTCCCCTCCCCCCCCCCCTCCAGTGAAGCCATTTTTAGTGTGGGGCAAATCCTCCAATCCTCACAGAGTCACCAAGGCCTTGAGGCTGCCCCGAGCAGCACCGGGATTTGAGGGATCTCATTGGAAGCCCAGGGCCTAAGTCTCCTCACTCAAGCTTCCCTTTCAATCAATTGTAGGTAGATGGGCATCTCACCCTTATTTGTGTGGAAGTTGCTCTCTCATGCCTGGGCTGACAAATGGGGCCACCGATTCTCCTGAAGTTAGTGTCGTACGAGTATAATCCTCTAGCATCTGCTCCTTGCAAAGTATGAGCAAGTTCTGTTTTTCATCGCACTACCTCCTCCCCATTCCAGCCTCTCTTTGGAGAGGCACTGCACGTTTTAAAGAGAACTCAGCAGGGAGCTGTGTACTTCTTATCCCAAAGTGAGAGAGAAAATGAGGGTGAGAAAGTCTGCATGATCTGAGACAGCTTGCCATTTGTTGCTTCCTAAATCCAGGAGAGAGGGGCATGGCATTATGAGAAACCGCCTGAAAAACACCAAGGGTTTGTTGGATAGTTAAGCAAGTTCCTATGTCAAAGGCGGAAACAAACCAATAAAGCTGGTCAAAACTTTTCATTCAAAATTGGTTTTTTCTTAAATTAATCATTTTTTCCCCAAAAAAATTCTGATTTCTTGAAGAAAACATTCCCCAAACTCCCCAAACATCCAGCCTCTCTCTCGTGGGTTTTCCTTGTTTCCCCAACTCAATCCTCCCTTTTTCAGTGTTAAAAGGGAGGAGAACTCAAAAATTGGGATTTGAGTTTTGAAAACTGAATAATGGGTTGTTTTTTTTCCAGCTTGACATGTTCTGATTTTAATATGGGGAAAGCCCCTCAACATTTGTCCACAAGCCAGACTTTCCCACTTCTCAACCCGGTCTATGAAACATATCTTGGACGTGGAGGGCCTGGGTTTCAGAGGTTCTGAGTACCACAGCTCCCAGTGATTTCAGTTAGTTGCAGATGCTCTGCACATCACAAACAAAACCAAACACCACCACCACACACATCAGGCTCCAAGTCTTGCTCTACTAATTAGTATGATTACTAATGGTCCTGCCATGAGGGCGGGGGACTGGACTAGGTGACCTCTTGAGGTCCCTTCTAGTCCTATGATTAGATGATGATACCCCAGTCCAAGACATACTTGGACCTTGTGAACGTTTGGACACAGCTCAAGACTGCTGGATCAGGCCTATCTCTAGTTACGGTGCCAGGAAGTGTAGACAAGTTGACATCATTCACACGGTGCCTGCAAGGAACCTCTTCCAGCAGATGCTATGCACTTTGCAGAAGTTGGCATTTCAAATGTCTGCTGTCTGAGTGGGCTGATCTGCAGTTTTTCCTTTCTTCCCACTGAAATGCTGGTGAAAAGATGAGAAGAAAGGTTCTTCTTCGAGTGATTGCTCACATGCATTCCACTATAGGTCAGGCACGCGCTGCGGGCCTGGTTGCCGGGCAGATTTTTCCCCTAGCTGCAGACTGGGCGAGCAGGGAGCCCCCTGGAGTGGCGCCACTGAGGCACTCTATAAGTACCCCTGCGACACAGTCTGGCCCCCAGTTCCTTCTTCACCGCTCGCGCTGGTAGTCGGAACAGGAGTACTGCTCTTGAGCGTCCTCCTTATCTCCTAGCTGTTATTCCTATTGTTCTCATTAATAGTTGTTGTTAAGTAGTTGTTAAGTAGTTGTTAAGTAGTTATAGTGTAAATAGTTAGGTGCAGGGGATTTCCCTGCCACCGGAGCCATGTCATCCAAGGCTCCGGGATTCAAGCCATGTGCGGAGTGTGGGAAGCCCATGCCTGCGGGGGACCCACACTCCAAGTGCCTTAAGTGCCTCGGGGAAGCGCACTTGGCAGACTCCTGCAAGATCTGCAGGGCCTTTAAACCCAGGACCCGCAAGGACAGAGAATCCCGCCTGCGGCAGATCCTGTTAGAGGCGGCCCTCACTCCGGACTCGAGTGCGGCACCGGGCCCCGCACCCAAGCCGGCGAAAGCAAAGCCTCGGCACCGGTCGCGCTCCCCCAGCGCTAAGCGCAGGAAGGACTCGGAACCGCGCCCAGCATCGGCACCGGACCGCGTGCAGCCTCCGGCACCGCTCACGCGCCCACGGTCGCCGCCGGGGAGCCGACCAGAGGCACAGCCGCCCGCACCCGCACCGACGACTCCGGCGCCGCAGGAGGCCCCGTCGAGTCCGGTGCCAGTGGTCTCGCCACTCAGGGTGCCGATTCCGCAGCAGCTTCCCTCCACGCCGGAGGCGTTCGCTGCTGCGAGGAGGTTGCTCTCAGAGGACACCCCTCAGCAACCTGTCCGGTCTAGGGGCAAGCCGCCCATGACCGTGACGGAGATCGCGGCTCGAAGCCCGGTGGGGCACGGACGCCGATCGATCTCGCGGCGCCGATCTAACTCCCGGTACCGGTCAGCTTCCCGGCACCGGTCGCAGTCTCGGCGCCGCAATGAGTTGAGACCATGCTCCGGGTCTCCTCATGGCCGATCGCGCAGATCGCGCTCCGGCCGCCGGTCTGAGTCCTGGCGCCGGTCGGAGTCCCGGCACTCCCGCACGGACAGACGCCGGTCGTACTCCCGGCACCGGTCGCACTCCCGGCACCGGTCCGTCAGCTGCCACAGGGGCCGCTCTGGACGCCGTTCGCCGAGCCGCTCATCTTCCCGGCACCGCTCGTCGTCGCGGCACCGGTCACGATCGACACGGCACCGATCTCCTCGGCACCGTTCGTCGTCGCGGCACCGCAGACATCGGCGCTCCACATCCAGACGGCACCGCCGCTCGCCCCGGCACCGGACCTCATCGCGGCACCGGCGATCAGCCCGGCACCGGTCGTCATCGCGGCACCGTGGATCCCGCAGACGTGGATCCAGCAGTAGCCGTTCATCAGAGGGCAGTCGCTTCTCCCGGCACCGGTCGAGAAGCCCTCGGCGCCGCAGGCGTAGAGAGTCGGCTGGCACACAAACCCAGCTTGACTCTCCGCCCAAGGCCCTCCAGTCGGCCACCACAGCGGCTCCATGGCACTCCTCTGCCTCCGCGTCCCCTCCAGCTATGGGACCTGCCCCAGCCACCCTGAACCCGACCTGGCCAGAATGGGTGGCATGGGAGCATGACCAACCGGGGGAAACCCAGTCCGAGCCGGGGTTCCCAGTATGTGCTAGGGCTGCTCGGCAGGACCTACCAGGGCCATCCTTGGCCAGCCAGCCGTCGGCAATACACAGCCCCCGAGAGCCAGGGCCTTACGCCTCCCCAGTGGGGGTTGAGGTGGTGGCGGGCACCTCTTCCAACAGCCCGCCCGCCCTGGAACTCTCTAATTACCAGCACCTCCTCCAGGCAGTTGCAAAAAATATGAACCTGCCCCTTGAGGAGATCCAGATGGTGGATGACCCGGTCACCACCATGCTGACAAAGGGCACCCCGGCACGTGTGGCTGTGCCATTTATTAATACAATTAAAGCGCACACCACGTCGGTTTGGAAGACCCCCGCCTCCATCCCCCCCACCGCACGGGGGGTAGAGAAGCGCTACTTTGTCCCGGCCACGGGATATGAGTACTTGTATGTTCACCCTACGCCCTCCTCCCTGGTGGTGGAGTCGGTGAACAATAAAGAGCGCAATGGACAGGAGGCCCAGGTACCTAAGGCCAAAGAAGCCAAGAGGCTGGACCATTTTGGCAGGAAGGTCTACTCCTCCGGGGGCCTCCAACTGCGGGTGGCTAACCATCAGGCCCTAATGAGTAGGCACCACTTCGACACAGTGGAGGCCCTCAACAAATTCGAGACCGCTCTCCCCCAGGAGAGCAGACAGGAGTTTAGGGCCCTTCTGACTCAGAGCAGGGATATCTCGAGACACACCCTGCAAGCGGCCCTGGACTCAGCGGACTCGGCGGCCAGGACGATGGCCTCGGGCATAGCCCTTCGCCGGGCAGCATGGCTCTCCTCATCCAGCCTTGCCCCGGCGATGCAGTACAAAATCCAAGACCTCCCGTTTGAGGGACAGGCCCTCTTTTCGGAGGGCACAGATGCGCGGCTCCAGGCCCTCAATGACAGAGGGGTGACCCTCAAGGGCCTCGGCATGCACGCCCCGGGGCCGCAAAGGCGCCCCTTCGTCCCTCCGCGCCGGAAGTTCTTCCCTCCCGCCCGCCAACCACAGGACTCCTCCAGCAGGAGAAACCGCCCCTTCCGCAAGCGTCAGGGGCCTAGGCAGGGCGGGAAACAGCGGGGACCTAAGCCTTCCCAGGGGCCTAGGTCCAACTTTTGATGGTGCGCCCGGGGGCAGCTTAATAACTACAGTCCTGGATCCTCCCTTCGGAGACCGTTTGTCTCACTTCCACTGTGCATGGTCAGACATCACATCGGACCAGTGGGTCCTCCGCACGGTGGAGGTGGGATACTCCCTCCAACTCTCCTCCACTCCTCCAACCCACCCACCTCCCTCGTCCCTCTTCAGGGACCCATCTCACGAGCAACTGCTTGTACAGGAGGTCAGGTCGCTCCTCGCACTGGGAGCCATCGAACCTGTACCACAGGAGTTCAGGGGAAAGGGGTTCTACTCCCGCTACTTCCTAATCCCCAAGGCGAAAGGGGGCCTCCGGCCCATCCTGGACCTGCGCGAACTCAACACCTACATGATCAAGTTCAAGTTCCGCATGGTCACCTTGGGCACTATTATTCCCTCCCTGGATCCGGGAGATTGGTTCGCTGCCCTCGACATGAAGGATGCCTACTTCCACGTGAGCATCAAACCTTCTCACAGGCGCTACCTCCGCTTTCTAATAGCGGAAGAACATTATCAATTCGCAGTCCTGCCCTTCGGCCTGTCCACAGCGCCCAGGGTATTCACGAAGTGCATGGCAGTAGTAGCGGCGTTCCTGCGGCGCCGCGGGGTACAGGTATACCCGTACCTAGACGACTGGCTGATCCGGGGAACCTCCAGGGACCAAGTGTCAGAACACGTGTGTCTGGTCATCAACACCTTCGACCGCCTGGGAATCCTCCTCAACGAGGAGAAGTCCACCCTGGAGCCCACCCAGAGCATAGAGTTCATTGGGGCCCTACTAGACTCCAGGGTGGCAAGGGCATCCCTGCCCCAGCCCCGGTTTCTCGCTATCCAGTCGGCCATCAGACAGCTTCGCAGCTGTCCAATGTCCACGGCCAGAGTCTTCCTCAGCCTGTTAGGCCACATGGCGTCGTGCACCTACGTGATACAGCACGCCAGACTGCGACTACGCCCACTGCAATCGTGGCTCGCACTGGCCTACCGGCCAAGAAGGGACAGTTTGGACACCCTCCTTTCTATCCCCAAAGCCACCCTGTCCGCTCTGACTTGGTGGGAAGACCAGAGCAATGCGTGCAGAGGGGTCCCCTTCCTCCCCCCCAGTCCGTCCATGTCCCTAGTGACGGACGCCTCGTCGATGGGTTGGGGAGCTCACCTAGGGGCTCTCAGGACACAAGGCCGCTGGTCGGAGTCAGACCTCTGCCTCCATATCAATGTCCGGGAGCTGAGGGCCGTCAGACTTGCGTGCCAAGCGTTCCGGGACACGCTACAGGGTCACTGTGTGGCAGTGTTGACGGACAACACCACTGCCCAATACTACATAAACAAGCAGGGCGGGGCCCGGTCCAGTCCCCTGTGTCAAGAGGCGATTCTCCTATGGGAGTTTTGTATAGCCCACGACGTTCACCCGGTGGCCTCTTTCCTCCCCGGGATTCAGAACACGCTGGCGGACCACCTCAGCAGGTCATTCATGTCCCACGAGTGGTCCCTTCGGCCGGATGTCATCCGACCGATCTTCCTGAGGTGGGGATTTCCCCACATCGACCTCTTCGCCTCCAGGCAGAACAGGAAGTGCCTACAGTTCTGCTCCTTTCGAGGCGGCTCCCGGGGATCCCTGACAGATGCCTTTCTCCTACCCTGGACGGGGCACCTGCTCTACGCGTTCCCTCCGATCCCGCTTCTCCACAAGGTGATCCTGAAGATCAGACGGGACAGGGCACAAGTCATCCTCATAGCCCCGGCCTGGCCCAGGCAATGCTGGTATGCGTCCCTCCTCCGGCTGTCCAGGGCCCCTCCCATCAGCCTCCCGCTGTGGCCAGACCTGATCTCCCAGGATCACGGTCGCCTCCTGCATCCGGACTTGCAGTCCCTCCACCTCACAGCGTGGCTACTCCATGGCTGAGAGGTCCTGAGCTCCTATGCTCGACTGAGGTACAGAATGTCCTTCTGGGAAGTAGAAAACCATCCACCAGAAGTACCTATACAGCTAAGTGGACCCGCTTTTCTGCATGGTGCAGACAACATGATGTAGTCCCAAGTGAGGCTGCTATCCCGCGCATATTGGACTACCTCTTAGGCCTTAGAAACCAGGGCCTTTCTACTTCTACTATACGCGTCCACCTCGCTGCCATATCAGCTTTTCATCCGGGCCAGGCGAACCACTCAGTCTTTTCAGATCCTGTGGTATACCGTTTCCTCAGGGGCCTGGATAAGCTGTACCCGAACGTCAAGTGTCCCATTCCACCCTGGGACCTCAACCTGGTGCTCTCACGCCTTATGATGCCCCCGTTCGAGCCCCTCGCCACGTGTTCCTTACTCCACCTTTCCTGGAAGGTGGCATTCCTAGTAGCTATCACCTCGGCTCGTAGAGTGTCAGAGATCCGCGCACTGACCTCCGAGCCGCCCTACACTATCTTCCACAATGACAAGGTGCAGCTACGTCCCCACCCGGCCTTCCTGCCTAAGGTGGTCTCCCCCTTCCATGTGAACCAAGACATTTGTCTCCCGGTCTTTTATCCTAGGCCACACACCTCTGGAAGGGAACAACAATTACACACGTTGGACGTTAGGAGGGCTCTTGCTTTTTATTTAGACAGAACAAAGCAATTCAGGAAAACAACGCAACTCTTCGTGGCCGTTGCAGAAAGAATGAAGGGCCAACCAGTTTCCGCCCAAAGGCTCTCCTCCTGGATCACCTCGTGCATTCACACCTGTTATGAACTCGCGGGCAAGCCGCTTGAGAGAGTAACAGCACATTCCACGAGAGCGCAGGCATCCTCTGCGGCCTTCCGGGAAGGAGTCCCTATCACGGACATTTGCAGGGCGGCTACCTGGTCCTCCGTCCACACCTTCGCCGCCCACTACGCCATAGTCCAACAAACCAGGGACGATGCGGCGTTTGGGTCAGCGGTCTTACGATCAGCGATGGGTCCACCCGACCCCACCTCCTAGGTATTGCTTGTAGTCACCTATAGTGGAATGCATGTGAGCAATCACTCGAAGAAGAAAACAGGGTTACTTACCTGTAACTGTTGTTCTTCGAGATGTGTTGCTCACATCCATTCCAGACCCGCCCTCCTTCCCCACTGTCGGGTTAGCCGGCAAAGAAGGAACTGGGGGCCAGACTGTGTCGCAGGGGTACTTATAGAGTGCCTCAGTGGCGCCACTCCAGGGGGCTCCCTGCTCGCCCAGTCTGCAGCTAGGGGAAAAATCTGCCCGGCAACCAGGCCCGCAGCGCGTGCCTGACCTATAGTGGAATGGATGTGAGCAACACATCTCGAAGAACAACAGTTACAGGTAAGTAACCCTGTTTTCCTCCTCCACCACTCTTCTATTCTCATTTTACCATCCTGTCTTGCACCCCAACAACCTGCTTTCTTCTCACTCATCTGCTTGTGTCCTCTCTTTTCCCTGCATTTACTGGATTTAAAAAGCCTAATCACTGTTGCCACCACTAAGCCAATAGTTCCTACTATTCTGCAACAAAAACCTTGTCTATATGAGAAAGTTGCATCCGTTTAACTAAAAATTAATCTAGATGAACTGGTGTATACCCCTCATGTAGACCCTCCTACATTGGTGGAAATCTTGTTGATGCCAATTTAGCTAGCATGGGCGATGTATCAGATTAAGCTGAAATTGATAACAGATTTGGGTATCCACATGAGACATTTGCATGGGAGAACTGGAGCAGTTTTCTAATGTAGACAGAGTGTTTCTTTCCAGCAGGGACCAACCCAACAGAAGAGCAACAGTACCAGTTGGGCCACGTGTGTACTTAGGGTTCCTGTCTAAGTCCAACACCCCCCTTGCACCGGGCTGGGCTCAGCTTCACGTTTCAAAGTTCTTCCTTGCTCTGAGTTGAGAGCACAGCTGCCAGACTTCCCTCGGGATCAGGTCTCCCCATAGTTCTGGTTCCAAACCTCCCACGTATCGCTCAGCCTTTAGCCCAACACAGGAAGTTTCAACCTACCTTTCTCTGGGTCCTCTTCCTGGCCTTCCTCCTACTGCTCTCTGCTCCTTTATGACAGTCCAGCTCCTCTCCACCTGGGTTTGATCATCAGCTAGGTTAACACCCTTCCAGGTGCCAGTCAGGGGCCTAATTTGAACTGGTGTGGGGTGTGAATGTCCCATCACTAGCCCCTAGTGTTTGGGGATGAAAAGGTGTGGAAGTGAATTCATTCATTTTTTAGTGCAGTACTTGGCATTAGGTTGTGAATCCTTTACCCGCACAGTGTGCAGCAGCGTCATGCAAGTAACGACTCCCCAGTCGGGGAAGGCGCGTACTCTCTGCCCTTCGTTATTATTTGCTTTAAACACACACCTGCTCAGGATCGAAGCCCCATTGCGCCAGGTGCTGTACAAAGACATAGATAGGAAGGCAGAGCCCCTCTCCCAGAAAGCTTTGCTGTCTGAATTGAGATCAGATGCAACAAGGGAACATGACGAACCAGAGCAGGAGAGAGCAAGGCTGGCTGAGGCTTGTACTAAGAAGATTACACGGTTACATTGGTTACACCCAGCTTGCTGGGCCCAAATGATCTTTTATTTTAAATGAATGAATGGGGGGAACTTGGTTTGCTGCCATGGCTGCAGGCGCCGTCTGTCCATTTTAGCTAAATGCCAAGCGTTGTAATGAAGTCGCATTTCCAGCTGAGCAGTGGAGACCCAGGGATGCCCTTCTTAGGCAGGTACAAAAATGTGGTCCCCGTCCATTCCCGCGCTCACCAGCTCTCACCCAGTGACGGCAGCAGATGGCTCTGGTGTGAGTCGTGCTCACACCCAGCATGCAGGAAGCTGATTGAACAGATCCTCTGCCAGCTGATGTCAGCCATTGCCACTTCGCACCTGGCCGCTCCTCTCCCTGCTCCCCTACGCAGCCAGCTCTGTGAGGGCTGCTGGCAAAACCAACAGAGGAAACCCCCACGGATCCCTGTTCCCCACAGTGCTCCTCCCCAGCATCAGCAGCATGCCTCACTAGTTCTAAGAGGGTGGCTGTGCCCTGGTGCCCCCCTCTGATGGGGTTCACAAACGCTGACTCAGTCAGCAGGAACCTCCAGGGCCATTTGCAGCACCATTTTGTCCGGGGATTCTGCCACGCACGGCAGCTGCTCCAGGGCTCCTCCCCATTCTGTGTGGCCTTGTGTCTCTGGGCTGGACGATCTTCCTGACACATCTAGCGGATGCACAGGAGGCCCGGTGGCAAGCTGGGATCCTGCTGCCTCGCTGCATTTGCCCTGGAAAGCCTGCCTAGGCCTTTCTCTAGAAGTACAGCCGGGAAGGTTGATTCTCCGTCCAAATTCACAGAAGAGCACAAGGTGTGTGTGGGGGAGGGGGGGAGCAGCGGTTTATATGGCCGGAGTTAAGATTTGTCGCACAGCTCAGAAATGAGAGGGGAGAGCACACCCAGAAGTCATTTCTGCATTTCCCTCCCTTCAAGTGCAATCCTTTGTTTAAGCCTCCCCCTCGTCTTCTGTGGTTTATTTATAGCAGATGCCACCACCTTGTCCTTGCCGCTTGCACTGCTTTCAGAGCAGCAGAAAGCACCGTTCTGCAGTCCAGTTCCCCCTCTTGCCACCACCTGCCCTTTGGCAGGACCTTTATGTGGGGTGAAGAGCAGTTTGGTCTCCATGGTGCATTCCGGCTTTGGACTCGGGGCAACAAGTGCCAGCGTAGTGCTAGCTGTTCATTTATGGGGTGGTTTTCTTATTTATAATATTTGAATGCATGCAGAATAAACAGAAGCCTGTTGCCAAACCCCCGTCAGAGGAATCCATGCAAATGCAAATACAGAGAAGAGCTGATGTACAGCTCTGTTCGCTCACCATGCTATGGGTGAGGAGCATCAGCCATACAGAAGGCCAGTCCTTAACATGGCTGTGACTATCCTGAGAAGAGGGCCACCATTTTCTTTGTTTGTTTCTTCTCTTAAATACAGGGTTTTTTCCAAGCAAGGCCGGTCATTGTTCGCTTGTGAGCGTGTCAGGTAGGCAGCATACTTCTACTCAGGGCTCCACCTCAGCCTGAAAGAAGAACGAGAATGGATGACTGGGATGTAGGCAGAAGATGATGTCAGAGAAAGTTCTCCAAAGCGGGAGAGGCTTGGGGAAGGGGGGGGGGTTCCTTTTTGGTGATGTAGGCATAGGTGTCCAATAGGGTTCAGACAATATATTCCAGGTGAATCCCAAAACTACTGAGCTAGGCTGTATATGAACTTATGACTTGGAAGTGAAAAATTCCATCTGACAGTGATGAGTGGTAGATAAGAAACTACTGAGCGGGAGAGCTAGATTAGATCAATTAGCATGCATAACGAGAGATAGATGAAATAGATATGTGCGGTGAGTGCAAAATGGATTAGGTAAGGGAAGACTGCCTTATTCATCCCTGAGCTCCTCCATGCCATAATGTAGAAAACCTCTCTGCGGGGGCTGGGAATAAGGTAGGAAGATTGAGGCTCTGCAGACGCAGCCAGCAGTTGCTAGCACGCCAATCTCGGAAAAGCAGCTGGGGAAATCAGGGGTCTCTTAGACAACCACAACCTCCAGGTCATCACTTACACAGACTGATGCAGTCCCCCTCTTGGCATGTTTCAATGGCACTTTTCTTCCTTCTTGCTGGAACGTGCCAATTCTAAAGGGGTGGACGCAGTTTGTAAAGCTGCCATTTTGATTTATTATCCACACCAGCTGAAACAGTTGGAAATTGGTTTCCCTTGCCCCGCAATGGAGCTAAGGAGCGACGTTCAGAAGAGAAGTAGAGGTTGGTTTATGACCTGAAAATCGGTAAAATGACAAATACCGAGACTCAAGTTACATCAGACGCTTCTATAACCTCCCGTCAAAGTGTTTTACAATCTCGGTTGCCGATGCAGCAATAAGAACCCTCCTTGATGGAACTCTGGAACTTCTGGGTGATAGACCTGCCTTGAGGTTTTCTCGGCAGGATCAGAGCATAATTTATGAATTTATGAGGGGGTGGAAATAGCTCAGTGGTTTGAACATTGGCCTGCTAAACCCAGGGTTGTCAGTTCAATCCTTGAGGGGGGCATTTAGGGATATGGGGCAAAAATCTGTTGGATGATTTAATTGGGGATTGGTCCTGCTTTGAGCAGGGGGGTTGGACTAGATACCTCCTGAGGTCCCTTCCAACTTTGATCTCCTATCATTCCTAAGTATGTAAGCATTAACCCTGTATTACTGCTGGGGAAACAGAGACAGGAGGCTAAACAACTCAGTCAAGGTCACAGAGGGAGCTCCTGGAAGAGAATACAGAAGCTCCTGGTACCCAGTCCTGTGCATTACATTTGAAAAACCTCTTAAGCACAAATAGTCTTGCTCAGCGCTCCCCTCACAGTTGACACGATAATTCTTTCAGCCAGTATCCTCCTACTGATTTGGTTGAAAAGTTATTCCAAAGGAATTTGCAACCATCAAGCGAAAATAATCCTAGTGCCAGTAAAGCGGTCAGGAAAAAAAATCCACATAAAATGGTGACCATTTTAAGCATAAAATATTTTCAACACCAGGCACCTATTGTGAATCACCTCCAGCGGCTGGAGTTTGTGGAAAGAGTCCAGAGTAAGCGCAAGTCTGGGCCTTTTTGTGATTTTTGCCGTATTTTCTCCTCTCCTGTGACCTCATTTGGAATATTTTAAGAGCTAGATCCAGCCTGATGCCCTGGGAGTGCAGGGATATCTCAGCAAGACTGCGGGAGGCAGATGCTGTCATCAGCTGTCAAGAGCAGCACTGAAAGATGTGGAGCACTGGGAGTGTTTCACTTAGCTAAGCCCTTGTGTACACAATGGGTTTTTTGCACCCCGCACCAGCCCAAACCACTAATGCAGAGGCGATGCTCCGGGGCCCAGCCCTGATCCGTCTCAGCTCATCTCACCAGGGTTAGCTGCACGTGTGGAAGTCGTGTGTTACCCCAGGGCAGCACGACGAGGTGACACTTCCCGAGGCACCGCACCACTCCCTGCCCCTCAGCGTGAAGGAGTCTAGAGCCTGTGCCTCTGAGGATCAGCTCTGAAACTGTCAGCCGCAGGCTGCACTAGCCCTGTCTTTCAGGCCCCCACAGGCTTCATTCTCCCTGGACAGGTAGTCTCTCTCCCTCCCACACACAAATTAAACCCTGGATGGGGGGTTGGAGGGGGAGGGGCCAGGGGAGAAGGATGGGTGGCAATGAGCCCCGCTGCCACATTGTTGGACCCAGGGGTCAGTGCCCAGTGCCGTGTGACCAGGGCCAGCTCCTGCCACCAGAAATTGGCACCCGCTGTTGCACAGCTAGGGCTGAGAGTCGGTACCAGGGGCTGGAGCCCTGGACCGGAGCCGAGAGCCAGTGCCCGCTGCCACGCCGCTGGATCCCTGCCGCTGTAGGCAAGGCCATACAGCCAGAGATGGGAGTCAGCGCCCACCGCCAGGCAGCTGGAGCCAGGAGTTGGTGCCCAAAGCCCAGTGGCCAGGGTCCCAAAGGCCCCTGGGCTGGAGTCCACACACACACACACACACACACGGTGGGTCCAGAACTCACTCTGCTCCTGCACACCAGGTCCATGGAGACAGGAGCCGCGCCGCATGGATGGCTGCCCTCTATCTCCATCCGCTCCATCGGGAGCCAGGCTGCCAATTGCGGAGTCCTCCTGCAGCTTTCCCCGCAGCCCCAGAGGAGGCAGCTGGAACGAGTGGGAGCAGCAGTTCCCAGGGGACTTTCCACATGCAAATCTGCTCGCTCCACAGAGGACGGTGCCCTGGAGAGCCATCAGCGCCCAGATCCAGCCCCAAAGCCCCACCGAGGGAAGACCCCATACAGAGGTCCCTACGGGGCCCCACGGAAGGGGGGACGGTGCCATGGTGATGCTATTCCTTCTCTCCCACAAGTTTCCTTCTGCACAGTGCAGATCAGACGTGGACCGAAGGAAAGAAGAGGCCCCACCGAGTGACTCTAGGCCCTGAACCAGAGCATGCTGAGGTCAGTGGGTTTTGGACTGGATCCGCAACACCTCTCCCTGCGCTGGTCTCTTTCTCCGCAGACCCACTCCGGGAGCTGCTACAGCCACTTCATGACTCAGCCCTCACGCAAGGTCATTATCATGGTTTCCCCTTCGAGGGGAGAGGAAAGTGTCTCCTCCCAACCAGACTCAGGCAGTCTTCCTATGCACTGCCCTGCCGGTGCCTCTTCCCCAGTGGGGAACCTGGGCCCGCTCTCTGCTCTGGGCTCCAGAGGGACACTCTACTCAACAGCCAGGGCCTGTTCCTTCCGTATTGGACCTTGATTCATTTCCCTGAGTCCTGTCCCCGCCTTCTGGTTCTCCCTTCCTTCTCTGGGTCTGCCAGCTTCACCCCTCCCTTCTCTGCACTCCTCCATCTTCCCAAGGAGTGACTGCAGCCTTTCCCAGCAGCCCCTGCAGTGGCCAGTTTCCTGGCCTATATCCGCTCCACTTGTTCCTCACAGCTGAGCCTCCTCTAATTAAGACTTCTCTCTGTTTTAATTCCTCCCAACTTGCCGCCTAATAGGTTAATTGGCACCACGGGCTGGCCTTAAGCCCTTCAGGGCAAGTGTGAGGAAGACACCACCTCACAGACAGCCATAAGCCTGGCACTGTGTTACACAAGATTGCCCTGTGTGGGTTTGGGGGTGGGAACAGGGCACAAATTCCCTTCCCAGCAGGCCCTGGCGGCTGGCCCGGCCCTTCCACAAACCCAGTTGGAGCTCTGTGGAATCTCTACAGCGTGAAGGAAAGTGGGTGAAAAAAATATACCCCTTTCTCAGGCCCCCCAGAGTCATGGGGTGCTGGATTGGACTCTCCCTCCCAGGGCCAGAAGCAGAGGGGATGCCACAGCTTACAGAATTCAACGGCAGTCATGTTGCCAATACACATCTTTTTGTTTTCTTAACCTTCTTTTCATTTTTTCCAGTGGTTTCAAAGTTTTCAGAGGAAAGTCTGTGAGTCTTGACTTGTGGGTAACCCGTTAGGGCTTGTGGGGAAAGCGAGAGGGGAGGAGAGGAAGAGAGAGATCTGCTAGACGTGCCAACAATTGCTTTTATCCCTTCCAGATGAAGGGGAAGATCGTGTTATTCGCACAGCACCAAGTTCCAGGTTTTCAGGAATGAAATCTGAGAGCAACATGTCGACGTACTGCTTGAACTGTCTCGAAATCTACAGTAGATGGGGTTCTTTGTGCTAGGAAACATTTGAGAGGCCAGTACGCTCTGCTGAGAAAAAGGCCTCATTCTTACACTCCCAAGCGCTGGCATTAGATATCCCGCTGATAACAGGCCCCATGGCTGTCTTGAATTCTCTTTCCCACAGAACGCCTCAGGGTGTGTGACTCTGATGTGCTCACTTGCTTGTTCTTTATTTTCACAGATTATGCTTTTTACCCAATATTCTGGTTTGGGCAGAAGTGGGAGGGAGGAAGAGGGAGAAGAGAAAACGGGCATTTACAGCAATTGTTGATTATGCAAAAGAGTCCGTGGCTTGTTACCCCGTGGCTTCCAATGCTGCCATTCACAGCGAGCGCATAGTTCATGCGGCTGCAGAATTCACAGGAAATGCCCCCGTCCCGGGGAATTATTTGATAGCGATAAACATCTGCATGGGGAACATTGTAGAAGTGGTGAGGTCTGTATTACTAGTGGTGTTTCGGTAGCTCCTCAGGGCACAATAGAGATCAGAGCTCTGGTGTGCTCGGTACTGTACATACATTGTAGTACTAGATAGTCCCTACTCTGAAGAGTTTACAATCCAACCTGAGGAAACAGAAGCACATGACCGCAGTCAGCCAATGGCAGGGCTAGGATTAGACCTTGTTCTCTGGAGTCCTAGTCCTAAACCGTATTTTAGCAGCCCCCTCCAAGAGAGGACATGCCTGGGCCTAGGAGACAGGCTTCTCCGGGCAGGTTTCACCAGATGTGGAAAGGAGCAAGGCAGAGAACCAAACGAACGAGGCTGGTGCATGACGAAGGCACCTGCTGACCTTCGCAGCTGCAGCCCGGAATCTGCTCCGGTGCTTCTGAAATCCACGCCAGGTGTGAAGAGAAATTGGCACTCCAAAAACATCCAGGAGAGGAGGGAACCCCCGCCCCTAATCACCTCCTTCAACTTGCATGTCAAGTCCCACCAAAGAGAGTGCACCCGGGAAGGGCCCTCAGCAGCCTTTTGTTCCATCTCTGCCCGGGCAGTGACCAAACCCAGCCTGCAGCTTGGGAGGAGAAGGAAGAAGTCTCTCAGGCAGGGGTCACATAGACCCCGCAGGGATGGAATGAATGCTGGGAAGATCCCTTTCTCTTGGGCACTGGGAGGAGGGTGGGTGAGGGAAGGAAGATGCCCCTAGGCCAAGCTGGCGTAGGCCTCTCCGGCTGCTCTGCCACCACATAGGTACGAGAGCTTTCAGTGCTGTGGCAATCTGGACAAGCAAGACTTCAACTGTCTCTGTGAAACGCAGAGCAAGATCTCTCACTGGAGGGGCGGGGAGAAGAGATTGAATCCACAAACTGGCAACCAGCGACCTGAGGAGGTCTGTCGGCCTGACCGCGAGGAGGTCTGTCGGCCCCTCCAAGTCTCGTTCGGTAGGGTCAACAGCTGATGTTCATCTTCGAAGGATCATCCTCCAGATTCTACTGGGGAAGCTCCACAGCTCTGAGTCTCAAAGTCGTATTTGGCGCATGTATAATATATCAACATGATATTCTATCCCAATAAGAGGGCAGTGTGACCCACGTCACAGGATGAGAACAATCGAGTTTGCCCCTTATTCAGAATGTGGAAGCTTTACGAGGGACTTCCTCCATTTGAATTAGCATCCAGGCATTATTTTCCCTTGCTGTTTTCAAGAGATGTTGCAATTTTCATTCCTCATTGCTTTGGAATATGGCCCATTAAAACCATCACAACTGGACAGCCTTTCTCCACCCAACAGCCGCACTCAGTTTTCTTGGATACTGTTCACACAGAGTTTCTTGGACATCATTCATCTGCTGTGTATGAGTGTGAAAGTACCAGAAGAAAAATTTTCATCCCAGAGCTTTTGGTTTGAACAACTAAAGTTGTCGATGGATAATTTTGTTCAGTGTCACGCCAACATCTTTGTTTGTTGAAACGCACGCAGCACTGGTAAAGCATCACATCCTCCTCCTATACATCTTGCTCTCACATGACAGAGATCTAAAAGTTGCAGTCATTGTTGCCAACTCTCATGATTTTATTACAAGCCTCCTGATATTAATGTTTTCCTTGACGTCCCAGCTCATAACGTTACGTGAGAATCTCAGCTCTTCTTGGTTGCTGAGAAAAGCTTGAGAACATGAACCCTTAGAGTGGGGGCAAAAAACAACCAAAAGCAAAAGTGAAATCTCCAAATTAATTATTCTTGAAAATATCATGATTGTTAAGCCAGTCTCATGTTTTGGGGCCTAAATCGTGGTTTGAGAATGTGCCAGGATGACTATACCGAGACATTTATTTGCTTCTGTTGGGCTGAAAGAAACACAGCAGAATTCACACTTCACTGAATCCTCATTTCTCTTTGCACACTTGCACTCTTCCAGCCTCTCAGGGAGGATGTAACAGCAGATGCTGCCATGAGGCCTGCATTACCTAATAGTTATTTTGGTCCCAAAATAGACTGCAGATGAATGACTATAATTCTATAAACTATTACCAGAGGTAAACTCCGCCAGCGTTTCTCAATGACCGGTCCGTGGACCAGTGCCGGTCCCTGAGATCTCTCTGACACAGTTTAGCAAGGCAGCAAGCTGGTCCCTGCTATGAAAAAGGTTGAGAAAAACTGAACTAAGCTACAGTTAAGATTTGTGCCTGAAGTACATTTTGTGATCCTCACTTTTTTGCGTTGCGCTCACTTACTTGCCAGTTTGCACCATTTGGTAATTCACACAGGGTCCCCAGTCACTGATGGGATGCAGAGATGGATCCTGCACTACTGAAGTTGCTGGGAGCTTTGCCGTTGATTTTAATAGGTGCAGAATTGAGCCCTGAGTGAGGTTCTGCTCTTTGGTTAGTCACATTCTCTTGGGAGCTTTTGAACATAAGAAACATGGAGGTAAGAAAGTGCGGTCCTAATGAGCCTCTTTCTACATACAAAAATTTCTACTCTAGCAAGGGTATAATACCCAGTGTTGCCCATGCTTCCACAACGTAATGCTTTTCTTAAAGCTCCGTCTCCCAGAGTCCTGTGATCACATGAGAATCTGCTTTCTTTAAACAGAAAATGTTCCTAGCTCTCATGGTTGCAGAGAAAAGCTTGAAAATATGGCCAGATTGTGGCTCAGAAACCAAAAGGCAAATAAAAAACTCCACCTTTTTTAACAAAAAAATTGCAGGATTCTTAAGTCAATCTCATGATATTTGGCAGCCCAACTCATGATTTTCAAGCACTTGGGTTTGAAATTTACCCCTTTGCACCTTGACTGATACAGAATCCTTCACAAGAAAAAAAGCTGAGTTTTAGCTGGTACTTTTGAACATTATTCTTTGTGAAAGTTGTAATCAAGTCTTTCTAGCTGTGTCACCTGATACTCACATTGTGCGAAACCATCAGCTCCCACTCAGTTTGCCTGAATCTTCCTCTTTACTAGCTTTTGCCAATTATTTAGTCTTGTAAGGGTTTCTTCTTCCTATCCCTAATGAAACTGACATTTAACTCTGCATTACAGCTGTTTGAACTGAGCAGGCACAGATGGGACTCTCTGCAAAGTCAATCAGTGCCACTCCTTAATCAGATGGGATTCATTCGTTGTTGCATGACAATATAAGGCTTTAACATGGCTTTTGCTAGGCTGGGGAACAAGAAACTTGGGATTGAAGGCAAGTCATCTACACAGCAGCAGAGCACAATTAAGCCATAAGGAATAGTTAGGAGTTCAGTCCTAGAACTGAGCACTAGCGACTCCGGAGATCTGCTACTGACAGGGCTAGTGCAGGGGCTAGGTGACCTAGGCAGTCACCTAGAGCAGCACCGTTTTTGAGGGCGGCATTTCACTATTTTGAGGGCAGCATTTACCCACCGTCGGCGGCATTTCGGCAGCGGGAATCCAACTTCTGGACTCTTTTTCTATTTTTTCCGCCACCCCAGCAGCTCCACCCACCTTTGGCGGACTTCTGCTGCTGTTCTCGTTAGCCGCCTAGGGCGGCAAAAATGCTCATGCCAGCACTGGATACTGATGCCCACTGTGGCCTTGGTCACATCACCTTTACCTCTCTGCCTCAGAGTATCTGTTAAAAGTACTAAGCTGTTCAACAGTTGGTTTTGTGGCTGCAGTAATAATTCCCCAGACATGGGAGTATTTGCTTGATCCCCAAAACATAATGAAAACATTTTAAAAAGAGAAGCAACCTGGATATTTATGTTGATCTCCACCTAAACCTTTCAAAAGATGCTCTAAAAAATGTAAGAAGCAAAACTTCAAATTAGCTTGGAAAAAAGTGCTGGTACATATGTGCATTGGGTTAATCTATCCCCATGGAAGGACAGAACATTGATTACCAAGCAAGAACTGAAATATAACGGGAAGGGGGGAGAGAAACCTTTGCAATTCCTGCAAAGGCTTAGAACCCCAGAGCTAATTGCATCCAGCAATGCTTAGCAAATTAACTTTAGATTAGCACTTAGTATAATTAAAATAAATAGCAGAAATGGAAGAGGAATGCTTCTTATCATACAGATCCTTTTGCTAAACATCACATTTATCTGAGTAACTTTTGCTTCATTTATCAAGGTAATTAGCACCCAGGGCTTTGGGGCTCTGGTGAGCAGAATGAAGATGCCCTGACAGGAGTGGTTGTCAGACTGCTGAGCTGGAGTAGCAGAGAGAGAAGGAAACTCACACACAGAGGTTTAAGATTAGCAGCCGTGTTAGTCTGTATCCGTCAATAAGACAAAGAACACTTGTGGCACCTTAGTGACTAACACCCGCACACACTTTGAAAAAGCTCAGGGCCTCATTTCTCCCTCCCTTACACTGGGAGGCATTGCAGTCCATGGAGTTAGAACAGTGCAAAGAGCAGAAGTGAGGTCAAAAGCAGCCTATAAATATTTACACTAGATTTCCTGACCTACCTTGAAAACCTGTAGCACTTAAACCTGCATCAAAATGTTTCTTGGGTGGTTTATTATTTTGAGTGGTATGTTCAGGACGGAAGTGACTCACTCAGAGCAGAAGATGTTTAATCAACTTCTCATTCTCAATGAATTTTTTCCCCAACTAGAATCAATCCATTTCTTAGCTCTCAGAAAAACAAACATTTAAATAAAAAACCCGACTGGGCTTTGGAACAGTTTTCCAACCAGCTGTGATGGGCTTCTTTAACTACAATGGAGCTGGGCCAGTTTGTACCAGCGGGGCCCCCAGGTTTCATGATAATATTAAGAAGCAGCTTTAGAGAGAGAGAGATTTTTGAACAGAAGCAAACCTCTTTCTAATGGACTGTATCCAGATGCAATTGCCAGGCAATTCTGCCAGTCTTAGAAAACCTGGTAGTAGGATGACCAGACAGCAAGTGTGAAAAATCGGGACAGGGGTAGAAGAGTAATAGGAGCCTATATAAGAAAAAGACCCCAAAATCGGGACTGTCCCTATAAAATTGGGACACCTGGTCACCATGGTAGCTATAAATAAAACGAGGAAGACTTTGTAGCACCTTAGAGACTAACCAGTTTATTTCAGCATAAGCTTTTGTGGGCTATAGCCCACTTCATCGGATGCATAGAATGGAACAGAAGTAAGATGCATTTATACACACAGAAAGAAAGAAAGAAAAAAAAGTTGTACATTAGTATACCAATGCTAAGAGGCTGTTAAATTTAGATGGGCCTTTATCAGTAGGAGAAAAAAATACCTTTTGAAATGGATATCTACCAGGCAGGATTTAACACCTATTGAAGGTAAATTAACAAGGGAAATGCAATCATTTAGTGTAATGAGAGAACCATTTGCAAGTTCTGTTAAGTCCTTGGTTTATTGTGTCCAATTTGAAAGTTAATTCCAGTTCCTCAGTTTCTCGTGGAGAAACACCACATAACAAAAACACTAACCCAGGTACCTATCCTTGTAACAAAGCCCAATGCCAACTCTGTCCTCATATCCATTCAACTGACACCATTATAGGACCTAATCACATCAGCCACACCATCAGAGGCTTATTCACTTGCACATCGACCAATGTGATATATGCCATCATGTGCCAGCAATGCCCCTCTGCTATGTACATTGGCCAAACCGGACAGTCTCTACGCAAAAGAATAAATGGACACAAATCTGACATCAGGAATCATAACATTCAAAAACCAGAAGGAGAACACTTCAATCTTCCTGGCCATTCTATTAAAGATTTGATGGTTTCAATTTTGAAACAGAAAAACTTCCAAAACGGACTCCAAGGAGAAACTGAGGAACTGGAATTAATTTTCAAATTGGATACAATTAACCAGGGGCTAAATAGGACTTGGGAATGGTTCTCTCATTACACTAATTGATTGCATTTCCTGAGTTAATTTACCTGACACAGAAATCCATTTCAAAAGGTATTTTTTTTCTCCTACTGATAATGGTCCATCTACATTTAACAGCCCTCTTAGAATTGGTATGCTAATGTAGAATATTTTTTTCTCTTTCTTTCTGTGTGTATAAATGCATCTTACTTCTGTTCCATTCTATGCATCTGATGAAGTGGGCTATAGACCATGAAAGCTTATGCTGAAATAAACTGGTTAGTCTTTAAGGTGTGTGGCAAAGCTTTGGCCTTCTCCCTGTGGGTACTGCACTTCCAGGTGGTTTGTGCTAGCCTCAGAGGCTCACTGTGATTAGTTAGGGGAGGTAGAAAGGAGGGGAGCCCAGGCCCACCCTCTACTCCGGGCTCCAGCCCAGGGACCCTAATAGTATCAGCTAAGATGGCTGACCTGTTAGGCACCAAACACAATACAATTCCCTGGGCTTCTTCCCCACAGCAATCCCCGCTTCTTCAAACTTCTCTTCACCTTTACCTCAGAGTCTCCTTCCTTGCGTATGATATGTTGTCTACCACTCAGTCTCACCAACAGCACAACCTCCTCTCACAGCTCCTGACATCCACACCCACCTGACTAACTAGGAGGGTTTTTAATTAGTTTCAGCCAGCCCTGATTGGCTTCAGGTGTCCCAATCAGGCTAGCTATTTCTACTGCCTTCTGGAATCTTCTTAATTGGCCTCAGGTGTCTTGATTGGACTGGAGTAGCCTTTGTTTGGCTATCCAGGGAACAGAGACCTGCACATCCTGAGGCTGATATACCTGCCTTCTAGCACTCTCCTATACCCTTCTGGACTGACTCCGTCACAGGTGCTACAAAGTCTTCCTCGTTTTATTTCCGGATACAGACTAACACGGCTTCTAATCTTAAACCTGCCATGGTAGCTATGTTTTTTATCTCACACTATCATCTACATGGTAGCTACGTTTTTTATCTCACTCTATCAAAATAAGCTCAAGAACAAACTGCAGAAAGTTGATCAAAATATCAAGCGAAGCAAAGTAAAAGACCTCGTTAAAATGCACTCAGATCCATTTGAACAGTGTCTGGGGAATGTCCTTATCTCTCACAATTGGACACCAGAGTCACAGAAAGGTGTCACATTATTCAGTTATAAATTGGATTAGTAGACTGAAATCACAATAAGCAGATGCTTCTATCAAATATTTGCCAACTGTTAATTCTGGCAGCCCATCCTGCTGCATGCCATTAGGTTAAGTCACAGTCGCTATAAGACACTCGCCATTTAAAAAAAAATTAAAACGATCATTTTTAAAGTTTTGGAGCAGTGTCAGCAAATGAACATTTCAGTCTGGCAGCGTGGGACCTGCATTTCCCAGACCATGCAGAGGGTATGAGATGGTGTATGCAATAGCACATTGTCATATTATAATGCCGCGTTCGTTTCCCCTTAGAAGAGCCCCTCACCACCCTTCCAAGAGACTGGAACATGGATTCAGCTGGATGGCAACACGGTAGGTTTCACGAACAGCCCACACATAAGGAAAAATCCTGCCCTTCTTCAGAACTGTGGCAAGAGATGCTGGAGAGGCCCAGGGGCTGGCACTGTTCACATTGACTTCAAAGGGAGCTTCCAAGAACATGCAGGGCTAGAGCTGAGGTTGACCCCTGACAAACGGCACAGGCTCAAAAAGCCGTACTTGAATTTAGGGAGTCTACAGTGACCTAACTGTCCCATTTAGACTTGCTTGGCTCCCTGCCACCACACAGTTAAGTCCTGCCTGGGCGGATTCAGCTGTCTGAGGTAAAAACACTGAGAAGCACTGAGGTGTCGCGACACCTCCCCCGGCGGCAGATGCCAAAAATCTCTGTGCCCTACAAAAGAGAGATGGTGTTCAGGACCCAATCCTGCTGTTTGCTGGTCCCCGCCCATTGGGAGTAGAAGGTGTTTAATTTACCTTCAGCTGTGGGGCCCTTCCTTTCTTTCCAGGAATTCAATCACAAACCAAGGTTGTGGTGCCTGGCGGCCATTGGTGCTACTGGTTGTTGGCCTGCACGGATCATTAGCCTCATGACGATCCAGCAGCAGAGATAGAGGAAGTGAACCTCAGACAATAGCTTCCTCTGGACCCTCACCACAGATGCTGGGGCAGGCGAACCGCTGACAGGAGGAAGTCCCTGCTTTAGCTCCTTCCTTTGCAGTCATGCATTTATTGTCTGCAGGGCAACTCCAGTAAACCCGTCGCAGCGTACAGAACACTCTCTAGCGCAGCGTGCCAATGCCAGATCGCACTTCGCCGGTCTGCGGCGGGGGAGATTCCAACGCTGACACACATCGTGCTCACTTTTTTTCTTTGACGACCGCAATGTGGTCACTTCGATTTCCGCTGTCAGCTGAACCCATCATGCAGGCTGTTATTTTCCCAGTCGGTCCTTCTGTAGGTCTATGGGAAAAGTCTAGGATGCTCATGCAGTTTTTTCCCTTTGAGAGGATCATGGTGGGCCACTTAAAGTGACCGGTGAGAGTGCAAACCCTCTTCTATCCAAATGGAAATGACCAGTACTCTGACACGCTCCAGCTAAGCATGTCTCATGGTTCTGAGGCTGTCTGCCGCCCCAGTCTAGGTGTTTGCCTTTCACTGGTTCATGATAAAGTTTAAATGGCAACACAACTCAGGGGGAAGGCGGGAGGTAACGTTCAGTTATCTCTGTTCAGCACTAGGATCAAATGCCCAGAACCCTTTTCTCTGCAGCCGCCTAGCAGACGGCTCCACTGGTCACAAGAAGACAGCCTTGTTAAGGTGATGTCCACAGAAGTGACTGTAAGACCCCAGGTCTGAGTCTGTGCTTTATACCTCCCCGTCAGATGCTGGGCTGCTCTGGAGACTAAAACCTAGGAATGGGTTCCCTAAGGAGGTGGTGGAATCTCCTTGCTTAGAGGTTTTTAAGGTCAGGCTTGACAAGGCCCTGGCTGGGATGATTTAGTTGGGGATTGGTCCTGCTTCGAGCAGGGGATTGGACTAGATCCCTCCTAGATACCTACCCTTCCAACCCTGGTCTTCTATGATTCTATAGGATTCTATGAAAACAGCCCCTGGTGTAAATTAAAGGAGTGCTTCTGGCAGACATACGCGGAACCGCATCAGCGCTTGCAGGGAGAGGCAGGGTACGGCCACTTGCAGTGGTTCTAGGCTTGGAGTTCACGGCTGGAAGGGAACACTGGATCATTTAATCCAGTGGTCCCCCATGTGGTACCCATGAGTGCATGGCGCCCACCGGGGTATTTCTGTGCGCTCGTGGGAGTGCGTCCACCAAAAATCCACCCAAGTGCCTGCTTCCGCTATCAGTGGCATTTCGGAAGACACGGGGATGAACGCTGCGGGGCCGCCGAAACAGCGCCGATAGCGGAAGCAGGCACTTGGGCGGTTTTTCGGCGGACATGCCCCAGCGCAAGAGGACGCGGCCTAGCGCAGGAGTGTGCTATTGGCCACGAAAAGGTTGGGGACCACTGATCTAGTCTGACCTCCTGTGTATCGCGGGCCACTGATACCCCCAACCCCCCCCCACACACACACACTAAACCCAACTACCCCTTCTCAGCCCCACACCGGGCAATCAGTCAGACGCTGAGCTCGTGAGCAAGAACCATCCAGACCCAGCACTTGAGAGAGAGACTGCTCAGTACCACCTCAGGGCCCTGGTCCTCCCCATCCAATGTCCCAACATTGTCCTTTATCTTGACTAGCTCTTCATCCTTCCTGGTGTTCACCTCCCTGATGTATCTAGAGAGAGAGCAATCCACCCCTCTTAACCCATTTTTTGGCTAGAGCTACACAAGCCAAGATCTTCCAGTCTCCTCTCATAAAGTGGGCCTTCCATTCCCCTGATCACCCTAGTAACTTCTCTGCACCTATTCCCGTTTGAATTAACCTTCCTTGAACATGGGTGACCAGAATTGCACATGGTGTTCCACCTGAGGTCTTAACAGAGTCTTGGACAATGGCATGAATAGGTCTCTCTCTCTCTCTCTCTCTCTCTCTCTCTCTCTCGGAAATGCCTGGCCTGATGCATCCTAGGATTACGTTTGCCTTTTTTGCAGCCATATCACATTAAAGACCCATCATCATCCAGTGATCAACTCACACACAACACTTTTTTCACCTGCATCTGCTGTAATGGAACTAATATTTCCCACGTGATACCATGTCAAATGCTTTACTGAAGTCCAAGCCTATTAGATCAGCTGCATTTCCCTTATCGAACAAAATCAGATATTTTCTCAAAGAAGAAAATTTGGGTTAGTTGGGCACAATCTATTTTTGGCAAACCCCTGTTGTATTACGTCCCCCTTTCCATTTACCTCCATGATTTTAATTATTCTTTCCTTCATAATTTGTTCTAAAGCCTTGCATACTACTAAGGTCAGACAAATAGTTTTGTAATTGTTTGGATCACTTTTTTCCCCTTACATATAACTCTGACTTTAGCTATTCTCTAGTCAGGTGGTACTACCCGCAAATAGATAGATTCAATATCCCTGCTACCCGACTAGCAATCTCTCTCATGTGCCCGTTCGTTCAGCATTCTGGGATGGAAATTATCCAGCCCCCCAATTGAATGCATTAAGATCTTAAATTTGTCTTTCATCCGTTGTGGTAATTTCCGTTTCTGTACAGACATTTCCATCATGCCCATGTTCCATATTATCATTCATATTGAAAACCGACACAAAGTATTCATTTAGTTTTGGGGCCAGACCTAGATTATCTTTAAGCTCTTTCTCATCCATACAGCATAGCAGTCCCACCACATCCTTTCTTATTTTTTTCCTTATTTATAAATCTAAAAACCATTTTTTAATTTCCTTCACATGAGCTAATTCAACTTGGCTTTTAGCAATTTTTCACTTTATTCCTATATTTTCTAACCTCCAAGATGTAGCTTATCAATCCCTTTCCCCGTTTGCTATTGGCTTTGCTTACTCCTAAGAATAGAGAAGTTGGGTCTGGAGACTTTCCCTGAAAGTTTTTTGCTTGAGATGCAAATGGCAGATAGTTTTTGTATTGATGAGTTAAAGAAATGCCAAGTCTCCTCCACATTTAAGTCTTTGAGCTCTTCGGTCCAGCTGACCTAAGAATCACAGAACTGGAAGGGACTTCCAGGGGTCATCTAGTCCAGGTTAAACTTCTTTAACTCATTCCCTTCATTTCTCACAATTGGCCCTTTTGAAATCAAAATCACAGTTGCTGACCTGGTTTTGATGATGCAGTTTAAGTTAAGTGGAAGAATCAGTT
Source organism: Sternotherus odoratus (assembly GCA_032164245.1). NCBI lineage: Eukaryota > Metazoa > Chordata > Testudines > Kinosternidae > Sternotherus > Sternotherus odoratus. The sequence goes on along the minus strand of JAVMKO010000009.1, from coordinate 82,847,023 downwards.
TGCAATCACTCGATCCATGGTTATTTCCCACAACCAGCTTCTCTGTGATCTCCTCATGACGTTCCAAAGCCACATCTAAAACCAAATTGCCCCTTGTTGGATCAGTGGGGATTTGACAAAGAAAATATCCAGGAATAACTGGGCTTTACTAATATTGGTAGCATTTATTCTCCGATCTAGAGTTGGGAAGTTAAAGACTCCCATTACGACACAATTCCCAACAGTATTTCTCTCTCTAATCATATAAAAGAGACCTCGATCCATAGCACAGTCCAAGGGGGGCATTCTCTAGCACACCCCTAATGTTACCCCAATAGAAGCTCGGTTACCATCCCTCCCCGAAGTGGTTTTGGCCCAAACATTCTGTTTTGTCCATATTATTCCATCGTATTGCTTTCCAGGTTACACCATCCTTGATGCCGGGGTGAAAGTAAGGGGGTACAGGCCGGTAGTGTACCGCTAACTTTAAAACACTGCTACGGCATTGGTGGACCTGCTGATAGGGACCCGGAAGGGCTGCCGATCGGGGGTGCAAAAGGGGGAGTGACGTAAAGCTGCATCAGTGCTTTAATGTTGCTACCCCTTTTGCGCCCAGCCACCAACAGGGGAGGGGGGAAGAAGCCAGAGCCCAGAGCCCTTTAAATCACTGCTGAAGCCCCGGGCGCCGTGGGCCAGGGAGCACAGAGGGACTGGCTGTGGGGACACTGACCCTTTTGTCTGAGGCCCCACCCCTTCAAGGGAGGCCAGAGTGGGCCCACTACCGGTAAGAGTTGTATTTTACTTTCTCCCCTGTGCTGATCTACAAGGCTCTCTCTCCTCACCAATGCCTGTACTGCAGTGCTGTTCCACCATGGTTCTGGGATCCTTAGAACAGCCAGTTTGACCTCCACACCCCATAGCTCCTGCGCTGAGTTCCTGGGCTTCACTCAACGTTATTTCAAACCCAACGGTAGCCTGGGGAGTTTCTGCACACCAAGGAATATGATCATTTGGGAGCCAGGGGGTTAGCAGCAAACAGTCTGTGATCATATCAGGAGGAGCAGCATTGTCTAGTGGATAGAGCACTGGATTAGGAGTCAGAGACCTGAGTGAGTTACGGTCCCAGCTCTGCCACTGAGCTAGGATGGCCTTGGGCATGTCCTTGCCTTGTTCCCTGCCTCAGTTTCCCCTCCCACCATTTCTCTGTCTTGGCTATTTAGCTCTTCATTTTCATTTGGGACCTTGAGGAACTATCATACTAAAGCCATTTAATGACGACATGTCAGATCTATGTCCATGTGACACGTCTACATCTCGGTCTCTGCTCAAGTTACAGTGGCAATTAGCTACTTGTCATCAAAGCCGTGACATGTAGTACGCAGATTCATGCTGTCTGTCTGGTATTCCACTAAAAAATAAAATCAACATTTGGAGTCATTTATGTGGCTACTTTCATTTTTTTCCAGCTGTCCTTCATTGGAACAAACCCCCCAAATGGTGAGAACTACAGGCCAGGAATGGCAAGTTTATTAGATAAAGTCCAGATGAGGCCTGCTCAGAAAACTGCCTCGGCCATTAAGATTTAGCTTCCATAGACATCATCCAATATTAAACATAAACATTGGAGGCAAAGAAATGTCTGCCAGATCTTGACCTGACATGGTCGTCTGCACCACACAACAAACCAGTTTCACACTGAGAGAAAGGTCACAGCTTTCATCCACTTCCTTGTGGAATGTACACAGATGTCACTCTGCTTAACATATGTCATTAAACAGCCCCTCTGTTTGGTATTCATTCCGTGTTTATTTTCCCATTTGGGAACAAAGTGGATTTTAATATAATATGACACTGAAGGAATACAGGCTGCTGCAGACAGTCTCTATGTTTCAGTGATTTGCAAAACCTGTGGCCTATAAGGATGTGGACTCTGAATCTGTCATGGTTCCACTCAACTCCATCAATGATTTCTTTCTGGGGGGTGACAAAGGGAGGAGAGGTGGGGTGGCAAGAGGGGTCTTAAATATCCAGATAATTACTGGGAAATGACCCTGGAGAACACAAAGCAGTCCCAGAGTTATGAAATGTGTTGGAGATAATATAAAAGGAATCAACTCCCACGGCTCTTATTGTAACGGTAATTGCCACAAACCTAGAGGTCCATGGGAGATTTGATCAGTACTTCTGCTACAAAAGGCTCCATTTGTGGGCGCAGGAAATGCGGTGCAGTGTAAAAGGCTGTATGGCCTACTGTAATTCTGAGAGAACAAGGAGCTGGTGGGCAAAAGTGTTGAAAAGATAGCAGCTATTCAACAGTGTGAGAGAAATGCAGCTGCAGACAGGGCAAGGCTTGAAGAAAGACAGAGGGTACAGATAGGGGCTGGTCAAAAAAAGCCTCTTGAAACTGAAAGGCTGACAGGAAACATCAGCATGTGAAGTCTGAGAGCCTTCACCACTGCCACGGAAGCCACTCCGCAAGCGGCCATTCGAAAATCACTGCTCCAAAATGACACTCAAATTATCTGATCATGTTCCTCAGACATTTGTGTTCATTAACATTAAAACTGGTTTATAATTTGACCATGACCTTTAAATAACCCAGTTGCCCATCACATCCTGCCATATCTTATTGCTCTTTGACTCTGACTCATAAAATGATCACAAGCCAAGATTCGCTTAAAGGGGTCCTCTCAGCTTAAAACAAAAACAAAACGCTAAAAGCATTTTCTGAGAATGCACTGGCCAAGAGTTGTGATTTCATAGTCACATCCTCCAGTTTTCACAAGTTCTCCCTCACTTGTTGCTGTGTAAAACAGAGAAGAAAGTGACTTGCTGACCATACAGAAGACATTGGAAATTGACACTACACGAAGTGTACAAAGGGAACAAACCGAAAAAACAAAGAAAAATGTTTTTAAACTCTGATCTCTTTAAGTTACAGCCATCTGAGGAGTTACTTTTAAGAACCATAGATAAAAATCTTTCAAAGAGAATGCTAAGTGTTTTTGAAGGTGAGAACACCACAAACTTTTTCAAGGGAATGTTTTTAAAATTCCAGTGAACAATGTGTGATATGGCACTTTGCAGCCTAAAATGCGTAACTGTGTCCCATGGACTTTAGCAAACGTAGAGCAAAATAACATCAAGATGTTTATTTTCAAAGCGACCCAGCGTTTAACAAAATAAACCATGTTTGATTCACAGAGACTATTTATTTTAAACATAGTAAAATCACTAGCTACATAAACATGCCACAAGTTCTTCATCTGTTTATAGCAAAATCTCAGTGACCTCATCTTGGGGGAATGTCCTCATTGTCAGAAGCGGGTCAGAATTTGCTTATTTAGTCAATTTTTGCTTTTACTTATTAATCAGGTTTTAATTTAATAAGTAATTAATTTACTTATTAATCAGGTTTGCCACAATGAAGAATAAGTCATAGTTTCCAGTGAAGAATGAGGAGGCTGGAACCAGTCAGATTAACCATACAAACCAACTGTCCTAAAAGACAGAGCCTGAATACTTTGTTAGGTGCCACATTTGCTTTATGCCAATTGACTTCTCATGTTCGTGAAGAAAAAAACCAAAAAACAACTGTCCTTCCTTGGACATTATGGTCCAAAATTTCTAATGGTTTCAATCCAGCTTCTAATTTTGCCCAACCAAAAATCCTTGCATTGGTGTTTTTGCCAATGCACTGGCACAAGAGCCCATAGGTTTGTGAAAAATGGATACACGCACCAGACTTTACCCCTTGCACATGCCATGTTATGAGCAATTGAAGAAATGGACCAAATTTGGACCAAATTTTCTAAGCTGCCGATACTTTTCTCCTTCCTCTTTGAACATCTGTTCATGAAATTTCTGTTTCCTCTTTCAGCTTTATTTCTTGTTCTTTCAGGAACCTATCCCACAAATACAGAGAGATTTTGTGTCCCTAAACATTCCAGGCAACCTCACCCACTCATCCCACCGCACCCACAGGAGAACTGCACAGGCCCTGTTATTACTAGCTAAAACAACAAACAAAACACAAGTATGATTTTTACTTACATTGGCAGCGCACATAATTACTTTTAGGATCTATCACAGCTTGCATTATAAAGCAACATTTTTCAGGCTTAGAATTTGGTACTTGACAGTTCTGCACATATTAGGTTGCAGTTTAGTAACACCTTTCTCAGCCACTTAGCTGCAGTTTTACTCTAAGACCAAAGAAATGTGTTTTTTTTTTTGTAAATTGAGGTACTTTGGGAACAAACTTTTATGTTTAAAAAATTACTTCACCTAGATGTTAAGTTCCTTGGGGCATGGATTGTGTCTTGCACAAATGTGCCAAAATGCAAATAAAAATATTTATATTCCTGTAGCCCCAGTCAAGGTCCAGGACCCAATTGTGCTAGGTACTGTCCTAACACAGAGCAAAAAGCTAGCCCCCGGTAATGATGAAGGTGTTTGCGCCGCATGAGAACTTGGGAACGAGGAATAAAATCCTACAGAGCAGGACATCTGGTTGAGAACGAGCATTAGGGACTGGCTGTTGCCCATTGATACGCGAGTCACCCTGCTGACCACCGTTGACGTGTCTGAGGCAAGAATTTGTCGGAGTATTTTTCATGAGGAATTGAAGGCTTCAGCCAGGCAAATACCCGGTCCTATGAGTAGGGCCCTACCAAAATCATGGTCCATTTTGGTTAATTTCACGGTCATAGGTCCCGGCCAGCAGCTGCTGCTCTCCAACTGCCCAGCTCTAAAGACAGCGCTGTTGCCAGCAGCAACAGCAGCACAGAAGTAAGGGTAGCAGTACCGCGACACCTTTTCCTCCCAATTCTTCTTTGGGTCAGGACCCCGATAATTATAACACCATGAAGGTGTAACTCAGGGCCTATGGATTTCATCGGGGTGGCACTGCGATGCTGCAATCCTTGGTAGATTGGGGCCCTAGCGGTGAGCTGGTACTGAGTGCTTCTGAAAATCCAAGGTCCTGTTCAGAGCAGGCCTCTGCCTGCCTCCGTTGCTCCATTAGGCAAAGAACAGCCATTCTGGGTGTGGTCCTCTCCCCGGGCTCACCTCCCGGTTGGTCAAAGTGGGGATGGGCCGCTCTGTTTGTAACATTTGGACAGGATCTCTTAATTTGGCACATTGGGCACATGGGCTGCATTATGGTGGGGACCGGCTTTAAAGGATGCGTCACACCAAAGGAAGGACCGTAGGAAAGACCATTGGTCTATTTTGGGCAATTCTGATACCGCTGGGTTTGGTCTGTAGGTGCTTTTGGAACTTGTGACAGCCCCTGTGTTCACTCTCAAATGTCATTCTGCCTTCGCCAGCCTGCCCTTGTGGCTGAATGTGGAGTCCTATTGAGTAGTATAACTGAGAGCAGGATCTGGCCTGGTTTAACGAGGTTTAACGAGGCCATCAGCTGTAATGGGATTGCTGTTTCTAATCAGATTTCAAAGACAGTTACTTTCAGCAATTTGAAAAATGCCTGTCAGTTCAAAAGGAAACAGAACTACTAACACTGGCTTATATTGTGCAGGACAATAATGACCATTTCTGGCCTTAAAATCTACCAATGCCGTCCGTAGACCTCTTCTGCTCGGGCTACTCTGGACCACGCCAGTGACACAAAGCAGCCATGCTACGTATTAACACTGCAGTGGTGCAAAACAACTGGCGCACACTAGTGAATCTAGCCTTACAGGCCATTGCCCTTTTAAACCTACTAAAACACTGGATGTTGCTTGATTTGGTCCTTTCAGTGTGCACGAGTGTGCACGAGTGTGCTGCTCCTTAGCAAAGCCCGAGAAACACAACTTTGGAAAAACAGAATTGAAGCATTTGAGATTTTAGTTGTCAGAAACAAGAGCTGTATGCACCAGCTGTGTCAAGCAGCTGTTAAATTCGTTAGATTAGGAAGCCTCTAGCATTAGAAAATTAGCCAATTGATTAATGGACTAGGAATTCCCTGCCCACAAAAATGTTTTGTTTTTAAATTCTAATTTATGCCTGGCTAGTACATAAGCAGACTGCACACATTTGGTTCAAATCACCACTGTCAGGTGGAAATGATGCTGGGTCCATGTGACGGGACTGGGACTCACTCACCTCTCCTGCTGTTCAGGCTGGGAATTAGCTCTCAGCAGTCCTGATGCGCCCTCCGCCGGTGGTGTCCCGTCCATCATCTGCTCTAGATTAGTATCTGGACCCACGTTACTCCCTGTTAGTCGGAGTCCACTTCAGGAGAGCCCGGTCTGTTTCAGGACATTGCCCTCTGGCAGTTCCCGCTAGTCCAGTCTCACCCCCTTCCGGGGGGCAGGGAGGTGTTAACTGCTCCTGCCGCGATGGCCAACCACAACCCCTCAGTCTAGCTCCTCAGCTCAAGGGCTGGTTGCAGTCTGCTCTGGCCACTCCTCCATAACCTACTGCAGTTCACAGGGGAGACCCAGGCCTGCCTACTACTCTGGGTCCCGACCCAGGGACCCTCTAGTGGCAGCCTCCCTGCCCTCCTTCTCTCCCCTTTATCCAACCACAGTCCCTGGGCCCCTTCCCCTTTGGCCCCTTGCACCTCCGTGGCCCTTCTAAGCGGGGGCCGCAGCCTGGCAGGTAATGAGCTGGAGCTCTCCTCTGCTCCCCCAAGCCTGCCCAGCACTGCTCTGTCCATAGTGCTGGACTCCTTAACCCAGGAGACCCCCCCAAAGGTCCAGGAGATACTGCCCTGCTCCTCTGCTAGCCAGCCTATATATAAGGCCTAGCCTGGCCCTGATTGGCCAGCTCTTTCTTGGCCCTGATTGGCTCCTGAAAGGCCCTTTCCAATCGGCTGCCAGTCCGCACAGCCGCTCTGGCCTGCTTTAGCCCACTCTCTCATAGGGGTGGGGCGGCTGCCCCACCACAGTCCTTCATCTCTTTTGAAGGAAACTTGCAAACCTGTGTGGAGAAAGAATATATGTGCACAGGGGGCTTTGCTATTTATTTATGGCCCTTTCCATCAAGTGCAGATCCTGGGCCAGACGTTAAGCTGGTGTACACCGCCGGAGCTTGAACCTTGACACCCATCTACCCCAGCAGAGCTTCTGACTCACTGTAGTTTAACAAGAACCAAACTGGGCAGCATCATTTAAATAGACAGCAAGGCCCTGCTGGGTGGCTCTGGGATGCCGCAGTACGGACTGGAGCCTTTCCAGCAAGGTCAGCATTTAAGAACCAGATGTTAGGCAGAAGAACAGTTCTGCAACCTATCCCCTTGGATACGGACAGGTCCGAAAGCAGGACCTGTGATGTGGCTGGCTGGGGGAGGCTCTGGGAAATGGAGGATGAAGAGGTAAGAATCAACTCTGCTTCTTCACAGATGAGAACATTGACATGAGCTTTCATTCTAGAGCTGGCACTTCTTCAGGGTGAAATGTTCAAAAAGCAGCTAAGCCCCATTGATGTCCATTGAGCCTGAGGCTCCTAAGTGACTTAGACACTTTTGAAAATAGGATTTAGGCTCCGAGGGACCTGGGTGCTTTGAAAACACAACCCCACTCCAGAGAATTTCTGGTGCACACCCTTGTGAATGAATTTGGCCCATAGCGTCTGTTCGTCAGTGGGGTGCATGGAAGATATTTGTACCTCCACCTGGACATTAGAAAGCGCTGCAAGAATAATTCCTGTGTGAACTAACAGGAGAGTGGGACCCTATCTATACACAAGCAGACAAAGGTATAACACAAGCTACTGGCTGGACAAGTTCAGACTGGACGTAATACATTTTAAAGAGTGAGGGGAATTAACTATTGGAACAACCTACCCAAGGTCCTGGTGGCTGCTCACTGACCGTTTTCAAATCAAGGTTGGATGCTCTTCTAAAAGCTCTGCTCTGGGAATTATTTTGAGGATGGTCTGTGGCCTGTGTTGTACAGAAGGTCAGACTAGATGATCACACCAATCCCTTCCGGCCTTGAACTCTATGAATCTTTCTAATAGGCCAGGCTTTCTGGGACAGTTGGCTGTTACTCAGGGACCTGTCACTGGGGCATTATTTGGATGTATTCTCTCAGGAAGCCCTGCTTCACTTACTCACATGTAGCTGATTTTATCTCCCTGGAGATTTGTGTGTCTGCTGCAATAACGTGGCGGCTGCTCGGCGAAAGGAGAGGGGTGGTGGCTTAGAAAAACTATATTCTTCCTCCTTACAGTGACTTTTTGTGTAACGCGTAGGAACTGGGCCGTACATGAGTTCCTAACTTTTAAAGCAAGAAAAACAAACCCAACAGTGATTATCTTCTGCTTATTGAATCTGCAAGCTTTGGGGGCAGGGAATGGGTTTTTGTGTTTATGTTTGTGTGTGAGACAAAGACCAGAACAATGGGGTCCAGATCCAGCTTGGTGCCTCTGTGTTCTATTGTTATAGACGTAACAATAAACAATGGATTCAGACCAGGTTGCTAGTAACCAAACATGACCCGCTGCTGGCTATTCAGTAGCTTTATTGCACTATTATTTATGTTACACAGTGCTGGATGCTGACAAAGACTTGATGGTCCCAATGCAGTTCTTACTGGATAAAAAGTACTCTCATAATTCATACCAATTGCACCTTTCTTGGGAATCTTTAGCAACAAGAGCAAAGATTGAAAGGGCATCACAATTACGCTCAACACTAGAGTCTGCCCATTCAAAGTCAGGACAGCGACACATTCACAGGGCGGCAGGGGGACGTGCATCACTCACCACCCAATCTGGCCCCTGCCACCAGCATGACGTTCACTGCAAAAATGTAAGAAAATCAAAAGAGCCCGAACACGTTCATTTTCTGACTTCCGCTCAATGGCTGGTGCATTGCAAAGAGCCGACTGAGTAGGAAGGGGGGAGCACCGCAGAGTCGGTGATCAGGAAGTGGAGAGGGTCATTTGAAGGGGTGTTACAATGGGATCAGAGACTATTTTTGACAACGGCAAGACGTCTTTGTTAAAAAGAAAAATCCATGAGAACATTCCAAAATCATTGTTAACACACCCCCCCCCACCCCCACAGGGAAGAATTCAACAGTCTTTTGAAGGTTATTGTGTGATGTTTTAGAACCTTGGCAGATACAGGATTCAAGGACTGGTTGTTGTGATCTATCATCATAACGAGGTTTCAGAAAAGATGGCTTTGCTTAACACCATATCTGTACAAAGGAAAAACAGGATCGGCATGCTACAGAAGAGACTGTCAACAAGTATTACTATCACATTGCAGATTGGGATGACTAGCCAGGCCTTACGGAATACAGAGAAAGGTACAGTAGGTATCATTTCACCAAGCGATACATTATCAAGGATACATCATCTTTGAGGTCACACACCATACTGCCGGACCACTTGGTGAGGCAAGAAACAGCACACAGACCATTTCTGTCAGGCAGAAAAGCCCAGGACAATCCCCTGGCTTTGGGACACACCATCATTATTCGACAGCCGGCAGGTTCCAACACACAGCGGACAACCCAAGAGAACGGTCCATTTCCAGGCTCCACACCCCCAAAGCCAAAAGGATCTCTCGGAGGAGGAGGAGGAGCAGAGGGAGAACTGGACTGCCCACTGGTGGCCTGAAGGCCTAGACAGCCATCCCACTGTGAGAGACACAGCGCTGGGTGCCGCAAGGCACAGCGTCTGCTTCAGTATCAGCCCCAGGTCAGAAAGAGCCGGGCAGCAAGAGGGTTAAGAAAAAATGTGTTTAAAAAGGACGACTGAACTCTCCCCCGCACCACTGAAGCCAACGGGAGCTCTGCTGAAAAGCAGACTAGATCGTGATTTGCCCTTCTGTGGTTTAGGGCACAGGGTGCGGGAAGGGAATAAGAACTCCCCTCCGATCACCCCCACTGCATAGCTCAAGTAAGGGCCAGACAGGACTGCAGGCCCTGCTACTCCACCCCTCCCTCCTCAGCAGAAGGGGGGCAGGGAAGGGTGGAGGGTACCTGCTGGACCCTTTCGAAAGGCCGTAGCAAATTAACCCCACTCAGTGCAACCCCAGAGTCCTGGTTGTCACGGGCCCTGAGGCACACCAGGGTTTCTAGTGCTCTCCCTGTGGGAAGGGGCTTTGTGTGGTCCTTCTTATGGGCTGTGCTTAGCAGCGCGGCTGACTCCAGCAGCAGTGCTTAAATCTGCTCCCATGGTTGTCAAAACCCAGGGCTAGGGACCCCTCTGCCCTCACAAGGCTCCGCTGACTTTGGGCGGGCTCTGTGCAGCCCCTGGGGCCCGGCCGCGCGGAGCAACACGCAGGATCGGGGCCTCTGTAAGAGCGGCCTTGGAAACTGGGGGGAAATTTGCGCTCTGGAGTGAGCCTTAAGGGTATGGTTTAAGAAAACAAGCAAGAGGATGACTGGAAAAAGGCAACCCTGGTTCTTGTTTCTAGAACAGTGGTTCCCAAACTGGGGTTTGTGATCCCGTGGGGGGTTCACAAAATGTTACAGGGGGTTCTTGGGAAAAAATTCCCTAATGGCAGACAGAGCTGTCCCTAGGGACTCCGGGCAGCAGCCTTGAGCCCCTGGACTTCCAAGAGCGAAGCAGATCAAAGCAAGCACCTCTATCCCATGAGGAGATTTAAACTTCAAGACTCTTTTTTACAAAATAGAAAGGGAGGTGGATATTTTTTGCTGTTTTTCAAATGAAATAGGCAGCTAGTATTGTTTATAATTATTATGAAGAGCACGTTTAAGCTTTGTTGTACCGTGTGTTGTTTGCCTGGACTGCTCAAGACCTGAATACTTGTGTGGGAGAAACGATTTGAGTTGGCTTCTTAAATCCCTTCCTGCTGTTTCACATCTGATACTCCTTGATGAAACCTAGGAGCCAGAGGCGCCAGTATGGGGGGGGGGGGGGTGACGAAGGTCACATGCCACCCCTGCATCTGTGCAACCCCCTATGGGTCCCTCCCCTTGTTCCGCAGTGCCCCCCAGGGTATGCAGGAGCTTTGCCCCAATACCCGTTGTTTCTACTGGCACCTCTGATAGGAGCCTTGTCTTATAACAGGCTTAATCAAAAGTGATACAAGCTACAAAAGTGAGTTCTTGGAAGAGTGTTGCCATTTTCATAATGTAATAAAAATACTGCAATGATAAAGAGTAATTAATAAATAGTGTGTAATAAGCATGTCAGAAAAACAAATGTTATATTTCCAAGATCACTGCTTTTATAATTTATGTTGAGGTAAGGGAGAAAATCCCTGGAAATATTCATTTTTTTGGAGGGGGGAGGGATCACGAGACTTGACATTTTAATGAAAGGGGTTCCCGGGTTGTTAAAGTTTGGGGACCGCTGTTCTAGAACGATCTGAGCTTCCTAAACAGCTGTGAGAAATAACAGTATTTGATGGGTGTTTGATTTCCTTGCTTCCTCCCCAGGCCAGTCTGTAGCCAGAGAGCCGAGATGTCTCTCATTGAGGAGAGACTGTTCTTAGACGTCAGCCTAACGGAGACACACTCCGGCCTTGTCTACGCTGGTAGGGGTGCGTAGGGTAGATGTAGTGACCCGTGGCAGTGAGCAGGCAGGGTCCACACTCACTGCGGTCGGTCGTAGCTATACACAGCCCTGAGAGGCTTCAGCAGTGAGGAGGCAGTGAGGGAAGGTTCTGGAAGCTACCCGCTGCCTGAGCCTTTCATTGCCCTGAGGACAGGCTCAGGCCAGGAGAGGCAGCGGGGGAAGGCTCTGGCAGCGGGATACAAACAGCCATGCTTCACCGTCTATGCTGGACATGTTAAGTGTAGACTTGCCTTCAGGAGTCTTGAGGCTCCTTCAGTCTGGACACTCTGTTGAGTGATATTTGTTTTCAGACACGTAGAGGGAGCTGAGTGGCCTTTACCATTTGGGGCTATTAAATCCATGAACATCGGAAACTATCTGTTCATATAGCGAACGAAAACAGGGCATGCGGAGGAGGCATTGTATGGAACTGTGATCCTGATAGAAATAGAGTAAAAGAGTGTTTGTGTTAAAAGCAAAGGCCGGGGCGTAGTGTGGCTTACTAAAGGGTAAAATTTACTCCCGTGCTGCAGGCCAGCACCAGGGGTGAATTTCACTCTAGAGGGAATGAGAGGAGTGAAAAATGGATTAGCTGAAAGGGCAAGAAACACTCCAGCTATACAAAAGTGGCTGAAATTTATCTCAACCAGGTTTCTACTACACTCAAGTGAGAGAAGTATTGGGAACTCAGACTGCCTTGCCAAGTAAGTTTGCAAATCATTGAAAGGCTAGACTGGAAAAGAAAAGAACAATGCTTGATTCCTGCTATACGGAGACTAGTTTTCAAAGCCCCCAGATCTAAACAGAAACCCAGGACCACCAGTAAAATGAGATGAGAAAGAAGCCTTGGGGACAGAAAATGAGTCAGAACATTGCTGCTGGAAGGGTTATATCTGGATTGGTTGATATTATGGAATTTGTCTTTCCCCTGGAAGATGTAAATCACTGTGGGATAGACTGGGGTTGAGTAGGGTTGAGTCCGATTGATTTGGATATTTAAGAAGAGTAGGGGGTGGTAGCATTGGATCCTCACTCATAAGACATCACTTGCAGGAACAGAAACAAATGCAGTTTAGTGCCACAAAACCTCAAGTTGTGAAAGTCCTTAATGTTCTGGGGGCGAACCGCAAAGATGTTGCTGATGATTAAAAGCTTTGTAAAAATTAAAAGCTGCTTTGGAATAGTTCCAGAATGGGGAAGGCGGGATGGGGACCAAGAGAATGATTTGAAAAGGTCCCCTTTAAACTAATGTTTAGGTACAATCAATTGCTGGGCAAAGATCCCCAAATGTCAGTCTGAGTCTGAGAAGGGGGATCTTTTGGGAAAGTTCTGCAGGAGGGAACCTGCCAGTTCAGGGTGGAATTGATCTTCTATAGCATGAGCACCATAACCCTGCGCTGACTCATGAGATCGGTGCCAACAACCTAATGTTCCTATCCTGCTGGTATAAATAAGGAATAATTCCATTGCCGTCAGCGGGTTTTACACTAGGCTCAGCCCATCCATTAAAGAAACAGCCGGATATTTTTCACCTTTTGAAGCTATCCTTTAAAAATATCTTTGCAGTTCACTTTTCAGAAAGATATGTACTTAGCAGCTTTTAAAAGCATCTAAGCTCTGAGACACAAAGTATTTAAAGCACACACATAATCCAGTGCTAGAGCTACCAACATCTTAAGCTGAAAAATATACAGCCCGTTTTGGCCAGGAACCAAGACAAACTTTCCTCACCCCTACCCCAAAAATATCATTAGGGTCTATCCCAAAGGCATATGCTGTCCACTGTGCTCGGAAGACCAGTCTGGGTTGCTGATGGCCTTCCCCAGGGCAGCCAGTTCCAGTTTCCAATTTAAAACTTTCCTATGCTTTAAATGTGTGAAAGAGGGATTTTGATACATTGTCCACTAAGAAAATAATTATTTTAACAAAAATAACCCACACAAGAATGTTCAAATAAACGTCTTATGGTGCCGTGTGTGTCTCCTGCCAATCCTTGCTTTTAACCTACGCAATGGGTTGGAGGCATGTTATTCAGCCAAGCAAAAGTATGGCACAGCACCACCCTCTGTCCTTTGTCTGGAGCCGTGTTTGCACGTTTCCTAAGGAAGAAGAGGGGCTGTGCCGAAACATGGGCACCCGGCTCAGCTGACCCAGGATTCGGAGACAGACTGGCTGACGGCCTCAGAAGGGGCGTCCCAGGAACTGTTTGGATTCATGGGAAGCATGCAACAGAACTGCCTGAAACACAACGTACGTACTGGTGTTGTGCCCTCTAATGCCAGAAGTACAGCTCTCCTCACATACTGCCATCGCTAATCCATCCTCCTTGGAGACAGGACAATGGCACATTCCGAGTGTCCCCATGCCGCCAGGACAATCATCAAAGGTAGCATGTCCCAAAACAACCTGCTGTCAGCAGGGCTGCTTGGATTTAGCCATCTTTTATTCCAGGGTAATTTAGTCTTTAGACTCATCCCACAAATGGCATTTTGAGCTGTATAAGTAGGGACATTGACAGCAGATCGAGGGACATGATTGTTCCCCTCTATTCGCATTGGTGAGGCCTCATCTGGAGTACTGTGTCCAGTTTTGTGCCCCACACGACAAGAAGGATGTGGAAAAAATTGGAAAGAGTCCAGACAAGGGCAACAAAAATGATTAGGGGGCGGAGCGCATGACATATGAGGAGTGGCTGAGAGAACTGGGATTGTTTAGTCTTCAGAAGAGAAGAATGAGGGGGATTTGACAGCTGCTTTCAACTACCTGAAAGGGGGTTCCAAAGAGGATGGATCTAGACTGTTCTCAATGGTAGCAGATGACAGAACAAGGAGTAATGGTCTCAAGTTGCAGAGGGGGAGGTTTAGGTTGGATATTAGGAAAAACTTTTTCACTAGGAGGGTGGTGAAGCACTGGAATGGGTTCCCTAGGGAGGTGGTGGGGGCTCCTTCCTTAGAGGTTTTTAAGGTCAGGTTTGACAAAGCCCTGGCTGGGATGATTTAGTTGGGGATTGGTCCTGCTTTGACCAGGGGGTTGGACTAATTACCTCCTGAGGTCCCTTCCAACCCTGATATTCTATGATTCTATGATTGCTTAAGCCCAGGAATCGTCCCAGGAGCCAATGTGCCACTTCTCAGAGACAGTTCCGCCACCAGTCACTGGCTTCCTGTTTTCCCTGTGCTGGCTGGTATGTTGGCTCCACCCATTTCCTGCCCACTTTCCCTGGTGGATGGGAGATAAACAAACACCTACTTTTGGGTCCCCAAACTCAAGATGCAGTAGCCTTGCAAGGCGAGAGGCTGGTTCTTACTCCCCTGTGTAAGTGCTGTAGTCACAATCTAACTCTAAAATTTAGGGTCCCCTTGCTCGCTATGACATCAATGGGAGTTTTCCTACTGACTTCACAGGTAGCAGAATCAGAACCAGGGAGAGGAGAGTTTCTGAAATTTGAACAACTGGACCAGTGGTTCCTTTCTCTTCCCTAATCTTCCCCTTTTGGGGCCTTGCACCGTTTCTCACGTCGCCCCCATGGCCTCACCATTACATGCCTGGCAAGTTTCCCAGGGATGGGTATTAAATCTGGAGTCGGTCCCAATGCTACTTAAACTACAGACAAAACCTGTGTTCAGTCAGACAAGAATGGGGGGGTCTCAAGAACTTTTGGTGATGATATTCACTAACCCTTAGATGCTACTCTAGCCCATGCATGTTAAATGAACTTAAGACAAAATATGGATTTCTGCTCAACTGGAATGAAAATTCAGCCTTCATCAACTGATCTGAACATAACGTTGTACCACCTTCCGAATTATTATTTTTAAAGCACTACACTGATTTACTAACCCTAAAATTCACCATGACCCAGCCCTGGTGGTAAAGATACCATTTTATTTTACAAAACAAATGTAAATCATTCACTTAATCTTTGGGAGTGTGCCTATATTGCAGGAGGAGCGCGGTTCAGAAGGTTTTCTTCAGAAAGAAATAAGGAGAGAAGCTGATCCCCAGGAAAATCTGTTGTGGCTACAGCACAGAGTCAATGGGCCCACATAAGGAAGGCTGCCATGAAAATAGCCGTGATGGTAAGATGCTTCCAGGTGGTATTTCCTGATCCCAGGTTGTGAGCCGCTGTATCACCTTTGCTCTGCTGATTCAGAAGTTGTTTATTGGAGGGAACGTCATCCATATCCAAATCATAAGCCAGCTCTGAAAAGGAGAAAGAGACAGATTGTTACCGAGCCCAGGGACCGACATCTGGCCTGACTATAGGTATGGATTCTCTATTATCATGGGATGGCCTAGAGGTCCTGACTGGGATCGAGGCCCCATTGTGCTGGGTGCTGTGCAAATACCCAGTAAAAGAAAACATATTAGCTCAATTTTTCAGATGGGGAAGAAGTGCAAAGAGATTAAGTGACTTGCCTAAGGTCGTACAGGAATTGCACACACATCTGCTGAGCCCTGCTGCAGTTGGCCAACCACAAAGCCATCCTTCCCCTATGGAAAACTCCCTGCAGTTGGGAATAGCTCAGGATGCTCACAATGGGTGAAATCCACCTCTGTGAGGTCTCAAGACCAGGCGTAAGGGGGACCTAAGTGGCAGCTAGGCCCCGAACTAGTTCTCAGCTCGAGAGTGGAGGTCACCCATTGAAAACCTGCATAACAGATGTTAATCTCATACCAGGCCCAGCCTTGCAGAGTTTTGGCAGCATATATGGCAACATTAATGTAACATCTGCTGCAGCAGCCAGGGACTCAACGGACAAAACCACTCCGCGCTGGCTTCATTTTGTTCCCATTGGATTTTTTTTTGGCGGCGGGAGGTTACCACATGTGAATGGGAGAAGAGCTGAGCCAATGCTGGGCACAGCTGAAAATGCCACCCAATGTGAGCTTCTCATCTACGAGAGCTTTAATGTCCTTTGTTCTTCCCATCACGGGGCGTTAGCGGCATTGATCCCTCCACGTTTGCCTTTCCGAACGGACATGCCAAGGACGTCTGTCCCTGTGGGAGCCGGGGCTGCGGGGGCGGTGGTGTCACTGGAGAGCTATTTCCAAAGAAAATCAGCTGGGCTTTGTTTAAAACAAAAATTGTGTCTGGCTTCCACACCGCCCAAGTCTGCAGAAGCGGTGAAGAAATCCCAGTCAAGCTAGTTCAAAGCGGACCTCCAGCATACGGCTGACGCACCACTTACGTCCTATGTGGAGAGCTTACATGGGACAGAGGTGGTGCACTGCTCAGGCCTTGCACAGGCGTGAATTTTGCCCCGCTTCTCTTTTTTAGCTTTAAAATACACTCCCTCTGACACCTGTCATGCACCCGTTACGTTGTCTGCATGCATTCAAAGTGCAGGGCAGTTAGAGTGAGGATAGGCTCAATGACCAGAGGCAAAGCAGGACCTAGTGTTGTAATACTGGAACCTTCAGACTAACGGGCTCCCTAAGGATGGGGAAGATTTCTTCTCAAGCCAATGTCCCATGTAAAAACAAACCCTCTTCAAATCTCATAGAGAGCGGCCCAGCAGAGGACTCTCTCCGACGGAACAGCCCACTGACTGGCAAAAGTGCCTATCGCCTAAGAGTGCTTGCAAAGACCCACTGAACAGTAAATCTTAGATGCCAGATTTGCAGTAAAGAGACAGAGGGAAACAACAACAGCAAAGCCAGATAGAACAACCTGCACAGGGAACATTTTGCAATGGTTGGCTAGAGAAGAAAGAGCAGAGGCAGTGTTTGTCCAGCATCAACAAAAGCCTCCCGTACCCAGGGCCGATTTGCAGCCATAGAGAGTCAGGCCCGCGGCGAGAAGGGGACGTGGAGTTTTCTATGCCAGGCGGATGGGTGGGGGGGCAAAGTTTCCCCAGTTCGGCTTTTTCTGCTTGGCATTTTTGTTGTTGCCTTTTCCCTCCATTCTATGCGCTTAGGCCCAAGCCACCCACAATCTACTGTCCACTGGGAGCCAATTAACCCATCACTAGGGAACACTGGCACTGTCCCATTTCGTGCCACCAGAGGCAGAGTTCCACTGATTTATACCCCTGAGACTCTGGGTGGATTGACTCAGCTCCCTAAGACAGGGTCAGTTTGGATCACCACTCGGGCCGACCAAGGCACTTATAGGCTAGTGTCAAAACATGCCCCCCTTGAGAGAAAATCCAAGAGACTAAAACACTCAAGCAAAAAACCCAACCCCTTCAACCCAATAAACATCACTGCCAGAGCAAAGACCCAGACAATATGTCTTAACCAATGTACCCACACATCCAGCAAAGCAAAGTATAAAGATATTAGCATGGCACGTGAGTAGGTCATCAAAGGAGGATGGGAAATTATTGAAAGGGAACACACACACACACACACACACACACACACACACACACACACACACACACACAGCAAATGTCAAGGGTCAGTCTCTTTCTAACTCATCCAAGAGATTCCCACTGATCGCTCCCAAATCGTCTTCTCACGCAATGCTCTCTTCCTCCAGAGAGCGGAGTGCAGATTCAGCAGCGGGTGACACAAGCAGAGTTGCTATCCTGAAACGGACAGGCAGATAAAGCCCGTCCGTGCCCTGCAAGAATAAACCTTCCATCAGCCTTGCTGCTTTAAGGATTCAGGCCCTTGGGAGACAGAGCAATGGGAGATTGCACCTTTCACCTTTAATAGTTAAAATTGATCCTACGTCAGTAGTGACCAAAAATCGTTACTATAGGAGGACTCTTTGGTGACCTGTGTTGAACAAAATTGATGGTCTCAATGGAATGGCGTCTGCATGATACAATCCACAAGAACACTGGCAGTCTCCGGAGACAGGCCGAGGAACGAATGAGTACATATTGATTTGTATTACCACAGTGGCTAGGAGCCTTGCTCATGGATCCGGTCCCCACTGCCCGGGTGTTGTACAAACACAGAGCAAGAAGATACTCCCTGCCCCAAATGACTTACAATCGAAGTATAATGCAAGAGGTAACAGCTGGACAGGCAGACAGACTGATGGGGGAGTACGCCTACGGTATCAGTGATAGACAGGGACCTCAACACATGAGCAGCCTAATCATTGTTGAGCTATTTGTAGGTGTCAGGCAAAGGAGAGTTTAAAGGAGGAATTTGAAGGAGGCCAAGGAGGTAGCTTGGTGGATGTTTATGGGAACCACCTTCCTGTCAGGATAGGGTGACCAGATCGCAAGTGTGAAATATCAGGACACATTGGGCGAGCGGGGTTGGGAGAGTTGGGGTGGGGTGGGGTGGGCTGTTTTCAAGGATATTTTGCGCCCTAGGCAAAATTTTTACCTAGCACCCCCTCTCCCCTTTTCCCAGAGCATTGCTTACTATAATTTTTTTTAATGAATATTGCATAGTGTAATGTAGCATAGGGAAGAGGGTTGGGGTGCAGGGGGGCTCTGGCTGGGACTGGGGATAAGGTGTTTGGGGTGTTGGCAGGGCTCAGGGCTAGGGCAAAGGGTTGGCATGTGGGGGGAGGGCTCTGGCTGGGGCTGGAGATGAGGGGTTTGGGGCACAGGGCTTGGTAGAGGGTTGGGTGTGGTTTGGGATGGGTGCAGACAGGCTGCTCTGTCACTGTGGCCAGAGAGGAAGATTCCCCCCAGCCCTTTCCCTGCTGGGAGCAGCAAGCTTTGGGGTACGGCCCCCTCTTTCCTGCCCGCCCCCCCAGCAGCACTCACCCCTATCACGAAGGCAGGCACTAGGACCCTGCGGAGGACAAAAGGGAGGCTTCTGTCCCGCTCTGCTCCACAGCCAGGGAAGGTTTAAGGGGCAGCAAGGGGAGGCCAGGGGACCCTGGGGGGAGGCTTCGGGGAGGCGGCTGGAGCCAGGTTCGGGGGGGCTCTCTGCAGCAGGCACTGGCTGCAAGCCGGCAGCAGCACCTCTCCTCCCCCGCACCCCTACAGCATGTGCAGAGACCTGGCCACCCAGTCTCTGCCTGGCCCTGGGGCAGTGGGGGCGTGGCGTGTGCTCCTGCCGGCGCCCCTCTCTTCTGACCCTCTCGAAATTGGGACAAAAGGGCGTCCCGACCAACGTATGGTCGGGACGCGGGACAAAGGGCCAAAAATCGGGACTGTCCCGATAAAATCGGGACGTCTGGTCACCCTATGTCAGGAGGAGCCGCAGGGGAGACAGCGTGAAGGAGCTTGTTTGAAGCTCTCACAAGTTGGCGATGGAAGCCAGCATCATGGGCGGATAGGAGGTGGGCGCTAACACATCAGTTCTGAAGGAGAGATGATAGGTAGAGTGGGGATTGACCATGAAGGGCTTTGAAAGTGAAGACAGGTAGCTTATTGCCCTGGAACACCAAGAAGTTGTCCTGACAGTCAGGTTTGAGTCACAACGGCAGGGTAGCATTGCTGTTGCTTCCACCATATTTATTCTGTGGAGAAAGAAGGGATTTTAGTCTCCAGAACTGACCGTTTGGTACCTTTCATGCGGTTCCTGGACTGGGAGAACAATGAGAGAGCCTGTTCCTCATGGCAAATTCCCCTGGGGGAATCCATGACTGAAGCAGATCTAGAATCATGTGGAAATACAGATGCCTTACCTGGAATGTTCTGGGCAGGCCTGGAGCTGAGGGAGTCAGTACAGCTAAGATTTTGGTCACAGATATTTGTAGTAAAAGTCATGGACAAGTCACGGGCAATCATGAAAAATTCACAGAAGCCGTAACCTGTCCCCACTTTTACTAAAAATATTCATGATCATGTGAGACACCCGGGCTGCTACGGAGGGGCTGGGACCTCCAGGGTCCCCTGCTGCTGGGGGCTCTGAACTCGGGAGCTCTGGCAGTCCCTCCAGCCCTTCCCCTCCCATCCCCTCCCGGCCAAGAGCTGTGGTGGTTTCTGGGTCACCTGGGGCTGCGAGGAGCAGCGGGGGTCTCCCCTGCTGCCCACATTAGTGGGGAGCATTGGGGATCCCCTGATGCCTGTGGTGGCTGGGAATGGCAGGAGGTTTTCCTGATGCCACCGGTAGCAAGGGACCCTGCAGCTCCCAGCTGGGGCTAGCTGAGGTCGTGACGGTCTTTGGAAGTCATGGAATCCGTGACCTCTGTGACTTAACTGCAACCTTACTCATGAGCTACTCTTCTAAGGAAGGGCCCCTCAAGCAGTTTGCAGGAGGGCGGAGGACACACAAGTAGCTGTCCAGGATTATCAAGAACAGAAGGGGAAAATGAGCTGGAAAGCAAGGGGTTCTCCAGGAAGATCTCACTTGGTTAAAGGAGGTGTCTGAGGGTGAGTCAGGAAGCAGGTCTGTGAGGTCCTGCTGGAAAGGCAGGTAGGATGCAAGCTCAGGCTGTAGGGGAAAGGTTTACTGTTGCACAAGAAGATGGTGAATGCTGGGAAGGGGCAAGTCTAGGTTGCTGCATCCTGGTGAGAGTGGGAGGAGAGGAAACACTAGCTTCTCCCTGTCACAGAAAGTGGCAGCTTCCCTGTAAATAACCGAGGAACGGTCAAACAAAGCAAAACGTTAAGCTAGCAAACAAGACAAAAAGTCTCTGAAAATTGTGCCTGTACTTTTGGTAATGGGCTATCTTGCCAAGAATGGTGCTCTCTGTCAACTGAGTGGCAACCATTATGGCCGGGTTTCAGTCATGAAACACCACGCTGGCATAAACAACTATCATGTTTAATAGACCTATGGCTGTATCTGCTTAAACGCCAGCAACTTACATCTTCATTTGCCACCTATTTTCAGAGGAACGATTACATGGTTTGATTTAATTAATTTGCAATTAGACTAATTTGCAGTTAGCCTTTTATGGAATAATCAAATGACACCACTGCTGGTACATTATTCCACTAGAGTAATGAAAATCTAGCTAAGAAGAATGGAAAATATTTACCTGTAATTGCTGTTTTCTGAAGGTTGTTCTCATGTACACCCGTACTCCTACCTCTGGTGCTTCTGTGAATAGTTTTCTAAAAAACACCAAAGTGCCTCTCCAGATGGCGGACCAGGCCCCTCTACTACTGAGGCAGAATCCTTACTACAGCTGGTCAAAACATTTTCCAGTGGAATATTTTTCTGTCAGAATTGAAAGTGTCCACACAAATGTATTGATTTTGACAGAATTTCAAAAATTAAATTTCAAAATTAAAAAAGTCCTTATTGGAGCAAAATATTTTGACTTTTTGTTTGAAATGACTGTTTCTAAATTCATTTTTCACATTATAATTAATCATATAAATTTAGAGGTCCAAATCAAAACAAAACATTTGGATTGACCTGCATACATTTTAATAAAATTTTCTTTCATGGGAAATTTTGAAATTTGGTAGGTTTGTTCCAATTTGGACAGAATCAAGATTGAAATGGCGGAATTTCCTGCAAAACGGAAATTGCACTTGCTGCACTGGCACTGTCTTTACCAAATGTCATGGTTCCACTTTGGCCAAATTAAAATGAATTTAAAAAAAAAAAAAGGCAGACTAACAAATTCAGAGAAGTGGTAGGTAAGGTGCCATGGGAAGAAATCGAAGGAAAATGGAAATCAGGAGAGTTAGCAGTTTCTCAA
This sequence comes from Sternotherus odoratus, assembly GCA_032164245.1. Taxonomy (NCBI): domain Eukaryota; kingdom Metazoa; phylum Chordata; order Testudines; family Kinosternidae; genus Sternotherus; species Sternotherus odoratus. Next base: position 82,825,036 of record JAVMKO010000009.1, on the reverse strand, counting down.
AGAGATAATATTAAACACACAACAGCAAACTATCCTGATGCTAAGATAAGATAGGAAGAATTGTAAGATGTCAATCTGGCTCCATCAGGAACTCTTTAATGACCTGAAAATCAAAAACAAATTCTACAAAAAGTGGAAACATGAACAAATTGCTAAGGATGAATAGAAAAATATGTAGAAACAAAATCAGAAAGGCCAAAGCAAAAACAATTTACACCTAACAAGGGACATAAAAGACAATAAGAGGAGGTGCTATAAATATGTTAGGAACAAGAGAAAGATTAATAAAAATGGAGGTCCACTACTTAGTGGGGAAGGAATGACATCCAGAAGGCTGAGGTGTTTAATGTCTATTTTGCTTCAGTCTTCAATGAAAAGGTTAATTATGGCCAGGTACTTGACACAATTAATATTAACAACAAGTGGGGAGGAACAAAAGCCAGAATAGGAAAGAACAGATTAAAATATTTAGATAAGTTAGATATTATCAAGTCAGTAGGACTTGATGAAATTCACCTGTGGGTACTTAAGTAACTCGATGAAGCAATCTCAAAATCATTAGCGATTATCTTCAGGATCTCATGGAGGATGGCAGTATAGTTGTGTGCAGAGGTTTGTTTGGCAAATTTCTAGCACAGTCCAGCTACTTTTGAACTTCTGTATCTGAGTAGAGCTTTGGTTTTAAACAGACTTTGTGTTGTTCCCTTCGCTAGGTTTCTTTGAGGCTGATTTTGTATTTTTAGGCAGATTTATTTTGTTGCTGAATTTTGCCTCTATTTTATTGCCAGATTTTCATGACATAGGGCATTATAGCTAATTTTTATACAAATAAATGTATATTTGTTGTTCTGAGCCCATTTTGCTTGACTTCCAATAAGCATGTGGTGCCATAAAATCTACCTCTCCACCCTGGTCAGACAATCAGGAGGGGGTCTCTTGGGTTACCAGATAACCAATGTCAGGCATAACCCTCTTAAAAAGAAATGAAATCAAAGTTCTAAAACAGAACCCAGTGTAACTATTTTCCCTAATCAGATCAATTCCTGAAATGGCCCCTAAGAGAGGCAAAAATGGACATTGTATTGCTCAGGATTGGTGCCCTTTCATTAGTACAGGCATATATAGTGACACCAATGGTCTTTGATGCTAAGCAAACTTGGGATGGAGACCTACGGTATCTAAAAAAAGGCACCTTCAAGGAAAGGGGGGAAAACCAAAATATATATCTTAAATTCTTTTAAAACAATAAAGTCTGTATTTACCCCAGTAAAATAACCAGAGATAGGCTTCTTATTAACTTTCCTACTTTTATATCTGCACTTTCTAGCTATCTCCATCTCCATGCTTGTAAACTGTTGGAGCTGTGATGCGCTCTGTAAAATGCAACAGTTTCGCAGCCTTTTTGTTTTGCAGAGGGATTTTTTCATATACACTCCAAAAATCTGTTTTTGCTTATAATCAGTCCAATGCTGTCCAGAGGGCATTTCCAACAATCTGTACTAATTACACACTCCGACTTCATTTGTTTTTTGCCCTTCTTGTCCTTTGTGCTGCAGATTAGATAATCCGCTTAAAATAATAGTCAGTTGTTAGCACTGCTAGTGTTTCTGAGGAAGGGTTTTTGTTTTTTCATGCAAACAGGGCATACTATACAGAATCATCTACAGTCCTTACCTAGTTTACAAAACTTCTCCAGCTGAGCACAAATGACTCCCCCGTAAGTATCTTTTGCAATAAAAGCTACTTCTAACACAGAGCTGCTGCTAGCACATCAAAAGCTGCGATCATCATTCTTGCTGCAACATGCAATACGGATGACACCCACGAACGACATAAACTTTAAAATATGGGCTTTCCAGGTCTACCAAATGAAGGAGTGACATTCTGCCAGGGATTAGTATTAGAATTGTGTGTGTTATCTCTGCACGAGTTTATCAGGTACAAATCATTAAAACACCCTCCTTCCTGAACCGCAATAATTTTGGAAGCATCTTCAAAGTCAGTAAAAGCAGAGTACATTGTTTTCGAGTTGGCATAATAAGTTCCATTGCAGCTGGCGTAAAAAAGCCAGGAGGATAAGTATTGGCATGTCAGCAGCATTATAGCAGGCATGCACACTCATTAAGAAACCATATTTATGCCTGGTGAAACACCATAAATGGGCAACGTATTTTTAAGCAAATAACTGGAAGCAAATTCCTTGCAAGCAAAGGAAAATGACATCAAAGAGGACAATGCGTTGCTACAGCAGGCTCCCCCAGACCAACAGGCAGATCTGCTAGCAAGGCCAGGAAAGAAGAGCTGATATCTGGATGCCAAAGCTAGAGAATGTCATTCCACAGCCAAGCATCTGGGCCTTTGCTTGCCAAGTTTGCACCAGCAGATGGCTTCAATGTTGGACCTAATATAGTAACATCCTAATAACCGATGTCCAGGCATGAAACCGGCTCAAAGTGAGGCACTTCATAAATCTGTCGGTGCTCCACCACTGTGCTGGGTGTAGCGTGAGCTCTCTCTGCTGAAACAACAGTATTTTTGTCTAACACCACGGCTCCTAAAATGGGATCTGTGGAGCACTGGTGGTGCCCAAAACACTTGCTGGGGACACGGAGCCAGCTCTCCTTGTTTGCAGATGAAAGAAACTCAGCAGACCCCAGGGCAGGAGAGAATGGAGAGCCACGGTGTGGAAAAATGTTTTCAGAGAGGACACAACGTGTAGGACATTGACAGCAGCTGGAAATAGCGAGAGGTTTCAGCCCGGAAAAGCCAGCCCCACCCCACACCTTTTGACACCGTTACTGCTCCATGTAAGCACTTGCTGTCATTGCCAGATGGATGTTATGAGATTGTGACAGGGAGGGGTGGAAGCTTCCCACGTGACCCCAACCAAGATAGGATGGCCTACAAGATACTTTCTCTATTCAGAGAACTGTAGGACTGGAAAGGACCTCAAGTGATCATCCAGTCCAGTCCTCTGTACTCAATGCAAGACTAAGTATTATCTAGACCATCCCTGATAAGTGTTTGTTTAACCTGCTCTTCAAAATCTCCCACGATGGAGATTCCACAACATCCCTAGGCAAGATTAAGATGTGGTCTGCACTTATGAAAAGTTTGGTAAAGTCTGGGAAGGAAAGGTTCAGGTCCCATTAAAGATGAGCCTATATTCTAGTACCATAACAAAAAATATAAGTGATGGACAAGGTAGTAAGTATCTATGGTCTGAGAGTCAAGTGGTGGAACAAGCGAATAGGTTCCCCTATTCAGGAATCTAATTACATTTGGCCAGAAGATGTGACAAAGAAATCAAGAAAAGAATACAGCTTGCAAAAACTGTATTCAGCAATTTCTATGTTGTCGAAAGTTAAAACTGCATAGCCACACTAGACTGCTGAAGTGACATCGGGTCAACTCTCCCATACAGTTTTGAGAGCTGGACACATCAAAAGGACACAGAGATGACTCAGAACATTTGAATTTTGGTGTTATAGGAAAATGCTAAAAATTAGCTGGATAACCAGAACTACAAACAAAGTGGTGCCGAGAAGGCTGAATTTAAAAAGTGCGCAATTACTTGAGTAAAAGAATAACATCTTTTTGTTGACAGGTAGCTCACCAATCGTATGGTGCTTCGTTTCCATATTCATAGTATCCAGCAAGATTGCAGGCAGACCAGGAAGAGGAAGAAAGAGTCAGTAACACTGGAAATATCGTCAGATGAGCTGGCATCCAAAGGAGAGTGGACGTTTTACAACTCGGTTGTGACTGCAAAAGATAGAAGGTGGTGGCCGACAACCTCCACAGTGAAGAAGAAGAAAGAAAAGTCAGACCACTGTAGATAACTTCATCCATGCCAATAGCTTTGCCCTTATCTTCTCCTACACCTCTGCCTACTTCATTTGCTCTTCAGTCCTATTTGGGCCCTTCGTTTCCTTTGTACCTCTATCCATGTCATCTCTTAGATCTAGAACAGCATCCTGAAGAATGCATGTAATGCTTTCCCCGCTCTGCTCCTTCAAGGAGCTGAAATCCCACCTGTTTCTCAAGGCACTAAGGTGACACTGATCATCAGCCCGTTCTTTTGGTGACTGTACGGGTCTGCACTTTACCAGCTTGTGGTCTTACACGACTAGTCTTTGGGAGCAGGGAAAGCTATAACTTGTCACAGCTCTCCGACTGTATGACACTGCAGTACCCTGAGTCTCCTTACAGTAAGAGACTTAAAGAGCTTGGTCTGTTTAGCTGATCAAAAAGAAGATCAAGAGATTACATGATTATACTGTACAAGTATCTTCCCAGGGAGAAACCACTGGCATTAAAGGGCTCTTTACCCTAGCAGAGAAAGGAAGAACAAGGACCAAGGGCCAGAGGCAGAAGCCAGACAAATTCAATTAGAAAAAAGGCCCACATTTTTAACAGCCTGGGAACAAACTACTCAGGGAAGTGATGGATTCTCCATCTCAGGATGTCTCCAAATAAAGACTGGTGCCTTTTGGGAAGACATGCTTTAGCCAAATACAGTGAAACCTCGATATAACGGACTAATTCGGGCGAGGGGGTGTCCGTTAAAACCGAAAGTCCGTTATTTAATAATTTTTTTAAATTATTAAATAACGGACTTTCGGGTGACAACGGACACCCCCCCGCCCGAATTAGTCCGTTATATGGAGCCGTGAGTCAGCCCACCCCACCCCCTCCCCCCGCCTGGCTCCCCGCTGCGGGGAGGCGGGCGGGGGGGGTTGACAGCTCCCGCCTGGCTTCCCGCTGCGGGGAGCCGGGCGGGAGCTGTCAAACCCCCCCGCCCGGCTTCCTGCTGCGGGGAGCCGAGCGGGGGCTCTCAAACGCCCCTCCCCCCCCGCCCGGCTCCCCGCTGCGAGGAGCCGGGCGGGGGGGTTGACAGCTCCCGCACGGCTCCCCCCAGCGGGAAGCCCGGCGGGAGCTGTCAAACCCCCCGCCCGGCTTCCCGCTGCGGGGAGCCGAGTGGGGGCTCTCAAACGCCCGCCCCCCCCGCCCGGCTCCCCATTGCGGGGAGCCGGGCGGGGGGGTTTGACAGCTCCCGCAGGGGTCCCCGCTGCGGGGAGCCGGGCGGGAGCTGTCAACCCAGCCGGCTCCCTGGGGCGGGAGCCGGCAGCCCCCAATAACGGATTTCGGATGCATCGGAAATTTTGTCCGTTGCATCCGAAGTCCGTTAAATCGGGGTCCGTTAAATCGAGGGTTTACTGTACAAGTTATTGGGTTCAATACAGGGTGAAATTTAATAGCCCATGAGATGCAGGAGGTCAGACTAGATGACCTTCTGGCCTTAAGATCTAGGACTCTATATGACCCTATTTACTGTAAGAGGTCTGTGTATTGTGGCACGGTGGGCCTGACCCAGCCTGCCGCCCCTTTAAGAGGGAGAAAAGCCCTCTGCAAACCTCCCTTGCAGAAAGCCCAACTAGCCACCTGGGCTGCACAAGGCTCAGGCTGGATGAGCTGCACCTGGCAGCCTCCTCAGGAGGATATAAGCCTGCCAGGCAGGAAGCCCAGTGTGGTGGTATGGTAGTGTGGAGTGAGAGAAAGAGCTGTAAGCTGTAGAGCTGTGTTTAGAGCTGTAGAGCTGTGTGTAGAGCTGAACTATATAGAGCTGTGTAGAACTGTGAGCTGTAGAGCTGTGTTAGAGCTGTAAGCTGAAGAGCTGAACTATAAAGCTGTGTATATTGGTGGTGGGGCCTTGCACTATGAAATAAAGAGCACTGTTGGAGCCTAAGAAGAGTTTCCTGCCTGTTTCTGAAGAGGGGTGAGAAGGCGATCTGTCACAGTATGTATGTCTCACATCCACGCACACATCCACCATTTATAAAGATAGACAGTTTCATTAAACTCCACTTCTTACGTTTAACAGACATAAGTACTGTGGGGAAAGACCAACATTTCTGCTCACTCCTACCCAAAATTACAACATCCTGGCTTTCCAATGCAAACAGATACTTAAGCAGAAGGAGGTATTTGCATGTTTGGCTTATGAAACCTATGCCACGTAGACTCCTTGTACAGTCTTTACACACACACAGTTATCCAGCCGTGCTGTACCATGATACAGTAGGATACCACGGCACATCTGCTCCTCCAGGAGACCCTGAACGTTCATAAACAGTTAAACAAGAATGATTGTATTTTACCGGGGAGAGTTTACCCCTGTTAGCTCAGATCCTAGAGCTCCCACAGGTTTATTAACTGCCTTATTGTCTAGAAAGTTATAATGCACTAACCGAGGGCCTGGCATATGCTAGAGCAGAATCAAGTGATGCGCCAGTCCTGATTCTTGTGCATGTCTAGTCATATTTTGAACGAGCATCAATGTAGTTTTGTGGTTGTGTCTCTCCACCGCCTCAGCACCAGTTGACAGGGTGTTCCTCTTGGTTAATGGTGAGAAAATGAAGATTCATCTAGCCACTGCAGGAGAAGAGGGAATGAAGGAAGCACCAAAGAACTCCATCAGCTAAACACCACTCATCCATCATCATCGACCTGTCCAGAGAAACTCCTGCTCAGAGGTGGATTGAGAAATAAAACTGCCTTCCTGGTAAGAAACCCACCTGAACTGGTCTCAGATTAACTGATTTGAAAACCAAAAGCCTCTTCTGACATGTACAGATCATGAGCTTCTGATCGGTCGATGGCAGGTGCAAACTGCCCTTCAGAACATGCTTTTACGGACAAACCAAAGGAAGCACGTGTTATTCCAAGGACAGTCCTGTCCTGTTCTGTCCTGACCAGGTTGGGAGGAGCATGTGTGTGCATTTTACCAACATAAACCTCTATTATTCTGACTTTATGCAGGTAAAGTGCATTTCACCCTAAGTGACCGACCAATTATCTAAGCAAGGTCTGTACATCCTTTGGTTGGACCTCCATTATATATGCATCACACAGCAGCTTCCATTCCTTCCAATATCGCAAGACCCCATTTTCCAACACCACACTGGTCTCCGGAGCCTCCATGCTGAGCTGCTCCCATGTTTACCTTGCAAGGAGCACTCGGTACATTGTTTTTCAGCCCTCCGTGGTTTTCTGGATTTACCCTGAAGAGAAACTGGCACCCGCATTTGCATTAATGATTTTTCTTTGGCAGTGAGTGAAAGAGCTCCTGAGTCATACCGCCGAGTGGATTAATGAAAACAGGTTTAGCCGAAGGATTTGGTGTAATCTATTAAAATTAACCAACGCCATTTGCATTAACTGGAAACTCTGGAGCCCTTGTATCGTAACAACATAGGCCAGCCATCTTCAGCCAGAGGGGCAGGTTCACCCGGTGCAAATGCTACTACCCGCTCTGCACAAGTTAAAGATTAAAGGGGGAGGAGAGCAGCAGAAGAGGGAGGCAAAGAGGCAAGAGAAAGAATGAAGAAGTAGGGGAGAGAGAAGACAAGAGTACACACAGGACGCAGAATGCGAAGGAGGGGAGAGGGGAAGAGAGATCAGGAAAAGGCAAGATAAATGAAAGGAAAACCCGATGGAGATGCGAATAGCACAACCGCACAGTGTGTGTGGATGAGATGGGGAGCATGCAGGGGATGGGTCTTGACATGATGTCGGAGTTCCCCAGTGGATCACTCCCAAGATCCATCTAGCCCAGTATCCCGTCTCCCGATAGCTGCCAGCGCCAGATGTGCCACAGAAAGATGTAAGAATCCTGCAGAACTAGGTCCGGGATAATCTGCCCCTGACAGTCAACCTCATCCTGATCTTCAACAGAGATCAGCTTACGTCCTGAAGCATGAGATTTGTTCTTTCTTCCAATAATGCTGTTATTCATTATGATCACTTTGGCTAGTCTTGTTATTCAGATAAATGTCCAATCCCTTTTTGAGTCTGACTGAGTTCTTGGCCTCAATGTCATCCTGTGACAATGAGTTCCACAGTCTAATTGGAGATCATGTAAAAAACTGTTTCCTTTCTTCAGTTCTGAAGTGAACATACATGCTAAACTTCCAGCAGAATGAATTCTAATGGGAAGAGTCTTACAGAGCTCCAGATGTCATCCCCTGAGACAAGCAAGGAACATTTCTCAGCTCCTGGTCAAGAAACTCACTGTGGTTCCACTCAATCCATGAACATTAGACATTTTTCATTGTGACTCGTTATACATGAAAACTAGACTTGAGCCTGGCCTATGAGTTGGGCAATTTTGGTTCTTAGAGCTATTATGTATAATATATGGGTAACCAGAACCACATCTTTTTAGTCGGAAAAGGGCCATTGTAATAATTGGGCCTACATATTTACCCTAATTACGTGCTCAACTATGGAAAATAAGGGAAAGTTCATAAAATGTCACAATAACCTAGAACAACAAGCACTGATGGGAAAGGGTTCCCCCCCAAAAAAAAATTTTGAGAAACTGAATTCTCCCATACACAAAGGTCTCCGGATCTAGTTCAAGGATTGTGCTAAGGTCATGCCTGGTAACCAAGGACAGCGTAAGAATGAAAATCAATTAACCAAATGGGCTATATCGGAAATTAAACCTAATTGTTGGACAAAATGGTGAGGGGATGGGCCATTCCACCCATCACTGCCTTTTCAGGTCCTTAAGAAAGGGGGGGGTAAGCTGGCTTTTGTGACAGGGGTTGACTGAAAGACAAGAGATGGGGAAAGATCAAGATTCGCTATCCCAGCTTCCACCCTGACCATCTACTAGGACCCTGAATCTTCTTCATCTTAATCACGAGAGAGGTCCTGAGTAGACCTGGCCAGAGAGAGGGAGTCAGGTGAAACTGCCTTGTCCACTGGCTCTGACTAAATCCCGAACACCACCTGGAAGAGGAGATTTTTGTCACACGCACACAACCCAGGCACCCTTATCCCTCCCTGCCCGATTTCCGTTCTTTCCTGGCCCTCTTCTTTCCCCGTTTGATTAACCAGAGTCTGGTTTAGTCGGCCAAGACTGTATAGTTTGCAACACTGATGTAAACCCATGGCCAGAAAAATAGCTAATTGCAATGCCTTTCCCAGCCCGAGGCTGGAGCCAGGTTGCCAGATCTCAGAGTGACTGATAAGCCCGTGGTCTGGGCCTGAATTTTTCCAGCAGTGAGGCTGCAAGTGAGAGTCAACACCGGAGACAGAAGCTGCATTTTCGAGCTGTTCTTTTCACTCCCCTCCATCTTCTATTTGGGTGCATCTTGTTTTGTCTCAGAGGAAGCAGGATCAGACTTTAACAACAGCTCTGGCCCATATCAACTAACTTCTCTATCCCCTCCAAAGGACAGTTATCTTTACCCTGACACAAGGCAGGCTTCTTTCTAAAGCCAATCTTCAGAGAAAAGGAAAGGGAACAAAGGACATGGTTCAAATGAAAGCCTTACCTAATACCTAACATTTCAACATTTTAACCTTCCCTCCAGCCTTTTCCCTCTGTATTTTTAATACAGTCCAAACGATTTTTAATGGTGTGTTTACCATGGTACTATGCACTCAGGTGTCTGTATATCAAATCCCAAATCTTGATTAAAACTGTATAATGTTAACAGAAACAGGGCCATGTCAGTGTCTTTTGATTCTTTAGGTCCTTTATTCCATCTGAATTAATACAAGACCCAAGACTTTATGCAATGTGTAGATTTAATCAGAAACCCATAAACACCCAGCATCCCCATATACCTGCAAGAAAAAAATCTATAAGAGCTGCCTTTTCATAGCTACATGTTGGAACAGACATGTAAATAAACTCCCTAAAATGCACAATTAGCACTGGCAATCAGTCAGTCAGATCCAAAAGGGCTAGAATGCTCAATGCCAAGGAAAATATCTATGGTAAGTATTTGGACTCTGAGCCAGGTATGTAGGATGGTAAATAACCAGCTGGGTAAGGACATACCTGTTCAGCCCACATATCCTGCCAGCAGGTAACCTCATGCATAGTGGTATGCAAACATCTGCTAAAGCCTTTAGCTTTGTCTCAGCTACTGAAACATTCCTGGAGTTCTTGGTATTCTTACCCCCACCAGATAAACGGAGTGGATGAAGATAAAGCTGGTTTCTATTCACTTTTGGAAAGCCCAGCTAACCAGGAGGTACATTTTCAAAGCTCTGTGCAGGGGAGAAGCAGCAGGTGGCCCATTAGAGTCAGTGGGAGCTGCAAAGCTAAAATAATGTACAATTTTTAAACAGTATTAAGCTATTAAAAATCCCCACCCTGTATTCAAAGAATGTTAAAGCAACTGACTCCAATCTACAAACACACAGAAGTGCCCAGTGCAACATAAAACCTTTCCTTTACCTGACTTCCCTTTGTTATGTATGTATCCCCTCTTAGGAAAAAGATTTAAAGGGGCCATGCTCTCCAAACCCCAAAGAAGAGGAGGGTTCAGAGGAATCTCCCTTTAAAAATAAATGGTAACAAATGGTGTAAAGTAAGAACTGTGTGGAACTCAGCAGATTCCGCAGTCTGCTAGTGGGAACCTTTCCTCAGTTTCAGTTTGCAGACTTTGTCTGGGGTTTGAAAGAAACCCAGGGGATTCTAGGGTGATCAAATGTCCGATTTTATAGGGACAGTCCCTATTTTGGGGTCTTTTTCTTGTATAGGCTCCTATCACCCCCTACCCCCGTCCTGATTTTTCACACTTGCTGTCTGGTCACCCCATGGGATCTCCAGCTGAGGCCTGGTTTCAGATCAGAACAGGGCAGTTCCGCATGGATTCAGTGACAGAGAGACCCAAGTTAAAACCACTTGCTCCCCAGAGTCTTGGAAAGTTCTGACCCAGAACCAGAGCTGAGCTTTGCAGGTGCTTCCAACTTTTCCAATGGGCCGAGCTAAACCCCTGGTTCTGAACCTCCCTTCGCCTCCAAGCCATGGAAGTGTTGCCCATTCCTCTGTCTCGCTTTGACCACGCCAGACTAACAAAACTGATCTGGTTGAGAGGCTCTAAATGGACTCAAGAGGGGCCAATGTTCCCCTGGCTTTGCAGAGTTCAGCCTATGGCACTGGTGTGCAGTGCCCAGGCTGTCTATGACCCACCAACGGTTCAGAAGCTTCTCCAATGGGTGGCTCATGGGTCTGTTTTATTTTCTGGCACGTGCTTCATCTTAGAAGCCCAGCCCCACTCCATTTGTCCATGTGTGCAGCTATTTGCTAGTGTAACCCACACACCTTTTGGGTGTGCTGTTCCGTCCCATCCAGTGGCCCCGAGACCACCTAGAGATAAAAGGAGTCTGCTCTACAGCCTCAGCTCAGGGCCGCGTGGCGTTTGGCTCATGCAGAATTCTGAAAAGCCACAAATTCTCTACTCAAAGCTCTCACACTCAGAAATGGGGAGAGATGAAAGAAAGAGGTGACCGCAGAGCAGTGAGAATCTGCAACGCAATGAGGTTACAATAGCAATTGGCGGAAAGGTGCAAAAAAAAAAAAAAAAATGAACCACGCTCTCCAGCTCACGTCCATAATGATGCTCCGGAGTCAGAGGGAGGTGAAATTCCACAATCCCAGTGGGAAATCAAAATAAGGAATTGGTGTAAACCGATTTGTAAATCCTGTACAACAATATAAAATGGATTACAGAGATTAAAGACACAGTTTCCACAAAAGCAAGCCCGTGCCCAAGAAGATCTCACTGCCGTGCAAGCATTGCAGCTAGCCAGTGCATTCGGTTCCTGGTGAACGGTCACTTTCCATCATCCCTACCATGGAGACAGAGCAATCTGGAGTACGGAACAGATGACTTCACCCAGGACCAGGATTCAGAACCCCTTTCCAGCTCTTTTTACTGGTTGGAATTAGCGCCACTTTTCCCTTGCCATTTTCTCCTGGTAACTGAGCTAACTGCAGGAACAGACTCTATTCGAATAGTCAGGTAGAAAGGACTACTTCATATTGACGTGCTCTTTGGCCTTTCCCCTTGGATTTTACTGTTGGGTTCCTCTAAGTAAGCCGGGCTCCGAGCACAGAGGAGGACATTATCTTCAGTGTTTCATTTGTTTGAGCCTTTGAACAGATTGCATTTGGTTCCTACTGAAGTCTCATTACACCTGGAAGAACTCTTTAATGTTCTGTTAAGAAACACTTGCCAGGTTTCTAAACTTCCCCTGGCATGTTTTTGGTGCTGCCTTTCTCATATCAAAATGTTTAACCCCATTTCAAGTGAAGGAGCAGTGAGGAGCTTTTGCTTTGTGAACACAGAGGTAGTGCAGGCCAACAGAGCTGGTCGAAATATGCTCCATCAGCTTTCCATCAAAAAAAGCTGTTTCAATAAAACAAACAATTTACAGGAGCACACGGATTTCAACAACATTTCCAACTAGAAAAAGTGAACGTGTTTCATATCAGCTTGAGAGCTTAGATTCATTTAAACTTTCATGTTAAAATGTTAATTTTATTAAGATCATTATACTACAAAAGTGAAACAAAATGTGTCGATGGTCCAGAATAAATTCTGGGGTGGAATTTTCATTTCACAGGATATTTCAGCTTTTCATTCCGATTTGGCATCGGAATTTGTTGAAATGTCAGTATTGCCCATGCAAAAGAAGCTCTAGTAACAGTAAATGAAGCCATCTTTGCGTGTTCTATGCAGGGCTTAGATTACCTTACATACTGCTCCCAGAATAAGAATTTTAATACTCAGATGTAGATTCAAATGGATATTTTTATGAATCTTTCCACTGGAGTTACATTTGATACAGAATGCTAATTCCTAAATTAGTTAGTCTACTAGTCTAATACAATTATTACCCTTTCAAATAAAGTGTATAATTTTCCTATCTTTTGATGAGATTTGTGTGGGCACCGCCCATGGCGTGTTGAAAATTTACTCTGCAGATTCCGTCAGCATGCCGGGAATTTCTAGCCCTATAAAACATCCTTTTTTCTTTTTCTTGAGCTTTGCACTGCTTTTCATTGTCACAGCACCAGCTCTCACACTAATTCATCCATCAAAGAATGTTTCTTGCCCATGAAAAAGCCCCCAAATCGTTACCTAAAAGTGTACAATTAAAAACGGAACCAAAAAACACACCAACAAAAGTAGAATCAATGTCCCGCTGAAAGAATAAATATGAATAAAAAACCCCCAAGACAGTGAAAAATCTAATCTCATATATTCTAGCACCTATATGTTACAGGAAAAATGAAATAGCAGCCTGCTAATGTCTTATTGATGTAGTACAGCCACGTAACTGCTCTTTAGAGATACTAATCTCAAAAGGCAGAACAGAGAGAGTATTTTTCCCTTCTTTTTTTTTGTATCAACTCACCTTAGCTGAAAAGCACATTCAGATTGTAATTATGGGAATGTCTCATCTGGTAGATTTGTAAACTCAGCTATCAGCTTGAATTACTGAAATTAGCAAGGCTAATTTAATGTCACTATTCAAAATAGCGCAGATTTGGAATTTCTTAATGGCCGTAGGAAAAGGAGTCTTTATGCATACTGCAATCTAGGCTTCATTCTTACCCTAAATTCCTTCTCATAGATGTGGTGAATGCCCTGTTTTGTAGCCAACACAAACTCTGTCCAGTAAAATAATGTAAGGACTCGGAATGAAAAGAGATTAGCTGTTCCCGGCTCCTGTTATTTTAAAGCAGAAATAACTTTGGCTTCTACTGATTCATAGACAAAGCTTGAAATGCAAAGCATGCTCAACTCTCGATTCAGCATGAAAAGGGCCTTAAAATATTCCCGAGTGCAAGTAATGGACTTATTAAAGGGATGAAAAGAGGCACTTTTCACAGAATCCCAAGCTCTTTAGTCCTGTCATATCAATAATCTTGCTTAAGAATTTCATTCTATTTACATTTCTCCCCCTTCAAAATATCCTCCCTGACTCATGTGGAATAAAACATTTACACTTGTAAAACATTAATTTATTTATGTTAATGCTCTGTGGCAAGCAGTGTAAAATGTTAGGGGATCACACCAAAGTAACAAAATGTGTAGCTTGTATAACAGTCTGCATATTGTGTGTCAAATAAAGATTCTGCCTAACATTTAATTTTATACCTCAGAACTTAGGAACAAGAGGCCAAATGTAAAAGGCTTTGTTGAAAGCATTGTTGTTACATAATGTCAGTTGATTGCCTTAGAACTGTAAGTACATGCAATCTGTTCTCTTCTCCTTGATGTTTAACACCCCCAAAACTGATTATCTTTATGAAGTCTAGCAAAGGGAAAGCTGTACAGACAACCGAAAAAAATCAAACAAACAATCAATTCTTTCTGGCTGCACGTAAACATGTCAGTAAAATCTCAGGACATACAATATTTTTTCCAGTTTACTTAACCTTTGAGGAGCAATATAGTACAGGCCAGTGCTCAAGGGCTATTGGTAATTATGTCCCTTTGTTTGAATAGATGGGTACAAAATAAATACATTTGGGGACCACATTACAAAACCCTGCAGAGGAATAACTGGAAAGCAGATGGAGTTGTTCCCTGCTCACTCCTTCTTGGGCAGCCAGGAAGATTGCTCTAGACTAGGCTCAAAGTCCCTACTACAATTTGCCATGCTAGCCGCCAGAATAGTAGTAGCAGTTGGAAGGAGTAATCAGACCAGGCCCTTGCTGGACAAATTATATCTGGGGAGTCCATTCCTCAACACACACTGCCTGGGGAGGAGGACATGGTCCCAGAAACAGTGGGCACCCTTTCCGTGGGAGTGTGGGAGCAGCAGTGGGGAGCCACATCCCAGGGGTTCCCTCCATGCAGGGATCTTGCAGCGCACACGGGTATAGTTCACTGCCTCTCTCTCTCTGACACACACCGGCTCCTCCTTTGTTCACAGAAAAAGACCTCCCATCTCAGTATAGGTTAGGGAATACTTGCAGCCATTGAAGTCAATGGACAAAACTAGGCACAGGATTGGCCATGTTGTGTCTTAGGCCTGCTCAGGTGAAACCCAGGCCCTGCCCTTACAAGTTGGCCTGTACGGGAATCCCTGCGCCGTGCGTTTTTGCAGTAGCCAGGTCTCTGAACTGTGTCGGCAGCTCCATTTACTCAGCAATGCAGGGTTGTTTTTGCACGGGGTCCCCTGAGTTTTACTCCTGTTGCCCTTGGCACTGCAGGCCCAGGCATCAACGTGCACTTATTCCTGCAGACTCGACGCCTTTACACTTCACTCGCAGATCTACCGACAGACACGCCACCCCTGGGCTAGCCTCCTTCCAGGTCAGACAGCTGCCTGATACCAGGCAGCCCAAATGGGAGACGATACCGAAATAGCCGCCTAAACACCACCACTGTCTAGTGCTTCTCGCCCACACATCCCTGAGCGCTTCACTTCCATGGACCCCCCCCCCCGAAGAGCTGCTGACAGCAGCACAATCAAAACGTATGGGAGAGTTTTGGGGACCATCATGGTGAACATTAAAGGGATGATTAAAAAGCCTGCTTCTGTGTTGGCCACGGGAGGCACCATGAGGCCCACTGAAGCCCTTCGAATCAGCCTCTGTCGTCCCTACTCCTCAATACACGGGGTCCTGACAGCCACATTCATGCCAGAAAAGCCACAGGCCAAGCGAAAGCCACCGGCAGAGCTTTTCTGCCCCATTTCAGGATCTGTTCCAAATCCAGAGAGATCCTCCCCGGGATTCCAGAACAGGCGCCAGGAGGGGTGCGACAGGTCTCAAAACATGCACATCCACCCACCTCTCTCCCACAGATGAACCCCGCCCTGGGTGGTCACAATCTGCCTGGAGGGGAATCTGCACAGCTCCATGTGGCCACGCCTGTGTGCTTCTGCGCCGGCAGTGGCCTCCCAGGACACGTCTCTGGTGGCCTCGCCCACACGGGATTTAACACTGAAGTGGGACGGAGAAACAGTGGCTGAGATATTCAGCCCCGAGGCTGTTTTGTTACCTCAGATCAGCAAACAAGGTCACATGCTTGCTGGCAGCTCCCATCTGAGTCAGCTCAGGAGAGTCCCCCTCCCTCCCCCCCAGTGCTCCTTTATGGGTTGCTGGCTGACCACCCTTCTTTCCACCTGTTTGGATGACATTGGGTCTTCTCCAGAGTTGGCTGGGCCACGTGTCGACGGCACAGGTGCTAAGCAGTGATGGATTTAGACGGGCAGCCTGCTCCACGCTACAAATAACCGCCTCCTCAGCTGATGAGAGATTAGGGTCCCACGTGTGTGCCCCAATTAATACCCATGCTGTGGAGAAATGGAAGGCCAGGGGCTTGCTACTTCTTGCGGCTACCAAGACCACTACTTGTATGGCAGCTGTAGCCTGGGAAACCTGGAAAGACCAACTAGGAGATGGAGTTGTATGTAACATGAGTGTCGAGCTTGCATGCATTCGGGGTGAACAGACACCAGGCATAAGGTGGGTCTGAATGGTGGGGATATGACGGAGCTTTCTGAACCAAACCGTACACTGGCTCCTGAGCTGCGAGGTGGAAAGGGGAATGGGCATCATCACAGACGCAAAACAAGGCAGGGGAAATACAAATGCAGCTGGCCGAACGCCCATACCAGGGTTGGGGAATCATTCAAGGGCCGGGCAGAATGAGAGGGACGGAGGAATGGTCTCTTAGCCCCAGGGATGCGATGTCTAAAAGCAGACTCGCATGGGGGAGGGATCCCAGCTGTTCGGAGGAATGCTCCGCACATGTCCGCTCGCAGCGTGCAGGTCGCTCTACAAGCGAGGTCTGCTTGCTTCGCTTTACTAGTGAGCTGCATCAGCTGGGAGTGCAGTCTCCCGGGAGATCCCTCCCTCTGTTTGCCCAGGGGGAGAGCAGGGGGGAGCTGATACTATGCACTGCGGGGAAGAAGAGGAATTGCATGGGCGGTGGAGGCGACTTTAGCTCTGGGGCTGGAGAGGCAGCGAAGAATTCCTCCCTAGCCCCCAAAGAGACCCTGAGCACATACTTGGGATGTGCCCCCGGGGAGAGGATTTGGGGCTAAATGCCAAACCCATCAGATGAGCAGAGCAGCTAAACCCAGGGTCACCAGGATGACGCCTAGACCCCTCACATACAAGTCTCAACACATTTCCCGAGCCCGAATGAATCGCCGCACGCCAGCCCGCGGAGCAGGGAAGTGCTGCTCTCCCTGTCCCCCAGGCCAGGAATCTGAGAGTCAGAGAGATGAACCAAAGTGCCTGTGGTAGAGCCAGGATCGGAACCCAGCCCTCCTCACTCCCCGGCCTTATGACATAGAGGGGAGCAGTCCATCTACTCTGGCCACTAGGCAGTTTAGCCCCCAGACCCGCCTCCCCCCAATACATCAGTGTGATGCCAAAGGCCTTCTGGAATGCAAAGGGGTGTAATCTCAGGTCCAAAGAAAGGTCCACTCCATTTCTTCTGCCCCAGAGACACCCCCAGGCTCCAAGCAGCCCTCGTGTGTGTGTGTGGGGGGGGGGGGTGCTGCAGATAGGGAGGAAGGTGACCAGGAAGGAATCTCAGTTGATGACCCCTACTGGCTGTTTTAATGCAAGGCAATGAAACATGTCAAATCAGTCTGAATTAGTACAGCAAGGCCTGGCTGCGGGCCTCCACCAGCCACAACTGAACTGGGAAGGGGCCTGAAATCCTGTGGAAATTCAGTACAGTAAATAAACGGGTTTAGAACCAAGGGTGGACTTCTCAAAAGTGTATAGGTGACTTTGAAAAATCCCACGCTGCCTTTCTGGGATTGCCCTTCAAAACAGAAGCTGGTTTGGCATTTTTATATGAAGATTTGTGCTATTGAATGTATATAATTTGTGGGTATTTGCCTTATGTTTATTCACACTTGCACAATAGTTTTCCTTAAATAGGCGCCCATAAATCACTCTCAAACCACTTCTTCTCTCTCCACGTTCCTCGGAGCGCTGGAGCTATTTTCACCCAACATGTGGAAATGCATTCTCGGGATGTATTTTATTTTTAGATTAGGGTTTTTTTGGTACGCAGAACCATCCCACTCCCTCCCCAATTTCTAGTGAGTTTTGGCAGCAGGAAGTTGTTTGTAAATTACGCAAATATTTGTTTTACTGGAAACATCTGCGTTGACACATTTGTCTTGAAATAACATTTTAAAACAAAGGTATTAAGCTGTAATGTAAATTGGGCACATCTGCTGTGAGTCAGAGTCCAGGCAACCACATTCCCCCTCAATGCAGCAGATCCCACGGCTCTCAAGGGGGCTGATCCAGCAGAAATTGAACACCTTTCATGCTTTCTTTGCTCTCTTTTGTGGAACTATTTTTTCTAGAATATTGCTGACAGAGTTAATAAATTCAGGCCACTAAATAACCCATTTAGCATCTGCTAACAGCGTTCTAACTTTGGCCCCAGTTCAGCGAGGTATTTAAGCATGTGCCAAACTTCATAAGCACCTCAATATTGACTTCAGGGGGGCTACTCGTGTTTTAAGGAAGGAATTCTAGGCCCATATATACCTTGCTGAATCAGGACACGTATTCAGCCTCCAGTGCCTTTGCTCTGCAGCTGCTTATACTCTACCTGGTTTGTCTGTTAGGTGTGTAGAAGTTACGATCCCCATCATCCAGATCTATCAATCGCTAGACAATCTGTGTCAGGCGGGATTGGGCCAGCATTTTAATTGTATTGTTTAGTTACAAGGTACTCAGCAAAGCACTTGTTTCTGCACAGCTTGAAGGCAAACAGGCCGGTACGTATCTTTAAATACATCAGCTTGGTTATTTTGCATTGTACAACCCACTCTTAGGCACTCCATTCAAGTCGGTGCCATCCATCAAGAGGGAGGTTAGTATGACTAATGACAGACCCCGGGCATTGCCGTCACTGGGAGCGACGCATTTCAATGAAATACTAGGCAGCTTCGTTTGCTATAGCGCCATGGGAACAAATCGTATCCTTAAACGCTTTAGAAAGTTAAATACAGCGATACAATGTTATGGCAGAGGGAGAGGGAATTCAGAGAGGGCGGCAAAGGGGAAAATGTTACTTTCAGCCAAGACTGGAAAGGTGGTGGAGAGAGACGGGATACAGGAAGGCTGTTCTACAGGGCAGGAGGGGCACAGCAGGAGGCTCTTGAACCGAAGGTGACGACATTTTTGAAGGGACAGCAACTGGTTGTGATGAAAGGAGGGTACTGGGGGGTCTAGGGAACAAAGGGAGACAAGGTCCAGGGGGTCTGATGGAACAAAGTTGTGGGAGGAGGAATTCTTGAAACAGAAGGATGGCGATTCGGAGGTGGATCCCCAAAAGACCGGGAAGTCAGAGGAGGTGTCTGAGGATGGAGGGAACACGGTGCCACATCTTGCTATGAGCTAGAATGTGGGCAAAAGTATTCTGGAGGGTGAGATCCGCAGCAGCAGCATGGGGGCACCAACGTGATTTCTCTGCTTCCCCAGTCCTGGGCTTGCTCTTCCCAGAGTAAGTTAGAGCAGCCTGAGGGCTACTCTAAAATTGTGTAGCTGCCAGTGGCCTCCAGGGGACTTTGTGGCAGATGGGGATTGCCAGAGAGGAGCCCGGTGGTGCCCTCTTTCCTCTGGCCACAACTCACGTACGAGCTCACAGGAAGAGATCCTCCAGGAGCTGAGCTGCTATGTGCACACTCAGCATCGGCTGGACCCTTGACCACAGTGACAACCAAGTCCAGTCGGTTTCCCCAGACCAGACCCCCTGCATTCCTCTCTGCTCATGTGCACACAAACAACATCAGCATACAAGGGCTTGGTTACTGCTAGTGGGTACCAGCCAAGGAAACAGGGCAGCTCTCTCCTCCTTCCTTCCATCATGCACATCTCAGTCAAAACAATCTCGATGCCTCAGAGTCAACCAGGTCCCCACCGTGGTTTTTATCAAGGCTGACAACAAACACTAGCAGATGGACGAACGAGCTGACTTTTGCAGGCCTAATTTCTACAAGTCTCATTCAAAACACCCAACAGGGTGCCCAGAGCGGTGGCTATCTCAAATACAGGTAACCAAATGACAACATGCCCCGCAGTGCCAGGGACACTCTGTCACTCTCCCCACAAATAGCACATACGTTGCCAGCTACATCCTCACTCAGTTCATGTCCCCAAGCGCTAGAAGCAACCACACCGGCACACGAGATACAAAGTGGGATGTGAGGGGGGTGAATGCCTGCCCTTAAGGGGTGAAGTGGCGCAAGTGATGGGCAGTGTGGCTTGACTGAATTGGAGAACAGGAAAATATTTGGTAGGAATACATGTTATTCGATTCTGTACAATGATTGCTGTAGTGCAAGATTTATGAGAGTGTCTAAAGATGAAGAAATATCTCAGAATGCAGCCTAGAGCAGCTAAAACCATGATGTCTGGGGAGCTCGAAATGGCTTTTAAAAAAAATTAATGACTTTTGATTGGAATTGTCAGTAAAGAATGGATCCGTGCAATTACTGCACCAAAGTAGCACCACAGAAAAGGAGATATGAGTAGAGGCAAAGGATATTACTCAGAGCATGACCGTAACCCCCAGCTCCCACCTGACAACTACAGCCCCCAGAAAGACCCAGACTCCAAAAACATGCTGCAAGCAACAGATGTGTGAGAGGCTGAGTCCCAGGGCAGGAAATATCTCCGGGATCCAGGGGACACAGTCCTTTCAAAAATAGCTTCAACTCCAGCAATATCACACAGGCCTCGAAGTACATGTGAATTAAAACAGGAAGGAAGGAGGGGGGGAGGGGAAGATGTGTATCACGTTGCAGTTGCAATTTACATGTTACGAATCCTGCGGGGACTCCCTGACCGGACCAAAGATGATGACACACGCCCTTTCAGTCCGGCTACCTGCCAAGCCAGCTACAACGCCGATTAAATGAGTTCCCAAAGCAGCAACGTGTAACAGTCATCAGACAGCGTACGCGCCAGGAGTAACCTGAACAGCAAATAATGGTGTAAGATGCACAGCAGCATCCCAGGCAACCAGAAAAGTGAGGGTTTTTCTCCTGCTAAGTGAACAGGTTGGCCACTATTAGCTGAAAGAAAAACACACGACCCCTCCCGCACTGGACTTGTTCAGTTCCCTTCTTCCGCCTAGAAGTTTGGGCCCCTGTCCCTGAGTATGCTGAGGACATAGGAGATTTTGAGCCACACGAAGGTGCCTTTGAAAAAAACAATTCTGGGAGAGGAAACACACGGCTGCCCATCAGCTTCCTTTGATTGGGTTTGTGTTTCAGGATTTAGCAGAGCTCAGTCCCAGCATCCCTCCTGTGGGTGCAATTAGGGCGTGCAAAACTCACACCCACAAAAAGCAACAGCTCTTCATTATCTTGAGGGTGTGAAGAGACAGCACAGGTACAGTTCTGATGGGCAGGAAGGGTCTTCTCTCAGTACGGCCACTGCATTGCTCCTTACGGACCAGGGAATGAACAGAACAGGGAATCATCAAGCGATCCACTCCCTGTCCGCCATTCCCCGCTTCTGGTCAGAACCGTAAAGGGTCGGTTGGTGATTCCTGTCTAGTGATCGGGAAGCACAATCACTATTCTACTTCCATCTTCCCCTCCCACTTATTTCCCCTTCCACATTCCCCCTGCTGCATTAGTAGGGACCACACGGTGAACTGAAGCCAATGGACAATGCAAGCTTCCAACTCAAAGAGCCAAGTTTCAGCTCCACTTCCAATGAGAGGCCATGCTAGAGGAAGCAAAAAGGAGCATGTTGCTTCGGCCTTCAGCAAGCTATCACAAGAACAAAAAATAAAATAAAAAACCAATGGAATTGGTGAAATCTTTCTGACAGCTCTAACTGCCAAGGCAATGACAGCTCTTGAAAGCTTGGAGCTTCTGTTGTGTGGGAAATTCAGACATCTTAAAATGTGTTTTTGTTCTGAACTGGAACAAAACCAAACATATTTAGAATTTCCTGAAAAATGTTCGGTTTCTATAAAATCTAAACCTTTCGTTCCGATTTTGATTTTTTTCAATGTTATATTTGTACTAAAATGAAAAGAAAACGTTTCTTAACCAAGCCATTTTGAAATGCAAAATTGAAACATCACATTCGAAGAAGACTGTAATGGACTGTTTCAACCTTATCACAATGTTTGGTTTTTTAAAAAGTTCTAAATGAAACGATCAAAATTGATACATTTCTAGAGAAATCTTCGATTGTGATAAAACGGCATTTTACGACAGAAAATAGTTCTGTTGGAAAAATTTTGATCAACCCTAAAAGCAAGATCGAGGCTATGTCTACACTTAAAATGCTACAACATCACAGCTGGAGTGAGGGGTTCTTCTATCGCTGTGGTAAATCCACTTCCCCGAGAGAGGGTAGCTAGGGTGACAAAACAATTCTTCTGTTGGCCTAGTACTGTCTATGGCTGGATTTAAGTAAGTTAAACTACGTCGCTCAGAAGTGTAAATTAAATACAGCTGGGTCAACCTAGTGTAGACCAGCCCAAGAGTCTAAGTGTGAATATAAAGTGGATTACTGAAACTGCAGTAAACCCCTGTGTGGACACGCTTAAGTTTAACGACCTTAATTTTGTTTGAATTAAACTACACAGAATTAAAGCTACTTCCCATTCTGACTGAGAGTGTCAACACAGTAGTTTAATGTAGTTTTAACTAATCCACTTTAAATTCATACCTTTAGTTAATTGGGATTAATTTTCCTGAGTGTAGACAACCCCTAAATGACAGAGCCGGATGCTACTGCCCCCAAGTGAGGCGGGCCAAACGTCTACAAGATCCAGCAAGGGCTTGCAAACTTAACTCCTGCAGTTCGTTAGTACTTCATTGTGCATGATTGATTTATCCAGGTGAAACCTTGCTGCTGCTCGCCTCTGTGGGCTCCAAAAGCCCTGATAACCGAGGAAGCTGTGTAGCTCAGGTGTGAGAGGCTGGAGTACTCAGGGGGTCCAACTCCTGCAAACCCCTCATGTGAAGGCTGCACCTCTCCCCAGTGCACAGCCCGCTAATCGGGGCCAGGTGAGGGGTCAAGACTTGGCTCCTTGCTGTGGAGATACTTAGGGGAACTATCTGAGCCAGCCTTTGGCTCCACCTGGTTCCATTCACATTACTACCGGTGTTAGCTTCAGCAAGAGTGACAGATGTTTGTGCAGCAGGTCCCAGATAATTCAGAACAGCGGAGGAGAGCGTCGTCCTGATGAATGATGAATTCCCCAGTTTCTGAAGCACACTGAAGGTGAACAGAAAGATGTTGACTTGGTAACTGATCACGTCCAGGACCGATGAGTGATTTGTAGAGCATACCCTGAGATGTGCTATTTTTTAATCACAACTATGGTTTATCCAGGAAGGCGAAAGAGAAATCTGGATCCAAAACCACGCTCTCAGGGATTTCGCTGCTGGAAGACGTCTCTTCCTCTCAGCTGTATTTTTGACAATGGCTAGGAAGGAAGGGTTCCTTCCGCAGAACACACAACAGTGGCTGTGTTGGAGTCCAATGATCACAAGAGAGTGAACTTTAACTGTCAGGCTAATATACGACATACAGGCTAAAATACTACATGAGAGGAAGGTCTCTTCATGGAACCTGCTCCAAAGCCCACTGAAGCCAATAGGGGTCTTTCCAGGCAGGAAAAAAAATCAATCTCTTGGACTCGGCCTGACCCACTACTTCAGCCCGTGCCCCGTCAGGGTAATCCACTGGCAGGCCACACGACAGTTTGTTTACATTGCCCCTCTGCAGGCACGACCCCTCCCCACCCACAGCTCCCAGTGGCCTAGGGAGGTTGTGGAATCTCCATCATTGGGGGGTTTTAAGATCAGGTCAGACAAACACCTGTCGAGGATGGTCCAGCTATAGTCAAGAGCAGGGAACTGGACTTGATGACCTCTCGCGATCCCTTCCAGCCCTACGATTCTACGATTGGCAAGCAGCACTCCCTCATTCAGCTCTGTACGGTCAGAGAGCTGCAGATGATGTGGTGAGGTGCAGCAAATCCTGGATCTTGGCAGGGGTGTAGACTAGGGGACCCTCGCGGGCCCGTCTCACCCTATGTTTCTATACCCAGGCGAGCCCAGGAGGGAAGGAAGTGAGCCGGATTAGCTTCTGCTGCCTGGCCAAGGAACAGCAGCTCCGTCTCTTTGAGAGAGCCAAGCGCTCACAGCTGACGGGGGAACGCCTAGAGAGCAAGAAGCAGGTTTTAGCTGCAGAGAGACCCCTGGGAGCATTCTGCCACTAACAGAGAAGTGCTGCTACCTCCAAAACCAAACCCTGCTTCCTTATTCCACGGGCAGGAGGCATCGGGAAAGGCGTCATCCCCAGAGAGACAGGCATAAAGTCCGGATACCCCCTGGCTGATCCTCCTCCCGGGGAGTCAAGGGGAGCGTTACCATTTCCTTTAATGGGTGCAGGATCGAGCCCTGGGGTTGCGCAAGCAAGAGTCTAGCAACGGCAAGCGGAGTCTGCACTCTGCCGAGGTAGAGCAAGTAAACTCCCTTGCGATCCACAGTGCCGGGGACACAGAAAGGGATCTCTCGGGGGGCACTGGGAAATTGCCAAGCAGTTTTTCAGCTGTACAGACTCCGCCACTGGTGCCGATTCTAGTGCCGACCAGGCAAGGCCATTCCCCGGGGGGACGAGACGCACACAAATGCCTGTGTGCACTACACTAGTGCTTACACTGACGGCACTAGCAGTGCAGCTGCAGCATCGCCTACAAGTGGGTTCAGAGCTCTGCTTCATGCAGGAAGGTCCCCTTTTATTACATGCCTTCAATTACTCCTCGCCCTCAGTTTACCTGCATTAGCAAAAGGCAAGTCATGCATGAAAGGGAGGCTCTACCCAGCATACAGTAAAGTCAATGAGTGGGTTGCATTGTTATCAAGCTCGCATACAGACTCCTCTTTGTACCTCAGACGGAAACAAGCACAATGCCCCAAGCTATCTATGTCAGGTTGTCTCGTCTGTCCACTGGCAAGCAGCACCTGGCTTGCATCTGTTTGGAATGCTCCCGCTGCATTGTCTTCACACAGAGCATGGTTAGACTGGCGCTTTGTAGCGCTAAAACCCTCCAGGAGCACTATAATTATCTAACCCAACACACTTGCAAGTAACATTATGCGCAATAAGTTTAAAGTGCAACTATAAAACCACCTCTCCGAGAGTCAGAAGGCTTTTTGCGTATTCCCTGTAGTGTGTTAGGAACAGTCTATTCACTTATTACGCGATAAGGCAGCGGTTCTCCGATTTAAAAAAAAAAAAAAACTGACTCCCCTGCGCCCCGGCCCCAGTCCCCGCCGCGGGCGGGCTGCCCGCTGCTCCCTGGCTCCCCGTCCTCGCAGCGGCAGCGCAGCCGGCAGCCCCCCCGCGGCGGGGACGGGGGACCGGGGCGAACCCGGCAGCCCACACGCTGCAAGGACGGGGAGCCGGGGAGCCACGGGCAGCCCACCCACGGCGGGGACCGGGGGCCGGCGCACAGCCCGGAGCCCACCCGCAGCGGGGACTGGGGGGGGCTGCGCCCCAGCCCCAGTCGCCGCGAGTTGCGGCAGCAGGAGCTCGCGACCCCAGAGAAACCCTGACCTAGCTGAATGCTGGGATACCTGCCCTATCGCGCTACTGTCACTGCCGCCAGAAGCGCTGCTAATGTGTGCATTCTTCAGCGCTACAGGGTTTAAATGTGCACAGGCTCTAGCGCGATACCTATTGCCTAAATTGGGAAGCACTACAAACAAACGCGCTATAATCTCTAGTCTAACCATACCCAGAAAGACTGTCCCATTAGTTTGTGCTCCAAAAGAAATGGCCTAAAGTAAAATGCCAGGGTTCCAGCTGATCCTTAGGAGAAAACTAACTAGCATGAGGAGGTTTGGTTATTTTCAACTAGAGAACAAGATATTTGTGATTCCTTGAAGATGCAGGTGGACTTCAAATGTTGCAACTATGCGAACATCTGCAAAACAGAGGGACATTTCTGAAATTGTTTTGAAGCCTTCCGTCATGCAAAACACCCTGTTCTGATAACAAGTTGAAGAGACACCTCAGCCCCCAAAACATCACCCTTGAAAAGCTTCTCTGAAAAGACACTGGTAATATCCAGGCTATTGCTGAAGTTAACAACCTGTGTTCAAACAGAACTGAGGGGGAAGTGTTTTGCAGCAGCAAAGTGGTATTACAAACATTTATACCTCTCGGGTGGGCGTGCCATCTCGCAGAGCTGTTTTCAAAGCCCTTCCTTTTGTGTCATAGTTCCACAGAGTTAAGGGCAGAAGAGACCTCTAGATCACGGAGTCTGACCTCCTTTATATTATAGGCCAGAGTGTCTTAACCTGGGGTCCCACTGATCAACTCCTTCCTCTCCCTCCCAGCGCCTCCTGCATCTAAAGGTCCGGCAGTGCCGCGGGCCTCAGGCAGTGCAGTGAGGCTTCCGACCTGCCTCGGCTCTGCACCGCTCCCCCACGGGCCCTGGATTCGGTCTCCGCAGCTCCCATTGGCAGGGCAGGGGGTGTAGACCCCCTGATCTCCCCGCCTAGGAGACGCTGCCAGAAGAATGTGTGAGGCACTTTCGGGAGCCACCCGAGGTAAGCGCCACCCGCCGGATCCCACAAGTGTATTCCAACAGATGCCTCACCTGTCCAATTGGGTAAATTATGGATTCAACATTTCTCTAGAAAGTCTGGGCATGTGAGAGTTACAACAAACCCGTAAAACACATGCACATTATGCTCAGTATATGGCCTGACAGTGTTATTGCACTGAAGTGGAAGCTAATAGTGACCCTGTCTCTGAAAGCCACCGCTAATTGTATCAATAAATGGATTGTTTCTTGCTGACTGCACTAAAATTCATTCTTATGTGTCCTACATCCTTTAATGAAAAAAAGGAAAACAAAAGTGAATGAATGAATTTGCCACTTGATACAATTAGGGATTCAATAAATTATTACATGCGACTCCGCCTCCCTCTTCCATAATGACACAGAATTCTTGACTTCCAACCAAATCCTCATTAAAAGGAGAACAGAAATCCCAACAAACGCAAACACTTGCATTACAATAGTGGTAATAGTGCCATTATTCTGTGTAATTGGCCTGGATTCAGTTCTCAGGGCAGAATAATCTAGTTGGTATTTGGACCATTTTCCCCCTCTCTAGGACAGGATTAATGTCTTGTAGAACAGCATGTCCGTACAATTATCACTATATTCAAATATGAAACCATTCATAGGCAAAAAACTGAATTAATTTACAATTAAAATTCCAGCTAGGTAGATTATGGCTAAAACCCCCAAAGTATTCAACAGTGTGGAAAGGAAAAGAGCAGCGAGTGTAGATACTCCAATCTAAACAGTTCATCTGAGCTGGTAATACCTACATACCTATAAAATGTCACATCGCATCTCCAGATGTCCATCGGTTACACTGTATTTGAAGGGCTCTTCCTAAGCAAACATCCAAGGAATTTTTTTTTTAAACAGAAGATCTGGATTCATTTCCAAATCAAGCAGGACAGCTCTTTAAATGTCTTCAGGTATAAGACAACACAAAAGATATGGCCAAACAGGGAGGCATTCACAGAAGAGCAATCAAAATTATAAAGGCCCTGACAAGATTATCTTACCAAAATTAAGAACAGCACATGCCCTTCTTCCAGCGTAACAGTCCCCAGTCTGAAATTGGCAACACCCCTCTGCTGAGCAGGACCAGGTGTTTGGTGCCTTGCAAGCCAGAATCTCTTTTCCAGTGAAGAAGAGATTAGTGTCATGGAATCTGGGTACATTCTACATGCAACTTGTTTTACTGGTGCACATATCAGTCCTGGAACAGAGATGACCAAACAGCATGCAGAGCAATCACTTCTTTCAGGGGGATCTCAGCTCAGCATCGTTACCCAATTTCCAGGGGACAACTCTGCCTTGGAAATTGGCTCCAATCACAGACACAGGCAGAGAGCAGACTGCCCTGCTTCTCACAGAGCTTCCCATTCAAGAGCCACTGCCTCCACCCAGAACCATGAACAACAAAACTAACACCACCACCACAGCATGACTTCCCAAGCCGAAAATCCTCTTGTGCTCAGAAAAACAAGTTAGAAGGCCACATGTGCCATCTGCTGGCCCCTGCTGCAACAGTGAATATAGAGAGCTTGGATCAATGACACCTAAGGTGAGACACAGATGGGCTGAGGGTTTATTGAGATAAATTAACCAAAGGGAAAATCTGTGCTGAGTATCAAGAATGAAGTCTTAACAGTCAGACCTGGTAAACCGTGGGACAGTCTCATGGAAGACCCATCACTGAGACATTGAGAAGTGGACTGGGGAAAGCAGTATGTATAATCTACTTAGGTTTTGAAGAAGCTTTTAAAAAGAAGATGCCTAGAGGAAGAATGGCTCAGGTGTGTTTGTTTATTTCTGCCACTCTACAAGCCAAAGCAAATGCCCTATCACTGAGCACAAGTACTGGCTTGCTGGCTGGGAATCCAATGACACAGTGCTGCTTTTATTATACAACACATCTCATTGGAAGTAACATTCCATCTGTAGTCTGGATCCGGGGATTCCTCAAACGAACAGCTTTAATACGTGACCCTTCCTGGTAAGTGCAATAGGGAAATTTTTAAGCCTATAGTCTTAAACGTGCCCCTCTTAGCATCCCCATCCAAAGGCTAAGTCATTGGCAGAACAAGTAATAGGCATTACAGAGATGAGGTATGGCTGGGCTTGGCACCATTCAACTTTTGTTTTATAGTTTTGATGGATAATATCAATGTTTATTTTTAAGAATTTTATTTTTATCCATTTAAATGTTCACAGTTGCAGAACATTACGAGGTTTTAGGCATTTCCCCCTGATTTTTATCAATTTCAATTTTCACAGTGGAAGCAAATTATGGGGAGGTCAGATGTTAATTATTTAATGACAGCAGAAGTTGATTTTCAATAAGTTGCAGCTTTATAACCTTTAAAACATGGTCAATGTCACATCAAAATATACAGCAAGTGTCCTTAAGTCAAACTCTGATAAGTCTCAAGTAGCATTTTTCTTACTTTGCCTATCCGTAAATTTCGATTAATATTGATGGAAGTGGGTTTTTTGTCAGTTTGGGTGGGTTGGGGTGAAATCAACATTTACCGATAAAATGCAGATCATTTCAAGCCTTGTTATGGGCCACTCTGATACAGGCTCCATAGACGTCTTTAAGCTTGGGTACAAAACGTATCTCTAGCAAATAATAAAAACATAAGGATGGGCCCAGGCTGGGTAGCTGGGCATTCCCTGGTGCTCAGGACCCTCCTGAGCCAGTTCTGCTCCTCTCTCAGCATAAGCATTGATTTATCCCTGTGTAGGCAGCTGAATGTGCAAGAGAGAGCACATGTCTCCAACACAAGAGCGGAAACGGTGCCAAGGGCTACCTTTGATAACGCAGGGAGACTTAAGGCTGGCAGCTCGGCAGAGCTTGCTGGAGCAAAAGAATCCATGGTGCAGAAGTCAAGAGGTGCATGGACACTTCAGATCCTCAGCTGTGGATTCTTTTTCCCTAGCAGGAACAACCAAGGGGCAGGCAGCAAGATCAAAGGAGATTAATTAGCTCTAGGGGTGCAGCAGGAGTGGCCAGCAGGTGGCACTGTTCTACACAGGCTGCAATATCACTATGTTGCACCCTCAGTAAGTGCAGCAAAAGGCTATCATCATGCGCCATCTACGTGAAAGCCCCCCCGCTATGGCATGTTGTCTCCAGTGCTCATGTTGGATTTGCAGGCTTCCTGGGAGCAGGCCGGCTGGTTATAAGCAGCGTCTTGCTAGAGAATTCCAGAACTGAGTTAATTAGTGGGTGGCTTTTTGGAATGTCAGCAATTTGCCAGCTAGCAACCAGCCCGTCTGCTTTGGGTACAAGTGCAGAATGATTGGTTTCAGAAGTGGGTGAAGACACAACTCTGGAACACATTCGCAGTACCTCGCAATTTGGGGGGGGAATACTGTAATTTATTTGTAGACATGATTTGCCATTGGTGTGGCGTAAGTATAGGTGTGTATGTGTACACAGATCTATTTTAGGTTTTACATCTACATGGTGCAGATTCCAGGGCTTTCCCACTGAAAAACAGGAAGTGCTGCTCATTGATCTAGAAGCTTTTCAATCATTCTCCTATTGTAAACATTATCTGCCTTCAGAATCTTTAATGTGTTGCAGATGTGACAAAGGATAAAAGGTCTATCATAAAACCCCTCTAACTTGGTGCTTTTTCCATTGGGGCTACATAATAATGAATTTATTAGAGCTCGCCTGCACATGCTTATAGTCACTCACAAACTTTTGACTTGACAGTTTACAAGTATGTTTAAATCATTAAGGTTTCAGTTAACCACGCAGCTATTACAGGGTCATTATAAATAAGAAACAAAGGTTACACTTTATGGAACAGGAGATAAATCAAAAGTAGTATATTGGAAATAATGTTTTTTCTCTGTTTGTTTTTGTTTCTCCTGATTTTCAAAACCGTTCAGGGTGACAGCTGGTAGGGAAAAGAGTAGTCAACAGCTGTTAGTAGTTAAACTGCTAGAACCAGAAGTACCCCGCATATCAGTAACTGGGAGCAGGAGAGTCTAGATCCCCAGTATCTACACACGATCAAACTGAGCTCCCTAAAGATCAGTTGGTGTTGAATCTTTTTTGGGGGGGAGAATCTCCTAGCTGGCAAACCGTGATCATCTTTTGTTTTAACTTCTGATCAGGATTCTGCCTTTTATCACCAGCCGCTGTCTCCTTAGGCAGAGGTGTCCAATAGAAATTCAATGTTAGCCACACTGCTAGCCAAACTTGTGGTTTTGAATTTTTCTTATTAGCCACATTATAAAAGAGCCACATGCATTAGCCACAATTCAACAGCCTATTAGCCACATGTGGCTAGTGGCGAACATATTAGACACTGCTGTCCTAGGGTTTTAGCCATCTACTGCCACAATGAAATGCTAGTGCCTCATTTCTCCTTTTGTGATTTAATTAATTAGAGATAAGCCACCATGTTATTTAAGATTCTTATGCTTCTTGGTTGCATTTTGACTTTCTGCATGTTGCCCCTACTGCAAGTTAGATGTCAGGGTCAAGGAAAGAGAGTATCAGCTGAACTGAACATGGCCTTGGAGAACAAGTTACAAAGGAAAGAAAAACAACTCGCCAAACTGTGACTCACTGATTTTGAACCAGCAAAGGGTCAAACAAGACCTCAAAAATCCACTCTAAGTAATTTGACTTGTTTGATCACTACCCTAACAATACTCCGCAATGCAGAGGAATAAGGCTTCCCACGTCTTCAACAATATAAAAGTGTCCAGTAATTAAAAAAGGAGAGCCATCAATAATTTGAGAAACCAACCCTCCTTGTGCCTCTTTACCCTCCTTAGTAGGCAGGGAGATAAAGCCTGCAGTGCTGGATGTATGTACATCTTTGCGGAGCTGTGCCGAGGATGAAAGAGTTTGAGATTTCAGAACCTGGCTCGGTTTCAAATCGGAACGGCCACTGAACAGTTCCAAATTCATATCGGAAGGTTCTGAAAACATTTCAACAAGGTCAACCAAAAGGTTTTGTTTCGATTTTGACTTTTTCAATTTTCTACTAGATTATAATATGCAATAAACATCACATAATACCAAATACAAGTTTCAAAACAAAAAGTCTTTAAAAAAATCTAAATGTTTAATTCTGAAAATGTCAAAATGGGATGTCAAAAAACATTTTTTCTGGTTTTCAGCCCAACTCACAAAGCATTTCACATCTTCCCACAGAAATTTCTCCAACCAGTCTGCATATATGCGCTAATGTTATATTACACCCAAAAAGCTACATTAAAAGAACCTTAGAGATTGCAAAGTCAAGAACTCAAAAGTTAGGAAATGCCAGAACAACCCCATTCATTTCAATGGGACTGCTCCTGTGCTTAACTGCTTTGCCGGATCCCATGTTGCAGGGGGAAGCCTGAAGAGATCGGAATGCCAAGAAACTTGCTAAGACTTCACTCTTTACCCATGACGTTTTGCTATTGTGGAGAAGGAAGTTCATGGCACACAGAGAAGTTAGATAAAAACATTAAATATTCTTGCTGTAAGGTTGCGTCATAACACTAATTTATTTTTTTTTAATCCAAAACCATAACATATAAGAACCAAAACCAGCGAGAGACAATGCAGGCTGCTCCCTAAAGCAGAGGGGTCCACCTCACCCCCGTCTTTCTCTAGGCTGGCTCTTTGCAGACTTACTCAGTTCACATGCCTCCCTACAGAGCCCCCTATCCTGCATACACAACCGGAAAACCCCGTACAAATTCAAGTGATAGCTTGTCATTTTAACAGTTTTCCATACACCCAGAAGGAAGCAACAAAAACCCCTTCAGCCAGATCAAATGAGAGAGGGGATCCTTCTGTTCCTTTTTTCATTGAATGTGCCCACATACCAGGGTGACAATAAAGATATAAAACGATATTAATTTTCAAATTGGACACAGTAAACCAAGGGCTTAACAGAACTTGTGAATGGTTCTCTCATTACACTCATTGATTGTATTTCCCTTGTTAATTTACCTTCAATAGTTTTTTTATCTCCTGCCAGACAGACATCCATTTCAAAAGGTATTTTTCTCCTGATGATAACTGCCCATCCAAATTTAACAGCCTCTTAGAATTGGTATGCTAATGTACAACTTTTTTCTTCTTCTTTCTTTCGGTGTGTATAAATGCATCTTACTTCTGTTGCATTCTATGCATCTGATGAAGTGGGCTACAGCCCATGAAAGCTTATGCTGAAATAAACTGGTTAGTCTCTAAGGTGCTACAAAGTCTTCCTCGTCTTATTTACGGATACAGACTAACATGGCTGCTAATCTTAAACCAATAAAGATATAAACACCTAGACATATAGGGTATCTGGGAGATCAATGCAGTGATTAGACCAGCCTAGGGAGACAGAAAAGGTAGCGAAGGATTATGCATGTCTTCAGAGATCATTGATACTATCAGGCTAAAGGGCATAAAAGGAAATTTAAAATGCACTGGAATAACATGAAGCTGTGACACAAAGATTTAATATAGGACGAAACCTGCATCTCCAGGCCTAACTTGCTATAACGGGGCATGGCTAGATCAACCGTATTTCCCTTACATATGCCTTGATGTTTAAGTATTTGATGAAAGAAAGTGCATTTCATCCTTATCTGAATTAGATTTTTATTTTGTTGTCTAACATCAATTAGGGTTGGACTAGAGGACTTAAAAGGTCTTTTCTGTCTCAACTGATATTTGAATATAAATATTTTATTTACACATTATGGGAAAAACACAATCTTGGAGAGGAGGCTGCTATTAAATCTCTCAGCCCCCACTCTGTTAGGGAGATTTTAATTGTCCCAGATCAATGGAAGGGAATTTATAAACATCTGGGCTTAGTTTAAGAGTCCAAATTTGCCTCTTAAACTTCAAAGCCGCAGGGCTGATTTTATCCAGGTTTAATTGTCTGGTCTTTAGGAAGAGAAGCCCTCAAAACAGAATTAAACTGGTGTAAGTTAGTGTAGTTCCACCAAAGTCGAAAGGTCAATTTTCAACTGCCCCAGATCAAGCCTAAATGGCTATTCTGGTCTCAGTTACATCAGCAAAGTGATTAGAATTTCTGCTTTCAATGGAGCTGTACTGGTCCAGATTGAAATAGACACAGTTTGGTTTGCATTAGAGTAGCGGTTCTCAAACTTCATTGCAAACCCCCTACTGACAACAAAAATTCCTACACGACCCAGGAGGGGGAACCGAAGAGCGAACTCCACCACCGGTGGCGTGGGGAGCTGAATCCCAAGGGCTTCTGCCCTGGCCGGGGGGCATGTAACCTTAGCCTGCAAGGTGGAGTTTAGGCTTCAGACTTGCTGGGGCCCAGGGCCAATACCAGCTTTGACGGCCCCATTAAAATGGGGTCGCGACCCACTTTGGGGTCCCTCCCTCTTTCCAAAACCTTTCCCAGACAGAAACCTGATCTCACAGAGTCCCGCACTCCATGGGGGGCTGGGAGCACAAGGGGCTAGGGGCAGGGTAGAGAACTGGATTTTGGTAACCACCTGTGCAGAACAACATTTAAGAACTCCCGTTGAACCCGACTCATACACATAGGCACCACTTCAAGGCAATGGCCTCTTCCCACACACAGTGGGCCAGATTCTCATTTACACTGACGCCATCCTACACCTCCCAGACTGTGTAAATGGTCTTGGGGCAGGAGTGGGGGGACAACGTATGGAATATTGACATCCACTTGGTCCCACTGTCAGAGCAGTGTCCATGAGTGTAAAGGAGAATTAGCCCCAAACCCTCTTTCCCTTCACTCAGTGGTTACTGAGTGGAATACACAATGTCCCTACGGGGGATGAAATCCGCTAAACACGGGTGTAACAGAGCCTCCTCGGAGGACCCATGCAAACAGCCTCCCAGCTACAGACAGCTGGGTGACAGCCAACTTCCCTAGCAAGCTTGGTGCACAGGAGAGCTCATGTCCTCTCCTCCCAGTTCACTGGGGAGTTATTCTAGCCACGCTCGCTAGAGTCAGTGAGGCTTACAGACAAAAATCTGTCCCTGTCTACTGAAGAAAAGACTCCCGGGCCCGGATTCCTCCCTAGGATCATTCCATTAAGTTCAGCGTTAATGGACCCTTGTTCCCACGTACTAGGTAATGTTCAGCGCGGAAATGAAAACTCAAGTCATTATTCTGGTCACCTGCTAAGAACCGAAGCTGATTCTTAACCCTTAGTTCTCCAGTTCCGGAGCCGCCGCCACAGTCATCTTCGTCATCGCAGTCTCCGCTTTCGGACTCCTCCTCGTCCGTGGTTTTGTCTGGTGCTTTGCGCCGGGATATTGACATTCCTTTCAAGAGCTGAAAGACACAAGGTGGCACAGAACAATGGGAAAGCCCCCTTCACCACTGTCCCACTTCGCAGGGCTTCCCCCATATCCGGGGTAGATTCATTTTTAACAGCAGAAATCCTACTTTAATAACCTCCACTCCTTCTGCACCCTTGGCCTGAGACATGCAGGAAGAAGGAATGGGCCAGGCAGGAGGGAAAGTTAATTACTCATCAAGCCCAAGACTCTTTAAAGAGCTCAGGGATGGTTGTATACACGATTGAAATGAGACAAATGGCAAAAAAAGTTGCATTGAAGAATTTTGCCCTGGGGTTGCCCCCAACCCAGATGAATTGGCCGAACCCTGGCTACGTGCCACAAGGAGAATTCCCAGACAGGCTTCCTAAACCAGCTACGTACGGCCCCTTTGCTTTGTCAGAGTGGGGCTCAGGATGCAGCCCTAAGAGTGGGATTTGCAGAAAAGCACTCAGTACTGGTCCAACTCTTACTAAAATCAGCCAGACTCCCCTTGACTTCAGTGGGAGCAGAGCTAGTGGTTTGGAGTCCTAAGTTACCACGTGAAGAAGTCAATGGGTATTGTGCATGCAAAGGCCTGCAAGATTGGACTCTCAGGGTACATCTATACTACCCACCGGATCAGTGGGTAGTGTTCGATGTATCGGGGATCGATTTATCGCGTCTCATCTAGATGCGATAAATCGATCCCCGAATCGACGCTGTACTCCACCTCGGCAGGAGGAGTAAACGGAGTCGACGGGGGAGCCACCATGGTTAACCCACTGCCGTGGGGACGGCCAGGTAAGTCAAACTAAGACACTTCGACTTCAGCTACATGAATAGCGTAGCTGAAGTTGTGTATCTTAATTTGAAACCTCCTCCTCCCGTCCCCTCCGCAGTGTAGCCCAGGCCTAAGTCTTCTCAACCTAATAGAGATTTCTACGAAGATGACAAAATGCTGGTTGGAGAGAGAGCTGCCCCACTCAGAAGTAACAAGCTTGAAAAGAAAGGCTAGATCTTGCAGGATTTTTATCATTGTATGTCACCAGGCTGGAGACACACGGCACCCCGCCTATGCTATATAAATAAGCAAAAATAATTGCACAGATTTGCAGAAGGGCTGAGAACTCCAATCAAAGTCCGAGGTGTCAGCCCTTCAGAAAATCAGGCCCAATAACAGGTTTCAGAGGAGCAGCCGTGTTAGTCTGTATCCGCAAAAAGAACAGGAGTACCTGTGGCACCATAGAGACTAACTCATTTATTTAAGCATAAGCTTTTGTACAGAACAGGTTCAGAACAGGGCATCATTGTGAAATATAGTGCATTACTAAAGGAAGTGAACTCCGGATGCAGCACGGATATATCGCTGTTCAATACTGCCCTCCGAATCCCCGTTGAGAGAGGTGTGGAACAAGGAGACACCGTTTCACCAAAATTATTCGCAGCCGGTCTTGAATTGGTTTTTCAACAAGCAGACTTGAAAGGCGGGATTAACATCAATGGCAAGCGGCTAAACCATCTCAGGTTCACCAGTGATATAGTGCTGATGGTCAAAAATACAGCCCAGCTTAACAGAATGCTTAAAGAACTGAATGCAAAAAGTAGTCAAGTTGGATTAAAAATGAACTGGTCGAATACGAAATACATGAGGTCAGATGTTCTGCCAAGAACCCAAATAACTCTTGGAGGAGAGCTGATCCAAGAAATCGATAAATACGTTTATTTGGGCCAGGAAGTCAACTTGCACCACAACCAGAAAGGCGAACTGTCGCACAGCTGGATGGTGTGCGTTCAACGGCAGCAGAGACATCCTCCAAGGAAAGATCAGCAAAACAACTCGTGCAAATCTCTTTAAACTTGACCGTGCTCCCAGCGATGCTATACGGCAGCGAAACGTGGTCACTGATGAAGACTGAAGAACATCAACTGTCTGTCTCACAGAGGGGGATGGAACAAACGCTTTTGGGCATTTCGCTCCGCAATCACATCCCCAACGAAATAATTAGCGGCAGTCTGGAATGCGAGACGTTGTTGAGAGCAGGCTCAGTAAAATGTGGTGGGCAGGACATGTGGCCCGACTCAGCGACAACAGATGGACCGCAGCTGTATCCGAGTGGTATCCGCGAGAACTGAAATGGCCACCCGGTCGACCTCCAAAGAGGTGGGATGATTTCCTAACAAGGAGATACGGACAAGCATGGCGAAGGACGGCCACAGCGAGAGAAGATTGGAAGACGTGTTGTGATTGGCTCAGTCTCAACTGATAAAGGACCGACGGTTCAGTGACGAAAGCTTATTGCTGATTCAGTGATAAGCTTTCGTGGGCTACAGCCCACTTCATCGGATGCATAGAATGGAACATATAGTAGGAAGATATAGATATACATACCGAGAACATGAAAAGGTGGAAGTCACCATACCAACTCTAAGAGGCTAACTAATTAAGATGAGCTACTATCAGCAGGAGAAAAGAAAACTTTTGTAGTGATAATCAAGATGGCCCATTTCAGACAGTTGACAAGAATGTGTGAGGATACGTAACATGGGAAAGTAGATTCAATTTGTGTAATGACCCAGCCACTCCCAGTCTCAGTTCAAGCCCAAGTTAATGGTATCCAATGTGCAAATTAATTCCAGTTCAGCAGTTTCTCCCTGGAGTCTGGGTTTGAAGTTTTTTTGTTGAAGAATTGCCACTTTTTAGTCTGTCACTGAGTGACCAGAGAGATTGAAGTGTTCTCCTGCTGGTTTTTGAATGTTATGATTCCTGATGTCAGATTTGTGTCCATTTATTCTTTTGCATAGAGACTGTCCGGTTTGGCCAATGTACATAGCAGAGGGGCACTGCAATACTATTATAGCTAGGAACAACTGTTTTAAGGATAAGCTGGATGTCAGAATTCAACTGTCCAATAAAAGGCAGCCATCCTACTTCAGAACCAAAACTAGTTTCAAAGAGGTCAACAACAAAAGTCCTATCCCCCCAGGGTCAGACTCTTATATCAGAGCCATGCAAAGTTATCCATGTGCACTGCTCCCAACGTGCAGTACAGGTGACCTGGGCCAGAGAAGGATCACATCAAACCAGGCCAATGGGCAAATCAGCCAGCTCTTTGGCTGTTTAGTAGAGGTTGCAAAGAAAAGGGGGCTGCAGCCCCATGATCATTTGCAGCTTTAAACTGGCTGTTCTGGTCACTCAATGCACCCAGGATTGTTAAGGACAAGGGAGAAGCTTCTGGCACTGTATAATTTCACTTGCTGGGATACTAGAAAATCACAATGACTCTAGCCTGGTTAAATGGCAGGTCCTACTAAGTAAGGGGGAGATTTTCAGAAGCACGTAGCCTCGTGCTAAGTCCCATCAAGGGAGCATGTTTTGTAAAAGTGACTGGTCAAGAAAGAACCTGACATATATGGTAGAAATGATGCAGCAAAAGAACTTTTAAGTCACAAAATGTAATTGAAAGTATCTTCAAGCAGTAAAATTGCCTAGATATTTTTGTTTAAAGCCTTAGGCAGTACAGTAAAACCTCCATTTAACGGACTAATTCGGGCGAGGGGGTGTCCGTTAAATCAAAAAGTCCGTTATTTAATAATAAAAAAAAATGAGCTGTCGGAGCAGCAGCCCGCCCGCCACAGGGCCGGGGCGGCAGCTTTGTAGCCCGCCCGCTGCTGGGATCTGGGCGGCAGCCGGGAGCCGTCAGCCAGCCCGCCCGGGTCCCGGCTGGTGGGACCCAGGCGGCAGCTGGGAGCCGGCAGCCAGCCCGCCCACTGCCTGGACCTGGGCGGCAGCCGGGAGCCGGCAGCCAGCCCGCCCGCTGCCTGGACCCGGGCAGCAGCCGGGAGCCGGCAGCCAGCCCGCCCGCTGCCTGGACCCGGGCAGCAGCCGGGAGCCGGCAGCCAGCCCGCCAGAAATGGATCAGGAATGCATCAGACTTGCTCAGAAATTGTGTCCGTTGCATCCGAAGTCCATTAAATCGAGGTCCGTTAAATCGAGGGTTTACTGTACTTAATTTATAATGAAAGAGGTGCCAGGGCTCATGCAATTTATTTTACATTCATAACTGATGTAGCAAGGCCAGAGGAGCCGGGACTATGAACTGCCAAGCCTAGAGGTGCCAGGGCTCTGTCCCGGCAAGTCCTGGTGCAAATTAAGCACTGGCCTTTGCTAATCACGATATATTCCACCTCTAAAAACACTGAGTAAAATCCAGTGTCTCTAATGAATGTAAGACTAAGATTACTATCAAACACATGCTTGGAAATTCTTGATACCGTCCCATTAGTCAGGGTGGAAGGAAATGGGCACATTTTGGGTTATTGGTTTCCTCCTGCTGATCTTTCCCATTTACTGTTTCTAAAATAACCAAACTATTCCATCATAAACAGATTTGTTTGGAAAAGTTTGAGTCAGCCCGTTCATATATGTGGAAAAATTCCATCTCTATCACTACATAGCTAAAAGCTTGAATTTAATCTCCTGACATAAAAAAAAAGTAACAGAGAAGATATTGCAAAATAGAAACTTATTGCATACTTGAGAGGTTTAGTTGGTTTCATCTGTTGCAGTGATGTGCATACTTCTGAAGGCATTTTTAATATCTGGAATCCAGGTTATACTTTAAACTATTAAGCTGGCATTAGAAAACAGCTCCCCAAATAGTTAGTTGCTGGAGTTTATACAACCTTAGAGGAATGTTTTCAGCGTCTGGCTTCACATGTCCACAGCAATGTAAACACATATGTTACTGTCTCTATTAGAGTTGCATAACCTAATGAAAAGCAAATGGTTTGGACTCAAATCCACTTAATTTTTGCATTTCATGCCACCCATAGTTACATGTTGCACACATTTAATAGCTAGCAATATAAAAAAAATGTTTGCTTCACATATTTATAAATATGCTGTATGGAAACTAGCTGTGAAAGATTTTAGATATGTAGGAGCTGACAAAAAATTAAGGCAGGCGTTTTTGAACAATTAAATAGGCCGTTTTGCCGGGGGTGTTGAGACTGCATCCAAAAAGCACCTACAGATGGAATGCTGTGAAGTTCATAAACCTATTTGCATTTATAGAAAGACGATCACCTGCCACAGCTGATGGTTGCATGGCTCTCTATTAAAGTACCAGCTATCTGGGTACACTCCCATATGGTAACACCAAAGAGAACTCCCACATCAGATATACTTCCATCTGCTCCTTGGTTTCACACCATTGCTCTTCTTTCACAACAAACTCTCCTCCCCTTTCCCTTTTTTTCCTTTTTAATTTCTACAGCTTTCAAAAGACTTCTACCAAAGGATTCGACGTGAATTAATAAATGACTGTGGAAACCGGAGAAGATGGGGTTGTCATAATGGTCCGACTCCATATATCCATTCAACAGCACCTATAGATCATCTTGTCACATACTTGGAGCCTGATCCCAAACACACTGAAGTCAAGGGGAGTGGGGAGAGAGGGAGTGTTTCCATTCATGTTGACAGACTTTGGCTTGGGCCCTCTACAGGCGTTCCCAAAGAACCTATTTTTCAGACATTTGAGCTCTTTTCCCAGAAAACTGCAGGACCACTGAAATAATAGCAGTTGTGGCTATGGGCATAGCAGAGGGAAGATTTCACATAGGAGAGTATAGTGTGCTCTTCTAAGGCTCTTACATCTTTATTGTGATGAATGGATTTCACCCTCCAAACCAAGTCAAAAGTGATTATGGAAAGGACTTAGGAGAAGTAAATCATGTTAAAAAAGTAAATCACTTTTACTTTTTAACATGATGACTCCATCCTTCCCGACCTCCCCAGAGAACCTGTGATCAAAGCTTGTTCCCTCGTTCTGCGCATAGGAGCCTCATGTCTGTCCCCGTGGAAGGATGGCAGGGTCAGGCCCATGATGCAGTCACTAATGGGCTCTTCCTCTGAACACAGGATACTAGGGTGGGGTCTTTCATTTGGGACACACAGTGCTGCGCGGACGAAGCAAGGTACCAATCCTGCCAGTTGCTCCAGACATCTAAGCAACCACTCAGCTCTGCTCACACAGAGCAGCTTGCAAAGCCAGGGCCTAGACGGATCTGCCATGCCCACTCCCAGCCAAAATGTTCTCCACGGACATGCCTTTAGACTGGAGTTATAAACACCGGTGCCTGCAGGATAACACCAGAGACATCTCTTTCATTACTTACTGGCAAAGGTAAAAGCCTAGGAAACTCTGAGGAAGGGAATTAAGCCCTTGGAGACATTCCGTGTTAATAAGCTGTCCTAGGGAAGGGATGTAAAGATGAGACGGTCTCAAGTGTGTGATTTCAAATATTAAATTATGGAGGACTTCCCAAATAGCTGCCTTTTGTGGGGAGAGGAGGAAGCCTGTGGGAAACTAATAGCTTAATCTCTCTGGATTTACAGTGATAACATAACCGGAACTTTGCCAGAAAAGCTGAGAGAGTCCTGACTTCGAATGCTGATCTTCAAGGGGCTCAGGGCTCCACATAACGAGGAAGTATATCCCATCTGCTCTTTGTACACCAGGTAGCTTGAAGGAGGCGAGGGGGTAAGAATGTGAAAGGAGAGTACAGTGCTGGATTCCTCCCAAGGTGGGGTTCCCATTTGCAAGGCTCACGTTAAGTGCTGTCAGTTAACTCAGCTCAGCCATTCTTGCCTGATAGGAACAAGAGGAGGATGCATGACAGTTTAACCACGAGGTCGTAAAGATCCTAGTGTGACCAACCAGCACTAATTTGTACGCTTGATGGGCTAGATCAGGGATGGGCAAACTACGGCCCGCCGGCCACATGTGGCCCGACGGCCATTTTCATCCACATTTTCATCCACACAAGAGTCTCCCTGCCCTTCCCTGCAAGCGAGAGCAGGACCCTCTGTGGAAACGGCAGACAGGAAGCGGGCTCAGAAGAGGGTGAAGGAAGATGCTCTCCCTCACCTAAACCCTCGGGCCCACCTCTAGACTGGAAGCCTCATCTCCATCTCCTCCTCCTTCTCCCAGAAGCCAGGCGGCAGAGGCCCCCTGTCCCCGTCGCTCCCTCAGCTGCCAACGATCGGAGTCTTACCACTGGCTCAGGGAGCCAGGCTAGGGAATGGCCGATCATGAGTGCTCAGGAGGGGGCATATTTCTCCCCTTCCCAATGGCTTCCCAACCCATCAGTGATGCACTAGGGGAGAGGTCTGCAGAGTGCGCACCCAGCAAGGATCCCCACATCACTCACAGCTCTGCCGCCAGCCGGCCCCCCACTGCTCCAGGGGAGAGGGCTGGATTTTACCCCTCTTTGTAGCTCGGCTTTGCCCCAGAAACGCGGCAGGAAATTACTCCTAGGGCTTGTCTACATGGACACTTCGGCGACTGAAGACCCATCGCTGCAGTTAACCCACCCCCTCTCCCCTGAGGTGGTAGCTAGCTTGAGAAGACTTTGGTAGCGCTGTCTACGCCGGATGTTAGATCGGCATGGCTACATCTTGGAGGGGAGGGGGGAATTTTCACACCCCTCCGACATGTAGCTCTGCTGATGGATATTCCCAGTGTAGACCAGGCCTTAGTTAGCAGCAATCTGAGCATGAATCTACCTCGTGCTAGCCTGCCGCACGCCGAGGGCCCGGGGGGGTCCTCACTGCCACCCCCTGAAAGTTCCCTGGTGCGCTTTAATCTCCTCCTGTTTCCAAGCAGGGTAGATCAAAGCACACTCCGGGACGCCTAGCGTGCGGCAGCAGGCTCCAGGGGACACTTAGGCCACGTCAGGCTAACACCCCTTTGACACAAACTGCCCTTAGGCAGCGCTTGATTTAGTGGTTTTCAATTCAAGCTACATTTTATTACTTGTGGTACACAGGAGCCGCAGTCACAGACCAGCCCCCGGCAGCCCGGGGTCTGAAAGGCACAGAACAAAAACTGCTCCCCGCCCCAAGGAGTTTACAGCCTAAGCAGACGTTTCCACTAGTCATGCCATTGAAGAGGTATAAGTGGGGCTTAAGTTATGGCATAAACATTTCAGTGTTTGCCTACCTCTGCTCACACTGAAGTCAAGGGTAAAACATAAACCAACTTCTCTAGGAGCAGTGTGAGGCCAGCGCTGAAAATCCCTTTGATAACGTACAGCTCCCATGTGAATACCGTTAGGTGCTTTGGCCTCTGCAAAAGTAACATCCACAAGTTATTAAGTAACAATTACTACAGTCTACATGTTTCGTGAAATTATATTTGGTGAACTGAATATAAGTTTCTTTCTCTTTAAATAGCAACTAAACCTAAATGTTGCCCTGTCATTAAAGCTAGTTCACATCTTGTGGTTTCAAGTCTACGGTAAGAGGCAGAAAACTATACAGT
Organism: Sternotherus odoratus; assembly: GCA_032164245.1. Classification (NCBI taxonomy): domain Eukaryota; kingdom Metazoa; phylum Chordata; order Testudines; family Kinosternidae; genus Sternotherus; species Sternotherus odoratus. Next base: position 82,781,993 of record JAVMKO010000009.1, on the reverse strand, counting down.
GTAATGATCAGTAAAGTAGTATGTAACAATGAGCAAGTTTTAACTTAAGCACAATTTATCCAGCTGTAAGAGTTTATAGTCATATTACCTCTCTGCCAAACCATAATGCCAAAAATACACCACAGCTCTGTAATGCACCCAATCCAAAATATAGAACAAATTGTGGGAATATGTTCATGTGTGTGTGTGAGTGAGTGAGTGAGTGAGTGAGTGAGTGAGAGAGAGAGAGAGAGAGAGAGAGAGAGAGAGAGAGAGAGAGAGAGAGAGGTATTTGTAAGGCACTTATCCCTTTGGTATTTAAGCATTGAATATATATAATTTCACAGAATCATTGAAATGTAGGGCTCAAAGGGCCATCTATAGTCATGTCCAGCACCCTGTACTGAGGCAGGACCAAGTAAATCTAGACCAGCCCAGACTGCAGATTAAGCGCATTACTTCTTGTTCCATCTTCAGTGGGCATAGAGAACAATTGATTCCTGGCCCTTTTATAACAGCCCTTAATATATTTGAAGGCTGTTATCAGATCCCCCGTAGTCTTTTTTTCCCCTCAAGATTAAGCAGCCCAGTTATTTTAACCTTCCCTCATAGGTCAGGTTTTCTAAACCTTTTATCGTTTTTTTTATGTCGTCTAGACTCTCTCCAAGACATCTTTCCTCAAATGTGGCACCCAGAATTGGACACTCCAGCTGAGGCTTCATCAGCACTGAGTAGCGTGGGACAATTATCTTCTGCGTCCTAATCCAACACTCCTGTTAATACACCCCAGAATGATACTGTGTTTGCCTTTTTCGCAACTACCTCACACACTCTCTCTCTCTGCCCATCACCCCCAGCTTGGGGTATGGGCCACCAACCACAGAGCACTCCATCTCTGTTGTTGGCATTTCAGTAGCAATTTGGTTCCCTACGGGGTGGAGTTGCTAGCACTGGTGACGCCTATTTAATTTGTGATCCACTGTAACCTCCAGATCCATTTCAGCAGTACCACTGCCTAGCCAGTTAGTCTCCATTTTGTAGCTATGCATTTTATTTTTCCTTCCTACGTGTAGTACTTCGTACTTCTCTTCATTGAATTTCATTGTGGCAATTTCAGAGCAATTCTCCAATTTGTCAAGGTAATTTTGAATTCTAATCCTGTTGTCCAAAGTGCATGCAGTTTGAGAACTGTTGGTCTAAGGCATTCCAGTTTGTTGTACATTATATATAGGTTTAATCGACAGATAATTCATACCTGCACAATGACCGGATTTACAGATAAAAACAGAAGGGGCAAATATACACCCAATGACCCAGCTGGATTTGAACTGGCCACTGGTGAAAAGTTCTATTGCTCATCTTTCTTAATGAGTGCTTTGTACATAACCTTGCACCTTACCAACCACCATCAGGGTTTCCTATTCTAAATATAAGCACAGTAACAATTACAACACATTTTTAATCATATTTTTATGGCCCTGAAACAGAAATCTGTATTTCACTCCTTAAACTGTCACCTAATTTTGCACTCTTGTCTTAGACTCAAGATTCACAGCATTGCACACCACCCACTTCAGTATACGATAACAAACGCTGAAATCATGCCTACAAACCCAGATGACGTACCAAAATTGAGCCAGAACTACCCTGCCCTTTTAAGCCAAAAAGCATTCATTGCAACATCATTTAAAAAAATAAAATAGAAAACAAACTCAGCGGTGAAATGAATTGTTTATTAGGGTGAATACAGATGATTTCTGTCAAATGAAAAATTCCCTTAGGAGCCGAGGGAAGTTTGAATTCATATTTGTAGTCTTCTGGTGAACATATCTGTCCTATAATTTAGTTTGCATGACTGCAAGAATTTAATAAAAATGTTCCAAGAGTTTTGCTGAAATTCTTAGCATATTTGTAATAAGCCTTTGGAAGATGATCAAACACACACTGGAAAAGATGGAGATTGAGTTTGCAGCTAAAATAATATTCGGAATTCTCATGGAAATGTAATAATCAAATCTACACAATTACAGAAAAATGTAATACAGAAACTGTCCTTATTTTGGACTCTCACTTCCGCTGCCGATGCTGTTGCTATGCCTCAGGGAATGGCATACTAGGGATAAGTCACAGCAATGGGGTTCAGGAGATCTAAGCACCCAAATGGTCAATAGTATCGACTCTTTTTGGGTGGCTTCTTCCAGGCGACTCAGGGGTACTTTAAAACGATGAACCTAGGATTCCTTTTGCAAACAAGCCTACACCCACTCACCACTAGACAGTAATGCAAATGGACAGAATTTGGAAACCATGCTTGAAATGCCCACTAAGTCAAGGGTTTTCTCTTAAATACCCAGCTTCTGAAAACACTACTTTGATTTAAAAAAAACAACAACAACCCACGAGTGGAATCCTGGCCTTTAAACCTGCAACATTTGACAATTTATGGGGGTATTTAAATCCTGACTGAATCATGGGAAAGCTGCAAATTTAATGTGATGCTTTCCCCTTTGACAGGCTCAGTCTATCATCCAGGAGTATGTATGAAACACAGCTGTAGCTGTTCTGCTTACAGAGATCATTATCTGATCACAAGCAAGACTGGAGAAAAGCGACCCATTCCAAAAGGCGCAGTAATTTTAAACGCATGTGTTTTGAGCATTGTGGCTTGACCATATACAAGCATGTAACAAAAAGAATCAATCCTTCCTCCACCATCACCACCCCACACGCACCTACTAATCCTAAAATGACAAGAACCAAATTTGGTTCTTTTATTCACAAGTACCAGTTAGCATTATATAGTCCACCAGCTCCAGACGGCGCGGAGTGGGGGACACCCTTCCCTCCATTCCTTTTCCATTCACTGGCTCCACTCACATCATGCACCCTGAAGATGGCAGCCCCGATCCTGCAAGTGACTGTGCGTGGGGAGAATTCTGTTCCCCAGAAATGTCATTTTGTGCTGGTGCGGTGCAATGTATGTAATGCCGCATGACTTATTAAACCAGAGACGTTGCTCAGTCTCGCTGGCAGCAAACTATATAGTATGTTAAACTCAACATCCATTGGCAGCATGCGTGAAACAAAAAGCAGGGGGTGGGGCATTATAAAGAAAACAACAGGGAGCTCGTTTTTGTTGGGAGAGGTCTGAATTGTGGTTGACTTGGGGGAGTTTTACTTTGCTACACCTTGGCAGTATAAAAGAGGCAGAGAAGAAACCTGTTCCTAATTGTACTCCTATTTCAAACTCAGCACAGTAAGGAATAGTTGCTAATCAAATGTTAATAAAATGGAGACAGACATTGGGTCTGGAAAAGTCATTTTCAGCACTGAGGAAAACAACCAAGAATGTCAGCTGTTTTTTCACCTGCTCTGAAAGGAAATACCCATGACACCCACCCTTAGCCCACTGTTCAGAAATCTACTAGCAATCTTCAGGTTTGAATTACATACAGACAGTTAAAGAAAAGCATCTTTCTGCTAAGCTAGAGATCACTGCCACTTATTTCTCAAAATTCAAGTTTCCATTAGTAGATACAAGTTCTATCTCCCTGCATGCCCAAATGGTATCATGAAATGACATATCATCACACAAATGGAAATGTTTCCCTGAAGGAATTTCACATTTCAATAGACTCCTAGCACAACAAGAAGATTATAATACCCTCCACAGAGCATTATACTCTGCCCAGTAGGAGTTTAGTATTTACGTTGTGTTCCTTAGACAAAATTAATGTTAAGAAGTAATTTTAGCTGTCCTCACCCCAAAAGAAAAACACTGGCTAACGAGGCCTTCACTAATGAACCAGCAGAAGTTTTCATTCAGGGTTTGGTGGTCTCTTCCACAATACCAGTTTGTTCTTTGATGAATGCATAGCTATGAGTCTCTATATACTATTTCACAAGTTAACAGAACACCCTTCTTTAATGTTTGCATTCTCAGATGAAAACAGACTCTCGGTGAATCACAACCTGTAACATCTTTGCCACCAGCTTGTGCTCCTTGGGCGAAGAACTTGGGCTAGGCTGGGTCAAAGCAGTGACACATTTTGTCCACTGCCTGGTCTCATACCAGATGGTTCAAAGTAAGGTACAAGAAATCTCACGTTGGACTATTACAGAATAATCTGTCCATACAGTGTTTCTTTTTAACACCTTCAATCAGAGGTTGGCTTACACCTTGAACCACGAAGGTTTATAGCCCATATAACAGTGGTTGTTCCCATTACATGCATTGATGGAGAATTCCTTCTCAGATCTTACTGACTGCTTGGCCTCCGTGCTATCCAGTGGCAATGAGTTGCATGGGGTAATGAGATGTTCTGTAAAAACAAGTCAGATTTAAATTTGTCTTTCGGTTTCTTTGTCTGACCCCTGGTTCTTCTATTATGAAACAGTAAACCGAAGTGCCCAATTTAGCCTTTTTATACCATGCATTATTTCACCCCTAGCTAACTGTCTCTCTTCTAAACAGTCCCATTCTTCTGCAACCTTTCTTCCAATGCAAGCTCACCCCTGTTTATCATTTCCAGTGCCTCTCTCAAACTCCCTTTCTTTGAGACAAGGTCATGGGTCCAATTCCAACTTGGTCTCTGCTCTCTGCTGCTAGCCCAGCAAGGCATGCAATTGTGAGGCGCTGCTGTTATAACGCTTCTCTTTCTTTGTCAGCTCCCCAAGCAGTGGGACAGGGTAACAACCTACTGCTGGTAAATTGATTTTCTGGAAGATGCCAATAATGGAGGTGATTTACTGGCCAAACGGACACATCGTTTTTATGAGTCCGACCTTGACTTAATTTGAGCTTAGCTCTTGAAACTGACAACATCACCTCGGGTCAAAGCAAATGGATACAGATCCCTACCCACCTGCTAACTGAAATCAGTCCGGATTGGTTGTTTAAATCAATCTTAGCAGGAGGAGGGGCTGACAAGCCATTCTCAGTTCCTCCTCCATGAAATCCAGTGTCTCTCACCGGCGAGTGATGGAGGGGACTGGACGTGATTACTGCTCTCCGAGGAAGCGATGGCTAGTTAACTTTTACTGGCTCCTTTACAAACAGGGTGATTTAATCCTGGCTGCCCTTGCACTCAGATAGGGAAGGTGTTACCTCCCCAGCACCTACACACAGTGATACATCATAGGGCACATGAGAAAAATAGTTTACCTGGGATTTACGACCATCTTATTCTCCTTCTCTTAGCCATTACTCTGAATCACCAGACCCTTGCCACCTCTCTTACCACATCTGTGAATAAAGTCTATTGATGGGTTGTTTTGGGGTTAAGATAGGAAGGAAGAGGAGAACATTAAGGGTAAGGAAAGAGGCCATATGGCCCATCCAGGCCTTCTACAAAACCAGGAAGTACAAATCTGTTCATGACTCATCATCTGGACCTCAGCTCTAGTCCAAGGTGTTAGCTACAGCAGTATCCTCCTTCCCTATGAACAGTGCAATGCTCACTCACTCGCTCCCATTTATTTCTCCTACAGTATTTGATTTTAATGCTCCATTTGGCACTTTCTTCCATCTCATGGCTGCCTTATTTATGTCTGTGTCTCCTCCTCTCCTGGTGCCTGGCCCTGATTCAACATCCACAGAAGTCAACGGAAAGACCTGGGGAGAAGGGGAGAGCTTAGCTGCCAGTGGGTACTAAACACCCGCTAATTTTTTTCCTGGAGTCAGCACCTCCTCCTGAGGGACACACTACTTGATATGCCTATCCAGCTTGACTTTGAACCACGAATAACTACTCTCTGGGAATGGTTTCCATTGTTATTCACCCACCTTAGAGTAGCTCCATCTAGGGCAGGGGTCGGGAACCTATGGCTCGCGAGCCAGGTGTGGCTCTTTTGAGACTGTGATCTGGCTCGCGCGGCGCTGCTCTGTCCGCGAGGCTGGGGGACGGGGGAGGCGGTGTGGCGCGGCGCTGCTCTGTCCGCGAGGCTGGGGGACGGGGGAGGCGGTGTGGCGCGGCGCTGCTCTGTCCGCGAGGCTGGGGGGCGGGGGAAGCGGTGTGGCACGGCGCTGCTCTGTCCGCGAGGCTGGGGGACGGGGGAGGCGGTGTGGCGCGGCGCTGCTCTGTCCGCGAGGCTGGGGGGCGGGGGAAGCGGTGTGGCACGGCGCTGCTCTGTCCGCGAGGCTGGGGGGCGGGGGAGGTGGTCTGGCACGGCGCTGCTCTGTCCGCGAGGCTGGGGGTCGGGGGAGGCTGTGTGGCGCGGCGCTGCTCTGTCCGCGAGGCTGGGGGGCAGGGGAGGCGGTCTGGCGCGGCGCTGCTCTGACCGCGAGGCTGGGGGGCGGGGGAGGCTGTCTGGCGCGGCGCTGCTCTGACCGCGAGGCTGGGGGGCGGGGGAGGCGGTGTGGCGCGGCGCTGCTCTGACCGCGAGGCTGGGGGGTGGGGGAGGCGGTGTGGCGCGGCGCTGCTCTGACCGCGAGGCTGGGGGGAGTGTCACTCTTCTCCTTCCCTCGCTGGAGTCGGGTCACAGCAGCGTGACCCAGCGAACAAGTAAGCGCGGGGGGGGGGGTAAGCGGTGTGCAAGGGGGCGTTGGGGGGAGGCTGGGCTGGGAGCAGGGGTAAGCGGTGTGGGGGAGAGACCGGGCTGGGTGGGTCAGTTGGGGGGGGTTGGAGGAAAGGAGGTTTGGGGGGGAGAGACCGGGCTGAGTGGGTCAGTTGGGGGGGGTGGGAGGGAAGGAGAGCGCGGCTGGAGCAGCAGTGGCGGCGGCGGCGGGGGGGGGGAGGGAGGAGAGCACGGCCGGGGCGGGGGGGGGCTATTATATGGCTCTCTGAGTCAAAAAGGTTCCCGACCCCTGAGGTGTATTTCTCTAGTTTGTTTATGAAACAGTCATGCGAGACCGTATCAAAAGCCTTACTAAAGTCAAGATATATCACATCTACTATCTGCCTCGCTTCCCCCATCCACAGGACTTGTTCCTCTGTCAAAGAAAGCTATTAGGTTGTGTGACGGAGTCAGACCAGAAGGGTATAGGAGAGTGCTGGAAGGGAAGTATATCAGCCTCAGGATGAGCAGGTCCCTGTTCCCTGGCTAGCCAAACAGAGAAGGTTCTAGAAAGGAGCAGAAACAGCTAGCCTGATTGGGACACCTGGAGCCAATCAGGGGCTGGCTGAAATCATTTAAAAACCTTCCCATTTAGTCAGGTGGGTGTGGGTGTCAGGAGTTTGGGAGGCGTTGGAGCAGAGAGCAGTTTGGAGGCGTTGGAGCAGAGAGCAGTTTGAAGGCGTTGGAGCAGAGAGCAGATTGGAGGTGTTGGAGCAGAGAGCAGTTTGGAAGGAGGCCCTGCGGTAAGGGTGAAGCAGAGTGTGAAGAAGCGGGGACTACTGTGGGGAAGTAGCCCAGGGAATTGTATTGTGTTTGGTGCCTAAAAGGTCAGCCATCTTAGCTGATACTATTAGGGTCCCTGGGCTGGAGCCCGGAGTAGAGGGTGGGCCAGGGCTCCCCCCCTTTCTACCTCCCCTAACTAATCACAGTGAGCCTCTGAGGCTAGCACAAACCACCTGGAAGTGCAGTACCCACAGGGAGAAGGCCAAAGCTTTGCCACAGTTGGTTTGACATGGTTTGTTCTTGACAAATCCACTCTGTTACTTATCCCTTATTATTTTCTAAGTGTCTCCAAATTGATTGTTTAATTATTTGCTCCGATCATCTTACCAGGTTCTGAAGTTAAGCTGACTGGTCTGTAATGCCCCAGGTTGTCTTTATCCCCCTTTTTATTCCTCTCATACCCAGAAGTGTTCTTCCTCTAATAGAGCATACAGAATTGTACACATCATTCCAAATCTGGTGCTACTTGTGACATCAGTTGGTCTTACCCATATATCTGGATACATGGGGGTAAGGAAGCCACATTAATTTTTACTTCTGGAGGAACTCCTGAACCTTGACATCCACACAAGAAGGGCAGAGTTGATTGTTTAAGACAATATTGGCATCATTTCAGAAGCTCTCTGCCCTAGTTAGATTTTGACCAGTTTCTCAATTGCATCAGAACATCATCTTCAAGCTTTCGGGTTCCACAATCAGACACAGGAACACGAAACGGGAGAGAAGGCAATTTCCTCACCCTGGCAACTCTTTAAGGCATGGGCGTGTCATTTGCTACACACTTGTACAGCTCCAAGCACAGTGGGGCTCAATCTGGTTGTGGCCTGCTAGTACTACCGCAATATAAGTGTTAATTCGTAATAACTGCTACTAACAGAGGCATGCACTCCTTACCGATCAGATCTGCACCAGCGATCCTAAACTCGCACTCTCTTCTACGCTCCCCGGTCTCACCAATAGGAATGCCACAACCCAATCTCCCTTCTGCTCTACTGGCAGTTCTCTTCCCAAAAACAAGGGCCTCCATTTTAAGCCTTCTATCTTCTATGCAGCTAACTGACCTGGCCGACAGCCATGTCTTTCCTCCAAGATTATGTTAGTGGCACTATCCCAGGACAAAGTCAGCTTTAAAAGTAGCTCTCCAACTAGTAGAGTGGCTGGATTGCAGGAAGGGATAAAAAGATTTGATATAATCTTGTATAAATACATAAATAAATAAGCAAAACAGATCTAGAATTAAGAGAGTGGGTAAAATGTATCCCTTTATCTGTCCGATCTGAATTGTAAAGAGGGCTGATGTATAGGCTTGTCTGGACCGGATCACTCAGTCTTCTTTTGCACCTTAGGGGACTGTTTTGCACAAACAGTTTGTATCTTTACAGATGCAGCATTTCAGGTGCAAATGCTAGCACCAGGCTACCTGGATGGATACACAAAGCAGATAGACAAGCATCTAGGCACTAGTATCTGTTCGCACAGTGAGTTGTGAGTGCAATTGTTTGTTGACCAAAAAAGAAGGCCCTTTTCAAAATCAGGCCCAACAAAAACACTCTGTATGCAAGGGAGCAGAGCCAAGCCACTCAACAAGGAAGCTGATTCTCTGATTCTCTCATCATTTTAGCATCCAACTGAAATACCTCAGACTTTTGTTTCTGCTCAGTGCTGGTGACTTTATACCTATCCACTGATGCACTAACTAAGGTACTTATATAGCGGTGCCCTGTACCCAGCCCTAGAGAATTAATCTGCTGATGCACAAGGTTAGTAAAACCTCCTGGGCACACAAAGGAGTTGGCCAAGAAGAAATGTATATGAAAAAGTTCCTGCTAATCATCAGATATCTTGGCTCCTTTAAGGAGCATCTTGTATAATCCCTCAGGCATTTTTATCTCACAGCCAGCGAGATCTCTCTGTTTCAAACAGAACCTTTTTATACATGTTCTCAGAAAGACCAACCAATAAAAACACAATTAGTCATTTAAATATTGTACAATAACAATAATCCTCAAGGCATGGGTGCATACAGGCAATAAGTGCTCTTGCAGTTTAAACTCCTTAGCTTGGTCTCAACATTTAATCAACTGCAAAAGCCATTTACTGCTACATACATTACAATACCATAGGCACCGGAGTGTCATTAATGGCTTTTGCACTTGGTTAAAAGTTGAAAACAAGCAGAAGAGTTTAAAATGCAAAAATATTTATGGGCAGTCTACACCAATGCCTTAAAGATAATTGGTGTGTGTGTGTGTGTGTGTGTGTGTGTGTGTGTGTGTGTGTGTGTGTGTGTGTGTGTGTGTGTGTGTGTGTGAGAGAGAGAGAGAGAGAGAGAGAGAGAGAGAGAGAGAGAGAGAGAGATACACATGCACACACAGAAAATGGGTAATATATAAATACTAAAGCCCTAAGTTACAGCGGACTTACTGAGTAGCCAGTGTGTCAGTTATGATTCAAAACAGCCGCTTGAATGTAAATACCTGGGATTCTGCAGGTGTCGCAATAAGACCATGAATACTGTCAATCATTACTAGACATTGAAAAAACATCCATTCATTCTCTGGTGACAATATGGATTGGCTGGAAACGTAAATGGTGACCGATGTCATTCCACCTCAAGCTGGGTTCTGATCAGGTCTCAGAGAGTCAAGTCTGATCAGTATGGAGAGAGGACACCTCCAAGGGAAACCTCCACGCTATAGACAGTGGTGTCAGTTCTTTAATGGGTGTCACACTGTCTCTCAGTCAGTACTGAACCAACACTCAGACTCAGGCTAAGGAGCAGCAGGTTTTAGGATGAGATGCTGAGTTCTCGACCATGTATGGTCATTAAAGAGACCACAACACATTTTGAAAGAGTGCGGTTGTTGAGTCCTGGCCTCCCTACATTTTCCGGGAAGCTTAAAGTAGATTAATAGATCCCAATGCCAGAAGGGACCATTGTGATCATCCAGCATGAACTCCTGTACAACACAGGCCATAGGACTTCCCCAGAATAATTCCTATTGGAACTAGAGCAGATCTCTTAGACAAACATCCGCTCTTGATTTTGCCGTATTCTTTATTTCATCTCCTAAGATGTGGGAAGCCCTATCATTCATGGTTTAAACCCTAAAGATGGCTGGATTTCTTTACAGGGAAGTGATTACTGCAAACATACATAGTTAGTAAAGCAACTTTTAGATCATTCAGGATGAAAGGCGCCATATAAATGTAAATAATAAATAACTACAACAAATTAATACCAGCCTGTGTTATTAGACAGAATTAGAGGGTGGATCCATCTCTTTGACATTCACTGCTAGCATCTGGAAAGGACATGTGGGTATGTACCAAAGAAGGACACATACATAGTGTCTCTGGGACAGAAAAGACATGAATTTGCCTCATTCTATTCCCCAGCTGACCAGAGAATAAATCAGCGGAAGGAGATTTAAGGATCATTCATTCAAGATTTGTGAATAAACCCTCTAGAGAAGTGAACATGTCTGGCCTAGTCCAGTGTTTCAGTTTGGGATTCCCATACCAGCCACGAGAACAGAAACGATAAAAGCTGGAACTTGCAAGATGTAGCGGAAGGTGGCAGAAGACTCTTTTGGAGCAGACGCTCACTGGTTTTATCCCCAAGGCCACAAGTATGAAGCTAGCTGACAGCTGGGCTGTCTGTGTATGTGTGTGGTTACAGATCATTATGTACTCTCTCCTACTCAGATTTACCAGAAAACCTAACCCATTTAAAAATGAAGACATACAGTTCCTTCCTCTAACCCACTTTGTGTTGTAAGCAGCTATTAGTATTAATCTTCCTATCTCAATGCACAAATAGGGTCCCCCCCCTCCCAACCTCAGAACTTAATCCATCACTCATCTTCGGGGGCTAGCTTTGCAATGTGACACTCCTAGCTTTGGGCTGTCGTTCTCCTGACCCATTCCCCCTGGTGGCTCCTCAGTTCTGCCAGAAGCTGGGAATGGGCGATGAGGATGGACCACTTGACGATTACCCGTTCTGTTCACTCCTCTAGGGCACCTGGCATTGGCCACTGTTAGGATATTGGGCTAGATGGTCATTGGTCTGATCCCATATGGCCGGTCTTATGTTCTTAATTATGGCAGTCTCCTAGTAAAAGACCCAGAGGCAGCAAGAGCAAGTATTTAGAAACTTTGCAGGTGAATTCTGCCCAGCCTGCTGAGAAGAGGCTAGGCAGCAGTTCTGCAGAAAAGGACGTAGGGGTTACAGTGGATGAGAAGCTGGATATGAGTCAACAGTGTGCCTTTTTTGCCAAGAAGACTAACAGCATTTTGGGCTGTATAAGTAGGGGCATTGCCAGCAGATCGAGGGATGTGATCATTCCCCTCTATTCAACATTGGTGAGGCCTCATCTAGAGTAGTGTGTCCAGTTTTGGGGTCCACACTACAAGAAAGATGTGGAAAAATTGGAAAGAGTCCAGAGGAGGGCAACAAAAATGATTAGGGGGCTGGAGCATACGACTTATAAGGAGAGGCTGAGGGAACTGGGATTGTTTAGTCTACAGAAAAGAAGAGTAAGAGGGGATTTGATAGCTGCTTTCAACTACCTGAAAGGGGGTTCTAAAGAGGATGGATCTAGACCGTTCTCAGTGGTACCAGTTGACAGAACAAGGAGTAATGGTCTCAAGTTGCAGTGGGGGAGGTGTAGGTTGGATATTGGGAAAAACATTTTCACTAGGAGGGTGGTGAAGCACTGGAATGGGTTACCTAGGGAGGTGGTGGAATCTCCTTCCTTAGAGGTTTTTAAGGCCCGGCTTGACAAAGCCCTGGCTGGGATGACTTAGTTGGGATTGGTCCTGCTTTGAGTGGGGGGTTGGACTAGATACCTCCTGAGGTCCCTTCCAACCCTAGTATTCTATGATTCTAAGAGAGCCAACATCCCTGCTTTTCTCCTCACACTCCCTTGTGAAGTTGTTATGAGGCTAGTTAGAGTAACAGATTGCAATAACTGGATAATATGCAATCGCCTTCCTTTAAAAAAGTATTACTGCTGTTACTGGTTCCCTTTCTTTAAAATGTAAGAAATCAGATTGACTTTCAGGTCAGACAGCAACACAGACCCACCCTGGGCCATGAGCAGTAACACACAGCCATGCTGTCACGCTCAACACAAAAAGATTCAAACGCCAGAGATGGTCAACATTTATGCATTTTGACACAATTTAAATTTGGAAACTTTTCAGCAAATCTCCATTTTTAACCAACGCTAGACCTAGCTGAAATGTGGATAATTTGGATTCCATTTTCATGTTTACAAAAAGTAGTTAAAACGTTTCCACAACATTTGTTCCTGAGAGTTTTCCCAGCCATCTCTAGTCAATACCATTTCTACTTGAAAGTCCGAATTGACCAAAGCAACAGCCTGTTTAGGGACAAAAATATAATAACACCCCCGCGTGCAAGGCAGCAAGGAAAACCCCCGCGTGCAAGGCAGCACCAAATATGGCTGCTTATTGGATCTGGTTTTCAAGTATGTATTTATCATTTGAGAGTCCATCCATTGCATGAACTACCTTCCAAATTATGAGGACTCGACACAGAGCAAGAAGCTGTTTGATATGATTAATTAGGCCCATATTAACTACCGTAGTCTCTTAATTGGACATCTATGCATCCAATTGTTGGTGGGATTTGCGATTTAACAACAGTTCCAAGTTTATTTCCTTCATAACAGGATAACGACCCGCTACACTTCCAGGATATCTGGTGTTTGTTTTCCAGTGCCATTGTGCATCAGCTGCATGTTTTGATGCAAAGAAAATGGATCCAGTTTAAAAGGTATTTTTTCAAATGATTTCCACTGTATTGTTTCAAGCACACCCTCTGCAGGGCACACCTGACCCTCTTTGTATGAGCAGCAATTAAGCACTACAGCTGATATTAGAATTGAAAGCACAAAAATGGAGTTCTTCATCTTTTCTCATGCTATTATCTAGTCACAGAGCAATATAGATTAGAGGCCATGTTAAGGTGAAATGGCTTAACTAATAATACGTTAACATGCCAAACCTAACAACATGGGGTGAAATCCTGGCCCCATGGAAGTCAATGGCAAAACGCTGACTGACTTCCATAAGGCCTGGATTTCTCCCCGGATGTCTACAGCCTGAAACCCTACAAGCACTAGTTTTATTATATCCCAAAACCCAGCCCTGGCTGATTTCTTCTGAGCACATTGGCTTAGTGAACTAAGTCATACAGAGTAGTAAACTAAGTCAGACAGAGGCAGATTATTCCTTAGCCAATAATAGTTTTTAAAAAATCAATGCAATTAACCCAAGGCTGATTTAGAAATAAAACCAACCCACTCTCTGTGAGCTATTCTTAGAGTGTTCTCACATTAAACTCAGTAAAGCCGGAATGTTTGTAGATAGAGCCCTGACATGTGGCAATAGTTTGTAAAAGCCAATGTTATGACAATGTCCAAGAAAGAAGAACATTTTTGGAATTAAAAACCTAAGTTTGTTTTAATTCATGCATGTCGCATGTTCCCTAATTTAACAGGCCTAGCCGATCTCTTGTAATTGCATATGCAGTCAGACTGGATGAGCGAATATTTACAATGGTGTGTTAACAAGAGCCAATGAATGGCTTCTGAGTCACAAAAAGACCATGTAGTTAGCCTTTAAAGACCAGACCTAGACTTGGTGGAGCTATCAATTATTTCATGTAGTAGAAAAAGGAATTAGCTGATACATCCCAAAACACATTTATCATTTAAAAAAAATCTTCTGTCATTTTATTTAACAGCCTTAAATATAAATAATTGTGAAGTCTGGTTGCTTTCAACAGCATGTGGTTTGAAAATTTTAATTGCTACAAATGGTTTCATAATGCCGCCCAAAAAGGCATGCCCAAATAATTATTTTGTTTATTACATTTGTTGTGAGGATTTGATATTCTGTATATGCAGCAGTGTGAGTATTGTAGTATTAATACATTCATTTCAAAGCTGGAAAATTAGCCAGCCGGGACACATTTTGATCGCTGTTAAATATTGTATGTTCACTGATAACTCTTGGGTAGCATTTTATTTTAAAATCAGGCAGTTTGCACATTTTGCTAATTATGATGCTATCATATGAAAATGCAATGTTAGCAAGAGATACGGCAACATCTAATACAATGCACCAGGAGGGGATTTCATCAACTCTGTCTCTAGCTTTCCAAAGGAGAAAACACATTCTGAAAGACTTGTGAACTCCTCAGACTCTCCCATAACACAGTTAAAAAGATGCCCACTTGAAACCATGGACTGCCATTATCCAGACAAGTCATTTTTACAACGGCCATGCTGCTCCCTCTGAAATAGCATCGTCAGCATGGGCACTGCAGCGGGTAACATCAAACACCTGGCACCCAGGTTGATCACCGCAGGAAATGAGTCTCCCTAAGTCCACCCCAACCCCGCACCCCGAGTAGCATCATGGCACCTGCCAGCCCATGTAAGGACAGCAGCTATCTCAACACTGTTTGGGCACCATATTTGCTGGCTTTCTAGCCACTGAAGGTGGGGCAGACAGACTGACTTCCTTTGCCTGCAGACATGCCAACTGCCCAGCAAACGCACAGCTTTCATTACCCTGTGTCCATAGTATATGCCAGGGATGTATTCCCAGCCACTAAGTCAGTATTGTCTTGCTTTTCCAAGGCAGGGGTTGGAGGGATGCTAACAAACCCACCTTGCTAGGTCCTTTGGGACTAGGGTGTCCAGATGTCCCAATTTTATAGGGACAGTCCTGATTTTTGGGTCTTTTTTTAAAAAAATAGACTCCTATTACTCCCCACCCCCTGTCCCGATTTTTCTGTCTGGTCACCCTACTTGGGACTTAGGCATTCCATCAGGGGATAGAAGGACATTTAGGCCTAAGGGTGCGATACAGTTTCCAGGCCTGTTTGGTTTATATTAGAGTCCGTAACATCGTAGCCTTCTGGCCACTTTCCAAATGACTCCATGTGAGCACAGCCTCTGCCGCGACCGCTCTTAGCAAGTAGCGAATACATAAACGTGGTCAATCCAACTACCTTTAAACATGCCTGTTTAAGCTTCGATTCCCGTTCTGAAAACCCTCTGTGCGCGTCGTGCCACGGTGCTGCCTTTCATCTTTCCAGGCCTGATTTTCCCTTTCTAGAACAGAGTTTTACTGCCTCTTGCACTTCCACATTTTGACTCTGATCTACCTTGAAATCAGGCAGGAAGCTCCCAATACCTGGATCTGAGAGGTGGATCGGGGCCTTAAACTTGACATGAGAAAAAGCCACAAAGGTTTCACCTTGTAAAACAAGCATATTCCTAGAAATCACACAGTCTCTTTACATTCTAGGGAATCAATCAAAGTTAATTTCCCAGGGTTTGTGAAAGCCTATTGCCTGGACTGTGATTCCCAAATGGGTTTTTTCAAGAGCTTAGATGGCTGTTATATTTCTGGCTAGAGAATAGGCAATATGATAAAAACACAATCCCTACTCTGTAATAAATTACAGATTGTTTGATGTGCAAAACAGAGATCTGTCAAGCCACAACATATCTGAAATATTTTAAATGAGTCCTGCACTCCAGGGTCTGGAAATTTAAAATATGTTTCCAGGCCTCTCTATTTTCTAATGACATATCTTGCCCACTTATTTTCCTTTTAGGGGTTTTATTCCAATTCTTACCAAGTATTGGCTCAAAATAATGCTCTTCTTCCTGGAGATAGTCCCACCAGCTAGGGAGTGCAGGGGGAGGGTAGTTAAGCCGATGACTGGTCCAGTGCTTAAGACACTAACCTAAGACTTGGGATGCCTGTGTTCAAGTTCCTACTCTTCCAGAGACTCCCTGAGGGGCAGTAGCCGCTGTATGCCTCAGTTTCCCAAATGCAAAATGGGAACAGCAGCAGTGCCCTACCTCACAGGGATGCTCTGAGAAATAAAAATAGGGATTAATTAAAACTCACTTCCGTCAAAAAGACCCCTGACTTCCCCAACGTGATAATGCTAATGTTTACGTATGAGCCATCCATGCTTCTAGGCACAGAGTGAATCCACCCAAAATCATACCTGGTTCTAAAGGCAAAGGAATCTAAAAAATCCCGGTACCAACATGCTGATGAGAAACCAGCTCCCCCACCAACCCGCAATAAACAGACCAACCCACAAATCATGCATTAAAAAGACACGCCAAGCTGATTTGTGTTTCAATCTTCTTATCAGGAATCACGCTGCAGAAAATGTCACTCAGCCCCAAAAGATATGACCTGAGACGTTAAACGTACTCAAACTGCTGGGTGTTTTTCTTTTTTAAAGACCATTAAGCCAAACCTAATAAATTCAACAGACCTTTTTATTTACCCTTTTGTATAGTTTTAACTGGCTGCTTTCCTTCCAACCTCTGGGTATTCCACTCTAGTGTATGAATGAGGTCCACATAATTGCTTGAAAACCATGCACGTTCTACAACACAAAATGCAACTTACGGGGGGGTGGGGGTGGGGGGGTGCTTTATAGGCTATGAATGCATTTATTTAGATTCAGATGGAGAAGACTGATCGGTTAATGAGTGACAGAACTATACAATTTATTCACCAAACCTAAACAAGCTCCAGAGAATGCCAAAGCTTTGTCATGCTTTTGGAACAGTATTCATTTTTATAGCATGGATAGCATATAATAAATAAAGGCTAAAACATCGTCAAACACAAATTACATCTATTAGCAACATTCAAGAGTTAAAGAAAATGTTTTGGAACTCAACTAACTGGAAACAGAGTGTACATATGTCTCTGGGATCAGAGCTGCATCTCCTCGGATCAAAACAATGACCTGGGAGCCATTTGAAAGACATTGCTATCTACTGGATACCTACAGAGAATGCATTTCAGATGGTACAGCTAGCACTCGATGTATCGGGGATTGATTTATTGCATCTCATCTAGACGCGATAAATCGATCCCCGAATCGACTCCTGTACTCTACCTCGGCAAGAGGTGTAAGCGGAGTCGGTGGGGGAGCGGCCACGGTTGACTCGCTGCCGTGGGGATGACCAGGTAAGTCAACCTACGATACTGCGACTTGAGTTACGCTATTCGCGTCACTGAAGATGCGTCTCTTAGGCCAACCCCCACCCCCACAGAGTAGCCCAGCCCAGAAACCTGAGCACCGAGCTGACAGCTGAAAAGCAGCTCTCATTGCCCCTCTTCTCCAACGGACACTGAAAGCCTGAAGAAACCTCCTTTAAAAGATGCTCTCCATCTGAGTAGAGCAAATGAGCTATTTTTCTGCTCTCTTCCAGTTTGGGAGTTCACACTGCATTCTACAATGGGGGGGGGGGGGTAGCTCAGTGGTTTGAGCATTGGCCTACTAAACCCAGGGTTGTGAGTTCAATCCTTGAGGGAGCCATTTAGGGATCTGGGGAAAAAATCTGACAGGGGACAGTACTTGGTCCTGCTAGTGTAGGCAGGGGACTGGACTTGATGACCTTTCAAGGTCCCTCCAGTTCTATGAGATAGGTATATCCCCATGTATTACATTTTATATTACAACAGGACTGTTGACCCAACCAGAATTGCTGTTTTCCCCATCTTTGGGAGCCCATTGTCAGTGCAGATGTGAACGAGACAGAGAAACTTTCCTGGGCCAAGGAACTAAGCACAATCCCCAAAATCTCAAGGCTAGGATCCAAATGTCCTTTTACCAGGGTCTTGGCTTAATGTATGTGGCATGAATAGCCGGTTCATAACTCATTCTCGGATATTATTTTTTGTTTTCAAAATGTTTTCTTCTGAACTCTTTTCCAATGACAAATGGCCTTTCCCCAAACGTTAACATTTTCACACAGGCATTTGATTGTTCAAAATCTTCACAGTCTATATAGTTACATGTATTAAAAACCCCGCAGTTGAACTGAACTAGATAGTGGCAAAGCGGCAGCCTTTGGATGCCATCTACTGGTCTGGTAATAGCACCGGGAAGCAGCTGTCCTGTGACCAGCTCACCACTGGTCTTTCCACGCTTCTTTTTTCTCAATTTCTTTTTTTCCATTTAAAAACTGAAAAATGTGGGAGTTCTCTTATTTTGTGCTGGTTTTTTAAACTCTGTCTGTTTTAGCTTTACCATGACACAGTTCAGTTCAACTGATTAATTTACCCTGGGTCTCCTAGTCCATGAAAAACAGCCTCCCCGCAGCCTGAACTGATCAGCAAAAGACCTGACGTGACCCAGTCTGGCAGCCAGCGTTTCCCAACCATTGTACGTCAGCAGTTTCAAGTACACTAATAAGCATGTTTTGTTCAGTGTGGCTTTCTCGCTGTGAATATCGAAAAATCACCACCAGCAGCAGGCTGAAACCTGCCTTCTTCCCCGTTTAATAGCTGATTATGCCTTTTTCTCCTTTTAATAAGCAAGACCTGTCACCCTGTATTGTAAAGAACGGCACCCTGGCATGTCTGAACGTAAAGGAGAACAGGGTCTGCGCCCCAACAGTAAGTTCTGCTACTCTGTTTCGGGGTGTATCCGGCTCACCTGCACAGGAGCACAGAAAGAGTTAATTCCTATGCAACACAGCCTGCTACTTACACCCACACTGGAGGTAACAGAGGTGTGTGTTGGGGACCTAAAGACTTAAGCCAGGGATGCTACACTAATGCTATGAATACAGCTCCCTGGTGTTCACTGGAGCAGAAAAGCAGAGATCAGCAGCAAACCAGCTCAGCTAAGAACTTCCGACAGAGCAAAACCTACCTGCAGGCCAGCCTTGAAAGTGTGATTTTGTTTTAGCCTCACTGAGCTGTTTTTAAACCTGTTTATGTTCGAAAGCTTATGAAGGAAGCTCACAAGAAAGCTCTCCCTGCGTAGACCCTGCTCTCAGGCTAATTTGGGTAACTCAGCCATATCACAGGGCACATTATTATTACTTGGATAGCTGAACCCACAAGGCCCCCAAACTGTCTGTGCCCAGAAACAGCAAAGGCTTAAGCGCCCAGTGGCTGCATTTAATAACAACCCCACATCGCTCCACACCTGTGTCACGGGAATGATCACAGAGCCCACGGGTGCACAGGAGCTCTGCTGGTCTCAGGCAAGGCAGGAAGCCGAGAAACCACGACACCAGGAGAGAGAAGACGGGGAAGTTAAGTGGTCATCTTAAAGAAAGCCAGCCCAGGGCCTAATCCTGAGCATTTGGGCCATGGACTGGTGGTGCTCAGGAGACGGTGCTCAGGACGCGTGCTCCTCATCCCGCTTACTCAAGGCAGAGCAAACGGAAGCAAGAGGGAAGACAGCCAATAACGAACGGAACCATATTGCTTCTATCGGGGCAATTCCGATTTCATGTTTCACCAGAAGAATATCTAGAGTGGAAACATCCGCTCAGACCGGGGTCCGTCGTGCCTGGTAACCTGCCTCCATCGGGGCCAATACCCAGCACTCCAGGTGCACATGAAAACGTCCCATAATGCACCGGGAAAATTGGGCAAGGCAAGAAAACTCCTTCTTGACCCTTGCAGTAGTCAGTCTGTGACATGGAGCTTGAGATCTGATGGCTGTTTTACTACCCCAATCTTAGCATGTTCCTTATGTTAATGGGCCAGTCATAAAACCACCCAGTCCCCTTGGAGATGCAGCTGCAGTGTTTGACAGCACGGCCTCTGTGCAGACCGGTCCCCTGGACAAAGGAGAACACTTATCCTCACAAGCCTTATCCGTACAACACAGAACCACAGCCAGATGTGCTGGGCATGGCGGGGTTTGCGCTAGAGAGCAGAGACCAGCCTAGCAGGAGATACCGAGATACAGGGCCAGATCCCCAGGGGCATCCTGGTCTCTGCGTGTCCCCGCTGAGGAGCCCGAGCGAACTGGCTGAGGGTTTCACCCAGCATGGGCGTCGCTCGCGGGTGATGTCAGCTCCTGTCCATTTTCTCACTCAGAGCCAGTGTAGGAGGCGGAAGGGGCATGGCCCGACTACGCTGTGCACCAGCTATCGCCAGTTGGCAGATGGTCCCTGGGTGGCCACTGCCTGCTGGCAAAGGTGAGGTCAGCCCAGGACACTGTACCTTACATGGGAGCCAGCAGAGACCTGTCCCCAGAGGGTGGACGGATGAGGCCTCCCAATTCAATGGGCACACACTGCTGCTGTATGCCTCCTCCTTGCCCTGCTGAGGGGACACTGAGCACCCTCCGCCCGGCACCCCAACCTTCATCCCAGCCCACTGTGTCATGACGGGCCAACTCTGAGCGGCGCTGCGACTCTACGTGCCAGGCCCGGAGCAGGTAGCTGGGCCCTGCCCTGCGGCACAGGAGACACTGCTGTGGGGGGGGGGAGTAGGGGGCAACTTGCTCCTCACCCCCACCCCTCGCCGGACCCTCCCTCCACACTGAGCTGGGATGAGGGTTGTGGTGCTACTGGGGTAGGTCTGTGTCCCCACGTTGCAATGCCCGGTGCAGGGAGCTGGGCCAATTCCCCTGGGACACCAGACACTGCGCTGGGGTCTCTGCGGGTGCAACTGTGCCCCTGAACCCCACTAGAGCTTGGTCTCCCTGAGCCCCCCTCCTTGAGATGGCACCGAGTTCCAGTCTGGACCATAAGGGGTCCTGGTGGAGCTGGGCACACGCATGTGTTGTGGCCCTGGGTCCCATCCTCACCACAGACATCCTGTGACTCCTTCGCTGCCATGGGACTGGCGCATGCCAATCAAATCCAAGGACTGTATCTAACCGAGCAAAGCTGGGCGGATTTGGAAACCCGGCCCGCTCCCCGCCCCCGCACTCACCTGGTTAATGTGTTTCAGTTTGTCAATCAGCTGGCTGATCACCGGCTCGGGACCCTTTGTTTTCATCTCGTGGGTGCCAGCGTGAGCCTTCCCCCCGTTCCTCGCCACCGGGTGACTGTACCTGCGAACACAGAGGACAGCATGGAACGATGGACTGGAATCAGCAACCTGTATTATTTAGTGCCTAGACCACCGCCCGCCAGCCGCCGTCCCATCATAGAAGAAGACACGGTCCCTGCCCCGAGAAGCAAAGGACGTTGTTATTCCTCCAACCACAGCACCCAGGACCCCGCGGCGCCAGGTGATGCACAAACCCAGAACAAAAAGCTGGGTCCTGCCTCTGATGTGGTCTAAGGCCAGACGGCCCAAGGTGGGGGAAGGGATACGACACACAAGGCAGGCTAGCCGGGTGACGACCGCCGGGTGGTGTAGGGCCACGCCCGTTGTGGTGCTGATTTCAGTTAAACGTGAAAAAACATCCCACTCGACCATTCAACCCCTTTGTGACCCATCCGCCCCCAGAGTTCACCCCGGCGACCCAGCCCCCTCCTGCCACAGCAATGTTCCCGGCCAAAAGAAACGCTTGGGTGAATGGATGAGTCAGCCCACGTCTTGCAGACTTTGTGGTGGAAGTGGGACTTCAGAGGCGACTGAAAGGGGGGCGAGGTAGGGCCAGCTCAGGGCAGCGGCGTAAGAAAGTCAGGAGACAGCTGCAGGAGAAGCAGGCGAACACCACCATGGGGCTGGTAGCACTGGCAGGGCGGAGTGGGTGGGAAGGCAATGCGAGGCCAGAGGGGGCGGCGTTAGATAGTACCGGGAAGACCATCACCAGCAGCTCAACTGCAGTGGAGAGGGGGAGCCAGGCCAGCGGAGAATTCATAGCAGGGGCGGCAGCGGGTGCAGAGGGCGACGAGGGTGTGGGAGCCCAGGGAGAAGGGCGCTGAGGCAGTCAGGATGGGAGGCGGGGAAGGCCTGGGAAGTTCAGCTGTGTGGATGGAGAGGAAAGGCCGGACGCTGGGAATAGTGTGGAGGAAGCTGCAGCAGCAAGATTTGGACATGAGCTAGCGGTGAGGGGAACGGCGTCCAAGGCGACAGCAGGTCACAGGCGTTCGCGACAGGGCGCGCGTGGGAAGTTCAGCGGTGAGTGATGGGAGGAGGTGGGGAAAAGGGCTTCAGAAAAGGGACCCGGCCTTTGGGTCTGGCCACGTGAACAGCATGACATCCCCAGTCTGTGCTCAGTTCCCCCCAGGGCTGCCGGAGCTCTTGCAGATTTACACCCGTGCACTAGGAAACGGGCCCCCACGCCTGAAATGTTAGCAGCTTTTCAAATACAACCGGGGCCAGGTTTCGGGACAAGGGCTATTCAATTGGATTTACATCAGATACGTCAAACAGCCTGTTACATGAGAGTCCCCAGCTGAGATCAGGGCCCCACAGTGTCAGGGGCTGTGCAGAGACATGGTGAGAGTCAGTCAGCGGGGGGAGCGTTTCCTCCCACCCAGGAAGACAGACGCGCTCTGGCTCGGCGCAGGCGAAAAACAGAAGCGTGAATGTTGCGGCAGGGGCTGGCTGCAGCCCTCCCAACCCCCCAGGTGGCTAGCCCAGGTCACCGCATCCACACTGCTGTTTCTAAGCACATTAGCTTGAGCAGAGACAGTGCGTGTCTGGATACCCGGCCGCAGTACCGACGTACCCTCATAGCTAAATAGACAAGGCAGAAAAAGACAAGACAACGGTTCCCATTTTACAGATGGGAGAACCGAGGCAGAGAGAGTGAGGTCGCAATTCAAGAACATGCTTCCACCCAATTTTAAAATCAATCAATCTCCATTCTGGAAGTCACTTCATCGTCGCTCGACTTGAAGCTCGTGGTAAAAGTGAAGCACATTGTTAAGTGGCCTTCAGTCAAGCCCTCTGTATCTTGGACAAAGGTATCTGTGAAGAGTCACAGCAGATCTCCTGAGTCCCAGTCTAATGCCTTCACCTCCAGGCCACCCCGCCTATCCATTTAATCGACCTTGTAACACTCCGAATGGCCACGTTTGTACCGGTGTGTTACCCAAGTACAATTAAAATATCATGCCTTTCCTGAAGGACTTTTATTTTTAAAAATGAACTTGCGGGCGAGTCAGGTGGGATCCAACGTTTAATGGTAAACACACAAACCTTCATTTCTACTTTGCCAAGTCTTGTAGCAGGATAATCACCAAATACAGATCCTCACACAAAATAACAGGCAATGCCGCAGCGTGGCACAGCGCTTAAGCACACGAGCAGGGCCTACATGCCTGCTGAAAGTTAAGCGTGTGCTGAAATGCTTTGTTGGGCTGAATTCATGATTTCTACAAACGTTTCTAAATAAATCGCTGGCTTTCAACACACACACACACACTACATCAGAATCAATATTCTCAGAGCACCATCTTGTGGAAAGACACATTACTACATGCATAAAGTCGTTCAATTATTACACTCATACACACTTGTTCCTGCAAGATCTGTGCCTAACTTTACACACGTGCATAAATGTTTGCAGGACAGAGGTGCTAGGACTGTTATTTTTTCACACAACCACAGAACATTACTAAACCAAGCCAACACATCTATGAAATTATAAACTACATTAGCAACATGAACATGTAAAGGCTGGACTTTTTAGGTGCCTAAGAAATTGTCACCTTTGCTGTCATTATGTGAAGCTAATTTTAAAATGCAGAGACAGAACATTAAAGTGTGAAAAGTGTTCTGGAGTTTCAGTGCGATTTAACTCCTGGGTTCTGTAGGTTTCAATGAGAGCAGAACTGAGCCCCGTTTGGAGGAGACCCAAATCAAAGGAATACATTTCTTCTGGAATAGTGTTATTCAAATTCAAATAAACCGATCTTGTAATCCCTGAGCAGGCAAAATTCACACTGAAGTCAATGGGAGTTTTGTCTGGGCAAGGACTGGAAGATCAAACTCTCTACACAATAGTATGTCACAGATGATGGGACACAATAGATGTGGTAAGGCCAGGGGACGTAATGTCCAGTGGCGAACGTTCAGTGAATGTGGAGAATATGGAAGGCACAGAGAGTTGCCCTGGTTAACTCCATTAGAGACAGGGTTGGAGTCATAGCACACAAATGAGACACAGAATAGGTCTTCATTGCACACTATATCAGGATTGAGCCCAAGCCCCTCTTCCATCCACACACAAATCAGTCTGACGTGGTCAGTGAGCACTCAGGACCTGGGTCTTAGGACCCTACTAAAGGGATGGGTCATAGCCCAAGTCCCACTGAGACTCGGGTCCAAGGCCTCTATTTTGCAGTGTGGACACAGCTCAAGCCGCAGACCCGAGTCAGAAGGTCTGCATCGCACAGAATGGTCATTAGCATAATTGTAGGTCCAGCAATTGTAAAACCTGAGTATTGCAAAGCAGTGAGGATGCTCAAACGTGGGCTTGGGAACACACAGTCAACAAGCCGAGGTCCCAAAGAAGACCCAGGGTTCTGATGCAGTGTAGACATACCCTAATGGCGAAGCCACCAACCCGCACAGGAAAACCCATGAGAGAGGATCTGAGTGTTGGGGGGGAAACTCCGGGAGGTTCGCCTTGGGGGATTCTCTCTAGAACTGTCCTGCTACCTGGGCTGTACCCAGATGCACAAGGCTTTCAGTCCATGGGTAGGCAATGCAGCCCGTCCTTCTCCTGGGCAATGAATTCACAGGTACAAAATTAAACCTAAAGAGAGCTGGTTTGCTCACAAGCATCCAGACCTGCCCTGCTATTACACTCCAGCTCAGAAGACATCAGCCTGGCCTCCACCCCGGGAAAAGGGAACACATTCCCAGCTTGTATGCAAAAGGACGTGGCGACAGGAAAGCAAAGGAGGAAAGGCACGAAGACAGAGACTGAGTGACCTCCTCACTCACAGGTATTGGGCTCAATACGGGAGGTAACTGGGTGAAATGTTCTGGCCTGTGGGAGACAGGTAGATGATCAAATGGTCCCTTCTGACCTTAACCTATGAATCTAGGAATCATTTCTAACCCCACCAAATATGGCAAGAGTCCCAATAAAATCATGAGAATTAGCAACACTGGGGACGGTACAAACTCTTCTTTTATCACTTCACTTAACTCTAGTTCAATAATGTTAGAGACATACTAATGATGGAAGTATTGGTCGGCCATTGGATCAACAGGTATGTTTAATATATCTAGTGAGAGACCCATGAGCTCCACTCTTAAGATACTCTGGAACAACTCACTACACTGGCTTAATTAAACTTGCATATGCTCTAGAAAACTTTGTTTTATCTGTCTAAAAAGTTATAAAATCCCCTTCCTTTTTGGAAGGCCATTGTGTCTGATATTCTGTTACACTGACAGAAATAACTGTCCTCTTTATGAGTTGAAGATTCAGTACTGGCATGGAATCATCCTTGTTACAATACCCACGTTTTCTTTCTGGCGTCCTGCTGGGCTTTGATTGTTTACTATTTGTACAATTAAAAAACCCTGAATATATTGGCAATAAAAAGGAAATTTGAAACTTTTCCCTGCAGGAAGTGAAATCAGGCTAGGTTAGCGGGGTGCTATGAATATGTTAATTTGGATATACTATAAAAGGAGTGAGGATCAAGAGACGCACAGATAACTTGGGTTAATGTAGAATTTGTCTTGTAAAGCTTTGAAATGATAACACTTGCATAATTTGCTTAAAAGTTTTGCAAAGGATAAATGTATCTGACGTGCTATTCAGAAGAGCTTTAAAGGAATATACCAATATAAGCAGATTATTAAACTTTAAGAATCTGAACTTTTAATAGGCTTTAAAAATTAAATGCTGTGAAATCTTGACACTGTATAAAATCCTTAAATTAGAAATAAAACACAGCAACGCTTCTCACAGGCTGGTGTGTGTGCAGTGAATGGGCCTTATCTGTGAATGCTGTGCTGCCCATCAATGTCTAACACATTTTAATGTACCTTAAAGGAGTGTTTTGTTACGCATTTCTTTTTTCTTAATACTTCCAGCACATTTTCTCCTACTGTGTAGCAACTGCACAGTTAAAGACACCCCTGCCCACGGCATCTGATTAGAAAATCAACTTCTTTCGAAGACTGCACATCTTTACAACATCCATGTACTTCCCAATAGCGCTGCATCAGCTGATGTTACAACAATGAGACAAGAAAAGGGGGGGAGGGGAGGGACAATCCACTAATCAAATTCATATACCAAGGTAGGAAGGAGAACAGATTCTTTTCGGATCTGGACAGTACGATCTTGATAAATAAGAGAAATAGACTGAAGTCTACAAAATCAGGTTCACTAAAGGGAAATACAAAGTGGGTCACAATGGAAAGGATAATCAAATATGCAAAATGGGATAAGACAGTCAATAGGAATACTAAAAACTCTTATACAGTGAAACCTCGATATAACGGACTAATTCGGGCGGGGGGGTGTCCGTTAAAACCGAAAGTCCGTTATTTAATAATTTTTTAAAATTATTAAATAACGGACTTTCGGGTGACAACGGACACCCCCCCGCCCGAATTAGTCCATTATATGGAGCCAGCCCACCCCACCCCCTCCCCCCGCCCGGCTCCCCGCTGCGGGGAGAGGGGCGGGGGGTTGACAGCTCCCGCCTGGCTTCCCGCTGCGAGGAGCCGGGCGGGGGGGTTGACAGCTCCCGCTCGGCTCCCCCCAGCGGGAAGCCCGGCGGGAGCTGTCAAACCCCCCTCCCGGCTTCCCGCTGCGGGGAGCCGGGCGGGAGTTCTCAAACGCCCCCCCCCCCCCCGGCTCCCCGTTGCGGGAAGCCGGGCGGGGGGGTTGACAGCTCCCGCTCGGCTCCCCCCAGCGGGAAGCCCGGCGGGAGCTGTCAAACCCCCCGCCCGGCTTCCCGCTGCGGGGAGCCGAGCAGAGGCTCTCAAACGCCCCCCCGCCCGGCTCCCCGTTGCGGGGAGCCGGGCGGGGGGGTTGACAGCTCCCGCCCAGCTCCCCCCAGCGGGAAGCCGAGCGGGAGCTGTCAAACCCCCCGCCCGGCTTCCCGCTGCGGGGAGCCGAGCGGGGGCTCTCAACCCCCCCCCCGTCCGTCTCCCCCTTGCGGGGAGCTGGGCGGGGGGGGTTGACAGCTCCCGCCCGGCTCCCCGCAGAGGGGAGCCGGGCGGGAGCTGTCAGCCCACCCGCCCGGCTCCCCGTTGCGGGGAGCCGGGCGGGGGGGCGGAGGGGGTTGACATCTCCCGCAGGGGTCCCCGCTGTGGGGAGCCGGGGGGGAGCTGTCAACCCAGCCGGCTCCCTGCGGCGGGAGCCGGCAGCCCCCAATAACGGATTTCGGATGCATCGGAAATTTTGTCCGTTGCATCCGAAGTCCGTTAAATCGGGGTCCGTTAAATCGAGGGTTTACTGTAATGGACAGTGCTTGTCATCCACACAGCCATTTATTAACCCTAAAAGATTTCCTTTGAGTAGATAGCTGTCAGACCCTTGGCTGATGTAAATAAGCATAGCTCCTTTGACTTCAGTAGTGGTATGCCTTATAGCAAATGAGATTTTCATCCATGGTATTTATTATCTCATTTTACATATGGGGAACCTCACTCAAATACCCAGGACCAAAAAATGAGCTAGTATGTGAGCTGGAGTTAGAACTCAAGGATTCTTGGATTCCTCTCCTGCAACCATACCTCTCTTTGCCACTCCCAAGGATCTGCGGGAGATACTTTGGGGTAAAAAGCACAAAAGCGGCATCACATTGCATTAACCGAACACCAGAAGGAAAAGCAAGATAAACGGTCCACCCGGCTAAGCCATAATTAGGCCAGAATGGGAGTGTCATGTTCAGTCAAACGGGAGGAAGTTGAGAGAAAGGAAACATTTGAGAAATGATTTGGGAAATGAGAGCCACTGGGAAGGCTAAAGGCACTGGGCATATCGAGCCTGTGAAAAGGGGGGATACAAAGCAATATTATAAATAGGACAGAGTCACTACTAACCAAGAGGACAAGAAGTGAAGAGGTTTAAGGAGCAGAAGGAGCAACATGGTGGTGCCGACCCCAGGTTAAGACACTTGCAATGAAACATCCCCAATGTGGATAAGGCTTAAATATTAATCAGAAAGCCTGAACCTAAACAATTTTCTCTGTAGTATCAGGACTCTTTTTTTAGCAATGTAGCAGTTATGAATGAGTCTCTGCTGGCTCCAGTCCAACTCTGGTACATGGAGCAGGTTAACTACAAGGAAGAAGGAAAGTCTATTCTTGTCCAGCCTGCTGTATACTCACTCATGAGTATCTGAGCAGGTGAACACTGCCCCCGGGATGCAGCATCAAAAAACCAGGAAAACAGAGAGAAATAATAAATCTGGGGTGACAGAATGTTTGCATTCTAAATACATGGCATCCCAGGTCAGGACTTTCTCTTCTCAGCTCTCCCGGTAGTTAGCTGCATAGGTGGCTACCAGCCGATAAGTGACTAATATCCGGAAGCTGACCCCAAGGTTCATGAAACACAGTATTTCTTGTAAAAAGCTGAAAGCCAGGTCTGGGGAAAATCACAAGCGAGCATCAGCCTAGCATATGGACTGGTGAAGTTATGCCGGAAGAATCAGAGCATTTTCTGGATTTCACCCCCCTTGGGGAAAATAAAGGCCAAGACTGTTTAAAGTGACTAGTGATTTTGGGAGCCCAACTAGACACCTCTGGAAGGGGCCTCATTTTCAGAAAGTGCTGAGCAGCCATGTTCCAAAACAGGCCCCTTTAAGGGATCCCAATTTGGGTACCCCCAAATTTGAGGCAGCAAAAAAAAAGTCACCCTTGAACACCTCAAGTACATTAATTAACCAATGTGATGGTTCTTATTTCAATTTAAAACTCAGTCTGTAAATGGGAATGAGGAGAGAAGAGGCATTTATTTTTTATTAGTGTGACTTTATTCAGATTAGTTTCTATTTCTGATTCCAAAAAGGGAAACATCTTTGTGTACTACTCAAACTCCCAACCCAGTGAGAAGTCAGACAGTCATTCTGGGACACGTTGTATATGTTTAAAACATGAGGTGGGAAGGAGATAAATAAATCTAAGACACAACGTGCATTACCTATTTTCTGCTCATGTGAGTTCCATGAACCCTGGGACCTTAATGAGGTTTTCTGCATCTCAGTACTGCCTCTCCAGCAGGACAGATGCAAAGCCGCCATCCCCACCAATTCACGACTAGTTAGCAAGTGGTTTGCTACATGGAGCAGCTGGTCTTTCCTCCAGTTCAGAGGACACCACTGACATCTCTGTGAGGGGATCCAAATTTTTCGCACTCGCCTGCCATAGCTGTCACTTGGCTCAGAGTGAAAAATGTAAAGTTGGGCTCTGAAGAGGGTTGTTGTTAATATTTCAGATAAGCTGGCAGAGGAGGTGATGTGTGTTTGACAAGACAGAGTGGGAGGGAGAAGACGACAGATAGAAGCGTGTTCACTTAAGGAGGAGCAGTGGAGGAGATGGCTTTGCTCACAGTGCTGCGAAGTTGTTCATTTCATTATTAATTCAGTGGCCAGGCAAGTGGGAAGATAAACTTCTGTTTTTTTGCTAAACTCTGTTCACTTTACTGTCATCTCCATCCTCCCACCCTACCCCACCCCGTCTGTCTTTTTCAGCCACCTGTCACATCCTACACCAAAACCGTAAGCTCTCTGGGGCACAGATGGGCTTCT
Source organism: Sternotherus odoratus (assembly GCA_032164245.1). Taxonomy (NCBI): domain Eukaryota; kingdom Metazoa; phylum Chordata; order Testudines; family Kinosternidae; genus Sternotherus; species Sternotherus odoratus. The sequence continues at coordinate 82,752,207 of JAVMKO010000009.1, read as the reverse complement.
TTGTTTTTAGCCTACACAGCACCTAACACAATAGAGCCTTGATTGGGGTTCCTAGGCACTGCCATAATAGAATTTACATACAGGTTCCAAAGTCAAGCATTCAAGTAAATGTCAGAATTAAGGTTGCCTGTTTATCCTTAATTTGGCCCCTTTGTCCGTACCCATATGATACAGTTGTACCTAACATCACATCATAAATCTGTGGCAGAGCCTGGAATAGCCAGGACTAGAACCCAGCTCTTCTCTTGGAGGGCTAACGCCATACCCACAAAAGTGCATGTTTTTCTTCTTGCAAACCTCTGTCTCATTCATTGTCCATCATGTGCCCTGACTTAGGCAGGTGTCTAGCAGAACAAATGCTATGTGAGCCTGTAATTAAAGACTACATCATGATGCATACACACAGGGAGGCCAAATTAAGATTGCATAGGCAACCTTCATTCAGGTATTTCCTGAGTGACTGCCCTTTTAAGATCATTTTTTTAAAATGTACATGTCCGGGTATTTAAACTGAAAAAGAAATTCCATCGTACGGAACCTTATTGATGCTGCCCACTTGGGTCATCATCTGAGTATGAAACCAGGACCTACACTAACATCACTAGTCCTCCACCACTGGCTTCACTGGGACTCTGTGTGGTCTAAGTTAGGACACTAGGACCAAGAACCCAGAATTTCAGTCTTGATCTGCAAAGACCTCATTGTACTTAAACATTTCACATTCTCCAGGCTGCAGTATTTAATAGCATGATTTAATGCGCTTTTTAATTAAGAAGCAGAGAGAATTTTTTTTTAAAATCCTTTTTGAATTGTACTTTTCATTAGCCATGGAGACGAAAGTTTTTCCAAAAGAAGGTACAGACAGAGGGCACATTTTTCCTGAGGCAAAGTAACTTCATATTATTAAGTGCATAATCGGCAGTGCATGAGTAATCTTTTAAGAAATAGTTTGATGTCATTTTCTGGTCCCTTCAGTGTTTCAGGTCAGTACGGCAAGTACAAGTTAATTATTTCCTGAGGTTACCAACCAAGAAGAAGCCATACCTTACACTCTACATTCTTTTTGCCATGTCTTGATATTATTTCTATTATTTTCCTTATGTAAATTACTTTAATAGTAAAGGACATTTTGCAAAGTAGGGTTATTAGAAGAGCAGTCTAGTGATATTACATGTAATTATAATAAGCATTACTATGCTGAGTTCATACATTCTTGAACATTTCTCGGGACCCATGTTTTGCAAAAAAAAAAAAAAAAGTTTTTTCATTAACACAGTGTTTTCCTTTGTAATATTAACCCTGCATTTGCCATTCACCATTAATCTCAAAGATAGTTGTCACAACGCATAGAGAAGCAATGAATATCTATATATATAAAAGTCAAATGGTGTATGTATGTATGTAAGCTAACTCCTTCCGCACCGTTTGAGCTAGAGACTTGAAATTTGGTACAGTTAGAGGTCTTGGGGTCCAGATGGTCATAAGGGTCAAAAAAATTTCAAATCTCACCTCTGACGCCCCCCAGGGGTGAAAGTCTTTAAAGGCCAATCACATCAGCTGGGCAGCTATGTTGTTATGATGTCATAATACCCCCTCCAGCAGACACCGCACTTGCTCAGCTCACCCCTCCCTCCTCCAACGGAACCCCGGAATCCCTCAGTTCTCTGCCCCTCCCCCCTCCCAACAGAACCCCGGAATCCATCAGCTCTGTGCCCCCCCCCCCACCTGCGAAGGTCCCCGGAATCCCTCAGCTCTGTGCCCCCTCCTCACCTGCGACGGATCCAAGTTGGGTTTGGTCGGACAGTAAGTGAGGTGGGGGTGTCAGGTTCGGTCGGGGGGGTAAGTGAGCCGGGGGGTGTTGGGGTTGGTCAGGGGGTGTCAGCTGTCTGCCCCCTCCCCACCTCCGACTGACCCGAGCAACACCGGGCACTTTTGCTAGTACTTAATATATTACATATGAAAGCAGGAGAAAACAGAACGGGGAAGAACCACCGTGGCTGATACTCTGCTGACATCCCAGAGTGCCACCCAGGATAAATTTGGCCCAACACTTAAGACTTTTTATTTAAAGAACCATCAATAGAAACCTCCTACTGGTCACAGTGCAAGTAAATCATGCAAAGGAAAACAACTGCACACTTTGGACTGAATTCCACACACACCTGTTTGCGGTCCACACTGAAGTGCATCTGAGGACAGAATTGAGTGTTTTCCAGATATTACCATGTCCCCAGGGAACCTACTTAGCATTTGTCTATTTCCTAATGTGAATGGTTCCTCCTAGAATGAAGGTCAGATGTTCACGTTGAAAGAAAGTCCGCACAAACCCAGAAGATGTATTACCAAAACTCAGTAGCCCAGATGACCATCAGCGTGAAACCACACCAAAGGGAAAAGGGTAACTACAACCGCACTGGTACCTACATTGTCACTGAATTAAGCCCTTTCCGAAGGGAGTCTTGCTTAGTAAAGCAGCTGTTCCTATCTTTGTTCCTGACTGGTCAACACCCATCCACCCTATTCCCCACTGGGTCACAGCAGCATGGGTTTCACAGAGTGGCTTCCACAGTTCAAGAAAGCACAAAGAGTAACCTTCTGCTCCTCCCCATAGGTAGTTTTGGGCCTCTCTCTGCTCCATCGCTCTGCTAAACATCACACAGCAGACTCAGCTTCTGGCCTGATCGTTTTTAAGTTTTGAATAAATAACAAAGATCACCAATGAAGCTATTTGTGAAACCTCAGACATCAATGAATTCAGCAGGCCCCAGTGCTACGAACACTTACATGGACATTTAACTGGTTGTGAGTAGCATGGAGGAGAAAAAAAAATTGTTCACCTCTCCACAATTTCTTGTCCATTCCAGCAAAGGGTGTCATTCTGAAGAGCAGAACCGTGGCTGCAGATGTACTCCGGCAAGCTGCTATAAAAACTGCTGTGAGATTTTAGTTTCATAATGAGCTCCCTGAAAAGAAAGCAAAAAGGTATATGTTAAAGAGGAACAGATTATCCTCGGTTCAGCATGTTTTACCAGCGGGCCTCGCAAGGCTGCTTATAGCAACAAATGTGTACAGAAGTCGTACATGATTTCCTACCTGCAAGGAGCACCATGACAAGTTAAGGGTGAAGCATCAGGCTTGTTTATGGAGACTTCTGCCACTCTGCATCACACCCTCTGTGTCATTTAGTGTCAGCTATTCTCAAGTGGCAGATCCAAGCATTCCTTAGTCAGGCAAAATTCCCCCTGGTTTCAAAGGCTGCAAGAAGCAGTAGCCCGATGTCCCTGATCCTGCAAACACTTAGGGCCTTGGCTACACTTGCAGCTGTAGAGCGCGTTGGGTTAAACCAGCCTGCGGAGAGCGCTCTAGGGAAAGCGCTCCAGTCTGTCCACACTGTCAACTGCGAGCGCTCTGGCACGGCCACATTTGCAGCACTTGCAGTGGCACTGGGAGCGGTGCATTATGGGCAGCTATCCCAGCATTCAAGCGGCTGGAAGGTGCTTTTCAAACGAGGGGGGTAGGGAGAAGTGTGTTGTGTGTATGTGGAGGGAGAGAGCGAGCAGATTTGTGGAGTGCTGAGAGTGCTGCATGCTATCTTGTAAATTCAGCCCCCCTGCCTCTCACTCACTCACTCAGTAAAGTTTGCTTTGTTGCTTTGCCCCATTGCAGATAAGCTGCTGCTGTCAAGATAGATGACTCCAGACTCAGGGCAGCCGGCCAGCCCCGTTCTGCTGCTACACACGGCATAGAAAGACATGCAACTACATGATTCTGCAAAACCCTGTTGGCCTCTGCATATGTGTGACTGTGAGCGATTTGCCGATACAGGTCTGACAGTCCCATCTGCTCCCTGCAATGGAAGAGGCCAGCAGCACATACATTTTTCTCCAGGAGGGAAGAAGGAGACCAGCGGAAGGTGGGGTGGACGTGAACAGGGCAGAACCCCTGTTCATACCTCTGGCTCTAGCACAAAGTACCCTCAGGTCACTTGATCCAGGCAGCTAGCCTAGAACAGAGCAATGTGAAGCAGGAACCCCCGCACCATCACTCCTCGAGAAGGGGCCTGTACCCCAGAAGATTCTGGCAGCTGCTGGATATGCTGTCAGGGGAGACTGAACGGGATGTTCAGTTGCTCTCAGCTTAGGGTTGTCACTTTTATGGGGAAAAAACAGGGACACCAAGCAACTGTCGTGCAAAACTATTCTTGCACTAATCAACGAGAGTTGTGAAGGACACAAGAATATTACTTGGACTCAAGGCCTCTCACTCCCAGAGCAGCACACCTTCTCCTGGGCTCAGGGGTACTTTGTGACAGCCTCTGTTGCCTCCCTCCGCCCCCAGAACTGAGACTCCTCCTCCATTTAAGTCTGGCGGTGGCAATAAGCTCTCCTGCTTGCTGCTAGTGACTCTGGACTGGAGGCTGGGACCGAGGGGTTGTCGCAGGGTGGAGGGAGAACGGGGCAGAGCAGTGAGTGTGTTTAACTCAGGGCAGGGGGAGTAAAAGAAAACACATGGAAAATAACTAAAATAAATCAAGGCAAAATGAATGAAATACAGCCAGAGCGTAGCCCATAGAGTATTGGGGCTTGGGGCTGCAGGAGCACACTTTTAATGGGCCAGGTTAGGGGTGGAGATCTAAGCTCCATAAGGAAGGGGGGATACTAAGCTTTGCTCGGTATCTTACATCGCTATTGTTGAACCACAAGGCGTGTGCATCAGACCCCTAGCCCATGATGCCCTTCCTCCCATCCTTTTCTTGCCCCCTATGTATTTTGGCTGCCTCCTGATCTGTAAGCATGTCATCGACTTGGGAGCAGGAACTATCTTCTGTACAGCACCTAGCGCAATGGGGCCTTTCAACCTGTTTGGAGCCCGTGGGCACTCGTGCAATGTCCCTCATCCCTGGACAGGTACAGTCTGCCTTTTGGCATGTACCATTCCTTATTTTAAAAGCAGTAATTCCACTTCAGACTGTGAAACAAGCTGTTACCGAGATTAGCTGTGAGCTGTAAACCACCCAGCTGGGGGCAGACAAAACAAAGAGAAAGATGTCTGGATGCTATCAAGGAGCGCCTTCATTTTTTATTTCTTTATTTTTAATAAGGCATCCAGCTTTTCACCCATAATCAGATTCACACCGCCTGTGCACACAGCCCCGATAACTAACAGACAGAGTGGAAGAGGATTCCTCCCGCCCCCCACCCCCCCGCAATATTGATGGGGAGTAATATAATGCAGCTTTTCTGGCTATTGAAAGATGTCAGTGCTGCTATTTATCTCCTCATCTCCACCAATAAACAAGCTTTAGTTAAAGAGAAAAGCCTTCCTAATGTCATTAAAAACACATCACAAAGCCTAAGCATCTCTCCCTGCAAAAATACCCAGGACGATTTATGTCTTGACTTGCGGCAGGCGCTAGAATACCTCATGATCACCATTTGTTCTTAATGCGTTTCTTGGGGGCTTTATTTTCTTCATGGGACCATCAGGGAGGCCAAAATAAGTCAAGATTCTTCTCGTGGCATTTCTGTGCTGAATTGCTAAGCGGAGTGGGACAATTACCTCCCATGTTTTACATGTGATGCTCCTTTTAATACATCTTGTATTCATAGTACGTCTCCCATTCAATTTGAAATCCACTATAATCCCCAGTTCCTTTTCTGTAATACTACTGCTCAGCCAGTTACGCCACGTTTTGTAGTTGTTCATTTGATTTCTCCTTCCTAAGTGAAGTACTTTGCACTTGTCTTTATTGAGTTTGATCTGGTTGATTTCAGACCAATTCTTCAATTTGTCAAAGTTGTGTTGAATTCTAATCCTGTCCTCCAAAGTGTTTCCAATCCCTCCCAGTTTAGTGTAATCTGAAAATTTTATAAGCCTACTCTCCACTCCATTATCCAAATCATTCATGAAAATATTGAGTAGTACTGACCCCAAAAAAGATCCCTACAGGACTCCACTAGATACATACATCCAATTTGACAGCGAACCATTAATAGTTATTCTTTAAGCACAGTTTTCAAAGAGATGTGCACTGATCTTATAATAATTTCATCTAGACCACATCTTCCTAGTTTGTTTATGAGACTGTCTCCTAGGACTGCGTCAAAAGCCTCACTAAAATCAAGATATATCATATTTACTGCTTCCCCCCACCCACTAGGCCAGTAACCCTGTCAAAGAATGAATTAGGTTGGTCTGACATGATTTGTTCTTGACAGATCCATGTTGGCTGTTCCTTATCACCTGATTATCCTCTAGGTGCTTACAGACAGATAGTTTGATCATTTGTTCCAGAATCTCTCATCCCTCCTTCCTTTTCATTTCCCCTCTTGTGTACAATCTCTCATCTTGTAGCCATCAACTTCCTAGGAGATCCTGTCCTGAAAACAGCTCCCCTCGTGTTATTGTAGGTGGAGGAAGTGTTAGGTACCAGATCCAGCAGGAAGAGCACTGGAAGGAATAATGCCGTCTGACAGCTGAAGCTGCAAGTGATCATCTCCTCACAGCAGGAGAATGGGAGACATCGGTGGCAAAGCAGAGGAGAGCAATGCCTCCAATGTCAGTATGTACAGGCTCTCTTAAAGCCCCTAAGTACATTGCAGCATGCTCCTCAAATGAGAATAACGCATCACTTCCAGAGACCGTGCAGTCTGCTGACACAGGAAGTTAATGGAGGAACAGAGATGCTTATAACACACTTACAAGCAGTCTCCTCTCAGTCCACCCCGGTGCGGCCTGACTGAAAGCACAATGAGAATTTGGCCAAGTAAATATTTACAGGTGACTTTGTTCATGTCGTCTTTGGGCGTTTCTACGTTTACCCCCCCAAAAAAATCAAATTTTCTCATTCCATTTCTGCCGCTGTTCTTTTATTTAAATAAATAAGCATGCGCGCTCACAAAAAATCCTCCTCGTCTGTTTTAAAAATCAATGAGAGGGAAAAGAGCTTTTTCCCTTCATACCAATATGATCCCACTAAATTACATCTTCTATTTACCGAGTTAAACCTCATTGGAACAAGTGCCGGGTGCCGTGCCAAGAACACAGACGCCTGCTCTGATTTTCAAACACTTAGAAAACTGCTGTGAACATTCCTTGATGTTTTTAAGGTGTTGGGTAAAAAAGAAAAGAAAAGAAAAGAAAATCCCTCCATACAACAAGGTTGGAAACCTCGTGCGCCATGCTGCAGGCTAAGGTTAACATCTGCCTTGGCAACCTTTAAAATCAGCATCTTGTACAGCCCCCTGGAAGATCAAAGATGGGAACCAGGAGACAGGTTTATGCTTAAAAGAAACAAACATTGACAGTTACACAGTACCCGGGAAAACATGCAACCCTCACGGGCATGGGCATATTTCAGAGTTTTACATCAGAGCAGTTTCCTGCCTCACAAACACAGCAGCCATGAAGACTCTGAGTCCAAACGGTCTCACCTTCTCCGGCTGGACAAGGTTTCCTCGTGCTCCGTGTGAGCCACCTTCCGTCCTTTCTTGTCAATGAAAAGGTCTTCAGGGTCATGAGCTGATCTATAGTGTCTCTGCTGAGAGTGGCCACAGAATTTGCTAATCTGAAAAGGCAACACAAAAGCATGATGAGCTAATGTGCAGCATGCAATACACTAGAAACAAAAGGCTAAGAGATGTACTTTCCACCACCCATATACTTTTTTTAAAAATAGCCAATAAAGATGCAAAACTAGTAAAATTTCCAAAAGCGCCTTGGTGAGTTGGGAGCCAAAAGTCCCATTGACAAAGTGACTTAGGCACTTGGGAGTCAGTAAGGAGTTAGGTGCCTAAATACTTAAAAAAATCTGGGCCTATGTCACACTTGTGAAAATCGGATGAGGCTCTCAAGTCACACGTATTTTTGAAAATTTTACCCCTGGCATCACCCCAGAGGAATTTGTGGGGGGAACTTGTAGAGCAAAAGAACTTGGAGCAGAATGACAAGCATGTCAGCCAATTTCTTCCACTGTGGAGGCTGGACTCAACCACATCCTGGTTCTCATGCAGTAACAATGGCTTTTTGTCAAACGATGAAGGACCTTGAAGGGAAAAGTCGAAGGATTGTGTGTTTTGTGCCTCTCTACAGAAGTTCCTGGTCAGATATATAAAGCTCTGTTTTCCAAGAGCTTTCCAAGAGTACAAGGTGTTGTACTAATCTTTCTGGGCCAGATCCTTAGCAGGCATAACTCTATATTAAAGCCAACAGAAGTCTGCTAAGGATCCAGCCTTTCTAGGGCTAGTTTTTTTGGACAGCGCTCCGATCTCCCGACTATGTTTTGCTCCAAGACTGAAACAAGCTCATAAAAGAGAATTGTCAAGATCACATAGTGCTCCTGTAAGGATACCCGCCTTGTGGGATCGAAGGCAACGCACAGAGAACAATCACCTGTCAAAACCCTGAGCTGTAAGTTTTCCTGGCAGAATTCCAACTGACAGGTTAAATATTCTCTGTGTTATCAGCCGTGGTGCTTCAGAAGTTCCTCGGCACTTGTCTTTTTGAAAGTCAGAGCAAAACAAGATACAGATATCAGGGCAGAGTTAAAGAAGAACTAAATATTTCTGGTTGTCAGCCCCTTGAAAAGAGAAGATCATTTTGTTTTCCTGTCACAATCGTCAGCCACTCCCCATGAAACCGTACGCCCCCTTTGATCACTTCACCCCTGCATGGAAGGACTGTGCTTCCCTGAGAGCTCACTCACGCCCTGAAAACAGAGTCTGAGCGGGACCTGAGAGGAAAATGGTGACTTTCACTCTTCAGGATGCTCTGGAAAGCCCTGGCCAGACCAGAGTATGCACAAAGCAACGGGCTTGTTACCAGAGCTGGGGGAACACCGCAGAGTTTCCCCACAAACATTCACTCTGCTTGTTGCCCACATGAACACCCTTGGAAAGCACATCTGCAGTTTATGCTGTCCCGTACATTCCCGTACTTATGCTCTCAGGCATTTACACCAGAAACGCTCTATTTTATATGGGATCAGTGCAGCGGAGGGGGAAGGGCCTCCTGCATCTGCCCCGGCTCACACAAGGGACATTACAGTATCGTCAATCCGAAGCATTCAATGATCCCAAGTCAGGCTCCAAATAAAACATGAGACTCAGATTTTTTTTAAAAAAAAAACCCAAACATTTCAGGTTCTGTTTCCTAGTCCTCTGGTTTGCGAGACTTTAGGATTCATTCAACCCCGTACAACCATTAGGGCCAGAAACTTTCAGTTCTTTACAAATAAAAAATAAGCAGAAATTTGCAGGTAAATCACTAGACTCCAGGAGGTGGAACTTTAAGTACAGCACCAACTAGTGCAAGACTCATGACAAACCAATGAGTTATCTGACTCCTTTAGTCACAGTGTTGCTAATACGCTGCCTGCAGCTTTTGCAACTAACTTTGCGGGAATGCGACAATGGAAAGTTTCAACTTAAAACTATTCTACAGCCAACCAGTGAATCTTAGGAACCACCGAGCCACAATCCCTAAGTATAGCCTATTGCTGCCTACGAGACAGAATTATGGTATGGAAAATGTGGCCAGAAATAACTAGAGATGGAAACCACAGAACAGCATCTGTTGGTCTCTGACTGTTTGGTTTCCAGGTGGTCATAAGCTTGACTTGTTTGATAATGCAGGTTTGTCCACCAATGCAAGAAGACACCAGCTAAAGACAATAAATCTGGAGGGATAGTGGATTTCATGTGTGACCGTCTGACTGCAGCAGTTTGGACTGGGTTTAATACTTTAAAAAATTATTGTGTTAAAGATCAAGAAAGAGGAAAGCACATTACAGACTAGAAGAGTTTATGACAGGCAAATAGAAGAATTGGTACATATGCTGGTTCTTTGAATTTGTCAGCCTCTGGTGATAGAAATTTCTATAGCATGATTAGCAGTAAAACTCCACAGTACCACTGCAGACTAAAAGATGGGGCATCTCCACTTCCCTGATGCAACTACATATACATCAATCCCTAGTGTCCGAAGTGGTCACTGAGTGAGGGTTTTCCTCACATCAACATACAATCTAAGCCCTGATTCTGCAACCTGATTCCCCTGCACCTCCGCAGAGCCACATCAAAGTCCCTGGAACAGGGGTCTGAGATCAGAGCTCAGTTGGTATTTTATAGGCTGACCAATAAAAACAATCGGTACCGTAAATACATTAAACAGTGCGGATGCAGCCAAATAATACCGCACAAACTCTTGTGTTAACATCACAAATTAGCTCCTCAAACATTGATCTGGAAACTGGACAAGTAGCAAGAAAAGAAAGTGAGGTGCCTCAAGCGCTCTCAAGTAGAGCTGAGCAGGGCATGATTTTCCCACCCCATGAAAGGTCGAGATTTTGAATTTTTTCCCCCAATCCGACACAGGATAAAAAGTTGAAATCTCAAAAATTTACATGAACTAATTATTTGAAAAAAATATTCTGATCAGGTCAATTGAAAACAGCTTTTCAATGTGTTGTTTCTATTTTGATTTTTTACCCTTTTTAGTACCAATTAATTAAATTTCAAATGAAAAGTTAAACTTGAAAAATGAAACTTTTTGAAAAGTTTGAACAATTAGAACCCCCCCCCCCAAAAAAAAACAAACCCCAACATTTTTCTAATCAGAAGAAGACTCAAAACTGATCCTCTCAGGAACCATTTTGGTTTCCGTAAATCAACATCCTTGCCCAGTTCTTCCCCTAAGAAAGCAGCTATTCGTCACTCAGTAAGCACAGAACCAGCTACGCTGCAGTTGTACTCATTCTCCCATCAGAGCGTAGACTGCTATAAAGCAGCACCCACGGAGATCTGTTCCTTACCCCTCTGTGGGAGACTGACAGGAAAGTAGTACAGTAGATTGCTTTCCTAGTCCAACTTCAGTTAGCCCAGACCTGCGTCTAAATCATAATGTGTTACTTATTGTGCAAGAGTTCCACAGGTTCATTCATGGAGACATTATGCTGACTTCATTGATTTTGTGATCCCCTTTCCCTACCAGCTGCTACTGAGATGGTGACGTTGGGTAAATGTCACTCAAGTTCAGATTGTGTTATCACTTAAACTACTAGCAAATCCTGTTTCCGAGGGCAGCTGGGGGCCTGCAGTTAGGCTCTTAAATCTATAGTCTTAGGACTGCCTAATTTATCTTCGCACTGCGGTGAACTAAGCTAGCCAGCTAAACTACCAGTTAGCAACAAGCTGGAGGCTAAAAGCACACCCACTGCCTGGTGCCCCCGGCGTCTGACGAGCAAGGTGGAGAAGAGATTAATTCCATTCTATTACATCCTACATTTCGTTTGGTAAATAAATTAGAAACGTCACCTCTTTCATTATCAAGAGCAGCACAGTTTGTTTGCCCAGGCTGCAATACAATAACGAGAAAGAGATAAACCCAGCGTCATGAGCCCGGAGCCTTCCTTGTTGGTTTAAGACGTACTGGGATGACATGCAGTCGCGGGAGCCTTTTCTGCAGCAGTTGCTCCCATTTCTGACCTCGTTCTTTCCACAGCTGCTGTTGCTCTTGAGGCGTCGCTTCCTTCGTACTTAACTTTTCCTTATTTTCACTCCATTGCTCTTCGAGCTGCTTCCTTTCCAGTCTTGCCAAATCCCACATGCTCAAAAATCATGTGTCAGTCCCCCAGAAAATCATGGGTTTTTAAAAAAGTAATGTTTTTTATTTGTCTTCTGCATTTTGAGCCTTTTGGGTTCCCATTTTCAAGTTTCTCTCTGCAAGCACGAAGACTAGAAACCTCATTTTTAAAAAGCTGAGATTCTCATAATCACATGATTCCAGGAGCTGGAGCTTTATGAAAGCAATCAAATATTATAAAACTTGCAATAAAATAGAAAGCGAGTTAGCCATTCTGGCAGCACTCTCTCTCTCTTTTCTTGTATGCATTTTATGCATGTGTATATTTCCCTGCAGAGCCACAGCAGAACAAAACATTTCAAAACAGCTACTTTGCTCAACAGCAGTGAGCAGAAAAGTGAAAGAAGGGGACAACACAGATACACCGTCATACCAGTGCCTGTGTAATGCAATGTGGTATATAATTTTACAAAATATGGAAGGTCCACCGCTCTCCCTGCCCCGACAGTCAGGGCTTTAAAGCAAAGAAGAGGAGCAGGGAAAGGTCAGGTATTTTAAGCAGTCATTTATGAGGACTTAACTTCGATTTTTTTCATGAATTCCCTCTCTGTTTGCAGCTCCGTTCCTTGAGTCCACGAATGCTATTGGTCCTGACACGAGTAAGGCTGGATCAAGGACTTGATAAAACCATGCTGAAGCATAATGTAGGAGGGGTGGTGCCAATGGCATCAGCCAGCAGAGCACATCAAAGAAAGAAGAGGCCAGGTACCTGCAGGTCTCTTAGGCTTTGCCTACAGTGGGGTGGTTCTGCATGAGCAAAGCTACCTTCAGATAACTGCACTGCGGCAAACTCTACTGTACAGGGGGCGGCTTGAGCTCAGGAGCACCAGTGCAAACCCTAGTTGGAAAGTGAAGTAAACCCCATCCGTGCAGTGGGTTTACACTAGAGCAGCGGTGTCCAAGAGAAATTCGATGCTAGCCACGCTTGTGGTTTTGAATTTTTCTTATTAGTTACATTATAAAAAAGCCACATTAAGCCACACGTATTAGCCACAATCCAATAGCCTATGAGCCACATGTGGCTAGTGGTGAACGTATTGGACACCGCTGCACTAGAGGTTTGCACAGCGGCAAATTCCAGAGTGCAGGGGGAGTAGGGAATAAAATCCTAAGCACCGGCGTAGACAAAGCCTGAATATAGCTGGCATCCCTCAAGTTAACGCTTCTTCTTAGGGCTTGTCTACCCAGAGACGCTGAGCATAGCAAACCAGGATGTGAATCAACAGCTCGCTAGCTTGCCACATGCTAACCAGCCGGGTGGACCCTGCTACCTCACACTAAAAGTACGCCTAAACCTAAGACCTACTAAGACCTAAGCCTAAACCCTAAGCCTAAAACTAAAACTCAATTTACCAAACTACAGTCTTTCGTTCAGAGAAGTTTCTCCCAACTATATTTAGTTTCCAGAGACTTTCAACTCCCTTTATTGTAAGGTTCCAGTTTTCTCAGCTGTACAAGAACTCTGGCTTCTTGTATCTGCCCAGGAATACATTGTGTTCTGGATCCTGGCATTATCAATATTTAATGGATTGTTGACTAACTTCCAGGGGTAGAATCTTTATTTCTAATGATAGGGCTTGATCCAAAGTCCACTGAATTCAGTGGAAAGACTCCCATTGACTTCAATTAGCTCTGGATTGGTCCCATAGTGCATGAGCCACAGAGAACCCAGCTCGACTTTCAGATCACAGAACAAGTCAAGAGCTGGTAGTTTAGGGAGGCAAGGGGAAGTCTTCTTACTCTTAAACCAAGCAAATTTTATAAGGAAATCATTGCAAAACAATGCACGTGTAACTCGTAAAGCCAGTGAGAGATTCGCATTAGAGACTACAAGTGCGTTTTAAAAGTAATTTTCTAGAAGCTACTTTTTTAAAATAATCAACTTTCCCCTAGAATTGAAATGAGTGGATTGTTAGATGTTTGATGTTTTACCTTTTTATTCAGACCACGAGTTTCACTTTACTTTAAAGAATAACTTGCAACATTTGACCTTTGCTTAAACTTTACACTGAGTTTCCATTTGTCTTCTGTATGAATTTCTCCTGCTTATAGATTCTTTTCCGTGAAGGTACAGGGTTTTATTCCTCAAGGGAATGGCCTCATTTTTAAAGATTACCTCCTGCAATCTTCTCTGTTCTCAAGTTCACATATGTCATTTTATACCTATTTCTGAGTTTCTTCTGGGAGAAACTGCACATTAAAATGAAAAGCAATTAACCATTGTAACTGATTTGAATACAGTTTCTTGAAGGATGATTTGATAGAGAATTCTACTACACACATAACTGCCTGACACAGACCTCGAGAAAATGTGCAGTATTTATAGACTGGATTCATTGCCCTCAGACTACTGTTTATTTTCTTGCTGTTGGAAATCCAATTTTGTCAGAAATCCAAAGGATTTCAATAAAACAAGAGACCTTCCCTCTTCCCCCGTTTAAGTGACCTACTTTATTAAATGTTAGATGTATTATTAGCATTATAAACACAAAACAAGTATGTTCCTTATGTTTAAAGTTATCATAAAAGTGAACCTGAAATCTATTACTCCAACTCTGCTAATGAAATCAGATTAATTAAACTCCAAATGTCTTAAAACAAAATATAACATTGAAATTACATGGTATAGAACATAAACTTTTTAATAGTAGTAACCAAGCACATTTAACATTTCTACAGGTGTAATAAAAATGCTAATATATGTTAATGTTTAGTCTGTGGTTAATGTTTTGTCTTGTTAATTTCCCCAGAGCTTTTATTACTGATTTAAATCTACCATACTACTCAACTGATTGCATTGCTCCCTACAAACTGCATGGCACGCTCTCAAACGAATACTGATGAAAAGAAGCGAATAAACACTAGGGCTAACGTTCATATTATATGCTTGTAATCTTTATATATATTTCTCATGAAGATGAGGTAGGCAGATGTTCCCCGATCTTCCCTCCTTGACAGAAAATATGATTATGGGCATAAAAATGAATGTATAATGCTTTATTTTAAGACGCACATCATTATTAACTAATGATTGTTCTTCTCGCAATGAGCACTACAGCAGAAGGAGCAAACTGAGTGGGATAATCCAAATGCCGTCTTCTACAAACATGTCACTGGAATTCCCCATTAATTGACTCTCAAATGTTACTAACAAACTCCAGTGCACTGCAATTGCAGACATCACTGCACAGATGACATAAGAGCCTCAACGCGGGACACAGAATCAGGAATCAGAGGAAGAGACCTAGTCTTCACACCTAGGAATAAATGTTCAGTACTATACTGGGCTTAAATAATGCAACACTAACCATGGCAAATGCATAGAGACACAAATGCTTAGAATAACACAGCTTCTGTCACGCCACCTCACACAGTGACTCCTCCTCATCAGGGCCGGCGACAGGGGGGTACTACGGGTACAGCTGTACCGGGCCCCCCGACTTTAGGGGGGCCCCGGTACACAGCTGTACCCGTTGTCATCCCCCCTTGTCGCCGGGCCTGGAGAGCGGGGAAGGGGTGGGGAGGCGGCGCGGCTCTCCCCCGGACAAGCGAGCCTGGCCCCAGCAGGAGCAGTGAGCCTGGCCAGCGGCAGCAGCGCTGTCCGGGGGGGGGGGGAGGGGGGGAGAAAGGGCGGCTCACGCAGCTCTCGCTGCCCGGGGGGGGGGGGGAGCGCCGGCTGGGCTGGGCTGGGGGGCCCCCAAACTATCAAAGTAGGGGGCCCCCAAATTTCTGTCGCCAGCCCTGCTCCTCATACATGCTACCAACTAGTCAGCGGCTATCACAGACATGGGTCTAAGTTACCCCATAGATCATCAGCACAGCTTTAAAACCTCCTACAGACTGAAGTGGGGCTGGACAGGTACTTCATGGGAGGAAATATTACATTGCAATTCATTTTTATATAGCACCCTTTGGGCAAAGGTGACACTGCAGCTAGCCAGAGAAAAGGGGAAGAAATAAAAAGCAGAGGGGTTTTAAGAGAGGAGGGACTCAGAAGGAGAGGAAAATATGATCTTCTCAAATGGAGCAGCTTGAAGGCAATCACGTTTGTGCTGCATTTCTTAGGGTAGTGCCTAGGGACCCCATACAAAGAGGAAAGCCCCATTGTGCCACATACTGAACAGAGAGCCCACGAAAGCTCATGCTTCAAAACTTTATAGTTAGTCTTTAAGGTGCCACAGGACTTTGTTACCTCTGCTATTCCAGACTAACACGGCTACCACCCTGATACTGAACAGAAAAGCCCTTTCTGTGATGCATCTTTTCCCTGGCAAAGTGGGACTATCCTGCAAACAGCATGGAGTTCTTTCAGAATTACCCCTCTCCTTCCATAGAAGATTTCATAGGGAAGTAGTTTTGGGAGTTTCTAGGTTCGTTTTCCCTTCTACTACAGGTTATGCTACAAGGATGTGATTCTTCTCCTCTGAAGCCATTTTATTAGTGATTTCAGTGAGAGCAGGATCAGTCCTGAGCGAGCAGTCTAGTCTAGGCCTTTCCTAGGCATACCCCCAGCTGCAGTGTTGACATTCCCTCCTTTGAGTACCATCAGAGTCTTCTCTGGCTCCCTTCCATTGGGCTGTATGCTGTTAGCACAGCCAGCGAGGATACGGCTTGGGGAACACTCCACGCCTGTTAATTTGACAGCTAATGAGAAAGGCTTTGGTTCCTCAAGCGTAAGGAACAGGCTGCTCCTCTGTACTTATCCTGCCATGCTGCCTAGATTCGACTGCTCATTAGGCTACTGCATATATTTGCATGACAATAGCACTGACATCCAAGAAAGAATTAAAAGGTTAATGCACTAAGCATATGACAGAATCACTCTATTCCGGTGCCTATTTAAGGAAGCAAATTCAGTGAGTCCAAAAAGCAGCAGAAAACACAAGGGACTTCTTAAGGGTTTCGAAAATCTGTGCTAGCCTGTTGAAGCCAGATATCTTTGCTTCCACTGAATCGGGCCTTGAATAACTAAGATAGGTGGATAAAGAGATTCCCCTTCCATGTCCACTCCTGCTGGAGTTATCCTTCTTCAGAGAAACTACGGCTCCCCTGAGAGATTCTGAAATCCTTACTTTCAGCTCCGCCCCCCTATAAAGACTGAAACCCCTAAACCCCCCTTTCTTTCTGTGACCCATATACAGGGCCAGTGCAAGGATATTTTGCGCTCTAGGCGAAACGTCCACCTTACACCATTGCTTTTTGGCACTGTTGTGAGGTACTTTGGATTTTGCAAGACAAGGCACACACACGTGGTTGTATAAAGTAGATGAGTTTATTGGAAGGCCTCAGTCCCTCGAATAGGCGTTGAGGGGCTTGGGTCTATCAACGCGACCGCAGAAGGGGTGCCTAGCACTCCGGAGCCGTTGCTAGGAAGGAAGAGCCCACGAGCAAATTACAGGAGTGGGCTTAAATACACTCACACATTTGCATCTCATACATACTCATGTCTCATTTGCAAGCAACAAGCTGATTGGTTACACGCTGTATGATGATACCATTAAGCCCTCTCCTGGAGTTGACTCAGAAGCGTAACTACACCTCCTAGTGGTTGCCCATCACAATTTCTTCCAGTCACTACAGGCGCCCCCAAATCTGGGGATGCTTGGGGGGGGTTGGGGTCCTGGTGCTGGGGAGAGACCCAGGGGACTCAGGGTCTCAGTGCTATGGGGGACCCAGGGTCTGCGGGGGATACTCAGGGTCCCAGCCGTGGGGGATGGGGCTCCCCTGTGGTCCCTATTCCCAGGCAGCTCCTACCGGCTGCCTCTGCAAGAGCAAAGTGGGGCTGAGACGCAAATACATAATAATGGTGAAGAGCAATTCCAAGTGTGAATGAGATCTCACCATTTCTCCAGGGCTCCATGTTGCTGCCGCCCTGATGATAAGGAGCGTTTGCCACTAAGAGATTTTTAATTCCTGGGGTTTTCTTGTCCTGTGGAGTTTGCATATTTGGGCAGCAGCTGGTCAGATTGTGCCCTCTCTCTTATATCTTTGTAAGTCTTTTCCTTTCGAGAGTGTCAGGTGGAGGACACCATTTTCAGTCTTTTAGGTCCATTATGGACGCTCCTACCCTGTTTTATAGTTGAATTCCATGTGGTGAGACTATGATACAAATGAAGTGGTTGATGGGCTTGAAGATACCTCACCCCTAGCCAACTCTGACAATAGCACTGCTAGCCTTGCCATAGCAGGTGTTTAAAGCCCCAGCTCCTGGAGTCAGGTTATATGAGATTTTCTGCTTTCATATTAAAAAAAAACATTCCCGGTAGCAGAGAAAGGCATAAAACAGGATCCAAGTGCAGCCTGAAGGCTCAACCATCAGGAGGCAAAGAAAAAGAGTCCAAACTTTATTATAATTTTTAAAAATCTCATTTAAAGCCAATTTCATTGTTCTGGGGATCGTGACTCCTCACTTTTGAGCATTTGGAGCTGGGGATCTTGGTGCTCCTGTTTGCCTAATAAATCATCGTCATACTTAGCACTTACACAGCACTCTCCATCTGTGCATCTCAGACAACTTTACAAAGGGGGAGGAGCAGCTTGATCCTTCTTGTACAGTTGAGGAAACAGACTGATTTGTTCATGGTCATTCAGTAACTGCCAGATTGATTTCCTGCCCCCTACTCCATGTTGCGCCCACATACTCAGGCACACTAGTTTAAATTTATGCTCATTGCCTTTCCCCTGGTAATATGATCAAAAATTCTTCACAATAAATAATTTCATTCCAGTCCAGTCTGTGTTTTCCTATTATGTAGGTTGAAAAATAAGATTTCCACTATGGCATCATGGCTTATTGCAGGACAAATGCATGCATTTCATCTTGGCCTGACAAACCAGTTCTTCAGAGGAGTTCTGCTTGCAGAAATAGAAGTTCACAGCATTGATAATCATTGCAAACAATATATTATGCTGGAAATGCAATTAAGAGCAAGACATTTGAAGTCCGGGTTTAATTTCCTTTAGTGCTTTTGCATTTTGTCACTGCCCTCTTTAATATCAAAATGTTGATATTTCACTTCTCATGGCTGGGGCCATGTTGCAAACTATGCAGGCTGTGACCCACCTGGTTATTCCTGTATTTATCACAGGCAGCTCCTGAAATTAGTATTTTAGACCTGGATTCAGGAGAACACTTGAGTAGGTGTGTAACTTTAAGCACATGCTTAAATATCCTTTGGGACTAGGAACATTTTTCTGAAGTGGGGCTCCTTATCACAATATTTCCATTTTCCCATTTTATTGAACATTGATAGTCTACAAGATTTACGACAATCCAAGTGACGATATTTTGTCTCTTACCTTTTTTCAATCTTGCCGAACAGATTGAAACAGAATGAAGAGAAGATGTGGGATTAAGAAGCAGATGTAGAAAAAAAGAGGGACTAGTGGATTTGCTGTAACTGGGTGGATTTATATTTACATAGATTTTCAAAGATGGCTAGGGGACGTAGTTGGGTGTCTAAAGCCGCAAATCCCCTAGCGATGAACATTTCATCCTATGTTCTTAAAATTATCAGTAAAATAATCCACTTGTTCTGAAATGTGGATATGGAGTAATGAAATCAATCTCCTGTGAGGATGTTAAATGTTTTAGATATCTGCACGGTTAGTTACAGTAAGAAAAGCATCCCTTTGGAAAAAGGTATACCTACCCCATCTCAATAAACAGAGAAGCACAGCAGAATATTCACTAAGGGATTGCTGGAGATGTATTGCAAAATAACCTTCTGTTTTTCCACTTGCTCCCTGGTGCTAAACTATAGCATACAAAGTAAACATGACCAGATAATTATCCCTTTGACTCTAGGTAATGCAGCACATGTTGCAAATACCGCCCCTGTTAGACCTGGTTGTGGCGCAACGTATTTCAGACATCAGAGGGACAGAATTGTGCGTCTATGAACCTTTTCGGCCCAGCTCCACTAAAATATTTAGACTCCTCATTTCCATTTAAATCAATGGAATTTAGTGACCTCAAAACTTTGAGGATCTGAACCTTCTTGACGTCTGTCATAAGCAGAAAGGAGAGGTGGTTGGAGGCAGATCACTCCATGCAGAGAGGATAGCTAGCGTGAGAGGCAAACGCGTAGGGATGAGAAGGGTGCATTCTCACACAGGGACAGGGTTGTCAGGGGGTGTCCTCCAGTGGTTGCAAGGATTTAGGGGCAGGAGGTTTTGCTCCTGCAGGTGAGAGAAAGAGCAAGGAAAGACACAGGAGACAAGTGAGCTATGGATGAGTTTGTCACCAGTGGTGGTTTCCTATGCACATCTTTTGTGCATTACTAGTATTATATCATCCAAGTACCTAGGGCATTATGGGAACTGTATTTCCCCCGATAAAGAGGTGTACATTCCTAGCCGCTTAAATTCAAGAGGAAAAGAAGGTCTCTGTCATCTCATTCCATTCTGAAATGTGAGCCAGACGTCTGGCAATGGGTAGGAAAGGTAATTAAACAGCAGTGTCAACAGGGTCACACAATCTGCTCTAGCTGGCCTGTGTTCACTACCTCCAACACTTCCTCTGTGCTCCTCCATACAAAGAGTATGGGAGGTTTCATGATTCCAGTAGAAATACACTTTTAAACAACTAAATTACCTCATGGCTTTTTTCTTTTTAAAGCAGATGGATCCAGTTTTGGAAGCATGAGGCCATTTTAATAACATAGCTAGCAGTTACCTTCTGTACACTCTTTATTATTGAATATAATCTTCAGGTAGCAGAGAAATATTCTTGGAAACGCAGCATTAACTTGCTCACCAATGACTTTAATAAGGCTCTTTTCAAATTACTGCTCATAAAACCACAGTGAAAGAAAGCTACTGATGATACCCCATCTTCTTAATTAGTTCTCTCTCTTTCTGTCGATTAGCAACTTAATAGCAAGTGTACATATTTATATAAAACAGCTCAAGTGTGACTTACCAGCTAAAGTCTATCAGAGCTGGCCATTTCATTACAGGCAAGTAAAATGAGATCTCAGTTTTATATTGCGTATCTGCACCCTCAGAGGTATGTGTGTATGGGAAGAGATGGGGTCCACCTAACCAGGAAGGGGAATAACATCTCTGTGCACCTAGTGAGGAGGTTCCATGGGGAAAGGTGACAAAAGCTCACAGGTAGGTATAAAAAAGGTGACCTTAAAGGGCTTGGCTACGCTTGCATGTTAGAGCGCACTAAAGCCACCCCGTGTGCTCTAATTCAGCGACCACTGGTGATCCGCGAGAAAATTTTGGTGGTCCCTGGAGAAATTTGGACATTATTTGCAATTTTTAGGAAGATAAGTCCTTAGTAAAGGCTTCTTATTTGATAGCACTTCAAATTGCGAAAAGTAGAAAGTCGTATACAATTGGAGAAGAATTAATTAAGCCTTGCTTGTTACAAGCCTGTGAAGAGGTTTTGGGGAAACAGGCTGTCCAGAAACTGAAAGTAATTCCTATGTCCGCTAACACTGTGAAGCGCAGAATTGAAGACATGGCCGAAGATATTGAAAATCAAGTGATTGAAATGGTGAAAAATTCAACGTTTTATTCAATTCAACTCGACGAATCAACAGACATAACTAACAAGGCAGTTCTCCTTTGTTTTGTGAGGTTTGAGTGTCAAGGAGAGCTAAAGGAAGAACTCCTCTGTTTGCTCAACTTGCTGGGTAGAACAACCGGCTCTGAGATTTTCGATGCACTTAATGGTTATTTCCTGAGACACGGTATTGAATGGAAGAAATGTGTTGGGATATGCACAGACGGTGCTGCAAGCATGACTGGGCATCATTTAGGAGTTGTTACAAAAGTGAAAGATGTTGGACACCCAGACATTTTGTTTACTCTTTGTATTATACATCGAGAGCAACTTGTGGCGAAAAGAATGTCTCCGGATCTGCACGAAGTACTCTCTGATGTAATTAAAATTGTAAATGAAATTCGGCAGAAAGCGCTCAATTCTCGAATATTTGAGGCACTTTGTGAAGAAATGGGCTCTCAATATACTCATCTTCTTCTTCATGCTGAGGTGAGATGGCTGTTGAGGGGCAAAATACTAACCCGATTGTTCGACCTGCACCAAGAAGTCAAGTTATTCTTCCAGCAGCAAAATAATTCGAAATTCCAAGATCTCTTGTCCGACGATGATTGGCTAGCCAAGCTTGCATACCTGGCAGATATTTTTTCACTGTTAAACGAGCTAAACACGTCCTTGCAAGGACAGCTTACGGACGTGTTCACACTGTGAGGTAAAATGGATGCATTTAAAAAGAAAATATTGCTGTGGCAAATGCAGTTGGCTAAAGAAGATCTGCAAATGTTCCCGAATCTTGATGAGTATATGAAAGAGGAGGATGTCAACCGACAGGTAATAACCATTGTTCGACAGCACTTGCAGTCGCTCACAGAATCTTTTGGCCGTTATTACCCAAAGGAAGAGGACCCCAAACATGGCAATATGTGGGTAATGGATCCATTTTTGGCGAAAATTGAAGATAGCAATTTGAGCATGAAAGAAAAAGAAAGCCTAATCGATCTATCATCCGACGACAGTCTCAAAGCTAAATTCCACTCGTCCTCATCAAGACATCATTTTTGGCCCTCCGTAAAAAGTGAGTACCCAGTGCTGAGTGAAAAAGCCATCAAATTTTGATTCCATTTGCAACAACCTACCTGTGTGAAAAGACATTCTCATCTGTTACGGCAATCAAAAACAAGTACTGCTGTTGGCTTGAAATACAAACGGCTCTCCGTGTTGTAGTGATGTCATTGGAGCCAAGAATCCATAAACTTATTTCAAACAAGCAGCAACAAATATCACACTAATAATTTTGTTATAATTAAACAAGTGCATTTCATATTAATAAAATGGAACTTTTATGATCATTATTTTATAGATGTTTGTACCTTTTTTAAAAAAAAATCATGTTAGTGGTCCGCGGGATTCAAAATTATGAGTTTAGTGGTCCGTGAGGTCCGAAAGGTTGGCGACCACTGCTCTAATTCACTCCCCGTCCACACTGGCAAGGCATGTTGAGCGCTCTGACTCCACAGCGCTCCTGGTACTCCACCTTGGCAAGAAGAATAACGTCTGATGGGTCTTGGGTGAGGCGCCCCAGTGTCAGTGTGAACAAAGTGTTGCATTACTGAGCTCTGATTGACCTCCGGAAACGTCCCATAATCCCCTTAAGTCAAGTGACCACTCTTGTCATTGTTTTGAACTCAGCTGTAGGAATGCGGATGTGCCCTTTCAAAGCTCCGTTTCTGACAGCCGGCTGCTTATCTGTTCCGAGACAGAGCAAACATTACTAAGGAATGTTGCTTGCTTGGAGTGACTGAGAGGGGAGGAGATATGTAGGGGAGTCTGAACTTACAAGACAGCGTGTTGACACTCTCAGCACCCCAAAAACCCACTCTCCCCCCACAAACACAGACAACACACTCCTGTCACACTCCCCTCCATCCCCTACATTTGAAAAGCACGTGGCAGCTGCCCATAATGCACCGCTGGAATAGCTGCCCATAATGCACCATTCCCAATGCAGCTGCAAGTGCTGCAAATGTGGCCATGCCAGTGCGCTTGCAGCTGTCAGTGTGGACAGACTGCAGCGCTTTCCCTACTGAGCTCTCTGGAGGCCGGTTTAACTCAAAGTGCTCTACCTCTGCAAGAGTAGCCAAGCCCAAAGGGTTAGGTTTTGGGGAGGGGGGACCTAGAAAATTGCAATTGAGTTAAAGGAGGGCAGGATTAGAATTCAAAATAACCTTGACAAACTGGAGAATTGGTGTGAATTCAGCAAGTTAAATGCAATAAAGAGAAGTGCAAAGTACTTCACTTGGAAAGAAACATTAAATGCAAAACCACAGAATAGGGAATAGGCCTAGGTGGTAGTGCCGCTGAAAAGGATCCAGGGACCACAAACTGAATAGGAATCAACAATGTGAGGCAGCTGCAAAAAGGACTAATATTATTCTGGGATGTATTAACAGGTGTTAGACACAGTAGGTGCTGATCGGAGCTGCCAGGATCCCTTATCAACCCGGTGTTCTAGTCCAAAACCGGTCACCTGGTCACCCTATTTGGGGTGCTTGTTCCCCTTATTAGACTGAGGGATGCTTCTCAAATAAAGCCTAAAATAGAAGTGTTGCAATTGTGAATAATGCAAAATAGTAAAAATCTCAGTACAGAGATTAGCTGCTAGAAAAATTAATCCATTCAGGGCCAAGGAAGGTCTTATCAAAGCCCTACATTCAACAGAAAAAAAAAGAAAGAACCTATGGAAAAAGATTTTTCTTATGTTTGAAGCTACCAGATCTATAGAAAAATATTTTTTCTTAAAATTGGTTCCAGTCTAATCCAATTAAAGGTCAGTACAGAGATAATGTACGGAAAATGTAGCCCACAAGGTACAAAAGACTTATTAGATTTTTCACGATAAAAGGATTAATTCTTTTTTCAAAGACAAATCCAGTTTATTGAAAATGTAAATAATTATTTTGTACAAATGTTTCTATTTTAGGGGCTTTTTTCAGACTTTGCTGTCACACATCTTGTTTTCACGTGTACTGTCGTCAGTACAACCGAACTACAGAATGACATACAACATTAGATTAGGTTCTGCTTGATTGAACATATCTTTATAATGGAAAGCTGTGCACACTTTTAACCTTGTTCCAGTGCTGTCTTGCATAGGGGATTAAGACATAAAAAGTGACTCGCACTTAACAGCACACTATTTGCATGCGACTGTTTTGGAAGATGGATTTGACTTTCTTAGAGGCACCTTTATTAACTTTATCAACCTGTAAGTACTCAACCCGATTGGAAACAGTGAACTCCAGTAAATCAGTATTAGTTACATGATTCAGGATTGAGAGGAAAAAACCTCAGTATAAACTGGACATTTAAAATCAGTGTGTATCTTTTTAGCTACAGCTCAGTTCACACTTGTATATTGAGGAAAATTTTTTTGCAGATTTTTTTTTTATTGAAAACATGCACACTTATTTTCTACACCAAGAAGCCGCTTTTATGGAGGGCTTTTCCCCAACCACCTCTTTCAGGGAGATTGGCAGGCTGACTGGCTGGAAAATAGCACTTTGCACGGATAGCACTTTCCATCTGAAGCGACCCAAGGGCTTTATGTTCCTGAATTAATGAAAGTTGAAGAGCCTACCTCTGGCCAGTTCTGAACGACTCCGGCCTTTTGGCGTAGTGACCTAATACCGCACACAGCAGTCATTGCTTAGGCAGTCTGCCGCCCCCGGGGCACTGACAGAGGGCAGAGAGCTAGCAGATCTATGGCTCCACTCCCTCCATGAGGCCAGCCACACGGAGGGGATGATGACACAGGGGTGTTCAGTGCTGTGCTCCCCTTCCTGGACATCAGAGGAATTCTAGGCAGCCACAGCTCGCAGACTTGCTGGCCATAAACTGCTGCTCCCCCTTCTTGTAGAGAACACCAAGCGTGGAGCTCTTCACCTCAAAGGCACACGAGGGCTGAGTCCCCCTGCATGGCCTACCCCGCTTCCCTGTGCCCCACGCAGTGGAACAGAGCCACTTACCCTGCATTTTGGCCCCACTCAAGCGGCAATGGTCAGCTGGACGATCAGGCCTTTCAAACTTGACTCATCGTGACAAAGCTTCTTGCTAAGCAGGGGCCAGTTCCTGCTATTAACTCAGGTGTCTGGCTTCCACTGATCTCCATGGGCACTTGTGACAATTCCCATTTGTCCTCATGCATCTGTCCCTGAGCATCCCCTCGTGGTGGGTGCAATACATACAAGAAGCCAGTCTCTGATTCAATTTTCCCTCAGCCATCTTTGGCCTGCTCCAGCCATAGGGGTGACTTGGCGCTCCGCTCAGGTCAACTTTCACGCATTCAATCCCGCCCAGGGTAACAGAGGATACAGCTACACCATAAACAAAACCCACACATGACAGCAAATCTCAGAGCCTGGGTCAACTCACTCAGGATCGCACTATGGAGCTAAAAATAGCAGTGTAGACATGCCTGCACAGGCCGGAGCCTGGGCAGGGTAAGGGAGGTTCTGGCCAAAGGGGGAATATCTACATAGCTAACCACATCGCGCAAGGCTAAGACAGTTGGCCCAGGTGCTGAGACTCGCTGCTGTGGGGTTGGTTTTTTTTTTTTGCAGTGTCGACAGACCCTGACTCACTTGGTCCAAATCCCAAAAACACATTAACCCGAAGTCCAGCCGGGCTCAGCCTCAGCCCCTTCCAGGCAGGCGGACACCCAGTCCCAATAGCTCGTCTTGCCATTCGGGGACCGGCTCCCATGGCTCTTCTCCAGCCAAATTGTCTGGGCCAGCCCAACCTCCTCCCAGCCGGTCACAATCCGCCCACAGCCCCTGGTCTGAGCCAGGCCCCGGCTCCCACACAAAGGCAGCCTGTCTGCTGTCCTTCGCCAACAACCCTCGGCTGCTGGGTTTCCTCCTCTTATGACAAACACGCAGCATGGCTATAGCGGCGCCCGGCTAAATGAGCCCGGGGCTGCTCTTTAACCCCTTCCCGGCAGGTGGCTAGTCCACCACAAAGCTCCCGTTACGGCAACTGAGCTCAAGGCTCACATCCACCGGCAAGATTTGCTGCTTCACTATTCAAACAGAACAAGAATCAAATGACTGTCGCTGTACCTGTGCAACACCACTGATTTCCATAGGGCTGAGCAGCAGTACCAGGGGAATACAGCACGGCTCGGCCAGTCTAAAGGCAGATGAGGTGAGCTAAACACTAAAACCAGCTTGTAACCTTAGAAACACTTTTTTTCCTTTTCATACAGGATCACGAGTGACACAGAAGCACCCACTCAATGGCTTTGATTGTCTTTACATAAGAAACACTAGGTCTGCTTCATCCCTGCTGTAACTCCATAGATTTCAATGGATACAATGATATTGCCATCTCTAACTTCCGTTTTTATGCTAAGTTGGCTATTTCTACCCCAGAGATTCCTAAATTATTTCTCTCTATACTGGGTTGACAAGATCAAATAAGATAGGACACAGCCTTTTCAGGGGCTTGACACTGTGCCAGGCTAACTCTTGATTATTTTATTTCAGCCGACATTTCTCTTCCATTCTGAAAGACATAAGAAAGCTATTGCAACTGGATGTCCTCACTTGCAGTTGCTTAGAGCCTCAGTAGAGTTTAGCTTTGACAACCAAACTAAATAGGCACCGTTTTCCTCCTTGCAATCTCAGATAAAAACCAAAAAGTGGTGGGATGCAACAGGAGAACAGCATCTAGCAATCCATAGCCACCATTGGAAAGAGCTGCTGAAGAATCCAGGGCCAGATCCTATACGATGTTCCATCGTCATTGCAAGATAAAAGCGGTGGAGGACACCTCAGCACCTCAAAGCGTTAGACAGACCCCTTAAAGCCTATCATAGCCTATTGGTAAGAGAGAACAGCATAAGTTGGTTATGAAAGCAATACAAAGGAATCACTGTCACAGAGACCATTCAATTTTCAGTTCAATATCTCACCAACATACAGTCTAGAAGTAAATAAATTCTACAAAGAAGTAATGCCAAAAATTTAAATCATGCCATGCATTCCTGTCCCTAACCACAAGGCCCTGGGCTCATGCACTGCATTATTTCTACTAAGGAAGCCAAAATGCTAGAGAAATAGGAGTGAAAACTGATTAGGTTAGAAAGATACACCTGCCCAAATAATTGCTGAATTCAGCGGCTGCTCTTTTTAAAATGGAAATAGCTTTGCCAAAATAGCTGTAGGCTACAGCCCCAGCTTCCTGAAGTCACATCTCAACCAAATGATCCCGTCACAAAATAATGCAGTTAGAGGCAAACTTTGCCCTCCTGCACACATCTGAGGGGAGACTGTGCACCCCCCGGGGTTCATTAGTGGGCAAAAACAGGTTAGAGATGAAAAATGGCACCAAAGAAACTCAGAGCTCATTTGGCACTAATCAAGAGAGATTATTCCAGGAGTTCTGTTAGCAGGGAGTCTGCGGACTCACTGCTGTGGATAACTGGAAAGCCGACCTTTATTGTTTTCCCATCATTTATTTCAATATATTTGTATGTTGTGTCTTTCGTGCACACTTTTGCAAACCACTTTACAATCAGAGTGGAAAGTGAGAGAACATTTTATAGTGCTGAATGCAAGTCATTCCTACAGATAATTTTAATTTAAATGGAAAATTCATTGCTACCCAGAACTTCATTTTCTAGAGAGGAAAAAGGAAAAAAACAGTACCACTCAGAGTATACTCTTTTTGCATTGCTGAGAGCCACTTTTGCATTTCTGTTTTGTTCTCGGTGCATTTGGCAGCATTGCTAATGGCAGAGTTAGTTATATTTTAAGATAGCAGCACTCCTGGGGATTACTGTCATTGGAAGTAAACTCAGAGCAGCTAACACGAGAGATGCCCTGTGATTGACCTCAGACGAAGTTCTTAGTGGAAATTACAGTCATAGATAATGAGGCCAAAAGAGGTTTCAGTGTAAAAAGCATAAATAGATGGATATTCATGAACATGAGTCTAGCTTTCCAAAGCAGCAGATCTTAGCAGGGATAAAATATTCACAAAAGGGAAGTAGAATATTTTTCTAATTATTATTATATTTTAATAGGCAATGTATATTAATAGAGGTTTTGGGAGGTCACTCCTATTAGGACGAGAACCACAGAAATGTTGTTGGGTGGCTATATTAACATCTAATACATTCTCTATATCCTTTTTTTAAAAAGTACCGTATATGTGGGCAATTAAGAAACATAAGCCAGTATAGTCGCACCAGCCCCAGGAGAAAGGATAAAAAGTTGACTATATTAGTTGTCACACACAGCTTGGGTTTGTTTAGAGCTCCAAGCTGTGCAGCTGGCGTGAAAGGGAAGGGACCGGCGCCCTACCATGCTGCCTCAGGAATCCATGGCTCTAAACTTGCTTTCTGCCTTCAAGCCCCCCGAACTCAAACTGGTCAGTTGACACCCCCGATGAGCATTTGGGGGTAAGGTGGCTGAGAATGCTTGTTAATGTGTAGGACAATTGGGTGGGAGAAGTTAATGAGTTAGTTATTCAGAATCTCCTCTGGGATCGTATTTTAAACAACTTTGGTAAAGTTTGGAGATCTAAATACCGGACCTGATTAGCTGACCTTGACAGCCCCTCTTGGCTCCAGTGAGGTTGTACCTGCTCAGCCCCTTTGAAAATCAGACCAGATACTTAGGTGGCTAACTATGGCCTTGTGTGCCCAAGGCTGAACATTTTGGCCCCTTCCCACTATGGTCCTCCACTCCCCTGCAGAGTCTACTTCTCAGCCCTAGTTGTTTTTTACTCCAGTTGTTTAATCCTCCCTCTCTCCTGTTCTCTTTCTGCTGCTTCTTCCTCCCAAAAGAAGAATGAAAGAGTCTCTTTGACTTGCTTTCATGCTCTCTGAATTAAGCAGCTGGTATGAAAAGCTCACAATGTCTTAGAGCAACTGTGAACATTCTGGTCACAGACAGTGGATTACCAGAGTGTTGGAGTTGATTGGACAACGTAACTGAATCTTTCAAAATCATAAAGCTTCTCAGATGCTGCAAGAGTATTCAAACGAGCCATTAAATACGTCATTCTGGTCAGCCCTGGGAGGTTACTAGTCCAAACTAGTCCAGGACTACAGGAGACTTTGGTTCGGGAAAGTCCTTGGGACAGGACTGTACCAGGTACTTCACTGGAGACCGGTGCTAGGCTATCAGAGCCCCTCCTCCATGGGTTCTTTGAGTGGGAATGGAGGAATGTCTTTCCCACCTGGGCAAGAGGAGGAATGCACAAGCTACATCATGTTATAAGAAGGAGGGAGATCAGGGGTGGGAGAGCCAAAATTGTCTCCGTCTATAAAATACAACTACGAGATGCGGAAAAAAACGTGTTTTATGTGGTGAAAGCAGTTGGATAGCGCATAAGAAGTTGTGCAATAAAACCACATTCACTTCATTTCTGACATTTTTATTTGCTTTATATCACAGAGAGTCACCGTCTCTAGCATGGTCTACAGCTGTGCAAGCTAACATTGTATCACGAAATGAGAGCACATTAGGACAAAAGAGCTTCTGAAACACTCAGGGTCTAAGTGTAAAGCAGCAGTGGGGCAATATAGTCTGACTCTCCTTAGCCACTGGAAAGGGCACGACCCCATAGATCCAAAAAACAAGCATTAAACGAAAGTGAATTCATCGACTCCTTTGGACATTAGCTGGGAACGTTTGCAAGGCATCCTGCTGTTTATAACCTACAAGCACCTTACACTTACTGCACCTAATGCCTGATTTAAAAAGCGAAAGACACACTCTCCCTTGAAATATAGTAGCCTCTGGAAGATGTTTTTACTCTTACCGCATAAACTGGTAGAGATATGCATGTCATCAAGGACATGATCCAACTCCTATTGAAGTTAATGGAAAGACTGTTATTGGCTTCAATGGTTATTGGATGGGGCACCAACTGAGTTCAACAAAGGGACTTTTATGCACTGGCCATGATGTGTGTTCGAGACACCTCTAAAAACTACTGCTAAAAAAGAAATACACTTTTTTTTTTTTAAGTGGCTGTCACTGCCAAGTCCATTCAAGTGGAACATGGGCTCAGAGGACGGAACCCCTTCTATTCAAAAGGATGGGGACATTTACAATGCTAGTAAATGAAGCAAAAAAAATTAAGATGGAAATTTAAAAATCACATCTGTTATCAGAGACCTCACTCTGTTTGTTTTTATACCGACAGGTTTAATCATCATTTAGCAGTGGTATCCTGCAAAAACAATTTAACATTATATTGTACAATGCCCAACCACAACAAACGAGTCATAAACACAGTTTGACTCCTTTCCTTTTTCTTCCCAACTACATCAGCACTAACAGGAAAAAGTAAGATCAATCCAATAAGAGCCACAGGAAATTCAGATGCACTGCACCATCTCTGCAGCTCTGTTCTGAAGAGCCAGACAGACACTTTTAGTTTTCTCTAAATGACGAGGGTATAAGAAGGATCATTAGAATTGAGTGTATTTCGCCAGGAACCAGGAAAGAGGTAATGGAAGGGGGTATTTGAATGATGGCATTATCAGCGAGCTTTTGGACAGGGGCTCATAGGATTAACTGCAACTAATACTCACCTGTTAAAAGGCATTAACTCTGTGTACGCTAGGGACAAAGTCATGGTTGATAGCCAATGGTGGATGAACAATGACCTCTTTCCTCAGTCTAGACATGGGGTAAAGCTTTCAAGAGCACATAAGTGACCTAGCAGCCGAAGTCCCACTTTCAAAGGTGACTTAAGAGCCAGTAATGTTTAGGAGGATAGATCCCATTTTCAAAAGTGACGTATGCACTGCTGTTCCTAAGTCACCTAGAGGCTTTAAAGACTTTTACTCAAGATTTAAGTGCCAAAAAGGTTATACCAACATGTTGGATTGCACCAAAGTATTCACGAATAATTTTCCACTCATTATTCTCTCAACTTTGGCCAGGGCCCAAACAAAGGAGGAATTTATAGGTCAAAATCAATGTCTTACAGTTTAATATGTTTGCAAGGTGCTGTCATATTTATTTAAGAAAATCATTACGATCAAAACTTCTTTAACTAAATAATTTTAACATATCCAAGATATTTTTGAAGCAACAGAAATTTTACTGAGATTATGTCCAAAGACCAAGTTTATTTTTCATGCTGCTCGGTTAGCAGACATTGCTTTAATATCTTACCTGTTACATCAGTAATGTTACAATATATACCACAAAGTGACCAACAAAACCAGACACGAAAAACCCACCTAGGGATTGCAGTGAATGGGTGCTGGTATACAGAACACTGAAACATCCCACATTTTTCAAACGCATTTGCAGTGAACAGAACTAGCTGCACAAATTAATTACAGAGCAGTTTGAAGATTAAACCTTTCTGATAATGAAATGGAAAATATCGTGGCGGTATGGCTGACTGACAGTTCCATGAGCTAATGCAATATAAAGGAACCTGCACTAGCAACTGTAAAGAGAAACTGATTTCAGAAGCTCTAATGGAAAAAAGACTTCTTGAATGATGCCGTAATTTAAAAGCAGTTGCTGGAGCTTTCCTTAGATGATTCTCACAAACTCCAGTGTAGAAAAATCTAACTATTAGCAGAGAGGGAAACTCATAAGAGTCCCTGTTGTGTCGCTGCTCACAGCTGGCACTGTGGTCCTAGAGATGCCACTTCTAGCAGATCACCAGGAGAGCCATCTCAAAAGGAAGATTAGTCAAACAGAAGTTTTAAAAGGCACAATCAGCATCTAACGAATGCTGGTAAAAATCACATCACTACCATTGTGTGAACAGTAGGCTCCTTGGCCGACAGCTCCAAAAATACCTTTGAATCACCATGTGCGACAACAGAAGACATTGTCATCCTTGCCTGCAGAAATCCTTTTAATTTAGTATTTCTGAATTTAGTTTCCATGCAACTTTCCCGACCAATTGAGGCCAGCGTTAAGCACGTTTCAGTGGTGCCATTGACACCAAAACAGTAACTCTCGTTTCTGCACTTTCACGATCTTCCCATCAGGATTCCAAGGAAACCGCCTCACACGCCAAGTAATTGCAGCTCAGTCGATTAAATTCTGAGTACCTGAAATCCCCCCCCTGCCGTTTCATTTGATTAAGGCCACATATAGGCTTGTACCAAATCTTTCAATGTGCACCCACCAACACTAACACTTCCAAATCTGTATCCAAATTTTGCCCCATCTGCAATTCAGATTGGTTCATTTTCTGTCGTAAACATTGCTACCCGCTCTTGCAAGAGTGGCTGCCTTTAAGTGGTGGCTGGGGTAATACAGACAATTTGGGATCTATCAATCAAAAAAGCTCCTAATATTGATAAGCATATTTAGGAGAAAAAGTTGATATTTCCATGTGGCCTTTGTATACCTTTTTTTCAGGATATATGCTTGCTTTGCTTCCTGATGGTACCTGCAATAGATGTAAGCCAAATTCTGCTGCATTTATCCATCTGGATTTTTGTTTACCTTGATGTTCCAGCAATTCATCCATGAGTTAATCCTAGTGCAGAATGGCAAGTCTCCTGCTCTTTTTGTTTTAGATAAGGCTTCACAATTAGAGCGCTATTGTAAGGCATAAGTATTCATCTTTATCCCTGCTCCAAAGTGTATTATATTTACAATGTGAATAGAAATTCCCACACTTTCGTATCCCACAGTTAAGCAGCACATCCTTGCTTGTAAGGCCCTGCACAACTTAGCTCCACTTCCCTCTTCATCTCTTTTCATTTCCTCCCTGAACTTTTCAGTCTGCCCAAAGAGACCAAGATTTGGCCCTCATGAACACAACGGCAGCATTGCCAACTCTTCAATTTCATCAAGAATCTTTGCTATTTTACAAAAAGTGCCAGCTCCTGGAGTCCTGTTATTTACATGAAAATCTCAACTTTCCTTTTCAAAAATTAACTTTCCAGCTCTCCTGGCTAAGAAGAAAGGCTTGAAAATGTGAACCCCATAGACTCAAAAATCTTCAGGCAAATAAAAAGAACCCCACATTATTATTGTTTTGAAGTCGCCTAGCTTATAGGAGGGCTGACTCCGAATTGTGAATGCTTAGATTTGGCAGTGTTGACCAGCTAAAATGTTCAGAGGTGGCTGTCTAAAGGCACCAGAATGAGTGGCCTAATTTTCAAAGATGTTGACCTCCTTCAGCTCTCAGCATCTGCCACAGACTTCAACAGGAATAGACACCATTCTTCCTAAGCCTGTACTTTAACCACAAAACCATCTTCATAACAGCACAATAGAATCATAGAAGATTAGGGTTGGAAGAGACCTCAGGAGGTTACCTAGTCTGACTCCCTGCTCAAAGCAGGACCAATCCCCAACTAAATTATCCCAGTCAGGGCTTTGTCAAA
Source organism: Sternotherus odoratus (assembly GCA_032164245.1). NCBI lineage: Eukaryota > Metazoa > Chordata > Testudines > Kinosternidae > Sternotherus > Sternotherus odoratus. The sequence goes on along the minus strand of JAVMKO010000009.1, from coordinate 82,718,665 downwards.
CCTCGCCTTAAAAACCTTTAAGGATGGAGATTCCATCACCTCCCTAGGTAACCCATCCAGTGCTTCACCACCCTCCTAGTGAAATAGTGTTTCCTAATATCCAACCTAGATCTCCCCTACTGCAACTTAAGACCATTGCTTCTTGTGCTGTCATCTGCCACCACTGAGAACAGCTGAGCTCCATCCTCTTTGGAACCCCCCTTAGGTAGTTGAAGGCTGCTATTGAATCCCCCCTCACTCTTCTCTTCTGCAGACTAACCAATCCCAGTTCCCTCAGCCTCTCCTCGTAAGTCACGTACCCCAGCCCCCTAATCATTTTTGTTGCCCTCGGTTGGACTCTCTCCAATTTGTCCACATCCTTTCTGTAGTAGTGGGCCCAAAACTGGACACAATAAACCAGATATGACCTCACCAGTGCCGAATAGAGGGGAATAATCACTTTCCTCGATCTGCTGGCAATGATCCTACTAATACAGCCCAATATACCATTGGCCTTCTTGGCAAGAAGGGACCACTGTTGACTCATATCCAACTTCTCATCCACTCTAATTCCCAGGTCCTTTTCTGCCTGAAGCAGTGAATCGGATTCTTCCACCATAAGTGCAGAACTATGCACTTGTCCTTGTTGAACCGCATCAGATTTCATTTGGCCCAATCCTTCAATTTGTCTAGGTCACACTGGACCCTATCCCTACCTTCCAGCTTATCTACCACTCACCCCAGTTTAGTGACATCCGCAAACTTGCTGAGGGTACAATCCATCCCATCATCCAGGTCATTAAGAAGATGTTGATCAAAACCAGCCCCAGGACTGATTTCTGTGGCACTCAGCTTGATACTGGCTGCCAATTAGACATCAAGCTGTTTATAACTACCCACTGAGCCCGACGATCTAGCCAGTTTTCTATCCATCTTATAGACCAATAAACTTCTTCTCTGTTTCTAGGTCCCAAGACATTAATCCCCTATGTTTGTACTGCACGTTTTGTGATTTGTTGGTTGCTTTCTATTCTACTGGGGTGGTTCTGAAAACTTAGAGTTATGGGAAAATACAAAAAAGAGATATTTAGGTTGACTAATTAATTTGTGTCAAATCAACATTTTCCCCTTCGCCTAGACTTCATCTGCTTTAATGCTAAAAATAACTTACAATGCAGGTCCAAGGTAGGAAATCACAGAGGAAACCAACTATTAGCTGTATAAGAATACCCAGACCTATTTCCTCTTTTGTGCTTTCAACAGCAGATAATACATAAACTTTAAGCAGTGTTTGGGCTGCATATTTTGAGGTTTATTTGTTCTGAAAATCTTTGATGGTCTTTATGTGTGGCAGGAAGTCCAGACATACACTGATTATCATCATCCTTCCCTATATTCACGAACAAAATTAATGATCTGCAAGGGGAAGAAGTGCTAGCTGTACTTTTAACCAGAAAAGGCAATAAATAGAAGAAAAGCACATGTCCATACATACACACACATACATACACCCATCATGACAATGTGTTTTCTTGACAAAGCAACAATAAAGAATTTTTAAGAGCATGTCAGAGGGGGGACATTTTTAGGCTCAAATTATGGCAAAAATTTTAAAAAGGGAGAACGCTAATATTGGCAAACCATCAACTATTTAAGTGAGGACATCAAAGCACTCAAAGTAAGCTAGTCAGGCAACTGCATTGTATTCAGCACAGTTACCAGAAGAGTTCTCAACTTCCCTGTAAAAATCACCTTTCTGCAAATGTATGATTAGTTATTGCAAAATTTTAATAGCTCCTAAGTCACTTAGGAGCCTAAAACCCATTTTCAAAAGAATCTAAATCCCTCCGAAAATCAATATGGCTCAGCCTCCGAAATGACTGCAGATAAAATTTTCAAAACTCCTAACTGACTTTGGTGGGATGAAACATGTGCTTCATTTCACCCGGCCACGGACATGCCATTGCTGGACCGTTCTCGAATCAGGGCCTGAATGCTGTCAGGGGGAGTTCTAGAATCTTCTATCACCGTCCTAGTGCAGGACGAGATAGCGAGGAGGAGGAAAAGCAAAGAAGAAGATGGCAACTCTGAGCACTGCTCTATAAAGCATTTGAGAAGCAAGAAGCTGGCCCAGCGACTCTAAGTGTTTATACACAGTGGACTGCTTCAAACACCTAGCGTTTTGGGGACAGAGAGAGAGAGAGAGATGTTTAAGCACCTTTCTGAATCCAGGTCTATGTATGTGGGAGATTAAATTAGTTGAAATCATGGAGAACTCAATGATAATTAAATAAAAACTGCCTGTCATTATCCTTGATAACTTGAACAATGGCTACAAAAATGTGTGTCCAAAATTAATAATAAACAATATGAACAGTTAGCATTTAAACAGAGCCCCGCACTTTCACAGAGTACCCCTGTGGCATTTTATAATTCGATATGACAACGGTGTCTAAAAACTAATCATACGTATAGGATACGGTAAATACTACTGTTTGCTTCCAGGTATATTCTTGTGTGCTGATAAATGTAACAGAGAAACTTTCATTTAAACATTGTTAAATCACTTCAGGGCAAGAGATATTTATCTCAGACGCAGCTAGAGCATCAAAGCTGAGCAATTTGCAATGGTATAGTTAAGATTTGTCAGCACTTCCATTATAAACCTGTTGAACAGCGGATACCTCCACTTACGAACGTTTGCTCTGGGCTCAGGTTTGGACATAAAAAAAGTCTTAGCTGGGCAGCAGCAACATTTAAACATAAACTTTTTTAAAAAAAAAAACCTCACCAGCCGATCTTTTTTCAGTGACGATTGCAAGGCAATCAGCTTGCGGGATTCAATTCTTTCTTTTGTGTTTCAATCATTCAAACACGCCTTCACTGAATAAAAAAGTCACTCGAGTATTAAGAAAAACTGAATTTCACAGAAGTGTCCAACTCCGTAAGGAGTTGAAGAATTGACATGTTATGCACGGGGGGGAGGGGTTGTAATACTTCAGGATTTTCAATTTAGAGAAAGGAACTGTTGGCCCTAATCCTTCAATTGATAGTGCACGAATGGAACACTGTACTGCTGCCCTCACCCACTATTGACTTCAGTGGGACTTGCATCCTCAAAGTCATCCAAGCAGCCATGTGCTATTAGTCAAAGCATGAGACCTACATGTTTAGCAGGATTACTGAGAGCCATATTCTGCCACTGGATAAATGCAGATTGTGTCGCAGAACTGGATACTTCATGGAATTAATTCAGAGAATCCCTAGGACTTGTGTTAGGCAGGAAATCAGATCCCAGAGAATGTATATATCTCTGCTGTGGCCTCCCAAAAGAAAAATCAGGAGGAAAAACCCCAGGTCATTAGGTGTTTAAGTTACTGCCACAAATCTCCACACACATTGCGCGTGCCCGCAAAACCCCAGCTGGCCTTCACACAGGGAGAGCTGCTCTGGCAGTTACCCATGAGCACGTCCAGGTTTGCAGGTGCAAAAGGTGTGCAATGTTCTTAAAGGCACACTTGTGCCCCCAGCTGAAATTTTGACTCACTAAGACAGAGGTCAGCAATCTTCGGCATGCGGCCCATCAGGGTAATCCGATTGCGGGCCGCGAGACATTTTGTTTACGTTGACCGGCTGCAGGCACGGCCCCCACAGCTCCCAGGGCCCGCGGTTCACCATTCCCATTATTCAATGAAGCTGCTCGGCAGGGCGTTATTTACCTTTGCGGTACAGTAGCAGGGTTTCCCATTTTATCGTCAATAATAAGGCATTGACCCACGGCAGGGACATGTCTAGCCCACATCTGCTATTATATACAATGCACCTTAGCACGGTTCGTACACAAGAGCTCTTGCGACTGTCAGCAGTGAGGACTTTGGGTACAATAGAGCAGCGACAATTGCAACAACCTTTAAATAAGATACACTGAACATTGTTCCTGGGACATTGCGGGGTGGCCGGGAGGTAGGTGCCATTGTCCCTAGAAGCACTGGTAATAGGAGAGTCTACTTTCCTCACCCCACTCCTCACATGTCCACATGGAAGCACAATCTAGAGTTAGACCACATTTAGTACCAGGAGGCTTCACTATGCTATTAGGAAAGTCTAATACTGTACTGATTTCAACCGGCTTTAGGCCAAACCCTTACATCTTGGCTGAGAAATAGAAAGAGCCCACCTTATTTGTGCCAAGTACAAAAAGGTGTAGGGTTGGCACGGTCCTACCACACAGTTTCACAACCAGGATTAGGACCGTGTCATGTTTCATGCTTGGGGGAATTCGATCTGCGAGACACGGATAAGGGCCAGGCGAGCATTGAGTAAACGCAGTACATAACACAGCTTAAATTAGTAAAAATGGCACAATGCCAAGCACAGCTCAAAATCCATTCTCATGGCCCCAAAACAGACAAGAATTACTTCCAGTGAGAGCACTACAATGACCTATATAAATACAGCTCTTTTGTAAACAGTAGTCAAGAATGACAGGAACAAGCAGCTAACAGCAGCCTTCGTATAACTGGCTTTAAGCAAACAATGATAGGATTCTCAATCTCCTCACACACTCTACCATACCTGTGCTGAGCAATTTAATCTGGTCTTTACAACTTTCCTTTGCAAAACGAGTCTCATATTACTGCATTCCACTGGTCCCTGGTGTTTAAAAAAAAAAGCCATGGTATTTTCTGAACAAGAAAGCCTCACAGTTTCCAGAGAGGTTCAGAAATTCACACAATATAATTTAAAACTCGGGTCACTTCTAATAAATAATAAAACACTCCCACATCTGTGATATGTAGCCAAGATTGGGAATAAGTTAGCAGGAGAGAGGACCCCAGACCTACTGTAGTAATACAGAACACAGAGAGCCTGGCTGATTTAAATTTAAATCTTCTATTTTAATCCACTTTTCCATTTGTACTTCACTTCTTTTCTAATTAAAGGTGCATTCTCATTGGTTGATATAACCATTAAAACACTGATTTACAACTAGATTGGGTACTTGGGGGCGGATGCTATCTACCAGGGTACAGTATAACTATCTGCATTTATTGAAGCAATTATAATAAGTTCAGGTTCTTATTGATTGTACATATTTAGTATGCTAGAAAATGATGAATGATTTATTGCTTATTTACTAGAGAATTAACTTTTTTTCTTCATAATTTGCTGCATTGGGTGTGGTAACTGGAATTTAATTAAACACACACAAACAGCAGATACAATTCATTTTTATTAAAGAAAAACAACCTTAAATGTTTGCATACCTAAACTTCTCCTATAAAAACATGATTCACATTTACAATGTGATGATTTAGGAAACAAGGATTTACTGTAGCCAGTGAATTAAACTGAGTATTTCAGGTCAGCCTGGGAAAAATTTCAAATATGCCTAACAGAGAGTGACTGGGGTGTAAATTCCTATCGCCTAGATCTCTTGAAAATTAAACAGTCTCTTAAAGTACATAGGCTGCCCTTCAAACTTTTAAAGGTAGGAGATCTCGTCCCCTCCCTCCTCATTTTTTATCTACAGACTGGAAGAGAGACAAGTTTTCCTCTATTTCAACTCACAATCAATTTATCGACTTTGAATGAATGAGTCCAAATGAAGTTAATATTCCTTCTGTGCCTGCAGAACAGGCCACTGCTGTCCAAAGCTGGTTCCACACTTCAACGACCTCTGGTTGGGTGCTTAGCTAGTGACTTCCCCCAGGTTCAGTGGTGTGACTTGCTTTAAAACATCAGCAGCAAACATACTGCTCCAACGGTCACCTCCCGCCCTGAGAGCTGCTATGGTTGGCACGAGTGGCTGGTGATTATTAGATGCCCAGGTCATAGCAGCATCTTCTTCAGCAGCGAGGCATCTGCCCTGGTACTCTGCTTGATCCAGCCGCCTCTTTCCTACCTACAACTTAACTGTGGCGTTGGGTAGTTCTTTTGTCACGGTCCCTTGAAATTCTGCCCAAATTTCAGCAGCATCAGCAACACAGCAGCAATCTTCCCGCGGCTTGTCCAAGGCTCTGGAAGCAGGTTTCGGTGTATTCGGCATATCTTCTACATTGCTCTCTAGTCCAGTGTTGACTGCTTTGGCTGTGGTAGCGCCATTTATTTGGCCACAACTTTCTTCACATTAGGCCAGTTCTGAACACAGCTCAGAACAGCCAACCACTGAATTCCGCTGTACATCCCGAGGGAGAATTCGTCTGACTCCGCCTCCTCTCGTCAGTGAGGCTGAAGCAGAGTGGTTGTCATGAAAGTATTTTGCAATTTCAGCACAAGATCCTAACTAAAAGATGCATCAAATGAGCACCACATCCATATGTTACAAGTGTCCAGTCCCCTTAGATACCTTCTTCTAGATTTTGTCTCATCTTTGCTACATTTGCAGCAAGTTCTGTGAAAAAGCTACACAACAGACACCCCACCTTCTGCTGTCACACCGGCACTTATTGCTGGATCATTGTGTCCATTGCTCCACCCATAAAGCCGCAGGCCAGGCCTACACTACAAACATACATCAGTATAACTACATCGCTCACCACACCCCTCAGCGAAGTCGTTATACTGACCTATCCCCTTGTGTAGACAGCACAGTGTCGATCGGAGAGCTTCTCCCTTTGAAATAGGTACGGCCTCTCGGGGAGGTGGATTAGCTACGCTGGCGGGAGACGCTCCCCTGTCAGCGTTATAGTGTGTGCACTGAAATGCTTCAGTACAGCAGTGCAACTACACCGCAGTGTTTTAAGTGCAGGCCTGACTTCAGATTAATGACTTTCCTGTCGACGTTCTTTGCACCCTGTTCAGTTTCCTTTTCATACCCTGTATCCAGCAGCCTTCCAGCAATGTCTGCTCTGTCGGGGGCAGTGTAGCCTGGTCAGAATGATTGAACCAGGTCAATGAAAAGTTTGTTCTGAACAAGAGGAAAGGGAGAATTTATTGCTTAAATGAACCCAGTAATCTTTTCATCTAAGGAGTCTGCCTGGAATTTGATGGTCCTGGTTACGGACTCAGCCACGGTTTTGCTGGATGATGAAGAAAGTATTTTTTTCAATATAGGTAATTTACTGCTGACACCTGTTTAGTTGCAGCAGATGATTCTGAAGTTGCAGATGATGAACGTTCACAACCTCTTATGTCTAAGCTGGGCACAGAAACAAAATAATAAAAACAAGTCACTCACCCTTACTGAGCATTACTCAGTGCGCTGCTTTAAAAAAATGGGATTGTAAATGAAAGATTCCTCTTACCGCAGCCGTTTGTACCACTGCTTAAATGATTTAATTTATTCTAAACCTAGTTAATAATAAATCATAAGAATTTTTAAAGTCTTTTTAAACCCTTATCTGTAGCAATATACCAAACAACTTGGAAAAAAAATTGACGATGTTTAAATTCATAAATTCCTAATAAAAATATCATGTAAGAAGTCCAGCAGTAATAGTACAACTATACTTGATAAATACTCCCACAACAAACTAAAATACCAATTATATTCTGAACACTAACATTTTGAAATTCAGAAGCAATCAATCCATTCAAAACACAAACTTCTGATCCTAATCTAAGTTATCATTTATTAGCACACTAAGGATGTGGCAGGCGGTCCATAAGAATGGTGCAAAAATAAGTTTACTAACCAGCTGATCCAGGTTGTTCAGACATGTTCACGTCATTATCTTCGACGTCATTGCCATCTGAGGAGCATTTTCCATAATCCTGTTTCATTCCAACAGCCAAGCCTTACATCTCCTAGAGTCGCACCATTTACATTTTACATGACACCTGCTCCTTTTTCACCCAGCAGTACAGGAACTTCTTGAAAATATTCCCAGGGAGAGTCTCTTTATGACCTGCAGCCATGGGCATTTTTTTCTCCAGTTCCCAGGTGCTGCAATCGGTGCCAGAGGCTGCACTCTGAAAAATACTGTCCCTTCTTCCCACGGCTTTCACACCACTGAGGCTCCTTTCTGGTTGCACACTCTGCTCCGTCTCCCTAGTTACGTAACTTCCCCATCCCTTCCATCCCCAGGAAAACAAAAGAACTAACAACAATCCAAGACTTTTGTTCGCGTAGGCCGTATGCCTTGTGCGCTGCAGTATTGGACGTGTTTAGAGACAGAGAGGGAGGCAGTTCGGAAATCAATGGATTTGTGATTGTCTCTCTCTGTGTGTACACATGCAAGGAGACAGAGCAAGGACACCCACCTGAAGTGCCCAGAACCATCTATCCTGGTTGTTTCTGGGCAGATCAGCTGCAGAGGAAGTTTCCACGGTGGGTGCAGTCATAAATATTCATAATTTGAGAACTGAGCCAATCAAAGCTCAGGTAAGGCGAAGCTATAAAATAGGAGCATGAGACCACCCAGGTGGGCTCAGTGGAGGACACCAGTTAGACACATGATAGTGTCTCCTGCGCTCGGAGGCCAGGTTCCAATGCCTATGTGGACTTTGCCAGTCTTCTGTACAGACCCTGGGGCCCTCACAGGATCGATCCCTTAGTAAAGTATGTGACTTACTCAGACATATTTATAAAACCAGATGTTCCCCACCCCGTTCTTTCTTTCTATAGAAAAGCAACCTTCCACTCAAAAAGTTTTGACAAAGGCTCATGGATTCAGCATATTTATTTTGATGTAAATGTTGTAAGAGATAATAAGAAGTTTAGGCTTTGACATATTTTGTATTAAATTCAGATTTTATTTTAAACAGGGTTAGTTTTTCAAATGAAAAATTATAATTTTAACACAAATGTCAACAAATCCAATTTAAATAAAAGAAATTTGAAATTTAAAAAATCATCAATTTTTATCTGCCCTGGACTGTACAATACGGGATGTTCTGTTCTAGGTGTTTGTAGCAACCATGCACTGGACAGTTAAACTAGGAAGGAATGTGGTCCCTCCTCCATCATCTGCAGTGCCTCACACTTTGGGTGACCAGACAGAAATATGAAAAATCGGGACAGTGCGTGGGGAGTAATAGGAGCCTATACAAGAAAAAGACCCCAAAATCGGGACTGTCCCTATAAAATCGGGACATCTGGTCACCCTATATCACACCCCAGCTGAAATCCTGTGGATCCCCCATTGATTTCCCAAGATGTTCAACATCAGAGCAACTCATCTCAGACTGACACAGACTGAATGAGGCTCCTTTGTCTGCGTGTCTCATATAACCTGAAATCAACTGGTGGGAACTGCTGCTGACAGTCTAGAGCCTGAGCTTGGACTTAACCCCAGTTCTGCGATACGGCAGTTCCAGGTACGTTAGAAGTTAGAATGAATCGGGGGAGGGAGCCTGGGGGGAAGAGTTATTTGTTTTAATGGAAGTTTTTCTAAAATACATGAGGCTCCATGTGTTCAATGGATAGCCTGATCACATGGAAAAAGACGCTGTAACAAAGAGTATGTAGAAATATTTAAAAGAACTCACTGTTGCAGACAGCTTCCCTCCATTCTTCTGAACATACACGACCGAGTCTCGGATCAACAAGAAGAGACTCAGCAGGACATGCTCCATGTCATAGATTCCATACATGCCTTTGGTCAGCCCTTCCAGGGACCGAATATATTCTCTCCAGTAGTTATCTATCTCCACAACGCTGGCCAGGCACCCTTGCATCACGACACTGCAGTATCCGGCACACGGCTTCGCCATCAGTAGCCCTTGGCAATGAGAACAGTACCACATCCTCAGCAGGGCGCGTCCACATTCCTTGCTGAATTTCAAGTGGTCAGTAGTGTTTATGACTTCGATCCCCAGGTTGAGCGCTTGGAGGAAGGCTCGTGTGGCTTGCAATGACTTTGACACCTGGGTCATCATAATCTTGGGGTAGTTACCAAACACCCTGAGGTCCCGCCTTGCTACCCGCAGGCATTCTATCATTTCTCCAGAGGGCTCGGGGAAGCCTGGGTTCATCAAGTGTGAGTAGAGTAAAGGGAACAAGCTGTCAAAAAATTCATTGACCATGTCATTCACATTGATGTCAGAGCCCAGTATGTAGAGCGAGATATCTGTAAAAAGTTCTCCGACAAACTTAAGAGCTTTGGAGCCCATGTTCTGGTAGTGGTTCCTAAACATGGTGTTGGTGTAGTTTCTTGCATGCCGAACTACAATTTCAAAGGCTTCTGAAAATAAAAACAAAACAAGGAATTAAAAGACAAACTCCGAGATGGGACAACAAATACTATAATATCTTTGTTGCGAAGACTGAGGTCCTATTTACACAGTTCATCCACTGACTCAAATCCACATCTGTAGCTGTCACGGCTAGGGTAGAACTATATCATATCAGGGGGGGGTGTAAGATCTGAGGAGTCTATAAACTCCTTAAACACAAGTTATGTTTCAAACAACAAAAGCAATGATCTAGTTACATTTAGCTTTTAAAGAAAATATTGACTACAAAAGTGGGCCAGGATTGCAAGTTTGCTCTCTCTCTCATATTGATTTGAAATTAACAGAAACTCTACATCAAGTCTCTTCATTTAAGATGGATACGTACCTGACACCAAACTGTTCAGTATGTCAAATCAGGAAATATTAAACACTGGCATTCTACCATGGAAAGCGAAATACAGTAAAACCTCCATTTAACGGACTAATTCGGGCGAGGGGGTGTCCGTTAAATCAAAAAGTCCGTTATTTAATAATAAAAAAAAATGAGCTGTCGGAGCAGCAGCCCGCCCGCCACAGGGCCGGGGCGGCAGCTTTGTAGCCCGCCCGCTGCCAGGATCCGGGCGGCAGCCGGGAGCCGTCAGCCAGCCCGCCCGGGTCCTGGCTGCTGGGACCCGGGTGGCAGCCGGGAGCCAGCAGCCAGCCCGCCCGCTGCCTGGACCTGGGCGGCAGCCGGGAGCCGGCAGCCAGCCCGCCCGCTGCCTGGACCCGGGCAGCAGCCGGGAGCCGGCAGCCAGCCCGCCAGAAATGGATCAGGAATGCATCAGACTTGCTCAGAAATTTTGTCCGTTGCATCCGAAGTCCGTTAAATCGAGGTCCGTTAAATCGAGGGTTTACTGTACTTATAGGTTCATAGAGGATTTAACTTTCTGCCCTGATTCTTCTTTAGAAGGGGTTTTTCTGGGCACTTTAATTATTGTGAAAGGTATCAGGGTCTAGATTCTCTGCTAGCGTACATTGGCACAGCTCCATTGACTTCATTGGATTCATACCGGTTAAGTATCCAGTTCCACCTCCTCCCCCTTGGAAAAGGAGTTTATCCATAGAACAGGCCAATGAAGGAGCATTTCTAGAAAGAAGGCAGCTAAGTATCCATCGCTGGTCCCTCTGCGGAAACAACCGGCAATGATGCCAAACAGGAGGGTGAATTTTTGTGAGGCTCACCATTAGGTTCTGAACTGAGACCACCAATTAGTTCAGACAGACCAGAAAAGGCTACCTGGTACCACTGAATTTCACTGTAGCCCTCTAAACCACATTAATTTCACATTCTTCTTCTTAAGTTAAATGTTAAACAAAATTCCATACGCTCATGAAAATGTAAGAATGGCCAGACCAATCATCCGTCTAGCCCAGTACCCTGTCTGCTGACAGCAGCCAGAGGCTTCAGAGGGAATGAACAGAACACGTCAATTTTGAGTGTTGTCCAGCCCCACTTCTGCAATTGGAGGTGTAGGGTCACCCTCACCGATCAGTGAAGTGCTGCTGAAAGTATAATGGGGCTCGCCTCAAAAAAAAACTTTCCATGTGTGACATCCTCTGCAGAAAATACTCTTCCTTTCCTTTCTCTCCAAGTCCTCCCCACACCTTGCCCACCCCACCCGTAGCCAACTGCCCAGGTTTTGGTGGCTCCATGCATGACACTTCTCAGTTGAGAGAAAAATCAGGGATTCTTCTATCCGCATTGTCCCTTCAGCAGTGGGACAGGCATGGGGTAGGAGTTGGGAACCAGTCCCTTCGGCAGGCCCCAGAAAGACATGGTGAGAGATGACACGTGTACACACACCCTGCATCTCTAGAGATGGGGGGAGGCAGCTGGAGGCTGCTGCCGTGGTGGTGGAAGGTACCAGGCGCTTGTTTGGAGATTGGGTGGGAAGGACAGGAGTTACCTGGCAGATCTGGATGTGATGGGGAATTGCCAAGGGCAGTTAGCTGAGGGGTGGGGTTTATGTGAAAGGTGTTTGGGGAGTTGGCAGGCTTGCTAGGCAACTTGGAGGTTACTGAGAGGGGAATGGGCAGAATAGGGGAGGGAATGGGGTAATGGAAAGGGCCCCTGGCATCAGTGGAGCCAGTGGTTTTTCCTAGGCCGTGGCAGTGCAAATTCTGCCTTCGACCTGCTCTAAGTGCTACTCATGTGACCAGGCACCAGCGGGATGAGGGCAGCGACCTGCCAGAAGGAAGGGAGAGAGGCTACCTGGTGGGCTGGAGAGCAGGTGGGCACAGTCCCCAGGTGGTCTCTCAGCCAGGAGGGGTGGCAGCCATGTCTCCCCCTGTGCCTCTCGAATCATCATCCTGTCCCCTCCCCAGCACCTCACATGGGGTAACAGGTGGGTGACCCCAAGGTCTTTGCCTGCTGGGGGACTAGTTGGGTGGGCAGCAGGTTACCTCTCAATGGCTGTTGGTGTGGGAGGGGGATAAGTCCAGGGAAGGCAGCAAGCAACAAGGCTGTGTAACATGCTCACCGAAATATTAATGTTTCTTTGTTTGAAAAGACAACAACACTTCCCCCCTTGGGCTCATTACAAGTTTTTCCATGTGGTTTTATTGTTCAGATGAAGTTATCTGGAGAGGATTCAATATAGTAGTTAGACATCTGTATTCAGGGCCAAACTGCCTTCAGATATACACACACACAACTCCCATTGACTTCATGAAGGCTGCATAGGTATTTCTGGAGTCAAAACTCCACATTTTCCCAATCCTCTCTCCAGGACCCTGCATGTATTTCCTTCACACCATGGAACAGGACTCATTAAAAGCACCTCCGGCAATAGCCTCACTTAGCAGTTGTGAGGTAATTGTATACCTATCAGTATTTTCCTGCTCAGATGTTATCAAGGTGATATATCCCCAGTTCCACTCTCTCGGTATGCAAGTGCACAAGCTAAAGAGGAGCAGATCTCCCTGCAGACAGAAATGTAAGTCTTTGTTATGCTAAACAAGTACATTGTTCTAGGTCCCTCGTCCTCCAGGGTGCTATTAATAAAATGATAAAAATAACTAACAGCCGCTTGGTTCACAGGTCGCTGACACTTCGCAGAATAACAGCTTTGATCTGCCTCCCTCTGGAAACACGAATCCAGGCTCCATTTGCATGAAAATTATTCATGTTTAATAATTGAAGGAAATGTTAAATTTTTAATCCATAGTGTTCTTCTCCCATTTGTTAAATCTGTGTTGGAGCAGAATGGAAACCGACAAACACTGGCTCTCGATACCATGGGATCACAGGTTACCTCACTGTTCCACAAGATGGCTGCTGTCAGCTAGATCAGCGACCAGCCCTCTGCCAGGAGATGGGCCCATGTGGGGGAGGGGCACTATCATATATTTAAGAGATCGTTCCTTACACTGTAAGGGCCTCAGGGCATGGATTGTGTCTTGATCTGTGTATATACATCACTTATCAGGCCCCCCATCTTGATTGTGATCTGTAGACACTACCACGATATAAATCTTCAATTCTATGCAACAAGCTACAGTATAAGAATGTTAAGGCTGAAAATTGGTCCCCCTCTCATCATGCACCCTGCGCAAGGGGCCCTACAGAACCCATAGCGCATGTGTCATAATGTTCCTGCACAAGGAGGACAAGTGAAGGTTGAACCAGTAGAAACGTCTGAAAAGATGAGTTTCTTTAAATAGGGCATGGAGATGAAGAAACTTTTCTTTTTTATTCTCAGAAACACGGCGAATAGCGTCTGCCTTGACAAAAACTACAAAGCACCTTTCGGGCCAATGTCTTTGAGAGCCTTGTATAACCTATACCAAGTTTTTCATGCTGTGTCTCACCGTTCACTTTTAACCTCTTCGCAGTTGGTTGCCTCAGAAAAGTCGTCCTTCTGTTTTCCCATACCTCTGTGCTTTGCAAGCCAGCATCAGAGCTAGGGGAATCGTTACTGATTAGAAAATATTCCAAACTCCTATGCAAACCTCCTACAGCTAGGGATGCTTGAGAGAGGAATCAGGGACAGCAGCGTAACAGACGAGCAAGCACTCAGAATCCCGCTGCTTTAAGGTCAAGAGGCTTACTTAATTTTTTTCATAACAACTGCAAAAGAGTCTCTATTTTTTGTTTCTTGGAACCTTTGTGTTTACCCCTTTGAGAATGTGATCGGGAAACTGAGGACACATTTCAGGGCCTTGATTGGCATCCTGCTGCCACGTTAGGAAATTTTAAAAGCTAACCAGTGAAGGCTCACAGATCCAAATGATCCTTCCCCAGCTCCCTGCTAAAAAAACACCACCACATTTTCTTTTTAAAATATTTCTCCAAAACCCCAGCTAGTTTTAAAACTGGCGCCAGCAAGTGACCCACGGTCAAATTCCAAGTACTTCAAAGAGGAAAAAACTTTTGAGCTTCTATCCCCTGTGAGCTCACAAGGATGGATCAGGAGGGAGAGTGGAAGGGAGGTGTCATGCTGCAGATCCCCGGACTTCTTATTCCCAACAAATTCCGTGACTTGGGTGTGCTGATGGTAAAAGTAGCCCTTCCCAGGACAAGGGGTGGTTGAAACGCTTGCAACTTTAATTGGAGGAAGATAGCTTTAGAAAGCTAAATAAAACTGTCTGAAAGACATCTTCTAAGTAAGAGACCAACTCAGGGTGGCTTTCAGGTCTAACTACAGCACAATGTTCTATAAACAGAACAGTGACAAAAATCCCTGACATCTGACAGCAGTGACACAAATGTTGTGCTTGGAGATGCCCTCAGAACTTCCAATGGACGTGGGTATCAAAGGACAAAATATGGCCCACCAACTCTTTAAGGGGGAAGTTCTATTTCAGGTATCACCATAAATTCCGAAAGGCACAGACAATACATCTTGATCATGCTGTGCAATTTTTAATCTGCTTTTAAACTATTTCACTTAGAGGAAATAACTGTATCAAACACCAGGTGTTATATATGGCCCTGGATCCATCTTTCTGGTGTCAGTGGATCACAGTTATAACCTAATGACCTGATCACAGGCCACAATTCAGGAATGTAACCCTATTCAGGGCAGTAGATATGCATATGCTAAATGTAAAAATATCCAAAAGTGCTTTACAAACAGATATGCAAATTTAGGGTGACCAGACAGCAAATATGAAAAATCAGGATGGGGTGGGGGGGATAATAGGAGCCTATATAAGAAAAAGACCCCAAAATCGGGACTGCCCTATAAAATTGGGACATCTGGTCACCCTATGCAAATTATACACTGAGGTCACTTTTGTCCAGCACTGCGTCCAGCTCTGGGGTGAAACATGGGAGTGGTTTAACAATGCACTATGACACTTTTGGTCAGAAGTAAAGAACACTGCTGTACCCCGTTGAAATATGGCGGGAATTCAGACCGAATGTTAGCAACTGTGTTATCAGTTGGGGGCCAAGCCCTCGGCATCACCTTTGGTGCACTTTTGCTGTAGGATCCCTTGTCTATGGTAATACAAATATAAAGGGCAATTTGTTGTGAATGGCAGAGTATATGCTTACAAAAAAAGCTGGCCTCTTACTCTACAGTGCAGGTAGCAGGCAACAATTGGTTTGAATGGACATACTACTTATCCAGTCAGGCCTTTCATCCAGAAAGTTAAGGAGAATTACTACTAGGCTCAGGTACTGTGAGGCATGACGCCAAAGTCTGAATGACTTCAGCTACTTAAGTGCAATAACTCCCCAGAACCACATCGCACTGAGTGTCAGATTGCCATTACGAAATGGAAATGATCAAAAAGAAAATAAGTGTAAAAGGTCATAACAGTCCATTGAGTGGGGAGTATTGACATAAGCATGAAATCACCCTGCTCTCAGCTCAGCTCATAAAAATATGTGGCTTAATTGAAAAACCAGCTTTTCTGAAAAGGGTAGGTGCTCCCTTGAGCTGCAGCTACTTAAAACGACTGCTGCAGGAGTCAGAATGGCTCAGGATTACACTGGCAGGATCTTGCAGGCGCCGGCAGAGTTCAGAATCTTGTGTGGTTGTAGGACACAGGGTGTGGGAGAGAGAGACAGGAGAAACTGGGTTTGGAAGTCGATTAGGTCCCAAAATGGAGTCCAGCAACAAAGGCTCAGAAGCAAAAGACAGGACCTGGCAATCTTTCTACAAGGGACTGAGAACAATATGGCTGCTGGGAATGTTGAAGAGGTGCCAAGGAATGATGATACATTTGTTAAAATCAGAGGGGCAATAAATCTGATCCAGAATTACACAGTTCCAATGTACTTACCTCAGATCATTCTTTCTCCCTCTTTATAGTCGCAAAACAGACACCACTGAAGTTTCCCTGTATAAACCCTAACAAACCTACATAAGAAAGCCATTAAGGTGACAGCTAACTGCTCAAAAGTCAGGAAATGGCAACAGTAAAGGTGCACTTGTAACTTTAATCTTGCCTCTTGTGCAGATTGATTACAATGCTCTTGACTATATGGTCCAAGATCATTTCTCTATTAACACAAAACCTTCAACTACCTCAGATTCACATGCACAGCATTTCCTACTCAATATATACCGAACAGAATCCACTGAAGCTGTTTTATTTACAAGGTGGACAAAGAATGAGGGGACAACTCGGGCAGAGCCTACTGCATGAGCCATCCATTGAACGTGGTGCATCTTGCAAATCTGCAGAAAAAATTGCGTGAGAGTATGCGATCCTAAAGATGGAGACCATCCCAGTGTATGAACACAAAGGGACAGCGTGAAGACTGCATGTGCAACCTTAACTTTAGCATTTCCCTCCGTAAAATAGAAACAGCACAGCACTGTAGCTAGGTAAAGTCAACACTATACCATCTTTGATTGACCTCACCTAGCTACATGGCAGTGAAAACTACAAAGCCTTGTCTCCACTAGGATTTTATAGCTAGATTGATCCCATGGTGAAAAACCCACACCTTTTTTGGCAGTGATATGCCATTTAAGACTACGTCTTTAACACTCCTCACTCGCATTTATTTAAACTTGTCTTTGAGTGGGTCACACATTTTCCATAATTGCCATGTCTAACTTTCCTGCAGTTTTGCTGCTTAGCCACATCACTGGATGGCAAACTTTAATACTACATCGAATATTTCCTCATTCTGAAAAGATTACTATTTTTACATGTTCATCAACGCTGCATGAAAAAAAATCAGGACAGAGAGGAAATTAAAAATCTGATGATTTTTTCCTATTAATTTGTCAAAAGGGGTGTGCTGTTCTGTCCCATTTAGTGGCACCGAGCCCACTTAGAGAGAGATTAATGAGTTTGCTCTACAGCCTTAACTAATAGCCATGTGGCTTTTAGCTTATGCAGTAGAGGCTCGTGCATTAAGGTCCCAGGTTTGAGCCCACCTGCCAACAACCGGGGTCTGTTGGTGTTATACTCACACAACCTTAAGCATAGCGGTTACCATTGTTCCTGCTGTACAAACATAACTAAACCCTTAGGCTGTCAGATTCTGTAAGCCTTTTAAGTAAAGATATTCCAAATCAGCTAGATCTTTGTCCATGGTTTTCACGTGGTTAACTTGCTTTGCACCTTGTTTAGGAAAAATGCTTTTCTGAAACGTATTAACCCCTGACAGTGCAAAAGACAAATCCTGCAGTCCTTCTTTAGACCAAATATTCTCTGAAGTCACTCCTTGAGACCTGATCCTGTGAACACACAAGGAGCTTTACTCACATAAGTTACTTACGTGTATAAACATTTGCATAAATGGGACACTCGACCAGCTTTCAGTTATGCATTGCAAGAACAAACAGATTGTGTTTTTCTTTACAAGTGCATTTACTTTCCTAGCTCTGACGCATAAAATATTACTAAACATAAAACAGATTTTGGAGACCTTATAAGTGACACTGCCCCTCCCCCCCCCCCCCCCCCAAATGTATCATGACTATAGATCACATGTTAACAATGGGAAACATTTCCCAACATATGACATTTTTTCGTTTAGCTTTGGTTATAATGTGCAATTTAACTTAAGGAATTATTTTTGATTCACAACAGCCTTTTTGTCTCTGATTTCTGTCCTCTCTTCTTCAAACATGGAAATAAATACAATAAATAAATACAGGCCAAAGGATGGCTAATTTATACACAGTGGTTAGAGAGTACCCAGCAGCCTCCCTAGAATTAGGGTATCCTTCTTCCATGGGTTTGTGTCTTGGCTGTTTCAGACTGCATCAGAAACTCAAGTGGGGATTTTCCAAGGAGACTGTCAGTTAGAAGCCAAACTCACATTGAAATTTGATGAGACTTGGGCACCTAACTCTTTTTGCCCTTTTGAAAAACCCAGCCCCAGTGAACAAATAATAAACCCAGAGGCAAATTTTAGCGTTTTTAGGATTCTTCTGCTTTACCTTACGCCGGCTCATTAGTAGTTTTCTCTGCTGATTCCCACTTTCTGTCACCTCAGCATGTACGTTTACACTCGTTCTGATCACCCAGAAAATGCCAAATCAGTTCAAATTTCTCTACCTTGTCACTGACGCTCCAGTTTCCGTCAACACTGAACCAGGCCCTGGGAATTGCTTAGACCATGGAAGAGATCTTCATGACAACCACTAATTTTGCTTCAGGGTTAGAAAGTTGGAGAAAAATTCACCAGTGAAATTAATTTACTCAACACAGCACTTAGCCCCTTTCCCTGCTCTTTCCAAAGCCATATTTCTGAAATCGGTCAAGGCCGCATATACTTTTCCTTGTGAATGCTTCAGTCGAAGCAAAATGTATTCACCAGGGGAAACTTGACTATTCATCATGAAAATGTCTAAACATTTTGCTTTCTGTCAATTTGCCAAAAAAATATAACTTCTGGACTGGGAATATTTTTGCACTGGTCTAGGCTGGAGGATGTACCCAAAGCAAACATCATATGGAAAGAGTGACAAAGCAGGAAATACTTGTTCAATATATCTGATGAACTAGACAACTTCAGACTTATTGCTCAGGATTGTATTACAGAAGCACACGGACAAAACCCTACTAAGAGAGCAACAGCGGTTGACAAAAATAACCAGGCGGCTAGAGGAACAATATCTATGATCCAGTGCTGGTCATTTTTCAAATTGCTCAAAATATTTAGTTACAAACTTGGAAATGGTCTGCAATATACTGAGTCAAAAGGAAGAACGGCAGTAGTAAAAGAAAATTCAACAGACTTGTTCCTTTCGGATTTACACTTTAGTTTTTAAAAAGGACAGCCTCCAGATAGACAAGGCTAAAGTTATGCCTCTTATATGTGGCATAATATTTTTACATCATCTGTAACATTATTGAAAGTCACCAGATGGTGCTACTATTTCAAATGGTCTTTTCAATTTTGTTTCTCTTAATGCACCGGGTGTTCGATCTTAGAAAAATGCTGTTTGTCAGCTGTGGTGCAGTTCTTTTTCTGCTACTGCCAACCCCAAACTTTTTTTTTTTGTGTGACTCAGGTCCCAAAAAAATCAGGTGATTGTTTAGCCAATCATGAGAAATTAAAAAGCAACAACTTTTGGGTTGTTTGATTTGCTTTCTGGTGTCTGAGTTGGGATAGGATTGTAGTGCTTTTCTCTGCAGTTCTTAAGCTAATTCTGGTGGGTGGGTAGTAAGTGGTTGCCATTAAAAAGTTAAGCCAGCTACCATACAGCAATATGCCTACCTTTCCCTATGGCCAGAAGAGGGAACAGGAGTCAGAGTAGAACTGCAATAAATACAGACTTTTTTTCAGAATCAACTGCTACATATTAAAATGTACAAGAATCCCATTTCTTGTTATCAGAATAGCCTCACGGTGAACAAAGGATCTTTGTAAATTTCGACCTAGTGCCCACTTGCTAAGACAGAACAATGCGCTATTTGCATGCATGTTAATTCCCATGATGAAAGACGGATGCTACCAATCTGGATTCCCTCTTCTCACACTTGTCATCACACAGGTTGTAGTTATCTGGTTTCACATGTACAGCAAAAACCGTTTTTAAATCACTGTTGAATTCCTTGAATCAGTTTCATCTCATTAATGGACAGAACTAGAGAAAGTTTAAAAAGATACATTCCTGTGGCCTAAAAATTTATGTAGCTTTTCTCTGGTCTAATTAACATACAGTGTTACAATGAACAGAACAAGTCCTGACTAATTTTTACGGTTTTCTGTAGGAGGAAAAATCTTGTCATAATTTAGTACATTAACATGGAAAGAAAACAAGAGAGTTGTGTCACCAGTCAATTCTTTAAAAGGCTGAAAAACAAGTTAGCAAAAATAAAAACCTAAGTAAAACTAGTTAACAGCGCCAGCCGCTTCCACTGCTCTGTTCAAAAACTACGGTCTCAGTTCAGCAAGTATATAGACTTTAGACTCAGACTTTAAGGCCAGAAGGGACCATTGTGATTATTCTAGTCTGACCTCCTGCCCATCGCAGGCCACAGAACCTCACTCACCCACTCCTATAACAGACCCCAATCCCCAGGCTGGAGTTACTGACATCCTGAAATCATGGTTTAAAGACTTCAAGTTACAAAGAATCCACGACTGACAGTAGTTGAAACCTGCAAGCGACCTGTACCATAGGCTGCAGAGGGGAATGAAAACCTCCCCGGGTCTCTGCCAATCTGACCTGCGGGGAAATTCTTTCCTGACTCCAAAAATGGCGATCAGTTAGACAATGAACATGTGGGCAAAACCAGCCACCAGGCACTGGGAAAGAATTCTATGCAGGAACTCAGAGCCTGTCCCATCTAGCCTCCTATCACAGACCAATTGGGATATTTACTACTAGTAGTCAAGAGACCGGCTTCATGCCATTGTGGGCGGCTCATCACACCATCCCCTCCATAAAAACATATCAAACTCAGCCTTGAAGCCAGTTAGGTATTTTTCCCCCACTGCTCCCCTTGGCAGGCTATCTCAGAACTTCACTCCTCTGATGGCTAGAAACCATCATCAAATTTCAAGCCCAAACTTGTTGAGGACCAATTTATATCCATTTGTTCTTGTGTCCATATTTGGCACTTAATTTAAATGATTCCTCTCTCTCCCTGGCATTTAACCCTCTTATGTATTTATAGACAGCAATCATATCTCCCTTAGAGTTAAATTAAACAAGCCAAGCTTGTTGGGTCTCCTCTCATTAGTTAGGTTTTCCATTCCTCAGATCATCCTAGTAGCCTTTCTCTGCACCTGTTCTAGTTTGAATTAATCTTTCTTCAATGTGGGAGACCAAAACTGCACACACTACTCCAGATGAGGTCCCACCAGTGCCTTGTATAATGGTAAGAACATGACCCTGTCTCTGAAAATATATAGCTTTAATCACATAAGTAGCCCATCTACTTCAATGGCACTAATCCAAGACCTAAAGTTACACATGTGCTTAAGCACCTGGCCGAAGCGGGGTTGAACTGAAAGTTTGCATGACCGTTGCCTACTCCTACATACGCAAAAACGTGTATTGAACATTCACATCCCTTTTGGTCTGAAAGCCTGTAATCCCTGCATTTTCTGAGCATAATATGGTGTAATCCAAAAACAAGATCTAATCTCTACCAGTGTTTTAAAAGGAGCACTGAATAAATCGAAGAATTTGAATTTGTGACACATCACTCCATCCGGGATTAATCCTGAAACGCTGCTTCGTTTAGTGTTTGCAATGTGCATGTCATTTTCTGCTGCCTTGCTGATGTTTATAAGGGTCTCCTCTGCAGATAAAGCCACCGTACATGCCCAGACTCATTCCTGCTCTCCACTCCTTGTGTGGCCTCTTCGGCAATTGTACACAGGTAAGATACTTACGAATGCCTCCCTGACACCTGACCAGAGACCTGCCCTCCCCCAGCTGCCACTATGCCCAGGCAGGAATCTGGAAAGGGAGGAATTCAGCTCCCCCTGGACTTGTTCCTTCACCAGTTAGAGTCTTCTCCTAGCCCCATGCAAGAGTCCACAGAGCTGAGGAGCGAGATGGGGAGCTCCCCAACTGCTCCCCCACCTTCTCCAGTTCCCAGTGATCCCCAGCCCATTGCAAGGGAACAGCAAAGGAGGAGTTCCTACCGCAGCTCCCAAGCTCACCCCGTAAACTCATGTTACACCCCAGCCCGACACAGGGGTCCTGGCAAAGGGACACACTTTCTAGCAAGCTGCTGACATTATATACCTGGGTCTCTGTGCACCTCTGGTAAAGTCAGGTTACAGGGAGAAACAGGAATAGGTACAAAAGACAGAGCTTACGGTGGAAATGTATTGAAGGGGATAAAGAGGATAGGAGAAGGTGGAGACCAAGAGCTAGCAGAGGCATGGCTTGGGGCAGTAAAGACATGCCTAAAGAGTGTGCATCCTACCGCACTCCCTCCTCGCCCAAGTCATGCCACCCTGCCTATCCTGCTATCTTTAGTCTCCCACTGCCAGAGAATTTCACTGACACATGTAGCTACCCACCATAGCATGGACGCGGCCTGCGTTTCACTATGGCGTGTAGCTACACACACTCTACCTGCCACTGGGACACGGTGCAGACGTAGCTATAGGGTTCCAAGTAGCTGGAACAGAAGGCAGGGTGAGTGCACTGAGTTGGCTGTTCTGGCTTCACTTTTGCAACAAGTGTGGCCAGCCCCTCTCTGACATCCCTCCTAGTGACACCCGGACACCACCAAACTGAACTACAACCAGGAACCTTCAAGAGCCCTCAGCCTAAGTTTGTCTGCACCTCAGGCAGGTGCACAAGGTAGGAATAAGGGCTCCCTGTATCTTCTCCCCCACCCGCTCATCCGCACTGGAGCAGCTACGCTCTGAATCAATCTTTTCACTAAGAGCTAAGCAAAAAGTTTGAAAGCAAGTGCCTCTGATAGCTGCAGCTAACTCTTCCTCTGATAATTATTATTCTCATCAGAAATGTTCTTCCCCTAATTATATCTGCCCATCCGCACCGCAGGCTCAGAAGCCATTTATTTTTAATTGTTCGGTTCGGACCGTCCCCCACATTTTGAAATACAGTCCCTGAAATTTCTAATAAAAATACTGTGTGTTAACATCTCATTAGGCCCACTCAGAACACGGAAAATGTGTTTCCATTATAGCCTAGGCAACCGTCTGACTGCTAGGCAATTAACCTCACTGTAGTTCATCCATTTATTATTGATATCCCACATAAAGAAACTTTGTTATGTTGCGTTAAGGTCGCTAGACTTCTCCAGCCCCCAACACAAGATAGTAAGAGCCAGGAAGTAAGCGGCGGAGTCAGCTTCCCAACATTTGCATCTCAGTCTCTGAAAACTCCCCTTCCACCTCCCAGCCCATGTCTCTCTGACCTCATCTGGAGCAGCCAGTGGGCAACCTTAGCTCCAACCATGTTTACTGCTATGGGCCACATTCTGAGCGGGTGTAAATCAGTGTACTTCCACCACTGGAGCTAGGGAAGTCTTATTCCTGTTTTACGGGTGGGGAACAAACAGAGTGCAGTGAAGCAGCTTCCTCACGGCCAGATGGAGAGCCAGTAGGAATACTGGGAACTGACCCAAATTGCCTCAGTCCCTGTCCACTGCTTTAACCATAAGACCATCCCACTATCAACACTCACCTAATTTCCAAGGCATCCAAATTCCACTCTCCACACACTATGTTAAAGCAGAGCAGCTACACTGAAGTTACTCCGGATTCACCCCAGGACAACTGGGAGCAGAATTTGGCCCCGAAGATGCTGGATGGGACAGGAGTCACCAAGGGGAGCTTCTGGCCTTTGGTTGTTGGCTAAGTAAAATCAGTATCAGCTACATCAACACCGCCACTGAGATCAGCCAGCCGCCGGTTTACAGCTGCGTCACTGTGGCTGAGTGCTCTCACAGAGCTGAGCTTTCACAAGTTATCAGAGATTATTTTAGTCAACACGGGCACTTAAGGGCAAGGATTTAACTCCTTCTATGAGCCAATTGTCGCACGCACGGAGAAGCTTTGGCTGCTGAGAGCACAGAGAAGGGGAATAAAATCTCCTCCCGTGAGAACACTCCTGAGGTTCAGCCCATATTAACAGCAGCCACTCTAAAGCCAGACGCGGGAAAGTAAACAGGATGCTACTGAACAACAGCAGCAGCAACTCGCTCATCTCCAGGCCTTTCCATGCAGGGATCTCGGAGCACTTCACAAACATTAATTAGGCCGCAGCTTGTCTTGTCGGCGTTTCCCTCGTATAACGGGCTCAATGGGACATCAGTTGGATCTGGGGTTTTACCCCTAAATCCCGGGCACAGATTTAATACTAGAGAGTCTGATCCTGCAATCCTGACTCAGGCGAGTAGTCTCCCTGCAGTCAATGGGCCTACTCCCAGGAATAAGGATTGCATGGCTGGGCCCCCAAAGTTCTACTGTTCCATTCTCTTTTACAGGTTATTATATGGCCTCTTCTTACCCCTGGGACTGTAGAGCTGTGAGGAAGCTGACAGGACGCCAGCAAATTCCTGTCCCAGCCCTCCCGCTAACTAGGAAAGCATTACACTCATGCTGACCACGGTGGTTGGTCACAAGCTGCCCACTGGCGGGGGACATTTCCTCCTAGGATCCTGTAGCAGCTCCAGCCTTCTCACATCCTTACATCCACTGTCCTGTCCCATGGCCTATGAGAGGGGCACTGTAACGGGTCGAGGACTCCCCACTGTGCGCCTCCTGCTGGATAGTCTGGGAATTAGCTCAGTTCTCAGTGGAGCGCCCTCCTCGGGTGGTGTCCCGTCCGTCTCTTCCTCTCCGTTTCCCTCTGTTAGCATCTGGACTCGCGCTGCTTCTCACGTGCTTCGTCCTCTTCAGGGCACTGCCCTCCGGCAGTACCCCCACGTCCACACCTCACCCCCTTCGGGGGGGGGGGGAGTTTCAATAGTCCCTCAGCTGTCCAGCTGCGGTAGTCAGCCACCCCAAGTCAAACCCCTTCTGGCAGGGGTCGGGTGTAGGCTGTAGAGGCCACTCCCGCAGCCAGATGCAGTCTAAGGGGAGAAGGGGGGGACCCAGACCTGCCCTCTACTCTGGGTTCCGGCCCAGGGACCCTTTGGAAGCAGCTGTCCTGCCCTCCTTCTCTTCTCCAGTCTCTTGTACTCTCTCCCTGGGCCACTTCCCCTGCGGCCCCTCTGCACCGGATGGCCCCTCTCTCAGGGCCGGCAGCCTGGCAAGTAACCAGGACAGTTCCCTTCTGCTCCCCCCGGGCCTACCCAGCACTGCTCTGTCCCTGATGCTGCAGCTCCTCTCCCAGGAGCCAGACCTTCCCCCTTGAAGGTCCAGGAGAGACTGCCTGCCCTTCTCCTGGGCAGCCTTCTTATAGTGCCTAGCCAGCCCCTGGTTGTCTAAAGTGCTTGGGGAATCTGTTCAGATCCCAGAGGCTAGGGCATGTCCACTACCCTTTGAAGGAGTGGCAAACTAGTTAATGAGCTTACACCGACAAAGAAGGTTTTGAGCAGTGCAAGATGGGGCAAGGCTGGGTTTCGGGGATCTGCTGGTGTCTCCCTGTGAACAGCTCATGAGTAGCTGTAAAAGCCTGCCTACACTTTGGGTGTGCCTTCGCACGCTACCAACTGTGTGAGAGCGAAGCCTAAAGGGGCTGATGGTCACTAGCAGAGTAGTGTGAGAGGTACCCATGTCTGGAGTGTTTCGGGGGACGCAGCAGTTCCACAGTCCAGCTTTAACCCGGGAGGGTGTCATCATTCCACAGGTTAATTACACATGGAGTAGTTAAAAAAACAACTTCGTTTTGAATGTCCCCTTATTATGAGAAATGTTCAACAGGAGGCTCCCAGCTGACTTCTCTATGGCATTCATTAACCCTGGGTGCTTTACCCCGGCCCCATCTCTAAACTAAGTTGGTCCAACCTTTTCTCTTGTACGGCAGTCTCTCTATGGTGCTAATTACTATTGTAGGCCCCTTTGTATTTATGCTTTCTCTCTTTTGAGACAAAGCAGCAACCCGTATTCCAGGTGAAGGCAGAGCATTGATGATTTTTTGCTTGCAAAAAGGGATGCATTTGATACTCCCTTCTCAAATGTTTTAACTGAATAAATGTTTTAACGCTCTAACAACCACAACAGGTACACTAGAAAAACAAAAAGCAGCTTTTTGACGAGGGGCTCCAGTACATAACATATTTTCGGTGGTTTTATTCCCCAATATTTGGATTCGGCAGCGCAGCCATTTTGAATTGGCGTGAGGTATGTCTCTCTTGTGGAACTTGTTCTTCCTAACAACAAACAATATTCTGCTCTGTGTATGACAGATGTGGGGATGCTTAAGAGGGTGTTGAAAATTTAATAAAGGGGAAGTTAAAAATGCAAAGAGTCAATGCTGGAGTAAATGTCAAAAGGACACAAGTCTCTTTAAAAGAATCATGGGAATAGGGTTGAGTGAGGGCACCAAAAAGAGAGGTGTCCATGACCCAGTATTACTAGGGGGTGCCTGGGAAACCAAAAGGGAAATGATACATACGCAACAGGAGAGATGGAGGCATTCGTCCCTCTCCTGCAGCTCCCAGGGAGCTCTGCTTTACACAGATGGTGAATTAACAGTAACAGTGAGACGTTAGTTACCACTCTCAGGTAGCGCTGCCACCTTTCTAATTGCACAAAACCAAACACCCCTGCCCTGATGTCCCGCCCCCCACTTACTCCATCCCCACACCGTCTGATGCTCCCCCACCCTCACTTGGCTCATTTCCACCAGGCTGGGGCAGAGATTTGGAGGGCATAGGGGGTGAGGGCTCCGGCTGGGGGGAGGGAGTGTTTGCTCTGGGGTGGGGCCATGGAGGAGGGGTTTGGGGTACAGGAGGGAATTCCAGTCTGAGGCAGGGTGTTTGGGCTGAGGTGTGAGCTCTGGAATGGGGCCAGAAATGAGGGGGTCAGGGTGTGGGAGGGGCTTTAGGGTAGGAGAGGGGGCTGGGTGCAGAAGGGGGCGCAGATTCCAGCTTGGGGTGCAGGCTCCAGGGTGGGACTGGGATGAAGAGTTCGGAGTATGGGAGGGGGTTTGGGCTCCAAGATGTCTGGGTGCGTCTTAAGTTAAGTGCCTGGAGGGGGGGGAAGAGCCTTGTCCTCCGCTCATTCATGCTGACCATGAATCTCATTCCCAGGGGGATGAAGGAAGAATTTGTTATTTTACCTTCTCTCTCTAATGTGCAATTAGGGAACTAAGTGACGGAGCCTCTGCCAGCCAGCAATTTACAATAAAGAACAACATTTCAGAGGGATATTTGTGAAGGATTTTCAGTCGTTTTTCTACCTGATTACCCCTGTTCTAGCAATGCCATGGCCTCAGTCCTGGTACCAAAGCCTAAAATGAGGATCTAAGAGTAGTTTTAAAACTCTGTGTTGCTCTAACATGGTATGGTGACACGCTGCCCAATTTGTCCACATGACCTGGCTTTGCTAAACAGTGATCCAGGGAAGTAACAAGGAGCACAACAGTTGGAAAGAGAAGCAGCCAGAGGACGTGAGAATACACTAGAGAGTGTCTGTGGGGCTGGGAAGACGCTTTTAGCAGTCTGCCTTAATCAACAGCACGAGCCATGTGGAAACACGGCTTGGTTTGGGAAAATGGCTTTTGTCCAGGTCATCCCAACAACTCAGGCCCAGTTGATTTGGAGTAAACTGTAGTTATGGGGCATGGATTCGTTGCCAATGCAAAAGCTTGCAATCCTTGTTCAGGCTCCTGGGGTCATTAGGAATCTGTACAACAGAAAGTAGGAGGAACATTGCTGATCTACACATGAAGTAGCCTGGGTTCAAAGTGATCTGCCTGAAGCAGACCCCATGGGAAAACTCGAATGGTTGAAGGGCAGCATAGTAGAATGGTGTGCAGGTAATGCCGAATCAACAGAACAAGATTTTGCTTTTGGAGGGGGGAAAAAATCTAATTGTTCCTCTTTCCCTCTAAGAAAAATTAGTTAAAACTCAGCAGGATAGAAAATAAATAACCGGAAATGGCACCAAAGAGTTTCCATTCTAGTATAATTATTTCAATAGCAGTCTCAGGAAGAATGGTAGCTCATCGGGGAACTTTTGCCTTCATAATGTTCTATGCCAGATATTTACTTGATTCCTTTCAGCTTTCTCCCTGATTCACTGGGAAAGAGTCCACAGCCTTTACAACACACTAAGGTTTTATTTCCTTTGCACACTTAAGACCAGAGCCTCAGTGAGGGTAAAGGGTACGGCTGGAGTGCACCATGCCACAGCAATCATAGAAATGTAGGACTGGAAGGAACCTTCATAGGTCATCTAGTCCAGTTCCCTGCACCGGGGCAGGACTAAGTATTATCTAGACCATGTCTAACAGGTGCTTGCCTAACCTGTTCGTAAAAACCTCCCTAGGTAATTTGTTCCAGTCCTTAACTACTCTTACAGTTAGGAATTTTTTCCGAATGTTCCCTGCTACAATTTAAGCCCATTGTTTCTTGCCCTACCCTTGGTGGATAAGGAGAACAATTTATCTCCCTCTGCTTTAGAGCAAACTTTTATCTACTTGAAGATCAGGTCCCCCCACCCCCCTCCTCAGTCTTTGCTTCTTCAGACTAAACCCAGTTTTTTCAGTCTTCCCTCAAAGGTCATGTTTTCTAGACCTTGAATTATTTTTGTTGCTCTTCTCTGGACTTTCTCTCATTTGTCCACATCTTTCCTCAAAGCGGGGTGCCCCACAACTGGACACAATACTCCAGCTGAGGCCTTATCAGTGCTGAGCAGAGTGGGAGAATTACTTCTCGTACCTTGCTTACAATACTCCTGCTAATACAACCCATCACGAGAATCTCTTTTTTTCCCTGGCAACACTATTACTTTGTTGACTCTTATTTTGTGTGATCAGCTATGACCCCCAGATTCATTTCTGCTCCTTCCTATGCAGTCACTTACCATGTTGTATTTGTGCAATTGATTACTCTTTCCTTAGTACTCTACATTTGCCCTTATTGAATTTCATCCTATGGACTCCAGACCATTTCTTCAGTTTGTCCAGATCATTTTGAATTCTAATCCTGTCCTTCAAAGCACTTGCAACCCCTCCCAGCTTAGTATTGTCTGCAAACTTTGTAAGTGCACTCTCTATGCCATTACCCAAATCATTTATGAAGATCCTCACAAGCATAATGACTTTCCATTCCTTCTAGCAGGAATATGTTACAAAACCGCTGGAATTTTAACCTGCTTTTTCCCAGCATAGCCAGAACATTCCGGGCCCATTTGTCTTCTCTCTCAGTATCCACTCTATCTGTCTTTTGCAAGCATGACGCATTTCTGAACCGAATGAAGGGCACTCACAACAACCATGGAAACCAGCAGCAGCACCAGTCTCATTGTGCCAATTAATTAGATCTATAAGGTCAAATCCTGTAGCAATATTTTAGTAATTGCAAATGACAATATCCACAGTTCCCCGACATAATAGAGTTATAAAGATAATATTGAGAAAGAAAACTGCCTCTTAAATGATGAACTAATTTTCAGCAATGGGAAGGAAAGCGATTCCTTACATACCCTTCCAAAATGTACAGCAAGCATGATTTAGCATTCCTAAAGAGCCAAGCATTTTTAAAGTCAGGCATATCAAATTGTATGGCTTTTTAATTTATTTTGAGGTAAAATTTATTAGCACTTTCTGAAAAATGCATGTGCAGCAAATTGCTTTGCTCATCAAGATAAATCAAGTCACTTAGCCAAGCTTAGCTTATATTCAAAATCTTTTGTTCTAAGAAAAACATTGGCCTCCATAATTTTAACGCCAGGCACCCATCTGAAACTGGCTTTTCTAGCTTCACTTTCATTTAAGTAAGTAGTCCTCTTTTAAGCTGCTAAATCTGACACAATGGAGAGAAGACTAATTAAGAAGCAGATTCTTCTCTTTTATCTCTCCAGGCCTAATTCCAGGCTGGGGAGTGAGTTAATCTTAGTTCATTCTTCACTGAACCCCACCCAAAATGACTGCTGGAGACATCTAAGAAATGAAGACAAAAGGGAAGCGGGGAAGTATTGAACTCAGACTGGGAATGGCACCTGGCCTGTGAAGGATATTTCTGGAGTTTTAAGCTGCAAGCAAGAGCTGTCTGTCCACAACGATATTCTGCAATCTGCTCAAAACAACATTTAGGGTGAGAAATTACTATTTGTAGCCAGTTTCTTTAGTGTATTGAGCTTAGTTTGCATGTTTGTTTTATTTGTTCAGTAATCTGCTTTGTTCTGTTTGCTATCCCTTTAATCACTTAAAATCTACCTTTTGGAGTTAATAAACTTGGTTTTTGTATATTCTATAACAAATTTGTGTAATTCATAACTGAGAGGAGTGCAAAAACCTGTGCCTCTCTTCCTCCACATTGAGGGAGGGAGCGAATTTCAGGAGCGTATGCTGTAGATCTCTAGACAGCGCAAGACAATATAATGTTGGCTTCGCACCCCAAAGGGGATGTGCACTGGAGTACTGGGCAATCCCCGACCTGAGTCTTCCCACACAGAGCTGATCTCCGGGTCTGTGTGCCGTTGCAAAGGAGGCTTGAGGGCCTGGCCCAGCAGGACTGGAGCTGCAGCACCCACGGGGGAAAAATTGGTGGATGCAGACCCCGCCCCAGCAGCTTCCCACCCCGCTCTAGCGCACCTCTGCTCCGCCTCCTCCCCTGAGCGCGCCGCCGGGTCCTGCTTCTCCCCCCTGCCTCCCAGTGCCTGCAGCACAAAAAAACTGTTTCGCGTGGCTGAGAGGAAGGGGGGCGGAGGGGCAACGCGGCATGCTCAGAGGAGGAGATGGGTCTGGGGAGGGGATTTGGAGAAGGGGCCCAATAGGGGCAGGGAGGGGGCAGAGTTGGGATGGGGACTTTGGGGAAAGGGGCAGGGAATGGGGGCAGGGAAGGAGCGGAGTTGGGGTGGGGGGCCAAGCACCCATCAGTGCCGGGGGAAGTTGGCGCCTAGGCTGTCACACTCTTATTCTTAAATTAAACAAGACGTTTGTTCTGTTTTCTAGGGACGGGGAGATATCCAGATTTTCAAAATTGGGGTGCCGTCTGAGGCATATAAATGGGGCCTGGCTTTCCAGAGCTATGCTCAATGCTTTCTGAAATATCCAGGCTCCCCGATGAGACCTCAAGTTGAGCATCCCAAAAGCTCAGCCACCATGTCTAAGCAGAAAGAAGCTCCGCCCACGAAAGGGGAGACAACCTCCACTCGGGCTCACGAGTTCTGATCATCGTTATGGTGCCTTCCCATCCCTGGCAGGCCACGTCCCGATCCAATGCAGGAGTTATTCTTTGCTGAATCTTGAAGGAATTTTTTTTTTTTTTAGGAACTCTTCCCCTTTCCTGCCCTCCGACCTGATGCAGCTTTTACACCTTGAGCCTAACATTACATTTCACTTTTAAAATTAAGGCGCGTTCACGTACCTGCCCAGAAGGTGCTTTGATGTAAGTATGATTGCCCTGATTCGGCAAGGCTCTTAAGCGCATGCCTAATTTTAAAAGTATAAATAGTCCCCTTGAAATTAATGGCGTTACTCATGTGCTTAAAGTTCTACACAGGCTTAACTCCCTTGCTGCATTGGGAGCTTGCATGTTCGGCCAAGTTCTTAGTAAATTAAAACATAGCTTAATCTTTCTCTGAAGAAAAGTGCAGTGTATATCAATCGATATATTTTACGGGGATGATATGGCTGCCAGCTCTCCTAGTAATACAGCAATTGCTGCTCGTGCATGGCTGAATGTATAATCTCCAGATCAATACAACTTTTGATTTATAAATAATTCTAACAAAAAGACCAAGGACAAAAAGGGGTGGGAAAAGTAAATGCCTTCTCCAAAAGGATACTTTAAAATGTAATCCAGTCAAAATAAAGAATGCATATTTCATAAAGTATGTGTGTGGAAACCAACAGAATATATTATTGAACAGAGTTAAATATTCATCTCCATCATTAAGATGTTCAGACTCAGGTATTTTGCTAAGGGGAGACAAAATGGTTGATATGTGCACAGAAACCCAATGGCTATTATTTATCGACTGAAAACACAGATATTTTACATACACAGAGAGACTCAGAGACTGAGACAGACTCACGTGATGAGTTATGGGGGTTTTACTGGCATGAGTTTGAATGACCATAGGTGGAGAAGTCAAAGATACAGGATAAATTCCATTTCTCTCGTGAATAATCACCATCCCACACCTGATACATACACACAGTGCTGGAACCCAGCTTGGCTTCAGGAGCTGAAAGGTTGGAAGAGTTGACAGGGAATGGTGGAAGTCTCCCTCCACCATGGAGAAGCGCCTCTGAACATTCCCCCCCAAATGGCTTCGATTCCATCAAAGCTTTTACAAACAGTCGGTAACAATCATTTTCCTCTGAGCTTGAAAAATGCACCATCCTGCAAGGCCCTGACCCAGCAAAGCTCTTAAGTACCTGCTTAACTTTAAGTTCCTTAAACACACAGAGCTGACAGAGTGGGACCGCACCCATGCTTCAAGTTAAGCATGTGCTTAAACATTTTGCTGGGTCAGGGCAAGAGTGCTCAGGACTAAGCCCAAAAAGAGCATCTAACAAAGCCAGACTTAGTTCTATTCCTTTCCCAGCATCTTTTTTCCCCTTCTAATTCCATCACCTCTTCTTCCTCTTTCTGTTCGCTTGCCCTGCCCCCCTCCAGCAATCTATACTTTCTGTCTCCCGATGTCTCCAACGCTGTTCCCGCCTAGGTATCCCATTGCTCTCCGTGTCTTAGGGAGAAGAGAACTTAGAGTTATACTAGATGACTGTGACAGTGAAACTGAAGTGGAAACATAGAAGAGTCGAGGTGCTTCATGTTTGTAACTGAAGCTGTAGTAAATGATCACACGGCTTTTCCCATTTGAGAACCCGCAGGCAGGGATGTAATCGAGGACCATATCATCACAAGCATGTTCGGGGGTCAGAGTTAAGGCTGCACTTCCTGACTTTTGAAGACATCACTATTCATCCTTGTAACAGGGCCGACACTCACCCCTGCAGCGCCTCCTGCTGGTCAATCGGGGAATCAGCTCCTCCAGCGTCCAGAGCACCCTCCGCAGGTTGATGCCCCGCTGCTTTCCTGGCCCCGTGTCCCTCCCAGACCCCGGTGCCCACTACCTGAGGGTGCTGCTCCCCTGCAGTACCCCCATAGGTTTAAAGGTCTCCCCTCCCTGGGGGAACCCTCTACCCCCTATCCCCACCTTGCCTCAGAACGTGCCACTGCCAGTCACCACTTGCCCCCGCTCACTGGGGCGGACTGCAGTATCATGGCTTCTCATCACAGGCAAGGGGGGTTGGCCTGCTGCCTCTATCTCTGGCCCTGGGCTGCCCCTGCAACCCTGGTACTCCTGGTCGGGCCTTCTGTCAGGCCCGGAGGCCTGGGACTCTCTGGCTAGAGCCTGCCCTGCCCCAGCTCTGCCCTAACCCAGGTACCTGGCTTAACCTCCAGCAGCTAGGCCTGTCTTCCTCTGGGTACAGAGGAGACTCTCTCGCTAGGCCCCTGCCTCTCAGCCTTTATACAGGCCTGAGAGTTTGGGGCGTGGCCACCCAGCTGAGCCTGCTTCCCAATCAAGCCTGGGAGCTTGCTGGCTCCCGGCCACAACCCCTTCCCGGGCTCTCCTGGGCCCTTTCCAGCCCCTTCAGGTAGGGGGCGGGTGGTCACCCCGCCACAATCCTTAACATCCCATCACCATTATTTTGTACAGATCACAGTCCATTGTTGGGATGGTTTCTTCACCACACACTACATTCATCTCATTACACTGGACATTTAACTCAGTCATCACTATCCATCTCAAACTACTTACAAATGGTCTCTTCCGCTGACTAAAAATGTTCCGCGATTGCAGTCTTGCTCTTTCAGCGGGGATTGCTATTTAGAAGCACCACTCCACTGAATACTTCAATATCATGCATTCCCTTATTCTGAAAATATGCTTATTATTAAAGCTTTTCCTCAGCTCGGTATGAAAACTACACAATGTTTTCAATTATTGTGCACTTTAAAATGATGCTTCTACAAACAGATGGTATGGGAGGAGCTGAAAAAAATATGAACTTATTGTAGATCTATTTATGTTGGAGATTCACATGCCGCAGAATGTTCCTGCTAATTCTAGGAATTATTTTATTGCTGGACAGAGTGGGCCTGTCAGTCCATGAGGGTCCTTTCAAAGTCATGGCTGCACAGTAGCTGAAAAACCCCAGGTACAAGGTGGCCCTGATTCAGTAAAACAACCAAGACAGAAAATGGTCACTAAAGTCCACTGGAGTGAAAAGAAAAGCTGCCATTGATTTCAGTGAACTTTGGATCAGGCCCTATGTGGATAGCAAGGGTCTATCTTCTTTGGGAAAATGAATCCTCCCTCTCTAAAGCATACAACGAAATGGTGACTTTCAGCACCTGTGTTGTGTACATTTTGGCCTGATTTGCCCTTGTTAAGTTTATTATTTGCGTTTACCTTTCTTCCTTTGCTGCTGCTGATTTAATGGCACTTTATATGCATCAGCAACATAAAATACAATAAAACACACAATGACCCCCCAAAAAAAAAGAACTAGAGAAAACGCTTTTTTGCCTATGTGGTGAATGTATTAAAATCCCACCGCAATGAGTGTCATTAAAGTCAGTAAACAGGCACCACTGTGTTAAATCCAAATACCAGCCAGATCCCACAGTCCTTGCTCCGATAAGGAGCCCATAGAAGTCAGGGTTGCAGGATCTGCTCATAAAAGCTTTCAGTTTAAGTGATTTTAACTGAAAAGGTCAAGGCCAGTAAAACGACACAACATGTACTAGTAGCTGTCTGTTAAACAAAGAACACTCAGAGACACACCAAGTTAAAGCTGTAAAGATCCTCTGTACTTCAGGCATGCAAGATGAACCTTGCTAATAGGTCTCCTAAGCTTTGGGTTTTATGGGCTGTCTCCATGCAGTCTGCATTCTTGGTTTAATTGTGTATGAATGTATGAACCAGCAAGGTAAAGAGAGAGTGCAACTGAGCAAAAAGCAGCAGCAATTAAAAACAAAAAAGTGCTGACATGTACATCTCTGTTGTCCAAAGCAACTGTTGCGTTTCCATGCCTCTATCATGAACTTTGCTTTAATTATCTCCTGGTTTGTACATACACTGGGCAGATTCTCTGTTTCTCCACTGCAGGCTCAGCAAACACAAACATAGATGAAACATGTCGTTAATGAGCAAACTTCTTTGTATGTTAAAATGCTTTTAGTACTATGTTTTACTGTGAGAAATGTCCTACTTAAAGTGGGCTGGAATTAAAACCAGAAGTATACATTGCCTCCATCTCTTCCTCACTCCAGTCATAGCAGCAGATACAGAGAAGTTTCACTGCTGGCAAAACAGTGTTTAAGAACACTCACTACAGATCTGACAAAACACAAAGAAGGTACCAATGTGAGATTTCTAAAGATAGCTACAGCACTCGACCCAAGGTTAAAGAATCCAAAGTCCCTTCCAAAATCTGAGAGGGGCGGGGTGTGGAGCATGCTTTCAGAAGTCCTAAAAGAGCAACACTCCAATGCGGAAACTACAGAACCCGAACAACTAAACATGAAAAGCAACCTTCTGCTGGTGGCATCTGACTCAGATTATGAAAATAACCATGCGTCAGCCCACACTGCTTTGGATCGTTACCAAGCGGAACCCGTCATCAGCATGGACACATGCCCCCTGGGTGGTTGAACATGAAGGAACATATGAATCGTTAGCACATCTGGCACGTAAATATCTTGCAATGCCAGCTACAGCAGTGCCATGTGAATGCCTGTTCTCAATTTCAGGTGACATTGTAAACAAGAAGCGGGCAGCATTATCTCCTGTGAATGTAAACAAATTTGTCTGTCTGAGCGATTGGCTGAACAAGAGGGTTGTAGTAGGGGGTCAGTCTCCGCAGTGCCCCCTTGTGGCCTGCTGTGTACTAGTCGCCTAGTCTCAGGTCTCCCTCCCCTCTCCAGGAACCCCCCACCTACCCCCCCATAGCACTCTCTCCACACCAGCCAGTGAGATGTTGCTAACAGACCAGACAACAGCCCTAACTGTAACATAAACTAAAGAACCTCTCCCTTTCCCCAGAGCAAGAACTCAGGAGCTGGACAAACCCAGCACTGTTTGTGGCTCTCAAGAGATTGTCTTTCCCCCGGTGCATTTTCTCCAGCCCTCGTTTATCTTTCAGAACGGTTTCTCCTGCCTGCAAGAGAAGCCCCCCTGGACTGGTACGGCTTTGTGCGCTGACATTACATCAAGAGAGGAAGGAAGGATGGGAGGCACGAGCGAGCACTAAAGAAAAGTCAACAGCCGGATGCCATGCAACATGCTATGAGCTCTTCTCAGGGAATGAGAGAGGCCTGGTAGCAATGCTGCACTCGCTTCTCATAGGGAACTGGGGCTGTTTATTCCGAATGCTAGAGGTCATGTGTAACTTCCTTCCTCTGCCTGATGTCCCCACCAGGGCTCTCCCCTCCAATGTGGAACGCTCAACGGGAGCGAGGGATAAATAGCAGTGAGGCAGATTGCTGGACTTCAGCACGGCGAGCTATCCCGTGCTCACAGTTACACAAACCCACTTCTGTCACTGTAACCGTGCCTTTCCTCCCCCCGCTCCTGGATCCTGCCCTTCACCAAGACTGTAAGCTCCTAGAGGGAGGAACCAACTTCTTATTGCGTTTATGTCCAGACGAAGAGGAGAAAGTGTCTGCCAGGTTTCTGCAGGCACGAGGGAAGATATTACTTCAGGCTCAGCAGCCTGCATAGAGCTAATGAACAAACTCAGGTGAACTCAACCTAAGCTTTTGAAACCGCTGAGCCACTTCTGACTGTGTCTGGGGCCTGACCTGTTTCGATTTAATTTGTTCCTTTTGTTTATGCCTGACTGTGAAGATAATGTATGGGGGTTGTGAAGTTGCTTTGTTATGTAGTAGAAATTAAGTAATAATTAGTATAGATCTTTATCAGTCAGTTCATTCCTGCTGTTCCCTTTGGACTGAAGTGTGAGGAGGCTGACCCTGTAATCCTGGCTGACAATCCTCAGTGACTGAATTCTGGGTCTCCACTCTATCTTTTCTGTACGAGTTGTGTTGAAGGACTAGGAGAAAGGCAGGGCAGTAATCTCTAGCCCATCCAGGGGTTACACGGGCACACAATGGGGCCTTGATCCTCAGTTGTGGTTCTAGGAGCTAATGTGCATAAATAATAATTATGTACCTGCAGTATTTCAGGTAGGTAACAACAAACAAGGTGACTAGTCTACGGGAAAGGTCTATTGAACCATGTGTCAACTCAGTACACAGGGTACTTGGGTCTGCTGTACCTTGATGCAATATAAAAACAATTAGTACAGCTTGTCGATGGATGGGTCAGGTCAACAAGTGGAAGTGAAAGGTTAAACTAAAGTTTGTATTCATAGAATATCAGGGTTGGAAGGGACCTCAGGAGGTATCTAGTCCAACCCCCCGCTCAAAGCAGGACCAACCCCAACTAAATCATTCAACAGATTTTTGCCCCATATCACCTGCTCCTTACAGTAGAGGTCTCTGAACTAACAAGAAAACTGGCATCAATATGTGAATTCTTCTATATTAAATAAACCAACTCAGATTGTGATGATACGGCAGAACAGACCATCCACTGACTCCTTCTCTACCCTGAGTCTTGCCACAGAAATTCTCCAGTCCTCTTCCTGCTGCAACAATGGTATCTCACTGTATATCCCTCCCCATCGCGTTCTCTTCCCAAGCAATCATGTGGACTACAACAACTCTCCCTTCTAATGGCTCTCTCTTGACACATAACATGTCAATACTCCCCTACATTACATCTTCATCCTATGTACTAGATCGGTGGTTCTCAACCAGGGGTATGTGTAACTCTGAGGATACACAGGAGTCTTCCAGGGGGTACATCAACTCATCAAGATATTTGCCCAGTTTTACAACAGGCTACATAAAAAGCACTCACCAAGAAATGTTTGTAAGAACATTTTCTTCCATGAGCTGAAGAAACAGAGGGTCGGGTCCTGCCCACACTTCCAGGGGACAAAGACAGTATGTGTGAAAGCATTTGCAGCATCCAGCCAGTGTTTACAGGATCCCCTTAAAACCCTATTTGACCTCACCATATTCCACTGTATGTTCAGCATAAAAAACCTGTGACGGAGTCCAAGGACTTCACAAACTATAAGCACCTCATCAGGAGTGCAATGCTGAAGCTTGGAAATTTACATTTTCTGGCTTTCACGGTGCATTTCAATATGCTTTGCAGATAAGACCCAGACTCCACCAGTGCTCTTCTGCGTCACGTTTCACTGCTGAGCTGTCAGATCTGCCTGCCTACCATTTTGGTTGCTTCCACCCTTGATTTTTCCCCCTGTCCAGGAGACATTGGTCCTATACAAAGTCTTACAGCTAGATCCTCAGCTGGTGAAAGTCACCCCACATCTGCTGAAGTCACCTTACGCTACCTAAGGATCTGACCCAAAATGACTTCAGAACCCAGAGCTAAACTCTTGTTTGACATAAACAAGTGCATTTTCCCAGCCCAGTCAACAATTCATGGCAGATTCTGATCTCATTTTCACTGGGACAGGAAATGAAACTAGAATCAGGCTCTTTTTAGCCAGCGTTTCCATTAAATCCCACATATTCCTGCAATGCCCACTTGGTTTGTGAATAAACAGTCACGCTGAACATTGGTCCTTTCGCCCAATACAATGGAACTGCAACTCTTTAGTGTGGAGGTCCTACAGCGAATTAGCAATTTTATTAGCCCTTAACAGACTCCCAGTGAAAGCCATCTCTGTATTTCATGGACTCCAAACAATCATACTTGAAAACAAATTATAATGCAAGGTTTTCTTTTCCTCCAATCTCTCTCCAGTTCCAAGAATGTCCAAATATTTTTGCTTTGGAAATTGTAACACAATAGCTTGCCTTACTGGTTTACTTTGTATCCAACTTAGTGGGGGCTTCCAGGCATTTACACTGTCAACTCTCTTTCTCTTACTGTAAAATCTTTTTTATTGACAATTCAATCATGTCAGGTTTGGAACAGTAGAAGCACTGATTTGATCAGCTATCATTGGATTTACAATATATAAATGACAGCACCATATCTAGCCTGCGTCTCAAGCAGCTGCCTTTATCGATTTATATTCCACTAGCCGGGAAGAAAAATTGCAACACAATGTAGTGGGATAGTCTAAGATCAATACCAATTTTTTTCTTAATGACATGAAGGCCAAGATAAGGACAGCATAAGTCAAAGCTAGACAGATCAAATTTACCCAATATCCCTTTCAATTACCAAGGTACATATACAGGGATGTGTAACATTAAAGCTGAGGGGAACATTACCAAAGTGGTTTAAAATTACAACAGGTGTTGGCAAGGTTGCCTAGTGTCCTCACAGGTATACTTGACATTGTGATGGGCTGGGAAATAGCAAAGGATCTGGACTGAAGAAAAACCCTGGGTTTCCTGCATCTACTAATGACATTTCAGTGTAAATACTGGATACGGGCCATCTGAGAGCCCTCACAGGACAGATTTTCAGACATCATAACTCTGCCCTCAGAAGTATACAGTTTTGTTCTTGATCCTAATGAAGTCAGTGGCAGTTTACTTAGTGTTAATAACATTTGCATTACGGTAGCCCAATCACGGGTCAGGATCCTACTGTATTAGGCATTGTCCAAACATGGAAGAAAAAGTGGTTCCTACGTAAGGGGCTTCCAATGCAACTTTTGCCACTGACTTCCAAGAGCAGGATTGGGCTCTACAGCAGCAAAACAAAACCTGAGCGAAGCAATTTAAAGAGTTAGGAGCATCTCAGTCCTGAACATTGCGAATTCCCATGTGGACAAACACAAACAGATGAAACCACCTCTGTTCCTGAACAGGTTTCCCCTTGCCAATCCACATCACTTCTGCCTTACTGGTTTGAGTCACACAACCGCTTTTTTTAAATCCAGAGTAGGGTGACCAGACAGCAAGTGTGAAAAATCGGGACGGGGGTTGAGAGCCTATATAAGAAAAAGACCCAAAAATCAGGACTGTTCCTATAAAATCAGGACATCTGGTCACCCCGATCCCGATCCCTATCACAGACAGGTAGTGGCAGACAAATGAGGCAGGAGAATCAGAGTTTGAAACAGACATGGAGTTGCAAGCCAAAACATTTCATGAGCACCTTCTCTTGCTTTATACAGGCATTAGCCAGGAAAGTAGACAAACCAGAACCCTACAGACCACTACAAGTGAGGGGTTTAGCACAGCCCTACCCTCCAGCATCTCAGGAAATAAACCGCTGAAAGGCAACTCTACCCACCCACACCTCCTTGCCCTGAAAAATTTACCGTCCAGCCTGGAAGAAGATGCAACGTACAATAGCAGGAAAGGGGGAAGAGAAAGACAGCACAGCAGTAAGAGGCAGCGCCTTCCAATGGTGGTACATGGGGGAATGACCACATAAGATGATGAGTGTGCAAATAGATGGGCATGAATGTACATAGGAAAGCAGTGGATAGTATAATGATTGTCACCTGTTACAAGCATGTTATACAGACCTTCTGTGCTAACGGAGATCTTTCTGCCAATATCTGAAATCACAAGTGGGCATTCAACTAGGCCCCAATTCACAAGTCATTCAAACATGAGTTCCTAGTCCAATGTTTATTTTTAACTTCTATCTTACATTCACCATAAATTGCACTATGCCACTCAAGTACACATCAAATCGATGGGTCAAATCCTGATGGCCTTACTCAGGCAAAACAAAAATATTGTGAAGGTCCCACAGAAATAATGCATTGGGCCAGCTCTCTCTTTTTAAGTTTCCACTCAACAACACTACCACACACACCCCTAATTATTCCAGTAATTCCAACATTTCACAAATCCGGTGATGGCTTAACAAGAATTTATGAGCAAACCATCTCTTCATTAATAGCATTTCTGTGACACTTATTAACTGAAATTTACTAGACAAAACTCTTAACACTGAGACAGCTTAAATTCATATTCTTAATTAGGTGCTAAAAACCAGGACAAGTCATGATTTATACATCATCCATTTTCCAAGTACTGATAATGACAAGTTCTGTGTGGTTCTGATTAATCTATTTGTATTATATGAAATACAAATCCAGACACATTTGGAAGGGAAAACTCACAAGCTATCTCAAATAGAGGCAACATGACAGTGAAATACATGACAAAGTACAGACTAAACATTGCGGCAAAAACAGTTGAGGCAGAAAGCTCATTCTGGGGACTTAACTGTATTTTGTTTGAAGTTTTTTCTGGAGGCAGTTAGAGGAAAGGCACTCAGAAAATTATTAATTTATATGATCTTCATTTTTGCATGCTCCCTGCGTCTCTTTAACATGCATTTGGAACAGCTAGTGAAAACGCAGCTGGACGAAAGCATTTAACGAAGATGTATACTTTAAAAAAAAAAAGAGAGAGAGATATTGTTAAAAGGGAAAAATGGAAAGAAAATCTAATGACTTGTGTCGGTTATTCCTGTAAAAATAAATTACCCATCACTATTAATTGATGCCAACGTCTTTTAACCGTTGTAGCTTCGTGTACAATGCTGACCAGTGCAGTAAAGTGAAATTTCCCTTTTAACAGAAGGTTGGCTTTGGAACATTAAAACAAACAGGATTATGTAAATCCAGCTGGTATGACTATATGGTGTCTAAGAAGCCTTCCTGATGGAGCACTGCTCATTGTGTAATGCTAGGAGGAAGATTCAAGCGCCAATCCTGTTTATGCAGGTGCTTAACTTTTTGCACATGAATAGTTGCACTGAATTCATTGGGCTCGTATGCATAAATGTGTGCAGGGGTTGTGCCTAATTTTAGGAATTTACATTTGGGCTGGTCCAGATTTTAAATTAAAAGGCAAGAAAAACTGCTCATTATTTTCTTCTCTTTCAGATATTTACATGGCCCCATCACTGCAGTATCTAAACATCTCACAACCACAGAATCATAAACCTGGAAGGGACTTGAGAGGTCATCTAGTCCGGTCCCTGCACTACTGCATGACTAATTATCTAGACCATCCCTGACAGGTGTTTGTCTGACCAGCTCTTAAAAATCTCCAATGAGGGAGATTCCAGAACCTCCCCCGGCAATTAATTCCCATGCTTAACCACTCTGACAGTTAGGAAGCTTTTCCTAATGTCCAACCTAAACTACCCTTGCTGCAATTTAAGTCCAACCTTTTTCTTCAGTGAAAAGAGTCATAAATCCATTGTTGGAGCTCATGGGGGGGTCCTCCCTTTTGCTTCAAGCTCGTTATAATCCATACAGTATGTCACAGTGTGTCCTTTCAGTGCAATTACACGGAAGAAATACAATATGCCATTTGAACGTTTTATTCAGCAATGGCCATGTTGCAAAGGCCAGCTGAAAAACATCTTACCTCTACTCTGCAAACACTAATTTTTAACTGACTAAAAGTCAGAGACTTTATTTAAAATCTATTGGTAGATTGTTTCTTTGGTATTAAAATTTTACAAATAGCTACATCACACCTGTCAGAGTTTCTTTTTTAATATGCATGTCGGTCTATGTGTTTACGTGTTCCCCACCATAAAACATGCAAGCTGCACTTCTCATTCGTGAAGGTCTCATTTTTAATCTGCGGTCTCAGAGTTCTTGGTTTGTATTTGGGGAGAGAAAAGGAGGTAACAGGAAAATAAAACTCTCTTTTCAAAAGAAAATAATTTTAAAAAGAAAAAAACACGCCAGGCTCCCGCTGCCTTTGCCCGAAAGGATCCCAAAAGTACTTGTGACAGCAGATGTAATGCGACGCTCACACTGGGCGCTTGAATCTCATTACTCCCACAGCACATTAACTTGACATTTAGAAATATTGTTTTTGAAAGCTATTCTAACACTTAAAAGTTCCTAACAATTTCTGATCTGCAGGGCATGAGCGGAAACAATGGGGTGTAATTAATTTTCACAAAAAACCCGCAACACCACTATCCACTCCTGCTAGAAGCTGGCAAAACACATCCTCTCCAGGCA
Source organism: Sternotherus odoratus (assembly GCA_032164245.1). Taxonomy (NCBI): domain Eukaryota; kingdom Metazoa; phylum Chordata; order Testudines; family Kinosternidae; genus Sternotherus; species Sternotherus odoratus. The sequence continues at coordinate 82,675,529 of JAVMKO010000009.1, read as the reverse complement.
GCTATAGAGATGTACTGTATCTGCCACAGACCCATTGACTCTGAGCAGTCTGGGATGAAAGAAGCTCTTTCCACTGACCCTCTTTTCCAGTGCTCTTAGTGAATATACATTGGGGCAGCAGAGAAACAGGTCCCTAGTCCACCCACCACAGCGAGGAGTGCAATGGGACCTCTGCACATCAGACCCCATTCTCAGCGACATTAAGGCTCCCTTGCATCACTCTGCCAGCACACAGGGACTGCAACGCAGGGAGAAACCGCACTTGGAAAATGTCCAGCACACACCTGCCTGCATGGTGGAGAGTTTCCTACACAGCAATTAAACAACCTGCAGCGGGCCCAGTGCAGCCGGGTTAAGGCAGGCTCCCTGCCTGCCATGGCTCCACGCAGCTCCTGGAAGCAGCGACACGTCCCCCTTTCTGGCTCCTCAGCGTAGGGGCAGCCAGGGAGTTCTGCGTGCTGCCCCCACTCCAAGTGCCAGCTCTGCAGCTCCCATTGGCCGGAGACCACAGCCAATGGGAGCCGCAGGGACAACACCTGCAGACAGGGCAGCGCATGGAGCCGCCTGGCCACGCCAGAGCTGGAGGGGGGACATGCCGCTGAAGCCCCCTCCTGCACCTTGAACCCTCATCCCTGGCCTCACCCCAGAGCCCACACCCCCAGCTGGAACCCTCACCCCCTCCCACATCCCAACCCCCTGAGTCAGCCTGATGAAAATGAGGGAAGGAGGGAGGGTGGAGAGAGAGAGCGACGGGGAGAGGGGTGGAGTGAGCAGGGGCAGGGCCTCAGAGAAGGGGTGGGGCAGGGGGCAGGGCAAGGGTGTTCGGTTTTGTGCTAGTAGAAAGTTGACAACTAGCCTGTGGGGGCAAAGGGAAGCAGAGCATAAGATGAGAGCAGCTACCAGGCTGCTGCAACTTACCCCAGAGGCCAGATAGGACCTTGCAAGGCCCCCTGAATGTGGCAAGCGCAAAAGTTAGTTGAAGGCACCTTCACCCCCACACATCAAGTCAGGAAATGGACAGAGAATCGGGGCCCTTGTGTGCTCTGGAGAAAGCCTGCCCTGATGCTTGCCTAGAGAAGGGGCTTCTCATCCCTTCTCCTATTCCAAGCCCAAGACAGAACATAGCCTTTGCGACTCTGGAACTCCTGTGGAGTTCAACCTGTGGAACTCCTTGCCTGAGGAGGTTGTGAAGGTAGAACTATAACAGGGTTTAAAAGAGAACTGGATGAATTCATGGAGGTTAAGTCCATTAATGGCTAGTAATCAGGATGCGTAAGGAATGGTGTCCCTAGCCTCTGTTTGTCAGAGGGGGGTGATGGGCAGCAGGAGAGAGATCACTTGATTATTACCTGTTAGGTTCACTCACTCTGGGTCACCTGGCATTGGCCACCGTCGACAGACAGGATACTGGGTGGGACGGATCTTTGGTCTGACCCGGTACGGCCGTTCGTATGTTCTTATGTACTACCCCAGGCAATACACAACTCCACATGTAAGTAGACTAAATGGAAACTTTATACTAATCACATTAAAAATCCACATTCCAACTAGTAGGCAGATGAAGAGGAAATCATGCACTGGAAAAATTATGTATGTGTATTTTAATATATAGGCCAGGACACATTCCTGTGGTATTTATTTATCAAAGTGAACTTTCTGCAGCGGGAGGACTAAGGCTATGTCCATAGTGTATAGCTAGTAGGGTGACCAGACAGCAAGTGTGAAAACTTGGGACAAGGGGTGGGGGTAATAGGAGCCTATATAAGAAAAAGCCCCAAATATCAGGACTATCCCTATAAAATCAGGACACCTGGTCACCCTAATAGGAAGAGAAAGTACATATTTTGTTTTCTGTGCCACTTTTCCTGTGTTCCTTCATCTACCTGCCAGACAGATGGGTTTGCTTTATTGACATCCACTCATAAATGTGTTACATGAAAACCTGGCCTGCATTAAGATCTGGACAATAATGCACCTAGCTTTCCAAAAATCACCTTCTTTCGCCAGAGATTCAGATAACCGCGTCCTTCGTTTGCTTCATGTTGCTCTTCCATCTCCCAGCATGTGGAACGGAGTTCTGTTCTTTCCCTGGTTTTTTAATAGCAGTTCATCGAGCTCAAACAAACAATACATGCCGCATTACATTTGTGCCTGGGTTACAGATGATGGATTCTTTCTACGGTGTTTCTACACTTGAGATCACATTTTAAAACCAAGACTTCAGAACTAAAGCAGAGACTTTACTCCCAACATTCCTTCTGTGCGTTCCATTATCAGATTCAGACATACTCCCCCCCCACCCCCCGACTGAGCTTAATGACGGACAGACTAGCTCCGTCTGTTGATGCCTTATATCTGCTTCTCTTTACCTAAAACAACCAACACCCTGATCACATTTCAAAGGAACATTCCAAGATCTTTGGTTCAAATCAAAGAGAATGTGACTCTTAAATGCTCTTTAAAAACCTGGTTGTTTAGGAGAGGGGGAATGACAACCAGCCAGCTATGTAAATGCCTGAACCGTATCAAGATGAAATGGTGTAATTGCAAATGATACCACATATGGGGCATTTCACTGCAGTTGGCCATCAGCGGTAAAGAGTATTTTTTTCTCGCTCATCAAAATGGTAATTTATAATCTCTTCCTCTAAGTTTGGTCTTATACACCTATTTATAACACTTGAAAAGGAGCTGATTCCTGCTTTGATTCAAAAGCTTTCTTCTTATAATTTACATTATTCAAGTAAAGTGCTTCTAAAAGGAATCCCTTGATTTCATTCTGGCACAGATTCCTGATCAGTTAGAAACAAAACTGCGTTTGACAAACACAAAAATAAGACAACTGGATAGTGGAAGAATGAGGAAAATTACAAGCCAAAAGAAAAAAGAAAAGGAAAAGTTTGGGGTATGGGATTTTAAAATGAAGAGAAATGGACCAAGTTCTGCACTGAGTTGAACTGTGGTAAATCTGGAGAAATTCCCTTGATCTCACTGATGTGGCTTCAAATTTATAACAAAAGCAGTAGGTTTATGAATACGTCAGAGCAGAATTTGACCCAATACATTTGTTATAAGTGTTGCCCTTTGTTCTGAAACTAAGGCTGTTAGTTTAAGTATAATTCCAATTACGAGCCAAATTCTGTTCGATATAACTGATTTAAAATTGACATAACTGATCTTTTGGGCTGTAAATGAAGGCAGAATTTGACACAAATTTTCCATCCATTCTTCTACTCGATAAAATAACCTTTAAACTTATGTTTTGGATGCATTCGTCTTCTCTGTGGTTCCAACACTAGTGGCCATTTAAGGGACAAGAAACTCCAAACTAATGCACAGAATTCCTTGTGACTTTATACAGGAGAGACCAACTCAACTTTTAGCCCTGGTCCCCACTAGGGCTTAAAGTTGACTTTAGCAAGCTAAAGTCGATTTAAGCCTGTACCCATCCTCACATGCATGCCCTTAAAGTCGATTTAAAGAGACCTTAAAATCGACTTCTGTACTCCTCCCTAACGAGAGGAGTAGCTGAAATCGACCTCTCTCTGGGTCGATTTTCAGCTAGTGAGGATGCAGGTGACATTAAGCCTCCGACCTTCCAAGCAGCTCCGCGAACCCCCCCACCCGCCTGAGCAGCCCCGCCCCGGCCCCCCCGCCCGCCCGAGCAGCCCCGCGAACCCCCCCGCCTGCCCGAGCAGCCCCGAGAACACCCCGCCCGCCCGAGCAGCCCCACGCCGGACCCCCCTCCCGCCCGAGCAGCCCCGAGAACCCCCCGCCCGCCCGAGCAGCCCCGCGAACCCCCCGGCCTGCCCGAGCAGCCCCGAGAACACCCCGCCCGCCCGAGCAGCCCCACGCCGGACCCCCCTCCCGCCCGAGCAGCCCCGAGAACCCCCCGCCCGCCCGAGCAGCCCTGCCCCGGACCCCCCGCCCGCCCGAGCAGCCCCGAGAACCCCTCCGCCCGCCCGAGCAGCCCCGCCCCGGACCCCCCACCCGCCCGAGCAGCCCCGCGAACCCCCCCGCCTGCCCGAGCAGCCCAGAGAACCCCCCGCCCGCCCGAGCAGCCCCGCGCTGGACTCCCCGCCCGAGCAGCGCCAAGAACCCCCCCGCCCGCCTGAGCAGCCCCGCGCCGGACCCCCGCCCGCCCGAGCAGCCCCGAGACCCCCCCGTCCAAGCAGCCCCGCGCCGGACCCCCCCCCCCCGCCCGCCCGAGCAGCCCCGCGCCGGACCTCCCCCCCGCCCGCCCGAGCAGCCCCGCGAACCCGCCCACCCAAGCAGCCCCGCGAAAAAAAACCCCCGCCTGCCCGAGCAGCCCCGCGCCGGCTTCCCCCCCCCCCTGCTCAGGCGGGCGGGGGGGTTCTCGGACCTGCTCAGGTGGGCGGGGGGGCCACGGAGCTGCTCGGACTGGGGCTGGTCCCCTGGGGAGCGTGCCTGGCTGCCCCGAAAGGTGGTGACAGCTGGGGACTCCCGGCACTGTGGGATACCTACCAACAGTGCAACACTCCCTATGTCGACCCCTGCAAAAGTTTAAGGACAGACACTGTCGAGTTGCTGTCCTTTGTGGGGACGCATTAAGTCGATTTTCTAAAGTCTACTTTAGAAAATCGACTTAAGGGAAATCGACCTACTGCTGTAGTGAAGACATACTCTTGGTGTTTGTGCAGTGAACTTTCTGGTGCTCTAGAGAGACCCAACTCCCATTATGCATCCTGTAGCCACAAATTTCAAATGCAGACCTGAGGGGGGGAAAAATGTTCAATGAAGCTCTATTCTAGTGAAGCATGACTTTAAAAACCCCTATTTATTGACTGAGGGACTAGTAACAGGTTTATAAATCCTCGCCATGTAAATATCAGAACCAAAATAATTATTACAACAGTGAGCTTTTGTATAAAAAGACATTCCACAGAAATATAGTTGCCAGTTCTCTCTATTTAAATGACTGTTACCATATTACTGAGCCAGCATTACCTCTGCCGTGTTTCAGGTGATTTTATTAAATTGAGTGACATCTCTCATTACACACATTTAGCAGACCTGGCAAAGCTATCAAATGTTAATAGTTTTTTTAAATGGTCAGGCGTGATGAGGGTTTTTTTGGCAGGTAAGTGTACCTTGTCTGAGTACTGAATAAAAGGTAACCAAATCTCTATTTTCCTCTATCTATTTTGCTGTCTATATAATTGATGTGTTAATTTTTCCTGTACCAACAACCTCCCATATTTTTTGAACCATTTCTCTGCGGTTCAGCTATTTTTCTTTTTCCAGTGAGAGGTTATCAGGGGCTGAGCAGCTAGTAGCAGATGAGAGATAAATTCTTCATTTCTTTTTCTGTGCCCATTTCTGCTAGAAAGCCTCAGGAAAACTGTCAAAGGATCACTGGGTAACAAATATCCAACTATTTGTGTTATCTGGGTACAGATGGGAAGTGTGACTTTTCCAGAAGCAGCAGCAAAGTGAGTGCCTCTGAGCGTTGCTAAATTTTAGTGGCAGAATGGCCCTAGATGAAGGATGAAGTACAGGAACGGTGACTGTTGTCCTGAACATGGATTTTTTTCCCCTTACACCAGTACTCTGTTACCTTGGCAGGCTATGATATTGTTCATATTTGTTCTGGGGTGTTGTTGTTTTTTACTCCAGTTGAGCACTCTCAATAGAAGTAACCACAATGAATCTTCCTAGCGCTTGAAGTGCAGCATCTGTCAAAGTGACACCATAGCAGTGCAACTCCCGTTGGTCTTAATAAACCAAACAATGTTGCTGTGCCTCCAGTGCATCTAGGATTACTGTCCACTTTCAACCAGTGTATGAAGAGCCAGAGCTGACAGAGGGTGGAGTTGGGAGTTCGCTTTTGGAGCAGGAAGTCAAGGGGTGCATACAGTACATGTAATAAATTCCACTCCACTGCATAGTTTTCTGTTAAATCCACCAGAGAGACTCATTGCAAGACACAACATTTTTTACACTTGCCCAAATTCACATGTTTTTGCTACAGCCTCTGTATTTGTTGTGGGGAGAAATGGAAAGTAAAAACCTCCCAATTTTATACAAGCCCAGGGTGTTTAAAATGAAGAGTAGCTCTATCTCTACACGTCAGATTGCTACAGAACATGAAGTGCACAAATCTAGTACTCGGACGGTCAGCGCTGTCTTCTTGAGCCTCTCTGTAATTTAGAACAGCTGCCTCGTTCAGACACAAAATGATTTACACAGAGACCCAAGAAATGCTCAATGCTGCTGTAATAGCTGGAAAAGAAGCTCCATCAAACAATGGTAACTACGACAGAAACTGCCACATAGTGGAAGTCTGTTTTGGGGGTCTACCACTTACTCCGGCCAACACCAAGTGTTTCGATATCCAGATGTTTAAGAACAGAGATACTTTTGGGGGCCATCTTGTCCAGCCCACAGCCACTTAGCAGGAAAACCTTACTTTTGAGCAGCTATGGTAGGGTGACCAGATGTCCCGATTTTATAGGGACAGTCCGGATTTTGGGGTCTTTTTCTTATATAGGTTCCTAGTACCCCTCCACCCTCGTCCCAATTTTTCACGTTTGCTGTCTGGTCACTCTAAGCTACAGAACTATCCGTGGTATTGAGCACCATGCTTACTACTGTTTGCTGGATGCAGTGTAAACCTTCATTCTAGGACTGTACACCACTGGAGTGCACAAAGGGAGATAGTGGAAGAGGCATCATTTATATTTAAAGACATTCTGTTAGATATTCCTTGTTAAATAATTGTTTGAGTGATCAAATTTAGCTATTAAGTAACTTAAGTCTACCATTTTCCCATTACAGAACAAAATTCAAACCTTTCCAATAAAGAACGCAGTCAAGAACCAGCACTGGCTTGCAGCCAGACTGTGGGTGATTATCTGGTTCCAGTTGACTTGGACACTGAATGCAGATAAAGATCAAGCAATTTTGTTTTTTCTAATATTACTTTCTAAGATGAAGAAACTTGTAAGTAATAAAAAAGCACTTATGAATTTTGTGTTGACAATCATGACAAATATGAACATTAATATTATATTTGGTTCATAAATTAAGCAGAAAAGAAAAAAATTCCTAGTCAGGAACAGCTGCTGACGGAACGTAAATAATGAGGAGGGTAGCCAGAAAGAAAAAGAGTTGGATCAAATAAAGACTTACAGATTAAATAGACAGTTGAGCGCAGATAAATATATTGTAATGATGACTTTGATGAGTCTATCACACACACCTCTGTGTGTCATCCACCACGAGGAATAACAGACAGAGGAAAAGAAAAGTTCAACCGACATGTTTGTGTGCATCACTAATGAAGGATGAGAAACAGAAGAGATGAAATAAAAACAGATTTCATGCATAGAATGAGAATAGGACACTTCGATAAGACTATCTTCGTAGATCTCTATGCGGGGAGGAGGGGGAGAACAGTCCTGAGAAAGAAAGTGTCAAACACTGAGATGCAGCCATTCCATCCAAAACCTTCAGAGTTCAGGCAAAAATCCTTTACAAAATTGTTCTAGTAATGCCATGTGTGCGTAAGGCATTGCTCATTGGCATCAGGGATTAGATCAGTCAAAGCTTAAAACCAGCTCCCAACAAATTTCTGTTTAGCTTAAGTAAGAGTAGTGTAAATTGAAATGAGAGTGTCCACAACGCCCTTCGAACTGGTTTAACTGGAAGTGTGATTTCAAATTGGAGCAACTTTGCCCTGTTCGGAAGCCCTGACTTTTCAGCCACTGGCTAAAGAAATGTGAATGGTGTTTACTTCAAACTCCTGGACAGTCCCATCTTCCCAGACTTTTATTGTTTGTACAAAAGCAGCGTGAAGATGGGGTCGAATACCACGGAGGCTCAACGTGTTTAGCCCCCAGTGATCTCAAGGAAGGGAATGTGGGGAGAATCTACCACGTCATCAGATCATCCATCCAATACAGCATAAACGTCAAATATCAAATACTCACCACAAACCACTAGCAAATGATCTATGGACTCGGAATTTGTTTAAATTATTTGAATAATTTCTAACAATACATTTGAGGGACACCACAATCTGATCACTGTCCATTCACAAAAAGACAAAATTCACCAAATAAATGACTGACTAGGAATGATTTCCTCTTCTCTTCTCATTTTGTTTTGGGAAAGCAGTAGTCATGTGATTACATGCACTTCTCCCCTCAGCTGGATAGCATCAGAAGTACTCAAGTGACTTCTTTGCCTGGCACTCTCCTTTAGGGGAAGAGGTGGGGCAGCTGCTTTTGGAGTTTGTGGAGCAGGGTTCTACACCTGCTGTTGCCATGAAGTTTCAAGAGGCCATGGTGTGTAGCACCGTGACATGACTAGAGGACTTTGGATATTACAGTATGCCACCCTTAATAGGGAGCACCACCTCGAAAATCAGTCATATCTATTCTGATGTAAATCATGCACCCTTCCGCCGCACCTATAAAAAAATGAAGTTAAGGCATAAGCGCTACAGAGGGTCCCAAAGCCTGCATCAGGAGAGAGGGGCTATTAACATGGATTATCTTTTTTTGCACACCCTTTTTTCCCCTATTTCCATAAAATCTGTAAGCAAGCGAACAAGATGGCAGTTGCAGAGGCAGCATCCAAAAGTCAAGAAAAAATGGCTCCAATGTTAAAGTAACTCTCACACACAATTAGGAGTATTATGCAATTTATTTCCCGGCATCAACAACCTCCCTCCGTCCCACTCTCTGGCTCAAGTAGGAGGTTAGGCATGACGCGCCTCATTGGTTTTACTATCTTTCTAGTGGAAAATGTTGCTACATGAACGTCTGGGGGCGGTTTTTAGAGCAATATAAGTAAGTTGTCTAAAATAATTGTTACTTGTCATGCAAATTTTAGCTAAGCAATAGCAGACCAGAGTGTGTGTGTGTTACAGACACAATATGATGGTTATTTCTTCATGGGTGACAGCCTATCTGGGCTACTTATCCACTCTTATATGCAAATATTTACACCTTTGTTAAGTGGAAATAATGAAGAGGAGAAAGCAACTATCTAAATGGCACAAACTAAAAAAAAAATAGAATGACCTCATGTTACATAAATTTATCTATTTCATACATAGCAAATGCTACTGTAGATGGCATGTCCATATGCAGATTTTAAATATAAAGCAAAGTCCTCATTAGTGCACAATCTGGCATTCGTTATCTATTTTAATGAGGGGGGCTTTCAGTAAATTGTGCATTTAAATCTCACTGTTATGGGAAGTGGCCTCCTTTAGCTCTTCAAACTGTTACCTACTGCTGCTATTAATGACCACTAGCAATGCAGTGACCCTTATAATGTGTGATTTCACACTGAATATTTAATTTCTGAAGGTGAAAAGTGAGATGTTCCTCTGTAACACCTATCTTTATGGCTCTCTTAATTCTTTAAAATTTATAGTCTCCACTAAAAGCACACAACATAATTGAAATAGATTTTCTAAAATATATTTCTGGATTATTCTAACCTACGGATTCTTTTTAGCCATTCATATTTTACACTAACACAAAAAACAATATTTTCAAACAGCTGAACTAAGGGCATTTTTAAAAATTCTCTAGACAATCTTAAATGAATTTTTTGTTGGCTTTGGCAGTGGTGGTTTCAGAAATCAGGACGTCTAAAACAAAATAAACGTTTGTAGCTACATGGATTGAAAGAATACATCAGAGACCACAGTATCATACTTCTCTCCTGCCCACAAAAAAGACAAATTTTGACTTGGACTAGCTTGTCCAGAATGTCATGTTTATCAAAGGCTGAGCTAGAGTAGCACTGGTCTATTCTACTTTCAGCACTGGCTGTTCTAATTTTTCCATCTTTGAAGCATGTCCTTCATAACATCTGCTCGTGTCTTAGGTTTCCACAGATATCCAAAGGCAGGGTTGCACCTCTGAACTACAGTGGATTAGAAGTGCCAGAACATGTCTGACAAAAAACCTTCTACTCCTAAGTATTTATTACTGTTCCCTCAGAACATAATCGGCTCAATCAATTATGATGTCTTATGGGCTACCGTCTACTCACAGAGAGAAGAGTGTGAACTAAAGTATGCAATCAGAGCCTTGACTCTTCTTCAGACAAGGTGCAGGGAGAATTTGACTTCCTTAATTGTAAACAGGCTTCATAGTAACTGCTGTGAAGTTTGGCACGTTCGCTGAGGAGAGACATATGTTGTCAAAGTGTTTTAATCCACATACAAGGCTATTGGACTTTTCTAGCAGAAACTCATGGGTCTCCAGGTTAAAAAGTTACTAGCAGTGTGAAGTAATGCCTGAAGCCTTAGGCTGAAGGCCTCATTACTCACTGAAGGTCACTGACCCAGAGACATAATTCTTCTCTCTCTCTTTCTCAACTCAAATTCCCTGTCAGTCTCTCCAGTGAGGCTCAGCAAGTCACCCAACACAATTCTATCCAGGTAAGTCTACATACAGCAGGTCAAATGCATTCCTGGTGTAACTGAACAGAAATCAATGGAGCAGGGCCAGAGAGAGAACACTGGCCCATTATTTGCTTTTAAAAATTCTCCAACCTTATTTGTTCTCCAGCTTCATAGCTTGTGTTGAGGCATCTGGTTTTTGTTCTTAGTGTCATGTGACTCAGCCAACAGCAATGCTCCAGTTGTAGGAACAGAAGTCAGCTTGCCTTCATGTGAGACAACTTCTGTCTCTTCCAGATTGGTTTGAGATTTTTTTTTTACATAGTAAGAATATTTTATAGTAATATTAAGTACTTGGTGATTCACATTATCACTGCTTCATCCTCCTCCCCCCTCCCCAGGACTGGTTTGCTGCAGAATGAAGGGGAAGCCTAGGAGGAAATGCACCCCAAAGGTAGTGACAATTTCATAAAATACCAGGAATGACCAGTCACACACTGGCCAACATGTCCTATAGCCCAGGGGTCTCAAACATGCGGCCCGGGGGCCACATGCGGCCCGCAAAGCCCTTCCCTGCGGCCCGCCAAGCTTCCTGGCGCCCCCCTTCCCCCCGGCCCCCCCATAGCAGTTTGCAGGACGGAGGGGCCAGAAGTGGAGGCTTCTCTGCTGCCTGGCTGGGCCGCGCGTGTTTCTAGCTCTGGACTTCCTAGATTGCTCTTGCTTTGTTTGCCAAACAGCTGTTGGTGGTGCCTAGTGCTTTCCAGGAGGGAATGGGGAGCTGCGTGCTCAGAGGAGGAGGTGGGGCAGGGGTGGGACCTCTTGGAAGGGGTGGAGTGGGGGCGGAGCCGGGGCAGCGAGGGCGGGGTGTGGGTCAGTGGTGCGGCCCTCGAGCCAGTGCACTAGTCCTCATGCGGCCCTCATGGTCATTTGAGTTTGAGACCCCTGCTATAGCCCCAACACACCCATCATCAATGGAACAATTTCTCAGCCAATGTATAACCACTCCAGAATTTTAGTGTCAAAAACAGAGGATGGATTGAGGCAGTTTGTGGCAATAGACCAAAATGGCACTTTGTTAATGGTCCCATGAAAATGAAAAACTTTTAAAAATTAAAAATTCTAGCCATTACGCATCAAGACAACTTTTCAGATGTGAGTACGTGCAGTGTGGAGTCAGCAGCTACAGAGATTATATTATTTTAGTTTTCCAAGAGGATCAACGGTCTCCATTCATCTCAATGGGTCATTAACTCTGCACCCTAATGATGGCAATGGAACAAATCTGCGCTGTTTGCTACTACTGCTGCGTATTTACTTCAGTAGAAATCCCCAGATATTCTGGAATGTTGAGTCGAGTGTCACTTTTCTTTTCACCCTCATCTGAACACTTCTCAAAAGCTGTTACCCAAAAAGAAGGTCATTATTGCAAAAACACCTGTTTTACATCCCATGGTCCTTTTCAGCCCACTGGATAAAAAAACAAGAAACAAAACCATATTGAAAAATGAATCTTTTTGTGCCTATCACTGCAGCAGTAGGGACATATGGGGACTCAACAAGAGCTCAGGTCTGATTTATGTCTTATCTTTAGTTTAATTGAGTCTCGCAAGAAAACTCTGCTTTCATTATTGAGAAAGGGACCTCCCATCATGTACCAATGGCACAAACCAAATCAAATGCTCAAAATCTACCTCATTTAGCAATGACACTTCTGGAATGAACAATGACTTTATGTATAAATTTGCTTGTTTGGCTGCCAAAGATATAAATAGAACTGTCAGAACATTTTAGAACAATAAAAATGACATGACAATGCAGATCTATAGTCTAGCTAATCAAAATGTCATCTTTTAAGCACCAAAGATGTTTTGTGCTATGGATTCAAAAGAAGAGCATTTATTAGAAAGCATGTAAATTGACAGCAAATATAGGTTATAACTAAAATGCAGGCAAAATAGGAATCTAAGTAAATATAAGAAATTATTTCTCTGAGCCTATTTATCAAGGGTGGGGTGGGAAGAGATCTCTCTCTAATTTATGATAGCTTTAGCAACAAAAAACAACCTAAAACAGCTTAGCTAGCAACGCTTGTTCAACATATTAGATTGCTTATGAAATTCCAGTATCAGTCACTATCCCCATCTTTTATATTAGAATAATATCACTATAATTTTCTTTGACGTGGAGGAGTTTTTCCCCAGCTTTTCATTAAGTTTTACTAGGTTACTAGTGTTCACTCTGCAGTGCACACATTCGTGTCATTACGAACAAAACTGAACTTTGCAGCAAATTCCAATTTATGCTCTTTCAACAGACTGGAGTTTTGATTTTCTGACAGCAGTATGTTCGTGCTACAAAAGCAGCAAGTAAAAATTTTATTTCTTCTAGATTATAAATATAACAATGAGGAATTGGTCTAGAGGGAAAACATACAGTGCATCTAATGAGCATTGTTTTACCTTCATCGGGTAGCACTGAGGCTGGGAGCAAGACAAGCAGTGTTTGATGTTTGTAACACGCATATATCAGCATTGTTTACCTTCTAGTGGTGAATCTCGAGCCATGATCCAAGACTAAATGCTCACAAAATAGAGAAACACTCAATGATACACGAATAAAAATGTATTCAGATTTAAGTATCCGATTCAAACCAGAGACGGCTCATTCCAGTGCCTTAAACTCTCCAGTGGAGCCAGTCTGGAGTTCTCATGCTCCACACACAGAAGTTAAATGGGCTGCCACAGTTCAGTATCACAGAGCCAAAGCTTGGTCAAGGAATCACATTCCTGTATCTAGAGTCCCCCAGCTCTGCATTCCCTGCTGTGCACAGACCGAAGACACACAGCATGCATCAAGGCAACAATGGGGACCAAGGTGGGGGTAGGGTGGTGACCACAGCAGTCCCCTCCACAGTGAGATTAGCTCCTGGTTAACTGCTGGTTAAACACAAGCATGCAGCAGGGATGAATGCCAGTGCCCATCACAAGCACACTGGCCAATCTAGAATACTTTGGTGCAATGAAGGGTCCGTGGTCAGCAGCTGCTCTGGACAGAACAGGCACAAGACTGAGCCAGAAGTGAGACACTTACACTTTTAGCCTGTGCTCTAGCCAATGCTATTCCTCACCCTCACCCCAGAGCAACAGAAACCTAGCCCAGGAAGAGTGACATCCAGTCTAGGGTGAGCAGACGGGTTTTGAGGGGTTGAACCAAATGCAGCGACGTTGCCAATGAACGGCTATGCTAACAGGCCTTTTCAGGGCACAGAAAAACAGGGTTACTTACCTGTAACTGTTGTTCTTCGAGATGTGTTGCTCACATCCATTCCACTATAGGTCAGGCACGCGCTGCGGGCCTGGTTGCCGGGCAGATTTTTCCCCTAGCTGCAGACTGGGCGAGCAGGGAGCCCCCTGGAGTGGCGCCACTGAGGCACTCTATAAGTAGCCCTGCGACACAGTCTGGCCCCCAGTTCCTTCTTTGCCGGCTAACCCGACAGTGGGGAAGGAGGGCGGGTCTGGAATGGATGTGAGCAACACATCTCGAAGAACAACAGTTACAGGTAAGTAACCCTGTTTTCTTCTTCGAGTGATTGCTCACATGCATTCCACTATAGGTGACTACAAGCAATGCCTAGGAGGTGGGGTCGGGTGGACCCATTGCTGCTCGTAAGACCGCTGACCCAAACGCCGCATCGTCCCTGGTTTGCTGGACTATGGCGTAGTGGGCGGCGAAGGTGTGGACGGAGGACCAGGTAGCCGCCCTGCAAATGTCCGTGATAGGGACTCCTTCCCGGAAGGCCGCAGAGGACGCCTGCGCTCTCGTGGAATGTGCTGTTACTCTCTCAAGCGGCTTGCCCGCGAGTTCATAACAGGTGTGAATGCACGAGGTGATCCAGGAGGAGAGCCTTTGGGCGGAGACTGGCTGGCCCTTCATTCTTTCCGCAATTGCTACGAAAAGTTGCGTTGATTTCCTGAATTGCTTTGTTCTGTCTAAATAAAAAGCAAGAGCCCTCCTAACGTCCAACGTGTGTAATTGTTGTTCCCTTCCAGAGGTATGTGGTCTGGGATAAAAGACTGGGAGACAAATGTCCTGATTCACATGGAAGGGAGAAACCACCTTAGGCAGGAAGGCCGGGTGGGGACGTAGCTGCACCTTGTCATTGTGGAAGATAGTGTAGGGCGGCTCGGAGGTCAGTGCACGGATCTCTGACACTCTGCGAGCCGAGGTGATAGCTACTAGGAATGCCACCTTCCAGGAAAGGTGGAGTAAGGAACACGTGGCGAGGGGCTCGAACGGGGGCATCATAAGGCGTGAGAGCACCAGGTTGAGGTCCCAGGGTGGAATGGGACACTTGACGTTCGGGTACAGTTTATCCAGGCCCCTGAGGAAACGGTATACCACAGGGTCTGAAAAGACTGAGTGGTTCTCCTGGCCCGGATGAAAAGCCGATATGGCAGCGAGGTGGACGCGTATGGTAGAAGTAGAAAGGCCCTGGTTTCTAAGGCCTAAGAGGTAGTCCAGTATGCGCGGGATAGCCGCCTCACTTGGGACTATATCCTGTTGTCTGCACCATGCAGAAAAGCGAGTCCACTTGGCTGAATAGGTACTTCTGGTGGATGGTTTTCTACTTCCCAGAAGGACCGTCTGTACCTCAGTCGAGCATAGGAGCTCAGGACCTCTCAGCCATGGAGTAGCCAAGCTGTGAGGTGGAGGGACTGCAAGTCCGGATGCAGGAGGCGACCGTGATCCTGCGAGATCAGGTCGGGCCACAGCGGGAGGCTGATGGGAGGGGCCCTGGACAGCCGTAGGAGGGACGCATACCAGCACTGCCTGGGCCAGGCCGGGGCTATGAGGATCACGTGTGCCCTGTCCCGTCTGATCTTCAGGATCACCTTGTGGAGAAGCGGGATCGGAGGGAACGCGTAGAACAGGTGCCCCGTCCAGGGTAGGAGGAAGGCATCTGTCAGGGATCCCCGGGAGCCGCCTCGAAAGGAGCAAAACTGGAGGCACTTCCTGTTCTGCCTGGAGGCGAAGAGATCGATGTGGGGAAATCCCCACCTCAGGAAGATCGGTCGGATGACATCCGGCCGAAGGGACCACTCGTGGGACATGAATGACCTGCTGAGGTGGTCCGCCAGTGTGTTCTGAATCCCGGGGAGGAAAGAGGCCACCGGGTGAATGTCGTGGGCTATACAAAACTCCCATAGGAGAATCGCCTCTTGACACAGGGGACTGGATCGGGCCCCGCCCTGCTTGTTTATGTAGTATTGGGCTGTGGTGTTGTCCGTCAGCACCGCCACACAGTGACCCCGTAGCGTGTCCCGGAACGCTTGGCACGCAAGTCGGACTGCCCTCAGCTCTCGGACATTGATATGGAGGCAGAGGTCTGACTCCGACCAGCGGCCTTGTGTCCTGAGATCCCCTAGGTGAGCTCCCCAACCCATCGACGAGGCGTCCGTCACTAGGGACATGGTCGGGCTGGGGGGGAGGAAGGGGACCCCTCGGCACGCATTGCTCTGGTCTTCCCACCAGGTCAGAGCGGATAAGGTGGCGTTGGGAATAGACAGGAGGGTGTCCAAACTGTCCCGTCTTGGCCGGTAGGCCACTGCGAGCCACGATTGCAGTGGGCGTAGTCGCAGTCTGGCGTGCTGTAACACGTAGGTGCACGACGCCATGTGACCTAACAGGCTGAGGAAGACTCTGGCCGTGGTCATTGGACAGCTGCAGAGCTGTCTGATAGCCGACTGGATGGCGAGAAACCGGGGCTGGGGCAAAGATGCCCTTGCCACCCTGGAGTCTAGTAGGGCCCCAATGAACTCTATGCTCTGGGTGGGCTCCAGGGTGGACTTTACCTCGTTGAGGAGGATTCCCAAGCGGTCGAAGGTGTTGATGACCAGACGCACGTGGTCCGACACTTGGACCCTGGAGGTGCCCCGGATCAGCCAGTCGTCTAGGTACGGATATACCTGTACCCCGTGGCGCCGCAGGAACGCCGCCACTACCGCCATGCACTTCGTGAATACCCTGGGCGCGGTGGACAGGCCGAAGGGCAGGACTGCGAATTGATAATGTTCTTCCGCTATTAGGAAGCGGAGGTAGCGCCTGTGAGAGGGTTTGATGCTCACGTGGAAGTAGGCATCCTTCATGTCGAGGGCAGCGAACCAGTCTCCCGGATCCAGAGAGGGAATAATAGTGCCCAAGGTGACCATGCGGAACTTGAACTTGATCATGTAGGTGTTGAGTTCGCGCAGGTCCAGGATGGGCCGGAGGCCCCCTTTCGCCTTGGGGATTAGGAAGTAGCGGGAGTAGAACCCCTTTCCCCTGAACTCCTGTGGTACAGGTTCGATGGCTCCCAGTGCGAGGAGCGACCTGACCTCCTGTACAAGCAGTTGCTCGTGAGATGGGTCCCTGAAGAGGGACGAGGGAGGTGGGTGGGTTGGAGGAGTGGAGGAGAGTTGGAGGGAGTATCCCACCTCCACCGTGCGGAGGACCCACTGGTCCGATGTGATGTCTGACCATGCACGGCGGAAGTGAGACAAACGGTCTCCAAAGGGAGGATCCAGGACTGAAGTTATTAAGCTGCCCCCGGGCGCACCATCAAAAGTTGGACCTAGGCCCCTGGGAAGGCTTAGGTCCCCGCTGTTTCCCGCCCTGCCTGGGCCCCTGACGCTTGCGGAAGGGGCGGTTTCTCCTGCCGGAGGAGTCCTGTGGCTGGCGTGCGGGAGGGAAGAACTTCCTGCGCGGAGGGACGAAGGGGCGCCTTTGCGGCCCCGGGGCGTGCATGCCGAGGCCCTTGAGGGTCACCCCTCTGTCATTGAGGGCCTGGAGCCGCGCATCTGTGCCCTCCGAAAAGAGGGCCTGTCCCTCAAACGGGAGGTCTTGGATCTTGTACTGCATCGCCGGGGCAAGGCTGGATGAGGAGAGCCATGCTGCCCGGCGAAGGGCTATGCCCGAGGCCATAGTCCTGGCCGCCGAGTCCGCTGAGTCCAGGGCCGCTTGCAGGGTGTGCCTCGAGATATCCCTGCTCTGAGTCAGAAGGGCCCTAAACTCCTGTCTGCTCTCCTGGGGGAGAGCGGTCTCGAATTTGTTGAGGGCCTCCACTGTATCAAAGTGGTGCCTACTCATTAGGGCCTGATGGTTAGCCACTCGCAGTTGGAGGCCCCCGGAGGAGTAGACCTTCCTGCCAAAATGGTCCAGCCTCTTGGCTTCTTTGGCTTTAGGTACCTGGGCCTCCTGTCCATTGCGCTCTTTATTGTTCACCGACTCCACCACCAGGGAGGAGGGCGTAGGGTGAACATACAAATACTCATAGCCCGTGGCCGGGACAAAGTAGCGCTTTTCTACCCCCCGTGCGGTGGGGGGGATGGAGGCTGGGGTCTTCCAAACCGACGTGGTGTGCGCTTTAATTGTATTAATAAATGGCACAGCCACACGTGCCGGGGTGCCCTTCGTCAGCATGGTGGTGACCGGGTCATCCACCATCTGGATCTCCTCAAGGGGCAGGTTCATATTTTTGGCAACTGCCTGGAGGAGGTGCTGGTAATTCGAGAGTTCCAGGGCGGGCGGGCTGTTGGAAGAGGTGCCCGCCACCGCCTCAACCCCCACTGGGGAGGCGTAAGGCCCTGGCTCTCGGGGGCTGTGTATTGCCGACGGCTGGCTGGCCAAGGATGGCCCTGGTAGGTCCTGCCGAGCAGCCCTCGCACACACTGGGAACCCCGGCTCGGACTGGGTTTCCCCCGGTTGGTCATGCTCCCATGCCACCCATTCTGGCCAGGTCGGGTTTAGGGTGGCTGGGGCTGGTCCCATAGCTGGAGGGGACGCTGAGGTAGAGGAGTGCCATGGAGCCGCTATGGTGGCCGACTGGAGGGCCTTGGGCGGAGAGTCATGCTGGGTTTGTGTGCCAGCCGACTCTCTACGCCTGCGGCGCCGAGGGCTTCTCGACCGGTGCCGGGAGAAGCGACTGCCCTCTGATGAACGGCTGCTGGATCCACTTCTGCGGGATCCACGGTGCCGCGATGACGACCGGTGCCGGGCTGATCGCCGGTGCCGCGATGAGGTCCGGTGCCGGGGCGAGCGGCGGTGCCGTCTGGATGAGGAGCGCCGATGTCTGCGGTGCCGCGACGACGAACGGTGCCGAGGAGATCGGTGCCGTGTCGATCGTGACCGGTGCCGCGACGACGAGCGGTGCCGGGAAGATGAGCGGCTCGGCGAACGGCGTCCAGAGCGGCCCCTGTGGCAGCTGACGGACCGGTGCCGGGAGTGCGACCGGTGCCGGGAGTACGACCGGCGTCTGTCCGTGCGGGAGTGCCGGGACTCCGACCGGCGCCAGGACTCAGACCGGCGGCCGGAGCGCGATCTGCGCGATCGGCCATGAGGAGACCCGGAGCATGGTCTCAACTCATTGCGGCGCCGAGACTGCGACCGGTGCCGGGAAGCTGACCGGTACCGGGAGTTAGATCGGCGCCGCGAGATCGATCGGCGTCCGTGCCCCGCCGGGCTTCGAGCCGCGATCTCCGTCACGGTCATGGGCGGCTTGCCCCTAGACCGGACAGGTTGCTGCGGGGTGTCCTCCGCAAGCAACCTCCTCGCAGCAGCGAACGCCTCCGGCGTGGAGGGAAGCTGCTGCGGCATCGGCACCCTGAGTGGCGAGACCACTGGCACCGGACTCGACGGGGCCTCCTGCGGCGCCGGAGTCGTCGGTGCGGGTGCGGGCGGCTGTGCCTCTGGTCGGCTCCCCGGCGGCGACCGTGGGCGCGTGAGCGGTGCCGGAGGCTGCACGCGGTCCGGTGCCGATGCTGGGCGCGGGACCGAGTCCTTTCTGCGCTTAGCACTGGGGGAGCGCGACCGGTGCCGAGGCTTCGCTTTCGCCGGCTTGGGTGCGGGGCCCGGTGCCGCACTCGAGTCCGGAGTGAGAGCCGCCTCTAACAGGATCTGCCGCAGGCGGGATTCTCTGTCCTTGCGGGTCCTGGGTTTGAAGGCCCTGCAGATCTTGCAGGCGTCTGCCAAGTGCGCTTCCCCGAGGCACTTAAGGCACTTGGAGTGTGGGTCCCCCGCAGGCATGGGCTTCCCACACTCCGCACATGGCTTGAATCCCGGAGCCTTGGATGACATGGCTCCGGTGGCAGGGAAATCCCCTGCACCTAACTATTTACACTATAACTACTTAACAACTACTTAACAACTACTTAACAACAACTATTAATGAGAACAATAGGAATAACAGCTAGGAGATAAGGAGGACGCTCAAGAGCAGTACTCCTGTTCCGACTACCAGCGCCAGCGGTGAAGAAGGAACTGGGGGCCAGACTGTGTCGCAGGGCTACTTATAGAGTGCCTCAGTGGCGCCACTCCAGGGGGCTCCCTGCTCGCCCAGTCTGCAGCTAGGGGAAAAATCTGCCCGGCAACCAGGCCCGCAGCGCGTGCCTGACCTATAGTGGAATGCATGTGAGCAATCACTCGAAGAAGAACCCCTGCATTGCCTGACCGCAGCTCTTCCCCACCACAAAGAGAGGAGCCCATCCAGTACCATTAGGAACAAAGCACCCAGTCTGCATGCAAGGGTATGGACTGCCAGCCATGGAGTGGAGGGTAACAGTGCCACTGGGTAACTACACTCTCCCCGCTTTGGCTCCGATACCGATTTCAATTTGAATGCAAGCGGCATTCAGGAAAAGTGAATTCTTTGTTTTTAAAGAGGCTAGCATCACCTTAACCGCACTTGGGTGGTCCCTGCGGTCACTGTCTGATCAAGCACAGAACATATGCAGGTGTAACAAATTTCATCACTCCAGATGAGCTTAAAAGTTTTCCCAGGCTCCTGAGGGAACACAACCCATAGATATTTCTGAGGCTAGTAGTCCCAAAACACGTCTTTTCTTCTCCTACTGTTCAGGTTTTCCAAGTTGGTATTTGTGTCAAGGTGTAAAGAGACATGTGATAAAGTACTGCCACAGAGTAAAAGTTTCTTGCTGGTCAGAATCCACATGCACGACTAGGAAAGGTATTATTCATCTTTAAGCAAAGGCCTATATGAACCAAGTCCTATGCCATAGACTTATGGAACTCCAATGGGCTCTGCATGCATGGGCCAACTTTTACACCCACACAGACACTCACTGGGGTTCATGACCTCACCACTGTGTCAGGACCCTAGCGGAACCGGCTGACAGTCTGAGACAGCTGGTCAGTGCGTCAGTTATTGCAGCGATCTTGTTAATTCGGTCCCAGTTCCAAACCTCTGCGCTCAATCAAGCCGCAACTCTGAATCTCTGTTCATCTCACCTGGTTTGATTAAAGATCTCACACCTGGGGGGTTTTCCTGCTTGCTTCACTTCCTTTTCTTTCCAAATAATTTTGTGCCTATTTCTACCTGCTTTTGCCTTTCTGTTGTTTCCCCGAGCGTCTCTTGTTCTTCATTATTGCTGTGCGCTTTAACTCAGCTTTGCTCATCTAAATCTGTCACTGTTTAATCTTCTGTTCCTGGCACTGGGTTCCTTCTTCCATTTGGTTGCTTCTTATATTCTCCTGTTCTCTTCCACCCTCATCTTGTCAGCCAGTGCTGCTCTGCACAACTCACTCCCCCCTGCCACTGCCTCTAGTTTATCAGGCATTTTAGCATCCTCCAGTTACTGCTTTAATGGGAAAGTTTCACAAGATGTTTCTCGGCCCATTCATTTGTTCTCTCCCTACAGGACTTCTGCTGTTTTCAGCCAGATTCCTCTCCTTTCCCCCTCTCGGTTTTCATTGGTCTCAAGTCTCCTCTGGCTGTCTCCATTAGGGAGCTAAGAGTAAAATCCCATGCTGCTCTGCTGTCTCTTCCTACTTCCCTCCCCTCCTCTAGATTGTTATAGAGTCACCACATAAAACAGAAAGACCAGAGAACTCACATTACACAGACTTCACTGGAAAAGGGAGCAGCAAACATCTTGTAACCGTAACAGGGAAAGAAAACATACCAGTAACTGAGGGCTTGTATAGACAGGGATCTGCTGGGTAGTGCTGCCTAGTGGATATACACACTTTGGAGGACAAAGGTTGCAGACTTCAGAAGCTCCAGATAAAGAAAGTTTGCCTGCGGAGGTTATAAACTCTCCAGGATTAAGTCTCTAGATCAGGGGTCTCCAAACTACGGCCCGCGGGCCGGATGCGGCCCGCGAGGCCCTCTCATCCGGCCCGCGGAGATCTTTTTGGCTATTTAGGGAATTTTTGGCTCTCTCGCTGGGACGGCTCCTCGCTGGGGCCTGGAAGCGCCGCGCGGGCCGCCAGCCGCGGGGCCGGGACCCGCCGCGTGCTCGGCTGCCGCCCCGGGGCCGGGACCCGCCGCGTGCTCGGCTGCCGCCCCGGGGCCGGGACCCGCCGCGTGCTCGGCTGCCGCCGCCGGCCAGGGACGGCTCAGAGCTGGGGCCGGGACGCGCCGCACCGCCACGCAGTTACAGGGGGCGAAACAAGGAGCCACCCACTGCCAGGCGGCGAACCGGTCTGTGGGGAGAGACCGGGTTGAGCAGGTCAGTTGGGGGGTGGGTGGGAGGGAAGGAGGTTTTGGGGTGAGAGACCTGGCTGGGTGGGTCATTTTGGGGGGGGGGGTTGGAGGAAAGGAGGTTTGGGGGTGAGAGACCGGGCTGGGTGGGTCATGTGGGGGGGGGGGGTTGGAGGAAAGGAGGTTTTGGGGGGAGAGACCTGGCTGGGTGGGTCAGTTGGGGGTTGGAGGAAAGGAGGTTTGGGGGGGAGAGACCTGGCTGGGTGGGTCATTGGGGGGGGGGTTGGAGGAAAGGAGGTTTGGGGGGGAGAGACCTGGCTGGGTGGGTCATTGGGGGGGGGGTTGGAGGAAAGGAGGTTTTGGGGGGAGAGACCTGGCTGGGTGGGTCAGTTGGGGGGTTGATGTGTAGTGTTCATGTGTAGTGAACAGGTGTTCATGTGTAGTGTTCATGTGTAGTGAATAGGTGTTCGTGTGTAGTGTTCATGTGTAGTGTTCATGTGTAGTGAATAGGTGTTCATGTGTAGTGTTCATGTGTAGTGAATAGGTGTTCATGTGTAGTGTTCATGTGTAGTGTTCATGTGTAGTGCACAGGTGTTCATGTGTAGTGTTCATGTGTAGTGTTCATGTGTAGTGCACAGGTGTTCATGTGTAGTGTATCAATGTGTTATTAAATAACTGAATAAAATAATATTAAATAAATAATTAAAAACAACATCCATGTTTTGATTCTTTTTTATTTGGACCTCGAGTGTGTTGTCGGCCCCCGAACTGCTATTTGATAGTTAATGCGGCCCTCGGGCTGAAAAGTTTGGAGACCCCTGCTCTAGAGTCTCCAGCAGAGTTTTCTACTTAAAAGAACAAACAGCATGAACTCAAACCCAGCTGTGAGCTATAAAGACACATTACATGGTGGCCTACCTATATGGTGAACAAACTTTCTGCTACCCAGACTTCGAATATTTGAGGGTCCAGAAGATCTCCAGTGTATTGATATTTGTCACTGCATCTATGACAGAGTTCAACTGAACACGTCCGTCTGTATGATAAACAGATACATATATATGTGCCTATTAGGGTGACCAGATAGCAAGTGTGAAAAATCAGGACAGGGTGGGAGATAATAGGCGCCTATATAAAACAAAGCCCCAAATAATCAGGACTGACCCTATAAAGTGGGACATCTGGTCACGCTAGTGTAATACACACACACACACACACACACACACACACACACCCCTCAAAATATACGATGGCATTAGTGTTCAAATCCTTCATCAGGCAGACCAATTGGCATTGCTAAAATAGATTTTAAACATGTTATCTTAATCTTACACAATGAGAATTTCAAAAAACGGCACTATTGCATTTAGCATGGCTATGCTCTACTGTCAGTTTGATTAGGATATGCTAGCAGCCGCTCCTCATTAGATACCCATCATTAGCAAAGTTGTCATTCAGTGAACCGGAAAACCCAATAGCTCCAAATGCCTGGATACTTTTCACTCCCCGTGTAGAACAGCTGAAAATAACATTAGTCACTTTCTGGGCTTTGCCTTAGGGATAGCTGCAGGACAGCAATTTGTTACTTCTTAAAATCTTGTATTGCAGCTCTCAGGCAAAGACATTGTCAAAAAGAGTTTAATCAGCAAAAAGCAAGACAATAAATCATGGGCTTAACCACTGTTTCACGCATGGAGGCAAACAATAATGGCTGGACTGCACAGATACCACGTTCATGTTCTTAAACCATACCGAATTCTTCCAGATGAGCATTTCAGATCTTCCTGTTCATCATTAACCTACTACACCTTCCAGTTCTGAAGATGGCGTTAAGGTTTAATTTGGTAATGAAAAGGAAAGTCTGAGCATAGCCCATGTCACCCGCAGATCCTCTGCAGGTGTAAATCAGCACCACGTCCTTTCCCTTTTAACTACAAGCTGCGGATCATGCCTCCAGAGCCCACTGCCTGAGTGGAAGAACGGTGCATGTCATTGAACACGATACATACAAAGCACTTCTTAATATGAAGCCCCGTCCACCATCCACAGCCAGGCCTGCGTCAGAAGCAAAGAAATGAAAAGGAAACGGAGAAGGAAGAGGAAGACGGTGGAGAAGCAGCTCATTTTGCTCTTTCACTCCTCTCACCTCTGTTTGTGCCACTCATTTTGTAGCACAGCAGATCCAGAAGATTTATAGAACTTGGGCCCACAAGAGACCTTTGTGATCATCTCCTCTGACTGCCCAGACACCTGGCAATGGATCACCACCCAACGTTGCACAGAACGACAGCACCTCTTTTAGACACACACCCAACCTTTATTGAAAGTCCAACTGTTATGAGCTCCAAGATGCACAGTCCATTCCTTTGGGGGCGGTTTCTTTAGCAAGCTCCCAGCAGGGCAGGGTGAGAGGAGCAGCCAACTAGGGCTCAGAGCTTCAGGGACGCAAAAATGGGGCGGCAGCAGCAACTGGGGCTCCCCCATTAAGCCAGCCCACCTCCCTCCTGCCCTGCAGCACTGGGCAGCTCACCTCCAGTGGGTCCCCTGCCACAGGTACCCTCCAAATACCCCCTCCAACAGCCACCAAATACCCCTCTCCATTCCTCTTCCTCTAGCAGTGCCAGTCCTCCACGATTGTCCTGGAGCCTTCAGGAATTAAGGACTAATCTTCGATTAAAGATGATGTCATGTGATGGAACCTCCAGGAATTCATCCAACCAAAGTTGGCCACCCTACCCTCTCCTCCCCCCCCAGCAGTGTCCTCTATTTTGGAACTTGACCTTAAAAGGTGTCGTTGGGTCTGTCAGACATATGGCTAGTCTTCAAACTAGACGACACCAACAATCTCACAATTTGTTCTTGTGAGATTTTGGCCCTTAAGGTGATAGAAATTCTAACGAGATCAGCTGTCCTTGGGAAGGTCTGATCACAGCTCAGTTAAAACCCCAAAAAGGGCCCTCTTCTCGTCTGGGATGCAGGCAAGCACCCAGAGATCCAACATGCAGGTCCCTCCCTCCAGCAGCACCCTCCCCCGCCCCCAGTTCTCAAGTGTTCCACTCCACTAGGCACCTTCACCTGGAACACCTTCGCAGTTGGTGGTGAAAGCGGATCCAGATAACAGTTAGATTGTTTCTTAGACCTGCTTTCATGGGAAACTATAGTTTCCAAAATAAAATGTAGTTTTCAGCTACAGAGAGAAAAATCTGAGTCTCTCATGACTGACATTACCCTGCTCCATCATTTGCATTAGATATGCTGCATAAGTGGATCCGTTTCCAAATAAGTTCCCTTTGCAGCTCTGATACTTCTGTATAAAACTAATACTGGTGATTCTACTCAATGGTCTTGACATAGTTTTATATTACTGTATGCTATGCCAATTGATTTTTGGATTTTGGACTGGCGTTTTGTAAAAGCAGTTAAATGATCACGGCTTTCGTTATAAGAAAACCACTTTACAGCTAATCTGTTCTCACTTACGTTCAATTGTTTGGATTTGGCATTTTGATGAACAATTGTCATTTCCTAAAACAA
Organism: Sternotherus odoratus; assembly: GCA_032164245.1. Classification (NCBI taxonomy): domain Eukaryota; kingdom Metazoa; phylum Chordata; order Testudines; family Kinosternidae; genus Sternotherus; species Sternotherus odoratus. Next base: position 82,650,132 of record JAVMKO010000009.1, on the reverse strand, counting down.
TGTAGTTCTGCCACATTTGGAAACATCAGGCTATTTACATCTTTATTACTAAAACCATTGAGATGTACGGTCCACAGAAAAGGTTGTTCAATCAACAAGGAGCAAGTGAAGTGAAAAAACATTAATGTTACATTTCAGGCAATTATTGCAAAAATGATCAAAATTCCTATGCATCTTTAATTTTTGCAACCACAGCAGAATGTATATTGCATAGATCCCTGGTTCATTAAGATAATATGATTTGTAATAATATGGGGAAAGTGAAATGGAATCCAGTCTCTTAAGCATTGCTTTCCCTAAAGGCATATCGGTGTACAAAATGGGGTTTCCGGCACAGCTCTTGTAATCTCAGAAGCCACTGCACCTATTAAACACTTAGTAGGGCTCCAGGAGTAAGACAACACCAGAGACAACACAGTCCCAAGAGAGATAAAAATCTTCTCCCTGCTTTCAGGATTTGAATGCTGTTTTAGTTCCATTTAATGTTTTCTCTCTCTGGAAATCCAAACAGGCAAGAATGTGTTATCACACTGACCCTCCTCTAAGGAACAGAACAGCCAGGCTCTGCACTGCGTTTGATAGTCAAGCAGTCTGGAATTTGTGATTGGTCTGTCATAAGGAAAACCGATAGCCGGGTGCCACTTATGCTGCTAAATGTCTTGGCTATATAGTTGTTGCATTCCATACATATTCACAGAGTATGTATCCAAACTGAAAAAAGGTGGCTTGATATGAGAAGCAGAACTTAACTATAAGGGCACCATCCCATTCACCTGCCAGAAGAATGGAGGGGGAGGGGTTGTTCGTTTGTTTTTTAACAATAAAACAATTGAAAAGCTTTAAATCAGGCGCACGGCTGTAAATGGAAAAATCTGTTTGGCTTTTAATTGTTGCTTAAATGAGAGATTTGCTCTTATCAGAATGCAGGAAACCTTTGTTATCCTCCCAATGGAATACCAAGGAAAAGTAGGGATGAGGATTTAAAAACACATCTTTCACCTATCAGTTGCAAAACTTCTGACACATTTTTAAAAGGACTTTTCTTTCGTATCAGATTTTCAATTGCAAAAAAATGCAGTGGAACATAAACCTGATGAAAGTAGCGCAAAGCAGACTGCAGAAACAGAAAACTGTGGTGGTAATTTTAAACCTTTCTCTAAACTTGCTCTTTAAGGGGTTCCCCATTTTAAAAAAAATCTAAAATTTTCCCTTTATGTTCAAATCATTAACTAAAAAGTATAATAAAAGAGGAAACAGATAAATGAATCTGAGCTGATTAGAATGAAAAAACCCACATTAGGAGAAAAACAAAGAGGATACAAAAACTGTGACAGACAGTGGTGTGGGTGTGTGTCCATGTCCGTGTCTCTCAGTCATTCATCTTCATTTTGTTTTTCCACCTCTTTGGTAAGAGGTGCATCTATCTCAGTCTGTTGCTAGCTATCAAGCAAGTCACAACAGGCTACCTGCAAAAGCCTCCATTCAGGAGAGCACTTAAGCACATGTTTATCATTAAGTATGGCCTTACCTGAACTGAGGTGCCTGGAGGAATTAATCAAGAGCCTTCAGAATGGAATATTTATGGGGCAGTGGCTGGGAGCACCATACTGCGCACACACAAGGTGTGAGACAACACAGTCCCCTCTCCCTTCCCCAAGGACCTTGCAGACTAAGGACCCAAACCTGCAAGCTCTCCAGGAAGAACAGGCATTGACTTCAATGGGAGTCTGATATATATGGAGAGCTTTATGGATTAGGCCCTAATTTGGGCCCTAATTTGCACCCCAGATCACACCTCCAATTGGAAGTGAGCAGATCTCTTATTAGAGAGGGTTTATTTCTCTGTCATACTCCTTACAAACGTGTCTAGTTAGGCCTTCTACAACGAGAGGATCCCCTCAGCTGCAAAGAGTTCTCCTTCGGAATCAAAGTAAAGGCAGAGGACCCTGCCTAAGGTCCATCCCATAGCCCCCCGGGGCAAAAGGCTGTACTTAACTTTATTAACATGCATTTAATATTAAGGGCCTGAGATCCATTTACACTACTCCTGATGTGTAAAAGTGCCTCCAAGTGGGAGCTAATGTAAATGATCCCCAAATTAAAACCCATTTCACACCACCAGAACAACGTCAAAGGGGACTTAAAGTAAATAAGAATCCGGCCATATATTTTCATGCTGGCTTTTTTGTTTAGATGTAATTAATTATCCAGGAATTTGGATGAAATCTATGGACTGAATTACTGCAAAAGCACACAATAATGTTGAGTTTTGAGTAGCAGGGTAAAGACTGAAATGTGCAGACAGTGTGCATGGTTTCCAGTAATACAAAGGGCCAAATCTCTCCCTCTTTGCTCTGGGAATTGAGAGAAGACTGCAGGCTTTTGTCCATCATTTGCGAGTTAAAATATTTCCTTTAGAAAACTGAGTGTTTAACACAAAAACAAAAAAGACAACAACAAAAGCCAGAGGTTTGAGTTTCTGACTCGTTTCACTGTCTTGTCTTCATTTCCACTGGTTAGCTGTAATGTCAAGGAAAATGATATTATCCGATGATGTAATCCCCAGTAGCAACACAGACAGCTAAACCTTCCCGCACATGGTGGTAATGATACGCACCAGCATTAGTAAGGCGGAAATGCCTCCAGGGAACCTTGGGGGAGCATACTGAGCAGCGCCGCTGTCACACGTCTCCAAGGATGGGAGCAGTGGTTCTCCACACCACGCTAGCTGGGGTACAGCACTCCCTCCCCAAACATGGCCCAACAGGGACTGCATGCAGCGCCGCCTTTGCACTCAGGTAGCACAACTGACTTTGTCCTGTGCATACGAACCGGGGGCCGCCTCGCTCACTCTGCACATAGACAGAGCTGTGATTCTACCCTAAAATCTTATTCACCTCGAAGACTCCAGTTGGGGCTGGATTTCAGCTCTCGGAGAGCAGCATTGAAAGACCCTTTTATTACAAAAAGAGATAAAAAGCCCAGAACAACTCTCATTCCGCATTTGTCTCAAAACGGCATTGTCTCGCATACAATTTTCTGAAGTAAAACGTATCGAAAACACATTTAGCTGCCATGTGCAATTAGCCATGCGTAATCGGCTCACAAGCCTGTAGGCCTGCCCGTTGCTTGCTGAGCTCCCCACAACTCAAGAGGCTCTGGTCTCCCTCGATGAGCATGCATCATTCTCTTTAGCTTTAAACAGGCACTACCCAGACAACGAACGGGGAGAAGGGCAGACAAAAGAGAGGAAAGGGAGAGATTTCAACAAGAAAAGTGCTTACAGTAGTTATTTCTGAATAATAAAGCTGGCAGAGGAAATCTGCAACAAGACTTCTGGGTGTTGTAGGCACCCTTAGGTACAGGAATATTACGGTCTGTGAAATGGGCACATGGGGGTAAGGAGAACTAACTGGAGTTCCTGAAAAAACAAGGAGTCCTTGTAGCACCTTAGAAACTAACAAATTTATTTGGGCATAAGCTTTCGTGGGCTAGAATCCACTTCATCAGATGCATGGAGTGGAAAATACAGGAGCAGGTATAAATACATGAAAGGATGGGAGTTGCCTTACCAAGTGTGAGGTCAGTCTAATGAGACCATTCAGCTAACAGCAGGATACCAAGGGAGAAAAAATAACTTTTGAAGTGGCCCATTTCAGGCAGTTGACAAGAAGGTGCGAGTAACAGTAGGGGGAAATTAGGATGGGGAAATTAGGTTTAGGTTTTGTAATGACCCAACCACTCTCAGTATTTATTCAGGCCTAATCTCATGGTGTCTAGTTTGCAAATTAATTCCAGTTCTACAGTTTCACGCTGGAGTCTGGTTTTGAAGTTTTTTTGTTGAAGAATGGCCACTTTTAGGTCTGTTATTGAATGACCAGAGACCCCCAAAAAATAACCAGATGCACTAGCCCCCTCTCCAACGGACATTTATTCAGGCTGGAATTTTCCAAGGTTTTCAGGGCACCCCACTCCCACAGAATTTCAGTGGGGGTTGAGCTTTGTCCTCATCTTGCATTGATAAGAAAGGCCGACTACCTGTGGTTGAGTGCTCTCTGAGTTAAATCTCACTCTCAAGCCAGGGTGGGTGATCCAGCAGTAGGATCTTCCAACACACAACACCGCTGGGCATTAACACCGTAGTTGGCAACGTGATTTTCCCAGTACTCCAGGGTTAAACCACAGGGTCTGATCTTCAACATGACTGTAACTTTATTTATAAAGTGAAAGCGAACGCCTAGCTTCAGCTCAGACTCCAGCCGCCCCTTTCCACAGTGCTCTAACCACCTCTCCTGCTCTGTGCCTTGTGGCTCTGGTTTGCTTTACTAAGTTTTGTCCCAATCCTCATTCAATAGGATATTCGTCATGCTACAAGGCACCAGCCACTGCACTGGTCTTGCTCCTCTTTTCTGCTCCCTTTTACTCTCCATCTCCCTCCTACGAGGTGTCTAGCTATCACTCCCTGGCTTCTATTACAAAGCCAGTTTCTTAATCCAGTTGAATTCTTCATCAATACTGCACTTCCTAACTCCCCTACATTGACTACGTTGTGGTAATTGTTAAATTGACATTAAGTGATTAAAACAAGACTGTTGCCTACTCTCTGGGCAGTGTGTCAAAGAGATGTTAAATTGCCTTTTTTAAATGTTAATTATTTAGCTCCTACAATCATATTACACAACCCTTACCGTAATCATTCATTAACCCGTAGTTTCAGATGGTGATTAGCAGGGCTTTACAATGCTAATAATGTTCCATTCACATTTTAAAAGTTTATTAAATAGTACAAAAGCAAATCAAATATGCATGCCCAATCGCAGGGTTTCCACACAGCAATGAGGACAGGAAGGGGCGGATTTTAACGCACGGGGGAAGTATATGTTTTGCTATCAGGCTTATACAAGAGGTGTTGGTCACAATGAATTGGCTGCAAAACAGTCAAGTGTCAGTTGAACAGAGACTTCTTCCCCAGGTGGCATCAGATCTGTGGTGCATGGAGGACCCCACTTCTAATCACCTGCATTGCCTTGCATGCAGGTCAACCCATGAGTGTCTCTCCAGACGCTCTTTCCTGCTGGTGTTCTGTGACAAGCACTGCATTAGTCATCTTATGCTCCAAATAACCATCCACACCAGAGAAACGATGCTGCTTAAACCCCTAGACCAGGGGTGGGCAAACTTTTTGGCCCGAGGGCCACATTGGGTTTACAAAATTATATAGAGGGTCGGCCCCACCCACAATCCAGCCCCCTCCCACTTCCCGCCCCCTGACTACCCCCTCAGAATCCCCGACCCATCCAACCCCCCTGCAACCCACCTTGTCCCCTGACTGCCCCTTCCAGAGACCCCTAACCACCTCCCAGGACCTCACCCCCTACCCAATTCCCCTGCTCCCTGTCCAGACTGCCCCAACCCCTATCCACCCTCCCACCCCCTAACCACCACCCCAGAACCCCACCCCATATCCAACCCACCCTGCTCCCTGACTGCCCCTTCCAGAGCACCCCCCCCCCAACCACCACCCTGGAACTCCCCCAGCACCCCTCCCCCTTCCCATATGTGCTCCAGGGGAATGGGGGGAGAGCGCAGCCCCAGCCCCCCAATGTGCCGCCCACACGGTGCGGCTCCTGGGGAGGGGTGAACGTGCAGCTCCGGGCCCCCGGAGTGCCGCCCGCGCAGCTCGGGGGAGGGGCAGAAATAGCGTAGCTGAAGTTGACCTATTTAAGTTGATTTACTGCGGCGTCTTCACGGCACTGAGTCGACTGCCGCCGCTTCCCCGTCAACTCCGCTTGCGCCTGTTGCCGCGGTGGAGTACCGGTGTCAATGGGAGAGCACTTGGGGATCGATTTATCACATCTAGACTAGACGCGATAAATCGATCCCCGAAAGATCGAACACTACCCGCCCATCCGGCGGGTACCGTAGACCTGGCCTTAGTAATTATAGCTAAATCCTAACCAAGTCAATCTGGACCAGCATAGACAGAGACAAAAATGAAACAGTTCAGCTAGCTTTCCATTACCGTTCTACGCCATGAACCTGTGGCTTTGTCACATCATCCAGAGGCTCTGTGCAGGGAATTGTGGGATAGGCAGCCAGAGGACATAGCAACTGAAAGGGGTTGGAACTGGTCTCATGTGAACCTCTGGAGAACTTGCAACAGTGTTGAAGTAGCTAGAGAGGCAACTTACCGTACATTGGTTAAATTCACTTCTCCAATGCAAATAAAGCCAAGGTTGTCTCAATCGGTCTACCTGTGGGCACCTTCTCCCATTAAAGTTTCCTCCCACAACTGGTGGGCAGTTTGGGATGCTGCTATGAACCAGCTCTGAGGGATCAGTGATTAAAAGTCTCCACCCATATCGAAGCAGCAGAGGAAAGTTAATAGGCTAAGGACCAAACAAACCCACTAAATTCAGAAAACGAATTGCCACTCTGTTCTGATCTCATCCTGTTATTCTGTATAATGGCTTATAATTTCTTCTTCAAAGTTACTTCTCAACAGCAGACCATTTTAAAGATATGTAGAATATATCTGATAATATACGATTATATACTTTGTGTGTATAATGTTTGTATTCTAAAACTACAACACTTAAGAGGACAAGTAACACCTAATCCCTGCATTTGAACAAGAACCTACCTTATTATTTTGGTACTTAATGTTCATATAAATCTAAAAGTAGCTCTAATGGGCTGGCACCCTCCGGTGAAGTTTTTCTTTTAAGAAAAGACAACTGAGCAAAAAAGAGGGTCAAAATGGATCACCAGGGCACTCCTATGTGTCTACTTGTACTTGAATTTTACACTAAATTAGATCTCTAGAGTCTTTAAAACAGCTGTTGTCTTTCCATCACTATTGCTCATAATAGTAACTCAAGCATGTCCAAAAGGAGTAATACATGCTTCCATCCAACCACTTGATGGGTAAAAAGGCCAGCAAAAATATAGAAAGATATCACTGGAGAATACGACAGCTATACCCTGTTAACTGTAATTAGAGAAAAGACTACTTTATGATGCAAATGAAACTCTAGGATATAAATTTGCTCAATACGATAATTGCAAGGAATGTAACACTTTCCAAAAGCGTTTACATCATGTAGCACCATGCTGATAATCAATGCTTAATTAGATCCTTTAACCCTGATGCAGACCTTTTTAATGTTACTGTCATCCTGTTACCATCTAATCTTTTTCCTTCTCTTGAATGGTTTTGTCCTCTTACAAAAGCCCATCATGATGAGGAAAGCGCCAAGATAATTAATTTTTCAGTAAAAGCCAAGTTGTTGTTTTCTCTGAAACATCTAACACTTTGGGAAATGTCAAAAATGTCAGAACGTATGAGTGGAAGTAAATTCAGTGTTCTGCTTTCCTATTAATACTGCATGACCTCTTCAACTGCCTCACTTAGTGGCAGAAAACTGGACATTCCCATTGAGAGAGAAGGCGAGGAAGGGACAACACTGGAAGAGGGGGAAGAAAGGAAAGCATGTCAAGACGAAACGACTGCTCACTAAAAATCATAGGCCACCGGACGGTTTTAAAAGCACTCATTTTCAAAAAATTAAAATCGAGAGTGCCAAATCAAATATGTGCACTTAGCACTCTAAACGGTATACAAAAAAAATTGCCTTGTCTTTAAACATTATCACCAGTTATCATCCCAGCAGAGATCCAGACCCCACGGCGCTAGGCGCTATACATACATATAGTGTAAGGTATAGCCCCGGCCCTTAAAAATTAAAGTCTTAACAGACAAAGGAAGTGTTATTACTATCCTTATTTACAGAGGGAAACTGAGGCATGGAAAGGTTAAGGCCCAGTTCAGAGCACAGCACCTAAGCACAAAATAAAGTTCATCCCTTTTCAGCATCAGGTTTAAGTGCTCTGCTGAATCCAGGCCCAAGGGCACACAGAGGGTCTGTGACACTGAGCCGGGATCTCCTGCGTTCTACCCCTCAGCCTTCCCCTTCCCCTCCCCCTCTTGGTATATTCAGCTGCAACCACAGGAAATAATATTGGTATATAAAGAACATAAGAGCTGCCACATGGTCCATCTTGCCCAGTATCCTGCCTCTGACAGTGGCCAGATGCTTCAGAGGAAATGAACAGAACAGGGCAATTTTGTGAGATCTATCCCCAGTCGCGGCATCTCCCAGTCAAAGGTTTACTGACACCCAGAGCACCCCTGACCATCCTGGCTACTCGCCATTGATGGACCTATCCTCCATGAACTGACTGAATTCTTCTAGGAACCTGTTATACTTTTGGCCTTGTCCTAGGAGGAGGAAATTGGGTTATTTTGGAGCAGTGTCCCCACTTCCTCAGGTTGTCAGTCACAGAGGGCAGGGTTTGTGTCTTTTTAAAGGCAGGGTTCAGTTCTAGTCCTTCGAGCGGTTTCAGAGGAAGAGAAAATCGGGCTGAGACTAATTCACTTCAGAGCGATAACGTAGAAAATGACCCTTTATTGAAATCTGAATGGGCATGAAGTGCCGGTGGCTGGCACCACGGCCGCCATTTCCAGATCTCTCCCCTTGTTAGGAAGAGCTGTGGGATGTACGGTCAGGGATGAACAGCTCCTTTACTGGGTGGAATGAGACCAGACACCACGTGCCATAGGCATAGGTTGCCTACCCCTGAACTACAACAATAATGGCTACCAGCGCCCTCTGACAATTTCCCAGCACGTTTGGAGTCATTAGTGGGGACAGAACCGCTACGGCCAGTTGGGAGGAATCTGTGTGGGGTGATCAGGACAAGCAGTTTTCCGGGCCAATGCCAAGCCCAGGCGGCTCGGCCCTCTGTGGGAATGGGGCAGCCTGCCTGAGAGGGGAAGAGCTGAGTTTAAGGGCAGTGAGGGGCTGTTTGGGCTTGGAGCTGAGTGAGAATCAGAACAGCTCAGGGAGTCTCAGATGAATCTCCTCCCAGCCCTTCTCAAGGGGAGACACTGAGCTACAAAGAGATCCAGTGCATGGGTCAGGCAGTTCCAGCTCCGCAGAGATCAGCAATCCCAGTGCCGGCTCTCAAGAGCCAGCCGAGACCCACGCAGAACTCCTGGCCAGGGAGCCAAGAGAGGACCCTGCCGTACCCAAGGGTGAAGACATCGACTCTTTGTTTAAGCTAAGGGGTCGTGATGCACAGTGTAGATTACAGAGATGGTGACATATTCCAACCAGAACTCTCAGTCCCTTTGCTCCAAAAGGAATTTGCATACCGCTCTGTACTAATCTCAGCTCCAGCCTGGGCACAGTCATTCCTCTTTGTGCCTGAAAATGCATCATAATGAATTATAAACATTTTCAAACCCCAATGAAAATGTTGGTTTGAAAGAAAGAGCAGATAGATTCATACAAGCACACGGAAAACAAAGCTGGAGAGCAACTGGCACAGATTATTCATCGGTCTCCACACGAGATCATCAGTCCCATTTGTCCCGGGAACAAGCACTTTTCCGCACTGGAGAACTGAGCATTCATTCCACTGCTTGAGCTCTTCATTAGGTGCAGCTAATTGTTGGTTTTACTAGCAAAAGCCTGCTACTAAAAACGGCAGATTAGCTGAAGTCTATTTATTGTTCTCCCCACTCTGAACCAATAGCAAACGTCTTGAAATGGGGTTCATTGTTTTCAACACTTCTCACAGATTTGCTCCAACTTGCCTGACAGCCATTCCGTTCTTTTTGGACCCTGTTCTGTAACCCTCACTCACACTGATTAGTACCTGATGCTATGAAAACAAGTTCTACTCACTCTGTCAAGCACGGCTCAGTGAGAGTGGGGGGGGGGGGGAGGCAGCGAGGACTCCAGCCCATTTAGCCTGCCGTACAACTTTGTCACTGCTTACACAAGAGCCTTCTTGCACACCACCTGCTATCGAAAACAGACATGGCTACCTCTGCCCTTTTCTTCCGAAAACAAACTCAGCTTCTCTTCTCTCGCTACTCCACTGCGTTTCTCTCTTTTAAAAAATATATTGGAAATGCATTACTTCATTCAAAGCATTTTGAGTTACAATATGTAGATGTTATGGTCTAATCCTACAACTGCCTACGTAAGTCATCTTTCCTTGACTTCAAAGTGACTTCTCACACAGGTTTCCTCCCTTCAATATGGCACTTGCAGCATTGGAGTCTAGAGCCAGTACCCTGCCAAAAAAATGTACATATATGCTTAACTTTACTCAGGTTGACTAGACTGGCTCTATTCCCGTGAGTGGCGTAAACACATGCTTAAGTGCTCGCAGCATCAGAGCTGACGTTTGAATTGAATATGCTACCGGCTCAGCTGTAAAAAGTGAAAGAAAGATAAAAATGTCATAATCAAGTCCAATCCACCGCACAGGATAGTTACAGGGAGAATAAAGCAGCAAAAGACATAACCTGAAAAGATTTGTGGTACACAGTGATGCTGTTTTAACTAAGTCTAGTTGTTATGAAATAATGTGCTCTTAATATTCCATATAGTAAGGATAAAAATCCATCTAGCATTTGCAAGGAAACTCAGTTTAACAACAACATGCACATCCCTGAGACAAACCTCAAAAACAATACTCATGTTTGTGGCTCAATACCAGGATTGTCCTGCTAAAGCGAATAGAAGAGCTTTCTGCAGCAGATATTTAGATTGAATTTTAGAATTAATATTATTATTATTACTACTGCATCTGATCATAAGACCCTGTTTTCAATTGCTTGTAACTTTAACCATTTCCGTTTAAATTTTACATGCCAAGTATCTGCCCCAGGCAGTTTATTTTGGGGAGGGGGGAATTTTCAGCCAAACTGGTTTCAGCCATTTCCAAGAATGAGACTTGGGGAAAGTACATTGTTTTGCTCATGTTAATAAATCCTGGCTCTCTTTTCTTTGAGAAACTCTAGCACCCCCCGCTTTGGGGCAGGGACCTGAATTTTGATGGTGGGGGGAGGGTGGCCCTTTGGGGCAGGGATAAAATCTGCCTAAATTTGACCAAGTTATAAACCTTTGCAAAGTCACAGTTCACGCCGGCTCAGTAGGGACAGCTTAGATCTTAGCTGCTAAAATCTCAGAAGATTTTCACTCTTGCTGAGCAGGCTCTGTCTCCTCACAGCTCCTTGTCCAGCTCCAGACGGTGCATGTGTCATCCACAGAGTAACTGAGCAAGCTCCAGTCTAGGACTACACGGCTTTCCCCATAGCTGCTCCAGACTGGGCACGGGAACCAAGAGTAGGGAACATGTCCCTCCTGTGAGCTCCATGCCCAACCCTACTGGGCAGCCTGGAGCGGGAAGCCATCTGATTTGAATGCAGAAAGGACCAGAGCTGGACCGGGGAGGGCAGGGAGTAGACTGGCAGAAGGAGTCTGAAGAGATTGGGACTGGAGGCATGGGCGGGGATGTGTAGAAGAGAAACTAGTGTGGCCACTTGTGATCGGATGTATTCCTGGAGGTTTCATCACGTGACAATCTAATTCCTGGGGACTCCAGGCCAATCCTGGATGGTTGGCAACCCTACCTGGAACTTGTTGGCCAAAGCGACTGGGAGCTGGAGGGAAAGAGGAGGTGGATGGTGGAGGGGTGACACTGAGCTCAGATGAGGAGCTGGGAGAAGCGGACTCAGGCTGGAAGCAGTGGGGAGGGAAGGCTGGGGCTGTGGAGGGTGGGAGCCGAGTGACTGATGCTGAGGGTAGGGCTGGAACAAGAAGCCAGAGGTAGGGCAGAGACGGGGTCTGTCCCTGCCCCAATCAAGAGCCAGGTTGCAGGGGACAGGGCAGAAGAGAGTCTGTGCCCATTAGAGTACACCCCCTTCCAGAACCTGGAAAGGAACCCAAGAGCCTTGAGTTTCACCATCCCTCTGCAGTCAGCAACCATCTGTGAAACCCACTGACCGAGTGTGTGGCACATTCCCCACCCGGCCACCCAAAGGATAACAACCTATTACTGCTACCACCTACTCCAACAGCTCAAGGAGCAAGGGTCAGTGCAACCGACAGGTTCCAACCCTGTTGATGAACAAAGGGGGCGTCAACATGACACCACGTGATGGAATTTGTTTTTACAGTTTGCTTTTCTAATACCTAGGAAATTGCACACCAAGCTCTGCACTAAAGGAACATGAAGGAAGGTTACAAATTCAACCACTCAAAAAGGTAGGAGATGGCCTGGTTATAGGTTGCCTGTGCAACATTATTTCAGCCCCAGTGTGTGTATACAGTATGCAACAGCATTTAATTACCCGTTCCTTCCACAGCGTCCCTGCCTCACTCAGTGCACAGAATGGACCTGCCTTGGGAATGAATCAGGATTGTGTTGTGAAGGACGCTGTTGTCTGTAGAAACCATGCTGGAAAGTGGCAGGGATGGCAGGAAGAGAAAAGACTGAGTCGTGGTGAAGGGAGTTGAATGCTGGAGAACTGGATTATAGCTCTGAGTTCCTACGCAATGCTCGGCAAGTAACTTCAACCAAGCTTTTTCCCTGGGGTCACGAATTGTGCATTCCTCATTTTCTGGGAGTGACCAGTTTGATACCCTGGGGTCTGATTTGCAGAAGCGTTGAGCACTCACAGCTGCCACCGAAGTTAACGGGAGCTGGACTTGAACAAAGTGCTATATAATGCTAATACTCTTGTCTAGGCTTCTCAGAATAGGTACCGAAAATTAGTGGATACTTTTGACCTTATTCTCTCTAAGCCTCTGCTCCCCATCTGTGGAATGGAGTCGTACCACCCCTTCGCCTCGCAGCGGTGTTGGGAAGGTAAATTCGTTAAAGGTTGTGAAGCACCGGGATGCTGTAATGAGGAGCGCCACAGAAAGCCCCATGAAAAGTCTAATCAAATCCTGCTCTGAAAGCAGAATTAAGAGGGTGCCGTAAATAAGACTTAGGGCCCCACTTTGAACAATGTGGATAAAACAAAATATTGAATAGCGGCTCATTCCGGGAGCTACCACCATTCTGTGCACTGAATGAGGCGGGGGAAAATCATATGTGCTCATGTAATTAAAGACTGCATCATAACGCATGCCCACAACGTGGCAAACTAAGGTTGCACAAGCAATCTTAATCATGGCACTTCCTAGCTTCTGAATGGCTGACCTCTCATCCTTCCTGATGTTCTTCTAACTTACTGTCAAGTGCACTCTCACAATCAGGTTGCTCCAGGCGGTGCATTTTGCAGTGTGACAGAATTCAAAGAGACTCATTGGGTGTCTGTCTGGACCTATTAACTTCTTGCAGATCTGATTCTTCATCGAGATCAATTTTAACACCCATATTTACTTCATCGTCACAGTTTGTTTTTTATTGGCAAACCTCTATGCCGCACCACAAGGTGAAAAATAGAAGCAGATTTCAGCTTCTCACCAGTTCAAAAACTCCATTCCCATTAGATGTTAAACATCTGATTTTATTTAATCCTAGTCATGCACAGCACTCCATATTGTGTCTTTAAAATAAATTGCATGTAACCTAGCAGAAAAAATTGGTTATACTGCCCATCAGTTCAAGAATCACAGTCTGAGCGGTGTCTTTTGGGGGGGGGGCGGGGGGACAAATTACCCGAGAATGTCAATTGCGCTGCTTACTCTTTGCTTGTGGCAGAATTTGATCTACATGGTTACAAATATAATTTCCAGCTAGATTATGTAGATAATCAAGAAAAAAGAACAAGAAAAGGCCTGTCACCTCCAACTTTAAAGCTGCTGCACATTAAAAGGCACCACAGGGGGCTGCTTCTCAATAATATAGGTCAGCCCTTCACATCTCCGGCACATGCTGCTTTTTAGACAAGGTTAAAAAATATTCAAGAAATAACCTTCTTTAAAGCCAGACCAGAAGGGACAGCCGAGATCGAAACAGATCCTTGAATTCTGCAGAGAACACGGGAAGCTGCATCACAAACTAGCAGCAGATCTTCCCCGACTTTAGCTGTCCATTTAAACGCAGGTGCTGCGCATATTTATTACTATGTTGCAACTTCCAATTTAAAGCAAGGTGCAAGTGTTTGATCCACTAGTCAATGTGTCCTGTGCCCAACTCATAAAGGAGTGTGTTCCAGCCCCTACAAAGGATGAGGCTTGTACAGGGCTGGTGCAACCACTAGGCGCCAAGATTTGAGGGTGCCAAAAAGTGGTGCGCAAAATGTTTGGGATGGTCGCCCGGCCCTCTTCCCGCCGCTGGGAGAGGGGACGCTGCAGCTTTGATGGGCTCTGGCCAGGCGGGAAGTGATGTCATTCCTCCTCTGGCCACCAGGGGCGCTGCACCGTGGGAGCCATCTGGGGCGCCGCCTGGCCCTGGGCACGGGCCCGCCTGCTGCTGCTGCTCCTCTGGCCCTAGGGCTCCTGCTGCTGGTGCCTGGCCGGTCCCCAGCTCTCTGCTGGGCCAGGGCTCTGTCCTGCTGCTCTGCCTGCGAGTTCCCGCCACCCTGCCCGCAGCCAGCCCCTGCCGCACCCGCTGCCCTGCCCACACCAGCCCTGCACCCGCTGCCCTGCCTCCAGCCAGCCCCTGCCGCACCACGTCCGCAGTCCCACTCAACCAGCTCCCTTCGCACACAACTGACCCACCTACCACAGAGCCACGGGCCCATTAACAGACGGGGCCCTAAACTTCTTGCCTGGGAAAGGGCCCTGCAGAGACAGAGACAGCCCCGAGTGCAAGTGAACGTGAGCATGATATGCAAACCAGCCGTGGCGAGTGCTGGACGGGAGTTACACTCGGACGTCCGTAGGCCAGGAATATTTTCCTGCCAACATTTCAAATTTAAGTCCAGCCAACATCACTTCTGAGCACTACAGCACAGGAAATACCTGCTTACCCTTTAGCACACACGCTACCCGTCTCCATTTTGTGGCAGTTGTGAATTGATTTGCAATGCAAAACTAAGAAGAAGGTAGTCTCAAGCGAGCCTGTAATTCATTGTAGGCTGATTGGAATTGATTTCGAGGCCTCCGCCCATGCTACATCATTAGCACACAGTACACGTAAGACCTGGGATAGGCTGCACTACCCTTGAAACGCAGCATCAGGATTTTGTACCCGAGGTTTTGTAAAGTTAATGGGGAAGGGAGTATCACAGGGGTGGACAAGCTTTTTGGCCCAAGGGCCACATCGGGGTTCAAAATTGTTTGGAGGACCGGATCGGGAAGGCTGTGCCTCCCCAAACAGCCTGCCCCCCCATCTGACCCCCTCCCACTTCCCACCCCCTGAATGCCCCCCTCAGAACCCTCAACCCATCCAACCCCTCTTGCTCCCTTTTCCCTGACTGCCCCAACCCCTATCCGCCCTCCACCCCACCCCCTGACAGAACCTTGGGACTCCCATGCCCCATCCAACCCCTCCCCCCCCCAGAAACCCCCTGCCCGAAACACATCCCCGGGATCCCACCCACTATATGACCCACACTTCTCCCTGTGCCCTGACTGCCCCCACCACTTATGCAACCCCCAAGCCCCAGCCCCTTACCATGAGGCTCCTAGCAGCCTGTTTAGCGCCAGACATGCTGACCTGCGGGAGCGTGGCTCTGGGAAGGAGAGGAGAGTGTCTGGCTCCACGTTGAGCCAAACACACTGCCCCGCAGGGCGCAGCACCACCCCGCAGAGCACTGGACACATTGCAGCGTAGCTCCTGAGGAGGGGAGAAGGCAGGGGCGGGGCTAAGGACAGCCTCCCCGTCCGGGGGGACCGGAAGGGACGGTCCCGTGGGCTGAATGTGGCCCATGGGCTGTAGTTTGCCCACCTCTGGAGTATCAGCAGCCCGGCTTTTATAATGGGCTTAGAAAACATAATAATCAGAACCAGAGAGTGAATTTCGCTATTGATATTTTTAGCTTGGAACTCTATGATCAATCCCAAACATTCACAAATGAGCCAGGCCCGCAAACCATGGGGTGGTTTAGTTGGGTTTTAATAACAGAATTGGGTTTTTTTACATTGACCTTCAGGGCACACCTGGGTCACATTTTTGAACTTTTCTCTGCAACCATGAGAGCTAGGAACTTGTAGTTTTCAACTAAAGATGTAACTCTTATGTTCTCTCTTTTCTCCAGCAGCTCGACTCTGAGAAGACACTAAGCATTGAGAAACTCGCTAGAATATGGCAAGAGAGGGCAACAGTGTATTGGAGAGGAAAGTGGGGGTGGTTTGAGGATGTTACAGATGAAACACCTGTCCTGCATTGGGACTAAGTATTCACGGTGGGAAAAATTCACCCTTGTACACAGAGACAGCATCCTATATAATAAAAGACTAGAAAAGTGTGTGTGAAGCCGTCATGCGCAGTAGAGACGGCCCTAGACGAATGGCACGCTGGGAGGTGTAGCATGCTGGGCGGTGTAGTTTGGCAGCACAACATGGCCGCCGCGCGTACGCCTCAGAGGGAAGCAGGGTCTGGATCAGGGGCCTAGGGCAGGAGGGTGGCTGGGCGCAATAGGGGCAGGCAGGGGGCTCTGGCCGGGCAAGGTGTGGGAAGGGGGCGCTGGGCCGGCGGGGCGGAGGCGCCCGAGCATGGCCCGGCCAGCTGCGCCCAGCCTAGCCAGGGCCTTGGAGTGGGCGGGAGGGGGGCTGAACAAGCGGGGAGGTGGGCGTGGGGAAGAGGGGAGGCTGAACGAGCAGGGGGGAGGGCCGTGGGGGGGAGGCTGAACGAGCGGGGGGGCCTTGGAGTGGGGGGGGCGCGCTTGGGGTGGGGGCTGAGTGGGGGGGGACGTTACTGTTGGCCCGTGTCCACGGACTTTCACACTAGTAGTTACATAAAACAGTACAAACAAGTCATTGTCAGGATACAATTTTAGTTTGTAATGACTTCGCTAGTGTTTTTCATGTAGCCGGTTATAAAACTGGGCAAATAGCTAGATGAATTGGCGTACCCCCTGGAAAACCTCTTCATATCCCAGGACTCCGCTTACCCCTGGGAGAGAACCACTGGTTTACACTGATGGGTTATGCTCTTTTGTGGAGCACCCAAACCAGTTTGAACAAGAGGGAATTGGACAGAGATACACAGACACCGGAGGGTCTAGTTGACTATGAGAATGTAAACCAGTTCTGTTCGGGTCCCATAGTTTGAGGAGAAAGTCTATCTAACTTGGCTTGGAGTGACTTGTTAAGATCCGATTAAATTAAATGTGTGTAGGCTGCTTGTAGTTTTAAAATACTTTTTCTTTGATCCTTTGTTTCAAGAAGCCTCTTGGTCACAGTCACTGGTTCGCAAAGGGAGGAGACCCAGTCAAATCTGCAGGGTGATAAGCGGTTGATATACCCCGGGCCAGTGTAGTTTGATCCCAGACTAAGTGAATAAGAATCGTGAGCTCACTCGGAAATGGATAAAGGCAAGAGACCCCATCCGAGAGGGGGTGCTCAGAGAGACCAGAAAGGAGCCATACACAACCAGCCTAGTGCCACTGGCAACTAGAAAAACCAATCCCTGGTGAAACGGCAGCTAACCCTCCACAAACTGCAGCAAAACTCCACCATCCCTGGCACCTTCCTTCCCAAAGGCTGGGGTGAAACAAGTGGGTCCTTGCAGCATAGCTCAAAATGAACAGCATTCCCCACATTCCCCCAGGGCATTCTTCCTGTCAGGGACCTTCTGGCTCCCTTGTGCTACAGCACTGATGTAATCACAGGATGTACACAAAAGGCTTCCTTTCCCCTCAGGTTACAGGGGATTTGCTCTGATGAAGCAGACCCATTCAAACCACTATGTGTGTTAAAAGCAAGAATCTTCCAAGGACTCCTACGGGCCTGACAACTTTACAAGGTGCAAAGGCAGCCCGGAGTTGTGTTGCTAGGGTTATCGCATCAACATCCCGCCAACACAACAGCATTAGCACTTAACATGGCCCTCCCTCCCAGGCAGTCACTGGAGAGTCCCTAAAACCTGTGAGTAGGCTCTAAAAGGGCGGTCCAGGCATGATGCATATCATACTTCCAAGTCTGTCTACAGAACCACAGGCCTCCCTGTCGGGCAAGGCTACTTCTCAGTCTGGCCTCTCTAAGTGACTCCATAGATGATAAACAGGGCCCCCAATTCCCTTAGGGCAAGCGTGTCCCTTTTCAGGGAACCCGTAAAGCTGTCAAGACTTGTCATTTATTCACGGAGAAGCAAATGTCATGGAGGCTGGGGGAGAGAGGGAGCTTCAGCATCATTCAAGGGTTTTCTCCCCACACCTATTAACAAAACACAATCCAAAATCTGAAAAGTGGTCATTATGGTACCCAGGGTAGGATCCAAGTCGGAGAAATGGCCCAGATACCCACACTTCACTGGGCAAATCATCACCTTATTCAAAATGAGGGTTCTGCACAGGGGCGCAGGAATGGGTGGGGGACCAGGGAACCCCAGGGAGAATAGGCAGGGTGGTGGCAGGACCACGATTGGGCCACCAGTAACCCTCACACACTTTTAGGGACCTTCAGCCACTCCTGATGCTGCATCTCATTGTGTAACAACCTGTTTTCCAAGAGCTGGAGAGAGGCGAGGAGATGAGCACCTGGGATTGGATTGACATTTCTCCTTAGACACAGCAGCCTGGACTGACACAAGCCAGCTAGCAGTCTCCTCACAGGGACTGGAGGGAAATTTAAATTAGAACTACTAACTCCAAGCACTAAGGCCCACATTTTAAAAGTATTTAGTTGTTGCTTCACTCGGCATTGCAAACCCTAACTGATTTAGGAGCTGAAGGGTATGTGTCTACACTACAAATGCTACAGCAGCATAGCTGCAGTGTAGACACTTGCCACAGTAATGGAAGGGGGTGTTCCATCACTCTAATAAATCGATCCCCTTGAGAAGCGGTAACTTCCGCCAACCTAGCAGTGTCTATAATGGGGGTAGGTCAACCTAACTACATCACACAGGTGCAATTATTTTCCACAGCCCTGAGCAACCTAACTTAGGTGAACCCAAGATTTAGGCATAGACCAGACCTAGGTCTCATTTTCAAAAGGGACTTAACCACTTCAGAGCCTAAACCCCATTGACAATCAATGGGATTAAAGTTCCTAAATATTTAAATCCCTTTTGAAAATGAGATTTAGGCTCCTAAATCAGTTAACTGTTGCCACACCGCCTAGCAAAGCCAAAATACCTTTACAAATCTGGGCTGCAGCATCTCCGAAACAAACATGAAGCCAAACCCCCAGTCCATCAGTGCTGCTCTAGTGTTAATGCTACACGGATCTGAGAGGGCAGGTTTCTCTCCTCTAGCCCTAACAAGCTTTGCATATAGAGAATCTGCCATCTAGGTTTCTTTATTCCTCTTTGATACAAGAGAAAAGGTGCTTGTTAGAGGGTGGAATGAGTAAAGCTAATTTTAAGCTTTTAAAATTAATGACAGACCAGCGTAAAACACTTCTATTATTAAAAAGTCATTAAGGACCTGGTTTAAACTACCAAAGAGTAAAGATTCAGCTCTAAAACTTAATTCCACCGTGGCCCATTCCACTGTGCCTAAGAATTACGGTGACCTGCAAACGTTGGCTAATTGCATCACTTTTACTCTACCGACCGCAATGCCTCAGCCCGCCACAGTGGGGGGGGAGGGTCCCCATCTGCCCACATTTTATTTCAACGTCTCTTTTCACAAATTAATCTACTTTCATAATGAAATGTAAGATTATAAATCGCTACATTGATTTTGCATCAGCGGTAAAAGTCACATAAGTGAGTAACAGACCTGAGGAGACCCAGTTTGTTAGAAAGAATCTGAAACCATAGCATATTGACAGTTTAATTGGCTCGGCAAGAGTTCATATCGCTTGGATGAAATGCATCATTGGCCTTTTTATTGCTACATCTTATTGCAGCCTCCAAAGTGAAGTAGATGACAATCTAGTGAAATGTTTCCTTTCCACAAGCAGCCTCCTGTCCTTGACTTTATTGCTGGGTCTAGGGTTTTTTTTTTCCCCACCCCCCTCCCTCCCCTCCCTCTCTTCAAAGCAATGTTTACACACTGACTCCTCTCTGCACTTTGAATACTTGGCACAGTGGGAGAATTTATCTCCTTCCTCAGTTCTTTCAGGCCAGGCGATGAAAAAAAAAAAAACCACTTGCACATCCATTTTTGCATTGGGGATACCAAAAATTACAGCCCCATGGAGTTCCATAAATACCATGCTGGATGGTAGCGTGACATTTACGGCTGCCTAGTGCAAACTGGAAGACATAATTTGACTATTTTATAGCATTAAAGGGGGGAATTAGATGTGTTAATACTTGAACTATCAACAATAACTCCTGACTCAAGATGTAATTACAGAAAACAAGACCGTTAACTGAGCTTGTAAATGCTCCAAAAGCAGAAAGCTCAAGCAAACGCACAATGCCCCCTCTCTCTGGTTCCACTGCAATCACCACCTGGCAATTCGTTTTCTGACAGAGCAGCAAGTGCAGAAGACAACGTTGTGCCAGAAAGCTGCTAGAAACTGCACATTATCCAGGCAGCGATACGCTTGCCTCACATCCCAACAGTATGCCAGAGAGGTGGAGGATGTAGAAGGCAGCGGCAGTGTCTGGGAGATTTGAATTACTGCTCTCAGCTGGCACAACGCTCCCTTCTGTTGCTGACCGTCCCACAGAGCCGGAAAAACTTCTCATGGAAACACCCGGAGTTTTTGGCAAAATTTGTTTTACGTGATTTTACCCCCCTCCAAATTCAGGCTTCCTCCAGTGCTGGGAATTATTCGCAGCAGTGCATGAAAAAAATCGATGCTCACAGCAGCAATTCCACAGGAAATTCTGCATTTATGAAGTCTGCAAATGCTGCCTAAAGAGGATGAGTCCACAAGGGCCAGCCAGGGCTTGTCTGCACTACGGAGACCATACCAGCCTAGCTTCCGGGACGCAACTATGGTGACCTAACCCCGTAGTGCAGACGCAGCCTACAGTGACAGAAGGGGCTTTTCTGTCACCCTAGGAACAACACTGCCCTGAACATGAAAGCACTACCTCAATGGAAGCACTTTCCAATTGACCTAGCCATCTACAGCGGGGGTTAGTCTTTGGGTTGCCAAGCCTCCAGGATTGGCCTGGGGTCTCCCCGAATCAGCACTGATTTCCAGTGACTATTGAAAGCAATCCAGGAGATCTGAATAGGCTATTTTAAGAAAATGACATCACCTCGGGTTGGGGAGAGGGGAGAAATCTCCCGGATTAGCTTCTGTCAGAGTTGGCTACTTAAATAGTCTGGCACAGCTCTGTCACTCCAGGGTGTGGATTTTTCACACCCCTGAGCACTGTAGCTATGTCAATCAAACCTTTACGTATAGGCCAAGCTTTAGCCAAGAGGATTAAACACATGCCTGTCTCCCATCCCTATCTCCACCTCAACCACTGACAGGCCTCAATGCCAAACCCTCTGGGTAGGCCTTGCCATGTCCCTTTGGATTCTCTCTCTTGAACTCTAGTCCTTTCTTGGCTAAGTTCTTCCTTTAATTGCTATATTAGTTTACCACTGGAATCTTTACTTCTTTGCTCTAATTCTAGGGTCAGCTTCTTAGCCACCCAGGAAGGAACTATAGCTAAAGTGAAGGCCAATGCTCTGATGAGATCTTTGAGGTGATCTGGTAAACACTCTCATCCACAGCCCATAGGTCACTAGGACTGACCCCCTGCCATAATTTCATCCATTCATATACTTCTGCCTCCTTACCACGCAGGACTCAGGGCAGCAGGCTAAGGATCTAGTCTTCCTTGGCAGGAAGGCTCATTTTCTTGCAATCCACGGAAGAGAAGGTTTCCCAAACCTCTGTGATTTTGCAGCAAGGAAAGCAGCAGCACACAAGAGACAGGGGACATGCTCAAGGTGGAAGCAAGTGAGTGGCAGACGCATGACTAGAACCCAGGCGCCCATTTAATTCACTGTCTGTCCAGCCAAGTCAGTGAACCTCAAAACCTCAGTCTCTCCAGCTGTGAAATGGAGTCAGTGATATTTAACCCCAGGTGAAATCCAGAGATGCACCAGATTTAAAGGGGCAGTACCCTGCCATTAGTCTATGCAGGACTCCACTGTGACTTCAACAGGGAGTTGAGCTGTACATGTTATCCCTATGTCTGAGAAGACGGGCTCCCTCTCTCCCTTCCCTAGTGTTGCCTTGGGACCCTTCAATGTCAGGGGTAACCTCTTAAGCTCATTTTTCAAAGATTTCTGGACATTCATATTCCCTTTTCCAATATCCCTACCCCCCTCCCTCAGGACTGGCCTTTAGGGGCCACAAAGCCCATGGCAACGGGCCCCTGGAGGAGCACTGGAGAGTGTCCCAGACTGATTTGGGTCAGTGGGGGGCAGAGCCATCTCATCTGCTTATGATTTGCGGGGAATCTGTAGCGAGCCCAGCACAGTCAGCTGTCTCCCCTGCTAAGCAGCCAACGCAGCCACTAGCCACAGGAGCCATGTCTACAAGGGAAACGTGAAGTGCTGAACGCGTTCGGTTCCCCTCCCCACAGAGAACAGCAGCAGCTAAGGACCAGGTGTTGGAAGCTATGCAAAATGGGAGCTTTTCCACCCTATCTGCGGAGTACCAGAGAGGAATCCCCTCCAAAACAATGAAATTAGGGCCCTGACTTTTCAGCCCCAAGTGGATCCCACCCCATCCTGCTTTGCTTGAAGTCTCCCAGGATGTGTATCGGTCGTGATCTCGGCGCAGCAATGGAGAGCTGCCATTTAAATTCCAGGAAATGCTAAACAAATACCTTTAAAACCTACTTTGCTAGCAGCGAACATTGTCATGCAATAATTCCAATATTAAGCTTTATGTGACTCAGGAGGGCAATTACGCAGCCTTAACTCCTCCAGGATGGATTTTATGATTTGTTAAAGAAGCTCGTCAATCCTCAGCCGTCATTTCGGAAAGCCCAAGGCTTCACCGCATGTCTGCATTTTGCTGAGCCCCAAGATTCCAGATCGTTTGACGCTGCGGTTACAATTCCGGCTCTGCTTCTAAAGCTAAGCATTGGAGTGCATTTCAGACTGGGCTGGACTTGTAAGAAACAGGTTACCTTTGGTTTATGAACAAGGGGCTCTGGTTATCGGAGGGAATGGTGACATTTCCCCCCAATGAATCTTATAACTAGAGTTATATATTCATACAAAACACAAATCTACACCTATACGTATACATCTTTTTCAACATGAGTCAGTAATTAATCTGTGGAACCCATCGCCATAGTTAACCAATACCAAGTTTCCTGCACCTTTCCTGAAGCATCTGGCACAAGACATTGTCAGAATACTAGCCTGAATGGCCCACTGATCTGATCTCAACTAGCCATTCCTATGCTTTATATATCACACACACACACCCCACAAACAGGAGGGTTTCAGAGATGTACAGCAAAACTGGTGAGACGAGGAGATACTGAGGCATCAAGAGTTTAAATGTCTTTCTAAACTAATCAGAGGGGCTACGGCAGAGGTATACATACCAGTGGATTGCCTACAGAGGATGAAATCACAATGCTTATTCAGCTCTGAGACTTGAACTTCATTCAGTTCCTCTCCTCTGCACCTGAAGATGACACAAGTCACTATCTGGCTGTACACACGTGAGAATTTGCTATTTTATACCAAAGCCGGGCATGCTCTGTAGAGACTCAAGAGGGATAGCAATTAGACAGCCCTCTCACTACAGTACCCACCACTCACAACACAGGTGTTTCGGACCCCTACACACCTGCTATTGCTTGACTGTTACAAAGCTTTTTTTTTTTAGGTTAGTGCTTATCCTTTAACAATCCCCTACTCTTCTGACTACATAGGCTATGTTATGTTTACATAGCAGCCAGGTCTGCCAATCAATTACAGCCTTCTCAATCTTCTCAGGGGTAAGAACATTTTGCAATCCTTGTCTTAGATATTGAAGTTCTCTTGCCCTGGGCAGGGGCAATGCAGTGGTGAGGTCCGGGAGGAAAAGGAAATGGCACGTGAGGGTAGCGGTTTCCATGCTATGACTATTCTTTCCCACTGTCAAAATCAGAACCATCAGCCCCTTCACTGGGAATGACATTCAACCCTCCCTATACACTGGAAACCAACGCGGAGGAGACCAGAGGGTGGGGCAGGGCTCAATCCAGACCCGACAGCAGCCAGTGCATGGGGTTGCATAGCCCTTCCATGGTTGCTGTTCCAGCCGAGAGTAGACCAATGGCCCCAGGCTCACCCAACCCAGGCCTGTTGATTACGATATTATCTTTGTACAGCACCTAGCGCAGCGGGACCGCAACCTCAGTTGCAACCACTAGGTGCTGCTGTGATACAAATAATCCATTTCTACCAACTCCTCAGCTCTGGATCCATGTGGCTGGAGAAGCCAACAGGTTCACAAAGCATCTTTAGCACAGCTTTCCCAAATGGCTTCAGACAGCAGTGGAGCCTGGTGAAATTTTTCAGCTGAAAAACTCTTTCAGCCTCTGCAGCTGGGAACAGGTGATTTAAAGGCCCGGGGCTCCCAGCTGTTGCTACCACAGCCCAAGCCCCGGACCCTTTAAATCCTGATTTAAAGGGGCTGTCTCTTCCAGCTGAGACCCAGACCCCTCCTCAGGACTCCGGAGTACCGGTAAGTCCTTTAAATTACTTTCGCCCCTGGGACTAATTCAGATTCCTGGCCTCTCACATCCTCTGGGATTGTCACCTTTGTTACGTTTCACTTTAAATTCTTCTTCTCTTGTTACATGTTTTCAGGCTGTCTCTCCCCCCGGCCACCCTTTTCCCTTTCAACCCCATAAGCAACAGTCTTGAAAACTTTCTCAACATTTTAAGTAAAGTAAATATGGTGCTAAAGTACACACACGAGTCTTCCTACTGCCAACACCTGAAACCCTCCTGTATTGTCAAACATAATTGGTTTTAAAGTGCTGGAATATTAAATTATACCATGAGCTATGACTTCTACACAGCAGCCCCGATACCAATGATTTCATTCTGCAGAGATTGACTAGAGTACTTAAAACAACTCCCAAAAGCACATCCATCCTGATCGCTTCTTACCTAATTGATGCTGCAGAGATCTTAGATTTACCAGTAAAAGGCATAATTAGTAAAGAGAAGAGTTTTTCATATCATTAATGTGGGATGGTTGTTTTTTTTAGTTCTAGGGGCTTAACTCTCTCACCTTGACTTTAAAGTAGCAACAGCAGCTTGTGACAAATGAAAAGCCTTGGAGGAGACAGAAGAAAAATCTTGGAGAGACAATCACCGATCTTTTATCTTCCAGACTTCAGGCAGAATCAACTTCTTCAAAGAAAACCCAATAAAGCCCAGACATTTTCATCATAACAAAATAAATAATTCAGTCATACTTGAGAGGACTCCGACATTCGGATTGGCTATTTGATATGTGTGTGTGTCTTAGGCGCTGCTAAACCAATAAAAGATAACCTGATAGAAGCTCGCAATGTCAAAGCTGCCTTCAGCCCTGACAGATACTAATGGTTGTAGAATAAATAACTATAAGTAACCAAAATATCTGCATTTACGCCCAATGGAAAATTTACAGCCCTCTGTGCCATCTGATAGGGCCAAGAATTACAGCTCTCTGTCTAGCCAATGAGACTGATTCCTCTTTGTAGCAGCTGCTTTGTCACAATCTAGAGATTACAGGTCTGGGAGTGAGAAAATATTCTCTCTTTATTAAAAACTCTGGATTATCTGACTTGAGTCAAAGTCATTTAGAGAGACTAGAGAACGCTGGGCAATTCTTAACAGAAGTCCCAAGTACTTACCATCAAACATCCCCAACGCCTGCAGTCCTTACTCAGGCAAAATCCCCTTTGAAACCAATTGGAGTGGAGTCCGAGTCGAGGTCAGCGGTTCTGCTTCTACTAAGGAGAGTGAAATTATTGCTGCGGACTTTAATGGGAGCCGGGTGAGGCCACACTTCAAGACAGACAGATCTGGCCTAACAGAAGTTAATTGCAGCACCCTGGCCGGGTGTCAATTCAGATAATTCCGTTCTACCGCCCTATGCCCCTGCCACAGTTCCAGTTGAATGCCACATTCTCCACGCACTGCCCTCTCGAGCGTGCAGTGTCGCGGCATGTTGCTGAACAGCTGACACATCTCACCATCGGGCGGTTGGATTTTGGCAGCGGGTTGAAGGGAAGCCTAGTTGTAGATCAGTTTACATTTGTAAAGCGGTTTCAGCTTCTGCAAGATAAAGGGAGCTAAGGGAACGCAAGCTCACCTTGCTTGTTAATCTTTCTGCCCGGAAGTCTGTGCTCTGGAAGATAAACTCCTCTGCTGTTCTGGGCCTGAATTTCCAGAAGCCAGCAAGAAGCTGAGGCATTAGGGTGACCAGATAGCAAGTGTGAAAAATCAGGGCAGAGATGAGTGGTAATAGGCACCTCGGATGCAAGCCGACGAAGTAGGTATTAGCCCACGAAAGCTTATGCGCCAATACTTTAGTTAGTCTTTAACGTGCCACAGGACTCTTTGTTACCTCAAATATTTTACAAACCCCAAAAGATTTTTCACATTCAAACAAACTACATTAGAAATCGGAGGTTTTGCCTCACCTGATTTTTTTATTTTGATATGGGAGCACTTGAGTGGCTGATATTTCTAGTTTGTTTTTGTTTACCCCTGTGCAACTCAGACTCCTAGCCAACATCTGGAAGAAAAGTTTCCTTCGTGCAAAGTTCAAATTACCTGCCTCTGCTTTCAGAGAACGGTGTCATCCCCCCACCCTCAAATAAAAATAGGGCAGATAACACCAGACGTTATTAATATTAAAAAAATAATAATCAGCAAGAAGTTTTTCACACTTTTTTTTTTTAAAAAAAACACATTATAAACAAAAAAGACTCCATTCTTTCCCTTGCTGTTCACCTTTAAGGTCGCTTTTAAAATTATATTTATATTTTATTATTTAGAGGACAGGAGGAGAAGGGCCTAGGTAGGATTGCCAGGATTGGCCTGGAGTCTCCAGAATTGAACATTAATCTTTAATTAAGATTACATCATGTGATGAAACCTCCAGCAATACATCCAACCACAACTGGCAACCTTAGACTCTGAGGGGAACCTCAAACTCCACAGGCAGGGATCAGATCCAGAAGCCAGAGGAGAGGGGAAGCACCAAGATGCATAGGACCATCCTGGCACTAGCCATCAGAGCTAGAATACAGAGGTCATAGTGTGACAACAAAAGCAGCCTGAAACACACTGGCCCAAGCGCTGAGTGTGTTAGCACTGCCCTTGACTACTACGGAGCAACAATGACTTGCACCGGCAGAGGATCTGAACCACAGGGTGTATGTGTGCTTGGTAACGGAGAACATAACACAATCCTGCTATGTATGTAATCTGCCACTACACACCCTAGAACACCAATACACCACAGTGGATGCTAGTTCTATTCAATTTTAACATGGTCAAATTCAGCAAGGTTCTAAGGAAACAAACACTATTTAAATCACCTCCATAATTTTAAAAATGCCTGTAAGACAAGACCCGGGCCTAATTGTAGCACTTAAATTGGATGAAGTTTGGTTTTCTGCTGTGGGTTTTCTTTTTTTCCCCCCTGTGTTTTCTTAAAACTGCAATAAAGGAAGAGCTCAAGGGTCTAAAACTCTAATAATCTAATAAACTTTGCTAAGTGAACACTGTAACAGATATGCCTGGATGAGATTTTTGTGAATGCCAGACAATTTCCCCTGATCTTTATCAGCAGAGAGGCAGCTAGAGCTTCAGCAGGAAGAAATTAAATTTAGTGGAAAATAATAACATCTGGGCTAGATACTGTTTGTCAGGCTAACGGTCCATTCAGATGTCAGGCTAAAAATATTAAAATGAACTCTGAAGGGTTTCTTCTTTTTCGTGAGTGGGCAGGATGTGTTCCCATACCAACATATTACACCGCTTCAGGCTGCAGTACAATTATTTCCTCCCAGCACGCCATTCCCAGGAGACACATGGGTCAGATCATGGAATCTGTGATATTTTGTCAAAGTAATTGACGAGGACTAGGAACAGTTTTTCAGAACAGGTTTTTTTTAAAGCCATCTCTCCACATTACTTCAGCTTTTTCTTTTAGCTGTGTTACCAGCTCTCAAAATTCTATTGCAAATCTCACCATGTTGGATTTTTTTCTTGAAGCCCCCGGCTCGGAGGGTCATGGAACCCTCCCCGTCCCGAGTCCATTTTGGACAAAGCAGATACAAAGGGATTGTAGATGCAGATTTTAAAGTGTACTTAGATGCCTAAAGATGCTGGCAGGCACTTAGTGGATTTTACAGAGCCCCTAGAGATGTATCTGCATCTTCAGGTGCCTAAACACCACCAAAAAAACCAGGCCCAAAGCCCTCTGCTAGTAGAGTAACCATCACCAAGAGCAGGACAACTCCCCATCTCTGTTCATTTACACCCATCCCACAGCAGATTCTCCAGAGTCTGTAAGAGACATTGCACAGCTGTGGCCAGGGATCAGGAGGAGAGATGGTTAAAAAAACATCTTGCACTAAGCACTACAACTCCAGAAAAGACTGGGAAACTTTTCTCTTCCTCATCACCTCCACAGCTTCCTGCCTGAGAGAGTCAGTTTTTCTGAGGCTTCTTTGGCCTACATCACCTCTTCCTAAGCCCATATGTGGGATCAAGGCCCACTTTTTGCAGCTCTCTCAGCCTTTGGTGCTTTACCAACCAAAATATTTTTAAAAGAATGGAGACCCAGGGTCTACTTAAAAAAATAAAATGTAGAACAGCTTTTACATCCAAAGATAAGCAAAGAACCCAATTTTCAATATTTGTAATCAGTTTTCTTTGAGTCCAAAATAATTTATACAGAGCTAATTAAACTGAGCTGCTCTTGGACTCCAGCTAGAAATTCACCCTTTGAGAATGGGATCACCAGCGCTCTGCTCTAGCAGTGATTGGTTTCATTAGTCGAGCTAGCTAGGAACTTTTCAGCAAAACGTTTTCTCATCAGGAAACGTCGATTCGTTGAAATTAAAACTTTTCATGGATCCATGTCGATCTCAGCTGAACTTCCTTCATGACGGTTTTGCAGGTCCAGGACTCAGGAGGAAATTTCTGGTCCAGATGAAAGAGAGACATCTCCCAGAATAACCTATAGCACAGCGGTTAGGGAAATCACCTAGACCCCGGGTCTACAAGTCCGTACTCTGCCTGATCCAGAGGTGAATCTTTCGCATGGCCAGATGAATCCCCTCACTGCTGGCTTATAAGCTTTTCTTGGAATGGGGGAGAAGAAAGGTCAGCCAACAGGGTGACCAGACAGCAAGTGTGAAAAATCAGGACAGGGATATAAGAGGAGCCTATAGAAGAAAAAGCCCCCAAAATTACGACTGTCCCTATAAAATCAGGACATCGGGTCACCCTATCAGCCAAGCAACTCAGGGTCTCTCTCTCTCTTTTGCTCGCTCTTTTTCCTCTCTGTGAAATTTTTTGAAAGATCTCGGTTCCATTCCAACCCGGAAGGGAAGCAGATTCTAAAATCTCAAAAATTTTCACAAGCGGAAATTCTTGTTTTCCAGCCAGTCCTGTTCATTAGCTGTGCACCATTTCTGACTGTGCTTCACATTCCTCCTGTTCACCTGATCTCATTCTCCCGCAGGTCACCTTATTCTGTTTAGCACTCATAAAATACAGTCTCATTTAAAAGGCTCCAAAAAACCCTTCTATCCATTTATTTTTCCAGAGAAATAAGAAGTGGCACATGCGCTGACAAGCTGAGTACTGGATCGGAGCAGGGCTTTGGTTAGGGTCTGATTATAAGTTCATTACAGACTCCTATTGACTTCGGTAAGCTGTGGATCTGGCCCTTAGCAAGACGTGGTCAAAAATAAATGAAATGCCTGCCCTTCAAAGATTACTCTGCAAAACAGACTAGCATGCTGGGAAAATGCTTGATTGCTCATGCCCTTTTTTTTTTAATATAGCACAAAAGTTATTCGGTTAGAATGACTGAATCCCAATACTATGTTGGTCAACATTCGTGCAATCATTTCAGCTCACATTAGCCACGGAAGAAAAGATTTTGCTTGAGGACAGCCCATGAAGAGCAGCTGCAAGCATAAACGACTATACCAATTGCCACTCTCTAGCGATGAAATGTGTTTATCAAAGGTCAGTATTGCTGAGAAAACAACATATCATCAAATTAAAGCTGGGAAAAAAACACGGAGAGCTGTGAGCAGAGCAGCGTGCTACTCCCATGGGCAGAGACAGTATTTAGCTCCCTCAATGAGACTTTCCTTCTGGATTGCAGCCTGAAGTAGGTATGGGCAATATTATCATACACACACACACACACACAATCCTTAAGGGTGGGTTAACAAAGTATTATACTGAAGGAACTGCACAAGGATCAGCTTGTTTAGTGCTAAGCAAAGGGATTTTTAACTTATTTGCATGTCACAGAAAAATGTTTGGTCTTAGAATCTATATCCTGTTTCTTTTTAGAAGGATGGTCAAATCTCTTTTTACTCCTTTGAAATTACCGTGCTAGTTAGTGGCTCGGGCCACAGACTGGGAGTCAGCAATAACAACCTTGCTATTGACTTGCTTTGGGATCTTGGGCAAATCGTTTTGGCTCTGTGTGCCTCAGTTTACCCACCCGTCAGGTCAGAATACTACAGTGCATATTTGCCCAGGGTCAGAGGAGCACTGTTCAGTGTTAGCAGTTAGAGCTGTTGAAGTACGTTGGGATCCTCAGAGGAAAGTTATTGTGAAAGGGCCATTCTGACTGGTGCACCAGCAGCAGCATCCAAACGCAGTTCTGGAAACAAACCTGGTTAGGGGACTTGTACACAGGTCCCAACCTGCCACCTCAGAAATCACTGGGACAAGAGCCACTGGCAATACGAGAACCAAGGGAACACCTGGCACAGTCTCCTCCTATCCTCTCAGTCCAGGGGAAGCTTCTACATTATCTGCAGAAGAGCCCTCACACTTTACAAACTAGAGGCTATTTAAAATCTGACCAAGGTTCAGAAGCGAAAACAGAATCTAGTACGGAGCAGCCCATTTGGATTGGAAAGTAGAGAAGATGGGCCTTAGAGAAGCCGGTTCCTAGCCATTCATCCTAACCCCCTCTCCACACGCAACAGGGATTAGCGACAAAGAAAACTTCCACCACTCTTCCGTATTACCTCGAGGCACTGAGAACTACCTCACAGACGTGTCTCCTCGGGCCAAGCCCATCTAGGTTTAACCAGCTCTTCTTCTTTCCCACTGGTCCACAACGCTCCCCACCCCCATCTCCCACCAAAATCTGCTCCAACACGGCCAGATTCTTCCTCTAGCACCGGCGGGAGGGCGGGGCTCGGCTGATTGCCCCTCTGACCCCTACCCTGCCTAAAGATCAGAAGTGCACAGAGTCGCCCTTCCTATGAAAGGGGCAGGAAGCAGAGGGCGTAAAGCATCTGACCAAGGGGATTTAAAACAAAATTAAGACAAGGCAAGGACACCCCATTCGCCACTTTTGGGGGCTCAAAATGCTGTTTATGTGCTAGCTACACAACACTTCCTCCACTAAGCCAACAGCAACAGAGCACGGAAGCCTGTAGCTCTTTCAGATATCGGCTGCTGGGCCTTGGCATTTCTCGCTGGCAATGGTGAATTATTCCACATCTGGCAACGGTCACATCTGGGGCCTGAGCTGGCTGATCGTGGGAGACCTCACGCCGTTAACAGTCAGAAAGACACTAAGGGCTTCCACAGCAGATTGTCACACTGAACGAATGAGCCAGGCACTGAACGCCTACAGCAGCTACTGCAGCAGAGCAACAAGGCATGGCCCAGACTGAGCCGCGTGAGCATTTATTGAATGCTTCGGTCACGATCAAAGAGAGACCCCTGAACGCCGCAGCAAACCCTCAGAAGCATGACACGGTTGCACTTCCAGGGCCCAAAGAGAGGAGCAAGAATCCCTCTGAAAGAAACTCCACCTCAGAGGGGGGCTATTGGACGTACCCGTTCCGGGTCGTGGGGACGGGTGTAAAAGTGCCTCCTTCCCTCAGAGCTTTATAGCCACAAACCTTTCCCTAGTACCAGTGAGACGAACTACATCAGGGAGGTGCCCTAACTAGGCAAGAGTCACACAGCTTGTCCTCCGCTGGCACTAAAAGAGGGCCGGAAAGAGAGGGGGCACAAGGACCCCCTTTCTCTCAGCCCATCCCCCAAGCCGAATGCTGCAGCGAGCACACCCCGACCTGTGGGGCTGATGGGCAAGGCAGATGCTGTCCCGGGTCAGTGGTCAATGCCCTGTGGATACCCTGAAGGGCGGGGGGGAATAAGACACTTCTCTCTCCTGACACCGTCGGCGCTGCTGCCAGCAAGAACTCAGTGGGGAAAGGTCCCACTCAGGCGTAATCATTATTCCCGACGCCGAACTTCCAGGGGCGCCGTAACGCTCCCCGACGGCCGTGCCACGGAAAGTCGTTCCACGCGCTTACCTTGGATGATGGCGGCGTTTTGAATGATGAGGAACTTCAGCTCCATGCTGGCAGACTGGAGGAGCTGCTCCATGGTCAGACGGGCCATAGCCTGATACTTCTCCTCCATTTTCCGGGAGCAGCAGGTCGCTCCCTTTGGGACGCACACTTGCAGATCTGCCCCTGCGGACGGAGAGGAGAGCGTGAGAAACCGGCCTGAGCACATGGAAGAGGAAAGCAGCTCCGCAGCCTGGTACCATTGCAATAATCGCTTCAGGCAGATCCATTCAGCCTCCTGATTTAACTGCAATGCTCCTGACTTTGGGCATCCCCCTTGGGGCTCCCAAGCAGCTGCAGAGCTGCGGGAAAAGGCATTCTAGGCAACGTGGATCTAGTTGGAGGGTAACCAGACCGACCCCACCATCGGAGGATAGTAGTCACCCAAACCCTGCTTAAAGCCTAGGCCCCCACCCTACTTTGCCCTAGAGGCATAACCACAGCTGGCTGGGAGCAAGCTAGAGATGGGAGAGAACCAGATCAGGGTCGAGGATTCAGAGAAAATGAGGGGTTTGACAGGAAAGAGGCGCAAAGATTTGATGGAGGGGAGTTTGTGTGACTGGGGTAATGCTCATTACTGAATATGCCCTCCAGCCTTCCAAACCCACAGCCTTAACAGGAATGGGCTCAGGACAAACCAATTATTTTTCAGTTCTTCATGTCAGTGTTTTTCTCCTACTGTGTTAGCATTACTACAGGCCAAATCCTGCTTGCCTAGCTCATGCCAGTCCCATGAAGGTAACAGGATGTGTGTGGATGGACCCTTACGCTTACATGGAGCACCATAAGAGTCAGCGGGCTCCACACACCCAATTGCAGGATCGGGCCCTATTTGCAGAAGTCCAAATGGAGCTGTGCATACAACTCAGTCTAGGAAAAACAGTACTCAGACACTGGGGAGTCCTGGACTGCAATGTCCGGAGCAGAAAACCATTTAACAGATGCCCAAGGTTTTCCAAACAACGAGTCATTTTAGCTACCTCCCTTTTCGGGTGCCTGGTTTTTGGAAAATGCTGAAATCCTGCTCTCTAGAAGTAAGGCCGCTTACGGTATCCCCAACTGAATATTCTGAACACTGCTCCTTGGTGTTGCCAAGTCTCCTGGTTTAATCATGAGCTCCATGCAATTTGGGCATTCTGGAATAGCGCCACTCCTAGGGCGGGGGGGGGGGGGGGAACGTTTTGGCCCGAGGGTCACATTGCAGTTGCAAAATTGTATGGAGGGCCGAGTAGGGAAGGCTGTGCCTCCCCAAACAGCGTGGCCCCACCCCCATCTGACCTCTGCCCACTTCCTGCCCCCAAATGCTCCCCTCAGAGCTCCCAACCCACCAACACCCCCCCCCCCCGCTCCTTGTCTCCTGACCGCACACTATAGGGACCCCCTGCCCCTAACCACCCCTCTGGGACCCCACTGCCTATCTAAGCTCCCTCCCTGCTCCTTGTCCCCTGACCACCCCTTCCCGAGACATCCCACCCTAACTGCCCCCCTCTCAGGACTCCACCTGCTCCCTGTCCCTTGACTGCCCCCAGGACTCCCTGACCCTTATACAACCCCCGAGCCCCAGCCACCAGCCCAGCCCCCTTACCATGCTGCTCAGTGCAGCATGCCGGGAGGCCACGCAGCCTGCCAGAGCTCGCAGCTCCGCCCCCTTACCACGCTGCTCAGAGCGGCAGGAGCTCAGGCCACAGCCCTGCCTAGAAACAGCGAGCCAGAGCGCTGGTGACGCGGTGCACTGAGGCTCCGAGGGAGGGGCAGGGGTAGCTCAAGGGCCGGGCAGGACGGGACCACGGGCTGTAGTTCGCCCACCCCTGTCCTAGGGGCATGCGATGAGCTGAGATTCTGAACTTTCACATTTAAATAAAAATAAACTGAAATAAGTTGGTAGCCCTTGTGGTTTCAAATAAAAACTGGAAAACATGAACCCTGATAGTTCAAACACCAGAAAGCAACCAAAAAGAGCCCAGCATTTTATAGTGCATTCAATCATTGCGGGGGGGGGGGGGGGGGGAGTTTCAATGTCATGATTTTGAGACGGCCTGAGGCTGGCAAAACCAAGTCACTCTGGTAGGTCTTGGGCTCATTTATTTCTATATATAATGTGTACGTGTCTGTTTGTAGGTACGTGTGTAGACACACCCACACCTCCCTCTAAC
This sequence comes from Sternotherus odoratus, assembly GCA_032164245.1. NCBI lineage: Eukaryota > Metazoa > Chordata > Testudines > Kinosternidae > Sternotherus > Sternotherus odoratus. Next base: position 82,615,564 of record JAVMKO010000009.1, on the reverse strand, counting down.
TCAACTGTGTTCCAACAGCCAATTGTAGGCGCACAAGAGCAAACAGAACGAACAACTCACATCAGAATCCAAAGCCTTTATTATAAAAATCATCGAATCCACTGCTGTGGCTTATAATACTGGGTGGGTACCGTGGTCTGTTTAATGGTCTGTTAAAAAGCAACTTGAGGGGCGGAGACCCAAATCCAACCACCACCGAAGTCAAGGAGAACCTTTGACTTCATCTCCCAGAAATATCTTATTTATGAATTACTTGTACTGCAGTAGTGTGTAGAGGTTGCCATTGCGCTACACCCTCGACAAACACAGTACCAAGATGCAGTCCCTGGCCCAAAGATCCTGCAATCTTAATAAAGTCATACATAGCATTTCCACTAGTTTCACAAGATTGGTTTCAAGTTTGGTCTGTAGGATGTGGGTTTTAAATGGAAATGAAGCAAGTTCTGATTGATTTTGCCATTACTTCAGTAAATTATCACTCTGATCTGAGGATTAATCATCCTTATATTTATTGAGTTCTTCCTTTAATATCTCTACTATATTCACTTTTCAACTAATCACGGAAAAGTGTCAAAAATCACTTCAGAAAAAAATGAACATTAAAGAACAAGATAAATATTAATGTAAACCTTGATCTTCCACTTTTCTAAGAGGAGATAAAAAAAAATCAAATTGTCAGGGCTTGGGAACAACGAAAATTGAAACATTTCCCCCACTATAAAAGGTTGTTTGACACATTTCATTACCAACGCATGTTTTATGCACAGGGAAGATTTTTACTAACACAGATGTTGCACATTATATTAAAACTAAGGCTTATTAAAATAGGAATATCATGCAAGTGTATTAATGACATGTAGGATGGATTACTTCATAGGAGCACAATGACATTTATTATATGTGCAGAAAACTAACAAAGACTGTAAAATTGCCTAAAGAATTCAAATATTATGAAATAAAATATTTGAATGAAATATGAAAAAATATCTGAATAAAACAAGCTGTTACATAAAGGCACTTTAGAATTAAATCCCAGTCAATTTGCAACCCAAAGTACACAGCATGAGACGTTTAACTCTACTGCACAGCTTTCAATGTGCTGTTAATCCAGGGCTTAGTTCTGCAGGGTGTAAATTAGTGCGCTAGTTTCAAACACAACACAAGAGCTGATACCAATACCAAAAAATCTCTAAGATCTAGCAGTGAAGAGAATTGTACAAGAGAGGGAGAGAAATGAATGGAAAACAGCAATATCACCTAGGCACCGCCACTCTTCACTGTGATCAGCTGAGCTACTTCATATCTCAAATTGTTTTTTTTTACTTTTAAGCAAATGATACACATGTATCCCACATGAGAGCAAACACCCAGGGGAAAGGCTGGCAGTTCATTTGAATGGCCCAAAATTTTGTATGGTGGGAGCCAACAACATTAACTCTCTGGGAGGTCAATAAGGGCAGGACAGAAATTTCAGAGTGAGATGCTTGAAGGTTTAGGACTTTGCTGTTCACAGCCCAAAGGTACAATTTAGTGGCTGCAGGACAGGACAGAGGTAGGCGCTCTCTGGTTCTATTCTTGACTGGCACAGTCTTGCTGTGTAACATGGAACAAGTCAATTGGGGGAAGGGGTGTTAGACTCCGAGTCGATAGGAACTGAGCATTTAAGAGCTTCCTGTGCTGTTGAAAACTCTTCTGTTGACTTATCCCCATTCTCTAGGTGAACAAACTGCTTTTCCACCTCTCAGCTGTTAAGGCTCATTTGTGAAGAGTCTGGAGAGCCTCCATTATTTGTCTTACCATGGAGTCCTCAGGGTAGGCTAGATTTCCATTGTGAGAGGTGCTGTAAAGATTGTGTGTGCTAGAAGACCAGGGTATTACTGATGTTGCATAAAAAGCTGCATATACAAGTCTGGATCAAGAACCACTCATTCAGCAACGTAGTGACGTGAGAGAATGAACTTCTGGCAACATATGACAAGCGTAAGTTCAGACCCAGACATGCACTTAATATATTAATGCATACTCCTGGAGCCCTATGTAAGAAGGGGGATAAAGTCCCAGGGGTCATCCAACCAAAACCCCTACAAATTTGCTACCACAAGTATTTTATCTAACTCTTAAATATCTCTATTGATGGCTCCTGCTTAGGGAGATAGTTCAGATCGCTCCATTACTTAATGGTCCTTACTGTTCAGATTGTTTTATCTTCCAATCGACATTTTTCCTTTTTTTTTGTTTGTTTCAAACCGCTGCACCTTGTAATGTCATTCTCAGCCATCGTAAATGAGCTCTTCCCTTTGTTATAGATCATTATAATTTTGTTGTGGCAAGAAAATCTCTAGCAAGTTACCCTGACTGGTTTATTTAAACACACATTTAGATGTTCAAGTATTGATCTTCTTTTCGTCTTTTCCCATTTCTATCTGAACAATATTAGGTGTGCACACCTGACCCCACAGAAGACGATTCACGAGGCTAAGGGGCTGCAGGATTTGGCCCCATAGGTAGGTAGGTATCTGCGTATAGATGAAGGAATGTACAGTGCTGTGGCATTTATGCCATCTTGGGGAATAGCAGTGTAAAAGCTCCAGTAATTTTGCACACAATTCCTGGCAAACAGAACTACGGCATTTCTAGAGCTGCAGCCATCTCCACTGCTACTTCTTCCCACTTTGACACCGGAATTTTAAAAATCACTCGTCAATCACCTGCTGTTCCGCACGCCATTCAAATTCTCACTGAGAGCGCCATGGAGAAGCGTTTAGTAGAGCAGGAGCTACAGTATCCACATCATCTCCATGCAGTTGATGTGAAATTCTGATCCCGGTCACACCCCAGTACAGCTCCTAATTTCAATAGGGCTCTTCAGGGGCACCAACATCCATCTGTCCATCCACATCTAATGGCAGCATCCTGGCCTAGAGCTACAGTAACTCCACTGAAGTTACTCCAGGTTTACATAGGCTACAAGATGAGCATCTGGCCCTAAAAGTTGAACAATATTACACTGCAACAGCCTTCACAGACAATAGGTTAAGGACGGTTCTTTGTTCAGAGCTTCAGGGGCACAGAACCAAGTTCTGTTGCTCAGGAATTCCCGATGGCACTAGTCAATTACTTTATGGGTCTTATTTTTACTACCCACCCCGCACAAAAGGAGAGCGTTCTTCTTCTGAACGCGACTATTCAGAAAACAAACCTAGCTCACACTTTTAACAACTTATGTTTGGATATTTTCCCCTTGCCAGCGCAGTATTTTATTTTTAATAAAAAGTTATTTAAATCGCATGAGAAATTGATTCAGTATCTGTCACTGAATATTAATGCTTGACATTGTGAGGAGAAGGGAAAGTGCCCATTTATCTGTTTTTTTAAAAAACCTAATTAAAAAGATATAAATTATAAACCAACCTCCCTGAAGAGGTGATTAAAATCACAACAGTCTGGGTACCACATGGGATATTTATTATCCCTTACTCTCTGCACCATCTTCTCTTTCGCAGGACTGACGCTGGATTCTTATTCAAGTCTTGCAAAGTTGGGCACACAATTGCCACAAAAATATGACAGTACTATAAAAAGCTATAAAAATGAAGTTATAAAGAAGACATAAGTAAATTGATTTTGTGTCTCTCCACTCAACAATAACCCATGCTCATTTTAAAATACACCTTCAAGAACATGGAGTTTGACTTACAGATGTGTGTACACAACATGTGTATTTTAATTACACAAGCACAGTGTCCTAGAGGCATCAGAAAGTCCCAGAAGAACACTATTCAGGATGTTGTTAAAATTAACCCCCCCGGGGGGGGAAATGATCTCACTATAAAATGATTGCCTTAGGAGGTTACTAAATTCTAGAGTTCTGTTCCTGCTCTTTATTACCAAGAGAGCAACAGGCAGGCCTCAAATAATTAAGACCAGAAACTCAATTATCTAGTAAACTAAGATCTTAAACTACCGTGCGAGGCTAAATGGCAAAGTAGCCTGGATGAAAGCATCATTAGTCCGACTCGGATTTTAAAAAGAGGTGCAGGGTACAAAGCGAGCACGCCCATGAGCGACGACACAGGAGGCCGACAGGAAACGTCCCCCAGCTCCATTCCAATGCTCGCAAACCCAGGTTTCCATGCAGCACGCCACTTTTAATACCTTACTCCAGAAAGCCAGGTGCTAATCTCCTCGGAGTTCCTCTGTGCTTGCCTCTCTCAGAGGGAAGGACCTAGTAGCATTGGAAAGTGAATTCCATGAAGAGAGGGGAAGAGAATGTAATCACTCATGAATATTTCTAGCCAGACAGATATTCCTCAGCCTGTACGTGGAACAAGACAGAGACTCTCCCAGTCCCTCTCTTGGGAAGGTGATGATTTCACCCTTCCATCACACTTCACGGCATACGGGGGAGAGGGGGGTGCAAAACTCCCAATCTTATGGCCCTAAAACTACCAGAGGAATGGGAGGGAACCCAATGCAACTCCATCCCCTTCCCAGAGCGCTCACCGAAGTCCTTCCTAGCATCCAAACTCTGTTGCTTTAGGAGGTTTCCTAAGGAGACAACCACTGTTAAAGCCACAAGAGAACACTCAATGGCATTACTGGTACTCCATCGCAGGGGACTTGTTGGAGAGGTCAGGGGCTGGTCCAGGCCCACCAGGGGATGTAATGGCAGCATGGCCTGTGCCCAGATAGCCGAGGCAAAGGGATCCCAGGAAAGAGGAGCTATTCCCATGCACAATATTTAGAAGCTGAGCCCCTGAGATACATGCGGCTGAAAGTTCCCCCTCTTCCCTCCACTGACCACCCACTAAGGGATGATAACTCGGCAAGATCTCAAGCTGCACCAGAACTGGGCTAAGATTTGGGCCATTCCATTTTTAGGAAGCCGCGTTCTGTCTTCGAACCAAACACGGGCTTAACCTCCCACATCTTGTGTCTGTACTAAGATCGCCAGCAGTACGCAAAGAAAGGCAAGATTCCCACACAAATTTCACAGGAGTCCAAAAAGGTTATTTCTATGGGGGTGGGCAGAGAGCGGACCTCTCTCCACTTTGAAAATTCAAGGGAGTTCTGTGGTTTTGCAGAAAGCGAGTCTAAACACTCAGACCCAACTGGGTGAAACATGCAGATTCAACCATTTATGTCATTTACTAGGCAGGAACAGCTCCTGTGGGTGGCTACTGGATGATGTCCTTATACGGCATTAGTTACCAAAGGCAAAGCTTTCTAACCTGGGTACCCACAGCTAAAGGCATATTTAGGCATCTACATAAAAATGGTTTGACTTAGGTGCCTACAAATCCCATTGATATAACTAGGAGCTACAGGTCCTCAGCACTTTAAAAAACAAATCAGACCATTTCTATTTAGGTGCCTAGATAAGGCTTTAGGAGTCTAACTTCAGACACCCACACTGGAAACTTATGCCAACATTTTCCAATCTACAACCTATCCACAAACTGACCTGAAAGGTTAAAAAACCTACAAAAAATGGAACCAAGTAGTTATTGGAAGAGAAAGAGAGAGAAATAGACACAAAAAATGACAAAGGAAGAGCTAACAAAGATAGTAGAAGAAAGAAAATATAGAAGAATTACTTATTACTGTTTTATGTACAGTGATGAAAGTTATCCCAGCACAGAATTCCACGTCATCTCATGTGTTTGCATTCAATGTTTGTTTCAAAAAGGTCTTTAAAAAAAAAAATCTCTCTATATCAGAGAAAAACTCATGTGGCATCTTAAGAATCAGAGAGGTAGCCGTGTTAGTCTGGAATAGCAGAGGTAACAAAGATATTCCTGGAAAGGCCCCAGTGTTCAACGTTCACCCCTCACTCCCCAATACATATAAAAAAAATCTCCTCTAAATCAAAACTAAATTCTGTCATAAATTACTCCATTCTGCTCCCTTGAGTAATAAACTCTCTTTGATGGTAAGTAGGTCAGGAGGGTCTCGAAGTGCTTTCAAATACGCCTTCGAATGCTCTGGCGTCACAGAAAACACAATGCCATTCGGAAGCTTAGTCCACCTTTCTGCTCTCTAATGGATGCCTTCAATTAATATTGCTTCTGATTCCTGAGAGGTATTAAAGTTACAATCAGTAACTTATTTACATTTCCAGAGTGTGATCCTGGAACCAGACCTATGTGTATGGACACCTGTACCTTCAAGGCACTCCTCCAAAGAGAAAATGGATCCAGAGACCAGGGTACTTAATGTTACAGGCCCGGGAAGTACTCACACCACAATGTTTCTTCTATGCCTGCCATGAGATACAACTGCTCATAAAGCAAAGTGAAGTTCCTAGAAATCATTGTTTCTGGTTTGCTGTAAAAATGAGTTTTAGGTAAGTTATTTAAATACCCAATTTCTCTAAGTTGATATTAAATGTAAATAGCCTATTTCTGGTGACTTGTAACTAGGAATTTCAGAACTTGGGTTGTTGTTTTTTAATTAATTGACAGATGTATGAAAGGAAAAGCAGCAATAAACCGAAGACTAGAAAATACTACGAGAATGATGTTTTCCCTATTACAGAGATTTATGCAGCTGGCACTAGAAGCAGAGGATGCTCTGAAGTGTCATTACTCTTACAGAGACATCCAATATGGGCCAGATCCAAAGGCTAAGCAAATAGTCATTACTTGAATTTACGATCCAGTTTCTGTACTTAGGCATACAGAAAATCCATTTTACAGCTGATAAGTTGTAACTTTGTGATTGCAAGAAGTGGGCAGTGTTTCAGGTAAACACCCATTCTGTTAGCAGTTACTGGTCCCACTAGTAAAGAGTTAAGCAGATTCTGCAGACTCACCAGGGCAAATGGATCCTTATTTCACCTGAATAGAAGGAAGATGGAAGGGGGATCTTTGGGGAAAGAGGATCTAGTGTGGGGGCTGAGCAGTCTGGAGGCAGGAACTCTAGGAGCAGCTAAGCCTGGGGAGCATGAAAGACCTGAACTTTATTTATTAATTGATTTTGTTCTTAATAAACTCAACCTCCAGAAAGGGGGCAAGTTTGGCCTTTATTTTGCAGAGCAGGTTGGGGAGAATGCCTGTTCACCCAGAAGTATATATAGCAAGAAATTTATGAACCAATTTTGCATCCATATCTGTGGCTTACGTCCTCAAAGCCATGGCTACCAGTATATGAAAGCCAACTTGTCCAGGGCAAGTTCCTCCTGCTACAGAAGAACAAAACACAACCCAGCTATGCAGCGGGATGTTAGGGAACTGCAGGAAGGCAGTAAACACCCTTTCCTGGCATTCAACCCCTCCCGAGACTGGACTTGGTCCTTTCCTCTCCCCAAACCACTGGGGTCACACAGCTGATTGGAATCCCATGCAACACAGCTCCCCAGTGGAAAGAGGACCAGATGGAAATCCTCTCTCATCTCCCACTAGAAAGGGGAGGTTTCTTTAGGCTGCTGAAAGCTCCCGGGGAGATTTGCTGCAATGAGATTTCCTTTCAGGAAGCTCCTCATGCAGATGCCAGGCGGTAATCTTTGGGGCCATATAACTGGTCTCCCTGACAGAGACCATTTGGAGATAGCACTTATCACTCCATTCAACATTTCATTCCTGACAGACTGGTCTTCTGCTTGCCAAGGGGGAAAAAAACACTGCCCACCGCATGACAATGTCCGGGTTGGACAGTGTGGGAGGGATGGGGAAACCCTCAGCCATGCCCCATCAGTTCCCAAGCTAATTTAAGACAGCAGCCTAACACCTAAAAGCCAAATTCCACACACTCCCGTAGACTTCAGGGTGAAGCTTTGCTTGATTAAGGCTCATAGAACTGGGCTCAGAACAAAGATAAAAGAGAGCTGCCATCACATTTGAGAACTATTTTAAGTTTCTGCCCCACCCAGCTTAGTGACATCTATGTCTACATACCGACAGCTTTCCCGCCGGTTCTGAAACAAGTATTCCTTAGGCAGGAATAAGTATTCTCCTAGCCTCTTGCAAGGAGCCCTCTACGCAGCAGGATCACACGAGAGGTCATTCTTTGGCAATTTGCTATCAACAACTCCAGGCAAATAGTAACTAACAAGCTTTCGTCCCAATCCTGGCGTGACCCCAATTGGCAAGGGGGGTTACAGAAATACTTTGATTCTGGAATGTACATTCTGGTTCACCAAAGAACATCAAGTGAGGTCTCCAGTGAAAACCAGTATCACACTGGTTATGAAGATCATTGTGAAATGGATGTACAGATACTATGTCACAAAAGTTATGTATATATACACTGAAAATATGTTCTTAGAGTCGGTATCAAGGCATTAGTCAGCAGCAGAGGTGAAAAACAGGTGTTCCATCAGGCAAAAGATCCAGCTCTCTGTCAGGATGTCAATTAAGCAATGGATCTCCATTTACACACAAAGTCAAACATCGATGGAGATGTTAAATCTACAGGAAAGGAATACACAGGAAAACAACAAGCCATCGCCAGTTAGACTATCTATAAATAAAGATAAACTTTGGAGGGATTTCTAAAAGGCAAAAATGACATCTTGTCATTCTGCAGCTAGGAAGTTTGCATTCATGAAAACGGGGTCTCAGCCATAGGCGTGCGCAGCACATTTCATTAGGGTGTGCACCCAGGGAATTTTCTTTATTTTAAAGGCGCTGCACTCTGCATTGAAAGCCGTTTTTATTTATTTATTTTGAGACATTAGGGTGTGCCTGGGCACACCCGGCACACCCTGTGCGCATGCTTATAGTCTCAGCCAGCTTTGGTTGAAAACACTGAATGGAACTTTGGGGGAGAGAAATTTCTTTAGACAGGAGTTTAGCCTCTTAGTTACATTTACTCTCTAGAAAGCATGTTAAGATTTTGTTTTATACATAGCCATTTGTTTCCAATACTGTATCCTTAATCACTATCACCGGATTCTCCAGCCTTGGATAATAAATGTATTGTTTTCACTATAAATGTATCTCAGTGCTGTGGTACTAAACCAATTGCTGGTCTCGAGTTAACTCTTATGAGCAGGTGCACACAATTCTGAGTGTGATCAGTAGAAAAGGAGCTGGACGCTGCAGGGAACACTCCATCACTCAGGGATGGGGAAAGGGTGTGCGCCTGTTACCTGTACAGCAACAGCGAGGCCAGTGGGGGCTTGGAAGGCCGAGCTAGTGAGACCAGAGGCTGGTGGTTTCAAGGAACTGATCCACAATAGGCACAGATAAAAATCCTTCATACTCAGGGCAGGTACTGGTGAGGAGTACCTTGGGGGAGCGTCACACATCAAATGAGCTTTCTGCAGGCGGCCTCCTTTGTCTTCAGGGCGGTAGAAGCATATTCCAAGATCAGGGCCTGGATTTCCAAATACATCCCACGGTCCGCAGAGAAGGTGGTTCTGACCTTTTGGGCTCTCCGATTGACAGGCTGAGCAATAGTTTTCCCCCTTTAACAGACTTTGCTTCTCTGCCCAGTCTTAGCTGCTGAAGCCTGCTCTATTTTATCTGTCTACCCACCACACGTTTGTTATCTATATAAACTCATTTTAGCACACTTCAGAGAGTTCGCTGGATGTGTAAAGCCCTGCCTGTCAACCAGATTACACCTACTGGATGCAGATAATTAACTTTAAGTACTTGGAGGAAAGTGCCATTCAAACAAATATGGTTTCTGACTAGAAAATATAAAAAGAGGTCCTAAATTCACTTAGAGTCATGCATGGCATATAAACACACTCCTTCAAAAGGTGCAAGCACATGAAAAGCTAGGGAGGCAGGAGCGGAAGTCCTGCAGCTATTCTGAAGGGAACATCAGCAGGACAGCACAAAAATCTGGGAAAGGGGAAAAGTAAGAGGGGGGCAGGAGAAAAAACATGTCCTGACCCCACCAGTACTTGGGTCTATGTTCTCTCCAGCAACTATCACACATTTAAGACATTGCTGAAAAATGACAAAGGTCGTCTTGCTAAGGACTCAGAACTCACAGAGGTTAAGACCAATACTCTGAAGTCTCACACTAGACACACATGTATTCTTCTCCACTTCCTGTCCCAAAGGTTTGTGAAGCGTTCTGCATTTCAGAGATGGGTGAAGCCATTCTTATATCTATAGTATGGCTAGTGCCATGAGACTCTCAATGAAAGGCAATATATGAACCTAAGACAGCATTACTATTTGTGACCACTGCTTATCTTGCTGTACAGGGCCATCCCATTGTTTCCGTGCACTCCCCTATCTGATTATTGTTTGCACCTGGAGTCTCTGGTCTTTTATGCTTAGGTTGCAAACTCTTCAGGGTGGGGACTGTCTCTTTGCCATAGGTTTGTATGGTGCCTAGCACAAGAGCACTATTGTAATAAAAACAATCATGATATTTTAGCTCTGATATTTTAAGGTTTATTATTATATGGTTCGCCAAACCATAGGTAGCATACCTTACGTGCTGCAACTCTGGACACATCGAGAGCTAGACTGGCTTTGAGAGAGTTAAAGAGGGACTTTAAAGAGTGTGGATTTCAGTTTTTTTCATTTACATTTTTTTAAAAGGTAAAAAACATTGGAGAGAGACTTCTTAAAGTGCAAGAGTTGAAAGCAAAAGTAACAGGCCCTCTACAGCCATTACCATCTGTTACTAATACCCGGGCAATTCTGCAAATGTACAACCTACACTGTGGGTTGTAACAGCTCTTTCATATGTATAAAGGTCTATCCCGTATGAATACAACATATTCATGCAAAGGTATGCTGCAGACCTTCTGCTTTAGGCTGGCACTGATCTGACTGTGCAGATCTGTATGCAAGCACTAAAATGCACCTGTGGCACCGCCTGTGCAGCTTCACACAGTTCACAGTTTCTCTTGCTGGCCGGGACTGCAGACCACTCAGCAAGAATCCAGGGGAAGTGCTTTGAGGAGTCCCCCAGGCATTCATAGTAGCCACCTTGGGGATGTAAATATTCTGGGTTTAGGTCCCTCTTGTGGATACCCCTAACTTTAAGGAACCATTAACCTCAATGGGACAACTCACACCCTCCACATCAGACATGTATCTAAGCACCTTGCTGAACTGGGGCCTGAATCCGGATGCAAACCAAAGCCAGTGGTGAAACTTGTATTGCTTTCCACAAGCCCAGGATCAAGAGGCCCTGTTTTCCATGTGCTCGATCCCTCCATCTGAAGGATCAGAAATCCTCAGGTCACATCATAACCTGACCATTTGCTAAGTCTCATTTTTCTAAACTGAAGGGATAACAGGGCTGATCTTACTGATGCTTTGCGAATAGATTTCCTCCCAGGTCCTGATTTTATGTACCAAGCTGCCCCCTAGCAAACATTCTTGTAGACAGAGCATCACCTCTGAAGAGGCGCCTAGAGACCACATGAACACAGGTTCAAGACCCCTGGAGATGTGAGTGGGTACTACTAAGACACAGGGTGCCCCAGAGCAGGACAGGGCAACCAAACCTTGTGACTTTTAAGTGTTAGATTCAATCGTGTGGGAGCCCAAAGTCGCTTTCTGGTTGCAGCGACTTAATCTGCAGGGGGACTAATTTCACACCTGGTTTTTATGCTGTTCAGTGTTTGCATAAAGGACAGCAAATAGAATTGGGTAAAGAAGAGATGAATAGCCACCATTAACAGTTAATCCAGATCTCCCCTGAAAAAAGTTTGTTTTTTAAGCAAAAAAAAAAAACCTAATCACTCATTCCATTTTATGACAATTATTTAAAGTCTTTCTTTTGACCCATAATTAGGAATGCATTTTTACCCTGATGTGGTATATGATCCCTAAGAGCCAAGCTGTTTCAAAGCTAGCATGCAACTCAAGCTCAGGTCTGCTATTAAATAATAGCAACAAACTACACAATCTATTCCACTTGAAGTCACACCGGCTCGGATTCTGCATGATCAGGGAACTCCTAGATGCTGATGAACCCCTTCGGCGGGTTTTCATTCTGCTTCTCCCCTTCCTGTCTGTATCAACACACTTGACAGGGCTTTTTCTCCAGTGCTTGTCAAAAACGCAGGTTGTATCAATTGCATAGTCAGGGGGAAAAGCTTTTCAGGAGTCTGTTTCTGTGAGATCAAAGCGATCTCCATCACAATACACTGCTCCACGCCGGAAAGAATGTTGCAGCAGAGGCAGGACACTGCAGAAAGCCACACACAATGCAACTCTTCACTGTCCCTATCCATCCCGCCACCCAGTAAGCCCAGCCCTTACCAAGGTGGGGAGTTGGGGGTCCCGGTTTTCTGTGAGTGGCAGAGACCGCTACAAAGGCAGCAGAAGCGCACTAGCAATTCTCCATCCCCACGGGCAGCAGAAGCGCACTAGCAATTCTCCATCCCCACGGGCGGCAGAAGCGCACTAGCAAGCCTCCCTGCCCGTCGCAGCCCCCTTCTCGTGCGCTTGTACCTGAACTGCCTAGAGCCGGGCGCCTTCGTTCTCCTCCCCCCGCGCGCTCTCGCCAGCCCCAAACATGCAAAGCAAAAACCCAGGTGGCAGAGGGGCCGGGCCGGGAGACCGCCGTGTGCCCCGCACGCCCGAACGAGTCGGGCCTTTCGCGGCTGCAGCCGGGTCCAGCTTAGGAGCCGGGGAAAGCGAGGGCGGGAGGTTCCCCACCCCGAAGCCAGGGCTGCAGGGATCGGTCCCGCAAAGCGCCGGCTGCCGGGGGAGCGCGGGACCCGCTGCTCCGCTCCGGGGCGGCTCCATCCCGAGTTCGCTCTTCCAGGAGGATCGGAGCGCTCCCCCTGCCCGAGCCCGCCGGCGCGGTGTCGCTCCAGGGCAGGGGCGCGGGGCTGAGCGGACGCGGGGAGCCCTTCTCCCTCCGGCTCCACCTGCGCCGAATTCACTCCCGCGGCTACGCGCCTGTTTTCCCCGGCGAGCCGCCAGGTGCGGTCCGGTCCCAGCCGCGCGTTTGCCCCGGGACCAGCGGCGGGAGACAGCGCCGGGCATCCGGCCGGACCGCGGGGCAGTCCTGGCTGTCAGCCCCGAGCCCTCTCCGCAAAGCCCCTTCCCAGGCTCCGGGCAGGGAGCGGAGCGGGGCAGAGACCCAACGCCGGAGGGCAGCTAACTCCAGCCGAGCCCTGCGCCGGGTTTGCAGCTCCCGCCGAGCCGGGAACCGGGGCTGCCCCCGAGACAGCCCGCGGGAGGGGACCGGAGCCCGCGGGAGCCCGCGGGAGCGGACCGGAGACTTCCCCCAACTTTCCCCGCCGCGCCGCGCGGGCAGGAGCCGGGGAAGCGCCCGCGGGCCCGAGGCGACGACGATGGGCAGGCGGCTCCCCGAGCTCTCCGGGTGGGGGAAGAGGGGCCGCCGCGCTCCGCTCCCAGCGGGGCGAACCCGGCCCCCGCCAAGCCCGCGGGCTGGATGCAGCCGCCCCGCGGCACCGCCCCGAACTCCAGCCGCCCGCCCGCCCGGCCGGTCCGGCTCACCTGCCCCCGGGCTCTCGGGCACCCCCTTGGCCCCGGGCTGCAGCAGCTGGAAGGCGGCGCGGACCCGCTGGCAGGTGGCGTCGGGGTGGCCCCAGCCCCGCAGGCAGAGCGCGGCCAGCAGGGCCAGGCGCAGGGCGCCCCCGGCCATCCTCTCCGGCCCGGCGCCGCTCTGCCGCCGCCCGCGGGCGCTCAGCGCCGCCCGGCCCCGGCTCCGGCTCCTCCCCGCGAGCGCTCGGCGGCTGGCGCAGGCAGGCGGCCGGGTCCCGGGCGCTCCCAGCCGGGCTGCCCCGCTCTGATTGGCCCGGCCGCCCGGCGCCGCCACTGGCTCCCGGCAAACTTTTCCCCGCCCGCCCCCTCTGCAAAGCTCATTGGCCGCCGCGCTGGGGACTTCGCCCGCGTGCCGCCGCCCCGGCCCCACCCCCCGGGCTGGGGGGCGCTGCTGCCCCCCCCCCCCGCGCGCCCAGCTGCAGGCGGGACTCGGGGGCTGCAGCCTGGGGGGGTCGAACCTGCGTCCCCTTCGCAGCACCTGCCGGGCGGGACGGGGACCCGCAGAGACCATCCCCCCCCCTCCCTTTGCGGGGAGAGCTGGATTCGGGGCAGGGAGAGGGGCTGAGATATCGACTTGCAAACCCCCCCCCCCCGGACGGGACCCCCGCCAGCGTCTCGTCTGCGGCTCCGCGCAACTCCGCGGAAACCGAGCCCCGGCGTATGGGCAGAGCGGAGTGAAACGCAGCACAACGGGGGAAGAGAGCAGCGCTGATCGCTTGATTTCCAGCCGGCCAGGCAGGGGTGGATTCTGCGCCCAGCTGCAGGCAGCAGGAGGGGTTGGGGCTAGGGCGACCAGACTGCAAGTGTGAAAAATCAGGACAGAGAGTGGGGGGTAAGTGGAGCCTATATAAGAAAAAGCCCCAAATATTGCGACTGTCCCTATAAAAGCAGGACATCTGGTCAGCCTAGTTGGGGCTGCAGAGTCTACGCTGGACTATAAGGGGAACGAGGGGACCAGGTGACAGATAAACTAGCATTCGGGATCACAGTGAGCCTCCAAAAAAACCAACAGGAGCCTTAGGAACAAAAGGCTGGTTTGAAAATGTCCATTTAGCAGGAAAGTGACTCTTCCCCAAAGACCCGCTGCTGTCAATGGGGTGAGCAACAAGTGCCCCAACAGAATCATTTTGAACAATAAACCCCATGGTCATTATCAGGGATTCTGTCCATTCTTTCCTTTGTCATTAGCCCCCCCCCCCCCCCCCTTACCTTTTTACAGCCCAGCTTTTCAAATCTGACCTGCTTTTCAGCCAAACAATGACATGGGTCAATTTCGCTTTTGATGGTAGTGACTTTCTAGTCACTTTTCTCCTTCTGGCTCTAGTATAATGGTGTTGTTCCCGTTCACACCATTTCAGGAGGAAATGTTAAATCCAAACAGAACTGTTTTCTTTGCCATTTAAAAGATACATGCAAACATCCTTATTCCTATTAAGTAGCCTTGCATAAATAAAGTTCACATAAATATATAATAAATAGGTTCTAAGAGCCATTCTGTTCTCTGTACTCTGTGTACAGACTATCCTACATGATGTACTGTAAGGAATAACCAAGGAATAACCAAAATTTCAAAATATATTTATAGCTCTTAAGCAGTTCATTTATTATTTTTAAATCTATTTAAAATTTCTACCATTGGGAAATGATCCTGAAATAGGTATTGATATTAGAATCCATTTCCCACAAAGGTGAGTAATTTGCACAGATAAATGACCAGCTGCATTGTTTCTGCACTAATGAATTGTGTACATAAATGTACTAGTTGCACACACAAATGATGTACACATACAGATTTAAAAATCTGGATCCAGCACTTTTAGTTAGAGAGAGGATCTAGAATGGAATATAAAATTAGGAGCAATCACAGACTGAACAGCCAGTAGAGAAAGGGTGAGAAAGAGCGAGGTTTTTCTGTAATCCGTGAAACTGAGAACAGAATTTGAAGAATAAATATTTTCTTGTTTGCACTTATACAGACATCTCGCCAATCAAGCCTTTGCTTTCTTGTGTCTGTCATTCCAGAAACATTTTTTCTCCTTGCTTCTGCATCTTGTTCTAAGCCCTCGGGGGCTGGTTTGATTTGCATATAGAAACTTTCTACACACCCACACCTTGCTCCTTTGGCCTGTAATCTTTTTCTCTTCAGACTTAAGTGAGATTTGTGGCATCTCTGGCACTTTTATGGACTTTCCTAACATTAAGTATTCTGTAAGGTAGGCAAGGATCCTTGTATTATCAGTGGGGGAACTGAAGCAGAGAAGTTTAATGATTTGCTCAAGGCTACTGAGGAATCTATATCAAAGCCGGGGCTAAAGCCCCAGGAGTTCCTCACTCTTAGGCCTATTTATCATTATTTATATAATGATAGCACAGAGGTCCCAGCTGACCTCAGGGCCCCACTGTACAAACAATATGAGATAGTCCCTGCTCTGAAGAACTTACAGTCTAAATAGACAAGTCAGAAACAACGGTGGGGGAGGAGACAGAGAGAAATGATTCGCCCCCAAGTCACACGGCAGGTCAGTGGAGGAACCAAGAATAGAATCCAGGCCTCCTAACTAATCTAATGCCACACCACCTAGAAGACCATAGCTCTTCTCATTCTAGGACCACTAACCTCCACCCCTCTCACTGTAGATGAGTTTTTGGGAGCATTCAACAGTATTAGAGATTTTCGGAACTGGAGTCAAGGGGGGAGAGGGGGCGGTTCCTTGTAAAAATGATCATTGAGAATTTGCAAAGACAGCCTCTGAGTAAGGTCTCAGAAACATACCCAACTAGTTATGTAAAGCCCCACTTTTCAACTCTTGTTTTTCATTTGTGGACCCCTAAAACTTTTCTAATGGAGGTGCGACCCCTTTGGGGATCTGAAACGTAGGGGTTTGCAGACCACAGGTTGAAAATCACTGATGTAAAGTACGAACATATTGGATTGAGCCCTTTTGGAGAGACAATCTGACACATGAAAATATACTGCAGATTTGGGAACAAGAAAACAAAACCTTATCCCAGCAACATATTGAAAGGAGAGGTGGGGAAGGCAGTTATTACCCAGAAGCCAGCTGTTGTGGAGCAGTCAGCCCTAAAATTTTCACCTTATGGACATGCCAGTAGCCCTTCCCAAAGGAAGCAAATGCAAATGCAGGAGATTGAAGTGACTTCTCTGATCCCTAACCCCTTGTTATGAACTAACAGAATTCAGGCAGTGTCAGACTTGGCCCTGCTCTAGCTGTGCTGACAGTTCGTTAAAGGAACAGGAGTACTTGTGGCACCTTAGGGACTAACAAATTTATTTCAGCATAAGCTTTCATACGCTACAGCACGCTGCATCGGATGCATAGAATGGGCCATATGGGTTAAACGGTACTCGACAAAAGGTGTCAGTCAACACTCCTCTTTGCCAGCTCCTTTCAGCTGGCGGTGGAGAAGGTCAGGAGCACTGAACACCTTGGCTAGCGAACCATGGTGCAATGAGGTTTCTGGGACACGGTTTCACCAGGTGAGGCATTACCAGAGGTGTCAGAGGGCACTTTAAGACAACGTTTCCACTGCAGATAAAAGGTGCGCTCAAGTCAGGTTTGCTGAGCTTTGTTAGCTAACTGGGGTTACAATAGCAGCAAAGACATTGTGATTCTGGCTTTAACTGGGGCAGGCAGCTCAAGTCCAAACCCAGGCACCTTTCTGGCTTTCACTCAAGCTGCTAACCCAAGTTAAAAGGCAAGTTGCCATGTCTTCACTACTGTTTTAACCCAATTTAGCTAACATGAGTTAGATAACCCCAGCTAAGATCACACCTCTTTTGTAGCAAAGACATACCCTGACTCCAATACTGGGGAAAAACTGGTTTTGAGGCCATTTTAAAGCCTGAAGGCTTGGTGTTACTTGATTTCATGACTGACAAATCAGACTTTCTGGTGCTCTGTTAGCCTCCTGGTGAGCCAGGATCAGGACTCAAACTGGGGGCATACCAGGAAATGGCATTTGCAAACGTGTCTATGGGCACGAAATCCTATTTTGAGTAGCTCGTTTTTTTGCAAATATTCACATGAGCAAAAGTTTGTTCCTGTGAAAATTCAAATAAAGAGAAGTTTGGGCCCATTGCTGAAATTAATAGGTGCTGAAGCTAAATTTGTTTGGGGCAGAAGAAGTTTGAAAGGCTAGGTTACCCACTCAGTGAGCCCAACCAATCCTACATGCCTTTAGTGATCAACCACACAGCTCAGGTAGCAAATTCCAAACAGCAGATCAGCAAATGTAAACTTGATAGAAACAGTTCACATGCATTCCACTGTGGTCACATAAAATATTCATCAAACGATTTGGAATAAATAAGGCGTTTGTAAAAATTGTAATGTGTGTGGGGACAATTTGCAATCAGTCAAATTGCAAATTTCACCACATGCATTTTTTTACATCAAATAGTCTAACTGGCTTTGTCTATGACATTCCTCAATGTGCAAAATCCTAAGGAACTAGTTGTGTTATTTTCTGCAGGGTGTTGTGTTCCTTTCCAGTTAATGAAGACGCCATTCTAAAACAGAATTGTGCATATTAAGGATATGTACAAATTGAGATTGGATTTTTTTTCACCCCCATTAGTGGGACTTCCTCCGAGAGAGTCTCCTCATACAAGCAAACTCACCCCAATCCCTAACCCTACTGCTAGCAAGAGAGAGAAGAACAATTAGGGTCTGAATGGAAGTAGGTGAACAGAGAAAATCCATTTAAAATTTTCCACTGCAGATATAGAATCAAATTATTGCTAGTGGCTCCCCCGCAGCTTTTATTTTTTACTCCCAAATTTTCAAAAGGAATGAAAAATGAAAGGCAGCTCTGCACGTTTGTTCCTGGGAAATGCCTGGTTAGGGAGAGGTTGTTAGAATGTTTTATGGATATAAGATTAATAAACCAGAATGAGCTGCTTCTTTCATTGGTTAATGGATTGTCTATCTCTGCCTCTGTCTAGAGACTGCATGCTTTACTGGACATTCACTGCATCTACTAAATATGCCTAACAAGACTTGTGTTAACTATCTAGGGGGACCAGACAGCAAGTGTGAAAAATCAGGATGGAGGTGAGGGGTAATAAGAGCCTACATAAGAAAAAGTCCCCAAAATCAAGACTGTCCCTAGAAAATCGGGACCCTATGGCCATGCAGGTAAAAATACAACACTTGCAGGATCTTACAGCAGTTTGGGAACTTCATTTAAAGTCTTAGAAGTCGGTCTTCATCTAATGTAAATTAGCATAGCTCCATTGACTTCAACTAGCAACATCAGATGAGAATCAGCTCCCTCCTGATTGTCAGGCAAGATCATATCTTCTGTATGTGTTGGTTTGCATGATCTGTACTGATTTAGATGCCTAAGATATCTATTCTTCTTCTAGCACAATGATACGTTGTTTGAGATAATATTATGTTTATCTCATATATTGCTTTTCAAAATATTCATGGGTTTTGGTTTGATGGGGAACCAGCTAGACTGAAATATGAAATGCAAAAAGGCAAAGACTGGTACTTAAAGCATTGTTTTATATGCAATATTACAATCCATATCATATTTATGGTGTGAATTATAGTTGTCTATAAAGTGTTCAGGCATATCAAGTATTTATTTTCATGCCTGAGGCATACATTTAATATAGCTGTTTATACTGGTTCGTATAAGTAAATTGCTATTGTGAAGCATGCTATTATAATAAGGGATTATGTATAGGACACAATATACAGTATTTTGGTAGCTATTGAGAGTCTATAGTGCTGTAATATTTAAAACCAAGTAGAAAAAAAGATTATTATTATTGTTCTTTACAGGATCTGACTTTATAGACTCAGACTTTCAGGTCAGAAGGACCATCCTGATCATCTAGTCTGACCTCCTGCACATTGCAGGACACAAAACCTTATCTATCCATTCCTGTAATAGACCCCTAAACTCTGGCTGACTTACTGACATCCTCAAATCATGGTTTAAAGACTTCAAGTTACAGAGAATCCACCATTGATGCTAGTTCAAACCAGCAAGTGACCCATGCCCCACACTGCAGAGGAAGATAAAACAAAAACAAAAAAACCTAGATCTCTGCCAGTCTGACCTGAGAACAATTTCTCCCGTCCCCTATATATGGCAGTGTTAGACCTTGTGCATTTGGGCGAGACCCCTGCCCGGAACCAGACCCCTGGGAATGAATTCTCTGTCGCAACTCAGAGCTCTCCCCATCTATTGTCCCATCACTGGCCGTTGGGGATATTTGCTACTAGTAGTCGCAGGTCAGCTATATGCCACTGGAGGCGTCTCATTACACACCATCCCCTCCATAAATGTACCAAGCTCAGGCTTGAAGCCGGTTAGGTTTTTCTGGCCCCACTGCTCCCCTGTGAAGGCTGTTACAGGATTTCACTCCTCTGATGGTTAGAAACTTTCATCTAATTTCAAGTCCAAATTTTTTGATGGTCAGTTTATATCTATTTGTTTTTGTCTCAATATTGATGCTTAATTTAAATAATGCTTCTCCTTCCCTGGTATTTATAAGAATGGCCATACTGGGTCAGACCAAAGGTCCATTTAGCCCAGTATCCTGTGTTCTGACAGTGGCCAATGCCAGGTGGCCCGGAGGGAAGGAACATCAAGAGATGTATCCCCTGCCACTCACTCCCAGCTTCTGGTAAACAGAGGCTAGGGACACCATACCTGCCCATCCTGAATAATAGCCATTGATGGATCTGTCCTCCATGAATTTATCTAGTTCTTTTTTGAACCCTGTTATAGTCTTGACTTTCAAAACATCCTCTGGCAGAGAGTTCCACAGGTTGACTGTGTATTGGGTGAATAAATACTTCCTTCTGTTTGTTTTAAACCTCTTGCCTATTAACTTCATTTGGTGGCCCCCTAGTTCTTGTGTTATAGAAGGAGTAAATAACACTTCCTGATTTACTTTTTACACGTCATGATTTTATAGACCTCCATAGTCATCTCTTTTCCAAGCTGGAAAGTCCCAGTCTTCTTAATCTCTCCTCACTTGGAAGCTGTTCCATACCCCTAATGTTTTTTGTTGCCCTTTTCTGAACTGTTTCCAATTCCAATAGATCTTTTTTTGAGATGGGGCAACCACATCTCCACACAGTATTCAAGATGTGGGCATATCATGGATTTATATAGAGTCAATATGATATTTTCTGTCTTATTATTTATCCCCTTCTTAATGATTCCCAAAATTCTGTTCGCTTTTTTGACTGCACTGCACATTGAGTGGATGTTTTCAGAGAACTGTCCATAATGACTCCAAGATCTCTTTCTTGAGTTGTAACAGCTAATTTAGACCCCGGCATTTTATATATATAGTTGGGATTATGTTTTCCAGTGTGCATTACTTTGCATTTATCAACATTGAATATCATCTGCCATTTTGTTGCCCAGTCACCCAGTTTTGTGAGATCCCCTTGTAACTCTTCACAGTCTGCTTTGGACTTAACTATCTTAAGTAGTTTTGTATCACCTGCAAAATTTTGCCACAAAAGTTTACCCCTTTTTCCAGATCACTTATCAATACATTGAATAATACAGATATTGTCTTGACAATGGAACTTCCTCCACAAAAATAAAGCTTATTTATCAACAAAAATGCATGTTAGAAATGAGCTAAATAAAACATGAAAACATACAGTGAAACCTCTGGTAAAAGAGCACCCCCTAAAGGCAATCTCTTATCTTGAGCAATTATTTTACAGTAGCTCCAAAGTTTGCTATAAAATTTTGTTCAACTTTTAGCTAAAAGTTCCTTCTTAGGCAATTAATTCTTGCTCATTGCTTCAGACTTTTGTTTACCATCAAATTATTAACTTATCCTTGGAGTAGTAAGACCAATAGGCTGATTGTAGGGGATTGTTTGTTTGGGGTGTCTCATGACTTATCATGGGCACTTCCTTGCCCACCCATTCTTAATCCAGAAAGATCAATAGTGCTATATATTTTATCCCATCAATGACCCAGTGACCCAAATAGATAGCATCATGCTTCAGGCCCCAAAGCAGTCAGTCACACATGTCTTTGTATTCAGCGTCCTTTTGTCATCTACAGGTACCAACCCACTCTTTTATTATCTATATTGCAATAGCACATGGAGCCCCCCATCAAAGATTGGTACCCATAGTGGTAGGCTCCTCCCCGCGCAAACTCATAGTGAGAGACAGTTCCTGTCCTGATGAGTTTTCAATCTAACTAGACAAGACAGACAAAGGCAGTATTATTATGATGATGATCCTCATGTTGTAACTGGAGAACTGAAGCACAAAGACGTTAAGGCTGTGGTCCAAAGCCCATTCATAAGGGAATCTCTTCACTGACGTCAGTGGACTTTGGATCAATCCTGAAGTGATACGCTTAAGGGGTCTATGTCAGAGCCAGACGAACCCAGATCTCTGGAGTCCCCATCCAGTGCCTTAGCTGCAAAACCAACTTTCTTTCCAAAGAGCATGTCTTTTAATTTGTCATTGTGGTGAGTGCAAGTTTTTCCTGGTGAAAAAGGTGGATAATTTCCTCCAAGATCAGAGAAAAAGTCACACAGTCAAATGCCTGCCGGTGGGTACTATAAGAGCAATTCTTTGTCTCACATCTAGGATGGTAATTTTCTTTGTCCACTGTAAGAAATTTCCTTTAATTGTCTACCTGCCGCCGGACTCCTGCTAACAAGAGGCAGGATCATGTGTAGATGATCTGATCTTACTGAGGTCTCCGTTGGGAAAACATTAAAGGAAAATTAAAGAGCAAGATGAAAGAACAGAGAAGGAGGAATTCATAGTGACACAGAGCGTTTCACCAAAACATCCCATTTTCTCTTTCATTTCTACTGGGACTGACTAGCTCTGGACCCGGAGGTGCAGAGAACACCTGCCCAGCTCCCTTCCGCAAAGGAAGTCCTTTTGTACTCATGCTGGGAGAAGAGGATTGTGAAAGTTGTGAAGAGCCCTGGTTCTCACTGTTGTGACAGCTGGACTGCAGACAATCCCGGAGCTATATTTTTAGTATTGTGTTCCAAAGGTACTGAAGCTAAGAGGTGGGAGTGTTTCTCGCCCCTATAATAATCTTGTTGCGTTAACTGTGGCCTTGATGCCGAGTGTTGCTGAGCTCCGACTGAAATCAATGCCTTGTTCTCAGATCAGGTCTTACGCCAGAATGTCACTCTTATTTTAAATCCTTTGGAAAGTGGGAATTGTAGTGGTTCATAGATTCTTATGACCCCTACTGTAACTGTGCGGGGGAGAAAAAAATATTTAGAACAACAGATCTTCAATATAAAACAGAGCGTACAACATACATTGATGTAAAACAGAACTGTCCTAGGGCACTGGGAGAAATAATTGATTGATACGCAGTAAACATTCTTTCCTCATTTTGGCAGGTCAGGATACATGTTAGCCTGGGGTAACTGATAGATCCATCTGACAGTACCGGGTCCTGAAATGGGGATCAGTTCACATGTAATAGAGAAGCCGTCAGGATGGGACATAGCATGAAGGAACAGTTGCTTTTCATGATCACACTGAAGATGTGGATAAGACACCATGAAATTGACAGGGGGGGGGGGGATATGCAATTAAAAGCCCCTCGACCTCCCTGAAAACTAAAATCAGTTCCGCAGAGAAGAAAAGCCAGAGTTATGGCCAAATGTACAGTAGTCTGAGTCGTTTTATGATCTAGCCTTTGCAAATTCAAAAAGCCGACAAACTACAGCAGTACTAGGTAGCAAAGCTCTTTTCCTGTTCACCTCGTGTTTGTGTGGTAGGAGTGCAGGAGTGACAGCATTTCTCTGATCTAAAGAGCTTGCTCTTAGACACACACTTAATGAAATTTGTGCTGGCAGCTAGCTATGGGGTTGGACAGACTACACAGCAGCTCTTCGGGAGACTCATTAGGGTTAAGTAAAAGGATGGGGGGAATTACAAGGGTGGGAGAGGAATGGGGCTTGGAACACCTACACTGGGAGCCTAGACTTTGATGGGGGGAGGAAAGGGGGAAGATAACCTACCTCATGTACTATGGATGTGCACTACTGACTCTGTTGCTGAAAAAATGTTGGTTTGTTTTGTTAACCAACCCGAAATTTTTGGTGGAAAATTTTCAGGGTGGTCAAAGATTTTCTTTTTTCTTTCCCTTTCCCTCCTTGCCCCCACAAAAAAAAATTTGAAAGGAGGAAGGAGAGAGACAAAAAGCAAAAACATTTCAAAATTCAGTGAATTTGTTTTAACAGAATAAAGTTTCTTTCAAAATGTCTGCAAAAGATACTATTTTGAGATCCATTGTTAAGTTGGTCCTGCCAGAGACAAAAGATCTGTGGAGCCCACACAAATATTTTTACAATGGGAGCTGCAGTGCTCAGCACCAGGGGAAGTCAAGTCCGCAAACGATGCACTTCCCGCCATTAGAATGGCCCAGATTGCACCATTTGCTTTCGGGGGAGAAAATTCCGACACATCAACATTCGCCAGCCGGTGACACTTTAGTGAAAGAAGAAAGGGAAGGATTACTGTTGGCCAATCACTGTAGATGGTGCAGACGGCCGGGGTCTAACAGAACTTGGCAAAAAGAACATGAAAAAATGCATGTCTGCAGACCCTCAGAATGGTAGAGCCAGATGAGAACTGTAGTGTAAACTCATCACCAACTCAAGCACGCGGATTACTTGGCTACAACTCCCATTTGACATGAAGGAGCGCAGGACTGAGTCCTCCACACCAGTTGAGGGAAGTAACTATGTCTGTCCTTTAGAGATACCAGCTCAACTTCCTGCGCCGAATCTGCCCCTGACCTTTCTCTCAGCAGCAATGGAGGAACATGCACCGGACGCCCGACGAGGCAGGGACATGTTCTCATTATGGAAGAGAACGGCCTTTGCCAAGCGCATTCTCACTGCCGCTTTGGCTCCTGGTCTTTGTGCCGCTGACCCCTCTCAGCACCTTAGAATCGAAACATGCCACGGCACAAGGAGGAAGCTTCATTGCCAAGGCGAAGCCCCAGAATGGTACTTCAGCAACACAGCAGCAGTAAAACGAAAGGCTGCACAAAGGATTTCCCCACCAGTAGGGGATAAACATAACCACTAATGGTCTGCGGGGCCTGCCACGACCCAGAACCCGGGATGGAGGTTTGTGAGTGAATGGAGCCAAGTGCTGGTGTCTGGCAGCCTTGTGTTGGGGGATGATGATCAGTTCCTATTGTATCTGTTTTTCATAGAATAGCAGGGTTGGAAGGGAGCTCAGGAGGGATCTAGTCCAAGCCCCTGCTCAAAGCAGGACCAACCCCAGCTAAATCATCCAACAGATTTTTGCCCCATATCCCTAAATGGCCACCTCACAACCCTCAGTTTAACAGGCCAATGCTCAAACCACTGAGCAGGCTCTGTCTGCTTCTTTCTCACAGACTGTTCAACCCCAGCAACAAGTCTTGCTGTTAGTCCTACTTAGTTGTTGATAGCTGGGCCAGGACATGTGTCTCACAGCAGAGTTGGTTAGTTTCACTCCAGTACTTGATCCCAGATGCCTGTGTCTGATAGACACACAAACACAAGGATGGTTTTGCTTTTAAAAGCACCCAACACTTGGGATTATATTTGAGCTCCCCAGAGTCAGTCTGAGTAGCCAAGGGGCAGATAAGAGCTTCTTCTTTTATCCCAGGTGGATGACATTTACTGATATTTACAATCACAGGACAGGAAGGCACCTCAAGAGGTCTTCTGGTCCTGTCTCCTGCATCAAGTACTAAGTATTATCTAGACATACTTATTTATTTATTGCAAAGCAGCATTCTCCACTCCTAGCCAGTTTCACCTTGAGTTAATCCACTCGTCCCATGTGTGCACTCAGGCTCAGATGCTGAAAGACGCTGGCTTGAGTGGGAGTCGCAAGGCAGTCAGCACCGGGCCCTGGAAATGTGGGTCAGGAAGAAGGAGAGAATCCAACGCTGCTGCAGGGTAATTAGTGCAGTTCACTATCAGGGAGGATGCTCTCCTGCCTGGGGAGTTTTGCCAGTGAAGATTCACTGATTGATAGATGCAATTACTTGTGGAAGTGTTAATGGGGCAATTTCAGCAGCTGGGAGCACTGGGGCCCCAGATCCCCTCCCCTGCTTCAGAGGGAAGAGAGGGAACTACCCCCATCCTTTCTGACCATCTCCCAAGCTACCAGTCCCCAGCCCACCATAGAAGATTAAATTGGACAGCACAGCCCTTGCCTGAGTTTGGATGAGGCCTCATATAAACCTGAGTGTGCAGCATCTGCCCGGACACAGACAGCAGGCCAGAGCGAACAGAAACACTGCAGAACATTTCCATCGCAGCCTCGTAGTGCCGCGACGTCGGCTGCCGTGGGCTCCTCAGCGCAGCACGAAGTCTGCTCAGGGCCTTTCTTCAACTACAAAATTCAAAGTTATTCTCTTAATCATGGTAGGTTGCTGGGCCCCAGAGGCCTGTCCCTTTGCATCTCCTCCTCACCTTCCAGGACAGCTGCAGGAGCCAACCGTCTTCCTGAAGCTTAGTGCCCTGGCCTGATAGGGGCAAACCATCCTGGCACAGGCGCCTGTCTGGTCTGCCCAACAATGGCAATAATTGCCTTAAAATGCGACCACTTGGGAATCCCAACTCTGTTAGCTGGGACTGTCCAAATTCCAGGGTCAAATCAAACCTCCCCGTGACACTGCAGGGTTTGGTCCCCAAAAGAATGTACCTATAGATTCAAAATTCATTAAAAAAAACACAACTTGAAAATCCATGAAATTCACTTCACAGGCCAGTGCAGAGTTGGAAATGCTGTAGGTCCTGTCAGAGAGGATAACATCACAGCCCTGGATCAACTCCATCTTGAGTTGGCTTTCTGCCGGGCCTCCTAGCGGCAATGTCATCCCTAGGTTGGCAGAGACTGGTCAGCAGGGCCGATGCAGGGCCTGGCCAGCAGTCAGTCCCAAGGTGGTTTTGTCTCCGAACTGGTGCTAGGCCTTATTTGCCGCTCTCTAGTGCCCCACCGCAGAATCTCCAAGAGTGACAACAGAAGCTGAAGGGCTCGTGCCAAGAAGACTCCTTGTGTTCACTGAATATCCCAGGCCTGCAATGCATTGTGTGCCTCGCGGTCTCTCTCAGGAAACCCACAATCAAAGCCCTATTTTCAGAATGCTTATCCATAGTTTCAAGCTATGCCAAGTGGAGCCCATGCAAGGGGACTGTCTCAATCACATTGACAATGAAGGGTATTTTAATGGCAGGATGTTCTCTGTGTGACAAGGCTGTCTTTGAAATACAAGTTCCCTTGCTCCCCTTGATTTGTGAGGTCAACCTCCGGCAAGCAGCGCCCGCCTTCAGAAGACAGCACCTGGTTTCAGTTTTCTCCAATGCTGGCATGCCAGGCTTTTTCGACACCGGTAAATTTCCCTCTCCGTATCCTGCTTTCGAAATACAAAGGCTGGCTGTGTGACGGCTGATCATCCCTAAGCACCTACATTGGGCCTACAGCAGTCAGCGGCTCTGGCGCTAGTCCCAAGAAGTAGCTTAGAGTTTTGAACAGTCCTCTTTCCCCAGTTCTTACCGATTATCTATATCACAGTCGTACCCAATAGCCCAGTCAGGCTTGGGAACCCATTGGACTAAACTCTCTATAAACACACAGGAACACAGCCATCACTCTGACAAGCTGGATTAGCACATATTAAAACCTTATGTTCCCAACGGCCTATATCCCCCAGAATAGCACATTTAACCAGTGCTTTGAAAAGACTAGCATAGCTTAGCCATGGGGGTCTGTCTCACCCCTGCCTCATTTACATCTGTGCTAAGTGCTTCCAGATATCCCTGGCTATGTTTTACACCCACTCTGTAGGGGTGGAAATGGTAGTGCAAGATGCAAGGCGGGGGGGGGGGGAGGAAATCAGGCGTTTTTCAAATGTAGATTTGAGTGAGCCAAACTTGCAAATACTAACCAGTGGACAGAGATGGTGTTTGCCATCAGTGGATACCCCATAACTCACTGGTGCCCTGTGACAACTTCCATTCCATCACCTTCTAAAGCCGTGACCTCAGACTTCTGAATTTGTAACTCCTATCAAGCTGAAGTCATGGCCTGACCTTTCTCCAAGGTCATCTGAGGGCCGGCTAAGTGATGAGCTGCTACAATATCTTCCTCATGGCCAGTCAGATGCTGAAAGTTGTCTCTGGAGTCCCTGTTATTAGTATCCTTGCTTTTATCTGGAAGGACACTTACAGATCTCAAAGGGTTTGGTTAAGATTATTTGGTTTGTGTGATAAGAAAACAATCTCAGAAGATAAACAGTAAGATTTAGCACTTGTGCTTTTTTTTAAAGTGTTTTCCAAACAGACACTCATTACTGCCGTATCCTATTAGCTACAATTTCAGAGGCATGTTTGAGCTTTCGCCCCAGGGAGGAGGACGGGGGCATATCCCTACCAGGGGAGTTTTAAAAGGAACCTTATTAAACTCTCAGCTGAGTCTCATCTTCACACAGCGACACCGACGTAGAACACGCCAAGGTTGAGGTGGGTTTTTAAATACTACCGTTCTTCAATCCACCACCCACAAATATTGGGTTTGGCAAACAGAAGGCATTTCAAAATAATTCCAAGTTTAGCCCAGATTGGGAAGCAGATCAGAGAGGAGTCGGAAACAGAAACCATTCCTCTCCCCACCCCTCGCCTCCCCCAACAGCCATTTTGAAAAGGTTTGGCTCCAAACCCAGATCCAAGTTCTACAGCCAAGCCCATCCTGACAGCCTGGGACAGAAATTCGGATCGCTTCCAGAAGAATCCTTCTGCATTATCAACATCATCACAGACTTCCTGCAAGTCATGGACCGTCAATAAATGCTGCGTTTATTTGAATCCCCTTTGAGATGGAGATCTTCGCCTATTGACAATGGTCCTATTAGGACAAAAAAATGAACTCACATGCTGGCAAGCTCATAAATTGCATTCACTTCCAAGCATGCTCTGTGCTAACTGCCAATCCCACACGAAGGAACTTCCAGATTATATAGATTATTCTTCTCCTCTACCAAGATCTCAAAGCACGTTACAAGAGAGGTAAAGGATCACTATTGCCCTTTTGCAGATGGGGAACAGAATCACAGAGAGAAGTGACTGGGCCTAGTTCACACAGTAGGTAATTGGCAGAGCTGGGAACAGAGTCTACATCTCCAGACTGGTAGGCCAGTGCTCCATCCATTAGCCAGCATGTTTTCTTTGTTCAGTTCTTGCCTGGTGCAGCCGGCAGGAAAGGAATGAGTGCAGGTAGCACAGACTTTGAGGACGGTGGCCCTATTTCCCGAAGCCACAGGCTATCAAATGGATCCGGTGTGTGAAACACCTGCATGAGCGGCCCTGCCTTACAGGGGGTTCACACACTGGATCTTGCTCATCAGACAGGAAATCCAGCAGAAAAAAAGACCAAAGGGCAGGTAGCAACAGGGGCTGAGCACCTCCTAGCACCCAGCACCTCACAGTAACCGGCCCAGAAAGAACGACGAGTCTGAACTACATTGGCAGGGAGGGGGCTGGATCCTCTGTCAGGGCTTTCCCATCTCCAGAGCCTATGGGCTTAGCAGAGTTACTCCTGCGTGCCAGCAGCGTGAGTGGTGATCAGGTCCTCTGATCTCTTGGTATTTTTGATGTCATCTCCAGTGCTCCTGTCCTGCCCATCTTCCTCTGTCCCCTTCACTGCATCCTGTGCGGAGACGTGCTCACTACACACAGATGTTTCTTCCAAGAGGCTTCTTGCAGCAGATCTCCCACGTGGCCAACCCGCTTCCCTCGATCAACATCTTCCCTACACACAGAGCAGATTGCGCTGCTCCTGCCGTCTTTGGATCAGAAGAGACAGACATCCCATGCTAGGGACATTCCTAGCACACGGGCGCTTGCACCGAGCCAAGCCAACCTGGTGGCACCTGGGGTTTGAAGGGTCTTTGTTCTTCAGCCAAAGCTTGCACCTGCCCCTTACTCTCCTGGGGTGAAACCGTGGCCTCATTGAAGTCCGTGACAAAACTCCCATTAATGTCAACGGAACCAGAACTGGAGCATTGAGCTTGTTTTCCTGCAACATCTTTGGCTGGCAGGTACCAAGGACCAGATCCGAACCCCACTAAAGTCAATTGGAATCTTTCTAATAGTCTTCCACTGGCTTTGGATAATGCTCCGTGCTCCCTCCCAGCCTGGAGAGAGGCTGCCTAGCTCCTGCCTCTCCTCTCTGCTGGAGTGGGGCAACTGCCCCACTCCACCATCCTAGCTGAAAGCGGGATTCCTGACAGCTCAGATGCCAACAAAAACATGCCACATTTTGGATTCTTTTCATCTCTTAATTTTGGGGAGGGGGTGGCTCATGACTTTGAACACTTGGGGTTGGACACCCAAAATATGATTAAATTCTAATGGCTTAAAATGCACATGGGTTGGGGTTTTTTTGGTGGTGTTTTTTTTTGCGGGGGGGGGGGGGAGGGAGGAGGTGTAGTTGCTTAGATCAGGGAAGTACTGGGCACATACTTAAAGGCAGTACCACAAATGAGTGGCACTTCAAATTAGTGGCCCTGCAAGACTTTTTTTTGCTATTTCAGTTTATCCTCAAGCATTTAGCCTGAAAGGAAACACAATGCATTATTCAAGTGGTTGTTTGAACAGAAGTCTGAATAATTTAAGGCACACATGCTGAAAATCAAAGTGAATTTTCTTTTCTCCGACGTCTTATCGGTCCCACTCCTCTTGAGGTCAGCGCCAAACACCCACTGACTTCAGCAGAACGGGCCCAGTCGTGCAAATCCTCACACAGGTCAGCCTTATTTATATGAGTCATCTCATTGGCTTCAGTCGGACAACTCGCATGAGTAGGTGCCACAGACGTGGCCTGCCACAGCGCCCCCTTGGGGTGTGACTGGGTCCATCCTCCAGTCCTCGGTCTGCAGGCAGTCAGCCGCATCGGTCTGGGGGTGGGAGACAGCCCTCGGAGAGAGGAGGTTTGAAGATCTGTTCTGCTAGCCTGGCCCTAATTGATCTGGTTTCCCCTCTCCTAGGCCATTCTTCCTGGCCCTACAGGCGTGGCAGGCTATGGCTGCTTGAGCCCATAACAGTTCCTTAACCCTCACCAGGCCGGTGCAGGGTTTGTAAAGCCCATCACTGCAAGAATTGAAACATTACAGGGAAATATGTTTTGCTGTGGTAAACGCTGCTCTCACCAAGAGAATTGCTGGATATTGTATGACAAGGAAGACCTTGTTACTGTCCCGCTGCTGACAATTACTAATATTTAGTACTGCCTGGGAGAACGCTGATTATTCTGATCTGTCCTCCACCAGAAAGTAAGTGTCAGGGTCTTGCTTTATCATGGTTAAGAAATAGGCAGTTATTTTCCCCTGTCAGAGTGCATGACACTCCTGCCTTATGGAAGGCGCATTACCAGAGCCTTTGTTCTAGTGAGTTGAATGCTAACAGCCTTATTGGGACTGTAATGCCACCAGGAAACATTTTAGCAAGGAAATAGATTATCACTCCGTCTTAACGGGAAAATAAATGGCGGGTAGGAAAATAGATCTAGTTACTTTCTCAACACAAACCATTTATCTGGAGCAAAAAACACGTCCAGGATCAGCCCTTGGAAATCCTCCAGCCTGTCTCCCCAACCCTAGCAGACTGACAATTTGTTTGACTCACGCCGACAGGGATGCTGAAAGCGGAGGGAGCAAGGCACAGCTCTCGCTTGCAGTGCGTGGCGGTGAACAGAAATCAGAGCATTCACCATCCACAGAGATGTCAACAGCTTCCTCTCCCCACCCGTCCTCCCCCCACCAACAGAGCGCGAGACACACCACTGCTATGTCGCTGCGTTCTGAGGAGTGGAACGCGGACGACCCTAAGTGCTCCACTCTGAGGCCCCGGTGGAGCAAGGGACTTAAGCACGTGCTTAACTCCAAGCAGATGAGTAATCCTATTAATGTTAGGCATGCGTGTAAGGGTGCTGCTGAGCTAAAGCCTGATTCTTGAAAGTCCAGATCATCCTGCGGTCCCTTATCCAGAACATCCTGCGGTCCCTTATCCAGATCATCCTGCGGTCCCTTATCCAGATCATCCTGCGGTCCCTTATCCAGAACATCCTGCGGTCCCTTATCCAGAACATCCTGCGGTCCCTTATCCAG
The DNA here is from genome assembly GCA_032164245.1 of Sternotherus odoratus. Lineage (NCBI taxonomy): Eukaryota > Metazoa > Chordata > Testudines > Kinosternidae > Sternotherus > Sternotherus odoratus. The sequence continues at coordinate 82,583,945 of JAVMKO010000009.1, read as the reverse complement.
ATCATCCTGCGGACCCTTATCCAGAACATCCTGCGGTCCCTTATCCAGAACATCCTGCGGTCCCTTATCCAGATCATCCTGCGGACCCTTATCCAGAACATCCTGCGGTCCCTTATCCAGAACATCCTGCGGTCCCTTATCCAGATCATCCTGCGGTCCCTTATCCAGAACATCCTGCGGTCCCTTATCCAGAACATCCTGCGGACCCTTATCCAGAACATCCTTCGGTCCCTTATCCAGAACATCCTGCGGTCCCTTATCCAGAACATCCTGCGGTCCCTTATCCAGATCATCCTGCGGTCCCTTATCCAGAACATCCTGCGGTCCCTTCCCACAACCACAAGAATGCATATGACCCTGCTTTGCCCTTTGAAGGCCCCTAGTGTTCTCAATAAGATCAGCCATTTCCCAGCTGACTCTTCCAATTGCAACCTCCAGTAACCACAGTGAAGAGGGGGACAGAATGACCTACCTTGGTGACAACCAAACTGCAACATACCAGAAATGTCCCCTTCGACTTACTAAGATAAATCAGATCAACACTTAGCAGCAGTCTGACAATTAAGAGAGTCAGATTCTGATACATTAGAAAGCTATTGAACGCGCCAGCTAACACTGCAGATTCATTGAGAAGAGAGGATGTTCTGTTTGGGTGCATTCAGGTGGCAACTGGAAGCCAGGTAAAATTGCTGGGGGGTTTGAAAACAGTAAGCAGATATCCCTTGTTTCCAAAATGGCTTTTAAAATGTATTTAGTATTCCTGATGGAAATACGTGCCAGGTAGGACGAGTAACATAGATCAAACCAGTGTACCTTATAGCCTGGCATTACGAAATGGGACCCAGCCAGCAGAGCATCAGTGTTAGGAAAGAGAGTGTGCCCGTCAAACTGAAAATGTAATTTACCCATTTAAAATGAAATGGACAATCCTTTGAGACAACTAGAGCTTTTTGCTGGGTAATATAAGCTCACCAAAAAACATAGGAAGGGAGTCAGGCTACCGGATTTCCCTCGGGTACTGTAGTAATTTCAAGGACACCCAGCAGGAGCTGTTCCCTGGTGTCAATTTCCCAGGCACAGAAGGAATGGCGAGGTGTTAAGATGAGGCTGATATCGTATCATGCAAAGTTTTATTGCCCAAGGAAATGATGTGTCTCCCTGCTGGGAGAAGTGATCCCGGTGGAGCAAGCTGTCTCCGCAAAGCCAAATCATGCCTTTCCATCCTGGAGGGTGGTTCTCCCAGTACAAGGACTCTGGCAACACGGCTCTTTTAAAGTAATCAGATGTCCCAGCACAGAACACTCAAGGCCCACAAATCCCCACGGCCAAGCAAGGCGGATGGATTTCCCCAGGCACCCCCTCGGTACCTTCTGAGCACCCATCACAGACCCCCAGCTAGGTAGTCGTTCTAAAACTGCAGCCTCCGTTGACTAGGCCCTGGGGCCCTTCAGTGGTGCACGTCTGAGAAGGGTGCACTTTGGTGGTGCACGTCTGAGAAGGGTGCACTTTGGTGGTGCACGTCTGAGAACGGTGGTAGCGTCCCTGGCAACAGACGGCTCATGAGGCAAAGTGCCGTATCTGGGGCCTGGACTAGGAACAAGCCCCCTGCATCCATTGCGTTCCCTTTTCTCCTTCCAGTCACTGCCCAACACTTCCCTCTTCCCAGCGGATTTCCCTCGCTAGCCTGTATTCCAAGAGTGGCCAAAGGGTAAGCTCATGAGGCACACGCAGCCATTCAAGTGTGACTCCCCTCCCGCCCTCCACCTATCAGACTAGAGGGGCCGGGAGCTCAGGGTGTCTGCCCTGAGGTGGGGTGAGGGGCTTCTGCCAGAGGCGACTGATGCCTGCAGGGAGTGGGGGAGCACAATTTAAAGATTTGGGGGCCCCAGGTACATCCCCCCCCCCCCTTACCCTCTGCGGCCCCTCCCTGCAGCGCCCAGGTTTTAGCTCCACCTAGGGTGACCAGCCAGCAAATGTGAAAAATCAGGATGGGGCGGGGGGTAATAGGAGCCCATATAAAAAAAAAGACCCCAAAATCGGAACTGTCCCTATAAAATCGGGACACCTGGCCATCCTGACTCCACCTGAAGAGACAGCGGCGAACAGCTGGGAGCTGCAAGGAGGGGCCAACTCCTTTAGCCACATGGGAAGAGGAGCAGCAAAAGCAGCAGTTCTCCCTGCAGCTCTCCTGTGTTTGCTGCTGCCTCTCCCCATGGCCACAGCTCCCAGCTTGCCAGCTCCCACAGCTGCCATGCAGGGAGGGGGCCCGGTACCACCCTGCGACTGAGTGGGGCCAGCCAACTCTGGCAACAATCTGGGGGGTTCATAGCCCCCCATGTCCCCTTTGCGTTGCCTCTAGCTTCTGCCCAGCAGGGAGGGGAGCAGGCCCAAGCTCAACCCTGGGAAAGCAGCTCCAGCAGTTTGCGGCAGTAGGAGTGAACGCTGAGTACTTTACATTTCCACCTGCCAGATGAGCCGTGGAGCTATTTACCTGATCTCTCAACTGGAAGGAAGTGCTGCAATAGCAGTACAGGGCACAGAAACATCTCCGAGAATAGCTGGAGATTAAAATAATGTGAGGAGTGAAAGAAAGACCCAGAATCCAAAGCCGTGGCGGGTGATTTTCTATTTCATTTGGAAAGAACTAGAACTTGCCTCAAACTAATCATGGACACGTATCATTTAGCTCTTTAAACTCTCCACAACCCGCTTTTCCTAATGCTGCCTCTACGCTTCGCTTTCTCGCTGTGTGAAGGAAGCCTCCCGTGGCACTGAATCCAGGGGTCTCAGTGCATCCGAGTGCAGCAGTAGGCAGAAAACCAAACTTGATCCCAGAATGCATGTAATTACTGATCTCAAAGAAAACATTGCCCTCCAGCTGGCCTACTTGTGTAGGTTATAATGTCTGGAAATGGAATTAATTAACTGAGGCAGGTCTCTAATGCATGTATAACCCACTGCAACCCATTTACAAACCTGCTTAGCAATGCTGTTTTTGCAAACAGCCAGTCAACTCTAAATACAGCTGCAGATGGACTCTTTGAACATTTAAATGGTAGATTTTGGACGGGAATAACTTGACATTTAGTGCCGGAACAATAGCAAAATGTCAACATCTGTTGTGGCAGTATAGAATAATGATTAACGCCATTGAGTTTATTAAACTGCAGTAGCATGACAATTTACTGGGCAGCAGGATTCTGCACTTTGAGAAAAACTGAGCGTTTAATTAACTTAATTTCAGAGACCAGTGACTTGATTTGAAATTCTGTAGACTCAGACCTGCGTTCTGCAAGTGACAATGCCTGGGCAACACGCAGTGGGCCGCCAGATCAGGGCCTTGAACTATATTGAAATCAAATATTAAAACAGATCATTCACAACCTTCACAGCAGAAAAAGTCAGTAATGATCCTGTACTTATGAGCCACAGCCTTATTCAAGACCCCTTCTCTCCGCCTTTTGCTTATGCAATCAGTCGCTTATAGCGAGCTCTTCTGTATGGAGGGATAGAAGTGTATCTGTCAAGACAGAAGGTGAGTTCCCTTTTTAAACTCTGATCAAAAATGAACTAGCTACTATATGATGATGGGCGAGTTTGTCTCCCTGGAATCTTTTCCCCTATTCTTTTTCTCTGTATAAATAACTAGTCTTTTTCTAACTCCTGCCAAGCTCTTGGCTACAATAATATCTTGTTGCAATTAGTTCCCCGGGCTAGATTTGCACACACTCCCCTCTAAAAATGTGTAATGATCCCATATCCTTGCAGAGGAGAGTGGTACCTATTTGCCTTCCTAGATTTGGTTTTCAGACACGTGCCAGTTTCTCCACATTTTGACACTGTTTTTTTATGTCCAACCTCTTCCTACCTGAGGGAGGGCCTCAGCTGAGCGCACACAGCTCTCATTGAATTCAGTAGGAGTTGCCCGTGGAGCATAGATCTTAAATTAGGTTTAAACTCTTAAAAGCTTTTGTACACTACCTGGAAGGCATTCACCTACTATGGCGCTGGGAGCAGCATTAGTGCCTACACAGAATAGAAGAGCCAGATTTAATGTGGCTAAATCCAATTTTATTTCTTGCAATGGAGAGTCAATTCTGAGGAGTTCAGATCTGAGTATCAGCTCAGCTGGCTTCGGGCTCAGAGTTTAAATCCACTCTGAAGAAAACAGCTTTGCCGTGGATGAAACCCTGGCCCTGTTGAAGTCAATGGAAATTTTGCCATTGATGTCCAGAGAGGCCAGAATTTTACCCAAAGCAGTTCATGGAAAGTATATAGAGGTTGCTATGTTTTACTACTCACTATGTTTTATTTCCTACTTAATTTTGTTCTTATTACTTCTTTAGATTGTAAATCTAAGTCATCAGGCTCAAAAGACCATATCAGAGCAATAGGAAACTCAGTATATCAGACTCTTAACAAAAAACAGCGCACATATAGCTATTATACTGTAAGCCCCAGGAAGAGTCATCTTTAGCAACAGTGATTGCAACGCAGGTGTTCACACCAAGCAGTCCCACTTGTTTATTGCAATATGAATAATTTCATTTCCACACATGCTGTTACATGATTATATATTTTACAGGAGAAGTTTGTTGTAAAAATGGTGGTTCTTTTAAAATTACTATTGGGAACTTCAAATTACTCTTGCTGTTTATCTGTTAGTAGACCCAATGTGTTTGCAAGGGGGATTTCCTTTGAAGGGTTATTTGAAGAAGTTATTAATACTGATCGGGGAGAAGAAAAACAAAAACTTCTAACAGTTTCAATCTAACGGTAAAGCAGAGCGCACTGTGGAGTTCCACATACTGAATAACACTCCGTGGGGTGGGACTCCATTGAGGACAAGCTACAGTTGTGTTACAACCTGTCACTTCCAGCTGTCACTGCTGCTAAGATGCGTGTTCAGAAGAGTGACAGGCAGGGGTGAAATTAAAAATTAATAAAAACATCGACTCTCAAAAGCAAACATTCAGCATAATTTAGCCTTTTCCCCTCTGCCTCTCTTCTGATAGAAATGTAGCTGAATTTTTGAGATGTAGTTCTTAAACTTGAGTAAGATAAGACAACTGTGTACCACATAAATCCATAGAAGTGATTAAGCTGAGGGAGAGATGAATTAGATTTTTTTTTAAAAAAAAAATCTACTACCCTGGTTGGAGGGACAGTAACCTGTCCTGGGAGAAGGATGAAATTGACTAGCTGATCATTTCAGTCTTGAACTTCTATTATCCCACCGAACTGATCCCACACAACGGAGAGAACTAAAGCAGTCAGTGAAACCTCTTAGTTCCACAGGAGCAGTGACAGCACATCAGTCCCACGACAAAGGAGAGGACACTTCCAAATATTAGCAGTTGAGGAGCATTAGTGTTCAGTATACCCAAGGGGAAAAAACTTTAAAAATCTGAAATGCTTCAGAGAGAATGTGATGGACAGGGTGGAGAAATTGGCACAGCTAAATAGAAAGAGTCAGATTCTCCTCTCACTCCCACCAGTATCACCTCACTGGCTTCAGTGAAACAAACCCTACGAGCGACAGAGGGAGTGGTGATGGAGTGGTCATGGGTATGGCCTCAGAGAAGGGGTAGGGTAGCAGTGGAGTCTTCCAGGAGAGGCAGGGCAGGGGTCAGGCAAGGGTGTCTAGTTTTGTGCGAGTAAAAAGTTGGCAACCCTACTAGGGACTCTCATGGGATTGTATCTGGGCGACTAATCGCTCCCATCAGTCCCGCCGCTGTGGCAACATTTCTATTTTTAGCATGCTAGCTTAATCAGAGCTAACAGGGGTATGTCTCCCTGAGCTGAAATTTACCCCTTCCAGCTCCAGTGTAGACATATGCTCAGTGACATCCCATCATGTGCCAGCAATGCCTCTCTGCTATGTACATTGGCCAAACCAGACAGTCTCTACGCAAAAGAATAAATGGACACAAATCTGACATCAGGAATCATAACATTCAAAAACCAGTAGGAGAACACTTCAACCTCCCTGGCCATTCTATTAAAGACTTGAAGGTGTCAATTTTAAAACAGAAAAACTTCCAAAACAGACTCCAATGAGAAGCTGAGGAACTGGAATTAATTTTCAGATTGGACACTATCAACCAAGGGCTAAACAGAGATTGTGAATGGCTTTGTCATTACACTAATTGAATGCATTTCCCTAGTTAAGTTCCCTTCAAAGGTTCTTACCCGTCAGGCACAGATCCACTACAAAAGGTTTTTTTCTCCTGCTGATAATGGCCCATCCAAATTAAACAGCCTCTTAGAATTGGTATGGTAACGTACAACTTTTTTTTGCTTTTATTTTGATAGACAGACAGACAGACAGACAGACCTTACTTCTGTGTGTTCCATTCTATGCATCCGATGAAGTGGGCTATAGCCCACGAAAGCTTATGCTGAAATAAACTGGTTAGTCTCTAAGGTGCCACAATATTCCTTGTTTTATTTATGGACACAGACTAACATGGCTGCTAATCTTAAACGATATCCCCACCTGTATGTTTAGTGTTATTGCTCACAAGCTGTGTTTCCACACAAAAAGTAAGAGATTATTTAAGAAAGGCAGAAAAAGACAAGTCGGGTGCAGAATATTTCTACAGTTGTCTTAACTTTTCATCCCAAATTTATCTGTGGCATAAAGACCCAACTTCCATTAACCGTATTGACCTTCCCCTTCAAAATCAAAGGAAGTTGCGTCTGCTTATACTAGGGCAGAATTTGGCTTACGTGTACCAAACTTTAAATAGGTAAATCTATAGCTATCCACTGATAGAAAAGCTGCAGGCAAGAGCTGGGCAGCAATCAATAGTCTTGGTTCATGCTAGTACCAAAGCCAAGACAAAAGAAGATTACAGGCCCTGTAAACCATACTGTGCAATGAGCATCATGTAGAACCTATGTAGTATAAAACATTGTCCTGTAAGCAGGAAGTATGCTGAAACAGAAAGACTTTAGGGCTGTATTAAAAATTGATGCCATCCTACAGGCTAGACTAATATACACCGATTAGAAATCTAAATGCACAAGCAAAATTCAGGTGCAAATATAGGATGGTTTGTAGGTTTTGGAACATTGAGGCTGTTTTTGGAACAGATGGCTAAGCAGCTACAGAACAAAGGGGAATCAATACTTAGGCTGAAGGGAAAGCCAGCTGTGATGCAAAGTTTAAATTAGCAGAAAGGGGGAAGAGAAGCACACAGGAAGCAGCCGGATGGAAGAATGGAAAATGCAAGCAATGGCAATAGATAAACAAATGGGGAGGCAAAGAAGTGTTTGTGTTAGGATGCACTGTATAACAATCATTGAACAAACTATTATTCCCTTAACAGAAAGGAGAAAATAATGTAAAGAATAGAGATGAATGTGAAGACCGAGAAGAAATTTCTAAGCTACAGTGATAAATATTCAATTATTTAGGCAGGACTTACCCCACAACTACCCTGTGAGATTCCACTAGGCTCCAGATTTCTCAGAGGAAGGCATGGCTGGAGGCTACCTCCTCTCACCCAACTTGCCTGCTACTCCTCCCAGTATTCCTGGTTGAATTCCATCACCGGGGTCAATGTAGCTATGAAACCCCCATGCTATGATTTTTAAGTGCACTGCACCCTGGCGTTTCTGAGAAGTCAAAATGGCTGCTGTCTGGGAGCCATTTTGGCTTCAGAATTGCCCAAGCCTGAGCAAAACAGAGACACGGGCTACACACCCTCATGGAGACTTTACCTTTGTCCTAGTTTTCCTGAGGTTAAAATGAATGTCTCCTCACAGGGTCGCACTGAGCTTGTGGCCTTCCAGCCAAAAGCATTGAGGGCTCCTTGGGAGTTCTGAAATTTCACACTCTAAAGGGGGCGAGTGTTTTGCCAGGCCACTGCAACGTACCTTTGTGAAGGGAAAGGAGAGCTCCCAGAACTCTGTGTTACATCAGGAAGTGACTCCCGGCTGGAAGGGAGTTGACCCAATTAACACAGAGTCTCTCCGATCAGAAACAGGAATGCTCTAGGCAACAGTGAGTGGAACTAAATTCCGTGCCCGCAAGCGCTAATCGTTTACAGATGGCAAGGAGGACATGGGGCTGAATGGAGAGGAAGATTTCCTAGATATTTATTTTTAAGGTGGACCATTTAATGGGGTGTTTCACCTTAGAAATAAGGTCACCCCTCCCACAAATTCTCCTGAGATAACCCGTGCTCAGGATAACCTGAGATCCATGCGCTGGAAGCCTGTTTAGCCAATGGGGTGAGAAGGGAAAACCGGATCTTTTAGAAGCTGTACGTTTTTATCACTTAACTGCCAGGTAAGGTAATAGAGCTGAAACGCTCATAAATTCTGTGCCAGGAAAGTATAGTGATGAAATTGCGCACAGATCTGCCCTATAAAGCATGATGGATACAGCTTGCACTACCCTTCCTGCATAAGCTAGTCCTTGTTTTGGGGCTTCTTACCCCATAATGTTGGAATAACACAATTTAGAAACAACTGTATTATGAATGTTGTGTAGTATGATTTTTAAAACTGTCTTAAACTGTACTTTCACTCCCTGTATATGAACTCTCAACCTCTAGCCTGGCATGTATTTTAAACTCATGTTCAACTTGCCACAGCTGGGCAGGCGTCACAGTGTCTGAGTACCCGTAAGGATCCTGGCCTCCTGTTTACCAGACATGTAAATGGCATAGATTAATACTGAACAATGGATGTGATAGCCATTAAGTGTTATCACCTGTGTAAGTGTATTGAAAGCCCCCCTCCCTTATTCACACCTGAGTATAAGAAAGGTCTCAGCCTGTCATGGAGTTGAGCCAGTTGTTTGGGTAATAACCCCTCTGACTCCTATTGCTTGCAATACATCTTGTTTTCCAGAAACCTACTGAGTGATGCCTGTTCTTTGTGAGTATATTGGGATTAAAGCTCCAAAGGTAAAAGCAGTTTTTGCAACAATTCTGGCACCCCAGATGGGACACCTTTGGACGACTCCGTGATCACAACAGACCGACCAGAGGAGGGAAAGTGTACACCAGGCCATTTTTGCCTGTCCTAACTCTCGACCCGGTCTGCAGTGATACCCGGAACGTTAAAGCGTGAGTCCCTACAAATCAGGCAAGACCAGAGGTTTCTGGAGTTTGGTAGGCGCCTGGGAAACAGAGCGGTGTAAGTATCTCCATTACTCCCATTGTTAATTTGTTTGGTGATTTTAGTACTTTTGTATTAATTTGCCGTTTGTAGATTCCTTGTGAATCATTTGGTATAACAATGAGATCGGGTCGCTCCCGAGTGGAAGATTCCGCCTTTCCCTTTGGTTGTATGTTACGTAACTTTGGTAAATTTGAAAGTGATTATGGTATTAAGATAACTGAGAATGATTTAATTAAGTTTTGTCAGTCAAAATGGACCACATTTGATCTTGGTTGGCCTGATTCCAGGTCCTTTAATGTCACCCTTACAATCAGGGTTCATAAGAAGGTAATTAGAAATCAACCCTAAAAACCAGTTCCCCTATATTAAATAGTTTTAGCTGGTACAGCTTGTAAAAGTAAACCTAAGATGTGCCTGGTAAGGATAGTGAGAAAAGGGGGTCCCTATGCCTTACCTGTGTCCTGTGTGGAGGAGTGTAACAGTGAGAAAGTGTGCCTGTGTCTGTCAGAAGTATTAACCTGCTTATGGAGAAAGCTACCTCAGTCTCCAAGCAGTTGTCTGTGTGCTGGGACAAAGAAAGCAAAATCCCAAGCTGTGTGTCTAGTGAAAGAAGAATGTGTTTTTAAATCTCCTAGAAGGTGTCTGTCAGTCTGTGATGGGTGAGAATAGTGCAGTGTGTCAGAGTTGGTTTTGAATTCAGCTAATGCTCAGAAAAGTGATTTGGTTGTGTTACCTACTAACAGATTAACAACTTGTACCAGGAAGGAAGCAATTCCTAAACTGGTATCTGGCAAAGGAAAGCAGAATAACTTTAACCTCTTGTTCAGTAAGTCTGTGAATTTGCCTGAAAGGGGATTTTGTAAAAATCCGCCTGATAGGAAAAGGATGATCATAAAGTGTGAGTAAAGAATTTGATTGCTCAGGAAAGTATTCCTTGGGAGCAAGCCCTAGGTGAAGGAGGTAAAAACGGGATTTGTAAGTAGTGAATTGTTTCCTAAAGAAGTTCCTGAAGGAAAAATATGTAAGCAGTCTGCTGCAGTTAAAAAGTGTGAAAGTGATTTGAGTGGAGATAGCTTTGAGAAGGAATTGGAACATCCCTATATCCAAGTGGCTGTGTTTCACCAGTGATAGGGAAACAAGATTGTTCAGGGAGGAATGTCCCCATGCTGATTCTGCAGGTAAACAGTCTATGGCTCAGGCTCAAAAGATAACTGGGTAGATGTATCTTCAGAGCAGGACAGCTGTGCTATTAGTATCATAGGTGGTATACCCTCATCTCTAGACACTTTGAATGCAACTTGTGGTCTCTGGGTAAAGAAAGACAATGAAACTTTAAAACGAGCTTGTTAGTAAAAATAAATAGTATTTCTTGTAAACCTAGCCCCAAAAGCTTTATTCTATCTGTGAAAATGCAAATTACTTGCTAATGTCTGTCTCAGGGCCCCATTGACCTCCAAGTACCCAGGAAAGCTTATGCTTCAAAACTTTATAGTTAGTCTTTAAGGTGCCACAGGACTTTGTTACCTACAGTAGTGGTGTTTCAAATCACTGTGTTTCAAAGGCAAAAGTTAAAAGTAAAAATTCTAGTAGAAATAATTGTATTCTTTTAGGCTGTAACTAGCTTTGAATCCAAAAAGCAAGCCAGAAAACATCTGTTTTCATGTAAATTACCCAATTGATAAAAAAGTAACTGAAACCTGGTTTGCCTAGAAAACAAATAAAAGAAATAATTTTAGTAAAAACAAGAAAATGTTTTAGTGTCTTTAAAATGTCTGTAAATAAATCCTTATGATAAGTAATCCAAGCACAGAGATTATTAGCTTGCAAGTATGTGGCAATAGATGGTTTGGTTGAATTTGTTAAGTGTAAATATATATATATTTTAAATAATAACTAATTCCCTTAGAAAGGGTGGAAATATGTTTGTCTGTTTAGTTGGTTGGTTTTTAGTCTTTCAGAAAAATCAAAGCTGATGCCAGCTGACAAACTTTGCACTTACTGGCACAATAAGAATTGTATTTTATGTTCTATGTCTTGTTTGTCTAAGTGGCCAAAACTGTGTTTGTGATAAATTGTACATGAAGCAATATACTTCAGAATTGAAATATAGATATTTGTTTATTCAATTTGTAATATAAAATTGTTTTTACAATGTTTAGGTTTAAATATACTTGTTATAATTTCACTAGCTAAGAACAATGTGAACAATAATTTTCAATTGAAATTAAATACCCATAGACTTTGGAAGCATTAACATGACAAGTTAACTCACTCCTCAAATTACACATGGAATTCTTCTGGCTACCCCCAGATTTCTAGCCAGAGGGCGAGGGAGGGAAGGAAAGCTATTAGACACCAGAGGTACCAAGTGGCCTCAACAGTTGGTATGCTTGTCCTGTTCTGTTACTCCAAAGCTCTGTAATTCAGTTATTTTTATTATAAAACTGTATGTAAAACTGAAGTACTGTATAAAAACAATGTAAGATAAAGAAAGGTGTGTATGTGTGTGTGTGAGAGAGAGAGGGAGGTCTAAAATGCTCACTCAGTTGTAAAGTTTGTAACACTGCCAAGTATTAATGAAATGTGTTAGACTTTTTTCTCACTCACAGGTAAAGAATACATTACCTAAAGATCCTGAACAGCAACACCTTGGGACTGTTCATTACCATTGTTTTTGTGAAAGACTAAAGACTAATTGACTGTCTGAACCCATGTTTTACATTGTAAAAGGATTTGCTTGTCATATCAGCAATTCAATCAGGAGGAGTCAAAGTCCATCCAGAACCTGGCCCTGAGCTGTCTTTCTTTTTAAGAAGCCTCAAATTAACTTTTCTGAACTGCCATCCTGTGTATAGCATTTCCTACCAAAAGAGCAAATGCTTAGACTGTGGACAAATGTCTCTTAAATGATTTTATCCCTAGGTATTGGTACCCAGGATGACAGACTTAAACCGTGGGTCTCATTTTACAGAAACAGCTTTTCAGCAAGTTATGAGTGCCTTGAGAGTTCAGTAGAAGTGCCACACACCTTGGCACCTGCAATCTAATGGCCAGGTTAAAAAGACAAATATGCAAAGACACTGGTCTTAACTGGATAAATGCATTAGTGCTGCACAATCTCCATGACACTCCTAGAAGTCAAGTTGTCACCTTTTGAACTACTTTTTGGCAGGACTTCCTCAGTTTACCTAGTCAAATATTCCATGACTGCTGATTTGGTGCTTAAAAAAGCAGGACTAACTTCTTTTGTTTTACAGCTCCAGAGACAGGCTAACTCTCTCCACAGATATGAGACTGCTTTTAAATGTAAAAGCACACCCGATAGAACCTGGTTCTTGAGTCTTTGTTAAAGCCTACAAGGAAGTTCTGCTCCAGCCCCTGTGAAAAGGACCATACCAGGTGCCTTGGCCACCCCAACTATCATCAAGGTGGCAGAAAAGGAAGCCTGAATTCACCATGCCTGATGCAAGCATGCCCTTTTCCCAGATGACAACGAGGCAGCTGAGGCCTCCACCCTCGACGACCAGGATGAGAATTAGACGACAGCGGGGCAAACCCAAGCCCTAGCAACTGGAGAGGGGACGATGAAGAACCCTGAAGAAAAGTGGCTAGCGAAGGCCGTGCCGAGTCTCAGCCTGAAGATAAAATTCAAAAGGACTTAATAATGTTTATCAAATTGAAGTATTAATCAATTTTAAGTTATTAATCTTGTTTTAGATTAAGCAAGATTTATTTCATGAGTATAATGTTTTTTTATTAGATATTTCCAGAAAGTCAAAACCTGTATTTTGAAAAATAGAAGTGATTGTTAAGTGTGTACTTAGTTCTTAGTAGATGCAGGATGGAAACTCCTCTGTGTACCTATCCCTCTGATTATTGTTAACATGACTTGAATGCTACCAAAATAGAGATCTGGTCCAGCATAATCTAACATGGGACCAAACTTAGTATTTTGTGACAAGTAACTCCTGGTTGGATAAAAATAGACCTTCCACCAGTAAATTAGCACTTTTTGGAACATGATATTAAGTATGTGAAGCTAAAGTCTTATTATGTATTGCCCTTCAACTAGATGGGTTCATATTTAGCTTAACTGAAATCACCTACTCAAATTTGCTCCCAATGTTCAGAATGTTTGTTTAAAAGACGAACCAAGCAGTTAATCTCAGTGAGAGTCTATCCTGAAACAAGTGGGCAAGTCAAAATGGCCTGAAACATAATGTTAGCTGCCCAAAGAATAATATATGCTCTCATGAATGAGAAATGCTATGTCTTTGCAAATAATATCTACCTCAACACCCCAATACTGGGTGTGCCTAAACTGAATAGGTGCATAATTTAAAAACTAAAAATAATTTGCTTTTAAAATACAAAAGAAATTATCTTTTAAAGAGGAGGGATTGTTGGAATAACACAATTTAGAAACAACTGTATTATGAATGTTGTGTAGTATGATTTTTAAAACTGTCTTAAACTGTACTTTCACTCCCTGTATATGAACTCTCAACCTCTAGCCTGGCATGTATTTTAAACTCATGTTCAACTTGCCACAGCTGGGCAGGCGTCACAGTGTCTGAGTACCCGTAAGGATCCTGGCCTCCTGTTTACCAGACATGTAAATGGCATAGATTAATACTGAACAATGGATGTGATAGCCATTAAGTGTTATCACCTGTGTAAGTGTATTGAAAGCCCCCCTCCCTTATTCACACCTGAGTATAAGAAAGGTCTCAGCCTGTCATGGAGTTGAGCCAGTTGTTTGGGTAATAACCCCTCTGACTCCTATTGCTTGCAATACATCTTGTTTTCCAGAAACCTACTGAGTGATGCCTGTTCTTTGTGAGTATATTGGGATTAAAGCTCCAAAGGTAAAAGCAGTTTTTGCAACAATAAGAGGGCCGTAAATACTTTCTAAACCATCTGGTAGTCTTCACCTTGCCCTGACAGGGATTGATTAGGTCCTGTTGGCTCAAGCCCACCTACTGCTCTGGCTCTGTAATGTCTGTTTGTAGCCAAGTGAGTGGGGGAAATAAAGAAGTAATTGCAGAGGATTAGACTGTGCCTAACTTTGTGCAAACGTAGGTGGAGAGGGTACAGAGTCCACACACACTCTTCTGCCTCTGCAAGGGGCAGGCCCAGTCTGTCCTCACACTACAGATGTGCAAGCACTAGCAGACTCCACAGCCAGTGGCGCTCTAGAAACCCTAGGGTGCGAGGACGAGCACTGAGAGGCATTGGGGCCTCTAGCCCTCCCTGTAATCCCGTTTGCAGGAGCTGAGCCCACTGCAATGAATGGGAGTCTCTTGCTCCATTGGCTTCAACAGGCTTCGGATCTGGCCCGACAGAGCAGTTTTTAAGAAGAAAACTACACCACACAGAGCCCTTTTGTCATCTCCCCGTTCTTTGTAATGTCCGGCATTCCGCACGAGGGTTATGAAATTAAATCCTCCTTCTGACCCTAAGTCCTCACAGCGAAATGGGGTGACGTCACTCTGGGAGAATTCAGTCAGTAGCCTTACAAGGGGAGAATTGGGGAGGGTCTGTTGGCCATCTGAAACAACAGTTAAAGGGAAGAGAGAGCCCGATAGTTCTGGTCTACAGGCTGCAAATACAATGTTATTATTTATGCAGTGGCTAAATGAATGCATACAACCTGTGCTGCAATGGGATGGGAAAATGCATATTATGCATAAATAATACCATTAGGACATTTGCCCAGAGGAACAATGAAGCGGTAAGACATTTACTACCCAAGTCCTTGAGTGCTTTTCTTTTTGGGCTTTCATGCCATTCATCTAACACTTTTTATACAAACATTTAATCTACAGCAGCATTCTAGCCCGGGGTTGGCAGCCTGACCTGGGTGGGGGGAGTGAGTCCTGAAATCCAGAGCGAGCACACCAGTTCATTTCAGCAGAGTTTTGTCCTGGGTAAGTTGTGGCTCAACAGCCTTTCTTACACAAAATAGACGGTAGGATTGGTAGTGTGTTTTATTTAGAAAGAGCCTGCCCTCATGTGGTGGAAAAAACAAGAGCGTGAGAAGAGACGTGTGTGTATATATAGAATGTGTTCTAACCTAAGGGATGCTGCAGAAACTATACCCTAGGCTGCAACGGGAATGCATTTTTTAGCCCAGTAATAGTTTTCAGTAGAAAGAAATCACCTGAGTCCATCTAATATCTGGGGCCCGTTGCTTGGTTCCAAGTGCTTCCCTGATTCTTTTATAATACACGTGTTGTAGCGTCAATTGCAGTCTTTGAGCCATATTGTATCACAGCAATTTTTAAGGCGAACACCCATTGAAATCAGTTAAGGGCTCTGCCTAAAAATGTATAAACTACATAAACCGGTACCAACCCTGTTGCCATCTCTATTTAGGCCAAATTCTCACTGCCCTCACTGGGAATTCCCCATGTCAAGATCAGGTCCCTCTGCACACAGAAAACTCTCTCACACTCACGGGATGCCCAGTCTTTGTAGGAATATCAACTTCTGCCCTCTTTTTTTGAGCCTATTCCCCTTCCCAAATGGGTTTCTGGCACCTACCTTTCCTAGAGGCCTCTGAGTGACAGTCAAGTTTCCTCTTTTAGATAATGAAGATAAGCCTGGGTTGTTTTTTTTAAAATGTCTCAGAGGATCCCTGCTTCTCGGCCTGGATTCCCAAGCACTCAAGTCTGGAGTTCTACCTTCACCCAGTGGACAGCAGAGCACAGCAAAAGGCTGTCCCCTTTCGACGTGCTTCTCAAAATTGGGTGCAACATGGTGCCATCTTCCTTCAAAGGGCCTGAGGGAGCTCCGGTGGGCCCGAGCGTGGTGCACACAAGCACTTAAGTTGGTGTAACTTATATTGCTCCTGGGGGCCAGGGGCATCGTTTATTCACATCTACCTGGTTACAACAGACTTGGAGTCAGCCCAACTCTCCTTTGATACAGGCTTGGAGCCCAGGAAAACATTTTGAGAAAATTTTGACCTATTAGGTTGAGATCTCAGACTTTTTCACCTAGGGAAGAGAAAAAAAAAACCCAAACTTTCACATTTTTGCAAGAAATAAGCATTCAACACAGGTTTGTAGCATTTAAGGACAACAAGAACATTCAGAGTTATAATTTAAACATCAATAACTATTTTGGAAAGGATAAGCCCTCCCGATTCAGGATTTAAACCAAACTAACTTACAGCTCAAGGAGGGTCTTTTTCTAGGGCCAGGTTATCCCACAACTGTTGGGTTTCATGCATTTTCCTCTGAAGCCTCTGGTCCTGGCCAATCAAAAGAGGATACTGCACTAGATGGACTGCTACTTGATGTTCTGAAAATGATCCATCTTCCTTGGAGAAGCTGTCTGGTTTTCTATAAAACTCAGGGCAACCGGGTGGGTGACTGAGTAACTAAGGCACTAAGGCCAGGATTTCACCCTTAATTTTTGAATCCCCAAGTTGTTGTTTTTTAAGGTTTCAGGTACAGCGGCCCAGGACACAACCCCAGAATACTGGACCTTCGCACACAATCATCACACCAGCAGGGATGAAGCAACACACTCTTCAAAATGGTGTCCTCCATAGGTGACACCAGACAAAACCACGTCCGGTTTTGTATCAGTACCAGACCGGGGACAAACCACACAAAAACCAGATGCGTGGCCAGCCTAATTTTAGGTGTGCCCAGAGTCCTTTGCGAATTGAAAAGTCTGTAATGCATTCATCTATTTAATCCCTCACATGCTTTACAAACATTAACTATTTAATATACACGGAAACAGCTGTGTGGCAACCTGATGCATTGTTACACAATGAAAAGATCTGCTCACTCTCCTATACTCAACTTCATTAGTTTTAAATTAACTTTCTTCAAACATGGCAACGGCTCTCACTGAACATTAAGTATTTGCCAAGCCTTTTAAGCCATTTTGAGCTGAATGTTAAGAAGCCTTAACATTTTTCCCCATATGTGTGTGTCTCAAATTCAGCCATTTAGCTTTCAACAAAAAGAAAATGTACTCCTAGGATATGAATTAGCATAAGGATTCTTTTTTGGAAGACGCAAGGTCCTGAAAGTAGAGATTTTTCATGATGCTGACTTTTCAGAATCTCCACTATATCTCTGCCACTGATGCCAACATATACAGTAAAACATTTTTGAATCCGCAAATTAAGTTGTTGCTGCTTTTCTTTGGAATGAAGGACGTGGTTAAGATACAGACTTCCTATAGAGCTGCTCAAAAAAAGGGGAGGGGGATTCTTTTTTTGTTTTTTTAGTGAAATTATGAGTTTGTTTCATTTGAAATTTCCCCCCAAATTTTCCAATTTTTTTTTAAAAATCAACAGGCAAAATAATTTTTTTTTGCCTGAAACCAAATTAAATCAAAAGATGACAAATTTCTTGTGAGAGGAGTTTTTTCCATCCTTTCCCTCCCCTCCAAATCATTTCCAAACTAAATTTCATTTAGTCAAAAATTGGAAAATTTTAAATGATACAAAAGTTTTCATGACATATTTTGTATTATTCAAAGAGGAATTCTTATCAAGAAAACTTTTTCCTCCAGCTGCCATCATCTGCCCAAGTAACAGAAGCCAAATCCATAGAAACAGCAACAGTAGATGCCCCAAAAGTGCAAGCTGGACTCGAGCATGTCCCTCATTTCTGGGGCTAGCAGTCTAGCTCGAGTCCTCCTCACATCTGACTGAATGCTCATTAGAACTAGCGACCTTTGAAGTCGCTAGGTAGCAACCGATTTGTTAGAATAGTTTTCTTTAAAGTGTCGGAATTGATTTTAGAAATATCCGCCACCATTTCATGACACCCATTGGGTTGTCTCGATCAGTGGAGACTGGCACCAAATAGGGCCCCTGTCGCAATCAGCATTTTCATACACACGTCAGTCACTTTACTCCAGCTTTAGGTCATCAGATTAATAAAATGCTCATTTCCCATTTCATGGCGGGGAGGGTGCAAATCTATATATATAAAAGTCAAATGGTGTATGCATGTATGCGTGCGTGTATGTACGTGCACTTACTCCTTCCACATCGTTTGAGCTAGACTTGAAATTTGGTACAGTTATAGGTCTTAGGGTCCTAATTAGGGTAAGAGTTGAAAATTTTTCAAATCTCACCTCTGACGCCCCCCAGGGGTGAAATTATTTAAAGGCCAATCACATCAGCTGGGCAGCTGCTGTTCTCTGTGACATAGTTATGATGTCATAATACCCCCTCCAACGGACCCTGCACTCGCTCATCTCTCTGCCCCCTCCCCCCTCCAACAGACCCCACACTCACTCAGCTCTCTGCCCCCTCCCCCCTCCAACGGACCCGAGTTGGGTTTGGTCGGAGGGTGAGGTAAGGGTGTCGGGTTTGGTCGGGGGGTGAGGTAGGGGTGTCGGGTGTGTGTGCTGGGGTTGGTCAGGGGGTGTTGGGTTTGGTTGGGTGGGTGAGAAGGGGGGGGGGGTCGGGGTTGGTCAAGGGGTAAGTGAGGTGTGGGTGTCGGGTTTGTTTGTGGTGGTAGGTAGGGGTGTCAGGTTTGGTGGGGGAGGGGGGGAAGTGAGGTGGGTGTGTCAGGTTTGGTCTACGGCGGGGGTGAGGTGTGGGTGTTGGTCAGGGGGTGTTGAGGTTGGTCGAGGGGTAAAAATGTGAGTCGGGGTTGGTCGAGGGGTAAGTGAGGTGGGGGTGTTGGGTTTGCTCTCTGGCCCCTACCCCCTCCAACGGACCCCACTCTCTCAGCTCTCTTCCCCCTCCAACAGACCCGAGCAACGCCGGGTATTTTTGCTAGTTATATATAAAACCGTATCCTTATTTTCTTGGTGACTGACCTTTTAGTGATTCAGGATAATTATTCCCCTTCGGGTGTATATTAGCACTTCCCTTTCAAAGGGAGTTGGAGATGATCACAGTGGTCTCTTGTCAAAAACATCCACTTGGGGCCTTGACAGGGTCGTACGTTTACTCGAGGACTGGTTGCTCGGTAGCACTTGGCCAGGGACAGGTTCTCAAGCCCTCTGACCTTCCAGCATCCAAACAGCAGGAAAATTAACAAAAACAAGAAAATACAACCAGTCCGAGCCGGGCCCTCTTCCTCCAGAGGGGCCTTGGACCACTCCAAGTCAGGCTCAAAGTCCGCTGGTTCACCAGCAGGAAAATATGGCACAGTCCCTTTCGCCTCAGAGAATCCGGGCCTTCTTTAAGACAAGGGAGTGGGTTCTGCCCACTGCCAGCCTCTCCCTGACTCTATACAATAGAGTTTAATGGTATACCTAGATTTAGGCTTTTTGACAGGGGATAGCTTTGAAAAGGAATACCCAGATCTATGTTTCCTATTTAGATACACAAGAACTTTAGTCTTTTGAGTAATTTCCATCCAGTTAGCACTTTGGGGGGGTTCTATTTATTTCCACTTTCTGCTTTTTTTAAATTATGTAAAATTGATTACCTCCATAGTGCCCCATGATCAACTCCCACTTAGCAAGGAAGATCCATAGGGCCCCCCCAACTGCTTCCCATACAACAAAACTGGTAGATTTCAGATAAACACACATGTTCAGGTTAACTTCTGAAGTTCTGATCCCACTGGGGTTACGTCAGATTAAATACCAAACCTAAACCCCCAAATATTTGCATAAAAATAAAGCCATCTTTTAAAGCTCTTTAACAACAAATTGGATACAAGGAACTCAAAAGGTTGATCTATTGCTTAAAAAAAGGGGAGCCAGTTTGAACACTTCCAAACACTGCCAGTGGCAATAAATCTCCAGCTATATTTTGACTGGAGTAAAACTGATTGCATATTTGAATCTCAAAAACTGTGCTATGCAATCCAGCATTAGCTTACTGTTCAATGGAGATTTTTGTAATTGGAGCACACCGTTAAACTTGCCATATTTTAAGAGCTGTGACTAACCAAGACAATTATATGTATAACTGGTGTGTACAAAATAAACCACTGTAGAAGCTTACAGCTTCAGAATAAAAATGTTCCTGCTCACTGACCTTTAAAGATTTTTAAAGGATGATGACAGTAAAGAGTGTGTGTGTGTATATATACACACACACACACAACTTCAAAATCCCTTTTGCAGAGTATTGGAATACCTTGCAGCAGGAATTCTGGCCTAACACTGCCATTTAGTAACGGACACCATTGATAAATACAACTGCTAACCGAATAAAAGTCCTGGAAACACAGGGACAGAAAAACATTCTGCCCTGCCCTTAGATTGCTTTGAATGGTTTGATCTAACAATAAAAAACTTTCTATATTTGTGTAAATGTGGCCAGCAGTTTGCAGAAGCCTCTTGCAACAGAGCCTCGAATTTTTCTTTTGTACTTAGTGCATGGCCTTTCATGTCTGATGTAGTTTAGGGCTGGAGACACGTTCAGCATTTGAGACTTTAGTAGTCCAAGCAAAAAGACTGAGCTTTCCCCACACCAAATTACAGAAGTGTGGACTTGTCATTTAGAACAGTGTGATTTATTGGCAAGCCAAACACCTAGTAGATAGCTGGCTGTTACTACATGCTCATCAGTAGCTTCAACTGTCTGTTGCTGGACACATATTTCAACTTTAAGTTAATGAAGCCACTGCATTCATGTATCTCACCCCAGACTTCAAAATTTGTCAGCAATGTATGGGACAATGACAGCTGGGAAATTTAGGAAAAAAGCTCAAGAGATCTTGCAGCAGCTACATGGAAATACTGTTCCATTTAATGTCAGGTGCTGAACACTTGTCTCATGCATTTGCTACTAGGTTTGACTCTCCATCAATAGTGTTGGTATCAAGATATTTCTGCTATACTAAAATGTGGCGATGTTGGAGACCGTGTCCATTTTTATTATTGAAGCATGAACACTTCCCAGTGCCTTGTAACTTAATGGGGAGCCTAGAAATCAGAGGTGTATGACATTTCTCCAAACTAGAGTCATGATTAGTGGCTATTGTGGCCAATTTTTCTAATGTCAAGAAGCCCAAAGCAACTATGTGCTAAAGTTAGTGAGGAACACGGTCTAGTATTTGTGCAGTGGATTGAAAGTTCCAGACTAGTGCTCCATTTACAAAAAAACTAGAAAGTAAAGAGTTCAGGTGGTATGAGTGAATTCTAAAAAAACCCACTTATTAATTTCTATTCTCCTTATTGGGACAATACCAAAACCGTCAAGCTAAAATTAAGCACGGTATTTCAAACCACCGCAGTAAGTATTGTTTTTTTCAAAGCATTTTTGAAATGCTGCATCATGCCACAAGTTTGGGTAAGCTCAAATCCTGAACAGACATTTCATGAACAAAAACCCTGGGGGAATCCAGACAACCTTAAACTCTGCATACACTCAAGATACCTTTGTAGGAGACAATGTTTTAATCCAAGGTGTCTCCCAACCAGGCAATATATGGGGAAGTAAATGCCTTCCTTGCACCTACTCTGGTGTCTTAAGCAGGGGGAAGGTGCCTGTGCCTCTTAAGAATGTAGTACCCATATTAAACATTGGAAGAGAGCTGGAAAAAGACACCCTTATTTCTGTGACTCTCCTTTGAAGGGCAGCACAAGGTTGATTAGAGAACGTTGCTGAGAAAGCCAACTTCATTGTCTGATATTTACCCTGCAGCTCCCTCCCCTGCACTTTGACCTTTGAGGGGAGTACCAGCACTTCTCTTCTCCCATCTTGGAACCACTTTGGCTGCAGCTTGAAGTAACAACAGTGGCTCCGTCTTCAGAACATTTCCTCCCTCCTGCTTTCCCAGGTTCCTCCAGATGAGGGAGCATCTAGCTTGCTGGGGGGAGGTGAGACAGAAGGAGGGGCTGCAAGATGAAATTTAAAGGCTGACCAAGGGGACTTGAATGAGATACGTTGTTAAAGACAAGACTTGTTTAAATTCACTTTATTGACAAGTCCACATTCAGTATTCATACAAACTTCGTTCTTCACATGGAAGATGCACCTTGGACAGTCCTAACTGCATCCGATTTTCTGCAGTTGATTAGAGATACAATTTTGAGACAACTGTCCCTCCACCTCACCCCCGCAATAAAGCCTCAATTTTCAAAATAAAGCCAAAACCAGGAGACAGGTTACTACAATTTTCACACTATTACATTTGAGTACTGACAAAAACTACATTGTCAGCGATGAAGGTCCTGCGGTTTACAGATGGATACCGTGCAATTTTTCTCCTGCTAAACTAATCAAAATTGCATCGTGATCCACCCGACAACAGCAAAACAAAGCTTAGCACGCAGGAAAATTTTAAACAACCAAATTGGTGACAAGTCCTCCTTTCCTCCACAGGCCGGGACAAGTGCAATACTCTACACACAGCTACAAGTAATGCAACAAATCCCCACCCATGGAGAAACCAGCGCAAAAGCCATCTTCAAAAAACACACACACACACACAGAAACCTAATCCTTGCAACCGAATGAATGCAACCATAGTCAGTTTTGCATGGATTTGCACAGCATTTGAAATAAGCTGGAATGCAATCCTGCAAAACTGACTGTAGTCAGCACTATCTTTTCATGACAGCCACTGGCAAAGATGTATTTTATCTGGCAGTACTATAAGTGCCCACATTACAGTAGATCCAATTCAAAAACTACCTGCACTATGAGCACTTTGATACTGCTAGGACAAAAATCTGTTTTATTTCTTTCGTAAGAACCTTAAAGGAAAAGACACCCCGTGTTTTAGTTACCGGCTATTTTAATGGTGAAGCTAATATATGGAGGATGAACAAATGTTTTCAAGATGTACAGTAGGCAGCTTGTGCCAGAAGGAGCATTTAGGGCAGTAGATTCTAAGCTACTTCACTAACTGCACTAGATGCACCTTAACACAAGAAACACTTGCAATGCAGGTATAAAGCAGCAAAGCAGACTTGATTATGGTGACATCTACAATCCTACCAATACGCGAGACTGAATTGCCATTGTAATGCTAGAAGTGCTTCCACTGCAGTAGATACCAAAACGCTACCTGCACTGTAAGCACTTTTGCACAACTCAAGGCCCTTCCACCTGGATGAAGCTCCTCAGACTTGGGTCTTCTTTTTTTCAGCACAGTGAAGATTAGGTAGAAAGGTGTTTCAGTATTAATGCTGCGTTCAGGACAACACCTGCAAAGAGAAGAGACAGAACATGAACATCATGCACAGAAAATATAGCAATTAAGAATGTACTCTCAGAAGATCTTGCGGGTAACTATCGCTGAATTTAGGATACAGTGCAACCTTTTCCCATTGTTCATTCAAGTGCAGATTCAGAACAAGGTTTGGAGTAAAAGACAATTTAGCCAGTCAAGATGAACCAGGCTGTTTAGCAGGAATTTACTGAAGCGGATTCCAAAATGAAGCTAAAACAGAAACCCCATCATATGTCTTTTTTGATTTTTTTTTTAGTTCAGAGGTTAAAACAGGTGATGTTCTCTTACATCTTCTGGAATACCTACATTTAGGTGCTACCCCAATAAGAAACCCAATACTTAGCAGATATTTTACTTTAATTTGATCAAGTGCCTCCAATACTAGCATTAGCTACCTTTTACTCACCCTGACCAATGTGCTCAGAGTTAATAATTATCCCCCCCCCCATCAGCTTGAACAAAGTTCTGTCATGTGATTTCATTCATTGTCCCATCACTGTCAGAATTTACAGGACTACATCTGTAGCTGAATTCTAATCGGTTGTAATTAAAGACAACCCCTCAGATATTGTTATTTAACATGAATGTAAAAGCCATGCTCTCAATACAAGTAAGAGTCTTAGGTAAAGTTACTGTTTGTACCTTACATCATCACCCTATATAAGCAGAGAGCTGAAGACAAGATGCCCTCAGATCTGGTTTTATCTGGAATCTAGATACCATATATGGCAGATATGTTCAGCTTTGAGTAGATTTTTCCATTAAGAACTATAATAGAGGAAGTCTTACCTGACGTTTAATTGCAATCTAACCATGTATTGGTCAGTTTCCTCCATTATGCATAGGAGGACAGAAGATCTACCCCATCCCCCAACAGGGCATTATCTCCCTCTTAGCCATTCTGCCTCTCCCATTTCCAAAGGCTCGGAGGCACTCATATCTTGCCATAAGTGTTATCTCATGGCAGACTGACCATCTGCTTGGTGGGGGAGGGGGGCACAGAAAGATTATTCAGCATTATTCCCTGTGTGCATTCAGACCACTCAACTGAGCGGGGTGCACCCACATAAGACAACACAACCCTACATAAAATAAATGCTTTATAAGCATATCTGGGCTTATTTCACAGCAGAAACCCACAGCTATTTATTTCCACTAAAGGTTATAAAATAGTAGGCATAGTGTTGCATGCAGTTAAGTGACAATGAAAAGCTGGTTCTGATTAATATGGAATAAAATGAATACATTACAGTGGCCGTGGATTCAGTTTATGAATAGAGGCACACTTCTTGCACTTAATGTCTTACACAATCACATGCTAATTCAGCTACCTAGTACTGGCTACCAAAAAAAAAAAAAAAAGCCTAAATGTAAGATATATTTTTTCTATTTGATCAATTATGTGAAACAGATTTACTCACCACATCCCACTGTCAACATTAAGAGAAATTTAAACTCTAATCAAGAATTGATACCCAAAAAGTTGTCTCTAGATAAATAATTTTACCCCTTTTATATTTTTAAGAAAGTTTCACTAGCTGCAAAGTTGTAGTTGCTATTTGTTACCATAAGAGCTGTGCCCTGCCTGTAAAGCTTCAGA
The DNA here is from genome assembly GCA_032164245.1 of Sternotherus odoratus. Classification (NCBI taxonomy): domain Eukaryota; kingdom Metazoa; phylum Chordata; order Testudines; family Kinosternidae; genus Sternotherus; species Sternotherus odoratus. The sequence continues at coordinate 82,559,081 of JAVMKO010000009.1, read as the reverse complement.
AACACTCACAGGTTAACCACCCTCGCGCCGAACGAAAGATAACATTATTCAATATGGCATCGCTCAAATCTCTGCAAAGCCCCCCCATAGGGCAACCCACGGGTTCACTTTTGCAAACCTCTCTCCCCCTTGAATGAAAGAGAACCGCCCGCCCTCCAAAAACAAAACAAAAACACAAAAGAAAAAAAAAGTTGCAAGAGAACAAAACAAAAAAAATACAAAAAAAAAGAATCATCCCCGCTTCCAGATTCCCCCCCCCCCCCAAATCCTGCCTATTCTCTGCAGAACACCCTGGGTCAGCACCTCCCCCTCCCCAACTTCTCTGGGTCCCACATCTGCCGGGGGGGGGGGGCAGGAGAAAGGCCGAAAGCTGCGAGCCAGGGCTGCTCCCCCGGGGGGCTGACCCCCCCCACCCCCCCCCCGTTACCGATGCCTCGTTAATCGCTGCACCGCGGCTGCATCCTCGCCCTCCTCCCGGGGGGGCGGGGGGGTCTGGCGCTGCACCCCTCGCCCGGCAGCCCCCCACCACGTGCCGGGCTGGCTCCGGCCCTCGTGCTGCAGCCGCGGCGAGTAGAGAAAGGGGCCGGGCATGGTGGGAAATGGAGTCCTCCATTCAAAGTCCCAAAAACGCGCCAAGCGGCGCCCCGCCCCCACCACACACCAGGGGTCTCGCCCCCCCTCCCACGTGCCAGTCATGCGCGGGGGGGGGCAGATCAAACCCCCCCCTCTCCCCCCCCGCGCGCCGGGACCACTCGGGAAAGTTTTGCCCCGCGGGGAAGTTCCAGCCCCCGCGCCGCGCGCGCCTCTTGCAGCGCCCCGGGGGAGAGGGGGGGGGTCACGGCCGGAGCGCCCCCCCCCCCGGGCCCTTTGTCTCCAGGAGTGACACGGGCTGGGTCCCCTCCCCCCGTTCCCACGGCGGCGCTCGCTCCGATTTACCCGCCTCCCGAGCTGGGGCGGGGGGCGTCCCGCGTGGGTCCCTCCGCCCCGCGCGAGCCGCCGCCCGAGCAGCCCCGCGCGCCGCACATGGCCGGCTCCCCCCCCCCCCCTGCGCGCGGGAGGCCGGGACTACAAGCCCCACAGTGCCCCGCGGCGCGGGGCCGGCCCCCGCCCATGCGCAGTGAGCGGCTCCGACCGCCCGTTCCAAGGGCCTGGGGAAGGGAGAAGAGGCTTTAACCCCCGGCGCCATGTGCTCGCCGCCCCCCCCCCCGCTTTTCTCTCCCCCCCCTCCGCCCCCTACCCCCCGTGCCGGGCGGGAGCGCGGGGCCCCTCCCCACGCGGGACACACCCCGCGCGTGGCCGGGCTCCCCGGGGCCGCTGGCTCCGCGCGAACAAAAGGAAGAACCCGGTTCCGAGCGGAGTGTCCCCCCCCCGGTCTGCAAACCCGCCCCCCCCCCGGGGCTCCCTGGCGCGGCCGTTCCCCCCCCCCCACGCTAAACTTTTCAGACCCACGCGCCCCCCCCCCCGTGGGCAGCGTGCAGGCAACCAGCCCCCCCCCCCCCATTGTTACTGCGGTGGCTCGTTGCAGCAGGAGCCACCATGAGCCGCAGCCATCGGCGCCATGTGAGTGTCTAACGGGTGCCCAGGAGCGGCGGAGTCCGGCGGCTCGCCCTGCCCGAGACAACACAACAACAACACCACACACACAACACCACAACACACACAGCTACACGGGGGGGCACGGCGGAGAGACCCCCCCCCTCCCCGCAGCGGGAGGGGGGACCCGGGCCAGCCCACTCCCACAGGTGGGTCCGCCGCGATCCGCACCCAAGGGGGCTCCCGGCCCGACACCCCTTCGCTGCCGCCGCTGCTCTGTGTGGAGGCCAACGACACCCCGGGAAATCTCTGCCCCCCCCCCGATTGCAACGCCACCCCGCCGCCGGCTGGCGAGGAAGGAGCCGCCCCACGCCGAGGGGGGACCCCGGGGTCCCCCCCTTGAGCCCCCCAGAAAGATAAACACGTTACCTTTGAGCTCGAGCAGAGACCTGGACTAAAAAGGGTTTACGAAAGTGGCGCGAAGACAATATCATGTGATCCCAGCCCAGGGCGGCTCCTTCCCCTTTACCAACCAGCCAAAAAGAAGCGAGGAATAAAGGGGGGGAGTACATCCGCTCCCCCCCCCACCCACACAATTAGCATAATTAATTGTGTCCTGCCGCTGCAGCCAAAACTACCAGGCCAATGGGAGCAAACAGAACCTCCTCCTCCTCCAGTTCCCCCCCCCTTACACTTTTTGAAAAGACACATTACTCTGATTTGGAAATTTTTCAAATATTGCTTCCCTCTCAAGAAATAAATAAAGTCAATACAAAATGCACCGAGCTGCTGAGCAACGTAATTTCACAGGGGGTGTGTCTGATTTTTTTTTTTTTTTGGTGGAGTGTGTTTCCAGAATGAATGATTAAGTTTCCCTTTTGCAATGAGTTTGTATTTTTATAAACTTAACGCCTTCCTGGACGATGCGTGTAGGGGAAAAGGGTTTCGCTTACTGAACTAGTTTGCAATGATCTGAAGAATAGGCATTGTTAGTTAGACTCTGCACTTCCCTCCCGCAATGAATTGGAACAATACCCAACACACGGCTCCTTCATTTTATCTGGGAAGGCTGGAAGTCAGGAGAAATGCATGCATGTACTAACACACTGAATAATTTAATTAGATCCCCTACTAATGGCTTTATACCCCCATGGATATCAGCGTAATCCAGATAAATAATCAGAATAAAAATGTGGCATGAAGGGAGGCACTTTTTGGAACATTACGTTTAGAGAAAATGATAGGGTGGTTGCTTCTTTTATTAATTATTATTATTATTTATTTTATTATTGGTCTTTCACTTTGAAATATATTAAACATCAGTAATGGATGGGCCAAATATTTCGGGAATCGGAAAACATAGAGAACAAAGCGATTCCCCACAAAAATGTGTTCAGAATAACTAACAGCCCAAAGTAAAGCACGTGATCTCCTCATGCTTTAAAAAAGTTGTGGTCATGCTGAGGCTAAAAGCTAAGAGCTTGTGACCCCTCAACCCTTCTCCCCTCCCCCAGACCACAGCCCAGAGCTCCCACCAGGCTCCAGCCAGCTCCCTGAATTGTTACAGGGACAATACTTTTTAGGCGCTCAGAGAAATAGAGGAGCACCAACTGGCAACCCCCATGTCACATCCCACACGTCTAAAACAGGTTGTACACAATCAAAATATATTTGTCTTTGTGAGCACTTGATCCCCTGGAACCCTAGATGTTATAGAAGTGATAAAAGAGGCACTAACATTTTATCTCTGCTAATTGCTTTCCAAATTATTAATACATGAAATTCCTTTAAGAATCTGATTAAATGGAATCGGTATCCTTTTATGTAATAAGGACTGTTAAACTTTGAATGCTTCATAGGGTACAAGAATCCCTTTTATCTTTTGTGATAAGGTATTTCTAAATCTGACAGCAAATTATCTGAAGTATAGATTCTGTGAACTTTTATCTCAATTTGTTTCTGACTTTACAAGAATGATCAAGAATGTGCTAATTGTGCCTTGCTAGAGGCAGCAATTTAAAGAGGATTAGATGTGATCACCTTTAAAAATATCAATAAATAATTAACAATTTCACCCAGTTGGAGAACCATTCCATTTGATTCAGAAATAATATTAGGTGCTTCATTTAACCCTAATCATTGGTATCTTAACTTAGAACAAAAAGGTCCCCATGGAAACCAGAGAGTAATCTATCAGTGTTATGTTGGTTACACAATTAGAAAAGAGCTTTTGTTCAGCTTGTATTTACTACTGTTTAATTTCTTTTTTAAATTCTAGAGCCAAGTTCTTTTACATTTTAACTGAGTTTTGCAGAGCTTCACTACTTTTCTCTGTGTGTGAGGCCTAAAACAAAACAACCGTATCAAAGGATTCCCTGAACAAGATGGGAGGGCTCCCTACAAGCAGAAATATTTCAGATGCTATTTTGTTATTTGATCCAGAAACAGCAATTTGTGTCTTCATTACAAGTGGAAGTGCTCTTTAAAATAATTCATTCTAAAGCATAGCTCATGTAGATACTAAAAATTAATTATCCATTTTGAACTGCAAACATATTTGTACAACTCAAGAGTAGCATTCTGATTTTTTTTTATAACAAGCTAAAAATAAGTTTATGAAAGCACAAGCCAACAAAGCTAAAGAAAAATTAACTAATTAAATTCAAGTCACTCATGTAACACATAACCATGGGCATGTTTATTTGTTATTTTAGTAGTACATCAACATAAATAGAGTAATATATAAACCCAATAATGCAAAATATGAACATATCACAAAAATTCATGAATTAACGAGTATGTTCAACAAATTTCTTATAGAAAGCATCTAAAAAGTAATTATAGATTAAGTCTAACCTGAATCATTATAACTAGGTCAAATCTAATTTTTAAAAACTTGTAGCAGGTAAATATTGTTAAGAAGGACATACACCAGAGAGAAAGTATCCAACAAAAGTATTTATTTTTGACATAATACACACAAATAGCATTTAGCATATACTTTACATTAATATCTGAAATTATTTTCTATGGAACATTTGCTCTCATAATGTTATTTTTCTTCCATGTGACACACAAAGAAGAAAATAACATAAAAGAACAGGCTTTGTACAATATTGAAAAATAATTACACATCTCTGTTTCTGTCAGTTCAAAAATAAGTTATACTTTCAACAAACAGACTAGAGACAGTGAAATAAATCCACATGAAAATGTTGCACAGATAAAGTTAAATGGTCTAAACAGTATTTTTACACCTTTTTGCTAAATTTTAACTTTTATTTTTGGAATGGAATCCACTACTGTTGCAAATATATCACATGCTACAAAAATGTAATAATAACAGAAAATGTCTGTGAAGACTATTTAATATAAAGCTTTGTCCACTGATAGTATTCAGGCTGTGTAAGTTAGTTGAGAAGAAAGTTATGCATTTTGTGGACAGCCTTTTCAAACACACATATGATTTATAAATTATTTCACACAAAAGTGATCTTAATAAAACACATTATTTACCATAGTAATATTTTGTCCTAAATTAAGAAAACAATTTTGAAGATTAAATGTGGCATTTAATTGTATAGATGGTGGTAATGATTACTTATATATTAAATTCAGAATTTATTGTGAATATATTAGATTTAATTATTTTCCTTGTATCAGATATATAGGAACTTGGCATTTTATATAATTTAGCTATATACAGACACACATACAGAAAACAAGATAGGGAATATTACTTTTTTTCAGTGCTCTTTTTTCTTTTCAGTGTTACAGATAGTTTCCTATGTTCTGTCTCAGCTTGGTTACTGATTCATAGCCTAACTGCTAGGTTCAAGATTCCCTTGGACTGTGTCCTCCACTTCTCTTTCCTTCAAGAATTAGTACTATTGTCTGACCTTAATCTAAGGAATGCTCAGTGAAATGTGCTGAACTATCCAGATGCACAAAAGAAAAGAAGTGAAAACTAGAAACAATTTAAATAGCTGGGATTAATATCTGAGAATAAGGAAATCATCTTTCAAATCAAACTACACTTAGGTACATATCTGTTCTGATAAGAAGAGACTGTATTTTTGTCAAGTGAATGGAATCTACTTTGCTTCTTAAAACTAAGAATGTTTACAAGTTAAACAAAGGGTTTATTTTAAAGTTGTAGGACTAACACATAAGAGCAATGCATAGAAAACCAGATTATTTTATAGTCATATCTGCAGTCTTTCAGATTGAACTCTACTTTTGGAAAGGAGTATCCAACAATGGGCATCTCATCACAAAAAACAAAATTAAAAAACTGTTGGAATTACTACTTTATCCATTGTCCACAAAACATGGTTGAATGTATCTAAAACATGACCCTGATCCTGTGAAGATTTACACATGCTTCACTTTTATAAAGGTGTGTGTGTGTGTGTGTGTGTGTGTGTGTGTGTGTGTGTGTGTGTGTGTGTGTGTGTGTGTGTGTGTGTGTAAACCTTTGCAGGACCGGGGCCCAGGAAAGTAACATCATATTTGGACTCTTGCACCATCTATACAGTATGAATTATTCTTGTAAACTATGTCTGAGTTATCATGTCCTGCTCAATTTACCTTGTTTTAAAACAATGTTCAGTTACAACTGATTAATAATCAAATAACTTTTCCCTTTGCAAGGACAGGGAAAAACAAAAGTTTTGGGATTATAATTCAAAATGTTCTTAAGTGTCAATTAAAAATTAAATGTATTAAATCATGTTTAGACTTCTGAGCAATTTAATATATTAAAATATAGTTTGCACAATTCTCTATGAAATACTGAAGTTACCTTTTAATTTTTGTATTACAGATTTTAAATTTGTATTTCTCCTTTAATTACTAATTTATTATTTTTGTCTTGCAATTTCATCTACTCTACCTTACTCTGTTTGTAGACCAAGCTATTTAAAATAGCAAAAATTAGGTATAAAATGATATACTACTAACATACAAGCTACCTGGAATTTTTTACAAAAGTGAATTATTATCTTTCTAAGGAACAATACAATCTTTATTCTACTAAAAAAAGTTAATGTAAATGCAAAGGATATTCTTTATTTTAATTGATAAACTAAAAGGATACATAGTAATGTGGAGTTCATTTCTAGTTTTAGACTGAAGTTTTATACTATTGATTGCTATGATAGGTAATATAAAACTTGATACATATCTGATATGCCTTAAAGCATTTTCACATATTAATTTTTAGCCATTATTTGTAAAGAACTCTTTGGTAAGTTTACTGTATGTATGTTTATGAAAGCAAAATTTAAATGGTAGGCATGAAAACACTGTTTTCCTTGCATTTATTTTCATAGCTTGGCAGACTGTATCTCAGCAGAGTTAGAAATCTGCCTGCAGCTCTCTGTAATCCTGAGTTCTATTCTATATTCTTTTCTAGGGTTTCTCTATTGCTCTTTCATGGAAATGTGGTTGTTATAGGAGTTGATTCTGCAAGGCACTGTGCACACTTAATTCCCACTGACTTTGGGAGGGGCAGGGTTCGAGGGACCTCAGACCCACACAGGACTATGTGGGATATAGACTGCCATGGGTTAAATCTTGAAAACAGGTATGTGAATGGCCCCAATGAAGGTACTGCTATGCTCATGGCTAAATTACTCATGTTGTCTTTGAAGGATAGAGCTCTATTGAACTTCTGTGCTTGGAAATACATCCCATGTAGAGCAGGTTCTGAATTCCTTGCAGATTCAAATATCCCACTGAAGCGTCTATCTGTACCACCAAAACACATTCTTACAAAATGGAGAAAGAGAGAGAGAGAGAGAGAGATTTATACAAAACCTAAAAAGTAGTTAGAACATACACCATTAAATACCAAAATTAGTTTTTGTAACTGAGTAAATACTAAATATTATTACAAAATATATAATTCAGAAGTAATACTTGGGGAAAATATACAGATTAGTTATTATATGCAGCATTGTTGCAGCCATGTCAGGATATTAGACAGAAAATGTGGGTGAGGTAATATCTTTTATCAGACCTACTTCTTCTGCTGGTAAGAGACAAGCTTTGGAGCTCATAAAAAGCTCTTCTTCAGGTCAGGGAAAAAAATTATAAGAAAAACAATTCTCAAACCATGAGATGATATAAAAATGTATAAAAGACTATGGTTTGTAATTTAGAGAGTATAGTCAATGAAGTAGAAAAATAAGTAACATGGATGAAAGTACATTTAAAACGAAGACATTAGCTTATATATTAAAAACCCAAAAAAGAAAACCCAGGGCCTGATGCTGCATTCCTATGCATCCAAAACTCTAATTGGATGATGATCAAAACTTCTAAATTAATTAGGCATTCCGGCTTTTAAAGCTGCAATTTACTTAAATGAGGGCTATATAACATAGTAAAACTCTATCTCTTGGGCAGCAATCATGCTTTCCATAAAAGCAAACCGCAATACAAAGGCAGGCTCTGGTAGAGCCTTGATCCTGCAAACACTTCAACATATGATTAACTTCTACAGAGTGGTCATTTAGGACAAGATCTTCACCTCCATTTTGGCCCCTTTACACCAGGTCAGAGGGACACAGCAGTGTAAAGCAGCCCTAGAAGTCCCATATCTGGACAGGAGAGCATTGCCTTGGTGCAGATATTAAAAGACAGCCATGAGGCTGCCCTCCAATGGTCCCACTTGCAAGCCCCAGCACAGGAGGCATGCTGGGGGCATGAGGGGTGTGTTGGAGGAGGGGGAAGGCATCCAATGCTCATAGATTTTGGGCAGTGCTTAACTCAAAGGGCAGCCATAACAAATAGACCCACCCTCCCAAGGGCTATCGGAATTTCAGTGGGGGCTTCGTCGGGCCCCAGAGCTGCACAGGATCAGGACGGGAGGGCACAAAAACAACCTGAGGCTACCTTACATCCTCCCTTTGGGCTTAGAAGCATAGCACAGAATCTCAACCTTAGTGTTCAACAGCACTCTTTGTCGGTAGAAGTGTTCTCTATGCTCCAGTAAGAAGATGCCGTGTATATATTTCGCCACTTTTTTGGATGTCTGTAATTCAAAGATGAGCCTGCTCTCCACCTCAGAGCAATGCTGCTATGACAATCCCATCCTAAGAAATCTGTGGACCTTAGCTGTCAGGACACTGGTCTTGAACCCACCACTGCCCCACACTGCACTGGTGCCTCTGACCAACAGCCTTAGTGCTAAAGGCCCGTGACTCTCATTGAGTACCTGCACCAAATAAAGGTCTCAGTAGGAAGAGGATGCTGTCCGAGTTACAGACCCATACCTGCTAGTTGCTCCCCAGATTGCCCGGCCTTGCTGTATTGCCTCCCCAAACCTTAACCTCGCCCCTTGGATTGGATCTTCTAGCTACTGAGCCCTGTGAGAACTCAGACCATTGCCTTAAGCTGCCGCTGAAATGGATTGACCTGCCAGCTACCCAACCACTCATGCGCACTTGGCTACTTGTTCTGGACTGTGCCCTAATCTGCTTCAGCCACCAGGTATTACATTATCACAACGAAGAATAGGAACATTTTATCTGAGCCTACTGAAAAAAATCCTTTCTTTGCATAATACGGTCTACAGATTTAGCCCAGTCTGACACAGAGATGGAAATTGACATCCACAAATTCAAATGTATTTTGTTAGTGGAAATTATCACTTTCCTCTGCAACAGGAGAGGCTCCTTTATTTTCCTATGTTAAGTAACACAATTTCTAATTTAAGAAAGTAGGATGAAATTGTCCTGCTGCCTGTAGAAGTTGTCTCAATAGATGGGAACTTCAGCAGGTGGGCTTCAAAGTCTTGTTCTGAGCCAAGCTGCAAGCAGGGTGAAGTGCATCATTAAGAAAAAAGTGCAATGCATGCCAATCAGGAGAAAATATTTTGGATATAAGCTCTCGGTACTGAAAGGATTCCCACAAAGCGGGGGTACGTGGAACTCCATGAGCAATAGGGGCGACGGAGTTCAATCTCCAACCTCTGAGCATGCTGCAGGGCACCTCTGTAGCAGAGAGTTAAAACTATCACCTGGAATAGAGGCAACAACTCCTCTGCATCTCCTTGGATAGGTGTCCCCAGTCACTGGTGCCATAGAAGTTCAGACCCAGTGCACACCTGTGGTCTGTGCTGATCTGTTCAGAGTTGGTGTAGACTAGAGCCTTCCTGATCAACACTCAGAGGTACAGAACCACCTCCATCAGATGGAGAGATTGGCTGCCAATCCCCGCAAAGCCCCATCCTGAAACTTTTGTTGTGAAGATGGTCTTGGGCAGTCCCTTAGTGCTTGTATGAATGTCATCCATTTTGTATTAATAAACCTACCTGTCTAATTTGAAAACTAATGAATACTTTTCCATGATAATCTTGTTAACCCAAATAGGACTGGAGTGATGGGATTTATTTGTATAAAAAGGTAGCCAGAAATTGTTAAAGGTGTGTTCTACATGCAGTATACTAAATTCGTTTCTGTTCATAGTTAAAAATAAGCTGGATGTGGCTAGCCAAAGCTAAGTGCAAGTAGCATACCGAAGTTATGAGACGTTGCAAAAATGGTTTAAAAAAACATTTGATTATTACATTTCACTCACTGAAACAAACACAGACATATAGTATTTTCCCCTCTCATAATTCAGTGGATAAAGATTATTACAAATGTATGAGTTCCTTCAGAAGCAGTAATGTTACCTACTGAGAGTTATTGCGTACAGAATTAAAAACAACTCACTTGCAAGTCTTATGATTATGTATTTCACTTAAGTAAGTTAGTGAAGAAAAGTCACATGAAAATAGTTTTTCCTTAGAATCTCATACACACTATGGACCAGTTCTTGAAACACTAAAACACATAAATAACGTTATGTAGGTGAGTAAAGATGGGACTTGTCATGTGACTCACGTTAATCACATGAATAAGTGTTTGCAGCTTTGGGTCTTAAGTGTATAATTTAAGACATTAATTTCCAAAATTTCAAATTGTTCAATAAATAAACAACTATAAAAGGTTTGTGTACATAATTTTCTATATTCCAGCAACTACAGGTTAATTCTTGGCATTACTGAGTCTCAAAAACATGATATTCAAAAGCCACAATGTTTTCATGCCTTGTAAAACTAAAGGGAAAGATTTGTTGATTTCTGCCTTCTACACTATTCAGATAGAAAAAAGTTAGGTTAGTATTACAGGGGCAACCCAAACTGAAAATGTTATACACTCTGCAAAATACTTAATTATAACTGTAAAACTTTACTCTTAGAAAATATTCCATTTTCTAGTATTTCAGTTAATTGGCAACATTTTATGTTTTCTTCCAAACAATTATTAGAAGGAGCTTAAAAGAATCAAGAAAAAAATAATTTTAAATTAAATACTCATTATTAAATTAGCAAATTACAGTTACTGGTGATTTTGAATGTCTCATAAAACATTTTAACACTACTTAAAGATAATGGCAGCAGCAATTATTAGCAATGAAATCATACTTATAGTTATTAATAAGAAAAAGTTTATAGCAAATCATAAGATTTTATGGATCCTGCACAAGGGTGAAACTCTAGCTGGAATATATATTATACAAAACAAACTCCTCACCGTTTCAGTAAAGAAATGCTTTGAGGTATCTTGTGGCTAGGCACTGGGTCATGACCTAGGTCTTGAGAAGCTTGAGTTAGTAGATGTTAGGTCTTTGTTTACCATGGACTTAGACATTTTGTATTATTAAGAATCTGTGGCTTATGAGGACATTCTATTTATCTTACCAGTCTTTTTTGATGGAAATGCCTGAATTTTCTTGGAAACAGGGATTTTATTGTGGATTCTTGGTGCCCCTTGGAGAGGCTTATTTTTTTTTGGACAATAGTTTTCCTTAGTGTCACCACCCTTTTGATTTCCCAATGGTCACAGGTTCCCAAGGTCGTGCAGAGTGCATCCTTTTGTTATAATGAACCTAGAATTGTATATAAAAAGGCACCAAAAAACTTTTGTTAGTAATTTAAATACATTTACAGTCTTGTATCTCTGTATTAGAATTTTGCTGGTTTCACTAAAAACCTGAAAAAACGGAAAGGTGTGAGATGTAAAGGCAAATTGCAAGAATATAATTAATATAGCTATATTTTAAAAATCACTATATGTGCTCCCATATATAACTGAAATGAGATTCTAACATAAGACTTTCTAAATAAACTTCTGTACCATTTAAAAGTTCAATGTAATTAGTGATATTGTATCTTAAACATATTTGCAATGTAAATATTAAAACAATGTGCCTTTTTTTTTTCTTCTTTTGATTGTTTTCCTCCCAGAAAATGTGGTAATTTAAATGATGCTTCTTCTTTTAAATCCTTGTTGTTGGTTGTCTGTAGTAGAAAGTGTTGATCATTGCTGTGGCTCACTGCATTTTATGAAGATGCTTAGCTTGCCTAGAAGATGAATGGCTTCTCTCAGCACTGATCGGAAAGAGCAGAACTCTATGAAGGTTGAACACTCAGTGAGATTAATAAGAGTTTTAACTTGGAAATTTCCCTTAAGATTTGCCTGTGTTTGCAATTTCCTTTTGACCTCAGTAGCATCAACTCTTGATTAAATGTGAGAAAAGTGTGTCATCCTTCAGGAGTATTTCCATTCTTTATCTTTTCCTTACCCTTTCTAGCAAGATTACATAGAATTCTTTATAAACTTTTTCTCTGCTTATATAGGAAGTATATTAAATCTACTAAAACACTATCTGAAAAGATGGCTAGCAAAAGGAGTAAGCACAGTTCTTCTTTAATACATTTTTTGCCTGCCAAACCAGATTAAAGTGTCCAGTTACTTGATAGGTCATTTCTGGGTATTATTACTAAGTTTTAATTTATCATGGTAGACTGTACTTTCATGTTATTTCTTCTGTTCTCCATAATCAATTCAACCAGTTTTGTATACTGTAAAATGGTTTTCCAAAGAAATATAATGCCATTCCATAATCTGCCATCAGAAATACAAAGAATTCCTGTTTCCAGGACCGGCGTATGGATTTTGCCTTTAAAGTAACAGTTTTACTTGTTTCTGCTGAAATGGTCAAAAATTACAGCAGAATTTATAAGTGTTTTTCCTTGGCATTGTTCCTCAGAAATAAAATTAAAATGGCCATACATGATTTTTGTGTATTCTTTTTAATGTTTATGATTAAACCTATGTTATTTAAAGGGAAACTATCAGGTTTTAAATCATGTGTTTCAAAAAATACTTTTCCTTGTCACTGCATTATGTAAAACTAAAATATTTTATAACTACTTTTCACCAAATATACCTTTGTTTCCTTTTTTGCTATGACTTCACTAGGCTTTGAAATGATGAAGAGACTAGTCAGTTTCACTTTTGCTTACAGCATCGGATAATGTTCCCTTCCTATTAGTGAACTAGCTGGAGGGGACTGTTTATATCTAAATAAAATTGCTTTAATTTAACATTTTTAGCTGTAAACATTTCCTGTAATAGATTCTTGCTTCATTTAAATAGAAACCTAAATTTGATGCCTAAACTACCTGGCAATGTCCCTTTAAGCATAATGGTGTCTGATCCACAGTCCATTGAAATCAATAGGAGTGTGAGTATAGACTTCAACAGAATTTGGATAAGACCCTTGTGAAACAATTTTGGCAGCTTACACTGTAAGATTTGCAAAATAACAACACCTACTAACATTTTGCAGCTACACAAAACGGTGGCTTATTCTGTGAAAATGCAGGCTGGGAGTCACACTGATTTTTTTTTTAAAAAGTATGGTTCTTGTTCCACATTATTGCTTCTTGGGTACAATTTTGCAGTCCTCTGTGAAAACAAATGCCATGGTATTGGCTTCAGTGGCAGATTTGCCTGATCAAGATTTTCAGGGCTGGTCCCTCTTTTTGTATTTGAAATGTTTTCAGGTCAAAGAAGAACTTGGTCAGTAATTAAGCTCCTAGGGTACTAGTAAGGATAGAGATACAAGACGATGAATTCTGTAAATCCTCCATTCTTGACAAACCAGGTTATTCCCATCTGCTCCTATTTGCTAGAAGCACTTATTTAATCTACCTCTGTGATTCCCACAGAGTAGCAATTAGGATTTTATTTACCTTGGATTTACACATTTCATATGTTGACAGACAGTGGCTTCTGAAAACATTCTCTTTAATTTAGTTGGTTTTGAGGAAATGCTGAATTTTCTTGGAAACCAAGATTCCTTTTCAGTTTTGAGCTTTTGTAGAGCTTTTTGATGATCCGACACAGCCATAAACAGCCACACAAAGGCAACTGGGATTTTATTGTGCATTCCTGGTGCCCCTTGAAGAGCTTATTTTTCTAGACAATAGTTTTCCTTAGTGTCACCAACCTTTTGATTTCCCAGTGGTCACAGGGTTCCAAGGTCGTGAAAAGTACATCCTTTTGTTCCTCCTAACCTAAAATTTTGTACAAAAAGGCAGCTAAAGGACCCTAAAGTTGGTTAAGACCTGGAGAAGTGCATTTTGTATTGCAAAACTTTGCATATGTTTAAATGTTTAAACAATCCCATGCAATTAAATGTAAAGTTAATATTTTCCAAATATGCAACTACTGGTGGAAGAGTCTTTTTATGTTCCCTCTTGCAGCACTTCTAAATATCTGATCTGCTTTAAGTGCAAGAATGTGCATAGCTTGAAGAAAAGCCTTTACTATGTGTTTGATTTTAATGACAATGTTTTTTGTTAAAATGCAGGTAAGGTTGCAATTAAAGAAAAGATGTCCTTAAGTATGTTCTTTAAAAAACTCCAATTTTTTAAAAAAATGGAAATTACACTCAAAGGTTACAGAAAGAAATCCTGACACGCACAAGACCACTTGACAAAAATAACTCACTGAGCAGCACCTAAGCAATTTTAGCTATATATTTTTAATTGGTATTTAATTTTCTAGGATTATTTTATCAGTGTTTTATGATGTTGCATTTTAAATGCTATTAAGATATGTTAAAGCAATGGGAAGTTATATCCACAGCTGACAAGAGGGAAAGAAAAGAGGGACAATTGTATCAGCTACAAAACACCAGTAACATCTGTGTAAATAAAGTTAAATGGGAGGGGGTGAGCTCCAGAGAACATGATTACTAGGCCCCCAACTTTCTTCCAGCAGCCCTGGTTATATCTGTTCTTTAACCATTTAGGGTGATGGCTCTTAGAAGCCTTCTGTTGTTTCAAAAAGAAAATGGAGATTAGTATAGGAATTTCAACAGCCAGTTATGGAGGTTTTCTAAAAAGACACCAGTGCCTCTTCTTACTTAGGTATACCCCATGCTGGGAATAAAGCCAACTGTTCTGATTTTGAATATTTCTGTGCCTAATATTACCTCTCCCTCTAACAGGGACACCAATCTCTCTTTAATAGTTCAGCAACACTGTTCTGTAGCACAAGTCAGTGGCATCTGTCTAATTCCATCCCTCTGTAAGTGACAGGCCTTTCCTTGGGTGGCCATTTCAGGGAGAGGGTACTGGCCTAATGGAGACTGATATAATTCTCAGCCCAGAACATCCGAATTCTAGAGGCTGTAATTCTCAGAACTCATGGAAGTTGAAGGGTTAGCACCAATGCATTTTGAGAAAGGGGGAGGGTTATCAAATAGCTCCTTCCCCCTTGCACACTGAGGGTTGGGGGCACTGGGAGGGGCTTTTAAAGAGCTTCAAAGAGACATGGAGAGAGCAATCACTGCTGGTGAGGACTCTCCAGTGAAGAGACCAGAGTGGCCATGGGGAGTTATGTAATAACAGCCTGGAATGGCTATGCAGAGATGCCAGGGAAAGTCTGGGGAGAAGGCCTAAGAGAAAGGGAAGTAAAACAAACCAAGGGAATAGCACAGAAACTTGGAGAATGGGGAGAGAGTGAATCAGGGATGCTTGAAGCTGGAGCGTACAGCTGTTTAATTGTTTAGGGTTTCAGGAGTGGAGCTTGTGGTAGAGGAAAGATATGGGTTCCCCCTTATGCTTCAGTAATAGTGCTGGTAACAAATATACCATCAAAACTATTTGTTATTTGTTTTGACCAAATGGAATGTCTAATGAAAAGTTTCTGCTTTTTGTGGGAAACCAAAATATTTCAAAATATTTCAATTTGGGGATGCTGCCAGGGTGCCTCGTGGCCCCATTCTCTTCTCTGGGCGAGGCTCCTGTGCCAGACTTCCAAGATGTACCATGGTGAAGAGCTCTCATGATGTGCCACAATTCCTCTCTGAGAGTGGGGACTGTGGTGCATCATGGGAAATACAGCAGTGGTGCCAGAACCAGGGAGTGAGGGAGCCATGGTCCTCCCTACTTCCTCCCCCCCGGCCAAGCCAGCATGGAGCCCAGCTGGGGCGTGGAGCCTGGCAGTTGTGGGAGCTGCACGTGTGAACACTGCATCTGCCCGCGGTGTGGTGGGGCCAAGAGTAGCTATCAGCCCATGTCCCCCGCCCCCTAGACTCCCTGCCCGGCCCAGAGCAGGTGCAGGTGGAGGGTCTACACAACTTCACGCTGGTTCCCCACAGCTGCCCATGCAGCTCTCCCTGACCTGGCTCCAATTGGAGGCAGGAAAGGGGCATCTCAGAGCCTCAGCTTGACCATGGTAAGAGCCACACCACAGGCAGCTGTGGGGAGCCATGGACCTTCCACCTGCCCTGGCTGGGGGGCCCGAGGTCAGGGGCAGGGGGCTGCTTTCAGCCCTCACCCCACCCCAGGGTGGGCAGGTTCCCTGGCCTCGCTCCAGCTACTGGCGTGGCCAGGGAGATGGCTCTGGAAGTTTGGGAGAGGGGCGGGGCAGGGCCTTATGCGAGGGGTGGCCCCCAGCCCTCCCATTTTGGGGAAGGATCCGGTGCCCCTGCCAACGAGGGAGGCCAGCCTATAGAGAATAATGGAAGCATGAGGTACCAAAACTACAGTTTCCATCAGGCATTACGACAGCATTTCCAAATTGAAAGATTTCAGTTTACAGGTGAAATATTTCAATGTTTTCATTTGTGTCAAAAACAATCAAACATTTCCACAGACAATTTACTTTTTAAATTTTTCATCAACATTTTCCATGGGTGAGAAATCCCATTTTTTTAATTGCTCTATTCAGCAGTGCCCCCTTGAGGTGATATACGCTGATCCACCGGTATCAAGAGAAAGTCATCCCTGAAATCAAGAAGCAAAGGCTTCCTGGTCTCTGGGAAGAGGGCTTTGTCCAAAGGACTCTTGTTTTGGCCAGACTTTTTGTTACCCTGCAAAGAAAGGAGTTTTCCTAATGTAGCTGGAGGGCTATTAATTAATTAATTAATTAAATTAAACCAACCAGGGCAGAGTGGGACTAGTTTGCTAACCAGAGAAGTTCTGGATTGGGCCTCCTCGTTGCTGCAGCAGGACTGCCTGGTGTTAATCAACAGGAATGCCTTCCTGCCAGCATTTTCTGCTATTTTTTATAACCTTCCTCATCAGGGCTTAAATTTGAATAGAGTATTTTCTGCTGTGGGATCCCCAGTTTCTCCGTTACTGGGGCAGGAAGAATAAAGTGTTATTATCCTGATTATGTGAATCAAGGACAGTGGAACTGTACTTGGCTGTTTTGGATGACAGAGGGACTCGCCATCAACTAAGTAGCACTCGCTAGGCAAGGGACATGGGTTCCAAAACTCAATGAATTGAGAGAGGCTGGGGACAGGTCTTTGTACTTGGTGGTATGGGTGCCAAATGCACTCTCTCCTCTCTGTGTAATAACAGCGCTAATTTTGATTCCAGTAGGAGTCTGGTTACGGACTGCAGAGCTGAATTCATTTTGGGCCAATGCTGTGCCAACACTGAGGTTCCCCAGCTATGAGCTGAAATCACTCAGTACTGTGTAAAGTAGTAGAGGGGGATCTGAAGATCTTTGGTGAGTGGCTAGCAGAGAGGAGCAGCTCACAGGATGGCTACTGGAGAGGAGCAGGTGGCTGTGAAGGCTGCAGCAGAACCCTACAAAGAGGCAGGGCAGTCGGCTGTCAAACACATAAGGTGCCCCGCTCCCCCATTTCCACACAGGCTGGGGGGACGACGACTCTGCAGATGAACTTTTGAACTCTGGGGCTGCACTCAGCAGAGACAAAAACTTTGGGGTTGTGGGACTTTTGGGTGATTTTTGGGTTGCTGGACTCAAGAACCAAAGGGGAAGGAAACTGCCCAATTTGCTTGGGGTGGGTCTTTTGCTTATGGTTCAGGTTATGAATCCTGTTTGTGGTGTTTTTCCCCCAATATAATGCCGCATTGTTTCTCTCTGTTATTAAAAGGCTTTTGCTACACTCAGACTTCGTACTTGCGAGAGGGGAAGTATTGCCTCTTAGAGACACCCAGGGTGGGGTGGGATATATTTGTCCCAGGTCACTGAGTGGGGGCTCGAGCCCGTTTTCCATTGTGTTATTGGAACAGAAGCCCTAGATACTGAACCCAGCCCTTGTTGCTGCCAACTCTGATGGGCAGAGGGGTTACACACAGGAGGGATCATTTTGTTTCACCAGTTTGTAACACAGTATGGAATACTCTGCATGTATCTTCAATATGCTGTGACTGCCCTTGCACTTAACATGCTATCAATTTATCTTTCTCTGCCTCACTCTGAATATTTTCTGCAGCTTTGTGACTTTCTATCTCCATCTTGCTTTATATTTGTTTGCCTGGTGGGAGACTGCATTGATAACAGTGAGATTAAACTTGGCACACTTGGAAGAAGAAATTGGCCATTGGAATTTGTTCTTGCAATACCATGATGATCTTGTGCTCTGCTCCGTGTATCAGAGTCACTCCACACACGCAGTCAAATATCCAGGCACAGTAAGTTTGTCCTGGTGTGGCACCCTTCTGATGACCCTCCTGAGATTTTCATAAAATGCCTCCTTGATTTTGTCTGTATGAATCATTGTCAGTGTGTAGGTGCTGATGAATGGTGGCATACTGATCTCTGAGTAAGCTGATGCAGAGTACCATAAATAAGTCATCTCCCTTGGGGAGCGAGTCAAACTTGCGGGCAGTGTCAGACCATATGCTGAATCTACCCCAAACTGTCTTGGTTTATCCTTGGCCTTGCCAGTCCAGTAGTAGGTGTAGCCTATTTCCCCTCCTCAAGGTGCGACTCATCAGCAAGTCTGGTTTCACTGAGCCTAGGCACTAGTACTGCTGAAAATGAACTGAGAGTTATAAGTGGAACATGAACTGAATATGAGTCAACAGTATGATGCAGCTGGAAAAAGGCTAACATCATTCTGGGGTGTATTAACAGGAGAGTTGTATGTAAGACAGGGGAGGTAACTATTCACTCTATTCAACACTGGTGAGGCCTCAGCTGTAGTAACTGTGTACAATTCTGGGGACCACACTTTAGGAAAGACGCCGATAAATTGGAAAGAATCCAGAAGCAAGCAATAAAAATGCTAAAAGGTTTAGAAAACCTGACCTATGAAGAAAGGTTTTAAAAAAGGGGAATGTTTAGTCTTGAGAAAAGAAGACCGAGGAGGCACCTAATAACATTTCTGAAGAGTATTAAGGGCTATAAATGTAACAAAGAGTCCTGTGGCACCTTAAAGACTAACTAAAATATTGGAGCATAAGCTTTCGTGGGCTAATACCCACTTCGTCGGATGATACCCACTTCGTCGGATGCAAGCATCCGACGAAGTGGGTATTAGCCCACAAAAGCTTATGCTCCAATACTTTAGTTAGTCTTTAAGGTGCCACAGGACTCTTTGTTACTTCTGCTATTCCAGACTAACACGGCTACCTCTCTGATTAAGGGCTATAAAGAGGACAATGTTCAGTTGTTCTCCATGTCCACTGAAGGTAGGACAAGAAATAATGGGCTTAATGTGAAACAAGGGAGATTTAAATTAGATATTAGGAAAAACTTTCAAACTACAAGGGTAATTAAGCTCTGGAATAGGCATCCAAAGGAGACTGTGGAATCACTGAATATTTTTAAAAATAGTCTGGACAAACACCTGTCAACAACAGTCTAGGTTTAGAGTTTAGTTGGTCCTGCCACCCTCACAGGTGGATGGACTTGATGACTTATTGATGTCCCTTCCAGACTACATTTTTAAGATTCATTTGCCCTTACTAAGGCAACAAAGGGCCCTGAACGGGCCAGTTGAAGCAGTTAGTGTTTTCCCTTCACATGGCTTATATGTTGCCGATGAGATTTGCTATATATTGTTGACCTCTACCCATTTATGTGTATCATTATAGTCCATTGCTCACCTTGATTCAACTCCAAGACAACCAGTGCAAGCAGCTGCATTCATAGTTGGTACACATCTAAAGCATGTAATAAATCTTTAAAATCCCACAGTTGTTCCGGAAGGCTGCAAAAGTACAAACAGGGTACTTATTCTCTAAAAAAAAGAAAGAAAAAAAAAAAGCCAAAGGCAATTCTTGGTATTACACACTGGTGAGCCTTACCTTGGTACTCGGAATAAGGATAAAATAGTCCAATACTCGGCTAAGCCTTACTTGATAAGATCATACCAATACTGATTTTCAAAAGCAAAATTATGCCTCTCTGACTTGTTTCAAGTTAATAAAACAGTAAGTACTGGAGACCTAGGGTATAAAATATACTTTGATTTTCAAAATGCTTTTAATAAGGGCTCCGGTAAAAGATGTAGAGAAGATAAACTGACCACAAAGCAGAGGCCAAAGCATTGTGGTGGATCGAAAAGCTGGTTAGTGATAGGAAACAGTCAGACCGAATGGTTCCTCCCCACAATGGAGATGAATAGCTTTGCCTCCAGAGGCTGGTATTGGGGATGAGGCTGTCAGTGCAGCTGCCCTGGAGGGTTGCTCGGGGCCTTTGGCATCACCCCGTGCAGCAACGCGCCAACCTGAGGATTGAGAGGTCATGAGGGGAGGCCGGGAGGCAGCGCCAGGCCAGCCGGGAGAGGGTGACGGGGTTCATTACAAAATAAAAAGCCATGTTGGGGTGTTTCTTTGCCTTCTGGGTGCTGAGCCCTGGGGCTAGAGGGCTCAGCACCCAGAGGTGCCCGAGGGCTAGAAACCAGCTCTGGGCTTCTCCTCTGCCCGGGCCCAGCGGCTGGCTTCACACCTCCCCGCGGGCGGGCGGCCAGGCCGGGGATCCTGCACGGGAGGGAACAGCGGGGCGGCCGGTCCCTGCCCTTGGCGCCCCTCTGGGCACGGACTGGGGGACCGGGGGCGGCAGCCCCTCTTCCCCTGCCCGGCCCGGCGGGCGCCCCCAGGTCCTGCCGGCAGCCACCGCCCCCCACGGAGGGGTTAATGCGAGGGGAGCCGCTTCCCCTGCCCGCCCCCCAGGGCGGAGCCGGCCGCGAGCGGAGGCCCGGCGGCTCCGCGTTTCTAGGCCGCGTTGCCAGGCGGACTCGACCGGGCCCGCGGGAAAGACTCCGCCCTCCGGCCCCAGGTAGGGCTGGGCCGGCGCCGCTCCCCGCCCCTGCCAGCATTGCCCGGCGTGTGCCCCCGTCCTAAGGGGTTACAGCCTGGGATGTTTGGTTGCCCCCCCCCCCCCCAGGGGTTAAAACCTGGGGTGCTGGGTGCCCCCACCCCAAGAGGTTACAACCTGGGGTGCTGTGAGTCCCCATCCTAAAGGGTTACAGCCTGGGATGCTGCCTCCCCACAAGTGTTACAGCCTGAGGTGCCGGCTGCTCTCCCCCCCCCCCCCCCATGCTGGAGGGTAACTCAACCTTATCAAGTTAGCTCCTAGAGCTTGGGATGCTGGATGGCACTCTTCCCCTTTGACGTTCCTAGCATTATTGTGGCTCTAGTACCTCCGAGTCTAGTCATGAGGGGTGCTGGGTAGCCCCTCTGCAGCAGTAGTCCCCCTCTCCTGCTGTGGTTAGCCTTTGATGCTGGATGGTGCTGCTGTGACATTGGGTAGCCCCTGAACTTGGGTCATTTCTCACCCTCAAATTCATGATGGGTAATCACAGGGTGAGAACAAACCCGCTTACCTGCAGGAGGCATTTGTTTTCCCCCATTGAACCTTCTCAACAAGTAGCTTCTGTTTATCTTTTAAAGGAATAAAAATATGAACAAACATTTCTGGCTTCTGGCAAACTGATAATATGGGTAAAGTTTCCTATATTGTTGGAGAAAGGAACGGCAGGAAAATTCACCCTGCTAGACAATATCATCAAGAACCTCTCAGCTCCAGGTAATATTCCCCCTTTCTCTTTCTTCATAGTTTATATGGTTCTCATGATCACTTGCTAAATATGACTTTGATCCCTCTGAGCAATCAGATGGGCAGACTCCTATTGACTTAAAAGTGGCTTCATATGTGCATGTATGGAGCAGTTTGCAGCATTGGAGCCTTAATTATGGCATGTGATTTACCTTGTCTGCAGCTTCAGTATGTCTCTATGTAGTCTTACCCAGTTTTTCCCCAACAATTTAAAAAATCACTGCATAGAGTCCAACAACATTATTTTGTATCCCCTTTGTTGTCCCTCCCCATATCGGGCCTATGAACTCTTTCAGTTTGTAAATAATCTTTTTTCTTCAGATGTGTGCAGTGTTGATTCTCAGAGGTGCTCAACATGGGATGATTTAACACAGGAGTTAAAAAAGAGAGCTTTGAAATATCATGTAAATATGCATGAAATTCTTCATCTTCAGAGTAGGCTACAGTACTGTTTCAAAGATCTGAAATTCCCAGTTATCCAAAACTGGTTTACTTCCCCCAGCATTCATTACATAAGAACAGACAGACTGCTTCAGACCAAAGATCCATCTAGTCCTCTCTTCTGACTGTGGCCAATGCCAGGTGCCCTAGAGGGAATGACCAGTACAGGTAATCATCTAATGAGCCATCCCCTGTTGCCCATTTCCCATGCTGACAATCCTGTGGAGATTGATGACTTCTATCTACAGAATGGGTAGTAAGTCTACCCAAACTGTTCTTCCACTATACCTCAACAATGATGAGGGACAACCTCAAATGAGAGGGTAACTGTCTCCATGATTATAAAGTTCCTGGCCTATTTGAGTCAACCTGGCCCCTCTCTGCAGGTTTTTTTAGTCACTGGCAACAGCTGTAGGGATGGTCTTACTATGACATGGACACCTGTCCACAAGGAACTAGACTGGGGCCACCAAGCTCATTTCACATAGGTCATCAAATAGCCATGAGGGTCAAACTTGTTTGGAGAAGGCCTGAGTCCATGTTTAATTATCGATTTGGGGCCAGGATAAAAATATAGTGCTTCATACTCTCCTCAGTCTATGGCAGATCACAGCCTAATGTCAGCAGGAGGTTGTACAAAGATCAAGTGCAGAATACAGCCTTCATGTAGTAATTAAACTTCAATTTATTATATATTCAGTTCCTTATTGTCATATTCAGTGTGACTCCATGATGAGACATAATGAGACACCTCTAAATTAGGGAGCTTTTTCAGTCACTACGGAGCTGTTCTGAATTTGAATCAGTGAAATATTAGTGCTTTTACTATTCTAGTATCATTATTACCTCTCTTACTCCATAAACTTATCCCCTGTGCCTGAGAGATAGCTTGTCCATATTCAGTTTATATTCCTACTTGGTTTTATAAAACTCTTCAATATGTTTAGACAGTCAAATCATTAGAGAAGCTAACTGACAATCTCTTTTCAATGTATTTTGCCTCATGTTATTGTTCTTGGATTTCAATGTAAATCCAAATAAAAATAACGGTCTTAAATATTCCTATCACCATGTGTAAACCTAGATTCATCTTCTTAGTTCAGTAATAATAATGCAGGGAAACATGGAGTAAATAGCACAGTGGATTAATCCATAAATCCATAAACCTCTGGCAATCTTGAGTCAAATTCTGATTTAGTCTTTCGTGAGAAGTATTTGGGAATCTTATTGTTGTCACTAAAACATTGATTCTCATAGCAAAACTAGCCATTGCTACACAATTGATAGTCTGTGGATGGGGACTGGAATATCAGGAATTTTGCAGGGCAATTGTCAGAGTTGCAGGAAGAAGTGTATGTCTTTCCATATTATGTGCAGCTTTTCAGTAATTTGTTCTAATAAGCACTGACATCTCTACAATTTTTAAACACTTAACATTGACATACTGTGATATGTCACATATTCAGATCCTTGTCTAGATGTTAACTGAATAAGCACTTTTAAAGAGTTTGAGTAGTGACACAATGTAAAAAAAATATTTACAAACAAATAAAATATGATTCATATCCTTCAGTCCACATTCAGGCAAATCTCTCATTACAGGCAATAGAAAATTTCCCTGATTTAAAAACTAGGATTTGCCCCATATAAGAACAATATAAGCTTTTCTTTAACAGAATCAATCTCTAAACTGTTTCCTCAAAGCAATCTAGTTTAATTTCATATAGACAACTATACAGAAACCCTGCTCTGTTTTAACTATGACACTAGTAACTTTGGACCAGTTTCTGATACCCTTATTCATTTTGAAAAGCACCTTACTCCACAAGTAGGCCCACTGACGTCATGAGTAAGGTGCTACCCAATATGAGCAAAGGTACCTGAAGCTAACACTCTACATTCTTACTAATTATAAATACTAATAATTTTTGTTTCTTTCAGATGAAACTTCACATCAAAGTTTAAATGTGTTCCTTCAGGTATTTATTTTATTTTTCTACTAACAGGCAGTGGAAACCTTAGAAATGGAGAACAAAGATAAACATTGGGTGGAGAAGTTATTTTCTCCTCATTTTGGTGCACAAGATTTTTTTAGTCAAGCCTATCAGCCTGAATCTCTGATGTTTGAAAAATTGGCTTTAGCGAGAGCAAAGAGAGTGGAAGAAATCTACCATAGAGCAATTAAAAAATGTCAAGAAGAAAAAAGACTCAGAAGGAAAGAATGTTTTTCCAAGCTCATTGTAGGAGACTATGAGCCAAACATAGTAGGTGCAAAGATAAACATTTCAAAGAAGGAAACAGAAGGGGATTCTGCCTGCTGTGGAGCTGGTAATTTAGATGTTGGAACTGAAGAAAGCTTAAAGAACACGGAGGGTTGTATCTGGAATGCAAAGGAATTAGCAGATTTGCGACAAGAAATGCACAAGAACCATGTGGAAGGAGTTTCTCTGAAACTTCAGCTGTCCACCTTGACTGCAGAGTTAGTGGAACTGAAAGCTAAGTGCAAAAAAATACAAGTGGACTTTGAAAATGCTGAACAAGAACTTCTAACCTCCAAAAAAGAGGTTCGCTGCAAAAATACCCAATTACAGCAGATTCAAAAGGACGGCTTAAAAAAAGATTTTGAGCTTCAAGCCTTAAAACAACATTTACATGAAAAATCAGCAAACATAAGCAGCTTAAACGAAGAGCTGCTTCAGGCAAGAAAAGAAATTCAGAGTTTAGTTCTGAACAACAAGGATTTACAACAAGAAGTTAAGAAGTTAAAACAGCAACATGATCTTGGAAATAAGGCCTCCATAGAAAAGGTGAAACTGCATTACGATATAAAAATAAGAAACATACAAAAAGAACTGGAGGCTGTTAAAAGTGAGCTGCGTGATGAAAAGCTTTTGCATGCAAAGAATGTTAAGGCTTTAGACATTCTTAGGAAACATTTTTCAGCCCGACCATTATCTAATACATTTGACAATCTGAGAGTAGATTTTCTTTAAAATAAAACAGAGAGAGAATCCTTGTTAGTTGCAGTCAAAAAGCCCTAGTAACTGTATTTGCAATTTTACTTGACTTTTTACTTTTCAAACGCTTCTTGGTTTAATGTTAAACTTTTATTTTTAAGTTTTAAGGCAGTCAATTGTGACAATAAAATGCTATCTAGCTTTAAAATAACTTTGTTCAGAGTTTTGTTTGAGTGAAATTGTACCTTGAATCTTTGACAAGAGCATCCCTGTGAGTCTTCATGCCACTGACCTCCATTATACCCTTCTTTCAGTAACATGCATCTCCTTTCCCCTGGAGAACTGCTTTGTAGTGAGATAAATCATGGCTGTGATACTTAATTTGAATGCCAGGTTCTATATCGCTCACTCTTTAGATGTATGGATTGACAAATGCTGACTAAACAAATTCAGACCTGTTCCAGTCATCTTAAATGCTGAGAGAAATAACTTAATGTCCTGACTTGTAGCTCTGATTTTCTTTCTGTTTTTCAGCCTGTGATAGTTCATGTCGAACGGTATCCACTGCCACAGTACCAATTCTTTGACTAGAGTTTAGACAATACCACATGCAAGTCCTTTGTTTACCCAGCAGGGTGTACTGTCTACAAAGTTCTGAAGCAAAATTCCACTAGAACCTTTAAAATCTGCTGTACCCAGATTTTACTTTTTTACACTTTGCTAAAAATCATGCTGCTGTTACTATGACATTCAGTTTGCAGTTTATATTGTTGCTCACATAACTCCCGTAACAAAGATTTTTCTCTTTAAAATCTCTTGGAAATTCATGTTAAAATTATGCATTGATTTTTTGGAGATTGTTGTAAATCTATACCTTAATCTGAAATATTACTACTACTAAATGTTTAATTGTTAAACAGTGCACCTGCATGTGAGAGGAGCTAATGATTTTTTTCTAAACAGTCTGTTTTATAACTATGGTCTTTCTCTATGGAGAGTATGAATATGAAATATTTATTTAATAGGTATATCTCCATATATTTTATCTCATAGAACTAGAAAGACCTTGAGTCCAGTCCCCTGCCTACACTAGCAGGACCAACTACTGTCCCGACAGAATTTTTTTTGCCCCAGATCCCTAAATGGCCCCCTCAAGGATTGAACAAACAACCCTGGGCTTAGCGGGCTAATGCTCAAACACTTTCTCAGGGGAGAAAGAGTTTGAGCATCTTGATTATTGATTTATATGGTGTACACAGTCAAATAAATTCTCATTTTAATTTTGGCTCAAAAGGATTCCTCTCAAAAGCTGAAAAACCTAAATTCCAGAAACTATCCTCAGAGCAGAAGTGTAGAAATCTAGACTAGTGTAGGATAAATCCTATAGTTTCTTTCCTCCTCATTATAACATTTTTCTTGAATTTTAATTGGGTAAATAAATGAATCATGCATTTCTAGGAGTTCAAAGGGTGGGAGGGGGATCAGGGCTGGGGCAGAGGGTTGGGGCATTGGGAGAGGCTCAGGTGTGCAGGCTCCGGGTGGCGCTTACCTCAAGTGGCTCCTGGAGGCAGTGGCGTGCCCCTTCACTGGCTCCTATGTGGAGGTGCAGCCAGGCGGTTCTGCGCACTGTCCTGTCCACAGGCACTGCCCCTGCAGCTCTCATTGGAGTGCCAGAGGGGGCCATTGGAGCATGTAGGAGCCAGAGGGGGGGCCATGCCACGACTGCCAGGAGCCCTGTGGAGCAGCCAATGATCCTGTGCCCCAGCTGGAATGCTGGAGTGCGGCTGCTTCTGGGAGCTGTGTGGAGTGGCCCCCAGCCCTGCACCCCGGCTGGAGCACCGGAGCAGGGCAAGCCCCAAACCCCACTCCCCAACAGGAGCTCCAGGGCTGGCTGAAAACACCTGGCAGGCTGGATGTGACCTGCGGGATGTAGTTTGCTCACCCCTACCACAGGACCTCACCTGCCCACTACCGTAATAGGCCCATAACCTCTGGCTGAGTTAGAAATATTAATTTAAAGACTTCACGTTATGGAGAATCCACCATTTACGCTACTTCAAACCAGCACGTGACCCATATCCCACACCGCAGAAGAAGGCAAAAAACCAAACCGAACCCTGGGTCTCTGCCAATCTGACCTGGAGGAAATTCCTTCCTGACTCCAAATATAGCAATCAATTAGACCCTGAGCATAAGACTGAGACCCCTCCCCCTACCCAGCCACACACCTGGGAAAGAATTCTCTGTAGTAACTCAGACCTCCCCATTTAAAGTCCCATCTCCACCGGTTGGAGATATTTGGTAATAGCAGTCATGGATTGGCCATATGCCATTATAGGCAACCTCATCAGACCATCCCTCCATAAATTTATCAAGTTCAGTCTTGAAACAAGTTAGGTTTTTTTGTCTCCACTACTCTACTAGAGACTGTTCCAAAACTACACTCCTCTGATGGTTAGAAATCATTGTCTCATTTCAAGCCTAAACTTGTTAATGTACAATTTATCTCCA
This sequence comes from Sternotherus odoratus, assembly GCA_032164245.1. Taxonomy (NCBI): domain Eukaryota; kingdom Metazoa; phylum Chordata; order Testudines; family Kinosternidae; genus Sternotherus; species Sternotherus odoratus. The sequence continues at coordinate 82,531,462 of JAVMKO010000009.1, read as the reverse complement.
GTTGTTCCTGTGCCAACATTGACCCTTAACTTAAATAACTCCTCTATCTCCCTGGTATTTGGCCCATTGATGTGTTTACAGAGAACAATCCTATCTTCATTCAACCTTTGTTTGGTTAATTAAACAAACTAAACTTTTTGAGTCTTCTCTTGTAAAGCAGATTCTCCATAGCTGTAGTGTGGACATACCCTAAGCAAAGACTGTTCCTTGTTTTTTGGTCCTTCCGGCATTTGGTGAAGCAGGACTTTGTACATTCCTTGTAAATAAACCAGACTGTATACAAGAAAATACCAGACTCAGTGAAATGTATTGAGGGTGCTTGTCTTTAACTTGACCTCCTAATTCATTTGCAGACTACAAACTGGCTTGTGTTTACAAGGATTTTACCTTGATTTAGTTACCGGTAACTAGGCTTGTTAACTAGAGTTAGCTCACTTGAGTTAAGAACACAACTTTTCTGGCAGGAAAATGGTAAGTGAGATTTGTTGAATCATTATTGCATGTCTGTTGAGACTCATACAAATATAAAGGATGTAGAAGTGCTGTATAATGAGGACCTAGGATATGGACTGAGCAGTTTTTGAGGAGGAGCCTTGGGAGCTGCCAGCCTTGGAGAGAAGGCTTGGCTGAATTTGCTGTTTCATTTCAAGTTACTCATGTAAATAAAGCCAAATCCCAGATGGGGATAAGATTTGATCCACTGCTATTTATGTGTATTGTATTTAGGGTGACCAGATGTCCCTATAAAATAGGGACAGTCCTAATTTGGGGGTCCTTTTTTTTTTATAGACTCCTATTACTCCCCACCCCGTTCCGATTTTTCACATATGCTGTCTGGTCATCCTAACTGTATTTGAAACATGGTGGGGAAGTCAGCTGCTCACAGAGTTGTATTTCAGTTAAGTAGATCTATAGTTGTAACTGTTTCAAGCTGATTGAACCTCTCAGAATATCTTTTAACAACTCTTCTGGTATATTCTGAAGGAGCTTCTGTAATGGAGTTTTCTTTAAATCGACCATTACTCAGAGGAAAAGTGTGCTTTCTTTCCCATTGTTTTAATCAAATGTTACATATACACACTGGATTTCCTGTAAAATGTATTCCCCTACAGCTGGCCTATAGAAAATCCAAAGAAACTGATCATGTCTTTGTTGGAAGATGAATGTTGTTTGTACAAATCTGTGGTGTATAAAGCAACTGGATTAATGCAATGCCTGTGATCAAATGACAAGCTCTGCCTTGTAATTTCACTCCTTTTAGACACTTGATTATGACATTTGTTCTTCTGCTGAAATGGGAGAGAGTAGATAAATGAGTTTATGTTTAATGAGCTTGTCAAATACACTGAGAAGTTCTAGAAGATCCCATTGTTGTTAATGCTCACGGGCCAGTGCAGTCAATGTACGTTGACATAAAATTAGAATCTCCTTGTGTTGTCATGTAGTCATTATGATCAGTCAGCCATAGTCTGGTAGACTTAGCAACTTACAAATATACCTTTGTTAACACTATTTCACATGACCATCCCTCTCAAAATCTTTGACTCTGAAAATGTAGATTATAAAATATTAAGCTACCTGGATATGTTATTTCCAGAACTCATGAATTCATTCTCCTTGGTGAGCGTCTCCAAGAAACGGTCAGAATTTACTACTCATGGAAGGCTCAAGTGTCCAACAAGAACTCTTAAATGCTGCACAATAAGAAAGTAAAGCAAATGGCTATATTCATTTCAAGTTCCTTTAGTAACCGAAGTAGAGACACTAATGTTTGCAAAATGTAAAATAAAATAGGGCCAAATATCGGCCTGAGATCTGCACAAAAAATGTCCCCTCCATCTTTGAATCTCAGCTTTTATACTGGATCGAGACATTAATTGACTTCATGGCACCATTTTTTCTCCCCAAGTCTACCTGGGCTATATAGCATCATGATGTGTGGCATGATCTTGTGCAGGACTTGAAGCAGACCATCATAACAACTGTCATCTCTGACCTACATTTTAAAGGTTTAAGACTACTTGTGCCAAAGAGAGAGAGAGAATGGTCCCTTGAAGCATGTGTTAACTACTTATACTCAACAATCTGTTCCACCTTGTCTGTAGCTGTGACTCTCTGAGTAGGTTTCCCACACCTGAAGGAATTCTATGAAAGCTCAAAAGCATGTCTCCCTCTCTCTCTCCAACAGAAGTTGGTCCATTAAAATGTTACCTCACTCACCTTATCTCAAGTAAACCCCCATTCTGGACAGTAGTCTGTCCAACCTGGTCTTATGAAGCTCCAATTATGGGGATTCCACAACTTCCCGTAGAAGTCTATTCCAGAACTTAGCTCCCCTAATAGACAGAAAACCTAAATCTTCCTTGCTGCAGATTAAACCTACTACACTTGTCCTACCTTCAGTGGACAGGAAGAACAACTGATCATAATCCTCTATAACATATTTTAAAACTGTTATCAGGTCCCCTCTTCAGGCTTCTTTTCTCAAGACTAATCATGCTCAGTTTTGGTTTGTAAGCTTTCTTCATAGGTCTGATTTTGTAAATGTTTTAGTATTTTTGTTGCTCACCTCTGGACTCTCCAATTTGTCTACATCTTTCTTAAAAATATGGCACCCAGCATTGGACACTGGGCCTCACCAGGGCTGAGTAGAGCAGACAATTGCCTCCCATGTCTTATTGATATACACCAGCGCCATTATTAGACTTTTTTGCAACTGCATTGCATTGTTGACTCAATTTATGATCCACTATAACCCTCAGATCCTTTTCAGCAGTTCTACCAGCTGGCCAGTTATTCCCCATTTTGTAGTCGTCCATTTGATTTTTTTTTCTTCCCAAGTCAAGTACTTTGCACTTCCCTTTACTGAATTTCATCTTGTTGAATTCAGACCAATTCTCCAATTTGCCATGGTCATTTTGAATTCTAATCCCATCCTTCAAAATACATGCAATCCCTCCCAGTTTGGCCCCTGCAAATTTTATAAGTGTACTTTCCATTATATGAGTAATTACCGTAATAAAAATATTGAATAGTGATAGACCGCTGTGGAACCCCACTATATATGTGTTCCCATTTTGTCAGAGAACCATTTATAACTACCTTTTCAGTATGGTCTTTCAATCAGCTGTGAACTCTCCTTTACAGTAATTTCATCTAGACCACATTTTCTCAGTTTGCTTATGAAAATGTTATATGGTTCTGTGTCGAAAGCCTTCCAATGGAGAATTAATCTGTGCTGTAGGATAGTCTCTGTCCATCTTCCATGCATTTTGGAATTCCAGGCTCACACCCAAAACCAACGCAGCAGTTTCGGTTTGCTCCTCAGATTCTCTTCTTACCCAGAAAAATTAATTTACTGCTTCTCCTTTTCTCTTTGGGAAAGAATAACACCCTTAAATAGGTTGAACCAAACACATACTGTGGGTCCCTTCTCAAAATCAGAGAAAGGTCTGTAAAAAAGCAGAAAACAAACTGGGTCTTTGCTCTGAAGAGGAACTGAATCTCAGAGTAAAACAAAGACTGTAGGCAGACGATAAACACCAACCCCAGTGAATGACGTACATTTCAGAAAAGGAGTGAGTAATTAGGAATAATATCATGGAGCTTTACAGGGATAATATCAATGCAGAGCAAAAAAAGGTTTGCATTTCACTGGTTGAGTTAGAAATCAAGTATGACCTCAAGTAATGTCTAGTGGCATTTGCATTCACCACTGTGAATGTCTGTGGAATAGTTCTATTAGACAATTGTATAATCACCAGGAGTCTCCAGTATCAGTTGGAATAAGATTACTGGATTCTGTGGTTGCAATAACACAAGGGAGGGAGTTGCACATATTTCTCCATTCTACCCCAAAGTGCCTGGAGATGCTGGAGTATGGTAGAGGCATCTCAGGAGCCTGAGCTATATAATCTAAGCTCATAAAAACGTTGACTCTGAAGCAACTATAAAATATAATCATTCAAGGCCTCAGTACTACATGAGGCCTCTAACACATCTTGATCATAGCATCCCATAACACGTAAAGGTTAAGAAATAAAAGGGTTTTTAATTGACTTTTGACAGCTCTTTGGCTATTGTTTGCAGCTGCAGGAGGGCTGCATTAACCCCGGCACCTGGTTGGCCATGCCTGGTTGGCCAGCGGAACTCCAGCTCTGGCTGCACTGGGCCAGCCAGTCGGAGCAGCCCTGGCCACATTGGACCATCCAGAGGGACCGCAGCCCAAGCCAGGCCGGTGGAACCCCAATCCCGGCTGCGCCAGGCAGGCTGGACCGTCCCCAGCCACGCCAAGCCAGTGGGACCCCAGCTCTGGCTGTGCCATGCTGGCAGGACCCCATCCTCGGCCACAGTGGGCAGGCCAGAATGGCCCTGGGCAGGCCAGAATGGCCCTGTACATGCCAGCCAGACCTCAGACCTGCAGACCTGGAGGGACCCCAGCCCCAGCTCCACCAGGCCAGCCGGAGCGACCCCAGTTAATAGCTAATCAGTTAAATGATATGATTGTAATCATTTAACCGGTTAGCTTTTAAAACTAATATTTACATCCCTAGGGTGGACCTGATCCTAGATTTTGCAGCTTTGTCTTTGACCACAAAGTGTGGAGGCCAACCTTAGTCGATTCCTCTTCCATTTGCTGGAATGCCTTGGAAAGTCTGTAAGGCAGTTGTGAATTAGCCTCTGGGCCAATGGAGCCCATGCCCAAGGGCCCTGGCTAATTGGGGCACCCTTGTGCCCTGACCAGCTCTGCCCGCTTGGCACTCCTGCTAGGAGTAGGGGAAAGCTCCTGTGCCCCAAACCCATTCCTTGGCAGGAGTGCCGGGTATGTGGGCCAGGGCAAGCCTCTAAGCCCTGACCCTGCTCCTTGGCAGGAGTGTCAGGAAGGTGGGGGAAGCCCCTGTGCCCCAACCCCTGTTCCCCCAGCATGAGTGGGGGTTTGGGGGAAGGATTGCAGGTGGAAGAAATGGAGAGGGCCCCCCACTTGTTCTGGTCCAAGGCCCCACAAATCCCTAATCTGCTTCTACTGTCAGGGCTTTGTACTAGAAGAAGATCATCTGCAGAGTCACGGTCTGAGAGCGAGAGATCACCGATCTTAATGCCTATTGATCTGACGAAATGCTGCATTATGAAATCCATGGGGTGTTTCACCTCTTTTAAATCTCGTTTGGCAAAAGTGGGTAACTTCCTGGAATCTGCTCTTTGTCTTACACATTACTCCACTTATGCTAATTAGAACAATAATGGTTTTGAATGCACTTTCTTTACCCTGTGCTGATTGGCTGTTTGCTCCAACCCTCTTTCTGCTCCTCCCTCACAATCTTTTCCATTGGCCAGGAACAGCAAACTGCAGCCATCAGGAGCTGCAGGGGGCCATGCCTGCGGACAGTCAATGTCATCAAAATGTCTCTCGACCCACAATTGGGTTAACCTGATGGGTCACATGTGGCCCGCGGGCTGCAGGTTGCTCACCATTGGCTTAGCACAATGGGACCCCATTCTGGCTTGGTCCCTTAAGCACTATGGTAGTAAACATAATTATTATTAATAAATTGGAAATGCAACTCAAGTTTCTGAAGTCTTGTATTCACTGTAATGTCAGCTCAAGGTCTAATTTGGGTGTCACCCATTCTGACTCCTGTCCACACACAAAAATCTCCAGCTCAAATAAAGTGGTGTTTTAAACTCAAGCTAGCTGATCTGTCAAGGGATTATAGACTCAAGTTTGAATGCAGCTGATGTCCAAGCTAGCAGTGCAGTGAGCTGAGTTAGCACATTTGTGCTTCTAATCCAATCACTCTGTGTACTTGGCAGTGGGGATCATAGAATCTCAGAGTTGGAAGGGACCTCAGGAGATCATCTAGTCCAGGGGTCTCCAAACTTTATGAGACGAGGGCCATATTGGCTTTTGGATAAAAATAGCATGGGGGGGTGGGGGGGAAATCTGTAAAAGTCTAAAAATGTTTGGGATTCCCCCCTACAGAGTGTGGTGCTGGGCTCTCCCTCTCCCCACCTGTAGCAGCAGGTCCTGGGGATTCTGCATGCAGCAACTCACAGGGTGGGGTAGCAGCTTCCCCACATGCCTGCTTAGAGTGACCCTCCCTCCTTTGCTTCTCGCCCTGCTGCTAGAACCATCTCCCATTGCTTCTCCAGCCACTACCATGCCCCCTGCTTTGCTCTTCCAGCTGCTGGAGCTATTAGGCACGGGAGTCTTTTCCATGTGTTTGTTCAGCTGGGGGCTGGAGAAATCAAGCTTGCAGGCTGTGTCCAGCCAGAGTTTGGAGAACGCTGATCTAGTCCAACCTGCTGCTCAAAGCAGGACCAAATCCCATTTTTACCCCATATCTCTAAATGGCCCCCTCAAGGACTGAATTCACAACCCTACATTTAGCAGGCCAATGCTCAAACCACTGAGCTATCCCTTTCCCCCCTGGTCACTCTAGATGAAGTAACTTGAGCTAACTGTTGCAGTGAAGATGCGCCCCAAAGGGGGTTTGGCCTGTCTTTTAGCTACATTGCCTTTCAGATCAATTCATTCATATGTAGGTACTTTGATTCTCTTATCTCTAATCACTAGTACCCCACATTGTCCTCCAAAAGCCAGGGCTAAAGTCCAGTGGCCAGATCCTCAGCTGGTGTAAACTGTCATCGTTCCATGGACTTCAGTCCAGTGTACACCAGCTGTGAATCTGCCCCTCGGCTTCCTGATCTCCATTCTGCTACTAACAAATAGCTGTGCAACCAACCCACTGAAAGTCTGTCAAGTCCTCTAACAGATAGTTCACATCCTAGCAATTACTCCTGTAGTTCAAGGGTACTGATCTGAGTCCCAAAGGCCAGGGTTAAACCCTGTTAACAGCCCACAGTGTGGGATGTTATGGTTGTATGTACTACTAGAACTTACTGTAGTTTATTTAATTCATGCAGTAAGGAAACATCTTTTTTAACCGGCCGGGTGGGGCAAGGGATAGCTCAGTGATTTGAGCATTGGCCTTCTAAACCCAGTGTTGTAAATTCAATCCTTGAGGGGACCATTTAGGTATCTGGGGCAAAAAATCTGTCAGGGGAGAGTACTTGGTCCTGCTAGTGTAGGCAGGAGACTGGACTTGATGACCTTTCAAGGTCTTTCCAGTTCTATGAGATAGATATATCTCCATTTATTAGGGGGGGGGGACCTTTAAAATGACTATAATCTGTATTATGGTGTGATAAATACTTCATTTCACTTGTTTGTCATACATTGGCAAGTCTGAAAGTAGGCTTCACAGGGGCAGACACAAGTGACCCAAATACCAAAAAATAATATCAATCATGCTTCATTCAAGTTTGCACTCTAAGACCAAACCTTAGGGGCAGCCTCGGCAATGTTAAGGCAGAATAAATTCCCAAATGCCCAGGAAATGTGATCTTTAGATGTGCTGATAAGTTGATGCAAGAATGTTTGAGGTTACTGTTAAGGTTTTGCATCAGAGAGCAAGTTTGATGGCACTTAGATATGCGTGTGTGTGTTTTGTGTTTGTTTTGCTTTTGTTTTTGGAGTTAGCTATAGGTTGGAGATGGAAATGAAACCTTTACCCAGTATTAGAGTGAGGCAGGCAAGGCAAGCAGATGTTCCCTCTAGAAACCCTTTTAAGAGTTGGTTGGGCTGTGTCCTGAGGCAATGGATCTGTCACTAAGCAAAGCTTTTGTGCTAATGTAACTGGCGGTAGCAGGTGACACAAGAGCCAGGCGTGGTAGATTGTGAACTCCCTGAGGCAGTTTTTTTTGTTGTTGTTGTGTGTTTGTACAGCGCCTAGCACAGCTCATTCAATTAACTGTACACAGGAAGAGCACCCCCCCGCCCTGGGGCCCAATGAGGGGGAGGCTTGGTGGGGTGAGTGCAGCAGGACAGGCCGGGCCCTGCTGGGTGAGGTACTACGCTCTCCAGTCTAGGTCAGCCATGCGCACGCGCAGCCTCCCAACCTCCAGTTCAGTCTACCCACAGCAGCCTTCAAAACGATCGCTACGCATGCGCGGATGTCACCTTCCGTGTACCCAAAGGACATTCTACGCACGCGCGGGTTCTCCATTTTCCTCATCGCCGCCGGCTGTCAGGGAGAACTGCGCAAGCGCGGGTTCTCTCTCTCTCGCGCGCGACTCCCACCGTCCTCTCGACAGCCGACGACTTCGGAGGCTCGTGTGCGCCTGCGCGGGCACCGCAGGCTGCTCCGGGACCAGTCCGTCTCGGCCGCGCCTCGCGGCCTCGTGCACCAATCAGCCGTCGCCTGGAACGTCGTGACGTCTTGGCGCCAGCGCGAAGACGTGCGTGTGGCGGCGGCGGAGGCGCAGCGTCCTCTGCCCCGAATGAAAGGGAAGGTCCCAGCGCCAGCGAGCGAGCGGTTCTGAGCGCCCAGCGGCGAGGAGCCCCCGAGTCCTCCCTCCCCGGCGCCCCGCCCACCCGGGTGAGTGAGTGAGCGAGCGGCCGCGCACACTTGAGGGAGGCGCCGTCTCCGGGCGGCGGAGAAGCCCCTTCCCGGCCTGAGGAGAGACCCCCCCACACACACATCCCGCCCCACCGAGCGCCCCTTCAGCATGAGGAGCCGGCCTGCCCGGGGAACAGGCCCCCGAAGCCTGGCGGGGGCGCGCCCTTCTTGAGGGGCGCACCCCAACCTGCCCCGGGGTGGCTCCCGAAGGGTCTGACGACCCCACCTCACACACACCCGGTGGGATTCGTGCCCTTGTTGCAAGGGGACCCCTGAAACTGGGGGAGGCATTTTCCTCCCAGACTAGACTGTTCCCTCAGGGCCCCCATCCTCTTCTGGCGCTAACATTCCAGCTGCGAAGCGCCCCTGCCTTGCAGGGAGCCCTAGGGATCGATTTCCGCTTGAGGGTCCCACCCCAGGGACACCGCAAGCCAGGGCAGAGGTAATGCTTTCTTCTGAGAGGGGGGACCCTTCTGCCCCACCAAACTCTTCAAGCCAGGGTTTGCCCTCCTCCTGTGAAGTGGATGCCCCACATCATGGCCTGCTCAGACCCTCCACACACACCCTTCCTGGGAACCCCAAACTTTCCTGAAAATAAAACCAAATGATCTGCTGCAGACTTGTTACACCAGCCTCTGTTTCAGTCTCTGCTGTTTTCTATAGCTGTGAGGTACTGGAAAATCCTGTCTGCATATGCCTTGAAGCTGAGATTTTCATGTGCTTAATGATTTTGGGTGCTCATTGTTCAATTAGATACTTTAAAGGGGCTTGATTGGCAGAGGATGGGTGATCTGCATTTTCTGAAAACTAGGCCTCTTAAAGTAATTCCAGTTGAGTACCTCAAATCACCAGTCCCTTGTAAAAATACTCGGCTAAATATTTTTTTCATCTGAATGTATCCAAAATCACTTTTCTAGCACATTTTAAATAAAAAATGTCTAGGCATGTTTCTTTTGTGCGTTTTCCAGATGTCTCAAATTCTGTTACATGTTTTTTAAAAAGTCCAAACAAACCTGTGTTTGCAGAGCATCTCTAATCATGAGGAATCCAGAGTTTTGACAAAACAATTAAACTTCACTGTGGAGAGCATTGCATATAAACTAATCCAGTATTTTGTGTAAGAAATGGCAAGCTTGGGCCTGACTTCAGCTAATAAATAGAGCATGAAGAAAAGCTCTTGAACTTCCTTTCTTATCTATCTTTCCCTACCTCAGTGCTGAGTGATGTTTCATATTTTGGGAAAGAGCCCTCCTTGTTTTTTTCTGAGAGATGTTGAGTATTGGAGAGACTAGAGAGATGAGGGAATTATCTTTTATTGGACCAACTTCTGTTGGGGTGAGGGAGACAAGAGTTCAAGGTACACCGAGCTCTTCCTCTGGTCTGGGAAAGGTACTCAGTGTCACAGTTAAATGCAAAATCGAACAGATAGTTTAGTATATCTTGTTGGCCTTGAATGATCCCTTAGAATATGTGCTGAGTGGCCTGTTAACATCCTTGTAGACATAGGACAAAATTGAGTTAGATTGTTGTAATAAGCGGTAAATCAAGTGTCTTTATTAAGAACGTGATTTTTAGTGTAGCAAAATTATGAATTCAAGCTTTTAAGCTCATCTTTTGCAAGATTTCATGTGAGGACAAGGAGTATGCCTGTTTCACTTTTAGAATTAGTCCTATAAAAGATGGCAATAAAACTAGAGTTCAGGGCTTAGCATAGTTTGTGTAAAAAATCTCTTATAAAAATAAAGATATCAAGAAGGGAAAGGTTATTGAGTACTGTCTTAATATGCATCAATTAAACTGCACAGATTAACGCATTCTGAAGAGTGAATTATAAAAATAATCCCTTTCTGTAGCTAGGAATCTCTTATCACAGTTTTCCTTTTATACAAGTTTTTTGTGAAATTAAGTACCATTGTAGATAGGATTTTATAAGATACGGAGAAGACCGTAGTATTGTATTAGTACAGCTCAAAAAAAAAAAAAGTATACTCATCTGTCTCTGAAAATAGGTTGCTAGTACTGGTATAGGTAGTTGTCTTCTTAGTCAGTGTTTCTATGATATACCTCTGTTACAGGGTTTATAGCGTAACTGTAAATCTTGCTTCTGACTGAAACTTGGCAAGTAAGGTTTCTGTCCAAGGATATATGTACATGTCACTTTTTTTTTTTTTTTGGACAAAACAGTCCAGTTTATAGTTTATTTTAAAAAGTGGATTTGAAGAATATTTTGCTGATTTTTTAATTGTACCAGTTTTGGTGTTCGAGTAGTAGGTTGGTGTTTAGTTGGTAATCTGGATTAAACATTCTTAAACTATTTTTAATAAGAAATTTAAATGGCAAGATTTTAAATGTTTACATTCAGGTTTATGGATCTGTAATGTTGCAGGGAAACTGGTTCTGTTTTCAGAAAATGTAAATTAGCTAAAATAGAGCTAAAAATAAAGGGTTCTGCTTTTCTGAAACACTGTCAAATACATTTCTTATTTGTAAATATTCTATTGAAAATGTAAACCTAGCAATTTTTCTCTACTAAATAGCTTTCTCATTCTTAACCTATGTTAATTAATATACATTCACTGCAAGCCATGGTGGTCTGTGATGTAAATTTATGCAAAAAATATACATGTGAAAAGGATGCCATGTGCACCCTAGATGTGAAGGAAAGGATTTCCAGTACATATCAGATTGTCATATGCTATGAAAACATGTTAATATACATCATGGGTGAACAAATGTAATTTAAAGTCAGGGGTATGGATAAAATACTTCTGGTCCTAATCACTTTCTTCTGTAAGCCCTAAAAATGTATGTATAATGTACAAATGCCTAGGTATACAAAAGACAAATGCAAACAAAAAGCACAAAATTAGAGCATTTTTAGGTTTCCTTTAAAAATGTTTTTGGGAATAAAATCGGATTTTGATAGGAATGTGTTTCCTTTCTGGGCTAATCTTTGCTTTTGGCTGTACTTGCATTTTAAAAATATTTTAAAGTATATTAACAATCATGCCAAATCACAATTTCAGCCAGTTAGTTGCATCTTTTAATTACTATGCTAACAGAGACCTGCTCATTGGAGCGCACATTACCATCATTTTCTAAGCTATAAAAAATACAAAATTACTTCAAGGAGTGAGGTCATATAAACAATAGTACATACCCTATTAACCATATATCTTGTGTGTGTGTGTCTTAGATGCACTGTACAACATAATGCTGCAGGCCAGGTGACTACAACCACTTGTGAAGAATGTATTTCTTTATCAGTAACTTCCAAGAAGCAAAATATTAACGTGAGCAATCATTTTGACTTCCATGGTGGTTATGAATTATTCAAATGTTCCAAAATCTTATAGTTTGCCATTCAAATAGAGATTAAAAGGGAGAGTCTATTGATGTAACAGCATCATTGACATACTTAAAGCCAAATTCTCCATATGATCGTGTGTCTGAATCCTGTTTTAGCCAATGGGACTTTGTGAACACACATCAAAGGACAGAATTTGACTTTAAATTTCTTAAGATACTTTTATAAAAAATGTCATTGTTGCTGCTACAAGAATTAGTTCCTGAATAAGAAAATAAAGTAAGAATAATTAAATTAAATGTAAAAAAGTCAAATGAAAGCTAATCCACAGTGAATACGCTTAGCCTCATATATGTGTTTTATTTATATATAATATAAATTACTGTAAGATTATATAAAAACAGAAGTTATTCTTGCATTTTAAATTGTTACAGTATCTCCAACCCATTATTGTATTATTTATGTGATGCTTTTGAATGTGATCTAAGAACAAAAAATATTTTTATAGTTTCCTACTGTTCTTCTGCAGCCCTTTTTTCTGCTTCCAAAATCTCATTTAGATTTTGAAAGAATTTAAAGAACATTTTTAAATTCTTTCCTTTTTTCAAAAGCTAGCCCTTTTTTCTGTTTAATAAATGGAGTGCACAGTTATCTTATTTTGATTTCTCTTTAGAAGACTATAGTAAGTAATTTTTTTTGTGTTTAACATTTAAGAGCTTTCTGTTGCCACTGCAAGAGGGTGTGACTCATTCACATTGCTTTTTTGTCTAAATCAGCTAAATCTAGAATATGTGCATTCTTGTTACAAGTATGTCACCAATCTAGCAAAATTACTTTATAGTTAAAAATGGAAGTAAGTGAAACAATAAAAACAAGCACTTGAGAGAATACATGCATTTACATTTTGATATACAAATCTTGTATTAACATGGCAAGAAAAATGTTTTTATATTATAACTATGAAAATTTATGAATAACATGAGAATTTAAAGGATCTTCATTAACTGTATTGTATATACAGAGGTATATAAACTTAGCACTATTCCTCAAGTTCCTGGTATAAAAATAGGGAGTGACATTAGTGGCTAGGAAATTGAGGAACTTGCAGCACCTTCAAGAACCATGCAGAGTTGGGCTATGCAAATTTCACCAGTCTGCCACTGTAGCCCAGGTCCTTTTTTTATTAAAGTTCTCAACTATGTTACGGTCTTCCTCATTTAGGTGGGCATCTACTGGAGACGAAGGCTGAGAAACCCATATTCATTGCATATGTGACCAGAACGATACTGAAACCAGATCTTCAGAGAGGAAAAGCAGTAAACAAGCATACTACTTAGGTTCTCTAAATTAGACCATGTTAATTATGTAAATTATAGCATGTTTATATTGTTTTTTTCTTTTAGAGATGTAAAAGTGAATGGACACAAACCTCAACTTTAAAATGGGTCCAAAAAGTGTGTCCTTGAATATTGGGTGTTTTAGGGCCTAAACTTGCAATGAGATCCACATAGGCAGATTGTGTATGAAGCCTCATTGAAGTGGATCCATCTATGTGAATCTCATTGCTGAATTGGGTCCTTGGTGCTGTATTTTTAACCGTGTTAGTTGAAAAACATACTTTTTATGTGATTTATGTGGAGTTTAATTTTAAATGACTTTTCTTAGGATAAGAACAGCTGTTGTCATGCACATATTAAGAATTAGGGTAAGGTTGTGAAAAACAACCATGGATCTTAAAGGGTTTCTATTGCAGCATATTGGTCACACACATTCTCCTCAAACTTTTTTTCATGACTTTAACTAGCCACAATGTATCTGTATAATACCTAAAATGGTAACATTTTATCTTCTCTTCTTGTAAGGACAGTTACTCATCTTCAGCTTTACAAATATGAGTATATTTAAATTCAATACTTATTAGCTTTTATGGATTGTAGCCCAGTTTTTTATTTTTGCTTCTAAAGGCATTCAGTAGAATGGGTTTTATTGTATGCTGAGGTAAAGCTCTCCCTGTACAGTGTGCTTCTGGAATAAATAAATAAAAATATGGAACAAGAGACAATATTGCATCAGGTTTTCCCTAAGAGTCTTAATGATTGCTGTACTTATATTTTTCATTCCCCCTTTCCCTTCCCCTCTCTGTCTTTACATTTGTATACATTTTATAATTTCTCTTACTTTGGGGACCATTGTATGTCTTGCTGCCCCATTCTTATAAAGATTTTGGGAAATACAGATTTTGCAATCTTCATGTTTATTGATATATTATACTCTAGCTGTGTGTATTAGACAAATTACATTCCACTCTGAGATGTTGTGCATGTTTCAAGTATTTTAAGAGAAACACAAAAACTTGAGCACATATATTTAAATAGATTTAAGTTGAAATTAACATCACTATTGGACATTTTTATTCTCTGTAGCATTTGTGAGGACTGAAGTGTCATTCTAAAGCCATTTTAAAAATCATGACAAGCTCAGTTGGACAGAAAAAAGTGTCTTCAAGACAACGGAAGTGTGGTTTTTGTAGGTCTAATAAAGATAATGAATGTGGACAGTTACTGATGTCTGAAAACCAGAAGGTGGCAGCACATCACAAATGTATGGTAAGTAACAGGGAAAAGGAAGTTAAAGCAGTGAGTTGTTAACTAAGTTATGTAAACAAACGAAATCCTGAATAATTTCAGCCCACTTGTGGAAGTGGTATATAAATTACTAATACCACTGTTTTTATTTCAAAATTGTTCCTTTTTACAAATATAATCCGTTACTGGAAACTCTTTAAAATCAAGTTTTGTTTTTACACAACTTGCAGCTTTTTTCATCTGCTTTGGTATCTTCACACTCTGATAATGAGAGTCTTGGTGGATTTTCTATTGAAGATGTTCAAAAGGAAATAAAGAGAGGCACTAAACTGGTAAGTCTGTAATTCTGCCTCTTGAAAATGGAAAAGTAGCATTTTCTTAACTTCTGCAGAGTATGTAATGAAGTAATTCAATGTACTAGTGACATTATCGTATCATACATTTTTTTAAAGAATGTTTTCCCTTTGCTCGTGGACTCTATAATGTAATTGGTAATTCACCCATGGGGGGAGTCATTAAGATGAAACTGGTCATGCATTTTTTTTTAAAGAGGGTAAATCTTAGGGTAGGGTGGTCACTAGCCACCAACAGGTATGCTCCCTTATTGAAATCAATGGGAATTTTGCAGTTGATTTTCAATAGGAACAAGACTGAGCTCTATATATCAAATGAGTAATGATGGGAAGCTTTTTAAAGCAATCAATGAGTTTTTATTTTAATCTTAATGTTGTATAGTCTAATTCAAATATATAAATAGGTTATTTTGGAGATGGTGGATTATTTTTGGAATTACTAAAAAATAACTCAAGTATCAGAGTGGTAGCCGTGTTAGTCTGGATCTGCAAAAGCGACAGAGTCCTGTGGCATCTTATAGACTAACAGAAGTATTGGAGCATAAGCTTTTGTGGGTGAATACCCACTTCGTCAGTTGCAAGTGGGTATTCACCCACAAAAGCTTATGCTCCAATATGTCTGTTAGTCTATATTATGGTGCCACAGGAATCTTTGTCTCTAAAAAATAACTTCAAATCTTAACATTTTCACTAGCACTGTCCTTATGTTATCGGCAAATAAAGATGGTTATAGTGAATGTGGCATAATTTTTCCAATCAAGTTTTAAAACTCATTAACAAAATAAACTTCCTATTCTTTTTTTAATGGGCTGCATACAAAGAGAAATTTCTTAAATTTACTTTTTCTAATCCAGTGCTTCCTATTTAATATTTTCTGACAGATTTTACAATGGAAGCACATTCCAGGGAGCTATGCAAGTGTATCACTGCTCTTTTACCAACTTTTGGTTTTACTGCCAAAATACTTATTGCTTCCATGTTTTAATGATTTAATAGTCTTGGGATGCAGATTTTTCATGAGATGAATATCCTGAAAACTAGTTTAATCATAACCTCACCAAATTATGGGACTGTGATATTAACTGCCATTTGTTTGCAAGCATTACTCAATTTTTAAGGCCAATTTCAGTTTGATATAAGAGCTAGGTATTATAGTGATCATCTTTCTTATCTGGGAGATTGGTTTTGCAGATATTTTCTAAAAGTGATACAATAGAACTAAAACAGTCCTTAAACACTTTCATTTTTTGAGAGAACGGGTATGTGTGTGTGTTTCAAAGAGGTTATACCAGGGATGCTTTAGTTGGAGGCTGAAGTTGCATGATGTTGCACCTCATTATATTTACAGCCTCATCATTAAACAGCACAGTAGTTTGCTTTGTCTTTTTCGGTGTGGAGTTTTATTTGCTCTAATTATATGTTCATTGAGCTATAGCAGTTGGAGACTATAGGTGTGATTGTAGATTTGATATTTATAAAGAGCAGAGTAGCAATGGCTATATGAACCCACAATAAACTTTTTGTCAATTAAGTCTCTTTAAATGGTTTACAAGATTTGTATGTTTAGGATTCATGAGAATATAGATTTTCTTTGTGCTTCTGAATCTTTTTTTGTTCCATCAGTAGCATGTTGGAAGAGGATGGATTCTTAAACACACCATCTTGAGAAACCAGGCACTTGAACTAGGTCCAGGTTTTATATGAATAGGTTAAATGCTTTTGCCCTGTTAAGCTTGAATGTCCACTCGGTGATTGCTTTCCTTTCTTGACTGGTCCTTTTTTGGAAGAAGCAGTAAAGCACTCAATGTGGTTCTCCAAATCTGATAGACATATTGGTAGTTTTTACTAAATTCTGGCTGCTGGGAGGCAGACTTTAAGTAGTTGTCCTCTTTTGGTAGATGTTGCTTCCTAGAAAATGGGCACTGAGGATTTGAAGCTACTTCTGGATGTTAAAGCAATGATGGGAGAAATGCAAAATATTTCTGATGATAGTTGAGGGATTGCACATGATAAGGTAGTAAGATCAGCTTGTTAATTTCCCAGTAAATGGACTGATATGAGGTCATTATTGCTTCTGTTAGCTGTATGTGAGGAGAAACCCTTAAAATGTGGTCTTTTACTGTGCTTAGAACTTTTTGTGTGCCCGATGTACCTAGAGGATTAAACATATTGTTATAAGGCAATCAGATAATAAAAATAATTCCAACAAATGTAAAAATTTATTTCAAAGGCAAATAGATTAATTTAGTATAAAGGTTCTTCCAGTTTGTCATTTCACAGCTTATGTGAGAGTAAATTGTGCCTGTCTAACCTATTTTTTTTTTAATGAAAGAATTAAGATAGTGGATAAAAGGGAGCTGATAAGTTTATTTTGAAAGTGTAAATACATTTTAATAAAGTTGCTCACAAGAAGTTATAGTGAACTTGAAATATAGAGGCTTGATTAAACACCTACCATGGGTTTTTAAGAGATAATGAGTTTTTAAGATTAGGAGTAATGGAACAGTATGAATAGAGCAGTTTTCTCAATTTGTAGGGAGGTAAATAGCAGGATGATCCAAGATTCAGCTCGTTTTTTGTTTTATTCAGTTAACTTTGTTAACACTATGAGAGATGGGATAAATAATGGTGTTACAAAACTTGCTAGTGGCACGTTTATTTAGGTTAGTTAAGACTAAGAAGAATTGGAAAAACTGTAGAAGACCTGATAAGCAAGGCAGTTAGGCATGGGTAATTTTACGCTTCATAGTCTTATGCAAGGTAATGCATTTTATAAGGAACAATTTCAACTGCTCATATATGCTGATGGGGTTTGAATTAGTTATAACCTTTCAGGAAAAAAATTAGAGACATAGCTCAGTAAACATACCTCTGAATCACTTAAAACTCATAAGAGTTTAAGCAGTGTTAAGCTAGAAAAATTAATGAATATTAATGGAATTAAAAAATTGATTATAGTCTTCCCCTTTAATTCAACACATGAAGGGCCATGAAAATGTTAAAAGCATAAGAGGTGTTTCTCAAATGAGACAATTATGAAGTCTAGTGTCAAGTGTCTATCCTTGGAAAAGGAAGAGTAAAGCAATAGCCCTCTATATAGCTTTTTCTACAGCCTAAAAGCAAAAAGGTGGTGGTATTAATACAAATAAGAGAAATTCCTTTTGTGTACCATAGTGTCATGGAATATGACTGAAGCAAATTATCTGAAAGAGTATTAGACAGCTGTAGGGGGAAAAAGAGAGGCAGCTGCAGTTAACCAAGGTAAAATTTCAAGCATTCAGCCCTTATGCTTCAGGGAATAAACAGATTTGCTAGCTGAAGTCAGTAAGAAAGTCCCTTTTCTCTCTTTTCATAGTATAATCCACAGTTGATCAGTGTTGGGTATAGTATAGTTGGAAGCATAACATCGAGTGAAAAATTAAGTTTGTTCTTGTATGGCACTTCTTACTTAGCTAAAGTTATTGGATTATTTTTCCACTGCATTAATAATTAAGATAAAATCATACTGTTATATTTTATAATTGAGTAGCCGACATCTATCTCGCCTTTTAAAATTAATTAAAAATGACACTTGGGGAAAAATGCGGATAAAGACCGTATAACTAAATACATTGCTCTCAGTAACACCATCTGTTTGGTGAAGAGGGGAGTAACTTTATGCCTGTTAGTTCCAATTATTTTTAAAGCCAAGTGTATTAAACTGCTGCTAGCATGAGTTCAATTTTTCTTTTTCTATTATAGATGTGCTCTTTATGCCATTGTCCAGGAGCAACCATTGGTTGTGATGTGAAAACGTGTCACAAGACATATCACTACTACTGCGCATTGCATGATAAAGCTCAAATAAGAGAGAAACCCTCACAAGGCATTTACATGTAACTATTCTTTATCTGTCATGTTTCTGTTTGTATTTATATTTCACCCTCTTTGTAAAACTATTGTTGGAATACAAATATTTTGGATTTTACAAAAAAAAGTTATAATGGCGAATATGGAGTTTAATGTAAGATGCTAAACATTTTTATGGCAAAATTGGAATTTTAGAGTCTTATAAATGGGGTGAAATGTACTGCTATTTAAATTAAACTAAATGAGCTCTGAATCATGACTTAACTGACAGTTTTCAACTACTTTGTTTATAGGATTTTATGCCGAAAACACAAGAAAGCAACACGTAACTCTGAAGGTAAAAATTTTCAATGTAATCCCCTCCCCCTTTCTTAGGCAGATACTTTTATTTACATTTTACACAAAATTTAAGATGTAATGTTTTAGGGCAAATTAGATTGGACTAGAATTAGATGCGTTTCTGAAAGAGTGACTTTAGAAGCTGAACATATATAGGGAATTTGCTTATGATGATAAGATGCTGAATGTTAGGCATCTGGTTTGAAAAAAAAAGTTCTGATGCTAATAAAGACTCTATGAAGGTAATGTCTTTCCTCTTGGCAAGAGAGGGTACCTTTTAGGAAGAATCTGATTTGTATGTTCAGGTAAGTATTCTACATCTTAAATGTGTCAATTTTGTGAGGCAATGGCTATATCTTACGCTGTTCGTAACCAAATCCTACAAAACAGCAGTATTGCTTTTAACTGTTGCAAGGTTAAGCTTTAGGTCTTCTTCGTAATATTCCTGATAATTTTGTCTTAAAAGAGATCTGGTATTATGTATAAGGGGTTGATCAGATTACCCTTTGAAATGCTCCCTTTGGCTATTTGACCAATGAGTTGATTAACACAAGCAGTTGCATGAAATCACTTATGCAGCCATCTTATAATTGAGAGGAGACTGTTGGAATGGGTGAGGCAGTTGGACAATACATTAAAAATAGCTTTAATATGTTGTATGGTCTTTTGACATTCAAAACCAATTGTGGAATTGCGTGGTGGTATTTTTTGCCTTTTTTTCTATCGTATTTGAATTTGGGTAAGTAGAAATTAGTTTACCTTTGTATCATTCTAAATTGAAATGTGACCTCAAAGTGGCACAATGAAGAAATGTTACTGGGTCTTTTAGTGATATTTTTGGGTCTCTTGTAAATTATTATTTTGTTTCTGCCAAATGCATTTTATTTAGCATACACATTTTGTGGCATTCACATTAAACAATTGTTATTAGAGATTTGATTTAATCTCCCCCCAAATCTTTTTGCACAGTGTAAATCAGAAACTACAGGATAAAATAGGATTTTTGTTATCCAGTTACTACTAAATATCGTAGTGCACTCTGCATGTAACATGCACTGAACTATGACTTCTGCAACTAACAAAAGGTTTATTTAAGGAGACTGGAGAAACAGCATAGAATTTGTATTAATAGTTAATGGATTTAAAATAGATTAGATCCAGGTTACTTTAGTGTAGTTTGGTGTCTTAACTTCTGTTTGGTTTTTTTTTATAAACGGTATTGTAGGATGAAAACTCTTAGGGAAAATTTTTTAAAAGAAATTTTAGACAGACACACAATG
The DNA here is from genome assembly GCA_032164245.1 of Sternotherus odoratus. NCBI lineage: Eukaryota > Metazoa > Chordata > Testudines > Kinosternidae > Sternotherus > Sternotherus odoratus. Next base: position 82,511,290 of record JAVMKO010000009.1, on the reverse strand, counting down.
TGTGTGTGTGTGTGTATATATATATATACACTCACTGTTGGGTCATAGCTATTGCATCTATTGAAAAAAACTAATTGTGGTCTTAATCCTGCAAGTTGTTTCATGGGAGTGGACCTCTGCGCTTTTGCAAAGCTCCTTGCAGGGCCATGGTCTTTGCTAGTATTTCAGAGTCTGCAAGAGCTGTTTCTGCCTATTCTAATATGTCCCCTTTTACTGTGAGAAGCATTAATTTATATTAATTGTATTTTAATATGGATATTTCTATTGGAAAGGACATGGAAAAAATTACTGCAGAAGAGAAAGAGTTGTGTTTTCAAATAACGATTGCAGTTTAAAAAAAACACAAAAGCAGCGTTCTCTAACTGAAACCTATTTTAAAAATAAAAGCTAACTGAGTTGTTGAAGACAAAAAAACCCTATATATCTTGTTGAGATTTTCATTTTTCACTCCATTGAATTAAAATGGAGGAGTTGGGCCAATATTATTTTGCCATAGTTTCTGTGTTCTTTCTAGCTAGGGTCCCAAGTTTGAAAATCAGACATTGTCTCTTTGTTCTCAGGCTTCTGGGGACTGACTATATGCTATATTGACAAAACAGTACTCTTAGTTATAGCTTGTGTTTTGGTAGCGCCTACCAAGCCTAGGGCCTGTTTTTCTAGGTAGTGTACAAATATAACAAAATAAGCACATCTAATCTCTGGCGAGGAAACAACTTACTATGCAACATTTGGTATGCTGCTAGATACTCGTATCCTGAGACATAGTTGCCATGTCTTCAAAAGCATGAGATATCAGGTGGTCCACAGCACTCTGAGAAGGGGATTAAAGGATCTCCTATTTTTACTATTTAAATGCCGATATTGTACTCAAGACTGGAATAGGCACATATGGAGTCTGTCACAAAAAGACATGGGACAGTGTGAAGCCCAGAAGAGTGTTTCTTACATATTTGGTTGCCTTATTTTTCGTGGCCAGCATGGAAAAAGTGAACGTCAAGGAGAGAGTTGAATGTGTAGAAGGAAGCTAGGGCTTGGCACACTAGAAAAAGACAAATAGAGAAGAGTAAACAAATTGGACTAAAGAATCAAATGCTGTTATAATAACTTTTTTGTCATTTATTTTGTTTTCATGAATTCCACTCTTGGGGTTGTTTGCATACAGATTAGCATTAGCTGTTCTGGTAATCATGTGCCTCATAGGTTGTGTGGGCACTGGGAGTGAAAGTGAGATGTGAAGGAAGGATCTGAGCCCTGCCTCTGTGGCTGGGTTTTTGCGGGAGAGGGGTTTGATCATGTAGAGCAGTTCTGATTGTGTGTCCTAATTTAATTGCAGTAGTTCATTTATTTTTGTTGGCTCTTTTGAAGTGGCTGTTGGAATAGACTATTTTTAATAGAATAGTTTCTCATTTGGGTCAGGTTTAGACAATCAAGAATCATTGGAACTTAAATTCTGTGGACAGTGCTGCCCCACAATATCTGTTAAGGTCCGCATTTATTCTTCCTACTTTACCTAGAAAATGGTCGGTCTATTTGGAGTTCTTGCTAAAGCCTGAGAGGTATGGTATCTGTTAACAATTCTAGGTTGGTGGGCCAATAGCTGTTAAAGACCAATAATATGTTACTGCATACTAAGTCCTCCTCCCCTGTCTGGAGGAATGGTATGCCAGCCAGTACCTGTTGGGGAAACGTTTAGTTTGTTGCACAGAGATTTGGCTAAATGACTTACATTAACATTTATTGAAGTTGAACAGCTAAAAACCTGTTCACCCTAATGCACATTTACTCTGATGTCCAAATCTCTCATGAAGCCAAAGAGGGGCAAGAATTCATTATGCTGAATGCTTCCCTATTCCCCAGGACCAATTCATGAGTTAATGCAAGATCTCATTCATTTAATGTCTGGGAGGAGATGCTGAAATTACTCCTGAGGGCATTTTGCATCAAAAAAATTAAATTCTGCTCACAATATTTTAAAATTCTGCAAATGTTATTTGTCAAATAAATATGGAGGTTCCAGCATGGCATTGGGGAACACAGGCCACTAGTTGCACAGAGGTGGTAGATGACTGTGCAGCTCTCCATTCCCCCCTGGGGAGAGCTGGGGGAGTGGGGTGAGGATTCACGTGCAGCTGGTTGGGCTCGGAGTGGGGAATCCAGGTGTGGGTTTCATTTCTCTCTTTGCTTAGAAATTTTTATAGATCAATCTTTTATCTATAAAATAAAATCCAACCCCAAATTAAACATTTTGTTCAGGAAACAGTGGATTCTGGGGTGGTTTTCTTTTCTTTTCAGAGCCCAACATCACATGGGAGTTGCTATCATTGTTCTGTTCGGCTTGTAAATGTGATCTTAGCATTTCATTAGTTGAATTGTTACGAAACTTGGCACAATTGTATTTATTTTTTGAGAAGTTTGGAGCTGAAGTTGACTCATACTTATTTTCCTTCATTAGTTGCAATTTTGGTCAGTCATTTTAGTTGTTTCTATGGTGTAGTTGAAAAATAATTTTTCTTTAGTACCTTATATTTGCAGCTCTCCAAGTGAACTGGGAAAACTAAGAGACAGAATTGGTGATGGGCTCAAGTCACTCATTAAGCCAGTGTCAAAGCCATAAATAGAACCAGGATTGTCAGTTGTATGCTTTTACTCTCGGGGCAATTACAGCTCCTTCAAATGTTAAACTTTTATCATTCTTAAATTAATGGAATTATTATTGATACTCTACTTCATATTGGATAATCCGTCTGATCTTCCTGCAAGTTTGTTCCTTGTCTGAAAATTCTGACCTGCAGCCCCCTTCTATCCTAACCCTACTGCCCCTCACTCCTGACCCACAGGGGACTGCGGGTAGAATCCTTCACAGTCTACTTCTAGAAACAGTTAATACTTTCAGGGCATTATCGTAGGTGTCCACTTGCTGTATGCTACTGATATTCTAATTTATGCAGCCAACCCACAGATATCACTACTACTACGTTGCAGAGAAGTACCTGGTCTTGCATAAAACTGGGACAATACTTATGAGGTGCTTGTGTTCTGTTCCAGGAACATTCCTAAAGTAAAACTTACTGAATATCAGTACGTACTTAAGTACCTGGTTGTGAATGTCCTCAAAAATAAGAAAAAACTTCCAGTAATTTAACTCTCCTTTCTGAATCTAGTCAAGAGCTTTCTCAGAGGAATTCCTTGCCAATAACCTTGATTGCTAGTATTACTATAAAGATGGTAAATTTACCCCTTCATTCCAGAGTATGAACCAGTTTTTTAAAAGTGCTCAGCATGCCAATTAGAACAGTAGCTACTGTATCCTGAGTTCTTCCGAAAATCCGGCCCTATACCTTTGATATGTTGTTGAGTTGTGATTTTTAAACATATTTGTTTATTGGGACCAGTGGGCAAAAACGAATTCTGGTATCTTTCAATTCCCTGAATGGAATTGTCTTAACCTTCCAAAATGTACTTATTGAACTGATGAGGAATATTTCAAGCAAGGAACACCTACATCTCATTCCTTTTACATCTGCTCCATAGTAATAAAATGGAGCATAATAAAAGAGGCCATCTGACTGTACACATTGTTAATGTTTGGAACAGATGCTTCGGTCAGAAAATGAAGTGTCCATAATTACCACAGTTGCTGCATCCAAAGCTCTCAGAGATTTAAGGAGAATGGTCTTTCCACAAATGGAAATCTAAAGATTCCTTTAGTCGTCATGCTTTTTATTTCTTTGGGTCAAATATGAAGTTTGGAATCTCACGTAATTCAGGGAGTTGAGTGAGGGAAAACATTTCTGTAGAAAACCCATTCAGAAATAGCACATTGTGTACCAAAGCAATAATTTTATTCCATGCTCTGCATAAACCAGATGCCAATATGTCTTTGATGTTTTTTCTTGTTGGCATCAGATTTAGACAATGTTCTGATTAATCTGGGATAAGATTTGTTTTAGTCAGAAGTATTTCTTGACACAGCCTCATTTTCTTTGTCAGGCACATACTAGACTTTTCACCTCATATAGTTGTTTCACTATGCACACACTTCTCTAGTCGCATATAAAAACCACAATGGCATCCTAACTCACAAGGTCTGGTCCTCTTCTCTTTCCATGCCTACTGCAGAGAGGCTGCATAATCTTTTTGCAGAAGACAAATAAGGCCTAACTCACCAGAGACACCTTGTATCTCTTGATGACTATTTCTCTAAATATGTCCCCAAAATGTCTACATGTTCTTATGTAAAAAAGCAGTTAGTTACTCTATCCTAGAAGTCTGAACAAACATCCTCATAGCAATTGTTTCAATAGTCTGATTTGCAAGGGCTTCTCCCTGTGGAAAAAGTCCACTCAATAACTAGAGGAAAACAATCTTTTACCTTGATATTTGAACAGTGCATTGTGTTTGTGGAAGATTTTATGTAATTCTTTCAGTCTGAACCTGTGACGCTTTTTATATTGAACTCATCACTGTGGTATGAGTGCCTTCAAATAGTGCATTAAGCAATGAGACCACACATCTGTCACATGCTGTTTGTACTCATCCTCTCCTGAGAGGGACAAGTGTGTGCAGTGGAGTGTCTTGTTTTAGTAGGTTCTTTTAAATTTATTTTAAAAAATACGTGTTGGTGTGTGTGTTAAGGAAGGCAAGGTCAAAAAAATGTGTTGCACTTGGATTGGGAAATAGTGAGATTTGTGATTATCCTTAGTTTGTGGTAGAGTTAATTTCAAAGTCTCCAAACAGTCCTGGTGAAGGATCTGTCTTTCACACAGCTGAGGTTTACTTTTACTGCTGAGAGGTCCATTGTGCAAGAGGAGCGAAGTTGTCACCCATAGTCTTAATCCCAGAGTTTGACACTTTTAGGTACAGTAGAACCTCAGAGTTACAAACTTTACAAACAGCAGCTTTACAAACTGACCAGTCAGCTACTCATCTCATTTGGAACCGGAAGTACACAGTAAGGCAGCTGCAGAGAGAGAAAAAAAAAAATACAGTACGTACTGAGTTAAACAAACTACTTTAAAAAAGGGGGATGGGTATCATTTTTCTTTTGCATAGTAAAGTTTCAAAGATGTATTAAGTCAATGTTCAATTTAAACTTTTTGAAGAACAACCATAACATTTTGTTCAGAGTTATGAACATATTAGGAATTGAGGTTTTCTGTAACTGAGACTCTCTTTTTGTATCCTTAGCCTAGGCCATGGAACACTTTGAAGATAAGGACCAATACCTTGAACTTGATTTAAAATTCTATCCAGAGTCAGTTTAGAGAGTAGGATGTGTTGTTCATAGTAGCCTGTGTTGCTGAGGAGACTGTGCTGCAGCCTTTTATAGTAGTTGGAGGTTCCAAAAGTGCTGAAGGTTTCATGCCCAAGTATATTGCATTATTGTTGTTGTCTAGCCAAAAGATCATGTAGGCATGAATAACTGAGGCCAGCTCTTGTTTGCCATGATGGGATGGAGTCTCCTAGCCAACTGGAGATGATAGAAAGCATTCCTCACAAATATTTCAGTATGAGAGCTCAGGGTCAGAGAGAAATCCAAGAGTACTCCTAGACTATAGACTGAAATGACCATTTGTGGATGTGAACCTTCAACCAAAGAAGACTATACTGTGCCTGCAAACCCCTCTAAATACTTCCCTCCAGCATCACCTCTATTTTGCTCAAGTTCAACTTCAGCCAGCTATTCTTCATCCATGAGCTGATCTCACTGAAGCATTGGGCTGTCAAGTTGGTAGTGGTGTGGTTACGTATGATGGAGGCATAGCTTTGTGCCATCTGTGTATTGCTGGCACTTGAATCTGTGTTGTGACTAGTAGTTGTACGTAGATATTGAAAAGGACTAGAAAGAGAACTGATCCTTGTGGAAGCCCACAAGTGAGGGGCCTCTGATGGGGATGCATGCCATCATTACTTGTTGGGAGTGTCCTTTCAGGAAGGACTCAAATCATTTTAACACATTGCCCTAGTCTGCCACCTCTCTGAGGTGAGTCAGCAGTATCTCATGGTCAGCAGTGTCAAACTTTACAAAGAAAGCGAGGAATACTTGTAGCACCTTAGAGACTAACTAGTTTATTTCAGCATAAGCTTTCGTGAGCTATAGCTTATGCTGAAATAAACTAGTTAGTCTCTAACGTGCTACAAGTATTCCTCGCTTTCTTTATGGATACAGACTAACACGGCTGCTATTCTTGAAACTTTACAAAAGCATCCTTAAATTATACGTAGCAATAATCTCAAACACTTCCGAATATAAATGTTGTTCAGACTATAAATTATTTTGGTCAAGGCTCATGTCATTACTGGTTTCTATGAGGAATCTAGTATATTTGAAAATATAAAATAGTAATTGGATGTACAGATGTGGAATTTTAAGCCTTTTCCCCTGAAAATCTCTCTGCTTTAGAATCATATTGATAGTTTCCTCTTATCTGGTCTTTCTCTGTTATCAAAAAGATTTCCTGAAAATAAGCAGTTGAACATTTTCATCTGCAATTTTGCATCACTTATAGATGTAACACTGCTACCTTGTGATTTGTCTTCACATTCAAATACTTACTTTCCACTATTTTGATGTCCGTCTCTCCTAATTTATCCTCACTAGTATCTGTGGAAGCAGTCACAGTCTCATTACCAAATACAGCTGCAAAGAACTGATTTGTTTTTCTGCCATTTCTTTTCCAGTAAAAATAATTACATTGTCACCTTGTGGTTCTTTTATTTTCAGCCTCTGATATTTTAAATAATATCTTACATTATCATCCTTAGCTATCATTTAGTTATTTTTGTTTTCTTAATTTAAACTCCTTTTATTTTGTAAAACTTAATACTGACTTGCTCTGATTTCTAGAAACCCTTCTTTACTTGTAATGCACTTTAACAATTTTAATTCAAAATGTGTATAATTTGTATAGACTTAATAAAAGCACACACTGAGACATCTGCACAATATCTAACTTGAACCACATGTCTGCAGTACCACTTTCTAAAAACTCTACCAGTTTTGCTTAGTACCATCCTTATTTTATCATCTTGAGTCTTTTCCTACCGTGTAACTTGCTCTGCTGTGCTATGTATTGCAGTGCAGATCCCTCTTTGGTAGTTTAGATATAGTAGCGTTAGCCTCCACTTTACATGTCCTCCTTTTTATTGGTTTGTGTCACCATCTTAAAATTACTTTAATATAGTTAGTTTGTGTTAACACTAGGTTTTAAAGAAGGGGAGGAAATCCCCAACATAATTCAGGATGACACAATAAAGAATAAACTAGTAAATGTCCGCCTCTTCAGTAGCATGACTCCACATTACAACAGGAAAAATTTTCAGGACCCAGTTTCCTTCTACCCATAACAAAAGGGACACTCCCTCAACCTCTTAAGAATTGGAACCTCCAGGCTGGCAACCCATGGAGTCGACTGTTAAATAAATCCACCTTTTATATTACTTGATACTGATAGTGGAATTCTAAGCTACAAATATGGGACTCGCTCACTCCTGGATTTTGTCATAGCTGATCTGAAGTTAGTATGTTCTTGATTTTAAAATATTTTTAAATGCCTCTGAAAATGCAGAATGTCTTCTCTGGAATATGTTCTGAGAGCACACACTGGGTCAGGTGTGTAAGACTCACTTCTTCAGATACAGCATTCTAGGTACTTTTTGAGGGCAGCTTATCACATATAAGAATTTATTATGAAAGGCTAATGGGGCGGGGGCGGGGGGGCAGGTGAAGAACATCTAGGGAACCTTAGGGGATTTCACAATATGGGTGGGGCCCATGATAAAACTTCATATGGTCAGGGAGGTGTTGAACAACTTTTTGTGTTTCCCTTAGTTCAAGCTGACATGAGAAGTTGGAAACACCCAACCATCAGATGCCAGGGAAACAGGGTAAGCTTGGCAGTGGGCTTGAGGGGAGGGACAGGGCACAAACCAAATTGTCTATTAAATAGTAAAGACTGTCCAAGGCGCTGTTGTGTTAAACCTGGTTGCAGGTTTTTATTTTCTGTACTGTTAAACTAGTTCACAGTGCTGTTAAGAGAGAAATGGTAATTTTTCCAAGGAATCAGTCTTGAAACCTACACAGATGCAGGAGCTTGTGCTAAGGTCCCTTCAAAATCAGTCCCTAGGTTCACACTATTTGTAGGATTGGGATTTAAATCTGTTTTGGATTTTTTTATTTACTTTGTTTTCCCCTTTCCTGAAGGTGGATCTATGTGTGGATTTCAGTCAATTCTGAACTTTGTTGGAGTTACTGGTTTTGGGGCAGAAAGGGCTATTCTTTGAGGGCAGTTGAGGATTCATATGGTATATTAATAATACAATTTAAAAATTATGGTCTAATTACTGTTTAAATCTTTAGTATTAAAACACTATTACAAGAGAGCAAATAAAGTACAAAAATAAGTGTTCCAGAAAGGTTTCTGTCATGGGCCTGAGAGTTACATGATGAAAACCAACTTTTTATAAATGTTCATTTTCTTTTAATTATTGATAGTTCTGTTTTCAGCACTGACAATAGTGAGCAGAGCAGTGTCCCAGAATAGTTATTGGGACAAGTATTTATGTTAATTATTGGGGCTAGAGTAGTGGTGGGCAAAGCTTTTGGCCCGAGGGCCACATTAAGGTTGAAAACTTGTATGGAGGGCTGGGTCAGGGAAGGCTGTGCCACTGCAAACAGCCCAGCCACTCCCTCTATTCAACCCCCTCCCAAGACCCCCCCCCCCAACCCCCTCCCAAGACCCCCCCCCTAGCTAAGTCCCTCTGCTCCTCGTCCCCTGACTGCCCCCTCCAGAGATCCCACAACACTAACTGCCCCCCCGACCCTACCCTCTTCTCAACTCCTCCTGCTCCCTGTCTGCCCCGACCCCTATCCACGCTGCCGCCTCCTGACAGACCCCCACCCCCACCCCAGGACTCCCATGCCCTATCCACCCTTCCCCTGACCGCTCCCTGCCCAGAACCTCCATCCCATCCAACAGTTCCCTCTCCGACCCCTATCCACGCTGCCGCCTCCTGACAGACCCCCACCCCCACCCCAGGACTCCCATGCCCTATCCACCCTTCCCCTGACCGCTCCCTGCCCAGAACCTCCATCCCATCCAACAGTTCCCTCTCCTCTAATGGTCCCCGGGACTCCCTGTCCCTTAGCCAACCCCTTCCCCACCCTCCCGCTCTGCCCCCTTACCACGCTGGTGGGCCTGCTGGCGTTGCACATGCTGCAGTGTTCTCCCGGAGGAGCGGGCAGCCCTGAGCAGCGAGCTGAGCTCCGGGAGAGCAAGAGGGGGGGCCGGAAGCAGCCTCCTTTGTGGGAATTCAGCTGTGCTGAGCTCCAGAAGAGCAGGGAAGGCGGGGGCAGACCAGGAGCAGCCTCCCCCGCCGGAGCTCAGGCGGGCCGGTGGGGACGGTCTCGCGGCCCGTAGTTTGCCCACCCCTGGGCTAGAGGGTGAAGTTAGAGGTGGAAAAAAATTGTCTGACAAGCAATTATTGAGGGTAATCAAGATTGAAAAATATTGAGGGACTCTGGTAAAACTTAACAAAGCAATGCGAATGGACAGCATGATGGCAGGTGAAATCCAGGGTAGACAAGTCTGCGTTGGAAGGAAGAGTTTGAACTTTTCAGACCCTGATATTATTACAGGGACACCAATTTACACATCTGTATGATTATTTTTTTTACCTACTTTTACAAGAAACACCTATTACTATAAGTGAAAGATTTAAGGTTAGGATTTGGAAGACTTCAGTATTTTACTGGAGGATCCAGAATTACATTCATGATAGGGACAAGATAAAATATGGATCTACTCTTTAGAGGAGCATTTCAAAAGGATAGAACTCAGTTTGTCACACCCAGTCTGGAGTGTGATGATCCCTTTGGGTTTCATCACTGCATAACCATATTGATTGTGGACATTTCACAGTTAACCTGAAATGCAAAATAAACTAGGCTAATATGGCAGTCATCTTTTGTGGCTATCAAACTGCTCTTTAACAATGAAAATGTTAGATTGTGCTATGAAACACAATTAGGTCCTGATTTTTTTTATTGTATATATGTTATATACACATACATACACAGAGGCACGTTGTTATGGCATGTGTTACACGCATTTAACTTGCATGATTTCCGCTTTACGTGGTCGACCGAAAAAAAAAAAAAAAAAGTAAGGGAAAACTAAAAATATAAACAGTCTTTAGAGCAGGCGATTTCACCTGCCATTGAAGTCAATGGGGTTTGTCTATACGCGGTTTCCGCTTTATGCAGAAACCGCGGAACCGAACCCTCGCGTAAAATGTGACATGCCTGTATAAAAGAAAATGTGGTGCTCTGTTGCCCTTCTGTATCTTCAACAGTGGAATGCGGCATATATTCTTGCTAAAGAGTAGTTTGTAGTGTTGTAGCTGTGTTGGTCCTAGGATGAGGCACACAAGATGTGGATGAGGTAATGTCTTTTATTGGATCTGCTTCTGTTCGTGAAAGAGACCAACTTTTTCTGTGTAGTTCGAAAGCTTGTCTCTTTCACCAACAGAGGTTGGTTCAATAAAATATTACTTGCTAAAAAGTAGGTCATGCTGAGCTTGATTGAGTCATTACGTTTACGTAGAAGTTTGCGAAAAATGTGTATTGTTGATAAACCCTCGCAAATCTAATGCAAATTGATTTACAGAAACTTGTGAGAATTAATAGTTTCTCAAATTTTGGCCTCTATCAGAACATACAACAGAAATGCTTTTAAGGCTTTATATTTGATCTTGTATTTAACCTGTGGTGGAAACGTGGATTAGTCTTTTTCTCCTGAATTAAGAGAAATGCTAGTGTCTAGTTCTGTTGGAGATGGGCAACAGCTACAGCAGGAAGGGTAGGATAGGAATGGTTTATATATTAAGTCTCATGCCAATGGCTTTGTCATCTATGCTAGATTATGATAGCAGTGGGATATATCCAAGGGTTAGGAATGAATCTTTGTAAGACTTGGTTAAGAACATTAGGTTAACCATCAGGGTAGACTGACATGCAACTAGCTTTCATCATATCCTAGGACTGGGGGGGGAAAAGGTGGTATAAATTGAAATCTTCTGATTTGTGTTAGCGTTTAGTCCTAAACGGGAATATCCTGCTTAAATATTGAGGCTAGGGTACCCTGGTGATAGATGCCCTGTAATGCCTAAATAAAAAGAAACACTACATTTGTCACTATTGTATAAAGTAGGAGATCAGATCCTCTGATTTTGGATTCCATTCCACTTAGGTGTTCATCTACATCTTAGTGTTTTTGGCTTGTGAAGAGTAGCTTGTCTAGCAATGTGTACAGTGCATGGTTCCACAGAAAAATCCAGCTGTAGAATCTGTATTTTGGTTTTCTATAAAAAGACTGATTTTATAAATGGCTGACTATCAGTAAAGTTCTTAGGAACTGAGAACAAGATCTGGCTATTTAATATTAAGTGCAAGTCAGTTGGGCAACAAAGTAAAGGTGCCACGGGACTTTGTTACCTCTTGCCTAGGTCTGTGTTAACTACACATGTTGAATAATCAAAGGATGTTCAGTGTTTGACTATATCTGGCTGAAGCAATTCAACATTTAGGCTGATGTTTTCCAAGGAGCCAAAAGAAGTTTGATGGTTAATTCCTTTAGGCCCCTTTGAAGAACCCAGGCTTACTATATAACTCATGATTTTTAAAAGTTTAGTACTTTATCATTTTAAGGGAACCTTTACTTGTAAGTTCTTCTGGTAAAGCAGTTATAAGATTGAGCTGCTGAGAACAGACACTACCCATATGTCAAGAGAGGAGGATCAAAAACTGTAAAGACCTTGAAAATCCAACATTAACCAGCTTTAACAAATTTCTGTTAATACATAAAATGTCTATTTATAGAAACCACTTAAGTCTGTAATATTTCCACTGTCAAGAAGTTGCTCTCCAGCTAACTGATTGCTGCCACTAGCAGTAAACTTAAAAGTATGTTGTAACTAAAATGTTATATTCAAATCTGTTTTATAATTTTTTCATGGAGATAAATAATTCTTGCAGTTCTAAATGTTAATTTCACTGGAATGACCAAAATGTGTGAAATTTCCTTTTAAATAAGCTGTGAAGATTTCAAGCATTAAAGCAAGGAGAGAGGCATTCCTTAGTGAATGGCTTAAGATAAAATTACTTACATTGGTGTTTGCTTCTCATTTAAAAAAAAAATCAAATTTCATTCTGGCAAAGAACACTTGTTGACTCAGAATAGTAGTTCAGCTGTTTAATAGAGGGCAGCAGGTTACCTTGAAGAAATTAGGTTACCAGTGGACTTGGTCAATTCTTGCTTTCAGCTCCCATTACTTTCAGTGGGAGGATTAGCATGGGTATCTAAAGTCAGATTTTAGCCCTGAAATGGGATGTTGACATAACGTTAAATGCATTGTGTTTGATTGTAAAGAAACTTTAAACATTTTAGATGATAGCTTTTACAGATGTATTCGATCTCACACACACATACATATATATATATAAAATATGATGGATGGTTGAAGATTGTAAAACATTTTAATGAATTGGAAATAAATTTTTATAAACATGGGTAAGAAAAATAGTAAGAACCATTTATCATTTTTTCTATATACTTTTTGTAAAAGTTTTCATTTTGAGATTTACTTGTTGTTTTCTAATTTCTAAGCAGATTTAGAAGAAGGTGTTAATGAACATGAATTGGAACCTTCTCCTCCCAAAGGAAAAAAGAGGGGTCGGAAGGGGAAGCCAAGAAAAACAAATCTCAAAGGGCAGTCAGAAGACACTAGATCTACATCCTCACATGGCACAGATGAAATAGAAAGCAGTTCCTATGTAAGCAGTAACTATAAATATGCTAAATTTCTTAATTTCAAAGAAACTTCCTTCTAAAGATTTTGATTAAAACTGGCATTTGGGTCTCCAGCTGGTGGCCAGAGACTTGTTAAAATATGACCTTACTTGGAACCCAACAGTATATTTTAGTAAAATGTTTTTCTTTCAGAGAGACAGGTCTCCCCACAGAAGCAGTCCCAGTGATACAAAACCTAAATGTGGATTCTGTCATGCAGGTGAAGAAGAAAATGAAGCTAGAGGAAAGCTTCATATATTTAATGCCAAAAAGGCAGCAGCACACTATAAGTGCATGGTAAGTAGAATATCTGGGTTGGTGTGGAGTTTGAATTTTTCTGAACTGCCCTTTTATAGGATACATTGTTAGTACAGTGCCCTAACATGTAGTTATGTATTAATACAGCCTGTGCTTCCAGTAATTTCTGTCATCCCCTTAAGAGGTGAGCAGTTCATTTATTTTCACCAGCAGCGCTGTTGATGAAAGTTGATGATGTTTAGAGAATTAGCTCAGGTAGACTCTTCTCTTATTAAAAATAACCCCATTGTACCTAGGTGCATGTACACATAATGTTTAAAAAATAAAAATATAACTCAATAACAGTAAATTTTAACTAAACGATTGCACCCCGAAATACAATACTAATGTCCTCTGCCCACCCCCCAAAAAAGCCTGCGGAAACAGATGAGCTTTGCACAATGCTTTGAAGATCAGTTGATTCAGGCTGTGTCAAAACAGATGGGGAAGTGACTTCTGGAGTCAGTGGCTCCCCACTGGAAACTCCCTCCTTCTAAATGATTGCATCTAGGGAACTATTAGCTCATCTGTACTAACTGATCTGGAAGAAGGTGAGCAGAGAATGCAGTTTTTCATATGGCTAAGTCCTTGATTCAGGTGGGGCTCTACAAAACCAAGTCCACAACTTGAATTGTACTTGGAAATGAATAAGTAGCCAGTGCAGCTGGTAGATTTTTATTTATATATATATAAAAGTCAAGTGGTGTATGTATGTATGTATGACTGCGAAGTCCTCCCGCACCGTTTGAGCAAGAGACTTGAAATTTGGTACAGTGAGGGGTCTTGGGGTCTAGATGCTGGTAAGGGTCGAAAAATTTTCGGATCTCACCTCTGACGCCCCCCAGGGGTGAAAGTCTTTCAGGGCCAATCACATCGGCTGGGCGGTTAGGTGGTGATGATGTCATAATACCCCCCCTCCAACAGACACCTCACTCGCTCAGCTCACCCCTCCCTCCTCCAACGGAACCCCGGAGATCCCTCAGTTCTCTGCCCCTCCCCCCTCCCAACGGAACCCCGGAGATCACTCAGCTCACTGCCCCTCCCCCCTCCAACGGAACCCCGGAAATCACTCAGCTCACTGCCCCTCCAACGGAACCCCGGAGATCACTCAGCTCACTGCCCCTCCCCCCTCCCAACGGAACCCCGGAGATCACTCAGCTCACTGCCCCTCCCCCCTCCCAACGGAACCCCGGAGATCACTCAGCTCACTGCCCCTCCCTCCTCCAACGGAACCCCGGAGATCACTCAACTCACTGCCCCTCCCCCCTCCCAACGGAACCCCGGAGATCACTCAGCTCACTGCCCCTCCCCCCTTCCAACGGAACCCCGGAGATCACTCAGCTCACTGCCCCTCCCTCCTCCAACGGAACCCCGGAGATCACTCAGCTCACTGCCCCTCCCCCATCCCAACGGAACCCCGGAGATCACTCAGCTCACTGCCCCTCCCTCCTCCAACGGAACCCCGGAGATCACTCAGCTCACTGCCCCTCCCCCCTCCCAACGGAACCCCGGAGATCCCTCAGTTCTCTGCCCCTCCCCCTCCCAACGGAACCCCGGAGATCCCTCAGTTCTCTGCCCCTCCCCCCTCCCAACGGAACCCCGGAGATCACTCAGCTCACTGCCCCTCCCCCCTCCCAACGGAACCCCGGAGATCCCTCAGTTCTCTGCCCCTCCCCCTCCCAACGGAACCCCGGAGATCCCTCAGTTCTCTGCCCCTCCCCCTCCCAACGGAACCCCGGAGATCCCTCAGTTCTCTGCCCCTCCCCCTCCCAACGGAACCCCGGAGATCCCTCAGTTCTCTGCCCCTCCCCCCTCCCAACGGAACCCCGGAGATCACTCAGCTCACTGCCCCTCCCTCCTCCAACGGAACCCCGGAGATCACTCAGCTCACTGCCCCTCCCTCCTCCAACGGAACCCCGGAGATCACTCAGCTCACTGCCCCTCCCCCATCCCAACGGAACCCCGGAGATCACTCAGCTCACTGCCCCTCCCCCATCCCAATGGAACCCCGGAGATCACTCAGCTCACTGCCCCTCCCCCCTCCCAACGGAACCCCGGAGATCCCTCAGTTCTCTGCCCCTCCCCCCTCCAAACGGAACCCCAGAATCCATCAGCTCTGTGCCGCCCCCCACCTGCGAAGGTCCCCAGAATCCCTCGGCTCTGGGCCCCCTCCCCGCCTGCGACGGATCTGAGTTGGGTTTGGTGGGACGGTAAGTGAGGTGGGGGTGTCGGGTTTGGTCGGGGGGTGAGGTGGGGGTGTTGGGTTTGCTTGGGGGGGTGGGAAGGTATCGGGGGGGGTGAGGGGTGAGGGGTGGGTGTTGGGGTTGGTCAGGGGGTGTCAGCTGTCTGCCACCTCCCCACCTCAGACTGACCCGAGCAGCGCCGGGCACTTATGCTAGTATATATATAAATTTTCTCTGTATGTCTAGCCTCACTAAGCCTTTTTTAGCTTTTGAGTATTTTTTACTCTGTTGTATGCTTGAGTTTGGAAAAGAAGAGCTGCAATGTTGAGAAGCAGATTAAACTGAAAATACAGTGATATTCTAACAATAATGGAGCTGACATTCATTTATAACAGAGTAGATGTGTGCTTTAAGTGCAAAACTCAACTCAAATTTAAATTTGGGGCCCAAACTGGCGCCTCCATAATACAGCTCATTTCGTGCAAAAGGATCACAAAACACTAAATAAAGGAATTGATGCATCCATCTCTGGGGTGAAAACAGCTGTTTGTTGTCTAACATTACTGTATGCTATCACAGTTTGGGATAGAAGATTGGAAGGTGTAATTGATTATTTTTTGTCAAGGCCCAAATTTCTTGCTCAAGGTCCAGATGCCAGAGAAACATTTTTTGCACCCCAATAAATAATAAATAAGATTTTGTGATCTGTTGAAAAGCGTCTGATGGTGAGCCTTTTATCCCTCTCAGTTTTGTCCCCAATTTCACAGATAGGGAACAGAGGCAGATAGAGATTAAGTGACTTGCCCAATGTCACATAGGTTGTGGCAGAGGTAGCAGTAGAATATAATTCTGCCGCCTTAAACATAAGACCACCTTTCCTCCCAAGAGGTTTCCTCTGAGACCTTGCTGAGAATGCTGCCTTTTACCAGGACCTCGGAAACTAATTTTAGTGACCAGGTTTGTACTAGCTACTGAGGGGGAATACTGCCTGACTTTTGAACTCCTGGTACACAACCTCAATCTTCATGTACGGGTGTGGGAGTCCCCCCTTAATGCACCAGAGGCTGGTCCTGACTTCTGTCACCACCTGGGCTAGTCGGAGGAAATGGGTATAGCCTGTGGTGCTTGGCCAGCACATGGGGTTGCCTACCCTGTGCATCCCCTGTTGTGTGCTCAAGGAGCTGAGGGCAGCCTTGCCCTCCACCCCCATTTCTCTCATTTTTCTTGAGCAGATTCTTCTCCCCTGGCCCTCTAGAGCTTGTCATCAGGCCCCTGTCCTGCACCCCCAGATGCCTGTGATATACCACCTGTGTTGGCTGGACACCATCCAGCTGGTCCACCTCCAGACTGTATCACATGAACATCTCTACAAGCTCATGCTCTGTGCCATCCACTGCTTTACCCTTGTGTCCTGCCCTGACACCAAGTGGAGGGATCTGCTGCAACCTGTGGAATTGAGGGGAAATCCGGTGACCAGCTTGTACTCTGGTCTGGTCTCACAGCACCCATAGGGTATGAGACTTGGTGGCTCTTTCATAGTGCTGTGAGCACAGGTGTGTAGTTGTCGGGGGACTCTCTAAACCACACCATCTGCGTGTTCTGTGGCAGGAGGGACACCTGGCGCAACCACATAGTGTGCCAGACTGCAGCTGCTCTTTTGGCTCCTCCATAACCTCCTGTTGAGGTTCTGGTTGCATTTCCCCCAACCCCACCCTTGCTTATATACAAGCATCCTATCAAGGGCCTTACAGAGTCACAAGACTTTGTCAACCTACTCCTGGTGCTGGCCAAGGTGGTCATCCACCAGACCTGGAGAAGGACACTTGCTTGGAGGGGGATGCTCTGCAATGGTGTAATCTGTTTCCAATCCCTTGTATCATGTAATTGGGCAGAGTTCTGCATTACTCTGCAGCACGGGGCACAGGTCACTTGCAGATTTAAACTAGTGTAAATGATTGATTTTCTGTACCTTGAAGTATTTAAACCTTGAGGACTTCAGTAACTCAGCTAGAAGTTAGGGGGCTATTATAAGAGTAGAGATAGCAGAAAAGAATTACTGCCATCTAAAAGTTGAGGTGGACTTTGGCATGATCCCCTTTCCACCTCTGTTTGAATGTCCAAATTAGCTGAAGTCCTCCAAGAACTTTTACTGGATATACTATATAGTTAAGTCTTGTGTGTGGTGTTGGCCTAACTATAAAAGGAAATGCATTCAGCCAATAAAAGCTGCAGGAATGGAAACGTATGTCATTTGCAACTACTTGGAAATGTCCCATTGTCACCATTTCAGGCTTTCTGGCGACACTGATATTGGCAGTGTGAGTAAGCAGAGTTATTTAGGTGGGGCAGTGAGTGGAGATGAATTACCCTTAACAGAACCAAGGCATGTCTTCAGTGTCTTAATTGACTGTAGTACATATTTATCGCTTCGTATATTTCATTATCATAATCATCCTTTAACTACTGTTTGGTCATTTAAAAAAAAAATCCTCTGAAATGCAATCAAGTGAGCATTGGAAGGAATAGCCACGT
Organism: Sternotherus odoratus; assembly: GCA_032164245.1. Lineage (NCBI taxonomy): Eukaryota > Metazoa > Chordata > Testudines > Kinosternidae > Sternotherus > Sternotherus odoratus. The sequence goes on along the minus strand of JAVMKO010000009.1, from coordinate 82,493,430 downwards.
TACTGATATTCTCAATCTGCAATTATTGGCAAAGCACAGATTACCAGCAGATAATTGTGTACAGTGCATCCCCTTCTGTTGCTCTTGCTCCTTAATCTTCTTGTGACACACATCTGTAACCTCCTAACATTATTGTGCATTTGTTTGCTTTCTAGTTGTTCTCTTCTGGCACTGTCCAGCTAACAACAACATCAAGGGCAGAGTTTGGTGATTTTGATATTAAAACTGTACTTCAAGAGATCAAGAGAGGGAAAAGAATGGTATGTGTCTTTGGGTTTGTAAGGAATGCTTCTGTGATTTCTGTTGGGAGTATATGTACAATTCTCTCTCTCCCTTATCTGAACAAATCTTTTCACTTAATTTCTTAGAAAACAATTTAAATGTATTGTCACTGCTAAGGATCAGGAAATATAGTGTCTCAACAATTACTGTGTTGTTTTTTAAACTACAGCATACTTTATGAATGCAGAATGTTGGCTCTTTGGGGATCATAATAGGAAGGAATTGACTATTTATTTTCCATACCACAGAATCTGTATGGCATGAAATTGCTAAACAGGTTATGGGAGTCATTGTGTAATTATTGACTTATTTCAAACTTTTTTTTTTTTTTAAATGATGGCTAGTTCATTCTCAACACACTTTAAAAGGACACTGAATCTCTGTATTGTCAGTTAAAGGAAGATGAATCCCATGCATAGCTCTGGTGAATTGCATCTCTTAAATACTTGTTTTGAGGTCTGAGACCCCAAATGTATTGCCTTATTAAAGTCTTCAGCTAGAAGAAAAAGGGAGCTACTAGCATGGCTCTTGGGTTCAAATTCAGGCCCCCTTGGTCGATCCAGGGCCAGATTTACTAATTACTTGGGTATCGGCAAGGCCCGTCTTTTCTCCCATGCCTTTGGGCAGAGCTAGGCTGAAGCTTGGAGGGACTTCTCATGAGGATGAGATTCCTGGTTGGGAGGTGTTTTGTCGTCTTTGTCTGTGGGTTTATGTATGTATTTTTGAGTGATCTGAGCAGTATGTTATGACATTTTAATGTGAAAATTAAATAATATAAGGGCCCCAGAGTACGTGACAGGCACTCAGGTATGTTTTATAAGTACTATGGCACACAGTTTCATGAATATTAGAATTCATTAACTTATCGAACTCCATTACCATCTGAAAAAGTATACTTTAATTTATCATATTCATATTGAGTTTTGGTACTTGGAAAAGCAAGATTCAACTTCAACAACCGCAACAAAATAGAACTGCAGCAATTTGTGCAAATCTTGCAGTTACTTATTAGTTTGTGCTACAAGAAAAATTACTTCATGTTTATGAAAAATTTGAGGACATCAAAGTGAGTATTAAGTGATGAGAGATTAAATGATTAACACCACAATTTAAGTACTGTCTTCTTTTCCCTCAACAGAAATGCACTCTTTGCAGTCAACCTGGGGCTACTATTGGATGTGAAATTAAAGCCTGTATTAAGACTTATCATTACCACTGTGGAGTACAAGACAAAGCTAAATACATTGAGAATATGTCAAGAGGAATTTATAAGTAAGAACCCTAGCAGTTAAGTCTGTAATGACATTTTTTTCTGATCTCCTCTGTGATAACTTTTAAGAATTGCTTTTCTATTCAGATAAAACATTCTGATCATGCAATGCTGATTAGCACATCACTCGGCTGCATTGCAGGCACTAGGCAAAACTATCATATTTTTGGAAGTTCAGATAAAGTGACTGTTGCAGTTGAAAGGCTACTTAGGTAAAATCTTGTGCAAGATCACATTTGTTACTTCAAACATCTTGTTCAAGTTAAGTGTCTTAGAAAAATTAAATAAAGTTCTATTATAAATGTAGAGAAAGTTTAGAACTTTTTTTAAAGCAATTCTATCCTACAACACTGTGTGGCAAAAATAAATTTGCACAAAACTCGGAAAATCTCTTCGTATTCTTCCCACTTTAATTGCTGCTTCCTCTTGTTCCAAGACCCTGCATCATCACTCAAACAAATTAGGAGAATTGAATGGGTGCTCCAGTCAACAACCATCCTTTATTGGCGTACGGTCTTGCCATTTGACTGCTCTAAGGTTCTTCCTCTCCAATAAGGCTCAGCATACTGCTGTCAGAATGCTCGTAGCCCATAATAACCCAGGGAGCAATAGAGCCAGACCACTAATTGACACATTATGGCTTTCTGTGGCATTCTAAATCATTGACCCTAGACCACTGGACTGACTTTATATATTTTTTTCTCTTTAGTCTGAAGCTATTTAAGTTCATTTTACCAAGTCAGATGAGGCTAAATACATATGCAAAAGTGGAAGTATTTCTGTTGTTTATTATAAAACATGAAAAATACTGTGTGAGTGAAAATAACTGTCATAATTATTTTCAAAATATTTTAGTGATCCTAACTTAATTCAGAACCTCCATATACCCACATGAGAATACATGACATTTTAAACATAAAACAGAAGAAAAATTTCTCCCTGATTAGTGAAATCTGTAACTCAAATTGCTGAAGTCACAGGTGAACTCCTACAATGTTATACTCTTAGGATAACTGATGTATCTTTTTTTTCCTATTTCTATACTGTTCCACCTCCTTTCCCAGTTGCTTCTGCAAACCTACTGCTATTGCAGTTGACAGGTTGCATCTCATTTTGGCCACAAGGGGGCATTCTAAGAGCAGTGTGATAACAGTCATGTTTTTTGAGAACTAGAATTAATCTGTTTAAAAAAAATAATAATCTGCCTATGCTAGTTTATAGCGACTGCACTGGAGCCTGGCTTTCCTCTGCTTACTTCAACTTATTTATTGGTTTCATATCAATAGCTTAAGAGCCATGAACAAATGAGTGATTACAAATTGACACACACAATCACAAGTTTTTTATGACTGCCCATTCTCCCTCAGAGTGTCTGTTTTTGTTATGTAAATGTTGGAGAGCAACGTTTCTGATCCATTTTATCGTGTAGATTTTAGATAGAAAATCTATCACAAAACTTCTTAGAACTCACTGGTACTAACCATGTTCATTCTCTTATGGTATAGCTGAGAGAAAGGTAGGTCCTTACATGTGCAATCATTAAACACCAAGACAGCTCACGCAGCATTTTAGACAAAAATCAAACTCTTTAAAATAACGTTTGTTTTTGTTTTTTTTTAATTGTCCCAGGCTTATGCCTTGGTACATTTCAGTCAGTTTTCACACAAGATGTAAACCATTGAAAGTAATGAAAATGCTGTCACAGCCTGATCGATATTGGAACAAGGTTGCTGGTGTAATAGGTAGTGGTTAGGGTCTCTCTGCCCAGCTGTTGTTGTTTGTTGGCACAGATATCAATCGAGCTTTCTCAGTTTAAGGTTCTTGGTGGTGGAACTCTCTCAGAAGAAAGCCTGCTGGTGTTCCTTGGTTGCTTTTTAGGACTGTGAGGCAGTGGCTGTTACAGGCATAGGTACTGCTGACTGTTTTGGGGGCTTCTGTCTTTGTTTTTGTGTTTAACCCCTCTTTATCTTTTGTCAGTTGGGAATTGTTCCCTTTTTTGTTTGGTTAGTGATCTTGTTCTAAAATATGTATCGGTTGTTTGTTTCCTGGTAAATCCTCCATTGTTTCTTTTATTGTCTTAGACTCTATTGTAAAAACCATAGTGGAAACGATGAAAGGGATGAAGAGGATGAAGAAAGAGAAAGCAAAAGCCGTGGGAAATCGGGCTCTGACCATAGTAGCATTCCTCAGCAACAACTCAATGGAAACTAGGTATGGAAGTTACTCCTGGCAGCTCTGTTACTGAGACTGAGAAATACAACATATGTTTGATGTAGTTAATCGCAGTAAAATGTTTCAATCTAGTATATGCAGATAAGTGCTTTTTATTGGTGTACTGCAGAAGAATGGGGAACTTTTTTTTTAAACTTCAGCTGATTTCATAATAATATTAGAAGGGAGGCCTCACATCTGTTGATAAATGTAGGTGTAATGTCAAATCTGTTAGATGCTCTTCTCTTTATGATTTTAAATTTACTATTGTTTTCATCATTTTTTAAACAGGTTCAAGGGACAGAGTTAGAGAACTGGGAATGAATAAGACATCCATAACTACTAATTCTTTTTAATTGTTTTCTAAGATCAGAAAAGGGTTAGTAACTTTTTATGGCCCGATTCTGTTAGAAGTTTCATTGAACTGCCTGAAACGTTCATGTGTGTGAGCCTTCAATAAGTGGCAGAGTTTTACATGTCTATTATGTAGTTTGTAGTCTGCAGTGTCTGGAAAAAATTGAAACACTATATAAATGATATGTAATATGTACAGTGTCAAAAGTTAAGGCGGACATTGAAATGAAGTAAGCTCTATATTTCTGGACTGAATAAAAATCTAAGATTTGGAATGTGTAAGTTGTTTAGTGGATTCATGCACAAAGGGAAAGTCTTAGTAAAATTAATTCACTACGTGGACAGACAAGTCCATGGTGACAACAAGCTGGTAACTCATGAATTTTGCATTTTCTTTATATACAAAATATGGAGGACAAATGTGTGTGTGTGTGTGGGGGGGGAATCGTGCTCTGTTTTTGCTTGCAAAGCACACAATAGAAAAAGAACTTTGTGCATGCAGAAGCATGCTTGAACCTTTCAGTTTGTTCCTGTTGTGATTGTTCCTACCGCCCAGCATTCCTTGCTGGAGATTTACTTGAGCAGCTGTTGGTTGCAAGCTTCAGTACTCATGTCAAAGGGCTGTAGTATGTTCTTTCCCTAACAGTCCACCTCCTCTATATTCCTAATGTACCAGGAACCTCTCACTAAGTGTGATTCTAACTTTTGGAAGCTACAACCCATCGTCTTTAGACTTTGAAGAGTTACTACTTCTATGGAATTTAGCCACCTTATCTGACATCCATACCTCAAGTGCTCTGTGTGACATGGAACACTTCATGTATTTGTCCAAAATGCATATACAGGTCCCATGTGCTGTAAGGAGGTGGAATCAACTTTTTTTGTCAGTCAGTATTTATTTTGAATCTTGTGACCACTATACAAGATGATTTACTTACCATTTTTAATGCTTTTAGCATTTGATTAATTTTTCTTGTCAAATCAACAATCATGACATAGCACTTCATGTACCTAGAGGTCAATGTTCCATTAGAGAATAATCAGGTTTAGACTATACCAAATCTAACAGCTCAGTTCCCTAACTTTTTTCATACAGCTCTGGCATGTCTAGTTGCTAATAAATAGCTTCTTATGCTGGTCCTATTGAAACACATTAGCAGATTCATTTAAAATAAAACCAAAAACGTAACCTAATAAGTCTGTCTAATGCTTCCAGGGCACCTCATTACTTAGGAAGGATTCAGACTCTTTCTGAATACCCAATAAACCGTTTAGATTTGAAGTAAAGCAGCAAGGAAGATACTATGACAATTTGACTAAAAACAGCGAAGGTTGATCTGCAGTTGATATTAAGAAGCAGTTCATTTGTAACCAGTTTCTGTAGCATTTTTTACTTGTATTTTTAAAAGATTTAACATGTCATTGTCTTCATGTGTTTCCTTAATGTCTCAAGGGACTCAACTGTTGTATATTAAATTTCTAACATTTTACCATGTTAGAATTCAATCTGTTTTGGGGAAGAATGCAGTTTTAGTAGAAATATTACTGTGTACAGAAAATATTCAGTTACTGCGCTAAACATGCCATGGATCATTCTTATTTTGTATTTGTAACTTTCAAAATTAAAGGCATGACTTGAATTGCAATGACAGATTGAGATTGTTTACCAAGGTGTTTGCTTTTTTCTAAAATATGAACATTTTTCAGCTGCGCAGAATGGTTTCAAAATGCAAAATGTCTGACACTGCCTAGATTAAGTTCAAGGTTGTGTGCCTCAAACATGGCCTTCCCATGGAATAAAGGCACTTTGTTTGCAACTACTGTATTTTTGGTTAAGGAAGGATGAAAGGTACAATGGGGTATATTTGCCAATATAATCATTGTATTTTTCACTAAGATCTAATTCACATTGTGTCAATTGCTGGATTTAATATTCAGTTTAATAATTAATTATGGGTAAAATCATTTCTCTCTCCACATGCCACTAGCAACCATAACAACACTTTACCTTTGAGTAGCAGAAGATCAAGTGGCTGGCTACCTGTTGAGGCTGACTAAACCATCTTTAATTCAGAACTCATGGAAACTAAAAGTCAGTACTGAAAGCATTTTTTGTTAGCCTCAAATTCATGTTATAATTTACTTCATCTTGTCATGAATGCTGGGTAAAAGTGCCTTACAATGTAAAAATTGTATTTATATGTTCCCAAGTAGTATCACGTGCTGGGGAGTAATTGTCATGGTGTTAATATTTAGAAGAAATGTACCTCAGCAGTGTATTTACTGTACATCTCCTATGTCCTTAACTGTAGTTTTAATAAGCATGAAAATGTATGATAGGTATACAACATTTACATCATTTTTTAAAGACACAATACTGCCATTACTGTCTTTTTATGTGCATTTTAGCTTGAAATTTTGGACAGTTTTGTCTTTTTTGTAAAGCAATGTAATCTTTGCAAGCATATATTAAAGATTATTCTGCAGCATTTACTGCCTTCCCAGAAGTTAGAAATAACGAATGTGCTTTTTAGGTAAAATAGACTTGTTTAAATTAACTAGTTAAATTAATAAGGTTTATTTTGTTCCTCGCATTTTTTTAAAAAATAGGCAGCTTTTGCTTTCATCTCACGATCAGAAAACAATCTCGAATTTAAGAAAATTTGTCTTATGAAACTGATTTCACTGAACTTTTAGTTACTTTAGGCCTTTGGGGCATTTTTTGCTCACAAGAGCAGTGTGTCTCTGTTCAAGAGCCTCTGGAACCCTCCTATAATGGAAGATTTCTTCCACAAAATATATTAAATAGTTTCATTATATCAGCAAAGGGCTTGCCTTTAAAAAGATCCCTTCTACTGCTCTTTTCCCAGGGAGTGCTGGCATGGCCTGTCTACCTGAGCAGTTGTTGGGTACTGGCAGAAGGGCTCTAGAAGACTATTGGTAAAATTCCATGAGACTCTAGTTTATACACTTTTGAAGAGTTCCAGGTGGTGGCACAAAATGACCACAAACTTATTTGTGAGAGAAGCTATAAAGGGTCAGCCCAGCACCAATGTCGGTGGCACTGGCTGGAAAGAGGACATGGCATTGTGGTTAAAAGGTTCACTCATTCAGCAGGTGTTTGCCAACAGGAGAACCTGTTCCTAGAGCCCTGGTGGGAGTTCCACCTAAGGAGGGCAGCAGTGAATACACCACTTACACTCCACAATGATGAATCTCCCTTGCATACAAGGACTTTTCTGGTTTAGGGAGGTATAATTACACCTCCAGGTGCCAGCTTTGCTGAATTTGGCCCCAAGTATCACCTTCTGGTACAGTGGTTCTCAACCTTTCCAGACTAGTGTATCCCTTTCAGGAGTCTGATTTGTCTTGCATATCCTAAGTTTCACTTCCCTTAAAAACTATGTGCTTACAAAATCAGACCTAAAAATACAAAACACACTTACTGGAAAATTGCTTACTTTCTCATTTTTACCATAAAATAAATTAAATGGCATATAAATATTGTTCTTAAAGTATAGAGCAGTATAAACAAGTCTGTATGAAATTTTAATTTGTAATTTTCCTAGTGCTTTTATATAGCCTATTGTACAACTAGGTAAATATCTAGATGAGCTGATGTACCCCCAGAAGACCTCTGTGTACCCCAAGGGTATGCCTACCCCTTAGTTGAGAACCACTGTTCTAGTGGACTGTAGCTGTGGCAAGACCAACAGCTGGGAATTGCTTCTTACTGGTGTTCCATTTAGGAAGGGGTAACGTCTCTTCGACCAGAGCCCCCTTGAAATGTCACACTTATCGGATGTGATAATTGCTATACTTCAAGAAGATTAGTAAACTTGAACCAATATTCTAGTGGAATTAACCTTCCTTAAAGCACAGTGAAACGTGACTATCAGAGGACAAAGTATATTGCAACAAATAGTAACTCTCCTTCCATTTCACTGTAAACAGATTCCACCATAGTGATGATGGAGGTTAACAGAGCACAGCTCTTGATTTATATATACTCGCTGAAGCAGTTTCTATGTATGCATATGTACGCACATTCAGTAGTCAGCAGAGACATCTCAATCCTGAAAGGATTCTGGAGGACTGTTGCTTATTGAAAAGCACTCAGATTAGACCAGATTTAACATACATTTCCGTCAGATGTAAAGACAAGGAATGTATAAAGAGGGTAAACTCATTCCTATCTGCTATGTTATGTATATTTTGTTCCTGTTATATTGGCTTTATTTCCAAAGTTGTAGTTTGCAGTATTAGTTTCTTTTATTGGTATCATTGCATATATATTCAATAAATGAGTTATGAATTTCATATTTGTGTAGCTCTCCTTTTTATGAAAGCATAAAAGCATATGACTGCACGCTTCCCGCACGTCACTTTCATGCATAACTGCAATGAATCTTGTTAGTGAATTATTTCATAATGAGATACTTAGAGGACTGATTATTGTAATGAAGTGACACTGCAGAAACTAATAGCCATGTGCAGGGAGAAATACACATTTCAGCTGTAGGATGAAATGCAAGATGCAGCAACATCAGAAGTCAGAGGGGTTTTTATTTTCATTTTCAAAGTGCCAGGATTTGTTGAGTTTTATAACTGCTTGGAGTAAAAGGGCAAGAGTGTTCAGTGCTCTCCTAAGCATTAGACTATATTGCAGGCAAGCTGCATATGAGGGTGATTTGCTAGATGCAACGATTGCATACGTTTTTGCTGAAAATAAATGTTGCCTGTTTTGGCAACTTTTTAAATGAGTACACAATGGGAAAAAGAGGCTTAGTAAGGACTTTTATGATTAAGGCAACTGTTCACTTAAATCCAAATAGAAATTATTACCCCTGCAGACTTCAGGTTAGCTCACGAATATCCATCCATTGTGTTTAAATTTGATTTCTTTAATTACCACTCGGGTTTGCAAAACTGAATATATTGCAAACAAAACTTGCATTTCTGTTCCCACTGATCCAGTGTATTCTTACCTTCCAATTTCATTAAACCAAGAGAACTCAGGAAGGTCAGGAGGTTTCAGCCAGTTCCAATATGATGGAGAGAGTTCTGATTCTTGGACCTGAAGAATGAATCTGTCTTTTCAACCTTCTGTTGAACTGCCTCTCCAGCCACAGGAGATATCTCAAAGAGGTGGTCAGTTCTTTCATCTGGATCCATGTTTCTTGCACTTTTCCATCCACTGTAGAAAGAGCTTTGAGACTTAAATTATTCTGCCAAGTGGATGAAATTAATCATCTGGGCACACCACTAGTTATCTCTGTTCCTGACTCAGGTACCAGACATAGCAGAGTACCGTCTATCACTAAAGAACTCTGGACTTTGTGAGCACCCTTATGATCCACCTAGCAACTATCTCAGCTTTCCATCCTCCAGTTCAGGAGTATTCCAGATTTCCATGCCCTACAATAATTAGCCTTTAGAAAGGCTTTATGCACGTATATCCCAAGTCAGGGAATGTCCACATATTGTGGATCGAACTATTGTACTGAGGAGGTTAATGGGCCTGCCCTTTGAGCTACTAGATGTATGTTCTCTGATTCATCTCTCTACCAAAACAGGCTTTCTAGCACTATCATCTGCCAGAAGATGTGTAATGGGAGAGATACAAGGTCGCATAGCAGGGCCCCCATATATGTGGGTTTTTTTTATAAAGACAGGATGACCTTAAGACCTTACCTGGAATAGCCCATGACAGTTCATTTGATTATGCTGCTACTTGGGCATCAATGTATCTTTTGTCTCTGAAGAACTGGATTGGATCTGCCTTTCTAACTTGGAGCAGGTTACAGCAATGGTACACAGCAGAATCTTATAACTTCACATAAAATGTTGCTACACATATTCTAGAAGGACAATGTTGAGCATTTTCCAGTGATCCCTCACAAGGCATACTTTGATAAATTTTGTACAGTCTTGTAAAAGTGGCGAACGTCTGGTACAGTTTGTCACATTGCTCAACTGATCTCTGCTCAGCTGCTTTGCCTACTGGAATGGATCTCTGGGCCACTCACGGAGGAAAAACCAGAATATGTGAAGTGAGATGAGTTGGGTGGGTAAAATAACCAATCTTCACCTTACTCTTCATTTGTATTTGTCAGAGTTTAACACGCTCCATGATGTTCTCTCTGCTAAATGCTGGAAGCTCCAGCAAGTGCATCAGCAAGGGTTCTGCACAGACTTACCGCCAAGAGTTAGGATTGTGAAAACTCTGAAGGATAACCAGCCCCATCAAATTTACCTTCATGTTATAAAAGCTACTGTCTTGTTGTCTTTTAATGTATAGCAAGCATGAAAAAGTTAGCAACCCAACCAGGCCCACTGGTTAACTGAGGCGATGTCTACACTGGCACTTTTGTTGTCCTTGTTTGAGGTGGTTTTATTTTGTCGCAGGGAGACCTCTCTCCCACTCAAGAGCGGCGACACAAAGCATCTTACAATGGCACACCTGCAGTGGCACAGCTGTGCCATTGTAAGGTACACAGTGCAGACAGCGTCTGAGTTGCAATGCACCTGCCAAATGCTAGATTCCTGCTGGAAAGCTCAAAAATAACTATTTTAAACAGATAATTGCTTTCCAGACAGTTAAATTGCTCACATCTCAACATTAATATCAGGACCGATTCAAATGTTGTGCTCCTTGGGCAGGCTTCAAAATGTAATGTATGCTTCTGACTCCACACAACCTACCTCTAATACCTCTGCCATGCCCATCGATTTTAGTTCCATAGAGTGAGAATGAATAGGGAGTACATCCAGAGCTTGAGCCCCTGGGAAGATATACACACCAATTATCTCCACACGGCTCTGTTGTCATAAAGCAGCTTCACCTCTCCCCAAGGTATCACTTGTCCATGAGCAGTAACTATCCCATATAAACTCCCTGTAAGTTCAGCACTTATTTCTGCTTTTGTAAGCCTGTCCTTTCCTCCCAAATTTGAGCCAGCAGCACCAGGAATGACTGGGATCTGGAAATTTGCTGTTTGGCAGGAAAAATAAAGAAATGATTCAACCAGAAGTGCAAAAGGAAACTAACGCTGTTGTGCACTCAGAAGAAATTCTCCAAAACCCAGGCCAACAATTTTATGTGTAATCACAATGGTTTCATTTTACAATTTTTTTTGTGACACATCAGCTATTAATGAGAACTTCATCAGTGACTAAAATAAAAGTAGTACAGTACTCTCGATTATCCAGGATTGGATTAACCAGGATGTGGACTAACCAGGATGTAAATATATATATATATGCATAACCCGTAGGGTTGGCTCTGCCTTTGCTGTTGCCCCAAGCACACAAAAAAACTTCCCACCAGGGTGCATGGCAGCCAGAGAACCAGCAACCCCTCCCTGCAGTGCAGGGTGGCTGGTGAACCAACCCCCTCTCCCCATATTTCCTATGGATAGTGATTATCTGGGATTTTATTAACCAGAATTATTTTTTCCCTATCATCCTGGATAATTGAGTCTACTGTATTTGAAGTCCCGTTGTGGTTTAATAATCACAGTATGAATGCCACCCACTCTCCAGTGTGGTTGTAGCCAGGCCAGTCCCAGGACATTAGAGAGAAAAATGAGGCTAACGCCCACTCGCCAGCACAGTCAAAGCACAAGGCAAGCTTGCCAGGGCAGCTGCTGCTGCTCTGGCAAAGAGCCAATCATGACATACGGCTGGTGTGTGTTAACTACGGGGCCCACGTCATTCTGCTGTATTTTTATAAAATGACAAATGCTCACCCCTTCCATTTAGCTGTTGTTAACATTACAGGAACGCGGGTCCAAGTCTAGCAAGTTTGGTTAAATTGGTTATTCAACAAAAGTTACAGTCAATTTGACTCAAGACCATATAGCCATCATCTTTCATGAACAGACATGGTAATCATGCTGAGGATACACTACATGTTCTCCTTTTGTGTGGCTGGGGAATGAAGGATTCTTTTAGCAATTTAATAAAAATTTGAAAATCATTGCTGTGCACTGGCATTTACTCTGAAAGAACATACTTGACCTCTGTTCCACCAATAAAAGGAATACAGTACAATGAAAGATCTTGGGTGCATGATATTTTTTTTCAGTATTTTTTTTAAATTGTAATTTTTTTACATCACATTGCACAGTTCTTAACCAATCCCTCACTTATTTCTAGACCAACTGAGTCATATTGGCGTTGGCGCTGCATTTCCAAAATCCATTCTCATTTCAGACCCTGGCACACTACAATTTTTTAAATCTTTATTGCTTTACTTCAAGAACAGAATTTTCAAACACTTAAAAATGTGAATAGTAATTCCCTTGTGCAAGGATGCTATGGAAATACATGTGCATATACGTGTGCAAAAGTCATTTTAAAACTTATGCAATGGTGAGGGACCGAGAGGACCAATGTTGTGGTTTTCCCATCCTCATCCCCATCCCCACGCCAGTGATACAGTGAGGGAAAGTGATAAAAGCCAAGTAACTCATTCCATGTGGTATGCCAACACAAGAGGCACATGGCAACCACTTAGAGCAAGGGGTCAGATTGAGCCTATGCAACATATCAGCTCTTCCCTGGGCCCCAAAATCATATCTGTCAAATTCACATATAAGGAATTAAGGGTGTAATTGTTCCCAGCTTCTACAAAGGGGTGCAAGGTTCCTGTGCAGGGATGGGCACAGCCCAAGTCCTTCTATTCCGATCTCTACAAAACTGGTTTCGCTACCCTCTGCTGGGGACAGAGGGAATCATGTCCCTGCCCTGCCCCTCTTCAAGGATGCAGGGTAGGTTACAACCTCTTCAAGGATGGCACAGCTGCTGCTCTGTCCCTGCTCTCGTGGAGGCATTGCTCTGGCCTCATACTGTTCATGCACCTAGTTCCAGACAGACTTTAATCAAACATAACAAATAGCTATTCTGTTGGTCATGGGGGCTGGAGTTCTCCATCCAGATGGGCTCTGGGCCAGGCTCAGCACAGAGATCCTGCACCTCCCATTAGCTGCAGACAGCCTGGAACACTAGTTCTAATAGTGTAAACTGAAAAGTGCAATTAAAGTAAATATGTTGTAGCCCACCAACCACCCCTTCTTGAAAACTTGGGCTGGCTACCATGTCATTCTCAAAAAGCCCAGCTTTTTATCCTTGGGCTTGTCTACATGGGGACATGTACAGTACTTGCATACTTAGACTGTCATTCTGATATAACTTCCCCTGTGGACACTCCTACTCTGGAATAAGAGCATCCACAAGGGAAGTTACAGTGGAACTTCAGCCACTCTGTCTAGGGGCTGGTCTTCACTAGGGGGGTAGATTGGCTGTAGATACACAAATTCAACTACGTTAACGTAGCTGAATTCGGTGTATCTACAGCCGACTTACCTGCCGTCCTCATGGTGGTGACAGTCGGCGGCGCACTCCCCCATCGACTCCAGCTTGCGCCTTTTGGTGAGCTGGAGTTCCAGAGTTGACCGTGGCGCTGCTGGCGATCGATTTATCGCCTTTTGACAAGATGCGATAAATCGATTGCCAAAAGATCGATCCCTGCCGGCTTCAGTGAAGATAAGCCCTAGGTATCCAGCACTACGCCATCCCACTTTCTAGCAGACTGGGGCCAGGCCAAAACAATCTTCCCCTTGGCTGGTGTTCAGGACTAGAAAGTAAAATTAACTTTGTCAGGTTACTTAGGCCTAGCAGTAAGCCCTGTATATGATGGGAAAGGGGGAGCAGCTGCCTTGAAGCTGCTTCAGTGCTTCCCTGCACTGACAGCCCAGGAAGTGGTGAAGGGCTAACAAAGAGATTCCTTTCTCCTATGGCTACTCCCCATTCTGTCCTTCTTCTCAATCACAGTTCCCATAGCCTTAATGTTTGTCAATCAGGAGGTGATTAACATAGGGCTACATGAGGGAGTGGGGGACACTGTTGACCCAGGCTATTCATTGACATTTTGATAAATGGGCTTCACCAGTAGTTGTTTCCCCTTTATTAACCAGCACAACCCCACACAGGTGGGAGCTATGTCATAGAATCATAGAATATTAGTGTTGGAAGGGACTTCGGTGACTGGAGGTCATCTAGTCCAACCCCCTGCTTAAAGCAGGACCAATTCCCAACTAAAGAGTACTAATATAGCCACCTACATCCACTGAAGTTGCACGCCTCCGTGAAGAGTCAACTTCTCTGGTAACCATTGACTCCACTGCTCTGGGGGTCATACTGACCAGACGTCCACCCTCACTTTAAAAGGTCTTACTAAGACACGTGCACTTTAGAAGCAAGCTACTGACACTGTGCTAACAAGCCTTCAAAGGCATTTTATTTCTTACCAAAGGTGCATTAATGCCCTGTGCTTCTACCCGGCCTGAAGGGAAGCTATTGACTTTGCCAGAAGCAAGCGTGTACAGGCACAACTAAAGCCAGGTCTGCGCTTAGAAGGCTTTGCCAGTGTAGTTGTCTTGTTATATGATACTGGCAAAGCACTTCTCGCGTAGACACAACAAAAACTGTGCTTTTGCTGAGATAGCTTCTTCTGCCCCCCTGAAATAAGCTAGACTGGCAAAAGCATAGTTGTGACATAACTCAACTGTGTCTACACCATGTGGATTGCCACGGACTCGCAGGGGCGAGGAAAAATTGCAGGCCTGTTATTTACCAGGTTGCACGTGGCAATAAACTATATAGGTAAGAGACGCAAGGGGAGTGTGGGTCAGGACGTGAGCTGCAGATACACACACACACAAGTAAAAATTAATCAATTTAAAGTTTTACTGGGGATAATTACAAGGGGTAAGGGAGCAGTTTTTGATTAGCTAATAGACTTAATGAAACTTAAAACACACAATGACTAAAATACCTACTAACAATATTTACAAACAAAGATGCAGCATTTAGTAATAATTGATACTTACAAATACAAACCAATGCATAACACGACCAGTAAACGTAGAAGCTCTACTTGAAACACGTGAGCTGAGAGAGAGGCTTCGAGTTGATCAGGCTCGGTTACGTGGGGTACACAGGATACACGGATACACGGGATTCGTTTTCCTCTCTCTGTCTGCACATGGCAGGCAGAAACATAAGTACCAACTATGACATCACAAAAGTGTCATAGGGGACGGGGCCCAAAACTTGTTTGTGTTCGCTTCTGATTGGCACAAGCGAAGTTTACACCAAGTAGGGGAGCAGGTGCCTCAAAGTCTGGCTTTGCCCCCAAAAGGGGAGGAAATGCATATTGTTATAGAATGCACACAAAACTGAATGACAAAAGACGAGGCCAGGGCAGGAGCAGGTGACTCAAAGTCTGGTTTCGCCCCCAAAAGGTGAGAAAACGCACAGTGTTATAGAATGCATGCGAAACTGAATGACAAAAGAAGAGGCCAGGGCAATACCGGGATGGGCAAGTGTTTACAGGATGCAGACAGAAACTCATCTGAACACACCAGTGGCCTTTGCCAGCACAGCAATGTCAGTCTGAAATCACACCTCATCATGCTCTAACATAACTATACTAGAAATTCACACAGGAATCAGGGAATCTACAAGCACCTCTCAGAGTAGATGGTGTCTCACTCTGGGCTATTTCAGAGATGACATGAGGTTCCATTCAAAGGGAAAGGAGCTCACATGTGGGTGCCAGCATCCTAGGAACAATAACAAAATCTGATGCATCACTCATGACTTGTACCTTCTATTCAGCATTAGGTGCAATATTCACAAGGGATCCTTTCCACCATCCCCATCATGGACATTTCCTGTATTATTGGGGAGGTAGTGTGCTTTTCACTGGAATAACCCACCATAGTTCTGTCATTCCACCATAACATTGTCTTACTGTGGTCCCTCAAGTAATGATCTCAGACATATATACCCAAGTATCAGCTAAAACATCTATAAGGCTTACAGTATCTAATACATATATTTATCATTATAGGTTGGCACAGTCCCTTATGTTCAGGGACCTACCAAAATTCATGGTTTATTTTAGTCAATTTCACTGTCATAGGATTTTAAGAATAGCTAAATATCTGATATTTCACAGTACTGTAATTGTAGGTAACCTGACCCAAAAAGGAGTTGCGGAGGGGGGTTCGCAAAATTATTGTTGGGGGAGGTTTTGGTACTGCTACCTTTACTTTCACACTGCTTGCTGGTGACAGCGCTATCTTCAGAGCTCGGCAGCTGGCGAGCAATGACTGCTGGCAAGGAGCCCATCTCTGAAGGCAGAGCCGCTGACAGCAGCAGGGCAGAAGCAAGGATGGCATGGGATGGTACTGCCACCCTTACTTCTACACTGCTGCCTGCAGAGCTGGACCCTCAGTCAGCAGCTGCCACTCTCCAGCTACCCAGCTCTAAAGACAGCAGCACAGAAGCAAGGGTTGCATGGTATGGTATTGTAGTAAAGAGTGCTTCCCTCTTCCACCTCCAAGCGGTTGATGTGGGCGATAGAAATTTTTGCCATAGTACACATGCTTCAAACACTGATCTGATGCAGACACTTTGCATGTGAAACACATGCAGCTAGAAGTGTTAAGAGGAGATGCTCTTTTTGGTTTGGTCTGAGTACAGCTGGGCCCACACCAGTGACCACATCCAAACACCCAGCACTCTGAGAAAGTTCTGGTTTGTCCCCAGAGCCACACTCCACAGCTCTCTCGAACAGGTCTGTTATAAAGGAAGGGATAGGTGTGGAGTGTGGCTCTGGGGGCAAATCACGACTTTCTCAGAGTGCTGGGTGTTTGGATGTGATCACTGGTGTGGGCCCAGCTGTGTGGAGCCACTACCCAGTGTCAGGGTGGGGTGACCCCTCTATGTGTGCATCCTTCATGTGGGGGGCCATTTTCTGGTGGGGCTAGCCCTCTGGGTGTGTGGGGGCATTACCAGGGGTGGGAGTGGGGTGCCCCTGGGAGTGGGGGCCATTATCCAGGGTGGGAATGAGATGACCCCTGTGGGGGGGGGCATCACCCAGAGAGGAGCAGGGTGACCCTCTTTGTGGGTGTAGGGCCATTCCCTGGGATGGGGTGAACCCTGTGGGTACCCCTGTGTGTGTGTGTCAGGGGGACATGATCCAATAGCCGGGGTGGGGGGACCCCTGGAGGGGCGTTGCTTGGCATGGGGCCGTTACAGGCGTTGGGGAAGCGGGAAGTGGCGACGGGGCCCCACCCCGGAGCGACGCGGCCCGCGCCCGCCCTCGGCCCCACGCAGCTGGCGCAGCAGAGCCGAGCTCAATGGCGACCTCCAGCCCCTGCATCGTGGTGAGCGCGGCGGCTCCGTGCCGGGTCTGAGCCGCGGGAGGGGCCTCGGATAGGGGGGGGGGGGTCGGTTCTGGGGCCGGGGAGGGAACAGAAGGGGGACCCCGGAGATGGGGGGCTGGGGGTCACCCTGGAGACGAGGGGGTTCCGTGGCGGGAAAGGGACCCCGGAGACGGAGAGTGTCGAGGGGGGACCCCGGGGATGTTGGGGGGCTCTGGGGCCAGAGGGGCGAAGGGAGCCCAGCGATGGAGAGTGTCGGTGGGGGGCCCTCTGTGGCTAGTGAGGGGAAAGGGACCCCAGAGATGGAGAGTGTCCGGGGGGGACCCCGGGGATGGGGGGCACCCTGGAGATGGGGAGCTCTGTGGTCGGGGGGGGGGGAAAGGACCCCAGAGATGGAGAGTGTCGGTGGGGGGGGCCCTCTGTGGCTAGTGAGGGGCGAAGGGACCCCAGAGATGGAGAGTGTCGGGGGGGGACCCCGGGGATGGGGGGCACCCTGGAGATGGGGAGCTCTGTGGCGGGGGGGGGGGGAAAGGACCCCAGAGATGGAGGTAACCTGCACTGACTTGAGGAATGCCCTGTTTTCAGTTACACACAAATGTTTTGCTAGAGAGCTTAAAAAAACAAAGCCAAGAGTGATCTCCTGAGGATAGTCAAACTCTTCTTTCCTTCCCAAATTGTAGGATGAAATCATTTCGGGTGTCCGTCTCTGTGTGTAATATGGAAACTAACATATATTGATATACTACGCTGGAGGGTGGTGCGTTACTTACAATGATATAGTTAGAAATGAATTAATTTGTTTTGAAGGGACTCTAGAAGTGTCTTGTCCATTTGGAATGTATTTCTGCTCAGGATATTACAGATTCTTAAATAAAGACAACCGCTGGTTTCTATGAATGACTAAAATACATTGCTTGTGTTTTGTTCCATGTTTTAAAGTCTGCTTAACCATAGGAGTTGTGACCATGCTTCCTTCCCCCCTGTACATAATTTCCTATCTCAGGAACGACCTATTCTTTCTCTGAATACAAAAAAGGGGTTATCAAATAAATTGTTAAATATAATTTAAGGATTGAACTCTAGGAAAATGTCTGTAGCTTTTCAGAGAGAGCTATCTCACTTGACAGGCTCACTAATGTTTCCAGAGATCTGTAATACATTAACTAAATGTTGAATCTGGTGTACAGATAAGTCATACAAATTCTAGTCTTATAAGCTGTCCTAATACAGATTCCTGTGTGAAATGATCCTTAGATGGTAGCACAGTAAAAACTTGGAGCTTGGTCTGGCATTGAAAAGATATTGGATATTCCATGGGAATAACAGTAGTGAAGATGGACCCTGCAAATGCATAAACTGGTGAATTACCAGCAATAGGATTCAGTTTTCTTAGTAGGCTCCTACCTAGGCTTTACATATAATGGTGTTAAATAATGAAAACAAAAATGAGGAGATATAAATTGTACCTTATTAACTTCAAAATGCATATGGGGTGAGACTCATGAAAGCCCAGATCTTGATGCTGTCTTAAAAATATATCCTGAACCTAAATGTAATGTCGGACTAATGATATATATGTACTAATCTCAAATCCTAATCAATACCATACAACAATTTGTCTGTGCAAAACAGTTTGTTAAATTGGGGCTTTAGGGTCTGATCCCGAGAGATGCTAAGCACCTGCAGAATCTTAAAAACTCACCAAACTTTTTCTCTACGTAAGCATAACTAGTCATATTCATAAAGCTGTCTTGTGTATATTAGAAGTTGGGTCTTGGATTTGGTAGTGACTTGGTAGTATACAGAAGCTGCCCATGTTATAAAGTGTACTTGATATGTTGCTTATATAGTTGAAATACTGAACTTGTTAGAAATGAAGAGGTGTGTTTTCCCCCCAAAAAGATAGGATTTTGAGTTTGCAGGGAAGTGAGAACCAACTTGGGGTATAGTTTCATTTCCTGTTCTCTGATTCAGAGGAACTTTGCTAGAATTTTAAGTAAATGTCTCCCCGTGTTTGATGTCTTATTAAGTAACTGCAATATTTGAGGCGAAGCTCATGCACCATAGATGACAACTACTAACCTATACATTGCATTGTGTTCAAGATGTCTTTGTAGTGAAGGAAGGATAAAATGATCCAGATCAGTGTAGTGCCTGAATGGTTTATCTAGAGCATGTTTTTCTCTGCAAGAATTTATGCATTGTACCCAGTCTCATCTTCTATATTTATTTTTTTTAGATTGGAGATGATGAAAAAGGTTATGACCTGGACTTGTTCTGCATACCTAAACATTATGTAGATGACTTGGAAAAAGTCTATATTCCTCACGGGCTTATTATGGACAGGTTAGTTTGACTTCAAATAATACACTGCAGCAACTGATTACATGAAAATCAGAGTTTTTATAATGTTTCTATTCATAACAGTCATAATGCTGTTAAGAGAATTGTAGCTCTCTTGATTTCTGGTGGTGGAGATGGTGTAAGTGCAGGATCACACGGAAGACCTTCAATTGGTACCCACATCTTCCTTTCTAGAGAGATGTGCAAGCACTAAGAAATATTTAAATTACTTTCTTATGGCAGACCCTAGGAATTGGCACATTTGCTGTTGTAGTCCATTTCAAAACAACAGCATAGCTATCAAGAGATCCTATACAATATATATCAGAGGGGTAGCCATGTTAGTCTGGATCTGCAAAAATGATAGAGTCCTTTAGCACCTTATAGACTAATGGACGTATTGGAGCATAAGCTTTCATGGGTGAATACCCACTTCGTCAGATGCATCATCTGACAAAGTGGGTATTCACCCATGAAAGCTTATGCTCCAGTACATCTGTTAGACTAAAAGGTGCCACAGGACTCTGTCGCTTATACAATATATAGTGGTACATGACCTTCAAAATAATTCCAGGGCCCTTTTAATCTAAAGAATTAAGTAAAAGGCACATTATGTTTATGGGGGTTGGGGGGGTAGCTCAGTGGTTTGAGCATTGGCCTGCTAAACCCAGGGTTGTGAGTTCAATCCTTGAGGGGGCCATTTAGGGATCTGGGGCAAAAAATCTGTCAGGGGACAGTACTCAATCCTGCTAGTGTAGGCAGGCGGATCCTGCTAGTGTAGGCAGGGGACTGGACTCGATGACCTTCAAGGTCTTTCCAGTTCTAGGAGATTGGTATATCTCCATTTATTTCTTTTTCTATTTCTTTCTTTCACATTAGTTTAGACTGAAAATTTGAAGTGTTTTAGCCTCTTGAATTTCATTAGAAGACTAATCTAATGGCATAAACATAAATTAATGAAGACATTTGTTGTCCCAGATCTTTTTTCAAGTTAGTATTGTAGGATACTTAACATCCTCCATTCTCCTCCTTGCTGTGAAATACAAAATACTAGTTCTTCATTTCTGTACTTCCTGAAATCCATGGTGAGCTCATGAAGATTGTATCTCACATCTGATCAGAGAAGAGTGTGGTATAATCATGAAACACTTTGTTTCAGTGAGTACTGCATTATTATCTATTTCCTTTTCCCCAGGTGAAAAACAAATTCAGTGGAGTGACTACTAGAAAAGGAATCTGTAAATAAAGTAGTTTTGTAGTTCTGGAAAGATCTTTCTGATTTAAAAAACTGAAGTGAAGACACACCTATAGTATGCATTGTGGTTTTGAATTCTCAATGACTTGACTGGATTTTTTTTATATCTGTCCCCAGCATTAACATTAACTACTGATGGGCTTCCTACATGAAATAAAAGCTGGATAAAATACATGTCCTTTAAGTAATATTTTATTAAATGAAGTGCTGAATTGATAGTCTTTTCCCAAGAAGTGTGTTATACAGAGCACTTTCCAAAACAAATTAGGAATGAAGATTACATTACTTTTAGCTGTAATTTTTCAAAGAAGGTATCATTTGTGTGATCTGGTTTCTTTGTATTGTCCTTGCTTTTGGAGTTAATGTAAAATCTTTCTTTCTAGTGTTTTAACCTGGCTATAAAGGACTAGTTTAAAATCTGAGTAATGTCTTGATCTTTCCTGATTTGTCTAGGATTTACTGTATCTGCTAGGTGTATTAGGAAATAAGTGTATAGTGCTCTGTGTCTGTGAGAAAACAAACCTATCTTAAAAAACAAACCAAAAAACCCCCAATGTATGCTTCACATCTCTGGCAGCTATACAGTAATTAAGATTTGCTTTGGCTATGGTAATCTATGAAACTGAGGAAGTTTGGCAATGTTATTGTTACATTAATCTTGAAAAGCGAGAAAAGCCTTGCTGACCAGTAAACAGTAAAATTGGCTGTGAAGTGGTATGCAAGGAAGATGTTTTTCAATTTGGTGTGTACGTATTCCCCACTATTGGCACCAATACCAAGTGCTGCTGTAGTTAAAAAAACAAAACAGAGTAGTAAGTAACTTTTTTTTTCCCTATAGGACAGAAAGATTGGCACGAGACATTATGAAGAGCATGGGGGAACATCATATTGTAGCCCTCTGTGTACTGAAGGGTGGCTATAAATTTTTTGCTGACTTACTGGATTATATCAAAGCGCTGAATAGA
This sequence comes from Sternotherus odoratus, assembly GCA_032164245.1. Lineage (NCBI taxonomy): Eukaryota > Metazoa > Chordata > Testudines > Kinosternidae > Sternotherus > Sternotherus odoratus. Next base: position 82,471,512 of record JAVMKO010000009.1, on the reverse strand, counting down.
AACAGTGACAAATCTATCCCTATGACTGTAGACTTCATCAGGTTGAAGAGCTATTGTGTAAGTATATCTGCTGACACAACACGACTTTGTATAAAATTGATTAACTTGAAGTTCTTAAACAAAGATGGTTTAAAATCTATTATTATTGCCTAAATGTGCTAGGTATTGTGTGTTTAAAGCTAAATATTCAGTCTCTTTAAGCATATTGCAACATGGAGATAGTGGGGAAAGAGGATGGAAGGTGAAGGAGAGTTAAAAAATAAGGTTGTGTGGCTACTTATTCACGTCTTGCTACAAAATATGTTCCATTATGTACAACCCCCTTGTCTCCAACATGCCAGCTCGTGAAAATCTCCTTCCAGAGCTAAGTGACTCCTTATGTAACTCCCAGCTATCCAACTTCGTTCCTCTCCCCTCCGCCCCCGTTATCCAAAATCCAGGGCCGTGGTTATAACATAATCTTCCCTCAAGTTATGGCATTGTTTACGGAAAGTTTTATATGGCTAGGACCCTACTGACTGAATAGGGAACATTAGAAAACTACAAAAATATTTACATCTGATATCCATTGATTTGCACTGAATATACTGAGAGCCACAGCATTAGCTGCCCATCTTTTATTTACCTGAATCAACCAATAGGAATAAAACTAGTAGCATTTTTAGCTTGGGAAAAATATTAGGCATATAAGGCTTAATTTGCAATCCGTTGCTGGCGAAGGGCATTCTACCCTGTAGAGACCAGCTGTAGGTGATTATTGTTTTGTTTTTTTATAAGACTGTTTTTCTACTGACATTTAAGTTTATAAGAAAATGGAGACTGCAGCACTGCACAAGGTTATGTTTAAACTGCAGAAAGCATAAGACTAAACTACATAGGTCTAAGGAAGAAGTTTACATCCACAAATGCTATATGTTTTCTGACTTAGCAAAAGGCTGATTTTGTTTCTTCAAAATAAATCAAACAAGTGCTTTTTGGATTGACTCCACAAGTCCGCAGTTAGTGTGGAAATAAAATCATAAAATGATGAGACTCCAAGAATCGTTAAAAAAACCTCTTGAAATAATTTATTTTTAAATTAGCTCGATGTCCAATGAACTTTGCATTCCAATTAGTAGTCCAAACTATTTATCATGGATGAGAGCCCATTCCAGTAAACAAGAAGAAAAAGAAACGTGGAGATTATTAAATTGAAAACATAACTTGGTCATTCATTCGATTAGACCATGAAACCAGAGATTAAACTGCAACATTAGGAGTTTTGGCTGTGGAAGGACTTTATGAACTTGTACACTGATGTGGCATTATCCGTTAAAATCTCATTTTTAAAAAAGCCAGATCTAAGTGCTTGACTCTGAATTTGCCCCAAGCAGTTGTACAGTTGAGTGAGAGAGCACAAAGTGTTTTCTTCTTCCCCACTGCTCCCCTCCACAACTTTGTGCACACATGCAGGGGGCTACCAGAACATTAGCCAGGATATTTGCCCTCGCTGAACATGAGGCGTGGTGGACTGCTACAGCCTGTGAAGCAAAAGGGAGGCATGGCTGGGGAAAGTGGGGAATGTGCCTTCTTGTCACCCTGCCCCTTAATGAATGAAATAGTGTACAAGCTGCTTTTGTATGCTTTTCTCCCAGTGTCCATGGAAAGATTTTAACTCTCCCACCATCACCAACAGAAGTGCACACACACACTCAATCTATAATAACTAACTTCCTTGAAGTAATGCAGTTACAGAAGGACATATAAAAGAAGAAATAATGATTCTCAGCTCTTCTGAGCAAAAAACAGCAACAAACCCTCTGTATTTTTACACTTAGTCCAAGGGACAGTTTCAGTAAATTTCTGTGGTTTGTTTAAAAAACAAGATTGCAGCTGAAAAAGCGAGAGTCAGTAGCACCACTTGGAAAGTTTCTGCAAAAACAGGCTGTTGAAAGATGGTTGGTTTTACCGAGTGTGCTTTCTCTATTTCACTTTCCTCGTTTATTAGGTATATTTACATCAATTTCTTTAGTATCTCTGTTCCTTCTGCTTCTTCCACTCCAGAATTTTAGGGAATTCTGCTATATCAGTCCTTTGACATTAAGAGGGGAAAAGCATCAAGAAGAATTTTAAATAAATGAAGATCCTATTTTTATGCAGATTTTCTTAATGATTAAGAATAAGGGAAGAAAAGTACTGTACAAAGACTATCCTGATTAGAAAGCTTTCTAAACAGAATGCTTTTTTGGGGTGTTGTTTTTTTGTGGGATCGGATGGGGACAGGTGTGAGGTTTATCAGGCAACCATATATATATATATGATGTCCTGCTCTGTATCAGCGTGGAAGTCTGGTCACTGATGCACAAGATTAATACAAAATTTACTGCTTGCATCCGACGAAGTGGGTATTAGCCCACGAAAGCTTATGCTTCAAAACTTTATAGTTAGTCTTTAAGGTGCCACAGGACTTTGTTACCTCTGCTATTCCAGACTAACACGGCTACCTCTCTGATTCTTGACAAAATTTACTAGCATTCTACTTTTGCAGGCACTGTCGTGATTGATATGCAGGGCTAGGGTCTTTAGATTAAATTGCTATGGACTGGAGAAGTTTGTCCTAACACAGATATCCATTGAACTGGTTGACTAGACTTCCTCTTATTAATGCTGCTATTACGCAGTACTTTTTTCCAGCGATTTCAAATATAAAAATAAATACTATCCATATTTTGATGATGTGGAAACTGAGGTCTGTGGAGGTCTCTTTAACTTACCCATGGTCATATAACAAACTAGTGCAGAGTTGTGAGTTGAACCCTGGTCTCTTGACACACAGTCCTTGGATACAATTATTAGACCACACAGCTTTCCTCATTATACAGATTTTACAATCTGGAAAAAAGAGGGAATCAGAAATGCCATGATTAGCTAAGCGAGACAGCTGAACCTTGTATAACTTCTGGAATTCTGAGATAACTTTCTTATATGTCTCATTGACTGTTTCAGTGTATAGAAATATACAGCTACTGAATGCTGGAACAGAAAGCCCATAATGTGATGGCAGTTAAACTTCACGTGCAACTTCTGCTTTCACAGTTTTTACAAATGAATGCTTCCAGAATGAGCTGCATGCCATCCTGGGAGGGAAAGACAGCATTTATGAACAAAATAAGAACTCTTCCTTCCTAACAGACTGTTTATTTTGTGGTGCACTAGCAAAAATCAATCCATAAACCTTCATTTAAATTTAGAAATGGAAAAAAGTTGCATAGTGGTGAAGAAGAGCCAAAAACACTAGATATTTTGCGGGGAGGGAGAAGAGGTGGGAGGGGTGTTACTGTTACCACCAGTCAGGGTTTCATCTTGGAGATTAAAATGGCTTTAAAACGGAAAGCAGTCTGTTTAGTGCATTGTTCTGAAAAACAATTTTACAGCACATATACTTTAAATTGTTCAAAATTAAGTTATTTAAAGTTATTTTTGAGCCATTAGCTAGTGCCTCCATCATGTAAAATAACTGCTATCATTTGGCAATGGCAGGAGTGGAGTCTGGGGACAGTCATAAAGAATAAATCTCTTCTGAATGTTAAATCAATATTGAAACAAGGTAGAAACTGATTCACTGTCCATCACTGGCCCCTTGCTGCTACTATTGTCACAAATAATGTCCTTATGTGAAATGAAAACTCATTGTTTAAATATTAAACAACAAAATTCTTAACATTGGAGAAGACTGGAAATCGGTTTATAGTTTGAAACTAGATACCAATACTGCCAGTGTTCAAATGCTTTAGCTTTTTTTATCCTTAGGTTGTTTAGAAATTCAGTCCATGCATAGTGAAGAATATTTAATTCTTTAAATGCTGGTTCACATTTGTACTTAGCATTCTACAATGTAGAAACATTTGTATTGAAAGAAAAAGATTTTGAGAAACTGTTAAAACACCTGGGTGCTCTGCTGGTTGTCATGTTTCAGCAGGGATAAGCCAGAAGTTCCTCGTAATCTGTGATGTACGATTTTCCTGCTTGAGGGACTGTACGCTGCTTTGTACCTCAACATAGTATTTTCTGCATCAAGACCCTGATCTTGTATATGTGCTGAGAATACCAGTCTGAGATACCAGTCTGAGGGAAAGTTTCCAATCAGCTATTATGCTCAGTAGTCTCCAGAATTGTGGTCAGTAGTCTCCAGAAGGTGAACTCCAGAATCTACCTTAGTTGCCAAAGCATTGGTGTAATTTATCAGTGGCCAAGATAGCATGCTTTTGGACATTAAAAAAACTTGTAATAACTGCCACACTTGTACATGTTTTTATTTTTTTAAAGGAACAAATACTGATAATATCTCCCCTCCCTTTTCTAAAGAGTAAAAAAAAATCATCTTTCTTTTTGGAAGGAGTATAAAGTCCTTAGTACAGGAATAGATGAAAAGATAATTATAATATAAGATGAACAATTGTAAGTATTAAAGATACTAAAAATGTGTCAAAGAAAACTTCACAAGAGGAAGCTATCATCTTAATTGCCTAACATAGGGTGAACACAGGAAATGCACCTCAGAATTTGAACATAGAAGTCTTTCAAGTGCTCTCACAAACTTAAACATCTTTGTGGTTTACTTTATCCACGTTCTCAAACATTCAGATACTAAGCTGAATATCTTCTATCTTAAGCCACGTGATCTTGGGCATCCTTTTTGGACTGTTTCAGTAAAGTGGCTGTTCTTGTTGGGCAACTCTGTCTCTGGTCAGTTATGGAGTTTCTGAGTCAGTGACTGGTGTTTCTAAATTTCTTATTCATCTTTTCAAGATGGCATAACTACTGTTTTCCCTTGAAATATATGAAGTAATGCTAAGAAAATATTTGAAAAGTGAGACTATTTCTGCTCTTACTTGGCTCGAGGCTGTATCCTAAAAATTAGAAATGGATGATTTTATTAGATCATTGAATCACATTTTACACATCCCCAGCTATTGAACTTTCAACATTTCTTTGTGGAGAATATTCCAGAGCTTTACAGATTTTAGTGTGAGAAAGTTTTTCAAATAATCTTAATTCTTAACTTCATCCCAATACATCTAGTTGTATAACCAACTGCGTATCCCCTAAATGATTGCTTTCCCTCCTTTGGGTTTATACCAGGGGTCGGCAACCTTTCAGAAGTGGTGTGCTGAGTCTTCATTTATTTATTCTAATTTAAGGTTTTGCGTGCCAGTCATACATTTTAACATTTTTAGAAGGTCTCTTTCTATATGTCTATAATATAAAATTATACTATTGCTGTATATAAAGTAAATAAGGTTTTTAAAATGGTTAAGGTTCATTTAAAATTAAATTAAAATGCAGAGCCCCCCGGACCGGTGGCCAGGACCCGAGCAGTGTGAGTGCCACTGAAAATCAGCTCGTGTGCCGCCTTTCGCACGTGTGCCATAGGTTGCCTCCCACTGGTTTATACCTTTCAAATACTCTTTTGATGGATGAATTGTAAACAAGAACTCTTTAGGCTATTGAAAAAATAAAGTAAAAAGGCAAGTCCATTTTTGCTATTTCAGTTCTGTTATCCATCCTCTCCCTCTTCCCCCCAGTGATGGGTTATGATGGCAAGTCTGTTTTGTAATCTGCACGGTAATGGGAATAACACATACTTAATGTTGGCTGCTGGAAAACTGAAGGAGATCAAAGTCAGTTGGATGCCCAAAATAAAATTCAAAGTTCATTCTTGACCACCTGCCAGTTTTCATGTTGGGTTGTACGTTCTTTTTGTAGTTTGAGGTTTAGTTGTATGGCATTTTGTTTCAGTAATTTATTAGTACGGTAATACCCAATGTTACGTTAAATCACTATCACCAATATATTAACAGCTGTTGCAATGAAAGTGTAACATTGCTGCATCTCAGGGCCAGGGGTGCCCCCTTTGGCATCATGGAATCAGTGCTCATGGCTGGCTAGTTTGTTGGGCATCCTGGCTTACGGCTGAGCAAGCGAACAATCAGTGGCTCAGTTCTTCCGGGTAAGCGTTGAGCAAATCTACACCTGTAACTCCAGCCACCTGGTTGAGGGATGCGCAAATCCAGTTTGTAGCTCTGGCCCCGACTGATGGCTGAGAAAATAAACCACCAGTTGCTCCGGCCTTCTGGTCTAGGCATTAGCGCTCATCCCACCGTAGGCTTGCCAATAGTCCCATATTAGAAGGGATGTCCCTTATTTCTTCATCTCAGTACAACAAAATCGAGAGTTGCCGAGTGCTGCAAAAAGCAGCGAGAAATGCCCCTGTCAGATATAGCTGAGTATTGTTTATCATTATTAATGATGGTTATTAATATTGGGAGGAGGAGAGGGGCAGGTGTGCTAAGAAAACAGTTCTTTGTATTTCAAAAATAATGTTGGCAATCCTATCCAGCCCCTAGACCCAGTCCCACTCTGCTCCACCAGGTCCCAGCCCAGGCTTTCCCAGCAACACAACAGGACCAGTATCTCTCTTCATCTGGTGGGGATGTTCCATGGCCTGTGGTTCCTATTTTAATTACTTCTAATCCCACTAATATTTTGTTTTTTCCCCTTTTTAACTAGAATGATGAGTCAACTGGAGACATAAAAGTAATTGGTGGGGATGACCTCTCAACCTTGACTGGAAAGGTATGTCTACTAGTGTGAAACAAAAGAAGTAAACAACACATTTTTAAGCTGCTCTGCATCATTTTTCTAACTAAATTTTGCAAGATGGCTTTATTTTTAAGACTTATCTATGTTCATATTCGAACTATTCGAATAGTCTGACTTAAGGTAATGTCATTCCAAAGGCTGCCACTGTATAATTGCTCTGTATTATTACTTGTTTTTTCTGTGTTTTCTGGCTTGGCAGACATTATTGCCCAGCAGCTTTCCAGTATTCAATCTTACATCAATCTGATACTGTAGCTGGATTAAAACTAGTATCCTCTTTGTGGTATACTCCATAGCAGTTACAGTGTGTGGTCAATAATCAGGATACTGTGTATTACCTATTGTGATGCTGTTACCATGACAGTATGCAATATCTAGTTGTGAAATCATGAAGCATTAGCATTATTGTTGTCACAACAGTTCCATAACTTTGCATTTATAAAGCAGTTATTCCGTGTTTGCAATAGCAGTCTTTTAAAATGTTTTTTAATACTCAAGAGGTGTATGGATTAATCATCTACAAAATTTCATATTTAAAACTGAACTGGCAAATTAGTGGAATGTCAAAAAGGTTAAAATATTCTGAGTGTCAAAACACATTTCCCCCCCCCCCCATAACTAGACATATAACCAAATCAGTCATCAAGGCATGTGTGCGTTTTAAATGAAAATGCATGCAAAGTTTCAAAATAGAGAAGATATTAATGCCAGAATTATATACTCTTGAAAAGTGTGATAGCATTTTAATGATGAATATTTCATTAAAAGCATGCAACAATGTGTAGGCTCTTATATTTTGATCTGGGGTTGCATACTTATAATGTTTTTTTTCGAAGTCTAAGAATTCTCCAGGCCAGTTAGCATTCTGCATGTGCCAATACAGTTATTAATGAGAATCTTCTTGCCAGCACTTCAGAAATATTAACTAAATAGAATTTGCAGTGTTGCATGATGTCTTTGAATTGGATGTAATAATATTATAGATTTTTTTCTACAGTTTTCAGCTATTGAGAATATGAATTCTGTAAATGGTGACATAAGCATATTTCACTGAATTGATAATATAAGTAATTTAGCAGAAAACTGCTAATGGAATCAACATAATCGCCAACTAAATATTCATGGATTTTTTTATATTTTTTTCCCCACTAGAACGTCTTGATTGTAGAAGTAAGTATTATATTTAACTTTGGGTTCTGTAATGTGTGATTTGTGATAACATTTTAGCAGGAGATGGTCCTGAATATGAACACCTCTATATTTCAGCGAGCCTGAATTTTGCAAATGGCCCCTAATTTTCATAATGAGCTGACTTACATACTCTCAGAGTTAGGTGTGTGTGAAGTCTGAATCTGAATTCTCAGGTTGACCCCATCTCATCTTAGCTGCAAGGAGAGAATGTCCATGTCAGAGTTTTGCAATGTTACTTTCAATTTGCTGGGATCCTATTTAATCATACTGGTTTATATACTAAAGGAACTTGAACAAAGTGAAATTAAGGATCTCTGTCACTTTGTTAATGCACAGAGAATAATTTAAACTGCAGTAGGTTTCAGAGTGGTAATCGTGTTAGTCTGTATCAGCAAAAACGAGTCCTTGTGGCACCTTACAGACTAACAAATTTATTTGAGCATAAACTTAAGCCCAAATAAATGTGTTAGTCTCTAAAGTGTCACAAGGACTCCTTGTTGTTTAAACTGCAATAGTTCTAGAAAAAGATTCTTATTAGGAATATCTTAAAATGTATAGAATATTCAACAGTGCCCGATGTTTCCATGCATCATTTGTATACTACAAATTAAAAATAAATACATTTTTGTTGCATAAAGTGTCTCACCTACAACTGGAGTTTATCATGTACCTCTGTACATTAATATGAAGAATATAATTTAATCTGACTTCCTAGCTGTTAAAATAAATCAGTTTTTATATTACTACCTCCTTTCATTGATGGACAAAGGCTTGTTCTGTCCAGTCAGTATTAACTTGTGGTGGAACCCTATGCCACTGCGCAATGCAGAATTTTGCAGAAATTAATGTTGTGTGTGCAGAATTTCCTGCACAGAAGTGGGTTGCCGTGCTGCTGGTTGCCTCTAGATGCTGCTGTACCCAACAGAGCCCAGCTTGCACATGGAAGACACTGCTAGGGAGATGGGGGGGGGGGGGGGTGCTAAAGGGTTTCTGACAGCTGCAGTCCCAAGCATGCCCTAAGGGAAGAACAAGATGGTGCGCAGGAAACTCCATGCAAACTGGGACTAAACATTGGGCTGTTTCTCCCTCTGGATCCCTGGGCTGGGAGGGGGGCGGCGTGGAGGGCATGTCTCAGCTGGACTCTGGGATGGAAGGGGGCGAGTATCTGGACCAGGGAAGCCCCACAGCTGGGCTCGGGGAGGGCGGGCATTTGCGGGTATCTGGGATGGGGGAATCTGCAGTTGGGTGTATTGGCTGTGAGGAGCCCTGCAGCTAGGCTCTGTGGGGAAGGGGCTGTAGGTGTCTGCCCCCCCCCAACTGGGATCAGAGGTGGGAGGGCAGAAAAACAGGAACTGGGTTGTTGTAGAGTTTTTTTAACTCTCTCCTCCTGGGGAAATTTTTGTATGTTTCTGTATTGTTACAGCCATACTTGCTGACAGATACCTTGAAATAAATTACCAAAATAATTGAAACTGGTTTGATTATATAGTGTTATTTCGACACACAATATTTACAGAATTTTAAAATATTGTGCACAGAATTTTTAATTTTTTGGCGCAGAGTGTCCCCAGGAGTAAATACTGATTTATTTGTAGATAATGTTCTTGAACAAGGTTTATAATGAATGCCTTACTTGCATCGTGGGATGATTGTCAAATAATTGCAGCTGAGTTGTGGACAAAACATGGAAAATCCTGGAAAAGTAATAAAGGATCTTTATTAATTGCAGTAATTTGGAAAAGCCAAAGAAGACCTATTTGTTTAAGAAAAATTTACTGGAACAAAATAAGCATTCAAGTATTATGTTATGCCTGCTAACTTTTTTGATAACCAGATATTTTGCTGCAACCATATTACAGTCACTAATGCACAAGGCTAACAGCGGGACTGCCAGCCACCCAGGGCTGATAGCCAGAGCTCCCACTGTTGGCCCCGGCCGGCTAGCAAAATTGCGGTGGAAGCTTAATATAATGGGATCCACGATTTTTGCAGTATTGCAAATTAAGTTGGGCCTTATTTTTTAACCTTAGGCTAGAAAAGCAGTGGCAATAAGTAAACAACTTCCTATTTACACAATCAGTGTTTTGAAACTAAAATCATATTAACTTCTTTTCACTTAAATAAATGATGATGTCATTAAGAGCCATTTCCTGAAACCGATCCTCCGATGGCACAAAGGAGTGACAACTTCCTTTTGTCATACCAAAGTTCCTGCCTTGGTAATCCTGGGTTTTTACACAGGATCCTGCTTTGATCCAAGAAAGGTAGTCTAGCCTGTCCTTGATATATTCTATTTTAGTGCACCCATCACCAAGGTATGTGTGCTCCAATTTTTTTTTCCACACAAATATTTCATTTACCTATGTGATCATTTTCTCCTTTGAAGTGGATTTTACTTCTGAAGGACAAGTATATTGAATATTTAAATATTTCAAATTAATTTGTCTTTTGAGTACCAGACAGCTAAATAGATTAGTTTCTCATCTGTTCAGTGACCTATATCTTCTACATGGCAGGTTCTTGTCAAACACGAGACCCCTTACGTATTACTATTCTGCTTGTCAATCAAACAATAAAAATAACTTACCTCCTTATACATGGTTTTTCATATGGTGCCTCCTGTGACTGGCAAAAAAGACTCTAGAAAACTGAGATCTACCACATGTAACCACAGGGTCAAACACTGACAGATCAGTGATGTAGCTGATTTCTGTCTTGACTTGCAAAGCTACTGATATGGCAGTTAAGCCTGATTGCCTTTATCCATGCATTGATCTATTCAGTAGGCACACCCACAGCCCTTGCTCATACTTGTGTTAATATCAATGATTTGAAGTGCTGAACAGTTAAATACAACCTGGCATAATCCTTAGGTGGTTTGGGGTGTTTTAGGGGGAAGCTGTAGAATGATAAGATGCAGCAATCAATTTTGCCTTTCGGTGCCACCGACTTCTTTACTTAGTGTACACCAGACTTCAGAGCAGATAGAAGAATGTTTCTCTAGGAGGAACTTTTTGGCTTTCTGGAAGGCTTTGTGTTAATCCAACCCAAATTAGGAAATTAAGAGTGATTCTGATGCTTCAGTGGTAATGCTTTTATTGCAAGGGTTATTAGTCTGACTACTGCAGATAGAAATGAACTATTACACGTAAAGAATGGCCACAACAGTGCAGTAGGGAATAACACCTACATTTGTTTATGTGCCGGAGAAGCCTGATTTCCACTTCACAAGTTATTTTCATGTCATTGCTATGACATGGGCTCTTTGAGTAGAATCTGGAAAATGCTACTTTAACAGCTCTAATATAGTTTTCTGATGTGGCTTTTTTATCATCAGGATATAATTGATACTGGTAAAACAATGATAACGTTGCTGTCTCTGCTGAAAAAGTACAATCCAAAGATGGTGAAAGTAGTCAGGTGAGTTGTGATCACGGCTGCTTGTATTGTGTATTACTTTTTTAAGTACTATAAGAATAGTGAAATAAGATCAAATACTTTTATACTTGAAAGGAATTTTTTTTCCCCATGACTTAACACCTTTCATGGTATTGTACATGGTCACACTTTCTCTAGTATGGGGTCTGTTAATTGTGAAAAGGTGCATTTATTTAGACCGACAGGAACACTTTTCTACTTTTTGTGTGCTACTGCTTAAGGGATTTTCTAGTGAAGAAGGATGTGGAGGCTGGGTCGGTGTGTATATGAGTGTGCTGGGCATGCATTTGATCCTGATTACCCTAGGATTTTTTTAAAAGCCTCCTAATGTTTCTGCTTTGAGCTTTCTCATTAATCTTAGGGGGTTTTTAAATATTGTGAGACGCAAGCCTGTGCACCTGGATCTGATTGCAAAATTGGAACCCTGGTTAGCAATTTTTTAAATTGCCATTAACCCTCATTAACTTGCCATTAACTGTGTGTAACTCAGCTATAACAATCAAATGTCCAAGGATAATCTGGCCATATATTCTGCTGGGTTTTACTTTTTATAGGATTTTTAAATTTCTAGTCAAAATATTTTTACAACACTTATTTTGTTTTAAAAACTTATGACTAAACAACCAAAACTACTGATGATGTTACTAGCAAGGTAGCTGTCAAGCCTAATGGTTTTTACATTTACGATTGCTTGTTCTCTTTCATTGTCAAAACACTGAAAATTTGTCAGAATATCTAAGCCAGGGGTTCTCAAACTATTGAGAACCGCAACCCCTTTTTCCTCTCTCCCTCGGCGCGGCGGACCCTTTTATGTCCGCCAAAAAGCTGCCGAATAAATTAACTCCTCATTCGGCGGCTATTTTTGGTGGACATGCTGAGCGCTTTCAGGAGTGCTCAGCATGTCTGCCGAAAATAGCCGCCAGATGCGGAAGTGATCGCGGCGGCTTTTTGGCAGCGCAAGCAGCTCGCGACCCCTCGGGAGGTGGCTGTCGACTCCCTGAGGGGTCGCGATCCACAGTTTGAGAACCCCTGATCTAAGCCATAAATACGCAAATACCAGAGATGGCATAAAGGTGAAGATGTTTTACATTTTTATACCTGTAAACACATGCCCATTTGTGTGTTTTCCATTGCTGTGTGATGCAGCTGTTGTGTAGAGATTCCAACACATCTCAATATGGATGTGAAGGGTCCTTGGTCAAATCCCAAACTGGTAACAGCCCCCAAAAATTGTTATGCAGCCAAAACGTCCATGAACCTCAAATGTCAACCAAGTCTGAAAGCTGACCAGTTTCCAGAAACCCATCTGAATGCTGGGTTCAGAGTTACGAAGGGATTTAGTGTTATGTTGATAGGCAGTGGCAGATTCTCTTCCACCTGTAAGAGATGTGGTTGTCTTGCAGGTAAGGAAAGACGTATGAGGGAATACAGAGAGGCTTGTGTAAAGTTGACCAGAGGGCAAGTATCCCTGAGAGAAAGGACAAAAGGCATCATGATACCAGGCAGCAGGCTTAGCAGGGCCTCTTCCTCCACCTCTCTTCTCACAGAGCCTCTTCCCTTAAGTAGGTGACACTTGAGTACATAAGCAGCTTGAGCTATCTCCAGTGTTCACCCATCAGACATGGGACATTCTTCTTTTCTCCCCGCAAGCCTTCCCCAAACATTTGCAACCAAACACCACAATGGCCCTTTATATGGGTGTAGGAGTGTCCATGGACTACTTTTAGTCATTGAAATGGTACCTCAATATATGGTGATGGGCAAACGTATGAGAACACCCTCTCTGTTCTCCTTTCTCTCTCTTTCCTGGAAAGTGCAGTTTTGTTCTGAAAAGTTACAGTAAAAATGGCACTGCCTTAACTTGGCAAACTGCTCCGTGTTTGTATTCTGTTACATCTGCTGACATCAGTGACGATACTATTAGCTCTGTAGAGTCAATGCAGCTGAGAAAGGAGGAGCTGGGTTCCATGCTTCTGTGTGCCTCATCAACAGGAGTGTTTATTAAATTCCACTTACAGGGATAATCAGGATCACCTGTGCAAACCTGTTGAAGACGCACTGTTGTAAAGGTGGACGCAATTTGGCCTGCAGAACTTCTATGTACTGGTGATGGTGCATAGGAAGGAAGGAACCCAGTTTGGCTCTCAGCTCACAGGCTGAATTTGCAGGTGTGATAACTAGAAAAGTTGTTTCTTTTCTTGTGAACAGAGCATGGTACCTGAGGCTTCCTAGAGAAAGTGAACATGGAGCCTCATTAGGTCAGTTTACAGAATCACTTTTCAGAACTGAATTTTACCATAACTCCTGGCTGACTTTTCTACTCTGCCTCAGACGCATGTTTGACTTTTGTCCTTTTAGCTAGACTGTCAACTGTTCGTGATTCAACCAGAAGTCTTGATCCGAAAAATGTAATTGATTGCTGAGAGGTGTAAATATAGGATATGTTTAATTGATTAAAGTCTGCCTTCAGATACATGCATTCAGTGTCAGTGAAGTCCAAGACTGGCTTGGTTTTTAGTAATTATTTCTCTATCTAGTTTTTTTGATCATCTTGTAGCTGCTGATTTCCATATTTCAAATTTCTACTGGTTTTAATTGACAGCTTGTTGGTAAAAAGAACTCCTCGAAGTGTGGGATATCGACCTGACTGTAAGTGACCCCTTTTGCCAATCATCAATACATATTTGAAAATTAACTAAGAAACACATGATCAAAGTATATAGATTCTTTTTAGTCAAACTGTAAGAATAGTCGGAATGTTTGTCTCCAAGTTCACTTTTTTTCTGATGATTCTTGGGCAGTGTACTCTGATTTATTTAGTGCATTACAATACACTTTGGCAGAATATACCTTATTTTGACACACCTTTTTATGTTAAAGGGACATTTTCTAGTAGGTAATGTGATGGATCACTTAAACCCCCTTGGGACTGCCAACTGATGTGCCAAGACTACTACTCCACGTGCTTTCCCTGCCAACTTGGGATTCCAGAACCCTGCCTGGTTGTGCCAGACATGCTTGCCAGCTACAAACACAGAGAACAGCATCCTGAAAGTTGCAGGCTTAACTGAAAACAGCTTAAGAAGTGTTCCTGTTTCCAGCACTCGGATGCCCAACTCCCAATGGGTTCCAAAGCCCAAATAAATCTGTTTTACCCCGTATAAAGCTTATACAGGGTAAACTCATAAATTATTCGCCTTCTATAACCTTGATAGAGAGAGATGCACAGCTCTTTGCCCCCCAAGGTATTAATACATACTCTGGGTTAATTGATTGTATTAAATACAAAAAGTAGGATTTAAGTGGTTCCAGGTAATAACAGACAGAACAAAGTGAATTACCAAGCAAAAATAAAATAAAACATGCAAGCTTATGCCTAATACAGTAAGAAAGTGATTACAGATGAAACCTCACCCTCAGAGATGTTCCAGGAAGGTACTTTTACTGACTAGCCTCCTTCTAGTCGGGGTCCAGCAATCACTCACACCCCCATGGTTACTGTCCTTTGTTCCAGTTTCTTTCAGGTAGCCTCTCCAACCCCAAAGGATATCTCTTGAGCCAGCTGAACACAAAATGGAGGGGTCTCTCAGGGATTTAAATAGACTTTCTCTTGTGGGTGGACACCTCTCCCTCCCCATGTGTAGAATACAGCTACAAAATGGAGTTTTGGAGTCATATAGACAAGTCACATGTCCATGCATGACTGAGTTCCTTACCAGCCAGGACACATTCCTAGGAAAGCTTAGATGTGGATGGACATCTCCAAGTTCATTTTTGGCTTAAGTGTTTCTTGATTGGGCACTTACTGAGAATAGTCTTTTCTCATGAAGCTGACCAACTACTTCACTGAGGCTACTTAAAATTAACCAAGTACGAATTCAAAATGCATACAAAATTCAACATGCATACAAATAGGATGAATATATTCAGTAGATCATAACCTTTACAGAGATATGTTACATGGCATATGTAGCATAAAACATATTCTGGTTATGTCATTATACATTCATAAGCATAGGCCCATAAAGCCTTATGGGGTGTACCATCACAGGTATGTCCAAAATACAGGTGATTCTTCCAGTGAATGTCTATGTAGGTTCTACTTCTGATGCACACACATGCCCAATACACACGAGATTGGAGTCTTTTGGCCAGCAGCATCTGTTGGGATCATGCCTGAGCCCAAGGGCATAAAGGGCAGAGTAACTTCAACCATCCTTTAGTTCTTGCTTTGTGCCTGTAGCCACAAGCCAGACCCCTAGATAGGGTCTGCTTCTCTTGCATACTGTGCAGTCTGAAACCTGCTTTATTTGATAATTAATTAGTATATTAATATAGACAGGGTAGTGACAGTTTAGTGGAGTTCGTATTAGTATTTGATACCTGTGGACTATAAGACAAACAAAGCAACAAAAATATCTTCTTAGAGTTAGGGATTTACCAAGTACCGGGATCTAGCACAGCTTCAAAACTTGCCCCTTTTGCGATGCAGCTATCCTGCTGAACCTAGAGGGAGCTAGGGAAGAGCATTCTCCATGGTGCCCACTCCAGTAGCCCCTTGCCCCATACTCTTACCTGGGTCATACCTGGCTCTGCTTGGGCCCCTTGGGGCACAGCCAACAAGAAAGGCAAATACACTCTTGGTTTTACAAAGCACAACTATCATGGTAGTTACATATCAGCTGATGGTAACATTGAGAAAGAGAGATCCACCAGAATTAGTCTTGCAGCAAATGCTTTCAACAGACTTCAAAACATCTGGAAGTCATCAATCTTTCAAACTAAAACTAAAGTAAAGATCTACAGGTCGAATGTCCGCTCTGTATTGCTCTATGCGGCGGAAACGTGGAGGACCAACAAGAAGATAGAAAGTCGACTCTGGGGTTTTGAAGGAAGGTGTCTTAGGCGCATCCTTAACCTACATTGGCCGCAACGTGTCACCAATAGAGAAGTGAGCCGACTAACAGGCATTAACAACGTAGTGGATGAGGTGAAACAACGAAGATGGAGATGGCTGGGGCACATGTTGAGAATGGATACTACCAGACATCCTCACACTGCTCTTAGATGGACACCACAGGGAAAAAGAAGGAGAGGCAGACCGCTGGGAACGTGGTGAAGAACTATCGAAGGTGAAATGAAAAATATGGGAAAGACCTGGGATGAAATCTACTGGCTAGCCCAAGATCGAGTTGAATGGAGAAGAATGGTTGACGCCTTATGCTCCATGAGGAGCGAAGAGGATTAACTTAATTCCCTAGTGGAGGCATCAAGATCCAATGCCCACTTTGGCAGCGTTGCCCAGTAATCTTTATTCAGATGCAATTAAAGCACCTATTTCCTATCTAACATGGCACCACTTGAGAGTCACCAGAAGTGACTGCATATGGACAGTAGCTTGAGGAGGAAAAAGCAGTTACTTACCCTATAGTAACTGGTTCTTTGAGATGTGTTGACCTCATGTATTCCATGACCCACCCTTCTTCCCCACTACAACGAAATACTGTAATTACCTTCATTCTGCATCGCTGAAGGAACTGAGGGATGGTTTGACCCACTCTGCCCTTTATGCCCTTGGGTGTGGGGGTACAGGAGTGGCCTCAGCAGACTCTCCTATTCAAAAAAATCTGATCTTGTCTGCATACGGTGCATGTGCACCAGAAGTAGAATCTATGTGGCCAACACGTCTTGAAGAAGCATGGTTACGAGAGTAAGTAACTTTTGTGTGTGAAACTTTCAAAATCTAAATCAGTAGAAATGCATTAACTAACTTCAAAAATTTCAATGCAAATAGATTTTATTTGGAGCAAACGTTTGTAAGTTACATATTGCAGTATTGTTTTTCTGCATGAAAGCCAGAAAATGAAATTAACTACGTAGTCTGTTTTCATTTTTAAGATGAGTGAAATGAATGAAGTTAATGGACTAGACAGTGAAAAGTAAGTTAGATTTATAAAATAGTTTAGAAACTGAGGATGCTTGAGGAGAATAAATAAGGACATGTGGGTTTTTAAAATATTATGCTAATATGACTGCTTTAAAAAAAACAAAAACACTGGTACATGAAGTCTAACAAAACGAATTATGGTTCTTTTCAGTTGTTGGATTTGAAGTGCCGGACAAGTTTGTTGTGGGTTATGCCCTTGATTATAATGAATACTTCCGAGATTTGAATGTAAGTAATGTTTTTCTTAATACTTTTTACTCTTTAAAAATTAGAGAGGAGAAAATAGGATAATTCAGGTTTTTCCTACTTAAACTGTACTTTCATGTACAAGCCTGATCACTTTGGTGATGTAGTGACCAGGGGAAAACTTTAGCAGCAGAGCAACCTTTCAACTCTTATTAGTCAGGCCAACATGGATCTTCTGCTTAGCTCTGGAGAAAGGAGGCTTACATGCTCTTTATTGGCTAGATGGGAAAGAATAGAACAGCTGTAGTGGAGGGTTTCTTGTCTTACCAGGTTTTTTCACAATTAACAACAGAAGGACAATTTGGAATAAAGAATGAACTGCCGTTGAGTTCCCTCCCATTCCTGAGTCTTGTTCTCTGGGTGGCACAAGTCTCTTGGCAGGGATCAGGTGGGATATGGGGGAATTAACATTTTGATACAAAAAAACAGACTTAAAAATTATTCTATATAAATCAACTAATGAAATTAGGGATGAACAACATGGAAGTGAGTGACACTTTTTTTTAACGTAGAATTGCATTATTGAATAAATGTCTAAAACTTCAGTCTCTTACTCATAGATGTTAGTTTTCTAACATGAGCTTTCTGTTTTGTTTCAGCATATTTGTGTGATTAGTGAGACTGGGAAACAGAAATACAAAGCATGAGAGCATAGTTCAAGTGCTATGACAAGAGAGCTCAAGAGAGCTTTGCAACATTTTATTTACTGAGTCCTGTCTTTTAACAGATTCAAATCTGGAACACCAGCTAACTGTAGAATGTCCCAGCCTCATTTTCATATGCTCACAATAGCTTATTGCATGTACAGTATAAGAAACTTGTCTTGTTCATTTATATTTTTGAAATGTGAAATAATTAGTGCAATTCTGATTTTCATTTGCACTATGAATCTATCGACTATCGCTAGCCCTCGATCGGTTGTGTTTGTGAGCTGCACTCTTGAAGCGGTGAATTGCTTAAATCTAATCAACCCACAGCTGAAGTAATTCAAAGTACTGTAATGTAAGCCATTTTAATATAGAGAAGTCTATTAACAATATTTTCAGATGTGTAAATTTTATTGTAATGCACAATTGTGATGATTGATAACTGCACTCTTGGGGTGTTCGAAAGTATAAGGAGCAGCCAGTTATAGTACCTGAAATGGCCAAGGTGTTAACTGCACTCATTGAGTAGCCTTATTGCCATTAAAGGAAGTCTGAATGAAAAATGTCAGCTTGGGCTGAAAGGAGATGGACTGACAAAACTGAATGTTTAAAAACCAGTTCTCACAGAGCTGCCCTTTCTTGTAGGTTAATATTTTCTTTAAAATATTTATCACCCTGTGGGAATTGCTTTTAAATCTAAACAGCTATAATATATTTTACATTTGTGAAAAAATATGGTAATGTTTATAAGATCCATAAAGTAAAGTACTTTAAATAAAGACTGTTTCTTTAAAATAAAATCTATAAACCTACACTCTCATTGTACGCATTAAAATGCTCTTGAAATGTGCTTTTTGCTAATGATATTGGGTCCGAAGTCTTTCTAACAGCGAAGGCAGACTCTCTACCTTGGATAGTTTCTCAAAGACTTCAGTTAATTCTAGTATACCATATATAGAAGAAAAATAGCACTAGTGGGAAAAATATAGAAATGCTTCTATGCGCTATACCAAACTAGATTCACAGAATATAGTGTTTAACGCTGTTGTTTGGTCTGCTTTGACAAGGTAAATAGTGAAGATAATTGCTTATTAAACACATACATATGGAAATATACAAATATTTTGTGAATGATCCTTATGTTTTGTCTTGTTGACTTGTCTGTGCTCTGGAGATACCTTGAGGAATGCTAGTGGTATTCTGGACATGGTGCCTCACACAGGGTCCATTTTGGTCACATTTTTTAGTCTCTTGACTTTCACAGTTCCCGTACAACATACTTAGATTCCTGCCTTGAGTTTCAGGACTTTACATAATTCAACAGTCATAATACATATTGTTTTCTTAAGTGACTCTTAATGTATTAGCATATGTTGGATCATTTTGTTTTTCTTTTTGAAGTTTACCTTGTTTCCATAATTTTTCCTAGTAGTGCACATTCTCTGAGATGTATTGTCCATGCCTAGTGTGTTCTGGTTCAGCTGTATAGTTAATTGGCATACCTACAACATGCATTATTTACAAAATGTAGTTTAATCTTAACTAGCGAAAATACCCGGCGTTGCTCGGGTCAGTCGGAGGTGGGGAGGGGGCAGAGAGCTGAGCGAATGCGGGGTCCATTGGAGTAGGCAGAGAGCAAACCTGACACCCCCACCTCACCCCCCCGACCAAACCCGACACCCCCACCTCACTTACCCCTCGACCAACCCCGACTCACATTTTCACCCCCCCACCCAAACCCAACACCCCCTGACCAACACCCACACCTCACCCCCGTAGACCAAACGACACACCCACCTCACTTCCCCCCCAACCAAACCCAACACCCCTACCTACCACCACAAACAAACCCGACACCCACACCTCACTTACCCCTCGACCAACCCCGACCCCCCTCCTCAACCCCCAACCAAACCCAACACCCCCACCTTACCCCCCCCACCAAACCCAACACCCCCTGACCAACCCCAACCCCCACACCTCACCCACCCAGACACCTTCCCACCCCCCCAGACCAAACCCAACACCCTCGGCTCACTTACCCCCCGACCAAACCCGACACCCCCACCTCACCCCCCGACCAAACCCGACACCCCTACCTCACTTACCCTCCGACCAAACCCAACTCGGGTCCGTCGGAGGTGGGCAGGGGGCAGAGAGCTGAGGGATTCCGGGGTCCGTCGGAGGTGGGGAGGGGGCAGAGAGCTGAGGGATTCCGGGGTCCGTTGGAGGGGGAAGGCAGAGAGCTGAGCGAGTGCGGGGTCCGTTGGAGGGGGGAGGGGGCAGAGAGCTGAGCAAATGCAGGGTCCGTGGGAGGGGGTATTATGACATCATAACTGTCACAGAGAACAGCAGCTGCCCAGCTGATGTGATTGGCCTTTAAATAATTTCACCCCTGGGGGGCGTCAGAGGTGAGATTTGAAAAATTTTCGACTCTTACCCTGATTAGGACCCCAAGACCTATAACTGTACCAAATTTCAAGTCTCTAGCTCAAAACGGTGTGGAAGGAGTAAGCGTTCATACATACACGCATACATACATGCACGCACGCATACACCATTTGACTTTTATATATATAGATAGTCATAATCAGTAGAAGGCTTTTGTTTGTGAATCTACTCATTACAAAATAGTATAAAGGTCATGTGTGACTAAACGGCATTTTAAAATGTTTTTAGTGTTTTGAATTTTATATTTAATATTCCAAAGGGTTCCTCTAAATCCACTATGCAGAAGCTGACTATTTAGCAAATTGTCTTAGGTTCTAAAATGGTGTTTGCATACGTCTTTTCAAGGTCAGTCATTGGCCCTTGGACTTGACTTTTGAGTATATGTAGTATCTGGTGTACTTGGCAATGCCAAGAAAGAGAGGAGGAGCAAAATAAATATTTGAAGAGAGAAATGCATAAAAATCTCCAAAATCAGTTCACCTAGTTGGCCTTAAACTTAGGCTATGTCTGCACTATGGACTTTACAGCAACACAGCTATACCGCTGTAAGGTCTCCCGTGTAGCCTCTCTATGCTGGCAGGAGAGCATTCTCCCACTGGTATAATTAAACCACCCTCACTGAGCAGCAGCAGCTATGTTGGCATGAGAGCATCTCCCACTGACCTAGCGCTGTTCACATTGGCACTTCTGTTGGTGAAATTTATGCCCATTTGGGGGAATTTTTACACACCCATGACTGACAAAAGTGCTAGTGAAGACAAAGCCTTAGGCTGGCTGCATTTAGGGCCTGATCCTTCAAGATACCGGGGACCCTACTTCCCTAGGGGTGCTTTGAGAATAAATCCATGAATGTGTCTAAGGCATTCAGATACTACAATGGTGGGGCATAGATGTACCTACCTAGGTAAAGGACATAAAATGAGAGTCAAGGACGTTTAGCACATTGTGGGATTAGGCCTATACGCAATCTCTGTCCTGAAGTATTCTCTCTCTCTAGGTGTTTGCACACACCCCGTCACTGAGGTGTCTGAGTGATTCAAACTAATGAATCTACTATCCTCACAATACCCCGAACAGATGGGGAACGAGCCATAGATTAACAGTACACCTATACAATAGCTGGGGGTGTGATTTGCGGCTCATCTAGATATACCTGCTCTGACTTTAATCCAGCTAGCTCCTTGGAAACAGCAGTTAGGATATGGCGGCGTAAGCTGCCTAAACAACCACTCTTTTTTAGCAAGCTAGCTGGGGCACATCTACAGCCTTGGCTGCAGCGTAGAGGTATCCTGAGTTTCATGCTCATGCAGGAGGTGCAAAGCTTGGAATTGATCTAGATCTCTTGACTTCCATTAAACTGTCTTAACCGCAGAACCGTTCTTCTGTTCTTTTGTGGGATCAAACCGCCTGTAGGCTTTAAAAACCAGTGTGATGTGTGGACTGATACCTTATAACAGTTGTGAAACATTTTGTTCTGAACAATGTTTTGTTTAGTTTCTCAGTATGTAAAATTCTGGGAAGCAAGAGACCTTTCTTTTTTACACCTCATATATAAAATCTTGTATACATCACAGATGAACTTTGCTTAGCCTTTGGAAGCACTGCTCTGATATAAAAGTTTATTTATATCAAAAATATTGTTCACAGTAAGAAATGTCATTGTACACTATTTTGTCCTAGCTAGAACACTTCTGAATTATTGCAGTTTGATTTTAAACATGAAAATGTACTGCAAAAGGACAAATCACATAGTCCTAGCCTGAAAAGAAATAGATCATTTACTTTGTAGTCCTGGTATAAAAGACTGGGGGTTTAGTTGCAATTTTTAGGTTAAACGCTCTCTTTCTGTAACCCAAATATACTTCTGTCATAGGGTAGCCCTGCCTTGAGCGCCCTCCTATGGGTGTCTGTGGTACAGCAGGTTCAGCTGCCTCAGATTCCCAGTGGTTCCACCTCAGGCTCTCTTGCTTAACTCCCCTCCTCGGGGCTGGTTTATTCCCAAAACAGTTCAGATAATCTGCAACAAAATGCCATTTCTCACAGCCAGCGTATGTAGTTCTTAACCCCCACTTTTCTCAGTGGGGAAACTACCATCCCTCTCAGTGCTTGGAGAGCATCTTACCAGGAGAGCATCCCTCACTCCCCTGGCTCTCGCGTTCCCCTGGGTCCACCTCTCCAGTGTGGAGGTGACAGCAGGTAAGTCCCTCTGCTGCTTCCCTGCCTTTAGTCTTCTCTGGCCTGCAACTTTGGCTCTCTGGCTTAGACAACAGCAGGCAACTTCCTCTTCTGCTCTGGTCCTGGACTGGGGAGGTCAGCTGCAAATCCCCCTTGCTGGTCTGCTTTCTCCCAGGAGCCACATCGTGACTCCTGGCAGTTCTCACCTGCCAACTGCTCGCTCCCAGGCAGCTCTGACTTGACTTGACCCTCAGACAGCCCTGACTCTCCAGGTCTCCCTTTCTCAGCGTCTCCCTGGTTTTTATTATAGCCCCAGATGCTGCCCCATCCTCTTGAATTGGCCAAACTGGGAGCCCCTGTTCTGGCACGGGGGCACTCGACTGGCTTCATTTCCAGGCGCCATGTCTCGTGGGCGGAAAAGGCTTGGTTTTGAATGCTCACAGAATGTGACACGCAATCCCTGATGCCTCTGTAATTTTATACTGGATCATTCAAACCATGGAACATATTTATTTTAGTTGCCTAAATTCTACAAATTACAATTCTGTTGTGTGACACTTTTGTTTTTTCACATTCTTTGTTATTAAGTGAAGCTTAAAGTGTTCTAGATAAATAAACCATTAATGCGGCTGAACTAAAAGTATTCTAGGTAACAATTGATGAAGCTTTACTAAAAGTCTTTATACAGTTTGAGTGCTTGCAGTTCATTCAGGTTCATCTTTGTATACTTTTGCAATAGAAAATGTACTGTCTGAGGATCCAGCTGAACAAAAACATTTAAATTGTCTTGCAATTGTACATTTAACTGATTAACTAGACATTAGTTGCATTGTATCCGAAATTATGCTCTAAAGTCCCTTTACGTTTCTGTATTAGTAGATCAGCAGTGCTCTCTGATGCTACTGGTGGGTAAGTAAGTGTCCAGGGTTCACCAAAGGACTGTTGTTGTGTGATTGCACCTCGCAGGATCAGGTTTCAAAAGCGTGTGTACACTATTAGTGAAAGGAGAAGGTAGCACTTGTTTGTGAGAGAGCTTCTTGACTCTGTAAAAGTTCCAGGATCCACCATCGTTCTAACCATTGCAGGCCTGAAAATGAAGACACTAGTTCCTGAAGCACATCAAGAGCCATGTGAAGGGTTGTGGGGAGGAAAGGACAGAGATAAAGATGAGGGATTTTTTTTTACTAGGGGAGCAGCTGAGGGAGGGGAACATACTAGCAGCAGTCAGGTAACAAAAGTATCTGCTGCCACTGTCAGGCTGGTGAAGAAAAAGCTACTTTGGATGGCTGGGGTGGACGAGGTTCCTTTAAACTTGACTCCGCTCTGAGTTTATCAGTCACTGATGCTGAAAAACTTCTTTAGTGTTGCACTAAAATGAACGCAGAACTGGCAGCAGACCGTCGGCCCTCAGCGTCTTGTTAGTTCCGATGTAGTTGAATCCTCCCCTTCCTTACAGTTGCTATTATTTAAGTAACAAAAAGTGATTCTTGGCTTCTTCCCTTCCAGCTACAATCAGGAAAAAAACTGCCTGGGATTTTCAAGTGTCTCCTGTTTGCTGACAATCAGTTGGCTACTTGTGAACTATAAACTGTGGTGTTGGAAAGGGCCTCTTCCCAGGAGATAGCCACTTCCAGTGTTGATTTTTTTCCCTTTCACAGCAAGTGTCCTGCGGGTAAATTCTAACTCTACACGTAGCTTTGGATGTGAAGCGGCTCTCAAAATATTTTGGTCAAAGACATAAACAAAATATGGCTCTTCTTTGAAAGGTTGCCGGCCCCTGGTCTCGGAGGTTTTCATCTTGACCCTGTGTTTGGTAGAGGAGATCGCCCTCTGCTGAACAGTGCCTGTTGTAAATGTGCTCACGCATTTGGGGCAGGATTTTCACAGGGCCCGGTGCCAGCCTAACTCTGCTTGAGATGGTGTAAAACGCCCGTTGACTTCAAGGGGAACAGAGTTAGGCCAACATTGTGCACGTCTGAAAAGCCCATCTTCAGCGTACACCTGCAAATAGGATTAGGGCAAAACAGAGACTGTTTCCTTCCAAGGCGTGATTCTCCCCCCTCCTAACACTGGCCGCAAAGTTATTTTCAATTTGGTGTCTAACCGCTCCATTTCAGAAGCTGCTGCTGCCACCCAATGACAAGCAGACTTCATTGTGCACCGCAAACCCGCAGGCAGACTCAGGTGTTTACTAAGAGTCACCGTTAAAACTTGTTGCAATATATTTATCAGACATTTGTCCGTTAAACATCTCTTCTTGGCATTTCTTCCTTCTCTCCCTCCTTCCTCTCCCAAACGCACCAAAAATTACTTATGGGGACCAGACAAGAAAATTTGATTTAGTATTAGAATATCATGTGCGGTACAGGTATAGGACTTCGTAACTTTTTTGGCAAGTAACAGCACAATTAGCTTTTCTGTCTGCTACAGCGCACCAGTCTTTGTGCATCTTCCACACTCCCCTCTCTGCATGTCTGATACATCTCCTGACAGTTATGCGCACACAAAGGTAATTGCTTCCATTTTATGGGGTGAGGCTGTAGGCATGCTCTTGTTTGCTTCCGCACAGCATAGATTGAGACCTGAGATGTTGGATGGTTTTTATATAGAGACTTGTACTGAACTTGAATACTGAATTGTATTTTGAGTTGTTTTTAATACCCTACTTCGTTATTTGAGCATCGAAACCATTTCCCTATGCGTGTGGGACTGTAAGGTAAGTGCAGTCTGCTGCTTTCATGATACTTGGCAGTTTTCAATCCAGAAAAGTAAGATTTAAAGTTGTTGTTTTTTCCTTACAAGAAGTTAATTTCCCAGACCCGTGCAGTCACCACTGCATCCCGGAGACCCTTTGCCACTTACTCTGCGAATAGCTCATTGGAGTCTTGCTGTAGGGGGCCCGGCTTTATTTTTATTAGCTCTGACTTGGATTCTGTTTTGCTAGATGCTTGTGTGCCTTCCTCAGCTTTAAGGTGTGATGATGTATCTCACTTTGAGCTCTCGTGGTTTCATGTTATGGACACAGCCTGAGATCACTGGATAGGTTGCTCTCTTGGCCTCAGCCAAGTCAGTATCTTTCTTAAGCAGGGGCAGTACTGGTAGTAAAAGGAGGCACTTCTTGCATCCACACTCTCTTTCCAAGTACTTTTGCAGCACCCCCTACCCTACTGGTACAGGGAATAAGACTCAAGTCGTCATTATTTGTGTTCCCATATTGCCCAGTCATGGACCAGGTTCCCAGCGTCCTAGACACTACGCAGGCACAGAACAAAAAGACCGCGTCTGTCCCAAAGAGCTTACAAGCTTACGCATAAGACAGGAGATAAAGGATGGATATAGACGGGTAGATGTGGGCCGTACAATGAGACAAGGTAGGTCAGCATGATAGACAATGGTATCAGCGCACCAGCAGCCTGACCATACTCAAGTGTTGGGGGGTGTTATAGGTACCCCAGCAAAAGGGAGTATTATGGAAGGAGTTGGAGGACAATGAGGCAGCTTGGCAGATGGCGGAAAGATCTAATGTGGATCTCAGAACATGGTCTTGTTAAAATAAGCAGCTGGTGGGGACAGGGAGTCTCTTGGTTTTCAGTCTGGATCAAAAACTAGTGAAACCATGAGTGCTAGGTTGTCTTGTCTAGACCCTACATCCTAAACCCAGCAATTAAATGGAAGCGACGTAGTGGGATGTACATTAACCTATCATAAAGAACCCCGGGGTTGCAACTTTATAACCTGATCATTACGACAAATTGAAGAATCCTATCCCACAGCCATAAAATCACATGAGTTTACGATGTTTCTGTGGAATCAGACTTACCTATTTTTTTATAAACCTGTATTGGGACTGTGTCACCTGATTGATTTTAATGAGTGTTTTGTGCATTAAAGACAAGTAGTGAAAAAAATACCTATAAAACCAAAGATCCCTGTGTTTCTTATATAAACTCAGCCTATTGCTGCACACTGTGACCCTCAGCTCTTCATAAATATGATACTGGATCAATTCTCACTTTCATACTATTTTATTGGTGTCACCTTTTAACAAGCGAGTCACCGGACCGGAGGAGTTTCTGTCAAGCAGAGTGTTGGAGTACTTACCTGAGGCCAATCTGCTAACATTTTGTAGGAGGAAAGGTTATGGTTTTCGGACTTTTTTTCCTGGTGACCAAGTTGAAGAAAATTGTTGATGCCTGTGACCTAATGGAGCTGGGGATGAGGGGTTTGGGGTGTGGATGGGGCTCAGGGCTGGTGTGAGGACTGCAGGATGGGGCCAAGAATGAGGGGTTCAGGGTGTGGGAGGGGGCTCAAGGCAAGGGGTTGGGGTTTGGGAGGGGGTCAAGGCTCTGGGGTGGGGCCGGGGATGATGGGTTTGGAGCACAGGAAGGAGTTGGGGGGGGCTCAGGGCTGGGGCAGAGAGTTGGGGTATGGGAAGGGGTCAGGGCTTTGGGGGGGGCCTTGGGGATGGGGTGTGGGAGGGGGTCAGGGGTCTGAGCTGAGGATGGGTTTGGAGTGCAGGAAGGTCTCTGGGTTTGGGAGGGGCTCAGGGCCGGGCAGGGGGTTGGGGCGCGAATGGGGACTTACCTCTGGCGGCCGGTCAGCAGCAGGTCCGACTCCTAGGCAGAGGCACGTAGGCACCACACACACCCCCAGTTCCCATTGGCCAGTTCTGAGCCAGTGCTCAGTGTGGGGGCAGTGCACGGAGCTTGTGGCCCCCCTGCCTAGAAGCTGGACTTGCTGCTGGCCGCTTCCAGGGCACAGCGCGGTGTCAGAACAGGTAGGCACTAGCCTGCCTTAGCTGGGCAGCACCACTGATGGGACTTTTCACATCCCAGCTGGCGGTGCTGACCAGAGCAAGGCGATCCAGCACCTTTCATGCCACGACCCATGGATTGAAAAACACTCTTTTAAAGCAATATCGGTAAGGGTTTCCATTCCATCCCTTTCAACAGAACAAAGGCAAGAAACGCATCCTACATTCTCCTTGCTGTGACTGCAGACAAATATTCTTATGCTTAGAAATACCTTCCGGTCTTTGAAGCAGGTACTATATATAGTCCTATGTGTCTGTACAGTGCCCAGTACATGGTGAAGTCACAAGTGTATAAATAATACCAGTCAGTGAGCTATCCTCTGTAATAGTTCTGACTAGCTGTGCTCCCGGCAGCTCACACCTCCGCTCCGACATCTAACATCTCATTTCTGAAATGATGGCACAGTGGCTCATGACAAATCACACTTGATTATGTGCTATTCTTTTAGATAGAGACTTGTCATATTAATTGGGCAAATATGTTCCATTAAACTGGTTTTTACGAGGGCCACATTGTACTAACTATGGCACAATATTTCCTGTTGGCTTGATTTATCCACTAAAATTGCCTGCTTGTTCAGAGTTCTTACAGTTTCTTATCCTTTTTGTAACATATAGATTCCATGTGAGTAACTTTAAAATGTAAAGCTTTAGTTTACCAGTTAAAAGTATGGTCAGAAAAGTGACTATAAAACACATGCTAATCCCTGTGTTTTTCAGAGTTGCTTACCTTACTGATAAATTCGTTGCTTGAGGTAATGCTGTGAAACAACTACAACTGTGGAAGACTAAAGTGGATTTTGTTTCCTACACCTTGAATAAAATTGTCAAGTTCTGATTGCAGAATCTTATCACTAGTGATTATTTAAGAAATCCAGACCCACTAGGTAGAGCTACCCATTCAAAACATCCCTTGACTTGCAAACCAAGCAAATTTGATGTGCAAGTAATGGAGTGAAAAAATATGGAAATTCAGAATTACTCAATCACTTTTCTGTCAAATTCCACTTTAAAATGGTCATTTCTGATTGTTTGCTATGTTCAAATGAAATGACTAGCAGGGAAATAAGGTTTTCATAGTGATTAAGGACCTGACTTTCAAAGTTTCTTATTTTGCAAATGCAAATTAAAAGCTGTACATATCTACCTCATTTGTTGTTGCAACAGGTAGCTAGATGTCCAAATACTACAATTTGTACCTATAAGTAATTTGGGGCACAAAACTGCATGTAGAAGTGTCCGGTGTGGCCTCTTTAAAATCAAATCCCAACTGTGTGCATTTATTTTGATTCTCTTTTTTATTGTACTACAAGCAATACTTACAGCTTTGTGGTATTACCAGAGTTTACACTCAATAGTACTGAGATCAGCCATGTAAAGTGAAAGAGTTCATCTAAATTAGGGGGAGGGGGAGGGGGAGAGAGAGAGAGAGAGAGAGTGTGTGTGTGTGTGTGTGTGTGTGTGTGTGTTTGTGTGTAAAGGAGATTACATTCCCCCTTACTGTTATGAAGGTTTCTGTTTATCCATTATTTAACTTGATTTATTAACGCTATGCCAAATATTTGAAAAGTGTTTTAGGATGGTAATTTACACGCTGTAAACTGAAGCTTTTAAACAATGAATGTAGCATTACGTTATTTCTGTCAGTCAGATGTTAGATGTAAAGAATAAGCTATTTCACTTCAACCACAAATCTTGGTAGGGAAATATATCTAAAGATTATTACAGGCTGGACCAAAGCCTGCTCATTTCATGCCAGTAATCCTGTTGACTTCTCCTGTGTACAGTGTGAGAAAGAGTCAACCTCGTTATCTTTCTGGCATGATTCACCTACTGTGAAGTCACTGCCGACAGCTCCGACACTTACCTGCCATGGCTCCTAGCCTATTTTCTGCCTTTGAAACTGATTTTTTAACTTCTAAACTGTGTGGTGATTGTGGCCTTCCAGTTTGCACTACTTGCATTTTTCAACTTTATTTTACAGAAAATAAACTATTTAGACTTTCTCACAAGCACTTCTTACCTACCCCCCTGTAACTGTGCCCCGAGCGCTGGGTGTTCTGCAGAAGAATCAAGCTGTTGCTTTCATATGAATGCCCTGCAAGTTCTGATTATATTACAGCAGCTCTGTTCCTGATTAATAATCTCACATCACTCAGAGATTTGTATCACAACTTTGTCCCAATCACAGACTGAAAGGGAATTTTCATAAGTCACAGAAGGGGATATTGACTAGATCCCACCAACTTCTAATAGGAGATGGGTGTTTAACTGCCCTTTATGCCTTTGAAAATTCTCCCCTTTCTCTCTCACTTTCCAGAGTGATTCTCCAGGCATGGAATATCATCAGTACAGTCAAAACTGGATACATGAAAGTCAGCTATTCCATGCTGATACCGTAGCCTCCTTGACTTGTTTGTAGAGCTTCCCCTTCCCCTCCCCCTGCCCCTCCTGGGTCTGATCTCACAAGACCACAGAGGGTTACTTGACCCAAATCTCGGGGCCTTTCACCTGACCCAGACCTGGTTTACAGTGGCGCCAAGGGGCCCCTGTACTCAGACTGTGGTGCCAACCCTCTCTGCTCCACCTCCTCCCCTGCTGACTTCTCCCCACCCTTCCCTTGTTTCTGAGGGGAAGGGACACCTCTGAAAGAAAAGGTACAGCCTCCTTGCCAAGTGCAGGGGATTAAAGAGCAGCTCCAGCAACTGCTGGACGGAGCACAGGATTTGGAGATCCCACAAGCCCCTCGGCTTGTGAGCCAGTGTAAAAGAGCAGCTCCCCTCCCACAAAGGAGGACCCTGAACTAATCACTGTTTCCTTTGGAGAGGTCACATCACCAGCTCTCTCAGCCAGGCCCTGTGCACTGAATATAAATATGAGGAATGTGTAGGAATGCGTTCTTTGGCTGGCTGATGGGCTGTAACTGCTCCCTGAAGCTGCAGGGATCTATTCCGCAGAGGGAACCCACTGTAAATTGTGGATAACAGAGCTAAATCCAGCAGGAAAGATGCGACTGCGTAAGCTCTTCGGGGCAGGGACTCTTTCTTTTGTATGTCTGTACAACAGCAATGACAACGCAGCCCCAGTCCTGATGGTGACCTCCGGGCACTACTGTGGTACCCAGCAAGAATCGTAGGACCCAGTTAAGACAAGCCATCCTCTGCATATTCAACAGCAGTAGCAATTTCACGTATGGAACCCACTGAGTTGCTTACCTGGACTTTCATGATTAGTATGGGGCTCGTTTTCTTCAGAAATGACTAAAGGAAAAAGCAAAGGGAGGTTACAAAACGGTCATAAGTGCGTGTTTGTTGGAAGCTGAGGGAGGTTTAGAAAATCCCGGTTCTCTTTCTCAGGTGAATATGCAAAGCTAGACCTTAGCCAACCCCTCGTAACGCCTGAGACATGGTTGAAGGGTGAGAGGTGAGAATGGCAAAGCTGCTCTGGGGGAAGGACAAATGATCAATGAATGAGTTGAGGACAAGGGGGCGGCTGCACGGAGTGGGAGTCCTGTAGCTGCTGGAACCGCTCCCTGCTGGCCCCAGCCCAGAGGTGAAAGCACCACTTGGGATTTTCCCCACCCCAGCAAGGGGAGATTCCCTTCTCAGAGCCACAAACCGCCGAGGGGACCTGCTCCTCGTCTGACCCGCCACTTGCTGCCAGGCAGGATGGGAAAGAGAGAGGAAAGAGCCACCAGCACCAGGTGCTCCTCTCATTGCATGCAGGGGACTTGCTCAGAGGCTGGCTACAGATAAACACAGGATGCCAGATGGGAAGCCTACAAACCCTGGAGGTTGAGAGGGGCGGGGCACGGTCCTATTAGCGTGAAGGTGAAAGTCACCTGGGAGGTGTCTGGGGTGCTTCGACAGCGACCTGAACAGGGCTGCAGGAGGCAGGGGGCAGGATCTGGCTCCAGAGCCGATATTTTCCTGCCAGCTCAGCACACGTTGCCGGGGGGGGGGGGGGAGCCCGGAGTTCCCCTCTGCCTCAGCCCCGGCCCCGCAGCGGGTGCGGGCGAAGAGTCCAGTGACCTGACGCGGGGTTCGCCGGAGCCGGGCTCTGGGGCAGGACTGGGCACGTGGCTCAAATGTTCACACGCGGCTGCCGAAGGGTCTCCCGGTTTTCAGCGCTGGCGGGGGCTTGCACGCGGGGGGGGGCTTGCACGCGGGGGGGGGGGGCTTGCACGCGGGGGGGGGGGGCCGCGCGGCTCCCCCAACCCACCCAAACCCTCCGCTCCCGGGGCCGCCCCGCCAGACACGTCCCAGCCTCGCCGGCCCCGGCCCCTTTGCTCGCTTGACGCCGCCGCTCCCAGCGCCCGTCGGGGCTCGCGGGTGGCCCTGGGTGCGGGGCTAGCG
Organism: Sternotherus odoratus; assembly: GCA_032164245.1. NCBI lineage: Eukaryota > Metazoa > Chordata > Testudines > Kinosternidae > Sternotherus > Sternotherus odoratus. The sequence goes on along the minus strand of JAVMKO010000009.1, from coordinate 82,439,607 downwards.
GCGGTACCCTGCGCTGGCCGCTCCCCGGGGGCCTGGCGGAGGAGAGCGAGGGGAGCCGGGAGCCAGCCGGGCGGGGGGCTGCGGGTTTCCCGCCGCGCCCGGGGCAGGCGCTTGTCCGAGGGCTCTGCCGTCGGGGCTGGACTCTCCCGCTCCCCACCCCGGGAGATTCCCCGCGACAGGCGCGGGCCGGACCCGGCGGGGGGTCTCCCGCAGGAGGGCGGGGTCGGGGAAGGTTTGGACCCCCGTGCCGGGGGGGGGCTTCGCCTCGGACACGTCGGTGTCTCCGGGCAAATCTCCGCCCGCTTGGCCCGCGAGAGCAACTCCGGCCTGAGCGACCCGCGCCGCCCCGACAGTCCCGGGGACCCCGCAGAGACCCGCGCCCCGGCGCCCCCCCCCCCCCGCAGAGACCCGCGCCCCGGCGCCACCCCCCCCCCCCCCCCGCCGCAGAGACCCGAGCCCCGGCGCCCCCCCCCGCAGAGACCCGCGCCCCAGGGACCCCCCCCGCCGCAGAGACCCGCGCCCCAGGGACCCCCCCGCAGAGACCCACGCCCCGGCGCCACCCCCCCCCCCCCCGCCGCAGAGACCCGAGCCCCGGCGCCCCCCCCCCCCCCGCAGAGACCCGCGCCCCAGGGACCCCCCCCCGCCGCAGAGACCCGCGCCCCGACAGTCCCGGGGACCCTTCAGCCGCCCTCCCACCCCCGCAGAGACCCGCGCCCCAGGGACCCCCCCCCTCGCCGAGAACCGCACCCCGGGGACCCCGCAGAGACCCGCGCCCCAGGGACCCCCCCTCGCCGAGAACCGCACCCCGGGGACTCACCGCCCCGTTGACTCCGCACCCTGACAGTCCCGGGGTCCCTTCAGCCGCCCCCCCCTCCCCCGCAGAGACCCGGGACCCGCTCCCCCCGCCCCGGCAGAGACCCGCGCGGTGGCGGGCGCCGAAGCCGGGCTGCAGCGCGCACGTGGCAGGCGGGCGGGCAGCGGAACCGGCGCGGGGAAGCCCCGGGGCCCCGCTGCGTTGCTCCCGGGCAGAACCGGGGACTCCCGGGGAGCCGGGGCCAGAGGCCGGGTCGGGAGTCGCGGGGGGGGGGGGGGGGGCGGCTCTTCCCAGCCCCGAGAGCAGCGCGGGGCGCCCTGCCGGCTCCGGGCGGCGCTGCAGGGCCCCGCGGAGCCCAGGCCGGGAGGGGGCGCAGGTGCCACCCCGGCTGCTCGGGGCATTTGTCGTCAGCCCGCTGGGATCCAGCGCGGGAACCGAACCCGGGGCGGCGCCCGGCCCCACTTTCCCCGGTAGCGTCCCCAGCGGGCCGCACAGGGCCCCCCTGAGCTGAGGGAGGCTGCCCCGGCCCCAGGCAGCCTCTGCAGCTTGGTGTGAGCCCCAGCAGCTTGCAGGACGCAAAGCGAAGCCCCTGGGCCGTAGCCTTTGTGGGGACCTTGGCCCAGATCCCGTCCCACTTTCTAGCCCCTCCTGAGCCCCCAGAGCCCAAGCTCTGCCCTCCTGAGGGGCTAAGTGCCCCCTTTGCCCCCCCTCACCAACCCCTCCAAGGAGGCAGACCAGTGCAGGGCCCTGGCTACTGCAGGTTTAATCCTTAGGGTGGCCCCCACTTACCAAGAGGTGGGGCTGTGATGACCCACCCACCCCATCCCTCAGGGACTAGGGCAGCCAGGGGAGCACCCAGGGCTCTGCCTATCCTCAGCTGGCCCTGCCTGTGTTTGTGCAGCCAGCCCAGGGACTGCCCAGCCCACACTCCCTGGGTTCTTATTTAGTGCCCCAGTGGGGGCTGCTGTTAATAAACCGAATTAAGAGACCCGTGAATTGGGCCCGGGCTATGCTAGCGGGGGTGGGGGAAGGAGGAAGGGGGGTTTGAACTAAGATGCGCAACTTCAGCTACGGTATTCGCGTAGCTGAAGTCAAAGTACCGTAGTTCAACTTACCTCCCCCGTCGACTCCACATAACTCCTCTTGCGGAGCTGGAGTTCGGGAGTCGAGGGGAGCGCTGTTGGGGATCGATTTATCGTGTCTAGGCAAGATGCAATAAATCAATCCCTGACATGTCAAACACTACCCACTGATCCGGCAGGTAATGTAGCCCCACCCTCAGATGGTGAAGTGAACGTATGCGCTAGGTTAGGAAGCAAAGAGCTCTGGGAGCAGATCTCTCCTACCCCTCCTTCAAATGCCTCTTGCTTACATGTTCCACGCCACTAGCCCATTAATAAGACACAGCTCAAGAACAATTTTTCCCACCTTCATATATTTTTGTTTTTAAGTCAGCTCTACAGACCAGGAAACCTCTTAATAACCCTCTTAAAAACCTGATCATACAGCATCTCCCCACGTTTAACAGTGCGATAACGTCATTTTGTTGCCCTGGGCACCACAGGCTGGTAGCGACACCACTAGTTCCTGCTGCAGGCACGACCTTCCAGCCTCACTAAAGCAGCAATGCAATACTGGAGAGCAGCTAGTCAATCCTAAACTCCAGTATTTACGTGCTGCTAGAGCACTGCTGACATGCCTCCATTGTAAAGCGGTCTCTGTGACTTCCAGAACCCCTTTTTTACAATCCCTGCTGGTTGTCATAGTACCTATAATTTGTTGTTTGTCTTAAACAGAGGAAAGAATGTTGAACAAAACAGGAAGCAGGATTACTTCACACAACCTGCAACGGGTATAAGCCAACTGAAGACACAACATTAGAGATGACTTAGTGTATTAAGATGAAGCTATTGCTGAGACTGGAAAGTAATGAAAAATTGAACAATCACATGGCCTGTGATCCAGTCAACAGGTTAGAATAATGCAAATTCACCAAAGACATAAACCAATCCTCTGTCTTTGCAGGCTAGAAAGAAAACGTACATGTAAAAGCACTACAAAAACATATCTAAACATACCTGTTCAACTGATCTAAGATACATGAGACTGTGGTAGCTTCCACGGCTGACACCCAGAAGCTCCCTTTCTTGTCTATCCTTGAGGTAATGAGGCAGCCCAGAATGGTCTGTATCTCCTTGTCCCTACAAACCATGATGTGCTGCTACATCTCCTCAAAGCCCAACAATGTTGATATTCCAAATGGTATTTTGACTATTTAAATATGATATAAGGTACAGAAGAGCACAATACAATGAAGACATTTTTAACATTCACTTATTACAAAAGGTTAAATGTTCTCCAATCCTGTTCTACCAGAAAGTCTGCAACTACAAAAGAGAGCAAGTAGTTATAGGAGACTATCATGACTACATCATTTTTTAAAAACAAAAATTAAAAAAAACACCTACTTCATTTGCCCAAAATACACAGTAGACTTGTTGCAGTTAACTATATTTTCAGACCAGCCAGGTCTCCTGCCCACCCCCATCTCTCCCCATACTACTTTTCTGGCCCTTTCAGATAGGCTATTGGGAAATCTGAATCATCTACAGCAGGGGTGGGGAACCTTTTTTCTGTCAAGGGCCATTTGGACATGTATAATGTCATTCGCGGGCCGCTTCCCCCCCTCCCCCCCCAGGAAGCCCAGGCTGGCAACGGGAGCTGAGACCCCAGCTGGCAAGGGGCCAGCGGGGGAAACCCCAAAGCAGTGGCAGGCGGAGTGCTTAGCCCTGCACTGCTTTGGGGTTTCCCCCATTGGCCCCTTGCCAGCCGGGGTCCTGCCGCCTGCCCCAGTCAGCTCCCGCTATCAGCCTTGGTGTAGGGGGTGATGTTGCTTTACCCCCGCCCAGCCTCCCCCCATCTAACCTGGCCCGGCCCATCCCACCGAACCTAACCTCCTCCCCCCTCCCACTCCCAACCCAGCCTCCTCCCCCCCCCATGCCTGACCCGCCCAGTCCAGCCTCCCCCCCACCAAACCTCCTTTCCTCCCACACCCAGTCTCACCCACCCCATCCAGCCTAGTCCCCTGCCCCCCTCCCCGCCCACCCAGCCCGGCCTCCCCCCCCACCGCCCCCTTGCCTGCCCCCCAGCCCGGCCTCCCCCCACCCCCACCCCCTTGCCTGCCCCCCAGCCCAGCCTCCCCCCCCCGCCCCCTTGCCTGCCCCCCAGCCCAGCCTCCCCCCCACTGCCCCCTTGCCTGCCCCCCAGCCCAGCCTCCCCCCCACTGCCCCCTTGCCTGCCCCCCAGCCCAGCCTCCCCCCCACTGCCCCCTTGCCTGCTCCCCAGCCCAGCCTCCCCCCCCACCGCCCTCTTGCCTGCCCCCCAGCCCAGCCTCCCCCCCACACCCCCTTTACCGACGGCTCCCCGCGGCTCCTCCATTCACCGCCCGGCTAACGGTGGCCGCTCGGCGCCGGCAGCTCCCCCAGGCGCGAGCCGCCCCAGCCTGGCGGCCCACGCGCGTCCCCGGCCAGCGGCTGCGGCGCATCCCCGGCCGGAGAAAATCGTTTGGTGGGCCGTATAAGGCCCGTGGGCCGGAGGTTCCCCACCCCTGATCTACAGCTTTTTGTGTGTGTGCACGGCGGATACTGGGCTCAGAGAGATCTTACTAGCAGTGATAATGTAGTTCTGTGTAAGAAATAGTTATAGTGCTAAAGTGTTTGCTTGCCATTTCCCTGAATTATTTCAGTTTAGATGATCCAGATTCCTCAGACTCACTTTCAGGACCTAATTTGAAGCAAATAGATTTCTCTTTTTCTGTTTGTTTTTAGGGTCCATGCTCCTCAGATTTCTTCTTTCAAATTTGAATCAAGTCAGCGATGAGAAACGATAACAGCTGCCTTGAAACTTTTCAAAACATTCCCTGCCTATGCATATAGGGAACACCACACTATTGGAAGAGACAAGGGGGGAAAAGAGAAGGACCGTGGAGTAGGTTTTTTCATGGGATCCCTGACTTCACAGTGTACAACCTAAAGATGTAATTACAAGTTAGCCTACGCATCAGTACAGATGGCTTGACAGACCTGCATTTCTTTTTGACACTTTCACAGTTATGTGATAAATAAGTTAGGAGCAGTACTAACAGGTATTCCTCTAACTCATCTTCTTAGGGCCTGTCATCATGAAAAAAATAGAAACAGTGTTAGAGATGCATCCAATGAAGTGGGCTATAGCCCACGAAAGCTTATGCTGAAATAAACTGGTTAGTCTCTAAGGTGCCACAAGTATTCCTCATATTATTTAGACACAGACTAACACAGCTGCTAATCTTAAACCTGTTAGAAATATGGCACTGAGATGTCTCCTACCAATGGTATGCTATCACCTGTGCTAAGCACTCTGAATAAATTTTGGGGGTCCATGTTATCCCTCCCCTTTTTAAACAGAACTTTAAAAGGGGAATTGAAACGCTCTAAAGATTTGTGCTGAATTCATGCAAATTTACACAACTGCTTTCTTGCTACCAGACCTATTTTGCTTTAATACTGACACTTTCAGCCAAATAACCCAAAGGGTGAATGCTCCTTAACCCTTTTTTGTACTGTTTCTCTAACAATATCTGTACCTGCTTAGTCTGTTTGAAAGAGAAACTAAAACAATACCCAAAAGGGTAAGTGGTATGGTTTAATAAACAAAAAATAAACTAGCCCTCGGTTCTAGAACTTTATTTTGATTCTAGATTGAGATTTGAGTTATAACAATGATGATCTGAAGGGACTGGGTGTGCAGAACTCAAAATTCTGAAAATAAAATCACATTCTAAACCAAGAGGGCAAATAGATCCTGCCTTTTAAAAAGAAGGGTGACATTTCCAAGCACTGCCAATCGATTACCACCAAACTCTTACTTGGTGAAAAGAGGAAGTTGGTTTTCACAATGTAAATAGGGTTATTTGGGAGAGGAACAGGAGGCCAGTAGAAATATACAACATAATATAGATATGAGAAAATATTCTTACCAATGCAAGCCAACAGAACAATTTGCAGTATAACGCTATTAATCATCTCATGCAGTATAATTACGTTTTTTGTTTTGTTGCTTAAATAGCCAGTTTTGTACTTTGCATAAGTCAGTACTGAAGTAAAGACTGTAAGTTAAGAGCATACTCCCTGAGGAAGCTTTGCTAAGGACTCTCTCTTGCTGTGTTGCAGGTTCACTTCACTAGGAATTCCATATATCCAGCACTTGCAGGCTAGACCCTAAGGCAGGGGTGGGCAAACGTTTTGGCCCGAGAGCCACATTGGACTACAGTAATCATATGGCAGGCCATGAATGCTCATGAAATTAAGGTTGGGGTCCAGGAAAGGGTTCTGGGTTGGGGTGAGGAGGAGGTGAAGGCGTGAGAGCTCTAGCTAAGAGTGCAGGCTCTGGGATGAGGCTAAGGATGAGGGGTTTGGGGTGCAGGAGAATGCTCTGGGCTGGGACTGAGGAGTTCGGAGGGCAGGATGAGGGCTGGGGCAGGGGATTGGGCGGGGTGGTGGCTCAAGAGCGCAGGATCCGGGCGGCACTTACCTCAAGCAGCTTCTGGAAGCAGCGGTATGTTCCTCCCCTCCGGCTCCTACTTCAGTTCCTAGCCAATAAGAGCTGCAGGGCGGGGGCAGCATGCAGAGCGGAGTCCCCTAGCTGACCCTGTGTGTAGGAGCCGGAGGAGGGACATGCCACTGCTTCCAGGGGCCACACAGAGCAGCCTCCGACCCTGCTCCATGGCTGGAGCACCGGAAAGGGGAAAGCCCCAGACCCCACTCTCTAGTGGGAGCTCAGGGGCCAGATTAAAACATCTGGCGGGGCGGATGTGCTCCATGGGCCGTAGTTTGCCCACTCTTAAGAGTACTTGAAAAGTTACTGGCTATATTAGGTTCACCTTTCCAACTCACCTTGACTAAACACAATGATGCACCAGTTTGTTCTGCAGAAATGACTCTCTTTGGACGCAATTTAACTTTTTCAATATGAACTAGAAAACAACACAAAGCAGAGTTTATAAAGTGTTCCAACAGATTGTACCTTAGACAGGTGATATACATTATAATGCACTGACTAATCAAACAGCAATTTTTGCCAGTTAGGCCTAAAGACAAAGACTATTAACAGCTTCATGTGTGCTCCTCATATTAACGGGGGGGGGGGGGGGGAGTGGAATGAGGAGACTCATGTTTTCATTCCAAAATACACAGACTACAAAGATAAGTATTTAAACAGTGCTGTAGCACATCTATCCCTTCTCTCATCATTTTACTATAATTTACATAATACCAGGATCACTAACGACCGGTTGCCTGGATTTTGCTTATTAGAAATTAAACACAATCCATACTAATACGTATAATGGCATTAGGTACAGCAAGATTAGGAAGGTTGTTTGCAGTGAGTTCTCTATGTAGAATTCATATGGGAAGAAATGGCAGTAATGAAGGGGAGTCGGGCTCTATAGCCTAATGAATAATAAAAATACCACACAAAAATATGACGAAAAAGGAAGTGTCACCACTCCATACATTTGCTTCATACACAACAGCAACAGAAGCAGATTTGTTGGACAGACCAGACGAAAAGAAAAACCCTTATTTATGTTGATTTTAAAGATATACTACCATTAAACAAGTACATTAAATACAGTCCATCTCGTCTGCAATGAAGGGGATCAGAAATTGAGGCTGGGTACCTCATACCTTCATCTGGCAGCAGTCTCACCTTACTGAGGGAGGGAGGGGAAGAAGAAATAGAGCAAACAACACAGTGCTCTCGCAACATCCTTCAAGCAACGCATAAGAGCATTTATTGTCTCTTTAGTTTCATACTGTCCTCAGCTGTGAGAGCAAGACAGGCCAGTCAGAAGTTAGTCAAACAGGGAGAAGCTTGTTCACGTGTCTAACATCTTTTGAGTGCCTCACAAAATATTAATTAGACTCAACATTCATTTTACAGACTGAAACTGAGGCTTAGCAGTTAGGTCTCTTGCTATTGCATTTTCTACGAGCAAGCAGGAGACCACAATTGGTATAATTTAAACTCCAAAAAGTACTGAGGCAGAATTTCTGCAGGTCAGATACAGATTTATGGCAGTGATGTATATAGGCACAATTAATATTTTTGGATAAATGGGCATTTTGAATATCCAGAAGTCCACTGTATGCTGTCCCTAGGATAATACCTATACAGTGGCTGCTTGCCAAGGTACAATGGGGTGTTATATGAAAATTTTCTTTCAAAACAAGAACGCACCTCTTCAAAACTGATGAAAGAAAACAGGGGGTGCCTTATAAAAAAGAAAAGGACTAAAAGGTATAAGAAATAGGACCAAGGGTGAGACAGACAGATGGATGGAAGAACGGACACCCACCCCACTTTGCTAACATGCTTAGTCTCCATTTCAGTACTAGTCAAAACCAAAACCAAGAAAACATTGTGTCCTATATACTCAGAATAAAAGAGTTCAGCTATCGGATGGCTATTTACGAGACATTTGACACAGCAGAAACACTACAATTTTGCAAAGGGGGAGTAAATCAGACAAGGCATTTACTTTCTAAAAAATATTTAAACTAGTCATCCTCATTGCAATCTGAAAATAGATATCCAGCAAATAAGACCATTCCTTTTGAATATGGTGATGAAACAAAACTAAAGTGGTGAGTCCCACCCACTTAAATAACTCATAGCTGACTGCTCGTAAGTCAGTCATTTTCATCTCAGTTTTAATTTGAACAATGGAATTTAAACAGTATGAAGTACTAATATTCACAAATGTGGTTAATAGGCAGAAACATACCCTATGTTTTATCAACAACCGCCACGTGTTTTTCGTTATTAAATTTCCTAAATAGTTCAACTCGCAGACTGCCGATATTGAGCTGAGGATGTGTAAAGAGAAATTACTATCTATTAAATAAGCAGCTCACTGTATTAATCGATGTCGTTTTCCTTTGCACGGACATCTCAAGTGAAACTAATCTGCATGCAAGGTGTCATGCAACAATCATTACTAAGCACTCTTTACTGGTAGCAAGGTACCCATATAAAAGTGAACAAAATTATACATATAAAAACATTTTAAATTATTTTAAACTGGATGAAGATAAAATATTGATCTTTTCCAGTGCACTTGTATTCAAAGTATTGAATCTATCCTTTCATCACCACAAATTAACTTCTATTATTCCTCTTAAAATAAAGAACATATGTACATAAATACATATGAGCTGCAACCTAAGTTTTGATACATTCTGCCTTTAAAAATTACATGAGTAAGTACTCCACTTCTCTTTTAAGGTGGTATTGGGAATGGAACAGAAAATTGGACACCAAACTGTTACAATAAAGTGCATAATCATTTGATTTTTTTTTTAAATTAAAGCTTCTTGTTTTAGAAAATTAAGAGCTTGATCCTGCAAACTTAGACATGACTAGTCTCATTTATTGAAATGAGTCTATTCATGTGAGAAAGGACTATTTGTGCTTGCAAGGCCTGTAAGATCAGATCCTAACTTACTGTACTTCAGAGCGTCAGTAAAATTTCCAGGATCCAGTTTCTCCTCAAAACGGCAGAACTGAAGAACAGTGCGGTTCTTGGTCCCATTTTTTTTCACCATCATCTCATCCAGTTTTAAATAATAAGGTGCGGATCTGGAACCCGAACTCCTAAAATATTTATTTGTTAAGAACAGAAAGAAAAACTATGGATTTTTGGTTGTGATTTTTGTCAGATGAATATATTCATTCGAAGTATAATGAGCATGCAGTAAATATATTCTTTACATTTGGATCAGTTTCCTTAAAGCCCACCTAAAGCTTTCCTCCTATATTCTGTAAGCATTGACTATTTGCAGTTCAGTTTTACTAAGTTCTTATAAAAATAGATTCTTTGAGGTTACTAAATATTCATAAAATGGTGAGCAATGGAGTTCTTTGGATTTCTTCAGATTATGCTGAAGACAGGCAGATATTGGCACACTTACGTATGCATATGTAACAGTACATTTAAAAAATATTTATTTTGTAAGTTTGTTGTTCTAGCTTTGGAAAATTATTTTCCTATACACTGAAAATTTGCTTTTACCTATCTGATATTTTCATGCAGCAAAAATATGCACAAATTATACACATTGCTCTCCTCACTGTAAACAGGCAGAAAGACAGTAACATCTAACCAAAACATAATTTAGAAGTTTACATGCTTGCCAGGATATTCATATTTCCTGTATGAAACAGGTCGGTAGAAAACTGTTAAATATTTGGGGATGTTTTTGTTTACCACCTTTCTTTCCATTATTCGGCACTTTGGCAGTCTTAAATTATTATTATTATTATGTACATTCATGTATTTATATTTTTATGAGAATTTGGTATCTTTCATCAACTTTCCCACCAATAATAAATTGTTTAAAATAATGTTAATTCTATAATTTTGAGTAAGTTTAATGTGTAACAAACCATCCAATACTTAAAAAAAAATTCTGATACCAAATTAGATGTGAAATAGAAATTAAACATTTAAATTACACTAGACAGCTCTACAAATAATGAAAATATTACATACAATAATATTTAAAAACTAAATTTTTAGTACAGTAGAAATTAAATTGTTACTCGTTGGAAGTTATCAGAAAAATCAAATTTTTCAAAACAGAATTTGGGGAGGAAGTGGGAGTCTTAGACCTAGAAATTAAAGTGTCACTTTTCACATTTCCAGCCTGTCAAAACAAAAGTTAGCAGAACCGCACGGTGTACCCCACAACATACAACAGCTTTAAAATGCTATAAAACTCAGTTTTAAGCATGTTAAAAACTTCCACAAGCAGAACTGTACAATTTAAATTAGATTTTAATCCTGAATCCAGTCATTTAATTACAAAATACTCTGGTATTGTTGACAAGCCAATAAAAAACTGCTGACGTTCCCCCCCATTAAAACAAGAAGTATATCCTTGAAAAATGGAACGGGGGGGGGGGGGGCTGCATTAAAATGTAACTACCAGTAGCATGTAGACAAACAAGTTACAGGTCTAGCCTCTAAAAACGTTTAGTTTAACAATGTTTCCGTCTAAACTCGCTCCGAAAACAAAAGTCGAATTGAAAAGGCGCTGGGTTGAACGTGTCCACACGCGGCCAAATTACACTCCCAATCTCTCTTGCAATTTTTCAACTGCTTGGATTGAATTAATCCGTCCCGTTTTTTAACCCGTCCCCTGCCGGCGGGTTTGTAACGGCCTGTAACCTAGACCGTCCCCCACCCCGAGGCGGGGGGGGCTCCATGTGCCCCCCGGGAAGGCAGGTTACAAAGTGTCTCCTGTCACTTCTCAACTGCGTCATTAGCTGATACAATAGCGAGGGCACCGATCGCAGGCCGAGTGTCAGCAAGGGGGGGGGGGCGCGTTGGGCGAACTGTGCTGGGTGTGAGCGGGACAGTGTGCAAGGGGGGTGCCGCGGTTGGAGGCGCTGGGTGTGCAAGGGGGGGTGCCGCGGTTGGAGGCGCTGGGTGTGCAAAGGGGGGGTCCCGGAGTTGGAGGCGCTGGGTGTGCAAAGGGGGGGTGCCGCGGTTGGAGGCGCTGGGTGTGCAAAGGGGGGGGTGCCGCGGTTGGAGGCGCTGGGTGTGCAAAGGGGGGTCCCGCGGTTGGAGGCGCTGGGTGTGCAAAGGGGGGTGCCGCGGTTAGAGGCGCTGGGTGTGCAAGGGGGGTGCCGCGGTTAGAGGCGCTGGGTGTGCAAGGGGGGTGCCGCGGTTGGAGGCGCTGGGTGTGCAAGGGGGGGTGCCGCGGTTGGAGGCGCTGGGTGTGCAAGGGGGGGTCCCGCGTTGGAGGCGCTGGGTGTGCAAAGGGGGGGTCCCGCGTTGGAGGCGCTGGGTGTGCAAAGGGGGGGTCCCGCGTTGGAGGCGCTGGGTGTGCAAGGGGGGGTCCCGCGTTGGAGGCGCTGGGTGTGCAAGGGGGGGTGCCGCGGTTGGAGGCGCTGGGTGTGCAAGGGGGGGTGCCGCGGTTGGAGGCGCTGGGTGTGCAAGGGGGGGTGCCGCGGTTGGAGGCGCTGGGTGTGCAAGGGGGGGTGCCGCGGTTGGAGGCGCTGGGTGTGAGCGGGGCGAAACGCGGGGCTGGAGTCGCTGGGTGTGAACTGGGCGGCGTGTAACGGGGGGGACGGGCCCCCGGGATTGGAGGCGCTGGGTGTGAGCGGGCCAGTGTGCAAGGGGGGGTTGCACTTTAACCCTTTGCCACCATGGGGCTTTTGCACGGCACGCGCCTGATTTTTATTAAAAAGGGTTCCCCCCCCCGGAGCAGCCCCCCCTCCCCAAGAACTTGTTTACTCCCCCCCCGCGAGCTCTCTCCTGCCCCCCCCCGCGGCGCTGGACCCTCGCGACCCAACCATGCCCCCCCCGGGCCCGTTCCTCCGGCTGAGGGGGGGGGCTGCATTTGGGGGCCTTTTGCAAGTTAAAAGTTTTTTGGTTTCTTTCCTTCCCCTGGAAAGTTTTTAACCCGCTCGCCGCCGGCCTGCGGGGGGGGGGCGCTGCCTGCCTATCTGCGCCCCCCCCCCCGCTCCCCTCCCCCAGACCCCCTCCCAGGCCCGGCCGGCGGCTCCCCGCGCGCCCCCCCCCCCCGCCTCACCTCCGAGTCCACTCGAAAATGGCGCCGAAACCGAAAAAACTTCGCAAATTTCATTGTAGGCGTTTGCAAGGGCTGCTGGGAGAGGGGCTGGGGGGGGCAGGCACCGCCCCCGGCTCGGCTCGGCCCGGAACCGCCCGCGCTGCGCTGCGCCCGGGCCGAGGGATGCGCGCGGGCGGGACGGGCGAGGGAGGAGACGGAAGCCGGGGGGGGGGCGATGGTCCGGGGGGGGGACAAGCAACACTGAGTATTAAGGGACAAGAAGGCTGTGCCATTGGGGGGGGCATGGCCGGGGGGGCAGGCTGTGCCATTGGGGGGGGCATGGCCGGGGGGGGCAGGCTGTGCCATTGGGGGGGGCATGGCCGGGGGGGGCAGGCTGTGCCATTGGGGGGGCATGGCCGTGGGGGGGGCAGGCTGTGCCATTGGGGGGGCATGGCGGGGGGGGCAGGCTGTGCCATTGGGGGGGCATGGCCGGGGGGGGCAGGCTGTGCCATTGGGGGGGGCATGGCTGGGGGGGGCAGGCTGTGCCATTGGGGGGGACATAGCCGGGGGGGGGCAGGCTGTGCCCTGGGGGGAGGGGAGGGCCCAGCCCTTCTTGCCCTGGTTCATAGATTCTAGGGCCGGAAGGGCCCATTGTATCTCGTCCGACCTGCTGCTTGACACCAGTCCTAGGACTTCCCTGTGTTCATTCCTGCTTCCAGCCCAATAGCTGCGGCTGAACTGGGACAGAGCGTTTGGGGAAACGTCCAGTCTGGACTTTAAAGTGTCCAGTGATGGAGAATTCACCACAGCCCTTGGTACGTTGTTCCAATGGTGAAGTGCCCTCGCTGTTACAAGTTTGCCCCTTATTTCCTGTTCGGGTGACCAGATGTACCGCTTTTATAGGGACAGTCCCAATTTTCAGCCCTCTATCATCACGTTTCTATTCCCCACATAGGCACTTGGAGACTGACCGTGTAGCTCCTTAACTTCCCCTTTGATAAAGTACCTGGGTTGAGCTCCCTGAATCTATCACAGGAAGGCTTCTTTTCCAATCCTTGACTCGTTTTAGTCTCTGAACTGACACCAATGTATCAACATCCTTCTTGAACTGTGATCAGCAGAGCTGGACATGCTACTCCAGTAGTGGTCACACTAGTGCCAAATACAGAAGTAATATAACCTCTCTACTCCTACTCAATGTTCTCTGTGCATCCAAGGATCACGTCAGCCCATTTGGTCACAGCGTTGCACTGGGAGCTCACGTTCAACTGATTATCCCTCATGATGACCCCCTCAAGTCTTTTTCACAGTCACTGCTTCTCAAAGCCAGGTCTCCCATCCTGTAAGTATGGCCTGCATGCTTTGCACAACCTTACAGTTAGCTGTATTGAAATTAGGGTGACCATATGTCCCTATTTTTATAGGGACAGTCCCGCTATTTGGGGCTTTTTCTTATATAGGTGCCTATTCCCCCTCCCCCCCAATTTTTCACGCTTTCTATCCGGTTACCCTAATTGAAATGCATATTGTTTGCCTGTACCTAGCTTGCCAAGTGACCCAGATCGCTCTGTATCTGTGACCTGCCCTCTTCATCATTTACCCCCACTCTAATCATTGTGTCATCTGCAATGATTTTGTTTTTTTCCAGGTCGTTGATGAAGATGTTAAATAGTGTAGGGCTAAGAATTGATCCCTGTGGGCCCCATTAAAAACACATCCACTCAATGATTACACATGTGAAATCACATTTTAAGATCTATCAGTTAGCAAGGTTATTAATGTGTGATGCTAATTTTGTATTGTTCTAATTTATTAATCATAGAATATCAGGGTTGGAAGGGACCTCAGGAGATCATCTAAGTCCAACCTCCTGCTCAAAGCAGGACCAATCCCCAATTAAATCATCCAACAGATTTTTGCCCCCATATCCCTAAATGGCCCCCTCAAGGACTGAACTCACAACCTAGGTTTAGGTAGGCTAATGCTCAAGCCAATGAGCTATCCCTCCCCCCTAAATCAAGAAGTTATGTGGGGCCTGACAGTAGTCTAAGTATATTACCTAAACCAGGGGTGGGGAACCTTTTTTCTGTGAAGGGCCATTTGGACATTTATAATGTCATTCGTGGGCCGGTCCCCCCCCCCCCCCCCCGAGGAAGCCCAGGCTGGCAACGGGAGCTGAGACCCCAGCTGGCAAGGGGCCAGCGGGGGAAACCCCAAAGCAGTGACAGGTGGAGTGCTTAGCCCTGCACTGCTTTGGGGTTTCCCCTGCTGGCCCCTTGCCAGCCCGGGTCCTGCTGCCTGCCCTAGTCAGCTCCCGCTGTCAGCCTGGGTGTAGGGGGTGATCTTCCTTCCCACCCAGCCTCCCCCCATCTAACCACCTTCCCTCCCCCACCCCTGCCTGGCCCGGCCCATCCCACCGAACCTAACCTCCTCCCCCCCTCCCACTCCCAACCCAGCCTCCTCCCCCCCCATGCCTGACCCGCCCAGCTCAGCCTCCCCCCCCACCAAACCTCCTTCCCTCCCGCACCCACGCCTCACCCACCCCATCCAGCCTAGTCTCCTGCCCCCCTCCCCGCCCACCCAGCCCAGCCTCCCCCCCCACCCCCTTGACCGTCGGCTCCCCGCGGCTCCTCCTTACCCCGCCCGGCTAATGGTGGCTACGTGGCGCCGGTGGCTCCCCCAGGCGCTTCCCAGCCCCTTCGCCGAGCATGGAGCCGCCCCCGCCTGGCAGCCCGCGTGCGTCCCTGGCCGGCGGCTCCCCCAGGCGCTTCCCGGCCCCTTCGCCGAGCGCGGAGCCGCCCCGGGCCGACAGGAATTGGGAAGGTGCTGCCTCCTGGAGAGTTGGGGGGGATGCATTGGCGGGAGCTATACCCTGGATGGAGGGAAAGGTGTTGGCTTTAATCCCTAGCCTGCCTGGCGCAAGGGGTTCTCACCGGGGAGCGGTGCCTGGACCAGGCTACTTCTCGAGCTGGATGCTTTGAAAAGCCCACCCTGGGGGTGTGAACCTTCTTCTCAAGCTGGGGCCCAGCAAGGGTGAGCTGGGCAGTTAGTAACTAGAGCCCATGGGGCAGCGATGGCCGGGTCCCCCATGCTTCAGACACGACAAGAGAGCACTAGGCCCCTCAGTCAGCCAAGGGGGCGGAGGCCCGGTGGTGGTGGAACATTTACTTATCCAGTAGGAAGCGAACGCACATCACTGGCTCATTTCAGGTCACGTGCTGCCCAACAGCCGCCGGGCCGTCTTGAAGCCAGTGGGGGCAAAGAAACCTAACTGGCTTCAAGCCTGCGCTTGATAAGTTTATGGAGGGGAGGGTCTGAGGAGACGCCTACCATGTAGGCTATGTGCGACTGTTAGCAGCAAATATCCCAGTTGGAGGCTAGATGGGGCGTGCTCTGAGTTATTACAGAGAATTCTTTCCCAGGGGCCTGGCTGGTGGGTCTTGCCCACATGCTCAGGGTCTAACTAATTGTCATATTTGGGGTGGGGAAGGATTTTTGCCCCTGGTCAGATTGATAGAGACCCTGGGGGGTTTTCACCTTCCTCTGCAGCGTGGGGCATGGGTCACTTGCAAGTTTAAACTAGAGTAAATGGTGAAACCCCTGTAACTTGCAGTCTTTAAATTGTGATTTGAGGACTTCAGTAACTCAGCCAGAGGTTAGGGGTCAGAAGTGGGTGTCTGAGGTTCTGTGGCCTGCAACGTGCAGGAGGTCAGACTAGATGAACATGCTGGTCCCTTCTGACCTTAAAGTCTATGAGCTTGTTACTGTGAACTTTGGCTACAGCCACGCCAGCTCCCCAGAGATGAAAACACCATATCCCACCATTACTTATCAACAGACCCATCCAGTTTGGTGCATTTAAAAGGATGGCACATCAAGCATTTTTGTTTCAGAACAACACCCTGGGTTGTGGTATTGTGGGTGGGAGGATTGTAGAAATGATTCTTCTGTGTATTCCATAAACAAAACCCAATCTTAATTCCTGTTACATGTAGTCTCAGTGTGGCATACACCGACTGTAAACTTTGAAGAGCAAGAAAATGCCAAGTTATAGAAAACCTCTTAGCCAGAGCTACAGGTGTCTACTTTCCTAGATGAATGGGAAGAGGCTGTCAGGCACCATATCTGCTTTCCTGGGTCAGTCACAGCCCAGAAGCCTCTGAATAAATAAATAGCTGCACACCAAAAAATTACATGAAAATAATGTTAAGGTTGCAGAGTGTTTGAAAACTTTATTACATTAAAATAAAGTTAAGGTTGGCTATGTAGCCTTAACTCTGCCCACTTGTGTGTCTGCTGTACAGCACAGCCAATTTTTATATGATCGTATGCTGTTCCCCCCCCCTCCCCACCGGACCTTTGCCTTACTCAGTGCACAGGGATGGATGCTCAGTGAATGGGGCAGCCATTCAATATTGCTTTTTTTTTAATTCCTGTCATTCAGTGTGTGCTTCATTTACCGACCAAACCCTTCCCTGAATAAGGGATTTTTTAAATCAGCATTGTACCCGAGTGCCTCACAGCCCTCCTTCCCCCTATCTGTGAGCTCAGGAAATACATTGTCCCCATTTTGCAACTGGGCTGCAGAAGCACAGAGACTTTCCCGAGGTCACATAGCAAGTCTGTGGCAGAGCCAGGAATTTGAGTCAGTTCTATACCACTCACCACCCACACACACTCTGGACTGGGGCCCTGCTTCCAAGCTCCCTGAATTCAAAGGGAGTCTTGAGAATGGGGGTGAAAGAGTAATAATCAAGGCAGGGTGTCGGGCTAGGAGATAAGTACCATCCATCTGGGAGGATGAAGTGTCAATTTCTGGGAGACCTGGTGGGCAGAGGGAGATTGAAGGAGGCAGAGAGAAACCTGGAGACTTTGGAGGATAAAGTAAAAAGGGGGGTATTTGGGTGGGGGATTTTTGAGGAGGGATGGCTGGGCTTTGGGGGACTGAAGGAGGAGAGAGCTAGGGGAGACTGTGGAGTTTGAGGGGAAGGGAGCCTAAGGAATAGAGGGGCTAGGAGGGAATTTGTGTGTCTGGGAGCCTCATGGTAAAGAAGGTATTTTTTTCTCCTACTAATAATGGCCCATCTAAATTTAACAGACTCAGCATTAGTATGCTAATGTACAACTTTTCTTTCTTTCTTTCTTTCTTTCTTTCTTTCTTTCTTTCTTTCTTTCTTTCTTTCTTTGTGTATAAATGCATCTTACTTCTGTTCCATTCTATGCATCCGATGAAGTGAGCTATAGCCCCCGAAAGCTTATGCTGAAATAAACTGGTTAGTCTTTAAGGTGCTACAAAGTCTTCCTCCTTTTATTTACAGATACAGACTAACGCGGCTGCTAATCTTAAACCTGCCATGGTAAAGAAGGTGTCTCCAAATGGTTAATGTCTTTGAAAGGGGTTTGTTACATACAGACTGGGAAAGCCTGAAGGAGCTTCTAATCTAGTGGTTAGAGCACTTCTCCCAGGTTCTCAAGCACTGGACTTTGCCACTGGCTTCTCATGTGACCTTAGGCACATCACTTAATCAATGCCATGGGAAAAATGTAGACAGGGCTGCTTTGAGGCCTTTATCAATTATAGGTATTCAATACTTTCCACTCTTAGAGTGCCTTTCATCTTAGGATCCCAAAGCACTTCTCAGACATTGGGTCCTATTCTGTGTGGACCCATTAAGTGGGAGGAAGAATGAGGTATGTAGAACAAAGGATGGGAAGTCAGAAATCCTGGATTCTACTTGCAACTCTGCCACAGACTTCCTGTAGGAGCCATTGATGTCTTTCAGTTGACTTCAGTGAGACTTCATGGGAGCACAGAAGCTCTCTGCTGCAGTGTTTACTGCTGTAAAATGGGAATTACCTACCCAAGTGAGTGGTGAAATTCAACACATTACATTTTGTAAAGTGCTTTCATATCCTGTGACAGACAACATCATATAAGGGTGTAGTGCAGGGATGGGCAAACTTTTTGGCCTGAGGGCCACATCAGGTTTGAAAAATTATATGGAGGGCCAGGTAGGGAAGGCCCTGCTCCCCATCCAGCCCCCTTCCACTTCCCGCCCCCTGACTGTCCCCTCAGAATCCCCAACCCATCCAACCTCCTGACCTGGTCACCTGACTGCCCCTGCCGGAGACCCCTAACCACCCCCCAGGTCCGCACCCCCTACCCAGTTCCCCTGCTCCCTGTCCTCTGACTGCCCCGACCCCTATCCACCCTCCCCTCCCGCCCGCTAGCCACCACCCGAGAACCCCACCCCCTATCCAACCCACCCCGCTCCCTGATTGCCCCCTCCAGAGTCCCCTCCCCCCCCAACCACCACCCCAGAAACCACTACCTATCCCCCCATTGTAGCTGCTTGGCACAGCTCCGGGGGAGGGAAGAAGTGTGCAGCCCCGGCCTGGTGTGTGTGCGTGCAGCCCTGGCTCCCTGGAGCCCTTTCCGCACGGCGTGGCTCCAGCGGAGAGGGGGGCGTGCAACCCCAGCTCCCCTGAGCGCTGTTGACGTGGCGCAGCTTCGGGGGAGAGCGGGGCGTGCAGCCCCAGCCCCCTGGAGTGCTGTCGGTGCGGCTTCGTGGGAGGGGGCTCGCTGTGCTTGACCCGGCCCGGGAGCGCAGGGCCCAGTGCGGCGTGCCACGCTTGGACCGGCCCCCCAGGCTGGGTGCGCGGGGCCACTGGCTCTGCACCCCCGGCCTGAGCTCACAGGCTGGATAATAATGGCTGGCGGGCCACATGTGGCCTGCGGGCCGTAGTTTGCCCACCCCTGGTGTAGCGGCACGATGACTCACCCCTGCGGCGCCTCCTGCTGGCCACCTGGGAATTAGCTCTTTTTACCAGCTCCAGAGCACCCTCTGCCAGTCTGTCTCTCACTGTCTGCTGGCCCCATGTCCCTCCTGGACCCCGGTGCCCTTCTTCATGGGGTGCTGCCTCTGGGTCTCCCCTCCCTGGGGAACCCCAACCCTCTAATCCTCACCTTGCCTCAGTGTAGGGCTACCGCCAGTCATCATCCAGGCCCCGCTCAGTGGGGCAGACTGCAGTGTAACCGCCAGTCATCATAGGCAAGGGGGTTTGGACCTGCTGCCTTTCCCTGCAGCCCAGAACCTTTTCAGGCCTTCGTATCAGGCCTGCAGCCTGGGGAGTAGCTAGGCTGGAGCTCCCCAGCTCCCTTGCCTATTCCCCCAGCACTGTTCCACCTCAGGTACTCTGTCCTGCAGAGAGCTAGGCCCTGCTCCCTCCCAGTCTGAAGAGAGACTGCTAAACTAATGGCCCCAGCCCTTTATAAGGGCCAGCTGGGCCCTAACTGACCTGGCCACACTGGTGGCTGCTTCCCCAATTAGCCTAGTTTGCTGCAGCCCCCCCCCCCCCCCCCCCCCCCGGCCACAACCCTCTCCAGGGCTGTTTTAACCCCTTTTTTACTGGAGTGGGGCAGATGCCCCACTGCAAAGGGCAAAGCATTTTTATTTTGCAACCTACAAAAACTGATAGCAGTGAAAATGGGAAAAGTATCATTGCTAAAGGGTATTACAGTTCTGTGCTTTTTCTACTCAAGATCTAGTAACTGGCGGACGACTGCTGCTTTTGATTTAGAGGTCTTTTTTTCCTCTTGAAAGAAATGCAATCGCTACCAAGAATTCTGGTGGGACTTCTTCTTTAAACAAATAATGTTTTTCTTATTGGGTGTGTACTATTCTTTTCTTAATTATTCCTGGATTTCTGCCTGCTATACCAAGAGTTTTCTGATATAAACTTTTTTTTTAAGTTAATAGCAAGAAATATCCATTTAAAAAGCGTCTGTACATCCCATAAACTAAAACATGATACATTTTGTCAACAATTACACCTCTTCATTGAGGAATCTTATACTCATTTTTTTAAAATACTATCATTGTTTACTGCTACTTGTCTTCACTAACAAACAACTGTTTGGAGTCAGTGTAAAATCATTGGTGATTTTTAGCTTCAGTGTCTGTGATCTCATCACTGGCATTTATTGGGAGAGAGGGTCTCAACAGAAGTGTGCAGAACAGAAGTGGACTGAATGAGCATGGAGATTAAACTATGTGGGCAGGGAAGTTGTCCTGGAATTGTCTGTACAATACCCATTCAGTGGAAGAATGGAGGATTTCCATTTATAGAGTTATGAATCCAGCAACCTTTGCAAGTACTAACATTTGTTAAAACACACACACACAGAGACCCATTGGGATGTCAAATATAAATATAAATGTCAGCATTTCCTATGTAATGGTATCGTGGTCAGCTGGTTATGCCATCTATATTGCGGGCTAAAAAGAAGCAGTGAGATTCCTGAAAGGCACTGGCTTAACATCAGCAAAAGAGTTTGCCAAGCTTGGATCGTGTCCCTGCGTTATGATTTTGCTTTGTAAAGGGAGAACACTCCTGGGGAGACAGGACTCGGCACATGGTATTCACAGCAAGACTGCAGAGTGAATATTGTTAGCAGAAGAAAGAGGGAAATGTTCAAAATGTTATTTTTCAAGCGGATGGTCTATCAGTGTCGACCTAAAGCAAAGAGAATAGCTGCAGATCGCTCAAGCTGGAAAAAAATCCAAAATACCAAGGAAAAATGTTAACCTCCCCCGAGCCCGCCCTCCCACCCTCCGGTACACCTCTTGGGCTTTGATTTGTTGCTTTGGGATGGACTGCTTTGACTGTTCTATGGATGGCGAGAAGGCTGAATTGCTCCTGTCCTTATGGGGAGACTGTTGGCACCTCACGGTTTCTCATTCAGTAGAAGTTGAAAATGTAGCACAAGACTTGCTGGCTTTTCCTACCCAGGAGAATGCAAATCGAGCCAGGCAATTGCTAAGTTCCCTGCATTCAAGAGCCCTTTCTTTACATACCCTGTCTGCAACTCAATGGACATTCCCCTGAGTGACAGGGTTGTGGCAGCCTTTTCTCCTTCCTTTCGATGTAGTTTGCTCCATAGCTCTTAACAGCTGCCACCTGGAACACACTAAAACCAGATCCTTCTGCCAACTGGGCATTTAAAGAGGAAAAAAATACAGGCAAGACATGACTGTATGAGAACCAAGATTCTGTTGTCAGTTCCACAGGTGTAAAGAACTGTAGTGGTACAGGCGGCGGAGGTCTGGCCCATCAGGTGCTAGAGGAACAGGGTCTGTAAGCTGTGTAGATAATTTTATTCTGCTTGTACAGCACCAAGCACAATGAGGTAGTGGTTCATGATTGTGGTCCTAGGCGTTATATAATAAATGCTAGGTCTAAAATATAGTTTCAATCATGCTTTTTGCATTGGGCATGCAACATAGCTGAAACCTACGTCTTGAATAAAATAATCTTTATTTATCTATAACATAATATTGCGATATCCATCTGCCACCGTTATAAATGTAACTGTGGTTATCAAATAAATGTCGTGGCATTTAAAAGTGACCAACCTGTATGAAGAACAGGAGTACTTGTGGCACCTTAGAGACTAACACATTTATTTACGCATAAGTTTTCATAGGCTACAGCCCACTTCATCAGATGCATAGAATGGAACATATAGTAGGAAGATATAGATATACATACCGAGAACATGAAAAGGTGGAAGTTGCCATACCAACTCTAAGAGGCTAACTAATTAAGATGAGCTACTATCAGCAGGAGAAAATAAAACTTTTGTAGTGATAATCAAGATGGTCCATATCAGACGGTTGACAAGAAGGTTTGAGGATACATCACATGGGGAAATAGATTCAATTTGTGATATGACCCAGCTACTCCCAGTCTCTATTCAAGCCTAAATTAATGGTATCCAATTTGCAAATTAATTCCAGTTCAGCAGCTTCTCGTTGGAGTTCTGTTTTTTAAATTTTGTATGCCAGACTCATTTCTGAAGTAATGGTGTAACTTTTCTTGTGTGTTCGTTAGATGACTACATTTGCAGCACTCCCAATTTCTGGAACCTCTGATCTCAAGCAGCACTAAATTGCTGCTGTCTCCTGGAAAAGTGTACAAAACTTTTTTTTTTTCAGGCATTATTTTGTTTCGTCAGCGGGTCTCTGTGTCAACCCAGAGCGTGGGTGTATGCTTTTCTATCAGCAAGTGGGAAAAAGACAAGGCAAAACTCCTTGTGACCTTACATCACCTGTGAAGGTTGCTGGGGATGGAACAGGTGATAATGGAGGACCAGTGACTCTGAAGACAAAGATCACTTCTGCAGGATAGCTGGGTGGATATTTGAAAATAGGCAGTCTGCTAGCACAGCAAGCTATCGCACACTCTAATGACAATATTTCTCCATGAAGAAGTGTCTGCTATGACTTTTACCCAGGATGCTGTGGCTAGTTCAATCCCTTGGACACTTTTATTCAGTTTCTAAACTCTTATTTAGAAGGTAGGCCCAATGAGCACATTCTCAAAGTAGATCCTAGCATTGTGCTCGGGATGCATTTGCATGAAAAACAGGATCTTTGCTTCTTGAGAGTTCATCTGCTTCTTATTCCTTGGCTGTGACATCAGAATTGATGGCTGGATGGAGAAATGAGCGATTTCACAGGCTAAGGATTATGACTCGAGATGGTGGGAGAGGGAAAGTGGCAGAGCAGATGCCTGAATGAGGCGGGGGGGGGGGGGGGGAGGGGGGTGTGGATGGCTTTTCCAATCAAGGTGGAAGGAGCAAACTTGTGAATATATAGCTCTCTTCACACAAGCAAAATTCCCAGTCTTCAGCAGGAGCTTTGCCTGAGTAAGTACTGAGAAGCTGGAAGTTTTGCAGCTGAAATGGTTTTCAGGTTTGCCATATCAGTTGGTGGTTTGTTTTGTTTGTTTTTTCCCCCAAATCAGCAATTCTTGGTTCCCAGGATGTAGAGGGGAGGTAGGTTGTTTTGTTTGCATTACCCCCACAAAGACCAGTACATTTGTGTCCATCCTGGATGCCTGCCTTTTTGTTGCCTCTTGTATGGTCATGAGCTCTTGGCCTTGCATTTCAGTTCCTTATAACCTGATTGAAGTATTGTTTTCATGTTCCATTTCTTTGCAGGCCTCCTTCAAAGCTATAGTCCTCTGACTGGTGACTTTTTGCACCTGCCTCAATATCTTACAGCATTTCACTTTGGGCATTGTGTAGAAGTATCAGCCTTTGGGTTTCATGCATTGTTATTACTTGTAAATGTCTTGGTTGTTAATCTGAGTGTAGAAACTGGGTGTGGTCACAGTGTGGACCTTTGTTGGCCACATCCGCTTCCCTCTCAAGGCTCAATGAATGCTGGACAGGGATTTCATTACCCGGCTGCACGATCTGCCAACACAACCTTGTCATTGCAATTTGTCACACATATTTTGTGTGTGCTGAAGTCACATTTCCCGTGCAATTCATATACAGGCTACTTGTTTGGTACATAGATCCACTTCATATGTGTCCTTGGCCAACATTGCATTTTCCCCTAAAGTTGTGTCACATGTTGGCAGAGAGGTTGGCTGCCTGTCTTTACCATAGAAGTGACGGCATTTCAGTGGAGTGTCCCTACACTGAGATGTGCTTTGAGTTCAACATGTAAAATAGAAGTGGGCTTGAGCCAAGAATATAGTTCTAACCAGAGCTAGTCAAAAATTTTCTGTCAAAGGTCTCTTTGTTTGTTTGTTTTTTGTTTTAATGGAAGATAGCTATTTTACTGAAAAAAAATTGAGGTGAAATGTCCATTTTTTAATGAATCAGGGGAGTAAACATTTTATTTTTTCACCATATGCACAAAAAACCCATGGTCAATTTGGGGGGAGAAGGGGACAGACCCACAAATTTGGTTTAACTGTAATTTTCTACCTGACTGGCTGAAACTTGTGGTTGCATAAAACTGAGTTTTTGGAGGAGCTTTGATTTAAAAAAACACACACAAGTAATGCATAGAAATTGTTTTCATTTTCTTCAAACATTTTCAGAGGGTGGAGGGAAAGAGAGGGAAACCCCCATTGCCTAACCATCTTTAGACCCAACCCCTTTAGAAGTTGGCATACAATCCTGGGTCTGTCTGGAGTTCCTGATCTGAACAACTTTTGAAATCTGTGTGAGTTTGGATTTGCAAGTGTTCATGTTGACATCAAGTTCAGCCCATTGATTAAAGTATCTGTCTGCCTGGCTCCAGCTCTCAAGTTTTCAATTTAGGTTCATCTCTCATGTAATACTGACATAGGGAAATATTTAATAAAATGTAAAGTTTGCCATGTAAATCACCCTTGTTTAGTACCCAGAGGCTTCGTAGATTTCAGATCATCATCCGAGTCAGGGATCATACTGTCACCTGCTGTGCTCAGTTCTCGTGGGGTGGGTACTTCCCCATGGAAGCCTCTCTTTGTATTGAGGACCAGTCTGAGAGAAGGAAATTATTGCACCATTCATATAGATGGCACCAGTGTCTCCTTTTACCCATCTGTGGAGTAAAAGGACCAAGTTTTCTAAGAAGCAACAGGAGCTAAGACTAATGAGCATTTGGGGCGCAGGCATTGAAGGTGACAGCACCTGTGCATGTCTCATTTGCTTCCCAGTGAGGTCAGATAAAAGATGAGGAGTCTGCCATTGGCTCATGCTCCCACTGAAACTGGTGGCAAAACATGTCCATTGGCTTTAGGGCACGGTTCCCAACATACAGTCGGCATAGAGGCCCTTTCTCATGTGTGAAGGGGAGCAGAGCAGGGAAGCCAGCAAAGGAGTGGGACAGAAGAGAGCAAAGCCAGGGCAGGAAGGGGGAAAGAAAGTGCAGAGAAGGAAACCAAGAAAGGGAAAGGGAACTGGAACTGTGGAGGGAGGGAGTGGGGCTGGGGTTGGAAAGGAAATGGGTGGAGAAATGAAGCTGAGGAAGAACTGCAGAGGAGAGGAGGGGGCTGCAAGAAAGGGGAGAGAGGGAGACGGCAGGGACCAAACCCAGCACAAAGAACAAATGTAAGAATTCGATAGAGAACAAACCCTGCAAAAATGCAGAGCAGAGAGCAAGATGTCCACAGGCTAGGATGGCTGTGGCAATGCTGACGGGGCCTAGAGGAAGTGTGGGGAAGGGGAAGGGAGGGTTAAGGGCAGGTGTAGCTCTGTCCCAACTGGAGGGGCTTTAACCTCTAAATAGCTGGGAATCACACCCTGTGAGCTTAAGCTGAGTCTGTGGAGGAGAGTGTTGCTGCATCTAGTGGGAGGGAGGAGAAAGGAGGAAGTGCTACTGAGCAAGCTGAGATATGAAAGTACCTCTGAGGTTTAGAGCCAGTTTGAGACAGGGGACAGTGGCAGGATACAAAAAAACAGAGCGGAGGGGGAGGGGAAGGAGGTTCACACTTCAAGGTCACAGAGAAAAGGGCTAGAGTATTTTATACTTTGTTTTCTTTGCAGCACAAACAGAAGTCAGCCTCCTTAGGGTAAACAGCAGCACAATCTCACCGATCCTGGCTTTTGTCCTAACGCAAACAGGTCTCACCTCATACTTGGGTTCATTTGTTTTTGTCTCAGGTAAATATAGAATGTCCAATTATTCAGGGCTTCCAAAGGAGAACATAGTTCATGGAATAACAAGGCATAAGTCAATACTTTGGTGAGGTGAGCACAAGAGCTCAGTGTGTCTGGAGGTCAGTTTTACTTTGTTGAAGTAAGTCTGCTGCTGCTACTGAAAGCAAACAGGGAACTGATTAAGAGCCAAATTTTGCTGTTCTAATTTGGTCAATGCACCCTCCCCCACGGCGATTGGTCGCGTAGTGGTACCCAGCATTTTTGAGTTATATTTCCCTTCCCACCCTCCCAATTTCTGACAAATATACATGATCTGGCCAAATTCCAGAAACTATTTTTAAAAATAATCTCTCTCAATAGATAGCATTTGATGTCACAGGGGTGGGGGGAGGGAGGGAAAGCAATTCAAACTGAACAACTTTCACGCTTTGCTGGATGTTTGTTCTTTCAAGAGAACAATTCCACAACAAGCAATTCAAACACTCCACTCTGTAAGGAGTCTGAGCACTTGGGAAACAGAATTACTCAGGAATATTGCTTTTGCCCAGCGGTTAATGTGGAGGGGAACAAGCTGTGTGTGTGTGAACTGAAATGTTCTATTTCTGTGTGAACTGGATTCCTTTTTACAGACCTAAACCCCCAAAGCTGACAACGAGCAAGGAAAATTACACTCAAAAGCACAATGAGGACAGGAGGGAGACAGAAATATGGTAGCCCCTAGGGGCCATTCTCCTGGATCAGGACTGCATTGCTCTAGACGTTGAACAGACACAGAACAGAAAGACAGTCCCTGCCCCAAAGAGTTGATGGTCAAAGTAGAAGATGAGAGACTGCAAGTGAATGGGACAAACAGACGGGAGCACAAGGAAACGGACACTGCTGGTCAGCGTGATAAGCAGCTGTCCCAGCCCACCAGCTTCCTGAGTCCTGTAGCCATTGCGAAGATGGAGTTAGGAGGAGGTATGGGGACAGCTGTGTTATGCTCTGAACTGACCAAGTCGTGCCCTAAGGAATGGGCTTTATCCTTACGCCACTGAGGCCATGGGGAGTCAGTGCAGTGGGGGGCAGGATGGGACCTCTCCCGAGCTTACAGCTTGGGGTGGGGCTGCAGGACAGAGGAGAATGGCTGGATGCTTCAGTGTCCTTAAGAGTTAGAAGGAAAATGACTGGATGGGAAGAGTTCTTCGCACAGCCGTTTTAAGAAGCAACCAGGTTCCTATTCTAGGCCAAACTGTAAATTACACAGAGAAGCCATCCACCTCCTGTGATAGTTACTGGTCCCTTCCTGTAGCCTCATGGGAGGTGAAATCACCCCCCTGCAGTGAGCCCGCAAGAGGCATATGCCCCTCTTCTGTACTATGGGCCATATCCTCACCTGCTGTAAATTAGCGTGGCTCCACCGTCTTCAGCAGAGCGATGTAGATTTGCAACAGCAGCCACACAAAGGAGCTACACTGTGCCAGTTCCGCAGAGTCGGGGTGGGGGTGGGGGGAGGAGGGTAGCAGCTGGCCTCTCTTGCCAAATCATTCATAAAAGGCCCAGCAAGAATTCTGCCAGGGAGTTTTTTTTTATCCTGGTACTATCCCTTTAAACAACACAGAAACATGGTTAAAAAACAGTTGAGACGTGTAAAAAGAAATATACACAGAAACCTCACGTTCTCTCCCCTAGAGGCTCCAGCCCAGACAAATCAAATCTCTTCAAAAACTCAAGCATATGTCTTTGGCAAAGCTGAAACAAAGACAGGTCAGCAGAATGACTGTGGATTAAAGTCTTGAAACTGGAGGCCACTTTCAGCCTTACTTTTGAGAGCAAGTTGGACAGAATGAAGAGATTATCTAATACACTCGTCCTACTATCTGATTGTGATCAAAATTTACATTATTTATACAGTATGTGATAACTGGATCTACCCTTATAATTTTTGCAGTGTCAATTCACTCTTGTATCATTTTTCCAAAGCCTGTAGTTTTAAAACTCTGTGTGTGTGTGCGCGCGTGCATGCGTTTTACTACCACAATTTACAAGTTGTAGTTAATATGGGAGCCTGTCAGAAATACAGTACAATGAGCATGTGTATTTAAATATTCTGCTCTACTGGCAAAGCAAAATACCATTATAGTATGATGTTTAATAAGGTATTGTTGATAAGACAGAAATATCTGTAATAACAAATCAACATGTATATTAGACCTTTGCAAAGGTCCATATTATGCTGATGTAGGAAAGTAGCTACATATTTTCACTTAATATTTCTTGTAGCACATTCCTTGCCCAGCCCAAAGGTTCTTACCACAGACCGTGCAATATTAGACTATGTTACACAACAGGGCACATGTTGTGTGTCTCCTTGACAATTCCCCCTGGGGAGGCTCTTAGGCAGCCTGGTGAGAAGTGCCTCAGATAGACAGATAAACAATGAGTTTGTTTCACTTTTTGCAGGTAAAAAGTAGCCTCCAGGCCTTGAACCTGGAAGAACCATTAGTTCACACGGGGTTCATAATGTGGTGCGGTGACTGAGCAGAAATTAAGAGATGGGGTGAGCAGGAGCGAATCTTTATTAGCATCAATCAACAGGAGTTTCCCTAACGAAAGGATTCCCAAGCCTTGGTGGACTCAGCACTGGCTGTGGAGCTCAGAGATGTTCTTTGCAGAGCATCTGCACAAGAGGAGGGCAAGGTGAAGCTGGAGGGCTGGGGACTAGGTCCCATCCTTGCTCACTTTCACCCTGATGGGATTTGGGTGCTTAACTTCCTTATGTGCCTTTGAAAACCCTAAAGCCTAATTTTTCATTTGCAACTTGGATTTTCCTGGAGAGAAACACTTTTATAACAAACCAGTTTGCTGAGCTGCTCTGCTCAAGCACATCCATTATCTGGGACGACTGGAGGCCAGAAGCCAATAGACTGCATGGTGACTTTGTCTGGAATGAGTGGCAGATGTGTTCTATGTGCTGCCTTGTGAGTTCAGATTTGCTGACCGTACATCCAGCATTTTGTTTTTTTACCTCAGCTTCGTGACGTTCTCCCTCACACCAGAAGAGACTCTGAAGATGAAAATGGAGACCAGTGCAGCTGTTTGGCTAAATGGCACCCACTCCGCCATTTACTGTTGTTTGGTATTACACCATTGTCAGACCCTTGTAAGGAGCCGTACGGCATCAGGGCATGTGACCAACAGAGATTTAAATAACTCTTGAAGCGAAGATGTTGTAGCTACATTGTGCAAACACATCTGAACCCAGTTGTGTTCTTCTTATGTTAAAATAACCATTGGAAATCCCAAAACTGAAAGAACAGGCCATCTCTGAGCGGGTCAACTCATTTTAACAGGCAATCAAACATTGGTTTCAGGGATTAACATTAATTGGGATGAAAGCTGCTATGCAATATAACCTTAAATTGCCTCTGTAATAAGCATATCCTTTTTTTCCAGAATGATTTAATGACATGTGCCTAGTCTACAACAATACGGTTTCCACTGGAGTAGAGCAGCCCCATTGTATCAGGATTTCCATTGGAAAGCCTTTGCTGAGAGCGGGGAAGGGTTATGATTGTCAAAATAAGTTGCTGCAGGTGAAAGCTGTGGCATGCACGAGCTCAGCCCGAGCAAATTGATTCTGCACAAATTAAAGTTACGTGAGTTGGAAGGCAATATGGGTATATGCATATACATGGAAGGCCCTTTTTAAATGCTTGGATAACTTAAAAAGGCTTTGAAAGGAAGGATTGGCCAGGGATTAGGACACTAGTCTAGGCATTGGGAGACCTGCTTTCAATTCTGTGCTCTGCCACAGCCTTCCTTTGTGACCATGGGCAAGTCACTTAGCATCTGTGCCTCATTTCCCCATCTGCAACATGGGGTTAAGAGCACTGCAAAGTGCTCAGATATTATGGGGATGGGGGACATACAAGTACCTTAGATTTGACTTGGAACTAAAATTGAATTCATCCTTGCTACCTTACCCATGTCCAGTCATTTCTGGTAGCCTGAAGATAACAGAGAGGAAGAAGTATACAAATGCTTCCCCTATTGTACGCAATCTATTTCCTGAAAACTCCATTGCAATATCAATGGAGCCAATAAGCACCACAATTTCCATGCATTTTTCACAGCTATTTTCTCCTCTTTTTGATGATTTAGGTGCTGATGCGCCTACTACTTGCAAGATGCTTCCCAAGCCCTTACAAAGGACAGGCTCCAAGGCTGAGGCCTTCTTTCAGAAGAAACTTGAGGGACTGAGCCAGATTCTCCTCTGACTTATGGCTGCTTTGTGACACGCCACCCCTGTATTCTGGGCCTAAAGCTACTGCTTAACCAGTGCTGGGAGGATCCTGCCAGGGAAAGGAAGCTCTCCTAGTGGCACAGAGCCAGTCTAAGGACTTCTCCAACTGCAGCTGGCATAGTAGGGGAAAGAGGTTGGGTTGCAATGCCCTTCTACGCCCCTCTGTGCGAGCCTCAGTTGGCAGTTGGAAGGTAGAGCAGCCGTGCAAGGACCCGGGGAAGTAGGAATAGCCACACTCATAGTCAGGCAGCATTGCGGGGGTAGGAAGATCAGCTTTCAATTCCTCTTTGAGCACAGATGCCCAAACCTGAGCTCTCTGGAGTTTAGCCACGCGCCAGGAGCTGGTCATTGTGACATCTATAGAACAAACCTCCATCACTTTCTGGGAGGGTCGACTTAGTTCTGATCGCTGGGAGGAGTGAATCCCAACTGCTAGCTGCTCCAGGGTTGCCGGTCACAACCCTCCTCCCTACATGCTTGCAAAATCCACCTACCATGTCAAGTTGCGCTCTCCATCTGGAGGCTGCTTGAACATGGGCCAGCCGGAAACGGTCCCCAGGGGGCCATCCGCCAGTTGAGGCTAGCCAGAGCATAGTGTTCTCTGGCCTCTGCTGCTCCCCGCCCTGTCCCACATGTTCCCTGCACCTACACTGCCTCCAGGATCGCTGGGAGCTCTTCCAAACTCGGGGACTCCCCAGCTGCGGAGATAGTCAAATCTTCTAGTGGCGCGAAGGGGCCTGCCAGGTGTACAGAAAAGGAAAAGCACCTGGCAGCAGCCTCTACCAGGTCTCTCATTACCCACCCTATCAGGAAAATCATCTTCCAGATGGGAAAAAAATGCAATAGCTGTGAACACCAAACCTGGATCCGCTAAGTATTGGTGGGGAGGCAGCTGTGACATCAGCGAATTTTGCCTGACTAAGGACGGAGGGAGAAGAGCAGCCTGCCTGAGTGTAGTGTATTGAAATTGGGGAGTATCCCTTTGCATTGTTATGAGCCGTCCAGTGGTGCTCACTGTGTTCAGGAAACCAGGCGAAAGCAGCAGTGTATTTCACCCTGAGTAAGGAATGAGCCAGAGTTTAACTAGGGTGACCAGATGTCTGGGTTTTATAGGGACAGTCATGATTTTTGGGTCTTTTTCTTATACAGGCCTCCATCTATTACCCCCATCCCCTGTCCCGATTTTTCATACTTGCTGTCTGGTCACCCTAAGTTTAACCCCCACAGGGACAAATTCATTCCCTAGTGTAAGTCTGCTGACTCACGCCAGGAATTAATTTTGGCCTGTGCACAACAAAGAAATAAAGCAAGGCATAAATAAAAACACATTTTGCATATTGCCCAGATGCAGAGAAAAGCAGCAACATAAGGAACCCTGAAGAGGAGGAGGAGGAGACGCTATATCATATATCACATCGAGGTTTCTTTTTATCACGCTAAATACCATGTTCCAAATCAGATTCAAATGGTAAGGTTGGAACATGGGTCCAGACGCCCAGCTGGTGCAAACTGGCCTAGTTCCAGTGAAATTTAATAAGAGGCTCAGACTTTTCCACTGCAAACGCAAACGATAGCATTATTTATAGAGAAAGATCGAGCATACGAAAGCAATATGGCACTGTAAAAGTCCTGTGCTTTTGCAGTAATCATTTGTTTTTTAACTTCATTGTGGGACCTTATCTGTCTCTGGAGAGCTGCAGTCATTTCTTCCGTCTATGATGCCTCTATTTCTGTGGACATGATCAAACTTGGCTGGTTCGGAGGATGTGACCCCACTGAAGTCTATATTTATTATGAATGCAGGCTTCTTGAGGCAGAGTAGAAGGTAGTACAGCCAAAAAAAATCAGGTTTTGTTAAAGTGGTTAAACTCTTGACCTGCACCCAAGAGTGATGGCATAAGAAGGGCTGCCAGGACTTGTGCCCCAGATGAAAGGTCCCACAGGTGATCACACCCAGGTTCCCTGCAAAGAAAGCTATAGAGATACAGGCAAAATCAAGAAAGTTGGGTGGGATGGGGAGGGGGGGAGAAAGAGAGAAACTGCTGAAAAGAGAAGCATAGCATCATAGAATCTCACCATTGGAAGGGACCTCAGAAGACCATCTAGCCTAACCCCCTGCTCAAAGTAGGACCAATCCCTATTTTTGCCCTATATTCCCAAATGGCCCCCTCAAGGACTGAACTCACAACCTTGGGTTTAGCAGGCTAGTGTGCAAACCACTGAGCTATCCCTCCATGGAAAGCAGAGGGAGAGCTAGCAAAGGGGATCTCCCATGATACTAATTCATATTTAATTCATTAGTATTTATATTGCACTTTTATGATTTAAAGGGTCCTCCCAACATTAGCTCTCAATCAATATTTGTCTGCACTGTCTACCGTTGTCTTCCTCTGCGTAAAGCAAGTTTAAAGCTCTCACTCTGATGTGATAATGTTTTGCACTCACTTTGCAGGGGGTACACATGCCTATGCAACATACAGGGCAGCAAACAAGCAGGCCCAGTAACCCTTGTCTGCTGCCTTTGTCAATAAATAAAACCAGAAATGGGCCAAAATAACATAGGCACCGACTATTTCTCAGCCCATTTGTGATTGGGCAAAATAACAAAATGTGAGTGTGGTTGGAGGAAAAATATGCAAGAACAATTCCCCTTTCTGCTGCATGAAGCAGCCAGTGTTAGTCACTCCCGGCCCTGCCCAACTTGTTAAAACACACATGAAAAAGGAACTACTAGGATGCTTATCTTATGGAAATCAGCAACCTCAGAGCCTTGGTGTAAACCCCTTCTCGCTCCGGTGTCATCTCTCTCTCTGTCCGTCTAACCTACTCTGCAGGCGCCTTTAAAGAGGGACAGCGAGTAAATTGTTCACACACACATAAATGACTTTGGTGGCTCACTCCCACTGTTCCCTCTAAGCTGTGCATGTAGGCACAGGCACACAGATCCTAAACCCTGTGCATACGGCAAAACACTGTGCACACAAAAATTTGCACAGAAGCACAAATATTTGCACAGAAGATTTTTTTTGCGCAAACAGCCTGTCAAAAATTAGAGGGAACATTGCTCACTCCCACTGATTTTCAATGCCTAAGTACCCTTAGACACTGTTGAAAATTTTACCCAATTTCTTCAGTCCCTCTGTAAATCATCATGCAGAGCTAGGATGCTATGTACAAATGTTAAATACTCTTAAGAAATATAGGGAGCTATTCGATCTGGCTTTTAGCTGCAAAATGTCACAGTCCGAATTAAACCAGCTTTTGACACTGAAAACTAAAAATATGCCTCGATATCTTCAATGACTTCACTGGCCAGAGGTATGACAGAGAATGTGTGACACCTTTTTTTGAAATAGGCTTTTAATGGGGGGGGAGGGGGATGGAATCTAGCAGGGGCTGTGCTCAAAGATAAAACAGGTGATTAACAAATGGCTATGGAATAGCATGAGATTAAACAACGCTAACTTCTAAAACTATTAGAAATCCTTTAAAACCAAAGACTGTATTTCATCAAGCTGCAGATGGCTATTAGCATGTACTACTGTATATGCTCCACAGATGCGTAAGGACTTAAGCGCCTGAGGCAGTGACTAAGGACAGCAAAACAAGAGAGAGAGAGAGAATAGTAACAAAAAAATGATACCATATCTTAGATTAAAACAACCAGCAAAAACGTTCAGACTGCATGGAGTGTCAGCAGGAGGCTGCTGCTGGACTTGCAAGAAGAGAATTTACTCAAGTTTAGGTGTTACAGATGACAGAAGAAAGGGAAGGCCTGTTCCTGAAGTCCTACCGTAGACAAAACTCCCATCCCCTTCAATGGAGGATTGGTCCCAGACTTAATATGATTCTGGAGGGTCATATCTGTATCTCTACCTGATAAACTGAATGGTCACTTAAAAGAAAATCAGACATAGAAGGAATTGAATAGGTTCATAGAGTTTAAGGCCAGAAGGGACCATTCTAATCCTTCTTTATAGACAGTTAATAAAGGAATGATATTCCTCAAATATAAACTCAAATTTGCAAATGGTCCACATTGGAAGAGAGAACGTCTGTAGTTGCTTTCTCTATTGATACCAAAAATTATAGAGCCAGAGTCTTCAGTGACCACTCCCTGATTCTCTGCCTAGCTCCTCTGGCTGCCCTAAAACGTGTCATCTGGGCACAGCCTAGCTGCAAACAGCCAGAATACAGAGCTCTCCAGCCACTGCTCCTCCCCCCGCCAGCATGTGCCCTACACCAGGGGCTGGGGAAGGTGATGTAGGAACTGTCTATCACACTTTCATGCTCCATGGGTTGACAGGGCCCCTTTACATCACCAGTGAAGCAGGCACAGAGCTGCTCAGACACCAATCCCGCAAACCCTTACTTGTGTGAGTCGCTTTACTCAGGTGAGCAACCCCAACTTCCTCACTCATGGATGTTTTTGCTGGTGCCGGTCCCAAATTGTCGGATTAGTAGAGCTTGACCATCCCTCAGAGGAAATATGATTGCTATCTATAATCATGTAGTCAGAACAGTGTATTTGCCTTTGCTATCCCATTCCTCACCGCCTCTCGGAAAAATACAAGCATGTTTAAAAAAATAGAGAATCTATTGCACTCAGCTATGTACGAAAAATAAAGAAGAGTACCAACAAGTCGGCTCACTCCTGGCTTCTCTACATTGGCTTGTTAGTTTCTGCTTATGGTCCTAACTTGCTTCAATTTGGGGTATTGTGACAGTGGCGGGGAATAGGTTGACTGGATTTCCTGTCATCCTATAATC
This sequence comes from Sternotherus odoratus, assembly GCA_032164245.1. Classification (NCBI taxonomy): domain Eukaryota; kingdom Metazoa; phylum Chordata; order Testudines; family Kinosternidae; genus Sternotherus; species Sternotherus odoratus. Next base: position 82,404,670 of record JAVMKO010000009.1, on the reverse strand, counting down.
TACACCTAGTTCATTTAAAAAAGAGAGAACACAGCAGTGACAAGGGCAGCCCTCAACCAGGTCTCACGTGAAAGTCACTTTTGAGATTCAGCTTCATTCTTACTATCTTTAGTCTTTGCCTCAGGGATAAGTTCCCTTTGTTACATGGCGATGCAGCTCAAGGATGAGTTGCCCTAAGTCACTGTGTGGAAAGACTAAAACACAGAAGAGAGCGGTGAATGAATCCAGGAACTCATCTTGGATAATTTTGTAAAAGTTGTGATCAGCCATGTTTTTGTCCATGCCCCCAGAACAGCTGAAAAATCATCCCTCTATCTACCACAGTCCTGTGTGAGTGCAAAGGATTGTGGGTTTTGGGTCCCCGAGTGATTTTTGTGTTGGCTGCAACAGATTTGAAAAGATGTGATGGAGTGGAGGTGTTACTTGAGTCCCTGGGGGGAGGCAGGGGGGACTGGGTTCAGAGTCTTTTCTTTTCTAGGCTTTGCTGCTACAAATTAAATTCATTCAAATCTGGCACATTCCAGGGTCACCGAAACATGGCTGGGACCCAACAAGATGGCTAGACCCTGCAATTAGGTCATCAAAGGTTGGATGTCCTGGGAAGCTAGGAGAAGTCAGACCATGGGACCTACCAGAAGGGTAGAAGGAGGTATGGCTTGCTAGTTGTGAAGGGGCAGCTGCCATGTTGGGAATATCTACTAGTTTTAGATGCATGCAGCAGATTAAAACTCTGGTGTGCTGCCCCTCATCCCATTACCTGGCTCTCCCAACAGTAGAGCAAAATATTGGGATTCACATCTAGTTCAAAGGGATATAATTTTGCCTTTGGTCAGCAGCAGGAACTTGTAAGAAAGGCTACTGGGGAGTGGGTGCTTATGTCACTATATTTTTTTCTTGTTCGCTTAACTTATCTCTTGAAGTCATTTCAGAGGCAGTGAGTGTAAGGAAGCAAACACCAGGCTCTGCACTGCTGTGGTTTCACTAGCAGAATCACATATTGAAACAGCCCACTGGGTTTCTGCATTTCCTCTCCAGCAGAAATGACATTTCATCTTGTCTTCAGCAGTAGAATGAGACATTCCTGCTGTATGAGGAGTCTGATACAGAGAGTAGGAAGCTGCTATCGTTTACCTGAGCCTGTGTGCATGAAATACTCACTTCAACATTACAATTTTCAGCCTTACAACAAAATGCAGGGAAGAAAGAAAATATCACAGTGATTCAATAGCTCAGCCTAGTTTGAATTTTTTTTACCTGAAATATTGTTCTGTTGGTAGGGGAATCTGGATTGTAAAAATGCTAGTTTTGTAATGAGCACCAGAAATGGATACTATATTGCTAATACATATATTAATCTCCTAGAGAAGAGGGTTGGGCTTATAGCTCAAGCATTAAACTGGCACCCAGGAAATATTAATTCAGTTCCTGGTTCTGATGCAAACTCCTCTGTGACATTTAGCAAATAATTTAAGCTCGCTGTGGTTCAGTTTCCCTTTTTGTAAACTTGGAATAATAATTCTTTTCTTTCACCCTTAGTTGATTTAAACTGTGAGCACTTCTAAAGAGGGACTGTCTCTTATTATACATATATGTACAACACCTTGCACAGCGGGCCTAGATCTTGATACTATAATACCAATAAGAAATAATGATGATAAATAACACAAAAATGTAGAGAAGTAACTGTAAATATAGCTTTGTCCCTTAACAATGAGATCTTGCCTAGGTTTCCTGAACTGTTAACTACAAATATCTGAACATGAGAGCTGAGTGAAATATTTATAGCAAAGTTTTGTTTTGTTTGGGTACTCCCCCCATCAAAATATATCTCCTTTTCATTTTGCAAAACATATATGAAATGTAATGAAAATTCTAAACTTTGTAATTAAATCTCTCAGGAAGTTGGTGTTGGTTTGTTTAAAAAAAATCAAACCACAGAAATGTTTGTATGTTTTATATGAAATTTACTTTAAAATTTGGGGCAGTTTTACTTTTGGGGATTCCTTGCTGGGTGGGCTGTTTGGTGTGATTGGCTCTTGTCCTGGATAAACTTATTGTATGGGGTCAGTAGGGCAGGCGGAAGCCATTTTGGATTTCCCCTTACAGGCAGTGGCCCCATTTTGTGTGCCGACTCCGGGGCCAGCAGGAAAGCTCCCAGGGGCAGCAGGAGGGAAGGGCTCTGTGGTGCCCCCCGTGGCACTGTGGGGAAGAGGGACGCATTTAATGTCTACCTCTCCTGAAGACAATTGCGTGACCAGACAGCAAGTGTGACAGATCGGGACAGTGGATGGGGGGTAATAGGAGTCTATATAAGAAAAAGGCTCAAACAACAGGACTGGCCCTATAAAATCAGGACATCTGGTCACCCTGTGGGATCAGTAACCACCGTGTCTGGTGGCATGTGAACTCCATGGACAAGGAAGAGCCCAGCTTCCAAACATACCAGAGGCTGTGAGAACCTGCTACCAGGTATGGGGTGGTGGGTCCGTGGTGGGGCAGGTTGAGGGGGCGGGGGTGGTATTTGGGGCCATGGCCCAGTGGTGTCCTGTGTAAGTTTGGAGATGCAGCCGTGCTGTGATCCTTTGGGCCCTGCTGAGGCCAGTTTATGCACTGGTCCAAATCCCAGTTTAAAGTCATGGGGGATTTCAAAGCGGCAGGGCTGAGCTGGAGCCAGCTACTGGCCCGGAAGCAGAGGCCTGCCATGGATTTTAGCAGCAGGGTTTCACCCTCTGGCTGCACACCAGCAAGATGGGCCTGTGTCTCCCATTGAGTCTTCCCTGGCCTGTTCACAATCCTCCAGCATAGCAGCCCCGAAATAACCATGACCTCACTGAGGCCACTGCCTGCTCCTCTTTAGGCTGCACCTGCACTTGCAGCAGCATGTGGAGTACAGGCGCTACACGGTGCCGCAGGGGAAGGCAAGCAGCGTTCACACTTGTCGCTGCGGTGTGTAGCTATGTGCTGCAGTAAGAGGCTTCCGCAGCATGGAGGCAGCAGGGAGCTGCTGGTGACTTTCCCCACTGTCTCCCCCACCCTGCCAGAGCCTTTCACTGTGTGGGGACATTGGAGTAGACGTGGGAGGCACTGCTTGGCTATGTAGAGTACACATGTTGGGGACTCTACTCTTCTTGCGTAAGCTCTGGATCACTATCTACACTGCTGTTTATACCCATGCTAGCTGGGCATGCAGTGTCTGTATCTACATACCACAGTAACTGTAGACATACCCTTGTTGGAAAGATTTGCTAGCTGTTGCCCCTCCTTCCCTGCCTTTACACCTGCGGATGCCTAGGTTGGCACTCTGCCCTGGCCGGATCCTGGTGTGAGGGATTTAAGGGCCTGTACAGATCCTTATTACTTCTAGAGGTGGCACCAGAATGTATATTCCCCTGGCTGTTTACTTCTGTGTGTATGGCGCAGATGATGGTGTTATAATCACTTGTGTATGTGTGTTGCTCTATTGCTGCCTGTCTTTTCCACCCACGCGTTGTGGAAGATCAATGCCACGGCGTTCCTGTTGTGCATAAGATTTCCAGTGTCCAGTGTTGCAGAGTGCTATAGAAGTGGATTTTGCAAGTTCCAAAAAATGTGTAAGCTCTTGAAATTTCACTGGACGGGGAGGAGGAAAGGGAGTGATATTTGAAGGACTCAGAAATGTGCAGGAACCAGATTCATGAAGAATGTTGTGAAAAACATCCAGTGGCTTCCCTCAGCCCTGCAGTGGTCAGTTGTAATAATTGAACTTCACTGCCACTGGTACAAATGAGTCACACACACGGGTTGCTAGTTAAGCGAGCAAGTGATAAGGGCCCAATCCTGCACCCAAGTGAGCAACAAAAGTTCGTCTGACTTCAGTGGAGCCCGCGGGATCTAGTCTTATAAAGCCAACATGCCAAAACTCAAGTCAGTTTTGTGTCCTTTAGTAGTTTTTCACCTTACAAAGGATAGTTTGTTCAACACAAGAGGAATAACATAGAGGGTGAGAATAAATAATAGCAGCAAATTATGGCACCTCCTTGCAATGGCTCAGCTGTACTGGCCAGTGTGATGGAAGGGTGGAGCTAAGATTAAGACCATTTACCCCCTCCTGCTTGGGGTGGGGGGCTTGGGAAGTATGTAGGTGCATGGCAAGGTCCAGGCAACCCATGAAGAAGATGCACTTATTCCCTCTTACTTCCCAAGTAGGCACATGGTCCAAACAGTCAAGCATTTAATGGCCTATAACTTGCAACTCTGTGCAAGAATGATCTGACTCTATTGCTATGAGGCAGAACTGAAAGAATACGTTGGTGCACACTCATATTCTTTTGCTCTGTCACACACTTACACACATGAGGAGCTGTTGAATCCCAAACCTGGTTTTGGTTTAGTTACATTAGGCTGTTACAGGCATTCATAGCTTACAGGAAACTGGGTACTACTTCTAGCAGAAGCCTTTATTTTCTATTCCAAAACGTTCTTGGGTTTTTAAGAATATGCCGACAAGGTGGAAGCACTTTGAAAGTTACAGACAAATAGCACTATATACTGTATGTGCTAAGTGACAAAGATTATTATGGACACAAAATAACCCCCTTTTATTTTGTATGGAATAACTTTGCTATCTGATTATGCAATTTATGACATAAAGTGCCTGCCAGCTACCTACCAAAGTGGCTGGCTTTTTTTTGCAAGAGCGCTATGACCACTTCCTAATAAAAACATTTTAATAACAAATAATTAATGAAACATTGATTCTGGGAACAGGATCTGCATTTCTTTACATCTTAAAGGAAAGAAAGCCAATTTAGTCTTAAAGACAGAGATTTTAGCCTGATGAGGGAAATACCTAACTGTAAAGAGACAAAAGGAAAGGCCCAAATTAGTTTCATGATGTTAGTATATACTATGAATTGAGAAATCCATCCTGAGTTTTGTTGAAACCAGACAAGGTTTTCTACCTCTCCCTCTTCTCTGATCCACTTGGAGACATACTTTCCACAAGACTGGGGGAGATGGGGATGGAGTGGGCGAGAGAAAGAAAAGGTAGCTAAGCATTTCCACGTCTGGTTTTAGAAAGATTTGGAGAAAGAAATTCATTGTAGAGTCCCTCCCCCCCCCCCCCCGAAAAGTTATTTGTTTCTTTCCCTCAACAGCAATATTGTCATAATTTTAATATGTATATAATATTTTTTCCCTGTGATCTTTCCACAAAAAGCAGCAGGAAAATGTAGGTCCAAAGGACATATAAACGAAGGAAAGTATAGCTGTCTGATTGCTGATTTAGGGATAAGTACTTACTTACTTCTGCATTTGCTTCTTGGAGGAATGAAACTGAGGTGTACCCGAGATATTGGGTCTATTTTAAATGATGTAAAAAGCATATGTTGTTTCAGTTTATAAGCCTTTATAAGCCTATAACTGGAAAATTTTTACCATCAGTGCCCTGATTCTTGTACCCTATCAGTTATTTCAGACATTGTGGTTTCTTGCACTATCTGAGGTCCTCATTTAAAAGAATGGAAAAGTGAAAGTTCATTACTATTGATGATGAAAGAAGATAATTTAAGAGAAAACTAAACTATTTTTTAAAAAATATTTATTTAAAGCTGCAAAATAATGCAAGAGAACTCAGTGGTCCAACCCTGAAAATCAGGGCCAGGCAATCTTCTTAAAGAAAATAACATTTTTTGTTCAGTTTTTATAAAACTAGTTTTATATTTCTAACCTGAATCTGAAATCTATTGAAACATCACTTTTGTTTTGGTTGCTGGCCTGGCTCTTGTAATTGGCAAAGACCTCCTTCCACATAGTTCAGATGTCACATTTCATCTTCTAGACAAACAACAATTAGCCAAATACATGAGAGCCAGGATCCCTTTCAGGACAGATGCAACTCCAGTCTTGGTTGCTAAAAGAAATGTAGCCGCATGTGCCAATGAGCCACAAGAGCAGACATTGTCAACCAAAAGTTGAGCCAAAATAAATACAGTTCATGAAGACTTCGAATGCAAATGGCATTATTTTAACGACAATTGGATTATGGTGCAGAGAAACCAACCACAGTTTCAAAGGGAAGAACTTTGAACTTTCTAGTTTTAACAGAGAGGCTGGTTGACGTGAACTCACCCCTGTACTATTGCCCTATATACCATTTAGCTCACATGATAGTGACAGGCCAGCTGTCTAGTCATGGCAAAGGAACCTTGCCTAATTTTCATTTCTGTGCCTCTCTGCTATAAATCAGTATAGTTTAAAAAGGGCCTGATTCTCCAAACTCTCTGCATGTGCAGTCCTCATCGTTGACTTCACGGGGAGTCTGTGCAGGGCACACTCGAATAATATGAACCCCAAACCATCTGTGAAAATTCCACAGCGTGAACTGAGATAGGAACCATGTGAATCGAAACCAGAGGAGTTGTGCATGAGCTTTGCTGAGTTTAGTCCAGCTCTAATTAAATAACAACCCCCTGGTGTGAACAACATGATCTGGACCATTTTGCATGGCTGTAAATGACAATATGCTGGGCAGAGCAGAGGCTATATATCAGCAATGCCAACCGAAGGCAAAGTTACTCAGTAGCGGCCACTACATAGTCAGTGCTAAGGTCTTTATTTTCAGTTGTTGTTGCTTGTGTTACGATCGCATCTCGAAGCCCTGACTGAGTTTGGAGTCCCATTGTGCCAGTTGCTGTATAAACACAGAGAAAGACCGTCCCTGCCTCAAAAAGCGTGGGTGGTTTTTTTTATGGCCTTAATCTATATTCTTACATTTTTTGTATTTTTTCATCTTTAAAATAAGAAAGCTTAAAGACGCACACTCAGAACCAGCGTTGATTTTCCCTTAGCTACTAAATATCTTTCTGCCTCACTGCTGAAATGTTAATACACCCTGAATTTCTACTATGACAGCTCTGAGCTAATCTTTCATGGTAGTGGCAACAACTAAAGTGAGCTGTAGTTCTCTGGCAGATAACTGGGTAACTGAGTGGCAGCCAGCCCTTATCTCGCCTCTACCACTATCATTGATTTCTCACTCTCGCTTGTCAGTCACAAATCCTGAAATACATTCTTCTAGTAGATGTGCCTATTCCCCGGGAATGGGGCTGGAGAAGGGAACTTAACCTCAAAAGCTATTTCTGGATCAGACCATTTAAAAACATCACCGACTTTAAATATCCAGTTTGGCAGATTTATTTCCATTAACCCCCTCATGAGCTGCCTTCCTCCAGGCAATCCATCATCTCAGCCTGTCTTTCTGACACCTCGTTGTGAATGTCCAGGTATCATCTCAAATTCAGCCTGGCCAAAACTGTGCTTTGGAGCTTTGCCTCTCCAACGTCCTCCCCTCCGCCCCATTTCTCTGTCACTGTGGACAACACAGCCATACTCCCAGTCACTTGGCCTATAACCTAAGTGACACCTTTAGGTCCAGACACCCAGGCAGCTGGTTTTTTTCTAGTGTGACAATCTCAGAGGCCTGGCCTCTCCTCTCTGGCCACATAACTAAAACTCTCCGCCAGGCCCTGACTGTTTTTCATCTCGACTACTGCCATCTCCTCCTTTCTGGCATTGACTAGTGCAACCTGGCCCCCTCACGCCTTTTCCAAATGTTGTTGCAAAGCTCTTATTCCTGGCTTCAGTTCTGACCACATCAACCCCCTCTCTGAATCCCTGCAACAGTTCCCCTTTCACCTCTGCATCACACACAAGCTTCTTGGCTGTACCTTTAAGGCTCTTCACGCAAGTTAGTCCTGCCCTACCTACATGTTCCAGGAACCCAGTACAACATCAACCCTGATTTTGCTTCACCAGCTTGTACCTCTTCACCTGTCAGCTTCACCCATAAACACCTCCATGCCGTGTCCTTTGCCTTCCCTGGTGCATGGGAAAAATTCACTGGTAAAACTAGAAAATCAGTGTTGCCAATTCTTTCAATTTCATAACAGGCTGGCTGATATTTGGCAATTTTATTTTTTGTAATAAAGCCCCAGCCCCTGGAGTCCTCTGAATAGGTGAGAATCTCAGTTTTCCTCCTGAAAAAGGGTTCTGGCTCTTACTGTTGAGGAGAAAAGCTTTAACCCGTTACCCACATTCACCCTAAAGGGGCACAAAGCAGGAGGCAAACCAAATGAGCCAAACATTTATTATTTTAAAAACTGCTGAGTTTGGGGGTCCTGGCTCCATTCTGGAACACTGGGGCCTCTGGATCCCGCCTTAAGCCCACCTTTGTCAGAATACCTACAAAACGCTGCCTGCTGCCCAGAGCCAGGCAGGTGGTGAGGTGTGGCTACCCCCTTCCCTTCCTCGTTTCTAACTCCACTATGCCTGCCTTCCATCACTTTACCCCTAACCCCCATTAAAAATCCAACGACACACTACATAATTCTCCAAGCTGTGCCCGTTCCGCCTCCCTCTGTGTTTGCTTGTGTGTTGTATCCCCGTCCCCCCCTGGCCTCTGGTTTGAGTCGTTTAGACTGTAAGACTTTGGGGACAAGGATTGTCTTTTATCTGGATTTGTACAGCACCCAGCACAAAGAGATTCTGCTTGGGGCCTTTGAATGCTTCCATGAAATGAATGAAAAAATAATGAGGAGTCCTTTGTGGCATCTTAGAGACTAACATTTATTTGGGCATAAGCTTTTGTGGGCTAAAATGCATCTGATGAAGTGGGTTCTAGCCCACGAAAGCTTATGCCCAAATAAATGTGTTAGTCTCTAAGATGCCACAAAGGACTCCTCGTTATTTTTGCTGATACAGACTAACATGGCTACCCCTCTGAAACATGAAATGAATGTTACTAATAATGAGAATCAGGCCCTATAGATCACTTTCTGACTCTGTTTTGGGGTAGGGAGGAGTTAGAAGTCAGTGTTTTACATGCCTTTGTTCTAATGGGGCTTGTCTTGGGAAATGTAATAAAAAGCCCACGTCTGCAGAGACGTCAGCTGAGTTTGTAACTTCTCAAAAGCGTTCTATTTTTCTTGTTCCAGCACTTGCAGTTGACAAACTGGAGTTACTCACCTCCTTTTTGGCAGCCTCTGCCTCTCCACCCTTGGGAGTGCAGTGGGCAGGTAGCCATAAGTGTACAGGAAGAGCGGGCTTTGTTGTGCAGTTGAAGCATTGAATTTAGTTATTTTCGGAGCACGCCACACTTGTTTGAAAGATAAACCGTATGTTCTGAAAAGCAGCTTGAAAATGGAATGCATGTGGGTAGAGGGATGAATCCTTAAGCATTAGCATGTGCAGCCACCATTAAGAGCAACTGCTCCGGCCACTGCTGATACTCAGAAACGTTGCAAATTGGAAATCTCTGCCTTATCTTTAGGCCAGACCCTACACTCTGCGGTCAGTGTCAGGACTCCTGTGCATTTCAGTGGACACGTGATTAAGCAAACAGTGAGAAGCACTAATCTTGTTGGGCCCAGTACTGCAAACCCACATAGTCCGTACTCCCTAAAGACTTGACCTGGAGCCAATGGGAGTTTTCACACAGACTCTAGGGTCCTTAGCTCGGGCCCTTGAGTAGCCTATTAATGGTGTACATTGGTTTCTCGGGAACTCCTCACCGGAGTCAGGGCTGCTCATTTGTGGGATCAGGTCCTTTCTTGGCGGCTTTGTTTTTTTTTTAAAGAAAATCTGAAACCATTTCTGGTATGGTTTTCATTGGACATTTGAGAGGCCGTGATGGGAGCTTTATTTTCTTGGGGAGGGAGAATGTGAACCCTTTTCTCGACATGTGGGAATACTGCCAGGATGAGGGGAAATGTGTATTTACAGGTATTTGTGGTGACTCGGGACCCCTGGGGCCAGCTGGCATAAATCGACCTAGGTCCGCTGGCTTCCACAGCCCCACGCTGACATATCCCAGCTGGGGGGAGGGAGGGTACGGCTGCTCCGGAGCCTTATGGAAGTGAATGTTTCTGTCTCTCTAGTGGCTGGATTGTGCCCTGCCCTTCTGCAGCGGCATAGGAGGGTGCAGACTGCCCTCCACTTTGTGTAGCCTGCATGAGGAGCAGCCATACTTACAGTCACTGGGGCTTGGGGGACTGCTGGGTCTGGGCCCACCACATGTCTAGGCAGAGAGGGGAGAAGGAAGCATCGGTGTCTGGCCATGCCGGATGGGAAGCACACTGCAAAATGGGTCTAATAAAACATTCCCCCACCATCACCTGCCTCCTGATCCCTCTGCACCTGCTAGGCTCAGAACACAAGCTAGCAGAAGTTGAGTTTAGAGCAACAGCATTTTGTGTCAGCCAGTCCCCTGGTTAGGGCTTGCTGCCAGTTTGGGGGAAGAATGAGTGTGTGTGTGTGTGTGTGTGTGTGAATACACAAGTATTTTTACTGCCTTGCTAACGGCGGGTGTGTTGTCAAGCAGTCAGTCCTGTCAAGCAGTCTTCATGTGTCTGCTCTGGGACCACTAGGACATCTGAATGGCAGCACCCGGCGGAGCTGGAGAGTCAGACCCTGACAGCGCAATGGAAAATGAACAGAAGCATTTTTCAAGAGCACGTTAGCCTGGGAGAATTAGCCGGGAGATCAATCTCCATTTCCAACTCCCCGCTCCCCGAATGGCTGGCTGAGGCAAGGGAACTCCGGCAATGAAATTGCTTTACCTTGGTCATTCACGTAGGCATCTTGGCAGCGGTCTGTTGCTGAACGGAGAGCGGAACTCCCCAGAGATCGGTCACTAGTTAACGGTGTCTGCAGCAAAGCAGTTATTATTTTAGACACAGCTAAAACTGGTAAATATTTCATTCAAGACAAAAAGCAGCAGGACTTCATCAGCAAGTGACTTCATCAGCACCGACAAAATGAGAAGGTGAAGAAGAGGGAGCACAATTTGTGCTCCGTGAAATTAGACCTTGTATTCAAATTCATGGGCCCAAATTGTCAGCTCCTATTGACTTCACTGGGAGTTTTGAGCAAAATTTGGGCCTTTGTTACTTTTACATACAAGAGGCTTGATTCTCCACTTGAGTGTCTTTATAGTGTCCCTTATACCTGTGCAAAGCACTTCCATTCTAACACAGCAGCATGTTACATCCATTTTGCATATGTATCGGTGACAACACAAGGTGTGAGGCAGTGGACATGTGGGCTTGAAATGTTACTAGTCAATAAGTAACCAGTGTCTTGCATGTGTCCGTAGGCTATTTAATTTTATGCAGATATTCTCCAGGCAATATTTTGTGGTTTGTTTAATTTTCATACTTACTCTTCTTCCTGGGACTTTGCCATTGGGTAGATTAAAAAAATTAGTTTTAATTTTTTCAGTTCACTTTTTAGACCTTCTAGAACAGTGTTTCCCAAACTTACAACATTGACGTGCCCCTTTTGAGACATTTGTCTTACCAGCGTACCCCTTCGCCGGGGAAGATAATTTTGATAACTGAACGTGTTATCATATTAGTTACAATGTTAACCTGTGTGTATTTCTACTGTACAAGTGTACACCATTCTTATACATTACATTTTAATGAATTATTTTCTGCTGCTAAAAAAACCCCTATGATAAAGTAAATTAAAAAATTCTGCTGCGTACGCCTTGAAACCCTTTTGCGTACCACCAGGGGTACATGTACCACACTTTGGGAAACACTGTTCTAGAAAGAAAGGAAATAGAAACCCTTCCCTGTTGATTAATGGCCTAATCCTGCAGTTGCTAGCTGAAACACCCACATGCCCCTCTGTCTTTTTCTGTTTGGCAGATATTAATATTTTCTCCTGCATTCTCTAATAGCTCTGAAATTAACTTCTTGTTTTTGACGACCCGTATGTGAGTGCAGTTGTCTCACAAACAAGTTCAGCAGAAATATGCAGCCTTCTGAGATTCAGGATGGCTGGCTGCAGTGTGGTAATAAACCAGGAGAGCACAAGAGGGAGCATGAGAGCACAAAACATCCAACAGGAGTAGCTACTTATAAATATGGGACCCAATCCTACAGTCCATATGCTGGCTAATGCCCCATTTACTTCAAAGGGATTTTTGCCTGCATAAGACCTGCAGTTCAGACCCACACTGAGTCAGCTGTTTTTTGTGATTTGTTAATGTCTGAGTGAGCCGTGTGTGTAAGTAAAATGGAATATAAGATGATGTAGTATATACAGTAAAACCTCCATTTAACGGACTAATTCGGGCGAGGGGGTGTCCATTAAATCAAAAAGTCCGTTATTTAATAATAAAAAAAAATGAGCTGTCGGAGCAGCAGCCCACCCACCACAGGGCCGGGGCGGCAGCTTTGTAGCCCGCCCGCTGCCAGGATCCGGGCGGCAGCCGGGAGCCGTCAGCCAGCCCGCCCGGGTCCTGGCTGCTGGGACCTGGGCAGCAGCCGGGAACCGTCAGCCAGCCCGCCCGGGTCCTGGCTGCTGGGACCTGGGCGGCAGCCGGGAACCGTCAGCCAGCCCGCCCGGGTCCCGTCTGGTGGGACCCGGGTGGCAGCCGGGAGCCGTCAGCCAGCCCGCCCGCTGCCTGGACCTGGGCGGCAGCCGGGAGCCGGCAGCCAGCCCGCCAGAAATGGATCAGGAATGCATCAGACTTGCTCAGAAATTTTGTCCGTTGCATCCGAAGTCCGTTAAATCGAGGTCCGTTAAATCGAGGGTTTACTGTAACTGTTTTGCAGGCACACATTTATCATGACTACTTATTCACAAGCTATGAGAAAGTGATTCAGGTCACTCAAAATGAGTGCGAATAAAGCCTTTTCTACCCTACTCCTCCTATATTATATGCACTAATAATAATGAGAGTTTTTATATAGCGCTTTTCATCCACAGATCTCAAAGTGCTTTGCAAAGGAGTCGGTAATATTGTCTGTACTGTGTGCGTGTTAAGAAAATGATCTGTATGTTGTATTCTTGTGGCTCTAAAGCATTTCGGGGAAGTTAGGTCAGCGTCAAATTGGAGTGATGTTGGCTGGCTCTTTGGATTGGTTGTCATCTTCTTGAGAACAGGGCCTGTCTCTCTTTCTTGTTATGTGCAGCGCTAAAGAACCAGTTGGACTGAACAAATAATCCCCTCCTAACACAATTCCAGTCTATGCCTTTGAACTTCAAGTGAAAGAGGTAGCAAGTTAGGCTTATATAATATAATATAAATGGAGATATACCAATCTCCTAGAACTGGAAAGACCTTGAAGGTCATCGAGTCCAGTCCCCTGCCTACACTAGCAGGATCCCCCTGCCAACACTAGCAGGATCGAGTACTGTCCCCTGACAGATTTTTTGCCCCAGATCCCTAAATGGCCCCCTCAAGGATTGAACTCACAACCCTGGGTTTAGCAGGCCAACGCTCAAACCACTGAGCTATCCCCCCACCCCTTGAGCTATCCCCCCACGCTTGTTGCATTGCTGGGCAGAAATGATGTGCTTCCAGCTGGGATTCTCAAGCTTGGGATCGGGACCCCTCGGGGGTCACAAGGTTATTGCATGGGGGGTCGCAAGCTATCAGCCTCCACCCCAAATCCCGCTTTCCCTCCAGCATTTATAACGGTGTTAAATATATTAAAAAGTGTTTTAAATTTATAAGGGAGGGGTCGCACTCAGAGGCTTGTTATGTGAAAGTACCAAACTTTGAGAACCACTGGCTTACAGTGTAACCCACCTACACCACGCAGAGATGAGGGCTTCAATATTCACTCATGGTGGCTCAGTCTGCAGATATGTCATAATGAAGTGTTAATGCATAATACTATATTTGAATGGAAGCAGACAAGCCGTCAAATTGTATGAAAAGAGGGTAGCCGTTTTCTGTGCTGTGTCATAAACAAGAGACATTAGCAGCTTCCTTCTCTGATGCGGTGCTTGGTCTCCAAGAACCAAGGATTCCATACATTGTGGTTTCCATTGGGTTATTCACACCGAGGAAAACTGTTCTTGCATGTAGACTGCAGTGGTGCTGTGTTTCTATTAACTAAGGTATGTAGTACTCCTTTTGTAATGTGAGTCCTGCATAGAGCCTGATCTTGCAGTCATTACTCACTTGAGTCTACCTGCATGAGTAAGGCTATTTGGGTCCCTCCGTTTGTACAGATCTTAAACTGACTGAGCAACTAAAACCGACTTTCCTAAATGTTGAACAAACAAAATATACAAATAGTCCCAGCTAATGATTTGTAGACAGTCAAACGTAAAATATATGCTTGATGGCTTCAACCTAGTTCCAGTTATCTTTCTTTCAGAACCACTGCACAGTTTGACACACATTTCCTTGGAAAGCTGTCTCACGTCTATTGCGGTGAACCTGGCATAACAGGGTGTTATTCATCCCAGAACAGGAATTAAATTATATTGAGAAGCTAACATGACTCCTTCTAGCACTGTCACACTGTTGATGAACTAGTCAATTGAGATTGCTATGCTAGGCACATAGGAAGGGAGAATCCCTGCCCTGAACAAAATAGAAACTAAACAAAGACAGACATAGTTAGGAAATATTGTCCCCATTTTACAGACGAGAAATTGAAGTGCAGAGAGATTAAGTGGCTTGCTCACAGTAACATAGTAACTGAAACCAGATCTCTTGAGTTCTGTGCCTTAACTAAAAGACCAGCTCTTCATGTTCTCATATGACTCAGATGCAGTTTAGAGTTATGGAGACTTCCCGTCAGTTACCAGTGTACAAGCAGGCCTTTCTAACTTCCCTAATCAATGTGTTCTGTGCAGTGTGCCTATCAGACCCTTTCCTCCTATTTCCTGTATGATGATTTCACCCTGAAACATTCTGTATTCAGAACTGGGATTAGGGACAGGGAATGCAATCAAGATCTAAGATTCAAGATCTAAGATGCAATCAAGAGCTAAGATTCCCCAAAATTTGAGGTATGCAGATCTAGGTCATTGGTTTGGGCCCTCCACTAGATAATACACATTGCAAATACTTACCAATTTCTCCTGTGCAGGTTGAAGACTAGTTCATCCTTCCTAGGACACTGAGATTGGTATGCTAGTGTTTCAATGCTGGTACACACTGACACTTGCCCTTTTTGCATTGCATAGGGGGGGAAAATGAAGTGTAACTGATTGTAAGCAAAAACAGGAGTAATTGTGGCACCTTAGAGACTAACAAATTTATTTAAGCATAAGTTTTTGTAGGCTATAGCCCACTTCATCAGATGCATAGAATGGAACATATAGTAGGAAGATATATATATATATACGTACAGATAACATGAAAAGGTGGAAGTTGCCATACCAACTCTAAGAGGCTAATTAATTAAGATGAGCATGAGAAAAAAAATTGTAGTGATAATCAAGGTGGCCCATATCAGACAGTTGACAAGAAGGTGTGAGGATACTTAACATGGGGAAATAGATTCAATTTGTATAATGAGCCAGCCACTGCCAGTCTCTAGTCAAATCCAAGTTAACGGTATCCAATTTCCTCTTAGAGTTGGTATGGCAACTTCCACCTTTTCATGTTCTCTGTATGTATATGTGTATCTTCCTACTATGTGTTCCATTCTTTGCATCCAATAAAGTGGAGTGTGGCCCACGAAAGCTTATGCTTAAATAAATTTGTTAGTCTCTAAAGTGCAGTGCAAGTACTCCTGTTCTTTTTGTGGATACAGACTAACACGTCTGCCACTCTGAAACCTGATTGTAAGCACACATTAACAATGTGTGTGACTCCAGTTTTACCAGTACACACGGTAATCTAAAATTCCTCATGAAGGAAAAGGACTGACCTAACAGAGCAGCATTTGGAGAGAATGGTATGTGAAGAATATGCATGAGTCATGCTTGGATTTGACAGTAAAGATAAAATTGTTGACACATGCAAACGGTGTTCTTATTTCCTGTGAACCTCTTTATTTAGAGAAAGGGCTGTTCTGGATGCACTACAGCAGTAACTGTCTCCAAAGACACTGGGGGATCCATACAGCAGAGAAGTCTTAGCTCACTTAATGTTGTGCAATGAACCGAGATGGAATATTGTGTAAATTTCAATAGAAAGGCCTCTAGAATCCGACCTTGATTAGAGCTGGTTGTATAATTTGTTGTGATCAATGCTCTTTGCACATTTTGGCATTTTTTTTCATTGCATAATAATTCATTATTAAAGTTTTCCACGATTTGTCCAGCTCTGATCTTTACGTGAGCATGAAATGCCAGTAATATTACAACACGAGCCAGCACTCAAGAAAGCTAAGGCATTACTCACTTTCCCTAGGCCATCAATGATGTGAGTTTGCGTGAGGTTTGGCATAGGGCTGAGCAGGTCCAGGGGCTCAGAGTTGGAGAGATGCCATTCCTAGAGCTGAGCAGAACCCGAACAAACTGTTCCGAAAATACATGTTCCAATTTTTAAACAGGCAGCCTTTAACAATGTTCTGTACACCTCCTTACTGTGTTCACTTTGGGTGAAATTCACCCCTGCAAAAGGCCCATTAAGTTCCACTCAAAATAGAGAGTAACTAGTGCATAGAACCTGTGCTCTGCAGAGAAAGAATTTCACATTTTCCACAAATATTTTAGCATATGACTTTACAGGACCATTTGCCAAAAACATGGAATTATAAGCAAATATTGGAGACTACAATTGGAACTGAATTTTAGAGTCTTAAAATTTGCACCAGACACCTGAGCCCAAGGGTGTGTCTACATACAGAGTTGCACTGATTCAGTTAAAGATCTGATTATTATTTTTAATGTGGTGCAAAAGGGAGTATGGATGCTCTTGTTATGGTTTAAAACCAAGTTTCTTCTAGTTGGTTTAAGTAGGTTAGGAACTGGTTAAACTAACACTAAGTCTCTTTAAACTGAAATGAGTGTATCCATACGGGGGTTGCACCAGTTTAACTAAAGCAGTGAACATTTATGCATAAACAATCCCAAGATATCATTGGCGGGAAAGAAAATGTGTGACTTCTGTCCAATTGAAACAGCTTGAATTTTAATTTTTTAGCCCTGAATACTCTCAACACACTTCTTACAAATGAGCTGGAGGTCAAGAAATATGGACTGAAACTTCATTTCCAATAACAAATTTGAGAATATAGGGATCTGCTTATGGAAATTAACAAACAGGAAAAAATGGTGAAATTAGTCTAATAAATCATTTGTTATTAATTATTCAGCTATGACTCTTGTTAGCTATTCTGGATTCCCTACTGTCTTTTATTATTATCTGACCTAAAAAAATGTTCTTTATATTGATCTTTTTAGGTAATGACACTAATAAATTTGTTTCATTAATAATTGTTAGTTAATGTTCCATATTGAGGTAGTTTGTCCTGATGGATTCAAGTCCTTATTACTGAGTGTAACTCTGACTATTCTGCTAACAGTATCACCACCCTGTTTGTTTTAATAAATGATCATGCTATTGCAGTGCACCAGTCATGAGGTTAAAAATTGTTGCAGTTCTGAAATGGATAGCACTAAGAATCTGATGTAACAGTATATAAAAGTATGGTAGGTGTCATGACCTTACAGCTACGGGTAGCCTAAAATTCCCCCTTACCTGTTAGGGGTTAAGAAGCTAAAATAACCTGGTTAGCACCTGACCAAAAGAACCAATGGGGAAAGAAGATACTTTCAAATCAGGGGGGTGGGAGGGAAGGAAGGGCTTTGTTTGTGCTCTTTGTTTTTTGGGTGTTCGCTCTTGGGACTGAGAGGGACTAGACAAAAATCCATTTCCTCCAATCAAACAATCCTGAACAAGTTTCTCATATTACAAAAATAGTAAGTAAAAGCTAGGCAAGGCATGTTATCTTTTGTTTTAGCTTGTGAATTTTCCCTTTGCTAGAGGGAGGTTTATTCCTGTTTTTTTGTAACTTTGAAACTAAGGCTAGAGGGGGTTCCTCTGTGTTTTTGAATATTTTGTTACCTTGTAAAGTTATCTTCCCTCCTGATTTTACAGAGGTGATTCTTTTACCTTTTCTTTAAATAAAATTCTTCTTTTAAGAACCTGATTGATTTTCATTGTCCTAAAGATCCAGGGGTTTGGGTCTGTGCTCACCTGTACCAATTGGTGAGGATATTTATTCTCAAGCCTTCTCAGGAAAGGGGTGTAGGCCTGGGGGGAGGAGGAAGATATTTTGAAGAAGATAGGGCTCCAAGTGGCTCTTCCTGGATGTTTGTTTAAATCACTTGATGGTGGCGGCATACCTTCCAAGGACAAAAGGGATTTGTGCCTTGGGGAATTTTTAACCTAAGATGGTAGAAATAAGCTTAGGGGGTCTTTCGTGCAGGTCCCCACATCTGTATCCCAGAGTTCAGAGTGGGGAGGGAATCCTGACAGTAAGAAAGATGTATTGCTTGGGTATCCTTTGTGCAATATCGAGAGAGGCAAGATCACTGTGATCTTCATGCAGTTTTACTGAGTAATAGAGCATTTTGATATGTATAATCCTAAATAAGTAGCTGAAACGGCATATTGAACTCTTGTGAGAGGGACATGTCCTAGCAGAATGGGCAGAGGCAAATCTTGAATTCTCATTCACCTTCTGCATTGATTATCTCAGGGAGCTTGATTTAAATGTTATTACAGTATATTCATAGTTAAGGAAAGAATGGATCGATGACATGACCCTCCGGTATTCCCCAATGCCATGTAAATGCAAATTCCCTCAAGTTGTTGATTATTATTACCGTGTCTCTCCTGCTATGGTTACATGCCTACATAGATGAATAGAAATGTTCCTAATGTACTACCATGACTAGATTGATTTTTTCAAGAATAGTAGCCGTGTTAGTCTGTATCCGTAAAGAAAGCGAGGAATACTTGTAGCACCTTAGAGACTAACTAGTTTATTTCAGCATAAGCTTTCGTGAGCTATAGCTCACTTCGTCGGATGCATAGAATGGAACAGAAGTAAAATGCATTTATACACACAGAAAGAAAAAGAAAAGAAAAAAATTGTACATTAGCATACCAATTCTAAGAGGGCTGTTAAATGTAGATGGTCCATTATCACTAGGAGGAAGGTACACCTTTTGAAATGGAGATCTGTTGTCAGTAACTCAGGAAATGCAATTAATTACTGTAATGAGAGAACCAATCTGAACTTCTGTTAAGCCCTTGGTTTATTGTATCCAATTTGAAAATTAATTCCAGTTCTTCAGTTTCTCGTTGGAGTCTGTTTTGGAAGTTTTTCTGTTTCAAAACTGAAACCATCAAATCTTTAATGGAATGGCCAGGAAGATTGAAGTGTTCTCCTACTGGTTTTTGAATGTTATGATTCCTGATGTCAGATTTGTGTCCATTTATTCTTTTGCGCAGAGACTGATTTTGATTTTGTTTCTCTAGCTCCAGAGGCCTGATTTAATAGTCCACCTTGAACTCCTAAGACTATATTTTGCTTGCAGATCAAAACAGTGTGGGCTGCCTTACATCTGCAAAGTAAAGCCAAATTCTAGTTTACAATTTAGATAAAAATCCAGCTTCAGAAAACAAACAAGCAGTGAAACTCCATGTGGTTTAGGATAGTCCCATGAAAACAGAGACTTTACTGTGAGCTTGGTAGCAAGCCAATTTGACGCATTAATCTGAAGAAATAAATCATATGAATACAGATAAGCCCGTTTTCCCCAAGCCAGTAGAGGCTGTGAAAGGGTATGTCCTTCTCAAACAGTGAGTGGGAGACTCTGGTTTCATGTTTGCAACTGGTGCTTCTTTAGGGGCTTGCAAACTGCAAATAGAGGAGTAGCTGAGCTTTATCAACCATCTATTGAAAAAGGCTATATGCTTTGCACAGTTCACATAGCCAGGATAAAAGTCAAAGTAGACTGTTTTCCCACCCACTCACTTTCACAAGGAGTGAACGGCGCCACTACTGAACAGGTCTTGAGTAGGGTCAAGGATTTATTTTTCTTGAGTGAATAACAAACTGTTTTTTGATCAGCAATAATATTTTGTGACAGTACAACACAGTTCTTCTGAAACAGTAGTCTTGAATACAAGGAGTCCTAAAATTACAGAGAGAGAGAGAGAGAGAGAGAGAGAGAATTTTTTAAAAATCTGCATTTAAGTACGTTAAGGTTGAAAAGTCAAGCACTCAAAAAGGTAGAAAACAGCTGACTTACGGTTGCTTGTGAAACCTCTATTCCGCTCCCTTGTGCATATGCATGATGATACCATCTTTAATTACATGATCACAAAGTGTTAGGCAATCTTAATTATAGGGATTGCTACCTGCACCACATATTGTGTGTGTATGTGTACCATAGTCTACCAATATATTTTAAATGTTTGTATATATCTATGTATGTGTACACATACACACATAGAGGTATACAAACATTTAAAATGTATTGGTAGACTATATAACACCTGTATATTGACATTAGCTATTTAAAAGGGATACTGCCAGGTTAAAAGTAATATACTTTTTCTTTGCCCATGTTGGTAAGTAATAGATTATTACAGGGGTAAACTTAAAAATCAACCTCACTTTTTATCCCTCTGAACTGTTTGTCACTTTTTTCCATTTCAGTCCATTTGGACAATTAAAACAATCTAGGGTTTGTCTGTCTGGGAAAATGATACTGCTAATGGGTAGGTGTGAATTTACACTGGTATAACCCCCCATGTGAACACTCTTATTTCAGCATTAGTGTTGCTTTTTTCAGCTTAATTTATGTGACTCAGAAAGAGGTTTCAGATAAACTAAAAAAAGCAATGGGTCTACCAAACTAAGAGTGCCCATATGAGGGTTATACTGGTATAACTGGTAACAGTTTCCTGTGTGGAGAATCCCCGGTCAGCGTGACCATTTCTAGTACTCTAGGGCAATGTTTAAATACAAACAAAAAACTGCTTTCACTGACTTTAAAAAAAAAAACAAAACTCCCAGAAATATTTCCATCCATATAAGGTTTTGGTATTTAAACATATATATGACAAATGTGATCCTAAACTCCTTGACTCCAGATAATAAATACACTGGGGTGACATTCTATCCCCGTTGAAGTCAGTATTAAAATTCCAATTCACTTCAGTGGGGATAGGATCTCACCCTGGATACGTATCCTGGCATTATTTCCTGGCTGTACAGTTTTCATCTAATAGAAGCATAGTATGCTTGCTCATGTTATAATAGCATGGGTCAGGGCCAGCACATTCAGCAGGATGGAACCCCTAGTTAGGAAAAAAAAATTGCAACAACTCCTCTTGCTTGCTACTGCTCTGAAGACTTTTTTGCATTTCATCCAGGAGAATTGCTATGTGAAGTAACAACATTTTGTCTATTTTCATGGATTTTATCGCTAGTCTCACAATAGGTGATGTTTTCTTAAAGCCCCCAGCTCCTGGGGTTCTCAGTTCTCAGAATCCCAATTCTCATTTTAAAAAACAAAGGAAGAAATTTCCCAGCCCTCATAAGTCAAGAAAAAAGTTTGAAAATGCAAACTCTAAAGGTGCAAAATCCATCTACTGTAGCTATTGCTATAATAGTGGAGCTGTAAGTTGAAAATTAGTGTTCACCTCTTTAATTTTGGCTATTAGAATTGCAACACGGTGTCGGGCTATGTAAAGACCTGTCTACACAAAGAGCCCTGGGCATTTTGCCAGTAATAAGACACTTATTTTCAGCTGCAGAAATTTCAGTTGCTTTGCTTAATAGCTTTCCTGGCCTTCTGTCACTCATCCATTCCCAAAGGCCTTCCCCAGGGTCTAGTGCACTTCAGTGCCTTGCAAAAGCAAACACCTTGGCGCCTGTGCACGTTTCAGAAAAGTATCCGTGTAAATGATCCCAGAGGATGGATTTCCAATTCGCCAAAACATTTGGTTTTATTTTCCAAATAATAAAACTCCCTCTAATGGGAAAGGTGACCGTATTTTCGAAAGAAAAGAACAGGATTGTTTTGAGGCAACCTTGTTTTAAAAAAAAGTCTCAAAATAATTGTGCAAGAAACAAAAGGACACTTTTAAACGTGATCTAGGGTCACTACTATCAGCTTCTGAGTCAACAGCCACATGTGCAGATTTGTCAGGAAGGCTGGCCTTGTGGTTAGCCTACCAGCCTGGGATCCAGGAACTCTCAGGTCAGTTCTCATCCCTGTTGTTGTGGGTAAGATATTTAGGCCAAGGTTTTCAAAGTGCCTTGTGATTTTGGATGCCCAGCTTCTAATACAGGGGTCTCAAACATGCGGCCCGGGGCCCACATGCGGCCCGCAAAGCCCTTCCCTGCGGCCCGCCAAGCTTCCTGGCGCCCCCCTCTCCCCCCATAGCAGTTTGCAGGATGGAGGGGCCAGAAGTGGAGGCCTCTCTGCTGTCTGGCTGGGCCGCGTGTGTTTCTAGCTCTGGACTTCCTAGATTGCTCTTGCTTTGTTTGCCAAACAGCTGTTGGCGGTGCCTAGTGCTTTCCAGGAGGGAATGGGGAGCTGCGTGCTCAGAGGAGGAGGTGGGGTAGGGGTGGGACCTCTTGGAAGGGGTGGAGTGGGGGCGGAGCCGGGGCAGCAAGGGCGGGGTCAGTGGTGCGGCCCTCGGGCCAGTGCACTAGTCCTCATGGAAGGGGTGGAGTGGGGGCACAGCCGGGGCAGCGAGGGTGTGTGTGTGTGTCAGTGGTGCGGCCCTCGAGCCAGTGCACTAGTCCTCATGCGGCCCTCGTGGTCATTTGAGTTTGAGACCCCTGTTCTAATACCTTCAAGAGGCCTGATTTGAAAAAGGTGCTGAGTGGCCATTCTCACCAAAGTGGGAAATCAAAATGAAGGCATACAAAATCACCAGTCAGTCTTGAAAATCTTAGCCACCTCTTTGTGCCTCAGTTCCCCATCTGTAAAATGGAGACAATAATACTTCATTTCTCTCCCTATTTGGATTGAAAATTCTTCAGAGTAGGGACTGTCTCTTACTGCGTTTATACGATGCCTAGAACAATAGAGCCCCATTACTTCTAGGCACTGCTGCAAAATAAATAAATATTTTTTCCAGTGTACAATGTGTCTGTCTGAGTTTATCATGGAACACTGTATAAGTGTGATTAATTCACTGCACAAAAGAACAGCTCTGATAGTGCCGGCGCTCATTAGACTTCTCTCATCACTCTAGACACAGTTCATTGCATTGAATACTCATCCTGCGGCACTGTTGGCTTGTTAATAAGCACCGAGCAAATGTCTCCCACAATCACAGTAGGGTCTGGACAGATATTTTGTTCATATATTTTTTTTAAAAAGTTTTGATCGATTAAATGAAAAACCAGGACATTTCAAGTGTCCCAAACACTGGGAAAATAGGAGTGGTTACCCGCTCCAGCCCGGAAGGGGTTAAAACAGCCCTGGAGAGGGTTGTGGTTGAGGGGGGGGAAAGCAGTGAACTAGGCTAACAGGCGTGGCCAGCTCAATTAGGCCCCGCTGGCCCTTATAAGAGGGCTGGGGCCAGAAGCTGAACAGCCTCTCTCCAGGCTGGGAGGGAGCAGGCCCTGACTGCCTGTGGTTCGGGGTACCTGAGGTGGAATAGTGCTGGAGAAGGGACAGTGCTGGGAGCTCAGACCTGGCGACCTCCCAGGCTGTGGCCTGAGTGGAAGGCCTCAGAAGGTACTAGGCTGCAGGGAAAGGCAGCAGGTCCAAGCCCCCTTGCCTATGATGACTGGCTGTTACACTGCAGTCTGCCCCACTGAGCGGGGGCTGGATGATGACTGGTGGTAGCCCTGGACTGAGGCAAGGTGGGGATTAGAGGGTTGGGGGTTCCCCAGGGAGGGGAGACCTAGAGGCAGAGTGTCAAGGTACTGCCAGATGGCAGCACCCCAATAAAGGGGCACCAGGACCCGGGAGGGACACGGGGGTCAGTGGACGGGGAGATACTAACCATCAGAAGGCGCTCTGATGTCTGGTGAGCTAATTCCTGGACAACCAGCAGGAGGCGCCACAGGGGTGAGTCGCCACGCCGCTACAGAGAGCACGTGAAAAATCACGAGTATCCTGTGTAGTCACTTTGTCCTTGTCTATATGTAAATGTAGCACCAGTTAAACTAATTTTTTTTGTAAATCGGTTTAGTTAAACTGGTACAAACCTGTATGTGGACGCTATTAAATTGATTTAAACCTGGCTGCTATGGGCTTAGCTTAATTTGGTTACTATTACAAACTATTTTATTACTTCCATTCTCTTTCTGTTTCTCTCACATGCATACACACCCTTTCAAATAATCCTGGAAATGATTCAGTCACATTACCAGCATTTTCGAGCTATAAAAAACATTTCTGTATTGGTATTATGGAATGCAGTCTCTTAAGAAAAATACAAATGTAGTCAGTACAGCCTTGCACCGTTTGCAGAGACTGTCAGTAAGGGCACCCAGTCTGCTACAATTTTACTTGCCAGAACTGACAAGTTTTTCATTTGCATCAATGCAAATATTCATGTATGCATCTCCATAAAACAGACCTCATTTGGGGAAAACCCTGCCAAACTGCGTTCAGGTCAGGGAGCTTCAGCTGTGGCATTCAGCAGAAGAAATCACTCTGATTTCTCCTTTGGCTGAGCCTTCTTATCAGACATTCAGTCTATGGACAGCTGCCAGCCTTTGCCTGGAACTGTTAAGATACAGTAGTTCAGCTACACAGATTTGGCAATGTAGGTAGTCCAACACAGCAACATTTTTTTACCAGTCTCTTTCTAAGCTTACCTGTCCCTTTAGACTTTGAACTCTCTTCCATACATTTGTGTTCATTCATGGTTCGCGGCAAAAAATCCAACCCCCCCCCCAAAAAATAAATCAGGTTATTAAATCACTAGATATTAACACACACACACTCTCATGGCTGTCTGTAAATCTGCCACTTTAGCCCGTGGAAAAAGTACATTCCTTTCCAAAAGCTTACAACACTAGCTTCAGTCTGCTTAAATTAAAGCACTGTAGAAATGAGCACCACTTATCCAACACATGAAAGCTATTCCCTGGTGTGTCATAACAACCTTTATTTCTGTTTGTTGGCAGAATTCACTCCCCAGTGCTATGGTTATACCAAGTAATGTCACCAACGGTGATGGACGTTCACTGTAAATCAACATAATAGAATGTAGCCCTTAATATCTTGTAAGTAGCATTTAGTTAATTCTCTGACTGCTCCTGCATTTCCATTCCTCCAATTATCAATACTACATTTTCATTTAAATTTTGTTCTGCTAGGATGATCTTCCATCTATCTCCGTTGCTAGGTTTTGTGCGTTCTCCGATATGTTACTTCAGCAACTAAACAGTTAATTCTATTGTACATTGTTTTATTGGAGCACCAGGTGCCTGCTTTGCTTTTATTAGCTAGAAATGCTGGAGCATGGAGAAGTGGACAAAAGGATAGGGTGTTGCACCTGGTGTTCTAGTCTGCAGCTGGGTAGGTGAACCTGGACTAGACTGCACAGAAGGGTGGCTAAGAGCTAATAGTAGTGGTGGTCCACCTTGTGTGTGGATTAGACTGCTCTTTTGGTAGTTCCCGCTGCTGTGCAAACTTTAATTTGACTTAATACAATTTCTTAAGGAAAACTGAGCTATACCAAGGGGTCTGGTATTTCCCTGCAGAATATGGTGAGGAGAGTCCTTTGCAAAGAGACGTCCTCTCAGCGCTTCCCATGAGAAAGCTTGTGTATCTGTGCTGCTGTGTGCAAGGTCCATAAGCCGTTTAATTATAATTTGGAGAGCCCTCTCCATTTTGTGCGAAGAGGAATCTTTGGAGTAGAAAGGCAGTGAGTGTCAGCCTGTCTCTATTGACTGCTAGAGAATGAATGCATAGAATGAGCCCGATCACAGCTCTTGGTCATTAGCAGAGATAGGCAAAGCTCCGATCTAGAGCTCCCCAAAAACAAAAAGGTCCCATTTTAAGCTCCTCTTTAGGTAGGGGCATAGTTACCTGTTTTAGGAGTGTAGGGCGGGCATGGCCAGGCTTTTGTGCTCTTATCTAATGAAGTGGAGGCCCTGTGAGCCTCTCCTATGCAGCTGTCTTTGCCAGGTGTTTAATGGCACTTTTTAAAATTGAATTTCAGTAGCTCATCGTGCTGCTGGAAGGAGGGAGAATGATCCAGTATCGTAGGAGCTTGAAGATCAGGTGAACTGGTGAAAGTTTAGCAGTTTAAGGGCTGAGGAAAACAAGTTTTCTGCTACCTACCCACCTACCCAGAGAACTGGCCCACGAGCAAGAGAACTTCTACTTCACCAATAACTTCTTCCAAGAGCATATTACTTACTACCCATTCTTGCCAGCTTGAGGGACCCTTTAGAGCAGGGGTCTCAAACTCAAATGACCACGAGGGCCGCATGAGGACTAGTGCACTGGCCCGAGGGCCACACCACTGACACACACACACACCCTCGCTGCCCCGGCTGTGCCCCCACTCCACCCCTTCCATGAGGACTAGTGCACTGGCCCGAGGGCCGCACCACTGACACACACACATACCCTCGCTGCCCCGGCTGTGCCCCCACTCCACCCCTTCCATGAGGACTAGTGCACTGGCCCGAGGGCCGCACCACTGACCCCGCCCTTGCTGCCCCGGCTCCGCCCCCACTCCACCCTTTCCATGAGGACTAGTGCACTGGCTCGAGGGCCGCACCACTGACACACACACATACCCTCGCTGCCCCGGCTGTGCCCCCACTCCACCCCTTCCATGAGGACTAGTGCACTGGCTCGAGGGCCGCACCACTGACACACACACACACACACACCCTCGCTGCCCCGGCTGTGCCCCCACTCCACCCCTTCCATGAGGACTAGTGCACTGGCTCGAGGGCCGCACCACTGACACACACACACACACACACCCTCGCTGCCCCGGCTGTGCCCCCACTCCACCCCTTCCATGAGGACTAGTGCACTGGCCCGAGGGCCGCACCACTGACACACACACACACACACACCCTCGCTGCCCCGGCTCTGCCCCCACTCCACCCCTTCCATGAGGACTAGTGCACTGGCCCGAGGGCCGCACCACTGACACACACCCCGCCCTTGCTGCCCCGGCTCCGCCCCCACCTCACCCCTTCCAAGAGGTCCCACCCCTGCCCCACCTCCTCCTCTGAGCACGCAGCTCCCCATTCCCTCCTGGAAAACACTAGGCACCACCAACAGCTGTTTGGCAAACAAAGCAAGAGCAATATAGGAAGTCCAGAGCTAGAAACACGTGTGGCCCAGCCAGGCAGCAGAGAAGCCTCTGCTTCTGGCCCCTCCCTCCCGCAAACTGCTATGGGGGGGGGGGAACAGGAAGCCTGGCGGGCCGCAGGGAAGGGCTTCGCGGGCCACATGCGGCCCCCGGGCCGCATGTTTGAGACCCCTGCTTTAGAGAGTCCCGATATTAAAAGTCTTCATCATCATCATCACGATTTGCACAAGGGAGAGCCATTTTGTCTATGGCCTCAGCTGAAACCTCTTGTTGAGAGTGTATTGCTTAACTTGTGACTCTAGATAAACATAATCCAGAGAGATGTATTGTTTGCCCTTGTCGGTTGCTAACAGCAGAGCATTTGAGGAAGTGCTGTCAAACCAGCAACGGTGCTGCGTGTGTGTGGCCACGGGCATGGTATTTGAAAAACACAGCTTACCCAAAAGAGTCAATAAATAATTTATGTGGAGCACCTGCTATCAGATGACTTGCATGGTAATTTTAATCATCCATATTGCTGGTTATGAAACACTGCTGTGACAATGTGTGATCTTGCTCACTGTCAGGAAGACCCAAACCCATCCTACAGGTGTGGGGTTACTCTAGGTCAGCGGTTCTCAACCTGTGGGTCGCGACCCCTTTGGGGGTCGAACGACCCTTTCACGGGGGTCGCCTAAGACCATCGGAAAACACATATTTCCGATGGTCTTAGGAACTGAGACACCGCTTCTCTATCCGTCTCCAGGCGGGTCCGCCCACATGCAGATACGCCCACATACGAGTACCCAGCGTGATGACATCATCGCGCCAACCCCATCACATGCACCCTGTACAAATACAGGTGTATGTGACAGGGTTGGCGCCATAATGTACTTATGCTGACCAGTCACACATGTGTAGAGAGCAGCTACTGTGTAGACTCCCCGGGGGGTCGCGAGCTCCTGCTGCCGCAACTCGCGGCGACTGGGGCAGGGGCGCGCCGGTCCCCCGTCCCCGCCGTGGGTGGGCTCCCGGCTGCGCGCCGGCCACCGGTCCCCGCAGTGGGCGGGCTGGGGGCCGGCGCGCAGCCGGCAGCCCCCCCGCGGCGGGGACGGGGGACCGGGGCGCTCCCAGCATCCCGCCCGCGGCGGCGACGGGGGACAGGCGCGCAGCCGGCAGCCCCCTCCCCCCCCCGCGGAGGGGAGGGGGGACTGGGGCACTCCCAGCAGCCCGCCCATGGCGGCGACGGGGGACCGGCGCGCAGCCAGCAGCCTGCCCGCGGCGGGGACGGGAGACCGGGGCGCATGCGTGGTTTGTTTTTTTTGTAATTCGGCAGCTTTTCGGCGGAGGGGGTCGCGCCGCGCCGCCAGATCACAAAAAGGGATCGCGTCTCAACTAGTTTGAGAACCGCTGCTCTAGGTCATTACTGGCTTCCACAGAAAGCAGGAAACTGCTCATGCCCTTTAACAATTGAGATCAGGGTTGGACTTCTGGCTCGTTTACAGTAAGGCTTAGGTTGATTCTCTTTCCTGGGGTGGTTTTAAGGATCTGTTTCCCCTTTTGAAATGTATCAAGTAGGTTTGAAGATAATAAACATCGTAAGGGGGAGTCAATAATCCCTGGTGCAGGGCCTAGGTGGTAAGCAATGGAAACAGAGGTCAGTGAATAGCCTTGCAAAGCAACTCTGCTGTGCAGAGGGTGAGGTGTAGCTGGTTGTTAGGGTCTGCTTGAAGCCTATGTTGTCTTGTGTAGATGCTGCCAACCGCAGATGCAGAGCATCTTCTTATAGAAAATAATTCAAATGTGCTGGAAACAATTATCTCACTAAGATAAAGTTTTTTGTCTTGAAACTCCACATCAGTGGGGCCTCAAATGTTGGTTGTTGATATTTTTGCACGGTAAAGACCTTTGGGTATGTTCACTGGGATTCCAAGGTTTAGGAAAGTCATTTCTGGTAGTGTTTAGTGAGGGAAGAAGGAACTGTCACCTTTTCCTGCACAGGGGCAGCTTAGGATCCAGAAATCCTCATAACATCATTTATTTAGCACTTTCCCTATCCAAAGAGTTGCACAAAGGAGACTATGCAGGCCTAGCACATGTGATCATGTCTCCCTCTAGTGGCAGATCCCAGCTGCTATTCATGGAGAAATCTCTTCACTGTTAGCTCAAGTGTGATTTTTGCTGTTGAAGGTCTGGAGTTTGATTCCTATCAGTGGTCATGGTGTTTGTGTGACTGCAGTCAGAGCTGGCTACGAGTACGTACCTGAATGTGCCAGCTTTGGTTGGTTTGCTTTCTGCTACTCTGTGTGAATCCACACACAGTGTTCTACTTATCCACAATATAAACTTGGCTCTCTGTTTCTATAAAGATAACCCTTTTTTCTCTTCCATGTCTTCTTTTCATTTCATTTGCATTCTCTTTTCCCCTCTCCTGCCTTTTGATTTTGTGGCCACTGTCCAAGCATCTCACTTATTCTAGAATACATCAGTGACAGGCTTAATTCTTATAGAGTATCTGAACCATATTTCATAAAGCCTTTAATATGTTAGTTTACTGGTTAATATTCCACGGTGTCTTTAAGGAAAAAAGCGGACAACCATGAGAGCAAATAAACTCTGAACAATCCATACAGATGACAACAATTAGGTAAACTGTGGAAACAGGTGGAAAATCCGTATATATCATCCTAAAGGATCCTTCAGAACACCCTACTTGTTTTTTTTCTGATAACACATGGATAACTCAGAACACACTAACATCTGTTTTCCTTGTTTATCTTAGTTCAGACACCAACACACTAGTTGTCCTATAGAAAACTCTTGAGTTATAGTTCTGTTGTGCTTTACTGGAACATCCTGTGTTTATGAATTTTTCAAGCCCCTTTTCCAGGGGACTCTAAAATAGTAGCCTAAATCACATTTTTCATTTTTATGGAAGTATTGACAGCAGCTATTGATTCTGTGTCAAGCTTTCTAATGTTGCTTATATAAATGTGATGTTAGGTTCTCCACAAAATTTAGCTCTGACTCTGATGGTGCCTGGCATGGAGAGAGGACTAGCTTCCCCCATTGCCTTTCTGTTTTTCACATGCACCTCCTCAGAAAAAGACCTATATTGTGGTGGACTCTTATAATTCTTCCAGTTAGACCAAACACTGGGGTCACTTCCTTATGTACCAACCTGCAAATCCAAATGGGTTTCGGGCACCTGCATGTCCTCCCTGTGGAAGCCTGTGACCAGTGATATAGTGACCAATGGCCTTTTGAAAACTAAGTATTTCATTAGCAATTGGAATAAACCATTAAATGAAAAGGGGGGGGGGGAGTTGAACAACAAATATGTATGCCCATATGTAGTCTAGTGGTAGAGGTGCAAGGCATCACGATTTGTTGGGAGTGTCCTTCCAGAAAGGACTCAAACCATTTTAGTGCATTACCCTGGACACCATCCACCACTGTCAGCTGAGACAGAATCTCATAGTCAATACAGTAGACTCTCGATTATCCAGGATGATAGGGAAAAAATTAATCCTGGTTAATAAAATCCCAGATAATCACCATCCCTAGGAAATATGGGGGGGTTGGTTCACTAGCCACCCTGCGCCAGTGGGAGGGGGTGTTGGTTCACTGGCTGCCCTGCGCCCTGTTGGGGTTTTTTTGTGTGTGTGTTTGAGGCAGCAACAAATCCAGAGCCGGCCCTGCGAGTTACGTGTATTTTTTTGACATCCTGGTTAATCCACATCCTGGTTAACCCAATCCTGGATAATCGAGAGTCTACTGTATTGTTGAATGCAGCAGGAAGATCCAGGAGGATGTCTGCCCTCTGTCAGAAGATCATTCATCAATGGCACTTAAGCAGTTTCGGTTCTCTGTGCGAGCCTGAATCCAGATTGCATTAGCTCTAGAATGTAAGCTTCAGTTTTTAGGTGACCTTGTAGTTGGCCTTTCAATATAGCTTCCCTATGAGCTTGGTCATGATTGGAAGGTTTGACATGGGTCTGGGACAGAAATATCCAGGGACCTTCTTAAGAGTTATTTGGACTATTGCATGTTTGAAGCAGGAAGGGGAAATTCCTTCTCTGAATGAGGCATTGGCTGTTTTGGTCAGGAGTGGCACCAGTTGTTCACGACTCTTTCACAAGCCGGGAAGTTCATAGACGGGGGTTCAGACTCCTTTAGAGTGTCTAGAACTTCTTGATGAGTGACTGTTCTGAGCCCTGGGAATGCCGGTGGGCTGTGGGTCGGTCGATGCAGGAGGAGCGGATCCAGGCTGTTGGAGAGAGCTTCTCAGAGGTATATGATCTTTTCAGTGCAGTCAGATGCTAGTTCTTTGCAGCGCTGGATGCTCAGCTCCGATGCAGTCAGGCATTCAGGATTGCTGATGTGGTTTGCCCCCGGGATAGCTGCTTGGGACAGGATTTGGCAGCAGAGTGGAGGCTGATAAGAAGGTTCTCTTGGCCCATAGTACAGCCTCAGCATCCGCTTTGAGAAATTCATTATGCATTATCCTGTCTGAATCAGCCTTTGTTTTCTGCCATCAGTGCTCAGGTTTCCACCCCTCTCTTTTCACCCAGTGCAGGGTGTCAGAAAGTCAAGGCGACCTGTGTAGGCGATGGGGAGGAAGGGGCTGTTTTGGGGGGGCAGCATGTTAATGGTTGAGGTTAGTGTAGAAAGGTAATGATTCACCAGGGACTTCACTCCTCGTTCTGCAGGCACGGTGCTGTTATCCTTTGAAGTTGTTGGAGTCTGAGTCATCATGGTTGAATCAAGATCAATGGTCTGTCTTGTTGCCTGGGCAATAGAAGGTCTCTGACCATTTCCCTAATGAGATGATGGTCTGTCCAAGAGAGTGGCTGGGTTATGATGTCCTCTATCCTAACATCTAGGCCGAAGATCAGGTCTAGGATATGCCCGTCTGCGTGGATTGGACCAGAGGTGACCTGTGAAAATCCTACAGAGGCAAGTGAGAAGATGAATTTTGGGCCTTTTGCATCTATTGCCTTGTTGATATACATGTTGAATTATCTGTGGTGGTCTGTAAATGATCATAAAAATCTATTAGCTTTGGCTCTGGTTTCTACTGTCAGATGAATGAATTCAAATGAAGTGGTCTGACCTGAGGCACCTCTCTTCCTTTTGATATTTGCAGAAAAGATGAATGCAGTGACTCCTGCCTTCTTGTCCTGTCTAGAACTACAGAACTCACTCACATTCTCCCAACAAGCCCAGGGTCTCCTGCATGACTCTGTCTGGCTCTGCCTGCCTTATTCAACTGGCTTCAGGGCTCCCCTGTGTCTAGAGCCAAAAACTACTTGCTTTGGTATTGTCTCTTAACAAACCTTGGGTGTAAATTGTAAGGGGACTATTAGAAAGGGTTTCCTCCCACTTTCCCTAGGTGAGGTATCCACTCCTTTATACGGTATAGAGAAGGCCATGACCCATAGCAGGCCAAGATACAGTCACAACAGTTATTAAAGGCATCCCCACATTTGCCACAGGGGGAAGAAAGGTTGTGGCCTGATTTACTGTGGCTGAAATTTGCCCCTGTGTAAGGGTTAGCATGAGGCCAACTGAACATTTATGTGGCATATTAGGTTTGTGCTGGCCCTCTGCACAGGGAGGAATTTCACCTTTGCAGCTAATCGTGCAGTCCACGGACAGCAATGGGAGTTTTAGAAACAATGAGGTCTTCCAGGACTGGGTACATATTTATTTAAGTTAATGAAGCATTTTGTGGACTTTGTTCCCTTTGTAATGGTTTATAAGTCGCCAGAGGCTGGAGTTACAGATAAAGTGGTAAGTTCTACGTGTCCAGACGCACGGGGGGAGATTCTTGAGCAAGTGCTTATTTTGTCCGGTGAGCGGCAGTTCTTTTCAGAAGGTCAGCATATCACCTCTGGACGCCTGTTCTGCCATCGTCTGATTCTTGATTGAATCACTTTTTAAACGTAGCCGCTGCCTATAGGCGGCATCAACATAGCCAAACAAATCATTACACGATGCAAAATATCAGTTTGGTCCTGTGCTTTTAGTCATTGTGTATTTTCCGTAATGAAAGCAGAGAGATTTTTTGCTTTTCTGTACGAAATGTTTTATTTTGAAGTAGCAACATCATGGTTTATACCAGTTTTGTGGCAGTACTATACACTGAGCAGTGGAAATGGACATACATGTGCTATGACACTATGTAGTCTAAACTAAGTGCATTAAGTATGTAGTTTGATCCTCTGCTTTAACTGTCCTTGTTTTTCTGAGTTTGTGTAACTAACTTAAGGTTATTAAAATACATGTTTTCTCTTGAACCAAAGAGCTGTTTAAGAAACAGTGCAGGTGAGTGTCAGTACAAACACAGCAAATACCCTGAGATGCATCTTGATAACTCCTGTTGAGCATTGGCTCTCTGTAGCTCACCCTAACTGCATTAGCCTGTGTAGTAGTGCATGAACAGAAGGTGTGGAAAGGTGCCAGTTAGCAAGAAAGATGATGCCATCACTCAGCAGGGATGGTGGTTTCAGACTCCAAGCCAACTATGCTCCGTTAGGTCATTCACCACTAACTAACTCTAATATTTTACTCAGTGCAAACTGCACAAAGGTAACCATTCTGCAGGAGAAGGTGAGTAAGTTGTAACCCCAATACTCTTATTAACCATAACACCTAACACATTAGACCCAGGTATGTTGCTAGGGCAGTGAATCCACCTTGGGAACTATCTTTATAACAGGCTGTACCACTTGAGACCTGTTACCCAATAAAAGTCTGCACTAATATCAGATAGACAGAGCAGTCTTCAGTCTCTGTATTTACTTGGGATCATTCATTAGCTAACAGTTTTCAGCTGAGACAGTTACATGCTTTTATGCCCCCTGGAATGGACTCCGACAATGCGTCTGGCAGGCATGTGTATTTACCTTACCAAGCCTGAGGCAGTATAATGAAGTTATACTTAGGGTGCATTCTTATTCAATCTTTGGAAAATGGTATATAAAAATGGAACAGCGTTTACCATTTATCTGCAACGAAGGCAAGAGAGAGAAGTTGGTTGCATCTTTCTTACATTTGTCCCCCTCAAAGTGAGCTGCTCATGCCGTGTAACACCCATTGGTGGTAAGAAAGTTCATTTCCACTGTAGGCTCAGTACAGTAAAAATGAATGTCTGCCAGTGTTCTTTTTCCATCAGCTTGTGCCAGCTCAGCAAGACAAAGTCATTCAAACCCTCCTGCTCTTGGATTTTCAAAGCGTGGAGGGGCTGCCCTCCTTGTGGTCATGCCTGGAATCCAGTAGCGGCCACTTCCATGCAGCAGGGAGGGGTGGGGCCGTTTCCTTTTAATTATTTACAATGAGGGTGGTGATGTGGGCAGTAGAAGCAGAATCTCCTGTTCGTATTCATTTTAAAAATAATGGGCAGAAATCATCCCTGCTGAGATCTACTGAGAGTGGTGCCTGGGGCGAATTTGACCCAGTATGTGCTTAATTTGTTTTGTTTTAGCTGCGTATAAATGTAGATGGGCATCCAGAAAAAAGGGAACTGAACACAATGCACAGGTCCTAGATCAGGGTGACCAGATATCCCATTTTGCTGAGAACAGATCTTCAAAGGCTAACTCTGGCTACCCAGCAGAGCCATTGGTCATAAATACGGGTCATGAACGTAGCCCCTTTTTCTGGGTAGTGGATTGTTTGTGAGCTGAGCCTGGTTTTCTCCAAACATCTTAATTCTATGTACGTATTCACCTAATATTTCAGACAACAAATTCTCAGATTGTGACTTTTCACAAACTTTGCTTTGATGATTTGTTTTTTGTATTGTCTGGGCTTTGAAGTCACTTGCTATTGTTTCTGCTCTTTAATTGGATGGCTGGAACCCTTTAAACAGGAAAATAACAAATAACATGCTCTGGTGTGAATTTTTGGATGAATAATGAGTGGTGTTGAAATATATGAGACTTGCGGGGTTCCTAAATATTCGCAACAGTACCTAGCAGTTTGTCCATATAATCACAAATAAATAATAACATGACTCCATAGACTGCAGCAAACTGAACTTGGAGGTCAGATTCTGTGCTTTCCCCCTCTGTACCACTGAGCAATAGGCTCTGGAAGAGGCTAAGGGAATAGACAGAAGACGCATCACTTGAGACATTTAAATCTAGACAGGATTGCACACTCTAAAGTAGTTGTGGCAAGTTTTTCAATCCCATGCAGTATCTTTGGGGACCGTTGTATTACATTTATGAGTGGTTTCTGTAGGATTGTGTTCTGCTCTCTTCAGGGAGGGCTATCACAGCTCCTCCAGGAACTAAAAGCAGTGAGGGATGTTTTAGGCAAATTGTGAAGACTATAAACAATTCCAAGGAGCTGCCACCTCCTCGGGTGATTTGCATGTACCGGCTCAAACTGGGTTTTCCAGAGACCAAGAGAGGAAGAAAGAACTTGGGATATATAGAAAGGCTGAGTAGAAACAGAAGTGGGGTCTTCCTTTTGACTCAGCAAACAGACAGGACCTTTGGTCCCAATGAGACCACGACCCTTGCTGAAGAGACATTAGCCTACCAGCCTCCCCAGGTGGAAGATGAACGGTTTCTGGTGGAGTTAGTAGGTGTATGGGAATTTTTATTGTTCTTTGTTTTCTCTGCGACACTTTTATCCTCCGAATAAATGTTCTCTGCTAAGAAAGAACTGTATGGTCATTTGTTACTGCTGGCACACGCTGGGCATGGTTCTCTGAGAGCAATCACAGCCCATGCGCTGGCCATCACACAGACTGCCACGCTGGAGATATCACAGTGTGTGGCAAGGGGGCCGTGCAACCTTAAAATCCCTCTCACCAGGGAGAGGGATGCAGGTCTCTGCTCAAGGAAGGTGACAGTTGGAGTCCTGAAACCTTACCTAGGTTCCCTCAAGGGACCATGGAGGGGAAATGCAAGTGCAGTTACCCTGAAACTGTGACAGCAGAGAGATCTATTTACTAACCTACTATATTTGTACAGCCCTTAGCAGAATGGAAGCCTGACCTAGTTGGCTTCTAGGCACTTCTGCATTATAATTGTTATTGTTATAATTGTTAATGCAAATAATAATAAGTAGGGCAAAGAACAAGAAAAATGTTCATTAGGGAAAAATCCTGAATTGGCAGGATATAACTATAGGGTGGAGATCTGGACCCACTGAAGTCAATAGGGACTTTGCCATTGACTTCAGAGGGGCCAGGATTTCACCCCGATAAGTCATTTCCCTTTCTAACTTCTAACTCTTCAGGGCCTATTTGATGGGTTTCTTTGTGGTGTCAGATATTTATCATCCAGTCACAGAGGACTCCTGCTCAACAATTCTTTGACTGCTCACCTGAAAGGCTGCCACTATGGTCCAGCGTCTCCCTACTGCTCCAATTTTGAAATGCTGGGGCTTCAGGTAAAATGAGATCCAGATCCAAACCGCCCCTGGTTTCATTTCAGTGTTGCAAAACCACCCTTCTTTGCCCATTTCCAAATGACATGTACAGTACTTGGGCAAAAACGTTTTTTCCAGTGAGAAATAATAGACTTGGAAGCCCTCAGCAATATCAAGCCGGCTCGTGCTGCCTTCAACAAACTTAGGAAAAGAGCCTGTAGCCAACATAGTATCAGACTGCCAACGCAGACCAGAGAAGTGGGTTAGCAAAACAAAGACAGATGGCAGCGGTTTCACTCTAGCACTTTTATTTATTGCAATGCAGCCATTACAAGCTTCTCTACTGCACTTAGCTGTCCCAGCTTCCTTTCACCTTCATCTCATACTCAATGCCACCTAGTGACCGAACTAGGAATCGCAGCCTATTTATCAAGCCTAGATTATAGATGCATGAAACTTTTTTTTCTTTCTTCCGTACAGCGCTGAGCACATAGCTGGTGCAGGGCCATGGAAGAATAACGCCAGCTTTTTGGTACTGGTGTCCGTTAGGTGGAGTCGAGGGACAGTCTGGTGCTAGGAGCGGATTACATGGAATGTTTTGTTGAAAGGGAAAGTGCAAATGGGAGGGACTGGCCCAGGCTGGCCGACTCGGGGCAGCGGTTCACTGTAAGTCCTGCCCGGCAAACCAGCAGCCGTGCTCTGGAGAGTGGAAAGAGTCCAGGAGATGTGAGATGGGAAGAGGAAGCTAGTGAGGGTGGGGGTGACAAATGAGCCCTTCACCACCCTGGGGACTGTATCCCGTTATTGGGTGACCTGGAGGGCAGGCAGAGAAGGCCAGTCTGAAGGGAGTTTAGGGCAAAGGCAGGCTGGGAAGAGCTCTGGGCAGCGAGAGCTGCTGTAAAGGACTGCCAGAGGAAGTCATTTGCAGGGCACAACTTGTATTGGGGCAACAGAGCCCAGGAACTGTGACGTGTATCCTTGAGCCCCTGCTGGTCCTTTCTCGGTTGACTGTTTACCGACATACAGACATAGCTCACGCTCGTAATGAGCATTATGGAGGCTGTCTGAGGAGTTACTTTGGGTGCAGCCATGGTGGAGTTGGAAGGCATCATTTCCGGTATGTACCCAGGCTCTCGAACAAGGTCGTACATAGGATGGCCAACTCCCACCCCCCAAATCCTGCTGCTCGCACTGCCATGGTAACACTTCTACCGTTAGCACTCTCCTTCGATCGGAACTAGTGTGGGACGGTCTGCCTGAGCCGGAAAGCACAGGCATGCCTTGGGACCAGTGACTTCGTGCTCAATTTTATAGTACCAGAGTCTGCCCTTCAACTCCCCCACACACACACACGCCTGTCCCCTTCCCTTCTCCCCTGCCCCTCCTCACAAAGTCCTAGATTTCAGGTGCCAGGGCGATGCCCAGGACTGCTCTGGCATCATGACACCTCTGCCTGAGCCCTTTCAGCCTTAGCATACTGTTCAGCTTCCTGGGGGAGTGTTTCTGGGCCTAGCTGTTCCCCCGTCCCTTCCCCTTGGAGTGCAATGCTGATTCCCAGCTAATAACCTTAGATAACAGTAATAATCAATAACGGACAAATCCAGCAACCAATCAATGGAGCTAAACAGTTTCACACTACTGCTTCTCGTCCTATCTGGGCACCTGCCACATGAAATCAAGAGAAATGGCTAAGTGCCGGGTGGACTTCATTGAGTCTCTGGCACCTCTTTTTCTTGCAGGGAGGTTCCCCCTCTGCCCCACCCCCCATTTTTGTTGGTGTGCCTTTAGGGAGAGAAGAGAATGTCAGCATTGTGAGTGTCATTCCAATAGAAAGGACTTTTCAAAGAGGAAGTTTTTGCAGCATTTCCTAGACCTAGATAGTCTCTGGGTTGGCCTGATGTCCTCTGGAAGATTGTAGAGGAGGAGCACAGTTATCACAGGTTCATCAATCAACATTTGTCTATAATGTGGCTGGGGCTTGATCTTTAAATGTTAGGACCAAGTATTAGGAGCTGACTGGGAGCCAGCAGAGGGACTTGAGCGCAGGTCTGGTGGGCTCACGGCAGACAGAGCCATGGAGAAGGGAACAGCTGCAGTCCGTACCACCTGGACCCTGTGCATTGTCATCACGTTCAGCTTCCAGTACCATGGGCTGCAGGGGACACATGCATGTCCCTGTGGCCAGGTTCTCACTCAGGAGGAAGGGGTGGTGTTTTCTAGCAATCTGAAGGAGAAAGAAGGCCTTCTGACCAGCATCACTGTGGTCTTGCCTGATCTCAACTTAAGACAGCTGGTCTTCATCCAAGAGCTCATTTCAAATCAAAAGCATTACTACATGCAAAAGGGGGAAGAGGCGGAGAGAGAACCTGTAAGAATGTAGGGGGTTTCTTTGTGTGAGTGGAGGGAAATATATCCCTGATTTGTGCCTTGTTTCACTTGGCCATTTAAATGACTGCTGTGGACTTGATTTAAATCTATTGCATCTCTTTACTGGGTGGCTAACTTTTCCTTTCTTGGCTGAGAAATGCTTTTGATCCAATGTCATTTTGTGACTATGTTGCACAGAAATGGTGGTTGCCTATTTAAAAAGTGCAGCTTGCACTGAGTGGGCTGCTTTCTATTATGATTCAAAGCAGTCCCAGGACAGACAGAAGTGCCGCGGCGTAGAAATAAGTCATTCTGGGGAAGGAGCAAGAGGAGGGGTGTCAGTTTCATTTCAAGTTACAGCAATTGGTGGATGGCGGGGCTTTCCCGCAGCACCATAACCCAACCCTTTCTTGAGCAAAACACTTTCACTTATACACTGTTTTAAATCTGAGCCCAAACTGTTTTCATTAATTAATTTGTAATTGCCCTGAGATCCTCACTCTACCAAGACCGGCTGGTGCTTTGAACAAAAAGCAAAAAAGGGCAACGATCAGTTTATAGCATTTTGTTACTCTTTTGGTGGTATTTTTTTGGGTAAATGTCTGACCTCTTTGGATACTGCAGGTATAGAGGACCGACACACACATACATACACACACACACACACACACATACAGAGTGGAGTTACACTAATAGTGAATTACACCTTCCCACCACCCTCCTTCAAACATCCATTTGGGGCCTGCTAACCCTTAGACTTCAGTGTGGCTACTCATGTGAGTAAATAAGACAGGATTTGGAATAATGACAGAAGTGGATATTTTCAGCAACTTGCACAAAGCTCCTTTTGTAGCTGGCCTGACTCTTGTGAAGGTTTTGTGAGCATTTATACTGTGAAACTACATTTTTAAGGGTTTATAACTTATCTATTTAATGTGCTCTGATAAAATATCTCAGGTCAGAAACTAATTGCATGTTTTTAAATCGTTTCAGTGTTTAAAATATTGACATTGTTTAAACACACTGGACATTTTAATAGATTTCCTCTCTTAATCAACCTGAAGTTAAGCAGCTGACATTTGGCATAAACTGCAGGTGACGTAGCAGAGAGCAACTAACAGCAGAGGGGGAGTGTGTGAGCAGACATCCTTCTTTTCTTACTTTTGTCTATAACATGGTTTGCCTAGCACTGTTCCCAGAAAAACCTCCATTCACTTTAGTTCTTGGGTACCTACAAATCCCTTCTGCTCTCAAGGTGAGTGTAGTCATAAAGAAGTGTTGCTTAAAGTGCTTGTTACCAAAGCCTAGCTTCCGACTAAAACATAATTACTTTTTTATATTTATCTGATGAAGAAAATGTTGTTTTATGGGTCTTGGTAATAGCCAGCTTAATGTTTTTCTTCTTGGTTCCTGAGTTAGCATTTTGAGCTAAGCTGGTATTGCTCTGTGTGACTTCGTTTGTCTAGCAAACATTTTCTTCTAACATCATCTGTGCCCAATTTGTAACAAGCAGTTCTCATGCTGTCCAGATGCCACTGTTGCTAAAAATAGTCTAGCCTAGTCATTTCCCCAGCTTCTAGACTTTTATCAGTAATACTTTTAATAATCTTTGTGGTGTTTGAGAGAAAGGAACCATTTTATTCATGGCAGACCAGTAACTACGTGGAACAAGATGCTTTTCTGATTCCTTAAGAAACCCCTCTAACTTCCTATTCATGTCTCTAATTGAAAAGACATAAGAGTGGGAGTTTCAAAAGATAATTCAATCCAGATGGCACTGCACTCCCTTTGCCCTACAGGGCTTCATCCATGGTGTAATTTGAGTCACAAAACATAGTCCATCTTCCTGCTAGAGGTTTGAAATTTGTTCAGTAGAAAGAGACTACTTCAGAACCCGTCTAAGGTGAGAGAGCGCAGAGCCTTGCCCATGTAAAGCCTGTGGTTAATGATTTTAAAGTGGCAAAACATGCTGCAGCGTAATGATGGAGATGAATATCAATTGATTCCCCCCCCCCCCCAGTCTTGCAAATGCTCATGTATATGTTGAACCTCATGCATCTCAATAGTCCCTGTGAGTCGTTGCCCTGAAGGGCTAAGTGTTGTGGAAAGGGCTCCTCAGCATGTGTACAAGTATTGGAATGTGCACTCAGCCAGGGCTGTCTCTAACAGTTCCCTCTTGTTTTGGTTTGTATCACTTTGTTTGCTTCCGGGAACAAAGAAGGGCGAACCAGTGACTGAGGTCACAGTCTGTGCCTCTTTTTGCTCCACATCCCTTGCACCGATGTGAACCATCGTAAGTCAGTCCACTGAAAGCAAGTCCACTGTAGGTCCACATTGTGAACCATTGTAAGTCCATTGTGCCTCCACTTGGGGAGGGACAAGTCTTGTGCGGAGGTAGTGGGAGGAAGGACATGATTTGATTCTCCTTGCCACCAGGTGTGCGTCTCTTGACTATGGAATGTCACTGCCATGTGTCATTGCTTACCTTGTGTCTAGCCTCGGTGATTTCATTATGAGCTTAAGGCCATTGCAGCTTATTTAACCATTTGCCACTCATGTGAAAATCCCCCTCCATTCGCTGATATTATTTCCGAGAAGGCATTTCCCAGGAGTAGTAAGTTCCTTCCCATGCTCCCTTTCATAAACTGGATAGATTGAGATCATTCATTCTTTCTGCATCGCCTTCTCCTCTGGTCCTCTGATTGTGTTAGCTGCCCTTTGAGTTACAGCCAAAGTCTGGATCCCTGCGATCCTGGAGCAGTTCTGCGGGGTCCTCAGGATTGCTCTGCATTACACTGGTGCCAGTCACTCTCTGGGCTTCTTCAGGGAGTGTCTGAACACATGTGCTCTCTGGCCACACCCACTTTTTTTGGTCACAAGAGGCCCAGGGATGGGGTGGGGTCAGAGTCACTGTGGATCCGCAACAAATCATTTAAATCAGGTTCAGTGGAACTGAGGTTCTGGTCCATAAACTTTAGTACCTGTGACATCTTGTATCACAGTTACAGACCGGAAAAGTGCATCCTAAGGTATGCATGTCTTTCAAGGCCATTCAGGACTCTGTGTATGTTTTATACAGACACAAGAAAATGATTTGTGACAGATAAGTGTATTTCCCCCCAACTAGAATGATTCCAACTGAGCCACATTCAGAACTCCCTTTACACTCCCCACTCTTCATTTTCTCGCTAGACGCTGCTTCTAGGAAGATGTAGAACAAACAAGCGGAATGACCAGCACTTTCCAGTAACAGTTCACTTCTGTTGAGAGCTTCCAGGGCCCATGGTACTACCACTAAGCACTGCAGGAATACTCCACTCTTTTAATAAAGGAGAAGCTAGAAGGGTGAGTGTGTATCTCAGCCTATCCTTCCAAGTTTATTTACCAAAAAAACCCAGCAACCAGATTTGTGGCAAACACAAAGAGTTTCTAATCCACCCCAGTGGAAAGGCAGTTTTTAGGAGGTGCGAGGAACAGACAGAGTGCTTACTGTTTTGCATGTTGATGTTTCATGAAGGGTCAAGGAAGTGCTGATGAAGCATTCGCACTTACGGGGTCTTACAAATGGGCAGGGGGAGCTGCGGAAGAAGTTTGTTCCCAAAGTTCTGAAATACTTCTTACCAGAGTGCAGTTGCAGAGTGGGCTGCATATAAATTATCCCTAAATAAGCTTAACATTATTAAGCAGGTGGAACAGGGCAAGGTCCAAGAAATTATGCAAAGAGAGTACGCACAAAGTCTTGCTGGAATCATTCTTTCTTCAGGAAAGCTGGGCTTACTTTCTGAGATTGCAATGAGGTATGACAGAGCACAAAACCAGGCAACTTTGTGTCTGATTAACTGTTTGCCAGCATTCATATGTTAAATAATTATATGCTGTTATCTAATGCTATATATGTCTCAGCTGTATCACAAATGGATTCATTGAGGTCAGTGTGTAGGGTTCAGGCCATGTAATTAACAAGCTAAACACACACAGAAAAGGAAAATTCATTGTGGTTCTACCCAGTGACTGAAGACATGTCAAGTCAGGAATAAATGAGTAATGCAGAGCAGTACAGATGGGTGTTCAGTGCTTCAGAGTTTCTGAGCAGGAGGGAACAGATTTCGGCAATCCCTTGTCTCACATTTTAAAATCCTTTGACATATAAGAGAGCCGGGTGGTGTCTTCTGCCCAGGCAAATGACTGTGGAGTCAGTCACCTTAGTCTTCCCAAAGAAAGCCTGGCTTGGTTTAATTCATGCTGCCCGTTCAGTCTTTTTAACATGCCTCAAGGACCTGAAGGAAATTCAGAAAAACAGGGATTAGAAACCCCTACAAGGTCAGCGATACAGACCAATGATATACCGAGGATATTGGAGGGCAAGGCTGGCAAGAAGGAAATAATTTTCTCTGCAGAGAGTAGGGTTCCCTCAAGCCCTTTCACCTCTCTTCCCCTCCCCCCGAGGGAAGAGCTGAGAAAGAAGGGGGGGGGGGGAGAGGAAATCAGCAGCTACTACCAGCTAATTAAATAACATGTGCACAAACCTCTTAAGACACAAAAATCCAATTCTATCCTTTAGAAAGGTCATTTTTATTAATAAAAAAAAGAAAGAAAATACATCTAGGAACTCAGGCTATTGCTAGATTTTAAAAGAGCAACTACAAGAATTAAGCACCAAGAATCACTTTCTTGAGGTCCAGCTTAAAGGTTACAAGCAAAACAAAAGCACCTGAGGTTAGCACAGAGGAGTCCACAAGCCATAACAAAATAAAAGGGATAAAACTAATCGCATCTTCTTAGACATTTCCTGATCTACTTGCATATCTGGGGTTTTAAATTAGTAGTTTCTAGGTATGATATTGATGATTTTTCATACCTGGTCCAAGCTTCTTACAGAATAGCTGTTGCCCTATCTGCCTCTCCCTGGGAAGACAACAGACAAAAGGGGAGTCTTTCTTCAATTTTGTAAAGTTCTAGCCTTCCCATTGGCTCTTTTGGCCAGGTGCCCACTCGCTTCCTTTTACCTA
Source organism: Sternotherus odoratus (assembly GCA_032164245.1). Taxonomy (NCBI): domain Eukaryota; kingdom Metazoa; phylum Chordata; order Testudines; family Kinosternidae; genus Sternotherus; species Sternotherus odoratus. Next base: position 82,360,906 of record JAVMKO010000009.1, on the reverse strand, counting down.
TGCATAGCAGTGAAACTTTTTAACCCTTTACAGGTAGAGCAATTAGAGAACAGCTACTAAGAGGGATTTTATAGCTATGGCTGGGTGGGTGTTCATAAAAGGGGTGGCCCCCCCTTCATTTATCACAAAGGCTTATGTGTTTAGTGGGGTAAACACAAACTCATTAGGCACTGCTACAGTGTGGACCCCAAAGGTTCCTGGCATTTGGGAGTGTGTGGTATCTCCAAAGCATTTTAATGAAATAAGTCTTATCTAGCAGTGTCATTACAATGAATACACTTTGAATGCACAGTATTCAGATCCAAGTGCAGTGCATTATTCTCCTCCTTATCAAAGTGGAATGCATTTATAAGCATAGTCAATGTGACGTAGATGACATTTCCCCCAAAACCCTTTGACTCCATCTGAGTAGCTGCCAGCTCATTTGCCCAAAGCATACAAAAATGGTGAGACATGGGAAAAAGGAAATTCTTGGCTGGGATTCAGCAGACTTTGCCTGCCTCGCAGCAGAGCAGGGCATGACTGCATTCTGAACAGTGAGCTATTCACTTGGTCAGAAGAGAACTTGCCGGGGTTCACAATGAGCCAGACTGAAATGAAAACTTTTATTGCCCAGCCATCTAGCCCATATCAGCCAGCTGTTTGGCTTGTCCGTTCAAGGCCAGCTTATTGCACAGTCTATTTTTATTTTAAAAGCATCTGGAGATTAAAAATCCTCTTTGGCACTTGGCCACCGTGGATAGTAATCCAGGCATGTCGTCTGGCCAGACAGTTCTGTTTTTGTCTAAGTGGGTGAATCTAGGTCTGGTACACTTTTCTGATTTGAGCAGACATGGACTTCTGGCTATCTCCCAGAAGCTTAAGGATCTTTACAACGTCCCACCCTGGGAGTTTGCTTGTTCCTTTAACTGTAAGTTTGACATTCATGCACGTCACTTGGAGTCTTTCGGCTTCTACCAACCTCCGAACTAGTTGTTCATACTTTAAAAAAAATTCTTCTCAGACCTCATCTCAAATGGGAATTAGTCTCAGTTTAATCTGTTGGTTTAGCGGCATCACTGATATGGAGAGCAAAGGTGCAAAAGTATCAATGTGGCGGGGGGGGGGAGGGATGCTGTATGGTTAACGATGACTATTTTATATCCTTGATATTACCACTGTTATATTATTGCAACAAACCTTGCACAGTGTATCATGTAAGGTGTGTGACGGAGTCAGACCAGAAGGGTATAGGAGAGTGCTGGAAGGGAAGTATATCAGCCTCAGGATGAACAGGTCCCTGTTCCCTGGCTAGCCAAACAGAGAAGATTCTAGAAAGGAGCAGAAACAGCTAGCCTGATTGGGACACCTGGAGCCAATCAGGGGCTGGCTGAAATCACTTAAAAACCCTCCCATTTAGTCAGGTGGGTGTGAGTGTCAGGAGTTTGGGAGGTGTCGGAGCAGAGAGCGGTTTGGAGGCGTTGGAGCAGAGAGCAGTTTGGAGGCATTGGAGCAGAGGAAGTTTGGAAGGAGGCCCTGCGGTAAGGGTGAAGCGGAGTGTGAAGAAGCGGGGACTACTGTGGGGAAGTAGCCCAGGGAATTGTATTGTGTTTGGTGCCTAAAAGGTCAGCAAGCTTAGCTGATACTATTAGGGTCCCTGGGCTGGAGCCGGGAGTAGAGGGTGAGCCCGGGCTCCCCCCCTTTCTACCTCCCCTAACTAATCACAGTGAGCCTATGAGGCTAGCACAAACCACCTGGAAGTGCAGTACCCACAGGGAGAAGGCCAAAGCTCTGCCACAGGTGTCAATGGAAAAGTTACAGTTTATCAAGTAGGATCCTCCTGATTAGATCCATATGTCATCTTTGTATCTGAAGTTATGAGTATTGGCTATGTATTGGTATCTCCAACGTACGTTTTGTTCCTGGGTGAGATCCACCAGACAGAATGTACATGAGGGCTAGATAGCTACTTGCAGATGGCCATCAAGGACACTCAGCTCTCACAATGGAGTATTGAAGAAACTCTTCCTGTCCAGATAGCTCTTCCCGGGGGTGCCTTAGACAGTGAGGAGCCAATGACCACCCCCTGTGATTCAGCAAAATATGTAAGGACCTGTGATTTGCTCATGTGATCCTGGACTCCATCTTGGGCCAGTAACTTTCTGCATGCAGGGGCTGGATATTGTCTGCCCTGTTTCTTGCAGTCTGACCTGAGTGTGGCATTCTCAGTGTGGCTCTTCCAGGCACCCAGTCACAGGGGGATTAAGAAGAAACTTTCCCTGTAGGCAGGTTATCCCATAATCATGAGGTTCTTTCACCCTCTTCTGAAGTAGCTGATAGGCTACCACACTAGATGGACATTGGCTTTGATCCAGTCTGACAATCCCGGGGTCCATAATAAGAAATGAGGTTGTTGATTGATTAGACAGACACCTCTGTAATTTGGTTGAGCTGCTCATCTCTGCGCAAGGGGACTCACCATAGTTAATATATCCTCCACCACATACAAGACTGTTGGATCATTATTTGTTTCAAAGTGGTTCAAGGACAACACATGTGATGGTGTTAATCTCCAGGTGTTAATCCCGTTGAAGTCAGTGGGAGTTGTCCGTGCTAAAGACCAGAATCTGACTGGTGCTCAGGATGGAATTTCACTGCTTGGGTCATCCCTGTTTGATGTGAGGTGGATATGGACTATTGGCATCTTCACTCCGGAAAGGTGTGTCACCCTGCAGACATCTTCTGGATTAGTTATCTGTCAGAGGTATTTGTACAGCCGTCTCTGTACCAATGTAGGCGCCAATGGAGAATTTATTTAGAAATCATTCTGCCAAGTTGTCATATTTTATGGATTTTTTAAAAAATACTCTCAGTATTTAGAGGAAACGCAAGCAAAAGTCCCTTGGGAATTCATCATTTCTTTCTCACAGACATTGTGATCCTCGCAATATTATGATAATCTCCAGAGCTGCTCTTTATGTTAGAGGATTACAGATTCAGGAGGGGAACAAGTGCCAGAACAAACCAACTCTTAAAAAGTGAGGGTTTCTCTTTTTATGCAGATGCCCCTAATGATAGATAAGATGAGAAGAAAAATACAGAACATATTACAGTTATTTCTAACCCTGAGAATGCAGCACTGAACTCATAGCCCAGGGGAAGGAAAGACTTAAACCAGGTTTGCAGCCTCACAATCTAGGGCTAAGGGCTGAGGAGGCCACAGAATGATAGAGAGCTTGCGGGCCAGTCCATTATTAGCACCTTAAGGTCTGCAGTGCTCAGAGTTTTCACAGCATTGTGTGCTACAGCAACTGCCCTGCCTCAGCACATCCTCTACATTGGGGCTTACAAAGGGGTCTTCAGAAATCAGCCATGTAACTATTTTCTGCCACCCCTGCTGTGTCCAAATGTGGGTCTTATGGGGCCTATTTACATAGCTCTGACCCTTTTACACAGTGTACAATGCCCAGAACCAGCGTGAGGATCTCACTGAGTGTTTTTGTTATGTTTTCCAGGAGGCATCAGGCATTCTTTAAAGAATAGCATTGGCCTAGCATCTCTAAAATAGGTATTTGATAAGTTCTGAGTTACCTTAAGCTTTCGTGGGCTAATACCCATCCGACGAAGTGGGTATTAGCCCACGAAAGCTCATGCTTCAAAACTTTATAGTTAGTCTTTAAGGTGCCACAGGACTTCGTTGCCTCTGCTATTCCAGACTAACACGGCTACCTCTCTGATTCTTAAATGGAATATTATCTGCCAAGCCTATGAGAACTGTGCATTGTTTAAAAACCTATTCATGTTATAGATTCCTTTTTTAAGGTACATAACTTTTGCTTTAACAATAGTTGCCAGAGCTCTGAAGTTTGTCTTCCCCTATGGTTCCTTACCTGCCTCCTGTCATTTGATGTATCTTTATAAACATAAAACAGCTGCAGGATACTAGCAGTAAATGCAGTGTGTGCCCCACCCCCAAGTAATGTAGACAATGACTAACACACGTTTCGCCTCCAGACCTTATTTAAAGCATTCTGAAATCCTAAACACCGGTGAGGCAAAGTCTGCCTGAGACAATAACTTGCACATTAAAAATAATCTCTATCTGTAGCAGCTACAAAATGAACATTGCCTTGCCATGTGGCTTCTTCCAGCCCCAGTGTCTCTGCCCATCACAAACATTTTGAATCTTGTGGCTCTTATCTAGTGCTTACCATCACTTGGATGACTTGTACCTGAAGATTTAAAAAGCAAAACAGTGCACCGGGAAAAGAGAATCCGGTGCCGTGTTTTAAATGTACAGGAAAGGCAGTTTATGTAAAGCATACAGGAGTGCTGAGCATATACTGGCCACGCATAACGTGGCGAGCAGCTACGGCTTGCCTTCAAAAACTATGAGCCACAACCTGTTGGAGAAAAGACTGTGCCTTAGTTTTAGCCAGGAGGCATGTCCAGTTTGGCATTTAATGATGCTGACTCACTAGCTTCTGATCACAATTATTATATCTCAAGCAGGTGCAGCAGACTCCTTGTTTGATCTTATGGACTTGGCATGACAACCAGGCAACGAGGCATGGAATGAGTCTCCGAGTTGGGACACTCCCCTTGGTAAAGTCATTCTGGGGCTGATCAGCTGGATATAGTGATTGAAGACCCAGTTGCCCTAACCGAGAGAGTTAAAAGTCTTGGCTCTGGAAAGCTACAGGGGTAGCAGACTATCAGCTCCTAGAGAGAGGGGTTGTGAGCCCTGTAACACTTAGCACAGGAATCTTGTTAAGGAGATAAGCTTTTGTGTGGTGGTACTGATAAGTTAGTGCTTGTGGACTGGGACTGTGTCAGGTTTCAGAGTTATTTCTGAAAACCATTCACTATTCTTTCACTTTCGTATGTTGGCAGAGACTTAGTCCAGTTTTCTTTGCCTCGTAAATACCTTTACAGACTTTTCTTCTTCCCTTATTCATAAGTGGTGGCTATCTTCAGTCTTTGAAACAGTCATTGGGAAAGGGGCAAATCTCAGGGCGTGCTTAGACAGGGAAATTTGCACATGACATCGACTATGTTGCACCAGTGCAAACCCCTCATGCAGGCATGCAGCACCAGGGAAAGAGAGAGCTTTACCACTGAGATTAGCCTGTACAGCACCTCTACGCTTCAACACCATTAGCAGTAGGGTGACCAGATGTCCCAATTTTATAGGGACAGTCACGATTTTTTGGTCTTATTTTTATATAGACTCCAATTACCCCCCTACCCCATCCCGATTTTTCACACTTGCTGTCTGGTCACCCTAGTTTGCAGGAATGGCATCTATAAGATCCTGTTGAAAATTGGCTGTCGACAAAAGGTGCTTTCCCTATTCCACGAGGAAATGAAGGCAACCATCCACTATGACTATGAAACACCATCCAAGTTTAGCACTGATACGGGTGTGAAGCAAGACTGTGACTCAGTGCTCACTGGCTTTGATGTCTTCTCTCTCCTCCTTGAGTACACCTTTGGAAATGATCAATCTAGCATATTAATTGACTTGAGGATGGATGGCAGCTTGTTTAACATCAGACAATTCCAGAGCAGAACACGTGTCACCCAGGTTACTATTCGGGATCTGCTTTTCACAGATGCTGCTGCATTCGTCTCTAACTCATCTGATGAATAGCAGATCATGATGAATAAGTTCTCTGATACATGCACCAAGTTCAGCCTGGGAATCAGTATCAAGCAAACAGTTGTCATGTTGCAAGGTATCAACGTTTCACCTAAAATCTATGTCAGTCATGAAACTCTGAACAACGTGGATCATTTCTACTGTCTCGGCTCAATTCTTAACAGTTCACTTAACACTGATAGGAAACCTAATGCTGGAATCTGCAAAGTTGCTGTTACCTTTGGCAAACTTACCTAACGTGTCTGGAACATCGAGTGGCTAACCCTGACAGACACACACCTTTGTGTTCAAGCTTCTGTCCTTACAACCTCCTTTATGGTTGTGAAATCTGGAGTACGTACTCCCTAGCAGGAGCAGAGATTGAACCATTTCCACCTTTCCTGTGTTAGAAAAATGCTTGCACCATTGTGAAGTGGCCTACAGTCTATGCCGACTACACTGGATGTTGCTGGTTGGGACACGTGGAGCGCATGCCTCCAGATCATCTGCCGAAGGCTGTGTTCTATCGGCAACTTAAGCAATGCGCACAGTGCTGAGGACGGCCAAAGTTCCAATACAGCGACAAGGTCAAGCAAGGCCTCAAAAAATTCAGAATTCCCATTGACAACTGAAAATTCTGTCCACAGTCGTGGAGTGTGGAGAAGCCAGGTTAAGACTGATGTTGTCATGGCAGAAAGCCATCAGAGAGCCCAGGATGAGGCCCGCAGGCAAGCCAGAAGGCAGAGTATGCTTCAGCTTCCATCTGGTGAGTGTGCCACTGTGGAAAGGTGGATCAACTTTGTTACGTCTCCTTTCACCTGTCAAGATGTTGGATGCCTAGATATAACCTCTACACTGAGGGCTTGCACTGCTGTAGTTACACTGATGTGCAAAATTCCCCAGCATGGAAAAGGCCTACACTGTATACCTCCAAAATACTGCCAAACGTCTTAGAGAGAAGAGGATCTTTAGCCCTGACCCTGGTTTATAAGAAAAATGTGGGTTGATCTGATGGCAATAGCTCTGTTTTGAATTAAGTCCTTTAAAAGGCAACCCAGCAGATTTCCTCGTCACAGTCACAACTAGGGCTATATTGGAAGCCATTACAAAAATAAAATGAGTGGTAATAAATACCCAAAATACCAAACTGAGGGTTTCCTTTGAATCTTTCCAGCTTTTCTGGCATTTACCATAATTGGTGGGAGAATCGTTAGAGAGTAAGGCTGGGATTTGAAAAGCACCTAAAAGATTTAGGAGCACAAATCCCACAGATTTTTTTTTCAAGCTCCCGAGCATTGGGTGCTTTTGAAAATCCAGCCCTGATTTCCTTAGTGGCTGTGTGAAGTAAGCTGGATTGGATCATTGCTAATTGGATCTTCCTTTTCATTGACATGGCAGAAAGAGAAGAAGTGACAAATGAACTCTTCTGGTTTGCCTGGGATTTATAATCACTCGGGTTCGGCTGATGTACAGAAATGTAACTGATTTGTTCCCATGAGAGAAGCTGAAACACAGAGTCCAATTTAGAAGTGACATAAATAGTGGTGTAAATCTTATGCCGGCAAGTTCATGTGAGTGTAAGTTCCAGGCCGGGGCTATGGAAGGGTGTAAGAAGTGAATAGACCAACAAAAGCAGTGGGAGCATGTTCTTTCTCCTACTCTAACACCTTCATGTTCTTCCTGTTACAACCCCGCTCTTGTCCCTTCCGTGTAAGTTACACCAACTTGTCCTCAGCGCTTGCACTCATCCACCGCACTCCAGGCAGAGTGTCATGTGATTTGTCATATCTTCACACATCACACCCTGTGTAACTCAGGAAGCTAAACCTAGCCGTGTTCTGTACTTATGTGTATGAGAGAGACAGTGTGCGACAAACAGATCCGAAGGTCAGATGGTTCATTCAGGCCTGTCCATAAAAAAACCCTAGAAAAACCCCTCCAGAAATCTGGCAAGCTCAATAAATGCTCTTGAAATGAGTCATTCTACTTGTTTCTGTTGTGCTTTTGGGCTGTTTAATTCCATATGTGAAAAGCGTTTTATGTGTAGGAGCTTTTCCAGAATTGCCTATAACCTGGTCCCTGCTTAATTACAAATTGCTCTATTTTCCCCACTCATGGATTCAAGTTCATTCCCATTGTACTTTGTGGACCTGACACATCACTGAGGTATCTTCTCCTCAGCTCTCCCTAACCTCTCCATAGGATAACCCTTACCTGAACAACTAGGAGTGAGATTGGTTGCCCTCTATCAAAACATTTTCTTCCATTCAGTGTCTGAATTATAATGAACCAACTGAAGGAAAATAATCCTTTGGTGCTGGAGTCTCTCCCTTATTTAAATGTATTTGATACCCTTTGGTTCTAAAGCTGTTAGTCAAATAAAAATATACAAAATAAGATTCTATAAAAATATAATAGTCCTATAGAATATGCTGGAGAATAATAATTTTTCTATAGGTTTTCTGAACCATATGATATAATTTAAAAGAACAATTCTATAGGATGGTCCCAAAAAACAACCCACCCTTTAAAAAAACACACACATTTTATTAAATTCTCTAGGACTTTTTCCTGTAAAGGATGATTCATCGACATGCCTGGTTATTCCCTTTGTACAATGCACCATGAGTCTGTTCTGTTTTCTTATGATTGAGATACAAATCACAGGAAAACTTCTCTCCCATGGTGCTGTGGGTGATTCACAGTAAACAGGAATCCATTACAGAAGGCTTTCAGTTATTAAAAACATGCTAGTAAATGCCAGAAAGCTGAAAATCTGATGTGCTTTCACATCTATTGTGCCATCACCATCATAAATGCTTTATAATTAACAGCCATCTGATTTCCTTTTCTTTACTAAGCAGTAAAATAGTGACCGATGCAGAAGGAAAAAACAAACATGCAGATAAAGTATTGCGTTTATACAACCCCCAGTCTTAACAGAGACTTTGTATGGTGATATTAAAAGGTTATTTATATTAGGATACAGCTGAGGGATGAATATGAGTGAGTGCTCAGTAAAGGAATCACAGCTGTTTCCTTTCTTAAACTTGCCTTTCTCTAATTGCTAGGATTAGCATTTGGAACAATAGCCCGTGCACTGAAACACTGGTAGGCAAGCCAGGGAGGTGATGCACTGCTTGCGACAGCTAAAACGTGAGCCTGATGAAATGCAGTTTGTATGTGTGTGTTTTTAAACTGATGAATGGAATAGATGTTAGTGATTTTTCTTTGGACTTAGATGTGAGTGGAAAAACATACTAATACTCACTAATCTTCTAAGCCTAGTGAGAACTGAGCATATTTTATAATCTTATTCCTCATTAAGAAAATTTCATTTACTACTTTTAAAATCTTAGAAACTCTTCCTTTTTGAGAGGGATGGAAGTTGGTCATTTCCGAAGTAGGCGACAGCTGTACATGGCTGAAAGTGGATTGAAGTCAGAGGGGGAGTTAGTGCTATAGGAAGGCATAGGGTGCTCATATTTAATGTAAACGACCATCTTTATGGTTCTAATGCACAGTATATGATGTAGAATAGAAAAGATGGGACATTGGGTAGGGTCTACTCCTAAGAATAGTTCGCAAAACTTTCCCACCATCTTTAATCGTCCTGTAGAATTCATTAGATATGACACTTCATGCAGTGAAAAAAAAAAAAAAGTAAAAACATGACTCAGAACAGGATACCCAAAGTTCTCATCGACATGTCTGAAAAATCAAATAAAGCTTATTTCTGAACAGCGGTGCTGGGACCATTTGGTTCAATGGCTCTCAGCACCCCACTGGACAGACTGTAACCCCTATATCTGATGGAAACCACTTCAAGGCAGGGGGTGGGGGAGCAAGTTCCAGCACCTATGTTTCTGAAAGACACTCATTGAATCACAATATGTAAAATCAAGAAACTCTGCCCTCATGTGTTTGTGATGTTTCTTCTCATGAATGTCCTCGTGGCTTCTGAATTACTTCATCTTTTGACCATGCCTTAATGAACTCATAACCCTGATTAATTAGCAAGCAGTGAGGTTGTCTGCCTTTGCTGGTCCCAGGCATACAATCAGAAAGATGACTACTGGTGAAAGTAACAAAGAAATTCAGTCATTGCCTCTCTTATCACCACAGTGGGGTGGAGAATGTTATTGTAATAACAGACAATATTGTATTGCATTAAGGTAAAAGGGTTCAATATACAATGTCTCCCCTTTAAAAAGTTCATTATTTAACAGCTGTTCCCACACAAGGATTTACCTGTTTAAGGGAGACCTGTATCTCAGATGCCACTGAGGGAAAATGTTGGCATAAACTTGCTTTTTAAAGGCAACTGCTGTAGCTACACTGTAGTTAGCTTGAGGGCTTGTCTACATGGGAATGTTCTACCGCTCTAAGCTACAATGTGAATTTAAACCGATACGGTTATCCGCTCCACTGTGGAGAAACTTATTCTGGAATGAGTGGGTGAACCAAAAAAAGTCACTCTTATTCCAGAAGAAGAGTGTCTGCACAGGGAGTTATACTGGTTTAACTCTTGTGATTTAATTACACTGGTAAAACTTCCTGTGTAGACAAGTCAGCTCTTTACTTGCCATTTGAGATATGATGTAACAGTTTGTTTGCACAGCAGAGCTCAAGCTCTCCGCATCCAGCTACACCAAACAATACAATGGCCAGCAACGAACCAGACCAGGGAAGTGAAGTGAAGGCATTTTACTGTCACTGTTCTGCCTGCTGGTTTTAAATCTCCAGCTCTTCTCCCAGGTTCTTGCTCTCTGCTGGTCTGATGCTGTCCGTGTGGTTCCAGTGGGCACCTCTCCAGAAACGGAAAGTTTTTACCAATATTGTTCAGAGAACAAGCTAGAAATAAGAGCAAGCATTAATTTTCTGGCATCAGGATTAGAAACATGTGACCAGGTGCCAGTGTAAAGAGCCCTCCTCTGATCTAAAGCTGGCCACATACCTAGCTTACCGAGACCAAAGGAATGCGCACACAGTCAGATTTCTGTTAACGTGCATGGGATAAATATTCTGTCCTCCAGCAGTGTGGCATTTGCCAGGAGTTGAAAGTTGCATTAGCTATGCTTCAGTGGGGCTTAGAAATGGTATGTCCTAGCAACAGACAAAATAAGTGTTGTCAACCACTACATTTTTACTTTATTCATTTAAGTGGCACTGTGGGGTGCCCTGGAATGAATCCTCTCTGTGGCCATATTAATGCACTCATTGCAGAGCATTTGCATTTAAGATGAATAACTGAAATATCCTTTGATGACCACGGAGAGGCAACCGATGGTGGGCATGAGTTCAGAGCTAACCAGTCACAGAAGTTAAATCTGCCAAAGGGCAGCATTAAATCATACTAGAATATTTTTGTTCCTGTTTGTTCACTTTCTGGAAGAGGAAATCTATGTAAGTTTCTCACTTTGGGCATTTCCACCCATTTTTGTGTCTGTTTCCTGATTCCTGTAGAAGAAGTTCATCTGCTTTCCTTACGTAGCTCTATGCTCAACATCAATTGTTTTTCTCAACTTTTTTTTGGAGTTTGTTTTGACCAGAGATAATGGCAATGAGGAGAAGCTTTTCAGTGCCATCATTTCACAGTCACAAAAGCAATGGCCTCTTCTCGTCAGCCATCCCACTAAAGTTTGGACAAGATATAGCTTCAAATAAAATATGTCAGCAACAAGCTGAAATCAGCTTTCAGGTTAAAAAAAGGGATCCATCTTATGTTCAGTAAATATTATCATATCCTAGGATGGTTCTAGACATCCGCACAATAATCAGTATATTTGAACATAGTATTATTATTTGTATTACTGTAGCGCCTAGACGTTTCAGCTGAGATCAGGGTCCCATTGTGCTGGGCACTGTAAGAGACAGTACCTGCCAGGAAGGGGGTGAGAGTGGAAATATTATTATCCCCATTGAATGGCTGGGGAACTGAGGCACGGAGAGGCTAAGTGACTTGCCCAGGATCACAGAGGGAGTTGGTGGCAGAGCTGGGAATGGAACCAATCCCAAAGATCATCCTTTCTCTCCATCTAATAATTGATCACGTTTGCTGTTGCAGCTCCTAGCTCTGCTTTTTTTCAGTGAAGTCCTCTCGGTTAGAAAGGTAGGACAATGTTATTGGGAGCCATCTCTGCTGTGACCCTGAATCTCTTCTCCGAATCAGTGATCCTAGATTTATTGGTAGTGGGTGGAGGAGAGATGTATCCTTTAGAAGCTCAGCTGAAATTCTTGTCCTGGTTCTTTCAGGAATGGGCCCTCCTCAGAAAGGCGCAAACAAAGGAGCACCAGATCCAGTGTAAGTACACAGCTATATCCTGGGCCTTTAAAATATCTTCTTGTCCTACAGGAAGGAAGTGGGTTGTTGCTTTGTTTTGTTTTTACAGGAACTGAGTGTTATTCTGTGGCATTCACCCTGCAGGGCATGAGGAATTAAAGAGCCATGAATGGCTGTTAATCACTCCAGGGAGTCAAGAATACCGCAAAATTGAAAGATTGATTGAGGGAGGCAAGTCAAAAAGACAATGACTAGAAGATATAGAGAGGCAAAAGGCCTCTCTATACCAACTAATAACAGCAAACAGCACATCCCCAATTGAACATGCACTCCCCAAATCCAAACGTTCTGAAGACCTCCACGGCACCCTTATCAGCGAAGTGCACCCCATTTAAAATTGGCAACTCCAGACCTGTAAGAACTTATTGCATCTCTTATAAGTTTCAGGCACCATTTCCCCTCTCTTCTCCTAACATATTAATGCACAAAATGGCTCCATACCACAGGACTCCCCCAAACACATGCTTTTCCAGAATGGCAGAATATACTTTTTGAGTGTTACAAGAGATAACCAAATTCTATTCCATGAGGTGAAAATACAACATACACTGCACACCAGTGTTAGCAGCATAATGTGCTACAAATAATCAATATAAACCTTGCTTCCCAGAGGAGCATGTTTGTTATTTATCTAAAAGGGAGGCAGAGATTAGGGCAGGGGTCAGCAACCTTTCAGAAGTGGGGTGGGTATTCACTCTTGTTTAAGGTGTTGCATGCCAGTAACTCATTTTAACATTTTTAGAAGGCTTTTTCTACAAGTCTTTAACATAGAACTAAACTATTCTTGTCATCTAAAGGAAATAAGGTTTCTAAAACGTTTAAGAAGTTTCATTTAAAATTAAAATTAAAATGCAGAGCCTCCCAGACCAGTGGCCAGGACCCGGACAGAGTGAGCGCCACTGAAAATCAGCCGCATGCCATAGGTTGCCTACCCCTGGATTAGGGTCTAGGAATGGGAACCAAAGCTCCTGGGTGCTTTTTCTAACTGTGTCACAGAGTTACTTCATAACCTAGAAAAAGTCACTTACCTTCTCTCTGTCTCAGTTCCCTATCAATACAATAGGTATAAGAAATACCTCCCTCACAGGGGTATTGTGAGGTGAGGTGAAGTTAAACGATGAGCTCTTTGGATGGACGGTGTCATAGAGGAAAAACATCAATGCTGTTTCTGTACTCTTATAATACCAAAAATGTCTTACAGAAGTTAACCTTCTAACCATAATTCTGTAGAGGCTATTTGATATCATCAGCCAAGTAAAAAAATCTATCTAGCAGATACAGTATTGCCTCAAAAATTATTGTAGTACATAGTTCCTTGGATTGGTAACTATCAGTGTTGTTTGCAAACATACTGTGGGCTTGACAAATACCCTTATTTTTTTTAACAGATTAACATATCAGTGCTTTAAACATGGTCAAGGAAAACAAATATACAGCACATTCACAGCCAGGCTCACAGTCTCGGAATAGGGCCTTTTAATTAATAGCCTTCCAATTAATTTAATCACTAGTAATTTTGTGTGTAATCTCCACTGGAACCAAACTATTATTTTTAGTACGAGAACTTCTATTCTTTAATTTTGATCAGTTTTAATCCCTTCACTATAAGTAAATCCCTCCCTAGCTATTCAAATTGTCATTTTTTTTCTAGAAAGAAGCAGCTAAAATTCTGAACGAGAGAGAATCAAACTGGCCTAAGACAATCCCCCAACAGTAAACCGAACACAACTCTTAGCTGTACTTTTTAACATTGCTATTGACATTATTTTAAGATGCTATTGTGTGCTTTGCAAACTGTGGTATGCCCCCTTCTGGTCACATTAATAACATGATTAACTACTGTACTTGCTTCGATCAAAGGCACCAACTGTAATGAAATAAGAAGGCAGTATCATAGTACTAGTGAAAATGTTTGAAAATGTCTCATAACATCTAGAGTAATTGGGGAATCCTGACAAGCAGGTAAACTTGGTTACTGCATGATTAGGTTGCTGTTTGTGTGTAACAATGACCACCCTCCTGCTTTTCCCTAGCTACGTGTGCCTCCAGTCTCTTCCCAGGCCCGACTGCCTCTGATGACTATGTCTATATTTTTGAATACAGTAAAATAAATGACCAGCAGCAGTAACACTTTTAAAAAGCAGCTGGTTTTCAGTATGATTCCAGTTCTTTAGCCTTTGCTGTTGCTTCTCCTGCACAAAGCTGTTTCTTTCCCAGTCTGTTTTCACATGAAAAATGTGACACACACCCAGAACCTCCTTAATTCTTATTTAAATACATTTGTCCCAACTCACTAGATTATGGCACTTCCAATAGTACTCTGGCACTTCTCTTCACTCAACTAGTTTTAGGGCAAACGAGTCAGTGGCAAACTGCAGAACTACTGGTTTGGGAGCAGCATAAAGGATAACCATTCAGCACCAGATTCAGAAGTCATTGCCCTCAAAGTTCATTTAACTCACATTGTTTGATCAATACAACACACCTTGATTTCATATTGCATTCGGAACAAGCCGTATGTCCAAATGCTTTACAGAATTAAACTTCACCCTGCGTAGGACACAGTGGAGAATTTTGTTAACCTTCTCTTTTAAAGCCATCGTGTTATCTTCAAAAACAATCCATACCCAAAATCCTACCCCAAAAGGGAGAAGTGTCAGAATCCAGGGAGTTCACGAGGGAGCTTGCTCTTGATTTTATGTGGAAAGCAGCTCAATACTGCAGTGATGGGCAGCAGTATAAAATCCTTAGATTTTATATTAAAAATAAGAAAAACACCTTTTGCCAAAATCAGACCCAAGCAGCTTTGAAGGAGGTCTAAAGTGTTAAACACCAGGCGAAAACGGAGGAGACTATTTTCTTGTATGATAAGCCCAGCCATTGCATCCAAGAGAACCACAGAAAACACAAGGAGAGGAAGTCTGAGACAGCTTGGCATCATTACCAGACTTATTGAATCATAGGGGGATTGCTACTTCAAAGGATTACTCAGTGACCTGAGACTGGCTACATCCTCTTTTTGTTCTAAATGAAACTGTTGTGGTCCTGTAGTGACCAAAAAAGTGCTTATCTGCTACCTTACAATAAGGGGGATCATAATGGATGTTGTTCCTGGGATGCTAAGAATGTGTTCAAAAAACTATTTCCTACATCTTAGATAAATAGGAGCCTGACAGCAAACAATAAACCAGTCTGGTTTCTAAAAGCAGATGTTTGTCCTCTTTTCCCACCGCCTCTTTTACGCCCATCCTTTTAAAACTGCATCTTGCAAGATTATTCCAAAGAGCAACACAGTAATGAAAACAAATGGACGCTAACTCCCTCCATTGATTAAAGCAGTTGCTCACCCTACAGTCCTCAGGAGGTTGTAGTTACTGTGGATCTCACTGGAGGTGGGCATGTATCTCATGTCAGTGAGATTGGATTTCTTTTTTTAAATAACCTTTGTGGTTGGAGCCATACATGCAGCCTGTGCCTTTGTGTGGCATGTGAGGGCCAAGGCCACAGAGGGGGGAGCAGCTGTGACCCTCCCTTAGTTCCCTTGCAATTAGAAATCCATGGTAGGTGAAGACTCCAACATGCAGGGATGGAGAATAGGTCATGGGACTCGCACTGACTACATCTCAAAGAATTACCCTTCAGTAACTGGGGTCAGCACAGCTCCCATTGTAGGTGACTGAAAGATCTTATTCCCACTGCCGTGAGGAGACGCTGGGTTTCATTTGCAACAGTTCAAATGTGATTGCAGTACTGCTCCCCCAAACTTGGTGTTTGGCCTTGTAGCCACGTCCAAAGCATAGTGTGCGGCAAAGGACAGTGTATTAGTCCACCCCATCACATTGCAGATCTCTGACATGGGCAGGTATTGAAGTAGGTAAGAAGTTGCTTGCAGTATGGTGGGGCGAGCCTTGATGTATTGTGTGATCCATTCTGGGATGGTGTGGTGTGACATCAGGGCAAACTAGAGCCAAAGAGTTGGAAGTGCAGTTTGAAAGTTTAGTTCTGTTAATGTAATAAAGCAAGGTCTTGGCTACATCTTGTGTGTGTAATTTCCTTTCTCCTAGAGCTGTCCTAGGGAACCTGTGGCCCATCAGGGTAATCCCCTGGCAGGCTGCCAGACCATTCATTTACATTTGCACAGCCATGCGCAGCTCCCGGTAGCCACAGTTCACTATTCCTGGCCAATGGCCCATGGGGGCTGGCCTGAGCTCTTAGGGAGGCATGCCCCCATTTGGGGACCACTGGCTTAGGGCCTCTGATAAAGAGGTCCCTTTCTGCATTATTGCAGATTGCTAGATTCATTGCAAAGTGACCGAGAGCCTGGGATTAGGGCCTGTAGCTCGTTCCTGCAGAGGTGGAGAGTACGGGCCTTTGCAAGTTTTGCACTTGCCCTTGAAGAATTCTTCATCAGCAAAACCAGGCCAGTTGACAGGACTATCAATCCTACAAGTGAGCAGGACCTTTGAGTACAGTGCCCTATAGTAACACCCTGTATCAGATGCAACTTCTGAACTACACACGGGAGGTTTTGCTGCAGGACTACCACTTGGTTTGGAGGGAGAACCCTTAACAGTTGGAGGTTTTAAAGTCTCCCCAGTTGAGATGTATTATTAACATAGATCATTTAAAACCAATTTGAACTCCTTCTTGAGTAATAGACTCCAAGCTGAGAACCTCAAAAATTCAGGCCAGAGGCACCTTGTCTCCTTGACACATTAAGCTGCTAAACAACTGTGAGAGGGTGTTCACCCCCACCCTAGCCTAGGTGTTAATGAGGCTGAATATGGGACAATTCCAATCAGCTGTGTCCTGATTAAGTGGTCTAAGAAACCTCTGACTGATGATGGAGCCCAGCTACGAATGAACAGGCAGGGCTAGGATAAAGCCAGAAGCAGAAGGCTGCAGCCCCTCTCTGGGCATTAGAGAGGGAGGGAAGGAAGTCAGTCTAGGAGGAGAGGGTATAGGAAAAAGGCTCAGGGAATAGCAGCAAGGTTTAAAACTTTGGCCACTGATTAGAGGATCCGTGAGCTGGAACTCGGAGTAGAGGCAGGCCTGGGCTACCCTACCAGCCACTGGGCAAGTGTTTTCACTACACAGCCAGCGCCTGAGTTAGTTTCCATGGAGAAACGGCTACCCTGGAAGGGAGAAAAGCACACAGTGACCTGGCCAGAGGGCCAAGTCATGAAGAGGGAACACCCCAAACTGCAGAAAGAAGCTGTAGATGTGCAAACAAGCGACAACAGGGGCTCTAGCCCCAGAAAATGCTAATTGCCAGAAGAGGCACCATTACAAAAGTACGTACTCCGCTGTTACAGACAGAAAAGGACTATTTTTTGGTGGCTGCTAGAGATTAAAGTGGCATAAAAGTGAATATCCACCCAGTCTAAAAGCCCTTTCTCAAGACACAGGTGGAGTATTTATATTTAAAGAGGAAAAATGCAAAATTATTATTGACACTGGCTGTATAAATGTCCTGGAAACCAAGACGCTTTTCTTAAAATAACCTTACCAAATAGCTCTAAAGCAGGGGTCTCAAACTCAAATGACCACGAGGGCCGCATGAGGACTAGTGCACTGGCTCAAGGGCCGCACCACTGACACACACACACACCCTCGCTGCCCCGGTTGTGCCCCCACTCAACCCCTTCCATGAGGACTAGTGCACTGGCCCGAGGGCCGCACCACTGACCCCGTCCTTGCTGCCCCGGCTCCACCCCCACTCCACCCCTTCCAAGAGGTCCCACCCCTGCCCCACCTCCTCCTCTGAGCAGGCAGCTCCTCTTTCCCTCCTGGAAAGCACTAGGCACCGCCAACAGCTGTTTGGCAAACAAAGCAAGAGCAATCTAGGAAGTCCAGAGCTAGAAACACACGCGGCTCAGCCAGGCAGCAAAGAAGCCTCCACTTCTGGCCCCTCCATCCTGCAAACTGCTATGGGGGGAGAGGGGGGCGCCAGGAAGCTTGGCGGGCCGCAGGGAAGGGCTTTGCGGGCCGCATGTGGCCCCCGGGCCGCATGTTTGAGACCCCTGCTCTAAAGCAAGATTTTTTTTTAGCTTGTACTCTAAAGGCAAAGTAATCAATGGTTGCAAAAGCTTAGGTAAGAGAAGCAATGCAGCTGTACTATCCACTTTGGATAGTAACTTCATAAAAGGATTATGCAACTTTAATATAAAATTACTTCTTTATGAAGTTGCCAGGAAGGGTGTAGGTGGATGATATTCTTTCAGGAAGAGGATCCCTCATTTTTGCCTTTACATGACCAACGGATTGGTGGTCAGCTCTACAAGAAAGAGAACAATTTGCATCTGCAAACCAGTGGACATGAAGCAGATGATTCCAGACACAACAGATTTTTTTTTGTCCCAATACTGCAGGGATATTTGCTCAAGTAAACCTACACAGGGCCCCATACACTTCATTAAGGCGCTGAGAGCAAAGGAATCGACCCACACAGCTCTCACTGGGGGATTGAGACCTTAGACTTTCTGAAAAATATTTAAACATTAAATAGGCTGGTTAGTGCTTACAAACACATTTTAGTTTAGTTAGTGCCCAACTCTTCTCCCTTCAGTGTTTCTACACTACTCAGCAGGGGGATTCATTTGTCTTATGCACAGCAAGACTAGATTTCCCAGTGAAGTCTGTAGCACCAACTATTGACATTTTCACATCCAACTATCTTCCATACAAATAGTATAGGAAAGTTTGTTTAAACATACAGAATGTTGCCAAGAAGAAGATATTTAAGCACAGGCTTTTGTCCAAGATCCCACATTTAAAATTCAGTATTTGAATAAGAAAGTGAGGTGCATACACACACGTCCTCAAATCAGAAAAGGGATAACAAAATAAAGATGATCCACTTCTTAAAGTGGGGCTTTGCCCTAAGAACTTGAGTAGGCCATGTCCAGTTAACAAGTCACATCCAGATTAACTTTAGGGTCCTGTGTATAATTATGTAGTCTGAGACAGAATACCCAGAAGGCTGCTTAATCAGATCTACACTGACATTTGCAAGTATTTTGACTAGTGGACTTTCTTTCAATAACTACAGCTAACCCCTGACCATTCTGAGAAGTATGGAGGAGAATACAGAAAATAAAGGTACTCCACATATGTAGTACACTATTTGTTTTCCTTACACCCTTTGGAGGTCTATAGCTGGGGCTGAGTTAAGGAAAAGATACTGCAAATGTTAATAGCTTTAGAGTACAAATTATTCAATATTGGTTCATAACTGGATGTCTATATGCTGGTCACGCATATGCAATTTATTCTAAAGTGTATATCTTTAAAAGGTGGTGGTTTTACATACAGCTAGTTGTGTGAAACACATCTGAGTGTCTGAGATATTCATTATCAAACAAGTGGACAGTATCTAAACATAGTTTTAGTGAGCAGTAGAAGAGTGGAGAACAGCCAGGCCATTTAAAAAAAAAAAATGCTGTAACAAAATTGAATAGTTGTGCATTTGTTTTATGAAGATTACATTCTACAAAAGGCCAGCATTTTATGACTCCCCACTAACAAAAACAGAAATCCTGAATACAATCACTTGTACAGAATATTCAGCCAAAAAAAAACCGCAATAGCTGTGTTCTCAGCTATAAGAAAGCATGCAGAAGCTTTATTGTTTTGTTACCCCTTGTGCAGATTTCTAAGTCATAGTACCAATAAACACATGGTATAATGAAATTGGGGTAATAAGTTGTACTTTCACAGACATTGATTAATACTTTGTAAAACTTCAAAAACAGCCTTGCAAAGTATTAACATGAATAAAAATTCATTAAGTTAAAGCAATCCAAGATACAGCCAAAATACAAGAAATAGCACTGTACATATACAAATAATGTTAACATTGAATACTGTAGAGCTCATTTAAAAATGGCACCACTGGACAATATTTTACAATATGCACATTTATTTGAGGCAGGGAAACTAATGTTCCACAGGTGAAGTGATACAGATAAGTGCCTCTATTGGCCATTTATGGAACTTAGTACAATTTAAAACAAGCACTTGAAAAGTAAAATGCTATGTAGGACAGGTCTATTGGAAACTAAACATCTTTAGAGTGGAAAAAATATGGTGCTCCCTCCCCATTCTTAGCCAGACAGTATTGCCAGAGACTGTGCTCACGTTTAAAGCACACTTACTTTAAATTCAGTGCTATTTTCTTTCAGAAATCAGAAGTTGTACTTTTAGATAACAAGCATTTGTGTTACCTTACAAACATTCAAAACTGGAAGCTTATGATTCTGGCAGACAATGTTGCATATTAAATAGAAGCCAACCAGCAATTATTATGGAACATAAAAAACCTTATTCAATCATAAAAAAATACTATAATTCATCACCACAGACTTTTTTTACATAGTTTATAAATAATAAATAACAGTAGATTACAAATGGATTTATTTTAGCCCAGTTAGGTCTTAAAAAGTATACTATTGTATTACCTCAGACTGACCAAGGTACTGTATCAAGACTACTACTCAAATGTAACTCCTTAAATGGTAAGCAGAGCTAGTATCCAATCCAACCTTAAAGCCTTTCCCTGGAAATTAAAGTTAATTTAGTTGCCTACCCTCTGTAAGGCAGACAAAGGCATAAAGCTATACAGCAGCTGTGACGGGAACACATGCACTGCTATCTTACAGAATTGGGACTCTCCATAGCACCTCCCAATGGAAGAAACACCTTGAAAAAGAGCAAGCAGTAAGAGAAAGCAGCACTGAAGACAGCATCTGGTAAGCACCCTACAAAGGTCTTTTGCCCACCCACCAGTTTTACATTCCTTAACTTTAACAATGTCCCCTAAGGCACAAAAATCCCTATGGCTTCAATGCCACAGGAGACATTGATGGCACCATGCACATTCTTCTTTACTCAGTAGTTAAAGTAACTTCATTACTTACACCATGCCTTTTAGATCAAGGCAGGGATTATTTCTCCTTGGCCAAATATCTATGAATATTTACTATATTCCATAGAGTCTACTGGATGAAGGGTGAGGGGAGAGAACTATGCAGTCATGTTAACCATGTTTCACAGGGTATTTGTATTTCCCCTATTGATAAATATACTAATCACCCTAGAAGTCTCTGCATTTTGCTTTAAACACAACTTCCAGAACCATAGTGTTCAACTGCAATGAAGCAATTAACAGTAGCACTAGAGACAGCCAAGCATTTCTTCCCCTTCTGTTGGAGGAATGACTGGGGATAGCTGCAACTACACAGTGGGGAGAATCATTTTAATTTGAGTTAGTGGGAAAAATTATATATTTATCCCAACCAGAAATTGTGTTTATGAAATAAAAATCTATTTACTACTAAAAACGAATCTGTCAAAGAATAAATGAGTATTTCCAAACATCTCTGCAACCACCACATATTTCTCCAAAGTGACCATGACAGTAACAGTACACAGTATTTTCCTAGAAATAATAACACTAATATTGTAAAAAGATGCCTATTCAGGAATCAACAGTTTTTTTCTTTAAAACAAACAAGAGTTAGTATAAACTGAACAGACATCTTGTTTGTAAAATAATCAAAACCAGACATTAAGATGGTCTAAAGTGTCCATTAAGGCTAAATGGAAACCACTAGGAAGAGTTGTCAAGAAATAAGATTACATTAATTTTTCCATTAGTATTTTAATCCTGTTAATGATTCTCAAGGATCGGAGTTCTTCATTTCTCTGTACAAAGGTACAGCAAGGAAACAGCACAGCCAAACACTGAGTCAGAACTGATTAAGTCACTTAGGTGAGAGATCATCCATCAAAATAAATGAAGAGCATGAGTTTGAGCATGTTACTGGAGATTCTGTGGTAATGCTACCTTTAGCCAGTGAATCAGAGGAAGAACCAATACTGCTGCTACTCCTATCGAGAATATCTGAAGACAAACTGGAGACAAAGGAAAATGGTTACTTAAGAACATGTGAACTACAAACTGGCATACCAAGTCAATGCACTTAAAAAAAATAATAATGTAGGAGAGACATACTACCACTCAGCCTTTACTGCAAGACTGGCAGCCCTGAAGACTCCTTATTTTCCTCTAGCATGTTATGGATACATTCATGCTCCTTAAGGGAAAGAGGAGCAGAATTTTTTTTTTTTTTTTAAACATGCATTATAAATTGACACCAACTTCAACCAGCTGTAGAATAGAAAAGTCAGTTAACAGAAGTAGTGCCTTTAACAATTACAAGGAAAATAAGGTGCGGGGGTTTCTGATCAAGATTCCAAGGATACAGCTATTTTGATGCCACGGATTAGCCAGGTTGCTCTCAAATACATCATTTAAAGCGGGATCTTGCAAAATTGTCCCGTCCCCCCCCAAGAAAATTCTCCCACACTTGGATTTTAAAGGCTATCATGATTCCAGATTTTTATTTGCAAACTGGCACTTCATAACAGTTCAAAAATGACAATTCTCACTAATTGTAGGTGACTTTCCAATTCTACAAGACTCAGGAAGGAGTTTGTTATTTTAGAACCACTTAATTTATCTGATGTGTCTCCTTGGAAAGAGAAGACTCAAGAGAGACAAGTCATCTTCCTGTTTCTATAAAACAGACAGAGAGATACATCAAATTAAGATGTGAGTGACATCAATATAATCTTAACTGTGGAATATCATAAGAATTTGGCTTCATGTCAACTATTGACCTATGGGGATGCCCAGGAGATATGTGATACTGTAATTCCACAAATATTCTGCTCACTATACCATTCTGGAACAGCAGGGCACCTAAGAAGTGATGCAGACAGCAAATTATAGTCAATATTGAGTGATTTCTGCTTTGAGGGAAAGTAAGGACACCACAGAACAATTTAATTTACTATGAAGCATCTGACTTGTGAGCAGCAAGGATTCCCTGCCTATTCCAGGTGTCAAACAGGTTTTTGTGAGATGCTTAGATGTGACCAAGAAGAGTGAATCACTTATGGGCAGCTCATCAAATCAGCCAAACAGCAAGCAAGAAAACTTTAATTCCAGAGAGTTGGGGAACCTTTATTATTGGTGTGATGAAATGCCAGGTATAGTTTCTACTAGTCTGCAAATGCAAAAATTATTTAGCACAAGTTAAAATTCCCCTGAAAAACCAAAGTGCTGAAGATATCTAAATGACCTCTGCTTTGGCGTTTCGGTGTTTATAATACAATATTTTACCATGAACTGAAATCTGTCAGGTGTGTAACATCAGGAGAAAGCATGTTGGTAGTTCCTTGGAAAAGTCTCTTTGGCTGACTTTCAGTTTCCATTTCACCTGAGAAAAGTAATTAACAGTCAAACTTGTTTGGCTCTGTGAAATATCTTCAGGCGAGTAACTTCAAAGTTCTTTCTATCCAAGACTTTTTTGGGTGTCCCATATAGTAAGTAATTACATGCACATCATCTTGCACTGTGATCTTGTCAGATCTGTAATTCAACTAGGACTCTTACCAAGCTCTGACCTAATACCCCTAAAGTTACAGGAACAGATTTGATTATTCAGTCCAACCTTTAAGTCTGTACTGAACTAATGCTTCAACATTGTTTAAGGGACCCGATGTTACTGAAAGTGCCATAAAACAAAGATTCTGGTCACTAAGATCTCACAGCACTTTTCATAATAGTCAGGATCTAGATCCAGTATCTTGCCAAATTCAAACCCTAATTTTATTCTACCTATATCAACTCCTTTTGCAGTTTTATTTACCTACTGTATTCTTCATTCCCTGCCCTGAAGTAATGTGTAGTGTTGCTCTGTGCTATTAAATAGGTGCTGGCTTCCAACTCAGAAGTGAGCACTCTGCAGTGTTTGTTGAAATGTTGAATAGCAGTTTGCCTCTTGTGCAGTATCTTTTAAAATATTGAGTATTTGTCAGATGTTAAGCTTAAATTGTTATATATTTAGAATTATATAGCTTGTATATGCTTTTTAACATGTAACATGTTTCTAAAAGCAATAAAAATGTCAAAGTGATTTAAAAAGGACATGTTTTTATAGCCAGCTATATAACTTGTTTGAAACTGGGTTGCTACATGGACCATTTTCCTGCCTTAGTAACTGGAAATAAATGAACTTGGAGCTTCTGGCCATCTGCACATCAT
The DNA here is from genome assembly GCA_032164245.1 of Sternotherus odoratus. Lineage (NCBI taxonomy): Eukaryota > Metazoa > Chordata > Testudines > Kinosternidae > Sternotherus > Sternotherus odoratus. The sequence continues at coordinate 82,336,831 of JAVMKO010000009.1, read as the reverse complement.
TCTCAAATTAATATTTAAGAGCAAGCAATCACTCCCATTTTGTTCACTTAAAAAAAAAATCTATTGTCACAATATCAGGAACTTTTGAGAACTTTAAACAGCATGTGTCCCTTTTGAACCCAAGAATGCCCTCCTGGATATTAAGACCAATACTGGCAAGCATGAAAACACACTCACAAAGCCTAACAAAAAACATTTGGCACAATACGTGATCACATCTGCTTCCTCACTGTGAGACAGATTACAACCTCACCCCTATGTAAACCTGTGACTTCTTTGGGATTCTAAGTGTGAAAGGCAGAATTGGGTCCCATATATTTAGTATATTATACCAGTGGCGGGCAACGCGTGCCCCATCAGGGTAATCCACTGGTGGGCCATCAGAACCTTCATTTACATTTGCATGGCTGCCTGCAGTTCCCAGTGCCCATGGTTTGCTGATCCCAGCCAATGGGAGCTGCAGGAAGCAGCGTGGGTGCAACTGTAAGTGAATCGTCTGACAGCCCACCAGCGGATTACCCTGATGGGCCGCAGGCAGCCCATCGCGGTCTTATACTGTGGGATGATACCCATTTCATTGATCAGTTTCTCATACAAAGTTCAGTTACCTGATACTAAAGTATTTTTCAGTTTCTTTTTTATTACCAGGTTCATGAGATTTTTCAATCCAGTTTAATTTGCAGTCTACCAGCAAAAGTGTATTTGAAATCTGGGGATTACTTTTTCAGCTTCGAGTTAACTTATATCAGTTCTAGTGTCAGCTTGGGGAACTAATTGAAAGATTTCACATTAAAAACATACTATAAATGAACTTTGTGTACATAATGTAGGAGAAATACACTACCACTCAGCCTTTACTCCAAGACTGGCAGCCCTGAAAACTCATTTTCTGTAGCATGCAAGGAATATGTTCATTCTCCTTTGATGAAATAATGATGGCTTCCATTATGCAGACTGAAGCTAAAGAACACAGATGTAAAATACTCTGGATCCTCACACAAACTGAGAAGAAAAAGGTCAGACAACTCTTTCAAGACGTGAAATTCTACAGAAGGCCGCATAGTAACATGTATCATTTTTACCACTGGAAGATATTTTAACAGCTAGCATTTCACTGTTGTACACTAGAACAGTGCTCCCCAAACTTTTGTCACCCTCGGCACACCATAGCCTCTCCCAAAATTCCACGGCACACCACATACAAAAATTGGATAAAACACAAATATAATCTTCAAAATATCGTTTTGAAGAGTATAATAGTATAGGAATGTCAAACTGGGCATAACAGAATCCCAAACCTCCTTTCCTCCAACCCCCCAACTGACCCACCCAGCCAGGTCTCTCCCCCCCAAACCTCCTTTCCTCCAACCCCCCCCAACTGACCCACCCAGCCCGGTCTCTCCCCCACACCGCTTACCCCCGCTCCCAGCCCAGCCTCCCCCCCTCGCCCCCTTGCACACCGCTTACCCCCGCTCCCAGTCCAGCCTCCCCCCAACGCCCCCTTGCACACCGCTTACCCCCGCTCCCAGCCCAGCCTCCCCCCAACGCCCCCTTGCACACCGCTTACCCCCGCTCCCAGCCCAGCCTCCCCCCAACGCCCCCCTGCACACCGCTTCCCCCCGCTCCCAGCCCAGCCTCCCCCCAATGCCCCCTTGCACACCGCTCCCCCCCCCGCGCTTACTTGTTCGCTGGGTCACGCTGCTGTGACCCGACTCCAGCGAGGGAAGGAGAAGAGCGACATGCACCCCAGCCTCGCGGTCAGAGCAGCGCCGCGCCACACCGCCTCCCCCGCCCCCCAGCCTCGCGGTCAGAGCAGCGCCGCGCCACACCGCCTCCCCCGCCCCCCGGTCAGAGCAGGGCCGCGCCACACCGCCTCCCCCGCCCCCCAGCCTCGCGGTCAGAGCAGGGCCGCGCCACACCGCCTCCCCCGCCCCCCAGCCTCGCGGTCAGAGCTTCTGCCGCGGCACACTTGGCATGGCCTCACGGCACACCAGTGTGCCGCGGCACACCGGTTGGGGAGCACTGCACTAGAACACTTTGATATGCCCAGTCTTTCCTATTAGGGTTGTTTCAGTATGTGGCTATGACTATACATGTTACCATGTAATAAATGCAGACTAAGGACCATTATGCAATAAGAGTTTAAAATTAAAGAAACAAGTATTATGTATTTCAGGAGGATATGAAGGAATTAGGTATATTTAGAGTGACATTTATGATTAAAGACTATTCATAATTAAGGCTACGATTTTGTCATGGATAGTTTTAGTAAAAGTCAGGGGCAGTCATGGGCAAAAAAGAAATTCACAAAATCTGTGACCTGTCCCTGACTTTTACTAAAACTATCCATAACAAAATGGAGATCTGCATCTGTAGGTCTGCACACCACCTAAAGTGGGGCAGCTAGGCAGCAGCTAGGGTCCCCCGCGGCACCTGCCAGAGGCCACAGGGGCACCCAACAGCTCCCTGCCCCTGCAGGGGACCCTGCAGCTCCTAACCACCAGAGGTTAAAGGCACAGAGGTCGCTGGAAGTCACACATTCCAGGACTTCAGCGACAAAATTGTACCCTTATTCAGAATTAAAACTGGTTTGTGTTTCCAGTAGAAGAGCAAACTCACATTTCTACTTTATCTGCGAGACCTACTCCAAAAAGCACCAAAATGGAGTGGGGAATGGGAAAGCAGGCTCCTGTTTGACCTTTATTTGTAATGTGATTTAGCTTGGAGTGATCCACTCTAATGTACTTTGAATTCTTAAATTCAGTGAGTTTCACTATGGGTGCTAAAAGTTTCTTCGTATTTAATATTGCAACTCAGTTTCTCTTAGAATCTGATTTTGGTTTTTTGTGCATGCGCTCTCTAAAATCCATAAAGGAATATTCTTCCCCTTGAAGCTAGATAAGTAGTATCTGCAGCAAAGGTAGGATCCCCCAACTCAAATGTGAAATAAACTGGACCGGATATCTGACAGATTAGAAGTAGGTCAATTTATTTTGCCACTTTTTTTTTTTTTTTTTTTTAAAGAGACAACCAACTTCACAATTTCATAAATATACTCTTAAGGAGAATAAAAGGAGAAGTCACTGGTGTGTTTTAGTAAGGAAATTGATGGGGGTTGGATGGAGACTACTTGCCACATAAGCATTGGTAAATAGTATTTTTAAAATCCCTCAGTTTAATACAGTGTCCATTAATAATATGGAGAATTTATCTAAATTTTACTTCAACTGCCATACTTCTTGTTAAGAAAAGCAGTTTTTTCAAGGGAAAAAACACTATCATGTATTCTATGCTACTTCCATCCCTCTAATTCTCAAAATAGTCATCTTTTGAACTTTCATAGTACAGAACAAAACATTGGGTACAAAATTTCAAAGATATTCAGTAAACCTATAAAAGGGAATACTTCTATAATCAGAATAAACTTTTGAAATGTACCACTATACAATGCATATCCTTGAGAACATCATTTATGGAAGCCAGATATATTTCTAGTATAACAAAGATGGTTAAATACAGAAGGAGCCACAGTACTATACTAATCCCAGAATACAGGGCAGACACCAAATTTTAATAACTATTTAAATCAAACCAGAAACCTGGATTTAAATAATTAAGGACAGGCTGATTCTCATTAGTTGGTATCCACTGAACCATGGTGATCTGCAACTAAATATAGCTTTTTATATTAAATTTGGTGTTTCTTTTTGCTAACCAGAAGAATCCTCTATCTTTAAGAAATTATATAGCTGAATTTATTCAAAATTACATTTTATGCTAAAAATACATAATTCATAAATTTCTATTTACTAGATTAACTTTTTACTTGTGGTTTGTGTCAATATCTATTTGGCGAGAAATTTCAATTAAATTAAATGCATAAAAACAGCATTTTAAAAATAGACTACCGTAAAAAGTTTGCTATATAAGAGAAAAATAAAAAAACATGTTTTGTATTTAACACTAACTGATTTATTAAACCAAAGGAAGTATCTGTAGTTGAACTGATTGGTTTTGGTCGCCATATCCTGCAAGAATTTAGAACTAGTAGACCTCATGCTCTCTCACATTTTTTGTTCAGAGAGTGGAAGAGAAAAAGCAGGAAAGCTTGTTTCTCAACTCCCAACTGGTTTCTTAACTCTGAATGAAGTAGTAACTGAACTGGATGAAAATAAACTAAAAAGAAGAAAATATTCTCTCTATAGCCTCAGAAGAGCCAATCCAAACATAGCTTAAATACTGAAACACACTCTGGCTCCAGGTGCTTAACCGGACTTCCACCCATTCAGTGGTATAACAATCTTTAAAATGTGGCAGCAAACATGTACTGCTTAATAATTCTTGTGTTTAGTTTAAATATTAGAGTATAAAGTAGCCTAGTAAAACACAGGGTTGTCAATTTCAAGTTAATTTTAAATAGATTTTAAAAGACAAATTTTTAATAAAAAATTTAAATATATTTTGATCCACCCTGACAGAGAATCTAAAAAATCTTCACAGAAGGTGAAACATTAATCTTAGAATTAGGAATTTACAACTTCCTGCAGCTAAAAATGATACATTTTAAAAATCAGATGTAAATCAAAATCTAAGTGTAAAGTCAGATTTCTAAATTAATTTTGTTTTGTTTTACAACTGGAAGTCTGGATTGGCAAATTCCAATACATCATGGAGGAGTGTGCACTAGATCAGCGGTTCTCAAACTTTTGAGAACCGTGATCCTTTTTCCTGTTCCTCGACAGCGTGACGGACCCTGGTATGTCCGCTGAAAAGCCACCGAATTGAATTCTTCCGCATTGGGCGGCTATTTTCGGCGGACATGCTGAGCGCTTCCGAGAGCGCTCAGTATGTCCACCGAAAAGCCGCCGACTGTGGAACTAATCAATTTGGCGGCTTTTCAGTGGCGGCAGGAGTTCGCGACCCCCTTTGGAGCGCTTGGCAACCCCCCCGGAGGGTCATGACCCCCAGTTTGAGGAACCCCACACTATATTTTGAGGAAAAGGCTACTGCTTAGATTAGCATTAAGATTTAAAGGCAGAAAGTCTATTTAGTGACCACAATTCACAACAACACCTCTAAAATATTAAAAGTTTTTAAACATACCTTTCCTTTTAATGGGACCAAGAACACTGGGCCTGATGCAATTGATTGGACTCTGACTCCTCCTGCTAAAAGAGCCAATACTGGTATCAATAAATTCTAAAATGTTTAAACATGAACAAAATGTTTTACATACTAAACCAATATACAATTACACTTTAAAAAGTAAATTCCTGTTTTAAAACAGTTTTGTACAGTTCAATCACTTAGGCAATTGGGAGTTTGATACTGTAGTTAAACAGAAAAGTTAGCTTTTGAAAGGTGTTTTGTCTCAGAGAAAGATATTTACCATATGATCTTTGGTAGGTCATTTAATTTCTATTCACTTATGGAATGTCAGCCTCATTTTATCCATTTCTAAGTTAGATATAATACTGCTTGTATACATTTGAGGGTTTTTAAAAAGTTTGTCTGGTAAGCGCTGAGGTTCTCTATGAAGGACCCAGTGTAATCTAAATTTAAAGAAAATCCAAAGAATGCTAGCATTCATCTTCTTGTGCAGTAATATTTAAAGATTTTGGGGGTGTGGGGCAGTGGTCTAGTTTCTAATTTCAACATTAGGGCTTAAAAAAGCTTTCAATAGTTTGTCAACAGGTCATTTTTAAAGGAAACTTCAGCCACCTGAAGCAGGACAAGACTAGGACCATCCAGAAGTCACTTTATTAAGTGATTCCAGTTGAAATTACAAATGAAAATTTCTTCAAATCAATTTCCAGGCCTGAATTTTAACACTGAACCGTCTTAAACTGCCAGACTACTATTAAAATTAGGTTAGTATGCATTTGTTACTTTCAGACAAAATTGACTTACTTTGAGAATCGCCTTGTCGGACTAGGAATAGGACTTGGAGGTAATCCATTACTACTCACAAACATTTGTAAGGATGGTGAAAAACATTGCTGGGAAAAGAATTACACAGTAAAATACTTCTGCAACTTCCTTTTAAATAATCAATACTTTTTCCCGCCCCTGACAAAATTCCCAGTGAAAGTAACAAGGCCAACAATACAATCACTTTCTGGAAGCTTGACCGGGAAATTAAAACCAAATCTAAGAGGTCTGTAAAATTGTATTTACAAAATATTCTAAAAGCATCACTTGATTCAAATTAACAGTCAAAATTCTTCAAAAATAAAAACTTTGAAATCAAAAGTTAAGACGGAGAAAGCAGCATGTTATCCAAATAGGATTTGGTTCCTGTTCTTCCCTTACTTCTAAAAGGATCAGTACAGAGGTCTATATTAATCTTTAAACCACTCCTCTCCAAAAAAAACAACCCATGCTTATTTAAAATACTCCATATATTTTTCTCCCATTAAAAAAAAAAATTGTAACATGAATTTGTCAAGACAGAATGTGACTCTTTGCATCCACTGTGTGCTTCTGTAACAGACCTGAACTCAGCCCAAGAAGCTGCATGCACACTGATGTTAGTCAACTCAGTCAAGTTGTATTGGGAGGATTACAATGGTCTCAAAAGCAACCACTACTATACAAACATATTACCATCACGTACACCAGCACTGCTACAGCAGGTTTCTCCAACAGTAGTAAAAATACTGTCGCTGTTCCACACTAGCAATAGTGAGTGCTAACATTGGTTGAGCTTCCATGACACATGGAAGAATGTGATAACTTCAGTAAAGACAAGGGCAAGAAGTAAACACAGTTGCTGATTTCCACCTCAATCTCTATTTGCTTCTCACTGGAGAAAAAAGTGGTGCTGGGGGGAGAGTCTGTCTCCACTCCACCTTTCCCAGGTCTGCAATGAAGAGACCCAGGACCAATGCAGACTAAAGGGAAAGGGCCATCCATTTAAAACTTAACAAGGCCACAGTTGGAGCCTTTTTGGGAGGAAAGATTAGGAATTCAGCTACCCCAAGCTGTCATGATCACCATCTTTCCCATAACTCAGACCTATAAACTGTGGTCTTGGACTCCCTCCCTCTCTCTTCCTCCACACATATACAGCTTATATCCAAATCTTGCTGCTTCCTCCATAGTACTTCTAAGATCCATCCTTTTCTTTCTGTTTAGACAGCTTAAGATCTTGTCCAGGCCTTCATCTTTCAACTTGATTACCACAGCTGTCTCCCTAGCACCTTCCCTCCCCAAAGCACACAAAATGCAGCAGCTGAAGTCACTGAACATGGTGAAGGAATCAGGAAGTCAGCAGAAAGTAAGTTTTGGATATTGAGAAAAGTCAACAGTAGTTAGATTTAACAGTGGTTATAGACTTTGTTCTTTAAAAACAGTGCATTATTTTGGGGAGTTTAAAAAAGTCCTCTACAGTTCATCTGAAATTTGTGTTTTTTTCCTTGTTTTTCATTTATCATACCTTCCCTATTCCTCGGGTGGGTGAAGGTGCTGGGGAAACTGGGATGAAGTCTATTCTCTTTGGAGAGGAAGATTTCTCGGACTTGTCCAAGTCATTGTCACTCTGTGAATACAAAAGGTCATCCTTATGCGGACATAGTACATAGCTTTAGGCCATGAGCCACATTTCAATGGGCAAGTCAGTGGAGCAACTAGAACACCAAACTTATGTTTTCTAAAATTATTTCCACTTTTTCCTTAAATCCAATGGATAAGTGTAGAAGTAGAATTAAAAATTTAAACATCTGTAAAGAGATTACCAGGCTCAAGCTTTCCTCCCATGACTGGCTTATCTGCATTGCTGTTTGCACTTCCCTAAAACACAAAAAATCCCATCAGTGGCTACAAAGAGGACATTTCTGGCTACTTTCTTATTTTGTTTGTCAGACTCACCTTTCATGTGCTGTTTCTCTGTTCATTAAATCCACTCCTTCCTCCTGCAGAAGATAAGTGCTATAAGCGGTCACAATATTTAGCTCATCATGGTACTCAACAAGGAAGAGTTCATTCAGCTTTCAGTCATCTGCCTTTAGAATTTGAATGAGCAAGAGTAACACCCCAGAAGGAAAGACTGTCATCCATCCCAACTCACCACGTCTCTGTTCATCCCAGAGCCCCATATGTAAGCCACAACAGTAGCTTTATAAGTGCTACTGAAGCACTTCAATATGAAGAAAGAACAAGCCCTGTGAGGACACCACTCCAGATGACACTCTAGGTTAGGGGATGAAACAGAGCTAAATGATTTAATGGAGAAGAAATGCCAGCAGTGTCATTTCCATATCAAATACTTCATGAAGAGAAGGAAAGTGAAATGTGATAAAATATCACATGTGAAGTAGAATAATGCAATTTACCCTTCTGATCTGATGAAGTCTGCTGCTAGGAATTCGAATTGGAGATGAGGACAGCAACTAGAAAAGAACAAACATCCACTTATCAATCATAAATCAGTAGTCTGCATACAACCTATTCTCTGTCACCTGTGTTCTGTTTAAATTAGAATTAAGATAGCCAAATGTCAATAAGTGCTCAGAACTCAGACCACATTGTAGTAAGAGGATAGTTGACCTAAGTATAGCTAGTGCTCTCTTCTTACCAAGTTCATTCCATTAATCAATGGATGGCACAATTCTCAGCACTGTAGGAAGCCACTGGCTACTGCCCTCAAATGTAGTTAGTTAGTTAGCTATGCCCATCACCCCAATGGGCCACCAACCGCAGATCTCCAGAGTCCTCTATCCTGGGCCATTCTCTCAAATGTAATAGCAATAATATAAACAATTAAGGTGGGGCACTGTAATAAGAATGCGAGCATGAGTTAGAGTGGTTCTCAACTGGGGTACGCATATCCCTGGGGGTACCCAGATGTCTTTTAGGGTGTACATCAACTCAATTAGGAAATTTTCAGGTAGTTTTACAACAGGCTAAATAGAAAGCATTAGCCAAGTTAGTACAAACTAAAGTTTCATACTGACAATGACTTGTTTATATTGCTCTACGTACTATACACTGAAATACAAGTACAATATTTATATTCCAATTGATTTTATATAGTAAAAATGAGAACAAGCAATTTTTCAGTAACAGTGTGCTGGATCATTTATATTTTTGTCTGATTTTGTAAACAAGAAATTTAAGTGAGGTGAAACTTGGGAATATGCAAGACAAATCAGACTTCTGAAAAGGGTACAGTAATCTGAAAAGGTTGAGAGCCACTGAGTTAGAAGATTACAAAATCTAACTTTGTACTTAAGAAAAGTGGTAAGATATTGTTCACAAGCCTTAAACACAATTTCTCTCAGATAATCTATAATGGGATCACATACATTTTCAGAAGTGCCAGTGGGAAAAGTAGTTGGGAATTTAAATAGTGAAAATAGCCCTTTGCAATAAACTTAACCTGTTTGGGGCAAAGCGTGTCTCACAGGTAGGTCTATATAGCACATAGATCTAATTGAGGGCTTTAGCCACTACCATAAAATAAGCGTTTACTAGGACTACTAACAATATTAGGCATATGGCAGACAGTGAAGCAATAGCTCCGTAAGAAAAAGATTAACAAAAGAATGACAGAATTCTGGTTCTATGCAAGACAGAGGCAATAGATTTATAAATTTTAGAAGTTTTTAAGTCCCATAACCTCTCTAAAAAAACCAAGACCTACTCTTTACTTCCTATAAAAACAGGAAGAAAATGATTTTAGCTGAAAAACAGTAATGCTATTTTTGGGAAATGCTTAAGAGTGACCTACAAACATCTTTGAAAAGTGAAATAATTACAGGACTGTATGCTGAAAGCCCTAACAGTAATGAGTAGAATAACATTCAACATATGAATTAAGAGAAGTTAATTTTAAAGTAATTTGATCCTGTGAAGCCTGCTGTCCACCTCTAGTCACCTATTAAAGAGTCAAGTAAATGGAAGGGTTTTGGGGTGTTGTTTTTAGACACAGTTCAACTGTGCAAGGTTATTTTAAAATGAGACTGCAATTACTCTTTCCCATGGCAAACTCCATGCATTGAGCTTTGAGACCAGAAGAGATGCTGGGTTCCACTCTGCTATGGTATCCCAACTACAGTAAACCCTCGATTTAACGGACCCCGATTTAACGGACTTCGGATGCAACGGACAAAATTTCCGATGCATCCGAAATCCGTTATTGGGGGCTGCCGGCTCCCGCCCCAGGGAGCCGGCTGGGTTGACAGCTCCCGCCCGGCTCCCCGCAGCAGGGACCCCTGCGGGAGCTGTCAACCCCCCCGCCCGGCTCCCCGCAACGGGGAGCCGGGCGGGGGGGGCGTTTGAGAGCCTCCGCTCGGCTCCCCGCAGCGGGAAACCGGGCGGGGGGTTTGAGAGCTCCCGCTCGGCTCCCCCCAGCGGGAAGCCGGGCGGGAGCTGTCAACCCCCCCGCCCGGCTCCCCGCAACGGAGAGCCGGGCGGGGGGGGGGGGGGGGGGGCGTTTGAGAGCCCCCGCTCGGCTCCCCGCAGCGGGAAGCCGGGCGGGGGGTTTGACAGCTCCCGCTCGGCTCCCCCCAGCGGGAAGCCGGGCGGGAGCTGTCAACCCCCCCGCCCGGCTCCTCGCAGCGGGGAGACGGACGGACGGGGGGGGTTTTGAGCCGGGCAGGAGCTGTCAACCCGACTGCCCGGCTCCCCGCAGAGGGGAGCCGGGCGGCCGGGTTGACAGCTCCTGCCCGGCTCCCCGCAGCGGAGGGCCGGGCGGAAGCTGTCAACCCCCCCCCCTCCCCGCAGCAGGGAGCCAGGCGGGGGGGGTGTTTGAAAGTTCCCGCCGGGCTCCCCGCTGCGGGGAGGGGGGCGGGGTGGTTGACAGTTCCCGCCTGGCTCCCCGCAGCGGGGAGCCAGGCGGGAGCTCTCAGCCCACCCGCCCGGCTCCCCGTTGCGGGGAGCCAGGCGGGGGGGGGGGGGGGGTGGGTGGGTTTGACAGCTCCTAAAACCTCTATATAAGGGACTAATTCGGGTGAGGGGGTGTCCATTAAAGCCAAAAGTCCTGTTATTTAATGATTTTTAAAAATTATTAAAGCCAAAAGTCCGTTATTTAACGGACACCCCCTTGCCCCAATTAGTCCATTAAATCGAGGTTTCACTGTACACGCAATTTTAACCAAAACAAAAAGGCAGGGTAATAATCAGTAATATGCTTTGTGGAGTATCCTGCTTACATTTACAAAAATTCTTGATTTTTCAGAGGAAATTTGCAAATAATTTAAAGAATTCCATTTTGCAGCCAGGAGGTCTATAAGAATATTTCAGTACAGCTTTAAAGGAAGTTTAAACTTTTTATTTCCCCTCACTCAATTACACATTGTTGTGGTGTGAACACTGCATTTATGATTACTTACCATACTGTGACGGTTCATAACTGTTGTACTGTTCCTGCGGGTTCGCAACACATAAGGCTGAAAAACCTGTGAATTATCACTGAAAAAGATTACAATAGTTAGGCACGCATCAGTTGAAAACTGTAATACAAAAAGACTGTATAAGATACTAACATGTTCCCATTCTATTTGGCATATTACTTCCAAAACTGAAGACGGTAAGGGCATGGGGGATACTAGCTTGTCATCTTTGAAGAGCTAGAGCTAGACTCAAGTGTCTCTCTAGATGAGTGAAATTAGTGGTCTCATTCTACTTTTCAGTATCTGAAACGGCAGTGTTTTTTGATAGACTACTCAAGAGCCTTTTGTACATAGCCATCTTAAGTCTAAAAAAAATTTTTTTTTTTTTTAAAGTCAGCTACAGATATGATCTTCAGAAAACGTTTGGTTACACACTTCTAATTAGTGTGTGGTATTCAGCAGACCAGTCCCTCGGACTGAGATTAGCAAGCAGAAGACATAAGGCCGGCACCCACTCTTGCTTCCCACAGTTAGGGTTTATATCATCAACACAATTCTAGCATTGCTCCAAACAAAAGGTTTGAAGAGAGGACAGTTAAACTGAGCCTAACCTAGGTGGAAAAACCTGGGGAATTATATGGAATTAGTTGTCTATAAGCATCAACAAGAAGTGAAATAACTACTGACTGCATAGAAGGAGAATGCCTGTCTTGCTTGCTCATACAAAGGCTTAGTGCACCCCACAAAAACACTGTATAATTGACACATTACCGGGCTAGATCAATGCATTATTGAACTCCTGATTGCACAGTACACTGCATCATGGTTGGGAGCAGACACTTGTGGGCAGCTGGAAACTACTGAAGTTGGAATAAGGACCAGTTGAAAAAGCATCAGGATAGGAAAAGAAGGGCTGATAGACGAGGGGATGGATCTTCTGGGTCTGACAGAAGGGGAGCATCCATCCGCAGCTTCCTCAGACAGAGGAAAGACAAGCCACTAGACAAACCACTGGATGGCAGAAGGCTGTCACTTGAGCCCATGGATGGGTATACCCCAGGCCAAAGCATCCCAACTCGAGCCTACTGGACCATAGGTGCAGGGAGGAGGGTGGCAGCTACCACACTCCCTGGCTTGAAGTGGTTTCCATCAGATACAGGGTTTGGTTCAACACCTCTCAGAACCCCTCCCCCCCCCCGTACAAATAGTTCCAGTGCCCCTGTTATGGAAGGGAGAGGGCAGGGGAAGCCGACGGGCCTGGGTCTCTCTCCCCTCAGCCCCGGGAGGGGAGGGGGGCGGGACCGGTCTCACCTCAGCCCGTGGATGAGGGGGGCGGGGCCCGGGTCTCTCTCCCCTCAGCCCGGCTAGGGGATGGGGCCGGGGGCCGGGTCTCTCCCCTCAGCCCAGGGAGGGGAGGAGGATGGGGGCGGGGGCCGGTCTCACCTCAGCCCGTGGCTGAGGGGGGCGGGGCCCGGGTCTCTCCCCTCAGCCCCGGGATGGGATGGGGGCGGGGCCCGGGTCTCTCTCCCCTCAGCCCCGGGGATGGGATGGGGGCGGGGCCCGGGTCTCTCCCCATAGCCCGTGGATGAGATGGGGGCGGGGCCCGGGTCTCTCCCCTCAGCCCGGGGAGGGGAGGTGGATGGGGGCGGGGGCCGGTCTCACCTCAGCCCGTGGATGAGGGGGGCGCTGTTCGATCTCCTCAGGCTCCCCCCGTCGCTCGGGACCGGCGCGCTCCCCGCCGGCAGCTCCAGGTCCAGCTCCATTTTCTCTTGAGCCATCGCGGCGGCTCCGGCTGCTCCTGCTCCGCCGCGAGGCCCATTCACTGGGGGCGGCCGCAGCGGCTCCTCATGCCGCCCCCTGCCCCGATCCGGCCCGGCCGCCCCTACAGGCCCCGCACGGGCCGCTGCAGGCAGAGCCCGGGGGCGCTGCGAGTCCGGCGAGGGGGGCGGCACCAGCAGCGCCCCATGCTGGGGAGACGTGAGGGGGCGGCTCCTCCCCCCGGCCGCCGCTTCCTCGGCTGCTCTCGGCTCCCTGCGCGCGGGGCCGCCGCCGCCTCGGGGGAACAAGCGACCGGGCCTAGAGAACCACCCCACAGAGCGCGCTGCCGTTGGAAGCACTGCGCATGCGCCGCAGACAGCCGGCAGGGGGGCTAAACGCTGGTGTGCTGTAAATGCGCATGGGCTGTGTAGCTGCAGCATACCAGTACGCATGCGTAGAAGATCCTCATCCGCCCAGCTTTGATTTCAAGGAGAAGCCCGGGCGACTGGGAAGGGCGCGTGCGCTGATTGGCTGAACAAGGAGGGCGTGTATTTGAAATTGCCCAATAGACAGTAAGAAATTTGACGTGGAATGGATGGAGCCCGATTTTTTTTATTTTGGATCCATGGACTGGGAGTTCGAGTCCCACTATTACCACTAGTGCCATGTGGCATTTTCTTCGAACCTGTTAAGCAAGGGTTCTGCTTATGCAATAGTTTTACTACTGTATATTATCCATGATGGCGACACCTCATAGCGCCTTTCCTATGGGTTGTTCTACTAGACTAGAATATGACCATAACCCCATGACTTAGGGTATGTCTTCACTACAGCAGTAGTTCGATTTCCTTTATTTCGATGTTGTGAACGCGACTGCATACAGTCGATGTTGTGTGTCTTCACTAGGCACAGCTAAGCACAGCAAGTCGACAGTGTCTGTCCGCAAAACTTTTGCAAGCGTCGACATGACGAGCGTTGCACTCTGGGTACCTATCCCACAGTTCCCTGATCCCCCAGCAGGCACCATTTTGAGTGCTGCACTATGGGTAGGCATTTCCAAATTTCGCGCCCTTTTTCCGCGCCGCCCACCCCCATTACGAACGGTGCACTGTAGGTAGGCATCCCATAATTTGCGCCCTTTCTCCGCGCCGTGCTAATGCCATAGCATTGCAAGCATGGAGCCCACTGACACCACGGCTGCAGTAATGGCCGTTGTGAGGACCTCGATCACGGTTGCGGAGTTCATGCTGCACCGTCTGCAGAGCAGGAATGCGATCCGGGGAGAACTGCGCTTTCTGGAACCCAACGACAGTGAGGAGGAGATGGACAAGGACGTGCACAGCGGGGACGACATGGACACTGCCGTTTTTGGAAGTAGGGCGACTGACAATCTGTCAAATTTGGTGGCAATGGGGCAGGCTCATGCCATCGAACGCCGATTCTGGGCCAGGGAAACAAGCACAGACTGGTGGGACCGCATAGTGCTGCAGGTCTGGGATGACTCCCAGTGGCTCAGAAACTTCCGCACGCGAAAGAGCACCTTCATGGAACTTTGTGACTTGCTGTCCCCAGCCCTCCGGCGCAGGAATACCAAAATGAGAACGGCCCTTACAGTGGAGAAGCGAGTGGCGATAGCCCTCTGGAAGCTTGCAACGCCAGACAGCTACCGGTCAGTGGCGAATCAGTTTGGGGTGGGTAGGTCTACAGTGGGCTTTGCTGTGATGCAAGTAAGCAGGGCAATCGTCGAGCGGCTGCTACACTGGGTTATAAACCTCGGAAACCTGCAAGCCACAATAGATGGCTTTGCCGCCATGGGATTCCCTAACTGTGGTGGGGCTATAGATGGGACTCATATCCCTATCCTGGCACCGGACCACGAGGCCGCCGAGTACAGAAACCGGAAGGGATATTACTCAATGGTCATGCAAGCAGTGGTTGACCACAAGGGACGTTTCACCGACCTCTACGTGGGGTGGCCGTGAAAGCTTCATGACGCTCGAGTGTTCAGGAACGCTAGGGTTTTTAGACAGCTGCAGCAAGGCACTTTCTTCCCCGACCAGAAAATTTCCGTGGGGGGGCTCGAAATGCCGATCGTGCTCATTGGGGACCCAGCCTACCCCCTAATGCCCTGGCTTATGAAGCCCTACACAGGAGCCCTGGACAGGGGTCAGGAGCTGTTCAACTACAGGCTGAGCAAGTGTAGAATGGCCGTAGAGTGTGCATTTGGCCGTCTGAAGGGGAGATGGCGTTCCTTACTGATTCGCTCAGACATCAGCGAGAGAAATATCCCCATTGTTATTGCTGCTTGCTCTGCGCTCCACAATATCTGTGAGAGCAAGGGGGAAACGTTTATGGCGGGCTGGGAGGCAGAGGCAAATTTACTTTCTGCTACTTATGAGCAGCCAAACAACAGGGAAAGTCGAAGAGCACACCGTGAGGCCCTGCGCCTCAGGGACGCCTTGAAAGACAGTTTTATGAGTGCCCGAGATGGCGTTTGAGAATCTGCTCCCTTGCTGTGCTCTAAGCCTGCTGCCCTTGAACCCTCTTTACCTCCCCCCTCCCCATGCTTTCCCTCCCCCCTCCCCATGCTTGCAGAGGAAATAAAAACACTGTTTGAAAAATCATGGTTCCTTTATTGGCGCATGGGAAATACAAATACAGGGGATCACTGTCCTGGTATCCTCGAGGGAGACCGGCAGTCGCAGTGGGGGAGGAGCGGACAGAGGAGGAGGGGGGGGTGGGAAGGGGGGAGAGGAGGGGTGGGCAAGACACAGCAGCTTTTAAAAGTTTTCCTAGAATGTCAGCCTGCTGCTGCTGCTGCTTCTGCTGGCTTGTGGGGTCGAGTGGAGCGGCCCACGGAGCTTGCCCCCCCATGTTCTCACCCCGCGTCTGGGTGGGGAAGCTATGGGAGTTGGGGGGGGGGGGAGGTGGTTACACAGGGGCTGCAGAGGTGGTCTTTGGGCATGCTGCAGCTCCACCAGAGATCGCAGCATGTCGCTCTGGTCCTCCATTATGCGGAGCAAAGCATCCATGCGTCTTTCTTCGCGCTCTTCCCTCTTTTCTGCAGCGGCTCTCGATTCCTGCCTCTCTCAATTCCTTGCCTGTATCATTCTTTCCCTCCAGTCCGTCTGGCGGGCTGCCTCAGCGCGCGAGTTCTCCAGGAGTTCAGTGAACATATCATCGCGCGTTCGCGTTTTCTTTTTACGCTTTCTTATCTGCGGTGCACGGCGGGAGGAGGAGCAGGACGGGGGATTCTGAGATACTTGTTCATCTGTGGGCGAATGTGGGAAAAGAAAGTTTGAAAGTTATGAGACAGATACATTCAAGGTTAGGAGGCAGATGCAGTCTCGGACGGTACACAATGGGAGTACTATGCCGTTTGCAACCTCAGTATTCACAGGCCTGATATGATTTCTGTACAAGGTCATGTTCTACACCTAAAAGTGACTGAATAGCTCACAGAAAAGTCAGAGCATCTCACTCACATATGCGTGCCTCAGCCCAACACAGCTTCTGAAATCACCGTGCAGCCGGCCATGGTAAGTTAAAAGTGGCACTTGCATATTGTAGAGTAGCCCCACCCCCTTCCCCCCACCACGTGGCGCCCACTGACCCGCAAACTGCAAAGCAAAGGCCAAAAAATCTTTCGCTAAGGGCTAAGGTCTTTTGGGGGCTCTTCAGACCGCTTGCGGACTGTTCAGCTTCCCTGCTAGCTACCGCTACGGGCTGGGGGGGGGGGGGGTGTTGGGTGCGCGTTGGATCTGAAGCGGAAGCAACCGCGTGCAGACTGCTCAGATTCCCTGCTAGCTACCGCTATGGGCTGGGGGGGGGGCCGGTCAGCGTTCGTGGGGGGGGGGGGTGCGATTGGTCGGTCTTCAGCAGAAAAGAGTACTTTGCAGCTGGGAATCTTTATCTCCCCTACTAATTGCAGTCCGTATCTCAAACAGGCAACCCTGAATGACATCACTTTGCTGAGAATTTCTCGGAGAGATAGGGAGCGCATGCTCCTTGACTCCATGCAAAGTCCTGGTCCATACGCCGCAATGCTAGCCTGCTCAGTGATACCAGACAACTTACTACTTTCGTGGTGTGGGATGGTGTCCTATCACGGGGGACCACATAAGGCGGCTCTCCCAGAAATCTGCTGCGCTGGATTCATCGCTACCTCCTGGATAGCTTCCTTGAAATGTCCGCAGAGGACTTCTGGTCAATCCCGGAGTATATTGACAAACTCTTTGAGTAGAAATTGACCAGCAATGAAAGCACGCTAAGACCTTAGGGCAAGTCACTCATTAATAAATGCTTCCTTTACAAAATCACGTGTCATGTAATCCCTTAAAAAATAAACACTTACCCCCCTGGGAGGCTTGGGAGGGTGCTGGCTCCAGGGTGATAAACAGCTCCTGGCTCTCTGGGAACACGGGTTCTCCGCTGGGCTCCTGCCGCTCCGTGAGATTTTCCTCTTCCTCATGGTTGTCCTCCTCGGAATCAGTCTCCTCCCTGACGATTATCCCATCTGCGGAGTCCACGCAGACCGGCGCGATGGTGGTGGGGGCACCCCCCATTATCGCATTTAGTTCATTGTAGAACCTGCATGTCCGTGGCACGCCCCCTGATCGTCCGTTTGCCTCCTTGGCTTTCTGGAACGATTGCCGCAGCTCCTTAATTTTCACGCGGCACTGTGTGGTGTCTCTGTTGTGGCCCCTTTCTAGCATGGCCTTGGAGACTCTTCCATAGGTGTTGGCATTCCGTTTGTTGTTGCGTAGTTCCAACATCACGGATTCCTCTCCCCAGATAGCGATGAGATCCAGCACCTCACGAGTGGACCATGCTGGAGCTCTTCTCCTCTGGCTGGTCTCCAGGGTAGATGAGCTCTGCATGGAGTCTTGTGATGCTGAGCTCTGCATGGCGGCTAGTGCTGCTGATTGCTCTGAATGGCGACTGAACAGTTCAGGTGAGCTGGCCACGCTGACCAAACAGGAAATGGTATTCAAATGTTCCCGGGTCTTATCTACCTGGCCAGAGCAGCGAGTTCAGAGTGCAGTGCAGAGTGGTCACAGTGGAGCAGTGAGGCAGTCCAGAGCGGTCAGAATGGAGCATTGTGGGACAGCCTCTGGAGGCTATTAATGTCGGGTTCCGTCTTCACTAGCCCACAGTCGAGCTTGGAATGTCGAGATTAGCCTTATTTCTCTCGTCAGGCTGGAGTTCCAATTCGATCTTGAGGGCCCTTTACATCGACGTTAGGGGCATGTATGTGAAGACAGGTACACGTTTAATTCAACCTAACGTCGTTAAAATCGAATTAAAGTGGTAGTGAAGACAGGGCCATAGTCTGGTGGAGCACCTTTGTGTATCCATCCGTTCTGTTTTGTTTTTTAATTTTAATTTTTGGGCAACATCTTTCTATTTCAAACACACACATTGACCCTCAGCATCATCCACACGTTTGGCACAGGTGTTATAAAAAAAAAGCCGACCATTCAATCTTAAATCATTGCCAAAAGCAACAGAAATTATTGGAGACTTGGGGCACCATCAATGCACAATCTACCCCTTATCTTCAGGAATTTGCTACAAAAATTTGCCAAAATCTGTATGGTACGATTCCTGCAAGGACTTTTCATATAGTTTTTGGCTGTATGTGATCTTATCCTTTGTTGGCCAAGGAAAGCAACATCAAACATTCAACTTGATTGCATTTCTATCTTTAAAATAACAAAGAGTCCGCTGGCACCTTAAAGACTAACAAATGTATTTGGGCATAAACTTTTATGGATAAAAAACCCACTTCCTCAGATGCATGGAGTGAAAATTACAGATGCAGGTATTATATACTGACACAGGAAAAAAAAGGAGTTACCTCACAATTGGAGAACCAGTGTTGACAGGAACAATACAATCGGGGTGGATGTAGTTCACTCCCAATAATTGAGGAGGAGGTGACAATTGGAGGAAAGGAAAAGTTGCTTCTGTAATGAACCAGCCACTTCAAGCCCAAATTAATGGTGTTAAATTTGCAAATTAATGTTAGTACTGCGGTTTCTCTTTGAAGTCTGTTTCTGAAGTATTTTTGTTCAAGTATGTCTAATTTAAAATCTGTTATAGAATGTTATAGAAAGCTTACTGGCTTTTGTAGGTTACCATTCCTGTTCAATTTTTTTACGAAGAGACTGTCTGGTTTGGCCAATGTACATGGCAGTGGGGCTTTGCTGACACAATAGCATATATCACATTAGTAGATGTTCAGGTGAATCAATCCCTGATGGTGTGCTGATGTGGTTGTAGGGTGACTAGACAGCAAATGTGAAAAATCGGGACAAGGGGTCACCTTTCTGAAGATGCTGTCTTTTTCTCAAGAATCAGAGAGGTAGCCGTGTTAGTCTGGAATAGCAGAAGTGACAAAGAGTCCTGTGGCACCTTAAAGACTAACTAAAGTATTGAAGCATAAGCTTTCGTGGGCTAATACCCACTTAGTTGGATGCAACGAAGTGGGTATTAGCCCACGAAAGCTTATGCTTCAATACTTTAGTTAGTCTTTAAGGTGCCACAGGACTCTCTGTCACTTCTTTTTCTCAAGAGTCTCTTTTTCCCCCCGCCCTGAATCTGCTGGAAAACTGGAACAATAGTTCTGATAGAGTTGCCAACTGTCTAATCACACAAACCCAAACACCTTTGACCTACCCCTTCCCTTCCCCCAGGCCATCCTCCCTCCCTGTGTCATGCACTCTCCCCCCACTATGTAGGCTTGCCAATCCTCCAGGATTGGACTGGAGTCTCCAGGAATGAAAGATTAATCTTTAATGAAAGATTATGTCATGTGATGAAATCTCCAGGGATACACCCAAACAATATTGGCAACTCTACTCAGTCACTTTCACCGGGCTGGGGCAGAGGGTTAGGGTGCGGGCTCTGGGCTGGGACCAAAGGGTTTGGAGTGTGGGAGGGGGCTGAGCCTGTCTGGGGTGCAAGCTCTGGGAATGCTTCATGTACCCCCACAGCTCCGATTGGGTGCAGTTCCCAGCCAAGGTGTGGAATCAGAGCGGGGGGCAGCACACAGAGACCCCCTTCCCTCCCCTAAGGGCAGCAGGGATGTGCCAGAAACTTCCAGGAGGGGCATGGGGCCAGAACAGGCAGGGAGCATGCCTCCAATGAGCCACCAGCCTTTTAGCACCTAAAATCTCCTGGTTTGGCTTCAGTAGCCTCTGTGAGATAGAGCCTGATTCTGAGAGATTCCCTGCAAAACTGGGAGGGTTGGCATTGGTAACCCTAGGTGTGAACTGTGCCATTTATTTCAGTGAGGTGTTCACTCAGGCCTTATCTCCAGCAGTGGTTTTCACTGCGGTACCACAGGTTGTTTTCATGGCTGTGGAAAAAGCTTGCAAACATGACCCCTAAATGCTAAGACCCCAGCGGCTGATACAAAGGCATATAGTATGGCAGTAGATAGATGGATAGATAGATAGATGAATGGGAACAAGGCAGCGATACTTGAGGTTATCACTTAATTCTTATGACAAGTGCCCTGGGATGTTTAGTGCCCCCGTCAGGTAAATTCCACAGCATAATCCTAAAAGGCCAGAGGAAGTTTGGCTGAAGCCGTCATGCTCCGTAGAGACGGCCTGGACGAACAGCATGTTGGGAGTGGTAGTTCGGCGGCACAAAATGGCCACCACAAGCTGCAGAGATGGCCTGGACACACAGCAGTAAGCACTTTGGCCTGTCCCCAGTGAGGTAACAGGGCATAGTGCTGAGGGGCAGTGGTAGAGAAGGAGGGGGACCCCAGTGAGGTAACAGGGCACGATGCAGCGGGACTGAGGGGTAGTGGTAGAGAAGGAGGGGGACCCCAGTGAGGTAACAGGGCACGATGCAGCGGGACTGAGGGGTAGTGGTAGAGAAGGAGGGGGACCCCAGTGAGGTAACAGGGCACGGTGCAGCGGGACTGAGGGGCAGTGGTAGAGAAGGAGGGGGACCCCAGTGAGGTAACAGGGCACGATGCAGCGGGACTGAGGGGTAGTGGTAGAGAAGGAGGGGGACCCCAGTGAGGTAACAGGGCATGGTGCAGCGGGACTGAGGGGCAGTGGTAGAGAAGGAGGGGGACCCCAGTGAGGTAACAGGGCATAGTGCTGAGGGGTAGTGGTAGAGAAGGAGGGGGACCCCAGTGAGGTAACAGGGCATGGTGCAGGGGGACTGAGGGGCAGTGGTAGAGAAGGAGGGGGACCCCAGTGAGGTAACATGGCATGGCGCAGCAGCACTGAGGGGCAGTGGTAGAGAAGGAGGGGGACCCCAGTGAGGTAACAGGGCACGATGCAGCGGGACTGAGGGGTAGTGGTAGAGAAGGAGGGGGACCCCAGTGAGGTAACAGGGCACGATGCAGCGGGACTGAGGGGTAGTGGTAGAGAAGGAGGGGGACCCCAGTGAGGTAACAGGGCATGGTGCAGCGGGACTGAGGGGCAGTGGTAGAGAAGGAGGGGGACCCCAGTGAGGTAACAGGGCATAGTGCTGAGGGGTAGTGGTAGAGAAGGAGGGGGACCCCAGTGAGGTAACAGGGCATAGTGCTGAGGGGTAGTGGTAGAGAAGGAGGGGGACCCCAGTGAGGTAACAGGGCATGGTGCAGGGGGACTGAGGGGCAGTGGTAGAGAAGGAGGGGGACCCCAGTGAGGTAACATGGCATGGCGCAGCAGCACTGAGGGGCAGTGGTAGAGGAGGGGGACCCCAGTGAAGAAACAGGGCACAGTGCAGCGGGGCTGAGGGGCAGTGATAGAGAAGGAGGGGGTCCCCAGTGAGGTAACAGGGCATGGTACAGTGGGACGGAGGCACAGTGGCAGAGCGGGGAGGGACTCAGTGAGGTAACAGGGCACGGTGCAGGGGGACTGAGGGCAAACACCATTAAGCACTTTGGCCCGTGTACACGGGCTTTTACACTAGTTTATATAATAATCGGCTAGAGGTGTGTGAAGCCATCATGCGCAGTAGAGACGGCCCGGACGAACGGCATGCTGGGGGTTCGGAGGCACAAAATGGCTGCCGCGCGTGCCCTTCTGAGCGATCCTCACACGGAGCTAGAGCACCAAGGAGCAGTTATGCATATAAAGTTAGCTGGGCTGTCGGGTGCATGACGAGGGGTTGGGGGGAGAGGGAGCTGAGCGGGGGTCGTTACAGGGGGAGGGGGCTGGGCGAGAGGGGGTTGTGGGGGGTCGTTGGAGTGGGGGGGAGGGGGGAGAGAGAGCTTAGCGAGGGGGGGCGTTGGTGGGGAGGGGGAAGCTGAGGGAGGGGGGTGTTGGAGTGGGGGGGAGAGAGCTTAGCAAGTGGGGGGGCTGCAAGCCGTTTCCATTGGCCCGTGTCCACGGGCTTTTCCACTAGTAATTATATATTGCATTAAAAAGAATTTCCATGACAGGTCCTGAATTCCCCAATCTTTAATTAAATTAAAGAGTATTTGTGAGATAGCAACTCCCGGACCACTGAGTTCCTGCCTCCAGCCCTAGGGCTCCCAGCTACTAATCCACTACAGAGTCCCCCAGAACCCAACCTTCAGAAGTTACAGGCAGGGAGCAGGAGCTGCTGGAACTGCTTAAGTCAAGCAGGGCCCATCAATAATGGGGAGGACATGTGCACACAAGGCCAGCCGTCCCCCCACGGCACATCACTGGATACTCGTGCTATTACACTCATGCCCTTGGAGGCCTCTGGAAACGACACTAGCTGGACCATTGATCTACCCCACAATGGCCATGCCCTACGTTCTTAACCACTTTCTGTGGGCATGGCTGTACTGCGCAGGCGCAATGGCAACTCAGGCGCGGAGGCGTGTTACACTGCGCATGTGCGGACACTTTTTGACGGTTGCCCCCGACATTCGGGTTCGCCATGGCGCATGCGTACTGCTTCCCCGCGATTTTCCGGGCCCGGTCGCTTGTTCCCCCGAGGCGGCGGCGGCCCCGCGCGCAGGGAGCCGAGAGCAGCCGAGGAAGCGGCGGCCGGGGGGAGGAGCCGCCCCCTCACGTCTCCCCAGCATGGGGCGCTGCTGGTGCCGCCCCCCTCGCCGGACTCGCAGCGCCCCCGGGCTCTGCCTGCAGCGGCCCGTGCGGGGCCTGTAGGGGCGGCCGGGCCGGATCGGGGCAGGGGGCGGCATGAGGAGCCGCTGCGGCCGCCCCCAGTGAATGGGCCTCGCGGCGGAGCAGGAGCAGCCGGAGCCGCCGCGATGGCTCAAGAGAAAATGGAGCTGGACCTGGAGCTGCCGGCGGGGAGCGCGCCGGCCCCGAGCGACGGGGGGAGCCTGAGGAGATCGAACAGCGCCCCCCTCATCCACGGGCTGAGGTGAGACCGGCCCCCGCCCCCATCCCCTCCCGGGCTGAGGGGAGAGACCCGGGCCCCGCCCCCCTCATCCACGGGCTGAGGTGAGACCGGCCCCCGCCCCCATCCACCTCCCCTCCCCGGTCTGAGGGGAGAGACCCGGGCCCCGCCCCCCTCATCCCCGGGCTGAGGGGAGAGACCCGGGCCCCGCCCCCATCTCATCCACGGGCTGAGGTGAGAGACCCGGTCCCCGCCCCCATCCCCGGGCTGAGGGGAGAGAGACCCGGTCCCCGCCCCCATCCCCGGGTCTGAGGTGAGACCTGGGCCTGCCTCCGCTCCACCATCTACCCCCAGCCCTGGACTGTGGTGAGTGTTCCCCACCTCATCCACAGACTCATCGTGTCATATTCCGGGGTGAAGTAAGGAGGCCTATTCTCCGGACACAGATTTCTTGCTTTCTTTTTGAAGGGCGGAGCTTTCCTGTCCTTTCCCCAGGAGCTAATGCACCAAGGAAGTGCACAGGCTGCTCTCCATCTCCACTTTGCCTCCCTAAAGTGGCTGTTGGGAACAAGCTCGCTTTTGATATATGGTCACAGTTGTCGAGGTTAAATGCAGGATTTAATTTTCCTCATGAAAGTTTAAAACACTCCGTCTCCTCGCAATGTGTTTTAATGCACTTCTCACTGACACATAGGTTGTCAAATGGATAACCTTTCCCCACGAGCATATGCCCACTGCATCATCACCAAATTAGTTTTTCTGTGAGAGAAAGAGATGGAAAGAGCCAACTGGCTGACCTATCCACAGCGGATCCCTGGGCTGAATTTAATGTGCAATTTTCCACCAGAGCTGATGTAACTGGGCCCTTGTGTCCAGGTATCTGCATGCTGCTGTACTACAATTTTGTTGCTTCTGAGGCAACAGCAATTTTGAGTTTCTATAATATGTAGGAATACAGCCTTTCTCATATTTAAAACAGAAGCATGTTTTGTATCCAGTTGCATCTCAGTAGCTAAGCAGAGTTGATTAATATTTGGATGAGATATGCTAATGCTGCAGAAAGTGGTATTATGATTTGAAATGTTTTTCCATATGAAGATGTAGATATAAAAAAATTATTAAAGATAATGTTTGAAATGAAAATATACACAAGTTAAAAACTAAGGTACTGTGCATCTGGAGTTGGGCTTCGATTATGGAGGATTGGAAGTAACAGATTACAAGGTTTGCGAGGTATATACATACCACATACCCAGCATAGATCCAGATTGGGAGGGTGGGAGTTTTTTAAAGCGTCAGTGGATAAATGGTCTAGGGCAGGGGTCTCCAAACTACGGCCCGCGGGCCGGATGCGGCCCGCGAGGCCCTCTCATCCGGCCCGCGGAGATCTTTTTGGCTCCGCGCTGGGGCCTGGAAGCGCCGCGCACTCGGCCGCCGCCGCCAGCCGCGGGGCCTGGAAGCGCCGCGCGCTCGGCCGCCGCCGCCAGCCGCGGGGCCGGGACGCGCCGCGCGCTCGGCCGCCACCGCCAGCCGCGGGGCCGGGAAGCGCCGCGCGCTCGGCCGCCGCCGCCAGCCGCGGGGCCTGGAAGCGCCGCGCGCTCGGCCGTCGCCGCCAGCCGCGGGGCCTGGAAGCGCCGCGCGCTCGGCCGTCGCCGCCAGCCGCGGGGCCTGGAAGCGCCGCGCGCTCGGCCGCCGCCGCCAGCCGCGGGGCCGGGACGCGCCGTGTGCTCGGCTGCCGCCGCCGGCCAGGGACGGCTCGGAGCTGGGGCCGGGACGCGCCGCACCGCCACGCAGTTGCAGGGGGCGAAACAAGGAGCCACCCACTGCCAGGCGGCGAACCGGTCTGTGGGGAGAGACCGGGTTGAGCAGGTCAGTTGGGGGGGTGAGAGACCTGGCTGGGTGGGTCAGTTGGGGGGGGAGGGGGTTGGAGGAAAGGAGGTTTTGGGGTGAGAGACCTGGCTGGGTGGGTCAGTTGGGGGGGGGGGTTGGAGGAAAGGAGGTTTTGGGGTGAGAGACCTGGCTGGGTGGGTCAGTTGGGGGGTTGGTTGGAGGAAAGGAGGTTTTGGGGTGAGAGACCTGGCTGGGTGGGTCAGTTGGGGGGGGGGTTGGAGGAAAGGAGGTTTTGGGGTGAGAGACCTGGCTGGGTGGGTCAGTTGGGGGGGGGGTTGGAGGAAAGGAGGTTTTGGGGTGAGAGACCTGGCTGGGTGGGTCAGTTGGGGGGGGGTGGGAGGGAAGGAGGTTTTGGGGTGAGAGACCTGGCTGGGTGGGTCATTGGGGGGGGGTTGGAGGAAAGGAGGTTTTGGGGTGAGAGACCTGGCTGGGTGGGTCATTTGAGGGGGGGGGTTGGAGGAAAGGAGGTTTTGGGGTGAGAGACCTGGCTGGGTGGGTCATTTGAGGGGGGGGGGTTGGAGGAAAGGAGGTTTTGGGGTGAGAGACCTGGCTTGGTGGGTCAGTTGGGGGGTGGGTGGGAGGGAAGGAGGTTTTGGGGTGAGAGACCTGGCTGGGTGGGTCATTTGGGGGAGGGGGGTTGGAGGAAAGGAGGTTTTGGGAGGAGAGACCTGGCTGGGTGGGTCAGTTGGGGGGTTGATGTGTAGTGTTCATGTGTAGTGAACAGGTGTTCATGTGTAGTGAACAGGTGTAGTGAACAGGTGTTCATGTGTAGTGAACAGGTGTTCATGTGTAGTGTTCATGTGTAGTGTTCAGGTGTTCATGTGTTCATGTGTAGTGTTAATGTGTTCATTTGTAGTGAACAGGTGTTCATGTGTAGTGTTCATGTGTAGTGTATCAATGTGTTATTAAATAATAACTGAATAAAATAATATTAAATAAATAATTAAAAACATCCATGTTTTGATTCTTTTTTATTTGGACCTCGAGTGTGTTGTCGGCCCCCGAACTGCTATTTGATAGCTAATGCGGCCCTCGGGCTGAAAAGTTTGGAGACCCCTGGTCTAGGGTACACCACCCATGGAAGAGTCCAAGTCAGTAGCGGTTTAGAAAATAAGTATATGGGTGCGGTGCGTCCCTCTATTTGTCAGAGAAGGGAGGTGGAGAATTATTTCCCTGGTTGGCGGTTATTACTAATGTTTCAGAGCGTGTTTGGTGCTCTGTTCTCTTTTGGACATGATCTAGAACTGAGACCTTGTCCACTAGATCCTTGTATCTTTGGAAATATGTAGGTAGCTAATTAGAATTTGCCTGACTAAATTTTCCCTGATGTTTCAATTGGACACTGTATTTTTCACTTCTTATTTTAAACTATTTTGTAATGGTGCTATGTAGAGTTAAAACAGCTGTTGCATTCAACCTGCGGGGGGAGGGGAGGGGACATTTCAGCGGTGAATGAAATAATAATCACTCTCTTATTTGTGTTTCAATTTAAGATTGTAAGCACTCTTAAGATCCTTCATGATGGAAGGTTCTATACAAACATTAGAATAATAAATTATCTGAGAAGAGTTTATTCAGATCATGAGGGAACATTACTTATTGGGCTCTTTAGCTTCCAGGGGTTTCATTTCTGCATTAAAGATGAGGACAGTTGTGTGTGGTAACAGGCCTTTTATTGTGGACAGTGTTGGCAAATGGAATCCTATAGTGAGAGATTCAGGAACTATATTAGATGTTGGACTACTTAAAATGCTGCCTTGTACATGTATCTTTAGTATTTTTTATAAATTTATTTTGTAGATTATAAACATGAGATTTACAAGAAAGCTATTAGTAAATGGTTAACCCAGTGAATGGTGTAAATCTTTCTACTCTTAAGGACTAAAGTTACTGTTACTGGTTTAAAAAGAACAGTAGAGAATTTTGTGCTTTTTTTTTTATCCCCAGTCAACATTAAAGTTAAGTGAATATCCTCTTAGAAGAGTTTGACTCTTACTAGTTTCCAAAATGTTTCCCATGAAAGGGGAATTCTGAGTTTCAACCAGTGCTGCGCTTGTGCAGAACAGTTTGCAAATCAGGGCCTTTGTGTTTCATCTTCTAATTAGCATGTAAATATTAAAGAAACAAAGTCAGTAAAACAGAAGTAGTTAGAATTGTCCAACCATGGCCACTCTTCAGGTCCCCCATTGCCCCTTAACTGTTTTTCTCTGAGTTTTGGTTCCATTCCTAAAAATCTAGGATGTATTGTTTGACTGCTGTCTGTCTACCTATAAATGAGATGCCATAGATAATTCTTCACTACTAATCTCAGCTGAGGAAAAAGCTCATCTCTAAATTTTGGGTCCTAGCCCTTTTCAACTTCTCCCTGACCCA
This sequence comes from Sternotherus odoratus, assembly GCA_032164245.1. Taxonomy (NCBI): domain Eukaryota; kingdom Metazoa; phylum Chordata; order Testudines; family Kinosternidae; genus Sternotherus; species Sternotherus odoratus. The sequence goes on along the minus strand of JAVMKO010000009.1, from coordinate 82,309,184 downwards.
CTTCCTATATTGGTGATAACTAATTGGCACCTGCAAGAGAAACTGGTGAGAGGATTTTCTTCATGATTTCCTCAAGAACCATGATTGCCAAATATGGGTAAATAGAGATTGGGTATAATTTTGGTGAAAAGGGCTGCACTGGATTCCTAATGAAGAATGGAAAGTTTCTGAAATAGCTTCTGTGAACAAGCTGATGTTAGCTTTTCCCTGTGGAATGTAAAGCCTTATTTAGTAGTTTTATCTTATATTAATTTCCAATATAATGTCATTGAGAGTTATTGGAAAACAAATGGGTGTATAAATTGTAATGTTAGAAAAATTCTTGTTTTGCATATTGTTTACTACAGTTGGAATAGTCCTCATCTAAAATTTAGATTATTAAATTTATCAGTATGGCATGATCCCTGTTTAAATCTTAAACCTTTATGATTTTTTAAAGGACAGCTGTTCGTATGACTGAACAAACTAAAAATATTCTAAAGTTCTTTTTGTCTAACAGATACAAGCATTTTGAGAATATCAGCTTCTGAAAATTTCTTTACTGAGCTAGAGCTCAGCTCCCACCTTGGAGAACAAGCTAATGCCACTGTCCAGCTTGTATTTTTTAAAATGAAAAGCTTCTTATAAGGTAGTAGATAAAGTAGGTGACTTTTTGTACTTCTGTACAAATCTCGCAATCAGGTCGAACCATTCAGAAGTCAGTGGGGCTGTGTGTGGACATCTGGACCAGATTGCAGGACTGATCTTTAAACTATAGCAGTGGTTCCCAAACTTTGTGATTTGTGAAATATTACAGGGGGTTCTCGGGGAGGGGAGAGGGAGGGGAATTCACTAATGGTGGAAAGAGCTGTCCCTAGGGACCTGGGGCAGCACAGGGCTAGCAGCCTGGAGTCCCTGGACTTCCAATAACTAAGCAGATCAAAGCAAGCATATCTATCATACTAAGGAGATTTAAACTTCAAGACTCCTTATAAGAAATGAAAAGGGAGGTGGATATTTTTTTCTGATTTTAAAGTTAAATAGGCATCTAGTATTGTTTTAAAATTATTATAAAAAACAAGTTTAAGCTTTGTTGTAACATGCGTTGTTTGTCTGGACTGCTCAAGACCTGAATGCTTGTATGGGAGGAACTCTTTTGAGTTGGCTTCTTAAATACTTTCATGCTGTTTCATATTTGATACTCCTTGATGTATGACATAGGAGCCTTGTCTTATAACAGGATTATTCAAAGTGATACAAGCTACAAAAGTGAGATCTTGGAAGAGTGTTGCCATTTTCATAATATAATAAAAATACTTTAATAATAATTAATAAATAGTATGTAATAAGCATGTCAAAAACAAATTGTATATTTCCAAGATCACTGCTTTTATAATTTATACTCAGGTAAAGGAAAAAATCCCTGGAAATGTTCCTTTTTAGGAGGTGGTTTGCGAGACTTGACATTTTAGTGAAAGAGGTTCATAGGTTGTTAAAGTTTTGGAACCACTGAAATATAGTATTAATTACTTTAAAAAATGTTCTATTCCTACAGTCTGATTATTCGTAAAGTGCAAAGTTTTGGCTATCAGGAATGTAGGGAATGACAGAAAAAACTTGCTACTAGAATATATCTAAAAAGAGAACACTGTATGAAATAATCTAGTCCACTAATCTTAAATGAATCTGCCCTTTCTTTGAGTGATGGTCCTTCTTGTATTCCACTGTGGGTTATGCATGTGTTCCATGCACCCGAAGCTGGAGAATTTGAAAGTAATGTCCATTGGTCTATACCTGTGTCCTGGTTCACCTCATGATTCTGACCAAGGTGATAAAAGGTGAGGCAGACTGACCGCCTATCCAGTTTCTTCTCACTGCCACATGGTCCAGCTTGGAACTTCTGTGTCCTTAGCTTTGTCTTCATCCCTAAATATAAGATTTAGATTTGTAAATGTTTTTTTGTATCTTGTACAGTTGATAGTTCTAGTGTTTTCATAGTTTTTTCTGCTAGATTAATTGTTGGGGGAACACTCGCCCCCCCCCCCCCCCCCATACCTCCTTGCTGGACTATGCCCAGGACTCTGGCTTCAAACTCTGCACTTCCTGCCCACAATCCTCAGTCAGTGATGACCACCAGCACTGTGTACTGCTCCGGGGAAGCGCATATTGTAGTGAGGTGCAGTATCTGCCACTCATCCCCCCCAGCCATATTTGGGAAGGGCAGGAATTCTCCATTCAAAAACACCTCATGGAAAAGGGCCTGAGGCCTCAATTGGACCCAGGCTGGGTTCCTCCCACCTACCCACGTATGCATTGGCCTGACTTGGCAAGGAGTGAGCCTACAATACCCGTGCCAGATAATCCACCCCTACAGAACTCCTGGCGAGATCTTCTCAGGAACCAAGGAGGGACTTACGTATGCATGAGATTAAGTCTTCCTTGAAATCCATTTAGAAGCTGGATTCAGCTCTGAGCAAGCCTTGCACCTCGTCCCAAGAGGGCATGTCTTAAATCCCAGAGGCTTGACAAGAAAGCCCATGAATATTGGGCTCCATTAGTACCAAAATGGGATCTGTAGGTACTGTCATTCTCGGCACCTCCCAAACCTCAGGATCCATTGGCACCGACGAAGACCGCTGACTGCCTACCCATGGCACCATCTTTGATAGCACCTTCTCCAGCTACAATGATCTGGGCAAAGATAACTCCTCTCACAGTGGAGAGACGTAGGTCCAATGCTGCTCCACAAAACATCTTTGCTTCCCTGAATCTGGAATTCCCTCCATTGGGTCCATTTCTTTCCAGAGATGTCATAACACCACCCAGGGAGTCGACCACTTGGAGAAGTTTTATCACCTGCTCCTTCCCCGAGGTAGAGCTTTCCTTCAGTAGCACTGACAGTACCACCTCAGGGATAAAATTCAGCTTTCTCCTCATCAGGATACTGATCCACCCAAAGAGCCTTGGTTTCCTTACCCTATATATCCTCCATCTCCCAAAGGCTTTGGAACCATCAAATTCCACGTTTAGCTTGTTGCTGGCATCCCATTGCATGGGAACTTGAAATATGGTCACCCCACTTTACGCTTTTTGAAAGGCTTTCGTGCCTGTGACTGCAATATTTTCAAAGTGGGGGCTGAACAAAAAAAGTTTGAGAACCCCTGACTACATTCTCGCGCCCTTCTCCTTCTTATTTACTGCTTATTAATTACCCTCAGTGGAAAACAGTAAGGACCATCACTTGAAGAAGAGGAGGTTTCTTACATGTAACAGGATGTTCTTTGAGATATGTGGTCCCTGTCTGTGTTCCACTACTCACCTTCCTTCTCCTCTGCTTTGGATTGCCTCTGATTCACAATAGAGAAGGAACTGGAGAGTTCTCCCTCTCTTTATCCCATGGGTCAGAGGCATGAGGTGATCCAGGGCATGTTCGTGGACCAGTGGACACTACTTTCAGATTGTCTGGCTGCAGGCACATGGTGCACGCACACAACCCACACTGAATACAGATGGGGACCACACATCTCGAAGAACCTCCAGTTACAGGTAAGTAACCTCCTCTTCATCTTTACCAAGATACCACTTCAAAAAATAATTAGGACTTTCTAAATGGATACTGTGGCAGGGTGGGCCTGACCCAGCCTGCCGCCCCTTTAAGAGGGAGAAAAACCCTCTGCAAACCTCCCTTGCAGAAAGCCTAATCAGCCACGTGGTCTGCAGGGCAATCAGCCTGGATGGGTTGCACCTGGCAGCCTCCTCAGGAGGATATAAGCCTGCCAGGAAGGAAGCCCAGGGTGGTGGTGGTATGGTGGTGTGGAGTGAGATAGAGAGAAGGAGCTAAGCTGTAGAGCTGTGGATAGAGCTGTGGATAGAGCTAAGCTGTAGAGCTGTGGATAGAGCTAAGCTGTAGAGCTGTGGATAGAGCTGTGTATAGTAGGTGGTGGGGTCTGCACAAGCTGCACTGTAAATAAAGAGCACTGTTTGGAGCCAAAGAAAAGTCTCCTGCCTGTGTTTGGAGTGGGGCGAGAAGGCGATCTGTCACAATACACTGAACGCTTAATTTAACATTTTGAGTGCTGTATCAGCACCTTAGTGAAGAGGGGTTGTAACTTATAAAGTGCTCCCTGTGACAGAACTTCTGATCTGCAGTGTGATTTGTCTTTTGATACCACGGGTATTGAGGCTTGCGTCAGTCCATCTATTGATTGTGCATACTCTCAGATTCTAGTGAATGAATTGTGTTTGGTGCTAAGGACTGCATATAGAGAGCTACACTCTAAACTCATACATTTCTATAGAAGACACATCTCCATAAAAAGTTTGCAGCCACTTTAGTGAGGACTCAGGATGATTTAATATCATTAATAGGGGTAGCTGAAACTTGTTTTGGAGAGAGAGGCTTGAGTTGACTTTGGGTTAAGAGAGGATGAAAGCACACATTTACATAGCTTATATTGAGGCATTTTTTTAGAAGGTGAAGGAGAGGGAAATGGCTCTTGAATTTGATAAGTATTTTTTTTTCACAGTGATTATTCACAGGTGTTCCAGACCAACATTTTGCGAACCCGCAGAAACAGTACAACAGTGATGAATCGTCATAGTCTGGTAAGAAAATGCTTAGTGCAAACACGTTGCCCACTTGTTCTTTGGGTCTAAACAGGATTAAAGATAAGGGTGTAAATTGAAAATTAACACTATATATTTTGCAGCTGTAGTGAAGTTCTTTTTAAAGATCTGGCTTTAGAAAACACACTTTTGTCATTCTGAAGGCAACCTAGTTCATAACTTATTTAAGCAGATGTTCTAAGATTGGAGAAGTAGACCAATTTGGAAAGAGAACTGGTATATTCAGAAGTATCAGTCAATTATTCCTAGGTCTCAATAATCTCTGAATGTTTGTTTTTAAATAAATCCACTGATTTTACATTTATATTGCATCGTAGATTATAAACCAGAAAGGACTGTTATGATAATTTAGCTGACTTTCAGTAAAACATAGGCCGTAGGACTTCACTGAATTAATGCCTGTTTGAACTAAAGTATATATCTTAGAAAACCATCCAATCTTAATTTAAAAATTTCCACTATAACAATTTTGTAAACTTAAATTACTTTGTTTAGTAAAATTTAGTACAGTATTTATTTATGAACCCAGAGAAGATGCAGCTTCTTTTTTAAAATATTGTTTCTTCTAAGTAAATCATTATAGTCTGAGTTATGGTCAGAGGTGGTTTGGACTGATCCAGTAGTATTTTTAAGTCAGTGCGAGCATATTTAAAAGGATTTCTTGACCATATTGAAAGAACCACAGATACATAAATTGATGTAATTGGGGGGGGGAGGAGGGGGGGAAGGAAAAACAGTTCTCATTTTTTTTAACCAAGAGGAATTTTTGCCTAGATTTAAAAAATATAAAATTGAACTGAAATCTGTTACATTTCTTCCAAAATGTGTTCTAACGTTAAGAAACTGGCATAAGTGCAGTAACATGTCGATTGCATACAATTCACAACTAATGTACTGGACAGATGGAGTGTCTCGTGTTAATGTCACTTTATCTTTTTCTTACATACAGTATACAAGATGCTTAGAAATATGGTAACTTGATGAATGTTTGTTGCTATTTGGGTTACTTTTAAGTGGAGATAACTTCTAATTCCTATCCACCCTTCCATACAGCCTCTTCATGCCCCAAAAAACTAAAATTCCATTTCAAAACTAGGCCAGACAACTGGTTTGGAGAGGATTTGCTTTTGTAGTAGTCTTGAGATCCTTTATTTAAAGGCCTCAACAGATGAGCATAACATAAAAGCAATGTGCCTGCCACTTAAGAAACAAGACATGATATAATGTCAGTAACACTATAATTATGGTTGGGGAAACATTTAGTCAGAAGCCCTTCTATTTGGGTATTTGTTTGAAGTTAAATTTTAGGCTGAAATTTTTATCCTTACTTTCAGACCAAAGATAAAATTGCTTTCCTTTCCAGAAGTTTACTTGGGTTTTCTTCGGTATTGAAGAGATTCGCTTAAACAGTGGTCAGCAAGAGTCAACACTTACAAAGAAGGCAATAGCCCTTTAAGAAAAACAGTTTTGAAATACTAAGGTTCTTTTTCAGTTGACCTGGATACAATGCCAAAGAGGAGCAAGTGGGGGTGATCTAGTTCCTTAGTCTGTCCTGAAGGTTAACTGAACTAAAGATATTTCATGTACTTTATAGAAGTTACCTTTTTGATTTTGTTGTTTGTAGTTCTTATTTTTAAAAAAATGGTTTAGAAAAGGGTATTGGTGACTTCAGAAGTGACCCAAAACATGGAGATGAAACAGGCAAGGTTGGGAAGCGAAGAAAACTAACTGTTAACAATGGACCGCCATACCAACAGCAATAGTAAAAATATTCCAGAGAATGAGGTATGTGCTTACTTAGTGAGAGGCATATATTTCCCAGGAAAGGGAGAGATGATAATTGAAAGTATATGCAAGATGCCAGAAAGAACTGCGAAAGGCAAGGAAACATGTAATTTTTTTTTGGGTTGAGCCCATTTTCCTGGCTGGGAACAGAGTGGCCTTGCAGGAAAAGGGTAGAATGTACTCCTTATTAAGGCCAATAGCTCTACTTTATGACCAGAGAAGAGGGCTAAAGCAGATCACCAATTCAGCTGAAGAGTCCTCTCTCGAGTCATGCACATCTGGTATTGCTGGGCACTTCACATCCTTCCTTACACCTTCACTACACTAGAAGTGCCTCACCCCCATTCATTATTCTCTACCAGTCTGGCCATGCACAGTAGGAATTGGGTGGAATCTAGCTCAGAAATCATTAGAGTTGGCTAAGATGTATACAATCCCTGTAGTGTATGGTGGAGCACACTTGAGTGTCCAGTATGACGTTATATGCTGTCCAAGCCCCACACAGATCAGCTAACTGGGCCTTTTTGATGTTGGGGCTATTCACTAGCTGTCAGTAATGCACAGCTGATTCATCATCAGAAAAAAAACAACAACAACCATACTACCAGTGTTTAATTTGTTTCAGTGGAGATATATCTTTAATATTACCCTTTATTTTAAAGGTATTAGTTTAAAATGCTTCTAAAATCTATAAATCCCACTTGCTAAATTTTCCTCTTTCCTTTGCCCCTCCCCTCAACCTGCCTTTTGTCAGTAATTGATAATCTTAAAGTGATAATCTTACTTAAAAGGTTGAGCTGGGAACCCTAAAGCAACTCCTTGTTCGCTTTAGGATTTGTCTATTCAGGGAATTAGCTAGGGTGTGAATTTAGAGCACAACAGCTATTCTATTCCATTTTCCCGTGTGGATGCTTTTTGTTGCACTAAGGGCACTTGAGTCTATGTAATTTATGTCGGTTGGAGTGTGAAAAAGACACCCCACCCCCCAAGTAATGCAAGTTACAGCAATCTAAGTGTAGTCCACACCGGCACATTGTCGGCAGGATATGCTTTCCTGCTGACATAGCTTCCACTTCTCACAAAGGTGGAGTAATTATGTTGATTGGAGAGTGCTCTCCTGTCGGCATAGAGCATCTTTTCTCCAGATGTGCTACTGCCCTAAGAAACCAGTGCAGAATAGCTGTTCCTAGCTTTTTTTCTTGTGTAGACATTGTCTTAGGCCTGGGTCTACACTACAGACTTAGTTCAATGTAAAGCAGCTTGACCTAACTGTCAGTGTCTACACTACTGCCTTACACCCACTGATATAAGTGCCCTACAACACCAATATAATAACTTAATCTCCACAAGAACCATATTGCTTATGTCAGTGTAACTAGGGTGACACAGTGTTTGTGTAGACACTGCATGCTGTTGGCTGTCATTCTTGTCAATTTCACAGCTCTGCTCTGCAGCCCAGGGCTCACAGTTGGAGTTGTAAAATTGTCCAGAAAGGCTGGTAGTCTCCCTGCTATGAAATTGAGCCCAACACTGGGCTCACAGCTGGTCCCTCATAGCTGTCAGTTGGGCTGGGGTTCACAGCTGGAGTCCCCATCCCACATGCCCGGGTGACTGCCCTAGCTGTGAGACTAGTGCTGGGGTCAATTTCACAGCAGGAGCCTACCAGTCTTTCCTGTTAATTTCACAGCTTCAGCTGTGAGCCCCTCTCTCTGAGCCTGAGGCAACAGTGAAATTGTCAAGAAAGGATGATTGGCTCACAGCTAAGGTGGTCATCTTGGGGCAGCCAAGCTCTGAGCAGGGAGCTTCATGGGGAGTTGCGAGCCCGAGCTCTCAGACCTCCATGATGCCCCTCTTTAGTCAGTGCAAGCTCTTCTTGTGCTGCTGACAGATGGAGGGTGGTGATGACCTGAAAAACCACAGTCATTACTGTGGTGACTGTATGTGGACTTAAGTCGACTTAAGTTTGTAGTGTAAATATGCCCTTAGAAACAGTGTGGCTGTGAAGGTCCGCAGCTCTGTTTTGCATCCGACAAAGTGGGTATTAGCCCACAAAAGCTTATGCTTCAATACTTTAGTTAGTCTTTAAGGTGCCACAGGACTCTTTGTTACCTCTGCTATTTCAGACAACACGGCTACCTCTCTGAGCTCTGATTAAGTGGGTCAGGCTGTTTTGATGTGAAGTAGACTAATTGGGATATGGTTTAGGGCTACCCAATTTGACTTTTAAGTAAAATTAAGATTTTAAAGCTCCCAAGAGAAACATCATTGGTTAGTCTCTAAGGTGCCACAAGTACTCCCCGTTCTTACTGCTGGCAAAGTAAGAGATGGGAGATGTAAAGGAGGGAGTGGGAGGCAATTGCAGTTTTAAACTATCCCTAACAGAGGATCCCAGATGACAATAGGTGCCCAGAAACTGCTGATTCAACTCTCCTTTTCTAGGACAAAAGTCAGATCAGTAGCTAATCTGTGTTGATACTTAAATGTCATTGGATCTCAGGTATATAAAGATGAGACTCAACTAATCCAGAACACTTTAAAGGAAAAGAAGCAAGTTATTAAGAATAGTGTTCATTCTTTTTTCTTCCAGTCTTCTTATTCTGTTATGAAGTAATCTTTTTTTCAGCAGATATTGCATAAAACCCTAAAATTTGTGTCTTTAAAAAGATTTGAAAAACAAGTGTAACATGAAAGAGTTATTCTATTAGTAAACCAACCAGGCTGTGCATTAAAGGATTACTAATGCACTTTTCTGATGGCAGAACCAGTAGCATAGAAACTTGCATCATATGGTGGCTTATTACAGTAGTTGAGTATAGTAGGTGATGTAGGTATAGTCTGAGGTTGTGTGTGGAAATGTCTTTAAAAAAATACTAAACAGGGTTAACTTTAATGGGGTGTTTAATGATTTTTTTTTTAAAGGTACTTTCTTCCTTTCATAAAATTAACCTTTGGAATTCAGAAAAGTTCATCCCAAGTTTTCATGCAAATTAAATTTTAGGAGTGAGGGAAAAGTGGGTCTGAGATTGACTATTTTAATTTTAATAGTGTAGGCAACATGTTTTTAATGCTGTAGTAACACTTTTGGCATATTAAGTAGATTTAAGTTCCTTCTGATTGAGGTGCAGTCACATTGTCTGCCTAGTTTGTATTAGTCCTCTGTTAAGAAAACAGTTTGAAATATGTCTAGAATTATAAGCAAAGCTTCTCATTCTTTGATTGTGCTTCCATACAAAATTCCAGCCTTACCTGTGTGGGTGTAGAGATATCACATCTAGGAGGCTAACTGCAACTCATTTTGATCTCTCCTGATCCCTTTGGATGCACCCACCTCAAGCTCTCAGATCTCAAGCTATCATCTCTCTTGGAGTGGAACACACTGTCAGAGCAGGCATTGGGCTGCAGTTCCCAGATACTAACCATGACTACATTGGCAGCCCTGAGTTATGTTTTAAAGAGATATACCTATCTCATAGAGCTGGAAGGACCTTCAAAGGTCATCGAGTCCAGTCCCCTGCCTACACTAGCAGGACCAAGTACTGTCCCCTGACAGATTTTTTGCCCCAGATCCCTAAATGGCTCCCTCAAGGATTGAACTCATAACGCTGGGATTAGCAGGCCAATGTTCAAACCACTGAGCTGTCCCTCCCCCAGTTCAGTGGGCTCGTCCAGATTATTAGGATCAGAGTTTGTTCATAGTTCTTAACTAAATAATAAATTGCAAGTTGATTAATTCAGTCTGGAAGTGGTCAACAGGGAAACAGTGAAATAGAATACTGAGCCAATATGCTCCTGGAATCCTATGTTGCTCAGCAGGTGGGCTTCTGTATTCTGTACCAGTTGGAACTTTTTCAGGACAAGTAGCTACATTTCTATGTAGGAGTTTCAAGCTGGGAGGTCACAAAAATGTATATCATTTATCCAGGTCCAAGTTTGATAGATAAGCTGTTGTCTTGTGGCTCTCTGCAGATGGAAGAAAATCTTTCATAGTTGTAGCTATTTGAAAATCCAGTGGTATTGAAGTCCAAAAGGAGGTCTTATCGAAAGAGTTTAATAATAAATACTTTTTTCTTATACCAAATCAAATACATTCTATGAGTCAATGTATAAAATAAGTAAACCAGAACTCTACATCAGAAAAGAGAAGACCAAGCAATATGTTTACACAATGTTTGAATTCAGCTTTAACATTTGATACTATTGCTGTCTGAACATCAAAAGGTCACAGGGTGATTAGGACACCCTGACATGAATCCATTAATTAATCTCAAAACCAGCCCAAAGGATTATAATAGGAAACTGGTTCCTCCACCTATGGGGACCTCCCTCACCTTGGAGTTCCTCATGACTCACTGGTCTGTTCTCTGGCCTAAAATGTGATGGAGAGTGAGTGGTTCAGAGTGCTGAGTTAACTGTTCAAAATGGAGACTATTGTTTGTGAGCTCTGTGACAGCTAACTTGAAAATTAGATGCTGGGCAGTAATTTGTGAAGTTAGTTGCACTGAGCAGTGGTTTTAAGTTTTAGGTGAGTAGCAGGATTTTGTGTCTTTCGCCAGCCAGGAGCTTCGGAGTTGCAAGTGGTAACCCAGATTACCATTAATGCTTTTGTGGAAATGTTTATTGGCATTTATTATATTACCTTCCTTTAACTCTTTGTTGATTGAGTCCTGTTTCCAGGCCTCATTGTGAGCAGGCTGTTTTGTTGGTCTTGTGTTCAGCTTATTGTCCTGAGAGACCATTTCTTAAATATGCTCATTCACCAAGCAAGTAGTGCATGCTGCTTGGATTGAGTGTAGGCAGTCCAAGTTTATAAAAACAATGAGGAGTCTGGTGGTTCATTAAAGACTAACCGATTTATTTGGACATAAGCTTTCGTGGGTAAAAAATCCACTTCTTCAGATGCATCTACTAATGTGATGTATGCCATCATGTGCTGTACATTGGCCAAACCAGACAGTCTCTATGTAAAAGAAAAATTGGACACAAATCAGACATCTGTAATGGTAACATACAGAAGCCAGTAGGAGAACACTTCAGTCTCCTGGACATTCAGTAACAGATTTTAAAAGTAGCCATCCTTCAACAGAAAAACTTCAAAAACAGACTTAGAAGAGAAACTGAAGAGCTACAATTCATTTGGAAACTTAACCCCATTAATTTGGGCTTGAATAGGGACTTCGAGTGGCTGGCTCACTATAAAAGCAATTTTCCTTCTTTTGGTATTGACACCTCCTCATCAGTTATTGGGAGCGTACCACATTCACCCTAACTGTATTGGCCTTGTCAACACTGGTTCTCCACTTGTGAGATAACTCCCTTCTCTTCATGTGCCAGTATATTTATGCCTGTATCTATAATTTTCACTCCATGCATCTAAAGAAGTGGGTTTTTTACCCACGAAAGCTTATGCCCAAATAAATCTGTTGGTCTTTAAGGTGCCACCGGATTCCTCATTGTTTTTGTGCATACAGACTAATACGGCTACCCCTCTGATATAAGTTTATAAAGCAAACCATAAAAGTTCTATTCTCTGTGTGATTTTCTACCTCTGAAGAAAGATAGGAGGATCTCTGAAGAAGAGCTGTGTCTGGCTCAAAAGCTTGTGTGTCTGACCAACAGAAGTTAATCTAATAAGATATTACCCACTCACTCCCTCTTTCTAGGCGGCTCATTTTGCATTCTCCATGGCACTAATTGAAATCAGCTGGCTGGTGACTGAATCCTGATCTGCATCCTGTAGCTTTGGACTTGTAGAAAACTTAAGGCATGTTTTGTGTGAAACTGAGGAAGCCCACTATCTGCAGAGTGGAGTTTAATGACTAGAAAGTGCATGTAATTTATCCTAAGTGATTCCCTTTACTTTTCACCTGGCAGATTCCATGCAGTCTGGAAGAATGACAAACGCTTTGAGTAGGGCTACAATACCCGCTGGATCAGTGGGTAGTGTTCGATGTATCGGGGATCGATGTATCGTGTCTCACCTAGACGCGATAAATCGATCCCCGAAAGCACTCCCGTTGACTCTGGAACTCCAGCTCCGCAAGAGGAGTAGGCGGAGTCGATGGGGGAGCCACCACTGTTGACCCGCTGCTGTGGGGATGGCCAGGTAAATTGAACTAAGGTACTTCGACTTCAGCTACACGAATAGCATAGCTGAAGTTGCGTACCTTAGTTCGAACCCCAGCTCCTCCTCTTCTCTCTTCCCCCTCCCCCCCCCCCCCAGTGTAGCCCAGGCCTTAAAAGAATGAAGCCCTCACCCCTATTAAACATTCATCCTCATTACAAAGCCACAACACAACTTGGCGACATTGATCTTTTGTTCAAGAGAAATAGATCATTAGCAGAACTATGTGATTCATGCCTAAGGCTTCTGGTCCCTGATGGTCATGAGCACCATAAATTACTCAAATGTGTAATGGTAAGGGAAAGAGAATGACTCAATTGGTTCCAAGTAAATATGCTTGTAACTAATTGTAGTATGTAGTGGTGGATTAAGAAATTCCAATAAAAAGATTTGATAAGTAAGACCTGTCCCACAACTTGAGAATGGTCTATGCTGAGAATCATTATGAAAGTTTTGCTTTCTTTGATGAGCTACAGTAAATTTATCATTTTTAATCAAACTAGCAATCAGGTATAAAACTAAAGAATCTAGAGTCCTTGGAGTGTAGCGTATGTCTCCGCCAGATTGGCTTTGCACTTAATCCTTCAGATTTTTCCTTGTCAATAGATATCATTTTATGGGTTTTGCTTTTTATTTGTCCTATGCAGCAGCAAGGAAGAAAATGGTAACAGAATGCTCAAAGGCCCTCCTACTCAGTGAGGCCATTTCAGTGTCCTGTTTTAACTTTCTGTCATTTTAAGCTGTAGAGCTGTTGAGGGCAGAAGAGCTTGAGAAATGTTTTCACTCTCCTTACACTTTAATGGTTGGATCTCTCTTGCTCTGTCATGTCAAAAATATTCACCTGTAGGCAGAGACCAGCCCTGGAAAACTCCTGCTCAATAGATTTTATTTTTAGCATTATGAGCTACTTACAACAGCTTTAAGATGCTTTTGCTACCTTACATATTGTGCTGTTTTAACCATGATGGGTGGCTAGTATTGCCAATACAGTTACAGTTCATGGAAGGCGAGGGTTTTTAGTAGTGTAAGACTGAAGTGGGATGGAGGTTGGCACGCAATAATTGGGAGTCATTTTAAGCATGCAGAGCAATTTCATAATGAAATAATCTAGTGCTCTCACTTATAAAACTAATATAAATTTTTAATTGTATGCAAAGCATATTGCATTTAACATCTGCAAAGTGTTAGATATCATTTTGGTGATATTGAAATGGCTATTTTTTTTAAAATAAAATAACATTAGAAAAAAAGTAGTTAGTATCTAACCTTCCTGATTTTGCAGTTTTTAAAAATGTTTCATCTATATGGTGTTTGTTTTGCAGTTGGTGCCATCATCTCCTGTTCGTATTCCTAGCAGCCGCCTTCATCAAATCAAACAGGTAAGAGATCATTCTAGTTCTGTTTTGTAAATAGCAAGGCATCGAAAGCTTGCTTTTTTGGCTTTACACAAGATGGTGTATCCTAGTAATGATAATTGATGACTTCGCTTGGAAGTAATAGCTGATCTGTAAAGAATGTTCAGCAAAAATCTGTCACTTCAAAGTCCATTTAGTAGTCACAAGTTGAATCAGTTTCTAGAGATACAAAAGTTTACAGAAAATATAGAACATCTCCTAATATATTATACTGAAACAAGGATTTTGTCCTGTTTATAAAAGTGTTTAGTCAGCAGACATATTTCTCCCCACAGAGAAAGCTGGTGGTCCCTATCTCTTGCAGCCCCATTTACAATCTAGAACTTAGTCAGTCACATTTTTTCTGGGCTCAGATATACTGCCTGCCTTCCTCCCAATTGAATTGTCCATAACCATAAATCGGCGGTTCTCAAACCGGGGGTTGCAACCCCTCGGGGGGTTGCTGACTGCCTCCTGAGGGGTCGCAAGCTTCTTGCGCCGCTGAAAAGCCGCCGAATTGATTACTTCCGCATTTGGCGGCTTTTTGGCGGACATGCTGAGCTATTTCAGGAGCGCTCAGCTTGTCCACCGAAAATAGCCGCCAAATACAGAAGTAATCAATTTGGCGGCTTTTTGTGTCTGCGGAGCATTGAAACAAAGTAAAAGAGGGTCACAGCGGGGGAAAGTTTGAGAACCGCCGCCATAAATGATATTCATTGGAGTCTGTGGTGTTCAAATCTCAGTCTACGTGATCGGGCAAACCTAAAAGTTTTGAGTAGGCAACATGACACGCTGTATTTAATCGGTCAGAGAAATGGACAGAAGATATGCCAATGTTCGGCACAGAGGCAGTTGGGTGCAGCATCCATCAGGGTGATAAGATTGCTGCATATTAAGCTTGGAGACTCATAGCTGACAAGCTAGTGTGAAGTTGAGGGATATCAGGATAATGGTATACAGTCCCACACCTTCACACTTTCTGTACCACCTAATCTTCCTTCTTGTGAAACACTGGTGCTGAGTTGTCCACTTTTTGTTTAAAAAAACAAAAAAACAACAACCCTGGTAACTATACCTTCTCCAAATCTATTAATTCGGTAAATGCATTAAAATGGTGAAGTAAGAGTACACTTCTCTTTTGACTACAAGCCTGTTTCAAAGTACAGTTAGATTTAATACAAAAAACAAGATTTAATCTTGATTATCTTTTGGAAGAAGAGACAGAATAATAAAATAGAGGTTTCCTTCTAGAAATTTAAAATAGAATAAATTCTGTTATAGGGATTTAAGCTATTAAAATAAATGTTTAATTAGAGCTGTGCCATATGATAGGCTGCCTTTTAAAGTCTCATTTTGGAAAACACATGATTTCCAAACGCTTGTAAATCTTGTGATTTTTATTTTTCTCATTTCTCATCTCAAAAGCAATTTAACTCTTCAGGCATTATATTTCTAAGGTACATGTTGCAAGTGGTTGAAGGTACTTGGTCTCCAGCTTCCTGTCTCCTCAAACACTTGAGGCACATAGTAATCCTGAAGAAATGAACTGCCTGTTTTGTTATTCATTTACTAGCTTTAACAAGGACAAGAAGTCATCAGAAAGCTCCTTTTATTCTTAATACAGATGCTCCCCGATTTACACAAGCATTCCTTTCTGGAACTCCTTGCATAAGTCAATTTGCATATGTCGGAGACATATCTCCGACCATTCTGCAGAAAAGAAAACCTCTCATATTTTTAGCTTACGGAGCTTTCTCTGTCAGCGCAGATTTCTGTAACTAGGATTTCCGTAAATTGAGGGGCGTCTCTATAGGAAAGGACTAATGTTAGTATGTGCACCCAAATGGGATGGAAGGGAGGTGCAGGGAAGGCATAATATATGTTCATATTTGACACTGTATTTCTGTTAAAACTTGTCCGTTAATGTCCGTTTGTGCCTTAAAAAAAAACGTTATGGTCTTCAATTACACTGCATCATTCATTGCCGAGGACGCCAGTGAGCCGTGGATTAATCATCTATATATTTATTCCTCCTCTGTTCAATAAGTGGCTCGCTACCATATTTCACTACACACTCTCCAATCTATGAATGAGTTCTGAGGAATGGTACATGCTTGTGTATTTAAAAACAGTATTGTAATGTATACATACAAGGAGTGAATTAAGTTTGTGCTTGCAATTTCTTTTTCTTTAAATAAAAATGCTTTGTTTTGCTATCTTAATATATTTTAACAAATTTTTTCGTAGAATTTCTTAGTTTTTTAGAAGAAACAATAAAAAATTCCATAATGTGGAACAATGTACTAACCATCAATAAAATGCTCTGTTCTGTACAAGTTGCACCTCACTGGGTATGCTAATGGTGTATGGAATGAGGTGAGACTCTCATCCAAATTGTGACCTGAAGAGGAAGAGTTTGTTTGACTCATGTTAGCAAAAGAAAGTTCTATAAACTAACTCTTAACTGCTTCTCTATTCTATTAATATTTTTCAGGAAGAAGGAATGGATTTAATGAACAGAGAAACAGTACATGAACGGTGAGTGTTAGTATGCAAATGAGAATACCTAAAGTCTGTGTATCTGGGCCAGTGACGATGGATTTTTTTTCTTCTTTACAGGGAAGTGCAAACAGCAATGCAGATCAGCCAGTCATGGGAGGACAGCTTGAGCCTGGTAATGTGTTTATGCTTTAGATTTTAGTTTCTATCTTCAGTGTTCTAACATCTCATATTGCTGCATTTTGTTGTCCATAGTATATTAAATTTATTTTAGATTAAAATCAAACAGATTAGGCTTGCTGTTTAACATCAAATTGTTTCTGTCTAGTAACACACTTTTTATTGCTATCTTATAACAATTTTGTACTAATAAGGTATGAAATCACTAGTAGCTCAATGACACATGGCTGTCACTACAGTTATTGGGACATAGCTTTTCCTGAAGTGTCAAAAGTTCTATTCATGTCTATATCTTTCTGTTTTATAGATACTTTAATATCAGCATATTGTTTTGTTTCGTCGAAAGTATGAAATTTGTCTTCTACATAGTCATAGTAACAAACTCTTACATATAGCCATTTGTGAGAATGACTTGCATCATGTGGTTCCATTCCACAACAAAGCAATGCTTTGTATAATATGTAAAATATAGCCTGGCCCATGAAATATTGCATTAAAACAATTGGCTGTAATTCCATGATCTGTTATACTTATAGAGTGGCAATGATTTTGAGAAATCATCCTCTCCCAAGCAAATAGACTTTATCCCAGTTTCTCCAGCTCCTTCACCCACCAGAGGAATAGGGAAGGTAAGAAAAATGAAGTGGTAGAGGTCTTCCTTCATGAGTACTGATAGTTAGATTTTTGTTTAGCACTAACATTAGCAAGGGATGAAACTTCCAATATCCCTGACTTCAGTGTGGGCAATCCCTGCAGACAGAGAACTAAAATATTTAAAAGACAAGCTAACAGCTGTACATCCCATGAATTTATCTACGGAACATCTCATAAATGTCAATACCCAATAGGCATATTTATTGATAAATTGTTGGTACATTGGTGATAAATAAAGCCATATTCTTTGTCTGCCTTTCTTTGGGGGAAAGTGGGGTTTTTTTTGGAATGAAATCAGTTGGTTTGTCCCAAGGTAAAGAGAGATATACATATACATACATAATACATTCTGATTAATATAATATAATAATGCATGCACTCTGTATGTACATGAGAAATAGAACTTTCTTCAAAATTTAACCAAAAGTGATACATTCCCAGTCAAATAGATCAGGTAGTCATTTTAAATGAATGATGAGGTGCTTGGTTTAAAATGGTAAAATTCTCTTAAGGCCCTAGTTGTGTTCTTCAAGTCCCTCTAGTTCTCTGTATGTCAAGAATTTTGATTAGTTTGATGCAATAGGAATGAAGCATGATGTTTATATTTAAATATTTAAATCTATTTTGTTTTCAGCAATGTTTCTCACCATCTTTGCAAAGTTTGGTGAGTAGCAGTGGATTACCTCCAAGCCCTACCCCCAGTCCAACAAGACGATTCTTAAAGTACGTACAAGTCTGTAAAACTGACTCTGCATACTGTTAATACAGATTGTTCACTTGAGGTATCTGAAATATCAGGATTTAACTTATACATAGTAAATCTAAACCATGTTTTTGGTGACTCAGATCTCCAGCTTGCATAGTAAATCTGTACAACTTAAATTCTAGAGTTTATAAAGTACCAAAATGTATATTTCTGACGTCAGGAAGCTGGGTTACAATGCAGCCTGTATCAGATTTTTTGATAGGTTTTGTTTAACACATAATCACATACAGAGTAGAATGAACTTCTATCAAAAGATGATGAATGAATTCCCAGGTTTTGAAACTGGGACAATACCAGCTTGTGTAGATTAGTAAAAAGTATTAAGAGGAAACATTTAAGTTTTAAAATTATAATAGCATCTATAGGACCCAATTAGAGATCATGGCCTCATGGTGTTATGGGTTGCCTGTGAGAGAGGTTTATTATTACTGTCTTTCTCCCACTTTAATTAAATGTTGCCAGAAATAGAATAACTTTTGTGGGTGGCCAGGATGCTGGAAGACACCTATTGGGGCTTTGGAGGGTGTGGTTCTGAGTGCAGGTAACAAGGGACTTAACTGCCAAATCTGTTGCTGAAAGTGTCCTGGTATTTCTGGCAGAAATGACTTTTACTGCAGGAACCTTGGGCTTTTTAAATTTTCTTTACCAGTGGCCAGGGCTGCCTCTCTGTCCTGAAATTACTGGATCATTCAGTCTTCACTAGTCTGTGCAAGACCAAATATTTTGGCTCTTGGTGTTTTGTCCTGCAACATAATGCAAACAGATGGTGAATCTAACTAGTCCTGCTACTAATCTACAGACTCACAAAGGACAGCACCCTGCTAGGTTTGTGTTTAGAGGGGTGGCTTACTTTGGGTTACTCATGGACCCACCTTTATAGGAGTAGGAGAACCTGACCAGGTTTGTGCACTCATGGGTTTGAGTTGGATGCAAGCGCTAAAAGTACATTGTAGAGAAACTTGCTTGATCATATAGATGACTGTATTAGAGGAAATGTTAGGAATGCTTTTTGAAGCCAGTATGTGAACCAGGATTTCTAGCATAGTCAGTCATGTCTTGTGATTTTTTTTTTTTTGCTGAGGCTATCCCATATTATTGTCTGCTGCCCTTTATGTTGGTGTTTGCCCTTAAACAGAGTGACTTGCACTGAACATGGTTGCTCCTCACTTGTAGTTGTGTTCCATGCTGTTTATGCCAGTTATGTAGCAATACTAATATACTGTTTATAATCTTTCAGCAGGAGAAGTCAGAGTCCTATTCACTGCATTCGCCCAAGTGTTCTTGGGCCAATGAAAAGAAAAGGTACAGCATGTGTTTCTAATTGTTAACTTTAAAATAGTTCATCTAGCTTTCTTGATAGTCCTGTTTTTGGACTGATACTTGCTAGGAAATAATTGAGTTTAGCAAGGTATGTTGTAAAGAAATGGCTGTTGAAGTACAATAGTTGGAAAAATTAAATATACAATAAATCTGTAATTAAAATGGTCACTCTGGCCTACTACCCATCTACTGATGCAAGATTACACATTTGGTAAAGAACCAATGGAACCTCTAATATAAAGATATTAAGGAATTCTTGGTACACTTCCATTCATTTATAGGAAGGTCCCAGCTAATTGAAGCACAGAGATGCTATAGAGTTAAGATCACAAGCATACAGTTTTCCTGGTAACCATACAGGGGTTGAACATGAGACTGACCATACTGGGTCAGATCAATGGTCCATCTAGCCCAGTATTCTGTCTTCCCACAGTGGCAAATGCCAGGTGCTTCAGAGGAAATGAACAGAACAGGTGATCATCAAGTGATCCAGCCCCGCAGCATTCGTCCCTGTGTCTTCCGAAATGCCGCTGACAGCGGAAGCAGGCACTTTGGTGGTTTTTCGGTGGACACACACTTGCAGGCACACATAAATGCCCCAGTGGGTGCCATGGTGGGGACCACTGCTTTAGAGCATAGTTTAGTGCATCCCTGCATATCCTAATAGCCATTGATGGACCTATCCTTCATTAACTTATCTAGTTTTTTATTGAGCCCTGTTATAAGTAACAAACCTCTGCATACTGATTCACTACAGACCTCAGAATTCAACATCCAGATGCCCCCAAAAAGCATAGCCACCTCATCTTGTAATTTTATTTAGAAGTTGTTTGTTTTGGAAGGTGTGCTTCGATCTATACACCTACACTTGCTTCTCCTAGCCTCCATTGTCTGTGTCTCTTTGCTAATGTTATCCTTTGAGGTTAGTATTTCATTATATTTAGGTTAATTTACTGTGGCATAGTAAAGCACATGTATCCCACCCATTCTTGAGGTGTATTTAAAAAATTCAAATTAATATGTATTTTAGAGAAGGGGGGGGGAATATCTGAATATTAAAAATGTGTATAAATGTGTGACAATCAATCTATTATGTTCATCTGCATCAGATCTAAGATAGAAGATTATCTAAAGCAGCTATGCTAATGACCCCTCTAAATTTGGACAGAGTTGTATTTTAACTACTAGTGCATAATATGAATCTGATTTCATGGTTTTGTGAAAGGTGAAATGGATACTGAAGATGAGCCAAAGAGATTTTTTCGAGGAACTCCTAGCATCCTTTCTCCTGAAGTTTCACATCTGACAGACCTTGGTGCATGGTAAGCATTAGTGTGCCATGTAACTTAATCAGAAACTGCTCAAATGTTTTCAGTCTCTTTTTCTAGACATCAGGCATGGGTGGGCATGCTTGAAGTCATACAGTGTTATATATACCGTATTTTTCGCCTTATAAGACGCACTTTTTCTTCCCCAAAACGGGGGGAGAAAAGTTGGTGCGTCTTATAGGGCGAATGTGCGCCCCGGTTCCCCCCTCCCCGCCGCGGGCGGGCTGCCGGGAGCGTCCCGGTTCCCCCCTCCCCGCCGCGGGCGGGCTGCCGAGGTTCCCCCTTCCCCGCCGCGGGCGGGCTGCCGGGAGTGTCCCGGTTCCCCCCTCCCCGCCGCGGGCGGGCTGTCAGGAGCGCTCCCGGCAGCCCGCCCGCGGCGGGGAGGGGGGAACTGGGACGCTCCTGGCAGCCCGCCCGCGCGGCGGGGACGGGAGAGCGAGGCGCTATTTTTTTTTTTTTTTTTTTTGTCCGGCTTTTTTATTGAAAAACGAGGGGGCGTCCTATAGGCCGGAGCGTCCTATAGGGCGAAAAATACGGTAATAAGCCTTGGATTTTTGCAGAATATCCAGGTAAGTATTGCAAACTGGATATTTGGGTACCAGTGCCTTTAATTTAAGGACTTCAAAAATATGTAAATGACTTCTGTTCTCCTATTGATATGCTTAGCATTAGTGGGAGTTAAGCATGTTTTGAGACTAGACCCCCAATGATTGGCTGTTTTGGACCAAATAGCTTTAGATCTTATGATCATTTGCCTTTTAATTTTACATATTAATGCAAATTGTCACTTTTTTATACTCTATTGCTCTTAATTATGGATGGTGAATGCTAGTCTGATCTCTCTGCATGTGAACTGTGACTGTGCTAAGATAGAGAAAATGACCTGTGCAGCAAATTATACTGACCATCTGGTTTAAAGTAAAGTGAAGGTTTTTTGTTTTGAATGTTCTTTTAGAGAAGAAAATAATAGTAATAATAACCCTACATAGTTATAATTTTGCTCTGATATATACTGTAAAACATGTAATCAGTAGATATGTTTTAATGCACTTTTTTTCCTAATTCCCAAGCACCTACTTGAATTGTGGGAAGATTGTCAAAAAATTGTGGCTGAGTTGCGAACAAGCCATAGAAAATTGAGGAAAAATAATAATGGATTGTATTATTTACAGTAATAAACTCCCTTATTACTTTTCCATGATTTTTCGCTCTAAGCCACCAAGTGGCGTCCTGTCGGCAGCCTGGGACTGAGATCCAGCTGTCAAAATTGCTTTATATTATGGAATCTGCAACTTCCACAATATTGCAAGTTAAGTAGGGCCTTACTAATACTGCATATTGTGAGGTATAAGTTGCCATTGCCACTGAGCCTACTGGCAGTTGTGGTGTTATCAGGGCACCCAGTTTGAGAATTCCAGTAACAGAAGATAAAAATGATGATAGAGTTGGCTGAAGGATTTGTTGCAAACTTTGTCATTTCTTTATTTGTATATGTTCCACTGCCTGACCATTTCTAATGTATAAGCAATTCTTTGAGTCAGCTGAATTAATTAACTACTTGATAAAATATTATGGTTTGGCTGGAGAGCAAAATTATTGTACTTTTTTGTATTTGTATATTAAATTGTTTTTGAAGATGACTAATATTTGCTTTTAAAGCGACTTAATAGCTAATTAAAACTAGAATTTTAAACATCTGAAATTTACCCTGTTTCCCCGAAAGTAAGACATCCCCCGAAAATAAGACGTACTTCCAGTTTTGCCTCTCGCTGTAATATAATGTAATGTAATTTTGGGAGCAAAAATTAATATAAGACACTGTCTTATTTTCGGGGAAACACGGTAGTAAGAAGTAGAATATCTCATTTTGGTTAATTAAAATGCAGATAATTGCTTTGAGGAAATTAGACTGTTTTGCATTAGCAATATACCTGTTCCTAATATCTTAAAGCAATCAATATTTCAGTTATTTTTCCATAGGACCTGTTTAATGTAATTTTAAAATGTAAAATTCCTTCCTGGAATTCAAGCTACAGTAAGGTCCATGAAAAAAACCCTATTTAGTGGCAGTCAGGTAAAATGAGTCTATAGTTAGGTCACTTTTTAAAAGACAGTGGTGTGTGTGTTTAAAGCTAGTTGTTTCCACACACACATTTTTTATATATATCTATATATCTATATCTATGTAGATATATAGATATAGATACGTGTGTGTGTGTGTGTATGTATGTATATGTGTGTATGTATAGATATAAAGATATATGAAGAGATATATATCTTTATGTATATATTTATATACATTACAGTAAACCCTCGATTTAACGGACTTCGGATGCAACGGACAAAATTTCTAAGCAAGTCTGAGGCATCCGAAATCCATTTGTTGAGGGCTGGCTGCCGGCTCCCAGCTGCCGCCCGGGTCCAGACAGCGGGCGGGCTGGCTGCCGGCTCCCGGCTGCCGCCCGGGTCCAGACAGCGGGCGGGCTGGCTGCCGGCTCCCGGCTGCCGCCCGGGTCCAGACAGCGGGCGGGCTGGCTGCCGGCTCCCGGCTGCCGCCCGGGTCCAGACAGCGGGCGGGCTGGCTGCCGGCTCCCGGCTGCCGCCCGGGTCCAGACAGCGGGCGGGCTGGCTGCCGGCTCCCGGCTGCCGCCCAGGTCACACCAGCGGGCGGGCTGGCTGCCGGGTCCCGCCTTTGGGCGGGCTGCCGGCTCCCACCCGGGGGCGCACTGCCGGTTCCCGGCTCCCGCCCGGGTCCCATCTGCGGGCGGGCTGGCTCCCGGCTCCCGCCCAAGTCCCGCCTGCGGGCGGGCTGGCTGATGGATCCCGGCTGCCGCCCGGGTCCCAGCAGCAGGCGGGCTGCGGAGCTGCTGCCCCGGCCCTGCGGCGGGCGGGCTGCTGCTCCAACAGCTCGGGTTTTTTTTTATGATTAAACAACGGACTTTCTGATTTAACGGACACCCCCTCGCCCGAATTAGTCCGTTAAATCGAGGTTTTACTGTACATACACACCCACACACACATATAGCTATAGATATATATTATGTGGGTGTGGGTGTGTATATAGAGATATAGATATATAGATATAGATATAATGTGTGTATGTGTGTGTATGTGTGTATATATATATATATATATATATATATATATATATATATATATATATATATATATATATATATATATATACATATAAAGACATTGAATAATAAGCCTATTTAAATTAATGCATTGCCCCCAAAATTCTGCTCTTGTATTTTCCATATCCTCCTGTTACATTCCCCCTTTTTTTCAGTCTGACTTCAGGTACTCTTGATGGCAATCAAAGCAATGCTGGCTCTTCCTGTGATTCACCAGCTGAAGTTGTCACCACCAGAGATTCTCCAGCCTCACTTTCCAATTCCAGATCTCAATTTAAGCCCATAGATTTTTCAGCTAAATTACCCACAGATTGAGACTTTATTACTCCTCTGCAGGAGGGCAAACAGCCAAACTGGAGAGCAAGAAGACAACGTTCTACAATGTGTGACTGAGTTTCTTATCTGATCCTGTTCCTCATAGGAACTTCCAGAAATGTCTTTATTTCTAGAAAACTTCCATAATAGTTCCTTGAGGAAGTTTATAGTGATTTGTATGACATTTACTAAATACAGTTAGTGTTTAAACTCCAAACATTCTCTTTAATATGCAAATATCTGCATACATGTTTTGACTTACAGTAGATCTTCTTGATTGGCATAATAAATTTCAAATACATACATTATTCTACAAGGGGAAACAAGGCATTTTAAACTACATCTCTTCAGTTGTC
The DNA here is from genome assembly GCA_032164245.1 of Sternotherus odoratus. Taxonomy (NCBI): domain Eukaryota; kingdom Metazoa; phylum Chordata; order Testudines; family Kinosternidae; genus Sternotherus; species Sternotherus odoratus. The sequence goes on along the minus strand of JAVMKO010000009.1, from coordinate 82,284,724 downwards.
ACTAGTTTGTAATGGTGCTGATCTAGGTAGCAGATAGCCTTTATCGGATTCTGTCATTTTTTTATTAAGCTAATCAACTGATCAGTTTATTAATATTAATTTTACTCCACAAGCTTTGAGCATTTCATTTACTGTTTTTAAAATGTAAATATGTGGGTATCAAAATATAATTGGTGCCTAAGTCCTAACTTGTTTGGCTGTTAATCAATGTTATGTTCTGACTGGATGAAAAGAACCGGAATGAATGAATTGTCCATATGTTACATTTTATTTGTAATCATAATTGCTGGTGTGACTAAACACAGACTTAACATGGAAAAAATTGCCTGCCAAAATCACCATCTTCCTTCCCCTCCTTTCCTCTTCTCTCTCTCTCTCCCTCTCATCCCCCCCCCCCCCCCCCGTGTGTGGCTATATAGAATGATGGGCATTCTCCTAGCACTGTGTTCCCATAGAAGGAACTTGAATAGTGTGTTGGGACAGTTCATGAAATTCTAAAATCAGAAAATTAGAGGCAGTAGAGTCTTAACAATGGTTTTAGTTGGAGAGAAACGAAGCCTTAAGGAGGGACCCTGAGTGACTTTGTCCAGACTGAAGTGATAGTCCATGAATATTTAACTCGGCTACATGACCACATACCGTGTTTTAATCTCTTTTGTATAGTAATAGCAACCCAGTAGAAGCAGCCTTCCTCAGTATCATAGCATAAAGAGATTTCTGATGTTGTAAAGTTAAAAAAATATTGATCACAAGTCAAGAATTGATCAATTTAGAGATGTTGGAGAATTCCTATGATGGATTTGAAAGAAGCTAGTTTGTCCAGAAGCACCATGATAGCAAACCTAGAAGACTCCCAAGACAGAAGGAAGAGTCTGCCAGCCCCCAAGAGCTTAATAATGAAACAAAGCTTTTCCTTCCCAAACAGTAAAACTGTAATATAGGGCTAAAGGTGAGCACTGAATGTACTGAGCCTTTCCTAAAATAAGATATGGTGGTAGTTCTCTACCTTGTCATATGGCTATTTCACAGAGACAGAACTTTGACAGGGCAGCAGCATACAAGGTTAGGAAACAAAAGAAGTGAAGAATCTGGGATGAGTGAGGACTAAGGACTTCTTTCTCCTGTATAATATGGAGATGTTGGATCTAGGTGGTGGTCTCACTCTTAGTTCAAACACTGTGAACATGGCTTACTGTTGACTCTCCATGTTTATCTAAATTATTGCAACTGTCAGCTGAGCTTCCTTACTCCACATATCAGTTTTCAGAAAGTGTTGAGACTTGTACTTCCCTTTCCCAATGGCAGACAGACAAAACTGTGTATAACATCTGCTTGCTTGCTTTAATACAGCATGGCTTTATTTTATAATCTCAGCCATATGCCAAAGACTTAACATGCATTCATTCTTCTGTGATAAGGGCAAAATTATAGATTTTTATCTTGCTTATCTCATTTTTCATGAATGGGCCTCAATATCTGATTGCCAACCCTTTTAAAAGATGCATGAACAGAAAGGTAATTACAGTAGTTATATGGTGTGTGGGTCAACATGTCTCTTCTCTGTTAAATATTTATGCTGGTTTTCCAAATAAGTGCCAATAAAGAGAACTGAAAAAATAAGTAAAGCTGTTGTTTCTTCTGGCACGTGCACGGTATCCACAATTTTAACCATATTTTTGTTACTTTCACCTGGGGGGCATTGATGTTTTTGTTTCCTTCAGTCAAAGTGGTTGTTTCAATCAATGCTTCATCCTCTTCTTGGCAAGCTGGTCCTAAATTCTTCAGTGCTTTCTCCTAGTTCCTGCAACGTTCCCACGTAGCAGACTGAAAGTTCTCGACAGAATTAAGTATATTTAAAAACAAATTAGGTTCTAGTGATTTGAAGAGATACAAAAGCACAGTGTCTTCCTTGTACTTATTTAGATATTAAGTAAAATGAATCTGATGCTGTCCCAGAATTATCCATGTTCAGTATTCTGGAGCTGTTTTGTCCTGAAAATGCATAGCTCATTCTAGAAGTTTTGACAGCTAGGTAATAGACACCGTGGCTTTTGGCTCCCAAGAAGGAGTGGGAAAATCCTTGTGATTTGACAATCGGAAGGCAGTTAATACTTTTGGTACATCTCCCCTTCTCTGCGTGCTCCCCCTCTGTTCCTCTTTGTACAAAAGCAGAGATTACTTCCAATTTGTGAGGACATTGGTGTTTGGATTCCTCATTGTCCATGCTATCATGTAGCTTATTGGTTCTCAAACTGGGGGTCGCGGCCCGCTTATGTGGGGGTCGCAAGCCCCAACCCCCGTGGCAGGCTGCCGGCTCCAGCTCTGACCCCCAGGGCGGGCTGCAGCTCCAGTTCGATCCACGGGGCAGGCAACCCGGCCCCTGCAGTGCGCTGCCGCTCCAGCCCTAATCCCTGGGGTGGGGCGGCGAGCCACAACCCCAGGGTGGAGTGGTGGGACTGAAAGCCCCGACCCCAGGCTGGAGCAGCGGGGCTGTGAGCCCAACGGGGCGGAGGAGCTGCAAGCCCTGACCCCCAAACCTGGGGTGGAGCGGTGGGGCGGCAAGCCCCGACCCCACGGCGGAGGAACAGGGCTGTGAGCCCAGGGTGGAGCAGCGGGGCTGCGAGACCCGACCCCAGTGTGGTGGAGGGGCTGTGAGCTGCAAGCCCCAACCCCTGATCCCAGGGCGGAGTGGCGGGGCTGCAAGCCCCAACCCCAGTGTGGCGGAGGGCTGCAAGCCCGGAGTGGCAGAGCTGTGAGCCCTGCACCCTGACCCCCGCACGGTGGAGCAGCGGGGCTGTGAGCCCCGACCCCAGGGCAGAGCTGTGGAGTTGCGAGCCGGGAGCCCCAATCCGCAACTCCGGTGCTGGCAGGTTGCTGTGAGCCTGACCCCCCCACTGAGAACTGACCCCAAATCCTGTGCTGGGCTGCGAGCCCCAATCCCTGCACCAGGCTATGAACCCTGACCCTGGATTGCTTCAGGTCATTAATTACTGTCAAGTATTAAATATAAGTGGAAAAGTTATTTATTTTAATTTGATAAAATGTTTCAGACTTAATTTAAAAGCCGTGAGAAAATTATTTTTAAGCAACAGGGTTTAAATTTACTATTTAACAGTGTTAAATATAACAAAAATATTGTAATTTCTAATGCGGGGGGTCGCACTCAGAGGCTTGGTGTTCAAAAGGGGTCGCCAATACAAAAAGTTTGAGAACCAGTGACTAGCTGCAGCACACCTTGGAAACATTGGGAGGAGAATTTTTCCCCTTTAAAGGAAGGATTAAAATCTGGAATTCAACCACGCTGCAAAATCAGAGAATAAGTAGATTACGTGCTGAATTGCATGGCCACATAACTGTGTTTACATTCACAGCTTCAGTCAGTGGTTAATAGTCATGTTAACCCATATAGTGTTAGTTGCCTTTTACTAATTCTCCATGTAAATACCAAAACAGATGAACCTTGTAAATTTTAAAACTTGATTTGACTAATGTCCTCGTTATAGGGCTAGCTTCACCTCTCTCCCATTTCTGGTCTTTGAATGCACTCCCTCATGCATTTACTTATCCTAGAGTGTAATTCTCCCACTCATAGACTGGGCCCAGAACTACAGTATTCTGCAGATCCAGCTGAATTTGGACATGGGGGTTCCAACTTTCGGGACTCTGTGACCAGTGATAAACTGTAATTAGCCTTCTTAAAACAAAATAATTTTGTTTTTAGCAGTAGGAACAAAGCTCATTTGAGTAGTGTCCCTATGGATGCTCCTACTTCAGGTGCACGTGCACCTCTCAGGACTGTCATTGGAGATTTTCCTTTAGTGTCCATTTGGCCTGCATAAGTTCCCTATGTCTCTTCATATTGGCCACCAAGGCTATATAGGAGTGCAGGTGGCAAACTGCCTTCAATTCCTTCTCAGCCTCTCCCTGAGATAGAGCCTTAACCTGTCCACCTTGAGTGTGCCTCACTAACTTGTATTCTGCATTTCTATAGTTGTTCATTAGGATCATGTAGTACCATGAGTTAGGGATAGCTATAGAGGTAAGTAGTAAGAGAATTTTTTTCTTCCTTTTTCTGCTCAGGGAGTCTTATTTTTGTGGCCAGGCATGCCTGGCTCACCAGGTTTTAAACACTGCTTCTCCTGCCTAGAAGTTATACTTGTTACCAATGGCCACTCCAAGTGTGTCTGTTGCTCTGCAGGAGTCCCATGCCTCCCAAAAATGCCACTTCTGCCTGGCCCTCAAATCCAGGGCAAGGAAAAAACAGGAATATGCAACTCAAGACTATTGATGGAATGCTTCCTTTGACCAGCTTCTAAGTCAGGTCAGGAACCCCTCCCCCAACCCCATGCATCTCTCTTGACATATACACACACACCTTCAATCTTGGAGGAGGCTTCCCCTAAGAAAGGGAAGACCTTGGAGGCTTCAGAGAATTCCTCCAAAAAGAGGAGCGTGTAGACTCAAGAAGCCAGCACCGAAAAAGCCCAGCTCCCCTGTGATAATTATGGTCTCTGGAGCTTCAACATCTTGGCTTGGTACTATTGAGTCAACTGACTCCTTCTCCAGTACTGGCAAGGCCAGAAAGTCCCAAAACTAACAGCTCCAACAGTGCCTTGGTACCTTCTACCAGGGACAAAGGTGGCAAGCATAGGCATGAGAGCTCTACGTAGATACAGAATTTGTATCCGCATCTGATCTGTGATCCACAAAAATGGTCTGTGGATATAAAGCGGATATCTGCAGATTTTCAGAGCTCTAGAAATTTTGTGTTGGCAACTGATCGCAAAAATGGTCTGCAGATGCCCATATCCATGGATATAAAGTAGATATCTGCAGATTTGCAGGGCTCTACTAAGCATACAACAGCACCAGACACCATTGGTGCCTGCATCTGTATGTCCCCCATTACAGTAATATTAGCTTTGTCTGCTGTATCCTTGGCTCCTACATCAGTACTGATCCCCTACGTGGTACTACAAGAATTCTGTTACACTAAGGATCTGTCTGTAATGGATGAACCAGACTCCCCATTCTTCCTGGGTATCCAAGTATCTCTTGTTATTGAGACTCTGATCACCAGATTGCTAACTTCCTCCAGTACCACAGAACTCGCCACCCTTTTCTGTAGGTGCTTCTCCATTCAATGATATTGAGGAGGATGAATGAGACTTCCAGTTGGTCTCTTCTGATTAGGTTCAGGATTCTCCAACATATCCTTTCAGAAATGCAATCTTTGACAGTCATGGAATATTACGCTCAGTAACCGATGCTGCTTGCTGTCCTCATTCCCAAATGCCCCCCTCTCCTGAGTGGCCGTACTGAAACCTCTGATCCACCTATCTGCAACAATTCACCAGCCCAATGGTACCATCTCATAGAGAGCCTTGAGTTGAACAGACTGATCTTCAACCAGCCACCTTCCTCTTTTTCCCCCCACATGAGATGTCTGTGGAATCTGAGTCCAGGGCACCCCAGACAAGGTGATTATTCCTCTGCCACCATCCATGGCCAACAGTTTTTGACAATTTCAAGACCTCAGAAAGGGGGTATCTGACACTCTTCAACATGAACTTGAAGAAGTCAAGGACTCTCTGCATAAACTGTTGGATATTCTGCAGACAGTGACATCCTCCAGGGTGGCATTACCCATTAACAAGTTGTTCCTGGATTCATCTAAGACTGTGTGGCAAGTGTACTCGGTATGACAAAGACCAAAAAAGACAAGACTCTCTTTGGATGGAAGTCCTACTAGTCAGCAACCCTACAATTCATGATCACGAACTATCAAGCAATAATGTCCAAATATAGTTTTACAAACAATATTAGATTTATGGCATTGGTTAAACACCTGGTGCAGGAACATAGAGAGCAGTTCCAGTCCATCATCTGAGTGTCAATTATTGGCCGGAACTCTGTTCTTCAAATGTCCTTGGATGCTGCGGACACTACTGCCTGGGCCACTTTCACAGGGGTGCTTAAGCGCAGGACATTAAGGCTCCAACTTTTGGGGTTTCCAAGAGACGTACAGAACGCAGTTGAGGAACTCCCCATCAGTGCTTTTGTCGGCGACCACAGATGAGTCTGTGTACAGATGAGGCTATTTTATGATCCCTGGTCACCTACAAATAAGAGATGGTTTGTAGGTCACAGACTACCCAGAGATCCATAAAATGTGGATAATATTTAACTGCCTCATAACCGTATTATGAGGATTCATTAGCTAATATTTACTTCAAAGATGCATAATACTATAAAAGTCGCTGAGTATTTTCATGGTTGACATCAAATAAGCTTATCTCTCTCAAGGTTGTGTTAAATCAAAAATTAGTGTACATAAAATGGATTTTTTTCCTTAATGTAGGCCCTCATTAATTTATTACTCTCCCCTTGTGGATTTGATGTTTCTTCACACATTATACATCGAATCAGCCTCTTGTATTATGAAAATTATTATTTTGATCTGTGATCTCTGAACATATATGAATTTTCAGTTGCTTAAGTTATTGAAATGTGTTCATTATGGTACTTGAAAAATATTACGCTAATCTGGAAATTGTCACCTGGTGTAGCTTTACATAAGCACACCTCACAGGGAGTCTATGCTTGGGTAATACCAGTGCCTGTGTGGCTTTTTTGTATTATAAATAGTACCCTGAACCATGCACCAGGTTGGGCGAATCAGTAACGGTAACTGAGCCCATCCAGGCTCTAACACGGTCATTGCTGCAGTTTCCATTGTAATTTATTTTAATGACAAGAATTCTTTCATTTGAATGGTTCCAAGTGCCAGCAGTGGAGGTTGTGCTGTGGACCATTGGCAGGTTCCTGAGGCAAAGGAGTTAGTTTGTTTGGTGAGGATGGAATTTGAGATTCTAGTGCCCCACTGCAGAATTTGGCTTCCCAAAGGATGCTGTTTACTTGTTTCTTGAATGACACCCAGTGTTTTTGCCTTAATTTTGCCTGATAAGCCACTGGCCGCATCTATAGTTCCCTTAGTGGAAAAAGTGCACCCAGGTATGGTAATTCTCTGTTTGTTGCTTCTTTGTGTAATCTTGTGTGTAAAACAGGAAACACAGATCATTTAAGATGCCTTGTTTTTGGATTACATTTCTTCTGCAACAGCATTTCTGAAGCACTGGTCTTGTTTGCTTCTGCCTCTATCTCCTCCCTCTTACGCATAAGAGCAGTGGGACTCCAAATGAGTGCAATCACTTCTTATTTCTGTATTTATAGTCCATTACCGTAGCATAGAAAAGCAGCCCTGCTCTTTGGTTAGTTTTTTCCCTTCCATATGAAAGAGGTCATCAGTACCTGCTTCTAAAGTCATGGTTTTTATTAACTACAGGTTCTTGTATTGAGTCAGCAGGAAATGAGTTTACAGCAGAGGGCTCTGTTCAGGATATGCTGTTATAGTTTAGAAAATTACCTGTGGAATTCCCTTGATACTTTCCCTTCTTGGCCATAGTTATTCGCATCACAAGTGCTACCTATATGCAACTTCAGCATCTATGCTCGTGTCCTATAATGCACCCTTGCGACTCACTGATGGATATTCTCTGTGCCCCCATTGTATGTGTGTGTGCATAGAACTAGAAATGCTTTCTTTACTAATCCTCAGGGAGTGTGCAACATCATTGCCAGTGTTGTCAATAGTCACATTTGGCACAGCCTTCTTTCCCCGTGCCTCAATTCCACATCTGTTCAGCAATTCCATTGTTTCTGATGCATCATAAAAGCCCTAAGAAACTTAACCTGTCTCCCTTGTGGTACAGCTTCCCTGATTTGTCTTGGACTGGGACAAGAGGTCTTTTTTACACTTGGTCTGTGGTACAAGTGCTCTGTTTGCTCAGTTAATTGGGTCTGAATGGCTCACTCTGGAGAACTAGACAACCATGCTTCCTGGAGACACCGAGGGTACAGCCTTGGAGATGATGCAGGCATTTCCGATTCCAGGGAGCCATGGCAATCCACTAACATGTTACAACATGAATTACTACCAAAGCCTGATATTTGTGAAAAAATGTCATTAAAATACATGGAAGCCTAGTGCCACATGCCCTATGCCTAGGCTGACCATATTTCCTTTAGACAAAAACGGGACATTGGGAGGGCAAAAACGGGACAGGGTGTGGGGGGGGGGCATGGCCCCACCTGGGCCCCCCAGCACCGGGCGGGGGGGAGGCAGAGGGGGGCTGGGGGGGATGGATGGAGGAATAAGCAGAACAGGGATGGGGGATGAAGAGGATGGAGGGAGAGAGAGAGAAGGGGGGATGAGGGATGAAGATGATGGAGGGGACGGAGGGAGAGAAGGCACGAAGGTGAGAAAGGGAGAGGATGGATGGATGAGAGAAGATGGGGGTAGGGAGCAGGGTGGATGGAGGAGGCAAGGGACAGCGAGAAGGAGGGATGGAGAGAAGGGAGATGGAAGAGGAGGCAGTGGACGGAGGGAGAGAGAGAAGGGAGGGATGGAGAAGGGGGATAGAGAGAAGGAAGAGAGGGATGGAGGGATAGAGAGAAGGGAGGAAGGAAGGGATGGAGGGATGGAGAAGGGGATAGAGAGAAGGGACGGAGGGAGTGAGAGGAGGCAGTGGACAGAGGGAGAGAGCAGGGAGGAAAGGGGGGATGGAGAGAAGGAGGAATAGAGAGGAAGAGGCTGCAGCGGGCGACGGGCTGGAGGAGGCGGCAGATCAGAGCTGTCAGGAGCCGCAGCTGGGAGCGGAGCGAGCCGGCGGGGGGGGGCTGCCGGCCAGGTTTTCTGAAGAGAGAAGGGACGGAGGGAGTGAGAGGAGGCAGTGGACAGAGGGAGAGAGCAGGGAGGAAGGGGGGGATGGAGAGAAGGAGGAATAGAGAGGAAGAGGTTGCAGCGGGCGACGGGCTGGAGGAGGCGGCAGATCAGAGCTGTCAGGAGCCGCAGCTGGGAGTGGAGCGAGCCGGCGGGGGGGGGCTGCCGGCCAGGTTTTCTGAAGAGAGAAGGGACGGAGGGAGTGAGAGGAGGCAGTGGACAGAGGGAGAGAGCAGGGACGGAGGGAGTGAGAGGAGGCAGTGGACAGAGGGAGAGAGCAGGGACGGAGGGAGTGAGAGGAGGCAGTGGACAGAGGGAGAGAGCAGGGAGGAAGGGGGGGATGGAGAGAAGGGAGGGAAGGAGGAATAGAGAGGAGGAGGCTGCAGCGGGCGGTGGGCTGGAGGAGGCGGCAGATCAGAGCTGTCAGGAGCCGCTGCCGGGGGCCCGAGCGAGCCGGCGGCGGCGGCGGCGGGGGGGGACATTTTATGATTCCATGTTTTTTCTGAGTCCTGCCCCAAAAACGGGACAAAATTGATATTTTGGTCAAAAAGACGGGACTGTCCCGTTCAAAACGGGACGTATGGTCAGCCTACCTATGCCACCATATAATCCACACATTTTATTACCCAGATAGATCATTTGTCCCATTTCTAGTCATACAAATACTTGCTTCCACACTTCACACTAGAACTTACAGAACTCTGACATACCTTACTGCCCCCTTGATCTGTGCTCCTTTTAAAATGTCTGCTGTCCACTTAATAAGCAATATATCCAGGTCAGCACTATACCTCCAGCAGCAGACTTCCATTACAGAACAAAACAAGGGGCCCCGTTGCATCGGTGGTGCAAACTGGACGAGGTGCTAGTGAATGGTAAAGGATCATTAGATGACAGTGGGGAACTGGCTGCATTCTTTAACCATTGATCTCCAGATTTGTTACATGGTTACATTTGTTACCTTGTCTTAGCTTTGTACCAGTGTGTGGATTTTTTGGGGTTGAGCGCTGTTAGCTGGACACCAGACATGCTTTCAGCAAAGCTATTTTTGTTCGTGGATAAGTTTCTTATTACTGAGGCGACATATACATGTTCTTCTTTAAAGCCTTCATTTCTGGAGAGGGTTCAAAGGTGGAGGGAGGAGGGAATTTGGCATGAAAGAGATCAAACGACAGCTTAAGGCATCAAACCCCCAAAGGTGTGAAATGTCCTTTTTACAGAGAGCAAGTAGAAGGACTTTGCCTCATTCAACACTTCAGCCTTCACAATGATGCCACTCTGCGTTTCTCCTTAGGTTACATGTGACAAGCCAGAAGGTTGTGCACTGAAGCATAGCTAAACAAACCAAGCTGAAAAAAATAGACTGCACCTAGACTAACTCTTGATTTAGTTGGAGAAACCACTAAATATGACCTTTTAAGTACCTTTCTGAGCAAGAGATGGCTTTGTTCTTCCCTTTCAGAAGGAAGGTCACACGTGTTATGCAGAGGTCATTTCCCCTGGGACCTGTTCTGTGATAACTTTTCAGTGAATGATGTGCTGTGTTTGTATGGTTATTGTATGAAGTTGTCTGTTGCTGAATACCAGGTTGATGTTCTGGCTGGGAATCCGGAGACAATGAGAGGACTTCGGGAAGTCAGTCAATTATTTCAAAGCTTTTTTTAGGCATGTAAAACTTCTGCTACCAAATTCTAAGCTAAGCAGTTACCATCCTGAATGGTAGTGTGACCGGCAGGTAGGAAGCCATTAACATGGGCAATTCAGAGTGTTTAGTAGTTGGCGTTTGGGTACATCTCTTCCATTTTTTTTATATTTTCTAGTAATTCATTTCTAAATGCACAGTCAAGAATAAGAAATGTTGAACTACATGAGCTGTTGAGTTTATGAACCTGTAAGTAAGTGTGTGTGTGTGTGTGTGTGTGTGTGTTATGATCAGTTGTTACAAATTTGGGCCTTCTCATCCACCAACTCAGATCAATTCCATTTGTTTCTGAAGGGTTGTTACTAAATAATCTACAATCGTACACTAACTCGTGCCAGTAGCCAATGTCAGTATAGCATCATTGGGATTCTTGGTAGATTTTTGTTCTATTTATTATTATTTAGTTCATGGTACATGTTCTTGCTGAATAAACAGATTAATGGGGTTGGTATATGGAGCAAGGCGGGAGGGTTTTTTTCTGAAACCCAAGGGATGAGTTATTTCTAGAGGCAGGATACAGGACTAAGATGGCCTGGCAATCTGTTACAGTATCACAAGTTGTGTTCTAAGTGTTCAATAGGCAACCTGTGGAACTTAGACTGATTTGCTGAGGGTGGAACACTGGTTATCTGACTGTATCTACACTTTCTCTATTGTAGGCATACACATTTTATGATTCACTTTTAGAGAAAATGGGGGCTTGAAAGCCTGCACTGATCCAGAGCACTGATCCAGATTAGACACAAGCACCTAACACAGATCTTACAGCCAATGGTAAATTAACAACCGTGTTAGGTGTTAAGTGATGATAACATTGATAAAGGCATTTCATCACTTAGTACCCAATAGAATTGTTCACTTACAATTCTGTATAAGAGTTATATCTGTATAGGAGGTGCTGAAAGAACAGGGTGATTCAGTCTCTACTAGTAAACATTTAAAGCAGTTTTAGCTCTGGTCAAGCATTTCTCTCTTTCCAGGAGAGAACACTGTCTGATTTGCACCAGGAACTAGAAATTGGAAATGGCACAAACGTTTTTTTCAGGGGGTGTATATTCACTTTCTCAAGTTGCATTTTTGGGTGTTAAATGCCCTACATCTTCCCTTCTTTTCTTGGTTCCATTTTGAATGGAAAAGCTCATTTCCACCTACTCTGGATTGCATCAGGAAATGTGTGCCCCATTTTCTTAAAGTGATTTCACACAGGGTTGGTGACCAACTGAAATGTGGTTAAATTGAACTATTGGGCTGATTCCCACTGTGATTCTACACTGATAACTACTAATACATCATCTCTGCCAGTTCCATCCAGAACAACTGTGAGCCTGCTACTCAAACGTGCTCTGATGCAGTGACCCCTACTCAACTGCTAGAGATTCTAAATCTAAATGGCAGGGATGAGTCCACATGCTCTGATTCACTTCTAATGAAATGAAGTTTACGTTCCCAGTTGTTCCATTTGAAGTTAAATTACATCAAGTGGGGTTTGATTCTCTGTTTTTCTTGGCTCTTCACTGAACCTGGATTCTTAGGACATAGCACACTAAAACAGGGATGGTCCCGATCTCTCCGCCAGCCAGCCTTGTGCCCTGCTTTCAAGGTACTAATATCTTCCCTTGTGTTAGGATGGTCCCTACTGCACATACTATTCCAGATGGGTGTCTCGGGTACTTAGAACATAAGAACATAAGAACGGCCATACTGGGTCAGACCAAAGGTCCATCTAGCCCAGCATCCTGTCTACCGACAGTGGCCAATGCCAGGTGCCCCGGAGTGAGTGAACCTAACAGGTATGATCGAGCGATCTCTCTCCTGCCATCCATCACCCCCCTCTGACAGACAGAGGCTAGGGACACCATTCATTACTTCTAATACTATATTGCCTTTCTGTATCCATCTGCTCATATAAAATCCTGCTTATCTCTTGCTGCTTCCCTTCAAATGGTTTCTGTAAATCTCCCCTCAACTAATGCCAAATTATCTGCTAATTTCCTGATGTGTGTTCAATATCAGAGTTGTTGTTATGGACTGTACACCCCTCAGGAATCTCCCTTGAATATAAAGAAGTTAGATTCACTTATTTTCTGCTCGTTTCTTTTAAAAGTCATGGTGTGTCACCTGCACTTCGCGCTAGACTTGTATACACTGTGTTTAACAACTTTGCCATTTATCGATGTACTAGCTGGCTCCTTCTCTTGTGACCCCGGAAAGAGAAATTCTTTATTATTTCTGAGAGTCTATTACTAGGACTATTATTTCCTTTGTCAGTGCTTCATTCTGCATCAACCTATTTATACAGCAATTGCACCTCTATACTTTCCTTGATGAAGAAACCTGTACTGCCAACATTCCTTTGCAGAGACTTGGAATTTCCTGTTGATCTGTATTTTCAGTCTGTTTCTAAACTTGGAGATGTTAATACACTAATCTGCACAAGTGAGAACATTAGGCAGGGCTGGGACTTGGTTTCTATGATTGTAAGCACCTTGAGGGTAGGGACAGTCTTTGTTCTGTGTGTGTATGATGCCTAGCACAGTGGGATCTTCCTGGTCCATGACTTGAGCTCTGAGGTTACTGCAGTATAAATAATGATGAACGTATCATATTAAAGATAGTTTAGTGACTGTGTTGAGATTAACCACCTCAACTTTGATGGCAGAGCTGCCATGGTTACCCCCACACCCTAGCAAAACCTAAGATTGTCTTCATACACAATAGAAATGGACAGGCTAGTACACAACAGTAGATGTGCTGTTTCTCTCCTCTATCCATGTCTACCTTCTCTGACAGAGAAGAATCAGAAATAAGAAATGAAGTGACTTGAGGAGTTTAAGGTTGAATCTGAAGAAGGGTGACTACAATAGTAGAATAAAAAAGGAGCTAAACTTGCGCTGCTTGATAATAAAGGATGACGTGTAGAATAAGGGCAGGAAGAAGGCTCCAGAAAGGGAGCGGTTGCAAGCGCTTTGGAGGTCAGGATTAAGATTCAAAAATGATTCTGACAAACTGGAGAAATGGTCTGAATTAAACAGGATGAAATTCAATAAGGACAAATGCAAAGTACTCCAGTTAGGAAGGAACAATCAATTGCACAAATACAACATGGGAAATGACTGCCTAGGAAGGAATACTGCAGAAAAGGGTCTGGGGGTTATGATGGATCACAAAATAAATATGGGTCAACAATGTAATACCATTGCAAAAAAGAGTGATCATTCTGAGTCATCTTTGCAGGAGTGTTGTAAGCGAGACGTGAGAATTAATTCTTCCACTCGACTTGGCAGTAACAAGGCCTCAATGGGAATAGTGTGTCCAGTTCTGGGTACCACACTTAGGGAAAGATGTGAACAAACTAGAAAGTCCAGAAGAGAGCAACAAAAATTTATTAAAGGGCTAGAAAGCATAGAATCATAGGACTGGAAGGGACCTCAAAAAGTCATCTAGTCCAGTTCCCTGTACTTGTGACAGGACCAGGACTAAGTATTATGTAGACCATCCCTGACAGGTGTTTATCAACCCTGCTCTTAAAAATCTCCAATGATGGAGATGCCACAACCGCCGTAGGCAATTTATTCCAGTGCTTATTGACTTATAAGGAAAGATATTTTTTTAAAAAATGGGTTTGTTTAGTTTGGAGAAGACGAGGGGAGGGGAGGAGATGACAGTTTTCACGTATGTAAAAGATTGCTATAAAGAGGAAGGTGATAAATTGTTCTCCTTATTAACTGAGAAAAGACAAGAAGCAGTGGCTTAACTTGCAGTAAGGGAGGTTTAGACTGGATATTAGGAGAAACTTCCTACCTATAAGGGCAGTTAAGGACCGGAATAAATTGCTTAGAAATCTCCATCAGTGGAGGTTATTAAAAACAGGTCAGAGACAATCTAGACCAGTGATACTCAGACTGAAGCTCTCTAGTTGCAAGTGGCTCTTTAATAATGTATCTCCTGCTACTCCTAGCAGCACACAATATTAAGATATTGTGTAATTTAGTTAGTAATCAAAGTTCTTAACCAATCAGGATGCTTTACAATGTTATTAACCAATTGTTGTTGTTAAAATACTTGGTCAGTCATTTTGCTGTGAGAATTATATATGCACACTAGATATTTCCATCAGACTTTTTCAATATGGCTACATAGTACTAGACTAAATGAAACAATGAATTCACACTATTATAGCTCTTTTGGGTGGTGGTGTTTACTAATTTGGTTTCTGAACCACTGAGTATCACTGACCTAGATAATATTTAGTCCTGCAGCAGTGGAGAGGACTGGACTAGATGACCTACTGCAGTCCCTTCCAGTCTTACATTTCTTGTTATTCCAGGATAGTACATGTCTTCAGCTCCCCTTGAAGTTAAAGTAATAACATTGACTATTCCTACAAAGACTCATTATGTAAATTAATATACAGCACAGCTCTCACCTAAGTACTTCAACTTCACCATGTTTTGTGAGTCACTTTTCATCTCTACAGGGCCTTTTCCTGCCCCTCTACACATAAACAGAGGGGTAACCCATTATATGCCGGGGGAAAGAAGGTTTAATTTCCAAAAAGTTCTTTTACACAGCTCAAGCCATGGTATATAGGCTTTTCATAAATAAGCAATGTAAGATTTTTGTGAAAGAATCAAGTAGTCCTACTGGGCCCCAGGTAGGGAATATTTGGCTTTTCTTTCAAAGTAGACATATTTACATTGAAGGTCAAAGAGAGAACTTGTTTCTTTTCCAATATGAGACAACAAATATATAAATTCTTCAAACTATAAAAATTAAAGCTGAACTTCAGTTTCTTGCAAAACAAAAATCAAAGTATATTTGTCTAACGTATATAGAGGACCATGGCTATATTGCTATACGTATTCGGGTCATTACCAATGTAGTGGAAAGGTTTATTTCCATACTACTTTGAAGTAGGAGTCCTGGACATGTGATTTTTCTCTTGCTGGATGTATCTATACTTAAATATCTTGCTACATTTGTATATTACTTGTATTTATAAAAAAAAGATTACAAACATGTTTTATGATTTACATGATTGCATTTACATGATGCAAAAAATGTCTATTACTGATTTCACAGTTAAGAAGAGTCCTATTACCCCATATACTTGTTAATGTCAGGAATGAGAATGAATTACTTCTCCATCTAAACTTAATGTATTTATTTCATAGTTTTTAGTGATGGAATTTCAAATTTAATCTTAAATGACAAGCCTTACGTAAACTCTGATCATGCTGGTATTTATACATAAAATGTTATGTGGTAACCTCTGTACTTACAGCAATGGAATAAACAAATGAACTTTTCAGAATGAACAGTTTGCTTTTATAGTGATCAAACACGGATGTGAACATGTATTTAAAATAACAAATGTTGCTTTAATGTGTCTTTTTTACAGTAGATGTAGATATAAAAGTTTCTTCAAAATAATTTCACAGATATCACTAAACATTCCATAGCTGTAACAGAAGCACCTAAGAGTCTTGTTGTTTATTTATAGTTATACATAGTTAAAATATATTACACTTCTGAAAGTATTTTAAATCACTGAATAGTTTTTCTAGCATCTTAATGCATCACATGAGAGTAAAAGGCAGTCCACATTCATGATGTAAATATATAGTCAGATAAGGTTGGGGTTCTTTTTTTTTTTTTACATCCAATTAAGTCATAACTCATGTCCTCAAGATAACCATGGTGATGAGACCTGAAAGATGAGAAATGAAGAACAGTTTAACTGAATAAAACATTCACAGTAGAGGTCTAACAGTTGCCTGTCACCGGCCAGAAAAGAAGTTCATAAATCTAGAGTGAAACTTTACATATATTTCACTTCAAATATGTTATAGGAATAACTTTCAAATATTATTCAACAAACGTTTGGCTGAATCAGAATCAGTGTTTGTTTAAAATGTTAGTTCTAAAGAACTAATCATGTCTAGGTAATCCAGTCTGAAGAGATGTAGAGACTTTAGTGCCAGAAGCGATCAATGTATGTTCAGTGAACCTTTATGGATCAGACTCTGAAAATTAACCTCTTGTTGTCCATTAGATTCTGTGCAGGGACCGTCTTACTCTGCATGTGTAGTACATGGCACAATGAGGCACTGATTTTGGTTGAGGCCTTTAGGTGCTTTTCTAATACAAATGTTGCTGGCACCACCTAAACTAAGTAACAAACGTTTTCATTTCAGCTCAGTGCATTTCACAGCATATTTATTTATAATCAGTCATGCTGGGCAGCTTGACTTCCTGTCATCACTCACGCACTGTGGGAAATTCCCTCATACTCTTCCCCAGCACCCATCAGAGTGTGCAACCAGCAGCAGAGCTAGTGAAAGAGGAGGTGCCTAAATGTGTTTGGCACTGTTGCTCTTGTATCACTTGCTGCCTCCACTGCCAAAGGCCTTCCCCAATCAGCTGGGGAGCAGATTTAAGAGAAGTGTCAAACCTGACTTTTTACAAATAAGTTCTCTAGCACTAATCATGCAACCTTCACCTATCCCCAGTATTAACGCTGAACTGCTGCTACTATACTTAAACCTAAAATGAACCTACTTGGTTTGGCAGATTGAGTAATTGATTTTGTCTGACTTTTTGCTTGACCCTCATTTTCTGACTGCCCCAGGTTCTGAAACAGATAATATATTAGAGCCCAGACCTGCAAGCACAGAAGCACCTAATGCTGCAGTGTGGTGAACCCTGTAATTGTTCAGTCGTAACTGATGGATGGTGGAGAGAGCTGAGTGGTTTTCAAGAACAGGGCATACTGCAATCATCCAGAAGTTAAAATCAAGAACTACTGGAGGCAGATCTGAAAAACAATCACCAGCACTTCATATGAAGATGTTTTTGGCTACTGACTCCAGGTGAGTTCAAATGCACACCCACAAGACAGACTTGGACAAAGGGTGAATAAACCACCTCTAGAAGGCGCAGGGTCCACCACACAATTGTGGTATTTCCCACCATCCCACTAGCATCACCTCAATTAGATCTAGTCTAAGTTTCAAGCTGCTCATCCTCATTTTAGTCTTGATCTCAGCCAGGCAATAGGAACGCACAGGGCCAGTACAATGCTACCTTTTTAAAGCAGCTGTGGTTGCTGATGAGTAACACAAGATGCTCTCTTATGAGATAAGGGGCTGCCTTCTCATTCCTGCCCTTTGAAGGAGCAAGTCACAGGTTTGGGAATCAGAGGCAGGTATTGCCCCTGTCCATTCACACTTTAATTGCAGTTCTATTTCTCATTACTAAAAGCTAGGGTAAAAGGAGGCAGCTCTTCACATTTGATCTCTTCTGGGTTAGAGGGGATGAAGAGAAGGAATTTCCAATATCAATAGATAAGATGACTGACCTACAATTTTACAATGTAGAAGTTCTGGCAGAGAATCCGTAGGAAACAGCAATGTATTCCAATAGCTTTCTTTGACAAATGAGGTGCAGGAGAGGCCTATATGCCAGGTTCCTGTTCTGATGGTCAAATAAGTCACTTATCCAGAACACTTTTATTGCTAAGGGTGAGGGCTTCCATCTCACTGCCAGCAAGTACGGTTGTGACCTTCTACATTAAGTACAACTGGAGATGCAACAGAATGAAATTAGTCTTGATCCTGGCCCTGAGACATGAAAGTACAATCATCTCATTAAACCAGTAGTGAATTTCACAGAAGTTCATTTGATCAATACTTTGACTCCAATAGAGACTGGAAAAAAGCTGTTTAAAAAATCCTCTACAAAACACTTACCTAAAACATAAGCAGCTACTAACTTTTGATTCACACTTAAATGGAGGTAGAGAGGCACCAAGGATTCCACTTCCCCCAGTGTCGGTAGCATTAGTGCTCCAATGCATACTATTCCCAGGAAGACGGTTAGTAAACTAGGTCCCGATGAGGCAGATCTGTTTTCTGAAAAATAAAAATGGCATTCATTGAAATGAAAGTCTGCAGCACTTCCACGTTAAATGTTTTGCATTCTGAAAAAAACCTATTTTAGAAAATGATGTTGCTTATGATCCCTTTTGCATTTTGGAAAAACATGTATAGTGCATGTGTGTGAGATGTTACATTTGTCATGCCCCTATAGTCACCTCATCTACTCTCTGCCCATTTCTCCAACTCTGCTGGGATTAATTTTAACATTTCAAATCACCAGCCCACTTTCAAACATCCTTTTTCCTACAGAATGACAATTATGACTACATTTCCTCCTTTTCCCTATCTCCAGTGCTCAAGTTACACTAGCGGGAGGTGCAGGATCTTTGATCCCATGGCACAATTATGGTCTAACAGCCCATGATATTGCGGGAGAACTGGGAATCCATATATTCCACTGATGTAAGGAATTTGTTTCCAGCGCCTGTATATTCAGATATTAACTGTAATCACAACATTATGACTTACAGAAGAGCTGTTCTTCACATATTTTAGAAAATGATGTTGCTTATGATCCTTTAAAGCCACCCAGAAATGCTAGCCAACGCAGAAGGCAGCAGACACTTAGTAAGTGAAGTACCTTACTTCAAGCATATTAAACCAGCACACCATGATCTGTACTGGGTGCCTATTGGTTTCTGGATGAAGTTTAAGGTGCTGATACTGATTTACAAAGTCCTAAATGTTTTAGGAGCTTAAAGCCCTTTAGCTGGAGCCATGCTGGCATAAACAAGAGGGATCTGCAGCACTGGAATTCACTCCCCTATTTAGTCCTGGATCAAATGCCTTCAGGGTACAGTGCAAACTCATCTTTTTCCCAGGTATTTATGGGTGGGAAAGTGCTGAAAAGGGTGCGGGAGGATTGGAGCTTGGAAGCTGCCCAGCTTGCTGTTGGTAGATTACCCTAAATTTCACTGCTGCACTTTTAGGGTATTCTTTGGGATGTGTTGCTTAGTTATGCTGAGGGTACCTATGTGCAAAAACTCCACCAGCACCCCCTTTTCCGCAGCTCTGGAGGCTGCTCCCTGAGCTGAGGCAGACACTTGGAATGTGGCTGCCCAGGCCCATCCCTTCCGCAGCGGTGGAGTCTGACAGCTCATTACTATAGACCAGGCACTGGGATGTTTCAGCAATGCTTGGGGATGGGCCAAGCACACGGACTCCATTCCCTGGCTTATTAAGGCACAGGATCGTCCATGGCTGATGGACAGCAAGGGAAGAAGATTTAAAGGATCTGCACAGCCTGAAGAAGTCTTTTATTGACAGCTCCAGCACAGAGTTCAGCCAGGGATAGGCAGCAGGCTCCCTGCACCTTCTCAATTGTGATCAAGGGAGAAGAGTAGAATTGGCATGACCCCGTCCCTGCTCCCCTAAACAGAGTGACAGCTTAAAGAAGCCCCTCGCCCCTAAATGGATAGGATCCCTGACAACCGTCCATTTTCAGTGCTCAGGGTAGAAGCAGCCCCTCAACTGCATAAAAGCTTTGGATTTTAAACTCCAATTCCAGCACTGTCTTCCTCCCTGATGGAGCTGCACCTGCTCTATGGCTATATAACACCACTCACCCCATAGGGCAGTGGACCCCAACCTTTTCATCGCCGCGGACCGGTCAACGCGGGCGAGTGAATGCTTGCGGTCCGGGGGGGAATTAAATTTTTCATTCTGTGCGGCGGACCGTGGTATGTCCGCCGAAAACCCGCAGAATTCATTTGATCTGCTTTATTACTTTAATTTGCCGCGGCGTACTCTTGTATGTCCGCCGAAAAGCCGCCGGACCGGAAGGGAACCCGATGCGGAAGCAAAGGCGGCCAGGGGGGGAACGCGGCCGCAGCCCGGAGGGGAACGCGGCCGTGGCCCGGTACCAAAAGCCCCACGGACCGGTACCGGTTCGCGGACCGGGGGTTGGGGACCACTGCCATAGGGGACAGTGAATCGGCCACTAGAGCCCATTTTCTAACAAAACACAAGGTCCAGTGTTGCCAGAAGAAGAGAATGCAGACAAGACAGAACCCCCTTCTTAGCATACCTCACAGGTTGTAGTACAGTAGGTCACTGTTCAAAGGCTCTAGAAACATCTTGTATTTACCGCCTCCCCCACCCCCTTTTTAAAGAGTTACTGGTATGTTGGAGTGTGAAAGATCTTTGCACAGAATCTTTAGAGCCATTAGCATTTGGCCAAATTTTATACCTAAGTTTTTGAAGTATGGATTCAAAGCATACATGAAAATAGCTCCTGTTTTCAAAATTGATTTTGCAGTTCTCAGAGGGATTCCAGCAATGCTGGTCCCATTTTAACCCTACCAATCAGCTGTTCTTAGTTTGCAGGTCTGTGTACTTGTTATACTAGTCCACTGCTCTGTCTGCTCCATTCTTGTTAGCAAATATGCTATGGTAACAAACTAGATTCTTATGCACCGACATGCCAAATTGCATCAGCTCACTGGTCCATATAATCTAATATTCTGTTTCAAACAGTGGCTTGTACCAGATGCTTCAGAGAAAGGTACAAGGAACCCTGTAATGAAATAGCCTGACCACAAAGTTTCTTCCCACATAACCACTCTTAACAATAACCAATGTACTGTTACAAGAAAGTAAAAAAGGAGTTAATGTAGACTATCTTTCTTATACAGCTGGACCCCACAATACCGCAATGATCGGGATCCAAAAATACCCGATCGCGGTAAACGCAGGGTCATGTGACTTCAAAGTGCCGCGCGCCGCCGCCATTGGGAGCCCCGCGCGCCCAGTGTTATAAGCAGATTTGCGCTATAGCGCGGTGCGGTATTGCAGAGTTCCACTGTAGTTTAACCTTATTCCAGTCACTTCAGCTGTACCAAACTTTTAGATCTAGAAGAGCGCTAGGTAAGACTTTAACTACCTGGTTGACACAAAGCCTGCTCAAAAAAGACACTTTCAGCCAGGTGTTCTTTTATTCTTTTTTCCTCTTCTTCCTTTTGCTGTTGCTCTTTTGCAGACGGAAGTAGCGTAGCAATGACTTCTTTTCGCCCTAATGCTTTCCTCTGGCTTTGCTCAGAGACTTGGAGACGGAATTTGTCTATCATGCCATAGTGACAAGCTCGAACGTCTCTGTGACGAATCACACTGTAGATAAAAAAAATACCAAAATGTTTATGAATGTTCTTTTAGAAGGTAAAATAATTATATTCACAATCACAAAAGTGTTAGGGGCATCTTCAAAAGCAAAAACCAGCCAGCTGGTTTCAGCTAGATATGTAGTTACATTTTGCAGATCTTTTCACTGCTCTGTGGATACATCTCTTACATTCTGTTTAGAAACCTGCATCTGGAATGTATGGGTAGATCCCTGCACCTATGCAGAGGCACTTTCAAGAGATTCATCTGCATTGTTTCAACTGCAGTGCCTGGGTTAGGATACTTATATTATGCCCATACCCATTATCTGAGCACCCAAAATTATGCAGTTCTATAGTACTTCATGTCAAGTCTCACGCAGGACCCATAAATAGCAATACTTAACTAAATCTCTTCTCTACCTCTCTCCTATGAACAGTAGTTCGTTCACTTGGGACTTCACTGTCGTTATAAATAATTATGTGTACCTAGTTTTAAAATCCCACAATATTTAGCCACCATAATAGGTATTGTAACTGTTTTTTCCTAAATTAAAATTATTTACTTGAATGACCAAAAAACCTTTTGAGAGATATTAAGAGCTACTAAAAAAAATATCCATATTTAAGCCAATCAGCTTCAGGAAATGCGCAGTCTGACAAGTTTCATCCCAGAGCAAGTTGCAAACTCCTACAAATAAAGGTTTCTAATTATACTTCAGCATTATACTACTGCACACAAAAAAACCACTATGATTGCTGCATTTTGGACTGAATTTTAAGAAACTGGATTTTGTGATCACAATAAGATAGCCACAAAGGCTTGTTATTAAAATACAGGGTATGCCTAAAATTAACATGTAATTTAAGTAGGGCTTTCAAAAGGGAACAGAGAATGACAGAGGTTTGAAATACATCAGCCTGTAAACCATATGCTTATTGAACATAGGAGCTTCTCCATAACCTCAGAAGCAAATGAGTTTGGCGATGATGGAGTTTCATCAAGTAAATTTATTTCATCTGTGGCTAGGCAACTACCATTTGGTGAAAAGTGGGCTCTGTCTTGAGTAGATCACTGCCCAATGAAGGTTTGAACCTGCAGTCCTTACTCAGGCATGCACTTTTGCTTATGTCAGAACAGCAGCTTCCAGCCTTTGATTTTTATTTTAAGACTTCTTGTATTGCTTTAAAAATTATTTTCTATTGTTAGTACCAAGCTTTTACGCATCAGCATAAGCACAGCATTATGGAAAGATTCTGTTTGAGCATACAGTTATTGTCAAGCAAATATATGTTTTTCTACAGACCCATATAAACAGATTCCTGTTTCTTACTGGAGAGCACTGCACAATTAGAAGCTCTGTAGAATATCGGTTTGTCTGGCAAAGGGCCATGCATATACAGCATAGTTCATATCCTAACTTTACAGCAATAAACATAGTTCCAAGAACATTATCCATACTGAGACAACATCCCCCAAAACGGAGTCGGGTATTTCCTGCTGAAAAAATATTCTTGGAGACCTAAGGAAACTAATATTTTCTGGGACAAACCCAAAGATAACCAATCAAACTTCCATAAAGATCAACTAGAGACCAGAATGACTCACTGAATTTAAATAATATAAACATTTTGTGCACTGGTATGTGTTGCTCATTTTTGTGCCTTTAACAGGATTGCTGTCCCTACCCACTGATGCTTTTTAATGGGAAGCACTAGTTGGTTACTCCCTTGAAATTCCCAATCACTCCTGATGAGGCCAGTGCCACAGTATCAGATTAGCTCCTCATTTCAGAGTAGTGTCATCTGTTTTGCAGAGAACCAAGAGTTAATTACAAGTAGGTCTTTTGTTAATGGCATTTATTGGCCAGAAAATATAAAGAATGCTTTTCGGAGTAAATAAATGTTTAATCAGAAAACCTAATTTCCTTTTTAATTTATTTATTTTGGAACTTCATACTCATGAAGCACATGCTGCAGCCTTAAAGTCATGTAGATCAGCAAGAAACTAACATACAGAAGCTGAAACATGTCACGCTATTTTCAATTAAATGACTATCAATTTGTTCTGCTCTGAATTACATCATGCAATACTGATAAATCATGGTTAAAGCAAAAAACCTAGAAGTCTTATTTAACATTTGGGAATTTCAAAGGTAATGCTTAACTGGCCATCAGCCCTTCCCTGTGAGTGAGTTGGGGCCAAGGAAGGAGGTAATGGTAGGCAAGAGTATCTTCACTGAACATGACTGCAGAAGTATATTCACTATGTTACAGGGCCAGTGGAAAGCATGCATATTAGAATTTCACACATTCTCACTTTGCTAATCTGCAAATAATCCTCACCCCCCCCCCCCACTGTTTGTTTAGTTTTCTTGCTAATTCATAAAATTTAGCAACATTCAATGCATTTCTGCTCATTAATATAACTTTGATGTTCTATCAGATTAAAGCGGGAACTCACTTCATATATTCAAGTATTTAATTTTTTCTGGCTAATCTAGAATTAGCAAGCAACTTGTGTAAGCACTAAGATATTTTAATGTTCAACAAAATGTGAATGATATAGTGGGATTAGAGGTTAGCATCTTCTGTAGTGTAGTTTAAAATGTGCCTTTTAAACACAAGATGAGGTTTAGACATACGATTAACTGATGTAGTTATTCAAATCTTCAGCAGTTAGGGAGAATTGAGCTATTTTTACTTACATATCAACACAACACTGAGGCTTCACTGCACCTGCAGCATCGACAACAATGTATTTATTTGGAGTTGTACAAAGAACTGAAATGAAAAGGACATTGGTGGTTACATGGCATAAACCAGCAGAAATACAAATTTTAATAAGCAGACTGTGGTAAAAGACCAATCTGAATTTTGGATAACACTATAGTTTTCATAACTTATGTATGTTATATAAACTACAGGTAGACTGAGAAAGGAAATCTTAAATGAACTGAACCTAAGAAACCCACCTTTGAATTTTAAGGCAAACTCATAGGGGTTATATAGAGTCAACACCTGTTTGTGTGTTGACTGGTCATCTGCATAAAATATAAGCTCCGTAGGAAACACAAAAACAGGAAGATTTCCTTCCACTAACTCTGGCTGTCTTTTTTGTTGCTGCATTGGCACCGAATCCTTCCTCCTGCTTCTTCTGCTCTTATGATTTTGTATCCCAAACAGACTTCTGGTTTTGAGTCATTTAAGAATTCCAACACATTTTGGCAATTCTGCAGAAGAAAGGAAATGGAACAATGATTGTGTTTGTTTTCACAAATCCATAGAACCTAATCAAAGAGCAGATGATACATAGATACAGTACCTGACATTTGGTTTTCAGCTTGTTTATAATTATTTTAAGTGTCATCAAAAATGTTTAAGCTAACATAACTCTACTCATCTTTGACATTTTGTTTTCATCCATTTTAAAACCGGCATGCCTTCCTTTAATTATTATTTGTATTGTGGTAGTGCCTCACACCTCATGGACTAGAACCCCAGTGCGCTAAGACCTCTACAACACAGAACAGAAAGACAGTTCCTGCAGCAAAGCTCCTAGAACCCCAGTATAAGACAAGAGACAACAGGTGGATCAAGAGTGCCAATATATCCAAGCTAATTTTCACAAAACTTCAGCTTTTGATACATAAACATCCAAAAGGACTAAAACCACAAGTCCATGCTTTACCAGATGTAAAGAATTTAATTCTGGTTCAGGATGTAAAATATATATATAACTTTATTTTAAAAAATTCTCCAAGCATAGGTGTATATTGTCTTTCTCAAGGACTAACTATTCTTATTCCAGTATCTTTTTTCCTAAAATCCAATTTCCTTTCAGAACCTAGGATTACTTTCCAATAGACTAGAATGCTAATTATATTCTTTTGATAACAAATCCCTGATGATGATATTCCTGACTGATGTTCTATTTCTTTTTCAAAACACTTTTTAACTAGGCTACATATCAGCAAATGGCAATTTAGATTCTGTGCTCTTCTCAGAATTTTGGTAAATACTTTGTTTCAGAAGAGATGAATAAGCACTGCAATTATTTTGCACAGCAAGTCTAATTATTAGTAAGACTTGAGCATCTTAACGTGAGATTGCTAAATAATATTCACTGTTTCATTCAAACATACAAGAACAGTATCAGGGTCTAACTTGAAAGAATGCCAGCTCACAGGAATATAAAACCGTTTTCAAATAAACTATTTCTTACAGGCAATTGAAGAGAGAATTCTAGGAAAAGCTAATTACAGTGCAAGAACCTAAGAAAAAAGATACTATAAGCTCTCATTTGGCTAAATCTACATATATCTATTTGGCTAAACTGCACAAAAGATTTTTTTCTAATGATTGTTTTAAACAGAGGTGGGCAAACTACAGCTCGTGAGTCACTCCGGCCCGTGGACCATCCTGCCCAGCCCTTGAGCTCCCGGCTGGGGAGGCTAAACCGCAGCCCCTCCCTTGCTATCCCCCTCCCCCTCCGCAGCCTCAGTTCACCATGCCGCCAGTGCTCTGGGTGTAGGGGCTGAGAGCTCCTGCTGGGCAACGCAGCTATGAGAGCCGTTGGCTTGCCCCAGTGCTCGACTGCATGGCGGTGTGACTGGCTCTGGCCGAGCAGTGCAGCTGCCAGTCCTGGTGCTCTTAGCAGCATGGTAAGGGGGCAGGAAATGGAGGGGGGGGGAGGTTGGATAAGGAGCAGAGTGTCCCGGGGGGAAGGGGACAGTCAAGGGACAGGGAGTGGTTGGATAGGTGTGTGAGTCCTAGGGGGCCTGTGAGGGGGTAAGGGATATGATGGGGGGCAGGACAGTCAGGGGACAGGGAGCAGAGGAGGTTGGATAGGGTGGAGTCCTGGGGGTGGTGGTTAGGGGACAAGGAGCAGGATGGATTGGGAGTTCTGAGGTGGGCAGTCAGGGGGCGAGAAATGAGAGGGGGCAGATAGGGGGCGGGGGCCAGTCTGTCTGGGGAGGCACAGCCTTCGCTACCCAGCCCTCCATACAGTTTCGGAACCCCGATGTGACCCTCTGGCCAAAAGGTTTGCCCACCTCTGGTTTTAAACATACTTACCACATTACTAAATAACTAACAGAAAATATGTTTTTGGCTAGTTTTAAATATTTTATTGGATTACTAGAGTTCCAATAAATGTGATTATTTTTCAATTACAGTATTAATGTTACATTTTATTATTCTTTTTATTTTAACACATGCATTGTATTCATTGCAGATTCCCTGATCCTACCTCAACTCCAAATGTCACGTTTTTGTGTTTGTCTTTTTAAATAAGGCTAGTGTTCACTAGACTCTTTTGCATCATAGCAACATCATTTAGGAACATGACTTTTTGTGTGACAATGTGCTACTGGAAAAAGTCTTTACGATGATAGTTATACCAGCATAAAGGTTCTTGTGCCAGTATAACTTATTATGTTTGCCGAATCAGTAGATTTCAAAGAACTTTATAAAAGAGATCTATAACAGCAACGCTCATTAGAATCAAAGGGACTATTAACAACACACATGGGCATAAATCTTTGCAGGATCAGGGCCTAAGGCCTCCTGCAAACTAATCCATACAGGTGGACTGCTGCACCTGTATGGAGCCTCTGTGACGTCAATGAGACTCTGCAGGTGCAGGGATCCACTTGCTCATATCATCTTAGCAGTGTTATACTGTAGTCTGTTGGCAAAACAGCTAACAGCTACTCTACAAGTGATGACTTTCCAGATCAAGAAAGAAATCTTCCTCCATAAAATACCTAAATGTACACTGCTTATGTCATGGTAGCACTGGTTTGCCAGCATTCTTTAGAAACCCCCTTTTACAAGAGATTTTAACTTGGCAGAGAAAAGCTGGACTAAAATGTAACATTTCTCCAGGCATAGAACTTTGATTTTTGGCTACTTTTTAGTTTAATAAAAAAAGTTAAAATAAAATCAGGAAGTTTTCAAATTTAAGATTCTGTTCTATTCATGTTCTTATACCCAGCTCATCACCATGATTTCTGAGCTTAGTCTATACTAATCTTTAAAAGATCTTAATATGTACATTACTTTTCTGCGATTTTAAACTGCACATCTCTGATAACTCCAGTGCAATGCATTGTATGTGTCATCCACTGGCCCAGTGATTTTGCAACCCCATGGGTCTGCAGACTAAGATTTTCAAAAGCGTCCACACCTCCATTCAAGAATTTTTAGGAGTCCATAAATGAAAATGGTTGAAAACGAGTGTACTAGCTAAATAATGCAAACTGTGTCAAGTTCCAAAATATGACCAGGATATTGATATGTTTTAATTATGTATATACACAGTAAGACACAGTCCCCCTCAGAATCATTAAGGATGAAAAGACCAGTAATAAATTATTGTCCTTTCAGATTTGTCAAGAAATCCAATACAGTTTGAGGTTGAAGTTAAGTATTAGAAGGAGATTCCAACAGCTTAATCAATTTACTTTATTTATCAGAGTAATTTTAAATGGCCTTAATATATACCTACACAATCTACATGTTAAACTTCCTGTAATTACTTGGGAGGGAGAGTTATCTAGTGATTAGAGCACAGAATCAGAAGTCAGGTTCTAGTATTTCTAGCTGTCATTGACTCACTGTGTGATCTTGAGCAAATTAGTTAACCTCTCTGTGCCTCAGATTGTTAGTCTATAAAGGCCTACATTCAGCAAGGTACTGAAGTGTGTATGTTGTCCCATTTTAAATCTATGGGACTACTTAGAAGCATATTTTTGCAGAAGAGGAGCCAAAATGGCTGTACTACCTACCCTCACATGGTACTGTGAAATACACGTAATGCTTGCAAGGTGCTTTGAGATCTGATACTTTAAAAGTATTATCTATTACAGCACATTAATGAGATATTAGTAGCATAATTTACTGTGTCTAATTGTATAAGTTTCTGCAGCAATTCTTTTCCTTGAAAGATATTTTAAATAATGAATGCAAAATTATACTTGGATACAATTAGCTAGGTCACAAAGACAAAAACAAGGAAATCCTAAATAATACTTGTATACAGTTTCTGATCCATTCTGTTTTAGTTAGGTAATGCAGAATTTTCAATAATGTAAGTCAATCTGAATGTCCTTATTTTTGTGGTGCTTGCAATAGTTTTAAATGGAAATCGGATATGTCAATACTGTATGCTGTTGTTCTCCAGGTCAGGTAAAGCTGTCAATCAGGAAAAAAATAAATCCAAGCATCTATGAGAAACTGACTTTTGAGCTGGCTAGCTGGGGGGAAATAATTGTTTTCCCTAAACATTAGTATGTTTAGAGAGAAAGAGAGTCGATCTTGGCCAACCACTGTCCTTGACCTGGAGTTGGTCTGACTGTAATGTCTCCGCTGGGGCAGGAGAAGAGGAGAAGGGGAAGTATTGGCACACGGGAACTTTTTCAAACTAGGGCAGAATCAGCTCGCCCCTCCAAGCTCCCCTCCCCAGTTCGAGCTCTGCGCTGCTTCGTTTCTGAGACTTCCCAGCTTTTGATTTTCTAGACAGAGTAAAAGATCCGAGGGGAGGAGGGAGGTTTCCGAGCCCCTCTCCCTGGCCTGATGAACGGGCAGGTTGGGGTGAGCTCCCCGCCCTTTCCTCCTTCACCCCAGGGTGGCAGCCAGGCCCGTCCCAGCTGGGTGCTTGTGGCCGGGAGGGGACGGCTCCCGGGTGGCGGCCGGTCCCTGCCCCGGTTCGGGGGCGGCCGGGCCCCCCCCGCGGCGGCTCCGCGCCTGCTCCACGTGGCGCAGCTCACGTGAGCGTGTTTACAGCGGCCGGACAAGGCTGATGTGCCGGGACCTGTCAATAGTCCCGGGGGGGGGGGGGGCTCCGCGGCCAGAGCCCGACCCGGCGCTGCCCCCCCCCCCCCCCGGAGCGCGGCTCCAGCCGGGGGGATGGGATAAGACACCCCCGGGGAGCCCGGCTCCCCCCCCCCCCCCCGGAGCGCGGCTCCAGCCGGGGGGATGGGATAAGACACCCCCGGGGAGCCCGGCTCCCCCCCCCCCCCGGAGCGCGGCTCCAGCCGGGGGGATGGGATAAGACACCCCCGGGGGGAGCCCGGCTCTTCCCCCCCCCCCCGGAGCGCGGCTCCAGCCGGGGGGATGGGATAAGACACCCCCAGGGAGCTCGGCTCCCCCCGTCCCGGGGCCTGCCTCGAGCGGCACGGACCCGAGCTGCCCCGCTCACGGGGACCGGGAATCTCGCCGCCCAGCCCGGCCCGCGGGGGCCCCTCACCGCCGCCTCGGACCCCCGAGCCTGCCCCCGGGGGGGGCCCTGCTGGGGCCAGGGGAGCCACGGACACACCCCCCCCCCCCCCCAGGCCCTGCCGGCTCCCGCACTCACCCCTCGGGGCCCGCCGGGTCCTGGCTCGCCGGCTGCCTGCGCCGAGCCCCTTTGTCAGCCCCCCCGCCTCGCCCGACACTGCAGGAAGCGTCGTCGCTATGGCTGCCGGGATCGTGGCTGACTCCCCCCCCCCTCTCCGAGTGACGTCATGGCCCGCCCGTCGCGCGCGCTGCGGCTCGCGCTGCGGTCTCTGAGCGTTCGGCTCGGTCGGGCGCTTCCTCAGGGCTCGCGCCAGGCCGGGCTGACACCGCCTCCCCCCCGCCCCCACCCCGCGGGTCCCCTCAAGCGAATGGGAGAGTCTCGCTGACCGGCGTTAGAATTCCCCAGAGGCGGGAAATCTCCGCTAGTCTGTGGAGGCACCAAACCGCTGGTGATCAGCGGGCCACAGCCAGCGTCTCTCAGGCCACCTAGTCCTAGGCCAGCATCAGACACAAAGGGTCCATAGCCTAGGAACCTGTGTGCCTGCCAGTTACCCCTGGGCCCTCCCCCGCCTGGTGTTGGTGACCTTCCTTTGCTATACTTCGGCTTTGTAAAATTGAACTGGCTTTGATGGCACCGCATCTTCCTGTATGTGCAGTGCCCAAAGTGTGAAAAATAGGGACAGGGAAGACCCCAAAATCAGGACTGTCCCTATAAAGTCGAGAATCAGGGAGGTAGCCGTGTTAGTCTGGAATAGCAGAGGTAACAAAGTCCTGTGGCACCTTAAAGACTAACTATAAAGTTTTGAAGCATGAGCTTTCGTGGGCTAATACCCACTTCGTCCTGCATCCGACGAAGTGGGTATTAGCCCACGAAAGCTCATGCTTCAAAACTTTATAGTTAGTCTTTAAGGTGCCACAGGACTTTGTTACCTCTCCTATAAAGTCGGTAACAAAGTCCTGTGGCACCTTAAAGACTAACTATAAAGTTTTGAAGCATAAGCTTTCGTGGGCTAATACCCACTTCGTCGGCTGCAAGGACATCTGGTTACTCTAGAAAACCCAGTACAGCAAGTGTTTGAGTCTGATTTGGGACGTTAAGCACTGTTGTCTGAATGCGTTATTCTGCCAGGCAGTAAGATTGTTAACACCTTGCAATTTGTTTTCAGTGCCAATGATTAAAAGTAAAACAGATTAATGATTTAGATTTATATTGTCCTTTGAAACAGCAGGATTCCAGAATCTTTCATAAGTTAACTGTTACATGATGGACTCACTCTACTGACTACTAAAATGCAGCCACCTCTGTTGCGGCGCATAGCAGTCATTTAATACTTCACAATAATATGCAACAATTCAGGACAGGAGGTGACTTTTTGTCCAGTTGTAATTATAGGAGGATTTAAAAATAGGAAGAAATGCATTGCACTGGAATTTAGCCCCAGATGATAATGCTAACACCAGTCCTCTCGCAAATGTCTCCTATGTGTCATACGGTCAGTCACTAATATCTGCAGCTGGAATTAGAATCTTACAACCACATATTTGCTTTTTCAGTTTATCATTAATTCTTAATACACAAATTTAAATCTTTTCAGGATCTCTGAAAATATATGCAGTGAAAGTATAATAATGGCAAATATTCTGGTAATACATAATATGGCTCTTAAGTGAGCCAAAACAGCTTAATGTTCAGTCTGTTAAAAATCAGACGAAGAATTATTGTTAAACATTTATGCTGGCAGACTTTGAGTCTTCAGAATACTTTTGGAAAGCTAGGACCCTTATATTATGCACTAATCAAATGCATCATGTTTTCTTTGTTTGAAAACCTCTCTTAGCGGAAGATCCCTAATGCAGAATTCATGAACATGCTTCAAAAGCTGATCCAGCTCATTTATTAAAAAAAAAAAAAAAAGAGGGAGAATAGATGGCTACTCTCTGATCTTATAATTAAATTGTAAACTCTACAAACTAGGTACAAGATAACAGTGGGATGATACTAATTAGACTACATAAGCAGCAGTCGTAGCACTCCACCTGCTTAACCACTGTTGAATATTTTGTAGGCATCATGGTGTAGGAGAGTTTTAAGAAGCAATTTGAAGGAGGACAATGTGGTGGCTTTATGGATATTACAGGGAGCTCCTCACATGGAAATATCATGGAGACAGTATAAGGAGCCTGGACCTAGTAAAAATATGGGGCCAAAAAGGGGAATGGAATGGCAAAATAAGGAGCAGATATAAAGGAAATTGAAAGAAAATCAGGTGGGTGAGTGGAAATCAGATACAAGTAGTGTGGGGGAGGGGCGTGTGAAACAAAAATAGTGAAGAGGGGAGCAGAGATAAGGGACCTTCTGTGGGGTTGCAGGTCAGTGTTCATGAGGTTGTGAGAGTTGAAACTTTATTTCTATATCTAGTCCTGGGTCCTGTGGATCTTTGCTGATCCCATATCTTGGAGATCTCTCTGGGACTGCCATTTTACAGCCTAAAAGCACTAGCCAGTTTTTGCCATGTGACGTGAAGTATTGTATCCTGATCATAGTATGAAAAGTAAGAAATGTGAGTGTGGAGACAGAAAACACAGAAGGCTCCTGAATGATCCCGCCATGCATGTTTTTTCATTGCTGTGGTGACTACCCATTTGTTTATACAGTCTAAAATGATGGCGATTCATTACTTCTTCTCTGTGTGAAATATTGTTACATTGTCAGAAATATTCTATTGTGCTCAGTTCTTCTACCACCCCTCACACTTGTATAGCAAGGCCCTTATTCCAGTCTTTGTCAATAATGGCAAAAGGACTTATTGTACGCAATGGAATATCAAATCCTTCTGCATCTAGATATCGAGAAAGTGGCACTACAGATTCACAGACAGGATCCACCCAACCCCTCAGAAAAGGCCTATATTGAATTTATCAGTATGCCAAATGTCTGTGATGTGGGTGAAACTCATTGTGGCAAAAAAGCTGGAATGCTTGATGGTGAAACATCTTACAAGTTCTGAGAGGGCCTTCTCCTCCTTAAAGTATGCTTTGAGTCTTGGGAAGTTATTCTTCAAGAGATGGAACACAAACAGCTGGGGTTATTACATGAGAGACATGGCGAGAATTAAAGAGTTATACTTTGGGGTGGGGAAAGCAGGGAACTTTCAGAGGGGGAGGGAAGACTTAAATATTATTTCTCTAACAAGAATTTTATATTCAGTTCTTAATATATTTAGTTCTTAATTGTTGTGCAAGCCATAGAAGAGTTTGCTTCCTCCCTGCAAATCGTAAAAGGCAATGTGTTTGGAATACTGCCATATTGACATAAATCCTCGGAGTTTACATTTAGTAGTCCTCTGTTTTCTTTTCTATTCTGCAGCACAAGATTTTAAATGCACTCTTCCCTGCAAATAGCTGTGATGGAGAGAGAAGAAAGAGCATCAGTATCTTTCTTGTTCTCTTTGGGAGAGGGGAAGAGGGAATGGTTTGTGTTATTCTTTTTTTATTTTGGATGTCTGCAGAGAATGATCTGAGCTGTTCACGTACATTCTGTCAGTGAATACTGGTAGTATTCACAAGAGAGGATTCTTTCATTTTAGAGAACCATTAAGAAACCCAAAACATTACATTAAAATTTTCTTATTTTTTACTTGTATGTGTTTGCAGCATCTGAACTTTCCAACCATAGTGATGACCTCCCACACATCCAGGTCTTTGCTGCTTGTGAGTTATACAATAATTTTAATTTTTGGTATAATATGTATGTTTTCGGTAGGTTATAATGCGGTACCTGAGAGCCAGGTACCCAAACACAACAGGGGAAAGATGTCTGTCTGTTTGAGGCATAATACCTCTTGGAAGTGGAGGGGGAGGGGAACAGTATACTGGGCATCAGTAGTTGCTCCAACATGCAAAAACTACTTTAGGTGAATAGAGCATTGCCCTCTCTAGATTGCTGTACTGGAGACAATGCAGGTCAACCTCTTGTCTAGTGCTTCCAGGGTGAAATTCACCCTTGGTCACAAGGTCAGCACAAGGACTAGGTACCACTTAAACCCCTCTTTAGTCCCTGTATGGGCCTTCTACAGTGGGATCAATTTTGCATCCAGAGTACAGAAGTATTATGCCTTATACAGATATAGAGCTTCCCTCAGTGGTGCTTGGATGTCTGGTATTATGCCTACCTCATGTGCAGAAGTGCTTGGGGGAAGGGTGATCAGACACACCTGTACAAAGGCAGCCATGCTGTAATTGGTGCTTTGATACCATGGTGATAGACATCTTTTAAAAACCTGAGATAGACAGAGATAGTTTAGCATTATATAGACAGCCATCATCTCTGAGAAGTGTTAAACCCATTTTTCAGAGTGTGTAGGATCCTGCTGAGAATCTCCATTGTCCTGCTCTTCAAGAACCTGCAAACTCAGCATGGGCCTTGCACCTTTCAGGGATGTATATGTACATCTTTTGTAAATAAGCAGTTCTGGTTGTTTCATTAAACCTCTAACAACATCTTTATTTCATTTTCCTTCCAAACATGTTTACTTCAGCCACAACACGATATTTATTGTGTTGTCTTGAATGCAAGAGGCTATTCTGTCAGATTTATGACTATTATAAAATATGATTCTATCTGCATACAAATGGATGCTAGGAACCTTACAGACATTTCTCCTATCATCACTGAGTAAATAAAGCAATAAAGAATCTATTATTTACCATTGGGAAACACCTGCAGATCTTAAATTAAAACCAGATTATATACTTATCAATTAGATGTTACAACAGCAAACTCTTTGCAGATTCACATAAAATAAATTATCAAAATCTTATTAAAAAGTGACTGAATTAAAGGCTTCACTTAAATTAATATAATTCACTTTGCATCCCAGTACTTCAAATCCTCCATGTGTGGAACTCCTATGGGCCTTTCAGGATCAGTACAGCCATCTGGAGGGGGAAGCCAGGTAGTATTACAGTGTGTTCTTTGCTGCCCATTTTACTGCCCAGGGTTTTGAGAGGGATTGGATCCTGACTTCCCGCCAGAGCCTTTCAGGTGATGGCCTCAACCCCGTCATGTGAGGTGACAAACCAATCTGTCTTTGGGATGTAATGAATCTTGAACAGTTTCCAGTGTACTTTCTTCCTCCCATGGGTCTTTTCCAAAGGAAGGAACAATTTGTCTCAAGGAAAACAAAATGATGCCCAAATTCTGAGTCACATGAGTAAAGGCCCATTTCAGGAAGCCCTCTGCACATGGAGTTCCCACTGGCTTTGCTAAGTGATGAGGATGTGACAGTGGTCATTAAGGAAGTGATTATAAAATAAATGAAGTGGTGTCAATCATCTTAGGCCAAATTCAGAGGTGATGTAAGTAATGTTACATGTTGGTAAGTGGATAAGGCAGGCTAACTAGCTGCACTCCCATCAGAAACCAGTGTGACTCTCTGTCCTCCCCAAGGTTGAATAACTTCTCCATCAAAATGGCATACAATTTGCCCAGTCCCAGAGTGGCTCTAGAGATGAATCATGGCTTGGACTTTTATAACTTCCTTTTGAGAGTTGTGCCTTATTCTCTAGCTGCAGTGAGGAAGACAGGATCATGCCCCAAATCTGTTACTTGCTCCTTTGGGGAAATCATAGCACTTGACTTGGAAAGCCTTCTCATATCTAATACCTGACTTTAAGAGTCTGGGCATTGCAGAATATCAACATATGGATTGTTTTAAATTTTCATTTTTCACACACAACATACATTAGACACTTGTATAGTATTTCCGGGATGTAAAAACTGCTTACTTATAACATACTAACTCCATAGAAGACTTATTCAGCCATTCTCTTGTACTGCCACTAGAGGTAGGACAACCTGCCAGAACGAATAGCAAAGAAAAATGTTCCGCCTGGAGCTCTGATGATATTAATATGAGATCCGTCAAATGGTGTTTTTGATATGTCTCTTTTAAGGCCTGATTCTACAACCTTTATTCATGTTGCGTAGCATCTGTGTCTTTGAAATTAGTGTGACTATTTGTGGGATGAAGTACTATTTAATGTGAGTAAGGTTTACAGAATTGGGTCCTTAGTTAAATAGCAGCAAAAGCCAATGCAGGCACCGTCTTTTAGAGTAGGTCTGCATACAGACTTGTAACTGAATATCTATATCAGTTTTAATTCACATATTTTATTATGTTGGTGCAATTTTGGATTTAGATGCTTTTATTCCAAAATAAGGGCGTCCACATACTTGCACTGATGTAACAAAAGGTGTGAGTTAAAACCAATTTAGTTATTTTGGTGCATGTTTGTGTGTAGACCGGCCCCTACCCTTACTCAATCATAACCTGAAGGCAGTGTGAGTTTATACTGAGTAAGGAATACACAATAGGGTCGAGTATGGATGAAAAACCCTCAACATACTGGGATTTATAACTGCTTGAAACTGTTTTCAAACTTGACAGCTGTTGTAACTAAGGTGTAACACAGTTGCAAAATTGTGTTGCAACTGTGTTCATTAGCCATGCTATAGTATAGACCAGTGTAGATATCGTTTCTGGAGTGTAGTCTGGAGTATGAGTTTTGGTGAGCATGCATGTTTAAAAAACAAAAATCCTTACCAGAGCAATACTAGCTGTGACCATGTTGGAAAATAAATCTCAAGAGGGCCCTGTCTACACTAGAGATTTTAGGTGTTGTAATCACTATTTCAGCTTCCTAGTGTGCCTGTTAACACAGCACACCAAATTACTGCCATTTGTGCACTGGCATTGAAAGTACAGTTGGTTGCTCTGGGGAAGCCAACTGATTTGTTGCAATGCCAGTTTAGTCAACAATTGCCAGTGCTGCAGCGACAGCAGTACACTTATACCTCCCAGTGCTTTTACAGACCCTTCAGTGACAGCTTTGACAACTAAGAGCATTGGTTCTGCAACCTGTTTGGCTGCGTGCAAACTCAGGGGTTAACAAGTTGGCAATTAGCTGGTTTCGGCTTTGCCTGGCTTCCCATCCAAGGCAGGCCCAAGAGCAGTGCTCGATTCTGCCTACATCCAGAGCTGCCTATCATCCAGTGCCCAAAACAGCAAAGACAGATACAGAAATATAATAGAAAATGCCAGCTCATTAAAGCCCTGTGAGGCTAGAGCTGTGCAGAGAACAGAAATTCCATTTTATGGAGAATTCTGAGATTTTGAAACTTGGAATGAAACCCAACAATTTAAATCTTCTCTGCAAAAGATAATAGTGAACAAATTCAATTGAGGAATGATTGAGACACTTGAACAAAATCGAATCATTGTTCAATTTCAACATTTTATTTTAAGCAATATAATACAAAATTAAAAATGAACATTCATTTTGACAGGAAAACTGAAACGTTTCATTGGGGAGGTGTTGATTTCACAGAGTGTTTTCACTTTGATGGAACTGTATTTTCTGATAGGAACTGTTTCCTCAATTTTTTTTGACGGGCTGTACTTGAGGCACAGTGCCTGTCAGTGCATGTCTCTGCCACAGGCGCTTCAGCAGACCACCTGCAGCACTGCCACTATGACACTGCAGTGCCTCAGTGTAGATGCTTCCTATAGCAATAGAAAGGATTTTTCATCAAAGTAATCCACCTCCCCGAGGGGTGATAGCCAGGTGGAGAGAAGAATTCTTCCATCAACCTGAGCGACGTCTACACTACACAGTGCTCCACTGCAGTACTCAGGAGTGTGAATTTTTCACACTCCTAAGCAACATAGGTAGGTAGATCTAAATTTTAAGTTTAGACTACGGCTAAGAAATTCTCCAGGCCATTGCAGCTCCCTGCCCTCTCAGCACAGTCTTTTGCTCTAGTGACAAAATCTGATTCAGCAATTCAGACATAAAAACCTATGCATTGATCTAGGGCTTCTCCTATCAACATTCTCCTAATTTTTAATAGCTGTATTGATAGAATCCTACTGGTTCTTGTCACACAGGCTAAAAACAAATGTCTGAGAAGACAGAAAAAAAAACCAGAGCCAGATTCTGATGTAATTTATCCCAGTGTAAACCCACAGTAATTCCATCGACATTACTCTGGATTTACATCAATGTGAGTTTAGAATCTGGCCTACAGAATTTATTGAAAGAAGTGGTTTTGACAGTTGACTTTTTCTCTCTGTAGTTGTACGTCACTAGCCTGAGTGTTCCAGTTTATTTACAATTTCCCCAGATTTGCACTAAATGTAAAGCAGTAATTTGATTGCAGAAGGGCTGTGGGTTCAGCTCATTGCATCCACTTTGTTTAGTGTAAAGTTGCCAAGCGATTGTCTCCCAAAATTCAAGAAAATGGGTGGCAACCTCCCATACTTTGTCCACAGTGTTAACATTTCCAAATGACGCAGTTTATTGTCAAGCTGACCTTTTTGGTTTTCACAGGTAGGAGAACAGTTACATTAAAAGGATGAACGAACAACAACAAAAGAGGATGGTTGGGGTCACAAAATCAGAAAACCGGAACCACCTTCAGTGGTCAGACTTTATAATTTCAGTATGGGAGGCAGTATTGTCTAGTAGTTAGAAGACATGATTGGGAATCAGGAAAGCTAGGTTCTGCGTTATACTCAGTGTGTGACCTTAAATAAGTCACTTCTCTCCTGATTTTCAGAGCTATCAAGCACCTGACACTACTGTAAATACCTTACATTAAAGGAATATTAACATTTTGCACTGAAATAATACTTTTCATTTGAGAATCTCACGAAGTTTTATAATTATTGGTAAGCACCATTATCCTCATTTTACTGGTTAGGAAACTGATGCACAGATAAATTATGGGCCTGTTTTTCAGAGATACTGAGCAACTGTAATGTCCATTGATTTTACTTTTAAAGTTTCTCTATCTGTAAAATGAGTATAGACATACTGAACCAGTTTTCTACAGCCTCTTGAGATTCTTGGATGAAAAGCGCTATATAAATCCAAATTAGTTTATTTGAAGCTATTAGATAGAACTAACTGTATGTTGCTAAACTAAAATGATAACAAGCACACAGGAAATAGGAAAGAGCCATTGAGTTCTTTTTGCTCCTTTGATTTGTTTTTGTCCAAGACACACGAGACACAAACTCTTATAGAAATTCCCAGTAACTCACATGGATGGTACGTAACAGCCAAAAGATTATCTTTATTAATAATAACATTATAAACATCTCTTGCCTTTTTAGACAAAAGCATCAAAGAATATTACCCAACAATGACAGAGTTTACAAGGTTCATTATTGCCTATTTGTACAGAAATAACCAGCATTTAGCTCTTGGAAACTGTTGAAAGCTTCAGAAAGGAAGTGGAAAGACCATTTCTCTTCTTGCAACCCTGTTCAGTTCATTGAGGTTGCACACATGTAACCGAAGAGCAGGATCTAGCTGCAAAGCTCTTGTATTTTGCCAGCAATAGGAAATAATAAAGCTTTACATTTACTGCACAAAAACCTAAAGGGTGCAAGGATGTGACAAAAAGCAAGAGAACTGTGATACAGTGGAAAGCTCAGTAACTCATTCTGTATTGAGAAAGGCCAACAGGAAGAGATGTGAACAGTTAACGTTAACTGTTTTTCAGGTTTGAATTTACCTTGTAATGACAGAGCAGAGAGCAATGCTGAAGTTAGTCTTAATTAGTGTCACCAATCGTAGAGAAACGAGGAGTACTTGTGGCACATTTATTTGGGCATAAGCTTTCTTGGGCTAGAACCCACTTCATCAGATGCATAGAGTGGAATATACAGTAAGAAATGTGTTTATGTATAATATTATATGTACAGAGAACATGAAAAGGTGGAGGTTGCAATACCAACTTTAAGAAGCTAATCAATTAAGGTGAGCTATTATCAGCAGGAGGGAAAAAAAACTTTTGTAGTGATAATCACGATGGCCCATTTCTAAACAGATGACAAGAAAGTGTGAGTAACAGTAGGAGAAAACTTAGCATGGGAAAATAGATTACAGTTTGTGTAATGACCCAGCCACTCCCAGTCTTTATTCAAGCCTAATTTAATAGTATGCAGTTTGCAAATTAATTCCAGTTCAGCAGATTCTTGTTGGAGTCTGTTTTTGAAGTTTTTGTTGTTGCAGAATTGCCACTTTTTAGTCTGTTACTGAATGACCAGAGAGATTGAAGTGTTCTCCTACTGGTTTTTGAATGTTATGATTCCTAATGTCAGATTTGTGTCCATTTATTCTTTGGGTAGAGACTGTCCGGTATGGCCAATGTACATGGCAAAGGGGCATTGCTGGCACATGATGGCATAATACATATATCACATTGGTAGATGTGCAGGTGAACAAGCCCCCAATGGTGTGGCTGATGTGATTAGGTCCTATGATGGTGTGTGAGTTGCAGTCTCTTGCTTTGAAAGCTGGCAGGGATGGGAATGTTGCTAGGAAGTAGTCTGCTTAACTCTGGGGCATGGGAGTGTGCTCAATCACTCTGCAGTGATTTCTCTGGCCAGTCAAGGAATAGGGTAACCAGACAGCAAGTGTGAAAAGCTTGGGACAGGGGATGGGGGGTACTAGGAACCTATATAAGAAAAAGATCCAAAAATTGGGACTGTCCCTATAAAATCAGGACATCTGGTCATCCTAGTTAAGGAAGAGCATACACGGGGGCCCTGTCCAGTCTGTCTCCTCCAAAAGTGTCGTGGCTGCAAACTGTTCTCCGCATAGAAAATTGTTAAATGCAAAACAATACTGACCCTTGTTCAGCACAGTTTGGATCAACAGCTTGTTAATTGCCCATCTTTAATTTTTTCTAAGTCATAGGAGGTGTAGAGTACTGTATGGCTTAGGTGAACTTATTCACAATATGAGGGTGAATGCTCTCACACTGGGTATTTACTTTCCAGAACTCCTAAAAGAAGAAAAATTACAGGGAAATTATAAGGGAAATGCCTTTTCCAACTCTAGACAACAGAACTCTGACTGTAGGCTCCTTAAAGATCCTTTCCTTCAGAATCCGTTAGGGTACTAATGTACTACAGATTGTGTATCTTCCACTCAAGAATATAGAGAAAAGTATGTAGCTTTTATCACCATAGAATATATTGTGTCATCTCTTGCCTCATAGCTTGAATAATGTCACCAAAAACTACTCTGCAAATGTATTTGATTTAAGTGGTTGCTTTCCAGTGGATAAGAATACTTCATGCTTCTACTACACCTCTCATCCAAGTACCCCAAAGCTCACTGGGTCTAAATCTCGTCTGGCTGAGCTGTGCTTGGCGTAGGACCAGAAAGTGGGAAGTAAAATTGGCTTCACAATTCTGAATGTGGCTGGGGGTTCAATTCATACCCTGGTAGTGTAAAGACTACTATAATGTGTGCCTTGCTTCCCATGGTTCCAACAGCCAAGAATAGCTGGAGTATAGACACAAGCTGGCCATGCTCCCTTTCCCTGACTGTACTGTGCTCTCGACCCTGAGGACTGCAAGGGAGGTGGCGCAGATCTGTTACACTGAGCAGGATTGTTTGTACACAGGAAGAATTCCCAACTGTCCAGATCTGCTGGCTTTGCAGCAGGGCCGGCTCTAGGCACTAGCCTAGAAACCATCTGCTTGTGGTGGCACCGGCAGGAGGTGGCATTCCATCTATTCTTAGGGCGGCACACTCTTATTCCAGCCTCTTTTTTTTGTTGTTGCTTCGGCGGTGGCACTCTGGATGCTTTTTTGTTTTGTTTTGCTTGGGGCAGTGAAAAGGGTAGAGCCAGCCCTGCTTTGCAGCCCTTTGTGTTGGTAAAGTGGTGTAAAAAGACCACAGTGGACCCAATAACTGGGTCCATTGTCTCCCAATGTCCCTGGGAGATAAGTAGGAATTACGTCCCCATTTTTACACAAGGACACTGAGTGAGACATATAGAATTAGTGGCTGAGCAGAAGCGACACATTTATCTGACATTATGTGCAATCAGATAACAGAGATACAGTACAACTGGAACACACACCTTCTGGTTTAATTGTGTATGTTCCTGTGTCTTGTCTTTTATCTTTTCATGCCTGGCAACCTAGTTAAATGTAATTACCAAGGAGGGTTTTAATTTCTTTTTGTCAAGAAACCACTGAACTTTTCAGTTGTTCCATTCTCATCAACTCCCAGCAATGGTTTTTAGATGCTATTTTTCCTCCTGAGGGGATGTTCTTTTGAACTTTGAGGCAACTCTTCACACAAAGTTTTCCATGTCTGGGCAGCTGCTGCTTGTTTTGAAATCCTACTTTTTGGATTAATTTTTTCTCTTCTGGGATATTTGGTTGAGACTTTTCTTGCTTGCCATTATAGCACAATGATCTCAGCATACGGACAGCCAATCTCTTCCCCATCCCCTTGTTACAGGTCTTTAAATCTAACTGGAAATTAGACTGCTGTTATGCAGGCTGAAGTGGTCTGACTTTTGTCTTTGGGCCATGGCCCAATGTCAACCCCTTACATATTTTTTGCATGAGGGAAAGGGCCATAGGAAAACTCTCTACTGTGGTATCCCATGTGGGAGAAGGGATTGGCAGCTATACAGCAAGGTCAGTCATGACTCCTCTCCTAACTCTGTGGAATGCAGGAAACTGAGGTAAAATCTATTCTCAAACCATGTGGATCTCTATTTGGGCGGTGTCGGGCAGTCCATATTTCCCTCTGGTCTCTAGTAGCTCTCCAGGGACTCTGCTGTCATTAGCAGAGTGGTTACAGATGCATATTGCCCATTCCCCTTGCAGATACCCCTGAACTGGTCCTGCATCAGCTGGACACAAACCTGACCTCACACCGTGTTAGTGGTTTCCAGTATGCCTGGGACAGGAAAAGCGGATAAAGCTGTGTGCACTCTGATCCCCCTACTCCTGTATTTATGACCGTTTTAGGCTTCATTTTCACTAGTGTGCGGAAGGGATGATAGTAAATATGAAAATCCCAGTCTTTCTTTGAATTATTTACCTTGTTATATATTGCTTCCATTATTTGTAGATAAATAAGACAGTTATCAACTGTAGGCATCAAATTTATGAACGGCCTATAAATCAGTGTGAAATGTGCTGAATTCAGGATATATTTAAACCTGTAGTATAATCTCCATCATAATTCAGAGCTGAATTTACATGAGCTTCTGAGAACAAACTCAACAATTGTATGCATAACTCCCATGGAAGTCTATGGGAGATTTGCATGGGAAAAGTCTTCAGGATCAAGTTAATATGGGTTTTATCTCCAGCCTTCAGTTACTGCCATGTAAGGTGATCCAAAACCTACTGAAATCAATGGAAAGACTCCCATTGATTTTAATGGGCTTTGAATCAGGCCATTACAGGT
The DNA here is from genome assembly GCA_032164245.1 of Sternotherus odoratus. NCBI lineage: Eukaryota > Metazoa > Chordata > Testudines > Kinosternidae > Sternotherus > Sternotherus odoratus. The sequence goes on along the minus strand of JAVMKO010000009.1, from coordinate 82,241,629 downwards.
TCTTAACTGCTGTACAGACTGTGGTGAGGCTAAGATATGAAGCAAATAAAAGAAAGTGAAAATCTTTAAAAGGAAAAGTGTATTTACAAATTAGCAGCAGAACAATTGTATGGAGGTCTATAATGTAATTACAAAGTCAGTAAAAATGAGTGCAGTCAGCATGACCTGGGTCAGTCCGGCAACATGCAGCAAAAATAAGGGCTTGATTTTCAATAGGATCTGTGTAATACACTGGCATAACATCTCACGTCCCCTTCAACTGTCTGGTCTACAAGTGGCTAACTGCCTACTACTGCTACCAGATAATAGGACATAGTGCTTTCCATCAGTCAATCTCAAAGCACTTTACAAAGGAGGTCAGTATCCATTATCTCCATTATACAGATAGGGAAAGTGAAGCCCAGAGAGTGCAGTGACTTGCCCAAGATCATTCAGCAAGCCAGTGGCAGAGCTGGAACTATAACCCAAACCCTCTGAGTCCCAGTCCAGTGCTCTATCCACACAACAACACTATTAAAATTTCAAATGGCAAGGCTCTGTGATTTTGATGCTGTAAGCTCTGGGATCAAGTCCTGCTAATGGCACATGCAAGAAGATCATTATACGTGCACAATTGATGCAAAGTCCCATTGTGCTTAGTGCTGTTCAGACAGAGTTCATGCCCCAGAGAGTTGATAGTTTAATACACAAAACAGACAAAGAATGAGAATATTTCCCCCATTTTGCAGATGGGGGAACTGAAGCACAGAGAAATTAATTGACTTCCCCAAGTCACAGAGGAAGTCTGTAGCAGCACCAAGAATTGAACGGTAATATTCTTAGACACAGATTAGTGTCATAACAAGAGCATCCTTTCTCTTTGGTTTGCTTAACATCACCAGTAGCTTCCATGCAGTCTTTAAACATTCCAGAATCTGCTGTTGCTATGTTGGTTCCCCTGGTTGCTGGAACTGAGGAAAGAGATACTAGCTAACTCTTTCTTGCTCTTCAGATGGGAGAAGCTTGTTCAGCCACAAACAAATCTTTTCGTTCACTTAACGTAAATATATTTCATCCTCCTAGAGAGGAAATAGAGGGAGGCAGGCCTATATGAAAATAGCACTGGAAGCCAGACACTTCTGAATTCTAATTCTGGAACTGAGACCAGTGTCTTGAGCAAGTCACTTAGCCTGTGTGTTGGTTTTCCTATCCATGTGAAAGGAATAATACCTACCTCACAGAGACAGTGTGAGAATTAATATTTTTACAGTGATTTAAAGATTAAAAATTCTACCTAAATGTTCTAAGTGTTAATTGTTTAGGGCCCCTGGACCAAACTGGTCAGGGTGGCTGGATTGCACGGCCAAGATCGGGAGTATAGAGCAGAGACTGAAGGATTTAACTGCCCAGGAACTGGCAGTAAAAGGAGATTTAAATTAGAGTATTTCTTCCTGAGTGATCCATCAAATGCTTTTCAAACTCTAATTGCTCATCAGGTACCGAAGTTGGGCTCCTTTAATGCTCAAGGATGCATGGCTAGTGCCTTTCAAATCTTTTGATTTTGTTGGTGTCGCTGTCAGATAGCAACTAGCTGAGAACAAAGTATCCTATGAAGCAATACAAATGTTGAGAAGCAAGGAAGGTTGTTAGAGCTAAAATCTTGGTAGATGTGAAGTTAGGTCAGGACAGGGAACATAAAAATAAGAGCTTGTCTGCATAGTAAAATGGACCAGAATAAAGCACACTAAATTATTCTGGAATAAAGTGATTTTTATTATGGAATAGAGTATCCACATACTGCTGTTGTCTCTGTGCACATTAGCAACCATGGTGTCCATTATTTTCAGCCATTATCAAAGTCACATCAATCTAAACTAAAATAAGCCTTTCATTATGCTAGACTTCAGTTCTGGTGGACTTGAGCTAGAGCAAATGAATGGCAGCTTCAAGGTCTGAACTACTGATACATTCAAGTCAGGGGGACTGCATGCACAGGGGTCCGCCTGTGCAGAGCTTATTGCAGAATTGAAGCCTCAGTAGCATTTTCCCTCTTTGACCCCGAGCATTTCATCCCTTCTCCTGCAGATGGAGGTTTATTCCTCCCTTTTAATTGCATCTCCTTGCTTTTTGATATTAGTTGCCACTTGCATGCATAAATTGTATGCAGTAACTGTGGCAACTTTTGGTAGCCTAGATGAACACTATTATACAAATAACAAATGGAAGAGGTAAGGGTTTCAGGACTCTTTAAAGCTTTTAGAGTCCAGAAATCCAGTCCTTAGTTCAACTGCTCTGGTCATGTTATTGGGCCCACACACAGATAAAGGCCTCAATTTGGAGCCAGGGTCTGGCTTCTTTACTACTCCAACAGCATAAAGTGGTTGAAACCAAGGTGAATTCTACCAGGGCAGGAGGATTCTCTAGGTTATTGGAAGGTTGGCATATAGCCTTCTGTTACCACTCTCATGCAATGCAGGGGTGGGCCAGAGCATGCTGCATCTTCACTCTTCTGGACTCTCTGGTGGCTCAGTAGGGAGCAGTTTATAGGTAGCATAAGTAAAATTGGCAGCCAGATCCAGAATCAGATGTGTAAAGGTTGCTTAAAGACCCTCAGCTGAGACCTGGAGCCAGAGTTTGTATACTGTATTTTAAAAGTTTGAGATGACACTCTGACTCCATATATTTCTATTTTCTTATACGTAAATTGAACAGTTTTCCAAATACAATAATAATTTCCTTTATCTTGGAGGACTTTAAATGGAATCAAGTTTTTAATTGTAAGAGGTTTGGAAGTTGTATTTTTCTTTGGATGTGCTGGTAATGTGTTCTTGTAAAGTGCTCTATGCCAGTGGTCGCCAACCTTTTGGTCCTCACGGACCACTAAAGTTGCGTGGCGCCCCCCCCCCCGCTCGACTCGCCCCCCCCCGGCCTCAGCAGCGTGGCTCCCCCCCCCCCCCGCTCCAGCGGCGTGGCTCAGGCCCCTCCCCCCCTCGGCTCCAGCAGCGCAGCGCGGATCGCCTCGGCCCTCCCCGCTCCAGCGGCGCGGCTCGGGCCCCCGACCTCAGCGGCGCGGCGCGGCGCAGCGCAGCTCCCCCCTGCCTCGGCTCCAGCGGCGCGGCTCGCCCCGGCTCCAGCGGCGCGGGGCAGCTAGGGCTCCCCCCCCCCCCCCGGCTCCAGCGGCGTGGCTCGCCCCCCCGCCGCCTCAGTGGCATGGTGCAGCTCGGCCCCCGCACCCCCGACTCCATCGGCGCGGCTCGGGCCCCCCGGCTCACGCGGCGTGAGCCGGGAGGCAGGAGCGTGCCAGCGCTTGCTGGCCGACGGGGCGGGACAGGCGCCGCAGCCTCTTGCCTGCCCGGAGGGGCGGCCATGAGGGAGCCCGGCGCCGCGGACCACCAGAATTTTCCCGCGGACCACCGGTTGGCGACCGCTGCTCTATGCAGTTGCTGTTCAGCAGTTCTAGCCAATAGCTAGTCCTCACAGCAGCCACAACTCTAAAGTTGAGAGGTGATTTTGCCTCTTGGTGAGATCAAGACTGGAACACTGTTCAATTCTGGGGTCTGTATTTTTAAAAGGATGTTCTAAAGTTGGCGAAGGTGCAAGTAGTGTCACAAAAGTTATTTGAGGGCTAGAGAAAATGCCCCTCAGAGAGCCTTAAAGAGCTCTATCTGTTTAGTTTATCAAAAAGAACATGGACAGGTCACTAAATTAGAGTCTTTTAAATACCTGGGAGAAAATATATATTAAGGGCTCTCTACTCTAGCAGAGAAAGACCGAACAAGAAGCAGTGGCTGAAAACTGAAGCTAGACATTGAAATTAGATACAATATTTTTAACATTCAGGATAAACATTGGGACAAACTATTAAGGGAAGTGATGGATTCTCCATCTCTTGATGTTTTCATCTCAAGACTGATGCCTTTCTGGAAGGCATGCTTTAGCCAACCACAGGTGATGCTCTAGTGCAGGGGTCTCCAAACTACGGCCCGGGGGCCCGATCCTGCTGAAGCATCAATTTGTCCAGCGCCTGGCCCCAGCTGAGCAGGCTCGAGGAGAAGCCCCCCCCCCCCCAGCTGCCGCTGGCGGCCCCATGTGCAGAGGGGCCACGGTGCAGCTGGAGGAGTAAAGGGGGGGGGGGGCACGGCAATGATTTGGACAAACGGGATAAATGGAGGAGCAAGGGGGGCCGTGGCAGCGGCCCATGAAGCCCCTTCAAAAATCTAATATGGCCCTTGTCTCAGAAAGTTTGGAGACCCCTGTTCTAGTGAACACACAAGTGGGCTCTGGTGAATGGAGTGGCCTGGGCTCTACACCTCGGACTAGATGAGCTAATGATCCTTTCTGGGCTTAACCTCCCTGAATCTAAACTCCAGCTGGGAATGCATGTCATTCTGCAACCCCAGGAAATGCTGAACGCAGCGAGGCCTGGGTAGCTTACAAAGGGGCAGGCTCCTGCGTGTGCCTGGCCCCGGGCAGGCGGAGTCAGGACAGGAGCGCCTTGGCCTGGGTCTGGCATTGGCCACAGCGCAGCACCCAAGTTTGCAGCCGCTCGCCTGGGCAGCGCGCGGCACAATCGCCGGGGACGTTCCCCGCGCATCCCCCACCTCGCCGTGCGCAGGCGATGGCCCCGCCCTCCCTGAAACCCGCCCCTGGCAGGGAGGAGGGGGACCCCCGCCCCAGCAGCTCCCCCCTCCTCCGGAATATGCAAATGAGGGTATAATGGCCAGCCAATGGCGTGCGGGCTGGTCACATGGTGCCGCCGGAGGCTGAGGGGAGAGAAGTTGGGTCTCAGTGAAGCCAGGCAGCTCAGGCGGCGGCCACGGGCGGCGAGCGCTCGGGCTGCAGGCGGCGGGGGAGGCTGAGCCGCTCCCCCCGCGGGGCGCCCGGCCGGCCGGGGCGCTGCCGGGACCATGCCGATCCTCCTCTTCCTCATAGACACGTCGGCCTCCATGAACCAGCGGGCGCACCTGGGCACCAGCTACCTGGACATCGCCAAGGGCGCCGTGGAGCTCTTCATGAAGGTGAGTGCGGGCCGGGCGGGCCGCCTGCCCCCGCGCCCCGCGCCCGCCCGCCGCCTCACGCCGCCTCTCTGCTCTCTCCGCAGCTGCGGGCCCGGGACCCGGCCAGCCGCGGGGACAGGTACATGCTGGTCACCTTCGACGAGCCGCCCTACTGCATCAAGGTAACGCCCGCCCCCGCGCGCCCGGCCCGCGGGGCGCAGCCGCCGGCGGCCGCAGCAGCCCGTGAAGATGGCGGACATTTTGCTTTTGTATGGAGGAGCGAGGCTGGCGGAGGGCGCTGCTGAGATGGAGGAGGGGGCGGGGCGTGAGGCGCCGCCCCGGCGTGGGGCGGGGCCGGGCCTCTGCCCCGCCGCAGGGAGCCCGGGCTCCGCCCCCCGCCGCCTCTCCTCAGGCCGACCCCTCGCCCGCCCTGCGGGACCCCGGGATGGTGGGGATCCCGCCCCTCTCCCCGCCCTTCCTCACTCGCTAGGGAGTCCGGGGCATTGAGGGGCTCGCCCCCCCTCCCCCATAGACCAGCACAGTGTGGCTCTTGCCTGTCCCTCCCCCTACAGGACCTCGCCTCTGCACCAGAGCCCTGGGACAGGACCTTTTCCCACCCCCACCCCTCTGACAGTGTGTGTCCTGCCTCCCCTTCCCCTTGGTGCCACTACTCCCTAAGCCCTGGGACCCCATAGACTAGGCTAGTATGGGCCCTATTCCCTCTTACCCCAAGCATTGGGATCCAGGGCCGTGTGAATTCCTTTGCCAAACCTTGGCTGCTGCTACACGAGGATTGGAGGAAGGGGCTTGTAAAGCTTTTTCTCCTTTTCCACCATGAGCCCTGTCACCTTCCAGGGCTGCTCCCCCCTTTCCCTTCTTTAGCTCAGTTTGCTTCTGCCTCCAGTCCCGCTGCTGTTGCTAGGGAGGCCTAGACTTATCATGTGCATCTTTACCCCCATTACTCTGCTTCGGGCACAAGAATTAGGGCAAAAGACTTCACCCACTCTCTGTAGCAGCAGGAATACAGTAGACTCTTGACTAACCAGGATTGGATTAACCAGGATGTGGATTAACCAGGATGTCAAAAAAAAATATATGCGCAACCTGTAGGGCTGTCTCTGGCTTTGCTGCCACACACAAAAAACCCCTACCAGGGTGCAGGGCAGCCAGTGAACCAACACCCCCTCCCGCCAGTGCAGGGTGGCTGGTGAACCAATCCCCTCTGTCCATATTTCCTAGGGATGGTGATTATCTGGGATTTTATTAACCAGAATTAATTTTTTCCCTATCATCCTGGATAATCGAGAGTCTACTGTATTTGTATTGGAGCAGTAGCCTGGAAGCAATCCTTTTCCCTGTACACATGCGGCTTGTGTTGCAGCACAAAGATTGGGGCAACCGACTATCTCTTCCCAACACTTGCTGCTGCCTTTCCATGCCTCATCTTGGTGTGTCTCCCTCATTAGTCACTGAAGCAACAGACTGGGCCTGTCTCTTCCTCCTCCTCCCATGCCTACTGCTAACCGAGCAGCTCAGGAAATGAAGAGAGACAGTGTGGTGCTGCATCACTGCCATGTGTTGTGATTTACAGCTGTTTAATGTGGGTGTAAAACATTACCATTCTGATTTGATAGTGTTACTCTGCACAGGTGTCTGTGATTACACAGGGCAGTGCTGTATTTGGCCCAGTGTGGGTGTGTCTTCCACCCCAACCCCAACATTTTTGTTGTTTCTCAGGATTGAGGCAAGTAGTCTTTGTCTCCCCATGGCTGCTGCACCTCAAGAACATGTCAAAAAAAAAAAAAAAAAAAAAAAAAGAGCACCTTAGTGATATTTCTGTTTTTCTCAGACTATGACTTCCAAGCAACTGAGATGTCCAACTACATGTAATTTTAAATGTCTCATTAAAGCACACCACCAAAACTCTACACTGTTAAAGAGTGTTTGAACACTTGTAAAATGGATCCATTGAATGGCTCTGGGCATAGGTATTCCATTACTGTTCTTTTCTATTTTAACATGTCAGTAATTACCAGTAGTTATCTTCTGATTGGCATTAGCCCAGCATAAAGTAGGCAAATGTCCACATAACAAATGCCACCATCGTTGGCAGTCATAGCAAGGAGGCTAAGAACGGATGGTCTCTGCAGGTGATGGCCAAAGCACATTGGTGGGACATGGGTATGCTTGTGCTGATGCTGTGTTTTGTTGCACGGCGTCTGTGGGAAGAAATATAATCTGGGGCCATGAATCTTCCACCTTTAATAGCACTAAATTCACACACTTGAAATGCAATCTGCTCTATAAAATGCTCATAACACTTACATAAGTCAGTATTTCTTTTGTGTTTACTACTCCACACCTTTCCTCCCCCCCCTCAAATGGGGTCATTTTGTTGTCTTTACATTCATGAAGATCCATCTTGAGCTCTGGGTTAAATAAAATCCCCTAATTTCTGGCAAAGAATTGTTAGCTGGCATTCTAGTCTGACAACACTGGAAGGTTTTGTGCAGCACAGTGTGAAATATTTCCCTCCTCTTCTCCACTCAGGACTAAATACAGCAAGCCTAGTTTTTTTCATGGCAGTCTTATCTGTGAGAACACACTTTCCCTATTTTTGTTGTTTTGCACACAACATGATGTAATTAAAACATTTATGGTTTTCCAGCCATCTACTTGTAACTGTGCAATAAAGATACTATAGGCTATTATCACATGCCATGCAAGTCTCACTAAAGAAAATTCCTATATTTGGAGTATTGTAAAGCACTACTCATTGGTACTACATACTACTAACATTGGTACATAGCAATTGAAATACATGGGAACTGATGTGTTTTGTCCATAGTGTTGTGTGGCATTTGGTGCATCGTTCAAAACAAATAACATGAATTGGGTCTTCTATATGAACAGTAGTTACTTTCTGATGTTTGTAAGATATTCCATTTTTTCTTAAGAATAAGCAAGAATTAGCCTGTAAATATTTTTTAATAATTCAGTAGTTTGCATATCATCAAAAGCATGTGGAACATGATCCTGTATTGTACATATGATTATAGTATTTACATGGGAAATATCTAAGGACTTGAATCAAGTCTGTTTTCCTCTATCTCTAGTTCAAAAGTAGCCAAGCAGATTGGTACATGTTACAAAATAAAAACTTTGCAAAGGAAATACTAATATCAAACTGCAACAATAATGGTGGATATGCCTTTTTTCTGAGTTGGGGAAGAAGAAAGTACGTTTTCATTCTTAAATGTAAGCTTACAAAATATATTCCAATATCTGTGCAGCAGCAGATGAACTCCCTTGCCAACTGCTTTGCTCTCTTGTTTGTATCATTTACTGAGAGACAATCACAATGTTGTTTCATTGTGAACTTTAGGAAATAGTTTTTTAGCCCTTTCCATCCACTCCAGCTGAGTTGACCCTACCAGAAGAGGGCAGAGGGACTACGGAAACAGTTCCTTTGGTTGCAGAGGGTCTGTGACTTCAGTGTAACTTATAGCCCTATAATTATTTTACTTAAAAGCACTTTAAATCAACTGCCTTGCTTGACCCCCGCTTAAGGAGGGTGCCCTATATAAAACAATACTGTCCTGGTCTATAATGTTTATGCTAGTGTAGGCTTGCTGGTAGGCAGAAGAGGTCACTTGCTGAAATCAGTGGAACTCTTTTCAATACCCCATGTGTTGTACGGAAAGCAATGTGTTGCTACATCTGTTTTTTAGATTATATTTAATATCTGTAGGATTAAATAAAGGTCAACATCTTAAACTTTATAAAATCTTTTTTGGTCTCCAGAGATGTATAAAACTACACCTAAGATATCGTTTGTTAGTGGACTTTGTTCAGAGCCCACTGGAGTCTATGGAAAAACACCTCTGACTTCCTTGGGCTTTGGAACAGATTCTTTGTTAGGTTTTCTCTTTGTAGAGGGCAAGTTCTTTGTTTTGAGAGCTACCTAGGAAGCTTTATTTTTAGTACTTCAAAAATTATAACTTTTTAAGGAAAGGACTAATTTCCAGACTAAAAATCTTTAATGAGATGTTGAGAGTTTGCTGATATGCTATTAGACGGAGGCTGATAACTATGCAGAAACAATAGTGCAAGTTACTTTAATTCTGATTTATTATGTCAGGTCCAGGATTTGTTTATACTTAATTTGAGGCATTGCAGGAGTCTCACATTTCCCACACACTATTGATGTAAAGCTAACCAAAAATGGCTACAGATGTAGGTTCTGCGGGATGCTGAGATCTCCAAGTTGTTATCCAGTCTCGCAATCCCTGGGCATATGTATAGACTTGTTTCCTTTTTTAGGAAGACTGGTCAACTCTTAACTTATCTGCTGCTTTTTCACTACTAAAATAAAGTAACATTTTGTCAATCACTATCCTACAGTTTATGAAACAGTCCCAAATTACTTTTGTGGCCTATGCTGTGGATAACTATTCAGTCTCATGATAAAGTACTAATAGTCTTATCCAAACTTACTGGTTTTGTAGTCTTTACACACTTGTGACTGATATGATTTCAGCAGGGCAGGTGACAGTGAGGTGGCCTTCCCTTGGTTCTTGGCAGTGTTCTATATGGCATTTTCCCAGATGTCATGATTTTTGTTTTAGGTCATGAGACCTTGTTTTAATATAAACGTCTCCATAAATGACCTGCTCACCAGGATGAGAATTGGGACAATTTACAATTGATTAATTTACTTCAGGGACTAAGGTTAGGAGTTCTATATTCCTGTTTGTTTGTATTGACACGTATTGATTTCAGTTGGTGATCCAACTGGTTGGGTCAGTAGTTGGTTTCCTGAGACCTAGTGCAGTAATATGTAAATGTGATTTGGGAGCTCAGAGTTCTAACTGCAGTATATATTAATGTATTAATGAAGTTTACTGCCCTACAAAACACTTCTACGCAATGTGTTCAATTAACATGTCTATATCAATGCCTACTGTATAAACACATGAAATGTAAGCAAAACATGTATATGTAAGAAATCTGGCAGAAACATTCTGCTCATGTGGGCACCTGGAGCTCTGATTTAGAGCCATGGTAAAAGGAATTCTAGTAGTCTAAAGTAAGAGGAGATGAAGTTGAAGTTGAAGCAGTGGTATGAACGGGTAGTATTGTGGAGGTGGTTTTAGGCAGGTCACCAGCCATAAGATATGGGAAGAGGAGAGTCCTGGGTCAAAGATGAGGCTGAAGTGAGAGTGAGTTCAGGTAAATGGAGTTCTGAGTTCAGGGTGAGAAGAGGAGGAATTTCTGTTTCTCTTGGGCAAGAGGAACATTTCTTTACTTCAGCTACAAGTGAAGAGAATGTGAGACGTCTTCAAAACTACCTAGTCAAGAGGCAAATCAGATTAGTGGGCAGAAGGAACCATTTAAATATTAATACATGCATTTAAGTATTTGTTATAAGGTTGTATAAAAGGAACAATGTAGAGACATGATTACTGATTTGTTCCATTTGCCAAAAGTTGCCTTGTGCACACTACTTAAATGCCTTAAAATTATCTTCCATCATGTGTAAAGTCTTCAGCCAGGCCCTGAAAAACATGTCCTAAGTCCAGTGAAGAATCTTGTTCTAACCAATTTAAAGTGGCTTCCATTACCCTGGTATATTTTGACATGGTCTTTTTTTTCCTGAGTGGTGACTTTGAGCACAAACAAACAAACTTACAGTAGTAGCTGAAAACTAACAAATGTTCTTACTCTGTTTTGTTCTCTTAGATGCATTTGCTTAACAGAAGTAATTTAGTTTCAAGGGAGATTGGGGCAAATGCCTAATGACCCCTGAGAACAAAACAGGTTTGGAATTCACTTACTGTTACTTGCATGGGAATAATTTGTCTGCTAGCTGTAATAATTCCCCCCACAGTTAGCTGCTCTGTCTCCAAGTGTAATATTCAGTATTTTTCGGGTAGCTTTATTCAGTAGTCCTAAAGAAAGGTGACCAGAGGATACGCTACTTGATTATATTTTTAGTTGAACAATCTTGGGATTGGGCAAGTAAGATTAAATCAAAATTAAATGGTGGGAGTTTTAGTTGTGCATGCAGAGGGGCCCCCAATGGACGCATTTTAAAATCTAAAACTGAGTACTATTTCACTTGAACTTGGGGGGATTATGAAATTAGCCTCTCATAGAATTACCATGGAATACTGACGGCTTTCAATTTAAAGGGATACTACTGGATTTTTTTAAAATTTCATTTTCTGGTAGAGCACACTTTTAAATAGTGTATACCTCTGCTGGGTGGGCCTACATCAATAGCAAACATGCTCCGGCTCTTCTCCTTTCCTATTGTTGATGCACATTCCTTCCTGCTATCTCCACTTTCAGCTGTGGTTTCTAGTAAACATCCTCTTGTAGAACCTGGGGATGGGGTACAAATGTCAGCAATGGCAAATTAGTGATACACTGTGCTGACAAATGCACAAAAAAACTGAAAAAGCAGAGTTGTTTTTGTTAATTAGCAGTAAGGGTTAGAGTTACTTCTATCAATATTAGACCACTTTCAGATGGAAATATGAGGGTTTTTTAATTGATGGAGCTCTCTAAATTCCAGTTTATTCAGAAAGAATATGAAGAAGCACTATGTTCTGATAAGGAATTGAATTCTAAATGGAGAGAGCAGTGTAGAAATGACACTGGTTCCTTGATGTAGTTATGTCCTCCATATCCAGTCAGCTGTCAAAAGTCATCTTATTCATCTAACTGGTCTCCAGTTAGATAACTTGTTTTCACTGGTTGCTTATAACCAATGAAAAGGAGAGGCTGAGTGGATTGCCACACTAATCTTATTTAAGGTATCTAAGCCAGGAGTCAGCAATCTTTCAGAAGTGGTATGCTGAGTCTTCATTTATTCACTCTAATTTAAGGTTATAACTAAACTATTGTTGTATGTAAAGTAAATAAGGGTTTTAAAATGTTTAAGAAGCGTCATTTAAAACTAAATTCAAATGCAGAACCTAAAATGGCCAGGACCCGGACAGTGTGAGTGCCACTGAAAATGAGCTTGCGTGCCGCCTTCGGCATTCATTCCATAGTTTGCCTACCCCTGCTGTACAACTTGATCAACTTCTTGTGTAAGTTGCATTAGGAAAACAAGAGGGTGTGGGGGCGGAGGAGGAATGCCACCATTTTAAACCAACTTTATTTTAACTTTCATTTAAAACTAACCACTTGATTACTAATGTGGACTGTGGATTTGGGAACGTCTCTCACCTTGCCCCTAATTTCTCTGTCTTATTAATGTGTTCACTAGTCGAATATTGTGATCTATCCACCACAGAGTACAGCTATTTCCAGAATCTATAACCTCACCTGTATAGTGATATATAGAGCAACTATTAACACTGCCACTTAACTATATGCTGACTGTCATCTTAATATATAATCTCTGTAATTGTTACACTGAGCCTTGAGTAGATTTTGGATACTTAAAACTACACTCTCTCAAATTCAGTATTCATGGATTCCACTCAATATTTGCTGGAGACTCTAAACATAAAGATGAAAAGGATCATTTGCAGAGCTATCCTAAATACAAGCAACAAGTCAAGCTAGGTGTACAAGGTTTCAATGAAACGTTTGGCTCATGTCTAGAATATGCATTTTAAGTGGTGTCCTTGTAATCGCACTCTGTGCAATTTAGTCTCTGTAACTTCCTAATACGTGTATTGATCTATCCATTTCTCCCTAATTCCCTGAGATTGAGGTACTTACTTTTCCTGTGTGAGGCATGGGTATTAAGAAGTCTCTGCGATCAGTAGTTTTAGTTTGAATTTCAAACTGACCATCTACATTTTTCTTTCAAATGATTTTTAAATTTGTGTTTGAATTGGCCACAGAACAAGATATTAAAATGTTATACATTGATGTTTAGCTAAAAAAATACTAACCAGAGAGTATTGAGGTAGGCAGACTCTTGTTCAATTGCCTTGTGCGTCTTTGCTTTTAATGCTGCTATAGACTTAATTCTCTGAACTTTTTACAAGAAGTGATATTAACAATTCTGTTCACGTATAGGGTGTAAGCAAATACCTTCCTTATGCTTGCTGTTGAAGATAAAGGGACTTGAAGTTAATTTTAGAAACTTTTTCAGAGGTACTATTAAGCTTCAAACAAAACCACGTATAAAGATTGCAGTGTTTGTTGTTTAAAAAAATGTGTTGCCTGATGACTGTTAGTATAAGCAAAAGACTACATTTTAACAATATAATTGTTGGGTTTTCAGTGGAACTGACCAGCGTTTATCCTGGTATTATAGTGAGTAGCACCTGTGTAGTTAAGGTGAGACTCTTACTGTTTAACAGCTGACTTCTCTAAGTGCAGTGAAGTCCACATGCTTACTTGGGTTAACCTGACAATTTCTGTGCTTCATGAGGATCTGGGGTAGGTTAGTGTCCATATTTGAGGTTATTTAAACAAGGGGTTCCTGAGATACAGCCATCTCTCCCCCTCACCTCCCAAAATCTTCAAACATGTTTCTTATAACATGTTTTCGCACAGGGGTAAAGTTAATGTTGCAAGTGGGGGTCATTTGGGCAAGAGGTTCTCAGTTATGGTCTGTCACATTATGAACATCTTTACAGAATTAAAAGTCCACATGCATAGGGAGATTATTTAGACAATTGGTTTTCTGTAATGGGCTGAGGTGGACTTTGAAAAAGAAGGGGAGGAGAATAGCTACTGAATTCACACGACTGCAATCTTATGCTTATATAGAGGGTTCTGCGAAGCACATTCCCCCTACACCAGACCCTGAAGTAGAGTATGGGGCTCCTCTCCATTTCCTCTTGATGCCTTCAGCTCCTAGATATGCTTCTTGCAGCCCATCAGTTATGACCTACCTACCTTCCTCCCTCCAGTCCTGCTTGAGGAATGGAGGGGCAAGGAGAAGTGTAGAGCTGCTTCCTGAGTGGCAATGAGGTAGTCCCAGGAAGCTTCCTAGTGTGTCTCAATCATGTAACCCTCACTACCATCGCTGCCTCCAAAAAAAAAAAAAAAGTGTGTGTGGAAATTCACTGCCTAAAAACTTGGTGCACTTGACCTTCTGGACACGTACACAGCACTGTTGGTTAACCTTGACTTAGAGTTGAAGATTTTGGTCTGTGAGTGTTATTTGCACTGCTCAGAGTGTACTTTACTTATCAAAGTACCGTATTTTTCGCCATATAGGACGCTCCGTCCTATAAGACGCCCCCGAGTTTTTAAATGAAAAAGCGGACACACACACAAAAAAACAAAACAAAACAAAAAACAAAACACCCCACCACCACACACAAAAAGCGCCTCGCTCTCCCGTCAGCCCGCCGCGCGGGCGGGCTGCCGGGAGCGTCCCGGTTCCCCCCTCCCCGCCGCGGGCGGGCTGCCGGGAGCGTCCCGGTTCCCCCCTCCCCGCCGCGGGCGGGCTGCCGGGAGCGTCCCGGTTCCCCCCTCCCCGCCGCGGGCGGGCTGCCGGGAGCGTCCCGGTTCCCCCCTCCCCGCCGCGGGCGGGCTGCCGGGAGCGTCCCGGTTCCCCCCTCCCCGCCGCGGGCGGGCTGCCGGGAGTGTCCCGGTTCCCCCCTCCCCGCCGCAGGCGGGCTGCGCTCCCGGCAGCCCGCCCGCGGCGGGGAGGGGGGAACCGAGACGCTCCCGGCAGCCCGCCCGCGGCGGGGAGGGGGGAACCGGGCCGCACATTCGCCCTATAAGACGCACCATCTTTTCCCCCCCCCGTTTTGGGGAAGAAAAAGTGCGTCTTATAGGGCGAAAAATACGGTATATAATCCAGAAGTACCTACTATTTCTAAACTGTGGTGTCCATATAATCCATCTCCATAAATTACTACATGAAACACATAGCTGGTTTAAATACAGAATTAAAGTAGATAGTGTAAAATTTCCTACTACTTCAACACCATATTGATATGGCCACTTGTTTACTGAATGGAACAAATTCTGGATAGTTTTGTGTTCCTTGTCTAAATACTGAAACATTTTGAAATGGTGGGTTATGATGACCTGTGTTTATATTCTTTTTTTTATTTAAGCATATGTGATGGCCTTGATGTTGATGCAGAAAAAAAAAAGGTACTTTTGATCATAGCCATCTAAATGTCTAAAATATATTGCAGATTAAACCCTGGATATCAGTTTTTTAGAAATACAGGTAACAAGACCTGTCTTGCTGGCAGTTTGCTCTTTGATGGTATTAATATCTTACTTGCCTCAGAGCTACATCATACATCTATATATCTATATCTATCTATAGATATATAGATAGATAGATAGATATAGATAGAGATATATAGATATATAGATAGAGATATATATATGTCAAATGGTGCATGCGTGTGTGCGTGTATGTACTTTCCCTTACTCCTTCCACACCGTTTGAGCTAGAGACTTGAAATTTGGTACAGTTAGAGACCTTAGGGTCCTAATCAGGGTAAGAGTCAAAAATTTGTCAAATCTCACCTCTGACGCCCCCTAGGGGTGAAATTCTTTAAAGCCCATTCACATCAGCTGGGCAGCAGGTTAACACCTGCTGTTCTCTGTGACATAGTTATGATGTAATAATAGCCCCCTCCAACGGACTCCGTACTCGCTCAGCTCTCTGCCCCTGCCCCCCCTCCAATGGCCCCGGCACTCGCTGAGCTCTCTCCCCCCTCAGGAAAGAATCAAAAAAATTTAAAATCTCACCCCCCTCCCTCCCTCCCAACGGCCCCCGCACTTGCTCAGCTCCCCCCCACCCCCAACAGACCTTGCACTCACTCAGCTCTCGCCCCTCAGGAAAGAATCGAAAATTTTAAAAATCTCCCCCTTCTCCCCCCACTCCAACGCCCCCCACTCACTCGCTCAGCTCTCTCCCCCCTCCTACCCTCCAACGGCCCCGGCACTCGCTCAGCTCTCTCTCCCCTCCCCCTCTCCAACAGACCCCACACTCGCTCAGCTCTCTTCGAGCAACGCTGGGTCCCCTTCCCCCCCCTCTGACAGACCCAAGCAATGCCGGGTATTTCTGCTAATGTATTATAAAAAAAACCCAACCCAACCCCCCCCCCCCCCCAAAATCTGGGCGGTCGTATGGTATCTCTGTTCTGCTTTCCTTGGGGCAGACAGCATTGTCTCTGGATGCCTACAGTTTACATTAAGCTGTGATTGAAACTTGAATTTTACAGTTTGATCTGGTGATTCAGAAGCTTTTTACTAGCAGATTTATGGGTGTCAGTCAGTACATTTGAGGATTAACTTTAATGCAGGGGAACACAAATGTTTAGATGAATTACAAAAACTAATTGTGAAGCAATTACTAGGATTGGCTAATACAACTTGTATTTCAGTATTGCATAAGAGGGGGGCTTTTACAATAGATCACATCTAACTCCTAATGGAAATGAAAATTTTACATCTTTTGTACCTGTAGCTCAATACCATATATCCCTCGGCAAAGGAGAGTGTGTATTGCTGTCTTTACACACAAGAGCAGGGTTTAGGTGGCTGTAGTAGTCTGAGCTGGTTGTATGTTGTGAGACTTTTGAAATGTCATGAAAAACAATAAAGCAGAATTAAGAAAAACAGCCTGTCAACAGGCTTTTTTTTTTTTTTTTTTTTTGCTGATTATCAATCACTGTAATCAGTATTTATGCTTCTTCTTCGAGTGATTGCTCACATGCATTCCACTATAGGTCAGGCACGTGCTGCGGGCCTGGTTGCCGGGTAGATTTTTCCCCTAGCTGCAGACTGGGCGAGCAGGGAGCCCCCTGGAGTGGCGCCACTGAGGCACTCCCCCTGCGACACAGTCTGGCCCTCAGTTCCTTCTTCACCGCTCGCTCGCGCTGGTAGTCGGAACAGGAGTACTGCTCTTGAGCGTCCTCCTTATCTCCTAGCTGTTATTCCTATTGTTCTCACTAATCGTTCTTGTTAAGTAGTTGTTAAATAGTTTATAGTGTAAATAGTTAGGTGCAGGGGATTTCCCTGCCACCGGAGCCATGTCATCCAAGGCTCCCGGATTCAAGCCATGTGCGGAGTGTGGGAAGCCCATGCCTGCGGGGGACCCACACTCCAAGTGCCTTAAGTGCCTCGGGGAAGCGCACTTGGCAGACTCCTGCAAAATATGCAGGGCTTTCAAACCCAGGACCCGCAAGGACAGAGAATCCCGCCTGCGGCAGATCCTGTTAGAGGCGGCCCTCACTCCGGACTCGAGTGCGGCACCGGGCCCCGCACCCAAGCCGGCCAAAGCAAAGCCTCGGCACCGGTCGCGCTCCCCCAGCGCTAAGCGCAGAAAGGACTCGGAACCGCGCCCAGCATCGGCACCGGACCGCGTGCAGCCTCCGGCGCCGCTCACGCGCCCACGGTCGCCGCCGGGGAGCCGACCAGAGGCACAGCCGCCTGCACCCGCACCGACGACTCCGGCGCCGCAGGAGGCCCCGTCGAGTCCGGTGCCAGTGGTCTCGCCACTCAGGGTGCCGATTCCGCAGCAGCTTCCCTCCACGCCGGAGGCGTTCGCTGCTGCGAGGAGGTTGCTCGCGGAGGATACCCCTCAGCAACCTGTCCGGTCTAGGGGCAAGCCGCCCATGACCGTGACTGAGATCGCGGCTCGAAGCCCGGCTGGGCACGGACGCCGATCGATCTCGCGGCGCCGATCGAACTCCCGGTACCGGTCAGCTTCCCGGCACCGGTCGCAGTCTCGGCGCCGCACTGAGTTGAGACCATGCTCCGGGTCTCCTCATGGCCGGTCGCGCAGATCGCGCTCCGGCCGCCGGTCCGAGTCCTGGCGCCGATCGGAGTCCCGGCACTCCCGCACGGACAGACGCCGGTCGTACTCTCGGCACCGGTCGCACTCCCGGCACCGGTCCGTCAGCTGCCACAGGGGCCGCTCTGGACGCCGATCACCGAGCCGCTCGTCTTCCCGGCACCGTTCGTCGTCGCGGCACCGGTCACGCTCCACACGGCACCGATCACCTCGGCACCGTTCGTCGTCGCGGCACCGCAGACATCGGCGCTCCACATCTAGGCGGCACCGCCGCTCGCCCCGGCACCGGACCTCGTCGCGGCACCGGCGATCCGCCCGACACCGGTCGTCATCGCGGCACCGTGGATCCCGCAGGAGTGAATCCAGCAGCAGCCGCTCTTCAGGGGGCAGTCACTTCTCCCGGCACCGGTCGAGAAGCCCTCGGCGCCGGAGGCGTAGAGAGTCTGCTGGCACACAAACCCGGCATGACTCTCTGCCTAAGGCCCTCCAGTCGGCCACTACAGCGGCTCCATGGCACTCCTCTGCCTCAGCGTCCCCTCCAGTAATGGGACCAGCCCCAGCCACCCAAAACCCGGCCTGGCCAGAATGGGTGGCATGGGAGCATGATCAGCCTGGGGAAACCCAATCTGAGCCAGGGTTCCCAGTGTGTGCGAGGGCTGCTCGGCAGGACCTACCGGGGCCATCCTCGGCCAGCCAGCCGTCGGCGATACACAGCCCCCGAGAGCCAGGTCCTTACGCCTCCCCAGTGGGGGTAGAGGCGGTGGCGGGCACCTCTTCCAATAGCCCGCCCGCCCTGGAACTCTCCAATTACCAGCACCTCCTCCAGGCAGTTGCAAAAAATATGAATCTGCCCCTTGAGGAGGTCCAGATGGTGGATGACCCTGTCACCACCATGCTAACAAAGGGCACCCCGGCACGTGTGGCTGTGCCATTCATCAATACGATTAAAGCGCACACCACATCGGTCTGGAAGACCCCCGCCTCCATCCCCCCCACCGCCCGGGGGGTAGAGAAGCGCTACTTTGTCCCGGCCAAGGGCTATGAGTATTTGTATGTTCACCCTACGCCCTCCTCCCTGGTGGTGGAGTCGGTGAACAATAAAGAGCGCAATGGACAGGAGGCCCAGGTACCTAAGGCCAAAGACGCCAAGAGGCTGGACCACTTTGGCAGGAAGGTTTACTCCTCTGGGGGCCTCCAACTCAGGGTGGCTAACCATCAGGCCCTAATGAGTAGGCACCATTTTGACACAGTGGAGGCCCTCAACAAATTCGAGACCGCTCTCCCCCAGGAGAGCAGACAGGAATTTAGAGCCCTTCTAACTCAGAGCAGGGATATCTCAAGGCACACCCTGCAAGCGGCCCTGGACTCAGCAGACTCAGCGGCCAGGACAATGGCCTCGGGCATAGCCCTTCGCCGGGCAGCATGGCTCTGCTCATCCAGCCTTGCCCCGGCGATGCAGTATAAAATTCAGGACCTCCCGTTTGAGGGACAGGCCCTCTTTTCGGAGGACACAGACATGCGGCTCCAGGCCCTCAAGGACAGAGGGGTGACCCTCAAGGGCCTGGGCATGCACACCCCGGGGCCACAAAGGCGCCCCTTCATCCCTCCGCGCCGGAAGTTCTTCCCACCCGCCCGCCAGCCACAGGACTCCTCCAGCAGGAGAAACCGCCCCTTCCGCAAGCGTCAGGGGCCTAGGCAGGGCGGGAAACAGCGGGGACCTAAGCCTCCCCAGGGGCCTAGGTCCAACTTTTGATGGTGCGCCCGGGGGCAGCTTAATAACTACAGTCCTGGATCCTCCCTTCGGAGACCGTTTGTCTCACTTCCACCGTGCATGGTCGGACATCACATCAGACCAGTGGGTCCTCCGCACGGTGGAGGTGGGATACTCCCTCCAACTCTCCTCCACTCCTCCAACCCACCCACCTCCCTCGTCCCTCTTCAGGGACCCATCTCACGAGCAACTGCTTGTACAGGAGGTCAGGTCGCTCCTCGCACTGGGAGCCATCGAACCTGTACCACAGGAGTTCAGAGGAAAGGGGTTCTACTCCCGCTACTTCCTAATCCCCAAGGCGAAAGGGGGCCTCCGGCCCATCCTGGACCTGCGCGAACTCAACACCTACATGATCAAGTTCAAGTTCCGCATGGTCACCTTGGGCACTATTATTCCCTCTCTGGATCCGGGAGATTGGTTCGCTGCCCTCGACATGAAGGATGCCTACTTCCACGTGAGCATCAAACCTTCTCACAGGCGCTACCTCCGCTTTCTAATAGCGGAAGAACATTATCAATTTTCAGTCCTGCCCTTCGGCCTGTCCACCGCGCCCAGGGTATTCACGAAGTGCATGGCAGTAGTGGCGGCGTTCCTGCGGCGCCGCGGGGTACAGGTATACCCGTACCTAGACGACTGGCTGATCCGGGGCACCTCCAGGGACCAAGTGTCAGAGCACGTGCGTCTGGTCATCAACACCTTCGACCGCCTGGGAATCCTCCTCAACGAGGGAAAGTCCACCCTGGAGCCTACCCAGAGCATAGAGTTCATTGGGGCCCTACTAGACTCCAGGGTGGCAAGGGCATCCCTGCCCCAGCCCCGGTTTCTCACCATCCAGTCGGCCATCAGACAGCTTCGCAGCTGCCCAATGACCACGGCCAGAGTCTTCCTCAGCCTGTTAGGCCACATGGCATCGTGCACCTACGTGATACAGCACGCCAGACTGCGACTACGCCCACTGCAGTCGTGGCTCGCAGTGGCCTACCGGCCAAGAAGGGACAGTTTGGACACCCTCCTTTCTATCCCCAAAGCCACCCTATCCGCTCTGACTTGGTGGGAAGACCAGAGCAATGCGTGCCGAGGGGTCCCCTTCCTCCCCCCCAGCCCGTCCATGTCCCTAGTGACGGACGCCTCGTCGATGGGTTGGGGAGCTCACCTAGGGGATCTCAGGACACAAGGCCGCTGGTCGGAGTCAGACCTCTGCCTCCATATCAATGTCCGGGAGCTGAGGGCCGTCCGACTTGCGTGCCAAGCGTTCCGGGACACGCTACAGGGTCACTGTGTAGCGGTGCTGACGGACAACACCACAGCCCAATACTACATAAACAAGCAGGGCGGGGCCCGATCCAGTCCCCTGTGTCAAGAGGCGATTCTCCTATGGGAGTTTTGTATAGCCCACGACGTTCACCCGGTGGCCTCTTTCCTCCCCGGGATTCAGAACACGCTGGCGGACCACCTCAGCAGGTCACTCATGTCCCACGAGTGGTCCCTTCGGCCGGATGTCATCCGACCGATCTTCCTGAGGTGGGGATTTCCCCACATCGATCTCTTCGCCTCCAGGCAGAACAGGAAGTGCCTCCAGTTCTGCTCCTTTCGAGGCAGCTCCCGGGGATCCCTGACAGATGCCTTCCTCCTACCCTGGACGGGGCACCTGCTCTACGCGTTCCCTCCGATCCCGCTTCTCCACAAGGTGATCCTGAAGATCAGACGGGACAGGGCACAAGTCATCCTCATAGCCCCGGCCTGGCCCAGGCAATGCTGGTATGCGTCCCTCCTCCGGCTGTCCAGGGCCCCTCCCATCAGCCTCCCGCTGTGGCCCGACCTGATCTCGCAGGATCACGGTCGCCTCCTGCATCCGGACTTGCAGTCCCTCCACCTCACGGCGTGGCTACTCCATGGCTGAGAGGTCCTGAGCTCTTATGCTCGACTGAGGTACAGAATGTCCTTCTGGGAAGTAGAAAACCATCCACCAGAAGTACCTATACAGCCAAGTGGACCCGCTTTTCTGCATGGTGCAGACAACATGATGTAGTCCCAAGTGAGGCTGCTATCCCGCGCATATTGGACTACCTCTTAGGCCTTAGAAACCAGGGCCTTTCTACTTCTACTATACGCGTCCACCTCGCTGCCATATCAGCTTTTCATCCGGGCCAGGCGAACCACTCAGTCTTTTCAGATCCTGTGGTATACCGTTTCCTCAGGGGCCTGGATAAACTGTACCCGAACGTCAAGTGTCCCATTCCACCCTGGGACCTCAACCTGGTGCTCTCACGCCTTATGATGCCCCCGTTCGAGCCCCTCGCCACGTGTTCCTTACTCCACCTTTCCTGGAAGGTGGCATTCCTAGTAGCTATCACCTCGGCTCGTAGAGTGTCAGAGATCCGTGCACTGACCTCCGAGCCGCCCTACACTATCTTCCACAATGACAAGGTGCAGCTACGTCCCCACCCGGCCTTCCTGCCTAAGGTGGTCTCCCCCTTCCATGTGAACCAAGACATTTGTCTCCCAGTCTTTTATCCTAGGCCACACACCTCTGGAAGGGAACAACAATTACACACGTTGGATGTTAGGAGGGCTCTTGCTTTTTATTTAGACAGAACAAAGCAATTCAGGAAAACAACGCAACTCTTCGTGGCTGTTGCAGAGAGAATGAAGGGCCAACCAGTTTCCGCCCAAAGGCTCTCCTCCTGGATCACCTCGTGCATTCACACCTGTTATGAACTCGCGGGCAAGCCGCTTGAGAGAGTAACAGCACATTCCACGAGAGCGCAGGCGTCCTCTGCGGCCTTCCGGGAAGGAGTCCCTATCACGGACATTTGCAGGGCGGCTACCTGGTCCTCCGTCCACACCTTCGCCGCCCACTACGCCATAGTCCAGCAAACCAGGGACGATGCGGCGTTTGGGTCAGCGGTCTTACGATCAGCAATGGGTCCACCCGACCCCACCTCCTAGGTATTGCTTGTAGTCACCTATAGTGGAATGCATGTGAGCAATCACTCGAAGAAGAAAACAGGGTTACTTACCTGTAACTGTTGTTCTTCGAGATGTGTTGCTCACATCCATTCCAGACCCGCCCTCCTTCCCCACTGTCGGGTTAGCCGGCAAAGAAGGAACTGAGGGCCAGACTGTGTCGCAGGGGTACTTATAGAGTGCCTCAGTGGCGCCACTCCAGGGGGCTCCCTGCTCACCCAGTCTGCAGCTAGGGGAAAAATCTACCCGGCAACCAGGCCCGCAGCGCGTGCCTGACCTATAGTGGAATGGATGTGAGCAACACATCTCGAAGAACAACAGTTACAGGTAAGTAACCCTGTTATTTGATGTTAAGCACTGCTTTTGATCTTGTTCTCTTCTCTTGTTCTCTTCAAGACATTCTCAAGAAAGAATGTCTTGAAAAAGCAAAGCAAGATGGTCTTTTTCTTATTTATACTCATAATTTTGTAGATAGGAATCTGAATCAGTCTTTCAACAGACAGCGCACTTTAAAAAAAAATTGTCATTATTTAAAGAGTTTCCATCTCGATTTCTGGAGGAAGGAGGGGTGGTGACGAGGCAGAGTTTTCCACAGTGGAAATATTCAAGCTAAGTTCTTGGGTTCTGTATCCTGTACCCGATTTTATAGGGATTGTCCCGATTTTTCACACTTGCTGTCTGGTCATCTAGTATCACGCGAGTCAAAGGATATAAAGGGAGGGGGGGAGAGTTTGAAAATGAAGGGAGTTGCTGCAGAGAGGGAAGGGAAGGACAGGTATTTGGGACTTCCTCTTTGGTGTGTCAAAGTGGGAGGCTGCCTCTCTTTGAGAATGCTCTCAAATTTGAGTGGGTTGAAAGGGCAATGTGCTGAGAAGTTTTTAAAGACCTATTCAGGCGGTCAGTGCTTCTCTTTTTGGAACAGAAGGGAGAACAGATCTTGCAGTTCTTAATACTAATAGAAATGTTCTCAATGAAATAAAGTTCCTTTCAATTATTGAAATCACCATACGAATGCAACAATTACTAAAAATTATTAGGGCTGGCAAGCGATTAAGAAAATGAATAGAATATCATTTATTTAAATATTTTTGGATCTTTTCTACATTTTCAAATATATTAACTTCAATTACAACACAATACAAAGTCTACAGTGCTCACTTTAATTTTGTTTACAAGTATTTGCAGTGTAAAAAACAAGATGTAATATTTTTAGATCACTTAATATAAGTACTGCAGTGTAATCTCTTTATCATGAAAATTGAACTTACAAATATAGAATTCTGTTTAAAAAAGTTTTAATTTTGAATGCAGCTATGTCAAATTTTAGAGCCTGCATGTCCATTCCGTCCTACTTCTTGTTCAGCCAATCGCTCATACAAAGAAGTTTGTTTACATTTGCAGGAAATAATGCATCCTACTTCTTGTTTACAGTCTCACCTGAAAGTAAAAGCAGGCGTTTTTAATGGCACTGTTGTAGCAGGCATCACAAGATATTTACATGCCAGATGCTCTAAAAATTAATGTGTCCCTCCATGCTTCAACCGCCATTCCAGGGGACACGCATCCATGCTGTTGATGGGTTCTGCTTGATAACAGTCCAAAGCAGTGCAAACTGACATATGTTCATTTTCATTATCGGAGTCAGATGCCACCAGCAGAAGGTTGATTTTCCTTTTTCTTTTTTGGTGGTTCGGGTAACTTCTGCATTGAAGTGTTGCTCTTTTAACGCTTCTGAAAGCATGCTCCACACTCAGTCCCTCTCAGATTTTGGAAGGCACTTCAGATTCTTAAACTTTGGGTCCAGTGCTGTAGCTATCTTTAGAAATCTCACATCGGTACCTTCTTTGCATTTTGTCAAATCTGCAGTAAAAGTGTTCTTAAAATGAACAACATGTGCTTGGCTCATCATCCAAGACTGCTATAATATGAAATATATGGCAGGATATAGGTAAAACAGAGCAGGGGACATCTAATTCTCCCCCAAGAGTTCAGTCACAAATTTAATTAACACTTTTTTTTTTTTTTAACAAGCGTCATCAGCATGGAAGCATGTCCTCTGGAATGGTGGCCAGAACATGAAGGGACACATGAATTTTTAGCACATTTGGCATGTAAATATCTTGCGATGCCTGCTACAACAGTGCCATTAAAATGCCTGCAATTAATCAACAGCCCTAATTTTTATTTAGGTCCTGTATTATGTTGGAATTAAAAGCAGCAACATTGTGCTACTGGATGGGAATCCAAAGCTGAAACTGACTGATTTAATTTTTCTACCCCAAGTTGATGCCTAACAAAAAACAAGACACCAGGAGTAGTGAAAAGTAGAATGTTAAAACTGAAATAATTTCCTGTGTCTACAAGGCTATAAAAAACAAATAGTTTGCCTATGCTTATCTTGACTTTTGCTAAGGCAATTTTTAGAGTAAATGACACTTCTGCAGACCTTTATTTATTATGTGTGAATATACTTTGGAGTTGAGAGCAAATTATTTCAACCTATCAATTTACTACACTTTTGATGCATTAACATTTAAACATTGTACAGTGCTTCCAGATGGTATATGGTCTCGGAGAAGGAATATAAGTACGTGTCTAGAGAGGTGCTTCTCCAAGACTGGTTTAGTAATGAAGGTCACTACAAGTCTGCCAATATTTTTGGGAAGCCCTTAGCCATTTCTCTTTGGCCAGGTACTTAACTTAAAAACTTACCCAATGTGCTTAAACTGAAAAGGAGCTCTTACTATCTTTTTCTGCTTTTGAAAGTCAATTTTAGGGATAATTAAAAGACACTAGATCGCTATCAAAACTGTTTTGTTCCAAGGAAAGGTGGGGTGGGTTTAGCGGTCAAAATTGCTTGTTCACCATTAGCACACCTGCTTGGTGAGTGCAGCTCTCCTTGGCTGTTGAGTTTTTCCAAATGTTGACCTGTCTGAAGCACACAGGCAGAGTAAGAAAGATGACAGGATGTTTGGCACCCCAAAATTAAATTGCCTGCTAACTCAAAGGAGGTCTTTGTGTAGTGTCAAAGAACCAACTTTAGAAATAGGGTCTAAATTGAGAGATTAGGACTGGATACTCTAATCCAGTGAAAGGTAGAATATACAGTGTAGTTTTATCATGCAATTCTTTGATCCAGTGTTTGCACTTTCTCATATCTTTGGGCTAGTCTATTTTTTTTTGGTCTTCATTCACTTTTATTTATAGCTGCATATGCACACACACACGCGCACACACACACAAAAAAAACTCCCCCTCACCCGCTCAGTGTGGCAGTTATCTTTGCTACCTTGGAAGGGATGTGAAAAGAGAGAGTTGAATATTTTAAGGTGGTTTTTTTCATTAAAAATAAATGTATATGCTGTTTAATGTATTTAAATTCCAGTTACCTGGAATGCCTCTTGACACAAATCATGAGCAAAAAGCATGTCATTCACCATTTTCTTTAACATACTAACATGTACAATTAACAAGAATTTGAAAATATTGACTTATATAATTGTTTAAATAAATGTATATAGTTACAATGTACCCTACTAGGTAGCAAAAAGATGTACCAAATCTAGTATAAAAGCTCTATTTAGTTGTAAATCAACATGTTTGAATGGTTATATCAAGCAGTGGAAAGTGCACCTTTTGTTAGAAAATAACTGAAGTATATAAATGGTGGAAAAATTGATTAAAATCAGTTATTTAAACCAAGTTCTTCCACCTGGTGATTTAAATCACTTTGATTTAAAATCACTCTGTTCTGCTCTGTACATATCTAAAGTCCAGAGACTTTGCCTGCTTAATATTCTCTTGCATTTTGATACTCTGAGGATGGTT
Source organism: Sternotherus odoratus (assembly GCA_032164245.1). Taxonomy (NCBI): domain Eukaryota; kingdom Metazoa; phylum Chordata; order Testudines; family Kinosternidae; genus Sternotherus; species Sternotherus odoratus. The sequence goes on along the minus strand of JAVMKO010000009.1, from coordinate 82,215,339 downwards.
TCTTTTGTCCAAACTTAAAGTGAACAACCAGGAAAACCTACTGTTTTCTTTTTGTTTTTTTTAAATTCAAACATTTGTTTTGAAGATTTCCGCAAACCTCTCAACTGAATCCTACACCAGTTACCTTAATTTTCCCAGCTATTGACACTATTTATTCAAATTTAACTTATTCTTTTATGTCTTATCTTTCCTGTACTGCTTACTTCTGCTACTTTATTTTTATTCACTTAGCTGGTGAACCTTCTCTCTTCCCTTAGCAAGTCCTCCAGCTTTTGTCTGGAAGGAGACAGGATAGTTGTGCAGTGCCACCAGATGTCTTTGAAGAATTGTATTTCACAAGACAAATTTCAGGATTCCAGAGGATGATATTTGAAAGTTCTATTTCGTGCCACAGAGGGAAATTCTCAAGTAATGGCAAACTGACACTTCATCTTATTTGCCAAGATGTGGTTTACTCTGTGTTAACAAATTCTGTGCATAAAAATGATCCAGTAGGAATTTGGTACTTGAAGATCTGAAAAAGCTCAAGTCTCATGACTGGACTTCATGTATAGGGAATCCAAAATATAACTGCTCTGTGGCTTTGACTTTCTTGTCTATTTGCATACATAGCCTCTTTAACTCTCCTTGTTTCAGTGCTTGCATTTCCAACTCCCTTTCATTCTATAGTATTTCTACCAGCAGATGAAAATAACTATTCTCTCACAGTAGCATTTTCCAAGGTAGCAATTTATAATCTTAACCACTTTTGAAAGGCTGCTGCTGACACAAGAGCATAGGAATGATTACGCTGAATAATTCTGCAGGATTCTTTTAACAGTGTATTGAGGGGAAGGAAGAGCAAGAAATCCACAGTCCCAGGTCCAGTTTCAACTCCTGGAGTACTCTGAATACCACTGTCATTTTTCAATGTTGCAGTCTTAGGTTAAAGTCACCAAGAGAGCCATATTAAAGAAGTGATTTTTGTACTATTCACTTTAATTGATATATATATTTTTTGAATGTCCTCCACGCAAGCTTTGCACTAACTGCAGGGCCGGCGACAGGGGGGTACTACGGGTAGAGCTGTACCGAGCCCCGGACTTAAGGAGGGGCTCCTTAAGTCCGGGGACCGGTACACAGCTGTACCCGTAGTCGTCCCACCTGGGCACCGCATCTCCCTGGCCGCTCTTTCCCGAGCTGTGTCCGGGTGTCAGTGGCCGGCTGCCTCCCGAGCCCTTCAGCCGGCGGCTCGTCCCGCGCCCCAAGAGCCGCTCCAAGGCACCCCTGGCTGCAGCGCTTCCCCTGCCCACCTGCAGCAAGAGCAGGGCCAGCCCTTGGCGGGGGGGGGGAGGGAGCCCCCCCGGCACCACAGGACGCCAGCTCCATCGCCTCCCCCGCCCCGGCGGCTGCAGAGGACTGGCTGGCAGGGGCCAGCAAGCGGGGCTGGGGAGAGCTGGGTGCGCGCAGCCCGGCCAGCGCCAGCTGAGGAGCCGGCAGGGAACCAATGGGGGTGGGGAGCGGAGGAGGTTAGGCTGGGGGGGCCCCCAACGATCAGAGTAGGGGGCCCCAAAATTTCTGTCGCCAGCCCTGACTGACAGAAAAGGCTACTTTCGCTTCCTCAGGCATTTATTTAAACAAGGGGTGGAGTTAGGGAAATCCTGTATTCACTGCACTCACATGGAATAGCCCTATAGAATCGCTCATTACAAAATATACACCAGACATCCAGGTCATATACTGAAGGAAATCCAAGTATGCTCTCAAGATCATTTGAAAGTTATGACGTGAAAGAATTCTGATTCCCTAAGTGTGTATCCTGTCACTTTCTGAATCTATATGTTAAAAGAGATCAGGAACCCTTTCCATGTATAACACCATTCTTTGGAAAATACATCTTGAGCTGGGACCTGGTTTACTACCAAGAAATTTAGCTCATTTGGCAGGTGTTCCTACCAAATGGCGTTTAGCAGTTGTGCTGAAGAGTTAGGAGGATTCAGAGGTCCTTTGTAATTGTTCAGTTAAGTCAATAGAACTGGAGTTGGCCCAAAAAAACCCACTGCCAAGATTCAGTGTGAAAAAAATGGTTGAGAAGCAACAAAATGAAGGAATATGAAAGATGGGGATTCTTCTAGCTGGTTATTAGACTGTCTTGAAATATCTGTGGGGAAGATCTTGGAATGCAGGAGGGCTGTCTGCAGTGCTGAGATTGGGAACTTGTACCTAGTCCAAACGCTCCCTCCACTTCTGGGGCACTGAATGATGGCAGTCAAGATACCAAGGAGTTCAAAATAGGTTTGAAAGCTCTTAGCCTTGGTCTTGCTCTGAGCTTTATGCTGTCCTACCACTCAGAAAACTTAGTTTGATAAGATTAGAGAAGATGCATAGACCCTGCCTTTACTCATAGGGCTTCTAATCTGGTGTTTTAAAGCACACAATCAGGCGTCTTGCCCTTGGAGATTTCTGCGTCAAAAAACAGCAGGTGGGGTAATAGCATCTGTTGGGGAGCTGCTTGACATTTTAAGATCATTTGCAACACTTACCTCCGAACATAAATACCTTTGGGAGACCCTGAAGTCTGGAAATGAGTCTGTGTTCAGCCTGAAGGATTAAATCTTCAATTGCAGTCAGCTCTGTACCAAACACTGCTGCTTTCAAAAGCTCTGGTACCTAGCTCTAGCTGCTTTTAAGACCCCCACAATCTATAAGTTTGTCAATGCATCTGTCTAATAATAGACCACTGACTATATGATTTGGAGGGTGGCTAGGTAAAGTTGAGGGGCGGGGAAGTTTGTTACCAAAATCATTGATGCAAGTTTCAGAGATTTCCCCCAGGCTGCGGTGCCTGGCATAGTCTTGGGGTGGGGGAGAAAATCTGTTTCACAACAGCAGCATGTTTTTGGGGAGGGATGGGAAGTCTCAACCTTCATTTTTAAAAAACATTTAAAAAATATATTTAAGGGGTAAAACAAGTGAGTTTTTTAGGCTGCTTCTCTCTTTGTAAAAATAAACAAAAACTAACCCAAACTAATCAGATTTTTGTATGCTCCAACCTCACGTGGCTATCTTGCCGTGATCCTTATCACCAAGATATCCCAGTCCTTACAGCTTATAATTATAAGGTAGGATGTAGAGAAACTGGGGTTGGAGAAAATTGGGTTTTTTTTACGTTACATAATATGGGTGTGGAGGAAGAGCGTAGAAGAAAGCATAACAGAGGTATTCATGTTTGATTTCTAAATGCCATTCATATAAGATGCTTTTTAAATCAAATGTTCTCATTCTCCTGGAAGTACCCAAATAGTTCCATTAGTCACGTCTGCTTTGCTGCATCTTTCATACAAAGAGCTAAATAGACATATCCATTGTTTCAAAACTTTAATACTGTGTATAGCTAGTCAGTCTTCTATGTACTTTGTGTTCTGTACACATTACAGTTATGTGGGAAGATACTTGTGTGGCTCCTGATTGATTTATTTATTTGAATATATGCATGGTACAGGCACAAGAGCATCTATCTGCTAATAAGAAATATAATCTGCCTCTGAGAGGAAATACGATAATCAGATTCTGCAATTGATGTTTGCCAGATCATGACTAAAATGACCAATAAATTGTCTTGTGTATGTCTCTATATTATTACATAACAGGCTGGATGGAAGGAAAATCATGCTACATTCATGAATGAACTGAAAAACCTGCAAGCTTCAGGATTGACTACCCTCGGACAGGCCCTCAGATCCTCATTTGACTTGTTAAATCTCAATAGATTAGTATCTGGAATAGACAATTATGGACAGGTAACAAATGTTTCTTCTTCTTTCACATTGTATCAAACACTCTTTGTAGCCATTGCTGTTTTGTGGGTATTGTTAAATATCTGAAGCGGGGGCTGGAGGGGGCATTGATGGCGTATAAGTAAAATGAGGGGGCTGCTTTGAACAGGTTTTGTAAAATGGTCAGGTTCTTTTTAATAAGAACATAGGAATGACCATACTAGGTCAGAACAATGGCCCACCTCGCCCAGTATCCTGTCATCGGACAGTAGTCCCTGCCGGGTGCTTCAGAGGGAATGAACAGGCAGTCACTGAGTGATCTGTTCTCTGTAGTCCACTCCTCTGTTTGGGGAAAACAGAAGCTAGGGGCACTCAGAGCATGAGATCGCATCTTTGACCATCCTGGCTAATAAGCCATTGCTACACCTATCCTCCAGGAACTAATTTAATTATTTTTTTTGAACCCTCCTCTAGTTGTGGCCTTCACAACATCCATTGTCAACGAATTCCACAGTTTGACTGTGCACTGTGTGAAGAAGTACTTTTGTTTGTTTTAAACCTGTTGCATATTCATTTCATAGGGTGACCCCTAGCTTTTGTGTTATGTACTATCAATCTTCATAAAGTACAAATAGATTATGTAAATGTAGATTACATTTTTAAAACTCTAGCTTACATGTCACGCATTGTCACGTGGAAACATGTTGTGCGTATATTTGTGTTTAATGCATACTGTATTTGCATGCACATGCACCTGGAATCTTAAAATTGTAGGTGTTTATCAATAACTATTTCAAACTCTCTTATGTTTGCCTTCTCAGTATCGTATTTTAATGAACTGTGTTGTCACCTGTTTTAAAAAAAAAGAAGCCCAGTTTGAAAGATGATTAATTTCCCCATTGTTAAGTCTCCTAGTGTAGTTTACAGTATACTGATCTTTTTATTTTCTCCTGCAAGGAGAGCCAGCTAGAATAGATGTACCACTGCTATGTAGTGTAATAGAGGATCTACTCCTAACACTCACCTTTTGCTTAAGTAATAGGAACCTGTGACTTTATGGGCCGGGGGTCTGAGTTCTATACTTGCGGTCAGTCTGAAGTTCTGGGTGGCTTTGATGTGCAGTATTGTCAGTTGTGAAGTTCAACATGCCCATAGATTTAACACCATCTTAACCTTTTATAAGGATTGTTTGGCTTTTTAAGTTCTTAAAGGCAGATACTATGTTTTATGTGCTGTAAATTAATGAGTACATTTACAGACCTACACAAGTTTAATTGAAGTATGGAATTAAATATTATTTGTTACTGTTTTTTACATGTTTTTATTCTTTCTCCAGGGGAGGAACCCCTTCTTTTTAGAGCCATCTATTTTAATTACCATCACAGATGGAAACAAATTGACACATACTGCTGGTGTTCAAGAGGAGGTAAGACTTCTGTATTTGTTTACTTTTTAAACTGAACATAAGAATGGCCAGACCAATGGTCCATCCAGCCCAGTGTCCTGTCTGTTGACAGTGGCCAATGCCAGGTGCCCCGGAGTTAGTGAACCTAACCGGTAATGATCAAGTGATCTCTCTCCTGCCATCTGTCACCACCCTCTGACAAACAGAGGCTAGGGACACCATTCCTTACCCATCCTGATTATTAGCCATTAATGGACTTAACCTCCATGAATTCATCCAGTTTTCTTTTAAACCTATTATAGTCCTAGCCTTCACAACCTCCTCATGCAAGGAATTCCACAGGTTGACTATGGCTACAGGGGAACACTAACTTACTTTCTTTTGGGAGTCTTGTTAACAGTTAAAAGTATTTCAGTTTTAAAATCTGTGACCTTGCATCTTGGCAATGTGCTAAAAGAATGATGAATTAGATGTATATTGGTGGTAATTCAGTTTCATTCTGCAGACCACTTTTTAAGAAAGGTGGATCAGCTTCTCTTCCAATGCCCCACTGCTTAGTTCCATAGGCACCACTGGGAGTTCACAGACTACAGTTTAAGAGCACTGATTAATAGAGAAGAAAACTGGTCCTTTGGTTTATCCATTATTTTGATGATTAGTTTGGGTTCATATCTTCAAATGATCGTCTGATCCTTTTAAAGCTTTCTTCAAATCTTTCTTTATTAGCTTCATCTTCCTTTGAATTCTCCTCTACCTGGAAGTGAACTAACCAAAGAACCATTTCGTTGGGATCAAAGGCTGTTTGCCCTAGTGCTGCGTCTGCCAGGAGCTTCTTCAGTTGAACCAGAGCAACTAGGGAGCGTACCCACTGATGACTCTGCAATCACACAGATGTGTGAAGTGACAGGAGGTAGTTGGATGTTGTTTTGCTTTCGGTGTGGAATTTGTCTTACTCTCTAAGCTGTCTTTATGGGATGCTCTTGGGGGATTGAGGGAGAGAAGTTATTTTGCATCTGATTTTTCTCACGGTGGACACTGTCCAGTTCAACATGTTAGTCTAGTACTGCTACGTCTCGGTTTCTACCTTGCAAGAGTATTTAAAATTAAAAAATACTGGCATTTTAAAATCTGACAGCTTTTCACTGTGTTTATGTTAAGCTTTGTAATCCCTTCCCCTTTCTTTATAAAAGCCTGGTCATAGTCTTTGAAAAGTGACTAAAAATTGAACTATCTCACTTATCAGATCTATTCCTTATGTATTCAGTAAAACCTGCTTCTTTTAATAACTAATGTTTACTTCATTAACCCTCTGGTGCTAACACAGCTAAATAAGGAGTGAATTACACAAGAATGAACAGAAGTGGCATCAACAGCATTGAGCTGTGCAAACCCACTGTCTCCAGTGGGTCTGCACCATTGTCACTGAAGGCTTTTTTGACGATAATTATTGGTGACAATGCATAGGATGGAAAAGACCAATTTGGCTTTCACAGTCTCTATTGTTTGCACTGTGGAAGTATTGTGCCATGTCTGATGATCTGAGTTTGTCGCTAAAGCAGCAACTCTGCAGTGGTGATTCCATATAAAGTTGAAAGAGCCTGGACGTACAATATAACTTTTTTATTTTTGTAATAAACAAAAAGTACCCCCCCTTTCTTATACAATTAAGGTTTGCTGAGACTTATTTTCAGACTTTCACTGCATTGCTTTTTTTTTACTTATAGGTCGCTCCTATTGTGTGCGGACACAAAGAATGTTGAACCAGTGTTTAGAATCTCTAGTTCAAAAAGTTCAGAGTGGTGTTGTTATTAACTTTGAAAAATCGGGACCAGACCCAGCTTCCACTGGGGAAGGTACAGTAACTATTCACTTTAATCTCTGTAGCTGTTAACTATGTACAAGTGTTTTTGTTTTGTTGTATTTTAAGCTCAGTTTAGATCCTTAATATGTGTGGTATCTGAGATTTTTCCTTAAACTCTCTTGTCTTAGAAATGAAATGCCTTTATTGCTTGCTATTTTGTTGATTAAGGAACCACAGCTCAAAAGACAGAAAATGTCCAACATTGCTACTTATTCCTGTTGTAAGTAGTGGACGCAGTGTAGTTGTAACTGTCAGTCCCAGGATATTAGAGAGACAAGGTGGGTGAGGTAATATCTTTTACTTGACCAACATCTGTTGATGAGAGAGACAAGCTTTTGAGCCCTACACAGAGCTGAATAAGAGCTTGGTACCATATACAACAAGCTTGAAAGCTTTTGTCTCTCATTAACAGAAGTAAGTAATAGAGGCATTAATAATTGTACTGTGTTGAAATAATTGGAAAGCATCCTGGATGCATTATACACTTCAGTCTTGCGAATGCTGTGTGTATTTTCAAAGCAGTATAGCGCTGACAATTTAAAAACAACAGTTTTATATATACTTCAAGATCTATCGAGTAAGAACTTCTTCATTTAAAATAAATTTGAGCTGTGTGAATTTTATTTGGGTTTGTCTTCAATAGACTTTACCAGAGTTAACTCACCTTCATGTAACTTGAGGTCTCTCCTCCTGGTGCCCCCCCTTCCCCATTTTGCTTTACCCTTGGGTTCAGCCTCGGATAAAGAGCAACACATCCTGAAACAAACATTTGGGAGTGTACACCTAGCTTTTTGAAACACATGAACTAGTTAAGAGTTAATTGCCAGTTAGTGACCTGGAAGTCAAAATGTCTGGTGTTGACAAACCCTTGGTGTTCTCAGGCTGTCTATGCTGGAAGGAAGGTGCATTTTAACATATGTTACATATGTGAAAAAATACATCTTTGTTTTACCTTCTGTAGACAAGGCCTTTGAAAGCTACTGCAAAAGACACCTGCTAGATTTACAGTTCTTGAAGAATACCACTGTGGATCACTTAAGGATTCTTCAGTATGTTACAAGCAACAGAATTTAATCAGTCTTGAAGATACTGCCTATTTGAAATCTAGTCATTTGGGGAGTGTATAGAGGGCTTTCAGGTATTGCACCTGCCAACTTCTGTGGCTTTACCATTCACATTTTTTCCCCTCTTAAGTGGTTCTTTCTCCCCATGTTCGGTAAGGTGAACCTCAGAAACGGAGGAAATTGACAAAATAAACGGGATAAATAAAATGTAATTCTATAGATTTTTAGGTGCTATAGTGGACTTTTAAAACCATGTCTGAAGTATTTTTTTGTTTAATTAATACACTGTAAAGGTGTCTGTCTTTTAATGTTTTTGGCATTGTCCTGCTTGAAACTGATCACCCTGTGATCAGTCAAAAACTTTTCTCTCCTAACTGCCAGTGAAAAATTATGTGCCAAGACAGGAGATAGAGTGTGGGAAAAAATATGTTTGTTGATCATGGGGTAATTTTGTTCAGACTTGCAGAACATGACACCTAAAATTAAGGAGAGAAAACTGATCCTGTGGCATGTTTAGGAAGACTCTCTTTCCCTACAACTTACATGCACGGAAAATCATACACTTTGTCACCCGTACTTTCATTCTGAGCCACCTTTTCTTGTCTCCTGCCTTTCTCTCCTGTTTGCCTGCCTGCCTGTTTTCCTCATAACACCTTTTCGTCTCCTTGGGAGAATGTTTTAGATTTACCCCAGGCATCCTGTGCAATCCAAGTTGGCACTAAGCAAAGTCTCTGACATCTGCTAGTCTGGACACTGAAGTCGCAAGGTTGCCCTTGTAGGGGAAAGCAACTGGATGAACTTGATTTCATATAAAAGAAAAAATCCCTAAGCTATAGAATAGTAGAGTGTATGTATCAACATAGCACACAAGTGTCAGGAGAGCTCAGACTTGGTGTGCATCAAGCAAGCAAATGAATTCAATGTAAACCAAGAGCAGTAGAAGTTTCTGGTGTGGGGAAATGTAGCTGCGTTAGTGCTCTTCAAATTGTTATACTGCACGCTACAGAAGATGAAGAAATGAATTGATCTGTAACTGAAGGCCATGTTCTGTAATATCAGTTAACCATTTCTGAAGCAAAGCAAATCAGAAGCGTTACCTGTAACAAATGCTGGAAACTAGACCGACACTTAGCTATGCATCTGTATATTGTCGAGCCATGTTCCAAAACCACATCTAGGTTTTGTGAAATAATCTGATCTTATTTGAACAGTTTCCGTTTAAAAAATATATATGGGGGAATGTACATGAGGTAATATGACATAATGCGCTAACTGATGCAAAACCCTTAAACTTGCATTTTCTGTGTAGGAGGAGAGGAGTGAAATGACTTACTAATAAGGCGTTAGGAACTTAACAGACTGCTGAAAATTAAGACTGAATCTATTGCCATGGGATACATTTCACACCTCTAAAAATTTCATCTTTCCCTGGAGAAGTTTTCCCATTTAATTTCAACTAATCCTAACACTATTTCCTGTACACTGTGTCAGTTTCAGTGATCCGTTTTTGTTGCCAGGGCCGTGTTAGAGATTCTAGATTTGTATACTGTACCATTTTTTTTAAAGCTAGTACTTAATACTGAGTCTAAACCAACTTCATTTTGTGTAGCACGCTGAGCAAGCAGTGCTACAATTACTTGAGTTGCCGTGTAGCTGGAGCAGGACTGTATAATGTGGGAAAACATGTTCTTAAAGTGACTTAATTATGTCATTTTACACGCTGATGTAAGTGTTGAGCCTTAATGTTAAGACACACATTGGTGTCTTTGAAACGAATGGAATGGGGCATTGGTTGTTAATAAGAGAACTTCCTGGGGAACAAATGCGTGCCATGTAGCTTTTTATTTTTCATTTTATTTTTTTTTGCTTTGTTTAAATTTTAGATGGACTTGTTGATTCATCCAGGCCCATCAATTCATTTGCTTCTCAACCGTGGCATAGTTGTCATAAACTCATTTATGTACGACCTAACCCTAAAACTGGTGTTCCTGTTGGGCATTGGCCAATTCCAGAGTCATTTTGGCCTGATCAGAATTCACCAACTCTGGTAAGTAAAATGAACTAAAGAAAAGGATTCCACATCTCCTCCTGTTCTGATAGAGAGCTCTTAAATGAACAGTACATTAGTCTCTTACCCCAGGCTTGCTTATGGTCTGGCTTTCACTACAAAATGAATTGACGATCCATGACGCTGATTGTGAAGACAAATCTAGAAATTGCATCCCAAATCACTTCTGGATCTGAAAAGTTTGTTACAATAAATGTTTCGTTCAGTAAACTAGTCATTTTAATCATTTTTAAGTATTGCATTAAGCAGGTTTCAATTCAATATCTTTACATTTTGTGACAGTGAAAATGAAGTTCTCAAAATATTGAGTCAAGATTATGCTTTGAACTAAATTATTTAAAGCATTTAAAAAAAAATGGGGCTAGAAAATAGAGCCATGGAGTCTTAAACTATCTCAACAAGGGAGGTTAGAAGATGTAGTGGACTTTTGATCTTTTATGTGGAATCGCTCTTCCTGGTACGTAGCAGCACTCTGTGTATATGATTCTTCTTTTCCTAGCAGGGAAAGTTGGGCTGGGAAGGAAGCAAATAATTGCATCCTCTAGATAATCGTGGAAACATGCAGCATGTGCTTGCTCTTTTCTGAAACATTCAGTCATTTTTGTTGGTTATTGGCTAGTAGCCTTTTTTTCATAGATATACCACTTCTAAGTGGGCATGTTCTGTTTCTGCACTTGTGCTATTTGCTCAAGGTGCTAGTTTTTTGGAGGGGGAGAAATCACTCAATAGGGAACATTTTGAGCAATCGTATTGGCCAAGTGGATAGCTCTCAAACACGGATTTCTGTGAACAGTAGGCTTGAGAGAAAGAGTTCAGGTTTTATTTAAATCATGTATTTCTGCACGTTGTAGACTGACTGGGATTTAGGACTTGAAATATTTAATTTTTTTTAATATTAACAACATTTCCTCCCCTTGTGGGGTTAGGAGGGAATTGTGTGCCAAAGTTGTTCAGTAACTTGTGAATGTTTTAGTCAGTAGTCCATTATCTTTATTCATCTGGATCACATGGTATGAACTTAACCTTCTGCTGTTGTCAAAACTTGATGATTAACTTGTTTGTTTTTTTTAAGTGCTGAAGGCTAGTGAGGAATAAAGGGTGTGTATGGGAGGAATTGCATTACTGCATGTTAACTGTTTGTTTACTAAATGATTTTATTAATCTGTGTTAAGTAATACAGCTTGATTTGCTTTATTTAAAAGAACATAGTATCAAAAGTGGAGCACGCTTGAAATATTGCTTTAGATTGGAGCTGTATTAAATAAAAAGCAAAATAAGCAAAATTCTGGGTGGCTGCTACTAGCATTAAAGGATAAACCTGATTATCTTTAACATCGGGCAGTTGGTGGACTCTAAGCCATGAATGTTTTCTTCCTCCTCTTAGCCGCCACGCACAGCTCATCCTGTTGTGAGGTTCTCCTGTGTAGATTGTGAGCCAATGGTAATAGACAAGCTTCCTTTTGACAAATACGAACTTGAACCTTCGCCCTTAACGCAGTACATCTTGGAACGAAAGTCTCCCCATGCCTGCTGGCAGGTATTTGCCTTTATTTAATGATTATAAAGTTAATAGGAATCCCCAGGCAGTGCTATGTTAATCTGGGTAAACCCACAAGGCAAGAGGTATGTCTGATGCTACACTGTTCTGCTGAGTTGAGGAAATATGTAGAGATGCCAATAGCCTCAGTTTTCAAGCCATTGGAGAGGTGATGCGACTACAGGCTTCATCAGTGTATTTAGTTCTGTTTCAAAGTCCTAGCATTTCAGTGGCAAATGTGTCCCCTAGGTTCCACACTTAGCAACTTGTCATTTGTGTGTTGGAAAAGAAAAAAATGATTTCTATTAGAACTCTTAGATGTTATTTTAGTGACATCAGTTCTAATGTACTGTGTGGTAAGTAGTGGTTTTAATTTCTCCCATCCCATTCAGACCTCATGCTTAATGCACTGGATTGGTCCTGTGGAGGCCTTGGTGCTATTTCTGGCATTGCCACAGGCTTCTTCTATATGGTGTGGATCAAGTCACTTAGGCCTGGTCTACATTTAAGGCTTGTCCACACCTGCAGTGCTGCAGCGGCACAAGTGGATGGGTGCAGCTGTGCCACTTGGTGAAGAGGCTGCCTACGCCAATGGGAGAGCCGTTCCCCTCAGAGTGGGGCTCTGGCTCCCTGAAATGCAGTTGGATTTTCCACGCCCCTGAGCCACAGAATTATACCAACATAAGCTCTTAGTGCAGATCAGTGTTTGTCAATGGCCAGTTTGGTGGACCGGCGCTGGTCCCTGCGATCCCTGACACAGTTCAGGCAGGCAGCAAGCTGGTCCCTGGTATCAAAAAAGTTAAACACTGATGTACATCATGCCTTAGAATTTAGGATGATATAGCTGTGGGGCTCAGGGTTGTGGAAAATCCACACCTTGTGTGTTGTGTTGTAGCTATGCTGACTTCACTTTCAGTGTTGATGCAGTTAAATCCATGGATGAATGCTTAGCCACTGTTGTGTGTCCGTGTAGGCTCCATCTGTACTACAGGGTTATTCTGGCATTGTTGTGGTGCTGTAGCTATGCCACTATAGCCCTGTAATGTAGACCAGCCCATAATTCCTCGGAGCCTTAGTTCCCCCGCTGTAAATGGGGTTCTCCTCCTTCACAGGGATATGTTGTGAAGATTAATTCATTTAATATAAGTGAGGTACTATGTTAATTTGGGACCATTTCATTACCTAGAAAGAATCCAGAAACAGCATGGAAGTGCAGAGAGATGTTAAAATCTCTCTAACTTCCAAATTACTTTTACCATTTATTTGTAAGTGTAACCAATAGTAAAACAAATCACACTGTTGCTTAGAAAAAAATGGAGGGAATGCAGTCTATTTATAGTCCAGTGAATTCCAAATAATGGCTTTAAAGCACACTTGGATATCTCATCTGACCTTCAGTCCCCCTGACAAATTTTGTGAATGAATCTCTCTGGTTTAAATAAACGGCTTTTCTTGTCCCAGTTGCATGAAAGACCCATTCAGACAAGGGAAATTGACTAATTACAGTGGAAACTATTTAACAAATCAAGTGCTGTCAAATGCACAAAAAATTAAAAATCCTAGAAAAATAGTGGAATGTTTTTTCTTTTACAACAATCTTAGGTGTATCTTGTAACATTAGTAGACAAATAATTGCAGAAAAAAAGATTTTAATTGACTATGTCCCTGTAGAGTAAATAGTACATTCTAAATTGGACTTCCTTGTACTTCTGTATATTGCCACAAATTTCTTAGCTGCCAAATAGTGACTGTTTCTCAAACTTAATACTCCACTCCATCGTTACAAGTTTAACCTCTAGAATATTGGCATCCTCCAAATTTAAGAGAAGTGCATATCTTAATAATCAGTCTTCAGAGGATTAATGCTGTGTTTAACTTGCATATTTACAAATTGTCAATATCTCCTTGAGTTTGAGAGTTTGTGTCAATGTATCGAAAATGAAAAATCAGGCTTGTTATCAATTGTGCATGTGTTTTACAGAGATTACTTTATAAATCAAATTATTAGAAAAATCTACCTGCAACAGAGATCAGGTATCGCTTGTTAAACAGTGTCAAGCAATGGAGCATCCATCGCTTCCCTTGAGAGCCATTAAATATAGTGTCGACAAATCACTAGAAAATTTGCTCTGGAGAGCAATCCCACCCTGACAGGAAGGACTAAATAACGAAGTATCTTTGCATCTCTGATGTATGTAATTTACAAGTCTTAAGTGCATGTCCAGTTGTATGTGCACAGATAAAATCAAACTCAGCAATTTTCTATATAGACTCTCCCCGAGTTACGCAATTTCGAGCTTATGGAAAAAGTTCCGTAAGCTAGAAATAGCAAGTGTGGTTTTTTTGGCGTAATAGTCAGAGATACATCTCCGACTTACGCAAAATCCAAGTTACACAAGCGTTTCGGAACTCGGGGAGCATCTGTAATTTTCTCGTTTAAAAAGAGTCAAAAATCAGATTACACTTCTTCTGATACATGTGCAACCTTGTAGAATATTTTGTTTTAAATATAACAATGTCTCTTATGTTCTTTATCAGGTATTTGTGAGTAACAGTGGAAAATACAGTGAACTTGGACATCCATTTGGCTATTTAAAAGCAAGCACTACTTTAACCTGTGTAAACCTCTTTGTGATGCCTTACAACTATCCTGCTTTACTTCCTCTGCTAGGTAGGTAATACAGTACATCGTACAGTTTAACGGCATAAAAATAAGAATGGCTAATGTGCTGCCTAAATTGATCGGTTAAAATAATGGAGATCAGAGAGTATAGAATGTTGCAAACTCTTAAATATAATTTGGGAGGAGAGGATTTTCATACCCCCTCTCCCTTTTTTTTTCTCTCCAGCAGAGGAGGAGAGCTACCTGCTTCCAGTGCATGTTTGATGCTGTTCACCTCCTAGACACGTAGCCTCTTCCTTAACCTGGAGTAAGCTTCAACCTCCATTCTTTTCCCTCATGTAGGATGTGGTATCTCCATTTTTTTTGCAGTTGCTCTTGTGGCATCCTACTTTTGGCTGGAAGGTCAGGTGCAGGACTTTTCAGGGGTGTTGGGGAGAGAGAACTCAACTACCGCAATTTAGAGTAGCAACCAGCAAGCAGGTCTAGAGCAACGAAGCAGCCAGCATTTCCCCTCGAGGACCAGATGTTTCATTTTCATGAGGAGCTTGCTTTCCACAAGCGAGATGATACGAGAGATGTGGTGCATGAATAGGCCTGTAATAGCTATAGTGTAAATACTTTGGTTCCCATGGCAAAATGCTAATGGCAGAGGGAATTGCTTCCCAGGTGTTATTGTTTCTTTTATTTATAGAGCCAGCATGTTTTAAAAATTATACAAAATAACGTGAAGATGTAGGATAAGGAAATAACCTTGAACCTTAAAACGTTATTTCTCGTATTATGTGGAACAGTCACATACATTATTCTGGCAAGAAAAAGGTGCAAGAATGTTTGTTTATATTCCTAATACACTTTATCACCTCATCATAACCCACCAGAAAATCAGCACTTCTCTTAGTTGAAAACATTAACTCATGGCTTGTATGTCAGCCTGATAATGATTCCAGCACCCAGGACTTGGAATTCAGTCTAAAAGCGCCCACTTTCTGAGAGCTGGTTGCTACCAAATCAGATGAACTGCCACTTTATTGCAGATCTGATAGTCCAGCAGAGGCCATCAGTGGATACAAATAAATTTGGCGTAGTCATTTTGATCTGCCACTTCATCCCCCACCCGATTTTGAGAGGCAAAAAGTCTTTCCATTATGTGTAGAAAACAGTAATGAGAGGTTCCTCTCAACACATGCAGTGCTGTTCCGCTGCTCACTACATCAAGCACGTTGGGTACCTTGTTTGTAAAATTAAACTGCACAGTGCTGTTTAAATGACAGGGTGGGGCTTTTCAAATGCATGAGTCGTAAAGAGGATGTTTACCATGGAGGTACAGTGATGACACATCCAGTGCATATATCTTGAGCTGATTCTTATCACTGTTTTGAACACTTCCATCCATGGCTTGGCGAATTTAGGTTCAGTGACCGTTCTGCATGAACCTAAAATAAAGGTCTTTTTGCTGAATTGATATCTTCAGATTAGTGGAAGAAATTGCCAAGTACTTACCAATTGACAGTACACTCTTAAATCTTTCCAAAGACACGTGTAAAGATACTTGACATCTTTGATATGTGGGTTTTATGTAGTTAAAAAAACAGCAAGCTCTGCATCTGGGGAATAAGACAGACATTGATGCTCAGGGTGGAATGCAGATAAACTTTCCGCCTCCCCTTTTTTCCCTGATTGTGAGGGAAAATCGTACAGTTCAAGAAGACAAACTTTATCTGAACCACCTTATCTAACTTATTGGCCCCCTTGTCTGTCAAGAAGTTTTCAAGATCTTGTGTGTTAGAAGTGTTGCTAGTTGCTTACAAAACCATCCTTTCTTGCATTTGTGTATTCACACTGTTCTATTGTTGGGTAAGGGAAGGTTTTAATTTGACCCCCTGGAACTGAGCGGGCAGGCCTGAAAATGAGGCAAAGCAAGTATGGCACAAGGAAGCCCATGAATACCGGTGTTAAAAATGATGAAGAAAATGGAAGATTTTTGCCAAGTTGGTGAAGTGAATTGCTGGGACCAGTGACTAGAAGAAGTAAAATCGTACCAAAGTTAGAGACTTGACAACTTATCTTGTTTTGCTTCCTCAGGAGCAGAAATGTGGATTCTGTATCTGGCCCCATCTTAAAGAGTGTGCATGCTTCAGTGGCACCCGACGATAGGCAGTCTAGGGGCTTATTCATAGCAAGGGATGTTGGTCTCAATTTTAAGACTTGAACTCAGGAATCTGAAGCTTTGCAGGGAACCAGTGGATGCAGTTTCTAGGTGTGGCATTCATGGGAGAGTGGAGCCAAACAGTCCAGAGTGACAATCTGATCTGAGCAAGTTACTAGTATTGGTGTCTGGCTGACAAAACTCTGGCCTGTCGTTCAGAAAAGGATGCCCTTGCTCTTACAAAGCCGAAGAGTGAGCATCTGGCGCACACATACTCGCTTCTGCTTGTTCTGAATGCCAGAGAATCCTAATGTTTTAATGTGGCAAGCTGTCCATTCTGAAGACCATAAGAATACCAGAATAACAAGCACAATCCTTGTCTGTTTTTTCTCCTGACAGTAAAATACAAAAATCTGCCTCTGAAGGTAGATCTGTTCCTGGATAGGTCTCTGGAGTACCATGATATTACATGTATTGGGCCCAGGGATGGAATTGTCATGTTTTCTGATAGATCAGAACTTTAATCCTATGACTGACGTATGCTTAGGAACTGTTTCTCTTGGTAATTTCTTACACCAATTTCCAAATGTCGTCTTCTAACAAAAAAACAACACCACTGAAATGGAACAATCAAGGCCATTGCACTTCCAGATCTCATCCCATGTCTGCAGATGAACAGGCTAATTGAAAAGACAAAGCCATAAAGCATAAATGAAGCCAGGGATTTAAAATTGGAAAACAGCAAATATCCAGGATATTGATGAAATCTAGAGTGTTATCTTGGCTGAGCAATTTAAAACTCTTTCATTACTGATCCTAGTCACTGAGGCACTATCGTGAAGGGCGAGCTTTGATGAGAGAACAGGGCTATGGATATTCTGAAGAGTCATTGGAGGTGATGGAGAAATAGAAGATAATAAAAACACGCCAGAAGGAAATCAGTTCAATGCCCTTCTTGGTGCTTATACGCACTCGAAACTGAGTGGTTTGTAAAGTGTAGGGTTTCTGTGGAGAGCCTGTGACTTGTGGGACCAGTTCATATGATGCTCCCACCAACTTCTTGAGAGATTGCAAGAGGTGATTTTATATTCGAGAATCCAAAAGATGCCCTTTTCTCCCCCCGTGAGCTAAATGAACTGTTCTGGCATAGTATCACCGAGTCAAATACTGCTTTTATATTAGTGGGAATAGGGAGTACCTCTATGATGGATTATTTTATACTTACATAACAGTTCCCTTGACTGGACTGTCTTTGAGGACGTGCATGCCATGATCTTTAATGTACAATCATGAGCCTATATGGTATAAACTAAACGATCGTGTCCATTAGCTCGAAGACCATAGAAGGGTCATAAATGTCTGCATAGAGATTAGTCACTAGAGGGGAACAAAGTCACATTTTCAGGGGTGTAATTGAACAGAAAGTAACACAGTAATAATGGATGCAGTGTTTTTTTCCTTTTACCTTAATTAATCTGTTAAAACATTTTTATATTGACTTCAGATTATGCAAACTTTCAGATTATGCAAACTTTGTTATCTGAACAAACTTGCTGTCACACAGGCTGCCCAGATAACTGGGATCCTACTGTATAATTAAAACTGTGTTGACTTTTTTGCCACCTTCTTGAGTTAAAAGTAAACCAGCTTCCTGATCTGTTACTAACACAGAATTTTAAAATTCTTTAATTTCGATTCACCATTTGCTGGTTTGGGGTATTGTACCTTGTCTAAACCTAGTAAAGAAAATCGACTGGTCAGTTTAATCTATGTTTTCAGTCAGTCCCTAGTCAGACTTGGGTCTCTTGTTTGAAAGCTAATACTAGAATAATTCATGTGAACCCATCCTAAGGTTCTAAGCCCCTTTTGTAAAATATTCAGTGCTCTCCGCTCTCACTGACTTCAGAAAACAGGATATTTAGCACTCTGCAGATTCTGGCCCACTGCCTGCAGGAGAATAGCTGAAGCCAAATTTGACACATCTTTAAAACAAATAGGACGAATAGGGTTGGCTTAAAATCTTTTTGTTGATAATAAATCTTAAATTGTAGCCCTTAAGTCCCTGACCGTATCCTTTTATGAAAGGAATGGTATAACTGAATTGCTGTGAAGTTTCTTATGTAGAGATTGGCATACTGCCCTGACCGAGCACCATGGCAAAGTACATTTTAAAGGCTGTAACTACTGGCTTGAAATAGGAGCATATAAAAATTCAGATAACTTCACACCAGTGTTGCAAAATTGTCATGAAGTTTTAGCAGCCCAAAGCTTACTCCTCCCCTTATCACAATTGTGAGCAAAATAGTTATATTGGAACTCTTCTTGCCTTAAATTGGTCTAAGATAAAGGCCAAAACAATTTAATTTAACCCACATAGTGGAACTTTCTCGTGTAACTGATTTACCCTGCCTTGTCCTTCCTTGAAATCCAAAGGGATGGGAAGGATAGAGACCAACTCTTATGTCCTGCCTGAAACTTGTGGCCATTTTCTTTTTCATTTGGAGGATAGGAATTGTTACAGTAGCTGTCCACTCTGCACTGTTGACAACCCTGTCTGCGAGGCCCTGAGTATAAACAGAATGAAGGTTCTCCAGCAACTCTTAAATGTCTGTGTCAAAGTTCTGTTTACATTTCACACAATCTTGTTGAACAGCATTTTGCAACTTGGGTATCCAAACATCTAAATTCTCAAGATTGCAAACATGCATACCCTTAACTAGTTGAGCCAAGGCATGTAGCAAATATTAATCATACTATTTATGAATTGTTACCACCATCAAGCTACATGTACTTTATATTCTAAAATATCCTCCTTTATAGGAAGGAACTAAACCAGTAATAAAATAAAATGTTGTCTTATTGTGGCTGATGTCACTACAATTTTGATGTCACGACCCTGAATGCTTTTCAGTTTTTTGTCTCCCTTAATTTAGCTGTATATATGCATATGCAATAAAATATATAGAGACGTCTGTACTGCAGATAGCAACTACTGAAAGAATTTCTTGTTTTCTTAGCTTGCATTCCACCAGCACATTGAGTTCATATAAATGAATAATATGGTTAAGTTTATTTCAATCATCAGAATATCACTATGAAATAACCAAGTACATATAAACATTAACAGGCTTCTTTACAATATAACAAAAAAGGATTGTGTTGTATTTGCAATAAACCAGATATCCAAGCATAGGAAGTTCTCACAGATCTAATTAGATAATACTGCCAATTATGAAATGTGTTCAGATTAAAAGGGAGCTTTAACTCCTCGGAAACTCTCACCCCCATTTGCTTCAGGCTAGAAAATAGAGTAATCGAAGCAGCTGTAGTGGGGTATTTTTTTGTTTGATACAGATACAGAATTCATCTAGATTGGAAAATACCCGTAGTTAAGATAGAAAATATGTGAAACATCTGTTCCACTTATACAGAGCACTGAGCAAGTAAAATCTGCCTCTCCAGATAGATCTTCCTGAAAGTTCAGCAAGGAGAAAACACTTTCCCTGTCATGTATTTTCTTCTTACAACCTTCTTCTGAATGTGTCCTGTCCCCTGTAGCTCTGCCCAACCTCCTACTGGATGTCTGTTACCCGTCCCCTCCAAACTCTAGCCTCCTTTCTGCCAGCATTCTGTGGACCTGCTGAGCAGAGATTTTGAAATCACAAGTTGATAAAGTGGTGGGTCAGGGAATGATAATGCAGCATATGTATAATGCAGTATATGGAATTTTGAACTCTACATACCCTTCAATAGCAGATGTTTGGAGATTACACATCATACCCTGTCCAGCAGTACAGCAAATAAATGTGCCCTAGGCCTTACTCCTGCTCTGATATGCAGCCACAATTCCATATCTTTCAGCTTATCATAAGTCAAGATTGAGCTTTTAGTATAGATCAGATGCATGAAAGCTTCTTGAAATATGAGAAACAGCCAAGGCTAATGTGGATTGGTTTGGTCTGTTATGGGGAATCATTACTTTTATTGAGGAATTCTAATAAAGGGCCTGAGGAAAATAATGCTGCTGTGATGCATATATTCTCTCCCTTCCTCCAGTTCGTAGAATCATAGACTTAGGGTTGGAAGGGAGCTCTGGAGGTCATCTAGTCCAACCCCCTGCTTAAAGCAGGACCAATCCCCAACTAAATCATTCCAGCCAGGGCTTTATCAAGCCTGACCTTAAACAGTCCTATTTTAGTTTTCTTGTGAGATCATATAGGCAACATCCACTGTAAGGCTGCTGTAATAATACCAGGCATGGTTTCCGGTATCAAAATTGTAGCTTGTATGGGGGATGCAAACCCTTTGAATCTAAGATTAGGGGCAATTGTGAGGAAGCCCCCTGGAGAAGCCCCCCAGGAAAACTGACTCATAGCAGTGTTGTTCAAAAGTTAGTGTTGGGGCTCTGTAATCAAATCTTGCTTTCTCTGTTGCAGATGACTTGTTTAAGGTTCACAAACTTAAACCAAATCTGAAGTGGCGACAGGCTTTTGACAGCTACTTAAAAACAATGCCTCCTTACTATTTATTGGTATGTATTTTTCATATTTTATTTGTAGAAATATTGGTGGCTGGCAACTAGAATCTTATGTCCCATTTTTCCTAAATTTTGAACGCTAAAGATGAACATTTAGTTAGTAAACCGTGTGTGTGTGTGTGTGTGTGTGTGTGTGTGTGTGTGTGTGTGTGTGTGTGTGTGTGTGAGAGAGAGAGAGAGAGAGAGAAGGATAGTACTTACAGTAAAACCTCCATTTAACGGACTAATTCGGGCAAGGGGGTGTCCGTTAAATAAAAAAGTCCGTTATTTAATAATAATAATAATAATAATAAAAAAGAGCTGTCAGAGCAGCAGCCCACCTGCCACAGGGCCGGGGCGGCAGCTCCGCAGCCCGCCTGCTGCTGTGACCCGGGCGGCAGCTGGGAGCCGGCAGCCAACCCGCCCGCTGCTGTGACCTGGGTGGCAGCCGGGGGCCGGCAGCCAGCCCACCAGAAATGGATCAGGAATGCATCAGACTTGCTCAGAAATTTTGTCCGTTGCATCCGAAGTCCGTTAAATCGAGGTCCGTTAAATCGAGGGTTGACTGTATTTAAATTCTAGGTTAACCAGATAGCAAACGTGAAAAATCAGGATGGGGGGGCGGGGGATAAGAGGCACCAATATAAGAAAAAGCCCCAAATATTGGGATTGTCCCTATAAAATTGGGACATCTGGTCACCCTATTTAATTCCCAAACTTGTTCTGTGCTACTAGCAACAGTAAACATTTTAAGATTAATGTTAAATCTCTAATACTAAATTGTGCCAGTCTGAAAAGTACTTGAAATTGAATTGTTTTGTAAAAAGTTAATTTTAAACTTTACCTTTGTAATTAAAGAGTGTGCAGATTACTGTTTACAGTTACCAATGTGTGTGAATTCCTAGTCCTCAGGAAAGTGATACTAATAGGACTGGCCCAACCAGACAGACGAGGGTGGAGACAAGATAAGCTTTTGTACGTAGCTTGGGCAATGCACCTCTATGTGGACTTGCATCATCCCGGCTATTCTAGTACTGAGCCTTTGAGTGAAAATTGCCAGTGGTACCATATTATATGGTGGGCTGGTAATGTGGCATAAAACCCACTGCAAGCTAGCTAGACCACCAAACTCATCACACATGTTACTGGAATAGACTTGAACTCTAGTTTCCAAAAGCAAAAAGCTAGAGCACTAAACCACGTGCCCTAGTTTCCTATGATTTATTTTTTTAAATTTTTTTAAAAATTTTTTAAGATTTATTCTCTTACTGTTGTGTATTTTGTTTTCCTTATAGCCATTAAAGAAAGCCCTAAGGATGATGGGAGCTCCAAATCTGATATCAGATAATTTAGATTGTGGACTTAGTTACAGTGTTATCTGTTACCTTAAAAAACTCAGCCACCAGGTAGTATTGATAAAACCTTTGCAATTAGAAGTGCATTGATTATTATTTAGTTTGTGTTCAGATTATGAAAAAATTAATCTCTATGGGGTTTCCCATTGTGTCATACTTTCTCTGTAGCTATATGGATGAATCCCTGAACCATTTTGGAGCCAGTCACTGTGGGTTCTATGTAGTAAAGTGGGATGGGAAGGAAAGTGTCTTGTTCTGTTTTTTCTAGCTACCTTTTAAAGCATCTGTTTAATTGCTACTCTAAAGACTGTTGCCAACTAGACTTGGGATTTCTACTGCTAATATTCACTCTGGCTCAGATAAGTTGGTTGTTCTTAGACACTTCAAACTATGCCTCCATTGGAGACTGAGGCAATAAGTGTCTGTTCTGGATGTGCATTACTAAAATGTTTAAAGTTTGGCCATGCAGAATAACACTTTCTGGAAGTTGATACTAAAAAAGTTTTACATGAGGCAGGTTCATCTGGCTCTCTCCCCCGCCCCCCACCCGCACCCCACACCCCATTCAGTCACCTTATCTTTCCATCATGTGTGCGACCTAGAACACTAAGCAAATCAAATCTGTGTCTTCAGTTCTTTCTTGAAAGTTCAGCATGGAGAAAACCCTTTACTCTGAGGCCCTTTTTATTTCCATGTATCCAGTAGAGTCAGCTGTTACTCATCATCTTTTGGTTTTATTCTAATGGTATCAGATTATTTAGAAATATGTAATTTAAAAACCTATGGTCAGTGTTGGAAGTAATGCAGTTTTAAATATAACTAAAACCCCTCCACCTAATGTCTTTTAAATTCTGTGTACTTGTTTTGTCCTTTAAAATTAGGGAAGAACTCTTCATGAATTAGGAACCTATCATAAGAAAGGAAGGTTCTTTTTTCTTGTAAATATGAAAGTGAATGCATTTGTACTCTTGGAAAAAGTAAAAAATTCTTAATGTACACACCTATTATCCAATAAAATCACATTGTAAATTTCTGTGTAAATAGCAGAAGTAATTTGTTTTTCTTTACTGACTAACTTTTAATAAGGAAGCAAATTGCATGCAAATTTTGACTCCTCCCCCCTCCCCCCAAGTCTTGTTATACCCAGGGGTGAAAGTAACTGAAACGTCTTACCGGTACGGGGGCTGGACTGGGGCCTCGGGCGGAAAGGGTGGGGCCGGGGGAGGGGGTCAGAGCCAGCCCCAGCCCAGCCCCTGTACTGGTAAGGGGCCTCCCTCCCCCTCCCCCCCTCCCCTCCTCAGCCCAACCCTCCCTCCCTCCCCCTGCCTGGGGCTCTGGCAGCAATTTAAAGCCCCGGGGCGGTAGCGGCGCCCCAGCCCCGGGCCCTTTAAATAGCTGCAGAAGCCCCGCTGCAGTCTCCCCAGGGCTCCGCGGGGAAGGGAGCCCTGTTGCCAGAACCCTAGGGAAGTGGTGGTGGGGCTCAGACAGCTATTTAAAGAGCCCGGGGCTGGGCCACCACTACACCCGGGCCCTGCTGCCGGAGCCCTGCCACAGCCTCCCCATGGCTCCCACAGCGGGGGCTCTGGCAGCAATTTAAAGGGCCCGGGGCTCCAGCCGCTGCTGGGAGCCCCAGGCCCTTTAAATTGCGCCTGGGGAAGCCGATCCGCCCCAGTACGGCGCACTGGCTCTTACCGGTACACTGTATCAGGGTGTACTGGCTTACTTTCACTTCTGGTTATCCCCATATAGTGAACTTTACTTAAAATAAGTAAGCATAAGATGCATCCGATGAAGTGGGTATTAGCCCATGAAAGTTTATGCTTCAATACTTTAGTTAGTCTTTAAGGTGCCACAGCACTCTTTGTCACTTAAAATAAGTTGTCAAGCAGCCCCAAAAGTCTGAAACCATATAGTTTTTGTGCCGGGATAACTCTGCCATCTTAAGTACTAGTATCAGAATGTGGTCTGACTTTAACTCAGATTTTTCCCTTAAAGAAAAATTTCTCAGTGATTCCCTTCCTTTTTATTGCTGCTGGACTTCCAGCAAAACTACTAGTAGTGGTAACGCCTCTAATTCTCTAGCACTAGCTAAATGCAGAAATTTTCTTTGATTTCATAGTGGGGCATGGTTGCCTAGAAACTGACTCTCCCTGGACATGTAATTCTCAATTCCTTGAGCAGTTGGGAGTCAAACTATAGCTCTGACCTCCTAAAGTAATTGAGAGTTTTATACTTATTGATTGTTTCTCTAACACCATGCAATTCCGTTTTAGACAAAAGTTGAGTCGGAGCGGATAATAGGTTCGGTGGGTAAGAAAGTTCCACAAGAGACTGGAATTAAAGTGAAAAACCACTCCAGTGGCCTCTCCCTGGTTCATAGCAGGGATTTTAAGCAGTTGCTGCAAGGGATCACTGGTGACTCTCCATTGAGACTGGCTGAAATGAACGTTAAAGAATTTGCTGGCTTCCATATAGGGCTCTTAAACAAGGTAAACATTATGCTGTGGGTGTGCCATGACTATTGTCTCCTTGTGCGTGTGTCTCGCATATAATTGTTCTTAAAAACTTCTGTGCATGGTAAAAGGAATTAAGAAGTTACTGATATCACAGTTTAGGCATACCTATGGATAGAAAAATCGATAACTTTTTTCTGCAGATGCTTTGTGGATCTGTTTGAAAATATAAATGAACAAAGACTAATCATTTTAAAGTGACAGTCTTTGCAGAAAGATACATATGGTAGTTCCTGGGTTTGCATGGTGGTTAGTTTAGTAGAGCTAGCACACTAATACTGAATTGTGTCCTGTAGAGATTGCTAAAGTGAACAGCATATGAGAGGACGTTCTATCCACCTGTGGAGAACTCATGCTTCATAATAATTTTGAAACATAGTTAAAATCCTCCATTGTACGTTATCTCTGCAGATGAAAATGGGTGGCTTAATTGAAATGTATATTCTTTGTTTAAAACTAGGATTTGAAGCCACAGGCATTCAGAAATGCTTATGATATTCCTCGTCGCAGTCTTCTAGATCAGCTAACTAGAATGAGAACCAACCTATTGAAAACGCACAGGCTTATCCTTGGACAGGATGAAGGTAAATAGCTACCTTTCTCTTGCTAACAGTGGGGTTATGCTGAATTGAGTCACTGCTCCAGACGTGTCTGTCTGTGCATGGTCTTCTGGGTCACTCGGATGCTGTTCAGAACGCCTGTCTTCTTGCTGGGGAGTGAATTCAAAGGGGGATACTTCCGCTTTTACCTGAAGGAGAATGCAATGCTTGCTTTAAATTTGAAAGACAGGCTTCGGGGAGAGCTCTATGGCAGAAAAATGTTTTTCTTTTTCTTTTGTTTTATCATAACCATGCCTGAGGCTGGGATGGGCATGCTATTTCCAATTAGCCTACAGCATCCCTCTTTAAAGCTGGTGCTATGGGGCACTTCACAGTGGGGGCTGATAACGATACGGTTGGGATAAAAGTTATTTGAATGATTTCTTTTCATTCCTTCTGTCCAAATCAAGTAATAAATGTACCTCTTTGACAGCCTTATCAGTCCCAGTGCTCCAAATCAGTCATCAGCCCCGTAGGGGCACATATGAATACACAAGAACATAAGGGTTAACGCTAGCAATTGAAAATGTATGTGTTCTTTACATCATCTTGGTTTTAGATTAGACTAAGTAACGCTATGCTGTTCCACTGCAGACTGCCTTCACAGTGTTCCTGTTGCTCAAATGGGAAATTACCAGGAATACCTGAAGATGATGCCTTCTCCCCTTCGGGAGATTGATCCAGACCAACCGAAAAGGCTTCATACGTTTGGCAATCCTTTCAAACAGGATAAGAAGGTAGGAGGAGCAACATTCCTGCTTTATTTATAGTTATTTTTATGGCAGGCTCCATAACATTTTCAGACAGGCCAGTGGAGAGTGAAGTTATTCCTCCAACTTCAGAACAATTCTCATTCTCCAAGTACATTGTCTGAGAGAATTGTATATAAAGGCTTATGTTGTTTTTATTGTAAGTGCTTTCCGTTCTAAGTTCGTCTGCATTTGAAGTACTTCACTTTCTATAAGACATGTCTGCATTGTGTTTTCAGATAGCTACAAGCAGTAATAAAAGCCAGCTGAGTTGAGGAGGCTTACTCTGTTTGAAACAGAGATTTTCCACTGATATAACCAGAACTTTCTGGTCTCTTTTTCAGGGTATGATGATTGATGAAGCAGATGAATTTGTTGCTGGGCCTCAGAACAAAATTAAGCGTCCAGGAGACCCCAACACTCCAGCATCACTAAAGAGAAGACGCAGTATGTCACCACTGTTGAGAAGACCACAGTCACCACCTGTTGTAACTAATCATGTTGGCGGGAAAGGACCACCCTCTGCTTCAGGATCACAGTCTTATCCTAACCTCAAAGCCATCCCAGGTCTCAAAGGTACGCTGAACTGCAGTTCAGAACCCTACCTGGTTACAGATGAAAGTACCAGTGCAAGAAACCATTGGCTACCTAAATGAGTTTGTAAAAGGGGAAGATGGGTTATGTCATCATTTTACAAGTGTTATTTAAATTCATTTCAGTGAGAAGATTTTAGTTTCTCTTCTATTGGTCTAAGCAAGTAGGCTCTTGTTAGAGCTGGTCAAAATCTTTGTTAAAGTAGTTTTGATGCAAAATAGTTTTTAATCAGAAAAATTTCTAATGGAAAATCAAAACTTTTTTTTTCAGTTTAATTTGTGGTTTAACTTTTTCATTTTGGAAAAAAACAAAACAAAATTCATAGGAAACTTGAATGAAAACTAAAAAATGAAAATTTCCTCATTTCCTAATGAAAAATATTTTTCTTCCAGCTTTATCATTTCTGCTGAGCATGTTGAGACAGAAGAAAACTGCTTGCTGTCTTTCTAAAACACATGCTCTAGTTTAATCACAAGTTATGATCTTGATACAGGAACTACTGGGTGAAATTATATAGCCTATATTTTATAGGAGGGCAGACTAGTTTATAATAGTCCCTTTTGGCCTTAAAATGTATGAATGTTGATGACTTTCCAAGTATACTTAGATTGAGGAACCTCAGAATGGCCGTGTAACGGAGTCTGTCACTCACCCGGCGGCGCCCCCGTCTGGTCGTCTGGGAATTAGCTCTTTTTGACCCTGGAGCGCCCTCTGCCGGCCGACGTCCGCTTCTTCACACTGGTCCCGGACCCCGGAACCCTTTGCTGAGGGTGCTGCACCCCTGCAGTACCCCCCTGGTCTTAGGGTCTCCCCTCCCTGGGGAACCCAACACCCACTATCCCCAACTTGCCTCAGATACGGCCACTGCCAGTCACCACTGCCTCAGTCTCTCTGAGGCTGACTGCAGTCTCATGGCTACTCATCACCGGCAAGAAGGGGTTGGCCTGCTGCTCTTCCAGCCCAGGGCTGCCCCCTGGCAACCCCCAGTACCCCGTGGGTCGGGCCTTCCCTAGGCTCAGCAAGCTGGGGCCCTCTCACTAGAGCTTAGGCTCCCTGGCTCCCAGCTGCCTTGCCCTCGCCCTGTCCCAGTCTGGGTACTTTGGCCCTCTGCAGCCAGGCCCTGTCTCCCTCCGCTTGCAGAGGAAACTGCCCCCTTGCAATTCCCAGTACCCCGTGGGTCGGGCCTTCCCTAGGGTCAGCAAGCTGGGGCCCTCTCTTTAGAGCTTAGGCTCCCTGGCTCCCAGCTGCCTCACCCACGCCCTGTCCCAGTCCGGGTACTTTGCAGCCAGGCCCTGTCTCCTGCTGCCTACAGAGTAGACTTCCCTCCTGCTTCTACTGCCTCCCAGGCTTTTATACGGTCCTGAGTGTTTGGGGCGTGGCCACACAGCTGAGCCTGCTTTCCACTTAAGCCTGCTAGCAGGCTCCCAGCCACAAACCCTTTTTCCAGGGCTGCTACAAACCCCCTTCCTGGGGCTTTCCCAGCCCTGGCCAGCAGGGAGCGGGGAGCACCCCGCTACAGGCCAGATCTGTTCTTTTGACATCAGATGGCTACCAATTTGTTTATTTGGTGTTCCTTCTTTCCTGACATCTGAGATCTGATGAAAATACAATTTGAAGTTTGATACCTTTGTAATGGTTCCAAGATGCTATTGTGATGCGTTAGCGGGTAGCGTGCAGATCATTACTCTATAGAGAAGATTTATTCTGAGACATTGATTTGAGGAAAGACTAAAATTATATGTGCATGCTTGGCTAAATCAGTGGTCCCCAACCCCCGGTCCGCGGACCGGTACCGGTCCGTGGAGCATTCGGTACCGGTCCGCGGCCGCGTTCCCCTCCGTCCCGCCCCTTCCGCTTCCGGCCGCTTTCCCTTCCGCTTCCGGCCCCGCCTTCCCTTCCGGTGCGGCAAGAGTTCCGCTTTTTTCTGCTTTTCCGACGTTTTTCTGCGGCTTTTCGGCGGACATGCATGATCCCGCCGCGCCGAAAAATAAAGAAATAAAGATGGGCTACTGAATTCTGCGGGTTTTCGGCGGACATACAAGGGTCCGCCGCACCGCACAGAGCCCCCGGGCCGCAACCATTACTCCGCCGCGTTGACCGGTCCGCGGTGAACAAAAGGTTGGGGACCACTGGGCTAAATGACTCCTAAAGGGAAGGAGGAAAAAATCACCAAGAAGAGTGTAAACAGAAAGTAGGGGGAGGAATACTTTTATGGAGATAAAATTGGGAAATTTAGGGCAAAGTATTATTATGGCACCTAAGAGCCTCAGTCATGGACCCCCATGGTGCTAGATCAGGGGAGGGGAAACTTTTTGGCCTGAGGACCACATCTGGGTATAACAATTGTATGGCAGGCCAGCAATCCTCACGAAGGGTGGGAGGGGTGAGGGCTCTGGCTGGGAGTGCAGGCCAGAAATGAGGACTTCAAGATGTGGGAGGGCTCTGGCTTGGGGGCTGGGCTCTGGGGATGAGGGGTTTGCAGTGTAGGAGGGTTCTGGCTCGGGGGCTGGGCTCTGGGGATGAGGGGTTTGGGGTGTAGGAGGGTTCTGGCTCGGGGGCTGGGCTCTGGGGATGAGGGGTTTGGGGTGTAGGAGGGTGCTCTGGGCTGGGACTAAGGGGTTCAGAAGGTGGGAGAGGGATGGGAGCGGGAGCAGCGTGCGGAGAACCCTCTGGCTGCCCCTGCATGTAGAAGCTGGAGGGGGGAACATGCTGCTATTTCCAGGAGCCATGCAGCAATCCCCCAACTCTGCTCCCCAGCTGGAGCACCAGAGTGGGACAAGCCCCTTACTCCGCTCCCCACAGGGGACTCGAGGGCCGGATTAAAAGGCCTGATGGGCCGGACACAGCCTGCGGGCTGTAGTTTACCTGTCCCGTGCTAGATGCTGTACATACACAGAACCAAAAATGGTCCCTGGCCCCAACTGCTTACAGTCTTTAAGGAGTGGGGAGGCACTTCTTGAAAGCCAGGAATAGAGGAGATTATTTTATCTCTATATTTGACACTGGTACAACCATTGCTAGAACATCGTGTCCAATTCTGGTGCCCATAGTTCAAGGAGAATGTTGAGAAATTGGAAAGGGTTCAGAGAAGACCCACGAGAATGATTCAAGGATTAGAAAACCTGCCTTATAGTGATCAATCTATTTTGCATAACAAAGAGACCATTAAGGGGTGACTTTGATTTCATCTGTAAGTATCAATGGGCACCTCAGTATTTAACAATGGGCACTTCAGTCTAGCAGAGAGAGGTCTAACATAATCCAGTGACTGGAAGTTGAAGCTAGACAAATGCTGTACATTTTTAATGGTGAGAATAATTAACCATTTATCAAGGATTGTCATGGATTCGCTATTACTGACCATTTTAAAATCAAGATTGGATGTTTCCCAAAAGATTAGCTCTAGGATATAGTTAGAGGAAGTTCTCCTGCCTGTATTAATATAGGAGGTCAGACTAGATCAGCATTTCTCAAATGTGGCCACTGTGGGCCCATGTGGCCACCAGGGGCTTTTCCTGTGGCCACAGCTTTCTGAGTGGTGATTGGGGGTGGGGTGACGCAAAGCAGTAGCCGTTCCCTGGGACTGCCAAGAAGAGTTGGGCCCTGCCCCCTTTTGGAGCCACAAACACCAGAGAAGCAGGCAGCTGGTGTGAGTTCCCCATGACCCCTGGCCCCTGCTACCTCCCTTCAGGCTTAATTTGTCCTCTGGTTTGTGAAGACTGAATAAGTCTCTGCTATGAAAAGTGATATTTGTAAGTTTAATATCACTTTTCACTACCTCCCAGCTAGCTAAGAAGTTCACTGCTGTGAAAAGTGATATTAACAAACACAAATATAACTTTTCACAGACGCAGGCTTACTAGCTAGGAAGTTTAGAAAAACAAAAAAGGGCAGGGGGGCGGGGGGGGGGGGGGCGGGCAAAAGAAACAACAAAAAAAGCCAACATACAAAGCACCTTACTTGTTTCTATTCAGTTTAGGTCCAGTAAAGAATAGACAACTGTACATTATTTATATTATTGAGTCTGCAAAAAAAAAACCCCACCCCTGCATAAATACATTACTAGGATTTGGATAGGTATATGTGCATATTTATTTGTTTTTCTCAAAGTTAATTAAGTATTTTAGGAAAAATTGTCATAGCGGCCATCAGCAAGAGTTGGTGGCACAGCTGGGGCCTGAGCAAAGCCAATGGCTGAGTGGGGTTGGGTAGTGCTCCCTGCACTGTGCTGCACTGTGAAGGAAATAAGACTAGATGACCAAACAGGTCCTTTCCATTTCCTGTTTGAAATGCTATCTCCTGTAGATGCTTTTAATGCTAGAGTTATAGACTGATTATCATGCATAATTTAACTTACAGATGCCAACAGCAGTGTAGTTCAAGATGCTAACGGAGGGAAGAAGGCAGAAAATTGTCAGTCACTAGACAAACAAATTGACGGATTGTCTACACAAATGGTTCCATCAGTTCCTGCTTCTATGGCAGATGACGATCTGCTACCAAATGACTTGGACTCTTTGCCTGATGAATTCAATTGCTTAAGTGAAGATGGATTGGATCATAAATCTATCAATGCACTTGTTAGAGGACCTTTAAATTACAGCATGCCTGTTGATGACCAAAAAATGGTAGAGGAGTCCACTTCTGGGACTGTGCCAAATTCATTGCAAATTACACATAGTATGTTGGAAGGAAACAATGCTGATATCAAAATAAAAGTGATGAAGGAGGTTCGCAAGCCTGGAAGAAGTAAGTATCAAATGTCTATCTTAGTATGACCTACTTAAAAAACAGAATTCATTATTTTTGAGTACATACAAATTTTATACCCTTATATGCAGCAATTCCAACTCTACAATGATTTTGGGGGGGCTTTCTTGGACTGTTGGGTAAATGAATTGGGGCTTAAGGGTGGTAGTGGTGGCAAAAATACTTCCTAACGTTGAGTGTAATTTAATGGGAGCAGAACACTTAAGGTTCAGCACCTTTTGAAGCATACTATTTTATCTAGGACTATTTACGTTTTTGAAACTACGTATTTTCACATCTAAGACCTACCTGAAGAAAAATGGTCTTGAGTTATTTGAACATATGAAGTCTGATTTTATTGTGCTCTGCTACACTTGTGTATGCCTGATGCTCTTTTTCTGTAATACGTCCCATAGCCTTCAATTTTCTGTCCCAAAGGGGAAGGCATATATAACTAGCACATGTTTTGGAATGTTCCATAATTGGAACCTTAGAAATGCATTTAATAAAAAAAACAAAAACATGAAAAGACTTTAAGATCATTAATGCAGTACATGGATAGACTTAAAAAGAAGTGATTTGAGTCTTACAAATCTACTAAGACCCGAGGTCACAGTTATGCTTCCATGAAAAATTTAGTGATATCCCCAACACCAAAATCTTGTGCGGAAAAGCAACTCTGTCCTCTGTTTTTGATGATTGTGGTTATGCCATCCTTGCAGGACAAACACAGCTCCAGAGCTTACATCTTGCAGGTAAAAACACTTGAATAGTATATTTGAAGTTGACAGTAGAACTTCATTGATCTGCGTATCTTACAATTCACACACACACTCTACCCACTTCTCAAAGATTGAGTAGCAGCATGCTGCTGTAGTTGACTAAGAATTAAATACTTCTCCAAATTATGGTACAGAACCTTTTACTAATATGTTGTGAATTATGATAAATACAGTAATTTAAAAGAACAGATGACTTTAATACAGTATTCTTGGGTTCTGGTAGTTGTTTTGCTTATTAGTTCCTCAAACTGAGGATTTTTCAATGGGTCTTTTTGTCACTTATGCAAATTGAGGTTTCTGCAACATAAAAAGTTGCACACACTTAATCTGTTAATGATGTAAGATCTTAAGCAGCCTTTTGTTTTTAAAGCATTTCAGTCCATCTTTAACATAAAATAAATTGCACCTGAGTAGCTGAGTCAGGTTTCTTTGCTTCCTGTTGGGTAGAGGATGCTGCTCTAATCACATTGTTATCAAATCTGCACATGGTAAATGGTGACTTAGATTAAAACCATATATTGATATGTGGTGAATCTTCGGCCAAAGCTTCTTGAGTCCATGAAGTACTCATGAAAGTGAAAAGACTAGTAGCAGTGGCTTAATCCAATCATGGGTCAGGTTGGTGGGCTGTAGAAGTCTGTTTACTCTGCCAATCCACCCTGAACCCAATTTGTAATTCCTCTGCTGTTCTAGTCCTGGATCTGTTAATCATGTCAAAATATGTAGCTTTGTAATATGTCTAAATAGTAGGGACGATGAGAGCACTGCCTTTGGTTTTACTTCTGATCTAATCTAACTGCTACAGAATTCTGCCAGCTGATCTTCGTGCAATGGATAAAATTGCTTTCATAAATTTTGGTGAAGTGGCAAATGCTTCATAAATGGAGAACCTTCTGAAGGAAGAATCTTAACTTGCCTGCACAAGTCTAATCTTAGACATGTTTCCAAAGATGGCCTTTCCAGCTGAGAGTTGAGGCTCATTGGCGGTTTGGCAGATGTGCACCGTTTGTGGTGGATAAAGTGAGAACAGGCCAGTTTACTGCAGAATCCTACTTTTTCCAGTAACAGCTAATGGAATTCAGCTTCCCAGGTGCAGCACTTGAAGTCAGCCAGTACTTCAGTAGCTTTTAAATTCTTTCTATCAGATGCTTTCTGCACACAAAATACTGTTCTATCTTTTAGTTTTGCATATATTTTCAGACATGCCCGAAGTGCAAAATTGAGCTTCATTTCTTCTCTTGCATGATGATCTTTATTGAAGCCACATATGAAAGATTAGTTTCATAAATCTGCACTCTTGACTGACACAACTATTTGGATTATTTTAGATTATGAAAAAATCTTCACTCTTCTTGAGGAAGTGCAAGGACCTATGGAAATTCAGAAATATTTCATTGAATTTGCTATCAAGGAAGCAGCAAGGTTTGTATAGAGACTGCAAATGAATATAAAACCCAGATTACATTTTTTTTATTGCAATCTTGGACATGGCAGTAAAATCAAAACTTTTTTCCAATAATATTATCTTGTTTTTTTTCTATTCCAAAATATTGGTCATTTGATTAACTTTGTTTTTAGCAAATAAGTAACTCCATAAGAAATATTGACAGATTGTCTTGATTTGCCATAGCTCTTGTAGTGTTGCAGATTTTTAAAATGTAGAAATGGGTCCTTGAAGAAACAGGATTTAAGTTTGAGCCCATCTCTAATTTAAAGTACTAAAATGAAGTCAGAAATACACAACAGATCTCTGACTGAAGATGTAGAGAAGCTCTGGAAATGTGATTTGTACGTTGAAGGGTGACTAATGTGAAAGTCACTGTATTTTGGAAGGAAAAAATTAATATGAGCTAAATCAACATTAAATGACTCCCCCTCTCTTTCTTAGGTTTAAAAAACGGGTCTTAATACAACACTTAGAGAGGATACTAGAGGAAATAGAGTTCAGCAGTCTACCCAACAGAGTTAATCATGTCAACAGTAGATAACCGTGTACCGGCAAGACACACACGGATCAGGGATGAGTTTGCTGTGCCACAGAAGAATGAAGAAAGACGTGGCCGATGCCCTCACCATCTTGGCAGTCAAGTGATTTTACTGTCGGAGTCTGAGAAGAAGCAGTGGAGCTTTAACTTTAAGAACCTCTGTCGGCAGAAGCTGGGCTGTAACCTTAAGGATTTGCTATGAAAGGTGTGGCTTTTTTCCTGTGGAGGGTGCTATTCGCTCAACAGGCTGAAGAAAATAATCATTGCTGCCCCTCCTGCAGGTGATGAGAATTTACTCATTTGAACGTTGTCATTATAGACGTTTACGTGCTGTGTAGGCAGCAGGTTGCATTAAAAATGGGGCCTGTCAAACACGCACGTTCTCTGCACTCTTTGGAAAGATCCTGTGTGTTCAAAAAACCTCCCAAAAACACCCATGTGGTAATATTGCATGTTGCCACCACAGAGACAAGGGTCATGTTGCCAGGAACTGATAGCCATGCCTATAAACTTGAGTTTCAGTGTAGATTGAATCAGAATAAAGAAACTGCTATTCTTTGTTAATGAAAGCTAAAGACAGCCCTGTGACTGTTACCACCTGATGGTCACTAAACAATCTACCTCAGACTCTCTTCTGTTTTGTCTACAGACATTATGAAAGTGCACCTGAGGCTTCCCAGGTCCCCGACTTCAGTTCTCTTTCATCCTGTGAGGAGGACGGAGATTCTTCAGGTGGCCTTGGCACACGCTGTGCTTTGGAAGCACTAAAAGGAAACGCTTTTAAAACGTGTATTTTAATGTTCATACAAAAGAGATTATTTTGAACAGTATTGTTACCAGATCACTAATTTGATATTTTAACTGTATAAAAAGAATTTTTGGAACACGTGTATATATATAAAATAAACCATTTATTAATTTTTAATAAGTGCATCATCTGACTGAGGAGTCTTTAGCAAGAAGTGTTGGTTCCTCTGATTGACAGAAAAATAGTAATGTTTCAGCAGCTCATTGTGATTTGAGCAGGTAGGAATCGAGTGCAAATAGCACAGCAACGCTATCCCTAAATTCTTTTTCCCCCTCAGCCACAGATCATGGAAATAGCTGCGGAATTTTTGTATTTCCCAACATTTTCAGTTTGAAAAAATTCTCTGTACAATCCAATTAGAATTAGCAAAACCTCTATAGGAAAAATTGGATTATCCAATGTAAGGTTGTGTCCTTGGATGTGTATTAAGTGCATTAGGAAGTCCCCTGCTTATCCAAAACTTCACTTACCAAAATTGATATCTTCCCCTTTTTCATTCATAAATGGCTGTGCTATAAGTTGACTATCAAGCTTTAAAGAACAAATTTGGACAAAAGAACATCACTTTTTTTTTTTCATGAACACAAAACAGATGGACCTAGATGACTGCAACACCTACAGTCAAGTAGGCCAAAAAAAAAAAGAGAGAGAGAGTACCAATTGTATGTCAATAGTAAGTAGCTTGACAAAGGACCTGGTAAGTATTTGGTTAATATTATAAAGTAGGAACCAAATCAACTTCAAGCAATCCCATCTACTATGGTTGCGTTTTGAAGAAGGACTGAAGAAGAGATTATCTTAAGTATCCACAGCGTTTTATCTTGCAATAGAAGTATACTTTGGAATCTGGCCATCCAGGTAGAATATGTGAAGGAAAATGGATTTCAGCTGGCAAGGCTATACTTGGCTACAAGCAAAGAATTCCCTTCTTCTCCCCTTAACAGAAATAGTCTTCCCTCAACTGCCGCCCCACTCTGAAATATGCAAGTTTGCTGTCAGATCCTGCCAGAAAAATATAATCAATGAAACAAATCCACCAGCAGCAAGCCTTCAGTATGTATAAGATAAGAAAGGGCTTATCTTCACATACACCTTGTGTTAACAGTAACTGGATGTACACTTAAATGCTGCCTCATGTCTCTCAAAATGTTTCAAGAGCGTCTCTTCAGGATCTGTGGCACCTTAAAGACTAACTAAAGTATTGAAGCATAAGCTTTCGTGGGCTAATACCCCTAATTCGTATTAGCCCATGAAAGCTTGTGCTTCAATACTTTAGTTAGTCTTTAAGGTGCCACAGGAGTCTTTACTTCTGCTATTCCAGACTAACACGGCTACCTCTGATTCTTCAGGATCTGTTATGGAAGGTTGTCTCTTTTCATATAAGACTTTAATTCCTAGTAGCTTACTATGGTCAGAAATACAGTCAAGTTCCTGAATTTAAAATATCTGACGTGTCAAGCAAAATACCCATAGGGTTAGTCATTAAGAGCAGTTAGCCTCCCTCTGTGGCCCTTTAATTAAGATCATTAAACCATTCTCCCCATTTCAAAAGATAGCAACCTATATTTTTAATAAGACAAAGGGAAAGGCATCCAGAATATTGATTCATATTGCATAGTTTATATTCAGAATTTGGTGTTTACTGTGACAACAGGTGGCCACATTTAGCTGGTCTCTTCGCTTTTTATCTTGTTCAGACTGATTTGGAATCTGCTTGACCAAGTGAACAATATCTTTTGTTATTTCCGACTAGCTTAGTAAGTTGTAAATGGCCGGGGGAGGAGAATTTTTTTTAACAAGTTCAAGTTGATATGGATGGAAAGGTGAAAGGAGAAGAGTTCTTATTGTTAAAATCAGGTGTGAACTTATCTAAGAAAGAAGTGACATCTTCAAAAATAAACCCTGCTAAAGAGTCTTGTAGACTAATGGTAAAGTAGGAGAAATCCAGTTCAACCAGGCATCCAAAATACACATGGCCTCATCTATGTCATGAACAGAGCGTAACTCTAGGACAACCAGCTAGATGAATGCTGGAGTGTTTAGAGAAATAAAAGGCAGTGCTTACCTAAAAGCCCAGTTTGCTTGATGTCGGCCATGAAAATCCCACAGCATGTGGGGAAAATATTTGTGGAACAACTTAAGACTCTGTAAGAAGAACAAATGTTGCAAAGCACAGAAAGTAGATCCACAAGACAAATAACCCCAAGATTCACATGGTGTATTTGACTGCTGAATGCAATTGGGAATGTATAAATGTGATGTCCGCAGCAGTGGGTAGTTTGGAAAAGGATTGTGTTCAGGACAGAGTTTTCATGGCCCTGTTAATGCTACCTACTTATAACCTTGTTTTGAGAACATTTTCACATAGGTCAGGCACAAATGGTTGTAGAGCCCCATGATCATCAGACAGTTGGGCCCATGCTGCAGACTTATCCGAATGGGTGACTTAGAGCACTACTGGATTAGGAACCGTGAAGCTCAACTCTGTCCAAATCATGTTCGTTTTTAACATTGCTGCTGATGCTGCTTTCCCCATAAACTTACAGCTAAGGCTAATCAAGCGCTGCTTCGTTGTGGAATGATCTGAGAAGGAAGTGGGGAGAGCATGGAAAATGTAGCAATCACATGTTTGACCCTCTCTTAAAAACTACTGTGTTCTCTTGAGCAAGTCACTTCACCTCTTGCTCTGTCTGTGCCAGGAAATATTTGTGAAGTGTTCGCTGTTGCTACTACTGATTCAGCTCCAACAGGAATGGTAATGGCAGAAGCCCTGGTGAACAGACGAAGCTCTGGGGCTGCTGGCATTTTAATTGTCACCAACCTTGGTCATTGCAGGTCTGCTTAAAATCCCAGCACCCTCTGGCACCTTGCAGGTCCTCCCATAACTAGAGCCTAAAGGTGGGAAGCGATTGCAAAATCAGAGATGTGGGGCTGGAAGGAACCTCAAGAGGTCAGCCAGTCCAGCTCCCTGTGCTGAGGCAGGTCCCAGTAAACCAGGACCATTGCTGACAGGTGCTTGTCCAAGCTGTTCCAGTGACTGGGTTTCATAGCCTCCCTAGGTAACCTGTGCTAGCGTTTAACTATCCCTAGAGTTTAGATTTTTTTCCTAATGTCTAATCTTGTACTGCAAACAGCCAATCGCTATTTGTCCTACACTGAGCAGACATAGATAACTAGATTTGAAGACTTATAATGCCTCCCTCAGTCTTCTCTTCTCTAGACTAAACATGCCTATTTCTTTCAATCTTTCCAAACCTCTTATTTTCATTGCTCTTCTCTAGACTCTCTCTCTCCAGTTTGTTCACATCTTTCTTAATGTGTGCCACCCAGAATTGGACACACTACTCCAGCTCAGGCCTCGCCAGTGCGAGTGGAGCAGAATGATTGCCTTCCATGTCTTAGATCTGATGTTCCTGTTAATAGATGTGACATTTGAGTTTTGCACATCATAGTCTATCACAAATATAAGCCAGCAATAACCTCCAGATCCTCTTCTGCAGTACTGCTGCCTGGATAATTATTCCCAAATTTGTAGTTGTGCATTTGATTTTTCCTTCTTAAGTGCATTACTTAGCACTTGTCTTTACTGAATTTCATCTTGTTGATTTCCGACCAGTGCTCCAATTTATCAAGATCATTCTGAATTCTAATCCTGTCTTCCAAAGTGCTTGCGACCACTCACAGAGTGGTGTCTGCAGATTTTATAAGCATACTCTCCATTCCATCATCCAAGCTATTAATGAAATTTAATAGCATTGGTCCCAACACACTCCTGTGGGACCTCACTTGATATATCCTCCCAGTTTGACAGTGAACCATTGGTTGCTCTTTAAGTACAGTCTTTGAATCAGTTGTGCAACCACCTTTCGGTAATTTTATCTAGCCCACATTTCCCTACCTCGCTTACAGTGTTAAATGTAAAAGCATAACTAACCCACAATACTGCATACATCTCCTGTGGGCAAGATAAATTTAGTGAGAGCACCTTTGACACTAAGCAGTAAAAACGAAAAACGTGTACTGGCCTAGTGCATGCAATCCTGTCTCCTCAAGCAGCTGGTCCCACTGACTGTACCATATTATCTCTCAATCTTCATTTCTTTCCATGAATCAAGCAATAGAAGCCAGTGGCTTTGGGGTTAAAGGTCCCAGGCTTGATTGACCTTCACAAATGCAAGTAAGGACTCTTCCCCCTCCAAGCCTAGCCCCTTTATGCAGCTGGACCTGCATAAACTTACTGGAAAGGCCACTTAGCCAAGGGAGGAGTTTCCTGGCACAGGCACTGCCGTACCAGCCTTAAGCAAACGTTGCAGGTTTTGATATAGGGTAGCGGTGTCCAATACGTTCACCACTAGCCACGTGTGGCGAATAGACTATTGAATGGTGGCTAATGCATGAGCATGTGTGGGTCTGTGAATCTACTTTTTCTGCAGTAAATTTTATGATATCCAAGTACAGATCAAATATTATGGATGAAAATCTGGAGGCTGAGTTAAGATGCGCAGTCAGTATGAATTATAGACCAGATTTCAGGGTTGTGGTACAAGAAAAAGAATAATTTGAAATGTCATTTGTGGTATGTTTTTTTTTAATCCTTTTTATAATGTGGCAAATAAGAAAAATTCAAAACCACAAGTGTGGTTCGCATCGAATTTCTATTGGACGCTGCTGATATAGGGTGTGCTAGGATGAGCTCAGAGGCACAGGCACATGGTGATGCTTGCACCAGGGACTGCACTGGCCCCCAGAATTCAAGGGCTCAGAGGAGGTGTGAAACCTCCCTCTTCTCCTTAAGCCAGGTGGCACACAATCATACCTATGTTTGTATGTTTCTACACCTGAGACCGCTCCTGCAGGGTTACAGTGTTTTAACACAGGGACTTTTCAGAGCAGCAGCAGCTTATTTTAGGAGAAGGTTATTGAAACCATTTCCCCTTCCAGGGCCGTGTAGTCAAACTCGCACAACTAGGCCACTCAGAATTGGAAATGTGAATCGGAAAGTTTCCCACTGCGGGTACATATATTCACTGCAATGCAATGTAGCTATTTGCTAGTCAGGCTGCAGACTAGTTTTTAATGGGTATTGCCCCTTGAAGAGTTCCTTTTTGTTAAATAAATAAACCACATCTGTGCGCCGAAAGCTTTCCCCCCTGCTGAGATGGGCACTAGCTTTCTTATGAAGCCAAATACAGATTGCATCAGAACTAAAGACAGTGGCCCAGATTCTAACTTTGCATGTGTAGGTGGAGATGCACCTTTCTGCTTCCCAAATTAAATACGTTCCTTAAAAAAAAGCTTGTTAAGAAGTATAGCAATCTATATAAAGGCTGCAGTAAAATCATTTCTATAAAACCAATACGCAAGCAGTACATGTTTGCTGCCAAGCAAAAACATCCGTATGCAGAGAAGCATGTTGTCTGTCACCATCTGTAAAATAGTTGCCTAACTCACCATGATATTGAAGCTTGACTGTCAAGTGCTAACTTCCACTTTAAAAAAACAACAAAAAACAAGGAGGCCTTGTGGCACTATAGAGGCTAACAAATTTATTTGGGCGTTAGTCTCTAAGGTGCCACAAAGACTTCCTGTTTTTGTGCTGATACAGACTGACACGGCTATCCCTCTGAAACGTTCAGTTGTGTGTGTTAGTCTGAGGTGTCTCTTGCTATTCTCCCCTAGTTTGCTTGGAAATAGGTCCACTGTTGTGAGACAGTCTGAGTTGGAAAAGCATCTCACCCCCCCTCCCCCTTCCCCAGCTGTGACCTGTTTGCTTCATCACTGCTTCCTTGGTGGTCATTAAACGCTGCATGGAGTGGGCTGGCGGGCTCAGATTTTCCCTGCAGAGGGATTCTGTCCTGAAGCTGTCCAATTGACTTTACACTGAGAGGGGGTGTGGCTATGGGGAGCTGCCTGTTGGAGGCTGGAGCTGGCTTTTGGTTAGATTTATGAAAATCTCTTTTTCCTTTCGGTAGTGGAGTGGGGGGTTTCTGATGTCCGAGGACAATGGTATGTTTGGGGTTGTTGCTTGTTTTTTTTTACACTGGTTTCAGGCTATTTTGAGTGTGATTATGTTGATCAGCATTCATTACGTTGTCCGATTGCTGACTGACCTGTGCCAAGCTGCTAGTCTGTACAGTGAAGTGCGACAGGATGAGGAGATGCTTCAGAAACAGGAAAGTGTTTTAAAAAAACCCACTAAGATTAAAAGTGATTAAAACCTGCTGCGTGTGAATATTACAATGCAGCTGCACAATAGCAAGAGCCCTGCCATGGGAAATGAAATGGGTTCTTCACAAGCTAGTTTCCAAGCTTTACAACGTATTCAATTCTCAGTGCACTGCTGGCACACTTCATTTTTTATTTTTGAGTGACTTGTCCAGCTGCAGCCTGGCTCTCCAGTTCCTGGTGGAATAAGGAGGGGAAAAAAAGTCCGTTCTCATTTGTCTGCAGTCGACTCTTTTTGAAAATAGCGCTTTATAGACCGAGCCCCACAGCACCCTGTGAACTGGGAAGGGGCTTGCCCACGGTTGTGCCCCATGCCAGTGGCAGAGCTTATTATAGAATGCAGAAGCCTGGACCCTGGCCTCTTCTCTAGCAACTGCTCTCTCCTCACTTGTTCTGGGGTGGTGTCTTTCAAAGGCACAGTGACAGTCAGTTGTGTGCTGTGATGCCCGTGGGCAAGAGTCCATCCATAACAAGCCATGTGTGCTTTCCCACTAGTGCAATATCAGCTGAGTACAAAGCAACCAAGAGGCTAAAACAGCGACGTGGGGAGCTGGGCTGGCAGATTGTCCCATTGTGCTGTTGCATGATGCTTCCGAAAGGAGGTGGCAGGTCAGCGTTGGTCTCCCAGCAGACGTGCTGCTGTTTTGGCTAATGCATCCAGGAAACTTACTCTGAAGTTAAGCTTGTCTGGTGAGCAGGAATGAAAATCTGTCTGGACTGGGTTGTGTTTTGCTGCTTGCACAGTAGGATTATTCCTAGCCTTGGAGCTGGCCTTAAGGGAGCACTCTGTGTTGCCAGGCAGGAAAATTGATACCATCGTAGCACCTATTTCCTTGCTCATTGGGAGCAGAGTGGAGCAGCATTCACTGTTTGGGGGGTTTTGCACAGTTGTAGTTTACACTAATAGCCTTGCAGCTAACCCTGGCTTCACAGTCTGCTGACCCCAGTGCTGGTTTCAAACTGGGTTTTAGCTGCATCAGTCCAAGTCACTTTTTACACCAGAGCACCATGTCTATGCTCGGGGTTTGCAGTAATGCAGTTAGTTGCACCTAGAGTAGACCAGGTCTGGGATGCAGAATGGCAACTATAGAAAAGTGGGGAGGTACAGAGAGAGGCAGGGGAGCCCGAAAGGAATTTTAAAAAACCCTTCTGCGCACTTTAGATGCATCTTGATTTTAAATCCACTTCTGGTCCCCAGCCCAAGTCACTGCCCAAGCACACTGGCAATTCCTCAGCCCTGGCAAATCTATTTTAAAAACCACGTGAATTAAAATGTGCAAATGTATCGTGGAAATCCTGGAGAAGCTGAAATCGATCGGTCGTCACCTTTTGGTTTAATGCAAAAGCTTTTACTGGTGGACAGCGATTTTAAATCGACTGGGATTTTGTAGCACACCAATTCTTTCTGGTTTCACTGGCATAGTGGCCGCAGTGTCATCGTACCCTCAGACTAAACACTCCCTGGGTTCTCTGCACCGTCTGCTGCCCTAAAAGCAACAGCCAGGGTACATGATCAACCACACTACAGCACTGTTTGGGAGGTATTTGTTTGACATCCCGGTGGATGACAGCTGGTGGAGAGTGCCT
This sequence comes from Sternotherus odoratus, assembly GCA_032164245.1. Classification (NCBI taxonomy): domain Eukaryota; kingdom Metazoa; phylum Chordata; order Testudines; family Kinosternidae; genus Sternotherus; species Sternotherus odoratus. The sequence continues at coordinate 82,172,418 of JAVMKO010000009.1, read as the reverse complement.
GGTCTGTTACCAAGGAGAAAGGGCAAGTGGCTGGTGACCCATAAACACTGTGGGGCCTGGCTGTGTTTGTCTGAGCTAACTGATTACAGCCCAGTCTCTAACCTGCCTTCAGGAAGATGGGGATATGCCATGTGTACTGGGGTATGCCAGTGTTGGTCTTAGTGACCGCCACAGGGCAATGGAGAGAGGCAGAGCTGATGCCAATATTACTTGGTCTATCAATAAATGGCCAAATGCCTTCATGCCCTTTTGGAATCTAGGCAGGAACCAGAGAACAGAGGGTGGTGGACCACTCTTGGGGAATGTCCTAATGGATGGATCCTATTGGACTTCATCTTGTTTAGCATGTCTGAGCTAGGGAGAGGGAGGCACTCAGGTGTTGGGATGCTGTATGCTAAGCGTGAAAGGAGAATTCCTGTAACTTCAGAAAATTATTTAAAGTTCATGACCTATTGGTATTTGTCCTTCCCATATATACCCCGTTTGACTTGCCTTTCACCTGCTGGGCCGTTGATAGCCAGAACCGCCAGGCCATCTAAAAGGTGTGAATCGAGCTCTCTTTTTAGAGAGAGGAGCCCTGTCAAATGCGGAGCCTGCTGAAGAGGAGCTGAGACGATTGCAGTGATGTCTCGATTAACATACATATTACACTGCTGCTCTTTCTAAGGGTGAGCCAGACTGAAGTCACCAGGACATTTGTAGCACGAGTGATTTTTAAATCTCCGGAACAATAGTTCAGCATCCTCGTTAACTCTTCCGACTGTTTCCTCCAGTTATAGGGACTCCAGGGAACTGATCTTTGCCAGCAGTTTTCCCTGCTGAAGGACCCTCCTGTTTCTAATCCTTTGAAAGCTGCAGTAGCCCTTCTACACTTCCGGCTACGCTCTCACTGCTGGAGTTCAGATCGACTGAACAGGGCAGTTAGGAAACCAGACCATCAGCCCCAGGACCAGCCTTGCAGTGGAGGTAAGACTTGCATGGTGCTGTCTGGGGCAGATTGCTCAAGCTGCCAGACCTAGAGGTATTTCTGTGCCCTGGTCCACCAGAGATGGCCGCAGTGATAGAGAAGGTTGGCCAGTAGCGTCTTGTGTACCTGCTGCTTGGCTGTGCCCACTCTTACAGTGTCGTGTTTTTACCAGTGGGAGATCTTGATTAATGAAAGGCTGCAGCTGGTCCTATTAGGAGTGCGGGTCTCCAGGATGCCCACCATAAGGGTGAATGCCCCTGCTCCCAGGACGGGTCGGTCTGTGACTCAATAACCTACTTTGAGATAATCACATTGAAGCTACCCCGCCTTACGGCACTCCGCCACTAGACAATTGCCAATTTACGCCACTGGGGAAGCTGGCTTTAGAAAACTCTGTGTTAAGCAACCACTTTAAAGCATCGCCAAGGTTTCCAGTACAGTCTTGTGTGACTTTTGATTAGAAGCCCAGCCCTCTGCTAAGCAGCTGATTTCTGCCTAACCCTTACTGTTCTTCTTGTACCTATTCGAATGCAGAGTGCAGTGGTGATAGCACAAAGCCAGTGCGGGGAGCACAATCCAAACCAACGAACAGTTTGAGGCAGAGTGAGCAGAGGCCCTGCTATTGTCTTGGGAAGATCCCCTCTAGCTTTCTGACCAGCATATCTGGACCACCCAAGAAAAGCCTTTCCTCACAAGATCCAGCCCAAACCCAGTGCAAACTGGATTAAGACTCTAGGGGTTGGATTTTCCCATGTGTGGTCATCTAACAAGCACGAGGTGGGTGAACAGTTACTAACCTGGTCTGGTAGTATTCTACCTCCCACTTCGTACTGTAACGAAACCACTTAAAGGACAAGGGCCAATCAGGCCACAGGGCATTAGTGCCATCGGGCTAGCGTGCAGGGCCTACAAGCAGCAAAGCTCTCATCTCCGTTCCTCACTGAGTGTCTCCGAGTCAAGGAACTCCCAATAAGACGTCCGGCACCCGCCTCAGCGGAGACTCGGGCCGGGCAGCAGCTCTGTCATGTGAGCCTGCCTTTGGCAGAGGCACTGGGAGTTGAGCTCGTCTGGAATTTGCTCTTCCTATTGCTTCATCGCTTGTTGTGTAAGCCTGGTAGTTGCCCGAGTTTCTGTGGCTATTTCGAAATTCCAGTAACGCCCCTTCCATTGTCTGTCTGCACAGATTAAAAGGGACAGAGCTGTGGCCTGGGGTCAGCTGGCAAACCCAGAAGTTGGCCGCACACAGCCAATTTGGATATAGTCCGTCAAAAAGCTTGGCTGGGACTAAGAATGTGTTTGAACCTGGCCTCCTGTAAAATTCCCAACGGCCGAGTCTTTACTACATGGGTTTGAAGTGGACGTTTCCAACTCCATTTCAGACCCGCCTTTGAGCCAGTGCTGTCAAGGCGGGTGGGCTCCGTGGAGATTGCTGGCACAATGGTGGGAACTGCAGCTAGGATTATGCTGCGGTGTTTAAAAAGTTAGTAACTGTATGTTACTTTAGTGCCCTCACAGCCCAGATGGATTCTGCTCTGCAGGCAGCGCTGGCCAAGAGAAAGCGTGTGCAGGAATGTAGCATGAAAAATCCCTTTCCAACCCCCCCAGAGTGACCCCCTGCCCCTCAGGAAAAGTACAATGGCTCTAAGAAATGGAAATACTGATTTACAGAGGCATGAGAGGAGAAATATAGGGGGAGCGGGAAGACAGGCTGATCCAGACCAAGGCCCCAGTGGCAGCACAGTCGGAAAGGGCAGACAGCACTGTGTCTGCAAACAGAGTTCAGGGGTCCTGAGCAAAGTTTAGTCCAGGGGTGAGTCTAGGGTGCTCTGGTCATGTTTGGCGCCAGTGAACTTCCCCCAACAAGCCCCTCCGGTGCTCTCTGCAAAGCCACACAGAGCAACCACCTCCCCACTTAACTAGCGAGTAGCCTCCCTCCTTCTTCCCAAGGCAGAGTCGCAAGCCCCAGTACTCCCGACCCTGTGCAGCACTAATGCTGGGTCCAGCTCTGGCCTGTCCTTTGCGAGCGACTCCTCCCTGGCACAGGGCTCCTCCTGGCTCCTGTCCTGGGGTGTCACCAAACCGCCACCTTGCCCTTCCCAGCAGGTTCTCTGCTGCTTCACTTTGTCAGGGCCTGCAGGCTGCCGCCCTTCTTTCTCTGGAGGTCCAGACCCCCTCCCGCCTGGAGTTTCCCTCCTTTCTCTCACTACCTCCTCCCTCCTTAGGAAAAAGATTTAAAGGGGCCATGCTCTCTAAACCCCAAAGGGAGCACTAAAGTGCTCTCTAAACCCTCTTGTCCTGTGGGGGTCTGGGGATGGACATCTCAGACTCTGCTGAGATGGGGGGGGGGGGGGAGAGAGATTGTCCTTTCCCCGTGCTTTTAAAGTTGTCCTGTTAGTCTCCCGATTAAACAACTGTACTTTGTCCAATCTGTAACCAGGCATCTGCTGTGTCTAACAGAAGTCAGGTAGTATTTCTAGGCCTTCCGCTGTCCTGGACGTTTAATTAGTCAACTCTCATTGTCCTTTCTTGGGTGGAGGAAGGATTAAGCTCCCAGTACAGGAAAATGAATTAACTTGGTGAGGTTTTTGGGATTTAGCTTTTCTTTCCTTCTAGCTTTTTAAAATGTTGTAGCCGTGACTAAAAGAGTATAGGAGTGTAGCAGACCAGAGAAGTGTGTTAAGTGAGTAAGGATGGGAGCCTGTCTTCGTCTTCCCCTGCTCACCTCCTGGGTGATTTGAGAGGCTTCAGCATGAACTGCAAGGCAAAGTAACATGGGGCCTGAGGGCTGCATCATAATGCAGGGAGCAGGTACAGGTTTTCTGAGTGTTTTAACATTCAAAATATCTGACCCCCACTTTCCCGACTGCTCCTCTGGGATCACTAGGCAGCCGTAATGTGAACTGCTGCTCTCCCTGCCCACTTGAAGCCTGGGGGGAGAAAAACATGCCTGTGTTCCAGCAATGCAAGGGTGAAGCTGCACTGTGGTTGGCAGGGGTAAGGCATTCTTAGCTGCTGTTTTCTAAGGCTGAACTGCCCCTCAAGGGGGCAAACCTACAACCACCAAAAAGGGCAAACAAATTCTCTGCAGGGTGGAAGCCCTGAGAGACTGTAAGCTGTGGGATAATGGTGAGGTCCGTGGCTGAAGTACTAGTTCAGAGGCATGAGTTGTAGGGTTCTTTCCTCACAGATCTGGAGACAGGGCAGTGAAATGAATGCTGGAATGGGCTGAATTTGAATGGCCCTTCCAACAGGCACAAAGAGATAAAAACAGTGCAGGAGCACTTCATAGTGAGAAGTCATTTGTGTCACCTGCTTATATCAGGGTGGTAGCCGTGTTAGTCTGGAATAGCAGAGTTAACAAAGTCCTGTGGCACCTTAAAGACTAACTATAAAGTTTTGAAGCATGAGCTTTCGTGGGCTAATACCCACTTCGTCGGAGCCTGCATCCGACGAAGTGGGTATTAGCCCACGAAAGCTCATGCTTCAAAACTTTATAGTTAGTCTTTAAGGTGCCACAGGACTTTGTTAAACCTGCTTATATGTAAATAGTCCCATATCCAGTGTTAAATCTTTGGTAGGAGTCTAACACCATCTCACAGAGATCTACACACTGCTCCAGGAAAATGGAATACAGCTGGAGGGGGTGGGGGGAGAAGCACATACCTAGCACTAAAAATAAAGCCACAACAATTAATCTCCGGTTGTCTTGTTTTCCCGCACTAAAGTGACGTTTCCAGCTTTGTTACACTACAAACTTCTCCAGAGACACTAATCAGTCTCAGTTATGATTACCAGAGCTGGAACCAAAAGAAGTTTGTCATTAGTGGCTATTTTAGACATGTAAGTGTTCAGGCCTCTTTGACCTATCTTTGAGAAAAAACTCTTCTGCCTGCTGTGGTCTATGGAACACACACACCATAACAACCTGTACCAGAGGAGTGGGGGTATGAATTGGGAAACCATTGCCCAGGTCCCATCAATATTTGATGGAACAGTTGATTGACAGCATCACATTTTAAATCCAAAATCACCTGTGGACCTACATTAAATAGTAGAGGGAAAGCCAATGCAGCAGCACAGCTGCTAATCTGGATCCAAATTGCAGCCAAAAGACTAGAAATGCTAATTAGTGGCCCATCTTTAAGGGATTAAGCTTTTGCAGTATTTAATAAAGCATGCTGCTTGAGCAGAAATATGCCATGTACACTAGCCAAGTAGATACAAAGGGTAAAGGCACTGAAAAGTATTTGGAGGAGCTGGGGAACTCTTTCTATTTGGGCCACTCAAAGTTGATGGTGCAACATGTTTTTGCTTCCTTGCCACTTTGAGAACAGAACATGATCTACAGCAACTTAAATGTGTGACTGCCTCAGGAATAAGTGCAGCATAGCTAGTTGCCAGAGCAAATCCACAGCAAGGCAGTGCCCCCTCTTATGAATACTGTACTAAGGACTCTTTTTACCTAAGGTGCTAAATGCAGATGGGATTTAATAGAGTGAAGAGTATAGTAAACAAAGATAAACTGATCTCTATTGCAACTATGGTTAAAGCTGTAGTTAAGCAAATTGAAATATTTTTCTTTTCTAATTTTACAGCCTCCAACTATGTATTGAATGGGATGAGTTAGATGTGACTACGTAGTTTAAGGCCAGAGATAAACACTGGTCATAGGAAGCAGGGGTGGGACTTTCCTCAGTAGCTCAGACACCAAGGAGACAAGATCTTGAGCATACATGCCTTCCAATGAGCTTGCTCATCATTTAAATATAGTATCAATTCATGTGTGAAGAGACTTTACTCATAATAAATGTATATGACTCAGGCTGTTGAGATAGACTAGGAATGTTGAAGGCAGCCAGATAATGCAGGGCAAGGATTTAGTAATCCTAAAAGCTTGTTTAGCCACAAGGATGTTGAGTTGCTCTGATTCTCTTTTTATGTATCTGACACATTAATGGACAAGTGTCATGCAAGAATTTCACTGCAACGATGCTACAGGCAAAGTAAGGTTATTAATTTATTTAGAACGATTACCTGGACAATTTCTTGATAACCCTCACTCACCTTGCTAGGACAAGGTGCAGGACAGTTGGGAGAAAAATCACCACCAAAAGCTTTGTAAAGATACCTGTTCTTTATTGGACATTGCAAGATAAGAAAAAATAATTTGTACAGCTTTGTGATATAACCAGTGTTAATAAAGAGTAAAGCTACTCTTCATGTGGTTAACAGGCCAAATGTAGCCACCAACGTGCTTTGCAGCTCTCAAACTATGCAACATCGAGGGCTTGAGAAACAAACATTTTCTCCGAGCAGGACTCCAGACTTCACGTTATAACACATTTTGCACTGAGTGGGCCTTACACTAGCATAAACGTGGTTTCCCTAGATATTAAAAGGTGAGCAGTCCTGCTCTACGAGACATTATTTAAACGGTACACTGCCAAACACAATTGAAGTATCAGTCTGTTAGGCTGGTTACATAGGTCTTGCCTTTTCTTCATCTCTTCTGTCATTAATCCAATGGCATGAGAACTCATTCCATCGCTCATACCACTTTTGCTCCTCCAGAGCTACCAATAGTCATGCTGGCTTAGGCATAAGTCTGCATCCATTTCTTCCACGTACCCTGCCAAGGCAAAAAACAATCCTCTCCTTGGACACCAGTGCTGTACTTGACAATGGAAGTTTTAAGTTGAAAGGGGCAGCGTGAGGCCTTTAGTGATAGCAGCCATCAGTTAATTGAGCTTATCTGTGACTCTCCGGGAAGGAGAGCCAATGCACTTTGGGAAATAGTTCAGTGGGTACGATATTAACATTTAAATGATCAGAATAACCATTCTGGATATTTAACCAAGCCAAAGAACCTTCAAGTGAAAATCTTAAACTACTCAGAGCAACCATCCATGCTGCTGCTCTAACCCATGGCGTCCTGGGCAATAGGATGGGTCAGCAGAAGGTGCTTAGTTTTCCATGGTGTTTTCCTACACTTTTTGCCTTTGAACTTTCAGATTGTTGGGTTGAATAAAATAGATTTTTAAAAATAATATTGTAGCATTCCCTCTTTTCACAGAATACTCATTGCAATAAAAACGTATTTGCCTTTTCTTAAGGATAGGAATAGTTTTAAATGAAAAAAAATCAACCGCAACATTGTTTAATATATGAAGGTTCAAAGATGTTTCACAGCATAATTGTAGCAATAACTTACACTCCATTGCCAAGTCACAATTCAGTCATTTTCATTAGCAGTGTACAAAGAAGGTCCTTAGTTATATATATATTTATATATTTTATAAAGTCTGGAAGATCAATATAAATACTGCTCCAGAAATTTTAAAAAAAGTGTTTACATCCCCAACTCCAATATTACATCTCAGTGTCCTGTTCTATTATAATCTGTAAAAATCTTAACGGCGCAGAGGTTCAAGTTTTCGTAACTTCAGTGATGCGCTGGATGACAAAGCATCTTGGTTTGAAGAAGAATTCACTATATCTGGAGACTGGAACAATACTTTACCACGATGATTAAATACATAAAAAGATGGATGGTTCCTTAATGTGTCAAATGTCCTTAAAATAAACATGAAAAATGAAATTAATGTGGCTTTAGAATGATTATTTGACAAATTTCACTGCATGCATCCGACGAAGTGGGTATTAGCCCACGAAAGCTTATGCTTCGATACTTTTGTTAGTCTTTAAGGTGCCATAGGCCTCTTTGTTGCTTCATTTGACAAAAGTAACTCTTGGAAATAACAGATTTTTACAAACAGATAGAAAAATAAGTAAGCGCTGTTACCAAATGGCAGGGGTGCCAAGCCTCTATATCTTACCCAAATTTCCTATGCCATAACAAACATTATGAATGTTAAAGCCAAGATGCTCGTGTTACGGAGATATAGATATGCTGATTGTTTGATATACAGAGAACACCCACATCATTAATAAACTTTACTCTTCCTTATGTACAAGTAGTGTTGTTAACCCACAAAACACCCAAATTCCTCCTCCCTTTGACCTGGTCTCAGCCAACATCCATATTCATGCTTCAGTGCTAGTAATGCTAAGCACCCTTATTTCTCACACGTTTCTTAGCACTTCAAATTCAGGTCCCCTTGTACTGCCATCTTTCATGGATTTACTTAAGTCCCATATTATTCAGACTACTCTCTAGAGGAAAAGGTTTTCTGCCCATCTGATTTCCTATCCAGCTCAAAATTCAATTCGAAACCCTTCACAGATTTCAGGTACAATTCTACCTATAACAATTCATCACTTCTGTAGCATTTAACTAATTCGGCATCAACACCCTTACGAGGGGGTATATGTTATCCCTATTTACTGATGTGAAAACTGAGGCAAAGATGGTTGGTGGTAAGAGCTTCTGCCTCCCAGGTTCCTGCTGAGACCACTGGACAGGAGTAACCTCCTATCTCCCTAGTCCTCACCTGCTCATACCACTGCTCCAACTCTGAGGTGGGTTTTTAGGAGGCTCAAGGAAGGGCAGAAAGTGCCCCAGTCAATGCTGTAGCCTCATCCTATCTAGAACACTACCTCCCACAGCCAGACTTTATGTGGTGGCTTCCTGGCTCTGCCTGTCCTTCCCAGCATCACATCTAGAGCATGTTGTTAAGAAGGCGTAAGCTAAAAAGGAGAACATTTCTGGGGCTGCTATTTCACAGGACATGCTGAGTTTATTAATAGAGCAACAGGAAAGTGTGTGTTAATGAACAGAAAGAACTCCAACATACTTATTTTTTAGTTCTGAAGTGGCATCCATGTCTTTAAATTCTCCTGCAATATGTACTATTCCATAACACGTAACTGCAAAGGCCAAGAGAGTTTGAAGAACTATCTGCAACGGAGAGAAAGAGACACCACACAGAGGTTGCTAAACAATATAAGAAAACCCTTGTACAAAATTCTCATATTTTATTCTGTTTTGCTCACTGCTGTCTTACACGTTCAACCAGAGATCTAGGAAACTGGGCAAATGATTTTATCCCCATTTTAGTGGGGGAAGGAAATCGAGGCACAAGAATTAAGTAGCCTGCCAAAGCTAGCACTGCTAGTCAATAGCAGAAGCAGGAACAGAAGGGGTATTTCCCGGCACCCATCCTGTACCCTCAACTAGATCAAGATGCCTTGCAGAGTTCTTCAGGTAGATTATTCCTCGTGGCAATCAGAATCACTGTTCTGTGTACTCAAATTACTGCTTTAACAGGAAGAATCTTGTACTCGGATGAATTTCGTAACCTCCATAGCACTGTCAACAAGGATGACAGCACGACCTTTTAAGTCCACTTCTGCACATCATTTTCTTATTGGTCAACCAAGAAAGTAAGATATAATTAAAATTAGAAATAAGAAAATTGAAATAAATGAAACAGGTTGTGCTAGGATAACAGCAGCACACAACAGTATTGAATAAACAAATGTCAGCCAACAAAAGCCAGAGGGAGGCAGATGTTTATGCTGCAGAGTATAGGAGACTTATGCAAGGACTTGCTAAGTTCTAACTAAGTACAGAAGCCATAGAATTCCTGGAGGAGACTTTTCACCAACAGTTCTAAAGAAGGAGAAGGAAGTCAGGGCTTATTCTGATTTGCAAACGCTCTTTGTAAGAGCTGTAACACATTACTGGACATTAGGACTGGCAGGTGAAACATTCTCAGGCAGAATGAGAACTTGAAAGATCGTATGATTAAAATTCAATTATTCAAATAGAAAACATGAACAGGAATGAAAGCAAGAGACCAAACTATATCATTAGTCATAAATCTTCCACACACAATAAAAATGTGTAAAATGTATAACTTACATCTATCGGCAATGTTTCATCTTCCTTTTCTGTTAATCTCATATAGGAACGATCTATAAAGTAAAGACATATGGGTAAGGGTTTTTGTTTTTTTTTTGGTAATAAGGAAAATCAATATAAATTCCAGGAGTGCTTAGGTTTCTATGTATTATGTCATGGACTATTAACTCCCAGTAACTCTGTCATTTTTAATCTCATTTCCACATTTGCTTCCCGACAGCATATCTGATCTTCCAAACCTGCCTTGATAAATAATTTCAGCAATAATTTAATCTCCTTTCTGCATAGGAGGGTGAAAGAGGCTGATGATGGAGCATGTATATGCAGGAAGAATTCTCTATGCATGCCAGATACTGCTATTCAAACTGTAGTACAGCCAGCACGTCACAAAGCTACTTCAGCAGAAAGCATTACAGTAAACCCTCGATTTAACGGACCTCGATTTAACGGACTTCGGATGCAACGGACAAAATTTCTGAGCAAGTCTGATGCATTCCTGATCCATTTCTGGCGGGCTGGCTGCCGGCTCCCGGCTGCCGCCCGGGTCCAGGCAGCAGGCGGGCTGGCTGCCGGCTCCCGGCTGCCGCCCGGGTCCAGGCAGCAGGCGGGCTGGCTCCCGGCTGCCGGCTGCCGGCTCCCGGCTGCCGGCTCCCGGCTGCCGGCTCCCGGCTCCCGGCTCCAGGCAGCAGGCGGGCTGGCTGCCGGCTCCCGGCTCCCGCCAGCAGGCGGGCTGGCTGACTGTTCCCGGCTGCTGCCCGGGTCCCAGCAGCCGGGACCCGGGCGGGCTGGCTGACGGTTCCTGGCTACCGCCGGGTCCCGGCAGCAGGTGGGCTGCGGAGCTGCTGCCCCGACCCTGTGGCGGGCGGGCTGCTGCTCCGACAGCTTTTTTTTTTTTTATTATTAAATAACAGACTTTTTGATTTAACGGACACCCCCTCGCCCGAATTAGTCCGTTAAATGGAGGTTTTACTGTAATGATCAATTTTATTGCAATATATATAGCCATTGTTCCCTATTGAACTTGTCTAAATTGATCATTACTAGTAAACTGAAGACCACGTTTCTGCACAGGACAATCTGCAATTGCTTTACTACTTCAGCAGCTGACATCTAAATTTAATAAATGCTTCCTTCTTGTACACCTTTAAGGCACTGTATATAATGTGTATATGAAATACTACTGCATTCTTCAAAAATGCGTTCACTTTCCAGGTGGGTTGGCTATAACCCATTGAGGTACTAGAACTGTGAGTAAAGAAGAATAGAGGAATTATTTGTAAATACTATGCTTACTAGCCTACTTCTACTGGCATCCACTAAGTCATAACAGGTGGAAATTTAGCTCATTACTGTTCATTATTTTTCATTCTAGTCAGAGGTGTGTGCTAGTGAAGAATGTTAAAAGCACATTTTGCATTACCTTAATCTATATATATAAAAGTCAAATGGTGTATGTGTGTGTGTGTGTATGCGTGCGTGTATGTATGCTGCCTTACTCCTTCCACACCGCTTGAGCTAGAGACTTGAAATTTGGTACAGTTATAGGCTTTGGGGTCCTAATCAGGGTAAGAGTAGAAAATTTTTCAAATCTCACCTCTGATGCCCCCCAGGGGTGAAATTCTTTAAAGCCCATTCACATCAGCTGGGCAGCAGGTTAACACCTGCTGTTCTCTGTGGCATAGTTATGATGTCCTAATACCCGCCTCCAACGGATCCCGCACTCTCAGCTCTCTGCCCCCTCCCCCCCTCCAATGGCCCCCCCACTCGCTCAGCTCTCTCCCCCCTCCAATGGACCCCGCACTCGCTCAGCTCTCCCCCCCCTCAGGTAAGAATCGAAAAATTTTAAAATCTCACACCCTCCCCCCACTCCACTGGCCCCCGCACTCGCTCAGCTCTCTCCCCCCTTACCCCCTCCGACAGACCCGAGCAACGCCGGGTATTTTTGCTAGTCTGTCATAAAATTCAGATAACTCTGGGATCTAAAGGATATTACCTTTTCCTAAATTATAATCATCCTCCTAAATGGTTTACTCCATCTTAGTCACTAGGAGACTTACACCAGGGCTGAATTTGATCCACTGTGTATTAAGAGTTGACATAATGTGGCCATCCTCTCTAGCATCTTCAAATACTCTTGGCAAAATGGTTCTCTTGCCACAGATTGGAAATGGCACTGTAGCAGTTGTGGTCAGATGCTGACTACTACTCCAAATGTATTGCAGCACCAAGGAACTAATGCAGCACTGACAAATAGTAGCATCAAGCTCCAATACCTCGCAAATCATTATGGTTAAATAGTGTTTGCTTCTAGCATGGACAGGTGGAAAGATACTCAACCTTTCACTCATATACTACTAGTTGTTGGCATATTCCCCTGTCTCCCAACCTCAATTCTGAGATGGTTTTAGCATCTGGTGTCTCAAAAACCCACTAGCATTGAAAACCAATATTTAAAGCAAAGTGAAAGCTTAGAATTACAAAGATAACCATAGATATTAATCAGAAATATGTAATATTCAGGTTTGCCACCTACCACAACTAAAACCATTTTGATCAGAATAACTGTTTTCAGGGAACAGTAATTTTTCCAAGCAAGAGTCCTGGATTAGTGATCAGAAAAAAATATTTGGATCTCTACATAAGTAAGCATTTTCGGAGAAATGATACTCTTATGAATGACATCTGTTAAATAAACATGTAAACTTCATTTATACACCGAAAAGAGATTTGCTACATTCTACAAATTCTTTTCCTACACAGAATATATTAAAAATGGACTCTAGCTGTAATCACAGCTCCGTGCTGTCTCTCTTCCCCCCTGCCCCGTTCTCCTTCCCTCGCCCCAGCCCACTGCTGGAAATGTTTCCCCAGATCTTCCCTTGAGCAAATGGCTTGAGGTCCAGTGATTCCTCAATAACCAGCTGGCCCTCTATTGCCCTCCTGACCTTTTAACCCCACTCCATCCCCGCCTGTCATCCCGACTCCCACGATCCCCCTGCTCCAGCTCCTGCCGGATCTCACCGACTCCACGTCTGCACCCAGATTTCACCCCCCCTCCAACCCCCCTTCACATCGCCTGGCCCCCTCCAAGCCACCCCCTGCTCTCCCCTCGACCCCCCCCCCGCATCCCCTGCTGCCCGCGCAGTGAGCGTGGGGGAGGGGACACGGGACTATAGGGGAAGGGGATACGACCCCCCCCCCCTTCCAGTCCTGCGACCTGCCCCCGCCCCGGGCAGCTGCCCCGCTCCCCCACCGCGGAGCCTCGCCCGCGGCATGGCCGCCCCGGGGTGTCCGCGCGGGGCCCCGCTCACTCACGCTGCGCAGCGGAGAAGGCGGCGTGGGCCAAGGCGAAGAGTCCGATCCCCACCAGCCCCTTCCACAGCGAGGCGGCCGCCATTGTCCCCCCAAGGGCCACGGACACCCTCCCCTCCTCAGCCCGGCCGGCCACCGCCAGGGGCGCCCGCAACGCGACCGGCGCACGGAGATGACATCACCGCTGAGAGGGCCGACAGTGATAGGAGGGAGGTGCAAGGTCATAGGTTGAGGGGCGGGGCCATATAGAGAGAGAGAGATGAGGGGATCGAGGTCATAGATCTAGGGGCGGAGCCTAGGGCGTTGCGCGAGCCGGGTTCGTGCTCTTGCGCATGCGCCTTTCTTGGCCGAGGCTGGTGGCGCTTGTGGCGGTGGCGCCATGAACGTGCTGGGGGGACCCGGCCCGCTGCCCCTGGCCGCCTTCCACCGCCCCGGGAACCGCTTCTCCCCGCCTCCCAACCAGCCGGGCCCGGCTGTCAGCCCCAGAGCGGCCTTCCCCACCCCGCAGCGCGCCCCTGACCGGGGCGGGGGGAGAGGTGGGGCCCCAAGTCGTTGGCGCCTGCGCAGAACAGGGGGCTGGACAGGGAGGCTGTGATGCAGGCACTGGGGATAATAGCCCTGAACCGCTTCTCCAGCTCCCAGGCTGAATTGCAACTTCCCTGGGCTGGGAACCTGCTGTGCGGTTGTTTTGTAAGGCGAGGAAGCAGCAGCCATGTGGGAGCTAATGCCCCAGGCAGGTTTTACCCCAACCCTTCTTATGTTCTTCTTATGTTCTTATGTAACCCACCCGGGTGGTTGTCCTACAAGCATTCATCTTCTCCCAATGCATGAGCATAAACCACCCCCACACCTATAGCCCCGTTTAATCACAGACACAACATATTCATGTGCAGTCATTTTTGAGCCTCCAGGTTGCTCCTAATTTCTATGCACAAACCAATGATCATTTGAGCACCTTCTCTCTCCTGTTTACTCAGGGGAGATGGTAGCACTTTGTCCTCCCTCGTTATTTTTGTTCTGATATTAAACAAAAAACAGACAGTTATGGGGGCTGATAAAGGACTATGGAAAAATTGTGAACAAGAAGTTTAAGATGGCTATGAAAGTGATGTGTTTCTGTGTTAAGAAATAGCCTGGCACTAAAAATGTCATTGCCTGTTTCCCTGACTTCTCTCATCATTCAGACTGACTGTCTTATGGGAAATAATTCTGAGCAAATCTTTTTTTTTAAAAAAACCACACACTTTTCAGAATTATATTTTCATCCTAATCACATTTGAAATGACTTATCAGAACTTCTTGGGGCTACCTTTTATTTCCCACTTGGATAAATGTATCATTGTAGTTACATGTCTGCTTTGCTGTCTCTGTATACATAGGCCCATTAAATCAACAGTTCTAGCTCTGCAGAGTGCAGGATATTAGGTTTGTAGTTTTTTCTCAAGAAACACTAATTAGAGTAGCTTGTCACTGAGGGGGTGAGGACAAGATCATTACATTTGTTCTCCCTGTTGTTTAAAAACCAACATATTGGAGCTAGGAAGTAGATAGAATTTTGTTGATTCTAATGGTCTAACAAGATGTGCCCTATAATAAAATGCAATGATTGCTTTTAATACTGTAAAGGTAGTTAAATTAATATTTACAACAAAAATAATATTTAAACAAGAATATATTATTGTACAATAGATTATTGTAATCTTTGTAGAATACATGATGGCGTGGGACACAGGTTTTGTCTGAGTTTGGGATGAGTGCGTACAAGGGGTGAAACTATGAGCAAATTATGCAGAACATAAAAAATGAGAGTTGATACAATTATTCTGCACCACATCATGCTCTACATGTCATGCATGTTCTAAAAACTACTTAAAGATTGTTTTAGAGAGTTTTTAATCCTTTGAATGGGACTTTCCTGTATCCCTCCATCTATATATCCTCAGGCTTTGTCTGCACTAGGAAATAGAACTATTTCAACAATCGGGGTAGCTATCCATTCCTCTGGTTCAGTGGACATCCATGGGGATAGTGTGTAGCCAGATAGCATTCTTTCTGTTCTTGATTAAATAGAATCTAGGGGATGTTGCAGTTAACAATGAATTAGAGCTGCTCTGGAGCTGCCCTTATTTTCTCTGAGAGCAGGGAGTGCCAGAATAAGGGGATCCACTTTTGCCTCTCTCTCTCTTCTTGTGCTTTGTGGAACTTGGGTGGGTCAGCAATTTAAGGTTCCTGTTTCTAGCCCTGCAGGGCTAATTTTTAAGATGTTACTAGTCCATAGCTGGATCTCACTCATGTTGAGTTTCTGGGATGGGGTAATTTTTGAGAAATCCACAGCTGGAGAAGGAGGAAACATTTACCTGGCAGATTAATTCGAAAAGAGCTGCTGAGGACAGAGTTTGGAATGATGCTATAAGGAAATTAGCAGTCAGAGAGCAAGTAAGGCAGGCAGAAATGTATGAAAATACCTTAAATCACAATAACTTCATGTGAGATGTATGTACCGGTATGCATGGATGTGTCTGTGCATTGGGCAACTGAAAGGAGAAAGATTTTTCACACCATTTGAAGTTTTTTTATTGGTTCATTTTTAGTTAATACTGTACCTGTTTAACTTCAGTTTCGAATGAATATTTGAGAGAAAGGATGGCTTTGTTAAGGATTCAGGACTCAGATCCCTTCAGTTAAGATGCTAGAATTTACCTTTCTGAGAAACACCTATCCCTTTCCAAATAGGGAGAAATGGACAGCCTGCTTAGTTGCCACCTTTGACTTTCCCTCCTATAGGGCCAGTGCTGTTGTGAGGGTTAAATCAGCATCTATCCTATGCTCCAAGGTACATAGCTCACCCAAAACTACCCTTGGGAGGAATCACACTAACTGCACTGCAGTCATGCCACTGTACACGGAAGTGTTTTAGATCCCACTGACCGACTGCCATTGTGTTGCTTGTGGAATCACCTTGAGTTTTGAAGCTGCAGAGCTTAGGAAATATTGGGGTGTTTTGGTGCACAGTAGAACCTCAGCCTTACAAAAACCAAAGTTAGAAACTGACAAGTCAACCACACACCGCACTTGGAACTGGAATTAGGCAATCAAGCAGCAGTACCGACCCCCCCAATACACTTATGGTGCTGTGTTAAACGTCAACTATCAAAAAATAAAGGGAAAGTGGCATTTTCCTTCTGCCTGGTACAATTTCAAAGTTGTATGAAGTCACTGGTCGGTTGTAAACTTGGAAGAGGCCTGTTCTGTTCCGAGCTGGGAACAAGCTCCGTTCCCCAGGGGGTTGTCATTGCGGGAGTCTCCTTTGACCCCGGGCCAGGCTCCGATGCGAGGGGGGTTTCCCGGCCCGGAGGGGGGTAGCTGGGAGACGGAGGGGGCTTAAGGGCCTCAATATCAGGTGGCCGCCCGCCAGCCCTGGGCACGGCTCCCCCGGCCCGGTGTGACCCAGGGCCCCCTGGCTCCCCCGCGGCGCGCCTCGGGGGGAGCAGCCCGCCCCGGATCGGCCCAGTCCGGCCCTCCGCCCCCTCTCCCCGCCCCGGCGCTGGCCCCGCCCCGGCGCCTGCGCCGAGTCCCGCTCGCCAGCCGGGCCCTGCGGACGGAGCCGGAGCCATGGCGCTGCGCGGCGGGGCCGAGCGCCGGCCCGGGCGGGGGCTGCTGCTGCTGCTGCTGCTGGCGGCGGGGCTGGGCGCGCGGGCCGGGGCGGCGGCGCGGGGGGAGGCCGCGGCCCGGCCCGGGGCCCTGGAGGAGGAGATCGTGTCCGAGAAGGCGGCGGAGGAGAGTCACCGGCAGGACAGCGCCAACCTCCTCATCTTCATCCTGCTCCTCACCCTCACCATCCTCACCATCTGGCTCTTCAAGCACCGCCGGGCGCGCTTCCTGCACGAGACCGGCCTGGCCATGATCTACGGTGAGGGGCGCCCGCCGCCCGGCAGCCAGCCCCGCCCCCGCGCGGCTGCCTAGCAACCGGCCCCCGACTCCCACCCCTCCGCTGCCGTCCAGCCCCCCTCATCTAGCACCCCCCCAGAAATCAATCCCCAGCCCCCCTCATCTAGCACTCCCCCAGAAATCAATCCCCAGCCCCCCTCATCTAGCACCCCCCCAGAAATCAATCCCCAGCCCCCCTCATCTAGCACCCACCCAGCACCCAACATCCAGCCCCCCTCATCTAGCACCCACCCAGCACCCAACATCCAGCCCCCCTCATCTAGCACCCCCCCAGAAATCAATCCCCAGCCCCCCTCATCTAGCACCCCCCCAGCACCCAACATCCAGCCCCCCTCATCTAGCACCCCCCCAGCACCCAACATCCAGCCCCCCTCATCTAGCACCCACCCAGCACCCAACATCCAGCCCCCCTCATCTAGCACCCACCCAGCACCCAACATCCAGCCCCCCTCATCTAGCACCCACCCAGCACCCAACATCCAGCCCCCCTCATCTAGCACCCCCCCAGAAATCAATCCCCAGCCCCCCTCATCTAGCACCTCCCCCAGAAATCAATCCCCAGCCCCCCTCATCTAGCACCCCCCCAGAAATCAATCCCCAGCCCCCCTCATCTAGCACCCCCCCAGAAATCAATCCCCAGCCCCCCTCATCTAGCACCCCCCCAGAAATCAATCCCCAGCCCCCCTCATCTAGCACCCACCCAGCACCCAACATCCAGCCCCCCTCATCTAGCACCCACCCAGCCCCCAGCCCCCCTCATCTAGCACCCATCCAGCACCCAGCATCCAGCCCCCCTCATCTAGCACCCGCCCAGCACCCAACATCCAGCCCCCCTCATCTAGCACCCGCCCAGCACCCAACATCCAGCCCCCCTCATCTAGCACCCGCCCAGCACCCAACATCCAGCCCCCCTCATCTAGCACCCACCTAGCAACTGGCCCCCGACTCCCACCCCTCAGCTGCCATCCATCCCCCCTCATCTAGCACCCCCCCAGAAATCAATCCCCAGCCCCCCCTCATCTAGCACCCACCCAGCAACCATCCAGCCCCCCCTCATCTAGCACCCACCCAGCAACCATCCAGCCCCCCTCATCTAGCACCCACCCAGCAACCAGACCCCCTCATTTAGCACCCACCCAACAACCATCCAGACCCCCTCATCTAGCACCCCCCCAGAAATCAATCCCCAGCCCCCCTCATCTAGCACCCACCCAGCACCCATCCCTGAGCTGTCACATGACTTTCAGCTGCCACTCAGCAACCAGTTGATAGCAGCCACCCTCCAGGCACACTTCCTGGATGAGACCATGTCTACAGTGAGATGCCCCCCCCCACCCCACCCCACCCCGAGCCATCCAGACCCACCCACTGAATTGCCACCCAACACCTCCCCATCCATCTGGCACCTGCTGCTGGGGCATGTTGACTGCACAAGATCTGCTTGGCAACAATCTCCCAGGACCCAAACGTCCTCTGAACCACTCAGCAAACAACCCCATCTGTCACCCACTGAGTCAGACCCATCCCCGCGCACGCTGCCTGCACGAGACCAGCCACCCACTGAGTCAGACCCCTCCATGCACTCTGCACCCAGCCCCCCCTCATCTATCGCCCCCCCTGCAACCCTATCACAGCACTTGCTGCATGGACTGGCCTGGCTGTTATCTGCAGTGATGTACTTTCTGCGTGAGACCTTGATCTATGGCGAGACTGACCAGGAAATGCCCATTTGGGGTCTCCCTCACTGAGCCACCAGCCTAGCACCCACTGGTGATGAGCCTCAGCACCCACTGCTGGGCACAATTCGTGCATAGGAAAGGTCTGGCCATGAGGGGTTGAACTAACTCTAACCTAGGGATTCATGACAGGCCTATGTAGTTGCAGAGGTGTGTCTTTAAAGGTTGCAAGAAAATGTATTTTAGCTAAGAGGTCTTGGGAATATTGAACGTGGGCTCTTCAGATGGGGCAGCTTGTTAAAAATGTTGAGTGTGACAACATATTTCACCTGGTTCTGACAGCTGAGTAAGGACGATGCAGTAGGCTCAGACGATGACAGACTTGCTCAGATCCTAGGCCGTGTTCTTTGCCTGGGAGGTATGTGTACAGCGTGTCACTTAGGGCATGTCTTCACTACCACTTTAAATCGATGTTAACGACGTTATGTCGAAGTAAACGTGTACCTGTCTTCACATACATGCCCTTAACGTCGATGTAAAGGGCCTTAAAGATCGATCTTGGCACTCCAGCCTAACCAGTGGCATAAGGCTAATCTCGACGTTCCAAGCTCGACTGTGGGCTAGTGAAGACGGAACCCGACATTAATAGCCTCCAGAGGCTGTCCCACAATGCTCCATTCTGACCGCTCTGGACTGCCTCACTACTGCTCCACTGTGACCGCTCTGCACTGCACTCTGAACTCGCTGCTCTGGCCAGGTAGATAAGACCCGGGAACATTTGAATGCCATTTCCTGTTTGGTCAGCGTGGCCAGCTCACCTGAACTGATCAGTCGCCATTCAGAGCAATCAGCACTAGCCGCCATGCAGAGCTCAGCATCACAGGAATCCATGATGAGCTCATCTACCCTGGAGACCAGCCAGAGGAGAAGAGCTCCAGCATGGTCCACTCGTGAGGTGCTGGATCTCATCGCTATCTGGGGAGAGGAATCCGTGATGTTGGAACTCCGCAACAACAAACGGAATGCCAACACCTACGGAAGAGTCTCCAAGGCCATGCTGGAAAGGGGCCACAACAGGGACACCACACAGTGCCGCGTGAAAATTAAGGAGCTGCGGCAATCTTTCCAGAAAGCCAAGGAGGCAAACGGGCGATCAGGGGGCGCGCCACGGACATGCAGGTTCTACAATGAACTAAATGCCATAATGGGGGGCGCCCCCACCACCATCGCGCCGGTGTGCGTGGACTCCACCGATGGGATCATCGTCAGGGAGGAGACTGATTCCGAGGAGGACGAGCATGAAGAAGAAAATCTCACAGAGCAGCAGGAGCCCAGCGGAGAACCCTTGTACCCAGAGAGCCAGGAGCTGTTTGTCACCCTGGAGCCAGTACCCTCCCAAGCCTCCCAGGGGGGTAAGTGTTTCTTTTTTAAGGGATTACATGACGCGTGATTTTGTAAAGGAAGCATTTATTAATGAGTAACTTGCCCTAAGGACTTAGCGTGCTTTCATTGCTGGTCAATTTCTACTCAAAGAGTTTGTCAATATACTCCGGGATTGACCATAAGTCCTCCGCGGACATTTCAATGAAGCTCTCCAGGAGGTAGCGATGAATCCAGCGCAGCAGATTTCTGGGGAGAGCTGCCTTATCTGGTCCCCCGTGATAGGACACCAACCCACGCCACGAAAGTAGTAGGTTGTCTGGTATCATTGAGCAGGCCAGCATTGCGGCGTATGGACCAGGACTTTGCATGGACTCAAGGAGCATGCGCTCCCTATCTCTCCGAGAAATTCTCAGCAAAGTGATGTCATTCAGGGTTGCCTGTTTGAGATACGGACTGCAATTAGTCGGGAGATAAAGAGTCCCAGCTGCAAAGTTCTCTTTTCTGCTGAGGACCGACGAACCGAGCACCCCCCCCCACGAACGCTGACCGCCGCCCCCCCCCCCCCCAGCCCGTAGCGTTAGCTGGCAGGGAATCCGAGCCGTCTGCACGCGGTCTGAAGAGCCCCAAAAAGACCTTAGCCCTTAGCGAGAGATTTTTTGGCATTTGCTTTGCAGTTTGCGGTTTCAGTGGGAGCCAGCCACGCGGTGGGGGGAAGGGGGCGGGGTTACTCTACAGTATGCAAGCGCCACTTTTAACTTACCATGGCCGGCTGCACGGTGATTTCAGAAGCCGTCTTGGGCTGAGGCACGCATATGTGTCTGAGATGCTCTGAATTTTCTGAGAGCTTGTCAGTCAGTTTTAGGTGTACAACATGACCTTGTACAGAAATCATATCAGGCCTCTGAATACTGAGGTTGCAAATGAAATACTACTCCCATTGTGTACCGTCCGAGACTGCCTCCTAACCTTGAATGTATCTGTCTCATAACTTTCAAACTTTCTTTTTCCCACACTTGCCCACAGATGAACAACAAGTATCTCACAACCCCCCTGCCTCCTCATCACGCCGTGCACCGCAGATAAGAAAGCGTAAAAAGAAAACGCGAACGCGCGATGAGATGTTTACTGAACTCGTGGAGAACTCGCGTGCTGAGGCAGCCCGCCAGACGGACTGGAGGGAAAGAATGATAGAGGCAAGGGATCGAGAGATTCAGGCAAGGGATCGAGAGATTCAGGCAAGGGATCAAGAGAGAGAGGAAAGGAAGCGAGAGAGAGAGGCAAGGGATCGAGAGAGAGAGGCAAGGAATCGAGAGAGGCAGGAATGGAGAGCCGCTGAACAAAAGAGGGTAGAACGTGAGGAAAGACGCATGGATGCTTTCCTCCGCATAATGGAGGACCAGAGCGACATGCTGCGATCTCTGGTGGAGCTGCAGCATGACCAAAGACCACCTCTGCAGCCCCTGTGTAACCACCTCCCCCCCTCCCCAACTCCCATAGCTTCCCCACCCAGACGCGGGTTGAGAACACGGGGGGGCAAGCTCCGTGGGCCGCTCCACTCTACCCCACAAGCCAGCAGAAGCAGCAGCAGCAGCAGCAGGCTGACATTCTCGGAAAACTTTTGAAAGCTGCTGAGTCTTGCCAACCCCTCCTCTCCACCCTTCCCACCCCCCCTCCTTTGCCCGCTCCTCCCCACTGCGACTCCAGGATCCCTCCAGGATACCAAGACAGTGATCCCCTGTATTTGTATTTCCGAGTAACCAATAAAGGAACCATGATTTTTCAAACAGTGATTTTATTTTCTCTGCAAGCATGGGGAGGGAGGAGGGAAAGCATGGGGAGGGGGGAGGGAAAGAGGGTTCAAGGGCAGCAGGCTTACAGCACAGCAAGGGAGCAGATTCTCAAACGCCATCTCGGGCACTGATAAAACTGTCTTTCAAGGCGTCCCTGAGGCGCAGGGCCTCACGGTGGGCTCTTTTACTTTCCCTGCTGTGTGGCTGCTCATAAGTAGCAGAAAGTAAATTTGCCTCTGCCTCCCAGCCCGCCATAAACGTTTCCCCCTTGCTCTCACAGATATTGTGGAGCACAGAGCAAGCAGCAATAACAATGGGGATATTTCTCTCGCGGATGTCTGAGCGTATCAGTAAGGAACGCCATCTCCCTTTCAAGCGGCCAAATGCACATTCTACGGCCATTCTGCACTTGCTCAGCCTGTAGTTGAACAGCTCCTGACCCCTGTCCAGGGCTCCTGTGTAGGGCTTCATAAGCCAGGGCATTAGGGGGTAGGCTGGGTCCCCAATGATCACGATCGGCATTTCGACCCCCCCCACGGAAATTTTCTGGTCGGGGAAGAAAGTGCCTTGCTGCAGCTGTCTAAAAACCCTAGAGTTCCTGAACACTCGAGCGTCATGAAGCTTTCCCGGCCACCCCACGTACAGGTCGGTGAAACGTCCCTTGTGGTCAACCACTGCTTGCATGACCATTGAGTAATATCCCTTCCGGTTTCTGTACTCGGCGGCCTCGTGGTCCGGTGCCAGGATAGGGATATGAGTCCCATCTATAGCCCCACCACAGTTAGGGAATCCCATGGCGGCAAAGCCATCTATTGTGGCTTGCAGGTTTCCGAGGTTTATAACCCGGTGTAGCAGCCGCTCGACGATTGCCCTGCTTACTTGCATCACAGCAAAGCCCACTGTAGACCTACCCACCCCAAACTGATTCGCGACTGACCGGTAGCTGTCTGGCGTTGCAAGCTTCCAGAGGGCTATCGCCACTCGCTTCTCCACTGTAAGGGCCGCTCTCATTTTGGTATTCCTGCGCTGGAGGGCCGGGGACAGCAAGTCACAAAGTTCCATGAAGGTGCCCTTTCGCATGCGGAAGTTTCTGAGCCACTGGGAGTCATCCCAGACCCGCAGCACTATGCGGTCCCACCAGTCTGTGCTTGTTTCCCTGGCCCAGAATCGGCGTTCGATGGCATGAGCCTGCCCCATTGCCACCATTTTTGACAGATTGTCAGTCGCCCTACTTGCAAAAACGGCAGTGTCCCTGTCGTCCCCGCTGTGCACGTCAGTGTCCCTGTCGTCCCCGCTGTGCACGTCCGTGTCCCTGTCGTCCCCGCTGTCCTCGTCCATCTCCTCCTCACTGTCATCGGGTTCCAGAAAGCGCGGTTCTCCCCGGATCGCATTCCTCCTCTGCAGACGGTGCAGCAGGAACTCAGCAACCGTGATCGAGGTCCTCACAACAGCCATTACTGCAGCCGTGGTGTCAGCGGGCTCCATGCTTGCAATGCTATGGCGTTAGTTCGGTGGGGAAAGGGCGCGAATTATGGGATGCCTACCCACAGGGCACCGCTTGTAATGGGGGTGGGCGGCGCGGAAAAAGGGCGCGAAATTTGGAAATGCCTACCCACAATGCTGCACTCGAAATGGTGCCTGCTGGGGGATCAGGGAACTGTGGGATAGGTACCCAGAGTGCAACGCATGTCATGTCGACGCCTGCAAAAGTTTTGCAGACAGACACTGTCGACTTGCTGTGCTTAGCTGTGCGTAGTGAAGACAGACAACATCGACTGTATGCCGTCGCGTTCACAAGATCGACATAAAGGAAATCGAACTAATGCTGTAGTGAAGACATACCCTTACTCGGTGTTAATAAGCTTTTTAAAAATAAATACATTATATATTGCATCATGTCAAGACTGGAGATCTTACATCTAATGTCCAAAAGGGATCACGCTGAAGTATTTATATAATTCCTGACCAACTGACACTTGGGGCAAAGAGGTTCCACCTATAGGCCCTAATCCTGCAACTTGTCTGATGTCCGCCTCTACAAATGTGGCCCTGTGCAGAGCTGTGCCTGGATGAATCTCAGAGCTTGTCATCAATGAAAGAGTGTGTCTGTGGAACCAAGATTTTACAAAGTGACTAGTGATTCTGGGTGCCCAACTTGGGGCACCAGAGTGGGTCCTGATTGTCATAAAGTGCTGAGCACCCTCCCACTGAAAATCCGCTTCCTTTAAGGGCACTCAAAATAACCAGTCACATTTTAAAATCTTGCCCTGGAACATTAGTGCTCTTTCTAACACAGAACTAAACTGTCCAAAGGGCAGGAGGACCAGAATTCCTTACCACTGCCTTCACTGCATTCTGTGATGCAGCTTGATGAGACCAGGGAAGTCTTAGGTGGCAGTGGATTTGTTACAATACAAGACTGTCTCATCAGGCAGTGAAATTTCAGGGTTCTAATCCTGGTTCTGTGGCTGGTTTATGCTCAGACTGTAGTTCAATCACAGCCTCTGTCAGTTTTCCATTTGCACTCTGGAGATAATACTTACCATGGGAGTGGGGTATTTGCACTGCACCTGGAAGACGTAAAGTACTCTGTTTGTTAAATAATGTTGTGAAAGCATTATTGCCCTCATCATTCTTCCCGCACTATCAGGGAAGAAGTCAAACAGCAACGAGTCACCCCTATCCTAGACTCATTTTTCCATGTCTTTTATATTCCAGTGTAATAAGGCTATTTCAGCCATTGTCAGATATGGAGCATGCCTCTAGGTTGGCCGCTCCATCTCTTGCCCTGGGGTTGCCAAAGAAATTCTTGTTTAGGTAGTCTGTTACTGGGTCTTCTTAAAATATGCCCCACATCTGACTCGCTCTTCTTTCATCCTTGTATTGTTGTAGGTAGTTTTGCCGTGCTAGGACCTGTTCATTGCTTATTCTATCAATCCATTTTACTTTTAATATTCTATGCGAACACCTACCTTGAAAGCTGTTTGATTTGTTTTAATAAATGCCATTGAAAGGAAACCAGTTAACGAGTAGCCGTGCAGAACGATTACCCCATAACAAATGGACTATCAAGAAGATACAGATGATCCCTTGTATGTAGCCGGAATGTGAATAAGAGAAAAGAGGCCCAGTTCTGGGTGTGAGGTGATGTAGGAATTGACCTTAGGGCTTGTCTTAGGGATTTTTGCACCAGTTCATCAGTGCTGCAGTTCTGTAAAGTGGGGCTTGCACCAGGACAGTGTACCTACATTTGGGGTTCAGAAATCCCAAATGTGGACAAACACTTGAGCTTTTAAAAGGAATTTAGGAGCACAAATCCCATTGAATTAAGGATGAGTGCTTGGCAGTTTGAGGGACATGCTTCAAAATCTCTTGGGTCACTTTGGAAATCTGTCCCATAGTGTTTGTCTTTGAGCAGATGAAACAGTTCTAGTTCACCTGTTAAGAGTACTTGCCATCCAGGTTGTAGTTCCACCTCTAAATACTTCTCTACAATGATGCGATCAAGTGGAAATAGGCATCATTATTTGAGGTATGAGGTGGCCTGTATAGAAACTCTACAGTGCAGGAAAATATCCTTCGCACCCCTTTATAGTATCATTGGATGGGTTCCAAAAAGCGTAATTACTACAAGGATGTATAACATGCTCTCTCTGATCCTGTTGTTTTTTTGAATGGAGTGTCACTCAAACTGAACAGCAATTGATTAGACTGTGTCTGGGATCTCTGAAAGTATTCACTGTATTTTGGGGTTGTAATGGATAGGTAGGATAAGACCAATGGGCTACACTATTTAGCTGAGTGATTTAAATTGTGCAGTTCCAAGCCTTGTCTAGATTAGAGTTAGAGTTAGCTCATTTGTTCTTAACTTGAGTTCTATATCCCCATTAAAACTAATCTGATGGATTGCGTCCATCCTCTATTGATAGGCGTGTATCTAGGATTTGTTCAGCCTCCTTGCGTCTACATTGTCACAGCATTCAACCATGTTAGACACCGTGATTTGTAGCAAGCATCCCTGAATTCCTGGATCCAGCTGATTTTGCAGGACTTTATGATAGAGCTTGTCTGTTTACGAGGGGATTGTGCAGGGAAGAGTCACTTGAATTAATTTCCACAGTCCATCCCTTCACCAGTTCCAGAAATCCATGGGGCCAGAAGGTAGCACTCCATCCCTGTTGTCTGCTTGTTAGTTTCCTTCCCTGTGTGTTGCTTGGAGCTTGGATTCCTGGGTTCAGCTGCAGTGAGAGGCAATCTCATACTCTCATTAGCTGTAGGAAGTGAGTTACCTGAGGAAGGTGCACTGTGTAGTTGCAGGTATTTCAGGACTCAGGAGCTGAACTGATGCAGTGGAGAGAGGCACATAATTACCTTGTTGTGCTTTTATCGTAGCTCTGGAAGACTGATTTGGATCAGCATTGGAATCTTGCCTTACTCTGGAGCGTCATGGGCATTAACATAATTGAGATGACATGACTGAACCCAAACAGCGGGATGGAGATGACATGACAGAATCAACACATTGAGGGGTATGGGAGTTTGGGCAGAGAGAGAGTTGAGCTAGAAGGAACAGTCAGGTTATAACTTCACCACAAATCTTAGCCTAGACAAGCCCTTACTAAGTATATATTTAGGACTGAAAAGTAGCCTCCAGTATTTAATATTGTAGCTAGTATTAAATGTCTTTTATTTCACTTTTCCTTTTGGTTGTTAGTTCTAATTGGCATCGCATGATTAGGTGCTTGTGACTGAGCATGTCAGGCTGGTAGCTATCGTACTGCAAATGTCCTCAGCAAAAACAAGTGGAAAACACTGTCCAAAAGTTGTGATTTTTATGCATTCAGCTTCTTGAGTGTTGATCCCCTATTTTATCATGAATTTTAAAACAAATGGAAGAAGGTTGCTTCCATCGATGTGCAAAAACTTGTGTAACCCACTGATGAGTATGTTACAGGATCCCCGATTCACACAGGATATGGATTAGTACAACCCCAGCAAGAGAAACTTGGTTCTTTAGCTCATGCTTTTCTTTCTGGAGATCCCTGATGTGTCGGCCAAGATGGCAATTACACCGTTTTTTCAGACTTCCTTTTGACTCCACTTGTCTCTTGAGGTCATCTTCTTTGTTCTACCATTACCCCATATCCCATCCCAGGGTTGCTCTCCCTTCATTTCTAGAGGATGAGCCGTGTAATTTCGATCCTAGACTAAACTGTAATGTTCTTTTTTTCCCATCTACACTTTTCTAAACTGATTTTAGAGAATCAATAGCAGAATGAATAACATCAAATACATACGTTTTCAGGGGTTGCGTAGGAAAACCGGGACCATTCTCTGCCTCTGTAGTTTTGGGGGAATACTGGAAATTTGCCTCCTCTGAAGACTGATCACAAGTGTGGAATTAGGAAAAATGAAGGCTAATCTCTTGAAGTTCTGTAGAGGCTGTTCAGACCCTGGTTGCTCAACAGCGGCTAGCTAAAAATGCACAAAGTAAACTACTTAAGCTTCATCTTTGCCTGTAAGTCCTCAGACTCTTATGGAAATTGGACTCAAATTCTGATGGATCAGAAATACTGAGTTTGGGTACTGTAAACCTGCTAAATAAACTCAGAGGAAGCCAGCACAGGTGTAGCATATGTTGGGTTGGATGGTATTGTGAAGAATTAGGTTTCTTAAGAATTATCAGCTAATTCCATTAGAAAGCACTGATATTTGATCTCTTTCAACTGCATCTCTTGCCAGCAAAACACAATGCTGGGGTTGAGCTTGTTCATATTTTCACTGTAAGTTATAATTTCTCTCAATGAATTTGTTTCTCTTTTATAAATTGTGCTGTAGGCTAAAGTCTGCAATAAAAGACGTAGGCCCAACAGTGAATTATTTCAGCACATTTGAAAATAGTATTTTGTGCTTCACACAGATGTTTAAAACAAAGGTCTCACAACCCAGGCATCACAACATTGAAGAGCATTAAAGCTTGTTCATAGACAGTACATGATCTTACTTTTAAATCCTAGCTCAGAAATATCCAGAAACACCTAAAAAGCCTATGAGGCTCCACTGTTCGTTGGAAAGGTAAATGTGATGAAAACAGTTCGCTTTAGCATCTTATTTCAAAATGTTCCAATTAATCTACCATGCTCGCCTTTAAACTTTCCATGCCCTTGCTTCTGTGCATCAGCAGGCTCCCACCATCAATCTCCAGGCCAGATTCAGGGAGAGGTTTCTATGTGTTACCAAACTAAAACATTAAACCGTCTCCGATTGTGGCATCACCAGAGTGGAGTTCCAAGTCAGCAATCTTTGTCTGAGATTTTATACTGTTCCCCAGCCATGGTAAGAAGTAGTAACCCATATACTGGACATGGTGCAGAGTGAGAACTGACTGTGTCTCTTTCACCAGCAGAAGTTGGTCCAATAAAAGATATTACTTCACCCACCTTGTCTCTCTGAAGTTTATTGCCATCTAGGGATTTATCCCTGGCGCTTCAAACTAATGCTGTCTTGTAGCCACCAGATTTCTATTGAGAGGATCAGTTACATCTTAAACCAATGCAAGGCAAGTGGGATTTTGCCTAGGTGTGTCCCATGTTTCAGTTTTCACCTTCAGTGTAACACTGGACCATTGTCACAACAGATCTGTTTTGGGCATGGCAACATTGTCCCTACCTAATAGTTAAATCTGAATGACAAATCTGCATTTAGGAGTGAGGATGTGTCACCCACTGGGTCAGATCCAGGGTTCTTGTGTTGATTTGTGTATGTGTATATTTTTTTGCATACTATTTAGTGATTCCGTTTATAGTGAGGGGACTTATTTTTGTTCTTTAACAAGCAAACATTATAGGTTTATCCAGTGCTTTCCCTCTCCTGCTTTCCATGGAATCAGACATTTATTTGGCAGGATATTTCAGGGAGCAACAAGTGTTGAGAAATTTTAACTTAGAAGCCAGTATTGTTAAGGTGCCCCTACATTGTTCGTATGTGCACAGCGTCATGTACAGATCTGTTTGAGTTGGACTGAAAGCTGGACTGCAAAGTGCAGAAAGGCACCTGCTAGCAAAGCAACTTGATCAAATGAAGCACTGCTTTGCAAAGATTAAAAGACATGGAACAGATGATGAAGAAAGACAAGAAATTCACAAAGCAGGTGTCCAGTGGAGGGTCTTATCAAGTTCTACCAGCTTAAAAATGTTAAAAATAATCACTGAATGAACCTCCTGGGTAGTATTAGGGAGATTGAGACAAGGTTGACTGTTATTCTTGCTGTTTCAAATATTCATGACAGTCCCAAAATCATCGTTCCAAGAAATTGCATCCACCGTGCATACCAAAAGGGGCTTAACATCCCATACATCAGTCCAGTCAGATTTCTCTTTGAACTCTCTAGTTGTTGTGTATATTTCAAAAATCTGGAGCAGGGCGAAAACCTACCAAGAACTTCTTTATTCTGGGAGCCCCTCTCATTAACTCTCTGTCACTTTGGTTTTTTGGGTTATGCTGGACCTTTCAGTGTAACATTAATACGGGTGAGTTTGCGCAATAAGTAGCTCTTTAAGATTGTCCTTATGCCAATAAAAAAAGTTGAAGACTCTTGTGTTCTTTGAGTGTTACATAAACAATGAGTGATTTTCTATATGAAAGGAATGCAGGGCACTGGTCTTATTCTATGGCAAATGTACCTCCCCTCCGCCCCTATGAATCAGCTGAGTCAATAACAACTCCTGAGCTGGCAGCAGCCATATGCTAGGTGCTTTCTGATCAGCTGGTTTGCAGTATTGTGGCTTTAGTGCACAGGCCTGCAATTTGTAGAATGCCCTTTATTTGCAATGCAGTCGACTGGCCAAGCAACGGAGTCTTAAACTCAACTCCACAGCATTCCTCTTCCTCATTTCTAGGTGCTACACTGCACTGAACACTTTCCTAATACGTTGGCAGGACTGATTTCCACCTAGAATTCTAGTAGTGATACTGCCCTTTTATAGCAACATAGAAGAGACCTTTTATCCTGGTTAGAAATCTTTCAGTCCCCTAAAGCTTTTATGGTGCCCTAACACTAATCCGTATGTGTTCCTCACATTCTAAAAAGAATGCATCCTGATCTCTGTGTATTTCCCCTCAGCAGTCTAAAGTATTTTATTCTTTTCTTTTATAGAAATGTTTATAGTTTGGGAAAGCATCCTAAGAAATGGGGCAGCTTCTGTGTATGAACTGTTTATACAAGGGAGTTTCCAGTCAGTGGGATGTATAGGATTTGTCTGCCCACATTTGAGGTAGCTGCATCCTAGGAAATGCTAATTCTGTCCACCCTCGAGAAGCAGTGTGCTACCAATATGATGCAGTGTGCAGGTCAGTGTGCTAGGAAGAAGTTCTGATGACTTTTTCTTTTTGAAGAGATTTGGGGTTTTATAGCTCTGAGAAGCTGGTAAGCCTCCAGCACAAATACAGAGCTTATCTTCTGCCTCTCCTGGTGGAATTGACATGGTTAATATTTACAGATGTTGCATGGCTAATGCTGCATCTTTATTTCCAGGTGTTCTGATGGGCGTCATCCTTCGATATGGAATTCACGTTCCCAGCGACGTTAATAATGTGACCTTAAGTTGCCAAGTGCAGACCAGTCCAGCTACTTTGTTAGTAAATGTTAGTGGGAAATATTATGAGTATACCCTGAAGGGAGAAATCGGCCCTCATGAACTTAATAACGTTCAAGATAACGAAATGCTGAGAAAGGTGAGCTGCTTAGCATTTGGAAACTTTGCCTGGCATAGCTTTTGGCAGATGTCCAAGACAGGATTTGTTAAATGGTCCCAAACCTAACCGCTTTGCAATTGCTAGGGGTTTTGTTCTCAGCTGCGGCAGGGACAGGATTGGGCCCAAACTGTAAACCAGGATGTTTAATATATTCTTAGTACAGTAGCCAATTGTATTGTAAAAGGTACAAATTAAAGGATTCATTTTATATTAGTCTTGTAGCTTTCATGCCAAATTGTCTTGTCTGATTATATATAAAATATGCAACATACTCTGGTTACTGTGATTTCTTTTGTCTCATGAAATCTTAACTTCAGTTGATTCTATTCTTTTTAAACAGGTGACTTTTGATCCTGAAGTATTTTTCAATATCTTACTCCCTCCAATTATATTTTATGCAGGATACAGCTTAAAAAGGGTAAGTCTCATTGCATTTCACTTTATTTGAAGGTCATAGGTATTTAAAATGCATGTAGCTCTGGAAGTCGGTAATACAGAGCAAAGATCAGCAGGCCTCATTTGCAGTGCACATTCCTGCGTTCTGCCTTAGTTATTTCTAGAGTGGTCATCGCCAGAGTGACTAAGCACAAAGGTTCTCATGCTGTCCTATACTGTGGTGTCTGTATACAAAAAAAGGAAAAGAGCTTAAAAAATAGAATTGTGGCTTGTATAATCTTTATCTAAAATCTCCAGTTTTTGTTCAGATTTGCACTCAGATGTGAGGGTGGGATCCCTTTTAAAATACACAAGCAACAAAAACTGGGGGAAAGGAAACTATAGACACTTCAGAGACTTGGGTCCAGTACACATTCGAATATTGTGTGTGGGTCAGAGCTTTGTCTTGGGATCCAGAAGTTTTTGAGGCAATTGTTACCAAGGCTTACAAAAAGCAGAGGTAGGAGAACTCGGATTTTTGGCCTGGGTCACTGAGGAGAACATCAGCTTCCTCAGGAGTTCCCCAGGAGGCAGCTGTTACAAACCCTTTACAAGCACTTAAATCAAATTAGGTCACATGAAGCTTTTGTTGCAGGTTTGAAATGAGCGACAGGTTCCTTGTCCTAGTCAAATCTATGACATGTTAATATGTAAAGAAGGAAACATGAGCCTGTAAAAGGAAACAATCCTTTCAGGCTTGGAAATCCCCCAGCGCTCCGCGCAGCAATCTGCTAAACAAACTGCTAAAAGAAAACAATTTGTTCATTATTAGTAGTAACATTGTGGTAGCACCTGGGGACAGACCACGGATCAAGGCCCCCCTTTGCTAGGTGTTGTATAAACACATGTTGATTGCCCCAAAGAATTTACACTCAAAGTATAAGATGAGATGTTGACAACACTTCCTTAATGTGTATGGGCTGTGGAGCGTACAAACAGTTTGAATACAAAGCATCAGCACAGATGTAATGCAGTGTGGTTTTTTCTCTTCTAGAGGCATTTCTTCAGAAACTTAGGGTCAATCCTAGCCTATGCTTTTCTTGGAACGGCTATCTCCTGTTTTGTGATAGGGTGAGTATTTGAAGTCCATCTACAGGTTTTGCCAATATGGAGGGCTTGTACTCTGGTTGCTAGTTTGTGCCAATACATCTATAATGCTGTTATCTATGCTGGCTAGATTAAAAATAGTATGGAGATGCCTACCCGTTCTCTAATCACATCTTCACTTGCAGTGTAGACATATCCTTAATGTGGAGTAAGATAGAGAGAGATGATTTGAGCACAGGATTTAGAGCTAGGACTCCTGGGTCCTAATCCCAGCTCTGCCAAGATAACCAACCTCCCTGTCTCAGTTTCTTTAAAGGAGGAATTAATACTATTTCCATCCCTTTCAGAGGTGTTGAAGCTCGGTTAGAGTCTGACAAATACTGTATTTCTTGGTTTCTAGTTACTACTGCAATAAATAGAATATTGATATTAAAATATTAAATAGGGTTTAAAAGGTTTCCAGAGATTTTAACAGGTCTTTAAATACCAGGTATTACTTACGAAACTGGATCAGTGAAAGAATTGGTAGGTATAAGTAACTAGTGAGGCACTGGTATGAAATATAGAGGGCCACACACACTTCATAGTGGTTTTAAAAAAAACCCAAACCCAAATACCTGAACTGTAATAGTGACTAAACTGAAAACTTGGCCTAAGAGTAGAGGTTTCTACAAGCATCATTTTAGTGTTAGCAGTTAAAAAAAACAACTTCCCAGAGGGATTAAGGGTTTTGGGAGTTGCTTCTGGCGCAGTTCGGAATGTCGCTGCGCTGTGATCCATTCTTCTGCTCCGTGGTAGGGCACAATGCTACTAGACTGGAGAAATGCAGCAGAAACCTGCAAGATGATGTAAACTTTTAAAAAATATTACCTATTTTAATTTTCTTTGCCTGAAAAGAAAGGGGGAGGGATAGCTTAGTGGTTTGAGCATTGGCCTGCTAAGACAGGGGTTGTGAGTTCAATCCTTGAGGGGGCCACTTAGGGGTATGGGGCAAAAATCTGTTGGATGATTTAATTGGGGGATTGGTCCTGCTTTGAGCAGGGGGTTGGACTAGATGATCTCCTGAGGCCCCTTCCATCCCTGATACTCTTATGATTTCTGTGATATGGAAGTACACCCCAGGTGGAAGGAGTTATTCTAAGTAACACAGGATAAGGCTATTGAAGTAATCAGTTGATTTTTCCCTTCTTTCCAGGAAGCCAGCTATTTCATACCTTCCCTTTCCCCCACACATGCTGTGTTTGATCTAACCTGTGATTAGTTATGTGATGCCCTTTAGCTACTAGGATACAATATGTGCGTATGTAGCAGCAGCTGAAACAAATCTGTGTTTGAAAATGTCCCTTAGAATATTGCAAGAGAGCAGGAGAATTACTGTGATGTGTTAAATTGGCAAGTTAATGGGGCTTGGGTTTGCTCCCAGATATTGTTGGCTAAGCCATGCTGTGATTCTATTTAGTATTATTCATTTATACAGACAGAGGGAACTAATTCTTATTCTAAGTAGTAAAAATGTGAGAACTACATAGGATGCTCTCAAGAGGAGATTGTGGAAGATCAAAGCAACCTCAGCCTCCATATAGACTTGTCTTAAAAAAAGAGAGAGGAAAAGAAAGAGGCTTGTTCCAAAGTCAGTGAAAGGTCATTACATTGACCAGTCATATAAAACATCGTAGAAATTAAACCACTTGTGAGATTGGGGAGGGCGAGAGTTTGTGTTACATATTCCACAAGCTGCTGACATATTTATCCTGTCACACTGCATGTATTAAGTAGCTTTATGCACGGAGTAGTTCAGATGTGAAATCCATTTGCTGCTAACCACATATACAGCACCGTGTATTGATTAAATGGGAGTTGAGGGCTCTTAGTGCTTTGCAGACTTGCCCCTGTCTATCATCACAGCCCAACCTGCCAGACTCTGCAGTTCTTGTTTAATATAAATATTAAATAAAATATTGTGTATTGAGGTAACTTGACGGGTTAGATTTTCAAATTCAAGCGAATTGCATTGTTAAAACAATAGTCAGATGCTTTTCAAATATCCAGCGCTGTCTCTGCTTATTCAACAGGTCGATCATGTACGGCTGCGTAGCATTGATGAAAGTAACTGGTCAACTTGGAGGAGATTTTTACTTTACTGACTGTCTGTTGTTTGGTGCCATAGTATCCGCTACTGACCCAGGTATGTTGTGATCATTGTGTCTCCTCTCATGTTACCAAACTCTTGTTCTGTTTTGGGCTGGGGGAAGAGAGATGTATGGCTTATGGAATCTTTCCCTGAGTTTTGGAATTTAAGCAAATTATGACTCATTTGGAGGGGTAAAATTGATCTCCACCAAGAAAAATCATACGTGACTAGCATTGTGCCCCTCCAAAGCATTGTCCTCACATTGATGTCATTGGGAGGCTTTCTGTCGATTTTACTGGGGTTTGGTTCAGGCCCACAGTGAGTGTAGCAGAGGTACCGTATTTTTCGCCCTATAAGACGCACTTTTTCTTCCCCAAAACGGGGGGGAAAAAGTTGGTGCGTCTTATAGGGCGAATGTCTTATAGGGGAAAAAAAAAAAAAAAAAAAAAGGCGCCTCGCTCTCCTGTCCCCGCCGCGCGGGCGGGCTGCCGAGGTTCCCCCCTCCCCGCCGCGGGCGGGCTGCCGAGGTTCCCCCCTCCCCACCGGACCAAAAAAAAAAATGTGCGCCCCGGTTCCTCCCCTCCCCGCCGGACCAAAAAAAAAAAAAAAAAAAGCGCCTCGCTCTCCCGTCCCTGCCGCGCGGGCGGGCTGCCGGGAGCGTCCCGGTTCCCCCCTCCCCGCTCCCGGCAGCCCGCCCGCGGCGGGGAGGGGGGAACCTCGGCAGCCCGCCCGCGCGGCGGGGACGGGAGAGCGAGGCGCTTTTTTTTTTTTTTTTTTTTTTTGTCTGGATTTTTTATTAAAAAACGAGGGGGCGTCTTATAGGCCGGAGCGTCCTATAAGACGAAAAATACGGTAAGTCTCTAGTACCCCGTGCAAGCAATCAGCACCGCTCAAAGTGTGTGAATTCAGGGTGTTTTCAGGGTATGTGCTAGACAATCTCTGTCCTCAAAGTTTTGCATGGATCGATTTTTTTGGTCTTAATCTAAAATATGAACTGACTCTATCTAACCATAACAAGAGCAATGGTGATTATTTAAAAAAAAAAATGTATTCCAGTCTGCCAAGCTCTTTAGCTTTACAAAGTGCTATACAAGTGTTAAATGTTGTTATATTTGAATGCAACAAGGTTTTTTGCTTGTTAACTCTCCATCCCATTTGTACTCATCAGTATAATCTAATCGAAGAACACAGAGCAAAAATCTGGCTTTTTTTTTTTTTGGTAGAACTTGAATTTCTTCCATTGGTGCTTTACTTCTCAGCAAATTTGAGTAAATCTTTCAGGTGTCTGAGACACTGCACAGCTCTGCCTCCTAACTTCTAGCCGCTCTTATGGTGTGTCTACATAGCGTCTGGGAGAGCGCCTCTCAGGGTATGTTTACACTACGAAGTTGTCGACAAAACTTTTGTCTTTCGCAGGTACTTCAACCACCCCACGCGCGCGCGCGCACACACACACAAAAGACAAAAGTTTTGCTGACGCAAGTAGGGGTGTGAATGCAGTTTTGTCCTCAGGAGCACCCTCCTGCCAACAAAGCTGACACCGCTGGTGGGGCTGGAAGTATTTTGTCGGCAAAAGTGCCGACAAAGAGTATTTACACACACCGACTTTTAGTGGCAACGCTGTGTCTACACAGCCGCGTGGTGCAGACAAGCCCTCGGTGCAGGTAGACAGACTTGCATTGGCTTCTGCTCAAGTGCTCTACACTAAACATAGCAACATGGCCACTGCGGCACCGGTGGGCTTGCTCGGGCCAGCCACCTGAGTCTGTGCCATGGGGGGTAGGCGGGATTGCATCCTGGTGTGTAGTGTGTGTTGCTGTGGCCATGCTGCTCCTTTTAGCAAGCCAGCTGGAGCCCGTATCTACCTGTCCTGAGAAGCACCCTTTGCGATGCCATGTAGACATAGCCGCGTAGACCTGTTTGAAAACTGATATTGACACCCTGTGGTGTACAGACTAGGCAGATGTCGTGCATGTGCAACACCTGTGTCTTTTTCTCAATCTGGACAATAAAACGAATGCCCATGATTATTCTTGCCAGATGGCGTTTGAGTCCTGCCTCCTCATCTCACCCAGCAATTATTTTCCGTTTAAAAAAAAAAAAAAAAAAGCCACCCAGGCATCCTAAAATAATGGTCCAGCACATGACCGCTTAGCGTAGAGTAACTGCCTTGTTTTGGATCATTACTGAACGGTATCACG
This sequence comes from Sternotherus odoratus, assembly GCA_032164245.1. Classification (NCBI taxonomy): domain Eukaryota; kingdom Metazoa; phylum Chordata; order Testudines; family Kinosternidae; genus Sternotherus; species Sternotherus odoratus. The sequence goes on along the minus strand of JAVMKO010000009.1, from coordinate 82,135,950 downwards.
GTATTTTTCAATTTCCTGTAAAAGTTGTGCCTGTACACTTAATATAGTCAAGTGACACTGACAGTTACCCCTTAACAGAACACTCAAATCCTTTCCCAGCTTCTCCCAGTGTGTTTTGTGTTGTCCATTTGTGGAGACTGTTAATTCTGGGCGGGGATTGTCTATTCTGTGTCCTCTGCAGCGCCAAGCACACAGTCAGTGCTCAACAAATGATCCTCTTTATGGCCCCCATTCAAGAAAGCAGTTAAGCACATGCTTATGTCTCATTGACTTCAATGGGACTTAAACACATGCTTAAAATGAAGTATCTGCATTAGTGGTTTTCTGGAATGGGCATCTTTGCTTGAACCGACCTGTTTTTGATCACTGGGTCCTATGCTGCTTCATCGTGAATAAAGTATTATGTGGATTTTAATCTCATGTCAATCAATGAATGCCTTTGTTTGTGGTGTAAATGGGTTAAAGCCCCTTAAATATGCATATCTGAGTTTCTTGCCTTTCATATGGTAATTGTTTAAAAAGGGTTTTTAGGGCAGTCACATTGCATTAGTCCAAGCCTATGTGAGAAATGCCTCTGTGTGGCTTTGCATGACACAAGAGCAAGGATTGCAGTGTATTACATCTTGCTTTTTCTAGACATTCTTACGCTTCCCATGAAACTGACCTTAAAACTTGGTGCATTTTCATTACCAACTTGGAGTCAAACAGTTGCAGAAACACTAGCTCCAATTCCAATCTCTGTTACACTGCTGTAAACCCAGAGTACCCGAAGGCAGAATTTGGCCCATTGTTTTGTTGTTTCCAGATAACCCCAAAATTCTAACATGTACTGGTACTTTCTTTGATGTTGGTTCATACTGAGATTAACCAGCACTTCTAGGCTCTTATGATAATCTCGGAGTAGTCCTGATTTTAAGGGAGAATTTAAAAAGGCCTCCAACGGGGGATAACTGCATTATACAGGGGAGAAACCGATTCTTGATCTGTGTGTAAAAAACAACATAAACTGTAAAAAATGCAAAGTTGCAAAGTCACAGGGCAGAGTAGCAGACTGCATGAAGCATTGCCACACGGAAAAGCAGACTAGTAAAATACGAAGGAAGGCAGAATTCTAAAAAGGCCAAGTTTGCTTTAATATATATCGACATAAAAAAAGTAATGGCACCTTTTAAATGTCTCTCTATTTTTCTGTTTGTCAGTGACTGTTCTTGCCATATTCCATGAGCTTCAGGTTGATGTTGAGCTGTATGCCCTTCTCTTTGGCGAAAGCGTCCTCAATGATGCCGTTGCCATAGTGCTGTCTTCGTAAGTGTGTTCTGTTTTTTTAATTGTTATGTATGTCACATGAGAGACTTTAAAAATCACCTGGCCTTGCGTCAGAGAAAAGAGAAATATCAATATTTATAATAATCAGAATTCATTACTAATCCACCTAATCCAGTCCTCTGTATTAATCACCCTCTAATTAGCCTCACAATGAAAGACTGCTGCTGGGAATTAAAAGGGACACAGAGGCCATAATTACAGCTATTGCGGTGCATGTTTTTGTTAGGTTTTTTTGCCTATTGAATGAGTCAATAGGGAATCTTAACACCCACCTGTAATGTGAAAAAGAAACAACACGTCTGCTCTTTTGCTGTGGGCTCCTGCTAATGCTACACACGAGTGAGATCGCTCTCAAATAATTCTCCACCCACATACACTTGATTTTCCTTTAGCGGAAGTACTTGGGAAAACAGCTGCTTCTTTTCACCTTCCACCTGCCATTGAGAAGAAGACAGTTGTTGTAACTGTAATTAATTTCTGGATTGAGAGCACCCGTGCCAGAAATTCAGTGTCTCCCTATCGAATGGATGCTTTCAAACTTTTCTGCATCTGTAACATAGTTTTCCTGCATATTCATTGTGTTTGTTGTCTTGGAAGTTTTGTTTTGAAATATATAGTATTTGCGATCATGGCAGATTCATTTGTGGTTCAGAGTAATGCAGAAAATAATTGAGATTTTCTGAAATATTTGAGAACCCAGATTGATGATTGTCCCCATTTTAATTACAATGTGTGGACCAATCCTGCACCTCCTATCTGAGCGGTACTTACGAAATTGAATATCCTACTGACGTCTCTACGACTATTTGTATTAATCTCTTTTTGGTTTTCTGTTGGTCCATCACCAGAGTATGTAAGTGTTGCATGATTTAGCCATATGCAAGATGTGTCCCAGCGTAAAACTGAATTTGAAGGGTGTGTGTTGCAAGGTTCTGGGTGAAAGTAGGTGAATATGTTCACATCACAATGATGAAATTGAGGGCTGGTCTACACACCCACTTCCCTTTGTGGACCTAAATAACTAAATCCATTGCAATTCATCCATTTTGTTGCTTTGGAACAAGTTCTATGTGTGCAGGCTTAGAGTTGAGATTCTGAGCATCCTCTTTTGATTAAATGAAATCAAAATAAAACACTCTTATTCAGAAATCAGAGCATTCACTTGTACAACTTGAACCAGAATAAACATGGTGTGAGCTACAACCCATTAAGTTATTTTGGTGCAAGTTTGTGTTAGTCCTCTCCTTGAAATGGGTAGGAGTGACAAAGGTAGAAGTGTTTTAAGTGACCTAATTCACATCCCCTTAGCAATGGTCCTGAAACCATGCCTAATAGACAGAAACATACTTTTTAAAATATACTCTAGGTTTGTAAGTATAGAGTGCATTACTGCAACTAGTTGATTACATTGAAGACCTAAATATATAATCTACAAGGATTTCTCTTTGTGTGGATTTGAGTCATACCAATTGTTCAGAGCATACTGACCAGGGTTACCTACCTTTAGTAAGTTAGTTACAGAAATCTCTTCCTTGACACAGAAAAAATGAACCAAGTTTTAAGTGCAACAGGAGAGTCAACTCTTAGTCTTGTTTGTGGTTGGAGATAATTACCAGGATGAGAAGGTCACTAAATTTGGGGTATTGCATATCAGCAAGAGGAGCCAGTATCACAGTAGGGGAGCTTCCCTGGAAACTTCTCCCAGCCAGTCTCCAGAAGTGAACATCTGGGCTTGTTGGTAAAGGTGCCTTGGCTGTTCCCAGTCATCCTGGTGCTCTTTAGGGAGATAAGGTCCAAGGGAAGGTGGGCCACACGGGACACTATAGTTTAGAATCAGTACCTTGAATTGTGCCCAGAGCAGATGGGAAACCAGCATAGTTCACAGAGCACAGGTGTAATATGCTCTCACTCCCCACGCTAGCAAACAGGTGGGCTGTTACCTTCTGGGCTATGCTGAAGCGTAGGCTTTAAGGGTAGCCTCAAGTAGAGCATATTTTAGCAGAGCGGCATGGATGACAGTGGCGAGGGGTCAGTATCATCATGGAATGGCTCCTGGCTACCCGCGGGTGACAAACGGTAGAATAAACCTCCTCAAAGCCCAGTAGTATAGGTGGGTCCAAACGTATCTGTTACAGTGAGAGCTTGATTTGATTCCTCGAGCTGGCGCAGTGCAGTCACAGCATGGCTTCAGCACACTACTTGAAGTCCCCTTTTAGCCCATGTTTCTCCATCTTGTCAAGATCATCCTCAGTGGAAGCCATGGCAACAGCCATTAACATAAGAACATAAGAAGAACATAAGAGAGGCTGTTCTGGGTCAGACCAATGGTCCATCTAGCCCAGTATCCTGTCTACCAACAGTGGCCAATGCCAGGTGCCCCGGAGTGAGTGAACATGCAGATTAACATGCAAATCCACACAGCTTTCTTTCCTTCCAAACTAAGGTGTGTTCATTTTTTCCAGTTCAATTGTAGCGTACCAGCCGGCCGGCGACAACAGCCACACGTTTGATGTCACAGCAATGTTTAAGTCCATCGGCATCTTCCTTGGGATATTCAGTGGCTCTTTTGCCATGGGAGCTGCTACTGGAGTAGTCACTGCTTTAATATCCTTTCCATTGGTGTTTCAGAAAGCATATTCCATGTTATTAGAATGCGTTTCATATAAGCATAAGCACTTATGATTTTCTGTTCTAGTTTAATGAAAGCTACTAAAGTTGTGTGATAGAGGGAAGCCATGTAATGTTACCCGTTATATAGAACATGGTCTGATTTCCTTGGTGTACAGTTTCTTTCTGCATCACAAACATTGTACCATTGGGACAGTTAATATAGACCACTTAATTTTATTAGAAGGAGTTTTCAGATTCTACCCGTTGTTCATAAGTTGCAGCTTAGTTTATCTAAGTCCTGCACTTGTTATATAGCTCCTCAAAAAGTATATTGGGAGTTAAATTCAGTGTGACTTCTGGTGTGAGTCAAGCAAGCAAGATCTGGACTGATGTATATACTGGGCACAATCAACATTTTAAAGGGAAGATAAACACTTCTGTAGTGATTTTAGGTACACCTGAAATATGAATGCCCATGTAGATTACCAGGTTGGGGACAGTACGTCATCAGAAAGCTTTCTGTAGTTCTTTAACTCAAAAGTTTACATAATCCAAGAATTGAGATGTAAAGTTAATTGTCATAGGACTGATCCAACAGCTATTAAAGTCAATGAATATACTCCCACTAACTCAGTGTAAAAAAGAAAAAGAAGGGCTTATCACCGTATCCTTACTCTGCCACTGCCCTGCTGTTGGTATGGGCTCTCTCTGCCTCTCACCTTGCTGTTTGGAAATGTGTCCTGATAGGGTTGGGGTCTACCATAATATACACCTCTCATACTCAGAAGGTAAGTTCTAGCATGTGTCTCCCTGTCTGTTTGTTGTATGTAACGTAGTTACAATCTGCTGTGTTTATATATTGTCCTTAACAGTCTGCAACGTCACCAAGTTCACCAAACTCCGCGAGTTCCCCTTGCTGGAAACTGGTTTGTTTTTCTTGATGTCTTGGAGCACATTCTTGCTGGCTGAAGCATGTGGTTTCACAGGTAGGATACAGCATGTTAGCTGCTATGAATGGATAGGAGAGTAAGGGATTCATATAGCTGAGAGACGCATTAGCACGTATGTGTTCATAGAATCATAGAATATCAGGGTTGGAAGGGACCTCAGGAGGTCATCTAGTCCAACCCCCTGCTCAAAGCAGGACCAATCCCAAATAAATCCCCAATTAAATCATCTATGCTGAGCATAGAGAAGTCATTTAATAGTTTTGTTTTTTTTTATAAAAAGTTCATATGTATTTATTGCAGCCAATAATCTTACTCAGCATCAAGTAACGTACACTACAGCATGAAACTTATCATGTAGCCTGGGGGAAAATGTAGTGATTTTTTTTTTCTTTTTCAAATTTAAATCGTGTAAATTTCATGAGTCTCTCGGGAGAGAAGACTAGAAGAAAGGAATGCAAAAGTGATAATGATTTCAATATTTTAGTGTTGCATAAAAATCAATAAAATATAAACAAGAAGCTTTGTTTGCCATTTTATGTGCAAAAGTTTAGTTTGGCCTTCTGCTCCCCAGGTGTGGTAGCAGTGCTGTTCTGTGGAATCACCCAGGCCCATTATACATACAACAACTTGTCTACAGAGTCCCAGCATAGAACTAAACAGGTAAGAACTGTTCAAGCTCTGTGAAGATCAAACTCACTTTTCTCTCTCCTTTCCAAGAACTAGTTGGGTTTTCTGAATGTGCTAAATTTTTTTACTAAAAAATCACTTTTGTGGACATATTTTACGGGCAGGAAAGCACCTTTGTCTTATTGCAAGATAACTAATTAAGTTTATTTTTTATTTAGCTGTTTGAGCTTCTGAATTTCTTGGCAGAAAATTTCATCTTCTCCTACATGGGACTCACGTTGTTCACCTTCCAGAATCACAACTTCAACCCTACTTTTATAGTGGGAGCCTTTGTATCCTTTGGAACAACCCAGTTGGGTGTTTGGAACAACCCAGTTGGGTGTTTCAGGCAGGAGGAGGTCGGGTGCAGTAAGGAGCATTTGGGGAACAGTAACATAGTTCACGCAGCCAGTGAGTTCCTAGCAGGGGAGTGTGGTGTAGATATACTCCTAGCTTACTGCACACTACCTGTCTGCATAGACAAGCCCTTGTGCGTTTTTGTCTCTGTTGATGATTTTTAAAGATTTCAATCTCTGCTTTTGCCGAGCTTTTATGTCTGTTCCTTTATTTCATGTCAGCGGATATTATAACTACCTCAGCCTGAAACGCTGCATTGAATTGTAAATGTGCTACCGAGGAGCTAAGGGCTATTGCGTGTTCCTGTGGTACGAAACAAAACGTCAGTGGTTTGCAAGATGGAACCCTTCCTGGGAGAACAAGCCATTCACATCCGACTTTCTCTGCTGATCAGGATTGACTGTTAAACTTGGCTAATACCCGAAAAATTCCTCTCCAATCAGCAGCATGAAAGCAGGAGCTGGTGCCTCCAAGTAATGCGATAAAGCTTTGATGTTCTGCATGGGCTCATGCTAATGCAGACCGGGGGCTTGTCTCAGAACAAAAAGTGAGGGTTGTGAGGAGTTCAGTTTGGGATTGTAGGCAAACCAGGACAGCCTTGTAAAATTGTCTTCTCCTGTTTGCCTGGGTTGAGTCACTTAGTTTTGATCGATGAGTAAAATATCATTAACATTTTCTTTGTCAGGATTGGAGATAGATATTGTGGCGGGTGTGGTAAATGGTCATGATTTTTTGTAAGGCTGTGCTAATGCGCCAAGGGGATGGAGGGCAAAGAAGTCCTGTCTGGGGAGCTAGACAAGAGTGGTATGTTCTGCCTCTGTGGTGGAAACTGGCTTAGGGAATGGGCACAGTCATGAGCAGTATGATAAAAATGTGTCTCGTGCAATTCATGACGTTCGGGAAAGAAAATAAAAGCTGGAAGGAGTCTTGCATGTTACTGTCAGCAGAACTGGAGCCTGGCTTCAAGGTTATTGTTGCCGTGGGGGGTGTCAGTATTAAAAGATACAGTCTAAAAGGGAAAGGCAAAAATGTGAAGGGGTTGGATCGCTAAGGCTGTGAAAATGGTGTGAGAGTATTCCCTGCTGGCTGGACTCTTACAGCTTCCCTTTCACTGGATAATCTGTAGGGACCGGCCCTTCCTTAGAGCATGTCTCCTTCAAACTCCAGGAAAGCTTGGAAATCGGGTGCCCTTGGGAGTGTGACTTGAGCAGAAGGATGGTCGTAGTCAGGATACCTTGAACTCCAGAAAGGTCCCTGAGGATGATAAAGTTGCTGTAACTGGTTACTAGTTGACATACACGCAGCTAATAGCTTTTGAGGTTGAACATGAGCTGGAGGGGAGGGAGTAGAATCGAGAACTAGTGATTTTTTTTTTCCCTACGTAATTTGCCCTGTATCCTTTGTCTTGTGTCTTTTGTTTATACTTGTCTCTCTGTGATTATCTGGAAGTGCGGCCCTGGATTCTGCTTAGATAAGATTGTAGTTTGGCCCTCACTGGAAATCAGAGCACCTGAAGCTGGGTTGCTATTCATTACGTGCAATGGATGGGACACTTTTCAAGTTTCTTAAGATCCTGGTGTACGATAGAAATGAACTTTGAAGGCAGATGTAGGGTATAGTCACAGTGGGAAATAAACTGAAGGAAAAATGTCCTTAATTTGTGTACCAATGTAGCTCGCCATCTTCCTGGGAAGAGCTGCTAATATTTATCCCCTGTCCTTTTTACTTAATTTGGGGAGAAGAAACAAGATTGGAACAAATCTCCAGCACATGATGATGTTTGCCGGTACGTTACCCCGTCCCTGTGTCTCTTCCCTGCCACTCCCTCTCATGAATGCACGAGTAACCACCCTGTTGAACAGCCTGAAAAATTCTTCCTCCAGCTTTAAACTCAGCTGGGCTGTGTGAAACTAGGGCCGCAGGGCAGATATCCACAGCCTAGCTCGTTACTATCAATGTATCAATGATCTACAAAATGGCGTAGCGCTTAAGGGGCCAGGGTACATTCTCAGCTCTGCCAGCTGTGACCTTGGGCAAAACACGGGACCTCTCACTGCTTGTTTTCCTCCTGTTTAAAATGGGGATTGTAATGGCAGCTTCACTCAACTCATGGGGAACTTGGAGATCCTCCAGTGGCAGATGCTCTAGAAATGCAAAGGACGATGAGAACTTGACTGCAGCCAAGAGTAACCTGGCAGGCAGAATGGGCACAGTTAGTCTAGAGAGAGGATTGTAGGATGCAACGGCGCGCATCTTAGATTAAATAAGCCCCTGTTCGGGAATTGTAGAAACCTGGAGATGGACAGTGGGAACCAGCCTGGGCTGCAAACTTCATGAGACTCCTGGAGTTCACCTCTTTGCCTTTCTTCTCAGGATTGCGAGGCGCGATGGCTTTTGCCTTGGCCATTCGAGACACTGCCACCTACGCTAGACAGATGATGTTCACCACAACGCTCCTCATTGTGTTTTTCACCGTCTGGGTTTTTGGCGGTGGAACTACAGCCATGTTATCCTGCCTGCATGTCAGGTGAGTGAGACCTTTGTCCCCCATCCTCTCTTTCCCTAGAATGCTGTGACCCCCCCCCCCCCCCCCCGGCATTCCCCTGGTGCAGTATTATAGCAGGTCACAGTATTATTTGGTTCCTTCCAAGGTGCAAGTCTCTGTGATTTTCCCACTCTGGAATCTCACAGTTGGGTCTTAGAACCGAAACAGTCATCATTTCTAATCCCCTTATCCCATTATGGCAATCTGAGATCTGTTTCCATGGAGGCAGCCACCTTCAGCTGTGCACTTTAAGCTGTCTACTGGCTGAGACTCAACAGTACATGCTGCATAAGCATTGGGGTCCTGTAGCCCGTAAGAGTTTTTCACAGGTGGGGAGGATGGGGAGGTCAAAGAAACCCATCTCCTTTTTCCCCCCCTACCACTGTTCTCCCATACATGCAGATTTAAGGAGGGTAGATGCTTCCTTTTGTGATGCCCTGTATATGCGTCTGATGTCCTGTATGATGCCCTGTATTTGTGTTCAATGGCTTCTGCATCAAGTAATGACGCCAGAAATGTTTGGGTGCTTTGAATATACACAGCAGAGCCACCAAACCGAAAGGCATGGGTGTGCAGGAGAACCTTTGGAGAACTGTCATTAATTGTACTGAGAGTCTGAAAATGTTCCAGCCATTTCACATGAGAATACAAAAGACTGAATAAAGCCGAGAATCCTGGTTGTTTTTTTACTTTCAGGCAAAACCAAAGCAGTTCAGTCTTTGCATGTTCTCTTAATGTTTGTATGGAAAACTGCTTTGTTACACAAGTGAAATGAGTCCTCTTCCCCACTGGGTGTCACTGTAGATATGTACTGTGGTAAATGGCAAATATTCAGTGGTGGAGTGGAAGCAAGAGGTAATTTGGGGTCTGAAATAAGGTGTTCCTGATGGTGGTCACTCTTGGGCATCAGAGCGCAGGTTCATTTTTGTAAACCCTGCCCATAACTAAGGCCAGTTCAGATGGAGTCATCCGAACACCTCAGTCACTTTATCTCGGGCATCTGCCATGTTTTCTCCCCCTCCCCCACTGGACGGCATACTAGAAGTACTGCTTCTCCAGTGTTTTTCAACAGAGCCAAAGATGTGCTTGCAAAAGGCAGAGTGACTTCTGCAGCTAGTGCTCCTGTGAGGGATGGCCAGCCAGTACAGTAACGCTCTGGGGAGAGCACGCTTCCCCTTCCCTTTCCAGTGCTTCTCTGCTGAGTCCCACCCCTTGTGAGAGCAAAAAACAGGCGAGGTACATTGGACAGCTTTTTCTAGCATCATCGGCACGGTTAGTGGCACCCACACATAGTCCTGGGTGTTGTAACTGTGGCCTCTGAATTCATTTATTTGTACTTGTACAGCGCTGTTAGCACACTTATGAGGAGAGAGGGCTGAATTTAGAATATTGCGAGTGAGGGGCTCTGGAACCATGTTCTCAGTACATGCAGATCAGACCAGTTTCCTCACACAGTTCAGGGAAACAGTTCAGGAAAACATTTAAGTACCTGGCACACCTATATAGTCATCATCTGTGGGAGTTAAGCATGTGCTGAAAATTGAATTGGTGGTTTAAGTGCTGTTCTGAATAGGGACATTGATGGACGTCAGCATTGAGCTGCCATGATTGGTGCTGATCCAGGTCTGGGGGCGTGGCTGAACAGAGCGTGGAAACTGGACATTCTGAGATAGGCTTGTGATGCATATCAACGTTTGTCCATTATGGGCAGTCTCTCCCATATGACTGGAGCCAAATCTGACCCTACCCTTTGATAAGAAAAGCTGATGAATTAACTTAACCTGCTATGAACCCAAACCTAGAAGAGAGCTCCTCTAAAGACTGTCACACGTGTCTGTGGGATTGTTTGTGTTCACGCTAACTATTTCCTTTTGTTCTCCACAGGGTCGGTGTGGATTCGGATCAAGAACACTTGGTAAATATTATTCCTTAACTGCTTTCACATGAACCTTTATCTAGGGACTTGCACCACATGTCTGGTGGCAGAAGGTTACATAGAACCACGTTTCTCTCTTCCACTCTAGCCCTGGGGTAGGTAGAGGCTTTTAGTGCCATTAGGTGAAAAAGAAGGGGGACACATCTAAGATAACTAAACCCAAACAAAGGTAGTGGGAAAAGCAGCTCCACACTCTATATGTTGTCACTTCCATCTGTTCCCTGGTACAGTCCCCCTCTTCCTCGCTGAAAAAAACCCTTTTCTAAACATAAGCATGGGAGCCAAAAAACCTCTACACATTTTATTTTGAATTTCAAGACATGCTATGTATAGGGGGCCCTAAATTTGGAGTGTGATTGGGTTTTAAGACCAGAACCCTCATTTTCCTACTTCTGAGGTGTTTGATCTGAAACCCTTCCTCTTCTTCATTCCAGCATGTAACACTTTACAGCAGTTTCCTTTGATGATATCTTCTTTTCTGTGCTATTCTTAACCCTGGGGTTGTCACACATTACTGTTTGTTCGCACCTCTGTTGCCATGCTGCATTTCTTTATTTTGTAAAACAGGAAATACTTGCAGCTCTAAGAGGAAGACTCCTGCAGTGCCCAGTCAGAGTTACTGAAGTGAGCTCTGATAAAATAGCAGGCAACTGTTCTCCTTGTGGGTGTGACACTGCACCATTAGGGCCTGAGCTGCTCTGTATTTGGAGTTCTCACTGAAATCCTGCTTGCAAAGATCCCATGCTTAATGAGACCTGTAGGGGCGGGATTCTGCTCTCTGTGATTACTGAGATACTGTTAGGAGGAGCTCAGACCCATCAATCTGCAAGCCAGACTTGTATGAAATATTTGACTGAAGAAAAAAAAATTGGAATGCCAGAAGCCACCATTTCTAAACGGAAGGAATTTGATATATTGTTGTTCAAGTGGCAAAAACAGTGACTCATCGGCATGTAAAAATCTCTTCTTTAAGCAGTGACGTCATTGAGTAGCAGACACCGCAATGGATTAGACGTTTTCTGTGTTCAGCTGATTGATTTTTCAAGTCATATGCTGCACTAGTGGACATTAAACAACAAGGCCTCTGCCCCAAGAAATTGGCTCTGTTATAAGGACAAAGAGGAAGGGAGTGGGAGGGAAGTCTCCACTTCTGCTGGGCACGGTGTGTAATTCCACCTTAAACTGTTGCAGGAGTGAGGGTTTGCACAGGAAATGTGGTAGAAGGAAGTGGGGTCAGTACTATCGCCTCTAATGCAGAGGCTTTGGGGCTGGTCACATGGTACAGGTTGCACCTTCTTATTTCTTCTTTCTAAACTGTGTTAGAAAAAGCTTCAGGTGAAATACCTCTCTAGTCTTCTATTGCCATGTAAGCAGTTGCTGAAGGCACCACAAGGCTGCTACATGATCGTCTAAAGAAGATGTGTGTGTGTTAGAGAAAAATGAATGAAGGTGCTATGAAAAACCTGGAGAACTCCTCTTCCTCGACTTACACATGTAATCAGAACAATGGGTTTTCTAGAGAAAGAGAGAATTGCATTGTGCAGTCGTCGTTTAACCTATGGCTCTGTTGCAGGGTGTCCCGGAAAGTGAAAGGCGGAGCACGAAAGCGGAAAGCGCCTGGCTGTTCAGGCTGTGGTACAACTTTGATCACAAGTATCCTTAATGGAAATAAGAACACGTCAGAGCCACAATCTGACTCATCCGAATAACCCTGTTAACTCAGAGCATGCTTTGTCCCCGGTTGCAGAGTAGCCAGCGTTCACAGATCCATTGTTCTTCTTTATTTTATAATGTCTGCACCTGTGAGAATTTATCCAACTCTTCCCACCCACAGGTTTAGATGCCTGGCTCGTCTCAAAGCCAGGCTCACGACAGGGATCACAATATGGAATTATTTAAGTTAAGTGTGTGTGTGTGTGTGTGTGTGTCCGGGGGGGGGGGGGGGGGGGGGGGGGGAGGGTTCTTGTGGCAAGAGTCCAATAATAAGTTCAGAGGCTCGTCTCAGCCCTTTCTTACCCTTTTAAAATGTTCTGAATTTGTGCTGAGCCTGTCTCATTTGTCCTAATGCATCACAATGAATTAATAGTGACGTGATTTGTCAGGCTCTTACAGTAGGTGTCTGCTGGAAAAGTGGTGGTGTTTCCCTTTTTAGAAAAGGGTGTTTAACTGGGACTGTGATCTGGTTTGTTCATTACACTCGTATTCCCATTCATTTAGTTGCAGTGTTTCCTCATGTCTCTCATTTGCATGGTCCTAATATCTAAATTTCCTTTACAAATTATGTTTGGAAGTGGTTGCTGTATTTTAGTTAAAGTACTGTAGTCCTTGTAAAATGCTCTGTATTCTTTAATGCAGGAAGAGCTTTTTTAAAATAAAGAGGAGACATAAGTCCCTCAGAAACAAAATTGTTTCAACATTGAGCTTGTTCCGCTGAGCATTAGCCGGTCTCTCTGCTGCCTGTGCCAATAGCAGCTGCAGCTTTTTGTCCAAGGGAAAACTACTGACTAACATGTAGGAAGGAAGTGAATGCACTATGCAGGGGCAAACAGCTCCAGCATATGGGTGCGGAACTAGATTTGGAATCCGGTTGTGGTTTTAGTCTCCAACACTTTTGTTAACCCAATGATGGGATTTTCCAGAGTAACTTAGAAGCACAAGTCCCACTGCTTTGTCTTTGCTATTTTACCTCTCGTTAGTTCCATGCAGTGGCTAACACAAGTGAAGAATGCCCTTCCTTTCCTAGAGAAGACAGTGCTGTGGGCACTCTTGAAAATCCCACCCAAAACCTTTGATGTTTGCCCTCAAACACACTCAGGAAATAGGAGATGAAGTGACATTTTGTCCTGAGACAGTCTTGCCAAAGAACAGCTATAGCATGGGAGAAGGGATGCACATAGCAAATAGAATCAGCAGCTACGCAAAGGGTCTGGCCTAGACTTGACTGACTTCTTGCCTCTGTTGCTTGATGCTCTGTTCTCAGCAGGGCTGCTTGATGCTCTGTTCTCTCTCTTGGCTCCCTAATCCACAGAAATGTTTTAAATCTTGTGCCCTGTCTCAGCTTCATATTTCTGCCTCACGGCATCATGTGCTTTGGTACAGCCGTGCTCCGTCTCTGCCTTAACCCCTCCCACAGCTATCTGAAGCCTCTGTTGACGCACAGCGGCCCTCCCCTCACAACCACACTGCCTAGTTGCTGTGGACCTGTTGCCAGATGCTTGACGAGTCCTCAGGCTTATGAAGTAAGTCTAGTACTAGTCTGCTAAATGTGCTCTTTCTACCCCAGTGTTGTCGGAATCGGAGGTACTTATTTTCCTGGAGGATGTACACTGTCCAGTGTTTGGGTTTTTTTCATCTGTTATCTGAAGTTATAGAATATAGTAAAAGTATTTATTCATCAGCTTTTTCACTTCAGGGGTGTGCTGCCAACACATGAGTCACTGTTGGGAGCTATCTTGGGACTCCTGCTCCATGAGCTGATGCTGGGAGCTTTATGGAAAGTCAGATGCTTAGTCTGGCAGATGAGGTACCTCCCTTGTGCATTTTGTCTTCACAGCTGAAAATAATTGGTCACAAAATGACTGTGGCCTTGGAGGTGGTTGTGTCTTCCATACCACATGGTGATTGTGACATTTACCATAGTGGATAGACTGAATTAGAAACCAGAATATTGCCAGCCAGGGTCAAACTGTTCAGAGAATCCTGACACCAGCAATTCTTAGTATCCCTAATGCATCTGGCCACTTGTAAACTGTTGTACATGATAGCCTCTTATGATGGCCTCTGGCCATACCAAGAGTTTAGTGAGAAGTGACAGCTCAGAAGAAACATTGACCTGAAAGCCCTTGTTGTCCTCACTCAGTTAAGCTAATATTTTATGCCCCTGTCTTTGGATTGAGGAAGTCTTTGAGGGCATGACTTTGTGGTCAGAGATATGAAGGGGAGTCCATCACTGGATACTGCCTCTCGTCTCTTGTTGGCTGTTCTCAGACTTTGGGACCAATTCTAGCTCTATGTATAAGAAACCGATAAGCAAATAAAATCTTGATTCTGTTTCTTATTCAGAATCAAGAGCAGCTGAAGGATGATGATTCCGACCTCATTTTGAATGATGGAGACATCAGTCTGACATACGGGGATTCTACTGTGAACGCTGATTCTATCACATCTGGTGGCACATCAAGGAGGATTGTGGGAAACAGTTCCGAAGATGCATTGGATCAGGAGCTGGCATTTGGGGACCATGAACTTGTAATACGGGGAACACGCCTAGTTCTTCCCATGGATGATTCTGAGCCTCCATCGAGTTTGGTAGATAGTGCAAGACATGGCCCAGCGTAAGATTTATGTTGCTCGATTTAATTGACAATAATATCTGCATATGTGATCACGAAGAAATATGTACTACCTAAAATCTAATGCATGTCTCAGAATGTCTAAGCTGTATAAATATTTATATGGTGCCAGAAGAATATAAATATTCTCTACAAGATGGCTTGTGAAGAGCAAGCTGCAGTTTCTTACGCTGAAAACCATGTTGACTGCACTGTGTAGAAAGAAACAGGTTTTTAGCATAATAATCTTTTGCACATGGTGGACTTCTTTTTAAGTGGTATGATGTATGGCGTTAGGTCCCAGCTAGGTAGGGAAAGTGGCCGATTTCTCTGTTGTTAGCTTTCAGAATTCAGCTTGACACAGACCGGAATGACAAATGAAATGTTTCCTTTGCTTTGCCCTTCCTAGAGTTGTTAGGGAGGTGTCAGCTAAAGATGTAAATTGCTTATTAGTCACATGATGAGTGTTTTGGTCTCTCCTATCTCTGATTGTCAAATACACACATGATAATATTGGCAAAATCTCTGCTCAAGGATTGGCCTGCTGGTCTAGTAGTCAGCCATAGTCTGCACTGCTGTATTTGGGTCCCCATTTATCCAGACCAGGAGGAGGTGTAAGGCATCATCGATTCAGAATGCTTTGCTCCTGGGAAGGAAACATTTTGCTCTGAAGTGACTCACCCACTCTGCTAAGCCACTGTTTAGATAATGACGGGCCTCAGCAGAAGCTATTCCCTGCCTTCCTCTGGTCCAGGATGGGTCACTGTGATGTATGACTTTTCAGATTGGGGCCCAGAGCTTGTGTTTTGCAGTCATAGTTGAGGGAAAGAATTGATCACAAGCAAGCTGCATGGGGCTAATTGCACAGGCTTTGGAGTTGGGGAGTTTGCATTTCAGGGGGATCTTAAACAGCTTTTCTAGAAATAACAAACACCTTTTTAACAGGTGATTAAGTTCTGAATTTTGGGAAGGGGCCATGTCTCATGTGATTGAAGCTCTTTTACTAGTTAGTCATTGAGGAAACTAAATAAACGTGCAAGTCTACTGCAGTTCCATGCTATACCACGGAGTCGCACCTACCCAAACAGGAAGTGTAAAGGTTGTAGATTGAAACTGTACATGCAGATTTCTTAAGAGATATTTAGAAAATGAGGTGGTACTGAAAGGGAGTTGTCCGTCCTCCTGTCTAGTTGAAATTGTTGCACTTTGATACACTGCATGCTAAGGAGTTACTATAGTCTCCTCCCTGATTCATTTTCATGTCTCTTACTGTTTATACTAAATGTTTGTGAGCTGCCATGTTTTTACATTTTTCCGAGGAAGAGCACAGAACAATTTGCTATTTCACATTCGAGATCTAGGATTTATTCTTCAGTGATGGGAATGGCTAAAGGTGCAGTGAAAATTTAAGAAGCTGAGAACTCTTATTTCTTGCTTTCCCAAGGAAAAGGTTCCAGCCTAGAACTTACCTGTATTTAATTTTAATTTATTTTTAGCCACACAATCAACCAGTCCTTTCCCAGTCACAAATACACACACTAGGCGGATTTCAGAGTTAGCACTCACTGTGTTAAAACAAGAGCACGCTTCCCCAAGGGAGCACAGGACCTCGTCCTAAGAGATGTCTGAGCACTCACAACTCCCATTGACTTTGCTTGGAATTGAGAGTACTCTGCACCTCTCAGATCAGGACCCGAGACCTCAGTACAGTTTTCTTTGGATGTTTGCCCACCACTGTTGTGGAGTGGGACATTCATGCAAAGGGGAGGCGAAACAAGGAAATATTTAGACTTTGACTGAGTGTATATTTATAGTTCAGAAAATAAAATGACCTTTTTTCATTTTCTCAGGTCTAAATAACATTGCCTTAAAATTACCGAAGTGGAGCTAATGTTTTGCAGTTAAAATATGCCCAAGAATTTGTTTTTCCTTTTCAAGCAAAATGTATCGTTTTTTTTCTATAAGACTCCTCTAGAACTGTGTACATTCTGCGTTTACATTTTTGGAAAGAAGACTCTTCATTGCAGTAAATGGCAGTTTTAGCTGTTAACATACCTATTTGTTGTTTAGTGCTACTGGTTTGTTCCCTGCTATGCAGGGTTTCCATTCAGAGTGAATTTTATATTATGTCTGTATCCTAACTTCATGTGTTTAAAAAAGAGAGAGAGAAAAGAAAGAAAAAAGTTGGTGTTGATTTTTGATTGCTGCAACATTATATGTCTTGTTTTTTATTTTTCCTTTTTAAAAAGAGGTAGGTTAAATAACTACCTCCTGTTTTTTCCTCTGTAAGCTGGGTGACTGAATTCAATTTACAAAGTTCCATGCTGATATCATAGAATGTGGAGAACACAGCTGTTGGTGTCCAGCTGTGCCTCTGATAAGAGCGCAACTGATTTCTTCAGTTACTAGATATTCAGAGCAATTTGAGATTGCTTCCCACTCTCTCCCCGTGGAGGATCCATTGCTGCTAGAGCCCTTTATCAGGGTACGTCTCCACTGCGGCTTTGAGGGTGCTTCCCAATGCAGGTCACTAAATAGCAGTGTGGCCATAATGGCTCCAACTAGCTATCCCAGTCCAATTCTGCCCGACCACTTCAGTTCTACCAGTTTGTGCTGCTGCGGCCACACTGCTATTTTTGGCGAGCTAGCATGTGTCTTTCTGTCTGCATTGGGAAGTGCCCTCCCAGATGCCACACAGACACTCCTAAGAGACAATTCCTGATAATTGTTTGCATTGTTGTAGCTATATTGGTCCCATGTTCTGAGAGAGAGAGAGAGACACACACACACACACACACACACACACACACACACACACACACACACACACACACACACACACACACACACACACACACAGTGGGTTAGGTAATATCTTTGATTAGACCAACTTCTCTTGGTGAAAGAAACAAGCTTTTGAGGTTACATGGGTCTCAAGAAGAGCTCCACGTAAGCTCAGAAGGTTTTTCCCCCACTAATAGAAACGGATCCAATAAAAGATCACCCACTTTGCATTGAGTGTGCTGAAGTGTCCCTAGCAGCTAGGGTCACATCTGGTACTTATTGGAAGCAGTGGCCAAAGCCTCCCTGGTCTTATCTAGCCTAGGAGGAAAGGTGTGGTGTTTTGAATGTGTTCGCACACAGCCTTTGTGTTTGGAACTGGTCAAGTTCAAAACTAGGCAATGCTCAACTTCTAAAACTCGTTAGTTACAAGGCGTTAGCTAATATATGATACTGTCACACCTTAAATCCTACCCTAGACAAGGCCTTGGATTTGGAGTTAGGGCCGGCATGCATTGCCTCTGTAGCCTAAAACCCTGTGAGCAATCACGACTCACCTGGCAATGCCAGGTATCCTCACAAAGCCAGAATTAACTCCTATTAATTAACTGGTGTTAATGTGTTTCTCTCTCTAATTTTAATACATTGCTACAGTATTTGAATTGCCAACACATTACTACAGTCCTGGGCTTTTGATGTCAATTAACATTTTAATTGATTATTGAAGTACTTTGGAGAAATAGTCTAGTGTGTATATTTTTGTGTAATCAGGAACTATATTGTGTGTTAAACATAATATAAGGACTGCTTTAAAAATAAAAATGCAGTGAGTGAATCAATCAAAGCTGAGATTCAGGAGGGACTTCACAGAAACAGCTCAAGCTAAAAGTAAACTATTTCCTTTAGTGTATTGTAGTGGAGAATACAGAGGGCTTGATCTTCATTGGTGTTGAGAACCTGTAATTTCCACTTACTTCAAAGAAAGTGGTGAATGCTTAGCACCCCTGGCATTCAGGTCTGAAGATACTTTGCCAAATATGTAAAACAGCCCCAGATGCACAATTTTACAATGCTTTTGTAAAGGTTTAGAGCTGTCACCCCTTGGGAAGCCTCTCATCTGTAAATTGAATTGGGTTTTGCACCTGAAAAAGCACTGTTTGATCAGATTTTGATTTCCACTAGTATTGTTGAATTTTCTAGTAATGGCATTAACTTCAGTAGTTGTGGTATTTGTGCAGTTGGCTTGTGCTAGTTGATAATCATTATTGCACCTTCTGTTTATGCTAAATCTTTTACTGTTGCGTTGTACTGTGAAAGAAGGATCCTAGGCCTATAAAAAGTTTTTTTTCCTTGACAAGTCTGTAGTGTTTCTTTAATTGACAGGGAAATAAAAATCTATAACAAATATAACAGAGACATGACATTTTTGCATTGTTAAAAGAATTTTTCACAGCCATGTGATAAATGGGTAAGTGATCAGCTACTGCTGCAAATTACTGACATTGCACAGCGTGTGGTTTCTTCCAGTTAGAACTAATCTAGTTGGAGCAGTAGGTTGGAATGTTAAAAGATGTTCACAACTTGTACTGATGTTGTGACAGTCAACTTTGGAGTGTGGAAGGTAAGCGGGGGAGGGAAGGGGGGAAATGGCTGGTACTGCACAAACCTAGAACAAAAACACCATCTTTGCCTGGAAGAGATGAAATCAGAGGCAGTCGGTGAATACCGCAGACAGCACAAGGAAACAATGGGACAATACTGGTCAGATGGTAAGCAGCCAGTTGCAGCACTCAGAAACAGCTGGAAGTTGCGGTGTTGTTGTCATTAGGTGGTACCTCTGAAGACTGAACTGAATCAATCAGGGCCCTACTGTATAGTTAGGGGTCATGGTGCTGCCAGAGGTGTTGCTGTAGGAGACAACATAAAACAAAGGAGCTGACCACCTGTGGGTTCTGAAGACCCCACTCAGATGTTAGTCCCTCAATCCTGGTTTAATTCTAATTACATTCTGCTTGTCCAGATTTCCCCCTTGCAGCTGTATTTGGAGACCACTCTCCTCTCCACTTGGTCTCCTACCCGGTTTTGTGGAGCCGTGTGCCGTTGGAGCAGCCATCGTGTTCCCCGGATGAGGTAGCTCAGGGTTGGGTGAAGTGGTTCCTGTTTAAGTCCTCAGTGGTCCTTCAGCATGGAGGATGTTAAGGAAGTTTCGGAGATGTAATTTGAGGATTGTTCTCATTCCCAAAGCGAGATGAGCACCTAACTTTGGAATTTTGAGTGGCTGAAAATCCCTTATTCTCTGTAGCCCTGCGCCATTCAGAAATCTTTATTGACTGCCTATTGCCTAAATTTGTATGCAGTGTGATGAGTCTTCCGCCCCACACTGGCAGAGTGGGGTTAAAAGCAGCCTAGACAGGACATTTGGGGTCTGTTTTATAAGTGGTTAGTGGGTACGTTTGTAACTCACGTAAATCCTTGATTCTTGTCTATTTCCTGTTGTCACATTCCACGTCCCCTGTCCCCACTGTATGCGCAAAATCTGTAGCCACCCTGAGTGACTTCGGTGTTAGTGAGCCAGAGACCAGCTGCCATCACTGAGGGGTTGGGAAGATTTATCGAGGAGGCACTTCATCCAACTCACCGGCCTGCGTGTCTCCTTAGCAAGCAAAGCTTTCTTCCTGATTCCCTCCGTTTGTTGGAAAGTGGGATTGTTCTCTCGTCATGACTCTGAGCTAACAATAACTCTTACGACAGTGCTAAGGAGGCAGAGAGGTACACCGCCACCGTAGCCACGGCAACAGCCTTTGTAGGGATATGGAAATAGGACTTGACATGCAGCACAACTGGACCCTCGTGCAGTAATTACAACCCCAAGACCTCGGCTAGTATTTGTGGGTATAATTCGCGCACAAAAGCAAACACTTTAGCAGGGGGACTAATGCTTCATTAGGTCTTATTCTTGAGTTGTTCCATTATCTTTTCTGTTCTGTTTAAACCATGTAACATAAACCTGTTTAAAAAACTTTGTCAAGGCAAGTGGGACTGAAGTTAGACATCAGCAGTGTGGGAGTACACAGTAGTACCGTGTTTCCCCGAAAATAAGACGTACCCCGAAAATAAGACGTATCTCCAGTTTTGCCTCCCGCATTAATATAAGGCGTCCCCCCGAAAATAAGGCATCCCCCCGAAAATAAGGCGTCCCCTCCCCCCCCCGAAGCTACCAGTGCCGTAAGGAGTCACCGTAGAGGCGGGCGCCGCTGCGCAGCTCACTGATTGGCCGCAGCACAGCCGGAGCTGTTCTTTAAATCAGAGAGCCCGCGCGCCGCCAGGACAAGCTGCCGCCTGCTGCTCACTCTGCCCTGACGGAGTCTAGCTGACTCACAGACTCACGCAGGTCCGGCGACAGGAATTTTGGGGCCCCGTACGGCAGATCGTACGGGGCCCCCTCCCCCGGTCTCCCGCCGCCTGGGGGCCCCCTCCCCCGGTCTCCTGCCGCCCGCGCCCCCCCCCAGTCTTGGAACACTAACCTCACTAACCGCTCCTTCCGGGGGGCCGCAGCACCCTCCTGCCGGCAGGAGCAGGCAGCAAGTCTCACTGCCCCAGGCAGAGGCTCTCTGCCACTGCACGTGGTGCAAGGAGGGAGAAGGAGGCTGCTTGCAGCCTGCACCAGCAGAGGGGGAGGGGCAGAGAGCCCCCGGCCGTCCCCCCTCCCCCCACCCGGCTCCGAGTCCGGCCCCTCATCAGCCTCCCTCTCCCACTCTCCCCCCCATCAAGAGTCAGGGGCGGGGGAAGGAGGGCTGCTTGCCTAGGAGCAGGAGGGTGGCTACAGACAGCGCCCAGCCGCCCCCCTCCCCCCAACCAGCCCCTGACCCACCTGCTGGCTGCCCCCCGGCCCAGCTGAGAACAGTTCCTGGGGGTAAGCACCTGGAGCCGGGCCCCTGGCTTCCTCAGACCCTGCCCCCATGGCTCCAGTGGGGGGGGGGGGGGAAGCCTCTACTTCCCCTCCCCATCCCCTCTACTTCCCTCTACTTCCCCCCCCTCCAGTCCCCCCCACCCATGTGTCCCGATATTTTTTTCTTGTCATCTGGTCACCCTAGTTTGTCTGGTTATGCTGATTTATCTGATTATGCTGGTTATGTTTGTCTGGTTATGCTGGTTTGTGATGACAACTACTACCGTACCGTATACAGGTAATAAACTTCCTTTTTTTTTGTTCAACAATAAATGTGTACCGTATTCTTCTTCATGGAAAAATAAGACATCCCCTGAAAATAAGACGTAGCGCATCTTTGGGAGCAAAAATTAATATAAGACACTGTCTTATTTTCGGGGAAACAGGGTATTTGTTCACACTGCACTGTCTCTCCGCTCTCTGCTGTTCTGCAGATCAGAAAAGGTAATGGAACATACAAGGTTCCTGCTCCCTGAATCAATTTTGTTACTATCTTGGTAACTGGTCTGCTTACAAAAGCAGGGCAGCTAGGAAGCATGGAGAATTGGTGCAATATCACCCAAACTTAGCCTTGGGGATTTGTGAAACAGCCCAAATCTTATTAGTTGCAGTGCTTGTTTGGGGGAGGCGGGAGGTTAAGATAACTACCAGCATCAGGAGGGGAAATTTTTAAGGTAGAAAAAGTTACTGTACCTTGCCAACTCCCCTTCTTTGGATTTTGCAGTAGTTTGCATAGCATTCCTCTCTGAGTTTGTGTACAGGCAGAGTTGCACCGTTTGCCCAGTCAGAGAAGATGTGGTTTTAAACTGAAGTAGTGAAACTGGTGCAAAAGGCTTTGTGGATATTCTTATTTCAATTTGAACCAAGCTTGTTTGTTTAGTTTAAGATGCTTAGGAAGAGGGTTAAGCTACAGGATACATAACTCTTAGGCCTGGTCTGTGCTTAACAGTGAGGTTGACATCGCTCGGTTAAAAAATCCACACCCCTGAGCGATGTGGCTAGACTTACCTCACCCCTAGTGAAGACAGAGCTGTCAGCCTAGCTACCATTGCTTAGGGACTTCCGACAGCTTAGGAAGTTCCTACAGCAATGGAAACACATTCTGTCACTGGAGGTAGCACCAGCAGAATAGTTACAGCACCGTAGCTGTGCTCCTCTAACACCTGCAGGGTAGATGTGACCTCAAACCCAAATAAAAATTTCCATATAAAGGTTTGCACCGGTTTAACTAAACCGGTTTAATTGAAGTGTTGCAAGTGAGTGTGTAGATGCTGCAGATTAAGTTATTCAGGATTGTTAAGCAGAACACTCCTGTATTTTAATGCTCAAAGAGTCAGCGTCTCGTCTGCCAGGCCAAAAGCCTTTCAGTGGAGCGGAAAAAAAAAATTGTAATCATCTTGCCCTTCTTGCCATTTCTCTGTCTCGCCCCCTTCCTGGGTGCACTAGATGGTGCTCTTGCAACAGAGACCAACTGCACAGCCCTCCATCATCCCCTCCCTCTCCTGGTCGTGTCCTGCACAATGACAGAGTTGCGGGGGTGAGAGATCTTGTTTCTAACAGCCCAGAGGCAAATCTATGTCCCTGCTTTGTCCCCGAATAGGGTGACCAGATGTCCTGATTTTATAGAGACAGTCCCGATTTTGGGGTCTTTTTCTCATATAGGTGCCTTTTACCCCCCACCCCCGTCCCGATTCCTCAAATTTGCTGTCTGGTCTCCCTATCCCCGAAGCTCAATTCCATTGACATCCCTGTCACAATGATTATAGCAGCAGCATTCACAAGGCCTTATACCCTGCCCAGCTAAGTCCTTTATTACTTTTTACATCAATTACCAGGTGCTCAGTCCTCCTGGCCCTTCTGTTTACATGGGAAGTGCTATCCACCACCCCTGAGTGCAACCCCCTTTGCCTTTCTGTGGCAAAGCCTGGTGGAATCTGCTATACTGTGAGTGATACGTTTCCCTGGGGACTGACTGTCCCGTTGCTCTTTGGGGCTGGGGGGTTACTTTGAGTCTGTGGGTAGCAGACGTCAAGGCCTTAGTGCAGCCTGGATCTGGTTATTTCTGAGCCGGTGTGTGATTGAGAGAGTGAGTAAGTTTCTGGAGACTGGATCAGCACCTGATTTATTTCTCCACATTCTGCACCCATTTGGTGAATCACATCTTCCGCTCCCCTTGTCCTGCTCCTTTTCTCCCTCGGGATGACTTTTTCTTGTAGATAATAGATTTAAAAAGAAAGAAACCAACAGTTTGTGGCTGGGCAAGACAAGCTGATTGTAACCCCAATTTTAGGCCCTTACAGTGGGATTTTCAACAGTATTCGGTATTTGCCAAACTCTGCTCCCATTGGCTCTGCTGACCAACGCTCAGAGCTATTGAAATTCTCACCCTTAGCAACAAGTTTCTGAGTCTTGGGCCCCTTCTTAAGCTCTTCCAATCTTCCCTTTGGGGCATCATTCAGGCTTGAAACAATTACAGCGCTTAGGAAGCAAATTCTCTGCTTTAACCCACATTTCCCCCATCCCCCAGTCTCCCCAAAAAAGCATTCTGGATAGAAGAGTGAAGATTTCAAAGCACTTCACACTCACTAGCAGTCTTGCCTTGCAGCATCCCAAACGGTCCCTGTGAGAAGCAGAGGTTGATGAAAATAATAAACTATTGTAAAATATTCAGTCTTAATAACGTAAGGTAGCAGGTCTCAGATTCTTTTGCTCAGCGGCCCAAAGTGTGGCCAAAGAAATCATCCTGTGCCTCCCATCCACTTGTGACTGCAAAGGATTGTGGGATTTGAGGCGTGGGAAGAGTCTTTGCTGGCTGTTTTTAGAGCATAAGATCATAAGAGCTCCCGTCTGAGGTTAGACCAATGGGCCATCTAGCCCGATATCCTGTCTTTGACCATGGCCAGTAACAGAGCTTCAGGGAGAGTGTAGAGAACTGGGCAGTTTTGAAGAGATACTCCCCCTTTTTTCGACTTCTGGCACTCAGAGGCTTACGATTGCCCCAAGCATGGGGTTACATCCCTGACCACCGTGGCTAAGCCACTGAAGGAGTGATCCTCATTTTTTTCTGAACTCAGTTATACTTTTGGCCTTCACAACATCCCATCGCAATAAGTTCCACAGGTTAACTGTGCATTGTGCAAAAAGATACTCCTTTTGTTTATAGTAAATCTGAAGTCTATGAATTTCATTACAAAGTTCACTCTCACCATTGGTGGGGTGGTTGGTTTTTTTTGGTATTCTCTCTCCTGTGAGGATGTTCAACTGAATTCCATTTTGGTCACTGTTACTGAGCAGTCCAGCTGCAGTCAGACCAGACTCTGTGCTTCACTGAGGACTAAATCAGACAGGGCCTCTCCCCTTTCGAGGGACCGTGTTGGTTCTGTTTTCAGGTTGCTCCCCCGCACTCCCCTCAGCTCTTGGGCAAATCCATGTTTGTCACAGAGGTGAGGAATATTTTGGAGGAAACATCTTGACAGAGTCTCTCAAACACAGCAGTCGGGGGAAATGTGATACTTTTCAGATATTTAGGGTGCTGAGTGTATTTATATATATAAACTGCAGGAATGTCTAGCTTCATCCATCCGTAACTAGGAAATAATTGTATCATGAGATGATGGGAGAAAAATGAAGAGAGACTGAATTCTCACCAAGTGTTGTAATGAAATCTGTCAAGCAAGTGAGATAGTGCAGACATTCTGGGAATATTTGTGTATTCTGCCTGTCCAGTACTGACATAGCAACAATGCATAGTAACAGGCCTGCATTTGGTTAGACCCACAAACACCACATTTCCCAGATGTGCAGACTGACCATTACTTGACAAGAGTCCTTCGGCTTTCTTGGTGAGCCCTGAACAGCACTGTGGCCACTAGTCTAGCGCCTTTCCGCTGGGGATCTCAAAGTGCTTGAAATACATTAAGTAATTGAGCTTCCATGCACATCAGCTAGGTAAGGCATGTAGACTGTGGGACTTGCTCAAGTCATTGAGCAACTTGGTGGCAACATTAGGAATGTTCTGGATTCCCCGTCTCCTAAGCCCTAAGTGAGTCTGCAAGAAGAATTTTCCCATTGACCCTCAATCCTTCTCCATTACAGCTCCCCAGTTCTGGTTTGCTTATGGCAAAAAATAAGCTATGCCGCGCTGCTGTGAATTTCTAACCTCTGGAAAGTCCCTCCAGCAGCTCTCTGCAACCTGGCTGCTTCGGAGAGGTGAAATCCCACAAGTAAGCCTAAACCCTGGGCTCGTTTAGTGGATTGAGAGAAAACTCCCTAAAGCCTGGGAGACAGAATCAGATCATGTCCCTGTTTAAACAGTGCCAGGATAGCATCAAATTTGTTCCCTGGTTCTTTCCAGATGTAGCTCCGAATACCTTCTAATCTATAACTAAGAGTTTGAGGAAGTGATTTCAGCATGGGGTAAGTTCTGCCCTTGTAAATCAGTGGAGGTTCAGGAGCGTAACTAAGGACCATGGTACATAGCGTCTCACATAGTTGATAGATGGTCGTCCTCGTGAACGGGGACAATTCAATACTTTTATTTGTCCTGGAGTTTTAATAAATCTTGGGCATTTAGGGAATGATCCTGTGCTATGCTAAATTTCTGCAATGCCCATTAATGTCTCCGGAAGAATATCTCAGGATCAGGCCCTTTAGAAAGCGTCTTTTTTAGAGTCTTTTTAATGCATCATGAAATATTGAGACAGACGTTTACACAGGGAATTTTGTGTTTCTTAATCACCCTTTTGTAAGAAATGCCAGTGGTCTCTTCTGTTCCAAGAGATATAGGTAGATACAGCCGAGAATCTGGAGTACCATATATGGTTGTAATCCCCTAACCCTTGGTGTTTCATAGAATAGTATGGTCATGGGTCACATCCACTTTTAAGGTTTTGTGTGTGAATATTTCTTCCCTTTAGGTCTGCATAAGCACTTGGGAACGTAGATAATATTAGAATGTTCTCAGAATATTAAAATGCATAAATTAAAGTGGTCATCTTTGTGCTTTATGTCAGCTTTATTAATGGCTGTGACTAGATTCTTTATTCTTTGCTGTTACTGTGTATTACATCCAACGGGGAGGGCAGAGCAGTGCTTAGGATAAAATGTCACTGTTATGAAGAAGAAACACTCAGCCTGCTCTGAGTCCTGAACTGGGTCAGCACAGAAATGGGGTCCAGTAGAAGACAGTAATAACTGAAATTCCCCCCACCAATACTGCATGCAGCTGACTTTTTGCCAACTCTTAGCTGCATGCATTGGAGGCCTGTTGAATTGAGTGCTGTGCCAGTGCTACCCTCCTGTTGTGTCAGTGCACATCAACCCTGCCATGTAGCACCCTGGCCTGTTCCAGTCTTTGGGCCCCTCGCACAGCTGGGCCATGGCCTATCCCACCTGCTGTCCCAATGAGCCCTACTACAGGATCAAGGCTTGTGTTTGCAGCATCAGAGAAACAGGCAGATACTGCCCCCAGAGAACGAAGATCCTGGAAGTCCTGAGCCTGGTTTATCCCTGGTGTAATTCTTCTGAAGGCTTCCTGACTGTATCTTCGTAAGATCTGCCCACCACTAATTCCGGAAAAACCCAATTTGTGAACAACTCTGTGTGATACAGAAGGACTGGGACTCAAAGCAGCAGCAAGGTCGTCAGGGAATTAATTCCTCTTCCACAGTGAGCAGTTCAGCCTCTGACATTTGCATGGCATGCTGCAGATGCTGATTGAGTCTCACCGGATTTAAAATGTTTCATCTGTATGCACCTTGCAAATGCATAGCGTCTTCAGTCTGCACAGATCTCCTGAGCAGCCACCCTTCGGTCTGTCTCCACCTCGCACAGCAGAGACCAAAGATGTGTGGATGAAAGTTATTTTAAACGGCTCAAAGATGCAAAGAATTTAACTACACAACTTACTTGAGTTTTTATGGGTATTTGTTTAAGCAAAAACATTCCTGCAGGTTTTCCAGAAGTGTCCATAAAATCTGGGGAGGAGGAGGGGGAAATTTCCGTTGCATCTGGCAACCTTCTTCATGGCCCACGCCAGCCATTTTTTCAATTCTCTCTTACTACAGGTTGCAGAGGGACCTACAAAGTATAGGAAGATTTGCACAAGATGTCCTGCAACTGTCAATCATGTCCTGGAAACTTTTAGGTGGGAGGTGATTATTGTGCCACTAAGAATTGTGGACCTCAACAAACCAGAGAATTCCTACTTGGCCCTGGGGGTTGGTCACTATTGAGTTGGTTTGACGTGATTTGTTCTCAAGAAATCCATGCTGACTGTTACTTATCACCGTATTATCTTCTAGGTGTCTGCAAATTGATTGCTTAATTATTTGTTGCATTATTTTTCAGGGTGCAGAAGTTAAGCTGACTGGTCTGTAATTCCCTAGGTTGTCTTTTTCCCCTCTTGTTTATAGTTGGGCACTCTAGTTGCCCTTTTCCAGTCCTCAGGAGTCTCTCCTGTCTTCCATGACTTTTCAAAGAGAATCTCCAATGGCTCTGATATCTCCTCAGTCTGAAGGCACTCACTGGCTATATGGTAGCACTCTCACCAGTGTCTTTGGTACTAACCAAAGTATTGAAGCATGAGCTTTCGTGGGCTAATACCCACTTCGTCGGATGCAAGCCATCGTGCCAGATCGTTAGCAGATAGTCAGTGGCTTGCATAGTGGGTATTAGCCCACGAAAGCTCATGCTTCAATACTTTGGTTAGTCTTTAAGGTGCCACAGGACTCTTTGTTACTTCTGCTATTCCAGACTCACACGGCTACCTCTCTGATTAGTGAAGTGATTGATTTTGAAAAATATCTTGGTGCCTAAAGTTCATCCATGCACAGATTCAGTGACGGTGGGCTGCAGGGGCAAATCAGACCTGCTGCTTAGGTCCTGTCCTGATCCTTGCAGGATCAGGGCCTAAGAGCGTCCTCCAGGAATGAACATGTGCCTGTCTGAGTTGGGTGTCTCCATCTAGGCTATAAATCTGACACTTTTTCCTACTTGTTGCTAGATATCTAGCTATCTAGATTGTTAGGTGGTCCCCATTACCGGGGTTTCTGAGCTCCTTGTTTTATTTATCTTCCCAATACCCCTGTGACCCGCATTGTACAGCTGGGAAACTGAGGCACAGCAAAAGTAAGTAACTTACCTGTGATAATCCAGGCAGTCCAGGGCAGAGTCTAAGCACCCCAGCCGTTAGATCAGCCTTCCTCTTTCACGCCTGTTGCTCATGTCAGTTTTCATCCCTGTTGTATTTGTTTTTCCACCATCCCCAGCTTTTTAATTGACTTGACTTTAGCTGAAGACTAAACAAAAATACATTTGTCATCCTTTGGAACTTTCTCTGATCCAATATTTATTATACATAAGTTAGCCCCGGGGGGTACCTTGCAGGAATGTTGTCCAAAAACAAATTCTAAAGCAAAAGTTAATAAAATAGTCTCTTTAAACTGAATTTGATGCCTGGAAGCCCTCGTTTTAAAACTGGATAATGAAGTTTGAGTGGAAACATAGATAGTCATTTATAGGCCTGCTGTTAGGGTAAAATCATACAGTAAGACTAAAAAGCAACGTCTGAATAGATTTTTAAATCCCTTATCTGTGTTAACAGTAAAACCTTAGACTAATAAAACTGGTTTTAAAATCTCATTCCCTTGTCATCATTAGTACTCTTTCTTTTTACTTTAACTCTTTCAGACAGGTGTCCATCCAGTAACATATCTTTGCAGATAAGGATCAAGCAGTGGTTGGGTAATCATGGGACCTTCTGATGGTCTCATGCTTTGTCTATTTTGCATATGCAAATATTCAAATGTTTTATGGAAATGTTTAATTAGTCAGATGACTGAGATGTTTGCTGAAACCCAGGGCCCAATCCTGCAAACACCAAGCATGGGCCTGATTCAGCGATTAGTGAAGTCACTAGAAAGACTCCCACTGACTTCAACAGACAATGGATAAGGTCCTAGGTGCACAACTGTATTCACAGTGGTAGTCTTATGTGTGTAAAAACTGCTCATGTGCTTAAGAGTTGGCAGGATCAGGTCTTACATTAAAGACATTAATTACACTGGCTGCTCCTCCCCCCGGTTTAGCTTGTGGGGTTCCGCGAGGCATCGCAGGATTGTATAAGTTGTTTTGGTCCAGCAACCAGTTCAGTTTAGTATACTTGGATACATTTTGTCTCCCTTTAATCATTTGGCTCCTGTGGGTATCTGCTATCTTAATCTCTCCTTCTAAGCTAGGGGTTCTCAAGCTTCATTGCACTGCAACCTCCTTCAGACAAAAAAAATTACTACATGACCCCAGGAGATGGGACTGAAACCTGAGCCTGCCTGATCCCTGCCACCCCGGGTTGGGGGGCCAAAACCCCTCTGCCCCCAGTTGTAGGCAGGGGGCCTGTAATCTCAGCCTCACGGCCCAAGGCTGAAGCTCTCAGGCTTTGGCCCCAGACAGTGGGGCTTGGGCTTTGGCTTTGGCCCCTGGCCCCAGCAACTCAAAGCCAGCTTTGGCGACCCCATTAAAATGGGGTCCTGGCCCAATTTGGGGTCCCGATCCACAGTCTGAGAACTGCTGGTCTCAGCAGTAACTTGGTCAGAAATGCTAGGGTTCTAATGACTGTGTAAGAGAAACCAAAAAGCCGAACCTTTGGAGAAAATCTGTAGAGTTTGAATAACCCCCTTGAGGCTTGGGAGATGAATAGCTGGGGAAACTGCCGACATTTCCTGCAGATTTATATTAACTTGGCAAGCATGGGGAGAAACCTGGGTTTGTGTTGCCCTTTCAAAATGTAGGACACCTGAGGCAAGAAATATACCAGCTGAGTAATTCTTTGTTGGTTCTGATGCATCATCAACTTTATAAGGGGAAGTCATTGTAGTAATTTTCCATGCCCAGGGAGCACCTTGTACTTGGAGAAACATTTATGGCATATGCCAAAGGGTGACACATACAGGATACTGCTGCTTCCACTAATGTAAAATCTGAGCCATCCCCGCCTGTTGCTTTTTAGGTGTGAACGACATCCTCTCTTGCTATACAGATGTCCATAATGATGCGATCAGATTAATACCTCAATGTGTTATTAACTAACCCCTTTAATCCTTTTAGCTGGTGACTTCCCAAGTGCTCGGAAAACATTTGCCCCCTGAGTCTGGGGTTTCTCTTCAGTGGATTGTGTAGGGAATGCTACTCTACATTTGTATTTTGACATAATGTGGTAGGAAGTTGATTTATTTTATGGACAGACCAGACCTTTACTTTCCATGTATTTTTCTATTTTGTCCAGTAAATACAGGGGACCTTCATCAATTCATCCTGTGCTAATCACACACTTGGAAACAAGACTGAATCCTTTCTTGGCTCCCCACTTCTCACCAGAGTTTCCAAAGCAAAGCGCTGGAGTGACGTTTCATATTAATGACTAATGTCCCATTCTTGCAATGATCTCTGTGCAGACAGATGCATGGGGCTCTGTGAGGGTTAGGACCTAAGATTGCTCTACTGTTCTAGACTATATTAGAGAACTTTCACAGGTGAGGTCTGCCCTGACCTGTGACCCAGGGTTTTTCAGAACCCAAAGCCGTGCCAACTTAACTGTTTCTCTCCAGGTAGTGTCAGGAATAAATCAATGGGAACACAGCACTTCTGTCTGATAAATGATTGATACAAGCAGGTGTGCGCTTATCTAAAACTATTATTTATTAGATATGAAGTGCACATGCAGTAGGTTTAGGACATCCCAGATATAGTTACCCACAGTCTGAAATGATTTCCAGTGACCACCAGCTGGGCTTCCAGCCGGGCGCTCTTTCCATCCAGCTGATGGGGAGTTTAGATGTCAGTTCCTTGCCTGAAGAAAAGCTCCCTCTGACTGCTCCAAAGTATTTACTTTTACCTAGTCTTTATAGCTAACTCTAACAAAGCACATAACCTATAGTGACTCCTAGTGGGTCAGCATAATAACCTCTACTGTGTCACCAATTCTCCTAATTTCAACAAACTACACATTATCTCAAAACATTTCTTGTATTTCCAGCAAGAACAACAATATATCAGGGACACCGAAAACCAAGGTTGCTATTCACTCTCTTCCATAGCTTTCGGCCCCATCCTCCCATTCTGATTAACAAACTGCAAGTATGCAGCTGTCTAACCTTGTCTCACAAAGACCGAAGATTATTCCTAGCTATGTGATGTGTGGTTTTCAGCCGGCAGTGGCTGACCATACAAACTGGCTGGCTGCAGTACTGTCAAGTGCTAGGGTAAATGCAGGAATGTCAAATTATGGGGTAATAGACCTACAATGATTAAAATGATTGTGTGTGGGTGAGGGGACTTTGGTGATGTGACAACCTTATTTTGATCATTCCTACTTCCATTTGCAGCCTGTTACACCCTGCTGAAGAGAACAGAACGGAATGGAATGTGGGCAAGAAACAATTTTGGCTCTAATTCACAAACATTGTAATTTGTGGTGCAACTCACAGGCGTTATTGCAAACGAGCAAGGTTCTGCCAGTATCATGGTAACTTCTATTATAAACTTAAATGTGACTTGATTCCTTGGCTGTGTGTGTGTGTGTGTGTGCGTGTGTGTGCATGTAACCTTGCTTCTCTTACCTATGCTAAACTTCAGGGCCCAAAGCTGCTCCCATTGAAATCCATGCGTGTTTAGCCATTGACTTAAATGACAGCAGGATATGGCTCTCCAGTCTCTGTTTTGCACCATCCCCAGGAAAGATGTCACCAAATTCCCTTTGTTTTACAGGGCTCTGTATGTCATTAAATCATAGAGAGGTCATCTGGGTATTTCCCAGGGTGAATCTATATCTCTAAAATAGGCTGAATATTCAAGACTGAACATTGTCTTGGTAACGACACCATATAATATTCATAATAGTAGTTTTTTGCACTTAGGCTGTTTAACTCCTCTCATTTGAGGGTCACAACATCCCAGCAAAACATGATTTACAAGCTGTGATGCACTAGCTTAGAACAACTTGGAAAACAGTGTACTTATGTGTTTAAACTCCATGGAAAAAGTGTTACATCACGGATGCTTTAATCACATTGTCATAAAATCCAACAACTCCACCCTTGGTGCTTGGTCCCTGTGAGAAATGATTGTGAATGTTTCCTTTCAGCTTTTCTAGCAAATTGATGGCTTGGTAAATTTTGCTAATACCCTGAAAGATAATCAGTTTGTCCTCTAGGAGTTTTGTGTACGTATTTCCATGGCAGTGTGACTTAGTCAGCATGACAACATTTGAGGACAATCCTCTTTTTTTTGCAATAAAGAAAATGGCAGGATAGTTCAGTGATTCACAGGTTTTATTCTGACTGTCCCTTGAGCCTGGTAAGTGTTTAATACTGACCATGCCAAAGGGAAGGTGATACTGTGTTTTTGTCCTGGGCAGGTTGGTATTACAGGTAGGGTGACCACACAGCAAGTGTGAAAAATCAAATCATGTTTTATGTGTGTGTAGAGGGGAAGGTCTGGGAGGAGTTAGTTGCCTCTATAATAAGGCAAAGTCCCTAATATTGGGATGGCCCCGATAATATCAGGACATCTCGTCACCCTAGTTATAGGAGGTCTGAGAAATAAGGGTGAAATTCCTGAAGAAGCGCAGAGACAAAGGGAAGTTCAGACTGTTTCTCTGAAATCTCAGGAGACCAACCTTCAAATGTGATTGTCTCCTACTTCCAGCCTTTTTGGAATGAGGACCAATAACAGCATGTGGATTCTTGTTTTTCACTGATGGCAAATAAATATGACACTGCTCCGCATCGTATTAAAATAATTACATCAAGAGATTTCCCTATCAGTGATGTTAGAATTCTTATGGGCTGTGCTACCTTGTGAGTGACAGCATCAAGCCAAGCAGAGTTAGCCTGGCCCAGTACTTGGAGGAGGAGACTTCTACGAAGCTCCTACATGCTACAAGAGGGTGCTTTGGTGATTCAGCAGGTGGTGGTCTGAGTTAGCACGGAACCAGTTAATTAGTATGGTATTTTAGGAGGTGCTGTGTTTCAGACGAGGTCTGAAATTAGAGTCCTGTCTTCCTGGTCCATGGTATATTTTTCCCTAAGAGTAGGAGTGTTAGCCTTGGTGTCCAACTTGTGTAACTGAATCCTCTTGACTGCTAACTAGAAAAGCCATTCCTCATTTCTTGTCTTAAACCATTGTGTAGTATTGCTGTATATCATTGAAGCTGCTACTGTGTTTCACCCAAGAAGTGGCTGCAATTCAGTGACAGAAAAACATCCCTGTGTATAATATGTACAGACTTGCAAAGTACAGTGGAGTCCTTTTGAAATGAAAGAGGTGATATACATTGAAGATCATTCTCATGTTAATCGGATACCCTTGTGATGACTTCTTGTCATCTCCGATTGGTACTGCTTTGATGCTAAGGACTGTAGAGACTTAGATCCTGATCTTGTGACTACTTACAGGCAGGTGTAACCCTAATTATATGAGTAATCCTATTGAAGTCAATGGCACTACTCATGTAAGTAAAGTAATATGTGACTGTAAATGTTTAGCAGTGGTTCCCAACCTTTTTTTGGCCATGCCCCACCTAAGCATCTCTAAAATCCTGATGCCCCCCCCACCCCGTGACACATAATTCTTATTATTCAAAAAGTGAACTCCTATTCACATGGAGGAAGCCTAAAAGACCATTAACTTGGTCTAAACAAGCTTCCAAAGAACATGGCATCTATGAAAGAGAAAAATAAAAGAATGAAAGGACAGTTGAAGTACTGAGGAAGAAATCACTAAGAAATTGTTAAAAAAATAATAATAATATGAAGTGATATGAAAAAATAGCAAACAAAGTTTCAAAACATATAATAGAGAACTGAAATGCATAAATATAAAATAATTTTAATGGAAGCTTTTTCTGTAATACTTTGATCATTTTAATTACTATACAATAAAATAAAGGTACCTAAAAAATTCAAAATACAATTTGAGCTCACCTCAAGATAAGTAGACTAAATTTAGTGAGATCCTTGTGCTTGATGCCTGCTGCAGAGAGATTTTATATTAGGCACCAATTTAGTCAGCTTCAGTCTCAAATCTCCTCGTTTAGTGATATCCAGTCGATTTCTTTTCTTCAGTAGCAAATCATTTACAGCACTAAAGCCACATTCAGCTAAATATGAAGATGGGAACGGTAACAACAGTTTTCTTGCAAAGTTGGTTGAATTTGGGTATTTGGTTTCTGTCTCATCACAAAGCCATGCCATCGCTCCTTTTATATTGAATAAAGTTTTAACTGACTCATCATTTTGCATTTCCGAGAGTTCTTCTTGGTACTGCATTGAAACATCAGACAGATCCACTAGCACTGGCTGCATCACCCATGTTGGAAAATCAATTTGTTTTAAATCAGAAAATCTTTCTTTCAAATCAGAGGCCAATATTTTCAGATGATCCACAATGACAAGTACAGCAGCATCAGTCACCTCACATTTTTTTAGCCAATGAAACAGGTCAAAATTTTTTGTCAGAAATATGTTTTTGACATAACTCTATAAATGTAAGGAAGCCAAATATCTTCACCTTTGAATCAACAAGAGTTTTATTTGTTCCTTGAAGTTGTTTATTCAACATATTCAGTTTTTCAAAGATATCTGCTAAATAACTCACAAATGCTTTACCATCAACGGTTAGCAGGTGCTTCATTTCAGGCTTGTCACTTAAGAAGTCACTAAGAACATCAAATAGTTCTTCTTCGAGTGATTGCTCACATCCATTCCACTATAGGTCAGGCACGCGCTGCGGGCCTGGTTGCCGGGCAGATTTTTCCCCTAGCTGCAGACTGGGCGAGCAGGGAGCCCCCTGGAGTGGCGCCACTGAGGCACTCTATAAGTACCCCTGCGACACAGTCTGGCCCCCAGTTCCTTCTTCACCGCTCGCGCTGGTAGTCGGAACAGGAGTACTGCTCTTGAGCGTCCTCCTTATCTCCTAGCTGTTATTCCTATTGTTCTCATTAATAGTTGTTGTTAAGTAGTTGTTAAGTAGTTGTTAAGTAGTTATAGTGTAAATAGTTAGGTGCAGGGGATTTCCCTGCCACCGGAGCCATGTCATCCAAGGCTCCGGGATTCAAGCCATGTGCGGAGTGTGGGAAGCCCATGCCTGCGGGGGACCCACACTCCAAGTGCCTTAAGTGCCTCGGGGAAGCGCACTTGGCAGACTCCTGCAAGATCTGCAGGGCCTTTAAACCCAGGACCCGCAAGGACAGAGAATCCCGCCTGCGGCAGATCCTGTTAGAGGCGGCCCTCACTCCGGACTCGAGTGCGGCACCGGGCCCCGCACCCAAGCCGGCGAAAGCAAAGCCTCGGCACCGGTCGCGCTCCCCCAGCGCTAAGCGCAGGAAGGACTCGGAACCGCGCCCAGCATCGGCACCGGACCGCGTGCAGCCTCCGGCACCGCTCACGCGCCCACGGTCGCCGCCGGGGAGCCGACCAGAGGCACAGCCGCCCGCACCCGCACCGACGACTCCGGCGCCGCAGGAGGCCCCGTCGAGTCCGGTGCCAGTGGTCTCGCCACTCAGGGTGCCGATTCCGCAGCAGCTTCCCTCCACGCCGGAGGCGTTCGCTGCTGCGAGGAGGTTGCTCTCAGAGGACACCCCTCAGCAACCTGTCCGGTCTAGGGGCAAGCCGCCCATGACCGTGACGGAGATCGCGGCTCGAAGCCCGGTGGGGCACGGACGCCGATCGATCTCGCGGCGCCGATCTAACTCCCGGTACCGGTCAGCTTCCCGGCACCGGTCGCAGTCTCGGCGCCGCAATGAGTTGAGACCATGCTCCGGGTCTCCTCATGGCCGATCGCGCTCCGGCCGCCGGTCTGAGTCCTGGCGCCGGTCGGAGTCCCGGCACTCCCGCACGGACAGACGCCGGTCGTACTCCCGGCACCGGTCGCACTCCCGGCACCGGTCCGTCAGCTGCCACAGGGGCCGCTCTGGACGCCGTTCGCCGAGCCGCTCATCTTCCCGGCACCGCTCGTCGTCGCGGCACCGGTCACGATCGACACGGCACCGATCTCCTCGGCACCGTTCGTCGTCGCGGCACCGCAGACATCGGCGCTCCACATCCAGACGGCACCGCCGCTCGCCATGAATCTTTTCAAGCAATTCCCCTTTGAGAGCCACCTTACCTCAGTGTGAAGTAAAAGTCTCACATGGTCTGCATTTTTATCTTCACAAAATAGCTTGAAGAGATGCTCACATTTGGCTTTGATAGCATTGATACATTTTATAACTGATTTTAGTACCTCATTAAGAACAGGAGAAATATTTTTGGACACTAAGTTCTCGCTATGGATAACACAGTGCACAAGAAGCATTTCTGGATTCTCATCTTTCATCAATTTTAAGCAGCCATTTTTCTTGTCCATCATAACAGGAGCACCATCTGCAGCACAAGATGTTATGTTTTCCATTGATATGTTATTGACATCTAAGTAATTTTTTAGCTTATTATATATATCAGTGGCAGTAGCGGTGCTCTCTAATGATTTGCAGAATAACATTTCTTCAGCAAATTCACCTTTATCAATATATCTTACATAGGTTAGCAAAACGGCCTCACTGTCTCTCAGAGTTGATTCATCCATTTGTACTGAGAATTTTCTTGATTTCAGATTTTCAACAAGTTGTGTTTCAATATCTTCACTCATTTCATCTATTCTTCTGCTAACAGTATTGTTACTGAGTGGCATGGCTTTCACATCTTTGTCATGTTTTTCCAGAACTGTTTTAAGAAATGCTGATATTGATGGTTTAATTAAATCCTCCCCTATAATATGATTTTTTCCAGATTTAGCAATGAGTAAAGAAATTTCATAACTAACCTCAAGAGTACGACTGACAGTAACAGTTTGTGCAGTGAACAGAGACTTTATTGTTGATCTTTTTTTCAAACTTCTCCTTTAAAGACTTGAAGTAATTTAAATCTGAATTTACATATGCACCATGTTTCGCCTGCAAATGCACCTCAAGACAACCTCGTTTCATTGATTCGTTGGTCAAGCATTGTTGGCATAAGAGGCCATCATGGATAGCGGGTATGAAACCAAATTTTAAATATTCCTCTGAATACTAACTTTTTTCTTGCTTGCACTACTTGTTTTATGCATAGGGTTTATGACTGAAAGAAATAAATGTGAGAAAAACTTATGAAGTGAAATGCACTTTGATGGTTGTGATGATGATGGTGATACACCGGGCATAAGCAAAAGCGTGCACGTGGGCAGATTACACTTAAGTGCAAATGGTTTGCACTCGGAGTGCAGATCCCCTCCAAGTGGCCGCCAGGGGTGGGGGCATCGGCGGTATATGAGGCCCCTAGAACCATAAGAAATGCAAAAAAATCACTGTTAATAACTCATTCTCGAATTGCCCCCCTTAAAAATCAAATTGCCCCCCTGTGGGGCGTGTGCCCCACGTTGGGAACAACGGGTTTAGAGGAATAGGGGCTGTGATGAGTCATATCAGAGCCGGAGTGTGATGAGTAATCAAAGGCAATTACCTGCAGGTCTTGACATACGCCCACCATTCAACCGGGGTTCAGTCAATCCACAGGTGAGGACCCACCCAGAGGATCCCAAGGCAGGTAAATAGGCTCCTAAAGGAAGCAGAGTCTCTCCGGTCTGCTCAGTGTCACTCCTTGGCTGCTAGTTCTGACAGATTGGTCTAGAGCATTGGTTCCCAGAGTGGGGGTCGGGACCCCTCTGGGGGTTGCGAGCCAGTTCTGTGGGGGTTGCGAGCCCCAGCTGCCAGCAGCCGGCCCCGAACAATGCCGCTGCCACGGGCTGCCAGCCTCCAGCCCCTGCTGCTGGAGGCAGCCCATGCCCCTGACTCTGCGGGCTGCCGGCGACCCCATAAGGTTGGTCCTGGCCGCAGCTCCTGTCGCGGCGGGCTGCTGGTGGCCCCGCGAGCCCGGTCCGGGCCATGGCTCCTGCTGCAGTGGGCTGCCAGCACGGCCATGTGCCCAACCCAGCCCCTGCAGAGGTGGGCTTCTGGCACCCCCGTGAGCCCGGCCCCTGCCGCCATGGGCTGCCGGTGCCTCCGTGGGGCTGCTGGAACCCCCCCCCCCACTGGCCTCGGGGGGGCTGCTGGAACCCCCCCATCTCAGCCCCTGCCGTAGTGGGCTGCAGGCACACCTCCCCGACCCCTAGGGGGGGTCGCGCTTAGAGGCCCGGTGTGGGAAAGGGGTCACCACTACAAAAAGTTTGAGAACCACTGGTCTGGAGTAGACTGTGCCTGTTTCCTCGCCAGACAGCCCCTGCTCCAACCTGCCTCTGCCCCGGCGGTGCTGACAGGGCCTTAGTGAAGTATATGTGCATGGGCTATATTTCCCCCCCTATTCTTTGTGATTTTTCACACCTCAGCTTTCAAGTCCCTTGATCTGAATGGATGAAATATTCTCCCTGCCACTGGCGCGAGCCTCATTAATGCGCCTCCAGGTGGCACATGCTGCTACTTGGGGTTCCATGTAGCACTTTGTAGAAAAGTAGCCCTCTTTGTCATCTCTCCAAGCTCCAGGATTTCCAAATAAAGCATTCTCCTGCAGTTAGCTTCTCAATGACTCAAACAACTGAATCGGTGTCAAGTCACCGTGCTCATAGCTCATTCTTGTTTGGCTAACAAGTCAAGGATTCATTTGTCTCCATTTTTATTACATTTGCCAAAAATCAGTAAACACAACGAATGCTTATTTTTCGGCAAGTAAGCACCATAGCACCAGAGTGACTCAGACCTGTCTTACTATGTCTGAAATTTACTGTGCAGTTTTTACTCTTTATTCCTGTTGAGTATAATTCACTTACACTGATTCCAGAGAAACCTCTGTATGTGAAAATGTAATAGGAAAATATTTCCTATTTAAAATTAAAAGATGATTCATCTAAATGCCTTTTCATTTTTTTAGCTGTTTGCTGTCCCTCACTAAATCAATTCATGCCTTTTCTAGAAGTAAATTAAGATCACAGTAATAAATGAATTTATAGTATGAGTATTTAAATATTTCTTCTTGTCAACTCTATTAGCTATTTCAATTTACAGATTTAGGGTCAGATCCTGAAAACCACAAATTGTCTTAATTCAGGCTAGTGAGTTGGGCTACTTGCAGTTGCCTGGGCGTACGTGGTTCCAGAACTGGATTCGTACACTTTGCAATTGCTTCAGTGTGGACGGGCTCTCATGCCAGTGATGCTGTCCAATGAAATTAGGATGACCAGACAGCAAGTGTGAAAAAATGGGACGGGGGTGAGGGATGACAGGAGCTTATGTAAGAGAGAGACACAAAAATCTGGTCACCCTAAATGAAAGCAGTGGATGTGGATGTGGGTATCAGGGACCACCCATGTGCATTTGATTTCAGTTTTGGAGCCTTAAACATAAACCTATGATGAACAACGAATAAATCAAAAGTAACATTTCAATTAAATGTAATCACTGGCAAGCTGCGATATTAACATCGAGTATGTTACATAGATCCACTAAATAGAGATCTGTTATCCCAGTACTCCAGTAAATATGATTTTAAGTTAAACAACTGTGAGTGCAGGAAACAGTTCTGCTCTGATTACAGATTTAAAGACAGGATTTTCCTCCCCTAAAACTACTAATCTGATGTATAATACTCTGAATAAAGCAAAGAGCCCATCAACAGGCCAGCTATGTGCTCCACACTCACAGAGGTAACTCTAAATATATTGCAAGCCTACTGAAGATATGAGCTGAGCAGACACATTGTGTTAAGAGTGGAATCGTCTACAGCTAGCATTTACAATTTAAGATTACTGTCCAGAGATGATGGAGGCAAGGGAACAGGGAAGGATATAATGACCTGAGACCAGTGGTTCTGTTTTATATAGGTTTTTATATCACATTCATGACCATAGTATCTCAGTGCATTTCAATCGTGCATTCAGCAAAGTGATTAATGTCTGTCACTTATTATTTGTTCTCTCATCCTTTCCCCAGGATGAGAAGAGTGTGGAGTGGAGTGTCTTGTTTTTGTGGGTCTTAAGACCACGAAAACTTATGATCCCTAAGATCTGTTAGTCTTTAAGGTGCTACAAGACTCTTTGTTGCTTTTGTTTTTGTGGGTGTTTCTTTTTAATGTACAGGCAGCTGTGTATTCATGTTAGAGAAGACAAAGTCAACGCAATATGCCTTGAACTAGAGTGGAAGTTGGTGTGGTTTGTGATGGTCCTTCATTCCTGGGGGAGTTCATTGGACTGACCCTCGAGAAAGTTCTGGTTCCCACACAGACAAGCTGTGGAGAGTTACAGTGGAGAGTTCCATGGTGCCAGAGGAGGGGAATTGTTCATCAGAGTTTTTATACCAGAGAGCTAGCTGATCATTTAGATAGCTTTGGCCCAGGTCATTGAGTGACTTGAAGGTAAGAACTGAGACCTTGAACCTGATTGGATATGGGAAGCCAGAATAAAGACAGGCTAGGGGAGTTTTTTGTTAATCTTTTCAATTTATTTTGACTTCT
Source organism: Sternotherus odoratus (assembly GCA_032164245.1). Lineage (NCBI taxonomy): Eukaryota > Metazoa > Chordata > Testudines > Kinosternidae > Sternotherus > Sternotherus odoratus. The sequence goes on along the minus strand of JAVMKO010000009.1, from coordinate 82,094,988 downwards.
CATCAGCCAGTAATCCTTGAGAAAAGTTCATTACTGACTACATATTTATTTTGTTCCTGCTGAGTTATTCCACCATGTTACAAGTTAAAATACACAATTTCTACCCTCTAGATTCTAGAATGTTATATTTCAGTTTATCTATGGTATGAAAGATGTTGGTATTTCAAACAGTCATATTTTATGTGTGTGTGACAAATGGTGTTCTCAGCAAGGAGAACTGGGGCCTTGAACCATCAATCATCACAATTAATGCATGTTCTCTAGCATGCTAGGAATCCTGTTAAATTGAGACTGGGTGGGTGAGTAGACTCTGCAAAAGTCCCCCCCCCCCCACTTTTATGAAGAATTATAGTAAAATGAAGGCTCCGAAAATGCAAATGCTACTCTGAAGAGTGTGTTTTGACAGTATGGCAATATTTCAGTTTCCTTTTACTAGATGAACAAACACCCCTCCAGGAAAACCTGGGCCCCACTCCTTCAATGTTCCCCTGAGTCCCAGCCTTAGCCAACAGGCCCCTCTGCCATCCTCTTGATTGTCAGAAGGCCCATGACTCCCTGGTGCACTAAAAAAGATTTTTCAGAAGAGAAATGAAACACGAAGTTCCATGCACCCTGCCACCAGCAAAATGAGCTCCACAAAGGGAAACTTTCACAAAAGTGAACGTGACAAGTGTATTTTTATAGCCCAACTTGGGTGAAAGGCAAGTGGAAAACAAGCAGAATAAATAGCAAAAAGCAAATGTCGATGTCTTCAGATTTAATGATCAAAGGTGGTGGCAGTAACATGGGTAAGGAGATTTGTTTAAACAGACATGATCTGTTGTTAACCTGATACTGTTCCTTTTAATGAGTTAAGTAGACCATCTGAAAAAATATCCCTCCACCTCTGAGTTTTGTTTATGCTGCGCTCTCTTTAGTCTGGATTTGTTCATTCCCTACGTGCTTCTTATTTAAACAACATATATTTCTCTAGACTGGAAACTCTGAATACCAATCCAAGGATGAAACATAAAGCAACTGGACCATCAGTAAAAGTTTTAGTGTATGTTTGGATGGGCAGTGGAGGCTGATGGCTGAGTCAGATACATTCCCCTCCGTGAGGGAATACACTGTTTGTTTGCACTGCATCTCCTTGCAAGAGAGTGCTAGGAAAAGAAGTATTTGGGAATAGTAGAAAATGAATGTATTCCGGTTCCAGTAAGGCCGATGGTTTCACGCCTGCTGTAACTGAATTGGCTAAATGACCCCCGGCATTATAGCCAATGGGCCTGTGCTACCTTGCTGAATAGCCAGCCTAGAATCACGCAGCCTGGGCACAGATGGCAGGACTACGTCTGTTAAACACATGGAATCTGTTTCATGAGATTGAAGTCCTGTTATGGCATCCCTGGCAAACACCAGCAAGGCCTGTGCATATTCTGGGGCGAGTAGGTGCCTGGAGTGGGACAGGCTTCAAGGCTGCTTCACTTTCCTGATGGGGCAGGATGATGGGTCGGCGGGGACGCCCTGTGACTTGAGGCCAGGCCCGACTGCCACTTTTTGTCTTGTGACAGGGGCTAGGTCCCCAGGCAGGGAGCAGGGCCCCACTGTGTCAGGAGCTGCACAGACCCAGACCCAGCTTGCTTTCCTGTGCTGCTGCTCTGGCTACCACCGTTCAAGCCTGGGAGGAGGAACCTGCTCCTCCCACCCAGCAGCCTGTGTCCCCTCTCTCGGGGTGCCCTCGTCCCTCTCCCCTGCATCTAAGGGGCACTGGCCCCTGCGTGCAGCCTGGGCTCCCCACCACCCTTCACCATACCCCAGGGACAGCCTGCTCAGAGCAGCCCCCCCCCGCCCCACTTAGCCCTCCGCCTGGGGGCACCCAGCCCGCCCGCCTCGCGCTCTTTGCAAAACCCCGGGGCTCCCCGCGCGCGCCTGGGTGGGGTGGGGCGGCCCCCGGGGCCAGGGCAGCCGCGCGCCTCCCGGCCCCACCCCGCCGCTCTCCCCTGGCTCCGCGCCCCGCTCCGCCCGGCGCTCAGTCCGCCGCCGCCCGCCCTCCTGCAGGCAGCCGCCGCCAGCGCGTCGCTCCCGGGCTCTGCCGCCGGCCGGTGAGAAGGTGAACGAGTCTCTCCCGCTGCAGCATCGCTCCGGGGCCGCCCTCCGCATCCTCCCCGCTGCGCGGACCAGCGCTGGGCAGGGGACCAGCGCCCGGGGGCTGGGGAGAGGGGGGTTTCTGCCCGGGCTGTGCGGGTGTTTCCCTGGGGAGACTGTGTAATGCACCTTCCAGAGGGGCAGCCGGGTTAGTCTGTATCCCAAGAGCCAGGAGTCCTTGGGGCACCTGAGAGACTAACCCAGTTATTTGGGCATAAACGTGCCTGGGCTGGAATCCCCTTCATGAAGCCCTCTCCAGCAGTGACCAAGACAAAGAGTCTTGTAGCATCTTCTAGACTAACATGTTTAGGAGCTTTCCTGGGGAAAGTGACCCCACCAGTCTTTGTGCGGGTGGGTCTAGGCAACTGAGCGGGCAAACGTTTGCTTCTCTTCTTCCCGTCTCCTTCTGCATCCTTCTGGTCTAATAACGCTTTGCAAGCCAAGATCAGGGTTTTGGGGTGTCAATGATGCTTTTTAAAATGTGAAAGTAAGGTGTGTGTTTAGCGAGTATTTCAACCTGTTGCTTTGCACATAGCGCTGGCTTCCTTCGGTTCTGTAGGAAGGAGGCGAAAGGGTGGTTGACTTGCCTAAAACAGTTAATAATAAGTGTGTGTGGGGGGGGGGGGGGGGGAACACCAAACCTATTGTTTCTTTTTCAGGGATTGTATGATTATTGTTTTTTTTTAGCTACAGGGTAATGCAGCCCAGTGAAACCGGGAAGTAAGCTGTGAAAACTAGATCTGATTATATATGAGTATATAATTGCAATGCTAATGCAGGTAATAATTTTTAAAAGTCAGTCAATGGCTGTTGTACCCCCCTTTCAGCTCCCCACAGGATGGAGTTAGATACTTATACAGTCTGCTAATTGGAGACATGTTCATAGCTTTGATCTTGCAAACAGACCTGAGAATAACTTTACACCTAGGCAGTGTAGTCCTAGCCAAATTGGTCCCTGGGTATTAGGGAGACAAGGTTTGTCATCTTGATTTCAAAGGGATTACTCACATGAGTTAAATTATTCACAGATGGATTTGCAGGATTGGGGCCTCTTTTTTGAATCTTTAATCAGCAGGCAAAAGGTGTGTTAATGAATCTGACTTCTGTCTTGTTCACATTTTATGACTGAAGCATCATGTTTTGCTCAGAAGTGCAATTATGAGTTTGTTTGCCCTCTAGAAAGTGATCTTGTGGTCATGTTAATATAACCAATTTAATTTAAATTCATCAGACTCTAGCCGCTAACAATAACATTAATAACAAGTCAGACTAAAATAGTTTGTTCACCGATCTATTTTTTTACCTTCATTCTGAGAAGTTCTTACTCTACAGAAGAGGAAATTGATTAAATTGTTAAGTCGTGATGTGTGCAAACCACCTCAGAGTAAATAGATGATACACGTAACCAAATATGGCTTCAGAATTTGTAACTTATGTTGTTTTTTTAAAGAAGCGAGACAACAACCTTCCCCCCCCCCCCAGTACTGCATTCCTGAATGCAGCCCAATTCCTAATTTCTGCTCAAAAACTTCAGTAAATAAAAATTCAGTCTTGTGCAATAACTGCTAGAAATATGCAGGAAGGGGTTTCTACAGCTAACATCATACATGCAAAAATAAAAAGCTAGTGGAACCAAAGAATGACTTGCCCAGTTCTTAGCATGAATCTGTTGAGGCTTACGTGCCAATTCTGGGCTTGACGGTGCAGTCCATTTCTTAGCCACACTGCCATTGTCTTCCCTGGGAGATTTGGCTGAGCGAGGACTATTGGACTGGGCTCTTTACGTGTTTCTAACAAGTACTATTTTTGCAGTGAATTATGGCAACCCTCCCTATATGCTGATTCAGGTCTCCCTCAGAGGGTAAATATTGGCAGTTGTCCAGAAAAGAGATAATCTGTAAAGCTTCAAGTTCTTGAAAATAAACACATAAAGACACTAAAATCTGTCATTTATTGTGGAAACTGCATCTTAATTAAATCATACCCACCTATTATCCAGCTGTATGGCATGAGCAAGCTTGGTAGACATGTCATTAGGCATAACACTGAACAGCAAGATACTATAGTAATAGACCTTCCTCGGATTGATGCTGATCTGAATTTTAGGGCAGTACTTTATACATTGTCATGTATCTGTTCTGAGGTAATTCTGACCCGCCAAGCCCCATCGCATTAGGGACTGTACAAAGCTATAACAAACATACACTTTTAAAAAACTCCCCCTCTCTCCAAGAAACTAATGTTTCAGGCTCTGAATGCTTATGTTAAAAGGGACTTATTTAATTTTAGGGTGTACAGCCCCAGCCCCTCCCCCGCTGTCCCCTCTCCCCTGCAGCCACGTTGCCAGTGCTCCGGCCCGATGCTACTGCTGGGGAGCGTTGCAGCGGCGTGACTGGTGGTGCGGTGGGATTGGATAAGGGGTAAGGGGTTGCGGGGGGAAGTCAGGGAGCATGGGGTGGTTGGATGGGGCGGAGACTTGGGGGAAGGGCGGTCAGGGGAGGGGGTGGGGTTCTGGGGAGGCAGTTGGGGCGGGGGTGTGGATACGGGTCAGGGTGGTCAGCAGATAGGGAGCGGTTGGATAGGGTGTGGGAGTCCCAGGAGGCCTGTCAGGGGGTGGGAGTGTGACTAGGAGTCAGGGGACAGGGAGCAGTGGGGGTTGGGTAGGGATGGGGTTCCCGGAGGTGGTTAGGGGTGGGGGATCCCTAGAGGAGGCGGTCAGGGGACAAGGGGCGGGGGGGTTGGATGGGTCAGGAATTCTGAAGGGGACGTCAGGGAGCAGGAAGTGGGAGAGGGGTGGAGGGGGCGGGGGCCATGCTATTTGGGGAGGCACAGCCTTCCCTAACCGGCTCTCCATACCATTTTACAATCCCGTGTGGCCCTTGGGCCAAAAAGTTTGCCCACTCCTGTCCTAGCCCATAGACGTCTCTAGAGCTACTGTAGCTATGTATAGCACTTCAAAGCAGTGATGTTTTGCGTAACTCTAAACTGTATTTATGTAACTTTTGGATACATGGCAGCATTTTTGTTTGCGAAGGTAATGGAAGTAGTTTCATTATTGTAAACCTTACCAAATTGGGGCCTGTGATTTTGCAAAAGGAGACATTTTATGCTTTACAAACAAAACCGTTGAGTTCAGGTGATTGATGGGTTACATCTAGTTATAAAAGAAGGGGCTGGAGAAATCACAACAGAAATGTCGAAGTTCAGTCGCTCCCGTTCTGATTTTGGCAGAGTGACTGTGAGAGGAAGAAACACCTCATGTTTCATGTAGATTACTTTGATTTGTAAAGGAATTTTTAACCAGATGGCTCTTGAGATGCCAGGATTTTGAAGGATAAATGTTCAGATAAGATGCATGTTTCCATTTTCACTGCATATTTTTGGAGGACGGTGCCATGTTCTAGCCTTGATCCAACCGTTCCTGCTTCCACAGCATTTCTTAAGAAGCCAGTAGATGCTTTGCACAAGTAAGGGCTGTCACCTCCCCTCCCCCCCCCATATATACCGAAATCATGTAATTTCTGGACCAATAAAAGCACAATACGATTTCACCTGGAGTTAGATCTCTCAAAAGTCACCTTGCGATTGAGCATGTGATTTTGTGGGAGGAAAGATTGCCTAGTGGTTAGGTGCTGTTCTAGGGCTTGGGAGACCTGAGTACCAGTCCCTGTTCCACCAAAGACTTTCTGTGAGACCTTGGGCAAGCATGTAGCAGCTTCTCTGCAGTCAATTTATTCAATAGGAGTTGCGGGGGCTCAGTACCACTTCGGCGGCGTATGGCCCCTTGTGGATTTGGTGCTTTAATGGCCCTTTGCAGATCCATAAGATAAAGCTAGGAGAAATATTGGCCCTAACTAGCTGGATTGCTAAACTGGTGAGAAAGGGTTTAAATGAGCAGAGACTGTCTGCAAAGCTCCCCAGCTGCAGCTTATTTTTGCTTCCCACTTTTAGGGAATATTTTCCCCCTTCTCCACTTGTCGTTGGCCTTTGAAGCTGTATCTGATCTAGTGCTTAATTTGTAATGAAAGGGGCACCAGGGGTATCAGTACAGAAATCTAGATACACTCCATTTCCATGGGCTCTTTATTTTCCTTAAATAAGACAAATGGATTTGTTTATATTACACTAGAGTTTTAAATGGCAGAGAATGCTAATCAGATCCTGTTAAGTGCTTGTTGTGCAGCACAACTGTCCGGGCAGAAGCTAGAAACCACCCAATAGAGCCCCAATGCCTACCTCAAAAACACTGTGCTAGCAGTGCCTTGCTGCCCTCCAAAACGGAGATGTAGCGAGCAGGGCATTGAAACCCAGCTCTGTCCCGCTCCCCGCACATGGTGCTTGCTGATTGGCTACTGAGCTGGGATCTGGCTTTGGAATCTTCCCCAATGCACTGATTTGGGAATGATCAATCTTTGGGTGCTTCCAGCAGTCTTAGGCCAACCCCACCCACTTCCTACTACGGGTAGCCATAAAATGCACCAACACTGTAGCTCAGGGGTCGGCAACCTTTCAGAAGTGATGTGTTGAGTCTTCATTTATTCACTGTAATTTAAGGTTTCGCGTGCCAGTGATACATGTTAACTTTTTTAGAAGGTCTCGTTCTATAAGTCTATAATATAGAACTAAATTATGGTTGTATGTAAAGTAAATAATGTTTTAAAAATGTTTAAGAAGCTTCATTTAAAATTAAATTATAATGCAGAGCCCCCCAGACCGGCGGCAGGACCCGGGCAGTGTGAGTGCCACTGAAAATCAGCTCCTGCCTTCGGCACCCATGCCATAGGTTGCCTACCCTTTCTGTATCTTATCCATGGATGAAAGGAGATTAGAGTAGGAGGGAAGAATGAATGAGTTTCCTTTAAAGAAAAGCCCAAAGTTGTGGGAACCATTCAAACTTGGCAGGATTATCAGCCAAGAGTCCCTATTTGTTTAACTTGAGACTGGTTGTCCCTGTCAGCTAGTACAATGGCAGCCACCTTCTTTATCTGTTTTTTACATGAAAAATCAGATAAAATTTGATAAGGACAAATGGAAAGTACTCCACTTAGGAAGGAACAATCAATCAATCAGTTGCATACATACAAAATGGGAAATGACTGCCTAGGAAGGAGTTCTGTGGAAAGGGATCTGGGGGGTCAGTGGATCACAAGCTAAATATGAGTCAACACTGCAGTGTAACACTGTGGCAACAAAAAGCAAATATTGTTCTGGGATGTATTAGCAGGAGTGTTGTAAGCAAGACATGAGAAGTAATTCTTCTGCTCTGCTCTCCTCTGCGCTGATTAGTCCTCGAGTGGAGTATTGATGCCACATTTCAGGAAGGATGTGGACAAATTGGAGAAAGTCCAGAGGAGAGCAAAAAATAATGATTAAAGGTCTAGAAAAGAGGCCTGAGGGAAGATTGAAAAAATTGGGTTTGTTTAGTCTGGAGAAAAGAAGACTGGGTGGAGACATGATAACAGTTTTCCAGTACATAAAAGGTTTTTACAAGGAGGAGGGGGGAAATGTTCCTGTTAACTTCTGTGGATTGGACAAGGAGCAATGGGCTTAAATTGCAGCTAAGGCGGTTTAGGTTGGACATTAGGAAAAACTTCCTAACTGTCAGGGTGGCTAAGCACTGGAACAAATTGCGAAGGGAGGTTGTGGAATCTCCATGATTGGAGATTTTTAAGAGCAGGTCAGACAAACGCCTGTCAGAGATTGTCTAGATAATACTTAGTTCTGCCATGAGTGCAGGGGACTGGACTAGATGACCTCTCGAAGTCCCTTCCAATCCTACAATTCTATGATTCTGTAACCATTAGAATAAAGACTAAGCATGGGCCTTACTGGCCAGCCTTAGCACTCATTGTCTTTCCAGCCTTTTGGTAGTTTGCTGTGACTTCTCTTTCGTACCTTCTTTTCTGCCTCTCCCTGTTTAAATCTCAGTTTCATTTTGCTCTCTCTGTTTCTGAGTCTCTCTCTCCATTGTGCAGTACTCCATCTCACTGCTTGTGTTTGTCCTCTCTGTAGCTAGCATTTTATATGGCATCTGGAAGGTACCCAGAGTGCCTTGCAAACACAACACTGATGTATGATTACACACAGCTGTCACTTCTTCCCTCACTGAAGTGCAGCTACCTCTGGAGTGGAACACAATTGCTATGTGATTAGTGCACATTCGTTTAAGACAGGAAGTGAAGAATATTCCTCGTCTAGCTGGTAGGCAGAATACTGATTGCCTGAGTCGGAATTTGCCTGATCACCAGTGATATCACCCTCAACTCATATGAAAAATGTTAGGATCTTTAATAATCCCAAAGTAAACTCTTGAGGGCATGAACTGTCTTTTGCTTGCACAGTGCCTAGAACACAGGGCTCTGACCTCTAGGTGCTATCATCATACAAATAATTAAAATTCTTTCTATTTACTGTATGGTCCCTGAGCCAGTGTTGGGACATTAGTTCAGTACTGATTCAGAAGAAAGAAAGATAATTCCTGGCTCACCAATACCACTTATACGTCCCTTAGTGGTCTCATATTAAAGCACTGCCTGGGTCCAGACTTGTTGACGGTAGCTTATAAGATATAAATTAAAGGCAAAAGGTGTTTGTTGTGTTTGAGTCCTAGATCGGATTATTTGTGGATATATATGGGCCAACTATCTTCTGTGTGTTAGAGAGACAAGGTGGGTGAGGTAATATGTTTTATTGCACCAACCTCTGTATTCGGAAGGATTTAACATTTGCTTTTGGCTGTCAGACACAAAGATTATCCTGTAATCTTGTTCAGATAAAGGGAATGCAATGTAATGAATTGAATATAGGTTACTTGCTATTGTATATACGAGATCATGGCAGGGTTATGTTGTCCCCCCATGGTCCTTTGAGGTGAAACTACACAGCAACTTTATTAACAGGCCGAACAGGCTGTTGTTTATAATATCAAGAAACACCAGCCGATGTAGCTCTGTCAGTTCAGGTACCTTACATATTCTGATTTTACCCTTTGCTGGGGCTGTGGGCGGGGCCCCGAGTTCACGGTTCTGCATGTGTGAGGCAGAGCCTGCTAGTCAGTAGTCTGTCTTGATGTGTAGGTTTGTACTTAATAATTAAACTTATAGCAAGTCATCCTGGAAAAGCTCAGCTCAGCTTAATGGTCACCGCTGAAGGTTCTCTTATAGTGTCCATCACCTACAGGCAGATACCTCCTCTCATTCCAACAGTCAGTACTGGTAGGGTCCAGTGAAATATGTTATATCAGGTGTAGGCAACTTATGGAATGGGTGTCAAAGGCGGCACGTGAGCTGATTTTCAGTGGCACTCACACTGCCTAGGTCCTAGTCATCGGTTTGGGGACTCTGCATTTTAATTTAATTTTAAATTAAGCTTCTTAAACATTTAAAAAATCTTATTTACTTTACATACAACTGTAGTGTAGTTCTATATTATAGGCTTATAGAAAGAGACCTTCTAGAAACATTAAAATGTATTATTGGCACTTAAAACCTTAAATTAATGTGAATAAATGAAGACTCAGCACATCACTTCTGAATGGTTGCTGACCTCTGGGTTATATTCAGAGATCTATTCTTTTACTCCTAACATATTGAGACTCTCTGCACAATCTGTTTTGAGTCTGCAGATTTGTTCTGAATTACAGAATATCGGTACAGTTCCTTTGTTTGCTAGATTTTCCAGCCCCCCGCCCCATATCTAGATTTTAACAAATACATAAACATATAAATAATTGTACCAATCTTGGACGTTTCCTATGAGGTTTTATATATCAAAGCTAAAACTGAAATAATTCAACTCTCCTTACTCAGATCATGCCAAGCTCGTAGGAGGCCAAACAGATCCCAGAAAGCTAAACCAGCACCATCACATTCCTGGATCCACCTTCGGTCACATCCAAGGCCCTGTGTCCTTGGGAAAAGGTTGGACCTAAATTCTGTGGCATTTGGAGCAGCAGAATGGAAATCCTGCGACAGCTTCATTTCCTTTTTTTAAAAGAAAAGTTGCAGTGAAAATGAATAGCTGTCAGTGCAACAGTCCCTTGTGCTAGTTATTAGGGTGTTTTTGAATCTCCCCCACATTTTCAATGCTCAGTGTCTTGCAGATCTTTGAACTGACAATCCATGACTGTGTTGTGTAGATGTTGCCAAGGGTGAAGAGGTTTGGCAGCTCAGTAGCAAACAGAGCTTTTGGGACTTGGGAAGGCATGAGAAGCAATTTGGAGTTGTTCCCATTAGCTGCATGTTCCTGCTGAAGTTAAGTGTTGACATTTCTATTATAATCTTTAGGCTTCAGAGTTAACACCATATTGAGATGAATGAGGCTGTTCATGGTTCTTATTGATTCTGATTCAGGAAAACATCACTACATTGGTTTACCTGCACTTCTCTTTCAAAGTTACTGTAACTATTGTCTATTGCTTTGCTTGCCTAGACTTGTGTGAGACTCTTGACCCTGCTTCTCCTTACCTTTTCACCAATTTAAATAATGAGTAACTCCATAGTGGTCACTGGGGTTACGTCAATATAAAAGCAGTATATTGGTATAATTTAGGTTTCTTGACTTTTAGGTCTGGCCCCAATTCAGCCAAGTACTTAAGCATGTATTTAAGCACATCAAGAATCAGAGAGGTAGCCATGTTAGTCTGGAATAGCAGAGGTAACAGAGTCCTGTGGCACCTTAAAGACTAACTAAAGTATTGAAACATAAGCTTTCGTGGGCTAATACCCACTTCATCGGATGCAAGCAGTGGCACTTAAGCACATGCCTAAGTGCTTTGCTGAATAAGTGTTTTTTTGAATACCTACCCCAGAGCCTGAGGTAAAGGAAACACCTTTTCTTTGATTTCAAAAAATAAGAATGGCCTCTCAGTTTGGAAATGCACATTATAGGGATTTATTTTACAGGAACTTTTAGAATTTGAGACTTCCGGATAGAGCTGGTCAGAAAATGTTTTTCTGTCCTGCAAATATTTTGATAAAAAATGTTTTTTATCTGAAATTCTCTATAAAGCCTTTCAGGTTTTGGTTTGAAAACTGAATGCTTTTGTGGTTTCTGAATGCTTAAAAGCTCGGGCAAGTTGGGTAATTTTTTTTTGCTTTTACTGAAGATGTTTATCTGACCAGCCAAAGATTTTCAGTTTATTTATTGTGGTGAAAAACCTGAATTTATTTATTTTTTATGGTGAAAAACCTGAATTTTTTAAAATTGAAAATGGACATTTCCCACAGAATTTTTTTTTGAAGGAAAAGCCATTTTGGTTAAAAAATATTTTGAATTAGATATTTAATCTATTTCTACTTCTGGGACAGGGCAAAATGGACACATTTCTTTTCACTCTTATTTGAATGCCACGTGTTGGAGACTATATAACATGCTAAATTCAGTGGAGTAAGTCAACTGATCCCCCTCGCCCACTCCTCCCGAGTGGTGTTACTGCTGATGTATTTTTTGGAGAAGTCATGCCATAATTTCTCTACCTGTAAAATGGGTATGATATTTATTTCCTACTTTGTGGGGCATTATGGTCTGTAAAGAGTTTTGAGATCCTTGGGTAGAAAGTGCTGTACAAGTGAAAATGCTTATTTTTATTATTAAAGTATCATGAAACTTATGAGAGGAGGATTCTATCCCTTCCAGTTCTGTGTATCTGGGGTGAGGCAGCGTAGCAGTATGGATTTTGTGACATATATGAACTAACGCCATGTCTTGCACCTGCTTTTCGGCTGCTGAATATCACCTAGGCCACATGCTTGAACCTATGGTTGCCTTAGATCTGCAATACCAATATGTCCCATCTCCTTAGAAATTACTCTAAACACAGTCTTAGGTTGTGCAATTTATTAGGCTAGGTCAGTGCTATAATGTAGTGAAACATTCTGTGTATTTTTCTACACTTTGAGACAAACAGCTAATATCTCTCTTATAAACGGGTGAGTCATTTGTTTTGGTAACCGGGGTGATTGCCTGATGCTGATTGAAACCTGGAATAGCTGATGAGCTCATCTCTCTAACAATACAGGGTGCTTGAGATAGTGTGGCCAGACTACAAGGAAACCAGTCCCTTGCCAGCAGAAACGCCTGACAATAGCCAGACATTCGGAGAGCTATGCAGACCATTGTGCTACCTCACTTTGGCGTAGCCGTTAGAACTGCAGAGCAGAGCCAGAGTTGTTGCCCAGTGCCTGCCCCAAGGAGGTATCACTCAGACAGGCAGTGAGCCAAGCAAAGGGAGAGAAGGAGGAGGTGTCCTGCTTCCATTGACTGGACGAAGCCCAGGTAAAATGGGTTTGAGCTGATGTTAGGTGCATGTCTCGGTACACTCTGCTAGCTTCCTTTCCTTCTCCCTTCCCTACTGGCCATGTGTCTTCCCCTCTCTCCACATACCCATCCAGACTGCCTTGCCTCTGCTGCCTCCTCTCCTCCTTTCCCGCCCCCCGGTGTTCGTTATGGGGGGAGAGGGACCCCCTAGCGGCATGGAGCCCATGTTGATGAGAATGTCTGCAGGCTGGGTGTGTGTGGCGGGGGACTGGGAAGGGGGGAGGAGCGCTTCTTCCACATGGCCTCCTATCCCCCTGGCATTGTCAGCTCCTGCTAGTCACTCCCCCACCCCTGAGGTGGATGGGACACAGGGGAAAGTTTGGTTCAAAGCTAGCCTTAGCCCTTGATTCTTGATGTCTCCCCAGGTGACCTCTCAAGTCTGAGAATCATAGAGTCATAGAATCGATCTTAACTGAGGAGCCATTTCAAACATACCCTTTCCACACTGTCGGAGATCATTTATGGGATGGGTGAGGTTCTGTCATCCCTGTCTGGCCTGGGCCTGGCCAGTGCCTTGCCTCAAATTCTGAGCTAGAGTGGTGGTTGCCAAAGACACTATCCTCCTGCTCATTGGACTGCGTTGTCCTGACCTAGGAGGTCGTCATGGCCGCTGCATGTTGCATGCACAATAAGCAACACACAAAATATGAACAGATTTAAAAGTCATCAGCCGAGCCCCTTGGTAGCTACCTAGAGCAAGGAAGCCGCATGAAGTGAGCAAAGGGCTGCAGAGCCGGGCATTGACTAGGGCAGATACTAGTTCACAGGGGATAGCTCCTGTGAATAGACCTGCAGGCAACACTAGGTGTCACTAGCACCTGCAGTAGCCAGGGGAAGGAGCGAACTCTGGTTCAGTTCACTTGTGCTGAGATACCCAGGGCCCTGCCTTCTGCTCCGTCTACCAGCGCCAGCCCCGCTCTGTCCCAGTTCTGCTGGAAAGCTGCTCTCCTTGGTATGCCATGTGCACAGCCTGAGCTCAAGAAGAGCAAAGCGGACAGACCTAGAGGTTCCCTCTACGGGGAAGGGAGTGAGGTACTGCTCATCCCTTCCTGTCGGGGCGATGTGGCGGGAATTGATTCTGATTCAGGTTTACCTGCGCTCCTCTGTCAAGGTTACTGTAACTATTGTCTATTGCTTTTCCTAGACTTGTGTGAGACTCTTGAGCCTGCTTCTCCTTACCTTTACACCAATATAAATAATGAGTAACTCCATAGTGGTCACTGGGGTTACATCAATATAAAACCAGTATATTGGTTTTCACGGAGATTACCTTGGTGGGGAAGGGGAGAAAGAGAAGCTGCTGGAAGCGTGGTCAGTGTTATTGTCGCCCTCCCCACCTAGGTTTGGTCCCCTCTCTTCCATGTGTGCTGCTACTTCATGCTGTGTTACACAGAACACCGCAATACAGGGCTTCACTGGCAGTTGTCCCAGTGAAGCAGACCACAGGCCATCTATCAGAGGCTCATTAATGCATTCCACCAAACTCCTGCAAACAGATTACCCAGTGATATAAAACACGCAGCAATGATCACTGGTGCAACTGTGGACAAAATCTGGACACTTAAAACAGATGTCCAGGAATGTGCACTCCCTGTCTATAAATAAAATGACTTATTTGGATAAACTGCCTAGCTCATGCAACCTCTCTCTCAACAGCACCAGTGGGGCAGAGATGGTTTCTATTAAAAGTGTGCGGTTTCAACTATGATTTTCGGAAGTGCTGGTCTTTTTTTACAGTTCATAAGCATCATAATGTTCATGCCTTGGAATTCCTACTGCTAGCTGGCTGCCTTCAACAATGAACCATTTGGCAAAATGAGCAAAATCATCCAGTACAATAACCCACTGGTTAACGATGAACTCCATGATAGAGTTCTGTACCCAAGGGCCTAAACCGTGATCGCCCAGTGCATAGTGAAAGAGTTCTGTGAAGTGAACATAAGCTTGAAGTCTGTCAAGATCATGGATTATAAAAAATGCTTTTGTTAGTAAATTATTTCCATGCAAGGATTATAATTAATTATATGATTGTAAACAAAAATATTTGCTAGCCTGTGCCTATCACCCTTTTATATCTGATGAGCTGAGATGATGTTTTGGAAGATATTTTCTTTAAAAGGCATAATAAAAATAGCAGCCCTTCTGTGTCTTGTCATGAGTTCCTGAAGCATCTTTGAGTCTTGTGTTAGTCTGGTCTGTTAACTTGAGTCCTGTCAGGGTACATAGAATAATTTGGGGACATCGTCTTTAATGGAATGAGCAGGTAGCTAATGAAATACTTTGCCATGTTTTATCCCTCACTCTTGGCTGCTGTTTGGGGAATGTGACCATGATTTGCTTAGTTTTATTTTAATTTTTTTCAATTTGCCCATGTGTGTCCCTTTTCTTCTTTAGCCTGGATCAGTATGGGTGCCGGCATCAGTGTCTGGAGATCAGACACACATTCCAGTTGGCTTGGAATATTCTCCGTTTGTGTTTTACCTTCTGCAGGAGGATATTTTCATAAGCCAGTCTTCTGCCCAGCATTTCGGGTGCTGGATGTCAGGACAGACAAACTTGCTGGAGCCATGCTTGTTCAGCTCGCTCTGACGAGCTAAAAGTCTTGTCCAGAATACAAAGTCAAGGGGGACAAATTCAACCCTCTCTTATCACTGGTGTAAATCCAGGTTAACTCCAGTGACTCCAGACTTCCTTTAGTCTGTCTGAGAGTGCGTACTGACCCAATAGGTATATTTTAATAAAGGTAGGTTAGTGGGGCCATACATGTCTTGCCAGTAATGAATAACATACATTGTCTGAAATCTCACTCTTCTTTCCTGTTGCTCTGTGCATGCCTTCCAGAGACCAGCTAGCTCGCTGAACTCTCCTTCCACGGCATGGGAGTGCCTTTTTTATTGTTTTAAGTTAGGTTATTTATTTCACGTCTGTTTTAGATTTTTGCCTGTTTCCTTTGGCTCTTGCCAGTAGTTAGCAGGGCTGTTTTTCACACACAGCTGACCCTAACAGATTGATTTGGACAGTAGTTTGAGAGCTAGCTGCAGTTGTGTTTAATGAGTTTGTGTTGTTTCTCTAATGTCCCTCTCCAGTCTGTGCCTGCTCGTTGTCCCTCGGTTTACTACCCTGCTGCTCTCCGTTCTAGTTACTTTTTTGTCATGTTCCCATTTTAGGCCCTGACCCAGCCCTGGCTCACGGGTTTAACTTTCAGCACGGGTCGTCTCATTGACCTCAATGGGATTGCTCACATAGCTAGCTCAGGGATCGCGTGTAGTAATCGCTACCATCCTGCCTGGTCTCTTCTCCAGAAACCGCTCCCTGTGGTTGTCCCGTGTCTTGTCTCTGGGTGGCTTGTGAAAGTGTCGGGGGTTTGCTGGCAGTGAGTAATGAGAATAACGTGTGGGTGTGAGGTGCTCTGTACAAAGCCTATATTGACTGGTGAGGGGCTGAGGCTGCTCAAGAAAATCTGCTTCCCTGGGCCTAACCTCGGTGTGGCGCCCCCTCCTACCGCACAGAGCGTGCCCTGCACATACGAACAGTTCCATCATGTGGGCGCTGGGTTTGTAACATTTTTGGGGGAGCCTAGGGGTCAGAGGACGAACGGCGCCCCTAAAGTCTGATCCCCACTGATTGGCTCCAGCTGTGGCGCTCAACCTGGCTACAGACCTGGCCGGGGTGGGTAAGTGACCCCTCCCCCGCCACCTGGTATAAAGATGGATGGGAACTAAGCGAGCCTTTTAAATCAGCACCCAGAGTTCCAGGGAATGCCCCAGGCAGACAAGAGAGACCCCCCCCCCCCCACGGCTTCCTCCTCTCCTCCCCTGGGGCAGGTCCCTCCCTGGAGGGACAGAGTGGCAAATATAGCAGTGTGTTCCTCCATCTGCTCCCCCTGTTGGGCTCTGCCCTCCCCATCCCCAGCAAACCCCTCTGGGTGTCACTCTTAGGGGTTGTGGGGGAGCTGCACCAGGCCGGGTGGGGGATCCCAAATATGAGGCTGGGGGAAGGGGGCATACTATACATAGTTGGAACAATGGGGGATTATACAGGGGACTGGAAATTGGACCCAGGATGGGGATGGGGGCCAGGACTCAGGGAGAGATCAGGACAGGGATGGATGGGGATAGGGTTCAAGACACCTTGGGGGGACAAATGGGGTGGGAAGACTAGGAAATGGGGGGCTAGGAAAACAGAGGGAAGATGGGGCAGGACACTCGAGAGGGAAGCCATGGCACTGGTGGAGACAGGACCCCAGGGGCAAATAGTGTAGTGGGCAGGACACGGTCAGGTAGGAGGACTGGGGAAAGAGACAGACCGGGGCAGATGAGGTGGGAGATTGATGGGAGGCAGGACTGCATGTGGCAGATGGGCTAGGACATAGGAGGGAGATTGGGGGGTAGGAATTCAGGAGGCAGGACAGTGGCGGTGGGATAGGATTTGGGGGACAAACAGGGGGTACCACTTCCATGGGCTGACCACCCCAGGGGACCCTTGTCCTCAGGCTTGTCCAGGGAGAGGCCGCTGTGACCAGATTGTGGGCTCCTATGGGGCCAGGACCTCCAGCTGTGTGGTCTATGCTGAGGTCTCTGCAGGAGTGTTAATACACACGAGGGACGCCGCACTGACACGCACTGAGTTTGTTAAGGAAGAGAAGAGAACATTGGGACATCTGGTTACCATGCAGCTGGGTGAAGTGTGGGACCCAACCTTTGGGAAGGTTACAGTCGCAAGGGTCGGAATGTAAAAGAACAGCTGTAGGTCTGTTGCTAACAATTGCCAAGTGTCGGACGATTGTGAAGATGCTGTTTCTGATTCCAGGTCACATGTCCTATTCATCCAAGTACCCAGGTGCACTTGTCATTTGTTAGGATGTTTGGTTTTTAACTAATAAGCACAGGGGTCTAAAAGCAGGTGAGCAGATACTTAAACCACCATAAAAGGGAAAAGTTGTTGAGGGGATGTGAGCTGGCGTGAGATGATAGGAAGGCGTGATCATCACTAGGAAAAAAAGGTATGTAGCTGGACTATGAGACCTTTCAAAAGGTCTCAGCCCATGGCAAGCAGCCCAGCTGGGCCGCCCACTGCTACTGCAAACATGCTTCCTAAAAATGAAGTGATTTATGGCAGGCTTTTGCGATCATACAGTCTCCTCTGTGAGGTGCATGAAAACTTTTCAAAGCAGCCGTACTTCTTGTCAGACAACCAGAAGACAAAACAAAAGCGGGTTATTTTTAATATCCGTCCCTCTTCTGAACTAAACGAGCCAGGAAATGAGTCTGCCTCCCAGTGCATTTGGCTTTTAACCCACAAGATGTCTTGCCATCTCTGCCTTTGTCCAAGTGACAATCCAGAAGGGGATTATAGGCATTTACCCTCCAGTGGCTGGAGGGTTGGGAACTCTTACAGGAGCTCCCCCTCCCACCGCCCACCCCCATGCAGGATAGAGACATTACATACAAATGATGCTTTCTGAATTGCTCACTGTTTGGTCTGCACCCCCTACCCCTTGAAGTGAGGCTCCATTTCTCTTCAAGCTCTTCTTGAACCCCTGTGGCTCCCCATTTTGGCTCATTCTCAATCCCTGTTGGGCCAGTTGTTCTCCGGGTAAATGGGTCTGGATCTGGCTCCCTTCAGAGCCTCTCCTCGCCATCACAGCCTGCTGGAGGGATGAGTAAGGAGTGTGGAAAGGCATCGGTCCCCCGGTCCTGGCTCCAGAGCTCTCCACAGGGGCCAACTTTTACTTCTCAGTTAGTAATAAAGAGTTTTTTCATGAAAACGAAATACATACGAACACAGTAGGATGCTCTAACCCTGGAAGAAATAAAAGCTGGTATTTCTGTTTAATGACTCTGTTTGGACAGCAACAAGTCAGGTGGGAATTGACATTTGATCTTGTTCTGTGTGTACTAAGTTACCATCCCAACACCATGGAAATTAAGCCCCCGATGCTGGCTGTGTGACAAAGGGATTAGGGCACTTCTTCAAGTTGTTACTAAATATTAGCCTGTCCTTTATAGTGAAAAAAGGAGACCGCCTAGTTCATTTCAAAACAAACTTCTCTAAAGTTAGAAATAAAAGCAGCCAAACCCATTCAGGGAGTGACCTTTGCGTCTAATCCACCCAACTGGGTCCCACTAACGTGGGCTTTGCAGCTACGATTTTCCATGTAAAGAATGCAGGACATACATGCTGACAATTATTTAGGGCAACCAAAAATACACTGTCAACCCTGCAGGCTGATCCCTTTTGACCGTCGGAGCAAAGATAGGCCCTGGGGCTGGTTATTTTTAATGTGGATACATAACTTCCAGTTATCACTGCTACCTAACAACTGAAAATATAGTTATCAGAGTGCTAGCTGCCTTCGCCTTGCTGCCTGTTCTGTTGGACCAGTTCCAGGCTGGCCGTACTCAAGTGCTACTCCCCTAAAGACAGTGGAGTGGGGCCTACTTATGCCATAATTTATTATTTGGATGGTGGGAACAGCCCTGATCATAGACCTGAGCCCCAGTGTGCTAGACACTAGACAAACACAGAACATGAAGAGGGTCCCTGCCTATTGATTATTCACGTAAGCCAGCAGGATTTGACCCTGTATGTGATAAAGTAATTTTGTAAATGGTGACTGTATAATGATAAGTATAATGACGTACAAGGGGGGTGTTGGGGGAGCAGGAGGATGTGCCAAAACCAGGGGGAGGCAGATGCTGTATTTCACAGATGCACCAGGCATATGATACAGTGTTGAAATCAATGTAGATATATGAGACAAGAACGATGGAGAAGTCTGTCGTTAGACTGGGGTGCTTTTTCCAGCTTGGGCTCTAAGGTCAGTGCTATGACTCAGAGCAGGGCAATAGATCTTTGACGTGCATCAGATACATGCTCCCAGCAGGACAGCATACAGTGCTCAGTTATATTATATTACAGTTCCAGAGAACAAACGGCACGAAAAGGGCACTGTTAAGGTTGCAATGTCAAGCCGTCAAAAAGGAGCAAATGCCGGAATTAAGGTTGCCTGTGCAATCCTAATTCTGCCCTCTTGTGTGTCTGCATGTTCACACAGCCGCCATTAGTTACATGAGCAGAGGACCCCACCCTCTGTCAGGATGGACGGTGCTCAGGGTGTGAATAAGGGTTGGGTGGTTAATGAGACTGCTAGCTCTAGATGCCCTGTTAATCCCAGTCTCCCCCACAAAGCACCTTAGCTCCTCATCCCAGACCCAGTCCACAGCCCCCCTCTGCTTCTTACTTCAGTCTGCCCCTTGGCTGAGATCTTCTTCCCTTTAACCTCCGGTGTGGCTGCCTCCTCCTTCTAGTCCTCCCTGCCTGGGTACCAGCAGCCTTGAACAAATCCACAGTGTATTACTGTTTGCTGCAGGGTCTGTTGATGCCCTTGGGTGGCATGCAGACACCCTGCCTGTCTGGGGTGCCGGAAAGCAATGTGTGCCAGAGGAGGCACAACCTCTCCTGCGGTTCCCCAGGGCTCAGTGGGAGGATGCAGCTACAGCCCTGGCAAGGGGCTTGCTGTCCCCTGTGAGCCCAGCCAGCTCCATGGTGAGGGGCAGAAGGAGGTGGCGTTGTAGTCCTGCCCTTCAGTGCTGTAGCCACTGTGGGACAGGAAGCCTGGGACGGGAGGACTCCTTTTACCTTGCCCTCCCACCCCTCAGTCGGTGCCGGGGTCCATGCTGGGCTCTGGGTGTCGTTAGAGTAGGCCACGCTGGGCCTGTGTGTTGTGAGGCGTGTCTGGCTGCGCGCAGTGTTACCGGTGCTCTCGATTTCATTGCCAGGAGTCAGGAGCTGACCCAGCACTCTGCTTCTTTAAGGACCAGCTGTCTCTCCCTGGAGTGGACTTCATTGGGTGCTCAATGGCTTAATTAATTAATCTAATGAGAATGATCAGCTCATCAGCAGGACACAGGACACATGTAGTCTAACCCACAGACTGCTCTATTTGAGGTTTAGTACAGCTGTACAAACATCTGTACAGCAACTTTCTCCTTCCTCCCTGGATAGTGGGCTATAGGGGAAGTTTATGTCCACGTGTATGTTCGGCCTACTCATCCTAATGACACAGGCCATGAACGGTACCAAGTGGCCTCACTGCAGGGAGATGAACACCACTATTTGTTCTTTTTGAGTCTTTATAAAGAGCCCTTGGAAAGACAGAGTGGACTGAAAATCGAGAGGACTCGTCTCTCTTGGTTCCACTGCTGACTTGGGGCCCGATGCAAAGAATTACATCAGCCTTGCTCTAGGTAGGTCACTTAAATCAGAGGCTTGCCTTTCGTTGCCGCGGTTTCCAGCTCTGAACATTAAGGGTGAAAATATGGCCCTTTGTCATGGGAGCATGTTCACAAGAGTTCACAGTTCAAGCACTGCAGTCTGAGATCCTTGAGTGGAAGGAAACAATGCCAGAAATACCAAGATGATAAACTATAAGGAAAATCTTAATGATTTGGGCTCTGTCTTATGTAGGCCTAGAGCAGTGGGGTGGGTTGTGTGTGGTCACAGGGATGGACAGTCCACTTGCTACTGTAAGGAGAATTCTGAGGGGAGAAAAGTAACCATAATACAAATGAACAAGTTTCAAATGCACTGTCTTACCCCCACTGTTCTCAGGAACTAGAAATCCCTTGATTCAGGGTGGGTTTGCAGCAGTGTTTCCCTCCGCCCCACACACACTCTGCTTTATTTGGCAGGAAGCTTTCCTGGCTTTGGTTCTCTTCTCCAAGCCCGAAATAGAAAAGAGCGATTGAACAAAAACTTGGATGCCCAAAGCAGGGGCTGATTTATAGCCCCCTCCTGAATCTCCATGTCAGTCGGCTATCAGCAACCAGTCAAAGGTTTGAAATGTCCGCAACAGGTGGAGTGAATGGGTGCCGGGCGGAAAGCATGCTTGGAAGGGGTTTGGGAGCAGAACAGGTGGTGGCGTGGTAGTAAAATGGGACTATCTCCCCTGGCTGAGGGCAGAGTCCTGGCAGTATTCCAGTGAAGTAAGACAGATGTATAGGAGTTTACAGCTCCCCCTCTTTCCATGTCTGCTATTTTTCCACTTTCACTTCATTTCCACTGTCCTGCTGGGCCATTCCATCCTTGATTCTAGTCACTTCCCATCCCTGTTCAGCTTCCCCCCCCCTTTCCTTTGGTTTTATGTTTTTACTCTCCCCTCGCCCCAGTGCTTCAAGCTGTCTCCCATAATCTGGGAGTAGCAGATTGTCGATGAAACGGTGCTTAGAGTGCGTCCCTCAGCCTTTGTCTGACTGGGTCTGTGACCCCTTGCAGCCTCCCTCTTCCCCACCAGCCCCTTTAAGCACCGAGTCTCCCACATTCATATCTAGGTTCTTAGATGGCATCTGACCATATAGTGTCTTTGTGCTGTACGTACATTAATGAACTTATTCCCAGTCTTACTGTACCTCCCCCACATCTGGTTCTGAAAGCATCCCATAAGTATCTTGGTACCTTCTGACTCACTCCCCACAGCCGGCCACACTCTGGATCTAGTGCTCGGGGTGGGAAGTGTCATGGGCTGACTGTTGCCTTCTGTGATGTGAGGTGGAGCACACCTGTCCTGCAGCTGTGAAGGAGCTGTAGGGTAGGGAGGCTGTCCTAGCTGGATGGAGTCTGAGGGATTCCAGATGGCTCAGAGGAAGAATGTAGTCTAACCCACAGACTGCTCCATTCGGGGTTTAGAACAGCTGTACAAACATCTGTACAGCAACTGGCTTTGCTCCCATGTGTCACCATGGCTTATGTCTGGCTTTCTACAGATGAACGGAGATGGCTGGAGTGCCCTGGGCTGGATAGCTAGGACTGAATCGAATGGAGTGCAGCAAATATAACTTCTACAGTGCACTGTGGCTGTAGAGGAGGCAAAGAAATGCAGTTTTTCCTTGGCTGTATCATCCACATGGTCTCCTGGGGTGGTTTATGCCGGGGGAGCCTGTGCTGCCTCTGGTCTGTTACGGAGTCCAGTCCTCATTGTCGGGAAGCGTTTTCATGGTGCTTTGTGGCTAACACCACTCAGACCTGGATTGATCTCGCTTCTTCCATGGACACCGCACATGGAGACACCACCATTGTGCTGTGTCCTCGACAGAACAAGGCTACTTCTTGTGCTTGAGTCCTGGTCAGTCTGTTCACTGAGGCTCCAGAAGTCCTAAGGGTGCTTTTTGCGCCACACCCTTTGGAGTTGGGTACATGTTCTGGCTGGGGAAGGCCAGCAGGGAGGTGCTGGGCTCTCTTTTGGTGGGTTTTCTGACAGCCTCCCCCTGGGGTTGGGCTATCTGCCCACTCGCGGTGGAGTAGCTCTTGTACGGCTCTGGTTAAGGAACCACCACATTGTCTGTTTTACCCATTATTGACCTGCCTCACTAACGTTGTTTTTGGAGAAGATCAGTGAGGAGGTGATGGTAGGTCACCTCTGGCAGTTTCCAGAGTCATCCTGGTTATGTGGGTTTAGACTGTGGTTTGGGGGTAAGCACCGCATTGTGATGATCTTCTCCTAGCGCTGGATGAGAACAGGGAAGGCGTCACGGCTGGTTCTGTGGGGTCCTTTGAGGTTGCTGACCATGAGGGTTTGTTGGGAAGTTTGCAGTTCAAGTTAGTCTTGAGTGGTTCTGTTCAGCCCTTTCTGGGCGTGACCAAAAGGAAGTTTGGGGCAATTTCCCTTCCACTCTGGAAGTCACAACAGAGACTGGTTTTGTCCCTTCTCCTGCTCAAGGCCAGAGGGAGAGTCAGTCAGGACCCCTGGCTAGCACTGAGCTCAATGTATGGATGGCACTCAGTGTTTCCATCACATCCAAACTGGCTGGGGCTGTGGAAGGAATCACCCAGTGTTTGATGGCCTTGCAGACCCAGCAAGGATGGGCTGACCGCAAGAACTGTGCTGCTCCCCTCACCTTTTGGGTGGAGTTCAAGGGGCTGAGTTTATACATCCTAGACTGGCTTGGGACCCGGTGACTGGGATGTACTTCACTGATGCAGCTGAGATTAGCAGAGATGCCCTAGCTGGAGTTTCTTCCATTCGAGTGAGGAGTTGCTGGCTGAGCGATTCCCTTGAGGGCTCTATGACCCTGAACACCCTTCCTTTTTCCGGAGCCCTGGTCCTTTCACCTCCCAGGCATGCTGTAGCGGTCAGCTTTCACTGCAGCTGTACAAGGGATGTGAGGGAAGCACTGAAAACTGGAGGGATGTTTCCCGGGAGATCTTTGGCTGAAAGGTGTGTTTTCTCTTGTGGGCGAGTATCAACTGGTCTTTGTGGCATTGGCAATTTGAATAAAAACACTGCATTCATACATTTTTTATTTCAATGCTGCGAGTACATTTTGGGAGGCACCAAGCACTGTGCATGGGGCCCTGAATAAAGTGGTATAATGTTAAGCACTAAATTCCCTCTTGAATGTTCATGGCCTGACATGACAAGCCCTCGGGCACGTTTACTGCAGCTGTCCTCGGCTGTCACAGATTATTCCAAATCAAGGGGCAGAATTCCCAAAACCAGCTGGAGGGAAGCGAAACGATTATGGGTCAGTAAGCGATTGGAGGAGGCTGAATTTGTCCAGCAGTCCAAGTCATCAGTGTATCCTTATTTGTTTGTCAGTCACTTCACACTACTGTGTGTAGTAGCGCATGTCGGCATGATGTCCTGCCACCTCTCTATATTTATTGCTGCTCAGTTGTTTCTGATGATGGTGACTAATAGTTCATCAATGCCTGGCTATCTCCTGTCTCTATTTAAGTGGCTGTTTCTATCTTGTCGAGTGACAGAGGGACATATGAGAAGCCTAAAACTGCTCAAGCCTTTTCTGGCAGGATGATTCAGGTCAGGAAAATACTCTGGAAAACACAATGTTGAATCAGTCTTTATTCGGGTACATGACACGTTCCCTTAATCATGCTGCCTGCTCGGCACACTGATAAAAAGTGAACTTCGGGGGATGTCTCTTTGGGTAACTCCTATAGTTGAAAAAAGAAAGCAATGTAGGACTAAGCTACCAGTGTTAAAAATGCCACAGGCGCAGCTCAAAGCTTTGTCCTTGTGACTAATACTACAGTTTTCAACTCTTCCTGAATCCAACAAGACAGGGTTAGTACACAGAAGGAGAAAGAAGTGCCCAGGGCTGAAGGGGAACTCAGAACTCCTGTACCCTGCATCCACTGCCCTTCGAAATTCCGCTGGTACTTGATTCTCCTGGCAGGGCTGATAGGGAACTCAGGTTGGACTGGCTTCTCCACTTTTCAGTGTAAACTCCAGTGTCTCCCCGGAGCTTAGTACAGTGTGGCTGTATCATAAGATACATAACAACAATAACAGTACCAGAATAGCAGTAAATGAGGTGGAAAGAGGGCTTGGTGGTCACTGGGGTAAAACAGTGGTCTGGAGTGAAGTGTGAAATTGCTCAAGACCATAGAATCATAGATTTAGAAGAGACCGCCGGGATCATCTGGTCTAACCCCTGCCAAGATGCAGTTTGGTTGTGTCTAAACCACCCAAGACAGGTGGCTATCCAGACTCCTTTTGAAAGACACACACATCCAGCCTCCAGTGAAAGAGCTTCCAAGATGTCTGGAGTCAGGTCCGTTCCATTGTCCAACTGTTCTTACAGTTTGGAAGTTTTTCCTGAGATTTAATCTCTATCTGCTGGGCTGTCATTTGAACCCTTGTCCTGCCCTCTGTGGCAAGAGAGAACAACCTTTCTCCATCTTTTCTATGGCAGCCTTTCAAGTATTTGAAGACCGCTCTCATGCACACACACCCCCATCCCCGTCCCCGTCCCCGTCCCCAACCTCCTCTTTTCCAGCTGAACATATCCAGTTCCTTTAGCCTTTGCTCAGATGGCTGCATTTCATCCCTTTGATCATCTTTGTCTCCAGAATCATCTGGCCAATTTCTCCACATCCTTTCTGTACATTGGTGACCAAAATTACTCAGCACTCCGGGCTAGGCCTGGCCAGCGCCGAATAGAGCAGTACTGTGATTTGTATGCTATGCCTCTGCTAAGGCAACCTAAAATCCCATTTGCTTTTTTTTGCAACGGCATCACATTGCTGACTCATGTTGCGGTTGTAACACACAACGCCCAGACACTTCTACCAAGTCAGTTATCCCCATTCTGTGTTTGTGTATTTGATTTTTCTTCCCTCGGTGTAGCTCCTTACATTTGTCTTTGTTGAATTTCATGTTGTTGTCTATAGCTCAATTATACTAGGACTACCAACCAGGAAAACAGCTATGCCATCCCCGCGAGAGTGAGAGAGGGGATGCTCCAGACCATCTTGTCCTGTATTGTGCCACATAAGAGGCGACACATTGGGGGAGGGGTCATGTGGGGTCACATCTCTACCCCCACCCCCACCCCCAGATTTGCTGTTTGTCTTGCAATGAGCATCTCTGCCCCTCGCTCCTCCCCCATATTGGCAGGTATGGGTTGTCTCTGTGACACATGGTGATAACTTTAAATTGATGGGCTTACTAGTGTGTTGCAAACTACACTCCTGGGATGAAATCCTGAAATCCTATGGCCTGTCGAAGTGAATGGCAAAACTCCCATTGACTTCAGTGGGGCCAGGACTCCACCCATTCTGTTCTCCGAACCTCTGCCTGGCCCTTTCTCCATTTCTCCCTTTCCATTGTGTGTGTGTCTCTGGGGGTGCAATATACTCTCACACCCTCTCTCTCTAGTGTACCCACAGAACACTTACGTGTGTACATAATGCTTGTCCCATCCCATTCATGAGTCTCTTCACTCCCATTGAAATGCAGCCATCTCTGGGGTGGAACGCGATAGCTGTTTAACATTGCACAGGAATGTTACACCGTTCTTTAGGCCAGGAAGTGAAGAATATTAAATCTGTTTGAAATTACAGAGGATATTTTAGGGAGGCTGAAATTACTCAAGCTGGAATGTGGCGAGAACCAGCGGCACTCACATACCCTAGGCTAGGGGGAGTGGTATGCCAGAGAGTTACTGAAACAGTAACAAGGATGGTTAATCATGTGAACACCACACACTTCGCTCTGTGTACTATTCATACGGAAGGAGATTGGCTCAGTTAAAAATGCCAATTGTTCTGATTCCTGTGGCCTCGTGAACCACGAGAACAATTTGCTAGAGTTTGATACATTGACTGGGAGAATTTTCGTAGCCAAAGCATTTTAGTTTCTTATGAACAATCTGCTGGATTCACAATAAGTGGATCCACTCTTTTTGCCTTTTTGGAGATGGATGTTTTTAAACATGGTCGTTTCAAGCAATCTTACGGAACGTTTAGATATAAATGACAATTGTGAAGGAGGCTGGTTATGGTACTGTGTCTCTGCCACATAAAAGTTCCCGGCAGAGGAGAGCTGACTGGTGTGACTATTATATGCATCATTGTGGTCCTTGGCCAACCTTCCTGTAGTTAAAATAGGAGACTTTCCAGATATTTGCAGCACACCTAACAACACCGACAATGATACCTAGCACTTTCTATTCCAATTGCTGTGCGAAGTGCAGGGGCCACAGAGATGGGCCTTGGTGAAAAGAATTGCAACATTAGCTTGCAGCTCCCTCCGAGTAGGTGAGAGGGAAAAGTTGAGCTTGAGAGGTTAACAGACTTTCCCACGGCTCCGCAGTCAGTCAGTGTCGTAAACAGGATTAGAATCCAGGAGTTCCTGGCTTCCAGCCCTGAGCTCAGACCACTGATCTCCCTGTCTGTCTGCCATGCCTGGAAACAAACAGCTGTGCATGGGGTGTTAGGGCCTCTGCTAACGTAGCTTCCTTCCATTTCACTCTGTAAACTAGTGGGTAATACTTGAGAAATGGGCCTTATTATAAAGACAGTAGCAGGCCAGCCTCAGCTGTGGTTGTGAAAACTAATTGCATTGAGTTATGCAAGATTTTAAATACCAGAAGTGAATCTTCAGTGCATATAAATCTCCCTTATTTGTGCCCTATTCACTGTTATGAGGCCTTGGGTTCTGGCATGCCTAGCTGTGGTTTTCCCCTGATGAGGATCTAGGAATGGCATTTTTAACTAATTACATTTTTTTAATCTGGGCCCTAAATATTATTTTTTTTAATAAGGAACAGCTCAGAATTAGTATAACTGAGACAGCCCTGCCCCGAGCCATTTGGGTCTGTATATTGGGTTAACATGTTGTAACAGTTGTAAGCTATTTCTAAAGCCAAGGCCAAATGGTACTTTAGCGGCGAGGTCAAGTTCCTATAGTGCTTCTCTGCCTTTAAAACTAATTTGGATGCTGAAGTAGCTGTGCAGGTATTTATATGTTGTTTATGGTACTTTCACCAGATCCTATTCTTCTCCCTTGGATCACCTAAAATGGTAAGAATTTTTGACTGGGATTAATCTGTGATCTCTGGGGAGGGGACAAGTGCGGGTGGGTCTTTCTGTATTAATAGCCTCCCCTTAAATGTATGTTATCAAACGAGACACATTCTTATCAGCCGAGAAACTCTGAACTCAGTTGTCTAAGGGGCTGCCTGTGAATTTGTTCCTGTAATAATGGCTTACCACAGACATTCAGGTAAAATGGAAATATCATAGACGATTTAATAAGTGCCAGTCTAGTGTTTAAAATACCTTTATATTGTGCAACTTGTTTTTGTAGCAAGATATTGTATCATAAAAGCGATTCTTTATTTAGTACATTCTTAGTTGTTTGAACAATTGGCAAGCTGTAATTAATGATAACCATTTGGGATTGCAACAGTAGAAGTTATTACACTGTGTAGCCAAAGATATTGTTGATTAAGCTCTTTTGAAATGGTTTTAAATAGTAAATGCTTTGCTGTACAGTGCAGTGGGAAGCCTGCGGTTCAACTGTGATTTTAGAAAAGCTATCAAATGATCCTCAAATTTGGGGCGGGAGGATGGGGAATGGCTTGGGGATATTTACTATGGAATGTGCTGGCTTTGGCATTATCATTGGTAGTAGGGGAAATGGACAGGCGGGGAGAATGGAGGGAGGTAGAAAATATAACCACAGATGGTTTCTGCACTTTAGGGGAAGGACTGTGGTTACTTTGCATTTCTTCTCTTTATTACAGTGGTAGCGTCCTGGATCAAACAGAGAGACACGGGTTCTCTCTCCCGGGTACATTGATGGGAGTTAAGCAAACATGTTTAGTGTGTTCCCCTTAGCATACATCTATTTTGTGGTTTACAGTCTGATGTGAGGTCACTGAAAATGCTGTACATAAACCGACTGGAAGCTGTTTGGGATTTTAATGGGTGTGAGACACTCTAATAAATTGGTCAATTTCCTCAAATTAACTGATTTTGTTTAACAGTCCAGTGCATTGTTACACCCCCAGACTAAAGATGACAAGTTGTTTTACCATTCTGACTCTTTTTGCAAGTGGCTTTGCTCTGGGAATTTACTGTATTCTCAGTCTGTAGCCCCACTCCTGTTGACACCAATCTGAACTACACACATGGGACAAGTGGAGTTCACAGCCCTTAAGAGTTAATTCGATGAGATACAAGATCCTTTCAAAATCAGAAGGGACAGATATGGAATGTAGCCAGTTCATGCCCAGAGTCTCAGGTGTCTTGTGTGTAATAGGTGTACAATATTCCTACAGAATGGAGTATTGGTACTTCTAATATTTTTACATTAAAGTAACCCTAACCCAAACATCACTTTAAGCTGCAGTGGGGGGCGGCAAACTATTTGGCCCAAGGGCCACATCAGGGTTGCAAAACTGTACGGAGGTTGCAAAACTGTGCCTCCCCAAACAGCCTGGCCCCCGCCCCCTCCCACTTCCTGTCCCCTGACTGTCCCCCTCAGAACCCTGAGCCATCCAACTGACCGTGCTCCTTGTCCCCTGATCGCTCCCTCCCAGAACCCCCCGCCCCAACTGCCCCCTGGGACACCACACCCTATCCAGCCCCCACTGCTCCCTGTCCTCTGACTGCCCCCCGGGACCCTCTGCCATAGGCGCCCCCTTATTATGCCACCTTATTATGCTGTCTTAGCTTGCAGCCCTGCTGCCCAGCCGGAGCCAGCCACGCTGCCACAGTGCTCAGCAGGAACGGTGGGTCAGAGTGCTGGCAGTGCGGCGAGGTGAGGCTGCAGGGGAGGGGGGACTGCAGGAGAGTGGCTGGGGACTAGTCTCCCCGGGAGGGAGCTCAGGGGCTGGGCATGAAGGTCCCATGGGCCGGTTGTGGTCCGTGGGCCACAGTTTGCCCACCTCTGCTTTAAGCACCTCTGAGTTAACAGAGCCACTCGTTTCACTTATCAGAGAGGTAGCCATGTTAGTCTGGAATAGCAGAGGTAACAAAGAGTCCTGTGGCACCTTAAAGACTAACTATAAAGTTTTGAAGCATAAGCTTTCGTGGGCTAATACCCACTTCCACTGCTTGCATCCGACGAAGTGGGTATTAGCCCACGAAAGCTCATGCTTCAAAACTTTATAGTTAGTCTTTAAGGTGCCACAGGACTTTGTTACCTCGTTTCACTTAGATTTTAGTAAGACATTTATATTTTGTTAACTAGCAATTAATTATTAAAACACACACTCGATAGTGAAGACAGCTCCACGTAGGCCACATGTGTTACTGTACGGTAGGTTCTTCTTACTGGTCTGGTGGACGAGAGCCACTGGTGTGGGACTTGAGATCTAGCTTCGATTTTCTGTGAGCAGGTGGCTTAGGCCCTGATCCTGTAAGTGCCTGTGTGTGTCAGGAGCCCCATTAACTTCAGTGGGGCTTCTCACAGGTCGAAAGTTCAGAGTTTGCAGGATTATGGCCTCAATCGCTCTGCCTCAGGTCCCCATCTGTAAACTTGGGGTACTAGCACTTCCCTACCTCAGAGAGGTGTTGTGTGGGCCCTGTGAAGTGCTCAGATCCTGTGGTGACAGGGCTGCACAGATTCTGAAAAATGCCTGAGGAACCAGCAGCAACCCATGTTTTAATAAAAGCAAATCTCGTTTATCAACCCAGTCGCTTGTCGCTTGTGCTGGCTGAGAGCACACACACTAAAGCTTTGAAATGGAAGAATGCCGCTCTTGGCTAATCTCCTTGCACAAATGAACCGTAACCTTTTCCTTCTCTTTCCACTCTGCCAGGGGGACGTACCACTAGCCCGCAATCCCCTTTTACAAGAGGAGCTGTTAACGTCATGTCTCATGACTGATTAAGGGAAGGATCCTTCCTTTTAAGTGTGTTTGTCTAGCACCTTTGCGGTTTATAGCAAACCAGATGGCATTGCATAAAGGGATTCAGAGTCTAGTAACTGAGATCCTACATAGCTGCCGTAATCAGCCTGGCTCCATTGCAGTCACTGAAGCTGCACTGATTGACACTAGCATTGAAAGAAAACATCCTCAGCTACCTGAAAATACTGTTTGCAGTGTTGTTATAGCTGTGTTGGTCCCAGGATTTTAGAGACACAAGGCAGGTGAGGTAATATCCCTTATTGGACAAACTGCTGTTGGTGGAAGCTTTTGAGTTTCACAGAACTCTTCTTCAGCCTCCTTTGAGAGCCTCAAATAATAATAGGAGTTCAAGATACCCAGTGACACATGTAATCCCCCCTTTGTTACTCTTCCAAGAGCTCACACTTCATTCGGAGCAGCAGCACCAATTTTCCTAAAGCAGATCCAGAAACTAACTCCATCTTAAGCTAGGTATTGAGTTCCCAGCAGTTCTGGCAGTGCAATGCCTAGACCCCACTCCCTGGGGAGCTGAGCTACCGTTACTGAAGAGCTCTGTGAAGTTTGAAAGCTTGTCTTTTTCATCAACAGAAGTTGGCAATAAAAGAACTGAGACTATGTCTGTAATGTGTCAGCATAGCAAGAGAAGGTTAGTAGGTTAAGCTGGGGTCTCATCTCCCTTCCTAAGTGGCAAACAGGTTCATAAAGTTTAAGCACAGTTTCCCTATTCATTTTTACAGCCCTACCTTTGAGTTCCTGTATGAAGCTTTATTGCATTTGCACATGCTCCCTGGAGACATTAACACACAGCCTATGCAAAGTGCTCTGCTTATCGGTTATGCTTAAATTTCATTTGTTAAATTTGTTCTGCAAATCATTGCTAGGATGTGTTGCTTTATATAACCGGACTGGATTCCAGGTAATCAAGCTGGAGGCCACGAAAACCAGGAAATGTTCTATGTTTGTCGGGAGAGGGAGGGTTTCAAAATTAATGTTCATAGAAAGAACTTGATTATTGAGCCCTGGAAGTTGGGTATTGCTCACAGATAGAGCTTGATCAAGCGTGTCATTCTAAGCAGTGTTTATTTGTATGAATGCAATTGTCCTTGCACTCAATTTCAAGCTACTTTGTAAGTAATGCTTTTGGGCTTTGTGTCCTCTGGAGAGAACGTATTAAGAAACAGAGAGTTGTTTACCATATTGTAGAATTATTACTGACCCTCAAGCCAAACGGAAAGCTCACCCTGGAAGTAGAGGCGTGCTTAGCACGGTGCTCAAGACGTCTAGAGGGTGAACAGGATTGGTGTGTATGAAATGAGAGGTGGTTTTGGAAAAGGAGCAAAAGCTCTTTTTGCACCATCAGCGAAGTGGCACCTTTTTGGTCAGGTAGATTTACCGCTGAATTGTAACTTGTTTTCACACCAGGTTGCTGACATGTGATAAGGTCACTGGTGTGGACTGCTGCCCTGCGGCGGTTGCCCAGCTCCCCAGGGAGTGGGGTCTAGGCATTGCACTGCCAGGGCTGCTGGGAACTCAATACCTAGCTCAAGATGGAGTTAGTTTCTGGAGCAGCTTTAGGAAAATCGTGCTGCTGGTCCCAGAGAAGTCTGCGCTCTTGGGAGAGTAACGACAAGAGGATTACAAGTATCATCGGATAGCTTGGACTCTTATTATTACTTCAGGCTCTCAAGGGAGTTTGAGGAGTTGGCACCTACTGCAGCAAATCCTCCTCTGGAAGTTCACACCCCTACACGTAGCTTATCCCGCACCTCATGGAGATCAGTCCAGCTGGGAAAATCATTCAAGTCTGGTTGTTGCTTGTGCCTGTTTCTTCAGAGTTTCCCAATTCGTATTTTCTTGCCTCAGGGATTGGTTGTTATGTAAAGCCGAAGTAAAATATGGATCACAATATATTCTGATGATGCATGTGTGATACTTCTGAAGTTAAACAATGCTGCTCAAACTCCCTTCAACTAGACACCATGGCCAGGAAAAATTAGCTTGTAGGACAGTTCCGTCCAAAGGAGACAGGTTATCTCAAGGTTATTTCAAGCTAGAACGCATGCGCCACACTGTCTTGCTCTTGAAGAATGTGCTGCACTTGTAGTATTATTTTATGCCTTGATTAGTGCTTGCTTTGACGTGTGGAGAGCTAATTTGCATTGTTGTACAGCCACAGAGCAATGTGTGTAATACAACTCTATAAAGCTGCATGCTTTATGTGGATTGGGGGATGGCCACCATTAGTCCTGCTATTTCCAAAAAATGGAACCCTCTGGTAGCCAGAATCTGGCAGGAGTTATGTGGCGGCTCCTTTGCTTTTGTGTGCCAGGAGTAGCAGGGGCTGTGTTTGTCTTTTGCAGACACTCAAGCTGGGAGGGTATCAGTGTTGCCTGCTGTTCGTCCCTGATGCCTTAAGGTTCAGCAGTGCGGTTGCAAGGAAGGGCCGTAGGTTTGTAGTTCTAATGCTGCCTTCCCTGGACTGCACTTAATTCAATTTTTTTCCAATAAATCCTGTTCGGCTGACAAGGCTGCACATATTTGGCCATTGTCAACATAGTTCCCATATTTCTCATCGGTGTGCATGTTTCGGAAATGATACACATGTGGCGCTTGGCTCAGTTCCAGGATGTGCATGGGCTCGAGGCTGCATTGTCAGCCGGAGATCGGTGTCCCTCTGACCTTGGCAAGGCCGTCTTTCCAGATAGGAAAACTGGCCTGGTCCCCATAGAAATCGACTTTCTTTTATTACAGTGGAAAGAGAACTGAGATGGTGAAAGCTCTCTGCTGATCTCTGCCACTGACTCATCTCTTGGTGTGTGTCAACTCCCCTCCCTTCTCCAACAAGGGAAGAGACTGTCTGATGGGGACACTCGGAGTGCGTGCCCGGGTCCCGGGTGTTCTGGGTTGGTCAGCGGGGTCAGTGGGGTTGCACAGAAAAGCCCAATCACTGTTTTTTCAAAGGGTAACTGCGGCTAGGGCTGACAATACACCACAGTAATAGGAGGCTGCAGAGCTCACCTCAGTACACCGCAGTAATATCAGCCAATGCATTTGCCTTGCACTGTTGCAGTTTCTTTGACTTGATGCACATCATGTAACCATATCCTATTTGAATTAGTTCAGTAGATGACCTGTGACAGAACTGGCACTGGGAGTGATATGTAAACTTCTAGTGCTGGCTGCCTTTCTCTTCAAAGAGATCATTTCGCAGTATGGTGAATTAGCAGGCTCAAAGCTTGAATCTCCTAAGGGTTTCTAGGGTGCCCATCACCATTGTATGTAAGGGCTTCCCGGGCAAAGTAGAGCTGCATAGTGGGGTCCCTAAGAGTCTGTCTAACTGCATATAGGAGCCAGCCTCCCCACCCAGGTCCAGGGATGTGCGCTAGCAGGGGTCACACTTGTGTGCTGTAGATGTTGCCTTGACATTGTGGCTTGGGCTGCAGCTCAGGCGGTCAAGTCCCCCCATCCGGACCCGAGAGACCAAACTCCAACCCAACCCATTGCGAGTGCGAGTCCTGCTAGCACCTGTCTGAGAACCTGGCCTGGGAGGCTTGCTCCTGGATGCAGTGTGGACATTCCCTAATGGACTTCCCTGGTAAGAACCTAGGAACACCAAGGCTGGATCAGACCTGGGGGCCATCTAATCCAGTCTCCCGTCTCCAGCAAGGCCCAGCGGAAGGTGCCTCCCAGGTGAGGGCTCAGTTTAGGTTTTTAATTTAGCGTCTGATCAATGTCAGGGCATATTTACAAGAAGGCGCCACTTGGGATATTCTTCCGTCACTTCCCTCTGTTGTCTGTCTGGGGGGACGGTGGGAAAAGCTTTCCCAAAGAAGGGGATTTCACCACGTGCCCGAAACCTGCTCAGATTCTGAATCAGTCCAACTTTCTCTGTTCCCCCCACCGCCAAGAACACTGTGTCTGGCCCACACGTGTCTCCGGGGATCATTGTGCCGGAGGGCGTGGATGGAGCTGCAATGACTGACATCCTGGCTGTGATGCCTGAGAAAGTGCCTAGCCCTGACAACACAAGCAGAGTGGGAACCACCACCAGAGGGGTTGCAGCACAAGGGGGAGATGTTCCTCCTGGCGTGAGCTCTGGAAGTGATGAACATGTGTCCTGCAGTGGCCAGGTTCTTGCCTGGCAGGAAAGGGCAGTTTCCAAGGAAGCCGGAGATGGAAGACCATTGATGCACCATTTATGCTACCTGGTCTTCACAGGTTAGGTCTCAGTCCTGCAGATGCTGAGCATCGTAGCCTTGATCCAGCAGAGCCCTTGCTTGTACCTCAGGTGTAGCATGTGCCGAACGCTTTGCAGAGTGAGCAGCATGCTGCAGGATCAAGTCCCCAGCTTCACACTATACGGGCGATGAGTGGCAGCTGCCTTTGATGGAAGCGGGGAAGGGAATGATGCAGGGTCCCGGCTTGTTCTTGAAAGTGTTTCCCTCTTGCAGCTGGATTACAGGGGGCTTATTTGAGTTTCACTTGAGCCGCCTGCTCTTCACCCAGTGCTGGGCTCTTGCAGGCATCACAACATCCTTGTGACGGTCAGTGGCAGCTGTGGAAAGGCAAGATACAGCTGGGTGTCGCTGGCACGTTGTTAGCAGTGGAGCCCGGGCCTCTGGCTGTCGGTGTGGATTGGAGTCCCCTGGGCCACCCTTACTTCCAAAGGGCTTCTGGAGCCCAACCCTGGGTAATGGGGCTGAACTACATTGTGGGGGGAGTGAGTCAGGGCCAAGTGCTCGGACGTAGCGTTTTCCTCTCTGTGATTTCCCCCCTGTAACATGCTCTTTGTGGCCCCTGATAAGCCAGCGTGTGGGGAGCTGAAGAGGCAGAGAGAACAGACTTCGGTCAACAACAACAGGAAACCAGACCTATTTTGGTGTCTAATCTGATTCTGTTTTCCTGCCGCCCCCTGCTGTAGGGCTCTCAAGAGCCAATGATTGAATTTCCTCTTGGCGTTTTCTGTTGACAGGACTCAGCCTCATCTCTCTGGCCAGCTGTTGCCAAGGAGGAAAGTTCTTGTTTACTTCGCACTTACATTACAGCAAACTGAAAAAATGCGCTGAGTGTGACTGAGGGAAGCAGCCCGTCAGGATAAATTAGCAAAGGCTGTTTGACATCCCCACGGCCAGAAGACTCATTATTTTGGGAGGAATTTTCACACACACACACCCCCGCTGACCCTGGACACATGACTACAGGGAATTGTGTCTCAGTGAAGATGCTTATCTACCAGGGTGACAGGAACCTTCCCTGGCTCCTCTCTGTGGATAGGTATGGGGGATGGGAACAGTTGTCCTTGGGGTCTTGAACAGGGACCTGCCAGCTAGGGTTGGACGTCTATGGTGGGTGATCCCTGACTCCCAGCCAGGGTGCAACTCAGCTGGCAAATGTTTCTTCCAGTGGAAAATTCTACAGCGTCCTCAAAAATTCCAAGTCACGATCAGAGTATTACATCTGCCTCCTCAAAGGCTGGGGCCAGGTTCAAAATGTAAGCTAGCCGCCAGCTTTCTATTGCTGGACCCTGTAAAGACAGAGAGGAAGGAGTCAGATGTTAGCAGAGCCATGTGGCTGGAAGTTGCCTTTAATTTAAGGCAATTTCTCTCTTTATGTTAAACCTAAGACCGATGTAGGGTGCAGTTGGGAACATATTCAAGTACCTAGCAAAGAAGTCCTTGATAGCACAGCCATGTTTCACTGACATCATTGGCCTTCCTGGTGATGGCAGGTTTTAAAACTGTGGGTGTGTGCACGTGTATTTATGCAGTCTTGAGACCCAGGAACATCTGTATGACCATAATCATACCAAAGCTTCAAATTCTCTGTTTTGCTTGGATTTTGATTAGATAGAGGGAGGTCCTTCTACATCACCTTCCATCCAAGGGTGCTTTGCAACCAGGAATTATTTCGCCCTATAAGGTGATTACATCTAATTACCCCAGTTTAAGCTGGAAAAAAGTTTAAGCTTGCTCAAGTGGAAAAAAAAATCTACTTGTCCTCCTTTTATCATGATGATAAGAAAAAAAAAATCGAATGTTGGATTCAGCAATAGAATTGCTTTCCCCAAGAAAGAGCATGCGGAGACTTGCCAGACTGTATTAATCTCATTTTACAGATGGGGAAACTGAGGCGTAGTGACACAAAGGCTTCCATTTTTGTCTGGACTGAGGCCTGGCTGCTGTCCCCCTTTGTGGGCCCAAATTTTGGGCTCTTGTATTAGTGATGCAAGTGCAGATAGTGATGCTGCCTCTGCACTGCAATTACAGGATTTCCAGCCTCTGTACATGATCCCTTGCTCAAGTCCTCACTGAAATAATGCCAGAGCCAGGAATTAACTCAGATCTCCTGACGCCTGCGCCTGTGTCTTAACGCCTCTCACACATCCCATCCAACTCCTGGAGGGTGATATAAAATGTAGGAGGCTAATCAAGATGGGTTTTTCTCTCTCACTTTTCATTGTTAAAGTGTGAAGAACTCCTTTAATTATTCAATTACCAGGTACACTCTGTAGGACTCAATTTGTGTATGTTCAGGTTATTGTGAGTAAAGTACTCTTGTCTGCAAGGCCGGCCCGGCAGGCAAAGCTGCTCTGACCTTTCTTCTATTGGCTTAAACTTAGTCCACCCCCTCCCATGCCCCGCTCCGCAAAGCTCAAAGCTAAAACACAGTTTTTGGATTCTGCTCCCACTGACAAAATTCAGATTTTGGAGCAGATGCAAGAAATGGCAGGTTAGCCGCAGGACCCCCCGCCGATTTGGGGGGGGGGGCTGGTTTCCATGGCCACGTGGGTGAGGGGTGGGCCTGTCCCTGGCAGAAGCTGCGGGCGAGGGGATGCCTGCGTAGCGCACCCTGCCCTCCAACTCTGGAGCCATGCAAAAGTAGGGGGTGGGGTGGGGGGATGGCAAGCGCAACCCCAGCACCCGGACCCCTGCTGCGGCCCTAGGACTGGAGGATCTCTCACTCCCTGCTGCAGTCCTGAGGGGAGGGGAGTGTAGAAAGGAGCAAACGGGTTGTGGGGTGGGTGGAATGGGGGGATACCCAGCGTGGAACAGGGCCCAGGCCCAGGTAAAGGGGCAGAAACGGGTGGAGCTGTGGGCAGGGCCACATGTGGACCTGGTGGAACGGGGGAGGGGGGGAACCACAAGTGGAAGGGGTGGGGCGGGGCCTCCCACTTGCTCTGGCCCAGTGCCCCAGGAAATCTTAACCCGCCTCTGTGTGCAACCCCATCAGTAACGAGGGGAGGGGGGTGTCTCCGTGGTACAGAGGCACACCGGCCTGCTTGTGAAGGTGTCACACATCTGAGAGGCAGGGTATGAGCCGCCCTCTGGCGGCCACAGAGGGTGTGCGCCAAAGTTCCCCTGTAGCTGGGCGATGACTGAAGCTTGCCGTGTGGGAGTGGGGGCTGGTTGGGTGGAAGAGACGGATGTTCCTGGGTCTCGAGACCTTACCACGCCTGCAGAACTACACGTGCACACACCCACACAAGTTAAAAACCTGCCAGCACCAGGGAGGCCAGCGCTGTCAGTGAAACATGGCTGCGGCCCAAAGGGTCGGGCACGGGACAAGTGGTGAAGCTACAGAGACACCTCTGAGGCCTGCATCCGGTCAGGGGCTGGTGCAGCCTTTGCGGCAGTCATTGCTGTTAGCCGCACAGTAGCACAGAACGACCATTTTCTTTTACATGCTCCGCCGGCGTCTGCTCAGGCTGTGGACACTGTTGCTAGTGAAGATGGACGTGTACGAAACACTGGGGTGTGGGGTACGTAACTGGAGTATAACGCATTAGGCACAGCACAATACTGACGGCCCTGTGCCTGTTGCGGAGGGGGTGGGAAGAGGCTGTGAGCCAGGCGTGAGGACCTGTAATGCGGTTCCGTGAGCCAGCTGCTTGGCGAGGCCTAACCATGAACCGCTGCTGGTTGAAGACGCTCCCAAAACAGGGGTCGGCCTGGCTAGTTTGTGCAGCTCGGTCAATACTGACTAAGTATTTTAGTCAGTGCAGTTGGCCCCTCAACATGATCAGCACTGGGCCACTGCCATTAAAATGTCCTTGACGAATGGTGCTTGTGGTGAAACTGCTGCTGTAGCTCACACTTAGCTTGGCTGGCAGGTGTGCCCCTGGCACCACAAGTCCTGCTGCCACACGAAGGGTTGGCACGTAGAGGCGTGCCGCTGAAGTCCAGCACTAGCCGTGTGTTGGAATGTCTCACTCAGAATCATTTCCCCTCCTGTCCCCCGCAGGGCCCAGCAGTTACACCGTGGGCACCATGTCGGAGCGCTTTGACTGCCACTACTGCCGCGACCCGCTGCACGGGAAGAAGTATGTGCAGAAGGAAGGCCGCCACTGCTGTGTGAAGTGCTTTGAAAAATTCTGTGCCAACACCTGTATCGAGTGCAAGAAACCCATTGGCGCTGACGCCAAGGTACAGTGGGCTGCTACCTGCATGACTCCCATGGCAATACAGTCTCCAAGTAGGGGCCAGTGGCTTCCAACTGGCTTGAGGTGTTGGGTGGTCACTGACCTGGGGCCAGGTAGCAGGCGAAGAGTGGAAGTCCAGCTCCCCTCAGCCTGCATTCTGACAGCAGGGAGCCTGGCCACAGCAAAGGCCAAAGGAGCCCTAGACCTCGCACTCTCAAAGGGGTGTATATTGCACTGGGTTTGAAACACCTTCCCTCACTGGAACCTAGCTTCAAAGTGTGCCAGGCCCAACTCAGTGCTTCAGAGAGACATAGCTTAGGTACCGTGCAGTCTACCCCCATGTGGACCTTTCAAATGAAACCTTAAAACCCAAGCCCCTCTATATTATGATGGCTATTAGACTCCAATGTTATCCTGGTGTCCATGACCAGTATTTCCTGTTCTTCCACTGGTGTGCTGTTTGATGACTGCTGTCCTCCACCCCAGAGCTGGCTGCATTCAGTCATGCAAGACGTGTGTGTTAGTAGATAAAGTGGGAACATATTTGGAGTGTAAAGGTGCTACAGTGTTGTGAAATCTTGTCATCCGACCGTTGGTGCTTTAGGAGATGCGGGGGGCTTATGGCATTGTACTATGATGCATTGTTTGTTGTTGTTCCTAGGAGCTGCATTTCAAAAACCGTTACTGGCACGATAACTGCTTCCGCTGTTTCAAGTGCTACACGTCTCTGGTGAACGAGCCCTTCATGCTAAAGGAAAACAATAAAGTTTGGTGTAGCACCTGTAGCTCCACTGAGGGTGCAAACAAATGCAAAGGCTGCTTCAAAGCTATTATTGCAGGTACTGCTGCTAGTTACCCAGCTTGGTGTATAATCCAAATCTAGGACAATTTTTGTAGAGACAATCCTGATATTTGGGGCTTTGTCTTATACGGGCACCTATTACCCCCACCTCCTGTTTAGCTGGTCACCTTATCTAACACTAAGTGCTGAGCAGGGGTCCTATCCAGCACAAACTACCAGGGTTCTGCCAAGCCACGGAAGGCAGCAGCTAATGGCCGTGCTCCAGGCTGACTTGCGCCACACAGAGAACCATGCCATGGTTGTCACCCCACAGGCAGGAGCTATGCAAGCCAGTGCTCCATGAGCAGGGCGACTGGAACGTGCCTAGTTAGTTACAGTCTCATTAAAAATAAGCCCTTACCCTTTTCTGGCTGTGATTTAGCCTTATGCTTCTACTTCACCCCAGCGCTTGTGGGGTTTTTAATCCAGTCCCTTAAAAACAATGGCTCCCTGGAGGAGAGCAGTAGAGCCAGGCGTTCGGCAGGCACTCAGCTTCTATTTAAGCAGAAGACCCAGAGCCCACATTTTCAAGAGCTCCGCCTGGTCGATGCTGAACTTTGCTGGCCAGAAGTGTCCCAATTGGCATTGCAGCGGCTCACCCCTGCCACTTCCTGCACCTCCCATTGTCCGGGAACGGACGGTCAGTGTAAACAAAATGTGTCATGGCTCGTCAGCCGATTACCCTGATGGACCATGTGACGAAGGTTGCCGACCCCTGCTTTAGAACATGGTTTTGCATCCCTGCCCGTCTGGCTAATAGCCATTAAGGACCCTATCCTCCTTGAATTTCTCTAGTTCTTTTTTGAACTCTGTTATAGTCTTGGCCTTCACATCCTCTCGCAGTTGTGACGGAATATTTCCTTTTGTTTTTATTAAATCTGCTGTTTAATTTCATTTAATGACCTAGTCTAGTTTGTGTGTTATGTAAATAACATGGCCTTAATTACCTTCTCCCCATCAGTCTTGATTTTATGGACTTTCACCGTACTGCCCCTTAATCATCTCTTGTGCAAACTGAAAAGTCCCAGTCTTACTAATCTTACCTCATATGGAAGCTGTTCCATGCTCCTAATCATTTTTGTTCCCCTTTGGTGTACCTTTTCCAATTGCAATATATCTTTTTTGAGGTTGGTCAACCACATCT
Organism: Sternotherus odoratus; assembly: GCA_032164245.1. Taxonomy (NCBI): domain Eukaryota; kingdom Metazoa; phylum Chordata; order Testudines; family Kinosternidae; genus Sternotherus; species Sternotherus odoratus. Next base: position 82,053,979 of record JAVMKO010000009.1, on the reverse strand, counting down.
GCACACAGTGTTCAAGATGTGGGTATATCATGGCTCTGGATAGAGACAATCTGATATTTTCTGTCTTACTTATTTCCTTCTTAATGATTCCCAACGTTTTGTTAGCTGCATGAGCGTTCATGCAGCATTAATAGCGACCCATGTGGGCTGCACAAATTCCTGTACCAGTAACCTGTCACTTTCTGTTGCAGGAGACCAAAATGTTGAATACAAGAAGTCATTCTGGCACAAGGAATGTTTCACCTGCAGCCAGTGCAAGCAAGTGATAGGAACCGGCAGCTTCTTCCCCAAAGGAGACGATATCTACTGCGTCTCTTGCCATGAACATAAGTTTGCCAAGCTGTGTGTGAAGTGCAAGAATGTAAGTCACCATGCAGTTCTTGGGCTGGGAAGGGGCCCTTTGCCTATGGAAGCATTGAGTTGAGCAGAGGAGCAGGAGAACAAGCTGGACTAACCTTAACCTTTATTTTTTAAGTGAGAAAATCATCAGCTTGAGCAAAGATTTCACTGCAGTTGTCATCATTTTTCCAGATGCCAGTATTTTGGCAAAAGAATTTGGGTTTAGTCTCTTGACTCCTTCATCAATAGGAAAGCTTCCCTGCATAATGAATAAAACAAAGCAAACTGCAGCCTCCCTTCCACTGCTAAAAAGTTGACAGGTGTTGTTTGCTGATGTACTTTACTAGAATCATTAGTGCAAAGTTGGTGCTGTAAAATATCTGTAACACTAACAGCTGAGAAATTTCCCTGGAACTTCCTGGCTAATGAGAGTTCAGAGGAGAGAAACTCAGCCAGCTTTGTGCTGGTGCCTTTTAGGCAAAAGTCTCTCAAAGGGGAAATCTCCTTGTCACTGTATGAGGAACCCAACCCTACAAAAGATTTAATTGCAGCAAGCTTCCTTCCCCCCAGTTCTGAAACCCAGCTGTCTTACCTGTAATGATTTGCAGTGATGGTTACAGCATAATGCTTCCCTTATGTTCATGTCTGCCCTAGGCCATCACTTCTGGAGGACTCACTTACCAGGAGCAGCCGTGGCATTCAGAGTGCTTTATCTGCACTGGCTGCTCAAAGCAGATTGGTGGGAAACGCTTCACTGCTGTGGACGACCAATTCTACTGTGTTGATTGCTACAAGACATATGTTGCCAAGAAGTGTGCTGGCTGCAAGAACCCCATTACAGGTAGGTTGGCCAATTAGTGCATACTGAGACTCAGCAAAGGCAGCGTGGTTTTAGCCAGCCCTTCCTCCCGCTGAAGGACTTGTCCAGGCTCTTTCTCAACTCTTCACCCTGACCACCCCAGGGCAGTCTCCTGAAGAATAGGCTTAAAATAGACAGAATCAGGTGGCTTTCATTTGGGCTAAAAGTGGCATAAGAAATTCTAGTAAGACAACAGGAGGCAGGAAGGGAGATACAGTTTGGTTTCTTGCTGATGTTCTACATCACACATATTGTAACACCTGTTTTAAGTAACAACTAGTGACCTAGACCTGCAGAATTGAAACATGATACTAGTTTGCCTCCTTGTGGCTAACTGGGATACAGGAATGAAGTGGAAAGCAGGGGATGATTTCCATTAACTCCAAAACCCCTTATAGAAACATTGCATAGATGTAGTTCTAAAACTCACATGGAGAATGGCTTTTGGACCCTATCAGAGCAGTCTCATAGCAGGCATAGGATTTGATCATTCATATATCTAAACAATCCACAGAAAGGAATAGAACTTAGTAGAAAATAACTATTTCCCTAAAGCCACCACCCTATCCTCCAAATCCCTCCTCAACTTCCCTTGCCCACATAGGATGTACAAAACCGCAGTCTGAGAATGGCGACGCAGGGAGCAAGCTATGTACATTTTTAGCCAGGCAGTAATTATGATCCCATCCTGTTATGTTTTTACCATCTCCCTCACTGCACCTGCTTGTTTGCCTTATCCACCTGTCACGTCTGGTCACTTGCAAACTCTGGGGCAGGGACTGTCTTGAATACATTGTATAGAACCTAGCACAATTGGACCCACTCTGGTGGAGGCCTTAAGACTTGTTCATAAGCAGGACATAAGTCAGAATTAGAACAGTGTAAATTTAGCAGCAATTCCACTGTATGTGCTGGTTCTGAGATCCCAGCAGCCTCACTTAGCAGGATAATTGGTGCCTGAGTTTGGGAAGGTGGGTTAAATACTAAGCCAGCTGAGGGGGATCATAGTTAAGGTCCCCAATTTCATTAAGTTTAAACTAAGCAGAGGGCAGTATGTAAGCAGAGGGCACATTACTCTGGGGGGAATTCTGCATCACTGTGCATGTCACTGCACTTGTACAGAATTCATGGCCCCTGCAGATTTCTTTCCTTCTCTGCAGAAAAATGACTTCTGACAGGTAAGCTGCAAGAGCAGTCATGTGTGCCCCACACCCCATTTCCTTAGCAGTAGAGGCAGGTTGGTTTGGGCACCCAGACTAGCCAGTAGAGATGTAAATCACCAGCAGGGGGGCTGGACAGTTGTGCATGAGACAGACACTCTGTCCTTCTTACTTGCTCTTGCGGCGTGGCATGGAGGGGCAGGGCCTTGGGGTGTTTCTGAAGACATAGGTGTGGGGCAGCTCTGTTCCCTCAGGCAGAGCAGAATGCAGCAACCTGCCTGCTTAGTGAATTCCCCCAGGCATATAAAACAGGTGTACAAACATTCAGGCTCCTTTACATTGCCAGAGAGGTGTAAAGGAGCCTTATTGTAAAGGAGAGTATGGCCTTATGAATGCTTATTGGTGCTTTAGTGATTTCTTGGACTGGACAAAATCCCTATCAAAATGTGCTCCATGAATTATTTGCTACTGACCTTTTCTGAGATGGGCAGGAGCCACTATAAACTGAGTTTGACTCCCCACCTCTCACTTGCTCTTCAGTTGCCTGTGATGTAACATTAAGTATATGGCTGCCTGCATTTGCTAATAACTAGAAGTAAATGAAGTGACAAGAGTCCTGTGGCACCTTAAAGTAACTAAAATATTGAAGCATAAGCTTTCATGAGCTAATACCCACTTCGTCAGATGCATGCAGTGGGTATTAGCCCACAAAAACTTATGCTTCTCTACTTTAGTCCTTAAGGTGCCACAGGACTCTGTCACTTCTGCAATTCCAGACTAACACGGCTACCTCTCTGATTCTAGAAGTAAATGGTCAGTTCTAGTTACAGGACTATTAGACAAAGGCAATTCTAGCTCCGTTACTATTGGACATTACCAGCAGAGTTTGAAACGGTTTGCTGGGGTAGACAAGATAGAGCAGAGCAGACCATCTGGGCCCAATCCAGCTCCGGCCAGATCTGGTGGATTTTATACAGTTGAGGGAACATTGTTCTTTCTAGGAAAGCAACCAGCTACTCTATTCTTTCTGTAAGTCAGTAGATGTTAAGAATGAACAAGTTACTTTCTATGGAAAGAAATATTATAAATGACCGTCTATAATAATGCCCTCTGTCTTTCTAAATAGGATTTGGAAAAGGATCCTCTGTGGTCAGCCATGAAGGCCAATCCTGGCATGATTATTGTTTCAAGTGTACCAAGTGTTCCCGGCCTTTGGCTAACAGGCGCTTTGTCTATCATAACGAGCAAATTTACTGCGCTGACTGTCCCCATAGACTGTAAGGAGCAGCCTCAGCCTTTGCTGTAAAATGGATTGGGGCCTTGCTCTTGTAGCTGAGCTGCTCCAGAGGGGCCTGCTAAAAGGAGCTTGCACGTTAAACCCGGCCTCCTTCCGTTTTACAGAATGGTTCAGACCTCCAGCCCCAGCGTATTGCAGCTTGTTTGATTTTAGATTTTAAAACTCCGCAGTAACAAAACTTACTTAACTGCAAAACTAACTTTGCTTTCGTGACAGCCATTAACACACAAGCTTGAGGTGCCAGAATTTAGGTCCTTAACTATCCAACTATTGCCTCTTCTGCATGATGATTAGCACAGAGTAAAACAAAAGCTGATTTTGTAACTTACGCTGAAGTTTGACACTTTACTAAGTGGTTGTTAACAAGGAACATACAAATCTTTGCACCTACTGAACCAAAACCAAACCATCAGTAAGGAACTGCAAAGATCAAACCTAGAATCATAGATATGGTGCTTCGTAATTATACATTCATGAGTACTTTATATACAGACATGCAGTTAGTAGCAACTGAACATTAATGCCTTTGCTTATACTACCCTATAAAGCAAGTTACAGCAAGTATATGGTATGGCTTTGCTTATGTTTTGCTACTGGGGTTTAGCTAGGGAGAATGCTAAAACAGATTTATGGCAATTTTAACTTAAGGTTAGTCCTGATTTTAAATTGGCTTGTTGGAGGGCTTTGCTTTACCAGCTTTTTTACTTTAATTATGCTGTCTACACCTGGCTTACTAATTCACCACCTTCAAGAAGTTATTCTTTGAAGCCTACCATACAATGAATATATATGAGTTTTTAAAACATTGTAGGATAGCTCTCCTACCATGCCAACATGTTATTTTAAGATCTAATAAAAAAATGGATTAATGCTTGTTTGGATTCATGAAGTCTGGATGATTGTTTCTCTTCACTGGTTTTTGTAGGAAACAAATATCAAGGATGTGTCTAAGTCCCTACCCCCCTGCCCACGTTACACTACAAAATGGAACTTACTTGTTTTGAGGACCCCCTCCCTCCCTCATTGCAGTTAACACTAAGTGCAAACACCTTCACTGCCAAGAACGTATTTAAATGTGGGTTATTGGAAAATTAACCTCAAATTGGTATCTGTCCCTCTGAAATCCCTTTTCCAGATATAATCTAGTTTTAAATAAACGAAACAGCTTGAACATTAAGTCATCTCAACTCCCTGAATTGCCGTTGAGATTCAGGGCAGGGATAGAAGAAGGTTGCACAACAAATACACAAGGTTTTTGAGGATGACTACAATGGGGAGATGGGAGAGAGCTGAGCAGTGCCTAAAACACACAGGGATGGGATATGACTCTTCCTTTCTCTGCGAGAGTCCAAAAAGAATACTTTGTTATTTTCTATGCTCTGCTACAGGACCTTATTCAAAGCTCAAAATATTGCCCTTCCTTTAGCAGCCTAATCAATGTTAGCAGAGGCACTAAACTGGAGCTCAATTACATAGTTTCTTCAGACCTCCGAAAACATGGAAATGTAGAGAGCCATTTTACAGCACCTTTGATCTTTGAACAAAATGCAAGACCTAGGTCCCTGAAAGACTCCATTTCTTTAAAAAATAAAAATAAAAATTAAATTTCACAGTGGCAATAAGGCTTACTGGATGTTTTCTTTCACCAGAGAGTACACCTCAGTATTTACCAGATTAATTTAGAGGCCAGAATTTAACAGTCTAATAAAAGGAAAATATAAGTGTGTTGTACTACAAAGTGACTAAATACTGATGATGGGTTTTTGTGACAGGATTTATACTTGGAGAAAGGAAAGTGCATTACGTTTAACAAGAAGGGACTAACTTATCTTCTCCAAATCCTGTTTGGCACTTCATTAAAGGCAATGATTTAACCTCTTGGTAATTAAACTGGTGTTAATTTATAATAGGTCACTATTCATCCAGATAATGATCAATGGGCCTCAGACATTCAGACTAGTAATAGTTTAGGACAAGGGAGTCGCTGTTAATCACTTTCTTCGAAGACTTCTAGTCCGTCAATGTTGGTTTCTACTTAAAATGGCAGAAAAACTTAATGGCAGGATTATCCCCTTGCATATTTTAATTCTACATTGCATAAGAATTCTATGTTCCAGCCACCAATGCTGGAAGTCGCAAGAACAATGATTAAGTAAAAACTATTTAGTTCCAACAACTGCTTTTCCCTATTGATTCATGTGAAAAAACATGCTTGAGCTGAATGCATTAACAGGGAGCATGTGAAAGTATAATTAGTATTAGGGCATCATATCTAAGGGCTCATTTTCCCACGGTGTGGGATTGATCTTCTGGCAATCGATTTATCGCGTCTTGTCAAGACGCGATAAATCGATCACCTGTGGCTCCCCCATCAACTCCCGAACTCCAGCTTGACGGGAGGCGCAAGCTGGAGTTGATGGGGGGAGCGCGCCACTGACTGCCACCACTGTGGGGACGGCAGGTAAGTCGGCGGCCGATATGCAAACTTCAGCTACGTGATTCATGTAGCTGAAGTTGCGTATCTGCCGTCAATCTCCCCCGCTAGGGAGGACAAGCCCTAAGAATTCTTACAGACTGTTGAAGAAACTACAATGTTAACTGAAACTAAGTCACTTTGGCAAGTTCTTTGCGTCTTCCCTATGGCAGTGGCCCCCACATTTTAAATTGCACCTCCCTCCCCTGCGGCAGGGCTATGGCTCCAGGGAGGAGGGGGGACATGAACTGGGTAAGAGGATCAAGACTGGGACCACAGCTGCAGGAGGGATTGGCAACAGATCCAAGGCCAGGAGTAGAGTCAGGTGCTGCTCCCTTCCTGGAGGGACCATAGGGGCTGGCCCAGGCCCCAGGCCCTCCCTCCCCCCCTCCCCCCCCCCCCCCCCCGCTGCCACCACTGCGGAGACTTCTGCCTTATGGAGTAGATTCCAACTATAACATATTAAAAAGGCATCCAGATTAGAAGTGTATTTTAGATCAGAGTATAACACAATGAAGACATTTAACAAACCAAGGCCACTCGAATCACTCTGTGTACAGATCTCACAGCACCTAAATCCACTGGAAACAGCCATTTGGCAAAGCGAGATGTATTGTCCAATAATGTTCCCAGCAGTCACTGCCTTCCTGTACTGAGTATAAAGTGCTGCAAAAAAAGGAAGTCAGAATGGAAGTCACTGGCTTCAGTGAACTTGTATTTTTCTTTTTTAAGCATCAATAGTTTGTACATGTGCTTTTTACACAGCATGCAGAAGAAGCCCACTAGGACTCCACAATACAAGTCAGTCTAACCATTCCCATTTTATTTTAATAGTAACAATTAGTTTATGGAGTCTACTGTGTATTAGAGGGGCTGTTTTGGTCAACATTTGACTGCATCTCCAGGAAAAGCAGTTGGGGAAATGTGTTGAGAGCCCTAGTAACTTAAAGTACAGTACTGCAAAAAAAAAAATCAACACATTGTTCAACTGCAAAGTTTATTTAACAGTGCACACATATTTACATACAGCTGTAACAGAGCATTCAACAAATAACATCTGCACAGAAAAAAATATCAGCATCTTGTTTGTTAGAATGATTGTCTCTGCCAGAAACAGCTATTATACAAAAATACATTTTTCTTTTTACCTAAGGCACTGCTCTAAGTCTAAAACAGTTCTACTATACTTGGAATAGCAAAGGGTTGAAAAAGTAGGAAGGATGAGGGTTTCCTGTTTTAACCGTGGTGTTAAGAAAGAAACACATTTTAGTTCCAGCAAGAACATTTGCATTTTAACGCTGAAAACGCAGCTGCCATTCAGACGACTAATTGGTACTGAAGTGTCAGCTAAGGATTTAAGCCGGGCTTTAGAAAGCAATTCTTTAAAGAAATCATTATCCCATGTCTCTTACAAAGGCATAAGACCAGGACTGCACTTACACTTTTTGTGGCAGCCATTTGCAAAAGATCCTCAGTTCATCTTTTCATGCTGTAAAAAGCAAGTAACTGTAGATTACATTACTTAATGCAGTCTTTAGGAAAGGGAATACATATGCTATTTTGCAGTCATTGTTATAAAGCTAGCACAGGAACATGTAAAATAATTAACGAACAAAAAACAGGACTTGAATGGCCTAATACTGTTATGTACACGACATAATACTTCAATGAGTGTAGATAAACTTAAATATGTAATTCAAATGAAAACATTTTAAAAAGCATGACAAATGTTAAACTGCCCTATAACAAACACGTTTAGGTACTCAACATTTTCGCAGTATATTAGTGCATACATACTCGTGTATATTGTAAAATTTTAGGACGATCCAGTAACATTAAAATGTATTAATGATTGTATAATACTGTATTTTGAAGCTACTAATATTTTCATATTAGAAATAATCCCAGTTTCTTAATCCAGTGTTGGATCAAAGAGAGAAATGACCAATTTAGCTTTTCTTAAATATCCTATTAGTATCACCAACTGTACAGAGATGTTACAGGAAAACAACAAATGGGATTTGGTTTTAATATGCACGGAATGCATAATTTTTTATTTAAATCTGCAAACTGCCACTTCAGAAACATGCAAAACTTTGTCAGGGGCCAGCTGGTAAATTTCCAATGGCACATGGGGACTGTACATCACACTAATATGAAAACAAAAGGACCTGGAGACATGTTAGCAGAGATTTTGTAAAAGGCGAACAAGTGATATTTAACAAGGAAAGCTTGTCAAACAGTCTGCTAAACAAATGGAAAAGGAACAGCAGCAAGGAAGTCTCCCTGCAAGTTTTCAAGGTGCAAATTCAGAAGTTTATTATCCATTCCCTGCTGGTCTTTTTTGCAAGCTTGAAGACAGATAAAGGTTAACAAGCAGCTTTTCCAAACAAGGCCTTCGGTACTTGATAAAACACTGGATTACTGAAGTGCAATCACGTTATTTCCAGGACTCTAGTGTTCACAGTTCTGTCCAAAGAACAAAGAAGAGGTGGTTAATGTTCTTATGCTGTGCAGTATGTACCATATACAAGACACCAAGTACATCTGCTCTCTGTGTCTGGGGACACGTCTAATGCAGCCAGGAACAGATCCACAGCTTACCTATTTCATTAACTGGCAGAACAGTAGTTTCTGTCTCAGGATAACAGCTGGGTTGGTCCACACTTGCACATGCATAATCAAATAAATGCAGTACATTTTTCCTGATATAAGTGTGTAAATATATGAGTTTGTAAAATTATGAACATACCTGCTACATCACACTACCTCAAAACCTATCTAGCTGAACAAGGCCCAAAGCCCAGCCTAGAGACTATGGTTCCTCTAGTTAAATATACTCGTCTTCTGTTTAACTGCATTAGTTATTAGCAGGCTCAAAATACGGTCATTATATTTAGACTAACTTTCAAAATGCAGTAAGAATCTGGGGTGAGCATTTCAAACCTCACTGATGTTTATGGAAGCAGGTGTGAAAGCAGACAACCCTGAAGTCCTCCAATTACCCACAGAATGTCCTCTAAACATACACAGGTACACTGGCACTGTGAACCTAGCTACCGTATCTGAACGCCAATGTGGAAGGACCATAGCAGGAACAAGCCCTTGGCTCTTCTTCCCTGGCCCAGTCGCAATCTTTGGCCTCTCACCTAAGTGGTAACAAGGGTTCACACTGCAATGGCATATATGTGACAAGTACATGAAACACACAAACATGGACATCTATCCTCTGGGAACTGGACAGAGCAGGCAGCTGGCAGGTGTTTGGAAACGTTAAATGCTCTAATTCTAATGTGTCAAATCTGAACAGATGACTTGGGTAGTGTAACCATCCCATTTTCATTACACAGCTTTTCCATTTAGAGCACCTAGTCACATAAGTCCTTGTCAAATGGGTGGAGAGCTCTTGTTATGAGCACGTTTTTGAACTGGTGTGTTGGAGATCTTAACTTCTAATGTAAAAAAAAGTTGAGTCCTATACCAGTAGTTTTACTCGAATCTCTGACCACCCTAATGATCATCATGGACATGGATAACTATAAAAGACAACTTTTGGAGGATTCCCACTATTATTAGGCTGGTAATTCTTCTCTCCCGCACACTTCACACTCAGGCCTGACAGATTGATGTCTGTAGACTCGTTTGGTTTTTATAAACTTGTTTGTGCAATTCAGATTTTGTTTCCATAACCTCAGAAGTTTTGCTTGGGATGAAACACTGGTTTTGATATCCTGTTCTCTGCATTACAGATCTCTAACCAATCGCTTTTAAAAATTAATGTATTCTGTACCGAGTTTATCAGAAAGAAATCACAGTTCTTTTGCAGCAAAGCACACCACAGTTAACACCTCCTCTACTGCTTATTGTCTAGTGTTTAGACAAGAGGACTGGTAGTCAGGACTCTTGGGTTCTTTCCCCACCTCTATCACTAATTCACAGTGTGGCCACAGGCAAGTCAACTTCTGTCCCTTCATCTGTAAAATCAGCACATCACCTCAGAGGTTATTCTTAAATTAAATTAATCAAGAGCACAATATTAATTAAATAATAATTTGCTCTAGAAACAAACATCTATTATTCATTTTATCCCCCTATTAATGAAACATCTTTCATTCAGCAATAGCACCAAGAGTATGCCTGTGGCCATGTCTAGTCTAGCTCACAACATGAAGAATATTTTACAGTAAAAAGTAGATGTCAAGTGGAATATTGTTCTGCAACCAGTGCCAAGGAACTAAAAGCCCTACAGACTTTGAAGTGGTAATTTTAAGACTCAGAACAGCTCAGCCCCAGCAAAGTGCAAGAATATACTTAAGTGGAAGGGCTTAAGTCAGCGAGGTCTAACTCGGGAAGGGCTTTAATACTAACCAGCAACATTAAATAAATAAATAAATAAATAAATAAATAAAATCACAGTAACCATGTAAGAGATTTAACAACAACAAAAAATAAAAAATACAGAAACGTTTTAGTTCTAGGGAGAGGTACAGAAGCTTCATAGTGATTGAGTTGTACTTTTGGAAGAACACTCAGTGGGTGTGTTAACTAGCTGTAATAGTTAAGTCCCTTCAAAAGTCATCAATCAACTAGTTACTCCTAGGACATAAGGAAAATAATAAGCACAACAATAAGTGCCTGTTGCTAGTTTAGAAAATATGAGGGATTCTAAAAACACAAACCCAAAACACCCTCTCCCCTCCCAAATACAGTAAATATTTAACAAAGCTAGCTTAATTTAGTGGGAACAAGAGGTAGAAGGAAAGTCAGCATACGTTACCTGATGCAGTCTCTATAGGTTTGGTCAAGGAATTCACCATGCCTTCATCCTCAAATGCTAATTTTGGACTAGAGGGAACTGTAGCAACATCATTCAAGTTTTCATTACAGTTATCAGCAGTGATGCTGTCTGAGCTCAGTTTGGTTGACTTGGAATGTACTCCAAGATCAATAATTTCTTCAAAAGTCCATGCATTAGATTTTCCATTGAGATTCTGTATAAGTCCAATCGTATGATCAGCTTCATTAACATGCAGTATTTCTGAATTCTGGATAATCATTTCTTTTGCTGAAGGACTGGAGAAAGAACAAACATTTGTTAAGAGTGCTGGACACCTGACCCTTATTTACCAATAGAAAAGGAAGTCAGTCAATTAGACATCCCCATATTCTCCCCAACAAATAATTTTTGGGACAAGATGCTCTGCCTGCCCTGCGATTGTTATAGGAGTCAGATCAGAAGGAACAACTACAGCAACATCCATTCAGTCACTTCTGCACCAATAACCATTAGATAAGAGCACAACTCCACAGAATTGGCATAAACACAGTCACAGGATCCATGTTCCTTCTTTAATAGTCTGTGTTTCTGCTTTGTTTTCAGATTCATTTTTGACAAACACATGCATTTACTGGGTCACAGACTACTCTGTAAAAGTGTTACATTCAAACCATCAGTTTAAATTCATTTTTAACGAAGTCATGAAACACTTACACTTTACATTCAGTCACTACACACGTGACAAGAACAGAAACTTAATTTAATGTCAGAATTTTCACAGTGCAAATTCTAAAGCATCATTAGGATTTGGACAAAAACAGAATTGCCCATGAATCCAACCTCAGGGAAACCTCATCCAACCTCAGGGAAAACCATTCAGGTTGTTGCCTTTGTTTACCAAACTGATATTTTTCTTTATCAAGATACTGATGCTTTAGTAAATTCTGACGCAAACTAACAGAATCTCTGGATTTCATTTCTGTACACTGAATCAGCCAGCCAGCTGTGGGCCTGTTCAATTTCACATCAGATTTACACTAAGGTGTATCTCCACTGACTTCACTAGTGTTACACCAGACTCACCTTAGATTGAGAGGAATCACAATCAGCTCCAAAACACAACAATGTAACAATACAAGAAGGAATAATAATTTATATTTTATTTTATGATTTAATGTTACATTGTTTTATATATTTAAAGTGGTATATATCATTTCCTAAACACTAACTTGAAGTTTTGCCTAGAGTAAATCAGGTGTTTCCTGACAACAACAAAACTCAACAGTTTCAAACTAAATTTTTGGCAACCTCTGATCAGTACTAAACACAAACTATACGAAGTGCATTTAACAATTTCTTGTGTAAATTACAATCAGATGCAACATTTACATTAGGACACTATCACACAGGCTCACCTGTAACCCTTTAGCTGTGTAACATGCAAAGACCCCTCATTCTTCTGATAAATGTCTTGCTCATCTCCATTCATAAGTATTTCATCCTCCTCCATTTTTGACATATCTTGCCTTGACGATTCTGTAGAAGTCAAACCACACACAAGCTCAGAACTACATGGTGTCTGCACCTTGATTTCTTGAGACAGATCAACATCATTTATCTTTTCTGAAAGAAAGAGAGCTGCACTATATTAGGGTTGCTATTCCAAATGAACACACAAATAAATGCCTAACTGGTCTCTCACCTAGCTGGAATGTCCTGAACATACAGTCTCATAAAAGCAACATCTCTAACGGGAAATTGGCGATAATGATATGGAATAATACATGTATTTTAAAGTCCCAAAACATGATTATTATATAGTCACCCTCAAATAATACATTTGTAGTTTACAATTTTGCCTGTCTTCTGCGCTATGGAATAATCTATCCTCATTTTTATGCACACTGCTTCCATGGCAATTGTGAAAGTGGTGTACTCAAATCATCATACATCAGCATGAAAATTAACTTATAGTAAATATTGCCAACTGCTGAAAATGGAGTAAGGCCTTTCAGAGGATGAGTGAAGAAACAAAATCCTTTGTTTATTAGGGAGTCCAGATTTCAGTGAAACAATGACTACTCCGCTTTAGAGTATAAGCGATTTTAACCATTTTGGACCTCATTTACCAAACACTGTTTACCTGGTTGATATGTTTTTTCAAGGCCCAACTCTCCCTCCTCTTCGGCATCCTCTTCCTCATCAGCCTCATTAGCAGACTTCTCTTCATTCTGTAACAAAAACCTGTATTACTGCTAACTGAAGCTGTTGTAAGTAACACAACACACAATATTTATTGCAAACCGCCCATGATTCAATACATTTTAAAAGATGTACATCCAACTTGCATGCTGCAGAGACCCTCAGGAGTATTTAAGAATTGCCCTGAATATACTGAGAGTTACTATCGGGTAACATACACAGGATCCTTGTGCTATGGCTGGAAGCCAATTCATTTCAGTTAAACAGAATACAAAGATGCATGTTATTCTTCCGAAAGTGAACCATGAGTACTCCTTGAATCCATATAATGTCACAAACAAACAAATACCTTGGTTTCATTCTGATCTGACTTCCGAGTTCTTTTCATTATTTCTTCAATTCTCTGTTAAAGCAAATAAAAGTGAATTTGTCACAACATGGTGACTTTGATCATTTGGCTTCTTTTATCAACTTTTGTATTTAAAGGATTTAAAAATTCTTTACTCTATTTACCATTTTAAATTTTAATTTTTTAGAATAGAAACCAAAATATACATTTAAAAACACAATTTAATTTATTCAAATACATGTGACTGCTCCCAATGCAGATGGTTTGTTTAACTTGATTCACCAAATTGCTTTAACATTAGAGTCTCAACACACTTAAAGGCTTGAAAGCAAGAACTATGCACCTTTTTCCTTTCAAGTCTCTCCTGCATATTTTGCTGCATAATTCTCTCTCGCTCCTGCCGTTGTCTTTCAGCTTCTTCTTGGGCTTTTGCTTCAGCTTCCTCTCGCTATAATCAAGGCAGAGAACATGGGATCCAATACATAATTCAATTTTAAGGTGTCAAGAGAGCTACTTTATCATTAGTTATTTTGTAGATGAGATAAATGGTTCATACCACCACTTAAGCATCTGGTGTGCAGTACATGTAAATACCGATCTGTAATTCTGAAAATCCGAATTACAGATTTTCCACCTGATTTTGAAATTCACAGAAAAAATATTTAGCTAAATGTTTATCCAAGATCTTTAGATGTTCCCAGAGCTGTCTGAATAGTTAGTTTAATTAACCTGTACTTCAGAATAAAGGCCCATTTAAGGCAGATACTTTAGAAATCATGAGGAAAGCAGTTAAATTGGAAATACAGCCAAATGAATTAAAAACTTTTGCAGTCAGATATTTGTATTTAAGATAGCTGGCACTGAATCTCTTAGTGCTCCTATTGTAGTGGAATTTGTTTTTCACAATGATTTCAAGCCTTGATGGGGCAATAAGAAGATTCTTAACACTAGCTTAATTTTTATAACAATTGTTCAGAACAGTAAAGTATGATAGAGACTGAGAATTAAAAGTTTATTTTACAGTTAGACAATATATATCAGAGATACAAATGGCTGTTTGAAATTCATCATACATTGAACAAGGTCCATATAGCCTGAAAAATGCAATTTCCTTCATTCACTAGGCAGGATATCTTTTCCAGGTTATACGGACATTAGTTAGCCATGAAAGGCTATATTTAGGGATTAGCAGTAGTTTCATTTGTAATAGGTGGGGGCCATGGATCAGCATTTTACGTCACACTGTGCGCCAGCACCCGGCCCAGGCAAGCTAATGATCCAATAGAGGACCGATTTCGGCGATGAATCCTGGTCACATACCACCTGAGGCACGCTGCACATACACTACAAAATATTTTTAAAATCTGCTTATCAGTCTCTTAGCCATTAACATTACCTTTTGTAGAAAAGTTAGATCACACAAGGTGCCCCAGACTCCTCTCTGCTCTTTTAAAACAGGAAGCTCTGCAAGTGGCCCCAATAAGATTATGAAGAAGCTCTATTATACTTTCATTTTTACAGAGTTCCTTGCATCTTACCTACCAAGCAGCTTTCAGCCACCAGTGCACTGAACATGACTAAAATGGTTATGAAGTATCTGCTTCTTTCTGAGACCCAGAAGCCACACAATTTAGGAAGATTTCAACAAAGGGTATCCTATGTCCCTTTATGATTGCGCATTTTCCTCCATTGACTGATCCAGGATTTAAAAAGACCTGTTTCAAGGAACAGTCACGTTCTATATCTAGCAAGTAAACCAGTTAAACCTACCAGCTTTTCCTGCTCCTCCTGTTCTTTGCGAACTCTCTCTTCAGCTTGTCTTTGCTGCTGTTCATCATCAAGTCTTTTTTCTTCCTCCAGTCTCTGGAGCTCCTCCTCTCTTTGTGCTTTATCTTCGATCATTTTCTTTACCATTTCTTCCTCTCTGCTCCTAGTATTTCCAAGAAATGGATTACAGACGAGATATTATTTAGCTGAAGTGGAAGAGAGAAAAGTGTAAAGCTTGTGAAAGATGCCAAAGAGTAGGTCTACACTGCAGCTGGGAGCGTGCTACACATCGGAGTGTGGATGTTGCCACAGGGCTAGTCACACGAGCTTGGATCCACTGGATCAGGCAGGCTTGCTTTTCGGCAGCTAGCAGAGCCACAACCTCTACGCTGCTATTTTTAGCACATTCCTTTGAGTGAAACTAGAGCATGAATGTCTACCTGCTCTCAGCGGCAGTGTACACATATCCAACCTCACAGTTCTGAAGACCAACATCAACTATAGGAGATTCCACTTACCACCAACAGCCAGCCAGCAAAAAAGTTGCCAATAAGCTGAAGGCAGGTTTGTGCGGCTGCAGCCAGGGAAAGAAATACTGGGGCGCGTCTTGCCAATCTGGTTGTGCGGAAAGCTGCAGCCAGGAGGGGGGCTGAAGCCCAAAAGCCAGGGCTTTACATGGGGAGGGGAAGCTGTGGGCAGGGCAGCAGCGGGAAGAGGTACCATGTAGCGCTCCATGGACCCCCAGTACCCCTGCTCCCCATCCCGGCCTAGAAAGTAACATCCCATTTCACACAAACTTCTGACATTCACAAGTATTTCCTGCAAACTCTTCCACATGTACCTGCCTCTCTCCAGATTCTTGCATGTATGGCTAAAATACATGTCAATCAGATTTGCACCGCAGAAAATATTGTTTTCCAGTATTTACAAGTTACCTTTCCTCCTCTTCTCTCTGAATTCTTTCCTGGTCTTCACGCTCTCTTTGCTCCCTGGCAAGACGTCGTTTCTCTGCTAAGATTTTAGCGGCTTCTTCGGCTGTTGTGGTTCCTGGAATAGTTTTGCTACTAGATTCTGGAATTTGAAAGAAGATGCTGTTATATAGCATCATCCACTTCAAAACATGCCTTCACCATTGTGATATGAGAGGCGAGTAACATAGCTTTGTCCAACTGCCCTGCCATCATTAATTTAGTACCCAACCAGTCATTCAAAGCACTCTGTATTCAACACATAGGGAGACTGGAAGTAAGTCCTAACAGTTGAAAGAAAGCAACAATAGGAGCCCAGTACCTTATTTACACTGCAGACATACTCGACGAACTCATCCCAGAAATACACCTTTGGCTGTATTCAGATAATGTTACTACTGAAAGTGTATTGTGGTAGTCCAAGAATTTGAAGACTACTCAGGTTTAAATGCAAACAACAACAAACTTTATTACAGTGGTCTTACTTGCACCTAGGGTGACCAGATGTCCCGATCTTGTAGGGACAGTCCCGATTTTTGGAGCTTTTTCTTATAGAAGCACCTATTACTCTCCACCCCTTGTCCTGATTTTTCACACTTGCTATCTGGTCACCCTACTGACACCCCCCTACGTTTCTCTTCCTCATGACCCCCCCACTACAGTGTCTTCTCTTCCTCCTCCTGGCTCCACTTCCTGGTTTCTTAAAGGAGCCACACCTCATAAGCAACCATTCCCAAATACTACATGAGTGTCTGCTACAAATAATGTTGTAATAATCATAACAATAAAAAAAAATATTTCCAAAAACCAAAATAACTGTGTAACCTTCAAAGATCATTCTATTAGTGCTTTTTTTAAGAATCTGGAGAAATATTATGAGCAATAAACTTGTTAGCCTTCCTTATAATAAACATAGTCTGGACCAAAAGAGGAAGCATCAATTTTAAAAAATCAATTTTCCAAAATTAGCAATATTTTTAGAATATTAACTATGCCTTCATTTTATTAGTAAAACTCAACTAGAAGACACCACACTAAACTCTTAAGTCATGTCCACACAGTGACATTGCTACATTCTCATTTTACATGGAGATCAAAGCATCTCTAACTGCCCTTTTTATATAATATATTACAAGGCATAAGGGCACAGCCAAACTCTCTCATATACATACACACACACACTGCCCTGATGTCTGAGTACAAGAAACATGTTCATAAAAATATTCTGAAAAGGCACTTGACTAATTTATACTGTAAACAAACCTCTTGTTTTTAGGAAGTATTCCCATGTTCTTGAAGTTTAATTGGTTTTAATGTAACAGATGTCTGATCTTTAGAATATTTAGGGCATGATTTTCAGTTGCTGTAAATCAGCGTAGTTCCACTGAAGGCAATGTGCCTATGCCAATTAATATTACCTGAAATTCTTTTATATTTTTAAACCATCCTTACAGATGAGCAGAAAACTGCTGGTGTAACATTGATAAATCCTTCATGTCCAAATCTATATATATATAAAAGTCAAATGGTGTATGCGTGTATGTATGCGTGCATGTACGTGCACTTACTCCTTCCACACCGTTTGAGCTAGAGACTTGAAATTTGGTACAGTTAGAGGTCTTAGGGTCCTAATCAGGGTAAGAGTCGAAAAATTTTCAAATCTCACCTCTGACGTCCCCCAGGGGTGAAATTATTTAAAGGCCAATCACATCAGCTGGGCAGCTGCTGTTCTCTGTGACATAGTTATGATGTCATAATACCCCCTCCAACGGACCCCACACTTGCTCAGCTCTCTGCCCCTCCCCCCTCCAACGGACCCCGCACTCGCTCAGCTCTCTGCCCCCTCCCCACCTCAGACGGACCCGAGTTGGGTTTGGTCGGAGGATAAGTGAGGTAGGGCTGTCTGGTTTGGTTGGGGGGGTGAGGTGGGGGTGTCGGGTTTGGTTGGGGGGTAAGTGAGCCGGGGGTGTTGGGGTTGGTCAGGGGGTGTTGGGTTTGGTGGGGGGGGTAAGGTGGGGCTGTTGGTTTTGTTTGGGGAGGGTGGGGAGGGGGGTCGGGTTGGTCGAGGGGTAAGTGAGTTGTGGGTGTCGGGTTTGTTTGTGGTGGTAGGTAGGGGTGTCGGGTTTGGTTGGGGGGGAAGTGAGGTGGGTGTGTCACGTTTGGTCTACGGGGGGTGAGGTGTGGGTGTTGGTCAGGGGGTGTTGGTAGGGGGGTGACGTGGGGGTGTTGGGTTTGGGTGGGGGGGTGAAAATGTGAGTCGGGGTTGGTCGAGGGGTAAGTGAGGTGGGGGTGTCTTGTTTGGTCGGGGGGGGTGAGGTGGGGGTGTCAGATGTGCTCTCTGCCCCCTCCCCCCTCCAACAGACCCCACACTCTATCAGCTCTCTGCCCCCTCCCCACCTCCGACGGACCCGAGCAACGCCGGGTATTTTCACTAGTGATTAATATTTGGAAAATTCTTTAAATGAAAAAAATACTTATTTCAATCAGCAGCAAAATCAATGCACTGACAAAAGTATTTTGCTTCTAGCCTGAAAAAAAACATTACTTCAATATAATGTGCCAATTTATGTGAAATTGAGACACCATTTATAAGTTTACGGCAGTACAGTGGGAAAGATTTTCCAAGAGTTGGGTATGGACTGTGAACGTGAAGTCATAGTCTACCAACTGTAGAGTATCAGAGAGGTAGCCGTGTTTGTCACTTCTGCAAATCCAGACTAAGAGTCTTGTGGCACCTTAAAGACTAACAAAAGTATTGAAGCATAAGCTTTCACGGGCTAATACCCACTTCATCGCATGCATCCATCAAAGTGGGTATTAGCCCACGAAAGCTTATGCTTCAATACTTTAGTTAGTCTTTAAGGTGCCATAGGAGTCTGTCAAAGTGTAGAGTGAAAGCATCAACTGCATGTATACAGCTGTAGAGTCAAGACAAAAGTTTTGTGCACACAAATTGTGCTTGGAAAATGGAGGGAGTGTAAGTGTGTACACAGGATTCCAATTTCCTCACTGGCACTGCTGGAGAGGTATTTTTAATTGCAGGTCTCTGAATGCTCTGTTGTACAGTTATGTTAAACAATACTGTTTGAAAAACTTGTGTGGTCCCTGTGTAACTGCTAGTCACAGCTGCTGGAGAAAGGTCAATACAAGGGTCTAAACCTCAGCTGGACCTGCTGAAGTAGTCACAATTGGGAACTGGGGGGCTGTAACCCAGGTCCTAATCTAAAAGTGGGTGAACTGCAGAACTCTACCCCAGCAGAGATAAAGGCTGGAAGTCTGACATCTTGTAAGAGATGTCCTCAGCAAGACCCCCAAGAAGGGACAATGGTGCAGCTAGTCCAGACACCATGACACCAAGTACACTTAAAGCTACCTTGAAATTAAGGTTGATCCCAGAACTTGGTAGAAACTCAGGTGCCACAGGACAACTCAGTGGTGAAAGCCAGTGTCTTTGGGCAGAAGCCTCAGGAGCTAGTTGGGTTATGGTACTGTGCCAAAGCACTGAGGTAGCCTGGCTAGATGGCCACTCGCTGCCCTCAGTTCTTGCCCTCTGATGTCAAATCCACAGCATACGATTTCCAAAATGTGAAGCAACTTCTCCAGAACAGAGGGATCTGCCTCCATGTTCACAGGTAGGGCATGAAGGGGGGGAGGGGAGGGAAGAGAATATCTGGCCAGGAGTGGATACCCCATACTCACACAGAAGAGATAAACTAACACCGCTGTTATAAACCAACCTGCTTTATAAACTCCACAAAAAGAGTTAGGGCTTGGTTATGCTTACAGCTTTATAGCAGTTTTGGTTATACCTGCCTTCATACAGAGCTATAGGGATAGTGCTATAGCGTGTCCACACTGAGACCTGCCAGAGGTATAGCGTTACCACATTTGCGGCACTTGCAGAGGCATGGGGAGTGGTGCATTATGGGCAGCTATCCCAGCATTCAGCTGGGTGCAATGTGCTTTTCAAATGAGGAGGTTGAGGGGGAACGTGTTGTGTGTATGCGGACGGAGAGCGACTGGAATTTCAGCTTGCTGAAAGTGTGTCAGTAACTTTCCTTTGAAATACAAAGCCTGCTAGTTTTCTCTTTCACAGAGGCTCACTCCGTAAAAATTTGCATTGCTTATCTGCAGAGTTAAGAGATAAACTCTGAAAACGTACTTCTGCATTCCTCCAGCCCAGTTCAAAACAAAGGGAAGAGAAGTCAATTGCCTTAAATTGCTTAGGGGCGTCTCCAGAGATCACTCAAAGCGTAGTGTTGTTAATACACATTTACACCGGAGATAATACGGAGCACTGAATACACTATAGCTGTTAATCCTCGGGGAAGGGAGGATTACCAGGACCGGTATAACTGTGGACTTATAGCACTCTGTGCACCTCGCCAGTCTGGACGGGTAGTGAGTTATAGCACTCCTGGAGGCTTTATAGCGGTATAAAGTGCCAGTGTGATCAAGCCCTTAGGTAGAGACCTACTTCCAGCCTACTGTCAATGACTGTAAAGAAGGTGATAATCTGTTTAGCAGCAGAGCAAAATGGAAGGAGATGAGGTGGGTAAAGTTCCAGAAGTTAGCATGGGGAAGAGAGAGAAAAGAGGCACCCAAGTATAGTAAACCCTCGATTTAACGGACCTCGATTTAACGGACTTCGGATGCAACGGACAAAATTTCTGAGCAAGTCTGATGCATTCCTGATCCATTTCTGGTGGGCTGGTGCCGGCTCCCGGCTGCTGCCCGGGTCCCAGAAGCGGGCGGGCTGCGGAGCTGTCGCCCCGACCCTGTGGCGGGTGGACTGCTGCTCTGACAGCTCATTTTTTTTTATTATTATTAAATAACGGACTTTTTGATTTAACGGACACCCCCTCGCCCAAATTAGTCCGTTAAATGGAGGTTTTACTGTAATGAGCAGAAGTGGCAACATGAGAAACAGAGTTGAGAAGAGGCAGCAGAGGAGGCAGGTCAAAGTCCTGGCAATGAGAAGGTAAAGCTTCAGAAGATGAGAGGCAGATGAAGATGTAGCTGGTGGGTTTGTGAAGGACAAGGAAAATATGCATGACTGGAGCCAAAGAGTAACTGATAGACCTATGAAGAGCACAGACAGCAGGGATCAAATATCAGTGATGTGGATTACTGATCTATTTCGCATGCTCTCTAGACAGGTATAAGATACACATTTATTACAATCAGGAGCAAGGGACACTGTTTTAAAGATTGATATACAATTTCATACGACATTGACAATTAGACTATGACATCTAGCTTTCCACAAGAATGTATGTGTGCAAAGCACAGTACAACATATGGGATCCCAAAGAATTTTTGGCCATACTTCATACCCAGTTTAAAGTGTTAACACAGGAAAATTTTCAGACATTTCCCTCAAGCTTACACACATTCAGGAATACACAAAAGTATTTTACATGCAGTAACATGCATCAGGCATATGATCCCATTTACTCATGCTATTTGAAGGATTTTCACCTTCAATATCGCCACAA
Source organism: Sternotherus odoratus (assembly GCA_032164245.1). NCBI lineage: Eukaryota > Metazoa > Chordata > Testudines > Kinosternidae > Sternotherus > Sternotherus odoratus. Next base: position 82,032,290 of record JAVMKO010000009.1, on the reverse strand, counting down.
GCTGCCTGTTCAAACTCCTTTTTCTGTTAAGTTTCCCCTATGACCTTCTCCACAGAGAAGTGCATGTGATACCGCATCAGAAGTCTTTCCCAGATTCTTTTCTGGAGATTGTAGAGGGTGTTCTTCCTGGTTGGAGGGGCAGAGGATGTGCTCATTTGGCACAATGAATGAGGTCAGGAGATTTATTTCCAACCTGGGAGAAGTAGGTCTCATTCTCCTCTGGGTGGCAGTGTTGCCCATTGTCTCCTGATGCTGTGGGGATTGCACAGACATTGGAATCAAAATTTATGCAGGCCTCTAACCATTTGGAAGCTAGGTCTCATGGATGCTATGATGAATGGGCAGTTGATTTTTCCTCCAGGCTATGGCATATGCATGCAATTTTTAAAGTGATAGCTGGCTCAATTTAATAGGTATCTGGTTTACAGAACAAGATTTCAAAGGTGTGTGGTTTAATCTGTATGCATTTTCCGCTATTTGAAATAACTTTGCATGTGTCTTGGATTTGAGACTCTAATCCAGTATTTCTAATGTACAAAGTGGAATAGGATTTAGTTTAGAAGTTACATTGTAAACAAGACTAAAAAAGTCAATACCTTTAGCTCTCTAGTCAAAACAAACTGACTACTATATATGGTATAACCCAGCAATTTATAAAGCTACTGTATAATTAACAATTTGCAAACATCTTTTAACCTGAAGCATCCCAAAATCCCCTACGAATTGTTTTACAAACTACAGTATAAAGGGATTGTTTCACTCATCACTGAAATGCTGTTAGTTCTTGGGTAGAATGCACCACTATTTAGCTGTATTCAGTGAAACTATAGGAACTGAATATTAATACTTTTCACTTCTATAGTGCCTTGCCTCCAAGAAGTTCAAAATATTTTACAAATATTCATGAATCTCCATTTTATGCATGTAAAAGTCAAGGCACAGGCAAGTTCCAGATAGAAAGGCATAAAGCAAGATCACATAAGAATTTGGTGGAAAGTTCAGAAATAGAACCAGATATCCGGACTCCAAGTACTCTTATTCAACCACAGAGCTATCCCTTCCTCACTTTGAAGAATACTGTATCAAACCAGAGATGCAGGGGAAATTTAGGAAGGAGATGGAACTTGACTTGGAAATTTCTGAAAAAGGCCTATCCATCTTTAGCGTCTACAAGCAGTCAGGAATATAATTTGTGACCAATCTGAAAGATTTAAATTTCTTCTAGATTGCTTTAAAATGTTTTGCATACTTACAAAGCTCTCTCTCTCTAATGATATTTATAGGTAATTACCATCATTAAACAAACTATAGTGGACCACCATCAAGATAAATGGAACAGAGAAGTGGATCACTTAAGGCTCCTTCCTACCTTCTTTGGTCTTTGCGGCAATAGGGATAGTTTCCCTCTCAGAGGTTGGAGAAGTGCCATGCTCTTGTCCTTCTCCTTCTTCGCACTTGTCCTTTGGTTTGCACTCCATTTCAGGTTTCTTTTTGGTAATATTCATAACACTTGGTGTGAGAGGCAGGCGTTGAATAGGTGCAGGTTTGGACACTGTAGTGGGGGATGATGGCCTTTGTTTCAATACACTAGGTGAAGGTGGACGGGTCTTTTGATTTTGTCTGCAGAGAAAGGAACACTTATTAAGGCTTCACTGAAAGCCTGAATCATGTAACTGATTTTATGCACATAACAATATGCACCTTTTGCATTTAGACTGGACAGTATCAGGACACCAACCCCGTGGCACAGGAAGTAGTGCTCCTTTTGTTCTGAATGTGGTTTAGAATGAACACTGATTTAAACATACCTAGCTGTAGAGGGAGATGAAGGACGTTTTGCCAAATTAGCAGGGGACGGAGATCTTCTATGAGCTGACCCAGATGGCGATGGAGGGCGCCTCGCAGCAGGAGTTGGGGACTGCTTTTCTGTCTCCCCTTTCTGATCAGATACACAAACAGTGGTAATGTACACCTTTGAAATATGTCATAGACATCAGAGAAGAGTAGAAGTGCTGTCATCATAATATTCACTAGTTACATTAAGAGACCCATGAATTTTCCTTTATCTTCCTGAACATGGCTCTAGTAATGTTATATTAATGAGGCTTTAGGATTTATAATCAACAGCATGCCCTGAAAATATAGAGGAGCTCATTCCACAAAATTCATACCCAGATTTCAAATATCCTAAAGTCCCAGGATGTTTGAATCTAGGGATTTGGGGAAGTAGATTATGATAAATGCAGAGTCTAGAACCAGGCTGATTTAGGGTTGGCTTTAAACACCCTGAAATTCTGGGATGTTTGAAATTTTGGTTTGGACACACCCTAAAATAAAGCTCTCTTTTTAAAGGAAAGAACTAAAGGTTACTAAAACTTTAAAAAGAAACATCAACTTGTTCGTATTACAATAGACTTTTGTGACAGTATCCAACAATGTTTATCTACAAATGCAAAATAAAGAAATGTTACTAACATTTGTGTGTTCTTATGCAATAAATAGCGCAGTTGAATAGGATTGCAAATGGTTATAACATGCCCCTAACCTGACCAAAAAACCCCAACCCAAGCCTTTTGTAGAAGGAACCTTTCAACAGACCTGTGTGGATTCTGGAGAGCTGGTGTCAGATGAAGATACAGTGGTCTTCAATCTGTCGATGCTACGGCTGCGCATGGGCACTTTAGGCGTTTGGATTGGAGAATTGATGGAACTGGCTGAAGTTGAACGAGGACAGAGGTGAGATTCTATAAAGTTAGGAATTTGACAAGACAAAACAGAGAACCAAGTGCACAGCATCAGAACAGGAAAAAAAGGACAGAGAGAGGGAGAGAGAAAGAAAGAAAGATTGTGTGTGTTAGAACCCAAACAGAGAAAACACCACTGGAAGTGCACATTGCAACAGGTCATGGACACAAGACACCATCACCATACGATTAGGAGTTTGGAAGCCACAGCACCAAGAATGAAACCATTCCGAAAGCAGCAGTCAAGTGTAGATAAAAAAAATGAAGTTCTTCTCCAAACAATGTCTACATTAGCCGTTCAATATCTAAATGTAGTTTCCAATTTAGTCAAACTGTATCTTGTCATGATTACTTCTAGACTAACAGAACTCTGATGGCCAAATCCTTGCACAGGTGAAGAAGCATCTCCCACAAATGCTTCACAACGTGTAGAGAATGCCACATTAGTTATAAAATGTTTTGTTTCATCCAGTTCACATGGAATGATTTTTTAAAAAACATTGTGTGACAAACTGCAGTTATCATATTACGTATTTTAACCTTGTTTTATGCACTTCTTGATCACGTCAGCTGCCATATAACAGTATTTCTTATTTTTATTTTTTCCCCCAAACCATTACTAATCCATTTTAACAAAAACAAACAAACAAAAAAAAGTTTAAAGCATGTGAAGAAATTAGAAGTGTAGAAGGGTTAATAGTCAATTATAATTACTTTATCACCTCCAAACCAGTCAGTCTCTTCACATATATTAAAATGTGATGAGAAAATATGACCACTGTATTGGATTCTTCACTAAACACAGTAGTGCATATATAATATACAACTCATCTACAAATTGTACAAGTAATGTAAATTGAGATATTTGCACACATTAAAACTAGCATATCTAAGATTTTAAAATATCTGGGGATACAAAAATCTAATGACAGATGCTAGCTCCTAATCACTGTACGCTTATGGATAAAACATTTTATTTTAATATCTATAGCATTCTTGTAGAGACAATTGCACTCTTATGACCAATAATTTGAACTAGAATAGAGCAAGGAGATTATTACTGAAATTAAGAGTTAATGCTATTGAAAGTACCATAAGATTACTGATAGTTAAAGCAAAAGTCCTGAACCTTTGTTTGAACAACACTGAGTCAGAACCACATCCTGGCTATCAGTACAAAACAAGAGATTTCCCTCATATGAAGTGAAGTAAAACGTTTTGTGGAAAAATAAAATGCACACAAATAGCTGCGCAAAAACATGAACATAAATTATAAATCAGCAGAGGCAAGGATTGATTACAGTCAGGTCAGCAGTGTAGAAGTTTTGTCACTACTAGTGAGGACTGTTAATTGGCTTAAGTTATACAAAAAAAAAATAAAGATGGAGGAATGCATTTGAAAGGAAAAAAGGCAAAAAAAAAGTTGATTGTGAGTTGAAAGATTTTTTTAAAAAAAGAACAGGGGAAATGAACTCCAGCTTGGTGCGCATTACATTGACTTTACATTGAACATAATATTTTCACTGGAACGTTGTTAGATTAAAAAAAAAAAAAAAAGTCACAGGTAACTTAGTCATCTTGTTCCAGCAGCTTTTTCACTGAAAAATTTGCTCTCCCTCAGATAAGTCAATTTGTGCCCCATGCTTATTAGTTTCTTAGGCCTCCTTTGAAACATTACTAGTTTTCCGATTCCTCCTCCTAAGCTGTCATTTAAATTCGAATGCGGATCTCAGAGACAGTTCCATGCAAAAATACATACCAGTTTACAATTCTCTGCAGAATGAATGAACTGGTATTGTAGTTTAAAAGCCAATACTAGTCTATGAAATCGCAAAATAAACATGCAACATAAAATATAGATTGCATTTATTTTACCAAAGTAAATGTTAGTGAAGTATTATACATAGTGATGTGTTAACTAAATGTTTGAATTGTGCTGAAAGGTAACATAGTTAGCAACTGTCATATCAACTCTTGCTTTGAAAGCAACTGCTATCACTTTCAGGCTTTTACTGTACTCCTGTTACCTGAGGGATCTTGTCCATCAGCCGATAATGTAGCAGCACTTTTACTCCTAGCTAAGGAGGCCTGTGTGGGGGCGAGGAGGCGACTGATTACATTACTCTCCAGAGGACTGATCTGGGAGCGACGAGCTGAATGATGGGAACAAATCAAAAAGGATTCAACATGAAGTCATATAATGAAGAAAGTAAGCATCAAAGAGAAAAGGAGCTTTGTGAGTACTGTTGCAAATCATAACATTTTCAGAAGAAAATATTAAAGTAATGAAGAGGGAAATACATAGTAATAGTATAGCAGGATTAAACACTGCAATCAGATATGATTGCATTTGTTGTCCTTGACTTATTACTAATTGTTATGTGTCGAGAATGATATGCAAACAAACATAAAACACAGATGGAATGCTGAAATAAGTCAAAACATAGAAAGCTTTGGATTCAGCTTTGCAGAGGTTATCTTCATTGGAGGTCAGGATGCAACAGAGGATATTACAACAGACTGTGGCACAAACCAGAGAAAAACCTTACGAATTATTGCCAACAGTTGTTAGCTATTGTTAAGTCTTATTTGCACAAGCTCACATATATAGTAATCATGGTCAACTCAATATGAAAAAGGGTTCCAGGCATTCTACTGTAGTTTCTTATCAGGGCAAAAGCTGCTAAAAAGGAAAATTTCAAATGTGTAATTGAAAGGAAGATGTTTATTAAAGCTGGCATCCATTAGCGTCAAGCAGAAAAGAGTTATTAGAAAGAAGTTCTTAATAAGGTGTCGTCTTGTACTTTAAGGATGGATGTAAAGAAAAGCAGAGACAAATGAGAACAGATTTTCCCCCCTAACTTGGAGGCACTAAACTCAGTTCAGCAGCAGGAACAGAGAGATTCCCTGTAAACTGAAAAACTAACAAAGCTTTTAAAGCCAAACAGAATAAGATACAGGAAAAAAATATTAGCGTTTAAAATGAAATGATTTCTTTATCTTAATTTAATCAAGATTATCTTTCCAAGCCTTTTCTCTTTGACTTGTATATATAATCGTTTTGCTCACCTACTTCTAGCATGATTAAGTATAATTCACAAAAATCCTGACAGAATTTTTTTTTGTCAGAGACAAGAAATTTAAAGAGTTTAATCTTTACTACTAAATAACTAGAATTCTCACTAAGTTTCCAGATGTAGAGGAACCAGAAGAAACTACTTAAGTACCATAATCCTATGCAATTTTACCGTGCGTTGCTTTAAATTACAAGATTAGGATTTAGTTTTATAAATAGCTAACCACCTGGTCTTTCTTCCTTTTTCACTTTCTCTAATTCAGGAGAAGAATGAGGTTTATTACTTATTCTATTCAATGATGTGCTCCTCTTCTTTTCTGTTCCTCCTAGAGAACAAGCGCAAAGGAATATTATTTTGAACAAGAGATTTGCATAGTTGATTTTCTGAATTCCCCACTCCCTTTCTTTAAAAAATTATATTTTGCCAAGAATACCTATAATCCAGAATTGTTTTAAAAATTATACAATACTTTGGCCACACAAGTTGTACATACTGGTTTACTTCACACCCACCCCAAGTACAGCTTCAGAGAAAACACACTTGCAGATAGAAACAGAAGAATTCTGGATACAATGTTTGATATTGCTAGTATGTGCATAAGGATACCAAAGTCCAAATGGTCACATTTTATGCACAATAGGCTACACTGTTCGGAGTGAAAGTACTTCTAAACAAAGTTTGGACATTTCAGTTTAAATACAGTTTACATTTAAGAAATATTCAATTTGCTATCTCCGATTTAAAAAAAAAAAAAATCTGTTTCCTGCACCTTTCTGTTCCACCTGTGAACCTTTCGGTGGTTGCTGCTCAGACTGCAGAGAAACTTTGTTACTCAGTCTGTTTAATGAAGCACTTCTCTTTGTGGTACCTGTAAGTGAAAGTGCAAGTTACGTGATTACATTTTATAGAGAAGCCTGAAATGTTCCTTTAAGCATCTACCCCTCTGTTATATACAGTATAAGCTATAGCAGTGTAATCAAATCTGATTGATTTATGAACTGTTCAGAACCACCTTGTGGCAAGAAATAAAAAGTGCATCCTCAAATAAGTTGAGAGCACAAATAATCATTTGGAATCCTTAAGTTTCTAATTTATACACTAAATTTCTGTTAAAAAACAAATGAATCAATCAAGATTCAATAAAGTATATGATAAAGCTCTAGATGAAATGAAGAAAAATGTGTTTGATTAACTTGTTTTTAAATCAGTTCAGTTTAAGAGTTTAAAAATATCTACCTGGCCAATATTTTCAGGAATATAAAGTGTGCTTAAAAGAGAAGCTCTACATAAATACATATAGGTCTTAAAGGCATAAAACAAGGTTAATCTGAATTATACTATTACACAGAACAATACTGCTTTGAAAGCACATTCCAGTGTGCAAAATAGCTGTTATATTTTGACAGCTGGGTTCTAGTGGTGGGAGGAACTTGAAATCTCATATTTCATATTTTCCCTGCATAAGAACAGTTAAGGTGGCTAATAAAGAAAAATGTTAAATCAGATTAAATTAAAAAAAAACAAAAAAAACCCACACAGCATCTGAGATGATTGTGTCAGGCTGGACCCCGCACACAAGTTACAACCATCCTAGATGGGCACCTCTATGAAGTTGTGATTGGACACAGAAGAGCTGCAACAGAACCTGAAGAGCTGTGCACATTCCATGAATCATTTACCTAAAGACTAGCTGCTCTCTGGAAGCCAGATCAAGAGTGTATAATTGCTTTAACCTGTTAGGCTGGTATGAGCAGTATCTTGGAGTCCTGATCTAAATCTCTCTTCGTTGTTAGAGAAAATAAAGGTGAGCACTGAACATTTTCCCCAAAGAGTCTGAATATTCACATTGTTTCAAGGCAACTGAACCTGTATTCCTACCCTGTGGTCCACCAAGGGCACTCATTTAAGATTTCCGGCTCTCAGCCATAACCTCTCTTGGGCAGAAACCCATATCTCACTCCCTTGTAACCAGAGATTTTGAGGCTACACAGCTCCCTACCTTACATTGTGATATACCAGCAAGGCAGACCTCCTAAAAGGCCAGCATGTGTGTTTTCCTTTTCTCTCAGATGGCTATTACCAATGTACTGCTCGCAATTACAAGATACCACACAGCTCCTTCTACGCAAGCACATTTATTCTTAAGGTAAAAGCATTACAGAGAAAACATTAAAAAACAATAAAAGAACCTTCATGCATATAAAAAAAAGCTTACCAGGTCACCCCCAACTCCAAAGGCAACCTAGGGCTTTGATAGGTTTTAGTCCTTCAAAACCCACAACTGGGTTTTCCCTGTGATTATAAATTCATCCAGCTTAGATCCAGAACCAGAAAGGCAGCCCCAAATCAGCTATTCATCCAAAATTCCTTTCTTTGTCTGGTGATATCTGGAGAATCCAGTCTGAACCAGACTATGCAAGCCTCCAAAGAACATGATACCTCTCGGGAAGTTTTATAACCTGAGTGATTTGCCATAATTATCCCCTACGGTTTTCATTTTCCAGAACAGCTGTGGTACTTCATTTGGGAAGGAAAAAAAACAAATGCACAACTACAAAACAGGGAATAACTGTCTAGACGGTAGTACTGCTGCAAAGTATCTTGGGGTTATAGTGAACTACAAACTGAATATGAGTCATTAATGTGATGCAGCTGAAAAAACAAGCAAATATGATTCTGGGGTGCATTAACAGGAGTGTTGTATCTAAGACGCATCAGGTAATTGTCCCACTCTACTCGGCACCGGAGAGGCCTCAGCTGGAATACCGTGTCCAATTCTTGGCACCACAGTTTAGGAAAGATGTGGACAAATTAGAAAGAGTTCAGAGGAGAGCAACAACAACAACAAAAAAATGATGAAAGGTTTAGAAAACCTGACCTATAAGGAAAGATTGAAAAAAACTGGGCATGTTTAGTCTTGAGAAAGAAGATCAAGGGGCAACCTTATAACAGTCTTCCAATATGTTAAAGATGGTGATTAACTGTTCTCTATGTCCACTGTAGGCAGTATACGAAGTAATGGGCTTCATCTGCAGCAAGGAAGATGTAGGTTAGATACTAGTAAGAACTTTCCAACTAGAAGGGTCGATAAGTTCTGGGATAGGCCTCCAAGGAAGGCTGTGGAGTCCCCATCATTGGAGGTTTTTAAGAACAAGTTAAACAAACACACCTCAGAGATGGTCTAGCTTTATTTGATCCTACCACAGAGCATGGGGCTGGAATTGATGACTTCCTACCCATTTCTAGGATTACTCTCAAGCCACTTAACATAACAGGGTTTTCCAAAAATACTGAAGGAAGTTGCTCTGTTAGGATTTCTGTTACAGAATGGCAATAGGTTTAGTAGCAATCGCTTTTGGCTGATAATTTATTAAATATGTTTTCCTTTCTGTTCTAGTGTGCATATAAACCATCATTTTATAAATCTCTATTTCTGGGTCATACCTAGAGCCTAATCCTGAAAACACAGATATATATAAATAATTCTAATTATGAGTAGTCCCAAACTTCAACAGGGATAATCACACATGTAAAGTTACCCATATGTATACATGTTTTCAGGATTGGGCCCTTAATCTGTCTTCATGTTGGGCTTCAGAAAAAAAATGTTATCCTTTCTCCTCAATTTATGCATGATTTTTGTAACAATAAGGGATAGTAATTTCTGGAAGGAGGGAAACTGTTCACCATGACCACTCTCTAAATGTGTTAGCACAGCACTGCTGAGGCTTCAGAGAGTTCTCTCTTAGCCTTGAGAACATAAAACAAAAAAGACATTATTTGTGGTGGTGAAATTCATTTTTAATTTTCTCCTCTAAAAACAGATTAGTGACCTTCCTAATGTTACTATCAGCTTTCCGGTCTGGAAAAGGCATTATGACATGTACTTCATATGAAGACTGCAGTCAGACACAGAACTACACCATTGTTGGTAGTATTTACTGGTGCTTGTTAAGTTTCTTTTTTTTTTTAATAAATCACTTGTCTGAAAATGTACTTAATGTTACATGTAACACTAATGTTCCCTATAATGAAAAAAGGAGAAAAAATAATTCAATTTTCCCAATTTGTTTACTTTCTACATTTGATAGTATTTCCCCCATTGGTATGATTTTACACAGCAACAGGAGAAACCTTTTAAAAATATAATAGGACTGTAAAACCACAAACATTGACAGGAGGACGGTGGAGCAACTGTTATATCAGCAACTCATTTTTAAAAAGTGACTGGATTTAAGCTTGATTATGTTCCTCAACACTAGTAGGCTCGTCACTAGTAGGGTTTTGGAGAAAACAGCGAAACTTCAAGAAAAGAAGCACTGCTCCATTCTGGAAAAAACCTTAGGTCCATAATTATAGAGTTTGTAAGGTGCAATAGTTTAATACAGCGGTTTTCAACCTGTGGCCTGCAGACCCCTGGGGGTCCGCAGACTATGTCTAAGTTTTCCAGAGGAGTCCACACCTTCATTCAAAAATTTGTAGGGGTCTGCAAATGAAAAAAAGGTTGAAAACCACTAGTTTAATACATTAGAACTAATGGTACAGTAAAACCTCGATATAACGGACTAATTCGGGCGAGGGGGTGTCCGTTAAAGCCGAAAGTCCGTTATTTAACAATAATTAAAAAAAACGAGCAGCCCGCCCGAATTAGTCCCTTATATCGAGGTTTTACTGTATAATAAACTATCACGGCAGCCGGGAGCCGTCAGCCCGCCCGGGTCCCGGCTGCCGGGACCCGGGCGGGCTGGCAGCGGGGAGCCGGCAGGCAGCCCGCCCGCTGCCTGGACCCAAAAAACGGATTTTGGATGCATCGGACTTGCTCATAAATTTTGTCTGTTGCATCCGAAGTCCGTTAAATCGGGGTTTTACTGTATAAGCATTCTGCATGGATAGTATGAAGATACATCCCATGAAACCTCAATGCCCAAGGTCAATGTGAAAAAAGGGAACAGCAGAATTTTCAAATTTTTTTGCTCGTGTTACAATACACTTCTATATCTTACAAGGAATCACGGCTCTGCAATATGTAGAGCATGAGTTCAGGGCCATGCTACAGATTTTTAATGCCAAGATGCAAATTATTTTTGTTGTGAATATGCAACCAAAGATTTGAATCTATTTAACTCAGGAAAATAGTTGTCTTCTGTGCAATTTAAAACACTGCCCCATCCCCCAATTACTATGTTTAGTATTATCAAAGTTAAGTCTGTGATTTAAGGCATGCACACCCTTTGAGTTGATGTGAAATGGGTAATTCATAAATCGCTTGCCAAGATTTGATTTTAATAAAACGGAATCCTAGAAATATGAAAAGTGATCTTTACCATTACTCTTCTGCTCTAACACAGAGATCACAACCAAGGATTGGGTCAAGAACTGCATTGTCTGCTGGATTAACAAATTGAGTAAAATGCATTTGAGATCACATGAGAAATGAATTAACAGGTCGGAGGAACCTACTCCCCAGGAAGCCAAGTAACTCCCTCCCAAAACCCCAAAACACTTACTCCGATCAGGAGAGTTTAGAAGTGCAGCAGAAGATGACAAACGTTTGTTGATGACAGCTTCTGTTTGTTTGAGGTTTGCTGTGGATGTGGAACGTTTGTTGGCTGCAGAAAGAAACGTTTATTTTAGCATTTATCTTCAGTCAGAAAAAGTGTCCTTCAACATATTTTTCTGGGGATAAATTTGGAAGTGTAAGTATTACTTCCCAAAAGCCATTTCCAGTTCTGCTCCGATTCTTTTACACAGTACTTCCCACTCAAGGATCTCAAAGCACTTTACAAACAATTCATAAATCACAAACCCTTTTGAAGTAGGTAAGTATTTCCTGGTAGTGCATCTAAAAGTAGCACATACCAGCATAGTAAAACCCTAAAGTACTGAACATTCTGTTTCATGCATATCAAATATTAATGGCAAAGCTGGTTAACTTATTAGCAAATAAAGCCATACTAAAGGGGAAAAGGGGTTACTAACCTTGGAAGGAGTTTCTTTTCCCTTTTCAAAAGGTTCCCTAACATGCTATGGCAGTTTCCTCTAGAAGCAGCCAATATGAGGATTTGACTGGATTGGCCTTCATGGATGGATGGATGTAACTGTGTGTGTATGTGAGTGTACAAACTCCAGAACTGCTACATAGCTACCCTCCATCATACACCAAGGGTAGGTCTATACTACCCACAGGATCTTTCGGGGATAAATTGATCCTCGAGCGCTGTCACGTTTACTCTAAAACTCCACGGCGCCGAGAGGCACAGGAGGAGTCGATGGGGGGAGCAATTCAGTGCTGTGAGGACACAGAGGTAAGTCGACCTGCATACATTGACTTCAGCTGAAATGGCGTAAGTTAGGTTGATCCCCCCCACACACACCAAGTGTAGATCAGGGCTAAGAAACTGTTTTAAGGAGGTACGAAAGGACAGCAAAGTAAGAGCAGATTGAGAAAGAAGAGAACCTTCCTTTTTTAGGACATTCCACTCCCACAGCATGATTTGAAAGATTTATTGTATAGCACCTGAATAGTAAATGCCAGAAATGAAGATTTAAAGTTGGGACGCTTTTTCTAAGGCAGACACACAGGTTATTTTATAAGGGAAGATGTCAGAAACCTGGGATAGCGGCAACAGCTTTTAGAGTTTTTAGATGATCAGGTATTTTCTAAGGGAAATTACATCCACTAACAGTTATTTTCCATCACTTCTGTACTAATTCCCTTTCCTTATTATTATTTTTTAATATAGGATATGTTCTGGGATGGGATTTTCAAAAACACATAGCAATAGCCTGAGTATTCACATGAACTTCAATTATTAAAAAAAGTCAACTGACCCCAAGTATGAGTGATATATAACATTGTAAAACTAAACTTTATTAGGAACAAGAGATATGTACGTGGTATTTGCATTTCCATTTGCAAGAAAGCTTTAAGTTATACCCACCATTTAGGATTCTAACAAATCCTATTTAACCTGTCTGGCCAACACAATTTTAATGACTTTATAAGATGGCTTCAATTATTCCTTTAGTCTGGCCACTAGCGAGAAGAATTGCTTCTGAGGTCCTAGGGAATTATCGGAGAAAATTTTTCATTGCATCAAATCAATGGTTTCTTAATTATTGGTATGACTTAGTTCTGTGTTTGTAGTATTTTCTTGGGAAAAGGTTATAGATCATTTATGTATGAAAAATTGCAAAAATTGGAGCAAGTGTGCAACATAACGCCAGGGTAATTTTTCAATGTGCACACAGGGCCGACATGGGTACTGGAGTGTGGCATCAAACTTCATGTCTGATGACCATCATATTCTCAAATGGTATGGACCTTTGTCTCTCAGGAACTTCATCTCAATTGCTGGGATTTTGTTGTCAAGGATCTATGGGTATGGCTACACTACCTGCTGGATCGGCAGGTAGTGATCAATCTATTGCATTTAGTGTAGACATGATAAATCGATCACCGAGCGTGCTCCTCGTCAACTCCTGTACTCCTCCTCTGTGCATCTTAGGTCCACTTACCTAGTCATCCACATGGCAGCAAGTCAACCGCTGCCACTTCCCCGTCGACTCCACTTCCGCCTCTCACAGCATGTGTGCTCGGGGATTGATTTATCGTGTCTACACTTTTCTTGCTCACTAGGCACAGGAAGACTCACAGGGCATTGAACAAGACAAAGGTGCAGTAATTTGTTTTAATTTCTCAAGAAATCTGAAAAATTAACCCAACACAGAATTTTATTTTCACAGAGTTAAAACTGGATAGCAGATATGTGACTGCTTGATTCTGTGTCTCAGTATGAACTGAATGTTCCAGTACTAGTGCCTGTAAATGTCTGCTTTACCTTTACCTCTTTTTGTTTCCTGGACAAGACAAAACATTTTAACAAAAACAAAAACCAACCAACCAAAAAAAAAATCCCTAAAAAATGAGATTAAGCTGTTTAGAGCTATTTCAGATTAAGATTGTTTAGACTGCTGAATAGACCTTATGCAAAACCAATAAGGGTGAACTGCAAAACAAAAAAAGGGGAATGTACCCCTTATTGCTACTTGATGATGTATACAGACTTCAAGTTTTGTTGTTTTACATCAGAAATATGAGGCCTGACATTTTTGTTGGAGGACTCTGGTAATTTTTGATGGACCTGGATAGTGACATCAAGAAGGAGAGAAGATATACATTCAAGACGTATGTCCTTCAGGAACAAGACAGAAGTAAAGGCTTATTAGTGTAAAATAAAACACAGGCTGTCTTTAACAATGAGAAATAAAGAGCACATTTTGTTTTTGCTGTCATTTAGAAATGGGGAAAACCAAAAAGAGCAGAGATAAATATGACTTTCAAAAATAGGACAAAATGTGGTATTCTAAACTGGCTTTCAAGAGAAATTAGACTGGATAGTGGGAAACAACTGGAATTAATACATGTACCTCAGGATTACATGTTTAATAGAAGTGAACCAATCCAGTCAAACTGGTTAATTTTGGAGCAAACTGCCTATCCATGCTGAGGGGAGCAGGAGAAGAGGGAAAAAATGTGCTATGGCTGCCAGAATAAGCTGTGGGAGTTAAATCATGCTCAGTTAAACTTTGAATGAGTTTTCAAGCCTCATATTGTCAGCATTATGAGACAGCTGGACTAGATTAGTATAGCTAGAAGCATGCACAGATTTTTTTAGTGCTCATAGACTTAGCTGGGTCTCACATGAGGGGGGCTGTCATTTTAGCCCTCAAATACAAAAATTAAATGTCCATGATTACACATAGGCCACGTCTACACACAAACCTTTGCCAGCATAGCTATGTCACTCAGGGGCGTGAAGATGCATAATCTCTGATGGATGTAGCTGTGCCGGCAAGAATGTCTAGTGTAGATGAAGTTCTACCAGGCAATTATTTTGATGGAATAAACTATACCAGCAAAAACAAGTTTGGCTGGTATAAATGGTGCGCACATTGAAAGTGCTTTTGCCAGTATAATATACCACCAAAGTCCTTCAAGTGTAAACCTGGCCTAAAAAAAACATTTGAACTGCTTATAATCTAGTCTATGAGTGTGTCTCAACCTCTTCCACAAAAGGTGCTAGAAAGTCAATGGAAAATTAATTTTAAAAAGCTTGGAATCACTGTCACTCATTGGAATAACTGTCACTCATTTTTGCAAACTCCTTCCACAGAAATTAAATGTATGGAAAGGAAAATGCTCCCCAATGTTTGTACTGTATCATGAAAATGTACCATTTGTGAAATGTACAAAATGTGTGCACTGGAGAATTTCTCCAGCTATTGCTTAAACTGTTTGCAAAGTAACAAATCATTGTTTACACAATTCTGGTTTACAGAGTACCATATTAATATCCATTCAGCATATACCCAGAGCCAGAAACATCTCCCATTTTTTTCCATGCTTTATATCCTCATTACACTATAGATAATATCCTCTCTCAGATCCCCTTGATCTCATCAATAAAAAGGCCCACTTTAATTGTCTGGGAGGGATTGTTAAAGATATAGGGCACTCTCTCCACGGAGGACCAAGGGTGCTGCTTCTGCAGTGTTCTGAGCCCTGCTGGCCCAGATCCAGCTACGGGGAAAGTAACTCCCATCAGTGAAAGTGAGAATTCCAGTTCAAAAGGTTAGTAGTTAATGTAAAGTAATAGCAAAAGGCCATTTTTGAAATCAATACTACCAGCTCCACCTTCATCTGCAGTCTGCGGCTCTGTAGAAGAACAAGGTTAAGATAAATCACAAGACTGGATAGCACTTAATATAACAGAGAAATGGGGAAAGTGGAAAAATACTTAGAATTAAGGCAATTATTATTTCAACGAACACTTTATAGGACTTAAGCTGTAGATGCAGCTTGACAGTCTGCACCACAATTAGTTCCCCCTTGAGTATTTTTGACACAATTCCAGGACTAGAGCAGAAAACAAAAGTTAGGTCTGGCATGTATCACCATCCTTACAACCTCCCTCTCTTCAACTGGAAATTGAGAAATGATTATTAATAGCTCACTATATCAAAATTGATTTCCCTTGAAATATTTTTACTACTCAGGAATGTGAGAGCCTGATCATGTGCAGTGCCATGCATTGTGAAGACCTCCTTTCAGTTCCCATTATTTTCAACTCATTTCAGTCAGATTCTAAGGCCAGAAGGGACCATCGTGATAGTTTAGTCCGCCACGCTCCGTAACACTGGCCACAGGACTGCCCCAGAATTCCTAGAGCAGCTCTTTCAGACAAACACCCAATCCTGAATAAAAAACACTCAGTGACTGAGACTCGATCACAACCTTTGGTAAATTATTTCAATGGTTAAACCACCCTCACTGTAAAATGTATGCCTTATTTTCAGTCTGAATTTGTCTAGCTTTAACTTCCAGCCGTTGAATCGCATTATTCCTTGCTCTGCTAGATCAGGGGTCTCCAAACTACGGCCCGCGGGCCGGATGCGGCCCGCGAGGCCCTCTCATCTGGCCCGCGGAGATCTTTTTGGCTCTTTAGGGAATTTTTGGCTCTTTTGAGCTTTTCGCTGGGACGGCTCCGCGCTGGGGCCGGGACCCGCCGCGTGCTCGGCTGCCGCCGCGGGGCCGGGACCCGCCGCGTGCTCGGCTGCCGCCGCGGGGCCGGGACCCGCCGCGTGCTCGGCTGCCGCCGCGGGGCCGGGACCCGCCGCGTGCTCGGCTGCCGCCGCGGGGCCGGGACCCGCCGCGTGCTCGGCTGCCGCCGCCGGGCCGGGACCCGCCGCGTGCTCGGCTGCCGCCGCCGGGCCGGGACCCGCCGCGTGCTCGGCTGCCGCCGCCGGCCAGGGACGGCTCAGAGCTGGGGCCGGGACGCGCCGCACCGCCACCCAGTTACAGGGGGCGAAACAAGGAGCCACCCACTGCCAGGCGGCGAACCGGTATGTGGGGAGAGACCGGGTTGAGCGGGTCAGTTGGGGGGTGGGTGGGAGGGAAGGAGGTTTGGGGGTGAGAGACCGGGCTGGGTGGGTCAGTTGGGGGGTGGGTGGGAGGGAAGGAGGTTTTGGGGTGAGAGACCTGGCTGGGTGGGTCATTTGGGGGGGGGGTTGGAGGAAAGGAGGTTTTGGGGTGAGAGACCTGGCTGAGTGGGTCATTTGGGGGGGGGGGGGGGTTGGAGGAAAGGAGGTTTTGGGGTGAGAGACCTGGCTGGGTGGGTCATTTGGGGGGGGGGTTGGAGGAAAGGAGGTTTTGGGGGGAGAGACCTGGCTGGGTGGGTCAGTTGGGGATTGGAGGAAAGGAGGTTTGGGGGGGAGAGACCTGGCTGGGTGGGTCATTTGGGGGGGGGTTGGAGGAAAGGAGGTTTGGGGGGGAGAGACCTGGCTGGGTGGGTCATTTGGGGGGGGGGTTGGAGGAAAGGAGGTTTGGGGGGGAGAGACCTGGCTGGGTGGGTCATTTGGGGGGGGGTTTGGACGAAAGGAGGTTTTGGGGGGAGAGACCTGGCTGGGTGGGTCAGTTGGGGGGGGTTGGAGGAAAGGAGGTTTTGGGGGGAGAGACCTGGCTGGGTGGGTCAGTTGGGGGGTTGATGTGTAGTGTTCATGTGTAGTGAACAGGTGTTCATGTGTAGTGAACAGGTGTAGTGAACAGGTGTAGTGAACAGGTGTAGTGAACAGGTGTTCATGTGTAGTGTATCAATGTGTTATTAAATAATAACTGAATAAAATAATATTAAATAAATAATTAAAAACAACATCCATGTTTTGATTCTTTTTTATTTGGACCTCGAGTGTGTTGTCGGCCCCCGAACTGCTATTTGATAGTTAATGCGGCCCTCGGGCTGAAAAGTTTGGAGACCCCTGTGCTAGATTGAAGAGCCTATTATTAAATATTTGATTCCTGTGTAGAACTTAGACCAATCAAGTCAACCTTTAGCTCTTCTTTCTTAAGCAAAACAGACCAAGTTCCTGGAGCCTATCACTATAAGGCTTGTTTCCTAATCCTTGAATCATTCTTGTGGTCCTAACTGAATCTTCTCCAATTTATCAATATCCTTGAATTGTGGGCACCAGAACTGAACACAGTATTCCAGCAGCAGTCATCAAATACAGAGGTACAATAACCTCTCTGCACCTACTCAAAATTGCTGTTTATGCAACCCAGGATTGCATTAGCTCTTTAGTACACATCATCACACTAAGAGTTCTTGTTCAGCTGATGATCCCACCATGACCTCCAAATCTTTTTCAGAGCCATTGCGTGCCAGATCCCCCATCCCATAGGAATTGCCTATATTCTTTGTTTCTAAATGTATACAGTTAGCCATATTAAAACACGTATTGTTTGCTTACATCCAACTTACGAAGCAATTCAGATTCCTCTGAATCACTGACCTGTTCTCCTCATTATTTATCACTCTCCCAAGTATAGAACAGAAATATTTATTGATAAGTTTATCAGTTCCTTGGTTAGGATTCTTTTTGTTCCTAATATAATTAAATAACTCCTTATCGTCCTTAACTCTGAGACCCTCTGCTCCTCTAATCAATTTTCTAACTTCTGATTTATATGCATTACTATCAATTTCACCTTCCTTCCATTTGTCAAATAATATTTTATTTTTTTAAATAGCGGTCTTCACTTCCCTTCTAAAGCAGATTGGTTAACCAGTACAGCCATCTTCCTCAATTATGGGATTGTGGGTTTTTGTGTTCTTAAATTATTCCCCATTATCATTCACAAATTCCAGATCAAAGTCTTCCTCCCAGCTGAGCTAACTCAATTATTTTTCAATTATTTTCAAACTTTGCGAAACTTGCCTTAATAAGGGAACATATATACACATACTACTGATCTGGACTTAACTTTTGCTTGTACATTATAAATGTGATCTAATCATGAACACTTGTACCTAAACTGCCAAAAAATTTTAGTTCTATGATCAGTTCATCTCTATCTGCTAAGACAAGGTCTAAAAGAAATCTCCTCTGTTGGCTACAACACTGAGTTAGGAAATCTTCATCTAGAATGTTTAGAAATTCCAAGGGTGTTCTAGAACTCCCAGCAGGAGGCCTTCAACATATGGCATTCAAACTGAAGTCCCCCATGATCATGCAGTTTTTTTCCTACAAATTACATACAAGTGATTAATGAGGCAGATCATCCTGTTCTACTATTTTAATGTTGGGCTTCTGATAAGCAGAAATTGCTAATTCAGTCAAATTAGCTCAGTGGTTTGAGCATTGGCCTGCTAAACCCAAGGTTGTGAGCTCAATCCTTGAGGGGCCCATTTAGGGAGCTGGAACAGAAATCTGTGGGTGAGACTGTGACCTGTGTTGGGCAGGAGGTCAGGCTAGATGATCATAATGGTCCCTTCTGATCTTAATGTCTATGAGCATTAGAAATACTACTTTTTAATTAAGATACCTTGAGACTAATTCAAAATCGGACAACACTATTAATCAACATAATGCACTCAATATTAGCAACCCTTACCCGTCTTGCTGTCTGAATTTGAAGTTACAGACCCTCCCCATGACCACCTCTTTTGTCGTGTTTCCAGGCGTTGGCTCCGCTCCAAGGTACGATGCACAACTGCTTCATATCGCTCCTATTACCAAATAATATCTGTATAAGGCTATATAAACCATTAAGCACAACGATGTTCAAAACAATCTTTCTTCCCTGAAGACCTTGAAATTTATCCAAAACATTGGTTTTACCTGCACCATGTGACCATAACTAATTCTAAAACAAATGTTATGTGCAAAAAGACTGAAGACAACAATTAATCATTTTAATATAATGCACAAATATTCCTCTAATATTTCACAGAGATGAGCTACACTGAAGTGAAATTAGACTTTTATGGTTAACGTATTCAAAGAGCATTTGATCAAGAATCTGCTGAAATGACTATGTATCAGTTCTGATATTTTATACAGAACACCACATATCCACAAGTGTCTTGATTATCAGGGACTAAAATAATTATAAAGTGGGAGGAAGGATTATAAAATCTCAAGTGTTTAAACTGTCAGTTTTAGTTTTCCAATCAAGCAACCATTAGGGTATGAAACTCCAGAACTCTCCTGAAATAAATTATATTTTTACAAGTGTTTGTATATTAAACAATCTTTAAAATATTTTAAGTAAACTATGGGAGATCTTTAATTAGAACAGTGGTTCTCAAACTTTTTGTACCCTTTCGAACACCAAGCCTCTGTGCGCCCCCCCCCCCCCCCCGTTGGGATTGGGGCTGGCTGGTTTGAGAACCAATGCATTAGAAGATCTTTAACATCCCACTGGGCTTTAAAATAAAAAAGTTAGAATGCTGGCTAGAAGATTTTTTTAAAAGAAAAATAATTCTCTTGTAAGAAGAGAACTCATGAACTCCAAAGCACAGCTGCTGACAGAAAATGCTGTTGCTTAATGATCTAAATAAAGTACATTTTTTTCTTTTTTTAAACTGTTTAAAAGTCTGTATTAACAAATATTAAGGACACTATCTTTTCAAAGTACTATACAAACATTAACTCATCTCTCTGAACTCAAAGGAACTTTGCCATCAACCTCAATGGAAGCAGGATGGGATCCAAAAGAAGGTAAAACTTAACAGGAAAATTTTATGACAAGCTAAATGTCTGTTTTTACTTGTAAACTCTGGACTTCGGCAATTGCTGACATGACTACCATCTGGAACAGCACTGGAGTACAGCTCTCCCCCTATCTCAGGTGTTTATATCAATCGGCGGAGAAGGAAAACAAAATCCAGAACACTGAACTCTAATCCTATCATATAAAAAGGGTTTCACATTTCACTTTTTAAAACAGACCTGCTCTTCACCATCCTCAAGGTTTAAAAGTGTATGGGACCGCCTGGCTATGAAGATTAACAACAGGGTCATATCCTGTAATAGCTACAATTGAGAGCTCCTTCATCAATATTTATCACCAACGCGCTACAAGATACTAAGGGACCAGTCAAACAATTTTCTCTCCTGGGGACGGAAGGCTTCCATTCTCCCTTAACATGAACTTTGTAACAACATAGACTAAAAAGTCTTTGCATGCACTTTGGGGTTTCTTCGGTGACCAAAAACTTGGAAGGAAAGGGTAAAAATCCACCAAGCTCCGAAGAAACAGGAGGTATTGTTTACCATGCAAAGCTTTCAGAAAAATATTCTTTGGACTGCAGATTATCTACCACTAAAGAAAGATAAAACAACAACTCTAATCTGTTTATTTTACTGACTTTTGGTACAATCTAGGACCCTTATCCTGTAATCGGTATCAATGGCCAAATTATCTAGACAAGAATCTATAAAACACACTGCTACTGGGATTCTTTTAATTATTTTTATTGCAGCAGAATTTAAAGGTCTCAATCAGGGATCAGGGCCAAGACTAATAGAGTTCAAAAAAGAACTAGATAAGTTCACGGAGGATATTAGCCAGGATGGACAGAGATTGTGTCCCTAGCCTCTGTTTGCCAGAAGCTGGAAATGAGTGACAGGGAATGGATCACTTGATGATTACCGTATTTTTCGTCCCATAGGACGCTCCGGCGTATAAGACGCCCCCGCGTTTTCGGACCAAAAAAAAAAAAAAAAGTGCCGCTTTTTTCGCGCCGCTCTCCCGTCCCCGCCGCGCGGGCAGGCTGCTGGGAGCGTGCCGCTCTCCCGTCCCCGCCGCGCGGGCGGGCTGCTGAGAGCGGCGCGAAAAAAGC
The DNA here is from genome assembly GCA_032164245.1 of Sternotherus odoratus. Classification (NCBI taxonomy): domain Eukaryota; kingdom Metazoa; phylum Chordata; order Testudines; family Kinosternidae; genus Sternotherus; species Sternotherus odoratus. The sequence continues at coordinate 82,010,783 of JAVMKO010000009.1, read as the reverse complement.
GGCGCATTTTTTTTTTTTTTTGGTCCGGCCGATATTCGGCGTATAAGACGCCCCCCCTAATATTGAAAGTATTTTGGGGGGTTAAAAAGGCGTCTTATACGCCGAAAAATACGGTACCTGTTCTGTTCATTCCCTCTATGGCACCTGGCATTGGCCACTGTCAGAAGAGAGGATGGTGGGCTAGATGGACCTTTGGTCTGACCCAGCATGGACTTTCTTATAGGTCAATATCGAACAGTTTATTTTAAAGTATAGTATTTTCTGATCATATTTCTCATTATACAACTCCTGCCTTCACTTCCTGGTTGAATGCAGTTTGTATGGGTTAGACTCATCATTAGGCAAAACGAGAAGATTCTCTCCCAGGTTCTGTGTGTCTAGATTTCTGTGATCCACTTCTAAGGAGAGGATCTTGTAAAGAACAGGTTAATAACAGTCAGAGACTGATTTGTCAGGGATTGTTTCCATGATAATCAAATAAAAGGTTTCACCAATAGCCACTAATGTTGGCTTCAGGCTAAGCTTTCTCTGGAGAAAGTCTGAAGCTAAAAACTGTGCTTGTGTGTTTCAAGAGATGAAATTCCATTAGACTGCAATTCCATCCTTAACCATCAACAGTACAGGACAAACATTTTTGCTTCTTTTTGAGCAATGTAAGTTATTTCTTTAGCTGCTAAATTGAAACGCCTGGGACTTAATTATTTCAAACAACATGAGCATAACAGAATTCAAGTGAAAAAGTTGCACACAAAACATGCACAAGAGGAACACTGGGCAACTGAAAATGGCACAAAATGTAAGCACAACCAGTGTAGGATGATGCTTCTAAGGCCTGGTCCCCACTACAGCTTAACGTCTACTTTAGCATCATTAAGTCGGAATAAAACTGTACCCGTCCTCACATGGACACCATTTGCGTCGATTTAAAGGGACCCCAGAATCGATTTCTGTACCCCTAACAAGAGGAGTAGTGCTGAAATCGACCTCTCTGGGTCGATTGTGGAGTAGTGAGGACGCATGGGGACGTTATTGGCCTCCAGAGGCTGTCCCACAATGCTCCATTGTGACCGCTCTGGACAGCGTCACTGCTCCACTGTGACCGCTCTGGACGGCACTCTCAACTCGCTGCTCTGGCCAGGTAGACAGGAAAAACCCCGGGAACATTTGAATTCCATTTTCTGTTTGGCCAGTGTGGTGAGCGCACCTGCACAGGTCAGTAGCCATGCAGAGCTCAGCAGCACAAGCCGCCATGCAGAGCTCAGCAGCACAGGAGACCAGCCAGAGGAAAAGAGCTCCAGCATGGTCCACGCGTGAGGCGTTGGATCTGATCGCTATCTGGGGAGAGGAATCCGTGATGTTGGAACTCCGCAACAACAAACGGAATGCCAACACGTTTGCCAGGGTCTCCAAGGCCATGCTGGAAAGGGGCCACAACAGGGACGCCCAACAGTGCCGCGTGAAAATTAAGGAGCTAAGGCAAGCGTTCCAGAAAACCAAAGAGGCAAACGGATGCTCTGGGGGACCATCACGGACATGCCGGTTCTACAATGAACTGAATCAGATAATGGGGGGGCGCACCCCCACCACCGTCACACCGGTCTCCGTGGACTCCACCCATGGGATAATCGTCAGGCCTGAGGAGGATTCAGATGATGACCAAGGTGATGAGGACAGAAATATTACGGAGCAGCAGGAGGCAAGCCAAGAAACCCTGCTAGCAGACAGCCAGGAGCTGTTTATCACCCTGGACCCATTACCCTCCTAACCATTCCAAGCTGCTGGTACTCCAGCTGTCGAAGGAACCTCTGGTGAGTGTGCTTTTAGGGATTAGATGACTCACGATTTTAAAAGGAAGCATTTATTAATGATTAACTTGCCCTAAGGACTTGGCATGCATTCATTGCTGGTCCTTTTACTGAAAAAGTATGTTAATGTACTCTGGGATGGGAGTGGAAATCCTCTATGGACATTTCCATGAAACTTTCAAGCAGGTAGCGATTAACCTTACGCAAAAGGTTTCTGGGGAGAGCCCCCTTATTTGGTCCTCCGTGATAGGACACCATTCCACACCATGAAATTAGTAAATAGTCTGGTGTCATTGCGTAACACGGCATCGCAGCATATGGACCAGGATTTTGAAGAGACTCTAGTAATATGCGTTCTCTATCTCTCTGAGAAATTCTAAGGAGAGTGATGTCATTCACGGTTGCCTGTTTGAAATACGGCACTGTAATTAATTAGTAGGGGGACAGATGTTCCCGGCTGTTAACTAATCTTCCCCAGCCCGTAGCCCAAACAGGGAATTTTTGTTTTGCTGCTTGCGGCTGCTTCCAAAGCAGACCCAACGCACCCCCGCCCCCTCCCCATGCCAGCCCGTAGCCCAAACAGGGAATTTTTGTTTTGCTGCTCGCGGCTGCTTCTGACGCAGACCCAACACGCCCCCCACTCCCACCTACCCAGCCCGGAACCCAAAGCAGGGAATTTTTGTTTTGTTTTGCTATTCGCGGTTCACTGGGAGCCACGCGGTGGGGGGGAAGGGAGATGGGTTAGTATGGAACATCGGAGCGCTGCTGTAAAGAATATGGCTTAGCTTACCATGGCTGGCTGCATGGTGATGTCAGTAGCCGTGTTGAGGCTGTCTAATGTGTGAGAGATGCTTCTGTGAATGTTTGTGTGAACATGAAAGCCAACCAGTCACTTTTAGGTGCGGAATGTGACCTTGTACAGAAAGCGCATCAGGCCCGTGAATACTGTGGTTCACCCTTAAATAGTACTCCCATTGTGCTGCAAAAGGTCTCTCTCTTATAACCTTGTTCCTTTCTTTGCCCACCGCAGCTGCACATTTATCTAAGAATCCCCTGTCCTGCCCCTCACGCCGTTTATCGCAGATACGAAACGTAAAAAGAAGACGCGTGATGACATGTTGAACGAACTAATGCAGAACTCTCACGCTGAAGCCACTCAGTAGAGTGTATGGAGAGAAAAATTGTTAGAGTCAAGGTAACAGTCCAGGGCTGCATCAGAGAGGTGGATGGAGCGTGAAGAAAAGCGGCACGAGTGCTAAGAAAAACGGATGGATGCGATGCTGCGGATAATGGAGGACCAAAGCGACATGCTCCGGTGTCTGGTGGAGCTTCAGCAGGAACAAAGATCGCCTCTACAGCCTCTGTCTAACCACCTCCCCCGCCCCCCCCAAGTCCCATAGCTTCCCACCCAGACACGGGGTGAGAACCCGGGGGGAGGGGGGGGAAACTCCGGGGACCGACCCACTCTACCCCACAAGCCAGCACAAGTAGCAGCAGGCTGAGTTTATCTAAAAAGTTTTAGAAGGTGCTGTGTCTTGGTCCACCTCACCCCTCACCCCAACTGCTGGTTTCCCTCCTCCTCAACCACCCCTTCTGGGCTACCTTTCCAGTGATCCCGTGTTTGTGAAGAAGCAATAAAGGATGCATGATTTTTAAAACAGTGAATTTATTTCCTCTGCAAGCGTCGGGAGGGGGAGGGAAAGAGGGTGCAAGGACGGCAGGCTTAGGGCTGAGCAGAGCAAGGGAGCGGGTTTTTAAACGCCATCTTGGGCACTCATAAAACTGGTTTTCAAGGCATCTTTCAAGGCGTCCTTCCGGTTTCCGTACTCTGCGGCCTCGTTGTCCGGTGCCAAGATAGGGATATGAGTCCCATCTATAGCCCCACAACAGTTAGGGAATCCCATCACGGCAAAGCCATCTATTGTAGCTTGCAGGTTTCCAAGGTTTATAACCCTGGGTAGCAGCAGCTCAACGACTGCCCTGCTTACTTGCATCACAGCAGACCCCACTATAGATTTACCCACTCCAAACTGATTCGCGACTGACCGGTAGCTGTCTGGCGTTGCAAGCTTCTAGAGGGCTATCGCCACTCGCTTCTGAACTGTGAGGGCCACTCTCATTTTGGTATTCTTGTGCTGGAGGGCCAGGGAAAGCAAGTCACAAAGTTCCATGAACGTGCCCTTATGCATGTGAAAGTTTCTGAGCCACTGGGAGTCATCCCAGACCCGCAGCACTATGCGATCCCACCAGTCAGTGCTTGTTTCCCTGGCCCAGAATCGGCGTTCCATAGCATGAGCCTGCTCCATTGCCACCAAATTTGCCAGATTGTCGGTCACCCTACTTCCAAAAATGTCAGTGTCCCTGTCCCTGCTGTGCACGTCCACCTCCTCACCACTGTCATCAGTTTCCAGAAAGCGCAGTTGTGTCCGGATTGCTTCCTCTGCAGACGATGCAGCATAAAGTCCACAACAACGCACAAGGTCTTCACAACGGCCAGTACTGCAGCGGTGGCCTGATCAGGGTCCATGCTTGCAGTGCTATGGCGTTAGCGCGGTGTGGAGAAAGGGCGGGAAATAATGAAATGCCTACCCACAGTGCAACACTCGAAATGGTGCCTGCTGGGGACTCCGGGAACTGTGGGATAGCTACCCACAGTGCACCACTCGCTATGTCGACGCTTGCCACAGTTGTGTGGACAGATGCTGCCGACTTGCCGTGCTTTGTGGGGATGCACAAAATAGACTCTATACAGTCACTTTCAAAAATCGACTGCAAGGAAATCGACCTACTGCTGTAGTGAAGACATATCCTAAGAGCGCAAAATACCCACATTAGGGCAGAGGGAGGACAAAGTGACAAGTCAGAAAAGGATGGCCAATACAGAGTTCAAAGTAGCAAAGGCAGAAAGAGTGATCTGTGATCAGCAGCACAAAAGGAGGCACCATGAGCAGTAACATAGGAGAACTGAGGCAGTGGGAGCCAGCCAGAACCCAGTGGAAAACACAAGTTAGGAAACCGTGTTCGTTTTCTAGAAACAAAGCAAATCCTGTCTACAAAACGTCAGGGATATTTTTACACTGTTAAAAATTATTAAGAACAAATTAAGATAAGTAGCGAATGTTCCCTTTGGTACAGGGAGAGCTAGGACTGACTAGAATTAACTGTGAGACTAAATAATGGACCACCATTGCAAAAAATAACATGTGTGCTTTGAATGCTAGAGTAGGAATTCCAGCAACTTTCAAAAGAACAACTGATCACTGAACTTATACTATCCTTAACTAATCTATTTCATAAGGAGGATATAATTTAGACATTTTTCACAATGTTTCGTAATAGCCACGAACAGTACCTTTTCCGCCTCTATTTTTTGTTTTCTTTTTTCTTCTACTGCAGCTCTTCTCTGTTCTTCTTTCTGTTTCTGTTCTTTCAATTTTCTCTGCTTTTCTTCCATCTGTTTTTCATACTGGAGTTTTGCTTTTTTTTCCTTTTCAAGTATCTGAGTTTCTTTGGCAGCTATACATGTTTAAAAAAAAGTAAAAATTAAATCAAGCATTAAAAAGTACTCACAAATACTACAATTGACAAAGGTGAAAAGAATACCTCTAGAACATAACACTCTAGCTAACCTAATTCAGATGTATAATGAATCAAATAATGTTGCATGTGACCTGACCTTCTATTCCATTTCGTCCCCAGCTTTAGGAACAGACTGGAATTTTTTCTGAAGTTTTAAACTTTGTGACCTGTATATTAGTTCATAGAGAACATGCCTTATGGTAGGTATTCATTTGCAGTGCTAGCATAATGAAAATCAATGTTGATAAATGCAAAATAATGCACACTGGAAACCACATAAAATGATGGGGTCTAAATTAGCTGTTACCATTCAAGAAAAAGATCACTGAGTCATTGTGGATAGTTCTCTGAAAACATTCATTCAATGTAGAGTGGCAGTCAAAAAAAGGAAACAATGTTGGGAATCTTTAAGAAAGGGGTAGATAATAAGACAGAAAATATCATATTGCTGCTATATAAATCCATGATATGCCCACATCTTGAATACTGCATGTATATGTGGTTGCCCCATCTCAAAAAAAGATATATTGGAATACGGAAAGGTTCAGAAAAGGGAAACAAATGATTAGGTGCATGGAATGGCTTCCATACGAGTACAGATTAATAACACTGGGACTTTTCACACTGAAAAAGGGACAACTAAGGTGAGATTATAGAGGTCTATAAAACCATGACTGGTGTGGAGAAAGTAAATAAGAAAGCGTTATTTACTCTCTCTCAACACACACAAACTAGGTCACCAAATGAAATAGGCAGCAGGTTTAAAAACAAAAGGAAGTATTTCTTCACACAATGCATAGTCAACCTGTGGATCGCTTTGCCAGAGGATGTTATGAAGGCCAAGACTATAAATAGGGTTTATAAAAGAACTAGATAAATTTCTGGACGATAGGTCCATCAATGGCTATTAGCCAGAATGGGTAGGAATGGTGTCCCTAATCTGTTTGCCAGAAGCTAGGAATGAGCAACAGGGAATGGATCACCTGTTCGGTTCGTTCCCTCTGGGGCACCTGGCATTGTTCACTATCAGAAGACAGGACAGATCAGGGGTGGGCAAACTATGACCCGCAGGACCATTCTGCCCAGCCCCCGAGTTCTCGGCCAGGGAGCCCCCCCCAACCACTCCCTCGCCTGCCCCATCCCTGGAGCTATGCTGCTGTGCAGGCAGCGCGGGGGGGGGGAGGGGGGAGGGAAAGAGGTGTGCTTGCTTCTGTGGGACCATGTGTCTGTGTGGCTCGGGGGAGGGGGGGTCCTTAGGGGACAGGGAGGTGGATAAGGGGTGGGGCGGTCAGGGAGCTTAGCTGGGGGGGGGGTCCTGGGGGGGTGATTTGGGGTGTGGGTCTCTGGAGGGGTCAGTGAGGGAAAAGGAGCAGCGTGGGTTGGATGGGTTGAGAGTTCTGATGGGGGCAGTCGGGGGTGGGAAGTGGGAGGGGGTCGGAGCCAGGCTGTTTGGAGAGGCACAGCCTTCCCTACCTGAGCCTCCATACAATTTTGCAACCCCGATGCCCTCGGGCCAAAAAGTTTGCCCATGCCTGGGCTACACGGACCTTTGGTCTGACCCAATATGGCCGTTATTATTAAAGTTTCACTAGGAAGCTGGGCATCAGAGAGGAAAACACCACAGATTCTGTATCACATTTAACACCCATTTATATGCAATAAAAAAAATCTAAATCACTGAATGAGAAAATGTGGCAGTTAACACTACAGACCTCAGACTACAAGTACTTTCTCAAAAGTTTAGAATCTTCCACAACATACTTCTGGAAAATTACTGAACAGTTTAAAGTAATAAAATAAATGAACCCCAAATTGAACACAACGGCAGAGATGCCTGAGCCAGCAGGAAGATGTTAACTAAACGGAGACGTCATTGTAATGGTACACAGACAGTCTCTGAGCTTTACCAGAAATGTGGATGCATGGCCCACATTTATACAGCTTTTCCCGGAGAAGCCCTGGATTCATATAGAAAATGAAGTGCAATATAAATTTATTTGATAAGGATTAAATCCAGGAGTCTTTTATTCTTTCTAGAATCATAAAGAATAGATAATATTGAAGCCAATCAAGGAGTCCAAATGGCCAAATGTTTCTGGATCATTAATAGTTTGTCTGGTATTCTATACCCAATATAAATACAGAAATCTGTCAGAGGTCTTTTGTCTACCCTGATACTTTTCTCAAAATCTCACACTTACCAATGCCATGGTATTGGTGGGTTGTAACAGTGGGGACTGGGTGCTTGCAAAGATTGGCCACTAACATTTTACCACTATGTAATCTACCCCACACAGGCTGGAAGTGTAAGTTTAAGAAAAGTGCCAGTGTACACAAAGCCAAGACAACTTTGGGAAAGAAATAATATGTGGCATTGTATGCAACTTCTACCACAAGCATGAATACACGTTATTTAAAATATGGTTAAACATGAATATACCATTTTGCTTTTCCCGTTCTTCTCTTCGCTCCCTGGCTAGTCTCTGTCTTTCTTCTGTTCTCAGAGTGGAGCCATCTATCACTGTCAATTTGTAATGGTCAGTCATTTAGAACACAGATTTAAAAAGAAACAAGCTATTTTAAATATAGATTATTGAAATGATTATTGAACCCATTCTGAGAAAGGCACCCATTCACCATGGCATCATGTACTTTACACAAGTTAGAAGAGTACTAACAAGCTTTTCCTCCACTACAGGAAGCATGTACTCTGGAATAACCAATCCAACAATCTTAAAAGAACTAGCAAATACCAGACATAAGATTAAATGGCCCAGCCATAAAATTAACAGAAAGCCTAAACAAAGACTTGGGCCCTGCATTATGCTCTAACCACATCCCATATTTCTGATAAGTGTAAATTCCAGAGGTGAAAGGCTGTGATCAAGAATGACCTGTCTCTAGCACCCACAAAGATTACCACAGATATAATTAGCTGAAGTACTATAGTTATAAAAACATATGTTGTGAAGAGCCAATGGGAGAACAGTATTGAAGTTAAGTGCAGCCCAAACCATTTGGGTCTTTATAGACAGTACCAAACCCCTTAATTGCACCTGGAAGTGAATTGGCAACAATTTCTGCCCTTTCAGAGTAGGCAAGCTGCACTAAGGGAATTTTGGGAAGAGCAAGAGTGGACGCCTGAGTGATGTCCTAAAGTTACTAGGCCAGCTACCCAGGGCTGAGTTCTCTAAAGGGAGAAAGCAAAGGCTCTTCAGAACAGTTCGATCCAGCCCCAACAACTCCCACTGGCGAATCAACTCTCAAGATCAACAGTAGTCAGAGATTACACCTGGTTTAGTGGCTGTCTTTACGTTTATTGCAGTTTGGACTGGAACAGGGCTAATACCACTTTGGTTTCTTCTTTCTTCTGCTATTGCTTGGGCTGCAGCAACTGTAAAAAAACAGTTTAAAGAGACAATTACAACCAACAATCAGCAGGGCTCTTATTTATTTTATTTCTGAATTCTCTGTTCAGGTTTCCTTTCCCATCATTTTGCATGGCATTCCTGTTAACTATGTTGTCATTTTATACTTAAACTAGTCACCCTCTTCTTCCCGCTAGAGCCAAACAATTGTGAATAGGAAAGTAAATGCTAGGGGACAAATATTCAAGGTTAAGGACAAACAACCTATCCCCATATCTCCACACACAAATAAGAGGAGAGACCCCTTTCATGAATGATGTGTACAATATTCCCAAACTTCCCTTCATGTAAACCCCTGTAGCCAAAGTAATGAACATAGAGCTAGAAGACCGTATGGATTCTTTTAGGAATCAATAGAAGACAATTTCAAGAACCACCACCAAGAAACTAGACACAAACATAAGACTTTATATATACTAAAATATTTTTAAAATCCAGACCCATTTGTAGTTATCCTAGTCAAATGATTTAAAGATAAGGATGGATGATTATTAAATTTGGTATTTTTCCTGAAAGAAACAGCATTGTCAATGATCTTCCTTTAATTGGGTAGTATAAAATGCAAAGGAAGGAAGAGTATTTCTCTTCTCCATGACAACTAGCTCTGTCATGGTAATAATCCTTCCTAAAGCTGTGCCCAGGAACATTCACCTCCAAGTGTGTAATCCCATGTGATATCAATGATAAATGCCAATTACAATACTTATTCAGCAACTCTAAATGGTCACCCACAGCTGTTGCTATATCTTGAATACCTCACTGTGGCACCTAACAAAAGCCTTTTTCAATCCTACCTATGTATTCTGTGTCATCTTTGAGGGTCTTTTCCTATAAATAAGCAAATATCACATAGTGCAATGATATTCTGACCAGTTGGCAAAGTATAAAAATGGCTACATTGCAATTTTATTAAGTACACTAAAGATTTAAAAATCAAAAAGCTAATTTTGTACATTGTGGTATTTGTCATGAAGACAATATTAATCCAACTCAAAGCAGTGAACAGAGAACAGATTTTTCCAACCACACAAAGGCTAACATGAGAAAGAGGCATAACACAACACAGGCTACAACAGGCATATCTGAGTACATCCGCACTTACAGCAACAGTGAAAGTGATCCAAAGAAGCATTCAATGAATAGGAGACTAGAATATGACCAAACACAACTGAAGAATAAAATTGAAAAGCCTTTTGATGATACCAAGCTATATGTCCTCATCTCTCACAGTGACAAAGATGAGGGGGTATGACGATTTGTAAGAGGTAGATAAAGAGAATTCAAATTAGTGCAGGTGGGAAATGAACACTGCAGACCAAATTCAACCCTAGCACAAACAGGTTAGATATCCAAGGACTACAATCATAGTAATTACTTACACTGAGACTGGTATTTTTACCTCAAGACTTCAAAATATATTTTAAACAATCATTCTGCTGTGTTTTGTAACAGAATATTTTTTTGCGTGAAGCGAGCTAGAATATAAACTGGAATAAAATGTTGAGGATGGAATTAACTATATGCAAATACTGCAGTACTTTTAGTACTTAAAGTCATGACTTGATGATTTACTATGCAAATGAAATTAACTGTTGCCTCTGGTTTCAAAACCTCATTAAAGATGCATCTTAAATGCTTTAATGTTAAGTATTTTCCATAAAATCTATTCATATATGCAATGTAACTTTTATGAAGCTGAAATTAACATATGAGAAGAGCTGGTAAAAAAAGAACTACATAAGTATCACAAAGTCATTAGTTCTACCTTCTCTAACATATTTGCATTTTTAACATGAATTGTGTCAAAAATCTCTTGAGATGTATTTGTGTCTCTCTCTCTCCACATGACACAGACATAAGAAGTGCTGTTTTAACTTTTAAAGAGGAATATATGGGACCTAGCCACAGTAATGGCACATTCATAAGTTTCCAATGTGCACATTTAAGATCCTATCCACTTTACCAATTGATCTGCATGGGCTTTTTTGGGGTTGAGGTGGGGAGGGGGGGATGAAGATTTGTAAGATGAAGATCACCCCCTCCACCCCAGCTGATAGCGGGAGCTGATTGGGGCAGGCGGCAGGACCCCGGCTGGCAAGGGGCCAGCGGGGGAAACCCCAAAGCAGTGCAGGGCTAAGCACTCTGCCTGCCACTGCTTTGGGGTTTCCCCCGCTGGCCCCTTGTCAGCTGGGGTCTCAGCTCCTGTTGCCAGCCTGGGCTTCGGGGGGGGGGGGGGGGGGGGAGGGGGAAGAGGAGTGGCCCGCGAATGACATTATAAAATGGCCAAATGGCCCTTGACAGAAAAATGTTTCCCCACCCCTGCCTTACGGGGTTGTGAGGTTATTACATAGGGGGCTGAAAGATGTTAGCCTTCACCCCCAAACCTTGCTTCATCCCCAGCATTTATAATATTGTTAAATATTTTAAAAATGTGTTTTTAATTTATAAGGTGGGGGGTCACACTCAGAGGCTTGCTTTGTGACAGTCTGACTGCAGGACACCAACTTAACAAGTGGAAGAAGGAGCAGAAAGTTAAACTGTAGAGGTTTAAACCTCAACTCTGAGTATGGAATTATTTTTTAATATTTTTGGGAGTTGTCTATGCACTCAGATTCACTTATTACCAACACTTATAGGATATTTCAGGCTCCTAATTCCTATTCTCGTTTAAACACTATTTCTTTTACATCTTTCTCACAGTATGAGCTTGTCTTGAGGGCAGCATTAGCTCAAGTTATTTACACTGAAATTAACTTGAGTTAGGCCAACTGAGAGCAGTCACAATACAAAACACCCGAGCCACACAGAATGATTGGATAACAGCAAAGAGTAGCCTGAACCCCAACTGCATTCCTAGCTCAAATGTCAGCAGCACTCAACCCACACCCCAAAAAGTCAGCTAGCTCCAGTTTAAGGCCTTGGTTACACTGGCACTTTATAGCGCTATAAAGCCTCCAGGAGCGCTATAACTCTGTACCGGAACACACTGGCAAGGCACATATTGCGCTATAAGTCCGAGTTTATAGCGCTCGTGGTAAACCACCTCCGCACGGGGAATAAGGGCTGTTGAGTATTCCCTGTAGCGTGTTATGGCAAGTGTAAACAGTCATTACGCTATAAGTGATCTCTGGCATGCCTCCGAGCCATTTAAGGCAATTGACGTCTCTGTGTTGTTTTGTTCTCGGCAGGAGGAATGCGGAAGTACCTTTTCAGAGTTTCTCTCTTAACTCAGCAGATAAGCACTGCAAATGTTTACAAATGGGAGCTGTGTGGTGCAAAACTTATAAAGCAGGCTCTGATTTCAAAGGAAACTACTGACAAAGACTGTCAACTGGAGAAATCCCCTCTCTCTCTGCATACGTACTACACGTTACCCCTCACCCCCCTCGTTTGAAAAGCACGTTGCACCCAGCTGAATGCTGGGATAGCTGCCCATAATGCACCACTCCCTGTGCCGCGGCAAGTGCTGCAAATGTGGCCACACCATCCATGCTATAGCGCTACACCTATTGCTGTATATGGGTACAGCTATAACCAAAAGCGCTATAATCCTGTAAGTGTAACCAAAGCCTAAAGCACCACTTATCTCATGCACAAGATTTACATACAACTGCAAGTCAGAATGGGGAAACACTCAAGGTATACCCTGAGCTAACAGTGCAGTGAAGACAAACCCCATGATAACCTCCCTTTCATATCTACTTTTCCTTTGTAACATCCATTTACATTTCTCCCTCATAACATTATCTTCAGCACAGAGAAATGGGCTAGCTTCCCACCGTCTCCCTTTTCATGTCTAGTTTCTCCTCTCTTGTTCTGATTAGCCCCATCTAAATGTTTGTCCTCGTTTGCATGCTAGCTATTGTTTAATACATCAGAACTCAAACAAGCAGCCATCTGTACAACAGAGCCTAGCATTGCAAATCACAAGTGATTCAAGTCAAATTCTGTGAAAGCCAAACTTTGAGCTCTGTTTAAAGAGAAAATAATGGCTCCACTATGTGATATAAGTGAAAACTACTGCTAGTGCATTTTTAACTTTTGTCCCTTCTTCTCCTTCCTTATTAGGGTGACTACACTACTTGTTAACGTTATTTCTGCTTCTCAGCAAGTGAGCATGAGGTGCTACACAAGCAGTGCATCCAAGATGTACAAGAAAAGGCCAGATGCCAACACTGATCTCCATGCATGCAATATCCAGGGGCTCAAACCCAGTCATGTAGCAGTACATCCTTAGTGCTGACCTGTTACCTTTTTATAGTTTAGATTGTCCTTTTGCAACACCAGAATAAAACATTTGCTTTTCATTGCCTTCTACAGAAGAGACTGGTATGAAATTTAAAGAATTAAACTCGAACATTTATTAAAACTGAAAATCACTGCACCCTAAAATCTTTAAGGTACAGTTTAGGTTGAAGGCACATCTTATTTCTAATACAGTTACACTTACAGACCCCAAACATTTAATAAAGAAATGGTCTCCACCCAAGTTTATAATCTATTGTGTGGAAGACGACAGGAAAATGAAAACTAACAAGCAGAGTAAAGGCAGAAGAAGAGTACAAGGTAACACTTAAAAAGAATATGTTTTGCATAATAAATCCAAGTCTCAGTTCACCTTGCCTCGCCACTGTCAAATGCAAGAGGTGAGTCTTAAGGAGGAAAATGAAGGAGAATAAGGTGATGTCTTCCAGTTTGATCAGGGGACTGACAATCAAAGCCTATCATATTAGAATGTAATATGGACCAATAATCTGTAATTTAAATCAAAGTATTACCTTTCTTTCAAACAAACTTGAAAAAGCTAATGAAAGCTGAAAACTTTCAACTATAACAGGAAATCTGTTTAATTCCTGGTATCTACAGATATACATCTCTGTAGAATACAACTCTTTGGTCTGATTCCAGTGCAAAATAAGTAAAGGGGTCACGCTATTTTAGACTGCAGGCACCTTAGTCAGAGAATATAGTTCCATGGCTACTGCAATACCTATGCTATCCCCCTGGATTCCCAGGACAGCTCATTTCAATAGCAAAGGGTGGTACACTCAAATTAAAGCACAGTAAAAAGTACTAGGAAAAAAGTATTTTCAAAGTTCTCTACAAACTCTGAAGAAAGAAAGGTGGAGGAGCTGTAAATGGGAAAGAGGGCATCTTCTAGGAAGAAATATGAGTGGTAAACTATTCGCAAAGATAACCTTCTCTATGGATTCCTTCTCTTGGATACTAACAGCTCAAAGAATATTTGAAAAATAAAATTCAATAGAAAACGGATGCCATGCAAATAAATAGAAGGCTAACTAGCTTTAAACAGAAAACAAATGTATGTATATCATGTTACGTATATATACACCCCATAGAAATGTATCTTTGATAACTAGGGCATTATTACAGGTACAGTAGACTCTCGATTATCCAGTATTGGATTAACCAGGATGTCAAAAAAAATACACGCAACTCACAGGGCCGGCTCTGGCTTTGCTGCCGCCCCAAGCACACACACACAAAACCCCTACCAGGGCACAGGGCAGCCAGTGAACCAACACCCCTTCCCCCTGGTGCAGGGTGGCTGGTGAACCAACCCCCACTCCCCATATTTCAGATGGATGGTGATTATCCAGGATTTTATTAACCAGAATTAATTTTTTCCCTATCATCCTGGATAATCAAGAGTCTACTGTATTTCTAATGCCAACTAAAATTATTACAACTTTCAAATAAAAATACACCAAATGATAACAATGATTTTCCTTTTCTTTCTGTATAAGTGGCTGCCTGTGCTCAGACTCAACACTACTGCTCTCACTTATAGACCTGATATTACTACAAAGGCCCCTGTTACTGAATGGTCATGTGTACACCCCACAAAAGCTAACCACACACTAAGAAATTATCTCTGGTATCCGGATTGAAGTATTACCAAACCTTAAAATTTTAGTTGTGGTAAATTAGGAAATTGAAATGTATGCATCTACTTTATGTTTAGACTTCCTGATGAATGTACTAAAACCAACCCAAATTAAACATGCCATCATATTATAAAACCTCTTTTTTTTTTTTTTTAATACTTCACCTTTTTAGACTGGTATGTTTTCATAGTACAGTTCAACATCTAACAGGGACTTTTTTACAATTTAACTTATGGTTTCTGAAAGTCTGGCAGGTATTAGTATTTACTCATTTTAGGTAATGACTTCAGGAAAACAAGATCTCACTATTGCACTTCACAAACTCAAACCCATGGCAATGTAGAATACAAACACTAGGTTACTTACATGGCTATCATTAGCTACTGCATACATATGCTTCAGGTAAACAGGTGAAAAAATAGCTGGGTGATAACTATGGCATCTTCTGACCATTATGTAAACATTATCAATACCTGGCTATAAAAAGCATAAAGTTATAATTAAATGTTTACAATAAAAACATGAATGAAGTGAACACATCAGAGTCCAGGACATACTGAGAACAACCTTGCAACTAACCTTCACATGAGGTTTTGAAGTGCGTAAAACTATTGACTCAAAAGACAACTTGAACAGTGCTTCGCTGCCACTTCCCTCTTAACTTTAAATTAGACTTGGGCAGTTAAATTCCATGATTTTGTTTAGTAAAGGGCAGCACTTCCAAATTTGTTTAGTAAAGGGCAGCACTTTCCAACAGACTTGCAAATTGGAATAAAACCAGCTAAATTTTTAAATGGTATCCAGCACAGCTTTCTATGGTATTTCCCCCTCACAACTGCAGCAGCTTTTAAATTCTCAAACAGAAATGCAATAAATTAGGAGGATAAAATGACTCCCAAATGTTCTGAGGTTTTTAGATAGTAAATGTTAGGAATGAGAAGCAGATGAAAACACTGGAACCAATTTAGGTATTATTTATTCTAGGCTATTTTGGATCCACAATTCCCAATACCAACAGAGGCAGAGATCCAGCAATGACAGCACCAGTAGAATGTATAGTTCAGACAAGATAAGACCAGAGTCTCTTCTACACTACTGCTTCGTCTAGTATCATCACCAAGAGACCCCTGGAAATTATGGATCTGAAAATTCTAGTAAACAAGAACCCTTAATGTGAAGGCAGAGTGGTTTTGAAAAGATCAGATAAAGAAAAACAAAATTAAGATTTAAACATTGTTAATATTTGCACTTGTCACTGAAGAGCTATTTTAAGCCTTTATTTTTATTTATACTCCGCTGTGGTAGAATGTTATGAATCCTGTCACTCAAACTATTTTTCAGTCAGGCAAAATAAATAGCCTTTCATAATTTGGAGCAATTGAGGGAAAAACTTTCTATTTGCTATTTAAATAAGCCCTATTTAAAAATTAAATAGTTAGTTAAATGATCTAAACTCTGGGTAGACAGTGCTAAATTCTACCCTACATTTCTGATACTTATACTCAATTAAGCAATTGATGGGCTTACAGCAATCTTGCACAGTTCGCAAGCTGTTGGTGTTTTCCCTACCTCCTAGAAGTACAGATCTCCAAATCAGCAATCTACTAATACTCTTACAAAAGTGGGTGGAGTATGGCCTGCAAGTGTAGATTTAGCTAGAAGGTTCATTCTGTGTGCAGCTCCAACTGAAATCAATGGCAGAAGCTGGCCATCAATAGATACTATGGTGACAGATGTGCTAAATTATAGAAAAACATGAAAGATTAAATTTACTCAAAGTTTTCCACGTGTTTTTGGACCCAATTCTGAGGGCATACTTTATAAATTTTGACCTTACATGGAACAATCTGAGCTGCATTCTCAGTATTTTACCCAACAGGAATTGTGCCACATGTTTTAAATGCCTGATTAATCAAATGCACATTTTTAAAAATTAAGCAATCAGGGATATCACTGTAATATTGACTGCAAAGGGATATTACTGTACATATACAATATATATCCTAAAACCTATCTTCCAAGTTCTCAGATCCCATTCATAAACATTTGCTCTCAAACACTCTATTGTAGGTATTACAATTTGTATTTCAAAGATGGGTGCACTAAGAAATATGATTAGTGACCGACCTAAAGTCACATTACCAGAGTAGGAGAAGTAAGATAGAATACAGATAGTAATTTCCAGTCCTGTGCTTTTACTACATGACATGCAAGACTATGGTCTACAAATCTAACACTGTGGTCTATTGATGTTACCTTTTTAATTGGAGATAGATCAAATCTTGATCCCATACTTTCCATTTTATGAAAGTTTCAGAGGGCACAAGATGCAGAGACAGGCACTGAAGTTAGTGAGAGGAAGGCTACCCCACAAAAAATGGATATCACCAGCAGGAGGCTGACAGAGGGGTGTGCTAAAGGAGATCTCAGAGAGGGGCACAGAGAAAGTTTTAGAGACATCTCCTCACTGCTCTGCAGAAGCAAGCAGACTCTGGACAATACAAAACAGAAAAATCTCCTTCCCTCTTCAAGCAGCAGCAGACTATGTGGAGATTAATTTAAAAAAAGGCCTAATAACCAGGGATTGATCTATAAAATAGAACCCAGAGCCTAAGACAGTACCCAGGTACAAATCCCATCATCCTTCCATTTTTCATTTGCAGTACTTGAACAGCTCTGTATATACCTCGGACTTCTTTCCATGCCAGTAAATTTTTCAAACCCAGCTGGAAATCATAAATAAGATCTGAGAATTGGAGTCAAATAATTAATTTGGTAGCTTTGTGTGTTCTGGACTACCTAAGCACTGCAGTTTTAAGACTAGTTATACATCATTCAGACCATGGAAATCACAGTTATTATCTGCACTATAACTACTGAAGAAATTACTAGGAAACTTGTTCTGAGGTAGACAGATAAAACCAGGCACATGGTAGACACAAAGCCATCATTCTGATCTTCTGAAGTACAGTTCCTGTATGAAAAAGGATTATGTAAAAGTGATATTGTGAAGCTAAATATTTGTCAGTGATTCCTAAACAAAATTTGTTCAAAGCATTTTTTTTTAAACGAGCCACATTGCAAACTAAACCTAAGATCAAAGTCAAGATGGGGTCTCTTTCTTTCTCACATATCTGCAATAGTACCAAAAATATGCTGGTTAAGTGGAGCTGCAAAGGTATAACTAATTCCCTTCAGTGAGGCTGGATGGATAATTTGACCTTGTAATTTGAACAGAGGCCCCAAGCCTGTAAATTGTTCCATGCTGGTGTATGCCTTTCTGCACCCACATAGAATTCCATGGACTTCTATGGAGGATCCAATCATGTAACAACCTGTAGGATCAGGACCCTGGTTAGCAAATCTGTTGATAGATGAGAAGCAACAAAAGCCAGCTCATTCTCCAACTGTGCTGATTCTGCACTGGTACAGTAATTGGAGGGATGGGGGGGGGGGGGGTAAACAAACTATTTTTGTGTCACTAACAAAGAGATAACTGAATACACAAATGGAGCGTATCTGCTAAATAAGATGTTATTTTTATTCAGTCACTTTTCTGATTAGAACCTCACATTTTTTATTAAGAGATCCACATGAAACAAATTTATGGGTTAGATACTAAATCAATTTACTAATGTTTTTAATGGATATAAGCTCTGATCCTATAGGTCTTGACTAGCCAAAAGATAGGAACTATGCCCACAGCAGATCTGTCAAAATGTATTCACAGGAAGAAGGCACCATGCTGCGGTCCTAACTCAAATTTGCAAAGATTTCCCACTTGAGCATACAGCTATCTGAAAAAAGGAGGATTTGGCACTTTAAAAAATACCAAACTATTTAATACCCATTCACACAATGATCTGATATACATCACGGAGGGATCTCTGCAAGAACTTCTGCTTCATTGGGAATGTAATAGTTGCCAACAAGATCACAACAGTCAAGATAAGCATTTCATGACTCTAATAGACTAAAAAGGCAAAAGCAGCCTATTATAAATGCAAATATTAATCTGATTATCATATTACTCAAGAAGTAAATGCCTTCTGAACAAACCATAGAAAGCAACAGATCACACACTCTCTCAAGTCTGTATGGGCTCAACAGTGTTTACAGACTTAAAATATCAGTAAACCCCCTTTGTCTCCATAATAATAGGCTATAACTTTGATCTGATCTCTTGATATTTTCAATGGAGTTAGATGGTGCCATTTATGTGCGGTTGTTTATGAGCATAAAATCATATTTTAGATCCAGTTTTAATACATTTCCTGGACATGCATCATTCACAGAAGTGTTAACCAAATTCTATTTGCAGGACCAAATTCTGCTCTCATGCTGTCTGGCTGAAGGCAATAAGGTTGGACAGATGAAAGAACTTTAACATAAAGGATTTGCAGAACTATCATTAAGGGCATGATTTGGACTGCATGACCTCTTTATTACAGATGATGCAGGAAGAAAAAGTATACTTTCCCTGAGACTGAATAGGCACAGTTGAGAATGAGAAAAACCCACCTCTTTACTTTAAAACTTAGCAAATGTGACAAAGTAGCTATTGAGAAATAAGAGCAGAACCCCACAATGCCAATTTTCAGAACTTGAAAAAGTGACCACACTTCTCCCAGCCAGAAGACTAAACCTACATCCAGAGATTATGATGAAAGACTGGAGACATGGAAGAGGAAGCCAGTAAGGTCCAGGGTAAATGTTCTGCAAAGAAACCCAGACTCCATCCCAGCTACTAGGAAAGAGTAGGGTCTTTGGTTTCTTGGCAGGATGCTGTCCATACTGCATATTAGCATCCGGCTACCAGGTATTTGATAAGCTTCAACCCTTTGTCTGTTGGAAGGCAGAAAGTTACATTCCTGCACTGCCCCCCGTACAACTGCTGGCAATGGGGATAGGGCAAAAGGGTTTTCATTGCTCTATTGCTCCTACAGCCTCCTAGCCTCCTTTTTTTCAGTTCTCATCTGCAAACAGCTTGTGTGAGAGACTTGGTTGCAGCTCACAACTTTGTCAAACAGCAGAAATAAAGTGCCATGATTCTTGTCAATTTCACTGCTTCCCACTGTGTCCTGGATATAGGCTCTCCAACTGACCCTTGGCAATACAGTAGACTCTCGATTACCCAGGATGATAGGGAAAAAATAAATCCTGGTTAATAAAATCCCAGATAATCAGCATCCATAGGAAATATGAGGAGGGGGGTGTTGGTTCACCAGCCACCCTGCACCAGGGGGAGTGGCTTTGGTTCACTAGCTGCCCTGCACCCTGGTGGGTTTTTTTTGTTTGTTTGTTCTTGGGGCGGCAACAAAGCCAGAGCCAGCCCTGTGAGTTATGCATATTTTTTTTTGACATCCTGGTTAATCCACATTCTGGTTAACCCAATTCTCGATAATCGAGAGTCTACTGTATCACTCTCTGGCCACTTGGAAAAGGCCATATTGGAATTGTCTGTTTGCAGACTCAAAAAACACAGTGTTACATTAATTCATGTTAGTTATCTTTGTAGCCAAACTACTACAACGTTTTAGTTATCAATTTTTACCTCCTATGGGGAAAGAAAGGAAGATGATTTTTCAAGCCCTGTCATTTTTAGTGTCACTTTTTATTTTGCTTTTTTAAAGAAGATCTTCACTTTTGAAAGGGAGATGGGGCTGGATGGCTCTATAAACCCTGCCATTATGGTTACCTACATCTAGTCCAAGACAGCCATTAACAAAAGCAGATACCATCTGCTTGGTGGTCTCTGGAAGGATTTGATAGTTTCTAGTCTAGTTTCCCTTAGATGAGTGTCCATCTCACAAATACCATAAAAATTAGTAATTTCAGCAGAGAGAACAAGAACAAAGTGGGCTCATAAAATAAAATGACCCTTCCACTCTTAGTTAAGGTCCCTTCTAGTCAAGACTGAGTTATACTGTTGAAGCTGTGTTGCTATTACCTGTGGTCTCTGTGGACAAATAGGTCTTGAGTCTGATGTCCTCTATCAAATAATTATATTTCACAAGCACTAAATTCTTCTTTAAAAAACTGGAAAGGGGAATCAACACACACACAGAGATAGTCTGTATCTGACTTCTGCATCAAAGGAGGAAGAAAGACTTCCAGAACTGAGCTGAAGACTCAAGACCTCAAGACCAGTTTGTAAGAGTCACCAGAACTCTTACATCAGTAATTACACTGGTACAAAGAAATCAGTCACAAAAACAGACCGATAACTTTAAACATTGATAAAGTAAATTTGCACACAGTCTAGGTTAGTTAAGTTTTACATCAAACCAGAGATCAAAACTCTTTCTTTCTGTCTCTTCATTATGCTTAGTCTGGAATAATCAAAATGTTTTCATCTGTACAGACACACCCACAAATCTATTGCACCTGGACAAGCATAACTCTCACTCTACACAGAACACAAAATAGATTAACAATGACCCTAATATACATAAAGTCTAAAACAGAAAAGAACCAAAACAGTTTCTAACAAATTAAATTTAAATATTTTTAGCCTTTACTGGTATCTTAATTCCAAAAAAATGTTAAGAATCATTAAGAGTGTGATTAGGAAGCATTCAGACTGTCACATCATCCTTCACAAGATATTGCAGCAGACACTGAGCATGACAACTGCGATGAGCTGTCTGCAAAAATCTAGAAAATTGAGACAAGACTCATTAAAGAAACAACAGCTTGGACTTTCAAGGGATCACAAAAGGCAGATAATTAATTTTAAGATGAAGTCCTCAAGTGGTACTCATTCCTGCCTGTGTATTGCAGACATCTCAAATCAGCAGCTAAAGTCTTGTAGGAAAATTATGCTGCAGTTTTATAGGCAAATCAGGGTGAGTGAAAGGCAGAGTAGGATTTGTATTAAATCAGACTCTGAATATTAATACAACATCTATGCATTGGAGGAAGGAGGGGAGGGGACTTGTGTTTCCTACTCCACTCCAGAAATATTTTGAAATTAAAACCCAGACGTAGGAAGGCCTGGGATTTTAAAGCTGTGAAAGACTCAGCAGAAACCCCTCGTTTCTTTTCCCCAATCCCTTTCCAATTGCAAAGCACAGAGAAAGGAAGGGGGAATGGGGAGAGCAGAGGCAGGGTGCGGGGGGGGGGCAGTACAGACAAATGGGGGGGAGTGGGGAAGCCACAAGAGGGTCCTGGTGTGGGAGAAGGGGAGTTAGGCTGGGACAGGGTATGGGGCTCGGACCAGAGAGCGGAAGGGGGGGGGCAGACACGATCTCCCCGAGGTCTGTTGCCCCCCCTTCGCCGCAGGGCCCAGCGGGGGGGCTGGGACCGCGGCCCCGGCTCTCTGCTCGGGACGTGGGGGAAGCCGAGAGGAGCCCGCTCGAGGGCCGCGTCCCTGGCCCGCTCTGAGGTCGGCCCCACAGCATCAGAGGGGACTTCCTCTCCTCCCCCGCCCCGCGGCGCCGGCCGCACAGGCCAGCCCGGGCCCCCGCTCCCCTCTCACCCTTCCCCGGCTACAGCCAGAGCCCCGGGCCGCGAGGTGCCCTGCCAGCTCTCACCCATCTGCTCCCGCAGCCCCTTCAGCGACGAGCCGCCACCCTCCGCCATCTTCAGCCTAGTGAAGGAACCGCTGCCGGCAGAGCCTCGGAAGAGCGGGAGGCGCAGTGCGCAGGCTCCGGGCTACCCGCGCCCGGCAGCGCCGCCGCGAGGGGGGGAATAGCGCCCGGAGCCGGCTCCTCCGCTCCGCCCCTCAGCGCCCCGCCTTCTCCCAGCCATAGCGCCTCTCAGCCCCGCCCCGGGCTCCCGCCACGGCCCCGCCCCTCCAGCTCGCGCCCCTCCTCCTCCGCGCCTCAGAGACCCTCAACCGCCGCCCAGTTCCCGCCCCGCCCACTCCGTTCCTCCTCCCCCCAGCTCCTGCTATGGCCCCTCTCCCTCTCCCAGCCCCGCCCCTTCAGCTCTCGCCCCGCCTCCGCGCCTCAGAGACCCTCAACCGCCACCCAGTTCCCGCCCCGCCCACTCCGTTCCTCCTCCCCCGAGCTCCTGCAATGGCCCCTCTCCCTCTCCCAGCCCCGCCCCTCCAGCTCTCGCCCCGCCTCCGCGCCTCAGAGACCCTCAACCGCCGCCCAGTTCCCGCCCCGCCCACTCCGTTCCTCCTCCCCCTGAGCTCCTGCAATGGCCCCTCTCCCTCTCCCAGCCCCGCCCCTCCAGCTCTCGCCCCGCCTCCGCGCCTCAGAGACCCTCAACCGCCACCCAGTTCCCGCCCCGCCCACTCCGTTCCTCCTCCCCCCGAGCTCCTGCAATGGCCCCTCTCCCTCTCCCAGCCCCGCCCCTCCAGCTCTCGCCCCGCCTCCGCGCCTCAGAGACCCTCAACCGCCGCCCAGTTCCCGCCCCGCCCACTCCGTTCCTCCTCCCCCTGAGCTCCTGCAATGGCCCCTCTCCCTCTCCCAGCCCCGCCCCTCCAGCTCTCGCCCCGCCCACTCCGTTCCTCCTCCCCCCCAGCTCCTGCAATGGCCCCTCTCCCAGCCCCGCCCACCCAGCTCCCACCCCTCCTCCTCCCCGCCTCAGAGCCTCTCAGCCACTGTCCCCACTCCCCAGCTCCTGCACTGCCCACTCTGCGCCCCCTCCCGCCCAGCTCCCACCACGGCCCCTCCCGCTGTCTCACCCCCATCCACTCAGCTCCCACCCTCCCTTCCCCCCACCTCAGAGCCCCTACCTCGGCCCCCCAGCTCCCGCCCCATAGCCCCGCCCACTGTGCTCCCACTCCCCTCTCGCTCCCGCTACGGTCTGTCCCGCTCTCTCAGCCCTGCTCACCCAGCTCCCACCCTTCCTCCTCCCCACCTCAGAGCCTCTCAGCCCCTGTCCCCACTCCCCAGCTGCCACCCACTCCGCTCCCACTCCCTCTCCCTGCCTTAATGCTCCTCTCTGTCCTTCACTATCCCACCACTCCCATCCTTGCCACCACTCCAGTAGCCCCCAGGCCCCTTCCCCTCCCCCATCCACATTCCTCTCCCTTTCCTTACCCCCCCTCGCCATTTCTCCCATCCCCTTTCTGCCCTGCCTCACACCTCTAAAACTAGAGCAGACCTCTCCCCTCCAGCTGCAGGACGGACACCGTTCCCACCACATGCTTAGAGATCCTTTCCCATCAGGAAAGCATCTAGCAATCCTTTGCTGTATGTTCACATCCAGAGCAATCCCTGACTTCTGAGAGGACAGTAGGTGCCGTTCTCCTGGTTAGGGTGAACACAGGGCCTGCACAAGCACTAGGCGACCTAGGTGGTTGCCTACGGTGGCACGATTTGCAGGGCAGCTTTTAGCCGCCCTCGGCTACATTTCAGCAGCAGTTCCTCAGAGGGTGGGCACCAGTGGTGAATATTGGGAGCGCGCCGTCCGTAATTGGGGTGGTGCTCTGCAGCTTTCTGTGGCATTTCGGCGGCCATGGCTGCTTCACTGCTTCGTTCGCTGGCGGAGTTTTGGCAGCAGCTCTATGAGTTGTTTTTTTGCTTGGCCGCCTTGGGCAGCAAAACAGCTGATGCCAGCACTGGGTGACCAGATGTCCCGATTTTGGGTTTTTTTTCTTATACAAGCTTCTATTACCCTCCATTCCCTGTCCTGATTTTTCACATTTGCTATTTGGTCACTCTAATCCCTGCCTACCGTGTAGTAATGGCAAACACCATGACAGTGGGGAGGGTGGGCCCAAATCACAAGATGGGTTAGAAATAATAAAGGTGGGGTTCTTTTTATGTGCCAGCTGGTTGCTGCACCTCACTGCATGTTTTGCAGCCTTTTTCCTGCAATTCTGAAGACCAGAAATTTCTGTTTTTTTAATGAAAGCTGAGATCTTCATGCGATCTCTTGATTCCAGCAGTTGGGGCTTTAGGAGAGATGCCAGTATTAGCTCAAGATTATAAAATACTTAGCCAACTGGAAGAGCTAGTATGGATTTGTAGCTGTAGTTGGCACTTAGGGTACCTGTGGCCTGGTTAAGCACTGGGTATTTCTTACTGTCAGAAACGGTACTAGACTTGATTGATCAGTGGTCTAAAATGTACGTATCTCCGATTTGATCAAACATTCTGCATTACTGAAATGTAGGCTGATTGGAAAGTAACTCTGTGAACTGAAAAATCAACACCCACACATGTGTTCAGTATTTAGAAACATTAAAATACCCAGAAGTAGTTTACAATATATATAGTGGAAAATGAGCACAAATGTCATAGATGGGTTAGTATGAGTTCTCCAAGTTTCCCAGTCCAGTGTGAGGGTACAAATCCTATTAGCAGAATGAGGTGGAAAAAGGAAAGCATCACTTTTTCTATCAAAGATTCAGACTCTACTCATTCCTAACATTTTATTGTATTTTAGAACAGTCTAGGTCAGACTGGGCATCAGATCTCTGCCCATCCAGTGACTGAGAGCCTGGTACTTTGAGAACTCAATCATGATCCTGGGGCAGCATAGAATACTACCACCACCATACTATCTAGTGACAACTTTATGGTTCTTGTGGGTTCCCTAAGGAAGAACATGGCCTAAAGCTGCTGGAAGCCAATATCAAACCATGGATTGCTGCCCAGTCAGGTAATTTTACAGGAAGGGATGGATATGGTGGATGGTGTTGCTGCCAGTGTCTGCCCATGAGTTGCATTATTTCCATGGGATAATAGGCCAACAAAATAGGGAAGCCACAAGAGATGGATTGCTTTGTGATTAAGACTAAACTCCATCCTACCAAGCTGGTCAAAGTTTTATAAACACACAAGATCTCATAATATGAAAATGACACTGTACTCAGTCAGTAGAAGAGTTGTTGGCTCGTGGATTTGATTGTGCAACCCATGCTCACTTTTGTGGGCACAGAGTATTAGCCCATGAAAGCTTATGCTCCAATACTTTAGTTAGTCTTTAAGGTGCCACAGGACTCTTTGTTACCTCTGCTATTCCAGACTAACACGGCTACCTCTCTGATTTTTGTGGGCACCTTACTCTCACAATTAGTAACATAGCTCCATTGACCTCAGTGAGCCTGCTTATGTGAATAAGTGCTCACCAACATGAGTTAGTCTCTAAGGTGCTACAAGTATTCCTCGCTTTCATTACGGTTGTACAGTTGTGGTCCATATACACCGGACCCTCGCTATAGCCCAGGGTTCAGGATCCATGTGTGGTCCTGCGTTAACGCGGGGGATGCATTGCCATGGATCCCAATTTAAGTATTTAAATTTGGGGTCCATCGCCACGACAATGCTATATGCGAACCCGTGCTATAGAGACGCGGGCTATAGCGAGGGTCTGCTGTATTTAATATTGCTGTTTGTACATGGTTCCAAATGAAGAACTAGGTATGAGTGAGGAAGTGAAGCCATTCTGGGGAATATTACTCAGGGCAGGTCTACTTTTAAAACGCTGCATCAGCACAGTTGCAGCTATGCCACTTTAGCACTTAAATGAATAGGCTCCAATGCCAGCAGAAGAGCCTCTCCCATTTTATGTAATTAATTCACCTCCCTGAGAGGTGGTAGCTGTATTGATGGGAGAAGATCTCCCATCAACATAGCACTGTCTGCACTGGGGGTTAGGTCAACATATCTGTGTTGCTCAGGGGTGTTTTTCACACTCCAAAGTGATGAAGTTATACCGATATAGGTTTGTATTGTAGACCTGGCCTCAACAACTTGGCTTTATAGAATTGGCTTAGTTCCCTAATAATATTGCCATTCTACAACAGGACAGGGTTCTTTGTCACCTGTTTATTGTTTTGCTTTCTCTTTGCGTATTTATTCTCTGATGGCATAATTTCTGCACAATTTGCATCTGGGTTGTTACTACTTGGGAAGAGTGTAAGGATTGTACTGTAGCAGTGCCCACATTAAATGGTAAACTCTGAAGTTCTGGAAGGAAATCTGCCTCCGAAATTAGCAAAACTTGAAACCAGTGGGAGGTTGGTCTTCCTGAGAACTACTGGTTAGGCCATAAATGGGAGGAGTGGAGAGGAAGTAGTAATTAAATAATGCAGCATTTCAGAGGTGACTGCAAATAGAATGCTTAGAACTATTTTACAGATACGCTTCATCTTAGCTTGAGGATTCTGAGTACATATTTGCCTTTGTGTTGTTCTTTGTTATTGTTGCTTTCCCCTCTCTTATTGCCTGTGCATGTAAAATTACACTCTTTTGTTTTCTTTGCCTCAGTTGTTTCCTCTTCATTTTATACAATGCCATCTAGTATTTGTTTTCTTTTAAATAAAATGGGCAATTTAATGGTGGGAGAGGACAGAAAATTACTGAATTCCCAAAGGGATTTCGATGTTTAGAATATGTAATAATAATACTTTGAATTTATATATTGCTTGCAATTTGAAGATCTGAGAGTGCTTTACAAACATTAAGGAATTAAATCTCACAGCATTACTGTGAGATAAACAATTTGCACATGCATTACCATCATCTACAAATGAGGAAACTAAGTCACAGAGAGATTAAAGTGTCTACTTGACAAAGTCACCCACAAAACAGCATAGTGACAAACAGAAACCATGCACCCTTGACTTCCTGTCCGGGGTTCTTCTATATTTTTCCATCTTTTCTTTCATCATAGCTATTGGAGACTATTTCCAAAATGTTTCTATGAGAGTTTTTTAATTAATAATATAATAATGGGGAACTACAATGGTGGGATGATATATGTGATTTAATCTAAATGTGTTAATATCTTTGCAAGACCTCTGAGTAGCATGCTGCTGTGTGGATGTGCTTTTCATATGTCTACCGAATGTTCACAACATATATTCACTGTGCATTTGAAATCATAGAATCATAGAACTGGAAGGGACCTCAAGAGGTCACCTAGTCCAGTCCCCTGCACTCATGGCAAGACTAAGTATTATCCAGAGGCCAAATGCTACTGTCCTCCACATGATGGAAATTCTTGTAAGTCATTATGTAATAAAAGGGAAAAAATGTCTTCAAGAAAAATATCTCAGGAAGAATAATTCTGCTGTAAGAAACTTTTACAAATTAGAGAACATGGGAGAGGCACACAGAAAGTTTTCATATGAGATGGCATCATGTGTTATTCTCCATTCAATAGGCTTAACACATATAGGGCCTCATCCCGGCTTTTAAAATAGTGCCTGCAATTTTTCACATCTAATTTTTTGCACACAGAAATGGCAGCTTTGAAGGTGCAAATTGGATGTATGGATATAAACTGGGGAACTACATCAAACCCCATTTGCACATACAGATCTGAATTTTCGCATACGCAAAAACTTAGATGTGAAATATTGTGGCCACAGTTTGAGAGCCTGATTTTACTTTTAGGTACCACAATCCATTTTTTATGAAAAAGGGAAAATATCTGATAAAACTCATAGTTGCAAGTATTGGATATATTTCCACATGTGAACAACTTCACTCCTATCCCATACTGCCTGCTTTTCATGGAATGAATGCCCTCTCAATTCTAATTAACTAGGTCATCGCCTTATAGTCTTCCTCAGAGCCTAATTCCAATGTTTTAATTATAAGAGGGAAGGAAGGGACAAAAGTCTGTATCCTCATGTGTGCTTTTCCCAGAGCATGCTGTCTTATTGTGTATCTTTCTTGTAGACTGTAAGCAATTTGAGGCAATGATTGCGTTTTTGACTGTGCGTCTTATACACCAAGCAAATTGTTGGTTCTAAATAAACAACAGTAGTTGAGGTGACATGGCCAAATTTGCAAAACTGGCTGCCTACACGTCATATGTAAAGTCAGCATCTGTTCATGTAAACTGGGAATTTCATGCATTAGTGCCTCTTGGCACATGCAAATTTCTATTCATATTGGATTGCAAATTCTTAATATTATTTATTATTATTTGCATTTCCATAGTGCCCAGGCATCCCAGTCACGGACCAGAATCCCTTGTGCTAGGCACTATACATATGCAGAACAAAAAGATGTTCCTTTTCCTAAGAGTTTACGAGTAATCATAGAAGACATGAGTTGTAGGGGGATTTGTAGTTTAGGTGGCTAGTTTTGAAAAATGTCTCCCCATGTCTATTGCTGACGTGATTTGGAGCAGTATATTCCTTATAAATGATTACGGTGAGGAGACTTAATTGTCTCTGAGGGTGCAAATCTCATCACCCTGAATGACACTGCATTTGAACGCTTGCTTTCTATCATCAAGCTCACTTTGGCATTTTTGTTTGTTCTGCAATGCAGTTTTACTATTTTTGTTATCATTGCTAAATTATCTATAATTTCTATGTAATAGCATGTCAATGCATTGAGTGAGAAGAGTTTGACAATGTACGCTGTGATATGGTAATCTTATCAAGCTTAACTCCAGGCATTTTAATGTTATCATCATGTTCTGATGAGATAATATATTTCAGCAGTGGTATTTTATGAATATTATATTACTTCACCTGGTATTATGAGAAGATACCATTATGCAGAGTTATAGGGTTACGCTAGCAATGCTATGGCTCTGATTGAGAGGGCATTTTCATTTGAAGACTCCATTTTCATTCGCTAATAAGTTTCCTCATATCTGCCTAATGGATTGAAAATGCTTGTTTTCAGTCCAGAAGCGAGTATTTTCTGGGAATTTTGATAATGCAAAGTAGTTTTTCAGGTACCTGCGCATGAAAATAATGTTTCTTCTATCAAAGATTGTTCAGACTTTTTTCCTCCTGTGAATAACTCAAAGATGGCTTCATTTTAAGGGCCAGGTTCCAAAGGGGCCTCCTAGGTTGAACAAGAACAGATAATTGTGCAAGTCAGTGCCTGTTTGCATGCACAAATGCATGCTTTTGTATCTACAAATCTCATGGGTGCAGTAAAAGGAGATTTCCCAGTAGCCATGTGACTCTGCCTTCTTGTTGTTGTTATTATTGGAAAAGTGGCAAAAAGACAAACCTTAATGGCCAGCTGTAGGTGGGCCTGGGGAAGGCACAGGCTTTGAGCCCTGTTCAGGGACTAAAGCTGTGGCTGGTACCTGTGTCCTCCTGAGTTTGTTGAGGAGGGTGGCATGGCAACCACTGACAGAGACTCCAAAAATGGACTTGTCAGGAAGAACTCCTAATTGCCAAGATCCATGTAAGCTCTTTGCCTCACACAGCCACCTGCTTCCCCTGTCTTTCTCTGGACTTCTTGGCAGTGCTGGGCTTAATAACCTTGTTGCATTATCTTCATTCTCTGTGTACAGTTTCAATATATTCACTGTGAAGCCTTGTGCCCGGGAGTTCCCATGCCAAAAGAAAGGTGGACTCCAGCCAAAGAAAAAGGCATTTCTCTTTTCAATGAGCATCAGAATAACGTGTTCACAAGAATACCGACTATTTCTGCAAAGGAAGGAGTTATTTTAATCCCTATTTCAACTCTCCTAAATGTTTTGGGAGTAGCCTAGCTGAGCAACTCCATGCTGTATTACTCCAGTTGTGATCAGTGGAGCTGCTCAGGTAGAGCCCATTGCTATAAATATAGGGCATTTAGGGGGATGTTCCCTCAACATTGCAGCTTGTTCCCTCTCTTGGTTTGCCAAAGCCCAGGCAAACCTGTAGAGATTACCTTTTCTTGCAAACATTTGGGAGGGAGTAGGCTGATGCCTGTGCAGATGAATTCTTTGTGGGAGGCAGTTAATAAGCCAGTTCAGTGATGATGTTTCTGGTTAGAATGTACAGTACTGAGCGGAATTGTAAAATGTTGCTAGTGTGAATTTAACACTATTATAGCTGCACAAGTACATAATGAATGGTACTGGCATAGATGGGTACCCACTATACTTAGAATAGGCCAAATTCACGAGTAATGTCAGCAGAGTACGTCTCCATTACTTTCAGTGGAGTTGCAATCTGTTTACTTTCATGGTAAATTTGATCTACTCCATTCAATTAGTGCAGCCCAATTGGATTCAGTAGAAATGGCTTTTGGGGATGAAATATAGACGTTGGCCAGGAAGTACCGGGACATATCCTAGCTGTTTTGTGGTTGTTGTTTTTTTAAACTGTTTTTCAGATGACCGTTTTAATTTCATACCAATATAAATAACACCGTGGCAAATAAAGCAGATCCTATTTGTAAGAAATATATTTAGAGCAAAGGCCCCAGCATTACAGTTGTTACTTTAACACATAACCCTCCTTCCTGCTTTGGTTTGGAGATCAATTGTTTAGCAATTCCCTTCTGGCTTCTTAAGTGGTTCTGAGAAAACCTAATTTTACAGGCTGCTCTCCCATAGACCCTACCTTGTCCTCCCATGAAATGGGCCCTCTACTCCTCAGCAGCTGAGGCAGATTGGAGGGGGATCCTGCAGATGAACTCAGCAGGGACAAAGTGGGTCCCTCTCCAGTATTTTATACTGAAATACTGTGAAGGTCCTGTGTTCCAGTATAAAAAGACAGTAAATAGATGAATGACTCCAGTGTTTGTTCATTTTGCTTAAAGAAGCTTCCTTTTGTTAGTCAGTTCCACACAATTATCCTTCTTTTAGTGGAAAATGGATCCCTTGTGTCTGAATTTAAGTCCAAATATATTGTTATTTGTTCAAAAGCTTAAAAATACTTTAGAGGCATTATCTAAGATCTTTTATAATCAAATATTTCTTCCAGCTCCCTGCTCCCACATACATTTACACAGGAACGATAAATATAGGGCCTGATTCTGATCTGATATGCACCAGTTTTACATTATAATTACTTCTGATTTAAACAGATGCACTTAAACTCAGATTCAGGCCCTTCAGCCGATCCTCAGAAACCTATGTAGCTCAGGAAAGAGTATTGTAAGAGAACAAGGCTGTGTTATCTGTCCAACCAGCTCCTTAAATTATTAAAGATATTATAGGCACCTAGACTTGGAATTGTGACAGAGTCTTAAAAAATGAAGCTCCAGTAAATCTGTGGCTGATTTTCCTGCCTGTTGGGCTTATTTTCAGTGCTACAGAATCAGAGTGATCTTTTCTCTTTTAACTGTGCATTGCATTGCAGGGATTGCCGTGCCAAATTGTTAGCATTTGCTATGGTCTCAGTCTTACCTCTCTATCTGCTACATGTGCGGCGTCAACCTGGATTTCACTTTTCTTTAAACCTTGAATGGTGGTGCAGATTAGTAAGAGAAAGGCTAGATGTTTCTTCTTGAGTATTACTAAACATCTTGCTCTCTTTCTCTCCAAAACACATAAGTCCCATGATTCTTTTGATTTCACATCTTTTTTAAAATTTCAGCTTTGGGCCTGGACATAGTTTTTTGGGGAGGCAGGGTGCATTACCCTTCCAAACTGCAAGTCTCGGGCAGTTGCGGAATTGCTGCCCCATGCACAGCCCCGTTAGCCTGACAGGAGCTGCCCCTCAAATATAGAAGTCAAACTACACCTATGATTTTGGGTAGTCTTCAAGGTCAAAACAGTAAAGGAAATACGCTGCAGCTTCTAACTGTAATAGCAGGCAGCTCTTTGCTCTAGTGAACGGCTGCAGAATGTAATATTCACTTGGAAGCATGCACACAGTTCCCTTTGTAATCAAAGGGATGTTTTTTCCCTAACACTACACATTCTCCAAATACATCTGTAAGCTGGCACAGAATCACAGATCCTGTATTAGGCTTTCAACCACACAGAGATGATGCATCGTTCACTGATGAACAAGGGAATTTGTGACATTTATTTTTTAAACAAAGCCCTAAACAATAACCAATTGCAATTATATTATTATTATTGTTATTATTATACAATTATTAACATTTAACATGTACAAAATATTGCATACATGAGTAGTTTGCTGATGGGAAATATTTCTGAGTTCAGCGTGCAGTCCATAAAGCTTTCTATAAAAGTAATAAAAATAATGCAGATGCTAAAAGTATTACAGTACCTACCTTTTTGTGTGCACAATAAATTAATCATTCTATCCTAAACAATTAACTCACCATCAGACATAATCAACCACACACTTTGCAGCCAGGCATCTTGCTTACATGGTTGCAGTAAGAAGGTATGAGTCTATTGCTTTGATGGATGAGTATTTAGCTAGTACAGTGAAACCTCGATTTAACGGACCTCCATTTAACGGACTTCGGATGCAATGGACAAAATTTTTCAGAAAGTCTGATGCATCCGAAATCCGTTTGTGGAGGGCTGGCTGTGGGCTCCCCGCTGCCTCCCGGGTCCAGGCAGCAGGCGGGCTGCCGGCTCCCCGCTGCCGCCCGGGTCCAGGCAGCGGGCAGGCTGGCTGCCGGCTCCCCGCTGCCGCCCGGGTCCAGGCAGCGGGCGGGCTGGCTGCCGGCTCCCCGCTGCCGCCCGGGTCCAGGCAGCGGGCGGGCTGGCTGCCGGCTCCCCGCTGCCTCCTGGGTCCAGGCAGCCGGGACCCGGACGGGTGGGCTGACAGCTCCCGCCCGGGTCCCAGCAGCCTGGGATGCGGGCGGGCGGGCTGCTGGCTGCCGCCCGGGTTCCAGCAGCCGGGACCCGGGTGGACGGGCTGACAGCTCCCGCCCGGGTCCCAGCAGCCGGGGACCCGGGCGGGCGGGCTGCTAGCTCCCGCCCGGGTCCCAGAAGCCGGGACCCGGGCGGGCGGGTTGACGGTAAAACCTTGATATAACGGACTAATTCGGGCGAGGGGGTGTCCATTAAATCCGAAAGTCCTGTTATTTAATCATTTAAAAAAATGATTAAATAACGGACTTTCGGCTTTAACGGACACCCCCTCGCCCGAATTAGTCCGTTAAATCGAGGTTTCACTGTATTGACTTTAGTTCTGGGTTTATTTGTTTTTATGGCTTCTCACATAGGAAGCAAGTCCAATCCTATATTTGCAAATGCGGTTTCATGTCTTGCAAGTGTAATCCTTATTGAGGGGAGGGTTTGAGGCGTTGGCTCTCTTCTCCTGCAAAGACCTCACACACCGCTCCTTAAAAGTGGACATGGCCACATGGCACGGACCTCACCATCTGGGTTTGTCAAGTGCAATGAGTTCCCAGGTTTTAATGTCTATTTTTCATGCTTTGAGGTTGGCCTTCAAGGTGTCTGTACCTGAGGATGGGTCAACCTTCCCGTGCTTAGTTGGCTTTTAGAACACCATTTTCAATATACGGAAACCTCCATGCAGACTGCATGTCTGAACCAGGAAAGCTGAGCCTTATGAGCATATATATTCTCGATGACAGGGATTTGATACTTCTCAAGAGCTTCTGTGTTGGACATCCTGTCCTGCCAGTTGATGTTGCAGATGAATCTTAAGCAGTGAAAATGGAAGCTCTCCAGTTGTTCGATGTTGATATTGGTAGATTTTTATCTTGGTTCTGAGGCAGATTCCACACTCCCTTCAGAGCCCCTGGGTGAACCTGCCAAATGCCAAGCTGACCTTTGCCAGGTGCTGAATGATCTCATCATCCAACATGGCCTTGCTGGAAAGTATGCTACCCAGGTAGCAGAATTTCCTGACTGAGTTGAGGGGTGTATTGTTAATTATGATAATGGAATCATGATGCTGATGCTGATGGTCTGGTGCTGGCTGGTACATGACCTCCTCCTTTTTCAGGCTGATTGTGAAAAGAAGCATTTTGAGGCTTAGGCAAAGTGATCTAAGATCAGCTGAA
Organism: Sternotherus odoratus; assembly: GCA_032164245.1. Lineage (NCBI taxonomy): Eukaryota > Metazoa > Chordata > Testudines > Kinosternidae > Sternotherus > Sternotherus odoratus. The sequence continues at coordinate 81,976,500 of JAVMKO010000009.1, read as the reverse complement.
TGTACTTGAGCATGTGTGCAATGAGGACACAGTCATCAGTATACAGGAGCTCTCTTAATAGCTGTTTGATTACCTTGGTGAGGGCCCTGAGTTGCTGTAGATTGAATACACCCCTATTCAATCTAAATCTGATGTGTGCGAACAAAAACATGGCTGAAAAGACAAGGCAAAGAGGACTGGAGCCATTACACATCCTTGTTTGGTGGTGTTGGTGACAGGGAAGGCTTCTGATGAGTCACTACACTCCATCTCTCTAGTCATCATGCCATTGTGAAATGAGTGGATGACAGCAATCATCCTTTCTGGGCAACAAAATGTATGAAGGGGTTTCCATAGGTCTTTGCAGTTCACCATGTTGAAGGCCTGGGTCATGTCAACAAACACTTTGTAGAGGTCCCTGTTCTGTTCACCGGCCTTCTCTTGTATTTTTTAATCTTCAAAAATCATGTCCATGGTGCCATGGCCAGCACAAAAGCCACACTGTGACTCTGGATATACTGAGGTGAGAGACAAGCCTCTTGAGGACAACCCATGCAAGGATCTTCTCTGCTATAGACAGCAGTGAAATTCTGTGACGGTTGTCATAGCAAGATATAGTTCCCTTCTTTTTGTATGGATGGACTACGAAAGCATTGTTATACTTCTAGGGAACAGCAGAGGTAACAAAGAGTCCTGTGGCACCTTAAAGACTAACTAAAATATTGAAGCATGAGCTTTCGTGGGCCGACGAAGTGGGTATTAGCCCATGAAAGCTTATGCGTCAATATTTTAGTTAGTCTTTAAGGTGCCACAGGACTCTTTGTTACCTCTGCTATTCCAGACTAACACGGCTACCTCTCTGATTCTAGGGAACAGTACCCTGTTCCCATATAGTCTTGAAAAGGCTGGTGAGTTTCCTGACCAGGTGGACACCTCCAAATGTGTAAACTTCAGATGGAATGCCCTTGGGGCCAGGAGACTTGCTCATGGACAGCTTTTTGATGGCTTTAATAACCTCGTCTACAAAAGAGTCCATGGACACTTCCTCCAGTCAGGACTCTGTGGGAGTAAGTCAATAGCTTCATCAAACATTGTGAAATGACAGTTTAGGACTATCAAAGTGCTTTGCACAGCAAGAGAGAATATCACAGTTGTTTGTGAGCAGCCAGTTACCATCTGCTGTGAGGACAGGTGCTGTACGATTAGATTTTGGGTCATATACAGCACAGAGACCTTTATAGAAGGCTTTCACGTGATGTTTGTCGACTGCTTCCTGCAGTTCTGCAGTCTTCTGTTCCCACTAGTGATTCTTCTTTAGCCTTAATCAGGTTTGTAGTGCATGTTTGGCCTGATGGAACTTCGCCTTCTTCATTGCTGATTTTTCGTCCATATGTAGGACTTTTGTGTGGTGTGTATGGTTTCTAGTAGCCAGTCTATCTCAGGATCATTCTCATTGAAACTGGTTTTGGTGTTTCTGACTTAAAAAGCCAAGAATCTTGAATGCTGTATTATATGTGACATCTCTGAACACCTGCCAGGTGCTTCTGAAGCCCTGATGATGTACATTACACATGTAGACCCAGTAATGGTCTGGTTTTCTACTAAGTGGAGGCTTTCAGTTCTATTGCAATTAGGACAGGTCTCAGATAAGGCCACCCTTTATTACAAGTGACAGTGAATGGAGTTTGTCCTTTAGTTTATTTGCTAGAACTTCTGCTTTCAGATCAGAGGGTTCCTGGTTCAAGTCTCAGCAGTGGTAAGTCCACAGTGGTTTGAGAACTTTCTGTGGTAAACAGCATGATATAACTTAATGTGAACACACTGCAACTGCATCTATACCTATAATGAGCTCTGTAGGGGGAGTGCTCTTTATATTTGTGCAGTTGAGATTGTATGGTTTGTCCAGAGGAGGAAGGGAATGGGGGTAACTTGATGGTTTGGCCTTGGAGGATCTGGAGACCTGCGATTATCCTTTACCTCAGTTGGTACAGCTCCTGCTCTTGGCTCTGAGATTCCCAGTTAAAACTGCTTCAGTGCTGGATCAAGTCAATCTGCTCATATATGGCCCTTTTGAAGCTTGGTCTTCTCTAGAGAAGAAAAAAAGAATTAGCCGGTGCATAATGCAAAGAGATTTGAATGTGTACTACTTTCATTCTACCCAGCCCTACTTACTGTTATTCTTGTTCATCTGTATAGTGACAACAATATACTCAGCCCTTTAGCTTTTGTGGCACTACCTTATTTCAATAAAACAGTGGTTCTCAATTGATGGTCCATGGATCACTTTTTCGGTCCACACAAATATAGTCCAAAGAGAGATAGTGTGAGCAAGGAATCGGCTTGCAGTGGAAAGCGATATTCATTGTGCATTATGAAGTATCACTCTAAACATTGGTAAGCTTGTCAGTGAGAAGAGAATCCAAACATCTAGTAAAAAATGAATAAATTTCAAATCAAAATGTGTCTGCTCCTTTTAATCATATCTCAACAACAACAACAAAACAAGGTAGCCCACAAATTTTTTTTTGATTGGCCTGGTGGTCCGTGGACTGAAATGAGTTGAGAACCACTGCAATAAAATATAGACTTCTCACTTGGGGCACGATTTTTCAGAGCTGCTGAGGCCTCTTGACTACAACTGGAATCGCGATCACTCAGCACTTCTGAAAATCAGGCTGCTGCTGATTTTGCAGCTGTGCCAACATTTTCTCGTTAGCAGATGGAACTCTGTATGTATAGCTATTTCTCTACTTAAAGTGGTAACCACTAAAATGCCAGCATTTGCTAACTGTTACTGCCTAGTACAGGGGTGGGCAAACTTTTTGGCCCGAAGGCCACATCGGGGTGTGAAACTGTATGGAGGGCTGCGTAGGGCAGATTGTGCCTCCCCGAACAGCCTGGCCCCTGCTCCCTCCCATCCCACTCTGACTGTCCCCCTCAGAATCTCCCACCCATCCAAACCCCCCTGCTCCTTGTCCCCTGACCGCCCCTTTCTGGGACTCCCCACTCCTAACTGCCCTCCCCAAGATCCCACCCTCTATCCAATGCCCCCCCCCCCGCTTCCTGTCCCCTGACTGCCCCGACCCCTAGCCATGCCCACACCCTCTGAAAGATCCCCTGGGACTCCCACACCTATCTAACCACCTCTGTTCCCTGAGGCCCCGACCCCTATTCACACCCCTGCCCCAACCACCTCCCAGGGACCCACTCCCATCCAACCCCCCCGCTCTCCATCCCCTGACCGTCTCCCGCAGAATTTCTGCCCCATCCAACTGCCCCCTGCTCCTTGTCCCCTGACTGCCCCCCAGAATCTCCTGCCCCTTATCCAACCCTTCCCCCACACCCTGCCCCCTTACCATGCTGGAGCCAGCCACGCAGCCACGGTGCCCAGCAGGAGTTTGTAGCCGCCCCACCCAGAGCATTGGCGGCACAGCTAGCTGAGGCTGTGGGGGAACAGCAGGGGAGGGGCTGGGGGCTAGTCTCCCTGGCCAGGAGCTCAAGGGCCGGGCAGGACGGTCCCACAGGCCGGACGTGGCCTGCTGGCCATAGTTTGCCCACCTTTGGCCTAGTGGTATCTAAGCTACCCTAGTTATTTCCTTATACCAAGCATAGGGATATAACTGCAGTAGTTCAGATACCACTATAATCACTATTGGCAACTGTTGCCTTTTTATGGTAACCACTCCAGCAACTAAAAGGGATGTCACAAACCTTAGTTAATGTTTGTACAGTGTTCTGGCCCTGTAAAGCACTATGTTCTTTGTATTATTATCATTATGTCAGCTACAGAACAAATGGGTGCTTCCGTATACAGCATGGTGCTGAATTATAGCTCACAGATGCTGCATTAGTAACTTAACCCATAACTTTCTCTTCAAAAGACACATTTCCCTACCATGAATGGAAGGAGAATCTCCATTCACTCTAATTTTCTTCTATAGATCCTGATCTAGAAAAAAATGTAAACACATGCTTAACTTTAAGCACGTGAATAGTTCAATTGAAATAAGTGGGATTACTTACATGCTTAAAAGGTGAGCACTGTATAAAAACTTTGCCGACGAGAAGCACCAGTGTGAACAGTGCTTTTTCGGCAGGTACACACTCCTGCAGACAAAGCTGCTGCCGCTTGTTGGGGATGGAATTTTTTTGTTGGCAGGAGAGCTCTCTCCTGTTGACAAACAGTAGCTACACTGCGCGCCTTTTAGTGGCACAGCTGTAGTGGCACAGCCATGTCACTAAAAGCTGCAGTGTAGCCATAACCTTAGTTATTGTTTTAGTTTTTAAATGCAAAATACATATCTGCAGACTCCCTTTGGACCTTTTTTCTAGCACGCTGTCACTAGAAATGGCTTACTTAAAATAAAGCTAATTTCCAGGTAGTCCTTTAGATAATTTGTTATCTGAAGCTTGACATTGTTTATTTTTGTGCCAAATGGTATTTGTGTTGTGAATTTTCTTGTTCCATTATCTGTGGATTACTCAATGTGCATAGTGTGGGATCCTACTGAAAATGTGATTGATTTTCCTAGAAAGTTCATGGAAAAATTTGAAAGAGATCCACCAATGTCACACAGAGCCAATGCTCTGTCAATGAAATCATCGGGTCACAGCAGTATATTAACTATTGTGAATATATGATTGTTAGCTTCCTAACGGTAACAGAACAGGCTACCTTTGCCTTAGAATTGAATTATGCTAGTATATATATGAGGATATGCTTAGGGCTGTTGGAATAGTCTTAAAAGAACAAAGATCCCATAGAGCTAAGTATTGGTGCCATCTGCAGAATTAAAGGCAGTACTACTGCCTCCTGCTCACTGGCCTCCCCAATAATGTCTGAATTCCAGTGGATAAGCAATTACAGTAGACTCTCGATTATCCAGGATCATAGGGAAAAATTAATCCTGGTTAATAAAATCCTGGATAATCCCCATCCATGGGAAATATGGGGGGGGGAGTTGGTTCACCAGGCACCCTGCGCCAGGGGGAGGGGGTGTTGGTTCACTGGCTGCCCAGCGTCCTGTGAGTTGTTTTTTGTTTGTGCTTGGGGCGGCAACAAAGCCAGAGCCAGCCCTGTGAGTTATGCATATTATTTTTTGACATCCTGGTTAATCCACATCCTGGTTAACCCAATCCTGGATAATCGAGAGTCAACTGTATCAATCATATTTCAGGTGGTATAAGATGCTTGTGAGCGGCCTCACAGCCCCAGTAGGTGGGTAGACACAGTACTGCATTTCTAAAACAGAGGTCACAAGGGGCTTTGTGGACTCCTATCTCCTGAGAGCAGAACCATTTGTTAGCTTTGCCTGCTCTCCAAATCTCACCTGTGGTTATTTTCCCGCTCAGTGCATAGATATTGTGCCATCAGATTTTAGGTGGTATCACTGGTTTCAGGGGGAGTTTTGCTTAAAAATGTATGGCACAGTATAGCCCGTATTAAAATGCAGTACATACTATAGCACTATACAATCCATCAGCATGTGAGATGTCTGGTCATAATATACAGCACAAAAGAAATCTTTGTTGTTTATTCAGTCTGGAATATATCTCTGACATTCTTTGGTAGAACAAGTTAAAGCTTGACTTATGAACATTGTTATGCTGCAGTTGTTAATGGCTGCTATCAATCACATGGAAAGAGCAGTTAAGCCCCTTTATGTAGTGATAGCTGGGAAATAATAGACTACAGCCCAAGGCAATGGGCTGCCTGGCAAAGCCTGAGCAGAGTTTAGCTGTGAGCTCTGAGCTTACCTATCACTGGCTGCAAATGCAGGGGTTAGACCGGGTTTTAGGGAAAGCTCTATGTGTGTCAGAAGCAGAAAGCCAGAGGGAATTTGACCCTATTGTGTTCTGGGAAACAGGACTTTGTGTGCATGCTATGTAAATAAACAGGATTGCACCAAATAATATATTTGGGTCATATCAGTTTCTCCTCCTAACAGAAAGCAACTGGAAAGGTCCCAAATATTGGCTAACTACTCAAGCTAAAAGGGAAACAATGTATGTGCTTTTAAAGCAAGTATGTTTCCTCCAATTAAATAATATATATATAAATTACAGATACTATGTGGTTAAATGTGAACTTCTAGAAATGGAAATAGGCTCAAGTGCAAAATTTGGATCTAGATACAGTTTCTGAAATCCCCAGACACTAGAAGTGTGAGGATCTGGGAGGTGTGGACTGGTCTTACGAAGATTAAGGTAGGGTGATCAGATATCCTGATTTTATAGTGGCAGTCCCTATATTTGGGGCTTTGTCTTATATAGGCATCCACACCCTGGTCCCAGTTTTTCACACTTGCTGTCTGGTCACCCTAGCTAAAGTACATTTTGCAAAATTCAGATCTGAATTTGGATTTCAAACACCTCCATAGTCTGGAAGTTTTAGGATATAGTTTTGGCTCAGCACCATGTATAGCTAGAATAGTTGGAGTTGAAGGTCATGCTGTATGGTTTGTCACTGGAAAAATAATTTCCCTTATATCTAAAGTCTGAGATTAGACTAATAACGTCACTGTCACAATACTGTTGGGATTCTGCATGCACAAAGGCTGGACTTTAAATATCATTAGCTGTAATTGTGCCATATGTCTTTTGAAAGGGCATTTTCCCCAGGTTTGCAGTAAAGTCTCAGATTTGAACTACGCTCTCCATATCAGGATTTAGCCCCAATCCTGGACATGGATCCACATTGGCCCAGAAGTCATGCATGAATCCGTTTACAGGATTCATGTCTGATGGTAAATTCTCTGGGGCACAGACTATGTATTATTTGTACAGTATCAAGCACAATGAGGCACTGATGCAAACTGTGGTCTGTGGATGAAGATAAAGTTGATGATAATACAAAATAACTGGTATTCTTGATATGCCCTTTTCTCAAGCAGTTATCTCTACTAGTAAATACCTATGTACATTATGTACATAATAATAATCTTAGATAATAACTAATTAAAAAACTAAATCAATACACATAAAAGATTGCAAGAAAAATCTATGCTGTTTTGGTGCAAAGGTTAAAACCTGCTGAAACAGCCACTCTCAAAGCCCTGCTTTATTGTTTCAGATAGTTTGCTATGTCAGAATTATTTCAAAACATATGGTTCTCCCATATATGTTAAAGATGTTCTTAAGCTATTCAAAACTTCATGCACATTTACAGATAGCTGCTTCTACATATCTACTTTCTTTATCTTGGCTCAAGTTTAAATTATATTTATGTAACAGAAAAATGGAATGCCTTTAAGAAAACAGGCCTTGGAGCAACTTTAGGTGGTGGTATTGATTTTATGGACACAAACACTGAGACTCAGATTCTATTTTTAACTGTCTCTCTTGGTTAAAAAGGAAAAATATCAGGACATTTAGAAAATGTGAAGAGGAAGTAATATAGCGCAAACTCCGGGGACTGTTAAAAGAAAGGAAATGAGTCAGCGAGTCACTAAGTAAGGGAAATTGTCTGTTTACACAGGAGTTAAAAGAGTTAAAGATCCTGTTTATGAAATTTCCAATCTGATTTTCAGACCAAAGCAGATAGGATATTAGGATGTGTTTGCGATAAGCGTGTCCAGACCACTGAACCTTCTGAGGTTTTTGTCTCTTGCTAGCACAGACACAAAATATACGATCAGCCACAGACATGAGCAAAAGTCAGAAGCCACCACAAGACAAACCCCTTTCTTGACTGTTAGCAAACAGGAGTTTATTCAAATATTGGTAATATGAATACTGTTATTACTGTGGGATAGATGCAGAATTGGAGTCCACCCTAGAAAATTAAACCTCTCTATCTATTCACAGCACAGGAAGGGGCAGTGCAAGCATTCCCTATGCTGACATGTCAATGGGTCTTCACCATGCCCTGCAAAGAACCAGAGCATTTGCCTTGTGCTCTTCTTTGCTGCTTTATGGTGTAAGAAGATGGGTCGGAAGGTTATTGATTTTAAATAAACAACCCCCCTCGCCTCCTTCATATATTCTGAAGGAGGAAAATAGGTCATGAAATATTTTTTTTTCCTTTGCAGGTCATCTTTAACCCTGACCCAGGGTGACTACCTGTGGGAGTGATGAGAGTAGTTAGATGTCCAGGGCACAGTCTCTAGTCTTTTCTTTAGAAACTGACAGAAAGGGATCTTCAAGGATCAATTGAGAGGGGTATTTTGTGTGTGTGAGATGGACACCTCTGCGTGATAAATAAAATACAGTGGTCAAAGAAACAGCTTCTCGGTCAAGGAGAACTCTACACTTACACACTTTCGAGGATGTGATATTTTTGGCGTATATCTAGCGAACAAATAACCACCATTTTTGTGGCCCTCTAATTACACGCACACAGGCTAATTTCTGATCAGCTGTAAGCAGATACAGAGGAATTGCATCCACTTACACAAGGTCTGAATATGGTCCTACTGGTAGGCTTTGTCAAACGTTTGCTTAATTGATTTGGTCGATGGCTAATTAAAATGTTACTACAGCTTTAAGGCACTCCTTATAGGCCTCAGTTTCAAACGTGAAAAAGCAGCAAGGCTTCTTCTGCTGAGATGGATTGAATTCAGACTTTGGAAAAAATCTTGGCTGTGGCACATGTCTATTTGTGATCCAGTCCCCTGTACTTTCATAGCGGAATAGCTCACATAGTTCAGTCAGCAGCCCTGATTTCCCAATGGGAAACAACAGCTAGTGAAGAAACCCTTTCCATTAGTCTGAGAGAGTTGCTGCAATAATTGTATGCTGCTGTCTTTCTCAGATCCACAGTCAGATGTTGATCTGAATACTGCGGAACTGAGAATTGAAAGTGGCCTTGTTCTAATGGTTTGTTTTTTCAGGCCCTTAGCTGGCTTTATTCATAAGTGTATATTTTGAAATGTCTAACACAGCAGGAGGCATAATGATTAATTTCAGATCTGGTTTTCTGTCAGAACATGAGAGCATCTATTATTTTTGACCAGCAACACCTTGGCCACAGCAGAAATCCTGCCATTAGCGCAAATACAGTTTGTGGTCCCTATTAGTGGAAATTATAAAACTAAACCACACTTAGAAACCTGACTTGAGGAAACCCATGGCCTGGGTGGCAGGAGTGGAGGCACTTTGGCACAAGTGGCAGGAATTTTACACAGCACAGTACAGTCAGCAGTCCAGCCCATGACCACAAATTCAGACAGGATTTAGGGAATCCTACATGGTGATGCTAGAACAACAGTGTCATAGTGTGAACTCACCACCAGAGTGCCCCCTCAGGTCAGGACATTGTAGGGTATCTTCCTCTCTGGCACCCCCTTGTGTCCTGGTTCCACAATGGTCTGCCACCTCTGTGGCCTATTCCTCCACCCAAGTCAGCTTTCAGTCCAAGTTCCTTCCCAGTGTTAACAGCAAACAAATTAAATCTTAACTCAAAATAGCCACCTGGGTGTTAAATACCAGTCCTTTGTAGAGATCCAAGGTTAAGCCCCTGACTAGGCCAGGTCCCTTGGATTAGGGCAGGGACAGCTCTGACTGACCTCTGTTTGCTCCTGGCCCTTCTAGACACCTGAGGACCAATTCTCAGTGGTTTTGTCTGCATCTGATCATGGGAGACCTCCTTAGGCAACCCCTGGAGATCTGAACTCCTAGCCAGGCATCCAGGGCAAATTCCTACTACACCCCATCACATATAGGCTTTGGAATTATGACACCAAAGAGAAGGACAAGGTCTCAGCAGTCTAATCTAAGATCCCCATTTATTGTGGAGTCTTGTCTCTCCTACCCCCTGTTAGAACACTACTGTACCATAAATGCATTTTCTTTGTTTGTTGCTCCATCACTTTAACAAACACCAAACATACCGCTAAGTCTTTACACAAATGAGTGAGTGGGTGAGGTTTTAAAGAGGGAAGAAACTAAGATTAAAGACATTGGGCCAAATCCCTGGTGTAACTCTATTGGTTTATAACTTCTGTGGGATTGTATCAATTGATGAATCTGGCCTATTAGTACCAATGATTCTGAAAATGGCTTTAAAAATTAACATTGTAGGTCAGTTTATAACAACATTTGCTGCTATTCTTGAAGAGAGTGCTAGTGAGTTATGGGGGTGGTGGTAGAAATTGTTGATCCTGATTGGTTGGGAAGACAAGAGGGCTGCTGTTGGTTTATCTTCTTCCACGTTTTATGTGATTTTTACTGTTCTTACACCTAGAATCTGGGATAGGGACATCTTAAAAATGAAATAAATCCTGTCCAGGTGATGAGATGGATTGTATCGATGCGACACAGATAACAGCGGGGCTGCAGCTCATCTCATTTTGTTGATGAATCGTATCATGGACTGCCAGTTACGCTTGAGTGGCCTTTTTTTTTTGTCTTGGGCTTAAGCAGTAACACCTACCTGAGAGATCTGTTATGTGATCTGTCTCTAGTACATGTCACTTGACAAATACTATGTTTCATAGGGTAGTGAGAGAGTAGTGTGGCTAGATTCTGATTTCATGCTGGTGTAAACCTGGAGGAACTAAGATGAAGTGACTCTGAATTTACCCCCCAGAGCAGAATTCACCCCTCATTCTTTAAAATTAATTTCCTAACAACCTATTTTTTCTTGACTTGCTTTCATTTTTTAAATAAACAGTTTATTTCTTTGGCTTTTATTCTTTCATTTCAGCACTTCCCTGGCAAAAACCACCTACTGGGCACTTAAAAGATCTTTCAGCTATAATTGTGCGGGGCAACAGTGACACCCAGTGGGTACTAAGGTTAGTGTATAATTCATAAACATATCCCCAGGCTATGGTCTATTTTCCCATTTCCCCATGCTGTGTGTTGGACAGAGTAGCTATTATCTTGGCACATTTAGGTTATAATAGATAGCTCCAGCTCTAACAATGCAAGCCATAGGAACCATCTCTTCACAATAAAATAAAAATGAAACCCCACTAAGTAATATTTTTCTTTGCATACATAAATGCATTATAAGAAAAAGCTATTACTAATATTTGACAAGTTATATTAAAAAGAATAAACAAATTGCTGCTTTGGTAGATTATATATACAAATGCACTGTCATCATCCGATAAGGAGATCTTGTTAAATGGAAACCCTTGTACTGCTTATTCTGGTCTATATCTAAAATCTGCTTCACAATGCACTTAATTCAGTCACTTGTACAGTAAGAAGAGTCACCACTTTTTCCTAAAAGCCCTCATTGGGCTGGTGCCTAGCATCATGGCCACCTCTCATTCAATGCCTCTTCATGGCAGCACTCAGTGGATGGAGCTGAGGTTCAAACCCCTTGGTAAGGGCCTTGAGATCCTGCTCTTACTCCAGTAGCAGCATAGCTGTGGCAGTGGCATGGGCTAGACTCCTAAGTACAACACTTCCCCCATGCCCCAGGACTTTCAAGCAGCTAGCATGTGCCACAACTCATGCTGCTGCGGCTACACCACTACTATTATTTGAGCTAGCCAGCTGATCGAAGCTAGCTCAGATATATTTACATGAGTTGCAGTTATACCTCCTGATCGCCTTGAAACATGCCCCTAGTGCCACACTGCAGAGTGGAAGGTGGTAACCTGCATACTCTTTGGGAATTGGGCCTCAATGGAGCTACAGTGATTTATACAAGGCCTCTTATCTAGACTGCTTGCAGCCCTGCTTTGGAACATTTCCTCCATTTAAACAAAGTCTAAAGCTAGTGCCCATCAATCGGATCCCTAACACAAATCCCTACAAAATGCATTTATGAATATACAATGGCGAGAGAGGTCTCTAGTCTGCCTTTAGCATAATGCTCTTCCAGAGGTCCAGGAAACCCTCTGGAGGGGAATCTGTGTGCAAAGTCCAACTGCAAAGACAACAGAGTTGTTGCCATAACTGTGGGCATGTCTGCACAGCAGCTGGGAGACCTGATTCCCACTGTCAGCAGACATACCTGTGCTAGCTCTGCTCATGCTAGTGCACTAAAAATGGCAGTGTGGCTGCAGCAGCACAGATGGCAGCTCAGGCCAGCCTGACACCCTCGGTGCATACTTGGGCAGCAAGCCTGAGCTCGTTGGCTGTGCTGCCACAGCCATGCTACTGTTTTTAGGTGCTACTCAAGCAGAGCTAGAATGTGTATGTCTACCCAAGTGGGGACTCGCTCCTCCAGCTGCACTGTAGCCTTGCCCTGGATTTTCTGAAGAGGGTTGAAGATCCTGGAGTCCTTTGTGGTGTTAATCCCATATTCTTCCCTTTGCTATTTATCTCAGGATCTTCATATGCAAAAACCGTAGTTCTCGCAACCCCTCCTGGATTATTAATTGTTAGTATTTCACACTTTTAGCACCTTTAATCCAAGGTTCTCAATGTGCCATACAAACATTAATAAAGCCTCCCACAGATGGAGAAATGGAGGCTAAGTGACTTATTCAATGTTACACAATGAATTAGTGCTCAAGAATAGAGTCTAGTAGTCCTAACTCCCAGTCCCTAGCACAAATCATATATTGCAACAGGTTTTCTTTGGGAGATTGGATGTGGTAAAATGAAGCATTACTATGCATCACAGTGTGACCACAGATGGCCAGCTTGACTGTGGGGGAAAAGAAAGCAAGAAAGCAAAAAAGAAAGACCCTCTTAAAGTATGTCTACACTGGAGCTGGAGGTATAATTTCTAGTATAAACAGACATGCCTGTGCTAGCTCTGATATGCTAAATATAGTTAATCTGCTAAAAATAGAAGTGTAGCACCAGCACCATGAGTAGGGGGAGGGGCTAGCCACTGGAATACATTCATTGGGATCATACGTGGGTTGACTAGCCCATCCTAATGCTTGTGCCACTGTAGCTACACTTCAATATTTAGCACACCAGCTTGATCAGCATTGGCAGAGTTATGTCTAGTCAAACTGGAAATTACACCTTCCAGCTACAATAGAGACATACCTTTGGCTGGTGTGTGTTGTGGTGGAAGTGGGTTGGGGTTGAATACCCTATATCCAGTAAAGATTTAAGCATGTGCCTAATTTTAATAATTGTGAGTAGCTCCCCTAACTTTCAGATTCATGGGAGTGTCAAATTTCCCCTCTCAGGCTAGGTAGTGAACCACACAGCACAGATTTCTGGAATAAATTACATTTATCTATTCATTTTATTTGCAAATCACTGTTCTCATCAAGAAGCCCATGCCTCTTAGATTCGTAATGACTAAAATAACTCTAATCATGAGAATCTCTGTATCCCTATCTCCCAGCTGCTTTTATCTACTGTTGAGAAAAACAACCTGTAATGTGATGAGATCAATTGCCATTTGCCTGAATTGAATGGATGTTCTGCCTTAGGCCTCAGTCAATAGTCTGCTCATATCAAGCAAGGAGGGTTTAATAGCTTTGTGAGCAACAAATATTTGTTAGAATTTCTTTTTTTAAGTCGGCTTCCCCCCCTTTTTTTATACCCAAGTACCAGTCAGAAAGCAATCCTGCAAAAGATTATGGTGATATGATGCCTGCTGGTTTTTAGAGAAGAGCTTTAGTAGGGTTTTCAAAGTGGGCTAATGGAAATACAGAAAAGCAAAAAGTAATACTGGTAAAACCAGGACTCCAGGATGGTAATAAGATATGGGTTGTGAGCTCATGGAGACTCCATCCCTCTCCACATAAAAATTACACAACTGGAGAGCCAAAAAGTTATCCATCTGGGAGCTTGTGGATTTAAGAAAGGCAGTTCCAAAATAAAACAACAAATACCTGCAAAAGGAGCCTTTCCTATAGACTTGGCTACTCCAAAGGGTCCCTCTCCTTTCTCAGACCCTGGTTCTCTCTGTCAGAGGGCTCACGGGATTCCTCTCCTCCCCCAAAGCCTGGTTCTCTCTGTCAGAGGGCTCACAGGATTCCTCTCCTCCCCCAAAGCCTGGTTCTCTCTGTCAGAGGGCTCACGGGGTTCCTCTCCTCCCCCAAAGCCTGGTTCTCTCTGTCAGAGGGCTCACGGGGTTCCTCTCCTCCCCCAAAGCCTGGTTCTCTCTGTCAGAGGGCTCACGGGGTTCCTCTCCTCCCCCAAAGCCTGGTTCTCTCTGTCAGAGGGCTGTTTTATCCCCAATTATCAGCATCTGCCCCAGCCAATCAGCTGTAACTAATCTGCAACTGCCAGTTGGATTCCAACACTTGCTAGTGGCTTGTCTCTGACGTGATGTGAATGACAGAGTTGATCACTAAAGTAATTTTTTGGCGTCAGTTCTGCTCCTTTTTGGCCGATACAACATTACAAAGCCACCATCAGAGTCAGCTCTAACTGGCTCCTTGGATGGCAGTCTCAGCAGACAGAGCAAGGCCTGACTGGGCCCCCTGGCCTTACACCCACAGATTGCTCTTCCTATCTAGGTTATAGTTCACTGGAGGGTTGATGGAGTGACTGCTTGCACTATTGCTGTTCCTCAGGTGGTATCTGCTGTATGGGCAAATAGAGGAATTCACCTTGCTGCTAACTTTCATCAGCTCTAAAATGTGTGGGAAGGAGAGTCACAATGTTAAGTAATTAAAAGATATCAAACATTGTTAAATGCAGATATTTATCCACCCGAACTCCAGTAAGGATCACTGAAGTCCTGGCCAGTGGCTGTATAAATCAACTGTACATGTCAAATTGGTTTTAAACTGATAATTTGATATTATGCTTCTGCATTTCACTTAACTCTCATTACTGACCTGTAACACTCTCCTCCCAGCTCACCACCATCTCTCCCACCTCCACCTCTGCTTTTCCTCTCATTCCGTGTTGTCACTATTACATATAAATCTCACCCAAGATTAATCTATTTGCTTCTAGGGCAGTAAATGTCATTCCAAGGTCTCATCACATCGAGTTCTTTCCAAGGCAACATTGTATTCAGAATCCATGATTCCAGCAAACCACAAAGAGACTCTCCTCCTAAAATCAGGTATGAGTTTGGCTTCATAATTCATGTCAGTGTTAGAGTGCCAGTCACGAGTACCACTGCCAGGGTTATGACTAAGGAATGGAGTTCAGGCGTGTTTAATGGACGTAGCTGCTTCTGTCCCAGCAATCAAATGTTTCAGTTCAGTAGAAACTTTCTGTGGTGTGTACAGCATCCTCGCCACTTAATTTGCCTTAAGAACTTTGGTGATGATGGTGGAATTAAGCCTGAAAGGCTTGCGTCTAAGGTTCAGTTGTTGGCAGGAGTGGCAAAGGTGGTCCACAATCATGGGCTGAAGCTAAGGCCAATGCAGCCTTCCTCACATAAGTCAAAGCAGCTTTGGAGCTGTTTTACCTCCTGTCAGTTACAGTAATGCCTAAGGAGCCGTTGTCAAGCTGTGGATTGGTGAAAGTGCAGCGACGCTCCAACCACAATCTCTCTGCTTCCCACTGGCCATCCCTGACATACCTCCTACACTCGAGGCTGCAAAAGGCGTCAGTCAGTCTAGCTCTACGCTACCTAGAGCTTCCTCCAAGCCAGGGGAATCTCCAGACAGCCAGTACTGTGAGCTTTCCAGATGCTATACCATTCACAGTGCCCATCACCATGTATCTGAGCAGAGCAAAGCAGCCAGAAAGGGGAGCCAAGGACTTGGACTTAAACCTTCAGCAGCTTTAAGATCTAACAGCTCACTGGCATTAGTAGTTTCAGTGTTCAGAGATACATTCTCAGCAGCTAGATTTCAGTGTATGTAATTGTCATCATCAGGTTGAAAGTCATGATGTGTTCCACACCTTGAATGCAGGAGAGGTGTCTCTAAAATAAAGCAGGTAAATAAAGATAATGTAGCTGAAAAGAGACTTTCTTTGAAATTGTTAGAACATGGAAACACAGCCAAAGAGGGGAAACAGGGAAAAAAACCAGTGGCTCCTGATGGCAGCAGAGAAGAAAGCTCAAGCAGAGGATTTTTCAGATGTGAAATGCTGAAGGGAGCTAGATGGTGCAGTGAAGTAATGAACTAGCCATTCACCTCTGGGGATAAATCTTTACCTATGTCAATGCTGAGAATGAAGCGGGTGAAGGCATGGCCACAGCATGCTGCATTCCAGCAATCCCGATGGGTATGACAGCTCTTACGAGTCTTCACAACTTGATGCAACTTAGAGCAGCTCTGAAGGTTGCCCAAAGTTGCACCAAGGGCCTGAAGGGGCAGAAAGGTGACGGGAAGGCAGGGTGTGCTGAGCACTGCTAAGTACAGTGCGGTGTGCACTTGAATCTTGTATTACGAGCATTGCTGTTTTAAGCAAGAGCTTCATCATGGGCAAAACTGTTGCTAGGTGATTAGTAAAAAGAACGAGGAGTTCTTGTGGCACCTTAGAGACTAACGCATTTATTTGGGCATAAGCATTCATGGGCTACAGCCCACTTCATCACACGTGACTAGTGTTTTTCATAACACTTCACTAACTCTTTATAGGACTGCATATACTTAATAGCAGCAATTCCAAGAATCTGATTGATATATTCCTTATATCTTTACCCTTCCAGGTAAAAACCATCAATGCTGCATTTAGCTCCCTTCTTTTTCTACCTAATCATGAAGTCTCAGAAAGTGATTTCAATTTGCAGCGTTGTTGCTTAAGTGAATCACACAAGGGCAGGGTCTCTGCTGCATTCCGTTTATGCTGGGCACAGCAGAGGGGACACCCTGATTCTCTCCCCAGCAGGGCCGGCGACAGGGGGGTACTACGGGTACAGCTGTACCGGGCCCCCCGACTTTAGGGGGGCCCCGGTACACAGCTGTACCCGTTGTCGCCGGACCTGGAGGGGCGGGGAGGCGGCGCGGCTCTCCCCCGACAAGCGAGCCTGGCTCCAGCAGGAGCTGAGCCCGGCCGGCGGCAGCAGCACTGTCCCGGAGAGAGGAGGGGAGGGGAAGGGAGAAAGGGCGGCTCACGCAGCTCTCGCTGCCCGGGGGAGGGGGAGGGGGAGGGGGGAGCGCCGGCTGGGCTGGGCTGGGCTGGGCTGGGGGGGGGAGGCCCAGCCACTGTTGGCTGGGCTGGGGGGGCCCCCATCTGCTGTCGGCTGGGCTGGGGGGAGGGGAGCGCCGGCTGGGCTGGGGGGGGGGGGGCCCAGCCGCTGTCGGCTGGGCTGGGGGGGGCGGCTGGGCTGGGCTGGGGGGGGCATCCGCTGTCGGCTGGGGGGGGGCCGGCTGGGCTGGGGGGGCCCCCAAACTATCAAAGTAGGGGGCCCCCAAATTTCTGTCGCCAGCCCTGCTCCCCAGACCTAGCCCCTTGCAAAGTTTAGAGCAGCCAGAGGGCTTGCTCTAATCTGCGCTGAGTATGGTCCCATAGAAATCATATGCAAGCTGAGGATTGCTGGAATGCATTGGGCTCTGGCTGCTGTCCCTCCTCTGCATGGAGGGATTTGGGGAAGGAAGGCATGGGAACCAGCTCCAAGGGGAGCTGCGGAAAGCAGTGGCCAGCATGTCCCTGCGGTGCAGCCAGCATGTTTCCACAGCTCCCACTGACAGGGAACGGCGAACTGTGGCCACTGGGAGCTACGGGCGGCCGTGCAAATGTAAACAAACTGTCTGGCGGCCCACCAGCGGATTACCCTGATGGGCCGCAGATTGTCCACCACTGGTTTACCCCTTTTTCCAGATCATTTATGAATACATTGAACAGCACTGATCCCAGTACGGATCCCTAGGGGACAATGCTATTTACCTCTTTCCATTCTGAAAACTGACCATTTAGTCCTATCCTTTGTTTCCTGTCTTTTAACCAGTTACTTATACATGAGAGGACTTTCCTTTTTATCCCACAGTGACTTAGTTTGCTTAAGTGTTATGCAGGCAGAGTGCTCAGCCCCTAACCCTGGGACCAGGGGTCACCCATGCCCATCTGACATGAGTCCTGTAGATCAGAGTTGCGGCGGTTTATTGACTATCTAACGTGTTTAGTATATTCATGAGGTTCTTGGCTCTCTTGATTCCCCTGCTTCAGTTGGTATCGGAATGTGGAATTTGGGGAGTTGAAGAGCCATGCTGTGGCACTCCTGAACTCTACAATGAATTTTAAGGCTCTGGTTTAGCTATTCATACATGCTTTATAAAGTCCACAAGAGGCCAGTGGTGTCTTGGTATGCATGAGCAGCTGTCCATGCCATCATTTTAAATGATCAACATGAATCAGCACTGTTGGTGTATATAATGTTCAGTGTGAGTAGATGGGATAGAAAACTTCAGTTAATGCGATGTGAAACCTTCAATGCCAGTTAATCTCACCCAGGAATAATTGATAACCATGATCACGGTTATCCATAACTGATAATATATTTTTAAAATTAAATTAGAGGATTCACTCTGTTTTCCTTGGACCTTTAGTATGCATACAGTGAGCTACTAAAACAAGCTGTATTAACATTAAAGGGACCCCAAAAATCTGAATCTTGTCACATTTTTAAGCAAAAAATTCTTAAAGAGCTGTACCAATAAAATGCTTTGGTTGATTCCCTAAAAAATTCCAAAATTATCTACCCTGGTTCAAAAGATCCACAAATTCATTGGTGAAAAGAATTTCTGTATCCAAAGTTATAAGGTAAGTGAAAACTTCAGTCTTACAATTGAAACCTATCTATGACATTAACATCTTGTATGGAGCAGCCTCCAAATGGTGGCATGATATAGTATTTATAGCTTCATGAATTTTGAAGGAATTTTCCATCAGAAAAGTATCCATATTTTCCCCTTGGTCCTATTTTATTTTATTTTTTTTAGTAAACTAATCTAATCTTTTACAATATAGCTATCTAGATGGGTTATGTTTTATGATCTAATATGTTACTTATAACCTATTATTTTGCAATCCTTAAGCACATTGAAGGTTAGTGATCAGAGGTCGCTCAAAGTTCCATCCAGCCTATTAGTTCTGCATATGGGCCCTAACTTAGAAAGGTGCTTAAGCGCATGTTTAACTTTAAGCACATGAGCAGTCCCATTGACTTCAATCACTGCAAACTTGAGTGAAGATTTTTGCCATCTTCTTAGTAACACGAGAGACGAAATACACAACTCAGAATCGGTCCTCTGGGGGAATGAGTAGCAGTGGTTATTAAATTTGTCTCTGTAACATTGCTCTGCTAGTACATGAGAGCTTTGTTCTGCTCTTCTTTATGGGCCAGTGATGTGAGGGGACTGCAGATATTCAAAGTACAGTAAAGCCTCGATTTAACGGACCTCGATTTAACGGACTTCGGATGCAACGGACAAAATTTCTGAGCAAGTCTGATGCATTCCTGATCCATTTCTGGCGGGCTGGCTGCCGGCTCCCGGCTGCCGCCCGGGTCACAGCAGCAGGCGGGCTGCGGAGCTGCCGCCCCGACCCTGTGGCGGGTGGGCTGCTGCTCTGACAGCTTTTTTTTTTTTTTAAATTATTATTATTAAATAACGGACTTTTTCATTTAACAGACACCCCCTTGCCCGAATTAGTCCGTTAAATGGAGGTTTTACTGTACATTCAAAACCAAAAGCAGCATTAGGTCAATCTTTTCTCAATTCTGTAAATATTCTCTCAGAGAGATGTGGCAGTTACTCCTTTGATTAGCACAGCCTGTTTTTGAGTTTTAGAATAATTTTTTTACCCTTTTCCTCATTCTATTTAGATTACTGGCATTCTACAGTGCAAAACCACAATTTACCTTAATTATTACTTCTACCGTAATTACTGGCTCTCCACATATTACAGAAACATGGTAGTAACATCAGCATTTGAATTTGTAGGACAGTTTCCATAAGAAATAATATTTTGAACCTACCTCTCTAATCTTCTGCCTGAAGTTTAGTTTTAAGTTATAGTTTAAGTTTAGTTTTAAGTTTAGTTTTAAGTTATTATGAGACATAATCATAAAACCCGGGCAGCAGCCCCCCCCCGCCGGCACGCTCGGCCCCCGGCTGCGGCTCCGGACAGCTCCGCTCCGCCGTCGGCTTCAGCCCGCCGCCCGCTGCCTCCTCTTCTCACTATTCCTCCTTCTTCCCTCCTTCTCTCCATCCCTCCCTTCTCTCCATCCCTCCCTTCTCTCCATCCCCCTTCTCCATCCCTCCCTTCCTCCCTGCTCTCTCCCTCCGTCCGCTGCCTCCTCTCACTCCCTCCATCCCTTCTCTCTATCCCCTTCTCCATCCCTCCATCCCTTCCTTCCTCCCTTCTCTCTCCCTCCGTCCACTGCCTCCTCTTCCATCTCCCTTCTCTCCATCCCTCCTTCTCGCTGTCCCTGGCCTCCTCCCCCTGCTCCCTACCCCCATCTCTTCTCTCATCTATCCATCCTCTCCCTTCCTGCCTTCTCTCCCTCCGTCCCCTCCATCCTCTTCATCCCTCATCCCCCCTTCTCTCTCTCCCTCCATCCTCTTCATCCCCCATCCCTGTTCTGCTTATTCCTCCATCCATCCCCCCCCAGTCCCCACACTGCCTCCCCCCCGCCCAGCGCTGGGGGGCCCAGGTGGGGCTATGGCGCTGGTCACCTCGTCCACCGAGCTGGAGTGCCTGGCCAAGCTGCTGTTCTGCCACAAGGGGGCGCTGCGCCAGAAGGTGATCCACGTGGTCAAGAGCCACAAAGTCACCGCACGCTTGTGCAAGCAGCCCACGTTATGCAGCCACTGCACCGACCTCATCTGGTGAGACTCCCCTATAGCCCCCCCAGCACTCCTTAGCCCACGTTCTGCAGCCACTGCACCGACTTCATCTGGTGAGACCCCCCTGGGACCTAGAGCCCCCCAAACTGCCCAGAGCCCCCCTAGAGCGCCCCCAGAGCCCCCAACCACCCCCCAGCGCCCCTCAGCCCACGTTCTGCAGCCACTGCACTGACTTCATCTGGTGAGACCCCCTTGGGACCTAGAGCCCTCCAAACTGCCCAGAGCCCCCCTAGAGCGCCCCCAGAGCCCCCAACCACCCCCCAGCGCCCCTCAGCCCAGGTTCTGCAGCCACTGCACCGATTTCATCTGGTGAGACCCCCCCCACACCCCGTCCCGTTTTTGCCATCCCAATGTCCCGTTTTTGTCTCAAGGAAATATGGTCAGCCTACTCGTGGTACTTGGGTGTCCCATTCCATGATGCAATCTACTTGTCTGGTGGAGTGTCCTTGTTTGGTGAAGGTGGCTTAAAGCATGTTAAGATGTATATCTAGGACTTCCTCCTCGGAGCATATTCTATGGCAGCGGTTCTCAAACTTGTTGAGACCGCGATCCCTTTTTGTGCTCCGGCGGGGGGGGAGGGGGGACGGGACCCCTCCGCCAAAAAGCCGCTGATTTAAAATTAAAAAAAAAAACATGCGTGGACCCCCCTGCCCCCGGCCCCAGTCTCCGACGCGGGCGGGCTGCCCCGCATGCAGCCGATTACAGCTGATCTCCCATGTGACGTTTCCCTTTCTGGCTCGCGGCGGAGTTTGTTGGGGGATCCTTGCGGGCTCGGCGCGTCTCTCCCCGCAGCTTGTGCTCCGCGTGCAACTTTTTTGGGCGGGGGTTTTTGATTCTGTATCTCCCCACTGGTCTGAATTATCCATGACATCCATACTGCATCACATCAAGTCCATATCATTAGAGGAATGCCTACACTTGCACTGACCAGAGGATGTTTGGATTCTGATGTCAGCCCAGTTCTGCAGCCTGACAGGTGTTGTCCCCAGTGTACACAGAATTCTTCTTTGCAGCCAAACTAGTCTAACATGCACTTTGTTAACTGGAACTGGAGCAGCAAAACAAAGAAAACAAATGCCTCATTTTCCAGCTTTGTGGGTGAGAGAACTAGAAGTGAAGATTATAATGCTGGACACTGACAGCCTTAAACCAGCTGCCTCAGGAATCTGCCAAGAACTTTGCTGAAAATATGTTCCTAATCTTAGCAGCGGAGCTAAGACTTACCACACATCTGCCCACCTTTATTCCAATGAAGCGCCTTCTGATCTGACAGCTCAGGCATTGTCAATTTCAGCCAGAAAAAATTACAAATTTGGAACCTAATCCTGTAAACCCTTAATCATTTGATCAATCCCATTGCAGACAATGGGAATATCTGCATGACTGTGGACCAATTTTGTGGTCAGGTTTCAAGGGGCTGTTCTGTTCCTATAAAGGAAGTTGAATCCCTCACTGAAATGCAATGTTTGGGTACAATACCATAATGCAGTTTAGGATACAGTTCTACTTAGAATTTATCTTTTAATAAGTCATACATATGCTGAAATGGCTCCTCACCCAACTCCCATATTCCCTATAAACAGATAGAAATACTACATATTTGGGGGGAAAGTGAGTAGTTAAGCACGTTGATATTTGAATATACAAACATCCATTTTATCACCGTACTGGAAAATATAGTTGAACTTAATTTTCTATGGACTTTGAAGAAAGTTTAAGAGCCCCAATTTAACACTGTTAACAGTGTTTAACAGATTCTGTTGTAAATTTTTTTGACAGGCAAGGGGGGTATCGGAGGGAACACGGAGAGTGTTGGGTCTCTGAGCTAGGGGCGGAGTTGGGAGGAG
The DNA here is from genome assembly GCA_032164245.1 of Sternotherus odoratus. Lineage (NCBI taxonomy): Eukaryota > Metazoa > Chordata > Testudines > Kinosternidae > Sternotherus > Sternotherus odoratus. The sequence goes on along the minus strand of JAVMKO010000009.1, from coordinate 81,954,101 downwards.
TCACATGGAGGGTCCCATGGAGAGGTCACGTGCCCCCCTTTGTGTCCCTCGCATGAGTACAGTACTGGCAAGAAATTACTTCTACTTGCACCACTGGGTCTGCCTGGGTTTCCATGTTTGTGTATCTTGGGAAGCATGTCGACAGTCCATGGAGTGGGTTCGCAGGGGATGAGTTTGTAGACTTCACTAGGAGTGGTTTATAAACTTTACATTTGTTTTACACATTTGTGCATAATAAGAATTAATGCATTAATAAGGAGGGTGAAACATTTTGGAGTTATTAGATACAAATCTGACTCTCTGGAAGTTTCTTAAATGTTTGTGCAAGCATTATAAAGTCCTTGAGCTGTGGAGTAGAATTTATAAGCAACAGAAGAGAGTCTAGAGAACTTGCAAGTTCCATGGGATATAGAGTATAAGAGTGAAGAGTTTCCATTGTAGCTGATTTTTATACTCTCTGCCGTATACTTGGACCATATTGGGACATGGGCTGTGAAAGGTTCAAGTTTCTTGCATATATTTATCAAAGTTAAAAAATAAGGTATTAGTATATCTGACCCAGAACAAGTATGTAGCGTGCAGGAAGTTTGGGGTAGTGGTTGTTATATGGTGGTTCTCAGATCAGTATATAATTGTGGGAAGGGATAGGTCTGCTACAAAGTCCGCTGAAGTCAAGGGAGACATTCTGTTGATTGCAGTGAGCATTGGATTAGGCCTATAGTGAGGGACTTTAACTCTTATTGAAAATATATGTGGGTGCAAGCAAGCTTTTGGCCTAGAAGTGGAGAGTAAGTATGGATATAGGCTCAGTAAGCTTTGTGGGGCAGGACTGGTGCCTTTGTTTGTATATGTCTGTATAGTGTACAGCACAATGAGGCCTCTTGGAGATATTGTACCATAAATATCAGTGGCGTCGCTAGGGTTGGTGTCACCCAGTGCGGAGGCAGCAGCCGGGGCGGCCCCCCCCCCGGGGCTCCCCGCACGTGCGGAGGCAGCAGCCGGGGCGGCCCCCCCCCCCGGGGCTCCCCGCACGTGCGGAGGCAGCAGCCGGGGTGGCCCCCCCCCCGGGGCTCCCCGCACGGCTCCGGGCGGGACCCTGCAGCCCCCCGCGGCCGGCCCGGGGCCAGAGGCAGCGTGGGGTGGGCCCGGGGGCGCCCGGCGCCGACAGCCCGAGCCGGGTGTCACCCCTCTGAGAGGGTGTCACCCGGTGCGGTCCGCACCCCCCGCACCCGCCTAGCTACGCCAGTGCTAAATATAATATAAAACAAAACAATAATATTAATACAGATCAAGACAAATGTTAATCAAGATTGTTGAAACTTAATGCCTCACTTCTAAACATTAAGTGATATCAATATTTCCGACTACAGCAATCTGAGTTTTTTTGGCTTAAAAGACATATATTTGCAACCTTAAAAATGCATTTTGTCCAGGGATATGCATATAGCTACAGTAGATCTATCTACTAACTAGAAAATATGAAGAATCTAACAAGAAAGCTGTTTGTACATGTCCATGCTTTCAACATTCAATCAGTTGTGATAGAATTAAATAACAAAAATGAATACATGTGATAGCAACTGTCCCATAATTACACATAGTTTAGTTTGGGGATCAAATATAAATGTCCAGCTCTATAAAGGAAGCTCAGTCCAATTGGGAAATGAATGTTCTCCAAACACCATTAACTGATGCATAATGCAGAGTTGAGGTATTCTGAAAAGGGCACACCCATCTACTTAGACAGTGATTCATGGAGTCCTTTGGGAAGGACGACAGACTTTCTGTGCTGAAAGGTCTAACAGAAACAGAAAGCAGCTATTAAGGCTTGGGGCATATGAATCTTTCCATTTCAATAAAAAGGCTGGTGACAAGATATGCTGGTGAACCAGACACCCACATTCCTCATCCTGACAATCAGACTCTCAGCAGACATAATTACAGTACACAGAAGTTTGGAAGATTTTAAAAATCTCCATAGCAACCTCCATGGCAAAATCTTTGCATATTCAAAGAGGAGCAAAAACACCCTAAAAAGGATTGTGCATCTGAACATTCTATTTGGGTCTGAACAGCCAGACATGGTCTTTGTGGCGGAATCATTTGTACTAGGCTTCATTTCATTACATTTATTTCGTATGGAGATTTTTTAGCTTTTTGTGTCACATCTTCCTCTAAGCTTTCCAAAGTAATTTTTCACTCAAGAACCTGGGGTTGTTGGCTATTACACCAAACCTCTGATGTAATTTGTCTGAATGACTGGTAATTGATATTAACAAAGCCTCATCCAGCATGGTTCTTCAGGCTCTCTCAATCACCTCTAGTAAATACAAAAAAAACTTTATTTAAAGCACAGTACAAATGTCAATGTGATTAAACTTACCTCTGAACTAAACACCAGAAAAACAAATAGAGGGTTATGGGAAGAGGGGGAAAGAGAATTCCTGTGGGGTTTGTGTAATGGCATACAGAAATCCCAATAAAAACACTTCTCGGGATGAAAAGTATCCCTAAAGTTGTCTTAACTGGTACAACCCGTAGGTGGCTTTTAAAAGTCTTGCCCAGGGCTACGTTTGGAGGGTACCTAGACACAGCTGCCAAGTGTTGTGTAGCTCCATGACAGATAGTCTCTGCAAAATATTTCAAAATATGCAATTTAGATCATTAAATATTTTGCATATTTGCAGTATAGCTTTTTTAATAATTTGCATATCTGTAAATGTGTATGGCCATAAACTTCAACATAAGGTCAACAATCCTGTCCAAGCATGTGGAGCAGGACATGGCAATGCACAGGGCTTGGCAGTTGTGGCAGGTGGATGAGAGTTGAAGGGTGTCTGGGGAATATAAGGTGTTGGGTGGCAGCAGTCAGGGAGGCAGTGGGTTTGTGAAGGTATACAGGGGGAAGCCAATGTAGCTAGGAGCTGGGTGTAGTTAGATTTGTGGAGCTGTTCAGGGGAGATCTCAAGGGAGAAGCTGGAGACGGGAGGGGGGTTTGTGGGAGGTGTCTGTGTGAGAAATGGGGGTACCTAGGGAAGGAGACTTTTGTGAATATTAGGGTGGGATGCCAGGGGAAAGATGGGTAAGGTGGCTGAGAGTTGGGTGGAAGCTGAAGCCAGCTGGAGCCTGTTTAGGCCTCTTGATGAATGGGGGAGCCTGGGGCCAGTACTGGGTCCCCTTCACCTGCCTGGCTGCTTCTTCCCTGCTCAGGTCCAGCAGTGAGAGCTAACTAGAGTGTAACGTTTGGGAGCAAGAGGCAAGGCATTCTGGGTGGGATACTATCCACTCAGTCCGAGACATGAATGAGCTGCATCCAGACTCCTTTCAGGGTTCTGTTCAAACCTCACTTTTTCTCCAAAGCCCACTAACAATAACAGCAGTTGGAAGATGGAGATGCCAAGTGGAGAGGAAGAGATAAAGAAATGCCAAGCTCTAGGATGGCAAGAACCTGGCTATCTTGAATTAAAATCTCATGTCAATCTTCGTACTGTATCAGATACCTAGATACCCTCGAGAGAGAGTAAAGAAACCTGATGTTACTCGTTTGAGAAGCTATCAGCCTCTGATCCATGGAGTCTTTCTTGGAGCTGGCAGAATTAAATGGGTTTAGAACCAAATAGCAGGGAGAATGAAGTCCTGGAAGGGCAGATGGGCCCAGGAGAGGATCTTTGTTATGAAGTAATGCACAGAGAGAAGAGGTTGGAGAACCATTCTGGGGAAATTGAAGCCACTACTCAGATTGTCACTTTCTAAACAGAACCAAGCAGAAGATGCCTTAGTTCATCTTTTTCAATTCCACTTGACATTTGACAATGTTGTAAACTCTGGACTTCGCTCTTGCATGCACATCAAATTTTATCCCACATGGACATGCCTGTGACATCCTATAGGCTGCAGAGAAGTACAAAATGATTTGTCAATGAAATGGTATGGCAGAAGTCAACAAATCACAGGTAAGGTAATAAAGGAGAAGGCAGGCAGACAGGTTTGTTGTTACAGCAGATTTTTCAACAACTCTAAGGGAGTTTTTCAACAACTCAAAATGGAGATGGTTTACTATTCACTAGCTGATCCACTTAAAGCTTCAAAGCATCCCAACTGATTTCCTCTGTGCCAATAATGTGCTTTGTTATTTGAAAGGGTGAAATGTGTGCAGAGTTTGGCAAAAATCTACCTTGATTTTCATTTGCTGCCTCCCCACCAGGTGAGTTTTTGAAAAGTATCTTGTAACGTCTATAAAGTTTTTATAAGTAAATGGAGTAAATGTATAAGAACACCTGCTTGTGTCAGACACTAAATGGAAAGTTGAACTTTTTTCCTAATCGCTATATTTTATAAAATCTTTTAAAGTAGTTTCACAAGTGCAGTAATCTCTTTTTTTCATTCAAACTGTGCAGATATCTATGATTAGCTCCGTTGCTTTATTAAACTAAATTTATGTTTAGTTCATCTGGCTATAGAGGGACCATTTCCATTTTCACAGTGCTCAGTGACTAAGGGCTTTTCTAGACACAGAATAGCACAGCTTTAATTAAGTTGTTTTAAACTGATTTAGTTAAACTGGTGCAAAGCTCTGTGTGAACCCACTTATTTCAGTTTAAATCAGGCTTGTTTTGGTTTAGCTTAAATTGATTGAGAACAGGTTTAAGCTGAACAGAACCATAAGCCTTTCTTTAACGAAAATAATAGTGGCATCGGATTTACTAAATTGGTGAAAGTTTGTGTGCATGCAAGGCCTAAAAATGAGAAAAGCTGATTTTGTTTGATTTAGTTCTTTCCCATATTTCCTGTACTAAATTAAAACTTTGACTTTTCCCCTCCCTCTTAAATTAAAAAAAAAAGTAGGCCCAATCCTCAGGTGGTGTTCCTGACATGGCTCCCCATCCCACTTTAAATTGTTTGTGCAGCTCACCACCGAAGAATTATTTGTCCAGTCTAATGAAATTATGTTTACAACTACAGTATAGACACAGGTCCTGATGCTGAAGACACTTAAGCACATGAGTAACTGTACTCACGTATCGGAGAGGTAGCCGTGTGAGTCTGGAATAGCAGAGGTAACAAAGAGTCCTGTGGCACCTTAAAGACTAACTAAAGTATTGAAGCATAAGCTTTTGTGGGCTAATACCCACTTCGTCGGATGCAAGCAAACTCACGTGTTATCCCCATTGAAGTCCATTGGGCAGAAGCATTATGGTACTTTAAAGAATAATTTTTGAATGAATGTAATGTTCCTGTGAGTTGCCCCGCTGTCAGCCTTGGACTCTGAGGCTGAGATTTTCAAAAGTAGAGGCCTATGTTGTTAAGCCCAAAGATCCACATTTAAGTAATTTATGTAATTAACTGGTCTGATTTTTAAAAGTGCTGAGCATGCAGCAACTTCCACTGAAGTCAATGAGAGTTTTGCCAGTGACTTCTATAGGAACAGAAGCAAGTTCATGATGCCCAACGACATCACTGCATAAAGGGCCTGACCAGCCCCCCAAGTGCCAGTTGTGCTGGTGTAGAAGTTGCAATGTACCGCATGTGGCTCCTACACTAGAGAATAATGCATCTGTTACTTGCACCAAAGCAAGATCTTTAGTGCCATGATGGAGACCTGAGTATGGAGTCACAAAGTGGACTTAGTCACCTGAATCCAACATTAAGGCACCACCTGTTTTCAACCAATGCTCAGCTGACACCTAACCCTGTAGGTACCTAAATTCCACAGTACTGTCCTCTAGATGCCTACATTTCTGCCAGAGGGCATGCACACAGTCACTTCAGCCCTGACACTGCCAAGCAGCTCACATCAGGATTCACAAGGTAGGTTCTCCCTCACCTATCTCACCTGCAAGGCCTGATCAGGCTGATGCACTCTAGGGCAGCTTTTGAGCACATCAACTGGATTGGGCCTCCACAAAACACAGAGGGTGGTGGTGCAGAGAGAGTGTCTCCCACATCTTCACTGACTGCCCTAATCTCTGTTTGCTCTCTGTCTCTCTGGCCCAATGAATTAATTTTGTAGCACAAAGTGGAACAACTTCAACAGGAGAGACAGAGTGCTACACCTCAGAATACTCCGCAGCCCAGTGTTAGGCCACTCACTTGGAAGACAGGAGGCCTGGGGTCAAGACCCTGCTCCACATCACGCAGAATGGTGTCCCACATGCTTGGAGAGTGTTCTGACCACTGGGCTGTTGGCTAGAAGGGAGATATGAGCTCCGTCCCTTCCTCCTTGGTTTTTCTTGAGAAAGGACTGACCTGATTTATGCACCTAACTCCCAGAGAGGGTTCACAGCTGTGAATCCTGGGTGGATGTAGGCACCTCCCTCCCGCCAAGGCTCAGGCCTCTAACTACCTTTGAGGGGTGGGATTTGACCTCCACCCCTCTCCTCAGCATTTCCTGTTGGCGAGTTTAGGCAGCTCCCCACTCAGCATGTGCGGGTCTATGGATCATTTTTAAGTTCCTAGCTCCCCATATGCATTACATAGGGAGCCTGGGTGCTCTAACTCGGGCTTGTGACTTCCATTTGACAGAAGGGTGCCTAAAAGTTAGGTGCCGCACTGCTCAGCCAAAGTTCCTTTTGGGAATCTAGCCCCTGGAGATGTTTTGGAAAGATGAAAGAGCAAAATTCTTGTCCCAGCTTCCCAGGAATCTGTGTGTGATTTACCCAGTAATGTTGTCTGCAGTGTGTTAACTTGTTATAACAACTGTCTGTTAGGAAATGGATGGAGGTTACCAGTTTACTTTTCATCTGCTTTGAAGAGTCTTCGGGATATGCAACACAAGGAAACAGACTAGAAGTAACATCTTTTTAGTATCAAATTATTTGCTAATAATATTTAAATATTGCAAGATCCAAGGACTTTGGCCTAAATGAAAAAAAATATATTGCATAGGAATGAGAAATTCCTAAACTTGATTCTAGTTGTCTCCTGGGAACTTACCATTTTTAATACACAGCATTATCTATGTCCTTGAGTTAAGACATTAGGGCTAAGAGATTCAAATGAACCTAGAGATCACTGAAATTCAATGGGATTTGGGTGCCTAAATTTCTGGCTCCTTTGAAAATGCCAACCTAGTCATACACAGTTAACACAAATTTTGCTAACAAATTAAATATCAGTTGTGTTAGGGGAAGATAGAAGCTCCAAAATATGGTCTAAATTGGAAGCAAGCGAGGTTGTTACTGAAAATATAAAAAACTATGTCAAGTGATTAAAAAAATCATGATTCATCGCACTGTTAAACAATAATAGAATACCATTTATTTAAATATTTTTGGATGTTTTTTACATTTTCAAATATATTGATTTCAATTACAACACAGAATACAAAGTGTACAGTACTCACTTTATATTTTTTATTACAAGTATTTGCAGTGTAAAAAACAAAAGAAATAGTATTTTTCAGTTTACGTAATACAAGTACTATAGTCTCTTTATCATGAAAGTTGAACTTACAAATGTAGAATTGTATACAGAAATAACTGCATTAAAAATGAAACAATGTAAAATTTTAGAGCCTGCAAGTCCACTCAGTCCTACTTCTTGTTTAGCCAATCGCTCAGACAAACAAGTTTGTTTACATTTTCAGGTGATAATGTTGCCTTCTTCTTGTTTACAATGTCACATGGTACCTTCTTTGCATTTTCTGAAATCTGCCGTGAAAGTGTTCGTAAAATGAACATGTGCTGGGTCATCATCCGAGACGTCTATAATATGAAATATATGGCAGAATGTGGGTAAAACAGAACAGGAGACATACAGTTCTCCCCCAAGGAGTTCAGTCACAAATTTAATTACTGCATTTTTTTTTTAATGAGCATGGAAGCATGTCCTCTGGAATGGTGGCCAGAGCATGAAGGGGCATATGAATGTTTAGCATATCTGGCACGTAAATACGGCTACAAAAGTGCCATGCAAATGCCTGTTCTCACTTTCAGGTGACATTGTAAATAAAAAGAGGGCAGCATTATCTCCTGTAAATGTAAACAAACTTGTTTGTCTTAGTGATTGGATGAACAAGTAGCAGCACCATGTGGACTTTTAGGTTCTGAAGCTTTATATTGTTTTGTTTTTGAGTGCAGTTATGTAACAAAAAATTATACATTTGTAAGTTGCAGTTTCATGACAGAGATAGCACTAGAGTACTTGTATGAGGTGAATTGAAAAATACTAATTTTTTATCATTTTTACAGTGCAAATATTTGTAATAAAAATTATATACACTGATTTCAATTACACTATATGTGAAAATATAGAAAAACATCAAAAATATTTAATACATTTCAAATGGTATTCTCTTAGTGCAATTAAAACGGCAATTAATTGTGATTAATTTTTTTAATGATTGATTTTTTTTAGCTAATCACATGAGTTAACTGCGATTAATTGGCAACTCTAATAAAAACACAAGTCTGGGATGTATTGCTTTATAAGGCAGCAAGTCTAGAGCTCAGAGCAGGGGACTGGAAATCATTTTTTTATGATTGCCACTGACTCTGTGATCCTGAGCAATTCACTCACCTGTCTATGCCTCACTTTTCCCATCTGTGATATGAGGCTTATACAGTTTAGTCATCTGTGTAAAGGGTTTTGAATTCCTAAGGTGCAATGAGTAAGTGTTATTATCTCTTTCAGAATATGTCCAGAAATGAAGACACCTATGTGGAGTCCGGAACATCACTTTCCTGACAAGTTTCTTTGTGGCCTGATTGTCACAGCCAGTCTTTTCCTTCTCTCAGGTATAGTTATTTCTAATCTGCGAACACTTGACTCTGAGCTGATGCCCCCTGAGCTGGCTGGTGCACGAGGGCTTGGGAGGAGGGCGTGAAGAACCTTTACTACTCATACCTTACCCCTGTCAACTGGGCAGAATACCCCTCACACCCAAGGGGAGAGAGGTAATTGGCCAGTCACCCTGCCCCTGCTGGCTCCTGGCATATGCTGCAGTCAACAGCAAGTGCTAGTCAGTAGGTGGACATGAGTTTGGCAAATTGAGTTTGGCAGCACTTCCCACCCTTAGGGATCCTGCCTGATACCAGCTGGATGTATCTGCCAGCGTCCTGGTTCTTATTTGCTATGTTGGCTGCTTCCACCTAGGGCAGGATCTAGCCCCTGCTGCCATATGTTGTGCAAAAACTGCATCTGCAGAGCTGTTTCTCACCACGACGATGTTAGTAAGTGGTTTGTGCCTAGGTGTGAATGCACTTTCCTCTTGCGCTGGCAGCCTTACTCCTACATATTTTTCTCAAAGCTTTCCTCTCTTCCTTCTACTCAAAACTATGAGCGGTTAGGCTTCCTTGGCCATTCTTACCTTCACAGCCTTCTTCCCTCTTCCCTCATGGCCAACCTCTCAGCTGTGGTAAGGGCACACTTTCACCCACGCAGCTGGGCCAAGCACTCCTGGGCCGCAGCTGAAAATCAGTGACGCTATTTTGCACATCATAAGGTTAAGAAAAACCAACTGCCAGGATATTTTAGTAATCCTTGTTTGCAGCTAGCACATCATCCTGCCATCAGTGCACTTCCCACACACCGTGATGATAATTTGGGGCAACACCGAGCTGGAAGTAAATGCCTGTTTTTGACTCATCCATAGCTATTACCCACACTTAGGAGGTAAAGTGCCTGCTTGTTTGTTTGTTTTTCTGTGAGGTTTCCTTTTCCTTCCACGCTTGAAGGGCTAACATTTTCCCAGGGTCATTTTACTCATCAAAAAGGGAGATCATGTATTTGATTTGCTAGCTTGATCATGTTCAAGGAAAAGCCAAAAGCTAATGTCTGTACTGAATTGCCTTGAAATAACTCAGGCATTGAATCAGTTACTATCTGTTCTGTTTCATAAACACACCAGACCCCAGGTCATCCACTCCTGGATATGATATCTGCATAATAATTGTCTCCAGGCCATTTTTGCTTATTTCATTTTCACATTATAGCCTCAAGAATAATTCCAGGGGCAATGATAATTCAAGATTTAAAAATTCATCCTACTTATATAATTCAGCTGGAACAATTATCAACACCAAACCACTTCCTACTCCACAAAAACTGAGCTACTTATTCCCAGTAATATCACCTCTGAAAACACAGGGTTGGTAACCATCTGGACCTCACCCTTGTGAAGAAATGTGGATCCATCTCTCTGACCACACTACAAGTTCCTTCAGTATAACTTAGGACTTGTCCTCACTAGCGGGGGGGGAGGGGATCAATGGCAGATACGCAACTTCAGCTACGTGAATCACGTTGCTGAAGTTTGCGTATCTGCCGCCGATTTATCTCCCGTTCCCACGGCGGCGGCAGTTGGTGACGCGCTCCCCCATTGACTCCAGCTTGCGCCTCTCGGCACGCTGGACTTCCAGAGTCGATGGGGGAGCTGCGGGCGATCGATTTATCGCGTCTTAACGAGACACGATAGATCGATCGCCAGAAGATCGATCCCAGACCGCGGTAGTGAAGACGAGCACTTAATGTCGCTCAGAGGTCTGAATAATCCACACCCATGAGCAACGTCAATTATACCGACCTAAGCACCAGGGAGTGTAGACATCGCTATGTTGGAGGGAGAGCTTCTCACCTGGATATAGCTACTGCCTCTCACGGAGGCAGAAGTTATTAAGCCTAAGGAAGAGCTTTTGCCTGTTGGCATAGAGTGTCTCCATCACAAGCAGTGCAGCTGTGCCACTATAAGTGCTGTAGTGTAGATGTAGCCTCAATTGCAGCTGACTGTGTTCTTCACAGCAGGGCAGAGATGGATGTATGCCACCTTCACCCACACTCCTGTTCCAGTCTCAGAACTGGTCAAAGATCAGAGTAACACCAGATGCATTTTAGAGCAGTCTGAGGGCTGCTGTAAGTTATGGTTGGCTGCAGTAGCTCCTAAGGGGTTGTTCTATGATCTGGAGATTACTTGAGCACAGTAGTGTCCTGGCCACCCTCAAAGGAAGGCTGCAGAGGTCAGATTAGATTATCATGATGGTTCTTCTGCCCTTAAAGTCTAAGAGTTCTGCCAACCTAATGCCATGCAGGGGGTACCCTAGAGTGGGGGAATTCCAGGAAGCTGAATTCAGAGCCCTTTTATAACTATGCAAAGGATGACCAAGATCTGTGCTGTGCTCTCTTGCGCTGTTTGAGGATTGAATTCATTCTACTTGGTCTGAAAATGATGATCTCTGTCTGTCTGTCCTTTTCTGTTATGACTCCACTATAGACCTTATTCTGCAGTTCTAACAGGTGAAATGCCCACTGACTTCATGCCCAGAAGTATGTTCATGGGGATTCTCACAGCTGGGTTGGGCTCTGTGTTGTAAACCAACCAATTTAGATACAAGGGCCCAGATTTTCCTTTGCCTTGAGTCTTATTTACTCATTTACACCTCAGCCCAATGGGTGTAAAATACTGCCTTTCTGTTTTCTGTTTTCAACTCCCATACACCCTTACTCACAGGTGTCAATGGTGACACCACATGCAAGCCAACAGGCCTGGTTCTAATCTGGACTGGTGTAGGTCAGAAGTAACTCAATTTAAACCAGTAGCATTGCACTGGTGTAAATGAGATCAGGACCTGCATACTAGAACATGAGGTTGGTACAATGACCTGAACTTTATAATTCAGGGACCCTCACACATTAGTTATCAGCCCAAACTGTGATAATGTATCATAGAAAGTACTTTATTGACACTGTGGGAGAAAGAGGCTTTGGTAGAAAAGCAATGCTTCAGTTTTAATTGGCCACAGAGAGTTAGACTATAAATCAGTCAGTGCTTCTGATTTGAAGCATATGTAGCAGATGGAGGAAGTGCCTCCTGGTTTCACAAGTTCATGACGTGTGTAACCTTTATTCAAAGTGCAAACAATCACTTGAGATTTACAGGTCTGGTTTGACTCTGGGGATTTACAATGCCTGCTGTGTATGGCTAGCAATCAAGGTTTGGTGTAAATGATGTCACTAGAGAAAGGGGTTGGAGAAAACATTGAGATATGGTAATAAAGGCTTCAGCCCCATGGCAGTTCTCTCCTAAAAGGAATAAATCTTTCATTAATGAAACCCATGTAAATGTGTTAGGATGATAGTAAGGCAAACCTGTAAATCACCACTCCACGGACAGCCTGACTTATACTTTGGAGCTAAATAAGCCTTGTTGTCCCTATGTCTTGCCACATACATGGGTCCAAATTATCTGCTGGTGTTAATGGGCCAAATGGAGCAGTGATCATTTACACCAGTAGAGAATTTGGCTCATGGCCTATCTCAGGTGAGGACAGAAAACTGGAAGCTTCTATTGTGTCATTTACTGGTGTTCTATGTTCTGCGGGGCTTTGTATAGAACAAAGACTTCAGTTTTGCAGCCTAACTTAATTCTCTAATGGCAGCAGCCACCTTAACTCTGGGATCTTGGAAGGGAAACAGAGAGTTTTATTGCTGGACTGCAGCTGATGTGTTCTTTTTCCATTAGCGGTTATTTAGGTTCTAAACAGATCATAAAGACAAAAGAAGCAACAAAATATTTCTGCCCTTCTTCCTAACCAACTTCATAGTATTTAATGACTATTCAGGTGCTGGGAACAGCTAGCAGCAGCAAGCACCCACACTGGGAAATGACTTCATCTTTAGGAGTGTAGCTCTAGGAAAGGGTCCTGTGACACCTTAAAGACTAACTAAAGTATTGAAGCATAAGCTTCAATCCAACGAAGTGGGTATTAGCCCACGAAAGCTTATGCTTCAATACTTTAGTTAGTCTTTAAGGTGCCACAGGACTCTCTTACCTCTGCTATTCCAGACTAACACGGCTACCTCTCTGATTTTTAGCTCTAGGAAGTTATGGCAGAGTATGAATGCCTCTTGTTTCTAGCATAGCTGAAGAGGGGTTCTCTGCATTGTGCTGGCAGCCAAGGCTTCTCTGGTGCAAAGAGCTGTCAGGGAAGTGCCCAGGTTTGCACCCATGACTGAATTGCAGTGAACATTACATGCTTTCCTAGGTTTGTGTAGGACTGGGGATTTTAATGTATACACATTCGGGAAAGGTTATAGCAAGGTTAGGACTCCAGTGGGACTATTTGTTTGCTACTCTGATTAAAGGTTGCAAAATGAGGAACTTTCTGACCCAGGGCTGGGCAGGTAGGTTGTTTCAGACATGCTGACAATACTGCAACACTAGGGTGAAGGCGATAAGGGCAGCATGTGCTAACAAGTGTAAAAAAAAAATTAGAAAGAAAATTATTCCAACTTTTCTGAATACTCCCAAAGGGCCCAATCCTATTATTATCACTTGCATGAATGTAGCCATGGGAATCAAGGATATAAGGCCCTCACTCTCAGTTCTCCATTCTGTAATGGCTCCTTTGCACCTCTCTGATGGTGCAAAGGGAATGGGCGCCATGAGACCTGGCCAGCCATTAGTTCCCGTTGTGTAGCGGAGACCTCCTCTAGTACAGAGCTGGCTTAGCAGGGCAAAAGGGCCAGTGCGGAATGGAGAATGAGGCCCGTGTGGCCAAATTCTGCCCTCACATGCATCCATGGGGTCTCATGGAAATGTGTGTGTGGTCTGAATTCCAAACCCAGATCCAAATTTTGCCAATAGCTCCTATATTCAGAGTAGGCTGAAGCAAGACCTCTGATACAAACACCTGCACTCAGTGGTGGGTCATTTTGAAATCCAGAGCTGAATTCTGTGCCCATTTCAATGTAACAAACTTGAAAATCCCTGGCTTTTCTTTGTTTAATCAGACCCACATAGGCTCCCTCTGTCAGTGGTGTAGGAGGCCTCAGCTCTGCATTTCAAAGAGAGACGGAGCCAGAAATAGAATAAACCTTTAATTTTTTGATCATCTTGTGATATTGCTCAAGAGAGTGATTTAGAAACCAGCTGTCATATGATGGACACAATCCATTTACATGCAGCAATTATCCTAATAGAAAAGTACCTGAATGAGGTCATGTTGCAGCTTTCTCTGAAAAGTGAGATTTTTCTTCTTCTTTTTCACCCCTCCCCTCATTTTTACAGAAACAAATTTCCTGAAAGGAAAAAAACTGGATTTATTTGGAAGGAATAATAAGTATGTATCCTTGGCCAACAACAGAATCCCCTCACTATGCCAATTCACTGTGTGCATTGACCTAAACAGAACCACAAATGTCAGTTCTTGGACAGCATTTTCATACCATACAAACAACAGCAACTCCACTGACATAAACGATCTCGAGCTCGGACTCTGCGGTGAAAACAAACATCTAAGACTGTATCTTTTTGGCACACAGATAGACATTGAGCTTGATTTAACTCTTTTTATATGGCACAGTGTGTGCTGCATATGGGACGGTAATCAGAGACTGCTGCAAGTCTACCACAATGGCAACCTAGTGTCTGATAAAGTGATTAATGGAACCATGTGCCTGGAACCAGCTGGGAGCTTGGTGCTAGGGCATTTGCACAAAACCCAGAATGGCTACATCGTTTGGGGCAGCAGCAGCTTCATTGGAAGCTTGTACTACTTTCAACTGTGGGACACAATAAGAGAGCAGAGTGAGTTAAAGGAGTGTTCCCCAGGAAATATCGTCAGCTGGAGGGAGGATTATTGGCACTTTGAGAACATAGTTCCAATCGCTGACCCTCATCTACGCTGCGGTGAGTAGTGTGCAATCTTTTTTTTCTCCCTGAGGATATAGGTGGTGATAAAAACAGGGCATATGTAGCATGAAACATAGAAATCTCCTGGAAATGGCATTCTGCCATTGCACAGCCATATATAATGACAAAGAAGTAAAATCTACAAGCTTCACAGCTTTCAGCTGTTACACTGTCTGAAGCCAAGAATGCTACAGTGCTGTACACAGACACTTTGAAAATAACTGAATTTAGTTACACTATAAGTTGTAATTCCTTCAGAGCTTAATGTTGGACCCTTGCATGACCACTAGACAAACACGGTTTGCTTTTTCACTTGCATTTACGAATAACAACTCCTATGTAATGTACTGATGCTAAGTTTCATGGCTATCCAGGTTCAGACAATCAAACCAAACCACAGAAACAACCTGGGCCAGATTCTGTCCTCCATTAGGGCCCATCAACACCAAACTGCTGCTGGTGCAGAGCAACTTGATTGCTGGCATAACTGGCCACAGGAGTATCATCCCAGCATACAAGCATCCTCCAGTGGCACAGAGCTGAAGAGGCTCCTATGCCAATCTTTCTCCCCGAGGGTGCCCTAGGGGGTGTGGTTGGGGAAAAATTGGTGTAGCCAGGCCTTCCTGGCATCCTGACTATTCCTGTCAGGTGTAACAGCTCCAGATAGCTGCCAGTGATCCCTGATTCCTAGCACAATTTAGAGCAACCCCAAGGCTGCTGTAAATTGTGCTGAGGGATTGACCCGGTGTACAGCTGGCCAAGCACTGAGGGAGTAAAAGGAGTTCAAAGACACTTCCGGATCCTCGCAGTCTGAGTTGTGCTGAGTACCCTAGGCAACAGCTCAGGAGCTGAGCCCTTGTGATGATACAGTCAAAAGTGACTGACAAATTCTCAGGCAACATAACCCCTTTGACTTGAATAGAGTTAGGCCAGCAGTGAAGGTGACCCATCATGTCCTAACAGGTCCAGTGACATGTTCCCACATGACATGGAGCACCCCAAAACACTTTCCCTTTTAACCTGTGATAAATGCTATATCCTAGGAGTGTGTGTGCTAGCAAAAGGGGAGGGATGAGAAGTGGGGACTAAACTCAATCTATACAGTATTGCAGACTATTGATTTATATTGTCTTGTTGGCACGTACATATTACAATTCCTTGAGATATTTTGAAACGCTTTCTTCTAACCAGATGGGAAGGCAACATCATAACTGGAATGTTAAAACCAATAGTTATAATTCATTTAAATGATCATGTGGGCCTTCAATTCGAGTGACATACTGGAGGGCTCATGCTGCTAGTACTAAAACATCATTGAAATTTCTAAACATTATAGATGACAATTTCCTAACTCAAAAAGTGTTGTAGCCAACATGGGGGAATTCTTTATTCAACCTGGTCCTAGCTGATAGAGGAACTGATCAGAGAACTAAAATTAATGTTTGCTAAAGTACAAGTGATCATACTTCGTCACACTTATAATGTGCAAGCAGAATAAAGTCCAGACTGGTAATATGTGTTCTTGGTGTTTTAAGACAGCCAGTTTCACAAAGCTGAAAACAACTGAGCCAAGTCATCTGGGAGGAATAATTTAATCAGAAAAATTTGAATGATAATTGGCAGTCTTTTACAAACACCTAATTAGATACTGAAAAATGCACAATCAAGGAACATGTTACCGGTTAAGAAATCTATAGCAGGCAGAGTTAAGGAAAAGAAGAGTTTTTAAAAATATATCAGGGGAAAAAAGCATCCTAAAATGGTATTGGTCCATTACTAGGTGGAAATGGTAGAATTAGCAATAATAATACAGAAAAGGCAGAACTATTCTTATTTCTGTTCCATATTTATGGAAAAAACAGATGATAATGTCATATAGTGATGAGACATTATTTCCATTCCACTAATATCTCAGGAGGACATTAAAAGAAGCCACTAAAGTTAGACATTTTAAAAACATCAGGTCCGGATAACCTCCATCCAAGAGTTTTAAAAGAACTAGCATAGGAACTCACTGGACCATAAAAGGTGATTTTTAGTAAGCCTTGAAGAACTGGGGAAATTTCAGAAGACTGGAAGAGAGCTAATAATCTGACTTCAGTGACAGCTGAGAGTGCTTAGCCCTTCTGCAAATCAGACACCAGGGTATCAAGCTGGGCACTCAAAAAATGAGGAACACACAATTAATAACCCTCTGTGATAGTTTTGGTTTAAGTGACTTGCCCAGCATTACATAAGAACTCTGGGCAAGGAGGCTATCCCTACAGAGAGACAGGGATGGACTCCACTTCTCCAGGGCAACATTCAACTGCATTAACCTTGAGAACAACCTCTCTTCCACCAGTCTTCTGTCTCCCTCACTACATACCTTCCAGCTTCTGCAACAAATGAATCAGGGTGTCTATAGACAACAGCCTCGTTTAGTATACAACCCTGATTCACCCCAGAACAAGTCCTGTGCACTCAATGAGGGAGGGGTCCTATGTAGGCTGACCATATTTCCTTTAGACAAAAACGGGACATTGGGATGGCAAAAACGGGACAGGGTGTGGGGGGGCATGGCCCCACCTGGGCCCCCCAGTGCCGGGCGGGGAGGAGGCAGAGGGGGGTCGGGGGGATGGATGGAGGAATAAGCAGAACAGGGATGGGGGATGAAGAGGATGGAGGGAGAGAGAGAAGGGGGGATGAGGGATGAAGATGATGGAGGGGACAGAGGGAGAGAAGGCACGAAGGTGAGAAGGGAGAGGATGGATGGATGAGAGAAGAGATGGGGGTAGGGAGTGGAGCTGTCCGGAGCCGCAGCCGGGGGGCCGAGCGTGCCGGCGGCGGCGGCAGGGGGGGGGGCAGCGGACGTTTTATGACTCATAATCACCTAACTGAATTTATGTGATTATGAGTCATAAAACCCGGCCGGCAGCTCCCCCGCCGGCGCGCTCGGCCCCCGGCTGCGGCTCCGGACAGCTCCGATCCGCCGTCGGCTTCAGCCCGCCGCCCGCTGCCGCCTCCTCCTCTCTATGCCTCCTTCCCTCCTTCTCTCCATCCCTCCCTTCTCTCCATCCCCCTTCTCCATCCCTCCCTTCCTCCCTGCTCTCTCCCTCCGTCCACTACCTCCTCTCCCTACCTAAGGACTAGTATCAGATGTCAAAGTCTCCGATGAGCGCAGTTTGCTCATCGGAGATTTTGACATCTGATACTTGTCCTTAGGTAGCAAGATTCTTCACCTAAGATCTTGGGAGTCCTGCACCTGCCCCAAAAACGGGACAAAATTGATATTTTTGACAAAAAGATGGGACGGTTCAAAAACATGAAAAAAACGGGACTGTCTCGTTCAAAACGGGACGTATGGTCAGCTTAGTCCTATGGGAAAACTAGTACATGATCTTCTAATAAGACTCTACCACAGGGGTCGGCAGCCTTTCAGAAGTGGTGTGCCAAGTCTTCATTTATTCACTCTAATTTAAGGTTTTGTGTGCCAGTCATACATTTTAACATTTTTAGAAGGTCTCTTTCTATAAGTCTATAATATAGAACTAAACTATTGTATGTAAAGTAAGTAAGGTTTTTTAAATGTTTAAGAAGCTTAATTTAAAATTAAATTAAAATGCAGAGCCCCACAGACTGGTGGCCAGGACCCAGGCAGTGTGAGTGCCACTTAAAATCAGCTCGTGTGCCACCTTCGGCACCCTTGCCATAGGTTCCCTTCCTCTGCTGTACTGTAATGCACCAGGGAGCCAAATTAAGGCAACTTTAATCTTGACATTTCCTAACTTTTGAATGCTTGACTCTGCATCTTTATTACTGTTGTTTTAAGAGTTTGATTTGGGGGAGAGGATGTTTTCTAGAGTTTTTTAAAAAAAGCAAACTGAAAAATCATAAACAGAAATTCCATCATGTGGCATCATACTGACACCCACAAGTCATCAGCAGGGCTGGAACCTCTAGATCCACCATACAGACCCATCACTTGAGCTAAGAGAGTAACTTATAGCAGTAGTAGGTTGTCATCCTCTATGTGGACCAGCACTCGACGGGGATGAGATACACACTTTGCCAGTGGGATACATGGCTATCTGCTAGCAGCTGAAAAATGGTGAGTTTCATTCCAGACTCCAGTGAGAAGTGGTCTGTAGTGGGCAAAGACTTGTCTTCCCATTTCCCCCAAACTTGACCCCATCTGCCCCATCTCCTCCAGGCTGTTCTTGTCCCAGTCCTCAGGCTTCTCATCCCAGTACCAGTCGCGTTGCCCAGCCAGTCCTAGTTTCCCACTCTGGGCTCAGTGCCCAAATCCAAATCTCCTTCCTGACTCCTACTCTGTCCCCCATGCCACATACAGTCACAGGCTCCCTTTCCAGCCAGTCCCAATTGTTCCCTCCCTGGGCTCTTCATCCAATCTCAATCTCCCCCCGTCTTCCATTTGGCTCCTTGCCCCAGTCTCTGCCCAGCCACTCGCTGTTCTCCCTCGCCCATATACCTAGCTCCTTAACAAATCTCTCTCTTCTAGTCCGTTCACCCCACCCCTGGCTCCTAGTCCCAGACTCTTTGTCCAGCCCTCCTCTACTCTGCCTGGGTGCCAGCTGCAGGGTCATTGAGAGCACATGACAGAAGGGGTCTCAGTTCTGGTATCTGGCCCCACTTATCCCATAGCAGCTGGCAGCAGCAACCACAGGGAAAGTTAATCTGAGTTTCCCTAGTTCTGGGCTGGAGCATGTTCAGAACTCTATGGGGTCAGTACATGTGGAATCTGTTCAGCGCTAAGAGCTGTGAGGGGATGGAGCATGCTCACTGAGGATAAAATCTTCAGGGGATTTAGTAGCAAAAATCTAAGTCTCCACTAAGCATCTACCAACTGTGATTTTTTCAAAGGTTTATAACTTGGCCATATTTGGTCAGATTTTCACAACAAGGGCAAAAGGCACATTCCTGACACCAGGGTGACCTCCCTACCTAATTTCAAGGCCCCGCTCTAAAGTATGGGGATGCTAGATTTATTCCAAGAAAATGTCATCAGAATTTTCCAACATGGGTAAAACAAGGTACTTTCCCCCAGCCTCCTTCTTGGAAATGGCTGAACTGTTTTTGGCTGAAATTTTCTAATAAAATTCAGCCTGAGACAGACACCTGACGTCAAAGATTTCAGATCAAACATTTAAAGTCTGGCAAAGTTATAAGCAACTGAAACCAGAGTTTTATATGGGCAGTGTCAAGTAATCTTAATAAGAGGCAGTGCTACTAGCCCCACCTATAATGTTAGGAAGTTCAGAATATTGGGTAAATGTTTAGTTAGATTAGAGTAAAGGCTATGGAACCCTGTTTTGCTCAAAGACTAAGACGATAGTTTTGTAAACCTACTTACAGGAGGGCTGTAAAGTTTAATTATGTTTGAAAGCCTTGTGTCAAATCTTGGATATATTTTATAGAAACATTTGCATACACTATAGATTTCTTCCTTTACTTTTTATTATCATTTTAACAACTGAAATTTCTGAGCAATCTCTTGTACTTAGAGACACTAAATAGAAACAAACAAACAAAAAGGCCCACTTAAGATAGCAATGGGTGTTATAAATATATGTGTTACGATTTATGTGCCATTTGTCAGAATTACAAAGTTTCAATGAGCACTAATTTTTATGCGTTATTTATAGTGGCTCTGTGAGAATGTTTGTAGCACTGGTATCACTGGATTTTATTTATTTGAATATTGGGGACAAATGACCACCATCTTAAGTGGCCTTTCTGTGAGTCTTAAAAGAACTGTTTTCAGGACTGACTCCACCATGTTAGCCAATCCCAATTCTCTGATATGGTTGCCCCACTCCTGGAAGTAGCCCCTTCCAATAGGCTATGCAGGACATATGCACCGGGGGGCAAATTAAGGTTGAAGAAGTAACCATAATTCTGGAATTTCCTAACTTTTAAAGACCTGACTTTGCAACCTAATATATTCTTTTAACATAGGACATTGCACACAAAATCTAGTTTTTTTTTAAAACCAACTGAATCTCCCCCCTCCCCCCGAACTCCCATCATGTGGCATTATACTGGTGTCCAACATGGTTCATTAGTAAGCCGAAATCTTAAAATCTAGCACAAACAAAAACAGTGAACAAAATCATGGGGGAATTTAGCTGCTAAAATCTAAGAACTCTCTACTGAAGATGGGCGAATTACAATTTTCCCAAGGTTTATAACTTGGTCAAAATTTGTCTGGAGTTTCACAGGGAGGGCAAAAGGCACATTCCTGGACCCAGGGTGATCTTGCTGCTAAATTTCAAGTCCCTGGTCTAAAGCACAGGGATGGTCTCTGTATCAAGGAAAAGAAGAGGTTACCAGATTATTATTTTTTAAAAACATGGGCAAAACAACATATTTTTCTCTAACCTCATTCTTGAAAACAGCTGAGCCATTTTGGCTGAAATTTTCCAAAAATAAATAAAAGTCAGCCTGAGCCAGATACCCAGCATGGAAAATGTCAGCCCAAACAGTTAAACTCTGGCAAAGTTATAAGCAACTGAAAAGAAGTGCCTAACCGATTTCAATAGGAGCAAGAGCAGAGTCTTTAATATTAATTTAAAAGACTCTCATGGTAATGACCATGGACTGTGATACATAAAACATACTGGATATTACAATTCACATGCTCACTTATTTGCTGGTCTAATTTGTACAGTTCTTTTATTGGAATTATGCATATTTTGGAAAATGCCAAAGAGAATGCCATTTGCTAAAGCACCAAATTCAAACCTCATGATTTGGATATTATAATTTCAGTAGTATGGTATTTTTCTAGCTGCAGATCACATCTCATCTCTCCTCAACCCTCATTTTATGAGCAGAATTTTTTGCAGGTTAATCAAAACAACTGATGTTATGGGATGCAAGTGTCTAGTCCTACATCTGTGAAACAGTAACTCTCGCTAACATGTGATTTTCTTCTTCAGGTGATAATGAGGAAGAGGGATTTGAATATATTAAATTGTAATTATGCTTGATTTGTCATTATCTAAATGAAAAAATGCAGCACGAGATACTTCTCTAATTAGAGTGGGTTTGATTTTTGTTTAGTAATTTGTATATCTTTTTTGTCCCAACCCCCAGACTTTGCTGGATCATTATACCTGACCCCCATTGACCTCCTACATAGCCCCAAGGAAACACTGTTTGAAATATGACACCATAAACACTGGAAACCCAAATGTAATCTACAGCAATTAAGCTCTGGTCATAAACTTCCATTATTTGGAGAAGAATCAGTAGCATATGTGTCAGCTATAAAGACAAATTAAAACCCAGACTCTGCTCAAAGCACAATCAATTTAGTTTAGTGCTTGATAAATCTTATTCAAAAAGCACTTTTGTGTTTCTACAAACTAGTTGGGAGAAAAAGCAAAATGAAAAAATAAAAATTTATTCTAAGAGGACCTGGTAGGGTGACATTTCACTTTTATGGTTTCTCATTACTTTCCCTAAATCACAGTAATAAGCAGGAGTGGATTAAGGCTAAATGGGACCAAGGTCACGATAACTTAGCTAAAATGTTGTGGTCTGTCTGAAAATTCAAATCCATGGCCCCTTATTAATAGACTCCAAGGCCAGAAGGGACCATCATCTAGTATCCTGTATAACACAGGCCATAGAACTACCCCAAAATACTTCCTAGAACAGATCTTTTAGAAAAGCATCTAGTCTTGATTTTAAAATGGTCAGTGGTAGAGAATTCACCATGACCCTTGGAAAATTGTTCTAATGATTGATTACTCTCTGTTATAAATTTATGCCTTATTTCCAGTGTGCTTTATCTAGCTTCAACCTCCAACTACTGGATCTTGTTATAACTTTCTCTTCTTGAAGAGCCCGTTATTAAATATTTGTTCCCCATGTACAGTACTTTTAGCCTATAATCAACCACCCCTTAACCTTCTCTTTGTTAAACTAAACAGATTGAGCACCTTGAGTATCACTTTAAGGCATGTTTACTAATCCTTTAATCATTCTCTTTGAATGGCTCTTTGAATCCTCTCCAATTTAACAACATCCTTCTTGAACTGTGGGCACCAGAACTGGACACAATATTCCAGTAGTGCCAAATACAGAGGTAAAATAACCTCTCTACTGCTACACAATGTTCCCACTTTACACACCCCAGGATCGCATTTGTCTTTTTGGCCACAGCATCCCACTGGAGCTCATGTTTAGCTGATTATCCACCATGACCTCAATTTTTTTCCGGTCAGTGTGTCCCAGGATAGAGTCCCCAATTGCGCAAGTATGGGCTATATTCTTTGTTTCTAGATGTTATACATTTAGGCGAATTAAAGTGCATAGTTTGCTTGCACCCAGTTTACCTTCTTCTGTTCCTTCTCTCTCAGAGAGCAAGTTGTCCTCTTTGCCCTGACAGGTGCAGGCACGGTTACTGGGGGCAGATGATGGGTGTCTAGTCCTCCTCACTTTATTAGCCTATAGATATGACTGCAGCACTCATGTGTGTTCACTCCTGGTTCCCTCTTCCACTTTATGCATATGGTTGCACCTTTATAAACACACTCATCCTCCCTGCTTTGGGTGCATGCCTTGATATGGCCCTCCTAGGGCTTGAACCTGCACCTTTTGTGCAGCATCCATCTTATGTTTATTCCATGATTCATTGCTGTGTCAGGCCCTCTGAGAGTATTAAGCCAAGCTTCCATGGACTTGGAGCATAAGTTAAGGGGTGGGGGGGAAGCTATGGGAACCCCCTTGTGAAATTTCAATGTAAGGCTCTTTGGTTTGCCAGTTGCTGTTTAGAGCATAGACCCAAACTCACAAATCTCTGAAATATTAAAACAAAAAATCCTTGGTGAATGTGGATTCTGTTTTGCAGAGCAAAAAGCTTTTCCTATGAGATGTCATTCTTATTGTACTCCCTGGAGTTACGGTGTTGAATAATGTCTCTGGCAGGAGCCATTTGACTCCTGTGTATGTTTTACAAGCCACAGGATTATAAGGGAGAAATATAGTTAGACAAAATTTTTCTTCCATTACTGCAATCAACATGAAACCAGAGACAGAGGTTTGTATTAGCAAGATGTGGATTTCAGAGAGCGCAGGTTTATTTTAGGACTACAATATAGCTAAGAACATCTAGATTTCACATCCCCTTGTGGTACTGGGGGATGTGTTTTCCACTGCCTTGTTTTGTCTTGCCACTGTAGAGAAAAAAAGCACAGCACTTTCCCTTAGGGTTCCTCTACTTATGTTATTTTTCTGGTTTCTCATCCCCATGCTGTATGTGTCAAACACATTTATAGAAAGGTTTAAGCATGCCCTCTGGTCAAAGGCCTGTATACTGAGCTTCTAGGTTTGGGGTTGTCTTGTAGTTGGTTGATTCAAGACTGAGGAGTGAGGATATGACAATTTGTTCCCAATAGCTGAGCAGCAAATAATTCTTTGGTCACTCAAGTTACTGTCCTACTGCAGTCTGCTGGAAGAAAGTAACCTGGAGTCAAGGGAGAAAATAGAAGTAGAGCAAATTTCATTCCAGAAGTGCACTAGCCCCTCTGAAGCAAGAGCTCCGAATAAACAAAAGCAACCCCTCAAAGCACATGCCTCACTATACCACAATATTATGATCCATCAAGAACTATGTGAAAAGGTGTCTCGTTTTTTTATTGCTTCCTGGGAGCAGCAACAAGAAGTCAGTCTCTTGGTTAGGGGTTTGGTTACATGAGCAATATTCTACTGACTCCCCTGACATCTGATAATGCCAGAAACAAGGATGTGGACTGACTGCTGGACTATTCTGTAATACTTGCTCTGCGGTGTACATCATTATGTCTTTCCAACCAACTGACTGGAGGATTGAAATAAGGAGATCCAGTTCTTTGCCAATTCTGAGTGAAGTGGCTCCACTGTTATTACAGACATCTCATTCCTAAAAGTATTGTTTCCCACTTTCAACAATTCTTGGAATTACACTGAAAACATGGACACACTCCCAAGAGGAGTGGCCCTCACACTAGACAAGAACAGGAAGGGGTTAAAGGACTGACTCTCTTGAAGACAGGGGCTGAAGCTGGCCTGTAAAACCTTCCAGTGCTATAGAGGCTGAAGGATATGAAAAGGGAGCAAGGAGACCCCAGAATGGGATTCCTGAAAGAGGGATTTTGAGTCTGAGGCCACGAGGACCCAAGAAACGGCTGATCAGCTTGGAGCATGGAACTCTAGGAGCAACCAAGCTAAGGGAGAAAACTGGAGTTTGGACTTCATGTTGTCCGAGGCTATGTCTACACTTACAATTCCAGTTAGAACACAGACTGAAATCTGTGTTTGCTTCTGACTTGGCTAAACTGAAATGTTAGCTTCCAGGAGGAGACTTTTCTGAATACAAAGTGATAGCTGGCTAAAATGCAGTAGAGAATGTGAAATTCATGGCCTCTGAATGTTTAATGATAACATGGCATAAAGGATTCCCATTATATACGCCTGGGAAGCTTTCATGTTATTTTCCAAATGGAGAGAGCTGAGAATTAGTCAGCTAATTATCCTTGAAATGAATCACCTTGTCAAACCAGATAGGTCTTTGTATTTCATATGCAACTTGCCTCATCGTCAGCCAGACGAGCAAAATGGATCATATAAACTCATATGTTCAACAGAAAATGGCAATGAACTGAATCACTGTAGATGCATTGCATGGTGGTACTGATTATTTTAAAAAATAGCACACTCACAACACTTTTTGCCTTACTGGTGCAATTGCGCTGCTCTGCTTGAACTTTCTAATGCCTCTTTCCGCTCAGAGGAAATTCAGAGACTGGCAGTCTCACTCTGCGTAGGAGTCATTGTGGGGTATGTCTACACCGCAATAAAACATGCACAGCTGAGGTGCAGGGCTATAAACTGGAGTACTGACGTTCAGGCTTGGGCTGGAGCCCGTGAGTACTGAATTTGATGCATGTTGATTGAATGGTTCTGCTTCAGTGACTGTTTCTTCCCTCGAGCTGGTCTTTTGTGAAATCTTATAAATTCCCTCCCGCTCCCTCCTCCCATTTTCTCTAAGGCATAGGCCATGCAGTCTGTGTAGAGTCAAAATTAATCTCTTGCTGAGGTCTGACTTTATTAACAAATAAAATGAACAATAAGGGCTGGTCAACACTGGGAACTTACATCAGCGCCGCACCCCAGAGAGGCGTATCTATGCTGACCTAACCCCCAGTGTAGGCAGTGCTAGGTCAATGGAAGAATTCTTTCGTCAACCTAGCTACCTCTTGGGAAGGTGGATGACCTACATTGATGGGAGCTCTCCCATTGGCGTACGTAATGTCTACACCAGAGCTCACTAGCTGTGCCATGGTGGTATTTTAGGGAGGTAGATCAGTGAGAGGAAAATCCCTCCCGTTGCTGTAGTGTTAGTCCACTCCAACCTAAACCTCCCTTGCTGCAATTTAAGCCCATTGCATCTTGTCCTATCCTCGGAGGTTAAGAACAATTCTTCCTCCTCCTCCTTGTAACAACAAATCTTCTGGTTCACTTCAAAGAAAGTCAGAATCTGCTTATCATCCTGCCATCTGCTACATCTTCATTATCATTCCTCTGTGTTGGTTGGCTCATTGTCATTGCAAATTCTCCTTTCTATAGTGCCAGCCACCATGGTGGTGGTTGGCATGATTGGAGCTTGCCCAGCTGAGGTTTCCAGAGATTAGGCATTGAAGGTGTTATTATTCTGTACCTGCCATGATCACACTAAGAAGTAAGACTCAGATACCATGGTGATGGACGCACAAAGGTATGCAGAGCCATGAAAAAGAAAAGGGCTTACTGCAGCCAGACTAGAAGCCAATTTATCATCCTTTTGCCACAGAAAGTCTGATTTCCAATTTGGTCCGAACTCTGCAACTCCCCATTTCTCTCTTATGTAATCCAGTTATCCCTGGAGTAATCGGCACCACCTGAGCACAAGTATGTTCCTCGGTGTGGTAGTTTTGCAGCAGTCCCCGTAGTAAGAACAGCAATGACCAGTACAACAGAGGACTGAAGTTTAGTCTCTTTTATAGTAGCTTTTCTCTTGCATATTCATTTTGCCTCTATAGATTTTTACATCTTTTATTTATCTTCTCAACAGGCTCAGAGGAAGTATCATCAACAGCTGCTACTACATTATTTCCACCCACATCTACTAATGGTAGCACTCCAAGTATGTGCCTTTCTTGAAACAAAGGCTGTAAATGTTAAAGTGATCATCACTGATAAGTACCTGATTCACGTTACATCCATAGTAACACAGACTTCTAAAAATGTCCATTTATTATCGTTTCATGTAAAAATGCATATGATTCTAGGTAGCGTGCAATGAAAAGTGAAAGACGGCCCTCGTTTTCACTGGTGTGAAATTAGAGTGTAACAGTGGTAAATTGGGCCATATATCTAATATCAATAAATGTTACACAAGCTCAGCATAAAGAGAGACCTTGTTTAACATACAGCACCATCTCCTCAGCTGGTGTAAGTCAGTTTAGATCGATTGAGCACTCTGTCTTCTGAGGTCAGAAGTCTGATTCAGCACTGGATTACTCTAATTTTATGCCAGTCTTATGCTATTTAAATCAATGGAGTGACACAGGCATAGAACTGGATTAGCACAGTACTGAACTATGTCCCGGAAGAGCAAGGAGGACACAACTTAAGCAAATGAGTCTGATATTCCACAGCGCCATTACATGTATGTTATGTAGTCTGTGTTTGGTTACAACATATTGGTGTGTGTGAAAAGCTACCCTGAAATCTTCAATTCCTGTTGGCCTTAAAAAGTAATTCCTAAGTGTTAATTACTTACCTGCAATGACATGAGTTTGTTTTCTACAAGTTATTTTTCCTTAACAAGATTCATTAGTACAAATGGGCTGATCCTGCAAGGTGCTGGTCAGCTCCAGGAGTTGCTTTCAGCTGGGGTTGAAGATGCTCAGCACCTCGCAAGATCAAGTCTAAAACGGGGCACTCCTGGTTGCAGTCAAGAAGTGTCTGCATATGAAGGTTGTTATATTTGGATTGAGATGTATTTTAAAACATTTTGCTTTCATAGTTTCCACTGGAGATACAACAACTGAAGACACGACCATAGCTGTTCCTGGATACACTACTGTACATTATACAACCGAACCTGTCCCTGAGGCAACAGAGATGCCAGAAGCTGAATACTCTACTACAAACGCAACACCTCAAGTACCCGAGACCACATCAATGATTAAACCTGGTGGGACCAAACCTACACTCATATCCTCTTCCACAACGCCAACACCTAGTCCCTCAGTTATTATGCCCGGGACGACCCATCCATTGATCTCTGCTGAGGCCACGGCTTCACCCACATCCTCTTACATAACACCAACACCCAGTACCTCAGTTACTGTGCCTGGGACAACTCATCCATTGATTTCTGCTGAGACCACGGCTTCACCCACATCCTCTTCCACAACTCCAACACCCAGTAACTCAGTTACTGAGCCCGGGACGACTCATCCACTGATCTCTGCTGAGACCCCGGATTCACCCACATCCTCTTCCACAATGCCAACACCCAGTACCTCAGTTACTGTGCCCGGGACGACCCATCCATTGATCTCTGCTGACACCATGGCTTCACCCACATCCTCTTCCACAACACCAGCACCCAGTCCCTCAGTTACTGAGCCCGGGACGACTCATCCACTGATCTCTGCTGAGACCCCGGATTCACCCACATCCTCTTCCACAACGCCAACACCCAGTACCTCAGTTACTGTGCCCGGGACGACCCATCCATTGATCTCTGCTGACATCACGGCCTCACCCACATCCTCTTCCAGAACACCAACACCCAGTCCCTCAGTTACTGAGCCCGGGACGACTCATCCACTGATCTCTGCTGAGACCCCGGATTCACCCACATCCTCTTCCACAACGCCAACACCCAGTACCTCAGTTACTGTGCCCGGGACGACCCATCCATTGATCTCTGCTGACATCACGGCCTCACCCACATCCTCTTCCAGAACACCAACACCCAGTACCTCAGTTACTGTGCCCGGGACGACTCATCCACTGATCTCTGCTGAGACCCCGAATTCACCCACATCCTCTTCCACAACGCCAAGACGCAGTACCTCAGTTACTGAGCCCGGGACGACTCATCCACTGATCTCTGCTGAGACCCCTCTTTCACCCACATCCACTTCCACAACACCAACACTCAGTACCTCAGTTACTGTGCCCGGGACGACTCATCCATTGGTCTCTGCTGGGACCACGACTTCACCCATATCCTCTTCCACAACGCCAACACCCTGTACCTCAGCTACTGTGCCCGGGACGACCCATCCATTGATCTCTGCTGACACCACGGCTTCACCCACATCCTCTTCCAGAACACCAACACCCAGTCCCTCAGTTACTGAGCCCGGGACGACTCATCCACTGATCTCTGCTGAGACCCCGGATTCACCCACATCCTCTTCCAGAACACCAACACCCAGTACCTCAGTTACTGTGCCCGGGACGACCAACCCATTGATCTCTGCTGAGATCACGGCTTCACCCACATCCTCTTCCACAACTCCAACACCCAGTACCTCAGTTACTGAGCCCGGGACGACTCATCCACTGATCTCTGCTGAGACCCCGGATTCACCCACATCCACTTCCACAACACCAACACTCAGTACCTCCGTTACTGTGCCCGGGACAACTCATCCATTGGTCTCTGCTGGGACCACGACTTCACCCATATCCTCTTCCACAACGCCAACACCCTGTACCTCAGCTACTGTGCCCGGGACGACCCATCCATTGATCTCTGCTGACACCACGGCTTCACCCACATCCTCTTCCACAACGCCAACACCCAGTCCCTCAGTTACAGAGCCCGGGACGACTCATCCACTGATCTCTGCTGAGACCCCGGATTCACCCACATCCTCTTCCAGAACACCAACACCCAGTACCTCAGTTACTGTGCCCGGGACGACCAACCCATTGATCTCTGCTGAGACCATGACTTCACCCACATCCTCTTCCACAACGCCAACACCCAATACCTCAGTTAATGTGCCCGGGACGACTCATCCATTGATCTCTACTGAGACCATAGTTTCACCCACATCCTCTTCCACAACACCAACACTCAGTACCTCCATTACTGTGCCCGGGACGACTCATCCATTGATCTCTGCTGAGCCCACGGCTTCACCCACATCCTCTTCCACAACACCAACACCCAGTACCTCAGTTAATGTGCCCGGGATGACTCAGCCACTGATCTCAGCTGAGACCCCTGTTTCACCCACATCCACTTCCACAACCCCAACACTCAGTACCTCAGTTACTGTGCCCGGGACGACCCACCCATTTGTCTCTGCTGGGACCACGACTTCACCCACATCCTCTTCCACAACGCCAACACCCAGTACCTCGGTTAATGTGCCCGGGACGACTCATCCATTGATCTCTGCTGAGACCACAGCTTCACCCACATACTCTTCCACAACGCCAACACCCAGTACTTCAGCTACTGTGACCGGGACGACTCATCCACTGATCTCTGCTGAGACCCCTGTTTCACCCTCATCCACTTCCACAACACCAACACCCAATACCTCCGTTACTGTGCCCGGGACGACCGATCCATTGATCTCTGCTGAGACCACCGCTTCACCCACATCCTCTTCCACATCGCCAACACCCAGTACCTCAGTTACTGTGCCCGGGACGACCCACCCATTGATCTCTGCTGGGACCACGACTTCACCCACATCCTCTTCCACAACGCCAACACCCCGTACCTCAGTTACTGTGCCCGGGACGACCCCCCCATTGAT
This sequence comes from Sternotherus odoratus, assembly GCA_032164245.1. NCBI lineage: Eukaryota > Metazoa > Chordata > Testudines > Kinosternidae > Sternotherus > Sternotherus odoratus. The sequence continues at coordinate 81,923,648 of JAVMKO010000009.1, read as the reverse complement.
CTCTGCTGGGACCACGACTTCACCCACATCCTCTTCCACAACGCCAACACCCAGTACCTCAGTTAGTGTGCCCAGGACGACTCATCCATTGATCTCTACTGAGACCCCGGATTCACCCACATCCTCTTCCACAACGCCAACACCCAGTACCTCAGTTACTGTGCCCGGGACGACCTATCCATTGATCTCTGCTGAGATCATGGCTTCACCCACATCCTCTTCCACACCAAGACCCAGTCCCTCAGTTACTGTGCCAGGGACGACCCATCCATTGATCTCTGCTGACACCACGGCTTCACCCACATCCTCTTCCACAACGCCAACACCCAGTCCCTCAGTTACTGAGCCCGGGACGACTCATCCACTGATCTCTGCTGAGACCCCGGATTCACCCACATCCTCTTCCACAACGCCAAGTCCCAGTACCTCAGTTACTGTGCCCGGGACGACCAACCCATTGAGCTCTGCTGAGACCACGGCTTCACCCACATCCTCTTCCACAACTCCAACACCCAGTACCTCAGTTACTGAGCCCGGGACGACTCATCCACTGATCTCTGCTGAGACCCCTGTTTCACCCACATCCACTTCCACAACACCAACACTCAGTACCTCAGTTACTGTGCCCGGGACGACTCATCCATTGATTTCTGATGAGACCACAACTTCACCCACATCCTCCTCCACAACGCCAACACCCTGTACCTCAGCTACTGTGCCCGGGACGACCCACCCATTGATCTCTGCTGGGACCACGACTTCACCCACATCCTCCTCCACAACGCCAACACCCAGTACCTCAGTTACTGTGCCTGGGACGACTCATCCATTGATCTCTACTGAGACCACGGCTTCACCCACATCCTCTTCCACAACTCCAACACCCAGTACCTCAGTTACTGAGCCCGGGACGACTCATCCACTGATCTCTGCTGAGACCCCTGTTTCACCCACATCCACTTCCACAACACCAACACTCAGTACCTCAGTTACTGTGCCCGGGACGACTCATCCATTGATTTCTGATGAGACCACGACTTCACCCACATCCTCCTCCACAACGCCGACACCCAGTACCTCAGTTACTGTGCCCGGGACGATTCATCCATTGATCTCTACTGAGACCACGACTTTACCCACATCCTCTTCCACAACACCAACACCCAGTACCTCAGTTACTGTGCCCGGGATGACTCATCCATTGATCTCTGCTGGGACCACGGCTTCACCCACATCCTCTTCCTCAACACTAATGCCCAGTACTACACATAATGTGCCCGGGATGACGCATCCATTGATCTCTGCTGAGACCACGACTTCACCCATATCTTCTTCCACAACGGCAACACCCAGTCCCTCAGGTAGTGTGCCCGGGATTACTCATCCATTGATCTCTGCTGAGGCCACGACTTCACCCACTTCCTCTTCCACAACACCAACACCCAGTACCTCAGTTACTGTGCCCGGGACGACTCATCCATTGATCTCTGCTGAGACCACAACTTCACCCATATCCTCTTCCACAAGACAAACACCCAGTACCTCAGTTACTGTGCCTGGGACGATTCCCACATTGATCTCTGCTCGAACCACAACTTCACCCACATCCTCTTCCACAACGCCAACACCCAGTACCTCAGTTACTGTGCCTGGGACGACTCATCCATTGATCTCTGCTGAGACCACAACTTCACCCGCATCCTCTTCCACAACACGAATACCCAGTACCTCAGTTACTGTGCCCGGGACAACCCATACAATGATCTCTGCTGAGACCACGGCTTCACCCACATCCTCTTCCACAACACCAACAACCAGTACCTCAGTTACTGTGCCCGGGACGACTCATCCATTGATCTCTGCTGAGACCACGGCTTCACCCACATCCTCTTCCACAACTCCAACACCCAGTACCTCAGTTACTGAGCCCGGGACGACTCATCCACTGATCTCTGCTGAGACCCCTGTTTCACCCACATCCACTTCCACAACACCAACACTCAGTACCACCGTTACTGTGCCCGGAACGACTCATCCATTGATTTCTGATGAGACCACAGCTTCACCCACATCCTCTTCCACAACGCAAACACCTAGTACCTCAGTTACTGTGCCCGGGACGACCCATCCATTGGTCTCTGCTGGGACCACGACTTCACCCACATCCTCTTTCACAACGCCAACACCCAGTACCTCAGTTAATGTGCCCGGGATGACTCAGCCACTGATCTCAGCTGAGACCCCTGTTTCACCCACATCCACTTCCACAACCCCAACACTCAGTACCTCAGTTACTGTGCCCGGGACAACCCACCCATTGGTCTCTGCTGGGACCACGACTTCACCCACATCCTCTTCCACAACGCCAACACCCAGTACCTCGGTTAATGTGCCCGGGATGACTCATCCATTGATCTCTGCTGAGACCACAGCTTCACCCACATCCTCTTCCTCAACGCCAACACCCAGTACCTCAGCTACTGTGCCCGGGACGACTCATCCACTGATCTCTGCTGAGACCCCTGTTTCACCCACATCCACTTCCACACCAACATTCAGTACCTCAGTTACTGTCCCCGGGACGACCCACCCATTGGTCTCTGCTGGGACCACGATTTCACCAACATCCTCTTCCACAAAGCCAACACCTAGTACATCAGTTACTGTGCCTGGGACGACTCATCCATTGATCTCTGCTGAGACCACAGCTTCACCCACATCCTCTTCCACAACGCCAACACCCAGTACTTCAGCTACTGTGCCCGGGACGACTCATCCACTGATCTCTGCTGAGACCCCTGTTTCACCCACATCCACTTCCACAACACCAACACCCATTACCTCCGTTACTGTGCCCGGGACGACCGATCCATTGATCTCTGCTGAGACCACGGCTTCACCCACATCCTCTTCCAGAACACCAACACCCAGTACCTCAGTTACTGTGCCCGGGACGACCCACCCATTGATCTCTGCTGGGACCACGACTTCACCCACATCCTCTTCCACAAAGCCAACACCCAGTACCTCAGTTACTGTGCCCGGGACGACCAACCCATTTGTCTCTGCTGGGACCACGACTTCACCCACATCCTCTTCCACAACGCCAACACCCAGTACCTCGGTTAATGTGCCCGGGACGACTCATCCATTGATCTCTGCTGAGACCACAGCTTCACCCACATCCTCTTCCTCAACGCCAACACCCAGTACCTCAGCTACTGTGCCCGGGACGACTCATCCACTGATCTCTGCTGAGACCCCTGTTTCACCCACATCCACTTCCACAACACCAACATTCAGTACCTCAGTTACTGTCCCCGGGACGACCCACCCATTGGTCTCTGCTGGGACCACGATTTCACCAACATCCTCTTCCACAACGCCAACACCTAGTACATCAGTTACTGTGCCTGGGACGACTCATCCATTGATCTCTGCTGAGACCACAGCTTCACCCACATACTCTTCCACAACGCCAACACCCAGTACTTCAGCTACTGTGACCGGGACGACTCATCCACTGATCTCTGCTGAGACCCCTGTTTCACCCTCATCCACTTCCACAACACCAACACCCAATACCTCCGTTACTGTGCCCGGGACGACCGATCCATTGATCTCTGCTGAGACCACCGCTTCACCCACATCCTCTTCCACATCGCCAACACCCAGTACCTCAGTTACTGTGCCCGGGACGACCCACCCATTGATCTCTGCTGGGACCACGACTTCACCCACATCCTCTTCCACAACGCCAACACCCCGTACCTCAGTTACTGTGCCCGGGACGACCCCCCCATTGATCTCTGCTGGGACCACGACTTCACCCACATCCTCTTCCACAACGCCAACACCCAGTACCTCAGTTAGTGTGCCCAGGACGACTCATCCATTGATCTCTACTGAGACCCCGGATTCACCCACATCCTCTTCCACAACGCCAACACCCAGTACCTCAGTTACTGTGCCCGGGACGACCTATCCATTGATCTCTGCTGAGATCATGGCTTCACCCACATCCTCTTCCACACCAAGACCCAGTCCCTCAGTTACTGTGCCAGGGACGACCCATCCATTGATCTCTGCTGACACCACGGCTTCACCCACATCCTCTTCCACAACGCCAACACCCAGTCCCTCAGTTACTGAGCCCGGGACGACTCATCCACTGATCTCTGCTGAGACCCCGGATTCACCCACATCCTCTTCCACAACGCCAAGTCCCAGTACCTCAGTTACTGTGCCCGGGACGACCAACCCATTGAGCTCTGCTGAGACCACGGCTTCACCCACATCCTCTTCCACAACTCCAACACCCAGTACCTCAGTTACTGAGCCCGGGACGACTCATCCACTGATCTCTGCTGAGACCCCTGTTTCACCCACATCCACTTCCACAACACCAACACTCAGTACCTCAGTTACTGTGCCCGGGACGACTCATCCATTGATTTCTGATGAGACCACAACTTCACCCACATCCTCCTCCACAACGCCAACACCCTGTACCTCAGCTACTGTGCCCGGGACGACCCACCCATTGATCTCTGCTGGGACCACGACTTCACCCACATCCTCCTCCACAACGCCAACACCCAGTACCTCAGTTACTGTGCCTGGGACGACTCATCCATTGATCTCTACTGAGACCACGGCTTCACCCACATCCTCTTCCACAACTCCAACACCCAGTACCTCAGTTACTGAGCCCGGGACGACTCATCCACTGATCTCTGCTGAGACCCCTGTTTCACCCACATCCACTTCCACAACACCAACACTCAGTACCTCAGTTACTGTGCCCGGGACGACTCATCCATTGATTTCTGATGAGACCACGACTTCACCCACATCCTCCTCCACAACGCCGACACCCAGTACCTCAGTTACTGTGCCCGGGACGATTCATCCATTGATCTCTACTGAGACCACGACTTTACCCACATCCTCTTCCACAACACCAACACCCAGTACCTCAGTTACTGTGCCCGGGATGACTCATCCATTGATCTCTGCTGGGACCACGGCTTCACCCACATCCTCTTCCTCAACACTAATGCCCAGTACTACACATAATGTGCCCGGGATGACGCATCCATTGATCTCTGCTGAGACCACGACTTCACCCATATCTTCTTCCACAACGGCAACACCCAGTCCCTCAGGTAGTGTGCCCGGGATTACTCATCCATTGATCTCTGCTGAGGCCACGACTTCACCCACTTCCTCTTCCACAACACCAACACCCAGTACCTCAGTTACTGTGCCCGGGACGACTCATCCATTGATCTCTGCTGAGACCACAACTTCACCCATATCCTCTTCCACAAGACAAACACCCAGTACCTCAGTTACTGTGCCTGGGACGATTCCCACATTGATCTCTGCTCGAACCACAACTTCACCCACATCCTCTTCCACAACGCCAACACCCAGTACCTCAGTTACTGTGCCTGGGACGACTCATCCATTGATCTCTGCTGAGACCACAACTTCACCCGCATCCTCTTCCACAACACGAATACCCAGTACCTCAGTTACTGTGCCCGGGACAACCCATACAATGATCTCTGCTGAGACCACGGCTTCACCCACATCCTCTTCCACAACACCAACAACCAGTACCTCAGTTACTGTGCCCGGGACGACTCATCCATTGATCTCTGCTGAGACCACGGCTTCACCCACATCCTCTTCCACAACTCCAACACCCAGTACCTCAGTTACTGAGCCCGGGACGACTCATCCACTGATCTCTGCTGAGACCCCTGTTTCACCCACATCCACTTCCACAACACCAACACTCAGTACCACCGTTACTGTGCCCGGAACGACTCATCCATTGATTTCTGATGAGACCACAGCTTCACCCACATCCTCTTCCACAACGCAAACACCTAGTACCTCAGTTACTGTGCCCGGGACGACCCATCCATTGGTCTCTGCTGGGACCACGACTTCACCCACATCCTCTTTCACAACGCCAACACCCAGTACCTCAGTTAATGTGCCCGGGATGACTCAGCCACTGATCTCAGCTGAGACCCCTGTTTCACCCACATCCACTTCCACAACCCCAACACTCAGTACCTCAGTTACTGTGCCCGGGACAACCCACCCATTGGTCTCTGCTGGGACCACGACTTCACCCACATCCTCTTCCACAACGCCAACACCCAGTACCTCGGTTAATGTGCCCGGGATGACTCATCCATTGATCTCTGCTGAGACCACAGCTTCACCCACATCCTCTTCCTCAACGCCAACACCCAGTACCTCAGCTACTGTGCCCGGGACGACTCATCCACTGATCTCTGCTGAGACCCCTGTTTCACCCACATCCACTTCCACACCAACATTCAGTACCTCAGTTACTGTCCCCGGGACGACCCACCCATTGGTCTCTGCTGGGACCACGATTTCACCAACATCCTCTTCCACAAAGCCAACACCTAGTACATCAGTTACTGTGCCTGGGACGACTCATCCATTGATCTCTGCTGAGACCACAGCTTCACCCACATCCTCTTCCACAACGCCAACACCCAGTACTTCAGCTACTGTGCCCGGGACGACTCATCCACTGATCTCTGCTGAGACCCCTGTTTCACCCACATCCACTTCCACAACACCAACACCCATTACCTCCGTTACTGTGCCCGGGACGACCGATCCATTGATCTCTGCTGAGACCACGGCTTCACCCACATCCTCTTCCAGAACACCAACACCCAGTACCTCAGTTACTGTGCCCGGGACGACCCACCCATTGATCTCTGCTGGGACCACGACTTCACCCACATCCTCTTCCACAAAGCCAACACCCAGTACCTCAGTTACTGTGCCCGGGACGACCAACCCATTTGTCTCTGCTGGGACCACGACTTCACCCACATCCTCTTCCACAACGCCAACACCCAGTACCTCGGTTAATGTGCCCGGGACGACTCATCCATTGATCTCTGCTGAGACCACAGCTTCACCCACATCCTCTTCCTCAACGCCAACACCCAGTACCTCAGCTACTGTGCCCGGGACGACTCATCCACTGATCTCTGCTGAGACCCCTGTTTCACCCACATCCACTTCCACAACACCAACATTCAGTACCTCAGTTACTGTCCCCGGGACGACCCACCCATTGGTCTCTGCTGGGACCACGATTTCACCAACATCCTCTTCCACAACGCCAACACCTAGTACATCAGTTACTGTGCCTGGGACGACTCATCCATTGATCTCTGCTGAGACCACAGCTTCACCCACATACTCTTCCACAACGCCAACACCCAGTACTTCAGCTACTGTGACCGGGACGACTCATCCACTGATCTCTGCTGAGACCCCTGTTTCACCCTCATCCACTTCCACAACACCAACACCCAGTACCTCCGTTACTGTGCCCGGGACGACCGATCCATTGATCTCTGCTGAGACCACCGCTTCACCCACATCCTCTTCCACATCGCCAACACCCAGTACCTCAGTTACTGTGCCCGGGACGACCCACCCATTGATCTCTGCTGGGACCACGACTTCACCCACATCCTCTTCCACAACGCCAACACCCCGTACCTCAGTTACTGTGCCCGGGACGACCCCCCCATTGATCTCTGCTGGGACCACGACTTCACCCACATCCTCTTCCACAACGCCAACACCCAGTACCTCAGTTAGTGTGCCCAGGACGACTCATCCATTGATCTCTACTGAGACCCCGGATTCACCCACATCCTCTTCCACAACGCCAACACCCAGTACCTCAGTTACTGTGCCCGGGACGACCTATCCATTGATCTCTGCTGAGATCATGGCTTCACCCACATCCTCTTCCACACCAAGACCCAGTCCCTCAGTTACTGTGCCAGGGACGACCCATCCATTGATCTCTGCTGACACCACGGCTTCACCCACATCCTCTTCCACAACGCCAACACCCAGTCCCTCAGTTACTGAGCCCGGGACGACTCATCCACTGATCTCTGCTGAGACCCCGGATTCACCCACATCCTCTTCCACAACGCCAAGTCCCAGTACCTCAGTTACTGTGCCCGGGACGACCAACCCATTGAGCTCTGCTGAGACCACGGCTTCACCCACATCCTCTTCCACAACTCCAACACCCAGTACCTCAGTTACTGAGCCCGGGACGACTCATCCACTGATCTCTGCTGAGACCCCTGTTTCACCCACATCCACTTCCACAACACCAACACTCAGTACCTCAGTTACTGTGCCCGGGACGACTCATCCATTGATTTCTGATGAGACCACGACTTCACCCACATCCTCTTCCACAACGCCAACACCCTGTACCTCAGCTACTGTGCCCGGGACGACCCACCCATTGATCTCTGCTGGGACCACGACTTCACCCACATCCTCCTCCACAACGCCAACACCCAGTACCTCAGTTACTGTGCCTGGGACGACTCATCCATTGATCTCTACTGAGACCACGGCTTCACCCACATCCTCTTCCACAACTCCAACACCCAGTACCTCAGTTACTGAGCCCGGGACGACTCATCCACTGATCTCTGCTGAGACCCCTGTTTCACCCACATCCACTTCCACAACACCAACACTCAGTACCTCAGTTACTGTGCCCGGGACGACTCATCCATTGATTTCTGATGAGACCACGACTTCACCCACATCCTCCTCCACAACGCCGACACCCAGTACCTCAGTTACTGTGCCCGGGACGATTCATCCATTGATCTCTACTGAGACCACGACTTTACCCACATCCTCTTCCACAACACCAACACCCAGTACCTCAGTTACTGTGCCCGGGATGACTCATCCATTGATCTCTGCTGGGACCACGGCTTCACCCACATCCTCTTCCTCAACACTAATGCCCAGTACTACACATAATGTGCCCGGGATGACGCATCCATTGATCTCTGCTGAGACCACGACTTCACCCATATCTTCTTCCACAACGGCAACACCCAGTCCCTCAGGTAGTGTGCCCGGGATTACTCATCCATTGATCTCTGCTGAGGCCACGACTTCACCCACTTCCTCTTCCACAACACCAACACCCAGTACCTCAGTTACTGTGCCCGGGACGACTCATCCATTGATCTCTGCTGAGACCACAACTTCACCCATATCCTCTTCCACAAGACAAACACCCAGTACCTCAGTTACTGTGCCTGGGACGATTCCCACATTGATCTCTGCTCGAACCACAACTTCACCCACATCCTCTTCCACAACGCCAACACCCAGTACCTCAGTTACTGTGCCTGGGACGACTCATCCATTGATCTCTGCTGAGACCACAACTTCACCCACATCCTCTTCTACAACACGAATACCCAGTACCTCAGTTACTGTGCCTGGGACGATTCCCACATTGATCTCTGCTCGAACCACAACTTCACCCACATCCTCTTCCACAACGCCAACACCCAGTACCTCAGTTACTGTGCCTGGGACGACTCATCCATTGATCTCTGCTGAGACCACAACTTCACCCACATCCTCTTCCACAACACGAATACCCAGTACCTCAGTTACTGTCCCCGGGACGACCCACCCATTGGTCTCTGCTGGGACCACGATTTCACCAACATCCTCTTCCACAAAGCCAACACCCAGTACCTCAGTTACTGTGCCCGGGACAACTCATCCACTGATCTCTGCTGAGACCCCTGTTTCACCCACATCCACTTCCACAACACCAACACCCAGTACCTCCGTTACTGTGCCCGGGACGACCGATCCATTGATCTCTGCTGAGACCACGGCTTCACCCACATCCTCTTCCACAACGCCAACACCCAGTACCTCAGTTACTGTGCCCGGGACAACCCATCCATTGATCTCTGCTGAGACCCCGGATTCACCCATATCCTCCTCCACAACGCCAACACCCAGTCCCTCAGTTACTGTGCCTGGGACGACTCATCCATTGATGTCTACTGAGACCACGGCTTCACCCACATCCTCTTCCACAACTCCAACACCCAGTACCTCAGTTACTGAGCCCGGGACGACTCATCCACTGATCTCTGCTGAGACCCCTGTTTCACCCACATCCACTTCCACAACACCAACACTCAGTACCTCAGTTACTGTGCCCGGGACGACTCATCCATTGATTTCTGATGAGACCACGACTTCACCCACATCCTCCTCCACAACGCCAACACCCAGTACCTCAGTTACTGTGCCCGGGACGATTCATCCATTGATCTCTACTGAGACCACGACTTTACCCACATCCTCTTCCACAACACCAAAACCCAGTACCTCAGTTACTGTGCCCGGGATGACTCATCCATTGATCTCTGCTGGGACCACGGCTTCACCCACATCCTCTTCCTCAACACTAATGCCCAGTACTACACATAATGTGCCCGGGATGACGCATCCATTGATCTCTGCTGAGACCACGACTTCACCCATATCTTCTTCCACAACGGCAACACCCAGTCCCTCAGGTAGTGTGCCCGGGATTACTCATCCATTGATCTCTGCTGAGGCCACGACTTCACCCACTTCCTCTTCCACAACACCAACACCCAGTACCTCAGTTACTGTGCCCGGGACGACTCATCCATTGATCTCTGCTGACACCACAACTTCACCCACATCCTCTTCTACAACACCAATACCCAGTCCCTCAGTTACTGTGCCCGGAACGACTCATCCATTGATCTCTGCTGACACCACGGCTTCACCCACATCCTCTTCCACAACGCCAACACCCAGTACCTCAGTTACTGTGCCCGGGACGACTCATCCATTGATCTCTGCTGAGACCACAACTTCACCCATATCCTCTTCCAGAAGACAAACACCCAGTACCTCAGTTACTGTGCCTGGGACGACTCATCCATTGATCTCTGCTGAGACCACAACTTCACCCACATCCTCTTCCACAACACGAATACCCAGTACCTCAGTTACTGTGCCCGGGACAACCCATACAATGATCTCTGCTGAGACCACGGCTTCACCCACATCCTCTTCCACAACACCAACAACCAGTACCTCAGTTACTGTGCCCGGGACGACTCATCCATTGATCTCTGCTGAGACCACGGCTTCACCCACATCCTCTTCCACAACTCCAACACCCAGTACCTCAGTTACTGAGCCCGGGACGACTCATCCACTGATCTCTGCTGAGACCCCTGTTTCACCCACATCCACTTCCACAACACCAACACTCAGTACCACCGTTACTGTGCCCGGAACGACTCATCCATTGATTTCTGATGAGACCACAGCTTCACCCACATCCTCTTCCACAACGCAAACACCTAGTACCTCAGTTACTGTGCCCGGGACGACCCATCCATTGGTCTCTGCTGGGACCACGACTTCACCCACATCCTCTTTCACAACGCCAACACCCAGTACCTCAGTTAATGTGCCCGGGATGACTCAGCCACTGATCTCAGCTGAGACCCCTGTTTCACCCACATCCACTTCCACAACCCCAACACTCAGTACCTCAGTTACTGTGCCCGGGACAACCCACCCATTGGTCTCTGCTGGGACCACGACTTCACCCACATCCTCTTCCACAACGCCAACACCCAGTACCTCGGTTAATGTGCCCGGGATGACTCATCCATTGATCTCTGCTGAGACCACAGCTTCACCCACATCCTCTTCCTCAACGCCAACACCCAGTACCTCAGCTACTGTGCCCGGGACGACTCATCCACTGATCTCTGCTGAGACCCCTGTTTCACCCACATCCACTTCCACACCAACATTCAGTACCTCAGTTACTGTCCCCGGGACGACCCACCCATTGGTCTCTGCTGGGACCACGATTTCACCAACATCCTCTTCCACAAAGCCAACACCTAGTACATCAGTTACTGTGCCTGGGACGACTCATCCATTGATCTCTGCTGAGACCACAGCTTCACCCACATCCTCTTCCACAACGCCAACACCCAGTACTTCAGCTACTGTGCCCGGGACGACTCATCCACTGATCTCTGCTGAGACCCCTGTTTCACCCACATCCACTTCCACAACACCAACACCCATTACCTCCGTTACTGTGCCCGGGACGACCGATCCATTGATCTCTGCTGAGACCACGGCTTCACCCACATCCTCTTCCAGAACACCAACACCCAGTACCTCAGTTACTGTGCCCGGGACGACCCACCCATTGATCTCTGCTGGGACCACGACTTCACCCACATCCTCTTCCACAACGCCAACACCCAGTACCTCAGTTACTGTGCCCGGGACGACCAACCCATTGAGCTCTGCTGAGACCACGGCTTCACCCACATCCTCTTCCACAACACCAACACCCAGTACCTCAGTTACTGAGCCCGGGACGACTCATCCACTGATCTCTGCTGAGACCCCGGATTCACCCACATCCTCTTCCACAACGCCAAGACCCAGTACCTCAGTTACTGTGCCTGGGACGACCAACCCATTGAGCTCTGCTGAGACCACGGCTTCACCCACATCCTCTTCCACAACTCCAACACCCAGTACCTCAGTTACTGAGCCCGGGACGACTCATCCACTGATCTCTGCTGAGACCCCTGTTACACCCACATCCACTTCCACAACACCAACACTCAGTACCTCAGTTACTGTGCCCGGGACGACTCATCCATTGATTTCTGATGAGACCACGACTTCACCCACATCCTCTTCCACAACGCCAACACCCTGTACCTCAGCTACTGTGCCCGGGACGACCCACCCATTGATCTCTGCTGGGACCACGACTTCACCCACATCCTCCTCCACAACGCCAACACCCAGTACCTCAGTTACTGTGCCTGGGACGACTCATCCATTGATCTCTGCTGAGACCACAACTTCACCCACATCCTCTTCCTCAACACGAATACCCAGTACCTCAGTTACTGTGCCCGGGACAACCCATACAATGATCTCTGCTGAGACCACGGCTTCACCCACATCCTCTTCCACAACACCAACAACCAGTACCTCAGTTACTGTGCCCGGGACGACTCATCCATTGATCTCTGCTGAGCCCACGGCTTCACCCACATCCTCTTCCACAACGCAAACACCTAGTACCTCAGTTACTGTGCCCGGGACGACTCATCCACTGATCTCTGCTGAGACCCCTGTTTCACCCACATCCACTTCCACAACACCAACACTCAGTACCTCCGTTACTGTGCCCGGAACGACTCATCCATTGATTTCTGATGAGACCACAGCTTCACCCACATCCTCTTCCACAACGCAAACACCTAGTACCTCAGTTACTGTGGCCGGGACGACCCATCCATTGGTCTCTGCTGGGACCACGACTTCACCCACATCCTCTTTCACAACGCCGACACCCAGTACCTCAGTTAATGTGCCCGGGATGACTCAGCCACTGATCTCAGCTGAGACCCCTGTTTCACCCACATCCACTTCCACAACCCCAACACTCAGTACCTCAGTTACTGTGCCCGGGACAACCCACCCATTGGTCTCTGCTGGGACCACGACTTCACCCACATCCTCTTCCACAACGCCAACACCCAGTACCTCGGTTAATGTGCCCGGGACGACTCATCCATTGATCTCTGCTGAGACCACAGCTTCACCCACATCCTCTTCCTCAACGCCAACACCCAGTACCTCAGCTACTGTGCCCGGGACGACTCATCCACTGATCTCTGCTGAGACCCCTGTTTCACCCACATCCACTTCCACAACGCCAACACCCAGTACCTCAGTTACTGTGCCCGGGACGACTCATCCATTGATATCTGCTGAGACCACGGCTTCACCCACATCCTCTTCCACAACGCCAACACCCAGTACCTCAGTTACTGTGCCCGGGACGACTCATCCATTGATCTCTGCTGAGATCACGGCTTCACCCAAACCTAAGGAGACTGTTTCTACTTCCAAACCTGGTGACGCTACATCACAACATATTGTAACTACATCTACCACTAAACCTGCTAGTATTTTGCCTGTTTCCAGACCAACAGTGACAACCTTATCTTCAGATACCAAAACCACATCCAAACCCTCCGACTCCACATTAGTATCTACACCTGATCTATCTACTCCAGTAGAACAACATAAAAAAGGTAAGACATTTGCATGATTTTCTGTGGGTAAAGAGTAGTGGACTATACAGAATGCCACATTTCATCTAGGTTTTTACGTTAAACCATGAAGAGAAACCCCCCTTCTAATGATCCAGCCCCAGTAGCAAAGAAATGAGATGAGAACCCCAATAGTTCTTAGGTACTCAGACAACTCATCACATTTAATCCATAGTATACTATATCTTTCTTAAAATAAATGGAAGAATGACAACCTGTTTGACTGAGTTTCTCTTTGTGCAGGCTCTCACATTGTTGTCCCTGCAGATTCATTGTGGGCGCAAATTAGGAAGTCATGATTGTTTGGCTTTGTTAGTCCTTAGCTGCCTAGCTACCTGTCTGTTTGAATCAGGTGGTTAGATGCTAACAGGTGATGCTTCCAGCTGCAGTTCATTCCTGGCTAAACAAAAGCAGCTGGAGTTGTCTCTATATGTTAATCCCAACCAAATACATCTATACATTTGGATTACATATAGTATGCCTAATTTGTTGAGATTAACTATTTTTCCTAGAAAAGCAATTTAAGCATCTTCCTGATGCAAATTAGGCAGAAAGCCTCACAGCTGCTATCTATCTAAGAGTTAGATTGTGTCTTTAAGATCAAATATATAGAAGTGAAAATGTAAATTGCATATCTTCCAATGGTGACAAAAGCAGAACAATTTATCTCTGTGAGGGCTTTTTTATCTTTCTTATTGTGTATCTTCCCTACAATGTAACTCTAAATGAAAAGGACTATTATTTTTTATTAGAGAGAGAAGCTGAGTGAGATAATAATCTTTTATTGAAGCAACTTCTGTTGGTCAGAGAGAGAAGCTTTCAAACTACACAGAGCTCTGTCAGGTCTGGAAAAGGTACTCAGAAAGCATGTCTACACAGGGATTAAAAAACCCATGGCTGGCCCGGTTGGCTGACTTGGACTCACGGGACTTGGGCTCCAAGGCTGAAAAATTGTTGTGTAGACATTTGGGATCAGGCTGATGCCTGAGCTGCGCGGGATCCTGCCAGGGTTGAATGTCTCAGATCTTGGGCGCCAGTCTGAGCCCAAGTGTCTACACAGCACTTTTTAGCCCTGCTGCCTGAACCCCATGAGCCTGAATCAACTGACCTGGCCAGGCCACGGGAGTCACAGCTAAATTCAAGGTGGAACAGATTGTTTAGCATATGTAGTTAACACATATTTCAAGGGACCGTTCAATGTGAAGTAGCCTGTTAACATCTCTCCAGTCATAGGGGAGAAAGGGGGGGGGAAACTGTGGGAGAGGTAAATTGGTTATAGATTGGTGTCATAAACCATAAATCTAGTATCAATTCTGTCCATGATTTTAAGTGTTTAGCAGAGTTCTGAATGTAAGCTCCACTGCATGTCTTTTGAAGGCGTTATGCACATTTCCTTCGAGGATGAGGATCAACAGCTCAAACACTAGATGGGGATGTCTGAGTTATTGCAGAGAATTCTTTCCCAGGGGTCTGGCTGGTGGGTCTTGTCGTATGCTCAGAGTCCAACGGATCACCATATTTGGGGTCGGGAAGGAATTTTCCCCCAGGTCAGATTGGTGGAGACTCTGGGGAGGGGGTTTCAACTTCCTCTGCTGCATGGGTCACTTGCAGGTTGCATGTAAATGGTGGATTCTCTGTAACATGAAGTCTTTAAATCATGATTTGAGGACTTCAGTAACTCAGCTAGAGGTTAGGGGTCTACTACAGGAATGGGTAGGGGGTGAGGCTCTGTGGCCTTCAGTGTAGATAGTGATGATCCCTTCCAGTCTTAATGTCTATGAGTCATTTTGCAAAAAGTGTTCACCCACAGGTGACAGCGTTTGTCTTATTTTTTCCTCTGTGAATTCATTCAAGAGTGTAGTGATTGTCTCATTTCAGCCACATAGTTATTGGGGCATTTAGCGTGCTGAATGAGATACAGCAGAACCTCAGAGTTACGAACACCAGAGGTACGAACTGACCTAGTGTGACCAGACAGCAAATGTGAAAAATCAGAACAGAAGGTGGGGGGTAATAGGAGCCTATATAAGAAAAAGACTCCAAAATCAGACTGTCCCTAGGAAATCAGAGAGGTAGCTGTGTTAGTCTGGAATAGCAGAGGTAACAAAGTCCTGTGGCACCTTAAAGACTAACTATAAAGTTTTGAAGCATGAGCTTTCGTGGGCTAATACCCACAAGCTTGCATCCGACGAAGTGGGTATTAGCCCACGAAAGCTCATGCTTCAAAACTTTATAGTTAGTCTTTAAGGTGCCCCGGGACTTTGTTACCTAGGAAATCGGGACATCTGGTCACCCTAGAACTGACCACACACCTCATTTGGAACTGGAAATATGCAAGCAGGCAGCAGCAGAGAGAGACCAAAACCCCAAACCCAAATACAGTACATTACTGTGTTAAACGCGAACTTCTAGAATATAGACAGGCAGACAGAGATGGGAGGAGACAGGGATACCAACATATTTTTATGCTGGCTTCAAAATACGGCTCTGCTTATTTTCCATTACTACAGTTACCTTCTATGACATCACAATGAACTTTTCCCTCTTCTATGAAACTCAGAGAACTCCTGATTATTATGATGCAAAGAACCTTGCTAAAAACTGGGTAAGTAGATTCCCCCCGATTAAATTGTGGATAAGTATCAGGAGATAACTAAAAGAACAATATGAACTCCCAGGGCAAAGCACAGAGAATTGTTCAGTTAACAAAAGAAACAACGTTATGGAGTTTCTTAGTCATGTTCTTTGAAAGATTTTTCATAAAGAGACACAATGGGAGAGGTAATATCTTTAAGTGGACCAACTTCTGTTGGTGAGAGGGACAAGCTTTTGAGCTATATAGAGCTCTTTTTCAAGTCTGGGAACAGTAGTCCTGGCATTGCTACTAAATAGAAGGTAGAGGAGATTATTTAGCAAAGTAAGGGCTTGTCTTCACGAGGCTGCTCCGGGATCGATCTTCTGGCGATCAATTTACCGTGTCTCGCTAAGATGCAATAAATCGATCGCCCGCGGCTCCCCTGTCGACTCCGGAACTCCAGCTTGCCGGGAGGCGCAAGCTGGAGTCGACGGGGGAGCGCGCCGCTGCCTGCTGCCGCCATGGGGACAAGTGGTAAGTCGGCAGCAGATACACAAACTTCAGCTACGTGATTCACGTAGCTGAAGTTGCATATCTGCCATCGATCCCCCCCCCCGCCCCCCAGTGAGGACAAGCCCTTCATATTGTAAGGGACCATTCAAGGTAGAGTGGCCTGTTAACACTTCTGCAGTCATAGGACAAAAAAGAGTGGGTTAGTGGGTCATAGATTATTGTAATAAAACGTAAACCCAGTGTTTCTGTTCAGTCCATGATTTGTAGTGTCTGGCAAAGTTATGAGCCTGGGAGCTTAAATTCATCTTTTGAAAGTGTTGTGCAGGTTTCCTTTGAGGAGGACAATTGACTGATCAAGCTATATCTGACCTCTTTGTGAAAACAGTGTTCATGGGTTAGAATTAGAGTAGGTCAAAAAACATGATGAATTTTGACATTTTTGCTAACATTTTTGCTAAATTTTTTACCCATTTTTAAAAAACATTGAAACTGAATTTACAAGCATCTCTAATTAAAATATTGACCTGAGTTAATGAGAAACTTGTTTCTCTTGCAGCTTAATGCCAGATTTCGTGAAGGTGAATTTGTTGTGACAAATTATTATGTAAAAACTGGAGGCATGTAAGTACTTGACTAGTGTGTTTATTTACTCCACAACCTAACCTAGACTTTGGGAGAGTTTGTAATCAGGACCCTGACTGACCTTTCACAAATGATCTCTCTGTATAATGGGACAAACCAGAACCCCAGATCCAACCGTGACTTTTAGGAGTCTCCAAACTTTGTATTTTGAACTTCACATGTGTCTTGCACAAGGCAGGCAGAACATTTTGAGCCAAATTGTGAACTCATTTTCACCCATGCAACTGGAGTCACAGGAACAAGTTCCAGTTTAAGATGGTGAAAGCGTTCATTGCGTCTGGGGTTTTATGGATGTAAATGAGGTTGGTCAGGATTTTGACCTATGAAAATTCAGAACCAGAGTGTGAGGTCACAGATCACCCTAGGTCAAATCTAAGGTGTCTAACAACGTATTTAAAGGGCTCCCCACTGCAGTATTTGAGGCCCAGGCTCTGAAAGATATATAGGCCTCACTCCCATTGAAATAAATGGACGTTAGGCATCAAATACCTTTGAGGATCTAGGTCTGAGTGCCTAGAGTCTGCTGCAGGATTTACAGGCACAAAACTCTATTTAAAAATAACAGTATTTCTGCATCAAACTCCCACACTGATCTTTAGAGCCAAACCCATGTATGTTTATATTTAATCTGTAGGCAGGTGAGAGAAGTGGGGTTGTTTGGCATTTGCTAGATTGATGGAAATGTTACATGTACAGTCTTTGAGATATAGTTTTACCATTACGCACATTTTGACTTTCTGCTTTCTCCTCCCTCATCATCACTTGAATGATGGAGGTTGTAGATGGCAACAACAAAACAAAACATTGCACTGTTTACATGAAGCATGACAGATTCTGAAAATCGTAAGGGGAAAAATAGAGATTGTGAAATATAGAAGGGCTTCTAGACTATAAGATGAGAAACCTGGTACTGGCAGTTTATACTGTACCCTTAGTAGTCTTTCCTCCTGAGCTAATTAGCCCTCAAAAGCAAGACACGGACAGGAAAAGTGACATGGCTAGAATGAACAACTGTGCGGGCATTTAAAACTGGTGTGGGACTCAGGAGGACACTGTTGTAAGGAACTGGCTCAAGTGTGCAACTGCTGAATCATGCCATGGGTCCTATGATTTTAATAGGTTCTTAACAACTCCAGTTGTAAGGGCAGGACCATATGAAGTCTAGTGATGATGTAACCCAGAAGTCTGAGAGGTCACTGGGAGCAGCACAGTGACATCAGTGATTGCTTATGACTGACCACAGATTTGTTACAGTATGAAATATTCCTGAGATAGAATGGGGCTGATTCTGTGCCAAGGAAGTCAATGGTGAAGTTCCTATGGACTTCAGTGGCCCAAGGTCAGGCCCATTATCAGCTATGGAACAATTTCTTTAGAAGATTTTATATATATATGCATGCTCTGAAACACTTATTCTGCTCTGCTTTAGATACAGGAATAGTTCTCCAGGAGGAAGTGTCCAGAGGAGAGCCGATGTATGTATTATAAGACACAAACGCTAACTGTATTGAGTTCTTCTCATAGGATAATCAAGAAATAATTTTCCCTCTTACCTTTTGCTTATACAATATTTTAGTTGCATTCTGAAAGGTAGAAACACAGACATTATACAGTAGAATGTAGTGTGACTACTCTGCCTAGGGATGGTAGAACTCTAAAGATCAGTTCCAACCATTTTGCTCAGCCAGCTAGTCTGACAGTTCATAGAGTGAGATTGATTTCTCACCACAAATTAACGCAGGAATGAATTTCAAAACACCCGCTAGCCTCCTGAGGAAAGCCCTGGAGACTGCAGTGTGATTTTACACTTTTGGTATTCCTGTCTGATTTTCATATCAAGGCCAGGGGTTCAAATGCCCAGGGAGGGAATTAGAAGTGAGACAAGCAAGCGGAGTTTGGAACAGGTAAGTGATATTTGACTCTAAACACAGCATGTGGTGGCACCTCACACATTGTTATTTTATTGGTAGTAACCATGACAACAACAGGATTTTGCCACACCAGAGGCCTAGACTGGCACAGCACTGTCCTCCTCCATCTGGTTCAACATACTGTTTTTCTGCTGCATTAATAGGAGGAAGGACTGGACCCAAACGTGGGTAGGAGTCCTGTCTTTGCAGTAAGACATCTCAGAGTGCATGGGCTATGAGTTGCTGGTGCTGCTTGTCTTCCCTCTGCTGAAGTCCTATTGGATAGCTGCTCAGATTTTCCCAGAATATACTGGTGCCAACAGAAGTAGGCAGAGTGGGAGGGCTGGACCTGAGGAGGACATGGCTGTGGTGGTGTGCATACACAAACGAAACCATGTGACCAGGACTCTAAACAGTAACAGTTCTAGTTGGAGCAGGCATGGACCTTTATCCATAGTATGTTGTTTTTCAAAAGCCCCATTCTCTCCTCTCTCTCTTTCTGGCTGAGGATTGCAAGGTGTCAGTCCTACTCGGTCTCATATCCATACCTGAGGCACAGTCTTCTGTCCCTGTTCGCATCCTGACATCAGCAGCAACTACCTGCCATACTTTGTTTTTATCGTAATCTTAATAATCACCATTAAAACTACTGCAAAATGCAAACTTGTACTGTACATGAATAGTCAAATACTGACATTTAAAGCATTGAGCATGTTAGTAGCTACTGTTTACTTTCACTGAAAGTCATTATAATTACATTAAAGCCAGTTGCATTATTCTAACCTTATTCTTGTCTTGTTTTTTATTTTGTGAACTGAAGATGGACGAAAAGCAGAATTCACAAAGGTAGGATACATGTTTATGAATTGTGCTGGTAGAATTTAGATTTAAGCACACAATGAAATCAAATCCCTACTTCACTTTTATACAGTATATTGGTGCTGATTCAATAATAGGATAGCCAAGGTATTTACTAATTATAGGGGGTTAAGTTCCTTAAAATTATATTACTTTTGTAACAAAGTGGAGTAAGGCATTTCAGAATGATGAGGATACCTAGCATACTCTACAGTGGAACCTATTCAAGAAACCATCCATAAGACACCCCAAAGAATCCCCCGACATACTGAGAATAGTTCTGCTCCCTGTGTAAGGAATGTTTGTTCAAGAGAGGTTTCAATGCTGTACCATGTTTTGTACACTATGGGTCTGCAGAAGAAGAGACTGCAGGCAATACTCTCCCAGCCGAGGCTGTAATAGTTAGATTTGGTCTGAGTGATGCTCTTATTCTCTACTAGCATGATTGGTGGCAATACTCCCTCGCATGGTATGACTAGGCCCTCTGCTAAAGAGGCCACAGGAGGCTTAACTTTGTTACTCTGCCAAAGGCCTTAGAGACACTTTGGTTTGTGGGTTTTTTGGGGGGAATGGAGGATGGTTACTTTGGGGATTCATTTTCTAAAAACATGGGCACCTGTCATGTCACATCCTATCTGTACTTAATTCTGGAAAGCTTAGTTGAGGGCCTGAGGTACCTCACTCAGACTCCCAGCTTCAGCGATTTCTTCTCTCTGTAAGAGGAGCGGGAGGGCAGATGCTCTCAGAAGAGGTTTTAAGAGTCAGGAGAGGTTTTAAGATTTTACTCACTGCCCAATCTTAAAGGAGCAGCATAATACCCTTCGCCAGCCTCTGGGCCGACCCACAAGAGAAAGGGAGAGGGGCCCTCTGCAGGGGAGAGCACATTAGCAGGGGATTGGAGGATAGTTGTCAGGGAAAGAACAGCTGATTCTTGAGGAACCCAGACACTGGAAGAGGAAAAGTATCTGAATCACTTCACCCCAGAGTCCCTGCTGCAAGGTCAGGACTGAGTGGGGACTAAGCACACAAAGTCAGTGAGCTAGAGCCACTGCAGCTAAACGAGGTAACAAAGTCCTGTGGCACCTTAAAGACTAACTATAAAGTTTTGAAGCATGAGCTTTCGTGGGCTAATACCCACTTCGTCGGATGCAAGCAGTGGAAGTGTCCAGAGGCAGGTATAGAAAAGTAGGCAAGAACCAGGTGGGAGGTAAAAAGGTTAGTCCAATTAGGCTGAACCAGCTTGTTATCTCCGATCAGGGAGGGTGGGTTATTCTTCTAGCATTTGAATGGGGGGTGTGAACATGGAGAGAGGAGAAACTATTTCTGTAATTAGCAAGCCATTGTAGGTCTTTGTTCAATCCGAGATTGTTTGTGTTGAATTTGCAAATGAATTGTAGCTCTGCAGTTTCCCTTTGCAGTCTGGACTTGAAGTTTTTTTGCTGCAGTATGGTGACTTTTAAATCTGTAATTGTGTGTCCAGGCAGGTTGAAGTGTTCTCCTACAGGTTTTTGTAGATTGCCATTCCTAATATCTGATTTGTGTGCATTTATCCTTTTTCATAGGTACTGTCCAGTTTGGCCGATGTACATAGCAGAGGGACACTGGTGGCATATATGACATTGGTTCATGTGCAGGTGAATGAACCAGTGATGGTATGGTTGATCTGGTTAGGTCCTGTGATGGTGTTGCTGGTGTAGATATGTGGGCAGAGTTGGCATCGAGGTTTGTTGCATGGATTGGTTCCTGAGTTGGAGTTATTGTGGTGCAGTGTGCTGTTGCTGGTGAGAATTTGTTTAAGGTTGGCAGGTTGTCTGTGTGCCAGGACTGGCCTTCCTCCCAAGGCCTGTGAAAGTGAGGGATTATTGTCCAGGATGGGTTGTAGGTCACTGATGATGCGTTGCAGAGGTTTTAACTGAGGACTGTAGGTGATGGCCAGTGGTGTTCTGTTGTTTTCTTTCTTGGGCTTGTCTTGCAGCAGCAGGCTTCTGGGTACACGTCTGACTCTGTTGATCTGTGTCCTTATTTCCTTGTGCGGGTATTGTAGTTTTGAGAAAGCTTGGTGAAGATCTCATAGGTGTTGGTCTCGGTCTGAGGGGTTGGAGCAAATCCGATTGTACCTCAGTGCTTGGCTGTAGACAATGGATCATGTGGTATGTCCGGGATGGAAGCTGGTGGTTTATTGGTAGCAGGAGGTCACACGAGCAGACATTCTTCATGGCAGCTGAGGCCTTGCATATAGGAGAGCTTGTGAGAGTGGCTGGTTTGCAGCTTTCTCAGCCATCTTAGGGTGGACCTTGCCTGTGGGCTGGTTCAGAGCAGAAATTGCTTATTCCAGGTTGCTACAAGATCCCACCCCTGTCTTTCCTGGAAATTCAGGAAGTTCCTGCAAAGTTTTCCTGCTTGTTCTGCAAGCCATGGAGATGGCTAGGCACTGGCATGGTGAAAGGACTGTGCAGCTGCCTCAGCACAGACCCCACCCACTCACCACCTGCTAGCCAGGTTTCACTATGGGCTGTTTGATTCTCTTAGTATGGACCTCTTCCACACACTGACTGGGAGCTGGGTCCTGCAGCCACTGTGTCTGCCCTTTCTGAGGGGAGGAGAGGTGCTGTCCTGAAAACCATCCTCAAAGTCACAAGAATTTTGTTGATTTATTTATTGAGTTTAGCTGTTTTGAGGAGAAAAACTTGGAAACCAACACTCTAAGAGGAGCAATGAAGCCAGCCGTGCTGCTTGGAGGCAGAGAATTCTGGGAGTGCTTTGAGGGTTGGTCCTATGGCCAGCCTCAGAGCTATGTTCTGGTCTGACTCTAGGTGCCAAGGAAATGGGTAATGCCCAGAGGTGAAGCAGTATACCCTGGCAGCACACATCATATCCAGGGTTTACAGTTTTGTTCAAGGGCTTTTGGCACCCCTACCGTACAAATCATTTCAATGTCACAGGGAATAGCCATGTTGAAGACTGAATGTAAAGTGCTGTGGATTCTGTGTACAGTTAGACATTAGAGTAATTACATGGGTAGCTTATTCTATCTTCTGAATGATTGCTGAAAAAAATGTCTGGCTGGGACTTACCAAAGATGAGTGTAAGATAAAGTTAGAGACTCATGATCAGTTTCATGGGACTCTGAAATTCGGGGCCAGATTCTCATGCCATAAGGAGTACCTCACTCCAGAATCAGGCCCTTGTTTTCAATGGTAAGGTACTTCTCAGCAAAAGTAATAGGTGATAAAATTATGCAATTCAATATAATATTGAGTGTTGATGATTAGCTACAGCCTGATAGGACAATGGTATCATTGTTTGTGTTATGTGTGTTATAGTTGTAGCTATGCCTCCAAAGCCATCATAAAAGCCACATCCACTCTCTCACAAGAATGCCTGATCAACATCATAGAAGGACGGTTGCAGGAAAAATATGAAGAGGGGCCCTTGTCTGCATCTGTGGAACGTGGAAATGTGACAGTCAGTGCAATTGGTAATATTTTATTTATTAAGTTCCAATGTGTTGCCAGACTTAAAAAACAAACACAAGTTTCATGAAGGTTGGCCCAGGCTCAAAGTTGGTATAAGTCAGATTCCAAAGGCAGAAGTGACCATTGTGTTCAGACCTGACCTCATGCATGGAACAGGCCATAGAATTTTCCCTAACAGTTCTTTCATAAAGACCAGCAATTTACAGCTGAACTAGAGAATTCTCTCAAAGATATCCAGGCTTGATGTAAAGACTCCTGGAGATGGAAAATTTATCACCCGCTGCCCTCAGTAATCTGTTCCAATGGTTACTTACAGAAAATGAGGTATGAGGGATTCAGCAACACTTAAGGCACCTGCTTACCCGCTGTCTGAAGTTGACCTGTTATATTTGACTGTGGACTCTACTTCAGACAAGTGGAGACAGAACTGGGTCTGGACATTTCTGAAATGTAGGAAAAGTGCACATGTGGTATGGCTCCAAGCACGGCAGCGCAGGTCCTTTGTTAGAAATAAGTCTTCTGAGGGCCGATGCAAAAAAAATCAAGTCCCCAAAACATACCACAGAAGGCAAAGGACTTAGTATCACTAAGAGAAGGTTCCCCTCTCCCCAATTCCATTTTGTGTCTCATGAAAATACAGTTTAGGAGGTAGAAAGAATTGGAGGTTGTACCACAACATGATTCAATATTAAAAATCCTGGTTTGTGGATTTCATTTGAGTTTTCCATGATGTGCTTAACTCTTGACTGACTTGACTTGTGACTTGACTTGACTCATGACTGAATGACCATATCTGTTGTAGTGGTGTTTTTTGTTTTTATTAAATAAAAAGAGGGGAATGGTGATAGCACAATCAGAGCACAGCACTGGAACCAGAATTCCTGATTGTTACTATCTAGGCGACCTTGCGCAAGACACTGATTCATTGTGATAAATTTACCTGCACCTCTTTGCCAGCTATTACACCTTGAATCATAAGGAAACTTGTCAAAATAAATGAATGCACTCTTTGGCAGCTAGAACTGCCCTCTTTATAAATCACCTCCTGCATACATGTTCTAGGTCATAGTTTTTATCATGATAGCCAAACTTATTGGTAGATGTGTTGCCAAAGTCTTCTGGAAAGTTTAAAGCAATAAATAATATTTAATCCCCAGAGACCTGATCCAAAGCCATTGAAACCAGGGGCAGATACAGTAAACCCTCGATTTAACGGACCCCGATTTAACGGACTTCGGATGCAACGGACAAAATTTCCGATGCATCCGAAATCCGTTATTGGGGGGCCGCCGCCTCCCGCCCCCGGGGAGCCGGGCGGGAGCTGTCAACCCGGCTGCCCGGCTCCCTGCAGAGGGGAGCCGGGCGGCCGAGTTGACAGCTCCCGCCTGGCTCCCCACAGCGGGGAGCCCGGCGGGAGCTGTCAAAACCCCCCGCCCCCGCCCGGCTCCCCTGCGCGGAGCCGGGCGGGGTGGGGGTGGGGGTGTTTGACAGCTCCCGCCCGGCTCCCCGCAGCGGGGAGCCCGGCGGGAACTGTCAACCCCCCCAACCCGGCTCCCCGCAGCGGGGAGCCCGGCGGGAACTGTCAACCCCCCCAACCCGGCTCCCCGCAGCGGGGAGCCCGGCGGGAACTGTCAACCCCCCCCCCCACCCGGCTCCCGGCTGTGATCAGTAAAACCTCGATTTAATGGATTAATTCGGGCGAGGGGGTGTCCATTAAAGCCAAAAGTCCTGTTACCTGTATTTAATGATTTTAAAAAATTATTAAATAACGGACTTTTGGCTTTAACGGACACCCCCTTGCCCGAATTAGTCCGTTAAATCGAGATTTCACTGTACTGTATTGATGTCCGTGGGTAATGGAATAGGCCCACATTTATTTCTCATTTGTTTTATTGACTTGGATATACTCCTTGTCCAACTCAAAAAAACAAAACAAAAAATAAACAGAAGTAGGCAAGAGATAAGCAAGGAACATAATGTACTTGTATTTAAAAGCACATTTGACACCATTCATAAACAAGACTAATACACAAGAGGAGTTGCAGGGAAGGCAGTCCTTCTGAAAAAGGCACTGAATGGGTAATGAGCAGCTGCCTGCTTTGGTAAAAGATTATGGGTCAGGTAAGGGAAAAGTAATGAGCAAAGTAACCCTATTATTGATTCTTGTGGTAGCTTCACCCTCCACATGGCGGAGAGCACTTTGAAAGGTGAAGAAAGCACCAGCACTGCTAGCTCTGTCTACTAAATAAAGGACTACAATTTCCAGTGCTGACAACCAATACGATAAAAGTCTATAAACATCATGACTGGTGTGGAGAAAGTAAATAAGGAAGTGGTATTTACTCTCTCATAATACAAGAAATAGGGGTCACCAAATGAAATCAATCAGCAGCTGGTTTAAAAAACAAACAAAAGGAAGTATTTTTTCACACAATGCAGTCAACCAGTGGAACTCTTTGCCAGAGGATGTTGTGAAGACCAAGACTAACATGGTTAAAAAGCCACCCCAAACTAGATAAATTCATGGAGGATAGAGGCATTAATGGCTATTAGACAGGATGGGCAGGGATGATGCCTCTGTTTGCCAGAAGCTGGGAATGGGCGACCGAGATCAATTGATTACCTGTTCTATCCATTCCTTCAGGAGCACCTGGCATTGGCCACCATCAGAAAACAGGATACTGGGCTAGGTGGACCTTTGGTCTGACTCAGTATGGCCATTCTTTTGTTTTTAACCCAGCACCTGCCCTGAGAAAAAAGTTTCAGGGGAAACAGGAGGCAAATGAGAATTTAGGCAGAACTTTCTTATATCAAGAAAACAGGAGAAGCAAAACATTATAGCTTTGCTCTAGTGAGAGAATATCCAGATTATTAATTAGGCTGATAGTGGGTGAAGACTCCCTTTTGGCTCATAAAAGCTTTATAAATGAGTAATTGTAGGAGTCTTGTTCCTAGCTCCAGGAACCTGCCCAGAAGAATGGTCAACCTACAAAGGGAAATATCTGTGGACAGAGACTAATCCTGCTAGCACGACTGAACTAAGATGTGTGAAAAATTCTAAGGACTTTGCCACCAGGAACTGGTAAGTGATGAGATCATCTCCACTTTGGCACTGATGCAGCAGACGCCGGCATGGGGAGTAGCAGGGTGAGCAGCAGGGAAACACAGTTGAATGTGATAGGTGTCCAGCTGGAGAGTGTCTTTAGCATACAACAGTGCACAGGCCTAATGGAGTGGGATGCACACCAGGGCTAGAAGAGGCATGATCTTTAGGAAAAGGTCCCACAATCTACATGTGCTTCCATCTACTGTAAGTGTAGGCTGGCACCATAGCTAGTATGCTGTTCCAGCATTAAGGAGTAGTAGATACTTTGTGGCGTATTGTCCGATCCCCACATATGGCTCTATACCCTACAATGACAATGTCTCTGGTACCAAACACTTCAAATTTCTTTGGAGTTTCAACCAAGGTCCATGATTGGAGAACTGGGAATTAGGAAAAAATGTGGCCCTTGAATTAATCTGTTTCTAAAATTAAGTTATTAAATGTTTGTAGCCTCTGTATTTGCAAGTGCAATGAATATCACTGAATAAAATCTGTTTCTTTCAATTAAAGTAATGCATACTGCTTTTATTTTTTAGCATGATATATATTAAGAGTGGGAAAGCTTACTGGAGAAGACCAAATATGACACAATGTAAATTACTGGAAGAGCTTCCAAATAATATTATGGGTCTTAAAAACATTACCATAACAGAAGGTAAGATTCCAAAAAGTTTAATCTCATGGGTCAAAGTATAATGACCTGTGTATTAAATCAATTTCAGTTAAAAAAAAAAGTATGTTTTGGGTATCTGAACAACAGGAGTACTAACAATTATTTGTCATATTCACTTGTTCATCTTCAAGTGTTTTTCTTTTTAAAAAAACAGAAATAGTTTTGAGTCCTGCTTTGAAGTTGTCATTTGGATGACTTCGTATCTAGTTCAAATCCACATTGATTACTAGAACCAATAATTCACAATGATCTCAATGAATTTTGATTTTTTATCCTGTATGCAGATTGTCTAGAAACAAATTTCTTGGAATTTGTGGAATTATTCACACACTTTTTCAGTAAAATTCTTTGTCTTGAGATCAAACTGTATAGTAAATCTGTATACACATCTTGATATTTGCATTTTGTGCTAGGGCAACTAATTAGGTAAACCATCCCAACAGAAACAATACCACATGGCTTATGTAACTAACTACTAGAGACACTCACCTTCCTTAGAGGTTTTTAAGGTCAGGGTTGACGAAGCCCTGGCTGGGATGATTTAGTTGGGGATTGGTCCTGCTTTGAGCAGGGGTTTGGACTAGATACCTCCTGAGGTCCCTGACAACCCTGAGATTCTGTGATGATTCTATGACAAGCTGTTCCATGTGGAGGGATCCCTGTGCATAAAGCCCCACTAGGGTGACCAGATCTGAAGAGTGAAATATAAGGACACATTGGGGGGAACCGAGGGGGGGTGCAAGGGGAGGGGCGTGAGTGGGGGGACAGGGGGCGGGGACATGAGGGGGCGGGGCATGAGTGGAGGGGCGGGACACAACAGGCACAGGTGCACAGCCCTGACCAGAGCCATGAGGGGGCACACGGCCCTAGGAAGCTGAAAAAGGGGTTGTAGAAACCACGGGGCCAGGGGTTAAATCTACTATTCTTTAGTTTATATATTTAATGAAAATAAATGAATAATCGGATAGTGCTGTATTGTTATTGTTTTTATTTTGCGCCCTCCCCTCCCCCAGACACGCGGGGAAGACCTGACGGCCCTGCAGGACTTGGTCTATAAAGGGTGGTGGGTGGCACCCTATGAGAGACTCGAACTTTGGGGGGAGAGGGCGGTTTTTTTTCCTTGTGCGCGGGGAACAGCAGTGCCAAGCTGCCTGTTCCTGCACCCGGCTTCGACCTTTGGTCCCGGCCACACCACGTGCTTACCATAGAACCATGCCCCCGTTTTCCAATTGCGCTTTTGTGCAGCTGTGCCCTGCATAGTTTTAAACTGCGGGAGGTTTTCTGTGGCGCGGCGGGGAAGATAGTAGAGGTGCTGGCTTTGTTGGCAGGCAGTTTTAAGGGCTCTTCCTCACCAGCACCCCCCCCCAATGGGCCCCCACTGGCTAGCACCCAAAAACATATAAATCTTCCTCATTGCCGAGCCCCCCCACCCCACCTCCCAGACACTCATCCCATCACACCCTGCTCCCTTCTCTGGCCACATTCACCAGCCCCACTGGGAGGACTTTGGCTCCTAGGGTGAGAGCAACAAGGGGTCTCCAGACTCTTCAGCCAAAAGGACTAGCTCTGTGGCTCTCAGGGGCTGGGAAAAGTGCCAGTGGGAGCTGCCGGAGCCTGGAGCGGGGCTTGCAGCCAGGTAAGCATGCAAAGCCCCCTCCCCAAGAGCCAGAGGGACCTGCCAGGGGCTGAGTTAGGGAGTCCCAGCGATGCTTACCTGGGGCAGCTCTGTTCTCCTGTCCCAGGAAGTATCCAGCAGGCAGGTCCCTCTGGCTCTTGGGGTCGTCAGGATTGGGGCAGGAGCCAGGTTGCGGGGAGGGTGGTGGGGGGGGGGGGGGCTGCCCCCTCTGCAAGCAGCCCAGTCTCTGCAGCATGCAGCTGCGTGCTCCACGGCAGAGACCTCTCCCGAGGGGAGGGACCTGGCCGTTTAAAAGCTGCCTGGGGCAGTGGGGCTGGAAGAGGTGAGAGGAGCCACAGCCAGGTATGGGGGGGGGGGTTTGCGCTGCTTGCATGCGCTGGCAGAGGGAGGGGGGGAGGCACAGAGCCCCTGGCCACCCCCCCTTCCCTAGACCCTCATCAGCGATCATCAGCCCCACCTACAGCCACTGCCCCAGGCAGAGAGTCAGGACAGATCTCTCATCTACTGAATCAGTTTAACAAGCTGAGCATTTCTTTTAACACTAGATAAGCATTTCAGATCTGCTATATTGCAAAACATTAAGTCACCTCCATGTTTTTTAATCTATTCTAGAAAATGCAGAGGATGTTGCAGAGCACCTTTTAAATCTGATGATCAACTTTACAGCATTGGATAAGGTAGAAACTGAGGTTATTGTAAACAAACTCTCTGCTATATCAAAGTGTGAGGAGATAAGTGGGCCACTTGCTGTGACTACCTTAAAAATACTGAACTCTGTTTTGCTGAAAACAATGAATACGTGGGACTTGCAAACAGTGACCAATAGGTAAGTAAAGTATCTAGTAAATCACTTGTACAGAAGTTAAAGAAATCACTAAGGAATAACACTGTTTGTTAAAAAAGCCATATTGAGACTTACTGCATTCATCCTGCAACTTTCCCACATATAGGATATATGGTAATGATATTACAGCCTGTTGGAGTATTCCCCGGACAGGGTATTTATGGGAAGGTAGGGCGGAAAAACTAAGGTCCAGACATACAAAAATACTTAGATCTCTAAACCTCAGGACTTAGGCACTTAAGTCCTGTTGTAGGCACCACTGATCTACAACCTCCCCCCCACCCCCCCAACTGCCACTTAACTTGCTTAGTACCAAGATATTTGCTGTACGAGTTCCCAAAATGCCTATGTTTCTGCTTGGGCATGTACCCTGCATTCTAGGTGTCCAGACACATCTCCTGTCTAGGCCCCA
This sequence comes from Sternotherus odoratus, assembly GCA_032164245.1. Taxonomy (NCBI): domain Eukaryota; kingdom Metazoa; phylum Chordata; order Testudines; family Kinosternidae; genus Sternotherus; species Sternotherus odoratus. Next base: position 81,892,907 of record JAVMKO010000009.1, on the reverse strand, counting down.
GTGAGAGCCAGAAACTGGGGGAAGATGGATGGTGGTGCATCTCTTTTTCCTGGTAGACCCAATCCAGTAGGTATGTTCAGAGCCACCCACCATTCAAAAGCTGGCCAGAGGAGGCAGTGGTAGGGTGACTAGATGTCCCGATTTTATAAGGACAGTCACGATTTGTTTCTTATATGGGCACCTATTACCCCCATCCCCTGTCCTGATTTTTCACACTTGCTGCCTGGTCACCCTAGGCAGTAGTATGGTTGCTGACCATGTTATGTTATATAGCCCAATGGTCCGCACACTCCCTTGGGAGATGGGACACCCAGGTTCAATTCCCACCTCTGCCTAAGGGGCTGAAAGGATTTGAATAGAAATCTTGCAGGAGGATGCTCTGGCCCCTGCACTGTGGGATACTCAGATGTGGGTCTCCTTCAGTTGAAGCTATTCCACTGTATATAAATACTGATTGGGGCAGAGAGAGAGAGACACTCCCACTTGGGGCAAAGAGAACCACTCCTGCCATCTCTATTATATTATTGTAACAAAGATTTAGGTTGCCAACTCTTATTTAGGCTCCTAAATAAGTAGTGGGATTTTCAAGAGTGCTGGGCAGGCAGCAGCTCCCACTAAAGTCCACATTGCTCAGTACTTTTGAAAAGTGTGGAGCCAGGGGAACCCTCTCTCTCATTTCAAAAGTGTTTCCCTGTGTCAATTAAGAGCGTGCCCCTTGCCAGGGCTGGTAAGTGAGCATCAGTCATCAGCACTAGATACAGTTACTTAAAAAGTTCTCTCTCCGGCTCTGACTTTGCAGATTGCCACAGTTTGCAAGTTTTTCAGTTTCATATGATGTTTTGCTTTCACCAATGTTTTTGAAAGAGTTTTCAAGGAAAATGAAGCTTTCAATTTAAAGTCTGCCCATGTGACTCTCTCGGAGGAAGTGTATAAAGTTTCCCAGCTTTCTGCAGTAGGCAAATGTTTGTGGCCTTTCTAAACAGGAAAAAAATATATGCCAAAAATAGTTTAAATAATATGCCAGATGACACTTCTGAGTGTCATTATGAGCCTCTTTGCAATATTCACTCACAAGAGTCTCTCGCTGCAGTGGGCGGTGTGCCTGCTGGCAGTACAGAACCATCCCCGCTTTTTAAAAATGTGTTCTACAATTAAAAAAAAAGAAATCCTGGTGAAAACTTTGTACTGAACTCCTCAGCAGAGTGTGAGCTCATCAGGGAAGGGACAATCATCTGTTGCAGGTGTTCACTGGGGCCCTGATCCTGAATGGGAAGTCTAGATGCTACTGCACTAGCGAGCAGAGATAATAATTTAGACATTATCTAGGGGCAGAATCTCCCATGTGTTATTTTAGAACTATTTAAGTTTTGAAGAATTGAAGAAGTTACAACCTCGTTATTTAAGGAACACAGAGAGTCCATAGCAGGGACACATCGATCCATCTGGCTTTAAGGAGAGGATGATTGTGATGAATCCTCAGAAGCTCCTGCTTCTAAGTGGTTTATTAAGAATCTGTATTATGTTAACAGATACAGATTATAAAGTCAGGTGGGACCATTGTACAACCTCCTACGTAACAGGCCACAGGAATTAATTCAGTGAAGTCCTATTCAAAGTAGCTTTGAGCATTTCCCTCCCCCCCCTCCAAAGACACACTTAATTTTAAGTTTCCACTGATGGAGAATTTACCACAACCTTTGGTAAACTGTCCCAAAGTTTAGTTACCCTACTAACAGTTTTTTTTAAAAAAAACCTTATTTCTAGGCAGAATTTATGTAGCTTCAACTTCCAGACACTGGATCTCATTATGGTTTGTCTGCCAGATTGGAGAGCTCATTAAAGTTTTGTTCCCCATGTAGGTACTTCTAGACTGACCAAATCACCCCATAACTCAGGGATGCCCTGGACTGAAATCTTGGCTCGAGATGTTTTGGTGAAGGTCAAAGGGAACTCCAGGCTTCGCAGCTCTGGGCAGTCTATAGTCTGAAAGAATCCTATTGTGGACTCTTGTTCACTTGTCCTGACAAATATCCAGGGGCAGCTGTGTTAGTCTCTAGCCACAAAAACAACAAGGAGTCCGGTGGCACCTTAAATATTTATTTGGGCATAAGCTTTCATGGGTAAAAACCCACTTCTTCAGATGCATGGAAGGAAAGTTACAGATGCAGGCATTATTATACTGCCACAGTTCTCAATAGACAGATTTCTCTTTAACCTGGGACCAGTCTGGGAGCTGCTTTGGCCATTAGAATTCTCCCTTCAGAACAGGAGAAGCAACAAGAATGCTGGAAAGACAGAAGACTTCAGCTGAGGAGACTGGTCCCCAGGTTAAAGAGAAATTCGTGTATTAAGAACTAACATTCATTGCAGGACTGGGAGTGGCTGGCTCATTACAGAAGCAATTTTTCCTATTCTGGAATTGAGACCTCAATATTGGGAGTGAACTACATCCATCCTGATTGTACTGGCCCTGTTAACACTGGTTCTCCACTTGTGCGGTAACTCCCTTCTCTTCATGTGTCAGTACAATAATGTCTGCCTCTAATTTTCACTCCACGCATCTGATGTGGGTTCTTTACCCACGAAAGCTTATGCCCAAATAAATCTGTTAGTTTTTAAGGTGCCACAGGACTCCTTGTTGTCCTGACAAAGTCTACATCAAGGGTTTTCTCCCAATGGTAACTTGGAGATCAGGGCCAGCTCAAGTAGAAATATTAAGGTTTCCATCCATAACTATTGCAGTCTTAGCATACATTTTCCCCACTCTACAAACTGGTTGATAATCTCTATCAAGGCTAGGAAGATAAATGGCATGTACTTTGGCCTCAGAAGTACATGCCATTTATGTGAGAAGTGGAGCTGGCTTTGTTTATTGTCTTCAATAACCATAAAGATAGTCAATACAATGCTGTAATAGGGGGATGCTGTTGATAATGAGTCTGAGCCTACAATCCTTACTCCGGCAAAGCTACCACTGGATTTCAATGGGAACTTTGCATCAATGGAAACTGCAGGTTTTGGTCTGGTTTTCCATTGAACGTTCATGCCTGCCACACAGTCAGCAAGGGGACAGAACAGAGTTCAGTCAATACTTCTGACAACCAGAAATGTCATGGTAATAGAAACATTTCAATATCTTTTTCTTGTTATACTTCATAAAGAATCTTAAGGATAACTGAAGAGATCGGTTTCAAAATGCCTTATACTGAGAGAAATGAATCAATAGTATTGGCTACGCTGGCCATGGCTGTGATGCGTCCAGATCCCAGTGGTTTCAAAGGAGCAGCCTTTGGAGTTACCTCATATAAGGAAGGCGTTGATCTCACGGTGAGATGAAAGCTTTAGCTCATGGATTTTGGGTGAGGGAATGAAGAGACATGAGTAAACCTACCTGCAATCAGACACCAATTCTCAACTAGTGTAATTTGGCTTAATTATTGAAGTCAACACATACTGAGGATCTAGCCCATATTTCTGTGAATTGACCAAAGTACTGGTTTAGAGGTCTTGCCATAATCCCATTCTCTTGCCCTGCCCTCCCATTCCTTAATGTGATGTAATGACTAGAGAAACAGTTCAGTTTTATCTAGAGATGGGACTACACCTGAATATCAAATCTGATCCCTTTCCAGTTCAAATTTAAGTCTGTCCTTTGGCTTTGGTCCCAGGATAGATTTCATATGGGGAGAGTTTTGTTTAATGGTTCCAGTTGAGATAGGTCAGAACTGCTACAAGAACAACATCTCCATAGTTAAGTTGTAGGAATCTTATTTAATCAATTGATCATGACATTTTTGTCCTTTGGGGACACACACACAAAAAACTACCCACCCACAAACACACTTTTCAAGATTTCAATACCAGTGACTCCAAACACAAAACCAGCCCTGGCTCTACATGAACCTTCATCTACAGCCTAAACTGAATCCATATTCACATCCAAACACCTCCCATTGTCCCACCTAATTTTTTAACTAATTATTTAAAAAATATATATATGTTTTACTTCTGTTGGATTTTGTTTCCAGTCCATGGAAGTGATGGGCAAAATTGGCCTGGGGAAAATAATTTAAAAATGCCTAGCTCTTGTACTATATAGCACTTTTCATCATTAGATTTCAAGCACTAACTGCCCCACCCTAAAACCTTGTGTACATCAGAATCTTCAGCCTTTGTAAAAATCACACTCAGAAAATTTGAGGTTCTGAAGTGCCTGGAGTATTTGCTTCACTTGCAATCAGAGATAGAACCAGAATTGCTAGAAATTGTGTTTTAAAAAAAGCAGAGCAAAGAGGATAGTTCAGATAAACCTTATATGTACTCAAACCCTAAACCCTTTGAGATCTATCATTAACTGTCCTGTAACGAAATATGTAACAAGGTAAAGGTGCTACACAGCCTGTAAAGAGTTCAGAGGCTCCCAGCTGGTCACATAGCTGTTTGGGGCAGAGTATAAGAGGAAGGGGAACCAAGGAGAAGGGTGTATGCTCTCCACAGCTGGCTGGAGCAGGGAACACTTCTGATGATTAATGCTGAGTGATTTTCTGTTAGTTTGCTTTTGTTTTGAGGATAATAAAACAAGCCCTAATGAAGGAGGTCTTTTCAGGACTGATGCTTGGAGTTCCCCTCTGGCTGATGAAACCACCCATCATTTTACAGGGTGACAAATAGAGACTGCTCTTGATGCACATGTTCGTGCATAGCACTGGTGACCTATTTTGCCTGGAACTGCTGCATTTGTGCTCCCCACTCCTGCATAGTTAAGAGTATAGGACTGTAGAAGTTTTCACTCACCACAGGCAGGCCCCTTCTTGGCACAGCACAATCTCCATCTTTAGCACCTGGTGCGGATGGTCACTCCAGACATGTGGCGGTCCACCTCTTCTCACAGTTCAGCCAGGTCACGTTTTCATTCCACCCCTTTCAGGGTAACAAAAGGTAAGTCCAACAAATAATTCCAGGACCTTGTGTCAAGTGGACCAATTGGTCCTTACAACCCTCTCTCTGGGCTCTGAATAATCCTTATCCTCCTTCCATTGAGAGGCTTCCCACCACCTTCCCAGTAACTGGCAGGGCAACACAGGCCCACCTCTACACTGGGTTCCAGTCTAGGCACCTTGGACAAACACCCAAAGTCTGTTTCATCAGACTTCCTGCTGTTGCCTCCCTGGACTCCTTCCCACCAATAGGCTGTCCTCAGGCCTTTCCCTCAGCCCCTTCCTGGGCTCTTGGTAACAAGCAAAGACTTTTCAAGGTTGCTCCCAAAAAGTCTAGTTCCTGCCCTTGGGGGAGTAAGTCAGGCTCCTGGGGGTGACCCTTACACATCTTCCAGGAAAAAACATTTTCTAGTGCACATGGAATAACTACAGAGCTCTTCCCTATGACCCCCCCATATTTCAGTCCAAACACCCTTGGGCATCACTGCTTTCAAGAAAATTTATGCCTGGCCCAAGGTTTCACTACCCCCAGCCTCCCTTCTAGCTTTGGGGCCTCCAGTTCTGTCTTAATGTTTCTTTCAGCCTTTAGCCCACCAGAAGAGACACCCACCTACCTGTCTCCAGCTTGCCCTTCCTCTCCTACCCTATGCTCCTTCCTTTATGAAGACCCAGCTGGGTTTGATCAGTCAGGCCTGTCACCCCTCCAGGTGCCAGCCAGCAGCCTTATTGGGCTCAGGCTTCTGTTAATCCAGGATAACCCATGGGAGGTTTAAATACCCCATCATGATGGCCCTGTGTTTGTAAAACATTCCCATTCTAGGTCTCTGACCCAATCCCACTAGGGGTACAGGAAGGAAACAGCTGTTCACCTTTATCTTTGATGGCAGGGACATGCTTTCTTTTCAGACTGAATAAAATGCTCACAAAGAAAACAAATTGAAAGGGAAATTCCCCCCCCCCCCCAAAAAAAAAGCTACTAACCAAAAAAACAAGAGTCAGTGCCTAGGGATGTTACTGTGTATTAGGCCTGAGGCAGACACATCGCTGAGAATTTTATCTCTTTCATACAGATTGATATACGTGAAGAACCTTTTAAAAAGGCCTGGGCTGCTGTGTTTTTGCCAGAATCACTGAGAAACTACTTGGGGAGCCAATCTTTAGATCCAGAACATTATTCAAAGATTCAGTTTAATTTTTTTGGAACAACTTCGCTCTTTGTGGTAAATATTGTCATTAACTAACACTAGCCTAATAGCATTTAGATAAACTGCTTCTACTAAACCGTGCAGGGAAAGGATCTTGGCAGTGTTATCTATTAGCTACAAGAATCTGCATTAAAAATATCATTAAAAATAATAGCAACAAGGATATGCAGTCTTGCAGACTGGTCGGTTGCTTTTTGGAATTTTGTTGCAGTCCAGATCCTATAAAGCTGGACACACTAGGAAAGCCTCGGTAGATATTCTTTTATTTATATTATGGTAGCACTCCGAGTACAAAGTGTTGCCTCTGCACATACAAGAAGGCCTGGGCTCTGCCTTTAAGGGCTCACAGTCTGTTGGATTTCATGCTGAACATTGTAAGTGAAGTGCCACTGACTGCCTTGTAGGGAACTGCGACAAAGAGTCTTGTAGTACCTTATAGACTAACAGATCTTAGGGATCATGAACTTTCATGGGCTAAGACCCACTTCATCAGATGGACATTCATCTGATGAGGTGGGTCTTAGCCCACGAAAGCTCATGATCCCCAAGATCTGTTAGTCTATAAGTAGGCTGACCATACGTCCCGTTTTGAACGGGACAGTCCCGTTTTTTACATATTTTTGGACCGTCCCGTCTTTTTGACAAAAATATCAATTTTGTCCCGTTTTTGGGGCAGGTCCCAAGCTGCTTTCTAGGGGGAGGTTCTTTCTTTGCAGGACTCGCAAGAGCTCAGGTGAAGAATCTTGCTACCTAAGGACAAGTATCAGATGTCAAAATCTCCGATGAGCAAACTGCGCTCATTGGAGATTTTGACATCTGATACTAGTCCTTAGGTAGGGAGAGGAGGCAGCGGACGGAGGGAGAGAGCAGGGAGGAAGGGAGGGATGGAGAAGGGGGATGGAGAGAAGGGAGGGATGGAGAGAAGGAGGGAAGAAGGAGGAATAGTGAGAAGAGGAGGCAGCGGGCGGCGGGCTGAAGCCGACGGCGGAGCGGAGCTGTCCGGAGCCGCAGCCGGGGGCCGAGTTTTATGAGACATGTGATTATGTCTCATAAAACCCGGCCGGCAGCCCCCCCCGCCGGCGCGCTCGGCCCCCGGCTGCGGCTCCGGACATTTCCGCTCCGCCGTCGGCTTCAGCCCGCCGCCCGCTGCCTCCTCTTCTCACTATTCCTCCTTCTTCCCTCCTTCTCTCCATCCCTCCCTTCTCTCCATCCCCCTTCTCCATCCCTCCCTTCCTCCCTGCTCTCTCCCTCCGTCCGCTGCCTCCTCTCGCTCCCTCCATCCCTTCTCTCTATCCCCTTCTCCATCCCTCCATCCCTCTCTTCCTTCTCTCTATCCCTCCATCCCTCTCTTCCTTCTCTCCATCCCCCTTCTCCATCCCTCCCTTCCTCCCTGCTCTCTCCCTCCGTCCGCTGCCTCCTCTTCCATCTCCCTTCTCTCCATCCCTCCTTCTCGCTGTCCCTTGCCTCCTCCATCCCCCCTGCTCCCTACCCCCATATCTTCTCTCATCCATCCATCCATCCTCTCCCTTCTCACCTTCGTGCCTTCTCTCCCTCCGTCCCCTCCATCATCTTCATCCCTCATCCCCCCTTCTCTCTCTCCCTCCATCCTCTTCATCCCCCATCCCTGTTCTGCTTATTCCTCCATCCAGCCCCTCCTCTGCCTCCCCCCCACCTGGCGCTGGGGGGCCCAGGTGGGGCCATGGCGCTGGTCACCTCGCTCACCGAACTGGAGTGCCTGGCCAAGCCGCTGTTCTGCCGCAAGGGGGCGCTGCGCCAGAAGGTGATCCACGTGGTCAAGAGCCACAAAGTCACCGCACGCTTGTGCAAGCAGCCCACGTTATGCAGCCACTGCAATGACTTCATCCGGTGAGACCCCCCTAGAGCCCCCCTGCCCCCCTCAGCCCACGTTCTGCAGCCACTGCACCTACTTCATCTGGTGAGACCCCCCTAGAGCCCCCCCAGCAACCCTTAGCCCACGTTCTGCAGCCACTGCACCGACTTCATCTGGTGAGACCCCCCTGGGACCTAGAGCCCCCCAGACTGCCCAGAGCCCCCCTAGAGTGCCCCCAGAGCCCCCAACCACCCCCCAGCGCCCCTCAGCCCAGGTTCTGCAGCCACTGCACCGATTTCATCTGGTGAGACCCCCCCCCAACCCCGTCCCGTTTTTGCCATCCCAATGTCCTGTTTTTGTCTCAAGGAAATATGGTCAGCCTATCTATAAGGTGTATGGCAAATTTCCAGCACTATATTGATGGGTCCCATGCTCTCTTTTCTTGTGGGGGGTTCAGGGAGCCTATTTCTTGCCCCTGAACTGTCCCACTAGTATTCTAGAGGGGAGAAGTGGAGAGGGAGGGAGAGGGACCCGGGCCCACCCTCTACTCTGGGTCCCAGCCCAGGGGCCCTGAGGATAGCGGTAAACCGCTTGGATTAGCTATTCCTTCCCCTGGGCTACTTCCCTCTCCTACCCTTCAGCTTGTGGGGGCTTCCTGCCCTCTCTCTGCACAAGCCAGGTGGTGTTCCTTTACCTGGGGTCTGGGTCTTCTTAGCTCACCACAGCACTTCTCCAAACTCTGCTCTGCTTTCCTCCAAACTGCTCTCCCACCAACTCCCTCCAACTGTCTGATTGAAGGGTTTTTTTTTTTATCATGTGACTGGCTTCAGGGGCTTTAATTGGCTTCAGGTGCTCCAACCACTTCTAGCAAACTTGCTTCCCTCCAACACTCTCCTGTTGTCTGCTGGCCAGGCTGTATCACAGGTGCTACAAGACTGTCACTTTTGCAGATCCAGACTAACAGGGCTACCCCTCTGATTGTAGGGAAATGGTTGTGAGACTCTCCTGGTCCAGTCAATGGGGTTGCATCTATATTTCACTTTAGCTAATTAGGCGAGAGTTTGAATCTGAATTAAAATCAGGCATTCCAATGTGTTCCTCTCATCTATTCTAATAAACACAGTTTTCAAACAAACCAGACAGCAAACAGTTGGAATCCCAGTAGCCTGAATAACCCAAACTCTTATTTTCTGTATCTTTCCATTATAGGATAACAGTTGGAGGAATGGAAAGTTGAACACCTATGTTGTGAGTGCCAGCATTGAAAATGTATCAATTCACAACCTCATTGAGCCAGTGAATATTATTCTACAGCATATAAATCCAAATATGGTACAGCATTTTTATTTAAACACATGCTTCTTCAATTAAAATCAATTTCATTTCTGTTCATCCTTAAAATAGGATTACCTATCTTGTTGAAATGTTCTTCCTACTGAACTAGTCTTTGCATGCCGCAGGTCAATGGCAAGACTAATAGTTCAAACAGATTTTAGGCTGTCTGTTTAATTCACACAAATTACCCAAGCATGTATTCCCTTACCTAATCTCTAGCAGGCAGTAAGGGGCACTAACTCTTTTTCCTTGATATCAGGGAAACCAACACGTTGATTCCCCGCCCCCCATGCCTATTAATTGAGATTAAGGAACTATAACTCCTCAGCACTTAGTAGTGCAAAGGGACAGCAACATAAACACAAAAATGCTACACTCAGTCTGGGTGCTGGCATGCAGAAATATAACTGGATCTGCAAAAGTGCAAGATATGGCCGACAGTATACTGATCGCACTATTCAATCAGTAGGCCCTTGGCTAAAATTGAGTTGTGTCCTTTTGTTACAAAGAGTACATGAAAACACAGACTTTCAGAGAGGAGCCTGCTTTTAATTGCCGATCGTATTCATCAGAAACAACGTTTTGGAGTATTGACAGGGCAGAAAGGCAGAGAAAAGCACTGTGTTTCTTCTTACATCCTTCAGGCGCTATCGAGAAATACTGCATGTTAACATTTAGGGTGAAATTCACCCCCTCCTCCTGCACAAAGCTTTGATAATATTATGTAATACTTATATTGCGCTTTCCATCCATACCTCTCCATGGACTTCCCCAGGGTGGGTATCATCCTCCTCACTGGACAGATGGGAAGCTGAGGCACAGAATAGCTAGGTGACTTGTCTAAGAGGTTTCACAGCAAGTGTATGACCAAGCTGGTCTATTGGTCAGGTCCTGTTGTGCTGCTGGAAGGTCCATAGTGTAGACATAGCTAACTCTGAGGGAGTAAGATAAACATACTGATGGGAGGTTGGGATGATCTAGGACATTGGTAATGGGAAAACCACTGATCTCTAGGGTGCCCCTTCTAATCTAAATGTTGTTACCACCTGAGTGCTTTTCGATAGCATGAAAGATTGCTGGGACTCTTAAGTCCAGCAGTCGGTGGACAGGAGTGCACATCCCCAAAAGCCACCAGCACATTTGGTAACCTTGCTCATGGTCTTAGCAGAGACCCAGGGGAGAACAGACTGAAGTCCACTTCTATTTCTAGATGGGCTACTTAGGTCAGACTTGAGACACATTGATAGGACATCATGGAGGAACCTTGCACTCCAACCAGCCATGTAGCTGTTGTTGAACCAAACAACCTCGGCAAAAGTCTTTGCCAAACTCAGTTTTTGCCCCTCCGAGTAGAAAACAAATTAGGATTGATCACATCTCATACAGTCAGAGTTAAAGAGCAGACATTAGAGGGAGTTCACAGCAAGGTCACGGTACTCATTTTCCTTTCTTTCAGAACAATGCTACAGTGCACTGTGTGTTTTGGGACTTTACAAAGAACAGTAAGTACTATTTACAAGGTTGCCATATTTTAGCCATCACCATTCTGCTGATGCTCTTGGCTACCTAATGTGGTGTTACAAGATTCAAGCTTTACATATCATGGTTTTGCAATGAAATATCGACATTCATCTCAGAGTTATCCCGTTAAGTTAATGGTGTCATTCTAGTGTAGCTGAGCATGGAATTTGGCCCACCCTTTCTGAAGATTCAGGAAGACAACAGTGTATTAATTTACAATCAGCTCGCTTTTGGGAGGTTTTCTGTGCAACAATCAATGCTAGAAATTTCTTCTTCTTTTAACAGTTTAGATTCTGCAGAATCTGAATATGCAATACCAGCCATATAAATAGGGTATAAATAAGTCACATGAGGAAAGACCTGGTCTCCAAGCAGAATGTTTGACTCCCCTGATCTAAACTGTTCCTTCTCAACTTTCAAACACTTACCATGGCCCCACCTCCTTAAATGTAATCTAGCAGCCAACCTCTCTCTCTTTCTCTCACTATAAATATGTAGTACTAGAAATATTTCTTCATTCCCCAAGTTTTATCCATACAAGTTTAGATATTTTAACCTCCAACAGCAATTCAAAACATGTGTTCTTGTGTGAAGTCTCACCCATGTGTGCTGTTAGCTGACTCTGCGATCTGTACTAACTTAAGCTCAAAATCACACCTCCTGCATTTTTTCAGAGCTATAAATTACTGGATATGACTGGTTAAAAATTCCTTTCTGTATTGTACAGATGGACTGGGTGGTTGGAATACATCAGGGTGTGAAGTGAAACGCAGAGATATGAATTACACAATCTGTGATTGTAACCATCTTACCCATTTTGGAGTGTTGCTGGTAAGTACTCCATGAATCATCTCCAGAAGACACTGATGGCACTACACCAAGTCATCACTGACTTGTGGGAGACATCTTAGTTCAAATTAGCTTTTAATTGCAAATTGTATTGTGCTAGAAGTAATACTAATAAAGAAAGCAAATAAAAGTAATTTTTAAGTTAAAAAAGGAACTGAAGTCCAACTGCACACTCAGTACAAATTCATTTTACAGCAACTGTCGTTACCTCTTAGCTTTCATTGCATCTTTACAATTTCCCCTAATGAATATTACTGCATTAGCTGTTGTATTGGGGTGTATGCGGAGGTACAAGTAAGCCGGTCCACCCTGGCATACCGGCAAGAACTGGTGCACTAGCTTCCCCTGGCAGCAACTTAAAGGGCCTGGGGCTTCTGGCAGAAGCTGGAGCCCAGGATCCTTTAAATAGCCACCCAAGCCCTGCTGCCAGAGCCCAGGGGAGACAACGGCAGGGCTCTGGTGGCGATTTAAAGGGCCTGCGGCTCTCACTGCCGCTACCCTTTGGGGCCCTTTAAATCACCTCCCGAGTCCCACTCCAGAGCCCTGGGATAGCAGCAGCAGCCAGGGGCTCTGGAGGTGATTTAAAGGGCTAGGGGCTCCTTTTAGCTGCTACCACAGTGGAGCCCTGGACCCTCTGCCAGCGCCGTAAGGTAGTGGCGGCAGCCAGGAGCAGTAGAAGCAGCTGGAGTCCTGGACACTTTAAATCACCCGAGCCCCAGGGCTCCCAGCTGCCTCTGCAGCTGGTAGCTCCAGGGGTGACTTAAAGGGCCCAGGACTCCCAGCTGCTGCTATCACAGCCCTAGCCCTGGGCCCTTTAAATCCTGATTTAAAGGCCTCAAGGATGTAAAGGACTACGGAGTACCAGTAAGTCCTTTAACTTACTTTCACCCCGGTTGTATGGTAATGTTAGTTACCTGCCAGCAGTTTCTCTGAAAGTAACACTAATTAAATTCTCTTACTCTAAAAAGTATCAGCATTATGATCTATTATTTACATAGCACCAAAATGTGTTAACTACTTTAACAAATTTCCTGCCCCAAAACCCTTACCATCAATACAGACACTGTACAAATGAAGGACTGAAAATGGTTGCAACAAAAAGCAAAGTGATTGGGGAATTCTGCATAAACTAGGTAACAGATACTAGCAGAATTTCCTCACACTGACATAGGAGAACCTGCATGGGGGAAACACATAGTCCATTTCCCTTTGGTATGTACAACACAAATGCACACCTGTGATTAAACTAACTGGCCCCAAAGGTCATCATTACTCTCCTCAAATATAGATGCAAGAGTCCTCTCTGGTGGTAAAAATGCTACTTCTACAAGAAGGAAATGTGGATGTTGTAGATTTCATGCAGCTTCTATTTCTAAATAAAACAAGTCAGACTGAACCAAATTGTAACCATTCTGGTTACATGCCCTGTAGGAACTGTTTTGACTGCATGATGGCTACAGTTCTCAGTACAAAAGAAACAGATTACTCTTGCTTGGTTCAAAAGTCACATATAAAAAGCATGTAGCAGCAGGTTATGGTAGGCAACAAGATTCATGTCATGACCATCATTGAGAACTAATATATGGGAGTGAGGCCCATTTTACTGAGTGTTTTTCACAGCTTGGCTCTTGAAAGTACTTTTGACTTGGTGAATTCTCCCCAACTTTGAAGCAACTGATGTGTCTCCATCCCCCACTTCCAGCAACCCCCATTTTAACAAACGAGAGTTCCTTCTACAAAATGAGTGCCCATTACATATTTTTGCTGTATTACTTTAAAAGCTATTTGGAAGTCTAAGGTGCAATGCAAAAGCATCATTCTCAACTTCTTGGCAATTAAATACTGGATATTTTCACTGTCCTTGGTATTTCATTACATTCTAAATGGAGGGGTTTGTAAAACTAATAAACACATTAGAAGAAAAAAAAGGATAAAAACTGCTCCTTTTCCCTAATGTGAAAATGTAAGAAGCAATTGTATGTTTTCTGCATGATGTAGGCCAGTTATGAGTAATGACTAGAATTCCTATATTTTGACCTAGAATTTACCCCGAACAGAGATAGATGGTGTGAATCATCGCATATTAACGCTGATAACCTATGCAGGATGTGGTGCCTCTGCCCTTTGCTTGGGGGTAGTGCTGGTGATGCACCTAACTCTTCAGTAAGTTGATTCCTTTCTTTTATTGTTTTTCCCGCCATGCAGAAGCTCCCCCCCAGTCACTGCAGGAGTTTGCAGTAACATTGATGCTAGATCAGACACAAGGAGATGATGAAAGGATAATTTGAATATAATACAGAGGAATAGTGATGATATAAAACTTCATGATTCATGGCATAAGACAATCTGCAACCAGTGGAGATTGGGAAGCAATTTCCCCTATGAACATGTTATTCCAAAACTGCCTTCTGCGGTGTTTCTTTCACCTTGCTCTGGAACATCTGGTACTGGCCACTTTTGGAGATATGGGCTGTATTCAACCACTGGTTTGAAGCAGTTTGGCAACTCTTATGTTCCTAATATGCTGTCATTGCTCTTGCATCTGGATATGGTATCATAACAAGAGGCTGGAATATCTTGTACATTCAGTGGTTTGGTCCCAAGTTTTATATGCAGTTTTAAAAGAGGCAGAAAATAAAAGATTGTTCCTATTAAACATAGCCTTGAAATATAGATCTCCTCTTGAAAGTGACAGGTAAAAATGGCGCCTATTATTTAGAGTCATATCTTATTACTTGAGTGTCAAACAAGTTTTTCCTACTTGTAACCCTTGTTTGCACTGTAATGCCAACACAGGGTAAAAGAGAGTAAGTGGGTTCTTCATTTTGTGAAACATCCACAGAATTGTTTGCTAAATTCCAGTGAGTTGCTCAGATTTTACAGATGGCATAATCTGAAGACAACAGGGTTGCATAGATTAACCAAGGATCTAATTTGGCCTGCTGGTCATGGTGCATGACATGGAAAAAAAATATAGCATTTTCCAGAACCCAGAAGAGATTTCAGGCTTGCATCCAGAAAAGCCGCCTTTTTATTTTTAAACTTAACACATATCCAGTATTTAGAAAAAATTGAGAATGAAGAGACACGGAATCCTACAATGATATTTTTAGAGATATTTTTCAGAGTGGACACTCACATTTACACCAAAGTGAGATAAGGATCCACTTCTTTTTGAAAATTACAGTCCTGTAAGCTCCTACAGCCTGAGACAGGCACTGACAAATCTGAACAAAAGATATTTTTCCTTGATCAATATGGATTTTTAAATGGGGAACGTCTTCAATAATATAGGGCCGTATGTTATCCTGAAAAAATAGTATGCACAGATTATGAGAACATAAGAATGGCTATGCTGGGTCCGACAGTGGTCCATCTAGCACTGTATCCTGTCTTTCGACAGTGGCCAGTGCCAGACACTTCAAAAGGAATTAACAAAACTGGGCAATCATCAAGTGATCCATCATCCGCTGTCATCCAGTCATGGCATCTGGTAGTCAGAGGCCTAAGGAAATCCAGAGCATGGGGTTGCCTCCCTGACCATCTTGGCTAATAGTCATTGATGGACCTATCCTCCATGAGGTGGCTGACATTTATTATGAGGCCTTATTCTCAAAGGGCAATATAAAGGGCTCTTAATGTAAATGTGTATCAAGTCTGCCACGAAGGTGGATCATGTTGCCATTGCTGTGTCTTAGAATGCTGAAAAGATATTCAGTGGGGTGGAATAGAATTACTCATTACATGTTTTGTGTATTTTGATGAACTAATATATCGACTGAATGATGATAAAGCAAAGTTATGGCGAACTATAGGGGGCTCTTTTGGAAAGAAGTGTTGTCTACACGGGGGCTCACAGGGAAGTTACTGTGCAACAGCTAATGTGTAAATTTAAAGTCACTAACGAGAAAGCTAGTGCAGAATAGATCTTCAGCAATAGTTATTCCGGACTCTTTCCACATGTGGAAAACCACAAGTTTTAACTTAGATTGAAAAGATGCTCATAATTGTATATGGATTTTTTCTGTAAGGTGCTACAAGTATTCCTCACTTTCTTTACATAATTGTAGATTTTAGTCTTCCATTTCTTTTTTTTCCCCATTATTTTTTTAATCTCCCTTGTTAAGTTGGTTTGTCTGCAGTCCTTTCAGTTTTAAGGAATATCTTTCCATGTGTGGATTTTTCTCTTCACTGTGTTTTTGCTGTTTTATTCACCTCAGTGTACATTTTTTTGTTTGTATATATGTAAACTGCTAAACAAACAGAAGGTGAGTTGATATTTCTGGACTAGACACTACGGACCAAATTACCAGAAAAATGCACATGCAGTTGCTATAACGACTTGCAAACTAGGTGTTTTTGTGCACAGAGATATCCATTCAAGCATCTAAACAACTATCCTTTGCTCAGCATTTGCAAATATTCTTTTGGTGTGCATACTCACAATAACAGAGCACGCATTTGTGTGTGCATTTTAAATCTGGTCTTATATGTCTTACCTGCTCATAGTTATAAGGAATAAAGTGATATGCAATGCAGGATATACTTAATATTTGATGGATGGTAAGAGGTGATAACTTTTCATAACCACCTAAATAGGTTAATTTTCTTTCCCCATAGAAAGATTAAAAAGTAAATCTCTTTAAATTTGCAAAGAGGAAGGATGGTGTTGTGTCTAAGGGTACCTCTACATTACCCATCGGATCAGCGGGGTAGTAATTGATCTACTGAGGATCAATTTACTGCATCTAGTGTAGATGTGATAAATTGATCCCCAAACATGCTCCCCGTCGACTCCTGTACTCCAACTCTGCAAGAGGCAGAAGTGGAGTTGACGAGAGTGGCAGGGGTCAACTCGCCGCCGCGCAGACAGCCAGGTAAGTCGACCTAAGTTATGCCGACTTCAACTACGCTATTTGCGCAACTGAAGTTGCGTCTTAGGTCGACCCTCCCTCCAGCAGTATAGACCAGGCCTAAGACACTGGAATGGGACTCAGTAGATCTGGACACAATAGGGAACTCAGGGCAAGTCACTAAATCTCTGTGGCTTAGTTCCTCATGTGTAGAATAGAGATATTTATACATTCCTTCTCCAAGCCTTTGTCTTGTGTTTAGATTGTAAATTCTTTGAGGCAAGGTGTGTCTCTTACTCTGTGTTTCTATATTGCCCAGCGCAATGTGAGTCTAAGGAGGGAGGGGTCTTTGGGTGCTATCGTAATACAAATATTGTATTAAGTAAAACATGGGCTATGGCTGTAAGATAATGTTCTTTGTCTTTTCCACTCATGCCAATTCTAGAATGCTCCCCTGAACATGGATAACATACTCCCAGCCTTTGCAGCATGGAAACAGCAGGGAATTGAATTCTGTGTGTTTTTAAAAGACATTAGTGTCTAGGATATGCCCTGATGTTGGATATTAGGGTAGTGTTTTTAATTAAAAACAAGTTTTTATGAAGCTTAGTTATAAGTCACTTAGGCTATTGAATACACATTTTTATTACTTCCTGCTAGAGAACAAAATGGGGTACTTTCATTAATTGGCAGCAAGTGCAACTGCACAATGACAATATTAGAAACACTCATTTCTTTTCGCTTTTATTTTAGCAAGCTTCGCAGAGATTATCCTTCAAAAATCCTAATAAATCTCTGCACCGCACTGCTGATGCTTAACCTGGTATTCCTGATCAATTCCTGGCTGTCATCATTTAACAACCATGGTCTGTGTATCACAGTGGCTGTGGTCCTTCATTATTTTCTGCTTGTAGCCTTCACATGGATGGGCCTGGAATCTGTACACATGTACTTTGCTCTCATCAAAGTCTTCAGTATATACATTCCAAACTATATACTGAAATTCTGCATTGTTGGATGGGGTAAGTAAGCAGCTTGTGTCTCTTGATATCTGTGTTTGGTATACTGCTCTATTGTAGACTTCCCTCATGTGAAAATGCACTGCACCACTGCAGGAAAGACTCCTTAGCCCAGACAGGGGCTAACAAGCAGGTTTGCATTAAAAAGGTAGAGAATTTGACACAATGATTGTAGTTCTATTGAGGTGCCTGAATAGTTGCTAAACTCAGTGACTATTTTTAAATACCACATGTACATCATCTGTCAGAGTTCGCACACAACTGTGCTGATTATTATCCTTACAAGAACTTCATTTAGGCCCAGCTCTTAGCAGTGGTGATGTCTGGAACAATCATTCTGGCAAACAACAAAAAGAGGATCTGAAAGGAACATGGCAAACAGGAAAGGAGTGGCACTGAAGATTTGTGAACAAGTACTAGTTGAAAAATGTCAACCTCACTAAACTGTTACACAGGGTGCTACTACCAAGTTGTCTTTTGCCATCCTAAGATTTTTCTAATTATTGGGGGGGGGGGAGGGGTTGAGCTATTATTTAAGCAGAGTGGATCCCTTCTGCAGAGGTTTGAGAACTCACAAAAACTTAGCAACGATATTTTATGCCTGCTCATCTACAGTTTACATAAATAAAGAGACAACCCTGCTCTGCTGCACATGATTTCAGCGGAGACTTCAGGGGAATTATTGAGAGGAGACCTTGACCTACATTCAGATCACTGCTGTAATTAATCATGGACTGTCACACCCAGAAGAGATTAGGCGATTGTATGTCTCCCATTTCCAGATTTCCTTTTTTGTTTAAAATCGCTTTCTCTTATCTCCCATGCTATTAGGAATACCAGCTGTGGTAGTTGCTACTCTCCTCATTATCAATACAGATTTTTATGGCAATGGATCATTTTCTAAAAACCAAAGCTCGTTAACTTTTTTGTAAGTATATTTGAAGGAATGGGCCCAACATCTTGTCTCCTGTTCTTTCTTCTAGTTCATGCTAATCTCCTTCTCTTTACTTTGCCACTTTGAGTGTCAATGCCTCCCTTTCCTTTTTGAAAATCTCTTTGCTTCTGGAATACATTAACATAATCTCATAGACTCTTAATGCCAGAAAAGACCATCATGATCATGTAATCTGACCTCCTGCGCATTGCAGGCTGAGGCCACAAAACCTCACCCAGCCATTCCTGTAATAGAGGACAACTTTTGGCTGGATTACCAAAGTCCTCAAATCATGATTAAAAGACTTCAACTTACAGAGAATGCAACATTTACACTAGTTGAAACTTGTAAATGACCCTTGCCCCATGCTGCAGAAGAAGGCAAAATAACCCCATGATTTCTGCCAATCTAACCCGGAGAAAAATTCCTTCACCACCCAAAATATGGCGCTCAGTTGGATTTTATGTTGGCACGAACCAACAGTCAGATACTGGGGAAAGAATTCTCTGTAGTAACTCAGAGTCCTCCCTGTCTAGTGTCCCATCACCTGTGATTGGGAATCTTTGCTACTAGGAGTTGCAGATTGCCTGCAATGCCATGTAGGCATTTCATCATACCATCCCCTCCATAAACGTATCAAGATCAGTCTTGAAGCCAATTAGGTTTTTTGCCCCCACTTGTCCCCTTGGAAGGCTGATTGGAGTAAATCAGCGGTTCTCAAACTTGTGTGGACGGCAACCCGTTTGCTTTGACATGTCCTGTTGCGGTCCGGGGGTATGTCCGTGGAAATGCCGCAGAATTGAACACTTCTGCTTTCGGCAGCATTTTGGCAAACACACAGCGCTCCTCTCTGTGTCTCCTGCGATTGAAGCTGCCGCGGAAATGCTGCCAAACGCATCAGCAGCTTGTGACCCCCCTGGAATCGCCCCGCGACCCTCAGGGGAGTCGCAACCCCCAGTTTGAGAACCAATGGAGTAAATCAAGTCATCAAACCTATTCCATGTTTTCTAGGGAGTCTCTATAAAAATAATTTGATCCAGTATTCCACATGCTTATGTTAATTCCCCAGGTTTTTGAACTTCTCATTCCTGTTTCTCCTTTGTCATCATCAAACCTCTCATAGTTTTGAATTCGTCAGTTAGATCACATCACCCTTTCTTTTTTTCCAGTGAGAATAAGCTACTCCTTTAGCCTTTCTTCTGAAATAATGTTTACATCAGGAATACTCCCCCTTGCTTTTTGCCATTCTCTATCTAGGGGCTGGTCCTCACTACCGGGGGGGAGGGGGAGGAAATCGACGGCAGATACGCAACTTCAGCTACGTGAATCATGTAGCTGAAGTTTGTGTATCTGCTGCCGACTTACCTGCCGTCCTCATGGCGGCGGCAGTGTACTCCCCCATCGACTCCAGCTTGCGCCTCCCGGCAAGCTGGAGCTCCGGAGTCAACGGGGGAGCCACGGGTGATCAATTTCTTGTGTCTTCACAAGACGCGAGAAATCGATCACCAAAAGATCGATCGCTACCCACCGATCCAGTGAAGACCAGCCCTTAGATGGTACTATTCCAGTAATAGATTTTTAAATGCACAATCTGACCTGCCAGGGGGCAGCACATAGCTATGGCATCTCATGAGCAGAACAGGAAAGGAATTATATATCAGAGGCACTATTACTACCACACTGGAGCAAGGGGGAAGCAGGAACCTGCTACTGACTCATCATCTGAGGAAATTCTAACCAATGCCCATCCATGTGCTGTACTGATAACATAATAGTTCCCTAATTAGTTATTTTCAACTTTCTATGTTCTTTCCCTTTCCTGTAGTTGTTGGATTCAAGATGATGATGTCTTCTACACCACCGTTGTGGCCTATTTCTGCTTAATATTTCTGATTAACCTAGTGATGTTCATCAGTGTTCTTATTCAAATTAATATCATGAAATCAAAGCAGCAAATAAAATCCAAGAACTGGAAGCAGAGCTTTCTCCATGATCTGCGGAGCACGGTCAGCCTGACATTCTTACTCGGCTTAACCTGGGGCTTTGCCTTTTTTGCCTGGGGATCAGCAAGGATTTTTTTCTTGTATGTCTTCACCATTTGTAACACACTGCAAGGTAACTTCTGTATGAGATGCTGATAGCAATAGGGTGTGTTTCTATCAGTTTATGGGTGTTGATATATAAACATTCAGAATGTCATTTTACTACCCAAATTGGGGTTGTTAAGTACTTTTGTTTAATAATAAAAATCCTTTTGAGTAAGTGAGGGGATATCCTGAACTTTATATATCACTGTCACAATTCAATACTCGTCTGTAAAGACTTGCAGTAATGCCTTTGAAATACAGGTCCCAATCTATGCCCTTTTCAGGAACACAGAGACAGTCCATTTCATCTGGGCATAGAAATGCATGCTTGGATTTTGCAATAACTAGCAGATTGCCAAGAATGCCTGCCCTAATATCAAATCAGCAGAGGACTCTTTTAGTCATCTATTAACCCATGTGCATTAAGAGAAGAATAGCCCTCAGTAGAGTTCTGTGCCAATATAATATAGGCCGTGGATCTGCCTCTCTCAAAGACTCAGACTTTAAGGCCAGAGGGGACCATCATGATTATGTAGTCTGATCTCCTGCACATTGCAGTCCAGAGAACCTCACACATCCACTTCTGTAATAGGCCCATAACCACTGGCTGAGTTACTAAGTCCTCAAAACTTGATTTAAAGACTTCCAAGTTAGACAGTCAACCATTTACTCTTGTTCAAAATAGCAAGTGCCCCATGCTGCAGAGGGTCTTTGCCAGTCTGACTTGGGAGAATTTCCTTCCTGACTCCAAATATAGAGATCAGTTAGAACTTGAACATGTAGGTAAGACCCATCAGCCAAACTCAGTGCTGTAAATATGATATGTTTGTGGCTGATGAGAGCATGAAAGCTTCAGAAACAAGGCAGGCTGGGAAATCAATATGAAAAATACTGATTTTTGTCTTCCTTTAGGGCTCTTTATCTTGGTCTATCATTGCCTAATGAAAGAGACCGTGAGGAAGCAGTGCCTAGTGCACTTTTGCTGGGGGAGGCTTCGGCTCAATAATTCTGGTAAGACACTTAGGTTTATTGTTTTGCTTGACTCATTTTTAAGCGATTAAGTGCTTAAGAATTAAAATGGAAATGCTTTTGAGTCATAGAAGTACTGCTCCTATTCTGTCATTTAAGATTGAGGAAACAACAGTGAAGGATCAATTGCAGTATATTTTTATCTAATAACTTTTCCCCTAAAATATCTGAATTGACTTGAATATGGAAGTGCATAGTGTTGCTGTCTTTACATACTGCGCTTCTGTGACACTTGCCATTGAAGGTTCTCAAAAAGTTTTACAAAGACACCCCTTTCCAGGCCTGCCACTGATGTCACATCCATTCTACAGGAGAAAGGTGGGTGTCACAATGTACAGGTTTTCCACAATTCCCCCACTATAGTGGGGAAGCGTTAGGTCTTAACAGTCCCTCATGAATTCTTCATCAATTGGACCTTGATTAATAGATTAAATAGCTAATGTGGTGAGGGGGCAACAGCATATAAATACAGGACAGATTTTCAGAACAGCTTCAGCCTGACCTCTAATCCTGCAGCTGTACTGGTTTATTGCATGTCCAGATGGTATTTTTATACAGAATTCCCATCATTACAGCAAATGCAGCTTGCTTATACAAATCTGAAATTCTGAGCATACAAAAAAATCTTGGGCATAATTTTAGAGGCTGTTTAATGGGGTGCTGACCCCCCCCCCATTGGGTGCTGACCCCCCCCATTGGGTGCTGACCCCTTTACACAAGCACCCTCCTTCTCAAGTGTGTGCACTTGCAGTTTCTCAGCTTGTGCTAATGGGGTGGTACTCACCTGTCACAAGTTCTCCCCTTGGTCAATAGTTTCTTTGGCAGGTCTTCAGTGTTTCAGCCTTGCAAAGAAGTCACACACATTGTCTGTAAATGGAACAGTACAAACCGCTTCAGGGGTTTACCCTCTCTTGCCCCTACTATGGGGCTGTACCCCCACCCCCAGTGCTTCTTCCCTGGGGCCACTGTTTTCCTGCAGCTCTTGCTGTGTTCCATCCCAGCAGCCAGCCAGGAGCTCCTTCTTAGTTCCCCTGGACCCTGCCCAGACTAAGCTGTCTGTGGTCCTACCGCTCTTTCAGCCTTCCAGGAACCCAGTCCTCTCTCTTTCAGCTCCAGGCAGTAACTGAGTGATTTTGTCTCTGCTGCTCCTTTTTATATGGCCCTTCTGGCCCCTGACTGGCCACTCCTGCAGCCCCTCTAATTGGCTGATCCTGCCACCACTCTAAGCGGCCTGGAGGACTTCACATCCATCCCTGAGAGGAGCAGAAGAGATGAGACCCAGAGGCCTCCAGCAGGGGGCCTTTGGGCCCAGTCCACCCCATCACAAGCTGTTAAAAAATGTGGCATAAAATTAATAGTGTGTGGAACCCCTTGTTTTACTACAGTCGTTCTTCTGATTTTACAGCTCAAGAAAGAGCAATCCATGCACTGCCATATAAATATTAATGTGTGTGTCTGTGGCGGGTCCGCTTCCGCAGCGCCCCCTGAAGGCTGGGGCTAGGCGTGGCAGCGGACCTCCACCTGTCTTTGACCCCCCCCTCTCAAGGGAAAGGGGGTTGCATGGCCCAATGGCCGGAGTCAATAGGATCGCTCCCCGCTCTCGGGGTTGCATGGCCCAATGGCCGGAGTCAATAGGATCGCTCCCCGCTCTCGGGGTAGCATGGCCCAATGGCCGGAGTCAATAGGATCGCTCCCCGCTCTCGGGGTAGCGTGGCCCAATGGCCGGAGTCAATAGGATCGCTCCCCGCTCTCGGGGTAGCGTGGCCCAATGGCCGGAGTCAATAGGATCGCTCCCCGCTCTCGGGGTAGCGTGGCCCAGTGGCCAGAGTCAATAGGATCGCTCCCCGCTCTCGGGGTAGCGTGGCCCAGTGGCCAGAGTCAATAGGATCGCTCCCCGCTCTCGGGGTAGCGTGGCCCAGTGGCCAGAGTCAATAGGATCGCTCCCCGCTCTCGGGGTAGCGTGGCCCAGTGGCCAGAGTCAATAGGATCGCTCCCCGCTCTCGGGGTAGCGTGGCCCAGTGGCCAGAGTCAATAGGATCGCTCCCCGCTCTCGGGGTAGCGTGGCCCAGTGGCCAGAGTCAATAGGATCGCTCCCCGCTCTCGGGGTAGCGTGGCCCAGTGGCCAGAGTCAATAGGATCGCTCCCCGCTCTCGGGGTAGCGTGGCCCAGTGGCCAGAGTCAATAGGATCGCTCCCCGCTCTCGGGGTAGCGTGGCCCAGTGGCCAGAGTCAATAGGATCGCTCCCCGCTCTCGGGGTAGCGTGGCCCAGTGGCCAGAGTCAATAGGATCGCTCCCCGCTCTCGGGGTAGCGTGGCCCAGTGGCCAGAGTCAATAGGATCGCTCCCCGCTCTCGGGGTAGCGTGGCCCAGTGGCCAGAGTCAATAGGATCGCTCCCCGCTCTCGGGGTAGCGTGGCCCAGTGGCCAGAGTCAATAGGATCGCTCCCCGCTCTCGGGGTAGCGTGGCCCAGTGGCCAGAGTCAATAGGATCGCTCCCCGCTCTCGGGGTAGCGTGGCCCAGTGGCCAGAGTCAATAGGATCGCTCCCCGCTCTCGGGGTAGCGTGGCCCAGTGGCCAGAGTCAATAGGATCGCTCCCCGCTCTCGGGGTAGCGTGGCCCAGTGGCCAGAGTCAATAGGATCGCTCCCCGCTCTCGGGGTAGCGTGGCCCAGTGGCCAGAGTCAATAGGATCGCTCCCCGCTCTCGGGGTAGCGTGGCCCAGTGGCCAGAGTCAATAGGATCGCTCCCCGCTCTCGGGGTAGCGTGGCCCAGTGGCCAGAGTCAATAGGATCGCTCCCCGCTCTCGGGGTAGCGTGGCCCAGTGGCCAGAGTCAATAGGATCGCTCCCCGCTCTCGGGGTAGCGTGGCCCAGTGGCCAGAGTCAATAGGATCGCTCCCCGCTCTCGGGGTAGCGTGGCCCAGTGGCCAGAGTCAATAGGATCGCTCCCCGCTCTCGGGGTAGCGTGGCCCAGTGGCCAGAGTCAATAGGATCGCTCCCCGCTCTCGGGGTAGCGTGGCCCAGTGGCCAGAGTCAATAGGATCGCTCCCCGCTCTCGGGGTAGCGTGGCCCAGTGGCCAGAGTCAATAGGATCGCTCCCCGCTCTCGGGGTAGCGTGGCCCAGTGGCCAGAGTCAATAGGATCGCTCCCCGCTCTCGGGGTAGCGTGGCCCAGTGGCCAGAGTCAATAGGATCGCTCCCCGCTCTCGGGGTAGCGTGGCCCAGTGGCCAGAGTCAATAGGATCGCTCCCCGCTCTCGGGGTAGCGTGGCCCAGTGGCCAGAGTCAATAGGATCGCTCCCCGCTCTCGGGGTAGCGTGGCCCAGTGGCCAGAGTCAATAGGATCGCTCCCCGCTCTCGGGGTAGCGTGGCCCAGTGGCCAGAGTCAATAGGATCGCTCCCCGCTCTCGGGGTAGCGTGGCCCAGTGGCCAGAGTCAATAGGATCGCTCCCCGCTCTCGGGGTAGCGTGGCCCAGTGGCCAGAGTCAATAGGATCGCTCCCCGCTCTCGGGGTAGCGTGGCCCAGTGGCCAGAGTCAATAGGATCGCTCCCCGCTCTCGGGGTAGCGTGGCCCAGTGGCCAGAGTCAATAGGATCGCTCCCCGCTCTCGGGGTAGCGTGGCCCAGTGGCCAGAGTCAATAGGATCGCTCCCCGCTCTCGGGGTAGCGTGGCCCAGTGGCCAGAGTCAATAGGATCGCTCCCCGCTCTCGGGGTAGCGTGGCCCAGTGGCCAGAGTCAATAGGATCGCTCCCCGCTCTCGGGGTAGCGTGGCCCAGTGGCCAGAGTCAATAGGATCGCTCCCCGCTCTCGGGGTAGCGTGGCCCAGTGGCCAGAGTCAATAGGATCGCTCCCCGCTCTCGGGGTAGCGTGGCCCAGTGGCCAGAGTCAATAGGATCGCTCCCCGCTCTCGGGGTAGCGTGGCCCAGTGGCCAGAGTCAATAGGATCGCTCCCCGCTCTCGGGGTAGCGTGGCCCAGTGGCCAGAGTCAATAGGATCGCTCCCCGCTCTCGGGGTAGCGTGGCCCAGTGGCCAGAGTCAATAGGATCGCTCCCCGCTCTCGGGGTAGCGTGGCCCAGTGGCCAGAGTCAATAGGATCGCTCCCCGCTCTCGGGGTAGCGTGGCCCAGTGGCCAGAGTCAATAGGATCGCTCCCCGCTCTCGGGGTAGCGTGGCCCAGTGGCCAGAGTCAATAGGATCGCTCCCCGCTCTCGGGGTAGCGTGGCCCAGTGGCCAGAGTCAATAGGATCGCTCCCCGCTCTCGGGGTAGCGTGGCCCAGTGGCCAGAGTCAATAGGATCGCTCCCCGCTCTCGGGGTAGCGTGGCCCAGTGGCCAGAGTCAATAGGATCGCTCCCCGCTCTCGGGGTAGCGTGGCCCAGTGGCCAGAGTCAATAGGATCGCTCCCCGCTCTCGGGGTAGCGTGGCCCAGTGGCCAGAGTCAATAGGATCGCTCCCCGCTCTCGGGGTAGCGTGGCCCAGTGGCCAGAGTCAATAGGATCGCTCCCCGCTCTCGGGGTAGCGTGGCCCAGTGGCCAGAGTCAATAGGATCGCTCCCCGCTCTCGGGGTAGCGTGGCCCAGTGGCCAGAGTCAATAGGATCGCTCCCCGCTCTCGGGGTAGCGTGGCCCAGTGGCCAGAGTCAATAGGATCGCTCCCCGCTCTCGGGGTAGCGTGGCCCAGTGGCCAGAGTCAATAGGATCGCTCCCCGCTCTCGGGGTAGCGTGGCCCAGTGGCCAGAGTCAATAGGATCGCTCCCCGCTCTCGGGGTAGCGTGGCCCAGTGGCCAGAGTCAATAGGATCGCTCCCCGCTCTCGGGGTAGCATGGCCCAGTGGCCAGAGTCAATAGGATCGCTCCCCGCTCTCGGGGTAGCGTGGCCCAGTGGCCAGAGTCAATAGGATCGCTCCCCGCTCTCGGGGTAGCGTGGCCCAGTGGCCAGAGTCAATAGGATCGCTCCCCGCTCTCGGGGTAGCGTGGCCCAGTGGCCAGAGTCAATAGGATCGCTCCCCGCTCTCGGGGTAGCGTGGCCCAGTGGCCAGAGTCAATAGGATCGCTCCCCGCTCTCGGGGTAGCGTGGCCCAGTGGCCAGAGTCAATACAATTGCTTCCCGCTCTCAGGGTAGCGTGGCCTAATGGCTGTAGGGGTAGGGGGACCCGGGCCCTCCCACTCCACCGGGTCCCGACCCAGGGCTCACCTACCAGCGGGGCTGGTCTCGCCCCACGCTCGGCGGGGATCTGCCCGCAACACGCCGAGCTAGGCTGTCCCTTTAAAAGTTCCCTGGGTCACTTCCTACCCTGCCTTCGGTGTCCGGGGGTCCATCGGAGTGTTCTCCCTCCGGGCCGACGGTGGGTGGGTCGTCCAGCGGCGTCACAGCCCGGCTGTCGTCTGGGTCCCAGGATATTGGCTGTTCCTCCTCAGGAGCTGGTAACACAGGTCCTTCCCCTCTGGTGGTCAGCCCCAACTGAGCAACTCTGCAGGCTTTTATGCTGGGTCTCCAGCTGGAGCATGCCCAGCAGAGCTTCCGGGGCGTGGCTTCCTCTGCCCCGAGAGAAGGGTTAACCAATGCTGTACCGGTGCGGGGCCGCTCAGCCCCGTCACAGTGTCATATAAAATAATATTGTATGTAATACATACACTATGCATCACTTTGTGCTTTTAAGGTACAGGCCTGTGTTGGGGGTGGTGCAGCTCTCCACCACCCCAAGGGATCATAGGGGAAGTGTTCCACCTCTAAAAGGTGTGTAGCACTGTGGCAGGGCACTGCTGGAGCAGCCTTTAATCAGCTCCTGCCAGTCCAACCCCACTCAGGGAGAATGGATTGGGACTGGGTGAATCACCCTATCTTTGCCTGGTAACTGACCATACTTGCCAGCCTCATTAGCAGGAGCTGTAAGACTGGAAGTGAGAGGAAGGAGGGAGTGCAGAGACTAAGAATGGGAGGTCAGGTTCAGAGAGAATAGGAACCCCATAGCCTGTGGTAGGCCAAGCAGTTTTTAATATAATGGAGATATACCTATCTCATAGAGCTGGAAAGACCTTCAAAGGTCATCAAGTCCAGTCTCCTACCTACACTAGCAGGACCAAGTACAGTCCTGACAGATTTTTTGGCCCAGATCCCTAAATGGCCCCCTCAAGGATTGAACTCAAAACACTGGGTTTAGCAGGCCAATGCTCAAACTACTGAGCTAGCCCTTCCCCCTGCATACAGTTGTAAAGCCTGTATGTGGTTGGAAACTGATCGTGAATAAAGAACCTGGATGTTGCACCAAACTGAAGTGTCCCTGGTTCATGGAGGAAAGGAGCCAAGGGGTTGAATCCAGAGGGGTGCTGTGGGTACCCTGTTACAAGCATGTTCTCTCCTGAACATCTGGCCAACTCCACTGGCTGGTTATAGAGAGTGGGAGACTATGACCCCCACCTCCTTTCCATCCATCCCATCATCTTTGGAATGGCTAGCTAGGAAAGACTATAATTGTACTTAGTCCCTTTGTAGGGAGGCAGAGGCTCCTTGTATCCATCACCTCTTGCACAGACATGTAAGAACTAATATAAGAATTGCCAGCATCGATTAGAACCATGGTCCATCTAGTCCAGTATCCTGTCACTAGCATCAGATGCTTCAGAGGAAGGCGCAAGAACTCCACAGCAGGCAGATGTGCTTTCCCTGCCATAAGTCTCATCCTGGACTCTAATAGTTGGATATTGCCATGAGTCCTGAAACAAAGTTTAATATCCTTCCAAACTCTTTGTCATTAATTATGATAACTCTGGGTATTTTTGTTATCTCTAAAAATGTCCAATTCCATTCTGAAACCTGTTACGTTCTTGGCCTCGGTGACTTCATGTGGCAATGAGTTCCACAATTTAAGCTCATTTTGTGAAAAAATTATTTCCTTTTACCAGTTTGAATTTCTCACCTTTTAATTGCACTATCTTTGTTCTTCTATTATGAGTCAGGGAGAAGGGAAGCTTTTTTTTGGCTAGGCACAATGTAGCCTTGGGTGTGTGATTATATATTAACATTCAGAACACAGACATGCAATAGACACATTTGCAGATTTACAACAGGAGGGCTAACACACCAAAATGAATAAAGGCAGAAGATGAAAGTGTGCTGCAAATGTTCTTTCATGCATCACAGGATCTTATAAATAGTGTTTAAAAAAGAAGAGAGAGAGAATTTTATTTGATAGTTATGCAAATAATTCACCAAAGAGACCATCTATGGAGGAGCTTTTAATGAAATATACCTAGAAGAACACAAAAAAGCAATGGGACAATTACATCTTTTGGGTTGCTTACACTTCAAAATCAGGTTTATCAAAGCAAGATCATTTCAATCTGCAAACACCAACAAAGCTCCAGCCCAGAGTAAACAAACTGTAATATATGTCTCCACCAAAGAGCCACTCGGGAGAATTAGTCTATATGTTATAAAGTACTGGAAACATCTCCCCAATGTACAGGGTTGATTACTGTCTAGTGTAGTTGTGTGTATTACACAGTACAGTAGACTCTCGATTATCCAGGATGATAGGGAAAAAAATAATTCTGGTTAATAAAATCCCGGATAATCACCATCCATAGGAAATATGGGGAGTGGGGGTTGATTCACCAGTCATCCTGCATCGGGGGGAGGGGGTGTTGGTTCACTGGCTGCCCTGCGCCCTGGTAGGGGTTTTGTGTGTGTGTGCTTGGGGCGGCAGCAAAGCCAGAGCTGGCCCTGTGAGTTGCGCATATTTTTTTGACATCCTGGTTAATCCAATTCTGGATAATCAAGAGTCTACTGTACCTATTTCCAAACTCTGCTACCTCAGGAAACTACTCAAGAGTGCCACAGAGTAACCAGATGCATCTAATGATAGTGACCTAACTAACTGCACCCGAAATATTACATCATGTCCTTTTATTCCCAAACTCACCACTCTATAATTTCAGATTGGAGTGGGACAGGAACATCTGTTAGATATAAACCAAGAAATTTAGAGCATAAACTATTATCACATTCTTTGAAATCAACCAAGTCTCTGAAGTGTAATGCAACAAGCTCAACTTCCAATGGTTCAGGCTCCTTACCAGAGACTTTGTTGGATATGGACTTGAGAGCAGGTAAAAGGAAAGTAATGTGCACTGATTTTTATAAATTCAGAATGTAACGAACCAGCAGCGCCTGTGGTTGTCAAAGCCCAAGCTATGGAAATACAAATTTTTTTGCTACCATGTCCATGTCAGACGCAGACTTCAGGCTAGGGTTTCTGTTACAGCCAGCTTCTGCTAGGCACACCAGAGTTGTAAGGTTACCAAGGAGCTGGCTTTGGCTTCCTGATTCTCTGTTCAGACTTACCGCTAAGTACAGATGGGGGCTATTCTAATTTATGCCATTTGACAAGAGTCCTCAAGGAATTGCAGAAGTGCATTTCTACTCTGGGTTCGCCCCCTTCCATTCCCGACATGTTACATATATTGGGGGTTGCACAGGAGTCAGCTTTGCCAGGTCTATGCCAACTAGGGACATCTTCACCCCAAAAGAATCCCAGCAGGAGAGTTACACCTTAAAGGAGCCTGATTTTCAGGAAGTTCTAAGCACTCACACTCTGAAAAAGGAGTCTTAGGATTGGCATGCAAAATAATTCATCATTTTTTAAACAGGCCTACTTTCTTTCTCTCCCTCCCAAGGCATGGTGGTATTCTGTTCTCATGCTTATTTGGAAAGACTTGTAATGAGAGCATTACATAGAAATCTGTATTTCTAAACAAGGGAATCAAACCATGGTTACTGAAAACTATTCTTTTTTCATTTTCCCTAGCTGAGGTGCGATACAACCCAGGCTCTGTATTTCCATCTGCTTGTCAAGGAAAACATCCTCGGGCAAGAAGAATATCACCTGTGGATACATAACAGTACTCAGAAAACTAAGTTTTTGCAGTGATACCCAACCTGTTTTTTTCTGTTTAGCTGAAGACTGTCCTATTTTGTGGCCTGTACAAATAAGTGTTTATCCAAGTATTTATTTGTTTTTAATTATAAAATAAGCAGTCTGAAGATTGTTATAGGGCGAAAGTCCTGCTCGTGCAATCCTTTTAGCTTCAATGGGATTGCATTGCTGCACATGTGGAGAGAATTTGGCCCTCGTGTGTTTGATGTTAAATCTTGACTTGATAATGGAATGCTGATGAATGATGACATATGTGATACAAAGATGCACTAATTATTTTTGTAACTGTCTGATTTAATTGTTAATTAGCATCAGCACATCAAACCATGTTCAGATCCAAAAGCTACACTTAACTTACAATTAATAAAATGTAGAACTGGTAAAAAACCATAGGCTTGGAGTTTCCCAGTAGGAAGAACATGAAACAATAACTCTGGATGTGTAAAAATGTCTCATTTTTAGGGAGTGGCAAACTTTATGGATTGTGGGGCTATGTCTACACTACACACTTTGGTCAATGTAAGTTGCATCAGTGAAAAGCCGCTGCAGTTAGTACATTGCTCACACACATACATGGTTGGCTGTTTGCATCGGTGCGCCACATATTCACCAGGAGTGTTTGTGGTGAATGCACAGTGTGGTGCACTATACATAGGTAATCCAGTGTGCCACTTGCCACCACCCACTTGCATTGTTTTTTGAGAATTTTTCACAATGTATGGTGGGACGGACGTGAGTTATGCAGGGGTGACTAAAAACAAGGGGTGAAGTTCCATCATGCAAATTTTGCATCCCATAATTCCATTCATAGCCTATACTTGTGTATCATCTTTTTAAAAAATCCCACAAACTCATGTGGAACTTTTTGCTATTCACCATCTCTGATAGAAGCATGAAGGCTGCAGAGCTCTGCACTATTGTCATGAACCTTGCAAACACGGGATGAACAATCCTCTGATATTTGCAAAGCTGCAGGAAGTACAACAATGGGGAATATGATAATTTCTTCAAGGATGGATTGCTGAGGGACACAGCCAAATCCAGTGTTGTTGGCGGTGTTCACAGAATAGCTGCAGATAGTGGAGAGCTGCTTCTGGCCCTGAGAAAAAAGTACTGCCTGGTAATATTTCTGTGATGTTGCATCCCATAATGCTTTTTAGAAATATGCTTATGAGGGTAAATATGACGTAACTGGAATATCTTTTATGCTAGATATGTCATGTAATATATCTTTGCAAAGGTTATGTTCTTCTGCATGTATTCATCCTATTCATATGCATGAATCATTTTCATGTCTGAAATTAGGAGTGTTGGCTCTATGCTTGAATATAAAGTGTTTGCTGTAGAAAGCACCAAAGGCAGATTTGGTCAACCTAGTGTGAAGAGGTTATTCAAATAATTGGGAGTACTTGGTTAACAATGTCAAGAATCAGAGAGGTAGCTGTGTTAGTCTGGAATAGCAGAGATAACAAAGTGTGCCACCTTAAAGACTAACTATAAAGTTTTGAAGCATAAGCTTTCGTGGGCTAATACCCACTTCGTCGGATGCAAGCAGTGGAAGTGTCGAGAGGCAGGTATAGATAAATAGTCAGGAATCAGGTAGGAGGTAACAAGGTTAGTCCAATCAGGCTGAACCAGCTTGTTATCTCAAATCAGGGAGGGTGAGATATTCTTCTAGCAGCTGAATTGAAGGTGTGAACTCGGAGGGAGGAGAAGCTGTTTTTGTAATTAGCAAGCCACTCAAGGTCTTTGTTCAGTCCCAGACTGATTGTGTTAAATTTGCAAATGAATTGCAGCTCTGCAGTCTCTCTTTGCAGTCTGGTCTTGAAGTTTTTTTGCTGCAGTATGGTGACTTTTAAATCTGTAATTGTGTGTCCAGGCAGGTTGAAGTGTTCTCCTGCAGGTTTTTGTATATTGCCATTCCTGATATCTGATTTGTGTCCATTTATCCTTTTTCATAGGGACTGTCCAGTTTGGCCGATGTACATAGCAGAGGGACATTGGTGGCATATAATGGCATATATGACATTGGTAGATGTGCAGGTGAATGAACCAGTGATGGTATGGCTGATCTGGTTAGGTCCTGTGATGGTGTTGCTGGTGTAGATATGTGGGCAGAGTTGGCATTGAGGTTTGTTGCATGGATTGGTTCCTGAGTTTGGAGTTATTGTGGTGCAGTGTGCTGTTGCTGGTGAGAATCTGCTTAAGGTTGGCCGGTTGACGCCAATCTGAGCTTTCCTGGGAATGTCCTGCAGAAAACTGAGTCATGCATGGACATGTGACTTGCCCATGTGACTCCAAAACTCCATTTTGTGGCTGCATTCTTCACAAGGGGAGAGAGGGGTCTCCTCCCACAAGAGAGAGACTATATATGCCCCTGGGGAAACCCCTCCATTTTGTCTTCAGCTGGCTCAAGAGATAGCCTCTCCACCCCAAAGATATGCCTGAAAGAAAGTGGAACAAAGAACAGTAATTACAGAGGTGTGAGTGATTGCTGGACCCAGACTAGGAGACTAGTCTTTCAAAGAAGCTTATTGGAACATCTTTGAGGGTGAGATTTACCTGCATTTAGTGTCCTACTGTATTAGGCATAGACTTGAGTGTTTTATTTATATTGCTTGGTAATTTACTTTGTTCTGTCTACTACTTGGAACCACTTAAATCCTACTTTTTTTATTTAATAAAATCACTTTTTACTTATTAATCAACCCAGAATATGTATTAATACCGAAGGGGCGGAGGGTAGGAAACAGCTGTGCATCTCTCTATCGGTGTTATAGAGGGCAAACAATTTATAAGCTTACCTTATACAGAGTAAAAGTTTTAAGTTTATATAGGGTAAAACAGATTTATTTGGCGTTTGGGTATCCGAGTGCTGGAGACAGGAGCACTTCTTAAGCTGTTTTCAGTTAAGCCTGCAGGTTGTGGGGACGTGATTCAGACTTGGATTTGTATTTTACAGGAGGGAAGTGAGTTTGGATCAAACAAGGCAAGGTACTGAAGTCCCAAGGTGGCAGGGAAAACCAGGCTCAGAGGTAGTCTAGGCACATCAGGTGACAGTCCCAAAGGGGGTTTCTGTGATCCAACCCATCACAATTATATTGTAACGTAGCTTTGGCACACTGAGAAATAGCTGCAGAATACAAAAGACCAAAATTCAGGGATCTGTCTGCCAAGTTTGTCCCAGCTCTCCAACACAAGGACACCAGACAAATGAGACGTGAGTGGCAATTTCACTCTGGAAGCTTGCAATGCCAGATTGCTACCGGTCAGTGGAAAGTCATTTTGGAGTTGGAAAATCTAGTGAGGGCTGTTGCCATTCAACTGTGCATTAATCATCTCCTGTTATACAGGACTGTCTTGGCAATTTGCATGGTTGGACTTTCTGACCTGTGTTGAGGTGATAACCAGTACGCACATCCCAATTTTGTCACCAGTCCACCTTGCAACAGAGTACATCAACAGAAAGGGTTTTTTTGATATGGTTATGCGAGTGTTGGTGGATCATGGGAGATGCTTCACTCATATCACGTGGGCTGGAAGGTGTATGACACTTGCATCTTTCATAACACAGGATGGTGCAGAAGCTTCCAAGCAGGGACATTTTTTCCTGATCAGTGGATTACTATTGGTAATGGTGAAATGCAAATAGTGATCCTGGCTGGACCCAACTTACTCCTTGCTCATGAAAAAAAAATATTTTAATTTCTACCGTTGCTAGAGCTGCCAAATCTCTCTTTGGAGAAATATTTTGCTCTGAATTTACTAGGGGCTGAATGACATCTTTTATTTAATAAGATCATAAAATGTCAGCACCGATGGCTGGAATAATATTGCTTGGCAAGTTCTTCTTGATACATCAGTCAACTCTCTTGTGTTGTTCATGGCCTAATATAGCTCCCCTAGAAGTAAACAGCAGTCTTTCCGCATGGGGGGTGGGGCGGGGGGGGGGGGGGTGGGGGGGGGCTGGCTCAGGCCCATAGTCACCAGACTGTTTCTGTGAGGGATGGATTTTGATGTTATGGTAAGAAATATTACTCCAAATAAAGAAATCCTCCAGAGGAATGATAGATATAGCCTTACTCTTTTACTCAAGGATTTTTCAGCATGATATGGTTAAATCAATAGTGTGCATGCCAAACTGAATAATAGCTGCACTTTTGAATGCGTTCCTCTATATCACTGCAACTCATTATCAAACTTAAGATTTTTGATAATTGCTCTCTTAAACAGTAAAAGACTAACCTTTACCAGAGACGAATAAGTGAAGTAATATAATGGAATGATGTTTGAGAGTCTGTATATGAAATAGGAGATATAAAAGGTTCTTTTATTCAGTGAATAACTCCCACACAGCAATTAGTAAGGAAGATGAATATTTCAATGAACAGTAGCAACAGCAAGCCTTCTTGAAATTAGATAGATAACCTTCAGGTGCAGGGTTTTATGGGGGAAAAGGTTCGCATATGAAAGCAAGCAAACAAACAAAAAGCCCCACCTAGTAATTACTCTTTTGTAACTTGAAATGCTGTTAATGGGGAAGGAACATAATATGAGAAGCAATATAACTGTCAGAGATATGCTTGCATAGTCTTCCACTGCATGAGTAAGCCCAAGGCTACCTATTTTATTTTCAACAGTGCTGTGAATATTATCTCTCTGTTTCACATCAACTGCTAAGTCCTTTTAATACTGCTTATGGTGAAATATTTAAGCACACCTGCTTTCTGCAGACTGAATACCACAGCAAAATGAAGTGCAGCACCTCCCAGGCCTGGGCTATGCTGCAGGCTGGAGAGGACCCAGAAAGTCCTGGGGTCCTATATAAGTAATGGCAGCCTCCCTGATGGGTTACAGGGATGCCTGGAATCTCCACAGGGTTACATCAACTTGCTTATGCAAAAAGCACAGCACCATTTCTTCTAGAAAGGTGGTTAGCTTTGCTTCCATTTCCCATCATGTGTGTCTAATGTCTTTTCCGGCTAAACAGTGTATCATTTATGTTTCAAATGCAGCATTGTTTAGGTTGTCAGCAAGGGTGAAGATGTGTAATTTTCTTTGGGCTTGAATAATATCTTCGGCATGGGCCCCATTACATTTGCTCTCCTTTAGCACATCTCCACTGACATTCTGTCATAGAATTGTGCAGTGATATTATTCACAGGAATACGAGATGCACAAAGACAAATGTGATTAAAAATTGTTATGCTCTCATGGTTCACACCTTCATCATTTTCAGTGACTGGAATAGCGTCTGATGCTGCAGTTCCAGTTTAATATCTAAAATGAAGGCTCGAGGTTTGTTACAAAAACAAATTATTTTCCACACTGGGTTTTTAGCTGCATCTGCTGAATGTGTTCCCTCTGGGGATATGCTCATATGAAGCTCTTTAGATTTCTGAATTGTTCTTAGTTACCCTTAAATTGCTTGTTTGCAGCTCGTATATACAGTAGAAAAACACACTCTGCTTTAAACTTGCTCACATAGAGGTTTTTTTTAAAAGCATCAAGATTTTATGTCAAATCACAGCTGGTTAGTAACACTGTGCTACCAGGGGTCCCCAAGCTGTTTTTGACCGGGCACAGCTAATAGAAATTTTTTTTTGAGCAGGCACCCCCACGGGGAAGCCCTGGCCTAGCCCCACCCACATCCACTCCCTCCCACTTCCCGCCTGTCTTCCCCTATCAGAACCTCCCCTCCGGGTCCCCTAACTGCCCCCCTTGGGCCAGTCCCACCGCGCCCAGCTTTTCCAGCCGGGGCTGCTGCCACAGTGCCCGGCTCCTGGGGCCGGTCCCTGCCGCGGCACCTGGCTCCCGGGCTGGTCTCCCCCACAGCACGGCGCCCGGCTCCTGGGGCTGTGGCACCCCGTGGGTGGGGTGCGCACACCCCAGTTTGCTGACCACTGTGCTAGACTATGCCTTTAGACCAAACACTGAACAAGGGGGTGATGGGTAAGCGGCACTACCCCCCACAGTAGTCCTGGGAGGCCGAGTGTCTCCGAGATACATCTGGGAAACAAAGTTCCCTCTCTGCTCTCTCGCTTTGGGCAAGATAGATGTAGTAATTTGCTGCTCGTAGAGCGTAGGGCCAGAAGGGTCTATCATGATCATATAGTCTGACCTTCAGCACACTGGAGGCCACAGTACTCTAATACTCACTCCTGTATTAGACCTCTAACCTCTGGCAGAGTTAATGAAGTCCTCAAATCATGATTTAAAGACTTCAAGTTATAGAGAATACACCATTTACACTAATTCAAACCTGAAAGTGACCCATGTCCCATGCTGCAGAGGAAGGCAAAAATCCTTCAGGATCTCTGCCAATTTGACTCAGGGAAAAATTCCTTCCCAACTGTAAATATAGCGATCAGTTGGACCCAGAGCATTTCAGCAGGAGCCAACAGGCAGACACCAGGAAAGAATTCTCTGTAGTAACTCGCAGCCCTCCACAGCTAGTGTCTCATCATCAGCCATTGGGGATATTTGCTTCTAGTAGTTGCAGGTCGGCTACATGCCATTGTAGGCGTCTCAGTGGTGGAGAACAGTAGGAGTTTCAAGTTATTGACTGGTAAATGCCTTTCATCACCTGTCAAATATCACAAAAAAAAATTAAATTCCACCAGCTCCTCTACTGGACACTCTGGGTTTACATCTTCTAGGAAGTTTGGAAGCCATTCTCTCAGGCTTTAACCAATAAACTATCATTCTCGGTGCTGCATCGCTAAGCAATGATTCTGACAGCTCATCAGAGTTGGCCTTCCAACCTACCTCTTGCAACACTGAAGTAGTGGGATGGTGTTATTTTTACCTCTAGAGATGCTGATAACCCTTTTATGATTTGAAAGTAGAATTGAATAACTTGTGTTTAGTTCCAAATCTAAAGGCTCATTTCTGATCAGATGTTACTGTGAGGTCTTGTATCTCAGTCTCGAAAAGGCTGCTCAGACCCATGTGATTCAGAATGGGACCTCTAAGCACTGGATACTGTAACACATCCAATAACTAATTCAACGTATTTCTCTCACAAAAAGGTTGCCTTCAATAATTACTAGTGACCAGATGGTGCTCAGAATCATGCAGTGCCAAGAAAATGATTGCTAGAGCTTCCTCAACACTCCCCACCCATTTTGATGGCTCAAAATATGTTTTGTGCCCTATTGATGGAGACTATGAACACTCCATCCTTTTATTTTTCAGTGGTGAATAGCAGCAGATTAACAGTCCTACAAACAGAACTCTTGTTATCCCTTTAAAAGGAACGTAAGTAGTACAAGAAGTGCACAGTTCCTTGACAAAGTGATTCACCTGACCTACAAAGACAATCAGGAAGATTAATAATGGTTTCACAGCACCCCAAGAGATGGGAAATATTGTTATCCCCATTTGAAAGAGGAGCAAGGATCGTCAGAGAGCAGTTAAGTGATTCTGCCAAGATCACACAGAAAGACAGATGGAGCTGAGAATAGAACCCAGACCTCTGACTGCCAGTCCTGTGCTCTAATCAATAACTATGCGCTGTCTCTGACAGAAGCATTTACTCCCCATGTACATTCAATCTCTGGTCTCTCTGATTACGTTGCCTAAACAGATGCCAGTTTGTGGTAATTGTGAGGGATTGTTATGTGATAAATACTTAGCCTCTTGCCCACTAGAAAATGGACAGGAAATAACCACATAAATCACATAGGACACTCAACAGCAATCAGATAACAATCTCATTATTACTAATGACCTGTGCTGTATTTAACTCAATGACTTTGTGTTACCATAATTTAACATTCTATTAACAACTTCCATTTAAACAAAAGTTACTGAAGCTGCAGCTCAGGTGCTGGATGTACATTACACCCCAAGGCACTACACAGCTCTGTGCTTGGTAGACCACTGGTTAGAGAAGTTTCATAGCGCATCCCACTAGCCCAACATGAAGGTAAAATGTTCAAGACCAGTAAGCAGGACCAAAGGAAGGGAAAGTGTTCCCAATGATCTTCGATCAGATCTCTCAGAATCCTCCTAGGAAAAATACAACTAAAAATACTGCATACTCATAAAGAGACCTGAGAAATGAAAACAGAGTTTTGGTTTGTTCTCAATGTCACAGATGGAGACTGGAGAAGCCAAAAGACAATGAAAAGTAGCAGTGAGAAGAGAATTGCCAACAATGCTCATGCTCCTCTGTCTGTTATTTTGTAGGTCTCCAGCAGAGCCAGTTCAGATAATGCTGGCAAATCTGTAGTTCCAGGGCTTTAAGGTCATGAGGACTGTAAAAGATCATACTGTCCCTTTAAGATTCATCCAAACTTGCAGGACTATTACTCAGAACGTGGCTCCTTTCAGACCAAGGATTTTGAGAGTTGGAGTACTCAGAAAGGTTGTGTGTCTGGAAGCATGCCTCCTGGGAGAAGGGAGTTGCGTTATAAATGAAACATCCTTTTGGTCAATAAGAGGAGTTTAGGGATTGAGATTTGGAGTGAGCCTTTCCACATGTGCTCAGAGGAGAGTTTTGGAGCAGAATCTGCAAAGGGATCGGTAGTTAGAAGTTGTAAAAAGAGAAGAGAGGGGCCTGGGACAATACATTTCTGGTGGCAGCTAAAGGCTGGGGAATTAAGAGGTCCCAGGATGGGGCTTCTGCAGAGGGTATGAGGAAGTCCCCCTTCACCTCTGCTTCAAAATGGCTAACCCTAGGAAAAGGCTATCTGATTTAGCTGAACTCTTGTTTTGCCTTGGAAAGGGAGTACTCTTATTGATTTAGCTGGAGTGCTAAACTCCACCTCAGTTCTATCACTAGAAGAAAGTGCCAATGGGAAACGGAAGTACAGATGCAGTGTGTGCTGTCACAAAGCCTTCCTATATCAGAAACAGTCTCTCCTGCTAACGTGCAGCTTACTGATCCTGCACAAGTGTTGCGGCAAATGGAGCATCACTTGTTCAGACTAAGTGAGAACTCTGCAGCAATAATGGAGTCAACTGGGATTCGGGGATGTACAGCATATATCCTGACGTATGCATATTCTCCCTCCTCTTGTTTGACAAGAAATGTCAACCCATTAATCCTCTAGCTCTCTCTAAAGCTATGTGCACCACTTCAGGGCATAAAACATATACCTCTAGTAGGCAGAAACTTTGCCCATGACTCCACACTTAAGTCCTCCTTCTTGGATGGCTCTATCGTCAGCACATATCAATGGTCCAGGAAGGTGCATATGCACGCATCTTCAGAAACACTGACCTGTATGGAAAGCTCCAAGCAGGGACTTTCTTTCCAGACCAGATGATTCCAGTGTGGTGGATGCTGAAATGCCCATAGTGCTCCTGGGAGACCCAGCATACCCCTTACTCCAGTGGCTCATGAAGCAAACAGCAAGGAGCACTTCAACAATAAGCTGAGCAGGTGCAGAATGACCATATACTGTGCCTTTGGCGGATTAAAAGTGTGCTGGTGCTGCCTTTATGGCAGATTAGACCTAAATGAGAAAAATATTCCTATGGTCATAGCAGCCTGCTGCGTGTGCCATAATATTTGCGAGGGTAAGGGTGAAACGTTTCCTACAGGTGGAGCGCAGAAGAAGATTGCCTGGTGACTGATTTTGAGCAGCCAGCTAAAGGAGTATTAGAAGGGGACAATGAGGGACTATTTGAATCAGGGAGGCTTTGAGGCAACACTTTGACAATGAGCATCAGAAATGTGTCTTTCTATACAGCATTCTGCCTTGCTTTGGTAACTTGCCTCCTTGCATGAAAATTGTGATGATTCCTGACTGGGATTTGTAGTCAGGAAATGATTAAGTTGGCACTATGTATTACTACCAGCAGTAATCACCATGTATAGGAGACAAATAAAGATTGGTTATCTTTCAGGGAGTTTGTTTTTATTAACTACCAATTAACAACACACACAATAGGCTTGGAGGGAAGGGAAATAAGAATTCAGGGCAGTATAGGCTCTCATAGTTGTGTGTAAGTCCAACTATCATTTTGGAAGCTGTCTGAAGGGGTAGAGTGAATGAGGTACTGAGACAATCTGGGAAGTTGCAAGGAATGTGTGGGAGGAATTTGTGGAGGACCTAGAAAGCAGTTCTGTATCAACTTCAGGGGGAACGAGCATGCATGTGTTCTGTCTGGAGCATGATTAGGGACTTCCAACATCTCTATTTGCTCCTTCATCACTTTTATCATCTGCTCCTGGCCCTGCTCCTCAATCTCATTTCTGTTGTATTTTAAATTTTTCCTTTAGTGTCTCTCTCCCCTCCCCTTTCTTCAGCCTCGGAGGATTGCCACACCTCTCAGAACGTGTCCTCCTTGCTCTGCCTTGGTCACTTTTTTATCTGGTGGAGGCGCTCTGCTGGTGTGTCGGGGGTTCCCCTAAAGGTCACATCTGCATAAGCAGAAGAAACAATAAACAGAGGCATGATTGTTAGTTCACACACAGCATTAAACCTTTATAGTAAATACACCACTTTTTACATAAATCACTTTCTCACTGTCTCTTGGCTAGCACACATCTCAGCGAACATGGTCAAGATGGGTCAAAGGGTCTAGGTGGTTTCTTTAGGGGATCACTGCAGGTGACTAGCGACAATATTGTAAATTCTGCTACCATTTTCCACAGGCAGTCATTGAAGCCAATATCTCAATCCTGAAAGTAAGCAAGGATGCATCTCCCTGCAAGCATGCAGCTTCTGACCTGGTCGCTATGCTGCTCACCTGGCGATTGCCAGTTGGCAAGGGAAAGTTTCCTACAATGGGGGAAGAAACAAAGCAGCTCTGCCAAGGAACCTTCAGCGAAGGATTGGTCAGTACCTCCAGGAAAGTTTCTTAGAGAACTCTCTGGAGGATTCCCTTGAAATCTTGGTGTACATTAATACACTGCACTGCTTAGCTGAACAAGGGAACGTAGAGCACATGCAAACACAGGTAGTCTTGTATGTTTCTATCCCTTTCTCCAATTCTAGAACATAAAGAGCAAAGGACAGCTCTACCTCATATAACCAAGCAGCATCAACACATAAAGATCACTTACCAGGGCTCTCCTCTCCTGCATCATGCACGCCAGAGACGGACTGCTGGGACTGGCTAGACTTCTATGGAGTGGAAAAGAGGTTCTGACTCACCACACCACCAGACAAACCTACCATGTGCTCCAACCATCCTCCAACTTGACCCACTAGTGCACAACTTTGTCCTTGGGGTTGAGTCCACTGTCCCCAACCCCCCCTCCCTCCCGAAATATTCATGGGGCTCTTGGTGGTGAAGATGGGATTGCCACCAAGGATGGTGTCCAGCTCCTTACAGAAGTGGCAGGTCTTTGGCACAGCACCAGAGAGAAGCTTTGCCTCCCTTGCCTTCTGGTATGCCTGTCTCAGCTCCTTTTTCTTCACGTCACTGATTCATGATCTGTTTGAGACCCTTTTCCAACAAGGTACAAGAAATCTGATGCAGATATCAAAATTCCTATGGCTGGAGTGGAGTCGAGACTGCGCAGCCCCTTCTCCCCACAGTGCCAGCAGATCCAACAATTCACGTATGCTCCAAGCTGGAGACAGTTTGCTGTGTGGAGCTGCCATGGTCAGCTGGGAAGATGCAATGTGAGCGGTCCACACAGAGAAAACAGGAAGTGGAATTTCAAAAATTCCCGAGCCTTTAAAGGCGGGGTGCATGGGCGAATGTCTGTGTACATGGGTGCAAGACAGCAGAGTTTCAACTGTTGACTAGAGCAGTCAGGATGGGCATTGTGGAACACCTCCTGGAGGCCATTTACAGCGACATAACCAACCGCAGGATCTACACTAACATTTTGCCAATATAAATTTGCCACAAAAAGCTCTACACATCTTGTTGCGGTGGTTTTATTTTGATAGCAGAAGGAACATTGCAGTGTGTACACTTCCACTGTTTCATCAATGAAACCTGACTTTTGTCAACAAAACTGTGTAGTGTAGACAAGGCCTAAGAAACAGCAAAATACTTCTAGGCACGGACAATACAATTACTTCCTAGCAAGCTGAGTTAAAATAATCCTAAAGAGCACAGGCTGGTTGTGCCAAAAGGCATTTCCCGGTCTAAAAATTCTCTATACCTGCCAGTTTAGTTGTGAATCTTTTTCAGGTATTTCAGACAGATAGCAATCAACCCTGCCTGTCCAATAAAATGATAAAAATATAATACAAATGTTCTATACAGAATAATTACGTTAGACAAGTCAGTCCTTTAATAGGAATTATGATCTTGGTTGTTCTCTTCATGCTTGGTTTGCTAAAGTGGAAATGGCTCTGGTAGGTATTTTTCCCAAGTGGGTATTACTGCACAGTTCATATAAATTACTTAAAAGACTGCATGCATTCTGCATTAAAACAGAACATTTTCATTCAGAGAAACAGTGCTAAATGAAGCACTCAAGTGGTTTATTTCTATGATCTTGCAGCAGGTGAGTTTAAAAGGAACATTAATTTTCTGTAAAATACTATACTTTAAGAACGAGAGTCAGAATTACCCAAAGTGATTTTCTCTTAACATCTCAGGATACAATTAAAAAATACCCTGCTCTTGCTGCTTACTGTTTAGGGCAACATGTCATTCTCCTCTTCCTTTTCCTGTTTGGATTTGCACAATGGAAATCCATCAGAATCTCCTTTAATTTTTATAAAATCTGTTTTGCCTAAATTCAGACTGGAAAACAAACTATTCTCTTTGAAGTGGAATACCTATCATATGAGGTCTGATAGAGACCCATAATCATGAACAGTATGCACATTTTGTGGGTTTAGTGGCTTTTCTTATATTTTGCTGGATTCCCTAAAATCCAGGGGAGTTTAGTGTTTGTCAAAGTAAAATTTCCATCTACTAGAACTTTGACTGTGGAAATATTCTCTGCTCTGTAAATCAGTGCTTGGATGGCTTGTAAATCTGCAGCCAGGACCCTCTCCAATTCCAACAATACCTCCATCAGAAATGCAAACAGATTCCAATCCTGCCTGGGAAGAATCAATGAGAGGCAGGCGAGCCTCTCCTCTCCTTGACAGCTCTCACTGAGGAGGTATGAACCTGGTAAATATCTAAACTGTGTAGAAAGAATAGACGTAAGGAGGAAAACTACTGCTCAAATTTGGCACACTCATGTAAACTGGGGTGGAATGCTTGTAGGTATATTAAAAAGCCATCTCAAAGAAGGCAAGCTGCTGACTGTATCTATGTAAAGTTTGTAAGCTGTTAATTGACTCTGTGGTCAAGGCAATACTTTGCAAATGTGCTACATTACAAGAGTAACAGTACATAGAGACTCCCACCCTCTGTAGTTTTATGTTCAACAGGGAGTCTCAAATAGATTAGTAACACCCTGAAAGTTAAGGAGACAATAAGATAAATGTGATTACGTTAAAGACGACATGTGAATGAGTGCTTGGTTTAAATAATGAATGAATGGTTAGGGAGTTGCCAGCCTAAGAATCCAGCATCCTGAGCCCTAAGAAGGTGTCAAGTGGAAACAACAAGGGACACACACACACACACACACACACGCCAGGGCAAACTGGAATCCACCGGAACATCTCAAAGGAGGAGAGAACTGACAAAGCACCTGACAGCCATCGTGGAGTCATCATGACAGACAGCATGACAAAGCAACTCCAATGGACTGGTATAGGAACAAAATCCTATAAAAATAGACTCTAAAGACTGGGAACTTTGAGTCTCATTCTGCCACCAACCACCAGGAGCATCGGATGCGCATCTGACCCGGACTTCGCTCCACCTGTGTACAGACTACCTGGCCAGTACTCTGTCACGAGCAACTTCTTAGGCTGGTAACTATAACATCTGCGCAGAACTTGTATGAATGATTGTATGAATGGATATATGAATACATAGAGGAATAACAGTAATATAGAATTGTGTGTTTTTTCTATTTTTTTTATTATATTTACAATAAATGTGGCGTTTTTGCCTTATCCCTCTTATAAGATCCTGTTAGTCTTGTTTTTATAGTATAACACGCTGTACTGTGCAACTATCATACACTAGAGATAAATAAGAGCAGGCTAAATGTGTCCCCATCTTCCCAGGTATCATCGGCTTTTAAATTGTAAATATTATGGAATAGCCCTGATCCAAAACTCTGCATCAGAACCACTCCCCCACACACATACACACACCATTGTGACAGCTGGATTCAGATCCAGAGTCCAGATCCTTGGCTTTTGCTGAGGAGCACACAATACAATTTGGGAGTGTGTGAACAGTGGGCTTTAT
Organism: Sternotherus odoratus; assembly: GCA_032164245.1. Classification (NCBI taxonomy): domain Eukaryota; kingdom Metazoa; phylum Chordata; order Testudines; family Kinosternidae; genus Sternotherus; species Sternotherus odoratus. Next base: position 81,848,140 of record JAVMKO010000009.1, on the reverse strand, counting down.
AGCCTCCTTGTGCTCTGTCTTCCTCCATTGCTTTATTTTGTGCCAGCTGTTAGAAGTCCCAAGGGGGTAATATGGCAGCTGAGAACTGCCAGAGTGCAGGGAAGCCCATCATATACCTCCTTTTCACTGAACATGACCCCTATGCTATCTGCTGGAAGAGGTAGTAGACTAGGAGTCTCCATGCCACCAGAGGATCCCTTACGCTTAAGTGATCTTCCCAGGGTCAGCTACATCTGTTTAGGTCCAGCATCCTCCAATAATGTGATGCCGAGTGGTCAAACCGCAGGGGAAAATCTGCGCCTCAGATTTTATTTTGCCTGCTCCAATCTCTCTAGTAGGTCTGAATATCATGAGATTTTATGGAAGTTCATATCTGGATTTATACCTTAACACTGCAGCATGGGCCAATCTTGAATATAATCCCAATGTGAGTTACAGTTTATCTCAGATAAATCCCAGTTTTAGGTACACACATCTGGTGTTTCATTCTCTGTGCTATTCTAGTAGATGTTCAACAGTTTGTGGATTGTATTTGTCCCCCAGTGAATAAAAATAATGAAAGCAATTAGTTCCTAGTGTTTGGAGATACAAACTCCTCCTTTACAGGGAATCTAAACATTTTACATAACTATGTGACATTAAGCTGTCACAATGTGCTACAGTTGCAGTACTCCATATTAAGCATAATGTGCACAACCCGGTGTGGGTGGACAATATAATCAGGCCATCCTCAAAGGCAACTAAATTTGTGAGCAGCCCACACACTGTACCCATACAATGGGACTTTTGAGGGATGATCGTGATAAGAACTTGTCTACTAAAAAGAACTCAGTAAAGGGTCCTAATTTGAATTTTTGACTTACATACTTTTTATGTATCCATGACCTGTTTTTATGCATAGACTCAACCTGTGTGTATCCTGCATGCCCCTCTGATCTTTGAATGTCAAATATGGTATAATAGTGAGAGCAGATATTTTGGCTGTCATACAGAAAAATCAGGAGATTCCTGTATGGTTTTAGGATCTGATTTTTTTTATTTCTTTACATGGAACAAGCTCAATTTATGCTAATTGGATTTTGTGCTGAGATACAGCAAATCTCCTCTATCAAGGCTATGAATGAAGGAAAATGTCCTATTGTCTAACAGCTAAATAATGGATGTGGGGGAAAAAATACTCCAGACTCAGATCTTTACTCTTAATCATCTGTCCCTTTCCCAAACTGAGGAAAAAGAGAGTGTTGCCTGCTTATATTAAGGATATATTTGACCCAGTGGGTCTAATTCCCAATACCTTGGGGATGCAAGTCAATGGGATCATCTCAGAGCAGAATTTGGTCCATAAATAAAATTTGACTGTTAATTGCCTAATCTGGGGTACTAAGAACCATAGCATTAATAACTTTGAAGTAGTATAACATAAAGAAAGCTAGTAAGTTTCTGTTCTGTCAAATGATCTGTGTTATCAGTTCTATCATCTACATGCTCAACAGTTTGTAGATTGTATTTGTTAACCAATGAATTAAAAATAATTAAAGAAATTAGTTACTAATTTTTGGAGCTACAGACTGCTCCTCTATAGGGAATCAAAACATTTTCTACAACTATCTGGCTAAAGATCTGTGTTCTCAGTCCTACCAGTCATATCTGAAAGGTATATAGGTGATCACAAGATAACAGGCCTCAATTTTGCAACCCGTTACGTTATATATCTGCTTGACTTTACCCATGAGTCATTCTAATGAAGTTAATGGGATTGCTCAGGTAAGTAAAATTAAGCACATGTGTAAGCATTAGCAGCAATGGAGCCACAATTTGCTACCTTAAATTGTCTTTGGGCAGCCCACTGGATTACTGTGCTATATCTGAATTTGTCCACGTTTCTGTAGGGCACTGATCTAAACAACAGTAAAAGCACTATATTAATTAGCAGACTTTGCACTTACCTATATTCTTTTGAAAACCTGAAAGGTTTCCTATATAAGTAGTACAGGGTACATTTCTTTTTTAAAGATATTTTAACAAAGCCTTAAGGAATATTTACTAAGTAATATGTAAAAAGAATTCTTTTAATCATAATAAAAAAGCATTTATTCACAAATACCACAATGAGAAAAAAAATGACTGTAAATAATACCTCTAAGAACCCATTTTCCGCTCTTTTCCTCCTCCCTCCCCACCTCCAGTGGCTGAAAAGCCAATAAAAGAATTCTCCACCTCCCACACAGTTCAGTACTGGATCTGTGTGCATTATCCCAATCATACTTTGGGACTTAGGAGTGGTAAAAGAAATTAGTTAACGTACTAAGGAATCTTAATTTCAAACACAATTCTATACCTTTATATTTTTCTTGCTGACATGCTACAGGTTGAGATTTAAACATATCTCATCAATTTCAACTCAGCCTGGATAGAAGACACATTTAAAGAGATGTCTCTGGCACACTGGCATTCTGCTAACCAGACTTCACACACATTGGTCAATATTACAGAACAACTGAGATCTATCACCGACAACGATATTGTAGATCAAGGATGGACTGAAGACTCCTTTCCGGGATTAGAAATACTGTGCACGATTTATGTTACATATGCTGTGATCATTTCAGTGGGTCTCCTCGGAAATGCTATACTCATCAAAGTCTTTTTCAAGATTAAATCAATGCAGACGGTTCCAAACATTTTCATAACCAGCTTGGCTTTTGGAGACCTGCTTCTTTTGTTAACCTGTGTGCCAGTAGACGCAACACGCTATATTGTGGATACCTGGCTCTTTGGAAGAATTGGCTGCAAGCTATTATCTTTTATCCAGCTAACTTCAGTTGGAGTATCAGTGTTCACTTTAACTGTTCTCAGTGCTGACAGGTAGGTCTATAGCAATTTGGTTTGTCAGAAAGTACTTGTGCATTAATATAGAAATGAATAAAAGTGGAGAAGCCATCACTTTGCATTAATCTGTAATACTTAGTCCTTGGATAAATATGCTGTTAAATATTCCCATTAAAAGCTAGATGATTTTTCCAATAATCATTACAAATCAACTCCAATTTAAGTTAAGAAATCAATACTCTCTGAAAGTGTAAAAGAATTTTTGAATGAAATGCATTTAAAAATAATTAAAAATAAATCTGACCTTTCAATAGTTTGAAGTCATGTAAGAAAAACATTTTCCCTCTACTGAATCAAGAAAGATAAAAGGCTTACAGCAGGGAAAAGATAGTTTGTATATTGGTGCTACCTAGTGGTGTACAGAAGTAGTCAATGAGGATGAACAACACATCCTCGTGTGAAAATGATTAAGGACAATGGGAATGCTTCTATTCACTTTGATGGGCTTTGGATCAGGCCTTAAAACTCTGACTACACTGACTGCTACTTAGGGGGAAAATATAAACAAAATTGTTAGTTCAAATTACTTTTAAGGCTCTTTACAATTTGAGGGCTATTGCAATACAATAATAATTTTAAGCATGGCAAGTGCTCACTATGATTGAGATGCAATATAGCACTATTTCAATATTTTAACTGCTATTGTACTTATAGTTACTGTAGCTTTTTCAGTGACATTTTATTTCATAGGATCTCAAATTAAACTCAGACTAATCTGAATACTTTATTATTATAGCACATAAGTGCTTCCATCTGACTGACTTCACAAGTGATTTGGAATAATCCATTTTCACCAAGAAGCATTTACAATATGCTTTATTTATGACTGAATAATAACAAATAGAAGGCAACAGTGTAATGAGCATGAATTATCAAAGACTACAAACAGTCAAAATGAACTCTCAAGGAAGGAAAAGGTTTTCAAATACCAATAACTAGAAAAACTAGTTAATAGCAACTAGGTCAGGTATATAAAAAGAAAAAGAAAAAATTCAGTCCGAGTTGGTATTAGAACAATGGGCAATTGCTTCTGAATTCAATTCTTACTGGATGCCATAGTATAACTGCCTTGAACAATATTTTAATCCAGAAATTATATGGTTAAAATTACTCAGAAAGTTCAGAACAAATGTTAATTAGAACACCATGAGATATTGTGCTCTGATTGGCTGTGAAGGCCTGGGGTCAGTAAAAGTTTATTACTAATGTTCTAGTCTGCAGTAGTGTGTCTAATTTTGCTGGAGGACAAAGAGAGCACCAGATCCTCACTTGCTGTAAATTGGTACAACTCCACTGAAGACTCTGCCTTCCCTCCATACTAATCTGTGCCCTGTTTCACTGTATTCTTTTTCATGGCTATCTCCTGCCCTCTTCCATGGATCTCCCCAATCTGCCTAACCCAGAGCTCATCCATTCTGAGAGCAGGGAGTGTGGTTCCATGCACTCCCCAGTTCCCTATGCCCCGTCCTCTCTCCTGTTCCCTTGCCTTCCTCTCTCACCCATCCCCACACTTTTACCAGGCTCACACATTCCCCACCACCCCTATATCTGGCTCAGCCCACTTGTTGCAGCAGTACAGCCAGGAATCAACAGCAGGTCAATTTATAAGTGTCTACATATTATTTTAAATCTTGCTCTGTATACATGTGTAAACTGTCCTGTATGAGTATGACCTGGGCTGTGGTCACAGGAACACAGTGGGAAATAGATATTACACTGTATCCTTTCATTTTAATCCTATGCACTTCTGCACAGATTGTTTTGCACAAGGAATCAGTGCCAAAATTTTCTTTTGCCTGGTCCAAAAACAAGAACAAACCAGCAGGAACCAAGGAATGGTTTGCAGCCATCAGGAAAGCAAGCATCCCTGAATTTATAAAGCCCCTTGCGAGCAGAACAGTCCATCTGGAGTAGCAAAATGGTCAAGTTCCAGTTCTCCTCTCATTCCAAGTCTGGGAGCTTCCTGGCCCTTCTCCTAGGCTGAACTAGACTAGGAAGAAGCACTTCCGTCTTCCATTCAGGTGCCCTCCTCTGCATATTGTTGCTATGTCTACCTCAACAAAACTTTAATTAAACCCTTTCATGGTTACTTTTAATGTGGGGTATGTGCACCTCCACACAAGCTCTTTATATTACATATCTTTGTAAATTCCCCACTTACCTCCCCTTGTGCACCCATAATACAGAATATATAACTCCACCCCCCAATATTAACTTATATACAAAACCCCTCCAAACACTAGACGGCACCTCTCCTCAGAAGTCTAGTCTACAAAACAAAATCAATTTGGAGTTTCCAGACCAGTCTATTTTGGAGACGTGGTCATTCTGGGGGAGAAAAGTTTCAAGTCAATTAAAATCAACAGGATTTAAGTACATGCTTAAAGTTCATCCTTAAGTTTCTGCCTTCCTTATGGAGAGGCTAGCATCGTTTCAAAACACAGAAGAACAAATGCGTAATTATGTATATATCTAGCATTTTAAAAATTAAAATGGACCAAATTCACCCCTTTAAATTCTCAAGACAACTATGTTAATCTTAGTGGAGATATATCAGGCATGAATGTGTCCCCACAATTTTAAATTATTGGTGCCACAAGACTAATGTCACTGCATTTTTTTCTAACACTATGGCATTGGTTGTGTTTCTAGGTACAGAGCTATTGTTAAGCCCTTGGAACTGCAAACATCAGATGCAGTTCTGAAGACCTGCTGTAAAGCTGGCTGTGTTTGGATTGTCTCCATGATTTTAGCAATCCCAGAAGCTGTATTTTCGGATTTATATTCATTCAGCAATCCTGAAAAAAATGTATCTTTTGAAGCATGTGCCCCTTATCCTGTATCTGAGAAGATACTACAAGAAGTTCACTCTCTGGTTTGCTTTTTGGTCTTCTATATTATACCGCTAGTTGTCATTTCTGTCTATTATTTTCTTATTGCCAAAACACTATACAAAAGTACATTCAACATGCCTGCTGAAGAACATGGCCATGCCCGTAAACAGGTAAGGAAGGATCACAAACTTGGGTGCTCAGCTTTTAGATGTCTAAGCATATGGACTGAAATCCTAATTTTATTTGAGTGCAAACTTTTTACATATACAGTACACACAACAGGCAAGTAACAAGCCTATGTAAAGTGCAGCCTGTATACACAGGCAGCAAGAGCCCTGATTCAGCAAGGCATTTAAGCACATGCTTAAATCCTATTGATTTAATGTTAAGTATGTGCTTAAATGCTTTGCTGATTCAGAACCACACTGAATTTAGGAGCTTTGGTACCTTTCACTAAATTCTAAACACTGAGGGATGGCACCTGCATTAGAATGCCTTAGCTAAGGTGTTAACATCACATCCTTAAATCCTTGTCTAGATGAGGCCTCGGTGGGTTCTATCAGACCAAAGGGTGGGAGAGGGAGTTTCAAAGTCAGATGCTCCCAAGTGAAAACACCCTGTGTCCAAAGCCACAAAATGTACGAGTGAAAATGAAAATGCTTTAATTTTGCTTTGTTGCCATGCTGTCTTTCAATAATTATCATATGTAGACTGTTTTTTATTAAGGGTTTCAGAGACCTCCAGGGAGTAGCATAATACATAAATATGTATTATTAATACTAGATATGCAATTATTTTTTTCTAGATTGAATCCCGCAAGAGAGTGGCAAAAACAGTGCTGGTGCTGGTTGGTTTGTTTGCCCTCTGCTGGCTGCCTAACCACATTCTCTATCTGTATCGATCCTTCACCTACCACTCTTCCATAGATGCCTCTGCCTTTCATCTTATAGTCACTATTTTCTCCCGGGCTTTGGCCTTCAGCAATTCCTGTGTCAATCCCTTTGCTCTTTATTGGCTGAGTAAAAGTTTCCGGCAACATTTTAAAAAGCAAATTTTGTGTTGCAAAGCAAGGCTTCCCACACACCCTCCCAGCAACACACCTACCAGAGCTCTGTCAGCCACGGGCAGCATGAATGGCTCAGAAATCAGTGTTACTTTGCTAACAGATTACAGTATCACAAAAGAAGAGGAAAGTGTTTAGTTCTTTGATCATGGAGAAGAGCCAACATCATGCATTTCCCAAGATTCTAGTGCACCAGGACCCTGCTAGGAGCTGCAAGTAAACAAAAGAATGTATTCTTTATACAGTCTGTGAAAGCATCTTCAGCAGGACTTCTTAACATCTTCAACTGCAACATCTAAAATGGAGAAATCACACCAGTATGTGTGGGGAAAACGAGAAACACAACGGCTGTAAGCTCAGTCAAGAGGATAGTGTCTATTCCCTGGGAATGCTATGCGTCCTTTCCATATGCCTGAGGTTTCTGCACCAAGCTGACAAAGTTAAGCTCAGTTAAACAAAGTTAAACTCACTTGAGCTGCTGGACTATTTGTGTCCTGGCTCTGTGCTCAGATAATTAGAATTGCTATTATACTCTTGGCCACAGAGTAGTGACAATGAGCGCTGCCTTTTGCTGAGCACTAATGATGTCTTTGATATTTTTAAAAATGGAAGCAGCTCTCCATCGAATGACAAACCAGAGAGGTTTCTTATTTTGTCACTGTCGTTACATCAAATATTAAACAATGGTCAAAACTTTGGAGTGAAAGTTTAGGGGGAGGTTGTTTATTATTTTTCACAAACTGAAATTAAACTATGCTGAAAGTGGTAGCACAATGCTGAGACAGCACTAAGCCTTGGTTTACACTAGAGATGTATGTCAGTATAACTGCATTGCTTAGCGAAGCAGTTACACTGACCTAGCTCCAAGTATAGACAGTGCTATGTCGCCATGAAGGCTTCTCCTGTTGACATAGCTCCCACCCCCTCAGGGAGGCTGAGTACCTATGCCAATGGGAGAAACTCTCCCATCAGCACAAGAAGCATTGTCACTGCATGCTACAGTGGCACAGCCATAGTCCATAGTCTGCCACTAACTTGCTGTGTGACTCTGAACAAGTTGCTTACTGTAAGGCCTGGTTTTAAGAGATCTGAGCTCCTACGCCCCTAACTAAGTCACTGGGAACAGCAGGCACTCACATCTGTTGATAATCATACTTGCCCACCTTTGTAACGTATTTTGAGATCTATAGATAAAAAATTCCTATAAAAGGACTAAGTGTTATTATTTAGTATTATATTGATCTATCCTATCAACTCAACAGCCAGAAAGAGCTAGTATAGGTGATGGGAGTTTGTTTGCTTTATAGCAGTGGGCTGGGGTAGAGGTTTGGGGTGGGGTGGGGGGGAGTCAGGGCTCTGGGGTGAGGCTGGAGATTAGGAGTTTGTGGTGCAGGAAGGAGATCTAGATTTGGGTGAGGGCTCAGGGCTGGGGCAGGGGATTGGGGTGCAGGGTTGGGGGATAGGCTTACCTCTGGCAGCTCCCCGTCAGCGACGCAGTGGGGGTGCTAAGACAGGCTTCCTGTCTGTCCTGGCACCGCAGATTGTGCTGCACCCCAGAAATGGCCAACAACAGGTCCGGCTCCTAGGCGGAGGCCTGCAAGCAGCTCCATGTGGCTCTCACCCGCAGGCACTGCCTTCCCCCTCCACCAGCTCCCATTGGCCAAGAACTGGCAATCGGAGTGTGGAACCGGTGCTTGGGGCGAGGGCGGTGCCAGGAACCAGCCAATGGGAGTGTGGAGCCAGTGCTTGGGCCAGGGGAAGTGCATGGAGCCTCGAGGCCCCCTACCTCGCTCCCCAGGGCCTAGGAGCCGGACATGCTGCTGGCTCTTCCAGGGTGCAGCATGGTATCAGAACAGGTAGGGACTAGCCTGCCTTAGCCAGGCAGCACCGCCAACAGGACTTTTAACGGCCCGGTCAATGGTGCTGACCACAGACACTGTGACCCAGTGCTTTATATTCTGTGACCCAGTACTGGGTCACAACCCGCAATTTGAAAACCACTGCTTTATAGTAAGTGTTAGATTTTTGTTTTCCAGGTTATTAGAATAAGTTTCTTTCATAACGGAAGGTCCCCTTGCTCTCAAGTCAATTGACCTTCTTGAAGAGATACAATAATGCCTGTAGATGAATAGTCTCTATAGCACTGAAAAGCTCAATATGACTATTGGCATGGGTCATATTCCCTGTCAGGGAATGCTGGAAAGCCAGTTTTCCTGCTGACAGAGTTACAAAAGTCCTGGAAGATAGACATTTTATGAAACTTCTGAGACCTGAATGAGAATTTTGCTTTACAGGAGATGTGTCAGGAAATTCCAATGGACGTTCCATTGTTCAAAACGAGGAAACAGATTTCCATCTGAATAAGGAAGCTGAGGAGGAACTTATAGAAGAGAGACTATAGTGTAGGGGTTAGTATGACAAAATATGGTATGGGCAGGGTGGAGAAGTCCTATATTTTATTTCCTAATTAGAAGGGAAATTAACTGTTGAAGATGCAAGACATTTGAGCGGCAATTACTTGTAACGACCCTAGCAATAGTGACTGATATGTTGCAAAACAGAACACTGGATGGATGGATGAAATGCTCCTGAATAATTTGGAGGTTTGATTGTATTGTGTAGACAATGCATATACATTCTCTCTCTGCTGATCTCCCTGATGAAGAATAGCATAACCAAACTGTACAAATCCTAAAGTCATTCTAATAAACCGTTTTTGGCTGCCTTGAACTAGTTTAATGACTATCCATCAACCTGGCCTTATTTCACTGTAATTCTGCATGCTTCATTCCGGAGGCTTCAAGCACTAACTTTCATATGACTACTAAAGGCCTGATTCCCAACTGTTACACCATTAGTGAAATCAATGGAAATACGCTGGCATAAAACTGCAATTTTTTGGAGAATAAGGCTCTGGAATCTTCTCTTATCCTCTGTGTCTTGATACAGCACATTCACTTGTATAGAATCAGCTTCCTCTTAGTCTGGGCATTCCTGGGGGAAAGGGGTCATGGTCAGGGCATTTCTGAACCCCAGTAACCCTCACTTGCCAGAAATTCTTGGATGTCAGAGGAGCTCTGGACTCGGCTGGGCCCTGGCCAGCCCCAGGATAAGGGGAACGTAAAAGTGCCTTCAAGTCATGTTTTCCCTCCTTCGCTAGTCCTGCGCCAAGCACAGCTTGGCCGGAGCAAAGACTCAGAACCCATGTACCTTGAACAACATTTAGATACTCCCCTTCCCCTTGCCTCTAATAGGGCTATGGGATAGGCCTACAATTGATAAATAAACCCACACAAATATGAACAAACTTGTAGCTTCATGGAGTTTAACATGGGGAACTTTAAACATAAGAGAGCATTCTTCCCTCACCTAGAGTTTGCATTTAAATTCCATACTTTCATGCCCCGGTTTCTGAAGGCCCCTGGAAAGTGAATCTGCCATGTGTTTCCAAACTTTAGACACTTTCTCTGCTGAAGGCTAAACTTTAAAGTACATAATCTTTGGGTATTCCTCATAACAGGCCCTAGAAATGGCAGCTTCTAAGATTCACTATTTTTCTTGCTTTGTATTACTTACCTTTTGCCTTCTGTATCTATTGTTCTAAATGAGCTAACTTGTTGCTATTATATGCTGTTATAAATGTATGTTTCAGCTATACGTTGTACATTTGACAGTTAGGGATCAACCATATTGCAGGCCATGACAGGACCTAACCATTCCATCTGTCAGTGACTGGGATGTAGGCAATCATGCCTAGTGCTTGAAGCCAGAGTGAGGCCTACTAGTTAGAGCAGGAGTCAATAGCCAGGGTCAGACCCAGAGGCCAGCTGCACTCATTAGGTTGCCCAGAGACTGGTTCTGCTGCAGGCCCAGATTCTTGACACCATCATATAATACCACACTATATGGTTGTATTGTTCTACTTTTTTCAACAATAGTTCTATTTGCACTCTCATGATACATTGTATCAGAGTGATGTATTGGTTAACATTTACTTTAGCTGAACAATCAGATGTTACTACTCAGTCTATCCACCTAACAATCCATATGTAATGAATAATATCTTTCTAGACTACCAACATTAGATATAGGGAAAAGGGGTTAAGGCTTTCTTGGCAATCTTTTCTTAATGTTTCTTACTAGAAAGCAGATTACGAGTGAAATTCAGCCCTGGGTAATGCAGATCTAAATCTACTCAAGTTAAGGTTGTGATGCCCACTTACACCAGCACTGAATGTGATTTAGAAAAAATTGTGACATGATGGAGTCTGGATTTATAATGTAAATTCATACTGAGATAGAGAATATAATGTGCAAAACATGTAAAAACAAAAAGTAATTGAAAACTAGGGGTTCAATCTCACAAACCCTCACTTGCGTAGGAGCTCCTCATGTGACATGAAGGCTTGCAGGATGGGACCCTATATTATTTTATAAATGAGATCTATCCCCAGGTTGCTTTCTTTTGCATGTATGTAACATATAATTTGATGTTTAAATTTGCTTGTGCACATTTAATAGCCCTGTTAACTACAAAGGTCCCAATTCAGTAGAGGACTTATTGGGATTTAAGAACGTGCTTAGATGCTTTGCTAAATGAGGGCCAAAATCTTTCTTCAGGCTGAAAAGTATTATTCAGCTGAACTTAAAACATTTCTATCCTCCACTAAAATAATTCCAGTGTCTCTTCACTTATCAAGGGGTTCCTTATTTAAACAACCCTTGGCTCCAAATCCTGATTTTCAATTTTGTGGAACTTGCTTGTTGCATTGCATTATTTAGTAATTTTGACATAATATTTTAAAAATATATGTATATGTTTAAACCAATTATTTTTAAAAGGACAGTCATTACAATATGCCTGCTTTTTAGGTGTTGTAAACATTACCTGCCTGAATGAGTAAAAGTGTAGACACTGTTAAAAAACTGTTGCTAACATGAATAGTATCAGTATTTAAATTTGTGCTTATCATAATGTAAGATACTGGCTTGGGACTGAAATCACCTTTCAATCAGAAAAGCAAACCAAATCATATCAACGCATGCATACATTGTAAGAAGCTGAATCACTGGCAAATAGAAATGCTAAACTTATTTCATAAAAATCACCATTTTTTTCTTTTTTCTTTTACTTTTTCTTTTTTCAGAAAAGAGTCTTATTTTACTGTAAGTAGTTTAAGATGTGCTGCCTGCTGACAGTAATGTATTCCTGATAAGCATATTATAATTAAAAAATAAACTAAAGTTGCACACAGCTAAACTGTTTGTACATTTCAATCAGTGGTATTTATTTAAAAGAATACAGGCTCTATGTGGATGATTTTGGCTCTTCAGCAGATGCTCTATTTAGCAGAAAGGCAAGCTATTTCATGGAAGTCATTTTCTTTGTGAATATGGACAGTATTGGCCTGAATTTTTAACATACTGAGCTGATCCTGTCATTTTTATGCAGCTCAGAATGCCATCGAATGTAACTGGAGTCTTATGTGCATGAAGACTACAAGATCAGCACTCATGTAAGACACAGCCAAGAGTAACCTCTCTGCAAACTCAAGAATGGCCATTTAGATTTGCCCAAAGGCATTTCCTTTAAAATATATTCTTCTGAATTCTCTGTCTGATTACTAATAAAAGAGTGATAGCCCATGGCACCACTGAAGTAAATTACAAAATTCCCATTCACTTCACTGGATCAAAAATTTCACACTATATTTTTACTAACTGTCATATTCAGAGCACTAATAAATAAATAAAAGTTTCTACCAAGACATAAATGAAGAGGAATCTAAAATTTGACATTTAATGCACATAAAAAATGTACTGTTAGGTCTAGAGACTGAAGTTCTTTACTTATTCATTGACCGATTACATCACAGAGAACAGGGCAAACATTCCACACACTACCCTGCCAGCAGGCCTAACCTCAACATGGAGGAACCATGGTTATGTGTGAGAAGATAGTTTACTTTCCATACTTATTTAATGCTTGTCTCTATACTGAAATTGACAACAGTGGTGCTAATTAGTGTCAGATGTGGGGTGGTACACTGATGTGGACATTTATCTACTGGAAATGGAATTGAGACTACTGAACAGGCCATCCAACAGGCCCACAATGGTAACTTTTGGACATCTAGTGGACTGACTAAGAAATGTTGAGTACTGGCAATGTATATTGCTCAGCACTTCTGAGAATCAGACTCAATGATTTGGGACCATCTCCTACTCTGCCCTGAGGTGGAAAGCTCTATTAACCCATTACCACTTCCCAAGTCATCCAGTCCTCCATAAATAGGAGTTAAATACTTACTGTATTTGCCAAAGGTACAGTTACGGCAAAACCGGTTACACACAGATCTGACAAAACAACCAAAGCAGTATAAAATGTAAGATGTAGTCTCACATTCAGATACATTACTTTGCATTGACATTGTTTCCCCCTGCCTCCAAACAAACATCAGAATCAGTTTCTGTAAATGCTTACAATAATCTGATCTCAGTTACTCTTCACATTCACCAGTTTAACTGAAGTCAGAATGTGGATCAGGGGAAGTCAAATTCCCTTAACTGGATCATTGTAGTTCTTCCTTTAACCCTCTAATTTAGGATGTGCTGAACCTTCCTGGATTAAAACAACACTTCATAGAAACTGCTTTTCCTGGCATATGTTTTATTGTTTTTATTCAAATCTAATGAAAAAAATTGATGTTAATTTTGGAAGCTTGGAAACAAAAGCAGGCTATCAATTTCTAAGCGATTATAAAACAGTCTTTGGACCACTATCATCATAGCTCTGCCAAAAGAAAATTTTTGAAAGATGAAAGATGTCACTAACTACACACTGGATGTTCTTTATATACCAGCCAGAGATTCCTGAAAGTCTATTTTTATAGCTGTAGCAATCTGATATGACAGTCTGTTGACTGGCAAGTTAACTGATCTTGGTCTCTCCTCAGAGCTTTACTCTGATTTTACTACCATTTCAGTGTATATGACAGTGAAGATATATTTGCTTGTAGAATATTGATTTCCAAAAAGCTTCTAGACTTCATATCCTTCCCATTATAAAGTAAAAAGATTGTTTTGCAACTGCAACAATCAACAGTTGCCAATCTATATGGATCTGTTCAACTACATTTTTATTTAGAAGAAGAGTTAAAATAAATTACATAAATACTTCAATTTTGTAGTCCTAAACCAAAATTCATGTAACAAAAGTCTAAATAATATGCTTTCTTTATAATGCACATAAAACCAAAGTTTTCTCTTCATATATTTTTGCAAATAAACATACTTGCAACTCAAAAAGTCTCCTGATTGCCTTCTGAAAATCACCAGATTATTTGGTCACAGTTTAGGACAACAGCATCTGTATTCTCCCTCCATGGTCCAGCAAAGACACCCACTTTTAGACTTCTGACTCCCAGCTGTCATCTCTTTTGGGTGGAGTCCTATGTCTCTTTCCCTTCTGATTGGGGGCTGCACACTTCCCTGTGTTATTGCCAGCAAGTTAGACTGCCTAAACAGGCTAGTGTCTGTGCTTTGTTTTCTCTTCAAAGGCTATAAGCAGCATAATTGCCCTCAATTAGAAAACACCACAGCTCTTTCTAAGCAAGCACATTTATTTTCAAGGTGAAAGAATTACAGAAGAAAACACATTAAAAACAATAAAAGAATATACACACATGCTAATAAGCTTACCAAAAATCACCAGCTCCAGAAGAGCGTTTCTTAGTAATCAGTTCTTCAAACCCCATAAAGGGTTTTCTTTTGGTGTGGTTATAAGTTCGTAACAGCTTTACTTCAAAACAAGCACACTCATGCATAGCATTTCTGCGGTGCATTAAAAACGTTATCATTAAATGTTGTGCTTTATTAATCCACTAAGTAGATGACTATTACTCTACAACAATAATTATAATAATACTGATACAGCATCCTCATCGTCTCCACCAGTGCACTGATAACATGACAAACAGAATTAAAATACAATAGACACTGATGAAGAATTAACTAATTACCCTCTTGAGTCTCTAGTACTGTCATTAAGAAAGCAATCTTCACCCATTAAAAAACAATTTAAAATTCTGAGTACAAATGTAGTAATTTACACAGCACCAGTATAACTTTGTGAACAGTCAGTCAAAATACATTCTCCAGAAGTTGTAGATACAATAACTTATATCTTTTGATTTCTAAAAAGCAGGTATTTGGGAGATCGTAAAAGTATTTTAGAAGTTTCAGCAGTGGACACTTCTGGAAGAGGGGACATCTTGTCATGTCCTTTGCTCCAACACCTGAAGCAATACAACATTTTGAAGCAATACCAGTGTACAGTCTTATCTTTTTTTGTTTATTCCTGCCAATAAAATGTTATGAAAATGGGCATTCTGTCCAATGAAAGATGGCTACCTGCTCACAGAAAAACTTTTAAACAGCAGAAGTAGGAATTATTATTCAATTCTAGTATATTTTGATATTCTCGAATAAACAATCAATGGCTATTAGCCAAAATGGTCAGAAACGGAACTCCATGCTCTGGGTATCCCTAAACCTCCGAGTGCTGGGACTAGACAACCAGGGATCGATCACTCAATAATTGCCTTGTTCTGTTCATTCTTTTTGAAGCACTTGGCACTGGTCAATGTCAGAAGACAGGATACTGAGCAAAATGGACCACTGGTCTGACCCAGTATGGCCATTCATATTTCTTAATGATGCATTGCAACACTACAGAGCAAATTTATAAAGGCTTGTCTGGAACATGAGCTGCTCAATTTCAGTGAAAATAAATGAAATGGTGCTTGAAATATCTGACACAAATCAATACAAGGTACAAGAGATCTACAACTTCGGGACACACTACAAAGCAAATAGGAAGCATCTTCTTGTAACAAGTTGTAGGAACAGGCACTTTAAATCCAACTTCCACTGCCAATGTTCACTGTGTTCCTGAACAAGTTTTTAATCTTTTGCTGATGCGGTCTACCATATATACTGATGAACTAATCAGGATGCATTGACATTTTCTGCATAAATGTGACAGCATACCCAAAACACATATCCATATTGAGAGTATAAATGTAGACTGATCAGATAAAATAACATGAAACTGCCTTTCTTACCTTAGTGGGCATTGAGATGGCCTCTGCTATTCTTTGAAAGGATCATCAGGCAGGTATGAATGGGAGACATGTGAAGCCAGTCTTGATTTTGATGGGCCTATCTGACTTCCTTTGAGCTAAACCTGCTGCACAGGTCTATTGCCCAACAGCATATGCTTCTTTTGCATATGAGATTCCTGTGGGGGAATCACTGACAAGGCAGTGTGCTGCTGCTCTCATTCAGAAAAACGGTGCAATTTGTGCTGCCAAAGTGCACAGTGGACAAGATTAATGGTGAGCATCACGGCACAAGAGCAATGGCAGCACCATGATGGTATCCCAAAAACACTGGGCTATCATCACGGGACATGCCTGGGGGGGGGGAGGAGCATATGTGACAGCACAGCCAGGCCAAGACGACGGCCTACAAGGGATTAGGATATAAACTGCAGAAATGGGGCCAGAGAGTGGCAAAGGGGATGGACTGTGCTGAAGGGTCCTGTGGCAGGACTGACTCTGGCGAGTAAGACCCCCCGCAGCACGACGAGGACCAGGGGAGCAGGCCAGACTGTGACGAGGTGTGAGAGGAAGGGCTGGCCCGCCCGGAGCAGGTCCAAGGCCCCTTTCCCAAGGCTGAAGAGAGCAGGATGCCGGGTCTGCGGTTCCCACATCTTCACTAAGGCAACCCCACCAGCTGTACTCTGCCTTGTTTCGGGCCCCACCATGACACACACCCTGGAGAGCGAGGGGGCTGGACGGCTCATCCCTTTACCCCACAGGGCTGGGCCCAGCTACCTGCTCCAGGCCTCACTGCCCACTGCAGGTCACCTGGGGTCCCGCCAGGGGGTGTCTGGGGAAGGGGCACGGAGGGGAGGGGAGGGGAGGGGAGGGGAGGTGGGCTCCCCCCAAGGAGCATATGTCTGCCTAGACCAGGAGCCGGTTAATCCCGCCCTGAACTGGTCTGGAACCGTCTAGAACCTTCCCCAGGCCCCGCCCGTGAGGCAATACTGCGCTAAGCCCCTCCCGAGGCGGGAAAAGAGGGCTGCGCGCGCCCAGGAAAGAGGGGGAGGGCATCGCTCTGTCTGTGCTTCCTATTGGCCCGCAGCTGACCACGTGTTGGCCCAGCCCTTGCCCGTTGGCTCCGTTGAGCGCGTCCATTCCCTCCACCCACACCCACCTACACTCTCTCAGAATGGTTCCTCCTATCCCGTCCCTTCCGGGGTGGAGCAGATGGCGGCAGAGAGGCCACTTCCGCTCTTGCGCACTGAGACCCGGGCCGGGCGGCAAGTCAACGGGAGTCGGTGGGTAGCGGCTGCCTCCCTGAGGGGAGGCAGGGGCGCGGTGCTCGCGGGGCGGCGGAGCTGCGGGAGGGGAGGCGCGTCCCCCGGCCCCGCTGAGGCGGCGCCCGGCCCCGCGTGGACGATGAGTAGCGGCGGCGGCTCGGACGGGAACGAGGAGTTCTACCAGCAGCTGCGGCTCCAGCAGCTGCACGAGGCCCGCCGCAGCGGCGAGGGCGAGCCCGACCCCTTCACCTACGTGGACCCGGCGGATGGGACGGCCTACGAGTGGGACCGGGAGAAGAAGGCCTGGTTCCCCAAGGTAAGGCGGGCCGGGGGGCGGCGGCTCGCGCTGGGCCGGGCGCCTGGGCTGGGGGCGTGAGCGCAGCGGGGCTCAGGTGCCCGGGTCCCCTCTGTGTTTCTGGCCAGTGCGGGGCTCGGGGGGGGGGGGGGGGGGGGCGGCGAGACTCGGCGCAGGGGGCTGGTGTCTTTGCAGCACCAGAAAAGGTTGGGGGTTTCCTGAATTAGCCCATATGCTAGGGATTTCATTTGTGTTAAATTCCAGAGTGACATGGTAGGGATTCTGAATGACTCCATTCTTGCATGATAACTGGTAACTAACAAACTCACTACAGCCTCTTTGAACTTTTACAGAGTTTATCTGGGTTTCAACATAAATATTTTTTGGAAACTCATACCTTAACAAGGACATGCCCATGGCAAAGAAATGGGATACAGAATTGTCAGTGACAGTCATTTTTCTCCAACACAGAATTGATCTCAATATAAAGCTTTCTGGAGTTTAAGCGATTTGCCAAATTACTGCAGAACCATATAACACTCAATTCCAGTGTTTATAAATCACTAGTATATCGCAAGGGTAAGTGTTTGGCTCCACAATGGAAAGCCCAGGCCTCATTTAGGGGGGATGTACTGACCTCTGAAGAACCGTACATTATACAAGACAGTACCGCGGGAATGAGAACCCCGGGGCACAGTAATGCGGACACACCTCGGGGCAAGGGAAGACTGTAAATTACACGCGAGTCTGCAATAAGACACAGCAGCTGGTCACTGACAATTCTGTATCCCATTTCTTTGCCATGGGCATGTCCTTGTTAAGGTAGGAGTTTCCAAACAAAACATTTATGTTGAAACCCAGATAAACTCTGTAAAAGTTCAAAGAGGCTGTAGTGAGTTTGTTAGTTACCAGTTATCATGCAAGAATGGAGTCATTCAGTATCCCTACCATGTCACTCTGGAATTTAACACAAATGAAATCCCTAGCATATGGGCTAATTCAGGAAACCCTAACCTTTTCTTAAAAAGCTGAGTTCTTGTCTTTGAAAAGGTTGTCTGAAAACTTGACCATATTGACATTGGAAAAGTTGATTTAAACAATAAGAGGTTGTAACCATTTTGTGACACTAAAATGTAAAACTAAACTTAAACTAGTATATTTTCTTGTCCTTTTATAACTATACAGTACTGCAAATTGTTTGTAACACCTTAGTACTAAAATGTACTATATTAGATATAAAGCGTATGATACCTGCCCCTGGACACTTCCACTGCTTGCATCCGACGAAGTGGGTATTAGCCCACGAAAGCTTATGCTTCTATACTTTATAGTTAGTCTTTAAGGTGCCATAGGACTCTTTGTTACTTCTGCTATTCCAGACTAACACGGCTACCTCTCTGATTCTTGATACCTTATTTGTTGCTAGATACATTTTTGGGGTGAAAGATTTAGACACTGCCCATACATTCACTCTCCTCCACAGGTTTGGTTGGGAGGGAAACAGCTAACATATTCAGGTAATAGTCTGAACCAAAGATGTATGATATTTGACTTAATCATGTTTTGGTGCATATTCTCTATACTAAGACTTACCCTAGCTCTTAACACCAATCAGACTTCTTTGAACATCTTTTTTTGAAGAAGACAGAGGCCCACAAGTGTCAGT
Organism: Sternotherus odoratus; assembly: GCA_032164245.1. Taxonomy (NCBI): domain Eukaryota; kingdom Metazoa; phylum Chordata; order Testudines; family Kinosternidae; genus Sternotherus; species Sternotherus odoratus. The sequence goes on along the minus strand of JAVMKO010000009.1, from coordinate 81,829,006 downwards.
CAATTTAATAGTCAATTTGGTTCTTGGCTGCCTGTCAATGTCACCACTACTCCTTGCTCATGGTTGAGAGCAACTGAGTTCTGTTATTAGTATTACATTATGGGTTTCTTTCTGCCTCAGAAAAATCTAACTCAGTAAGTGAAAATAGTAAAAGTTTTACCTTAGAAAAGGAGGCACTAATGAAATGTGTTTAAGTTCATCTGCAATACAGAGAAAAGTTCCTGAATAGTGTATGCAGATTTCTCAGTATGGTATTTCTAAGTTTTCAATGGCAGTGTCCATTTGAACCTTTATATTTTTCTCTGTAAGTGAAGACATCTGGATTACTGTTTTAGTAGTTATCTTCAGAAATTCACCACCAGTAAACTTGTAATTTACTGTGCTTAACTTTAAACTTTATTATAGATTAATATTTAACATTCTGTTTCTAGGTGACTGAGGACTTCCTGGCAACATATCATGCTAACTATGGCTTCCCTACAGATAGTTTAGACAGTTCCTCTGCTTCAAAGACTGAAAGTAAGCCAGCTGTGGATTCTAGGACAGCAGGAGCACAGCAGTCAACAAATAAAAAAGCACCCCAACAAACAGATTCTAAACAAAAAGGAGAAAAAAGAAAACTTGATGCAGGTAAGGGTCTTCATTTTGCATAAGTATTTTACACAATACTTTTACACAAAATATTTTACATAATATTTAAGGAAAAAATGAGCAAACATAATTGTCCATTAGTATTGTGCACAATAGAGATGCTCAGGTATCTGTTCTGAAAATTCTTGAAACACTTCTGAAATTGCATAGCACTTATTAGGTTATAAAAACATATATTTGTAATGTGAAATATAATCAAGCAACTAATAGTGTTCTGAGTTCCTTAGGGTTAAGTGGAAGCTTCTTGGAAATTTAGTTAGTGAAACTGGTAAATGAGCTTAATGTTAAAATCCTGTTCTATTTCTAGGGGTTTAGCACAACTTATACAATTATTATTCTGTTTTTAGGATGGTTTCATGTTGAAGAAGACAAAAACACAAATGTGTATGTGACGGGTAAGTCATCACTTTTAAAAAAATATAATGCCAAAGGTGTATTAGGCAATTTATATAAATAAGTCTGCTCCAGAGTACTTAATAGTCTGGATCACATTTTAGGACATTGTCTCATTGATTGACTCCCTCTTCTCACCTTCATAATTGCATGGCCTACTTATGCTCACATTTGTGATTGTATAATATCCCTGTGACAACTACAGTGTTTGCTGAAATGGAAAAGTAGTACTAACAAAGGGTTGAATAAAGTTGCCTGTTTAAGTACAATTTAGCTGTCTGAAACAGGGGGAGAGCCCATTGTGGCCAGCCAGTACTCCAAGAACCACCAGCAAGTGCTCCATAGATTGCAGTGGTACATTAACACAACTCATGAATCATTGGTCTAAACCAGGGGTGCCAAAGGGGCTGTGAGCAGGTTTCACGAGGTCTGCCAATTAGGGCTAGCATTAGACTCACTGGGGTCCTTAGCAGAAAGCTGCATGGGGCTGAAGCCTAGGGCCCTGACACTGCCGCCCAGGGCTGAAGCCAAAGCCTGAACAATGTGGCTCCTGTGTCAGGGGGCCCCAGGCAGTTGCCCTGCTTGCTGACCCCGAACATTGGCCCTGACTTTTATATGCAGAAAAAGTTATTGTGGCACAGCTGGGCTGTGGAGTTTTTATAGCATGGTGAGGTGAGGGGCCCAAAGGAAAAGATTGAGAACCCCTGGTCTAGACTAGGATAAGATACAGTAAATGAAGGCAAAAAATCAAATAAATAGGGGAAGGGAAGACAATTTTACATTAATACAGTAACTCTTCACTTAAAGTTGTCCCGGTTAACGTTGTTACATTGCTGATCAATTAGGGAACATGCTCATTTAAAGTTGTGCAATGCGCCACTATTACCTTGTTTTGACTGCCTGCTCTCTCCACAGCTGGCAGCCCCCTATGCCCCTCCCCCCACAGCACCCACTGGCAGACCTTGCAGATGAGCGCCTTCCCCCTCCTCCTCCTGCCCGTGGCAGTCAGCTGGCTTGTGGCATTTAGGAGGCAGGAGACTTTACATCCACAGATCAGAAAACTCAGAAGTTAATGGTTACCATAGAAACCATAACATTTCCACAATTCACTTTCTTAAAAAGCAGAAAGATTACCAAACATTCAATTAACAGGAAATAAAACATGCTCAAAACTAAATTAGTTGCACAAAAATAAACTTATATTTATTATGTAGAATCTCACCCATAACATTGCACTGACATATTTTTCATTTAATAACTGCTTCATTCTTGTTTCCTTTTTCAAATGAGCTTAGCAGTGTTGAAAAACTGGGTTTGGAATTCACTCTCTAAATACATTCTAAATTTATATGGTTGAATTTACTTTGCAGGTTTGCCTCCAGACATTACAAAGGATGAGTTTATACAGGTTATGTCAAAGTGTGGTATTATTATGCGAGATCCTCAGACAGAAGAACATAAAATTAAACTTTATAAAGATAAGCAAGGAAATCTTAAAGGAGATGGCCTCTGTTGTTATCTCAAGGTCAGTGGTGTACTCCGTGTAATATAACGATTGTTTTTTGGCTAGCTCTGCTTCATGACAAAATATTCTTTATTGTCAAATATGTAAGACTGCAACTTTTCTCTGACATGGAGATCTCTCTAGCTCAAAACCTTCTCTTTTGCCAACAGAAGTTGGTCCATTAGAAGGTATTACCTCACTCATCTTGTCTCTCTAATATCCTGGGATGAGCATGGCTACAGCACTGCATGCAACTTCTCCTGAACTTACAACCACTGGTTTTTATTAGATTTTGCTGATAAGAGTGCTCTGAATAGGCATTTTGATGCCTTAAGATGACCAGTGATCATAATGTTGGTCACAATCTTTACCTTGTGCTTTTACAGTCCATTATATGTACCTGTTTTCACTCATTTTATTTAATTGCAAGCTTTTGAGAGCTCTTTGGGTTAGAGATAATATTTTGTTACATTTGTACAGTGTCTTCCACAATGGGACCCTATGCACTACAAATATTAAATAAATAATACACAGGGGCAGAATTCAGAAAATCTGCACCACATTATGGCCATAGTATTGTCATGATAATTTTTCTGAATTCTGTTAACTTTGTATTTTCAGAATGCAGACTGCAAAATACTTACTGAGGTATTTAACTATGAGGTCAAGAATCAGAGAGGTAGCCGTGTTAGTCTGGAATAGCAGAGGTAACCAAGTCCTGTGGCACCTTAAAGACTATAAAGTTTTGAAGGAAGCATCCGATGAAGTGGGTATTAGTCCACGAAAGCTTATGCTTCAAAACTTTATAGTTAGTCTTTAAGGTGCCACAGGACTATGTTACCTTAACTATGAGGATCTTTCCAATTGACTTTCGAGGAGGCTTAAGCTCCTGAGTCTCACTTTTGAAAGTGGGGCTTAGGTCCTTTTGAAAATTTTATCTTTAAGTTCTTCCCTATAATTTTAGTAGCTCACTGGAACTGTCATTGTTCAGTTTTTAGAAACAATTCGAGTGAGGAGAAGTGGTGACTTGGTGAAGTGCAGTTAGGGTTGTGAGTCTTAAGTACACTGATGAAATGTGGTTTTGGGCCAGATTCAAGTATTACTACAAGTAGCCCCGTTTTAACATTATTTTGGTAAACAGGTACAAGCTTTGTTTGAGCGTAGAGGAATTAATTTTTAATTAAAATCTTCTCCATGGTGATGCTTCTTTTTAGACTTACTATAATTTGATTTATCTTCAAATAGCGAGAATCAGTTGAGCTCGCATTAAGACTTCTGGATGAGGATGAGATTAGAGGCTACAAATTGCATGTTGAAGTAGCAAAGTTTCAACTAAAGGGGGAGTATGATGCAAGCAAAAAGAAGAAGAAATGCAAAGACTACAAGAAGAGGCTGTCTCAACAGCAAAAGTTGGTAACTTCTTTCAGTAATTTTTTTTCTAAATGTCTTGGCTAAAACAGTTTTTCAGATTCATTTATTCAATGTTATAACAACAATGAAAGATCAAAGATTATGTTTAGAGTTATTTCTTTGGAGTGGGGGGAGGAATATAAGTTAAATGCTGGTATCTTGAAAGTCCCTTGGATTGTCATGTTTGGTTGGAGTCTATAGAGAACCATTACTTTTTTTCTGAACAGAGTATTACAGCTGAGAGGCAGAAAGTGTTGGTGTGTGTGGTGTGGTTTAAATGTGATGGAAGTTTGTCTTCCTGAGTTATTGAATCTGCAGAGCCCTGTAGAGTCACTTTTATGTCTTGTGATTAACGTTGATCCTATAAGGAGACAGCACTCTTTCGCTTCCTGCATGTTACTGTTAGTTAAATTTAATAATTGCATTATACTTACAAGAATTGTAGAGCAGTTAGCATGAAGTTCCAGTTACCGTATTTTTCGCCCTATAAGACGCACTTTTTCTTCCCCAAAACGGGGGGGGGGAAAGTTGGTGCGTCTTATAGGGCGAATGTGCGCCCCGGTTCCCCCCTCCCCGCCGCGGGCGGGCTGCCGGGAGCGTCCCGGTTCCCCCCTCCCCGCCGCGGGCGGGCTGCCGGGAGCGTCCCGGTTCCCCCCTCCCCGCCGCGGGCGGGCTGCCGGGAGCGTCCCGGTTCCCCCCTCCCCGCCGCGGGCGGGCTGCCGGGAGCGTCCCGGTTCCCCCCTCCCCGCCGCGGGCGGGCTGCCGGGAGCGTCCCGGTTCCCCCCTCCCCGCCGCGGGCGGGCTGCCGGGAGCGTCCCGGTTCCCCCCTCCCCGCCGCGGGCGGGCTGCCGGGAGCGTCCCGGTTCCCCCCTCCCCGCCGCGGGCGGGCTGCCAGGAGCGCTCCCGGCAGCCCGCCCGCGGCGGGGAGGGGGGAACCGGGACGCTCCCGGCAGCCCGCCCGCGCGGCGGGGACGGGAGAGCGAGGCGCTTTTTTTTTTTTTTTTTTTGGTCCGGCTTTTTTATCGAAAAACGAGGGGGCGTCTTATAGGCCGGAGTGTCCTATAGGACGAAAAATACGGTAGTATATGAACAACTACACTGCTTTCTCTCTTTTCCTGTTTATACACAGACATCTGCCTTCAGCATTCAAATGTTTTTTTGTTTAAAATTTTCTTATGTAGAGGTGAATTACATGTGCTCTTATAGAATCGAGCAATTCCTACTGTTGGAAGCAAGAAAATTCCATATAAAATTAGATTTTGAAATACTGTACATTTCAACCTAAGCATTTTAAAATTCCCTGGATTGTTGATTTTCTTCAAGAAATAGTGATGCTAATAACTTTATTATAATTAAAAGGAAGAAGTCAACTTGAAATTACTTAACATTGTTTTTTAAAAGTTGACTAGATTTCAATTATTATACTGGCCTCTGGGCTTCCATGCCCATTTATTATTTTTACAATGTTTCTCTGTCCCTAGGAGAAACTGACTAAGCATGGGAAATAGTGAAACTATGAAGAAGGTTCTGTCAAGTGCACAAATAAAACAATGTATTTTCACCTCTGATCTTAGGTATTACTCAAAAAACCCAAAACTTTCATACATTGACTTTTAAATCCTTAATCAACTTGCATAGTGACCTTCATAAAAATCAGAGAATGTTTCACCAGAAGCAGCAAAAATAAGCATTTTTACTAAATAAGACTTTTTTTCTAAGATTGAGATAATAAATGTTAATGGAATCAAGCCCAGTTTCAGCTAAAGAATACTACAGTAAGTACAGTTCCTATGAGTCCCAACTATAGTCAAGATGAAAATTCACAGAACAGATGAATTAGCAACAAAATTCCGGGTGTGACAAAGGGTGTACATTATGGCACTATATTTTTTATGAGATAATGTACTCTAAAGAACATGAAGTGAACATGAAGTGCTGGAAATGCAAGCAGTAAATGTTTACTGCAAGACCATGTGAGCTTATAAGAGAATACAAATAAAATCATGTCAGAACAATTTTCAAAACCTTTTTGGGAATCTTTAGATGTTTGCTGTACTTTAAAACTGATATTCTGTTAACTTTTTTCAAATGAACCCTAGTCTGAACTGTGATATTAGGTGACTTCAAATACTGTGTCTTAAATTGTCCAAGATACCAATTATGTTTCCCTGCCTCCTTTTTTTATCCCATGCTCCAGTTCAGCTGCAGCCTACAGAATATTTCTGAATGTTCAGTAGACTATACTAACCACTGAGGTTAAATTTGGCTTGTCTCTGTATTATATGACATTATATTATATGACATTCTTGTGCATATTTATTATATTTGAAGCTGCTTTGTAAGAGGAACAGTGATTAACTTACCGATCACCATTCCATTTGCCAGAAGGTTTAAATAATTCTTTAGGACCAAAGTAGCTATCACTACTGAAATCTGTATACCAGATTATTTTTTAACAAATATTTGTAGAAACTGAAAGTGCAACAATGTCTTCATACTATTGCTTCATTTCATTAGACAGTTGGATTGGAGGCCTGAGAAGAAAGATGCCACAGTTCGAAAGCGGCATGAGCGTGTTGTTATCATTAGGAACATGTTCCACCCAAAGGATTTTGAGGTAGGAATAACTAAATAATAGGTGAAGCTGGTAGTGCTGGCAATAGTCAACATTTCCCATTATTTACCATTATAAGACTCTGTTTTCAGTTGCTTATAACATTGCCAAATGTTAATTGTTCAGGCAAAAGTCTTGAGCCAACATGGTTGATCTACTTCCAAGAGCAAAGCTAGGGAAGAATATTGCCTTGCCCATGTGTGGTGTGGTGTGTTAAGGTTGTTTTAAAAAAAAAAAAAAAAAAACTACTTCCTTGAGAAGCCCTAATGTCTCCATGGTTTGGAACTGGGGCTTGAAATTTTTGTGTGTTTCTCTCTGCTATCATAGATGCCATTTGCCATCCTCATGGAAATCGCCAAATATGGCCAAGTTAAGATATGAAAATTTATACTTTGCACATGCTCTGTAGAAACTTGTTGTTTTGGTAGCAAATATTCTGAAGCTACGGTTTCTAGAAATATATTTAAGTAGCTTTAGGTGTTTCAATCAGTGGGGCTTTTATTATGTCCTGTTTCAATCGAGAAGTTTCCCTGTTACCAATACTTTATTCCAAGCTATTATTCCATTTCACAATACTAAATTTCACTCATACCTAAGAGCGTTTTTACAAGCAATTAGACAGATTTATGCTTCCACCACACATTTAGTCTCAGCTGAACAGTAACTGAGAGTCAGGACCTGACAACATTCCTTTTTAAGGCACATACAGTAGTTCGTTCGTCCATCAAAATTGATGAGGACCACCCAGTGTCATCAGTTTGTTTGGGAGTGGGTTCTGAGATGGCTGATTAGTCCAATCCGAGCCCGGAATTGACGGTTGCATTGGGGGCATTGAAGATCAGGCTGCTGACCGGGGGAAGAGAGGATACCAGCCCTGGACTTGCGAAGAAGGCGTTTCTCTATAGCAGTGGTCGCCAACCTTTCGGTCCTCATGGACCACTAAAATCAAAATTTTGAATCCCGCGGACCACTAACACCACAGGCGCCCCCCCCCCCCCCCCCCGGCTTGCGCGGCGTGGCGCGCCCCCCCCCCGGCTCGAGCGGCGTGGCGCGAGATGGGAGGCAGGAGCGAGCCGGCGGTTGCTGGCCACCGGGGACGGGGCGGGACAGGCGCCCACAGCCTCTTGCCTGCCCGGAGGGGCAGCCGTGAGGGAGCCCGGTGCCGTGGACCACCGAAATTTTCTCGCGGACCACCAGTGGGCGACGCTGCTCTATAGCATCACTCAGTCTCTTTTGTTGGTAGGCTGTTGCACCATCATGAACTCGTCTGCGCCAGGCGAAGCGATCATTAGTGATGCTCTCCCAATTTTCAGGATCTATGTTACAGTTCTTAAGGGAGGCCTTAAGGGTGTCTTTGAATCTCTTCTTTTGACCACCAAGAGATCGCTTGCCGTGTTGTAATTCACCATAAAACATCTTCTTGGGCAATCGCTTATCAGGCATTCGCACAACATGGCCAGCCCATCTAATTTGTGCCTTGCAAAGCAGGGTGTGGATGCTTGTCATATGACGCCGGTGTCTGGAATTTTGTCCTGCCATCTTATCTTCAGTAATTTCCGCAGACAGCTCAGATGGAAGTGATTCAGCTTTTTCGCATGACGACTGTAGACAGTCCAGGTCTCGCAAGCATAGAGGAGGGTGGGCAGGACGACCGCTGAATAGACTTTTAGTTTGGTTTCAATCTTGATGCCTCTCCGATCCCAAACATTAGATCCAAGCCTTCCAAAGGCTGCGCTGGCTCTGGCGATTGTAGTGTTCACTTCCTCGTCGATGTTGGCTGCCTGTGATAAAGTGCTGCCAAGGTATGTAAACCTGTCCACGTTATTGAGCTTATGACCATTGATAGTAATGGATGGCTCAGTGTAGTCACAACCAGGAGCAGGCTGATGCAGAACCTTGGTTTTTCTGGTGGAAATCGTAAGGCTGAAGTTCATGCACGCTGCAAAGAATAGATTCATGCAGTATTGCATGCCTGTTTGCGTACCTGAGTTAAGGGCTCAGTCATCAGCAAATAGAAAGTCACGAATGGTCTCAACTTGGACTTGAGTTCTGGCCTGAAGCCTCCTTAAATTGAATAGCCTTCCATCAAAACAGTAGCGCATGTCGATCCCGACATTATTATCTCTAAAAGCATCGATCAGCACAGCAGAGAACATAGGGCTGAAAAGGCAGGGAGCCAGGACGCAACCTTATTTCACACCATTTGTAACTGCAAATGGCTCTGAATAGTTGCCATGATCTTGAACTCTGGCAAGCATGCCGTCATGGAATTGCTTCACCATTTCAATGAAAATATCTGGGCATCCAAATTTGGCCGTAATCTTCCAGAGGCCCTCACGACTGACATTGTCAAAGGCTTTAGTTAGATCCACAAAGACAGTGTAGAGTTGGACATTCTGTTCTTGGCGCTTTTCTTGTAGTTGCCTGGCGGCAAAGATCATATCAATAGTATCTCGTTCCTTCCTGAAACCACACTGACTTTCCGGCAGGAGACCTTGATTAAGGTGCTGTGTGAGACTCTCACATACAGTAGTAGATTGGAATGGAAAAGGACAGTCAGAAGTCCTTGGAATTGAGATGTCATCCCAATTTCAGTAAAACCAGAGACTTGTAGACTGGCTCTTAAAACCAAAATAATCTCAAAAGTCAATATGCCTGGTCACATTAAAGCCCTTCAGCTCCTCCCTGGTCACTTTTGTTATTCTCTGAACTTCTTCTATTTCATAGTGTTCTGGGAAAGAGGTGTCTGGAAAAGAATGCAGTATTTGATTTGTAGAGGTAGACTTCTGCTAGTATTTAAACACTTAAACTGTTTTCCTATTTGTTGGAACAAAGCTTCATGCTGATTTCTTAATATTTTGGATTGTCATTATTTATTTTGCAACATACTATATAAGGGAAAGTTCCTAGTATTTTTCCTGTATAACACATCGCCACTATTAATCCTTTAAACTATCGGACCTTAGAGTGTGAATTCCAGTCTGCAGTTTACACACATTTAAGGGAATTTTCCACATTAAACAAAAAATAAACAGCTTATTTTTAAAACACATCGATATATTTATGTATTTCTTTACAGGAAGATCCTTTAGTACTGAATGAGATCAGGGAAGACCTACGTACAGAATGTGAAAAGTTTGGAGAAGTAAAAAAGGTTCTCTTATTTGATGTAGGTATTTTCTATTATGTTGCATGGTCATAATTACTGTAACCTTTTCAAATCAGATATACAAGATGTTTATGCTCAAATTATGAATGATTTCTGGTTCTCTAAAATTAGTTTTTCATGCAATCTTCATTTCATTTTTCAAATTTTCAGTTCTAGAACTTAATTTGGAATTTCTTCCTATTTTAACAAAGGTGAACTTAAAAACTGCACATCTGCACAGTCCAGCTCCCCCTATGTCTAGATGCAATATTCAGCTTCTCCAACAGGTTTGGGGACATAGGCATTAGAAGTTGAAAAGCGTGCATCCATGAAATTGCAAATAGCTTAAAAAAAAAAGCTGAACTTAAACACTGGACTCTGTACAAAAAGACTAGAAGTAGCTTTGTTTAAAACCTAAAGCTGAAAACCCTAATTGTGAAGAACTAAAGATGGTGCTGCTGCAAAATCTGAAAAGAATGGAAGGATACATATTTCAAGTGTGTGCGCACATGAACAGGCTTGTGCATATGTTTGCATACAAAACTGTACCTGATCTCTTACAAGGGCAGAGTAAAGGTCTTTGGAACACAATTGAATTCCTGTTTTAGAGATGTATACAATAGGGTTTGTCTGTCTTACAGCGACACCCAGATGGTGTGGCCTCTATTTCATTTAAAGAGCCAGAGGAAGCTGATCTATGCATACAAGCTCTCAATGGAAGGTGGTTTGGTGGTCGTCAGCTAAGTGCTGAAACTTGGGATGGTACAACAGATTATCAGGTAATCCTTAATTGTGGTTTTTAACGGAATTTTAATTTCTAAAAATTCTTTAACTGTGAATCTATTTAATTTTAAAAATAGAAGACACAATCAGGAATGTAAATGTTCGTTTCAAAGGACAAATATTAAGCCTGGCTTTCCCACAGCTGCCAGTTATTTGGGCTCCTAGCAGACCTATTTTTTGTACTATTAAAAATTGAATCAAAGACCTTATGTTAGTTTACCTTCACTGTACAACTGTTCAGTTATTCATTGCTGTACAAACAGGTTGTTAACAACTAGCACATTGGGCACTGATCCAACTGAAACATAGTATCAGTGCAGTCAATGTTGATTATAATAAAGGTAAAACTATGCAACAGCTACAAATGTAAACTAAACATTTTTACACTAAGTGAACGGTTGGATTTCTTGTAGCAATTTTAATTGTTTTATTTATACACAGGTGGAAGAGACCTCAAGAGAAAGAGAGGAAAGGCTCAAGGTGTGGGGGTCGTTTTTGGGAGAGTCTGATGCAGAGAAGCAGAAAATTGCAGCTGCTTCAAATTCTGCAGCTAGTAGTGTGAAACTGCCTGAAGATCAGCCTTCAAAAGATAATGGCACGTCTAAAGATGATGTGAACGATGAAGCTCATGAGAGAGAGAATAATGGTGAAGGCATTAATGAAGATGGCACTCCATCAACAGACAGCAGCCTTGCAGGCAGTGATGATGATGAAACAGTTACATAACATCTCTAATATTTTATGAAAGCATGCTTTTTAGGGTGATGTTTGGATTTCTCTTATCCTGTGCTTCAGGGTGACTACAGACAGTGTTCATGTGTTTATATGCATATTTGATGTCATCAGCTTGTGCTTTGAAATTTTCATTAAAAGCAGTAGTTAATGAAGATCTAAAAAAGTTTATATTGGCTGTTGTTCAAGCAAAAATCTCAAGTTGCCAAGAACACAGCAGAACTGACCAGGCTTCCTATGTCATATATTTGCTTGTCAATGTTTAAATTATATAAATGTGAAGTGTATGTGAACTCCAGAGTTTAAACCATTTATATAGAATCTAAAACATTTTAGTAATATACAAAGATATTGAAATAGTTTTTAATGTTTGCTTTAGTTTCCCTACACTTTTGGAACTTGGTATCCTCCTTTTAAAGTAACTGGCTTGAGCACGTTTGACAGTTTTACAGAACCGTTGTTGCAGTATAGCCCAATACATTTACCCTGTACATGAGTTACCATATTAGTCATTTTAAATAGATCATGGAGCATGAAATTGTTGCTCAGTCTACAAAACTGAAAATTCTTGCCATAGCCTACACTGAGCCACAGATAGGTGAGAAGAGATTTTTAAATCCGAATGTTCAGTATAGAGGGGTCTCGTCTCCTCCTTGAATCTTCCATTGATGTAAAGAAGTTCTGACTATTTTGAGGAGATTGGCACCTGTAAGCATTTCAACACTAGAACACTATGTAAATAAAACTGACCTCTAATCTTCATTTTAAATTCGGATGGTAGAATGAGTATTTCCATATGCTGAACACATATAAAAATTATACATTGAATGTGCTTTTGGGGTTCTTTTGCCTTAAATCTGAGAGAGGCTTTTTCAGTCTTTGGTAGGGTGGGGAGTTAATCTGTACCATATTCTTTTTGAGGGATGCTTTTTGTTTAGTTCATGGCCCAAGGGGTCCTTCCACCAAAGACTTCATAAAATTTAAAAGATTTTAACCTTTAATCCGAAGGTTGCCACACAGTGTATGAATATCAGGGAACATGTTTCAAAACTTATCTGTCCTTTTATATTTTCTTGTTTTACTACCCATTACATTGATTTAAACATTTTTGTTTAATTAGGCAAAGATTTTCAAAACAATGCCTAAAGTTAGCTGCCTTAACTAGATGTATAAAGTGGTCTGAAGTTCAAAATTGACTTCAATGGATCAGCTTGGATCCTGAGCCCTTTTGAATAACATTACTTTAGGCATCCTGTTTAAAAATGTTGGCCCTTGTTCCTCAGCATATCTGTTAATATTTGGAACTGGCTCTGGATTATTTGAAAAAAGTAGTGGGTTGAGATTATGGTGTTAGTGCTCATGTTTCCGACTTGAAGCACTCAATTTTGATAGAAGACCTTGGTTGTCTTTAATTTATACTGTACTTTGTTTTTTTGAATTTGTCTGGACGACGACACTATAGGTTTTTTTTGGTAATAGTGTGTTTATGTAGGTTATGGCAATACGTTTATATAAATTAATACTTGCTATTGTGGTTACATTTTATTTCCTTATAAGCAACCTAGATAAGAAAATAGTAAAGATTATCAGCTTGTAACCCCTGATTGTATTAAATTGATGGTTACTTTAATTTATTATAAACTAGTGTGACCGTTTTTTAAAAATTTTAAGTCACCCTTTTTTTAACCATTAGAAAAGGGAATTGAAATTGCTGTAGAGTGCTTGAGAAATGAATGTTTTACAGTACTACAATGCCTTATCAGTTAGTGTCAAATCAGATATAATTTAGTATTGACTATTTAACAGTATGCTTAAAAACCCATGTAAAACTAAGGAATTGGTGCATGTACACCAGTTCCCTCTCAGTTGATTTAGCCAGCGGGGCGTAACCCATCTTGCAGCAAGCTGCCTAGCTTTATTCAATGGGCAGCCTTGCCCACCTACTGAAGTTTATTTAATGAGTGGTATAAGTTATAAATTCTCCTTATTTCAGACTGGAAACAAAGCACCAGCAAAAACTAAAACAACCAAACCATTTTACTGGCATTTTAAAATAATTTCTAAGAAAATCAAAATGTTCATGACACTGCCTGAAATTCTGAACCATTTGTTTCCGCTTCAAGTCAAAAGTCTAAAAAGAGATCTTAAACTGAAGTTGGTACACCTCTCTTCACCTATCTTTTATACTTTGACAGTAAAGTAGGGAATTTTTTTTTAAAAATCCAGCAACTTATTCATGAACTATACAAGAATTGTGATAATGTATAGAAAACAAATAGTGAGACAAATGGCTTTCTAGTTTCTAGTGGGTTGTTTAAGTTAGAGTACTTTTCCCTTTTTTTAAATACAGTAATTATGAAAGTTTTCATAATTCATTGGTTATAGGGGAAATTACAGTTTGTCATCTGGTTCTAGTGAATCATGTGATCACAAAACATAAATTTGAAGCACATGATCATGAATTCTATTATTACGGTACAATAAATTAGTGGATAGTGTGGAATTCTTAAATCTGATCTGCAGGCAAGCGGAACTTGTGAATGTATTATTCTTCAATTTTTTTCAACCTCGAAGTGTTTTTATGCCAAGTGACTATGTAGTAATAAACTTTTAAAATACAATATCTCCCCCCCAAGATAGCTTGTTACATGGGTACAGTCCAAAAGTAATAGAAAACCTGAGTCTTGTTCCATGGCCTGAGACTCTCAAAACTTGCATAACCAGTCCTGCTGAACAAGACTGTACTTTGAGTACAGTTTTATAGGACAGTCCATGATCTCCTCAATTCAGTAAAGATGGCAAGATTAGGATTCAATATGGGTTTCTGGTTTTCCTCATGTTTCATTCCAAAGTGCTGTCAATATACTGCTTGCTTTTAGACCCTACCTTAAACCTTAGCTTTTGAAAGCCCTTTTCCTAATCTGATCTGTGCTGTTTCTGCCTGCATACCTTTATGAAGTTGTTACAGATAGCAGAGAAAACAGCTCTTGTCAGAAGGAAACATTTCAAGAAATTATCCCCCCTTTTTTTTAATATTAGTGTCTTATGAAAAGGCCAACTGTTTCTGGTCTAGCAATAAATTGAAATGATTTGCCAGTAATCAAGGTAGCTCAAATTCAAAGAGCTGGTTTTTGAAGATCCTGTTTGTAGATTTAGATAGTGGCAAAGCACGGAGTGTATTTAAAAGAATTTAAATACAAAGGGGGAAATATTAAATAGTTTTCACTTATATAAAGTGTAGATAATATTGCCAGGTTCTAACCTATTCATTATTTCGTATTGAAGGGCGAAATTATACTGATTTGTCATTTTATAATTGAATTATAGTATAATGATTCATAGATGCTGTTGTGCATAAGAGGTGGTAAAACTAAACCAGTTAAGTATAATGCAAGGATTAGACTGGAAAAGGGGGAGGAAAGCCCCAAAAGGAACAGATTTAGGTGTTTTTCACATTTGCATGTACATATCTGAAGAGACGAGGTGAAGGGATAGTTTAGTTTCATTTTGCATCAAAATGTGTTGCTCCTGCTGACTTTCACTTTTAAAATACAGCTGGATATACTTAACTCTTAACTGAATTTCAATCCTTAATATAAGTTTTATTTTGTACAGGGATTGCAGTTGGCTTAAAATCATTAATGTATTAAATGCAGTGCATTTTCACTTAAAAACAGATTTCATTCACAAGGCTAAACTATTTAATTTTTTTGAATATTTAGTTCCAATTCACTAAACGTACAGATATTAGATGCTTCATAAAACTACACTGACCTTTGAATTCTACAGTGAATCGGTATCCACATCTTAAACTCTATATTACAACCTGGCTAAATTCCTTCTAAGACATCACACTGCTTTCGATTTTTCATTGGACTTAGTTATTTTTTTCTGAATTTGAGAAAATATGCTGTAGTATGACAAATTAAATTTTGTATATTAAGGAAGTTGTGTTAAATTGATGTGTGTGTGCTGGATTATGCAGGGCTTGAAGTTTTGGTCTTAAGGTATTCTGAAAATGCTATCAAATATGGTTAGAGAAATACAAAATGGCATTCACGGCTAGTGTTACATTTCTTACACTGGCCCATTATGTAATACTGCTGTAGTAATATTGTAAGCTTGTCTTCCAATAAATTAACTGAGTTTTTCTAATTGGCTTTCTCTTAAAGCTCAATAGAATTTACCAGTTAAAATTCTCTCATTCTGAAAAGTAGGTTTTTTTTAAAAAAAATATTCCTTCATACTTATAACTTCTAGCCTTGTGACAGAAACGAAGAAGCTCTTGATTTGTCTCGAATTTTTTTTGTTTTTGTTTCTTAAAGGGGTTGTGTTTTATACTACCTTTTTAATAAACAAACTTCTAAACAAGCCAGTCTTTGCTTCTCTGATCAGTGACTGAAAGAATGTATTTAGGCTAATTCCTCATTTGATTTGTAAGTTTGACAGCAAGAATGAATATCTAACTTGTGGTTACACAGTAATTATAATGCACGTGTAGGTATCCACTGATGTGTTTTTTTTTTTTAGAGCCAGGCTTGTGTATCTGGTAAGGTTACTTTACAATACTATACATTGTTTTTTCTCTATATTCTCTATAAAGAGTCTGAAAATGGATAGGCAGACTAAAACCAAACTTAATTCTACCCTGATGTATTGCAGCGTCTGTTGGGTAACTCACATCAAGATTAGATGGGTTGGGTAACTAGCATCAAGAGTAGAAAGTGTTTAGGAAAGAGAAAGTTATGTAAGCAAGCAATCTAACTTCTATTCTGTTGAATAGATCCTTTTTGTTGTACCCACATCAGTAGGACCAGAAAGCAGAGGGATGTAAGGTGGGGTAGGAGAAAGGGCATCTGGGGGTGGCACCTAAGCAATCTTTCATGTTCAATGTTGAATACAATCTATATAAATGACTTCAAGTATGTCTGACCTTTTGTAGGAAGGTAACATTTTTGACCCTGCTCACGTACCCAGTGGTTCCTTGCCACGTTTCTTTTTATTAGGAACTGTTCTTCAATGCAGATATTGTCTCCTTGATTGTGTACACATTGTCAACAAAATCCTATTTTTAAAAGCCTATTTTCCTCATTCCTGAAACCTCCTAACCTGGTTGACTTGTTGGAGTGCATTTCATGCATTCTTAGTAACAAGGTTGAAGGAAACGCCTAGTTCAGTCACAGCTAGAGGGGCAGAAAGCAGCTAGAGAGTTCATGCACACTCCCTGCATTCTCCTGCTAAGTGCACATGTCCATGCTGGGAAAGGATCACAGACTCCCCTGCATACCACAGCATGTCTGTTCAGAGTGTGGATAGTCTCCCAGTGTGGATCAATTAAAGGCAGTAAAATAAGGTAAGAGAATCCTGTTGTGGTATCATTACTGTTACATTAACTTCTCCATATGTGTTTGGTAAAGGGTGAGGCCTTTTCACTGAGCTGTTTGAATGTGGCTTGGAAAAACAGTGAGAAAAAGAACTTCTTTCCCGGCAGTTCTGGATCTCTCGGCACCTGAGGACAAAGTTCCTCCATGAGACAGTCTGTTTGAGAACCAGCGCAGAGCCTTGTCATCTGCAGCAACTCTGACAATTCAGGTTCCCAGGGCTTTGTTAGCTAGGCATCTTTGCTCTCCAAGAGCAAATTAACTTTATACAACCAGAAGGTGGGAATGGGTGACGGGATGGATCACTTGATGATGACCTGTTCAGTTCATTCCCTCTGGAGCACGTGCCCTGGCCACTGTTGGAAGACAGGATACTGGGCTAGACGATCCTTTGGTCTGACATAGTATGGCTGTTTTTATGTTCTTACCTGCACCAAGTCTCAACACAGCTGGGGGAGACACTCTCTTTGAGGACCCATTTTAAGGCAATAAGTCTGTCCTTGTATTTCAATAAGAGGTTATTTTTAAAAAAAACACACACCTTAAATCCTACCCTGTTTGTTTGTACTCTTCCACTCTGAACCAGTACATTCCTCTTAAACACATTTTGACAGTAGTTTGTGGTAGGCAAGCAAACTACTGGCTTCCAGCTCTGTGATCATTTGCTCTGGAAGCAATATAAGTTACTTCTTTGCAGTCTTCCTGCTGGAGATGGAGGAGTGAGAAGTTAAGATTGGGGTGATTAACATACCGTACAGTGCTCTGAAATCTTGGCCCTGCCTTTATACTGTCAACCTCCTTATCACCCAAACATTGTCCAAATGGTTAATTCTAGGGAATGAGTAGCTAGAAATGACATCAGCCTTGATTCTATTGCCACAAGTTGGCTTAAAAAATATTTCCTGGGTACGAACATGGTATGAAAAACTAGATAGATACTAATTATTTTCTCATAGTATTTTATCTTATCTTGTCTAGTGCTGCCCTAGTCAGCCCCTTTCAACTCTTCTCACTTAGTGAAGATGCTCAGCACTCATACTGGAAAAAGATGTCTGTCTGAGGATGGTTAACTAGGGTGACCTAGGGACATAACCAGTAGTTTGTAATGAGAGAAATAGTCCTTTGGCCTGGAAAGAGTGTTTGACTGCAAACTTAATGAACTTTTAACATGTGAAATTAGAAATAAGTGAGGGGGAGCAGGTGTTTTCAAAAGAGCATTAAGGGGAGTCCAATGACAGTGTGCTTGCCATCCCTCTTAAAGGGAGGCACGGAATAGATTTGACCCCTGCAAATGCTCTGGCAGCAAGTGAGCCGGAGAATGATCCCTTCCACTAGCTTGAAAAAAAAATCACCTGTGGACTCCGATGGAGAAACCCACTTAATCATACTAAAATTTACATGATGCATCTGGCTGTGGGCTGGGGATTTCCCAAATCAAGAGCCACTGTTTCTTCAGGAAGCTAAATCAGCTATGCTATTTGGTGCAGTCTGAACAATGACCATGGAAAATCAAGTAGGAATAGTGTGCTTTTCTGATGTCATTGGAGACCAAGTTCTTTGAGACATGAACCTTTCCATTTATTCATTTTTGTGATAGCACCTAGAGACCTCAGTCATGAAGCAGGACCCCTTTGTGCTAGGAAATGTCAGGATTTGAGTCTTTGGGAATTTGCTGACTTGGGAATATCTGGGCTGAGCCAAGGCTTGTTTCCTCCTCACCCCTCTTGAAATATAAATTGATCTATCTATATCAAGCATCTGTGTTTGGTTTGTCACTTGATAGTCCTAACCTGAATGTGTAAGGAACTGTGTATGTAAGCTCCACGGAAGTAAGTGTCATAAGAGAACATGGGGCAGGGTTTTCTTTCCCTCTCTGCTAGAACATTCTTATGTTGATGGTAGCAAGACTCTGGAGCCAGAGCCATTCTTTGAGATCAGTTCTTTAAAGGATCTCAAAGCATTTCCCAGACATCAGTGAATCAACCTTAATACCCCAGAGCAGAGTCGGTCAAAAAATTCACCATCACTGCCATTGCAAAAAGCTGTTTGTCAGACTCAAGGTATTTTGTGAGAATGTGTTAATTTTGACAATATTTGAGGGAAAAATTCAAAGTGGAGTATTTAATTTAGACATTTCATTTTTACTTAACTTTTTAAACTTCGTTTTATAAAGTTTCAACCTTATTGGCTAGAGTTTTTTTGACAAGGTCATTTTGATGTTTCTAACTCAAATTATTTTAGTATTTCCTTTGTGGAATGTTTCAAGATTTGACTCATCCTGATTTCAGATGAAAATAAATTTCAGCATTTCTGAATTTCCTGGAGGATTGAAATTCCATTTTCTGACTAGCTCTGTGAGCTGGGAGAAGATGGTCTCCCATTTTATTAATGGAATAAGCGAAGCTCAGAGTTGAAGTGACTTTCCCGAAGGTCACACAGTAAGTCAGTATTGCCAGCCCTTGTGATTTCAGCTAGAACTGGAAGTTGTCTTGCCCTGATTGTGAGAAGCTTCAGTCCTGCTTGGAGGGAAAAACACTTCTGATTAGTTGCCTTCCGTATCTGTCCACCTGGGGAAGTGTAGCCAGTCAGAACTGGTATAGGAATTAAATTTTGGGGGTTTTTTTCATCTTAAATCTCACAATATGGGGGCCAATTATGAGGGTGGGTTTTTTTTTTTGTTTGTTTTGAAGTCTGACGTTTTTGAATTTGCGGGATGTGCATGGCTGAAGTTCCAAATAGCACCAAACTTGTGAGCTCAATTATTGTATGCATACCACTTCCATTGAGCTCTATGGGAATTGTGTGCATGCAACAGACAATAATGGGACCCCTGTAGGTCTGATTCACAGGTTCCCATGCTAAATACTAGACTGTCATCTCCTGCACAGGTTACAAAGAATAGCTCATGTACTACAGTCTGTCCAGAAGTACTAGGGAACATTAACTGATGCCAAGCAGGCACTTACCAGCGCTGGTTTTAAATGATCGAAAATGAGTAGTGTGCCAAGCAAACAAATTTATATTCTCTGAACAGCTGCAAGTTAGACACATGGTCATAAATCTAGGGCTTCTGCAAATGCTTCTGATGCTAGTAAGGCATAGCTAGATCTTGTATCCATCTATTGGCTTTTGTGCAAGTAATATTTTTACTATATAAGCTTGAAAGTGCTGTTTTAAACCAGCATTGAGAGCATTGAGGATCCCTGAAGTGCACTCTTTGATCCTCAGGATAAATATTAATTTAACATTAAGGGTAACAGTCAAATAACTTCTATAATAGTTCTGTGGCACCACCCTGAGACCGAATCGAGTACATTGCCTGAGAGACAGGCACAGTGGTTGCTGGCTAAGATCATCTTAATACTATTTTTGCCAGCTTGCCCAGATGACCCCCCATTCCTCCTTAGAGCTGGTGCCAATGGACCATCAGGTTCCCATTTTGTGACTTGGATAATGCTGTGCAGGACACATGGAGTGTAGGCACAGTGCTTTCCAAAAGAGCATGCCTGAGTAAGTGAACAGCTCACGTCAGTGCTTCCTTCTCATCCCACCTTTCTTTCTGCCTTATTTGGGAGCTCCAGCCATTGATCCTGCAGATGCATAGAAACTATGGAGCAGAGATAAATGTATCCATCCCCCTACCAGCCTTTGCACCTATGGATTATAAATCTTACTGCAAGGACCAACCTGGCCAGTTGGCATTAAGCTCTTTTATTGACATCCCTATTCAGATATCCATGGGCACCCATCAAATTTCAGCTAGCAGGTTTGTACACCCAGGGTTTGTAGGTCCTAGTGCAAATTGGTAGGAAAAGGGAGAGTAGAGCAAGCAGGAGCCCAGATACAGGATCTGCCCCCTTCCTCTAGTGAAAGCGGTCCTTCAAGTCCTACTAGCTTCAGTGAGATCAAACCCAACATTGGCCATACATTTTGGTTCAAAAGTCCTTCTTGTTTTTGTTCATAGGCACTGCTAGTTACTGAAGATGGAAGCAGAAAGGAAAAACTCTCCAACCCTGAGCAAAAGCAAACAGCCTGTGAAAACAGAATGGGGGTCTCAGAGTGTTGTATTTACTTACTTTCAAGGGGACCTTAACAGTGTGATAGATGAACACTTTTCTAGAGCGTTAAGCAATGCCAAGAACCCACAAGATCTGAGCACAAAGCACAAGAGTGAGGATGTTCTCCTGAAGAATGGTGAGCAGTTCTGTGTGTGTGTGTGTGTGTGTGTGTGTTTCAAAGCAATGCTGCTGTTCAACTCACTAGAGTTATGCTGGGACACTTAGACACTGAGGACCAAATTATCACATTTAATTCTCATCAGGAGTGTAATCATTCTTTCAAAGCCCAGATCTTGTACCTAAGATTTTATGGGTAATCCATTGGGCCCGCCTATGTGGATCCCCAGTGAATTTCTGCATGGGCCCAACTGCAGGATCGAGGCCCTACCTTATGAAGAAAGTCTCCACTTGTCTCAGATGTATTACATCATTTTAGATAATTTTTTAAAATTAAACTGGAGAGAGTTTGTCTTGTTATGACATGAGAAGCTCCAGCCCTTCACCCAAATTTCAGCCCTATCTGCAGGGAAACTTCCTCTGATTGAATAGTCTTCCCCCAGAAGGTGAGCAAGTAGGTAAGGTAGTCAATTAGGGCTGCTGCAGGATTTAAGACAAAAAAAATTCAGACATTTAGGAACTCTACCACCCATCCCACAGAAAAAAAGCCTGAGATGTTTCATATTCAGTTAGAGGTGCTGTGATTTTCTAGGTTAGTCTATTTTAGTGTGATTTGTTTTTTTTAAAACTAGTATTGTAATAAATCAGTTACTGTAAATTTCATTTTACATAATCTGGATTAAATTTTGCAGCCCTTTACTTAGGTAAAATTCCCATAAAAGTCCATTTAAATGTGTCTTAGAAAAGTAAATAAGGACATCAATAAAGCTTCAAACACTCTTTTCTTTAAAACTAGACAGCCACATGTCTCCCCATCAGTGGAATTTCTCTTCTCATTGGACCAAGTCATATCAATCATCTCCCGCTACAAACGCATCAAATCCTGATCTGAATTTGTCAGCTGCTGCTACAGACCACCATCAGGCATCAGTTCTACGGAATCCTCCTATTCAGCCTGCAGATTTGTGGCACTTCCCTTCGATAGCTAATCCAAGTCTTACTGATTTGGGATATCCTCGCTCCTTGCCTGACCCTCAGATGGTGCAGGGACCAATGTCTGATGGGAAATATGTTCCTCTTCTTGATTTTCTGCAACAGGAAAGGTGCCCAGCATCTAGCCAGGAATCTATTGTGAAGCAAAGCTCTAGCTCAGCCTGTATTACTGGATCAGCTAGGTTACAAAATATGAGTCAAAGTTTAACTCCTGGGGGAGGTAAGAAAACATTTACTGTTCCTTTTACTGTGATTTGACCTTGAAAATTAAAAAATTAAAAATTTTGCCCAAAGGTGGTAAAAGCAGACTCATTCAGTCTAGCTCCTCTTCAATCCAGTTGATTCTCTAGCCTGATCAAATAATCAAACTATATAAACCTTTCACATTTGTTTATTAATAATCACACACTCACTTATTGATTTTTCACAGGTTCTTTAAAAAATGTGGGCTCTACAGAAGTTTCTCTTACAAAATGTCTCTCATTACAGGACTGACTTGATTTGCAAGAGAGAGAGATACATATTCAGTTGACCCTTTAGTAGAAATCACATAATTCAACTCATCAATATAAAAAAACAGCAGAGAGCCTTATACAGAGCAACTACTTTTAAGCCATAACATATAAGAACATAAGATAGCATACTTACAACACTTAGAGATAGAGATGAATACACAGTGAGCAGAGCACCCCTGAGCGTCACGAGTTAGTTGACACCAGTTCAGGAAGCCAAAAACCAGGGAATTAGACTTGTACCCTATCTTGTATGGTAGTACATGGGAATTGTGTATTGGCTGTATAGAGTAGCACCATAATTGTTTCCTCTACGGTTTCTTGTGCAGCTCTTTCTCTTGTGTTAGGTTGAGGAGATACCAGACATGTAAGTAAGCTACAATATATTCAGAATACACACATGATTGAGCGCCCCTAACTCTTACATATAACTTTTCACCAGTAGATTTCAAAGTAACACAGCTGGGGGGTGTGCTGGATGCTCAGAGTATGGCTATAAATGGAGTGGAATAGTTAGATAGTTGAGGAATCTGACTGGTATGTAGGCATTAATTATACCCCATATATAGTAACTGAAACCACAGCACCCATAAAATAAATTCCATGTGCCTAAGAGTTTTCCTTCCCCAGTTTCTGCTTGTTACAACAATAATTGGGGTAAAAGGCTAGTTCTTGAGCCATGCTTGTCTCCTAGCCAGATGCAGGAAATGGCACTATATTCACTTCAAGCACTACTGAATAAATATTTAACAGGATGTTCAGTAGGCCCTATAGGCAGGGTGTAATTCACACTGTGCTATAACTGTTCTTTCCAAAAGGGGTTAAGGTGGTCCGGGAGTTAAGACGCTAGGATTTGTAAGATAGGTTCAAGTCCCTACTCTGCCGCCACCTTCCCGTGCAACCTTGGACAAGTCACTTAGCCTCTGTTCCCTATCTGTAAAATGGGGTTGATAGCACTACTATGCTCCCAGAGCTGACATGAGGATAAATACATTAGACTGTCAGGCGCTCCAATACTGTGGTGATGGGGCCCATAGACGTATGACAGAACAGCTTCAGACAAACTCAGCCAACAGGGAAATCTGGTAGCTAGTTATTTGTAACATGGTTGCACTCATAGGTGATCCCATTTGGATAGGCACCAGTCACTGAACAAAAAGATGGTCCATACCCTAAAGAGCTTAGTGACTAAAATTTACACTGTTCAGGGACCCATGAGAGATGAGTGCAGTCTACAGTAGACTCTCAATTATCCAGGATGATAGGGAAAAAATTAATCCTGGTTAATAAAATCCTGGATAATCACCATCCATAAGAAACATGGGGAAGGAGGGTTGGTTCACCAGCCACCCTGCGCCGGAGGGAGTGGGTGTTGGTTCACTGGCTGCCCTGCGCTCTGGTGGGGGTTTTTGTGTGTGTTCACCAGCCAGCCCTGCGAGTTGTGTTTGTTTTTGACGTCCTGGTTAATCCACATCCTGGTTAACCAAATCCTGGATAATTGAGAGTCTACTGTATTTCCCTGGTCCCCACATTACATCAGACAGTGCAATTGGGACTAATTGGCACCATTATTAGTCTCAGATCCACCTAGACTGAATGTCCCTCCAAGCTAGGTTGGACTCACGGGTGGGGATGCTGGCAGTGCTGTTCTCTAGGTTAATACAGGACTTCTCTAACCAGGGCTGTTAATCTGGCCCCTTTCCCCCATTAATTTCACAAGAAAATGGTTTTCAAAACTCATTCAAGAGACACTGGGGAATGTGTAGCAAGCACATCTAATGTGGGTCAGACAGCTGATTGTCCATAGCTGGAAGGGGTAATGATCTATCACAAAGCAATTTAGAGTAGGAGGTGTGTTTAAAAATATCCAGCCATGAATATAAACAAGTGACCACTCAGCCTCCCAGCTCTGCTAGGGTTTCCATCGTGACTAACATTAGTGGAGCGGAAAAGGAGAGATGAGATTCTCAAATCAGACTGCAGAGTGTCTTGGTTCCTAGACCCCAAATGGAAAATGCCGTGTGGGTTTCTGCAGCTGAGATTTTTTGCTTTAGGTCCATTAACAGGTGGATTTAGCTTTGTGTTTACAGTGCATGTGTATTTCCTAGTTTTCTCTTTGCAGGGTGTAATGTTTGCC
Source organism: Sternotherus odoratus (assembly GCA_032164245.1). NCBI lineage: Eukaryota > Metazoa > Chordata > Testudines > Kinosternidae > Sternotherus > Sternotherus odoratus. The sequence continues at coordinate 81,804,573 of JAVMKO010000009.1, read as the reverse complement.
ATTGTTAATATTTGCAAATACTAAGTGATGTTCTTACTACATTGAAGATGTGCTCTGGCCTTACAGGATTCTAATTAAGGCCTGGCAGTGTGGGTCTGGGTGTTAAAGCCTATGGAACTCACACTAACAGGAAGCATTTCATGAAGTCTGGGTGAGCGAGTATAGGACCAGGACAGAGAAGCTATACGGCCAGAGCTGGTTGAAACTTTAAAAATTCAAAATGTCAGGGAAAAACTGTTGGGGAAAAAAAAAGGCTGCCGTTTTCCAAGTTCTGTCTTCCCTTTGAGGATCTCATAAGGGTTTAATATGTATGAAAAGCTCTAACAGTGCTGTGAAGTACACCACTGTGCAGAGGGACAATCTACAGCACAGAAAAATGAAGTTTTCTTGCTCAAGTTCACACACTGAGTCAATACAGCCCTGGGATGTGGGCAGCTACTCCCCTTACAGCCTATAACCAGGCCCCAGGAATTCTGACTTCCAATTCTTGGCTCTAATAGAGAGGCTGCTTCTCAATGCACTAGGGGCTTTTTTCTAGGATTGCTGATGTTTACATTTATAAAAGCACAATGCTAAGCAATGGTCCTGCAAAAAAGCTCGTCTGTAAAAGCACAGTGTTTGACTGAGTAAGAACTACTGCCTCTGTGTTCTACTTTTAGTGTTGTACCACTCCAGCTTATCACATTTCCTCCCCCCCCCCCAAATTAAGAAAGGAAAGCCAGCTCCTATCAAAGCCCAGCATCAGTCTTGCCAGTTCCAGCAGGTAATGGAACCAGCAGTTCTTGAATGAATAAATCTTGACTCAAAAATATGTCTTGACTTCTCACAGAGTTAAAGCTTAATTTCTTCTCTTGGTTTTGAACTTTTACTTTTAGAATTTTTTTAAATGAATACACAGTACTTTGCTACAGTTACATTCATGGGGGAGGAGGATAAAGCATGTGCCAATAAACGGAGATGTAAAAGACTCCATCATTTACAAGTCTCCCCTCCCCTCCAATTGTGTTTCTATAATAGTGTCCCCCTGCTAATGACCTCTAAGTGTTCATACAATGTGTTGACCACATTTCATACCCACAGAAAGATACAAAAGATGAGATGGTGGACCTGGTATAAATGAAGCATAGGCACTGGAACTAGGGGTGCTGGCACACCCCCTGACTTGAAGCAGTTTCTATTTTATACAGGGTTTGCAGTTTGGTTCAATGGCACTCAGCACCCCCCACTATACAAATTGTTCCAGCCCCCCTGAAATCAAGTGTCATTCCACTCAAGTCAGTGGAGTTACACCAGTGTAAAAGAAATTGGAATGAGCTCCTGTAATCTTCAACAAGGTATAGTTCCAGGTGTGTTACATACTTCGAAGGATAGTCACGTTTCTTTGCAGAGACGGTGGTTTCCTATGCTAGTCGGGACACTTCATATCTGTGTTTCTCAACTGTCTACCTCTTGGATAGATTTACTTTCATCCTACACAACTCTAGTGTTATCTCCTTTTTTCAGTAGAGATGTTAGAAGCATAGGGTGACCAGAAAGCAAATGTGAAAAATCAGGACAGGAATGGGGGGGGGAGGGGGTAATAGGAACCTATATAAGAAAAAGACCCAAAAAATTGGGACTGTCCCTATAAAATCGGGACATCTGGTCACCTTATAGAAGCACCACACCCTGCCTACAGCAGCAGTGATAGACAATGTTAGTACTAGGAGAGCAATAATCCCCAGATCCTTCAGGCTTCCATTATTATTGCCTGTATCTCACCATAGCACTTTGTCCCACATTTGGGAGGTTGCTCTGGTCACCTGACTTCTTTATACGTTCAGTGATGTGATTTATCTCAGAACTGAAACAGCCCCAACAAAATGACCACCAGGTGCCAAAAAAGAAAATGTCTTTAAAACATTTTAAGGATTCATGTATGCTGGTGCTGTACTATACACTGATGACTTTTATATTGCTGTATTTTTCAGGTATCCAGTCTCACGATAGAAGACGAGACTTATACTTTTAGCCAATGGACTTTGCTGCATTATTCCTGGAGAGTTCTTTCCATGAACTTTTGTAATTTGCAATTGTGAATCAGGAGGACACAACCATTCTGTGTTTTCTCACCAGCCAGCTGCATGACTACACATACTAATATACTATTTTGTCAATGAGCTTGATTTACTTCTAAGGAAATAACTTGCAACCTGGGTGATCCTACCATAGTAATGTGCCTTGTATAAATGAAATATATTTGACTAGAGAAGCATTCTCCTTGAGCCCTCTAAGGACTCCTAGCACTTTAAAATCCCCGCGATTCCCTTTTGTTTGGAAAGAATTACCATTATGGAGGGATACATTCAATGCCACAAGCTTTCATGTCCTCACACTGGCAAGTTCCCTGACTTGGCAGCTGGATTTGAACCTGTTTAAAATAGCTCAAGTGAGTCTGTTTACAAGGGGACGGAAAATGAGAAACAAGCCCACATAACCAAGTTCTTTTCTTCTCCGTCCCCCCTGCACCTTTGTCTTTAGAGATTTGCAAAAGTTAGGGATACAATACTTGGATTCATACTTTCAATTCCCATTGGCAGCCATTGGAGACTCCAGGCTATACAGAGACAATGTGGGGTCAGTGGAGTATGCAGGGTCACATGTCCCCCAAGATTTACTGCTTAATTTGTATTGAGCATGCTCAGTAACACTACTGAAGCCAGCTGCCCTCACTGTGCAGCCCCCCCCCCCCCCCCCCGCAAGGTTGGGTAATTTCTGACGCTATATATGGCCCTTAGGGACCAATTTTGTCCTTGGATATATGTGTGCAGCTCTTTTGGGCTTCAGTGAAGTAGCATTAGTGGGTCTGGTGGGAAATCTGGGTCTTTATTGGGCAAGATGAAAGTGTTCCATAGCAATAGAAGTTAGAGCTGGGGACGGCTTATTAAGTCATTGGCCCAGTCTTCCTGTTGATATTGACTTGTATCCTCCAGCCCTTTATGTGGTTTAATTTTAAAGCAATTTAAGTAATAGGACTTCAGAGTAATTATTGCTGGTCAGGTGGCAGCAGATGGTAATCTTCTGACCTTGGAGGAATCTTCTTTTCATAAGCATGTCCTGTTCATGAATTCTCCCACTCCCCTGTGGTGCCTGCCCCGAAGACATACTGCCTGATGCTATTACACACTCATCTCTTAACTTGCACACTGATTTGCTTGAGCATACATGGCTGCTGTGATTATTGCATGGAAAAAAATCACACTGGATCAGTGTTCAAGTTCACACGTGTAACTACTGCAGTATCCCATGGCAGAAATAATGTAAAGGAGTTCTTTCTACCCTTCCTGGCATTTGAAAGAAGCCAAGTCACGAAGGTAGGGTAACTGGTAGCACTTTCCACTCTCCTCCCAAAGAAGTGCCAGTCAGAGAGGGGAAAAAAAGATGTAGTATTTAGGAAGTAAAGCTCCTGAGTATCTTTTAATGTATTTTCCTAATTATAGTTATGCCACTCATTTCTCCCATTCACAAGGTAATTATTTTGAGCTGAATAAGCTCAGGACAAGGAATTGAAAAGATTAAAAAGTTATGTGGACAAAAAGAAGTGACCCAGTTCCCAGGGCCCCTTGTGCACTCCCATTAGTGAGTGATCCTTCTCATCAATAATTCCCATTTGCTTCAGTGGAACTATTTGTGAGCAGGAGTAGGGAGGTCCTTTACTCTGGCCCACTACAGTTGGTTAAGCTGCTGAACAGTAAATCATGGGGACTTTTATAAGCTAAGAAACCCCTCACTTTTGGCCATTTCCTCCCCTTTCCCCATACCTATGCTCTGCATTAAAAGATAACCCATTTAGTGCACCAGAGGGATACTTCTTTCATGTGCCATCTCTACATAACATGTAAGCAAATTTTACGCTTGGAAATCTAGGTTTTGCAACTGATGTAGCAGAGGATCTGGCTTTATAAATATGCCTAGCTCCATTTATACTAGATGACAATCTGGGCCAAAGTCTTTAAGGCCTGGTCTACTCACCTTCACACCATATTTAATTAACGGTGTTGTTATATATTGCTTTAGTTAAATGTATAACACACACAAATTTGTTAATCACTGTTTAATCCTGGTTAATAGCTGATTAGTTCAGGCCTGTAAATTTATCGGTGCAAGCTAAAGACCGGTGACCAGTTTAAAACCAAGATGAATCTCTACACAAAAGTTGCACCAGTTTAACTGATCCCAAGAATCAGAGAGGTAGCCATGTTAGTCTGGAATAGCAGAGGTAACAAAGAGTCCTGTGGCACCTTAAAGTTAGTCTTTAAGGTGCCACAGGACTCTTTGTTACCTCTACTTTAACTGATCCGTTATAGTAGTGCCACTACTGTGCGAAGACAAACACTGAAAATTAACACTTCATATTTAGTCAAAACCCATTTTCCTTCTGATCCAGCATAGCTTTTCAATAAGTTTCTTCTTTGATATTGCTACGTTAGCCATTCCAGCTCACATTGCAATGAGGTTTTCCATTCATATGTTTTAAGGCTATGATAATCTACTCTGATTTCCTGTCTTACACAGGCCATAGAATTCTATCCAGTAGTTCCTGCATCAAACTTGATAGCTTCTGGTAGTAACTCAGATGAAGTTGCAACTTTGAAATTGCAAGTGTAATTTCTTAATCATGTTTTGAAAGACATAGTTAAAATGATTTTTCTTTAAAAAACGGAGGATATAAAGATGATAGTATAAAACTGTGAATGTCAAGATTGAAAATAATTGTAAAAATATAAAAGGTTATTTTGCCACTATCCAGCTTTTTATTTGTCACCAAACTGGTTTTTTAAGGTGTGAATCTTTCACTGGGATGATACGAGGCATGCACCCCCTCTCATCTGTTATATATACACACTACATCATCTTACTGAGGGGAATGTTGATAGGTAAGATGATATTTTAAACGCATGCTACTTAGCAGTGCACAGCTGCATTAGATAGATTTAGAAAGGGAAGTGAAGAGTACCACAGCTATGTGAAAATGCAGAGGGATTTAAGCAGAAAGCAAATTTCCAGGATACTGGGATTTTATCTTTACTTGTAGGTAGGTACATGAACTCTGAGCATTTGTATTTATAGGAGTCATGGGTAAGAATTGGTTCCTCTAGGACAGTGGTTTCCAACCTTTTAAAGCACAAGATCACTTTTTGAATTTACAGTGCAACCCAGGATCTACCTCAAAGAAAACTTAGAAACAACAGTAATCATGCAAACACAAACACCCTTGCCCTGCCCCTTCTCTGAGGCCACGCTCTACTCATTCCTACCCTCCCTCCCTTCATTGCTCTCTTTCCCCTGTCCTCACTCCCTTTCACTGAACAAAGACGGGGTTGGGGTGCAGGGTCTGGGCTGGGACCGAAGAATTTGGGGGGGGGGGAGGGCTCCAGGCTGAGCCTAGGGCAGGGTGTTGGAGTGCAGGACGGGGGTCATGGTGTGGACGCTTGAGGGAGCTCAGGGATGGTGTAGGAGGTTGGGGTACAGGATGGGGTGTAGGGTGCTAGCTCCTATTCGGCAGTGGTTCCTGGGCAGGGAGGGGCAGATGGCGCCGCATACTGCTCTCACCTGTAGGCACTGTTTCCACAGCTCCTGTTGGCCAGGAACTGGGAACAGCAGCCAATGGAAGCCTGAGCGGTGGTACCAGCAGGCTAGGGCACTGTTTGGTGGATCCTCCTGCCCCCCCTGCCCAGGAGCCGCTGCCAGACATGCTGGCTGCTTCTGGCAGCAGCATGGGGCCAGGACAGGCAGGGAGCCTGTCTTAGGCCCTGCTGCGCCGTGGGACTGTTAGCAGCCGATCTTGGCTGCAGGAGGGCTGGCAAACGTTATTGTGATCAACTTGTCTATTGTGGAGCCTATGACAGTCTCTCAGTGATCGCAATTTACCGGTTGGTGCCCACTGCTCTAGGAGGAAGAATTTCTTCCCTTGGTCAGCAGGGTGTGGTCAATACTTCTCCAGATTTACCCCCATGTTAGCTGAGGGTAGCATGCCTAGTTTTACGCTTCCTCTAAACAAGGTTAGAGACAAGATGGGTGAGATAATATTGTTTATTGTTGGTGAAAGGGAAGCTTTGGAGTTATACAGAGTTCTTTCATGGATCTGGGAAAGGTACTCAGAGTGCCAGCTAATTACAAGATTAAACAGCATAAGTATAAGCATTAGCATAAGTAGTTAGCACAGACTATGGGAACCATCAAAGTGCAGTGTCCCATTGAACACCCCTGTAGTCATAGGTTGGACCAATAAAGGATATTACCTCCCACACCTCGCCTCTCCAATATCTTGAGACCCACATGGCTCTACCACCTCTGCATTTCAACAATGGTGGTGGTTGAGGGTAAAGTGCATTTTTTGCTGCTTCTTTTGACTTTTCATCCACAATTATATTTCTCATTAGGCTGAAGTATTGTTCCCTCAGGAGAGGATGTCTTCATTCCTATGCACTACATATTCTCTTCCTAACAAAGACTTGGCAAAATAATATATTTCATTCTGTAATTACCATCTGGTGCTTCCCACATTTCTGTTCAGTTTCAGCTCCAAATGATGAATCACTATGGTGATGAGTACTGTGACATGTCCACTCCTATCTAATAATGGACAATCAAGGACTTCTGATTTTCTTAAATAATAGTGCAATCTCTCTATTTCCTGTTTGGTGGGGGGTGAGAAGGGAAAGGGGTCAGAAAGAGAAATACTCTCAGGCATTAAAATCACAGGTAACTTCTTGAGCGGCACAATCTCAGTAGCCACCTCCATTTACCACGAAGTGAGTTTTCCAAGTCAGAATATGCACAAAAACACTGACCTGGTCAGCAAATTATGAAAGACACTCCATATTGTTAGAAAGACAAGGTGGGGAAGGTGGTTGTCACATACCACTCCATGTGAGATATCATTCAAGTCTGGTCTACACTGCAGAGTTGTAAGCATCTACGCTACAATGTTGCTCCTGCTGATGTACATTGGCCATTATGCCAACTTAACTCCACCTCCACGAGAGGCATAGATAGCGCTTAGGTCAATGTAGTTAGGTCGATGCAGTGTCAGTGTGGACACTGTTGCTTATATCAGACTGTCAGCCCTAGGTGGCAGGGCTCTGGTTATCAGTCTGCCCCCCACAGACAGTTAAATCAGTGAAAGTAGTCGAGACTTGCCCTTTACAATTACAATCCGTACTCAATGGTGATCATATTCTGAAAGATTTCTTTCATGAACCTCCACTTTTGGCCTTCAAACCACCCCCAACCGCTCCAAGCACCAGCAGAAGCAAGCTCCCCACAAACTAGTGCCCATCAATTCAAAGAGGCTCTGCCAGCCATGCTGGGGGGGCCACGCGGGGAGCCACCACCGAGCTTCAGAGCGGGGCTGGTGTGTCCTTGTGTAACCCGAACAACAAAGAGCCATAACAGACGCAAAACCTGCAGACATAGCTCCACGGCTATGATGATCAATACACCTTCCTACCCTGCAACACACCTTTCAAGATCCATGGGCCCTACACATGCCAATCATACGTGGTGTGCCTCATGCAGTGCATCAAATGCCCCCAAAACTATGTAGATTGAATGAGAATCATCATACTCCCACATGAAGCATTCACAGAAAAGTGATGAGACAAAATTACCATATTATCCACGGGCAAACATTTTTCATACATCACTCCATATCAGACCTCTGTCCTTGTCCTTGAAGAAACCTGCCTAAATATCTTCATAAAATGATCCTAAGAGCTTAATTCATAACTTTGCTAGACACTAAGGGCTTGGTTACACTGACATTTTATAGCGCTCTAACTTGCTGGCTCAGGGGTGTGAAAAATCACCCCTGAGTGCAGCAAGTCTGAGCACTTTAAAGTGCTAGTGTGGACAGGCTCCCAGCGCTCTGAGCTAATCCCCTTGTGGAGGTGGATTACCAGGAGCACTCGGAGAGCTCTCTCTCCCAGGTGACCATACACGCACTTCAAAGTTCCTGCAGCAGTGCTTTGAAATTTCAAATGTAGCCAAGCCCTAAAAATCATGGACTGACCCTGGATCAATGGCTCATTACAACAATTTGTAAACTGCCTTTGTTTTATGACTGCAGAGGTGTTAGCTGCCCACTTCACCTTGAATGGTCTCTTGCATTGCAACACGTGGTAACTCCTTGTGGCTAACACTCTGTTTCACCTTGCATTTAGCAATGACACTGAGTACCTTTCCCAGAGCAGAAGAACAACTTTGTGTGGCTCAAAAGCTTGTCTCTCTCACCAACAGAAGTTGGTCTAATGAGAGATTACCTCACCCACCTTGTCTTTCAAATATCCTGGGACCAACACAGATACAACTACACTGCAATCCACATTGTTAGGTTTTCAGGCTCCTGCAAGCTATCCCAGAAAGGAAATCCCTGCACTCAGTCTTTGGGGAAAGAAGAGAACTTGTGATCTAAAATACCAGTTTGCTGATATCAGTTGACAAACTCTACCTGCTGAGGATCAGTGAAGATCAGATGAAGGCTCTCCATATTTATAAATGGACTTGTGATAAATTCTTGCAAAGGCTCATGACAAAGTATTCCAGACAACTTCTTACACACTGTGGCACGGCTAGCTGCTCTGGCAGCCATATTAGAAGGCATCAAGTTGAAGAAGTGTTAAATTCATCACAACTTGCATATGTAAGCCTGGTGATTGCCGTATATGAAGCTACCATGCACTCTTGCCAAATGATCAAATTAAAAGATTATCAAAACGTCTGAAATTTTCTTTTGCTTGTTTATACTGTAGACAGGCAGGTAGACTTCTGACTCCTTCATGAGTGAGAGGATTATATTCCAACTCCTGCTGTTATGATGTGATCATTTTCATGGGTAGCTGGAAACTGGTTCCATACTCCACCCCATCTTCTAATCACTCCTTAACAGTGTTAAAAATAGTCTCCTGCTGTTGCAGATAGAGATTCTCATTACTAGCAAAACTAGCTGAAAGCTTAAGAGGGAGGAGAACATGCTATTGGATAAATGTGTCCCATTCCAGCAAAAGAAACCAACTTTGATAAGGGGCTGTATGGGCAAATGTATTGCCTCTTATTACCACATACTACCTACTTTTTAAATTAGTGCACAGTTAGTCCTGTGCTGAAGTTTACATTTCAATCGTTTTTCATCTAGACTAGCATTTGTTTTAATTTTTGCTCAAAGCTGCTTATGCTGTGGAACGCACTTGACAAAACAAGCAAGCTCTTATAGAATTATAGCCAGTTATACTGCTAATTCGCTCATGCAGTAAGACACTGGGCCTAATTCTGCTCTTCCACCAGCGTAAATTAGGAGTAGTTCCACTGAAAGCAATGGAGGAACAGCAGTGTAAAATGGAGGCAAACGAGATCAGAAGCAGCAGGAGCAACAAATAGCTTTCAGGTCAATGATGTCTAGAGGCACCACTAGATGGCACAGAAACCTAGCAAGAAAAGAGAACATTTTGATCACAGTTTTGTTAAAATTAAATATCCGCTTTGTTGACAAGTTCCTAGTGCGTTGAAGCCAACAAAAATAATGCAATTTTAAGAGGAACAAACGGTACTTGTCAGTTCAGACACAGTGTACTTCGCCACAAATCTAGGTCCATCCATCTTAAGTACTTATATTTCTCACCCTGTCATAGCATCTGAGTGCCTCAATCTTTAGCGTAACCCCCTGCGATGTACAGGAGCACTATCATTCCGCTTTTGCGGATGACTAATGGAACCCCCATCTCCCAAGTCAAAGACTAGTTTCTAACCACTGGACCAAAGAAAGTTTAGAACTGGGGTCCTTTGATAATGTATCTCAAACTGAACACCCAAAGTCATTTGGTGCTTTGGAAACACTAAGGGCTTGATAGTCCAGATTAGCTATCACACGTAAACTCCCCACATGGACACTCCTTTTACACTGAGTGCCTTCATCCAGTTTGGCTTAATCCACTTCCAAAGTAGATTACAGTAAACCACAGTGTGAAAAGAAATGTCCACATGGTGAGTTAGTGCAGGATAGCTGCTACTCCTTAAAATACTCTCACCTCCCTTAGTTCTCAATAGATCCCCCCTGCAGACAAAGCCTTAGCCTGAGTGCCCAGCAGGTGGTTCCAACTATGTCAAGTTGCACTCATTTACCAAACAGCTTTGCCTGCATTAGTTCCCAGCACCTCTTAGTTCACTGTGCATGGCATGGGGTATGGCTTGGAGTAAGGTTTGTTCCCTCCTACGCCCCTATGCAGGGCCAGGGACAAGTTAGCGCCTAGTAACAGATTTGGCGTTACTGCTTTTCTCTCCTGTTGTAATTGACCCAGCTACAGGTGAGGGCGAGACCCAGCTGGATCCTAGTCCTACCCATCCATTACCAAGTGAATTGTTAATTAGGTTAATTAGGCTCCAGAAGCACAGATGTACACCTTACTTGCATCCTACTTATAGGTATGGCTGGTATGTGTACCAGCCATACCTATAAATGACGTAAGTTTATTAGGTATGGCTGGTGAGTACATCAGTCCTTTTGTCTCTTGAGTACTTATACAATACTCTATACTCTACAAGTACTCTATTCTCTATAAGTATAGAGTACTTATAGAGTACTCTATACTTATAGTACTCTATAAGTACTCTATACTTATAGAGTATTTATAGAGTATATATATACACTCTAGACTAGAGTACTTATACTCTATACTCTATAAGTACTCTATAAGTATTTATACAATACTTGGTACCGCCACAGCATAAGGGACTGGACTTGATGGCCTCTTGAGGTCTCTTCCAGCCCTCTATTTCATTAATACACTGTAATGGCTCCAAAAGCGAGTACTCAGCTATCTGCCTCTTTAAAAAGTTAATGAGTTCTAGTGGCAGACAGTTATGTAAGAAATCACTTCCCTGCGAGCCCCCCCCGCCCCGCTTTTAAAATGTGCAAAGATCTAGAGCTGTGATATGAACACCAGTGTTCACACATTCCCAGAAGAATGCTCAAAAAGAGAATACAAATTCACAGAAGTCCTCTAAGCTAACCTGCTTTTTATTTTATGTATGTTTAATTCACTGAAGATGAAGTGTATAGGCTGATGTGGAGGAACAGCAGTGGGCTGGGAGACTCCACTGGGAAGTGCTGTCTAAAAACTGATGGTGTATGTGATGTAAAGAAGGACAGGACAAAAAATGGGCTATAAGAATGCTTATTTGTGATATTTATTTTTATTTGTTTTGGAATGTGCTGGGCATAGTAAATTATATTTTTGTTCATCTATGTGATGAGGTCACCTATTTAACAGTTGTAAACTGTACTCTAGTAATGTTCATTAACTACTGTCATTGGACTGGCTCAGCCAATCACAACTCAGTTTTATATAATTCATATGATGGCATCAAAGAGACAGTGCAATCTGTTTGGTTAGAGTTCAGGAGGAGGCTCCAAGAGCTGCCACGGCCTAATCCCAGCTGTGAAATGTACCTTCTCTGCCACCTTGGCCAAATCTTAACCATTCGGTGTTCACCCATCTCTTGAGTGGGGATATCGGGGCAGACAGTCCACGTCACAAATAGCACTGGGGTGTCTGAGTTCCACTGACTTTCAGTGAGAACTAATTGCCTAAGTATCACTTGTGCCTTCGACTGCCTCACCCCATTGTACTTTCTTGCCCAGGTCATAAGGATTTGTGGGGATTAAATGATATTTGTCCACTGCTTTGGAAATGTAAAGCACTACGTAAGTGTGAGCTATAGATTTATATATTAATGTGCAATAAAATGGTGTACAAAGCTGCCTAATAAGCGGTACACTTCCAAACTGATACCATAATCTATCTGACAGCTGCTCTGTCCATCTGCAAGCTGGAATCAGCAGATCTGCATTGTTTAAGGAAAGTGGTAGGTTGACCTAAGTGTAGAAAAAGAGGAAAACTGCACTTGACAGTTACACAAGGGCAGTGGGCAGCTATCCAAACCAGATCTACTAAACTAAATCTATGCTTTAATAATCCTTCAGATTTGGCTAGTCCATTTCAAAGATAGCATCTTTATAAGCCTACTTTAAGGGGGGGAAATTGAATAAACTTTTAGCTCCAACACATTTTGGCATGCTGTCTACTTCACAAAGAGGCTCTGGCTTCTGGGTGTGGAAAAGCTCCTGTTAGGCATTAACACAGAAATATTTCCAGCTGCCACCAGTGCTGTTGTATAACTCAGGGCCTTGATGATTGCACAACATCCCATTTGGATGGAAGGGTCTTGGCATTATTGATCTCATACAGAGTTGGAATTAAAAGGAAACACCAAACAAACGCAATGGGCAGATCTTCAGCTGGTATAAATCGTGTAGCTCTATTGAAGTCAATGGACCCAGTCTTGCAAACCCATGCTGATGTGAACAGCTCTTTTGAAGCCAAGTGACTAATTCACTGAGTATGTTTTTTCAGGAGAGGGTCTAGAGAGATGTGGAAATATACGCGTAATAAATTATATCCAAATTTGGCCCTTATCCATCCATATTTGCCCCTAATACGATTGAACTTAGAACCTGTACTGCCAAAGCCGGTTCCCTATGCATTTAGCAAAAGAGATAGTTCAAGTATTTAGAGCAAAACTGTTACATCAAAACAGGTATATCCTATTCCAGTAGAGGTCACCGTTTACATGTATTCTGTGCTAAATTTAGATGTGTATGTTCTCAGCTTGTTACACCCTGCGATTAGGAAAAATGGCACAGATAAACGGACTTCTTTTATACAAAAGATTTCATGTTGCCCATACGAGTAGGAATATTAGTGACAGAATAGCTGTGCCAATGCATACATCAGGACAGTTATGTGACAGAATCATTGGCATGTGTCACATAATCCTTCAGTTTCCATAAACTCGTTGAATTTAGGACTGAAATAACCCCCACTCCTGAGTTTCATAAAACAGTACTTTATTTTAGCAGGTTTCTAGGTTTAATATGACAACGGTTCAGAAGAGGGAACGCCACATACTTTTTATGGTGGTATCCATGGTTACCTGCTACCTCCTCTGTTGGATACCATATGGGATAGTATCTTTGATTGCAACACTTGGCAAGCCAGGAATAATCACTCCAACAGTAAGCACTATCCCATCCGTTTTGACAAAGACTAGCACGTTTGTTAATCCTGTTCTCTCTATGTGCTCTTGAACAAACAGGTAAGCATTTCACTTTGTTTGTATTTACTCTGAAACACAATTGCTCCCTCATATTAGAGTTGTGATCAGTAAGTGCTGTTGTTAAAATATATGTAACAATTTTGTATGGCAACCTGTCTGCAAGGAGCTGGAGTGTCTCAGTCCCTTTTTGTGGACCGTTGGAACACCCAGCCTCACAGCTGGGCTCCCTTAGAAGTGAGTTTCCCCTAAAATGGCAAAGGTTTATCTGAGTTGGCATGTACCGGTAGTTTGTCTTTTCATTCCTCTGGTGGTGATCATTAGGAAGCAGGGAACCATAGTGGGATCACTATGGGGTAGCTTGCACTGCCACTGCCCATTCTGTGCATGCTCTGTTCGAGAAGATGTAATTGCAGTGGTGACCGTCTGGAGTCCCTTTGTTTTCTATTTGTGATATCTCCCTTCTCTGGTGAGGCATGCAGTGCAGTTACGCGCTAACAATCTGTAACTAATACACTTTGTCCTGCATCACACACAGAAAATGCATTTTCTTATTGAACTGTACTCTGGTGTTAAAAATGTAGTCCTTGTCAATAAAAATAACCCAAGAGAAGTCTAATAATGTCCTTGTGTTGCTGACTTGCTCTTCCACTATAGATAGAGAGTAGCTTTCTGTCCTCATTTTAAGTTTTTTTTGGAGAGGGTCCATAGAATGGTCCCTCCCATTTCCCCTTCGTCTATAACTCCCTAATCCTGATTCACAGTTGCCCTGCAAGTTAGAAGTGCAAGTTGCAATGGAGGCTATAAACCACATTTCTGATTTCCTGATCCTCCGGCTTCTCAGCAGTGGGCTAGTTTTCAGATGCAACCAAGAGCAGCCTGAAAGCTGGCTGAACACACATTGTCTGCCAATGACCCCATGAGGCCAGTATGGGGATTACAAGGACACATGGGGAGATCCAGCCAGGAAAAAAGGGGAATGTTGTAGGGCCTGCTACAGTGGCTACTCTTTCTTGGGGCAGACCTCTGGTGGTCATTTGAGCCACTTTCAGGGCAAGTAGTTTCTGGCAGATCAGCACAAACCTGCCTAAATGTACTACAGGATATGGTCCCACATCGATGCTGAATAGGCTATGCACAAATAAAAGCGGGGCAAAGGGCTGCAGAGATAGGCAGTGCACGGTGAATGCTGAAAGGTTGTCATTGCTTGCAGCATCATTCTCAGGCTCTTTCTTTGCCCAGATAAATCCTTCCCAGCAATGGCAGGATCTTGAGGAGTAATGATGCATTGCATATAGCCGCCCTCATGCTAAAAATTGGTGTTGCAAAGATATAAATAAAGCTGATTGTTTGTGGAGCTGGATGGAGTGACTCAGATGAGCAGAAAAAGGAAAACATTGCACAAAGAACAAGCAGAAAAAAGACTTAAAAAAACGGAACTTAAAAGTGGTAACACAGCAAGTAACTGAGTGGGGGAATGATAAGCAGACTCCACTCTTCTGATCAGCACCACAGCTTTACTTAAATAGAAAATACACACACATAAAGGCAACAGATTGTTCTTGGAGACTAGACAGGAGGAAATGTCTAGAAGTGCCTTTTGGTATCATTTCATTTATTGGCAAGTTAGTCTCACAGACATAGAACATGCTAATGTGCACACACAGTAAAGCTTCCAGCAGTACACAGCAATTTTGATATTTTTTGCAGTAGTGTCCACAATGTGCTATGTGCTGTCAAAACGTTTAGGAAGGGCCAGTCCATGCCCTGAAGAGCTTATCAGCTAAGGAAAGGTAAAAAATCATGGCAAAAAAAATAGAAGTCTTGTTTTGATTTCTATTACTTGTCTCTGCTTTTTTTGGAAATTCTCCAAGGACATTTCTAATTGGTCTCCTTTTTATCCCCCCTCAGTTGGTCTGCTGGGGTTTCCGAAATCCAAGCTACATGTGAAGATAGATGTGATAATAAAATACCCATAACACTAGACCACATTAATACAGAAAAAATGAGCATCTGTAAATTAATTGGAATAATGTAATTTATAAAGCCAGCCATGACATTTTGTGTGTGCCTATAAAACAATGGCCCATTTCTCAAGAAGATCTCACAACACTATCCATAGGACCGGCCTCAAGATTTTGGGGAGGAACAGTAAAAACGACTTTAAAATTAATCTTGCTCTTCCACTATACTGGATACACGGAGAGAGAGAAAAATTTCTAAGAAACCATGCAGAAGTAACAGAGTCCTGTGGCACCTTAAAGACTAACAAAAGTATTGAAGCATAAGCTTTTGTGGGCTAGTACCCACTGCCAAGACCCTTCCATCCAAGGAGCCAAGGATCAAAGTCAGCCAGAGGGGAGCAAAGCAAGAGCAGGCACAAGTAGCAGGCTAGAATATAGCAGGAGCCAGGACAGGAATCGGGAAACACAGCTACAAGCACCATACACCTTGAGCAGCCATTGAGCTGTTGTGGGAGCCAGGCTTATATCAGGGCTGCTAACCCAGCAATCAATCAGGTGCTGTCACTACTCTGTCAGTTCCAAGGCAGGGCAGCTGGGTTCCTTGGTTGCCTAGCTGTGAAGTTAGTCAGGGAGCAGGCGAGTCTGGCCCCCACAGATCACAATTCCTGGAAGTGCTACTCCCACAGTGGTTTCTCAAGTCACAATCTAGCCTACAGGGACTGGTCTTTAAATGCCCTGAAAGCTCTCATCTCTCTTCATGTTTGAGTAGCACATATGTGGGAGTGCTTTCAGGATGCATTCAGCAAGTTACATTGCCATCTATAGACAGATGTAAGAACCTTTAAACATAATCCTCAGACTGCTCTGGACTGAGAATTGGCTGAGGTTTAAAGGTGGCTTGGAGCTGCCTATCCTCTTACCCCCTCCCTTCCCCCGAGCTGGATTGAACCCAGGAACAATTGATGAAGGTTTGGATATTGAATACCCCAATGTTCAGATCCTGCCCTGAGGGTTGGTTTACCCACTGTTATTCTTCTGTATGGTTCTCCAAGGCACTAGCAGGGATGTTTCCTTTTGGTCTTAGAACTTTAAAATATGTTTAAAACCCTTTAAAGGAAAAAAATTGGAAAAATCCCATCTGTACCCAGATACCTGCTAGTGCCCCAGGAACGTGCATCTGTGTGCAGAGTGTTTGCCAGCCCAGTTAAGTGTAGCTTTATTCTCAACACATTATTACACCTCATAATAAGGGTCACAAATTACCGTATTTTTCGCCCTATAAGACGCACTTTTTCTTCCCCAAAACGGGGGGGGGGGAAAGTTGGTGCGTCTTATAGGGCGAATGTCTTATAGGGAAAAAAATAATAATAATAAAAAAAAAAGCGCCTCGCTCTCCCATCCCCGCCGCGCAGGCGGGCTGCCGAGGTTCCCCCCTCCCCGCCCCGGGCGGGCTGCCGGGAGCGTCCCGGTTCCCCCCTCCCCGCCGCGGGCGGGCTGCCGGGAACGCTCCCGGCAGCCCGCCCGCGGCGGGGAGGGGGGAACCTCGGCAGCCCGCCCGCGCGGCGGGGACGGGAGAGCAAGGCGCTTTTTTTTTTTTTTTTTTTTTGTCCGGATTTTTTATTAAAAAACGTGGGGGCGTCTTATAGGCTGGAGCGTCCTATAAGACGAAAAATACGGTACACTATGCTGCTTTACTTGCCATCTGCCAAAATCCAGTCCTCTCAGTGCTAATAACAGAGGGAGGTTCAGAACAGAATGGACAGAGGCTCATTTGGTGATGACAATGCTGTCGGTCTGCCTGGCAGTCTTGCTTGCCCTACTGCTTTAGAGTTCTGTACCCAGCATCTGGCTGTCAGCTGCTACCCGCTACATTCAATTGGGGAGGGATAGCTCAGTAGTTTGAGCATTGCATTGCTAAACCCAGGGTTATGAGCTCAATTGTTGAGGGAGCCATTTAGGGATCTGGGGCAAAAAATCTGTCAGGGGACAGTACTGGGTCCTGCTAGCGTAGGCAGGGGACTGGACTCAATGACCTTTCAAGATCCTTCCAGTTCTTTGAGATAGGTATGTGTGTGTGTGTGTGTGTATATATATATATATATATATTTACCTATTGCAACGTGGCAGGGAGAAGAAAGCTGGGAGTTAGAGGGCAAAACTGAACATGTTTTGGGCTGATTTTCCTCTTGCGTACACTATTTCATTCCATTTACTACAGTGCAATTACTCCTGACCTACACTGTCATAATGTTGAGGA
Source organism: Sternotherus odoratus (assembly GCA_032164245.1). Classification (NCBI taxonomy): domain Eukaryota; kingdom Metazoa; phylum Chordata; order Testudines; family Kinosternidae; genus Sternotherus; species Sternotherus odoratus. Next base: position 81,787,203 of record JAVMKO010000009.1, on the reverse strand, counting down.
CAATCAGCTGCTTTGTGGAGAGTTTTTGCAGGTGAAGACGATGATCATATCCAGTTTGAGCACAGAACACAGCTCCCTCCTCTCCCAAGAGTGACTTTCCTCCCACTTGTTAAATACTAATGTAAACTGGCCTCTTTGGTTTTAGTTCGGTTTGGGTGGTTCTGTATGTGGGTTTCTTTTTCTTCAGCAAATGGCCCATTCTTGTTGCTGTTTTCTCTATCTGTGTCAAATGTGTAACACTTCAACGAAAGCCTGCCGCATTTCCTAGACCATAGGGATTGCTGTTAAACAGGGATGAGGTTCTTTTGAAAGGGGATCTTTAACCCTGGCATCAGAGGCAGAAGCCTAGTGAATGGGATGTATTAGGATCTGTTCATTCCTATGTTTATGAAGAGTTCCTCTCGAAGGAAGTAGGTCCTAAAAACAAGCAACCTATAGTCTCTCCTTGTGGAACTGAGCTATAGATTGATAGTGAAGTCTGAACAGAAGATCATTCAAAATAAAGGGAAATCCATCCTTAAAGCTGTATATCTATGAGCAAAGTTGAAAAATTCTAGCAGGGAGGTAGGGATGTCGTGGGGTCTGCATTGGTTTTTCATTGTGTGTAGTGGCATATTGCTCCAGTTCAGCGACTCTTCCTTCCCTTTTATAGCCAGCTTCATTTCCCCATCATCTCCTGCACCCTGGAGGGTGGCACTTTTGACACAGTCCCTCCACATTTTGTTACCTGATTTGGGGAGCAAAGCTGTGATTAAGAAGGGGATGGCCCTCATGTTGGCTGACAGTAGGGATTAAACTGCAGACTTCCAGAGCTAAAATCATGGGGCTCTACATCTTGAGTTAAGAAGATAGGCTATGTAAGTGGGGGCCATAACACAATTGTGTTCTCTGTGGATGGTGCATGGAGTGGGACCTGTAACATACATTGATGAGTGGGTTACATTACCAGGCTTCTTGGCCAGTTCCTCAGATGTATTGGGCACAGGATGAAGTGCAGGGGATGAGTAATAATATGTAGTTTATTCTTCCTCCCTCAGGTTTGTGTGTCATGATCCTTAATGAGCTGCTTGAGACTATGTTTTTAGCATATGCGCTCCTGAATTTCAGTTTTTCTTCTTCTTTAGTTCTACAGGTGCTTTATCACTTTAGTAAAATGTGGACCGTTCCCTCAGCGTACTGAAAACATTCTTAGTTCAAAAGAGAGCCAAAACTTTGAGACAGCTGGCCAGGTAACAGAGATTCCCCTGTCTCAAATGCTGGCGGATGAAAGGCAAAGCAAAAGTAATACTCAATGCCCTTCAAAAAACCAAAAGACTCTTGTGGTTCATTAAAAAGTCTAGATCAAAGCTTTTACAACCCTCCATTCAACCTCTATGTTGACCCAGCAATGAAAAAATGTCCCAATTCCCAATAGAAATTAACAGAAGGATGAACATAGAAGACATCATGAGGCTCATAGGACTTTCACTACTCGACGATGTTAGGTTTATGTCTGCCAAGAAGAAGAAGATGCAGTACAGATCACGTTTGGAGATTGTCGGCTAGCAGCCTTTCACACTTCAGCATGCTTGCCCTAAATCTTACACATTTAAGGATACCACATGTATGCAAGCTACTGGAATAGACTTCAGCTTTGCCAGTAATATAAAGGTCTACCTAGAAATGTCAAGAAAATGTTTGTGACCCTCTTAATTCTGAAGCAATGGTGGCTCTGTAATGTTTTTTTCTATATCATTTCTGGAATGGTAAATAACCTGTTATTGCCACCAGAAGTGCTGATTCACTAGCACTGAAATCATCTTTCCTGGAAATACCTCTTCTGGGCCAGTGACACTGCAGCATGGTGAATGGAGAGAAATACCTGTGATATTTACCGCTACCTAGCCACAGAGCAAGAACCAGGCTCCTAAAATCCCATTCTACCTTTATTTCTGTGTTTTTGTCTTTATTCACCTAGCAGTATTTTGTTTATGAACATGTACAAAAATGCTAGACCCCAAGGCTTGAAATGCTAATGTGGGGAGCTGCATGAGCACTGGCTTATTAGCCCCTCAAATCACACTTCTTAGTGGCAATGGAGAAATGCAAATTGTTTTTAAGCAAAATGGCTGGGACTCTCCTACACCCGTTGCTTAATTGAACCATCCAGCTTTGTGTGCTAGAGTTTCAAAAGCCGTTGGATGCTGTTTTGTTGGTTTAATGTTTTCATCCTCCTTTGCCAGTCAAGAAATATGCGGATCTGAAGTCTGCCTGATATTGCCTGTGTTCTGATAAGCATACTCTGATCTCCTGGATAGTGGTCCGGTAGTGGGGCGGCTGCCCCACTCCAGCAGAGAGTGGAATCAAACAGCCCTGGGAAGGGCCGTGGCTGGGGACAAGCAGCTCCCAGGGTGATTGAGCGAGCAGCCACAGCTGTGGCTGGTTCAATTAAGGGCTCAGTTTGGTGCAGAGAGAGTCTCCTTTGTCTGCAGAGGTGGACAGGCCTGGCTGCTAGGAGCTTGAGTAGGTACCTAGAGAGAAGCAGAGCTGGGGTGAGGCAAGAGGAGCTGGGGAAGCTCTGGCCTGGAAACCTCCAGGCTGCAGGGCCTAGGGGAAGGCCCAACAAAGGGTACTGGGGTTGCAGTGGGCAGCCCATAGCTCTAGAGGCAGGAGCAGCAGGCCAACCCCCCTTGCCTGTGATGAATGGCAATGATACTGCAGTCTGCCCCAGAGAATAGGGGCAAGTGGTGACTAGCAGTTGTCTAGACTGAGGCAAGGTGGGGATAGAGGGTGGGGGTTCCCCAGGGAGGAGAGACCCTAAGACCTGAGGGGGTACTGCAGGGGTGCATCACCCAAGGGAAGAGTAGAGGGTTTATTTCAGTTGATATCAAGGCTGATCTTAGAACTGCAAAGGCTATATAAAGCCCCAGACACTCACTATTCCAGTAAAAAGTTTCCCCACTCCACGTCTGTCTCCCCCATTCCTGTTTTTGAATAAGGTGAAATCTTGCCTAGATGAAGGAGTTAATCGAGCTGGACTTCTCGCCTCCTCCCTCTGTTAGCACCTAGGGTCCTCTCTACCCATCCCAGGCTACTTTCCCTCTCTGCAGAGCAGGGGTCCAGCCTGATACCCCAGAACCCCAGCCATCCTTTTGCAGCACCAAGAATGGGCAGTCATGCCTCCAGCCAGCTAGTCAGTACACCAAGACACAGCAGTGGGTGCCCCACCACTTTGTCTGCCCCAGCTATCTCACCTTGTAACAAACACACAGCCAGCATTGTGCTATTCCTAGAGTGGCTCCTAGCCCATCTATAACCCAGACTGACCCTAGCACACCAAGCCCTGCGAGGGACATGATTTCTCACCCCTCAGGACAGTGCATAAGCACTGCAGTGGCTAACAGCAGGCTACTCATGGCTTTTCCCTGAGCCAGCTGTTTGCCATTTTTCTCATGATTTAGTACTAATTAAACAATAAAATACTTGTCCAATGGAAGGCTGTCAAATGTGAGAATGTAGGTGACATGCTCATCTCTGCAGAAAGAACCCCAGGGCTAGATGTTAGTCCAGCTGCATGGGAGAGAAAGACATCTTCATCCCCATGCTTGGTTGTTAGGGGGCTGCTTGTACAGCACATCTGGGTACCCTGAGGAACTCAGTGCTTGTGTTTTGGCTTTTTCATCCATTTCCTGGCAGCAAATGGATGGGCAACGGGTGGAGTCTTTGGCTAAGCCTTAGGTATTTGCTTCATATAATAGGGGTGAAATTCACCCACTGGCAGAGGACATTCCCCATCCCATCCCCAGCCCTCCAGTAATGTGCCAGCTGGTAGAGATGGCTGGAAATAAGAAAGGAAATAGGTTAGACCAAACTCAACTTCCTTGTTCTGGCAAAATTCCACCGAGAATTGTGCAGGAGCAAGGAATTAAGCCCAAGGTCCTGAGAACCTGATTGTGCATTGCTTTGCTTCCGAGTCAGATCCCATACATCTTATGCATTTTAGTCCTTGAGTTTGGACTCTCTTCTCACTCTCATCTGGATCCATAAACCCATCCCCTTGGCCAGTTCCTGGTTAGAATAAGGAATAGATGTGTCTCTTAAAGCCCCTCACCTGCTGACTGGTGTTGATTGCTATAGAAACAGCAGTGTGCTGAGATACTGAACAAGTAACATGACTACTCTAGTACCCATCAGTTACATCTGTAGAGAAATCAGAGAGGCAAACCCTAGCTCTGAGGATATAAATGGAATAAGGGTTATTCTGCTGTCAGCATGCAGAAATGCAGTTCTCTTCTCTAGAAGTCCTCACCAAATCCTTTGCTACATTCAGGGTTGGAGTTTGGAGGACATTTGCCACCTGATTAATGTGGTGTATCAAAGAAAGACCAGAATAAAAAACCACGTGTAAGTTTAGACACTCTTGAATTTTTAGTGTGCACATGTAAATAAGAAGAGGGGGAAAAGAACTCCCTGTGTATGTAACTGTGTGTGTGTGTGTGTATATAGTGACAAAGAGTCCTGAGGCACCTTAAAGACTAACTAAAGGTGCCACAGGTTTCTTTGTCACTTCTGCAATTCCAGACTAACACTGCTACCTCTCTGATTCTTGTGTGTATATAACATGTTTATTACACAGAGTTCATCAGTATACATTACAACACACATTTTGAGTTAGGAAACACATTTTTCTCATCTACATAGTATCAAAGTCATTATCACAACTCCATGTAGTCCCAAATGTCTCCAGCCTGTTCCTTTCTTTGACACGTATGCCCTTTTGCTTTTGAATCTTGTAGGTGTGGAATGGATCCAGAGATGGATACTTAATTTTGGAGACGTCGCCCTTCCTGTAGTGGCAGGCTGGCTTTTATGGCGCAAGGACTGAGAGCTTGTTGCTCTATTTTTTTATTTCCAATGCTGCAAATGCTGGTTGATTTTTTTAATATTAATAAAAGTAAATCCAGTGTTAACCTCATCTTCTCCTTTGTATTTTATTATTGCAAGACTAAGACTTATATTTACTTCACATGACAGGGAGAACTTCACCCACTGGTTTTCTATGCAGTAGAGCTCCCCTCATAGTAAGTCTGCGGAGGAAGAGTTGCAGCACACGGGAATCTGTGGGAACTGGGGTTTTTGTCACCTCTGAATATGCCTAATAAAGGTTTTAGTGCCAGTGTAAAAGGATGTGGATTCAAGGGCCCGTCCTTGCCAATTCCTCTGTGTAAACCAGAGAGCTGTGACAAAATCTCATCCGCTAAAACTCTTACCAATAGGTAAAATGATAATCCCATTGATATAAATAAACTCTGGGCCAGGTCCAAACCAATACACTGCTCCCATTGGCTTCAGAGGAGGCAGGGCTGCCTCCAAAGTGTTGAACGGATACTTCCCCAGCTCCATGTGGTTGAAGGCCTTCTCACCATCTAACGAGCATGCTGCCACTGGGACAAGGTGTTCATTTGCTTTGCAACTTTACTTATCCTGCAAGCAGGTGCTGTTGGGGCCACACTGGTGCTTAAGCGAAGAGAACTGGATTTGGGGGAGCGTGCCGTCCTTGGAGAGGATGCTGTGTCAGCTCCACTCTGAACATGAAGCCTGATCCATAACCCCATGAAGTCGATGGCCCAGTGATTCAAGGGCTTTGGATCAGGCCCATGTCTAGTTCCACTAGTCAGTGCGGAGCAGAGTCGTAGCCCTTCCTTCTCCCTGTGCCCTCTGGAGAAGAGAAGTAGCCTTCTGAATTCTTGCTCCCAGGGCTGCCACATTGTTGTGCAGAGAGGAGAACTTCCCCCTGCACTCTCTGCCTTACTGTGTTTACACCCGTGTGTGGGCTGGACACAGTCTTGCTCAGCTTGCTCCCAAGGAGATGTCAGACTCCTGCTCCTTTCCTCCACGAGCAATTAAACAGTTAACAAGCTGCATTTAAATTATCCTCCTGAGGCTCCTGGGGCCCTTTCTGAGCTGACTGGAGCAGTTCACACCACTCAAAGCTTTAGTTCCAGGTTTCTGCAGACTGAGGCCTGGTCTACATTTAAAATTTAGATCTACATAAATTGACATTTAGATTCAAATCTCTGAGCACTGTAACTATACTATGCTGACCTAACCCCCAGTGTAGCTGCAGCTAGGTTGATGGAAAAATACTGTAGTCAACCTAGCTAGAATGTGTTGGAGAGGTATTGAACCTGGCTGAGTTTCCTTCCCCAAGGGACAGTTCTGCTGTCTATCCAGCTAATTCAGCAGGCTTATGGGAGGCAGCCACAATTGTTGGTGGGAGGAAGGATTGTGGGTGTCTCAGCCCCTTCTGACGAGGGGAGTGTCTGGTGCTGCTTTCCTGCAGTTCCCTTTCCAACCTTCATCCCCTCCCAGCCTTTGGAATAGCACAGTCAGGGGTTGAAGGGCTCTACCTGCTAATAGGAGAGGCCAGTGGTTGCCTCAAGAGGCTTGTGAAGATGGCAGAGGGGAAGTTAACAGGGAAAATGGCAGAATCCCTGCAAACCCCTTCTCAAAAAGAATGATCTTCAAAATGGTTTTTTTGGGGAGACCACCACAGCATCCTAGGGACATTTGTGCCTGATCTTGTGGTATGCTGAGCAATCCTCAACTCCCATTATATTTAGCCTCACGGGACTGGGCCTCAGACAGCTCCAAAGGGCAAATCCTCATAGATGCAGAGCACCAGAAACTCTCACGGACATCAGTGAGGGCAGGAGCAGGCCCAGACTTTGAGATCTGCTTGAAGCATCCCTTAATCTCTGGACTGATTTGCAGAAAGTGATTTTGCCTGCAGCACCATGCATGTTAATGCAGCTTTATTTTATTCTTCTCTTAACAGAGCCCCTTACTTTACAGTTTTAAAACTAGCCTGAGGCCGGCACTCTTCTTCTACTAGTGTACTTCCAAGGGTCATCTTTAGACAGCCCCTGGAAAATGAGTTTACTAGTGGGTCCCACTTTATAGTTTTCCCCAGTGTCACTTGGTGCATCACATTTGCTACATTGTTAATTTCTTTTCACCAACCACTTTCCTTACCAAGCAGTGTGTGGCTAAGTGTGAGATGGATGGATGGGTGCATGATGAGTCAGTAGGTGGCAGAGCTGAGCTGGCATCCGACGCTGCTTGCGATTTAATATTTGCAGTCAAGCGTCTTTACAAGGGATCTCTGCTACCAGAATCACTTCCTGAAGGCAAAGGAGAAGGAAGGGCTATTGCAATCTCAGGCTAGTGCCTGGCTTTGGCTGAGAAGGCTGCCATTCCAAAGGCTGGTGGTGGGAGGGGATGAAGGTTGGAACGCAGGAGAGCCTGTGGCAAACCAGCTGAGCTGGAAAGAGCATGCAGGCATTAAGTTCTGGCAATAGTAGTGCCAGCAGCGTTCAGAGCTTCAGCTCCTTATAAAGAAACCCTTACGCTAGTGGCCCCAAACGCTACAGCAGTACTAACACTGCAGTGTCGTGGGTTATTATTATGGTATCAGCTGTATTTGTTGTGTCCCAGGCTTGTCTTGAAAGTAGTCCCGTGATACCGGAGTACAGTAAAACCTCGATATAACGGACTAATTCAGGCGAGGGGGTGTCCATTAAAGCCAAAAGTCCGTTATTTAATAATAAAAAAAAACCGAGCAGCCCACCCAAATTAGTCCGTTATATCGAGGTTTTACTGTATAATGCTAAACTATCACGGGAGCCGGGAGTCAGCCCGCCCGGGTCCCGGCTGCTGGGACCCGGGCGGGAGCCGTCAGCCAGCCCGCCCGCCCGCCCGCCTGGGTCCCGGCTGCTGGGACCCGGGCGGCAGCCAGCAGCCGGGACCCGGGCGGGCGGGCTGACGGCTCCCGCCCGGGTCCCAGCAGCCGGGACCCGGGCGGGCTGGCAGCGGGGAGCCGGCAGGCAGCCCGCCCGCTGCCTGGACCCGGGAGGCAGTGGGGAGCCGGCAGGATTTTGGATGCATCGGACTTGCTCATAAATTTTGTCCGTTGCATCTGAAGTCCGTTAAATCGGGGTCCGTTAAATCGGGGTTTTACTGTATTAGCTTTGTCTCTGATCATGCTTGGGTTGTGTTCTGTGTTTGGCGAGGTACTAAATGGAGCACTCTCTGGGGATTTCAGCAGCATGCAAATTGCCATTTTTACTCCAATGACCACATCGACCTCCATACTAATCCTCATGTTAAGTCCCACACAGGTGAAGAGGTTTTTATGGAAAAGCTAATTTGAGCATGAAGGTTTTCCGTCATCTTTATGACCAGGGTCTATTAGATTCAGCCCGGGGGGTTGAGTTGCACTGACCTGTGATTGCCCAGTTTTTCTAGTGGGCTCCATTTTGTAATTCAGGAATATCTCACGTTCATGGAAATATTATTGTATGTGAATCTGAGCAGGGGCAAGATCCAGGAAGAAAGGCTGCCCATGCACCACCACTTGTCTGAGCTCCCCTCAGTGCAAAGTCACCCATCCTCTTCACGAGCAGTTTTGAAATGATTAAATGCCGGGGAGAGTAGGTGAATGGTGACCTTGTGACTAAGGACATGGTTACACTACGGCCGGACCATGGCTGGCCAAGGTCAGCTGACTTGGGTGCATGGGGCTTGGGCTGCAGGGTTATAAAACTGCAGTGTTGATATTGGGCTGGGCTCTGAGACCCCATGAGGTGGGGACAGACTCAGAGCTGGGTTCCAGCTCAAGCCTGAACAGCTACACTGCCATTTTATAGCCCCACAGCCTGAGCCCTGCAAAAGTGAGCCAGGGCACCCTGACTCTGTGACTCAGTGCAGCAGGTTTTGCATCACAGTGTAGACACACCATGAGGTATCTCTACCAGCACCAGGATGGCCGAGTGGTTAAGGCGTTGGACTTAAGATCCAATAGATGCATGTCTGCGTGGGTTCGAACCCCACTCCTGGTAACTGTTCTTTTGCTGGGATGATTTAATTGGGGATTGGTCCTGCTTTGAGCAGGGGGTTGGACTAGATACCTCCTGAGGTCCCTTCCAACCCTGATATCTATGATGGGGACACAGGAGACCTGTTTCTGACTCAGCTACAGACTCCTCTGGAAGATACAAGCTCTGTGCCCATCAGTACAATGGGGACAACAGCACTTCCATGCTTTTTTTTTTACCTTATCTAACTTTAGATTGTAAGCGGAGACTGTCTCTTTTGTGTGAAAGCCCAGTGCCTGGAAGGGGGGCCTGATCTCCACTGGGGCCTGTCTAGATGCTACCATCATGCAAATTTTAAATATTAGTAATAAGTGAAAAGGTGCTGGAGTGAAGTTTCCTCTTCACAAAACAGCATCCTCTCCTCAGCACACCTGGACCCTGCCCTGGATGAGCCTCCCAGTATCCGAGGGGTGTTCTGCCATGAGGGGCCCATCTGGTCCTTAGCCTCTCTGCTGAATGGTGGGGGTAATTTTCATTATATGGACATCTGTCCACTAGAAGGTGGAGTGAAACTGACAGTTCATATCACAGAGATGCCAGAAAAGCCTTCAGATGGAAACAGCTTTCTAGGAGCAACCTGTTACACAGACTCAGATTCCTGTGTGTCCTTGCTCTGTGCCGTTCCCCTCCCATTCCTGACTCCATATTTAAGCAGCTCTATTGAGGGGTGCGGTCCTGCCCTCTGTGGCAGCCTCCCCACTGGCAAACCAATCACTGCACAGACCTTTTTATTGCCCTTCCCAGTTCTTATTACTCCATCTGCTGAACGTGCTTACCTAGTTCCCAACCCCCTAGTATTTGAGATCCTCCCAATCTTTAATGTATTCATCCTCACAACCCCCCGTGAGGCAGGGAAGTGCTATCAGCCCCATTGAACAGATGGGGAACAGAGGCAAGGAGACACTACGATCCAGATCCTCAAAAGGTATTTAGGTCCCTCACTTCCACTGAAATCTATGGCACCTAAATGCCACTGAGGATCGGGGCCTGTGTGACTTGATTACTGTATAGCTCCATGTCTACAGTAGAGCAGGAAATTAAATGCAGGTCTTCTGAGTCCCAGGCTGCCATTTTAAGCACTGTACTCTCTTTCCTCCCTTACTATTATTTTATATTACAGTAGCACCTACCTCAGCTGTTATATTAGGTGAGGTACTTGCACACAATAAGGGACAGTCCCTGCTGTGAAGAGTTCACACTCTAAATTTATGAGCTACACACAGGCAATATTATCCCCATATTACAGCTGGACGAGAACAGAGGGAGTCTGTGCCAGTGCAGGGAACTGACCCGAAAACTCCTGAGTTCTAGTGTCATGTCTTAACCCCCAGGTCAGCCTTCCTCCTTAACACGTGCCAGCTGTTTATGTAACCCACCCCCACCCAATGTGACTCTGTCCCGTTAGTCATGGTTGTGCCACCCACAGGGGTTGATGAACATACTATGGCCTTGGCTAACACAGGTGAGTACTTGAGCTCAAGCAGCAGAATCTCAGGCTTTAATCTCATGCTCTCGCTGTCCCACCCTGGGGGTCTGTCCTCTTAAGAAGAAGAAAATTAATTATTAATATTTCTGCAATGGTTTCCAGACCAAAACTAGCATTTATTAGCCTAGTGGGGGATATTTAGTGGGGGGTGGCCAGGAAACAGATCAAACGCTGAGGCCTAAGGGCCCAATCCTGCAGCTGGTCATATTTCAGCCAAGCATTTAAGCACATGTTGATCTTAATAGCGGTACTCAATATGTCAAATTTAAGAACATAAAAACGGCCATACTGGGTCAGACCAAAGGTCCATCTAGCGCGGTATCCTGTCTTCCAGCCGTGGCCAATGCCAGGTGCCCCAGGGGGAATGAACAGAACAGGGTAATCATCAAGAGATCCATCTGTTATCACCCATTCCCAGCTTCTGGCAAACAGAGGCTAGGGACACAATCTCTGCCCATCCTGACTAATAGCCATTGATGAACCTGTCCTCCATGAATTTATTTAATTCTTTTTTTAACCTTATTATAGTCTTGGCCTTCACAATATCCTCTGGCAAGGAGTTTCACAGGTTGACTGTGCATTGTGTGAAAAAATACTTCCTTTTGTTTGTTTTAAACCTGCTGCCTATTAATTTCATTTGGTGACTCATAGTTATGTTATGAGAAGGAGTAAATAACATTTCCTTATTTACTTTCTCCACACTAGTCATTTTATAGACCTCTATCATATCCCCCCTTCGTTGTCTATTTTCCAAGCTGAAAAGTCCCAGTCTTATTAATTTCTCCTCATACAGAAGCTGTTCCATACCCCTAGTCATTTTTGTTCCCCTTTTCTGAACTGCTTCCAATTTCAAAATATCTTTTTGAGATGGGGCAACCACATCTCCACAAAGTATTCAAGATGTGGGTATATCATGGATTTATATTGGGGCAATATGATATTTTCTGTCTTATTATCATCCCTTTCTTAACGATTCCCAACATTCTGTTTGCTTTTTTGAGTGGTTGTTGTCAGAGAACTATCCACACTATCCTCCAAGATCTCCTTCTTGAGTGGTAACAGCTAATTTAGACCCCATCAGTTTATATGTACAGTTGGGATTATGTTTTCCAATGGGCATTACTTTGCATATATCAACATTGAATTTCATCTGCCATTTTGTTGCCCAGTCCCCCAGTATTGTGAGAATCTTTTGTAGCTCTTCCCAGTCTGCCTGGGACTTAACTGTCTTGAGTAGTTTTGCATCATCTGAAAATTTTGCCACCTCACTGTTTACCCTCTTTTCCAGATCATTTATGAATATGTTGAATAGGACAGATGTCTGTACAGATTCCCATTGAATCTGCAGAAGTTGCATTCACACTGAGTGTTCCTGTTTTTGGTCTTGACATCAAGGCAGAAGGAGTTGGGGGATCCTCAGCTCCGTGGAAGATGGGTCCCTTATTGGTTTTGTGTCTCACCCAACATGTAAGCAAAGGAGACTTTCAAAAATTCTTTGGTTCTGATCCTGCACTGCCCTGCACCTTGTGTTATCACTTACACTTGTGAAAACCCAGTGCAAAGTGGGTGTAAAATGCTCCCACCATGTAAACAAGTGGAAAATTCTGACCTGGTAGCATTTTACACCCTTTGCAGCTACACAGAGCACAAGGCAGGGGTTAAGCGGCCCCATGCATTTCAAATGTTATTTCCAGTGTGTGGACACTCTCAGGTACAGGTGATGGGGTCACAACAGAAAGCAGCTCTAAGTACATTGTGAGTGACCCTCTAACTCTAGCAAAGGGGCACACTTAGTTTCTGGCAGGTTGTTGCAATTGCTCACTCAGCTTACGCCTTCCTTCAGTCCTCCGTGTGTTTTTGTTTTGCTGGTTAACACGGCAGAGATCAAGAACACTGTCACGAATCTATTTCAGGAAAGGCCTAGGAGTAGGAGTGCCAGCGTAATGCTGGGACCCTCCCCACCCACCCTTTAGAGTTGCACTGTAGGAAGATGGTGTTGGCACTTAGACGGGCTGGGGGCCTCCTGCAGCTTTTGCTCTTCCACACACCTACTCTTTTCTGTCACAAGATAAAAGGGCAGAGCCCCACTTGTGCATTTCAGTTCAGCTTTGATGCGCGCAAGCCTCTGAAAACTGTATTGGTGAAAGCTGCTTTCGGCATGTGCTAAGCCTGGCCACGCGCTGCTTGAGGAGCTCGTGGGGCACCTCTGCCTGACGGGTTCTTCCCCTATGACTCAGCCAGCAAGGCTTAGACAAGGCTAATGCCACAGCGTGGAGCTTTTCCAGGGTCTATTTTTAGGAAACAGGGAGTAGTAGGTAGAGTCGCCTCAGTGAGCAGTTTCTGATGCTATTTGTGTCTCCGCAGACGCAGTGGGATGCAGCTTTTGTGCTGGTGAAAGTCAAAGGTGCCCTCCTGGTGAAAAGATGGTGGGTTTAGTCTTATAATCAACAACCTCAGCCAGCACCGCCAAAGCCATGTACTGAGCCTTTGGAGGCTTGCGTTCTGCTCTCATCAGAGCCAAGTGTGTGGCCTGAACTACTTTTCCGTGCCTGGCCTTGGTTAGAGAACAAGCCACCATCTGGGGGCCTTCCTCATGCTCCCTGTGACTTGAGTCCCCGGAAGCGGCAGTGAATAAAGAGGTTGTAGTTGCTGTCCCTCCAGACAGACGGGGTGCAGAGTAGGAAAGGTTGGAAGGAAAGAGGAACAAAGACATCTTTCTCCCCACAGAAGTGAGAAGAGGAGAAGAGGGGCAGGGAAGAAGACTAGGTTATGGAAAATGTAGTTGCAAAAAGCCTCAGAGTGAGTGAGGCACAGTGTTCTGATGCTGCTGTGTCAGCACATCGCTCTGCGGTTCTTTTTAGTTGCTCTCTGCAACTCCATTTGATGACTGATGGAGTGTTTCAGCCTGGCCGCTTTGAAATGTGGAGCCAACACTGGGACCAAAATATAGTACGGCAGGTAGGGCTGCATATGCACCATACTGGCAGAATGTGTGCTGGATTCCCTAGAGGAGAAAAATCTATTACTCCTGCTAACTAGCAGAGTTACTTCTTTAGGTCAAGTGGTGGAGGTCTCTGCTGCAGTACTGAAGGCATAGGTTTCAAACTTGCTGAAGGTTGTTACACATTCTTATATCCATGTGCACAAATTATGTATTTCTATGTTCAAATGACAATTTGCAAGTGCAATACTTGGTTTGTACATGGCCATGATAATTATACCTTTTTTTTTTAACACAGGGCTGTGAGCTTCGGACCTTTTCACAGTCACTCCTGCGTGTCCTTTCTGTGCTAATGTGGACTAGATATAACTTTCTATAGTTAAACTTAGGGAGAGTCAAACAACATTTCTCTTTATGCTGATGGCATTTTGCTATTTTCTGGCTATATCTGTTCCCTAGAGACCATCTTGAAACTTGGGGTTGATACCTCATTATCTAAATATATTGTTAAACCTAAAGCCTTCAAATTCATGAGGCAATAAGAGAGATGTGCTATAAAGAAGTTACAACTGGGGAAGCTAAAATATTAGTGCCCTCCATACCCCTGTGCAACGTGCCTGAATTTACATCCTCTTAAAGATTCTATTCCTTGTATCTCCCACAGCATTGCACCAGTGAGACTCAAAATAAAATCCTCCCTTTCACTGTATTGCTATTAGCACGTTGCACTGTGGCATGCTCATTAAGTGCAGGACATTGTAAAGCATCGGTGGGGTAAGCGGTATATATCAGCTAGCCAGATGCAAACCACTAGCGAGAACGCAAAATCGCACCTTTCATCAGCGTACTCAATGGTGTGTTGCAGTAACACGACAGTATTTGCCAGAACATGAGGGGAGGCTACCGGATATTTTCTTAGTAAACAAAGCTGAATGCTCTAACCATAGCTGTGACAATTTGCTGATCAGTGGAAATACCCTAAGTAGGTCACTCGGCATCCAAGCGATGGATCACAGTTTCCCATCCTGTCACACAGCAGGCGGTGATTGGCGGTGAGAGAGCCCTGCCTGGTTTGGTTCAGGAGGGGCTTTGCGACTTGGGCCCTGGGATTCTTTTCAAAGGTCTTGGGCGTGAAACCATCCCAAGACCCGCAAGTCTGCACTGATGGGTTCAAACTTGGCAGATTTCAGTTCCCATGGGGAAACCTACACAACTAAACTCTCCCCCGCCCTTCGCATCCCCCACTGGAGCCCTTCTGTGCTCCCAAATGCCCTTCCCCCTCAGACACTTAAACCACCCACAGGGCCACAGAGCACTTCTGTTACATCCACCAGGTCTTCCGTACTGCCAGATGGCTGCTTCCCTCAAGCAGTGTTGGGAGGTCGGCTTTTGCCTCCTCAAGGACTCTGTGAAGACAGGGTTTACCTCCTCATACTCTCCACTGCCCTGATCTCCTCAAATATTGAGCTGGGCAACTGAACACTTTGGCAGGGCCCAGTGGGATGGGTGTTAACAGCATACTAAAACCACTGCAGCCTCCTTCTCCTCCCTTGCCTTCCCAGCAGCCCCATATATGCACATTGATCAAGAGGAGTGACAAGACAGCCTTCTGGAACCTCACAGGAGAGCTCCCTCAGGTTGGAGGAGCAAACCACCTATTGAGAATGCTCAGTCAGAAAGGTATGGAGCCTCCCAAGAGCAGCTTTACGCAGCCCCACGGAAGTCCACCTCCATCTCATGGTCTAGGGTCTCAAAGATAGCCAGCCGATCTACTGCTAGCATCACCTACTGACTCAGCCAGAGCAGTCTGAGTGCCACACCCTGGTTGGTACTCAACCCCACAACACTTTGAGACCTGAGGCTGCCAAACACTCAGAGTTGCTTTGCCACCAGCTTTTCAATAGTTTTAATCAGAAAAGGCAGATGAGCTACAGGATGGTGATTGTCCAGACTGCTAATTTCAAGTGAGCAGAGGCCACACTTCCTTAAAAGAAGTTATCAACCTTCTCTCTCTCAAAGGGGGCATTGATAATTGCTGCCAGAATCCCAGATGTACTATTCTCCCATGGAGTCATTGTTCAAGTGACTTTATTTCAAGACTTTCAAAAGTGATGAGTGATCTGGGTACTCAACTTGCAACACCATAAAGTGCTTAGTACCCCCCTTCGTAAGTCAGGCCCCTTTAAGGATTTCATGGTAGGCACCCAAAAATGGAGGCCATCTTAAACCACTTTTGCCTTTTGAGCTAAGTTCTAGAAAGTACCATCTCCTCCCTGCAGGGTGCATGTCAAGGACTTTAAGAGTTTCCGGTGTTATTCAGAGGCTGTGCTCATTTCGGTGAAATAGCTGCTGGGACTTATCCAAAAGATGATTTGAATGAGTTTCATCTGCAGGTGACAGCCAGGGTTTAGGAATATCTATGCAAAACCTCAGCTGCTGTTCTTTATAAAACGCTTCACTGTGGTTTCACACATTATTCACACTGAAGGATTCGGGGAAAGTATTAAGTAATGACTTAATGTAACACTTTTTACTCACATTTAAACAGTTCCTTTGAAAACTAGTCTTAAATTCAGAAGAAACTTTGAAGAAGTCAGGAAAATTGAGGTTATTATCACATGTGCTTAAAGAGGAAGGATGCCCTTGTAGTAAAGGCATTGGTCTGGGACTCAGGGACCTGCGTTTCATTCCAGGCTCTGCCACAGAGTCCCTATGTGAACAAAGTCATTTAATCTCTGTGAGCCCAGTTCCCCATCTGTAAAATGGAGATAGAAAGCAGGTTCAGTGAGGCTATCTGCGTTGTCTATTTAGATTGTAAACTCTTTGAGGTAGCAATTGTCTCTCAGTACATGTCTAGACTAGGCACAAACATTTGTGTCCTAGCACAAATTTACGCTGAGTGTCTAGTTTAGCATTTGCAAAGGTCATAGTCAATTTGCGTTTAACAGGAACAAAATGCTAGTCTCCAGCTACACTCACAATGTGTAGTGTGCGCACACTAGGCAATGTGTACAATGTCTAGCAAAATGGGGCCTTGAACTCAGTTGGGACCAATGGGCCAAATCGAAAGCACACTGAAGCAATGGGAATCTTTCCACTGACTACAATGGGCTATGTGTCAGGCTCTCTATTGCTACCATAATACATATAATAAAACTCAATAATAATAATAATGTTTGGTTCATACAATGGGCTGAGCCATATATAATATGCAGAAATAGTAATAGACCCATCCCTGAAGAGCTTGCTGTCCAAAAGAAAGACAGCCCGAGGACAAGATATATTGGGAAACCCAGAGGTGGGATAACTTGGGAAGGGGGAGGCTGTCTGTTTGCTTCTTTTAAATTATAAGCTCGCTTCCTTTGGCCTTGGCAGAGGATGGGGTGATTCAAGAGGCTTGTGAATGAAGAAGGGGCTAACTGGGATGGGGAAGGGATTTTTTTCATATACAAAAGCAAAGGTGAAGTTTAAATCAGATTTCAGGTGTGCAGAAGAAACGTGACCTGGAACAGTTCACTGCAGCAAGCGTTTCTGTGAATGAGCCCAGAATTGCTGTTCTTTGTATTATGGTGGTGCTGAGCGGCCCAAGCTTTGTTGGTGGCACTAGTGCTTACCAGCATTTGCATTTGCAGCTAACAGCTCCCCAACCACACTGTTCTGCCAGGAGCTGTGTGTGTATGTATAGTAAGAGACAGTCCCGGCCCTGAAGATCCAACGATCTAAATAGAGAGGGATAATAATCCTGATCTTACCAATGGGGAATCCTGAGATAAGAGACTTGCCTGAGGTCGTGCAGGGAATCGTTGGAGCTAGGAACTGAATGCAGACCTCCCGAGTCCACAGCTAGTGCCTTAGCCCTAAGGGTGGCCAGCCTTCCTCTGCTATTCTATTCCGTTCATATTAGAGACACCTCAGGCAGTATTAGAACATCCATTTTACTTATCCTAAATTTAGGTACATAGAGGTTCAGTGACCTTCCCAAGGTCAAAGTGAGTTGGTGGCACTAGTGCTTACCAGCATTTGCATTTGCAGCTAACAGCTCCCCAACCACACAGGACAGGATGCTGGAGAGTGGGTGTATAGCTGCAGCAAGCTGCGAGCTCAATTCTGCAAGGTGCTGAGCACCCCTGCAAGGTAGTGAGCATCCTCAACTCCAAATGCAGTCAGTGTGAGTGGAGCAGCACTCAGCACTTCACAGCTGGCACTCAAACTCCTGCAGGATCTGGCTCTTTAATTGTGCACATCAGATAAGATTGTTACATTTAACAACTTTATATGATGGCTTGATCGTGGTCTGAACAAGAGACCTAACCCTTTGATTTACACTGCAAACAGCTAATCCCACATTACAGCTACTGCAGACCTGTCTCTGTGACAGCTACCACACAAAATCCAAGCACTCTTTCCCAGTAGTTGCTAATGGTTTAGGAGCCCACAGGATTACCATGATTTTGTTCCAACTGTGCCAAAAGGGTCCAACTCAGCCCAAAGCCTATGTGTACAAACACATACTATGAGTCAGTTTCTGCCTTGAAGAGCTTCCAGTCTAACAGACAAGGCAGACAAATGAAGGGATACCATCTCCTTGTTACACCTGGGGAAGTGAGGCCCAGAGAAATGAAATGACATTTGGAGCTACATGTCCAGGGTCACACAAGGGGGCTCTGGCAAAGCCAAGAAATGAATGCAGATTTCCTGCATCCCAGGCCCGTGCATTAACCACCAGATCAGCTTTCCTCTCTACAAAGAGAGGGCTTGTTATTCACGATTAGTGCTGAGCCCACTCCCACAACTGCTAACGCTCGTGAGCTTTGGTTGCTCCCGAAACGGGTCAAGCTGCAGAAAGATCAAGGCAAGGATCTTGATACCAAGAGTCTTTGCTCTCTCCACATCAGTCTGTGAGGTGGGGTAAGGCAGAGGGGAAGGAGAGGAGTATGAGGTCACTCGTCAATGCTTTCACTCCCAAGATAGCAGGAGTAAAAGGGTGATGCTTGTGGATAGTTTCTCCATATCTAGGTGGGGGGGCTACCCTCTTCCCCCAACTTTCTTGGGGATCCCAGAGAAAAGCCTGGAGAGTTTTGCCCGAGCAAGGATTCCAGGATTTGGCCCTCAGATTATTTTGGGACCAGATTTCCAATGTACTGTCTCTTTTTAAGTACCTGGTCTTATTGAATTCAGTTATTAAACTTCCACAGGCTTCAATGTGAACAGGATTGTCACCTAATTATGCAAATGTCATGGGGTCCACTCACCACTAGAGCACCTCCTACTGGTTGCTGTGGGGATTAGCTGGTTCCAGCTCTGACGCTCAGTTCTGTGAGTTCCTCATCCCATGGTCTCTTTCTGTGGGACTTAGGGTGCTCCTTTGTGATTCAGCCCTCCAACAGGTCACCATAGTCCATCCTTTCTGGGATCAAAGTCCCTGCCTATAAAAATGGGTCTTCCCTTTGCTGCCCTAACTGTGCCACTTCTCCAGTGGCTGGAAGGGGAACCTGGGCCCACCCTCTACTCTGGATTCCAGTCCAGGGACCCATTCTCTAGCGAAGGGGGCCTACATGCTCCCAGATCATGTTGCTCTTCCCCTGGACTCCTTCCTACTTCTCAGCTCTACCTTCTGGCTCCCCTCTGCTCTAGGCTTATCAGCCCAAACTCCCTCCTTCCAGGGAGTAACCACAGGCTAGTTGGCACTGTAGCCCTCAAGCACACCTCCCTGCTCCCAGGAAGTGACTACAGACTACTTCCCCCACAGCGCCTTCCTGCTTCCAACTTCCTGTCTTTATAAACCCAGTCCAGGTCCTCCACCAGCTGGATGTCATCAGCAATTAGGCCTTAATACACCCTGTCTTTACTCCAGGTGCACCCTATGGGTTAATTGGCCTAATTTACCCCCCTCAGGCCTGGTGTGGGGTGGACATTCTGTCACACAGGGCAGATCTTATGGGTGGGTGATGTGGGCGACCACTCAGGGTGGTGTGGTTAAATTGCTCCATAGTCAAGAGGCAAGGAGTAGGGTGGGCATGGGGTTTGAGGCAGCAGAAATGAGCTTGGGGCAATGGAGTGATGGGAGAGGTGGGGAGCCCAGAGAGGCAGTGGGTGCTAGGGGGATGGGCGAGAAGCACAGGCAGCCAGTGGGGGTTGGGCCACCAAAATACAAGTTCGCCCAGGATGCCATCTTCACTAAGACCAGTTAGCTATCCCATAAAGTCAGAAGATTCATTGAAAATTTGGCTATAATAGTATCAAAGCAAATAGATACTAGAAGATGTACCCAAGACTATGGTTGTTGATATGATAGCACATAAAGGCCCCAACCAAGACTGCCAGTCCATTGTGCCAGGTGCTATACAGACACAGGGTAAGAGACCTTCAAAGCAGACACAAGAAGTATTATTACCCCCCGCTTCATATACGGTGAGGTCAGGCATAGAGAGATTAAGCAACTTGTCCATGGTCACAAAGGGGGAGACTGTGATAAAGCCAGGAACTGAACTCACATCTCCTGAGTCCTGTCTAGGTCCTTAATTACAAAACCATCCTTCCTCACTGAGGCAAACAAAAATTAAAGTAAGACTTTTTGTGTGTGTTGGTTTTGACTATTTCCCAATCTTTTACTCTCCACATTGAATTCAACAGCTTTGCTCGTGGATTTGTTTTCCCCATTTCTTTGAAGCCATCAGCCATGAAATGTTTGTCCTCAGTAGGAAAAAAATACAGTTATTTTCTGGAGCGTTGCGAGGCAAGTATGAATACATGGAATAAGAACATTCAACTGATTTCTGACAGAACAATAGGAAAAAGTATGGAAGTGAATGCAAGAAGAAAGTTCAAGTCACTTTTTGTTGTGGGAGATGGTAATGAACAAACCTACCCACTACGAAGGGTTTTTTCCAGGAAGTGTGGGCTGTCACAACTATCTGTCCCCTAACTATCTTGAGAAGAGTGCTAACGAGGCAGTTCTCATGCTGCTCCTGCACCGGGCTTTTGAAAGGGAGGCCACAGCCACTTGAACACAGAATGAACGATCCTTATAGCCCAACAACGCCTCGACCTATCAGTACCAGCTCACCGAACACCATGAAAATTTTTATGTGTTTTCTTATTGTATTCATTATAGCACAGACTATTGGGACTGTACTTTTTTGCTTATATCTTCACATGAAGCTGGATAAGGTAAGGTTAGAAATACGATCATGTTTAATGGACTGGTTCTAATAATGATTTACATTTAGCACAAAGAAAACTGATTACCAGTGAAAAATAAGGCAAAATAATGCAAACAGTTGTACTTACATAGAAGCAGCTATCATGTAAACATTCTTGTTTATGCCTTCATTTTCCACTTAATAAAAGATACATTTTCATGAAGAGTTTTTCCCTTTAATTAACAAAATGATAATAGTGTAGCAAAGGGCAGTGTAGGTTATATAAAACCAAGCTTCTTATTTTATCAGATTAAATACAGTGACTAGAATGATATCTTTGTTGGGTTGGTTTGAACAGTTTCACAATTTTTCTATGCTTTTCGTTGGGAGTAAGGTGAAATGTTTTCTTTTGTGATAGTATTTTAGATTCAGCAGTATTGCGCTTCAAAGTGATACCTAGCAAAGGAAGAGATTTCAGAAGCTTTTTAAATGTTTGCCTGTGATAATTTTATAGTAAGTTTCACTTAAAGAGAGTGGAGTTTTTTTAAATAAGCATAATCCAAAATTATTCTATATCATGCTTCTAACAACATTTTTTAAAGAATTCAAAATTTCAAAACTGTTTTCAAGTTTGCTTTTATTCAAACTGCAGCCAGACCATGCTATGCTTATAGTTGCTTGCCTAAAACTAATTTTTAGTTAAGTAAAAGAAATAATATTCAGTAAGTGAACTATCTGTGCTTCATACATCAAGCAAAACTACCTAATTGAATAAAGAGTATTCTCCTTAAAAGGCATGCAGACAATAGTTTCTCATTGAAAGTAAAAATATACATTTTTGAATATTTATAATTGAAATTTAAATCAGTTAATACTGATCCCTAACAATGGAATGTAGAGCTGGGCTCCAAATGTTAAAGTACAAGAGGCAAAATAGTCTGGAAGATCAAGAATGGGTTAGTTTGCATGTGGTGGATCAGTTTGTAAATTCTCTACTCACCTTGAGTGGTACCTTACCATGCAAGTAGTCCCACTGATTTGAATAGAACTACTTGTGCAGTACAACACTACTCAAGAGAAACAAAGCATCACAGTCTGTCTGAATGAATGTAATGACTAATTATTGCAACAAAATATTTCTTCTCTGAGTTATGAAATTGACTGTTTTGGTCTAAGAGAAGATGAGATGCAGTCGTACACCATAGAAAGAGTCTGAATCTGCCACTTTTACTCACAATGAGTAGGACCTGAGAGTCTGCACAGACCATGCAGAAGTCTGTTCCAATCACTGGAATGTGTATTGGCACAGGAGTCTGCGTTCTTCCTTCCCAATACAGCCTCGATGATTTCAGTGGGACTTCTTACAAGTTCAAGGTTCTATGCCACAGGAGTAAGGGTGGCAGAATCAAGCTCTTCATCAAGATTCACACATACCTATAGCACCTGATGAAGTCTCACCTTCTGCCTTTTGAAAAGGGGAAATATGTAAATTAATTAGGGATGTCAAGCGATTAAAAAAATTAATTGTGATTAATCATGCTGTTAACCATAGAATACCATTTATTTTAAATATTTGGGATGTTTACTACATTTTAAAATATATTAATTTCAATTACAATGCAGAATGCAAAGTGTACAGTGCTCACTTTATATTTATTTTTTATTACAAATATTTGCACTGTAAAAAACAAAGAAATGTATTTTTCAATTCACCTCATATAAGTTCTGTAGTGCAATCTTTTTATCATGGAAGTTGCATTTACAAATGTAGAACTATGTGCAAAAAAACCTGCATTCAGAAATAAAACAATGTAAAACTTTAGAGTCTACAAATCTACTCAGTCCTACTTCTTGGTCAGCCAATCACTCAGACAAACAAGATTGGTTAAAATTTGCAGAAGATACTCCTGCCTGCTTCTTGTTTACAATGTCACTGGAAGTGAGAAAAGGCATTCGCACGGCACTGTTCGTGTGGCATTGCAAGATATTTACGTGCCAGACGCACTAAAGATTCATATGTCCCTTCATGCTTCAATGACCATTCCAGAGGACAAGCTCTCATGCTGATGATGGGTTCTGCTTAATAACGATCCAAAGTAGTGCAGACTGACACATATTCATTTTCATCATCGGAGACAGATGCCACCAGCAGAAGGTTGATTTTCTTTTTTGGTGGTTTGGATTCTGTAGTTTCTGCATCAGAGTGTTGCTCTTTTAAGACTTCTAAAAGCATGCTCCAGACCTTGTCCCTCTCATATTTTGGACGGCACTTCAGATTCTTAAACCTTGGGTGAGTGCTGTAGCTATTTTTAAAAATCTCACATCGGTACCTTCTTTGCCTTTTGTCAAATCTGAAGTGAAAGTGTTCTTAAAATGAACATGTGCTGGGTCATCATATGAGACTGCTATAACATGAAATATATGCAGAATGCAGGTAAAACAGAGCAGAAGACATACAATTCTCCCCCGCCCCCCAAGGAGTTCAGTCACAAATTTAATTAACACATTTTTTTTTTTAACGAACATCATCATCATGGAAGCGTGTCCTCTGGAATGTTGGCTGAAGTATGAAAGGGCATATGAATGTTTAGCATAATTGGCATGTAAATACCTTGCAACAACGGCTGCAAAAGTTCCACGAGAACACCTGTTCTCATTATCAGGTGACATTGTAAATAAGAAGCAGACAGCAGTATCTCCCACCAATGTAAATAACTTGCTTGTCTTAGCAATTGGCAGAATAAGAAGTAGGACTGAGCGTACTTGTAGACTCTAAAGTTTTTCACTGTTTTGTTTTTGAATGCAGTTATGTAACCAGAAAAAATTTGCCTTTGTAAGTTACACTTTAACAATAAAGAGATAGCACTTCAGTACTTGTATGAGTTGAATTGAAAAATACTATTTCTTTTATCATTTTTATAGTGCATATATTGTAACTGTGCACTTTGTATTCTTGTTGTAATTGAAATCAATATTGAAAATGTAGAAAAACATCCACAAATATTTAATGCATTTCAATTGGTATTCTATTGTTATAAGTGCGATTAATCTCCATTAATTTTTTTAATAGCAATTCTTTTTTTGAGTTAATAGAGTGAGTTAACTGAGATTAATTGACATCCCTAAAATTAATACAAAAGATCTGAGAGCAACTTTCAATTGCTGTTATTTATTTTAAACAGAAATCTGATGTGGGGCCCAATCCCACAGCCATTACTTTGACAAAATTCCCATTGATGTTAGTGGGAACTTTGCTTGAGTATGGACTTCATGATTGGGCCCTTGAGTATGGTGTAGGGCTCTACTGTTTCATGAGACTTTGTTTCAGAATACAGTGAGTTTATATTCTTTTGTCACTTGACTTCTAGCATTCTGTTTACCCTCTCTATTATCTCACTAACAGTTGGAACAGGAGTTGAGTTTACACGAAGATTATTTGTTTCTCAGAAGAATACAAAAATGTCGGAAACCAGAAGGTGCGGGCTCATCATTATTGGACTGCAAGGAGATCATAAACAAATTCCAGGATCTGCTAGTCAAGGTAAGATGCTGTTAAATAAACAAAGATGCTGATAACGATTTGCAGTGCCACACACAATATTGCAAAGCTGTATTTAAAAAGCGGTATTTGTACTCTTCCACATATTGGACCAAATTCTAATCCCACTTTAACTGGAGTTAAATTCAGAATAACTCCATTGAAGTAAATGAAATTATTATAGTGCAAGTGTGATCAGAATATGCCCCACTAAAACAAATATTATAGAGCCTGATTGTACAAACACAAACACCTGTAGATATTTACTCACACAATGTGCCCCACTTAACAATGGAATGTTTGGCTTAGAAAGTTTGAGGATCATTTGCATTGAATGAAACTTTTAACAGAGGTGGGATAAAATGAAATTTAATTATTTATCATGTACTGAAGACAAAGGTATATGAAAGGCTCATTTATATTGGAGTTCAGTTACTGTGTCTGTTTAGAATGTGAGTTTCAGAGGGCTCGGATCATGTCTTCTCCATGATAAATATAGTGCATGGCAGTGGCGTTGGAACAATGTTTAGAGAGGAAGCTGAAAGCCATTGAACAAAACGATATATGATGGAAACCACTTCAAGCCAGGGCGTGGTGCTGCATTCTCTGCACTCCTAGTTCCAGCACCTCTGGTGCATGGTATACGAGTAGCATTTAACACATCATAATTATTACACAGGAGTAACATTATCCATAACAATATTTACAATGCACCAAACATGAAAAATATAGATGACAAAATAATGGGTCATTCTAAACCCTTCATAATATTTGCTCTCTTTTACATTAAAATGAGTTACATTATGTAACAAGTTCAAGAATAGCAGCCATGTTAGTCTGTATCCGTAAAGAAAGCGAGGAATACTTGTAGCACCTTAGAGACTGACTAGTTTATTTCAGCATAAGCTTTCGTGAGCTATAGCTCACTTCGTTGGATGCATAGACGAAGTGAGCTATAGCTCACGAAAGCTTATGCTGAAATAAACTAGTTAGTCTCTAAGGTGCTACAAGTATGCCTCGCTTTCATTATGTAACAACAATCTCACCCATTATTTAATAAACAAGATAGTAGCTACAAAAGTATACACAAGAGGTTGTATTCTCAGTACAACACTCAGGTCTTTGACACCCTAACTCTCATCGGCTTCGTGGGAGTGATGGATCTGATGCCCTCCAAATTGATCTCAGATTGTATCCAAGAAAAATTGTTCTCCTTAACCTTTGAAGATAGGACAAGGAGCAATGGGCTTAAATTGCAGCAAGGGCAGTTTAGGTTGGACATTAGGAAAAACTTCCTAACTGTCAGGGTAGCAAAGTACTGGAATAAATTGCCTAGAGAGTTTGTGGAATCTCCCTCATCGGAGATTTTTAAGAGCACATGAAACAAACACTTGTCAGGGATGGTTTAGATAATATTTAGTCCTGCCATGAGTGCAGGGACTGGACTAGATGACCTCTTAAGGTCCATTCCAGTCCTATGATTCAATGATTTATTAATATTGCTCCGATGCCAGCTTTCATGCAGAACTGGACAGAGAGCTCCATTTCTGGATTGCTGGTAGGATCTGACCCTGTGTGCTAAACAGTACTCAAAAGACCTGATTCTCCGCTGTCTTGCACTTTATTAACACCTTTGGAAGGTGGGTGTAAAATGCTACCCCTAGTGTGAAATTTGGTAGTGTTTTTACACCCACATTGCACAGGTGTCAATGACTACACAAGTTGCAAAGCGCTTGAGAACTGAGCCCAGATACTGTGCTCATTTTGATTACTGGGGCTGAGGTGTAGCACATACTGTTTGGTAGCTAAAAAAGGCTGTTATTCACGAAGAAGCAAGGCAGCGGGTTATTTGAGATGCACAAGAACGGTGTGCATAGCAGATCTGAGGCTAAATTCTGCTCTGGCATAGATGTTTGATGTTACACAGTCCTTGGTTTGCACGTGGAAGTGCAGTGCTATTAATGTTAATGAGAATTCCACGCATACATCTAAGCTAGCACAGAGTCCAGATGTTTGATGTCAGCTACATGGACATATATCATCATAGCTGTTTTTTTAATTCAGGTACTTAACTATGAGCTCATTCATGAGGCACTAACTAGGATCCATTTGGTATAGTCAGAAAGTTCCTTCTGGCATTTCCTAGTGAATGGAATAGGTGAAGAGAACCAGTTAATGAATTCTGAATCGTGGCAGAGTAGGAAGGTGCCCTCAATCTGCTTTTCTCTTGGAATAATTAATTAGCAATATTTATTCTGTTCAGTAGATATAATAATTTGGCAAGTGGATTCTGTTAAGTGGATTCTGGTGGTATGCACATCAGGGGCCTAAACTGAAGCCCATCAAAGGCGAATGGGAGTCCTTCTGAACTGGCTCTAATTGACCAGCCTTGTCAGTTTCTAATACCCTTTTGTGTGTATGAGCTGGTGGAGTCCAGCATTGCTATAGCCTTTTAGGAAAGCCTCACATTTTTTGAATTGCCCTGCGCAGTCATTCTTCTAAGTGTTTTCAAATACACCTTTCCTGTCACAGCATTTTAACGATATGAAACCTAAAATCAAAGGCTCTTTAAACTGTGAGCTACAATGCAAAGTCAAAACTCTGCTTTGCGTGACCTCAGCAGAGCTGTTTTCACAAATTTTGGTGATAGATATAGAGCTCTCAGGGCCAAATCGTAACCTCACTAACACCTTTTAAATCCAGTGCTGGGGAACAGAAATAAATGAGCTCAGTTGTAGGTCTTAAATATCTGCTGTACCAAAGCAAAGAAAAATATTGCTTATCATAAAAATGAATTCCAATTGGCTGCACTGCAGGGAAGAAAAGATCTCACAACACAGATGATGAAAATGGGAACTTACTGGCATTTTTCTTTCTGCTTTCTCAAATAATTATTTTCTCTTCATACATCAGAAACACTAATAAGGTAGTTCAGGCACTAGAGAAAACAGAGAGGATTACACTCAATGATGATGAGTCGTCAATTTCTTTTATTCAAATCTTGCCAAACAGTAATAACCCATGTCACTTGTAGAGTATCTGTTTGGAGGGGCACTGTATTGTGCCCCCAAGTGCTATGCTTTGTTTATGTACTAGCATTGATTCTGCTAATGCAAAGTCAGGGTGGTTTGCCAGAACAACAAAAATTGGGTGATCTATTCTCCAATCTTTTCCCACTCATAGAATTTTTACTGTATGATGAGTCTGGTAGGTAGGGGATGCCCTAGTGTTTTAATGCAAGCAGCCCTTCATCCTCCTATCAGACAAAAGGAATAACATGCAGTTTAATATGGGCTATCATTTAGGGTCAAACTGTTTGCTCTGTATGGATATTTACTTATGAGTAAAGGTTTGATTCCCCCACTCTGTACACCCACTGGTAGCTGTCCTACCCTCTAGCTCCTCAAATTGGCTGCATTTCCTTTCGTATGGCCCCACAAAACTTTAGGATAAGTTTCATGTACATCTAAAATATTATGGGTCAAACTCTGTTCTCAGTTATGCTTGTGTGCTTTTACTATGAATATCATTATATGGTCACAGATAACTGCAAGGGCACTATTCTGATACCTTTGGTTATCACACATACATTGTAGGATCAGATGTGCCGTGTTTGGAACACTAATTAAATGTGATTTCAAATCTCTGAATAACCCTTTTTTATGCTCTGGTTTTAGGATGCAGACGTCAGCAAGGATGGTGCAAAATTTGAAATGCAAAAAGGTACATTTCTTGATATTCTGGGAAAAATTTTACTAAATGAAATGAAATGGAAACTAGGTATGTCAAGAGACAATTTTCTTTGCACCATTGAAAACACCATAGATAACATAGGACATCTGGGGATGGTCTGCACTGTGCTAGGAGCCTGCTCTTGCTCTCAGTGAAGTCAATGGCAACACTCCCATGCAACAGGTTTTGTTCCTTTTGATGTGTCCCATAATGCTTGGCACTGCAGCAAATTGAGACACTCTATAATTCTTTCCCAGTAAATTGTGGGAGGATTTGTCTGTCCTTCTTGGCACATGGGGAATTATGGGAAGGCATTGGAGGACAATCAGCATTCAGTGATTTAGTCTGCATCCTCTCCCAAAGTGGGCCCATTACTAGCTCGAGTGAAAGGGGAGCCCAGGCTCTAACCATCACCTCCAGCCAGCCCACCTAACCAGGGATGAAAGTACTATCAAACTTGGGTGAAAGGGTTTTTGTGTGTGGATGGGCGGGGACTGAGGGGCAACATCTGAGTCAGAGCTGGAGCTAACTCAGCAGTGAAGACATTCCCTGCTCACCCCAAGCAGAGAGTGTCAGGGTAATGGTTATTGAAGTGGTTAGTCGTTGCAGTACGAGGCATCCCACCGTCTGGGTGAGGTTGGTTTCTGTGAGCACATAACACTTTTGCACTGTGTGCCTCACCAGCAACCTATTGGTAATTCAAGGTGCCAGCCAGGGCCTGGGACTTAGTTATTTAATGCACCGTCTGTCACCTCATTTGAACCTTACACTTGATGTTTGCTGAGATGCCTCTGCTCTCAGTGCCTGGAACGCACCGTTCAAGGTCAGCAGCAGGGCACTCTGAGCTGAAAGTCCCCACCTTGCTGTGCCCATCAGAGCTCGAATTTGCATTCGTACACGTGGGAATTTGTACATGTTTTGTTCAGTCAGACTTTTGACTGACTATTGATTTAGGCCCTGGTCCTGCAGGTGTCAGCATGGGCACCGGGGGGGCTGCTTCCATGATAGGGCTCATTGCAAGATCAGGGCCATTAACTCTATTAGACAGGAAAGTTTTCTGTGAGGGGTCCTGATGATTCTGGCTCTAGTGTACTTTAATATGATTACACAGCATGGAGGTGCGTCCAGGGCAGTCGCTCTACCGCCTAAGATAATGAATAAGGGTAAATACATGAATAAATCACTGTCTTTGTTTGATTGCAGATGACAGGCAGCAACCAATTTCAGCTCACCTAATGGGGTTCAAGAACAGCACCAAGAAAGTATCAGGTAAGGAACTCAGCTTTGCCAGACCCTATTTACAAATCAGAGGGGTGGAGGAGAGGAAATTGGGATTTGTAAGTGGTGAAATAATCATAATAATTATTATAATAATTGGGAGGGCATATCTAGTGGAGTCCCCCAGCAGTCAGTCGTGGGTCTGGTACTAGTCAATATTTTCATTAATGACTTGAATAATGGAGTGGAGGGTATGCATATAAAATTTGCTGATGATAGTGTTGCAAGCACTGTGGAGAGCAGGATTAGAATTCAAAATAACCTTGACAAATTAGAGAATTGGTCTGAAATCAACAAGATGAAATTCAATAAAGACAAGTGCAAAGTACTTCACGCAGGAAGGACAAATTAAATGCACACGTATAACATGGGGAATAACTGGCCGGACACTTGTAGTACCCAAATCCTGAACAGAATCTGGGAGTTACTGTGGGTCACAACTTGAATATGAGTCAAGAATGTGATGCAGTTGTGAAAAAGGCTAATATTCTGGGTGCGTTAACAGAAGTGTTGTATGAAAGATGTGGGAGATAATTGTCCCATTCTATTCAGCTGAAATATTGTGTCCAATTTTGAGTGCCATGCTTTAGGAAAGATGCGGATAAGCCACAGAGAGTCCAGAGGAGAGAAACAAAAATGAAAAAAGGTTTAGGTAGCCTAACCTATGAGGAAAGGTTCAAAAAACTGGGCATGTTTAGCCTTGAGAAAAGAAGACTGAGGGGGACCTGAGAACAGTCTTCAAATATGTTGAGGGCTGTTATAAAGAGGACGGTGATCGATCGTTCTGCCATGTCCACTGACAGTAGGATAACAAGTAATGGACTTAATCTGCAGCAAGGGAGAGTTCGGTCAGATACTAGGAAAAACTTTCTAACTATAAAGCTAGTTAAATGCCGGACTAGGCTTCCAAGAGATGTTGTGGAATCCCTGTGAGGTTGGACAAACACCTGTCAGGGATGGTCTAGGTTTACTTAGTCTGCCTCAGAGCAGGGGACTGGATTAGAAGATTTCTTGAGGTCCCTTCCAGCCCGCCGTTTCTATCATTCTTTGATATCTAGCT
Source organism: Sternotherus odoratus (assembly GCA_032164245.1). Taxonomy (NCBI): domain Eukaryota; kingdom Metazoa; phylum Chordata; order Testudines; family Kinosternidae; genus Sternotherus; species Sternotherus odoratus. The sequence goes on along the minus strand of JAVMKO010000009.1, from coordinate 81,757,111 downwards.
CTTCTTTTTCTATAGAGTTCAAAGCACTTTATAAAGGAGAGGAGTAGCATTATCCTCCTGTTACAGCTGGATAAACTGAGGCACAGAGAGATGACGTGACTTGCCCAAAGTCACTCAGCAGGCCAGTGGCACAGCCAGGAATAGCACTCAGATCTCTTGAGTCCAGTCCTCTGCGCTAGCCACTGGGCACACATTTTCTTGTATGGGGTTTTACTCTTCAGGGAATCAAACTCAGCAGTAACTATCAGGGGCGGCTCTAAGGTTTTTGCCGCCCCATGCGTGGAAGTTCCGCGGCACGCCTGCGGGAGGTCCGCGACTGCCGCAGATTCGGCGGTGTCTCTGCGGGAGGGCCACGGGTCCTGCGGCCTTGTTGCTGAAATGCCGCTGAATCCGAGGCAGTCGCGAACCTCCCGCCGAAATGCCATCGAAGACAGCCTGACTGCTGCCCTGACGGTGAACGTCAGGCCGCCCTCCCCCCCCCCCCCCCCCCGCGGCTTGCCACCCCAGGCATGCATTTGGAGCGCTGGTGCCTGGAGCTGGCCCTGGTAACTATGTAGAGTATTATTTTTGGGTATGGTGATATTGCATGCAGGCTAACTCCTGCGCATCTGCCCACTGGACTCCACTTTGAAGGACTGGGGAATTGAGTGCCTTTAGCAGAGAGAGTGTGTGTGTAGTGTATGTGTGTGCTTTTTGTGACATTATTTGTGGCAGCCATTTTTACAAGAAAAACTGCTATATAAAGATTAGCATCATACCAGGGATTCAGGCTCAGCTGTGAGTGGAGAGGGCTAGGGCTGGTTTAAGTGAAGACTAATGTTCATCATATGCAGAATCTGATATAGCCCATGCTAAACTGTAAGAGCAAAATAAGGCCTAGTCCTGCAAACCCTTAGTCATGTATGCGGTCCTCACTCATGCAAAGCGTCTCACTGTGCTCAAGACTGTCTCCAAATTTCCCACCTTTGATATCAACAGGGAGAGCACTCATTAGCTAAGGTGCTGCTGGTCACTGGCTTTAAAGAGTATCTCTACACTGCAATTAAAAACCCACTCCTGGCCCATGCCAGCTGACTCAGACTTGCGGGGCTCCGACTATGGGGCTGTTTAATTGCAGTGTAGGTGTTTGGGCTCAGTCTGGAGCCAGGCTCTAAGACCCTGCAAGGTGGGTGGGTCCCAGAATTTGGGCTGTAGCGTGAGTCCGAACATTTACCTAGAACAGTCTTCTGAAAATGTGCTGAATATGTTGTGGGCCTGTCTACACTTGCAGTTATACCATTTTCATCACGGGTTCGGGTGCACTAATAGTCAGCAATAGGTAAATTTTCTAGAGTTGTCCTGACTCAGGAGACAGCCTACAAGAGCAAAGGTGTATGAGTAAGACTCTGCAAATCAGACCTATAATCTGGTAAAAATCTCTAAACCTAAGCACATTTCGATTGACTCTGGAGTAACTACCAGTAAACAGCAATTGCTCTTTCCATCTCTGACGCTACAACTCACACAGACTTTATTCCACTTTATAGCTCAACACACAGCCTTGGGGAAACCTAAGTATGAGATAAAAATCACAATAAGATTCCCTGTAATCCTACTCATATTATAATGCAAACAAACACTCAGAAATGAACTAATTTGGCTGGAGTTCAGTGCTTAGACTCAGCCATTGTGGAAAAAGAAAAGATAGTAACATGCACGTGTATAGACCTCATGCTGGGTTATTCCTTCACTAAGAGAACTTCCTATTAAAGGACAAGATATCCATCCTGCTTCCCTTGCTGTGAATGATATTCCAGCTTCTCCAGGGTTGGGTTCTTTGTGAGGTAATTAGAAACACTGATACTGGATGTTATTTTCATATTAATATCTGAGGTTGGAGTTCATTCTCTTCTCTTTACTGGATTATAGAAGGTCACTCAACACGTAGCTTGCTCTGGAACAGTCATAACCTTCAATGGGATTATTTGTGTGCCCTAAATCCAGATCAGTTTGTGGGTGTTTAAATTCTGCTTTGTGCTGTAGTGCCCCTCTGAGAACTCCATCAGATCTAGCAAACTTCCAAAACCCGTAGTGATTTATTTTGTACTTCCTTACCAATCAGGAAAAAAGGATCAAGACTCTTTTTATAATGTAAGGTTGAAAATGAATATTCACTCAGTAGACTTCAATGGGACTTGAGTTTGCATTAGAGAAGGCAATGGGAACTTGGTCATTCAGGATCAGGCCCACAGAGAAAGAAAAGCCCTCTAGGAATGTCCACACAGCAAGTTGACACCTGTCGCTGGCCTGTGCCAGCTGACTTGGGCTCGTGGAGCTTGGGCTGTTTCATTGTTGCGTAGGCTTCCGGGATTCTCCTACCTCACAGGATCCCAGAGCCTTCACAGCAATGAAACGGCTCAGCAGCCCATGCCCTGCAAGCCTCTTGGCTGGTACGGGCCAGCCACGGGTGTCTAGCTGCTGGGAAGACCTATCCAAAGGGTTCAAGGTAGAGCGCAGGCTCTGCAGCCTAGGGAGAAGGGTGGGCTTCAGAGCTCAAGCTGCAACATCTACGCAGCTGTTTTTAGCTTTGTCGTGCAAGACCAAGTCTGTAGCCTGGGGCCCTGAGACTCACTGCTGCTGGCTGTGTAGTACTCTAATTGCTTGTCATATTTCATGTTCTAAATGAGAGAGGGGTTTTTAGTAATTTTAGTTTAGTTATTTGACGAATATCCACCAAGAGCTCCCAATCCAGCTCTGATCATTCCCATCAGCTTGTACATGATGACAACTGATACAACTACTTGCCATGAAGAACCAAGAGCCCCTTCCTCCCAGAGCAGGAAGAGGGAGGTTGTGCTGGGTAGTGCTCACAGCCCCAGAGGAAGAGTGTCTGGGTAGGAGCAGGATGGAGGCTGGGAAGCTCTGCTCGGGAGCAGTCATATTGCTACACGCTGTAAATGCACCCGTAGAGAGAAATTTCTTACTACAATGAACTTACAATCTAAACCAGGGGTTGCCAAGTCTTCATCGATTCACTATAATTTAATGTTTTGCATGCCAGTATTACATTTTAACGTTTTAGAAGGTCTCTCTCTATAAGTTTATACTATAGAACTAAACTATTGTTGTATGTAAAGTAAATAAGGTTTTTAAAATGTTTAAGAAGCTTCATTTACAGTTCAATTAAAATGAAGATCTTATTAGTTCAGTGTGGTCCTTGCCCTTGTTTTTCCTTGCTGAGTTTTCCAATATGCCCAGACCTGCAGTGGGCTGAGCGGGGCAGGCAGATGGAACCCCAGGCTGAGTGCCACTGAAAATCAGCTCACGTGCCTACTTTTGATCTAAACAGACAAGAGAGACTTGGGGTGGGACTGTCTCCATTCACATGAAAAGTTCTAATGGTATTTTTTTCTCCTAATGAGATTTCTGACTCATTCAGTGTTTTTCCCTCCACAGTTTTACAATGGCAGAAAACGGGCTATGCCCCTATGAGCAACGTGATCTCTTACAAAGGAGGGAAATTGAAGGTGGAAAAAGAAGGCCTCTACTACATCTACGCCCAGGTCAGCTTCTGCACCAAGACATCTCCTGGGGCGCCATTTACGGTGTTTATTTATTTGAACCTACCATTGGAATCTGATCGGCTCTTATTAAAGGGACAGGATACACACAGCTCATCCAGTGTTTACTGTGCCCTCCAATCCACTCACCTGGGAGGAGTGTTTGAACTCCGGAAAGGTGATGTGGTGTTTGTTAATGTGACAGATTCGACGCAAGTGAACTATGATCACGGAAACACATACTTTGGTATGTTTAAACTCTATTGAGAAGTGACCTGCCATGAAGAATGGAGCTGCAGGAGGCACACTCCCAACTTTGTTGAACAAAGTGACTTCTGGTTTCCAATATTTATGTTCCGCTGCATCTTTAGTTTTCTTGTATCTAGTTCTGTATATTTTGTTATTTATTAACGGGTGGAATGAGCCTTTAGAACAGAAACAGAACAAAGTTTGGAGCTGTTACTGTGTGCACTTTGTTCTCATCTTTTCTCATTGCAGAATGTCTGTACACATCTGTATCATATGTATTTAAGCCTTCCATGCCATGTGTGCTATCACTTGTCTGACAGGGTGGATATGCTTATTTAGTAGATCATAATATGAGTGTTTCTTTCCAAACAATATTAAGTATCTCTCAGGGGACTCCAGTCAGATAGATTACATGTACCTCTTTTTTAATCTGCTTATAAAGTAACAATGGAAAAACTTTAATGGTTTAGAAATATCTTCTCTAGGAAAAAAGCAATCAGCAAATTGCCATCCTTAAGCAGTAACTGCTAATGATACATATTTACCATTTAAATTCTACATTTCACCTGAAGTCTCCCTTTTTTTCATCTCTGTGTATGTACAATATACAATCAGCAGAGCCTTGTACCTTTTATAATCCTGTGATATTTGCTGAGGCTTGTTCACACTGGGTGAAATTCACTCTGGAGCAGATGGGCCTGCACAAGGTCCATGTGCCACTTATGTCCTCAGAACAGGGCTTCAGTGAGTTGTAAATAGTCCTCTGCCCCAGTGAATTTTCTCCACAGATCTAGACTGTCCTGTATAGATTTGTGAATGAAGGGGACACTGCTCGTGGAACAACCCATACACATGTAGAAGGCAGCCTCAGCCACCCTCCCTGTACCACTACCCCTTCTCTCCAGGCCTCCTGGACAACCCTCCTTGATGGGCCCTTATTCCACACTAGGGGAAGGAATGGAAGGCAGAAGACTGGACCAGGCAGGATCTCCTGTCCAGTCCTATGATACACCTCCAAGCTGTATTATCTATTGTGTAGAGCCTTCCCTGGGCATCTTGGGGCTACCACAGACAGGGTAGGTCCTGGTAGAGCAGCTCCACTGGGGTCACTGGGGCCATAGGTGGTGCAGAGGGATTGGACCTCTATGGATAGGCCCTAGAGCCTTTTCCATGTGGGAACAATGGGTAATATGGGGATGTCCTTGCTGAGATTTTCTCCCCAAGACCTTCCTCTGATGGTCTGTGTAAGAGGGCAATCCGGGCCATAATAAATTAAGACAGTTACATAGCACCTTGCACTCAAAGATCCCAAATACCAAGAGACTCTTTAGGATCCTGATCTTGGAACTCTTATTCACTCAAGTAGTGCTCACTTATGGAAGTAGCCTTGTTGAAGTAAATAAGATTGCTTGTGTAAGGGTTGCAGGATTGGGTCATAGGATTTTTGACTGAGTAAAGATTGCAAGATTGGCCCATACAGCATACCATAGTCACTTGCCCCATCTTCAATATGCAGCCACCTCTGGGATGGAAAGCAGTAGTCAATACACACAGAACACACCACCACCAGTGAGTGTGGATAAAAGGCCTGATGCTGTACCAATGGGTGTCAATGGTAGGCATGCTCGGAATCTGCCAGTCTAATTTTACTATAATTTAATATGTAGTGTTGGTGGCATAACTTTATTAGAGAATGGACTCAGTGAAATGTTTTTGTTTGATGCATTGTGTAAAAATTATTTATTTAATTAAAGCTGTATTATATACCTGGATAAAGGGAGGGAACAACTCGAGGCTGCATTGAAAAATAGAAAGTGTGCAAGGAATAAACATTACTGTTGTTATGTTTGTGCAGTAATGTTGGATCTCCAGTATTGAATGTTCAGTTCTGAAGTGAAGTGCTGTGTTGCTTATACATCACAGTGCTGAGCTAATTTGCAGTCTCGCTACAACAGTTGGTGTAGAATTCTGCATTCTGTAGTGTTAGAAATAACATACCCTTTATAAATTAACAAATAAAATTTCATTTTATACAGTTTTTAATGTGGTTGCACTTTTAAAAATATAATGCCAGAGTTTGCCACTCTGATTTGCGGTCTAGTGTGGAGTTCTATCCTGTTGCCCATCACTGTATCATCTGAGCACTTATACTACAGGCTATTATATATGCTTTCCTAACTGAAGTCATGACACGCTACTGCTTGCATCCAACGAAGTGGGTATTAGCCCATGAAAGCTTATGCTTCAATACTTTAGTTAGTCTTTAAGGTGCCACAGGACTCTCTGTCACTTCTGCTATTCCAGACTAACACGGCTACCTCTCTGATTCTCAACATTATATGTACTCTTACAGTTTGACAGGGATTTTGACTTTTCCTCTGTTGCCATACACAATATGTTTTATACATGTATTTCCTGTGTATCTGTATGTTTCCTCACACCTCTTTTTTTGTGTGCATAACTTCCTCTTCCTGCAAAAGTTACTCTTCATCAGATGGAAGTGGAAAAGTGAAATTATCTCAGCCAATTAGAGTGCAGTTTAGGGTGACGTGATGTCCCGATTTGATAGGGACAGTCCCGATTTTGGTTTTTTTTCTTCCTTATATAGGCTTCTATTACTCCCCATCTTGTCTAGTCACCCTAGTACAGTTACATACAATTCTCTTCACACTAACTGATTTAGGGAATCTTATTTGCATGCTGACTCTGTGCAATAACTACATAGTATGCAAATATATGTACCCTAGTTGACCATTATTAGCCAGTTAAAGAACAAGGATAGTTAGATAGTTATCATTGGATAGTTATTTCTCACAGATTGTTCTGTAAATGCAACTCTTTGCACCCCCATTTCTGCAGTGCAGCAGTGGAGAGTCCTGAGATGGCAGAAGAGATGGCTGCTGCATGTAATACATAGAGGTGTCTGTTGAATTCAACAATCAATATTAAAATAAGAAACAATATAGGATATTTAGCACAATGGAAACTTATGGAGTTTTTAAAATCATTTCACCTTGTCATAGAAATCAAACCGCGCTAAAGGAGCCAGTGGGAATGGACAGCAGCTATCTTAGGGCAGAAGATCAGCTGCAGCTGGGAAACAGTCAACATATCAAGGTTTCTGTCCCTGAAGCAGGGGCTTTCACCAGGTCTCTGCAGCAGTCAACGCCATTGACTATGAGATACTGCCATTGTTAGGGGGAAAATCAAAGACCGTGTCACCCCCTTACCTGAAACTCTGGGTAGGACGGAGCTAGAAGGTAAAAAGCTCAAAAGCTGTCAGAGACCAATGAAGTTAAACAAACAGCTATTGATCAAGGCGGACCATTCATGCTTCCTCGTCTCAGAGGAAGGAGAAGGCTCAGCTTTATTTTAAGACATCATGAGAGATTTATAGGATACAGACATCAGAGGAGTGGTTTACAGAAGATGCATGGTCTAAGTTAATACATTTGCCAGGGGCATGTGTACTATCAACAATTACATAAACCAGGGGTCCCTGACCTGGGTCACCATCTGGTCTCGAGTCTCTAACTCAAAGTATCAAGTATAACCTTGAGGAAAAGCAAAAACAGGCCAGAACAACAGTTTTTACAAGACTTCATTGTTCTAATCAACATACATAGTCTAATGTAGGTCAGCATAAGAGATAGTGACACAGGCACTATTATCTACCAAGCACATGACAGAGAAACTTTTTGCTTAGCAATCATAAACAAAGCTGTGAATAAGTTTAACCCTTAACACCATCTCACCTATAAGAAGTGGCAGGGGCCCAGGGGAAAGCACTAAGATCAAGGAACTCCACGGCTTGGGCCCAAGACATCTAAAAGAGCCTAAAGACCTGGGATGAAGACAGTGGTCGACCCTTGCACTGCTCAGGCATGATGGAACTCTCTGAAAAAAGGGCAAAGCTCTTCTGTGTGGGACACACATCTTTTCTGGGGGCTGGTTGGAGACTATGGAACAAACTCCCCCAGTGTTCTGTGTTCAAGCATAAAAACAAAGTGAGCATCATTCAGGCTTTAATCCTTCCTCCATCTATAGTGCACTCTCTCCTCAAGTACTTACTGAAGATAGAGTTCTCTACATTCCTAGCCTACACATAATCATGCACATCATAGTGTAATGGTCCTATTGAGCAGCTAGCTATTGTAAGACACAGGAACTAAGGACCATTACAAATCTCACTACCTTTTGCTCCAAATGCACGATGTGTTTCTTTGACAGAGTAATGGGTATTAAAAAACAAACAAAAAACCCTACCAAAACAAAACATTCCACTGCACACACAATTCGCCCCTGGGGAAGAGGATGAAAGAACACACAACACGTGACAGATGTTAGTCACTTTGCTTAATGTACTACCGAAGGTGCACAGGTACCATGGAGATGAGTGTGGTAGAAGAGGCTATATAGAATAGACTACAATAGAGACAAGAGTTGCCCCAGTCGAATGCATCCTTTTTTGGTGGCAACACACACGCATCCAAACTCATGTTTGTCTACCTCCAAAATATCCTTCAGGTTTTTCAGTGTGGTTATTGCCCTATTCAGAATGGCGGAAATCCCTAATGGCGGAGCTATAGCGGCACAGCGGCAACGTGGACACACATATCAGTACTATATTGCCAGCCTCCACAGATTAAAAAAAAAATCATGAGTTGGACCCTTCAAAAATCATGAGTTTTTCTTTTAAAAGGAAACTTATATCTGGTTTTTTTGGTCTGTCTTTTGATTTTTGATCTCCCCTGGCCTATCCCCAGTGAGTGGGTGTGGATGACAATCAGTATTGTCCACTCTCCCAGATTTATTAGGTAAGGTGATTCTGGCCCCTAGTGCAGAAGCTCTTTCCCCACATCTGCCTGTTCCCTGCCAAGAAAATATTTCTGCCACCCAGCTCCCACCCTATCAGTTCAGCCCTCCAGTCCTCCTACCCATATCAGTTCAGCCGCCCTCAGTGCCCAGCACCTCTGTTCAGCCCCCTCAGCCCATCTATTCAATCCCCACTCAGTTCAGACCTCCCCCCGTGCCCCTCACGTCAGCCCCCTCAGCCCTCATCTGTTCAGACCCCCCTCAGTTCAGTCCTCCAGCTCCCCTCAGTTCAGCACCCCCACAATTCAGCCATCTTAGTCCCCCTCAGTTCAGCTGCCCTCAGTGCCCAGCACCTCTGTTCAGCCTCCTCAACCCCGCAGTTTAGTCCCCTGTTCAGTTCATACCCCTGCATCCCTCAGGTCAGCCCCTCCCCACAACTCCCCTCAGGTCAGCCCCCCCACTCAGTTCATACCCCTGCATCCCTCAGGTCAGCCCCTCCCCACAACTCCCCTCAGGTCAGCCCCCCACTCAGTTCATACCCCTGCATCCCTCAGGTCAGCCCCTCCCCACAACTCCCCAGTTCAGCCCCCTGCTCAGTTCAGCCCCCAGTGTCCCTCAGGTCAGCCCCTCCCCACAACTCCCCTCAGCTCAGCCCCCTCAACCCCCCTCAGTTCAGCCACCTCAGCCCTGTCTGTTCAGACACCCCCCCCCCAATTCAGCCTCCTCAGTTCAGCCCCCTTAATCTGCTTCAGTTCAGCCACCTCAGCTGTCCCTCAGTTCAGCCCCCCTTAGTCCTGTCCCCATCCCCAAGTTCACCCCCCCCCCAGCCTCACCTCTGCTCCTCCTGGGTTCTTCACACCCCCTCCCAGGCCTAGGGGCTGCAGTGGGGTCCACTCCCGGTTCCAGGCTGGGGGGGGGGGCGGTTCCAGGAGCTCATCACCCCCCCCTTGGTGTCCATTCCCAGGCCATGCTGCAGGGGGCTGAGGAACCATCCTGTCCCCGCTGCCCACAGGAGGGGGTGGGGCCACCCTAAGTGGCTGGGCTCTTTGCGCCCCCCCGCCGGGAGAGGCTGAGGAGAGAGCGAGCACAGCAGCGAGCTCAGCCTGCAGCAGCTCTGATTGGTTATTTTGCCCGAAAAAGCGGGCAAGCAGGCTGGACATCCAATCAGAAGGCTCGAATTCCCCAAAAGTCCAGAGCGCCTCACTTCACGGGCAGACTGGCTCATGGCCAGGCCAAGGCCCTATGGCTGAGAAGGTGGCAGCAAAACTAGAATAACTAAAAAAGTGGAATTTGTACCCCCTCTCCTCCCACACATACTCCCCTTCCTCTGAACTGGGGTGACTTGTTTTGAAAGGCAGTGCCACTCTTTTTTTCCCCTTGTGAGGCTTGGTAACACGATCTGGGCCAGGCTGCCAGCTAGCACAGGCCCCTTGGCATGTAACGCTGGCCTCTGTGTACGCTCAGCAAAGATCTGTCCTACAAGTTGGTCTGCCTGCCATGTCCCTTACTGCTAATGGCAGCAATCTGTGTTCAGGATCTCCTTAGTGTAAACAGGCCTTGAATAAGGAGCAGAGCTTTGACTTCTTCATAAGGCTGATGTAAACTATAATGTTACATTCAGAAGGTTAAGCCAAATAATTGCGTCAGGAGTAGTGGAGCGTATCACTGTAATGTCTCCTTAATATTTGTGAATTGGACATTGAGCTGTTTTATGTTCCATGGTCTCTTCTGGGTGGCCTCAGTTGCACACTGGAGAGTTTTTACTTTCCCATTTGTGTATCAAATATCCGCATCTGCCATGGTTGGTGTGGATGCAGTTTAGGGTTACTCATATGCTTCGCAGAAGACTGAAGCCAAGGATCGTCCTGCGTCAGGTCTTTCACAAGGTGTTTGTGTTTGCGACTTCTTGTGAACTCCATTTGGCTTTCCAGCCTTCATCAGCTTTGAAATCACTGATGTCAGAGGCTAAACACATGGGTTCTTTAAGGGCTTGCGTGACTTCAGGTGGGGATGAGGGACGTCATTCAGGTGCAGGTGGGTGTGGAAATGGTGATTTTCCTCAATTTGCTGAACTTCTTGGAGGCTTGTGACATCACAGAAAATGAATGAGGGAGCAATGTGCAACAGCAAGGGCAACCAGGGTGTTGGGTTTGATTTGAGGGTTCCAGTGATGCACCACATTGCAGTGTTCAGTTGGACATCAACAAGTTGAGTGTGGCTACTTCTGCTTCATACCAGTGCACAGTACTTATCTATTGAGTACGAGTCATTCTGTCTCTGGGTACAAAAATTAGTTTTAGGAAACATAAGGAGAAGGCAAAAAGCCATTTTGGCATCCATCACTGAGGGAACCAAGAGGTCAGCCTTCTTTGCATCTCCGAACGGCAGGTTCCCCCTGCTACGTGGGTTGGTGAAGTTGAAGAGAAACTGTAGAGAAAGTGTGGAGCCTGCTAGGAGTCCCCTAGAAGCATGTTATACTTTTGTTTTATTTGTAATCATTTTCTGTTTCTATTATCTCTGCTTGGTATCTCTTAACTCTCTGTTCTTTATTAATAAACTAGTTTTATTATGAACTCATCTCAGTGCAGTTATATAAAAGTGATGTGTGCATCCTTTGGTGAGCCAGCGGGCTGGTGTGTGTTCCATCTCTTTGGAGACAGCAGCTTGGTAATTTCTGCGTGTCCAGTAAGAGGGCCTGGATACTGCAGAGGAACGTTCTTCCAGTGGGGTTCAGGAACTAGGGGCACAAACAGTACCTGCAAGGCAAAGCAAGGACTAGCAGAGTCTGGAGGAGCTTGTTAGGCTAGCTAACAATCTGGAGCAACATGGAGCTGATGCAGTTTAGCAGCAGCAAATCTGACTCTTGCTGAGGCGGAAGGGTAACAAGGTGATTTACTCTTCTGGATGCCCCGTGAAAGCATCACCCATGTGGTTTCTGGATGCTGATTGTCACACTATGCCAGAACTTGCTTCAAACCCACCCTCTCCACTGACTTTAGGCCTGAATTTACACCAGTAAACCACTTATGGGGAGCACTAGTTCCTTTAGGATGGTTGAATTAATTAATAGCACAATGTGCTATTACAAACATAGTAGAAACATGACCATGTTCAGGAGGTTTTGTCCAAGTGGGAGACTAATGGAAATCCTGTTGTTCCCAATCATCAGGGAAGCAATAAACTCCACCTGGGCAGAAAGTAGCATACTATATAACAGGCAAGTGACTGGTGCAGTAGAAAGAACAGATACTTCTCTGTAAAATACTCCAATTAGAAAACCTTTACAAGAATGAATATGGAGCACAGCAAGGTTTTGAGACCCAAAGCTTCACTACTGTCTTCACATGAACACAAAGAAATCAACAGATGTAGCAAAGAAGCATTTTTTATCCTTCTTTATTTGTTGAAAATGTCACTTAAAAATAGTTCAAAATAAAAACATTAGAAAAATTGAACTTGCATAAGTAGTAACAGTAAATAAATCTACATGACAAAAGATCAAGTGGAAGGCAGCTGACACAGAGCATCCATCTTAAGACAGACTAACCAGAACCTATTTACAAAGTACTGTAAACAAAGTAACTATGGCAACACTGTTATCAGCTTGACATGGCTTCCTTTCCTTTATTTATTTTATTTTATTTTTGGCTTGTTACACTCAGTACATGCGGCCGTTCCAAAAACGTACTAGCACATCCTCCAGCACATTAAAAATCTTATAAACATGCATATGTACAAAGCACGGGTTCAAATAAACTCTAACTAGATGGATATACTTATACCTTTTGCCCAGGACTATAAGTCACAGTCTGGTTTAGTTCACTTATTGATCACAGTTCATGAGCCAAATGTTGCTTGGGTGTATGCATAAGTGCACGCCAACAAGACAGCGGACACAGCTGGGCTGCTGCTGGAGCATGGGGTAGAAGATCACTGCCTCTCCTACCCTGGCTCCCCAAAAATCAGTGAAGTTACTCTGACAGGAGCAGCACAGGGATGTTACTAGGGAAGTGGGAGAACCAGCTTCATGACACCCAGCCAAACACCAATATTTCACACTTCTGCCCTTCATAAGTGAATGCATGTTAAAGCCCAGTGCCCATACAATGGGGCATGGACAGATTGTCATGGCCAGTGGTCAGCTTAGTACAGCTCAGCTCCACACACTTACTGCTGCTGTGCGAGGAGTCAGAGAGCTGGTCGCTTCAGGGACCACCTACCATTGGGAAGTGAGGACAGGAATGGTCAGTGTTGGCCAGAGCAAACAAAGCTCAACATTTTAAAAAAACCGAGAAACAAACATACAAAATCACCCCAAACAAACTTGCAATAAGATAAAAACCCATTTTAAAATGCTCTGCCGTTTTCAGAATCCAGCTTTTCATTGCTTCTCATCTCCAATTGCAATTTGCCCCACTCAGGTTGAACTTTAATTGCAATATGATGGCTATAATTATTCCCTGTAATATTTCCTTCATGAAGAACTTAAAGAGTAATGAGCTATGGTATGTGTCTACATCTCTTTGGGGGACACTGCCCCTTGATATTCATTCTTAACAGTTAGAATACTCCCGATCGCCTTCTAAAATTAATGATGTATTGCTAGCATGGAAGAAAAAGCAACAATAACAAAACAAGGGAAACCCAGAGCGAGATGGAAATGCAATATGCAGACAATCTATATATACACACTGTATGTGTTCTTTGATTTAGATGGTATTTTGGCCAGCAACTTGTAAAAACTGTATAAATTCTTATACAGGAGGGAGATTGATCATTACAGCTCTTGTCAAAGCAAAAATGTAAATATTTTTCCTATTGCAACGGAACATTTTTTCCTATTACAAAGCCCCTTTGGGGTGGACGGAGTAATTAGCAGTCACTGTCTTTTTTCATAACCAAGGTGAAGGAACTGCAAATGTTTTAAGTAGGGAAAAAACACCCTAGTAACCCCTTGTCAAGCCAAGTGTACATTCCATAAAGAGGGGAGTACATATGGCAAGGTAAAAGCACTGGGAAATTATAAAACTTATTCACTACATGGGCATTTAGAAAGTGAAAATGTAACAGGACATAAGTATTAGAGGTCATGCATTAGAAACAGGCCTTTGGGCAAAAGAGAAGTTAAGTGTTATGTTAACCATTAGCTGCTAAGAGGCAGTTTATCCAATGTAACTTCCTGATGTGCTAATGACAGAAGAAGATCCTACTGCTCCAAGGAGTTAAATTAAAAATGTGTTAAAATGTTAATTGCACATTTTCATCTGTGTAAAGGCCACATGGGAACCACACTATTGAAGGGCACTAGGTCGCTACAGACAACTTAGGAGGGTGGGGGGAAAATTTGGAGGGGAAAACTTCCATACTTGATTTTCAGAAAACAAGTGCTAGTTGCTTTTTGGTTTCTACCTGACTCCAGCTCAATAACATTTCTATTCAATAAATTAAGTACCGGGCACTTTAAAAAGAATAAAAAGGAAAGCATAAAAAGTGCTTACATTTCCTTTATAGGAAACCACTGCCAAACCCCTCTTCAGAGTGGCAGTCATTGCAGACTTCTTATTTGCTTCCAGTAGCAGGTACAATGAGGTATTAGTTGCTTCAGATGAATTGTGAATCGTAGACCCATTTTAGCTGTTGACTATTTACTTGTTTGTGGTATGTGTTGTATCCTTATGGAATAGAAACAATTTTTCACTACTACTTTTTTTTGTAACAAAAAACCCCACATCAAAATAAAATAAGGAGCTAGAAGAGGCAAAGCATCCAGTTCTGCTTCCCAAGAACGCCTGAGAGGTCACACGCAACTGCCAGCCGCTTCATCCAGAATTCAAGCTAAAATTGAGGACTTGCGCCCAGTCTCATCCCTGGCACATTCATCAGTTTGCTTCAATAGCCTTCTGACTAACTTCTCTAAATCTTTTCTTGACTTCAGCTCTTCTTCCAAACATTGTTTCATTTTTTTACTCTCCTGTTGGGTGAAGAAAAAACCCACTATATTTATTCTTATCAAAGTTCAAAAACCGTATAGGCCCCAAAGAGCGAAGCATTAAAATATGTGGTTAATGTTAAGCGCATGCCTAAGTGCTTTGCTGAATAGTAATAGACTTAAGCACATGCTTAAGTGTTTTGCTATAGCATGGCCTTAATTGCCACTGAAAAGTGGTGGTGGGAAAAGCCCCCCAAAACCCAAACACACCTAAAACAGGGACATTTGACAACATTTAGTGCTGGTTTCCAAAGATTCACAGACCAGATCACTTGTGGTTTGGAATAAACTAAGGGTCTGATCCTGCTCAGCCAGAGCTGTGCTGTTGTACAGATCCACACTGAAGTTACTGGGACTTCACATGGGCATAAGCATCCACCTGCAGGAATCCCATTCCAGGACCAGGACTTCAAGGCCCTCTGGTAGTGGTGTGATGTCAAGAAGATCCAGAACTGGGGTGCAGGGGAGGGGAGGGAGGGATGCTTTCCTCTCCTACCCCAATGGAGATTAATGTTTACATCTGTTTATCATAATCCTATAAAAGGAACACTAAAGTCCATAGGGGAAAGAATAGGACAATTAAAAAGCCAATATATGGCTGTACTCTTCATATACTGACACAAAGTATAGAACTCCACGGATCCTGCACCACTTGGCACACAGAACTCCTGCTGACGTCAATGGGAAGTGTGCCTGTCAGGCAGCTGCAGGATCAGACCCATAATTTTGAAGGCATCTGAGGCCTCAAACAAAGATCAGCTAATTGATAGAATGTTGGGAGAGCAAGGCCACCTGTTTAATCACTGCTCCTTACCGACAGCACATGCAGAAATGCTCTAATTACCTGCTTTAATTCTTTGACCTGATCTTTCAGTGCATAAACCGTGTCTACCAGACTTCTAGAAAATAAGCAGAAAATTAAGGTAAGAGAACTGAGGTGCAGTAAAGCAACATCAGAATGAGATCTGCATACAAATAAAGAGTTCGTTGTGGGAGGTGCTGGCAGTTTGTATTTTATCTTAGGCTGCTTATTCCAGCAGGGCTATTAACATTTCTTGAGCTAAGTGTGTGCCAGCACTTCAGTGCTGAGGGTCCATCCATAAGACCTTGTTCTGGACTCTCAGCAGAGGAGCATTTAAACGTCACAGCCATCAAAATTTAGAAAATACTGTTTTCTACTGTCCTTAAGTGGCAACAAAGTTCCATGGCTTTGGCTACTGTGTTTATGTTGTAATAATTAAAAGTCACAGGTGGTTTAGAAATTGAAAATGTCCAGGTCGTTATCATAAAGTGGACGTTATGGTCAAAAATCAATGTGAAAAGGATGCACTGCCTGGGTTATAAACAGTTACCACGTGTTTATCTAGCTCTCAACAACAAAGCACCCATCGACAGGTATTTAAGAATGAATCTGTCCGGGCTCGGCAGGAGCAGTAATGGTTTTACATATAAATCATCTGTAAAATGGGTTTACCTTTTGTGCCACAGCAAAAAATCCAGGGCAGACCCGGAGCTGGTGTACACTAGCATAGCCTCCAATGGAACCATGCTGATTTACACCAGCTGAGGATCTGGCCTCCTATTTTAAAAAGAAAAGGATCTCAATACAAATTGGAATCAATCCTGTATTCCTCGCCACCTGAAACTCCAAGTGAATGTACAGGGTCGTCATTTGTAAGGATGCACTGGGTATATTCTGACCTGAGTGAATCATTACACCTACACAGAGAAGACATGGCCTTGGTTTTTAAGGTACCATCCAAAATCCCACTGAAATTTATCATAAAGTTTAAACATAAACACGCAAATAGGGAAGCTTCTAAGCAGCTGACTAGCCTCACGCACTTTTCCTCCGTGACGGTCTGACCATTGCTTCTTGTTTCCTCTATGATGATTTTCTCTTCCTCGGGCAGTAGGACCTGAGGTATGGAGTTTTTACGAGAGCCTATAAACAAGAGTTGCCAAACAAAAAGAAAAACTGAAACCTTCCACAATAGCTGACACCATTTAGAAATAACAAGCCTAATTGTGAACTGGCTCACCCTAGTCGATATTAGGAACACCTCCAGTGAAGCTAATGAGGATGGTTCATTATGAAACTGCTGGAGGTGGAATTGGGTCCCTCATTTAGATTAAGTCTAAGTCCTTGTGTTGCCTGCTAAAGTTCATAATTTAGTAGTGATATGACAGTAGCACCCAAAAGCTCCGGTCAGGATGGGGTCCCTGTTGTGTACATACGTCCCCTGCCTTAGATGGTTTCTTCAAATGCCATGATCAACATTCCTCCTTTGAGCTAACTTGCCATTTAAGCCTTGATAACACACTTGTTTCTGCGCAAACATTGTGCATCCAGGAGTAAAATTTTCAACGGCATGTGCAGAGCCAGACATGCCAAGCCTGCTAACAATGAGAGCAGAAGTGACTCCACTAGATCCCCACAATGCCCACACTGCAGTACGTTAAATACCCCCATGGAGTCAGCACCCTTAAAAATGTGGGTTTTGAGCAATCCCCATGATAGCTGTGGCCATTCTCAATCTAAGCATTGGGAATACTGAAAGAAGGTACATAATAGGCAATGGCCTAATTCAACAAAGCACTAAACCACATGCTTTAATATAAGCAGGTGTATAAATCCTATTGACTTCAATGAGACTTTAGCAAGTGCTTTGCTGAAGAAGGATGGACTTAAGAAGTTAACTGGGGTTAACGCAGCAAAAGGCAAGTTTTTGGAGCCATTCGCTGAATCTAAAATTATTTGATTGCTTATAAAATAAAGTACTGGTTTAAGTAGCAACCATCAGAAGAGATGTTTCATGGATCTCAATTTTAAAATGTTTCCTCATCGGATAGTTCACAAATTGAATCAGATCTCTCACCAGCACTGATAAATAGCTATAGTTCCAGAGTTTCAGAAAATGTTAAATACTTGGGTTCTCATGAAGCCGCCTGTTCTTAAACACGCGGCTGATCAAGAGATAATATTCAAGTTTCCTTTCAAAAGCTACCTACCAACCTGAGATTAGCATCAGTTTCTCTTACAGCCACAGGCGCAAACTAAGTTTGTTTAATTCCTACCAAATGTGAAGTAGCTGTGTACTACAACCCAGAGCATCTGCCATCTTACATCCTACTTGCTCATCCTCTGTGACAGGAGAAAAACAATAGCAAATAAACCACTAGATGTATGAAATGTTCTTATCTTGATGATTCAAACACCACGGTTTCTTTGCACAAGCTTGATTGCTGTATGTTGCAACGCTATTTTTTTTTCCTAAGAGGTGATCATCACTTCAGATACCTTGTAAATTATGTAATATATTTGTGTGTCTACCTGAACTGAGAGTTTGCTGAAAACCTGCACCAGTGCAATAGGCCTCAATAACTTTCAGAATCTGGGCATCCTCTTCTAGTGCAGCAGTACCTGCAAAACATTGCAAATATTGACTAAAAGTAATATAGTTTGGCTTCTTTTTTCTCTCTCAAAACCCTTGCAACAAACTCACTTATGAGGAGAGACAGCCTTGCTTGTATGACAAATGGTATTGTCTCTAGGAGCGGGGCAGAGGTGATGCTCTCAATTCAAAGGGACAGAGAACTCTGTATTTCATATGAAGGCCAATTAAGTGGAGTGGTGCCTACCTCTGGCTGAGGTCTAGCTAAAGGAAGAACAGAGATACTGGATTGCAAGAGCTGTGAAGAGTCAGGTAGCTACTACCCATGCTATGAAGGACGTGCAGGGGAAATAAGTGCATTTGCTAAGAAGCTGCAAGCTTAAAACTCCACTGCCAGGATCCTCAAGAGAGGTACAACTAAGAACAAGGAAGTCCTGATTTCTAACCCTGGCTCTGTCACTGTCTCACTCTGTGACCTTGGGCAAATCACTTCTCTCTTTTAGGGTTTTGTACTGCCATTCTTCACCACAGTATCTGATCCCCTTCAATGTAAAAATAAACAGTTATGTCCCACGTAGACTTTCCAAGTAGTCTCCAGCAGATCCCCCTTAGCAGGATAAAACCTTTTCTTTGGGGGGGGGGAGGGGCGAACGAAGGGGAGTTAGATTTTATCAATTTCTTTTTGTTGGCAGGGGTTTAGCAGTACAAGGAGAAGCCTGCATGGGAAATATTACTCTTATGTTGGAAAGCTTTTTTGAAGAAGTAGGTTTTGCAGTGTTCCTTAAAAATGGGTAGATACTGGACTGGCCTGATCTCCTCTGAGAGTTACTTTCACAGACAGACCCCCTTCACAAAGAGTGTTTTTCCTCCAGCTCTCACAGGCTTCCTTCTTGGGCTTTGTGATCTGCATTGTCCTAGAAGAGCACAGCTATTGTGATGGTTCATAGATTGAAATTCAATTTAACCCATTAGCTGCTTTGAAGATTATCCTTTGGGTCCCTGTTTCCCTAAGTTATGGTGAGAATAATAACTTCCCTACCTACTCATCGTGATTTTGTGGTGCTTATATTACTAGTAAGAGTGATATAAATGCTAAGCATTCCCACAAGGGTCTCTCAAAACTAAGATAGATGGCAGCTGTTCATGACATAGTGGGAAGCTTATGGGTATGATGAAGGCTTTCAAAAAATCTCAAAAACAAAGTACCTTTAGTTATTTATGTGCAACATATAATGCATTGAACAAATGGCTCTGTTTTCATTTAAAATTTCATGTAAATTACTTTGCAAACAGAACTCCCTTACAGAAAAGGAAACACTTACTTTTTCTAATAACAAACTCCTCATCAGATGCTTTTCTCTCCGTTTTCCTTTTAGGAAGAAACTTCTTCATGGTCTTTGGACTCTTGCTGGAATCCTATAGAGAAATAGACTTTCCTTCTAAATAACAGCCAAAGGTAACTAAAATAGCAGAATAATTTAGAGAGAATGGTTCATTGCATTATGCACTAAACTCCTCTGCAGGCAGTTATAAAGTTAAGGAAATTTCACAGCACTGAGGGCTATTCCCTGCACTAGATCTGTGTGCACAAATCCCAGTAAAAGCAACGGGAACTGTGCATGTGTCTCAGGGAAATGACTGGGGAATAAAACACAATCAGATGAAATATAATCTTTTGGTAAGTGACTCACATACATTCACTAGAAATATCAGTATGATCAACTTTTCTGTGGTCAGTTATATAATTGCCTGTAGAATTGTATACATATTCATTCCTAGACTACAATTTTATTTATAATATAGAACATATAATAAATTATATATTATTTAGATACACACACACACACTATCTGTGTGTGTATAATTATAAACACCTTCCTACACACATATATATGAAATATAGGCATACACACACAGAATTAGTGTCTGATAAGATTGTAAAGATAAGAAACAAGTGTTTAGTTCTTTTGTTGAGCCACACTCATTCTTCTTGATTTTGAAAGCATTTGTATATGACAGGTTATGTGTAATATAAATATCTAGGGTAAAAGATATAGTAACTTAATAAATAACAGGGGTGTCATGTTTTTCATGCAATGCAGCCTTTGTGTCACAGTCCTAAATATTTTTGGTGAACCTGTTCAAAATGTATTTACCAATCAGAATTGAATTATACTGTAAATTATTAAAAGCAGGCACAATTGGGAAAAAGCAAACAGGAGAGGAAAGATCTGCTTAATAAAGATCACAGCACAAGCATTCTATGTTACAATAAGCCAAAGAGATGTATCTACCCTTACCTTTAAGATATAAGACATCCTCTAAAATGAATATGTAAAGAAAGAGAAGATGAGTGTGAGTGGTCGATGATTTTATTGACCAAGTCCATTTAATCAATAATTCTAAAACAACATTTAAATGTTAGTCTTGCAATTAATGTGCTATAAGAACTGTCACATCCTCAGTATCAACATGCAAAAGAACCCAAAAGAGCATGGTTTCATGCAAAATTATGAAAGTTGAAAAATTAATTAAATATGAAATACATGGCAAGCAGGCATTAATACACTCCTAATAGAGGGGGGAAAGTGATCATGTCTCAAAGAGCAGTAGTAGGATGTCAGTAAATGTTGCGTATTTATAACCATAGATCTTAGAAATGCAACAAATCACAAAAAATCCAACCTCAATATGGAAGCTAAGGCACTGACTCTGCAGCTGCTCTGGAAGCACCGCTCCCACCCAGACTTGTGGAGAAGCTGTAGGATCAGGATCAGGGGTGTTGCTCTATGCTCATATTTGTTTCCAGAACGGTAACATTTCTTCAAGTCAGTGCGGGTGAAGGAACATTTGGTGTCTGGGTGGCAACACCCGCTGATGTGCTGTGAACTGTGTTTTCTAAAGCAGAAATTTCTAAATGGTGAAATTTCCTAGTGATATTATGTTTTGACCTGATCCATGTCCCGCTAAATGGGAGACTGCTATAGTGCGAGGCATTGAAACGCACTAGAATTTTCCTCCTACTTCACTAGAAATAGAGGTTCCCCTATAATCATCATCAGTATGGCCCAAATCCTGCCCTCTCCTCACCAGGCACACTGGGCTCCTAACACAGTGGAACCACGGTGGATCTGCTGCAGAAGAGGACAGAAAGATACCAGGAGATTTTGCAGGGAGGTGTCCACACACACTGCATCCAGTACGCTCCCACACCCTGGGTTTCTGTGGTATCCATTTGCTCTGAGGACAGTGTTGGGTGGACAGGGGTTGACTGAACCTGTAGTCTTTCCTAGTGTGGGTTGCAAAGGCTACAGAAACTATTCCAGTCCTTAGGATGGATTAGCAAAGGAGCTCCCTGGCCTGATAACCTGCTGTCAGGTGTTCCCCAGCAGTTAGACAAGTTTCATGGTTGAAGTACTGAGAGCCAGATTTGCTCCTACAAGAAGCTCCTACTACAAATGGTTTTGTGGGGTCTCTGGAAAAGACCCAGAGAACCTATATGATATGGGTTTTGAGGCAAGATTCCTCCTCTACGTGCACTCACGTGGTGCCCTCTGACCCAACACAAGTTTCTGTTTTCATAGAAATGTGCTGCTGTAAGAAGAAACCTTACAAGTCATGCAAGGGAGGTAATTTTTCAAGCTCGGAAATGTGTGTCACACCCCGTTACCCCAAATCCGTGCATGAGAATTTACTGGTGGGCACCTGCTCTGTAATTTCAAATTATGACTAGAAACAGAACAGGAAAAATGACCCAGTTTACATGGAAATGGCAACATTGATACATAATGCGTAAGCAGAGTTCTGGGGTTTCCTGAATGCAGCTAGCTACGAGAAAGAGCACACAAATCTGTGAAATTCCGCCCTACGAACAAGAAACGAATTGAAATCTCACTGAATGTCTAAAAATCTCCTATCTTTCCATCAAATTCCGTGCCCCCCGCCCCAAGACAATAATGAATTTCTTTCAGTTGAAGCTCTAAATTCTCTTTACAGAAATGGATTTTTAAAATCACTTTTATATGTCTCATAACAGGAACCTGACCTGGTCTGATTTTTCATCCCCATTACATGGTTGTATCCATGAGGTTCATCCTAAATTTGAAAAGGTCTCATTCAAAGCCATTACTGATCAGAATGTTGCCTTCTATGTTTAAAATTTCCTTTTTTCCCTTCCTGCTCAAAGTGGGCCAATCAATTAGTGCACATTCCAGATGAGTCATGTCGGGTCTGGTTCTACTTGGAACTGGGGTTCTGATTTGCAAAACACAAACAGCTTTGAAAAGGTTTTTAATTTTCATGCTACAAAATGGTGCGGGGGAGGGTCAACATACAGATCCTAGCAGATGAGGTCCACTTCCCAAGCCCCCTCTTCACAATTGGCACTAAGAGCTCCCTGCCAGCAATCTCAGTAGAGTGGGTCTGAGCTGAATGGCTCATTCCTAGATCCAATCCTGCCAAAACACATGTATGTGAGGCATGTTGATAGGGCAGTGTGAGACACATCAACTACACATGCTGTGCCTGATCCGTAGACATCAAATACCGTATTTTTCGCCCTATAAGACGCACTTTTTCTTCCCCAAAACGGGGGGGGAAAAGTTGGTGCGTCTTATAGGGCGAATGCAAAAAAAAAAAAAAAAAAAAAAGCGCCTCGCTCTCCCGTCCCCGCCGCGCACGGGCGGGCTGCCGGGGTTCCCCCCTCCCCGCCGGACCAAAAAAAAAAAAAAAAAAAAAAAAAAAAAGCGCCTCGCTCTCCCGTCCCCGCCGCGCACGGGCGGGCTGCCGGGGTTCCCCCCTCCCCGCCGGACCAAAAAAAAAAAAAAAAAAAAAAAAAAGCGCCTCGCTCTCCCGTCCCCGCCGCGCACGGGCGGGCTGCCGGGAGCGTCCCGGTTCCCCCCTCCCCGCCGCGGGCGGGCTGCCGGGAGCGTCCCGGTTCCCCCCTCCCCGCCGCGGGCGGGCTGCCGGGAGCGCGCCCGCGGCGGGGAGGGGGGAACCGGGACGCTCCCGGCAGCCCGCCCGCGCGCGGCGGGGACGGGAGAGCGAGGCGCTTTTTTTTTTTTTTTTTTTTTTTTTTCCGGATTTTGTATTAAAAAATGAGGGAGCGTCTTATAGGACGGAGCGTCCTATAAGACGAAAAATACGGTAAGTGGCTTTTGATGGTCAGCCTGGCATCTTTCCACAAACACTAGCTTCACCTATACATTGTAAAATTAAGGTTTGTGTGGGTGAGGGTTGGGGGCTGGCACCAGAACGTTGCCCCTTAGCACACAGGGTATTGCTGACTTCCTCTTTGTGTGGGGGATCATCACAGCTTGCCCCCATGCTCAGAAGAGTGTTTTTCACTGTACTGTAGATTTCACACACCAGAATTTGACCCGAAATCCCATGGTCATTCTCTTATCACACAACAGTTGCTATGGAATCACTATTAATAAATTATCTTCTAGAGAACTCTTAAACAGTTTTCTAGACATATAGTCTAACATGTGCTGTGTTGCAATTACCCAGTAATAACTTGTGAATGAGATTCAAAGGGCTGTAGTGTCAATAATTATATTGGTCAACCGATACACTTTTGGCCTATTTTTAAAAAATCCATTTATTACTGCAAAGCGGTGATTCATCCTTAGATTAAAATTTAGTAAGTGGGCAACAGTTTGTCATGCAAGCATGAAACTGCTTAGTCAACATTAGGGACTCAGAGCATGCAAAGAACAAGGGGTCTTAAAACCCAGTTTAGTGTCCAATTTTCTTAATTAAAAAAAATCATCTTCACTGCCACAGTGATGTCTCAACCCTCCTCCTAAATAATTCACTCCTACAGCCATCAGACCCCTGCTCAAATAAATTGGTTAGTCTCTAAGGTGCCACAAGTACCCCTTGTTTTTTTGTGGATACAGACTAACATGGCTGCTACTCTGAAACTTGCCCAATCAGGATTCAGAATATTGCAGGCCCTGAGAATGAGCAGTTATAATAGAAGGATGGTTGGCAGAAGCATAGGATGTGTCAGGACCATGAGACAGTAATGTTCACACCTTTATTGTAACCAGGATGATTGGTGATTCAGCTGTTTAGTCATCTAGTGCTACCAGGAACATTACACAATTACTCAGTTTCTTTTAAGGGAGGGAAGGATAGTCTTGTGGTTAAAACAGGGGACTAAGCATGAGATCTGGGTTCTATTATGGGCTTCCCCACTGACTTCCTGTATGGCCCCTAAGCCCTGGAAACTAAGTTTCCCCAGGGGAATATTACTGACAGGGGATCCCTGATCTAGCACCAAAAATACAGGGTGGAGAAATACAATCAAAATTAATGGTGGTTTCCTTCCCACAACTTTCTGTGTTGAGCCCAGTTCTGAAGTCCTCATGTACATAAAACTCTCCAATGGAAGTTTTGCCTAAAGACTGCAGGACTGGAATCAGTGGAAAATATTAACTCTTCAATCCTGCAAATACGTATGCACTTAACTTAAAGCACGAAACTAGTTCCATTGACTGGGTGGGACTTACATGCTTCAAGTTAAGCATTTGCATAAGTGTTTGCGGGACCAGGGCTTTATTTTGTGCAGTCCTTTAATTTAACACCTATCTTCATTCAAGGTCATTGTAGTGGGGTGGTCACCCGCTCCAGCCTGGAGGGAGTTAAAACAGCCCTGAAGAGGGCTGTGGCTGGGAGGGGGGAGGGGGAGGGGGGGGTAAAGCAACCATGAAAGGCTGACTGGGGAAGCAGCCACAGCTGGAGCCATACCCCAATCAGGGCCCAGCTGGCCCTTATAAGAGGGTTGTGGCCAGGCACTAGAGGCTGGGAGGGAGCCGGGCCTGGCTGCCTGCAGGACAGGGTCCTGAGATGGAACAGCGCTGGGGGAATAGGCAAGGGAGCTGGGGAGCTCCAGCCTAGCAGCTCCCCAGGCTGCAGGCTTGAAGCAAAGGCTTAAACAGGTACTAGGCTGTGCGGAAAGGCAGCTGGTCCAAGCCCCCTTGCCTATGATGACTGGCGGTTACACTGCAGTCTGCCCGAGGGAGCGGGGGCTGGATGATGACTGGTGGTAGCCCTAGACTGAGGCAAGGAGGGGATTAGAGGGTTGGGGGGTTCCCCAGGGAGGGGAGACCCAGAGGCAGAGTGTGTGTGTGGGTATTGCCAGGGGTCAGCACCCCAGATAAAGGGGCACCGGGGTCCAGGAGGGACACGGAGCTAGTGGCAAGCAAGGCACCAGCCTGCAGAGGGTGCTCTGAGCTAGAAGAGCTGATTCCCTGGACGACCAGCAGGAGGTGCTGCGGGGGTGAGTCATCGTGCCGTGACAGTCTTTACACCTACTCCCTTCTACTATCATCATGCAAAACAACTCTGTGCACAAACATTAAAGATTTCTATGAAAGGCAAAATACGCCGCACATATCCAACATTACCTCTTTGTAACCTAGAGCTGCTGATGGTCTGAGCGGAGGAGCAGGTCGGAGACAACTTAAGGTCCAGGGTTTAAGGATTTTGGGCGGTTCCAGTGGTCCGCGAAGCTGTCCAGTTGAACTAAAAGTCTGAGAAAATACCTGATGAGATGGTGAAAGCTGTTTGCCTTCACATACAATAGGTGAGAGGAAAAAGAGGACCTTTCTCCATCTAAACTGCTGTAAGGTCCTGGCTTACCACAAAGACAGCAAGGGACATTAGAGGAATGACATGAATAGCTAGCTATTGTGTTAGGTGTGAACTCGACAGTCACGGGCATGATGAGGGCCCAGAACCATGACCTCGATCTGAAAAATCCTGTGGTTCTATAAACTGGTCTGAAATCAACAAGAAATTCAATAACAACAAGTGCAAAGTACTTCACTTAGGAAGGAAAAATCAAACGCACCACTACACAAGGTGGAGTAAATGTCTAGGGGGTAGTACTGCCAAAAGGGATCTGGGGGTTATAGTGGACCACAAACTGAACAGGAGTGGCGAATGTGATGCAGCTGCAAAAAAGGTGAATATGATTCTGGGTTGTATTAGCAGGAGTGTTGTATGTAAGACACAGGAGGTAATTGTCCCACTCTACTTGGCACCAATGAGGCCCCCACTGAAGTACTGGGTGAGTTCTGAGCACCACAGTTCAGGAAAAATGTGGACAAACCGGAAAGAGTTCAGAACAGAGCAACGAAAATGACAAAAGGTTTAGAAGATCATTTAGCCCTGAGAAAAGAAGACTGAGGGGGACCTGATAACAGTCTTCCAACATGTTAAGGTCTGTTATAAAGAGGATAGCGATCAAAGAGGTTATAAAGAGGATTGCTTCTTGTCCACTGAAGGTAGCACAAGAAGTAACAGGCTTCATCTGCAGCAAGGGAGATTTAGGTTAAATATTAGAAAAACTTTCTAACTACAAGGCAACTTAAGCTTTGGAATAAGTTTCCAAGGGAGGTTGTGGAAGCTTTAAAAACAAGTTGGACAAACACCTGTCAGGGATGATCTAAATTTATTTGGTCCTGCCACAGCAGCAAAGGGGGCTGGACTTCTCGAGGTCCCTTCCAGCGCGACATTTCTATCATTCTGTGAAACTGGCTAGAAACAAAACCATCTGCTTTTGTCACAGTAGGTAAGAAGAAAGCCTAGTGCCAATATTGAGATCCAATAAATTCAGAAAGGACTGGAATGGTACAACATACTTACAGAATGAGCACTCCAGGACTGCGTTTTTGATATCGTGCTGCATGTCCCTTTGGTTAGCCTTTGCAAATGGTCGAGCCATTCATGCAAATCCTGACTGCTGTTACAGGACACTGTGATTCGTTCTATCATGTTCCCTGCATTAGAGGATTAAATTATATTATTTATAAAATGGCATCCATCCACCACATTCAGCCCAGCTCATTCAGACAAGCACCTCCTGTGTTTGTAATGTGATATGATTACCAAAAAATGCACTGCATCCCTCTATATGGGCTTGTTCCAAAGCCCAATTAAGTCAATGGGAGCTTTTCTTCTAGTTTCAGTGGGCTTTGGGGACCAAGCACTCTGTGACTCTGGTATGACTGTATCTGGAATAGTGTGCTCAATTCAGGGTACCTCATTGCTGGAAAGATATTGACAAATTAGAGAGAATTCAGAGACGATCAGCAGAAATGACAAGGTACTGGAGGAATAAACTTATGAGGAATTATTAAAAGATAAGTGTCGCTTCACTAAGCTGTAACTAATGGGGACCATGATAACAGTCTACAACTATTTACATGTCTGCATGATGCAGCCAAAGTACTGATCATGATACAAGGTTGGTCTAACCAGGAGTTATGGGATGAAATTATGAAAGGGAAAATGTAGACTGAATATTAGGAAAACATCCTAGCAGTGAAATGTTCTGGGCTGTAGAATGATCTGTCAAGAGATCCCAAAGCATAAGACATTTATAACTAGACTGGACAAGAAATTTGGAAATATAAATCAGGGAACAATGCTGCATTGGTCAGGGATTGACTGGATGATCCAGGTCTTTTTCATTTCTAGCTCTGATGATACTCTGATTCAATGCGCAGAAGTAGTGGCTTGTGAATAAGCTGGTACGGTAGTAGATTATGGAAGTGGTTCTCAACATTTTCAGAGGATTGTACCAATTTAAGCAGACCTTGGCTGTACCCTATACGCCCCTCTTTCCTCAGCATACAAGATATGGGTAACCCATAATGGAGTCTGAAGCAGCCTGAGCCCAGTCATGGCATGTTAAACTGCAGACAGACAGATCAAAAGCAGACCCCCTTCTTGCTCATCAAGGGAGCAGGACACACAGAACTCAGAAGTCACAGTAGCATAAGAACAAGAACAGAATAGCATATCATAGCAGTGTGAAAGTGTAAAACATCTCATGTAGCAGCAGATGGGAATAACTTATTTATACAGTAGATGCTGCTCCCACTGGACAGGAAATGCAACAAGTGTAGTGACCTGTGATTTCAAAAGCATTCTCTTCGGTTCCTTCTAATTTTGTCAGCGTCATTCCTGTTAATGGCAGTTTTCCCTACAAAAAGAATTGAGAATGATTCAGACGCTACATCTATCATGTTTAGCCAATTTGCCTTTCTCAAGAATCACCACTGGAAATTGAAGGCTTCAGAAAACCAGAAAAGATTCCCCTTCGGTGTGTGGATCTAGATTTCCCTGTCCTTAGCAGGCCAAACACATGGTCAAGTCCGTTTAAGAAACTCCCATGCTAACTTAAATATAATAAATTATAGTACCTAGCTCTTCCATAGATCCCAAAAGCTTTACAAAGGAGGTTGTTTTCACTAACTTTCATAAGCCGCTCTTAGAAAAAGTCATGTTGCACAACTGAGCTGTCAGTCTAAAATCAAAGCCAAATCAAACCCATCATGACTCCTTACTATCATCATGACTGCTCTTGTCCATGTGTGTCTGAGTGTGATAAATCAGCATGCTTTCTTGGGTATTTTGTCATGCAGTAGGTTGTGGGGAAATAAAGCCAAAACAGAATGATTCCGCCACTCAGTAGTGTAGTAAGCCCCCAAAAATGCATTGCCTGGAGCATCACATTATGTAAAATGGAAATTATCAGCCTATTGTCAAAAAAAAAAAAAAAAAAAGGTCATAATGAAAGCTATGAACCAGGCATTATTGAGATGGGTGTGGTACATGCCATCGACACTCAGTTTGAAGTTTCTATTTGGGGTCAGAATAGTACAGCCATGTCAGCATTTATTGTACATGCACCAAAGTAATTGCTCAGAACTCTGAGTATAAGAAAGTGAGATATTTTAATTCAAGGGCATTCATGCTTGTGGAAACTATCTAACGACTCCCCATGCTGTTGGTATGATAAGCTAGAGTTCTCCGTTTCCTGGTGGTGGGGTGTTAGCACCACAACAGAGACGTTTCAGAAAGCAGAGGAATTTAATCTGATTACAGACATTTGGTTTCCTTCTTGCCGCCCAAATACTTGCAACTTCAAATCAAATGTGCCTACCTGATAGATAAACCCAGTCATCCGAGGGCTTGCAGACAACATTAGCAGAACATTGGAAAACAACATGAAATACCTCTCTTCTTTCTCCTAAAGTGAAAAATACATCCATTTTACAATGCATCACATACATTGTGACATTAGTATATTGTGACATTAGTATAATGGGCCCGATCCAGTTGCAGCGGAAATCAATAGCAATGTTCCCAATGACCATAAGGGCACCAGAACAGAGCCTATTAATTTAAACTTACTTATTTTCTTTACTTAATATCCTTTCAGACACTATAAACATTCATACATGTATCCTCCCAAGCATGAATTTGGCTGGCAGTGAGAAGTACCAATGCTCTCTAATAGGTAAATATTCAATCAAAACTGATAAGAGCTACTGTAGTAAGAAATTACTCATATATAATACACACCCACGTGTATATATATATATGTACTAGAATATATAACAGATATAGTAATACACATTTAGAAAGAGCATTAGAGGCTACCACGTCTCACTTGTTTATTTAAAACTTAAAGGTCAAAACCTGCCATGATTCTACCCGCGGGACTTCTGGTAATGGCAACAGGAGTAGAGCATATAGATGACAGAATATGCTCACTTGACAACACAAAAACAGCTTTTTGTTTGAGAGATAAATACCAGTCAGCGCATGAGCCTGCATGGTGCTGAGCACCCAGGATATGATCCAGGGATGCATTTAAGCACATGCTTAATTTTAAGCATCTGAGCAGTCCCATTGACTCCTGAACTTAAAAGTTAAGCAGATGCTTAAGATGCTTTGTTGTGCTGGGCCAGAGCACTTAGCATCTTTCAACACAACCATGATAAAGAGAATTTTTGGACCTGAGCATTCTTTTACCATTTTAGCACTGAAAGGGAGAGAAGAACTTTTGCCATGTTAAACACCTTACCTCACTTGCCCCACACTGTACCATGACCTGTGACATATAGATTACATTGCCCATGGTTTTGATATCCTCTCCTTCCCATCCTGGAATGGACTCTGAAAGGATCTGCAATTCAAGTTGTTTCCTCTTCCTCAGCTCCTGGCACTGTGACTGTAAAGCCGATATCACAGACAAAAAAGTTTTGTTAAAACGAGAACAGGAAAACTTCAGAATCAAACATGCGTTGGCCCACCAAGAAGAGATTTTCAGGCAATGCTCCTATCAGTCTGATGGCTAACACTAAATGCAGTCAGTAGTGTGACCACTTCACAAGGAGAATATCTTTTTACAGGCCAGATTTTTATAGGTATTTAGGATTTTCAAATGCATCTAGACATCTAAAATGCATTGATTTGGGTGTTAGGTGCCTAGGTGCTTTTGAAAATCCAACTAGGTGTCTATATATCTTTAAAAATCTGGCCCTAACATTCTACTTTGTATATATCATATTACTTATTTAGGATCAAATGAACCTGGCTAAATAAAGATTCTGGCTTATTGTAACCTTCCTTCCCCTTAATAAAAAGTATCAAAAATCTGGCTTTAGAGGAAGACCAGAAGAGACCAGGCCACCACCAATTATTTCAATGAGAAATCAACAGCATCACTCAGCTTTACACAAATTAATTCAGGAAAGCAGGAAATCTGAAATGTGCTTTATTGTACTAAGTTTGTTAAATTCACAACATTTTGATGAATTACAAAGTCAGAAGATATTTTTAAAATGAAAATTAGAAAGAGAGAAAATAAAGGGGCACTGAGGTACAAGTTCTTTTGTCAAACCAGTCCTGTATATAAGGGGAAATTGTACCTAAGCCAAGATGGGCAGAGTGGGAATTGTGAACTTTCTATTTTTGTAGTCTTTTAATGAGAAAACAGCAATTTTTTCCAAACTGTAAATAAAGTCAAATTGGAAGAGGTGCAAAACTGCATGAACCAGATCAGCAAATATTTTCCTATAAAATACTGCATAATGAAAACTGTGAATTTTGCACATCTTGAGTACATAGACAGAGAAATAGAATAATTTAAAAGGAATCCATTTAAGTTGACCTAAAAGCAGAAAACAGGGTTACTTACCTGTAACTGTTGTTCTTCGAGATGTGTTGCTCACATCCATTCCACTATAGGTTAGGCACGCGCTGCGGGCCTGGTTGCCGGGTAGATTTTCCCCTAGCTGCAGACTGGGTGAGCAGGGAGCCCCCTGGAGTGGCGCCACTGAGGCACTCTATAAGTACCCCTGCGACACAGTCTGGCCCTCAGTTCCTTCTTTGCCGGCTAAACCGACAGTGGGGAAGGAGGGCGGGTTTGGAATGGATGTGAGCAACACATCTCGAAGAACAACAGTTACAGGTAAGTAACCCTGTTTTCTTCTTCGAGTGATTGCTCACATGCATTCCACTATAGGTGACTACAAGCAATACCTAGGAGGTGGGGTCGGGTTGACCCATTGCTGATCGTAAGACCGCTGACCCAAACGCCGCATCGTCCCTGGTCTGCTGGACTATGGCGTAGTGGGCGGCGAAGGTATGGACGGAGGACCAGGTAGCCGCCCTGCAGATGTCCGTAATAGGGACTCCCTCCCGGAAGGCCGCAGAGGACGCCTGCGCTCTCGTGGAGTGTGCTGTTACTCTCTCAAGCGGCTTGTCCGCGAGTTCATAACAGGTGTGAATGCACGAGGTAATCCAGGAGGAGAGCCTTTGGGCTGAAACTGGCTGGCCCTTCATCCTCTCCGCAACTGCCACGAAAAGTTGGGTTGTTTTCCTGAATTGCTTTGTTCTATCTAAATAAAAAGCAAGAGCCCTCCTAACGTCCAACGTGTGTAATTGCTGTTCCCTTCCAGAGGTGTGTGGCTTAGGATAAAAGACTGGGAGACAAATGTCTTGATTAACATGGAAGGGAGAGACCACCTTAGGCAGGAAGGCCGGGTGGGGACGTAGCTGAACCTTGTCCTTATGGAAGATAGTGTAGGGCGGCTCGGAGGTCAGTGCACGGATCTCTGACACTCTACGAGCCGAGGTGATAGCTACTAGGAATGCCACCTTCCAGGAAAGGTGTAGTAAGGAACACGTGGCGAGGGGCTCGAACGGGGGCATCGCGAGGCGTGAGAGCACAAGGTTGAGATCCCAAGGTGGAATGGGACGCTTGACGCTCGGGTACAGCTTATCTAGACCCTTAAGGAAACGGTATACCACAGGGTCGGAGAAGACTGAGTGGTTCGACTGACCCGGATGGAAAGCCGATATGGCAGCGAGGTGGACCCGGATAGTAGAGGTAGAAAGGCCCTGATTTCTGAGGCCTAACAGGTAGTCCAATATGCGTGGGATAATAGCCTCACTTGGAACGATGTCATGTTGTGTGCACCAGGCAGAGAAACGGGTCCACTTGGCGGTATAGGTACTTCTGGTGGATGGTTTCCTACTACCCAGAAGGACGTTCTGTACCTCGGCTGAGCATAAGAGCTCAGGACCTCTCAGCCATGGAGTAGCCACGCTGTGAGGTGAAGGGACCGCAAGTCCTGGTGCAGGAGGCGACCGTGATCCTGAGAGATCAGGTCTGGCCACAGCGGGAGGCTGATGGGAGGGACCCTGGACAGCTGGAGGAGGGACGCATACCAGCATTGCCTGGGCCAAGCCGGGGCTATGAGGATGACGTGTGCCCTGTCCCGTCTGATCTTCAGGATCACCTTGTGGAGAAGCGGGATCGGAGGGAACGCGTAGAACAGATGCCCCGTCCAGGGTAGGAGAAAGGCATCTGTCAGGGATCCCCGGGAGCTGCCTCGAAAGGAGCAGAACTGGAGGCACTTCCTGTTCTGTCTGGAGGCGAAGAGATCGATGTGGGGAAACCCCCGCCTCAGGAAGATCGGCCGGATGACATCTGGCCGAAGGGACCACTCGTGAGTCATAAAGGATCTGCTGAGGCGGTCCGCCAGGGTGTTCTGGATTCCGGGAAGGAAGGAGGCCACCGGGTGAATAGCGTGGGCTATACAGAATTCCCACAGGAGAATCGCCTCTTGACACAGGGGGCTGGAGCGGGCCCCGCCTTGCTTGTTTATGTAATACTGGGCTGTGGTGTTGTCTGTCAGCACCGCTACACAGTGACCCCGTAATGTGTCCCGGAACGCCTGGCACGCGAGCCGGACGGCCCTCAGCTCCCTGATATTGATGTGGAGGCAGAGGTCTGACTCCGACCAGCGGCCCTGGGTCCTGAGTTCCCCTAGGTGAGCTCCCCACCCTAGCGATGAGGCGTCCGTCACTAGGGACATGGACGGGCTGGGGGGAAGGAAGGGGACCCCTTGGCACACATTGTCCTGGTCTTCCCACCAAGCCAGAGCGGATAGGGTGGCTCTGGGGATGGAGAGGAGGGCGTCCATACTGTCCCTTCTCGGTCTGTAGGCCACCGCGAGCCACGACTGCAGTGGGCGTAGCCGTAGTCTGGCGTGCTGTATGACATGAGTGCACGATGCCATGTGACCTAGCAGGCTGAGGAAGACCTTGACCGTAGTCATCGGACAGTTGCGTAGCTGTCTGATGGCCGACTGGATAGTGAGGAACCGAGGCTGGGGCAGGGATGCCCTTGCTACCGTGGAGTCTAGTAGGGCTCCCATGAACTCTATGTTCTGGGTAGGCTCCCGGGTGGACTTCTCCCTGTTGAGAAGGATTCCCAAGCGGTCGAACGTGCTGATAACGAGCCGCACGTGAGCTGACACTTGGTCCCTGGAGGTGCCTCGGATCAACCAATCGTCGAGGTACGGGTATAAGTGTACCCCGCGGCGCCGAAGGAATGCCGCTACTACCGCCATACACTTTGTGAACACCCTGGGTGCGGTGGACAGGCCGAAAGGTAGGACGGCAAACTGATAGTGTTCCCCCGCTACCAGGAAGCGGAGGTAACGTCTGTGTGAG
Organism: Sternotherus odoratus; assembly: GCA_032164245.1. Classification (NCBI taxonomy): domain Eukaryota; kingdom Metazoa; phylum Chordata; order Testudines; family Kinosternidae; genus Sternotherus; species Sternotherus odoratus. The sequence goes on along the minus strand of JAVMKO010000009.1, from coordinate 81,723,293 downwards.
GGTTTGATGCTCACGTGAAAGTAAGCGTCCTTCATATCGAGGGCAGCGAACCAGTCTCCCGGATCCAGAGAGGGAATGATAGTGCCCAAGGTGGCCATGCGGAACTTGAACCTGATCATGTAGGTGTTGAGTTCGCGCAGGTCCAGGATGGGCCGGAGGCCCCCTTTCGCCTTGGGGATCAGGAAGTAGCGGGAGTAGAACCCCTTCCCCCTGAACTCCTGCGGTACGGGCTCGATGGCTCCCAGTGCGAGGAGCGACCTCACCTCCTGTACGAGGAGTTGCTCGTGAGAGGGGTCCCTGAAGAGGGACGAGGAGGGTGGGTGGGTGGGAGGAGTGGAGGAGAGCTGGAGCGAATATCCCACCTCCACCGTGCGGAGGACCCACTGGTCTGATGTAATGGCCGACCATGCACGGCGGAAGTGGGACAGACGGTCTCCAAAGGGAGGATCCAGGTTTATGATTGGTGAACTGCCCCCGGGCGCACCATCAAAAGTTGGATTTGGGCCCCTGGGAAGGCTTAGAGCCTTGTTGTTTCCCGCCCTGCCTAGGCCCTTGCCGGCAGCGGTAAGGGCGGCTTCTCCTAAGGGAGGAGTCCTGGGGCGGGCGCGCAGGTGGGAAGAATTTCCTGCGTGGCGGGATGAAGGGACGCCTCTGTGGACCTGGGGTGTGCATGTCCAGGCCTTTGAGGGTTACCCCCCTGTCCTTGAGGGCCTGGAGACGGGCATCCGTATCCTCCGAGAAGAGGGACTGTCCCTCAAAGGGGAGGTCCTGGATTTTAAATTGCATGGCCGGGGCTAGGTTGGATGACGAGAGCCATGCTGCCCGGCGGAGGGCTATGCCCGAGGCCATTGTTCGGGCCGCAGAGTCGGCCGAGTCCAGGGCCGCTTGCAGGGCATGACGAGAGATGTCCCTGCTTTGGAGCAATAGGGCCCTGAACTCCTGTTTGCCCTCCTGCGGGAGAGCAGTCTCAAATTTAGTAAGGGCCTCCACCGTGTCGAAATGGTGCCTACTCAGGAGTGCCTGATGGTTGGCGACTCTAAGTTGTAGGCCCCCGGAGGAATAAACTTTCCTGCCGAAGTGGTCCAACCTTTTGGCCTCTTTGGCCTTGGGGACCTGCGCCTCCTGCCCGTGGCGCTCCTTGTTATTAACAGAGTCCACCACCAGGGAGGAGGGCGTGGGGTGAACATACAAGTATTCATATCCCTTGGCTGGGACAAAATAACGCTTCTCCACCCCACGAGCAGTGGGGGAGATAGAGGCGGGGGTCTTCCAAATTACCGCCGTGTGGAGTTTAATAGTATTAATGAACGGCACTGCCACCCGTGCCGGAGTGCCCTTAGTTAACATGGTGGTGACCGGGTCGTCCACCACTGGGACCTCTTCCAAAGGCAGGTTCATGTTTTTAGCAACTGCCTGGAGGAGATGTTGGTAACTGGAGAGGTCCAAGGCGGGCGGGCTAGTTGATGAAGTGCCCACCACTGCCTCTACCCCTACGGGGGAGGCGTAGGGACCCGGCTCCATAGGGCTACGTACCGTGGAGGGCTGGACTGCCGATGATGGTCCTGCCAGCACGTCCACTGGACCCTCTGAGCTCACCGGGAACCCGGGTTCAGACTGGGTTTCCCGGGGCCGATCGTACCCCCATGCCGCCCACTCTGACCAGGCAGGGTTCTGGGTGACTTGGACTGGTCCCGCCGAGCGAGGGGCCCGCGTGCCGGCGGACTCTCGACGCTCCCGGTGCCGTGGGCTTCTCGACCGGTGCCGGGCGGTAAGGTGCCCATCCGAGGAGTCGTGGCTACCCGAACGGTGCCGCCTCGGGAAGTCTCGGTGCCGAGACGATGATCGGTACCGGGGGGACCTTCGGCGCCGCGACGGGGTCCGGTGCCGCTCTCTACACTCCTGGTGCCGTGGGCTTCTCGACCGGTACCGGGCGGTATGGTGCCCATCCGAGGAATCGTGGTTACCTGAATGGTGCCGCCTCGGGGAGTCTCGGTGCCGAGACGATGATCGGTACCGGGAGGACCTTCGGCGCCGCGACGGGGTCCGGTGCTGCTCTCTACACTCCCGGTGCCGTGGGCTTCTCGACCGGTACCGGGCGGTATGGTGCCCATCCGAGGAATCGTGGCTACCTGAACGGTGCCGCCTCGGGGAGTCTCGGTGCCGAGACGATGATCGGTACCGGGAGGACCTTCGGCGCCGCGACGGGGTTCGGTGCCGAGACGACGAGCAGTGCCTGGACGCGGAGCGGCTTGTGGAGCGACGTCTCGGACGGTCTCGGCGCCAGCTGAGGGACCGGTGCCGGGAGTGCGACCGGTGCCGAGAGTACGACCGGCCCTTACCAGGGTGCCGGGACTCTGATCGGCGGCCAGAGCGCGAGTGGCGCGAACGGCCAGGAGGAGACCTTGAGCAGGGTCTCAACTCCTTGCAGCGCCGAGACTGCGACCGGAGCCGGGCGGGTGACCGTTGCCGGGAGTCTGGTCGGCGCTGCGAGATCGAGCGGTGTCCATGCCCTGCCGGGCTCCGACACGCGATCTCTGCCTCGGTCATGGGCGGCCTGCCCGTCGACCGGACTTGTTGCTGCGGGGCGTCCCCGGCAAGCAACCCTCTCGCAGCAGTACACGCCTCCATCATGGAGGGAAGCTGCTGCGGAGTTGGCACCCCAAGTGGCAAGACCACTGGCACCGGACTCGACGGGGCCTCCTGCGGCGCCGGAGTCAGCGGTGCGGGTGCTGGCGGCTCTTCCTCAGGTCGGCTCCCCGGAGAAGGCTGAGGTCGCGGCACTGGTACCGACGGCTGGACGCGGTCCGGAGCAGGGCGAAGTTGAGCGCTCCTCTTCCGCTTGGTGCTGGGGGAGCGCGACCGGTGCCGAGGCTTGGCTCTCGGCGGTTTGGGTGCGGGGTCCGGTGCCGCACTGGAGTCCGGGGCCGCCTCCATCAGGACGTGCCGCAAGCGGGATTCCCTGTCTTTGCGGGTCCTGGGCTGAAGGTACTGCAGATCTAGGAAGAAACTGCCAAGTGCACTTACCAGGCACTTGAGAGGCACTTAGAGTGTGGGTCTCCCACAGGCGTAGGCTTCCCACACTCTGAGTGCTTGAATACCGGAGCCTTGAAGACAGAGGCTCCGGCAGCAGGGAAAAACCCCTGCACTGACTCTTTACACTACAAAGACTATGTAAACTAACTAACAACAACTGCTAACAACGAACAATTAAGAGAACAATCGACTAGCTAGGAGATAAGGAGAACGCTGAAAAGCAGAACTCCTCTTCCGACTACCAGCTCGAGCGGTAAAGAAGGAACTGAGGGCCAGACTGTGTCGCAGGGGTACTTATAGAGTGCCTCAGTGGCGCCACTCCAGGGGGCTCCCTGCTCACCCAGTCTGCAGCTAGGGGAAAATCTACCCGGCAACCAGGCCCGCAGCGCGTGCCTAACCTATAGTGGAATGCATGTGAGCAATCACTCGAAGAAGAATATCTAGTTACAGTCCAGCAGAATGGGCCAAACGCTCAGGCTGTCTAAATACGTACAACTCCAATGAGCTCAATGTCTTGCTCTTCTTTCCAGCTGCCTTAGTAGCCACATGGAATAATTATACAAGATGCAAATGAAAAAGAAAATGCAAGAGCTGCTCAAAAAAAATTACATTTAAGAAAACCTAACAATGTCATTATAAATTTAGTCTTAATAATTGTATCTAGGTTCAGGAGTATTGATTATACATACACGATCTCACTCACTGAGGGCAAAAGGCCTGGTCCGAAGCCCTCTGCAGTCAGTGGAAAAACTCTCATTGACTTCAATAGAATTCGGATCAGGCTCTAACTCCTGAAGTCTTTATACAGTATGTACACGGGCAAAATTCCCAGTGAAGTCGATGGAGGTGCTGACTGAGCAAGGATTGCAGGATATTGTCCTACAGCATGTGCACTACTCAGTGGGGTTGTGCAAACCATTCAGGGCCGGCGAAAGGGGGGTACTATGGGTACAGCTGTATCGGGCCCCGGACTTTAGGGGACCCCCGGTACACAGCTGTACCCGTTGTCATCCCCCCCTTGTCGCCGGCCCTGGAGAGCGGGGAAGGGGCGGGGAGGCGGCGCGGCTCTCCTCCGGATGAGCGCGCCTGGCCCCGGCAGGAGCAGTGAGCCCAGCCGGCGGCAGCGGCGCAGTCCGGGGGAGAAAGGACGGTGGGGAGGGGGAGAGCAGCAAGGGCGGCTCACGCCGCTCCCAGGCTCGCGCTGCCGCCAGCCGCTGTCAGCTGGGGGGGGGGAGGGGAGCGCCCGCTGGGCTGGGGGGGAGGGGCGGCTGGGCTGGGGCCCCCCAGCCGCTGTCGGCTGGGCTGGGGGGGGGCAGCTGGGCTGGGGGGCCCCCAAACTATCAGAGTAGGGGCCCCCCAAATTTCTGTCGCCGGCCCTGAAACCATTCATTATGGAACCTGATATAGGGTGAAGTTCTGGTGACTTGGGAGGAAAAATCCTGCAAGGCGAAGGCTTGGCTCAATTTTTATTCAGTCCTCTCGCTGGCTCAGCTCTTATTTCTTACTCCATTTCAAACTCAGGATGTGACCCAGTTTTGTACAAATCCTTCAGGGGCTGGGACCCTTTCACTGTGAGTGAAGGAGGAGCCCCTTTTGGCTGTACCCTTGAGACACTCATTTTTAGGACCAGCAATTAGTGGTTTCCTTTTGGTTTGCAAAACTTTGTGCCAAAAGTCATGTGGTACAAGTCACATGGTAGGTCTTCTGTGACCCTGACTGGCTGAACCTGCAGTTCAGGAGATGCAAACCCACATAAAACCTACAAAAGTTTTCTGCAATCCCTATAAACTGAAACCACTGTATTATCACCCTGCTGCTACAACAGGGCTACAAATAGCATTTTTGTTAGCTTTGTGCAACCCACACACACTGCTTGGAAGCATACGCTTGACTGATCCTTGACTCCATGAGAGTCATGCACGCATATCTGAAGGCAGAATTGAAGTCTTTGACCATCTAACCTCAGACATAAAGTACACTACAGTGATAAGTAAGAGCCCAGAAAATCCCATTGAAGCCTACAAGATTTGCAGATTCTGATCCCCTTGCAGAGTTAAGTGCTTATTTTACCTTATGCACTAGACAGTTTAATGGTAGCACCTAATACATGAATAGCTCAAGTACAAATCTCCTTAAATTATGAACATCTCTAAAGCTTAAAGCCATTTTTGAACTTAACATAACTGAATTACTCCCCTATTATCTGCTATAATGAATGCAAATTGTTCAGCTTCTAAGTAAATGTAACACAACACCCTGTTTCCTGTTTTCTATGAAATTTCTCTTCCCTCCTTTCTTCATCTACATTGCTAATCATTGTAAACTTGCATCTTCTCTGCTAAGGAAGGAAGGAAGCTGGCCACATCTGGAGTGGTTAGAGTGAAAGGTATTCAGTAGCTTAAGAGACACAGAATATAACTTTATTGATAACTGAGCATTAAACCTTCTTCTTTCATTTGCCAAAAGGTTCTGAAGTGATTTGGAATGATTCATTGAAATATGTTCACTATTGAATTGCTACTGATTGCTTGATTGTTATTTGTAAAGACACAAAGAGACAGTAGACTAATAACTTCTCGACTTATTGCCATTTCACATGGTATTATACATGTTTATAATATATAAGGACCTGATCCCAAGTCCATGGATATTGGAAAGAATCCCAAATAAATCAATGGGCTTTGGATCAGGCCCAGAATGCATCTCTTTATTAGACGTGGTAGTTGAGTCAGATACTTCTGTTAGTCTTTCATAGCTCATTGTAATGAGTAAGGAAATGTATAATTACATGTAGCAAAAATGACAAAGGTGTAAAGGGGAAAGAGATGAAAGGAAACTCCCCACCCACATGTGGCTTCCTTATGTGGCACCCATTTAAAATAAGTTTCTTTATCTAGTTAGGTTACTACACTACAGAGATCACAATGCAATTGTTGGAACATGCTACCAGATGGCAAAGTCAGGCAAAATTTCACATAATGTGTCTCCATAACCCGCCTTTTCCATTCTAAAAGACCTTTTCACTAGGGGACAAATGTCAGGCTTGACTCACTCTTTGTGAAACACAGCACAGAGAAGGAACACTCTATTTTGAGAATCGCCACCTACCACAAGGGACTTGAAAGATGTGAACGCTTTCAAAACATCTTCATGATCCGGATGTGCCTCCTAGCGAAGGGAGAAACCTTTGTTAGTTATGAATAGCAACAGCATCTGGAAATGCAGATTTCCCCCATTACTGCCATGGTTTCAAACCCATGGAAATTCTCTATGACCAGATGGAGCTGGGGTGCAACCGTTCAGCCCAGGGGGGACGCAGCATGGTCCTGGAGAATTGCGCATCCCAGTGGGGTGAAGGACACCCCCCAAGTTCTATCCTTCACTCTTCTAGTGCCTTCGTCATCCTAATGTGGTTTAAACAAAACTGTTCAACAAAAGAAACAGGATCAAGGATCGATACCATTTCAGCTCAACCAAAAGTTGTTTTTTAAGAAAACTACAGCCCAGTGCTAAATGGTATAGGGCAAAGTTCTGCTCTCTTGTCCACAAAGCAGCTCTGGACTCTCGTATGAAATATTCCACCGCTCTGCTGCCATGTACGGACTTCCCATTAACGTGAGCTCTGCACTTCCGCAGAGATCAGAGTAGGACACTGCCCTTAGTCTCTGCCTCCATCACTGTATGCATATGACCGTTCTGAGACTGAACAGACACATACAACTCCCATCAACCTCAACTGGAGTATTTCACACAAATCTGTGGGCAGAATTTTGCCTATACATTATACGCTCTTTATAACCCAAATGCAGAGCCCAGTCACTGGAGGTAGTAGCTGGGCCAGTCATGGGCAGATGGGCCAAGGATAGTGCTGAATTTGTAACGAATGAGGTGCTGGGACTCAACCAAATAGATGCCGGTGGGAGCTGAAGCAAAATTGTTTTACTTTCATAACTGATGCAGCAAGCCCAGAGGCTCAGCCCTGACAAGCCCCAGCACAAATTAAGCTCACAACACACAGCCACTCCCACTTCTGTCACACTTGCTTATCCACTTGCTTTATACATTCATACAAGGTGCAGCCCCTATAAACCCACTCACCATGTTCACAATCTAGAAGCCAACATAAAGAGGCGACCTGTGTCTGACCAGCCCTCCAGCTCCTCTCTCACCTTGGTTAGGGTGTTGGCCACAAGAGCTGTGGGCATGCAGCCAGAGGAGCATGGGCAGTCGTCAGTGAGTTAAGGGAGTTTCTCTTTTCCCTGTTCCCTCTCTAGCCTGGGCCCTATACTAGAAACATTAGCCGTTGCTGATGTGCATGGCTGGGATGGTGCTGGAAGGAGTGTAACTGCAAAGTACAGACCAGACCAAGCTCTGTTTATCCCAGCTCTAGAAAACACAGTTGAGCTTTCCCTGGAGCAGATGTAACATCAGCAGCAGCAGGCAGGCTGGAATGTGGGACCTCTGAAGTTTAGTGCATGAGCCTCAACTGCATGATCTACAAGCCATATGCCACTTAGCTAAGACTGTAGTAGACCCCCCAGAGCCAGCACCCTGTACCCTCTCCTTCACCCCAACACTCTGCTCCATCCCAGAGCCCCCGCCTGCACCAAACTCCCTCCCAGAGCTTTCATCCCTCACATCCTCCTGCACCCCAACCCCCTGCCCCAACCCTGAGCCCCCTCCCACACTGCGAACCCCTCGTCCCCAGCCCAGAGCCCGCACCCCCTCCCGAACCCCAACCTCCTGCCCCAGCCTGGTGAATGTGATTGAGGGTGGGGGAGAGTGAGCGACAGAGGGCGGGGGATGGAGTGAGTGGGGCGGGGCTTTGGGGAAGGAGAGGGATAGATCCTGGGTTGCTCTTAAATTCAAAAAGTGATCTTTGGCACTGGGTTACACAGACATAGCTGGCCTGGGCAGAAGCAGGATCAGCAACCAGACGGATTATCTGTACTAGGGCTTTCCATGGACTTATCACAGTGGCTCACCTGAACCAAGGCTAACAATGGTAGGACATTTTTAGGACATTTCTCTGCTGTGAACAAGCCTTTCGTTGCCCATCCAGAGCTGAGCTGTATTTTGGATAAAAAGTCTGGATAAAATGTGTCCTTTGGGACTGAATCCTATCCCGGTGCTATAACCAGGCGACCAGATCTCCCCCTCACCCCTCTGCTGTTGCCAGCATTTGATAGATTTTGCTAGGGCCAAATTTCCAAATAAGCCAGCGACATGGGGGCTTGTGGGGAATTGCAGCAGCTTTCCAACATTATAAATGTCTTATTTAGTGAGCCTCAAAACCGAGCCTATTTTGGCCATTTCTCAGAGCCCTGCCCTGGTGCCAGGACCCTCTGCTACCTCCTGCATTCAGCACCACAGCCTAACACCTGAGCCTCACCAGACCCTTCTCCAGAAATCCCCACTCCCAACAGATGGGTGAGCAGCCTCTCCCATCCATCTGGTGCCATCAGGTCTGCTTGTGCCTCAACAGTTTTCCCAGGGCAGCTCCTCCTTGCCTGCACTAGCCCCATTTCCACTATTCCTTTGCCCCTCCCTGGTTGTATCCCCTCCTTCCTCATTGCCCTCTCCCCACTGCGTGCGCCCGCTGCCTGCAGGGTTCTTGCTTGCCACTGGCAGGGTCTGATCATCCATACACCAGTGCCTGAGCAGAGCAGCTCCCACACTGTTATGAGCGCACTTGTGCTGGGAGAAGCCCGGAGCACAAGCAGAGCAGCCTTTGGTTGCTACACTGGGAGCAGTGGCCTCTCGTGGCTGCAGGCAAGAACTGCAAACAAAACATCTGTTTTGGTTCAGCTCCTCAGCATGGCGTCGCAGGACAGAGGCCAAAATCTGTCCTGCTCAAAATGAGACTGCTGGCCAATCTGCTGCCCTGACCTCTTCACCTCCTATCTCGTTAGCCTATGCATCCAGTACTTTCATAGCCCTCACTGCCCCGGTGCCCAAGAGCCCTTTGCCCTCCTATATCTCCCTCCTGCTGCTGCAATGTCCAGGGGGCAGGTCACAGAAAAGGTGCTGGGGGGGCTGAGAACTTGTAGCTTTGAGGAGGGGGAACTGATGCACTAAGTCTCTACATGGGCCACAGCACAGTGGCTGTGACTCAGTTTGGCCCCGCCCTTACTGCTCAGTAGACCCATGGTAGAGTAGAGCACGTTGAACCTGATTAAGCATTATGAGTAGACTCAGCTATAAGGCCTGAGTGTAAGAATGGCCCAGCGGTTAGGGTGCTAATCTCGGATTTGGAAGACCAAAGTTTACTTCCTTGTTCTGCCACAAACTTCCTGTGTGACCTCGGGCCAGAAGAACGGGGATAATTCCTCCATCCCAGAAGAACGGGGATAATTCCTCCATCCCAGAAGAACGGGGATAATTCCTCCATCCCAGAAGAACGGGGATAATTCCTCCATCCCAGAAGAACAGGGATAATTCCTCCATCCCAGAAGAACTGGGATAATGGCACTGTCCTACCTCACAGGAGCGTGTGAGTAGAAATGTGTTGAAGAATGTGGGGTGCTCAGTTACTACAGCAGTGGGACCCCCCTCAATACGCAGACAGAAGGACCCCAGGTACAAGCAATTCTCAGTGCAGTGTTTTTGGCAGCGCCCATGATCTGCCCGGCAAATGCTATGTTCCATTTACCTCCATGTGTCGCTCCAGTTCTTGGAGAAGGGTGACGTACTTATCCAGTCTCATGAAGGGTTTGCTGAGGCTTGTTGTTAAGATCAAAATCCCAGGGTTCGACGCGCCCTGGTTCTCCATAAACTTCTCCAGTTCATCGCTATAAACAGAGACAAGGAAAGTTCACCAGCCTCCAAGGGGCATGTTTTACTGACGCCTTCACTGTCCAAATAACGGTGGCCCAGTTCTGAGCTACACTCCATTGCAAAAGAAATCCAGCTTCTTCTACGTTTTCCAGCTGATGCAAACAGTGGGCCAGGCTGGGGTTCTGGTAGATCAAGGCCACTGCGCTCTATGGAGAGCTTTGGGGGCGAGGGATCATGTGCTGGAAAACCCTGGTGCTCTGCACACGTGCATGCTTTGCAACCACCCTGGGTAGGTGCAACCACCTCCCCGCACTAGTACAGTGGTCAGCTTTGCAGGGGTAGCAAACCAAGTTCCTTGAGGGTGACTTGAGTCCCAGGAACACTAGGAAGAAGCTCCCTCCCACTGCAGCTGGCCCCCACATGGGGTCCCCAGTGAGAGATGGCTCCTAGCACCCTTCTCTCACCCCTGCATACTCGGGCCAGGACCCAGACACAACACAGGACCAACGTACAGTTCCGGAGAATACATTTGTAATGACAACTGTATTTGTTAGATGGCAAGTAGGGACTGTTGTTACAAGCTGCTGTAGCGTAGGCATGCCAAGTACTGCCATGATTCTTCCTACCACCACCAAGCCTCTCTCCTGTGGTGTGAGGCATGGGCACCCTGGATCCACTTGCTGCCAGGTGCCTGAACAACCCACTGGGAGCATTGTTCCCTCTAAGCTGTGCGCATGTGCATGCACACGCAGATCCTAAACCCCATGTACAAGGCAGAACACCGTGTGCACAAAAATTTGCACAGAAGCAAAAACATTTGCACAGAAGACATTTTTTGCGCACACGGCCTGTCAAAAATTAGAGGGAACATTGACTGGGAGCAGTAATTAGGGTTTCCTTTCTATACAACACAATTGATATAGATCACTATGTTACCAGTGACCACTGCTGGAAGATTGTGTCCACAATTCAAGAACAATGTTGCTAAATTGGAGAGGGTTCAGAGAAGAGCAAAAGAATGATTGTAGAATTAGAAAGCACACCTTACAGGGACGGACTCAAAGTGCTCCATCTATTTAGCTGAACAAAGAGAGGTTGAGGGGAGACTTAATTACAGTCTCCAAGTACCTCTGTGGGAAACAAATACTTAAAAATGGCCTCTTCAATCAAGCAGAGAAAGAGCTAACACAATCCCGTGGACACAATCCAATCTAATACAATCCAAGGTCTAACACAATCCAATGGCTGGAAGTTGAAGCTAGAAAAATTCAGACTGAAAATAATGGTTAATTACCAGTGAGGTTAATTAACCATTGGAAGCTGTTCCAAGGGTCCTGGTGGATTCTCCATCACTGGCCATTTTAAAATCATGATTGGATGGTTTTCTAAAAGCTCTGCTCTAGGAATTATTTTGGGGAAGTTCTATGATCTGTGTTGTACAGAAGATCAGACTGGATGATGACAATGGTCTGTTTTGGCTTTGGAACCTACAAACATGCTCCACTTTGGCTCATAACACTTTGGAGAGCACATTTTGTGTGTATCAGAACAGACCAGTTAGATGCTCATTTTAGACATTGTCTGGCTAATGTACTGAATGAAGGAGTCACTTACAATAGCCAGGACTGTAATTAGGTTAAATTACAATCAGATGTGTTCCAAGAGAGACATTTTAAAAATGCAAGAACTCAGCCCCTTGGCTGAGGTCACTGCTTTCACAGATGTGTGCAGGAGAGCTAAGCAAGCCCTGGGGGGAACGGAGCTATAGCCTGTCAGCTCAGAGGACTCTCTCAGCTCTCGGTCTACAGCATAAAGCTAAGGCACTTGCAGGTGTCTACCCAGGAGTCACACCTTGAATGAGAATGTTGCCGTGATTAGTGCAATATCATACAGAAGAACTGTGTGGCCTTTTTGTGGTTTGCTGAGCAAACCTCCGTTTCAAGCCTCTTCATGCCGTATTTAGAGCCTGGTCCTGAGAGGTGTGGAGCACCCTCAAGTAAGTGAATGCAAGTTGAAGGTGTTTGAACCTCACAGGATCAGTCCCCTGATATCAGCATGATAGTGTCATGTGGGATGCTTCTGTGTCCTGGCAGGGAAGCACAGGTTGATCTGCTTGGGGGCAGGTTCCTCTGAACACCACACAGAGTCTTTGGAAAGATTCTGTGCAATCATGTGACCTTTGGATCCCGCTGTCGAGATCCCAGGCAAAGGCCCTGGCTGTACTTGCCATTGTTAAAAAAACGGATGGTTTGTTCGTTCAACACGAGCTATTCCTGACCTGTGTTGGGTTAGCACGTTAACAGCGGAAGGGTGGTTAGCGCAATACGTGAGGTACAGAGATCGGAACTGTGGCATCAGGTTCATAAAACAGCCTCCCACTTTCTGCTGGTTCTCAGGAAGCCTGCAAATATAAGCAGCAACATCTTCAGGGCATGTCACTGAAACAAGGTCCTCAGACATGACAAAGCATCAGTGAAATGGAAACACTGTATTTCATAACCAGCTCTCAGTGCTAGCTGTGGTAGAAATTCAGCTATGTACAGCAGTGGTTCTCAACCAGGGGTACACGCACTGTGAGGTCTTCCAGGGGGTACCTCACTTCATCTAGATATTGCCCCTAGTTTTACAACAGGCTACATAAAAAGCACTGGCAAAGTCAGTACAAACTAAAATTTCATATAGACAATGGCTTGTTTATATTGCTCTATATATTATACACTGAAATGTAAGTATAATATTTGTAGTTCAATTGGTTTATTTTATAATATGGTAAAAATGAGAAAGTCAGCAATTTTTCAGTAACAGTGTGGCTGTGACACTTTTGTATTTTTATGTCTGATTTTGTAAGCAAATGTTTTTTTAAGTGAGGTGAAATTTAAACTTAAGGGAGCCCAGAATATGAAATGATTCTGCTCTTTTTCCCAGCTTCTCCCAACCCCTACCCATTAGTCAGCTTTCTTTTTCTCTTTTCAGCCATCCCCAGTAAGAGGGATAAGACAGAACTATCCATTTCTCCCAGTTCTAGCCCCGGCACCACTCTGGTCACGCGGACAGCTGAGGATGGTATATTCACTTGGGATGAAAGGAAAAGATTTAGGTTGATACTGTTCAAAAAGGCTTATGAGAGTTAGACACCCAGTTCCTCCTGACTTCCAATGGGACTGGGCATCAGTGTCCTAAAGGCAAATGCCAGTCTTAACTTTCTGTTCGAAGCAGGGCAGTTCAGAAGACACTGCAGAGGTACATGTCACTGTTTCCCTTCGCTTATCCTCTAAACACTGATGGCAGCCTTCTCTAGCTCCTCCTATTTTCTTCTGTATTAAAACAAATGTGCAGACAGTAGCTAGGAGCAAGGTTCATAAATGGGCCTTTGTATTATTTTTAATCACAGGTTAGCAACTCTTCACCCTTAATTGCAATGGCAGGTGCTTACTTTGCACATTCTTCCAAGGCTTGATTCAGTGTTTGCTGAAACGAACATATTTCCTCAACATTTCCCAGTAAAGATGCAATATCCACCACACTTAGCCTGAAAGAATTAAAATGGTTCAAAACAAATATCTTATTTTAAAAAAAAAACATCCGAGAACATCTCCAAATAACCCGATTCAAAATATGGAAGATTTAAAGTATTTGTTCCAACAGAAACATGAATTAATATAATGAAATACAAAACCAGAGTTCATGATACACAAATACTACCTCATTGAAGATGTTTGCTATCGAGGATTAACTGAATTGTATTTTAATCGTGTAACTGTCTCATGTTTAATTGTCCTCGTTGATACAGACAGGATTTCCTCTGCAGACAGAGAAGGAGCATGTAGACACAGAGATACGGGAAGAATAGTATTCATAGGCAAGCCAACCCTGACTCATGTTGCAAGATCGGAGCTTTAGATTGTAACCTCTTCCAGGGACAGACTTTGTACAGCACCGAGCAGCTAGGAGCTATTGCATACAAATTACAATGACAATCTCTGTGCTCCCTGCACTTCCTGCTAGTCTTCCCATCATCATCTCAGCATCCTGGGTCATTTCAGCCTGACTCCCCCTTTGGGTTCTTTACAGAGCTCTGTGATAAATCAGACTTCTAAATACGATGGTTACAGCAAGACGAGAAAATCACATCACCTCATGTTGTGCCCCTGGATCCCATGATAAGAACTGTGACTAAGAAGGCCAACATGCATCCTGTGTGGGGAGAAAGGCTGGGATCTTGAGACCTGTCGATTGCTGAATTTATCCACCCAAATATTTCTAAAGGTTTGAGGGGATCTGGACACCATGTGACTTAAAAACCAAAAACTTTGTTCCCATAGAAAATATGAAGGGCTTGAGAGTCTGCCCTCAGATCGCTCCAAACTGGAACAAGGCTACGTGTCTGACCTCTGCGCTTGTAACCTACTGGAGTTCTACATCCTCCTCACATTATGCAGCACCAGAACCCAGAAAAACCACTAGAGGGGGTGGCTAGCTCCACTAGATGGAATTATCCAAGCATGCATGTTGTGCCTATCTATGCCACTGCCTAGGACAGAGGACTATAAAGCCAGTGCAGTAGGCGTAAGAGACAGGTTACTGAATGGGAATAATGCACATTGAGCCTATTGATGTGTAGGCAACAGAGAGATATCCACCTGCCATTCTTTGGACAAATGAAAGACAAAGGTTTGATAAAATCCTAATTTTGTGATTGGATGTAGATGGAATCCGAAATTCACATCAGCTTTTCTCATTATAGTGACGTAAAACATTTTGGACTAGGTCTTATTTCTGTGCTTGGACCCTGACAATGACCCTCAGTTGTCCAAAGATCACTTTGGCTATCAATAACTACAGGATGATGTGTAGAGAACAAGAAAACACTTCAAGCAGATACATTTACAGAGGGTGGGGCAATGCTTACTAGTTAGCAGTTCAGAATAAACAAGAGCCAGACTAGCCATAGTTAATGCAATTCCTAGATAATAGCCTGGTCTAAATAACGTCCACTGAAGAAATGACTAGAAGGTCCCATTTGAAGCGGAGCAGCCAAAATAAGGCACATTGGAGGGGAATACTCATGAGAGAACAACTCCATGTATGAGCCTGTAGTGATCATGTCTATCAAAATTGCATATTTAATAATCCATCACACAATCAGATATCTACGCAAAAATACAGGGAAAGGAAGAGTCGGAAGCTATCACAAGCTTTGTTTTCCTGATCACAGAGACAGTCTGAGGTTTTGCATGAGTACCTTTAAAGAGAAGAAATGGTCCCTAAATATTCAAAAGTGAAAAGGCTTTAAAGTGTGCTGTCATCACAGACAGAGTTGGGTCTTACTTGTCATAGGATTGGAGGGGTCTCAAGTAAGTTCCCAGAAGTGATTGTAGTTCCTTAGCATAGTCACGTTCTGTTTCCAGAATACTTTGCAGTACCTAGAGTGAGAGACAGAACAAAGAGAAGATCTCAGCACTAATGACGAGGTGCATGACTACAACATCAGCTTCCAACAACAGAGCAACCCAGAAACATATTTTAAATCCACCTCTGACTTATTAGTGCCTGAAGAACATGCTAATGCACGACAGAAACTGCAAAACAGGCATGAGGTTTCAAATTACAGATTTGATCTCCTAAGGTGCAGAGTGTCCCAGGTAAGCAGTAAAAATAAACCTTAGATTAGAAGCTGCTCCTTCTCAACTTCTCTTGTAGGCTATTGGAACATAATGTAAATACACATGCAGATTAGGTATTTGCCCCCACAAAAGGCGATTTGCATGCATAAGTGGCTATTTGGGTATGCCAGTACTGATTGGGGAAGCATGCAGGCACAGTAACCACACACAAATCACATGCAACTGGACTAGTGCTAGATCAAAACAGTTTTACTGTAAGAGTAGACAGGATGAAACCCAGTTCAGCACTGTTTCAGCCCAGACTACGGCTCAGTCATCCCTTGATGAAAGAGAGGTGAAGCTGGTTCACGCCTTGCCTGCCTACCCTGGCAGTAAATCCCTTTTCAGCACAACCCACTGCAGTCACCATTTGTCAGCCAACAGCTCTAGAGACAGATGAGGCTGTTCCTAGCCCAGGTTTTCAGCACCGGGGCAAGTGCTGTTTCAGCAGGTTTGTACAAAATATATTTTCCCAGAATGACAAATGCATTTAACCTCCGCCATCCAATCTGTATGTCCAAATGCAGACATTTTAACCCTCTCTTATGCCAAGGGGTAATGCTTATTTTACTTCTCAGTTTAATATGCCTTGCTCCATCACAAACCCGATTACCTTCTGACTTATATGAAGGTACAGAATTTACATCGGAAATAATAAAATGGAACAAAAGCAAATTATTTTTTTGAAATACCAATCTCACAATTTACTAAACTTCCATCTGTGCTCTTCTATCTGGGCTCTCTATTTTGAACACCATACTGTAGCATCTTATATGTGTAGTTTATCATCTCGATAGCCAAGCAGACATCTTGGACCAGTGCAGTCTCAATAGTTAAATTTAAACACAAACTGCCAGATCCTCAACTGGCATAAATTAAATTAACTCCAAGGACTTCAGTGAAGCTGCGACAATTTATGTCAGTTGAGGATCTGGTCCAGAGAATAAATATAATACTCTGCTTATTAAAGCATATGATCAGTGCTTTAAAACTTACCACCGAATAATAATTCTTTGTAAGTTGAGGGCTTTCGTGTCCTTTTAATGCTTTGGGAGAGAGCGGTTTATCTGAACAAAACACAACAAAAAACCCTGTAAATTATAAACCAGAATTTCCATCATCCTATCAGAAAAATCCACATCTGTATCTTGTCCAGCAGACTGCAAAAAGTCACATATTCACAGAAAAAAAGAGAAGCCCAATCGCAGAGGGTTTTAAATGAAACCTGAAGCACAGTGAATGCATGCCTGGAACTCAGAGCTGAGTAAGTCTGGACAGAAGTGTAGCACAACCATTCTATGATATTGACAAGTTTTTTCTGAAATAACAGGCAACTGTGCCACAGCTGAGGGAGGAGGGCCTTGCAACAGGGGTTTTGCTTCAGCCAATCTGCAGAATTCAGATTTCATACACTTCTAACTCTGGGGACTTGGGTTTCTGAGCTTTGTTGTGGGCCCATCTCTAATTCATGATTTATTTAAACACACTTTGCAAGTTGAGGTCCAACCCTGCAGTCCTTTGAAAGGCAAAATCCTCACTGACATTAAGGGAGTTTTGAGTGAATAAGGAACAGACCAAAGCTGAAAGGCTCAAAGTTCAATCTATAGTGCATCGATTCTATCTTTCTCTTACATCCATTTGCTAAGATGACTCACAGTAGCTCCTTGTATCCATTTGGTCTATCCCCTCCCCTTGCATCCCCTAGTCACTGTTGCACTGCTCTTTTCCCTAGGAAAAGCTAATCATGCCAACAACACACAGTGACAAATCGCTGTGGGTTCAGGAGGAAGAGAACAATACTTCTGCCTTAAGCTGCTCTTAACTTTAAGGGCCTATGAAATCACATTATGACTGCGAATCATGATAATTGCCAGAAGGCATTTCCATTTCGGGCGTTGTTTTCTCTGCCTAGAGAAGAACGGGTTTGATGGTATGCTCTGCTCCTCCCCCTGTACAGGTAATCAGCTCATACATGGGCTACCCACGGGCTCATTTCTGCATTCCGTGGGAGCTCGGAACATGTAGGAAGAGCTTCAGAGTTGTCAGGCAGAATACACAGTCTGGTATTGTGATCTGTGTATGTTCTAATTGCAAACTCCAAAGCACACTCATGGTCACACAGACAATAGGGGAGAAGCTGAAGTTATAAACGGAGCATATTTCAGACTGCAGCTTGTTGTATTTTCTATTTATTGCCCTTGCACCATTTCCTGTCTCCTCCACAGAGGGTCCCTGTGCATCACATAAAGCTCTCGATGACGCTTTGCTCCACACCGGTAGATATTATGGCCCAACAAACACCCTGAGGATACAGTGCGAGCGCAAATAGCATCATGAGAGTGCAGCACTGAAAAAAGGCAGAGCGACTCTATTCTGCAGCTGCAATTGAGCTGCAATGATAACGGTATCAATGAGAGTTAATATCTGTGTTCTAACATCTGCTGTCGAGTTATATAGAGACTTTAATTATAAACCTGCAACGAATTTATCTACAGCCTCTGTTAACATGGCCTAGGGGGCTCTGGTTCAGGCCCTTTCCAATGTTCCCTCTAATTTTTGACAGGCTGTGCGTGCAAAAAATTTCTTCTGTGCAAATTTTTGTGCACTCGGTGTTTCGCCACATGCGCAGGGTTTAGGATCTGTGTGCGTGTGCACACACACGCAGTTTAGAAGGAACAGTGGCTCTTTCGGAGCTTTAACTTGCTTTAGGCTCTGAGGGCTCTAAGGGACCGGGGGCATGTGTATGTATTGGCTTTTCCCCTCAGGATACCAGAGTCCATGTCTTGGCAGACGTCCCAAGTAAAGAACTCAGTGCCGTCCCCTTCTGTGCAGACTGCAACCCCATCATGAAGTCTGGCACAACGAGCAGTCCCTGCATGACACTTGACTAGAGTGTCTGTGCAGGGTCAGCCTGCAAGACGTTAGCAGAGCAGCGGGTACAGGCCCTGCCAAAAGCTGCTGGAACTAAGGGTGCTGGGGGTGCTGCACCCCTGGGCTTGAAGTGGTTTCCACCATATTCAGGGGTTGGCTCATTGGCTCTCAGCAGACGTGACTGTCTCCACTATACAAATTGTTCCAACATCCCTGGGCCTGTCCACGCTCGGCCATTGTCAGTCCTGTACAGAGGGCCAGCACAAGGTCTGCTATCCCCAAAATAGGGAAAAAATCCATGGCAACAGGGGGTGCTCACCTCTGAAATTCAGGCCACAAAGGGCCTGGTTCAGCTCCATTGAAGTCAATGGGAAGACTCCAGCTGACTTAATGAGAGTTGAATCAGGCAGAGGCCTAAATATTGATCTTAGGACCTAACTTGATGCTCACACCTTTTAAAAACTTTCCCCACTATTTAAAAATCTGCTGAAACCAGTTTCCAAACCTCAGCGCATGAGGGGGGATGGCAGCTCCCTGAAACCACCCCCACCTCCACTCAAACCTCACAAGCCAGTCTGCAGTTACCTGGCAAACAGGTAACTGCTTCCTGCTCAACAGCCCAAACCTGCCCCGTCCTCCGTATGCCTGGAGGCCCTTCACAAAACACAGCCAATCCCTTCTGCATGCCCAGCTCTGAAGGGCTCCTGGCATGAGTAAATGAACGGCGGCGCTGGGAATGGGGGGGTGTCAGGAGGCAGGGTGAGGTTACAGGTTCAGCAGCTGTGTGGATTCTCTAGTCCATCGCCACCCCCAGATATGTTGGGGGGCAGGGGCTAGAGCTGGCATAGAGGCTACTTATTACTGCTGCTCTTGCCCGGCATCCTTTACCCAGTGAATCCCTAGCATCCCATGGAGCTACTCGAGCTGGGTGCTAGAGGGAGGATTGAGGCTAACAGATTTACAGAGCAAAAGGCTGCCATGCTGCCCTTGGGTTCACTGGGATATCTGAGATTAAATCCAGTGTGGCCTCTTCCTCTGACTTTATGAAACCTTCATTTTTCTGCTTCATGTGACTGACGTTTGTTTTGTCCGTCCTCCTCCCCCCCCCCCCCCTCCCACTTTCCCTGATAGATTCATTCTTTGAAAAGCCTGCAGCAGCAAGTCTCAGAGTCTTGGTCAACTGGCTTGGGCCCACGGAGCTCACACCACCCAGCAAACCCAGCAGTATAGACAGTCCCAATCAGCTGGAGCCTGGCTCTGAGACCCAGCCAGGAACATCTACACTTCTAGTGTCAGCTCCATTGTACAAGCCTGACTCAGTTGACCCCGAGACTCGCTGCAGTGAGGGTTGCAATGGAGACAGACTCTATGACTCCACTGTAAAGTCTTGGTGTGGCTGTTATGTTTTCCTTGCACAAAGGGAAATAGTGGAAGGACTGCTCTTATGGCCATGTTTACACTGCTGCTTGTAACTTCGCATGTATCTAAGGGATGTGTTCTAGGTATCACTACTCGCACCCGTAGTGAAATCAACTCAGAGATACACTGAGGCAGTGTGGGCTAGTGGACCAGGCACTGGAATGGGAATCAGTAGCTCTATTTCCAGCTCCGCCACTGACCTGTTCGATGACTTTGGGCAAGTCACTGCCTCTGTTCCCCCCTCCCCCCCACATACTGTTTATTTACACTGTAAACTCTTCAGCGGAGGCGCTGTCTCTAACTATACCTATGTCCAGCACCTATAATATACTGATCTTGGGGAGGGCGTCTAGACCCTGCTGTAATAAACAATAATACTTTAAAAGGTAAAACTTTGTTTTCAAAAATACAACATTCGTCATCACGAAGGGGTTCCAAAAGCGTAACAGATCTAACCCGGGGAGCTCAATTTAAATGGAACGGGAACCATAAGAGCGCAGTTAACCAGGATGATGTTTGACATCATGATTGTTGCATAATTATGAAAAGTTAGATTTCTCAAAATTTACAGGAAATTCAAGGCAAAACTGAAGGGAGTTAAAATTTCATCAGGCAGGTTCTCTTCTCTTATGCTGCCCGCAGCTGAAGATGCATCTAGATAAAGCACAGTGTGTGAAATCAGCCAGAGCTACATATAAACAAAGGAACTGTTCCCTATGGCTATGTAGTTATTGCTGGCTTCCATGCTGAAATTGTGAGCATTCCTGATACTGCTCCCAGAAATGGCCGCTTCAAAAGGAAAATATGCACCAAACACATAGAAAGGTCTCAACAGAAAGCCAGCTCTGTGCTTAAAAACTGGAGAGACCCACTAGCCCCCACTTAAAACTGAAGGGAAATGCCATGGAGTCAACACAGCATGTTCTTCCCATTTCTAAAGCCATGGAAGCTACTCTGCTCCCACTCTCTGCTGAGGGGCTCTGCAGTTTCAGACAGGAGTGTTGGGTTGAGGTGGGAAGAAGCTGCAAGGTGTGCAAAGGGTGGGGCTGTCTCCTGTCCCTATTGCTGTCACTATTTCTGATACAGCACTGAGCACGCTAACAGTGCTTAACAAATAACGGCAGTTTCTGGAAGGTGTCAGGGGACAAATTGCATTATGCTGTTATTCAATGAGCCACTGAAGAGTTGCTTACCAGCGGACTTGATTTCTTTGACGTAGTTACTGGGGAACCAGCCTGTTTTTCCATTCAATGTACCTTCCCACCAGCCCCCTTCTTCAACTCTGGTAACATAAATAATGTCTCCTTTGTTCACCGAGAGCTCATCTTCATTTGTCTGCTTAAAATTGAACCTGGCCTTTACCACCAACTGATAACTACCATTTTCGACCATCTCCTAAGGAAACAAACATTAAAGAGTATTAGAAACCAATTCAAGGGGTAACCAGAATTATACTACAGTCATGAGGATACTATTCTTTGCATTTTTATAACAGCAATAATATCATCCCCTTACATAAAACCTTCCATCAGAGGATCTTAATGTCTCTTACAAGCAATAATTAACTTTCACAATAGTATGAGAGGCAGATAATTATTAGAATGCTCATTTTGCAGACAGATATGCTGAAGCTCAGAGAAATCATTTAACTTGCTCATGATCATACAGCAATCTAGTTGCAGAACTGGGAATAGAACTTAAACTCTGATTCCCAGTCCTCTGCTCTAGTCACTAGAATGTGCTCCCTCTTTCTATGATAGATCAATGGTTCTATCATAGACCATTATGCTTGATATTAGATTTTAAATCAAGAGTACCACAGGTTTCGACTGCCTCCTTAACACTCTTGAAGTTTTAGATGCTGTTCCGTGTAAATCAGTCTGGGAGCTGCTGGCAGCCGAGCTATGAGATGATAAACGTGAACATGGCCTTTCTGATGACTGATCTGTTGAAGGAAAAACAAACTGAAATGTAATCTGTGTTTTACAAAATTGTCTCTATTTCCTCACAATTAAGAGAACAAATAAATGCACAGAACTATAAAGTCTCCAAATATCTGGGCACTCAGAGCAGAGAGCGGAATGCTGTAGTGCTCATTTTGATTGGACCAATGCCATTAACCATGTAAATAAAGAGTTTAAAATGTGTTACATTTTAGCATGATAGGAGATTATGGTATGTCACCCTCTAATGACTGACAGAAAATGACAGGAAAAATAAATCCCTACAGACAACTAGTGAAGATTCTTCCTCAGTTCCAACAGACAGAGCTTACACTTTTGGAATTAAGTTCTTGGTCTCAATTCTCAATGCCATTTTCATAAGATGTGGGAGATAAGTAGGTGGCTATATTTCATGACCAGGAAGTTTACTTGTTTCTACTCTAGCCACTGAAAATTTTTGTCAGGTGATAAAAAACTGTTTGTCACCACAGACCTGAGCTACAGTTAAACCAGCGGCCTAAGTACTAGAAACTGCCTATACCACTATCAATCCCATGAACTATCCAGTCCCCTGCACAACAGAATTTTCACTTGTATGCTTCCAAGTAGAGAAATCACATTTCAATAAATTATTGCTCTCGTTAACCCTCTGCTACTGTGTCACGTTTCCATGTTATCGGAAAAATAATCAAATCATGTGAGTTTCATATGCTGTCATTTGCAAATGAAGCAAAGGAAGATGTTATCATTTCAAGAAGCTGTAAAGTATAGGAGATTTAAAGGCTTGCTGTAAGTACTTTATTCCAGACCAATGGTCCATCTAGCCAGGTATCCTGTCTTCCAACAGTGGCCAATTGCCAGGTGCCCCAGAGGGAATGAACAGAACAGGTAATCCGAGCTTCTAGCAGAGGCTAGGGACACCATCCCTGCCCCACCTGGCTAATATCTGTTGATGGACCTATCCTCCATGAACTTATCTAGTTCTTTTTTGAACCCTGTTATAGTCTTGACCTTCTCAACATCCTCTGGCAAAGAGTTCCACAGGTTGACTGTTCGTTGGGTGAAGAAATACTTCCTTTTGTTTGTTTTAAACCTGCTGCCTATTCATTTCATTTAATGACCTCTAGTTCTTGTGTTATGAGTAAATAGTATTTCCTTCCTTACTTTCTCCACACGTCATGATTTTAGAGACCTCTACTATATCCCGTTAGTCATCTCTTTTCCAAGCTGAAAAGTCCCAGTCTGATTCATTTCTCCTCATACAGAAGCCATTCCATACTCCGAATCATTTTTGTTGCTCCTTTCTGAACCTTTTCCAATTCCAATTCTGTACATCTTTTTTGAGATGGGGTGACCACATCTCAACGCAGTAGTCAAGATGTGGGTATATCATGGATTTATATAGAGGCAATATGATATTTTCTATCTTATTATCTATCCCTTTCTTAACGATTCCCAGCATTCTGTTCACTTTTTTGATGGCCATTACACATTGAGTGGATGTTTTCAGAGAACTATCCACAATGACTCCAAGATCTCTTTCTTGAGGGGTAAGAGCTAATTTAGACTCCATCATTTTATATGTATAGTTGGGATTATATTTTCCAATGTGCATTACTTTGTATTTGTCAATATTGAAAGTCATTCGCTATTTTGTTGCCCTGTCACCCAGTTTTGTAGCTCTACGCAATCTGCCTGGGAATTAGATATCTTGAATAGATTTGTATCATCTGCAAATCTTGCCACCTCACTGTTTACCCCTTTTTCCAGATCATTTAAGGCTTTGGCTACACTGGCAACTGAATGACAAAACTTTTGTTGTTCAGAGGTGTTAAAAAACCACACCCCTGCAAGACAAAAACTTGTTTTGATGCAAAGCACTGGTGTGAACAGTACTTTGTCCGCAGGAATGCTCTCCTGCCAACAAAGCTACCACTGGTCTTTGGAGGGTGGAAGTTTTTTGTTGTTGGGAGAGCTCTCATGCAGACACACCGCGGCTACACTGTGTACTTTTTAACGGCACCGTCGTGTCACTAAAAGCTGGTAGTGTAGACAAAGCTTAAGTGTGTTGCTTTATTGCAACAGGGAAGATGAACTCCAAATATCAAGCACATTCAGAAAAGGTTGTTGCAAAAGACATTGTTGAAATTAGACAATAAAGGGCCAGACCTGTCCCTTAACTCTCATTGTCATTGAGACTCCAAAAGGAACTTCAATTGGAGCTAAAGGAGCCTCATCATCTTGTAGGATTGGGAGAAGATTACTCAGTCAGGTCTCCAGGTATTTTTCTGTAATATAATCATACTACTCCTCTTTCTAGACTTGATCCAGTGAATAACCATTGAATGGGACTCAATGGCTGTCTTCAGTGGGCACTGCCTCAAGTCCATAGTTATTCAGACTGTAAGCTCTCTGGGGTAGGGACGGTCATTTTGTGCTATGTGTGTACAGCACCGGGCACAATGGGGTGCTGGGCTGTGACTGGGGCTCCTAGACACTATCACAATACAAATAATAAAATAAGTACTGTTTGTGGCATAGGTTAGCCCGATTTATGGTCCACTTATCTGTGACAATGTTCATGAATAATTCTACCTCACCTTCTGGACTGAATTCTCTTCCTCACCCTCATGTACTAGGGTTGCCTGATGCACACAACGTGAAATCTAATTCTTAGCTCCTTGAATTGTAAGGTTGGTAGCAATAACTAACAGGATGAAAACCCACTTTGCAAAGACAGGGTGTTCTTCCTCTAAAATGTACTGACATTTGATCAGACTTGCTTCAGCTGTTTTCAGTGTTCCGAGGGTGGGCAAACTGGCAGGACTGGCATGTGGCCAATTTTGGATGTTTTTCCCCATGATTTGTTTTGAAAAGACAGGAGTACAAAAACCACAAGTTTCTATTCTTGAACCTATCCAAGCCAGGAACAACAGTATCAAGGAAATTATTTGTTTACTGTAGATTTTGAAGTTTTACCTCCTTGTATCACTAGTTCTGTACATATGTAAATATCCAGGGACAAATGTAAAACTGACTCTGACAGTTTGGCAGCAATACCTATCATTTATGTTACATCAAATTGACATCCTACTTTCCGCCTGCTCCAAAATGGAGTGCTGCTGCATGTAGCTCGCCATATGTTGTCAAAATATGGTTAAACTAGCTGAGTTTTCCATTCAGAGCCTGATGATACTATTTTAGGCATATCATCGCAGCCCGATAGATTATATTATTATAGCCTGATTTTTTCCCCTAAAATGAAAGCCTAACACTTGATATGCAATGCAGAGAGCTCCTGCATTCTACCTTTACACATTATTATGGAAAATCAGAGTTATCTTCCACGACTGCATCCATGAAGTCACCACGCATGTGGGCTTCACATATATCCGCTGATCTGGGTGTGCAAACTCACTGAAGGCTAGCACAAAGTCCTCTGCATGAGGAAATGGAGTGGGTGGGGAGCATGTTCTCAGAGCAGCCACTAAGGGGAACCTCTGTTATCCACATGACAGCCAGACAGCATCAGGGCAAACTTCCTTGCACTGTTCCATTAACCTGACTCAGCCCCGAACTGGAGGGACCCCGGGGTGAGGAGGTGTTTCATCCCAGTGCTCCACTCAGTCCTGGGCCTCTCTGGTGAGACCACACGCCTGGGAGCCAATCTGTGCCATCTGTGGCAGTGGTTTCTGGGACAAGGTCTCCTGTTTCCTGGGAACTGGGCCAAGTCACCAAATGGTTTGACATTTTAGAACTATAGCTTTTTGCCTCTCTCCTTTTCCCAAAGGGTTTCTCCCTCTGAGCAATTCATTATGTCACAGGTAACAAGCTATGCTAACTTTTAACAGAAAAAGCACATGTTCAAACTCATGTTTACCATGAAACTTCCTGTAATCCCAGTTTCACTGGCCCCTTTGGTAAAGTAAGGACAGTGATTATTACACAGCAGAGCGATGCGCCAACTTTGACAACGACTGTACGAAGAAAGTCTTCTGTTACCATGTTCATGCAGGCTCGTGGGGCGACTAGCTGCATGAGCACAGATGTGTAGGGCAAGTGAGACAGCTCACCCCCAGGAAGCAGTGCTCATGAAAGCAAAAGCACTAAAATTCACAAGACAAAATAGATTTTTGCCGTTATGCAGTCTAGTGCATTCCAGACAGTTGGTATCCTCTGCCTCCACCCCAGGGATGGATACATTTCAGAGGCTCTATATGTAAATAGTTTGCAAGACAGATAATATCCTTTAGACAGAAAGGTGCTATATCAATGTAAAACTATTGTTATTAGCCCCTAGATAGAGATTGATGCTCTGGAAATACCTGACAGATATACAGCAGACAGACAAGAGATTATAATAGTCTTGAACAATCTCTCAAATGTATTAGGCAGAAAAACAAGGTTACTTACCTGTAACTGTTGTTCTTCGAGATGTGTTGCTCACATCCATTCCACTATAGGTTAGGCACGCGCTGCGGGCCTGGTTGCCGGGTAGATTTTCCCCTAGCTGCAGACTGGGTGAGCAGGGAGCCCCCTGGAGTGGCGCCACTGAGGCACTCTATAAGTACCCCTGCGACACAGTCTGGCCCTCAGTTCCTTCTTTGCCGGCTAAACCGACAGTGGGGAAGGAGGGTGGGTTTGGAATGGATGTGAGCAACACATCTCGAAGAACAACAGTTACAGGTAAGTAACCTTGTTTTCTTCTTCGAGTGATTGCTCACATGCATTCCACTATAGGTGACTGCAAGCAATACCTAGGAGGTGGGGTCGGGTTGACCCATTGCTGATCGTAAGACCGCTGACCCAAACGCCGCATCGTCCCTGGTCTGCTGGACTATGGCGTAGTGGGCGGCGAAGGTATGGACGGAGGACCAGGTAGCCGCCCTGCAGATGTCCGTAATAGGGACTCCCTCCCGGAAGGCCGCAGAGGACGCCTGCGCTCTCGTGGAGTGTGCTGTTACTCTCTCAAGCGGCTTGTCCGCGAGTTCATAACAGGTGTGAATGCACGAGGTAATCCAGGAGGAGAGCCTTTGGGCTGAAACTGGCTGGCCCTTCATCCTCTCCGCAACTGCCACGAAAAGTTGGGTTGTTTTCCTGAATTGCTTTGTTCTATCTAAATAAAAAGCAAGAGCCCTCTTAACGTCCAACGTGTGTAATTGCTGTTCCCTTCCAGAGGTGTGTGGCTTAGGATAAAAGACTGGGAGACAAATGTCTTGATTAACATGGAAGGGAGAGACCACCTTAGGCAGGAAGGCCGGGTGGGGACGTAGCTGCACCTTGTCCTTATGGAAGATAGTGTAGGGCGGCTCGGAGGTCAGTGCACGGATCTCTGACACTCTACGAGCCGAGGTGATAGCTACTAGGAATGCCACCTTCCAGGAAAGGTGTAGTAAGGAACACGTGGCGAGGGGCTCGAACGGGGGCATCGCGAGGCGTGAGAGCACAAGGTTGAGATCCCAAGGTGGAATGGGACGCTTGACGCTCGGATACAGCTTATCTAGACCCTTAAGGAAACAGTATACCACAGGGTCGGAGAAGACGGAGTGGTTCGACTGACCCGGATGGAAAGCCGATATGGCAGCAAGGTGGACCCGGATAGTAGAGGTAGAAAGGCCCTGATTTCTGAGGCCTAAGAGGTAGTCCAATATGCATGGGATAGTAGCCTCACTTGGAACGATGTCATGTTGTGTGCACCAGGCAGAGAAACGGGTCCACTTGGCGGTATAGGTACTTCTGGTGGATGGTTTCCTACTACTCAGAAGGACGTTCTGTACCTCGGCTGAGCATAAGAGCTCAGGACCTCTCAGCCATGGAGTAGCCACGCTGTGAGGTGAAGGGACCGCAAGTCCGGGTGCAGGAGGCGACCGTGATCCTGGGAGATCAGGTCTGGCCACAGCGGGAGGCTGATGGGAGGGGCCCTGGACAGCCGGAGGAGGGACGCATACCAGCATTGCCTGGGCCAGGCCGGGGCTATGAGGATGACGTGTGCCCTGTCCCGTCTGATCTTCAGGATCACCTTGTGGAGAAGCGGGATCGGAGGGAACGCGTAGAACAGGTGCCCCGTCCAGGGTAGGCGAAAGGCATCTGTCAGGGATCCCCGGGAGCTGCCTCGAAAGGAGCAGAACTGGAGGCACTTCCTGTTCTGTCTGGAGGCGAAGAGATCGATGTGGGGAAACCCCCACCTCAGGAAGATCGGCCGGATGACATCTGGCCGAAGGGACCACTCGTGCGTCATAAAGGATCAGCTGAGGTGGTCCGCCAGGGTGTTCTGGATTCCGGGAAGGAAGGAGGCCACCGGGTGAATAGCGTGGGCTATACAGAATTCCCACAGGAGAATCGCCTCTTGACACGGGGGGCTGGAGCGGGCCCCGCCTTGCTTGTTTATGTAGTACTGGGCTGTGGTGTTGTCTGTCAGCACCGCTACACAGTGACCCCGTAATGTGTCCCGGAACGCCTGGCACGCGAGCCGGACGGCCCTCAGCTCCCTGACATTGATGTGGAGGCAGAGGTCTGACTCCGACCATTGGCCCTGGGTCCTGAGTTCCCCTAGGTGAGCTCCCCACCCTAGGGACGAAGCGTCCGTCACCAGGGACATGGACGGGCTGGGGGGAAGGAAGGGGACCCCTTGGCACACATTGTCCTGGTCTTCCCACCAAGCCAGAGCGGATAGGGTGGCTCTGGGGATGGAGAGGAGGGCGTCCATACTGTCCCTTCTCGGTCTGTAGGCCACCGCGAGCCACGACTGCAGTGGGCGTAGCCGTAGTCTGGCGTGCTGTATGACATGAGTGCACGATGCCATGTGACCTAGCAGGCTGAGGAAGACCTTGACCGTAGTCATCGGACAGTTGCGTAGCTGTCTGATGGCCGACTGGATAGTGAGGAACCGAGGCTGGGGCAGGGATGCCCTTGCTACCGTGGAGTCTAGTAGGGCTCCTATGAACTCTATGTTCTGGGTAGGCTCCAGGGTGGACTTCTCCCTGTTGAGAAGGATTCCCAAGCGGTCGAACGTGCTGATAACGAGTCGCACGTGAGCTGACACTTGGTCCCTGGAGGTGCCTCGGATCAACCAATCGTCGAGGTACGGGTATAAGTGTACCCCGCGGCGCCGAAGGAATGCCGCTACTACCGCCATACACTTTGTGAACACCCTGGGTGCGGTGGACAGGCCGAAGGGTAGGACGGCAAACTGATAGTGTTCCCCCGCTACCAGGAAGCGGAGGTAACGTCTGTGTGAGGGTTTGATGCTCACATGAAAGTAAGCGTCCTTCATATCGAGGGCAGCGAACCAGTCTCCCGGATCCAGAGAGGGAATGATAGTGCCCAAGGTGGCCATGCGGAACTTGAACCTGATCATGTAGGTGTTGAGTTCGCGCAGGTCCAGGATGGGCCGGAGGCCCCCTTTCGCCTTGGGGATCAGGAAGTAGCGGGAGTAGAACCCCTTCCCCCTGAACTCCTGCGGTACGGGCTCGATGGCTCCCAGTGTGAGGAGCGACCTCACCTCCTGTACGAGGAGTTGCTCGTGAGAGGGGTCCCTGAAGAGGGACGAGGAGGGTGGGTGGGTGGGAGGAGTGGAGGAGAGCTGGAGCGAATATCCCACCTCCACCGTGCGGAGGACCCACTGGTCTGATGTAATGGCCGACCATGCAGGGCGGAAGTAGGACAGACGGTCTCCAAAGGGAGGATCCAGGTTTATGATTGGTGAACTGCCCCCGGGCGCACCATCAAAAGTTGGGTTTGGGCCCCTGGGAAGGCTTAGAGCCTTGTTGTTTCCCGCCCTGCCTAGGCCCTTGCCGGCGGTGGTAAGGGCGGCTTCTCCTGAGGGAGGAGTCCTGGGGCGGGTGCGCAGGTGGGAAGAATTTCCTGCGTGGGGGGATGAAGGAACGCCTCTGCGGACCTGGGGTGTGCATGCCCAGGCCTTTGAGGGTTACCCCCCTGTCCTTGAGGGCCTGGAGACGGGCATCCGTATCCTCCGAGAAGAGGGACTGTCCCTCAAAGGGGAGGTCCTGGATTTTAAATTGCATGGCCGGGGCTAGGTTGGATGACGAGAGCCATGCTGCCCGGCGGAGGGCTATGCCCGAGGCCATTGTTCGGGCCGCAGAGTCGGCCGAGTCCAGGGCCGCTTGCAGGGCATGACGAGATATGTCCCTGCTTTGGAGCAATAGGGCCCTGAACTCCTGTTTGCCCTCCTGCGGGAGAGCAGTCTC
The DNA here is from genome assembly GCA_032164245.1 of Sternotherus odoratus. Taxonomy (NCBI): domain Eukaryota; kingdom Metazoa; phylum Chordata; order Testudines; family Kinosternidae; genus Sternotherus; species Sternotherus odoratus. Next base: position 81,693,380 of record JAVMKO010000009.1, on the reverse strand, counting down.
AAATTTAGTAAGGGCCTCCACCGTGTCGAAATGGTGCCTACTCAGGAGTGCCTGATGGTTGGCGACTCTGAGTTGTAGGCCCCCGGAGGAATAAACTTTCCTGCCGAAGTGGTCCAACCTTTTGGCCTCTTTGGCCTTGGGGACCTGCGCCTCCTGCCCGTGGCGCTCCTTGTTATTAACAGAGTCCACCACCAGGGAGGAGGGCGTGGGGTGAACATACAAGTATTCATATCCCTTGGCTGGGACAAAATAGCGCTTCTCCACCCCACGAGCAGTGGGGGAGATAGAGGCGGGGGTCTTCCAAATTGCCGCCGTGTGGAGTCTAATAGTATTAATGAACGGCACTGCCACCCGTGCCGGAGTGCCCTTAGTTAACATGGTGGTGACCGGGTCGTCCACCACTGGGACCTCTTCCAAAGGCAGGTTCATGTTTTTAGCAACTGCCTGGAGGAGATGTTGGTAACTGGAGAGGTCCAAGGCGGGCGGGCTAGTTGATGAAGTGCCCGCCACTGCCTCTACCCCTACGGGGGAGGCGTAGGGACCCGGCTCCATAGGGCTACGTGCCGTGGAGGGCTGGACTGCCGATGATGGTCCTGCCAGCACGTCCACTGGACCCTCTGAGCTCACCGGGAACCCGGGTTCAGACTGGGTTTCCCGGGGCCGATCGTACCCCCATGCCGCCCACTCTGACCAAGCAGGGTTCTGGGTGACCTGGGCTGGTCCCGCCGAGCGAGGGGACCGCGTGCCGGCGGACTCTCGACGTTCCCGGTGCCGTGGGCTTCTCGACCGGTGCCGGGCGGTAAGGTGCCCATCCGAGGAGTCGTGGCTACCCGAACGGTGCCGCCTCGGGAAGTCTCGGTGCCGAGACGATGATCGGTACCGGGGGGACCTTCGGCGCCGCGACGGGGTCCGGTGCCGCTCTCTACACTCCCGGTGCCGTGGGCGTCTCGACCGGTACCGGGCGGTATGGTGCCCATCCGAGGAATCGTGGCTACCTGAACGGTGCCGCCTCGGGGAGTCTCGGTGCCGAGACGATGATCGGTACCGGGAGGACATTCGGCGCCGCGACGGGGTTCGGTGCCGAGACGACGAGCCGTGCCGGGACGCGGAGCGGCTTGAGGAGCGACGTCTCAGACGGTCTCGGCGCCAGCTGAGGGACCGGTGCCGGGAGTGCGACCGGTGCCGAGAGTACGACCGGCCCGTACCAGGGTGCCGGGACTCTGATCGGCGGCCAGAGCGCGAGTGGCGCGAACGGCCAGGAGGAGACCTTGAGCAGGGTCTCAACTCCTTGCGGCGCCGAGACTGCGACCGGAGCCGGGCGGGTGACCGTTGCCGGGAGTCTGGTCGGCGCCGCGAGATCGAGCGGTGTCCATGCCCTGCCGGGCTCCGACACGCGATCTCTGCCTCGGTCATGGGCGGCCTGCCCGTCGACCGGACTTGTTGCTGCGGGGCGTCCCCGGCAAGCAACCCTCTCGCAGCAGTACACGCCTCCATCGTGGAGGGAAGCTGCTGCGGAGTTGGCACCCCAAGTGGCAAGACCACTGGCACCGGACTCGACGGGGCCTCATGCGGCGCCGGAGTCAGCGGTGCGGGTGCTGGCGGCTCTTCCTCCGGTCGGCTCCCCGGAGAAGGCTGAGGTCGCGGGACTGGTACCGACGGCTGGACGCGGTCCGGAGCGGGGCGAAGTTGGGCGCTCCTCTTCCGCTTGGTGCTGGGGGAGCGCGACCGGTGCCGAGGCTTGGCTCTCGGCGGTTTGGGTGCGGGGTCCGGTGCCGCACTCGAGTCCGGGGCCGCCTCCATCAGGACGTGCCGCAAGCGGGATTCCCTGTCTTTGCGGGTCCTGGGCTGAAGGTACTGCAGATCTAGGAAGAAACTGCCAAGTGCACTTACCAGGCACTTGAGAGGCACTTAGAGTGTGGGTGTCCCACAGGCATAGGCTTCCCACACTCTGAGTGCTTGAATCCCGGAGCCTTGAAGACAGAGGCTCCGGCAGCAGGGAAAAACCCCTGCACTTGACTATTTACACTACAAAGACTATGTAAACTAACTAACAACAACTGCTAACAACGAACAATTAAGAGAACAATCGACTAGCTAGGAGATAAGGAGAACGCTGAAAAGCAGAGCTCCTCTTCCGACTACCAGCTCGAGCGGTAAAGAAGGAACTGAGGGCCAGACTGTGTCGCAGGGGTACTTATAGAGTGCCTCAGTGGCGCCACTCCAGGGGGCTCCCTGCTCACCCAGTCTGCAGCTAGGGGAAAATCTACCCGGCAACCAGGCCCGCAGCGCGTGCCTAACCTATAGTGGAATGCATGTGAGCAATCACTCGAAGAAGAACCTTCTTTCCTAAAACATCTAGTCCCTTGTTATTTATGTTTTCATAATAAATAAATAAATAGAATAAGAATAAGAATAGCTAACGCAAAAATTCAGAGTGTAACATATAGGCACTAGCTCTGTAATTACATCACTTGTTATGAAGTTTGCTGACACTACAGAACTTTTCCCAACTACATTATGTTTGGTAACATTTCTGCTACCACATCAGACTTTCTTCCTTTCCAATTCTGAGATGTACGACATATGCTGAGGCCATATGGGAACTATTTTGCTTGATGTATGTTGTGTACATCCAAAAGCACTGAAGAATTAATGGATACAAGAGACAGATTCAACTGGTTGAAAATAAGATCGCTGCAGTTCATCCTTTAGCTGAAATAAATCTTCATTTGTGATGTCATAATAATGTCAAAAGCCGACCAGTCAATATCAGAGAGGATTCAGAGTTCACGCGGGGAAAAGCACCAGAGCAGATAAAAACTGAAAACAAGAGATCCTGTTTTCATACAAATTTGCTTTGCATACCTTCCAACTGAATTGCATTTTGTACTAGATTCCCATTGGCCCACAAAAATCTTCTGAATTGGCCCTCTGAGGTCTTGCCCACTAAGGGCCTTTTAAGAAGATGTACTGAGGATGAATTGCTGTCCATGGGCTTCTCAGACAGCTGATTAACCAGCAGAAGCAGTGGATCAGCTGGAGACCTGGAGATAAGAACTGTATTTTCCTGTCTAAGAGGAGCAGCATTCAGGAAAGGGAGAACTCTTTTAAAGGGACATTGTCAGATCAACTCAGGCCCCAAATTAGGTTTTGTATAAAGGTGGTTTTATAAAACCTCAGCTCAACAAAAATGTTTCTATAGCATTTTAATTCCAATGAGAAGGTTTCTTCCTTGTATGTCAACGTCCCCCTGCAGCATTGCACTAGTGAACGATGACTGGATAGCACAACTAACTAGGCAAGAGTGGGCGTTCTGTCCCTTCCCACCCTGAGAGAAATGCACCTGAAAGGTGACAATTAAATTGGATTTTAAAATTATTTCTGTGTGAATAACCTAGCATGTAATTTGCAACATAATAAGGAAACATGAGAGGCTTTAAAGGGCTTGTCTTCACTTGAGCCGGAAGGGATCAATCTTTTGGTGATCGATTTATCGCGTCTCGTTAAAATGCGATAAATCGACCACCAGCGGCTCCCCCGTTGACTCTGGAAGTGAAGTCCAGCTCGTGAAGAGGCGCAAGCTGGAGTCGACAGGGGACCGCGCCGCCGACCGCCACCGCCGTGAGGATGGGAGGTAAGTCGGCTGTAGAGACGTCGATTTCAGCTACGTTATTAACGTAGCTGAAATTGCGTATCTACAGTCGATTTCCCCCCCTAGTGGAGACCAGCCCAAAGTATGCTATTTGTAACCTTACAGAATCCTCTGGGCCCTGATCCTGCCACTGGGCACTGGGCACAGAGATCCAGCTGTAAGATTGGGGCTGTAACTACCTTCCCGCCTCCAACCTCTTTTCAGATCTGTGAAATGCAGATCTCTGACCAAACCTACCCATTAAGGCATCCTGCTCCTCTCACTCCCACGCTCTCCAGAATAGACTGTGCCGGGAATGTAAATCTTTCAGTACAGGGTGCAGGGGCTTCTACCCAAGAAAGTAAGACTGTTTCCACACTCGTGGTAGTTAGCAGTTTGCTTTTGAACCTTCTCACTTAATATCTGATTTGACAGAAAATGAGAATGAGGAAAATTTTAGAGAACAGCTAAATACTGAGAAGGGGCAACCCAGATTTGCTTTGCCTGAATGACCTGCTCCTGCACTGACCAGAGCAGACAGGACTGTCAGTGGCACAGTGCACATCGCAGGCATCCGATTCCTTATCGGGGACACACACTTCACAGACCTAAATAAGGAAAAGCCAAGGTCATTGATACATTGGACTGAGCGTCTGGTAATTCTGTGTGTTTAGACAGTTGACAAATGTCCAATGTGGATGGTCTACTTTTTTGTTCAAACTTTAAAATGTACCATTTAAAATTCAATGTTTGCATTTGTAGAGCCTACAGCCAGAACCATGTAAAGCAGGCCTGCACAACATGCAGCCCGCACGGGCTCACTGTGTGGCCCGCGGGGAGTGAGTAGGGTGGGACAAGAGAAGCGGTGGGGTGGGGGGGAAGCGGATGGGGGTGGGGCTGTTCGACCAGCAGCTGGTTTTTTTACAGTAATATGGCCCTCGCTGCTTTCCAAGTTGTGAAGGCCCGATGTAAAGGGTCGTAGTGTAACAAGATTCTAACCTCCAAAATGCATATTTCAGGTAGCACATTTCAATCCTAAATCACTATAAATGCAAATGTTAATCCCACTGTACCACGCGCTCCAGGTGGGCAGTCCTGTCTGCCAAACCTTTGAAAATAATTAGAAATCATGAGTTACTAAAAATAGCAGACCATACTTAAAGGTAGGATTTACAAAAAAAAGAGATAAAAGTTTCCATACCTTCAGTAGCTTTGTTTACAGCTGTTAAGGTACTCAGCACCTTGCAGAAATTTTCTCCAGCATACAGATCGTGTGCATCAAAGAGCTGTAAAAAAGGAACTATGTCAGATTAACACGTAACATTTTATAATCTCAGTCTTACTGGCCCACTCTGGTAAGCAACAACAGTGATTATTAAATGGTCAAAAACCCTTAAGTATCTTTGCAGCATTTCAAATATAGGAAGAGGTTTTGGAGTTGATTTGTTCGGCTTCCTTTTAGCTTAGTGGGGCTAAACTGGCAACAGATGTCGAAAAAAGGTGCATGTACCCATTCAGAGCAGGATGCTATAGACATGAAAGGAAGAACTGTGTGGCATTTGCAAATGAGGGTTAGATCTTGCTCTCCTTGAAATCACTTGCTTGGAGGGAAGGAATGATTTCACTGCCATTTTAGTTCTCTAAGCTAATGGGCCGGAGAGTGTAAATACTTTAACAGTGACTGGGCCAAACACGGGATATTCTGGATTTACAACGTGGCATGCAGTACACATTTACAGTTATCCCAGGCAGCAGGCACTCACTATCCAGTATGAGAGACATTCCATTCAGAAGGATTCGTTGCACCAGTTAGCAGGTGGCAAAAATATATAGTCATGGGAAGGGTTTTATTTTCATGGCAGTGATCTGTTGGGTTCAGTGGATCTTCTAGACCTGGCCTATTAGAAGCCATCATCACCATGGAGATAAAATTCTGTATTGTAAGTGGCATTCATTGTTACACATCAATCCAGTATAACAGATGAGATGCTGTTTGGGTTTTCAAAGCACTCTAGCGACAGTTTCACTCTTTGAACTGGGAGAAATTCACCTTGGTGCAGAGGGTCTGTGCAAATCCTTCCAAACCATTTGAGTGGGGTTGAAGAGGTAAAAGAAGCCTTGTATGGGGACACCACCTGTTCATTCAGAGATATACTTTGTACTGGGACTAGAGCGGGGCGGCCAACCTGAGCCTGAGAAGGAGCCAGAATTTACCAATGTGCATTGCCAAAGAGCCACAGTAATACATCAGCAGTCCCCCATCCCCCAGCTCCTCCTACCCACTGGCAGTCCTGCCAATCAGCGCCTCCCCCTTCCTCCCCGCACCTCCTGATCTGCTGTTTCGTGTTGTGCAGCAGGCTCAGGGGAGGGGGTGGGAAGTGGTGGAGCCGGGGCAGGGCTGGTGGCAGAGCCAGGGATTGAACAGTGGGCACCCCCTGGCACATTGGAAAGTTGGCACTTTGGCACCGACTCCAGGGCTGGCGCTAAGGAGCCACATATTAAACTTCTGAAGAACCGCATTTGGCTCCGGAGTCACAAGTTGGCCACCCCTGGGCTACAGCTACAGTTCTGCAAAGCCAATGAGCACGGAAGGCCTTAACCATCGTCCAGTCTGACACTAGCCATTGACAGATTCTCCCAGTGCACTAAAAAGTACTTAGTGAAAACAAGCACAAGATCATTCATTACCTTATAAAACTCACAGACAGAGGGGTTACTCTTTGATGGGGCCCTTTTTCATTTCCGACATATAGTTCCTGAGGCACATTTACCAAATTCCTAATAAAGTCAGAAGTGCCTTTGCCCTTCCCTGAATCCAAGCTTCTATACTCTCTCTCTCCAGGCGTATGTGCCACACACATCCCAGAGCATCTGAGTAGTAGGTATTACAGAGTAGATGAGGAAGACAATAACATGCAGTTCTCGGTTTTAAAAATCTATAGAACCGCTTGGATCCTTGAAGTCAGGCATTCTAGGAGAATATCATCTGCATGAATATCAACTACTCCTGATAAAACTCTAATGAGCAGAAGCCTCCCTCCCCATTTAGGGCTGTATGAAAGAGTATGTTAAACTCAGTAGCTCAGTTCTCAAATAACACTACTCCAAACTGACCTGACGTATCCCTTTGATACTTCTAAAACTCTGTAAGATTGAAGGAAGTTTCCACATATACAGTATTGGGATACTCTAAGCAGATCTTCTAATGCATGTGCATTAGAATTTGAGTTTGTTGCATGTGTTTAATCTAAGGTGACCAGATGTCCCGACTTTATAGGGACAGTCCCAATTTTTGGGTCTTTTTCTTTAATAGGCTCCTATTACGCCCCATCCCCTGTCCCGATTTTTCACATTTGCTATCTGGCAACCCTAGTTGAATCTTGGATTTGTTTCTGTAAGACTCCCACAGGAGTGGGCCATACACTACCCACTGGTGTCAAGTCATTTTCCTATCTTACAAGTGCAGTAGGTGCTACTTGAGAAAGGGTTTCAACTTTAAATAGCAACATTAGGTCCTCCCTCAAAAGGGAGGCTAAAAGAGCTCATGAGTACAGTGATCCCATTGGCAGTAACTACTGTATGTGATGTCACATTCGCAGAGCTTCATTCTGCCAAGCTGAAGATGAAACTAAACACTAGGATTACAATGTTTGCTTACGTTTTCTCTGCTGTGTCATTTTCTGGGTCATGTCCTTTTCCTTCCACTTCAGCAGTCAAGGAAAACAAGCCCAGACTTGCAATAGTAGCATCAGTATACTTTTTAAAGGAGTGAATGAGAAAAATACTTCAAGAAAGCAGTGATCTCTCCATACCCAGAATGAATGGGTGCCCTCATCTTCATTAGACTTTTATACCTCAAGTTAACTGGCATTCAATTAACTTGAGATACAAAAGTCTAATGTAGACATATCTTCTGTGTGTGTGCGGACATGTGCAAAAGGTGGTGGAAGGTGATGGAAGGGAAGCAAACAACTTGTAGGGTTATCTACATGGGGGAAATTGATCGGAATAGCTCTCTGAAATAACAGTGTCCATGCAGGGAGTTATTCTGAAATAACTACTGCACTTTAAATTCACTCCAGGCCTTATTCCAGAATAATTTTCTGTGTAGACAAGCCCTTACCTGTAAGATATAAACTCTACTCCTTCTGTTTCTCCTGTCCCCAATTTTGTTCTCTTAATTAAAGATGAGCTGCAAATCCGAAAGGAGAAGTGTGTGTGTGACACTTTCCACTGATACTTTAGGATAGTAAAAGACAAGAGGCCAGCTCCTCAGCTGGGGTAAATCTGTGTAGCTTCACTGAAGTCAACAGACCTACACCAATTTACCCAAACTGAGTCATGGTGTTTTTCCTACAGAAGAAATAACAGATCCTGGCTTCCGGCAATGGAAACATGTGGCCGCACTGATGACATCATATTAGGATAAAATCAACTGCAGCTTTCCCAGTCCTCAACTGTAAGGGGGAGAGAGGAAGTGGATAGAGATGGGAGCTTGGAGGGAGATTAGAAGAGCAGCAGTCCTTTCCTGTGGATCCAGGTGCTAAAGGAGCAATCAAGGAAGACAATGCCATTGCAGAGAAGCTAAATGAATTATTTGCATCAGTCTTCACTGCAGAGAATGTGAAGAAGATTCCCACATAAGCCATTCTTCTTAGGTGACAATTTGAGGAACTGTCTCAGATTGAGGTGTCAGTGGAAGAGGTTTTGGAATGAACAAACACATAAATTGAACAGCAATAAGTCACCAAGACCAGATGGTATTCACTCAAGAGTTCTGAAGGAACTCAAATATGAAATTGTAGAACTAATAACTGTGGTATGTAACCTAGCAGTTAAATCAGCCTCTATATCAGATGACCGGCAATGAGCTAATGAAATGCGGATTTTTTTTAAAAGGCTCCAGGGGCAATCCTGACAATTGCAGGCCAATAAGCCTAACTTCAGTACAGTACCAGGCAAATTAGTTGAAACTATAGTAAAGAACAGAATTATCAGACATATAGATGAACAGAATCAGGGTGGTAGCCGTGTTAGTCTGGAATAGCAGAGTTAACAAAGTCCTGTGGCACCTTAAAGACTAACTATAAAGTTTTGAAGCATGAGCTTTCGTGGGCTAATACCCACTTCGTCGGATGCAGGCAGTAGCTGAACAGGATATGTTGGGGAAGAGGCAACCCGGCTTTTGTAAAGGGAACTCAATTTGTAAGAAGGTCAACAAACATGTGGACAAGGGTGGATATAGTGTACTTGAATTTTGAGAAAGCCTCACCAGAGGCTTTTAAGCAAAGTAGATAGTCAGGGGATAAGAGGGAAGGTCCTTTAATGGATCAGTAACTGGTTAAAAGACAGAAAACAAAGGTGGGAATAAATGGGCAGTTTTCAGAATGGAGAGAGGTAAATAGCAGAGTCCCCAAGAATCTATACTGGGACCAGTGCTGTTCAACATATTCATAAATGATCTGGGGAAAGGGGTGAACAGTGAGGTGACAACATTTGCAGATGATACAAAATTACACAAGATAGTTTAGTCCAAAGCAGACTACGAAGAGTTACAAAGGGATCTCAACAAACGATGTGACCAGGCAACAAAATGGCAGATGAAATTCAGATGATAAATGCAAAGTAATACACATGGAAAACATAATCCCAACTATGCAATCAAAATGATGTGGTCTAAATTAGCTGTTACCATTCAAGAAAGAGATCTTGGAGTCATTGTGGATAATTTTTGAAAACATCCACTCAATGAGCAGCAGCATTCAAAAAACCTAACAGAATGTTAGGAACCATTAGGAAAGGAATAGGTAATAAAACAGTAAATATCATAATGCCACTATCTAAAACCATGGTATGCCCACACCTTGAATACTGTGTACAGGTTTGGTCACTCCACCTTAAAAAAGATATGCTAAAATTGGAAAGGATATACAGAAAAGGGGAACAAAATAAATAAGGGATGGAACAGCTTCCAGATGAGGAGAGATTAAAAGGACTAGGACTGTTCATTTGAGAAAAGAGATGACTAAGGGGTTGGGGGAGGGGGTATGATAGAGTCTACAAAATCATGAATGGTGTGGAGACAGTGACTAAGGTAGTGTTATTTACCCCTCCACATAACCCAAGAACCAGGGGTCACCCAATGAAATTAATAAGCACCAGGTTTAAAACAAACATAAGGAAGTAATTCTTCATACAACACACAGCCAACCTGTGGAACATGTTGGCAAGGGATGCTGTGAAGGCCAATATATAAGTGCGTTCACAAAAGAATTAGATACATTCATGGAGGATAGGCTCAACAATGGCAATTAGCCAGGATGGTCAGGGACACAGTCCCATGCTCTGGGTGTCCCTAATCCTCTGACTGCCAAGAAGTCGGGACTGGATAAATTGCCTTGTTCTGTTCATTCCCTCTGAAGCATCTGGCACTGGACACTGTCAGATGACAGGATACTGAGCTAGATAGACCACTGTCTGACCCAGCATGGCCATTTCTAATTTCTTAAGGTCTGCAGAAGGGAGAGACATTCCACTCATATTATATGTGAGCTGGTGGTACTCAGCACCTCTGACAATCAGGGCCTAACATATTTAGCAAGTCACTAACTGAGAACAAAACCCAGGGAGGTGTGTGAAAGTTTTGGAATATCTGGTTTTATTGTAAACCCAGTATGTGAATGAGGTTCACCAAGGCTTAAGACCCTTTTAACAAACCGGAGATGAACTAGGGCGTTGGATGAAAGAAGGCAGATTTGTACGGTTCTAACAGGAAACCAGCAAAACTCAGACCATTAGCACAAACCCAAAACTCAAAGTGAAACCGACAGCAAGAATACAGACCTATGTGACCAAAACGGAACAAAGGTTTGTGAACTAAGCCAGCTGTAGTCCCACCTGCTGCTCTAACTACTACGCAGTCCCTCCATTTGGCAATTAGGAGCCTAATCCTGCTTCCACTGAAGTCAATGAGGGTTTTGTCATGGGTTTCAGTGAGAGCAGGAACAGCTCCAAACTTTGCTACTTGTGAAAATATTATATCTGTATATTATACTAAATTATATCTGTGAAAACCAGCAAAACTGAGATATGCCAGAACAGTGTGGAATGTTTTTCATCAGCACTATCCAGTCCTTGCTCTAATGAAGAGAATTTCCTCAAGGAAGATTCTGCACAGCACAAAACAGCTGGTCCCACAGTCTTAGCAGCACTACCTTGGTCACACCTACACCTTTCCTAACCCCTTAGGTACTGGCCAGTCCTTCCTGTACACTACGGCTTTTGTCGTCGCACCTTCTCCACATAAGGAGCAAATCTGTTTTCCAACTCCGACCACCATAACTGTCACTTATGCAAGTTGTGCCGGTCCAGAGACATTTGAGACCCTGGTATTTGTTTGCTGGGGCCCCACCTCCCCTTATTTCACCCATTACAGATGGTAGGGAAGGGAGGAGGCTAAACTCAGGGCCCCGGTACAATTCTTTTTTCTCCCCACCCTCCCTCACCAGCTTTGGTTGCATCCTCTCTCCAAACATAATTAGCACCCAACACTGACATATTTAGCCACCAGCCCCGGTGCCCGCGGGCGGCCCTAGTTCGGCGTGCAGTGTGCACACTGGGGGGAAGCCGGGCTCAGAGCGGGCCCACGCGCCACAAGTTGGGGTTCCTTTACCTGCTGCCACGGAAGGTCGGGGGAGGGTTTGCAATGCCAGGCGCTGAGCAGGGGACTTGGTGGTGGAGGCTGCCGCTGAACCGAGGCGCTGCCGTGCTCCGGGCTGCAGAGAGGCGGTTGCTGTGGGGAGGGGGCTGTGTGGGGGGGACACACACGTCCCAAGCGCCTTGGCACCGAGCAGCGCGGGCACCAGACACCAGCTGCAGGACAGAGGAAGAGCCGGGGGCAGCCGGCGCTCGGCCGCAGGGGGAGCAGGGCGCTCAGCACAGCGCAAGGCGCGGAGGGGCTGCAGGGAGCACCCAGGGCAGGACTGGGGAGGGAGCGGCGCGGGGTACTCACGGCAGGAGCGGGCGCTCAGTCTCCACGCGGCGCAGGGCGGCCTGGTGGCCACCCCCGGGGCATGACAGCGGCCCCCGGACCCCCCCGCCGGGTCTGTCCGCGGCGCTGCTGGGTGCGGAAGGCGGCTGCTAGCTCTGACCCGGAGCCGGATCGCGGCGCTAGGAAGGGGAAGTGACAGGGAGCGCCTCCTCCCCCAGCGCGCACGCTGCGCCCGGGTCCGGGGAGCGCACGGCCCAGGGCGCCCTAGCCCGGGAGGAGCAGCGGCTGCGCGGGACCCCTCCCCAGGCGCTCTGCCGGCGGCTCCCAGCCCACGGAGCTGCTCCCCCGCACTGCAGCCCCAGCTGAGCCGGCGCGCAGTCAACAGCCGGAGATACCCGGTGCATCTCTCGCCAAAGCGAGTGTGGCCACCTGGCAGCCTCCCCCGACGCCCGGTGCGTTGGGTAGCAGCTTCTCCTCCCAGCCCAGCGCTGAAGGCAGCTCTGGGAGCAGGTGAGAAAAGGGAGAAACTCCGCTTCCCCTTTGCCAAAGCAAAACGAGTTCCCTCGCTTCGCCCTGGCTGGGGGACGGGGGAAGCGCTCTGGCTGCTGCTCCATCCTGTTCCCACCTATTTTAATCACTACCTCTACAACACTGTCATCCCTCTGCCAGAGAGTAGCTTATGTCAGGGCTTTGCAGGTTGTTTCTCTGGGAATGGAGAAGTCTGGGGCATGGAGACAAGGTGTTTTCTTAGTGTACGTTGTTTTATTTAACTATCTGCATCAGTCCTGGCACACAGGTGGTCACAAAATCAAGCAGGTAATTCTTTCTTTCGGGCATCTCCACTCAAACACCAGTGTCGGGTTCCCAGCCAGGGAGCAGCTCTACCCCAAACACTGACTCCCGTCAGGGAAGAAAAACAGCTCTTCTACCACTTGCCCCAGCTCCCTCAACTAGAAACCCACCAAACTAACACTGCATCTTTGCTCCATAGCCAGACAACAGAGCTCCTGCAGTAGGAAAAAACTTGTCAGACTATATATACAACGGCACACACTGCTGGCTCCCACTCTCACCATACCTTAAGAAGAAAAATGAGTAGTAGTTATGACCAACAGAACTGTCAGAAATATCAAGAGAAAGTGATAGAAACCAATATGGATCTGATATCCGGGTGGGATAAAGGCAGAAAAAAATCCAATAAAAGCCCCATATCAAGAGAACAAAGGCAGAGAGACAACAGACTGTTAAAGCCCCTGCTTTTCTAAACTTTTAAAAAATAGAGACAAATTGCTATGCTGGGCCCTGTGAAAGAGTCACAATTTAATCAAGGAAGTGACATTTAAAAAAATAAAATGTCATTGCCAGAAGATAGCAAACTCAAAGCCTCCTGGCTCTTCAGGTCCATATGTTCAATTACAACCCTGCTTCCATGAGGTGTGACATTCCCAGTACACTTCAGCAAAGTATTTGCCTGCATTTTGGAAAGGAAATGGCTCATGAAAGTATTGGACTGAGATCTAATATAAAAACCAAAATTTGGGCCCCAATCCTGCTACACACTTCTGTACATGTTTTATTTTAACCTGATTTGTAGACCCACTGAAGTCAATGAGACTAACTCTGATGCTTAAAGTTATGCACCTACAAAAGTGTTTACAGGATCCGGGTCTTAGAGCTTGCTGTCGAGACTTCCAACTGCTCAGAACTGCAACATCAAAGTTCCATACTCTACTATCCAAATATTGACTCTTGACTCTATGATTTAATCCAATCATCTGATTAATTTTGGAGATAGCAAAATTTCTGAACCAAAAGTCTTGGTTCAGAAATCCAGCCATGTGCAGAAACTATTTTGTCACACCAATAACCATTTTACCTTGCTAAATAAAGTCCTCCTTCTTGTTAAAATAAACAAACATCCAGTCAAATTCAGCCCTCACTTAATATGTACATGCTAGGAGTTGCACATAAGAATGTGAAGGTAACATTTAATAATCTATTGGAGAGGAAGGATGGCCCCAGTGGCTAGGGTGCAAATTTGGGATTCAGGAGACCCAAATTCAATTCTTTACTCCATGACAGATGTCCTTCTTCACCTTGGGCAAGTCACTCAGTCTCTCTGGGCCTAAGTTCCCTGTCAATCCAATGAGGGTAATAGAACTGCCCTCTCAGGGCTGTGTTATTATCAGGGCTGGTGTGAGGATAAATACATTAAAGCTTGTGAGGAACTCAAAGAATATGGTAATGGTAGGTACTAAAAATAGACACTGCTGTTTATTCTCCATCTGAATAAACTTATCTTTGATTTGCTTGTGGTGTCACTATTGCTGTGGAAGTCACCAACAAAATGTTGACGTGAGGGAGAAGGAAAGTGCAGAACAGGATTTCAGATGGGTTTGCTTAAGAGAATGGAGTTGGAAAAAGGGATGAGAGATGATTTTTATCACTTGGTCAGCTTGGACTTTTAAGTGTATCCTTAAACATGTGAATACATAGTATCTGATGAGTCTGTGCAGGAGCTTTCTCCTTGCTTTGTATTCCATGGCATCCTAAAACATGCAAAAAATAAATAAATCATCCTTTCCCCTACATCTCAAATTGCATCCAATTTCATCACAAATCTTTTGGTCCAACTGTAAGTGGCTCTTACAAAGCCCTGCCTCATATCTGGTTACACTTTTGAACTCAGATAAAGTCAATAGTGGCTGTAAGTCATGATCACCTGATGGCTCTTCAGTGATCTGTGGAGACAATTGATGGTTTGAGTCTGGGTCATGGAGGTCAGGTTCAGGTGTTACTCCACAAGAAACCCCCCGGTGCAATTCACACCCAGCAGTTCCAACAGAGAAAATAAGGAAGGTGTCGATGCCTTCTTGCTCCCTAGAATTAGTTCCTTCAGAACAAGCCTGGGTATGTGGGAGTTTATTGTGGATTATGTAAGACCAGATGGCATACAACACCCTGTCTTCTTTTTCCTTTCCTTCCTTCCATGTTTTAATTCTCTTCAGTTGGCCTACCTTTCAGTCAGGTAGCTCAGGTTTTCCCAATGTCTTCTTACCCGACTCTTTTCTCTCTTCTTCCTTCTCTTCCCTGTATGTTCTTTCCTAGGCTTGCTCTTTCCCTCATGCCTGAGGCAGTCTGAGCTTTTCCTGAGGGGAGCAATCCCTCCCCACATTTCACCAAGGTCGCCATCCAGATGTTACCTCTCAAGTGCTGCCCTCACCAAATCTTCTCTCTTATGCTCCGTTATCTTCATTCTACAATTGCCACCCTGAAACGTCACAGGTCATGGTTTCCATGCCCTTCATCAGCTGTACACTTCATAGTTCAGACTCGCTCTTGCACTTGTAAACAGCTGCTGTAGGGAGGTTGCAAGGCTAGTAGTTTCTTTTCCAAGGGAAAATGATGCTTGTAAAAGGTGCTGGCCGGACAGCCCTGAGCCTGGAATCCTCTCTAGCTTTATGCACAGCAGAAATGAAACACAGGTACAGGTAAGTGCAGACTTCTCTGCCACGGTCTCTCAATCGAAATCTGGAAGGAGCTGCTTTATTAATGAGTTCACTTTTACTGGTCATTTCATCTCCCTCCCCATCTCTCCCCACTACATACAGCTTGCTGAAAGTCTTCCAATTTAGACATAATATTGAAATTGGGAAAAAATGGGGGAAATGAATTTTTTTGCTAAATTTCCATTTTTTGACTAACTATAATGATAGTTTACATGCTTCAAATTTTGAAGTAAGTGCCAACATTCCTATTGGCCTCAGAGACAATACTTTCCATAAGTAAAATTCAGTGGTGGTACCCTGTTTCCCCGAAAGTAAGACATACCCCGAAAATAAGACGTACTTCCAGTTTTGCCTCTCGCTGTAATATAATGTAATGTAATTTTGGGAGCAAAAATTAATATAAGACACTGTCTTATTTTCGGGGAAACACGGTACCTGAGTAAGATTTCGGGTACAGCCATACCACCCTGAACACACCCAATCCTCTCTGGTCTTGGAAGCTAAGCAGGGGCGGGCCTGGCTAGTAGTTGGATGGGAGACCTCCTGGGAATACCAGGTGCTGTAGGCTTAACACCTGGCAGTAGGTATAAAATGCCTCCAACGACAGATGGGATGAGGCATCGGTTGGAGTATATCCCAGTTGTATCACTGGTTGTGTCCAGTCTAAGCAGACCCTGCCAGAGTGTGGGAATAATGCTAGGAAAAACACACTTGAGTAAGGCTTTGCAGTATCTGACCCCTTTGTGCTTAAGATAAGGAAAAGCAAAATTTCTGTTTTCAGAAATGTTTTTACAGTATGACTGTTTCTGGTATTTCTGATAATTATGTGAAAACCAATAAATTGTTTAAATAATGATTTGTTATTAATGCCATGTGCTTCCATGAATATACTGAATAGCCAGCAGTCCAGTACTTAGGACACCTATCTGGGATATAGACAACCCTGGTTCAAGTGCCTATTCTGCCTGATTTGGAGTAGTTCTTCCACATCCCAGGTGAGCGCCTTTGGATATTCTGATGTGGCTCTCTTGTTCTCCCTTATTTTGACCAGAAATTCCATCCTGGACCTGAACAGCCTTCCAGAAGAAAGTTCTGTCTAAACAGACACGTTTCCATAAATCAGCATTTTCTGACAAAAAAGTTTTGGTGAAAATTCCCAACCAGCTCTACTTATTTCCCTTGAAAACAGTATTTTTTCCCTCAGACTCATCATTAGCACTCTAAGGAAGTTAATGCCAAATTTTCAAATAAACTTCCATAGTAGGATGTCTTTGTAACTGTATGAAATAAGAGGCTTTTTTTTTAAAAAAAAAGATGTTTTAAATTAACTCAAGGGATGCCACATGACCAATCTGAAAGTATACAGAAAAATTAGCTGAAGTTCTAATGTTTAAGAAGCAATACAGTCATTTAGGCCCTGATCCCACAACCTGTTGTATGTGGGCACATCATTCCACTCACACTGAAGCTAGGCTTGGGTACAGAAATCAGCTTGCACTCATTGGGGCCATATAAAAGGCCCATTCTGCAACTCCTACTCATTTAAACATTATATTTACATAAGTAATTTCTTTGATTTCATTGACTTTTTGTGTGTGAGTAAAGGCTATATCTATACAAGTATGTTTTGCAGAATCAGGCCCAATATTCGTAAAGCATTTTAGGATCCTGTTGTAATAACTGGGATCTACCAGGCTTACTGCAATTCTAAGTTTAGCTGTTGGAAAGTAGGTGAAAGTTTATAAAAGGTTCCAACCCTTTCTTCACCACTAAGAAGGAGAGCCTGACAAAATAAGACTAACATGCTCTATGTTAAAAAAAAAGTGGGATTTAAGATAGGTTCTGATTAAGTTTGTTCTGTTGACCAGTCAATTTGTATTCCAAAATGTCTTCTTCGGTTACCTCCCACCTGGTTCTTGCCTCCTTTTCTATACCTGCCTCTGGACACTTCCACTGCTTGCATCCGACGAAGTGGGTATTAGCCCACGAAAGCTTATGCTTCAAACCTTTATAGTTAGTCTTTAAGGTGCCACAGGACTTTCTTACCTCATTTTTTCTTCTGTGTATCTCAATCAATACTTTTCTAGACTTTGGCATGAAGCTTCTAGTATGTTTGCCATGGCACTAACTAGGCCAAGATCTCTGTACTCAAAACCCGAAGTCTTATTTAACTGTTTAGTGTTGTACAGAGACAGGGTCATGTTAACTCTCTGGCTCTTTGGAACCATTTATTCTATCAGAATTAACACAATAACCCTTTGTGAGGAAAGACCTTGGATAAATGTAAGGTAGTCTTAAAATTACTACATCATAAAGCCAATTAAAGCAGGGCTGAGGATTTCATGAACTTTTCTTTAGTACCAAAAAATCTTCAATGGGATCAAACTGCTCAGCTCTCTCAAGGAAGAATGTTATTTTTAAGTATATATTCCTATTTCAACTTTTAGCTTCATCTCAAAGGCTTGAAAGGTAGTCTTTTCAATTCTGAGACACTATTACATTTGCAAAATCTCTCTGAATTCCTGTCATGAATATTAAGGAATCCCGACTCCCATGTATTTTACTAAAACAAGAAATTATCATTCAATAATGATCAATTTAATCTCCTGCTACGTGGTCTCATTTAGGAACATTCACAAGGGAAACAGATTAGCAGAATAATACTTTAAAAAAGTGTAATGGAGATGCGTGGAATAACTTACCTCCACTTTAAGTGCGGCACAGCCTTTTAAGAACTCCTGAATGTTACTGATGCAATCTGCTTCATTTTTGGGCTCCAGACAATACTAAAGCGAAAAAACCCAGACATAAAATTATTGTTTTACTACCAGGATAGTCTCTGCTCAGCAGGCTTGCATGGATATTTGACATGTGGATCTTATTCTGAATTAGGGAAGCTTTTTACGGGGAGGTTTGGGGGTGGTAGGCAAGCTGTTGAATCAGGAAGAGCCACTGGAGGAAGTGATGCATAAATCTAAATGGTCGGCATATTGTTTTGAATGTCAGCATCTGACACTGCCCTAAGTGATAGTGAGAAGCTTGACCTTTATCAGCACACTGCCCAAAACCACCACTACATACATAAATGGAGACATATATCCAGCTAGCTCAAGTTATTTTTTTAAAGACTCCTGTTTTATAGGATGGGAGGAATCTGTTTTTTCTATCATTTTATTGACAGCCTGTCTTCAATGTTGCCATTTCCTATCTCTCATCAAGCTCCTTCCGCTTTTCTGCTTGCAGTTACTTATTGCTGATTTGAACTGTCTGGCAATGTACAAAGTAAAACTACCTGTATAACACAATGTACTGATTTTGTTTAGCAGCTTCAAAACAGTGCAAATGTATTGATCAGACCAGATACAAACTGGCACTGATGAAAGATACTTTTATTCCTATTTGAGTCCCTTCTCTATCTTATTATTTTTCCTGACTAGCAAGATATTAGTACATTCTTTATGGAATTCTTTTTAAAATTCAAGCATTATATTTACAAGTCATAGATACATTATCTAAAACTTGGAGATTTGACCTCTGGTTGAGTAAATACTTCTACTTCAAATACAAGAGCATGCACAAAAGTCATGCCAAGACTTATGCCATGCATGTATAATTCAGTCAATTCATATTGTAAATGCAAGCAATATGCTTTGTTTCTTGTTGTTGACAAAATTTCTCTAAGAGATTACAATATTTTAAAAAGCTATAATCCAAATTTGTATTTTACTTATTAGATCCAACTAACAATACAGTATAATTGACACAAGATAAAATACTGAAGTCTCTCTGAAACACAGATGGCATCTTTCCTTTCTTTCATCCTCTAAAAAAAGAGTCATTAGAAACAGTGCCTGCTGTTATCATGCTCTGGTTTCGCAGAGTATTAGAGACACGCAACACAGTGTGGCAAGATGCTTCTGCCATTGTTGACTACCAAAATATACTTAAGAGGTTACCTTTTCCACATATCCTGGAAGAAGCCGATTAACCAATTTGCAAAGTACTACTCCATCTTTCAGAGAAGCTTTCAGGAACTGCTCTGGATCACCTATCATCTTTTTGGGGGAATTTAAAACTCCTAATGAAATAAGCCATGTCACGATTCGCTCTTCTGGATTCATCGTTAAGAATTCTGCCTTCACTGCAGAAGTTTAGTGCAGCTACGAGCCCTAACCCACATCCGTGATTGCATCTTCCTGCCTCTTCTAGTGACTGCAGAGCTACCGTTTGAAACAACTTTTAATTCTGTATTGAAAGCCTCTGAACTTGTGATTTTTTTAAAAAAGAGAAGCTATGCTCATTCTAAATAAAAAAACAAGTTTGTGGCTGTATAAATAGTTTCAGGTCCTTTATTATTGTGCTTAAATATGGTGAAAGTAAGTAGAACTTTTGTGTTGAATCACTGCTTGTAAATAAAAACGAATATCTGCTCTCTGTTTAGATATTTATATCACACCTATCCATATCTTATCTGAGTATTTATCCTAATATAGGGGAACAATCCTGCAAGATCTTAAGCATGTGAGTAATTTCCCTTGTGTATAGTCCCACTGAAGTCAATAGCTATACATGAAAGTAAAGTTATGCATTTGCTTAAGTGTTTCAAGTATGTGCAGAATCAGGAGTACAGTCAACAATTAAGAACTTGAGAATTTAATTTTTTAAAAAAAATCAACAAAACATTTTGAAATAAATTTAATTTTTGTGTGACCATTTTAACAAATCTTACATAAGGTGTTCAAAGAATGTATTCAATTTTTCCATTTTCAAAATCTAAAATATTTTCAAAATGAGCTTTTCAGGCAGTTTAGTTACCTGGTGAGATCCCCCCCCCCCCACACATTTTTAAAAATATCACTGTTGAAGTTATTTTGAGCACAGAAAAATGATAAATGAACATTTTCAATAAAAATATTGATAAGAACATGAAGTTTCAAAAAACAACACAGAAGCACATTTTCCACTGGAAACAAAAGTTTAAACAATTTTTAACAGTTCTACTCAGGACGCACCATGCTAAAACACATATGAACTACTCCACTCTACTTTGGAAAGTTAAGAGAAAATCTAGCTGCTGCAGTGTGTATAAGCTTACATTAGACAGATCTGGGAGAAAGTAAAGCCCATTCATTATTCTATGAATGTAGAATTTATAATAATTTAGAACAGGGCAGCTCTCCTTTCTTCTGTTCTCTTCAGAGTTGTTCTCTTCAAGAGCTTGCACCAGCAGAGTGAGATCCCGCATCTTATCTAATAACAAGTTCATGCTTCCCAATGGCAGAGGGAATCTGGCTCAAGGAAACGTGTCAGTTACAAATGGTCATCTGGATACCTGTAGCTATGCCTTCAAAACACTAACAGTCAGCAGGCATAAGCTCTATTTGAAAATAAAGTTTTAATTACTAATTGGCAATTTGAGACAGACTCTCAGGTGTGATTTTCAGGGAAAGTGTGACCTTATTTGAACCACTCAAATCCACATGCAAAAAATGTGCATGTAGTTACCCAAGCAATTGCAGGTACACAATTGCACGACTATTTCTGCATGTGGAACTTGTACCTCCTTTCTTATTTAGCTCTGACAACATGGGAGTCTCTCAGATTGGAACGCTAAGTTAAATGGATCCAGTGGCACTGAAATGATGGCACAACAGACTAAGTGTGGATCATTTATAACAGTCCAGTAGCACTAACAGCTCTACTATTGGAGTCTTGCTTTTCCCTTCTGTCTTTACCCTCCCCCGCCCCACCTTATTTGGGTAATGTTCAAAACTAGGCAACACCACTCTAGTAG
This sequence comes from Sternotherus odoratus, assembly GCA_032164245.1. NCBI lineage: Eukaryota > Metazoa > Chordata > Testudines > Kinosternidae > Sternotherus > Sternotherus odoratus. The sequence goes on along the minus strand of JAVMKO010000009.1, from coordinate 81,672,456 downwards.
AAAAAAGGGTTCATCTCTTGCAATGGCAGGGAGTATTGTGCATGACTGATCTCACCTTCTTCAGCAGGGTACTGGTTTCCCCACCAAGCCTGCGTAGCAGTTGAGGGAAAGTGGGCTATGAAAGGCTGTCTCTTTGCTTCTTGCTACACACTGGGAAAGAAGTTGCAACACTTCCACTTCTTATTGGGTGGAGTATCTCATAGAGGGAAGAGAGCAAATTAATATCTTACAGTGAAAGCCTATATGGGAAATGTATAGTTACTAAAGTATCTGCCCACTCTCCTACGTTGGAAACGTCAACATGGAATGTGGGAACAAAGCCTCTGATACCTGGGAAAGTGCATTTTGGATGTTAGAGAGCCAGAGATGACTCCTGGACCTTGCTATTTTTGCCTCAGTCACTCAATGTTATCAGATCATCAAGCTGCAGCAGAGATGATATCTGCCACAATGTTCTACCCTTCAGTAATACTAGGAGAGGCTGCTGGTGGTTGGATTCCTATCTTCCAGATACAACAAGCAGTCCACTTTTCTCCATGAAAACACTTCCCCATGACAAAAAGAACACTCGTTGTCCGATGCTAGGCTTCCTATGCAGGATCTGGTGTCCAGTCACCCCCACTTTCTACTATATGCTGGAACTTCTGTGAGCTCAGACTCCTCATCCTTTCAAAACTGCAATCCTCCACTGGAGTAAAATCCCATTCTACTGTCTGTTGAGAGCTTGTCAGTTTTAATATTATTCCATTTCCTGTTGTTTTATTTTTCAAAGATCTTCTGCTAGCCCCAGAATCAGTAAGCAGCAGCCAAGATTTTCACAGATAACTAGCAGTTTTGGGTGTCTAATATAAATACAACACCCAACTTACATGAGGGCCCTCAGCACTTCTGAAAATCAAACCCCCATAACGCATTGCAAATTGAGCACCCTCCAATCAACGATCACTTCTGAAAATTGTGGCCTGTATTCCTGCACACTCTGCTGGTTTCCATGCAAGTTAAACACTTTCCTGAATCCACCTTAATTTTGAAACAAAACTTGGTTATCTAAATGCAATTTTTCCAATTTGTGGGCAATTTTGCACCTCACACAGCTTGCAAGTCTGAATTCTGCAGCACACAAGTAAAAGTTCTGCAGCAATTTCAGATCAGTTAAGAGGATTTTTAGTTATTGAATTAGGTACGAGATGTATTTTAAAAATATGTATTGAGTTTCAATTTATCTAAGCTATTCTGCCGTTTTTGCAATGACATCTAGCTGCATTAAAGGACTTGTCTTCATGTACAATGCTACAGGGGCACAGGGTGCAGCTGCACTTGTGCCAAAAGGAGAGCTCCCCTCAGTGTTGCTAATCATCCATCTTGAGAGGCAGTAACTATGTTGACAGGAGAAGCTCTCTCCTTGACATAGTACTGTTTCCACGGGGGTTGTTGGTATAACGACATCGCTCAAATGACAGTTATAGGCCCGTAATATAGAATCAAAACCTTCAGTTTTGACAGCTTGGCAGACAAAGGCTTTTGCCACCTAAAGGTGTGGTAGTTTTGGATAAGCACATTAAACTAGGTGTCTTTTCTAAAGACCTGAGCAATTAATAATAGTACAGTAAACCCTCGATTTAACGGACCTCGATTTAACGGACTTCGGATGCAACGGACAAAATTTTAAAGAAAGTCCGATGCATCTGAAATCCGTTTATCAAGGTCCGGCTGCCGGCTCCCCGCTGCCGCCCGGGTCCTGGCAGTCAGCTGGAGCCCCTAGCCTTGGGGAGCGCGGATCAAGCCGCGCTCCCGGGGCAGCAGCTGGAGCCACGCTCCCCCGGCGGCGGCTGGAGCTGCGAGCCCTGGGGAGCACCGCCCCTGGAGCCCCAAGCCTCGGGGAGAGAGCTCCTAGCCCTGGGGAGCGCGGATCAAGCCGCGCTCCCCCGGCGGCAGCTGGAGCCGCTCTCCCCGGGCGGTGGCTGGAGCCGCGAGCCCCGGGGAGCGCGGCGCCTGTAGCCCCGAGCCCCGGGGAGCGAACCCCGAGCCCGGGGGAGCGCGGCGCCTGGAGCCCCAAGCCGCACTCCCCGGGCGGCGGCTGGAGCCACGCTCCCCGGGTGGCGGCTGGAGCCGCGCTCCCCAGGGAGTGAGCCCCGAGCCCAGGGGAGCACGGATCAAGCCGCGCTCCCCGGGCGGCAGCTGGAGCCGCGCTCCCCGGGTGGCGGCTGGAGCCGCGCTCCCCGGGGAGTGAGCCCCGAGCCCGGGGGAGCACGGATCAAGCCGCGCTCCCCGGGCGGCAGCTGGAGCCGCACTCCCCGGGTGGCGGCTGGAGCCGCGCTCCCCGTGGAGTGAACCCCGAGCCCGGGGGAGCACGGATCCAGCCGCGCTCCCCGGGCAGCGGCTGGAGCCGGGAGCCCCGGGGAGCGCGGCGCCTGGAGCCCCGAGCCCTGGCCGCAAGCGGGGACTGGGGCCGGGGTGTATGGGGGTCCAGGGCCGTTTTTTTTCTCTGTTTTATTTTTTTAAAAAAATCGGCGGCTTTTCGGCGGAGGGGAGTACTGTATAGTAAAACCTCGAAATAAGGACTAATTGGGCAGGCTGGGTTTTTTTTTCTAATTATTAAATAACGGACTTTTGGGTTTAACGGACACCCAGTCGCCCCAATTAGTCCATTAAATCGAGGTTTTACTGTACAGGTTTTTATAATCAAAAAGTTTTAATTCACACTGAACATGGAGTGGAGCATTTCACAACTCTCAGCTGTTTCAGGTTGTCTGCAGACTATGGCAGGCATTATTGCAATAGTTTACAACTGGTTTGCATTTTCAAGGTTAGTTTTTCCAGCACTGACCACTAGACAATTTTAAAAAGGCACACTAGCTAAGAGTCTGAGGGTAACATTAGTCAATGACTCCCCCTATGGACTATTTTAAAGATGGCTTTAATTTACTTTCTAAGCAACAGCCCTGTTTAGCCAGTAAGCCATAAAGCAACAACACTGCAGTAAGCAGGAAGGCACGAAGTATTTTAATCTTAATAATTGTCTAACACACGGGTAAGGGAAGGAAGAGATGGAAACATGTTTGAGAGGATACCTGAAAAAGATTGCAGCTGTTTGGAGGTTTGCAATATTAAAAGTAGGTACAGTAGTAGCAGTACTGAAGATGAATAAGCTCACACAACTGTAAACACAGTAAAATTTAACATGCGTAAAGCCATATAAACATGTACCGCAAGCTTCAAATTTGTGGCCCGTTACAAGGCCTCTCTCTCAGACATGTGATTGAGTTTTTTATATTTTAGCTCTTATGGACAACTGTAGAGTATCTTAAGTATAAAACAGTACATTTGCATCAGTTTTTAATCTTTGGAGGAAGAAAAAATGTCTTCTCAACACCAAAGACCTATATTTGGAACGTAAAGTAACCGGACAGTGCTCCTTTGTCTACTAAGACATTACTCTTCAAAAACACATGATCCCCTCGTTTAGATAATTATCAATGCCCAGCAAAAAGCTGTTTGTTCTATCTTAAATGTGTTATTCATCAAAGGGAAACGTACCTAGCTGTAATTGTTTCTCCAGAGTTAATATTTCCAGACTAGATTTTACATTTGAGGAAATATTGTATCCCCAGGGATCTAGCCATTCAATACTTTAAAACAAAATTTGGAAGGGGGGGAGGGGCTGGGTTTTCTGTGGAACCCATAAGTTTGTTTTTTAATGCCTAATTTGTATCCAGTTACCATGATTGCCTGAATAAGCAGCCATTCCTTCATGGTTATTTGCATGCAATTGCATGTTTTAAAAATAAATCAGACCCTGAATTTAAAGATAACCTGTGCAGAGAAAAGTTGATGCCCTATCTTTCATGATCTATAAAGGCAGCGGGAAAGACTAAAGCAAAGATTCAAAAGATTAGTGATTTGTGTGCCACCTTTATCTTTCCACGAGTGCTCATCCCTCTCTGGAAAGGAAGGACCACCAATACGCCTCAAGTTGCTCACCTAAACTAGTGATATGGATTCTTTGGTAGCAGAATCTTGAGTACTGAAAACACACCGACTGAACATAATCAAGAGTCCATTGGGCTGACTTTGGTGGTCAGCTGACAAAGTGAATTGAAAGGAATGTTGGTACAGTTATTCAGGTTAAGACTAGTTCCCAAATGCCCCAAAGTCTTTCTGTATTATGGTCAGTTTTGTTAAACAGCTTTACATAACTAAAGAAAATGTACAAGAATAAAGGCAGGTACAGAACTAAGCTGAGGCATACTTTGGTAGTTAATGTGTTCTAAATCAGACATTTCAAGAGTTCCATTAGCATTTCATAATTGTTAAGCAAGTGTAAGGTTAAGAGTAGCATCAGAATTTGGAAGAGAATTACTCAGAGAGTGTTATTCTGCCTGTATGGGGTTAATGTTACCTGAAAGGGAGTGACGTAAGAGCCCTGGACCAGGAGGCAGAGAGAAGGGAGTTTTAGTTTTTCAGTTTTCCTTCCGTCCCCGCTTGGGCAAGATATATCTACGCTCTCCAGCTATGGAGGGCAAACTTCTATTTTTTCCTTCCTATATTCCTAAGTAGCTAAATTGTAAGTATCCATTAATTTTCATAAGCTTTTGTGCCTGATCTGGGGTGTCACTACCTTCTCAGGGGGAGAACTCTAGAGGAAGGGGTGAGGGAGCCCTGTATCTGTAAAGTGGTCTTGTAAGTGTATGCTTGTTCTCTTTTCTTTATTAAACCTTTTAGTTATAAAAAAGTGTTTGGTTATTTTCATAAAGGAATCCTAGCATTGGATGAGCAGCTCAGGGTTAGTGAGCTTAGGTGTCTAAGAGGCAGGCTCACAGCGTAACTGGTGGGTTGAGGCTCTCTCCTAAAGGCAGGAGAGGAGGGCTGCAGCTCGGAGATTGTATCTCATCTCTCTTGGTAACGAAGAGGGGGGTGAGGGGGAAGTGAGCAGCATCTGAGGGTCCCAATCTCTCAGGGAGAGGGAAAGAGGGCTTGGGGGAGTCCAGGTGCCCCCCTCCAGGGTCTTGGAGATCCACCCGGATGGTGGCAGCAATACCCCAATTTCCCAGCTGGTAGAGTGTGGGGTTTAGGTGGGGGGTGAAGACTTAACTTAGGATGGGGGAGCAGTTTATAGTTAAGGGACCATAGAAGAGACTCTCCTCAGTACCCCAGTGTACAGAGAGAGAGAGAGAGAGAATAGACACTCTTACACACACTAATCACCCGGTCTAGTTGAAAGCAGTGAAATTTTTGCATTCAGTGCCTAAATCAGGGTGGGAAAACTATGGCCCGCATGACCATCCTGCCCAGCTCTTCAGCTCCTGGTTGGGGTGCTGCCCCCCAGCCTCTCCCCTGCTGTTCCCTTTCCCTCAGCCTCAGCTCACAGCACTGGGCAGCACAGTGGTGTGACTGGCTTGGGCCAGGTGTCACGGCTCAGGGGTGGATTTAAAAGCAAACACAATGTGTTCACACTAGGGCCCAGGATCAGGCACCGGGGCAGCTCAGCAGGGGAGGGGGCTGCACTTCAGGGGCTGGGGAGAGCAGGGAGGTTCACCTTAGACCTCAGGGGAGCAGGGAGGCACAGGTGATGAGAGTGAAGCAAATGTGGGCAGCGGACTCAGGAGCAGGGCAGTTGCACAAACGGCCAGAGAGAAACATCACTTTGAAGGGGAAGCTGCCACTTCTCTCGGGCTGGCTGACTGCCCCTGCTCCTCGAGTCCTCTACCCATGGCTGGGGGCTGCATTCTGAAAGGGACTTGAGGGGGTGTGGTTGGTTAGAAGTCAGGGGACGGGGAACAGAGGTGGTTTGAGAGGCATGAGAGTCCCATGGGGCGTGTCAGGAGTGGCAATAGGGCAGTCAGGGGACAGGCAGTAGGGGGATGTTGGTTAGGGATGGGGGTCCCAGAAGATGGTGATTAGGGGCCAGGGGAGTTGGATGGGTTGGAGGGTCTGAGGGGCAGTCAGGTGATGGGAAGAGGGAGTGAATAAGGGACAGGGACAGGCTTTTTGGGGAGGCAGTCTTCCCTATCTAGCCTTCCATAGTTTTAGAACCCCAACATGATTTGCCCACCCCAGCCTAAACCACCTGTGAAAATGTGTGGGTGGGGGAAAACTGGATTTTTAGCAGGTAGATATTGGGCAACTGGGAGCATAGATATTGGAATGTGGGCATGCAAGATAAACACTAGTCATCTAAGTTTTAGTCCCCTTACCCCAATTGGAAGAACAGTTACACTTGTTTCTGTAGGATCTAGTTAAAATGCAGTGTTGAAATCCAAATTTCTCAATGACAATTGTAAATTGAAGTTTACCTGCTTCACTTACACCACGCTGCATCTATCACACATTCAGCCAATGTAAAGTTTATTAACCATGACTATTCTTTTTCATCAATGAGAAAGATGAGGGATAGCATATAGAATTTTTGATGCTTGAAAACTAGATTTCACTTCTATCATATATTTGCAAAATAAGCAATAAACGTGTAATACTGAGTACAAATGCAATACAGGGAACCTAGAGATGTACTTAAAGACAAGATTCCAGACAAACTAATTATCTGTCTTAAATGATTACTTCCAGATGTGATCCTTCTATGAAAGATGCTAGCTGGTACAAGGACAGCAATAACTCCAGGGATCAATTTGAACACTTCCCAGAAGTCCCTCTACACCTCATTTTAGGTTCATGAATATTACCTCTAACCCAAAAGGGAAAAATCTATTTCTGTTCTTTTGCAATTTCCAAAAAATTCACTTTAGGAAGGCAAATGTATTTATGTTAAGTGATGGACAACTTCCTACAAAACTGCCACCATCTCTTATAGGTCAAATTGTGGCATTTATGAAAGAACTCCCACCTCCTAATCCTAAGAGATCTAAAAGTTAAAAAATTAAGTTGCCAATGCAGAATACAGTGGAACACAAGAATGTTGGTGTTGCAAGTCCTCTCCCCTGCCCAACTGTGAGTGGGCAAAGTGGGCAGTTTTTGCTTACGTGACTTGTCATTCCATTTTCCGCTCAGAGGGAGTTTCTGCAAGCTGTTCACTAAGGCTGTCTACACTACACTTTTATCAACAAGTTATGTCATTTAAACCGCTGTCGTGTGTCCACACTATGCTTGTGTCAATGGAGCACATCCACACTAGCCACTCTTGCATCGACAGAGCAGTGCACTGTGGGTAGCTATCCCATTGTGCAACCCAACAGGATGTTTTAGGAAAGATTTGCAATGTCTCATGGGGCAGGTCCAGCATCACAGGATGGAGATTTCTCAAGGTCATGGCTCCTTAGGTATCCTACTGGTTTGCCACCTGCTTTTCAACTGAAATGTATAGGGGGAGTGTGTATGTTGAGGGAGAGTACTGGCATGTCTTTAAATTCAGAAAGCTGCTGGAAGCAGATAATCCTTAGGCAGGGAGACCCCCTTCCACCTTCAATCAGCTCCCACCTGACTCAGCACAGCAGTTTCTCACATGAACACACCAGCCTCTATGTTCCTAAAACAGGAGACAGCAGCATTCTGCATTAATGATTTGCTCTTTGCTGCCAGAGCTCTCAACTGTTAGAAATTCCAGAACTTCCCGGAGCTTTGAAAAAGGGAGGGGCATACGCATGCAGGGGAGCAGAGTTCCAAAGTGAGAAAAAAGTCATGGCAGACACTGAAAGATACTGGGGGGGGAGGGGGGGGCGCAGTACTGGCAATTTGAAGATCAGCAGCATCTGCACCTGCACTGTACTGCTGACAAAGCTGCCTTTTCCGGATAAGACACTGCCGTGTACACAAGGCCTAACAGTAGCACAGGAATGTTTGTTCTGCTGCAGCATCAACATGAGCACACCAACACTTACTTCTTAGAAGTGGACAATTACAAAAGCCACACTTTTCATCTGAGGAGATACTCCTCTCAGATATTACCATTAATAACCGTTCATGCAGCAATGCTCCAATACAAACAGCTCTAAAATGGCAATTAACACTTCAAAGCTAACATTAACATCTGCACACAATGAATGCTGGCCAAGACCACTTTCAGAGGCGGTTAAAATTTGTGCGTTGCACTAGTTATCCTTCAATTTCCCAATACACATCCATTGTTCCACCGCTTTCTTCCAGTCACTCTGTAACTGAAGAAAGGAAATGTGTTAGTACATTGTACTGCAATTGTATAGTGAGATAACGTAGCTTCTTCTCCTTAAGGGGTAACTGAGTAAGTTTAGATCCAGGCTAGACTTCAAGAAGCTGAATGCTCTTCAGTACCCTTTTCACACTAGAAGAGATGATGGCAAAAGACAATAGGCTGGAACATTTGAGTATGACCCAAGACATGCACGGCTCTTGCACTAATTGTATCTGAAATGTGCAAATGTTATAACCTACTGAATTAACTAAACACACAGGACAAAGTTTTCAGCCCAAAGTGAACTGGTGATATAACTGTGGAACAAAAATAATACAGCTACATATCACTCCGCTAATTCGCTCCCCTGTACATTAATTGATCTGCACTTGATCAACTACTGACTGGCTCCCTGCAATATGAGGACTGTTAAGAATACCAGTGCATTCTGGGACAACCACAGCTACAAGGAGTGATGAGTACATCAACTGGATCATCAAGACACCGTTTATAAGAAAACGTTCAAGTAGAGGAAAATGACTTGTTGCATTAATGCCCATTGCAATGGTTTCCTCCACTAGCACAGCTGCCATTCTTGGAAGAAGAATTAGGAAAATAAGGTGTATGAGTGTAAATTATGTATATTAATCTACAGCAGGTTGCAGCAGACCTCACACAATGCTTACATGTAATATCTTTTGAATTACAACTGGTCCAGTACACACTAGATGACAAGTCAATACCTAAGCAGTAGCTCAATTATCCAAAACATCAGAAGCTTGTTCAATTGCCAAAAGTAGAACTGCTCATTGCAGTAATTGAACTCTACCAGGGCATGACAATTTTTGTAATACATCTAGTATAGATGAGAATTACATCTATTAAGCCAGATCATTATATGAAAGATGAAGAGAAGTGAGCTCTACCAGCAAGATGTCTTGGCAATAGCCTAGCAAGCAGTCCAAGCTGCACCATTTACTTGGCTCTTTACTCTTGATTAGGGAATTCATGTTCTGATCAAGACTCTGTAAATTAAGCTTCATTTTCCCTAACCCCTAGAAGAAACATACCATTTCTTCAACTCCCCAGTCACTTCACTGATGCAAGTGGGAAAGAGGACTGCTTCTTAATGTCAGAAACAGAAGTTTGAGGGGGGTGGGGGGAAGTAATTTATCGGGAAGGATCAATGTCTACCTTTGCTGATGTCTGTTTCAGAAAGATTACAGTGTCAATTTAAGACACACAAGGTTTGGAATTACCATCACTGAAACATAATTAAATGTCAGTCTCACACTAGAGATGAACCGCAAAATGGAGCAGCAGTTGAGTACTTTTCCAGATTCTGCAAACCTACTCTGATTTACTTTGGATGGTTGTATTAACAGCCATTAAGTCTAGACACTCAGCCCTACACTCAGATAAAGTTAATTCTGTACTAAACCTTCCATGAGAGGATTTCAGAGCACTTAACAGCTTAGCTATTTACCACTGTGATGTTGGTAACTTTTATAGGTAAGAAAACCAGAGCAGACATTAAGTGGTTTGCACATCACAAAGATTACCTGTAGCCAATCAGGTAATAAAACTGGGTCTCCCAGTTCCTCTTAACCCAACCCTGGGCTCCAGTTAGTAGTGTTTTAGGGCAGTGGTTCTCAACCAGGGGTATGCAGGTCTTCCAGGGGGTACATCAAGTCATTTAGGTATTTGCCTAGTTTTACAGTAGGCTATATGAAAAGCACTAGTGAAGTCAATACAAGCTATATTTCATACAATTACTTGTTTATACTGCTCGATTATGCTAAAATCTAAAATATTTATATTCCAATTTATATGGTAATGAGAAAGCAAGCACTCTCTCAGTAATAGTGTGCTGACACTTTTGTATTTTTTAGGTCTGATTTTGTAAGCAAGTAGTTTTAAGTGAGGTGAAACTTGGGGTATGCAAGAGAACTCAGACTCCTGAAGTAATGTGAAAAAGTTGAGAACCACTGGCTTAGTGATGTGAATATCGATTTGCCATTAGAATCAATATGGAGGAGATCTTTTAATTACTTTGATCTTTCCAGAGTTACAGATTGATATAAGGGATAGGAAAGTGGGCTGGCCACAACTTTTTGTTTCATCCATTATATGGTTCTAGATAGGTAGTGAGGAAAAGGTAAAATAGTGCAAGAACAAATCCTAGAGTAAAAGTGTTATAAATAGTGTACTCTAGATAGTAAATGTTTTCCTCCTTATGTCAAAACAGCTTGAAGTTGAGATAAATTACAAAGCAATATTGTAACATTCGGATAGGGAATCGAGCAGCTATGTAATCCCTTGGGGGCTGTACCTTTAAATGACAATTTCAACAGAATTGGGTGAAGACACCCAACACAGTAAATCATGTTGTGCAACATGCTCCATTCTTGTCAGCTAAAAACCCTCCAAGAAACTTTCCTAAAATGATTAGTGAAAGTCACATGCACAAGGCTGGGCTGTACCTGCTTCCCTATTAAAGTTTTTCAAAAGCAGCATTTTAGAGAGAAAACAAGCAGCAAATGTTTTACTGCAGGATCTTTTTTAGAGCATAGATTATTTTTCATTTATTTTCTTTTAAATGGGAATGTCCCATCTTTTCTATGCTTTAGGGTAGGTTTTGAAGTTCACCCAGCATCCAGGTTAACTCACAACTTGCTACTGCAACAGTTTGACTGGAGACTTTTTGGTAAACTGTGCTAACAGAATAAAAACCCCGGGGTGATGTAATGTTTTGTGCTTTTTGGTGGAAGATTTGTTTCAGTGAGCCTTTCCATCCATATGCAGTTGTCCCAGTAAACTGGAAACCTCTGTTTCTGTGCCTGCTCCTCTGATTGAAGGGAATGTTCACGGACATGAGAGGTAACAAAGATCCTTGCATCCGACGAAGTGGGTATTAGCCCACGAAAGCTTATGCTTCAATACTTCAGTTAGTCTTTAAGGTGCCACAGGACTCTGTTACTTCTGCTATTCCAAACTAACACAGCTACCTCTCTGATTCATGAAAGAGGTAGGCTTTGTTATGCTAAACAATAATGAAATGATCTACAGAACTTGAGCTGTTTTGCTTCATTTGTTCTCAGCGTAGTCTGAGAACCAAAGCAAACTCAAAAGATCTTTAGATATTAAATTAAGCTCAGTCAATATGATTTTGGATCAAATCTCCAGAAAGAAGATGGACTGGTTAAAAATTAAAGCTAAACTGCAAAAATAGCATGGCAATTTTCTTTTAAAACAGGCTTATTTTTGTCAGCTTCGTTAGCTTAGGAGTAAACTTAAGTTAAAGCTAAAAAAGCAAAAAAGAGGCATTTATACAACAGTTTGTGCAAGTTTAACTACTCTTTACCGAACTCTTAGCTGAGCTAGTGCATCTCACATAGACAAGGCCTCTGTGCATTTGGTCCAAGTCCCTCCCAGTCATCCTTGCCACTTCCGAAATTGCTAAAATACTCTGTTCAAATATCCTAGAAATTTCACTTTCAAGCATAGAACAGGCAGTTTCCACCATCCCCATCCCACGTGCCAAAAAGTTGAAAGTTTGAGCATGGAAAAAAGAATTTCTGTAAAGTTACAAGTGCTATTATATAATTTACCTTTCCTACTGTTACAGCTGCTGTCACTTATCCATGCAGACATCTCAGAACTGTACCTCAGACCATCATGCCTTTGAAGGTAATCAACCTGCAACAATTAAAACAGATATGACAGAGCTAGAATAGATTTTAAATACTTGCTCAACCTATAACTGTCCCGGTCCCAGAAAAGTCACAAGCTTGGGTTTGCAGATTAAGATGCTTCACGTTCTACTACTTCTCTTTAAGTGGTGGAAGGTTCACTGGCTTGGAATGGACTGGAATGGCTTAGTGATAGGTTGCATGGCTTATGGATTCTCATTCCTTTCCAATGGTGCACTGCCATGTTAAATCCATAAGATGAACGGCAAATTTATTTTGAGGACTAGAGTAGTAACAAGGTTTTTTTAGTTGGAGGTCTTCAAGTCTACTATATTCAAGAGCATCTTTTGAACTTCATGGCTCTACCTGCGACATGACAACTCACCACAGGTTCTGCCGCTTGTACTAGAATTTCCCCATATAATGCAGTTTCACAAAACTAAAATAAAGTCAGGCATCCAACTAAACGTCAAGTTTGCAATGGCTTGCTTGAAAATGCCCAATATCCGAGCTGATATATTTGGCAATCTAAGCCAATTCCTGATTTCATCAGGATTTTAGTATTTGTTAGAAATATAGTATATGCAGCTTGTTTTAAGTGTCTTCAATGAAACATACTGGGCATAGAATTCCCCCTCCCAACCCTACACTTTGCAACACATTTGGTCTGAGCTGCATTCTTAAACAGTTTAGTTTCAAAATTGATGCCATACATGCTTTATATCCATAAGAAGAAATGTTGAATTTGGAAGACTTCTAATGCTTTCCAGCATTTCTTTTCCATAAGATTTGTTTTAAATACAGAAAGCACTTCCATTGCCATGACGTACAGCATGTCTTACTGTACTAAGAGGAAGGTAATGTGGTTCAATTTTGACAGACTGAAAAACTAGTTTGCTTTGCTTACCCATCTTTGCTGTTTCACAGGCATTTGATGCTTTAAATCTGTTGTGGAATGCTGAAAGATTCACTTGTTTTTATGAAGTCATAAGCCTTTGAGAAGTTGGAGAGAAAGACTTCTTTGCTTATCTTATTTTCTCCATTTGCCTTTGGAATCAAAGATGTTCCTTTAAAAGTGAGACACTACACAGAGTTGCAAAAATTTGAAACAGTATGAGTAAGCATCGTTTTGTAGCTTCTTTGATGGAACTGGTCAAACCTTTTATTTACAGTATTCTGTAGTTGACTTATTACATGTAAATGGTTTATTTTGGGGGAGAGGTCGTTGCAAATTCCCAGCAAAACAGTAGGAAGGCAAAGTATGGTCAGCATTATCCATTTGCTGTTTCTGGTTTAGTGACCGAATGGAATCCTGATTTTTTTTTTTTTCCTTTACACAAGGTTCTGAAGAAATTTTGAACTGGGAATATTGTATTTCAGAATCAAGAGGAAACTGAAATTTTAGTGTGGCACATCCCCACCACCCTCCACACCACAAGCAACTAATCGGTTTAGAATGAGAGTTTGAATATGTAGAACGATCCATCTCCATTTTAGATGGCTAGGTTGTGTGGAAGATCTTAGAACTGCTTGTTCCATTCATGAGGAAAATCAGATGGGAAGTGTGGCATTTCAGGGAAACTTTTACTTTGAAAGTTACAACACTAGTACACAGCTCAACTTTTATACATTTAACATCTGCTTTTTGAAAGAAATGTTAACAATTTTGAAATGAAATTAAACATTGTTTTAACTTTTCCTCACAAAAGCATAAAAATCATGGAGGGGGAAACTTAACAGGCAACAATAAAAAAAGGTAAGAACAACTTTTCCTTTTAGTAGTCCTCTGGTAGTAAAGATAGAACAACTTCCACTTGGGTTTGTGAGAAGTAATCTGTCTTGGTCCAAAAGTTTATGATTGTTTTTCAGTATCTGCTTCTGCCTCCACCCCTATCAGATCGGCTTCCTCCACGGCCACCACCTCTGGGTGCTCCGCGGCTTGAACTGCTGTATGAATCACGGGGAGGAGGGTAACCCCTTTCCATTGAAGGGGGAAGACCCCTGTCTTGTCTTCCAACACGATCACGACCACTTGAGTAGACATCACTTCTGCTGCTTGAATAACTTTCTCGACTTCCATATCCATCTCGTGTACTGCCGTAATCATCATAGCGACTGCTTCCACCATAAGATGGCGGGGGCCCTCGTGCAGGTGGAGCACTACGTGAGTTACCTGCAGGGTCAATGGTCAGGTAATATGGCAACACTATAAGTTATATATAACAATTTAAATTTGAATTTACAGAATTGCTGCACTAAAGTTTACTGTTACTCTTTTGTACGAATGGAGATGTTCTTAATATAATCTGCCATGTTGGTACATTTATAGTGGGGGCTCTGTATGAGGCAGCGAATGAATTTAAAGACTTTGAAAGGACTGAAGACGGTGTTTTATTTCAAGCAGGCTCTTTTGGGGGATATTCCAGAACAACTTGTTATTTTTAGAGAAGAAACAGCCATATTTTCCAGTGATAGTTGCAATTCTGAACTGTAGACTTTGCTTCGTTAGGTTATGGTAATCATTTGATCATCTTGTTAAATAAACTAATAATTGCATTCTCACTTTCACTGTGGGGAGAAAACTGAGTGTGACATTCCCCCTTAAATGCACGCAGCCTAGTAAATCAGGATTAGGAAGCCTTTACAAACTCTGCTACAAGTTCCTCAAAATGGATCCTTACCGTAACTCTCATACGAATCTCTGTACGAGCCTCCACTTGGATGATCTGAATAGTCTCTATCACGTCCACCACCATAGCCATCACGATCACTATAAGAAGAAAAACTGCTGAGACTTACTACAAATCAGTGTTGACAGAGTGACTGAAGTTGAGAAAAATACAATGCTAGGTACCTGTATCCTCTAGAGGGATATTCATCACGTGAACTGGAATGACCATAATCACGGTATGCATAATCTCTTGGAGGCGGTGCATAATCTCTTGTATCCCTGGAACTTGGATAATCTCTACTTGAATAACTAGAAAAAAAGTGATAGTTATATTATTTATGAGGTCATACAAGACAGTATCAAAAGCCTTAGTGAAGTCAAAATATACCACATCTACCTCCCACCCCCCCATCCACAAGATTTGTTACCCTCTCAAAGAAAGCTATTAATCTGACATGGATTTATTCTCAAGAAATCCATGCTCTTATCACCTTATTATCTGCAAGTTGATTACTTAATTATTTACTCCATTATCTGTCCAGGCACTGAAGGTAAGATAACTAGTCTAATTCCCCAGGATGTTTATTTCCCTTTTTATAGATGGACACTACGACACTACATTTGACCTTTTCCAATCCTCTGGAATCTCTCTTCTTCCATGACTTTTCAAAGATAATCGCTAACGTCTTAGATATCTCCTCAGTTAGCTTTGTAAGTATTCTAGGATGTATTTCATCAGACCTTGATGACGAAGACATCTAACTCGTCTAGGTAATTTTTAACTTGTTTTTCCCCCCCATTTTAGCTTCTGATCCTACCTCATTTTCACTGACATTCACATTGTTAGAGGCCCAATTACTACTAACCTTTCTGGTGAAAGCTGAAACAAAATCATTTACCAATTCCACATTTTGTTCTTGTTCTCCCTCACAACATTATGTAACATTATGTCCTTGGTTTTCCTCTTGCTTCTAATGTACTTCTAGAATGCTGTACTGTTAATTTTTATGTCTCTAGCTAGTTTAATCTCTTTTTGTGCCTTGGCCTAATTTTGTTCCTACATATCTGCGTTATTTGGTTATATTCATCCTTTGTAATTTGACCTGGTTTCCATTTTTTTGTAGGACTCCGTTTTAGATCATTGAAGATGTCAGTTAAGCCTGGGTGGTCTCTTATCGTACTTCTATCTTTCCTATACATTGGGATAAGTTTGCTTCTGTGCCCTTAATAAAGTCTCTCTGAAAAAAAACGCTAACTCTCTTGAACTGTTTTTCCCTTTAGACTTGTTTCCCCGGGGATCTTACCTACCAAATGCTTGGAATTTGCTGAAGTCTACCTTCTTGAAACCCATTAGCTTTATTGTGCTTTTCTCCCTTCTACCATTCCTTAAAATCATGAACGCTAACATTTCATGATCGCTTTCACCTAAGCTACCCTCCACTTTCAAATTCTCAACCAGCTCCTCCTAGGTGAGCATAATTCTTAGCAGGCAAAATTAGGACCCTGGTATTAAGCTTTAACTAGAATGCATTATCTTTACCTGTCTTTTGTACTATAACCATCATCTCTTGGCGACATGTAGACATCTCTCCGCGATGGCATTGGCTCTCTGCGTGGAGGACCACCATAACTGTCTCTTCCACGTGATACAGGAGCTTTAAAGTAGTACAATTCAGGTAAATCAATTACTTAAAAATGAAGCAAGCATGAAGGACAGCTGCTGCAAAGGAAGTTCCTCAATGCAAAGTTGTATCAACAGCATAGTTCAGTTTTATTTAGGAGATCACTTTGCTGTAGTCTGCACTCAGTGCAATACGGTTTCAGGGCTCTACTAGTCAAACTAAGAAACAACAGTAGAGGAATATTTTTAAGAAGTCACAGACTTGAAAGCTTCGCTGACATGGAGACAATAGCTATACAAGCACAAACATTATGTTAACAATCTGATTTAAAGTGATTGGTGATTTGTTACAGGCATGGATAAATTCAGCCTTGTTATTCCAGACAACCAAAACCAAACACATTGAACTCCTTCTTACCTCTCCCTCCCATTCCACTACTGCTACGCACTGGCCCCGAAGGTGCAGACCTTTTAGGTGGAGGCCCGCCACTTCGTGGAGGTGGACCCCTCTTCATTGGAAGTGGTCCCCTAGAAGAACCTAAAAAAATAAAGAGCAAGTCAACCGGTCATTTATGTGAAGAACTAGATAAGCCATTTTTTATAGTGCTGCAATCTAAATAGCTAAAATTTGAGATGCTTAAGCAGTTGAAAATCACTACCACCAAGCCAGAGCAGAAGTGGAGAAGACTGCAATACACTGACCACATGCATGCTCCCTGAGGTTCCAAAATGTTCCTTTTTTTGGGTACGGCAGTCAAATCTGAGAAGCCCCAGCCAGGAATAAAAGATGCAGTGTGACCAAAGGAGGAGGAGTAATGTAAATCAGATTACATGGTCACATAGCCTAGTTAATGCACAAGTCCTCAGCTTCAAGATATTGTGGCCAAATTAAGGAACAGAGCAGCCTAAAAGCAGTTTTGAACACACCCTAGCCTGGCGGGACCCACTATACAGACCCCACATAACAGAAATCCTTAAGTATTTAGGGGGAACTGCTTTCTGGCTGTTTTGCTTCAGCTACAGATAAGAGGCTACTTGCTTCTCCAATTAAGAAAGCAGCTTGCTTCATTTTAGTCCAGTATCCAGACAAATACTAACAAAACCTTGTGTACTTCTCTAAATGTTTTCTACATCAAAGGATAGCCAGTCAAGTATCTCTCCTGAAAGCTACAGCTCTAGATAGTGCTATACTAAACAAGCAGCGCTCAAAGTTTGCAGATCCTTATCTTGACAGATACTTAAGCTTGACCCTCAAAGTATCAATCCCTGAAGTCAGCAGCTATTGCTTACTGAGTTTTGTCTTCTGGCAGTAAGACTGAAAATTGTTCACTTTTTTCCCAGCTGCAAGATGACTTTCAAACCAGGATACTGGAAAGCTTCCTTCCTCGCTTGCAAGGCAAGGAGTTTTGCTTTTCGTTTAGCCCAAAATCAAACAATGTTATATGCAGAAATGAACCCTCTCACACTAGAAGATTTAAGTCTAATTACTGAGCCAATAATTTGACTCAGCTGCGGAGTGCACATTTTGATCTGGTTTTAATTTAAAAACAAGGAATACTTTATTCAGTGGCTTATATTGTCACCTTCCAAATCTGATGGTCTTGCATGTTGCCCAAGTATAATCAGATATGTAAATACATACCCAAGTGACTCCCTCTTGAAGGTGGTCCTCTTGCTCCACTTCCACCTCTTCCACCTCTAAGGCCCCTGGGAGGACCTCTGCTTCTTGGAGGTGGTGGCCCACGTCTACCACCACTTTCAAAGGATGGCTTGGTTGCCTGTTCCACTTTAATTGCTTTCCCATCTAATGACTAAAAAGAGAAGCTGCTTTACTCAGTGTTCAGTTATGTTTCTAGGTCTTAAATGAGCAAGTGGGCTACATGGACCATTGGTCTGACCCAGTAGAGCCATTCTTATGGTTCAGCTTCATTGTTACTGGGCTTTTACATTATAAATTAAGTAGATTTGTAATTCTATAACAACTTTGAAACTTCAGCATGCTAGAATAAACAACTGGAAATGTACTCAGAAGGAATAAGTTCTACAGGAAGGCTTTGCTCCTGTGGCAGTTAATGGAAAACTGCAGCAATTTCAGAAATTAGAATTAGGGTATTTTTGTGGTGTTTAACTTAGAACACGTTGCAGAGTAGCGTACACATTAAGTCTGTATCCATAAAAAGAACAGGAATATTTGTGGCACCTTAGAGACAAATTTATTTCAGCATAATTTATTTCAGGCCGCCTACTCAAAAAGGCGACAGTTTGTTTTCAAGGTTCTCAAACCACTAGGGATAGATTTATTATTATTATTTTAAAGCAAGAGCTGACTCTAGATCTAGCTTTAAAGGAACGGCTCTACAGAAATGGGTGCCTTGTGTGGCCATAATACAAGCACAGTGTTCAATATATTCAAACAAGTAAACCCAAAGTTTTACAGCTGCTTTGTTACCAACCTATTACATTCTGGGGTTCTCACAAGTTTTGGAATCAAAGAGTAAAGAGGCCTTAAAGGATCTGAGCCTATCTACCAAGACTGCAGACTCTGTGAAAGGTATGTTAATAAGGTTTCTGCACATCTATTCTGTACAGAACTCAAAGGACAAAAATAGGTAGCATTACTGCACTAAATACAACATCTCATTAGAGAATCAAATTGATTATTACACAAACATTGGTAAACTGGACCAATATTACTACTACGAGACAAGGCATCTTCAAGGCTCATGGAAAAGCCATCAGTTGTCATGATTAGCCGAAATATTCCAGAAATTGAAGCAAGTGTTTTGATTGGTTAGTTCCAATTGCATGAGGACAACATCACTTCTTGAATAGTTTTCTGAAGAGGTCAGGAAGACAGCAGAAAGACTGGAAGGAGCAAGCTTCATTATGAACATTTTCCCCACCTTCTCTTGGCTCATTGTAGATTCCTGCAACTTTGGGGCCTTTACTGTCCTGATACCAAAATATCTGTTTGACCATCTGGCACTTAAATTCTGAATACCTGAAATGCAAGTTTTAAGTGCCTGTTGTCACCTAGTCCCTAATGTGTGGTTTTCTTTCCCTATGTTACTTCTTTCCTATCTTTTTTGCTTTCTGTTCAATGACAGCCTGGCTTACTCAGTCAAGATAACACCACCTTCTGCAGCAGGTGCTGTGAACCTGTGACCAAAAGGCCAGCTATAAATGTCTGGGATAGTTCAATGCTATTAAGTTTGCAAGGTCTTAAGTAACTTACATGATAATGTGCAGAGCATGTGTTTACTAGCAGCTAGGATTCAAGTGAAGAAAACAAGCATTAGTGACACAAGCTGCAATATTTTTTCTATGAAAAAGTTTTGTTTGATTCTAAAAGAACCAGAATTTAATTCCAACAGCTCAAAACAATCTAAATGAACTGTCTTTTTGGGATCAGACAGCTAATCAAATCTTCAATGTCTTCTGAGAAAGCTCAAACAGGGGTCTACCCTATATAAAGGAGACTACAGCTGAAAATCAAGAATTAAAAATAAAAGCCTTAATTTTAAAACCTTAACGTTAAAATGCTTTAATTATTTCCCTGTGTCCATAAACGGTCAGAAATTTCAATAGTGGTTACTACAATGGCAGCCAACAATCATTTGATGTAAAACCCCAAACCACTTCTAACTGTTTAATGTTATATCAGAACAACAGTGGGGTTTTACTAACACCTTATCCCTCGCTGGGCCCAAGACAGCTGTATGAACACAGCACATCCAATAGCTAGATCATGTCTTAAGCTTAGATTTATGAACTCTTTGTGGGCAGTGATCATCATACTAGTTTGTGCAGTGCCTAGAACTGGGACTTGGTCTCTAGATACTTGGCAACAATATAGATGTTCAGAGCCATGGTTATAAAATCCATACAGATGCTGACCCAACAAAGAACTACAGTTGCTGTTGTACTACCTACATGGCAGCTGGGAATGGGTAATCAATATAACCCTATAAAAGGTCAACTGGGGAGGTTCTAATTAAGTGAGGATTAGAGAATTACCCTTGACAACAGCTGTGAAGATTTCCAAGAAACAGTACCAAGGTGCTATTAAGTCCTAAACCTTCAGGGTAACACCATGCTAGCTAAAGCATAAGATGTCAGTGGATTAGTTTGCGCAACAGAAATTGGCAGGCATTTAATAGACATGTCAATTCCTCTTATACTGCTCCCTGATAGCTATTTCTGTAGTCTAACTTTAACTTCAATTAGCCAAGATGGGCAGGGATGAAAAACCTGTAAATACTTTCATTTTTAACAAGGTAACAGGTCCACTGTTTTCTGATGGAGCAGCTAGAAATGAGCACTTGCTATCATAACACCTGCCTGTCCTACTGTCCTGACACTATTATGTGATCCTTGACTGAACAGCAGACAGGATTTTCAAATTCACTTGATGGCCTGCAGACACGGATAGAGTTTGGCTTTCCACGTTTTATTGACCATGAATAGTCCACTCTCTCAGACCAAACTGAATGCAATAATTGGTATTAGAAAGCTAGCTCACTGATGACTCTTCAGTAAAATAATAAACAGTATATCTGTCACCTATATTTGGACTGTATGGCACTACCAACCACTGATAGAAGGATCTCCAAGCAGGTAGGTAGAGATCATAAAAATGTATGACTGGAAGTGTTCTTGAAAGGTCATGGAGATCATGTTAACTATAATCTCAGGAAAACTGCACTGGGAACACTTATATTAAGACCATATGGCAAATGCCTTCGTTAGTAGAAAAGCCGTGGCTAGTAGAGCCTAGCATGGTTCCAGAGAAGGGTTTAACTCTAGTGATCACCATCTATGAAGAAGCAAAGGTACTCTGTGAGCTAATCTGACTGCAGTGTTAAAGTATATGCTATATGCCTGAACCTGTTTCAGAGAAAATAGGGATAAAAAATTGTGGTACTACTTGTAATTTGAGCTCCGATGTAATTGTTCAGTTCCTTTAAATCCATTATGGGATAAGGGCAGTTTTCAGAATAGTGAAGCATCTACGAAGTAATTTCTTCTGCACTGCTTGAACATTTCTTTTGATGCCCATCCTTATTAGAGAACCAACCCAGTTTTACCCTGAATAGCTGATTACATGAGGGATCTCTGAAAACTTATAGGAAAGAAGCTAGGAGGCAGCACGGGATGGATGGAACTCAATCTCATATGGACCAAATAGCAGCCCAAAACCAGTCACCTGTGGTAATTTCACTCTACAAGGATGAGAAACATCCATCCCCAACAGAGAACAAAGCAAAGCTATCTTGACTCCAAGAGCAACTATCAAACTTGAAACTTATTAGAAGAGCATGTGTAAAAGTCAGAATAACTTGACCAATCTGTAGTGTGGTGCTCTTCTATGCTATTGGGAAGACTTGGATTTGAGATGATAGAGGTCAATCTTGCTGTATCATAATCCTGCATCTGGTTTAAGCTGCTATTCCCTATATGGAAAGCTTCTGCTGCTTTCCCACTTTAGGAAGCCATGGAACTGAAGAGGCCCCATTATGGGATCACGGTAAGGATCTAAACATGGAAACAAGACTCTGGCTCATAGGAGCTCTGTTCTCTAGATTAGAAAGCCTGGAGAAATACAGGTGTCTTTTCTGACCAAAGGTATGGAGGAATAGCATTACAGAACACTTGCTTTGGGATATCTTCCACAACATTCAAATGACTGAAAGATGCAGTGTTGTAGTTATATTGGTCCCAGGATAACAGAGAAAGTGGGTGAGGTAATGCATCTCACCAACAGAAATTGGGCCAATACAAGACCTGTCTCACCTATACCTTGTGTCTTTTTTCATAAAAGACAAGCACAAAAGATTTTCATCTGGGATTGACCATAACTGACCTAGAATGTGGTGGGCCCAAGTTTAAGCAGATGCAGATTTTTAAACTGTTCTGTGCCCAACAATTAAGCAAGTTACTATTAAAAATCCAAAGTTTTTGAAGATTTCCCATTGTAAGGACCTTCACTCCATGCATCTGCAGTTTACCACAGGAAGAAAGAATCAAAGGATGCTGGACCACCTTTCAGAACATTCTAGGCACTGAGAAGGCACTCATACAACCCAAAAGGCACCACTTTATAAAGGTTCTAGAAGCTCAGTGATGCAGAAGGTGCATTCTAAAACAGTATGCATAGATCTCCTCAAAGAAATAGAGTTAAACATTATATACCGTATTTTCGTCTTACAGGACGCTCCGTCCTATAAGACACCCCCTCGGTTTTTAATAAAAAAGTCGGGGGGGGGGGGGGGGGGGGGAAGCGCCTCGCTCTCCCGTCCCCGCCGCGGGCGGGCTGCCGGGAGCGCTCCTGGTTCCCCCCTCCGGAAGCACTCCCGGCAGCCCGCCCGCGGCGGGGAGGGGGGAACCGGGACGCTCCCGGCAGCCCGCCCGCGGCGGGGAGGGGGGAACCGGGGCGCACATTCGCCCTATAAGACGCACCAACTTCCCCCCCCCCCGTTTTGGGGAAGAAAAAGTGCGTCTTATAGGGCGAAAAATACGGTAATCAAGCCACTATTTTAGGTAATATACTGGGCATTTGTTCTAAAAGTTTGAAGTGTGGCCAATCTTGTATCATAAAACAGAGGACGTAAAATAACAAGGAATCATTTTAAGAGGACTTTTAGAATAGTACTCTATACAGATTGCTTAATGATCAAATCCTCTCACCCAGTCACTAATCTCCAGTGCCTCAGCAGTTAAAACAAATTATTCCAAGCCATTTGGGTTTAAACAGTATTTAAGAGGACTTTAGAATTGTGCTACGTTATGGTAACCTGCATATTTTGAGGTAAATCCTGGAATAACAGCACCTTTAAGGAACTGTCTACAAGTTAGTAAGAGACTGACTGCCTTCTAAATCACATGGTTGTGAACTTTGCCTCAGAAAGTTCTCTGAAACAGTGGCACAAGTTGTTGTAACACTAAGTTCAGCATGAGTACCAAGAATACATATTCAGTTTGACCGCAAGTCATGCTATAGCTAGCTTTTACTGTTTGATTCTCACTGTGAGATAACATAAGGCAAGGATTAAGAGAGCTTTGCTGAATATTTTAACTAAGAACACTACCAGCACATTGCTGTTGTTCCCAGGATTCCATAGATACTTACTAAAGACCTACGGAAACACTGCAAAATATAATGCTCAATCACACTTTAAGATATGCACTCAAAACATATGAAATGATGGAGTATAAACCAAATAGTGAAGAGTGATACATGACAACAAAAGCTCTCTAGCTTCAAAAGACAAGTAATATCAGCTCAGGCTTCCTCAACTGTTCCACCAATGCGTCAATTGATTTAGAAGAGACACTTCCAAGGAAAAAGTAAATTCAGTCCTGCTATATAGTTGTTCAGAGCTTGAGACTGCAGAAAAGGAGGGCTGTGATGGTGGTCAGCAACAGCAGACATTTCCCACATAATCAACTTTGCAATACCACCCTGAACTACATGCTAGCCTGTGACCTATAGATCAAAGGTTATGTATTCCCATTACTCTGGGCCTTTTACCTCATTTCATAAAAAATTGACAATGCATAGCTACAGTATTTGCATATCAGTTTAAATGAAGCAATTTAATACTTTCTCAGATTTGGCAATTTAACTAGGAACAGTAACTTTTAATGATAGGAAAGGAGCATACATGCAATCATAGTTAATATTATTGAATGATATAGCTGGCAAGTAACTTTCCTTATTCCACTTTAATAAGCAGTTTGGTACCCAACTGACAAAATTTGGAGTGTGCTTAATAAGCAGATACCCTTTATCCATCTCCTCTACAGTAGGAAGTATAAATGCTATAACATTTGAGTAACTGTCTCAAATTCCAACTACAAAAATGGAACTGTTTTTCTTTAATTTTGTAGTTATCAAAATGTCAATAAAACATGGAGGCTCCCTCCCATCCTTCCAGATTAAGAAATTATATTTGCATTAATTCAGTACTGTAGATGCTGCTTATAGTCAAATTTAGACTGATTAGTTATGTAGTTTTTGGCTTTACAAACAGATATGGTAAAGAATTTATACGATAACAGGCATCCCAATTTTCAAAGACATAAATTAGCTTCCCTCTTATTCTCACTAGCAGGAAGCTTTCACCCTACCCCCTCATCCCAAAATCCTCGGACAGGAAGAGAAGCTTCAATAAATGCCAGTCCTACATAAGAACATAAGAACGGCCATACTGGGTCAGACCAAAGGTCCATCTAGCCCAGCATCCTGTCTACCGACAGTGGCCAATGCCAGGTGCCCCGGAGTGAGTGAACCTAACAGGTATGATCGAGCGATCTCTCTCCTGCCATCCATCACCCCCCTCTGACAGACAGAGGCTAGGGACACCATTCATTACCCATCCCGGCTAATAGCCATTTATGGACTTAGCCTCCATGAATTTATCCAGCTCTCTTTTAAACCCTGTTATAGTCCTAGCCTTCACAGCCTCCTCAGGTAAGGAGTTCCACAGGTTGACTGTGCGCTGTGTGAAGAAGAACTTCCTTTTATTTGTTTTAAACCTGCTGCACGCCAATTTCATTGAGTGGCCCCTAGTTCTTCTATTTTGGGAACAAGTAAATAACTTTTCCTTATTTACTTCCTCCACACCACTCATAATTTTATATACCTCTATCATATCCCCCCTTAGTCTCCTCTTTTCCAAGCTAAAAAGTCCTAGCCTCTTTAATCTCTTCGTATGGGACCCGTTCCAAACCCCTAATCATTTTAGTTGCCCTTCTCTGAACCTTTTCTAGTGCCAGTATATCCTTTTTGAGATGAGGAGACCACATATGTACGCAGTATTCAAGATGTGGGCGCACCATGGATTTGTATAAGGGCAATAAGATATTCTCAGACTTATTCTCTATCCCTTTTTTAATGATTCCTAACATCCTGTTTGCTTTTTTGACTGCCGCTGCACACTGCGTGGATGCCTTCAGAGAACTATCCACAATGACTCCCAGGTCTTTTTCCTGATTGGTTGTAGCTAAATTAGCCCCCATCATATTGTATGTATAGTTGGGGTTATTTTTTCCAATGTGCATTACTTTACATTTATCCACATTAAATTTCATTTGCCATTTTGTTGCCCAATCACTTAGTTTAGTGAGACCTTTTTGAAGTTCTTCACAGTCTGCTTTGGTCCTTACTACTTTGAGCAGTTTAGTATCATCTGCAAACTTTGCCACATCACTGTTTACCCCTTCCTCCAAATCATTTATAGGGGGAGCAAAGATTATATTTAACAGTTGTAAGTTTAGCAGCAGAAAAAAAAATGGTCAATTTGTTACAGTAGGACTTGTCTCTCGGGTCTTAACACAAGTCTAGTTTGTAATGCACACGGCTATTAAGTTCAAATAAAGATTAACACAGCACTGTAGTCGTGATAGAACAAGCATGATTTACCAGAGATCATACCTTTCCATTCATATCTCTGGCAGCATCCTTTGCATCTGCTGGGCTCTCAAATGTGACAAAAGCAAATCCTCTTGACTTGTTGGTTTCACGATCCTTCATCAAAAGAACTGTAAAGATAAACTGAAATGTCATTCTACTTTTCATAAATTTCATAGCATAACCTACCCCTTACAATGTGCTCAGAACTTCTTAGAGGATATGAAAGCAGTATCACTTCAGCTGATCAATGCCATAAGATTCATCACAGCACAAATTTTAATTAGTATCCATTTAGAAATTTTATTTTTTACCTTCCACAATGCGCCCATATTTGCCAAATACAGCTTCAAGAGCTTTCTCATTTGTCTCTGTATTCAGTCCACCGATGAAGAGTTTCCCAGGACGATCCGCTTCAACCATTTTGACCCCAGTAGGACCTATTAAACAAGTTCCATTAGTAAGACATGATGGAAATAAACTCGAGAAGAAACTATTTCTTTTTTTCAAAGAAGCTATGAACGTCAGAAAATATTTAAACTCACACCCTCCAGCCCCTTCCTGGCCATATAAGAGTGGCTTCTCCTAACCAAGTCAGTTAAAAACTTTGGAGTGAGAGAGACTCAGAGACTATCAGATGAATGAATGAGATAGCTAGACAGGAGCAATTTTTAAATCCTATACAAACGAAGCAAAATCCTTTGCCAGAGGGAAAGAAGCAGGCCCCTGCAGCTGCGTTTAAAATGGTGCAAAACAATCTGAGAGTAATTCGCTTCAGGCCGGTTCTGGCCACTCAGCTCTTATTTCCAAACTCAGCTCAAGTCACGTTTGGAAACCATGGTACATTTTCAACATGCTGCTAACAGGCCGGCCCATTCGGGCTGTCCAGGGACCTGGCGAGAACCGCGACGGTAGGGCAGATGGGCCTCCGCAACTATGGGAGGAATGTGCCTACGCTGTCCCCCCCTCCCCCTGCAACTCCAGTGGCGGGAAAACCAGAGCACCCACCCCGAATACCACCAATGCGGCGCCTGGGCGAGCGCTGCGGCAAGGGAGCAGCGAGCAGGCGGGATCAGCAGCCAGCCACAAAGACGGGGGCGCCCGAGCCCCAGGCAAGGCGGGGGAGGGGGGAAGGGAAGGAGCGTTAGACCCTCAACGGTCTCGCGACGCTACCACAAAATGGCGCCCACGTTTGGCGGCGGGGATGGTCCCAGCCGCTGAACTGCGAACTACCAGACCACGTGTGTCTGCCCGGTATCGAGCAGCCCCAACCGTAACGAACAGCCGCGCCCGCCCCCTCCCTCCCTCCCCGCGCACACATACACCGCGAGGCCCACCCAGCGGGGCCCTAACGCTGCCCTACACCTAAAATGGCGGCCGCCGCGCCTCACGCGGTTGGACACCCCAGCCGCGCGCGCGCACCCCGGGAATCCACCGACCAAGCGGGCGCAGCGCCACACCGCAGCCAGTGCGCGGCCGCCTCCCCCTCCAGAGCGGCAGGACGTTTAACTCCGTGTCTGGAGCTGACCTTCTCCCGAAAACCCTTCTTCTCTCTCCCCTTGGCGTCCTCTTTCCCGCGCCCCCGGGCCCTGCTCGCCTCTCCCGCTCCGTTCCCGCCTGCCGCGGCACTCACCTCCCGTCCTCGCAGACCGCGCGGCAACTGCGCAATGAGAGAGCGAACAAAGGCGCTACAGGCCTTTATATCGGTGACGTCACCGCCCCGAACGCGACGGCGAGACCCGGATGCAGCCGCCGGCGGGGACGGGGCTTGGAAGGGGGGCTGAGGAGGCGCGAGACGTTAGGCGCTAAGGAGCGTTCTTTTGTGTGTGTGTGGGGGGGGTGATTGCCAGCCTCGTATTGCTGTGGGCCTCACGCACAGACGCAGCCCTCGCCTGTGAATGGAGCGATGTGGAGGGGAGGATTCTTCCCTGGTCTCACTGATGCCTCTCGGAGATGGGGAAACCCCTCCTGGTGCTGTAGGAAACGGTGGCAGCACAACTAGAGTGCCAGAGGTGTACCTAGTGCAGATGCAGCTGGACATGATGAAAAGCCCTCAGTGTCCCTCTGCTATGTACATCGGCCAAACTGGACAATCCCTACGAAAAAGGATAAATGCACACAAATCAGATATTAGGAATGGCAATATACAAAAACCTGCAGAACACTTCAACCTGCCTGGACACACAATTACAGATTTAAAAGTCACCATACTGCAGCAAAAAAACTTCAAGTCCAGACTGCAAAGGGAAACTGCAGAGCTACAATTCATTTGCAAATTTAACACAAACAATCTAGGACTGAACAAAGACCTTCAATGGCTTGCTAATTACAAAAATAGCTTCTCCTCTCTCCATGTTCCCCCCCCCCCCATTCAACTGCTAGAACGGTGGTCCCCAACCCCCGGTCCGCGGACCGGTACCGGTCCGTGGAGCATTTGGTACTGGGCCGCGGCCGAGTTCCCCTCCGGCCCGAGTTCCCCTCCGGTGCCGTGGCCGCGTTCCCCTCCGGAGCCGCGGCCGCGTTCCCCTCCGGCCCGAGTTCCCCTCCGGTGCCGTGGCCGCGTTCCCCTCCGGGGCCGCAGCCGCATTCCCCTCCGGCCCGCGCGTTCCCCCCCGGGCTGCCTTTGCTTCCCGCGTTCCCCCCCGGGCCGCCTTTGCTTCCTGCGTTCCCCTCTGGGCCGCCTTTGCTTCCCGCGTTCCCTTACGGTCCGGCTTCTGGCGGCTTTTCGGCGGACATACAAGAGTCCGCCGCGGCGACTGTAAGCTGAACAATTATGCGGGTTTTGAATGAAGCAGAACAATTATGCGGGTTTTCGGCGGACATACAACGGTGAATGAAAAATGAGAATGAAAATTCGCCCCCGGGCCGCAAGCATTCACTCCCCGCGTTGACCGGTCCGCGCCCATGAAAAGGTTGGGGACCACTGTGCTAGAAGAATAACCCACCCTCCCTGATTGGAGATATCAACTTGGTTCAGCCTAATTGGACTAACCTTGTTACCTCCCACCTGGTTCTTGCCTACTTTTCTATACCTGCCTCTGGACACTTCCACTGCTTGCATCCGACGAAGTGGGAATTAGCCCACGAAAGCTCATGCTTCAAAACTTTATAGTTAGTCTTTAAGGTGCCACAGGACTTTGTTACCTCTACACTCCGTTGTTGTTGTGTTGTGTTTGTGCCTAGAGAGCATTTCTACACTAGAAACACTATAGCAGCAGTGGTGCTGTAGTATGAGGGGTCTGCAACCTTTGGGAATTGGTGTGCCAACTCTTCGTTATTTTAAGGTTTTGTGTGTCGATAATACATTTTACTTTTACAGGGGCTGGTAGAGGGAACCCCAGACGGGCAGCGCAGGGGACAGGTGGAACCCCAGACTGGTAGCAGGCGGAAATGCTCAGCCTCCTGACCATCTGGGGTTCCAGCTGAGGGCCAGCTCTACCTTTTTTCTGCCCCAAGCAACAAAAAAAAAGAAAAAAAAGCCACTAAAACTGATGAAGCAGCAACAAAGCCGCCCAAACTGCCCCAAGATTGGCTGGAATGCCGCCCCTTAGAATGTGCCGCCCTAGGCATGTGCTTCCTTGGCCCATGCCTGGAGCTGGCCCTAGCCCCACTCAGCCCACTGCCAGCCCCAGGTTCCATCCATTCAGGCAGGCAGTAGGCTGAGCGGGGCCAAGGGCTAGGACCTCGGCTTGCAGCGGATTGCCACTAAAAAGCAGCTTGCATGCTGCAGGTTGCTGACACCTGGTATAGACACATACTAGAGCCACAGTAAGTAAGTAAGGAACAGTAAGAACCAAAAGGGTTCTTTTGTTGCTGTAGTAAATCCATCTCCCTGAAGGCTGCTCTGCACTAATGCTGCACTGTAGAACCTCGAAGTTATGGACACCTCAGGAATGTAGGTTGTCCTCCATTGGACTTCGGCCAACGTGGAGGAGAATGGACTCGGGGTGAGGGTGGGGGCAAAATAGATTCATACATAACTTCCTGGTATAGCATGGGTTTAAACTTTCAGAAATATACTTTGGGACAAAATGTTTCAAGGGGATTTTTTAATAGTTTGGGCAGAATTGATGCAGATTTTCAAGTTCTGTAAGGGTGGAAAAACATTCTCTCTTCTCATAAAATTAATGCCCTATTCTCCTCTGCCACTTACATAATTCAGAAACAGTACTGCTTTGAAACCTAAGCCCAGATCCTGCTCCATGCAGGCAATCCTAGCATTCATGCAGAACCCCACTGACTTTAATAGGGCTTGTGCCTCATGCAGCTTATTGGAAGATCTCACTAGGAATGAAATCTTCCAGCAAACACCAAGAAACAGGTACTGATGTGTCTGTTGACAAATGTGTAATCCTCAAAAATGGCAATTAAATATACAGTAAAACCTCCATTTAACGGACTAATTCGGGCGAGGGGGTGTCCGTTAAATCAAAAAGTCCGTTATTTAATAATAAAAAAAAATAAAAATGAGCTGTCGGAGCAGCAGCCCGACCGCCACAGGGTCGGGGCAACAGCTCCGCAGCCCGCCCGCTGCCTGGACTCGGGTGGCAGTCGGGAGCCGGCAGCCAGCCCGCCCGCTGCCTGGACCCGGGCGGCAGGCGGGAGCCGGCAGCCATCCTGCCTGCTGTGTGGTCCCGGGCGGCAGCCGGGAGCCGTCAGCCATCGTGCCAGAAATGGATCAGGAATGCATCAGACTTGCTCAGAAATTTTGTCCGTTGCATCCGAAGTCCGTTAAATCGAGGTCCGTTAAATCGAGGTCCGTTAAATCGAGGGTTTACTGTACATAGTTTATTCAGAATTGTGGAAAGACTTGTCAAACACTGCTTTAATGGAGAAAATAACTGTTAGCAACAAATGTGTTGCTCCTGTTGGAATTCTGTTGGAACTCCTGTTGGAATTTTGTGCCAAAAAATTAAAAATTTTGCACACAATATTTTACATCATAGGCAACTGAAGGATAAGTGAGAGCTGGGGTATCAAACTCACAGTTTATACTGGCTACTGACTATCTCCGGAAAGGTCAGTGGTAAACAGCTCATGGAACACATTTTGACGGGAAATTTTTTGTCTGAAAGTTTAGACCAGTTCTAATCACCAAAGCTCCATAAGGATTTTAGAAGACCATGATGTCATTTACAGTATGCCTCCTTTACACCACTCTGGCAGTGTAAGGGAGCCTTACAAATTTTACACCTGTTTTATGCTTTGTGGGAAATTCACTAAGAATGGGAACAATGAAGCAGGCTGGCTATTATATTATGTTGTGCCTGTCTCACACCTGCCTCCAAACATCCCAAAGCCTGCCCCTGCATGCTGGTCATGCCACAATACTGAACAAGAGGAACAGAGTCTCTTTCAGTCACTTGCATGCACGCTCAACCTTGCCCTCCCACCCAGCAGTGATTGATGTCTCCTCTGCACTTATGTACAGTTCCTCCAATCCCATGCTGATTTATATCTCTGCCAGCTGCTCTGGGCTGCAGAGAAGGTGCAAGTGACCGCTCTTGCAGCTTCCCTTGATTCCCCTCAGAAATCATTTTTCTGCGGGGAAACAAAGTAATCCGCGGATAACATGAATTCTGCTCCCATGCAATGGCACTTCAATTCTCCAGAAGTAGTGTAGCTGAATATAGTAACCTTGTATTGCACTAATGCTGTTATAATAACAGGGCCCATAAATGAATGTATTAGTGCAACAATATTTTTTGGATTACATTTGTATAGTGATAGATCTAACAATTGCCTAGTAAATGCATATTGGCTGTTTCAAAGATAGTAAGCTGAAAACGATGTGAAAGGAGGAGGGTTTTGCGTTGGGTTAGCAACCCACCATGTAAAAAAACGAACGCTACAGAAACGTCAACCAAATCTTCAGAAGTTCACAAAATCCTGGGTAGTCAGCCAGAGATTCAGGCGGACCTGGGATGAAATCTACTGGCTAGCCCAACATCGAGTTGAGTGGAGAAGAATGGTTGACGCCTTATGCTCCATGAGGAGCGAAGAGGATTAACTAAAGCTGAAAACTCCAGGTTTAAACTTCTTTGCATTTTGATACACGTACCAAATGATTTTCTTAGAGAGAACAGTATGTAATACAAACCTATTTATAAAACATACATGCATGTTTGGATAAAGCACTAGCTCTGCTGTACAGTGCTTCTGCAACAGTAGATGTCATAGCATGGTAATGTCTCAGTGTACAGATGAATGGATTAAATATATTTATATGGCATTGTGACAGAGAAGTAACTATCATATGGGCAAGGAAGAACATAGTAGGTATGCTTATAAGTTTAAATTGCAAAAGTGGTAAAATGCTATGCACTGTTCCAGCATCTTTTAAAAATCGACCAAAATATATATTCCATCCTACCTAATTTCAGAAGCAATTATTGTTTTGCTGCTTTTTTCCCCTTTACATAAAGAGGGATAATATAATATAACATGCAGACATGGCCGCTGCATGCCCCTACATTTGCTGCAGCAAATTAATTTTTCAGTGCCTCCAGAACACATAAACTGCACAAAATGCCAAAGAAAACAAAACAGTGACTAAATACAGTTACTGGAGAGTTGTAGCAAAATGTTGGAAAACTAGCACTAGTTCATTTAGTGAAGGCAATCATACAGCTGTCATATAATAGCTTTAATTTTCCACACAGTTGAGGGTGACATGAACCTGTAACCTTGAGGTGTAATGCTCTATAATGTATTAATTTTTCCTTGAGCCATCTAATTCTCCTTAGATTCTCTGATTTACTACTTGGATGAGCTTGCTGTCCATTAACATTTGTGTTAAATTTTGAGGCTAAATTGGAATTGTAACATCAGCTTTTTTCAGTAATTTACAAAATGTGTTTCGAATTTGGGACATCTTTTCTTCTCTCAGCTAAAGAGCAGATATTGTTGCCGGTTCAGACATTTCCAGCAGATGTCACTATGTGCAACTTTAGTACCAGGTACACTTAAAATTGACTATCTGTAGTTTGCTGTCATAAGCTTTACTTTTAAATTGCCTTTTGACTATATCTAATTTTCAAAAAGTAGTAAACCAGTAAAGACAATAGTAGGTATTTGTGGATCCTGGACACTTAAAAAGCAAGCTAATCTTATTTCTTAAACCGTAATGAGCTTTGATCTGTTATCATTCCTGCGTTGTTTTAGTTTGGCCACTGTCTTGTTAGTCTGATCTTTCAGCCTGCACACTGAGGAGACAGAAATCTGATCTTTGTTTTACAATAGCTGACTTTTGGTCATGAGGCTTGCCGTATTGGCCCATTTTGAAGGGTCAGGCTTTCAGACCTGTGCATGTGCAAAAATATGCACATTTGTGCCCTTACCGTTTGCATACAGCACATACAAAAGTTCAGTTAGAGGCAAAAGTTATGAATTGTGCAGTTTTCTGAAAATCTGATCCAGTGAATCATGATTTATTTAACAAATTTGTGGGATGGTAACTTCATAGAGTAGCTTGATGAACTCATATGAAGAAGTGACTTCAATCTTATGTTGTTAAATTTTACTCTGAAGAACACTGGTCAATATAACCTGTGCCCAAAAGTATTAGACACAAATCAAAAATTCCAGGCAGTGACTAGTATAAGATAAGTTACAGAGAAGGACAGTCATAAAATAAAGCAGTCATAAGAAGAGATTAAAGAGTATAAGGCAGGGAAAAGGCCTGTATCTAAGATGAAGGTTGGAGTCAAGTAGTTTATGCATACTCATTAATGTTAGGAAGTGGCATCAAAACCTTTCATCCTCCAAAGCCATTTTTTAGCTCTGGGGGCAAGAATCAGGCTACAGATAACAAAATTAGTTCAATCGGGGAGAATGAGGCCCTCTTCTAGCAGTTGATCTGGAGGTGTCCCATATAATAACCTCATTCTCTCTAGCCTGATTCTTGCCTGCATATTTATACCTGCCTCTGGAAATTTCCACTGTATGCATCTGACGAAGTGGGTATTCACCCATGAAAGCTTGTGCTCCAATACATCTGTTAGTCTATAAGGTGCCACAAGACTCTTTTTCGCTTTTGCAGATCCAGACTAACATGGCTACCCCTCTGATACTTAATTGTTGTAAGTCATGCAACATCTTGATGTGTATTCACAGTGTGTAAAACAGAGCTAACACTTACCTAATTAATCCTTACAACTGATAATATTTGTGAAAGGTTTTGAAAATGTAAACTGATCTAAATGCTAAATATAACTATTACTAAACGTAAAGTTTTTAAACTGCAAATATTATATGCGGTATATAGGGAATGGAAATTTTTATTTTCAATTTATTTTACTTGATAATGAATGCAAAATGTCCAAATATTCACATGGTAGTGAACTAGTATTGAGTATGTAAAAGAAACCAAATACCCAGAGCATTCAGATATTTGAAATGCCAGATGGTAAAGCAGATGTGATGTTGCATAACTTGCAGATGCAAAGAAGAAAAGACAGGTTAGGAATCTGTTGAACAAAACTTGTGCTACACTTTCCCACTCCCCGCAGAAAAAAAGTTCAGGGAGGAGTTACACATCTTGGGAGTTCTGAGCCTATCGAAATGAGGCAAGTGGGGTACTGCAGCACATTTTTAAACAGGCAGTGTGGGGACACTTGCAGTGTTCTGCTGTTGAGATGCAGACAGGACCTCACCTACTGTGGTCTACTAGAATGTACTTTTCTCATATCTTCTGATGTAATTGAACTTGAAGTGTAATGTGAGGAACAGGAATTTTTCCACAACTAGACGTTAGCTTTCTGGTAGAGTATGAAGAATTTGTGAATTGTATTGATCACATCATCAGCTCTTTTCCCCAGCCCCACAGAAGAAGCTAGGGTTTGTGAGGTCCAGGTTCAGCAGAAAGGTCCTTAGTACTGCAGTGAGTTAGCAAGCACTTGGCTAACCCAAGAAATCTCTTTCTGCCCTGATGTTCAATGTGTGCATGCTATGGAGACTTCAGAAGTTCACCAGTCTTCACCAGACCCACTAAATCGACACTGCTGCATTGATGGCAGCAGTGCTGAGTTTAGCCATAAGTGTAGACAAGCCTGAAGTCTCTGTGCCTTAGTACCCCTTCTGTAAAATGGAGAGATCGCTTTTCTACCTCATATGTGTGTGTCAGGATAAACACAGTAAAGATTATTAGGTGCTCAGGTACTGCAGTGATGGGGTCTTATAATAACGCAGCATGCATATATAAATCTGAAGAGAAGAGTTGGCATCTCATTTCTCATGAGTCGCCATTTCAAGACATACAATTATTTTTTTAAAAGCCACAATTATTCAAACATCTGGGGAGATTGTTGGGAGCAAGTGGTAGGGTAATAAAAGTCCTTTTTTAGATTCACCCCTCTCTTTTTGGGAGATCCTCATTTACATTCAGTTCATAAATAAAACATTTAAAAATAAATATTTTGGCTGCTCAGGGTTGCTTACATCACCAGTCTCTTCTCTGCTGCTGCCCTTCACCACCTTCTCTAGTGTCACTATGTTTACTGAGATTAGTTCATCTGAGCTAATTGTTATTTGTTGCTTGCCATATGCTCATTGTGGAGAGAAGTGGATTTGAAGCCTGTATACGTATTAGGTGACTTCAATGTTATTGGAGAGAAGAAATTTTCGCTTGCTCAATTTGGATCTGCTACCATCCTTGGATCTATGATTAAGATCTCAGTAAGGTCATTTTATTCTGAGGAAACCTGAAGAAAAGTGGTAAAAAAGGCAAATGGCTATGAATGAAGAATGAGATGCCAGGAAGAAATTGCCACCATTTTCACAAGAGGAACATTCAAGGGGATAAGACTTCACACACCGTACTTCCAAACAGAGAGCCATACTTTGAAATGTGGGAGGGAGGGGCTGTAGGGGAAATGTGAGGTGGGGGTGGGAGGAGGCAGAACTGGGGATTAGGGGAAGGGGTGGGAATGGGGGGGTGGGCAAGGGGTGGAGTTGGGGTGGGGCTGTGGGTGGACACGGGGTTGGGGGGGGGGGCTGAGCACCCACCAGCGCTGGAAACTGATTAACATTTGCAGTGAATAGAATCCACAATGAGAAGAGTTTGTGGGTTTTCCTGTTCTGTGTTCCAGCTGATATTTCACTTGAGATTGAAAGCCTTCTTGCACTCTGATAACTAAATAACCAGTCATATGAATGTATAACTTGTATCAGTAGACTGTACAGATTCTTTCAGAAAATTCTGATTTGCTTTTGACCATGCTTTGTGAAAGAAACTGAAGTACCTTTGAATGGTAACAAATTAGACCACTCGTGAACAAATAACCATGTTGGTTTTTTGGTAAACATAGATGTGTTTTTGAATTGGGTGTTCTGTTATAAGTGTACATGCCTGGTATCAATTTTAGTAAGCTAATTAGAAATCAAATAGTGTCCCCTCCTCAGGAAAGAGTGTCCTGTTTAACAAGCTGGTTCAGGTGTTTATTGGAATGATATTTTAAGTAAAGCAACAAAGGATGGCAATCCAGGCAAGTTTTCAGTTGAGAGAAACTGTTATCAGATGTGTGCTTGTATTTCAAGACTGGCTTTCATGAGAGAGGTGCTAAGAGAAAAGAGAATCTGAAAATGCCAGTGCTGACTTGTCTGACTGATATCAGTGTCTCACCAGTGTGCCATGCAAGCTGATAACATTTTGAACTATGGCAGTCAGGCACCTAACTCCTTTGGGAGCCTCTGAAAATCCTAGCTGCCTTGTCCATCACACAGAAGTAAAGGATATAGCTAAAGCTGCAGTCTTTAAAATAGCCTTAAATAACTGTTCCCTTCACTTGTATTCATCTCACCCAGGTATTGGTTTGTATTTTACTCTTAACAGGTTGGTCAGTGCCAATATCATAGATTAGGATGGTGTCCCACGTAAGCAATTCTAACATTTTGTACCCATTTATCACTTCTGTAAATTACTACACCAGGGACTGGAA
This sequence comes from Sternotherus odoratus, assembly GCA_032164245.1. Classification (NCBI taxonomy): domain Eukaryota; kingdom Metazoa; phylum Chordata; order Testudines; family Kinosternidae; genus Sternotherus; species Sternotherus odoratus. Next base: position 81,636,022 of record JAVMKO010000009.1, on the reverse strand, counting down.
AGGGAGATTTTGGCCCTCTCTGCTCAGTCAGTCATTCATACACAGGAACTTAGTACAGTGGCTTTCACAATAGAGTTGAAGTTAAATACCTTAGTTTATTTTAAAAGTTTGCAAAGGCAATAGAAAATAAATGACTTTACAAGCAGAATAGAGAAGTCAAGTGACAGTCTTTCAGAAGCGAATGTAACTGTGAAGCGGGTTGGGAAGAAATGCTCCCTTTCCCAGAAGTGGTTTTGTTGTTGGAATCTGGAAGAAGTGGGCAGCTTTTATAAGAGGATTTTAAGTGAGTTATAGGAGCTCTGCAAGCATAGGGGTTACTCATGAACAATAATTTAATCCAACTGTCAGGTAATGTTGGCTTTGTGTAATCTTAAATTAACCTAAATCAAACTACTGAAAACAAGCAATGTACTGAACTCAGCCATGGCAGCTGTTAGTCTGTCAGATAAATGTTTAACCTATAGGTTTAAAAAACCCTTGGGAATATTTAAAAGATTGCTTCACTGAAGTTTTCAACTGGTTCACTATAATTCACTCATCATAAATCTTCAAGTAAAGATGCTTAAAGGATGCTTAACACTGATAAAGACTTAGGAGAGTCAGTTGAATACAAGCTCCCACTGTGATGCTAGCCAAGATGACTGCTGCCATTCTCGGATGCACAAGGAGGTGAATATCAAATAGGCATAGAGAGGCGACAGTCTGCATATGACATCTGAGAGATCATTACTGGATACTGTCCAGTTTTGATGTCCACATTTGAGAAAGGATGTTGAAAAATTGGAAGGGGTTCAGAAGAGATCTACAAGAATGATTCAAGGTCTGAAAAACCTGTTTTACAGTAAGAGACTTAAGAAGCTCAATGTGTTTAGTGTATCCAAGAGAAGGCAGTCAAAGTATTCTGTATCCTGTGCCCAACCTGCTCATAGAGGTGCACTCCACATGAACCAGGAAGCAGTGTGAGTCAATCACCAAGGGTGTCTTTGAGCTTTAGGGGAAACTGGGTTCAAATTCCTGCTCTGCTATAGGCTTCCTCTGTCTCCTTGGGCAAGTTTGTGCCTTAGTTTCCCATCTATAAAATGGGACTAATAGCACTTCCCTTCCCCGTAGGGGTATATGAGGATAAATACATTGATGACTGGGAGTTGCTCAGATCCTATATTCCTGGGGGCTATATAAATACCTAGATTAGATGGATGGACATCATACATAATATCAATCTTCAACAAGACTGATAGCCAACAGTAGGAGGCTCATTACTTTTAACTCTCTTCCTGTCCTGCAATTATTAACCATGTGATATAGTGCAAGAGAAATGACTTGCTGTGCGCTTGTCCAAGCATCTTTGTTTGCTAAAATGGGTGCAGCCTTCTTGAATGTGGAAATGCTCTGTGCAGTTTGTGTGTTTGTTGTTTTTTTTAGAGGTCTTAGCAGAAGAGGGGAGAAAGTCTTCAACATCACTGGATTTAAAATCAAATCAAAACTCATGACTTTCACAAACAGCATTCAAACTGTCAGCTGTCCCAAGGTGTGGGAATGACGGTTTCCTAGGATTGCACACTATAGTGCAAGCGAATATAACATCATGTCTTCCCTGTACACCACTGATCAGACCCAAAGGACACTGCTGAGGTATTTTTCATAAATATTTTTCATAAATGTAGAATCTCTTAGAAACCTGAAATTGAAATCATGTAAAGTTGGCAGTAGCCATTGCTGTAGAGTCTACTGCCATCAGCTGGATTCCCTCAGTCTCCATCCTCTTGTCTCACACACACTGTGGTTTGTCTTCTATAAGAACATGGTCCATCCAAATTAAACAGCCTCTTAGAATTCGTATGCTGATGTAGAACTTTTTCTTTCTTTCTGCATATATAAATACATCTCACTTCTGTTCCATTATATGCATCTGATGAAGTGAGCTATAGCTCACGAAAGCTTATGCTGAAATAAACTGGTTAGTCTCTAAGGTGCCACAAGTCTTCCTCATCTTATATAAGAACATTGAATCTCTTCATTAGTAACCCATGCCATAGTCTCCCCTTCACTGTATTGTGAACATGGGCACTGCAGATCTTTAGCAATGGGAAGATGGCGGTGTGTGGGTGGGTGAGGTTCTGTGGCCTGCAATGTGCAGGAGGTCAGACTAGATGATCATGATAGTCTCATCTGGCCTTAAAGTATATAACATTAGCTTATATCTGATCACCTGAATTTAAGAAGGTAGGAACCTGAATGCATCCAATCTGAATGTCAGTACATAGTTAGATTCCAGTTCCTACAATAAAGTGGATTTTTACAAAGGGAGAGAGAATAGAATAGTTCTATGGAATGTTGCACAACCTGCAGTGCAAATGAGACAATTGCTCTTTATAGCACAGCATATGCATTAACATATTAGCAGGCAGGATAACTTCCAGCACTCTACATCATTAAGAACTTGAAACGATCATTTCCGCATATTGTATATAATTCTCTTTACTCGCTGATTAGAAATGTCCAGGTTAGAAAATAGCAAGCTGGTAGTTATCTAATTAGAACCTGCTTCAGAATCTTGCCACGGGGCTTGTAGAGCTGCGGCCTTTTAATTTTCCCCTACTTTGTGCTCTGAATGACTCTGAAGTTCCCTCCTCTCTGTCCGTTAATGAGTTGTGCTACAGTGGGCTCAATGAGAAACTGCTAGCTTTCTCATCTGAAAGCGTCTAATTACTAAAGTAAGAATAGAAAACCTTTTACAATGTTTTTAAATTATTTATTGTTTGTTACTTGTGTCCTTCTTCATATAGCTATAACATAACAGACCACAAGTACTAAATAACTACAGCTACTGAGAGCTAATTGTTATCAAATCTTTCCTGGTTGCCAGACTGCCCCTGTAGAAATATGAAACCAAATTTCTCCCTTTTGTGGATTGCCATTTGGCAAAGCCTTAGTGTTAATAGAGCACAAGTGTACATAGTCAGCAGAAGCATCAGAGAACAAAATGGGGCTTCATAGATGTCCTATGAAATTTGCTGTTTTTACAACATTTTTAATAGGTTGCAGACTGATTTGCAGTCCTCACTCAGGATGAACTCCCAAAAGTTAGTGGGGAATCTTTTGTGTTGACTTCAGACCCAGGGATTTTTGTTTTAATGGGTATAAGCGGGGTGAAAGTAACTTTTAGGATTTAAACTTTAAATCTGATTTTACCATTTTAATACATTTATCAGACTTTCCTTAAAATGCCTGTAAATTTTGTCCATTTAAAAATGTTAATATATCAGTACTGCTAATATCAATCAAACAATGCATACTATGAAATATAAAATAATTAATTATGCTATCAGACTGTTTTAGCCCTTAAACTCTGATTGTGAAAGAATCTATTATTGCTTATGTGATCTCAGCTAACTAGTACTAGCTACTTTCTTAAATACTGTACAAAAGAAAAACAAAGGTAGGGTAGAAAACTTGTGGGAGCAGGGGTAGAAATTGCATGTCCAGCTTTAGAGCTAGAACTAAGAGCTGGGCTCTGCTCATGGCTTCACAGGTGCAGGGAGAGGGAAATGTTTTCTATGAGAACATTGAATCGTGCCACAAACAGTGGCGTCTGATTCACCATTGCCCTATATCTTGTGCAGCTGCCTGTACCAGTGTAACACGGCTGTGAAATGCCACCACTTCAGAGTGGCAGTGTTTCAGGCTTACTTTGCCCTGGTGTAAAAGACTGTACAAGGTGCAGGGCAGTGGTGAATTGAGCCTGTGAATTGTGAGCCCCAGCAAGTGCAATGCAGAGTAAAGATGGTTTCCTAGCATAGCACAGTAAGAGATGCAAGCATTACACTGTGGGTGATGCAAATCCATTAGAAAGGGCATAGTTGAAAGGAAAAGAGAGCCTTCCTTCCCAGTGCAGCAACCTGCATGGAATTTGGAGGGAGACACACAGATTGCAGGGGGAAGGAAAGGTTTGGAGGCGGCACTCTAGAAAGCCGGTCTGAAGGCACATGATTTGAATACTAGCCTAACTGTTGTTGGAGCACCTCAGTAAATAGTTCTCTTTAAAAAGAGCCAGATTAGATTTACGAGCACCCAGTCCTCTCATGTTATCACCCAGCATACAGTACCTGAGACACCCAGGACTTGACTGGTGGCATATATACCCATTTCAAACATCTAAGTAAGATGCTAGAAAAACAGCACACAAATTGCTCCTAAAACAAACTAAATTAACAATCGTCCGGCTCACATCCGGCTGGCTTCATGTATCAACCTGCTCTGAGCTAGCAGGATTTGTGTTGCAATAACCATGTAGCTAGGTCTGTACTGGTTAGGGTGATCAGATGTCCTGATTTTATAGGGACAGTCCCGATTTTTGGGCCTTTTTCTTATATAGGCTCCTATTAGCACCTACCCCCGTCCAGATTTTTCATGCTTGCTGTCTGGTCACCCTAGTACTGGTTGCACATCCACTTGGATATGTTGCCAAGATGTGGCCCTGTGTGTGTGTGATGTGTGCATTACTTCTACCTTATCAGTAAATGTAGAAATAGTAGCAGGTTTTAATCAACTAAGATCTCATTAATTAATAAAATACATTCTCCCTTATATTTGATCTGTAGATCTTGCAGCTTATAGTTGGGGACTGAGGGGTAAAGAATAAACACATTTAATAATCAGCAAAAATGCATGTGAATACTATGCAACACTTAAGGTGAGTTAGAGGGAAATAGCCAAACCATGTTTCTGGCCATTAATTATACTTCACTAGTCAAAATACATGTCCAAGGGAAGACAAGTGATAGGCAAAGAGCTATATACCTTGAAACTGTTAAGTAATGATCATTGTTCTTGTGCCTTGCAGATCTATGAACCTGTAGTGGCTTTGTTTTGTGTACTGTACCTTTAAGTTTCTAAAGAACTCTTGCCTGTAAGCAGAGATGGCTGCCATTTTGTTCTTGAAATTGCTGCAGCCTGTACAGAAGAGAACATCACCCTGTGCTTTCCCTTGTTCCCCCTCTTTTGCCTCAATCTACAGGTGATTTAAACAACAAAAAGTACCTAAGAGCCTAAAGTATCCTTCATGCCACTTTGCTAGAACAAATTAAACTTGCCACTCCAAGTGTTTCTGCAAAGAAATGACAATTTATCAGAGGCTGATGATGAAAACAACATTTGAAGTCTGACAAAAACTTTCCTTGAATTGGAATGTCATGGCCACTCTTTCATCATTAGTCCTTTAATGACAGTTTATTTCTGAGCAGCATTATACACTGACCAACTTAAGTGCCATTAATTTTGCCATCTCTGGCAGACATCTCCATTATGGAAACAAAATCTTGTGGCACCTTAAAGACTAACTATAAAGTTTTAAGGTGCCACAAGATTTTGTTTCCTTTGCTATTCCAGACTAACACGGCTACCTCTCTGATCTCCATTATGGTACATTATGTTAGATTTTTAGTGTTTTCCTCAGAAAGAGATTCCCTCGTGTCTGTAAGGAGGTTTTTATATTTACTAAAGCTTCTATCTGTGTCTACAAGAAAGGACAAGAAAGAAAATGTAAGGTAGGGCAACCTCTACTACTTTAGGTACTCGTCCCTTTGTAACTTTCTGAAAGTGGAAAGATCAGTCCAGTAGATTTGGGATGGGCTCATTCTGAGTGCTGCGCAGAAACACAAGCCGTTGTTCACACAATTCTAGTGAGGAGTGGGCAGTTCTGATCAGAATGTTGTTGCATAACTGGAGTCTGCCTGGGATCAAACAAATGGATCAGTTGATACATGTCTTTTGCTGGATGGACATCCCAGTGTTTGGAGAATTTGATAAAAATAAGTTGATATTCTTCATGCAGATTGTCCAGGGTATTTCTCTTCTCTCTTAGGAAAAGTCATCCAAGAGTCTGTCCAAGAGTTTCTTCACCAAACCCACAGGTTTTTGCTGTTCCAGAAATCGAGTAAACCCCCTAGATCTTCCATAATATTGAAGTCTGAGACAGCTATAGGGTTGGGGATATCCTCAGAGATGGTCAGAACTGTTATCAGTTTGGGGCAAGCATCAGATATGAAAGCTGTCTTAAGTTTTAGCAAGTCTGATTTTATCTGATTGCTAAGTAATGTCAAAAGGTTTGTGTCAGGCTGTGGTGAATACTTCTCTTTTTTTCAAAAAGTCCCGGTAGAGATCAGTATGTTCTGCATGATATTTTACTGCCTGAAACCAGCTATTCCATCTTGTATATACTGCTTCATGGGCGACCTTGGTACTGTGCACATCTTCTAAGTAAAGCAACCTATCTTCACTTTCTAGCTGGCTTTTTGAACAAGGCAGACTTCATCCAAGTAACAAAAGATGCCACATTGCTAAAGAAGTGAAAATGCTGCCATGTTTTTCACCTATCAGATTGATTATGTGACATCGACATGTCACGTGCACGGCTGGGTATGACACATTTCAGTGCTTCTCTGTATGCTTTGATGCAGTATGTTGCATTGTCAGTTACGACTGACCAAACATCACTGAGGCTGAGCTAGTTTCTATTCAGTGACTCCAGAACAGTCTAAGAATGTGGAATGGTTGCTGCCCTTCATGAATATGACATCAGTCAAATAGCACTGATCTTCAACATCTGAATATACTGTAATATATGTTCTATTGTCATAATTTTTCTACTTGTTTGTTACAGGAGGATTGCATTAAACAAACTTAAAATTCAGTAATGGAAACAAAATCCAGCTTCAAAATTACTATAGTATCATTTCATGCTAAAAGGTTTTTTTATATATATATTTTACAGGTGCATGGCAATACACAATTAAATGTCCTAATGCATATTAAATATGAAATGTTGACAAAATTTTTAACAAGCATTTTATAGAATAGCTCTAAAATTCCAATGTGGTGGTTTTTGGTTTTTTTGTTAAGGTTATTTTAAGGGATTAGAGCATCTTAAATGTTTTTCTTAAATTATCTGTACTTTAAATCGTATAAATGGTTAGTCTTTTCTAAGTACAACAAATGTTTTTCTAAAGGCCAACGCACATTATAAAAACAATCATCTACTTCTGGATGTCGTTATAGTAAAAAAAAAAAGTACTTTTAACAATATTTTGCACAGTGTAGTCTTGGATATCTGTTGTCTCATTGATTACCATTGAAATCTTTCTCCCATGGATTTTGCCAGCACTGCCACCATGTGCTCATGATAAACATGCAGCAGGTGAATCTGCTTAAAAGTTGCTTAATTTTCAGGCAATGCTCCTCCCTCCCCTCCCCCTGCAGTGTTTTAAGAGGAAAGGTCAAACTTTATTTTTTCCAATGTGATATCAGCCTTAGTACAGACCACAATAAAATCTTTAACATCCCGTCTGGCATCTGCAGATTTCATACTATGCATTTGTTCCCTGTAGAGTGGTTTTCAGCTTTTCTTTGTGAGAACTAGAAACGTACTTTTGTCGAAAACTGAGAGTCTGACATCATCACATGACTCCAGAAACTGGGGCCCAGAGCATCGACCAATAGAGCCTGTTCTTTACTGAGACCTTCGCTGGTACCCATCCCTTTCAGCAGGTTGACAGATGACCGTTCCTAACTGGAATATGTTGTCTGTAACTTCACCATTGCAATACTTCTTCTGCGTTTGGGATTTTGAATTATTATTATTTTTTAGCTAATGGTCTGTTTTTATGGAACCCTTTCAGAGATTAGGAGCTGATTTTGAAAATCATCCTCCATAAAGTCTCTTGATCATATTTTATGGTGTCTGCAATTTATAGAGGTAATCTTGTATCCCTTTTATACTTATGACATGTAGGAATAATTCCCTGTGATGGTTAATCTCAGTTCTTTTTCTGTTCAAAATATTAAAATATCTTTATACCAGGACTTGTAAAAAGGTAACTCTTACAGCTGATCTTTAGCTCCAATTGCTCCTGCAGGGGAAGTTATAATGATGAATTTGTGACATAATTTCTATGGCAACACTCTATGATTGCATAAATGCAGAATGATGATTAAAATGCAGGTTCAAGATGAAACTGAATTATGATGGAAGAAAGACCCTATTCAAATGCAAATGTTTCAGTAATAGTGGAGGGGATACTAGAAATTACTGGCAATTTACTATATTTGTAATTAAGCTTCTCATTCAATTTTCTCCAGTGTGAAAGTAACTCTTTATAAGAGGAGAAGCAAAGAAATGGCTGAACAGAGATCTACATATATAAAAGTCAAATGGTGTATGCGTGTATGTATGCGTGCGTGTATGCACGTGCACTTACTCCTTCCACACCGTTTGAGCTAGAGACTTGAAATTTGGTACAGTTATAGGTCTTAGGGTCCTAATCAGGGTAAGAGTCAAAAAATTTTCAAATCTCACCTCTGACGCCCCCCAGGGATGAAATTATTTAAAGGCCAATCACATCAGCTGGGCAGCTGCTGTTCTCTGTGACATAGTTATGATGTCATAATACCCCCTCCAATGGAGCCCGCACTCGCTCAGCTCTCTGCCCCCTCCCCACCTCCGACGGACCCGAGTTGGGTTTGGTCGGAGGGTAAGTGAGGTAGGAGTGTCGGGTTTGGTCGGGGGGTGAGATGGGGGTGTCAGGTTTGGTCGGGGGGGGGGGGGGTAAGTGAGCTGGGGGTGTTGGGTTTGGTCTGGGGGGGTGGGAAGGTGTCGGGGTGGGTGAGGTGTGGGTGTTGGGGTTGGTCAGGGGGTGTTGGGTTTGGTGGGGGGGTAAGGTGGGGGTGTTGGGTTTGTTTGGGGGATGAAGAGGGGGTCGGGGTTGGTCGAGGGGTAAGTGAGGTGTGGGTGTCGGGTTTGTTTGTGGTGGTAGGTAGGGGTGTCTGGTTTGGTTGGGGGGAAAGTGAGGTGGGTGTGTCAGGTTTGGTCTACGGGGGGTGAAGTGGGGGTGTTGGTAGGGGGGTGACGTGGGGGTGTTGGGTTTGGGTGGGGGGGTGAAAATGTGAGTCGGGGTTGGTCGAGGGGTAAGTGAGGTGGGGGTGTCGGGTTTGGTCGGGGGGGTGAGGTGGGGGTGTCAGGTTTGCTCTCTGCCCCCTCCCCCCTCCAACGGACCCTGCACTCGCTCAGCTCTCTGCCCCCTCCCCACCTCCAACGGACCCGAGCAACGACGGGTATTTTCGCTAGTATTAAAATAAAATAAAACAAAACAACCCTCTCTTGAGTCATAAAATGGGTTTAGTAACAATAATACATTAATTGACTAGTATAATTAATAACAGTGCTCTGTAGTTCTACTGCTCCTGCCATCCAGTAATCTTAAATTGCATCACAAACCTTCATTCATGAAGCTGCACAACAGCCTCTGAGGTAAATCCTATTATTAGCCTCTTTTTGCATATGGGGAAGGGGTGGAAAGAAGGTACAGAGGTTAAGTGATTTGCTCAAGGTTACACAGTGAGTTAGTGCTGTACAGTCAGGGGACACAAGGGCAGTGGTGAGGGGGTCATGCTGTATGGTTGGTTGGGGGGACATGAGCCCAGAGTTGAGGAGCTGGTGCCGTAGGACTGTGGGGATGCGAGCCCAGAGCCAAGGGGCTGGTGTCGTCGGACTGTGGGGATGCGAAGGCAGAGCCGAGGGGCTGGCGCCGTAGGACTGTGGGGATGCGAGCCCAGAGCCGAGGGGCTGGTGTCGTAGGACTGTGGGGATGCGAGCCCAGAGCCGAGGGGCTGGTGTCGTAGGACTGTGGGGATGCGAGCCCAGAGCCGAGGGGCTGGCGCCGTAGGACTGTGGGGATGCGAGCCCAAAGCCGAGGGGCTGGCGCCGTAGGACTGTGGGGATGCGAAGGCAGAGCCGAGGGGCTGGTGCCGTAGGACTGTGGGGATGCGAGCCCAGAGCCGAGGGGCTGGTGCCGTAGGACTGTGGGGATGCGAGCCCAGAGCCGAGGGGCTGGTGTCGTAGGACTGTGGGGATGCGAGCCCAGAGCCGAGGGGCTGGCGCCGTAGGACTGTGGGGATGCGAGCCCAGAGCCGAGGGGCTGGCGCCGTAGGACTGTGGGGATGCGAAGGCAGAGCCGAGGGGCTGGTGCCGTAGGACTGTGGGGATGCGAGCCCAGAGCCGAGGGGCTGGTGCCGTAGGACTGTGGGGATGCGAGCCCGGAGCCGAGGGGCTGGCGCCGTAGGACTGTGGGGATGCGAAGGCAGAGCCGAGGGGCTGGTGTCATAGGACTGTGGGGATGCGAGCCCAGAGCCGAGGGGCTGGCGCCGTAGGACTGTGGGGATGCGAGCCCAGAGCCGAGGGGCTGGCGCCGTAGGACTGTGGGGATGCGAGCCCAGAGCCGAGGGGCTGGCGCCGTAGGACTGTGGGGATGCGAGCCCAGAGCCGAGGGGCTGGCGCCGTAGGACTGTGGGGATGCGAGCCCAGAGCCGAGGGGCTGGCGCCGTAGGACTGTGGGGATGCGAGCCCAGAGCCGAGGGGCTGGCGCCGTAGGACTGTGGGGATGCGAGCCCAGAGCCGAGGGGCTGGCGCCGTAGGACTGTGGGGATGCGAAGGCAGAGCCGAGGGGCTGGTGCCGTAGGACTGTGGGGATGCGAAGGCAGAGCCGAGGGGCTGGTGCCGTAGGACTGTGGGGATGCGAGCCCAGAGCCGAGGGGCTGGTGCCGTAGGACTGTGGGGATGCGAGCCCAGAGCCGAGGGGCTGGCGCCGTAGGACTGTGGGGATGCGAGCCCAGAGCCGAGGGGCTGGCGCCGTAGGACTGTGGGGATGCGAAGGCAGAGCCGAGGGGCTGGTGCCGTAGGACTGTGGGGATGCGAAGGCAGAGCCGAGGGGCTGGTGCCGTAGGACTGTGGGGATGCGAGCCCAGAGCCGAGGGGCTGGTGCCGTAGGACTGTGGGGATGCGAGCCCGGAGCCGAGGGGCTGGCGCCGTAGGACTGTGGGGATGCGAAGGCAGAGCCGAGGGGCTGGTGCCGTAGGACTGTGGGGATGCGAGCCCAGAGCCGAGGGGCTGGTGCCGTAGGACTGTGGGGATGCGAGCCCGGAGCCGAGGGGCTGGCGCTGTTGTGGGGATGCGAGCCCGGAGCCGAGGGGCTGGCGCTGTTGTGGGGATGCGAGCCCGGAGCCGAGGGGCTGGTGTCGTAGGACTGTGGGGATGCGAGCCCAGAGCCGAGGGGCTGGCGCCGTAGGACTGTGGGGATGCGAGCCCAGAGCCGAGGGGCTGGCGCCGTAGGACTGTGGGGATGCGAAGGCAGAGCCGAGGGGCTGGCGCCGTAGGACTGTGGGGATGCGAAGGCAGAGCCGAGGGGCTGGCGCCGAAGGACTGTGGGGATGCGAAGGCAGAGCCGAGGGGCTGGTGCCGTAGGACTGTGGGGATGCGAAGGCAGAGCCGAGGGGCTGGTGCCGTAGGACTGTGGGGATGCGAGCCCAGAGCCGAGGGGCTGGTGCCGTAGGACTGTGGGGATGCGAGCCCGGAGCCGAGGGGCTGGCGCTGTTGTGGGGATGTGAGCCCGGAGCCGAGGGGCTGGCGCTGTTGTGGGGATGTGAGGGCAGAGCTGAGAGAGGACGGTGCCCTGGGGATGCCAGGACCATGCTGAGGTCATTCTTTGGGCTGCCTGGTGGAAGTGAAGTGTACATGAGGGAACAGCCTGAGTCTACGGCCACTGCCTCTGGCACCCACCTCCCCCCGCCCCGCCCCGCCTAGATTGGAGGAAGGTGTCAGGCAACTACCTGAGGAGGCGCCTGACGCCATAATATGGGGGTGGGGCCAATGTTGCTTCTCGCCTCAGGGATAGGGTAGGGCGCGCTGCCCGCAGTCAAGATGGCGCCCCAGACTTCATCATCTGGTGCCATGGCGCCGGCGCCGGGTAGCGCGATTGTGACGCCGCCCCGCCAGGCGCTGAGCTCGGCCCCTGCACCGGAGCTGGGTGCAGCTTCGTCGGGTCCCGGCTCGGGCTTTCCTCCCTTGCGAGCAGGCGGGACGATGAGGCTGCTGGCTGCCGGGATCCTGCTGCTGGGCTGCTCGGCTCCCCTCTGCGCCGCCTTCTACCTGCCCGGCTTGGCCCCCGTCAGCTTCTGCGAGCCCGGCAGGACGAGTGAGAACTGCCAGGTGAGAGGGGCCCGCGGCTCCCTCCCTGGCAGGGCCCTGGGCTCGGCGCTGCCGGGGGCGGGCATCGCTTGGCGAGGGACCCCGGGAATCCTGGATGGGCGGGGGCTCCTGGCTGGATGCCCCCTGCGAAGAGCTGGGGGGGGGGTCTGGGTAACGAGTAGGCCCGTATTGGGGTGGGGAGATGGTTTGTAGGGTCGCCTAGTTGGGTACGGAGCAGGGTCCTGTGTGGATCAGGGTCGGCGACAGAAATTTTGGGCCCCCCCTACTCTGATCGTTTGGGGCCCCCCCTACTCTGATCGTTTGGGGGGCCCCCCTACTCTGATCGTTTGGGGGGCCCCCCTACTCTGATCGTTTGGGGGGCCCCCCTACTCTGATCGTTTGGGGGGCCCCCCTACTCTGATCGTTTGGGGGGCCCCCCTACTCTGATCATTTGGGGGGCCCCCCTACTCTGATCATTTGGGGGGCCCCCCTACTCTGATCGTTTGGGGGGCCCCCAGGCCCCCCCACCTATTCTCCTTACCCCCATGCCTGACCCGCCCAGCTCAGCCTCCCCCCCCCCCCACCAAACCTCCTTCCCTCCCGCACCCACACCTCGCTGGCCCCCACCCCCTCACGCCCAGCCAGTCCTCTGCAGCCGCCGGGGCGGGGGAGGTGATGGAGCCGGCATCCTGTGGTGCCGGGGGGCTCCCCCCCCCCCCCCCAAGGGCTGGCCCGGCTCTTGCTGCAGGTGGGCGGGGGAAGCGCTGCAGCCGGGGGTGCCTGGGGCGGCTCCTGGGGCGCGGGACGAGCCGCCAGCTGAAGGGCTCGGGAGGCAGCCGGCCACTGACACGCGGACACAGCCCGGGAAAGAGCGGCCAGGGAGATGCGGTGCCCGGGGGGACGACTACGGGTACAGCTGTGTACCGGTCCCCGGACTTAAAGGGGGGCCCCCTTACGTCCGGGGCCCGGTACAGCTCTACCCGTAGTACCCCCCCTGTCGCCGGCCCTGGATGGGATGGGAGGATTTGTAGGGGGCCTCCTGGTGACTATAGACTAGGGCCCTGGGGTATGTGTGGGTGGGAAGGTTGATGGGGGTGCCCAGCTGGGGATGGAGTCCGGTGTGTGGGGGGGTGACCCTTTCTCAATGATCAAACTTGGGGATCCTTGGGGCAGTCCCTTCGTGGGGCAGCAAGTAGCTCTGGTGGGAGGAGAGAGCCCCACCTCTTTCACACTCAGTTCTCTCTTTCCTGTGGTGGGGTTTAGGATGGGGATACATCTCCTGGCTTTTAGCATCTCTGGTGTGGATAAGGTGTTGAACCTGCCTGTCAATCCTGGTCAGGTGCTAGGTGAGAACAAGCTGCTTCTCAGAGGAACTGTGGATCTGTCAAACAATACAGCTTTTCTTTGAATAGCATACTGTACATAGAAAACTGTGAGGACTAAGTTAGCAGTTATTATGCAGGAAAAAGATCTTGAAGTTAATGTGGATAGTTCTGAAAATATCTAATCAATGTGCAGCAGCAGTTGAAAAAAGCTAACTTTGTTAGGAAACTGTTAGGGAAGGGCTAGATAATAAGACAGAAAATATAAGGACCCTATATAAATCAAAGGATATGCCCACATTTTGAACACTGCATGCAGTTCTGGTCACCCCATTTCAAAAAAGATGTATTAAAACTGGAAAAGGTACAGAGAAGGGCAACAAAAAAGATTGAGCATGTAACAGCCTCCATATGAGGAGAGCTTAGAAAGACTGGGACGGTTCAGCTAAGGAGGAATATGAGAGAAGTCTATAAAATCATGAATGGTGTAGAGAAAGTGAATTAGGAAGTGTTATTTACCCCATCTGAAGTTTATAGGCAGCAGGTTTAAAACCAAAGAAAGGAAGTACTTGTTTACACAACACAGTCAACCAGAGGAACTTATTGCCAGGATATGTTGTGAAGGCCAAAAGTATAACTGGGTTCAAAATGAATTAGACAAGTTCATAGTTATTATCCAAGATGATGGGGGTGTACACCATGCTCTAAGCCTCAGACTGCCAGAAGCTGGGACTGGGTTGCAGGGGATGGATTGTTTGATAATTTCCCTGTTCTGTCGTCCCCCCTCCCCCTCCCCCCTTAAGCCTCTGGCATTGGCCGCTGTGGAAAATAGGATAGTGGGCTAGATGGACCATTGGTCTGACTCAGTACAGCTGTTCTTATGTATCTTGTGCAAACTGTAACTCTTGAAACATTTCCAAGTTAAAAGTTACAAAGCAAAGTTTCTGGGAAAACTTTAAAACCAGGTCTTATCCTCACATTTGTGTGCATGATAAACTTTTTAAAATGTTTCTAACCATTTGTTAGGTGCCCAGAAATCCTCTTGCTTCAAACTTGTCACCTATGAAAACATAGCAGAGGGGCAAGACTGTGTGTGCATTATGAGGTTGTATCTTACTGCCATTGAGCACTTCAGATTTCTGTTGTCATTAGAAACCATTTGGTGCTGAACAATTATCAGGTTTTTTGGTGACGTGGTGCAGTAAAAATGAGAACTTCCTGCTCAATTCTGCAAAGTGAACAGTCTACCTGTGTAGGTGTGTCTCTATAGAAATTCTAATACCTGTCTTTCAGTCAAGTGATTTGGCTGTGCTGTGATAGCAGCCTGCTAAGTGCTAATGTAGTTGGAGCTAGAGAGTTTTTAACCACTGTTTTTAAAACCTGGGTTTTGTTTGCACTGGTGTTTACACAAGTGTGCTAGTTACCATTGTGCTACTACAGGAAAACAGGTACAAAGATTTTTAGTCTAGTCAAGGCTTTTAATGTGAGTCTTCCTAGCACTGCACAGCAGAATGTAAAGGATAAAAAATGAGCCTTTCTAAACTTGGAATGGGTTTAACTAGTTCAAGATACTTCTCACATGGGTGAAAGCCCTGTCACCTTTTCTTGTATTACAGTATATGTTACTTATATACTTTTTCATTCTTTTAGTCAAAAATTGAACTCTTTGTGAATAGACTGGACTCAGTAGAATCAGTTCTACCTTATGAATATGATGCGTAAGTACATTATAGTACGATTCTAGAGTGTTTGAAAGCATATTTTCTATCCTTGCCTTTATTTTTATATAAACTAAAGTAATATGATTTGTAACTTGATACAATATGCATACAGCTTGAAAGAACTGTCAGGCACTTGGCTTACTCCTCCAGCTAGCTACTTATTACTCAGATAGGTATGAAAGATGACAATTGGTGGTGTTAGCAGGACACAGCTAGTGAACCCCTATAAGTAATTTAACCCCAACACTATTGGGAAAGAGGGGAAGTTACTGGGTTTTCTATTGGAGTTTTGTCCCTTGGTCCTGTTTTGGCGTTCTATATAGACATCTATTAGATAAAGCTGATAAATTTGAAATTCACCCCCACTCTATCTGCTGGAAGACCCGAGCTTTCTGTCTCTTTTCTCCCAGTGCCTCCTGGTTGCTGTGAAGAGGAGGGAGGTCTTCATTACTTTGTTATGCCCCCAGCTTCTGTTTTTTTAGTTTTGGGTGGTGGTGGTGGTGGTGGTGGGGGTGTTAGTCCTTTTCTGTCAAGAATGTCACTGCTTGCCTTTGCTGATACTTGCAGTTTTGCCAAATAGAAATGAGAAATGTGTGTAATTCTTAAATTTTACTGCTGAACACGCTGGGGGATGACAAGTGATACTCTTGTAAACTTTGCTCTGTGCTTCCTTTGAAAAGCAATGAATACTGAATGGTTACATACTGGTGGCTGGCTCAGTAAGGTAACACTACAGGTGTTGTGTTAAATGCTGCAGAAATTGATGGCTTAGGCCAGGGGTCTCAAACTCAAATGACCATGAGGGCCGCATGAGGACTAGTGCACTGGCCCGAGGGCCGCACCACTGACACCCATACATACCCTTGCTGCCCCGACTCTGCCCCCACTCCACCCCTTCCATGAGGACTAGTGCACTGGCCCGAGGGCCGCACCACTGACACACACACATACCCTTGCTGCCCTGGCTCTGCCCCCACTCCACCCCTTCCATGAGGACTAGTGCACTGGCCCGAGGGCCGGACCACTGACACACACCCTGCCCTGGCTTTGCTCCCACTCCACCCCTTCCAAGAGGTCCCACCTCTGCCCCACCTCCTCCTCTGAGCACGCAGCTCCCCATTCCCTCCTGGAAAGCGCTAGGCACCACCAACAGCTGTTTGGCCAACAAAGCAAGAGCAATATAGGAAGTCCAGAGCTAGAAACACGCGCGGCCCAGCCAGGCAGCAGAGAAGCCTCTGCTTCTGGCCCCTCCCTCCCGCAAACTGCTATGGGGGGGGGGGACGGGACGACAGGAAGCTTGGCGGGCCGCAGGGAAGGGCTTCGCGGGCCACATGCGGCCCCCGGGCCGCATGTTTGAGATCCCTGGCTTAGGCCCACACCCTGGTTAGGGAAAGCTTCTTATTCACTAGTTTCATGTGTGTTTATTATAATCTAGATGTCCCCACAGAGATCATGAATAGTTATATTTCCCTTATGTGATAGCGGAAGGTCAGGGAGCTGTAGCAGAGTGTTTGAGGGGAGATATATCAGCTCCAGGTTCATTAGGGCGTGGCTCCCTGTAGACTAGGGAAGTAGGCAGCAGGTTAATTAGGAGCACCTGCTGTCAATTAAGGCCTTAATAAAAACCCCTGCCTCAGGCAGACAGGTGTGGGTGTTTGGAAGGAGTTTGGGGGCATTGGAGCGGAGAGCAGTTTGGAGGCGTTGGAGCGGAGAGAGTTGGGAAGAGTTGGAGCGGTGAGCTAAGACAGACCCAGACCCTAAGTAAAGGAACACCTGGCTTGTGCAGAGAGAGGGCAGGAAGCCCCCACAAGCTGAAGAGTAGGAGAGGGAAGTAGCCCAGGGGAAGGAATAGCTAATCCCAGTGGTTTACCGCTATCCTCAGGGCCCCTGGGCTGGGACCCGGAGTAGAGGGCGGGCCCGGGTCCCTCCCTCTCCACGTCTCCCCTCTAGGATACTAGTGGGACAGTTAAGACCCTGTTCAGGGGCAAGCAATAGGCTCCCTGAATTCCCCACAAGAAGAGAAAGCGCAGGACCCATCAATATAGTGGTAGTAATTTGTCACACTACCTTCAGCTGTTTTAAGTATAGGAGGACTTCTGAACAGGTGGATGGATCTTTTTTGCATACTGGTATAAAAGCCATCAGATTTGTCCCTCTACACAATATACACTTGCCATGTTAATTTTCCATCTGTAAGGAATCTTTTTTTTTAATCCTTCTTCATTTGGAATTATGTCATGGAAAGAACATGAATAGTGCTTTGTATGATTTTCTTACTACTTTTAACATGGACCTAATCTTACTTCAATTGCAGTTTGAAAATGGCACTTTGACTACAATTTTACAGTAGATATTTTAAACAATATTGCTTGAACTATGTAGTGCGTTGGTAACTGATTAAAAAGTTACTTTGTGCAGTGAATTGTACCTAATCTGTCTGCATTTGGAGTCAGATTTTCAATGATATACTAAGCATTGTTGGTTTAAAAAAACAACCCAGAAAACTCCTGTATCAAGGATATAGCTTAACAAATTGATTTATTTTGAAACTGTAAATTTCATTCTAAAATGTATTAATGTTAAAGACTCTAATTTTTTTCAGTTTTGACTTCTGTCAAGATGAGGTAGAAAAAAGACCTTCCGAAAATCTTGGACAAATCCTGTTTGGAGAAAGAATAGCATCATCACCATATAAGGTCATTCTAGCATCCAAAGTGATTCTGGTTACACTTAGATAGTTTACAGTCTTAACCCACTTAAAAAAAAATAAATCTCTCCTTCAGTAATATTCAGATGCTAGAAAGCAAGAAGATAACAGCTATGGATTTTGTACTATGACTATGAAGCAGTATCTCTTAGTTATTGTTAACTTAGTGCATAGGAAGTGAGAATTCCATCCTAACCTGCTAACGCATTTTTTCGAAGAGTATTTAACTGTATATTTTACAGATATTATTCAAGTACACATGTAAGAAATTTTGGGCAACATACAATGAAAATTAGTTTGATCGTCCGTATAGTTACCCCTACACACAATTTGATAGAGGTATTGATGTGATATGGCAATATAAAAATGGCCCACAAGCCATTCAGAATACTTGTGAGCAATAACTTTCTCTCGCTTTTAGGGCTAGTACATCCTAGGATTTTTAATTGTGTTGTAACGTGTTAACTAACACAACTATAAATTCTAACCGTAGTGTAAAACCAGATTAGAAATATAAATGTGTGAAAACATTCTTAATGGAAAAGTCCACTTCAGTAGGAAATGTCCACTGTGCTGCTCCAATTTGCCAGCATTGCCTCATAGTTTGTCATCATGGTTTATAGCAGCTAAAAATAAATCATAGTATACGAAAGGGGCATTGTTGGCAACATGGGTAATTTCATGATGCACTGTGCTAAGTAAAGCTAATGTGATCACTCTCTTTACTGGTGCAATACTATATCAATTTGCAAGCGGATTAATTTTTAAAACCTTATGGTTAACATTTCAAATACTCTAGTTTACTTGGATTACTCTGATTGTTGTGGAGATTTATGTGCTCTTAGGAAAGTACAGATGAAATATTTTGCATGAGTTGTACATAATCGTTGGTTCTCAAACTGAGTTGAAACTGCTGATATGAAACCAACTTTGGCTTCAAGAATGATAGATCCTAATCTATCCCACTAAAAAGATCAGGAATGGGCAGACTTTTTGGCCTGAGGGCCACATCGGAGTTCCAAAACTGTATGGAGGCCTGGATGGGAAGGCTGTGCCTCCCTAAACAGTCTGGCCCCCTGCCTCCTATCTGCTCCTGAGCACTGACTGTCCCCCTCAGAACCCTCCACCCATCCAGTCTGCTCTTTGTCCCTTGATGCCCCCTGCTGGGACCTCATCCTCAACTGCCCCCCAAAACTGCACCCCCTATCCAACCACCTCTGTCCCCTGACTTTTCCGACCTCTATCCACCCAACCGCCCCCTGGGAGGCCTCCTGGGACTCCCATGCATGTCCAACCCCACTTCCCCCGGTTCCCTGTCATATGACCCTCCCCCTGGAACACCTGATCCATCCAACCGCTCCCTGTCCCCTGACTGACCCCTGGGTATCCCCTGCCCCTTATCCAACCCCCTGCTCTCTACCCCCTTACCATGCCGCTCAGAGCAGCAGGAGCTTGCAGTTCCACTGCCCGTCTGGAGCCAGCCACGACACTGCGTAGCCCGGCAGGAGCAGCAGCCCATAGCACTGGCGGTGCAGTGAGCTGAGGCTGCCTGGGGAAGTAGCTGGGGGCAGCCTCCCTGGTCCGGAGCTCATGGGCCGAGCAGGACAGTCCTCCTGCAGGCCATTGTTTGCCCATCTCTGATCTAGATGAAAAATAAGCTTTGATTGAAAAAAAAATGACTTTTTAAAAAGGTACTTGGGAGCAAAATTTTAAAATTGCTTTTTTTGTGTATTTTGGTGACAGTTTACGTTTAACCAAGCAGAAACATGCCAGGTAGCGTGTACAAAATCATATGACCCAGAAAAAAATGATGATAAAAATAAACTGGCGTTTTTGAAGAAAGGAATGCAACTGAATTATCAACATCACTGGTGAGTTCAGACGTATCTTGTTTTGAACTATGAACAGCAAAATGAAAATTAGCATAATGTAATGAGTTGTTCTGAGAGGTGACACATTTTATCTTTCTTCTCTCCAGTAGTTGTCCTGTAACAATATTATTCTTTGAGACCTAACTAAAACCCTGTTGCTTTTATTTGCATATGAAATATAACTTTAAAATAATGGAATAATTGGATGACATTTCTTACTAAGGAATTGCCTGTTTAAAATTTCTTTGCCTAGGATTATTGATAATATGCCTGTAACATGGTGTTATCAGGTGGAAGATGAACACAAATACTGTAATCCGGGATTTCCAATAGGATGTTTTATTACTACAGATGGCAGAGTTAAAGATGCTTGCATTATTGATGTAAGTGGTGAGAGCTTATTTCTTTAATATGGCCAGATATGGGTCTAGCTACAAAACTGTAGTGGTGGGACCATGTCCTCATTAGTCTTTGTCATGTTCTTTTGTTTTTAATAAATTAACTGTGTGCTTACAGAGTGTAAAACAGGCTTGCTATACAAAACACAAATACAGTTAAATAAGATCTACAGTATGTGCATTGACAAAGGTAAGCACACGTATTTGTAATCAAATGTTCCTCATTTATATACATTATGAGGTTGTCTGCTGCAGTTTGTAATAAACACTATAGTTAAGGGTGCAGAATAGCTTCATACATAACTTCCTGGTATAGCATGGGTTTAAACTTTCTGAAATACATTTTGGTACAAAACTTCATGATTAGGCTCTGGCCAGGAGGAATTTTTAATAGTTTGGGCAAAATCCGTGCAGATTCTCAAGTTCTGTAAGGGTGGAAAAACATTCTCTCTTCTCATAAAGTTTAATGCCATATTCTCTGCTGTTACCTCCCTAACTCAGAAATAGTACTGCTTTGAAACCTGAGCCCAGATTCTGCTCCATGCAGGCAATCCCTGCATTCATGCAGAACCCCACTGACTTTAATGGGGCTTGTGCCTCATGCAACAACACCAAGAAACAGGTACTGAGGCATTTGTTGACAAGTGTGTAATCCTCAAAAATGGCAGTTAAATATACATAGTTTATTCAGAATTGTGGAAAGACTTGTCAAACACTGCTTTAATGGAGAAAATAACTGTTAGCAACAAATGTGTGTAGTACTCCTGGTGGAATTCGGATTTATTTAAACTACCATACAATGGATGGAGAATGGGAGCAGGAAGCATTGGAGGAAATCCTCAAACCCAGGGGTCTCAAACATGCGGCCCGGGGGCCACATGCGGCCCGCAAAGCCCTTCCCTGCGGCCCGCCAAGCTTCCTGGCACCCCTCCTCCCCCCCGGTTCCCCCATAGCAGTTTGCAGGACGGAGGGGCCAGAAGTGGAGGCTTCTCTGCTGCCTGGCTGGGCCGCGCGTGTTTCTAGCTCTGGACTTCCTAGATTGCTCTTGCTTTGTTTGCCAAACAGCTGTTGGTGGTGCCTAGCACTTTCCAGGAGGGAATGGGGAGCTGCGTGCTCCAAGGAGGAGGTGGGGCAGGGGTGGGACCTCTTGGAAGGGGTGGAGTGGGGGCGGAGCCGGGGCAGCGAGGGCGGGGTGTGTGTCAGTGGTGCGGCCCTCGGGCCAGTGCACTAGTCCTCATGCGGCCCTCGTGGTCATTTGAGTTTGAGACCCCTGCTCAAACCCCTTTGTCTAATAATAATGTAACTAGATTTGATCCTTTTTTCTAGTTATTAGTCAACAAATATATGTAGCCATATGCTCAGTATTACATTATAGGCAACTGAAGAGTAAGTGAGGGCTGAGGTATCAAACTCAGTTTATATTGGCTATCTTCAGAAAGATTATTAGCAAACAGTTTATGGAGCACATTTTGACAGGAAAAAATTTCAATCTGAAAATTTAGACCAGTTTGAATCAGGGCCGGCGACAGAAATTTTGGGGCCCCCTACTCTGATTGTTTGGGGGCCCCCTACTCTGATTGATTGGGGGCGCCCCCCAGCCTCCCCCATCCTATTCTCCTTACCCCCATGCCTGACCCGCCCAGCTCAGCCTCCCCCCCCCCCCCCCCCCCCCCCCCCCCCAAATCTCCTTCCCTCCCGCACCCACGCCTCGCTGGCCCCTGCACCCGGCCAGTCCTCTGCAGCTGCCGGGGCGGGTGAGGCGATGGAACCGGCATCCTCTGGTGCCGGGGGGGCTCCCCCTTACCCCCAAGGGCTGGCCCGGCTCTTGCTGCAGGTGGGCGGGGGAAGCGCTGCAGCCGGGGGTGCCTGGGGCGGCTCCTGGGGCGCGGGACGAGCCGCCGGCTGAAGGGCTCGAAAGGCAGCCGGCCACTGACACCCGGACACAGCCCGGGAAAGAGCGGCCAGGGAGATGCGGTGCCCGGGGGGACGACTACGGGTACAGCTGTGTACCGGGCCCCGGACTTAAGGGGGGCCCCCTTAAGTCTGGGGCCCGGTACAGCTCTACCCGTAGTACCCCCCTGTCGCCGGCCCTGGTTCTAATCACTAAAGCACCATAAGCATTTATTAGGCCACACTGTCATTTACAATGTCTCCTTTACACCACTCTGGCAGGGTAAAGGAGCTTTAAAGCTTTTACACCTGTTTTATGCTTCTGGGGAGATTCACTAAGGGCTGGTCTCCACTGGGGGGCAAATCGACTGTAGATACGCAATTTCAGCTACGTTAATAACGTAGCTGAAATCGACATCTCTACAGCCGAATTACCTCCCATCCTCACGGCGGTGGCGGTCGGCGGCGCGGTCCCCCGTCGACTCCAGCTTGCGCCTCTTCACGAGCTGGACTTCCGGAGTTGACGGGGGAGCCGCTGGTGGTCGATTTATCGCGTCTTAATGAGACGCGATAAATCGATCACCAAAAGATCTATCCCTGCCGGCTCAAGTGAAGACAAGTCCTAAGAATGGGAACAATTCACTTATAACAATGGAAACAAGTAAGCAGGCTGGCTGCTACATTATTACTCCTGAGGGAATTCTGTGTCAAAAAAATAAAAATTATTCAACAAAAATTAAAAAGTTCTGCACATAATATTTTAAAATTCTGCATATTTAATTTGTCAAAATAACACTTATCATACCAGTTTCAATTATTTTTGGTAATTTATTTCAAAATACTTGTCAACAAGTATGTCTGTAACAATTCAGAGAAAAGATTCAGAAAATGTTTTTTGACAAATAGACAACTGAAGAGCAAGTGACTGGGGCCTCAGACTCACAATTTATACTGGCTACTGAGCATCTGCAGGAAGATCAGTAGTAAACAATTCATGGAACACATTTTGATAGGAAATTTTTTTCAGTCCAAAAATTTAGACCAGCTCTAATCACTAAAACATTTAGTCACTAGACATTTATAAGGCCATGCTGTCCTTTACAATAAGACTCGCTTACATCACTCTAGCAGGGTAAAGGAGCCTTAACATTTTTACAATTGTTTTATACTCTTTGGGATATTCACTAAGACCAATGGGAACTAATTAACAGGCTACTACATTTTGCTTTGTCTGAGGGAACAAAGCCTGCACCACACCTACCTCTTCAGAAACACCCCAAAGCCCTGCTTCTCCATGTTGCCTGTGCCATAATAGCAAACGAGAGGGACAGAGTGTGTGTGTCTGTCTCTCTCACATATGCACGACTACTCAAGCCCCTCACGGCAGCGATTTATGTCTCTATTGGCTGCTCTGTGTGCCCAAAGAACCCGCTTCCACTGCCAAGGACCGGGAGCATGACTGTTTTTGCAGCTTCCCTTTGCTTTCCTGTCAGAAGTCATTTTTCTGTGGGGAAGCAAAGAAATCTGCAGGGGCCATGAATTCTGCACAAGTATAGTGATGCAGAATTCCCCTAGGAGTGATAGACTATTCAGCTGAAGAACATTAAGTTAGAGAGAGTACTCGCATCTCTGTGCTCTAGCCCAGTGGTCCCCAAAATTTTGAGGGTCATGGCCCCCACCCTGTCTGCATCCCACTACGGCGGGGAGCAGGGCTGCAGCTTGTGGGGAGAGGGTGACGCAGACAGGGATAAGGGGGCTGAGGCTAGGGTCACAGCTGGGGATAGGTTTGGGGCCAGGAGTGGGACTGGGAATAAGGGTGACCATACAGCAAGTGTGAAAAATCGGGACAGGTGGTGGTGGGTAATAGTCTATATAAGAAAACACCCCAAATATCGGGACTGTCCCTGTAAAATCCAGACATCTGGTCCCCCCCTAGCTGGGAATGGAGCCGTGGCCAAGGGCTGAGGCAAGCGGCAGGAGTGGAGTTGCTGCCTGGCTGCGGTAGGGGCCAACAGCTGGGCTCACAGCCAGGTGTGGAGCTGTACTAAGGCTGGAGATATGCCAGAAGTGGGGCCAGGAGCCAGCAGAGCTGGGGGGAGGAAGGGCTGGGTGATGTTTCCTCCCCATTCACTGTGGGGGCTGGCTGGGAAGCCACTGCAAGGGCCTTCCCCCCCCTCCCCCATAGTTCCTCCATTCCCCCTAGGGGGCACACCCACAATTTGGGGACCTCTGCTCTAGCCATTAGAGGGGGTACAAAGGGCTACAGTTAGTGTGGGTTACATGGAGATAGAGTGAGTAGACTTTTAAATGTGGATTAGTGTTTTATGATGACCTTGCAAGTCTGATGTAGACTGCATTCCACAAGGTTTAAAAACAAAGTTTATTCCTTACCTTTATTGTCTTTGCTTTTTGTAGATTTATCAGCTTTTTAATGTCTATTTTGAGAATACACAAAATACTCCTCATTTCTCCACCCATTCTGTGTCTCTCCCTTTCTCCCCTCACCTCCAGTACTCCTTATTCTGGAGTACTTGGATCTTTGACTACAGTATTAGCTCTCTACTGGAAATGTTTTTCAAACATGTAATATTTTGCAGTCTCAGTTTCATAAGAGGGACACGTTCTATCTCTTCAACCACGTTGACATTACAATCATGTACCATAGTGGGAAAGATGAAAGCTGGCCTGGAGCAAGACTGGTAATGGCAAGACTGGATCCAAAAAGGTAATTACTAGTACATGCCATTTTAATATGCTTCAGTGTCTTCGATCATGGTTAGCGAAACTAGAAAGTGCAGTTGAAATAAACCAATTTCAGTCTTTCTGAAGACATGTCTGTGCTCTGTTGACTATTGTAAATCTTTGAATACATTGATGCATCTTTCTGAATTTACTTTTTGAAAGTGAAAATCAATGGTATGGAGAAAGTGAATAGCGAAGTGTTATTTACCCTTTCATAGACTCCAGGAACCAGGGGTCATCCAATAAATTTAATAGTCTGCTGGTTTAAAACTTCTTTTTTCCACATACAGTCACATACAGTCTGTATGTACCACATACAGTCACATACTTCATACCACATACAGTCACCCTGTGGAACTCATTGCTAAAACTATAACTGGGTCCAAAAAAGAACTGAAATAAGTTCATGGAGGATAGGTCCGTCAGTAGTTATTATCCAACATGATCCAGGGATGCAACCCTGTGCCTTGAGAGTCCCTAGGCCTCTGATTGCCAGATCCTGGGACTGAATGAGAGGGGATGGATCACTTGATGATTTCCCTGTTCTGTTCATTTCCTTTGAAGCCTCTGGTATTGGCCGCTATTGGAAGACAGGATAGTGGGCTATATGGACCATTGGTCTGATCCTTTGTAGACATTCTTATGTTTAGTGGTAATAAAACTGACTCATTAGAACACTCAAAGGCCATTATTCAGTGCCTTCATTGTATTTCAGCTTTCTCTTCACGTCTGTTTTGGCTACAGGGCTCTGCAAGAATGTTGAATAATGGGGGGCGGTTTTCTTATTATTTGCATAATCAGAAATTGCCGAACCATGTTTGCTAACTTTCTAAAGCAGGGGTGGGCAAACTACAGCCCGCCAGCCATATCCGGCCCGTCAGACCTTTTGATCTGGCCCTCAGCTCCCCCCTCCTGCACCGCAAACCCCTCATCCCAGGCCCCACCCCAGAGCCCGTGCCCCTATCCAGAGCACTCACGCCCCTCTCCTGTAGCCGTCACAGCACGGAGCCTGCTCCTGCTCTCTGAATCCCTCGGTCCTAGCCCCACCCCAGAGCCCGCACCCCCAGCCAGAAACATCATCTTGTGAGCATTCATGGCCCACCATGCAATTTCCATACCCGAAGTCACCCTCAGGACAAAAAGTTTGCCCACCCCTGTTCTAAGTCTCAAACCAAACCCTTCACATGTTCAGAGGTGAAGTCCATTTTGATGGTGGAAACAGGAAGACAATAAAGAAATTGTAAAACTGGTGGGTAAAAATACAAAAAAGTAGATGGTCAAATATTTCACATATTAGTCTTAATTACTTTTAAATAATTTTGAAGTTGTTCTCTACCCAATGTGGCACGTATGATTCTTATTTAAAATTTCTGTCTTGCTAGTTACAAACATACAGATAAAAACAATTTAAATTGTGGAGGTCCCCCTATGGAGATTCCTGGTAAATTCACGAGCAAACTGGACTTGATCTACACATATTCTGTGAAATTTGAAGTAAGTATATTAATCTTTTAGTAACAAATCTCCTAAATTGTTTGGATCCGGGTTCTTTCTGGCAGCTATGTATTTATTCAGTATAAGTGTTTCCACTGTTTTAATACAGTTTTATGAATATTAAAGTGTCTGAGGAACAGCTTGGGAATGTATAAGCAGTTTTGTAGCTAAAAATATTAAACATCTAGTCCCAAAGTTCAGATTGCAATAGGAGAGCACTGTGAAAAATGACTTCCAGAAGCAACTTTCTCTGTTTACAAGTAAAAAGATAGCGTTAACTAGTAGCTCTTGGTTTGAAAGCCATGCAGGGTTTTATTTTGGATCACGCGTCATCAGTAATTAAAATATTACAAGTTAAATTATGCCTTCAGTTACAACAGAGCAATCCAACTGTCCTCGCGTTTTAATCTGCCACTGGAACTTGAATTATCTTTCTGATGGTTTAAAAGGAAATGGAATCCAGGTCACTTTTCTATAGTTTCATTGGCTCTTCAGTGTTAACAGGAGTAAAATTAAGTAAAACTTAGATTTGGCATTAAAGTTGCAAATCTGGCTCTAAACGCAGAGCTATAGGTTCATGTAACTCTTCTAAATAGTCACTGTTCACTGTGGATCACTAATTTAAGCAGCCCTCATATTGGAGAGAATATATTTATATATAAACTTTCTTGGAGACGTTTTTGATTTTATAATTTACCTATATTAATGAATCATTTTATAGTGAGCATATTTTTTTAGTTCTTATCAACTGAGTTGCTGTCCATCTGATTTGAAAGTGCCTTCATTATAATTTTACCCAGACCCTCGCAAGCACTCAATTAACTACTTGATAAGTGGCTTTGAAAATAGTCCTTATTTCACCTAATACATCACAGGCAGTAAGTAGCAAATTGGACTTGTGAATGTGCTTTTACCCTAATCTGAAAAGTAACCTCTTATGGGTGTGAGAATAGTTCAGTTTCCCTTTTGCTTCAAAAATTGGTATCTGTTCAGCCTACCCTAAAAAGTAGCAATTATGGTTTTGTTTTTGTGATGTAAGATGCCTGTTTACTAGGAATTGGACTGAGAGCACTAGTTTATTTTGCGAAGGCAGCTGTACAGCTGTCATATGATAATAGCTTTCACTATACACCCATCTGAAGTTGACTTGAATCTACCTTGAAATAGAACGTAGAGCCTTGTACTTTTCCCTGGAGCTATCCAGTCCTCCTTAGACCTGCTGATTTTACTGCGTGGATGAGCTTCCTGTCTATTAACATGTGTTTAAATCTTGAGGATAAATTGCAAATTGTAATGTCAGTGTTGTTCAGTAATTTACAAAATGCGTTATGCATTTGGAACATCTGTTCTTTTAGCAAGTTGATAACTCCTGCTAGTTCAGATATTTCCAGCAGATGTCAGTATTTACATCTTAAATATCAGGTACACTTAAAATTGACTATCTGCAGTTTGCTGTCTTTAAACTTTACTTTAGCTGTAGTCTGAATGCATTTTTCTAAGGAAAAAAGGCTATTTAAAATTTAAATTAATAAACCACTAAAGTCAATAGTGGCTGTTTTATGGATCCAGAACACATACTTTTTAAGAGTGAACTAAGCCCATTTCTTAAATAGTAATAGCTTTTTTATGTTTATTGCACCTGCATTGTTTTAGTTTGGCCACTGTTTTGTCAGGCCTGATCTTGCTGTCTGCACACTGAAGAGACAGAAATCTGCTCTCTGTTCTACAGCAGCTAACTTTTGGTAGTAAGGCCATAATAGACTGACATCTTGACGCTTTTTGAAGGGTTGGGCTTTCAGACCTGTGCATGTGCAAAAATATACACATTTGTGCATTTGCTGTTTGCTTACAGTGCATACAAAAGTTCAGTTGGATGCTAAAATAGTAAACTGCACAGTTTTCTGAAAATCCGATCCAGTGAATTGTGATTCATTTACTAAATTATGGGATGGTAACTTCACAGAGTAGCTTGATGAATTCACATGAAGAGGTGAGTTCAATCTGATGTTACACAGTTTTACTCCGAAGAACTGATCAATATAAACTGTGCACAAAAACATTACACATAATTCAAAAATTACAGGCAATGGACATTATAAAGTAAGTTACAGAAAAGGACAAAGTCATAAAATAAAGCAGTCAGAAGAAGAGATTTAGAGTATAAGGCAGGGAAAAGGCCTGTATCTAAGATGAAGATTGGAGTCAAGTAGATTATGCATACTTACTAACTTTAGGAAGTGGCATCAAAACCTTTACTCCTCCAAAGCCATTTTTTGTTTAATTGTTTTGTTTTCCCTTGTTTATAGGAAAATGATATCAAGTGGGCTTCCAGATGGGACTACATTTTAGAGTCTATGCCACATACCAACATTCAGTGGTTTAGGTAAAAAAAATAATTTGCGGAATGAATAAATACTCTTGTAGTCAAGAATCAGAGAGGTAGCCGTGTTAGTCTGGAATAGCAGAGGTAACAAAGTCAAAACTTTATAGTTAGTCTTTAAGGTGCCACAGGACTTTGTTACTCTTGTAGTGAAGCACAAAAATCTTATTCTTCAGTTTTTCAGGATATGCAACTCTTGCATGTAAAATGAAGTCTGTTAGTTTCCAAGCAAACGAACTTCCTTGTTTCAATATGTGAAGCAACTTTTATCAGTTTTGGATCTCTTGGGAGCAACTAAAGTATTCCATGTCTCCAAAGGAATGTGCCATTAGTATCCAAAAGCAAAGTGAAAACATGGAGGTTGCTTTATCATCTTGCTCTGCAGATGATACTTTTGGAAGGTTTTCGTACTATTACCATTTGGTTTGCTCTGATTACCAAATAAAGGTTATCTGTGCAAGTTTTGTTTTTAATATTAGCTGCTGCTGTTAAATACAAAAGATAGTCAGTGAGGTTTTTTTATCCTAAAGAATGTACCAAAAGATTTATTGTTTATGAATTAATGTATAATTTGTACAGTAAAGAGAAAAAAGCTGTGCTGTACATAAATGCTAAAAAAGCAATATATATTTAATATTTAATATGTAACTAATGGAATTACATATATGAAATACAATAATCAAATCTATATAACATTCATTTGGCAAAAAACAGTTGGCTTGAGATTCTCTAGTATTCTCTGTTCTTTGGCAGAATGGCTTTGCAGGGGCTTTCCTAGTTGTTGCATAGTAGTATGTCATATTCTAAATTATTTTTTCTGTGTAGGAAAACATTAAAATTAAAATACCTGACAGAATGACTACACAAAAACTTGATATCTAAAAATGTGCTTCAGACGTGCACATATTATGACGATTGCAGTGCATATCAAGTCTGAAAAAGTGGATGGGAACTTTGAATTTTTCTTTATCTACAGCATAATGAATTCCCTCGTAATTGTTCTCTTCTTATCTGGCATGGTGGCTATGATCATACTGAGGACTCTTCATAAAGATATTGCAAGATACAACCAGATTGACTCTTCTGTGAGTAGAACTCTTAGTTTTTAGATGACCTCATTTTCTAGGGGAAAATAATCCATTAACTACAGTTTTGAATGCAGTCTAGTATACCCCCAGCTCTAGAGAGTAATTTATCAACAAGGTGAACACAAAGCTCCTCCCACTAGAGAGATGATAAAATGTTCCATAGGAAATGAAGAGATGTCATTGTCAGTCATGCAGCTCTGTTTCCCTTCCCTCCCACCTCCTTTTTTTTTTTTTTTTTGGTGAATGTTTGATGTTTGGTACCAAACACCCCAGGGAAATATTTATTGATTACAGTTTGGCTGGATGATGTGTAGGGACCCCAGCACCCTTTGACTGAATAGGGCACAAGCATTAGTGTGGCCAAAGTTTGTTGGAAACCACCAGTTTTTCAGAGTTGGCTGCTGCTTAGATCCTCCAGGTTGATATTCCCTAAGACGCAGAGACTACATTAGTTTATTTAGCAACATGACAACAGCATGGTGAAGAACACTGTGGTCTCAACTCAAGAATTAACAGGAAAGATATTTGGAGCAGAGGGAGCCCAAATTTGCACTTATGGAGTAAAACAAAAAACCCGTCATTACTAACCATTATCGTTACTGTGACGGATACGTTTTGAGACAAGCAAAAGAGAGAAATATTTAAACCAACATGATCTGCTGTATTCCAAATTAAGTGGAATGCTTTGTTTGCTTTACATTTGTCTTATGGGGATCCTTGTTAATTACAGTGTTTGTTTCTCTGTCACTCTCAAAGACAAGTATTTTCATGATAAATCTTGCTTTTTCCCTTCAGTAACCCATGAGGGGGCTGTTAAATCAGTGAGTGATGAATCAGTACAATTAGTCTGTCTTTGGAGCAAAAATAAAAGTTAATCAAACTTTGAAAGCATGGTTTACACCTTGCTTATATTAATTCACTGCTGAATTATGTATATTTAATGAAGATGTTGCTATTATGCAGGAAGATGCTCAAGAGGAATTTGGTTGGAAGTTGGTTCATGGAGATGTATTTAGACCTCCAAGGAAGGGCATGCTGTTATCTGTCTTCTTGGGTCAAGGAACGCAAATTTTCATTATGACATTTATTACACTATGTAAGTAGCATTAGGTTTATTAAAATTACATACTTACACTCTGTTAGTGTAATTGTAAGAAACATGAAATGATTTCTGGCATCGCTGTCTGTCCTTTTGATTGGTAACAAAGTCCTTCCTTTAAGAAAAGAAAAACACACTTGCCTGTAGTAATGACACAGATGACTGCAATAACACTATTGCAAATAGTAGTGTTTTGATCACTATTGCAGCATCTCTTTATTAGGGCTAATTCACATGCTCCAGATCTATAGAAGTGAAGTGGTTCCAGTCCTAATTCCCTTTTAAAAGTTGTTAAAAATATACTAGAAGTCCATACTTACTCATCATGGCTCAGTAATAACTGGACCTAGTAAGGTAAGTCAAAGATGTTTAATCAAAGCTCTAATACTTTTCGGAACTCATTTTTTCTGATAAATTTGATACAACATCAACAGCCATTCCGAAATAAGAACCCGAGTATGGGCCAATAAAATGGCACTGAGACAATGCTCATGTAACTTGAGCTTGGTACAAACATCTAGATACAGCCATAACATTGTAATTGCCTACAAATTAGTATATTTCAGTGTTTCATATAAATCTTTTTACAACTCCTTTTTGTTACTGCACAGTGAAATATTGGAATGTACTGAGGTTTTTATAAATATAAAGTCAAATGGTGTATGTATGTGTGTATGTATGTTCCCTTACTACTTCCACACCGTTTCAGCTAGATACTTGAAATTTGGTACAGTTATAGGCTTTAGGGTCCTAATCAGGATAGGAATTGAAAATTTTTCAAATCTCACCTCTTACACCCCCTAGGGTGTTGTCTGTGACGTAGTTATGATGTAATAATACAGATAACCAGAGAGCTTAGTGTTGTGTAGCACAAACATAATTAAATACACTGTTTTTTTTCTTAAAAAGGACCCTATTCGTTATGCCGCGTAAAAAGCGAAAATGTATTGGAGAAACCACATCTAAATGCAAGAGAATGAAATTACTTAGACAAAATGAGACTTCTGAACAAAATTTGTATTAATAAAAAACATTGTAGTCTTTTTACATCCCAGTTTCCAATTACAAATACCCCGAGCGACGCTGGGTATTTTTGCTAGTGTGTATATGTATATCTAGATCTCTATATATCTATATATTTTCGTACTTTGTATTAAGTCATTTGTTCTTAATTGTATGTACCAGCAAAACAATGTCTTCTATATATCTTGATTCCAAGCAAAAAACACCAGTTGTCTTTGATTAAATATTTCAGAGCAGAGACCTGGTCTGCAGTAAATACAGATAGAAGTCCGGATAAAATGGTAGCAAATTCAGACTGACCTTCAGTACGCACTGTTATCTTTAAACATCTTATGCAGGGAAAAGGGGTAACCTGTTTTCCCTTTTAGCATAGGTTGTTAAGCAGAAGAGTCCATGTACACTTGTCCTTGATCCTTCTCTAAAATATATTCTTGCCATATTTAACAGCACACTGTAAGATGTTGGCTTTCCCTTCTGGCTTGTTTTTAAGCTTTAATTTTAATAAAGATTCCTGTGTGGTGCTGAACGTGAACAAGGAACCATCAGTTCTGTAGCCTTTGACTCCCATAGAGCATAGACCTGCCAGTGGCCTGAAGGCTGATTATGTAGCTGTTCTGCTAAGACCATTATCAATAAACAACAAGAAAAACTTGCTGCTAGAAGATAAGACTTCATATAGTCTGCACAGTGGCGTAGAAGATTTTTCTGCCTTGTTGATCATTAAAAGTAGAAATGAAAATGTTATAGGGAGAGGAATAACTTGTATTCAATATTTTAAACTTCTATAAAATCACACAAACAAAATCCCAATAGTCTTTCACCAGTCTGAGTAGGGCACTCATGTACCGGTAGGCAAAACAAATCAGTAATGTAAGAGAGGATTCAAAAATTTTTTTTAACATTTTTTAACATTCTGTTGGCCTTTTTCTGTTTTAGAGTTTAAAAACTTGGTCAATTATTTTTAACAGTGACAATGACAACTTTCTTTCCACTTCATCAGTGCTCTTCTTTGTTAGAAGAGCAGAATATGTAAATTCGTCCACCCCAACTCACTTCATTCCTAGATGACTAACATTTCACACCGAGCATTCATTTTCCAAGTTCTAATTCAGCATCCTTTTCTCTGTTCCTAATGTGTTTAAATGTAAGTATAATAACTTATGTTTTTGTATCTTCATAAATTGGGCCTTCCAAATTCGTGACAGCTCTTGGAGTCTATTTCCAAATACAAAAATTTCACATACCACTAGTTGCAGTCTGTTATTGAATAACTGCCTTTCAATCTGGAGTTGCCTTTGAGGTTTGTTCAAGAACTCAAACTACTGTTCCTCCCCCCCTCCCCCCTATTCCTTTTTAAATATGGGGACCTTATTTTCCAGATGGTCCACCTTGTTCTTGAGGATAAGCATTGTCTATCATGGGAGCTGTGATAGCCTTTGTCTGGAGTTTGAAGTTTCTAAATCAATTACTTAAAGATTCTGTCCTGTTATCCTCATGCTTCTTAACTACCTTTAAAAAACTTAAATCACTGCCTTTTACTACTCTGGGCCTACTTTTCTTGGACGACTCTTATGGCATGTATTAAACTTTTATGGTTGCCTATGCAATAAATGTACTCTTATGGAAGCATCATTCTTTAAGCTTTTGAAAGCTGATTTCCAAGCTGAAATCTCATGGCATAGTTGTTGGAGGAGCAGAGACTTCAACCATGTGCCTCTTTGAAGCCTTTTAGCTACAGGAATCATTACCTTTTGAGTAGGAGGTGAAAATACACAAGCATTTGGTTCAGAGTTATGCCGAGAGTGGTGTCCACTTATGGCTAGTTGGTATGTGTGCGTATGTATACATGCACGTATGCTGTCTCAGTGAATTGGATAAGCCTGTGTGTTGTGGTGTATGCTATACAATATGCTAATAAAATGTGTTGACAATTGGCTTATTCTTTCTTTAGTTCTAGCTTGCCTTGGCTTTCTTTCTCCTGCCAACCGAGGAGCTTTGATGACCTGTGCAGTTGTACTATGGGTCTTGCTGGGAACTCCTGCTGGTTATGTATCTGCTAGAATGTATAAGAGTAAGTACCATTTCTTATTTTGTATGATACAGCATGGTAAATTCAGAATAGCCAGGCATTATATGTAATTCAAGTTGGAGCTGATGTCTCGGATATCAGATCTGCTTCTTGCTGTCATACTGCAAAATATTTATAAGGTGTTGTGTTTGAAACTATAGTAATGATTTTTACTTATTCCTCAGCATTTCGAGGTGAAAAGTGGAAGACCAATGTTTTGCTGACAGCTCTGTTGTGCCCTGGGTTAGTACTTTTTGTTCCTTACTCTTATGAAATTGTTCTTTCCTATATTCTTGTATATAACTCAGTTACCACAAATAAATAAAAACACTGATTTCTTAGCACTATTCTCTTCCAAGGGCTGTGCCATTGCCTTTATTGCTTCCCTACTTTATTTTCCTTTCTACACAGAACATCTTAGAGTGGGAAGAAAAGCTTATAAATCACAGCCTGCATTTGGAGATTGCATAGTGTTTTAGAGCATGGCTTCTCAACCCAAGGTTCGCGACCACCCTCCCTTCCTTCATAAGTAGTCCCAACCCTATGGAGGTGGGGCCTGAAATGTTGTGGTGACACGCGTTGCAGGATGAGGTCATGGCATGGAAAAATTTGTGAACCATTAACTTAGTTGTCTTGCTGCTGGCGCAATTAATCCTGATACTATACAGCTGCTCGTAGATTATAGCACTGAGTATTTTCTAGATACTCATTGTGAATGTGTGGTTTATTATGGTGGCTTTTTGGTAAGGCTGTTCTGTTTAGAACACCTTTATAAATCGGGGCTAGATCCTATCCCCCTTGAAGTCTGTCACACTATTCATACTTAATATACGGGAAGTAGGGTTAGATCTGAGATTGTAAATTTAGTTTGTTACTAATGGGGTACAAACACCTTATCTTGTTCTTTGTCTTGAATATACTGGACTGTTCTGGTGAAACTATGTAATAGGGACATTAGTGTTCTATACAAAATTTTATGATTAAAATAGCAGCTATGTTCTTCTGTAGTGAATAATCTTGCTAAAAACAGGGCTAGAGACTAGTTCTTCATGAAGAACAGTATGGCGCTCTGTGGCTATTGCTTTTCAAATTGGGTTTAGGAACATTACATTTGGAAACTAGGGTTTCAGGTATGTTTTTATGTCTATGTACCTAAAAATATAATCATTTAAAATTAATGTACTATATACAATTGTACTGGAAACCATTGAGGTAATTTAAAGTGGTCCTTTAAGACAGAAGGTTGCTTGTTTAAGGTAGTCCTTGGCATAGCTTTCTGTGTGGGTGGTAAAGTGGAAAATAAAGGTATAGAATGTATATAGTAGATTATTGGCATCATGAATAGCTACAGCAATTTTTCTGATCTGTGTTCAGTAAATATCTTGAATTTGGCTTCAGATTTTTATTCTGGATAACCTATTGCAGAATGGAATTTAACAAGATCTGTTTTCAGCAAAACATCTCTATCTTTGCATGAAGACAGATTAAAAAATAGAATTAATAAAACATGACTTGGTTTGAATAAACTAGAATTGTATCGAATGAAACCTGATGTGTTGGGTAACCACTAAATCTGTAGTATTTCTATGTAGAAATCTTATTCCTAAACAAAATGTGCTTCAGTCTCCCTGCTGTCATTTAGATATCTTCACAGTGCAGGGGTTTTTTATCTGTAGAAAAAAAAATCATGCTGATAATTTAAACTCCAGAATATATTCAGTTTCATAGAGGCAACAGAATGATTGGGATTGGTAAAATAAGAACAGATGTCTTGATTATGCTGTGCTTGTTCAGTGAAACTGCATAATGTCATCAACAGCCCAAGGCAGTGTTCTACTCAGTAGACTGAGTTTATATACAGAGTATTTTTCCTTTATCTTTGGAAGGGGAAAAGCAGAGATTGGATTACTGACATGGACAAGGTCTAAAATACACCATGCAGGGTTTGCTTTAACTGCATTTGATTACACATTTATAGAATGCTGCTTACAGTAGTATTTGGGAAACATTTGTGCAATGGCTTGCCCACTGCTTTCTTCTTGCATGACGTTGACAATATAGTGGAATGTGTCGCTTCCTCTGAGACTAGTGTAAATTCTGCTTCAAGAATTCTTCCCTATGAGTCTCAGTGAGTGGTTCATTTTGCAATGCCCCGTCCTGGGACTGATGCTTCTCTTGTATCCTGGGTGGTGGGAATACATGCAGGTTCCCAGGCAATGTATTTTATTGCTTTTACTACTGGATGGGGCATGTTTGAAATCTTAATCCCGTCTCTCAAATAATTTAAACTGGATTTCAGTCTCATTTTGTTGAAAGGATTTTCAGAAAGCAGGTGGGGAGGGTGCAAGAGAGCATGACCCAGATCTTAATTTCCGAAATAGAGGTCTTTAAAAACTTTGGTGGTGTGTTGTTGTTGTTTTTAATGGAGGGCTTAGGGGAATAAAATTGGGTGAGGAAATTGTTTGCTTTGTGACATAATTCTGCTCTAAATGTGCAAGAAGACTGTCAAGAAGAGGACTTCTTCAGGCTTAGAAAACCAGCCTTTAGGGCTTAGCCAGCTCTGAATAGTGTTTAATTTTTATAGATTTTGAAAAAATGGAAGGTATCATGCTGATTACATAGAAGCAATAACACACTCTTGCTTCAGTATCTTAGCTCCTTTTGAAACTGTGAATCTCTTAAAATAGTACACAGATGTAATGTTATTGAACTAGCACACTTTTTTTGTTCACTTTTTATGTATTGTGTCCCATGGCTGAAGAAATAATTGGTTATAACAATAAGCTTTTTCTAAGATTAGCCTGTGGTAGCCATGATGTAGTTTGTGGTATCTTGAACAGTGGGTTTTGCCAGCAATGACTGAATTTGGCAGAAGGAATAACAGGTTCATTAGAAAAGAGCTATTTAAAAGCATTACCAGACAATTATCAGTGATGGAAAAGGAAGGGCTAGCAAAGTACGGTACAGTCAAGAGAGTGTTTGCTAAAACACACCATGTAACATTTTTTGTGATAGTGACTCTTCACGTTCCCTTGGTTTGTTTATAGCCAATAAAGGTCTTCCAAATAATTGGCCTTATTGTTAAAAGACATGAAAAATTAAAGACAATTAGCTATTGCAAATGATAATTACCGCTTTTTATGTATTGGTGGTGAAACAATATTGCATGAATAGAGAATGAAATAGATTGCAAGTGAATATTCATAACACTTTAGTTTTATGATCCACCTAAAAATATTTTATTCTCTTCTGCTTTTACCCTGCTAGTGAGAAAATTGTGGGGTTTTTTTTTTTTTTTTCCAGGATTGTCTTTGCTGATTTCTTCATTATGAATCTTATTTTGTGGGTGAAGGGATCATCAGCTGCCATCCCCTTTGGCACACTGGTTGCTGTCCTGGCAATGTGGTTTGGAATTTCTGTCCCATTAACCTTCATTGGAGCATATTTTGGATTCAAAGAAAAGGTAGTTTTTGTGTCTTATCTGCCGCTCAGTATAATACTATTCTGTTCTAACATCAAGTATTTATTCATGCAGCGTTAGTGTATTAGCTGTCAACATCAAAATTTGGCTAAGATGCATGTGGCTGTTCATTCTGAAATGAACTGTTTTCCAACTTCTGATCTTTTTGTATGGTAGACAAGAATACAAATGGATTTTCAAAATATTTTTCTGGCCAGTCAGGATCTCTCGTCTAAGAACACACCTTTATTGACATTCCTTTTGTCTACACAGTATGTGTGCTACAGTCTTCTGACTTGTAACACATCAAGAAGAAAATCAGTAATTCCATCAAAAACTAACTAAAAGACTTCTCCCTCCTGCATGTTAAAATTGACTTGGTCGCCACTGAAGTGCAATTTCCAAAAAATATCCCCGTTTTTTGGTTTGTGCCTTAGTTTGTAATCTTCAGATATGTGTTTAGCTCAGTGGCTTATGGCTAAGGCTGCGAGTCTGTTTTGGAAGTCACGGATTCTGTGACTTCCTGTGACTTTTGCAGAGGCCAGCAGCAGCAGTTTGGGTGTGTGGGAGGGGGGCTCAGGGCTAGGGGTTCAGCCGTGTGGTGTTCCCCGGCTCTCAGTGACATGGTCCTGCAGCTCCTAGGTAGTGGAGGGGCTAGGGGGCTCTGTGTGCTGCCTGTGCCCGTAGGTCCCGCTCTTGCAGCTGCCTTAGGCTGCGATTCCTGGCTTAATGGGAGCTGCGCAGCCAGTGCTTGTGGCGGGAGCAGCACGTGGAGACCCCTGACCTTTCCACCGCCTAAGAGTTGCAGGGTTGTAGAGCCAGGTAGGGAGTACCTGCCAACCCCACCATCACCAACGGGGGTCCTGGACTACATGCTGCTGTCCCCCTCCCCCACCACCAGCAGGTTCCTGGGCCACCTCTTGGAGCGCCCCCAGACCGTCTCCCCTCCCCCACGTGCACCTGCAGTTCTTTGCCTGAGTTTTAGGGGTTTATAGGAAAAGTCATGGACGGGTCACGGGCTGTGAATTTTTGTTTAATACCCATGGCCTGTCCATGACTTTTACTAAAAATATGTGACTTAAAACATAGCCTTACTTATGGCACAATTGATGGTTGAATATAATGGGAGAGTTAAGCATGTCAAGTTTCAAGGAGTTGGTACAGTCAGAACCCGAATACTGCGCCCCACGATAGCGCGAATCCATTTATAGCGTGGGGTGCGGCTGGCTCCCAATGGTGGCGGGCACTGCTTTCATGCAGCAGAACCCCGCAATACCACGACTTCACGTTTATTGCGATCGGGTTTTTTTTTTGGATCCTGATCGTCGTGGTATTGCGGGGTCCGACTGTATTAGGAAAAAATCATCTTAAGTGTGTCTAACTCTCAACACTTTCCTATCTTACCTTGTTACTATGTTATGTACAATTATTTGTCTTTTTTAATTGTATTCGTTTCTCTCAAAGCCTATTGAACACCCAGTTCGTACAAACCAGATTCCTCGTCAGATCCCGGAACAGTCGTTTTTCACAAAGCCGTTGCCTGGTATCATCATGGGTGGCATCTTGCCATTTGGTTGTATCTTTATTCAGCTTTTTTTCATTCTAAACAGTATTTGGTGAGTATTGTATCTTTACTTGCTAGGTAGGCTGGGCTGTCAGGTCAAAAATGGACATGTACAATGAGCATGGAGAACCCAAAACTATGGATTCAGAAAAATCAGGAGGGAGACATGAAGGAATTTGCCAGTATTTCCCTTTTTGTGTAATATCTTCCAATTACAGTAATTGCTTCCTTCTAATTATTACATAGATATAATGCTTGCTCCCACATCTCATAAAAATATATTTATGCACTTGGGAGGAAAGGGTGTGTTTTTGTATAGTTAAGCACTTAGATGACCCTTGAACTGAGTAAGATTGCTTAGAAGGTGTAGCATGGTGAAATAAGACAGCTGGAAGCTTAATTGCAGCAATGTGCAGGAGGCAGATGTCAAGCGGGAGAGCAGCACAAGAGAGAGCCAGTGGAGCACAAGAGCTCAGAAGGCCCTGAGATTTGAGATCATGATAGTACCTTTCTAGTGAGAGCAGAAAGGTGAGGGAAACAAGTGTTTTCCCTGGCCTGTGTAGTCAGGGTCTAATTGTTTTACAAAATGATGTTATAGCATTGAGGTGCCCTTTCTCTGACTTTAACATTGCAATTGTGTAAGTGGCATATTTAAGCATTAAGGTAGAGCGATAGCAGGTAGAGGCTGAAGATTTATAGAAGTATGTCAACAGTGCAGACAAAGCCTGTTCTGTTTTCTGATTATTTTTTAGGTATGTAACATAAAAAAAAAGTGAACACTAATTTGACACAGATTTCTTTTGTGTGTATTTTAGGTCCCATCAAATGTACTACATGTTTGGTTTCCTGTTCTTAGTATTTATAATTCTTCTTATTACATGTTCTGAGGCTACAGTCTTGCTGTGCTATTTCCATCTATGTGCAGAGGTAAATGAACATAATATTTTGATGCATATATTGTGACAGCACAATGCATAGCTATCTGGGAAATGTTAGAATGAAGTTTGCAAGGGGTGATGGATGCCTATGCAGGGCCACGTCTGCAAAGTGCTGGACACTGTGGTCTATGTGGGTGTATTGTCAGGATTCTACACCTCGATTGTATGTGCCTTTGGCCTGTGTTTTGTAATGTATGCAAAATAGATATTATATGCAAGTTTTAAATTTTCACCCCATCCCGGAAACCCCCCCCCATTTTAACTGCCCTCCTAGGACCCCACCCCCTACCCAATGCCCCTGTCCCCTGACTATCCCGAACTCTATCTCTTTCCCCCCTCCTCCCCCCCCAACTGCCCTTCAGGACTCCCTGCCCCATATCCAATCCCCGGGCCCTGGCCCACTTACAATGCCGCTCAGAGCAGCAGCCCGGACAGCGCTAGATGTGCTGCTGTGCAGCCCTGCACCGCCCCTCTCTCCCCCCCCCGCCCCCCCCGAGTGCTGCCTGCATGGTGCCGGCGGAAGGGCTGAGAGGGAGCTCAGTGGCTGGGCAGGATGGTCCTGCGGGCTGTAGTTTGCCCACCCCTGCCTTAGAGACTAACAACTTTATTTGGGCACCACTCTGAAACCATTCTCAGCGATGTGTATTTAAAATAACAGTGAAAGAATGAAGTTTCCAATATGCTGCTGACGGTGTAACTTATAATTGCTCTGCAGTTTCAGTACCAAATTTGCTTAACTTTGCATGCCGTCCAAGATGGTGTAGACACTTATCCCTTCTTGGGGTACACTCATTTTGGCAGTTTTTGCCGTTTTTATGAAGATTTGGTCCTCAACCAGTGTTCATTTCCACTCTTGAATACTATAGTTGTGCTGTGTTGTTAACCTACTGTCATGTTGCCCCTTGTGGCTGCATTTCTGTGGTGGATACTTGTACGATATATCTATATCATCTATATCTATATCTAAATCTATAAAAGTCAAGTGGTGTATGTTTGACCGCGAACTCCTCCCACACCGTTTGAGCTAGAGACTTGAAATTTGGTACAGTTAGGGGTCTTGGGGTCTAGATGGTCGTAAGGGTCGAAAAATTTTCGGATCTCACCTCTGAGGCCCCGCAGGGGTGAAAGTCTTTAAGGGCCAATCACATCGGCTGGGCGGTTAGGTGGTGATGATGTCATAATACCCCCTCCAACAGACACCGCACTCGCTCAGCTCACTGCCCCTCCCTCCTCCAACGGAACCCCGGAAATCCCTCAGGTCTCTGCCCCTCCCCCCTCCCAACGGAACCCCGGAATCCATCAGCTCTGTGCCCCCCCCCCACCTGCGAAGGTCCCCGGAATCCCTCGGCTCTGTGCCCCCTCCCCGCCTGCGACGGATCCGAGTTGGGTTTGGTGGGACAGTAAGTGAGGTGGGGGTGTCGGGTTCAGTCGGGGGGTGAGGCGGGGGTGTTGGGTTTGGTTGGGGGGGTCAGTTGGGGGTGTCGGGTTTGGTCGGGGGGTAAGTGAGCTGGGGGGTGTCGGGTTTGGTCTGGGGGGGTAGTAAGGTGTCGGGGTGGGTGAGGGGTGAGGGGTGGGTGTTGGGGTTCCTCAGGGGGTGTCAGCTGTCTGCCCCCTCCCCACCTCCGACTGACCCGAGCAGCGCCGGGCATATCTCTATATATCTCTATATATATATCTCGTACAAGTATCCACCACAGAAATGCAGCCACAAGGGGCAATTCCAAAAGCACCTTTCAAGTATGTATAGGGGTGTGTGTGTGTATGTATATGTGTGTGTATATATAACACACACACAGTAAAACTTCGATTTAACGGACTTCGGATGCAACGGACGAAATTTCTGATCCATATCAGACCGCAGCCCCTCCCTGCTGCGGCCCCGGCCATCTGCTGGCTCCCGGCTGCCTCCCCGGTCCCGGCAGCAAGCGGGCTGGCTCCTGACTGCCGGGTCCCGCCAGCGGGCGGGCGGGCTGGCTGCCGGCTTCCGCCCGGGTCCCGCCAGCGGGCGGGCTGCTGCTCAGACAGCTCGTTTTTTTTATTAAATAATGGACATTTTGATTTAACAGACACCCCCTTGCCCGAATTAGTCCGTTAAATGGAGGTTTTACTGTACTTGCAAGGTGCTTTGGCATCCTTGAGGGCGAGAGCTGCTACACATCTGTGAAATTGTTTCAGTACGTTAATAGTTACTTGTTAACACATCACCCTGTGTAAATGTATAATTCTGCAACTTTTTTAAATCTACAGAACAAAAAACAATTAGTTAAATCCCCAGCACATTCTCCTGAGACTTTATAGATTGAACAGACATTTACTGTAGTTCCCCAGTTTCTACAATTATCAGGAAAATGCTAAATACAGTCTTGATCGTGGATAACAGAATTTCACGTTCATAGTTGAAACATCCTGACAGAATTCACTTTGAGAAAGAGATAGCAATTGGAAAAGCATAATTTTAATGAAAAGGCATTTAAGCAAGAGTATGAGTGTAGAAATATGCTCAGAATTAATTTAATCTTTCAGACTTATAAATAGTGCTTTACTTTGAAATAAAAATGCTGTTTTAGTTTTGTACTTGGATTTTTTTTTTTCCTGAAATGGTTTATTATTTCTTTCAGGATTATCATTGGTGGTGGAGATCATTCTTAACGAGCAGCTTTACAGCCGTTTATCTTTTCGTCTATGCAGTTCATTACTTCTTCTCTAAACTCCAAATAACGGGAACTGCTAGTACAATTTTATACTTTGGGTATACTATGATCATGGTTTTGATATTTTTCCTTTTTACAGGTAAGTGCAGCAGTATCAGTGCAATTCAGTGCAATGGTTTTAGGACTTCTTGGTTGCTGTTTTCTGATCATTCTAGCCAGTGTCCGGTTAAAAAACACTTGCTTAGAAGAAACCAGCAATTTTGAAATTAATCATGGTTTGTGTCTGCTGCTACCATTATTCACTCACCCAACAGTATGCACTCTAGGGACATAACAGTATAGATAACATTTTGTTCCTGACCTGAAGATCTACAATCTAATTTGCAGAAATTATTTTCTAACTTGTAAAGTTACCTTGATTATTTCCTGATAGTGTAATAGTGAGCTAAGAACATTATAGATTTACATTTTCAAGATGCTCTGGACAGAATTTTTTTTATATTGGAAATTACTTGGGAAGTCACAAAATGAAAGGAA
Source organism: Sternotherus odoratus (assembly GCA_032164245.1). NCBI lineage: Eukaryota > Metazoa > Chordata > Testudines > Kinosternidae > Sternotherus > Sternotherus odoratus. The sequence continues at coordinate 81,593,053 of JAVMKO010000009.1, read as the reverse complement.
GGCTGATTGCTGATCATGTATATAATGAATTGTAAATGAAAGGTAAGAAATGGAGACTAAAAATGAGAATGGCCTTTGCTAGAAGGACGAATGTGGGAATGGAAGATTTAATTCTGACACTAACTGTAGCAAGTCACTCAACATCTTCATGTGTATTCACAGTGTGTAAAACGGGGCTAACACTTACCTAATTAATCCTTACAACTGATAATATTTGTAAAAGGTTTTGAAAATGTAAAATGATCTAAATGCAAAATAACAACTATTACTAAATGTAAAGATTTTAAACTACAAATATTACATGCAGTATATAGGGACAGAAATTTTTTATTTTCTACTTATTTAACTTGATAATGAATGTAAGATGTCCAAATATTCACATGGTAGTGAACTGGTATTGAGTATGTGATAGAAACCAAATACCCAGAGCATTCAAGTATTAGAAATGCCAGATGGTAAAGCAGATGTGATGTTGCATAACTTGCAGATGCAAAGAAGAAAAGGGGTTAGGAAAATGTTGAACAAAACTTGCCCTACACTGCCCCTCCCCCAACAAATGTTTTGGGAGGAGTTACACATCTTGGGAGTTCTGAGCCTATTGAAATGAGGCAAATGGGGTACTGCAGTACATTGTTAAATAGGCAGTGTGGGGACACTTGCAGTGTTTTGCTGTTGAGATGCAGGCAGGATCTCCCCTACTGTGGTCTACTAGAATGTACTTTTCTCATATCTTTTGATATAATTGAACTTGGAGCATAATGTGAGGAACAGGAATTTTTCTAGAACAAAATGCTAGCTTTCTGATAGAGTATGAAGAATGATGCGATCAGTAAAATTCACACATCTGTTCTTTTCCCCAGTCCAATAGGAAAGGCTAAAGTTTGAGTTCTAGGTTCAGCAGAAAGGTCTTTAGTACTGCAGTGAGTCAGCAAGCACTTGGCTAACTCAGAAACCTCTTTCTGCACTAATGTTCAATGGGTGCATGCTATGGAGACTTCTAGGTGGCTATTCACTTCAGGCTTTCTCATTTGTTCAAGAGAAAGATCTAAATTTGGCCTTTTGTGACTGTGGCTGTAACTTTCAGAGCTTAGAAAGACAAGATGGCTCTGTGTTTAGGGTCCAAATCTAGGACTTCAGGGACCTGGGTTCTATTCCCTGCTGTGCCCCAGACTTCCTTTGTAATCTTGGACAATTTGCCAAGGGCTGGTCTACACTAAAGCTGTAAGTTGATCTAAGTCCTGGGAGTAAGTGATAGGACTTCCTTAGATTCCCCATCTCTTCTTGGAAGATCCTCATACATTCAGAACACAATTGAAAAAATAAGTATTTTGGATGCACTCAGGGTTGTTTACACCACTAACTTCTGTCTCTTCTCTGCTGCTGCCCTGCACCATCTTCTCTGTTGTCCCTAGACGTGCTGAAATTAAGTTAATCTGAGCCCGTTCCAGTTTGTTGCTTGCCATATACTAGTTATGGAGAGAAGTGGATTTGGTGCCTGGTTACTTAGTGGGATAACTTCAGATGCTGTTGGAGAGAAGGAACTTTTGCTTGCTAAATTTGGATCTCCTGCCATACTTGGATATATGATTAAGACCTCTGAATTTTATTCTGCGGAAACCTGAAAAAAAGTGGTAAAAAGTCAAATGGCTATGAATGAAGAATGAGATGCCAGGTAGAAATTGCCACCATTTTAACAAGAGGAACATTCAGGGGCATAAAATTTCACACACCATAGACTTCCAAACAGAGAGACATACTTTGAAATGTGGCCTCTGAAATTACTCATGCAAACTGGGCATCTACTACAGATTTTCCCTAACATTCATAAGAAAGTGGCTCCAAGAATAATTTTGGGGCCTGATCTGAAAATTTGGCCCAGAAAGCTTCATACCAAAGAGGAAAGGCTCTTGTGCAGACAAACAGTTTAAAAAGCAAGGTGCAATGGTCCTCATACTCACGATCACATCTTTCTAATCAACTTTCATTACCTTGGTTCTGCAAGATGTAGAGTTAACACAGTTCTACCTTATATGTGGTATTTGATTTTTGAATCCCAAAGCACAAGAGTGGTAGAATTGTAGGGAAAATGCCTTGTGTATATAGAGGGTTATTTTAAACTGATTACTGATGTTAATTTGTAGTATCCTGTTATTGACAAGCTACAACACGCTGACAGATAACTCATTGCTACCTCTAAAAGACTTCTGCCTGCTTATTGAAAACCACTGCAGATACTTATAATCGTTTAATATAGATCTAGAATTACAGAAATGTAGGAGTGGAAGGGAGCTTGATAGGTCATTTAGTCCAGTCTTTTGCACTGAGGGCAGGACTAGCTATATATGGCTAAACCTCACACAGCTGCCCCTAGGCAGTTTTTCTTCTGTATTTTCCTGGACACTGTAGAAGTTGGTGGGCTTTTTTCCTTACTTACTATTTAAGCCCTGCGGCTAAGAGAGGAGGAGGGCCTGTGGTTTTTATGTTTGAAACCGGTTGAATTACCATCTGAGGTAACAAAACAGCACTGTGCATACTAGAATTAGGAGGGAGTATTCGTGCATGTGTTTCTGAGCAAAGTGAGCAAATACTCTGTGTAAGGTATGTTCAGTGATGTTAGCTGCTATGTGTTTGCTGTGTTTTTTCCTTCTCATTATTTACACCCTGCTGAAATCTATCTCTCTGCCCCTTTTCATGGCGAGAGAGGAAGGGAAGGCTGTCGATTTGTATGCTTCGCAGTTTTGAGTCTTTTAAAAGTGAATACTGAGAAGGATTTAATTCTTCCCATTTAAAATTATTAGAAAGCAAACATGGAATCTGGCATGTTGCCAGTTACACCCCTGCTTAAATCCTGGCAAAACAGAGACGCTCCAGATGTCCTCTGTAATTTACAAAAAAGAAATCTATACTTAAAAATGTTTTAATTATTTTTAAACTAAAGCAATGTGTCTGGGTGTTAGCGTAGGTTCGCTGCTGCACTGCCAATTTCAATTTCAACTTACAAGATGTAAATTGGTAGAATTAAAAATATCCTTTTCACATATAAAATAATTGAAATTGTCATGGCAGCTGCTGAAATGGTGTTAAGAGCTTCAGATGTGTTGATCCTTGAGTCCTTAATGGGAAGGCCAATGAGGCTTGAAAAACTACAATAATGTGTAGCTCTGTTATTTTCACGTTAACTTTTTATAGAACAACATTAATAATAGTACTGCTTTCTATAACCATTTCATGACAAAAGTCACTGTGGAATCACATTACTTTAGGAAGTGGCAGTTTTTTTTTCCAGATTCTGTACTTTATAAGTTAAAAATGGCTTGTATATTTAAATTTGAGCAATTCAGAGTTTGAGTCCTTGATAAACTAAAAATCTGTTTTTGAATGTTATCCTCTCTAATAATAATCTGTTTCTTTGGGTGGATAGTAAACTACTGTACCTAGACAATCCAATGAAGGTTAGAGGAGTTCTGTTTGGTTTATCATGACTTTTCCTTAGTAGCACCCACTTTGTAAATTAAACTTTAATAAGGCCCAATCCTGCCAACACTTCTGAATGTGAGTAAAGTTGCGGATGTGAGCTAATGGACTGCTCATGTGAGTAGATGTGCTCCTGTGCATAACCATTCCAGTTACATTCGCAGTAAGGTTTTTTTTGTTTTTTTTTCTGTATTTTTTTTAAAACATTTCTCCTTCACAGTACTTGAAATCCAATATATAAAAGTCATTAACAGCTTGTGCATGGCAACACTGTTGAGGCCTCCACAAAAGAGACTACAGTGAATAGCCAAGCAGGAGTTGAATGCTGAAGCTGAACAAATACTTGTGAATATTTAAAACAATGACTGTCACCAATGTAATCAAACTGGCCAAATCTAACAATTATTGTGTACATCCAAACAGATGCTATTTTAACGTACAAATTGCAGTGAAATAAATAAGTATGTAGTAAGTACATTTGAATGGGATAGTTATGATTACATGGATTTTTTTTCCTTTGGGACAAAAAATAGTTGAGTTTAGTCAAAGCATGTTGCTTAATAGTGACCCCTATTTTTGAACATCACTTTCACTTGTGAGTTAATGCCATGTTCAAAATTGAGTTTTGATCTGCTGGGTAGATTGTGTTTAGAATCTGAGATTCTGAAGCACCCACCACTGTGCAGTGATTGAAACCAGTATGATACAAAGAGCTTTTAAGGTACATAAGACATATCAGCCAAGTGCAGAGTGCTCTTCTATTTGCTTTCTTACATTCTGTTCGTGCTCTGAATGTTTTTTTCTTCATTAAACAATAAAGCTAGAAGAGCCGAGTAGAACAGGGCAGTCTGCTTTGAAATGTTTTGGCGTTATTTGGTGAAGTAATTGTGTTTTTAATATTGAAGTGAAATTTAAAAAGAAATAGTTTACTACTAAATTTTGTTAGCCAGTGAAAAGAATACCATTAGCTAACATTCTGTATACACAGAAAGAAAACTTTTGCTAAGTGCTGTTATGTATTACTGAGTAGAGAATTCAACAATATAGAAAGCTGAGGACAAAAGATAAAAAGACCTGAATTGTCAGCTGTTTTCAGATGCATTGGTCATATTTTTGCCTCTTGGGGTAGGAAAGTTACTTCAGACATTCAGTAACATCTTGACTACCAGTTTCATGAATTTTAAATAATTGGCATCAAAAAAATAAGCTTACATTTACAATTCTGGAAAAACAGAGAGAAGATACATAATGGTTTGCAGTGAGCTGATGCTTTCATTTCTATGGATGAGCTCTAAGGGCTTATCTATGAAAGTTAGAATCTTAAAGTAATTGTGAAGGACATCCCTTTGAAGATAGCGCTACCAAAAATAAAAAGTAATTCCTTAAATGCATGACTGCCCTAATCCATATTCATATTTTTGTAAATTTGCAGGCTGCTTGGGATTACTTAAACTAAAATAAAAAATAAAGAAGGTGCACTCATAACACTTGATTCTAGAACAAATCAAGGCCTTTTAGGGATATCAGAGGAGTTTGTTGTGGTTGCGATCTTTCACAATAGTATGGGGCAAGGAGAGGTGTATATCAAAGCTCTTACCTCTATCAAAAAAGGTAGAGTGTGGAATAAAAGTTGAGTGCTAACAGAAATTCTTCAGGAACAAAGTGTTATCTTTCCTCTCTGAATCAGTAATTTTTACTGGAATAAACAGGTTAATATCCACAGTGAGTAGAACTTGCATACAGTGAAGAATTGGTGGGTTTTCTTGTTCTGTGTTCCATCTGATATTTTACTTGAGATTGAAAACCTATTTGCATTTGGATAATTAAATAGCCAGATAGTCACATGAATTTGTAACTCGAATCAGTAGACTCTGTACAGATTCTTTCAGAAAATTCTGATTTTCTTTTGACCATGCTTTGTGAAAGAAACGGAAGTACCTTTGAATGGTAACACATTAGACCACTCATGAACAAATAACCTTGTTTTTTGGTAAACATAGATGTGTTTTTGAATTGGGCATTATGTTGTAAACTTACTAAAATTGATACCAGGCATGTATACTAATTAGAAATCTAATAGAGTGTCCCGTTTGCAGGAAAGGGTGTCCTGTTTTAATAAGCTGGTTTAGATATTTACTGGAATTATATTTTAAATAAAGCAATAAAGGATGGCAATCGAGGCTAGATTTCAGTTGATAGAAACAGCTTTCAGATGTGTGCTTGTATTTCAAGACTGGCTTTCATATGAGAGGTGCTCAGAGGAAAAAGAATCTGAAAATGACAGACCTGACTTGTCTGACTGGCATCAGCTTCTCACCAGTGTGCCACGCTAGCTGATAACATTTTGAACAATGGCAGTCAGGCACCTAACTCCTTTGGGAGCCTCTGAAAATCCCAGCCTCCTCCTCCATCATATTGAAGTATATGATATAGCTAAAGCTGCAGCCTTTAAAATAACCTTCAAAATAACTGTTTCCTTCACTTGTATTCACCTCACCCAGGTATTACTCTTAACTGGTCAGTGCCAGTAGCAGAGAATTGCTTATGTGGGACACCATCCTCATCTAATATTTTATACCCATTTGCCACTTCTGTAAATTACTACACCAGGGAAGAATTAGTCCCATTCTGCTCAGTCGGTCATTCATATACAACAACTTAGTACAGTGGCTTTCACAATACAGAGCTGAAGTGAAATACCTTAGTTTTATTTAAAAAGTTTGCAAAGGCAATAGAAAATAAATGACTTTATGAGCAGAATAGAGAAGTCAAGTGACGGCCTTTCAGATAGCGATAAAACTGTGAACTGGGTTGGGGAGAAATACTCTGTTTCCCAGAAGTGGTCTTGTTGGAATCTGGAAGAAGTCGGCAGCTTTTATGAGAGGATTTGAAATGAATTATAGGAGCTCTGCAAACATGGGTTAATTGTGAACAATAATTTAATCCAACTGTCAGGTAATGTTGGCTTTGTGTAATCTTGAATTAACCTAAATCAAACTGCTGAAAACAAACAATGTACTGAACTCCGCCACTGAGAACTGTTAGTCTGTCAGATAAATGTTTAACCTATAGGTTTAAAAAATCCTTTGGAATATTTAAAAGATTGCTTCGCTGAAGTTTTTTCAACTGGTTCGTCATAATCCGCTCATTATATAAATCTGCAATTAAGGATGCTTAAAGGTAGATTTTTGAAATGATATGGACCATGGTAGCTTCTCTCAAACTATTTTGATCTTTGAGTTTGAAGTAGACTTGATAGCTATCAACTAGGGGCTATTTATGATTCAAATAATGGTATCCATGGACCTAAATGCCCTTTGAAGTCTCTTGTCAATACAACCATCCACATTCTAAATCCTTAAGAAATTTTTGTTTGGATGGAGGAATTACAGTGCATGCTGGGGTTCATAATGGAAACGGTGACTGAACTCTAACTACAGATGTGCCATTGTAATATTGGTAGGGGAGATTTTGTGTACTCGTGATGAAAGTAATTATATAGGCTACTAGACAAAATCCAAATTAGGAGTCTAGCAGTTTTCTGTCTAAGAGCTCCATCTGTGTGCCTCTTGCAGTTCAGGGTGACAGGTGGTATTTGACACTTGTCTCCATTTTATGCATTTACTAGTACACATCTCAGATTTAGCTGCTAATATCAGAAAATCTGCCATCTACTATCTAAATTGGCAAAATTTCTAATAAAGAGAATATTTTCTCTTTGATTTGTTGAGCAGATTTGGGGGAGGGAAGTTGGCAAGTGATTCTATTGGTGTACTTGAGAAACCTGATTGTAGATTAAATAGTCCTTGTTTACTGGGAATGGCTTTGGTAATTTCGTGTTTTGAGTGAAGTCATCCTTTGAGGGGAAAGTGGTGCGTAGAGAGGGTCCAGAGTAACAAAGGTCAGTGGATGTGTGTTTATATAGAGTATATTTCTATATTAAGCTTGTAAATACTTGCAATCACATGCTCATAGAATTGTGCAATGGGAAAATCTTATTCTTGTGCTAAAACTTCAGTGCTGTAAAATACTGAAGTTCTGTTACAGGAAAACCGATTGATTTTTAATATACCTAATCTGTTAAATATGCAGGAAAAACCTAGCACTTCAGTAAGTAGCTGCTTTAAGCATCTGAAGAAGGTTCAAAGCGGGCTATGTTATAAAAATAAGAAGGCGGGATACGGAGAAACAGAAATTACAAGGAAGAAGCTATGAGTTAGGGGAGGAGAGGTTGTAACAATGCAGATATGGGAATATTGAACATATGGGAAGGAGTGAGACACTCAACTATAAACTAGAAAGACTTTGTGATGTGAAGCCCACTGAGGAATTAAATTCCTTTTGTGGTTGGTGTATGATTTCTTATCAAGCATGGTAAATCCGCCACCCCCCACTGTTTTAAAGTATGATAACTGAAGATTTGGAGGGACAGGATAATCTACAGCACCTAATGGTAGGCTGTCAAAAAGTCCTTTGCTAGAAATATATGTGGCAAAATGAAGTATCACAAGAACTAGTAAGTATATAATAGGAAGCATCTGAAGAAAAGCTCCTCATTGATCACTTGTGAAAGTCTGTTCAGCAAGTGGTTTAGGTGGGTAGAAAGGCAGAAAAGCTCATTCAATAAATATGTAAAAGGTAAAATAATCTAATAAAGAACCTGAAACTTCCTTTCAGTGGTTGTGCCTGTGATGGTGAATAAATAAGATTATAGAGCTGATATTGAACATGACCTATTTTCCATACTTATGTTTATAAAAAGCTTCTGATGGAGTGGACTGGGTATGTCTCCTAAGGATGCAGTGAATCTTTATAGGACTGTTGTGGTAAAACACAGCACATAGATCTCTTTTTAAACAGCTAGCACTGTTCAGCTAACACTGATTTTTAACTACGATTGGGAGTGTATTAATTGTGGCACCTCGTTAACATCTGCCTCAGTTAACGTGTGCAAAGTATTTCAATAGCTATTTTCTGGAGGGGTTTTGAGTTTTAAAATAGAATCTCCTTGAATGCAAGGTTGTTAGAAGGGCAATGTAAAGTTTGCCTTTGAAATTGGTGCAGATTTTGAGAGTAACGTTGTATTTACTCCTGACTCTTGAGTTAATGGGGAGGCTGTTTGGGACACATCGCATGTATCCCCAGTAATTGAAAAAAAGGCATAGTTTTCCCTCCTTTCCAGTCATGCTATCACAGGGATAGTTGGTGAGGCAGCCACAACTTTGCTCTTTACACTAAAAACAGAAAATACTCTGACCCTGAGCCATTCTCTCTTCCTCTGCCCTATGTTGTTCTCCACCTTCTTGCCAGGCAATGGTTACTCCTGCCTTAAGGCTCCAGTAACTTCTGTAGGCTACTCAACCCTTGCTTATAGAGCAGAAGGGACCACTATGATCATCTTGTCTTGACCTCCTGAATAACACAGGCCAGAGAATTTTCCCCAAAACAATTTTTACAGCCCTTTTTTTAAGGAAAACATCCACTCTTGATTTAAAAATTGCCAAATTGCTCATAAATTGTTTCAGTGGCTAATTACCTTCACTTAGAAATTAACACCATAACTCCAGTCTTCATTTGTATAGCTTGATGAGGAGGTGAACAGCTCACTTGTGTGAACTCTGCTTTCAGAGAAGTGTGGATTTTGAAAATTTAGTTGGACTATCATTTTCAGTGGTAGGTTGGCCCACACTAAAACTGGAATGTTTATTTGTACCATGGTTGTGTCTAGAGGCCCCACTCAAGATCAGCTTAGTACAATGGAGTCACATACATACACATAGTAAGGCAGTTTCTGTCTTTTAATAGTCTAAAAGGAAAACTGAGTTGAAGTGACTTATCTGGGATCACATAATCAGTGGAAGAGCCAAGAATAGAACCCAGTTCTTGACTTTCAATCAATGGGCAGTTCACTAGATCACATGTGTATGACCTAATGACGGAGCTGGACATGGCCTTTGCATATGTATACATTATAAATGTTGCATACAGTTGAGGAAATTAACTACTAGTTGATTTAGAACATCTATATTGCTGCTAATGACAGATTTGTGTAACCATGTTCAATTGGTTATGGGCACATCATGCAAGAAAGTCCTGAAATTCTTTATTAGCTTTGAAATTGGTAATTTAATAGCCCCGGGTTGTGCATTGTTAACATTAAAAAGCGCACTTTTATTTCTGGATAAATAACTGGAAGATCACGGAATATTCTGTCCTCCTGGGAATTGTCTGTTACGAGACTTGCTCCAGAAGCATGTACGAAAGGTAAACTAACTATTTGAACTCTCTTCTTGTTTTAGGGACGATTGGATTTTTTGCCTGCTTCTGGTTTGTTAGTAAGATTTACAGTGTTGTGAAAGTGGACTGAAGAATTTCGAAGTGTCTTTGTAACATATCTTCCTTGCTGTGATATATTTTTACCATGTATTGAGAAACCTACTGCTTCATTATTTTAAGATGTAAAAGCTGAGCCTCCACCTGTATGACCCAAAATGCAGGTTTTATGGATGGAAATAGCAGCATTGGAAAACATTTACACCAGTCATACTGTTCCTGAAAATGTTAATCCATTCTAATCATTTTTTTAAAAACAGATGAATGATGCAATGAAACCAGTTTTTCTTTCTTTTTTTAAATAGTGCATTATATAGTTTTTTCAGCTGAGATTTCTTGTGATTTTTGTTACTTTTCTTTCTACTCTTACCAATTATACCATCAAAGCATAAGACTGTCCAGTAAATACTATGTAAAAATGTGAAACTTTTTTAACTTAAAACTGATTGTACATAGTATTGTGCACCTTCTTTACAGCTTGTTTATCATCGTACAAAGGAACATGCATTTAATGTAATGTAGAGTTTTGTTAAGGATATCAACACTGTTTTTCTTCAAATAAAACTTCACGACTCTGGCTGATTTGTCCATTGTCTTCTCAAGTATGTCACCACTCTTAAGCATAAGTTTCATTCATTTACTTTGTCAAATGGGCTGCCAAAAGGATGATTCCCAAAGGCACAAACCTTTAATTCTGGGCTGTACTGCTAGTTATGGAGTGTTCAAATGTAGGGAACAATAGCAAGTGGAGCCTAACCGCTGCTTATAGGATGAGAGGCATTCTCTCTTACCAGATCCACTCTAGGGCTTTAAAGGGGATTGCCAACACCACTGATTGTATCTGGAAGTGAACAGGAAATCACTGCAGAGACCGGCTCTGTTACGTTCATGCTGGTCACAGTTGAAGAACAAGGGGATGTTGAGTGAAATTAAAGGAAATCTTTTTTTCCCCCACACACTGTATGATCAAACTGGAACTTGTTGCCAGAGGAAGCAGTTGAGACCAAGAATTTAACAAGATTCAAAATGTCATAATCAGTTTAAGGCCAGAAGAGATCACCAGATCATCCAGTATTGACCTCCCATATAATATGTTTGGATTTTTACATGGTTATCAATAATACCCAGAGTTGTCACCATTAACAAATTTTGGAAGGGATATTAAACCTTGTGATTCAAAGCTTAACCAGACCTCTAATTTATTAGTGACCAGGATGAGTCTGATGTGTGAGGCAGATTACCCCTACTGCAGTATCTCATACTCTCAAACATCTGGGAGGCAGGGTACTCAACTAGATGAACATTGGATATGATCCAGTGTGGCTATTCCTATGTCTCACTACTTCCATTTTACTTAGTCTGGAATCCCAGCCAGCTTGCTTTCATACAGGTCCCCCATTGCTTGTTGGCCACTAGGAGTGTAATGGGACCATGACCAAAAAATAAAAATGCAGAGATGAGGATCACAGGCATGCTGATGACATTGCAGTCCAAGACCTCTTTTCCCTGATGGACTTGTGTGTCAATAGTGAATGAGGGTGACTGATGGAACCCTGAATACCTCTGCATGTGAGGGCCATCAGGTGTGCCAAGCAATTTTTGCTAGTTAGACTGAGACATCTCAAAGGACTATTCTCTTCATTCCTGCCAGATTCCATAAGTGAATGACCAACAATGCCTTGTGGCCAGTGGTGCTGCAAGACCTAATGAAATCAGGTATGATTGAGTCTGATGGAACCCTTTAAAGGGTTGCTCTGGAGTCTGGACTTTTAATACTTTTTATAACTTCATTCTAATATTTAATTATAAATAGAAAACTAGTTAAGTTTAACAGTATCGTGGTCTTGGCCGAGGAGTTTACTTAAAACAAAACAACTCTACAACTTCTAAAGTTTTTCCTTTTTAAAAAGGATGAGAACGGCATGAATTGAACTTCTGTTTCCTGAGACTTGCAGAGAAGTTGTGGCAAATGTGTGGGGGTGCAAAAATTTTAAAATCAACCATTGGTCGAGCAGAGCAGAGTTGTGTGAGAGTATATGTTAGCATGAACATGGGATAGTAAATTCAGTATAGAATGTCTTCTAGCCAGGTAAAGATAAACTGGGGGTGCATATAACCTCATCATGAGTGCCTCTTGGGCTGATCTGCTCAGTAGTAACCCTGTTCCTGTAGAAGTCCAAGGGTCTTCAGTTTTAGCTCAGATGACTCCCTGTTCCTCCAGAGTTTATAATTTTTACAGTCCCAGAGAGGAACAGGTTGTAACACTCACAGAATTTATAGGCAGCTCTGGCTCCATAATATGGTTGTACAGTTCTCCCCCTCCCACACACCAAATTTGTTTTTCAAAATGATGCTGGAAAGGCCCCTAAGAATCTGGAGACAAGTAGAATAAATTATTGTGCACATTTTAGGAGGGAGAAATTTAAACAACTTTATAATTTTCCTCCATGATAATCCACCCATTTTCTATACTTCATGGGTGTCAGGGCTACGTTCCAGAGATCCAGTTTTAGTGTTTGCAACGGAGGCTTATCTGGGTCTATTCCCTCCCAGGCAGCCAACAGCATCAGCCCATATGGGGAATGTGGAGATGAGTTTGCCTAACTGCGCTGCATTCTGCAGTGCCTGGGCAGAGCTCCTGTGCTCTGCAGCACCCCTGTGCTGGGACAGTGCCAGGGCTGTTGGCCCCTTACTGAAAAGCAGTGGGGTTTTTGGGTGGGTCCTCTCCCAATACCTGGAGAAAGAGGAAGGGCTGCAGAGGAGTCGGGGGCCTGAGCGTCCTTGTGGCCGGTGGGGAGAGCCCAGCATTCCCAGTCAAGATTGACAGGGCGGGCAGGCCAATGAGGGAGTTGAGCCCCGTGAGCCCATCCTCCGTGTGAGCTGCGGGCTGCCTGAGCAGAGTGGTGCCAAGGAGGTGCTGGGGCACCGGAGCCCAGCTGTACCGACGGTGAGCCAGGGCCGAGCCGTGGGCCCAGAGCCGGGATAGTGGGCGCCGGCCATGCCACACAAGTAACTGTGGGGAGACATCGCCAGGTGAGGGCCTTAAAGGCCAGACTCGGGGGAGGGGCGACCCTGACGGAGGAAGGCCAGTGGGGGAGGGGTGATGCTGAGGAGAAGGGTCCTTCCCCCCAAGAGCCTGAGGGCGCGTGGCCACTGCCAGAGCCATGTCTGAGCCCTGGCATCACGACAGCCCAGGCAGGGGGTGCTGGGGCACATAAGGAAGAGGCTGTGAATTGTTTCTGGTCCCAGAGACGGTTGTTGGCAGGGTACCCCTGGAGCTTTTACGGCTTTTCCCTTATGTGCTCACAGTTGCTGGTGTACGTGGTTTAAACTCAACGTAGCAATCACTGAGTTCGGGAAGGGGCTGGTGGGGAGAGAGTGCCCCAGAGTGCGGCTGCCCTAGCCCAGGGGTGGGAAAACTATGGCCCGCGGGCCACATGTTGCTAGTGCTGGATTAAAAATGATACAGCAGCATTTGCACAGGCGCGCCTTCCTTCCGAGGCCAGCGGCCATATGTGAGAGGTGCAGACTAAGGAACTGGTGCTGCTGGACATGATTCAGGTGAAGGCAGCGGGCCCTTCACCTAACACAAGAAGCAGGGGTCACCAAATGAAATTAATAGGCAGCAGGTTTAAAACTAGCCAAAAGGAGTACTTCACACAACCACCCAGTCAATGTGTAGAACTCATTGCCAGGAGTTACTGTGAAGGCCCAAAAGCATAACTGGGTTCAAAAAGAGTTAGACGGTCACGGCGGCAGGTCCATCAAAGGCTATTATTCAAGTCAGGGGTGTCCCTAAGCCTCTGGATGCTGGGACTTGATGACAGGGGATGGTTCAGCTGATTATTTCCTGTTCTGTTCATTCTCTTTGAAGTATCTGGCAGTGGCCACTATCAGCAGACAGGATGCTGGGTTAGATGGACCATTGGTGTGAGCCAGTATGGCTGTTTTTATGTTCTAATACTCAATAAAGGGTATTAATAGATTAACAGACATGTCCTGTGGAGCTTATTCTATCAACTAGTACAGAATTGTCCCTCACATTATTATTAATAATTGTTTTTATTATAATTAGCTTTTTTACAGTACATTTAAGGGGCTCTACCTTGGAGCTTCATTATGATGGGTACCATAAATGCACATAGCAGAAATAGTCCCTACTCCAAAGAGATTACAATCAAAGTAGATAAGGCAGACAAACTATTCTATATTTTCCTGTGTCCAACCTGCTCATAGGGTGTTAGTTCATGACATTTCAATGGGCAGTGTGTTTATTCCAGCAATGCCCATCTCCTTTCTGGGACCCCGGTGAGGTAGGGAAGCATTATCATCCCCATTGTACAGATGAGAAATTGAGGCACAGACAGGCTAAGTGACTTGCCCGAATCTCATGGGAAGTCTGTGGTGGAGCAGGGAACTGTATGTTGGTCTCCCACAGCACATGCTGATGCCCCAACCACCAGGCCATCCTTCCTCCCAAATGAAGTATTATCCCCATTGTATAAATGGGGAACTGAGGCACAGGAAGCTGTAAATGCCTTGCCCAAGGTCACACAGGAAGGCTGCAGGACAGCTGTATATTGCATCTGGAATGTCTGAATGCAGTATACCATACCTGCTCATTATACTTGCTGGTGTTTCTCCATCCCTTAGTATTGTTCTGTCAGGTATTCAAGCCACCAGACTTGATGAAAAATAATCTGCCTTGAAATTCTATTAAGAGCCTGACTTAAACCTCAACCACCAGAATATGTAGCCTAAGCCTGACCACTCCATCCATAGCCTACCCTGCTTGGAGTAGGCACTGCTGCTAGGAGATAGAGGCTCCTACGTCCTTCAGGGTGCAGTAGGCAAGCTGCATAATTTTGTTAGATGGTGGGTGGGGTTTTTAAATGTAATTATTTTTAGTAACTATTTTCAATTCGTTCCTTATCCAGTAATAAGGAGAAAGGTAACAAACGAGCACACTGCACAAGGGAGGTTCAGACGTACTTAGCAATGGGGTTGAAACAGGCAAGGGAGGTTCAGATATACTCAGCAATGGGGCTCAATGGGTTCCATATCAGTTCAGCCTCCTCTTACAAAGAGGACTAGTGCAGGGACAGATCTCTGATTCTATGGAATATTTTGGAGTTGCCTCAGCTCCTGTGTCTTTGATCCCTGGGGAGTCATTCCTTTAACCCATCCTACTAGGGTCTGACCCTAGACCCACTACAATGAAGAGAGATACTCTCATTGACTTTGGTGAGCTTTGAATCTGATCCTTTCTGCATTTTTATCCCAAATAAGAAAATTTCTTCTCGCTGACGACAATATTGTTTCCATTAACTTACTGAGACCCAGCTCAGAACTGTGATTACCAGCTGCAACGTCAGCACCAAGGCTAGAGCCCAACTGCACTATATATCACAAGAGAGGAGACTGTATCCTGGAATACAGTGGCAATGAGAAAGACTTAGAAGGACCATAGTGGATAACCAATTAAATATAAGCTCCCAGTGCTATGCTAGCCAAGCTGACTAACACCATGCTTGGATGCATGAGGAGGTGAATATCCAGTAGGCATAGAGAGGTGGCATTCTGCATATGACATCTGCGAGATCATTACTGGATACTGTCCAGTTCTGGTGTCCACGCTTGAGAAAGGATGTTGAAAAATTGGAAGGGGTTCAGAAGAGGGCTACAAGAATGATTCAAGGTCTGAAAAACCTGCTTTACAGTAAGAGACTTGAGAAGCTCAATTTATTTAGTTTATTCAAGGGAAGGTTAAGGGGTAACTTGAACTTGGTCTAACAGTACCTACATGAAGACAAGATTTCTCATAGTAGATATTCTATAAGCTAACAGGAAAGGGCATAGCAAGTTCCATTGCTTGGAAGCTGAATCTAGACAAATTGAGGCTAGCAATAAGATACACATTTTTAACAGTGACGGTTATCAACTATTGGGATAACTTACCTGGGGACATGGTGGATTCTCCTCCACATGTCTCCATTAATTCAATACTGGATATCTTCAACGGTGATCAGATCAGGCTTTTGTTTTGTTGAGACAGTACAAACCTGTACCTGAAAACTCAGTTCTGAGCCTTACTATTTTACTATCCAGAGTTACTGAGTTTACAGTATGGTATTTTTTATCTTTCTAATCTAAATGCTTACTCTATGTACTCTCATTAGTTATGCTCATACAAAGTGGGAACCCCTTAGACCTTCCATGAAGCTATTCGCCCCAGGGCTTTCTAGATAACATTAGCATCTGCAGAGTTTACCCAAGGTAATTTATATTCTATTTTCAAGTCAAGGAACAACTCTTAGATGTTTGACATCATAAAACAGTATAAACACAGAGATTTATTACAGTAGCAAAGAGAACGGGCCCTTTGAGTTGCTTTGTTTATCATAAAAAGTCAGATTAACCAGACTCCTATATTTCTTTAGTTTAGTTTCCCTCCTGTGCTGTTTGTTTGACAGGAATCATAATATATTGAAAACCTTTATAGCTGTAGCAAAAATACTTTGGACTATATGGTAGAGGGATTATATTTTTACATCTAAGGCATATTTATCTCCCTCTTTAGCTACCAGTAATGGAAAAGAAACACACACAGTAAAAACTCTCATTGTAACTGTTCCCAGGGTAAAACCTACACTGAAATTATAGAAAATTACAGTAATGTAACCAGTCTGGTACTTTACTGGTTTAGTTGGTCAAAATTGTTAGTATCACTGGCACATAAAAATGCTCTTACAAGAGGATAACAGGTTACCATGTTGGCTTTGATGACAATTGCAGAGAAAGAATTAGAGAAAATGTACTTTAAAAAGAATTTACTAGAAAAGAAATGCAACCATAAGACTGAGGTACTATGCTAAGGTGCCATGCAGTTTGCTCAGCTAAAACTGAAATAGGGTAGGGCCAATTGTAAGCAACAAACAGCTTCTACTGAGAAGACTGTTTCATATATTACAGCAACCCTTCTGGCCAGTAATTAAGGAAAAGCATCAGAGAGGTAGCCGTGTTAGTCTGGAATAGCAGAGGTAACAAAGTCCTGTGGCACCTTAAAGACTAACTATAAAGTTTTGAAGCATAAGCTTTCTGGGCTAATACCCACTTCGTCGGATGCAAAGTTAGGGTGACCCAGCTAACTCATTCAGGGACGTGAAAACTCCACACCTCTGAGTGACATAGTTAAGTTGACCTAACCCCTGGTGTAGATAGCCCTAGGTCAATGAAGAACTCTTCTGTCGACTTGGCTACCACCTCTTGGAGAAGTGGATTATCTATGCCAATGGGAGAACCCCTCCCATCAGTGTAGACACTGAAGCGCAACAGTGGTGCAGCAGCAGTTGTAGCATTTCAAGTAGACAAGCCCTAAGATCCATTTACTCCTTTAACCCTGAGTGTGGTAAATGAGGTATGCTTATGTGTAGGCTTTCTTATGGTGCTCATCACTGTCCTGTCTGAGCATTCATACTTGTTAATAGATTTTGTGAGTAGGGCAGTGCTTTTATCCCTAATTTACAGATGGGGAACTGAAGCCCAGAGGTATTAAGTGATTTCCTCAGGGTCATCCAGGATGTCAGTGGCAGTAATAGACCTCAGTTCTCCTGAGTGCTAGTCCTGGGCCTTAATAACAAGCCCATCCTCCCCCTCAACAATAGGAGGAATTTAGAAACACCTAAAATTCACCTAATTTTCCAGCCCTATGTCATTTCCCCAGGATCAGACAAACTAAGGTAGTTCTTGCAGGAAAAGTAGGTGAAGCGGTCAGGAAAGTTGGATGTAAGTGACTGTCTCAATAATAGGATCATAAAGGGCTGGGGATTTTGATTTTAATGTTAGTCCAAGGAAGCAGAAGCCGAGTGGGGTTAACATTAAGCATGATTAGAGAAAGCAACCGTACTATCATCTGCACTGGAGATTTAGCCCATATCAGGGTATTTGGTGCCACTCCAAGTGCACAGAGACATCTATAGAGCTTATCCTTACTATGGGACTTAGCTTCATTGGGCCTGGGCAGTTAGCAACTTTGCCTGTTTGCACTAGGGGCCTGCACCTGTACAACTGTATCATTGGCTGTAACTGGGGCAAATCGCCACTAGAGAGAAGGCCTAGAGCCTGGAAATGGACATTGGCAGAACAGAGAAGGGGCTGGTAGTTGCTGAAGGGATAAGCCCCCAAAAGCTCATTTGTCTCACATACCCAAAGCCTTGACCGCTGGACAGGTGGAAGGTCTCAGGAAGCCGAAGCTAGAAGTTGCATGTGTCTGGACCCTGGTTTGTAGTTTGGGATGTGCAGTTTTGCCCTTGAAGTGATGGACGTGGATTGGCATGAGCTGTAAAGAGAAGGGCTTTGCTAACAATGTGCATCTGCTGCTGTCTGAGTGGCTTTGTTCTGAATTCCTGTGCTGGCTGGGCTGCTCCGCTATCAAGACTGTGAAAGATTTGACTGGTCTACAAACCTAAAGGGAACATTTCCTTGGGAGAAAGGAGGCTTAGGAGCAAATTGATCAGCAAACTGGAGCTAACTGTTATCTGAGGGGGGCTAATAAGCATAATTAGTGTAATAAATGTGCCTATGACTGCTCCTGAGTTTTAGGAGGTACCAGGTGCAATGACAGAAGGGGCTGCGTGGATAGCAGGTATTGTAATTCTGGGTCACCAGCCGGAATCATTGATTTAGCCCTGCTTCACTCTTTGCAGGTCCCCAGTGTCTCTTGGCAGGAAAGAGAATGGACACTAGCAGTATCTGACTGTGAGTAATGGAAATGTACTACACCCTGAATGGATGGGGGGTTGTGTGAGGTTGCTTAATGTCCCTGACTGAACAAATACTTCCCCAAACTTTGCCTCATGTTGAGTTCCTTGATTTCTCGAAAGGAGGATGGGAAGGGAAGGAAAGGAATATGTTCTCCTTAAATCCTCTCACACAAGTGTCTGGGGGCTCACCTGGTCCAGGAGCCAGTATCTGCCTACCCAGGGTGCTGAACCTGGCCCTAGGTGAAGGTCAAAGAGCTGCTGTAGTTTTTGCTTGTGAGATTGTGTGTGGGTGTCCACTGAGGCAAGCACTCACTGACTGTGGGACCGCTTGGGTGCTCCTGAAATAGCAATTATTTTTGTGTTAGAGTAGCACATAGGGACCATAATGGAAATCAGGGTCTTGTGTTAGGTGCTGCACATACACAGTCTTTGCCCCAAAGAGATTATAGTGTGAATGGACAGGACAGACAGAGTCGTGGTGCTGTTATCCTAATTTTACAGATGAGGAACTGAGACTTAAGGAGACTAAGTGACTTGGCCAAGGTTCCCTAGTGAGTCTGTGGCTGAGTTATATTCAAAAGGTCTATGTCTCTAATTGGAGCCTTGCTCCCAAGACCGCTTTTTCTCTTTATGCGAAGGATACCATCTGCCCCAGGCCTGCAAGCACTTGCTCATGTCAGTGCTCCCACCGACTCTGAAGGAACTACTCATGGCTGGGTGAGTAACACATGTGTCTAAGTGTTTGCTGATTAAGGGCGAATGAGATTGCCAGTATGTTCTCCAGCCTGTCCTTTGCCCCCAATTATTATTATTTGTATTATCATAGTCCCTAGGACTCCCTCGCCATAGACCAGTATCTTGCTGTGCTAGGAACTGTACAGACACAGAACAGAAAGACTGTCATTACTTCCATTCAGCTGTTGATGCCAGGAGCTAATGCTGTGTTTTTCTGCATTATCTTGTCTTCTTTGTAACTGCTGCACTGAAGGGCTTTTCCTCTTCCACCTAAATCCTTAGCTGTGATTTCCAGCCCTTCACTTGCTGGGCTCACACATTGCCTGTGGCAAGGACTTCAGAAAGGACAAACTGGCCCAAGGTCATGTGTCACCTTGTGACAGTCACTGAGCGACTCAGTTTAATCTTGCCGGACACCAACCATAGTCTCATCCTCCTTTCAGTGGAGAATCAGGCAGTTACTTTGGGTGGTGCTAATTTCTGATGCAGAACCAATGGCAGCCCTCTGCAGACGTACTCAGAATGCTGCCGGGTTACACTTATTATAGAAGTCACCATTTCTCTCTTTATGGTGCCCTTCCAGAGGAATACAACACATTCACACACACATTAAAATGACACAGATTAAACCAAACTCTGTAGAGCCAACAAAAATCTGCATACAAGTCCATGCTGCAACACTATAACATGGGGGTGAAATCCTGGCCCCAGGGAAGTTGAGTGGGGCGGGGGGTTCTGCCATTGCTTTCAGAAGCCAGGGTTTCACCTTTGGACTCCACAGGCCTGGAAGCACAACTAAGGAATATACTTTAAATCCTTCAAGAGAAAATTGTTTTAACCATATTAGGGAGCCACCTAATTCCTCCTCCATCCTCAACAGGGCACGGGGGATCTTTGACAATAACTCTCAGAGAGGAAGGATGCTCTGGGTAAGAGTTTTCTTGAGGTCTAGCAGAACCTGGGTTCAATATCTGCTCTGCCACAGGCTTCCTCTGTGGCCTCGGGCAAGTCTGTGCCTCAGTTTCCCATTTATAAAATGAGAGTAATAGCACTTCCCTATCTCCTAGGGGTGTGTGAGGATAAATACATTGGAGACTGGGAGGTGCTCAGATACTACAATACTGGGGGCTATATAAGTATTTAGGATAGATGGATGGACATCCTACATAATACTAATCTGCAACGAAACTGGAGGCCACCAGCAGGAGACTTTAGCTCGCCACCTCCCTGATCTGCAGTTATTAACAGTGTATGTAGTGCAAGAGAAATTACTTTTGGCTGCGTGTCTCACGGCACCTTCGTTCAGTAAAATGGGTGCAGCCTTCTTGAACATGGAAAAGCTGTGTGCAATTTGTCTCATATTTTGTTTAGAGGTCTAAGTGGGGGAGGATGGAAAGAGCCTTCAATATCACAGGCTTTCAAATCAAAATAAAAGTCATGGCTTCCAGAAACGAGCTGTAGGTCGTTCTTAGGTGAGGGCATTGCCTTCGATTGCTATCATACAAGTGAATATGGCATCATTTAGTATCCCCTATACACCACAGATCAGAGCCAAAGGACATTGCAGAGGTATTTTTCATAAATATCAATGTAAATGTAAGAAGATTTCTGTAGAATCTCTTGGAAACCTGAAATTAAAAGTTGGCAGTAAGGTTCTATTTATATCATAATCACAGTAGCTGTTGCCATAGAGTCTACTGCCACCTGCTGGATTCCCTGGGTCTGCCTCTGCTCTCTCACAAGCACTGTGGTTTGTCTTCTATGAGAACATTGAATCTCTTCAATGGTAGCCCATGCTATGGTCTGCACTGTCCGTGTGTTGTGAACAAGGGCACCACAGATGTTTAGTAACATGAAGAGTGCTGTATATACCAGTGATACTACAATGTTAGTAGCCTGCTTTAGGGAGTATGATTGGATTAGTTTATATCTCATGCCCTGAATTTACTTAAGAAGGCAGAGATCTGAACACATCCAACCTGAATGTCAGTACATAGTTTAATTCCAGCTCCTACAATAAACTGGCTTTTTAAAAAGGGAGAGAGAACACAATAGTTCTACAGCGTGCCACACAACCTGCAGTGCAAATGAGACAACTACTCTTTATAGCGCATGCCCTTAATGATAGTATCTTCATTAACATATTAGCAGACAGGATATCTTCCAGCACTCCACATCATTAAGAACTTTAAATGATCATTTCTGCATATTGTATATAATTCTCTTTACTCGCTGATTAGAAATGTCCAGGCTTCAGAAATGCTAACGCCACGAAGAAATAGCAAGCTGGTAGTTATCTAATTAGAACCTTCTTCAGAATCTTGCCACGGGCTTATAGAACCGGCCTTTTTTATTTTCCTCTACTTTGTGCTCTGAATGACTCTGAAGTTCCCCCTGCTCTGGCCGTTAATGAGTTGTGCTGCAGTGGGCTCAATGAGAAACTGCTAGCATAGACTTCTCATCTGAAAGCGTCTAATTGCTAAAGTAAGAATAAAAGAACTTTTACAATGTTTTCTATTAATTATTTAATTATTGATTGCTACTTGTGTCCTCCTGCTTTATATAGCTGTAACATAACAGACCATAAGTACTAAATAACTACAGCTATTGGGAGCTAATTGTTATCAAATCTTTCCTGTTTGCCAGACTGCCCTCGTAGAAATATGAAACCAAATTTCTTCCTTTTGTGGATTGCCATTTGGCAAAGCCTTAGCGTTTGTTAATAGACCACAAGTGTACATAGTCAGCAGAAGCATCAGAGAACAAAATGAGGCTTTATAGATGTCCTAGGAAATGAGCTGTTTTTCTTTATGGGTTGCAGACTGATTTGAAGTCCTCACTCAGGGAGAACTCCCAAAAGTTAGTGGGGAATCTTTTGCGTTGGCGTCAGACCCAGGGTTTTTTGGTTTTAATGGGTATTAGATATACTAAAATAGATATTCTGAATCCAAGTCACTATGAATGAGAGCGGATGAGAGTAACCATGTCATGGTATATTACATTTGGGCCCTACAATTTTAATACATTTATCAAAATTTCCTTAAAATGCCTATAAACTTTGTCCATTTAAAAATGTTAATATATCAGTACCGCTATATCAAGCAAACAATGCATATGTACTAGGGTCAGTATGTTCGCCGAGCCACTGGAGATGGTGGGAAGCTACTGCCTCTCTGAAAGGCCTTGGTCCCACCTTCCGGTCATGGGGGAATTAGCATCAGGAGGTGCACTGGCCAGAGTCCATGGCGCGCCCCACAGGCAGGGGAGGTGCCGGCAAGAGTCCATGGCGCGCCCCGCGGGGGGGGGGGGTGCGCCGGCATGAGTCAGTGGTGTGCCCCTTAGGCAGAAAGCCCTCCTCCCTGCCCAGAGAGGCAGAGGAAGGAATATGGTGCTTATTCCTCCCTAGGAGTAGCAGCAGGTGGCTCTAAGTGTGGGAGAGAAGGCAGGTGTTGGTGGAACTCCCCATCCAGTTGGGGGCCATTTGCCCTTTTGGAGCTAACATTCCAGGCTATCTGGAGACCCAGGCAGTTCTCACTGCGGCAGTCATGCTCAGGTCCGGTTTTCAAGCTTTTCTTTGTGAAAACTAGAAACGTACTTTTGTGGATGAAAACTGAGAGTCTGACATCATCACATGACTCCAGAAACTGGGGCCCAGAGCATGGACCAGTAGAGCTTGTTCTTTACTGAGACCCTGCAAGGAGCTCTGACACCCAAGGCTGTGTTGTTGTACATGCTCCTGGACTGGGAAAAGTTGTTATGGCTTCACTGAGGCCTTGATCCTGCAACTTGAGCTGCAGGGGGAAAACCTTGCATATAATGCTTCAATAGGGCTTTGCATGGGTTTAGGGTAAGAGTCCATCTAGATCAGGGTGCTTGAAAGTCTTGGGGAAGGGAGGCTTGATATGTATCACAGCTATGATTTTTCTTCCTCCATTTTTGCCACATGACCAGTTCTAGTTGTGATCTGGATGTCCTCCTCCTCTCCCCCCCCCCCCCATTGAGACAGTGCACACACCTGCACACACACACAACCATCAGCAACATTTATATACATTGCCCAAAGTTATATTAAACATCTGCGTGTGTCCCTGGAACTGATGAGCTGATGCACTGGACTACTAGCTAATGTTTTTTATGTTTTGTTGCATTAAATGTCTTGTCTTAATGTCTTGTTAATGGTTCTCAGTTCTAGCTGTGAGGGGTTGGGGAGCTCTTTAATCCAACATGGATTATTTCCAATAATTAAGACGGATAATAAGACACGTAGTAGCAGAGTACATTGCTTATAATACATATAGTCTTTGTTTTAAGGTTTCCCCCTAGTATAAAAGTACTTTAGTGGTTCTGATTAGAAAATATAACACCTATCACTCTGGAAAAAGTAGAAGAAGCAGGGGCTTAACCTAGTGGAAAATTCTAAAATATTTTAAATATAAATTATTTACCTTAAAGTTCACTCTGAATTTTTCTTGCCACAGTAGCTAACTACTGATCAGGTTATCACAGCAATGTGCAGGACAATGTACCCATCCCTTTCAGCAGGTTGACAGATGATCCTTCTGGAATATATTATCTGTAACTTCACCATTTTAATACTGCTTCTGTGTTTGGGATTTTGAATGGGTTTTTTTTTTTTAGCTAATGGTCTGTTTTTATGGAAACCTTTCAGAGATTAGGAGCTGATTTCGAAAATCATCCTCCATAAAGTCTCTTGATCATACTTTATGGCGTCTGCAATTTATAGAGGTAATCTTGTATGGCTCTGATACTTATGACATGTAGGAATAATTCCCTATGATGGTTAATCTCTATTCTATACGTTTTTAAAAATATTAAAATATCTTTAAACCAGGGCTTGTAAAAAGGTAACTCTTACAGCCGATCTTCAGCTTCAATTGCTCCTGCAGGGGAAGTCATAATGATGAATTTGTGACATAATTTCTACGGCAACACGCTGTGATTTCATAAATGCGGGATGATGATTATAGTGCAGGATCAAGGTGAAGCTGGATTGTGATGGAAAAAAGCCCCTATTCAAATGCAAATTTTTCCATAATAGCAGAGGGGATAGCAGAAATTACTGGCAATTTATTTTATTTGCGATTAAGCTTCTCATTCAGTTTTCTCCAGTGTGAAAGTAACTCTTTACAAGAGGAGAAGCAAAGAAATGGAAGAAAAGAGAGATTAAAACAAACCAAAACAACCCTCTCTTGTGTCATGAGAATAAAAATGGTTGGTTTGATAATAATAAATTAATTTACTAGTATAATTAATAACAATGCTCTGTACCGCTATAGCTCCTGCCATCATAAAGGGCATCACAAACCTTAACTGATTAAGCCACAGAACAGCCTCTGAGGTAAATTATATTATTACCCTCTTTTTACAGATGAGAAGTGGTGGAAATAAGACATGGAGTTAAGTGATTTGCTCAAGGTCATACAGTGAGTTAGTGTCAAAAATCAAGGTTAGATTTCCATTTGAAAGACCCTTCAACTAACCAGTTGAGTTTTGGCTAATCAATTGTCAAACTGGCTATTAGATTGTGATTTGAATAAAGTACACTAATCAAATGAGCACAAATACCTGTAGTCATTTGCAACCTTAAATTCAATCAATAGAATATTGTCTATCACTAGGAATCACAATAGGAAAGAATTAAGCTAGTACTGTTGTCTGGTGGCCTTTCAATTTTGAATAGTCAGTGGCTTATTGGCTTTTAGTTAGCCATTCACTCTGGAATTGGGAGAAGCAAACTTTTTTTGTTCCAAATAGCCTGGCATTTAATCTGTTTATTTGAAGATTAAACTAATTGCTTCTGTAAAACACCATTCCCATACCATCTAGCATACATCTGTTAACCCTGGGAGGGATAAATGTGAACCAGTTGGCAGATGGTCTTTTGGATTTGAGTGGCCAACCGCCAAGTAGCTGCCAGTTGGGTGCTTGCAGAGATATAGTAAAGAACTCATGCTACATGCATATTCCATTTGGTTACTTTTCTTTGTCTTAATGAAGATGGTGTCCAATGCAATAGAATGCCATTACACATCCCCCAAATGGACTTGGTTGATAAAGTGTGCCTCCAAATCAGATCAGTCAAGGGTGGTGATAGAGAGGAGCTCTTATTTGTGCATAATATGCATTCAAAAACATTTCCCATATTATTAAATAATTAAGAATGTGTCTGATTATTGCTCATCAATTCTATGTAGAAGAAATTCCTTTGATTAAATTATCTTTCAAAAGCAAATTTACCTTCATTTCCACTAATCCGAAAGATTCATATTTATCTCATGAGACATAATATTAAAGAGGCAATTGATAAATACTGTTCAAAAAGCCAGTTACACATCTTGCAACCTATAAGCCATTCTATTTTAAAACTATACAATATTTACTCAAGAACCTGCTCCATGAAAGTTCTGGTCTTATTCATCTGGTAGGAATTGTCACATCAAGCCTATCAGAATCAAAGCCCATTATTTGGGATAGAAAATATCTTCCGAGGTAGCAGAACGCTGCTCAGAATGTATAAGAGGAAATGGAATAGAATACACGTTGTACTAGGCTTTTGTGGAGGGCAACCAGGAGGCATCTTCTTTGCCACTGGCCATTTTATATCCAAAATGGACATCTTGAAAAGGGCTCACAGTGTTGACAGGTGTGATGCCAGTCAAGTGCAGAAATCATATTGTACCGAGGCAATTAATTTTTTCCTGGGAGGGGGCAGCTTCCACTGAAGGTGATCTGTGGTGAGAGCTAGTTCCTTTCCCCATTTCAATGTAACCAGAAGCCAGTTGGCCAATAGCCATTCATTTCCAAAAGGCCAACTGGCAGTTTGTTTACATTTGTCTCTCTCCAGTGTGCAGATGGGATCTGGACAGGGTGGAAAATGACATTAATCTATTTCCAAGGTAAAAATTTAAACAGAATGTATTCTATTCTGGTGTAAACTAGCCACTGACTGTTAGACAATAGCCACTAAAATCTAAAGCAATGTGTTGGGGAGAAAATAGTAGCAAGTATTTTGGGTTGGGACAGAGGAGAGTGTTTAACTGTAGAAATATTAGGGTTAGTTGCTGCAAGACAAATGTTTAATAGTCCAGTGCAAACAATGAAGTGGGCACCAGTGACCGTTAGTGAATGGCTAATATTTAGTAGGCAGTGGTGCCGTCATGTCCCTTCCTCAACTGATGTTTGCATACTCAAACACCATGAGGTCTTGAGATCAGTCAATAGAAAACTCTGGTTAGTAAGAATTGGTATTGAAAGTGACCAATGAGTTTGGTTCTAATTATATAACCAATGTTATCGATCGCCCTTATTAATTAGGGCCTGACCCAAACCCACTGTCACCAGTGGAATGATATCCATTGAATTCAATGTGTTTTGGATTAGGCCCTTCACAGAAACTTTTAAAAATCAGATAATCCATGAGATTTCTTGTCTGTACCTATGGAGTGGGAAATCAAAATCCCTGAGCTAGTAAAAAGCCTGATAACCAATGGGTAATGCTACTGTGCTGACTCACATAGGAAAATACATGCTCAAAGATAACATGGCTAAAATGAAGCTTTAATCCTATTTGAAGAGTCCTATGAAAGTGAGATTAAAACATTTTCATTTATGCCTTTGAACCTATTTTTCCTCATTTGATGCATGACAATGGTATTGATGCCAACCCTTGGCAGGCTTTTGTTGTAGCCTGTATTAATTAGCATGGTGACTAAGGGAAAGTAATTACCAATATTTATTTCCCTTTTCTGCGCAAATATCTGATTCTGAAAGTTTGTGCCTTGTTTAGGTTTTGGGACATGAAAATGGAAGATTAAGTTTAACTTCTGGGGTTATCCAGCACAGTTACTGAAATATATTGTGATCATATTGGAATGCATTTAGATGCAAATTAATTTTTCAATCTAAGAGGTGCACAATGTTACACTCCTGGTACATTTATGCCATGCTTCTTATCCAGAATGATCCCAAAGTTCTTTACATACTTTACCAACAGATTTACAGATAAAATCTCTAACTCTTTCTGTCCAGTAAAGTGCAACTATGTAAGAGGAGTGGGCACATTCTCCAGATGAAATTATATTCTGTGTGCTGAAATTCTCCTTGTAATTACCCAACTTGGAATGTTGCCAGGAAACCACGATTACCACCCCTGCTCTTGCAATAATGATCTTTAATGACTAAAAGATGATTAAGGCCTCATTCTTATCAGAAAAACTGCACCTGCAGCAAACCCTTCAGCACCGCGGTTCGTGCAGTGCTGACTCAGAAGAATGCAGCCTGCTGAATTGCCAATAGTGGGTTAATGGCTGCGGTGTATTGGGTTGAATCTAAAACAGACGCTAGTGTGGGGCTCTATTGGCAAGCAGGCCTACATAAACAGACAGCCCTGAAGGGGGTGGAGAGGAGGGGAGTGCAGGGAACAGAGCAGGGTGAATAAAAGCTTATTTGACTCAAATAAGGACACCTTGAAATTATTTACTGTTTTTTCCTTTGTAAAGGAAACCACTTCCTGCAGGGCTTGGGTTTTCCTTGGTGGTCTCCCATCCTGGCTCAGCATGTGAACTGTCTACATATACTGCTCAAGTGATTATGACCCTTCAGGACAAATGCACCACTTCTTTTATCATCCAATGCAGCTCAATGCTGCCTTCCTTAAATTTGGCGCAAGCCCATTACCACTAAAATCAAAAGGCCCATTCTGTAATGATCTGATTAAACAGTTCTTCTAGAAGCCAGCAGGGATTATCCTAAATTGACTGGTTATCAATTTACCAAGCCAACCACTATTGTTTGCCAAGTGAAAGAGATTCTCAATCTGGTTGCCACAGCATCCCTGACGCTCACCTCTATTCCACTCATATTGGGCTACCTTCTCCATCTTAAGCAGCAGGTACTGTCCATGTAATCAATAAGGGTTCACCTAGCCGCCCTCTCTGCCTTCCATCCAGGAGCATCAGGCCGGTTGGTCTTTGCCAACCCTGTGGTCAGCCATTTCCTCAAAGGTCTCAACAGGCTATATCCGCATCTGGTCCCGGCCTGGGATCTCAACCTGGACTTTCTAGACTCATGGGACTGCCCTTTGAACCACTAATGACATGCTCCCTGCTCTACCTCTCATACAAGGTGGCGTTTCTGGTAGCGATAGACTCAGCTGGGAGTGTGTCTGAGCTCAAGGCCATAACATCAGAAACCCCTTATACCGTGTTCTGTAAGGACAAGGTTCCGCTTAGGCTACACCCATCTTTCTTCCCGAAGGTTGTCTTCCATTTCCACGTCAACCGGGACATCTTCCTCCCAGTGTTCTATCCTAAACCACACTCAAGTGGCAGGGAGCAGAGGTTTCACTCGTTGGCTCTCCACAGAGCATTAGCCTTTTACATCGAGAGAACAAGGCCATTCTGAAAGTATGTGCAACTTTCCGTGGCTGTGGCAGACAGAATGAAAGGTCTTCCAGTCTCCTCGCAATGAATTTAGTTGTGGATCACGTCCTGCATCCCAGAATATAACAAAGTGTCAAAGATGCCTGCCTCTCCGCTCACTGCGCACTCCACAGGGCGCAGACTTCTTCTGCAGCGTTCCTGGTGCAGGTTTCCACCCAGGAAATATGATTACCCAGCAGGCCAGAGATGACGCAGCCTTTGCTGGAGCGGTGCTCTGATCAGTGGACAACTCTGACCCTGCCTCCGTAACTTAGGCTTGGGAGTCTCCTGACTAGAATTAACATAAACAAGCATTCGAAGAAGAAAAAACAGTTACCTTTGTGAAACTGTTGTTCTTCGAGCTGCGTTGTTCATGTCCAGTCCAATACCCACCCTCCTGCCCCGCTGTCAGAGTAGCTGGAAGAAGGTACCTGAAGAGGTGTTCGGTCAGTATGGCATTATATTGAGTGCCATGAGGGCACAACTCCAGGGGGACACCCAGGCCTATATGGATACTGCTAGAGGGAAAATCTTCTGGCTGTTGGGCACATACCTGATTGGAATGGACATGAATGACGCATCTCGAAGAACAACAGTAATGAAAAGGTGAGTAACCATTTTTTCTGTAAACTATAAAAGACACAATAGCAAAGGAGCAAAAACCATGGACTCCCTTAGGAGGTGGCAGTGGGATAGAGGAGGAACCACATCTGCTGGCCACAGTCCTTTTTATAAATGAAATGTGCTGCTCCTGATGGCATGCAGTATCTTACTGCTTGCTGTTGTCTGTGTGTTCTAAATGTCCAGTTCTATATGTCAAGAGTAAAGGGTGGTTTTGGGGGGGAGGGGAAGGAGGAGTTGGATTGCAGAGCAGACATAATTATCTTTAACTCTCTTGTTCCCCCTTAGGTTTTGTTTCACTTTGACTTTGTGCACTGTGTCATAGTAACTGTGGCTGTAGTTAGGTGGACAGGATGGATAGCATGGAGCAGAGTGTAATCATGTGAGTGTAATGCAATGGAGGAAAGAGCATGAGTGGATGTGTATTTTCAGGACTCGTGCTGTTCTTTCTGTCTGGGGTGTATTTATAGGGATCTGCATAAGGACTCTGCTTGAATATCTGATTAGTGTAAAGTGAAAGAGACACACTCACTTAAAAATAAAGTATAGCAAAATGTACTGTGAATAGAATACATCATAGTGAGGTGCTGCTACTTAGATGTTCAAAAGGAAGGGCTCTGAGACTAACCTGGAAGAAACACATCAGCTATATCGCCAAGTCAATACGTGTGTATGTGCAAAGTCTATCAATACAGCAGACACTCAGGCCTACACATTCTCAGGAAGGGAGCTTGTGTATTTTTCTCAGAAGGTCTTTTTGAGAAGAAACGCGGGAGGTGTTTGTGTGTGTGTGTGTGGGGAAGCCCCAGGTGATTTTTTATAGGTGAATCAAAGAGTTAAAGGCAAACCAGGATGTTAAGAAGGTACACATGTGGAAGAAGCTCTTTTATTGAAATTACTGACACCTAAATCCAGAAAAGCCTTGTGGGTTGGGTCTAAGAAGCTTATTGAAATCAGCACCTAATCACAGTGATCCTTCTGTGTCCAAGCTTTTGGGAAGCTGACCTTCAGAAACCTGATTCTTGAAACAAACATTAGGCTTTCTTAGGATAGATGGCTGTTTAAGCAGCATTATAATGTGAAGTGTGAGGGCTGGGTATAGCCCCATCCCTCTGCACAGAAATATGACAAACTATGCAAGAATAATGTGTTATAAAACATTATGCCTTAAACCAATCAGGATGCTAAAAATTGTAGTTTATAGATGTTGTATAAAGGGTCTCTGATAATAAGCAATAATAACATACTAGTTGTGACTCCTTTAAAAAAAACAAACCAAGCCAAAAAAAACCCAAAAACCCAAAACCCACTAGACTTTCACCTTGGGACTACAAGTTTTGTGGGTTTATTATAGTCTCTGTCATCAACTCACCATACAATCTAATGTGATTCCTTGTAGTTTGCTGTGTTGTTGTAGCCGAGTTGATCCCAGGATACTAAAGATACAAGGTGGGTGGGATAATATTTTGTATTCTATTTAGAATTACTAGGGCATTGTTTCTGAAGGTGCTCTCCAGCTATGTAAATACACATGAAACTTTTCTGTGTGTCTAAGTCATTAAAATGTAAGTAAGTGTGGGATTTTAAATGATGATTCCCCTACCTCTTAGATGTGCTATGATGTCTAGCTTTTGCTGTATTTATTTGGAATGCATTTAGTGATCAGATGGGAGATGAAGCAGGCTCAGAGTTAGCCTAGGGGATGCTCTGATTTACATGCACATATTTCAGAGACCTTTCTCCTGAAGAGGTGAAAGAGGAAATGCATGTGCAGCAGAAACTGGTCTGGGCAAGTTACCTTCCTTTTAAAGAAATTCCACCTCAGTTTCTGTCATGTGAATTGCATTTTTCCTAACCTGAACATAGTCCAAGATGTGCTGCATAGTAGGATATGGCTTCATGAGCTCATTCAAATGAGAAACCAGTATTACTAGGCGCTCTCTCTTAAATGCATGCTAAAAGCCGGCCAATGGAGGAGTAAATGCCAGGAAATTAGGCACCCAATCAAGTGGCCTTAGCTATGCTCATACTGTATTTAGACAATAGTCTGCATTGCATACTTGAAGATTGATCTCGTGAAAATGAACCCTGCTGGTGCTGACCCACAAAGGCTTTGCATGTTGGGAAAACAGCCAAATTGCCCTGGAAAATGGTGACTCTCCAGATGGGGGAACTAATGACAATTTTCTTTTTTGCCAAAAAGGACTTTTTTTTTTGCTTTTCAAAAAGCTGGAGTTTTTTTTTTTTAATTTTTATTTTGGCCTGGATAAAA
Organism: Sternotherus odoratus; assembly: GCA_032164245.1. Classification (NCBI taxonomy): domain Eukaryota; kingdom Metazoa; phylum Chordata; order Testudines; family Kinosternidae; genus Sternotherus; species Sternotherus odoratus. The sequence goes on along the minus strand of JAVMKO010000009.1, from coordinate 81,561,416 downwards.
AATGTAAACACTCGCCAAAATAGGTAGTGCATGGAAGTACTTGCAAACCAAGGGTAGGTCCAGCTGGGCAGTGCTGGGCAGATAGATTTTTTTTCTTTGCTTGAAACCTTTTGAAATGGTTTTGTAGTTCAGTATGTGAGTTCTAATTTGTATCTTATTCTTTGCTAGATTTTATAGTGTGACATCCACTTCCTCTGAACAAGGGGATTTCTTTTGATTTTTATACAAGCAGTATAATAAAGCTCCTGTCTGGTATATCACAATAAGCTATATACCAATGCTGCATGTTTTTCTCATATACATAGTTTTCTCAAAGCCAGTGTAGGTGATACTTGCATAAGTAAAGAATGCAGCATTAGATCCTACATCACTTTACTATGTGACATCTAAAGATTTTATATAAGTTGAATGAAATATTTTCTGTCACATGTTGTAGGTTAATTGTTTTTCTTTTTAAATAAGAAGGTTCTTTCTTACTATAATACAAGATGCTTGATTTCTGAAGTCCTCAGATAGATGCATTTTCCCAGTCTCTTTCTATTTCTCTGCCTAGATAATGGATTAATTTATATGTTAGTTATACAAGGCAAATGTGGATTTCCTTGATTAAACAAATTCTATTAAATTGTGTATATATAACGAACCACGCATTGTTTAAAAATATAAAGTTTAGTAAGGGTATTTTAATTTTTCTGTTTCCAGCAGAGGTCTCTCTCTTGTTTCTGAGTGGGAATCTGATCAAAGCTTTTTCCAAAACACATGTAATTATTTCCTTTGAGAGAGAAGGTGGGTGAGGTAATACTTTTTATTGAACCAACTTCTGTTGGTGAAAGAGAAAGCTTTCGAGATACACAGAGCTCTTCTTCAAGTGTGGGGTTTTATTTTCTTAAACTGTTACCTGTATTAACACTTAGTAATAGAATTGCCCAATAATTTGGATTTTAGCAAAGGGAAGGATGGCTTGCTGTTAAATGTGACAACTGGTATATAGAAGAAAATGTTAATGTTGTTGGGCCTTGTTTTTCTGTCTATTTTAAATCAGGCTTCCAAAATAAAATTAATGGCAGGATATGGCACATTGATATATTAGAAAATGTGGGTTGTTTGCCTTTTCAAATCTGACTTTTTACACACAGCATTAAAATTTACATTTAGATTTATTTACCTTGTGGTTAATAGAGAAACAATTCAAGCTTTTTGTGGCTAAGAATCTTATGAAGGAGAAAAAAATGAGCCGAGGACTTTTTGTAGTAACAGATCAGGAGGTAGCTGTGTTAGTCTGTATCCAGGACTCCTTATTGTTTTTGTAGTAAGAGAGAATCCCTGCCCCGAAGAGTTTACAATCTAAATATGCAAGAAATGGGCTGGGAAACAGAGGCTCAAACATGCGAAGAGACTAGCCCAAGGTCACACTGCAGCTCAGTGGCAGAGCTGGACAAATCAGTGGAAAATATATATTTCAAGAAATGTTGCTAGGTGCTGGAATGGGGCAGCATATCTCAAGACCTTACAAAACAGGCTGTGTCAAGGCCCCACTGAGAGAGATAGATAAAGAAGATGTTGGACACAGGCATTTAACTATTGCGAGAGTGAATGAATGGCTAAACTGTAAAAATGCAGAGTAGGTTAGCAGCAGGGTTTCCCCAAAGTTATGACTTTTCTTTTTCCCCTAACATAAAAATGTTTACATGTGTCTGGCTAGAAAGGAAGGTTGAGCTTGTGGTTTATAAGACACACGACTGGGACTCTGGAGGCCTGAGTTCAAGTCTCTTCTTTTCCAGGCTGGGCTACACTTAAACCCTAAGTCAATATAACTACTGCACTCAGGGGTGTGAAAAATACACACCCTTGAGAGCTGACGCTTTGCTGGCCTAAACTCCCCTGTAGATGTAGGTAGGTCGATGGAAGAATGCTTCTGACAACCTAGTTACCATTCAACCAAGGATAGAAAACCCCCTTCCATTGCTGTAGACCAGGTGTAGGCAAACTTTTTGGCCTGAGGGCCACATCGGGGTTCAAGATTGTATGGAGGGCCGGGTAGGGAAGGCTGTATTTCCCCCCAAACAGCCTGGCCCCGCCCCTATCTGACCCTCCACTCACCTCCCACCCCCTGACTGCCCCCCTCAGAACCCTTGACCCTTCCAACCGCCCCCGCTCCTTGTCCCCTGACCACCCCCTCCACAGACCCCTCTCTTCCCCTAACTACCCCCCCAGACCTCACCACCTATCTAAGCCCCCTGCTTCTTGTCCCCCGACTGCCCCCTCCAGAGACCCCTAGCCCCTAATCACCCCCAGGACCCCAACCCCTATCCAACCCTCCTGCTTCCTGAATGCCCCAACCCTTAGCCACACCCCCAGACCCTGACTGCCCCCCTGGGACTCCCATGCCATATCCAACCCACCCTTCCCTGTGCCCTGACCACCCCCCAAGACCCTCTGTCCCTTATTCAACCCCCTGCCCCTGGTCTGGCCTGGTCCAGCCTGCCCCGGCCCCCTTACCATGCTGCAAGACACGCTGCCATGCTGATCTGGCGGAGTGGGCAGCCCCGCTTGTCAGAGCACTGCTTATGCGGCACACTGAGGCGGGCGTGGGAGGAAGCAGAGGAGAGGACGGGATCAGCCTCTCCAGAGGCTGGACGGGAAGAGCCTGCAGGCTGGATGTGGCCTGCAGGCCGTAGTTTGCGCACCCCTGCTGTAGACTATGTCTATGCTACACGGTTATGCTGGCATAGCTACAGCACTGTAGCAATGCCACTCTAGTCCCTGTAGTGTAAACATGGCCTTTTTTTCTGACCTTAACCAAGTCATTAAATTTCCCTATGCCTCCCTTTAACCATCTGAAGAGTGCTGATGATACTTCTTTTGCCTTATCTATTTAGTTTGCAAGCTCTTTGGGTCAGGGATTGTCTCTTGTTGTGTGTGTATGTACAGGACATATTACAATGAAATCCTTTCTTTGGTGGGGTGGTAAAGAAATATAGTTAGTAAATACTTTAAAATAGTTATTTATCCTTAAGCATCCAGAAAAATTCAGATAAATGTTTATTAAATAAACAATCAATTGCAGCATCTGTCTCTCCCCCACTACTGCAGACTTACATGTGAAACTAACAGCAATTGTTCTCGCTACTGTTTATATTTAAAAGTTTGGAATTATGTGCAACTGGTACATTTCCTGATCAATGGTCGAACCAGAAGCATCTCACTTCTTTCACATGGAAAAAAATGATGAAAAGATACTAAATCACCTTCTCTCAAAGAGAAAAGAGTTTGAATTTACCATATCAGAGGTTGTTGAGCCTAACTTTATGTGCTTGAATCTTATTGAGCTTGTTAGAAGCACTCTCCTACTCCAGAACAACAGTCTGGATTGTATGGCAAAACAGTTCAGACCAAGAAATATGTGATACTGTAATGTTTTTTTATAAATGTGATAATTAGATCAAAGGGTTTTTTTGGAGTTAAACTTGAAGATACGAATTAAATTTACATTGACAAGTCAACATATTGCTCATATGGATTAAAGCAGTTCTTTTGTTTAGATAGCATTAATTAAATTCACATATTTTGCTAATCCAGAATGGTTACATTTAAAACACAGAAGGCAAAAGTTGGAGCTTTGAAATGTGCTTCACTGACTGTGTCTAATTTAGGCTACTTTTTTCCTTTTGAAAAAGCCAATCATTTGGAATTTTAAAGAAATGTGGGGGGCTAATAGTTTGTGAACATTTTATACCCTTGACAAAATGCTGTCAAAATGATGCATGCTTTTATTTAAATGCTGAGTGCTTAACTGCAGGTTTAAATTATGCTCAGTGATGAGGTAGTAAAGTATTTCAGTAAATATGTCTCAGAGGAGGACTTGCTAAGGAAAAAATACATGCATTCCCAGTAGCCAGTCTGTTCAGGTCACTGTTTGAAAATGATAGGTCACATATCAAAGAATTATGACCCGCTGTTGGCAATATTTTTAGAGGTTAGGACTTCATAAATATGTCAAGGACTCTATACTATGTTGCCCCAAAATGGACAGTGAGAAAAAGCCACTGGATATTAGTTTTAAAAAATGAAGCTGATATTTGTGTTCTTGCAATAGAATCTTTCCATCATTTTTAATCTTAAAACAGTGCATTCATTGATGATTGTGCTACACAGAAATTTGAGAGTGATGTCAAATTCGGGAACGACCCAGCCTCAAATACAGAGCTTACTTTCAGAAATGCCAGAGCCAGCCTTCGGGCGGAGGGCGGGGATACTGTAGTGAGGAGTCTGCTGGGGTGCTCCATCACCCTACTGTGGTTTTACCAAGAGAAGTCAATCTTCAACACCAGTGTATGTGGGAGGGGGTGGAGCAAGGTGGGGTGAAAGGGCAGGGTTCACAGTCAGTGCAGGATGGAGATGTGTGCACATTTAATACAGAACTATACTGTGCATTTAAATCACCTTTTATCTGTGTATCTCTAATGTGGGCAAAGCACTTGATTATCTGTGAAGATAGGAGGATAATTTTAAAACATTTTTTGCTACCCTCAGGTACAATAACCTCCATGTTGGCTGCATGATTCTGTCCTTTCTTCCATCCTTCCTTTCTCCCACCCTGCCCTGTGATGTCACCGCCTGTTGTTTCTATTGTCATGTAGTACCCCATCCCCACGCAAAGTACAACTACTGCAACTGGTTTGCGACCTCCTCACTTGACCTGGCTTACAATGATTGCGTGGTGGCACCCATCCACACAAAGAGATGGGGACGAGGATGTAGCTACACAGGCATGCCATAACACAGTAACACTGTTACTCATTGGTTTCAGGCATATACACATGTATCATCTTAGATTATTGGCACGGGTGAAATGGGGTTAGCGGACAAGGTTACTGAGCATTAAGTGCTTGGGTGTGTGGTGATCACACAGCATTCTGAGAGCCAGCGCTGCTAACAATGGCTTGCAAAGTTGGTTAAAAGCTGTCATTAACTAAATGAATCTAAACACACCCAATCTTCCACTGGAGTGGCTGCCAGCAGAGGGGACCCCTTTCCCGCCCTCTGCTCCACTTCAGAGCCAACATATCTGGGGACGCATACGCAATAGCCTACAAAATGTCTTCAGCACATGGTGTATTTTAAAATCCAGCCTAATGTATCCTGGGGCACAAATGCTCCCTTGTGCCAAAACAACAGAGCGACAGCTATTTAAGATGCTAATGGTAGCTGCTAGGAAGCACGAGGCATGGAATGGTGATACCAAAGTTCATTACTGATGTGGCCAGAATGACAAACAGAAGGAATACAAGCTACCAGACATCTGGCAATCGCAGGTGTGAGCTTTGGTCAGCAGATCCTCGTAAAATGTAAAAGGACACAGAGCAACAGGCACGAGTGGTAGGCCCAGATTGAAATACCAACATATGATGAATCTAGCTTTCTAGGGAAATGTTATGTAGCTGCACCAAAGGCTTGATGTGCCACCTCACAAAGGGTGGAACGCACCAAGCTTTGAAAGCAGGCAGGTTCAGCTGTGTGACTGGCTGCTATTTATTTACAAATGGATTTATTGCCCTGGGTAAATGTTTTCTCTGGGGGTGAACCTGTGGCAAAGAATTTAGGTCCAGGAGATCTCAGCAAGTCAGAGGTGGGAACAGAGTCCAGGAATCCTCCCTCTTATGCCCTGTTCTGACTAGCCCACAGTCTATGTGCTGATGAATCCGAAGTAAGTTGTGTTGGTGGGACAGAAGCTGTCATTCTATCCTGGTCTAACCTGTGCTATGTACTGAGGTACCTTAGGAACTACAGTCTTAGGCCAAGTGAAGACCAAGTGGAACAGTGATGTTGACCACAGGGCATAGAAGCTGAACTCCACTGAAGGAACCTGCTGGTTTAAAAAGATATACGATCTTAGGGCTAAGTATTCCCCTCTCTTCTGGGCTATGGTGAGGAAACCAGGAAGCACAGAAGGAGGGCAGCAGAGGCTACGCTAAACACCTTGTGCTTCACAACAGAGGTATCACAGCGTGGGAGTAGTTGCTGGTAAGAAGCACCAGGGATGGGGTGTAGGGAAGTGGAGGCCCAGTGGTCTAACCACTAGATGACACTACCCACAAGGCCCGCTCCTGTCAGACTTCCACAAAACCTTTTTGCAGGGCACTGCAAGAGTATTAATTCTCTGTGACCAAATGTGCACTGGGACAGCGTGGGCTGCTAATCTCATTCCTCAGAAAACTTTTAAACCATTCAAAAACATTTTCTTTTCAAACATGAGAGTAAAATCATTCAGAGAAGCGGGCAAAATAAATGCTTTAAAATCAATTCCAGGCTCAATCAGACTCTCAGGCCTCCTGAAAGCTTCGACCTGTTCTCCTCTTTTCCTTCTCACATTTAAGAAAGTCAGAGCCAGTTAATCATAGCATCTTGTTGTCAGCTAGAGAAGAGATCCGAGGGTGGAACTGCAGCCAATTCACGAAGATGCCAGCCTACATGTGTGTATTTGTGTGTGAATAAATAAGGTGATCTTAAGATTAAGAGTATATATTGTAAAATAAGGGTAAAAATCCTCACCAGAGTTTAGTCGTTACTGTAGGGCCTTGGAAGAATGAGGCCAGATTTTTGGTACTGGTGTTCGTTTGGTGGAGTTCAGGGACAGTCCTGTGCTTGGCGTGTATTTAAAACACTGGGACCCGGAGTGTTTTGTCCAAAGGGAAAGTGCAAATGGGAGGGACTGGCCCAGGCTGGCCCACTGGGGGGAGCAGTTCACTGTAAGTCCTGCCTGGCAAACCAGCAGCCGTGCTCTGGAGGGTGGAAGGGGTGAGGAAAACTGATCTGGGAAGAGGAGGAGAGGGAGCTAGTGAGGGTGGAGGAGATGACTGGGACCTTCATCACCCACAGGACTTTACAGCTTAAATACTGAATAGTCACTGCACATGGACAGCTTGCAGGTGGAGTACAAAAACATGCACCTCTGAGCCATACTTTCTACTGACTTCATCCCTCTGCTTCAGCTGAGATGGTCTTGTGTCTGACACCACGTGGAGCTTTGATTTCCCCCCCCCCAGTCACTGATATGTGCTGTCAGACTTCATGAAGTTTTAATTTCCTTAGGGCACGTGCTTTTTGTTTTTCAATAAATAATCATAATTATTTATGGGGAGAGAAAGGAGCCTGGGAAAAATTACTTCTCTCCTCTCTGTCCTCTCTGTGTGGGAAGGGAACTCCCATTTCCTCTGGAATGCCACAGGTGGAGCATCAATCTCCTTTGGACGTTCACAGAAGTGGGGCACTAGCCAGTATGTACCTAAAATGACAAGTGAACTGATCACTCTCCCCATCCCCACAGAAGTTAAGAAGCTCCTTGTGGGACTCCTTCATGAGTCTTAAATGTTTGTGGACCACCATCTTTCACCCCAGTTTTATAGGAGGAAGGGTGACCTTTCGCTTAAGACACTGGACTGGACTCAGGATACTCCCAATGGCACTTGGGGCTTGTTTGCACAGGGAAGTTAGTGCACAGATAGTGAAGATGTGAATTTAAAATGTTCTAGTGATTGTGGAAGTGACAAAGAGTCCTGTGGCACCTTAAAGACTAACTAAAGTATTGAAGCATAAGCTTTCATGGGCTAATGCCCACTTTGTTGGATGCATGCAGCATGCATCCAATGAAGTGGGTATGCATCCGACGAAGTGGGCATTAGCCCACGAAAGCTTATGCTTCAATACTTTAGTTAGTCTTTAAGGTGCCACAGAACTCTTTGTCACTTCTGCAATTCCAGACTAACACGGCTACCTCTCTGATTGGTGATTGTGCACTAGCTTCCTGTGTAGACACTCTTACTGCTATTAAAAATGCCTTTGTGTGCTGCATTCTTAGTGCACAGTAAGAATGTCTACATGGGGAGTTGGTGTAGAATAGCTAGTGTGCTTTAAATTCACACCCTTGCTTACTATGTATTAACTTCTCCTCTCTTATATGGTCCCTGAGATATCACAATGGTGGGAACCATATAAATATCTATGTAATATGTTTATTTGTAGTGTAGCCTTCAACTACCTGACAGGGGGTCCCAAAGAGGATGGAGCTAGGCTGTTCTCAGTGGTGGTAGATGACAGAACAAGGAACAATGGTCTCAAGTTGCAGTGGGGAAGGTCTAGGTTGGATATTAGGAAACACTATTTCACTAGGAGGGTGGTGAAGCACTGGATGGGTTACCTTGGGAGGTGGTGGAATCTCTCTTCCTTAGGGGTTTTTAAGGCCTGGTTTGACAAAGCCCTGGCTGGAATGATTTAGTTGGGCTTAGTCCTGCTTTGAGCAGTGGATTGAACTAGATGACCTCCTGAAGTCTCTTCCAACTCTAATCTTCTATAATTCTATGATTACAGTCAAGTCGCATCTTACGCACATTTAACATGCGCAATTTCAGCTTTACGCGATTGGCAAAAAAGAAAAGGGGGGAGGGGAATAAAAATGTAAAAACTATCTGCATTAAACTCAATAGGTTTTGGCTATACGCGATTTCTGCTTTATGCGGTAATTGTGGAACGTAACCCTCGCGTAAGACGTGAGATGCCTGTATTCAATCACTAGATGTCTCTGTGTGCTGAATAGAGTGCCAGGCAATAGGTAGTCTCTGGGTAAACAAAGGGGACAAGGCTAGAACTCAAGTTGTGTGGAAGTCTGTAGTTTTAAAGAAACAGATATCCATACATCATGACAACCTACATACATGGGAAGGGGGCATAGCCTTTCTACCACTTATGGGAACATCAGGGATACTAGATCTCTCTCTCTATCTCTCTCCAGCCCCCCCCACTAAATATGTCTCTTAGGCTTGCAAGGGGATGGAGGGTCTGTGGGTCTCCTGAGACTTGTGTGGAGGGCTATGGTGAACTGAACCTGCAAAATAAATCCAAGCCCTTCTCCTTACCTGCCTCGCTTATCTTTCCACTCATGGAGAACATTTTGGTTGCCAAAACATATTTTTATAAAAAAGAGTCTACAAAAATTATTGAATGAAAACATGAAGGCTCTAGCTGCCCTTCTTTCTCAGCCCACATTCTTCATCAGTTATTGTTTTATTCCCAGACCCTGCAGAGTTCTACACACTGAAAGGTGAAAGCGAAGTTTCTAGTGTGACCCTGGAGCTCAGAAGTACATCTCCAATCAGTATTGGACACATTTTATGCCATGCTGGTTGAAAAAGACCAGCAATGTCTTTCAGCTTTAAGAATAAAATCTAGGGACAAATGTATATTGCAGTCTCTAAAGCATGAGATGTAAATGTCCTGTAATAACACTGAATCTTCACCATTTAGTCACTAGTGAATATTCTATTTTCTGTCAGTAAACACAATTTAAGCCCTTAGCAGTTAAGCTTCTTAGGATTCATAGCTGATGAGGGAGCAATTAGGACAGGATTTTAATGAATACACACAAACTCAGGTGTTCCTGCCAGGAAGAAAGGCTAAGATGAAGCTGCCTTTCTGTTTTAATTTGGAATATTGTTCGGAGAGATAAATGAGGATAAAACACAATTAAACAGGAGCCCTTAACTTTTGGACTAATTATATTAATCTTTCCCCCCATTATCTCTGTTTATCATCTGACTGTCAAACACACACTATAGCTCAAATTTTGCCCTTTGTTACCTCTGCAAATTCACTAAAGCTTCAGGTGTATAATTTAGGGCAAAATTCTGCCCTCAGTGTCTCTAGGTATTTCATGCATGTACTTAGTAAATTCACTGATCATCTGTAACAGCTAGAAACCACACACAGCAAACGTGGCTGATTTATTAGCTCTGACATCCAGCAGGTATCCCTTGGACAGTGTATTTGTTGCAAGTTAGAAACTAAGCCAGCTTTAGCTTTTGCAGGTTTAATCTCCAGTGGAATTGGAAAAGAAGACACACATGCAAGTATCAACTTTCTATGTTACTATCATAGCTCTTCAGTGCTCCATCTTGGCTACTTGGCATTCTAATTTTATTATATTTAGTTTCATGTATGACACCCATCATCATGTCATCTGAGTCCATCTCCGTCACCAAATGTGACCTGTTTCTGTGGGAGTATTTTTGACATTGGTATGGCAGAAACCCACCACTCAGTTCATACAGAAAGGAGACTATTGAGGAAAAAAGTATAATACAGGTTTTAAATCTGCTATTTAGTATGACTATTGGAACAACACTGCACTCATGCTGAGGTTAGGAAAATGAGAAGAAGGATGCAAGGTTACCTCTGAATATAAATACCTGCCATAGTGCTACCCAGGTGCAATGCCAACAAGCCACCTTGTGAGCTGGGACTGTGCTAGGGAAGGGGGAATGGAATGAGGAAGGAGCTGGTGACCATTCTGTGTCCATAAAGTATTAAAGTCAGTGTGCATCATACACAGTAGTGACAAATGTACTCGAGATGATTAAGCAGGTGGGTGCATCAATACCTATGACAGTGCCTAGGTGGTGCCACAACAAAGAAGTTGCACTGGTGTCAAGAAAAAATGGGTGATTGCTGCCAGAGATGGAGAGCCTTGCTTTGCCTTTAATTGTGCTCTGGAACTGCAAGGGGACTGCTTAGGATTTGGGTCATGCTGTACCAATGGGTGGGGTTGAGGCAGGACTAGTTTAAGAATCTATCTAAGCACCTCTGTGGCCTTTCTCTGTGTGGTGTCTGAATTTCATTTGTTTAATGAACATCGGACTTGACATTTGTAGGCAGTTGAACTGCTAAAGCAATTGTAGGATTTTTCTGTGATCCTCACAGGCGAAGTGCCATGGCAGAAGGGGCCTGGACTTTTTAAGAGACTAGCCCTTCTGCCAGAGTTCTTCAGTATCTTTGCTTGCAGGCTTTGCTGCTTTGTTTTTCATGGCCTCTTACTTTCCTCGCCCAGCTTTCAGTATTTCCAAGCTGTACACAAGTATCTTTCCTCTCCATCCTCCTCCCTTTTTTGGCACTGTTGTATTTGCATGTAACCTGTTAATTATCTCAGGTTAACAATCTCTTTCTCTTACAGGTAATGACATGCTGTTTCTCTCCAGCCTCAGCTGAGCTGTAGCTCTATTACAAGAATTTGTAATATTTCCTTTGTTAGAGAAACATTTTTGTCTGTGTTCTCCTGTAAGATTTGATAATTAGAGTAAGGGATTCAATAATTACTACAGCAAGGGGCTTTTAGGTCTATCTCAGTAGGAGCTATGCTTTCTGTTGGGTTGGATGCAAGCCCATGTGGGTGTGTTTTGATGAAAACAAAGAAGTATTTTCTTCAGCTTCATACGGCAAAAGCCTCTACCAAAGGGATGGTGGTGGTGGTGCGGAAGAGAAGTGCTATGTAATTGGTGGGAAGGCAACAATTTTGATGAGCAGCATTTCATTCCTGCAGTGTTTATAAAACCCATTGAGATTCTGTGTGGATGAAGAGTGCTATATAAATGCAAATTTCATTCATTTCTCTCATTCCATCAGTTCAGGCACAGGTGAATTGCAGTTCATGTACTTGTGAGTAATACGGACACTTAGGGGATGAATGTGTATTGCAGTGCATATAATTGGTGCACTGTGTGTGATGAAAATGTTAGCCCTCCTGATCTGATCAAGGAAATGCCTTATCCTCTCTGCTGTTCATCTGGGAACTGCATAGCATTCAACAAAGCAGAGGTGTTGGGCACACCCCTATCTGGGGGAGGGTTTGTCAGGTTCTGTGTTAGAGTGCAGATTTCTAATCTACAGGCAGAGGGGTTCCTCTTCTGACTATAGAGGGGAACGTCACTCTGCCTTCACCAGGGAAGAAATGGAATGTCTCACTACATGGGGTATAAAATGGTTCCAAGGATTAAGATTAGAGATGGGAAGGAAATGATTTTCCCATTCTGCAATAGATTTTGAGACTTAATTTTTTTTTTCTGTCTTGAATGGTGATGAAAAGTCAAGATCAGACACTTTTGTGAATTTATAATCTGCAATTTTATTAGATCAGGCCAATCAAAATGTTTTTGTTTTGATTTCAGCCCTTTTTTTAAAAAAATCATCTTTTTAACATAAATTAACTATAATTTCAAAACAAAATTGTTTTGAACTGGGATGTTTTGACAACTTTGTGACTTCTTTCCAAATGTTTTTATATTGGAGGATTTATTGATTCTGACTGTTTCCTGCGAACAGTTTTGGTATTAATGAATTGGCATTTTCTGGAGTGGGAGTGGGGAGGGGAAACATTTAGTTGGAAAATTCCTGACCAGTTCTAAGGCATGTTGCCTAAACATACATGTATACGCTGCTGCTGTTGGGCCAGATTCTGATTCCCTTAGTCAAATAATGAATAGTGTCTTAGCTACAAAACAATCCTTGATAGGGGAAATCACCATAGATCTAGTTTGAATGTGTCAAACCTCAATTTGCCATTGGATTTTGTTATGCCTCTAGTGCCCCAATCAACTGAGACAATCAATGGGTTTTACTGTATGCTCTGAAAGTCAGCAAATCTGTAACTCCTTTCAGACCAAGGCATGTAACTTGCTGAAAACTACTTGCTACCAGCTTTTTCCTTTCCTCCTGCCGTCCATTTAAACCAGGTCCCAAACCTCAAAGGGTTTTTATGTCAAGATCATCACCCTAAAGTTCTTCTGGAAATCAGATAGGAGCTGGTGTAGATAAGAGCACTAGAAAACTTGCTCCTGCCTAACATGCTGTTTTAAAGGAGGCAGCTGCATTCCAACTGCAGTTTTTGAGGGGTCTTAAGGCACAGCCTGTGGTAGGGGCAATGCAACAATCCAGTGTGGGGGTGAGAAAGGCACAGGTAATTGGAAAGCCACATTGGCAGCTACTGCTGCTACCTGCATATCTAGGAGCAGTTGAAGGTGTAGTGTCCTCTGCCTGTGCTGACGCTATTCCAAGTTAAGTGGTGTCATGGCAATGAAATTCAAGTGCAGGTGCAGTATTCACAGTAGAGTGAGCAATTTTATTTGTCTCTGTGTACATTGGGCTACATCTCGTTCCCACTGAAGTCAAAGGGATTTTTGCCAGTGACTTCAATGGTAGCAGAATTGGGCCCTATGGTGCTAATGAGTAACAGCACCATAGGTAGGATTCTGGTATATAAACACAGGAATACATGCATTGTTCAAATACCCTCCTGCTACAAATCAAATAAATGACTGTGCTCGGTAAAATTTTGCAAGAATCCCTGGGCCAGCAAGAGAAACTGTACTGTATTTCTCAATTTGTTGCAAGATTCCTGGTATTAGTGTACAGTAGAAACACAGACTATCATGGCATCCTTCGCCCCTGGAGGGCAGTTTACTGAATGTTTAATGGTTAGTAAACTGACAGTTTTTTTCCACAGTGTGAGACTGATGTGATTTGAAATTCACAAAATTGTTGATTACAAATCAGGGCCAGGGAAAGGTCAACTGGAGTCCCAGATGGCTCAAAATCTTCCTCTCTGCTCCACTGCTTTGAAATAGGCATGAAGCAAAAGTCAATTGTCTATTTTAATCAAATCCCACCTGAATATGTGGTGTGCTATGCAGAGTTCTAGGAGGTGATGGGAAAGCCTCACAATGGAAATGCTTCAGGGCCAAATAGGCCACTACATAAGGAAAAACCACTGATCACTACAATGGAGTGAAGCAACGTGGTGGTGGATAAGGAATGGCTTTGGCAAGGATATTTTTATTCATAGCCATAGCCACCTACTCTGTTACTGTACGCTGTACCAGTGATAAATCCAAGATGCCATCCATTCATTGACAGCCATGTGGGTCAGTGGAATGTCATCCATCCCATACTGTACTAGCTAGCAGGAGAGTGGAGGGAGTAGCTGTACAGGGGCCTACCTCTTGTGTGCCCAGGAACTGGGATCTGTGTAGGTGTTAAATATTCTGGTGTGGAGGATTTTGGGGTAGGCAGAGGCCACCAGCTCCAGGGACCACCACATAGGGAGGCACAGAGGGGCTGTAGAAACTATTCCAGACTAGGGCCTGAGGAGGGACTATGGAGCTGCCTTTACTTGTAGATTGGTTGGGAAGGGAGGGTGCTGGATTCTGTCCTCTCCCCTATCTGCCCTCTCTGCCCTCCAAGTTCCCTGAACAAAAACTCTCTTTCTGTTCTGGGGTTGTGAATTTCACTTGCTATTCCTTAATGATACAACTACACTCCTGCCAGCCTGTATGTGGAAGACAGGCCATCCTCAAAGCAAAGTGTTAACACCTCAGAAGGCTGTGTTACTCTTTGTTATTCTGCTGTCCCTCAACAACACGGATCCTATCACTCTTCCTGCTCCATTTGCCATACATGGGAATTGGATGCTAGGGAAATGATATACAGGCCCACGAGGAGATATGTGCAGTGAGTTGTGGTGGCATCTATTTGTTACCAGAGCAGCCTTTTGGAGATTCAGGATGTGACCCAAATGGGCTGAAACCCAACTCCTCAGCCCTCCGTTGAAATGAGAACCCTGTTCATTGCCATGTAGTTTAATTTAAAAAGAAAAATCAATGCACTTGCTCTGAGTCTAGTCCCTATGGATTTGTGCTGCTGAAAATTTAGCTCACAGCTGCAAATCAGATCTGAGATTCATTAGACGACTTACTTGTTTTACTATGGTGATCCAGGAGTGGAAAGAGAGAGGTCCCAACAATTCACCTCTTTGTCCCATCTGTAGCTCTTCATGGTGTGGCAGTGCAGGAGAAAAAGGGGCAAACTGCATTTCCAGATTTGAAATTACATTTCCACATTTATAATTACATTTTGAAACCTGTCAGTTAGCCAGCTTTTAATCCATTTAACACATGCCATGTTAATAAAAATGTTGTGTGGTACCAAGTCCATTTGTCCTAATTCAACAGAGTTCAACTGAAACTTTATGAGCAACTTGGAGAGTAATATTTACCCAGCACAGCTGTGAAACAGAAAGTCAATTTATAAGGATTATGGTATGATTCGGCAAAATAGCTTAGCACATGCTTAAATACTACTAATGTCAAATGGGAACTTGGCCATTTATCTCAAGTTATGTGCTTAAGTGCTTTGGTAAATAGGGATGGATTTAGGTAGGTTCTGTACTTAAGTGCTTTGCTGAATCAGGCCCGTATCCTCTGGATGAACTGTCACTGGCTGAAATACCTTGAGGGCATAACACATATGCATCTACAAAAAGCTAGCAACAGCCTTCAAAGAATTATTGATTTCTTGTTTTCCAAGTTAAAAATTCACGCTGTTGTTTTGTTTACTGGGGTAAGGGAGCTATTCAGAGCCATTTCTCTCTTTAATGTTTATAAGAAGGCTTGGAAGGATTAGATTACTGGTAAATGTCAATTCCACTGTTCACAAAAAAGGACAAAAACCAGTTCAGTCGATGATATAGAAATTTACAGTCGGGTAAAGTAAGAAACATGCTGCTTGGAAACTTATTGGAGTTTGATTTAAGGACATTTACTTTATATATTTTGATGTTTGACGTGTGATATTTTGACAATTTGTGTCCTAGCAGTTATAAAGCTTAACTTCAAGAATCTGAATGGCTAGGGTTAGTAAATAATTGTCCTTCCCTTCCCCCCTCCCACCACAATTTCCCACAACAGTGAAAGTGTAAATAAAAAAACCACATCAAAATAAACATCAGTTATAAAACAATAAAAGTCAAATTCTGCCAAGCCTATTTATAGCAAAAAAAAGTCTTAAAAAGTCTTAGTTCCTACAGTACTTGTTACTGCAAAAGTTACCCCTACACTAGTGCTTACTTTGTGCCAGGGCTTGCCAGTTCTACGCCCTAGTACCTCTAGACTTGGCAATTCATAGTTGTGAAAGGATGAATAACATGAATGAGGGTTTGCAGGATCAGTGAGGGGAGCAGGCTGTAATGTGTACTGAATCATTCAGAACTCCTTCTGGAGAGAGGGGAAAATACCAATTTAACCGTCTTGAGGCCAGGGTAGAAATGTAGGAGTAGATACTCCCCTAGCTTCATAGGGTGCTCCCTCTGTTGTCAAGAGAGGTGTGCTCAACGATGCTGAGGAGGATATGGCCTTTATGTAGTAACAAACTTTTACTGGCTAATCCTGCGCCTGCTGAAGTCTATAGTAAAGCTTCTGTTGATCCATGGGTGTGGGCTTGAGCCCTTAGATTTCCACAGTGCCTAGTACTATGAAGGCCTGGTCCTGGTTTGAGTCTTTCCGGGCTGTTATAATATAAATGGTTGTCAGCATTATTTATTCAGTAAATTATCATTGCATTTAGTGTAACTCCATGGGAAAATATGCTCATGCTTAAAGTTGCTGCTGTGTTCCTAACTTTATTTCTTTTCCTTTCTCATCCTACTTTCTGTGTTTCTTTTCCCTGTCTTTATGTTCCTTCTACTTTATTCGTTCAGCATTTCCTGCTCGGCAGAAAATCCTTATTCCCAACCATATCCCACCACTAAAACAAGAAATGAAATACTTGAAATATCACCATTAGCAACCATTAGACCTTGGAGTTAACAATTACATGAATGTGGCCAGGGAAGTTTGAACCTCTCAGAATCATTGTCTCAGGCTGCTCTGAATCAGCTGCACTTGGGTCATATTGGAATGGTTTTTGCATCCATGAGGACTGAGCTTGATAAGTTTATGGAGCGGATGGTATGATGAGGTTGCCTACAATGGCATATGGACCATCTGTGGTTAACAAATATCTCCAATGGCTGGAGATGCAAGACTAGATGGAAAGGAATGTGTCTGGCCACTCAGGGTCTAATTGATCACCATATTTGGGGGTGGGAAGGAATTTTCCATCAGAACAGATTGGCAGAGACCCTGGGGGAGGGATTCGCCTTCCTCTGCAGCATGGGGATGGGGTTACTTGCTGGTTTGAATTGGAGTAAATGGTGGAATCTCTGTAACTTGGAGTCTTTAAATCAAGATTCGAGGACCTCAGTAACTCAGCCACAGGTTAGGGGTCCATTACAGGAGAAAGCAGATCAGGTTCTGTGGCTGTGTTGTACAGGAGGTCAGACTAAATGATCATGATGGTCCTTTCTGGTTTTAAAGTCTCTGAGTATATAATAGTGAGTCTTAATTATTCTAAATCTTGAATTCTGCTTCTCAGTCAGAGCAACTATTCATTTTGCCAACTATTAATAGACGGTTAACTATTAATTTTGTGTTAGAAACTGTATTCAAATATAACCCAAAAAGAGTCCCTCTGATAGGGTGAGAGAGAGCTGCAGTACTGGTAGCTGAGCCTGAGGCTTTCCTTGGGGGTATGGAAGCACAGGAAACAGAAAGAGCAGCTTCATCTTGTGCAGATGTGTTAGCAAAGTACTAGCAACAGAGAGCTGTCACTCAGCAGCCTTGTTCTGTCATTTAGTATCTTCCTGAGTTAATAGCTCCCGTTTGCAAGTTAGATGTATGGAAAGGCGGGGGATTGATTGTGTGTCACTTCAAACTTACTTTCACAACTCAGGATTGACCTCATAATTCAGCAGGGAAGCAAAGGCATGAGTGGGCCGGAACCATCCTTAAACACAAGCAAAGCAAATGGCCACTTGAGGCCTAGGTCCCATACAGGCTCAGAAACTTCCCTGCTTAGCAGGTAAGGCTACAGCTGGAGACAGTTTATGGCTTGATTCTTTCACTGCCACTTCTGAACTACAGTAAGGAGAACCCTTGGGGTGGGCTTTGGAAAAGTAGGCAATGAATTAAGATCATGCTCTCTAGGACTATGGTTACTGCACTCGCTGAAGTTAGTCAAAAAACCTTTGTTGTTTGGGGTTTTTTTTTTAAAAAAAAAAAGAATTGGATATTTCAAAATGAAACAAAATTTTCTTTCATTGTGATCCAAACTGAAAACTTTCCCATTGGAGTAGATTGGAATTGAAATCTCCAGTTCAGTTTTCAAAACCAGAACAAACTGGAAAATTCAATTTGTAACTAGTCAACAATTTTCAGTTTTGTTTGGGAGGAGAAAAACCTGTAGGAAAAAAATTAATTGAAATAATTTAAAAAAATTAATAGAAAGCAACATTTTCTCATCAAAATGTTTGTTCTTTGCTAAACTCTAATCTAATCAAAACATGTCCTGGTAAAAAAACTTCAACTGATTCCATTAGTGTGTATATAGAGGGTAACATTTCTAGACTTGCCACATAGCAGGTAAACAAACTGCGCCGGCCCACCAGGGGTTTTCCCTGAACAAGCGGCGACTCCAGTTTGAGAACCGCTGGGGTTCTTCGTTCCTACTGAGCTGTTACAACTTGCATCATTTGCAGTAGCAATGCTTTAAATTTCTTCTTTCCACGGTAGTATATCAGAGAGAACACCCCCACTTGCTTCTGGCTTTCTCTTGGCTTTCAACATCCTGGTCTGTCCATGTGTTTTCAAACTGTCCCCAGGCCTGAAGGGAGCTATGGTCAGCTTCTCCTCCTACATGACTTTGTGGCACAAAGGATATCTCTTCTATTAGACTAAATGGCCAGCGGGGTTGCCAATACGAATTTAAAATTATAGACCTGACTATTGATGCGCATGCCATAAGATACAAGATAGATAGTATTTTATTACTGAGAGTGGTTAGTGTGCTGCTTGCAATGAGAACACCCTAACCTCATAGAGAAGAGAGGGGAAATGCTTGTCTGAGAAAGCAAACTGTCTACTACTCTAGTCATTTATATGATATACGGTTAACAGAATTAATCTGACATCATCTCTGCTCTGAGTATAAGACTCTCTGCTAAAGAGATACAAGCTGCATTTACTTTGGCTCTATCTCTGACATTCCTTTCTATAAAGCAACTCTTACTCATGTTAACATGAAAAACGGCAATATAGCAATTTTACGCTGGATTTCTGGCCCTAGTTGATCTGAACCAATAACACAATT
The DNA here is from genome assembly GCA_032164245.1 of Sternotherus odoratus. Lineage (NCBI taxonomy): Eukaryota > Metazoa > Chordata > Testudines > Kinosternidae > Sternotherus > Sternotherus odoratus. The sequence goes on along the minus strand of JAVMKO010000009.1, from coordinate 81,542,573 downwards.
TCAGAACAGCATTCAGAGTAAATTGAATATGATAATCAGTGCTCCAATTGGAAAACACCCATTTCTGCACTAGACAGCAGAAGGCGGATGGGAGGAGGGTTTTCTTGGTGACTTAAGGTTAAGCCTGTGATTGTGCCAATTTATGTTTCTGTTGTAGTGATGATATGTTCCCTTCTGCAATTTTATTTCACTGTCGCATCAGTGTGTGTCATGAATGAACATTAATTCAAATCAAACACGTAGTGAGGCTTTTGGGAATATCCCAGGATTAATGAAGTGAAGAACAATACAGAGCACACATTTTCTGGCTAGTATGTTCTGGAATAAACTCTCTTGTAGACTTCAGCACAAATAACAAAATAACTAATGTCTCATTTTGTGCTTGATCTTTGTGTCTTTTTAAAAATTGCAGAAGGTGCATGTTCTGTTTGTCTTATTTGTATTACATTAGCATGTGGAGGCCTCAAATGAGATGAGGGCCCCATTGTCTTAGGTATTGTATGCACACGTAGAGTGAGACAGTCCCTGCCCAGAATTGCTTGCAGTTCTACATAGATAAAGGTCGGGCAGACAAACAGGGGTCATATGACTTGCCGGAGGTCATACAGCAGGTCAGTAACTGAGCTGGTAATAGAAAGCGGATTGCTTGAGTCCTGGTCCAGTGTCTTAGCCCCAGGACCATATTCCCTTCTCTGGAAGTTCTATTCCTGGCTCTGCTATGGACACAGTGTATTATGGGATTTGTTCTCTCTGCCAGTGTGCTAGGTCTCCTTGCTCCCACTCTAGTGCCCAATCCACTGTGTTGCATCCCAAGTTGATCAGTAGGTCATGTTACTAGCTGTGCATGTAAGAGTGTTCCTGAAGGCAGGTAAGGGGTAAACAAGATGAAAGCCTGTCAGCGTTTCATTAAAATAATGGACTAGAATCTGTAGAGAAGATGTTTCCATGTGAGGGGAGATCTTTAAATATTGGGAAAGCAGGACATGTTTAATTTGTATTGTGTTTAATTTTTTTATTTTACAAGGAGATGACTAAATCTGTAAACACAAGTTACATTTTCTTCTAAGTATATCTGACTAGGATAGTCGAATACCTTGATTTTCCTGGCACAGTTCTGAAATCACTGCAATGTGTGACCCATGTTGAATGGGCTCAGGCTAGCATGGTTCAAAATGATCACTGGATGGGCTATGATTCATAAGCGCTAACGTGATTTTGTTCGGATTTATGCCGCTGGCTACTTTGCTGGCCACTGACAGACCAGACAACTATGCAATTATTTGCCTGATGATATCTAGAAACCTCAGTGGTGGAAGATGTTTGAAATGGGTGAGATGGAGAAATACAAGAATCTGAGGATGGTATGTTGGTCAAAGGTCCTCTTTTGCCATTTCCGGTTCAGTAAGGGTAAAAATAGATGAAACCTTGGCTCACTAGGCAATGGATACCTATACAACAAATGACCCCAATGACCAGGATGTCAGAACTTGAGGAGATCCTAATGGAGACGTAATATCTTCTGTAATGCTTTGCTTCAGCTTCGAACCTGAATGCTTTCTCTTTAACTCTTTTCCCTTTCCTGGATATAGTGTGTAGGTCACTGACGGGAGATCTTGTTTTCTCTGTATTGCACCTTTGAAAAGTTGGGTCTCCCTGCCAGCTGCAGAGGTAGTATGACAGAGTGAGAGTAGCCTAGGGCTGAGTTACCACTCTGTAAGCTTCCCTGTATGGGCCACATTGGGAAATATTTGATTAGAACTGGATGATTAAACAGTTAAGAAGGGAATTCAGCTTGTCAGCTGGGGACTGTTAAATTGGGGGCAGAAAGGGAGAGAGATATGGAAGAAAGGGCAGAGAAGCTCAGGATCTCAGAAAAGTGAGACCTCTTTCCCAGTCCTCTCACCCTGTGCCTAGGGGGTTTATTGAGGCTTGGAGAAAGCCTTATAGTGACAGGATATGAAGCTGCATAAAAGACATTGTAAATAAAGTACACTGTGGTGTGAGTTTCTGTCAGAATGCATGAGTAGGCTGACCATATTTCCTTTAGACAAAAACGGGACATTGGGATGGCAAAAACGGGACAGGGTGTGGGGGGGGGGCATGGCCCCACCTGGGGCCCCCAGCGCTGGGCGGGGGGAGGAAGAGGGGGGTCAGGGGGATGGATGGAGGAATAAGCAGAACAGGGATGGGGGATGAAGAGGATGGAGGGAGAGAGAGAAGGGGGGATGAGGGATGAAGAGGATGGAGGGGACGGAGGGAGAGAAGGCACGAAGGTGAGAAGGGAGAGGATGGATGGATGAGAGGAGAGATGGGGGTAGGGAGCAGGGGGGATGGAGGAGGCAAGGGACAGCGAGAAGGAGGGATGGAGAGAAGGGAGATGGAAGAGGAGGCAGTGGACGGAGGGAGAGAGAGAAGGGAGGGATGGACAAGGGGGATGGAGAGAAGGAAGAGAGGGATGGAGGGATGGAGAAGGGGATAGAGAGAAGGGATGGAGGGAGCGAGAGGAGGCAGTGGACGGAGGGAGAGAGCAGGGAGGAAGGGAGGGATGGAGAAGGGGGATGGAGAGAAGGGAGGGATGGAGAGAAGGAGGAATAGAGAGGAGGAGGTGGCAGCGGGCGGCGGGCTGGAGGAGGCGGCAGATCGGAGCTGTCCGGAGCCGCAGCCGGGGGCCGAGCGCGCCGGCGGGGGGGCTGCCAGCCAAGTTTTATGAAGAGAGAAGGGATGGAGGGAGTGAGAGGAGGCAGTGGACGGAGGGAGAGAGCAGGGAGGAAGGGAGGGATGGAGAAGGGGGATGGAGAGAAGGGAGGGATGGAGAGAAGGAGGAATAGAGAGGAGGAGGTGGCAGCGGGCGGCGGGCTGGAGGAGGCGGCAGATCGGAGCTGTCCGGAGCCGCAGCCGGGGGCCGAGCGCGCCGGCGGGGGGGCTGCCGGCCAGGTTTTATGAAGAGAGAAGGGATGGAGGGAGTGAGAGGAGGCAGTGGACGGAGGGAGAGAGCAGGGAGGAAGGGAGGGATGGAGAAGGGGGATGGAGAGAAGGGAGGGAAGGAGCAATAGAGAGGAGGAGGCGGCAGCGGGCGGCGGGCTGGAGGAGGCGGCAGATCGGAGCTGTCCGGAGCTGCAGCCGGGGGCTGAGCGCGCCGGCGGCGGTGGCGGGGGGGGGGGGGACGTTTTATGACTCCATGTTTTATGGGTCCTGTTTTATGAGTCCACGTTTTATGAGTCCTGCCCCAAAAACGGGACAAAATTGATATTTTGGACAAAAAGACGGGACGGTTAAAAAACATTAAAAAAACGGGACTGTCCCGTTCAAAACGGGACGTATGGTCAGCCTATGCATGAGGACTGCTTGCTGAGAGAAATCCAGGGTGAGGGAGCATACCCTGTGACAGGTAGCAGTGAGACAGCTGCCATTTTGTGTTTCAGTTCAGATGCAGAATGTTGCAGAATGAATCTCTCTTCTCGATATTTGACTTGTTCAGTTCTTTGCTTGTTGTTTTTCCTAAACTGAAATAAGCCCTCAAGACTGAAAAGTGCTTCTCTTCCTCATTCTGTGTGAGGGAACATACCACGGGCAAACACATCTGTTATGATCATAGAAGTAGAAGTCCTACTGCTCATGGCTACATTTTCCCATATCACACTTATTGTATCTCAAAGGACTCTGAATCTTGTTTAGAGCAAGATCTTATTCCACCTTTTCTTTTCTCCCAAGAGGAGTTGGGTATTTTACAGTAACCGGCAGTGTTCAAAGTCTTCCTGTTTCAGAACTGCTGTTTCTTGTGGACTGGCATTGGACCACTCTTCTAAAGATCTCTATTGGTTCCCTAGGTTGGAGGGTGGCTGCGGCCCTGTCTGAGCAGTTGGGAGTATTACTAAGGGCAGATTTTTCTTTTCCAGCAACTTTTGTAGAACAAAGTCTAACTCTATCAATAAACATAACAAGACTGCTTACAAAGGTTTGCACTACAACCCAATACAGTTGCAATAAGACATTTTCCTGTTCATGGATTTGGACTGTCCAGATGAGTAAATATCCGTGGATGATGCCAGAGATATTGCTAGTGTGAAATCCATTACATGTTTTAGATTTGTTTTGAGGATATATGACAAACGCAAACACAACCATGTAGATTTCTTTGAATATTGACATGGTGTAGCAGAAAGCAATGTATGGTCCTTGAGGAACTAGTTTTCAGGAACCAGTGCTTCTAATGGATCAGTACTCTGAAATTATTTGAATTTTGCAAAAACCCCTTTTGATTTTTTCCTGGTTCATTCCATGGGAGAACTTAGATACTTTGTGAAATGGTGTTCCAATTCACTTGTGCTTTTTCTGGGAACAGCTGGAACTGAAGCTATGCTGACTTTAAAATATGATTCAGTCAAACTAGCTTGTTTGACTTGCTGAATGATCAGACATGACGAAATGTTTGCATCCAGAAGATCTCAAATTCCCCCTAACGCCCAGTCCCGCATTGGCAGTTCTGACCTCCAGGACCATTCTGTTTGAAACAATTACGGTTTTTAATTTTTGAATGTTTTTTTTTTTTAAAGCAGCCAAGTACAAAGATTAACTATAGGTTTTGCCCTCCTGAAGAATGTGTGTGAATTCATTGCAACATCCTGCCTTTTAACTGGGGAGAGGAAATTCAGATCCTCTCAGACATTGTGCCTGGTATATTTGAGAGCAAATAATGGACCAATAACACAAAAGTTCATCATGTGATGTTAGGGCCTCTCCTTTAGGGTGTTTGAAATTACTGAAGTGTCTTAGGTTATGATCTACTTTACTTCTGCGCCTTGTTTCCCTGACCAGATTGGGCTAAAAGTAAAAAGTAAAACAGGAGGTGAAAACCCTTACTTCTGTTTGTTAATCTTTCTTCTTCTATCTTTCTTTTTCCCCCCTTTTTATTAGCAAGGCTCTTTTTTCTCTCTTTTGCCTCAATAGAAAGAAAAAAAGTTTTGTCAGCACTCCTGTTTCTTTTGTTGTTTTCTTTTTCTCAGAAGTCTTTTCTGCTTTTATCCTAATCCCAGTCATGCATGAGAGAACAGTTGTGCTCTGTTGTTTGTCTGTTCTGCTAGTTTTGAATCAGTAGGGCTCCAGCTTTGTTCTCTTTATTTTCTGAACACAGAAAGGTAAAAGAGTAGGAATAGTGATTGAAACTCTTAAGAGAAATTTAGATTTAATTCATTTTTGCCATGTTGGTAATAATTAAGGTACTATGACAAATAACGCCCCCCCAAAAAAACCCAAAAAACTCCTCTGAGATCAGATTTTCCTTATCTGGAACATTTTTTAACTTGTAGGCCTTGAGACATTGCGTTTTTACCCACAGCATCCAATTTATTCACTCTGTGGAACCAACTAATGATTTAACATATGCCCATTTTTTTGCCCACCACTTGGCATTGTTCCTTTGTAGCAACTGTTTTATGATTCAAACACATATATTTGAAAAGCTGTATTAAACTGCTTTATCTGATGTGATGTCAGCATGATTTTCAAGACAGAACTGGGTTTTAAACCATATATTTATGGCCTTTAAACCCATCCACATTCTGGAGAGCTGTTTGTTTGAGGCTTATATTGCAGAACCATTGGCAATTAAAAAAAATATTTTTAATTATTTCTGTAATATTTTGACAAAGTCAATGATAAATAGTTTGAATCATTTAACAAATTAAAATAAGACTGAGCACAAATCCATCTGTTTCTGTTTCATCCTTGCAAAACAAACCTTTTATGATTTTGGTATCCAACATGTGCTTGTTCTCTGTTGCCATGGAAATGCTATAGGCCTGAAATTTTTCACAGGCTCTTACTATGAAGTTTTTGAAAACTGTTTTGATTAATTTTTCCTCCACTTCAACTTCTCTCTCACTTAAACTGTTTTCTCTTTTGTTTCACACTTGATTTATGGCAGGTTGCTGTCATTTAAATAGATGTGCGTTTTGAAATTCCTTCTTTCTGTTCTAATGCAAAGAAAAAAATAACCCATGCAAGTCATGCTCAAAGACTTGGTTATTGTTACTTGCTGGATTTCTGCTCTCTGTGGTTGTCGGGCCTAATTCAAAGTAATTCAGGCTACTCAGTGGGGGCAGTGCATAGCTCCACAGGAAATTATGATAGCAAAAGTCTTCCTGTAGAGTTCTGCACTTGGCACTACAAAGTGCCTCAGGCTGCAGTTACCTGAATAGGGTTGAATTAGACCAGACAACCGCATCATCCCACTTCTTAATCTATTAGAGCGATATACAAGTGGCAATTGTTGATTGCAAAAATGGGATTAAGAGGCTCTTCAAGTGAATTGATTTTCTTGTGAGAACAAAAAGAGGAAAGAGAAGCCTAGTTTGAATCACACAGCTAGAAAGTTTCGTGAATGGGTTCCACTCCAAATGTTAGAATTAAAGCAATCAGTGTTTCCCCATGGGGTATGCAGGTGAGAGGAATAAACTGCTGGAAAATAGAAAATTATGTCTAAAACTTAAAAAAAAAATTGTGACTTTCTTGCCACAAGACTGGCCAAAGCATGGAACTTTTTTCACCCCGACACCAGCAACAAATCCTTGTTTTAACTGTGGCACACAGGAATTTGTTGCTGTTCATCAGTCTCCATTTATTACTCTTTAATCTTTCTTTTCACTCACATATTTTAATTTTTTTGTTTTAACTCAGGTAAGTTTAAGGGAGCAAAGGAACTATTTTAGTTTTCTTGACACTTTCTTCTAAAATCGTACTTTACCTTTAAAACTTTTTTTATGTACCAAGACCAAAGAAATCTGCTTTCTAGTAGGAGACATCCAAGGTTTGGTATATCTGCTGCTTTAGAGAAGAGCCCTTTAGGTTATTTTGAATTGCATCTTCAGAATGTGATAGTAACTCTGCCTTAGCTAATATTTCTGCCATCTCCTGAAGAGCTATTTGAAAAGAAAAATATTATTTCTCTCTGTGCAAACAAGTTTTATTAGCGTGAATAATACAAATCTCTTGTCACTCTTACAACTGACAATTGGAAAAGTAATTTGGCTGTAATTGGTTTAATGTACGGGCCTTTGCAAAATGAACACCCTGTATTTGTTTTCAGATGACCCCCAATGAAATTGGAAATTATTCTGCCTTGACTAAAAAGCCATTGAAAGACTATGTTCATGATGTACATTCACTTGCCTCTGATCATTTCTAAAATGATATTTAGCTCCACTTGGAAGTTAGCTGGTTTGTATGGCATATCATGCATCACAAATGTATCTGGAATGATCACCTATCTCGCAGCTTTAGCTGTCAGAAGTTCCAAGAGTGTGGAGAATAGAAATGACACACTGATGCCAGCTGGGGAAAAGGAACTGACCAGAGCAGATGGAGGGAAGCCTTGTCTTACCTCTGGCTTTAGGGCATGTCACATACCAACTAATAGTAAATTTCCAATTCTTGGACACTGAAATTAATGATTTAAGCATTTGCCACATGTAAATAGCATCATGTGTGGGGTCATGATTACAGCTCTGAATGTGAATGTGAAATCTTCACATTCCTGAGACAACTCAGAAGAAAGCTCTTGGAGATCACATAGGAGAGAAGTGTGTGGCATTAACTCACCGGTTAGGAGTTGGAGTTAGGGAAGGAGATGATAGGTGATGCCACGTTTGTTTACACCCATAGAAAGGAGACTGTCTCTTCCTTCAAAGATCTTTTTGGGAAAGAAGAAAGAGGTACAATTTAGCCATTCAGTGCACCCTATGCACATTGATGTGTCTGTTCTTCTAAAGTGCTCTTCAGCACCACTGGCTAGTGTTTTTTAATTTCTCATTTTGCTTCCTAAGCCTGGACCCTTTTCAGTAACCTGCTCTGTAAGAAATGTATTGGAGCAGAAACATCTGATGGAGTCATTACCGGTCTGCAGCTCTGATGGCAAGCAGGGAAGGATGCAGCTGATCAGATCTTGACCTGTGGGTGGCACTGCATTCAATAAGAACTTTGTAAGAGGGGCTTCAGGCGAAAGGGCAGAAGCAAACTCAGAAGAAAAGAAAGGTGTCTGGGCATTAGTTGGTAATATTTTATGTAAGAAGTTGAGTAAATTAATTGATTGCAAAATCTTTACATTAGCTGAGGGGAATACATATTTTAAAGAAATGGTGGCGTTTTGGCAAGGAGAGATCTTTTGTGCTGCAAAAAGAACCACTGAAATTATTCTTGTGAGAGCTCAAAGTTTGAATGACATAGTAATACAAAATATGTATTTCATAGGGAAAAGATTACCAACAGTTTTGTTATTTACATGAAAATGTGATCACAATCAGCTATGGTAATATCCTTCCTGGGGTATTCAAGCCTGTTTCTTCTACTTCTGTTATTGCTTCAGTTGTAATAGCCTTCCTTGGTTTAATTTCAAAGATGTAATTTTTGGGGGAGCACTGCTTCTTCAGGTGAATTTTTTCAAAATCTTCATCAGGCAGTGAAAGAGGTATTGGCCTGCAGTTCTGCATCCTACATGGGATACACTGGGGGATAATTGTCTGTTTGTAATAAGGTTGCTTTCTCTAATTACTGTACATTAATTGTTCCATATTTAATTACCTAATTGCATAAGACTTGAGTAATGTCTTTGCACATGCTATCAATTATGTCATAATAAATTAATTTACTTTTCAGGATTCACCGTAGCTGATTGTTGGGCTTCTGTTCCTGCTTGACTGTTCTGACTCTGAACAGGTTTATTCAGCTGTTGTCTGCTAAGCTCTACAGAAAAGAACAATGGGTTCTGATCTGCCTTTTATGGTTTATTGGAAACTGGTGGTCCGCACTACAGCTTTGGTCAGTGATTAACCAGAGTGAAAACAAACTACACAAGGCTAAGTTGATGTTGGAGGAGGAATGAGCCCACTTCATTAAGGCTTTAAGAGGAAACCTTTTCTTCTTCAATGCTTGTTCAAAACTTTTCAGGTCTCTATTTAATCACGTAATTCTCTCTAAGTAGCAAGAGAAGCTTGCTGCACAGCAAGAGGTCTTTTGCCACATGACAACTTAGAAAGATAAATTATATATAAATATCTTCATGGTTTTGTGCAGAGGAAACCAACTTTAGTTTTACCGTGTGAAACTAATTCACTTCTTTCTTTAAGGGGAAGAACTAGGTACTTTCTTGTGTCAAAATGTACAAGGAAAAGCCTTTAATGCCATTATCTCTTTTGGCATATATATGTAAGGTGAGCAATTCATATCTGGCTAGAGCTGACCAAGTCTTTAGAAGTGGAACAAATAGAGGCAGCAATAACCCCAACACTTTAAAAGGATAGTGGTGCAGATGTAGGCTGAGCTGACACCAGAGTGCTTATTATGATGAGGTATCTGATTCTGACTTCATAAGAAATCAAATCCTCTACTGCCACTTCAAGGCTTTTTAGTGGGATGAAACTGTAGACAGCCATAAGCCTGGGAAGTTCCGTATTACAAAAATCGTAGCAAGTCTGAGATGGATTGATTAGGCGCTATCAGTCTTCATTTCTACATGTACATGGTGCATATTCTCCTCAGCTGCCCAGGAGGTCCGTTCTGGCATTGTGCTGAGAAGTCAGAAAACATGAATTATGTTGCAGCGGACCACGTGCTTTTCTGTAAGTTATTTTTTTTAATATGGCAGTTCATTATAATTTGGGGAACATAAGACTGAAACGCAAAGCAGAGTGATGATAAATTAGCTAGTTTGCATGCCCAGGTCATCTAGCAATAGGCAAGCACTTTGCTATGGTGGCACCCCCTACGTTAGTGGCACTTAATAACTCAAATAGTCCACTATTACAAATTGTTGGTGAACGGTACAGAAGTACGAATGAATGGCGAGTTACTGTACAGACATATTTAAGAAGTCTTTGAACTGTGCTGTCTTTAGCAGGCACTTAACAGCTGATGATTAAGGCTCTGATTCTTCAAATACTTGGAAATGTGAGTAACTTTACAGATGCAAACAAAGTTCATAACTGAAACTCAAGGTCCCAATTCAATAAAACACTTGAGCAGGTGCTAATGAGCTTTGCTAAACTAAGGGCTGTGTTTTGCAGTATGTTATAAATGTTGAGCAGGTGGTTGGGTGTTTTTGCTGATGAAGGTTAAGATTTTGTTTTGTGATTTCCCTCTTCTATTTTGAGCAATTGCTTTTTGAAATGAAAATGGAGATCTATAAAAATAGTCTATAAATAAACCATAGATAAAAAATTAACACACATCCATATAATCACTAGAGTTTATGTGGTTTGCTTTTTGGCCTGGGATTTCAAACTGATCAGAGACTTATTTGTTAGGGTTTACTTTGTTAGGGTTTACTCTCCTTCCCCATTTTGCATATGATCATGGCATCCGTAGATCAAAGAAACTATTTTCTATGCTACCCTGTTAACGTGGTGCTTCCAAGTTTGGATGGAGGTCCCTACGAGCGGGGAGAGGGTAGGTCTATTGCTACACCCATTGAATCTCTGCTCTTTCTGTTGGGGCTGCCAGTTGTATAGTTTCCCACAGGCCACCTTACAGATGTGATATAGCAGCCACTTTCTGCCTCTGCTACCATGGGCTGGCTTTGAACAAGCCATCCAGAAGTGAAAAGCATCTTTATTCGATTGCTGATCCTCTGAGCAATCCAGTCTCCCCTTGTCAGATGTTTAAACCACCTAAAAATCTTGGAGGCTCAAATTTAGTACTGTGTTGCTTTTTGAAGGATGTAACTAGTTAAACCAGGTATAGGGCTTGGAGAAGCAAACCAGCTGAGCAAAACAGAAGAATGAACAAAAACTGCAGCTCCCACCTGAGCTGTTTGAAAGCTGGGATGAGCATTCCCATATCTGCTCCGAGGTGCCCCCCTCCATCTTGGCTGATGTTTTGTCAGATAGGTCTCAACAAGTCTGTTTACCGGGCTTCAAACCATGCATGCTCCAGGGCTTCCCCAAGGTAAGAGGTGCGTGTGCCCTGGAGGGCACTTCTGATGTGGGGAAAGTGCACACTCCCTGGCTGTGTCAGAATGGCTCTATTCGACGGTAAAGGCTTCTGTGAAGAAGCATTTTTGCAATTGTGCATTAGGGCTTTTTGCCCCTTTGTTCTGATGGGGTTTTTGTTTGTTTGTTTGTTCTTCCTGCCTAGATAAATCCAACAAGTATGTATCTTGTAAGAATTCCAGTCCAGTCTGCAGAACAGTTTTGGATCCAAACAAATATTACTTTTGTATGTTTATCCCAACTCAACCAACACTTAGAAGCTTTTGAGGTGCAGACATTACTAGTTTCTTGTGAATTTGGGAGGGAGTTTAAAAGCAGGCCTGGTTTTGTAATAGGAATAGTGGTTATCTAGAGCTTTTATCCAGTATCTATTTCTAGCTTTTGGGACTTTGAATGTGGAATAACAAACTAGCAAAGCCTCTTTTTAGATATCATCTGTTACATTTTCTTTCTTTTGGAAACAGTGTAGTTGGTGTCATCTCTTTGCCTGTCTATCTTTGCTTTATATTCCTATAGAGATAAGAGGTAGGGGTCCCAGCTGCTGTGTGTCTCATATTTATAATTTGATGTGTTTTGGTTGGTATCTGAACGGGTTTCTGACTGATGGTTGCACCTTTTGATTCCTATAAGGACAGGACCTCTTTGTGTCTCTGTATATAAACATACCCACTTGATGGTGGTTTGACTCAAAAGAGAACCATGTCCACCCCACTTTGGCCAAATGGCTAGATTGCCATCCCATGAGGTCATTTGACAGAAGATGAGTTTAGGGGGAGGGCAGTAACTGATGAACGATTATTCCAGAAGATATGAAAACTTGTGTTTTGTAGAAACCCGAAAAGAGAAGAAAACTGTAGAAACGTGGCGATCTTAGAGGCAGCAGGTTTTCTCATATGTAGCATTTTTCAGTAGTCTGAGAAAATCAAGGAAAAAATATGGGGAAAGTAAATGGGAATGGGAAGAAACATTCCAGAAAGAGCATGGACAAGCAGTGTTCTCAGATTTCCCAGTTCCTAAGCAGGATCAGCCTGGAGATGAAAAGCAACTGACTGAAGATGCACGTGGGTTAGACAGAAGTGGTTTTGGTGAGAAAGAGGGTGATAGAACTTGTTGGAGCAGAAAACATCTTGTTTTGGTGACTGGCTTGTGGTTTATAGAGCTCCGTTCCATAAGACATTGCCCTCAAGTAGTGGTTCTCGACCTTACCCATATTGAGATCTCCCTCCTCTTTAGCAACATGGGAAGGGCATGGTGCTCACAATTCTCTGACACCTTTTTGCAACCCCCAGTGAGGGTTGTGATTATGCCTTAAAGTATGATTGACCCACAAAGAGGGCAAGCTACAGAAAGACCCTGTAGTGTTGGCTTTCCAGTACAGCTTATCAATGTCAATGCACCAGAATAACGCTTAGTGTGACAGAGAAGGAAAATGACATTCCTCAAGCTTTGCAGCACTACAGGGCAACAGCACCAACCTTACTTTTACAATCTCTCTAGCACTGAGGATTAATAATATTGACTCTACTGTTACCAAACCAACACACGTGAACTGTCTTCAAGCAAGAACTCCGGGAAGGGAAAGGTCAGTTAGGCCACCTGAAGACTTTCTGAAGAAAGGCTAGAGGATGGGAGAAATATTTGCCCTTCATCTTCATCCACACTCTGTTGAAGAGGCTCCTGGCTTCTAGGCAGCAAATTCTTCACCATTGCTGTCTTGCATTTCTGATAGCTCATCAAAGGCACGCTCCCACTCTCAGATGAGCGGCCAAATAATCACATATCTTTATTTTAACAGCACAATATGCATGCTTTGAGCCTGAGGGAGGTGGAGTCCTTATTTCTAGCATAGCTTCTGGGCACAATGCAAGGGATGCCACCTGCAGGGGGTGTATGCATAATCACCTGATAAAAATAACTGCTTCTCTTTCAAAGTCCAAAGTGGATAAACAACTACATAGGAAGCCAGTAGCAATACCTACCTTTCTGGACCTCAGAGAGAGGCAAGGATTATGTCACAATATAACAAACAGAGCATTATGGATCTCGTTAACAAGATCTGAAAATCCAAACATGTAGGAGCCAGGCTTTATATGCAAATTGCATCTTCATTAACTAGAGGTGGCCCAGAACCAAAATAGCAAATCCACACATCCCCAGACTTTGTTCTATGGTCAGTATCAGGGGCTGTATCCTAAATGGTATGGCTTAAGCCATTTTTGTACCGGTAGCCTTTTCAATGGCAGGGTTATTTAAAACCTAGCTTACAAACTCTATTTACAGGGAAACTAGTCACGGGGGTATGTGCGGTAACTCCATGTCATCTTGACTAACAGCAGGAGGACACCAGTCCATTTATTATGTATAGTGTTTATATTGTTATAGGGATTCCTCTATGCCTAAGCCTCTAGGGTGCTAGTTGTATGCTTAGTGTGCTATGTCTTGGAGGCAAGAACTGTAGGTGCTCTAGCAGCTAGGCCTTGTAGGCATTAGCCCTGGTGGGTCCCATTACTACTCAGACACATGGCGAAGGGATAGATTATTTACTAAGGCTGGCAGGAAAGGGCAAGGTTGCAGGTACCCTAGGTACAGAGGTTTAAACAGGGTCAAGGTGAGCCATAGCAGTTCCTCTTTGGGTACCTGGGGCGGTCCAGTTGAGAGTCCTGGTCCTCATGCCTGGGGTGATCTTTCCTCCAGTGTCTGTTCAAGAAAATAAGCATTTACAGATTTCCAATTCAGGCTCGTTAGCATCTTTCATTGGGGCCTCTCTGCCCTGGTTCCCTGATTAGCTGTTGCTGCTCCTTTACAAGTCCCTCACAGATCTGCACGCATCTTTGATGTCTGGCCATCCCAGCCTTTTCCATATGCTGCTCTGTCCACAGTACCTGGGGCTTCGTTCCAGCTCCCTGCTTCCACCTGGCTCCTACCCCCAAACAGAGCCCAGCCATTTCCTAGTTCAGGACCTTTCTCTTCACTTGGCTGGAGAAGAGCACATAGACTGGGGAGGTGGCTGATGGAATTTGTAGTCCCGTTTGGCAAATCCATCACACTATGTCTGCAGTAAAGTTGCAATAACAAGCCATGTATTAAGTTCAGTTTTGGTAATTTTTCATTCCTAAGAGCTATAGAATTTACCCATATTGACAGCTGGTGCATCTTCAAAACTGATAGTCTTACTAGTATCACCCAGCCTTGGATAGAGTGGATTCCTTAGTGTTGACTAGATAGTATGGTATGCAAAATTGAGGGACACGTTCTCTTTACATGTGGCAGCTTTCCTTATTTATACTTTGACATCCTGGGAAGAAGCTTGCTTCTGTAATGTCGTCATGTAACATGATAACACCTGTAGAATCTGTGTGCATACAGGCGTGCTTGTTTTTCAACTGGGTCATCAGTAAAAGTGAATCTGTTTGTTCCCCTCTGTTTGCAGCCAAGGAAGAACAGAGCTTTCAGCCCACCCACCTGCTCTCATGTGGACAGTGTTTTGGAGTCTGAGACCTTTGTAAAACAACCAGACTGAGCAAGTTTAAGAGGTTGTGCCTACACAGAATGCCTATGTGTTTCTGACAAATAAAGTCAAACTTTTGGAAACTATAGTCATTTGCCTCTTCCCTAGAATCTAGAATAAATAACATTGTATTTGAAAGGTGTGTAAAGGCAGCTACCTTGATCATATTATGTAGTCAAGTATCTACTCAATCATTGGATGAATTATACCCCTCTGTTCTCTTTATTAATTATTTGAGGTCTGATCCTTCCCCTATTGAAGACAACAGCAAGACTCCCACTGCCTTCAGTGGGCATAGGATCTGTTTTAAAGTCCTCAAACAATATTTGGTCCAGTAGAGGGTTACCATTGCTCAAGAGCATATAAAAGTATGTGTCACAGTACATGTACAGAATGTACTAGTCCTACATTCTTGTATCCCGTGACTTTGTTTTGCTTTCTGTAAACTGTCTGAAAGAAATCAAATGACAAATCATTCCATTCCTTAAATATCTATACATGTGTAAGATCCATACAAAGCAAAAAGTAATTAGTCTGACTTATTAGTTGGCTCTAATAAGGTCGGAGATCCAGAGGGGTTGTATCTAGTAGAAGGCAAAGTATACAGTGTTTTACCAGCAGAGGAAATAATGTTTGACTATAAGCATGTCCTTCTAATTTCTGCTTACAGTCCAACTCCTCAGAAATCCTATTTTGCTGCTGCTGGCACTGTAGGGATTTTAATCTCCTTTTTCAGGAGGGAAAAAGTTTCTCTTCTCTGGTTATAATTTCATTCCTTACTATGGTGACTGCACTTGGACTCTTGTGGGACATGAGGGCTCATGCCTCCAGCTCCCACAATGCCCATCTGCATGGAAGATAGCTCTAATGTCTAAACTGAGCATGTGTGGAGAGTGCTGTGTGTATGTGCTTAGGTAAGAACTCACACTGAGAAGGCCACTGTAGACAGAAGTCCTTAAAGGCAAATGTGCAGTTTGACAGATCCTGTCCTCTGTCTAGCTCTGATATCATGATTAATCGTAATTAGCTTTCACTAGAGACATTTTGGTATGTGCATTAAGGAAGAGCAAGTGTTGAGTTTACTCTTAGCCTTGCCAAGGCCATGTATCATTGAGCAATTATTTCTCTCAGAAACATCTGTAACCCTGAAGAGCTCCCATGGCATGAAACTGAAGTCCAAAAGTCTGGGGCCAGAAGTGCCTTTTCTCTCATCTCCAGTTTAACAGCCAAGCTCTCAAGAGGTTACAGTGCTGTCACAGTGTTCTTGTACTGCCAGCATCTGAGGAGATGATGTTGGGTAAAGGCGCCACGCTCGAGTTAGGAAAATGAGTATATGCTGGTGATGCTGTTATTCTTTCCTCGCTAGGTTTTGACACCCACCCATCACCATGGTGTCCCAAGCACATGTTATGTGCCCACACAGAGGGTAATGTTTATTTAATCTCTTGAAAACTGGTCAATTTTGTAAACATTTCACTTTTGTCTGAAGATCTCCCTAATCTCTAACTTCTCTTCTGAAACCATCTGGATAGATTAAAGTGATCAGATGTCCCGAGTTTTATAGAGACAGTCCCGATTTTGGGGTTTTTTACCCCCACCTCCTGTCCCGATTTTTCACATTTGCTTTCTGGTCACCCTGGGATAGATCCTCCTCAAGGACGATGAATGGTGTTCTGTGTGGAAAAGCCAAACAAACCCATTGTTTGCTGTGTATCACACCTCTCCTGCATTTTCCTTACAAGACAGGTCTGTGGGGGTAAGAAAGTCAGTTGACCAGTACATGCCAGTTTCAGCACTATGTGGCTTTCTCTGGTGCGCAGAAAAAGAAATAGACTTTCGAGTCGCTTGTGCCAGTGCTGGGTGAACATGGTGCCAGGTATCTCTCCTTCCACATGAGCAGATTTCCCAGCACTCCTTATTCCGAGCCCAGCTCTGCAGAACTTTATGCTAAAACATAAGGTGGTATTTTGGTCAGACAGGCAGTCCCACTGGAGCCAATGGAATTGCTTGTCTCATATGAGTGAGAATGTTGCAAGTAGGGTGATGAGGTGTCCCGATATTCCGGGCGTTGTCTTATATAGGTGCCTATTACCCCTCACTCCTTGTCCTGATTGTTCACATTTGCTGTCTGGTCACCCTATTGCAGGTTGGTTCTGTCACTGTTTTACAAGGAGGTGAACTCTCTTTGCTGGAGTATGGGGTGCAGAATAGGGCTGTGACACAGCTTAAATAAAGGGGAGCAGCACTCATTTCCTGTATAATTCTTATAAATCCAACCAATGCAATCCTTCAGTAATGAAGCATGTGTTCCCCGCCATCTGGAGAATCTTCCTGGAGCTGATGTGCCTCGCTGTGTTTTTTTCGCAAGCTTGACCCTTATCAGCTTTAGGCTCTAGCAACTGGCATAAGTGGGCATGGTGCCACCCAACGTAGATGCATAGTGCAAACCCTGCCAGAAAGTTAAAACAGACATTAGGAACCCGGATCCTCTGTGATGAGAAGTGCAGGAGCAGAGAGCACTTAACAGGAGCGGGCCTCAAATTTCAGTATTGGGTTTGTCAGATTCCCATTGAAAATCTCAGCCGGTGCAGTGCCGCATGCCTATGATTAAGGGGACATTGCATCAAGACCCCTGCTCAGAGCTGGATTAACTTCAAAACCAAAAAAAAAAAAAAAAAAAAGCCCCTTCTATGGCCTTGTATGGAGAGATTCTGGCTCTGGTGAATCAGGATTAGTGCTCTACAAAGGGAGGAGAGGACTATTATAGTGAAATCTAGACCCTGAGCAGCTCTCCATAGGAGGCACCCACAGATCTCTGCAAAGGAGAGTGGGGGGAGGAGGGGCGGGGGCACATCTGTAGCCAGGCCAAGTTTGCAGAGGAAGCCAGATCACCATAGCCGTACCCCAGAGCAGGTGTAAAACTTCCATTGAATAGAGTGCATGGAAATGTGTTGTGGGTATATGAAAGTAATATTCAATTTATGCTTATTCATAATAAAATCAATAAATGCACTGGATTTCCCACTGGATCTATCAAGCTGATTAGCTTTTGCAGTCACCCCCAGCAGAAAGGAGCAGGGGTGGTATGAATGAGAGGAAATAGTGTAAATTCTCTCACCTATTTTTCCATTTGCATGAACATTTTTCTTCCCTTTTACAGTGTTTTTTGGTTACAAGTGTTTTTGATCTCTGTGAACTGTATCTATATAAGGATAGTCTGTTTGAAATTATATTTAATGGCTGCTTGTAGACATGCATTGATGAGCAAATACGACATGTAGTGTCACACACACATGTGCTAAGAATAATCTCTCTCTCTCTGCCCGTCACCCCCCAGCCGGGGCATAGGCCACCAACTGGTGTTGGTGTTTCAGTAGCAATAGGTTCCCTTATGGGGTGGAGTTGCTAGCCCCACGCCCAGCTAAGAATAATACATTTTAAAAATCCAAACCAAAAAATGCATGTAATGATACTGAAAAATCCCAGTGTTTTCTTTATCATGCCCATGTGTAATTTTAACATGAAGTATTATGTAGTAGTCTGTTCTGGCCCTTACTCTGTGTAAGCAAATCACATAAGCTCATCTGCACAGAAAATTCAGTGTTGAAGAAATTAAATCAGAAATGGTCAGCGTTTCTCTGTAGTGAATGTGTGGTGGGGAGGGTTTATGGGATGGATTTACCTGAATTTTCTGCAGTTAGTTTAATAAGCAAGAGAATTATTCTATTTAGAAGCAAAACAGTACGGCAAATGATCAAAGTCATTGGGCCTTATGGTGAATTTTTTAATCAGGTAAAACTCCCATTGACCCTTGAGGAATGAGGGGTAGGTTATGGTCTTGTGTTTCTAGCAGTTAAATCCTGTTGTCTAAGCACTCCTTTCTCCTAACAAGCTGCTCACTGAAATGTGCCGAGAGGAGCAAGGTAACTCAGAAAGTACTGCAAATGCTCTCTCCAGTGGTTAAAGAAACTCTGAAAGTCCCTTTTTGGGATAGAGGTAGAGTGGCTGTAATACTGGCTAACGCTTTCTAGGGGGTGCCCATTGAGCTAGCCCTCGGGATAGGAGCAAAAATATCCAGAAACACTGGCAATATCTCCTTGTGGGATGATTCCACCTACTTTCTGGACTGTGCTCACTCCACACTTGGTAGAGAGGTCTCAGGAAAATGGGATACCGTGTTGTGGTGTTTAAAAATTAACTAATCAGGCTTAACCCGCTTCAGTTTACAGTGGAAAAAATGGCAATTTTAAAAAAGGATGAAGACACTTTGTGAATGGGGACCTTGGAGGGTAAATACAGGACTGAAACCCAAGAATCTTAATTTTGCCTCAAATTTTGGCGATACTGTTTCTATAGAGACCAAAAGGAAGCTTTGGCTCCCCCACTCAGCTATTAAAGTTTAGTGCATTGAAAACTGTCTTCATGCTGTGATACCCTTTCAAGGAGTAGAATAGGGTCTGAGCTAATCCATGAAAGTTGTCATGCTATGAACTAGTAGTCAAGCTTTTTCCTTTCAATTGAGTCTAAAACTATACTGTACTTCACACTTGATTGGCCCTTCAGATGGCAGGACTCAATATCCCTGCTGGAAATAAGCTCGTCTTCACACAGTGATGTTGAACGTGGAAAGATCTTGTTTCTATGGCATAATTACTAGCTCTATGATATGCAAGTCATAAGGAAAAGATTTTTTAAAAATTTGTCTAACTATATAAATCAAACTTCTTAAAATGCATATTTAGCAAGATTTTCAGTTTGCATGTCTCAGTGACATTGGTGTACTGTCTGCCAAGAGACTACAGACCTAATCAAACATTCCTATCAACTTAAGAGCCTTTTTCCCCCCTCAATGTTACATGCATAAATATAGCAAGGGAAAACTATCATCTGAATACAAGCGTCTGCTTTATCCCATTGAGTGTACTGTAGCAAAGGTAATGAATGGGTCATTTTATTTACCATCAGGGTTATCAAGATAACTGTATAAAGCAAAAGTCTGTATCATGGCAATTTTTATAATGGAAAACTGCTTCCTTTGACCTTCAGGTTGCTAGTTTTGTTTGTTTCCACATGGGATACATCAGTGGCTGGTAACTGTGAGATATACCAACAGGTAGAGTAGCCAGCAACAGTCTAAATTAAGACATCACAAGCTAAGCACTAATGTATTTTTATTAATAATTTTTTACAATGGAAAGATGCCTTGATCTATGCAGACCGAAAGGGGGCACCAGGGTATTAAAAAAAGTTATGGTGCTTTTGGTAGTCAACAAATATCAAATTAAACATAGCTGATACTGTGTTTTGTTTTTTTCCCTTGTGTATATAGTGAATGAAAAAGATCTATTTTCCTCAAAAGTGAGGTGAATTTTCAGTGTTTCCAAACACAACCAAAACACATTCAAAGAATCAATGTATGTATTTGGGTGGGATTTTTAAAAATATTCTGCAAGTTTTTAAATGCAGAAATTTGGGTTTGATTTTTTAAATTTTTAATAAAATGTTGCAGTTTCTCGAAATCCTTTTCATAATAGTTTGTTTAATACATTTTCAAATCTTATCTGCATGAACTCTCTTTTCTTTATCATTCAAGATTTGACCCTGCCAACACTTTTAAATGTAAGTTTCCTTTTTGCTAGATTAACCACTTACTCAGTGTAACAGGATCTCTCTTTAGTGGGGTGTGTTTTGAAGCTGAATCAATCAGTATGGTACATTTCCTATGGCATAGTTAGCACAAAGTCTACATTCGAAAAGGCAGCATTTATTGCAAATAGAAGCTAATTTATAGATTATACAGACAACAGCAGCAGTCAGGGCAAGGCACAGACTTTAAAAGAAAATGTACATTTTGAATAGTATGACATGAAAAGTATTCATTCTTATGTTGTGGGAAGGTAAGCATTAAGTAGCATAGGGCACATTCTATATTGCATACATTTGCAATCATCAGACTATAGACAGATTTGTTTAGAAGTTGTCTTTGTGTGAATTAATATGACATAGGTATTGTGCAGATTAATTGTGTTTCTTGGTTGCTGGTTTTTTTGCTTCCTAAATTATACAGGATTTTATTATGCATAACATACAAATCTGAAATTTGAAAAAAAAAACCAAAAACCAAATGTGTCTACATGTTAAACATGAATCAGACTGTTAAACCTAGTTTGCCTATACCAATCATTGCTTTTTTATTTGTATTTTTGTAGCTATGTGAGTTCAAACATCCTTTCATAAAATTGTTAATTTCAGTTATTTTTAACACCAAATTTGAACGGTTTGTTTCATTTATTTTTTTACACCTATTTTATTGGATTTTAAATTAGAATTTAAAAGATGAACATGAAGGTTTCTCAAGCATTTAACATAATGTTTTATAGTTTAATTTGTATCTGGACCCAAGCTTTATTTTTAGTTTTGTTCTGAAATCCTTATTTATTGGACCACATACTACATAATGTCAGGCATATGACTAGCTGTTGTTACAGTAATAATTATGATGCATGTAGCTAATTAGTTTGTGTAATCTGGAGAATTAGATTATTTTTTTTAATTGTTTATATTTATTTTAAATGTATGGATTTCAACAACAATATTAAATTCCATTTATCAAAATGCATTTGTTCATATAAATACAATACTTGTAGTTTTATTTTTAAATGTAACCAATTTATATTTAAAAGGATAAATATCACATAGATATCTTCTGATTTACTTGAAATACAGATATAGTGGCATTATGGAATCCACCCCATTTATTGTCAATGCTTATGAAAATTGGAGTACACTCAAATCTAATTGTGATTTAAGGAATGGCATTTGGATCATGTCAGTTATTTCACAAGAAATGTAAACTAATGTCATTTTGTTAGATAACACTTCAAAAGAATGTACATTCATACATAAATATAAATGAATGACTGTTGAATGACATAAAAGCTATTTTGAATAATATAGTTGAAAAAACTGCAAATATTCTGGTCCGAGAAAAATATATAGTTAGTGCAGTTTTTTCAGAATTAATTTATTCCATGTTCAATGTCTTGCAGTCTTTATATTTCCACAACATGCAGTTCAGCTGTATATTCTGTGAAAAATAATCACTGAAAAGTGTTACAATCAACTTGTCCTATTAATATGATTTCTTAAAAAAAAGTCTTGTAATATGCTCACTCTTTCTGCACTTCACAGTAAATCTTATCCTGTGCTCTATGGTCCTGTAGATTTATTTTTTGTTTTGTTTACAAAGGGTAACAATGTTCATCAAATTAATTGCTGGACATTTAAAAATAGAGAGGTCTGGAAACCCACCTGACTCTGGTTCCTAGAACATAAATCTCCTCAATCAGGGTATACAAAAAGCTAGTTTCTCACATTAAACTGTAATTCTATAATTAGTGACATTTTGCCTTGGCATAAAAGCATATTTGTGCAATATTAAAAGATATATTTGGCTATTTTTATTTGCAACACAAGAGCAGGGAAATAAAAGAAAGAAAGAAAATTCTTCAGTGTTGTAAATATATCATGCATCACTTAAATACAAAACCAGATTTAGCTTCTTAATTTCATGACGCAACAGGACAAATTCTGCTCTCTGTTGCATTTGTGAAATCCATATTGAAATTAATTAGGGCTTCATAGGTATTATTCAAGACAAAATTTAAAGTCAATTAGTTTCCCTTACTTTATATTTTTTCTATATAGCCAACTTATTAATGTTTGAAAATTGGTTGCTTCACATGCTCAGTGACTTAGCTTGCTTTCTTAACCCACATATGTGTATTGTATAAGCATAAGTAAAGACTCTGTATCATGTAATACCGCCACACTGGACTCTCTACTTCATAAGTATAGAGCCACTATAACCAGAATTTCCATTTGCTTGTTGCAAATGGAGAAAAAAAACATGCTCTTTCTACTTCATTGTAATTGCAGTTTCCCTTGATCTAACTTGGCTGTAATTGGATGTTAGGGAGTGAAGTTCTTGCTGATTTCGATATTTTATACTATATAAATGAGTATGTGAGTCCACCCTAGGCCATTTTAAAAAAAACCCAACAAGCTAAAAGCAAACAATTTCAAACTCTTGTTAAAAACTAAAGCCTCAAGTTGCTCTAAGCCTGTTATGGTATCATATGAATCTGTGAATAGTAAGTGAACACTTTAAAACTTGGGAAGTATATCTTTTCAGTGTTATTACAGGTTATATTTTCATGCCTCCATAATACTGATTTTGTCTCTCTTTATTGCTAGCATAAAAAAAGGAAACTGAATCTCCAAAACAATTCTGTTTCTCTTCTTCAACCCACAAAACCCAAGACTTTTGAAGTTAAGGCAGAAACTCAAAAAAGTTACTGATCTTGCAAATCACACAAGGTGTAGTGCTATAGCACATTCCTTAACTTAAGTTAAAGATGGATTTCTTTGCCTTTTCCTGTTTAAATCAGATGCCTGATACCATTTCAATATAACTTTTCATGTATAACAGTTGATTTGTAATAATCTTATTACATATAGCACCTGAAGATAAGGATTATGATGTGATAAAATCAGTACTTTTAATTAAGTGTAGCGTTTTGGATTCCTCATTACCTACTTTTAGTGGAAACCTTTTATATATCACCAGCATCCATTTACAGAAGTAAAGGGCCTCAAATTTAAGCCATGAATTAAAACAAAAATTAATAGGTTATTCTGAAGCAGACAAATTAAACACACTACAGTGGAACAGGTTTAATGCTGCTTTGCATAATTAGATAATTAAATGTGCATAGATATAGTTTTGCTATATTACTTAACACTGATTAACTTAATGTTGATACAGAATAAGTGATAAAAATGGATAATTGCCAGGTGATTAGGACGCAAGACCTAACTGTAGGACCAAAACAGCTTTAAAGATATTTTGTCGAATGGACTCATAAGGGGAAAGAAATGACATTCTATCCCATTTCTTGCTCTGGAACCACCTAAATTAAATGCAGAGACTCTCTCACATTGCACACTGTTTTCGCTCATTTGACATTTAATACTTGTTATCAGAACTGCTCATCTTAGATGAGATACAGAAGGAAAACACCCAATTTGAGTGCGATAGAAATTTAGCTAATCCAATATAAGTTCTTAAGGCATGAGTCAGAAAAAACCATGCTCAGTTTATACACTATAAAATGCAGAGAGAACCCTAACCATTTTACTTATGCGGATGCAAGTAATATTAAAATGAGTGGCATTTGGACCAGAACCGGGGCCTTTAATGTTTTGTACATTTTGTAAAGGCTCTTCTTTCAGTAACTTGCCTTTCATAATAAACCCAGATAGAGAATGGATTTTTCTCTATAACAATTATAATTCATTTAGAATAAAAGCTATATTTGAAAAGTTTATTGAAAACAACTTAATTCTACTGTTTTTTATTCTTTTCACCATGGCTGAAATGCTAGTGCATTCAATAAATGTCATGTTATTGTATGTTTGAAGTTTGCAACTAAAACCTTTTATTTTTAATCTCTAATTAAATCCAGTAGGAAGTATTTCCTGAATGGCCGAGACCTTTCACACTCTGTTACCTAATTCTTTGCAGGTGATTTTTTTTTTTTTTGTCCTGTGAAATGCTAGCCATAGCAAAAACTGTTAAACTCCATAACATGCAAATGTTATCTGACAACTAGTAGACACAGAAATTCAGTGCTAAATAAAGAAATTTGTCAGCTAGAATATGTGCAGAAACAATATTAATTGTAGATTTTTATTCCCTGAAATCATTTTGAGGTGTTAAATAACTAATAATTTTCTAGTAATGTGTAAAAATATTCTAATAGTTATATAAATATTTTATATAAAGTTATTTTGTCCTTTTATTTCACAGTTCATAAAACATTCATCAAAAGATATTGACAACACTCAATAAATACTGAAATATCAGAGATTGCTACTATATTTACATTTACTAACCATGTTATATTTGTATCCTCTTCTTAATTGTCTAATAGAAGGCTTTTTCTTTCTTTAAAGACTGCTAACTCTTAGGAAATGCTGGAGATTAAGACAAAGTAATATTGCACAAAAGGGAAAGAGGAGGATTGTACGTCCCCCTCCCACATTCAAATAAGTCACACACCAGGCTAAAGTTCCAAATATCTTTTTTTTTTTTTTAAGTGCACACACTGAAGTCCAGACGAAAGGGCAGCAAATCATGTAAACTACAACACACTAACAATGGAAAACACCCAACTCACAAGAATGCCTTTTCTCTCCCAAAGAAGAATCGGCCCTTCACCTCAAAATGCTTTGCTATAAAAAAGGACTTTCCCAGGCGAAATAACATACTTACATTGGGACGAGCCTTTTCTAGTGTGGCTGTTTTTGTAGTTAATTTTAAAAGTGGCCCTTCTTTTTTCTCCGTGCAGAATAAAGCACTGTAAAGAAATACAAATGACACTGCAATGACTTGGGTTTTCTTGCTCACCTCTTACGTGAAGAATTCAGTTGATACATGAGGTCTATATCTCTGTGCTGGTGTCTACAATTGAAATCAGTTTCAATTTTATTCAGAGCTGTATAGTGAGATACTTTCCGTAGGGTTTAATAATGCTAGCTGAAACACAAATAACTCAGTGAGCTAATTAAAACCATATTTCTTTCAATACAATAAATGTAAACAAATAAAATCAATTAGTATTACACAGCTATTTTTAATGCTAATGAAATATCATTTTGCGATCAACAAAGGGTGAGAATTTTAAATAATTGATTTATCATCTAACAATACTTTTAAGAAGTGATAGATTATAAAAAGGAGAAATCATCGTATTTTGGATAGAGAACCCTATTTTTATTTTAAGGTTGATATCTAAATGAATGAAGTGACTTTTTTGTTCAATTTAGTGATGGTATTTTTCCTCTCTCCCCCCTCATATATTCATACAGCTTACACAAATACACTTCAGTGTATGCATTGCTAAACCTTTGACGTTTTTAGCTATCTATCTGATTCGTACAGCTTATGATCCCTCAGCCAACTTCTGTTTGTCATTTTAGTTATGCAAAGCCCATTCATGAGGTTTGCCACTATATTGTTTGCTATTAATGCCCTGGTCCTGCAAAGATGTAACACATGAGATCTGCTGATGAAAGGTGTGATATAAAAACTAGGTGTTATTATGGTGAGTAATCTCAGGCATTGCAGTGGGGCTATTTGCAGTGAAGAGTGTGTGTAAATCTTTGCAGGATCGGGGCCCTAAATGAGGTAAAGTGAGCTACACAATGCATGTATAGCCAAAGTGTCAGTGGAGAGGTTCATATGTTCTTAAACTCAGGGTCAACCCTAGGTATCTCCAAAGAGTGCTGTCACATGAGGTGCTGCTTTTTCAACCCCCAGATCCAGTGGCCCATTGTCACTTCCACGCACACCTTGAAAGAAGAACCTCAAGGGACCACTCTGCTTGCTTTTGTTTAGCCCTTCCTCTCCTTGTGGCTCCCAGAGCTCTCCCCTGTTAAAACCCTTCTGTAACCCTTCTGACATTTTAAGTGTCTCCTGACCAAGATACATGCCAACCTCTGTGTCCCTCTATACTCTATACCACCGGTTGTCCTAAGCATTTGTGGGAAGTTTGCCAGATGGGCAGCATGTCTTATTTCACTCAGGACTCTCTCTTTGCACACGTTTACTACACAATTATATGAATCATTATAACTTTATCCCCTTGTATTACTTAATTTCAGTGCAGTTAAGATCAGTAAACTTACACTCAATATCGGAAATAAACAAGCATTCCTCAGAGCTTGGAGTGATACAGACTAATGCTTCAGGGCCATATGCTTCCATTGATCTGTATTCAGAAGCAAAAGCGGAATATGGCTGTTAGCCTGGGACGGAGTTTAAATTATGCTTGCATGCTTGCTTTCTCGCGCTGCTTTTTGTCAGTTAGGAGGAGAATGTTTCCTTTTAAATTGTATCTATAGGATCATAGGCTCCACTCCTGCATAAAACCATATGGAAGGTGACACTTACCAGAAAAGAGGTAGGATTTCAGTGTCACCTCAGTTGTGTTCTCCAGGACAACATGGACCTGGCAGCTGTGAGCAAGGATGAGAGGAGCTGGTTAGCAGAACACATGCCCAGCCCTAGGCGCCACAGATACAGGAAGGCCAAATCCCACAACAGTCAAGCCTTATCTGCAAGGCCAGACTGCCATCCAGGCAATATCTTTACAATGACCTACAGTTTTGAGTATTGCAAGTTTGGGGTCCTTTTTTCCATAGAGCTGCTTGTGTCCTATGCAAGAATCCAAGCACTCATTTTTAATTAAGTTTCTAGCCCTTATGGCTGAAAATAAAAACTTAAGATTAACCGAATGAAAACCAATTCAGTGAGCCTGCAGACAGCCTGGAACACTAACTGAGCTTCCCTGTTTATCTCAGTGAGTTAATCCTGAAACCTAATGATGGTAAACTAAATATCAACATTAACTATCTCAATGCTAATTATTTTAGCAGAAGCACCCAGCTAATATGTTTATCCCATCATCCCAGACTGCCAAAAAACAGAATTGACCCTGCCTACCCTGTCCAACATCCAGCTTTGTCCTGATAACTTCAACACCAAAGTTATAACTTTCCAGTACAGAAACTGGGACTATCACGAACAAAACAACAACAAACTAAAATGCAGGGACAGCTTAACATTGAAATGTAATATAAAAATAAATAACACGAAGAGCTGCTATAATGATTATTTTCACACTTAGCCCATTAAAAAAACCCAGCTGACCAAAGTTAAAAAAATGAAGCTGCCACAGCATATCCTGTCTGCAGCACCAGACCACTGCAGAATTGCTGTAGAATATGTGGAGGCCTTGTTCTATCACCTTACTGCAGAACTAACTCTCCAGTTGAAATGCACTGGTGTTTTTATCATAGCAATGTGATGGTAAAGTCACCAGAAAATTAAAAACATAAAACAATTTCCCCTGCTCTTCTTCCTGCGCCTTTCCCTTTCTTCATTTTTTAAACCAGTCTACAAAATATGTTGTATGCAGGACTAGCCTCCACATCTCAAAAAGGATATCTCAAAACTAATAGGGAATACAGAGAATGGCAACACAAATGATTAGGAGAATGGAGAATCTCTAATATATGGGGAGTTTGAAAAGATTGGGATTGTTTTCCTTAAAAAGGAGACCGAGGTAACATGATAAAAGTATATACAATAATGAATGGGATAGAGCAGTGGTTCTTCACTAGGGATACCCCTGGGAGTACACACAGGTCTTCTGGGGGTACATCACATCATTTGCCTAGTTTTATGACAGGCTACACAGAAAGCACTACCAAACTCCGTACAAATTTCATACAAACAATGACTTGTTTATCCTGTTTTATATACTATACACTGAAATGAAAGTACAATTGATTTATATTATATTAGATTTATATCCCAGTGGATTGATTGATTCCGGAGATTCCAAACACATTGCTAGCGTCTCACAGTGGCTTCCCTCCTCCTCAGTGAATTTCTCCTCAGCTTCAGCATTAGCACGGGAAGGCTTGTTTTGCATTTGGGAGGGAAGAAGGAAGCCTCAAGTTCAGTCTCGCCCACCGTGGCAGGACACAGGGCCCAGACAGGTCTTTCTCCCTCTGTGCAGTGCGTGTAGGGTGGCTGCCAGTGCTCTCTCATCTGACTCTTCTGCTTCCCAAAGAGGTGGGACCAGCGCTGGTCTATCAGAGACCAGTCTGCCCACATATTCCTGGTTGTCCAGCAGCCTTTTCCAGGCTAGCTTGCAATGCTGTCCCCTGCCTAGCACATGTACCTAGGGAATTCCATAGGAAAGTGAGCACAGATTAAATTCCACCCCGCCCCCTGCCTGGAACAGGGCCCCTATGAGGATTTGTGCATCCCTCAGAGCACTTGCAGGGACTATCTCTGGTGCAATATACACCTATATGTGACTGGGATATGCTGTGTAGAGCCCATGCCCTCATCTCCTGCAGGGGACATGGGCTCTACATATGCTCCTTTCTGTGCAGAGCTTGGCTTGCATGCAGTTGTTGCAGAAGTGCTAGTGACAGTCGCATGGTGATATGGGATACTACGATGCAGCTGGTATTCCCCATATTGTAGCCATTGGCTATACAGCCACATCTTTCTGCTTTGTATCTGAGGGCTGAACTGGGCCCAAGGTAAATGCCAGAAGCCAAATCTAGCAGTCTTTAGCAGGGCAAAGCTCCTTTAGCCTGAGTTATGAGTGCAGGACTTGATGCCAGGAGCTTACAACTGGAATCACTTGGACCCTGAAACAGGAGGATCGCAACACAGGAAATTACAGACGGAAGCATTCTGTGCTTTGAAGAGAGAAGGTCTGGCTATGGCTAGGGTAGTTTATTATTTTCCCTAAGCCTTCTCCCCACCCCCCTCAATCCCCTGGCTCAGGTTGTGGAAAGATAGCTACTGTAGGCAATGTGCTGTCTGTCTGTGGGAATGCACTGTTTGAAGGGAGCACCGAGCATCAGAGCAAAGGGCAGGAGCATTCACATGGGAGCCACTTCCTGAAAAATCCATCCCCAATAAAATTCATGAGTTTAAGGGTGGAGGACAGAGCCCCCCATTGTACCACATGGGCGAGGGAGGTATCCCCACCCCCCAACAGAAGAAAGCATGGAAAGTTGCTATCAAAACTCATGGAATTGTCATTGCCCCTTCTGTGTCCTTCTCCCCCATAGAGGAAAAGAAGTGGGAGGCTCTTTTCCTGCAGCATACAGATATAGTTCCCCTGACTCCTCCCACATTTCTAAATGCCACACACCCCTCCTTAGAGTTTGCAGATGTTTTGAAGATCTTCTGCATAGGATGGTTTTGGGTTGTCAGTTCCTATGGTGGCACACCCTGCAGGAGGGTTTAACTTGTGTGTGCAGCTTAAAAGCCATCTCTATAATAAATTGCTATACTTCTCAGTGCACTAGCATGGAAACTTAGGGCCCCTGATCAGTGTTTTGCCCATATGTAATACTGTTAACAAATAGGGGCCTCTACCTTAAACTTGTTTGTAGCTATGCTGTGTTTCATTCTGGCTTCCTTATCATTTCCTTCATGGCTATAAACCAAATCAACACAGAGCCTGTTCACTAGGGAATAAGCGATCAAGGTCCAAACATCTTGACTGATGAATGTATGATCAAAAAATACAATATGCTGGGGGTATATTTTGTTATCTATTCTGGCACAAAGTAGAAGTAGCTCAGCAAGACTGAACCTCACTAATTTACACTTTGCTAATCTGTATACTCCATAAATTACATGCACGAAGCAATAACTTCTCCCCATTTATTAACATGGACTAATAACAGAACAGTAGTGAGGCCTCTTATTACTAAGACTTTGGTACTTTAGCAAAGTATAGGACAGCTCACTTACTGTTATACAGTACACTGGGAAGAATTATCAATGATTAAAACCAAGCGACACTTGTCAAAATAAAGTTTGTTTTGAGAGGCAACATCCGCTCCCTCTTATTGTGTGTCTTTGCCTTGATAATTTGCAACAATCTGTAATTTGCAATGGAATTTCAAGGCATTAGTGCTACTTAGTGAGGTTCTGCTCTATAGCATGGATGTCATCAGTGTGTATCACATGAGATTTTGGAAGCAATTTCCATTCTGTTGTGTTCAGTTATACACTATCGATATTACATCTGTCACAGATGTAATAAAACTTCATATACAGAGAAGCGTAATCCACTCCTTTGTGTACAGACCAAGATTCCCACATGGATTGTCACAAATCCATATAGTGTCTCAACACCTGAATTTTGCATTTGAATCTCTAAGTTAGCTGAACAATGTTTAAAATCACATGGCGTTCCCTATGTGCCTAATTCCCTTGACTATGTTTCCAAGGTGGCACAGAAGTGGAATTTATTTAATCAGGGGTGTGGAATCAGTTATGCTCCTGAAATTTGTTCCAGATCTTCCCAGTTCAGATGATAATATGCAAATAAATGGTTCACAGTGCTGAAGTGTCTACTCTCCTTCGAATAACCCCCCTGTCGGAGGATTTATATTACAGTGAGAGAAGATAATGTGCATCTGGCCAAACACCTAAGACTAGTTTGTCCCATTCTGCACAAGAATGCATAATGCTCTGATATATTGTTGCCTCTGGAGGAAGGAGTTAGCCGGTGCACGTAGGAAATAAGCAAATGCTTGGTGTGGAAGATGTGTAGCCACAGCATAGCGCTGAAAGTGCATGGCAAGAGATGCTCCACTGGCTTGCTGTCATGGTTCCCCTTCCACGCCTAATGAGCAGCAAAGAAGATGGCTGCAGGGACTCTTTTAGCATGTGAGCCTCTCAGATCTTCTCCAGACAGCTGAACATTCTGTTGTGAGGAATCAAGGGTAAGCAAACTCTATGTTTACATGCTCCTTACATGCAAAATTATACTAAATACAGTGGTGAAACACAGTCATTTCTGTTTTCACAAACAAAGATCTCCCAAGGTATGGAAAGTGCAAGTTTTATCGCTGACCTCACTAGCACCAGGCTAGGGCCCTAACTGGAGAATCTAGTAAAAATCTCCACTTGATTTACCTGAACAAAATAGATTATTGTGAGCTCGTCCGTGCTAGTTTATATAACTATCCTAAAGCACCGTTGTATATATAATACATTATTATGTACTAAGTGTCATGTGGTAAACATGGAGCTAGTATTTTTGCTATCTATGTAGTTACTTGGCGTGACTGATTTTACATTTGTGACATAGTGCCGCCTTGTGGATACTGCCGGTGTGTAACAGGAAGTGGAGAGACCAGAGGAAGTACGTTAGCGAGAAACATGGGGACAGACATAGTTTGGATGAGAAACTAAATCTAAACATCTAAAACAATCTAAACAACGTATAAACATTGTGTGAGAAACTAAATCTAGCTTCATCCATTATTGTTTATTTGTATTATTTTAGTGCCTGGAGAGCCCAGACCCATTGTGCTAGGTGCTATACAAACATGTAGCAAAGAGCACTCACATATGAGGTAGAAGGTGAGAAAAATCTGAGGGATACCACAAGCAAACAGGAGGAATACAAGGAAACAAAGAAACTAGCCAGATGAGCATGAAAAGCAGTGGTTTCAGCAACCTGTTGCTTGGCCATAGTCAAATTATTATTTTGATGTAATCATTTAATGCAATTCACTGAAGCCGGAGAGTCTCAGCTTCCTCAAACACTGCATCATTTATGATCTATTTTAAAGTTGTTGTTATTCAGTGTTGCCAGGGGGCAATGTGTAAATAAAATTTATTTCAAATCCCTAGCAGCAGTGATATTATTATGTAAGTCAATCTAAGTAAAGATGAATATGTGTCTTAATTATTCAGAAATTACAGTGTCACTGATCATGTTTGAAATGCTGGGAGTTCTGATAGTTTTGGAATTTTTAGCCCCCAAAATAGCTGAGATAACTAGGTAAGGGAAGATAAGTTGCAGAATACTATATATTTTTAGGAGTGTGACTATCCAGAGATTATGAGAGGCAAAAAGGCCAAACGGGTATGGTCAAAAATGCTCCTAAATTATACAAAAGACAACTGCATGGTCCAGAAAGTAAAAATCCCCAAGTAGAGGAAAAGTCACATTGAGGACTAAAGAAATCTAGTGAGTAAGGTGCAATGAAAGGAAGGATTAATATCCACCGCTGTAGAAAAAACCTGGGGATCTGAAAAGACAATATAATCAAAGAACAACACACTATCATTCCTCTGTGGAAAAAACAAACAAGAAATGGAAACCTGCTTCTGTGTCTTTCCAAAGTGCTGCTCAAAATACAAGTACAGAGGGGAAGGCATTTAGCCACATTAGCTAGTCAGGTAGGATTGCAAAAAGATGTAGGAGCAGGAGAAAACAGGAGAAGTTAATACTGGCCTAATAGGCCAGGGAAATAAGAAGAGATGTTAGCAATGGTTCAAGAGAGAAGGGGAAGAAGAGAAATTCTGGAATTTACCATGTACACTAGTTCAATTTATATCCCAGGTAAAATTGTGGAAAAACTTGCACGGGGAAACAAACTTCTTGATGAGCAAAAATGGTTCTACTGTATATTCAGTATCAGATTTTGATTCATGGTCTGGGCCCTCACCATCAAAACCTTAGTGTGAGGGGGTCTGCTTGCACTACCCCTAGGATAGTGCCTTCGCTGGGTTTGGTGTAACTGAGAGTACCAGAACTAAACTTGCTGCCCTTTGGAGGCAATGCAGTCTCAGTGGCGGGTGTCTCGCTGTAGGGCTCTGCACAGAAGATTATGGTGAACTCCATTAGGGCATCTTTTGGGCCTAATTCTTTTCTACCTTAAACTGGTATACATATGGAGTAAGGCCAATGAAGTCAGTGGAGTTTCTACTGATGTAAAACCCCAGAAAAGGGAGAAGAGAATCACACCCTCTGTTTGCAACAGCCTTTCCCCAGAAGAGGTGGCCACACACCCTAAATGTATCAATCTACAGCCAATCTTCTGCCTAGAATCTACTGTGACTTGCAAAACATTAGTGCATAGATGGGAAGGAAGCAGCAGGCAGCATGTATTTATGGAGAAGAAATTTTGCCAGAGGAATCTGATTGCTTTTTTTTTTTTTGATGGAAGAAAAAAATTAGTGGATGAGGGCAATACAGCAGATGTAATATATTTAGATTATCTTAATTGAAAAAATTAATTGAAATTGTCTTCGCTAAGTACGCTGAAGATTGAAAACTGACTAAATGGCTCTAAACAAAGGACAAAGATAAACAGCATTGTATCAAGTTGAGGAGATGTCCCCCAGGGAACAGTGATAGGAATGGCCTTGCCTATTAATGGTCTGGAAGAGAGAGAAAACAGCCCACTAATGAAATTTGCAAATGATCCTAAACTAGGACACCCTTGAACATAATTCAGGACAGATAAATAATAGAAAGTGACCAAGAGTGATTTGAAATGTGTGCAGGAAAACGATAGCAATTCAACGTAGAAAATTCAAGCTAGTACATCAAGGGAAAACAGTCCATACCAGACAGTACTCCACAGGAGGCAGCCACTTGGGACGCAGTAATGCTGATGGAGACCCACGTGGTAGGGGACAACAGAGTAGACCTGAGCATGTAACATGATATTCACTATGGGTGCAATAAACCAGTGTTTTCCTGAGCTGCATATCCTAGTGGAAATGCCAGCAGCCTCCATTAGAATCCTCCATCTGCTCTGTGTTGGCTTTTGCCGGAGAACCAGGAACACCGGAAACCATAAGGTCAACAGACCCATTTTTCTGTTCCAAAACCTAGAAACCAATGGGAACCAAATGAAATTTTTCAACAGTAATTTTTAAGCCATGTTAGCTCGAGTCAAACACAAAAGTAAGGATTCCTCTATGATTTTTTTTTCTCTTCCAAATGTAGAAATATAGCATAATATTCCTAATTTTATTTAAAAGAATTCATAGGAATAAATTGGAATCATTTAGCAGACACTTGTTTTGTACAGTTTAGCTGTACTCATTTTGAGGGTCTAGCATAAGACTTTTGGAAACTTTAAATATCATACAGGGTTGCATTTGATGATACGTGCGTTGATTCTCCGGCTTAGCACAGTTTTATTTATCCTGTGCATATTTTTAGTTAGAAATTTAAAACAAAAAATCATGTCCAACACGTCGATCTCCCTTTCCTTTATCGTAACATTTATTTCAGTTAAAGCTGTTTTGAAGTGATAGACACCTTTATAGGTGGAGGTTTCCTACAACATATAAACCAGTTTATCAAAGACCGGATTTGCTGCTGTTGTTTTTCTATTAGGGAGGAATTACACTAAGCCTCTAGCAGACATTTTGTGTTACCATGGCAGCCCATATTTCCTACAGGGTTGTGACCTCTAATGACTACAGTGGAAAGCTAGAAAAAAAGGGGACTCTTTGAAGATTAGTAAATAAATGCATACTTATGCAAACTATCCAAGAGATGGCCAAACTATAGAGCTGGAAAACAAGATTCTTAATGTTGAGTAAATGATTATATGTAAATACCTGTGTGTAAAAAAAAAAAAAAAAAAGTACCTTTGATTTCATTGTGGATTTTCTAAAGCATTTTTAGTTTTCTTCATGAAAATGGCATGTTGAATGCATTTTATGATTAGGACATGTAAGGAAACAGAAATAAGGAATTTAGAATTTCAGTACAGATGCTTTCTTACCAGCTACATCATTTTCTTTTTGTACTGGCTTTTCAAATATTATTGCTGTTTTGATTGAATTTTCAGTGTGCCTTTAGTTCATCACTGCTACATAAAATAAGACAGCAGAATGTACTGAACTTTTAAACAGACATCTCAGTAGGGGCTATCTTTATTATTTTAAAATAGCACAGTAAAAAAAATCCTCTTTTAAAAAGAACAGATTGACTTCTTGTATGAGGAGTTTGGTAAAAAAAAAAATGTGTCTGAAGAATAGCACTTATTTTAGACCATTTAATTAAAAAGGTGTTTTATAGGATTTGTTTATGAATTCTAAATATTTTTGTATTATATGTTCTATATTATATTATCTTACATGGTATATCATTTCAGTAGAATTGCTGATATTCCTTGTATATTAAGTTAATAACCCTTTTCATGTAAACACCACTGTTCCATTGTAAAATAATTTCAGGGAAACTACCTGGAAATTAACAAAATGTATTGCCCCATGTCCCCTTTATTTACTTTTTTTTCTGTAATTCACCAGACATTTTTTGCTTTCAGAGAGTAACTTTTTTAACTTTGCAGCACAGCTGCATTGTATAAAACTCCCAGAGAGACGCCATCGGCTGAAAAAGGGAACAATCAAATAGATTTTTTACAAAATAATAATAATACTGTGAGTGAATTGTCTGATCCGAAGCCCTTACTCTCACTTCAGGAGTTTAGGATCAGGACAAATGTCACTAATTCCTACAAAGCAAAATTGAGTGTTTTACTCTTTTCAAACCCTCATTAAAGAAGGTAACTGTGGAATTCTACAAAACCGGGCTCCAAGCACATGACTTCCCTTAGGTTCTAGGGCCACGATGGTTTGTGCCACGACTGTAATGGTAAATTTATAAGGGTACCTGTAGATCAGAAATTGTATCAAGCTATCCTTATGTCCAACTCCATCCGACTGAACCCCGGCCTGTTTAGGGCTCTGGTTAGCAGAAAAAAATCTGTCCCTAGCTGGTGAGCCTTCGGAAGACTGTCTCTTTCCAGCAGAATGCTGGTGGGCTGTAGGAACCAATTTTGCTGCTGCTCCAAGTGAAGTCACTGATGTCAATGGGAACAGGATGGGTCCTCTGATTTCCTTCTACGGAGAAGCAGGTGGTGGCTACATATTAATGAGCCCCTCCTTTTCTTTACCTTCAGCTCCTACCAGTCTGGCTTAGGAGGGTCATTAACTGGTCTCCTCCCAGAGCAGAACTCTGAGTGTGGTGTAAGTTGGTTCATCTCTAAGGCATGCTACTGTCCTCTAATGCTGTGAACCAAATACAGCTGCATTTCACTGATGAGGAACGCGGAGTGCATGTTTGGGTATTGGGTGTATATAACTGATATATAGTTTTCTTGTCAACTACCGGGAGTGAGCTGCTCCCAATCAAGGGGAGTTTTGCTGTTTGATTCAGTGGGATCACATATGAGTTCATCAAGCTGTTTGGGACGTTTCAGAGTGGACAGAAGGTGCTGTATTAAGGTCAGTTTGCTGTTGTGACTTAGGCCCCACGTCTCTCCTTGGCATTTCATGTTGGCTAGCTTAGGTGGCTCCCTGCTCAGTGTGCTGACTTTTGGAATCCCTTTTTCAGACACCTATCTCTCTCCCCAGGCATTGTATAGGAAGCTTGGGTGCCTAATTCCACTAGGTGAAAGGGTGCCTAAGTTCTCCTTGTCAATCACATGCAGTCTCACATGTGCCATGTTCAGAGCAGTTTTTCCTGATTCCCAGGCCTGGAGAACCAAGGATCTAAGCACCACTCCTTGATCAGCTCCCACTGGTGGGAGAGAGACGGACCTTGGTTAAGAAGTGACTGTTTATGGGAGCTCATGTACCACTGTTCTACAGAGAGCTATTTGTTCCCTGCCATGTATTGTCCTTCCACAACCGGCCAAAGTGACCTCGATAGGTCAGCCCATTGCACAGCCAGTATTCATGGCCTTCTTGGCCTAGCTTGACTTGAGTGGTTGCTATAATAACCTTTTTCATGGTAGAGCACTAAGGGAATTAATAAATGGGATAAAGTAAGATCTTGCTGTATGAAAGAAGGGAGACCCCCTCGGGCTCGTCTCTTGGAACTTTGCTGTTTGGTATTTATGTAAATTATATATGCAGCTTATTAATTTTTTCTTATAATCTTTCCGCAGATGGAACCAAACTTTACACAATGGATTGTGTCTCATTAAACTGCTGTAAGAGTAACAACTGTATTTGTAACGTCTTTCAGTGTGAGCTGGTAAAATAAACGGTACACGTTTCCCCCAAATAAGCTTCTATTATCTGACAGTGCACTTGGACTCTGTAAGGTTAGAAATAATTACCATGAGCTCTCCTGATGAGACTGAACTTTGAAACAGGGACTCATTATAAGTGTCTGAGATCCTAGTTAGATGCTTCTCTGGCATTTGAATAGCATATTAATCCTTTAATAAAGTAGTGTAGATTTATACTCAGCCTTCAGGCTGTATTTCTCTTATGAAGACAGAGAAGGATAGGTGCCATAGATGTTTTCCCCTACATTCTCTACTGAGTACTAAGAGAAACTAGAGGATTGGTCCACTGGTACCTCATGGCAGATGCCAAAATGTATTTGTTAAGTGTGTGTTACAGGGAGATGGAGACATAAAACATGTTCATCAATTAATGTCTATATAGGTCTGGTGTTAAATACAGCTTATGCTGGCTCATACATACTTGGTGCAATATGGTTGAATGTACATATATATGTAGGTATTTGGTGCTTGGCCCTCCATGCAGTGTTTGTGTGTTTGTATTAGAATATGGGGCCGGATCTTCAGCTGGGGTAAATTGGTGTAGCGCCATTAGCTTCATTGTCAGTGAATCTCACTCTTACTTAGGAAATTAGGGGCGAGGTTTTCAACACACACAGCACGGGCCTAACTCTGCTTCCATTGACATTAATGAAAGTGTTACCATTGTCTTGAATGGGAGCAGAGTTAAGCCAACACTGGGCCCTTTTGAAAATTGCACCCTAAAGTTTGAATGCATTTTCAATCATCTGTAGATAATTAGACACACATTTTTTGCCATCAGTAGAGCTACACAGATTTACAGTAGCTGAAGTTTTAGTGCAGTGGTGTTACACTATTGGAGGACCACAGCTTTTGACATGTTCCTAAATATAGGATGCTTATCTTGAGGTTAGGGCCTGAAAGTAAAATCCTGTCAAAGACAAAACTCCCATTGACTCCAGCATGGGCAGAATTTCACTTGTAGCACGTTGGCGTTTCCACACTGTCTCACCTGAGTTGTGCTTGTTCAGTATGTTGTATTGCCCATAGTTTTAAAGTCACCTTGTAATTATAAGGGTGTTGCAGGGTACCTTAAGTGTCCTGTAGAAACGAGGCTCACACACAATGGCTAGCTAGATGGAAAGTGGTGAGTTTATTGAAGGTAGCGACCATCTGGCGCTGGGGGCCCCAGTCAGCGCGGCCACAGATGGAGGACCTGGCACATTGGAGCAATGCCCAGGGAAGAAGCCCGACACACAAGTGCACATGGACACAGAAATACTCATGCTCATTTGCATCTCATGCATAGCTCATGAATAACTAATCACGTTTTGCAATCTTATCTCAGTTTCCCTGTCTGGTTTCACACAAGCCGAGTTTCACACAGACCAAGTAAACAGCTCACACAGCTGAGAAGCTCTTCTCAGACACACACACACGAGATAACAGGAACACAAGGCCATTCCCAGGCTGATAACCTTAATTATGCATTACCCTGGAGGCAACTTAGAAGCATAATTGCGCCCCCTAACGATTGCCATCACATTAATCTTCCGCTTCCTACAAAGGGTTTTGCTCATGAGCTAGAGAGTTATGATGCATTTTTTTCTGCTATAGGATAAATCTTTCAAAAGCACCAAGTGATCTAAGAGCCTAAATTCCATTGAAAATCAGTCAGATTTAGGCTCCTAAGTCACCTAGGAACTTTAGCCATTTTTAACCATTGTCAATTTTCTGAAGTACTTCTCCTTTCTCTTGTAGCAGATGTATGCGAGCTTTGCTTCTTAGAGTATACAAGGCTGGGTTTTGTTACAACGTATGGCAAAGGTTTTCTCTAAACTCTTGTGTCTCTGGGACCAAAATATTTGGATCTGTGCATAACTCTAGAAAGTGTATGTGGCCTATGTCCACATCTTCTCTGACGGAGACTGGGGCAGTTGAATTCATATGGCTGGGAAGAAGTATGTGATTACTTTCCATTTGTATTTGCTTGGCAGTGGTGAGGAATGGGGGCCTGCATCTCTGGAAAGATATCTACTCACATAACCTGTAATTCTGCTTCCCATTTTCCTCAAGTCCCATGTTCTAGCCACCTTTGGCACAGTCCTGCTTGTGTTTTACAAAATTTCTGTCTCTCTCGTCTGTTTATTACTAGGAACGTCTGCAGGATAAAAGGATATTGGTTGTCTCTGCTACATACCACCCATCCAAAGTCCATTCTGGCCATGGACATCACTGCTGCAACCCATCCTCTGCTGAAATGCTTTATCTGCCCTGTCACCTTGCCTATAGTACTGCCCTCCTCTATGCCTCCCTGGGTCCTAGCTCTCCAGATCGCAGCCTGTACAGAATGCTGCTTCCAGCCTCTTTGCAGCAATAAAGAAAGGAACCTTCTCAATGACCAACCCCATTCCCAAACAGCCATGCTGGCTCCCGCTTCATCTGAGGATCTGGGTTCAAAGTCTCTGGTGTACCTCGCCAACCTCATTTCTCTCTATTGCACTCCCTGCTGGCCTAGTGTTGGCCTCCCTCTCTCTCTGACCCTCGAGACGTTCTGGTTGCTGTTGCTGACAGAAACTTCTCTTCTGTGGCTGCTGCCTTGGGCGCACAATCTCCATGTGTGTCCTGATCTCACTGTCTGTGAGCAGCTCTTCACGGCTCACCTGAAAGTGTCTCTGGCTTAATTCACTAGCAGAGTATCCCAGGCTGTGAACCCAAGAGGTGGGAAACCTGCCCAGATAGAGGGGGCGGGAGCAGTGCAACCTGCCCGAAATCTCTGCTTCTCTTGGTGGGGAGGATTGGAGCCAGCTAATGTGGCCCAGAAATATGGTGGGACCAGGTGAAGAAGTATGACAAGGGCTCCCATAAAATGCACTGATTCTGCATATGTCCTGCCACGGACAGAGCTAAACCTGCCATCCCCTCGCACAGCCCCACAGGGAGGAGGACGTGCTCTTCCCCAGAGGAGACTTCGCCTTCAGAGGAAGCTGCCTGTGTAGCCACGAGGAGCAGTAAATTGCACCCCTGATGGCTGCAGGATTGACTCAGGGCCATCTCTCTCCCCTCTCATAATTCCTCTCTCCTCCCGCTATGATGTCTGATTGAACTCAGCCACAGGATTGCTGAACTCTGCAAAGCCTTTGCTTTGGGTTACAGTAGGTCTGAAAAACGCTCTCCTAAACAAAGTTGCACTGTCTAAATCTAGATTTCTGATATCATAATTGGTTGCCATGGAGCTGATTCCAAACAGGCTTATGAGTTCAAGTGAGGAATCGGCTGCTGAGGCAGATGAGGCAAGAAGCTGTTTTTCTGCAAACCTCTGATAAATAAGAAGAAGCAAATCATCAGACATGATCTATAAATCAGACCATCCCCAAAGAGGATATTAGCCAGAACTTTCCCATCGGATGCTACTTGACGCTATGCAAAAGCCCTTTGCTTTTGTGATGGAATTAGGGGTAGACTTTAAAGCAGTTCTAAATTTCAAGCAACAGATGTACCCAGGTTTTAAAGCTCAGTTTGAATTACAATGCAGTATCTTTAACTGCACCATAAAGAGTAAAACAAAATAAATATTTAGGATGGGAATTTCAAAGGCACCCAAGTGATTTAGGAGCACCAGGCCCAGGGAAAGTCAATGGGACTTAGGCACATAGCTGCTCTTTGTACCTTTGAAAACCTCCCTCTTATTTAATCATATTTTCTTATTGGCCTTTTCCTGTCTGGGTCACCTGTCTTGGAAAAGTGTGAAAAGCCTGTCTGATTCTGCACATGACCCCTTTAACCCAATACTAACTCAGCATAGCATGGTCTACACAGCTGCCAGGTAATCCTAAAGGCCTCTTTAAAATATTTGCACTGCAGCGTTAATAGCTTGGGGTTGGTGAGTTTGGAAGTCGAAATATTTGGTACTTACCAGGGGACCTGGTCTGTCCACAGCATTCAGGCTGACTAGAAACTATAGCCTCATTGAAATTGCTTGACCGCCATATGGAGTAAGATACTACTCAGGATGGGTAAAAGTGGAAGAGACAAGTCCGTAGTGTCTTTTCCCCAATGGATCTTCATAGGTTTTACGAGCATTAATTCTTATGCTCCTCTGTGAGCTGCTTTAAGTACATGTTGTTCTACCCACGAGGCACAGACACTGTCATTTGCATTAGGTCAGGAAAGAACTTGGAGCAGAACAATTTAGTGGTCTTCACAGATCTCTCAACCCTCAAGACACCTTCCCTTATTTTGGGTGTGGTGTTTATTAGGGAAGTCTTAATTCAGAAGGCGACTGATGAATTGTGCAAGTTGGCTGAAATGAAAACCTCCCTCTTCTTGTATCCGCTCTGATCCAGTCATATTTGCTGCACTCTCTGCATCCAAATTAAACACTAAGATTGGACAGCGTGCTTTTGTGTACCAGGCCCCTTGCTGCGGGAGCATTCTGATTCTAGATGAAGCAGCTTCCTCTTTGTAAGAGTTCAAACAACTTGCAGTTGCTTTAAAAAAAGAAATCAAAGGGCGATTGCAATCATTGTAACTGAAAATTTCCCAACTTTCTGATCTAAATGGCTGCATTAACATACATTTTATGGCCTTTTCATGGGCAGCATTGTTTTAAAAAGCATCTTTGTACCTATTGTTGGTGTTGCTGCTGCTGTATTGTATATTGTATGGTTTATGATCCTGAGACTTAGTGCCTTTGTCAGTACTCCCCACCTGAAAATCCAATGTATGTATCTCCCATGTTTTTTTATTTAGGTTAAATAAACATAAATAATGTGCTTGGTCTCTCTAGCATTGAATGCTTTCAGCCCCTTTCCCTCGGCTTCATTATACTTTATTAGCCTATCAGTTGAGTCTTGTCCTTGTCTCCTCTTCCCCTCCCCCCACCTGATACTTTTCAGTTATTGACATTGGGCAACATTTACAGAGGTGCCTAAGTGACCTAGGAGTCTAAGTTTTATTAAAATTCAATGGGATTTAGGCTCCTAAATCATTTAGATGGTTTGAAAATTTATGCATTCTTCATGGATCATCCGATCCCATAATTTAAGATTTATCTACCAAACCCGCTGGAAAAGACCCTTTTGAAATAGTGTCCATTTGTTATCAGAACCATGGGGTTAGTCGTTTAGTTTCAAGACCAGCCAATTTGTTGGCATATTATACTAGCTTCTCTTTTCTCTGCCTCTGAGCTAATGATGTTGCTGGCATCAAATAGCACATATTGCTGCCTGTTCTGATAGATTTGGGAAGTGAAGTCTTATTCTTGATGTGTGGACACCTATCTACATAACTCTCTTCAGCAATCATAGGAATTACTATACACACACAAATCACCACGAGTCTCTTGGTTTTCGATTTTGATGTGGCTCCACCTAATAGTTTCTCAACACAAAGTAGCCTTGTTTTGTCAGGGTCTCTGCTATGACTGGCTTATTTCATTTAGGTCCATAAGACTGCAGCATGGAAATGAACTGAGCAGAAGAGAGTAATGGAGAGGGAGAAAAAAGATGACTCATGTTTTTCTGTCATTTGGGAATGTTGCATTTATTTCAGCAACTGTTTATCTCCATTTATTTTGCAAGAATAGTTGTGATGTTATACATAAGTTTTGTGAGTGAAAAATGCTTTTTGATTATTACAATACACTCAGGCTTCGATTTACGCTACTGAAGATACAGCCATTTTAACAAATGATTGTCAAGAACAGTGCTGTAAAAACTTTGCTTTTCAACCATTTCCCAGGACAGTCATTGCTAGCATGCTTGTAGTGTGAACTCATATCAAACACAGACAAAAATATCCTTAACAAGCATACTAGTTGGAGCCATGCTACAGAGTTCAAGACTAGAGCATGATTTATGTTATAATTAGGTCTGAGTGTATTATTACTTGGTGAAGTTTGCTCCCTTCCTTCTCTTGGGATGTCTAAAACCATGCTGTAATTTCTTCGGATTTTTAAAATTTACTCTGGGTGGATTCTGAGTTTTCTAAGTGTATTAAATACCCAATATTTGAATTTCAAGTGTGCTTGATTGTGACTGGTCACATAAGGCACCTGGTATTATTCCTGTTCCCTGATTGGCTGTGTAAGCAGGAGGAGGGCTTGAAGAAGTCATTGGGGATTTCAGCCTCCTAGGAGGGAACAGCACATAAAGAAGACATGTTAGTAAATGTTAACCCTTTTCCTCTCTGGGCCAGGGACACCTGGCTTGAGGCATCACCAATCTTGGAAAAATTAGGCTGCTGCAAGCATCATAGCCTGGGTGCAGAGTTTGGATTTAATTTTCTCACATTAGAAACACACAAAGTAAGTGTGCATGTACACACATTCTCAGTTGTAAAGGATGTTGACACATCCCATCTGACTTGTTTAAATTAATAAATATTTTTAGGGCTGGAACAGGTCATTATGATGATCGTCTGATATTCTGCATAATGCTCACTGCTTTTTACAAGGAAACCCCTCCGCCTTGCACTCTTCTCTGAAGCACGTGGGTACTACCCATTGTCAGAGGCAGGGTGCTGCTCAAGATGGGTGTTTGGTGTGATTCTGGCAGTTCCTTCGACACTGACAGGTATTTGCTAACACAAGGGCAGCAGGATCAAAAACTATTTTATGAAGAGAGAAAAAAATATTGAGCAGCAGCACTTTGTTGGCAGCAGGCAGCAGATTAGCTTCCCTTTAGGCTGGATCCAGCCTCTTGGCATCTCTGCTGAGGCTCTGCTATGGCTTTGTAGGCAGCAGTGCACAAAGAGTCCTGGAGATAGGGAGGGTCTGCACACGACTGAGCACTCCAATGCTTTTCTGCAAAGAACAGTTTCATTTGTTAGGTGTGGTTTGGTTTGGTTTGGTTTAGTTTGGTTTGGTTTGGTTTGGTTTGGTTTGGTGTGGTTTGGTTTGGTTTAGTTTGGTTTGGTTTAGTTTGGTTTGGTTTGGTTTTATTCCACTGAAAGTGAATCCACCTGGCAAGCTCCCAGCTGGATGACTGAGAGCTGCTATATTTAAGTTTGGTTTTTTTTAACTGTGCAGGTAGTAGCCTATAGATTGCTCCCACCTTGTGGCTGCCAGCTGCCATTTAATAATGAGGCTCTCAGAAGTAGGTCAGAATAATCAAAGACCTTTCTTTTCTTGCAGGCACCTATATCGGCATTAGCCATCTATCCTGTTTTATTTGAAGTGAAAGTGGCAAATCTACACCTTTAAGAGTATGGAAATGTCTGTCAGAATGAATTTGCACCTGGGCCATAAGGGCGAGATATAGACAATCAGAATGTCTGTTTGAGATAAATTGTTCAGGAATTCATTCAGGATGGTCTTCCATGGAGATGGGGACAGAAAGATGAATCAAAAATATCTCCCTGCTAAACTAAATCTTGGTTCCAGGCCTGGTAATTTGAAAGGAGATAAATTTGTAATTCAACCTGTGAGCAAAAGAAAAGTTAACAGGCCTGGATCATCAAACTGAAAACTGCAAAAAACGAATCTGCAAGATCAAGAAAATGAATATCAAAGAAAGATAAAGGTTACACCCAATGTCCTGTTTTAGGTCAGAATACTTGCATTCGTCAGACTGAGGGCAAAACGTTCCCTCTCCCAAATCCACTGCAGCTCCCTATTGCCTATTCTGCCCTTATTCCCCACACAGAACTCTTCCTGACATCAGGGGAAGGTCTGCCTGAGCAACAAGTGCAGAATAGACAGTAGAGAGCTGCAATGCAGACAGGAGAGGAGAATTTTGCTCTGAAAA
Organism: Sternotherus odoratus; assembly: GCA_032164245.1. Taxonomy (NCBI): domain Eukaryota; kingdom Metazoa; phylum Chordata; order Testudines; family Kinosternidae; genus Sternotherus; species Sternotherus odoratus. The sequence goes on along the minus strand of JAVMKO010000009.1, from coordinate 81,497,850 downwards.
TGTAAACTAATAGGCAGTACTGAACTGGGGAATTAAGAACCGAGAATGGTGTTATATTGATAACAAAGTATGGGAGAATTTGCACACCATGTGTCCTTCCTAGTTATGATTTTCTGGCCTCAGAATACTTGGATATGGGAAATAGGAAGACTCACCTCTACTGCTGTGGAATCAGACTTTTCTAGACCTCTTCATTTGTTTGACATAACTGTGTGCTTGTGTTCATTGCCTTCAATGTGTGAGACCTTCAAAGGGGTCTGAGGCTAATAGCTGCCCAACTCCTGTTGGCCTTCAAGGAAAGGAAGTTCCTCGATTCTTGGCCAGGCAGAGCTGAATTTCATTGGGAGTTTGAAAATCACTGCCAGTATTGTCCTGAATAGATGCTCTCCACAGATTCTCCCAGGAGATTGGCAAGAAAAGTTTGGATACTTAATTCAAGATGAGAACATGTTGCATAGAACCAGCCTGACAATCATCAGCAGAACAATGAGTCACAATGCAGGAGAACTTAGTGTGATACAACCTCTGTCCTTCCTTGACTCTTGCTTAAACACATGGGAAAAACTGGGTCTCTTGTTACCTCTGGTTTCCATTTATTCTGGCAAATGACGGTTCCCTTTTCAGGAAACTTTGTCCTCTGTCCTCGGCACGGTGAGTGAGAGGCACTTTAGTGGTTCCCATGGGATCAGCTGCTGGGACAGATCTAGAAATGTTCCTCCTGAACAGCTGGTTATCTCTCTCCCATCTCTGTCAGATATGAGCACTTTCCATGGGAATGGAAAAGGGGCGGGACTTGCACGAGTTTTAAAACATCAATCTTGATTCCACTTTATGATGTGACAGAAGCAGCTTAGAATGTGGAAGAGAGATGACTGACAACCTGAGATTGAGCCATTTTATCCTCGTCCTGAAGAGACTTTTCAAGGACTAGGATGACAACATTTCCACCTCCCTTTCTAGAACTCTAGGAAGGACAGAAGACAGACAGCTCCCTGTATCTAGAAAGGAACATCACATATGTTGGTCTTGCCTTCTCCAAGGTATCTTTATGTCTTCGCAAAGGCAAGCTGGGCCCCCATCCTTCCTTCCTTACATAGTCATGAAAATAATCCCTACTCTCACCAGTAGTCTGACTGAGTTCAAAGGAATGATGGATGTTGGCCTGTGCCTATGAAAGGTCACAAACAGGGCCTCTCTTGGATCAACAGGGAAAGTGAATTTCTGAGTGGAAGGCACTTCTCTGAGGATGCCCAGCCAGCAGCCCCTAGTGGACGATTTCATTCCATACAACTTTAGGCAACTTTTCCCTCCTTCACCACATAGCCTGAAACAAAGACTCTTGCAAGAAAGATGATGATGGGTTTACAGTGCTGCACTGTCAAAACACTTCAACAAACCAACTGCAAAAGGAGAGGTGCTCAAATTGTAAAATTATACAATGTGCCTGCTGCATAATTTTCTGTTGAACCGATTCCAGCTGCAGCCCTTAATCAGCTATTGCTTTGTAACGGGCCATTTTTCATGCTAAGAATCTCAACTTGCTTTATAACATGAAAGTGTAGCAATATGCACAGGCATTCCTGCTTGCTAATTGCAGCAAGGGGAGGGGGGTTGCTTTTGCTGACGTGCTACTGGTAAAGGCCTCTTCTCCCTTGGTACCACACCAGACACATCACCCCGCTTGCAATCATCCACTGGCTCCCTGCCTCTAATGACATCTGATTCTAGCTCCCTCCCATCAGCATCTGCATCTCTGCTCCTGTTTCCCCCTGCTGCCCATCCTACACCTGCATCTCTGCTCCTGTTTCCCCCTGCTGCCCATCCTACACCTGCATCTCTGCTCCTGTTTCCCCCTGCTGCCCATCCTACACCCTCTTGATTCCTTTGTCTCATGTTCATGCCCTGGGCCTCATGCTCTCTGTCAGGCTGTCCCAGCGAGGTCTGCCTGTTGTCACCCCCTCTCTTCTCCTTCAAACCCACCTCTGGAAGTAGATGCTCCTCCCCTTTTTATTTTTCATCAATAACTTCTTTGCCAGACCTCTGTCTCTCACCCGTCATCATCTCTCTCCTGGGCTTTGCTTCTTTTGCTGAGGCCCCAATCCTGCTTAACTCTATGCATGTGGCTAGTCCCACTGGTTTCAATGGAACTACTCCCTGGCTTGAAAGTGAAGCAGACGTGTGTTTCCAGGATTGAGCCCATGGGCAGTACATTCTCCAGTGCAAGCAATGTGCCTTAATGAATGGGCTTGTCAGGTGAGACTGAGATATAGGAGTGGCTTTGTTTTAGTGACAGTGAGTTCAAGTGTCTTTTATGCAAATACCAGTGGGAAAAGTGCTTTGGGGTCCTGAGTGCATATGAATTCAATTCACACGACGGAAAACCACCCTCCGTCTGGGGCAGAGTTCTGTTCTGAGTGCTCAGGGAGCGTCAGTGCTGTCATGGCATTGAAACTCACAGCTGTGCTGTACCGGAGAGCAAAGGGAAGAGTGGTACAACTCATGTGTGTGACATCGGGTTCCTGTGTCCCAGGTGGGAGATCAGAGTTATCAGTTATGGGATTTGACACGTTGCTTGTTGACAGTAATCAGAATTAATATAATCATGCATAGGCTATACAGGCCCTAGCGCAATTAAGTCCTGTTTGGTCATTCCTAAAGTAAAAGTAAATAAATCCCTGACAGTGATTGAGGGCCTGATCCAGCAAACGCCTGCTCAAGACTCATTTGGGAAGGGACCTTGTCTTCTTACATGTTTCTGTTGAACATCTAGCATGTGTCTGGCTGCTTGGAAAACCAACAATAATAATTTATAAAAGCCATCAGTGAAAATATTCCCTGTTCAAAGGGATTGCAGGATTGGGCCCTAACCAAGTCAACATGGTTTCTGCAAAGGGAAATCGTGTCTTACTAATCTATTAAAGTTCTTTGAAGGGGTCAGCAAACATGTGGACAAGGGGGATCCGGTGGACATAGTGTACTTAGATTTCCAGAAAGCCTTTGACAAGGTCCCTCACCAAAGGCTCTTACGTAAATTAAGCTGTCATGGGATAAGAGGGAAGATCTTCTCATGGATTGAAAACTGGTTAAAAGACAGGGAACAAAGGGTAGGAATAAATGGAACTTTTTCAGAATGGAGAGGGGTAACTAGTGGTGTTCCCCAAGGGTCAGTCCTGGGACCGATCCTATTCAACTTATTTATAAATGATTTGGAGGAAGGGGTAAACAGTGATGTGGCAAAGTTTGCAGATGATACTAAACTGCTCAAAGTAGTAAGGACCAAAGCAGACTGTGAAGAACTTCAAAAAGATCTCACTAAACTAAGTGATTGGGCAACAAAATGGCAAATGAAATTTAATGTGGATAAATGTAAAGTAATGCACATTGGAAAAAATAACCCCAACTATACATACAATATATGATGGGGGCTAATTTAGCTACAACCAATCAGGAAAAAGACCTGGGAGTCATTGTGGATAGTTCTCTGAAGGCATCCACGCAGTGTGCAGCGGCAGTCAAAAAAGCAAACAGGATGTTAGGAATCATTAAAAAAGGGATAGAGAATAAGTCGGAGAATATCTTATTGCCCTTATACAAATCCATGGTGCGCCCACATCTTGAATACTGCGAACAAATGTGGTCTCCTCATCTCAAAAAGGATATACTGGCACTAGAAAAGGTTCAGAGAAGGGCAACTAAAATGATTAGGGGTTTGGAACGGGTCCCATATGAAGAGAGATTAAAGAGGCTAGGACTTTTTAGCTTGGAAAAGAGGAGACTAAGGGGGGATATGATAGAGGTATATAAAATTATGAGTGGTGTGGAGGAAGTAGATAAGGAAAAGTTATTTACTTGTTCCCAAAATAGAAGAACTAGGGGCCACTCAATGAAATTGGCGTGCAGCAGGTTTAAAACAAATAAAAGGAAGTTCTTCACACAGCGCACAGTCAACCTGTGGAACTCCTTACCTGAGGAGGCTGTGAAGGCTAGGACTATAACAGGGTTTGAAAGAGAGCTGGATAAATTCATGGAGGCTAAGTCCATAAATGGCTATTAGCTGGGATGGGTAATGAATGGTGTCCCTAGCCTCTGTCTGTCAGAGGGGGGTGATGGATGGCAGGAGAGAGATCGCTCGATCATACCTGTTAGGTTCACTCACTCCGGGGCACCTGGCATTGGCCACTGTCGGTAGACAGGATGCTGGGCTAGATGGACCTTTGGTCTGACCCAGTATGGCCGTTCTTATGTTCTTATGTTCTTAACTGAGACTGTTTTGAAAGGTAGCGCTGTAGCAATATTTAATTCCCACCTCACCTTTCTCCACTAAGTCCAAATGTTTTCAGGCTGAAATGGTCAGTGTATTGTATGGAATGTGGAGGACCAAGGTTATAACGTGTATGCTGTGACCACGGTTAGAAAGCGATCAAAGGTTTCTGAAGGCATTATCATAAACTGCGTCATCAGAGCCACTGGCTATGTTTAGTATCCTGCAATGTATAAGTTGTTCTATAGGCACACATCAGAGAGAGAATCTCTGGGTCTAGAGAGATACGAATTTACACCTATGCACACACCTGGAGCAATCGGAGACGTTTTCTCTTATACACATATCTAAGCATTGTGGTCCAAGTAAATAAGGTTCTTTCTACTGAAAGTGAAAATATTGTGCTTTGAAGTGAAGGCTCCACAAACAAAGCAAGCCTTGCAAATGAAACGCTAGGAAAATAAGGTGTATTAAAAAGGGCACCAAATTAAAGACCAGGGGTGAGTGATTTTTCCCCATAGGGTAGGATTTAAAATGTTCCACTCCAGTGAGGCTGGCGGAATCCAGCGCGCCCCCATCACCCATCTTGAGAGGAAGGATCCGGCGGTCCTGGGAGTCAGGGAAGTGTTTGTGTGACTGCACTGCAGGACCGAGCCCAGCCTGATCTGCGTCATGCCAGGCTGTAGTCTGCGGTGCATGTGGCTGTTTTTATCGACGGTAATCGCCATGTGGTTTGCCATGGGGTCTGACCGCGAGGAAACGCGTATCCCTAGCAAAAGAATCATTAGCTAAGGGACAGTCCTCTTGTGCAGTGCCGCTCCCCCCCCCCCAGCTCTCCCCTCCTTGCCGGCAGCAGCAGTGAGAAGGACCAAATACCACCTCGGAACCCCCACCGCATCCAGAGAGAACTGTTCTTGTGACCCAGCTGACATGAGCTAACTGAGCAGCAAAACGCTAGAGCCAGAGAGGAAACCCCCTGGCAGCTCTGGGGGTGTGTGGGGAGGAGACGGGGGGTTCTGGGATAAGGGGGACAGTCTCCGCCTTGGGTCCGGCACTGAGAGCGGCCGAGGGAAGATGTGCTCTGGTCAGTTACCTAGGGTATGTCTTCACTACAGCAGTAGTTCGATTTCCTTTATTTCGATGTTGTGAACGCGACTGTATGCAGTCGATTTTGTGTGTCTTCACTAGGCACAGCTAAGCACAGCAAGTCGACAGTGTCTGTCCGCACAACTTTTGCAAGCGTCAACATAGCGAGCGTTGCACTCTGGGTACCTATCCCACAGTTCCCTGATCCCCCAGCAGGCACCATTTCGAGTGCTGCACTATGGGTAGGCATTTCGAAATTTCGCGCCCTTTTTCCGCGCCGCCCACCCCCACTACGAGCGGTGCACTGTGGGTAGGCATCCCATAATTCACGCCCTTTCTCCGCGCCGTGCTGACGCCATAGCAGTGCAAGCATGGAGCCCGCTGACACCACGGCTGCAGTAATGGCCGTTGTGAGGACCTCGATCATGGTTGCAGAGTTCATGCTGCACCGTCTGCAGAGGAGGAATGCGATCTGGGGAGAACTGCGCTTTCTGGAACCCGACGACAGTGAGGAGGAGATGGACAAGGACGTGCACAGCGGGGATGACATGGACACTGCCGTTTTTGCAAGTAGGGCGACTGACAATCTGTCAAGAATGGTGGCAATGGGGCAGGCTCATGCCATCGAACGCCGATTCTGGGCCAGGGAAACAAGCACGGACTGGTGGGACCGCATAGTGCTGCAGGTCTGGGATGACTCCCAGTGGCTCAGAAACTTCCGCATGCGAAAGGGCACCTTCATGGAACTTTGTGACTTGCTGTCCCTGGCCCTCCAGCGCAGGAATACCAAAATGAGAGCGGCCCTTACAGTGGAGAAGCGAGTGGCAATAGCCCTCTGGAAGCTTGCAACGCCAGACAGCTACCGGTCAGTGGCGAATCAGTTTGGGGTGGGTAGGTCTACAGTGGGCTTTGCTGTGATGCAAGAAAGCAGGGCAATCGTCGAGCGGCTGCTACACCGGGTTATAAACCTCGGAAACCTGCAAGCCACAATAGATGGCTTTGCCGCCATGGGATTCCCTAACTGTGGTGGGGCTATAGATGGGACTCATATCCCTATCCTGGCACCGGACCACGAGGCCGCCGAGTACAGAAACCGGAAGGGATATTACTCAATGGTCATGCAAGCAGTGGTTGACCACAAGGGACGTTTCACCGACCTCTACGTGGGGTGGCCGGGAAAGCTTCATGACGCTCGAGTGTTCAGGAACTCTAGGATTTTTAGGCAGCTGCAGCAAGGCACTTTCTTCCCCGACCAGAAAATTTCCGTGGGGGGGTGTGTGTGGAAATGCCGATCGTTATCATTGGGGACCCAGCCTACCCCCTAATGCCCTGGCTTATGAAGCCCTACACAGGAGCCCTGGACAGGGGTCAGGAGCTGTTCAACTACAGGCTGAGCAAGTGCAGAATGGCCGTAGAGTGTGCATTTGGCCGTCTGAAGGGGAGATGGCGTTCCTTACTGATTCACTCAGACATCCGCGAGAGAAATATCCCCATTGTTATTGCTGCTTGCTCTGTGCTCCACAATATCTGTGAGAGCAAGGGGGAAACGTTCATGGCGGGCTGCGAGGCAGAGGCAAATTTACTTTCTGCTACTTACGAGCAGCCAAACAGCAGGGAAAGTAGAAGAGCACACCGTGAGGCCCTGCGCCTCAGGGACGCCTTGAAAGACAGTTTTATGAGTGCCCGAGATGGCATTTGAGAATCTGCTCCCTTGCTGTGCTCTAAGCCTGCTGCCCTTGAACCCTCTTTCCCTCCCCCCTCCCCATGCTTTCCCTCCCCCCTCCCCATGCTTGCAGAGGAAATAAAATCACTGTTTGAAAAATCATGGTTCCTTTATTGGTGCATCGGAAATACAAATACAGGGGATCACTGTCCTGGTATCCTGGAGGGAGACCGGCAGTCGCAGTGGGGGAGGAGCGGACAGAGGTGGGGGGGTGGGGTGGGAAGGGGGGAGAGGAGGGTGGGCAAGACACATCAGCTTCTAAAACTTTTCTGAGAACGTCAGCCTACTGCTGCTGCTGCTGCTGCTGCTTCTGCTGGCTTGTGGGGTCGAGTGGAGCGGCCCACGGAGCTTGCCCCCCCCGTGTTCTCACCCCACGTCTGGGTGGGGAAGCTATGGGAGGTGGGGGGGGGGAGGTGGTTACACAGGGGCTGCAGAGGTTGTCTTTGGGCATGCTGCAGCTCCACCAGAGATCGCAGCATGTCGCTCTGGTCCTCCATTATGCGGAGCAAAGCATCCATGCGTCTTTCCTCGCGCTCTTCCCTCTTTTCTGCAGCGGCTCTCGATTCCTGCCTCTCTCAATTCCTTGCCTCTATCATTCTTTCCCTCCACTCCGTCTGGCGGGCTGCCTCAGCGCGCGAGTTCTCCAGGAGTTCAGTGAACATATCATCGCGCGTTCGCGTTTTCTTTTTACGCTTTCTTATCTGCGATGCACGGCGGGAGGAGCAGGATGGGGGATTCTGAGATAATTGTTCATCTGTGGGCGAATGTGGGAAAAGAAAGTTTGAAAGTTATGAGACAGATACATTCAAGGTTATGAGGCAGATGCAGTCTCGGACGGTACACAATGGGAGTACTATGCCGTTTGCAACCTCAGTATTCAGATGCCTGATATGAGTTCTGTACAAGGTCATGTTCTACACCTAAAAGTGACTGAATAGCTCACAGAAAAGTCAGAGCATCTCAGACACATATGCGTGCCTCAGCCCAACACGGCTTCTGAAATCACCGTGCAGCCGGCCATGGTAAGTTAGTGGCACTTGCATATTGTAGAGTAGCCCCACCCCCTCCCCCCCACCGCGTGGCGCCCACTGACCCGCAAACTGCAAAGCAAAGGCCAAAAAATCTCTCGCTAAGGGCTAGCTAAGGTCTTTTTGGGGCTCTTCAGACCGCTTGCAGACTGCTCAGAGTCCCTGCTAGCTACCGCTACGGGCTTGGGGGGGGGGGTTGGGTACGCGTTGGATCTGAAGCGGTTCCAGCAAGCGCTTGCAGACTGCTCAGAGACCCTGGTAGCTACCGCTACGGGCTGGGGGGTGGGGGGTGGGGTTGGGTACTCGTTGGATCTGAAGCGGTTCCAGCAACCGCTTGCAGACTGCTCAGAGTCCCTGCTAGCTACCGCTACGGGCTGGAGGGGGGGGGGGGGGGGGAAGGTTGTTCGGCCCTCAGCAGAAACGAGTACTCTGCAGCTGGGAATCTTATCTCCCAACTAATTGCAGTCCGTATCTCAAACAGGCAACCATGAGTGACATCACTTTGCTGAGAATTTCTCGGAGAGAGAGAGAGCGCATGCTCCTTGACTCCATGCAAAGTCCTGGTCCATACGCCGCAATGCTAGCCTGCTCAATGATAAGAACATAAGAACATAAGAACATAAGAATGGCCATACTGGGTCAGACCAAAGGTCCATCTAGCCCAGCATCCTGTCTACCGACAGTGGCCAATGCCAGGTGCCCCGGAGTGAGTGAACCTAACAGGTATGATCGAGCGATCTCTCTCCTGCCATCCATCACCCCCCTCTGACAGACAGAGGCTAGGGACACCATTCATTACCCATCCCGGCTAAGAGCCATTTATGGACTTAGCCTCCATGAATTTATCCAGCTCTCTGATACCAGACAACTTACTAGTTTTGTGGTGTGGGATGGTCTCCTATCACGGGGGACCACATAAGGCGGCTCTCCCCAGAAATCTGCTGCGCTGGATTCATCGCTACCTCCTGGATAGCTTCATTGAGATGTCCGCGGAGGACTTATGGTCAATCCCGGAGTATATTGACAAACTCTTTGAGTAGAAATTGACTAGCAATGAAAGCACGCTAAGACCTTAGGGCGAGTTACTCATTAATAAATGCTTCCTTTACAAAATCACGCATCATGTAATCCCTTAAAAAAGAAACACTTACCCCCCTGGGAGGCTTGGGAGGGTGCTGGCTCCAGGGTGATAAACAGCTCCTGGCTCTCTGGGAACACGGGTTCTCCGCTGGGCTCCTGCTGCTCCCTGAGATGTTCCTCTTCCTCATGGTCGTCCTCCTCGGAATCAGTCTCCTCCCTGACGATTATCCCATTGGTGGAGTCCACGCAGACCGGCGCGATGGTGGTGGGGGCGCCCCCCATTATCGCATTTAGTTCATTGTAGAACCTGCATGTCCGCGGCGCGCCCCCCGATCGTCCGTTTGCCTCTTTGGCTTTCTGGAACGATTGCCTCAGCTCCTTAATTTTCACGCGGCACTGTGTGGTGTCCCTGTTGTGGCCCCTTTCTAGCATGGCCTTGGGGACTCTTCCATAGGTGTTGGCATTCCGTTTGTTGTTGCGTAGTTCCAACATCACGGATTCCTCTCCCCAGATAGCGATGAGATCCAGCACCTCACGAGTGGACCATGCTGGAGCTCTTCTCCTCTGGCTGGTCTCCAGGGTAGATGAGCTCTGCATGGAGTCTTGTGATGCTGAGCTCTGCATGGCGGCTAGTGCTGCTGATTGCTCTGAATGGCGACTGAGCTGTTCAGGTGAGCTGGCCACGCTGACCAAACAGGAAATGGTATTCAAATGTTCCTGGGTCTTATCTACCTGGCCAGAGCAGCGAGTTCAGAGTGCAGTGCAGAGCGGTCACAGTGGAGCAGTGAGGCAGTCCAGAGCGGTCAGAATGGAGCATTGTGGGACAGCCTCTGGAGGCTATTAATGTCGGGTTCCGTCTTCACTAGCCCACAGTCGAGCTTGGAATGTCGAGATTAGCCTTATTTCTCTCGTCAGGCTGGAGTTCCAAGATCGATCTTGAGGGCCCTTTACATCGACGTTAAGGGCATGTATGTGAAGACAGGTACACGTTTAATTCGACCTAACGTCGTTAACATCGAATTAAAGTGGTAGTGAAGACAGGGCCCTAGTTAATATCGGCCAGTGCCCTGCAAGGCTTTGCGCATATCCCAGAAATACTCCACCCGACTCCGGGGCGCTCTCCCCCCCCCCACCCCGGCCCCAATTTCCTTCCGGGATTGGTTTAATGATATGAACAATTGACAAGGGAACAAAAGTCAGACAGCAATGCAAGATACGCGTGAAAACATCCCCTGAAGTGTGTGTGTGTGTGTGTGTGTGTGTATTGAAGAGCTGTCTTATCACCCAAGTGGTGTGATGGGCACACATGATGTATGTGGAGGCGGGTTACAATACCTCTCCTTCCAGGATTGAAGGGGCGTCGAAAGCAAAGCAAAACAAAAACCAACCAACCAAAACCAAACCACCAGCAAAAATTCGGTTTCTGACTCAGCTTTTCATTGAATGTCTCTTCCACGGGCTGTAAAAAATCCTGGTGATCCAGGTAGGCTGAGAAGCTTAGCAAGTTACACTGCAAGACTGTACCTAGAAGTGAAGACAGAAGTTCATTAATCTCTTTTTGCGGTGAGTTTTTTTGAGATTTCCCCAGCCCTCCTAGGATTTCTACTCAGGGGAAATTGCTAAAGGAGCCAGGGAACCTTATAGGGACTTAGAATTGCACATTAACTATTACATCTAACTTGCTCTTTAGAACCACTTGTGGCTGAATATTCATGTGCAGCTCTTCAGGATAGCCCCAGCTGGTCTGAAATCTTGGATCTACTCTTCAGGCAGGGGCGTCTAGGTTCTCAGTCCCTCTATCCAATGGAAACGCTCTGAAACATCATCAAAAAAGTTTGGTTGAAACTTTATAGGCCAAATGTAAATCGAGAAGAAAAAGTCGAGCAGACAACCTCGCTTTCTTGTGCAAAACTGTTCACGGAAGCGTGCATCGAACACGGTTCTAATAAAAGCGAGTAATTGTGTAGAAAAATAGCCATTGAATTACATACATTGCAACTCTACAATAGCACCAAATGACAGCCCAGGAGACTTACACTGGAGGTGTTTTAATGAGAGAGTCTTTAGTCTTTTGCTAACTTCCAGATGAAATAAAAGAAATAACTGCAGCTATCTTCATCCATTTCCGTCGTGTATTTGAATAAAAACGAAATTATGAAGGCAGTAGTCAGAGTATTTGATCGCAAAGAACATTTGTACCTATGGGAATATCAGCTTTGTAACACCCAACCTATTTTTACAGTTCCTGATACAACTAGATTTAAACAGGTAGGAAGGATTGACGCTAAAACACCCTACAAGATACCATTGAAAATCAGGATCTGCAATAAGATGTTGCAAAACGAAACCTCAATTAATTTCTTGTATAAATTACATTTGCCCCCGGAAAATATAGGAGCGTCTAACAGTCAGATTCCAGAGTGATCGCCGTGTCAGTCCGTATCAGCCAAAACGAGAAGTCCTCTGGCACAAGTACTCTTCGTTGTTCTGACAGTCAGAGTGGCTGGTAACCAACGTTACATGTTGTGGAAAAGTTTATTGTAGCATGACCGTGTCTCGAACACCGGGAAATATTTCATTTCACCCCAAAGAAATCAGCTTGAGTCGGTAGATAGACTTTTTTTTATGGTAAATGCAAATCGACAGTAATTCCTCCCGCCGGTCCGTTTGGATCATCTGAAAGGGAAAGGAGAAATGTGTGACTATTTCTGACCACAGCAGGTTTTGATCTGAACAGAAGCGGGACGGGAGCCGAGCTCACACGTGTGCGATGTAATGTAACAGACAGAAAGGAGCCGTCTCAAGAGGCTAAATGGCCGGGTTCCTGAAATCCATGCCACGACGGATTTGATTTAAAACCCAGTAAAAGTTGCCTTTTACTCAACAGGCAACTGAGGTGGGAGGAACGAAAAGGCGCTGAAGTGCAGTCCCGGGGCCGGGAAAGGGGTGAGGGAGCCTGGGGGACAGTAGGTCGGGTACTATCAAGGGCTGGGATAGTTGCCACGTTTCTTGATTCTTCTTCCTTTCGCCTCCCGTGTGGACAAGCCAGGAGATTTGTGCCGGTAGCACCATGTCGCTAAGGGGGCGAGCTTTGCACCGGAATAATCAGGCCGGGAGGGACGCAGTTGTCAGTCGGGATCTGTATTGCTGGACAGGCGGGTTGGTTTTGAACGTTGCCATTCAGACTCCTTCGTGGCTGACCTGTGAGTTGAGACGTCAAGGGGCAGCGGATGACAGTGGTTTGAACGGGGTCGGTGGAAATGTGGGGTGGGTTTCTGCGGGCCCGGCGGGAAGGAAGCCGGGCGCTGGATCCCTGCGTGGGGCCCTCGGCCGGGCGCTACCTGCCCCGGGATCCCTCTGGGCGGCTGCTCCCGCCCGCCCCACGCGCGGCTCCATTGACACGTGTCCACGCGGGTAGGGGCGGCCCGTCCCCCGGCCTCGCTGTCGGGTACGTGCCGTGCCCTGCACACCGCCCCGGGGAGCCCAGCCGCGCGCCCCACGCGTCTCATCGCGCCCGTGGGTACCGGCCGGGGGGCTCGGGATTCACCCCAGTGCGGAGGGGTGGGGGGCGCGCCGTGCGAAGAGCCCACTGCACGGCCAGGCTTCGGCATGAAGAACATGTGCTTCAAAGAGGATTTTTTTTTGCTTTTTAAAAAAATAATCTGCTTTTCATTGTAAGCTTTTATCTTATTTTTCTGCATAGATCCTTTGTGACTTCTTGTTACAAAATTGGTAAGAAAACCTCCAGGTCCATCTGCTATTAGACAGTCTCTGGATGTATATAAATATATTGACATTACAGCTGGTGGGAAAACTTGTTGTTTTTTCCCCTGCTAAAAATGTTGTTTTCCTCAAAAAAAAAAAAAAAAAAAACCAACAACCCCCGAACACTCCAGAAACTGATAATTTTTCAGCAGCCAAACATATGTCTGAAAACTGCCAAAAATTCAGATTTGGGGTTTCCAGTTTTCTGATGAAAAATCAAACATTTTCAAGGAAAACGCACACTTTATGTGAAAATTTCTAGTCAACCACCCAATTTTCAGTTGAAAATAAATTGGAAAAATTTCAATCAGCCCTAAAATATATACAAATTTATCTGTGCTTTCAAGTATATTTAAGACTTCAGAATATGTCCAGCCTATTTAATCAGTACAACCAATGGGCCAACATTTTCAAACTTTGGTGCATCAAGTTAGACACCTAAGTTCACATTTAACCAACGAAATAAAGGCCAGCTTTTCCTAGTGCTCAGTCCTCACAGTCGCTACCAAAGTCAATCTCTTCTTGTTGTACTGGAGTCACTGGGGGGCTGCCACCTCTGACAGTCAGACCGTTTATTTCTTTGGGCAGCGTTTAGCCCTTTAGTTCAAAATGTTGGTCTGGAATGTTCAATGCCTCGAACCAGATTATGTAGTCAAGGTAAAATGTAACGTCTTATTATTGTATCTGAGAGAGACAGGCCTGCCTACTGATGACCTTAAAGTTTAGGACCAGGACTGATAATTACATCTGGAATTGAATGGTGATGAAGAAGAAGGCATGAGCACTAATGTCATAATGTCACGTGCTCTTGGATGCTGCATGGAGCACAACTGGGGTTTCTGGGTCAGATCCTTGGTCTCCTATCCTGCTGCTTTGCTCTACAGGGGCAGCAGGGGATTCCTGTGGCACAGTCAGTCTTTGGCAGTGAAAAGGCAGTGCAGCTAGTTTGTCACCAGTGGGAGAGGGTGTGGCCCAGGAGCATTGCACTTCGGTGATTCCCACATAGCAGAATGGGATGTAACTTAGGCCCGGTCTACAGTAGGGGTGGGGATCGACCTAAGATACACAACTCCAGCTATGCGAATGGCGTAGTTGAAAGTCGCATATCTTAGGTCGACTTACCTGGCCATCGACAAGGCCGGAAGTCTACCGCGGCCGTTCCCCTGTAACTCCGCTTCTGCCTCTTGTGGAGGTGGAGTACAGGAGTCGACTGGAAGTGCCTTCCGGAATCAATTTATCATGTCTACACTAGACGCGATAAATCGATCCCCGATAGATTGATTACTACCTGCCGATTCCGCGGGTAGTATAGACGTACCCTTAGACATCTCTAACTTATGCCAGGTGCTGGACTGGCCCATGGTGGTCAACCTCAGGATGGGAAGTGGGAGGGAGGTGGTTTAGAGCCATCTTTTCTCCCACTCAGCCCTCCGTCGAGTGCCGCTCAGCCAGATCTATCTGGTTTTTATCTTCTGCCCTGTGTTGAGTGCACCGGAGGTGGCAAGAGCATGGGTGACAGTGCCCATATTCTTGCCTGAGAGAAATGGGCAGAATCCCCCAGCAAGCCAGAGACAGAAAAAGGTATTTCTTGCATTGGCACTGAGTAGGAGCCGTGATTAGTACGACTCCTATTGCTGTACTGTAATGGCAATAAGCAGGTGGGTGCCCTGGATAGAGGCGGAGGTTGATATCTTGTTTAGCTTCTTCGGATTTGTCTGCACTGCAGTTAAAAACCCGTGGCTGGCCCATGCCAGCTGACTTGGGCCAAATGGGTGTTTAATTGTGGTGTAGATGTCTAGGACCCTGCTTAGTGGTTCCCTCTTCCTATCATTATTGTTTCTGTGTTGCCCAGTTTATGATTGAGCCAGCTGTTTTCCAGCCAAAAGCTTTTCCATCTCAGGCATTGGGACATTTCTGTCAGAGCAATGAGTGCAGCTGCTGAGAGGAGCTGCAAATCTGGCGGTTGACAGCATGCTAGTGGCACTATGCGCCGGGGTATCTCATGACCTCTCCAGCAGGCCTCGTGTGTTGGAAAGGGGGAGAGAAATTAATGTCTATTGGACTCCAAATGTGAGGGCTGGAGGGGACAAGCAGAAGCTGTTATATATGACTTCCCAGATCCCTTTGAAAGCAAGGACTGAAGCCAGTAGCCTAGTCAGTCAGCTCTATTGAAGGCTACAAACAGGACACACCTCACTGTTTACACTGCTGGATCTCTCTCCGGAGCCACAAGCAGATCATCCATCAGTACTACCAAAGGGTAATAAACATAGACATATGTTGAGTGGGCCAGAAGATGACGTAAGGCCACTCTAGCCTTGCTTAGATTCACCTCTGAATTTGGCCTGGTAGAACTATGAAACTCCAGTGCTATGCTAGAGAACACCACAGTTAACTCCCATAGGACGTTATCCAGGCAGGTCTCCATGGCTCAAATAAGGTCAGGTGCCTTATATGAAATACGTCAACACATATTTGTTTGCAAATATTGACCTCATGATGATGTGTTGCATATACTCCTGCAGCATATGTGGCCATCTTGGAAGCACTTCCTCAGGAAGCAGAAACAATACCAGGTCACTTAGATGACCCATCACACAGTACCAATGACATTTCCAACTGGGGATGCTTAGGGAGTAGTGCATACACCAAAATAGGTTTGCAATAAACAACTCCTTGAAAGCCTGATCCAAAGTCACTTGAATAGAATGTGCAAATATAGTGACACAATTGCACATGTATTTGGGGGTAGGCCTAAGCGAGCCTTTGCCCTTTGAAAATATGTCCATTCAGAGTGATGGGATCTTGGCTTATACAGGATCTTCCTATAGACTCCATACAGTAAAAGGCAGAGGACTCAATTTCTCTGTTTCAGGAAAATAAAGAGCTGTCTAGCGGGTAGCTTCTGTAGACTCTTCAAAACTTGCTCAGCATTTTGGGTGCCTCATTGCTTAATATGGTGTGGCCCTGCCAGAAACACAGCACAGCCACGGTTCCATAAATCCATGCAGTGGTCATCAATTTGTCATTGTGTTTTCATGCATCACTTTTATTTTGTGCAGGGACTTCATAAAGGGACTATGTATGTAGTTAACTTAAGGTGGGGGACAGCTGGGAACTTGGAACCCAGTTGTGGCAAACTTACTGCTCCTTGGTTTTATGCCCTTAATGCATCTTCAGTGCAGAGAGGGCCATGTTTTTGAAGCCTGGCTTGATTGCTTCACTTAAAACGAAACAAAACAAAAAATCTGGAAAAGGTCCAGGATTCTACATCTGGCCCTCAAACGGGCACCTCACAGAAGCTAAGAGTGGACAGGGAGGAATGAAGATGATGGACTTGACAACAGTGCTGCACTGTTCTCCTGTGAAATAATTGTGAGTGATCAAACCAAACTAAAAAATAAACCCGACAGTTAACGGCCACTCACCCCGTGACGCCCTGCTTCCCAGCAACATGCAGCTGAGCCCATGCTCCGGCTGTTCCTGCTTCAGGACACTTTGTACACCCAGTAGTGGGCAAAGGCGGATGCAGGGGGAGCCGTTAGACAGATTTCAAAGCAGAGTTATTTTTTCCTTTACTTCCATGTCTGGTGGCTGATGATTAGATTTATTTTTGCTTGGTAAGGAGTCAAGGGCAGTCCTGTGGTGTTTGCATTCGTATGCTGCTAATTTGCAATCATTGTTTGCCAGGCTCTCCTGCATTGCGTCAGAAATCTAATCAAAAGAAAGCAGAGAAAGGCTTTGTTTATCGATTGCCATTTTCATATAACAGGCAGCAGATTGGGCACGGCAGTGAAGGTGCATCCATTTTTAACAGGCACTTTGGAAACAGTCACAACAGGACATACCTCCGTGCTCCCACCACAGAGTCAATGTGAACACCTGATAATCCCCACAGATGTGCAGCTACTGTGTGTACGCAAAGTCCTGTTGGGCCTACAGACAACAGGCAGCTAATGGGGGAAGTAAAAGAAAATAGGTGGAGGCCAAATTCTCAGTGGGCATAAGTCCATTGTGTATCATACGCCCGCAGAGAATTTGACCCTGGTCTCTAGGGCCCCAATTCTATGAGGCACCATGGGCCAGATCCTCAAAGGTATTTAAACTCACTGCTTGCATCCGACGAAGTGGGTATTAGCCCACGAAAGCTTATGCTTCAAAACTTTATAGTTAGTCTTTAAGGTGCCACAGGACTTTGTTACCTCTGCTAGACTCCTAATGTCCACTGATTGCAATAAGATAAGAGCCTAAGTACCCCTGAGGATCTGGGCCCATGTGTCTTCACCTCCCCTTGAAGTCAGCGGGAGTTCAGTGTGCTCTATATCTCTTGGGAGGGGCTCAACATCTAACAGAGTGCAGGCTGTGGCTCTGAAGGAGAGAGGTGTAGGAGCATACCGGGAGTCCGCAGGGGGTAGTGTATCAGATTCAGAGGTGAGAGGAGAAGGTGTAGCAGAGTTGCATGCAAGTGAACCAACTAACATTGGTTCTACTGAAGCTTGCTTCCCCTTTCATGTCAACTTGGAAGTGAAAGACAGTTGTTGGACACGCAAATACAGACACCCTGGAGTTTGAAATTTTCCCTCTCCCCAGGACACAAACATTTTACTTACTGCAAAACAATAGTCTGCTGTGCAAAGAAACACAACACCTGATGTTTAACTTCAGTGGCTAATTAGTGGTTGGCTTTACCCAGGACAAGGGAACGCTTTCCTGGCAATCCATGGGTAAAAGAGGGTTGGGTCTGCATCTGTACCTGAAAGTACCTCCGGCACCACACTGAGCACAGAGAGAACATACTCCTCTATCTTGATCATCAGCCTGCACGAGAGCAGATGCATTACTGCCTTATGTGGCTGGGAGTTGGATTGAAAGTAACCGTGGCATGTCTTGACACAGCTGTGTGCCTGAAAGATTGAAACTCCACAGTTCAATAGTGTTTTTTAAAAGATGTGTGGCAGCGTCGCTCTGAGGTGAATCCTGCAGAATCTGAGCCCTTAGAGTGGATAAGAAGTTAGCAATGTAACTTACAAAATAGTCGAAAGGGTTAATGGTGAAATGGAACAGATGCTAAGGCAGGATATAGACTATAAAGTATTAATAAGGAAACCAGTTATGACCTCGTATTCTATTAGCAGCTTATGTAGCCTGTTAGGAAAACACCATACTCTATTATAGGGTGCCATATGGTATTGTACTAACTCAGTGCATAAATCCCTAATACAATTAGGAGCTCCAACTTCCATGTCGAATTAGAGCCTCCTGCATTCTGTGCGTCCTTGTCTGTAGGGATTTGTGGATTGTTTAAATGTAATGATGGATTTAAATATTCCTTATGGAAGGAAAAGGGAATCTTTCAGTCTTTCAAGTGTAAAGCTTTCTATGCCAATGATTAGGCAGCCCTCTTCCTACTCTTGATTCAAGCTCATCCTTGAGGTTTTCTTGCTGGAACGGGCTATCTGGATTGTTTAAATTCAGATAGCATTCTTACATTTCTTTCAGTAGACAGTTTCATTGGTATAGTATACTATTTTACCAGTAAGTACTAGGCAGTCATTGGCTCTACTGGTGCTAGCGGAGGAAACTCTATGCAGAATAGATATTACATTAATAGTGACCAAATTATCATGGCCTTGAAGTTGAATGTGAAATCTGACACCTCATTACAACTATAGGGGAAATTACTATTTCATTTGAGTATGGCTTGATCTTCAAATGCTAATACTTTAACGGTAGTTCAAGTCTGACTGTTCAGAGATCACATGTGAGAAATCATAGCTCAAATGTGAGGGTTTATGGCACATCTAGGAAAACTTTACTTTTCCAGTTATACGTAGCACCACTTTCAGCACTAGGAGACTAGAAGTTTGGATCCAACCATTCATACAATAAGACTCTCCAGATTATACAAGACTAAAAGGAGACTGTATCCAACCGTGCCTTAATACAGTTAAACATTCATTCAGAACAGCAAGATCCTAAATTTCATTTTTTTCTATATTAATATTCATCTATATGAATTGAGATTAATCTTTGTTGTATTTTTAAAAATATGACAAAGTAAAGTAATAGTACTTGATTGCTCAAGGAAAACATTCAACTATTTCATTTCATAGACATGCAACTGGGAGAATATTGTAGATGATATTTCCCATCTCAGTTTTGATGCTATATTATATACTATTTTATCTCTTACATTTTAATTTAACTGCTTTTATAAAAGAAAGCAAACACTGGCAACTTTAGGAACTCCATGTTGGTAAATGCTGAACAAAAACATCTTTTCAAATTTCCAGTTTTGAATATAAACTATTTATTTCATTCCACAGTGGTAAACCATTTATCTTGCAGTGATATTTATCTTATTGGCATGAGATGGGGAATTCTCCTATTTCTGCCATGTGATCACTGTGCCCTCACTTTGCCGCACTAAGATAAACACTAATATTTTAATTGTACCATTTCATGATTAGAAGTAGAGAACTGAAATCCAACTGAATCAACTCATGCAAAACTCATAGGAAATCAACTATTATTATTTACATAGTGTCCATTCATGCACTCATTTATAAATTTCCCATTTGTTCAAGCGATGCAGCATATTCCAACATGATAAACCTCTACATATATTTTGACTGAAATTTCTCAGCTAAATGAGAGTACAGCTAAAATGTAGATGGATCAAATTGAGATTTTATTTTCACCATTTTTGTGCCATAGTGTTTGAATGCTATAGTATGTATTTTTTGTGCCGAGTAGTGAGTTCTAACCAGGGGGCTATCTGTACATGAGCAGTATTCACGGTCTGCTTGTTCTCTAGTGCTATGCAAGTTGTACAGAATTAATAAAAATATTGTGCAATATGTTTCTGCCAAACAGCTCTGCTAGTAAAGAGGCAAGGAACTGATGCTGTTTTCTAGAAGCTGAACAAGCCAAAGAGATGCCAGGGATAGACAGTGAGCAATAGAGTTAGAAATGAGCAAGAACATCAGGTAGTGCTTGAGGGGGCCGATCCAATGCCAATAGGAGTTCAACTCTGCCAACTCACTGACTCCACCAACTCCGCCTTCTCACTGTTATGTTACTGGGGGCCCGTTACGTTACTGGGGGCCACTCTTCTCATGTGTCCAGTGTCTCATGCCGACACAAGCTTTACTTTCCCACCCTCCTCTCCTTTCCCTGGACAAATGTGAGGGTGTGACCAATGATGAATTAACACTTTCTGTTATCCTGGGCAAAGAGGGGAAATGTTGCTGGCGGCCCATTCTGCCTCAGAACAGGGAGTAAAAAGAATTCACCTGAGCCTCTTACTGTGTGTAGAGTATCAGCAGCCATTCAACAAAGAGGTGCAACTTTTAAGGGTATTCCAAAGTGCATTGGATACATGCATGCAAGTGATTTAGAGAGTCAGTGGATTAGAATGCAACACACCTGAGTGAAATGAATATGGAAGAGATCTTTTTGTGCATTTTCTCTTTGGCACACTATATGGTGGTCTGGCCAGTCTTCCTCACGGATTAATGTGGTGATGGCTGTGGCGATTGCAAAGAAAATCCCACTTTTTAGGTGCTTTTGTTTCTTTTTTTGCCCTTGTAATGAATCCCTGGTTGCAAACAGACAACATTGTTGCCAACAGAACTGTATGCTGGAGTCTCACGCCCCAAGGGCTTTAGATCTAAAACTAGAGCGATCTAAAGGAGCATCTCCATTGGTTAGCATGGTAGTGTTAGGATTAACATGCACTGTAATCAAATGGGGGAGGACAACACTGTCCCATGGGAGTGGTCTGCCATTACATGTTGCAGAGGGCGCCCCACTTCAGACTCTATCCTGCATGGTGGAGGATGCCTCCAGCGAGGTGCTGAGTGCCTTCATCTCACTTCACTCAGTGCCCTTAGCGCATGAAGAAGAATATACTCCTGTGGGATATTGCTAGCAGGCAGAACTCTCCTTCCACCGCCTGGTCTCTCTCATAGGAGTCCTTCCTGATGCTCTTTGCGAGAGACACCGTGGGAGAGTAGTTCTCACTTCAGGGTTGGCCCCATGTGCCCCCCTCCATTGCTCATCCCTGCCACAGCTGTGCCACTCCTGACCATTCTCAGCTGGGGGACTCACCCACTGGGGCGTGACACTGAAGTCACAGCCACGGGACTCTTCGTGTCCCTTTCCTCTGGGCTTGCCCTGTGTCCAACAAGCACAGACTGAAATGCATGACGTGTCAGTTAAAATGAGAAGGGTTGTAACCACCTATTCACCCCCCCAGGAGGAGAGAGGGGGCTGTCTCCTTTCATCGGCTTCCTCTGTCCTCGTATAACTCTGCCCACCAGCCACCAGCGAGGGTCCTTGTGCGTCACAGCACCTCTGCACCTCATCCTAAGCATATTTACAGGGACTTTTTCTTGAAGTGCTAAAACCTTTTGGCTGAGCTGAGATTTCAGTGGTGGGCATTGGCAGGTGAAAGAGGTGGGCACTCTGGGATAGACACAGGCAGGTACCTCTGGATAGATCATGCTAATGACTGAACTTGTAAGCATGACTGAACCAATTAGAGCTAGGTCTGTTTAGGACTGACACCTTGAATTATGCAAATTACCCATCAGCCTGGGGCTGGGAGGAGAGTCAATGCCGGAAAGTGAGTGGCGCTTCTATCAGCGATTGGGAGAACTATCTGGCTTTTTATAAATATATATAACTACCTATTTATTTAATTGAAGGAGGAAACAACAGAGTATGAAATAATGACTTTGCTGGGATGAGGCAGCTTGTTTTATCTGCAGTCTGTATGGCATTCCCAGAGTTGTTTTACTGCTCTCACGACTGTCCCATCATCCCCTCTGGTGGTGGTGGTAGCTGCTGATTGATCATTGCCTGGGTTCATTGTTAATACTGCATCTTTCTGGAGTGTTAGCCCCACACGCTTTGGCTTTGAAAGGTTTCACTTTGGCTAGGGAGGAGTAAGAATTTGCGCAGCCAATAGCTTTTAAATATTGAACCCTTTCCTTCCCTCCCATTTCAGCCTATGGCCGTCAGTGTCAATTATTGCAGATTTCTAGTGACGCCACTTATTTTACCATCAACATTTTTTCTCTCTATGTCTGTGTCATCTGTGGGAGTTCCTCATTCAGAACAGACCTTCTTACATTTTCAGTGGTCTTTGTTTTTCTTTCCTTTTACTGGAGGAATGGCTCTTAGTTGGGTCATTTGTTCCCTCCTTTGTCCAATTATTCTGTTTCTGCACATCAGACAGGGAAGGGAGATAAAGGGGGCAGAAAGCCATCTTTACATGCCCTGCTATTCTGGGGCCATGAAGGACCCTCCTGGCCCTGGTGTAATTTAGAGTAATCCCGCGGGAGGTTCTTCTAACTTAAGCTGTGCTGCCCAGGGTTCGGATAACATTTTGCATTCATGTGGTACTTTCTTACAGCACCTTGCAGACATCACTGCTCACACTGCCAGCGTGTGTGTGTGTGATTATTTCCATTGTGCAAAAGGGAAACTGAGTTATGGAAAGACCAAGTGACTTGCACACAGTGAGCTAGTAGGAGAGGGGTTCCTCTCCCATTCCCACCTTAGGGCCTTCTCCCAAGCTGGCTTGTGTTGCCTCCCTGTCCTGATTTATTAAGGGCCCCCTCTCCACGCACCAGTTCCACCAGTCCCACCAGAACGAGGCCACTCAACTGAGCGGACCAAGAACTCTGGGTTGTGGTGCAGGCACCCAGCACTTCTCAGGTTTTGGCCCCTTGTGGCTTCCTTCTGGTCCCCACCTACATCCCAAATGCTGTTTCAGCAGTCACGAGACCTGAGGAGAATTCCCCAGCACAGGCTGTCCCCCAGGCCCAAGCATAGGGAGTAACCTGGGGGTAAATCAGGGGCAGGAGGGGAGTTCAGGGCTGCAGTCCATAGGCAGCCATGGGGAGGCTGCTGTAAGGCAGAGCAACCCCGAGGCTGTTCTAACTAAAGCTAGGGGCCATTTCAGCCTGTGCAGCTGCCCCAAATGTGGGCAGCACAAAGGTGATGTAAAAGCACCTTGCCCCTTGCTCCACAGGGTTTGGGCCTCTGTTCTGCCTCTCCCAGGAGATGCAATGGAGTCTAGCCCTACACATATTGGTCCTGATTAGTATTAGTATCTCTCGCTCTACAGTGACCATCTGTCCCTGGATTTCTCTTAGTGCACAACACGTGTCTGTATTTTTTGTTACTGAAACTGAGCTAATACGGTGTTCAGCTGAAGATTTCATCCCGCTTAGATTTTTAAAAGGGTTATTTGTGTTTTTCCCTCCCCTTAGTAATTACAAATTGTTTAACGCTCGGTTTATTCTCTAAGCCTTTTAAATAGCGAGGTGATCACTCATTTTTGATTGGGGAACTTCATAGCTGGCACTAGTAAGAAGTCCAGAGCATTTGCAGAGGAAGAATTCAGCATAAAGGGAAGAGCTGTTTCCTTCTTTCAGAAAAAGGAATTTTAGCAGGTGGCTGTCTCTCAAAAGCCCTGTCAATTTCTATGTTCAGAGGCAGCTGTTAACTAACTGATCCTTATGGCACCCTTCTAAGGAAGAGATTGTTACCCTCACTTGGGGAAACTGAGGCAGGGTGTTTGTGTGACTGGTCTTCCTCTACAGTGGATGTCGTGATTTGCTGGAAACCAGGCCTCTTCTCTGACGAAAGAGAAATAAATCCAAATGTAAACATTCTTTGCTGGTGAAAGCAGCAATGACCAGAGGCTCCAATGAGCCTCCTTAATTGGCAGCAGGCTAAGTGGTGTTCTAAGAGAGACACCCATGTCCAGTAAAGGTATGGCCTAGTCAGTGTGGCAGGGTGGATGACTAAGACCCTTTCTCTGTAAAGCGTGAGACCCGGGGAATGAAAGTCTGTTAAGTACCTTGCTTTTCCATCCTCCTGTGAAGCTGCACTTTCCTTGGAAGGCTCTTTTGGTCTGAATGAAGCAAGCACCTGTTGCTGATTACACTTGAAACTGATTCTTTTGCCTCGATTAAGCAGAATCGGGGGAAGCAGATACAATAAATGCCCAGCCCAGAGGAGTTTATTACCTAAAATACTCCTAATGTAAATGAGGAGCCCAGATTAAGACAGCACTGTGGACTGTGCTAGCCATGGATCATAGGTCTTTAGTTGTTATCACAGGTCAGAGACTGGATAAGAGGTTCTGCCAAATATTCTTAGAGCAGTGGTTCCCAAATTTAACAACCTGCAAACCCCTTTCACTCAAATGTCAAGTCTCGTGAACCCCTCTAAAAATGAATATTTCCAGGGATTTTCTCCTTTACCTGAGTGTAAATGATAAAAGCAGTGATCTTGGAAATATAAAATTGGTTTTTACGACATGCTTATTACACACTATTTATTATTATGATTTATGATTACAGTATTTTTATTTCATTATGAAAACAGCAACACTCTTCCGAGAGCTCACTTTCGTAGCTTGTATCACTTTGAATAAGCCTGTTATAAGACAAGGCCCCTATGTTTCATCAAGGAGTATCAGATGTGAAACAGTATGAAGATATTTAGGAAGAGTTCCTCCTACACAAGCATTCAGCTCTTGAGCAGTCCAGGCAAACAAAGCATATTACAACAAAGCTTGAACTTGTTCTTCATTATAATTGTAAAAACAATACTAGCTGTTTAATTTTAAAAACAGCAAAAAATATCCACTTCCCTTTCTTATAAGGAGTCTTGAAGTTTAAATCTCCTTACTATGATAGTTATACTTGCTTTGATCTGCCTAGCTCTTGGAAGTCCAGGGGCTCCGGGCTGCTGGCCCCAAGCTGCCAAGGATCCCTAGGGACAACTCTGTCTGCCATTAGGGATTTTTTCCCCCGAGGACCCCCTGTAGCATTTTGTGAACCCCCAGGGGGTCACAAACCCCAGTTTGGGAACCACTGTCTTAGAGCATCTTATCAGTAGGCAAAGGTTTGCTGTCTCTGGATTTTCTGCTCTAAGCTGCGTCGGTCGCTGGCTGGCAGTGACTTCAGTAGGGCAGGTTGTTGCTCTAAAACAGCAGTAGGTCGTGACCCCGTTTTAATGGAGTCGCCAGGGCTAGTGTGTAGACTTGCTGGGGTCCAGGGCCAAAGGTGAAGCCCAAGCCCCACCACCCGGGGTCAAAGCCGGAGGGCTTCAGCACTGGGGGGCGGGGCTCAGGTTACAGGCCCCCCACCTAGGGCTGAAACTTTTGGGCTTTGACTTTGGCTCCCTCACCCAGGGCAGAGGGGCTCAGGCTTTGGTCCCCCCTCCTGGGTCGTGGAGTAATTTTCATTGTCAGAGGGAGGGTGCGGTGCAATGAAGTTGGAGAACTGCTGCGCTAAAAGACAAAAAAGCCTTTAATAAGAGATGGTGCCTATCTCTCAGCTGAGTGTGACTGAAATACTCACCCACACCATTAAGAATAGAACCGCTGAAAGCTCCTTCAGTGAAACCCTGAATACAGCAGGGCAATAAATGAATGGGAAATGGACATTATCTACTGATTGACCTTCTCAGTAACTTAAACAGCTTTCGCTTTTACCTTGGGGCATCTGGCTACCTGACATGGCCAATTATCCAATGATAACATCAACTTCATTGGGTCTTATTGCTTCATTATGAAACTGCTTTGGTGGGTAATGCATTCCGATCAGCTGTGAACAGTCTTGGGGAGGGAGGTGAATCTGCTGCATGAACTATTCAGTACTTCTAATCCCTGGTCACTTTTCCAAATTGCATATTTAATTGGTTCCTAGCACTAACTGGCTTCCCCAGCAATCTGAGCAGAGCCCATTCCATCCCGGGCGGCTCCCGAGGAGCCATCATTGCCCTAAACCACCATGCAACTCCAGCTGCCGATTAGCTATTGGTCATGAAGGAAGGGGAAACGTCTGTATAATGTTGCAGGGTCTGAGTGAGAAGCAGGTTAAGTGGGGAAAATCTCATGTAAAGTCTGGTTCCAGCAAGGAAGCAAACGAGAAAGGAAAGCAGAATGGCAAGCACAAAGGGACAACAGACCTGATCCTTTTCTGTCCTTCCTCTTCCTCCTCCTCCCTCTGTCTTAGCATCATTTTCTTCCTTGTGTGAAACAATTTATATGCTTTGATTTACTGCTGCAGCTGGGGGAACAAAATCCCAGAGTTTTTTGCTCATCTCCAGCAGTCACTCATCCTGCCCTGTAATCAGAATTGCATGGAAGGCTTTGTACCAATATCTAACCTGTCAGTTTCTTCCTTTCTGTCCATATGGGTACAAGGAGGGAAAGAAACACCCCCAAAGCCCTCCCCCCTCACCTGACTTTGGCTTGTGGCAGAAAGCAGTTTGTGGCACTAATAAAAAGTGACATCAGTTCATGCCCGTGGAGAGGGAAAGGCAACAGTTCAAATGTGGCTTTCATTTTTTCCACCCATCTGGTTGCCAGCTCTGTTTTACTGCAAATCTTGTGATGTCTGGTGATTCTTCTTAAAGCCCCAGATCCTAGAGTCATGTGAAGATGTGGGAAACTCAGCTTTCATCAAAATAAAAGTATGTTTCTAGCTCTCATAGGGACATTCATAGAAAAACTTGAAATTGTTAACCCTAAAGGCTCCCACTGGAAGGCACCTAAAATTTATTATTTTCTAAAATCTCATGATCATGATTCAGGGGGGCTGTGACTCCTGATTTTTGAACTCTTAAACCAGACTGCTTCTGATCTGCAATATTGCGCTCCATGGGGGGATGGAAAGGGTTTTCAAATGAGCCTGAGACACCAAGGAAAGTTATGTTAGACATTTCATTCAAATCATCTGTTCATTCTTTCATGGAGTCATGGTGCTCTCCAGTTACATTATAGTGCGTGGATGTCTCATGACAACTAAGAGGTTGGGCTATACTATGGGAGGGGTCGACCTCAGATCCACAACTCCAGCTATGCGAATAGTATAGCTGAAGTTGCAGTACGTTAGGTCGACTTACCTGGCCATCCCCACGGTAGCGGGTCGACTGTGGCCGCTCCCCCGCTGACTCTGCTTACTCCTCATACCAAGGTGGAGTACAGGCATCGATTCGGGGATTGATTTATCGCGTCTAGATGAGACATGATGAATCGATCCCCGATACATAGAGCGCTGCCCGCCGATCCAGCAGGTAGTGTAGCTGTACCCAGGGCAAATACTTCTTAATCAATAACACGACAAAGTCTGCCTAAATCTTTGAATTCATGGATTGTTCACAGACAGGGATGTTCTTGAATCTATTTGTTACCCTAAGTTGCGTGCTGACTAATTGCCGTGATTTTTCCCCCCATCTGTATTACAGTTGTGATCAACCAAGATCTGAGCTCTTTTCTATTAGGTGCTGCAAGTACACATAGTACTTTCTCTTTACAATCTAAATAGACAGGACAGACAAAGGAGCAGAGAAAGGAATCATTCTAATTCTTGGGTTGTAGCTTGTCCATGATGGTTTGATATTCAAAATTCAAGACTTTTGATTGGACACATAGTCCAGATAGGATGTTTCTGTACCCTGACTGGATGAGTGAAACTTTTAAAATTGTTTTTTTGCTGGACTATTTGTCTCTGTATGTGAGTGGGGGGGCGAAGCGGGGGGGCTTTGGGTGTTTCGCACTGGTCAGGTTGTGATCCGAGAAACACTGCTAGATCCTGATAGTTTGTTGGTGTTCCGCACATCTGAGAGTAGGTTCTAGCCTGTTGTATATTAGAACATGGTCAATACACATTAGTAACTAGGGACCTGATCCAAAGCCCTTGAAACTAATGGAAGGGCGTCCATTGACTTCAATGAACTTTGGATCCGGCTCCTACCAGACTGGTTGCAAATGGCTGACCTTGGCAAAGTAGCAGGTAGATGAACAAAACAATATAAAAAAAATGAGGAGTCCTTGTGGCACCTTAGAGACTAGCACATTTATTTGGGGATAAGCTTTCATCAGATGCATGGAGTGGAAAATACAGTAAGCAGTATATATATAAAGCACATGTAAAGAGGGGAGTTGCCTTACCGGGTGGGGGAGTCAGTGCTAATGAGGCCAGTTCAATTAAGGTGGAAGTGGCCTATTCTCAACAGTTGGCAAGAGGGCGTGTATATCAAGAGAGGGAAAATAGGGCCTAGCTGCACTGCTTTGTAAACTGGAGCTCCAACTCCAGTTTGAGCCCAACCCCTGCTGCCATCCACACACAAACCTTTGACTCCAGCCAGCAGGACCTCAGGACTCTGGTCCTTGTGCCTACCCAGGGGGCTGGGAGGGAAGAGTCCAAGAAATGAGCGTGTGGACAAAGAAATCCCCAGGAAGCTTGTTGCACTGGGGATCCACCGGACCACTCAGCAGTGCAGAGAGCAAGTCAAGCAGCTTCAGATCTACTACTGCAAGGTCAGGGATAGTAGCAGCCCCCCTGGGAACTTGCCTTCTACCTGCCTCTTCTGTGAGCAACTTGATGGAGTTCTGGGCAATTCACAAGGACTGGACCCACAGTGGTGCATGACAACCGGCCAAGCAGGGACGCTAGCCTTATAGCCCAGGGAGCACCCCAGGATAGCCACCAGCCACCAACTGGAAAGGGAGAAGTGATCCTGGTTCTCAATACTGGTCCCTCTCGGTATGGTACCAGAGGAACTACAACATGTCCTGGACTTTACTTGGAGGAGGTGTTTGGGGAGCAGCCGATGGCAGAAGTAGAGCCAGAGCTGGGTATGTGAAGAGCCTTCTGTAATGTGCAATGAAGAGGCTTCCATTGCCTTCCCTGCTAGCACAGCACACGGTACGAACCAGCCATGCTGGACCATCCCAAGCCGCTTGTCTGGGTATTCCACAATACGGGGAGCGTGCGGGGTGGCAGGTGTAGACCTTCGGAATGAATCCTGACTGTCCCGGGACGGGGGGCTCTATGAATTGCGTGTTTCCTGTGTTATAAACCCAAACTGCCCTGAGGACGTGGTGTGTAGTCCATGGGTGTCAATGAATGCCAGGTGCTTTCAAGTAGGCTGGGATGCAGCATTTTGGATTTTACCCATGGATTTGATCCCACGGCTGGCTGGTTAGGCTTGGGTACTTAACTCCCAATAAGAACTCCAGGTGGTGGATTAAATTTTGGGGGAGGGAATACTTATTGGATCTGCTTCTGTAGCTCATGGCCCCCTCTCCATTCAGCACTGTGCTGCTCAGTCAGCAGACACCTTAATAGCTCTGTAGCATACACGACTGGCTCCCATGGCTTGGAACAGATGCGGCTCATCAGTAACCTCCAAAGCTATAATGTTCTCCAGTACCTGCCCTGCCTAACAAGACAGTAAAAACCAGAGGTACCCGCTCCACCCAGCCCCAAGGGGAAATGGTGGATCTGTAATTCCAGTTGAATTTGTAAAGTGCAGCTCACCAGGGTGTCGCGCTGACGAAAAATGTTTTTGGTGTGAAGAAAAAAATTAACCCCAGTGATTAAAAGTATCAGCTTTTGACGCTGAGCTGCAATAGCCTCTCCTCGTGCAGCAGACATGCTCCCACAATGAGAGAGCCTTTCTTTTGCCTTGGCAGGCCCGTCCACCACTGCAGAGTGCACAGAGGCAGCCAGGAGCCTTGGGAGGTGTAGTGCAGTGAGCGAGAAGGAAGCAGGTCTGAGATGAAATGATGAATGAGCTCCTGCAGAAGGCCACCCCGCCGCTGGCATACCGGGGAGAGGGAGAAGCTGGACAGCATGAGGAGAGAAAGACGGGCAGTGCAGTTTTTGCAGCAGGAAAGCGGGAGGCTAGAACGCAGCCGTCAGAACTCTTTGAGAGGATGCTCATGCTCACGTCAATGAGTCTGCAAGCTCCAGTTCAACTGTCCATCCTGCTCCAGCCCACAGCCTGAGTCCCCTCCATGCTACCACGTCCTGTAGCCCAGGCACCCTTTGGCCAATACTGGGGATGGGTGGCCTATGTCACAAGGAATGACCAATAGTTGGATCATCCGATGTCCCCCACTCCAGTCCACTAGCGGCGCATGAAACACACTAGAAGGGCCAAGCAGAGCAGAGAGTCGCTGGATATTCAGAAATAGTGACAGTTCTGGAGCACCCTGAACAGAGCCTGTGTGCTTTGTCCCATTGTTCCTCACTTCCGCCGCTCACTGGGCTTTGCACCGTTTTTGTTTGGAGCTGGAGGTTTTGCAGGCAGCTGGCTTGCCTGTCAGGTTTCTAACAGCGTGAGTTTCTGTTACATGACTGCTCACCAGTGACGTGTCCCATATTTACTAAGGAGTCATTACCACAGTTTATTACATTTACTGCGGAGGAACGTCAGCGCAGCAATCCGTAAGCTGCGCTTTGAAGTACGTGACAAGTTTAAATTGCATAAAACGCCCGTTACTTTTAAAACATCAAGCACACAACTAAGCTGGGAGTTTAAGTACAGGACCAGTTTTTTTATTAACTGTGTGCAACATTTCCTATGTACCACCACGCTACACTGAGTGCAGAGGACTGGAGTAGGAGACCTCTCGGTATCCCTTCCAGTCCTATGAGTCTATAAGCCACGGGGTGAGGTAAGGGCCTGAGTACACAAAATGCATACTACAAATACTGTACTATTTCATTCCCTGTTCCTATCACTGTACACCTACTGCACACACAGTTTCTATTCCCTCCTCCCCTGGTGGACCATGTAAACCCATTGTGTTGGAGCACAAAGCATCTCTGATGTCCACTGAGTGCATGGATCCTGCTCCACTGAGAACAGCTGCTCTTGCCGGCTCTGCACACTGGCTTAGAAGTCCAGTAGTGTCTTGAGTCCATTCCTAGCACAATGGCTCGCCTGTGTCCTGGCACTCATCGGGCAGTCTCAAGCAGGTAAAAACAGAGAGCGGCCATGCTGACAGATGGCTCCAGAGGCATCGCCACAGGGATTTCAATCTGCCAAATGCACATTCAACCACACTTTTTCTGAACCAGAATTCTCTGTGCTAGGCCAGGTGAATGCAGATTACCTTGACGCTGAAGAGCTTTCCCGAGTAGCAGCTCACCAAAAGGTGATGGTCACAAGAATTTAAATGTAAAGCATGCTGTGCAGCCCTTATGAAAATATTTTGACTCATGTACCAGAGGGGAAAAGGGGAACATGTCAGCAAAATACTTAGGTGGTGGAAGTCAACTTCTGATGATGTTTAGTCAAAATGGGTTGAGAGCAGATACATGAAAACATTTATGGATAGCTCATTTTTGAGACACTTGGCAAAGAAAGGAAAACATCTACCCTGTGTCAAAATGCTCTGACAGACTTGATGTCAATTGTTTTATGTAGCTGGCCTAGCATCGAAATGGGTATGGGGGTGGAGGAGAGGGGGAGTCCATGGGGAACAAGTTGATTAACACCATGGTTAACAGCTCAAACATCCTCCATCTTAACGCTTGGCATTCAAAAAGTTGAACAATTCAACTCCTTTGGTGGCACTAGAGTGTTTTATTCCACACACAGAAAGGTTTCTAAAATCTTTGCAGATCCTACCACCTAAAAGCTGCAAATGAAAACTGTTGGCATTTGAAAAGATCTTGTAAGTTAGGCTTTGTGGGAAATCTAGACAGCCTAGTGCAAAAAAGGTAACAGCTGAAAAATCTGAAACCTGCAAAAACCTTCAAGCTGTATTATTACTAAGCTGATAAAATGTAGCTTACAGACATTTTATGTGACAGGGGAAATCTCTAGTATATTAACATGAGCTTCTCATAGTTTTATAATTAAGTAAATATGCTTCACTACAAGAAAAGTTTTAAGAGAATTTGTGACAATAATGAAGCTCAGAATTAACTTTATAGCTTACATTTAAGATTAGAAAAATACTATATAATATTTAAATGTGACTTCAGTGTTGCATAAAATAACACTGAAGAGAGATAAGGCTACTATTCTGCCCCAGTGCTGGTTGGTTGGTAATCTTATTACTGAATTAACGTAGCTAATTGCTTTGAAATAACTGGATGCCTCCTAGTTTTTTCCAGGCCGGCAGATTAGATGAATGAGTAAAAATGAAAGAGACACACACATACATTTAGGCACCACTGCACTGCACACCATTTCCACCTCTATCAAATAAATGCCATTGTGAGTACATGTAGAGCATCGTGAAGAGATAACTGTGGAAGCTCTCAGTCTGAGCTGATGTTTCTTTCTTACCTCATGCTATTTTGCTTAGGAATGAGAGGATGTTTGGGGGAGTATGAGTAGCCATTGCTATCAGACTGCCTGTGTGGGTACTAATATAGGGCTGGGCTAGGTGGTACTACACAGGTCTCCCCACAAGCCTCAGCATAGGGGGTGGGCTGGAGGGGATATGCCTGGGGAAGGAAGAGAGTCCCAACAGTGCACCCTACTACCAGGATTCCAGGCTGCTCAGGAGGCTACTGGCATTTAGAGCAGCTACGGAGACTGCTCTGAATTACACTGGAGGACACGTACGCCAGATCTGGAGGGCACAAGCCACCATTTTACCTGTGTGCGCTGAGCCTCCTGAAGGCACAGCCCTGAATTTCATTCCCACCTTCCAACACCTGAGCTTGAAGGAATCGGTGGCGTCACTCTGGACTTACTCTGGTATAAGTGAGAGCTGCCGTTTGTCCAGGAGGCGTCCCGTTCTTTGTCTTTGTGCCAGCAATACAAACCCAACAGCTCTGCTGTGCCTACCCGAACTTCCCAAGCAGATCAAGCCCCCAGCTCGAAAGGAGCCCGATGGAAAAGGCAGTCACTGCTTTTATTTCATCTGCTTGCCTGCCTCACTTCAAGGCAGGCTCAAGTCTGATTGTTCAGCCTTGGTCTCAGCAGGTTAAGAAGAGGGAGCTTAGCTTGAGGCACGTGAGTCCTACCAGACAGACGCGCCGGTGCAAGAGGTCACCAAGCACTATCGATTCCTGTTTGGGCTCAGCGTTTGAAGGGTTATCCTGATCAGGAGCAAAGCGCGGGGCAGTGGGTTTTCAGTCTGTTTGAATGCCTGGGGATGCTTATACCACCAACCAATACGGACATATCCAGGGAGCAAACTGCAGCTTTCTCCAAGTCTGGGGCGAGAAAAGATTTTCTCCATGCAATAAACACAGCGCTGTTTCTGTGGAAGGGGTGTGTGAGAGAGAGAGGATTGCCCGTTCTGTTTATTCCCTTTGAAGGGCCTGCCATTGGCCAGTGTCAGAAGACAGGGTATTGGACTAGAGAGGGTCTGTCGGTCTGACCCCATAAAGCCGTTCTTGTGTTGAATACTGATGCAGCATTAAAGTCATTTTGGAAAGAAATATAAAACTGAATTTCCCACTTTTGTAAAAAAGGGCAAATCCTGGGCCTGTGATTTCAACCTGTCCACTGACCTCACTTCTTGCCAAACAATTGCAGTACAGGAACTCCTCACTTAACGTCGTCCCGGTTAACGGTGTTTCGTTGTTACATTCTTGATCAATGCTCATTTAAAGTTGTGCAATGCTCCCTTATAACATTGTTTCGCAGCCGCCTGCTTTGTCCAGAGCAGCCCATTGCAGCTAGCTGGTGGCGGCTTGGAACCAGGGCAGACTGGCAGCCCTCCATGAGCTCCCCCTATCAGCTCCACGCTCCCCTAAGTTCCCTGTGTGGCAGCTGCCCATCAGGCTATCAATTACCAGCAGTTCAGCTGTCTCTTCCCCCACTACCATGTGCTGCTCCTGCCCTCTGCCTTGGAGCTGCTCCTGGGAACCTCCTGCTTGCTTTGCAAGTGGGGGGGAAAAAGAGGCTAATGTCATGGTGTCCCCATCCCTCCCGCTCCTCCCTCTCCCTGGCTCCTGTACTTAGCATGGGGTCAGTGTACTTAAAGGGGCAATCCACGGTGTGTGTCTCTGACTCTCTGCCATGCTGTCTCCCCTCCCTTCATTCCTGCTGACTTGTAGAGTGTGAGGCTACATTAATAATGTTTTAACCTTGAGGGCTCAGCCAATTGCTCATTCATCATTTAGCAGTAAGGCATTCCCTGGGAAATATCCCACCCTCTGACTCCACCACCTCAACCAAGCTTCACAGTCATCATTGCTGTGTGCAGTATTAAATTGTTTGTTTAAAATGTATACTCTGTGTGTGTATGTATATCGGTGGCATGGTTAGGGAGTGGCGGGGTGTCTGTGTTTACAAACTCCCCAGCATGCAGAGCTCCCATTGGCTACTAGAGCTCTGGGCAGAGCTTTTACAAAAAAAACCTGATTACAAAATCAAAGCAGGTGAAGGCTGCCCTGAATGTGGGGTCTGGGAGGCCACCCTGGCACTGGTAGGCGCTGGAGATTGCAGTTTGGCGACCTGCCCACAAGGCAGCAATTGAGCATGTGGGCGAAGGGACTCACTCTCCAGGACTCCAGGAACCCTGAGCCCTGCTGTATGGAGGGAGGTGTGATGATGAGGCTCTGGTGTCCCCGGCTGCAATAACCCCTCTCCTAGCGCTGTCTTTAGTGTCTCCTGGCACCGAGGGTGACCGGACAGGAAATGTGAAAAATCGGGACAGGAGGTGAGGGGGTAATAGGAACCTCTATAAGAAAAAGCCCCCAAAATCAGGACTGTCTCTCTAAAATCAGGACACCTGGTCGCCCCAACCCACCTCACTGCAAGTTGGCCACACCTGCCATTGTCAGTGCTATGCCTAGACTGATGCATTCTCTTGTAGCCAGTCAGAACCCGGTGACCAGCAGAGGGCCTTCCCTCACCTGTGTCATGGGCAGACTACAGCACCCCTGCTCCAGCTGCCATAAATGAACAGTCCGCAGGGCACTCCCAATCCACCCCTAGCTCCTTCTTTGGGCCTGGAACATCCCTTGAGCATGCGCCCTGCCACTCTGCGCATTGGCTGGACATCTCCTGAAGAGCATGGCTGGGGCAGCAGGGAGTTGTATCTGGTGCTGCTTTCCTCCAAGATATTTTTGGTGCAATTTGTGTCCTGCTTACAAAAAGTGCCTATTCTCCCCTGAGAGTTTTGTGAACAGATTCAGGCCAACTGGCATGGCCATGCGTTGTCACAGCTGCAGCAGATGGCTAAGGAGAGAAGTGGAGAGATGGGAATGAATTCAGCTCAGCTGAT
The DNA here is from genome assembly GCA_032164245.1 of Sternotherus odoratus. Taxonomy (NCBI): domain Eukaryota; kingdom Metazoa; phylum Chordata; order Testudines; family Kinosternidae; genus Sternotherus; species Sternotherus odoratus. The sequence goes on along the minus strand of JAVMKO010000009.1, from coordinate 81,462,886 downwards.
GCCCCTATTCCTGGGACGTTGGGAGTGGGAGGGGAGAGGATTCTCCTACTGGGAAAAATACAAAGCTTAAAATTATCTGATGGCGTTTTTTGGAGAGATGGGCGGGTGGGGGTGGTTTCTGGGGTAGTCAAGAAGAACATGTCAAGTGCCTTAATCTTTTCTGGGTTCTTGGAATGAAATGGGACTTTTAGGCCCAGTACATGGTATCTCAGTGCATTCCCATTGTACTGTATGTACATGGGGATGAGTATCACTGTAAGACCAATTCTGCTGACATCCCATTGAATGTGTTGTACGTTGTAAACATACGTTATCTGAATGGAAAAGGTGAAGAATTTGCTGGTTGGGCAGGTACACAAGGAAGTTTGCTCTGCTGCCTATGTAAATGTAAGACTAAAATTCACTGTGTTTCATTGGCTAAATGACATACTACCTCCGCTTAAACAGGAAGCGTTATTGTGGTGGAGTGGGACAAGCTGGCAGTGACTTAGTTTGCTAAGCTTGTAAACTGTGGTTAGCTGGTATCCAGTTCAGGAAATGGTGTGTGTCACCTCGCCCTTTCTTACCCCCATCGCCCCTAACAGTGTATTTTTGGCAACTGATTGATTCCCCCAGTCCCCTCTACATATGTGTATGAGAATGCAGGCTCTAAACCCAAAGGAGGGATTTCTCAGTGACAAACAACCTGCAATTCATTTCATATATGTGTGTGCGCAGGCGTGCACAATCGGAGTGTGTTATCAGCCAAAAGCCAAGTGTCTTCAACCACCCTTGAAGTGCCATAAATCCTATGGCTTGGCTGAATAATCTGCTTGTTACTAGACCACATCAACGTGATATAAGAATACAAGCTAAAGTCCCACCTGCATAATGCATGCAGATTATTGAATGGAGAAGGTGGAAAAGAGAATGATAAATGAACAACACAACCTCTTATACAGTGCTTTCCCAAAGAGCTTTAGCCCAAATGGTATGTTTTTAGTCCTGATATTTGGGAGATTAGACTGGAAGCTACATCCTATGATCTGACTAATAATCCTTAGTTTTATACTTCTGTAAAAGTGCCAGAGCATGAGACAGGCACTTACTGATGACCCAAGTAAAATAAATGTGACATTGCTGACAGTGGCTAGATCCCTTTGTGTCCTGCATTCTAAAACCATCATCCAATCAGTCTGGTTTAAGCAGGAATTGTCTCTCCATGTTATAGAAGTGTAATGGCCAAAATTAATTGGGATTTTGACTGGGATTTTTTGGGGTACCCAGCTTGACACACCTTAAAGAATCCTGGTTTTTAGAAAGTCCTGAGCATCCCTCCTCTGCAAATCCGGGCTTTGCATGGTGTCTCAAGATGGGCCCCTAAAAAATCAAAGCACCCGAAATGACCAGTCACTTTAAATTTTGGGCCATGGGCTGTGGAGCTACTGGGGCCAAGAGGGCGATGGCCTGATCACTTTTTGGACAGGTCACACCTAAGTGGCTTTGTGCCCCCCTGCCACTCACTCAGATTGGAGGGAGTGGGTGTAGGTGCTCATGGGCCAGGATGCGGGTGTCAGGCTGCCAGTGGAGGGAGGGACAACTGAAAGGAGAAGAAGAGGGTCAGGCAGGGTGATGTGGCAATGGGGCTACTCATGCTTAGATGCCTCAAGGCTTGTCTCTCTGGGTAGACACATCCCCTCTTCTGTTGCAATAAGAACAACATTGTACAAAGGAGCTGGGACCGTGGTTCTGCTTTGGAGTCAAGCTCAATCTCTGTTCATTTGCTCTTATCATTCATTGTCAATTATAAGCCTAGCAGCAACATTTGGAGGCGCATGCGGCTGGTTGGGTCAGAGAAGATCAAGCACCTTTATGTACATATGGCTGCCTAAAATGATTTGCTCAGCGTTAAATGATGGAAATTTCTTCTCTGAATGTTTTAAACTAGGAAATAGCATTGCTCCCCAAACCTAAAAAGCCTCTTTTATGTGACTGTTTCTTTGGTGACCAAAGTGTCTGAGTTTTACAAGAGCTGCTTATCCTTTGATAAAACAAAATCAGTGAATTTATGCTGACAGCTTCAGATGCCGTGGAAACCCAAGCAACCTTTCACCAACATATGTTGTTTGCTGGATCATGTCTTAAGAATAAACTGCAAAAGCATCTTTGGTAATTTAATGAGTAATAAAGAAGACTGTTTTATTTCTATATCAAAGATTTTTAGAGCCCTAAATTGTTACCAGAAACACTTACCCAAAACGAAAGGTTGTGCTAGGTGAAAGGGGTATTTTTGTCCCAAAATTTGAAAACATTTGAAAAAAATAAAATGCAAAGAAAGATTGGGGCAGAGTCTGGACAACAAAATCATTATTAATCAGTCACAGTCTGTGTCACAATACCCTCTGATACTTCATTGAAACAAAATTAGGGACTTGTCTTGCACGTAGCTTTGACCTCTCGCCTTTTGGAAATATTGATGAAGGTGTTTCCATGCAATTTGGAGGAATAAGTAGATTCACAGTGTTAACAGTTAGTGATGTGTTCCCACCCACCCACCCCCAAGTTATTGTTAAAAGAAGGCAAGTTCTGGAGCACAAAAAAACCACTTAGCTAACCAGAACAAATTAATTGTGTGTGTGCAAATTCTGCCACTTGTACACAGATGCACCATTCTGCCACAGATACACACCACCTTCTATCACTTACATGCATACATCGCCTTTTGCAGCTTTTTCTTCTAGCAACACAACTTGTGAAACAAATGAAAGCCCCAGCATTGCACCATCCCTTATTAATATAGTAGTCTTTAGGAAAATTAGAGGATTAATTAAACGTCTTCATGCAATAACATAATGCTAACTGTTTACACTAAGCCATATTTACTTGTGCAAATGATCATAACTGGAAAATTATTTCCTGTATAACTGTAATAGGGAATTAAAGAAATGTGGAGGACATGCAAGGCAATCATTTTTTAATTATACACTCCAAAATGAATGAGGGGAAGACCTAATCTGCCTATGTAAATGTTAATTATTAATTTAGTGGACAGGTGCAAATGAGTTTGGAAGATATGGGTTGTCATTGTAACAGTCTAAGGGCCCGATCCTACCAACTTGCTCACATGAGTTGACGCATCGACTCTATGCGAGTAAGCGGTGGAGATGCAAATCCAGAGATTCTGTGTCTGACCCTGAACTGAGCAGCCTCCTCTCCCTGGAGTTTATGGGAACGGAAGCTGCTCAGCATCACCAGGATGATGACACAAGGAGGGGAGCCTTGTTTACACTGAAGCCATGCGGAACGAATTGCAGTAGGTATTGGATCAGGCCCCCATGCCACTTCTGTTCAGCACCGATGCTGATAAACTCAATTGCAACCCCAACAATTGGTTGCTGCTGTATTTAAAACGAAATGGCCGGCTTGGGACCCACATGCCAGGCTCTTGGAAAGTAAGACATCCCCCGAAAATAAGACGTATTTCCAGTTTTGCCTCTCGCTGTAATATAATGTAATGTAATTTTGGGAGCAAAAATTAATATAAGACACTGTCTTATTTTCGGGGAAACACGGTATGTGAGCAATTAACCCCAACAGGGCCTGCCCACGCCAATAGGGAAAACGAAACCTCCCTCTTGGCATGTACCAGTGAACTCCAGTGTATTTTTTTGTGCAACAATTTCAGACACTTTGCTCCTGGCTTGAATAGTAGTATTTTGTTTTCCTGTGCTGCTTTAAAGAGCAAAGATGACAATGGAAGAAGTCCTAGCTGCTGTTTACATGACAGGCAGATCACTTGCCTTCAGTTCTGAGGGTTGTCCATTGATAAGACACTTAGCACCAGCTCAGATGAATGTGTAGATACACTTGGAGATGCTGTATTGTCACTTGACCACAGGGTCACTCCATGGAAAGTCAGGAGTGTCTTCAAAGGCTTCTGCATTCGGCCTTGCATTGCAGGGTACATCAATGGGGTTATTGCCCAAAGAACTGGGGAGAAGCATGAGAAAATGGCAGAATTTAGGCCCATTTTATTGTGGGAAAATGCAGAAGGAACTAGCCTGTTTTCTGTCCGTCTAGCAGCAATGGAGATTTAGTCTTCTCAACTGCAAGGATGGCAGATGTAATGCTGGGATACAAGGGTGAGGGGAAGACGCAGGGAAAAGCCAAGGCCCTGGGAAGGTATTTGGGAGTCTCTTCCCTTCCTCCACCAGACCTGGGAGGTGGTCCCTGATGAGAGGGTTTCTTTTGTCTCCTCACCCAGGATGCAGGTCTATTTTCACCGGGGAATTGGGTCCCTTGTTTTGCCCCCGCCCCCCAATTGCTGGTATGGATGGGCTCACTGAATTGGAATCCTTTCTTTCCAACCTGCACCCCGGGGAGTGCAGCTTCCCTGGTCTATAGGCTGGGGTCTGCCTTCCCTCCTGGGCCCTGAGAAATAGCATCACCTCTCCTAGCAGGCAGGATGGAACCCTGGCTGATTCTGTCTCCCATTCCCTCCCATTGTAACTGGGATCCCCAGATAGGGGGTGTCTATCCCAGTGCGAGGGAGCCATGCAGACATAGGGATGGCTCTGTCTCCGAAGGGGCGGTTCCCTGGAGCTCTCTCCAATGGCCGATCAAAGCACATGATATCTGAGGACCCTGTCCTGTAAGGGAGCAAGTATGTGGCAGGTGACCTCCTATCTGCAGCAGCCATGTTAGCAGCATGTGTGCATGTATATGCGGCTGCCAGGAGTATGCCTGTGATTATGCATTCAACAGGCATTGTGAGGTGTGCAGGGTGGAGCCACTGCGGTGAACTTCAAAGAGCTCCCCCTTGTCATTCAGCTTGGACCCATGTTGCTGTAGCCTTTCTCACTGGAGATTAGATACGTAGCGAGATTCGATAGAATGATGAAAGTGCACAATGCATGCTGCTTTCCAGCCTGGAGGTTACAGGCATCCCTCTCCCCCTCCCGCTCTTTGTACTCACTGCCACAAACTTCAACCAGGAGTGGCCCAGGCTCTACATCCTTATTATTCTCGCCATCTTCCTGACAGGCGTAGTAATATACAGAGCTATCTCAAGCTGGGACCATTTGAATGAGAGAGATTTCAAGTGTCTCACTGAGGCACAATGCAACAGACTGCTTCATAAGGTGAGCATGTGAGACACCAGGGAAACCAACCACAAATAAATCCTAACAGAGGGATGGTTGGCAGGGCTGCTTAGAAGGTTTATCAGCTGGAAAACTGAAATATGTAACTGTTCTAGAGAGGCACTAATGATGGGTGTGTCTGGTTGGTTAGGGTTTATTAAACTGATGCTTAAACTTTATTTGCTACTGTAATAAAGATTCAGCAGTCTTAGTACAGTAACAATAATATTTGTTCAATGGCTAGGTTCCTATTAAGTAGTTCTCAATGGAAACCCCCCAGAACACATGAATAATTGGTCACGGACAGTTTCTGACGTACTGCTCGGTGTGAAGAAGGCTAACTCTTGCAATAGTTGTGACTATTACTGGATCAAAGGACTAATCAATGTGATTTATCTGAATCTAGCCCCAATTTAACAACAAAAAATATAATTGGCAAATTCCCAGATTGTTTTTATTTTGTTTGATTTCTAATTTTGCTCACTGGGATTCATATCTCCCTTTCCTGAGACATGCTGTAAAATGATTTGGCAAGCTAAGCATCATAATGTGAATATATCTGAAATATTTATTCAGTCAGGCATGGCAGTAGAAATTCCAAGGCCTTCCTAGACATAGGAGAGTGTTTGAGAGTGTTAATGCAAGCAGCCTGTAACTAAAGAAGCTTTTGCTACTCAAACAGATATATTATTTTTGAAGGGTACTTCTTTGAACATTAAGCCTTTCTCATGCTACACAGTGTTTGCATTCTTTTGTCTTGCATCCCTTTTACATTTTCCCCAGAACATTTCAACTATTTTTTGTCTCTCTCTCCTTGCTCTGTTCGTAACCAGTAAACTAATAGGTGATGAAGGGCTGAATAATAATTCCAAACTTCCTGAAAGATTTCTCTAAAGGTATTGAAAGGGAGGAAAAACAAAAACACATGTTGCAGAATACTTGCATATTTTACCCAGTCTTTTTACAACACAAAATAGTGACCCTGTATGTGATTACTTTGAAGAAACTTCCAGGAAGCACAAAAAATAAAAAATAAAGAACACCTGAATTTAAACTCTTGCATAGCTCATAGGCCTGCTCATTTACTTCTTTTCTAGCAGTTGTTTTCTCACCACTTCTGATTTGTATTAGAGTTGTAGTTCTACAATATCTCATAAATGAATCTCATTCTTACCAAGGTTATGGTGTCTAGTTAGATCAAAATACTTATGAAACTGTTGACAGCCAGGGATTTTTAAAAATGAAATCAGGGTGAATGGTGCAACGGCTTATTCCTAGTAGTATGTCACCTTGGGAGATGCGGGGCCAAATCCATTGCTAGTTTACCCAGGTGCAACTGCAGGGAAGCTAGTGGAGTCAAGGAGCTGGATCCACTTCAACCAGTGGCTTATGTGGCCCAGATTTTTAAAGGTGCTTAGATCTTGCTGAGCGACGCCTCGCTGATTTAGGAACCTAAATCTCATTTTCAAATCCCTGCACTTCCCAGACCCGACCCCACCTGCCATCCCCAGCTGTGCCCAGCAGGGTGCGTCAGGACGGAGGGTTTCACCCATTTCAAATGTTTTATTGAAGCCAAGGTTTGAAGTCCCCGTGTACGCAGGTGAAGCGGGCGGGTTCGGTACAGTGGGGTCGGGCTGGGGCCCTGGGGATTCCAAGGTTAACAAGGTCCAGATCCAGGGTGGGGTGGGAGAGGTTTGAAAGCGTCGGTGGATGAATGAGCTCAGGGACCGGCCCAGGGACTGGATGGAGAGTCCAAGGCCGTAGCGGGCTAGACAATAAATCCACGGGCGGGGTGCGGCCTGGGTTCCCGCGGGAAGGGAGGACGGGGGGTATTTCCCGGGGCGGCGCTCTGGTCCGGGTTAAACAGATATAGGAACCCAACTAGTCCCATAGTCCTCGCTGCTGGGGGTGGGAGGGCTGGTTGCACCTCCTCGGGGGCAGGTCGTTTCCTACTAAAGCTAGTATCCCCCCCCCCCCCGTGACTCCCTCCTGGAGTCAGATCTCCCAGAGCTGGGGGGGGGTTGTTTTGTAATGGCTCAGAAACAGCCCCCCCTATTCCCGATACACGTTTCTCCGCGGGCTGCTCCCGCCCCACCCCTCCTGCAATCGTGCAGCAAAAGGGGGGCCCGGGTAACGCGCCGGCGCAGGAGGCTCAGCCCGGCTGTGAAATCAGGTCTAAGCGGCGGTAAATACACGCGCTATCTGCGCCTTCGCGGAAGGGAGCCGCCGAGCGCAGAGGGACGTGAACCCAGAAGCCTGCCCCGCTGTAAAGAGCCCGGCGAACCCCCCTTTGCTGGGCGAGCCGCTGGAAAGCGGGGAACCGAACCCGCGGCTGGGGCGGCTGGCTCCCCCCCCCCCCCCCAATCCGGAGGGGCGCTCTGCTTCGTGCCGATGCGCCCGGGCCTTGGCTGCACCCAGCCGGGTCATTCCGGTGACTCTTGTTCGCTCATTCCCGGCCATCAGGACAAGAGTCTAATCGCCGCCATTCGAACGCAATCTGTCCCCGCACCTGCACCGCCTCCACTTCGCTTCCCCTCCCCCCCCCCCCCCCCCGGCTCCGCGGGCCTGCGCCCGGCTGTCCCCCTGCCCGGCAGATTGAATAGGGGAGCGGAGAGAGATTTCACGGAAACCCGGGGTCCCTTCTGCGGCTGCATCTGCTCCCTTCGATTAGGGGCCGGGAGACACGTTGATACTAATTGCAGGGAAGCGGTGATGTGTTCACCCCGTAATTCACTTAATGAAGTTCAGCTGAAACTCGGAAATTGGTCCAGTAAAAGGCTCCCTGCGGAGTGTTTTGGGGGGAGAGGCGGAGCGCTCTAGAGGTAACCGGGCGGGGGGGGCAAGGCCGGGGATTACCTAGGACGGGGCTGCAACGCAGGCCCAATTGTCCCGCCCCCCAGAGAAGGACGGACGGACATTTCCCATCTCAGCGCATGTTCCTGACGCCCAGGGAAGTACAAACGTCTCCCCCGTCGGTTGTATTCCGAGCCGGGCACCTGCATGGCCTCCTGGAGGAGCCAAGCGCCAGACAGGCGGGGCTGAGCCTCAAGCCATAACCCCGCCCGCTGGCCGAGGGCCCTTTTCCACGCGTGGCCCGGTCTATGGACCCCGGGGCCCGGTCTATGGACCCCGCGGCCCGGTCGTTCACGCAGGGGGCAGCCGTTGTGGTCGCTGCAAAACCTTTACCCGTGTGGTCCATGCCCGCGGGCTGGGTCGGAATTGCCCTCAGCTGGGAGGTTGAAGGAGGGGGGGTGAGATTTCCGGGTGTCTCGGGATTCGTTTTTGGAGGGGACCGAGAATCCCCCCGGGATCTGGAGTTTGAAATGTTTGCAACAGGGCCTGCGCCCAGGTACCCCAGAGAGAGACTGGGACAGGCCATAGGCCTCCTGTCTGACCCCCCCCCCCCTTTGGTCGCTAGCCAGCTGGGGCTGTAGAAAGTTAACCGCTGTAATACTAGCCAGCCGCGGGGTTTGCTTTGACTCCGTCTGTGGAGCGGATCGAGACGGGACTTTACAGCCCCGAGGGGAGCTCCGCGCTGAGATCAACACTTAAGAATTTCGGGAGCTGCCTCGCCGCAGCAAACCCCAGCGATTGTCTGACCCCTGCGGGCCTCACTCCCGCAAACCTCCCCGTGGGGCTGTGGCGGATAGAGCCGGGGGAGGAGGAGGGGAGGCGATCCCCAGCGAGTCCGGCCAGGGCCGGGACTATAGCAAATTGTAAACGCAGAGCGTGGAGATGGCGCAGCCCCAGGAGAAGAACACGCGGAGAGGGGCGGGTTTTGCGCCGCTCTGAGGGGGATAGAAATGAAGCGCTGGATTTGCAGTTTGGTGTCCACTGGAATCCAGTGCCCTGCGCAGGTCCCCCCGCTGCTCTCCTGATCACGCCAGGCGGTGGGTCCCTCCCACACCTCTCCTCTTGAAGGCTGGAGGACGGGACCGTCCGCGGGGGTCTTCGCCCCTTTCCGACCGGCGAGTGAGCGCTCAGCTGGGCTCCAATAGTGTCCTCGGGAGTGAGGCTTGTGATCATCCATTTCTTCCTGCCGGGGCCCGGCTTCCCCCGGGGAAGAAAGCGGAGCGCTGCAGGGGTCGGAGTTAGTGCCCTCGCCCGGTCCGAGGACTGCTGCCCTAAACGAGAGCACTGCCCGGGGGATGCTGTGCAGAGGTTAGCTCCGGGGTAGGCAACCTATGGCAGAGCTGATTTCCAGGGGCCCTCACACTGCCCGGGTCCTGGCCACCGCTCCGGGGGGCTCTGCCTTTTCATTTAATTGAAGCCGCTTAAACCTTTAAAAAGCCTGTATTGACTTTCCCTGCACCAGGTTCGTTTTATATTCCAGACCTATAGAAACAGACCTAAAAACGTGCACGTGTATTCCTGGCACGGGAAACGACATTCGCGTGAGTGATGAAGACTTGGCGCACCCCCTCCGAGAGGTTGCTGACCCCGGGGTTAGCTCTGTTAAGCGTGTGGGGCAGGCCGTGTTAGCCGCGTTTGGACATGGCCATGCAGGGGGGCAGGCACCAGGTCTGGTGTTGTGGGGGGAATTGGCTGGAGTTGGGCCCTGGGGTGGCTGGGGGCGAACCTCCGTGGTAACAAGTGTAGACGAAAGAAAACCCCAGCAGAGAACGGCCGCCCCACACACGTAGGAGGAGCCGTCTACCCTGGCTGGGCTGGGTCTGCTCCGGCACCACTGCGATCAGGGGGAGCTTTGCCGGTGACTCTGCTGGGCTTAAGGTGACCAGACAACAAGTGTGAAAAATCAGGAGGGGGTGGGGGTAATAGGAGCCTATATAAGAAAAAGACCCCAAAATAGGGACTGTCCCCATACAATCGGGACGTCTGGGCTCCGGGTCAGGCCCGCTGTAACAAACGTTCTGAGGTGACCCGTGTGTCCACACAGCGCTGTTCCCGGTGCTATCCCGTGGAGCTCGGCTGTCTCCCCCTCGCCCTCCTTTGGAAGGCCGGGTTTGTGTGTAATTGCTCTCGTTAAAAACAGTCCCAGGAGCCGGGAGAGATTTGATCCGCCCCAGAACAACAACCCTCGGGTTCTGTCCCGTTAAAATGATGGAAACCTTGAAACAAACGGGTGGGGGAGACACACAAGCCACTTTCAGGGTGACTGATCCTTCGCCGAGTTCATTTTTAAAACGTCAGGCGCGATTTAATGCAAACCCCTTGAAAAGCCTCCAGCGGAGCGAGGCCGCCGGTTGGGGAAGTCTGGGAAGAAGCTGCCGAAAACAGTCTGGGCCCCATGGGGGGGAATAGTGGGAACTTCGCCCCCCCCCCCCGCTGCTTAAGGGGAGCGATGTGGGAAGAATGGGGGCGCCTCCAAGTGTGTATCCGCGCCCCGGTGTCAGTGGGAATTAAAGGGTGTGTGTGTGTGTGTGTGTGTGACACAGCCCCAGACTGCAGCGAGGTCTGACCGGAGCAGTGTGAACCGCACTACGCCCCCCCCCCTCCCCCCCGGAGATGGGGTTTGCGGCTCGGGGCGGGTCAGTTTTTGCCCCGCGGCCGTTTAGCGCGCAGTTGCCCGGGCCGGCGGGCGGGGCGATCACAGCCCGGGGCCCTGGCGCTGCGCTGGCACCTTGCGCGCCTCCTGCGCAGGGTCCGCGTTCCTCCCTCGAGCGCCAGCGCTGAACTCCGGGCCGGTCCCCCGCCCGCCCCCTCCCGTTCATATGAGCCGGGGAAGGGGGGCGACTGATCCACCCCAGTTGTTCCTGATCTTTCCCAGGCGGGTTGCAACAGGAGCCGGGCTCAACAGCTGCGCCGGAGGCTCCAGTCTGCGCCCGCCCGCTACCGCCCCCAGCCGCCCGGCCCAGGCTGAGCTGCGGCGCCCGGTGGGGGGCGAGGGGAAGGCGGCCCGCTGGCCTGGGGGAGCGGGAGCGGAGATTTACGATGCGGGCGGACAGAGCGTGACAGCGGGAGCTCATCGCCGGGCCGGGCCGGGAGAAAGCAAACGCAGCGCCCACAAAAAGCCGCGCCTCGCGATTCAGCCGCGTTGTTAGGACAACGCGAACTATCCTAGACCGGATTCGTTCCGCTCCGGAGCCGTTTCCATTCCCAGGGCGCCGCCGCGTCTCCCGGCCGCAGCGCGGATCGCGCCCCACGGAGAGTCCTAGGAAACCCACAGCGAGCTCCGCGCAGGGCGCTGCTCAGGTGGTGTGACCCACATTTGGGTGGACCACAGAGGCCCAGAGTATCTTGACACCGTTTGGGAAAGGTTTTAAAACAGCCCCAGACCCCCTGTTCCGCAAGTTGCGTCTTGCTAGGGGGCGTGGAGTTTAGTTGGGCAGCCTGGACTTTCCTGTGGAGGGATGACACTTTCTTTAGTCCCAAGATCACCTGTGTCTCATGCAAAATGAATACCCCTCTCACTTTTACTGTCTGATCACAAAAAGAGTCATGAAGCTGAGGCTTGTGCACACTAAATTGGGGAATTGCACAGCATCTTAAATAGTCCTGTATTCATTTATTTTTTGCACTTTTGTTGCACATTGTATCCCACGTTTGGGCCTCAGCAGCATGAGATGGGAAAAGTCAGCTAGTGCCCAATTGCTTATGAAGCCCAGTTACTGCTCAGAATTCAATTGGAGAAGATCATCTAAATAACAAGCAATCTTCAGGGGCCTGTGTAACAGTTTTCCAAAATATTTTGGCTCCCACAGAAGTCTCAAAGCATATGCACTGAATTACTTTTAACATCGGTGCAGATCAAACATTTTTTCAAGTCCCCATCGTGGGGAGATTAACACTTGACACACATTTTAAATCTAACCGCTATTGCTGGTTTTTAAAATGTCTACAGGTGTCCTGAATATTATCGGCTCAGTATCAGTGGCCCACAGACTGTCTGCCTGTGTCCTGTTTAAAAGCTGAAGTCAGGATGTAGGCCCTATTACAAAATAAATACCACCATGCAAGTCGGCATCTAGATCCCAGGGATGGAGACCTGCCATCTTTATTCCAATTGCAATGGCAGCTTTTGCCTATGTTTGATAATGCAATGGTTCCAGTTTGATCGTTCTGTAAATGAATGTGATTCATCCCCAAGCTGTTCATAGCCATCTTTATGCTATGCACAAGGAAGATTCCTACATTGTTTTGTCTATTTTACAGGCTCTTTCATCAGGGGTGGTGTCCAAAAAGGAAGGAGGGTTCCTAGGCATTACAGTCATACGTAACAAGAACAATAATAACCGGGACAATTCTAATGAAGCTGTGCCAACACTTGTTCAGTTTCCACTGGAGCCAGATCACTTAAGACACTTTGGATAGTCTTCTTGCTCTAAAGCAGTGGTTCCCAAACTGGGGTTCATGAACCCCTGGGGGTTTGCAAAATGTTACAGGGGGTTCTTGGGTAAAAAGTTCCCTAATGGTGGACAGAGTTGTCCCTAGGAACCTTGGGCAGGCCGGGGCCAGCAGCCTGGAGCCCCTGGACTTCCAAGAGCTAAGCAGATCAAAGCAAGCATCTCTATCATACTGAGGAGATTTAAACTTGAAGATTCCTTATAAGAAATGAAAAGAGAGGTGGATGTTTTTTAAATTAAATAAGCAGCTAGTATTGTTTTTACAATTCTTATGAAGAACAAGTTGAAGCTTTGTTGTAACGTGTGTTGTTTGCCTGGTCTGCTCAAGACCTGAATGCTTGTGTAGGAGGAACGATTTGAGTTGGCTTCTTAAATCCCTTCCTGCTGTTTCACATCTGATACTCCTTGATGAAACCTCAGAGCCTTGTCTTATAACAGGATTGTTCAAAGTGATACAAGCTATGAAAGTGAGATCTCAGAAGAGTGTTGCTGTTTTCATAATGTAATAAAAATACTGTAATTATCAATAATAATTTATAAATAGTGTGTCATGAGCATGTCATAAAAACAAATTTTATATTTCCAATATCACTGCTTTTATCATTTAAGCTAAAGGAGAAAATCCCTGGAAATATTCATTTTTTGGAGGGGGTTCGCGAGACTTGACATTTGAGTGAAAGGGGTTCACAGGTTGTTAACATTTGGGAACTATTGCTCTAAAGAGAACTGACCCATTAGATCTACTCCACCTACTCAATAGCTGTTTGGATGCGACTGTACTGGAAATCTCCTGATGGTGTAAGCAATATGTAAAAATGAGAATGGGTCTTTCCTTAGGAAAGTTGTTGGATTCTGGGATTTGTGTGTAACCTCATTTTTAGTCCAAAACATAATAGGAAAAATGTATTTAAATAAATTCTGAATTTGCTCAAACCTTAACTTACTTGTGAAATCAAACCCTAAAAGCTCCATGTTCCATAAATTTGACCCCTTTACACTTTTGATAATGCTAGGGTTCCAGCACAATCCAATTAAAGCCAAGCGAAAACTGCCAAAGATCAACACACAAGTGTCTTAAGGAAATTCCACCCTTCCCTGCAGTATCTCCCTAGGTGTGTGAGAGAATGGAAAATGGGGTGAGTTTCAGCATGCATAAGAAATGCAGCCAACAAGACCATTGCCACTGGAAAGAGGAGTAGTAAAGTCAGAACAAAGTAATCAGAGAAGGTCAGAGGGATTGGGGATCTGGAGAAAGAGAGACTGGAGTAGGAAAACTAGCACAGTGAAGAGAGGCTTGGACAGAGGAATCACCTGGGAATGGAGAGAGCGCTCTTGCCATGAAAAAAGGAAAGGGAGACTAGCCAATGAGATGTGCTGAGGGATGCAGTCCTTGATGATCCAGCCAAGAGAGCTGCGTGTCTGAAAAGCTTTATCTATTAGTTGTGTTATTTTTCATTCCTAAAGGTGGTAACATCTTCTCAGTCAGAAAAACACATTTTTATCGAATTCTGTGAATGTTCGTATTGAAATAAAAATGTTTCTCATTTCGGACTTCTTTGTTTTATGAAACATTGGCCACTTTAGAACTTTTTGAAGGATCCTAGAGAACCCTGGAGCTTTTTAAGTTCCATCCTTAATATCGTCATTTAAAAAGGCACTATCAAGAAGTTAAATCTCGTGTGGGTGTATGTGTGTGGGCGTGGGGGTGTTAACTTTAACATGATCTTCTTGAGTGGAATTTCCTCTGGATTACAAGTATCTTTTTTTTTTAATTCCACCATCTCATTCCTAAAACATTAAAGAGAAAATCGTAGTCCCTGGTTATGCCAGACCCTGCAATGTTTTTGCTCAGTTGCAGAGCAGACAGTCAGAGGGAGCATGATTTTACTGTCACACCCTGTTTCCAGGGAATTTGAATGAATGAGATGGGATGAGGGGTGCAGGGCTGGAATATAATACTAAGGTATTAAAATACAGATGCTCTCTTTAGTTACTGGCTATATGTTCTGCATACTGTAACTGAATCACTTCATAGCCTCTGGCTGTGAATGAAAGTGGTCTTGGTGGTTAGTTTCTTTGGATACTGTGATTATATATTTGACCACTTTGGGTGATGCCTTGACATTCTAGGCGTCTTCTGCACCATTTGTCGCTTGCTGCTTAGGATGTTGTGAACAATCCCTGACTTAGATTTGTTTTTAATTTCTTGCTAGCATGTAACCATGTCTTGATGTCTTCAGCCTTTGTCACCACTGCCTTGATGATGTGCAGTTGGGATGGTATCCAATAAGAGGTGAAAAGAGGAGTAGCTGCGGGGGAGGGGAAATAACTTCCTCACTTGAAATGAGCAACAATGTGATTTTCTGCTTTCAGCAGGAGCTAGGTTGGGGAGTGGCCACCAATGGAGACCCCTGAGTCTAGTGGCCTGTCTGCGGATGTAATTGACTACATTATACAAGGGTCACTGATTGCCCCAGGGAATTCTGTTGGACTCTTGTGACAAGCTAGTTGTTCTCCATAGGGGGTCCGGTATTGGAAACTCATTGGACAAGGGCTACATTGGATGTGCTATTAGAATCCAGTGATGGGCTTCTTTGGCCCGTGGTAGATTCCATTTGGCCACCTAGGGCAGAGATTCTCAAACTGGGGGTCGGGACCCCTCAGGGGATTGCAAAGTTATTACATGGTGGGTCGCCTCCATCCCAAACCCTGCTTTGCATCTAACATTTATAATGGTGTTCAATATATAAAGAATGTTTTTAATGTATAAGAGGGGTCACACTCAGAGGCTTGCTATGTGAATGGGGCATCAGTACAAAAGTTTGAGAACTACTGACCTAGGGAAATGTGAGGGTCTGCGTCACTTGGCTGGTGCCCACAAAAAGAGCCATATGGCAAACAGAACTCCATGTCCTGCCTACTGGTGCCTGATAATCAGTTTGCCGACTCCCACACGGCATTAGTTGGGACTGTTTATTGCATAGTTAGTCCTGGGTTTGGTTGTGCGCGCAGAAAGGAGAGACAAGGGAATGGAGATCCATGAGACATGGGAAAAGGGTGTGAATAAAACCCAATTACTATTGGAAAACTCAATCCTGGATGATGATGGTTGCACTGAATTAACTTTGGCCACACCTTGTACCTTGCCACACCAATAAAGTTATAACAAATGACTAGCCGATCAATTCAATTTCTATCTGGGGCAGCTAGCGAAACTCCTTGGAAAACATGAGGTGTTCTGTGCTCAGTGACACTGCATCGCTGAGGCATGAGACATTGTTTCATCATATTCTTGTAGGGGGCAGGCAAAGAGAGAGCGGACATGAGAGGCGAAAGAGATGACAAAGAGGAGAAAGGGTTGTGCATGAATGGGAACCCTGGGCCAGGTAGAAAAGACCCCTGCCCATGTGGGCTCTTCCCCCCCTTGTTATCGAGTTGTCTTTCTCTGATTTTTGTGTCTGTCTCCCCTCCTTGTCTCGCTGTCTCCCCTCACATACTTGTCTCCTCCCCTCCCTCTTTCTTGTCTGTCTCAGCCCCACACCCCTTTGTCTCGCTCTGCTGCTCTAGATTACTTTTGTGTGCTAACAGCAGCTGAATGAAAGTGAGTCAAAGCATCGCTGAAGGTCCCCACTTTCCCCCGAATCTCGCAGAGCCCTCAAGCTGGCAGTTGGGGGGGGGGGTTCAATTCCCTTTTATTCAACTGTATAAAGGCAAATCCAGCCCCCACATCTGTGGCTTCAGCAGTCCCCTAAAAGTGGAACTGATGCATGTCCCCCATGCTTTGAAGGGGTAGCAAGCGGGTGGCACAGAGCGTATGGTACAGCAGGAGTGGGACAGGAGAATGTGCCACTCCATGGATCTTCTGGGCCTCCCACTGTGGTAGAGAGGTTTGGGGGCTTTGAGCAGCCTCTGGGCTGAAGTCGTCCCTGGAGATCATCTGGAGGAGGCGGATTCCTTCCCCCTGGATCTCCTAAGGTGTTGCTTGGCCTATGTATTGGTTCCCCTTTGCCCCTTAGTGCCTGTAGGTTGACATGGATATCAGGAGAGAAGGGCAGACGTGATGGGAGAGAAGTTAAACAGGACTGGGGAGCTGGATAGAGACAACATGGGTTTTGTTGGCCCATTTCAGGATCCATGTGGCTGCGTAGGGCAATGCAAGGGTTTATCTCATTTGGTTGATGCCCATAAAAAAACTGCATGGCAGGCAGAGCTCCCTTTCCTGCACACCCGCTTCTCAGTGTGCCCACCCAAGTACTGGCATGGTTACTTAGCCTGTTAACACCCTGTCCCAAAGAGCATACAGATTACAAACACCAGGCAGACAGAAGAAGGACTATTCTTTCCATTGTAAGCTCTTTGGAGCAGGGACTGTCTTTTTGTTCTATGTCTGCACAGTGCCTAGCCCCCATGGGGTCCTGGGCCATGCATGGGCTCCTAGGAACTGCAGTAAGACAATCATATTTATTATAGGTGGCAAATGAAGGCCTGTGAGCTTAAGAGTGGAATTTTCAAAAAGTCCAAAGTGACTTGCCCAAGGTCATGTGGAGCATCTGTGGCAGAGTTGGGAAATGTACCCAGACCTCCTGAGCCCTAGCCTCATGCCTTAGCCGTAAGGCCAGCCTTCCCTTCTTATTTTCAGACTTAAAATATTTGGAGCCCCAGGTTTTACACAAACTTGATCAAATGTCTTTAGAAATGGATCCCTTCTCCATGGGACTAATCATGACAATTCATTTCTAACTCAACCAACCCGCCGTGCAGCCTTGGCGACCCTTTGCCCCGTCTGTCTGTCTTCCCACGTCGCTCGGGGCCCGGGCTGAGTTCTGGCACATATGCGCCGGCGACCTCTTTCTGGTGGAGGTGGTGGAGCTAAGGAACCACTCGAAGGTTTTTCCATTTGCAAACTAAATTTGAGTCACCCTCCTTCTGACTAGTCAGGGGTGCAAAGCTCTCAGCCAACAGCTCCGGCAAAGATGGCAGCCAGCCCACAATGTGGGGAGATGGTTGCAGCTGAGGGGGGTGGTTTGGAGGTTTTTACCCACACTCTGAAATTTGGATTCGGGAGCTGAAATCGGAGTTTGTTTTCTCTCACAGTTGGGGAAGGGGGGATTTGCTGCGTAAAGAAAATGTTCAGATGCTGTCTGTGGAACACGCATCTCCAACTATATCAGGACCCAGTTTATGCCTCTCAGAGGAAAACCTGGCGCATTTGGCTCAAACTTTCCTGGGGAGAAGAGTCAGGAGTTGCAGATCCATTGGAGGGAAGGGGAGGAAGGTGCATAGTATGAACTGCTCTCTGCTGGGCAGTCCAGCTCTCTCTCTCCCTCCCACTGTGGCTGTGGAAACCACCCAACTTATTGCAAACCCCCGGTTCCAGCCACCCTCGGTACACAGCTTCCGTGCTGGGGCCACGTCATTACATCAAGATCTTCCTTGGGATTTGTGGCACATGGCTGCAGGCCAAGCTCTTCCTTCACGGTCCTGAGGGCTGTCTCGTCTCCCTGCCTGAGATCTGCCCAGAGCTTCTTTCAAAGGCCTGGGCCCACCCAAGAAGCCTGTCCACCCCTGCATGGGGCACACTGTTAAACATGGTTTAAAATCTGCTTTCCCTGCCTGCTCCTCTCCTGCCTCTGCTCCCATTCTGCCTTTCAGGGCTTCCCTTCCTTGAGTTAGTTCTTCCCCAGGGCCTCTGGAACATGATGGTTTTACTTCTAAAGCTATTCCCTGCCGGCAGAGTAGGCAAGAGGGCAGACCGTCTCCTGCCACAGGCCCACGGATGTCAACAGGCCTATGACAATCTACCCCAAAGGGTTGACTGTCTATCTGACCGTGTGTTTTCCAGTGGCACTTCTGTTACTGGCCCGAACCAGCTGAAATCTGTCTGCTGGGCCACGGGCTTCCTGTCTTTGGCAGGTGCTTTCCCATGTGTTCTCTCGGTGTGGCTAACTGAAGTTCTCAGGGGGCTCTCAGGGACCTTTTTCTTCAATGGTGGCAGAATGCCTCATGCTTTATTGCTTTTTTCTTTAGCAAGAAGCCTCTGATAGCTCTTGGGAATTGAGCATGCTCAGGGAATCTTCCAGCTGCTCTCGTGGGGGTTGTTCTTACTGGGGTGAATGAATGCCAGTGAGCCTGAGAAAAATGCCAAGGAGCTCTGGCCCAAAGCTTGGGGATCTGGGTGTTTCCTGGCTGACAGGTGTTCTCCTGCATCCAGCAAATGAGCTTTTCATGCCAGCTATCTGACGGCATGTTCCTGGTATTGACTGGATGGGAGAGGCCAAAGGATGACATAAGCTGTCTGTCTGAATTCAGGAATGAAACCGCCAGCCAGGGAGGAGTAACAGAGGCCAAGAAAAATAAACCAGTGATTGGACCACTTCCTTCTGGAGACATAAAATACTTCCTCTTTTAAAAAGATGATCTGGTGTGTTACATGACAAGCCCCTAAGCCAAGCAGTCCCCCTGGTTCTGGGTTCATATAGGAGAGGTATCAACTGGCCCCTGATTTGTAACTGCAGTGGGATTTCAAGGCAGCAAGAATTAGGGTTAGGTTAATTCATTTTGCCGAATTTCCCATCCATTTAAATACTGTGGATTTAAAGGTTCAGCTCAAATGCTGAATGATATTGGCTTAGCTTCCCACTTAGGAGAGGCTGTGGGAAAACGGTAGCAGAGTTGGGGAGAGAGAGATTCAAATGAAAAAGTAAATGCAGGATTTCTACCATCTGTGCATGACACTTACTTGTGCCATTCTAACTTTTATTTGATCATCGGGTGAGTGAGGGGAGAGTATCCTTCTATCTGTAATACATAGCACAAGTTTCCTTCAAGCTAAAAAAAATCTTGTTTAGGAGTGAATCACCTTACAAAGTAACATGGGTTTAGATTATGCAATAACAAATAAATAAATGGTAATGGACACATTAGAGATGCAAATACCATAGTCATTATATCTGCAGCATTCAGTTTGCTGGGGTGGACCATAACCCATCAATGCTGTATGATAAGGCTGTGAAAACTTGCTATTACAGACTTTCACGTATTAAAAAAAGTGTAATTAATAATACATTTGCCACATCTCCATGTCACTTTAAATTTGTATTCCTTTTCAGAGTGTGTGTTGTGTCGGTAAGAACACTGTAAGCTGGCAGAACTCATTTGCTGAAGTCAGCATATTTGTCAGCTGCCTCTTGCACTGTCTACATTCGTTCTTCAAAACCCAGATGCTTAAATTCCAGACGGTGAAATTCTAAGAGGCCACCATAAAAATTCCTAATTTTCTAACATCTTAAGTGGGGAAAAGATGGATCAACCAGCAGCTCCCCTCTCTGTCTCTCTCATCTGAAATTTATATTTCAGTCTTTGAAACAATTTAAAAATAATCGATATTACAAATGTTTGTATTTTAAAATGAAAAGAAATAAGGTTTCCTCGTTCAGCCAAGATTTCTCCTTATTGAGCTACTTAATATCTTAGAATAAATGTGTTCCCTCCAGTGTAAAATGGGACCAGATTCAAAGGGGAGACTGAGGCCCTGTCTACACTTGGGAAGGTTCTCAAATGTGTCTCCTTGCTAACACCAGTTCATCTCCACTAGTGTCAGGAATGTTGGGAGCCCTGGTGTAGAAGGACTTCCAGATGCCACTGGCATTTTAAGCATCTGGCCCTGAATCTTGTCGTCTTATGGCAGGTTCACTTGACACCTGGCTACCAACAATGCTGATGCTAGTGCAGTGAGAAATGTTTGGAACATGTTCCTACTGTAGACTGGGCATTAGGAAGTCTGGGTGAGGCTTCTGTAACATAAACCTCCTTCCACTCACCTCACACTGTCACCGTAAGTTAGACTTACGCCCCTTTGCCCTCATGTGACATGTGCCCGCTTCCACATCTCCTTTGATTTTGGCCCACGCACCTCAATCTATTTTATATGAAAATCAAGCACCAAATTAAATGTGAGCTCTTCCAGTTACTATGTATTTGTACCAGTATTACCTTCAAAATCATGAGTCGAGTCCAAAAATCACTAGGTTGGCTTAAAAATCTGGACATTTAAAAAAATAATAAAAGTTGAGCTCTATTATTTCTTTAGGAGCCATATTTTCAAGCTTTTCTTTGCAATTACAAGAGCTAACAACTTTTTCTTTTAAATGAAAACTAAGATGTTCACATAATCACATGACTCCAGGAGCTGGGGATTTAAGAGCATCAAATATGCAAATTGTGATAAAATCATGAGAATTGGCAACTGTGAAAGTGCCAAACACAATGGGACCCTGATTCTGCTTGGGGCCTCTGAGTGCTACTGCAATACAAATAAATATTAGTAATAATAATTAGAGGGTATGTTCACAAGTAACTACAATCAGTACTAATACATTGCAATAATGTGTATATACTGAGAGAGGAGTATGCCTTTTAGTCCTTATAATATGGCATAGTAGAGACTTCTTGGAAGTGTTTGAATCCCTGCTTTTCTGTTTAGAAAGACTCCGATGCCGTGTTGTGTTCTAATTTTCAGACGCATCTATTAATCTTCACATATATTAGTCACGTCACACAGCTAGAATACAGCAGCATACAAGGTTCCATTAAACAAACATTATAACTAGATTTCAGTACAGAAGAGGGAAAAACACTTGAAGGTGACAGTAAATCATATAATATGCTTGCTGTAAGATGTAGCAGACAAGGATTTTGAAGGAAACTCCTGTTGATGCGCTTTTTTTTTTTTCTGTGCCTTGTTTATGTTCATCCTTCTTTCTTTTCCTGTTTTTAAAATTTCATTTAAAATACATTTTATTGCTTGCGCAAAGTCCCCAGTCAACAACTTGACTGTTCGGCTTATCCCTAGAGCAGGTTCATCTACCCAGGACAAGGCAAGTATCAGCTTCTACATACCTCCACTGAGATCCCTAGGACTGAGAAGATTGTTTGTTCCCTCTGAGCCACCCAATATTTGACCTTTCTACTTAGATTGCTGCTAAAGGCTCCAAATGGTGCTGCTCTTGGTAGTGTTTTTGGTGATGTGGACACTGTGGCCCAGTGGATCAGCTTATCTCTATTATCTCTATTAGATATTATTATTATATAATGCTTTGCATTATATTCGGCTTTATTATATTCAGCGGTAATGCAAGGAACCTACAGGCTTGGATCCTTAAGACATTGGCTTTAGCGGTTAGTATGAGACTTGAAGCCTATGAACTTTGGCATAGATAAACTTAGGTAACTCATACGTTTTGGTGAACTGGAGGTAGAGGGTAGGGGGGAATTTTGTCCATAATGACATCAGCCAATCACAGAGCATGAACTGACACCAGCTTCTGGAAGGTTTTGGATGAAATATACAACCGCAAGAGTGCCATGGCAGCTAATTGACGTATATGATAATGAGGTGAAATCACAAATACATTAACCTATAGCAGAAGGACACCTTAACATTGGTAAAGGGAGGAAATACAAATAAGGAAGAGGGGAGAAACCCCTATTGAATATGCATTAGACATGGTAACATCAGCATAGCCTATTATAAAAGTGTTATCCCTGGGCAGTAGGGGTGAGAGAGATGGAGCCCTTGGGAGGAGCCAGAATGATGACCATTGGTGAGGATGAGGAACATGACGGTGATAAGGAAGACAATGGCTAACAGTTCAGGTTGTTCTTGCAAGGAGTGTGTGTGTGGATGTTCAGCTGATTATCCATCACAACCCCTACATCTTTTTCAGAGTCACTGCTCCTCAGGATAGAGTCTCCCATCATGTAAGTATGGCCTATAGTCTTTGTTCCTAGAGGTATACAATTACACTTACCTGTATTAAAACACATTGTTTGCTTGCTCTCCATTTACCAAGTGATCCAGATCACCCTGTATCAGTGACTTGTCCTCATCATTAGTTACCATTCCCCCAATTTTTTGTCATTTCCAAACTTTATCAGTGGTGATTTTATGTTTTCTTCCAGGTTATTGATAAAAATGTTAAATAGTGTAGGGCCAAGAGCAGACCCCTGCTAATCATAGCATTATTATGTATGAGTATTAAATCTACCATTTCCAACTAATAAGGGACCAATAATCATTTTCAAGATTCTTTTTGTTCCTAATATAATTTTAAAACTTCCTTCATATTGTCTTTAACTCTGCTGGCCATAGGTGTCACCTTGTGTCCTTTTGCTTCCCTTATCAATTTTCCACAATTTCTAACTTCTTATTTATATTCATTACCATCAACTTCCCCTTTCTTCCATTTTTTATATATTATTTTTTTACTTTCATAGTGACTTTCACTTTCCCTCTAAATCTGATATTTTTAATTAGTAGGGCCTTCCTCTTTGATTGTGGCTTTTTAGAGATCTAGTAAGGTGTTCTTAAATGATTTCAATGATCAGTTAAGATTTTTCCAATTAAATTCCTCCTCCCAGCTGATTTAGCTCATTGTTTTGGCTCATAATTAACTCAGCTTTGGGAAACGGGTTCTATTAAAGCACCAAGTACATATATTACTAGTCTGGACTTTATTCTCTTTGCACCTTATAAATGTTATCAAGTCATGATCATTTGTAGCATCTAGCTTTTAAAATATATATTTGTGATTAGTTTAATTAATGAGACATTTTTCCTGTGAATTGGTTTGATAAAATGAACTAGACAAAGAATAATTTTTTCACTTGAATGAATCTGTTTAATCAGTTTAGACAATCAGTTTGTTCTTTGCTTAATAACATTTGCAAAAGAAAACAAATTATTTCATTAAAGGGATGACCACAGATTCATAATAAAAAGTGGCATCTAACATCAGGTTACATCTTACATAGAAAAGAAAAACAAATAAATGTTTGGTACAAATAATTGGTTCTAAAATTAATCTTCAGCTACTAGCTTTAGGTCTAAATCTTACATTTTGTACACAGGTAAAATCCTATTGACTTGTACATAAGTTCAGCCTGCATAAATATTAGTGACTGGGTCCACTGGTCCATATAGTATACCCATTAAAACCAACAAGACTTTTGCTATTGACTTCAAAGGGAGCTAAGGTAGACTCTTAGTACATAATGTCCAGGCAAAACCCAACAGTAATATATCGCAACTAGATACAGTCCTAAATATTAAAGATACAGTAGACTCTCGATTATCCAGAATTGGGTTAACCAGAATGTGGATTAACCAGCGTGTCAAAAAAAATTTGCGTAACTCGCAGGGCCGGCTCTGGCTTTGTTGCCGCCCCAAGCACACACACACAAAAACCCCACCAGGGTGCAGGGCAGCAGGTGAACCAACACCCCCTTCCCCTGGCACAGGGTGGCTGGTGAACCAATCCTCCCCCCGCCCCATATTTCCTATGGATGGTGATTATCCAGGATTTTATTAACCAGGATTAATTTTTTCCCTATCATCCTGGATAATCGAGAGTCTACTGTATCTCAATATCATTTGCCTTTCAAACAGGAAGTTTAATATGTACTTTTACTGAATAACTATATTCTTACAAGAGATTGAATATTAAAATGTTCTTTGAGAAGCCAGCTAACTCAAAACATCTTCTCATAGCTAAAATAAATGCTAGTACCCTGTAGAGTGGAATTGTTTGTATAGCAACATACAGTACTGCTTGGTCTAGTAATTTTAAAGACATTATCTCCTCATGTTTGATTTTCTCTCTGTTATAGATTTTATGTGGATTTTAATTATACCTCTTAGGAATAATATCTGGTGAACGGATGTTCGTGAACAGCAATGCAAAAGCATTATCCACCTACGGTAATTACACATATTTCTTTGTCCCCAGATACAACAGTTTTACTTAAATCCTAGTACAGAATGTCTAAACTCCTTATTGCAATCTCTGCCAGTGGAGTTTCTGACAATAGCAATCTCAAATACTGGTCTGAAAATTCCAGATGGCAGCTTCTAGGACCAGTATAAAACTATAGTTCAAAATCTATTTCTGTTCACAGCTCCGTCTCAAATCCCATAATGTTCCTCATGTGCTCTATTAATTTAATAATGTGGGGACCCAATTCTGTTCCTGATGAAATCACTGTGGTTTCTGACACTAGTTTTACAGCAGCAGAATCAAGTTTTGACACTGGGGAGAGAAGGTGGGTGAGGTAATATCTTTTATTGAACCAACTTCTGTTGGTGAGAGAGACCCTCATTCTAGTGAATTCAGTGGAGTCATTCCTGATTTACGTTGGTGTAGCTGAGATCAGAGTCAGGCCCCACATCTGTCTTACAGCTGCCCATTCTTTTCTTGGGTACATCAATGCCTGTTGCTTAATCAAAATCTTAGTAATCAAATATTCCCCTTAATTCTGTTCTGTGTCTGCTCTGTAACTCTGTTGCCCTACTCTTTTGATACTAGCAATTTCACAGTTATATTCACAAATACAGAAGAATATTGTTAACCCCTATTTAATTCCAGTCTCATACTGTTGAACAAAAAGTGTTGATACTTAGGGTACATTTATACTATCCGCCGGATCGGTGGGTAGTGTTCAATGTATCGGGGATCGATTTATTGCGTCTTGCCTAGACGCAATAAATCGATCCCCAAACACGCTCCCCATCGACTCTGTAACTCCAGCTCCACAAGAGGAGTAAGAGGAGTTGACCGGGGAGCCGTCGCGGTCGACTCGCCTCCGTGAGGACGGCCAGGTAAATCGAACTAAGATACTTTTGATTTCAGCTATGCAAATTCCGTAGTTGAAGTCAGGGGTGGCTCAGGCGCAGCAAGCGCGTGCCTGGGGTGGCAAGCTGCGGGGGGGTGGCCTGAGGGTTGCTTTCAGGGCGGCAGTCAGGTGGCCTTTGGCGGCATGTCGGTCCTGCGGATTTGGCGGTATTTTGGCAGCCGTGGGACTGTCGGGCCTCCCTCCGAAAAGCCGCCAAATCTGCGGGACCAGTGGAGCACCCGCAGGCGTGCCACCGAAAGCCACCTGACTGCCGTGCTTGGGGCGGCAAAAATCGTAGAGCCGCCCCTGGCTGAAGTTGCATATCTTAGTTTGAACCCGCCCCTCCAGTGTAGCCCAGGCTTGAGTCTTAAATTTAATAAACCTAAATACCCTATTTTAACACTACTTCTCAACCTTTGTTTTTTTTAAAAAAAAATCATTTGCTCCATCTCTTAATAGTTTTAACTAGAAGAAGCTGTAATCCATAACTAAACAATCCAAACAAAAGAATAAGTGCTTTCACTCACGCATGGTATATAAAGACAGATAACCTACCCCTGGACTGCTCTTCCTGAGCTCATGTGCCACCCAGCCACCCTTTCCTCCTTCGAATCCCTCCCCAAAATTCACCTTCCTCCACACACACATTCATAGAATGATCATGCCAAAATAAATGACTGTATGCAAAAGCAACTTGGTGCTAACGTGATATGTCCCAGAACCTTTTGATACACTCGTATTCCTTCCCTCCCTTCTTTCTTCTTGCCTGCTGTTTATTTCCCCCCACATCCTGCTTTTGTCAACTCTTTACTCCCTGTGTAAAGTGTCATGCACACGTATGGTGCTATATACACATACTAGACAATAATGTAGGCTTTAGTTTGTACAGAGTGGGTTGGGTTACATGTTTCTTTGCCTCATTTTTGTACCAAACCTTAACAGAAGGTGGCCTGCAGTGAAAAAGGCCATGTTAATGTTTAAGAGTCAGGCAGGCTCATTAAAAAAAATTAAGAGTAACATACAAAGATTGTTATACAGTTTTATGCAAGAATTGGGAGAGCAAAAGGAAGCAGCACCATAATAAATAGTGGAGGAAAATGAAAACGTCCCTATTTACTGAGTCTATGTAGAATCCTGATAACTGGCTTCTGGGGAGATGTCTGTATATTAAAAAGGCACTGGGAAATGTTCCTTTATCCTTTGCTGTACACAATCTCCTTCCCTACCCACCATTTTGGTATCCTTTGAAACCAACAAAGTTGTAGCTGTCACATCGTGCGCATGCTAATTGTAATTGCATCTTCCCAGAGATCATCGCCTGTATCTATTCTATTCCTTAGAAATGGATTTAATTTTGTGCTTTTATATTAATCAGTTTTCTTAAAGGTATCCTCAAAATGGCCCTTAAGTCTGGGGGGAAATTATTTTAATACTTCCTCTTTCAAAAGTTGTAACAATACACTGTCATACCATGCAAGCTTGATCTTTGGCAAGGGTTACGGTATGCCTCCAATGTATTATAATTGCATGGTGATTTGACATTTCCTGTGGTATTTTTATTGTACTGTAGACTAGTCAGAGGCAGTAAAACTGTGTAGCATGGTACATTCTAACCAGCTGTAGCTAGTTTGCAGTTTCCCATCCTGCTGTTGGAAAACTCCCAGCTCCCCCGTTTAACACAGTTAGCAGAGTTTATGTATTAGACCTAGGGAATTGTATATTTGCTAAAACCCCTCCCCTTTCTGAGCTTAGGTATACGATATATGAGAAAGTTCATTCTCAGATGAAGAAATGAAAAGTGCAGCTCCTTAATTTTCAGCTGTGAAAAGTCACTATCAGTTCATGTCATAAATTTGTCATAAACTTCTCAGCTAAGATAATGCTGTGCACTGATATGAACTGAACTTCTCTCCTCTGTTCAGCTTTAGCTCATGTTTAAAGAAGTCAGGCCATCTTCCCCCACAAAGCAGCAGTATAGGATATTGAAACTTGCCCATTTAGTTTCTTGTTTCCTATAGCTATTAATGTTTTTCATGCACATTGGAAAACAGTAATATTTGTTTCTGACAATTGCAAGGCCTGGTCCTGCTTTTATTGATGCCCAGGGCAGAACTCCTATTGATGAAAATGGGAGTGGGATTGGGACCATAGTGTCTATTTATATAACGTATTAGGGTAAAAAGCAAAACGAGGCAAGATTTATATGCAAATTGCCAGTGATATGATAATACTGTATATGATAATACTGTATATGAAACAGGCAATGCAATACCAAGCAATGAAAAGGATTTGTAATATAATACTCATTTTCAATAACCTTCTAAGTCAAATGTGTTTATGCTGGTTAGTCACAATAATCAAGGATTTCATGAAAAAATGAAGGGAAATATTTTCTCTTAACCCTTCCTTCAAAGTTCTATTGAAACAATTCCCTAAACTTTCTTTTTGCATACTCTTATATTCAAAAGATTTTTGAAATTTCCATATGCAGAAATAAAAAATGAAAAATCTACAGAGGCTAGCAATACCTAGTGCGACAAGGTGGGTGAGGTAATATCTTTTATTGGACCAACTTCTGTTGGTGAGAGAGAGACAAGCTTTCAAGCCACACAGAGCTCTTCTTCAGAGTTATTGTACTTCAGTGCAATTTGTAATATTCCATATTAAACAACTAGTATTATTTAGTATAGAAGAGTACAAATGAAAGACACGTGAATACTGCTTTTTATTTAAATCACTTTAATAATTCATTTTACAAGGTTCCATAATTAAAATTATTTTAATAGTTTTCTGTGGCATAAAATAATTGCTAAATAGAACCTGGCAAAAATGCATGTTACAAGATTAAACAGTTAAATAGTAGACATTTAGAATGATGGAAATATACAGTCTATGAACAAATTGAACTATTTTAAAAATGTGGAACAATCAACCTGCAGTCACAAGTGGGAACTTCTAAAAGAAAAAAAGACAAATTTAAATATGGTGAAATATTTCATGCTCTGTAGATACAACATATGGCTTAGTTATAGAAAGATTCTACACTGAAAGGGAAAAATTGCTAACCCTTACCTAGCACATTTCTTATTTTAGTTGACTTAAATTAAATAGAATTATTTATACTGACATTTATTCCTGTACATTATATCTGAGTATCATTTAAACTTAAAACTGAATACAAAGTGGCATTGTTCATAGGCAGAAATTTATTTTATTATTGGATTGTCATGAATCATGACCAATGTGTTTGAATCTTATTTCCATGGGACGTCGCCAAGTGATTGTATGGTCAGGATCTATCTTGAAGGGTAAATTCATATTTTGTGTGTGTTCCCTACCAGCATAAATGTTCCTAATTTATGAGACTATGATTTCCCCCATAAAATTAAAAATCAACACATGAAATATTCACAATCACAAAGAAAAATACAAAGTCTGAACTGTTTAAATATGTACAAATCAATTTTCAAAAGCCTGCCTTAGAATCTGCATCCTGAATTAGTAGCTTGTTACAATTCAAGAGCATGTTTTCAATAGCATATTTCTAAGCAGAAATTTCACATAATATTAGGGGTGAAGATGATCGTTCTGAACAATTTCAGAAATTGAAGTGCCAGTTCTAACATTGTGTGAAAAATCTTGTTGTTGCAGAGTTAGTTTTACATGTTAAATGTCCCTGCACTTACTTATTGTTGGCATCTTTCAGTAATTCCGCCAACTGTGCTAATAAACAACAGAGCCAAAATGTATGGTTGTATAGAAAACATGCAAATTCTCACATCTATAGATTGCATCTCAGTATAGTATTGCTGCACTGTAAACATTAATGTTCTATTATAACCTCTCGTGTTTTTAAGTACCCAGAAATCAAATATTAACATGATTAAGTATTCAGTATCACATGCGAGGCAAAGAGCTGTAGTTGGTGGTGACAGGCAGCTGGATTGTGTTTGATCTGGCAGTTTTCATCTATGCCACCATTTTATTGCTACTGTGGGACTGCAGCAAAATGGTGGTTTGCTTATACTGTACCTTAGTGATTAATGGGATGTGTAAAATAGCACCATATATGTGCCTGTCTGTCTCTGGGAGAGAGAGCACTAAAAGAAAGAGCCTTGCTAATATATACTATATAATACTTCTGACGGCTTTCCAATATTGAATGGGAAAAACACTACATTAATTTCTCTCATGGGATGAGGAGGTAGCAGTTTCATCATGTAGTCTCATAAACTTTTAGGCCAGAAAGGACCACTGTGATCATCTAGTCAGCCCTCTTGTACATTGCAAGCCACAGAACCTCACCCACCCACTCCTGTAATAACTTCTGGCTGAGTTACTGAAGTCCTCAAATCTTGATTTAAAGACTTAAAAGTTGGAGAGAAACCACCATTTACTGTAGTTCAAAGCAGCAAGTGACCCATGTCCCATGCTTTAGAGGAAGGCAAAAAAAACCTCCCAGGGTCTCTGCCAATCTGATCAGGTGGTGAAATTCCTTCCTGATCACAAATATGGTGATCAGTTAGATCAGGGGTAGGCAACCTATGGCACGCGTGCCAAAGGCAGCACACGAGCTGATTTTCAGTGGCACTCACACTGCCCGGGTCCTAGCCACTGGTCTGGGGGACTTTGCATTTTAACTGAATTTTAAATGAAACTTATACATTTTTAAAACCTTATTTACTTTATATACAACACTAGTTTAGTTCTATATTATAGACTTGTAGAAAGAGACCTTCTAAAAATGTCAAAATATATTACTGGCAAGTGGAACCTTAAATGAGAGTGAATAAATGAAGACTCGGTACACCACTTCTGAAAGGCTGCCGACCCCTGAATTAGACTCTGAGCATGCGGGTAACACCCACTAGCCAAACACCTTGGAAAGAATTCTCTGCAGTAACTCAGAGCTAATGTCACCAATGTCCCATCTTCGTCAGTCCTCTCTACCTATACTGTATATTCCACTCGATGCAGCTGATGAAGTGGGTTCTAGCCCACAAACGCTTATGCCTACATAAATTGGTTAGTCTCTAAGGTGCCACAAGTACTCCTCGTTCTTTTTATCTCTATAGTGTTTTCCTTGGGGGAAATAAGCTCTCCCCAGAGTATGTGATCTAGAAACTCTGCTTTCGGATACATTGTCTGTAAGAAATCTAAGTCCCAAGGGCCAGATCCTACGTCCTCATATAGACAATATTCCCCCTCCCCCTTGA
This sequence comes from Sternotherus odoratus, assembly GCA_032164245.1. NCBI lineage: Eukaryota > Metazoa > Chordata > Testudines > Kinosternidae > Sternotherus > Sternotherus odoratus. The sequence goes on along the minus strand of JAVMKO010000009.1, from coordinate 81,432,577 downwards.
CTTCAGCATGAATTTACTTGAGTAAGTTTAGGAGGACTGGACCCAAGGGCTGGGCATGGGGGCATTCTGCAGGCGCCAGGGGCCCTGGGGAATGGTTCTTCCTTCTGAGTCAAAGGAAAGGAAGTGGAGACACTATGCAATTATTGCTGTTGGCTCCTGGCAACAACAGCCCTATGGCTGCTACACACTGTCCCCCCATATGGATTTGGCAGGAGAATTCATACACTTGTACCTCTCTGCGTCCCATCCTGTCCATCCCAGCTCCACCCCCAGCCAGGGATTTTAGTCTTTGCACCTGAGTGTTCATGAATCCAGTCACTGTGCTTTCCCTGACTGACTGCAATTTCCCCCACCTGCTGCCTGCCATGTGACACTCTCCAGCAAAGCACAGGAAGAAACAAAGCCGTCCTGTTTATTATCAGTCGGCCGTCTCACAAATCAACCCCCAAACGAAAGCATCGGGAATCAATGTGCCAGTTCTGCCTTCTCTCTTGCCAGGCTGTTGCTTGAGCCAGGCCTAAATCCCAAGATCTATTTTCTATTGATAGGGCCGTCTGGTTGATCAAAGTTAAACCTGTCACACAGCTCTCTAATGCTTGTCTACACTTCTGAAAGCTCTCCATACAGACAGAGTATGCACTCGTTATTGGGTAACAGAATGCCTGGAGCCGTACAGACATAGCAGGCACTGGAGAGCAAAGATATCCAGTGGACCAGCGACCAGCAATCAGTCAGCATTCGGCTTACAAATGAATCTCGCCCCATCTCGCATTGGCCTGGGAGACGGCAGTACTGGAGCTATCGGAAATACACAGTGCCGGATGTCCCTCTCCAGGGGAAAATCCCCATTGGCGGGGGAAGAAGGATGCATGCGTGACACTCACTGCATTTCCCTAGCCTGCTTTGCTCCAGGGGGGAGTCTGGGGATTCACACCGGAAGAGCCATGCAAAGCCCTAAGGCTCTGGAAATGAGGCTCCACTTGAGGTGTTCCCAGGCAGTCACCTGGGGAGATGGCGCCTGTGGAAGCCAGGCCTTCCTCTTGCCCTACCCCTCAGTAGAAGGCGCAGAGAGGGGAGTTGTTTCCACCCATGCTTAAGGGCTGGCTGGATTTCTACCAGTTTCTGAGGAGTGGTTGCTGCAGACAGCAGCTGTTCCCTCGCTGTCGGCCCCTCCTCACCCGGTACGCTCTGCCTCCCGCATCGAGAGCTCCAGCTCTGCAGCATCATGCGCTGGGAAAGAGCAAGAGAGAGCATCAGATTTCTGAGCTCCAGCTCAGTTTTTCAGTTTCACTATCAAGAATTTCCATCCATCTCGTTTCACAGTGCTAATACTTTACAGTAATATACAGTGGAATAAACCAGGCTTTCTCCGGCCAGTCCAGCAAACAAGGATTCCCACAGGTGACTTTACTCACACGAATAGACCCTTTGATACTTTCATACATCGTCGTTTACAGGATCAGGTCCTTTGTTTGCATGGAATATAGGACCAAAGGGAGCATTGTTTGCAAGGGACAGGTGACACGGGCCATTTAATTTCAGAGGATGTGAGTGACCTTGGGGCTATTCAGATTCACATCTCTTGGCTGTGCCTAATTCTGTCTGCTGGTGAATGTTGTACTTTTGAAAAAAATCATTGCGACAGGAAACTGGAATGTAGAGAGAGTTTGGGGCATCGGAAAAGATGTTTGCAGTGAGGTGTAATTAACTTAAAATAACGACTGCCTTTAGCTCTGATGCAGCACTTTCTCCCTCTTCCGTGCATGTTACCAACGTTAATCCTCATAACAGCTCCTGCAAAGCAGGCAGGTAAATAACGGGGGATCAGAAATCCCCAGACACCGAGATGAATCCAACTGATCTAGTGCCCACTGAAGTCTACAGGTGTCTTTTCACTGACTTCATGAGACTTTGGGTCAGGCCCTAAGTGAACGGGGAGTAATGGTGAGCTCCTAAAGACAATGGCTCCAGCAAATCTATGAATAAATAAAAACAGGATGGGGCGGAGGCACTGTAAGTTCCCCTGACTAAATCTTACGTGCTCTGGGGGGCCCCAGGGTGCTGTGGTTGATTTGAGGGTGCCTCCAGGGTGCTGCTGCTGATCAGAGGGGGGGAGGCTTCAGGGCACTGCTGCTGCTCCTCACAAGGGGCGGCCGGGGGCCACAACCTAGGGCCCCACAGCTGCTCTGAGAGAAGTGGGGCGGTCCAGGGTCCCGCGGCTACTCTGAAGGAAAGGGAGCGGCCCAGGGCCCCGCGGCTGATCTGGGACCACTGCTCCTCTGGCGTCCCCTTGGCTCAAACCTGCCTGGGGCCGCCCAAGAAGCGGCAGGTATGGTGGGCCCGGGGCTGCCAGCCACACCGCTGCTGCAGAAGTCTCAGAGGTCCTGGAAAGCCATGGGATGCGTGACAGACTCGCAGCTTTACGTCTGGATACAAGAATGCCCTCCCCTGCGATTGTTTGTTTTCTAGAGGAACAAGTATGAGTTTCAAATGGATTTCTGTGCTGGGACAGGTTGGAAGAAAGAAGGCATTTTATGCCAAGAGCCTTTTCTGCGGCCTGCAATTTTCTGTGTGACTCAGCCGCATTGTGTTTGGAAATGTGTGTATCGATAAGAGTTCCTCCACATTCCAATCTACTTTCTCCTTCTGCTCGTTCCTGTAAACAAGCCATTCAAATGTGTTTATGACATCACAGTTTGCTCCCATGGAGATGGCTTTGATGTTAGAATGACAAATACAGCATTATGACTTCACTGCAGGATGAGGGCGGGAGAAAGCCCATGTTCAAATAGTTGGTAATTAACAAAGGTGGTCAGGGGCATCTTGAAGAACATATGAAAAGTAAACTGATACGTTTTTGAGCTTTCCCAAGCGTGAAAATCCTCTTCAAAGAAAAAAATCATAGAGCACTGGTTGAACTATTTTAAATCAAGCCTGTAGGATAAATACAGAGCTGGAAAAACCTTCAGAATCATGATCATGCACATGCAAAAACCATAGTGCATCATTTGAAGCTGAAATGGACTGCACTTAAATCAAATTTGGGATGTCTGGGATAACCTAGATGAAAGGGGACAATATGCCTGTATAAATCAGTTACAAAATAATATAGACTTCAGATCAAGCAGAATTGAGCCCAGGGTCTGGTTTTTTTAAAATCCCCATCAGTTGCTGTCTGCTTAGGCCACATCCTGCTGAGAGTAAGTGAATAGGATTTGATCCACAAGCAACAGATTCAGAATGGCTGCTGATCAGCACTGGTTGCAAATTTTCTGACGGAACACTTTCCTTTAGAAAATATTGATTTGACAGACCCATTGAAACCTTAGCTGGAAACCAGCTGGCTTTCCTGCCAGCCCTCGTGGCTCCCGGGCTGGCTAGTGGTCAGGGCTATTCACCTGCTTGGAATTTCTCAAACAATTGTGTTTTGATTCTTCCAAAATGGAATTAAGAACATAACATAAGAACGGCCATACTGGGTCAGACAAAATGTCCATCTAGCCCGGTATCCTGTCTTCCAACAGTGGCCAATGCCAGGTGTTTCAGAGGCAATGAACAGAACAGATAATCAAGTGACCCATTCCCTTTTGCCTGTTCCCAGCTTCTGGGAAACAAAGGCTAGGTGTGGTTTTGCTTCCTTGCCTATCCTGGCTAATAGCAATTGATGGAAGTATCCTCCAGGAACTTATCTAGCCCTTTCTTGATCCCTGTTATAGCCTTGGCCTTCACAACATCCTCTGGCAAAGGATGCCACAGATTTGCTGTGTTGGGTGAAGAAATACTTCCTTTTGTTTGTTTTAAATGTGCTGTCTATTAATTTCATTTGGTGACCGCTTAAGTCTTGTGTGATGAAGAGTAAATAATTATGTAGTTTTTGCACACCAGTCATGATTATATAGACCTCTATCATATCCCCCCTTAGTCATCTATTTTCCAAGTGGAAAAGTCCCAGTCTTTATTAATCTCTCCTCATGCCCCTAATCATTTTTTGTGACTTTTCTGTACCTTTTTCAGTACCAACATATCTTTTCTGAGATGAGATGACCAGATCTGCATACGATATTCAAGGTGTGAGCCTACCACGGATTTATCTAAAGGCAATATGATATTTTCTGTCTCATTATCTATCCCTTTCCTAGTGATTCCCAACATTCTGTTAGCTTCTTTGACTGCCGCTGCAATCACTATCCACAATGACCAAGAATTTATCAAAAGTTTCTTTTTGTGGAAAATTTTGAATTTTTTTGTTTTTGTTCCAGTTTGGAAAGAAAACAAATTTTGACATTTTTAATTAAAAGGATCTTCTCAGCCAGCTCTATTCCTAACTGTGGGTGAAATCCTGCCCCCCCCCTTGAAGTGAATAGAAGTTTTGCCATTGGCTTCAACTGAGCACGATTTTACCCTATCTGTGCTTCCTCAGTGAACTCTGCTACTCTTAATGGAATCCTGCTCCTTCCTAGTACGCTCCTAAATTATCCCTCCCACAAAGAGCCCCCATTGGTGGAACACAGCAGGGCTGGCTGACTTCCCCTGAGCCCAGCACTGCCTATCCATGTTACCAAAGATTCCTCTCCTTGGGCAAACATATTAAAGCACTTAGCATGAGTCATGAGCAAAGATGGGCCTAATTATGCAGAACTGGTCAAAACAAGCTTGATAAGTTTTCTGCCGCATGTTTTCACAGCTCCTTCCGTTTTCTGATGGGAGCTGCCCTCTGGAACTGAATGGGTGTATTTATGCTGATAACAGTCCTCTTTAATATTCTTTCCGTGACACATGATTGGGTCTGACCCAGCTGTGTAAAGCAGCGCAAGAGGTCACACATCTGAAAGCAAGGCCTGTCAGCGCAGCTCTTGGCCGTCAGTTCAGGTCTCTGTGAGTGGTGTGTTCTCCTCTGAGAACTACACCGAAATGTAAACAGGGAGCGGATGACTCCTGGGGTTTGTAATGGGATATAGAACCTTTCACCTCTGGGTCACCCAGATCATATCCAATCCGGGTCCTCAGTGCCTGAAAGTTATTACTACCTAATGGCTGCTCAGTGGCCTCAGTGGAAGGGGTTGGTGGTTTCAAGTCTGGCTCCCAGTGAACGGATGTCCACGTGACACAAGCATCACCATTGTTGGCACTGACTGAATAGCAATCTCAGCTCAGTTGGCATGGAGTCTGGACCACATTCTCACTCTCTGGGCCGGTACTGACCCACACTGGCAGAGCAAACTGCAGAAACCCAGGCAGCTGCTGTGCTTGTAAGTAGAGGACTTTGAATCTGAAAGATTGCGCACCGAATTCCTTGCATGAGTACTGAGAACCTGATCCAAAGCTCACTGACTCCCATTAGCATTGGATCAGGCCCTAAATTCACACCACTCCCCTTGGCAATGTTTCTATATTACCAGCTGTAATGGTTTTGCTGACTCACCATACTTCCCTCTTGAGTAAAGCCTGGGGAAATCTACCCTGTTCTCCTTTGCGCCTGCTGTGGAATGCCTGTTAGTGGTAGTGGCTTGTACTATGCATGTGTAATAGTAATAGGAGACAATGAATCAGATTCTGACCTCATTTACTCAGGGTAACTCCACTGAAATTAAAGTCGTTACTCCAGTTTACACCAGTTTAATGACAATCAGGAGCCAAGTCCGTACAGTTTACCTGCATGAGGAAATGCCATTAACTTCAATAAGACTTTTCTTGGAAAAAGCTGCAGAATCAGGCCCGTACTTAAAGCACAGTATTTCAAAGAAAATAGGGCTTTGGGATAGGGTTATTAAATAGCGCTAAAAACTTTAGATGCATTTCTAAAAAAAGTACTGCTAATCAAATCCCTTCTGGAGTCACTTTTTGAGCAATCACCCTACAGTATGTAATTATGAATAAAACACCCTCTGAAAAGACCTCCTCGGAATCAGAGAGAGATGAGAACAATAGGGTAGGGATTAAAAAAGATTGGTTCATCTCAGCTAATTGTTTTTAATAAAATGGTAAAAGTGCAGAAAACACCAGGAAACTATAATTAGGATAATAATCTATTGTTCTTCAGAAATATGTACCCTGTTGCCTCTGCTACTGCAAAGTAACAAAGAAAACGAAGCAGAGGAGAAATGAATAGTAGGGATGAATGAGTAGTAAGGGTTGTTAAATGTCAGACTGCAAAGGTCAGGAATCCTTCTTTCAAGGTGAAGCCAGTGAAATTAACAGTAGCGGATACAGGCCCAAACTCCACTGGGCTTATTCAACTGGCTAGCCCCAGTGTAGTCAAGACCAGCAGGATTTGAACCCTTGTGATTTAAACACATATGTATAAATCTCTCTGCATCATGGAGCTAAACTTGCTCTCTGTGCTACCTCCCCATTCCGTTTCCGCCTCGTGGAGATGGAGAGCTCCGCTTGCGGGAGATCCCTGCTGCTCTGATAGGGGAAAGGGCAGAACTCCTGGAGCACAAAAGGTGCTTTCCTCCTGCCTGATGCGCTGTGAGGGAGCTTCTTCCACACCACTGCAGGGCTGGGGAGAGCAGATATGGGACTGCTCAGATCTGTCGGCATTATCATTGCCTCCGAGGGAAGCGTGGGCTGGTGAAGCTGCTGCCGGAGCAGGCAGGGAAAAGTTTCATTGCTGACCTGCAGAGGTGGAGCAAATTCCTTTCCACTCCACCTCCACCTACTCCATTTCCTGGGAAGGTTGTTTCACAATCCCACAGACCCTGGGGAGAACACTTGCCTCAGGAAGAGGGATGAGTCCACAAGGTCAGGGCCATCTTTGTAGAGAGCGACTGGAAAGGACCCGTGTTTGAAACAGCATTCCCAGACGACCTGGCATGGTGCCTCTGAAAAACATCTTCAGAAAATGCAGCCAGGATCTGTCCAACTCCTGGGTTAATGTGCTGTATATATTCCTCCCTCCCTTGCTTTAATTTGAAAATTACATATATCTGTTCCAAGGGAAAGCTCTTAAGGTATGTCTTACACAGTAAGTGGCGGCCGGTGGCAGCAGGTCTAAGAGCCCCGGGGTTTAACAGACTTGGGCTCGCGCTACGGCACTAAAAATATCTGTGTTCAGGCTCCGGCTGGAGCTCAGGCTCTGAGGCCTAGCGAGAGGAGTGAGGGTACGTCTTGTCTACCCGCCGGATCTGGGGGTAGTGAAGATGGGAAAAATTACTCAGATGTGCAAATACCGTAAAGCAGATTGTAGTCAAACAAATCCTTGCCAATGCAATGCCTTTTTGCAGTATTCTCCCAGCTCTTCCTAGTGGAGTGTGTTACCCCTCGGGCCCTGATCCTGCAAACACGTCTGCACTTTCCTAAGCATGTGCATAAGAACAGCCTTGTGATTCAGGGACTGGACTAAGACAAGTTGCCTCATCTCGCTTTGCCTCAGCTGTAAAACGGGGATAATAATTCTTCCTTTCTCACATCTTTTGCCAGTCATGTCTGTGGCCAGCTCTTTGGCACGGAGACCAAAGCTTTGCCTTTCTGTTTGCAGTGCCCTGGCTGGGCCTGGATCACCCGTTGTATGAAAGCCGGGGCTACAGGTTTTAATTGTGCCTCCCAGGAGAGTCTCTTATGCCTCCAATTAACCTTCTGCATAATTATCAATAGATAAAAGGAGTCTGGCCCCACTGGAGATGGCAAAAGCCACTGCTTGGCCAGGAGCCGTCCTTCTCTTTGAAGTGACAGGTCTCTCCTTCCTGTGGGCCCAGCCATGACATCCAGCATGGCCAGGGCACTTTTGGAAAGCAGGAAATATTCTGGATCTGTTGAGAAGTAAATACAGACATCAGAGTAGGAGGGGGAAGGTCCAGGTGTGTCCCAAGCAAAATCCAGCCAGCCAAATCTGGCTCCGTCCACATGCCAAAATCATTTACTGGATACTAAATCTGTGCATTCCCCGCTCTCCATGGGAAACAGATTCCCCACCGCTGAGATCCCTTCCCAAAGCCCTCTCCTCTCCCTTTCTTGTACCCATTTTGGACTATTGCTTTTGCCATTTTGTCTTTACTCAAGAGAGTTTTCAATCTGCACAGCCACTGTGTTATCCTCCATCATACCCCTCCTTAAGAGACCCTCTGCCTTGATCCTACAAAACCCTGCCTGCTGCCCATGGCTAGGAAAGACAGGAGATGTCCCATGTCTCTTATCTAGATGTGTCCAGCACAAGGGATGGGGGGTAAGGGTTCCTTTGGCAGCTACATAATATAAATGTTTAGTACTACTGCCACGTTCCTTGGAGCAGGGTCCAGGGATCTGCTCTCAGTGGTGTAACCCCATACTTATCCCAGTGCAAGGGCCAATTCTGCAGGGTGCTAAGCCCTTCCTGAGAGGGGCTGAGCTTCCTCATCTCATACAGCCTCCGGTCGGAGGCTGAGGTACATGCCACTTTGCAGAGGTTCTGAGATTCTTGCCGGATCAGCCCCCGGCTGCTGGCAGAACCTGGTCAGTGTCTTTCGTATGCCTGTAAAGTGTCCTGCTAGGTAAATAATAACAAGAAGGCGTTCAAAGGGGCCGTTGTGTACTGGACTATAATGGCATTGATCCAGACATTGCAGCTTTTCCAAAGGAGCACTTGTAGCTACTGATACCTATTTATCAAGAAATGCTGCCAGGTGGCAATGGCTCGGCCCTGCATGAGACACAATGAGCTGCTGAGCATGATAACACGATCAAAGGCATTATGTAGAGATGGACCTAGGGGGGTTGGGTGACACGGGGAAGCCAGAAGCCAGATGCCTGTATTGGGCTGTCCGAAAGGTTTTAAAGGTGAAGAACGCTGTGCTAAATAAAACATGTACGTACAAATGTGACCTGGCAGTTTGGTTTTGTGGATTTATCATTTGTCTTGATGCAAGGGACCCCTGGAATCCCAACCTTGCTGCTGATTTGCTGCTATATTTAACCTCTCTATCTTAGTGTCTCTATCCCTAAAATGAGGATAATAATACCCTACCCAGGGCCTGGTGAGCGTCAGTGAAAGGAGCACTGCAAAGGAAAATAATTGGGCTTATGCCCTTTGAAACATCTTTATGGTGGATGAAGAAAGCTTGAAATGTTTCATTCTAAGATGGTCAGTTTCTGCTTAGAATCCAGTTCTTGTCTGGGATAGAGGACTCGGTGGTGATTGGAGAAGTAGTGACGCCCTGATGCCCCAAGAGCCGGGAGAATGAAAGCTGAGGGTTGCAAGGGGAAGTGTCTCCTTTAAACAGGCTCTTTTATTTGTTTTGTTTGTTGCCTAATTAACATTTCGGCTACAGGAAGCATTTGTTGATATTCAACGACCCCGCCCCCTCAATTAATATGATAAACGCTCACTGCGAACATCTCTTAGCCCTCCCCATCCTCCAGTGAGGAAGTCAGGGCGGACCAGACTTAATATTTCTAATATTTCAAAAGCAAAACTCAAAGAAGGGGGAAAGTAATAATGCTCTTTAACAAAACCCTTTCAGGCTAATTTTATGCATCACGAAGAAGTGAAAAAAGGGCATGAGACCGATTTATTTTAAAATCTTTTGCCAGGTCACCTTTAACAATTTGCAGTGCATTGAAAATGCAGAGGGCTAACCATGAGTGAGTGCAGAGTGGTGTTATTGCTTGTCTCTTTTTTCCCTCCCGTTTTTTTTTTAAGTTACTGCGGAATTTAGAGAAAAATTGTGTTAAATGAGCAGTTTCTGGGGGCTGAAGGAAGTCGTTATGAGGCATACCTGAGAGTGCAGGCTGATCGGTTTGTGTTAAACAGTCTCTTTTCTTGTAGGCCAATTCCCCCCCTTGAGTCATCTAACCCTAGAAAACTCCTCTGTGTACCTCAAGAGAATGATTGTGATTTTCACATAACTATTGTTTGAACTCATTGGGCAGCAGATGGGCCTTGACCACCAATATTTTAGCCACAAAGTCTTTTTTCAAAGGTAAAAATGTTGGTGGAGTGTCACTACCCTGCCTAGAGAGGGGTATTCTGGGGTTTTCAGAATTATCTGAAAACCAATCTTTCGAACTTATTTCTGAGTAGCTATTGAATGGATAATTTCCATACCCATTATCAAAATGATGTGCTGGAGGTGAAATGTAGCTGTATTGTATGTTATCAATAACTGGGAAAATGTTTTCCTTGGGTTAAAAGTAGTTTTGGCAACAGCCCTGAATAGGGAATTACAAGGTGTTTAGATACATTTTGACTTACTCAGTTGCTTTATGTTATCCAAATACTTTGATAGTGTGGAAGAAGCTAACAGGATTTCTCTGCTTATTCAGAAATGCAGCCAAAAGGATTTTTACCTTCCAAAACCTGAGTTCAGAGTTCTGCATTTCTTCTGTTAATTATTGATGACCTAACTAACACCTACAACTATGCTGGGAGGAGGACTCTTGATAATTAGCAATTTTCAAGCCTGGAGCGAATTAAGATCCCTCAAGATAGATATCTAAAGCTCAAAAGAAAATAACACAAACATTATCCAGCAATTGGTAAAGAAAAAATAAAAAGGAGTGAACAGGCTCCTTGGTTTTGTTTTTAATTTAACTCCCTAGTGGAAAGGTTTAAGGTGATGTCTTGTCCTTTCTTCATCTTTGGCTACCTTAGATGACAACTTTATATCAGAAGCTTTTGTTTAGCTAAAACAAACCAAACAAGCAGAGAGCAGCAGTGATTCCTGAAAGGGAGAGAAAATGTGATTTACAGTCAAAGGCGAGCTGCAAAGAAAAGCTGCAAATTGAGTTAAGGCCAGATGTCCTCGCAAAGTGGTACTCAGCACAGAGATAGGTTGTTGGGACAGTCAGTACCAAAACTTGGGCTTAAACTTGCTCTGATTTTGTTGCTTTGCAATTCCTCTTTGTAATAGGAGGGTGGTTTGAAAACCAGTACCCCGGAGTCCCACAAGCACCACCAAATACCATGGATGTAACTAGCTTTTCTGCACCATAACACACCTGAAACTAGGTTGAGTGTTCAGAACCCAAACTTACTCCCAAAAAATTGATTCTTGGAGTTGGATCAACTATTACTTCATCAGCATTCAGCCCTACTGCCTAGCATAAGGGCCAGAAAAGCGGGAAAGCATGGGAAGGAGAGCAGTAAGGTGGGGGAAAAGGCTTTTTATCAGAGTGCTGTAGACTGTCTCCTTGCTTCCTAGATGCCCTTTCCAGCCCACCATAAATAAAGCGATTGGCACGTGACATGTTGTGCAGGATTGATCAGCACTGGCAGACGCTGTGCATATTTAGCATGGAAATAGTTCCGCTAGCATTTGATAACTTGCTAGATGGCAGCCAATTTCAGGGAGCACTGGAGCTGGGTGGAGAAGTTCCTCCCAGCGACGTATAGCATCTCGCATCTGCAGTTTCATACAAAACAAACTTGGACTCAGGAGTTAAGTGAACAGCTATTTTTCCCTCCCATAAAATCTGTCTTTTGATATGATCCGCTGTAACTAGGGGGTCAGTTGCCTTACAACCCTGCATAGCCACTTCAGTCTTAATTAACTCTATTTTAGTGCATTGGGGATATTTCAGTAGATAGGAAGATGGGAATTGCCAGGCGGGATCAGACTCCTGGCCCATCTAGTCCAGAATCCTGTCACAGACAATACCCAGCACCGGATGCTTCAGAGGAAGGCTCAGGAAACTCACAGATGTGGGATAATCTACCCCCACCTAGGTCTCATTCCAGCCTCTAATAATTGAGAGATTGGTTTAAGCTCTGTACCACAATTTTTAATCTTCCTTCCAAAATGTCTGGTCTTTCATTGCGGTAACTGGATTGACTGCATGCATGCGACAAAGTGGGTATTAGCCCAGGAAAGCTTCTGCTTCAATACTTTAGTTAGTCTTTAAGGTGCCACAGGACTCTTTGTCACTTCTGCAATTCCAGACTAACACGGCTACCTCTCGGATTCTTGGATTGTCTTGATGTTCATATCATTATCCAATCACACGTCGAACCTTGTTAGGTTCTTTCCTGCAGTGACTTCCTGGGACAGGCAGTTCCACAGTTTAAGCATTTTTGCATATCTCCACTGGCTCCACCTCCTCTGTCACCTCAAACATAAGCTACTTGTCTGCATTTTCAAGGCCTTTAATGGCCTAGCCCCATCTTACCTATAATTTTTCATTCACTATAAGCTGTCAACTCCTGACACTGATTGGCCTCTTAATGCCAGCCTCTTCCACTTGTTAAATTTCCCAATAACCCCCCCCCCTGTGCTTTCTCCCATGCTGCCCCTCATGCTTTGGAGGGGCTCTCCACAAACAGTGACAATTACCTCATGGTTCTCCTTTAAATGCACCTAAAAACTCTCCTGTACTGTGATGCCCACCAAAACCTTGACAATGGCTAGGTTGTTGGTGTGCTAACACCACTGCCATCATGCTGACCAATATTATCTCACTGTTTTCTTGTACTCCCTGTTCTGTCTGAATGTCTGAATCCATCTGTGGTCTTTTGTCTTACACTTAAGGCAGGTCTACCCTACTGCTTAACTCTATCAATCCCCTACCCAAGCAATGCAGGTTTTATGCTGTCCACATTGACAGTATGTCAGTAGGAGACACTCTCCACCAATATAGCTTCTGCTTCTCACCAAGGTGAAGTAATTATGCTGACGGAAGAGCGCTCTCCTGTCAGTGTAGCGTGTCTCTTCACCAGATGTGTTCTAGCAGCATTGGTGCAGCTGTGCCAATGTAGTGCTGTGGTGTAGACGTGCCAGATTGGAAGCTTTGTGTGGCAGGGAATGTCTTTTGTTGTGTGTTCACAGGGCCTAGCACAGTGGTAATACCATAATGTTGTGTTAGTAATTAATAATAATAATAATTAATAATATGTGGAAAGAGTATTTCCTTTCTCAGTTTTAAGCTGCTCACTTTTTAAATTCACTGACTGTCCGCTTGTATGTGTGACAAGGTGGGGCAGGTAATATATTTTAATGGACAAACCTCTGTTTTCAGAGAGACAAGCTGCAGTCAAAAGCTTGTCTCTCTCACCTACAGAAGTTGGTCCAATGAAAGATATTACCTCACACGCCTTGTCTCTCTAGTGTCCTGGGACCAACACAGGTACAATTCCCTTTGTTCTTATGTTCTGCAACAGGGAGAACAGATGTTCCCAACCTCCCTCCTCTAGAGCATTCAATATTTTATAGACTTTCATCATGATCCCTCTTCTTCATCTCCTGTCCAAGGTAAACAATCCCAGTCCTTTCAATCTCTCTTCATCCAAGAGTTTTTCCAGGCCTTTGATCAGTTTGTAGAGCAATATCGGCATGGCAATTGCCCTCCAAGTGGACTCTAAATTCTGTGAGATACATGAGGATCTTGGAATGGCAGATTCCAGAAGGAATTACTGATATGAGTGTGTGATCTCCAGTGTTAGTAAAGATTACCCAGTCTCACCCTTAGTGAAATCTGGTGATTCGGTTCAGAAGCTGTACTTCCCTTTCTCCCTGAGGTACTGTCTGTTGACTTAAACTGCATAACTTAGCAAAATATGTAATTTTGCCCTGAAACATAAATTTCTTACTGGCCTTTGAATGTTCCTAATACAAAAGCAGACACCAATCAAGGGCCCACGGTGCTTACACAGAAAGAGAAATGTCTGTGTCCATTGGATTACTAAGCTTCCCCATGGTCAGTGATGAGATCCTAACCATCTCAGATAATGGACAGAGTCTAACAGGCTTTGCTAATGATTTTAGGAATGATAAAAAGTCTTCACATATAAAAGTCAAACCGGGACACTCAATTAAAAATGGAAGGATGGTGAACTATGGAGTCAACTGCTTGATCCGTCTGGAATTAGGAGGGTAGAATTCACTGTTACTGAAGAATACTCAGTTCTGCAGCGAGTGATGAAGTCTAGCTCTAAAAAATGTTCTGAGATGGTGATTCTCTTGGAATGCAAACACCAAGTTTACTTCACACCTTATCTTTTGAGAGAATAAAGAACATTTAATAAGGGAGGACTGCGGGATGGCCATTCTCCTTAAACCTCCTCGGGAAATGCAGAGCAAGGGCTTGCCACAAGTCTTGAGTATGAGGCAGCACCAGATTAGAGGTGGGATTGCGGTTTGGATCCCAGCCTCTGCCCACTCCGTCTGTTACGTCTTGCACTGGCCTTTATCTGGCGCAGCTTACTTCCCCCTCCACGCCAGCCCAGGTGTTGTGGGGGAAGGAAGAGGAACAGAGTCAGGACCTTACTCACTCCCTGAATTGTGTCCTGGGATGAATGTAGCCCTTGCCAAGGAGTAAGGGCCCATTACTGCTCCACAGGGCATGTAAAGCCGCTCTCAGTCTGATCCTTAGTAACTTACAAGCCAGCACAATGAGAGTCACTCTTCAGAATTCTTTGCCCCTCTTCAGTCATTTGCAAAGGGATACAACTGATCAAATAACGTAATGAATGGAAACAAACATGCCTGTCATAGTCAATAAGAATTGTTTGCTTCCCAGCAGCTTGTGAAGAAAATGGCCTAATGTTGACAGATGATGAGCCCTAATTTCTAAAGGAGTGATTCTGTGCTTGCTTGTAACTCAGGATGGCCCCTATGTCTTGAGTGGCACCGGAAAAGTATTAGCCCATCAAAAATTCCCTTTGAAACTCCAAAGTTGTGCAATTTGCTTGGCTAAAAGGCAGTGTTCCCAGGCATCTCTGCCTCTTTGAAAATTAGCCCCAGCAGGTGAACCATTACGCTTTCTGTGCAGTGTGAAATGGTTTTTAGCAAAGTGTCAGAAGTCATCAGTGTACATGTGTTTGGGCTCTAAATTGTATGCAAAAAAATATATATGCAAGAACACTATAAAATAATAACACTGTTTGATGCATCTTAAAATCTATTGCGCTAGATACCAGCATGGCATATGGTCACTTTCCACCATGATGCGAGCGAACATTGGCCATCCTCAGACATGCGGCACATCACTCCTGTGCCCTGGCTGCATAGAGCTTGGGCAGGGGATCCTACACCACCCAGCCTCTTTGCTACCCAGATAGGGGCATGGCTTGGAAAAAGAGAGCAGTGCACGGGTTCACAGCTGCCGTACAAATCCACCTACTGTTCCTGCCTCCTAGGGTTGTTAGCAGCTAATAGTCTAGGAGCGAAGGAATACAGCTTGAACTGCCTGCTTCTTGGCTAGAGTCATGTATCTGACCCACTGTATTTTAAGAACAGGTAGCCAATCAGCTAATGGATTTCTAAAGCACCCCTCGTCATAGTACATTGGCACCTTTAGCATATACATTTCTGGTATATATAAGTACGCTGATCTCAGGGCCTGCATTTTGGCCTCCAAATAGCTGATTAATACCGGTACATAAGGTTGTAGCCTGAATTATTTCATGCTGAAGCACGGTTATGGGCTAGTCAGTGATCTATCCTTATAAAAAAGCTTTACAGTATTCAGCATTAATGATCCAGAAAGGTGCAATTTACAGTGTTGTTATTGCCGGGTTTGGAGAAATTATATTAGCATACAGCATTATTTTTAAAGGACATTTATTTGAGTCCTTTTCATGCTTGACATAAATTCAGTAGACTTACAGAAAGACAAGTACCATCTCTGTGTGGACTTGCAGATCCAAATTGCAAGAATTTGGGGATGTTCAAAATTCTAATCCAAGTTTTTCCAACTTGAGCCCATTTCTAGTTGTCTAGAAACACAGAAGAGAATTTTTAGTTATGTATTGACAAAGAGTCCTGTGGACCTTAAAGATTAACTAAAGTATTGAAGCATAAGCTTTCGTGGGCTAATACCCACTTCGTCGAATTAGTCCACGAAAGCTTATGCTTCAATACTTTAGTTAGTCTTTAAGGTGCCACAGGACTCTTTGTCACTTCTACAATTCCAGACTAACACGGCTACCTCTCTGATTCTAGCTATGTATTGTCAATATTAAAACATTCTAGCATCCCCTCCTGACAGAAATTCATCCTGTGGTATGTATATTGTATGATAAAGGATGGTCTGCCACTGAATTTATAAATCCACATTTGGATAACTGTGTATATTTGACAGGTTTAAGATTAGCAGCCGTGTTAGTCTGTATTCCTTAATAAGATGAGGAAGACTTGTAGCACCTTAGAGACTAACCTGTTTATTTCAGCTCTAAATCTCTAAGGTTAGTCTCTAAGGTGCTACAAGTCTTCCTCGTCTTATTTGTGTATATTTGGTGGAAAAAATGCACCTGTTTTTATCATCAGTTTATAGAGTAATATTTTACAGTACTTCATTATGTGCTGCACCCAACCCTCCTTCCCAGAATCTCCTCTTTCCCGTGTGTAAGATAAAAGTTTTTAAATTATACAATATGGACTGTGCTATGGGCTGAGAAGTCAGCTGAATTAACTTGAAGGTTTATTAAGGAGTTATACATTATAAAGAAAGAGTTAAATGAAGTCACTTGATATGCATACTTATTTTTTAGAATTTCAAAATAAAAATTGTGTGCAGTCTATTAAGCTACTTATGTGGCCCCATTATCATACATCTGAGCACCTCAGAATCTTTAATGTATTATACACACAACGCCCTGTAAAGTAGGACAGTGCTGTTATCCCCATTTTATATATGGGGGAATTGAGACTAAGCCAAGGTCAAACAGAGAATCTGTGGTGGACCACAGAATTGAATTCAGGTCTCTCAAGTATCAGGCTCTCATTCTAATATCTCGACTCTCCTTCCTCTCAAGCAATGACATAGTGTAATCTCTCTGGGAATAAATGAACATGAATCATATTTAAGGATGTATCAAAAATAATGTGCAAAGCTTTTGTTGAGAGATCTCATGTAACCTCTATAACTGAGTCAGAGATACCCATTAATGTACTTTACAAATTTCACCACTGACTTAGCTGTTATAAATGGGCTTGGAAGAATTCAGTTGTTTTTTCATAATTTAAGTAACTGATATCAGTATTTATTTTTAAGCCTTTCCGCACATTATTATTGATTTAAATGTTCACAGCTGTGGGAAATTGTGGGGGAAGTCAAAGAGTAGGAGGAGACAGACAATCATTATTTAATGACAGGAGACATTGAGATTGGAGACATAAAGCCACATTAAACCACAAATTGTTGACCTCACATATCAAAATATCAAAAGTAAATATCCTTAAGTCAAACTCTTAATAAGTTCTTGGGCAGCATTTCTCTCACTTTGCATATATATGTAAATTTCGGTTATTGATGGAAACATTTTTGTCAGTCTGCGTGTATACGGTGAAATCACCATTTACGGATAAAAATCGAATGCAGCCAAGCCTAATTATAAAGCAAGGATTAGCCCTAAATAGATTGTGTTCACATGTATTTCAGATTGCTATCAACACTCAATACATGTGTAACATATACTTATTCTAGGTAAACTCCAGCACCCGCCTATGAACTCTGGCAGTTCATAGGCCCAGCCATTCTGGGCTTGCTGCATCAGTTATGATTTTTTTTTAAATTGCTTGATCCCCAGCACCTCTTTCATTGCAAATTAAGCACTGGGCAAAACTGAACTTTTGCCTGTATAGCTTGTTTTGCTTGTACTGGGGAAAGAGGGGAATGGGGAAGTTGGAATAAGCTATATTGGCAAAACCACAAATTTTGCTGGCCCATGTAGTATACCAGCATAACTCTGCCAGCAAAACGTCCCTGCTGTAAACCTGGCTCAAGAGAAGAAGGGTAAGAAAGAGGGAAGTCGAGGTGCATTCAGAAATGATGCCTGGGAACACACACAACTGTATGGAGCTGCCAAGTGTACGCAATTTACATAAATTCTCCTCATCAGAAAAGCAAGCATGCTGAAAAAGTTCTGATGTGCCTGGTAAGTGAATGCTGACCCTGGGCAGGCTTAATTTACATAGCACACTTGGGACCCACTCATTACCTCACCATCTCCTAATCATCGTTACCTGACATATGTAAATGCTCCCTGAGATTTGTGACGATTTGTGACAATCACTAGTGTTATCAAACCCAGTTTTTTCACAGTGATTGTGATGTGACAACTGCCTGTGTAGCTGAAATCAGGGCTTCGCATTGCACTGCACAGTATAAATTAATAAAGTGAAAATACAGCCTTTAACACAACTTATGGTTTTGCCTATTATTATAATGCCCTACTTGTTCCAAAGAAGAGCAATTTTATGCTCCACTGAAGCATGGTTAGCTTAGCCTTCAACTAGCAGAAAATGCCAGATACTGCAAAATGTAACATTTATGGAAGCCATGTTCTATATTTATTTGCACATACTAGAATAAAGACTAATTTCAAAGAGAGCTGGAACCGAAGTGCAACACCTGCTGCAAATACCTCTGAACTTTGGGAAAGTCAAGTACTCCAACTTTTGTATTTCTGCCTTCATTACATTGTGAATGTCCCAATTTATCAAGGTTTCCAAGACATACCTAATTTTTAGTATGTTACTAGTCCCTTTGAAGTCAATAAAATGACTGACATGCTTAAAGTTAGGCATGTGCTTAAATACCTTGATGAACTGGGGTCTGAGAGCCTTGTAATGAATGGGCAATAAACTAACCCTGACCTGAATCTCTTTTCATGCCATTAGGTGACTAGCTGCATAGAGCAGCAATGAACACTACAGGACTATGATTTCTAAAGCACACAATTTGTTGCGTGCTAACTGGTCCTGATCCTGCTGGCGTGCTTTAATGTAGAACTGTTAGAAACAGTACTACATCAGTACTCATTAGGGAACTTTTACTGCTCACCAGCAGGCTCTGCACAAGCAAGTCAGTGCACAACGCTTTAGAAATCACACCTTTGTACTGTTTGCTGCTCCAAGTAGACACGCCCTTAAATAGCTTATATAGGAGACAACTTTTAGTTAGGACATCCAAATAGCAAATGTGGATTTAAATGCCTAAACTTGGCCACCCAAGTTTGAAAGTGTTAGCCAGAATACACATGATATGTAATATATGTTATACACATGATATGTAATATGTGTTATACGGAATAGTTTTATTAAATTATGTTGTGACATTATTGAAATGAAACATTTTTACCTTATCAAAACAAAACGATTAGACAGAGCAATGGTGAAAGGGGCATTTTATGAGCCATGGTGTCAACACAGGGACTAGGATAGAGCCGGTCCTGGACTGTCTCAGACTGCACTGCCATTGGTGCCCATTCACCTTTGGCAATGTACCATGTTGTCTCCCTACTATCCCTATTGTCTCCTTTCCCCATTCTGGAAGAACCTAATTACTAGTGAATCCACCCACTTGTTTTTTTCCATTTCTTCTTCCTTTGCCATTCCCCCATGGTAACATCTTTATGATGGTACCTGGCCCTTCCCTTTGAATATATATGATCTCGTTGCCCTTTTTGGGTCTCTTGCCTCATACTCTCTGCATGGGCAGTTGCATTTCACTGCATCATTGCAAGCACGGTTGCCTATAGTTGACTCTTGCAAATATAGCGAGAAAGATGCAATTTTCTGACATGACTACCAGTCCCTGCTCATTAATGCACTTAGGAAAAGGGATAGGGAGCCCTCCCGTTTAATTGTGTCTATTATTTGGCCTGGGATCATTTTGATTTTTCTCTTTTGATTCCTTTGTTATGTTTATTTAATGGGATTTATGGCCCATCTTTTTCTACAATACTGTGTTTTAAATATTTCTATCTGAAGTGATCACCTACAAGGTTTTGAGATTATGCTTTCTTAGCACTCTTGTGTTCACCTAAAATTCCCATTGATTTTCTTTTTCCCAAATTACCCTCATGCATCTACAAGCCGGTGCTGTTACATCGGAAAATTATGTGCATTTTATTAAAACAATGTTAGAAGGTGTTTTCTATCCTCAGATCTCTCTCTGTCCCCTATTTCTGATTATGAATATTATGTTAACAATTATTTGTTATTATGCTCATTCAGTGATTGCATTTTTCTCTGGGAAGCTTTGAATATTCATTTCAGGAGGTGAAAAAGACTTGAGGAAGAAAGTCAGAATGTTCTGTAGAAAATTCCCCAAAGTCACAAACAAATATTTCCAGACATAAAAATCATTCAGCCAACCTGGAAATTCCCCTGATATATATAATGGAAATAGACAACTAGACAGAGAGACACATTTCTGTAATGTTGACATTAGCACGCAGACAGAATATGTGGACAGAATGATGATGTTACTGACCTGACTTTGGGGAATTTAATATTATACAGACTAAAAGAATTTTTAATTGGACACATTTTACTTTTTTAGCAGAGTCCAGACAATGCTTCTGAACCTCTCTGGTTACTGGAGGCTTCAATAAACTGCCAAATTATATTAGGGAAGTTCTGATTGGATTAATGAAAAGCATGTAACAAAATTATCTCAGTGAGGAGATGATCCTATTGGAGGCTTTAGTTTAATGTCAATTGGTAAGACAAAATTAGCTTGAAATGAAAGAAAATAACTAATTGTCTAGCTTTTGCTCGGTTGATAAAAATGTTAGTAGATTCCCTTCCCAGGATGCCATTCAATTGTATATGTAGGTTTCAAGATAAAGTGCACAAAACCACTCACCTTACCTGACTCCCCTAACTTCCTCCTGTCTTACAGTTACACCAAGCACTTAGAGCTCTGTTGACCTGTATATCTTATACAAATACCTCTTATAGGCCCCAGTAGTGCAACTTATTGCTAAACCCGCATAGATCCCTGATGAAGACAGGGGCTGTGTGCAGGAGTGGCTGTCCACCTGCATTTGGGTGTGGAACCATACATTATACCGCTGGGAACAATGCCACAGGTGAACCAATCCACAGCATTGTAGACTTGGTTGTTCCTTGCAAATAGGTTACAACTATGTAGTACAGCCGGACCTCAGTCCAGCAAAGTATTATGCATGTGAATAATCCCATCGGATGGTTTGGCGCATCAGGATTTAGGACACAACACCTACTCATGTGTCTGCCTGTATTGCTGTATCTAATCTAGTGCTGTGGTACCATCCAACAAAAGCTTCACATTTTCTACCTTGCCTAGACACTTCACTGAGTTAAGGGGACTGTGTTTTTATTGGTTTCTTTCTAAATATCACATGGCCATAGGTTTTGGGGAGAGGTAGAAGCATGTACTTTCCCTTTGTCTCTTACTGTAATCAGCACCACTTCCTGCATCCTTTGATAAAGAATATCCCAGCTGTAAAAACCCTTCTACCTCATACCTGGAGTCGGCAATGGGCCACCTTTAAAGATTTTAGAACTGGTTGGGGCTGTTTTTTGAAGTCTTTTGATCATTGCTTTGTGTCTTCTATGGTTATTTTGCGATATCCTTTTAGAAGTTTTGCCATTTTTCACTGGGAAGGGGACAGCATAAAATACGTATTATTTATTTACTTTATAAACATTGAAGCAGATCTGCCAGATAAATTAGTGTTTTGACATTATCTTGGCATTGCAGTTTGGTTGGCCCAGATTTGCGCTGACATTATCTAGAAATTGTTTTGATGCCTTTTTTTTCCTAACACAATTAATCTTTAACCTGTATTGACACCACTTTTCCCTTAGCCGCATCCTAATAGCATATCACGAGATTGCGAAGGCTTTGGCTTGGGATCATGCTGACACAGTGATATGTCTCCTAAGACTTGCAGTGAACTCATATCGCAATTCACAGCTAAGAGGAGCACTCCAGCGTACACAGATATATCAGAAAAGCGGAACTTTCAAGGCCTTTATTGGCATTTTATAAAGGGTTTTAACCCAAAGGGACAGTCTTGTGGGCAAAGGCACTGGGCTTAGGAGCTCTGGTTTTAGTTCTCAGCACTGCTGCCAACTTCCTGTGTGACCTTAGGCAAATTGTTTAATCTCTTGGTGTCTCAGCTCCCCTGCTGTAAAATGGGCATAATCCTTTCTCACGTCCTTTGTCTTGTCTATTTAGGCCCCAGTCCTGCAGTGGGGACTTCACAGGTGCAGCCCTGCAATTGTGTTGAGCCCCAGTGAAGTCAGTACGGGAGGGCAGGGCTCCATCGTTCTCAATGGAGACTCAAGGCCAAAGAATGTCAATTCTTTAGGGCAAGGACTGTCTCTTATTATTATGTTTGTACAGCCCTTAACACAATGGGCCTCTGATCCTGAGTGCATTATTATTATTATTAATAAGCCAACCTTTTGGCCCCTTCTGGGCCTCTCTCGAAAAGGGGATAAAATATTGGGCTCTTTCTCTGTTTTGTTACATTTAGCATATGTCTATTGTAAAAATGTTAATAGAAACTTTGATCCAAGTCATACTCTGGTGTTATCTGTGGCATTCCCCTCCACTCCTCTTCCCATGGGCTCTGTGGAGGGACCCAGGCAGGGGAGGGCTGTGACAAAGCCGTATCACTGGCGAGGCTCACTTCTGAAAGGACAGCTTGCAGCTGGTCGGTGCAGCTCTGGCATCTGAACCTCTGGAGTAACTGAGGATTCAAAACGCTCTCCAAGACTGAACCTCGGTCACGTACAGCGGACAAACTCCACAGGCTGAGGGGGCTGATACCGCCTCCGCCGAAATGTGTGGGGTTGTGGACATGCCTGTAGTGAGCCATGTCTTCTCATCAAGCAACGTGGCAGATGGAATATGCAACGCTGATCAGTCACTAGCACTTGTGCAGGGGCCAGATATCCTGGATCCTTTCCTAGCTTGCTGTTCATCATTCTGCTTATGCACATATCCAAGGAACAAGCAGGACTACTTGCACTGAGGAGGTAGGGACATGCTCAGCTGAGAGAATGGAGAATGAAAGATTTTCTGACACTTTGTCCAGCCATCGCTATTCTTTACTCATAGGCGATAAGGATCATCTTCAGGGGTCTTGGCTCATGACCCCATTCATTTTCTCTGCTCGGGGGATGTACAGTCCAGCCCACTGTGACTCCGGCTCCGTCAGAGAGCACAATTTGGCTGCTGAAAATGGGCCAAGGGTGTGTGGATGGGCCAAGGGTAGACAGTTCTCTTGTCCTTTGGCAGAGTGATTTTCGCACCATGCGCTAACCCAAGTCAGGAAAACAAAGCACTGCAGACGAGTGCCCCAAATGGAAAAATCAGGGGTGCTGGAGATTTAGTGGCTGTTCCGGGACATTATAAAAGCAGAGGAGAAGGCAGCATTTCAGACGTCCATAGTGATTCCCAGAAGCTCCAGATAAGGCATACAAAATCCAGAGATGTACCGTGTTCCAATACTGCATGTGATATTGGCCTCACGACGCAGGAAGAGGTAGTGGAGGAGGATTTCCTGTTTCTGATTCACACAGACAGCATCCTCTAGTCTAGAATAGATGACCGGTGTGTGGACCGATGCTGGTCCCCAAGAGCTCTCTGACACAGGTTAGGAAGGTAGAAAGCTGATCTCTGAATCACAAAGGTTGAGAAACACCACTTTAGAAGGGAAACTTTGGAGTAGGCCTTTGGAGTTTGGTCCCCACAGGTCTTTCTCCTGGAAAGTGTTAAAGATGCTGCCATGGTGGCCTGAAATTAACCCAGTCAGAGAGGGTATGCTTTCAGTTCTTGGCTCCTGAAAGTGGACTCCTGAGACAGGAGAACCCATAGAATGTATCTTGGTCCTCTGAGTGCCCTCAAGGGTAGGAAATCTAGGATGTAAAATTATCTCACCATTGTGTAGAAAAAGCTGTGAGTTTTTGCTTGGAGTCCGCCTATGGTAACAAGTGTATAAATGTAAAGCTATGGATGCTGTACAAAGCATGGTGCCAGGAAGAAGCAATATCCCAGGAACTAATGCTGGCACCAATACGCTGCCTATCTTTCCAGTTTGTTCGCAAGCTTAATTCCCCCCACAATTTGAAGATTCCCAGCAAATTCGGATGTCCACAGAGGAGACAAAGGTCACAGAAGTGATGAGTCAAAATTACACCTGTATGGTTTTTCCCAAAGCATCAAGTCTGTTGGGTTAAGATGAAATTTGTCCCAGTTCAGAGGACCTAAGCAATGCCCTATACAGCACTGAGATATCTAACATTTGTGTTGTGACATCATCCCAACACATCTTTGTCCTGCTCAGCTGGACCTATTGAGAACAACTTCCCAAAGAAGCATATGTATTAATACCACAGCCGAACATCTAATTAGATAGATGTGGGATATTGGCAGTACCCTATTCTGATCCTGATTCATAGTTCTAGTATTTTTCCTATTGTTTCCTATTGTTAACTATTGTTTACTATTGTTCCTATTGTTTACTAGTTACGTTTTTACAAAATATATCTGGCTGGAAGATTCATCCTGCTTTTATCATGACATCTTTACATTGGATGTTGAGCACTCAGGTTATAATGTAACATTTTGCCCTTTCACCTCATGAGATGATATCAGCGCCATTAAAATGGTTCAGATGGCTTCAGTGGGTTTTACATTTCTATGCGGATGGTCTCCAGAGCTGGTGGTTCAGCTACAAGACAAGAACATCAAGATCCATCAAGAGTACTGATCAGTAAATACTAACCTTGAAGCCACACTTATTTTGGGGATCTTTCCTAGGTCCTTTTGTGTGTAGACACAGATATTACATTAGCGTCTCTCCAGATCATTGATATATCACATGTTTATGAAGAGTTTTAAATATATTTGCTAAGGAATTCTTAGACTTTCTTTCCCTTCCCAGTTACAAAAAGATGGCTCTCCTCTGGGCCCAGAGTTTATCAGTCTGGATTCTTAATTTTTTGACTGATTGTTGCAGTGCAAACCCAGTTTCCTTCAATGTCTGTCATCTGTCACTTGCCCTCATGTTAAAACTCTGAGACAAATAAATCTTTGCTCAAGGCAATAAATCCATTGCCATTTCTCCAAGGTTATATTTTCTCCCTTAGTGACCTCTTGTTACTCCTGTTTTTGACACATCTCCTGTGTGTATTAACCAAATATGCAATCATCTTTTCATTCTCCATCTTTGCTTTCCTTATGATTTTTTTCACTTCATTAAATTTCCCTCTGTAATTGCACCTCTTTGTTATACCAAAGTTTTATGTTTCTTTCCTCTCCTCTATCACTTCTTGTGTTTCTTTGTTATTCACGTTAGCTTTTTTGACATTGTGCTCCTAGTATATTTTCTAGGTGTCAGGCAAGCTCTTAGCCCTAAACTAATTTATCTTTGAATACTTTCCATTTCCACTTTATTGCTTTCCCCCAATGACTTCTGTCCAGAAGTTCCTGTTCTTCTAAAATTTGCTGTGCTGCTTTTATTCAGTGTTCTTCCCCGGT
This sequence comes from Sternotherus odoratus, assembly GCA_032164245.1. NCBI lineage: Eukaryota > Metazoa > Chordata > Testudines > Kinosternidae > Sternotherus > Sternotherus odoratus. Next base: position 81,407,404 of record JAVMKO010000009.1, on the reverse strand, counting down.
CCTATTTTAGGCCTACTTATAAACCTGGTTGTTAGATCTTGAATGCTTGCATGAGCACAACTACTTTCAGACTATAGGTTTGTCATGACGGCTGTGGGTGGGGTATGACATCCATGTCAAAATTATATAATTCCCTACATGTTAATTGTCATACGGGATCAGACCAGCAAGCCTATCAGACTAGATGGACATCTCCAAAAGTAGCCAATCCAGATGGTCCAGAGGAAGGTGAAGAAACTCCATGATGGAATAACCTGTCTAAGGGAAAGTTTCTTCCTAACTCTCGTCGGTTAGTGATTGGCTTATACCCTGATGCATTATGTTTGTGTCTAAGATTATGGCAGACAATGTCATCTAATTCTGTTACCCTACCATTTCAGCTAGGTTTTAGCCGGTTTCTGCTCTTGGAACAGCTTCAGAAATGTGCAGTTTGGATACAATTCACCCTTCACTGCAAATCGAACAGTGAATTGTAAGGTCTCTGAGGCAGGGACTGGTGCTTTGTGCTGTGTTTCTACAGAACCTGGCCGTGGAGTGTTCTGGTCCCCGAAGCACTGCGGTAATATCAAGCAATAAGAAGAATGGCAGTGAGTTTGCAAAGCTGGGGCAGCTTGTCAGTCAGAGCATGAAGCTGGGATGCTGCAGATCTGTTCATTATGCATCACTTCTCTTCTCTAAAGCGTGCTTCTCTGACGCATCGTTCCTTCTGAAGCACCACATTAGCCACTGCGAGAGACAGGACACCGGGCTAGATGGACTGTTGGCCTGACCCAGTCTGACCGCTCTTATGTTCTTACCTGTACTTAAATATTCACCATTTCCTACCCTGACCTATGCTGGCCTTGGGGACTGGTACACAGGAAAAGTAAGCCTGCCTTCTTGGACTGCCCAGATAACACAGGGATGGTCCCTTTAGGAAGGCTACAATAACATAAATACCGAGATGTGCATTGTGTTTGTACATGATCTGATTTCTGCTCCTGGCTGTGTCTCAGATTCCCCATTTGATCTTGCACAAATCATTTAGGCACTCTGCGCCTCAGTTTCCCTCCCTGTAAAATGGGTCTAGTAATTCCTATTGCACTGTGAGGTTGTATGAGGCTTAACTCTGTAATGTCTGTAAAGGGTGCGAAAGTGCTGCAGAAATGCAAAGTACTGTACTGAGTAGTTCACGTTCATATCTGCCCTTGTCCAGGTATTGATGCAAGGAGAGAGAAATGTCAGAGTTGGGAAGTGGACAGATGCACTGGCACACCAGGGCATACTGCAGGGATTGCACCATATAGCACAATGGGGAGTATGGAGGATGGGTGTAGACTCTAGAGGAAAGGGGGCATGGCTAGGCCCCAATAAAGGAGTGGATGGTGCCATCAGCTGACAACAGTGGCGGGCACCTGGTTGGGGAATCACGTTCCTCAAGCCCCAGCGCTTGACAGTATGTGTAGCACTGCACCCTAAGCCATCCTTCCCTTTGTGGGAGAGCAGCAGTTCTCAAACTTCAGAGCACCACAACCCCTTCTGACAACAACAATTACCGTACTACATGATCCCACCTTTCCCCCGCACAGGGCTGAAGCTGCAACTCAAGCCCCCTGCAGTCCCAGGCAGGTCGAGGAGGATGAAGCCAGCCCAAGCCCCGCACTGCCCCGGACGGAAGTCCACAGGCTTTGGCCCCAGCAAGTTTCACACTGGCCCTGGCAGAGCCATTAAAATAGGGTCGCGATCCACAGTTTGAGAACCACTAACGTAGCGGCATCTTGGCTCTACGTCAGTTGTGTTGTCCTGTCTCTGCTGGGGCAGGACTTGTGCTGTTTGCTGAAGCTGAATATCATAGGGGCAAACTGGAAAATTCCTGAAATGTTGAAATAAAACTAAGCCTTTCCAGATTCCGATCCTCTCTTAAAGAGGCAGAGACCTCAGATGATCAGTAAACAAAATTTGTTAAAGGTTACTGGGCAATGCCAAAAAAGATTAAGTATACAAAGCAGCAGCAATTTTTAATATTGGCTAATCAAATTTTTTAGACACTCCCTGAAATGATATGAATTACAATTAATTAACTGGAGATTAATGTGGCTAGCAATCCTCTGGAATGCCTCTGCACTATTGAGTATTTTACCATAGGCCTGAAATTTCTACCATAACTTGCAATGTCATTGCTTTTACTTTAGATATTACTTTGAAGAATTTGTGGGTGTATATGTATGTGACAAACATTTTAATTATCTCTGGCTTATTTTTTGTGATAGCAGAAATGAGAGAAAGAGAGATACAGAGAAAGAAATCTCTTATAGAAGCTTATTTGATATACCAGACCTATCACAAGAGTTGACATGATAAATCAAATAACATAAACACTATCATGTAAATACATTGTCGGACTTTTTTCAAGTATGTAGTATTTGCTGTATGTGTGTAGGTGGCCAGTCCTGGATTTTTATAGTCTATCATTTAAGTGTGAATTTAGTCTACAAACTAGATTGGGGGGAAAACTATAGTCCAATCTACTAGCTGGAATGGCCTAGGGGGAAATGGCCCAGAAATCCCAGATAAGTTAAAGATAAGAGGAAAAACTTTAGATGATGGTTAGATGAACCTACCTGGGCAGGTTCAATCATTAATAGTGAATATTGTAATGTGATGCTGCTCCACTCATCTTCCAGCTAGTCCCTTCCAGGAAAGGAGAGCATAGGTCCACTACTTATTGGGGAAGGAGAGCTAATAATGGACAATACCAAGAAGGCTGAGGTGTTCAAGGCCTTATTTGCTTCAGTTTTCACTAGAAAGGTTAATTGTGACCAGACGCTTAACACAATTAATATTAACCAACAGGAGGAAGGAGCATAAGCCAAAACAGGGAAAGAACAGATGAAAGAATACTGGAACTAGCTATTAACCATCAATTTGTAAGCACCTAGAGGATAATATAAAGAACAGCCAGCATGGATTTACCCAGAAGAAATCATGCCAAACCAACCTAATTTCCTCCTTGAGGGGGTTACTGGCCTAGTGGGGAAGCAGTAGACATCATAGATCTTGATTTCAGTAGGGCTTTTGACACAGTCCCACAGGACAGTCTCATAAGCGAACTAGGGAAATTAGGTCTAGATGACATTTCTATAAGGGGATGCACAACTGGTTGAAAGACCATACTCAAAGAGTAGTTCTCACTGGTAATCGTTCCGATTGTGAGGGTGTAGCCAGTGGGATCCTGCAGGAGTCAGTTCTGAGTCTGGTTCTGCTCAATATGTTCATTATGACTTGGCTAATGAAGTGTAGCGTATGCTTCTAACATTTGCAGAGGACATCAAGCTGGGAGGGGGGGTTGCAAGCACTTAGAAGGACAGGATTTGAATGTGAAACATCCTTGACAAATTGGAGAATTAGTCTGAAATCTGCAAGATGAAATTCAATAAAGACAAGTGAAAAGGACTTCACTTAGGAAAGAAAAATCAACTCTACCATTACCAAATTGGGAATAACTGACTAGATGGTAATACTGCAGAAAAGGATCTGGCTGTTATAGTGGATCACAAATTGAATATGAGCCAACAATGTGATGCAGTTTCAAAAAAGGCTAATATTCTGGGTGTATAAATAGGAGTGTTTTATGTTAGAACAGGAGGTTGTTGTCCCACTCTTCTAAGCACTGGTGAGGACTAAGCTAGAATAGTTTTGCGTCCCACATTTTGGGAAAGATGGACAAACTGGAGACAGTTCAGAGGAGAGGAACAAAAATAATAAAAAGTTTAGAAAGCTGACCCATGAGGAAATATTTAAAAAGCTGGGTCTGGTTAATCTTGAGAGAAGAAGCCGGGGGGGGGGGGGGGGGGGGATCTGATAATCTTCAGATATGTTAAAGATGGTTATTAAGAGCACCCTAAAGGTAGAACAAGAAGCAATGGGTCTAGTCTACAGCAAGGAAGATTTAGGTTAGATATGAGGAAAAACTCACTGTAAGAATAGCGTAATAGGCTTCCAAGGCAGGTTGTGGAATCCCAGACATTGGAGGTTTTTAAGACCATGTTGGACAAATACCTGTCAGGGTGGTCTAGGTTTTCTTGGTCCTGTCTCAGTGCTAAGGGCTGGACTAGATGATCTCTCAAGGTCCGTTCCAGCCTGACATTTCTATGATTCCATGTACCGGAGAGTGAGGAGCTTCTGAAAGCGTAAGGAACAAACGCTGGGGATTCATTAGTTCATGTCTGTAAAAGGCTTTGAAGCGCTAAAGCACTATATAAGGGCTCAATATTATCACTGCTAATTACCTAATAATACAGTGCAACAAAGCCAATAATAGGGGGTGGGGAGGAAGATATCTGGCACTGTCCCAAAAGCTGGCTCCATGGCTAGATAGCACCATGAATAAGAAGCCTGCATGGCCAGAAAAAAGAGGTTCTGAAGATTGCAATCTTAGCACTGCAGTGAGAACGGGTTACCTTTGTGCTCATTTTGTGTCCTTGCTGTACCATGTTCTGGTCTTTGGGCTAGATTCAGAGGCAAAAATCTTATCATTAAGTGCTTATCATGTTTGGATACAGGAATCGGGAACTGATCGATCGCCAGCCAAATTTCATAAAAGGAGCTCTATTCTTGGGAAATGAGCTCGTTACCATGCCAACGATCGATTTTTCCCTGACAAGCTGCTGTAAGTCGCAAAATGGGGCCGCGGTGAGCAGGTCTGTCTCCCTGCCGGCAGGAAACGGCACCTATTTCATTCAACCTCTTTATTTTAAAGGGTTTGGAGACCACCCTGTATTTAATGCTGCGTCTCTGTCATTCTTTGGGAAAGGCCCTGGACTGCCCCCCAAGGTATTGGAAATTGTCCAGAGACTTTCTGTGACTTACCCGCATGACAGTGGTGGAAATCTAACGCAGAAGAACTGCTGAACTATAGGCCCGTATGTGAACCGTCCTGCTGTTTGCTGCGCCATAGCCACAGCGAGAGAGGCTAAAGTGTAGCATCTACTGCTGCCTCCTTGTCCCAAGGCCAGACCACAGAGTCATTGGGCCAGCTGTCAGGTGCCACACGCCTAGCTCTAGTTTGGTGCACGTACATTGTTTATTGACATCCACTGGTGTGCACAGATGATGCAGATGCCAACAGGCAAAGCCAATAACTGCATGCCCAGTTGCCCCACTTTTGTATTCAGAGATCTTGTTTCCATCAGCTGAGGCTGTGTCTATATAAGGATTCCCCCCCCCCCAAAAGAAAACCCAATCCCATTGTGGCTACCATCAGTCCAGATCATAGGAATCACCAGCCTGGATCAGGCCCAAGGGCCATCTAGTCCAATATCCTGCCTCTGACAGTGACTGGTTGGCAATGCCGACTCTTAAGCCCTATAGCAGTTTGGTGGCTGCACAAAACATTCCCCCATTGCTGTGACAGTTCCTATGTCTGTCTGTATCGGGCCTTACCCCTGCTTCACCTTGTGCCAGGTAACTCAGCCCTGGTCCTCGGCTCACATTCCTGATTTAGGATTTCAGCTTGAACCATTGGCTCTGGTGCCTGACCTCTGACTCCAGCTCTGATTCCTGGCTACCAGCTCATGCTCTAACCACTTGGCCTGGCTGTGGCTCCACCCATTAGGCATGACTGCCCACACCCGCTCAATGACAGATGTTCCCTTGGAAGGGGTAGCTTGGAGGAAAGCACGAAGGTAGTTGGAGGAGAAGTGGATGAACAGCGGGGAGAGGCAGGACAAGACTGATAACAAGGCCTCTTGTGAATAATAGTACAAGCTTTATGCCCCACACTCATGTATTTTCCCTCTCCATTGATCTGATGTGTTTTGTGTATGTACAGATAAATATCCTTATTACTGTAATACCAAGGAACTATGGCATGGACCAGGATCCTGTTGGGCTAGCTGCTGAACAAATACAGTGTGCGTTTGCGTCTATTTATATAGAGAGAATTACACCCCATTCCGCAGCTAAAAATACAAACACTATACACCCATCCCCAATTTTCACCTACTAGTTCAACCCCTCATCATTTATACCTCTTGATAGCCAGTGAATTTAAATTTTCTCCCCAATCCCTTTGCATCAAGAGAGAGAATGAAGTCTGTTAGACAATTTAGATAACTGTATATTTCAAAAGTCATGTGACACTTTCCAATTCCTGGATTTTAAAGATTTCATTGGCTAGCATCTCATAACCCTAATCTGAGATCTACCATTCATATATCAATCAGTAACTAGCATTGCTAAGTCGCTCAAGACTTTGGCTAGGTAAATACCAAATAAAATGTCCAGTGAAATTTTCAATGTTTGTAGGCTCTGTTCTGTACTATGGGCTACATGCACCCAGCACCCGAAAGCAGAACACGGTCCTTATCTGTACAAAGCTGGCACTTTGGAGCTATTAACCTGTGCTGCTTTCCACATTTCTGCAGTCCTCAGAAATGCTGCAATTGGTACTAACTGGAAGTGATTACAACTTGATCTGCTTTTAATATTTACCTTCCATTGAACATCCTCTAAACCATGTGGATTCATCCCCAATTCCACATTTCAACCCCTCCCCTCCTTCAGAGGTTCTGCACTGGCATGCCCTCCACTTGGCAGGCATGCCTGTGAAGCTCACCGACACTGCCCATTGCATGGAACGGGTATTTAACAAAGGATGCCATTTATTTGGTGAAGTTTAATAGTGTAGGTCCTGGTTCCCCATTGCATTATTCCAGCTTCATGTCAGGGTAAATCCATTGACTTCAATGGGAGCTAATCACATGCTTGTAGCGCTGTATTGAATGAGGATGGCATTAAGCGTATGAAGTTAGGCATGTGCATAAGTGCATTGAATCAGGGCCTAAGACAAAACTCCTCTTAAAATCCAGTGAAGGTTTTACTTGAGTAAGGACTGTGGGATGAAGCCGGTGGTGATGGGGTTCTGCAGATTCTGGCACAATTTTTAACAAAATGTGCCCAACTTCCTATAGGCCACTGTAATGGGGTTCATTCACCCCCCTGGCACCTCCTCATCCTGTCTTGGGAATTAGCTCTGCGGTTGAGTGCTTCCCTATTAGATGGTGCATTGCTGCCATGATTCCCACTCTTGGACCCACGGCTCTCCAAGGATCACAGTGTCCTCTCCAGCTACACCGCCTTCCGGCTGTGCCACACACTGTACTCCCCACTGACCTGCAGTGTGCTGTTCAGCCATTTCCCATCCTTGGCTCTGGCACCGGTTTTACCCTGGTATCAGGGCCTCAGTCTGCAACCCACCAGCAGCCAGCTAGGAGCTGTGTCTGGCTCCCTCAACCCCTGTTTGCAGCGCTGCTCTGTCCAGGGTACTGGCAGTTCTCTTGGCCCATCAGGATCACAGTCCTTCCTCCCTGGGCTCCTGACAGAGAACTACCTTCCTCTGCCTTGCAGCTCCCTTTTTATATGGGCCTACTTGGCCCTGACTGGTTGCTCCCTTTAACCCTACCCTGATTGGCTGCCTCCAGCACAGCCTCTCTAGGGCTGCTTTTAACTCCTTTTGTGCCAGCAGGGGCAGCCGCTCCATCACAACTACTTTCATAGCTTTGGACTATAGTCTATAGAGATCCTAAGATGGGGGTGTATAGTTAAATGGGCCCATTTTACAATTAATATTGGAGACCTCAGACTCCTGACTCTATAAAGCACACAGAAAGAGGAAAAAATCCAGCATTGCTCTGGCAATATGTATGCAATTTCTGTTATTGGCAATGGGTATTCCAAGCAAAATTCCTTCTGTGCAGAGCTAACATTCCCATCTGAGATAACTGAACCATAAAAATATTCCAACAAATTCATCTGGATTATGACCTGATGGATGATCAGATTAGAAAATGCCTCATGCTTAAGAGAGGCATCAAATCTGTATTCCAAAAACTCAGAATGATACCAAAAGAAAATCCCACCTCACCATCATTAACTCTGGGGGGTAGGACCCTTCATGCCACACTGGAAATGAATACATTCTTCATCAGTTCTCAGGACCCTAATTCAAGGCTATGGATGCTTTTAGCACAAGGACTGCAATGAGTTTTTCTCCTACACGTTTAAAGAATGTGCTGCAAAGTTTCCCTGATGGATCAGTTTGCCCTGCATCTCAGAGTGATTTCAATTCAGATTGGAGCTGGGTTATTTCCTTGACCTGAATACGTACAAAGACGAGGTCTATGTGCTTTTGGTGTGTGAAGGAGTAAAACTTTCCCAGCGTAAGATACTAGAACAAAGTAACTTTGCCCTAAAATTCTGATGCAGCCAAACACATCTCCTGGCTAATAAATCAAAACAACATGAATTCTCCCAGACTGAACAGAAGTGGTTTCTTGGTTTCTTAAACAAACAAGGCAGGAAAAAAACCACCATATAAAAGTCAGATTGACTCCTCTCATACAGAACTGCCTCAACTCTCTGCTAAAAACAGCAAAATTAGGGTAGGAGATTGCTTTTGGAAAAATAAAGAGAAATATGCAGAAAGATGAGATCTGGCAACCCTTCTGTGTGAAGTAGACCAGGCAGCTGTGTTTTATCATCAAATTAATACATAATATTGGTCATGAAATACTTTGATCTGGATACCATTCAAGTGTTCAAATATTGTGGAGATGAGAGTCTAGACAGATAGCTAGTTCAGCTCCATAGGAAAAAAAAAGTCATGTTGACTCATGTTTGGTGTTGCTTGTTTTCTCTTATGTTCTTCTTATCTTTCTTTTGCTTCAGCTAAAGTTGTTGCTATTCCTTTTCTCTGACTGCTTTTTCCATTTTCTTTCTCATTTTCTATTGTTATCATGCAAACACATCATACCAAAGCAATGTAATCAATGCATAATTTATTTGCTGAATAACTTACTATGTTCATAATTAATATTGGAGTGTATACTGTATACATTTCATTATGTGCACACTCTTCAAAGCCTAATAAAATGTAAACCATAAAAAAATAATAGCATGAATCCTGTGTAGCAGTTTCTATGCAGTTTTGCGCTAGTTATAGAAAGAATTTGGTACCAAGTCTACCCAAAACCGTTTTATCCATTCTCTTGTTCTAAAGGTGCAATAATTATGTCACACATCACAAGATTGTCTAGTGTCATAAAATGGAATCTTTAAGCCTTCTCTAGCTATAAACTCTTCCTCAATCTATTATCCAGAGGTCAAGAATGAATGTAGAAACAGTCATGCTGATTTCAGGGGTGGATGGAATTTATGAAGAAATGTAATTGTCATACAAAGTGTTTTTTATGGGACAGCATGTAAATACACCCAAATAGCTCCATGCTTTAAGATGCTGGGATTGTCTTAGTTTCAGTGAGACTTGAGGACACTCAGAATCTCAGATAGTATGCTCCAAGCGTTTTATTTATATGCCCAATAATGCTCTTCCATCAAGATTTACACTGGAGTAACTAAGAGCTGAATTTGCCCCTGTGTGCGTCCATCAGAAACATCATTTCTTCTTTTGTATGTAAGAACCTGTCTGTGTTAGAAATGCAGCTTCCTTTACTCTTCCATGACCAGAAACAATGGTTCTGTGTTCGGTTGATGCCCTATGGCTAGCTTGAATTTCTGTCAATTTCACCCAGACACATTTAGTACAAACAGCAGTTGGCCGGACAGACTGCAGTAATTGGTGTCCCTTCTGCTTTATATATTCACGCACATCTTCCATTGACACTATGCAACCATGTGGAGAAAGTAAGACTGCTGTAGACACAGTGAAATTAAATCTGGACCCTACCATTTATAGAGATCAGTGGGGGTCAGTAGAACAGAATTTATGCAGTATGCATCTATCTAATACAAACAGCCAAACAAAAACTCAAGAGCAGATCTAGCAGTAGGCCGAAATCTGCACTCCTTCTGCAGTGTTCCCTGCCCCACCAATCACTACTCTAACTTCTCCTCCCACATAAAGAAGACAACCACATTTATATAAGGGGAGTTGCCACCTTGTAACTGGGAGGAGAATTTGGTACTCTGATTAGGTATGTTAGAGGCTGGTTTAAGGTTGCAATTTTAGATTTTTTTGTAATTTGGTCTGTTTATTTATTTATTTTGCATTTGGTGAAGATTATTTATGTTAGGTAAGTATGTATGACCATTGGATAGGAGTCATTTACACAGTGTTGCTAGCTCTCTCAATTTTATTGTGAGGCTTTGTGGGAATTGCCATTTTTTGTAAAGCCCCAACTCCTGCAGTCCTGTGATTAGGTAATAAGCTAGGCTCTCATTCTTTAAAACAGTTAGCCTCTTCTAGCCCTCATCATTGTGTAGAAAAGGTTGGTAATTTAAAACCCTGATACATACTAAAGGCTAACCAGAAAGAATAAATAAATAAATTAAATAAGCATGTATTTTAAGCCAATTTCATGATGGGGGGGGGGGCTATGTTTGAATATTTGGGCCTGTCAATACTGTGATGAACTCTATAAAAATGAATCCATAGGAAATAATTTTCTAAACTATGTCTAGTTATGAGTCATTTACATGTTTTCAGATTTAAATCATATTAAAAATACCTAGCTCTCCTACAGCTGTATTCCTGTTGGTATCCCCCACCCATCTTCCTGCATGGTGCTTATCAGAAATGTCATTGTGGATAGTTCTTCGAAAACATCCATTCAGTGTGCAGTGGCAGTCAAAAAAGTGAACAGAATGCTGGGAATAATTAAGAAAGGGATAGATAATAGGACAGAAAATATCATGTTGCCTCTATATAAATCCATGGTACGCCCACATCTTGAAAACTGGGTGCAGATGTGGTTGCCCCATCTCAAAAAAAGATATATTAGAATTGGAAAAAGTTCAAAAAAGGGCAACAAACATCATTAGGGGTATGGAACAGCTTCCGTACGAGGAGAGATTAATAAAACTGAGAATTTTCAGCTTGGAAAAGAGATGGCTGAGGGGAGATATGATTGAGGTCTATAAAATCATGACTGGTGTAGAGAAAGTAGATAAGGAAGTGTTGTTTATTACTTCTCATAACATAAGAACTAAATTAAATGAATAGGCACCAGGTTTAAAACAGAAAAGGAAGTATTTATTCACACAATGCATAGTCAACCTGTGGATCGCTTTGCCAGAGGATGTTATGAAGGCCAAGACTATAAATAGGGTTTATAAAAGAACTAGATAAATTCATGGAGGATAGGTCCATCAATGGCTGTTAGCCAGGATGGGCAGGGGTGGTGTCCGCAGTCTCTGTTTGCCAGAAGCTGGGAATGAGTGACGGGATGGATCACTGGATGAATATCTGTTCTGTTCATTCCCTTGATAGCACCTGGCAATTGGCCACTGTGGGTAGACAGGATACTGGGCTAGATGGACCTTTGGTCTGACCCAAAAGGGACAATCTTATATTCTTGTGACAGCAAAAGGGACCATTTTCTGCTGTCAAGAGCTAATTGTAAGTTGCTGACCCCAGAAATATCTGTAAAGCAACATTCAGAGGGGGGCTGAATCAAACCTTTTGGAAGCCAGGGGGAGTCCTTCTCTCTAGTCTCTTGATCTTCTCATCTCCTTCACCCCACTCCTGTGATTTTTCTTTCATCTCTTTTGGCGGGTAAGCTCTTGGTGGAAGGGGCTCTCATTTATTGTGTGTTTGTGCAGCACCTCGCCCCATGCAGCCTAATCTGACTGGGACTAGGTGCTACCACGGTACAAGTGATGAATAGGAATAATGGGTGTTGGGTCTGGCCCATAGAGAGCCCTGGCTTTCCCCCAATCCTCCCTTCCTCTCCCGCTTCCCCCTCGGGCTGGCCTGGAGCTCCCCCGGATCCCTTCAGCCTGGTCGCGGGTCCCTCCCTGCTCCCCAATCCCGGGGCAGCGCCCCTCCCCCTCGCGGCCACCGGCGCAAACCCCGCGGAGCGGGCCCCGGGAGAGGTCGGGGGGAGACGCGGCAGGAGGGGGCTCGTCGGGGGTCCCGGGGCTCCTGCCTGGTGCAGTCACATAATCCCGGGGAGGGGGCTGAGGACTCCGGCTCCCTGCCGAGCAGCGGCCCGGGCCCAGGGAGGCTGGGTCCGGACCCCCTGCCGGCCCTCCGGGGGGCGCCCCGGGGCGGAGGGTCCCGCTCCACCGTCCTGGGGCCGCTCCAGACCAGGGGCTGCTGGGCCGCGGGCCACCCCCGACCCCGGGCTCAATCCACTGCGGTGGGTTTTCCTCTCCTTGGTCGGGGGGGGGCGCTGGCGTGGGGGGAGCTCCCGTTCCACCCCCCCCCTCCCCCGGCTCTGCGCTCTGACCACGACGGTCCCGTTCCCCCTCCCCGGGCTCCGGGCTCCCCAGCCTGCCGGGGCAGCGGGGTGGGGGGAGAAAGCCGGGCGCGAGGTCCCGGGAGCCTCTCCGGGGAGCGGCCTGTGGCCCACGCCGGCTTCCACCGGCCAGAAGTGCGGTGGGGTCGGGCCGGGCCGGGCCGGGGTGAGTTCAGCGAGCGAGGGGGAGGGGAGGGGAGGGGAGGGGGGATGGTGTCGGGCATTTGGTGTGTGAAATAAAGAGCATATTTTGGGGGCTCTGTCCCCATCCATCCCCTCTGTCTATCTATCCCCATCCACCCCCTCTGTCTATCCATCTATCCCCATCCATCCCTCTGATCGACCTCTGTCCCCATCCACCCCTCTGTCTATCTATCCCCATCCACCCCCGATATCTATCTATCTATCCCTCTGATCGACCTCTGTCCCCATCCACCCCCTCTAATCAAATGTAGAGGTTTTGGACAGAAAATTACAGACAATTCATACCTCCTTTGAGCCTAATGTGAAATAAGAATTTAGGCGTATGACCTGATAGTATAGACATGATTTAAGTTATCATCTATCCCCATCCATCCCTCTGATCGACCTCCGTCCCCATCCACCCCCTCTATCTATTTATCCCTCTGATCGACCTCTGTCCCCATCCACCCCCTCTGTCTGTCTGTCTATCATCTATCTATCTATCTATCTATCTATCCCCATCCATCCCTCTGATCGACCTCTGTCCCCATCCACCCCCTCTATCTATCTATCCCCATCCACCCCCGATATCTATCTATCTATCTATCTATCTATCTATCTATCTATCTATCTATCTATCTATCTATTTAAAGCACAGACTCCCCGACCGCTGGTTTTCTATGAGAATTACTGATCTGTAAAGGTTTCCCGATTTTTCCATCCTCATTAACCCGAGCTGGGTGGTGGGAAATGGGCTGCAGAACGCGGTTTACTCCGAAGGGAGGATCCGCCGTCTGCCCCGGCGTTCCCGGTCTGCTCACTGGCTGCTTGGAGCTCCTAGTTGTCAGGGCTAGTTCTGCTCTGGACTCGCGTGGTGCACAAACTCCCCGAGAGCGAGCTTGCCCCTGACTCTGGGGTCGGAGGGTCATGGGCCCATCCATTCGAGGTTTGAAGACTGGCGCATCTGAACACTGGGAAGCGGTCTCGGAATGCTTTTGATGGGCAATGTAGCTATTAGAGGCTGATTCCCTCCCTCCCTACTTGGGATCGGGCCCCTCAAAGAGCTTCACAGTGTCAGAATCGCACGTGCCAACCAATGCTAGTCAAATCGCTGCTTCCGCCCAAAGAGTTCCGGGCACGCGTGTTAAAGGATCACAAAAACGTGTTAATAACTCTTGATCCGGAGAATCTTTTATCTGTCTGACATGCAGGAAAATTGCCAAGGGCCTCCAAAGAGAATTGCTAATCACTGAAAGGCTGGGGAATCCGGCAAGAGTTGATTAGGAATTATTTTTCTATATAGAATATAGATTAAAATACTTCACGTTTGCATGTTGTGTGCCCAGGAAAAGAGAAGCCGTCCTTTGCTTTTCATGGGGGGGGAGGGGGAACAAGCCATGGAGAATTGCAGTCACACAAATCGTTGAAAATGTTAGAGTCCAACACCCCCGCAAAGTGTGACTTTTGATAGATACCTTTAAGCTAGGGGGACAAACCTGGCCACAAAAACAAAAAAGGAAAAACTATAGAGACGGGGGTGGGGTGGGGTGGCAAATAATCTATCTCCATTTCCAGTGATGGATTATGGAAAATTATTTAATATCAAATTTCCCGGCTGTGCATGGGGGGAGGTGAATTCATGAGTAATTAAGTGACTCAGTCGAGGAATGCGCTGAGTTATCTCGCTGCTTCCAACATTTTGATCCAAGGAAAACAGACCCCAGCCCAGTTAACAGAATCGGGTCCTTGGCTGGAATCTAGATCAGGGGTCTCCAAACTACAGCCCGCGGGCCGGATGCGGCCCGCGAGGCCCTCTCATCCGGCCCGTGGAGATCTTTTGGGCTCTTTAGAGAATGTTTGGCTCTTTTGAGCTTTCCGCAGGGACGGCTCCGCGCTGGGGCCTGGAAGCCCGCGCGGGCCGCCAGCCGCGGGGCCGGGACGCGCCGCGTGCTCGGCTGCCGCCGCGGGGCCGGGACGCGCCGCGTGCTCGGCTGCCGCCGCGGGGCCGGGACGGCTCAGCTGGGGCCGGGACGCGCCGCACCGCCACGCAGTTGCAGGGGGCGAAACAAGGCGGCGAACCGGTCTGTGGGGAGAGACCGGGTTGAGCGGGTCAGTTGGGGGGGGGGAGAGACCGGGCTGGGTGGGTCAGTTGGGGGGTGTGTGTGTGGGAGGAAAGGAGGTTTTGGGGTGAGAGACCTGGCTGGGTGGGTCATTTGGGGGGGGGGGGGTTGGAGGAAAGGAGGTTTTGGGGTGAGAGACCTGGCTGGGTGGGTCAGTTGGGGGTTGGAGGAAAGGAGGTTTGGGGGGGAGAGACCTGGCTGGGTGGGTCAGTTGGGGGTTGGAGGAAAGGAGGTTTTGGGGGGAGAGACCTGGCTGGGTGGGTCAGTTGGGGGGTTGATGTGTAGTGTTCATGTGTAGTGAACAGGTGTTCATGTGTAGTGTTCATGTGTAGTGAACAGGTGTTCATGTGTAGTGTTCATGTGTAGTGTTCATGTGTAGTGAACAGGTGTAGTGAACAGGTGTTCATGTGTAGTGTTCATGTGTAGTGAACAGGTGTTCATGTGTAGTGTATCAATGTGTTATTAAATAATAACTGAATAAAATAATATTAAATAAATAATTAAAAACAACATCCATGTTTTGATTCTTTTTTATTTGGACCTCGAGTGTGTTGTCGGCCCCCGAACTGCTATTTGATAGCTAATGCGGCCCTCGGGCTGAAAAGTTTGGAGACCCCTGATCTAGATAATCCCCAGCGCTCCGTCTCCCCGCCAGCTGGGGGGTCCGAGGCTGGAGCACATTTCCAATCGTGTGTCAAACATCGAGCCCAAACCTGCGCCTCTAGAGCAGAAACGGAGCACAGGACGGAAACGGATCAGATCGCCCCATTCACAGGGATGCTAAACAGTAAAACGACAAATCCCGCGTGGAGTGCTTCAGATAATCACCGTCTTTACAACTACCACCCTCGCATTGCCACGTCTCTGGGAGGCTGCAAATGTAGCTGTGGCCGGCTCAACCCCACTAGCCTGTAACGTGCCAGTGAGGGCCGAGAAGCCGTGTTCTCCGCAGGAAGAAACCCCGGGGCGCACCGACCGACCATTGAACTCGGGGCGGGCGAGTTCCCTGGCTGGCGGGCAGTGCGGAGGGTCTGTGAGCACGGAACAAGCGTGCTGAGTAACACGTGTCAGGCGGACCCTGGACGGGGAAAGGGCCCGGGGTCGGGGTTGTGACGCAGGGGACCGGGGTATTTCCAGCTGTTGTCGTCCCGAGGGGAATGAGCTGATCCCGAGAGATCAGGCGGGTTTGGGTTCCCCCGTGGCCGGTAGGTGCTCCTAGCCCCAGGGGGGTTACAGGCGTTTCTCGGCCACTCTCCGTGCACGGTCCAGTCCCCAGAGGGAGCTGCCGCTGCCCGGCGCGGGCTCGGGGGTCCGTGATTCAAAGCCTGGCGCGGGCCGGGGGCGAAGCTGCCTCGGGCCCCGGGGGGGTGAGCGGTCAGAGCTCACTCAGCCCTCTCCTGGAAGGGGGCGCGTGTCTCTCGGGCCTGCGGTGCCCTGGCTCCCAGTCCGGCCGGGAGTGGGAGCGGGCTGGGAGACCGGCGGGAGCCCTCGGAGGGCACCTTGCGCCAGAGCTGCGGGCGAGCCGGCAGACGGGTCCGTCTGGCCTCACGCCCACCGTGGGGGGCGCCCCCTCTTTCCGTCTCCGGCGCGTCCCTTTCTCTCCCCGGCACCGGGAGGGGCCACACCCGGCTAGACAAGCGGCGGGGCTGGGCAGGCGCCGGGCCCCGGGGGCTCCCCGGCCGGCCGCCGCTGGGTGGCGGGGGGGGCTGCGGTGCGTTCTCGGGTGTTTGCGCAGGGAGCTGGGGTGGGGGTTGGGTCTCTCGCCCCCCTTTGGCTTTGCAGCGAGGCGGCTGGTCGCTGGAGCGCACGTGGGCGGTGCGTGTTCCTGGTGCGGCTCTTGGCAAACCTCCTGCCACACCCGGCGACTTCACACGCGAACGGCTTCTCTCCAGGGACAGAAACCCGCCTGCTCTCCCCACGCGTGTGGAAGCGGCGCAAGCACGTGTCCGCGCGGGGCAACGCGGCGTTCCCGGGAGCCTCCTGTCTGCAGAACTTGGGGGGGGGGGCGGTTTTTTTTCATGACGGTAACTTTGTCTTTTTCAGTGACACCTTTTAGCTCCCCCGCATGTCAGCGCTTTCGGCGGCCTGGGTGGGAGGCGCCAGCACAACGTGCGCCTTAAATTACGGCGCAAATCAATACACGAAATAACACCCGCAATCGTCCAGGCCGGGGAACCATCATCGTAATTAACAACGCGCCTGAAATCCCCACCCCGGGGAGTCCCCGCCCTGCTTCCCGAGAAGCCTAACCCGTGTTTACTCATCTCTCTGGTGTCTGGCTTTGTCTGGGTGGGTAGATAGATGCAGCCAGACGGGGGAGAATTTCCCAGCATGCCTCGTCAAAGTCTTGTTTTTAAAATATTTGTTGAACATTTCGATTGGTCCGAACTGGGATCTAAAGCAAAACACCCCTGGGGAGCAGAGGCTGCATTCCTCGCCCCGTTTACTCCCCGTTTTCTTCTGGCTGGGGAGATCTTAATACAAATGGTGGGCACAGGGCGGTATTTGGGGGCGGGAGGGGGGCTTAGAGGGATCTTAAAAACGAGGGAGACCGAAATCTGACTGAAGGAGTATTACGGGTGGGGGGGTTGGGGGGGGTCACCTTTGGGCAGCAGCCGGTAAACCCAGAGTTTGCGGAGATCTTCTTTGATTCGCACTGGTTTGTATCACTAGTTCAACCCTTTCGAAATCAGGAAGCAGATGATTCCCCCTGCCCCCCCCCCCACCTTATCCCCCAGATCTACTTAGCACCATTGCTCCTCGCCGTCCAGCTAACCTGCGTGGGTTCTGGTTTGTATCTGGTCTCGGCTCTTGCCAACACTTCCTCACGCCCAGGGAACGGGGACGGAATCGGCCTGTCGCCCGGGCGCACTCGGAGGTGGTTTCTGGGTTTGTATTGGGCGTTCAAGGGTTTTTTCTCCCCAGTCACACACATGGTTGGGCTGCTCCGGTCCCACCACGTGCTCCATGGTCCCGGGGTGGACCAGCGCGGCCAGGGTGCGGGATAGCCCGGAGCAAGCCCGCCCGGCGTGGTGTCCTTTACCTGCAGATCCGTTCCGGTGGGCTGGGCTGCCCGGGGAAGGGAGAAACGCGTCGCTCTCGCTGGGGATTGCCAGGTTCCTCGCTTTGTACCCTTCGGGGGTGGAAGAGGCAAAGGGCGGCTCAGCCTGACCTCCAGTGCCCGGGCTGCAAGGGTGGGACCTGGGTCTCCGATCCCTTGCCAGCCTTAGAGCTCCTGGGCAGCGCCTGGTTTCCCCTTGCCCTGGGGCTGGGTGAGTCTAGAGACATGCGGGCATCTCCCGCCAGACCCCGGGCGCGGGGTCCGAACCAGGCAAACGGCGAGAGGAGCCGAGTTTCGAGGCATTGCCCGTGGGGTGCCCGCCGCCCCTCTTGGATCGCTACCCCCAGGGTCGGGCAACTAGTGAACCCCCACCGGCCTGTCAGCCGGTGAGCTAGGGGGGTGGATGGGACCCTCCAAAATTAATGACACCCTCCCCCGGGACAGGGAGACGAGATCTGGCGGTCAGTGAGTTTTCCTTAGCGAAAACTGTCAGGCTGTCTATTTCAGACACACAGCTCCCCCGCAAGCATTTTCACTGGTTATTTGCTGTGTGAGTTGTTAGAGAGAAACTGCAAAGCTACTTCCGCTTTTATCAAACAACACCTCACCTCATTTGCCTTACATGGCAAGTTGATTGTCTTTAATGGCTTGCTGATGGCCTTAAATGGCTTGCTGATGGCTTTACATGGCTCGGAGGCAAGCAAGAGATCCCATGGGTGTCCACATTCCCACCCTTGCGCTATAGCGCTAGCGCAAAAAGGCGAATCCCTCTCGGAAAGGAGGTTTAACACTTGCGCTTTAAACAGGGAGTCATTTCGCAAAATCTCCCTTTGAAGTGTGTACGCTACGAAAATTATTGCGCTACTGGAGGGTTTTTGCGCCGCAAAGCGCCAGTCTAACCATGTGCCCATAACAAACCCAGCCCCCGGGAGCCCGGGGAAGGGGAGCCACGCAATGGCCGGGCGGATTGCTAGCCGCTCGGGGCTGCGCGCCCTGCCCGGGGTAGTAAAAAATGCATCGCAACCCGCTGCCGTGCGAGATATAAAAGCACAGCGGGGTGAGCCGCTGTCCCGAGCGGGGCTCGGGGATTGGCTGGGGCCGGGCGTGATTGACAGGGGCTTAGCTGGGGAGAGAGGAGCCACGCAAGCGCTCGCAGCGGGGCGGCTTTGCGCGGCTCCCGCACGCTCGCCTTTGAAAGGCGCCGCACACTCGAAGGGAAATCAGGTTTCCCGGGCCCGCTTTCGAGCGCGCTGACACTTCTTTAAAACCCAGCCCAGATCAAACGCGGGGATCGCTGTGTTCCCAACACAACGTTTTAATTAGTTGATTCTCCGCGTTCCGCTTTTATCCGGCGTCTCCCCCCCCCCCCCCGCCCCACCCTGGCATTAAAACAAGGCTGCCTGGAGACGAGCGCCGCGCGCCCCCTTTGTAGCTCCGAGCCTCGTGCAATACAATCTAGCCCCGAAAGCCAGACGGGAGTGGGGCGAAGGGGCCGGGGAGAAGTGAAATTCGGCCAGGGTCAATAGGAGCTTCCACTACCTCTGTAGGGCCACGGGGCTGGGCAGCTCCTACAAAGGGGGCTCACGTGGAACAAAGGCGCCTAATTGTCCTGAGCAGGGATCTACATTTGAAATGCGGCGGGGTTTGGGTTGTTGTTGTTTTTTTAGTGGCAAATGACATTCACGCCAAGTGTCAATGCGCCCGGGTCTCGCCCAGCCACGCAACCGCTTCCCCCGGGTTTGCTTGTTTGTGTACAAGCGATAAGGCGGGTCGCGCAACTGACCCCTTGGAAAATTGTCCCGATATGGGTTGAATCCGCTGGGTGAAAAGCACACTGGTTGAATACTGGCTTCTTTCTAGCCCCAGAAGCAGGGTAGGTATCCTGCCTTCCTTCTGGGAGCCCGAGATAAAGAGACAGTGAAATAATTGGATTTGTTTCCTAGCGGAGGCATTCCTGCTTTTCCTGCTAGTACACCTGCAAAAAAATCCCTCCAAAACCCCGAACAAAAGAGACCTAAAACTTTACCCTGACCACTTCCAATGCCCATTGCAATCGACATTTGTTGATCTCTAGTCTGAGTTGGTGATCCTAAACGAAAGACAAACGATTGGATGGATTCCTCGGGCGATAAACATGTAACATACACCACCCCCGAGCGGAACCAAGGGCGGAATAGTGAAATGCTGGTAAATGAATCGGCTACTTCGCTGTACTATAAATATAGCTCCGGTCCATCCAAATTAAAGCCAGATTCTGAGTTATCTTGACATAAACATTTCCGTTTTAAATAGAGTGCTGACGGGCAATTCTTGATCAGTTAATCGGGCTGGACTAATTAGTTGCTGGAAGTAAAAATAAACAGGTCGACAAAAATTCACAAATAAATCCAGCAATCGTAGTAAAACTTGATCTCTTCTTACTCCGTTTCCGAGAAGGAAAAGAGGATGTGTTGCTATTCTTTTGTCCCCCCTGTTTGGTTCTATTTTTAATTTTCGCAGAACAAATACACGAGCATTGAAATAATATTCAGTTCAGTAATTCAATTAAACAGTCGGGAAACTGCAGAGGGAGCGAGGGACATTTCAGTGGAGCCGATCATATTCCTTAGCAAACTCGGGAGATTGCTTTCAAACTACATTTGCTTCTGTCAGGATAAAATGAAGTAATTGCCTCTATCTTCCATTGACGTTGTTCCTGGTCCTAGTCCTTTGTTACTTAACACACAGATGTTGAAAAACACTTTATATCACCAATGAATAATCTAACAGGTCTCCCATTCTGCCATAGAGGCAAAGCGGACGAGTTCATTGAAAATCAAGCCATATATCTGAATAGTTTAAACACTAAATAGCTCATTTGCTAGCAATAATAAAACCTTTATTTCAGGCACTCACAATAATATTATAGGGTCTCCCAGGCTTGCTCGAATTGTCACTGATGTGATTACTCCTAATCACAAACGATAAATAGAAATAAACTGACAACCAGTAACAACCTTCTACACACAAACACGGAGCCGTTTATTTAGCATGTCTTTTCTGTATCTAGGGTTGAAAACTTCCCTTCGCTCTCGTTTTATTAATTCAGGAGGG